>CM051824.1:15381370-20381370 GCA_028451465.1 Erethizon dorsatum
CCCTAATTTGACCACAAAAACCTGGCCTCTGGTGTTTCTGTTATGAGTATCGGATTCCTTCAGCTGAACTTGGCCGTTCACTGCCTGAACAAATTACATTAACAATACAGAGAAATGTATACAGGGCCTTAAAACTCTGCTGAGCAGGGACCAAAACAAAGACGGCCGTGTCCTAGCAACAAACCTCACCCCCCCCCCCAGCAGCCGTGGGCTCTACCAGGGATTGTAAGCCATTGAGCTCCTCTCTTCTCTGCAAACAATTAGGGACAGAGAAGTCACAATTACAGATGGGATTTACAGCCAAAGGAGCAATCTATAAATCATGGTGCTCCCACCCCCGGCCATTCCCAGCCAGATAATCAGAGCCAGATGTTCACCACAGCTGCTTCAACATGGGTACACTGTTGGCCAACTCGACCATGCTCCTGCTCTGAGAACCAGCGGAGCTCAAGCCAAATAATCTTGCCAAGCCAAAGGGGGCCTCTGCACCCTGGAGCCAGCCCAACTGTAGGAAAAGTTGGGTCGTATGGGAACTGTTTGTTGGCGCGATTGTCAAGGTACATACAAGGCTCCACTGCTGGTAAGGACCTGTGGCTTCCAGAGTTCCTTGGAACCTGACACAGTTTAGTTATGGGGGTGACAATGACAAGCAGCAGCAGCAGCAGCAGCAGCAGCAGCAGCAACAGCAGCAACAGCATCTTTAACATTTATCGATTGCTTGCTGGGTCCCAGGAACTGGACTAGCGCTTTATAGGGACTCTGCAGTTTTAAGAAATGTTTACCCAATTCGCAGGAGAAGACACTGAGCTCAGAGGGCCACAGTTTTCCGAAGGCCCAAGGCTAGCAGGTGGCAGAGCAGCAATTACAGACAGGCAAGCTTGACCTCAATGTCCCAACAATCTCACTCAACAAGAGAGGAATGGACAGACTTTGATGTGGGATAGAGGGTTAGTACTTTTCAGGTTACTCTGTGGACTGTCAAACTAGGAAGAGACGTTATTATTTTATTTCTCCACAGATGGCTGTTTTTTTTTTGTTTTTTGTTTTTTTTTTTATTTTAAAGAGAAGAAAAAACAAAACAAATCAAAAGAAGAACAAATTTTCAAACAAACATAATAGGAGGGTAAGAATGGTTAATACATTACGTATTACTATCTTTAAGTTAGTTATTCAGGACACCAGATATTAGCATTCAATTGTCCAAACATTATTGGCACAAACCTTACTCTTCAATGAACTAAGTAAAAATGGTAGTGTATCTATCTTAACCATCTTATATATATATATATATATATATATATACATTTTTTTTCCCTTTCCCTTCTTTCTTTTCCCTATTCCAGTCTCTCTTTCCTTTTGACCAGTTTCTTTTTGATTCACCATGTCTATTGTACATTTTGGATCTTATTTACTCTTTCAGTTTCTCATACCAGAGAGATAATACGATGCTTACACATGTGCTTCTGGTTTATTTCACTTATGAGTATTTTCTCGAGTTGCATCCATTTACCTATAAACGTCTCCAGTTTATCCTTCTTTATGGCTGAATAGTACTCCATTGTATAAAAATACCATATCTTTCTTATCCATTCCTCAGTTGATGGGCATTTGGGTTGTTTCCAAGATCTGGCTATTACAAATTGTGCTGCTATAAACATGGGTGCACATATATCGCTGTGGTACGATGTTTTTAATTCTTCTGGGAAGATGCCCAGAAGGGGAATAGCTGGGTCAAATGGGACCTCCAACCCTAGTTTTCTGAGGAATCTCCACACTGACTTCCACAGTGGCTGTACCAGTCGACACTCCCACCAACAGTGAAGAAGGGTTCCTTTTTCCCCACAGCCCCTCCAGCATTTGTTATTAGTTGATTTCTTAATAGTAGCCATTCTTTCTGGGGTGAGATGGTATCTCAGTGTTGTTTTAATTTGCATCTCTCGAATGACTAGTGATGTTGCACATTTTTTTGTATATTTATTTGCCATTAGTATTTCTTCATCTGAGAAATGTGTATTCATCTCAGATGCCCATTTTTGGAGTGGGTCTTTAAATTTGGGAGGTCTGATTTTTTTGAGTTCTTTATATGTTCTCGATAGTAATCCTTTGTCTGAGGAACAGCTGGCAAACATTTTTTCCCACATTGTGGGTTGTCTCTTCACTCTGTTGGTGGTTTCTCTTGCTGTGCAAAAGCTTTTTAATAAGATGAGATCCCAGTTATTGATTCTTTGGGATAGTTCCCGTGCGGTTGAGTTTTTATTCATAAAGTCTTTGCCTACACCAATGTCTCCAAGGGTTTTACCTATCCTACCTTCCAGCAGATTTAATGTTTCTGTTTTAATATTTAGATCTCTGATCCATTTTGAATTTAGTTTAGTGCATGGTGAAAGATATGGATCTAGTTTTAATCTTCGGCATGTGTAGAGCCAGTTTTTCCAGCACCATTTATTAAAGAGGCTATCTTTCTTCCAGCGAATGTGTTTGGCACCTTTGTCAAAGATAAGGTGGCTTAGTATGTCTGGGGTTGTTTCAGCATCTTCTAATCTGTTCCATTGATCTTCAGGTCTGTTTTTTTGCCAGTACCACACTGTTTTTATCACAGTAGCTTTATAGTATAATTTCAAGTCGGGGATAGTGATGCCCCCTGCCTTGCCTTTGTTGCCCAGAATTGCCTTTGCTATTCTAGGTCTCTTCTGATTCCAAATGAATTTTAGGATTGTTTTCTCTAATTCTGTGAGATATGCTGTTGGAATTTTGATTGGAATTGCATTAAATCTGTATAACAATTTTGGAAGTATGGCCATTTTCACTATATTGGTTCTTCCTATCCAGGAGCAAGGGATATCTTTCCATTTTCTGATATCCTCTTCAATCTCCTTTTTCAGAGTACTGTAGTTTTCAGTATAGAGGTCTTTTACATCCTTCGTGAGGTTGATTCCTAGGTATTTCATTTTTTTGGATGTTATTGTGAAAGGTATTGTTTCCCTAATTTCTCTTTCAGTAAGTTTGTTATTTGTGTACAGGAAGGCTATTGACTTTTGAGTATTGACTTTGTATCCAGCTACACTACTGAATTTGCTTATTAAATCTAGCAGTTTTCAGATGGCTGTTTTAAATGTGTGGACTGAACTAAGTCACGGTTTTAAGATCCAGGGCCATGGAATAGCTAGTTTCAGGTATGGTAAAAGCTAAGATATTCAAAGGTTGCTGAGTTGTTTCTATTCAGACTTCTTTCTGCACGTAAAATAAAATTTATGACATACACAGTTCTTAAATGCACTGCTTAATTTTTACATATCTATATCTATCACCACCAGGTCAAGATACGGAACATTCTAGAACCCATTCTAGAATGTTCTCTCATCCCTCTCACAACAATCCTCTACCCTCAAGGTAACTACTGTTTTACCCTTTATGACCACAGACAATTTTGCGTGTTTTTGAACCTGAATACATGGCTTTTGTACAGTGCATTTTCAGGGTCAAACCAGGGCCCCAACTCAAAACAACCAATAAGAAAAACTGCAGATAACACAATTAGTCCCGTCTGCCAACATCAGGTTTGTGAGAATAGTTCACGGCATTTTGTAGCTGCTCTTCACAGGTCCCTGTTGCTGGTGACTAAGACTGCTTCTGCCCTCAAGAGGTCGAGAGGCCCCCAGGCATTTGTCTTCGGGTAGCACCCAGTAAAGGTAATCGAACCTGGTAGTAACAAGCTGTGTTTACCCCCCTTGCCACCAATCATCCTTCACATGCTTACAGCCACCATCTTTTACTGCTCAGGAAGTGCAGTGGGGCATGGAGGATGTGCTGAGGCTCTGCGGGAGGAGGATTAATGGGGCTGGAATGCCTGCACTCCCATCATCCCTCACACCTCTCACCACCCCCAGGACCTCAGTGGCTAAGTCAGGGATGTCCAGGGGCAAGGACAGTGATGGGAACACACCACTAAGGCCAGGAGAGGGCCACCCACTCTCCATCCACACACAGTGGGGTCACCTCTTGGGTCCCACCTTTAACTTGGAAATCTGGATGGAAATGCATGCAAGATGGGGGTGAGGGGCTGAGGCTCTGATGCGCTTCAGTCGAGATGATGCCATCAGGCCAATGCCACAGAAGAAGATCCTGAGAAAATGAAACCACCCTGGCTGGGAGGGGGAGGACAGGCAGTATTTTCTTTCCTTAGTTTGCTTTCTCCCCTCTCTCTGGACCTTTCCCGAGCGCCTTGACCTCCCCACCTTCACTCCTTGGCGCCACCCCAATTTCACTTCCCAGGGTGGTTATTTTTAGCTGCACTGAGCACCTGTTTATTTCCATGACTTGTTTAAAATTCTAAATCTGCGGGCACATTAGGACACAGGACACTTCCAAAGGGTCTAATGCTATCAGCCGGAAGTGGCAAATCCTCAGGCACTCAAATGCTCATCCAAGTATTTATGGCTGACACATAAATACAGTGACCTTACCTTCCAAATAAAACAGCGGGGCTTGGGATTCCTCAAAGGCTATTTTGGGACATTACTTCTACACGCCAGAGTCAATGGAAGAGGTGTCATTCGGATAAGGAAACAGCGGAGTTATCTTGATTTGTGGGGATCCAATTACCAAAATTCAGAACTTAAAACCAGCACAGACACAGGCTACTCCCAAGGGCAGCATTTCGAAGCCCAGTGCAGGTTCCCGTCACTGCTGCTCCGGTCCACACAGGCGCCGAGATCAGATGCAAGGCCCCAATGCCCTGTCTGCCTTTGGGTGGCTTCATCTCAGCCCAGTCCCTCCCAGCCCATCTTCACGACCAGCCTCAGCCCTGCACACCTCCTCCTCACCACCTCCCCACCCTGCTGAGCTCTAGGACTCCTCATTCCAGCAGTCTCTTCTGCTGGTCCACGGGGCTTTGTCCCGCTCTGCTGGGATGAGGCAGGATGTTAAGCCAGCCCACTCCTCATTCCTCTAATGACACCTGGGGTCTTCTGATGCTTCCCATGTCAGTGGATCCCACAGTGACCCCTCTCAGCAGTGAGTGTTGCTGTTCCTAAGGAGGCTGTGTTCCCCCAACCCAGGATCACATCCTTTTGAGGGGACCGAAGATGCTGATGGGACCAAAGCCCAACCCCAAACACAAGTTACACGGGAACAGGGGAAAACCCTCAAGAGTAATAATACTGTATGCGTTTACAGCCACTCAACGCCCCAAAGCCCAACGTCCCACCTCTGCGCTCTGACTCTTGCCACTCCCCCTCCTCCCTCCTGCGCTTCAGGCCTGATTCAGGACAGCTCCCCGTCAAACTCCGTCAACCTCAGACTGTGATGAGCTTGGCTTTCTCCGACCCACAGGTCAAACACATGGATGCTTCCAGGGCCAGGAAGGAAATGGTGAAGACGCTAACAGCGGCCACGGTAATGATTACGGGGTACGGCCTATGAGACAGGCCCTGTGCCCAGCCTTTTACACAGACTAATCTCACAGCAAGCCAGGAGGCAGCACTGTTGTAGCTCCAACGTCCAGAGAGGTCAGGTAACCTGCTCAAGGTACACCAGCAGGTAAGTGCTGGGACTAAGATTCGAACTCAGACCTGCTCTGCAGGAGGGGCAGCCACAGCCCACCCGAGGGGCTCTGAGAACATTACCGTGCAAGGAGTTGAGCTCAGCATTGCTTTTCTTCCTGATTTTTCATGACAAGCTAGAAGTCTGGATTTTTTTTTTTTTTTTGGTGGGTACCGGGGGTCGACCTCAGGACCTCGCGCGCCAGCAGGCGCCCGTGCCGCTGAGCGATATCACAGGCCCTTTTTTCGTATGTGGGTTCCGGGAGTCGAACTCGGGCCCTCGCGCTTGCCAGGCAGGCGCTTAAGCCACTGAGCCATCTCACCGGCCCAGAAGTCTGGATTTTTACGTGATCATTTTTTGACTTTGTAAAACCACAGCTGAAAGGGCACAGGGCCGGTGGACACAGTCACCCCTGCTATAAACAACTATGCACCTGCATGGGTGCAGCCGCGTCAGGTCCCCGTCCGTGGCCTGGAATACGATTTTAATGTGGTTTCAGACAGCCCTTCTGTGCTAAATTACACGCTAGGTGGGGACAGGGAGCAGGTCCTATATTCATCCTGTTCTGTGAAATCGTACCCGGCTCGCGCCCCCCCTGGCAAGGACAGGGAGAGACTTACCTTTGCAGAGACCCCGCCACAAGCCCGCCGCGTGCAAGGCACCCCCACCGACCGGCTCATTCAATCCTCACGATGGCCTTCGAGGGCAGGAATACTGACCCAGCTTTGTGTTACACAAATGAAGATCGCGGAGTTCAGTCTCTTACCTAAAATCACAGACTTTAGCAGCGGCACCACAGCCACACCTCTCAGCCCACAGAGCAGATGTAAATAACTGTCCGTGTGCTCTAGACAGGAAAACTGACCCCTAAATTAATCAGCAAGGGGATAATCGCGTTTGGAAGTCCCTGTTGGGACACACCTGCGTCCCGGTAAATGACAAAGCCCTGGTCCTGGATACCTCACATATCAGAACTCAGACATGTTGCCTGCCTCGAACACTGAATGCTGCCCCGAGAGATGAGGCTTCTCCAGCAGCATTTCCTGAATCCCCACCGAAGAGCCTGTCCCACAGCTGTGAGACCCAGACATCCACGGGAACAGACCTACCTTGGTCCACACTGATTACCTCCCTGTACAAGGGAAGATGAAACGATACTGATGGGAGTCACCATCTCAAAGGGCCGCGGTGAGAATTAAATTAGTTGAGACCAGCAGGCGTGGTGGCACATGCCTGTAAACTCAGCACTTGGGAGGCTGAGGCAGGAGGATCACAAGTTCAAGGCCAGCCTGAACTACATACTAAGACCCTGTCTCCTAACTGAATGTCTAACTAATTAAATAAGTTGAGATCTAGCTGTAGAATGATGCCTGGCATGTAGCAAGCACTCTTGCTTGCCTCCTTGTTATCCCTCATGGAAGGAGGAGGCCCTCACAAACAAGAAACAAGTGTTTTGTTTTGTTTTGTTTTGTTTTTTGCTTCTTTTTTTTTTTTTTTGTGGGTACCGGGGTTCGACCTCAGGACCTTGCGCGCCAGCAGGCGCCCGTGCCGCTGAGCGATATCACCGGCCCTTTTTTCGTATGTGGGTTCCGGGAGTCGAACTCGGGCCCTCGCGCTTGCCGGGCAGGCGCTTAAGCCGCTGAGCCATCTCACCGGCCCATGTTTTTTGCTTCTTGAGACAGGGTCTCATTATATAGTTCAGGCTGGCCTTGAACTCACTCTGTAGCCCAGGCTGACCTCGTACTTGTGGCGATCCTCCTGTCTCAGCCTCCCGAGTGCTGGGATCACAGGCGTGCACCACCATTCCCAACTAAGCACCAAGATTTGGAACAAGCCCAGCGAACCCAGCCCTCCACACTGCCATCTGTCCGTTCCACTGATGGCTGGGTAAGAGCTCCTCCTC
Source organism: Erethizon dorsatum (assembly GCA_028451465.1). Lineage (NCBI taxonomy): Eukaryota > Metazoa > Chordata > Mammalia > Rodentia > Erethizontidae > Erethizon > Erethizon dorsatum. The sequence goes on from CM051824.1 coordinate 15,388,815, forward strand.
CTCCTCCTTGGAGGAGTCCTGGCTATTCACAGCAGGGGTTCACTCGGCTCCTCGGGTTTCCACGGATCTGCAGTGATCATTTTGCTTGTTCTTGCTCAGTCTTTACAGTCTTAGCTACTGTGCCACTGCACACCTGCAACCCCCATCATAGCCCTGTGCATCTGTCATCTACTCAAACACATGTCTATGCAGGGACGACTCGGAGGCACCACTGGAAATGCCTGCCCCTGGGGAGAAACCAGGCAGTCCTGCCAGGGCCACATCTGGCAGGTGGAAAGGAGGGCCAGAGGGGGGCCTCCCAGAGGAGGCAGGGGTGAGGCAGATCTGGGCCACTGGAAGAAGCCAGCAGTGGCTGCATGGCTGGGAGTGTCCCCCAGGGGCCCTGACATGGCCTGGGATGAAAAAGACCTGTGGAATTAACATTAACCTGTGACGATTATATCCACTCTGGGTTGGGTGCTGTTCCCATTGGCTGGGTGGATATAGAGCCTTTCTGACGAAGAGAAGTATGAGACTCTGCTATCCAACGATTCCTATAAAACTGTACAGCAGATGAGGAGGAAAAAGAATATCAAAGACACTCAAATGAAGCTGAATCCACCAAGCCCAGAATATTTTGAAAAGTAACCTTGTTCTTATTAATTTCATACTGACTCTAAAGGGGAGGAAGAAAAAAATACTTTTTTTGCAATCCATTGCTTGCTCAATAAAAAACAGTCTAAAGATATACAAATGTGGTTTGTAAACATCTTTTTTTTTTTTTTTTTTAAATCTCTGGAATTGTCCCTTCCACAAAATAAGGCAGTTCCTATCATCCCAGCAGCTCTTTTTCCTCTGAACCTTGTGTATTCAGTTTTAAATGTGTGGCAAAAACTAAAATTGCATTGTGTGACAAGATCAACATACAACCAGAAGTCACTCTGAAAATGGTCAGAATTTAGCCTTTCCTGCCATGAGTTGGATGTGGCTCGCTTCTCCGCTTCCTTCAGGGCTCTGGTCAAACTCAGTCTTGAGCAACAGCGTCTTTGGCTCGCCCGCCACCTGCCGTCCCCCACTCTGCCTTCCGCACAGCTCTCGTGGGCTCCACACAAACTGTGCGTGATCCCGGTCTCTCTCCCCCAGCAGAAGGTAAGCAAGTGCATGCTATTCGCTGCTCGAAGGGCCACCGCCAGGGTGTGGCTGTCATGTCACAGTTCTCAAGTATTTGGTGAAAGCATCACTCCAACTGTCCGCCCATCTGCCTGTCCATCCACTTGCCATTTAGCAGAAGTGACCATGGGCAAGACAGTAGGATGAACATTTTGTAAATGGAGTGGAGAATGGACAATATAGATAATATTTTTGCTTTTGCAGCGGGGACAGATGCGCGTACACAAAATGCAAAGCTATGTTTGAGAGACTAAGGGTGAGATGGAAAGAAAAAAGGAGGGACCTATTCAACACTAGGGGACCAGAGAAGTGACATGGAAGCAGAGACCCGGAGGTGAGATGGAGCCACCAGACAAAGAAGGGGATGAGAAACACGCAGGACGTGGGGAGGCCAGGGTGGGAGGAGGGTGCTGACTGTGTGGGAGGGACAAGGCGTGTGAAAGACAAGGAGGGGTCAGGACACAGGCGTCAGCAGCCGCTGTGCTGTGTGTGTGGTGGCAGGTTGGCAGGAAGGAACCTGGACAGAAAGCACTGGTGACAACCAAGCATCGACTCTGTTTGCAAGGTCTACAGAAGCAAGGCACGGACACACCTGAGATGCGTGTTGCTCCCCCAATTAGAAAGGAATGCTAAGATGAGTTACTAAGATGTGAGTTGAAATTCCTCTGCTTCTGCAGGAGCGAGACACTTCTGACGTGTTTGAGCAAACCTTGAAGTGAGGAGCAAAGGCAGCCAGGACATTTTTGGTGATCATGCAGTCCCTTACTGTCAGAGGGACATTTCTGACCAGATGGAGGAGTGAACAGTCACATTCAGGAGACTGGACTTACTGTGTATTGTATTAAAAACAAATTCTTAGAAGACTGGATTGTCTTTTTTACTACAGAAAAATATCTCCTAGGAGTTTGTTTCTTGTGGTTTTCTCCTAAAATTGCAGAACAATGCAGCAATTTTAACTAAATGAGGATCTCCTTTATTGAACTGTAAACTTTTTGAAGGGAGGTATTTTTTCTCTGGATTCCCAGCACCAAGAACAGTGTCTCGCCCATGAGACCCTTAAAATACAGTATGCTGGGGCTGGTGAGATGGCACAGCGGCATAAGTTCCTGCCCGGCAAGCGCAAGGTCCTGAGTTCGACTCCTGGAACCCACATAAAGGAAAAAAGGGCCGGTGATATCGCTCAGCGGCACAAGTGCTTGCCCGGCAAGTGCGAGGTCCTGAGGTCGACTCCCGGTACCCACATAAAAAAAAAAAAAAAAAAAAATACAGTATGCTGAACAAGATCAAAAGACCCCCAGTGAATCAAGATTTTGCTGAGTTTGTATTAGCACAAACCCTTCCTGCAATCCAGCATTCAGTATGCACTAGCTGTGGGATTACAGGCTCTGGCATGGACTTTTCAGAAAATTAAACAAAATGGTGATTTAGAAGAATACCCAAGCCAGAGCCTAGGAACTGGTAGTCATCAATTAGCAGTAGGATCACTGTCCCCTAAAATCCATGCAGAGCCACGGTTGCTCATGTAGCTTTTGTGCCACACCTTGACTGCCTTCAATCAGAATCTTAACTTGGCGTGAAACCACTAACCCCTTGGCACACAGCCCACAGAGCCAAGGACAGCAGACACTGCCTGGTAAGAAAACCACGGCAAAGAATCCTGGCCACAGAAGGGCACCAGCAAGCCAGGTGGGTGGTGTGTAGGTGGGAGAATTGCCTCCAACTTCCCCATGAGGTAGACGTGAGTCCCACGGGCAAGTCACAGGCACTGTTCTTGGGCCACGGGCCTCGTTTCCCAACATGGCCACTGCCCCAAGCCCTTCGGCCAAGGCTCGAGGCCCCACAAGAAGGATCTGATGGCCCTCAGGTGACAGAGTAGCTGTGAAAGAGATCGGCTCTAACTTACAGACACCATACAAAGAAACGGACTGCCTGCCAGTGCTGGGCGACAAGGTGCTGAAGGAAGCATCCAACTCAACGATAGTTTTTAATCAATGACTCGACCCCCAGGGTTCGATAAAGGGGTAACACTTGGTTTTTCCATAATGTCGACTGCTTTAGAAATGCACGAGAGTGGAGAGAACCACTTGGAGATTGACTATGAATAAAGAAGAACAAAGGACGGGAGCTGCCAAGCATCCTAGCTCCCGCCTAGTCTTCCATGAACAGACCTGAGTGCAGAGCACTCACCTGCTTGCCTGCACACAAACCCACGTCTGGGCGGGCTCTGAACACACAGCTCACCTGCGAGCCTCAGCTCTCGCTGCTCCGAGACGCTCCGCGCTGAGGGAAAACTCTACCCGCTCTCGGGATCTGCATTTGAAATACATCTTTATTGATTTTCCAGTGATAGAACCTACGGACGCTGACGGTGCTAAAACACCTGAAACATTGCTCAAATTTAGAAAATGAAATCCTCCTAATCCCACGTGACTTCCAGGTAGTTTTCTATACCTAGAGCAAAGAAAGAAAACAAGCCTAATAACACCTTTACACATATTTCTACTTATAAAGGAAACCCCAAAATAGGCATAACTTCTGCTCATTGAATTAATTTAACTTTAAAAAGTCAGTGAGGATATAGAAAAAAAAATCAATCCAATACTGGTCATGGAAGTGTAATTTCAGAAAGCCTTTTTTTTAGATGGCATTTTGGTAAAATCTCTCAGGATTTAAAATGCACATACATGATTAGACTCCATACATCTATTAGAAATCTAGGCTACAGAAAGATTAGGTAGTGGGCACACACTGATATGTACAAGAATCTATTTTTTAAAAATGTTTATCAATACAGGAATGGTACAAGGTGCATCTTTACTATGGAACACAACACTGTAGCTAAAATATGGGATGCTTGCAATTTCAGCATTTCAAAGGCTGAGGCAGGAGGATCACGCAAGGCAAGTTTGGGCAAAGCAAGATCCTATCTGGAAAGAAGAAGAAAAAAAACGGATAGAAAAGAAGCATAAAGTAGACCCACATGCACCAATCAGGAAGGGTCTCTGAGATACCCTGTTAAGTAAGGGTGATATATAATCAAATATGAATAATATAATCCTGTGTTAAAATACACAAAATAATATAGTACAGTTACAGTACACGTACATTTTGAACCAGCCAGGAAAACACACACCAAAAATTTAATAGCGTGGAGTGAAACGTGGCAGAGAGAGGAAGAGCAAGAGCAATTTTTATTTTCCTTGTTCTGTGTGCATCTCTTAATACCATTAGCATGTATTGCTCTACTAAGTGTAAAGAGTTATGATATAAAATCTTTAATCCAGTTGATTAATTGAGTATGGCATGAGATAAGGATCCAACTCTCCCCTCCCTCTCATGCCTGCACCCATTTATGAGCTCTTTCAGATTATTACATCACTATCACTTGCTGTCATTTTACGGGATGCTTTAGCTCTTTTTCAAAAGTCTTAAAAGCTTTTTTTTTTTTTTTTTGTCTTTTTGAGACAAGGTTTCACTATGTAGTTCAAGCTGGCCTTGAACTCACTTATGTAGCCCAGGCTGGCCTCGAACTCACTGTAATCTTCCTGCCTCAGCCTCCTGAGCGATGGAATTATAGCCATGTGCCACCACACCCCGCCTAGTTCTAGCTTTCAAATGTTAGAAATGCTACTGGAATCACAGACAACACACTGTAACCTTTCATAAGAGTTAGGAGAAACTTTAGGTTCCCCAACCTTACAGCCACATTGTTCTTCCCTTAGTTGAAACTTCACAATACCTAAAGTTCCTTACCACTGCAGTGTGGGGCTGGAGCTCCTAAGTGCCAGGCCTGCTCTATCACTCTAGTATTACCACATTGTCTTGCACAGAATAAATTGGATCCTATCTTTTTGGGGTGATGAAAAACCTCACATTATATATAAAAATGAACTCAAAGTTGATAAAGATCTAACACATAAAAGCTAAAATGATAACTTAGAGGCAAACACAGGCATAAGTTTTCATGACCTAGGATGTCGCAGTGGTTCCTTAGATACGATAACCTGATACACAGATGACAACACATGATGTAGATAAGTTGGATCTCATCAAAATAAAAACTTCCATGCTTCAAAGGACATGCTCAAAAATAAGTAAAGGACAGCCCACAGAATGGGAGACAATATTTGTAAATCATATCTCTGGTAAGAATCTAGTATTCAGAATATATGAAAAACTCTAACTCTGCGATAAAAAGATAACCCAATTTGCAAAGGTCAAAAGATCTGAAGTGGGGGCCAGTGAGATGGCTCAGTGGCTTAAGCGCCTGCCCAGCAAGCGCGAGGGCCCGAGTTCGACTCCCGGAACCCACATACGAAAAAGGGGCCGGTGATATTGCTCAGCGGCACGGGTGCCTGCTGGCGCGCGAGGTCCTGAGGTCGACCCCCCGGTACCCACAAAAAAAAAAAAAAAAAAAACAAAAAAAGACCTGAAGTACATTTCTTTTAAAGAAGATATACCGTTTTATAAACAGAGGGGGATTTAAAATAGAATTAAGATGTATTATGCACATAGACCAACTTCCCAAAATGAATGTAATTGGTATGTATTATAAACAAGTACTAATAAAACGTTTTAAATCTAAAAAATAAAGCAGTATGTTATGCACACACAAAAAGACATATACCATTGGCTAATCAGCACATAAAAAAAGTGTTCAACATCATTAGCTAACAAGGAAATGCAAAGCAAACTACGATAACACCCTGCTTCACACTCACCGGGAGAGACAGAGGCGAAGGGACCGAGAGTAACAAATGTGGATGAAGAAGCAGCGGAACTGGAACCCTCATCCGCTGCAGTGCCAGTGGAAACCAGTGCATCTCTTTTGGAAAACAGAATGGCAGTCCCTCACCTGATTAACAGAGTTACTCTACCACACAGCAATCCCACCTCGAGGTAAATCTTCAAGCTAACTCAAGCTATATGTGAATACAAAACTTACACGTGAATGTTCATAGCAGTACTGCTCAGAGTAGCCAAAAAGCAGAAACAATCCAAGTATCTATCAACTAACAAATGGATGAACAAAATATGGTACACACACAATGCAGTATTATCCAGCCACAAAAAAGAGCGCGTACTGACTCACACTATAATATGAACCAACCTTGAAACCATTATTGCTGAGGGAAAGAAGCCAGTCACAAAAGGCCGTACGCTGTATGATTGCATTTAGGCAAAATGTCCAGAGAGGCAACTCCACAGAGACAGAAAGTTGATTTGTGGTTGCCAGGGGTTGGAGGCAGGAGATAAAGGGGAGTGATGCTAATGGCTATGGGTTTCTTTTCAGGATAATGAAAATGTTCTGGAATTAGTGGTGAGAGTTACACAACTCCATGAATACACTGAAACCACACAACCACACACTTTAATAAAGGGGTAAATTTTATGGTATGTGAATTTATCTCAATAAGATCAATACCCATTAAGGAAAACAAAAGAAAAAAATGATCTTGCATAACCTATCTGGAAATAAGCCTGAATCTTCAAATCCAACTACTTTACCCCAAACAATGCTTCCCATCCCTGGCTGCCCATTAGAACCACTCGGGGAGCTTTTAAAAACACACAGCTGCCTGGCCTTCCTTCCCGGAGTTTAGGATTTAATTGCTCTAGGGTGGAGCTGGGGGACTGGTGTTTTCCAGAAGGGCCCCGTTGATGCTAACGTGGAGCCAGAGCTGAGAACCGCTGCCCTAGAATCCGAGCGCTGCAAGGAGTCCCTGGTGTTGGTTTAGATATCTGCAATTTTATCCTTTCTCATAAACACGAGACAGACAAAATTTTCAACAGTTCCCCGTTTCTGGTAATTAGAATTCAGGAAAATCTGGATTTTATTTTATTGTCTCTTCCACATTTTTTTTTAAGATCAGTGGATTGCCATTTTATAGACAAGAATCCTTGGGACAAAATGGCTAAGATGCATACTGAGGCCACCATGCCCAGCTGGGAAGGAACTGGATCATGGTTCCATCCTTGGGAAGCTAACTTGGTTCTTTTTCCATTATTCCAGCTCGCATCACATGCACCGGAAACGCCCTCAGTGCCCTGGTGTTGGCAGAAGAGACAGGAAGGCTGGGTGCGGTGGCCTCAGAGCCTGGGCAAACCGTGACCTCGAGAGTCCACCTCGTGATTTGGTAGAACGGACCTTCTTCCCTTGTATCCTCACCTCACCTTCCCAAAAAAGCCAGCCCATTTTCTTTACAGGGCCGGGAAGGTGATGTTTGTCACCTCCTCACTTATCCGGATACCTGCTCATCTCACTTTCATGGTTTCCCCTCAGCTCACAAAGCCCCACGTTTGCATTAGGCTCCCACTCATTCCTGAACCCCAAAGCCATTTCCAGTTCGCAGTCCCGGCCAGTGTGGGTTGTTCATTAGTTTGTCTGTGGGCCCCACACCAGCTCCTGATCGTGGGAAATTCTTCCCAAATCAGCGAGCCTCCAGGCCCCTGAGACCAGGACCAAGGACGCCACTGCCACCTCTCCTGGGCTCCTGCTTCGCTCCTTGCCCTGCTCGCTGGCTCCAAAACACACAGACAGTGGGGTTTGGGTTCTCATTTTGTTGAGTAATCGCTCAGCGATTTTCGAGGCAGTTCCCTGGCTCCTCCATCCCACTTTCTCACTTACTCAGCTGTTTTATAAGTTGAATTCTAATCTGAGTTTCTTCACAATGTTGCCTTTCACTGAAAGCTAATAAAATCCCAAACAGGAAATTCAGGAGTAGCGGAGATGCCACGTGACTGTAAGCTAAGGTTGTCGGTCAACTTGATTTGGTTTCAAGCTCGCCTGCCATCTGAGGGCTTCAGTCCTTCGCCCGCCTGCACAGCAATAAAGACGGCCTTTGTCTTTCCTGGCAGGGAGCTTGGGTGCTGACCCTTTCTGAGGGGTCCTGCACACAGCACCACACAGCTCAGGACCACTGCACCCCGTCCACCCTGCCAAGCCCGCCCCTTCCTCCCTCCTGCTCTGGGCTCCAGCCCCCAGCTCAGCTCGCGGAGCAGCCACCTCTACATGGCAGGGAGAGCTACACCCTGGCCACACTGGCTCCCCTGCGACCCTGGCTTCTTTTCTGTCACCTGGCCTGATGGGGTTCCAGGGCCGGCCACTCTGCATACCCAGGAGGCTGCTCACACTCACAGGCAAGGAAAAGTTTCAAGAGCAAAATCTCACCCCAATCCCCAACATAAAAATCAGATACATCACTGTGAAGAATGAAGGTATTTTGCTTCATCGAGCCTTTGCTATGGCTCGGAGTTGTCTTATGTCAGCCGCATCATCTGGGGCCATTTTAGAATTTTGTTTTGACCGCAGGGATCTGAAAAAAATCTTGATTTCCACAGAGAAGTGGCAGCCAATGCTAATGGATTTTCAGTAGACTGCTCCTCGATCTTAGGGTGGTCTCTAGTTACGCTGGTGTTCGGTGGCCTTGCTTTCATTACTGTCCCTATTTGTGGACTCCCCACCACTGCCACCAAGTCTCAGTACCACAGGTAGACAGTGTGTCTGGTGGCTACAGTGGCTCTCTGGAGGCCGTGCACCTTTGTCATAGCGAGATTCTCCCATCAAGAATGCATTTGTTGGGCCGGTGAGATGGCTCAAGCGGCATAAGTGCCTGCCTGGCAAGCGTGAGGTTGTGAGTTCGACTCCCGGATCTCACATACGAAGAAAGGGCCTGTGATATCACTCAGCGGCACAGGCGCCTGCTGGTGCGTGAGGTCCTTAGGTCGACCCCCGGTACCCACAAAAAAAAAAAGAATGCATTTGTTTAGGTGGGCGTGGTAGTATACACTTGTAATCCTAGCACTTGGGAGACTGAGGCAGGAGGATCATTGTGAGTTTGAGGCCAGCCTGGGCTATATAGTGAGTTCAAGGCCAGCCTGGACTACATAGTGAGACCTTGTCTCAAAAAAAAAAGGGGGGGGGGGCCAGTGAGATAGCTCAGCTGCATAAGCGCCTGCCTGGCAAGCGCAAGGTCCTGAGTTCGACTCCAAGAACCCACATAAAGGAAAAAAAGGGCCAGTGATATCACTCAGTGGCACAAGTGCTTGCTGGCAAGCACGAGGTCCTGAGGTCGACTCCTGGTACCCACATTAAAAAAAAAAAAAAAAAAAAAAAAAAAGAATCCATTCGTTTAACTGATCTAAAGGTTGAAAGAGTGGTAGAAACATTTTGTTTCACGGTAGAACCATTAAAATTATAATATTAGAAAGAATGATAGAAAACTCTCACATGGAAATTATTTGCTAGATACTATTCTAAGCATTTTGCCTGTATTTATTCATTGTTACCCTCCACTGATAGATGAAATGATGCACAGAGAGGCGGGGTCTCACCAGAGGGCATGCAGGGGTCACGCCAACCCCCCGGAACCAGTGGCGACGCTGCTTCCTGAGCTACCCAACACTGCTCTTTCCCCGTCAGAAGCAAACAGGCAGATGCACCCAGAGCCTGTAATGAGCACAAGAGGAACTGCAAGGGTACTCTGAGCCAGGCCCACAGGGCCACGTGTGAACACGGGATAATGGTCCGAGAAGTGACAGCTGTGTGTTTGAATACTGAACAGAACTGGTGCTCAGCTACGAGCTGCCTAACCACTACCACACTGACAAGAAATTCCGACGGGGACAGAGTGGCAGGGGGCCCCCAGGCCTGAGTGTGAGACCCAGCAGGGCCAGTTCCTACACCAGTGGTCTCCAGTGTGTTGACATGCAGGACATTTAATTGGCATGTTTTATTTTTGTTTCCCATTTTTAAATGTTGAGAGTAAGATTTTTAAAAAATCAATTCCAATGTTTGAGAATCCCCCAAAGCACTGGACCCACAGCGGAGAACCTGAAATCACCTGATGACATTGCAGGACTCTTGGGTCTGACTCAGAGAGCGGCTCACACACGCTGGGACAGCACCTGCTCCTGCAGCCCTGCCCTCCGGCCTCTGGTCCAGGTCCCTGAGCCTTACCCTCTCCTCCCACTAAAGCCCGGGCCCAGGGACCGGAGGACACCAGCCTTCATGCCCTGCTGTTGACTCTGGTGTGCAGCCAGGCTGCAGAACTCCAGTGGGAGCCCTAATTCTTACTTGTGTCTTCAGAAGGGAACCCCGACTCTGAGCAAGATCCCATGCAGCCAATCCAGGCTCCTCACCCGCCCCTGAAACAGGCCACTCCTCTGTCCTCCAACTCTCAGAGGAGGGCGTTCCCTTGCCGGTCTCTCCACTGTGCACGGGCGCAAGTTCGCGCCTACTCTCTTCCCATTCATTCATCGAGGACCGAGTGCCTACTGTGCCTGGGAACACCTCGGGGTCATGTAAAGAGAGCCCTTCTGTGCTGATCTCAAGCCAGCCGATACATGTGTCTGCAACTAAGGCCTTACGGATAAAAACATGCAGAGTGGGATTCACTGAGTTACATTTCCAGCCTTTTTCTTTCTTACTTACTTTGTTTTCTTTTCTTTCTTTTTTTTGGTATCAGGAATTGATCTCAGGACCTCGCACTTGCCAGATGGACACTGTGCCACTGAGCTATATCCCCGGCCCCTCCAGCCTTTTTCTTTTTGAGATAGGGTCTCATGATGTAGCCCAGGCTGGCCTTGAATTTGTGATCCTTCTACCCGAGCCTCTGGAGTAACTGGGATTCTACACAGGCACCACCATGCCTGGCCTTCCTGTGTTTTTTTTTTTTAGGAAAGAAAATAGGACCTTATATGCTGACAGATGATGATGCCAAGGTTTCTTGAGCACTTATAGCGCCAGGCACTGTTCTAGGGTTGAGTTTTATGGTTGTCTTCACAACAACCCCATAGTCTGGACTGTTACGATCGTCATTTTACAGATGAGACAACAGAGGCGTAGAAAAGAGTAAGTAACCTGCTTGAGGTGACAAAGTTGGAAGGTGATAGAGCTCCACAGCCCAAAGCCCCAGCCACTGTAGAAAAGGACTGTAAGGAGATGAACTGTCCCCACCTGTTACCGTGGGGGTGGGACAAGTGAAGCTGAAAGAGGCCTCTAATGTGTTCTGTTTGCTTTGCATCTTTTACAGTAAGAACTATTCACACAGCAGAGTGTGGTGGTGAAGGCCTGTAACCCCAGAACTCTGCGACGCTGAGGCAGGAGGACACAAGTTCAAGCCCAGCCAGGGCAAATTAGCGAGACCCCGTCTCAAAATAAAAAGGGCTGGGGTTATAGCTCAGTACAGAAGCTCTGGGTTCAATTCCTAGTACCACCAAGAAACCCCAAAAAATCATGCATTACTTTTAGGCAAGGCAGTACGTTGGTAGTGATTAGACTTGAACCAGCAGCTTGTAACCCAAAAGCCATTGCAATGGAGACTCCACAACTGCGGTAGTTTTTTGTTGCCCCTGCCAGAGGACTGAACAGGAACTAGCTCCAAATCCCACGCCAGGGTTTTCCTCCCTATTCTCCTATAGATAACCCACTCCCCGAGAGTCTGTTGTGATGGGGTGCGCAATGCTGGCTGCTTAAATCACAACAGCCATCTACCCAGGGGGAGCGGCTGGGAGCACAAATTCTATACAACATCCTTCAACGTGGCTGGCTTTACACAGATCCTGCCACACCCGCAGGGTCCTCTGACCACGCTCGGGGTCTCTCTGTCCATCCACGCTGCCTAAGTCTCCTATACTGTATTTTTCATTCTCTGGGATCAAAATCAGAGATGTTTCTTGGGTAGCCTTGGTTTCTCCGCTTCTCTCGGCTGGCCGTTGTCTCCCAAAGGTGGTCCCTCCGGTGCTGTGGGGAGGTGCACTGCCGAAGGACCTTTCTCCCTCAGCTTATTTGCTCTCCTTTCTGCATGCAGATGTCTTCATCCCTCCACTCGAGGGTCCCCACGCTGGGTTCTCCTCCTCTCCCCCACCTTCTCTCCCATCTTCTCCTACTGGCCCCCCCAACTCTCACATACAGGGGCCCTCCCTGCACATAGGGGATTTCTTTTTCATTCTGAATAACTTTCAGACTTACAGAAAAGCTGCAATAGTAAAATGAACTTCTATATACCCTTCACCAAAATACCCCCAAATGTTACTAGCGAATTACATTCACAACCACCCCCATATTTTTTCTTTGTCTCTTTGGAGAGTAAGATGCACACGGGATATCCTTTACCTCTTCAGTGTGCGTTTCCTAAAAAAGACATTCTCTCAAATACCAGGTTAATCACTGAATCAGTATTGATACAATACTATAATACAATCCATGGACTTCATTCAAATGTTGCCAGTTTCCCTAATCGTGTCCCTTAGAGCAAAGGGGAAGTGGGGGGACAAAAAATAAAAAAACTACAGTTCAGGATGCATCCAGTTTGAGTACCATTTAGACCGAACCTGCCAGTCACTACAGCTACGGACTTATCACCATACCCAGGCTGGGCGAGACACACACTTTCCTCTCTGGGCTCCACCCCCGATACCCATGAGGATAAAAGGACATTGAAGACATGGGCCTCTTAGCCCAAGGGCTCTATGGATGGAAGGTGATCAGCGCGTGGGGTCACAGCTACCAGAGAAACCTTAACTGCTCCCAGGTATGGATACAATTCATTCAATGGAAAAAATAAGAAGCTAATTTTATCGAGTGCTTACAAAATTAGATCACTCAGAGGTCTGTGTCTTACGCAAACCAGCTCGTTCAAGCCCTGTCCTCAGATGGCAGGACTGAGTTTGAGGGGCTACGTGGTTTCCCAGGTTTCCCCAAGGTGTAACTCAAGGTAGGAATGAGAAGGGCAGGAACTTGCACTGTCCCATGCAAGATGAGGAATCTCTCTAGGCTGAAATAGGGCCCCTGGGGTGGGAGGCAAAACTCCAAATAGAGACCACCGCTCCCTGGCCCACGGTGGCTGCACCAGGATGTGACACAGGGCTGTACAGCTGGGACACCCCACTCACATGCATCACAGAGCACCCCAGACAGAGGAGCGACAGACTCCGCGACCACAGTGAAAACCAAACTGCACCAATCTCCACCTGCAAAACTGCTTCTCTAGTGGCCTGGAGTTGAATTTTTGTCTCCTCCCTCCTGGACCTAAATGTAAGGTCTCTCTCCTCTACGGGAAGCTGGCTACCTCTAAAGAAGAAGCCGGCGTTTCCATGCATGAAGCAGAACAGTGCACACACAGCACATGCCCAGGGCTGGCTGACTCTGCAGGGTGTGCTACTCATGTCACAGCAGAGAACCCAGCCCAGTGGCTGGGCCTGGGCTGAGCTGGCACAGGACCCAGGTCTGTGAGACCTGACAGTGCCTGTCCCTTCCAGGAGAAGCTGACGGGCTGAAACCAGTGTCGTGCTAAGTAGATCCACATCCCATAGCCTTTCCCGGCAGTCCTCAGCGCAGGTGCTGTCACTTCAGCCGTTGGCATGAAGTGTGTTACATTTCCTCAACTAAATCATGAGGCTCTTAAAGATTCCTTTAAGATGGCTGCTGTGGTCCTCATAAAGATGTGTTTCCTTCTCATCCTTTTTGGGTTTTGTTTGTTTGAGACAGGGTCTTGCTGTGCGGTTCAGGTTGGCCTTGAACTCATGGTGTTCCTCCTACTTCAGTCTCCCAAGTGCTGAAACTATAGGCATGTGCCACCGTGACCAGCTTCTTCCTTTTTTCCTAACCCTTAAAATGGATGGAAAAGAAATGGTCTATTGCTTGAAGCATCTCTTTCCTCCATTGCTACAAGCCCAGTTCCCTGTTACCATGGAACTCACCTTGGGAGGCCACTTAGTATTTCTGAGCCTCAGGTATCGTATCTGTAAAGGGTAATAAAAATCTTTCCCACCTTACAGTGCTTCCCACATTATAAGCACATACATGTATTCTGCAGCTCAAGCCAAATGGAGCATTATGTACAAAGGACTCAGCCTGGTAAGTTCCCAGTAAACACAAGATTCTGGTACTTCTTCTGCTACTACTGTGACTGCAGCAGCTTTGGTCATCAAACACTATTTTGTAAAACTAGAGGACCCAAAGGCTCCTTGGTATCTTGGCCTGCATTTTTCACTGCCCCCACGCCCCAGGCATAGTCCTAGAATACCTGACCCACAGTGGGGACACAAGGCGGGTCCCAAGAGTGCCGGCTGCCAATGGTATAAGCTGCTGGGAGTCAACTAAGTCCACAGCCCAAATCCACGTCTACCAACAACCAAGTGCGCCCGAGTGCGGCCTCTTGCTGTGGACTGCAGAGGCCTGGGGTTCCTTACAAAACTTCTCAAATGCCAGACACTGCTCCCTGGCCACCAAAAGTCCCTTCTCTATGGCCACTTCCCACCCTGAAAATGTCCTTTGTCCCTCTAGTCTCAAATTCTACTGTCCTTGAAATGATCTCAGCCTCTCTGGTAGGAAGGCTGCACCCTAAGAAGCAGGACAGAAAGTGCATCAGGTGCACCTTGGGGCTAAAAGGAAGCAGAAGCGATTTAGTTCACTCATTCAACAAACACTTATTGAGTGCCTTAGGTATGCAGCCCATAAAGATTAAAAGACAAGGTCTCTATTCTTAGCAGGGGTAAAGGCTGAAGGTCAGAGCCAAAGATAAGCTCCACCAGGCCTGGGCTTGCTCATTCCCCTCCTGCTCATTCCTCACCCGTTGCAAGGTATCTCCAAATCCAGAATGAATGAACCCCATATGGCTGTCCAGTGTCACCCCTCTGGGCTCACTCTGGACTCTGGGCTCCTTGGAACAATCACGGGCTCCCACAAGCAGGCGGAGCAGGCGCATTCTCATGTGCGGGGCCCGCAGTGTCCCTCTCAGCTGATTGTGTCCAGGCAGCCGGGTCCGGAGGCGCATGAATGCCCCTGAATGGGCCCATTCAGCCTGATGGACAGGAGCTGAAAGCCGCACACACACAAAAGCCAGGAGGGCTGCAGCCTGGGTTTGCCCACGGGAAGGGAAGGCATCCAACCACAAAGACCAGTGTGAAGACTTCTCTCCGCTTTCAATGGCATCCTCTGGCTGCCAGTTACGGGATGCCACCCTCCCCCAGCAGATGGTGGGCATCCCTGGCGAAGCCACGAAGGCTAGGCTCACAAATGTATATCCAACAGACAAACCACTAAAGCCCTCTACTAGCAAGATGAGGAGCTGGGCCAAAGGAGCCAAAGGGCGCCTCCCTGTGCCCATCTCTACCATGTGTGAGCCGCATTCCTGACACCCACGGTGACCTTTAAGGACTCCAGCTGACCTGAAACTGTTTAACATGTCACCAAGGAAAATGACCTCGAAAGGGCATGGCCAATATTTAAATGTGGACTGGAGAGACCTTGTCCCATTCTTGGGTCACTCATTTGGTATATTCCAGGAAAAAGAAGGAAGAAGAAAAAAAAAGAAAAGAAAATCCCTAAAACGACATTTGTATTTTTAGTTAGAACTAGGAGCAGGGCAGAACCCCTGACCTGGAATTCTTTTAATTGCTTCAGGGGGAAGGGCAGGCTCCATGGCTTACAGGAGAGGAGCAGGGAAGTCTGTTTACACTGTTGCACACAAATATTTTAAGTCCACAGTCAGGTGACTACCTCGGGAAGGATGACTCTCAGCTTCTGAGAGCGCATTACTTTGGAAACAATCCCCCCAAAAGATAATTAAAGATAGCTCCTCTTCATAGTGCAATGTGCTAATGAGCAATTAAAATTAAATTAGCTTGTCATAATAAAAAAGATGGATTACATTCTGAGGCTTTGCAACCCAGAGTTAGTAAGTCGTGGGGAGAAGTCTGTGACCGAGAATCAGTTTAACTAAGGAAATATGAAACGCCCCGGCCAATTTTCGACCAAGATAACATGGGGTTCATTATTGTTTTTGTTTACAATTGTATTATTTTCTAAATAATGGAATCTTTCAAGCTGATTTTTTAAAGGTCAGAGAAACATGCCACAAACACCAATAAATCCATCATCCCGAATTCACAAATGTTAACATTTTGTCACATCTGTTTCAATTCCAGGTTTTTGTAAAGAAATAAAATATTCTGCCACCAGATGAAACTATCTGCTCTCCTTCTGAAAAATAGCCATGCATCCCTGCTTTCACAGGTTTGCCCTTGTTGGTGGGACATAAACAGAATGTAATGTTGTTCTGTGTTTTCTTTACCTTTTGTCCTGAAATATCTTTTTATCTTGAAATAATTACAACCCTGGGAAATTGAAAGGAAATGTACAAGGAAGTCCCATGCCCCCTTCACCGAGCCTCCGCCAAGGCTCATGTCTTGCACAACCAGCTGTAGCACACCGTCACAACCAGGAGGGCAAGGGCTGGGGGTGTAGCTCAGTGGCAGACCGCTTGTCCAGCATGCGTGAGGCCCTGGGTTCAATCCCCAGCACTGCATTTAAAAACGAAAACATGATAGTGACATTGGAACAAGCCATAGGGATTACTAAGATATCTCACCAGTTTCAAAAGTGCTCTTGTCTATGTGTGGGGCTCTGTGTAATTTTATCACATGTGTGGCTTTGTGTCAACACCACCACTGAGATACTAAGTCACACCATCTCCACAAAATGTCTTAGAGCCCCACCTATCCCTGTCCCCAACCCCCATTCCCAGCCTCCAGCAACCGCTAATCTCTTCTTCCTCCCTATAATCTTGTTATTTCAAGAATGTCAGACAGCCCGCCAAGATGGCACAGGCCTGGAGGTCCAAGTACACTCTTCAGGCAGGGACAGAAGGCCCAAGAGTTCAAGGCCAGCCCGGGAAACACAGCAAGACCCTGTAACGACAACGACAACGACGACGACCACAACAACGAATGTTATATAAATGGAACAGTACAACATGTAGCCTTTGGAGATTAGCTTTTTTATTCAGTACAGTTTCCTTGATGGTTGTACCAGTGTGTTCAACCATTTACCACTGAAGAACATCTGGATCATTCCCAGTTTGTGGCAACTTTAAATAAAGGTGCTATGAACACTAACATGTGGAAGTATCTTTGTGCTTTGTGAACATATGAGAAAGGTCCTAGAAGACCCAAAACATTTTTTTAAAGTATAAAGGAATCTCTTTTCCCATGATACGATTTGCTACATAACTACAGTAATTATGGCAGTGTGGGGTTGGCAGAGGGATACATCAATGGAATAAAATAGAGAACTCAGAAGGTGCCCCACACAAATATGCCAAGTTCAATGCTTATAAAGGTACAGAAACAATTTAGTGGCAAGGGGTAGCCTTTTTGAGAAAGGGTGCTGGGATAACTGGACATCCATGGAAATAAATCAACCTCAACTTTAATCATGTTATACAAAAACTAACTCAAAATGGTCAATACAAAACATAAAAAACTATAACGCTATTCACAACAACCTCAAATATAAAACTATAAACTTTCAGCAAAAATCACAGGGCACATGGAGATACCCGCATTGTGTAATTTAGAGAACATGAGGAAGAATCTCTTTCCTTAACATCTCCCCTTCTAGTCTGTCCCAGATGACTGAAATTCCACTGTTAGTCATATCTTTGGATTAAGGGATTGTCCAAAAAATTCTGTTGGAAGAGAGATGAATCTTGGGATGAATCAGAGTACCAAGTCCTCTCCTATGGGCAGCTGAGAGGAGGGGGTCGGGAAGGAAATGACATAAAAAAGGCAAAGTGCTTGCAGAAAGAAAAGATGACAGTCTAACAAGTTCTATCTACTCAATAATACCAAGGTCAGTTCTTCCAAAATCCATAGTTCAGCAGCTAGGGATGGGGGATTGAGGGGTGTTCCCTGAAGTACACCCAGCTGGCATGCACGGACATTTACACAAGGTATTCCACATGCGAGGAGAGTTTACACAGATGTCAGAGCGTGGGGATTTGCTGCTGTCAATGTTTCATTAGTACAGTATAAATCTAGCTTGAAACAAAGAATTTGTATTCCAAGCAGGATAACAATATGAAAAACATAATTACTATTTACCTAGCATTTTCCTTCCTGGGTTTATGATTTGTTTTACGTAGATGTTTTATGAAGTACTCAGGCAAAAGCTTTCTTGGGACTCATTGTATCTCTGTGTGCACTGTGGGCGAAGAATGGAGTATTCTTGTTACAGATCATGGGCAATCATCAACTTGTAACCAATCAACAAGTGCTTTGAACCCTAAAACTTCATAGAAATAAATTTATCATTTATGCTAATTCAGAAGACACAAAGGGAGCGATGTAGTCGTGATGATCTTATTTCCCTAATTATTTGTGTCCTATAAAATGAGGATTACATATCACAGAAGTAACAAATAACGAGAAGGAAAATTTAATTGCTTGCTTGTCCCATCGGGGTGGGATGTGCATGGAGGATGTGCCAACTCTGCACAGTGCCCCCTGATGGCAAGATGGAGCCACATCAGCTCACACAGCACCCTCAACACTTATAAGTACCTCAAAAATATCCCCTGGGAGGATGTTTCACTCCCGGCTGGGAGGTAAACTCAAATCTCTCGTTATCCATCTGAGGATGTAAGCCTCAAGTTCAATGCAGCAACAGAGGGTACTGACGAGCAGGCAGGACCTCAACCAACACAGTCTACGCATACAATGGGGCCTCCAAGTCTGACCCTCTCCTATCAGCTAGGTGCAAAATCCCTCCCCCATGAGCTGACTCTCCTATCAGCTAGGTGCAAAATCCCTCCGCCATGAGCTGCTGCTTCCTCAGAGACCCCAACCCCAGGCCAGGGGCTGCCACGACCTCCATGTAATGTGACACCTCAGCCTGAGACCATCACTCAGCCTCCTGAGAAGGCCCACAAGTATGGCCTGGACAACCTGCTCTGGAGCTGGGGCCACTCCAGACCCAGAGGGCTCTTGCCAGGTGTCCTGGCTGCCACATGGTCAAGTGGTGGGGGGGCTCGATCACCTGACACCTGCTTGGGACTGGCTCTGCCTGTGTGACCCCGGGCATCTTCCTTCAACTTTCTACACTTCCGGTCCCTAGGCAGTTTCCTGTGTTCCTGTGCTGGCGCGGTAGAGAGTGGGTGCAGAGCACAGGGTGTTATTATGACCTCGCTGGCTGTTACCTGTGCCCACCCACCTGAAGCTGGTGTCTCGGGCATTGCTGAGTCCTATTCCTGAGGAACATGAAATTCTTCATCGGGGATTCTGAATGGTGGAGGAGAATGTACTCCAGATGTGGAGCCATAGAACCAAGACTCTGGCAGAACCTGACTCTGAACTTCGCTGTGAGGGCTTATGGCAGACCTGCAACCTCTCTGAGCTGTTTCTGAAACAGCAGATCAATGGTGGGAGACTTTGCCTTGCAGGGGTGCTGGGAGGATGAGAAAGGTTAACTCATGAAGGCCCAGCCCACCTGGCTAGAACAGAAGCTCATGGGCCAAATCCAACAGGAGGTGGAAGCTCAACCGTGGCAGCTAGGTATACACTGAGGACCAGG
Source organism: Erethizon dorsatum (assembly GCA_028451465.1). Taxonomy (NCBI): domain Eukaryota; kingdom Metazoa; phylum Chordata; class Mammalia; order Rodentia; family Erethizontidae; genus Erethizon; species Erethizon dorsatum. Next base: position 15,408,319 of record CM051824.1, read on the forward strand.
CTTCTGACATGGCAGGCCCAGGTAGAACAGCACACAGGACCAGGCCTTTAAAGGGCAGAAGCATGGTAACTGGGAGGTGCTCACACCCCTTCCCACACCTGTGCCAGGGAACATCACAGAGCCACCTTCTCCATCCAAGCACAATGCCATCTTCAGGGAGAGGGTGCAAGGGCTGCAGCTTCGCAGCTGCATACCACAAGGGCAGGCCGTGGAAGCAGGATGCTGATGAGGTCCTGTCCCGCAGGCTCTCCAGGTAAGGAGCCTGGCTTCCACCCTTCCTGCTCCAGCCTGGAGTTACAAAGAAACTCTTCACAATCACCTTCACATAGACACCTGAATCACGAGGACTGCAGACCTTTGTCCTGCAAGCTGGCTCTAACTTTGCCTCTTGTCCCCTGATTTCCATCCAATACCCAATCTGGGTATGAGCCACTCAATTCTAAAACTGCCTCTGGGTCATCTTCAGCATAGGATCCCACAGTCCTCAGACAAAAGCCCCCTTCCTGGAACACTGCCTCTGACTATCGGTGCCGTGCTCACTCCTCCTCCTGTCCACCCGCATCCTACCTGGCCTTCAAGCTCGGCTGAAGATCTGCTCCACCGAAGGGGCCCTTCCAGATTTCTAGCCCAGAGGGCTACTTCCTTTTTCTCCTGGTCCAGTTTCTCTCCCAAACACATTTCCTTAACGTGTAATCTGCCAAACTCCATGTGAAGAGTTCTGGTGCCTGCACACTCCAAGTCAAAAACGGAGCTCACCTCATCTAACTTCTGCAAGCCTTGTCCTCCCTCTGCAACTACACAAGGCATCAACTCTATTCCCACAACCACAGCTCACTTTTACATAAGCCTCAGGGGCCAACGTGCCCCATCTTCACCTTCCACCTTCTTCAAGCCAGGACCTTCTGAAACTGCAGCACCCGGAGCTGGGCCTGAAGCTCCAGAAATGAGGTGAGCAGCTCAGAATTACTGGGCCACTCTGCCTTGAGCTGGGCTCCGTAACTTAACCACTGGCCAATATATCTGCAGTCCTCATTGAGCCTTCGCTTATTTTATCTGGGTTGCTTTTGCATCAACAACTAGATGAGTTCCTGGTAAGTGGCCTGCAGTCACATTGTCTTGCATCCTCCACAGTGCTGGGCACAGGCATAAACAGTTACCTGCTGCTTCTTCCACTGATTTTCCCCTAATCAGGGCTGAACCATATGACATGCCTACTGGCCATGGCTAAGACTGAATAAACACTACTGCCCTATTCAAGCAAGTGGAGTTATAGGCTCTGAGAGTCACAAGCCAACAATCATGAAGAAAGACAATCATGAAGGAACTGGAAGCACCAGAAGCAAAGTCCCCTGTGTGCAATTATTCCACTACTGTTGCAGCATTCTTCCCTAGGCCTAAGCCATGACAGTTGGACTAGGGATACTAGAGACCCTCCATTCTATGACCTTGAGTCTCTAATGACATTAAACTCACACAACAAAACAAGTTGTATATTCAGTAATGACCTCCACATTCATGGCCTGCCAGCCTCTTGAAAGGCATTCATGCTTACTAGTAAATAAAACTCTTGGTTGATTTTTTTTTCCTATCCATTTGTGATGCATTTTGAAATCCAATCTTTTAGGTGGAGACCGGGCTCTGTGGTGCCCTTCGTAAGTGGCAGAGACAGTGCCATGTTGCTGTCTCTCTGAGTACACAAGATGACTACACTTCCCAGGCTTCCCTGGAGTTCACTGGGGCTGTGGGGCAACTTATGCTCTCTGCACCCTCTCACTCCTCACCTACTGGCTGGAAGCGGATGCTCCAGTGGGGAACTTGGAAGCCTTACAGCAAAGTATGTTCCCTGGACCAGAGCATTAGCATCACCTGGGACCTGTTAGCAATGCAGATTCTCAGGCCTGCCACTGAGGAGGTGGCGAACCACTGCTCTGGAGATGGAAGAAAGACCTGGGTCCCTGAATGAACGAAGCAGCACTGCTGAGCGCTTGAAATCGGAGAGTGATGTAAGTGAGAAATAAACTTGCATTGTGTTAAGCCATTTTGGGAGTTCTGTCCAGACAGAAACAATAATCATCGCCTGCCTCCGATCTAGGTTATTCATTGCGGCTATTTCCCACCCGGCTTTTCCCAGCATCAAAGGCTGGAGTGCAGTGAGCCAGGGTTATTCTGTCCTGGCTGTGAGGGCCGGTTCAGGAACCCTTGCTGCCCACCTCGGTCATTTGTTTGCAGTCTGGTCGGTATGTTAACAATGGGCAAAGCGGAAGTCACCAGGAGCCAGGATCAGATAGCAGCCAGCTGCTGGTGTTAACACATTCCCGCACTGGGCACTGGCCTGGGGTGCCTGCCACTTTTCAGCTGCGGGTATCCAGGGCCTGCATCTAGATCTTAACTCATGGAGAGTACGAGTCAGGGACCCTGAGTCTGCAGCCCCCTCAGGTCAGCAGCTGTGGCTGTAGAATCATGTCCCAAGCTGTGTGAGAGGCCTGGACATCCACCTGCCCACCTGACTGGCAAGTTCAGCTCCAATGGCCTCGTTCTCCCCTGTCACCTTCCCTTTTCCTCTCCGCTGAAATCCCACTTACCCCTCAAGGTCCCCAACCCATCCTGCTGTCCCCCTCATCCGCTGACTGCTCCTTTTCCTGTGTCCTTTGGTGCTCTACACCTCAGACTCCCTGTGCAGCGTCAGACATCACAGAAGCTGCCCCACGGAGCTTAGCTAGTGAACATGAAGCTCAGCATCTCCCCATGAACGCGTGGTTCTTGAGGCTGGGGGCTGCGCCTGGCACACCTTCCCCATACTCCTACCCTTGGCCTCGGACACAAGATCCTCAGTGAACTGGCACCCACCAGATGCCTGCTTTGGAATCAACGAGTGAGGTGCTGAGGAAGGCATCACCCAGATGAGACTGCACAGCCACCCCAGGGACCGACGATCTTAAGACTTCAGACACACTGCGACCAGTCACCTCTGGGGTCACAGTTCGGCCTTAGACCTTCTCTTCCAAGTAGAATTCCTCTCCCTTTGCTACAGCCAGCCTCTTGCTCTCTGGGATTACTTAGACTCAAAACCCAATGCTTCCCCTTGGCTCCAGGACTGCTGTATGGAAACTCTCCGCCCCCCAGGTTCATTTTGCCCTGAGCATTCCCTTCTGTCATGGTCCCAAGCAACCAGGGCCAGACCCAGCACAGGGTGCACACAAGTACCTCCTTCTACCTTGCAAAATAGGGCCTTCCCCTGGGGCAATTTAAAGGCCCTGGGGTACTAACTTACACCTAATTTTTGGCTACACAACAAACTGGGCCAGGAATCCAGGAATGTATTTCCTCCCCACCCTGCAGCCATGTTAGGCAGGTCGATTCACCGTGTCCAGTGTGCAGATCTCTCTCTCTCTCTCTCTCTCTCTCTCTCTCTCTCTCTCTCTCTCTCTCTCTCTCTCTCGGGTGCTCACTGACCTCCCTGTCTTATAAGTGTCTTCCCCAGTCCCCCAAAGAATTCCCAAGCCAGGCAGGCCCACAGGGCAGCTGGCCACGGAGGTCTAGAAAACCTGAAACCACCAGCCTCTCTCCTTCCCCTGTAAGTGTGGAGAAGCAGTTGACTGTTCTAGTCAGCAGAGTTCTGCAGGCCGCAAGGGCTGCAGGGGGTGGGAGGGCATTTGTTAGGGCATATTGCAAGCTGCTATTTGCTGGCTATGTGATGTTGGGCAAATTGTGCTACATCAGGGCACCTCAGTTTCCCTACCTGTAAAACAGGGCTACTAATAGGTATCTACCTCCTAGGACTGCTATAGATTTCATGACAGAGTAAACACAGACCCTTGGAACAGAGCCTGGAAACACTCCAGGGGGGTCAGCTGTGGCATTTCTTATTTCCTCAATCCTTACTTTTGAGGCCACTAGAATGTGAAAAGCAAGGAGACCATTGTGAGCCGGGTGCGGTGGAAGATTCAAAGGAGACTGTGGCCTGAGAAAATTCCACGGGACAGGAATTACAAGAAATCTGCGGGGGGATCCCAAGGCCCACAATAAGTGTGCCTGGCCCTGATGAGGCTGAGCTAGCCGTGGGTCAGGCGAGCAGACGCGCCCAACAGGCAGGTGGGCCCTTGGCAAGCTCGCCGCTGGCCCAAAGTTAACCAGAAAGAGCGTGCTGCAGAGTCGAAGCCTGCGGACTTAGCGCTGAGACCCCAGCCCCACAGCTGCCCCCCTCTTGCAAAGGGAGCCTCCTCATTCCTCCCCCAGCTGGCGCCTGGCTCCCTCTCTGGCCCATTCAGCCTTGGAGCTGTTCCCAGGACCTTGCTGAGCCATGTCGTGGGCAGTGACACCCACACAGGACAGCAAGACTCCCCCCACACACGAAGCCATTAAAAATTAACTCAAGAGATCTTCTGGAGCTAGAGAAAGTCACCCGGAGAAAAATGTTTTCAAGGGCAGAGTGTTAATAGTCTTTTTTCACTCAGCATCCAACAATAGTTACGACTCAAGAGAAAGGACATATTTCTTGCTTTCAAAAAAGGATGAGGAATCTTTTTTTATGCACTTGCCATGGAAAATGCTTAGCTCATCAAATTCCATGAGCTCAAAGGAGTGAAACCAACACTCACTCCAGCACTGCCCTGGTGGTACCAGCCCACCGGGCCCTAATCTAACCCCTGTGCTGTGGCAGGTAAGGGAGGTGTCCATCTCAGGGAGAACGGATGTGTACATGGAGCAAAAGGGCAGCTCAGCTCTGGAACTGCTCTATGCTGCAAAGAAAAGAAATTCCCTTTTAGACCGTGGCTCTCTGCCACACTTCCTGGGCTCTGTTAGATTTTGGAAGGGGAAGATGGGAACAAAGGCCCAAGTTTGAGAGCTGATCCAGTAGAGAGGTTCTCAAAGTCTATTCTTGGAACTGCAGCGCCACCTGAGAACTTGCTAGAAACACAAATTCTCGGGGTCCCAACCAAGACATCCGAATCAAACCCCATGGAGTGGAGCTCAGCACTGTGTGCTCAGCAGCCCTCCCGATGATTCTGGTGCATTTGAGAACCATCAGGCTGTGTTGCGTGTTTCATTCCAAGGGAAGCAAGAATCTGTTGTTACCAAGTGGAAGGGAACAATACAGGTGTTTCCAATTTCACTCCTTAGGTCAACATCATTCAAGTTCAGGGTCAGTGGCTCTACTGATTTCAACATGGCAGTAATGGCAACATCATCTTTTTCAGTTAAGAAGCCAAAGGAGATGATGCCTTCCAAGGGGAGTGCGGAGAGCACCCCATGCATGAGTGTGTGACAGCCCACCCTTGCAGCCCACCCTCCTTTCTCAGCCCAGGGGTGGCTGCTTTCTCTTATTTCAAGACCCTTGTTCTCTGCAGACTGTCTCCCCACCCAAACTGAACTCCCCACCAACCAGCCGCAGCCAGGAGACACAGTGGCTGAGGCGCGAAAGTGACCCCATCAAGACACATAAGACAATGGTGGGGCCGGTGAGATAGCTCAGTGGCATAAGCGCCTGCCTGGCAAGTGTGAGGTGCTGAGTTCAACTCCCAGTACCCACATAAAGGAAAAAAGGGGCCGGTGATATTGCTCAGTGGCACAAGCGCCTGTTGGCAAGTGCGAGGTTCTGAGTTCGACCCCCCGCATCCACATTAAAAAAAAAAAAAAAAAAAGACAATGATGTTTCCAAACATGATCCACAACCTTCCCCAGGGTTCTCAAAGCTTAGACAGGTTGGTGGCAGTGGCAGTCAAGCCCGGGCTTCACTGAAGGCTGCGCTGACCTCGGATTCTAGTGACTCAACTAGGCCTTGGAAATTACAACTGACACGGCAGCCCTCCACTTTCCATCCATAGAATGGACAAGTAACTTTGTAATACGGGCTAGCTTAAGGGTGAGTCCCCTAGAAGGGAAGGCAGGAGCATCTAGATTCCGGGATTCCAGCCTCGCCGTCTATTGTGCAGCTGTCCTTTCTCCCCTGCCACCCCCAGCCCTTTCTGGAACCTTAGGTACGTACACAGGAGGGGTAACAGTGGCTTGAGGGGAGATAGGTGGAAGGAAAGAGACCCATGAATGAATGCCTCAGGCAAAGACAGAACTGATCAGGAACGGTATCTGAGGGGGGAAGGAAATAGCTGAACAAAACAAACCGTGTTTACCACCACGAAAGGAAGCCGAAACAGTAACCAGTTAATGATAGGTAAAAACACAGGAAATTCTGAAAAGTGTGTAAAAGGGACACTTTTCTTTTTCCTTCAAAGGAATTAAAATGGTTCAAAAGCTTATTTCCTTCCTCTCTGAAGAGCTCAATGTCCAACATACAGAGGGGTTCCAGGAGCCCCAGAATGTTGTTCTCCCCGCACCAAGGCTCCTGCTTTGCCTTCCTCAGAGGCAGGGGCCATGCTTTCTCAGCTGATCTGTCCATGGTCGGCCTGTCACTGGTCAGTAAGTTATCTCCATTCTGCAGAACACAGGGCAGGCACCCCCATGCTAACCATGCCGACAAGACGTGTTCCTTAGCATTCACCTTATGATGCCTACGGTTGCGTGGTAAACACGTGGTAAAAGGAAAAACCACCAAAAATTTGTACATAAACTCTAATTATAACCGTCCAAGATGTGGACTAATCAAAATAAACACAAAGAAAATACTTAAATAAAATCAGGTTTATTTGGATCATTATCTTTTCCTTTTTAAATACTTTATGGTGGACATGACTTTATATTCAAAATTTTTTAAAAAATATATGTCATACTATGGACTGAATATGTGTGTCCCCACCCCAAATTCCTAGGTTGAAATCCAACCCCCCACATAATGGTATCTGGAAGCAGGACCCTTCAGGTCCTGACGGGAGAACCCTCACATGTAGGATTTGTGGCTGGGGAAGAAGGATCCAGAGGGCTGACTCTCTCTCCCCTGTGTGATGATTCAATGAGAAGCCAGCTATCTGCAAGTTAGAAGAGACCTCTCAACAAAGCTCCCCCCATGCTGGTACCCTAATGTTGGACTCCCATTCTTCAAAATAGTTACATATAAATGCCTGTTGTTTGTAGGCCACTCAGCCCACGGTACTTTGTTACAGATGAAGAAGTCAGGCTTGCAGGGTCTACTGATTTTCTTTTAGGACGTGTGACTCGCGGAGAACCGTTATTTTGCCAGGTTGGGGAGTGAGACGCTCACAGCCCATGTGAGAAGCAGTTCCCCTGGGACACCAAGGCCTTTAGAGCCACGGACATGGAAGTGGGTACCAACTTGCTCTGGGGGGCTCCAGAGGGTGGAATGGAGAAGGGAACCACAAAATATAAGGAAGAAATTCTCCCTAAATGGAGCGGTCCCACATCAGAAGGCCCAGTCTCCTGACCGAGGTGGAGGTGGTGGTGTGGGGGAGGGGAGTGCTGAATAACCATCTACTGCAGGAACCGGGAGCTCAGGTGCCCACAGACCTCGGTGCTCATCTCAGCAGGCTGCCTGGTAAACACAGGGTGGGAGGACTGACACCTCAAAGCCAGGCTCCCAGGGCCTGGCCACTACTGCCTTTGGGCTCCAACCCTTGGGCTCAGTCCAGTATGCCCTACAAACACCATCACCTTCCACTCCTGCCGGGAGGCGCAGAGACCCAAGGCACCTCTCCCCCAGCCAACAGATTGCTTCCGAAAGCTAGTGACATTCCATCAGAAGGAAGCCTGTCTTCGTGGGAATTGTCCTAACTCACCTTCTAATTCTTAATCCTAATTTGAAGAGAGCCATCTGATATCCCCCTTTTTCTTCAGGAACAACGGCCAAACAGGAAAGACTGACCTAACCACCCTAACATCGGAGACCGACCTGACATCAGAGCGAGCCCATCCAGCCCCAGTGGAACCGCTGGGGGCTGGCGCCCAGAGTCAGAAGTCCTCAGTCACACTTCCACATCCTGGCTCGAGTTACAGCCAACTTTTGTTTACCAGGCCTGCAGATTCTCTCTTCCTGCCCTTCCCAGCTTCCAATTTTAATTTTCTTTTTCCTCTGTTCACTACTATCTCTGCAGACAATGAACACAGACAAGTGAAGCAGTGAAAAAACTCAACGGAGTTACCTGCTAATGGTGGCTACCTGATCCATCAGGAAATCAGAAGTTGACAAGCAGACAAAGAACACGGTGGACCTCATTGTTATCGATTTGGTTATCTCAAGTCACACCCCGCCCCCAATCCTAACTACCCAGGCTCAAGTCTGTGACCAGCAGCAGGAGAAGCACTGGCCGGAGGATCCCTCACAGCGTGGGAGCTGTCAAAGGCCCCCCTGAAGGGTGGCTGGACACCTGCTGCTATTCTGTGACATTTACACAGGTGGGCCCGATCAAAAAGGAAATACACGGTTTATGGTTTTATCAAAATTCAGGTTATTTTTCAGCTAGTTTAGCCATGTGCTTGCAGGAAATAACAGTGGGGGTAAAGGAGGCTTCGAAGTGATTTAAACCTGATCTCCTCCAAAGACCATTGTACTGAAGAGCAGGTGGTTCATTCACACCTCTCACCTCTCCAGTTACATGCCAAAGGGCTCACAACTCCCAGACACTGAACCAGCTGGCATTCACAGAGGGCCACTGTCCCACACTGGGCAGGACTGGGGATGCCATGTCACAGTTACAGTGTGGTTGAAGCCATAAGCGAACAAAATCCAAGACACAAATTCACATATATGAACAAGAAAACTGAAACATAGGTAGCAGCTTGAGACAGTGATGTCAAAATGTCCCAAGGCTCTGGCCTAACACCAGTCCTGGAAGAAGAGGTGGGGTTGGGCAGGGACCCAAGGGACCATTGACTGGGATACAGGAGAAAAGCCTTGATGTCCCAGCAGGGCAGTGTGTGTGAGAAGGCAAGATGCCTTCAGAAGAGGCTGAAGAAACCAGTTGGCCAGTAGTAAAGACTGGAGGAGAGGCAGGGTGGGGAACAATGCTGGTCACCATGGGGAGCCTCTCAAGTGCAAGGCTCAGACTTGACTCAGGTAATAGCAGAGGAACACACTGATGACGTCACACACCACGCGCCAGCACAGAGGCCACAGAGCAGTGGAAGGTGTACTTTCAAAGTGGACAATTAACAGCTAGGTGAAAGTTACTCACCATCGCCCAGCCTCATACCGCCTGCCAGATGGGCCACATCACTCTGCTTTTGAAACCCATCAGCACTGAGCCTTTTACTACATTTCCAAATGTAAAGGCTCAGCGGGAGTGGAAAAAGTAGGAAGAAGACAGCTATTCATCAACTGATGAATAAACAGGTAGACAAAAGCCAATCCATACAAAGGAGTAACTTTTGGCCATAAAGACAAAGGAAGTGCTGATACACACTAAAATACTGATGAACTTTAAACACATTATGCTTAGTAAAAGAAGCCCGTCACCAAGACCACATACTCTTGATGCCATTTATGTGATACGTCCAGAACATGAAGAAAGGTTACTGGTTGCCAAGGGTTAGATGAGGGAAGAATACACAGTGACTGCTAATGGGTGTAAAATGTCCTAAATTTGGATAGTGATGATGGTTGCACAACTTCGTGATTATACTGAAAACTACTGAACCGTACCCATTAAAAGGATGAATTTTATGCTATGAAAATCTTAACAAAGTTGCTATTTAAAACTGGCTTGATAGGAGAAGAGTATTTGCTATTCTCCTGTCTTCATATACTGGGTGTAGTAGATTAATTTAATCTTTATTCATAATTTAATGTTGTCATTTTAATCATTGATCAATGAGTATTACTGGCTAATTAAAACAGTGAGCGCCTCCCTTCCACAGACAAATGCTCCAGAACAGCTCCCATGGTGCCTTCTGTCTCTCTGTGTCCTGTGGCCAGTGCTCCTGTCAGGCTGGCGGCCAGCACCCCCTGCTGTTGGGAGGTCATCCTTCTCCACTCTCCCCTGTCCCCACATCTGCTCTTTGAGGGCAGGTCTGTGCCTGTGCCAATGCTCAGATGGAATCAGTCAGCTGGTGAGGTCCCTCTGCCTGGAGAGAAGATAACTTTGTTATCGTCAGTTTTCTTTTGAGAGGAAAATTTATTTGGTGAGTTTAATATTTCTCTGGAAACAAGATTTGTATGGATAAAGGAGGCGAATTTGGATCTTTCAAAATACTGCTTCCACTTATTCATTAAATATATTTCTTGAGCACCTACTGTGTGCCTGGCACTGTTCAGGTGCTGGGATGGCACAGTGAAAATGCTCTTATGGAGGTGACGTTGTAGTAAGTGGAGGAAAGTGATGACCAAGGATGGTGATGCATGCTTAAAATAATACAAGGCACAAGAGGGCATAAGGAGAGCTGTGGTGGGCCAAGGAAGCATAGTTTTAGAGTGGTCAAGGGAGGCCTCACAGAGGAGGTGATAGATAAATGAAGGAAGGGTGGAAGGAAGGTAGAGAGCCATGTGGTCATAAAGAAGAATGTTCTAGATAAAGGAAGCACAAAGCAAGCACAAGGCCCTGCGTCAAGAGAGCACCAAATGGGTTTGGGAGCAAGAAGTATGAATGGAACAAAGTCAGTGAGGGAGTGGAGGCCGGAAGGGTCATGAGGGAGTGAACTCCAGTAAGAAGAACTCTGTAGAACTCTGCCTTCTATCTTGAGTGTGAGAAGAAGAGCTGATCACCCCTTCAATGGGACCTCATTACCAGAACATTCTCTGGTGTCCATCTTATGGTGCACTGAGTTGGTCACACTGTTGAGCATGACATGGAGTAGGAGGCACCACGGCGCCCTCGTAGTGGACATGTGGCTAGAACTCCAGCCTCTGGAAGCAACATCAAGGAGTGACATGGAACAGGCCTTGAGAGGGGACACTAGAGCTCATTAGTTGGGTCCAAGAGAACACATGGGAGCAGTGAAGACTGAGAAACTGCTGTCCCCAAGGCGCCACTAGGACGCAAGCAGTATTACTGTTTATGTTTAGAGGAGTGTGGGGTCAGGGGAGCTCATGCTTGGGATCCAAAATGTCCCTCAAAGCCTTATTCTGCTGAGAGCTTGGTGCTAGCTGATGGGATTTGAGGAACAGAACGAATCACGAAGGCCCGAACTTCATCAAGGGGATTAATCCATCGATGAGTTCATGGCTCACTGGGCAAATGGGGAGGTGGGGCCTAGGTACAGGAGGCGGGTCACATGCCTTGGAAGGGTATATCTTGTCCCCAGCCCCTTCCTCCCAGGCTCCTTCCCTCTGATCTCTGCTTCCTGGCTGCCACGAGGTGAGCAGCCGTCCTCTGCCGTGCTGTTTCTACCACGCTGTTTCTGCCGTGGAGCCAGCCTGCAATGAAATGGATTGAAACTTCTGAAAGCATTAGCCAAAATAAAGCTTTCCTCCTCTGAGTTATTTTTCTTAGGTAATCTGGTTGCAGTGACGGAAAGCTGCCCAACACAGGGGAGCAGGGGAATGTTATCAATAAGATGAAAGCAGCAGCTCTGACTACCAGAAACACCGGACCTGTGTGATCTTCATGCTTGACCATAATCTGGCAAAGGAGTTATCACAAAGCCCATCCTAGAGATAAAGTCTGATGCCTGGAAAGGGCAAATTCCTTGACCAAAACTGCAAATCCAGCAGACAGGAGATGCTCAACTCCAACCAAGCCCGGATAGGTCTCAAACCTGGGTCCTGCCATCAGTTGAACCATGTAGAATTGCTAAACAGCAACTATTTTTGATTTCCAAAAATGGCTGTTTCATGTGGGCCCTGTGTAGAGAGGTCTGGTTTTCCCAGTATCGCCCACACAGAAGCTTAGAAGGTCTTTGTCAGAGGTGGATCCCGTCACTCAAGTCTTCTGCTGGCTCCTGTGATCAGGGGCACACGCTGCATGCCTGGCTGTCATCAGAATTGCCCTAGGAGTTCTTATGCAGTTCCAGTCCTGCTCTAGCTGGATCAGAATATCTAGGGGTGAAGCCCAGGAATGTGCGCTTTGAGACATCACCCCGTGTCATTCAGACACAGTCCTTCCTCAAAGTCTGAAAACCCTACCACCTCATTATTTCTTTGGAAACTAGATACACAACTAATCTCAATGTGTGTTTTCTAAGATGTCTCTTCTCTGTTGAAAGGGAACCTGATGTCTTTCTATCAAGTTTCCAGCCAACAAGTGACTGTGGGAAGAGAAATTACTCTCATTCCTGCCATGCGCTGGCCTCCTGGGCAGGAAGAAGAATGAATTTTCAAAACTCCACTCTGGGTAAGAGTTTGGAGGATGTTCAGAACTAAGATCTTCATGAGACAGAGTTGCTCCAGTTAGCAAATAGAGAGCGGGAAAGAATCAGCACTCTCCTTTTACAATAATGGGAATCTCTGGATAGCAGCAGGAAGGTGGTGAAGGAGCTACTGAATAAAACTGTACGTTCTGCTTTTTTATTTATTTATTTTTTTTGTGGGTACCGGGGGTCAACCTCAGGACCTCATGCGCCAGCAGGCACCCATGCCGCTGAGCGATATCACCGGCCCTTTTTTCATATGTGGGTTCCAGGAGTCGAACTCAGGCCCTCACGCTTGCCAGGCAGGCGCTTACGCCGCTGAACCATCTCACTGGCCCCATTCTGCTTGTTTTAGAACAAGGGTTTGGCACTCCAAACCATGAGCATAGCTATTTGTGCATTAAAAAAAAAAAATCTCAATTTTCTATATGGCTCAATTTTTTTGATGAATAGGTATGATTTTTTTTCCTCCTAAATTGACTTAATTTTATAATCAAAGACTGCCCACTTCACTGAAAATGCTAGACTTGATGCTTCCAGGGACTCTGTCCCTACCCTAAGACAACTCAGCAGAGTGAAGTCAGCTTCCATTTCCACCCCAAAGGGAAGGAAGTGTAGACATCTCGACTCCCTGGGCCAAGGCAGCTGTTCCCAAGAGTCAGCAACTGTTGGTTCTTGGGATCTCAACTTCCTCCCTCCGAAATCCTCACCTTTCAAGTCTACCTGCTCATGCTCTAGGCCTGAGTCTGCAGAAAACGGGGTTCCACTACATCAACTTTTAGTAGCAAGAAAATACTGTTCATTTCGTTTTTCAATTCTGATCTTTCACAGTTATCTCAAAATGAGTTTGACTGGCTATCTTGTGCCCAAGTAAAACCTAAACATTAACTAAACCATCCTGATGACCAGCCCCTTGCATTCCAGGCTAATGGCCACTGTAATTATGAATTCCAGTTAGCTCTAGAAGAACCTGCAGTTCAAAGACCCAGACCAGAGCTGTTTTGCACTTGTGAGGGGAGCTGGCTGCACCCACCATTCAGCAGGCAGCAATTGAGCAGATTCCCCGGGGCAGACAGAGAAACACAGCACAGGGTCTGCCTTCCCCTGGTTACGGAAACAAGACCTACACATGGCAATGACACAGTACGTATGCTTTCTCTTTTTCACTAATCCCACACAATAAACAGCACATTGACGTTGTAAGACAGTTTGATTAGATAACAAAACAATTATGTTGATTGTGAAGTCCATATGAGAATACGAGGGCAGAATCTGAGTTCAGGCCATCAAATCAGTGTTGTTGGAAAAGGGACAGAACGAGGCCGGTGAGATGGCTCAGCGGCACAAGTGCCTGCTGGCAAACGTGAGGTCCTGAGGTCGACTCCCGGTACCCACATAAAAAAAGAAAAGGGACAGAACATGGAGGAGTGAAATCTGGAGGGGAAATAGAGGCCCCCTGGGTATGGGGAGGCAGGGAGCCTGATATCTGAATGAAGGGAGACTGAGCCGACTCGGTGAGGTCAGAAGTAGGAAGGCGTCAGACCTGGACGGGGACATTGAGAGCTGGTCTGTGAAGTGACAGGAGCGGGTGTAGCTTTTCTGAAGAGATGGTGTTTTGGGAAGATGGAGCGGATCCTAATGGTCAGGGTAAGTTGAGTGGAGGAAACAGGAGGACGTCCTCCCTCCGACGTCTGTCCCAGGACGGCGGCAACCTGGCCTCAGCCCACGGTTTACTTCCTAACATTTTACAACCTGGGGGGTGGGCAGAACCTGCAGCTTTGCCAGGCAATGGTGCTCAGGCTTGGCAGTGCCCAGCTCCCCGGTCCCCGACACTGTGCGGGCCTCCTCCTGTGGGCCTTGCCCTGTGCCTCCCTGTGTTCATCGAGTCCCCTCAGCACTGCGCTGGCTCACCTGTCACGCCATTCTCTCTTCTCCCTCCCTCCGTCAGCCTCTGTCCTAGCACCTGATCTGATTTGTGTTCTTTCCCTACAGCTTCACTGATACACCCCACAACTGCACATTTAATCCACAACTGTGCATTCAATACACACATCTGATGAGTATGGACGCGTATACACACACACACACACACACACAAACACACCCCACAATCGAGTAATAAACACATCCAGCACCTCCAATAGTCTCTGTGTACCTTTGCTTTTCCTTGTTATTTTGCTGGTGGAAGAACAATTAACATGAAATCCACCCTAACAAACTTCTAAGTAGTGCACAACACCATACTGTCGACCGTAAGTCGTATGTTGTACGGCAGATCTCTACGACTTGCTCATCTGGTCTAACTGTAACTGTAGACTCACTGAGTAACACCTCCCCATGTCCTCTGCTCCTCAGCCCCCAGCAATCACCGTTCTGCATTTTACTCCCATAAGTGACTATTCTAGGTTCCTCATATAAGTAGAATCATGCAATGGGACAATCATGCATGTTTGTCCCTCTGTGACTGGCTTATTCCACTTAGCTTAATGCTTTCCAAATCCATGTAAGTTGTCAGAAATGGCAGGATTTCCTTCCCTTCTAGGCTGAATAATATTCCATTGTGTATGTATATGTGTATGTGTGTGTGTGTGTGTGTGTGTGTATGCCAGACTTTCTTTGTCCATTCACCTATGGATGAACACCTGGGTTGTTTCCATAGCTTAGCTATCGTGAACTGGGCTTCAGCAAATGAGAGTGTTTATCTCTTTGAGGCCCCAGTTTCCATTCTTTTGGATACATATCCAGTACTGGGATTGCTGGGTCATACAGTAATTGTTTAATTTTCAATTGATTTTTAATTTGCTCTCCACAGTGGTTGCACACACTTGGCTTTGCAAGCTGCTCTTGAACCATGTACTAGCTCTTCCACACCAGGCAGTCTCATAGCACTGGACTCAGCCAAGAGAAAAGCTTCAGGGGCTGCGGGTGCAGGTAAAGAGCAAGGAACACTATCTGGCTATACAGGTGAGCACCTACTGTAGCTGAAAACTTTAACCAAAAAGACTAGAAAAAAGCAGCAAGCAAAGAATAAAAATAGAAACACATCCACTAACATTGCCAAATATTCAAACCCACAAAACCCAGATGTGGTATAAATACTGATCTTTTGTGGTTGGAGAATGGGGTGTTCTGGTTCATCAGATGTCCTCATTTACTGAGAGGTGGCAAAGAGACAATAAACACATGGCTGGCTTTAGGTTATAACTTCGTCTTGCATGAGCTCTGGGATTTGTATTAAGTACCTTCCCTTCTGCAGTGATAATCGGATCTCACAACATTTAGGCAGCAGAGCAACTATCAATCCCATCTTGCTTCCCGAAGCCACGCCCAGCAGTGGGGTCAGAGCTCACTCCACTCAGCACAGTCAGTTCTGTGTAAAATGAAAGGCACAGGGCATGGACATGGACATGCACACCTCAGTGGGTATCCCTGTGCCCACCAAGGTACAACCTTTCCCACGACCTTTACCATCTCAGTTCAGGCCCTGTAAGGGCATCTTTACTCCCTTCCTGTTCCTCAGCCCTGTGAGGCCTGGAGCCCTTCTTTGAACCCCAGAGCACTTGGCTGGTGCTCTTGTTTCCTGTCTTTTTCTTGCTTTATTCTTCCTCTTCTGCCCAGAGAAAAAAGGCTCCACTCCAAGGTCGGGATCCAGAGCAGTCATACCTACAAAGCGGATCATCATGGATGACCCCCTAAGACTCCTGCTGCAGGGGTCCAGGTGGAGCTTGTCAACAACAACCACACCTCGCACTGCAGCAAAAGTTCCTCTCCCTCAGTTCAGGGCTGGGGCCCAACCCTGTGGCTAAATCACCGCCTCCAGCCCCAGGCCTGACAAGCAGGCCACTTAGGAGGCAGGTGTTACAACCACCACGATGCCTGAGGCTGCAGGATGATTCAATAGAACTGAAGAGAATTTACTGTACTATTTTCCTCACAACCAAGTTAAAAAAAATCTTCCATAAACCGCTGTACATTGTGATGGTGCTGGTTAGTTATACAATTTATACATGGGATTAAACCTCACAGAACTGTGTATACACACACACACACACACACACACACATATACACACAGCTTAGCCTAAAGAAAATGAGCATTAAAAATTATAAACATTAACTAAACCAAGTGATTACCAAGACTGAACTCACATTATCTCCATTTATAGGATTTCCTCATTTATAGGATTTACTGGAGCCAATAAGCAGTTATTATAAACACTAACCAAGGGACCCCAACCTTTTCAGTGCCATGAACCTCTCTGGCAGCCCAGGCAAGCCCATGGACCATTCTCGAAATGGCATTAAATGCACAAGTTAAGTACATAGCACTGCAAAGGAAAGCAATTACAGTAAAACACAGTTATCAAAATATTTTAAGTTCTTCCTGTAAGCAGCCTCAGGTCATCTGTGAAAATGGCTTCAATTGACCCAGAAAACCCCATATAATCATGTAAATCAAAACTCTGAAATCTTCACTTCACTTTAAGAACACCATGAAACTGGCTAGGCCGTCAAGGATATGTACACCTGGAAAGCCACCAGGGTCCAGAAGTTGCCATTCCATTGTCACAACGATGGAGTTGGTAGCCACACCCAGGCCGAACAGTGGGGCTGGACCCAGGGTTCAGGGCCCAAAAACAGTGCTGAATTTTTGCTATACATCTTTAAAACTACATAAAGTAAAGCTGAACGTAAGGGTTTAGAAGTAGATTCTCTGGTCACTAAACATAATCAGGTGAACGAAGCACCCAAGATGCACCATGGCACTCACAGGACTCGAGGTCAGATTGGCCCATACGGGAGCTTCCCCGTCACACGGAGATGACCCAGAATTGAAAAGAAGCAGCTTTCTCCCAAACCAGAACAGGAGGTTGCAAAGAAGAAAACAATATCTCAGAAGAAACTAAAGAAACAAAAACTTAGGGCATGGGAATAAATTTGGCAAAAAACAAAGGTAAATAAAAGTAAAATAAATTTTTAAGAAATTTCACTTTAGTAATATTTAATTTACACATTAAATAAGACCTAGCAGTAAGTCTTGTTACTGTAGTTCGAGACATCTACCATGGCCCTAACACGCAGAAAATTAATTCTGCAATTTCTAATGGTGACAGTCTCAAGTACTGCTAACATAACTTTGGTTTGTTGTCTATAACCATAATCAAAGGAGATGCAAATTTTCTGTTAGTGAAAATAAAATGCCACCTTTCCATTAAGCTTTTGGAGCCTCTCTCCCACTTCCATCTGCAGTCAGACTCAGGTTAGGGACCTCACGGGAATCGAACTCTGCTTCCTCTCCCGCCCCATCACTCCTTTACCTGCTCACTAAGGAAACAACCTTTATATTCTGAAGAAGTAGCATCCGAAGAGCTGTCAGACATTCACTCCAACGGATGCCTAACACCAGCACAGACTTTGGGCTTTCACCTTGGGCAGATAGACACACCCCTCCCATTCCACCTCAGCTCTCGGACTCTCCACTGCCCCTGCTGCCGCGGGAAAAAGAAAGGGATTATACTCATCTCTGGGGAAGCCCAAATGTAAACCATGGTCCCCTCCGTGGCCCTCCTAGTGTTCACAGAAGGCTGGGGACAGATGTCAGGCAGCGGGCAGCTTCATGTTGCACGCTGATAAAGCAAACAGTCCTGAGCTCTGTGTTTTGAGCAATTTCAGGCCAGGACTGGATGTAAAGAAAAAAATAGGATGTGTGGCTCTACCTATTCCAACCTGTAGTCAAGGTGGCAAGTTGGATGATATCTGTTAGAGGTTGAAGTGTACCCCCCAAAAAATATAGATGCTCCTCCACTTAGGATGGAGTTCTGTCCTAGTAAACCTATCATAAGGTAAAAATAGTACTGAAAGTTGAAAATGCAGTGAATCCCCTAACCTACTGCACATCCCAGCCTAGCAATACTGTCCACTGCAGTGCTGGCCGCGTCTCCTCATGACCACACGGCTGACGCGCCGGGAAAAAATCAGAATTCAAAATTCAGTGTATGGTTCCTATTGAATAAGTACGTTTCCATATCACCATAAAAGTTGGAAAACACCTAAATCGATCCATCCTAACTCAAAAAGTCCAGTAGAGTCTGAACCCCAGTTCCTTGTGCTGACCTCATTTGGAAACAGGGTCTTTCCACAGAGACGCTCACCTCAAATGAGGTCATAGGGCGCTTCCACTCGATTGGACTGGTGTCCTTATGAAGAGGGGGAATTGAGCTGGGCCTGGACACATGGAGAGGGGAGACCATGAAGACAGGAGGAAGAGGGCGGTGGAGGCAAAGAGAGAAGCGGAACATTCCTGCTCTCACAGCACTCAGGAGAAACCAAGCCTCTGACATCTTGATCTTTCAGCCTCCAGAACTGCACGACAATTAATTTCTGTTGTTGAAGCCACCTGGGCTGTAATACTTGGTTACGGCAGCCCCAGCAAATGAATTCAGTATCCAAGCCAGCCTGGTGGCCCATGCCTGGAGTCCCAGCTACGCAAGAGGACACTGCTGGAGGACTGCTGGAGCTCATGACTTTGAAAGCAGCCTACGAACCATAGTGAGACCCATCTCAAAGCAAAACCAAGAAACAAGCTCAATATTCAAAATCAAATGCATGGCCTGAAAAAAGGAGATTTTAATGTTTGCTGCCAATGAATTTGAAATTAGATACTGTTCAAGTCCTGCTTCTGCCCTCTGGGCAGGAGGATGGTAGAAGCCAAGGTTTGTTGGATGACAGGGACAGACAATGGAGGGCTTAGGGAATCTGGGGGTGAACTGTTGGCAACTCTGCCAGCAGCTCATGGTCTGTGGTAGGGGCACCACCTCAGTGGGCAGAGATCTTTTTAATCCTTTCATTCAAATATCTAGTGAGAAGCTTTAGACAAGAGCAGTGGTTTGCAAACTTGGCTGTGTATCAGAAGCCCCTGGGGAGCTTTTAGAGAATTCCACCAAGCCTGAGCCCCACCCTGGATAGGCTGAATCACAAACTTTGGGGTGGGGGCTGGGCAGGAGCATTTTTAAAAAGCTCCCCAGATGATTCTAATGAGCAGCCAGGGTTGAGAGCCACTGGACCCTCTGACCTTTGAGGCCTCTCCTTTTCACAATTCGTTGAGAGTGCATTTGTGTTTATCTTAGTGGTTCTCGGAGTGTGCCCCAGGGCTGCCTGGAGTCTGGCTTCTTACAGGTTCAGTGTAGGGAGTGGGTGAGTAATTCTCATGAATTCGGTGGCAAAAAAGGGCAGTTAAAAGTGCCTTTTGTCTTTTTATTAAAACGTCAATTCAATAAGCTTTGGTTGTGTACAAAGCATCTTCATGCCAGAAGCTCAAAGATTAAGCAAAATCAAATACTCAGAATTCTCGAGGCTTGCCATCATCTCATTCCAGAAATGAGCCAACAGCTGCCGAGCAAGGTGAGACCCAGCAAGACTGACCTACACGCAAGGGCTCCTAGAGGCAGTGCCAGCGAAGGGCACCCCAAAGAGGATCTTCCAGGAGAGACCAGGATGTCTCCCAGGAGGACAGAATAGCACGAAAGGCTTGATCATGACCGACTGAATGGTTTTGTCCAGGTACAGTCAGAAATAGAGAAGGCACATCGCCAGAAACCAAGAAAATGTGAGACCACAGCTTGAGTGAATCTGGTATTTAAAAAGGGCGGCCAGGTTCTGCCTGTGTCAGGGGAGAACCCTGGGTTCTCCAGAGGCTGGGTATCTCAGTCCAGGCTATGCACCAACTTAAAAGAAAGCTTTCAATAAATACATGTGCCAAGGCCCCACTTCCCAGAGATTTCGAGGACATGGGTCAGCCATGTACAAAACATGGGCCCCGGAAGTTCTGAGAGCCAGTAATTCGTAACATGTGAGGGGCTTCACGGCTTAATCTCCATATGTCTTTTCCGGGGGCAGCCAGCTAGGCCTCTGGCCTGACACCTACCTGCCTTGCTGGGCCCGCCGAATTATACCCTCAGCCTCTGTCTCCCACACAGGATGAGCTCCACGCTCAGGGAACCAGCCCCACGCACCCCGCATGGCTCAGACCTCATTTCTCCCACCTTAAAGAAAACTGAGCCTACAGGCAGACTGCTGCTCTCCTTCAGTAAGGGCCACTGTTTCAACTTCTGGTGCCAAAAAACAAAGCACTCAAATTACATTTCACAGGTTTTATTTATCTTAAAAAATATTCCAAGTTCATTCATGCCTCTAAACTTCCAGAGAATTTGAACATTTACCAAGAAATTGGGCAACTGCAAAGTTATCCTAGAGACTCCAGAGTCAGCGCTTCACAGAATGAGAAACATCTCATTCAGGAGGGGAAGCTAGTAGAGTCATCGGGAGGAGGTGCACGGAGAAGCAAGGGGTAGGTCCCTACCTCTGACAGGGTGGCATGGACCCAAAGCCGGCCCACTAGGATGTTTGATGGCCATGGCCGATGATGCGTTATGGTCCTAATTCTTCCACCCAGGTGGAGGGTGCCCAGACACACCCCGACAACCACACCTCCTTTGAAACCCACAAAACAGAATGTTCTGTGAGATCTCACTGATGTTTGCAAATGATCTTCTGGAACAAAATTAAGCTTTAAAATTTCTTTTTCCCCCACAGGTATACTGAGACTTCAAAAATAAAGGACGGGCTCGAGTCCATCACTGCATACTTCTTTTTTTCAACTCCTTTTTCCTCCTTGGGGAAGCTTAGGCTTACAGTGATTACTATAGACAGTGTTCATTTAAACTTGGAATTCACAGCTGGGTGTGGTGGTGCACACCTGTAATCTCAGCACTTGGGAGGCTGAGGTAGGAGGATCGCTGTAAGTTCGAGGCCAGCCTGGGCCACATAGTGAGTTCAAGGCCAGCCTGTACTACATAGTGAGTCCCTGTCATAAAAAGCCAAACAAAACAAAACAAAACAAAACACCCTTAGAATTTACATAATTTTGAAGCACTGGGGCTAAAAGAAGCATTTTTTTATTTTTTTTTATGTTTTTTTTATTTTAAAGAGAAGAAAAAACAAATCAAAAAAAAGAACAAATTTTCAAAACAACATAATATGAGGGTAACAATGGTTAATGCATTACGTATTATTATCTTTAAGTTAGTTATTCAGGATACCAGACATTAGCATTCAATTGTCCAAACATTATTGGCTCAAACCTTACTCTTCAATGAACTAAGTAAAATTGGTAGTGTATCTATCTTAACCATCTTATATATATATACAATTTTTTTTCCCTTTCCCTTCTTTCTTTTCCCTATTCCAGTCTCTCTTTACTATTGACCAGTTTCTTTTTGATTCACAGTGTCTATTGTACATTTTGGATCTTATTTACTCTTTCAGTTTCTCATACTAGAGAGACAATACGATGCTTACACATGTGCGTCCGGTTTATTTCACTTATGAGTATTTTCTCGAGTTGCATCCATTTACCTATAAAAGTCTCCAGTTTATCCTTCTTTATGGCTGAATAGTACTCCATTGTATAAAAATACCACATTTTCTTATCCATTCCTCAGTTGATGGGCATTTGGGTTGTTTCCAAGATCTGGCTATTACAAATTGTGTTGCTATAAACATGGGTGCACATATATCTCTGTGGTACGATGTTTTTAATTCTTCTGGGAAGATGCCCAGAAGGGGAATAGCTGGGTCAAATGGGACCTCTAACCCTAGTTTTTTGAGGAATCTCCACACTGACTTCCACAGTGGCTGTACCAGTTGACACTCCCACCAACAGTGAAGAAGGGTTCCTTTTTCCCCACAGCCCCTCCAGCATTTGTTATTAGTTGATTTTAAAAGAAGCATTTTTAATATAAGTATGGAAATAAGGACGGAAAGAAAGAATTGGTACTGCAGATGCAGTCTGTACCAATTTTTCTCTACGGATGGACTGGCTGCCCCCCTGCTGGGGTAGACGACAGAGCTGAGTGCGGCTGGAATAAAGGACAGAGGAAAATAGGAGCCTTCCAGAGCATGGAGGGGATTTTCCTGTTTTTATCTTACACCAAGGAAACTTTCTGAAAGCTGCACACGTGGCCAGCAAATCTCTGGGCGGGGACCTGGAGGGCAAGCAGTGGCCGCAAGGGAAGAGGAAGGAGGGAGGAGGTGACCACAGAGGAAGCTTCTGGGAATTTAGGACTATAGGGTGGTGACACGAATCCAGACACGTGATATAATTCATAAAGCTGCACCAAGAGTGCATTTTTCTGTTCACTAATTTGCCACTGTTGAAAAGAAAAAAAAGTCTTTAGGTAGAGAGAGAAAAGTATTGGCTGGAGACGGGGCCTGCAGCTAACTCCTCACCTCCCAGTGTGACAGCATCCCAGGGGGTAGGTGGCCACACAGCCAAGCTGTCCCCCAAGAGCCAGTACTGCTGTCCTCACCCAGGCACACAGGCTCTGGACCCAAAGAATCCAGCGACTGGCACAGAGTACCAGGGAGGAGTGAGCGGTCGCTTGGGGAGGAGGTGGGGAGCAGAAGCAGGGAAAGGAGCCAAGAGGCAGCAGGTCACAGACCCGGCCGGCTGCGAGGACAGCTAGAAGAGCCAGATGCTGTGCTCTCCCTAAGCGTCCCCTTGGGTAACACTTCCAGGAGCCTTGGGCCACAGAAGCCTGACGATGACCTTCGATGTCTTCCAGGTTTCTCCTGTCCTTCAAAGGTCAAAGGCCAGACGGCCCAGACAGGACAGAGGGTGGGCACGGGGATGGCGAGCAGGAGGACTGGCCGGACCTACTTCCCACTACACTGCCTTCAGAGTTTCCCAGGTGCACGCAGCCAGAACATGCTCTTCTGGGTCCCCAGGGCTCAAAGAAGACATCATGGGGCATGGAAAGGGGCACAACGTAAGTAAGGACGAGAAAAGCCGATGGAGGGACAGGCCTTTGCCTAACTGGTCCCTGAGTGACCCAGAGTGGCAGAGAGCTAGTCCTGCAGGTGTTGCAGACTGAGCAGGGGCCTGGAGCACAACAGAGCGAGCCCGGTCCCCAAGCTGAGGGTCTGTCCTGGACTCTCGAGTCGGGC
The DNA here is from genome assembly GCA_028451465.1 of Erethizon dorsatum. Taxonomy (NCBI): domain Eukaryota; kingdom Metazoa; phylum Chordata; class Mammalia; order Rodentia; family Erethizontidae; genus Erethizon; species Erethizon dorsatum. The sequence continues at coordinate 15,431,511 of CM051824.1, forward strand.
AGCATTGGAGGAGAACTTGGACCCACAAGCTGCCTGCGAGCAAGGCAAGGGCCAGCTAGGCAGGAAGAAGCCACAGCAACCCCAGGAAGCACTTCCTGTCTCCAGCCCCATCTCCCTCCTCCCAGGGATCCCCTTTCCTGGAGGAGCTGCTACAATTGATTTAGACAAGGCTGAGCCCCAACTTCCGAGGCGCAGGGCACCTTCCTCGACCACAAAGCCCCGTTATGCAGCCACAGCTCAGAGCCCACCCTGAGACGGACACGGGCCTGGGGGACGACAGCCTGCACCAGAGATGGAAACGCAGGCAGGTTCAGAGGTGCACTCTTCAATCAGGGGTGGAGGGGCAGCCTTCTGAGGACAGACGACGGCATGTGGGGGTTCCCAGCCTGTCAGGTGCCAGGAGGCCCTCGGCAGCTCAGCTGGGCCATGATGCTCTGGATCATCTCCAAAGACCAGGCCTCACCTCAGGCCTGACTGAGAGATAAATTAGCATGCTGCTCTGCTCAATTATCCACTTACAGAGAGTCATAATAACATTTGCTTAAAGCAGGACATGTAGATGAAAGATACATCATTTTTTCCCTCTGAAAGGAGATGTGAAACCTCCCCAAACCTATTGTAGCCTAAGATGCAGCAACTTTGGCAATGCCGACACAGTGATTTTCCTTCGGATTGGATGTGGGCTTTCTTCCCAGCCCCAAGCTTTTCCCAGCAAAAGGGGTACTCAGAAGTTATTTCTGAACAGGCTCTTATTTCCCGCCAACAAAATACATTTAAAAAACACTGAAACAGCCTCTGGGCAAGTTCAGCTTCAGAGTCGTGTACATGGTCTTCAAGACACCAAAGCCAAAGGCCAAAGGGTCTTGGACAAAGGACAGCGGATGTGCTGTGTTCTAAAACCCCACACCAGGGCCGGTGAGATGGCTCAGCGGCATAAGCGCCTGCCTGGCAAGCACAAGGTCCTGAGTTCAACTCCCGGGACCCACAAAAAAAAAAAAACACCCCACACCAGCACGATGAGAAACAAAATGAAGCCCACACATCCGTCTGTTCCTGGGTTTGGCTGCAGGGACCAGAGCAGGAGTCCGGAACTAGGCTGTGGGCGGGTACACTAACTGAGGCTGGGACCTCCTTCACAGTGGGAGTCTCTTCCTAGGAGGGGCCTCCACACACTCCCTCCTTCCCAGGGAATCCAGATTTCTCCACCCTCCAGCAGCATTCTTAATCCCCAGGCTCTACCCCAGAAGGCACCTCTGAAACAAAATGTATACCCCCTGTCTGCACAAATGATGAGTAATTACACTAATTGCCCCTTACCTCCCACTAACCCCCAGACCTCCCCTGAGCAGCCATTGAGGGAGATGGGAGGGGAAGGCAGGAAAGCCCACCAGGGTCTCTCTGTCCTGCTCCACCTCGCTCCCCAGGGCCAGGCAGGCTGACCGGCCACCATGGCTCCTGGTCTTCACCCAGAGGCCTCCTTGGCAAGTGCTGCAGACCCACCAGAGGGCTAGGGACCCAAACTCCCATGGGGTCTCAAGAGACAAAGCTCCAGCATGCTGACCACTTCTCAAGGGGAGCCTCAGAATGGAACTGCTTCCTAGAAGGAACCCCAGGGGCACCCCTTTTCAGCATCTTTGCTGCGCAGACTTCGTCCCTCAGGTCCACACAGCTGCCATCATACCCCACAGGAGACAGGGCCACAGGGTGCGAGCTGGGCAAAGTCTGTCCCTGAATCTGGTTTACTGAGTGGCCTCAAGGAAGGCTGCTAACCTCTCTAAGACTTGCTTTTCTCTTAAGCAAAGCAAGGAGAATCTCGGTCCCCACATGCAGGGTCACTCTCAGTACTAAACGAAGTAATGAATGCAATATTCCTCTAGGACAGAGAACACTCAGAGTGAAATTGTTAGCCAGGCACAATGGCGCATGCCTGTAATCCCAGTACTCTTCAAGGCTGAGACAGGAGGATCACAAGTCCGAGTGGGCAATTTAACAACTTAGCAGGACCCTGCCTCAAAAGTAAAAAGAAAAAAGGACTGGGAATGTTCTAGCACCTCAGTATAAAGGCCCTGGCTTCAGTCCCCAGTACTAGGGGGGAAAAAGACAGAAATTATTATCACCGCAAAAAAAGAGTACAGAGAGATAAGAAGCCCAGGTTCCTGTCCTACTAGGCTCGTCACAAGCCTCACGAAGTAACGAGTTCTCTTCACCTTTCTAGGCTTCAGTTTCCTCAGTCATAACTAAAATCCAGCCAGGTTCTCTGAGTCCTTTCTAATGCGCATGTCTTTATTTCTGTATGTTTAAAATATATGCGCATGCTCGCCGCTCTCAGCTATGGGCGCCTGGGGCCACATGCTCTCCGTGGTGAGGGACGGTCCTGTGCATTACACACTGCTGAGCAGCCATGCCCCTGGCCGCTACCCACTAGACGCCCGCAGTGTGTCCCCACCCAAGACTCACCCACCCAAAATGTCCCTAGTATTGCCAATGTCTCCTGGGGGTGGGCGAAGCCCAGGCTGAGAACAACTTGTGATGCCCCACATGAGACAGTAAAAAGTTAAGCAGGTGCAAGCAGAGGAACTCGCAATGTGCTCATGGGAACTTTACAGGCATGGAGACTGCAGACACACACAGGACTTCTGAGCTCCTTCCCACGGGCAGCATGATCACCGTGCTTGTAAAGGCGCCTGCGGACCTCATCGGGCACAGACAGAGTCCCTTTTACTGCCGCAGCTCGTTGGGCCCCCGAGCACCCCACATCTAGTCAAAACTGTACTTGGGAACTCAGTCTGGGGGAGAGGAACGCAGGGGGCTCCTGTGTGCTCCCTGCCCGAGCTCGCCTGGAACACGTGGAGGAAAAGGAAGCCGCGCGGGCAGCAGGCTGTGGCAGTCATTCCTGAGGCAGAGGGCACTTTGCCAAATGTGATTCCCTTTGACTTAATGGATTTGACCAAACTTCTCAATGTACTATTTTCCTAGTTCAGGAGAGGTAGTGGCGTGGGGAACAAAGCTCATGCGCACCGACGGGACCACACGTGCATACTTACCAACCCTGCTGGTTTAAGCAGGAGTGAATGGCGATGATCAAAATGAACACAGAAGTTCAAATGAGGGACTGGCCAGGTGGAGGAGGGGAGGCAAATGTTTGCTTTAAAGAGAGGTCTGTTTAACCCGCATGTTTAAAAACAAGAATCCCGAACTCCCTTTCTACCTCGTTATGACTTTTTTTTTTTTTTTTTTGTGGGTACCGGGGGGTCGACCTCAGGACCTCGCGCGCCAACAGGCACCCGTGCCGTTGAGCGATATCACCGTCCCGTTTTTCATATGTGGGATCTGGGAGTCGAACTCGGGCCCTCGCGCTTGCAAGGCAGGCGCTTATGCCACTGAGCCATCTCACCGGCCCACTGAGCCATCTCACCGGCCCTCGTTATGACTTCTTTAACATTTGCTTTTAAATTATCCAAGATCACCACCTTGACTGAGGACCACATATGAGCCAAACTTGAACTTGAAAACCAAGCTGGGCCTTTTGTTCTGCCTGTGTTAATTAGTGTACAAAGGGGCATCTGATTTCTTTTCTCCCCAACAGTCTGAAAACACTGCTTCCCATTGATGGAACTCAGGACGTGAGGATGGGGTGCAGGCGGGCCGGTGGGGACTGGGCCCTGGGACAGGTATCAGGAACGGAGGTCCTAATCATGGCTGCTCACTGTGTCAGAGACAACTTATTTCAAGCACCGTGCCTCATCTTGAAATAAACATGACGGTTCCTGCTGTGTGGATTAACTGGAATTAAGAAGATCTACACAATTCTAGTCATTTGTATTTGAAAATAAAGTACCGGGCTGGTGAGATAGCTCAGCAGCATAAGTGCCTGCCTGGCAAGTGTGAGGTCCTGAGTTTGACTCCCGGTACCCACATACAAAAAAAGGGCCGGTGATATCGCTCAGCGACATGGGAGCCTGCTGGCGCGCCAGGTCCTGAGTTCGTTGCCGGGTACCCACAAAAAGAAAAGAAAAGAAAAGAAAAGAAAAGAAAGTACCGAGAGTGAAGCAGCACCACAGATGGATCTAGAGTTCCCCAAGTGGGTTCCGTGGAGCACTACTCCCATGAGATGCCACTTTGGGAGTCTTCCGGTTCCTTTGCTCAATCAACAAATACTGATTGAGGGTCTTTGATATGCCTGGTGCTGAGTATGCGATAGGGAACAAGACAGCTTCCAGCCTCTTTTTTTTTTATAGGGCCTTGTAGACCAGGCTGGCCTTGACTCACGTCAGTCCTCCTGCCTTGGCCTCCCAAGTGCTAGGATTATAAGCATGCGCCACACGCCCAGCCAGCTTCCTGCCTTCTGTGAGTTTAGGATCCAGAGGAAACAATAATCAGGCCACGTATCTGCCAATATTGAAATGTGTTCAAGTACAGGGAGCTGAGAATTTATAGCAGGGAACCCTACTTCTATGACTTGTGTCTCGAAAGCCTCATGTGGTCATAGGTGGGGAGTTTCGAAGGTGGCTGGGTTGGAGTGTGTGAATGTGGATTGAGGGTGTGATGCTGGGGTTAAGGGGGTGGATAGTGGAAGCCCCACCCTGGGTGTGGGTGGCATCCATCAACAGGCTTACAGCCTGGATGGAATGTAAGGGAGAGAGGGAAGCCAGGCCTCTGGTTGCTGCTGCTTGTTGCTTGCTGCCTTCTGCCCACCATGGACTGTTTCTCCTCTGTGATGCCCTCTGCCATTCCACACTACCTTAGAGCCAGCTGACTATGGACTGAAACCTCTACAAGCTGTGAGCTAAATAAACCTTCCCTCCTTTTACTTTAGGTGTCAGGTATTTTGTCTCAGCAACAAGAAAAGTAACTAAGACACCTATGCGAGGCTGGGAGGCAGGAAATTACTTGGTGAGACTTAGGCACAGGGTGAGGAGCTGCGTCCTACACACAGGGGAGCCTTGGTCAAATAAGCCAGAGGAATTCCGCACGATGCATTCTGCTCTAAAAGACCCGCGGTGCACACCAGCATGTTACAGGCCTGAGAAGTTCTGCAGAAATGAAGCCCAGCACGTTCTACCTATTAACATCCCAAGGATGTAGCTCTGGGAAGTGCTGATAGAGGCGCCATTGTTCTCATAGCCTGGAAGAAACTCAGTATAAAACAAAAGCCCTTGTTCATATAACTGGAAAACTATCATGTGTCCTCTTGGAACAGCCAAAATACCTTGGAGTTGCTAATGTAATTCTAAAGTATTTTCCTTGGCAAAGGCCTATAAAAACATATGGCTTCCACAACTGCGTACATAATCCCAGTACCAAGATGAAGGAAAGTCCACAGACACAATACAGGGGCCAGATTCAAAGCTCTACCTCTGGCACAGAACTCTGCTTTATTTATTTTTAAAAGGATGCACAGCCTCAATACTGAACTGAAAAAAAAAAATCTTCCATAATAAGCAAAATAAAATGAGCAGCCATGGATGAGATACCTATCAAAAACAACACGGTGAAAGATAGCAGGAACGAACAATGATATCTCTTGTTAACCTAGAAGTGTCTGGGGCAGAGACAGGTTTTTGTTATTTATTTTATTACCTACCATGCATAAAAAAGAGGGCAACGTAAATAAATAGTATCAGATTCACACATGTGCAGAAAGAAGGCAGACTTAATATGAAAGACACTGTATCAGGGCAACAGTGATCAAAAGGAAAATATGACAGCCACAGCGCTTAGAAATATATGAATCTAGAAAGCTAGTTGTCCAAAATTAAATATAAGGGGCTGGGGGTGGTAGCTCAGTGGGAGAATGCTTGCCTAACATGTGCAGAGCCCTGGGTTCAACCATCAGCACAGAAAAATTGTGTGTGTGTGCACACACACATGTACATGTGCACAGTGGCACAGTGTAGAAACTGCATTCTATAGGGGCCAGTGAGATCCTGAAAACCTGGGGTCACTACAGCTAATAATGAGTTCACCCTCACAAAGCCATGCTATGTGCCAGGCACTGCTTTCCGTGCATATGTACGTGTGTGTGTGGGGGGGGTACTGGAGATTAAACTCAGGGTCTTTGCATTAGTTACATCCCCAGCCCTTTTTTAATTTTTTAAATTTTGAGACAGGATCTCACTAAGTCACTAGGTTGTCCAGGCTTTGCTCAAACTTGTGATCCTCCTGCCTCAGCCTCCCAAATGCTAGGATTATAGGGCTGGGCCACCATGTCCAGCAACAGGTACAATTTAATCTTTGCAATGATGAAGTAGGTCTCAGAATATATCAAGATATGGCCTCAGCCTGGGTATTGAGTGAAAATGTGTTATTCAGCTCCAATCTTCCCAAGACCTGAAATTCTGCCTGATCAATAAGCTGTTGTGTTCTTACAGTAAGAAACACATCTAATTAGTGTAACCGCATAAGAAATAAGGAAATGAAGAATGCTTGGGTTTGCTGTAATTATCTGAGCACACCCCTTCAAAAACAGATAAGCATCTTACACATAACTTTAGTGAAAATCCCTGCATGAGCTTTATCTACTGAAATGCTATCAGCTGGTAGAAATATGCATGCAGATTTTTTATTGAAAGAATAAAATATAACCATAGAAGACATTAATTTTATATACAAAGCAATTATCACGTATAATTATTAAATAGGGAGATTGATCTAACAGCGTTACTAGTCTTAAGAGTATACTTAAAAGAACACATCATAGAGTAAGTGCTTATAAATGTTTTAAAATTACCACTGCATAAGATATTTTACTTCTGAGCCCTACAGAATTGCTTGGTGCCCTCAGAACATTAAACAGAATAACCTGTAGTGGCTACATACGCACCCTTAGCAGTAGGACAGAAGTCTGTAAATAACCTCTCACATTAAAGAGTCAGAGTTCCTTCTAGAAATGGCTGGCTCCAGGTCCGGGACAGGAAGTGCACAAGATGAGCCTGGAACATCCTGCTGTCCCAGGACTGTGTCCAAAGGACTCAAGAGCCAACTTGAAGAGGCTCCAACTGGCTAAAGATGGGGCAATTTCAGTATCAATAAGGATAACTGCAAATAGACTGAAAGATATTAAGTTTAAACCTACGAGTTCATAATAATATAACAGATTTTAAAATTCAGTTAAATTTGAGGAAAACTTCACTGGTCACCTTTAGAGTGTGAAACCACCTGGAAACCAGTAAACAGAGGTAAAGAATCAAGTATTCAAGTTGCTTTCCCCATATGGTATAAGGCCTCAATTTCAGTTACTCAACTGGGCCTTTGTAATGCAAATGAATGAGCATGGCAGGGTTCTAATAAAACTTCATTGACAAAAATAAGTGGCATGTTGGGTTTAGCCGGTAGACCTTAGTTTGCTGACCTTTGATCTAATATAACTAAAGTAGTTGATGATTGTTAGTTTTCACTGTTATGAGTATTACAGCTGATGGATGAAAATGGAATGCTACAGACTACCAAGTTTACTGAAAGAATAAAATATAACCATAGAAGACATTAATTTTATATACAAAGCAATTATATATAATTAAGTAGGAGATTGATTTCACAGCATTACTAGTGTTAAGTGTACACTTAAGAACATATCCTTCTATAGTAAGTACTTACAAATGTTTTAAAATTTGGTAGAAATTACTTCTACCAAGCTACCATTTGGAAACTGTTATTGAAGTAAGGAGGTAGGAGCTAATCACCAGTACCTAACACCAAAGACAGGCACCAAGACCTTAGTGTCACTTGATGGAAGGACACTAGGTATAAAGCAGTCTTGCGAACATAAGCTAAAAAGAGGGGAGAGAGAGAGCTGAAACTTGATTGAGATTCTAAATCTAAACTCTCAAGAACTACAGGGAACAGAGACACATGTTAAAAGACATCAGGGGTTGCACTCAACAAAATCCAGCTCCTGAGAAACCCCATGGGATTTATCAAGCTAAAACCCTAGACACCAAATTAGGAAGTTCTTTACATTCTAGAAAGAACAGAGTAGAATGTCAACTTTGCTCTCTGAAAACTCACAAGGAACACCCCCAAGTGACGTACTACAGTTTCTTGAAAAATCACCTTTGATCCAGACATAATAAAGACTATTAAAAACTATGAAGAAGCTATTTTTGTTTGTTTTTTGTTTTTCCTCTGATTTTTGCAGGGTTGAGGCTCAGACTTTGGGGCTTGCAAATGCTAGAGAAATGCTTTACCACTAAAATAGCCCCCTAGCCCTGTTGTTTTTGTCTGTTTGTCTATTTTAATGAGGGCGCCAAAATACCTTGTCCTTTCATCTTATTTAGCATTCACAAATATGCTGGCAACTCGAGAAATTATTGTTCCTGCACTATGATGACAAATTTCAAAAATCTGATCATCACTTTTGCAGCCACCACATTAATCATTGTTTCTGGCAAAAATCAAGTGCTCTAAAACTCAGTGGGTGAAAGTTTGACGAGAAACGGAATTATTTCCATAGTTTCAAAGTACTTGCCACAAAATACTTACTAATTCCATAAAAGAAAAAGAGCAACTTTCTTGGAGCAACTTGGTAGACATGATTAATTAAGGGATCAAAGTTAACATCAACTGCAGTGGGAACGCACTGAGAATACCGCAAGCCCTGCCCACAATGTACAACTTGCATCCACTCATGAGAAAATACCAGGGGAAATGAAGTCAAGTTCCTTCTACAGAAGTCTTTGTACTCTTGTAATCTTTAAGGGTCAGGAACATGAATGACACAGGAAGATTTAAGAACTGTTCTAGATTAAAGAGACAAGATGATTAGGTGTGACATATGGTCCTGGACTAATACTTTTTTTTTGGTGCTGGGGATTGAACCCAGGGCTCACACACATACTAAGCATGAGCTCTACCACTGAGCCACACCTCCCAGGTCCCCAGTTTTTAGAAAGTGGTATTAACACAGATATATGCCAGATGACAATAATCTCGCTACATCAGAAATTACACCCCTTAAGTAAAAGGGCACTGTGTCTCCATCTTACCTTAAAATGGCTCAGAAAAAAAGTTATAGAAGGAAGGAGAAAGAAAACATCATATATGTTAACATTTGGGGAAACCTGGGGTAAAATACATGGAATTCTTTGTATTATTTTTTCTATGTCTGAAATTATTCTAAAATTTAAAGTTAAAATATACATATAATTTGTTATAGATTCCATATAAAATTAATCTTAACTTACATAAAAGCACGTATATATACACACACCAACTTTTGATAGTTATTTGATTAAAGAACTCACACAAAGTAGCACAGTAATTATACTGAGGTGATACATAGCCTGTTCAAAGGGAGTTGACAACCGAATAAATTCTAAACCTACACTACTTACTTAAGCTGATATACCAAATACCCGTGTGTGTGTTTCTGTGTGTGTGTGTGTGTGTTGAGACAAGGTCTCCCTATGTGGCTCCAACTGGCCCTGAACTCACTGCAAGCCTTCTGCTTCAGCCTCCCAAGTGCTGAGACTACAAACAGGTGGGCACTGTACATCCAGGTAATATACCAAATACTTTTAAGCATTTCTGGCTTCTCTATTGACTATTCCATTTAATCATTTTCCATAAGGATGCTTTAAAATAGTATAAGAAATATCCACTTATTAAAATATTTGTTAAAATCTGTGATCACAAAAATCCTTACGCTACTATAACAAAACTTAATCTTGTAATAATACTAATCTTGTAATAATACTATACATTATTTTGATAAATTTCTTATTCCTTTTCATATCCCAGAGACTCATTCTGTGATGCTGATACTTCATTTTAGCTTGGTCAAATCCTGATTTTAAAACAAGGTCGGTCTAAAGCTGGGTGTGGTGGTGCACACTGTAATCTCAGCACTCAGGAGGCCGAGGCAGGAGGAGCATGAGTTCAGGCCAGCCTGGGCTACGTAATGAGTTCAAAACCAGTCTGGACTACGTAGTAAGACCCTGTTCTAAAAAAACAAGGAAGAGGAGGACAACGATGACAACAAGAAGGAAAACTATGGTAGTGGTGGGAACAGCGACGGTGAAGACGACGAAGAGGAGGAGGACGAAGAGGGAGGGGAGGGAAAAACAAAACGAACACCTGCAATCCCAGCACTCCTGGAGGCTGAGGCAGAACAACGCCCTAAGGAAACAGGTGGCCCTCTGTGTGCGTGCTCACGCTCCCGCCCTGCCTCAGCCTTGGGCTTCGCTCTCATGTCCCACATTCCTTTCCTGTTTTCAGTGCAGGGTCAAAGGTACTGCCCCACAAAGCTCCACGGTCTCACCATCCCGGGCGCCGTCTTTAGGGGAGACGGGGAACACTCAGTAAAGTGGTCCTTCCCCAAAGCCCCCTCTCTCTCCTGACCTCCCTCCCTGATAAGCATCAGTGCCTCTTTCTCTGACCAGTTTTTGTTTTTTTGTTTTTTGGTTTTTTTGTCGTTGTTGTTTTGGTGGAAATGGGGACCAAACCCAGGAAAAGCTCCATTATGAAGCTATATTCCCAGCACTCTGGGTTTTTTGGTGGCGGGGAGGTAGGGTCTTCCTGTGCAGTCCAGACCTATGCAACCCAGCCTGGCCTAGAACTCACAGCGATCCTCCTTCCTCAGCCTCCCGAGTGCTGGGATTACAGGTGTGCACCACACCTAGCCCACTTTTTGTTTTTTAATTTTGAGACACAGTCTCCCTAACTTGCCCAGGCTGACTTCAAACTCGTAATCCTCCTGTCTCAGCCTCCCCTGTAGCCACCTCACCAGGCTCCTGACAAGCATTTTATAACACAAACACTTCCGTTGTGTTATGAATCAGATGTGTTTTCATCTCGCATACGCTAGTTCCCCTGCTACACTTCCCCTCTATGCATCCCGCCTGGGAAAGTTTCAGGAGATGATATAATTAGCAAGTAATGACCCTGCCAAATGTACATACGCGGTAATACTCACACCCATACAAGAAAGTGGGGCTGGCTGGGAGTGGGAAATAGCAACAGACTCAGTCCACAGACGGGCCTTATATTACTACGGTGATGTCTAAGGGACCATGTTTACCGCCTTGACAGGGCCGAGGGAAAACGCAAGGGAATCTGGAGGAGGGGGAAATACAGTAGATTAAAAGCAGCAGCTCACAAAGAAAGATGACGAGAGCACTTAACACCGGTCTGAGACTTAAACTGAAGACAGCATAAGGGCTCTAACCCCACCTCAGGCAATGAAAGGGCCAAGGGAAAGGCCCGGAAGTGCCCAGAGACCGAGGCAGAGAGACCTCCTCACCTCTTACGCACACACCCTGCCCCAGGGCTGGAACGCTGGCTCCACCGCCCTCGCTGGGTCTCTGCTTCCTCCCACTCCCAGGTCCCTCGAGGATGAAGCAGAGATTATACGTGAGACGCACAGGACAGCAGCGTGGGAGCAGCTGTCAGTGGGACAGGGCATCTGGACTGCTCAAGCGCCTGCGGGGCTGCTTTTTTTTTTTTTTTTTTTGTGGGTACCAGGGGGTCGACCTCAGGACCTCGCACGCCAACAGGCGCCCGTGCCGCTGAGCGATATCACCCGCCCCTTTTCCGTATGTGGGATCCGGGAGTCGAACTCGGGCCCTCGCGCTTGCAAAGCAGGCGCTTATGCCACTGAGCCATCTCACTGGCCCTTTTTTTTTTTTATGTGGGTACCGGGAGTCGAACTCAGGACCTCGCGCTTGCCAGGCAGGCGCTTATGCCGCTGAGCCATCTCACTGGCCCAGGGCTGCTTTTCAATGCTGATCTTTACATATGCAGTGTCACCATTCAACAAATGAATCATAAACCACGCACGTGCATGACGACAGTAATCCCAGCACCTGAGAGGCTGAGGCAGGAGGATCACTACAAGTTTGAGGTCTACCTGGGCTATGTAGTGAGTTCAAGGTCAGCTTGGACTACATAGTGAGACCCTGTCTCAAAAACAAAAAACAAAACAAAAGAATCACTTATCGCGCATCAGGTGTTACATTGTAAATAAAGAACCATTTTGCCATACATTGTCTCCCGGCACCTGGGACCTCCGAGAAGGACAGGGTAAAGCGCCAGGGCACACAGGTGAGCCCTGGTCCCGTGTTCGTCATCCTAACTGCTCTCGGGCAGGCACCAATGCCCTGAGCTTGCGCCGCTCACCTCAGGGGTGGACTGGATGGCTCCTTCCAACTCAGAGGGCTACAGGGCAAGCAGGCAGGGTGCCTGATAAGAATCTCGCCCAGAAGGTGTCTTACAAATCCCACTGATGTCAGCGACCCTGATGAATTCTTTTATGGAATATACGTATAGGAGGAATGTGGTTCCCAACATCAGAATCACCATAGTTGACAAATCTGGACTTATAAATTGACCTGATTTCCATACTACCCCTTCCTACTTCTTTCATTTTCCTTCCTCAATATCAGATCCATCTATTTCTTTTTTTTCTTTTTGTGGGTACTAGGGGTCGACCTCAGGACCTCGCGCTTGCCAGGCAGGCGCTTATGCCGCTGAGCCATCTCACCGGCCCAGATCCATCTATTTCTTAATCATAGTTACCATCACTCATATTTACACCTTTCTAGGTTTTCCACACATTCTCTGTAACATTCCTCCAAATAGCAGCCCCATTCGCTTGACAAGGTCTAAGGTCTTCATCTCAGTAAGATTTAGTGCCTCCCACAGCCAGGCCTCAGAGGCCTGGGCACTGAAGGGCTGCCCAGTTCCTACCAACCACACTCAGGGGCCCGCCTATTAATCTTTCCACTGTGCTGTTATTTTCCGGAAGAGACCACCTAGGAGATAATTTGGAAAGTAAAGGCAAAAATACTGAATTTCATGCTTTTAATTTCTGTTTTTTGGTTTTTGGTTTTTTGAGTGAGACAGGGTCTCCCTTATAGTTCAGGCTGGCCTTGAACTCAGTATGTGGTCCAGGCTGGTCTCAAACTCATTACAATCCTGCATCAGCCTCCTGAGCGCTGGGATTACAGGTGTGCACCACCACGCCCACCTCATGATTTTAATTTCAAACCATCAAACACAAACACAGAGAAGGTAGGATGGGAATTTCCAGGAAAACTGTGTCAATGTTGAAGATTTATTTCTTTAACAGCCAAATTACATTGTAGCAGATTTTCATAGATGACTGGGACTGATTTCTGATTTATAGAGAGCTTAAAGACAGCAACTAATTTACCAAATATTTAGTAAAATCAACCATAAGGAAACAGTGTTTGCACACTCCCTTTACCAGAACTTGTTTTGTTAACCAAACTATGCTGTAAACCACACTGCAGAGAAAGCCACCGAGTTGGCTCCTCCAGCAGTCCCCATAGAGACACACTCGTGTGTCCCTCCACCTCTCACCGACTTCAACAAGGAAAACCAGCCTCCAACTCCCGCGCAAGTCAAGCGCTGGTAGATAACCGTGTTTTCCCTGCATGGCGAAGCTCCTGGGGTGGTGGGCTGAAGGTTGCTATGTATCTGGGCAGTGCAGCCCTGGTCAGGACAACTTCAACCACAGTCACTGCCTCGGGTTTGCGGAGCTGGGACAAACTTCCCCACCGTCCACCCCAGCTGACAGCTCACTCGGGCTCTCTGGACAGGGAAACAAAGGTCAGCGGCCTTCTCCCAAGAGGAGGGGCCGGTGCTACCAAGCCCGTGTGTACAGTCCTGGGAGAGAATGGGAAGATATGGACTTCAGACCTGCGACCACGTTCAAATCTCACACTCTCAATGACTAGGAGTAGTGTGACCTTGTAGGAGACACTTGACCTCTACGAGTGTGCACAGCAGCAAAATGGGAATAACAAGCATCTACTGCTAGCTGGCCAGAAGCCATGAAAAATGCTGAAGATTTTAGTAGGCGTTGCTACGTGGGGAGAAGCTGTCTACGCACCTCAACAACACCCAGAAAAGGGTTGGCGATGTATCTCAGGGGTCAAGTGCTGGCCTAGTGTGAATAAAGTCCTGGGTTCTATCCCTAGCACCACAGAACAAATAAACAAAACAGGAAGCATAGCCATTTTATCAAACATTTGCTAGCATTCAAAAGTCTTTTCTTTTTTCTTTTTCTTTTTTTTTTTTTTTTTTTTGCGACAGGTCTCACTATGTAGTTCAGGCTGGCTTGAACTCACTGTATAGCCCAGACTGACTTTTAACTTGTAGTGATCCTCCTGCCTCAGCCTCCCGGGTACTGGGATCACAGGTGTGTGCCGCCACACTCAGCTTGAATTAGCATTTTTTAGTTGTCTGGGAGGCTGAACACAATTTCCAATATTTGATAGCCATTTACAGTCTATTCCTTTGTGAATTGTAGGTTTCTGTTTTCATTTTGTACCATTAGGGCCTTGGTCCTCCTCTTGAAAATCAATTCCTGAAAATGCTGTAACAGTTCGAGAGCATGAGTGTGAATTCACTTCCTGGCCTGGGGACTAGGTAACTACAATTATCACCTTTTCGTGATTTCCACAAAAATTTGTAAAAAGGGTCATGTTTAAAAAAAAAACATTTTTATGATTTTATTTGCAAACTGGGAAGTGTACCTCTAACTTAAATGTCCATTTCCCACAAAAGTCTGTAGATTACACACGCAATGAAAAAAAGGCTCAGAATTTACAAATTTGTTTTATAACCTTAAACATATCAACTGAGGTAAGTCTGAGCATCTGGAAATACTTTATGAATCTCAGAAAGAAACTAGTGCCTGGGCTGGGGATATAGCTCAGCAGCACAGCGCCAGCCTGGGAAGCTTGAGGTAGTGAATTTGATTCTCAGTACCAAAAAAATAAAATAAGCAAACAAATCAACTAAAAAAAGAAATAAATAAAAAGAAACCAGTGCCTGGGGTTATTTCCCTAGATGCACACCCAGCCAGAGGAAAAGGCCAAGTCCCCTTTATTCCTGTCCTGGTCTCCTCAGTCCCAAATGCCAAGGTTTGGAAACTGCGTGAATTTCATCCAATCCAGCTTGGGAGAAGATAACACAAGATACAGGATACACAAAAATAGATTAGCCAAAGTGGGACAGTTTTCTTCATGCACACCTTTAAGTGACCAGTCCTTCCCTGTTCCCTAACTACTTATCCCATCCCAACATCTGTCCCCGACTGCAAACAAATTATATTTGATCCTCACCTCTTTCTCCCTTCGAAACCAGCAGCTCCAGATGTTAGAGGGAAGCATTTCCCAGGTGAATCATATCTTTCTATCAATGCATAAACACTGCATTATTTAACAGATCGCTAAAAGGTCCCAAGTCTCTGGCTTTGGCTTCGTAATGAGGGAGATGGAACGAGCTTTGGTTTCCCTACGGTCCACAACACTCCAGGACCCCACCCCAGCCAACCTGCCATTGGCTTTACTAAGAGTATCAGAGAGCCACCCACGCCGCCCAGGGCACACACCCCTCAGTTTCCGCCAACCACCTGCGTCTGCCGCCAGCCTCCTCTGCTCCTTGAGCTCACCTGCAATGCGGAGAACACATGAACTTCAGCGTCCTCTGCAGGGAAGGAAGAAGCCTGTCCCCAGCCACTTCCTCCAACCCCAGCAGCCTGCCCCTCCACACAAGTCCCCCACAGCGCCATCCTCGATATGCTTTCTCCAGAGCCCGAGGCTGCGCCCTTCCCTCCGCACCCCCAGCCAGTCTTCTTCAATCGGTAGTCCCGCGCCTGGTCCTCAGCATCTTCCAGGTAACTGTAGACCACGTGAAAGGCGGGAGGTGCCTTCCTCTCCCTTCCATGCCATGGTGTCACACCAAGTCCCTGAGCCTCCCCTCCTCGCCAGGCTCCTTCCGTCCCCCTCCAGTGACTGCTTTCCCTGTTCCGAGCACCCCTCCCCCCTCTCCAGCATCGCCCTGTCACCTTGGTTGTCCTTATCCTCAACCCCATCTTCTTGAACTCAGTGTCCCCAAGGAAGCCACACCGTTCCCCACATGAGAGCCTCTGCAGACTGTGGGCTCTGTCACTGCTGAGCTGCTCGGGGGCTTCTGTCCAGCATGGGAGAGGCAGCGACGGAAGCCAAGGGTGCCACCTGCAGAAGTCATCCCCCTGTCGCCCAGCTCAGAATCCAGAAGTGAACGGTGACACCCCCGCTTCTCAGCCGGGGACCACACCTCCCCACCTGTGGCAAATGCAAGCAACCAACCCGCCTCTCCCCACCCTTCCTTTCCGCTCTGAAACTCAAGCCCTCTCCCCACCCCCGGCTCCTTCTAGCTCTTTTGAGGTTCGGCCCCCTCCAAACTACCACGCTCTTTCTTTTTTTTTTTTTCTTATATGCGGGTACAGGGAGTCGAAACCACGCTCTTTCTTTCTTTTTTTTTTTTTTTTGGTGGGTACCAGGGGTTGACTTCAGGACCTCGCACGCCAGCAGGTGCCCGTGCCACTGAGCGATATCACCGGCCCTTTTTCATATGTGGGATCCAGGAGTCGAAATCGGGCCCTCGCGCTTGCCAGGCAGGCGCGTACGCCGCCGAGCCATCTCACCAGCTGGAAACCATGCTCTTTCTAAGCAGTGGTGCCACACGTGGGAGTCACAACACTGCTCACTACACCTGTGTGTACATGCGCGCGCGCGCGTGTGTGTGTGTGTGTGTGTGTGTGTGTGTGGTGCTGGGCTGGAACCCAGAGCCCTGCACAGGTCAGGCAGGCTCTCCCCTACACAGCTACAGCCCCAGCCCTGGGCTTAACCTGCAGTTCTCCACTGCCTCTTCAGTAAGACCAGATTTCTTCCCGGGCGTCAAAGGCTTCCTCTATCCTGGCCACTTATCCTTCAGAGCAAATGGAACAGAATAAGCTGTGTCACCCCAAATATCTCCAAACTTTTCCTCCCTGCATGGCTTTGCTCACCCTGTGCAGGCTTCCATCTCAAGACAGAATGAAGGACTTCCACCCTTTAAATACATTTTTTAGTAATTAATAAAAATTACTTTAAATTTTAAAAACAAGTGACTGTGGGGGATGGGGAGCGAGCGCGCGCCTATAATCCCAGTACTCGGGAGGCTGAGGCAGGAGGATTGCCAAGAGTTCGAGGCCAGCCTGGGCTACACAGTGAGTTTAAGGCCAGCCAGAACTACGGAGCCAGACCCTGTCTCAAAACAGAAACAAAAACAAAAACCAAGTGACTTCCATGGATTAGTTTAAAGCTACCTCCTGTACACGTTTCCTTGATCATCCTAGCTCAACGAAAATTTCCTGTATTTCTCCTTGTTCTAAAAATGTGTCCTCACCCTTAATTGCCTCTTACCCCAGACTTCCTCTTACGGTGCTAATATTACTTCTTCCTAACTTAATTTTTACATCCTGTAAAGCGAAGACTGGGTCTAACGCGTCTTATCTCCCCCAATTCCTTAGCCACTGCCAATGACAGGTATTTAATTGAAGTGGTAAGGGAGTTACTTAATCTTTAGGATGCAAATCTAAACTTTCCCAGGTTATCAAATAAAAGTTGTCTCTCATTGGAACGTAAGTAGGGTCTTCACGTTACAAAAGATTTTTCAGTGGGTTAATCACTCAAATTCTTTTTTATTCCACAATTCATTTGGTAACACCGCATGTCACTGTAAAGGCTGGAACACTCTATGTTAAAGGTTAGGGATGTGTGTGTGTGTGTGTGTGTGTGTGTGTGTGTGTGTGTGTATACCATCCTACTTTCTCTCAAGAAGCCCTACAATGAGATCAATGGTGAATGAGACCAAACTATAACTTTCCAAAATTATAACAAGTCAAGTCAGGTATTCCCTACCAGATCCACTCTCCTAAAGGAAAAGGAGTTTTTGTTGTTGTTATTTTTTGAGACAGGGTCTCACTATGCAGTTCAGGCTGGCCTTGAATTCACTATGTAGCCCAGACTGGCCTCAAACTCCCAGAGATTCTCCTGCCTCAGCCTCCCAATTGCTGGAATTACAAGCGTGTGCCACCATACCTGGCTCTAAAGGAAAAGAATTGACAGAGTTCAAGCCCCTCCACAAAATTTGAAACCAAATGTCACCCCAGCAACCCAAATGCCAGAACTGTAGCAACACAGGCAGGGTCCCCTCGAAAGCTCACTCCATGTGAAAAGCCCTCATTAAACTCAGTTATATTTAGGAAAAAATGGAACAGAAGTTATATTTAGATGAAATGGCTTCAGAGAATTTTACCAAAATCAGCATGCTTTCACTGTTCCTCTAAAAGATTTTCCTTAGCTGTTACATACAATTCCCAAAAACAACCTCTGTGACTGGACAAAAAGATTTCTGCTCACCTAGAAGAACAGGAGCGCCCAGGGTGTTGGCAAAACGACGTGGGACACAGCGTGGGACACAAAGGACTTAGAAATGAGCACACGTTTAAAGAGCAGAGCAATTCCAGACAGAGGTCTGAGCTGAGACGGTCTTGAGCAGCCCGCCAGTAACTCCTAAACTTATGCACTGGACACCAAAACCACACATGCCCTTGGCAACACTACCTAGACATGTTCTCCCGAACGTCATCAGCGCTCACACTGTGGCCATAGACCACGCCCTCACCCTACAGCTAGCTTGCTAAACACATGCAACATCTCCCTTTTGGCTCTTCTTGTCAACTCTTTTTTTATTTTTTTTTGTGGGTACCGGGGATCGACCTCAGGACCTTGAGCACCAGCAGGCGCCCGTGCCGCAGAGCGATATCACCGGCCCTTTTTTTGTATGTGGGTTCCGGGAGTCGAACTCGGGCCCTCACGCTTGCCAGGCAGGCGCTTACACTGCTGAGCCATCTCACCGGCCCTGTCAACTCTTTTTGACATCTATTTTCTAACGTATCAACTTCACAAAATGCTAGCAAAGAGCACAGAGGCGGTTTTGTAAACCTGTGAAGTCTTTTCATGAATGACTGCAGAATCTGGGCGTGGCTACCGGAAACAGAAATGGTCAGCGGCAAAGGTTCCTCTCTTCACAGGCTACAGGGCTCTGGGCACAGAAGCTTGGAGGTCACCCCAGTTTAAGGAGCCCTCTTCTCCAAAGAGCCTCAGGAAGAGGCCACTCCCCAGCAGCCTGGCCAAGCCGGAGTGGAGGGCAAGGTGACAGTGCATGAAGGGAGATGACCTGGCCACTGGGCTGGCCCACAGCAATTTGGCCAGTGGGTGAAGCTGCGGAGGCCTGCTGCCCGCTGTTCCTACGTAGTCCAGGCACACTCAGCAAACGCTGCAGACAGTCTCCGTACTGGCATTTTCAGAAAACGTTAGAGCAGCAGAGAACTGAGGCTACCCAATTTAACCATTTAGAGGCTTTACAGCAGCAAAGCCTGCAGTTGTGCAGTCAGGAGGTGAAACAAAAGACCTAAGATGCCAAATACAGACAGTAGATCCTCTGCTCCAGGGACCTCTTGTCCCCAGGCCGTCAGCTCCCTCCCTGTCCTTTCCTCATTCTACATCTATCGTTTTACCAGGCAGGGAAACCAACAGAGGCCACTGTCTGCTCTCCAGTGAAAACCACGTTAATTACCTTGATCGAATCACCCAGAGGGAAATCACCTTCTCAGCCCCGCAGCACAATCAAGCACTTAAGCAGCTCCTCGCTTCTGTCCTTGCTGGCCATGAATGAGCTTTATATAACTTTATATAACTTGACCAGGCAGGAATAACACAGCAATCAGCACATGAGAGGCACAGAAATACTGGGGAAGCCGAGAGAGGTGGCACATGCTTGTAATCCCAGCACTTGGGAGGCTGAGGCAGGAGGATCTCAGAGGGGAAAAAAAAAAAAAGCAGCAGCACTGGGGGGATTAAACTTATTCTGTAAGCCAATTTACTGGGAAGACAAGAGCTGCGGGGCACTCTAAGTCTCCAAGAAAATAGGATGGAAAGGGGCCTGGTGACCTGGGCTAGCACAGGCAAAGGCTGTAAAGATGAGCAGGGGTCATGAGGGGGAAAGCGGACTTCTCCAAGAAGAACTCTGAAATCAGGCCCGGGCTTAGTTCAGGAATCCCAGAAGCAGCCTTTGGAAATTCTTACACAAAGGAACACCTAAGATGAAGGCAGGGAGGGCAGGGTGATACACACAGAAAATCTGTCTCACTTGGGCTCCTGGTGGCAGGGCAGCCACTGAGAGACAGCTGCCTGCGTCCTTGTCCACGCCTTCAAAACCAGGAGGCTGGGAGAATCCAAATGTCCAAAAGAACAGAGGGCGCCTGGAGGAGACCCCTGCTGGAGGGAGCAACAAGCCTACTGGGACAGTTCTGGAGGCTTTGACTGCCCGGGACCTGGCTCAAGGCAGACACAGATGGGAGGCTCCCGGCCCCTCTCCAGACAGCCTCACAAGACGGGAAACGCGGGCTTCAGTGAGGACACCGCCTCTCCTCAAGCTAGGTAGGCACAGGAGCTCTCCGCCTCGCCGGTGGGCGCGGGGGTGAAAGTGTCCATGGAGGCAAAGTCGCCCACTTTCACACACACTTTTCCTTGAAATACGAATGAGAAAAAGCAACAGCCACAGGCCAATATCCAGCTTGCACCGCGGAACTGACACGCTCTGGGCTTCGGAGATGCTCCAATCCAGCAAGGCCGAGGATGAGGGTTCTCCTTCCTCCCAGCACGCTCCCTGGACCAGAGCCTCCCCCACCCCAGCCAGAGACGGCAGCGCCCCTCAGAACTGGCTGTGGTGGACAGGGCTCTCCACGACGGCCACACGATGACAGCAGGGACGGTCCACTCAACGCCTAGTTTCTCCAGCAGCCCTTGGTCATCGTCATTATTTAGGGGTAATTTTAGCATAAAACGAGCTTGTCCGGGGCCCCACTTCTGAGGCTCTGATACTTTCTGTTCTCCCAATCGAGAACGAGCTGGCCGTCACAGGGAAGCTGATCGGGAAGCAACGAGCGGACTCAGGCTACAGCAACAACCCTGGCACCCAGTAGGCGCTCGCCCAAGCCCTGCCATCGGACTCAGCGCCTGGGCAGGGAGTCCAGCTCGGGGCACATAAAGGCCTGACCAGCTCGGGGCTGTACCCCTTGCTACGCGGGGGGGGGGCTTAGAGCTGGAAAGGGGGCGAAGGAATCCGCCCTCATTTGCACGTTGTCTGGAGCCCGGTCAATTTGCTTAATCACCGCTCTAAATGCCAGCGCGCAGCACACAATGCGCGCCCATTAACAGGTTTAAAGTGTCGCAGCGCTCGCTTTAAATGAGAAAAGCCCGCAACAAAGGGGGGAAAAAGCCAAGTTCCTCAACTTGAAGAAAGCTTTGGGTAGCCCTCGAAATCTCGGAGTTTAAAATCCAGAGCTCCGCAGCAGAAACGCTGAGGCCCCGGTGTGAGGGCTGCGAGGTGGGAGGGGGTTAAGAATACCCGGTTTGTTAGGAAGCAGTTCACAGCCGCCCAGTGAACCCGGAGAACGTGGGGGCGACGTCAACCCGGCTCCTCCGGGCCCTGCCCAACTGCCAAGGAAAGCTGACTGATCTCTGGAAAGGAGAGGGAGACCCCCCCCAAAGTGGGCACAAATCCAAGTTTTCACTTGGGGCAGGCAAAGAGTTTTGGAGGCTAAGGAAGATCCCCGAGATGGACCCCAAAGCCTCGACCCGCAATAAAGGGAAAAGTTAAAGGAACTTTGCTTTCGTCCAGACCCTGGCCAGCGCAGCCTCACGTTCGGCGCCGCGGAACAGCTCCACCCCGCAAACAAGTTCGGCCGGGATCCGCGCGGCGGCCCCCTCCCCCACCCACGCAGAGCCGGGGGGCCCCGGCCCGGCCCGGCCCCCACCCCGGCGCGGCGCGACTAGCTCACCGTGCGCGCCCCGCCCGGAGAGAGGGGTCCGTTGGAGAGGTACGGGCTGCTCAGGTCCGGGATCATCAGGAAGGGGTAGCCAGGGTAGGGGGGCCCCTTAAAGTACGCGCCGTCCTGAGGCCTTCTCACTGCAGACAAAACCGAGGCAGGGTGAGGCCCGGGCCCCCGGGACAGCGCCACAGCGGGGGGCTCCGGGCGGGGACCCGGAATCGAGCGCCCCTCGCGCGCGCCCCGGGCGGCTGCTGCGGAGAGGGGCAGAGCGGAGGCTCGGCGCCGGGGCAGGGGCACCGCGCGCCGCGGGGCCCGGAGAGGGACACGTACCTTCGGCGAAGTAGTCCCGCGGCTTCTGGAAGGCGTCCCGGGCGGGCTGCGGACGCCTCTCCGCCTGCAGAGGAGACACAAAGGCGAGGGCGGTGAGCGGGCGCGGGGCTGGGGTTCCCCGGGGCCGGCCGCGGGCGCCTCCTCACCTCCGAGTCCGAGCTGCTGCTCTGGTTCTCCGACTCGTTCACCAGGGACGACTTGACCTCGTCCAGATCCCGCTGCGCCGAGGCGCTGTCGCTGCTCGGCTCCTGCTCCTCGCCCCCCTCGTCCTGGAAGGGGATCAGCTCGTCGTTCGCCCCGAGGTCGTCCCCTCCTCCGCCGGCCGCCCCGGCTCCCGAGCCGCCGCCGCTGCCGCCGCCCCCGCCACCCCCGCCGCCGCCGCCGCCGCCGAGCTGGGGCATGGTGGGGCCGCGGGCCGGGGCCGCCGCGCTCGGAGCCCCGCGCCGCTTGCGCCCTGCCCGGCCCGGCGCGCCTCCCGCTCGCTCCGCTCGCCGCAGCCACCGAAGCCGCGACAAAGTTTGACAGGGCGTGGCCCCGCGGGGAGCGGGCCCGGCGCGGCGCGGCCCGGGCGGGGGAGGCTCGGCTCGGGCCCCTCCGGCAGCGCGGAGCCCAGGGCTCCCCAGCTCGCCGCCGCCGCCTGCTCCGCCGGGGCGTCCCAGCGCCTGGCCCGCCGGGGAGGGGCGAGCGGGGAAGGAGGGAGGGACCGCCCGGCCCGGCAGGGGGGCCGGAGGGAGGAGCCCCGGCTGCAAGCTGACACCCGCGCGCCCCGCGGAGCCCGGGGAGCCTCGGCGCGCACACCCGCGCTCACGTTCACACTCGCGCCCTGCTCGATCGCACCTTCCGGGGGCTGCGCCTCCCCGCGGCGCTCGGCGGCCCCCACCCCGGGCCTCCCGGGTCCCCTGCCCGCGCCTCACCCGCACCCCTCGGCGCCCTCTCCGCGCCCTCCCGCGAGCCCCGGGAGCCTCGCCCGCGCCCCTCCGCATCCCCTAACTTTCTTCCAAACTCCCCCGAACTCGGCGCCCGCTCGCACCCCCTCCCCCAGCAGCGGCGCGCGGGCCGGCGGGAGGCACTGCCCCCTGCGGGAGAGGCCTGGACACGCAGATGGGCCTCGCGTTCCCAGCGAGCGCGGGATCCGGTCGGTCCCGGTCCACCCGGCCGGATGCACGGAGCGGGGGAACTGGGGAGATTTATGGCAGGCCGAAATATGCCGGGCGGCCTTCCGCTCCTCTTTCCTGTGGAGTTCCAGCGCGTCCCTCGCCCCCGCCCAGGTTTCCATCTCGTCCAGATGTCCAGAGTCAGGACCCGCTGAAATCCGGAAGATCACCCTTTCTGCATAGCTTGGGACTGCTGCCTAAATGGAACAAGCACTGTCTTGGGTACAGAAAGGATTTGGATTCCACTCATTTCAAGGGAAAATCATCAGCTCGGTGACCTCTAAAGCTGTTCATAAAGCTGCCGTGGTAACCAATAAACATATGAAAAATGCCCAACCAGCTTCATAGGTAAGAAGTGACACTGAGATATCCCGCGGAGCTGGTGGCCTAGCTCAGTGGTACAGCGTGTGCTTAGCATGCATGAACCCCTAGGTTCGTTCCCCAGGATAGATAGATTATATCTCATACTTCAACCAGTTCGAAAAAGCTTCGAGGGAAAAGAATACCATCTTGTGTCATCCACAGTGAGAAACTATTGGTAACAGCGTAAACTTGAAAAGCAGTCTGGAAGACAGTACGGGAATATCCAAGAGCGGTTTAAACACAACTGGCTGATGCGGAACAAAGCCGCAGATCGAGGACGGTCAGAGCATCGGGGAGATCTAACGCCTTCTGCGCCCTTCTGACACTGGGGGGCTGCAAAGCAAGCAGCTCGGCAGCAAGTGCCGGCCTCCGTGGATTTTGAAAAAACAACCCTTAAGTGAAAGATTACGTATGGCACTCACTGTTTCACTTTTGCATTTTAAAATGACACACATATTTGTGTCTGCACAGAAAAAACTCCAGCCGTACACCAAATTGTTAACCAATTTCTGCTTCTGGGGAAGAGGATAAGTGAGAGGAGAGGTGCAGTTTTGCTTTCTACATATTTGTTTACTGACAGGTAAATAATAAACGCTATATTTTTTACACAATTCACGAACCTAGTCTCATGAAACGTTTTTTAAAAAACAGATGTATTGTGACTGGGTATGGTTGCACACATCTGTAATCCCAGCTACTCTGGAGGCTGAGGCAGGAGGATCACAAGTTTGAGGACAGCCTGGACAACTTACCAAGACGTCCTCTTAAAATAAAATAGGGTGAGGATGTAGCTCAGCACCATCGTAGAGTATCTCTGGGTTCGATCTGCAGTGCTACCCATCCACACACACAACAGGTGTATGAGGATAGTATCTGGAATAAAAAGTAAAATGCCCCCACAAGCCCATTCCAGGTAACCACTTTCAGTCGGGTCCTTGCAGTCAAGCACTGCGTTGATTTGATGTTCCTCCTCCCAGACGTCTCCCCAAGCTGTCCCCGAACAAATGTAAACACGTACACCCATGTACAGCTTCACAGATGCAGAATTACACTGTTCATCTTATTGCCTGGTATTTTTGTAAGATAGTTTAGTTTTTTGTGCCATTAGGGTTGAACCCAGGACTTCACTTGTGTGAGGGCCCCGACCCTTGGTAGATTTTTCAGTCAGAAGGTTTTTCACGTGGTCCCTAAACATGGAGTCTGTTGTACGCACTTCCTGTATGGCTGCTGTCACAACCACTACGGACCTGGTCGCGTCAAACAACCGAAGTTTATTCTCTCACAGTTGTGGAGGACAGAAATCTGAAATTGGTTGCCCTCAGTAGACATGGGGTGTTGGCAGGGCCATACTCTCTCCAGAGGTTCCAAGGAGAGCTACGCCTGGCCTCTTGCTACTTGCCTGGCGAGGCTGGCACTCTAGCCTGTAACCACACCCTTCCCATCTCTGTGTGCGCCCATGCTGCCTTCTCTGTGCCCATTTTCCCTCGGTGCCTTTTCACACAGAAGGCCGCTTGTGATGGCATTTAGGGCCCCCCACTCTAATCCCAGGTCATCTGCCCAAGTCCAGATCTTCAGT
Source organism: Erethizon dorsatum (assembly GCA_028451465.1). Classification (NCBI taxonomy): domain Eukaryota; kingdom Metazoa; phylum Chordata; class Mammalia; order Rodentia; family Erethizontidae; genus Erethizon; species Erethizon dorsatum. The sequence continues at coordinate 15,456,604 of CM051824.1, forward strand.
GCAGCTGGGCGTGGTAGCACACACCTGTGATCCCAGCACTCAGGAGGCTGAGGCATGAGCATCCCTGTGAGTTCAAAGCCAGCCTGAACTACATTAGTGAGACCCTGTCTCAAAAAAACAAAACAACAACAACAACAAAAGACCTTTTCCTTAAATGTGCACAGTTTTCAGAGATTAGGTGAAGGACGTATCTTTGAGACGGAGCTGACCACACCTATCAGCCTAGAAGAAGCAACCCCAAACAGTGCATCTTCTCAGCTATCAGATTGGCGCAGGAGGAAGGCACGGGACACCCAGCACCCGGCGTGGGCCCCTGTGCTGAGCGCTCCAGGCTGTGAGGCGCGCCATTGTGTAACATTCCTAAAGGGAAGTTTGGCAATACCTATGAAAACTCTTTAAAAGTGTGAACGCTTTGACTCATCCGTGTACTTCGAGGATTTTATACTTAGGAAATAACCAAATGTCTGAGGAAAGCTGTAGGAATGTGTTCATCACAGTGAGAAGCCAGACACAATCTTGGTGTCCCCACCGAGATAACATAAAATGACATAAAATCAGATGCATTTGAACCAGTGCTATGACACTGTGGAAGTAAGTTTGTCAAGGTGGAAAGAGGCTCATGAGAAAAAGTGAAAGGAATGAATTAAAATGAACAAATTGGGTTGGGGATGCAGCGCAGTGGTAGAGCGCTTGCTTAGTGTGTGGGTTCAGTCCCCAGCACTAAAATAATATAAGCATATATGGACTTATGCTTCCCATTCTAAGGGGGTATTGACATCAGACTGACCCTTCCATCAAGAACTCTAAGCCGAGCATGGTGGCAACCGCCTGTAATCCCAGCACACGGGAGGCTGAGGCAGGAGGATTGATGTAAATTCGAGGCCAGCCTGGGATACATAATGAGTTCAAAGCCAGCCTGAATTCCATAGTGAGACCCTGTCCCCACAAACAAAACAAAAACCAAAAAACCCAAAACAAAAAAACCTGTAAACTGAGCTTAGTTGCCTATGCCTGTAATCCTAGCACTCCGGGAGGCTGAGTCAAGAGGATTGCAAATTCAAGCTCAGAGTCAACAAGACCCTGACTCAAAAAAATAAACAACCCCCCCCCAAAAAAAAAACGATCTGGGGATGTAGCGCAGTGCAAAGGCCCTGGGTTTCATCCCCGGTACTTTGCAAAACAAACAAACAACAACAATTACCCAATTGTGGTTTGCCAGGGTGGTACACACCTATAATCCTAGCTACTTAGAAGTCTGAGGCAGGGGGATCCCAGCCTGAAATATATAGTAACACCCTTATCTATAAATTAATTAATTAGGTTAAACGATAAATAAAAAGAGCTGGGAATGCAGCTGAGTGGAAGAGCATATGCCCATTATGCAGAAGGCCCTGGGTTTGACCCCCAGTAACCACACCCCCCAAAAAGAACAAGTATAAACTCTGGATAAATTATCAAAATAAAACAAGAACAAAAACTCAGCTGATTTTTTTTTCATTCTTAAATAGTCAAAAAAAATCAAGGCTACTGTTTTGTGACACATAAAAATTATGTGAAACTCAAATTTGACTGTTCACGAATAGTCCTATTGGAACACAGCCGTGCCTTAGTTCACATATGGTCTGCGGCGGCTCTCACACTATGCTGACAGCGGGGACAGAGCCGTCTGCGGCTGCTTGGCACGCTGAGTCCCAGGGACACAGTGTTTCAAGGGTGTGTGTGTCTGTCCTGTGACGTTTTATTTTTCATTACCACGTCAAAATAAGAAAAGAAAAGTAGACTATCAGTTGTTTTTCTGGGGGGCAGGATTTTGTTTTTCAAATTTTGAGATGGGGTCTTGCTATGTTGCCGATGGTGGTTTTAACTTCTGTGCAAGCGATCCTCCTGCCTCAGCCTCCCAAGTAGCTGGGACTATAGACATACCGCTGCACCTGGCTCTGAATACAGTTTTTTTTTTCTGTTTTTGTTTGTTTGGTTGGTTGGTTGGTTGGGTTTTTTTTGTGGGTACCGGGGGTCGACCTCAGGACCTCGTGCGCCAGCAGGCGTCTGTGCCGCTGAGCGATATCACCGGCCCTTTTTTCGTATGTGGGTTCCGGGAGTCGAACTCGGGCCCTCGTGCTTGCCAGGCAGGTGCTTACGCCGCTGAGCCATCTCACTGGCCCTGTTTGTTTGGTTTTTGAGACAGAGTCTCACTATTAATTCAGGGTGACCTTGAACTCACTATGTATCCCAGGCTGGCTTTGAACTTCTGGTGATCCTCCTGCTTCAGCCTCCCAAACCCAGCTTGAATATTGTATTTTTAAGGTACAATGGAGCATGAATTATTTTGTTAGCAAATTAGATAACAAAGCATCATGTTTATTATTGTCTTAGTTACTATTCTTGCTGAGACAAAATACCTGACAACCAAAGTTAAAGGAGGAAAAGTTTATTTAGCTCACAGTCTATAGAGGTTTCAATCCATCACTGGCTGGCTCCAACGTAGGGTGGCATGGCAGCCAGACATCACAGAGGAGAAACAGTTCATGGCGGGCAGAAGGTAGCAAAGCAAAAGCCAGCAAGGGATGACCACAGTTCTTTCTGTCCCTTATATTTTATCCAGGCTGCTCAGGGCAGGTGGCACTCACACCCTTAATCCTAGTGCCCTTGAGCCTAGCATTGCACCATGAATCAATCCCAGCGTGACATGCTCTAGATTCAGCCACCTCTGAAAAGCTCCACCTATGACTGCAGGAGGCTTTGAGGGGACATCTAGACACGAGCCATAGCAATTATGCAAACAACGCCACCTCTGCTAAAAGAATATATGTCAACATTACAAGATGAATTGCTCATTGCACTCTTCCCTCCTGAACAGAATCATCAGAAAAATTAGAAAGCTGAAATCAAATATCTCTTCACAACAAAATTTCTTTACAAAAGTACATTTTCTCATTTGAGGAAGAGGCTCATTTGTTGTCAAGCGAGGAAAACTACTTACCAATGGTGAGCTAATTAAATTGCACTTTTTAACAAATTAATTAAGTTTATTGGTACATTTTAGGTACATATAATGATCACATTCATCACAGGGAATTTGTACATGTATAGGATATATCTTGATTCTTTTTTTCCCCCATTCCCCCCCTCCCCTCAACCCCTCTTCTCCTCATTTACAGAAGCTTTGTTCCAGTTTTTCTTTCTTTTCTTGTGTTTTTTTTTTTCTTTTCCCTTCCTTTCCCCATCCATTCTCCCTAGTTTCCCTTTCCATTTGAGGATTTTTGATTGGCTACAAATCACCAAGCAACTCTCTTCTTTTGTTTTTATTTCTTTGCAGTGTTGGGGATCGAACCCAGTACCTTACAGTGCTAGGGGGTGCGCCTTGCCACTGAGCTACATCTCCAGCCCTTTCCCTCTCCATTTGAACATTTTCTTCCAATTTCACAATGTCTATTATACATTTTGGTCCTTATTTACACTTTCTGTTTCTCACACCAGAGAAACTATGCAGTATTTACAGGTGTGTCCGATTTATTTCACTTAAGAGTGTGTTCTCGGGCCGGTGAGATGGCTCAGCGGCGTAAGCGCCTGCCTGGCAAGTGCGAGGGCCTGAGTTTGACTCCCAGAACCCACATACGAAAAAGGGGCCGGTGATATCACTCAGCGGCACAGGCGCCTGCTGGCGCGCAAGGTCCTGAGGTCGACCCCGGTACCCACAAAAAAAACCCCAAAAATACAGTGTTTAAGAGTGTGTTCTCAAGGTGCATCCATTTACCTAGAAATGTCTCAAGCTTATCCTTCTTTATGACTGAGTAGTACTCCATTGTATAAAAGAACCACATCTTCTTTATCCATTCATTGGTTGATGGGCATTTGTGTTGTTTCCAAGATTTGGCTATTACAAACTGTGCTGATGTAAACATGGGTGTGCATATATCGCTGTGGTATGATGCTTTTAATTCTTTTGGGATGATATCAAGGAGGGGAATAGCTGGGTCCAATAGCTGGGACCTCTAGCCCTAGTTTTTTGAGGAATCTCCACTGATTTCCATAGTGGTTGCAGCAGTCTACACTCCCACCAATAGTGGAGAAGGGTTCCTTTTTCCCCACAGCCCCTCTAGCATTTGTTATTGGTTGATTTCTTGATAATAGCCATTGTTTCTTTCTTTTTTTTTTTTTTTTTATGTGGGTACTGGGAGTCAAACTCAGGACCTCGTGCTTGCCAGCAGGCGCTTGTGCTGCTGAGCGATATCACTGGCCCTTTTTTTCCTTTATGTGCATACCAGGAGTCAAACTCAGGACCTCATGCTTGCCAGGCAGGCACTTATGCCGCTGAGCTATCTCACCGGCCCGCCATTCTTTCTTGATTAAGATGGAATCTCAGCACTGTTTTAATTTGCATCTCTTGAATGACCAGTGACATTGAACATTTTTTCATGTATTTATTTGCCATTTGTATTTCTTCATCTGAGAAATGTCTATTCATTTCAGATGCCCATTTTTGCATTGGATCTTTAAATTTGGGGGTTCTGATTTTTTTGAGCTCTTTATATATTCTAGATATTAGTCCTTTCTCTGAGGAAAAGCTGGCAAAATTTTTTTCCCACACTGTGGGTTGTCTCTTCACCTGTTGGTAGTGTTTCTCTTGCTGTGCAAAAGCTTTTTAATAAGATGAGATCCCAGTTGTTAATTCTTTGTGATATTTCCTGTGTGATCGGGGTTTTGTTCATAAAGTCTTTGCCTACACCACTGTCTTCAAGAGTTCTACCTATTCTATCTTCCAGCAGATTTTGTTTTTCTGTTTTAATATTTAGATCTTTGATCCATTTTGATTTTAGTTTCGTGCATGGTGAAAGATATGGGTCTTAGTAGCCATGGAAATGTATCCAGAGTAACTAAAATTGCTTAGGACAGTTAACCTTTCAGCATTGCTTAAAGAGCTGGGGACATTGGAAATAACAATAATCAATTAGAAAACAAGTCAAATAATATCAAGTAATTTTCAGAGGCTCTTGGTGAACTGCTGTATGTTGACAATACAACTCAGCTAATGTTTATTCATAGAGTCAGTGGCAAATTTCAAGTGACTGAAGAATTATTCTTAGTGAATAGTCCAGGTGGAACAGCTATAAGCAATAATATTTTCACAGAAGTTAAGGAGCATACTAATTCAGTACCACCTGAAGTGGAATCTACTAAGATGTATTACAACTGTCGGCAGTAGAAATATGTCTGGGGCAGAAAAAGAGTTGGAAACATTTACAAAGCTTGTGAAAATGCAAAGTGTTAAAAGCCTGTGGTATCCAGTAGACTATTCATCCACAAGTACTTTGCCAAAAATATTTGAATCTGTTACTTGTTATTGAACAAGGAATATCAATGGTGAGTTTTAGTCACTCTTGTGGCCTTAACCATCATTGTTCAACAGTGAATGGGTTTGGAATAGTTTTTGCTATAGACTTGCTGATGTTACTTAATGAATTAATCTAAAATGAAAAGACAAAACAGGCTGGACATCCAGATGCACACCTATAATCCAGCTACTTGGGAGGCTGAGGCAGGAGGGTCCAAAGTTCCAGTCCCATCCCATCAATTTAGTAAGACCCTGTCTTAAAAAGAATAAAACAAAAAAGGGCTGGGGATGTAGCTCAGTGGGAAGGCTCTGGGCTCAGTCTCCAGTGTCACAAAGAATAACTAATTAATTAATTAATTCATTTAAAAAAAGAAAAAAGGAAGATAACAATAAAACAAGTGTTGATGAGGATGTGGAGAAATGAAAACCGTTGTACACTTTTGGCAGTGTATAATGGTGCACCCACTTTGGACAATAGGCTGCCAGTTCATCAGATGACCACGTGACCCCGCAGTTCTACTTCTGGGCAGATACCGCAGGGTGCTCAAAACACGTTAACATAACTGCTGGTGGGTGAGCGTCCATAGCAGCTGCTGCGCACTCAGCAGTGTCCCTTAATGTTCACATGTTGAAGCCATAACCCCCAGTGGGACTGTCATTGCAGGTGGAGCTTTGAGCAGGTGAGTGAGGTTGAGCGAGGGTGCATCCTAATCTGATAGGATTGGTGGTTTTAATAAGAAGAGAAAGAGCTGAGTGTATGTGTCTGTCTCTGTGTGTGTGTGTCTGTCTGTCTGTCTCTTCTCTTTCCTTCTTGCCCTCACTCTCTGAACACACACCAAGGAAACGGCCGTGTGAGCACACGGCAAGGCAGCCATCTGTCACCCAGGAAGGAGCCCTCACCAGAAGCCATTGTGCCAGGACCCCAATCACAGACTCCACTTCCGGAACTGGGAGGAAGTGAATTTCTGCTCCTCAGTCACTGAGTCTATGGCACTGTGTTATGGTCACCCGAGCAGACAGGACAGCAACGTTATCCATAAGATCTGTGTCAAGCAGGGGACTGGGAACGGGAAGGGCTGGGGCAGAGCTCGGTGGCAGAGCGCTTGCCTGCATGCACGAGGCCCTGGGTGCCACCCCAGCACTGGAAGATAAAACGGAACTGAGGTGTCTAGACTAACATGAGACCAAGCAAGCTTTAAAGTAAGGAGAGCTGCGTTACTAGCGGAGTTAAGTGGGGCATTCCATAATGATTAAGGGGGAAGGTTAATAATTCAAAACTTGCATTTACCTAATAACACAGCTCCAAACACACAGCTAAAAGAGAAATGGACAATATACTCATAGCCGGTCCTCCTCATCCTCCTTCCTCTTCTTTTGGCTGTAATGGAGATTAAACCAACGGCCTCGCACACCCTGGCAAGGACTCTACCACTGAGCTACACCACCACCCCCGCCATTTTTATTTTGAGATAGGCTCTTGCTACGTTTCTTTTGTTTTGTTTTGGGGGGGGTTTGGTACCGATTTTAGGACCTTGCACTTGCCAGGTAGGCGCTTGTGCCGCTGAGCTATATCCCTGGTCCTCTTGCTACATTTCTTAGGCTGGCCTTAAACTTGCAATCCTCCTGCCTCAGCCTACCCAGTAACTGGAATTATAGTTGTGTGCCACCATGCTGGCCAGGTAATATACTTTTAAAGAGAAATGGCAGTTTTGGGGCATGGTGCCACGCACCTGTAATCCCAGCACTCAGGAGGCTGAGGTGGAAGGATCACCATGAGTTCGAGGCCAATCTGGAATATATAGTGAGGTTCTTTCTCAGAGAAAAAAAGTAAAAAAAGATATTGTGAACAATTATGCTAAGAAATTTGAAAATGTAAACGAATGGACAAATTCCCTAAAATAATTTACCAAAACTAACATAAGAAGAATAGTTCTATTAAAATTTAAAAAATGAAATTAATAATTTAAATTTCCCCCACCATATGAATACCATACCCAGATGGCTAGATTAATTAAGTCTTTTTTGTTTTGTTTTGTTGATTTTTTATGGTACTGTGAATTGAACCCAGGGTCTTCACACTGAGCTACATCCCCAGCCCTTCTTTTAATTTTTAAATTTTGAGACGGGGTCTTGCTAAGTCACTACGTTGCCCAGGCTGTGCTTGAACATGTGATCCTCCTGCCTCAGCCTCCCAGAGTGCTGGGATTACAGGTGTGCATCACCACATTCATATTATAGCAGGAGATTCTAGCAGATGCAACAAGGCAAGAAAAATAATTAAAAAGTATATGAATTAGAAGGGAGGAAATAAAAAGTGTTTGCAGACAATGTGATTGTCTATAAGAATTTTTTTAAGTATAGAGAATCTATTAGATTTGATAAGTGACATTAGCAAGATGACTTGATAGAAGATCAATAGAACAAAAATCAATCGTATTTCTACATTCTAGCAATAAAACACATGAAAATGAAATTAAAGACACTATTTAGATAACATCAAAATTTACCAAGTTCCTAGAATTTCAACAAAAGTTCTGTAAATCTTCTACACAGAAAAACCATCACACATGGAAATTAAAGAAGACCTCAGCTAAAAATAAAAGGTATAGAAAGAATCCTTTTCTCATCGCCTAGAAAACTTAATATTATAAAAATACTAATCCTTCCCAAATTGATGTGTACATGCAATGCAGAACCAGAAACGAGTTTACAAGCAGGGCCGGCCCCACACACCTGTAATCCCAGCTACCCTGGCATCTGAGGCAGGATGAGGATCGCAAATTCAAGGCCAGTCTGGGCAATGTAGCATGACTCTGTGTCAAAAATTTTTAAAAAAATATTATTTGAGGGCCAGTGAGATAGCTTAGCGGCATAAGCACCTGCCTGGCAAGCACGAGGTTCTGAGTTCGACTCCTGGTACCCACATAAAAAGGAAAAAAGGGCCAGTGATATTGCTCAGCGGCACAAGCGCCTGCTGGCAAGCGCGAGGTCCTGAGTTCCACCCCGGTACCCACATAAAAAAAAAAAAAATTGTTTGAGACAGGGTCTCACTACATAGTTCAGATTGGCCTCGAACTCATAGCGATCCTCCTGCCTCAGCCTCAGCTGGGATTACAGGTGTGCGCCACCACACCTGGCCTCAAAATAAAAGTTGAGCAAAGCGCTGTAGCTTACCTGTGGGTTTGATCCCTGAGCAGGAGGACTGCAAGTTAAAGCCCAGCCTGGCCAACTTAGCCACTTAGTAAGACTCTCTCAAAACAAACACAAAAATGTAGAAAGGGGATGGGGACATTGCTAAGCGTGAAAGCGCTGGGTTCATCCCGCAGGACGGAAAAAGCCTCCAGCAGCGTTTTGCTCGGGTGCGCAACCTGACAAGCGGAGTCTACGGTAGGTGAATGAATTCTCCGGCTTCTTATTTCCTGTGCTTCGCGCATCTTTGACATCGTGGGGCCTCGCTGGGAGAGGCCGCCCGCCCGCCCGGGGCTGCACGGCTCCTGGCGACAGCAGAGGACTCGCGGGGCGAGGGGTCCTGCCCCGGGCCCTGTCCCCGCCTAATCCCCAGGGCAGGCAGCCCAGAACTCCCCGGACACCCGGCAACCGCGGCAGCCGTGCAAACAGCCCAGGCCGGACCTGCCCGGCCCGCAGAGCCCGCTCGCCGCCCGCCCCGCCCGGGAAGCCCCGCGGCCCGCTCTCCTCCTTCCTCCCCACTGCTCTAGGAGGTGTGGCAGCCCCGCTCTCGGGGTGCCACGAGTTGCAAAACATCTCTTCCACGGCAGTCATTCCCGAAACTGTTGGCCTCGCCATACTAAAAAAATACAATAGTAATAAAATCTACATTTTGGGCTTTTATTTTTTTGGAGACAGGTTCTCGCTATGTAGTCCAGGTCGGCCTTGAACTCGCGATTCTCCTGCCTCGGCCTCCCAAGTGCTGGGATTACAGGCATGCACCACCATGCCCAGCTAAAACAATTCTGAGTAGGGTTTCCCTAAATTGCGTAGGCTGGCCTTGAATTTTCCATCCTCCTGCCTCGGCTCTCTCTTCCCTCTAGTAGCTGAGATTACTGGTTAAAGCCAGGGCCCAGGCAAAGATTTCTCCCCTCCCCCTCCTCATCTCTCTCCCTCCTCGGCTCCCTCTCTTCCCCTTCCTCTTCTTCCTCCTCTCCCCTTTCTCCTCTTCTCTTCTTCCTCCTCCTCCTCTTTTTTTGTGGTGCAGGGATTGAACCCAGAGCCTTCACACTGAGCTGTAGCCCCAGTCTAAAAATTTTCTCCCCCTTCCCCCGCCCCCAGTACTGAGGAGTGAACCCAGGGCATCACACAGAATTACACGCCAGCCCTTTTTAAATTTTTAATTTTGAGACAGGACCCTGCTGAGTTGCCCAGGCTGGGCTCGGACTTGTGAGCCTCCTGCATCAGCCTCCCGGAGTGCTGGGATTACACCATATCTGGCTCCAGAGATTTCTTTTTCTTTTTTGGTGGGTACCGGGTGTTGAACTCAGGACCTCGCACGCCAGCAGGCGCCTGTGCTGCTGAGCAATATCACCGGCCCTTTTTTCGTATGTGGGTATTGAGAGTCGAACTCAGGACCTCACGCTTGCTAGGCAGGTGCTTATGCCGCTGAGCTATCTCACCGGCCCCGAGATTTCTTAAATAGGCCCAAAAGCATTAACTAGAAAGGAGAAAAAATGATAATCTGGAGACTCGGACCAGTGAGATGGCTCAGCGGCATAAGTGCTTGCTGGCAAGCGGGAGGTCCTGAGGTCGACTCCCGGAACCCACATAAATGAAAAAAAGGGCCGGTGATATCGTTCAGCGGCATAAGCGCTTGCTGGTAAGCGCGAGGTCCTGAGGTCAACTCCCAGTACCCACATAAAAAAAAAAAAAAAGACTCATATTCAGAATATATAAAAATACATACAAATGCACAAAAACAGACAATCCCAGAGCAAAGGAGACAAAAGATTTGAACAGGCACTTCACACATAGATATATTAAATAAGCAAGAAACACATGAAAGGCATTCAGGCGGGTACGGTGGTGCACACTTGTAATCCCAGCTCTCAGGAAGCTGAGGCAGGATGATCACCACGAGTTCAAGGCCAGTCTGGAATACACAGAGACCCTGTCTCAAAAACAAAACAAAGGGCCGGTGAGATGGCTCAGCAGCATAAGTGCCTGCCAGGCAAACGCGAGGTCCTGAGTTCGACTCCGGGAACCCACATAAAGGAAAAAAAGGGCTGGTGATATCGCTCAGTGGCACAAGCGCTTGCTGGCAAGCGTGAGGTCCTGAGGTCGACTCCCGGTACCCACATTAAAAAAAAAAAAAAAAAAGGCAGTCAAAATAATTAGTCATTAGGGAAATATAAATTCAAATCATAATGAGTAGCTAATATACATCCATCAGCACAGTGAAGCTATTAAAATGTAGTTCGGTGATACCAGGTATGATGAATAATGTGAAACACAGAAACTGTTGTACATCTTTGGTAGTAGTTTATTTTTTTTAAAGTGTAGGATTAATATTTTATTGTCATTTATAATCAGATGGCAGTTGGATACACAGTTTCCATACTTCATATTTTTTGTAAATAAAAAAATTAAAAGTTTTGAACAGCCGATAACTGGTTATGTTCTTCAGAAAACGCAATTAGACTAATTCCTTAATGGTGGCTTCAAGCGTTTCCTTATTAGCGCCAGAAAACTCACCCACTTTCTCACCCTTTTTAAAAAACTGGAAGGTTGGCACTCATTTGACCTCAAAGTCTGCAGCCACATCCTCACAGTCACCCACATCTACTTCAAGGAACAACACATTGGAATATTTTTCAGACAGAGAATGAAAGAAAGGCTTGATCATTTTGCAAGACCCACACCATATGGCTGAGAAGTCAACTACTACAGGTTTATCTCCTGCAGCAGCCAAGGCCTCTTTGCTATGGATCTGCTGCACCATTCTGGCTGATGGGGGCCTGACAAGCAAGCATTGGAAGTGGGTTGAAGGTGTGGGACACTCGGTAGGAGTTTAAATCGGTATAACCATTTCATAGTGCAAAAAAACTCATTGATTCTATTAAAGTTGAACAAATGCATAGGCCATGACCCAGTAAGTGCACTTCTATGAGTCCATAGCTGGGCCCTCCACATCCCCCAGGAAACCAAACCCACAGATTTAAGCAACCATGGATGGAAAATATTCCGGGGGGGGGAATGGCGCCTGTACCGAACATGTACTGAACATTTTTCTTGCCATTGTTCCCTAAATGATACAGTGTAACAACTATTTGCAGAGCATTTACAGTGGATTTACCAGGTTTTATAAGTAAACTAGACGTGATTTTTTTTTTTTTTTTAATATTTTTGTCTTTTTGAGACAGGGTCTCATTATGCAGTTTAGGCTGGCCTGGAACTCACTCTGTAGGCCTGGCTGGCCTCAAACTCATGACAATCCTCCTGCCTCAGCCTCCTGAGTGCTGGGATTACAGGTGTGCGCCACCAAGCCTGGCCAGATGTGCTTTAAAGCACCAGGAGGATGTGCATAAGTTGCGTGCAAATGCTGCACCATTTTATGTAAGACCCTCAAGTGTGGGCATAGTTTGGTATCTGTGAGGGGTCTTGTGCCGATACCAAGGGACGGTGTACAGACGTCTGTTCCTCATTTAACGACGGAGTCGCGGTCCTGCAACGAGGTCGTTAAATGAATTGGTCACTAAACTAGGAATTGCATATAATATATACATTACAGTATTCAGAACAAAGAAACAGTCAAAGGAAACTCCAACTTGATGACTTTGCTTTTATCTGCATAACTCTTATGTGCAGTACTGTGATGTATAACAGAACATAAAATTATAGTACTGTACTGTACAGGACAATCAGCAAAAGTAACAGTATAAACAAGGTGTACCGTACCAAAAAAAAATACATTGAGGCTGTATAAACAAGATGTACAGAACTATACCCCAAAAAGAAGGCGGGTCTTAAGTCTGAACAGTGCATTTTTGGTGGTAAGTCAGAATAGGCATTAAACGGCTAGGTCATTAATGAATATACTCAAGGGAAGTAAGTACAAACACACCAAGCTGGGCATGATGGTGCATGCCTGTGATCCCAGCTACTTGTGAGGCTGAGGCAGGAGGATCACAAGTTCAAGCCCAGCCTGGACAACTTAGTGGCTTAGTGAGACCCTGTCTCGAAGTAAATTAAAAATATTTTAAAAGGGCTATGGATGTCAAGCTCAGGGCAAAGGCCCTGAAAAAAAACAAAAACTTTAAGAAAGAACACCTATCTAGGGCCGGTGATATCGCTCAGTGGCACAAGCGCCTGCCTGGCAAGCGCAAGGTCCTGAGTTCGGTTCCCGGTACCCACATAAAAAAAAAGAACTCGTATCTTTACCTATAGCCTTCAGGCCCTTCCTCCTGGTTTTGTTTGTTGGTGACAATTCTCTCAATCATCGACTTAAAAGCTCACAGTGATTCTAGAGTTCCAGTAGCCTTTTCTTACCAACTCAGAGGCTCCAGGTCCCTCTCTTCAGTCCCCTCCGCCCCTCCTGGGATCAATCAGGCCAAAGCAGTGGCAGTAGCCCCCCAATGCGTGCCAACCTCCCCACCACAGCCACTGCTGGCCAGTTTGCCCAGCGACGTCACCTCAGGGCACAAGGTGGACCTGTGAGTGCATACGTGGAATTATGATTCTCGGTGTAAGACGACGTGATGGCAAATGCTAAGTTAGTGATAAAGATGAGGATGTGGGAATTGAGAGGGCTTGGAGTAGGTGTTCAGTGAATTCTCCCTCAACTCAGCCCAAGTTCCACTAGGGCAGTGGGGTTTCCTTTTGCTTGTTTTTACATTGTTGCTAGGTACCAAACCCAGGGCCCTGTGGCTGTGCTCTACCTCTGAGCCGCGCCTCCAGCTGGATGTCACTTTGATTTTTCTCATTGCTGTGTCCCCAGTGCCTCTGAGCACACACAGTGCCCGATGCGTAGTAGGTACATGGTTAGTCCTTGCCAAATGCATAAATCCACAACTGAATAGCGGCCCTGATTATTTCCATTCTTCTCCAATGCCACAAATCTTTCTCTATGACACAAGTTCGCTTATACCTTTGCTCATTAACAGCTACTGACCGTGTGCTAAGTGTGCAAAGGGTCCGGTCTGCCCTGAGAGGCGTGCGATAGCCACTTAGCCACGACCCCTGCGGTGATGTGCAGGGACAGCACCGGCTACCCTCATTCTACCTCCTCCTGCCCACCTCACTCCCTGCAGGCCCTGGGCGAGCTCTCTGCCTCCACCCCTGCTGTCCCGCCAGTTCTTCCACCCGACCTGTTGGGCCCAGGCAGCTCCTGGGCTCTTATGGGCTGAAAGAGGGGAGAGTTATTCACTCCTTTCTTCAGCTGAGGCCAGCTGGAGATTTCCTTGAAAGGTCTCCCCACAGGGGCTGGAGGTGTAGCCCAGTGGCAGAATACTTGTTGAGCATTCATTAGGTCCTGGGTTTGATGCCCAGTACTGGAAAGAAAGCATTGCTGCATTTTGGATGTGGAATGTCCCCAAAGGCCGTATGTTAAAGACTTTGTCTCCAGCTTAGCCCTGCTGAGCAGTAGTGGAAACTAAGAGGCCGGGGTTGTTGGGTCCCTTGAAGGGGACCGTGGGATCATGGCTTCTTCCTTTTCCTCTGTCTTAGTTACTTTTCTTGTTGCCAAGACAAAATACCCGGCGCCCAAAGTTAAAGGAGTAAAGGTTTATTTGGCTCACAGTTTGTAGAAATCTGAGTCCATAATCGGCTGGCTCCAAGGCAGGGTGGCGTGGCAGACAGGCATTGCAAAGGGGAAACAGTTCATGGCGGGCAGAAGGTAGCAAAGCAACAAGAGAGGACCACTTCTCTTTCTTTTTTTTTTTTTTTGGTGGGTACCGGGGGGTCGACCTCAGGACCTCGCGCGCCAGCAGGCGCCTGTGCCGCTGAGCGATATCACCGGCCTCTTTTTCGTATGTGGGTTCCGGGAGTCGAACTCGGGACCTCGCGCTTGCCAGGCAGGCGCTTAAGCCGCTGAGCCATCTCACCGGCCCCACCACTTCTCTTTCTATCCCTTATATCTTATCCAGGCTACTCAGGGCGGGTGGCACTCACACCCTTCATCCTAGTGCCCTTGAGCCTAGCACCACACCATGAATCAATCCCAGGCTCACACACTCTAGATTCAGCCACCTCTGCAAAAGCCCTACCTATGACCGCATGAGGCTTTGAGGGGACATCTAGACACCAGCCGTAACAGCCTCCCTTTCATGTACTGGCCATGAAGGGGAGCAGCTATGCCCAGCTGGAATGTTAATTTGTAAACTCTTCCCAAGTCCAATTTTGTGCTAATTCTAAAACTAGTAGCAAGGCATGGTAGCGCATGCCTGTAATCCCAGCACTTGGGAGGCTGAGGCCAGGAGGATTGCTGTGAGTTCGAGGCCAGCCTGGGCCACACAGTGAGTTCAAGACCAGCCTGGACTACACAGTGAGACCCTGTCTCAAAAAAGTAAACAAACAAACAAAACCCTAGTGCTGTTCTCTAGTAAATAGAATATATGTAGACACCTTCATTACTTTTTTTTTGTGGGTACCGGGGGTCGACCTCAGGACCTCACGCGCCAGCAGGCGCCCCTGCCGCTGAGTGATATCACCAGCCCTTTTTTCGTATGTGGGTTCTGGGAGTCGAACTCAGGCCCTTGTGCTTGCCAGGCAGGCACGTACACCGCTGAGCCATCTCACTGGCCAGACACCTTCATTACTTTTTGTGGATTTAGCCAATATATTTTAACATTGTTAAATGGCAAATTAGGTGTAAGGTATAATGCAAATTTTTTGTTCTAATCTGGAATGACTCCTTGCAACAATTACCAGTTGTGCTAATAACACACAAAGAACGGAAGCCTGGGCGGGAGGGAGTGAGGATTAACTTTGTTCCTATCTTTCCTGCAGAGTCCAAGGTGATCTATTTTTTTCTTTTGGATTCCTTTCACCAAGAATTAATTATCTGGAGAAAGTTTTCCCTGATTGTATTTTTGGGGTAACTATTTCTGAAGGAATAAATATTCTTTCCAGGTGATCTGAAACTTTCCGAGCATGTAACAACAGTTTAATATAGAGTGACGGACATATTTGAAGTTCTTTTCAGATTGCTGCATGCCTGTTCATGACAAATCCATTGTAGTCATAATGAATTTTTCCAGTATGTCATTTTGCCTTTTTGCAAATATAGAATTAAATCATTTTATGGATGAGTTAAGATTTGAGCAAGAGCACCCAGCCTACTCATTCCAGGAGTTAAAGGGTTTTCTCATCTATAAAAATCACACTGAGTCATCCCAATAAATGGTTATTAAGCATTCTTTGAATTTAAAAAATAAAGTTGTGCAATAAACCCATCTTTCCTGTTGCTATAAATACGGAGAACATGGTAAGTGGAAAAACATGAAGATTTGAGTTTGAACCTGGGTCTGATGATTGCCACGACTGGGGACCAGTCAACTCGGGGACCTGAAGCCTTGGTTTTCTCGTGTATGAGGCAGGAAAACAGAACCACAAGACGCCTTGTTTGGCCTTGATTATACAAACAGAGCAGCCAGAAAGACACACAGTCCTGCTGGGGAAATCTGAACACGCTCTATGATAGAGGAGATGACAACTCACCAGAATGTTCTCAGTTTACTATGGATTTTCTGGCTTCGAATCATTTTGTGTTATTATTCTTGGAATAATTACATTTGCTTTATTTTCTTTTTCTTTGTGATTTTGAAACAGGAGATGGCACATTTGCCCTTTCCTCTAATCACAGTTTAAGTATAAAAGTGCTACATTATTTTGAAGTGGGACACACCTCACACACACAGAGACACACATACACACACAGAGTTTGACAGAGTTAGCTTTTGCCCTAAGATTAGCTAAATTCTGGTGTTAAGTTTCCAGTGCCATGTCTTGTCATCTTTGGTTTGTTGGTTGTTTGGGTGATTAAATGATTGAGACAGGGTCTTGCTGTGTAGTCCAGCCTGGTCTCAAACTCATCATCCTCCTGCCTCAGCCTCCTGAGTGCTAGGATTACTGACGTGTGCCACCACACCAAGTTCTCATCTTTGGTTATTAAAAAGGTATTCATTTGTTGTTTTGTAGATTATGAAAGATGTATTAGCCACCTAAAAAATAAATCTGAAGCTACATCCACCAAGCAGTGAGCTGTGCTGCTTTCTGGAGATGAACATGAACTGACAGTGGAATTTTATCTTCTAATGTGTGTGTGCATGTGTACGCATGTGTGTGTGAGCGTGCATGCGAGCGTGTGGATGGAGCAGAAGGAAAAGCCTAATGTGAAGCAGTTGCAAAAAACAATCTCTCCCATGGGGAGCTGTGGAGCTGGAACATTCCTTTAGATTTGCTGAGATTGAGATGGGGTCAGCCCTTTGTGTCCTACACTGATTCGTCATTGGATATGGGCTGCCACCAAAATGGCGACAAAACCTTGGGCAAAGCAGATAATCTCTCCCTTGCCCAGAGCAATTTCTAAGGAAGGATTCAGCTGCGGCCAATGCTGCTGGCAGCCAGGGAAATGAGCCCCTCAGCCCTCGGTGGGGTTCCGTGCGGCACACCGCAGCACCCACAGTGTATCCCTTGTGCCACTTGGATCTGCCTTCTTTGTGCAGCTAATTCATTCCATCTGGGAACAGCTCCAGGCTTCTGAATGATCTTCTTTCCTGGGAAAATTCTGAGCAAAAGGTTATTGGGACAAACCCCAGCCCCGCTGTGTGTGCTCGTCTTGAGGACAACCTCCCTCCTCTAGTATGCACTCTCGTCCGGGATTCTAGATTTCTCTCATCCCATGCTAGCGCCTCCGCTGGTCCAGACAGTTTGTCCGATGGGTGGCCCAGACATTCCTGAATAAGTGGCCCACGTGGTGGTCAGCATGCTCTTCTCAGACTGTAGCCGTTTCTCTCTTCCATTTACCATAAACGCTGGGCCGGAAGGACCAAGAGACTTCTCAGTAAATCGCCTGGCACCTGGATGTGAAATGCATCCTCCCTGACCTCTATCCATCAACAGCAACCCTCTCTCCCTCTGATAATAGGGACCCGTTAATCACCCATGACAAGATGGTGACTGCTAATCTCTTGGCACAAGGAGCTGAAAGTGACGGGGTGACAGCTACAGGGGACCGTTACTATGTCCCTCGGAATTCTCTCTAGGAAGCAGAATCGCTAGACCTTAAAACTGCAGGGATGGGAAACACAAGCTCCCCCAGTGGCTCAATGGCAGTGACGGCAAGTGGGCCACTCCTGCTTATGTAGTCTACTGGGGACACGATGCCACATGGTGTCATTGGTTTAGGGTGCATATTGCATCCTGAGTGACAATGCCCTTTCCTTGTTGAATGTCACCTTTAGGCTGCTGCCTCAGCCATGGCTTCAGAAAGCTGTTTCATCACTCTATAGTCCGGAAGCTCCCAGGCAGTGTGGGACACATGGTGGATTAGTGGATCCTACTGTCACATGGCCATTGCCACCCTCTCTTGTTGGGTTTCTCGGTCAGAGGCAATGGGCAGAATTCCATGCTGGTAGATCATGCTGTGAGTCCTCAGTCAGGGCGCAGTGCAGGGCTCTGCAGGCGGAAAAGACAAGATGTCTAGAACATGTGTTTATTCCAGTTGTGTTGAAGCAAAGCATGGAAAGAACCCAGTAATCATCTTGGCACCAAGTGGGCGGCTGGCCTCCCTGAGGGATGAATGACACTGGGCTGGGGACCTCACTTTGGTGTTTGCTGCTGGCAGGCTGGGCACTGTGGCAGTAGCTACATCAGCTGTGGTGAGGAGGAGCTCATGCTTTGGGGCCTGCAGCCCCACCGCGATGACTCCCTGAGCTGACTGTCCCAGGACTGGGGTGGGCGCTAACAAACACTCCTGACCTCAACCGGCTGAATCATTCTGTCCCTTCGGTTGTCTGGTCCCTTCTCTGGGTTTGGATGCCCTCATGTGGAGAATGAAAGGCAGAACAAAGATGTCCACACGTTTGCTCACCTCCTTAGGTCCATCTGTAGATGCCAAGAGTTGGCAATGAAAGCCTACAGGCCAAACCCACACACTGCCTGCGTTGTGAATAAAGTTTTATGGAAACACAGCCACTGTCATTAATTGACAGTTGAATATGACTGCTTCTATACGACAGCAGAGTTGAGCAGTTGTACCAGAAACTGTGTGACCTACAAGTCTGAAACGTTCATTCTGACCCTTTATAGAAAAAGTTTGAAGACTCTTGTTTTGTTTAGTTTTTGTGTCTGGGTCTCACTGCATACTCCAGGCCTGGAACTCACTAAATTGTCCAGGCTGGCCTCGAACTTGTGATCTTCCTCCCTCAGCCTGCTGAGTAGCTGGGATTACAGGTGTGCACCACCATCCCTGGCTACTACTACAATTTTAAAAAAGACTGACGCTGCCCACTCAAAATGATAACTTGGTAGGTGTGGCAGAAATCAGCTCATGTTGGGCATCTCTGACCACATGGTCACTTGATATCCCATAGTCAGCTGTTCCGTCTCCATTATGGCCCAAGAGTAAGCCAAGAACTGTTTATGGAGGGATGTATAGCTATCTGGGGTTGGTCAGACATTCCTCACAGGCCTTTTTTCCATGTATAAAACTCTAATATCACAAAGTATCCTGGGCCACATGGGCTAAGTCGCAAGGTTGCTGTAATGCAACATGAACCATTTGCAGAGCCTTTTCTTGCTCTGGGTCTCATTCAAAACTCTCAGCCTTACCAAAAACAAACAAACAAAACCCAAAACAAACCAAAACAAAAATAAACAAACAACCCCCCCAACTGTCAGCCTTTCAGCTGGGCACACATCTGTAATCCCAACACTGAGGAGGCTGAGGCAGGAGGATCACCATGAGTTTGAGGCCAGCCTGGGCTACCTAGTGAGTTCAAGGCCAGCCTGAGACCCTGACTCAAACAAACAAACAAAGATTGTTAGCCTTTCTTGTGATCTACTAAACAGGCCAGCACAGTTTTCCCCAGCATGAAGCATACTAACTCCAGGACCAAAGAGGTTTCCAAGAATTGTGCTTTTTCCTCAGCATATTCCTAACCACTGCGCTGATGTGCTTGGCCCCAGAACCCTCCTAGGCCTCACTTCCCGTTCTTGGGAGAGTATGTGTCTTAAAGCCTTCGGCACACTCACTACTTCTTGCTCACGTGCTCCAATTACATGATGTTACTGACCTAAGGGACCAATGTGATATTCTTCAGGCATTCAGCTAGTCAAGATCTATATGTGGTCTCTCTTATGATAGCGTTCTCGATATAAACCAGAGCCACAAATTCTTCAGTGTTGCTCCCTTCCAGCAGTGAGGCCTAATTTATCTTTTTTCATGGACGGGAAACATGCCTGGGGGCCATTAGCTGTCACGCGAGGAAACTCAAGCCACGAATGGACTGGTCCACAAGATGGGGGACTGAGGCTCCCTGCCAACCATCATGCAAACAAGTCATCTTGGAAGTCAACTCTTTAGCCTCACTGACGCCCTCGGAGGCCAGACATCCAAGGATTGGCAGACACCCAGACTGCAACTGCGTAAGAAATGCTGAGCCGGCACTCGGGAGGCTGAGACAGGAGGATCGAGGCCAGCCTGGGCTACACAGTGAGTTTAAGGCCAGCCTGCACTACGTAGTGAGACCCTGTCTCAAAAAAAAAAAAAAAAAAAAAGAAAAGAAAAGAAAAAAAAAAAAGAAAGAAAGAAAGAAAAAGGAAAAGAAAAAAGAAATTCTGAGCCTAACCACACAGCGAAGCCCCTCCTGCCTTCCAGACCCGGAGAAACTAAGACAATGAATGTTGTTATCTGCCCAGGGCCTCCTGGGCCCAGCCCTGGAGCCTGCAGGAGCTCAGCGTGCGCACATGCGCAGCCCGAAGTGTGAGGACCCTAGATCCCAGCCAGGCGTTCGCGTCCTGACAAACAGCTCCGAAGGGCGCCTGGCAGGGCTTCGGGGAGGCTGCTGCACGGACCCAGCTATAGTTACCACAGACGGCGGATGTGCAAGATGAGCTTGGCGCTGGCTTCCCGTGACCCCCACCCCCACCCCCAGTCCTCTCCTCCTTCCCTGCACACAGCCTGTGCCTGCTTTCAGGGCACCGCAGCAAGATCATGTCAAAGAAGCATTGACGCCATTCACATCTGACTGCGGACCTAAAATTCGCCTAGAGTCAGCGTCTTATCTTACCGAATGTAGAAAGACAAACGTCAGGGATAATGCTGCTTTCTCTGCTATGATTTAACATCACTCTGGGAGTGTAAGCCAAACAAATTGTACAACAAAAGCCTGTTAGATGAGAAACATCATAATGGAAAAGGAAGAGATAAAATGATCCCTACTGGTAGATAACATAATTGCTTGTGTGGAACACCCAAAAGAAGCGAAAGGAAGGGCCGGTGAGATGGCTCAGCGGCGTAAGCGCCTGCCTTGCAAGCGCGAAGGCCCGAGTTCGACTCCCGGAACCCACATACGAAAAAGGGGCCGGTGATATCGCTCAGCGGCACAGGCGCCTGTTGGCGCGCGAGGTCCTGAGGTCGACCCCCCGGTACCCACAAAAAAAAAAAAAAAAAAAAAAGAAGCGAAAGGAAAACTATAAAAACAATAAGCAATCTCTATGATGAATGTTATCATTATGTGTATCTAAAATGTACCAATAAAATTTTTTTAAAAAACAATAAGCAAATTTAGTAAAGTACCAGATATGAAAATCAACACGTAAACTGGGCATAGTGGCACACTCCTGTAATCCCAGCACTCTGGGAGGCTGAGGCAGGAGAATCACTAGTTTGAGCCCTGCTCAGTGCCAAGGCCCTGGGTTCTCAGTACTAAAAAAAGCCACCAATCAACATGTAGAGGTCAATATCCTTCATATATAAGTAGTAAGTAATTAGAAAATATAAGGAAAGAGAAGATCAACTTAAAATAGCAACAAAAAGGAAATAAGCGGGCTGGTGAGATGGCTCAGCGGCGTAAGCGCCTGCCTGGCAAGCGCGAGGTCGAGTTTGACTCCCAGAACCCACATACGAAAAAAGGGCCGGTGATATCGCTCAGCAGCACGTGTACCTGCTGGCCCGCGAGGTCCTGAGGTTGACCCCAGGTACCCATAGAAAAAAAAAAAAAAAAAGGAAATATGCACAGCCTATATTGTAGGAAAGTGGATGTACCTGGAGACCATAATGGTAAGTGAAATAAATCAGATGCACAAGCTTAAATATCACATGGTAGGACCGGTGAGATGGCTCAGAGGCATAAATGCCTGCCTGGCAAGTGCGAGGGCCCTCCCGGAACCCACATACGAAAAAAGGTCCGGTGATATCGCTCAGCGGCACAGGCGCCTGCTGGCGCACGAGGTCCTGAGGTCGACCCCCGGTACCCACAAAAAAAAAAAAAAAATCACATGGTTTCTCTTATACGAGAAGTCCAAAGTATAAACAACAAGCAAAATAAAAGAGAGACCATAGGAATTAGGAAAACAGATTTTTCTCCAATGGGAACAGGATCAAGAGATGGAGGGAGGAGCAGGGAGGGAAGGGGATGAAGAAAGGAGTGGAGATGTGCTATGTACATGTTACAACTCCACACAGGAATGTAATCATACGGACCGCAGACATGTACTAAAGAGAAACCCATGACACGCACATGTATGGCACAAAAGTGGGCTTAACAGGTGGGAAGTCGTGTTCTTCTCAGAGAGACTCTCTGAAGATGTCAGTTCTGCCTGTGTGACATGCTAATCATGATCTTATTGCAAATTATCGTCAGGTTTTAGTTGTTTGCTTTGTAGAGCTGCACAAATTTATTATATACAGTTCCTCTGGGAGAAGAAACAGGCGAGAATAGCTAGTAAATTTTTTAATAAAGAAACATGTAGAGACTAGCTCTCTAAGACATTAGATCATTGTAAAATTTCTATAATTAAAAGAGTTTAGTATTGACATGTGAGTAGAGAGACTGATGGGACTAAAACCAGAACTAGAAATAGTTCTAAGAGCCAAAGGAAATGTGGGCCATCATAAGGGATGCATCTCCCGGCTGTGGGGAAAGACAGACATTTAAGTAAATGGCATTGAAACAGCTGTGTACACATACGGGGAAAGACTGAATCAGATTCAGTCTCCTCAAATACCAAGATACTGATAAATGAGCAAGGGATCTAATGTGAGAAAGGAAAATACACTAATACTAGGCAGAAAAGTGAGTGAATTAATCTCAATCCCTCCTCCTCCCCCTCCTTCTCTTCTTCCTTCTTCCTCTCTGTCTCTTTCTCTCTCTCCCTCTTCCAGAACTGGAGATTGAACCCAGGGCCTTCACACTAAGGTACATCCCAGCCCTTTTTAAATTTTTTTATTTTGATACAGGGTCTTGCTAAATGATGCAGGGTGGGTTTGAATTTGCAGTCCTCCTGCCTCAGCCTCCCAGGGCCAGACTTGTGAATGTCCTTAGAGAATGGGTGAGCTGAACATCGACAGCTTTAAAAATCAGAAGCAATGGTAGAAAATATTGGTAACTTATACACCTTGAACATAAACAAGCTTTTGCAGGGGAGGGGACAAAAAGGGAGGGGGAGGGAAATTTTCAAAGACAATAAATTGCGATCAGGGTCTGACGACTCATGGCAAGTGCTAATACTCCTAGTATATGAAGAACTCTGGAACATAGATAGTAGAAAGGCAAATGGAAGAGTTGCTTGACTTTTTTCATTAAAATTGCCCTAAGATAACGTTCCTCTCCTGTCAGATTGGTGAGACTCCAAGTGTCTGACAGCGCTCTCTTGACGAGAGGCGGGGACGCAGGCTCTCAGTCATTGCTCACGGAATGCAAAATGATACGATCTTTATGGAAGCAATTTGGCAATATTGAGCCAAAGCGAACATGCAATTACCCTTTGATTTAGCAATCCTACTTCGAAGAATCTATCGCCATGACTCACTGGCAAAACTACAGAAGACCAGACAAGTCCCTGCCCCACTCTGTGATAGTCAGAAACAACTACCACGGGCAGAATGGTTTCTCTGTACGGTGGAGTACTACATAGCTGTGAAAAGCAATGAGAAGAACCCCTATGGAGCGATTCCAGGGTGTACTGATAAATGAGGAAAAACCAAGGTGCAGAGTAGTGCACCTTTGGGTAAGAAGGAAAGTATAGAAATATGAACATATAAACATATTTGCTAATATTTTCATAAAGAAGCAATGAAAGCATAAATAGTTACCTATAGAGGAATCTTTATTGTTCTTCTTTTTTAAAAAAAATTTTGAGGGGCCGGTGAGATGGCTCAGCAGCGTAAGCGCCTGCTGGGCAAGTGCGAGGGCCCGAGTTTGACTCCCGGAACCCACATAGAAAAAAGGGCTGGTGATATCGCTCAGCCACACGGGCGCCTGCTGGCGCGCGAGGTCCTGAGGTTGACCCCCGTTACCCACAAAAACAAACAAACAAACAAAAAACCGCAGCCCTCACTCCCAAGGCCTGCAAGTGCCTCAGTACTAAGCCGCCCCAACCCCCCGCCCCCCAGCCCAGCCGCAGCTGTGGCTCCGGGTCCCAGGCTACAGCGATCGGCGAGGCGGGGCTGCCTGCCAGTGCACAGCTGCGACCCGGGCCACCCTGAGCCGCTCTCGCCACGACGCCCTGGGGCGGCGGGCTGGGGAGAGCAGGGATGGGGAGCCCAGAACTGCTGTGGGGGCCCCACCCCATCCGGAGCCGCATCTGTGCCTCTGGCCCAGGAATCCCCAAATCCCAGCGGGCGGGATGTTCTCAGAATCGACCGAGGGCTCCCAGATCACCGAGCCTGGGGCTCAGAAAGGCTGCGCGGGAGAATCACGAGACCAGCTGCAGCCTGCGTCCCTGCGGCCCGGATAGGGCACCGACTCCGGCGCCGGTCCTGGCATCGCAGGGCTCCTAACAGAGCTCCACCTCTCCGCTTCCCACATCCGAGGCGCAGCCTGGAGACCCAACGCCTCCGCAGCGCCACAGGGCAGACCCGGGTCACACGCCTGCCAGCGTCTCAGCCCCGACTACCTCAGGAGGGCCTCAGGAGGGCTCACCGGCCGCTCTTGCCCGTCCCTGTTTGCAGGGCGTCGCGGTAACCTTGGTCGTGGAGCTGGCGGGGGCGCGGAGCTCATCCCTGAGCCTCTCCATCCCTGCCCCTCCTCGCTCCCTCCCCCACCTCTCGGGCCTCTTCGCATTTGCAAGAGCTCTATCTCCCGTTTCCTGTTATCTTTTATTTTGCTCTTTATTTAATTGGTTTCTCTTATGTGAGAAATGTGATATTTAAGCTTGTGTGTCTGATTTATTTCACCTAACATTATGGTCTCAGGTGCATCCATCTTCCTACAGGAGACTCGAATCTATCCATCTTTATGGCAGAGTAAGGACTCCACTTCACTGAATACCGTGTTTTCTTTCTCCTCTGTCTGCTGACGGTTGAGGGGCTCCCCAGGATTTCCTCGGTCATCACATCAGTCGACACGCGTGGGATGAGGCAGGGGGGTAGGTATCATCTCTGCTTTGCAGCCCGGGAAACCGAGGCCCAGAAGGACGAAGGGAATCGCAGGTGTGAGATAAGCTAGAACTACACTCCAGCTTCACTTCCGGGGGAGCCGCTGGGCCTGCGTGTCCTGAAGGACCTCGGAGGTCCACATTCCCCAGCCAGCCCGCGGTCGTTCATCCGGGTGCGGGCGAGTGCTGGAAATTTTAGAAGCACCTCAGGGGCTCCTGATGGACACTGAAATTTGAGGTTCATTCCAGGTGACTCAGCTGAGGTGACCTGAGGCTTCAGAGCTACGATTTAAAGATTACTTTTAAGGAGCCAGGTGGTCCGTACATGTAATCCCAGCTGCCCAGGAGGCTGAGGCAGGAGAATCCCGAGCTCAAGGCCAGCCTGGGTAACACAGAGACTGTCTCAAAAGTAAAATGAGCAGGAGGGGAGAGTCCTAAATTCAAGAGGGCTGAGCATAAGAAAGACTCAACAAAAATTGTAATTAATATCTGGAGAGTTCAGATACTACCTCCACGAGGCTACAATAGGGTGGTGTTTAATTTTAAAAAGAATTACAACATCGAAAAAGAGGCCACGGCGATATGCTGACCAGGTTCTGACAATGGTGCTTTTTAAGCCAAGAAATCCCTTTGCGCCTAGCTAAATTAGCCATGGCGTGCAAGTGAAACATAAAAACCTATCTGGACTTGCACAGTAATAAATGAACCAGACAACAGTCGGATCCTTCCTCAGAAGCCACTGTGGGCCACAGCAGGAAGCCGAGCCCTCCTCCTGCAGCGAGGTGGCAGGGGAAAGGAGCTCTAGGCAGATGGGCCCCTTGAGACCTGGGGAAAATTATGCCAAGGGGCATCATAGTAGCTGCTGGGATACAGCAAAAGATGTGGGCGGAGATTCCAAGAAAGCTCAACACATGGTAGAGTGAGGCAAACGAAAAGTTCTGTTAAAAAGAAAAGATACCTGGGTGTGGTGGTGCTCACCTGTAATCATAGCACTTGGGAGGCTGAGGCAGAAGGATCACCGTGATTTCTAGGCCAGCCTGAGCTACATAGTTGAGATCCTGTCTCAAAAAAAAAAAAAAAAAAAAAAATCATAGCATCCCACCTGCTTTGTCGTGAATAGCATGTCACATCAAGGCCAGCCTGAACTACATAATGAGACCCTGTCTCAACAAACAAACAAACAAACAGCAAGCAAAAGCCCTTTTCTGCCAGGATAGGAAGTCAGTGACTAATGGATGAATAATGAGTAAGACCAATTATCAAGGGATAGTAGAATGTGAATATTTTAAATATAGAAATAAATGGTAATTTTAAATAATGAAATCAATTGACAGTGGTTGCCTCTGGGATGCTGAGGAGGGGGGGGAGATGCAGACTAATGATGTTACGGTAGATTTTTAGCCATTGTTCGACTTTAAAAACCATATGAGGGCCGGTGAGATGGCTCAGCGGCACAAGCGCCTGCCCAGCAAGCACGAGGTCCTGAGTTTGACTCCCGGAACCCACATAAAGGTAAAAAAAAAAGGGCCGGTGATATCGCTCAGCAGCACAAGCGCTTGCTGGCAAGTGCGAGGTCCTGAGTTCGACTCCTGGTGCCCACATAAAAAAAATATGCACACATTACTTTGGTTACGCACATCCTGTAGCCTCCAAGGGTAATTCCAAGAATGTTCGACCTAGTAGTGCTGCTTGGTTGAATTTCAGACCAAAGAAACTTGCAGCACAAACAGCCAATAAAAGTTTACAGGTAGAATAAATTAAAACTTTGTAGGAAGAACTATAGATAAGGGGCGAGGGCAATCGAAAGAAAAATGAGCAAATATACAAGCAAGAACCCACGAATGCCTCATAAATGTATGAAAAGTTTCTCACTAGAAATCACAGAGACAAATTAAAAGCACAATAAAATACCATCTTAATTTTTGTCTTTTTTTTTTTTTTGTGGGTACCGGGGGTCGACCTCAGGACCTCGCGCGCCAGCAGGTGCCCATGCTGCTGAGTGATATCACCAGCCCTTTTTTCATATGTGGGTTCCGGGAGTCGAACTTGGGCCCTCGCACTTGCCAGGCAGGCGCTTACGCCGCTGAGCCATCTCACTGCCCCTAATTTTTGTCTTTTTAAATCAATGACTTCTAAATGAAAAATAAAAGCTGATACAAGGTGTGATGGTGCACGTAATCCAACCACTCTGGGAGGCTGAGGCAGGGGGATCACAAATTTCAGCCCAGCCCGGGCAACTTGGTGACTTAGGGAGACCCTGTCTCAAAATTTAAAAAAAAGGGCTAGTGGTCGAGCACTTGCCTAGTATGTGTAAGACCCTTGGTTCAGTTCCCCAGCACCAAGACACAAACATGGCTGGTGGCACACACCTATAATTCTAGCACTCAAGAAACTGAGGCAGGAGGATCGCCACAAGTTTGAGGCCAGCCTGGACTACAAAGCAAGACCCTGTCTCCAAAACCAAACAAACAAACAAATACCTCAGAAAGATTAAAGAATTAGAGGCAGATGGCCCCTGACTTCAAATTTTTATCTTTACAATGGTACAAAAATAGCCATTCTGCTTTTCACTTTCTGTACAGTATTCAATAAATTATGTAAAATATTCGACACTTTTAGGGTTGGAGCTGTAACTCGGTGGCACAGTGCTTCCCTAGCATGTTCAAGGACCTGGGTATAATTCCAGCACCACGTGCACACACACACAAAGATATTGAACACTTTAGTATAAAATACTGTGTTAGATGATTTTGCCCAACTGTGGGCAAATACAAGGCTAAGATAAATGAGCACATTTAAGATGGGCTAGGCTAAGTGATGGTG
Source organism: Erethizon dorsatum (assembly GCA_028451465.1). Lineage (NCBI taxonomy): Eukaryota > Metazoa > Chordata > Mammalia > Rodentia > Erethizontidae > Erethizon > Erethizon dorsatum. The sequence goes on from CM051824.1 coordinate 15,484,307, forward strand.
TTCGTGGGTTAGGTTTGCATTAGCCAGCTTTCCCATCGCTGGGACATTATACCCAACAATACCTGACACCTACAACTTAAAGGAGGAGAGGTTTATTCTGGCTTATGGTTTTTAGGGATTCAGTCCTTAATTGGCTGGTTCCAAAGCAGAAAGGGCACAGTGGGAGGGTCTGGCAGAAGAAAGCTGCTCAGGTCATGGTGGCAGGAATCAGAGAGAAGGGAGGAGCTATGGAGGGCAATCAATGCTTCCAGCTCTCACCCCAGTGCCTGCCTCTTCTGACTACAGCCCACCTAACAGCACGTTCAGCTCTGAACTCTTCAGTGGGTTGTCATTGAAGAATAAAGCACCCCATGATCCGATCACTTTCCCAAAACCCACCGCAGAACATGGGAGACTTTCGGGCAACATTTTAGATCTAAACAGGTGTGTTAAATGCATTTTAATACACCTTAGGATATTTTCAACCTTCAGTGGCTTGATTGGGATGTGACCCCATGGTACGCTGAGGCGCCAAAGTGTTATTCAGTCACCGATGGCACTCTTTCCACAGAATAGGATGCGGCTCCTGTTCCTCTTTAATGAAACAACAGGGCCTCCAGGATGCGAAGAGCCTTGCCCCACCCCCACCCCCAGAGCCCAACGTGAAGGACGGGTCTTAAAGAGATCTGTGGGAATGACCGCTGCCCAATGAGGAAACCTCCATGAGCTTCACAGAAAGCACAATTTTTTGTTTTGTTTCGTTTTTTTGGTACTGGGAATTGAACTCATGACCTCACGCTTGCCAGGCAGGTGCTGTGCCGCTGAGCTGTATCCCCAGGCCAGAAAGCACAGTTTTTAAGAAGACTATGTAAGCAGAAACAATGCCAGCTTGGACTGAAAGGAACAGAGATGTACAAAATAAAATACTCTGTTCATCTTCCAAATCTTCACTGCAAGGAAAGAGGCAGAGGAAGCAAATCAGTGGTGACACTTGTCACCTCTCATGGTGCAGGGAGGATGGTTCCCAGGAGAACCAGGAGCCCGAGGGTGTGACCGAAAGTCACGGAGAATCGTCCCCAGGCCTCGAAACCTTGTCGAGGGACTGGTGATACTTAGCCGGTGGGAGTCCGGAATTTCTGAGGCCTGGAAAAACGTTTCCCCAGTTTTTGAGCAGGAATGGGGACAGCTGTGATCTGTGTCTGTCGCAGCCCTGCGGGGTGGGTGGGGCAGAAGGACAGCCATGTCTCCTTAGAGTCACAAGTCCTCAGGCAGAGAGGGGAGCCATGCTGGGGAGCTGGGAGTACAGTCGAGGCTCCCATCCACACTCGAGCTGTGGCCCAGGGAGCAGTTTTGAAGGGTGCCTGCAGTGTCCCCCCACTTCCAGGCCTTCACATCACATATACTCTCCTCTCCTTGTGCTGCTGGATCTAAAGAGCTTCCTGAGCAGGGCCGGGTGGTACATGCCCATATTTCCAGCTAATTGGGAGGGCCGAGGCAGGAGGGTGTCAAGTTCGAAGCCAGCCTGGGCAAGCTGGGGATGTAGCTCAGTGCGAGGCCCTGGTTTCAATTGCTAGGAGAGAGAGAGAGAGAGAGAGAGACGGAGACAGAGAGACAGAGTCCTGAGCCCGAGAGCGGCTGGGTGAGGAGTCCGGCCTTCCGGACCTGCATCCTGTGGGCTGCGCCCGGTCCCCTCCGGCCTCTCTGCTCGGCCTTTCAGGTCAGCGCTGCCTGCTCGGTCCTCGGCCCCAACCGTGTCCCCCACCCCCAGCCCGGGTGCTCAGGGCGAGCCCAGTGGAGGAAGGCAGAGGGGCTTCCCGGAAATGCCACGGAGGGCCCTCTCCGAGGGCCTCGGTGCCCGGGAGACCGGGAGACCAGGACTCCCCGCCCCGCTGCCGCGCCTCGGTCGCCGCCCCTGCCCGCCTGCCGCGCGCCGGCGCCTGGCGCGCCCCGCTGCTCCCGCGGCCGGTGACTGACAGCGGCGCTGCGGCGGGGCTCTGGCGGCCGGGCGCGGGCCAGCTGGCTCCCCCTGCCGGCCCGGAGCCCCCGAGCCTGGACGGCTCCGCTGCCTGCCGGCCCGGGCCGCCGCCCTCCCCGCCCGGCTGCCTCCGCGGCGGACTCGGCAGCCTCCGGGTGCCCGCGCGACCCGCCGCCCGCGACGTCCCGGTCTCGCAGCACCCGGGCCGGCCTGTCCTCATGCTGATGTGCAAGTTCAACCTCCGAAGAGCTGGTTACGCTGCGGAGTGTTACAAACCAGACGTAGACATCTGCGTGTCCGCCGAGGGCTCCTTTCTGTTTATAGCCATTTTCCTTGTTAAATATTTGCATGTCTCTCTCATTTATTTGTTTATTTATTTATTGTACTAGGGATGGAGCCCAGGACTTTTGCACTAAACTACATCCCCAGCCCCTTTTTAAATTTTGAAACAGGGTCTCCCTAAGTTGCAAAATTGCCCAGGCTGGGCTCAAACTTGTGATTCTCCTGCCTCAGCCTCCCAGAATGCTGGGATGACTGGTGTGCACCACCAAATCAGGAAAAATAATAGACATTGTCAGTTGGGAAGAGGAGAAAAGGCCATTGTTTTCTTCCTAGGTGGTCAAGAGCAAGGACTCTGGAGTCAGACCGACTGCATTTGGATTTCTGTCCTGGGTAACCTTGGGCAAGGCTTTAACCTCTCTGTGAATAATCACTCCTCCCCATCAGAGGGTTGTGAAAATTAAATGAGTTAATGTACAGAAAGTGCATACTGATGTGTAGTAAATCTTAAATGAGTATTTTGCTAAGTAAAAAGATAAATTCGAGTCAGGTGTCCCCAAGGCCCAGGCATCAGGATTTGCTACGTTTCTGGCCCCTGCTCTAGGCCACTAGCCTAGGACACTGCCCAGCCCCCACGTCCCCTCAGGCACTTGTCACCCCTGTCTGGGAGCTCCATCCTGTGGACTGTCACTGCCTGTGGACAGGCCACCAGCCTTCTGTCCTCCATCTGACTTGCCAGTATCACTGAATCCCTCTCTGTCCCTTCTGAGCCACCTCGGGGCCCTTCAACTGTGCCACTCCAAAAACCTGAGTGCAGACTCTGGGCCTCCACAGCCCCTGCCAGGCCTTCAGCTGAGCCTGCTGTGTGGAGCCCTCACCACGGTGCCACTTACGACGGAGTCCCGGCGTGTCCAGGCTGGCAGGGGAAGCCTGTGGTCCCTTCCTGCCTGTGGTCCTCTCTCAGCCCTGCCCGCTTCTCCCGGGATGAACACAAACTGAGGCATCTCAAGAGTCACTGGGTGACTTATGGTGACCAGGGATGGGGACCACGGGCAGAGCCAGGGGCAGCGGGAGGGGACATGGAATGGCTGGGGTGGGAACAGGGCGAGCAGGAGAGACAAGCTAGCCCGGGAGGTGCGTCCCGCCTTGCGACGCTGCTGCCTGACCACTGGCTGGAGCTGCAGGTGGGTTCTAGGGGCGTCTGCCTGACAAGGGTCCCCAGGCTGCGACAGCCCCCACACTCAGTCTCCTCATGCGTGAGTGGCGCAGTGTCTTCCTCAGGGCGTAGGGAGGATGCGGTGGTGGCCGTGAGCGCTCACACACTGCCTGCCGACTCCAACTGTGGTGAGGACACCGCTCTTGGGAGCTGGGCCCTAGGACAGGGAGCTGACGGCCAGAGGCATCTGCCGGGAAGCGGGATGGGGAGGCTGGCTGGCGGCGGCAGCCACCTTTTCCTGACGAATTCTCCAAGAAGTTCCCTGCCCCACATCCTTTTCCTTCTTTCTGACTGCAGCTCAAGGAAGTGCAGAGGCGGAGAGGAGACAGAGTCGCCAGGTTTCGGGAGCCTTGTTCCTGCCCGGTACCCACAGCCGGGCCCCCTCCCCAGGAAGGCACAGCTCGGGCAACCACTAAAAAGCAGATTCGTAGAGACATGAAGTGTAACAGTAATAGGGCCGGTGAGATGGCTCAGCGGCATAAGCGCCTGCCTTGCAAGCGCGAGGGCCCGAGTTCGACTCCCGGATCCCACATACGAAAAAGGGGCCGGTGATATCGCTCAGCGGCACGGGTGCCTGTTGGCACGCGAGGTCCTGAGGTCGTCCCCCCGGTACCCACAAAAAAAAAAAAAAAAAAAAAAAAAAAAAAAAAGTGTAACAGTAATAGAGGTCACCAGCGGCTGGGGACGGAGGGCGGGAGGAGGTTGTGTGGTTGTTGTTTTGTGGTATTGGGGTTCAACCCAAAGGCCTCACACGTGCTAGGCAAGTGTTTTACCACTAAGCTACACCCTAGCCTAGGTGCTGTTCAGCAGATACAGAGGATGATGAAAGAGTTCTGGTACCGGGCGTGGTGGTGCAGGCCTGTAACCCCAGCACTTGGGAGGCTGAGGCAGGAAGATGGCTATGATTTCGAGGCCAGCCTGATCTACATAGTGAGTTCAAGCCCAGCCTACAGTACATATCGAGATCCAGTCTCAAAAACCCAAAACAAAACCCCCAAAATAAAAAACCAAACTGAACCAACCAACCGAACAACAAGTACAAAAAGAGTTCTGGAAATAGATATTGGTGATTTCACAACATCGTGAATGTACTTCATGCCACCAAATGCTACTCTTAAAAATGGTTAAAATTGCCTGAAGGTATAGCTCAGTGGTAGAGCACTTGCCTGGCATGCTTGAGGCCCTACTTTTGATCCCCAGTACTGCAAAAAAAAAAAAAGGTAGATGATAGCTAGCTAGAATATATAGATAGGTAGGTAGATAGATTTGGGGAGAAAAACTTCAATCCATTATCTTACCTAACCTTTCAAGAAAATATTGGGGATTAAATAATGAGCGTAGATAAATAAAACAGACAGTAGAAAACAATAGAGAGAATCACTGAAACCAAAGTTGGTTCTTTCAAAGATTGACAAAACCGGCAAACCTTTAGCGAGACTGACCAAAACAAGAAGATAGAGGATGCAAATAACTAAAGTTAGAAATCAAGTGGAGACATTACCTCTGACCTTACAGAAATAAAAGGTTTATAAGAGAAAATTATGAAGAATAATATGGTAGCAAATTAGATAACCTAGATGAAATGGGCAAATTCCTAGAAACACACAAATTACTAAAACTGATTTAGAACAGACAGGGATGGTGGTCACACATCCCAGTACTCTGCAGGCTGAGACAGGAGGATCGCTGGGAGTTCGAGGCCAACATGGGGCTCCGTAGTGAGTCCAAGGCCAGCCTGAACTATATAGCGAGACCCTATCTCAAAAACAAAAAACAAACAAACAACCCCCAAAAAACTGATTTAGAAGAAATAGAAAATCTGAACAGAACTAAACAAGTAAACTTGTCACATTTACCATACAGTTAAAGAAAAAAATCAAAGCCAGTTCTTCTCAAACTCTTACAAAAATAGAAGTGGGACCATTTCTTAATTTATCTTATGAAACCAATATTACCTTGGTAGCAAAGCAAATCAAAGACACCATGAGATGAAAATCTATAGACCAACATTCCTTATGAACATAGGTGCAGAAATCCTCAACAAAAACAACAACAAAAATACTAGAAAGTCAGATCCAAGGACACAGTAAAACACTATGGCCAAGTCAGACTTATCCCAGGAACGCAAGCGTGGCTCAACATAAGGAAACCAGCGGAAGCAATCCATCACATTAGCAGAGCAGAGGGAAGAAGTCAGTCATCATCTCAGTGAGGCAAAATAGCATTTGGCAAAAACCAGCAGCCTTCCCTGACAAGAACACTCAGAAAAGTAGGAAGAGAAGGCTATTTCTCAATATTATGACAGGCACTGGCGAGGAACCCATAGGTAGCATCCCAGTCAGTGGAGAAAGACTGAAAACTTTCACCCTAAGAAGAGGAATACAACAGGGTGCTCAGCTTCGCCACTGTTGTCCAGCATCGTACTGAAGTTCTAGCCAGGGCAATTGAGCAAGAAAGAGCAGTAGAAGTCACCAAAATAAAACAGGGAGAAGTGACGCTACCTCTCTTAGCAGATAACATGTTCCTACGTACAGAAAGTCTGAATAATCCACAAAGACTGCTATCACTAGGAAACAATTTCAGCCGAGTGGTAGGATACAAGATGAACAAACAGAAATGAGTTGTTTCTATTTCCTCTGTGCTGGGGACTGACCGGCAGGCATGCTGTGCAGATGCTACACTGTCAGGCTATTCCCCAAGCCCAAGCTGTGTTTCTTGACTCCCCCAAGCCCAAATTGCATCCAAAAGAAAAAAATACCTAGGGATACATTCGTTTTGTTTTGTTTTGAGACAGGTCAGTTCAGGCTGGCCTTGAACTCACTATGTAGCTCAGGCTATCTTCAAACTCACTGTGATCCTCCTGCCTCTGCCTCCTGAGTGCTGGCATTACAGGTGTGCACCACCACACCTGGCTCCTAGGAATAAATTTAAACAAAAAAAGTGAAAGTCTTGTGCACTGCAAAGTATAAAGGATTGTTGGAAGACATTAGGAAGACCTAAATAAAAGGGAAGACATACCATGTTCATGAACGAGAAGACTTAGCATTAATTTGGCAATATTACCTAAAGTAATCTAGTGATTCAATGTAATCACTATTAAAATCCCAACTACTGCTGGGTGTGATGGTGCACACCTGTAATCCCAGCACTCAGGAGGCTGAGGCAGGAGGATTTTTGTTTTGTTTTGTTTTTTGAGACAGGGTCTCACTATGTAGTTCAGGCTGATCTTGAACTCAGTATGCAGCCCAGGCTGGCCTCAAACTTGCAGTGATCCTCCTGCCTCAGCCTCCTGAGTGCTGGGATTATAGGCATGCGCTACCATGCCCGGGTCTGAGTTTGAGGCCAGCCTAGGGCATATAGTGAGTTTAAGGCCAGCCTCAACTAGATAGTGAGAGCCTGTTTCAAAAGGAAAAAAAAAAAAAAAAAATCCAGTGACTCTCCCTTTTTTGCAGAAATGGGGAAGCCAATCTTCAAATTCATATGGATTTTTAGGAGACCCTTAGTAGCCAGAGCAATATTGAGAAAGAGCAAAATTGGGAGACTCACTTCTCACTTTTTGATTTTAAAAACTTACTCCAAGGGGGCTAGGGGTATAGCTCACCAATAGAATCCCTGCCTAGCATGTACAACCCCTTGGGTTTGGTCCCCAGCACCTCAAATAAATAAAAATATAAATTTACTACAAAGCTAACCTAGTAAAATAGTGTCGTGATGGCTCAGGATAGAAGCACAGAGCAGCGGAATAGAATTGGGAGCAGAAGAATAAACCCACACGCTTCATAGTCCATTGATTTGCTACATGAGTGCCAAGACCATTCACCTGAAGAAAGATTAGTCTCCTCACCAAGTGTGTAAGTCCACGTGAATAGATTTTAACCCCTATAGCTTACCATGTACAAATGTAAGAAGTAGAACCATAAACTACAAAAATCTGAGAAGTAAATACAGAGGAAATCTGCATAAACTTAGATTTGGCAATGGATTCTTAAACATGTAACAAATGCAAGAGCAACATAAGAAAAAATAGATTAAACTGGACCTCATCAAAATTATAAATTTTATGTATCAACAGATATTATTCTTTTTTTTTTTTTGGTGGTAATAGGTATTGAACCAGGGCCTTTACACTGAACTATACCCCCAGCCCTTATTTATATTTTATTTTGAGACAGGGTCTCGCTAAGTTGCCCGGGCTTGGCTTGAAGTTGTGATCCTCCTGTCTCAGCCTCCCCAATTGCTGGATTACAAGAGTGTACCACCATATCCAGTTTATGCATCCACAGACATTATGAAGAATGGGAGAAAAGGTTTACACATCATAAATCTAATAAGAGTCTAGTATTCTGAATTTATAAAGAATTCTTACAACTCAGCAACAAAAGCAAAGAACCCAGCTCCAAAATGGACAAAGGACAAGCCTCAGTAAAAGGACATAAATGGTGACTAAGGGCACAAAAAGATGCTGAACACCACAGAATCAAACAAAGACAAGAGCCAAAGACCAGGGCTGGGGTGGAGCTTGGTGGTGGAGCACATGCTTGGCCAGCATGAGGTCTGGGGTGCAGGCCGAGCACCGCGGGTGACAGAAGGGTGGAAAATACCAGATCGAACCCGCGGGAACACAGTTCCTGAATGGAAAACAGCGAGTGTTGACGAGAACATGGGAGACTAGGATCCTTGTCCGAGGCTGGCACGAGTGTGAGATGCTGCAGATGCGTGGAAACCAGCTCAGCAGTCCCTCAAAAAGTGAAACCTAGAATCGCTGTGGGACCCAGCAGTTCCACTCCTGGGTGTTTACCCAAAAGTGTTGGGAGCAGGTCCTCAAATATTTGTATGCCTGTGTTGGTAGCAGATTACTCAGTTGCCCAGAGACGGGAACAAGCCAAAAGGCCTCCGGCAGATGAGTGGATAAGCAAGGGGAGTCGTCTATGCAGGGGCTCTCCAGCCCTAGAAAGGACTGAAGCGCTCCACACCAGTGTAGGGGAGAAAGAAAGAGAAAAGAAGAGCTGGGCGTGGTGCCACACACCTGTAATCCCAGCACTTGGGAGGCTGAGGCAGGAGGATTACTGCGAGTTTGAGACCATCTAGGATACATAGTGAGTTCAAGGCCAGCCTGAACTACATAGCAACACCCCGTCTCAAAAAAAGAAGAAGAAAAAAGCATAAGGAGGAGGAGGAGGAGGAGGAGGGGAAGAGGAAGAGGAAGAAGAAGATACATAAATGGCTAATAAGCGGATGAAGGTGGTTCAATATCATTAGTCAATTTGGAAAAGCAAATTAAAAACACTGAGATAGCACCATATGCTGATCAATGGCTCTAATGAGAACAGTGCAGCTGTTAAGCCAAGAATCCTGCTCTGAATACGCATTCGGGAGCTGGGGAGTAGCCACCGAGAAGGCAGGAGGCTCTTATCTGCATTTATTACTCAGGCCCTATATTAGCTCCTACTGAACATGAGCCATGAGCACTTTGGGTCTTAGGTTGTCAATGTCCATTAAGAGTCTGTGTCCAACAGACTCAAAAAGTTTACTTTTTTGTTGTTGTTTTGTTTTGTTTTGAGACAGCATCTTACTATGTAGTTGAGCTGGTCTTGAACTTGTTATGTAGCCCAGGCTGGCCTCGAACTCACAGCGATCCCCCTGCCTCAGCCTCCTGAGGGCTGCGATTATAGGCTTGTTCCACCAGGCCCGGCACATTTTTATTCCCCAGCTCCCAGTGCTGGGGTCAGTAGCCACGGGTCCCTCCGGGGAGGGGTGGGAAGGAGCCACCATCGGGTTTGCTCGTGTGGGTTGTGGCCACTTCCTCCTGGGCTCCCAGCCTCTTGGGTCAGGGGTCGTGGGTTGGAACAGACTCAGGTGCAGCCTGGGCAGGGCAGTGTGACTTTCCACAGGAGCAGCTGCCCCCCCCAGCAGCAGCACTGTCCTTGTTCCCTGCACGGTTCGATTTCCGTAGGAGCCTCCTTAGCTGACCAATTGCTTTGCCCTCGTTGGGCCAAGCTAAATCATCTCCACCCAAGTCCCTCCTGATCTGACCCTGAGAGCAGCCACCCCAGCCTCGCTGGTCCCGGCTGGTCCTCACTGCCACTGCACTCCAGGGCCCAGAGCCCCACCCGGCCCACTAATTGTTGCCCACGCTGCTTTACAGAGCAGGAAACCAGGAAACCAGGTGACATTTCCCTGCGATCACAGTCAGTAGATGATAGAGGTGACCCCGAAACCCTGCAGGGTGGCCTCAGACAGCACTCTCTTAGTCAATTCCTGCTCTGGCCTGGGAAATTGGTGAAATAGCTGGACCCAGCCAGGGCCTTTCCGTTTGATGCTGATCTACTGCCCCCACGTGGCCACATCCTGAACTTGACCCTTGTTTCCCAAACTTTAAAGATCCTTTAGGGTGGGGGAGGAAAGCGCCCCCCTGTTGGACTCAGCATTCAGCCTTCTGAGGGAGACCTGGGGCAGAATCCTTAACCCTCCTGGGCTTCAGCTGCATCCTGCCCAAAATGGGATGCAGTTTCATTGAAAGGATGAAATAAAAAGACCTCAATTTCTGAGTCGGATTAAGGGCCCAGCAAGTCAGGCTTCCTCACTAAACGAGGTGGCACTGGCAGTTCTCATGCCTCCGCCTCCGGAGTGAGCTGCGAAGGCAGCGGCCGATGCTGGGAGCCAAGTGAGCCGCAGCTGTTGCCTGCGCCTGGAAAGGTGCACAGCGGGAGCTCCTGCTGGCCTCAGGCCCCGCTGGAGGGAAAACGTAGAAGGTGCTCAGCTCTGATTCTGAGGCTGATTCAGGAGGAAAAGCCCCTCACAGGATGGTGCTCTGCTGCTCTTAAAGCTGGAAGGACAAGCCAGAGGCAGTGGTGAACACCTGTAATCCCTGCTACTCAGGAGGCTGAGGCAGGAGGATTGCAAGTTTGAGGCCAGCCTGGGCAACTTAATGAGACCCTGTCTCAAAATAAAATAAAAAGGGCTGCTCAGTGCTCCTGGGTTCAGTCCCCAGTGATAACAACAACAATAATAAAAAAGCTGGAAGGACAGGTGACTTCCCTGAGGTTAGGGGCAGAGCATAGGTGGGGACCACTCTGCCTGCTGCCTTTCGTTCCCAGGAAGGGGCCAACTGAGCCATCTTGGGGACAGAGGCTGCGCTCCACAGAGACCTGGCTTCTGGCTGGGTCCTGACATGACCTGGAGGCAGCTAAGCGAGCTCAGCTCCTTGTCCAGAGGTTGCAGGGGCTCCCCAGTCACGGTGCCTCGGCTCAGGTGCAGCCCTGTGAAAGCTGGTGGGCACCACACAGGGGTCCCCTAAGCTTAGGTTGCTCCCCCGTAACAGGGACACTGACGATACCTGCCGCGGGGTTGTCATTTGAAGACACGCTTTATATAAAGTTCACCATTTTAGCTATTTTAAAGTGTGTGATTCAGTGGTTTGGGGGTAATCAGAGTTATGCAGCAGCCACTGCTACTTCATTCAAGGACATTTTCATTCACTGCAAAAGCAAATCCTGCACCGCTTAGTAGTCACCCCTCTCTCCCCGACCCCAGCCCCTGGCACTGCAGATCCACCTCCATCACTCGGAGTTGCCTATTCTGGACAGTTCATGTAAATGGATTCCTGCAGCTGGGTATGGGGTGCAGGCCTGTAATCTCAGCACTCTGGGGGGCTCAGGCAGGGGGATCACGAGTTCAAGCCCAGCCTGGACAACTTAGTGATTTAGCAAGAAAGACCCTGTCTCAAAACAAAAAGTAAAAAAAGATTGGTGATATAGCTCAGTGCAAAGGTCCTAGGTTCAATTCTCAGTACTGGGGGGAAGAAAGGGACTCATATAGGCTGGGTACAATGGCACACATCTATAATTCCAGCTATTTCGGAGGCTGAGGCAGGAGGACTCTAAGTTTGAGGCCAGTCTGGGGAATTTAGCAAGATCCTATATCAAAATAAAGTAAGAAAACAAGGGCTGGGGATGTAGCTCAGTGGTAGAGTGTTTGCCTAGCATGTGCCAGGCCCTGGTTCTACCCCCTGCAGTTAAAAAAAAAGAACCATACAATATGTGACCTTTTGTGACTGGTTTCTTCCATTTCCCATGTTTCTGAGGTTCATGCCAGTTGCATCTCACAGCTTCTCTTCATTCCTTCTTGGGGCCCAATGGGGTCCCATGGTGCAGACGAAACACGTTTTGTTTCTCTTCCTCAGTGATGGACGTCGGGGTTGTTTCCATTCAGGGCTGTGGTGGTCACATTCACGTCCAGGTTCTGCATGAGCTGACTGTGTGCGTCCTCGGGCCTCCTGAGTGCACTGGGGATCTGTGGCAACTCTGTTTAATCTCTTCAGGAGCTGCCAACTGTTTCCACAGCAACCGAGCAGGTATCTTCTACTTTAAAAATAATGAAAACCACTCTCCTCAGAGCCTGGCCCACAGTATTCTTCCATCCGTTCCATTCCACAAATATGTATGGAGCACCCATGTCTGTGCGTGTGCAGGGTGTGTGTGTAGGGTGTGTGTGGGTGGCTAGATAGTGATGTGGATCATGGAAAAACAAAAAGAAACAGTAAAGCAGGCCAGGAGGCCAGAGAGTGGGGGTGGGCATGGGGGTCGCTGCGTTTTGTTTTTGTTTTTGTTTTGCAGTACTAGGGGTTGAGCCCAGAGTCTTTACACTGAGCAGCATCCCCAGGACTTTTTATTTTTTGAGACAGGGTCTTGCAAAGTCCCTAAGTTGTCCAGGCTGGGCTCGAATTGTGATCCTCCTGCCTCAGCCTCCCAGAGCGCTGGTGCTGGTGTGCCCCACCCCCCACCGTGCCTGGTAGATTAATAGAAGAATCCTGGCTTTTAATGGGGTCATCTAGGAAGGCCTCACTGACAAAGCCAGGCGTTGAGGGACACAGCCTTCCAAGACAAGGGGGCTTTGAAGGTGAACGTCCCCAAGCTGTGACATGCTTGAGGAACAGCAAGGTGGCCACTCAGGCCAAGGTGCGGGGGATGAGCACAGAAAAGGAGCAAGAACCGCAGCCCGCAGGCCCCGGGGAGGACTGTGGCTTCCACTCTGAGAGTGGCAGAGCGGGGGAAAGGATGTGGGTGCGGAAACAGGGCAGCTTCAGCCAGAGGTGAGGGGCTCTTCCAGCTGTGGCGACGGAGCTGCCAGGTCTGCTGGTGAGTGGAATAGAGATGCCAGAAGAGAGCAGACTGTGGACCCCGACAGGCCTGGCCCGGCGCCTGGAAGGACGGGAAGCTGTGTTATTTATCTATTTATCCATTTACTCATTTTGCATTGCTGGAGATTGAAACTACTGGGTTACTTACTGAGCTGGCGAACATATGCACCTAATTTGCTATGGAACCTCAGTGGCCTGGAACAGTGCCTGGCACTCAGTAGGTGCTCAAGAAATTGGGTGAAAGGTAGCAGGACCCATAGGAAGGTGGGTCAGTGTTTATTCCTCGATTCCTGTCGTCACCTGACCTGGCATGGTAGCTTCCTCCCTGGCTCTTGAATGCTTAAGACTCTTTAACACCTATAATTGAGAAGCTTTTATTTTTTTGAGACAAGGTCGTGCTGTGTAGTTGAGGTTGGCCTTGAACTCATGGCAGTCCTCCCGCCTCAGCTCCTGAGTGCTGGGATCACAGGGTGTGCTCCTGCCATGAATTTCAAGTTGTGACATTTGATCAAAACCAAACAAAGTCTTCCCTGTTCCTCCCTTGGGGTGAGAGCATCATTACACCAGGGAAGGCTGCAGATGAGATTCCTATCCTGAAGTGGCCGACACATCACTGCCCAGGACTTGTCTCCTTGGCTACATAGTGAGTTCAAAGCCGCCTGGATTACACAGCAAGACACTCTCAAAACAAAACAAAACGCAGGGCCCCTGAAGTCACACTCCATTGTCCCAGCGAACAAAATGGAAACACAAAGCTTGTCTGGAGATGATCTGCCCTGGAATAATCAGAAAATATGAGAAAGTGGGTGGGTAGGGGATGTCATAGAAGATAATCTACATAGAGACTTCAGTGCAGATTAGCCTGGGATCCTGTTATAATGTGTGATTTGTTTAGAAATACCACAGCAGAGGACCGGTGAGATGGCTCAGCGGCTTAAGCGCCTGCCCGGCAAGCGCGAGGGCCCGAGTTCGACTCCCGGAACCCACATACAAAAAAGGGGCCGGTGATATCGCTCAGCGGCACGGGCGCCTGCTGGCGTGCGAGGTCCTGAGGTCGACCCCCTGGTACCCACAAAAAAAAAAAAAAAAAAAAAAAAAAAAAAGAAATACCACAGCAGAGTCGGTGTGGTATCCTCCAAGCAATTTTTCTTTGAGATGGGTGTTACTGTGTTGCCCAGGCTGGCCTGGAATGCCGGGGCTCGAATGATCCTCCTGCCTCAGCCTCCTGAGGCAGTGGGACAGCAGGCACGCAGCGCCACACCCAGATTCTCCAAGGTGAGCGAAGGTGGCAGCTGCCATCTGATTGGACCACGCTCCAGCAGAGGCAACAGCTCTTCAGCAATTCAACATGCCACTAATTAGCATGAAGTGTGTTAAAAGATAGGCTTTTACTGGAGCGGAAACTAGAGAGTTAATTGTCCTAGGCAAGGTCCAATGCACCAAGCCCAGCCAGAACCGCCTCCCTGATGGGGTCTTGCTCAGTCCTTGGGGACAGCCGCTGAGGCCTGCTTCTTTGTTGGCCCAGCTACACATCCTGTCCAAGCAAATCTCACAGGCAGGGTGTGGTCGGTCTGTGGGACAGTTGGACCCACCAGCTTGCAGAGAATGTGTGTGTGTGTGTGTGTGTGTGTGAGACACCTACATTCCTGTGTCCTGAGCCCTCCTGTGAGGTCGGATTCTGAACACTTGGATTCCCATCTGGTAGATCTAAGCAGCAGCTCTTTCTCATCTGACCTACAAAGGCACAGTTGTGGTGATTTCTGAAGGCTCCACGATCTTTGAACACTCCATTTGGGTAAGGGACAGTCTCCTGCAGGAAGCTATTTCAGAACTCTCTTACAGATGCCTGCAAAACTTGCAGGTTGTAAATGATGCTCAGTGAGACTCCTAGACTCAAATGATCCTCCTGCCTCAGCTTCTTGAGGAGCCGAGAGCTCAAACACTACATCAGTGAGAGAGAGGGTGGGGTGACAACAGTGGCGTATGTACAGAGGAGCAGTGTCCACCGCCTGCCAGGGACACAGTCCACAGCTGAGGCCCCTAGTGGGTAGCAAGACCTTTTAGAAGATGAAGCCCTCACTGAGGCCCATGGGTAGCCGCCCTGGCATCTGCGCACGAGCGCTTTGCCACTGGGATGTGCAGCACATCAATGCCTGCGCACCAGCTGCACGGCCTGGAGTTGCTGGGACACAAAATCAGACAAAGGGTTCCGATCTCTTTTGGCTACTTGCTATAAAGTTTGACTTTCTAAAACCTGAAGCCACTCTTGCTGGGCATGGTGGTGCACACTGTAATCCCAGCACCCAAGAGGCTGAGGAAGGAGGATCACTGCAAGTTTGAGGCCAGCCTGGGCTACGTAGTGAGACCCTATCTTCAAATCAAACCTGAAGACTTTTTCTTTTTGGTGGTGCTGGGGATTGAACCCAGGGATTTGTACATGCAAGGCAAGAGCTCTACCACTGAGCCGTATCCCCAACCCCAGGCACTTATGAGAGGAACCAAGGCACTACCTAACTGCCTCACAGCCCCAGGCCACAGCGTACCTTGGATTTGCCAGAGGTTCCCCTGGGAGATGAATCACCTCCCAACATTTGCACTTTTTCTTAAACTTGTGGTGCTGGACACTGAGCCCAGGACCTCTCTGTTACGCACCTCCTACCACTGAGCGGCACCCCGGGCAGCTCATCACGTCTCTAAGTGAATTGCAGCAGGGTTCCTCAGACAAGGAGTGCCTGAGCTCTTGTATCTACAGTGCTCTCTGAGATGGGCAGAGGAACCAGAGTACTGATCAGAAAGGAAGTTTCAGAATGCCTGGAGCTGACGAACACCTGGAGTTAGGTTTTTACACTGTTCTGAAAAAGCCACTTGAATCTGGCTTTGGAATACTGTGATGCCTCATCCAGATACGGCCAGGCTCATCAAGATACTTCACAGCCACCTCCATCGTCACAACCACCACCACGGCCTGTGCCACCTCGCTTCCACCCCTAATCTCTCCTCAAACTCCATACGGAGCTTCAGTCACTCAGATGCTCCACACATCTCCTCGCCTGCCTTTTCTCCAAGCTCAGGGCCAGAAATGTTTTTTTTCCTCTTTATTTCTGTGGTGCTGGAGATTGAAGCCAGAGCTCCCTGCACACTAGGGGAGTGCTCCACCACTGAGCTCCAGTCTCAGTCCTTAAAGAACCGCTGTAACGTGTCTAGCTGAGCTTGAGAAGGCAATCACCTTCAGCCAGCAGCAACATCAACTTTTACATGTAATTCTGGGGAAACTTCTTAGTGTTTTACTTTTTACCACATGAGATCAATGGTGCATGTGTCCCCCAATGCTGCAGTCAAATAACAAATGCAACAGGCCTCCCTTACCGAGTAGACACTGCCTACCAGCTGCAGCACCTGCTCCTCCTTGGCACACACCTGACCCTAGAGCTTTACGAACCACCCAGCAGCTGCAGCCGTCTCACTGAAGCCTTCAGTTGCAGGGTCCTGTGTGGAAGACCCTCTTCTCCGCTGTCTGACAAGCACAGGTCTTGAGTCTGGTTCCCTGAACCACTGAAGCAGGGAGACAGTTCTATCCTGCCATCCCTCCTCCCCAATTTGCCCTTAGAACAGAACCATGAGGGATTGAGGTTTACACCTGTCTCCACAGCCAGGAGGTAAAACACTCAAAGGAGTGGAGTACTTGCTGTGAGGGGCTTAAGCTTTCTTCTGGGAACAAAAGCTAAGAACTACTGAGAGGCCTCCTGGGCCCTTTACTTGTTCCATTGTGGCACACACACAAGAACAATCCAATAGGCCTGCTGACCTTTGAAAATCTGTATTACTGAAAATAATACACTATTACAAAATAGAGGGAAGGACTTTTGTGTTACTTCTATTATTTCTAGTAGCGTAAGCAGCTACCATGAACTACTGCTACATTTGGGGGCCACAGGGCCAGAACTTCTGTTTTTTGAGACAGGTCTTGCTACGCAGCTCACGCTAGCCTTGAACTTGCAGTGTTGATCCTCCTGAGTGCTGGAATCGGAGGAGTGTGCCACCACGCCCGGCTAGAACCTCTCCTATCCTCCATGAGTCTAATTATAAGTGAAATAATCCAGTATTCTGTTAACAGCAAATCTAGATTCTAATTCTGTGGATTAACCTGCTCCCACCGGCTTGAACCGCTGGTGGTACATGCACTTTTGTCCCATTGGGCTTGTACTACCTGATGGGACTGTCCCACACCAGCTGACGGGACAGTCATGCATGTGCCACAGGTGGATCAGAGCTGCCTGACAGTGAGACATACAAATTATGGCCCCATTACGAATGTGTTAAAACAACAATGCAACTGAAATACAAATCTGAAGATTTCACCGTGGCCAACCACAGATTTCTGTTTGTGGCCATAAAGAAAGCACAGCTAATCCCAGCTACTCAGGAGGCTGAAGCAGGAGAATGACAAGTTTGAGTCCAGTTTGGGCAACTCAGACTCCACCTCAAAAGAAAAAATAAAAAGGGCTGAAGATGTAGCTCGGTGGTGCTGTCCGCCTAGTTTGTGTGAGGCTTGGGTCCAACCCCCAGTGCATATTACTCGAGGCAGGAAAGAGCACAGCTATTTCTGTTTGAGAGTTCAGAAATTGTAGAAAAGTGAGTGAGTTAAGTAATTTGAGAAAGAGAAAAGATAGATTCAACAACTTCAAATTTCAACCCCACTCTGCGCCTCTGGGTATCCTTCACACTCGTAGTTCGGCAGGGATCACCTTGGGATTCTTAAACACACTGCATTCTCCATTCTATAAAGGACAAAATACCAGAAATGGTCACATATTCTCTTAGGCCTTACCCTTCAGTTTGCATGTTTTTTTCTGAGTCAAGAAGTCAAACTCCTTCCAGAACACCTTGCACAGGAAGTTATTCCCAAATAGGAAGTAAAGACAAAGACTACAACATTTACAAATTTATGTCAAAACTCAACAAAACAAAAACCTCTCAAAAGCTGAGGATCTTGTCCTTAGAAATTTGAAGGTGTAGCCAAAATAAACAATGGTATAGCTCAATTTTGTGTTCTCGCCATCAAAATCTTTGCATCTTATTTTTATTCACCGATACATCCAATAATATGTTAATTCAGAAACTAAAGAAAAAGGACACAAGAATTTGAAGGGCTTAAATATATTTTTATATTGATATTCTGTGTCTTTCTACTCTAAAATAATACATTATTGATTACATACAGGATGAGGTGAGGTATTTGTAAAATATCTGATAAAAAATAATTAATATACAGTATTCTACATGAGATGGAATCTTATGAACGCCTAGGTCTTCTGAAGTGTTAAACTGATCATCTAAATTAAACTACCCTCAACAGACTTACAGTTGTTCTCTAAAACCACGTTAAAAAGGAAGGCTCAATCTTACATTTTCCCAGAATTTGTGCAGAAACAGGAAAGCACATAATTGGCATTTTCAGTTTCTCACATCCAAAGTAACGCATTCACACAAAATCACAATCTCCATGTTTAGCATAAAGACAAAAAAAAAAAAATACTGCATTAGAGATATAAAATCTCTGAGTAATGGTTAGGATAATTCACCAACACCAAAGAAATTCAAGTGGTCAACAGTCTTGAAAATGCTTTATTGAAATGTGTGACTTATGTGCAGAAGATGTGTTTGAAAGACCACAGCTTGAAGACTGGTTTTTGAAACTTCTCAACAACCAACTGAAAAAAAATGGAGTCCCTACTGGACTTGACTTCTAGTATAACTAGAAGCCTGGTGTAAAATGTTCCTTCAAAACATCTGCCATTACAAAAACTAAAGAAAACAAAGCTCATATTGTATTTGGAAATCGCTGGAGTCTGAAGTTTCAGAGAAGCAACAGTTGTAGACAGGGAGGTGACTTTTTTGGTACGTCTGGATGGACATGGACTTCACAGTTCTCGGAGAACACCGGAGGGTGCTCAAGTCTGTATGCTTGTTGTGTTGAAGAGATGGAGAAAGGAAGGACGAGGATGGTGGGAAAGAGAGAGAGGAGAGGGAAATCAAGAAAAGGGCTCAGAGGAAAGAGAACTGGAACGAGACATGATTAGGTTAAGTTTAGTTATAAATTTATCAGAAGCTGTGCGCACCTTTTTTAAAAGTCCTAAATTTACATTCCAAAAACTGCCCCCCATTCCCCAAACCCGCTGTCCCTGCCTTGGAGCTATTATGAAAGTCTATGCACAAAAACTGAAACAGGAAATAAAAAATAACCCGGCCCCTTCAAACCCCAAAACAAACCCCAAAAAAGCTGTACAATTTTTTACACACAAGATTAATAATATAGGCATATAGGTGGCATGATTCAATTAAGAGGCTTTACTTTTTATGCCAGGAAAAAACCCAATAAATAAAAGGTGCTACGTCAGCATTACGAATTTGGTTGTAATATGACAAAATCTGGGAAGGCGAGTCCTCAAAGCTCCCCTGATACTGATCTGTCTCGGCAAACTACAAAGCAAATACATAAATAACGCAAAATACGATTGAGAATGTGAGATTTTTAAAAACAAGACAACATAATTCAGGTTAACTTCGCTGAACAGTGAATAAAAGAAATTCATCTACACCTGAATAAAACATATTTAACAATTGAAAATCTTTAAACAACCACAAAAAGTAAAAACTTTCAACAAACATGAACAGGATTTGTTTTTAGGGCACACAAACGCCCTGCAGCAGATTCCGACAGTAGCTTTACTGGTGTCTTCTAGGATGAGTGAGACAGGAGGGCTCCGCGGGGCAGGATGACTAATAGGGCGACAGGACAGTCACACAGCGGGGCGGAGTGCACGCCTGCTACGACCCTCAGATTCCACTGCAGAGCTGGCTTTGTGCAGAGGAGGCACACAAAGAAAGGTGATTCAGGCAGACATTATTCAAAAGCTACTTTGCTGGTAACCACTGAATAATGTGTGGGAAAGCTTTGGGCTTTGTTTTTGAAGTTTTACTCCTTGTATTTAATTTTTAAATAACAAGGTCATTAAAACTCATGCACGCTGCAAAAAACCTCATGCAGTAGTTAAGGTAAACCATCCAAGCAGTTTTTATTCATTAATATTCATAAATACACACAGCAGCTTCATTAGAGATTTCAATTTCCTCTTCAGTTTGAATGTGGAGTATTAGGAGAGCCTTTTGCATGTCAAGGTACAGGAAGCAGAGGTCATCCCTGCACTGCTACCTACATTTACCTGCTAGAAGTAAAAATTAGTTAAGTGGAAATGATTATCATATATATTTTTCTCTTCCTTTTGAATGTACACAATGTAACAAGAGTGACAGACCTGAAATTACAATCACCAAACAAACCCAAGATAGCTGTTGTCCACTTTCATTGGCAAATACAGCACAGAGGACACTGTCTGCGAAGTGGGATGTCATCAAAGAGGAGGTGGTGGAGGCTCATTTCCTTTATTACTCTCTTTTAAATTTAGGTTTTCTAAAGCAACATCTAAAGGCATAATATCTACACAGCCCATAGCACCAAAATCTGCCATTTCTCCCCGTTCATCCTCGTCTGAGGACGAGCTCTCTTCCCGCACTAAGGTGGACAGAAGGAGCTCTTGGACGAACAGGCTTCGGTCTGCGCGCTCGCTTTCCATGGACTGGCGCTCGGCTTCGGACATTTTAGGATCATTCAACCTGTGTTAGGGAGGAAAGAAAGACCTTATTGGTACAAAGCCAGTATTTGCAATGTCCTCCACTGTGCCAGCTCCGCAGTGGCAGCGCTCAGATCTGGGGTGTCTCACCGGAACACCTTGCTCCGGTTTATCGCCTTGGTATGTTCGGAACACCCGCAGCAAGATGACCACCCCAAGGAATGAACCTAAGCCCTCGGTAGTCAGCGGGCAAAACAAACAGTACCCAGCACAGGCCATTTAGACCTCTCCACTTGCTCTGGAGAGAACACTTCTGACCAATTAGATGACTGGGGACACCCAGGGTACCCTGGTCCTTGTTTATTCACTGCTTCTGGGAGGCGCAATGAGTACCAAGCATAACAAGTATCATGCAAACTTGTTTTGGCAGAAAGTGCAGCGAGTCATGGGGAAATGGACACTGACAAGTTCTGGCTTGGACTTCGAGCACCAAACGATGAGTACGGGACAACCTTTTCATGTCAATATGTGTGAGTACCAAATTCAAGGAGTCTCAAAGCAGCTGAGCCTCAGGCATGACTGCCGTGATTTCCCTAACCAGGATTTCACCTGGGGGTCCTAAAAAGCGCAGCGCAGCAACTCTGCTCACAAAAAAACCAAATCTGCAGTGACCAGAATAATTAACTGAGCCAAAAAAAATTCCAAAGAGTGTGGGAAAGCGCTGCCCACCCGGCAGGTGCACCTGGCACTTGGGGGATCCGGGCCAAGGTGGGAACCTGGCGCATCCGCCCAGAGCTGGGACAGGCATGAAGGGTTGAAAATTCTACTTACCGCTGGGCGTGGTGGTGCACACCTGTAATCCCAGCACTCAGGAGGCTGAGGCAGGAGGATCGCTGCGAGTTCGAGGCCAGCCTGGGCTACAAAGTGAGTTCAAGGCCCGCCTGAACTGCATAGCGAAACCCTGTCTCAAAAAGACAAAACAACAAAAAGAAAAAAAAAAAAAAATTCTACTTACCACTTGCTGCTGATTTGCTAAGTGACTTAAAAAAATGTCAATTCTCCAACTAAAAAAATAGTGAAATTTTGCTTAGTTTCAGTACTGATTTCATTTCTGGTGGCAAAGAAAGGGAAACCAGCAGAACACTGGGATCAGGAAAAGTAGTGAGAGAGACAGAAGACAGGGCCAGTGACAGGGGCAGCAGGCACGTGTGACAGGCACTTCTCCCCGAGACCCCAGGGGTACCGAGCCCAACACAGACCTGCTCCCTCTGCCCTACCAATGCTAAAAAGCCAGGAGGCCGCAGAGTCATCACGGACTGCACACATGACGCACGGACTGCGCAAGTCTGTTCTAAGTGCTTCCTGAGGGCATGAGCTCTTTTAACTACCAGCTAGGAGCTATTACCAACATTTCACAGGAAGAGGAAACTGAAGCAGAGTAAGTAACTTGATAAAAACTTCAGAGCTGTTAAAAACTACTACTGATGACTAAATCAATGGCTCAGAAGGCAAAGATCTAAGTTTTAGAACTTAAGGAATGTAAAAATATCTGGAAGGTAATTACAGAAAAACTAATACATCCACACTGAAAGGAAATACTGGTAATTCATGGTTAAAACCAAGTGAAGAGATCACAGAGAAAAGCTAGCAGCAGGCTGATAGCAGGCTACATAGTCTCAACCCAAAACTATACCAGGGTTAAGAACTGATCTGCATTCCATGTTCTTAGCTTTGGTTGAAGGAGAAAAAGATCTAGAAAATCAGATCTGTTACAGAAAGACAGAGTGTACAGAAGAAAATCCGCATAATGCTGGTGTCAGGTAAACTGGAGATGCACAGGCTGAGGCCATCAGCTCTTGGTAGAGCTCAACTCCAGCATTACTGTTTTGATTTTTAGGGAAGTGATTAAGAAAATGCCTTGTTCTTGAGGGGCAGATAAATTCTGGTACTAGAAGAAATTCTTCTTCTCCGGATGGGTCAAATTCATTCGGGACCTAAAGGACTAAAAGCTTGTGAGGAGCTTCAGTCAGGGCTGGCAAAGCTGGCTGGTCACATCCCCAAAGGACAGGCAGCTGACTCAGACGCCTGACCACTTCCTGAAAGATCAGGACCCCTCAAAAAGGATGAGCCACCCGCATCAGTTCCTGGGCAAGACGAACAGGAACTGGCCTTCGACAAAGCAGAGACTGAAGATAGGCCCTGAACGTAACACATCACAGCTCTGAGGCCAGAGACGGGGTTTACCCCAAACACTGCAGTGGCTTTTTCTACCTTCATATTTACAACATATCTTAATATACTTTAAGCTCTGAGGAGCTCAACAATAAGCTATTTTTGTTAGTTTCCCCCAAACTCATTCAATAGGGGAAAAAAAGATGAACGTAAGTAACTATATACTCCTCAGAATGTATTAAGTTCCGGGGAACATTTTTTTGGAAAATACTGCCTTAGATAAGTCAAATGAGTCTGGATCAAATACATCACAAGTTAAAGCTCAGCCTGGGCAATTTAGCAAGACACTGTCTCAAAATTAAAAAAAAAAAAAAAAAAAAAAGAGGGCTGGGGATCTAACTGAGGCCCTGGATTCGATCCCCAGTACCACGAAAAAAACAGAAGAGGAAAGCGAGAAAGCATATGCACTGCATACTATGTACTAAGTACTATGCACTGCAGAGCTTCAGATGATGCAACCGGCCCGTTAGAAGCTACAATCAGAATCCAAGGAAGCACTGGGGCCACCCACACCACACCCAGGATCAGGGCGTCCAGTGTAGAACTGATGCACAAAACCCCAGGTCAAGTCACCGTGCAGCTTGGGACTTAGATGACAATGATGACGATGACAACAACAAGGCGAGGGTGCCGAGATCTGTATCAAAGGGTGCCGGCAAGACACTGCGCCCACAGTCCAGCACGTCCCTGGTGAATGCGCACACTGCTAGATTGTGTGCACATGGTTTTTGTTTTTTTGTGGTACTTGGGATCGAAACCAGGGCCTTCGCACTGAGCTACATCCCCAGTTTTTTTTTTTTTTTTCCAACTTTTTGAAACAGGGTCTTGCTGAATTGCCCTGGCTGGTCTTGAACTCGCCCTCTTCCTGCCTCAGCCTCCCATGTGCTGGGGTTGCAGGTGTGCATCACTGTCCCCAGTTTGAGCTTCCTTTCTGAGGTAGGTACTCGGACCTGGCAAGTTCCGAGCTTGCTGGTGGTCAGTGCCCACAGGCAAAGTCACCGCAGCAAGTAGATCGCACCTGCGGCTCTGACTTGCTCACAGGGAAATAGGATTTTCTGGTAATGGGCAGGAGTTACTAACCTAACAGAGACACTGCAGAGGCAAATTCCTTCCTTAAAATTCCCTCTTTGCTGCCAAAATAAGTAACCTGCACGATTATTCCATTTCATCCTCAATGATTCTCCTGGGACACTGGTAATAAAACTGCCATCTGGAGCAATGAAGTACAGTGGTACCTGGGTGGGTCCATGATTTTGGAAAAAGGTGGCCACATTCGTGTTTGTATGGGAAGATGGCCAGGGTCCTGTACAGTTCGCCAATGCAGAATTTGCAAACAAAAACAAAACTTTGCCGAACGCTTTTCGGCAAACAAAAGTGTTCATGAACCAAGGTACCACTGTATGTTGTCTACAGCCCAAACTTGGCAAGCAGCAAAGCCAAGGCTCTAGACTAGAAGTCTTCAAAAATACTGTGACATGACATTATGTTATTACAACTCCACACATGTCCCACTGTACTAACAGAGATTTTTAAAGTGTGAAATAAAAGAAATACAAGTAGGAATTATACTAGTTTCTTTTACTATCTCAATGAGTTGCAATATACATTGCATTTCAGAGATAAACAGTACTTTATGGTTTTTAACTTTACGTACTCTCTGTTCCATTAAAAGCTCAAGTTAGTCCAGGTTCCTTATTTGTGGAGTCTGAGATTCTACTCATCACTGCTATTTAAAACATTCTCTATATTCTTAGTTTTGGACAGAGGATTATATTCAGCTGCTAACTTGTTTTAAAAGTTAAGAACTCTACTCCTTCCCATGGAGCAGTTTACTCTGTGTACTCATTATTTACACTGCACTAACCCATTTTTAAACAGTCACACTTTCGGGTGCTAATCATATGAATTTAGATCTAGCTTCTTTAGAAAATCATCACTGTGTTATTAAATCTTCTGTACCTTTTACTATCTCACAGATTGAAACTGGCAATTAAGGGCATGCAGTGTTAATTATGTTAATATATGTACCTAATAAGACTTACATGTATAATGATATGGTGTCTAAGCTTTATGGGTAGCATGGGAAAGGAAATTCGTATTAGATGATGATATATACCTTGAGAACAAAAAGACCAGAATTCTCACTTTATTTAAAAGAATGATTATTTTTCATGCTCTTGTGGATATACTGAGCATGCAGGTTTGTATTTTTGAGAAAGAGTCTTACTATGTAGCCCAGGCTGGCCTTGAATTCACAGTGATGCTCCTGCCTCAGTCTCCCGAGTACCAGGATTACAGGCGTACACCACCATGCCCGGCTGAGCATGCAGTTTTAATCAGAGAATTGGAAGTGGTAATGATTTAATAAAGGCATTGTTTATTTTTTGAGACAGGATTGCACTATGTAGTTCAGGCTGGTCTTGAACTCACTTTATAGCCCAGGCTGGCCTCAAACTTGCGGTGATTCTTCTTCCCCAGCCTCCCGAGTGCTGGGATTACAGGTGTGAGCCACCACTCCTAGCCAAAGGCAGTGTTTTTAGGAACACACACCTGAGTATGCAGGCGCACACACGCACACACACAGATTCTTTTAGGCTGCAGTGTCGACAAAACAGTACTTCTCCAAGGAAATTCAGCTAATAAGGGAGTTACCTTGTTAAAAGAAACTGGGAATTCTGGAGCGTCTGCTGACTGCTTTCTGTGTTTGCTACGTTGGTTGTTGCTGTGGACTGTGCGATTGTGGTGGTGACGCTGCTTGTGTTGGTGCGCCGGGTGGCGTTGCGCGCCGTCTCCAGTTGCTGCCGTGCCGCCTGGGCGTGCTGCCGTTCAAGCTGCAGCTGCATCTGCAGTTGTTGTAACTGAGAGGCGGAAGGGCCAGAAGAATTAAGCTGTCCTCCTGCAGAACGTCTCACTCCTGATAACTGAGATAGAAGCTCTGCCAAAGGAAACAGGATGATCAACATCTATTTGACACCGAGGAAAACAAAATGCTATAGGATACTGGGTGAACATCCAAAGCGTTGTGAGCAGGTAGGGACTCCAAGTGACATGCGGCTCTGCTAGGACCCAATACCTTCTCGAACATCTCTTAAGAGGCAGGAGTCACTGTGTATGGTGAATGCAAAAACCTACACGATATTTGTTTTCCACAAAACTTAAGAGATTGTAAAATTATTTGCATAAAGCACTAATTTAGTTATACTTCCTCTTAAAACTTGGAATAGCCAGCCATGGTGATGCATGCCTGAAATCCTAGCACTTGGGAGGCTGAGGCAGGAGGATTGCCCTGAGTTCAAGGCCAACCTGAACTACAAACTAAGACCCTGGCTCAAAATCAAAACAAACAAACAAACTAACTTAGATTAAAGTGGGGCACCAATAGGCATAATCATAAGCTCTCTCAATATGAATTCTACAAAAGCAGCAAATGAGGCTACTGTTTTCCTAGTCTGAAAACACAGCAGATATTCAACACTTATTAAAAACGACTGAAGGGGGCCGGTGAGATGGCTCAGCGGCATAAGCGCCTGCCTGGCAAGCGCGAGGGCCCGAGTTCGACTCCCAGAACCCACATACGAAAAAGGGGCCGGTGATATCGCTCAGCGGCACGGGCGCCTGCTGGCGCGCGAGGTCTTGAGGTTGACCCTCGGTACCCACAAAAAAAAACAAAAACAAAAACAAAAACAAAACGACTAAAGGGGGCCAGTGATACAGCTCGGAGGCATAAGCGCCTGCCTGGCAAGTGCGAGGTCTTGAGTTCGACTCCTGGTTCCTGCATTAAAAAAACAAAACAAAAACGACTGAAGGGATTATTAGGGTTAAACCAGAGTGGGGCAGGTCCCTCTCCTGCTGCCCGGAGCTCCGCTGGCAGTGCTCAGTCGATGCGCTTCCGAGCGCCTGTGGGGCCCAACGGTGTGGCCTGTGCAGTGGCCGTCATGTCCCAGCCTCTTGTGTCAAGGGGGCTGCGTCATCAGGAGTGTGTGGAGGGCTGAGGGCAAGGCTCGGTGGCACAGCACCTGCCTAACGCACTCGAGGCCCTGGTTTCCACCTCCTGTACCACCCAGAAAGTAGGTGAGGCTAAGCAGCACGGCTCTGCGCTCTCTCCTCAGGAGGCCTGGGAGGGGCTGCCCGCATGTGCTCTTGGGTCAACAAAGGCTGCCATTTCCCATTAACACTCATTAACAGGGTCAGCTTGTTTCCTGCTCACTGATGTTTCGCCCAGTGATTCTCACACCACTCTTTCTACCACTAAAATACACTAATTTTCGCTCACCTAAGGAAAAAAAAAAAAAATCAGAGTAATGGAGAGAAATTCTGAATTTTGATTTTGGATTTTAGAAATTACCTTTTATCTTTACCACTAAAAAGAACAAGTGAGTAGTCCCTTTGAATAAAGCAAAATTAAAAAAAAAAAATCTCCCAAACTCAGTTTATTGGGGTTGTCTTTGTTGGAATTAAAATTTTATACTGTGTATTTACATTTTATGAGCATTTTATAAGTAAAACTGTCGCAAGTACCTACCACCTAAAGCAGACTACTCAGTATTTAAGGGGTGCAGAGAGGTGTGTCACGTGTCCAGGCACACCCCCCACTGCAGGAACACACCTCCGCCCTGCTGCTTTACACTTGAGCACACTTCGGGCCGTCATCCACCCATGCGCCAGGGGCTTTTCACAGATTCTCACAGTGTATTTACCCTGAGCTCTGCTGCCATCTTCGCAGGTACATACTAGACTCTGCGTTGGCCATGAAATGCAGGCTCAAGCTATTAAAACACATGTCCTTCAGTTCGTTCTACAATATAGCTGTCAAAGCAAGCCAAGGACCTAAAAATCCCTGTGTTCTTCTATGAGCTCTTAATTCTCTTTTTTATCTGCATACCTGAGGAGACTGAGCTATGACTGGAGGCTACAAACACAACATAAAACCTTTCATTATTATCTCATGCCCCTAAGTACTTAGTGGATACAGACCAATCCGAACTACTTTACACTGTCTACTTTTAAAATATTTTACCCTTGGGGCTGGGGGTGTGGCTCATTGGTAAAGCACTTGCCTAGCATGTGTTGAGGCCCTGGGTTCAATCCCAAACACCACACAAAAAAATTTTTCCTTTACACTTCTAAAATATTTGGAGGGCTGGTGAGATGGCTCAGCAGCGTAAGCGCCTGCCCAGCAAGCGCGAGGGCCTGAGTTCGACTCCCAGAACCCACATACAAAAAAAGGGCCGGTGACATCGCTCAGTGGCACGGGGCGCCTGCTGGTGCGTAAGGTCCTGAGTTTGACCCCCGGTTCCCACACCAAAAAAAAAAAAAAAAGGAAATTTTAGCTGGGTAGGGTAGTGTATTTTTATAATCCCACACCACTGGGGAGGCTGAGGCAGGAGGATCACAAGGAGGGCTACATAGCAACCTCAAGGCCAGTCTGGACTAAATAGCAAGAATCTATCTCAAAAACCAAGAAGGGGACTTTTGTGAAGAAAATAGGCAGGCATTAAGACTAAGACCACATATCCCAAAAGCATTTTAAAAGGACTCCCCTTCCCCCTATTTCCTTTATGAAGGTGAAACTAACTTACCAGCTATAGGATCCATGGCTTCCCTATTGCTTGGAGAATATGAACTCTGAGAAGAAGAAAGTCCACCAGTAGAACTGCTAGTAAAGTGCATGTTTGATCTACGAGCGCGAGGACCTCCTAGTCCCCGGCCAGGATGAAACATTCTACGTACATGTCGAACACCACTCGATTCATCATAACTCAAAAGTTAAGGACAGCATCACATATTTCACAGAAAGGAAAAAAAACAATAACCAATGAGCCCTCGCTAGATAAACATACAAATTTCCTAGTTGGCATTTTAAAATAGCACATTTGATTTAGAATATAAATATCTCGACTCTATGAAGCCTATTAACCCTAAAAAATATAATATAAAGCAAAATTGTGTGTGAATATTGTGTGTGTGTAAGGTTTAAAAAGTTTCTTTGGGGGCTGGGGATGTGGTAGAGTGCTTGCCTAGGATGTGTGAGGCCATCAGTTCAAATCCCAGTACCGTAAAAACCCAAAAATGAAAACAAGGAAGTTTCTCTGGGAAAAGAGAAATTTCTTCTCTGGCTTGAGAGTAACATAGGCAGATAAGGTCAAAGGCACTGCCTGGTCAGACACCAGGGGAAACAGCCATTGTTCTAATTGCAGTACTGAATTTCATGTCTGTTTATGTAATCCAAGTAACCACAACTAATAAGTATCAATTTTTCTATCTGGGGAGAGCTGCATTAATATAACATGACATTTATCAAGAAATCAGACATCCAGCAGTCTCGTCCATCTCATACAGCTGAGTCAAACAGAAGGTCTTGAGTAGAAATGGCTGTTAAGACTCACAAAGGGGCCGGTGATATAGCTCAGTGGCAAAAGCGCCTGCCTGGCAAGCGCAAGGTCCTGAGTTCGACTCCTGGTACCCTCATATGGGAAAAAAAAAAAAGGGCCAGGGATATAGCTCAGTGGCACAGAGGCTGTCTGGCAAGCACAAGGTCCTGAGTTCGACTCCTGATACAAAAAAAAAAAAAAAAAAAAAAAAGACTCATGAAGACAAGCCAGGTGTGGTGGTACAACCTGCGATCCCAGCTATTCCCAACCTGGGACACTTATGAGCTGGAGGCCAACCTGGACTACATAATGATTTCAAGGCCAACCTGGGCTACATACCAAGACCTTGTCTCAAAAATAAATAAAATAAAGAAGAATAAAATATAAACAAACCCAAAGCAAACAGCAAACAAAAAACCTCATGAAGATAAGCCAACTGTGGTGGCACACACCTGTTAGCCCAGGTATTCAGATGGTTGAAGCAAGAAGATTCCAAGTTCAAGGCTAGTTTGGACAAGTTAGGGAGGTCTGGTCTGCAAATAAAAAGGGCTGGAGATATAGTTCAGTGACAGAGCACTTGCCTAGCATGGGGCAGGCCCTAGGTTCAATCCCCAACACTGCAAAAAAACAAAACAATAATACCCACAACTCATATAGACCTACACAGGTGTCTGTGTGTGGGTGTGGGGGGCAATCGGACACTATAGAAGGAAATTTTCTTTAAAAGTGGCAAACAGAGCAACTTTATGCAGCTTAACTGTTTTGCTGGTTTCCCAGTTTTTCGGCTGATGGTTCTGATCTTTCAGGGACGGGTGAGTGGCTCCACAGGCCGCCAGGTACCACGGTAAGGTACATGGTTTCACAGTTCTGTCTGTGATAATGGTCTGGGGTCTAGAGAAAGTGATGCTGTGACTGCTGTGCTTTGTTTTAAAGCAGCTGGGCGTGGAGTGCACTTCAGGGTGGCTTCCATTGAGACAGGAAAAACAAGTCTGGTATACGCTAGTGCTCACTGAAGACACTTCCTGAGCTCACACAGAGAAACTTCCTACATACACAGTTCGTACTGAAGTACCTGAAAAGTGCCTATGTTTTCAGGATAACAGCCATGCAACTCCCAACCTGAACTTAAAATGGTAACAAATCAAAAATATAACGTGTCTTTTCTCATTTTTAAATTTTGCATGATTTAATCTTTTTTCCTAGAGATATCTCTAAAATACTCATGAAAATGGACACAGATGAACTGGGATATCTAGTGAATGCACATTGACACTACTAGAGGCCCCAGAATTTGCTGAAAAATTTCAGGATGTCAGCTTGACTTTAAATGATTTGCTTAATTTTTCTCTGTGAAGACTGAATGGAGTATGGATCAAGCATAACCCTTCTGGGTATTTGTAAAGGATTTTTAAAAATACAAAATGCACAGCAAAGGCTTCAATATTCTTTGCTCATTTGGAGTTTTTCATTCTGCTGCCAGTGCCCCCTGCACAGAGGGAGAGCAGAGTGCCTCGCTGGCTTCCTATTCACTGACCACCACTCCCGAGCCCAGCTCAGGCTTCTCATATCACGGGCAGTTCCAGCTCTGCATCCTCCCATTACCTTCCATTTACCTCCCCCTATATCTAAAAATAAATCTCATTTCCAATTAGAAAATTATGAATTTTGAGCGAGGGGTGGGAGCTCTTAAAACAAGAAAATCACTGGTTTGTTCCCCAAGTCAAAGGTTGGGCTGTGATTACCAGAAGGCAATCAAAGGTATGAGAACAAAGTCTGGCAGAGAGAGAAAGTTCTGGTTAGCTCTTGAATTGCTTCAAACTGCAATGAACATTGCAACTTTGGTATGAGAACAGAAACCTAATACGTAACAGTTTTAGAAAAATTATTCATAACCAGAAAGCAGAAGCAATGAGTGCACAAAGATAACTGCTCTGGTAAGCTAGTCATCTCAGGGAACACTGAAAGGGACTCCTGAAAGGCAGGGAAGGGCATGCAGAAATGAGAGCAGGAAAAGAATTCAGAGCTAGACCTGACCTTAATGCCATCCTACTCAGAGCCTGGGCCAGAAATGGCCTTTTCTGGAGGAGACCCCAAAGGGAAAGGATCCCCCTGCCCCACCGTCCCACTATACCACACCCACAACAGGGTAAGGCAGCAGAGGAACAGAGAGAAGGAGCACATAATGCCTCTTTATATTGCACTAATTCAGTCTTAATCTGAATTAAGATTTTCCTCTTTTGGATGAAATCACCTTCCTAAAGGATTTCTAACTTGGTCAAACTGCCTTTAAAATTCTGATGAACTAAAGTAATGGACTAAAGATGATGGGCCAGTCAAGTTTCACTTACAAACATGGTTCATATAATAGTAAGTACATAAAAAGAGAAGTAAGAAATACCTCTCTACCCTGAGTCATTTTTAGGAAAAGGATTTTCAAATAAATAAAAATACTTTGGAGATTAATTGTTCTCCAGGGATACCGTACTGGAGAATAATCAAAACGGCAAATGGCACAAACAATTCTTTTCCTCATTGGCTCTTAAAAGGATATTAAATCTCTAGGGGCTCTGTGTTCAAGTGTAAGATGAGCTGCAAAGTCATCCGTGACATGATTAGGATCGCCTCCAGGTAACGCTGCACATATTGGACAAATCTGAAATGAAAGAAAGCAAGTTTAATAAATGGACACTGAGCAGACATCTTTCTGGGCCACTATTTTGCTATAAATTTTACTATTATCAAGTTTCAAACGGGAAAACCACACAGATCCTGAACTAGTGAGACTTAAGTAACAAGCACTGCACATCAGTGCTGTCTCTCCCAACTGGAGCAGTCTCCATGGGTCCCCACCACAGACCTAGACAGAGCGGCCAACCTCCACCTCTGGCAAGGCCTTCTAACTGCCTGCCCCGTTCTTATTTGCAAGGTCTAACAACAACAACAACAACGTTTCCATAAGAAATTTGAAAATACTCTCTTTGGTGCACACGTACGTTTCAGTCCAGTCTTGAATGGTAAAGACAGACTCGGGCCTTCAGCATATTTATCCAATGTCGGCTGGCCTTGAGGGCCCATCCCGACCAAGACAGCAGAGGTCTACAGAAATGCAGCCATCACTGTGCGGAGGGAGCTTGGTAATGTAATGGTCAGATAACATACAAATGTGTTCTAAATTCATGACTAGGACTCCCAGAAGAAAACAGGATGGAGCCCATGTTAGAATCTTATTTCCTAGGGGAATGAGCAGTGTAGAAAAGTTTGTGACCAGGTTACATTCAAGGAGTAGAAGATCAACCTCCCTGTGGGCCTTATGGCAAGAGAAATATGGAGAAAGAATAAAATACTATATACAGACAGAGTTCAGAGGGAGCTTGAGGTTTGGAAAGGTAACCTCTGAGACACAAGTTTAACAGCTGGTGAGACAAGTGGCAGGAGATGGGAAGGATTAAGAGTCAAGGCCCTTACTTGTCCAGAAACCCAAACGGGCACACGATGACCCAATAGGGTGGTCAAGTCTTGAAGTAAGAACAACTTCAGTCTCCACAAAGGGCCAAGAAAGGCCTGGTGCAAAGGGTGTGGCCAAAGGGAGGCTGGGAAGTGCAGTACAGTGGAGGCCTGTGCCTCCCCACGGTGAGAGCTCAAGCCCTCAGGCCGGGACGTGTATACGAGTCATCTCATCACCAGCCAGGGCAAGTGAGACAGAGGCCATCAGTTGGCTCTACTGTCTGCTTATGGCAGAGAGGGAGAAGGAAACGGAATGTGAGATGTAGGACAATGCCGGGCGGTG
This sequence comes from Erethizon dorsatum, assembly GCA_028451465.1. Classification (NCBI taxonomy): domain Eukaryota; kingdom Metazoa; phylum Chordata; class Mammalia; order Rodentia; family Erethizontidae; genus Erethizon; species Erethizon dorsatum. The sequence goes on from CM051824.1 coordinate 15,516,916, forward strand.
CAGCCGAAAACAAGCTACTCTCCGACTCCTAGAAAGTAAACCAACACAACTTCCCGCCTTCTAAAGCCTAGAGAGCAGAAGCCCCCGGGAGCTTGACTCCAATTTGAAACCAGTCTCTCTCATGCCCAGTCTGCTGTCCTATTTACTGTGTGACTCAGGACTGAGCAATATCCTTGAGGAAATCTAAGGAAGCTCGTGAGAAATAATGATTAAGCACAACAGTATGCGAAAGAACTAGAGAGGTCACAATGGAACGTGCCTGAGGGCAAGTGAGAGAGTAGACAGATGTGTGTGCTTTCTCAGGAGGTGCCAGAAAGGTGGCTAGACTCTTTCCCTCGGAGAGAAAAGTAATGGTAGCTACTCACAAGTTTACAAATTACCAATTTTGCTACTAGGAGTTAAGGGTTACTCTCCGTGCCCCGCCTATGCTGACACTGCCTCAGAGTGTCTGACACACTTTTCCTACTTTCATGTGTTTCTGGCTTGCTAGTTAGACTGCACATTTTTTGACAGCTGTGGGATAGTATAATTTGTCTTTAGTTTTTAACAGATTTGGGGGAAAAAATTAGACCAACAAGGTTTGAAAAAATAAAACAAGTTCTAGTTGTTTAAAATTAAACAAGCCAGCTTAAATTTTTTCTTTTCTTTTTTTTTTTTTTTTGGGGGGGGGTCTTGGGGATTGAACTGAGGGCTTCACACAAGCTAGGTAATTGTTCTACTACCGAGCTACATCCACAGACCTATTTTATTTTGAGACACAGTCTCACTAAGTTGCCCAGGCTGACCTCAAACTTTTGATCCTCCTGCTTTAACATCCTGAGTAGCTGGGATTACAGGCATGCAGCACCAGGTCTGGCCCATCTTAGATATTTTTGAGATTCTTCATTTTCCGACAATTAACAGGAACTGAGTTATATATAGTTTTACTATACAAGATCACAGGATCATATAAAATTTTATCTAAGGAGAACATAACCACCAAAAGGAAAGATAAGGCATCTTTTTCCTAGGTTATTTCCCTTTAGACTGGTCTCTGGATGAAATCCATATACAACTTGAGTTGCACAAAGACAGCTGCAGAGGCCTCAGCCCTTTGAGGGCACATATAAACATTATTTAGGGAATGGATCTATGTTGCCCAGGTTGTCCTCAAACTTTTCTTCCTCCTGCTTTGGGCTCCCAAGTAGCTGGGATTATGGGCATGTGCCACCCCACTATAAATATTCTCAGATGAGAAGTTGGCTCGAGGATATACATTCCTAGAAGGGAAACACAAAATACCAGAAGTACCAAGGATGTCCTACCTAGATAGCCTACAAATTAAAAAGCACTTTTTTGATGGGGATGTAAAACAGAAAAACAAGATCCTCATGACTGTGTATTAACTTCAGTTCTACAAAGTCTTTTAGATTGCATTGCAGTTACTGTGCTAGGATGAGGGTATTTAGAGAGAAACACTAAACAACCCACCAACGACCTTCCACAATGACTACAGATAAAGAATCACTGAGAATTAGGAGTTATGGGAGTGGGAGGAGCAGCCAGTTTGGCACCTGGCACAGAAAATCAAGGGATGAGGTTCAGAACAAGAAAGGTGTTGGAAGATGTTGCTATGTTTGGGCCACAGGAAGTTAACTCACATGAGACCGTGGAAAGGACAACTAAGCTGCTGTGCTACGGGAACAATGACATGGCCATCTTCTAAGCTTTCTATTTTATACTTGGCAGGTGAATTCACATTTAAGAATAAAAACTCTAAGCATGTGTGAGGCCCAAGGTTCACTCAAGGCTCTATTTTCTCAGGGGTAATGGAGGGAACAAGAGGAATAAAAATGAGCAGCAAGTGGGGCAGAATCAGAAAAGAGGTAGGGGTGGGAGGCAGACCCGCTCTGCCCCTCAGAGGCTTAACTATCGCTTAGTTTTGAGTCTGCCTTCATTTCTGCATTATGGTACCCAGTACCTTTCCAGTACAGGAAAGGTCTACAGAAAGGGTGAGCTGTGAACCCTAAAATGTGATCACATTACATTCATCACACCCCCTCTGCCACATGATATACACTGCCTGTGACTCACACAGGTAGATCCCATATAACACCTCCGCTTTAAATTGTGACAAGCCGCCATCATTAATGCTTACTGGATTGGTTTACTTCCTAAACTTGGCTAACAATATAAATTACCTGGAGCGTTTGTTAAAAATACGGTTTCCTAGGGCTTGGAAACAGATGGGGGGGGTTTGAGATCCTAGGTGCTACTTATAACTGGATAAGGTCTGTCAAATACAGCTTGAACATAAAACGGTACTGAAAATTTATGAACTATTTCCGTCACATAAAATACCAAATGTTATTTTACTTACGGAACAATAACAACAAAATCTTATTCACAAATGCCCTGCTGTTCTCGGTCTCCTTTTGGCTATTGCTTGAATCCTCCTCTGCTGCTTTGTCTCACCACTGAAGGTCACTATCTGTCTTGTTTTTTATCTGCAGCCCCTCTGGGAGCCTTTACCAAATGAGATCAGGTACCCCCCTAAGAGTGTGCTGGAGTTTCCATTTTTCCACATGGTCCTATTGCACAGTTGCCAGCAAGCAACCCGGCAGTGCACATTTAACACAGGCTGTCGCCAACATCTAGAACACATCCCCCAGTCATTGTACCTCATATACACACCGTGCTCCTGCTAAATGTACAGGGACACCCGCACCCATGGCACAGGCCATCTGTCCACTAGAAAACCATCCAAAGTCAGCATTTTTGTTTGTTTTTTAAATACATTTTTTAACCAGTCTAAAGCAAGTTTGGACCCACTTCAGTCTCTTTCTTGAGTGTATGCAACCAGGCAGTGTTCTCGCTCTGGGTACTGTGTACAACTGTAAACACAACAGGAGGAGTTAAGCTCCAGATGCAGTGAGTTCGTCCCCATTTCTTGGTTGGCTTCTCAAGAAGTTACTTGTTCATTTTGTTCACTGCCACAGAAAAATCCATTTAAAAAGGGGCCCACTGGATCCAGCATAAAACCTGGCTTTCCCTGAAGCTGGAGGCGGCATGATGAGGGGTTGGAGTGCACGCCAGGAGCTGGCAGGTTTCTCGCCTGTGAGCACACCCACTCTGATCATTCAAAACTGCCTGCGAGCCCCTGATATGACTCGCATTTCTTCATGAGGTTTCTGGATCAAACTTGATAAATCCACTTCTTCCTTTAATCTGATTAACTTCAGATCCATAGGAAACTTTTTCCTTTCAAGTGCATCTGTTCAAAAGCCTTGATTTTTCTGTATCATTTTCTTCTGTGACTTTCCGGAGACACAATTTTTTACTCACCTGTTCTCTGTCCACCATAGATTTATGAGCAGCAAGACAGCCTCTTTTTTTGACGTCTACCCCCTCTGCAGCCCTGCTCAGCCACATAACTGTTACGGGCAGGACGCTTGGGTTTTCCTGTTCAGAGCTGCAGAATCCCAGCCTCTGGCCTCCCGCCCTTCCCGAGTGGCAGCCTGTGTGGTGTGAGGTGGAGAATGTGACGGTGTTCCTCTGCACAGCTGCTGAAACATCTCTTTATTGTCCACCAAATCAAGAGGATAAGTTTTTCGGTTGTAAGAGCTTCTCTTCTATCTCGTCTTACTTGACGGACTCAATTTTATTGCCCTATTATATCACAACACAATCAATGCCTTGCCACCGCTCCATTCACCATATTCTTATTGGTTCCTTGTGAATAACGCTGTTCCCTTCTCACTCTATCCTCTTTTAGAAATCTCACCCACTTTTTAAGGTCTAGCTTAAGTCACGAAGCCCTCTCCGGCTACTTCCTGCACTACCCTGTAATTGTGTCAAATGTACTAGTTTGGGCTTTAGCCACACCATGAGGTCTGTGTGCAAAGAAGCCAAGTTTTAAACCTGTTATCATGCTGACAGCCACTGTACTGTACTGTCAGAATTCCATGACTTCAGAAAGCAGTGCTTCACACTTTACATATATTAATATGTAACACTTAAAAATATGTATTTGGAAGCTATGCTTGTCTTGTAAAAGCCCAAAAAGTGTGTCCCTCTCCCAGCTGACCTTAATAATTGGCCAGGAATGATCTAGCACAGCCTTTCTTCTGTCGCCATTCTTTCGGGGGCCACAGTGCTGTGTTCTCCCCGGTTCCATCTGTGCAGCCAATGATGCGGCTGCTTGCTGTTCAGGCGCCCACACTTCCCTGACACGTAAACCCTTCTGAAGACCCCACCTCTCATTCCCTGACTTCCTGTCCAGTCGTTACTTGAAAATTCCTACCCCCTCTTCCTCCTCCTCAGTCCTTGCCCCCTGTATATCACAGGTGTCATAGGTTTTGGAGTAAAATTAAAACAATGAAGAACCCGCTCACTGCCAGAGTTCTACTGTCTTTAGAGAAGTGCTATTTTTTCATCCTTCTGTGAATTTGCTATTTTCCCCCCAACCACAAACAGAAGATAAAAACACAATTTCAAATCATTTTCCTGTTTTTTAATATTGTATTCAGTTTTGACTTTAAGGTCAAATAGGCTTTCCTAAGCTGCTTTGAATGAAAACCAACTTATGTACTTACTATGTACTGAGTCCCAAACCAGGTGTCCGAAAACAGCCTGCGTGTGTGTGGTGGTAGTGAGGTATGGGGCTCGAACCCAGGGCCTTCTCAATGCTAAGCAAGTGCTCTACCAATGAGCCACACCCTCAGTCCCAGAACAGCCTCTTTTTAAGTTAGGGTAGCCCCCCTGCTTTTGACGGGATCTCACTACGTAGTCTAGGCTGGCCTCAAAGTCATCATGCCCTAGCTAAGTTAGGGTGTTTTTTTTTGCACATAATATCCACGTAGTCTACATACATTTAAATGAAAACACTTAAAGTCGAGCCTTGTGGATGTAGCTTAAGACGGGGCACTTTCTTGAACTATAGAAAGCACCATCTCCCTCACGCTACTCTGTAACTGCATCCCTAGTCCAGGTAAAGAATCTGTGCTCTGAAATCCAAGTGAGTTGGTAAAGTTAATTAAAATTCTGACTGCTAACATTTGCTACAGCATACAATTTTGTTACCACAGATTAAGTAATTATTTGCTGAATGCCAAGTCAGTGCTAACTTTATATTCTGAGTTTAAAAATCACCAGGAAATGAGCACAGCTCCTGCCACCATTAAAATTCACATATATTTCAGCTCTTCTAAAAAAAAAAAATTGGTACTAGTTTTTTATTGTCTTTAGACTGAGGTGCAATGCAGGTCTCTCCTTTGAGGGGAACATCACCTGGAACTTAGCTCTAGAAATGCTCTCGGCTCATCCTGCAGGGCAGACTTTCTGTTCCCTCTCATGCTGAGGAGTTTTTAACAGTTTCTTCCACAGAAAGGCGATGACCCCAAAAGAGCCACTAGACCTAATGCCAAGGCACAACCACATGTGTTACATTTTACTGCTTATACCAAAGTGGGGGGACACTCTACTGAGTTAACCATGGCCAAGGCAATGCTAACTTCATGTTTTTGCACCTCCTGCTCAATTAAAACTTCCACTTATCTTTCCATCCTATGGCTTTCACGAGTACCAGAATGCATGCAAAGCTGTGCTTTGAGCACACACATAAAGCACTAGTAGAACATCTATGCGACGCAGTCATCATCTCCTTCTGGACCTTCACGAACCATGTCACTTGTAGCTATGTGAACCTTGGCCCTCTGTTTTGCCAATACAGATACGTAGCCCTTCAGGATCTGAGGAAGCACCCTGTTCACCTAGAGCTAATCCAATTTTCTGTAGCTGCAGTGGAACACTGAAATTAACTTATGACTAAACACGAGTTACTTCATATTAAATTAGTTTTTCTCCTCAGTTCCATTCTCCTCATTTAAATTATGAGGCTGGAACTGTTACCTGTATCCAAAGAGTAGCATTCAGAATGTTAAGGGGTTTTTGCTATATACAAAAAAAAAAGTTTAAATTTTCCTTACATTTTTGTACACATTTTAGAAAGTCCTAAGAAGTAATTAAGTTTTGGTTTTCAACGTGTTTCTTGTACAGAAATATAAGTTATGAGTATGCTAATGTTTTAGGAACTAACCATTGAAATTAACCCCAAAGAATCAGAATTGTTCAATTTCTGTATCCTGTCCGTATTTCACTCCAGAGCAAGCACTCATGCTTGGCTGGGAGAAAAAATCCCATTCTAAGCTCTCCTTTTTTTCTGTCTGCACTGGGGGTAGTCACTTATTTTACTTGCAGACTTTGAGAAGGTGTCAATAAGAAAACGGAAGCTGGATGGGTGTGGGGCAGGGAGTGCAGATCAGAGATGGACTCCACCTAAGTTACTGAGTCTGGGTTATTTCTAGAGAGTTTAAACTGGTTTGGTGATGACAGAGCTATGTGTGTTCCTCTTCTCAAGGTCATAATCAGTTTGTCAAGCAAGGCTTGAGTTTGGAAGAGAATTCTAGAAAAAATGACCTCAGCCATGAAAACCAAGATTGGCATCTTCAAATAATTCTCCGTGTGTGTGTGTGTGTGTGTGTGTTAACTAAAGGGAAAGGGCAGGAAAGAAGAAGAGGTGGTTGCCAAGCATAGTGGCACAGCCTGTAATCCCAGCACTTGGGAGGCTGAGGAAGGAAGATCAGCGCAAGTATGAGGCCAACATGGGGTACACAGTAAGTTCAAGACCAGCCTGAACTACAGGGTGACACCCTATCAAAAAAGAAGACAAGGAGGGGGAGAGACAAGGCTGGGGACTGCCTGAAGGAGGTCTGCACTTATCTGTCAGCTGCGGAGCGTTCCCACCTTTGGTTATATTGCTTTCTACAGGTCTTCCCGAGAGTCCTGCAACACATTTCTATGCACTGACTTGAAATTCACTCTCTGGACAACTAAACTAGACAAACCAGTATTTCATAGGACAGAGAATAAACCAGATCAGCCCAAAGCAAAACAGAACTGCAAACAAGGTCGCTAATACCTGCTATCTTACTCAGCAGCCCCTCCACACCAGGGGTCCTTCCCGTTCTGAAGTCTTGTTCACTTTCCCCAAGGGATTTTACTTCAACAAAGAGGAAAGTACAGCACAATGAAAACCCTGCCCCAGAAGTGAGTCCTCCCCAGAGATAACAACGCCCTCTACTGCTAAGCACTGACACCTTCCTGGAAGAGCTGCTATTACTTTATTCTCCCAATAACCCAGACTACTCTGCTCTCTTTTCGTATCATCTTAAGGAACTGATTTTTTACAGAATTAGCTTTAAAACTATTATGATACATAAATACAGGACTACCCTAGAACAAATCTGGAATCCCTACAGGGCCTCTAACCGTTTCCTTCCAAAAGCAACTCAAAAATCTTCCTTGGAATGCTAATGGCTAGATCACCCTCAAAATCACAAGTATTATCTATCTGATTTTGAGTAAGTAAAATGTGCTCAAAATACATATTATTTTAAAATATGCAAGGAGGACCTCAAGATGGCGGATGAGTAAGAAGCAGGCAGCGAAACTCTCTCTAAAAGTTACCATTGGAACACGGGAATATAGTGACCCGGAAAGCGCAGGAGGGGGGGAGATGCCTCCCCGAAACCCAGAAAAGTTCTGAAGCGCAATCTGGGACCCCCGGCACCAGTGACGGGTGACTTCCAACAAAGAAGAAGGAAAGAAGGAGCAGACCGCACGCGCGCACCTTCTACTATCCCGGGAGTTACAGCGCCGCGGAGGCTCAATTCTATGGACACACGGTGGCAGCTGGCGCCCAGGGAGCCCCCACGGAGGATCCTGAGACAGCGGCGGGGCAGGGGAGCGGCGGAGAACGGCGCTGACCGGCGGTGAGTGTCTCTCAGCCACAGCTGCCCCGCGCCAGAGAGCGACCAGCCGGGCGCCATTGTGGGGGGTGTGGCAAAACTCAGAGCGGCTCGGAAACTGCTCTGGGAACTTGTGCTCTGGACAGGACAGCACGGGGCCTCTCAGGCCCACGAAAGTGTGCTGAGGTCAGCAGGCGAACGAGACTGGACTCTCAGCCACACCTGTCCCGCGCCAGAGAGCGACTGGCCCGGCGCCATTGTGGGGGGCGTGGCAAAAAACCAGAGCGGCGGGAACCAGTGCAGGGAACCCGCGCTCCACACAGCGCGCTGAGCCTCTCAGGCCCAGGGATCGTGAAAGGGCGCTGAGAGCGGAGGCGAGCTAGACTGGTCTCTGCCTGAAAGTACGCGCCTCTGCTCACCGCCCGCCAGAGGGCGCTCCTGGCTTACTGGGACGGACCTGCACAGAACAGGACTCTGTCACCACAAGGTACCTGCCTACAACAGAGTCAACACCTGGAACTGATTCTTTTTATTTTTTTTATTTTTATTTTTATTTTTTTTTTCTCTCACTGATTTGTTTTTTGTTCTGGCGAAGGGTTTTTTTGTTTTTGTTTTGTTTTGTTTTTTGGTGGGGTTTTATTTTTGATCTGTCTGTTTTATTGTTTTTATCTTCGTTTTTGTTTCTGTATGTGTATTTGCTCTTTCCTTCATTAGTCTCTCTGGTTTTTCATATGAGTGTAAACAGCGCCTCTAACTTCTTTGTGATTGTGGTTGTGATCTGTTCTTCCTTTTATCCCTTCCTTCTCTTTTTACCACCTGTCCTCTGCACTAGTGTCCCAATTTTAGTGGGATCCCTCTTGGTCCTCTAACCTTACATCTAATTCCTTCCTCTTCTCCCAATACTCTATTTCCTCCTTAACTCATTTTAAATTTAAACTCCTCAAGGAAAAATTGACATACATAGGACTTGTATACTGCATATAATTTTTCTGGTGTGTTTTAGATTTTGTTATATAACCGCAACTCTATACAGCTAAAAGTGGTAAATAACTGGTTAGCTCAGTCTGTCATTTTTTAGGCTGTGTTTGATGCTTTAGTTAACATTATAGCCAAATGTGAAGTAATTGTTCTAAACATCTTTCCTTCCTGATATTTCATGATTGAGATTGACTAAGGGACACAGAAAATACAGTGGCACAGTACCAAAGAATCAAGGACTGGGCCAAACAGGTAGCAACTTCGCATACCCAACGAATTGAAGAGGTAGGATCTGGCAGAAAGCTCAAAACCTAAAAGCAAGCTCCACTTGGAAGATACTGCAGAGAAGTAGTCATCTTCTAAAGATCTTAAACACTAGCAATAAAGTAACCTACTATAGGTAATTTGCAAACATCACCCCAGGAATTAAAGAAAGAAAAACTGAGACGACACTTAAACAAGATGCAACCACACACATCCAATTCACCAAAGGCAAACCTAGGGAGCAACGAGGTGGGACAATCCGAAAGCCACCCACCTGGCCTATCCGAAGTGGTAACAACAAAGCAACTGAATGAGGTTCTGGAAAAAATTAAAACAGAAATAATCTCACAGATAACTGCAGAGATAATGTCTACAATGAAGACCATGCTTAAGGACACTATAGCTGATACAGACAAAAAAATAGATGAACTTAAGAAAACTATAGAAACCATGAATGCTCAGCATAGGAAAGAAATGGAATCCATAAGGCAGATTCAAGCAGATATCCAAGAGATAAAAAATTCCATTGAAAGTATTTGTAGCAGAATAAGCCAATGCGAGGACAGGATCTCAGATATAGAAGACAGGCTTGCAATTAGTGATCATGAAATGGAAAAATTCTTAAAAATAGCAAGGGACCATGAAAAATCAATTCAGCAGCTGCTAGATGACTCAAAGATAAACAACTTAAGAATAATTGGAATAAATGAAAAAGCAGGAGATAGCATCAACGACATTAAAACCTTGTTCAAAGACATAATCAGGGAGAACTTTCCTGGAAGAGAAAAGGAATTTGACACCCCTATAAGTGAAGCTTTTAGAACACCAACTAGACATGATCAAAAAAAAACTTCAGCCAGACATATTATAGTCAAGATCCCAGAAATTCAACAGAAGGGCAGAATCTTAAAAGCTGTTAGGGAGAAGAGACAAATCACCTATGAAGGAAAACCCATCAGAATCACAGCTGACTTTTCAGCACAAACCCTCAATTCAAGAAGAGCTTGGAATGATGTATTGCAAGCTCTAAAGGAAAATAATTTTCAGCCCAGATTGATGTACCCTGCAAAACTATCTTTCAAAATTGATGGAGAAATAAAATACTTTCATGACAAAGAACATCTGAGAAAATTTATGACCACCAAACTAGCACTCCAAAACGTTCTGAAGGACATTCTAGAAAGAGATAGGAACCCCAACAGAAGGAATCCACCAGGCAGGGCAAATAATTAAATAGCCGGAAAGCGGAAAAACAAAGAGTGGGAACCAACAACAGGAAAATATCATGACAAGTCAATACATATCAGTTTTAACCATCAATGTTAACGGTCTCAATTCACCAATCAAAAGGCACAGACTGGCGAAATGGATCAAGAAGCAAGATCCAACAATATGCTGTATACAAGAAACACATTTAATTCAGAAAGAAATTCATAGACTGAAAGTCAAAGGATGGAAAACAATACTCCATGCCACAGGAACCCAGAAAAAAGCAGGGGTAGCTATTCTTTTTGCAGACAAAGTGAACTTCAAGCCAAGAAGGATTCAGAGAGATAAAGACGGTCATTACATCCTTGTAAAGGGAACAATCCAAGAGGAAGAGATAACGATCATAAGTATATATGCATCAAATACCAATGCACCCAGCTATATAAAACAAGTACTAAAGGACATGAAAAATCAAATAAGCACTAATACAATTATATTGGGAGATCTCAATACTCCACTGTCACAAAAAGATAGATCAACTGGACAGAAAATCAATAATGAAATAGTAGAACTGAACCAAACTTTTGAACAAATGGACTTAGTAGATGTCTACAGAGTGTTCCATCCCACAACATCAGAATACACATTTTTCTCAGCTGCACATGGGACGTTCTCCAAAATAGACCACATACTAGCTCATAAAACCTGCTTAAGTAAATGCAAAGGAATTGAAATTATCCCATGCATATTATCAGACCATAGTGCAATGAAATTGGAAATCAATGGCAAAAGATCCCACAAAAACTCCCTAAACACATGGAAATTAAACAGCATCCTCCTGAACAACCAATGGGTCACAGATGAAATTAAAGAAGAAATTAGTCACTTTCTACAACTGAATGATAATGACAGTACAACATACCGGAACTTATGGGATACAATGAAAGCAGTCCTAAGAGGGAAATTTATAGCATTAAACACTTATATCAGGAAAATAGAGCAAGCACAAATAAACAACTTAAGGGTGAACCTCGAGCTTCTAGAAAAAGAAGAGCAGGTTAAGCCAAAAGCCCGTACAAGGGAGGAAATTATAAAGATCAGAGCAGAAATTAACGTATTGGAGAATAAAAAAACAATACAAAGAATCAATGAAGCAAAAAGTTGGTTCTTTGAAAGAATAAATAAGATTGACAAACCCTTATCCAACCTTATTAAAAAAAGAAAAGAAAAGACTCAAATCCATGCAATTGAAAATGAAAAGGGTGATATCACGACGGACCCTGCAGAAATCCAGAAGATCATCTATACCTATTTTGAAAATTTATATTCTACTAAGATGGAAAATGCAGAAGAAATGGACAGATTCCTAGATTCGTATGAATTACCAAAGCTGAATCAAGAAGATTTAAAAATCCTAAATAAACCAATATCAACCAATGAAGTTGAAGATGTAATTAAAAACCTCCCAACAAAGAAAAGCCCAGGCCCTGATGGATTCACTGCCGAATTCTACAAGAAATTTAGAGAAGACCTAACGCCCCTACTTCTCAAACTTTTCAATGAAATTGAAAGGGAAGCAATACTCCCAAATTCATTCCTGGAAGCAAGCATTACCCTGATACCAAAACCAGAGAAGGACCCAACTAAGAAAGAGAACTACAGGCCAATCTCCCTAATGAACATAGATGCAAAAATCCTTAATAAGATACTGGCAAACAGAATCCAACAAATCATCAAGAAGATTATACACCATGACCAAGTTGGATTCATCCCAGGGATGCAGGGATGGTTCAACATACGTAAATCAATAAATGTAATACAGCATATTAACAGAACCAAAGACAAAAATCACATGATCATCTCAATAGATGCAGAAAAAGCTTTTGACAAAGTCCAGCACCTTTTCATGATAAAAACCCTACAGAAAATTGGAATAGAGGGTCTTTATCTCAATCTGGTAAAAGCTATCTATGACAAACCAACAGCCAATATTATACTAAATGGCCAAAAACTGAAAGCCTTCCCTCTAAAATCAGGAACAAGACAAGGATGTCCACTGTCCCCACTCTTATTCAACATAGTTCTGGAAACTTTAGCCAGAGCGATTAGACAAGAGAAAGAAATAAAAGGAATAATGATTGGAAAGGAAGAAGTTAAATTATCATTATTTGCAGATGACATGATACTCTACACAGAAGACCCCAAAAACTCCACTAAAAAACTGCTAGATTTAATAAGCAAATTCAGTAGTGTAGCTGGATACAAAGTCAATACTCAAAAGTCAATAGCCTTCCTGTACACAAATAACAAACTTACTGAAAGAGAAATTAGGGAAACAATACCTTTCACAATAACATCCAAAAAAATGAAATACCTAGGAATCAACCTCACGAAGGATGTAAAAGACCTCTATACTGAAAACTACAGTACTCTGAAAAAGGAGATTGAAGAGGATATCAGAAAATGGAAAGATATCCCTTGCTCCTGGATAGGAAGAACCAATATAGTGAAAATGGCCATACTTCCAAAATTGTTATACAGATTTAATGCAATTCCAATCAAAATTCCAACAGCATATCTCACAGAATTAGAGAAAACAATCCTAAAATTCATTTGGAATCAGAAGAGACCTAGAATAGCAAAGGCAATTCTGGGCAACAAAGGCAAGGCAGGGGGCATCACAATCCCCGACTTGAAATTATACTATAAAGCTACTGTGATAAAAACAGTGTGGTACTGGCAATAAAACAGACCCGAAGATCAATGGAACAGATTAGAAGATGCTGAAACAACCCCAGACATACTAAGCCACCTTATCTTTGACAAAGGTGCCAAACACATTCGCTGGAAGAAAGATAGCCTCTTTAATAAATGGTGCTGGAAAAACTGGCTCTACACATGCCGAAGATTAAAACTAGATCCATATCTTTCACCATGCACTAAACTAAATTCAAAATGGATCAGAGATCTAAATATTAAAACAGAAACATTAAATCTGCTGGAAGGTAGGATAGGTAAAACCCTTGGAGACATTGGTGTAGGCAAAGACTTTATGAATAAAAACTCAACCACACGGGAACTATCCCAAAGAATCAATAACTGGGATCTCATCTTATTAAAAAGCTTTTGCACAGCAAGAGAAACCACCAACAGAGTGAAGAGACAACCCACAATGTGGGAAAAAATGTTTGCCAGCTGTTCCTCAGACAAAGGATTACTATCGAGAACATATAAAGAACTCAAAAAAATCAGACCTCCCAAATTTAAAGACCCACTCCAAAAATGGGCATCTGAGATGAATACACATTTCTCAGATGAAGAAATACTAATGGCAAACAAATATACAAAAAAATGTGCAACATCACTAGTCATTCGAGAGATGCAAATTAAAACAACACTGAGATACCATCTCACCCCAGAAAGAATGGCTACTATTAAGAAATCAACTAATAACAAATGCTGGAGGGGCTGTGGGGAAAAAGGAACCCTTCTTCACTGTTGGTGGGAGTGTCGACTGGTACAGCCACTGTGGAAGTCAGTGTGGAGATTCCTCAGAAAACTAGGGTTGGAGGTCCCATTTGACCCAGCTATTCCCCTTCTGGGCATCTTCCCAGAAGAATTAAAAACATCGTACCACAGCGATATATGTGCACCCATGTTTATAGCAGCACAATTTGTAATAGCCAGATCTTGGAAACAACCCAAATGCCCATCAACTGAGGAATGGATAAGAAAGATGTGGTATTTTTATACAATGGAGTACTATTCAGCCATAAAGAAGGATAAACTGGAGACTTTTATAGGTAAATGGATGCAACTCGAGAAAATACTCATAAGTGAAATAAACCAGAAGCACACGTGTAAGCATCGTATTGTCTCTCTAGTATGAGAAACTGAAAGAGTAAATAAGATCCAAAATGTACAATAGATATGGTGAATCAAAAAGAAACTGGTCAAAAGGAGAGACTGGAATAGGGAAAAGAAAGAAGGGAAAGGGAAAAAAAAAATTGTATATATATACATATAAGATGGTTAAGATAGATACACTACCATTTTTACTTAGTTCATTGAAGAGTAAGGTTTGTGCCAATAATGTTTGGACAATTGAATGCTAATGTCTGGTGTCCTGAATAACTAACTTAAAGATAGTAATACGTAATGTATTAACCATTGTTACCCTCCTATTATGTTGGTTTGAAAATTTGTTCTTCTTTTGATTTGTTTTGTTTTTTCTTCTCTTTAAAATAAAAAAAAAAAAAAAAAAAAGAAACTGGTCAAAAGGAAAGAGAGACTGGAGTAGGGAAAAGAAAGAAGGGAAAGGGAAAAAAAATTGTATATATATATATATATATATATATATATATATGATGGTTAAGATAGATTACCATTTTTACTTAGTTCATTGAAGAGTAAGGTTTGTGCCAATAATGTTTGGACAATTGAATGCTAATGTCTGGTGTCCTGAATAACTAACTTAAAGATAGTAATACGTAATGTATTAACCATTGTTACCCTCCTATTATGTTGGTTTGAAAATTTGTTCTTCTTTTGATTTGTTTTGTTTTTTCTTCTCTTTAAAATAAAAAAAAAAAAAAAATAAAAAAAATATGCAAAGACAGTGCATTTCCAAACACAGAAAATTCTTTGCTGAGTTTGGCGTAATCCCAACACTTCGGTTGGCTGAAGCAGGAGGATCAGAAGTTTGAGTACAACCTGGGCAACTTAGTGAGACCCTGTTTCAAAATAAAAAATTAAAAAAGGGCTGGAGATGTAGGTCAGTGCATAGGCCCCCTGGGTTCAATTCCCAATACTACAAAACAAAGAAGTATTTGGTACAGCACTTGTCTAGCATACACAAGATACAAATGGTTAAAGTACTATATTCTGATCAACCATGACGTTAGGTATATGCAGTTGAGTAATGATAATTTGGTGCTATTATGGTTTAGATCTAAATTATCCCCTGAAGTCTCCTGTTTGGAGGTGGGGGCTGGGTGAAGGGGCAGGGCATGGGGATATGGCCTGGATGGGTACATTCCCATTCCTCCTCCTGCCTTCTTTCTCTGCTTCACGGCTGCTGTGGTGTGAGCAACTTTCCTCCGCACCAGGCCTCCTGCCATGCCATTTCTGCTTTTGAACCTGCTAACCATGGACTGAAACTTCGAGACTATGGGTCAAAATAAACTCCTCCTCCTTTAAGTTACCTTATTCTGTCTTAAAGCATTTTGTACCTGCAACAGGAAAGTGACTAACAAAGGTACTCGGATGAGCTATGCTGGCTCTCAGTAGACATTTCCCATGGTGACCCGGGTATCTGCAGTGGTATATCTAAATCTTCCAATGGGATGCTGGTTCGAGGGATCTGGTTCTTAGGGTTAGGATTAGTTGTACAGGGAGGGACAAACTGGTTGTCTACAGTACACAGGCAGGTAATATGGAAGCAAACGCAAGACAATAAATTGGGCACTTAGAAAAATGTTAAGATGAATAGAAAAGGAGGCACAGCAAGCCGCTATGTGAATATAAATGATTACAAAATGATGTGATACACTCTTGAATCTTATAATCCAATTCAAAAGTGTCTGATTCAACATAACTGGCAAAACACTGGGACAAGAGGGCACACCGTGTAAGACCTCAGAGCTGACTACACACTTTCCATATACGTGCAGACAGGCAGGGACGGAGAGACATCAACCCTTCAGAATGGACACTATTCCGTGAGCCAGACTCGCGTGCTTGCGCTGAATGCCACCCCTGCGCCAAAACATCACCTATAGAGTCAAAGGGGAGAAAACCGTGTACTTTTATATCAAAGATGCAGGCTTCCACTACATAGGCAGTCACCATTCTAGCTTTTCATATTGGTTTCTGTTTGCTTGTCAGTTTTCACCCTGAAATGTCTGGGTGTGTTACAGGTGGGTATGGAGGTAGATGTGGTACTCATGGAAAGACTAAGGGCTACAGAGGAGGGAGAAAGCCTTAAGATATTTAACAAAAACCAATATGAAAAACTAGAATGGGGACTGCCTTGGTGGCTGCCTATGTACTAAAAGCCTGGGACTTATAGGGAAATAACGGAACACACCTTGCGGGAGCAGACCACACAACCATTTGTCTGCAGTGGTATTTAATTTTCAAACTGTGTATCAGGTACACAGATACACAGGAGTGTATAAATTTTGAGTACTCACTTTCAGGGAACAGAACAGAGACAAGGCTGTGAGTGTGAATTCTTAATTTATAAAAACAAATAACTGGGGTTTTTGTTTTGTTTATTTTAGACAGGGTCTCACTATATAGTCCAGGCTGGGCTGGAACTCATTATGTGGCCCAGCCTGGATTCGAACTTGTGATTCTCCTGCCTCAGCCTCACGAGTGCTGGGATTACAGGTAGGTATCACCATGCCTGGCTCAAAAAATTTGCTTTTCATTCATGAAAAGGACTTAAACTTTCACTGGATTCTCCAATTTTAGATGTGGGAATACTGGGTTGTGGTCCTGCCCAGTAGAGTAATAAAAGTAGTATACTATTCTATGAATACCTAATTTACAATAAGGGAAACTCCCTCCACACCCCCCACCCCTTCTTATTGTACTGCGTGAATAAAGTACCCAAACTTAAAAGAAATTAAATCAAAGAAAAACAATTACAGGTTTTCCACAACTACCAGGATGGAGATGCAAGTGAGTCAAGGCTTTCCCTGGTGTTATCTGGGACTGTACTAAAAGGAAGCAAAGTTACTTTACAGACTAAAGGAACAAGGGAGGGGCTGGGACAAAGCTCAGCAAGAGTGCTTGCTTAGTGTGGGTGAGGCCCTGGGCTCCATCCCTAGCAACTGGGGTAGGGGTGGGGGCCACACACAAATTAAGAATTGTAGTAGAATGTGACAACAATGCTCTAAGGCTCCCCTAGATGCAAGACAAGGCATTCCTGACCTATTATTAGATGTTAGCATTTGACTTAAAGACTGTATAGAGTGAATTTACCAACTCTGCACCACATAAATCTTATGACATCCGCAAGCGTCATCAGACGGGCAGTGTCCGTGGGCATGAAGGTGAACCCGTGCTCCTCATGACGCAGATGTGCAGCAGAGTTAAGTAGAGAACCCAGAAGACTTCTGGCTGAGTTTAGATATCTTACCGTTATGTCTCAGCATACTACTTTATTTCTCTAGATTTTAATTAATTTGCTTTCAGTACATTTAGGGGCTTATCAGTTAATGTATGTGCAACTATTTGCACCAAAATTATTCAAATTCAATGGCTATAGTTACACAGCAAGACTTCACTTAACCTAGTGTTGCCAGTGATGAAGCAAGGCAGAAATTTTTTGGAGTGTTTTTGTCATTTTTCATTTGGATGCAGGATGCCTCAGATGTTAAGTAAAAAATCCAAAAAGCTCTCAAGGGGAAACTTTGTGCATTACTCTGGGTCCTTGGCTTTTAGCCACTGGGTAAGACTGGGAAGGAAGCCACCCGAGGACCCCAGAGCTCTGACCCAGGAAGCAAGACTTTTGATCTGAGGAAAACCACATCAGTGATGTGCTGCAATGAATCCTGGTAATGGACCATTACTCACTATACAAGCGAAGAGTTTTGTATTTCCTCGGGAAAAGTTCCTTGGTACAAGAAAAATCAAGGACGTAACAGTAAAAATACTTTACAAAGACACACGATAAAGACTCACAGGGGTCTCTTCAACCTTTTCACAATGCATTTAATGAAGCACTCCTGAACCTGGTCACTTCATGCTGTGCTATTAGCAACAGAGCAAGAAAGGCTAGTGTGAATAAACACCTTGTACAAATGCAGCCTCCTAGGACCGTAACATTTGCTGTTAAAAGTTAATTTTAATAATCATTATGCAAATAGTGCCAGTATATTAAGCAAGAGGTAGATGATGGTGACCTCGCTTTATTAATTTTAGGAATAACGTACTTTACAACAACCATTTCAGACATGCGGCTGCTTCACGTACCACTTCTGTTGATGTTTCTGCATGTTCAGAAGTAACGTGTTCTTGAAGAGATGTCTCCGTATAGCCCATTTTTCCACAATACGGACAAGTAAAAGACTGTGGCTGCTCTACAGAGAAAGCCTCCCCACCATAGTACAAATCTGAAAAATAAAATGGAATTGCATTGAGGAATAATTATTATCAGTCTTTTAATATGTAAAAATGTTTCATATGGTACAATCATGTAAAGAAAAAGCATGCCTGGTATACTTGCCAATAGCCCCACTCTGTCAGGACTGCCTGATACCTCTCTGTTTACATTTGTAACACCCTGATCTCCACAGGGCCCTGTGTACGCTTCTAAAACTGCCTCCTCAGACAACTTCTACAGCCTTACGTGAGAACAGGTCTTCTTCCCGCTCCATAGTTTCAAGTGTCCCGCAAAGGCCCATGTGTTAAAGGACTGATCCCCATCCTGCGGCTCTGCTGAAAGTGGTGGAACCCTGGAGAGGTGGGGCCTAGGTGGAAGAAACTCGGTCCCTGGGGCATGCCCCGGAAGTGGATGCTGGGACCCTGGCTCCTTTTTCTCCCTGCTTCCCTGCTGCCAAGAGGTGGACCAGGCCTCCTCTACTACATGTTGCCACCACGGCAGACTGTGCTGCCGAGGGCCCAAAGTAACAGGGCCAAGTGACCATAAGCTGAAACCTGCGCAACTGTGAGCCAAAATAAACCTTGCCTCTTTCTTCTGCTGTGTGATACTGGGGACTGAAACCACACCAGGCAAGCACTCTACCCACTGGCAGTCACACCCTCAGCCCTTTTATTAAAACTCTGAAACAGAGTCTCAACTGCCCAAGCTGGCCTCAAACTTTCCAACCTTCTGCTTCAGCCTTCCAAGCAGCTGAGATTACAGGCATGCACCACCACACTTGGCTCCTTTCCACCTTTTAAACTGATTATCTCAGGTATTTTGTCATAGGGACAGAAAATTGACTAACACATGTTCTCCTTTGTTTAATTTTGAAACTGTTCATTCCAAATCTATATCTAATTTTTTTTTAATGTGGGTACTGGAAGTCGAACTCAGGACCTTGCGCTTGCCAGCAGGTGCTTATGCCACTGAGGGATATCACCTGCCCTTGTTTTTCTTTATATGGGTACCAGGAGTCGAACTCAGGACCTCGCGCTTGCCAGTCAGGCGCTTATGCCGCTGAGCTATCTCACCGGCCCTCTATATCTAATTCTAATTTTTTCCTTCTCTCTATATATACTGTGGCAACACTGATATCAACAGAAAGAATCAGTAGGGTGTACTATATACAGGGACACATGCACTTAAAGGAAAAGGAAAGATGTACGTGATCAATACACCAACTCCCAGATGCAACTATACTAAGGACGATAAAAAATTTAATGAATGCTTAAACGAAAAAAATGTCAAAATCAGTTTAAAAGGCACATTGCTATTAATTCCCTCAAGTTACTCCCCTCATGTTGACTACACTTACACTTGGCAATGTATTTTACTGTAATAAGTTAAAACAAAACAAAACAAAACACCAAACTTTTCGATCACCCCTTATGAGTCTACCGAACGTACCACACAGAGCAGGAAGATGCTCAGCACTCAGTTCTCGTGGGTGCAAACTGGAATAGGGCACCACCACCAGACGCTTCACCCAAGTGGGTTACTGAACAACTCACCAGAGTCTGTGGGATAATCTCTTCACCTCATTAGTACACCTCAGGGAATGTCCTGAGGTCTACCCTGTCTCCACTGGTCACACACACAAAAAAGCCAAAATATATTCAGTATGCTACACTATTTCACTACAAGAACTATCTAATTCTTTAACATGAAACAAATGGCAAATTTAAGAGTATAATATTTCTTTTGTAAGAAAATGAAAGTGTCCATTAAATGACAGTTTAAGTCTCAAGAAAGAATATAAACCTATCTTCAAAGTAGCTGCACATTAGGTATATATTGATCAGTTATTATATGTACAATACTGTCAGGTAGATATGGGGTAATTGAGGATACATTAGGAAAAAAAAAAAAAAAAAACCCACAGTATTTCCTTACAAGACAAAGAGTGTAAACCAAAAATCCATAATCATTATTTCTCTGGTAGAAGACTGAATGCTTTCCCCCTAAAATCAAATAAGAGAATAGAGTATTCACTCTTGCCCATTTTCTTCAGATATCTAACCAGAGCAAATGAAAGGCATCCAGATAGAAAGGAAGAATTAAAATGAGCCCTACATATTTATAGGTGACATGGCCTTATTACATCAAAAATCCTAAGAAGTCTACTAAAAACCTATCCAAGCTAATAATTTCAGCAACACTGTAAGATACAAAATCTATATATAAAACTCGGCGGGGCACGGTGGCACATCCCTGCAATTCCAGCGCTCAGAGGGCTGAGGCAGGAGGACTGTTGAGTTCGAGGACAGCCTGGGCTACAACATGAGTACGAGGCCAGCCTGGACTACGTGGTAAGACCCTGTCTCAAAAAACCGAAAACAAACAAAAATCAATTATTTTTCTACACACTTAACATAAATCTAAAACAAACAAACAAAAAGCTAAAAACAACTTTGCCTATAATAATAGCAAAACATAAATAAATATTAGGCCTACATTTAACAGAAGAGGTACGTAAACTTATACTCTGATAACTATAAATCATTGTCAAAAGAAATTAAAGACCTAAAAATAAATGGAAAGATAGCCTATGTTCATGGATCATCAGGTTTAATACTACTATTATTTTGGAGCTGGGAGTGGTGGCCCACACCTATAATCCCAGCACTCAGGAGGCTGAGGCACGAGGAGGATCGCTGCGAGTTCGAAGCCAGCCTGGGCTACAACTGAGTGAGTTCAAGGCGAGTCTGAACTGCATAATGAAACCCTGTATCAAAAAAACAAAAAAAAAGAGGGGGGCAGTTACTGAGATGGGGTCTCACTATATAGTTCAGGCTGGCCTTGAATTCATTATGTAGCCCAGGCTGGCCTTGAACTTGCAATAATCCTCTTGCCTCAGCCTCCCCAGTACCGGGATTATGGGTGTGGGCCACCACGCCCTGCTGATTTATTATTAAGATGGCAATACTCGCCAAGCCCTCTATTGACTCCATATGCAGAAATTAATTCTAACTGGATGAAAGGTCTAAATGCAAATGTTAAAACTATAAAGCTCTTACAAGACAGAGGTTTAAATCTTTGTGGCCTTGGATTTGGCAGTAGTTTTCTAGGTTTGACACCAAAAGCACTCAACAAACGAAACAATTTTTGTGCTTCAAAATACACCATCCAAAAGACAACAGAACAGGAAGAAATGTTTGCGAATCATTCACCTGTTAAGGAACATGTGTACAGAATACTTATTACAACTCAATAATAAAGGCGCATTATTTAATTTGTTAAAATGGGCAAAGGATGTGAACAGACATTTCCTCAAAGAAGATACATGAATGGCCAATAAGCATAATAAAAGATGCTTATATACCATTAACCATCAGAGAAATGCAAATCAAACCACTTGATACACACTTCATACTCACAAGGCTGGCTATAATAAAAAAGACAAAGAATAACTCTGTTGGCTGAATAAGAAATTACGACCTGAAACACTATGGCTTTTTAAACAGATGGACAGTGTCCTCTGACAAACTGCAAAAGTGACCTCACTGCTGATGAATAGCACAAGAATGGGTGTCTGTGTGCTACCAGCAAGAACAGTTGGATTTTACTCCGTCCGTACTGTTTCATACTTTGTCAGTTGTGTATATTATGTAACATCTTTCACGAAAAGTAAACAATGATTGATAGAAAGAATACTTAGAATGTAAAAGTAAGGTTCATTTTCTTTTTTTTTTGGTACCGGAACTCGAACTCAGGACCTTGCGCTTGCCAGGCAGGTGCTCATGCTGCTGAGGTATATCCCCAGCCCAAGGACGGTTTTAGAACACTTTTCCTTCACAGATACACATACAAAACTGTAAATGGTCATCATTAACATTGCCGTTAAATACTTACCAAAATCTACCCTTGTCAATATGCACTGCATTGGGTGGTCAGTTGTATGCCTTGTTGTTGTTGCACCACTTTCATAACAAGATGCACAAAGATCGTAGTCGTAGCAAATTAAACACTTGTATCTGCGACCTCGAAAATTTCCTTTTAAACATGCATCACAGCTGACACCTATAAAAAAAAGAAATCTCTTTAATTAGCAGCTGTAAAAGGCCACTCTCCATTTCATTTATATTAACGTTTAAAGGTTTCATTTAATCCTACACATGCTTTCCAAAATGACTAGAAATGCCAAGTGACGTGGTAAGAATTCCCACTTACATGGTGGCTTGGATGCTCAGCGGGGTGGATTTATACTCCTAACGAAAATAACTTAAAATGTTTGATGAAATGTAAAAGTCCCTTGTGAAATGCCTTGATAGGTTAGAAAGAGGGTAAAAACCGAGGGAAAGAGGAACTAGTAACTGAAAGCACGAAGCGGAGCTTTCAGACCAAATGCACTTGGTAAACCAGATAAAAATCTGAGTTTAGGGCCGGTGAGATGACTCACCGGCTGAAGCGCCTGCCCGGCAAGCACGAGGGCCCGAGTTCGACTCCCGGAGCCCACATATGAAAAAGGGGCCGGTGATATCGCTCAGCGGCACGGGCGCCTGCTGGCGCACGAGGTCCTGAGGTCGACCCCCCGGTACCCACACACACAAAAAAAAAGTCTGAGTTTAGATTTCCACGGCACTGCAGGGCAAAGTACAGGAAGCAAAGACCAAAGCCTGTGGATGCAGCAGTTTGCTCAGAAAGCTACGCCCCAAGGATCCCCTCGGTGTATGGTGAGCTAGAAATCCTGTCCGGGGAGCACACACACTGTCCTAGTGACGCTCTCCCACCCCACCTGCAGGTGAAGGGAAGAGTGGAGGGGGAAAAAAAAGTGAAGGTCGGAACCACAGGCTGTCTTCGTATAGGCTGAGAGCCCAGATTCTACCACATGGTTCTCAAAAACCCGGGGGCAAAGGATTTAGAGTGGTTATAAATGAGTCTTACCATCAAGCATCTCACAGGAGTAAATGTGCAACGAATGAGTACACTTTAAATCATAAAATAAAAAACCAAAGCAGCGCGAGAAAGAACTAGCAGAAGCAGCAGCATGGGACTGTCAGCGTTCATGATCAGAACTGGGTACCATCTATAGCCCCAGCATTCGCGAGGCCAAGGAGGAGGGTCACATTCAAGGCCGACCTGGCTTACGCAGCAAGAACCCGTCTCCAAACAAAAATAAAACAAAACAAAAAGCAGTTGAAGAACTTCAAGATTTTAAAAAACACTTTAATAAAACTCAGTGGGCTGGTCTAATGGTAGGAAAATCTTTCTTTTTAAGTATATGTGCTGCCAAAATGAGCATGGAAAAAGCTTTTTAATCACCCATGTATGCTTGTTTATGCAGAAAACCCACAGAGTGATAAGTATGAAGTATGTGACAGACAAAAGTTTGGTATTCAGGAGCTGGGTGTGGTGGTGCACACCTGTAATCCCAGTGTTCTATTTTTATTTTTTATTTATTTATTTTTTTGTGGGTACCGAGGGGTCGACCTCAGGACCTCGCGCGCCAGCAGGTGCCCGTGCCGCTGAGTGATATCACCGGCCCCTTTTTCGTATGTGGCTTCCGGGAGTCGAACTCGGGCCCTCGCGCTTGCCGGGCAGGCGCTTAAGCCGCTGAGCCATCTCACCGGCCCCAATCCCAGTGTTCTAGAGGCTGAGGCAGGAGGATCGCCTTGAGTTTGAGGCCAGTCTGGGCTACAAGGTGAGTTCAAAGTCAGCCTGAAATACATAGCAAGACCCTATCTCAAACCAAACCAAACCAAACCAAACCAAACACAAAAAAACTAAAAAGTTTGGTATTCAGAATACTTTAGGAACTCTGATATAGGAAAATGACCAATATCCAATAAAAAAATGAGTAAACTGTCAACAAACACTACACAGAACACAAGGCAAATAAATACATGAAAAGATGCTCACTCTCATTAGTCATCAAAGAGGTGCAAATAAAACCATGAGCCTTCGCTTTACATCTGGCAGAACACTGAAAGTCGGGTGGTGTCCAGCGTTAGTGGCGATGAAGAGCCACAGAAAAACCTCGGACTCTGCTGGCCAGGGGCAAGGGTGCACTCGGCAGAGCCGCTCTGAACAAGTTAAACATGGTCCCTCCTTCGATATCCCAACTGCACTCTCCGCAGCTCCCTCTGTGCACACCACGCAATGTGCTCAGCTGCTGGGATTCAATAGCGGACAGCAGTACAAAAACAAAGTGCCAGGGCTAGTGAGGAGGTAGATGCCACGCAGACTAATTAAGCAGAGGGGTACGTTGTGTGGGTAAAGAAAATTCTACTTGAAAGGATGATATCTGAGCAGAAATATGAACTATTTCAAAGTTAACTTACTCAAAATAGCATCTAAGCATGACAATGCTTTAAGTGCGACACTGAAAACATTACACAGGTGTTAAGTACTGGTTGAAGGACTGGGGACAAGAACCTGTCTGCTTAGGTGCCAGGAAGGTAAACCAGGCTCTGAGAATTGACTTCTCTGTGTGTGGCCCATCTGAGATTCCTTGTGCACTGGGGACGCTTCCAGACAGATATAAATGAGCAAGGCTAAGGTGATGTGCACGGTGATGCTGCCAAACACTGCAGCATCAGTAAAAAGAAGCTGATGATGCCCAGCCCTACGTGTTCTTACGAATTATCTAAATGGTTCACTTAAGGGACAGGGTAGGGTTTCGGGCTTCACCTACAACCCAGCTGAGGTCCAGTAACTGTTATCCCTTTAACAAACAGACCTTTCATTTTCTTTTCTTTCTTTTTTTTTTTTTTTGAGACAGAATCTATGTAGTTCAGGCTGGCCTTGAACTTGCGGTGATCCTCCTGCCTCAGCCTCCCAAGTGCTGGGTTTACAGGTGTGCACCACTGTGCCCAGCTCTTGCTTTTTCCTTTCCTTTTCTTTTTTCTACCAGTGCTGCGAATGGAACCCAGGGACTCACACTTGGTAGACAAGAACTTTACCACTGAGCCACACTCCACCCTACTAAGAGGCCTTTGGGTTGGAGGTGTAGCTCACTGGTAAGCTCACCCTTTGCTTTGTATGTGTGAGGTCCGGGTTCAATCCCCAGTACTGCTTCTCCCCGCAAAATTTAGGTTTCACTTAACCAATACAATATATATCCTGCAAAAACTGAGTTAACCAAACATTCCCTAGCTTGTAAGATTTTACTAGCAACATTTACTAGCCTTTGCTAGCAAAAGTCATATCATCAGGTGATGGTGGCGTATTTGTGATCCTTTACCCAATCATGCTCACCGAGGAAGACAGATGAAGATGCTAGAGAATACAGTTTAACCTCAGTTTTGACAATGACATAGATAGAACCCAAATGAAAAGATTAGTGTACATCTGATGCCCCATCTGAAAAAGCCACATCTGAACACATTCACATCCCGAGCATCTACCCTGTACTAAGTACTTCTGGGAAACAAATACATAAAAGCTATGAACAAAAGTCAAGAGTGAAACAACGGCTTTGGTGGGAATAGGTATTTTAAAAGCCACTGAAATACTACGCATAATATCTTTTCTTTCTTATTTTTACTTACATATTTTTTGAGACAGGGTCTCACTATTTATTCCAGGCTGGCCTCAAACTCATGATGATCCTCCTGCCTTAGCCTCCCAATTGCTGGGATTACAAGCATGAGCCACCATGCCTGGCTTCTTTCATTTATTTATTTGTTTAATTTATTTTTATTGCATGTCTGCAGTGCTAATACTGCATAATAATGTTACATTCCTTGTGTGGAGTTGGTACATGTACATAACACATCTTAATTCCTTTTTCATCCCCTTTCCCTGCCCCTTCCCCCATCTCTTGATTTCCTTCCTATTTGAGAAAGATCTTTTGCCCTACTTCCTACTATCTATCTTTTATTTTGCTTTTTATTTATAATTTGTTTCTCATAGGAGAAACCATGTTATATTTAAGCCTGTGTATCTGATTTCTTTCAGTTAACATTATGGTCTCAAGGTGCATCCATTTTCCTACAAATGACTAAAATTTATCTTTCTTTATGGTCGAGTAGGATTCCATTGTGTGTAAATACCAAGAAGTTTTTATATGTATTTGTTTACAGCATTTTAAAGGGGAAAACCCCAGTGTGATAATGTCAGGCTGTCAGCAAGGCTCAGGCATCCTCCAACAAGTGAGACTTCCTGAAAAGGGTCCATATCTTATGTGTTATACAGCAATCTTAATACTGAGAACCGCGCAGAGAACTACATAGCAGTATCTCAGTTTACAAACCCTTTTGTTTGCGAACAATTTGGTTTGCAAACAGAAGTGTTTGGCAAAATTTCATTTTTGTTTTCGAACCCTGCATCAGGTGATGAACACGGCCAGAGCCATCTTTTCCAGAATTGCGGAATGAATTAAGTTCGTGAACCAAGGTGCCACTGTACTACTAAAATAGCTTTATAATGACAAAGGCAGTTCCAAAGAAGTGGCTCTTTGCATTCAGGCAGTAAGTCATGCAAAGATGAACATGAAACCAATTTTAAAAATGAACTATAGTAACTTAGTGAAAAGCTGAAGTAGCCAAAATTATTTTGCTTACAGAAGATGGTCAAAGGATTATTTTCAGAAGTGAAATTGCTAGAGAAATTCAAGACAAATTTTACAATGCTTCAAAAGCTGGGAGTATAAATCAACAGTGGAAAACTTCCCCCTTCTATTTAAGAATCACAGGGGCCAGATATGGTGGCACACACCTGTAATCCCAGCACTTGGGAGGCTAAGGAAGAAGGATCACGATTTCAAGGCTAGCCTGGACTATGTAATGAAACCCTGTTGAAAAAAGGAGAAAGAGAAAGCTAGACATGCAAGCCATACAAAAAGCAGGTAATTTTACAGGCTTCTTTTTAAAAAAGTATTTATTTTTAAGCCAGATATAATGGTGCATGCCTGTAATCCCAGCACTCAGAAGGTTAAAGCAGGAAGGAGGATACCTACGAGTTCAAGGCCAGCCTGAACCACACAGTGAAACCCTGTCTCAAAAAAAAAGTGCTTACTTTCAGAATTAAGAACAGAGCAAAAAAAATTTTATTACATATACATGTAACTATTTAATTTTTAAAATCTATGCCACTTGAAGGGAGAGACTTAAGGAAAAAATGATATCTCCAAATATATAGGAAAAGACCTGCAGCTAGGCATCAGAGTGCACACCAGCAATCCCAGCCACATAGGTAGCTGAGAACCCCAAGTTTGAGCCTAGCCTATGCAACGCAGCAAGACCTTGTTTCAAAATAAAATTTTAAAAAGGGGGGCCGGTGAGATGGCTCAGCGGCGTAAGCGCCTGCCTTGCAAGCGCGAGGGCCCGAGTTCGACTCCCGGAACCCACATACGAAAAAGGGGCCGGTGATATCGCTCAGTGGCACGGGTGCCTGTTGGCACGCGAGGTCCTGAGGTCGTCCCCCTGGTACCCACAAAAAAAAAAAAAAAAAAAAAAAAAAAAAAAAAAAAAAAAAAAAGGGCTAGGAATGTAGCTCAGCATTCCCTGGGTTTGATCACAGTTATCATGGAGGGGGGGCATACATAGCTAAAAGAGATTGCAGGAGCAGAAAAAGGAAAATGGTAAAGTCAGGAGAGAGATCAAGATCTAGAAGAGAACTAGAACAGAACATTACAGTTGGGAAAACATGGATAACTCAGCATGCAGGTTTTACAATGTGTGCTTTTCGCACTTAGTTTTCTTGTTTCAAACAGATACTTTCACCCAGCAATTTACAACAACTCAGAACTAGGAATCAACTTGCTACTTTTACCCCCCTGCACCCCCCACCCTGCCCCAGGGTCTTGCTATGAGGTCCAGGATGACCGTCATTGACCTTCTATGCAGCCCAGGCTGGCCTCCAACTTCCGATCCTCCTGCCTCCATCCATCCTTTCTAATTAATTAAATATGTACTACTTGCCAAGGTGTAAGAGTGAACAAAAACATTTGCTGGAGGGGGCTAGAATGTAGCTCAGGGGAAAGCATTTGCTCAACATGCAGGAGGCCCTAGGTTCAGCCCCCAGCATCACTAAAAAGAAGAGGGGGGAATATAGAAAGAAAAATTGTTTTGAACTTTTTTCTAGGTATAGAGCAGTGAATAAAAGTCTTTGCTACATATGGCTTACACCTTAGTAAATGGTATTAGCAGCAATTTCATTATTCTTTAGGTGCCAGATGATTTACATATATTACTTTAACAATCTTTATTTACGAAGTCATGAGATAAGTGGAAAAGTGTGATAAAACTTTTTATTTTTATTTTTTTAATGCAGCGTCTTGCTATGCTATCCAGGGTGGCCTTGAATTCACTATGTAGCCCAGGCTGGCTCGAACTCAAGGCGACCCTCCTGCGTGCTGGGATTACAGGGGTGAGCCACTGTGCCCAGCTAAAACTTTTAAGTATGGCTGATTTGAACCAGTTCAAATCCGTCCAACAGAGTGAATGAAAAGAAAGGCTGGATATTATATTTAAGGAGTTTCTTAGGCACTTTGTCAAAGAAGAAAGTTTAATCAATCTCTGAAAGTTTTCAGAGTAGAGTAAGTTGGTCCACTTTGGAACAAGTGCCTGATTTGCATCTGTCGCTATCTTAGTGACAGTGGCCTTGCATGTCCTGAGTGAGCTTTTGGGAGTCTTTTAGAGCTGTTTTCTGACCATAAAATGAAGGAAGAAGAGGTGTACAGAGTGACTGTGAATAACTGTTGAATGAATGATGTGAATGAAAAGAGAGAAGGACATCTTCCTACAGTAATCAAGTAAGAGCAAAACCAGAAGGGCTGTGTGTGCGGCTCAGCGGTACAGCACTTGCTGGGCATGCACAAGGATTTAGCTTCCATCCTCAGCACCGCCAAAAGAACGGAGCGTAAAGAGAAAAAGAAAGGGATTAATGCATGTCTATAATAGACTTTGATACAAGAGTCGCTGAGTGATGCAGGAGGGGGAAAAAGGAAGGGGCTGAACAGGTACTTGAATGCTCTAAACATTTCTAGGAGTTGGCCACCAGGAGGCAGCATCAGTCTAGGGGAGAATCGCTGCAAGTTGTAATTAAGTGATTAGGGTGGTTAGTTGGTGGGCAACAAGCTTTAAAAAAAACCACTGTTTGTTAACCACAGCTTTTTTTTTTTTTTTTTTTGTGGGTACCGGGGGTCGACCTCAGGACCTTGTGCGCCAGCAGGCGCCCGTGCCGCTGAGCGATATCACCGGCCCCTTTTTCGTATGTGGGTTCCGGGAGTCAAACTCGGGCCCTCGTGCTTGCCCCGCAGGCACTTAAGCCGCCGAGCCATCTCAACGGCCCAACCACAGCTTTTTTTATAGTTAACAATTTTTAAATGAAAAAAAAAATAATATAAAGACTAGTATTTTCAGGGCTGAGAAGCAGCTCAGTGGAGGCTGTGGGCTCTATCCTCAAGGTCGCAAAACAAAAAATTAACAAAATCACCCCATATATACATGTGCAACTCACTTTAATTACTTTAGACAGTGTGTGCTCCATAGAAACTACTCCTCTGTTTTGAAGATCTAATAGGCAGATCTGTGGACAGGGCAAGCTTGGTTTAAGCTCTAGCCCAATCAAAAGACAAGAGCCTTTCGGAAAGGTGTTAATTTTTATGTAAATATCTAGTGATTACATGAGTATTTTGTAGAAACTTGTAAAGGAGAATATTAGTAATAAATACATTAAATTTCAAATTTGTAGGGGCAGTCTGAAAAAGCACTTAAAAAGATGTAACAAGGCACAGAAGAACCTCTCTCAGATCATCTCTAATCAGCAATCTTCCTTCAATAACCAATTAGTGTTTTAACCTTGGTGCCTCACACCCCAGCTAGTAACACAGTCTCTGAATTCTTGTTCTTTTACAGATGAATAAACTAAGGCACAAAGACACTAACTCGTTCCAAAGGCGCACAGGAAGTAAGTGGAAAACCAGTGGTTAAGACGAAAAGTCATGGAGGTAGGGGAGAGGAGGGGAATGGAAAATGATCAAGATACGATATACTGGTCCCTGTGCAGCAATTCTGCAAAATGAATGTAAGTAAGTACCACAGACATACACCGTTAAAAAAGTCATCAAAAAAAGTTATCTTCTAAAACATCTGTTGATAACAATCTGCCTTCGTTTTAGAAGTGGATGTCTTCAGAGCTTTTTATTTACTATTACTTTTCTCAACTTTTTATATTCTAAGACCTTAATTCTACCAATTATGTAACTTCTTCAGAATGGAACTCTGAGGCTGAAGAGTTACTCTTGAAGCAAGAGCCATCAGAAATTTATTTACTTCCAGACGGTGATCATCAAACCCAGCTCCAACACAAGTCACTCTACTGTCAGTTCGTAGAGCAGTATTTTCTCAACTTTTTGAAAATCCATTTCTCTTACTGGCTAAGTGCTTCAAAGCCTTGCTCTCTCCTTCATCGAAAGCTTCCTGAGCAAGAAACATGTCAGGTCTCACTCTTTCAAATCACTCTGGAGGAATATTCAATATGATCCTCACGGATGTAACTTTTAGCTTCTGTCTTTTCAAACATATAAAGAAATCTGGCTGGGCACGATGGCACACACCTGTAATCCCAAAACTCTGGCAGGACGATTGCAAGTTTAAGTTCTGCTTGGGCAATTTAGTAACTTAGTGAGAACCTGTCTTCAAATAAAAAAAATTAAAAAAATTTTTCTAAAGAGCTAGGCTAGCCAGGCATGGTGCCACATGCCTGTAATCCCAGCACTCAGGAGGCTGAGGCAGGAGAACTGCCATGAATTTGAGGCCAACCTGGGCTACACAGTGAGTTCAAGGCCAGCCTGCACTACAAAGCAAGAAAGACCCTGTCTCGAATGAATGAAAGTCTGAATGAATGAATGAGCGAATGAACGAACGAACACAAGCACCTTCCCCTCCTGCTTGGCCAGTGATCTACAGACAGCAGTGGGCAACTTCTGGTCCAGACAGAGGCTACGTGTATTTGTGAGAGCAGAATATAATTTTCTGTTGTTGTTGCTTTTGGTTGAGACAGGGTTTCGCTACGCAGTTCAGGCTGGCCTTAAACTCACTCTGTAGCCCAGGCTGGCCCCCAACTCACAGTGATCCTCCTCCCGAGTGCTGTGATTACAGGTGTGCACGATCATGTCTGGCTCAAGCAGAATGTAATTTCACACACATTTAAGCCATCTTGAAACTTCTTGGCCTACTGGTAGAACATTTTAAAACTGTTTTTCCACAACTGTTTGAGGAGGAAAAAAAGAAGGGGGAGCCTGAATGTACCACAAGTTGTATAAGCAGGAAGCAGGAAATGGTTTGCTCAATGACATCTGTTTAATGTGCGATAGAGTCCTAGGTGAGTAAGGCACATGGCAGAAGACAACCCATCCCAGACCCCATTAGGACACGCTGCACCCTGCCTGGTCCCAGCCTCACCTGACAGCACTTCATCTTGAGCAGCCCCTCAAGAAAATCCTCTTCAAAACTCTGAAATACAATGCAGGGCCTTTCGTTTCACATTCCCTACAGGGAGCAGTTATCTCAAAACCCACCTCAGACAAGAAGTCCCCTTCTCCTCTTTTCTAGGGTAAGCAATTTAAAATCTAACAAGCCCTCCCAAAGCCTCCCTTCAACTGTTACATTACTTTTCTTATCTGCTCCAGTTCCATCACAGATTTCAAACTAAGGGGACTTACAGCAAACTCTGGACAGGACTAGGAGTAATTTACATAAAGTACGGAATATAAAGAAGTTGTTTAACTGATCTGCATTTTCATCAAGTAAAAAGAAAGAAAGCAAAAAGGAAAAAGTCCCTCTACACCTCAGAGCTGTCACAGGCACACCAACATTCCTTTCTTCTCCTTTCCTTTCCAGGGACCTCTGTTGCTGTTCATGTTTTTGAGCTCCAAGCCTGCTGTTCTATACTCTGTTCTGCAATGCTGGGTCCACATGCCCTTCCTGGCTGCCCAAGGCCATGTAACAATAGAAGGCGACATTCTCAGTTGTTAACTACTGGGGAGGAGGAGGGCTACTGTAACCAGCACCACACAGGAGATGTTACTGAACATCCTACCAAGCCTCTCCCTGGCCCAAATTTAAGAAACTGTGGTCTTAAATTTGCCAACATGCTTATTCAGACTCCATTGGCAGCTGTCTTCTGGATTATGTTCAGGCAATGGGGGGCCCACAGGGGGAGAGAAAGCCAGGAAGAGGTGAGAGTCCTTCAAGCAGCAGAGGGGCTCCAGCCCTGGAGTCTCTGGGTCCCCTCATCATCAGCCAGCTGCGACCCACTTAGACCAAGTGCAGCTGTGTAGAGACTCGGGCCAGACGGCCTCTGAACTCCTACATCCTAGTAACCCCAGCTTGCCTCTTTATCCAATGATGGAAATGTTCTACATCTGTACTGTCCCATGAAGTAACAGTAATTAAAATGCGTGGCAGCTTACAGGCCTAGAAGTAGTGCTAACCCACTAGCAAAAGGCGCACCAAGCAAGCAGCCAGTAATTAGTGTCCACACAGCATCCTCCACTAGGAGGAACTGTGCTCCTTGGAGACTCAGAGGACCCCAGGGGTTGGGGCAGGACAAGTACCTGAACCTGAAAATCTATTTGTAGAATGAATGATCCAGAAACAAGGACAGGGACACGTTAGAAGGACATGGAAGGAACCTCTTCCACTGGCCAAACTGGATACAATCTGAGCATCAAAATAAATACCAGGGCTGGTGAGATGGCTCAGCGGCGTAAGCGCCTGCCTGGCAAGCGCGAGGGCCCGAGTTCGACTCCCGGATCCCACATACGAAAAAAGGGGCCGGTGATATCGCTCAGCGGCACGGGCGCTTGCTGGCGCGCGAGGTCCTGAGGTCGACCCCCGGTATCCACAAAAAAAAAAAAATAAATAAATAAAAAAATAAATAAATAAATACATACCAGTAACAGATTATAACCTACTCAGTAACACAGGAATCTAGAGTCCATACTGATATAAATAAGTAAATAAATCAGGGAGAAGAAAACACGAAAAAAATCTTCCTTACAGTAGACATAGTTAACTAGAACTTGATTCCAACTCCTGTTTCACTGGGATTAGAACTGTCTAGTATGGTAGCCACAAGCCACGTGTGACTACTTAAATATAATTTATTAAAATTAAATAAAATGTAAAACTCAGTTCCCCAGTGGTGCTAGCCACATTCTGAGTACCCACGGGATGAGTGGGTACTGCCCTGGACATGATGTCCTGCGCAACAGCATTGAGATGTGAGCCATACATCTGTGAAAATAAGGCCTAGAAGAGTCTCAGGTAAGATCTGGAAACTCTTTAAAATTTTATAATGGAATAAAAAAAGAATTTCACGAGGGTAAGGAGAATAAAAAATATTGACAATTTTAGAAGCTGGAAGACACAAGTAACTGAATGAGGAAAATTGAAAGAGCTGGTCTAGTATGGGCAAAAGGGAAAGATAACAATCTCCACTGTGATCCAACAGGACTTCTCAGATGGGCATCACTAGGACTAAAGAACTTGGGTTCACTGCTGAAGATGCATGACAGGAAACACTCTAAGTCGCTAGGTTCTAAGGTGCTTCTCCCAAACTGTACTCCACTTCTAAGGGGAAAGCAGTTTATTCAGTAAAGAGGATTAAACACAGGGTTTATGACCGAGAGAACTCAAGGCATCACTGGTCATTGACAAAGGAACAAAGTGCATTCTTTAGTGAAAAAAGAGGGGTTAGGTAACTAGGGAAGGGAAGAGAAGGAAAGAGAAGGAAGGGAAAGGAAAGGAATGGAAGAGCAAGGAAGGGGTGAGGAAGAGGAAGGAAAGAGAAAGGAAGATGAAAAGGAGAGACAGAAAACATAACACAAGAGAGAAAAAACCGGAGCACCGGTTTAAGAGCTTCTACACTCTGACAGTGAGAAAATGGGAGCAAATAACAACATAACTCAAGAAAACTTCTGGGAAGAGAATATGAATGTGAAATGCCCTCAGAGCATTCAACACAAAGAATCAGAAAGACCTGGTACAGGGTGCAGTGTGCACCTGTGACCCCCAGGAGGATTACCAGCTTGAGGACAGCCTAGGCAATTTAGTGAGAACTTGTCTCAAAATTTTAAAAAGTACACCCAGTATAGTGGTGCATGCCTGTAACCCCAGCACTTGAGAGGTTGAGGCAGGAAAGTCACACGAGTTCAAGGCCAGCTAGGCTATGTAGGGACTTCAAGGCCAGCCTGAACTACATAGTGAGAACCTGTCTCAAAAAACCAAAATAAAATAAATTAAAATTTTAAAGGGGGGAGGGCTGTCATAACACACCAGCCACGAGTCAGAAGAGCAGCATGAAAAAGATTCTATTTGCTTTCAGAGACAGACAAGGGGAAGAAGAAAGATCAAGAACCTTGTTTTAGGCTGGGTGTGGTGGCACATGCCTGTAATCCCAGCACTTGGGAGGCTGAGGAAGGAGGACCATTGTGAGTTCAAGGCCAGTCTGGGCTACATAGCAAGACCCTGTCTCAAAAAGACAAAACAAACAAACCAACAAAAAAAAAAACCTCTTGTTTTCAACACTAAAAGGTAACACACTAACATCATCAACACCCCAAACACTTTCAAAATTCATGCTCTAAACCTAGGAAAGCTACCACTGTGTGAGGAAAGTAGAACAAATTTTCAGACTCTGAAAAAAATTACTTCCCATGTAACCTTTCTCTAGAAACACAGAAGCCTCCTGCTACAAGAACAGTGAGAAGAGTAAAAACTAGAAAGCAGGAGATACAATCTAGGAGAAGCAGTGCAATCACCGGGGGCACAGGGAGCGGAGAAGCCCAGGGTGACAGCCATGTGGCCAAGGGCAGCAAGGCTACACTGGACAGTGACACTCCAGAACCCCACCCGGAGTGGGGGCGGATGGCACCCAGACCCCGAGACCACAGTCTCGCTTTATACTGCCCACCGAAGTGCACAGAGAAGGACGTGAGTCATACACAGGCGGCTTGCCTGCCACAAAGTGAACATGTTCTGTCCAACTACCCAGTTACAGAACACTACCTGCACACTAAAGGTCTCCCCAGGTTAATCCCTGAGTGTCCCAACCGCCTGCTTCTCTGATGTGTGCGTGCACACACACACACACACACACACACACCCAATGATACCTGCAGCGCCTCCAGCCGAGCACACACACAGAGCAGCAGAAAGGCCCGAACGACGCTTTGCCCTCTTGTTTGAGCTTTTGCACTGGGAACAAGTGTACTGTTCATGGTCTATTCAGGGCCACACTTTTCACAGTTCATGCTGTTTGCTGGTGATTTCATTACTTAGAACCGTCCCTGAGCATAACGCTCAAGTGCTGCCTGGTGTCCCTAAGCTGGACAAGCTTGGTTTGGGCATGAGTTACAGTGTTGTTGGCCATGAGTTCAATGTCAGTGAATCAAAATGTCTTTCAACAGAACTACACAGAAAACAAGGCTACCTACAGATCTGTTGATAAAAAGGCTATAAGCAGAGGCTTGCAGGACTCTAATCTCTACAGGCAGAGGCACAGTATTTGCTAATTTAATGTTCATGTCAACTTTATGGAATACAACTACCACAAACAGAACTGACTATCTATGCACTATTTTTTATTTTTTAATGTGGGTACCGGGAGTCGACCTCAGGACCTTGCGCTTGCCAGCAGGTGCTTGTGCCGCTGAGCGATATCACCAGCCCTTTTTCCTTTATGTGGGTTCCAGGAGTCGAACTCAGGACCTTGTGCTTGCCGGGCAGGCGCTTATGCTGCTGAGCTATCTCACCAGCCCTCCATGCACTATTGCATACAGCACTGTACAATTTCTTTTCAACCTGAGGGCAGAACGGAGCTCAGGTCCAGCTTCTTCCCAGTTTTCTCTGGCCTCACCCATGTGCTGATGAAACTCCTCCTCTGACCTCCAGGAGACAGGGTCGGCTGAGGACCGCTTGCCCCAAGGAAGCATCCTGCGTCCTGTGCTTCAACCACCTCGTTCCAACCACCAGCCAAATCCTATGCCCTCTGTGGTAGGCCCTGCCCTCCCAAGACTCCCTCCTGACCCGGCCCAGGGGCATCTCCAGGGCTCCTCTGGAGCTGCAGGAAGGTGAAGGCGAAGCTTGGCAGCCCCTCTCCGAGGAGCTCCATGTCTCAGTGCAAACGCTCTTGCGCACACTGTGGGGCTCTGGCTCCCTACTCCATGCTTCCGACCTGAGCAACACGGGGCTTAGGAAGAGGTGTGTGGCGGCTGAAACTACAGAGAAACACAAGAGGACAACGAAGACAAAGGTCCAGTTCATTGCTGTAAAAATGTCTGTGAGATGTTTATTTCTTAACTGGAGAAGTGGGTGCATGGAGATTTATTCTCTTTTTACTGAATACCTACCTTTTAAATACTCTTGAATTCAGGACACATTTCTCATACATGGAAATCCCATCCTCCAAGAAAAGGAATGGCTGAATATCCATGTCTAAAATGGCAAGTATTGTTTAATTTGTTTTTAAAAAGACGCACTGTCATAAAAGAAAATATAAGACTCTATTTTTACTTCTTGGTAGGCAAGGCGAGCTGGCCTTCCTTCCTTCCTTTTTGGCTGAGACAGGGTCTCACTGTACAGCCTGAGCGGGCCTTATCTGGAGACCCTCCTGTGAGCTGGAATTCAGCTGTGCACCCCCCACCCCCCATGAAGTCTTTCTAAGAATACAAGGAAACTGAAACTAGAATGAGAAGGAAAGTATTTTGTAAGTTTGATATTAAATATAAAGAACTTCAATATTGGCAAAAAGTTCCATAAACGAAGTTAAATGACAAGAGATGGGGGAAATTATTTGTAACAAATGTAACAAAAAAGAGCTCTTAAAAACTAAGAAAAAGAAAAAGGCAATAAAAAGGGGCAAGAATTGAAAAATGGATCAGCCAGGTGGGGTGGTCCATGTCTGTACTCCCAGCTACCCAGGCTGAGCAGGAGAATCAAGTTTGAAGCCAGCCTTGGCAACTTAGTGAGACCCTGTCTTAAAATAAAAAGGGAGGATGCAGTTCAGTGGTACAGTGCTTGCTGAGCATGTGCAAGCCGTGTGTTCAATCCCCAGTACTGCAACAAACAGAAAAATGGGAAATGATAAAAAGCCAGGCGTTACGACAACAACAAAAGTATGTTATTCATTCAAATACCTCCTTGGGGCTGGGGATGTAGCTCAGTGACAGAGTACTTACCTAGCATGAGCAAGACCCTGGGTTTGATCTCCACTACTGTAACACACACACACACACACACACACACACACACACACCCCTCCCACAGATCCTCCTTGGTAATAAAAGTATGCCTACTACCCTCCAAAATGTTCAACACCATTCATAAAAAGGTCCAATTCAACCAAAGCTCATGAAAATCTCAAAGAAGACTGACGCATGAACAGTAAAAAAGATGCACTAAGAATCCTATGAAGTACACTTGGCTTCCTTTTGAGTTAATACTGACCTGGCTACCTACACCCACTGCAAAAGTTCAGTCTCTCTCTCTGTCCAAGAGCTGCAGCTTAGACACCACTCACAGTTGTTAGAATGTAAAGAGGCATTCAAAGCCAAACCCTAGCATTGTTTAGCTTCCTCACAGTCATATACTTGCTATATTCTTTTATTTGCCCAGTTATCTTGCAATATAAGGTTCTGTATTTGACTCTTTTTTTTTTTTTAATGTGGGTACCGGGAGTCGACCTCATGACCTCGCGCTTGCCAAGCAGGTGCTTATGCCGCTGAGCGATATCACTGGCCCTTTTTTTCCTTTATGTGGGTACCAGGAGTCAAACTCTGGACCTTGCGCTTGCCAGGCAGGCGCTTATGCCGCTGAGCTATCTCACCAGCCCTTGACTCTCTTTTATATTATGTTTTCATTAGTGACTTAGAAAATTATGGCAAACATTTATAGTCATCCATCAGTATCTGTGCAGGACTGGTTCCAGAATCACCCTTTGCCATCTTCAAATCCTCAGATTTTAAGTTCCTTACATAAAACAGCACAGTATTTGCATATAACCTATGCACACCTTCCTGCATACTTTAAATCACCTTGAGAGTACTTAAAATACTTACCTATAGTGTAAATGTTATATAAATAGCTATTGTGCTGAGTTGTTCAGGGGATGACAAGAAAAACTGGTCTGTGAGGCTGAGGGCATAGCTCAGTGGCAAAGCACTGGCCTAGCATGTGTGAAGCCCTGGGTTCGATCCCCAGCCCTGCAAAAATAAACTTTTAAAAATTTAAAAATCCGTGGGCCGGTGAGATGGCTCAGCGGTGTAAGCGCCTGCCTTGCAAGCGCGAGGGCCAGAGTTCGACTCCCGGAACCCACATACGAAAAAGGGGCCGGTGATATCGCTCAGTGGTACGGGTGCCTGTTGGCGCGCGAGGTCCTGAGGTCGTCCCCCCGGTACCCACAAAAAAAAAAAAAAAAAAAAAAATCTGTGCATGTCTGGTATAGACATACTTAAAAAATTCAAGCCACAGTTGTTTGAACTCAGGATATGGAGGGCCAACAATGGTGTAAGCTTATACATAAAAGATACAGTCAGGATTGAGGGTATAGCTCAGTGGTACAGTGTGTGCATGCGTTTAGTACATGCAAGGGCCTGGGTTCAACCCCAGCACCCAAAATCAAACAATACAAAACAAAAAAAATTAAAATACTGGAAAACAGAGATTCAAAGAGAAACAAATGGGTATGCCAGAACAGGAAAAAGAGATTCATATAAAATATTGCCTCTGGATTAAATAGCAATTTTTATAAATTCTGAGTAAGTGAACTAAAGGAGAACCTTTGCTTCAATACTGGCCCCAGATAGGATGCAGGTGCTAAGGCCAGCAAATAACCAAGCTGAGGCTGCATTTACAAGCTATGCAACTATCATTCTTCCACACTTTACTCTCACCAGATCATATGTAAAGAACTGTGTTCCTATCTCATCTTAAATGGGAAATAAGTACAACATATTAACTGAATAACAAAGTATCTAGAAACTATGTCTAAAGAAATTATAAAGGGCAAAAGGGAGATTAGGAGAAGAGCTGGGAGGGGCAATACCAAAGGGTGGGTGACAGCTCCCAGAACAAGCATACAGACACAGTACACTCCAACTAACGCTGTAGCTACTGAGTTGAAAACCAGGAGGCTCCAAATGCAACATGGTATCCTAGATCCTGCAACAGAAAAGGGTGTCACTGGGAAAATGGGTGAGCTCTCCTAGAGTTTAGTTAGTAATAATGTATCAATGCTGGCTTCTTTATTACCGCGCTGGGGGCTCTCTTAGTTTTTTTTTTTTTTTTTTTTTTTGCTTTTCTTTATGTGGGTACCGGGAACCGAACTAAGGACCTCGCACTTGCCAGGCAGGCTCTTACGCCGCTGAGCTATATCACCGGCCCACTCTTTTAGTTTTGACAAATGTGCAAGGTTGGTGTAAGATGTTAGCATGCAAGGAGACCAAGTAAGGAGTACTGTATATGCAAAGTACTATCTTCACAACTTTTCTGTAAATTGAAAATCATTCAAAAAGAAAAAGTTTATTTTAAGAAAATAAACAAATACAGTTGGGCATGGTGACACATGACTGTAATCCCAGCACTCAGGAGGCTGAGGCAGGAGGATCACTGACAGTTTGAGGCCAAGGTCAGCCTGAACTATACAGCCAGACCCTGTTTCAAAAAAAAAAAAAAAAAAAAAAAAAAAAAAGGAAAATAGAGAAGCACTTCATTCAAAACATGATTCTCTTATATTAAATTGCTCTGTCAATGCATGGGTTATCAGAAATTAACTAGAAAAAAAATATATATATTTTTTGAGATAAGGAATCACCATGCAGGTCAGGGTGGCCTTAAACTCACTATGTAGCCCAGAGTGGCCTCAAACTTACCATAATCCTCCTCCCTCTGCCTCCCAAGTGTGCCACCACACCCGGCTTAAAACATGTTTTCTGAAAGAATTTTATCTTGCTATTTCATGGGACACTGGTATCACCTAAATTGGAGGCCAAATGAATTTACTAGGGCCATTAATATTTATCTTGAAGTCTGAAAACCATAATGTAAAGAATAAAGCTAGCTGAAAATACATCTATCAACACTAGGAAAAGAATGATGTTGTACATGCAATAAAAGTTGAAGTAAATTGTACTAGTTTGGGGGATCCCAAAGTTACCTGTAAGTATTCAAACTATAGGTCATGACCCAGTGAAATTAGTCACTGTAGCTCTCAGAGGGGAGGTATCACTCCCAAGGAGCACCGTGGAACTCTTCCGCTGATATTTTTTGGTAGTCACAGTGATTGGGGGTGCTACCAGTATTTGCTGGGGAAAAGGGCCAAAGATGCCAGGCATCTTGCGATGCATAAGTGTGCAATAAAGAGCTGTCAATGTGGCACAAGCTTGTAATCCCAGCTATTTGGGAGGCTGAGGCAAGGAGGACCACAAGTTCAAGACCAGCCTGAGCAACTTAGCAAAGCCTTGTCTCTAAAATAAAACAAAGGGCTGGGCATGTAGCTCAGTATAGCTAGAAAGATGGGAGGGAGGGAACTGTTCAGTATACCAGTCTTTTCCAAGTCTCCCACTGGACATGTAAGAAGGAAACTAAAAAAACAAAAACAAAAACAAAACTTTTAAAACTATCTAAGCATAACATTTAATTCTACTTTCCACACCAACACAAAACATTATTTATAGTGTTGGTAAACACTTTCCAGGTATGCCACTATAGTGGATTAATTATAAGTGTTAATCTGACTATATTGAGGAACACCTAAAAAACGAAATGAAGTATTCTGTCTGGCTGCGTCCAGGAGGTGTGTCTTTCCATGACTGTCGTGGCTGAGGTGCTGGGGGAGCCTGGTGGTGAGGCAGTGGGTTGAGGGAGGGGCGCTGCCCATCAGCCCCAGGTCTGAATGGAATCAAAAGGGAAAGAGAAATCCGCTTGCTCTCTCTCCTGTCCAGAACTCTCCAGCCTAGAATCTGCACCGGGCCCTGCAACCTCCCCACCCTGTTCTCAGGCCTTGGCCCTCAGAGTGGAGCTGCAGGGTTCTGGGATTCCCTGGTTCTTGGACTTAGACTAGGTGATGCTATCAGCATCCCTGGGCCTCCAGACCTGTCGCGGGTCTTCTCAGCCTTC
Organism: Erethizon dorsatum; assembly: GCA_028451465.1. Classification (NCBI taxonomy): domain Eukaryota; kingdom Metazoa; phylum Chordata; class Mammalia; order Rodentia; family Erethizontidae; genus Erethizon; species Erethizon dorsatum. The sequence continues at coordinate 15,558,375 of CM051824.1, forward strand.
ATAATCACGTGCGCCAATCCCAGTAAACCCCTCTCATATGTCTATATAAACAGCCTATTGGTTCTGTCTCTGAAGAATCCTGACTGACACAGCCACTAGCCAGAAATTGAGAAAAGATTATTTTGCTCAACTCAGAGCCTTACCAAAACCTGTCTACCACCCCCCCAAAAAATCTGATGACAAAGTTGTTCGTAGTAGCTACAACATACCTGTATCGTTATAGCTGTACCTTCCAAACACGTAACACAGACTCCGAATAGATTTCGAAGCACTATTAAGTGACATACAGGAGAGTTCTTACTAAATTTTTTTTTAAAAATCCACAAAGTAATCCCATCACTAGAGAGGCTCAGGCAAGAGGGTTCTGAGTATGAGGCCAGCCTGAACTACACAGCAAGACCCTATCTCCAAACAGAACAGAACAGAACAGAACAAAACAAAACCCCGAAATATTCACATCAATATCATCCTATTTATAAATTTTTTTGTGACACAATGAGTACAAATCTATGTTGTGAAAGTTATGAAACTTATTTATTTGGAGGATGCTCCTTTTTTACTCTAGTATTAATGTCCCCTAGACTGCCTCACAGCTGTTACTATTATCCTTTCAAAGCACGGTCTACTACGCTCCGCCTGCCCGAGTTTCCAAGTTTGTAGCTGCATGTAGGTGGGCAGTGCTGGGTCCACCAGGTCTCCTGTGAGACTACACGATAGTGCACTGACTTCCCCATGTTGGCAGTCTGCAACTTGTCTTACATTATCCTTGCATCAAGAAAGATTTCCCTTTCCTGTCACATACTAATAATTCTTTTTTATTTATCCTAACAATTGCCATTCTAGTATCTACCCACATCTCTAACTCTTGAATTTTTTGGTACCTGTTTTTTTTTGGTACCAGGAATCTAACTCAGGACCTCACGCCTGCAGGCAGGGGCTGTGCTGCTGAGCTATATCCCTGGCCATTTTTTGGCTTCTTTTTTTTTTTTTTGGTACTGGGAATCGAACTCAGGACCTTGCACTTGTGCCAGGCAGGCACTTGTGCCAGGCAGGCGTTTGTACCGCTGAGCTATATCCCCAGACCTTGGCACTTGTTAATGTGGTCTTTTTATCTCATTTTTTTTTTTTTTTAAGTTCAAGAATTTATTAAAAGTAGATGCAGAAGCCAGGCATGGTGGCTCATGCCTGTAATCCCAGCACTCAGGAGGCTGAGGCAGGAGGATCACTGCGAGTCTGAGGCCAGCCTGGGCTATATAGTGAGCTCAAGGCCAGCCTGAATTACATAATGAGACCCTGTCTCAAAACAAAACAAAACAAAACAAAACAAAACAAAACAAAACAAAAGCAGATGCAGGTACTCACTGAAGTAGCTAAAGTAAAGATTATTAACCTTATTTCAGTATAACAGAAAGTGTTAAAATATCTGTTATTAAAAAAAAAAGAAAAAAAAAAGACGGGATGTAAATAGAGCGTAGCATACATCAGGTCCTGGGTTCAATCCTCAATTCTTCAAATAAATGAAGCACTGGCTCCAAAAGGAGTGAGAATCACTAACTCAGTTAATTTCAACCAGAATTTCTTTAAAAAATGAAGCAGAATTGAAAATTATCAGACCATACTGCAAATGGCTAGAGTATTATTTCATGAAACTTTTAATTTCCTTTGTGTGTGTTCTGGGTAGCATCAAATGTATTTTTTGCTGTAATTCAAGGTCAAGTAAGTTTGCAGATCACTGTTAAAATGTTCACGGCCAGGCATGGTGGGACACACCTGTAATCCCAGCACTCCAGAGGCTCAGAGAGGAGGATGCCTGCAAGTTCAAGTGAATATAGTGAGTTCACGGCCAGCCTGAAACATAGCGAGACCCTGTCTCACACCCCGCCCCCAAAAGCTCCTCAACCCCAAGGCCTTTCAACACTTGTAGATGAGGCTTTCAGCATTTGTAGATGAGGCACAGTAACTGAACTGACCATAGCTTAACAACTCTCCTACAAGGTCCTTCACACTACCTGTTTCCTGCACAAAAGTGCCCTCCCAGGGGTCTATTTTACTCCATGACCCACTTCCTACGCCCCACACCCATCTACAGTATATCCTCCTCTTCTCTCTAAACTGATGCTGTCACATTCCCCACTTCCTTCTGGAAGTCACTCCTTCAACTGCTTTTTTTCTGTCTTAAAAGCAACCAGAAAATTATGGGCATGAGGGAAGTCCAGAAGGCACAAGAAAAGGCAAAGCGGTACAGGGTATGTCTACAATAAAAATGAAAATATTTTAAGGGTAGCAGAATACCACATACAAGACAGCTAAAAAGAATACTCCTATAATATAAAAAAGGTTTATATCCTTACAACCTGCACCAATCAGGAAGAAATAATTCAACAGGGAAGAGGGGTGCAACAAAAAAATTTTAAATGCAAACTAATTTGTACACCTACCCTATGATCCAGCCAGTTATTAAATTATCATAGTAATTCTAATAATTGAAGAGTCTCCTATGGTTTTCTTTAAAGTGTAAATTCATCAAAAAGAAGATGACTTTTCTTTCCTGTTTTCAAATGTTTATTTATATTGATTACTTGATTTCCCTTATTATGTTCACCTGACCAGCGGTTCTCAATGTGGATGCTATTCCTTTCCAACAGGTATTATGCATATTTGGGTGTCACAGTGATTGTCATCTTGGCACTTGGGAGTTCACTGCCCTGCAGTATAATGGACAGCACTACACAATGAAGGACTCTCCCACCTTTATGACTTTCAAACGGCTCAACAGAAAAACCTGCTTATAACTGATTGAACTCAGAAGCTAATTCAATATTACATGTAGATACTAAGTACTCTTGCATGATTTTAATCCATACTGAAATTACCAGTAATGTAACTGGAACATGATGCCATCCATGTTCAAAAAGAAACAACACTGACAAAAACAGTTTGTGATATTTGAACTGCCAATAAAACATATTTCTTAAAATAATTGTTGCTGGGGCCAGTGAGATAGCTCAGTGGCATAAGCGCCTGCCTGGCAAGCACGAGGTCCTGAGTTCGACTCCCGGTACCCACATAAAGGAAAAAAAGGGCCGGTGATATTGCTCAGCAGCACAGGCGCCTGCTGGCAAGCGCGAGGTCCTGAGTTCAACTCCCAGTACTTACATAAAAAAAATTGTTGCTAAGCATTTATATCTTATCTTCTCCTTCCTTCCTTCCCTCCCATTTTTCTGGTGCTGGGGATGAAATGTAGACAACTGTCTACCACTGAGCTGTATCCCCAGTTTCCTGAGCATTTATATGTTGAAAGATATTGTCTCACTACACATCATCCCATTCTTTTTCTTCTCATTAGAACATTTTATTGATTTCTTTAAAGTATGAGAATGAGTTTTTTCAAGAAGAAATTCAACAAATAAACAGAAAATAATAACACCTTCAATCACTAAGCAATAATGGATGGAGGCAACTCTTATCAGTGACCCACAGGGGAGGGACAGCCTGACACCTGAACCCACTCAATCAAACATGATGGGTCTCTCAGTGTGGTATAAAACATACAAATATTCACCATCTGTGAAATATTCTTACCAGATACAAAACCAAAAAAAAAAAAAAACCAACCTGAGCCAAGCCCCTGGAAATGAACACCGTAAATGTTATCCAGAATGTGGAAATCACTATAAAAGAAATTTATCTAGTTTTTCAAAACAAACACACAGCATTTTTAAAGAGGAAAGACTGTTACATTAGTACACTTTAAAAAAAATTATTTTTGTGGTGCTGGGGACCAAACCTAGGGGCCTTGATGCCAGCACTCTTATTACTGAGCTACATCCCTAACCCGTAAATCTTCAGACCATTTCTTTTGACAGTATTTTCCACATTCTGGATAACATTTATGAGATCAGTTTTATATAACCTTGCATCCTCCCTAATTGTTTTAAATGGTATTCATTTCCAAGGTCTTGGCTCAGGTTAAACTTCACTATAAACTTGATTGGCTTGGAACTCACCTAAGGGATTAGTACAGCACACTTCTGGGTCTGTCTGGGTTGGTCGTGGAGGCGTGATCTTGGGATCTATGTATGGTGCTTCATCCCTTCTTCTCTGGCACTGTTCCTCTGCTCTGCTTCCAGGCTGCCATGAACTAAGCAGCTTTGCTCCACCATGCCCTCTGCCCTAAGTTTCTGGCTTGAAGCCTGCTAATCATGGACCAAGTCTTCTCTGCGAGCCAAGCACACCCATAGGCCATTTCCTCCTCTAACTTGTGGGTGTCAGCTAGTCTGTCCCAGCAACAGGAAAGCTAATACAGAAAATTGGTACCTGTGATCCCAGCACTTGGGAGGCTGAGGCAGGAGGATTGCTGAGTTTGAGGCCAGCCTCAGTTACAAAGTGAGTTCAAGGCCAGCCTACACTGCATAGTGAAACCCTGTCTCCAAAAAAACAAAAAAAAAAAACAGGTTGGGTATGTAGTTCAGTGCAAAGGTCCTGGGTCAATCCCTAGTACCACTCCCACAAAACAAAACAAAAAACACAAAATAAAACAAAAATACTGAGATGTGAGGTCACTGCTGCGACTATTCCTGACCATGTGTTTCAAAAACCTTTAAAACTGGTTTGCTGGAGTTTGCAAAGATTTGGAGATGAAGGCTAGAAAAGCCCTAGAATATAGTAAACAGACTGATGGGTGATTCTGGTTAGTGATTCTGGTTAGTGCTCAGGAGACCAGAATGCTGATAGGAATGTGGACAATAAAAGGCCGAGTTCATGAGTTTCCAGATTGGGACTCCACTGGGAACTGGTCTAGAGGCCACAAGTGTTACATTTTGGCAGAGAACCTGTATACATTTTCACTGTGTCCTCAGACTTTAAGGAAGGCACAGTTTAAGGGCAGTGAACTAGGTGATCTGGCAGAGGAAATTTCAAGGTAGCCTAATGTTCAAGCTGTGGCATGGGTACTGCTGGCTTCTTTCAGCCAGAATTATAGTGATAACTGGGAGCAATAAAGCAGAGCAGATTTTTAAAAAGCTTAAATTTTGGCTGGAAGGCAACTATGTGTGAAATTGGGGCCACAGAAGGTGTAGTTGCTGAAGAGGTTAAAGCCATTAAAACAAAACAAAACAAAACAAAGCAAAACAAAACAGTATTTTGAATGAGGACAAGAAAAAAGATGCCTTGACAGTACCTCAGGAATCAGAAAGATCCTACTCATTGCAGACTGAAGGGTGCAAAAGTATAAACCTCTCATTTGAGAAGAGAGCCCCTTGGCACTCTGCTCCAGAAAGGCTGTCTGGGGAATTGGTTCCCTGGGATTAATTTCACTATGCTCAGCCATCCAGGGACTGAGAGGCCATTCAGCCATAACCAAGAGGCAGCAGGCTGTAGTGCTGTCTGATGATGCTGGTTATTCAGGCATGCAGACCGTAAGAGTTGTGGGGCCATGGAGAAGTCCATACAGATTTCAAAAGCAAGCCTGGGAGGCCAGGCAATATGCCCCTTAAAATTAGATGTGTGAAGCAGGTGTGTGTGTGTGTGTGTGTGCGCACGTGCGCACGCACAGTGGACACTGCAGAAAGCTGGAGATGCCAGGAGCCTGGAATGTCTGCTAAAGAAAGTCACAAGCAATGAGAAGAGCCAGCCCAAGAGAGGCCATGTGGGCTGCAACCAGCAAGGTAAGGGGTTGGGCTGCCTGAGCCCTCTGGAACTCACATCCCACCAGGATGCCAGATACAGAGCTATAGCACTTAATGTTTCTCCTGCTGGGTTTTGGTCTTGCTTTGGTCTGATTCTCTTCTATCCTCTCATCCTCCCTTTTGACATGAAAATGTTTACCTTGAACCATTTCACACTGGGAATAACATATTCCCACCAGCTTGAACCATTGGTGGAACATGCTTGTACCACTGGACGGGACTGTCCCATGCCGCCCAATGGGACAATCATGCATGTACCACTGGTGGTTCAGAGCTGCCAGGCAGAAGGACATCTGAATCACAGCCCCAACTGTGAACATGTTAAGTAACTTGCTTTTTAAATTTTACAGAGGTTCACAGCTAAGTTTGCCTTGAGTCTCAGAGGAGACTTGCCTTGGACTTTTGAGACTTCAAGGAAAGAATTACTGTGTTTTTCATTGTATGATGGCTACCTCATGTTAGGTGGGATTATGAACTTGTTCTTGTCTTTATTTGGAGATTAAGCATGACAAGGAGATGTGTTTGGGTGTCAAGACGACTGGGGGTAGAAATGTGATGGTTTAGCTTAACTGTCAACTTCACTGGCTTGGACGCCACCTAAGACAGGGGTCCCCAAAGCCCAGGTCACATATTAGTCCATGGCCTATTAGGAGCTGAGCTGCACAGCAGGAGGGGAGCAGGGGGCAACCAACCAAGGCTTCATCTATATTAACAGCCACTGTACACTCCTTTGAATCATACAGAAACCAACCATGCTCCCCCACCTCCACAAATTTTTTTCTACAAAATTGGTCCATGGTGCCAAAAAGGCTGGATACCAACAGCCTAGGGCAGTGGTGGCAAACCTATAGCATGCATGCTGCAGCGGGCTGCATCACTGAAAACTCTAAAAGGTTCACCATCACTGGCCTAGGGGATTAACGAAGGACATTTCTGGATGTGTCTGGGTGACTCGTGGGGGCATGTCCACATCTGGTCCTTTGCCCTTCCTCCCTGGCACTGTTCCCCTGCTCTGTTTCCCACTGCCACAAACTAAGCAGCTTTGTTCCACCATGCCTTCTACCACAATGTTTCTACACTGGAGCCAAGCAATCATGGATTGAACCCTCTGAAACTGTGAGCCAAAGCCAAATATAAATCATTTTCTTCTTTAAGTTGTGGGTGTCAGATATTTGGTTCCGGTGACAGGAAAGCCAACCAACACACCAGCCAAAAAAAGTCATAAACTTGGTGTGCTTAGTCTTGGTTCCTAATCACCATTCTTTCATGGGCTTTTTCCTTAGCAAAACTTTTCTTCTGATCATTCACAAACTCACCTTTATATTTTCCTGACTTTGCTATGTTTGGTTAGTTGGTTATTTTGCAGTACTGTGAATGAACAGAGCCTTTGCACTATGCTACATCTCCAGCCTCTTTTACTTTGAGAAAAGGTCTCACTTCTCTAAGTGGCCCAAGCTGGGCTTGAACTTGCAATCCTCCTGCCTCAGCCTCCCAACATGCTGGGTTTACAGTTGTGTAGCACCACGCACAGCTCTTACCTATGTTCTTACATGAGGTATGATTAAACTATGTTGAATGATGTTTAAATTTAAAAAAAAATTACAGTAAAAGACACATTGCTATAAGCCCCCTCAAAATACTCTCCTTCGCTTTCACTTTGAACACACTAATCCCATCCTTCTTCCACTTTCTGAAGCAGTTCTGGAAGTTCTCTTTTGTCAGTGTCTTTAGTTGCACTGTTGTGGCTGCCTCGATGTCCTAGATTGATTCACAACACTTACCTTTCACAGTCATTTTGACTTTAAGGTTGCATAGTGCCAAATCAAGTGAATAAGGTAGATGAGGACACACTGTAATATTTTTATTTGACAGAAATTGCTGTAAATGTAAACTGCTTCAGAAAGTGGCAAGAAAGATGGGATAAGTGTATTCAAAGCAAGGAGGAGTATTTTGAGGGATATTAATGGTAATATGTCTTCTACTGTAACTTTTAAACATCCACTGTATTTTCTGATCATGTCTAGTACATGCACTGGCCAGGAAAGTCTATCTGTTTCTATTCCATATAAGCAAATTATTTCCCCACAAAGCTTGCTCAAACCCCCTTCCCAGCCCCCTGGCTTTCATCTGAACACATTCTGAACACATACAATGTCAGAAAAAGAATAGACTATTCATACCTCTCACTGCACTATTATTTTATTTTATTTTATTTATTTATTATGTGGGTACTGGAAGTCGAACTCAGGACCTCGCGCTTGCCAGCAGGCGCCCATGCCGCTGAGCGATATCACTGGCCCTTTTTTCATATGTGGGTTCTGGGAGTCGAACTCGGGCCCTCGCGCTTGCCAGGCAGGCACATACTCCGCTGAGCCATCTCACCAGCCCCCCACCTTATATGTTATAGCACTCAAATTATATGTAAAGTCACCACAAATAAGCATGTGAGGTAGTGCTACATATATTAATTAGGTTGATTTATACATTCTACAATGTATATTATGGTTTGAACCACAAATGTCCCTCAAAAGGCTCATATATTCAGAGGTGGGGCTTTTGGAAGGTGACTGAATCATGGGGACACTAGCCTAATCAACAGATGAATGTACAGATGAGTTCACAGGTGTTAGGAGATGCAGCCTGGCTGGAGGAAGGTGGTCACTGGAGGTACAACCACGAAGGGTACATTCTCGTCTCCCAGTCCCTTCCTCTCTCTGCTTCCCAGGTGCCACGAGGTGAAGAACCTTCCTCCGACATGCCCTTCCACTACGTTTCCATCTTGGAGCCAGCCAACCACAGCTGAAACCTCTGAAACCACGAGCAAAAATAAACCTTTTCTCCTTTAACTTGTACAAGTTTTCATTTCTTTTTTGTGGTACTAGGGATTGAACCCAGGGCCTCAGGCATACTAAGCATTGTACCACTGATCTACATCCCAAGCCCTCTCCTTTAATTTGTGTATGTTTTGTCCAAGTATGAAAAGCTGATTAATATGCTGTATATGATAAATACAGAAAATTTATTAATTTAAAAATACATAAAAAGTTTAAAATTACATGCAAAGTATTAAGGATGACAGCTATTTTCTGTATTCAAGATGAAAATGATAACTGGACATGGTGGCACATGCCTGTAATCCCAACACTGGGAAGATGAGGCAGCAGGATTGCCAAGTTTGAAGCCAGCCTTGAACACAGTGAGACTATGTCTCAGACAAAAAAAAACAATGAAAATGTTAGAGTATGTGCCACTACTCTAAACATTTTATCTATAATAAGCATCAAACACAACCAGCCTCTGAGGTTGATAAGCGTTGTGCCTGTTTCATAAAACGATGCACGGAAAGATAAATTATGTACCCAAGGTCACAATAAGTAACTAGGCTTGGGTTTGAACCAGGCAATCTAGCACCCAAGTTTCATTCCTAACTTTACTATTCGGCAACTGAGGAAAACTTTCACAATAAACAGAAAAACTATCTACTATAGAAGCCTCAGGGGCTGTATGAACTAATAAATTCTCCTTAAGCCAGGCATGGTGGCACATGCCTGTAATACCAGTACTCTGTGAGGGATGAGGTAGGAGGATTGCAAATTCGTGTCCAGCCCACGCACCTTAGCAAGACCTGTCTCAAAAACGGTGGGGGTTGTGGCTCAGTGTGAAGGTCCTGGGTTCCAGCACTGCAACCAATCAATTCTCTTTGAGCCTGTAGTTTTGAGTCTATTATCCCAAAGGCACATACAATAGAAAATGGGCTGAAGGAAGTCACTGGATCTGGATTCTAGTCCTGACTTTGTTGCTAACTTGTGGTATGATCTCAAGTAGCATGTCTGACTCAGCCTTTCTAGACAACAGTTGGACATAGAGCTGGAAGTGGGCAAGCAGGTGGAGGCTGCTTTAAGGATTTATTTCCTTCTGGACCAAAAGGTCTATTAGTCCATCTTCCTCTTGATTCTATTGGAGAGAAAAGGACTAAAATAAACGAATTCATTATCCAGCTGCCAAACTGGCCTAATTCTCACAGTGAGATCTCCAGGCCTGGACCCGGTTAGCTGAGGCACTAGAACAGAAGACACACCGGGCTTCCCACCTCTTGGCTCCTCCTCTCCTGCTACTGTGGGAAGACGACAAGATTCAAGGGTACCAAACTGAGGTTACCTGACAAAAGGTTTGGGAAAATCACCACGATAAACCAGAGAGAATGGTAACAAAACCACATCAAGTATTGACTTTAAGACCCCTAACATTTTTGTTCAGCATATATTATTCACATTCACTCAGCCAACCAAACTCCAGTTTGTTCATCACAGTGACCCTCACATCTCCATTTGAGTATCTAATAGACACCTCTAACTTACCACAGTATAAAACTAACTCTTGACCTCCACCCCCAAAATGTCCCTCCCTTCCTCCTGTCTTCCTAATCTCAGTCAATGGCCCTTTTCTCCCACTGGCTTTCACAAGGATGATCAAGCTACATCCTCGGCGCCACCCTTCCTCCTACACTACACCAGCCAGCAAGTCCTGTTGGTTCTGCCTTCAACCTAAACCCAGATCAGGGCTGGGGGCGTGGCTCAGGGGAAGAGTCTGTACTTAACACATATGTGAGGCCTTGTGTTCAAGGCCCAGCAACTCTCCCCACTCCACTGGTCCAAGCCAAAGAACTTTATTCCTTGTCTACTTGACTTTGCTGCAGCAATATACAGCATATCTTCCTTCTGGAAAACCACTTTCCCAAGTGTCAGTACCAACACTCCCTCTGGGTTCTTCTATTCTCCAGGCTATTTCCATTCAGTCTCCCGGCTCCTTCAGCGTTACTTCAGCGTTACGTGTTTCCCAGGGCTTACCGCTCAGTATAAGCTCTCAGTCCACACTTCTCCCCAGCCCTGAGCAATCAACTCTTACCATGGATTTGTCTTAACCCAGACCTCAAGTTCACATATTTAACCTCCCCCTTCCCATCTCTTCCTGATGCCTCAATCCCAACAAGCTAAAAACCAAAGTCATTCTATTCTCTTTTTCCTGCTTCCACTCACACCTTCAAAGCATGCTTCAGTCCTCTGCATGCATTTGTATTAATGCACTGCCCAACTAATCAAGTCAGAAACCCAAGTTTTCTTAAACTTTCCCTTCTTGCACAATCCCTAAGTCTAATCAGTCCAGCTATAGCAATTATCTTGTAGTAACTTACCTGTCTCCCCTTCCTGTCTTCCTCCCTCCAAATCCATCCTCCAGAGAAAAATGTAACCTTCTGGCTCAAAATTTCCTGAAAACTTTCCCCATTGTCCTACTCTGTTGACGAAGTTCACCTCCTGGCATGGCCCCTCTTTCTACCCCAGTAATGCTATGCCTTCTCTTATCTACACCATGAGCATGGCAATTTAACAGCTATCATTCTTTTGGGGAGTTATCTTCTACTGAGAAGCCTCCAGTATCTGTTCTCTCACTCTGCCTTCTAAGTTTATTATAGCTCTTAGCACTGCATCCTAATCACCTTTCTTTCTCTTGTTAGTGTGACAGAAAATTTAAATTTTAGAATTTCAGCAAACAAACAGCTTAATATCCTATTGGGACAGAACATGCTCACCCAGCCCCCCACATAGTTAGGCTCAGTCAGCCCTGACTGATCACGCAGCTGCAACTCAGAGATGGTCTGACCTGGCTCTGTCTGACTGCACCTAGCTGCGCTGCCTGCACTCCCAAGCCTGTAACATACCCTGTTTTGCTAGCCTGTTTTTCTGCCCAAGACAGACCAGCCCAGTCAAAGACACGCTGGATTTTACTCACCCGCTCAGCGCAGCTCCCTCCCTAAACTCTCCTATGATAAACAATCCTCTGTGACTAAACCTGTCCAGAACAAATTCGCCTGACAACATGTGACTCAGCCTATGTAACCAATTATAAAATAACCTGCTATCAGCTATGTACTTTCTGCTTACAAAATGTATATAAGTTTCTGCTTTACTCTGTCAGGACTGATGATCTGAGACCTAGTTCCCACCAGTCCGCTAGTGTAATAAAAATTGCCTTCCAACCTCTTTGTGCGGAGCGTCTTCCTTTCGGCCCAGTACCGGGCTCTGCAACACTAGAAGGCTGGAACTCTCCAGTGCCCTGTGTATTTACACATAGAGTATTCAATACATGTTTAGTAAATGAATGGATCAATGTAGGGGACAGCAAATCACAGCCCATGGGCCAAATCTGGCCCACCATATGTCTTTGCACAGCCTGTTAGCTAGAAATCGTTTTTGTATTTAAAATGACTTGGAAACTTGTAAGAGTAATATTTACAGCTGGGCGTGGAATTCAGTAGTAGATCACTTACTAACATTCCCAGAGCACTGCACAGGTTAAAAAAAAAAAAATTAGTGCTGTTTGAAATCAAATTTCAATGCCCATATGATTTACTGGCTCTCAGCTATATTCGTCTGTCTACATACAGCCTTGCTGCTGCTTTTCTCCTACAACCACAGAGTGAAGTGGTTGTAATCGAGACCATATGGCCTACAAATCCACATTTGCTATCTAGCCCTGTACAGAAAAAGTTTGGCGACCTCTGAATTAAAATATAAATGAACATGGGCTTTGGTTTCTGATAGAACTTGGTTCAAAATCCTGGTTTTAGCACACACTCCATGTGTGACCTAGGACAAACAACCTCTCGACTTCCTAATCTGTAACGTAATATACACCTCACTGGGTTGTTTTGGAATTCTGGTGTGTCCTTTAATTGAGGTCCTTGCTGTAGGAACCTCATACACAGCACAGGTTAAGTGCTGAGAACCTGGGACTGGTTTTGAATTCCAGCTCTATCACATAGTGTCACCTTGAGCAAGGTACTTTAATAGATATTTCAGATGACTGGTGTGAGAATTCAATGAGTTAGCACATGTGAAATGCTGAGAACAGTGCCTGGCACATCCAACGAATATCCCTAGTAATATGGCAGATGCTTGGTTAACGTTAGCCTCTCCCCTTCCTGCCTCTGCATCTACTCCACCTTCCATCCCCATTCCCAGGAAGCCTACATTTAAAGAAGATGAGCAAGTCAGTCAAGACTTGCACAAGTGCTGTACAAGAAGGCTTCCAAGTCCGTGCCCTGGTTCTCAGCTCTCTAACTTCTCCTACCCTGATTCCTTTTCTGTCCCTTGCTCCTAAATATGAATTCACTTCTTCCTTCTTTCTGCTTCCTTCTTTAGAAATGGCTGATCCCCAGGCTTCAGTGACACGGAGGTGCCTAGGCTGGCTCCTGTCTCAGCCTCCCAGGGTAATAGGTTTATCTCTAAGCCTGATTTTCCTCCCCTAAGTCCCAGTGTGATATTGCCCCAATTTCTATCTAATGGACTACCATCAAAATGTCAAAAGCTGAAAATCATTCTTTTTCCTGTCCCTTCCAATCTTCCCAATTTATTAGAAGAACCTGCTATTTTTCCAGCAACCTGGCTTATTGTCCTATAATTATATTTTATCCTAGCTCTCTTGCAATGAGACTTTATCCTAAGTCATATTTTTCTTTCTTTCGTTCCTACTGCCCTGACTAAAGCAGGTCTTTTTATTTGGAGCTCATTTCAGCAAAAAACCTCTGACCAGTCTCCCTACCAGAGGCCCTAACCTATCCATCACACACCACCACACTGACTTCTAAAACACACCACTTTCCTCTCTCTGCTTAAAACTTAAAAAAGACAAAACAAAAAACAGGACACATTCACAACAGGGCCATAAGTCATACAGCTCGCTGCTGGGCGGCTCTGACTTAATGAAATAAATACAATAATTTCTAATTGGTATGAATAGTATTAATATTTATACTTGGGCAGTAATTATCTAAATTCAAGCAACTAACTAGATTTGGTCCATTCACAGACTTACTAATTTTATTATTAAAAAGACAAGACACAAAAGTGACTAGATCCATTTGTAGCACAGTGGTACAAGCCACCCAATCGATGGGACAGTCATGAAAGTGCACCGGTGGTTCAAGTAGGGAACGTGTTAGTCAACCCAGGGCCTTGTGCATGCTAGGCAAGCACTTTACCACTGAGCTACATCCTGAGCCCCCTGCTTAAAACTTTTGATGCACTGCACCTCTTCCATCCTACCAACCTGTATGGAAAAAGAACGAGACTGATCACAGCATGGCAATCACAATCCTTCACTTATCTACCTGGCTCCAACCTCCATTTCTAATCTTATCTCCCATGATAAAAACAACATCACCTTTCATTTATGCAGCACTTTATCCAGCTTAGAAAACCTTACATGCACTGGCATTTCACTGCCACCACAACCCTTGGAGAGAGGCTAAAGAGGCATTAGTAGCCTTCTCTTACAGATGAAAAACAGACTTCTAGCACTAGACCGGAAGTCAGAACAAACGAGTCCTTGTCCCACTTCCCCATCGGAACCTTAGGCGAGTCAATCAATCTGCCTAACACAGCTCACTCCTTCCACTCACATACAGGAGTCTTCTGTTTGAGAAACTAGTCTCCCCAGTCACCCACTCACTGTCTCCAACACACCTCATTTTCTTAGCTCTGCACTTTACCTCCTGCCATCCTCTCACTTGGTAGACACCCAACTCTTCCCCAGTAAAAGGAACTATTTCTGGGCTGGGGTACAGCTTGGTGGTGGACCGCTTGTCTAGCATGTGTGAGGCCCTAGGTTCAAGCCCCGGCACAGCAAAAATAATTTAACAAACAAACAAACAAACAAAAGGTATTTCCTCAAGTCTTAAATTTTAAATGACATCTTTAAAATATCTTTTTTTTTTTTTTTGTGGGTACCGGGGGGTCAACCTCAGGACCTTGCGCGCCAACAGGCGCCCGTGCCGCTGAGTGGTATCACCGGCCCTTTTTTCGTATGTGGGTTCCGGGAGTCGAACTCGGGCCCTCGCGCTTGCCAGGCAGGTGCTTACGCCGCTGAGCCATCTCACCGGCCCTGAAACACCTTCTTTAACAAATAACACCTCATTCTACTTGCCAACACTATGGAATTTGTAGTAACTTTCATTTGATACTTTTTATTGTCTCAGCCATACTATGGCTATCTAATTTTACATGATTAGTACTAGAGTTATTTTACATACTTGGATTTTTCTGCTGCAGCCATACCACATACCTCTCCAAGAGGAAAAATTTTCAAGGTTACTCTCAGTACCAATCACAACAGTTTGCACTTAAGAACTCAAAGTTCTGGACTAGAACTTTAGCAGGCCACAACCAGGAAGAAGAATGTGAATTCAATCTAGAAGGTTACAATCAATGTTTTTGTTTTTAATGAAACATAACAGAAAACAGTACAGTTTTCAATTAAAGGTAAGTAGTATTTCACAAAACTTTCATTTCAGCAGATACATATGTGATAACTAGATAATAATACACAGTATTTCTTCCTATGTGTTCTACTGTTTTTAAGTTTGAAAACTGCTAATATAATAGATAGAACCCGATTTCTAGGCTCAAGGATTTTACATTCCAGCAAAGGAAATTGCTTCACAGCAAATCCCTCACCTGTCAGGAAATACCATGGGGAGGACAAAGTTTAAGTGAATGTGCGGGAATTTGTACAGAAGCGATCTTAGAGAAGCTTGGAAGGCAACGCTGGATACTTTTCAGCCTCTGTCATCTGTTTACCCAAAAGACCCCTCAACAGATGTGGGGCTTCTGAAATGTGTTTTTAAAACCTCACTGCAGGACACACGGGAGGGTGAGCAGGCTCTGGTCCTGACTATGCTGAGTGCATTTCCTGCCCCTTCCTACCTCAATCACTGCCCTCCAGCCACACAGCCTCTCCGCTGCTTCTAACATCCAACTTTCAGGGTCTCTGCACTTGCTGTATCCTTTCTCCTTTAAATAGCCTCACTTCATTCAGGTTTTTCTTTAAAAGTCCCACCTTCAGATCGCCCTCCCTGACCCACCCTACCTTAAGGAGCCCCCCACTCTCTATTTCTTTAACCTCCTTTATGGATTTTCCTAAACTTGCTACCTCCTATGGCCTATTCCAGGGGTCTACAAAATTTTTCTATAAAGAACCAAACAAATATTTTCAACTGAACTCTGCCAATGTAGTACAAAAAGAAGTTCAGTAATATATACATACGCAGATATGGCTGTGTTCCAATAAAACTTTATTCACAAAAACAGGAGCAGGATACATTTGGCCCATGGATTGTAGTTTGCCAACCCCCAGGATATCCCTTTAATACATCTAGTGCCAAAGGGAGGTGCTTTCTATTTATTTTACTGTTGCAGAATTGTGCCCAACCCCAAATATGCATTAAAATATATATGCATGGGGTGAATAAACAGTGTTAGACTGGACTGGGGAGCTACACCCCTCTCCCACCTCTTCAAGTGACAATATCATGATGGGTCACGAAGAATAAGGCCAAGATCAGCAATTCCACCCAACTGGTAAATGGTCCTCCAGTTACTGTGTGCTGGTTCCCAGCAATAACCATCTCATCTATAAATGCCTTTGGTCCTATCTGGATCCAGGTAGAAGCTTCTAAAAACACCAATTTCTCGGGCCGGTGAGATATCTCAGCAGCATAAGCGCCTACCTGGCAAGCGCGAGGCCCTGAGTTCAACTCCCGGAACCCACATACGAAAAAAGGGCTGGTGATATCACTCAGCGGCACGGGCGCCTGCTGGTGCACGAGGTCCTGAGTTCAACCCCCTGTACCCACACAAAAAATAAAAAAATAAAAACACCAATTTCTGGGCCCTACTCCAGAAACTAATTCAGTGGACCTAGGTAGGGTCAAAGAATCTGAATTCCTAGCAAGTTCCAAGTGATACTAATACTGCTGGTCCCAGGATCACATTTAGAGAACCATGGGGGTAAGAGCACTCAACTTCAGCTCTAGTATTTTCATTCTTTTTTTTTTTTTTTTTTTTAAAAAGGGCAACAAGTTCCTGATGTTTCAGTAATTTGGCTGGGGATGGAGATGGGGTGATAAAAAAGAACAGAAACATAAAACTGACCTCTCAGTGGAATTGTTGCTTCAGTAAAATTAAGGGAGAAAAAATAGTAAACCTTTAACTTTTAACAGACTATATTCTAAATCTACTTTTAACTGACTAAAATGAACAGGTAAAAAACAGAAACCAATAGTGGGTGGCTAACCTTGACAGTGGCCTCAGTATTAGCTCCAAATCAGCTCCCTTAAAATTACACCCAAGAGTGAGGCAGGGGGATGGCTTCAGGACCCCATCTCAAAAAGTAAAATAAAATAAAGGAGCATTATCATCTGCTTTTCTATTGTTCCATGTGAAGAGTCTTTCCAGGATGGGGTCTCATCCCATCCTGAAAAAGACTAGAGATCAAGTCTCAGTACAATAAATCACCAAGCCTAGAAGTCTCTTTATTCAAGTACAGTAGTAAAATTCTATCTCTACCAGTAACAACTTACAACTCTCCTCTGAATTCACCATACTAGAACTTGTGAGGGGCCAGTACAAAAAAAATTTTTTTTACAGATGGTACACTTCTCAGAGTCAGGAACTTTAAAAATACCACCACAAACTCACATTAAAGTCATTCCAAAGCCCTTACATTCCAACCTGAATGGGTCACAAAGGGTTTATTAAATATATGTGCATTAGCCACTGTTTACAAAGTGGGTTTCCATTATGATGATTATACTTTGCTAAAGTAAGTTAAAAAACAATTTTAAGTGAAAAAGAAATGCAAAATCTAGGTACTTAGGACAGAAATTAAAACAGCAGAAACCCAGAATACAAATAAGTGGCCAATAAGTAGAAGCCAATCCTATATAAAAAATTGTACCTACAAAGGGGCAGTGTATGATGAAAAGATGAACTAGCGTATCCTCAATACACAAACCTAAGGGTATTTCTCAGGTAAGACCATGTATTTTTTTTTTTTTTTTTTTTCTTTTTTTTTTTTGTGGGTACCGGGGGACGACCTCAGGACCTCACGCGCCAACAGGCACCTGTGCCGCTGAGCGATATCACCGGCCCCTTTTTCGTATGTGGGTTCCGGGAGTCGAACTCGGGCCTTCACGCTTGCAAGGCAGGCGCTTAAGCCGCTGAGCCGTCTCACCGGCCCAAGACCATGTATTTTTGATGAAAATGTAGCATCCAAATTAAAATACACTAGCTGGGCATGGTGGCTCTTTGGAGGCTGAAGCAGGAGGATCACTGAAAGTTTGAGGTTGGCCTGGGTTACAAAGTGAGTTCAAGGCCAGCCTGAATTGCATAGTGAAACCCTGTCTCAAAGACAAAAAAAAAAATAAATAAATAAAACAAAAGACTTCATTTTAAAAAGGTGAAAATATCTCAATAATTATGTTAGTTACAGATCAAAATACTGTGTTTTGGATGCATTGGATTATGTTATTAAGTTATTAAAATTAATTTTACCTCCTTTTAATTTTTAAAATGTAGCTACCACAGAATTTAAAATTACATTTGGGGGCCAGTGAGATAGCTCAGCGGCACAAGTGCCTGCCTGGCAAGTGCGAGGTCCTGAGGTGGACTCCCGGTACCCACAAAAAAAAAAAAATTACATTTGGATGCCCGGCATGGTGGTACATCCCTATAATCCCAGCACTCAGGAGGCTAAGGCAGGAGGATCACTATGAGTTCGAGGCCAGCCTGGGCTACACAGTGAGTTCAAGGCCAGCCCAAACTACACAAGGAGACCGTGTCTCAAAAAATAAATAAATAAATAAATTTACATTTAGGGGGAGTTCAATCCCCAGCACACACACACCCCACCAAATCTGGAAAATATTACATGTGTGGCTTGTACAAATTTCTATTAGTGAGCAATGGTGTGCCCCAATTCTGCAAGTAGATTTGCTATCTCCTCTTTGGTTAGGTGGCTTTTGAAAAGCTTGCAGAAAACGATCCAGAGCAACAAAGAACATGAAGATACACAATATGTCTGACATGGGAGTGAAGACTCTGATCCTGGCCTAATACAGGAAACGCCATGGGTCAGGCCCTCGCCCACTTTCATTTGAGTTTCTAATCACCATCTTTCCTAGGAAAAGGAAAATTAGATCCACCTCTGCTACCTATGTATATCCACATCTATAGCCACATAAACACACGCTGCAGTTTACATTCATTTCAAATTGCAATTGATGGCTTCGGAATTCTCACTAGTTAATAAGGCTGAACACCACAGTCAGTAAATATGAAAACGGCTGGCTTCCCACCCATCACCCCAACCATCCCTAGCTCCCAGTTTGCATTTCATCCTTACAGAGAAGAAGGGACACGTCTGTGACAACTTCTAACCCTTGCCTGCTTCCTTTCAGTGTCCTAAGCTTCCCATTTGCTTGCACTGCCAAACCTCTACAACCACAGCAGGCACCAAAGCGGAAATGGGTGGACTAGGGGTAAGAAGCAGGCAAACTACCTACCCCAATAGCTGTTAGTTACGTAACCATTAGGCTTTCACAAAAACCCTTTTTTCTTTTTTGGCTGTACTAGGGATTGCACCCAGGGCCTTCCTACTGAGCTTTTTTATTTTTTATTTATTTTTTTATGTGGGTACCGGCAGTCGAACTCAGGACCTCGTGCTTGCCAGCAGACGCTTGTGCCGCTGAGCCATCTCACTGGCCCTTTATTTTTTAAATTTTATTTTTGTGGGTACCGGGGGTCGAACTCAGGACCTCGTGTGCCAGCAGGTGCCCATGCCGCTAAGCGATATCACTGGCCCTTTTTTCGTATGTGGGTTCCGGGAGTTGAATTCGGGCCCTCGCGCTTGCCAGGCAGGCGCTTATGCCGCTGAGCCATCTCACTGGCACTTATTTTTTATTTTGAGACTGGGTCTCACTAAATTGTCCAGGCGGGGCTCAAACTTGTGATCTTCCCATCTCAACCTCCCAAGAATGCTGGGATTATAGACCTGCACCATCATGCCTAGGAAAACTAAGCATTTTTGGAACACAAAAATTAAATATTTAATCCCTTGAGGTTTTTTTTTTTTTTTTGGCTAAACATCAAAAATAATCACGAACCCATAAGGAATAATCTATTTGACAATAACATGCAAATGTGTACTGAGATTTCAGTATGGCACCATAGTTTAAGAACAATGTTATAAAACAAAAAAATGGATTGCTGGGTAGAATTTAAACTGTGAAACATAAATAAAAACAAGCTTAAGGAGGGGGCTGCAAATAGTCACAAAACATTTAAATACTTAGATGATTTAACTACTCTGTCATAAAATATAAACTTCAAGAACTAATTCCAGCACACTGGAAACAAGCCACAGCCTGTGCAACAGGAAAGCATTTAATTTCCAAACACGTGTTTCAAACCCACTGCATATTATCCTCCTCCAGCAAGGGGTCAACAACCTGTGGCAAGCACTGGAGATGACTGTGAATGGTACTAGAGTAGGCAGTCCATAAATATTCACTGAACAGATGACTGAATGAACCGTAAAGTCGTAAACCCACGTTGCAACACACATGCAGAGCCCGTGACTAGTTAACCTGAACACAGAGCCAAGAGGGGCACAAACCCTACGCAGACTCCTCTGGGCCGTGGTCTCAGGAGTCAGCTCCCCTCAGTCATTTCTGCTTTATGGAGTCTGCATTCCTCACACTCCTAGGAAAGTTCCAAGTCCTCTTGCTCATGACCCCCTCCCTATTAACCAGTTTCCCCAGATGAAAACAGGAGAGCATTTTCCAGTCTCATCATTTTTTTAGACAAGTATTAACATACCTAATGATCACCCACAAATATTCCCAGACCTCCTATATGCCAGATGCAATGCTGGTGGACAGGTACAAAGGTAACAAAGTGTAACTCGATTCTTGCTCCTCAGGTATGCAGTTGGTGAGGAGGCCCATGAGTAAACAATTACAGCATAAAATGCCTGCAGAATAAGGCCAGAGCGCCACTGGAGGGACTCTTACCTTTGCTAGGAGGAAAGGCATGGTGACAGTCTCAAAAGAACAATAAAAGAAACAAAAGTCATAACCAAAAATTAAATTATGGTTGAAAACACCTTAACTGTTTTAATAGTCAGCTCACCAACTCGACATGTAAAAAATGATCAATGAAAATCACCTTCCCATAGAGTGACTCACATGTCTGGCACCAAGTACCAGACAGGAAAAAACTCTATGCAATTCAACACAAAATAATGCCCAACCTCATTAGTCATGATGTCAAGAGGCTTCATTCACTCGCTGTTCAGTCCTTCCTAGCTGAAGGTGACACAACTGTCACCCACTCTCGTGATACCACTTTTTCTTCTTTCCTTTTTTTCCTAGTACAGCGATGGATTTACTGAGATCCACCTATAACTTCTCCCCAGTACCCGTTGTGGCCACTGGCAGCTTTGCTGGATTGCTGCTTGGCACTGTGGCCACAGAAGACATGAAACCAGCTGACTGTGTATATGAACCATGGATCCACAACTCTGCTTTGCTATAATTCAGGAATACAACAACCAAAAACAGTTGTAAGGCAGAAACAGCAATTAACAAGCGCTGGGAGACCGTGAGGGCGGGAGCAGAGGGGCACAGTGGAAGGCGCCTAACAAGGCAAAATCTGCTGTTTCACTGGACACCGAGTTTGCCCCTCCTGGTACCCAGCTCTCAGGACATTCCCTCCAGTACGAGAGCCAGTTTTCTGTTTCTAACACTAGCTGGAGATCCTTTCCAAGTTTCAAGCCCACCTGACCTTGTCTTTCCATTACCAACACCTGCCTGTCCTTACTATCCCAAGAGCACCCTGTCTTTTCCTAACCACTCACTTGCTTCCCACGTAATTGAGGTAATACGTTCCCATAGGAAACTGCCTTATCCTACATCTCCGACACAAATCAGGACACGACTAATAAAAGTTGTCATGCCCCCAAAA
Organism: Erethizon dorsatum; assembly: GCA_028451465.1. Taxonomy (NCBI): domain Eukaryota; kingdom Metazoa; phylum Chordata; class Mammalia; order Rodentia; family Erethizontidae; genus Erethizon; species Erethizon dorsatum. The sequence continues at coordinate 15,579,922 of CM051824.1, forward strand.
ATGTTGTGATTTAGCCAGGTGTGGTGGCGCATGCCTGTAATTCCAGCACTCCAGAGGCTGAAGCAGGAGGATCACCACAAATTTGAGGTCAGTCTGGGTTATATAGTGAGCAGCTACATAATGAGACCCAGTCACAAAAAAAAAAAAAAAAAGTTTGTAATAGATACACCTCTTAAGAACTCTTTCCTCAACTTTAATGAATAACTTCAATGATAGCAAAAACAAAAAAATCTATCATTTTAAGGCACTGAAAAAAATTGCGGTCTGGGGCCGGTGAGATGGCTCAGCGGCTTAAGCGCCTGCCCGGCAAGCGCGAGGGCCCGAGTCCGACTCCCGGATCCCACATACGAAAAAGGGGCCGGTGATATCGCTCAGCGGCACGGGCACCTGCTGGCGCGCGAGGTCCTGAGGTCGACCCCCCGGTACCCACAAAAAAAAAAAAAAAAAATTGCGGTCCTTAGTACAGTAAAATAAATGAACAATTTTTTGTAACAGACTTTTATTATAACAGCTTTCAACTTTTACAAAGTATACAGACTGTTTCCTTTGAATCCACATTTATGAAAGTAGCCACATAGCAATATTTATAATGTAATAAGATACTCCTTGGGTAATTTAATGGTACCTTAACTTTGATGAAATAAAACTTTTGGAGTTGGGTGCAGTGGCACACCCCTGTGATCTCAGCTCTAATAAAGGCTGAGGCAGGATGACTGCCAATTCAAGCTTAGTCTGGCCATTTTACTGTGACTGTGTCTCAATGTTGGGGAAAAAAAAAAAAAAAGATGGGGGATGTAGCTCAGTGTGAAGGCCCTAGATTCAATCACCAGTAATGGAAAACAAAACAACAACAAAAAACCAAATAAAACTTTTGGATCCTCCAGTTATAACAACAAAAACCAGGGCTAGGGTATAGCTCACTGGTAGAGGGCTATCATGCGTGAGGCCCTGGATTTGATTCCTAGCACTGTGCCAAAAACCAAACCAAATCCAACAAAACCAACTAACCAACAAAAAGGCCTGGGAAAAATCAATATGGCAGATATTGTAAAGCTAATGAATTAAGTCACGACTCAATATAAATGCATGGATTTCAGCCGGGCATGGTGGTGCATGCCTGTAATCCAGCTCTTGGGAGGCTGAGGCAGGAGGACCATTGTGAGTTCAAGGCCAGCCTGCACTACATAGGCAAGACCCTGTCTAAATAAATAAATAAATAAATAAATAAATAAATAAATAAATAAATAAATAAATGCATTTCTTTTTAGAAGATTGCAAGCCAAATATAAAGGCATTGGTCATTTCGTATCAGATGCTCATAAGTTAGTCTACCGTGAAAAAGTTTACTATCTTGAAAAAAGACTGCTGCTAATACATCTTAAAATTCTAAGACTGAAAGAAATTTTTTCCAAATAAAATTCCCAAGTTAAAACAAAAAAGTTATATTTCACTACATTTTTAACTTAAATACAGAGGTCAAAATATGGAAATGAGCTTCAAACTAAACTTTACATGAAGTCAAAAAGCCCAAAAAGTAAAATTTGGTGCATTTCCCCATAAATTTACATTCACATTTATCCTTTTTTTAAAGTCATGGTAAATGTGATTCATGACTTTGCAATCCCAGCACCCCCCCAGCCCGGGATACACAACATATAGCCAGACCCTGTCTCAAAAAAATAAAAAAAGAGGGCCGGGGATATAGCTCAGCAGCACAAGAGCCTGCCTGACAAGTGCAAGGTCCTGAGTTCAATTCCCAGCTCCCCCCAAAAATCAAAAAAAGAGAGCGAGTGTGTGAGAGAGGGAGGAAAAGAAAGTCTTAAGAATGTAGTAATTATTTTTCCAGTACTGGGGATTAAAACCAGAGCCTTACACATCCTCACGCCTTTTTAAAATTTTATTTTGGAGTCTAACTTGCCCAAGCTGGCCTCCAATTTGCGATCCTCTTGCCTCAGCCTCTTGAGTAGATGGGATTAGAGAATGTCATAATCTTTTAATAGATTATAGCTAAAGGAAAACAAACTGTAAGCAGACAGGATGGTAAAGATCTTCTCAGTGGGAGTCAATCTGTTTGGCTATAGAAAGGCAAAAGGCACCACATTAAAATCACATGCTAATTATCAAGCCTGGCCTTGCAATTCCCAAATTCTGAAAAAAAAAAAATTATTGCAATTTACTCTGGGTTTCTCTATGTGCTTTTAGTGTCAGACAGCACTTTTGGGGGGGGTACTGAGAACTGAACTAAAGGCCTTAGCACTTACCTACATCCTTGCCCCTTCATTTATTTTATTTTGAGACAGGGTCTTGCTAAATTGTCCAGGCTGGGCTCAAACTTTCTGTCTTACTGCCTCAGCCTCCTAGAATGCTTGAATTACAAGCATTCACCACCACTCTGCAGACAGCATTTTTTGACAAAAGAAAAAAATCTAGGAGTGGTACAACTTTCAGAAGTCAGGACTGCCATTCCATAACGTATACATATCTCAAAACATCACGCTATACATGATAAAACTGTACTCAATATACAGTTTTTGTCAATTAAAAAAAAAGATGAGTTAAGCAAGATAGCGCACACCTGTAATCCCAGCTGCTCGGGAAGCTAGAGCTGGAGGACTGCAATTCTAAGGCCAGCCTGGGCAATTTAATGAGACCCCGTCTCAAAAAGTAAAATGGGGCTGGTGAGATGGCTCAGCAGCGTAAGCGCCTGCCTGGCAAGTGCGAGGGCCCGAGTTCGACTCCCGGAACCCACATACGAAAAAAGGGGCCAGTGATATCGCTCAGCGGCACGGGCGCCTGCTGGCGTGTGAGGTCCTGCGGTCGACCCCCTGCACCCACCAAAAAAAAAAAAAAAAAAAAAGTAAAATGGCCTGGGGATGCAGCTCAGTGGCAGAGCGACCCTGGGGTCAATCATCAACATAGGAAAAAAAAAAAAAAAAAAAAAAAAAAAAAAAGGCGGCTGAGGATTCTCAGTGGTAGAGCACTTACCTAGCATGTGTGAGGTCCTGGCTTTGAACCCCAGCTCCACAAAGAAATAAAGTAAGGTGCAACTAGATTAATGGCATATGTAGTCTTATATTTACTACTTTGAAAATAGACAGTATTAGCTAGTTCTGAGAAAAATATAATAATGTATTACCTCTACACTTAACTACTGTCATCCTACATTTGAATATCTTCAAAAGACAAGGAGAATTATGGGAGGCTGAGGCAGAAGGATCCCCATGAGTTTGAGGCCAGCCTGAGCTACATAGTAGTTCAAGGCCAGCCTGAACTGCATAGGGAAACCCTGTCTCAAAACAACAATAACAGCAACAACAAAACAAGGAGAATAAGAAATCATGTAAAGATAAGGACTCTAACTGAAATCTCCTAATGATTTTACCCCAAATCAAGAGTAGCACAGAAAAAGTTAAGGCACTCAAAGCTGGGCCTGATGGGCCGGTGAGTTGGCTCAGAGGTGTAAGCGCCTGCCGGGCAAGCGCGAGGGCCCGAGTTTGACTCCCGGATCCCACACACGAAAAAAGGGCCGGTGATATCACTCAGCAGCACAGGCGCCTGCTGGCGCTCAAGGTCCTGAGATCGACCCCGGTACCCACACACACACACACACACACACACACAAAAAAAAAAAAAAAAAAAAAAAAAGCTGGGCCTGTTGGCACACCCCTTGTAATCACAAGACTTGGGAGGCTGAGTCAGGAGGATCATCTCAAGTTTGAGGCCAGCCTGGGCTACATATTGAGTTTTAGGCCAGCCTGAACAGCACAGTGAGACTCTCTCTCAAAAAAACCAAAAACAAACAAACAAACAAAAAACCAAAGGGAGGAGGGGTAGAATCAAAGTAGATTCGCTCTAGAAAATTGCTCAAAATCAGTAAGAAAAAAGTTGGTACTTACTTTGGTTTAGTCTTTCCTTACAGTATGTCTCACACTGTGCTACAGAATTTATGTACAAATGAATTTTCCTCACCAGACTAACATGAGGAGCTTCTTTCGCAAGTCCTTGGTACCTAGCAGAGTGCCTTATACACAGTACCAACTGAAAAAGGTTGAACAGTTTAAAGCCATGTATATATTAATTCCAGGTAACTAACTAGGCCTCAACTCAGGCAGGAACATTTGTAACTCCACTTGAGCTAATAAGTACTGAGTAAGCTGTTAAGTGCTTTTTTCAATTTGCAAAGCTATTAAATGAATTTAAGATTTAAATAACACACATATTTTAATTGCATTTTCTTAAAAGTATGACTGTTTAAGGAGTGGTGGTGCATGCCTGCAATCCCAGGCACTCAGGAGACAGAGGCAGGAGATGACAAGTTCAAGGCCAGCCTGGACTACATAGCAAGACACTGTCTCAAAAAATAAAACAAATATGATAATCAGCTGGAGGTGGTGGTATATGCCTATAATCCTAGTAACTATGTCATCCCAGCTACTGAGGTGATTGAGGCAGGTAGAATTCCAAGTTCAAGGCCAGCCTCAGGAATTTAGGGAGACCCTGTCTCAAAATAAAACATAGAGAGAAATTCAACCAAATTAAATGAAGACCTTTTGGGCTGAGGATGCAGCTTGATGATATAGTGCTTGCCTGGCATGCATGAGTGCCCTGCACCCCGCACACCCCCATTCAGTTCAATCCCCAATACCCTGCCCCCTCAAAGGCAGTGAGATTTGTTTTGTGACAAGGTACTACAATGTTGCCCAGGCTGGCCTCAAACTCCCGGGCTCAAGTGATCTCCTCCCTCAGCCTCTCCAGTGGCTGTGACTGCAGTTACGTGATACCAGACCCAGGTTTGTTCTTTTTGTTTTTCTGGTGTTGGGAACTGAACCCAGGGCAGTATTCGTGCTAGCACATACTTTACCACTGAACTACATCCTCAGCTAGAGACATTTTAAAAAAATACACAAGACAGAAAATGATCGGTTTCACCATGTATAAAAGAACTAGGTAGTGGTGGTACAGTGAACGTAAAGTGACTGTGTGCTAAAATTTATGTCTGCTAACATGACAAGAACATTACAAAATGAATTTCAAAGAAGCTCTGGAATTCTCACTGGAAAAGTCGTATGGGCGAGCAAGAAACTTAACTGATGTAGAATACTGCCATCTCCACTCAGACCAGGTCTGAGAAGGTGGGGAGAAAAATTACTGCTGTTCCAACGTATACAGTGCTGTTGGGAACGGTACAGAGTTGGTTCCGTCCGTGGAGTTGCCCCTCGTGACCCAAAGGTCATGATGGGATATCAAGTGGAGTGGCCCTTTCTGGACACCCAGCAGTTCCAGTTCCATCAAGCCTTTAAAGATCTACTGGAGAGCAGAGGTAGGCAAACTATAGCACTTGGCCCAGATCTGGCCACCACCTATTTCTGTACTGCCCACTTGCTAAGAATGGTTTTTACATTTTTAAACAGGGTGGTGGAGGCTTTGTCATCCAAAATCACATCATTAATACAACCATGTAATATAGTGGAAGTGGACAGAAAGACAAAGTAACACGTTACTTGTGCACAGAAGGCCCTGATACACAGGATGCAAGTACATTCTAGACAGCATGGTGCTGACCTACCAGACTACTACATCCAGTTCTGGGTCACACTACTGAAAAAAAACAAGGAGAACTGCAGAGAATTTGGAGGTGGGTAGACAATTAAAAGACCTCAAGGGCCAGTGATACAGCTCAGTGGCATAAACGCCTGCCTGGCGAGCGCGAGGTCCTGAGTTCGGTTCCCGGTACCCACATAAAGAAAGAAAGGAAAAAAAATAAGACCACCAAAGAAATGCTAAAGGAAATGAGAGTAGTTGGCCCAAAGAACAGAAAGGTGAGAAAAGCACTGGTGTCAAACTCTACATTTGCTGTTAGGTCAACTCCCCCTACTGATGAGAATAATGGCAGCCTGAACTAATATACTACAAAACATGTGTGTATGTAACAAATTGTGATTCATGAGGCTGCCATTCCTGCCTTAAGTCACAAACTAGACCCTTAAAAGATAATCACTTAATATTGTACGCTAAGTCTTTAACAGCTGTATCTAGGAATGTCCGGTTTTCAAAAACATCTGGCATCAATGTAAACTATCAAGGAAAGGTGTGCTATTATAGTGTGCCAAGCTTCAGTTAATAGTCCAGTAGCTAAAAGGTAATGTTAAGTTTTATAGCCACACACCTTTCCACCGAATCAAATGGGGGAAATGGGCTTAAATTACACAATGTTTGGTACATGGAAGAATGCTCGCACTACAGGATTTTAAATACTCTAACAGAGCACTGAGGGTAAAGGAATCTTCCCAGGCCACAGCTCAATTAGAATATTCAGTCTGGAACTATCTGGATGCTTTCTTAAGGTGGGGAGCACAGGGCTCAAACACCCTTCCTTGCACCACTGTTTTCTGCAGTGTTCACTCTCCCAGCCCCTATGAGTAAGAGAGCCTGTAGCCATCGCTCACTTTCATTTTGTCTTCAAAGTGGTTAATGTACACACGATTCCAGTCTAAGATGAACTTTAACATCCCAAACTGAAATGTGATTATAACTTCACAACTTTTTAAAATTACAGAGATAGGAGGATGCCTTTCTATTAAACACATAAAAGGGAAAGCAGGCATAGCGTCCAAATATTTCTATACAGTATTCCTTTCAATGTAACTAAACTAAGCACCCTATTATTTCAAAATGTCCAACACTTGAACACGGTTAGTGCTCAATAAATGATCTGTGAAAAAAATACAGTGTATTTCCTATCAGTTTTGTAACTTCTTAAAATCCAGAATCCTTGAATACATAATGTTCTTGAAGTCAATTTCAACGTTGTCATCAGTAATGCAAATTCTGAAGCTGGCTCCAAATACAATGTTAATTAATCTGAGTACTTCAACCTTGAAATTCTAAGGTCTTTCATTTCCCTAAAAATGCCCTTCCCAAGGGGTGAAGTATATACTAATCTGAGTCACTAAACTTTCTCCACTCCTACATCACCTACACAGGATTTTAAAATCTAAAGTACACAAGACTTTCAAGCCACTTCTGCAATCTGGTGTTAGCCTTCCTAGGATAAACTTTTCACCAAGTCATACTTTTTAAATTTAAAAACCTGCTGTAGTGAAACAAAGAAAACACAGCCCCCTCCCTCTTTTCTAAGCCATATGGCAGTAAATTGAAGTTAACTTATTTTTCACAGGCTTAACGCCTATGTCCCAGCCCTAAACATTTGTCTCTTTGTGCCCTGAGACTGGGCTGGAGTTGTCTGCTTATTTGCAACTGTACCCCATGCATGTTTTCAAGTCTTACGACGAAGTCCAAACGCCCCAGTCATTAGCAGACCTTACTGCGGTCATCGACTCAAACCGGGCTCGGTGGGCAGCGCACGCCGCGGGGCCTGGGCCCGGCCGGGTGCGAGTCCCACGCCGGCGGGGCGACCGAGCAGAGTTCGCTCGCCCCAGCCGGGCCGGATCCGCCCGGGGAACTTGGTTACCCGAGCCCAGGGCCGCGCCGAGGCCTAGCCGCGAGGCCGGGCGGGCTCCAGGCGTCGAGGGCGCCCGGAACCGGCCCGAGCCTTCCCGCCAGCCCCGCGGCCGCCCGCAGGTGGGGGCCCTCGCCGTCGTCTCCCGGCGACCGGACGCGCCCGCCGGATTCCGGGCCGGCTCCGCCGCCACTGCCCGCGGCCCGGCTCCGGCACAGCGCCGGGCCCTTCCGGGGCGGCGGGGCGCTAGGCCGCGCTCGGGCCCGCGGCTCCGGAGCCGGCCGGGCGGGCCTCGGCGTCCGGTATCGGTCCCGAGGGCCGGGCTCCCGCCGGTAACGGGCCCCGCCGCTCCCCTCCCCCTCCCTCCGCCCCATGACAGTGCAAAGCCTCCGGCCGCCCCGGCCGCCCCGCCTCCGGCACCAGGCCCAGCTCAGGGCCGCGGCCGCACCGTGGCGGTAGCGCGGCTCTCGGCCCTCGCTCGTTCGCCCGCCGGCAGGCCCGGCGCCTCGGCCCGGCCGGCGTCGCCGCCGCTCCCCGGCCGCCCTCCGCAGCGCCCGGCCGGGCGGGGTAGGCCGAGGCCCGGCGGGTGGGGGCGGGGGCTGCGCTCACCTTCATGTCGGGACATCCTAGTTCAGACGGCGGCGGCGCGGCCCCTCCCGGCTCGGCTGCAGCGTCCCCCGCGGGGTCCCGGGCTGCCCGCGCCGGCCGGCCGACTCCCACTCGACTCCCGGGCTCGGCGGCGGGGGCGGGGTGGGCAGGGGCGAGCTCCCGCAGCGGCGGCGGGGAGGCGGCGGCGGCGGGGAGGCGGCGCGGGGCGGGAATGGGGCCGGGCTTGGCCGGGGCTGAGCTCCTCCAGGAGGCGGGTCCGACGCCGCGGCTCCGCCGGCGCCCGCCGTGACTCGGTCACTCTCGGGCCCGCCGGCTCCCGGCAGCGGCGCCGCGCTCCGCGAATCCCGCTCCTCCCCTCCCCCGGCCCGCCCCCGCCCCCCGCCCCTCTCCCCTCTCCCGGCTCGGGCCGCCGCCTCCGCCTCCTCTTCCTCCTCCTCCGCCTCCTTCCGCCGCCCGCACGTCGGCCCCGCCTCTCGCGGCCCGCGCCGGGCCGAGGCGCCCGGAGGAGGCCCCGCGGCCGGAGGGCGCGGGGGCGGCGGCGGCGGCGGCGGCTCGGGAGGCGGGGCGGGGCGGCGCGGGGCGGCGCTCGCCGAGAGGCCGCGGAAGGACGGACGGGGCCTCGGCCTGGCCCGGGCGCCGCCGCGCGGAGGGAGGAAGAGGAAGCGGCCGCCGAGCTCGCCGGGGCCGTGCTGAGGGCGCCCCGCGCGGGCTTGCGTCCCCGGGCGCTCGGGCCGCGTGGGGACAAGTGTTGGGGTTTCTTTTTAAACCAAGCGCCGGTCCCCGGGGCTCGCCGCGTGTCCCGCGCCGGGAGGGGAGCGGGGAGTCATCGGCGGGAGATCGGCTCCGGTTCGCTCTGTCCAGCGCCTCGGCTCGCCGCGGACACCCATCCCCGAAAACGCGGGCGTTCGGCTTTTTCCTGCCCGCGGACTATTTGTTGTTTACGTGTCTCTTCCACTTGTACCCACTTCCTTACTGTCAACTTTGTTTTCAGGCATTATTAATTCAGCGAATACTCAGGCTGCCCCCGACCACGTGGTGGCATGGCTTGGTGAAGAAAGGTCCCGCCTCGGAGTGGAGACCCAGCGGCCGCGGGACTCCGGGTCCGCGCTCCTAATGTAACCTTGGACCAGTTTCTTAACCTTGCTTAGCTTCCGTTTGTCTTGTGTTTGTTTTTTGGTGATGCCTTTATTTTTCCATTTCATATTGTGCTCCCCTCTCCCTTTGGCGTACACTAGAATTGAGTTTCCAGACTAAGTGTACTGAAATTCGTTTCTAGGGTACTGCTGGCTTTGGGGCTATATTACCCTGTCCACCATTCACTGGCTGTGTGACCTGGTCAAGTGATTTAAGCTCACCCGGGCATGGTGGCACATGTCTGTAATCCCAGCCCTCGCGAGACTGAGGTAGGAGGCCCGAGAGTTCAGGCGGGGTACCCAGTGAGACCCTGTCTCAAAGGGCGGGGAGGGGAGGGCTAGAATTACTGATGTTTAATAAGAGATAGATGTGTGGTAGATTTAATGCTTTAAATATATATAAAATTCCGAGCACAGGACACAGTAAAATCAGTTTATATTTAATTGAATCTGATTTCCAGATACTTCCTGGTTTCACAGATAATAAAAAAAAGCTCATTTTAAGGAAATAAGTAATGTAGGTCACGCCTGTCTACTCAAGGGGTGGGATTTGATAGTAACTAGTGATAAAGTAGGGTTTAAATAAAGACTTTTGCCCCCAGATATATTTCCATTGCCTGTGTGGAGCTTTTGCCCAAATTCATTCCAGCACAGCTGTTGGAGGAAGAGATTGAACCTGGCCAGGAAAGGGGTTTGATGAGGTAGAGGGAGTAAACCTAGCTAACATTTACTGAGTGCTTATCTAGGGCTGGTGTCTTTCTAAGAATTGTATTTATTTTATTTTGTTTTGTTTGTTTAAGGCAGGGTCTTGCTATTGCAGTTCATGCTGGCGTTGAACTCTTGGTGATCCTCCTGCCTTGGTCGCCCTAGAGCTGGGATTACAAGTGTGCGCCAGTACGCATTTTAAGCATTTTGTAGTATCTCCGTATGTGATCCTGCGTGCCAATCATGCAGTAGCTTCAGCTTCATGGGATGTGAAAGTGAGGACAATTGCTGTTAACCCCATAATCTCTTGAGTGAGTGATGTCTTTATGTGAATTTATATAAATTAAGTAAAGATGAAGGCGTTATCAATACAATCAGAAGGCAGGAGCAAGTAAAGTCTACAAAAGCCCTGAACTCCCAGGAGTAAGTGTAGGATTTAGTTTGGGTTTGTTGAAGGGTGAGCTAATCCTGTTAAGGGAACAGCTACAACTTTGTCTAAACTCCCAGGGGATATCAGCTCTTTTGACAATATTTCATTGTTTTCAATCAGGCAAAAATAAAATGAAAAAATAACTAAGCAATCTTTTTTTCTGTTTCAATAAGAGAAGCAGGAAGGAAGAGTGGGGTACACCTATAAACCCAGCACTTGGGAGGCTGAGGCAAGAGGATTGCGGTGAGTTCGAGGCCAGCCTGGACTACGTAGTGAAACCCTGTCTCAAAAAAAACCAAAAAGAAACAATAAGCAGGAATGCTGTCATTGTATTGGGTTTTCATGACCTTCATTTAATTAGAGGTCAGGCCCTTCAATTTAAACTAACCTGCTATTTGGGAAATTTCATTTAAAAAAAAAAAAGGATTGATGTAATACCAGATTGTCCGTGCAAATGATTACTGTTCTACTCCACAAATACTTCCCTCCACTTCTTTGTCTCCCTGCGCTTCCTTGACTTCTGTGGACAGTTACAACTGATGCACAGCCTTACTACCCAACCTGTCTTCCATTCCACGCTCCAGCTGATTGTTGTGTTTTGAGACAGGATCTCCCTGAATTGTTCAGGCACCTTGAACTTACTGTTCTCCTGCCTCCGGAGCAACCAGTGTTACAGGCCTGTGCTACAAAGCCCAGCCCAGTTGTGTTCTAAAACAAGCAAATGAATGTTATGTAGTCTAGCTGATAGTATTGCACCTCTGTCAATTTCTTGGCCTTGGTATTTTTCTGTAGTTTTGCAGGATTTTACTACTGGGGAAAGTGTACATGAATCCTTTCTGCAACTTACCTGGGTCTAATTATTTCAAAATAAAATATTAGCCAGGCACACAACAGTAATCCCAGCACTCAGAAGGCTGAGGCAGGAGGATCACTTTGAGTTTGAGGTCAGCCCGAACTACATAGTGAGACCCTGTCTCAAAAAACGTGAAAAGCTAGAAGGACAGAAATCAAATCAAGAGTTCCATGCAACTGAGGGTGCTGGATTGCAGAGAGAACTTTTTGAGATAATGAGAATATATCTTATGTGGAATTTATATTACTGGATATGTTTGTCAAAACTTACAGAGCTGTATACATGAAAGGATGACTTTTATGTCTCTGTAAATTATACCTCAATAAAAGTGACTTAAAGCAAGCTCTTGTCACCCCAGACTCCTGTGATCCATAGGATGAGTGTAACTTCCTGTGCAAGGCCCGGCACCGACTTCCTCCATCAGAGCAGCCTGCGCTTCCTCGTTCTATAGTGCTGTGGCACTGTTGCCGCTCTCTCCTCCTGTGTATGTGTGTGGGGGCACAGCAGAGTCAAGGCCTAATTCAGGTTCAGCTCCTGCGTACTCCGTTTAATTTGTTTGCCCCTTTTTGGTGAGGCTCCCTCACACTAGTGACCACGGGATTCACGTCCATCTCTGGGATCCAGCGGTGTTGAGTTAACGAATGAATGAATGGCCGAGGCCTGGAGAAAGCTTAAGCAGTGATGGTAAACCTTTTTGAGCTTTCAATGATAATAAATAGCCTGCTGCAGCATGGGTGCCATAGGTTCGCCACCACTGGCTTAAAGTAACAGTTTTCAGTGTGGGGCAGGGTCTTTGAAACTAGTTCAAGGGCTTGCTGAGGTGCTAGCTTTCCATACTTCAGCAAACGGCACATCTCCACTGAATGTGGAAACAGGTTAGATGATGCAGCTGTCTTTGATTAAACCAAAAGTCCCTCTCCCACTAAGCTATATCCTCAGCCCTTTTATTTTAAAGAGGTTGCAAAGTTATATTTCCATTTTCTTTTGAAAAACATAGTTCTTAAAAATACATTATGGACCAGGTGTGGTAGTGCACGCCTGTAAACCCAGCACTCAGGAGGCTGAGGCAGGGGTATCCCTGTGAGTTTGGGACCAGCCTGAGTTACACAGTGAGACCCTGTCTCAAAAATATACACATATATAGGTATATATATATGGCACACCTGTAATAACTTTCTGGGCGGTTGACACAGGTTTGTGAATTTGAGCCCATCTTGGTCAACTCTGCAACTTAGACCCTGTATCAAAAAAAAATTAAAAGGGCTGGAGGTGTAGCTCAGTGCAAAGCCCTGGGTTCATTCCCAGTATTACCAAAAAATATGTAAAGTATATGCTGAGTGCAGTAGAGCACTAAACACTCTAATCCCAGCTATTTGAATGGCTGAGGCAGGAAGATCATAAGAGGCCAGCCTAGGAAACATAGATATATGACTGATCTCCAGATATAGATTAGTAATTAATGAGTTTATTATGGGTTTTAAGTGAATAAATATTTTAAAAGTGTTTTTTCATAGAGATGCATCAAAATAAACTGGGTAAAGTGGCGCACACCTGTAATCCCAGCACTTAGGAGGCTGAGGCAGGATTGCCACGAGTTTGAGCCCAGCCTGAACTGCATAGTGAGACCCTATCTCAAAAAAAAAAAGTTTCAGGCTTTGAAGGTGGAAAAAACCACAGGAAGGTGCGAGGTTTCGACCCAGCTCCCCGACTGTGGGCTGGTAGGGGCTCTGGGCTGATTTACATCTCTACTTCCCGCACCCACAGCTGACTTGCTGTTAGGAGGCCAAGCTTGGCAGAAGAGGCGAATCTCTGGGGGCGTGGCCTGAAAGGTCCCACTCCCCACCCCCAGCTCCTCTCCTTTCTGCTTGACCTCCACTTAACCACACCGTGAGCAGCTCACCGCAGGCCCGACTGCCCTGCCACCCTGCCTTGGAGCCAGGAGACTGTGGACTGAAAGCCCTACAGACTGAGCCAAAATAAACCTCTCTTTTTAATTTGCAGGTATTGGATATTGTTTTTTTTTGTTTTGTTATTTGTTTGAGACAGTGTCTTGCTATGTAGTTCATGCTGGTTCTGAACTCATTATGTAGGCCAGGCTGGCCTCAAACTCAAAGAGATCCTCCTACCTCAGCTTCCCAAGTGCTGGGGTTTCAGGTGTGCACCACCATGCCCCAGCAAGGTGTTGGGTATTGTGTCTCAGTGATGAGGAAGTGGCTAAGACAGTTCTACTGCTTGAAGCCCTCTAGTGGTCCTGGCTCTGTTCTTACAGACCCTAGCGGATTGCCACTAAGATTCTAAACCCCTGTAGGGGCTTCCCCTGCCAGCCTCTGCCACCCAGCACGTGGGCAGCGTCAGGTGGGTGGCCCTGGTTCAGTGTGGTCTCCTTTCCTGCTACAGGGCCTTTGCATTTGCTTCTTTAGAGCATTGGTAACTGTTTTATCATATGCCAGTCTTCGCCCCCTGACTCCTGTCCCATATAAGGACCTTGTCCCCACTAATTTTTTAGATAACACCTCATTTTCTTAGCGATTATTCACATTCTGTTACAGCTTTGTGTCACTGTATGCAGACTCAAGGCAGGGGCCTTTTCTGTCTTGTCTGAAGCCAGCACAGGACTGTTCAGTGGGCAGCGAGGGCCTGAAGGAGGAGGGCAGAGAGGACAGGATAATCGGAAGGGGACCTCAGAATGCCCTGGAGGTGACAAGAGTAGGATTTGGTGGCTGGCTGGCTGGGGACTGACAAAACAAGGGAATCGGGGGTAACTCCCAGGGTGTGGCTGGAGACTGGGGCACTTGGTGTTCTGCTAACAGCACGCTGAAGGGTCAAGAAGGAGAGCCTTAAAGCAAGCTCTTGTCACCCCAGACTCCTGTGACACGCATGGGAAAAGTGCTTCATCACCAGGCATCAAGTCAGTGTGAATCCAAGGGGCTATCGTTTCACCGCCCAAATTGGCAGAAAATGTTTTTAGTAATATTTGATGATAATAAGGGTGTCACAAAAGGAAGATGAGTTTTTACTATTTCCAAAGAGGATTTCCTGGTAAGTTTGAAGAGCCATAGAAATTTAAAATTATTATTATTAGTAGTAGTAGCAGTAGTAGTTGTGGTGGTGGTGGTACTAGACATTGAACCCATGGTCTTTGTACTGAGCTACATCCCAACCTTTATTTATTTTTATTATATTTTATATTATTTTGATTTTTTGAAACAGGTCTCACTAGGTAGCCCAGGCTGGCTTTGAGCTAAAAGCAATCCTTCTGCTTCAGCCTCCTGAGTGCTGGGACTGCAGGTGTGTGCCACCATGCCTGACTTTATTTATTTGGAGACAGTGTCTAAGTTGCCCAGGCTGGGCTTGAACATGCAATTCTCCTGTCTCAGCCTCCCAGAGTGCTAGGATTACAGGTGTCTGCTACCACACCCGGCTGAGCTGTAGAATTTCTTTTTCTTTTCTTTCTTTCTTTCTTTTTTTTTTTTAGCCATAGAATTTTGCCCGTTCTTGGACACAATAATAATCCCACCTCAACTGATTTAGCTGATTGAAGTAATGATTGATACATGTAAAGATTTTAGACACAGGATGGTTATCACAATGTTTGTTTTAACATGTAAAGTTGAAGGCAACCTGGTGGCAGATGAATAAGTAATAAACTAGAAATGCACTTGTGATACATTTTCACTGAGAAAAGTAAGTTTATTGAAACCTGGTCTCAAAAAGTGCTGGGGATGCAGCTCAGCACTCCCTGGGTTCAATACCCAGTACTGCCAAAAAAAAAGAAAAAAGGAAAAAAAGCAGATTCTATTTAGCTAGGTCTGTTGATGCTTGCTCTGTGGGAGGCTGAGGCAAGAGGATCTCAAGTTCAAGGCAAGGAGCCCAGCCTGGGCAATTTAGTGAGACTATCTCAAAATAAAAAGGGATGAGGTTACAGCTCAGTGGTTCCATGCCTACCACTGCAACATGAATGAATGAATGAATGAATGAATGAATGAATATATGTTTATCCTTTTCTAAATGATGACATTTTGTTTTGTTGTTTGGTTTGTTTTGTTGGAAACAGGACCTTGCTGTGTTGCGCAGGCTGGCCTCAAACTTGTGATCTTCCAGTCTCAGCCTCCTGAGTGCTGAGATTACAGGCATGTGCCACCATGCCCAGCCTTTCTTTATTCTTTATTTCTTTTATGTGTAAGGAAGTTTGCCAGAGAAATAAATGGACAGCTGGGCATGGTAGCACACGCCTGTAATCCCAGCACTCGGCAGGCTGAGGCAGGAGGATCGCCATGGGTTCAAGGCCAGCCTGGGCTACGTAGTGAGTTCAAGGCCAGTCTGAATTACACAGTGAGACCCTGTCTCAAAAAATAAAATAAAATAAAATAAATTTTAAAAAGAAAGAAAAAGGCCAGGGATATAGCTCAGTGGCACAAATGCCTGCATGGCAAGTGCAAGGTCCTGAGTTCGATTCCCGGTACCAAAAAAGAAAGAAAGAAATGGGAACTAGAAGGTGTTAAGTAGAGGGGCTGGGAGTGAAAGGAACAAACTGTTCTGGTTTGGTTTGCTTTTGTGTCTTCGAGTGTTGAATCCAGGGCTTTTGCACTGAGCTACATCCCAGGCCCACCTGGTAACTTTCTGTTTATTCCTCTAAAAATCAGCTGTTTAAGAGCCAGGCATGGTGGTTCATGCCTGTAAGGTCAGCACTCTGGGAGGCCGAGGCAGGAAGATTATACACGTTCAAGCCCAGCCTGAGCGATTGAAAACCTTAACAACATCCTGCCTTAGGAAAATTTAAAGAGGCCGTGAGTTCAATCCCCAGCACTGTAAAAAGAAAGAAAAGAAAGAGCAGTTGTAGACCCCTGCCATGAGGAAGGTGTAAGTTGGGGCTACTTCCAGCAGAATCACTTTCTGGGAGATGGTGAGGAGAGAGGAAGGGGGTCTCGAGATAAAACAGAGTCCCCAGAACTGCAGGGCAGCCGTCCCTTCCCGCTGGCTGCCCTGGGCAGTCCCCTTGCTGACACAGCATGCACCTGGCCGGGACGGTGGGCTTCACATGCTGATTTGTGAAATGAACGAATGGTCCACACTTGGAACCCGGATGCCCCCATCCCAATAGCAGTTCTCCATGTCATGTCATGTCTTGTCCCTGGAACCTGCCCAATGCTTCATGTTGGCATTTCCTGCTTTAACTGTGACCAAAAATCATACGTTGATTTAGAAACCCCACGTGTCCCCATGGGCAGATCCTGGGAGAATAGCGCCCAGTGCCTGGGTATCAGTGGCCCTAAGGAAGGTGAGAAAATAGGGTCACCTGAAAGCAAAAGGACAGAATCCACACAGACTGGATGTGCAGCCCTCTGCAGTGGTCTTGGGCTCCCCAAAACCGGTGGAGGACTTACCGCACAGCCTGGAAAGGGGCCCAGGTTGGAAGAGTTAACAGGGTGCCTGCTTGGGAGGCAATGAGTCATACCAGGAGGCACCTGTGTGGATGGCCTGGCATCCAGAGGAGAGGAGGGGAAGCCAGCATGTTAGAAATGATAGGCCCTGGGCAGGGAGGTGCACGCCAGTAATCCCAGCACTCAGGAGGCTGAAGCAGGAGGATCGCTGTGAGTTTGAGGCCAGCCTGAGCTACATAGTTCAAGGCCAGTGTGCCCTACAGAATAAGACCCTGTCATAAAAAAAGAAAAAAAGAGATCATTTCTTTATCCCACTGAGCGATAAAGATGCTCTGATCCTATTGATTAAGCTTTTAATTTAGAGACCTAGTCCAAAAGAATGCAGATTTGCCTTAGAAGAAATGGGCATTTCCCCAAAGAACAGCAAATCTCTTTTCTTTCATCACTCAGAAGTCTTCGTTGAGCAGGCCCAGGCGTCAGGCTGTACCTGTGTGACAGTGAGCAAAGCAGACCGAGGACCTGCCCTCGAGGAGTCCCGCTGTTATTCTTGCTCACTCAGCAGACTGCCAGCCTGTCGTCTTGTGTGCTTCGAGGGTTTGCCTGCAAAGCTGAGGACTGAGCAAATGACCAAAGCCAATTACTTGGCCCGCTAGGTCTCCCATGCTCAAATCAGCAGCGTTCTAGTTTCGAGTTGCTAGTGACTTGGGTGAGTGTGCAATTGTCAATTCCCCCAGAGGTGGAATTACCCTGCGCAAAAGGGTACAAAGCAGGGCCACTGGGGAGACATCCCGGGGGCGGGGGAAGGACCACAGCCAGCTCCCTGCCTTGGCCTGTTGCACCTCTGGCTCCAACAGGATTGCACATGTCCTTTCCTACTGAGACCAGGTCTCAGAAAAACAAAAAACAAAATAAAATAAAGATATCCAAACTTGTACTTGAAGGCATAGATCTCTCTCTTTTTTTTTTTTTTTTTTTTTGGTGTCTTTTTGAGACAGGGTTTCTCTATGCAGTTCAGGCTGGACTTGAACTCACTTTGTTACCCAGGTGGCCTCGAACTCACAGCGATCCTCCTGCCTCAGCCTCCTGAGTGCTGGGATTATAGGTGTGCACCATCACACCTGGCTATACTTGCCTTTTAACTGATAGGATAAGTCTCCAAGACTCTGGTCTGTCTGCTACTGTGTTCTCCTTCTACTCTGCAGTCAAATGTTTTTCTAAAGTACAAATCCCGCTGGATCGTCCCTCTACTCTACTCAGAAGGCCTTTGTTGGCTTCTCATTTTCTGCAGCTCCCTGGAATGATCAGGCTTTGTCACAATCTGGCTCCACTCTTCCCCTGCAGTTTTGTCTCTTTCCACTCCCTCTGCTCTGTGTCCTGCACGCCGGCCACAGGTCTGGTCAGTGGCTTGTGCTGCTCTGTGACGAGCCTGTCTCTTTTTCGTTGTTGGTTTTTGGGTTTTGGCGTTTTTTTTTTTAAAACAGGGTCTTGCTATGTAGTTCAGGCTGGTCTTGAACTCACTATGTAGCCCGGGCTGGACTTGAACTTGCACTGATCCTCCTGCCTCAGCCTCCTGAATACTGGGATGACAGGCATGTGTCACCATGCCCAGCTCAGAGCCTGTCTCTGGAACGTCCTTTTCTCTAGTCTGTATTGTCCAATCGGCTTCATCTTTCTGAGCTTCTCTGTAAAGCCTGTTCTGATCTCCTACCTCCATGCTCTGTTATGTCAGGATAGGGTAAGTTATGCTACAATAATAACTTCAAAATCTCAGTGGCTTGAAAGTACAAATAAATCAAAGAGCTGGGTATGAAGCTCAGTGGTAAAGCGCCTGCCTGGCACGTGTGAGGGTCCGAGTTCAAGCTCAGCATACGCAGACACGTGTGCACAATTGAACAAAAAGCCACTTATGTACAAGTACTCATGAAGTGCTCTGCAATGTTTTTCTTCCTCTCTGGAATAGAAAAAAAAAAAAAAAAACCATCCTATCCTTTTCTTTGTAATATGCAAACGACTAATTACCTTATTAACAGATACTTTTCACTTAGCCTAAAACAACTGCTCTTGTAGAGGTCCTGGCTGATAAGTGATTGCAAAAAGTGAGCTTTATTTAGCGAAGAAAGAATGGAAAGTCTGGGGAGAGAAACTGTAATTAGAGTCATGCTTAGGACTGCTCCTGGCCACAGCAGGCACTGGGCCCCTGCCGGCGTCCTGGGACTCTAACCCCCCAGCTGTGCTGGGGCAGGGAGTGTGTGCCCAGCCTCAGCCTGTGGCCAGTGCCGTGCTGCTGAGCTGTACCCCGGCTCCACGGGACTGTGCTTCGGTAGCTCGGGGAAGTTTCTTCAGGTGCCCGCCCTCTGTCTGGCTCTATACTGACAGCTCTGGTCCTGTCCCGCCTCGCCATGTTGGCTTCTGCTCAGCCCCTTCCGCCTGACACCGACCAGCGTTGCCCCTAGTGCTCTCTCACGCTGTCCTGCGTCCCCTCAGCACCCTGTCCTGCTGCCCCAGGCCACCTGAATTTCAGGGAGCACCTGGGGAGCAGAATGTACTCCCGGAGCCCAGGGCCTACCCCTGAGTTGCTGGACCTCTGTTCTGTATACTTTTTTTTTTTTTTTTTTTTTTTTGTGGGTACCGGGGAATCGACCTCAGGACCTCGTGCGCCAGCAGGCGCCTGTGCCGCTGAGCGATATCACCGGCCCCTTTTTCGTATGTGGGAACCGGGAATCGAACTCGGGCCCTCGAGCTTGCCGGGCAGGCGCTTAAGCTGCTGAGCCATCTCACCGGCCCTGTTCTGTATACTTCTGCTTTACACTCTGACCCCAAAAGCCAGTGGCGCAAGGACTGTGGGTTGGCGTGTGGCTCAGTGTTAGAGCGACTGCCTGGTGTGCAGGAGGTCTGGGGTTTGATCCCCAGCACTGCAAAAAATAAAATCACTTGCTAAAGTAATGAGAAGGAAACAGAGAGGTTAGTTACTGTATGTAGTATTGCAAGTAAAACATCGCACTGCACCTCACAACTGTGTACAATGATTAGGTGTTAACAAAAAATTTAAAGGAAGTGTTTAAGGTTCTGCTTTGGCCTCATGGTGTTTGCTGAGAAGGGTGCTGGGGACCCATGGCCCAGGTTCCAGGGCAGCCTGTCCTTGCAGAGTGTGCGCAGAGAGGTGTAAGGGCCTCGGAACTGTCTGGTGCTGGCTGCTGGCTTGATTTTACACTTTCCTTTGAAAACCCATGCTTGATCAGCACCCTTGCTTGGACATGTTAAATTTATTGCATCCGGAGGCTTCTTTTGAAACTTACAATTTCACATTGTGTTACACTGGGTAATTTCTTTTTTTCTAAACAAAAGGAATACATAGTTTCCTTGCTTTAAGAAAATGTTTAAGGAGATGGAAATGCTAACTACCCTGATTATACGTAAATATATATATATATATATATATATATATATATATAATTTATATATAATATATATAATGATAAAAAGTCAAATTGTCACCTGCGCCCCCATTATAATGGAAATTAATTAAAAACAAAATCACTGGGCATGGTGGTGCATGTATAATCCCAGCACTTGGGAGGCTGAGGCAGGAGATCACAAGTGTGGGCCAGCTTGGGCGAGCTCAAGGTCAGCCTGGACTACAAAACAAGACCCTAAAAAAGAAGAAGAAGGTGAAGGAAAAGAGGAAGAAGAAGAGAGACTCGCACCTGTAATCCTAGCACTCTGGGAGCCCAAGGCAGGAGATCACAAAGTTGAGCCCAACCTGGGCAACTTACCAACTTTTAAAGAGACCCTTCTCAGAAAAACAAAAACAAGACAAGACAGGACAAGACACAAGACAAGACAAGACAAGGGATGTAGCTCAGTGTGAAGGCCCTTGGTTCAATGCTCAGAACCACAAAATAACAAAAACAAAACAAAACAAAACGCCATCCGTCACTCCTCCTGTGCCCCCTCCTGTGCCCTCCTGGGGCCTCCCTGTCTTCTTTGCTGCACTGGGGTCTTGGACTCCTAGCACCACACCCAAGCACTGCATCTCGCCCTTGTCCTCCCAGGCAGAACACCACCACCACCCAGGGCCCCAGGCCTGGAGAGGGCCGCTGTCCCCTCTCCCTGCAGCCGAGCATCCCCATGCACGCTGGATGGAGCCCTGATTCAGTTTGCCAGGGCTCACGGAGATTAGGTGCTGAGGGGAACACACCTCCCACCCTGATCCTTCTTAGTCCCAGTCTGCAAGCTGGTTCCTGACTTTGACCTTCACCTTTTACGTCCACGGCTGGACACTGTCCCTGGCGATGATCATGGCTGTTTCCTTTGGATTCTTGTGAGCCCTCTGCTCTCTCTCTGCCCCACTGAGGCCGGCTCTTCAGAACCCGAGGGCAGACAGCAGGGACTGGAGGTCCCAAAGCTTAAACAGGGGCACCTTCCACCCACGGGGCCATTCACTCGCATGAAGCACTTAGTGCAGCGTCTGATCCAGAGGAAGCCTGTGCGAGAGTGACTTGTGCTGTGGATGTGCCAAAATCAAGCAAATGAAACGAGTGTTCTCTCTCACACACTGTATCCATCAACAGTCACTCCCCATTCGCCCCTCCTCTAGCCCTTGGTCACAAACTAATCCACTTCCCGTGTCTGTGGATTTGTGTATTCTGGACACGCCATCCAAATGAAACTACAATATGTGGCTTTTTGTGTCTGTTCTTTCACTTAGCATAAGGTGTTCAAGGTGGATCCATGTTGTAGCAGGTATAGGTACTTCTCATCCTTTTACATGGTTGCATAATATTCAACAATAAGGATATATCATACTTTGTTCATCCATGTATCAGGTGACAGATGTTTGGGTTGTTTCTACTTTTTAGTGATTGTGAATGTAATAAACATTTGTGTACACGTTTTGCTTTTTTTTATTGTGGGTACCAGGGGTTGAACTCAGGACCTTGCGCACCAGCAGGCGCCCGTGCCACTGAGCGATATCACTGGCCCTTTTATCGTATGTGGGTACTGGGATTCGAACTCAGGACCTCGTGCTTGCCAGGCAGGTGCTTATGCCGCTGAGCCATCTCACCGGCCCCCTGTGTACACGTTCTGTGTGGACACCTGCTTTCATTTGTTTTGGGCACACACCTAGGAGTGGAATTGCTGGATTATATGGTGTCTCTGTTTAACTTTTTTTTTTGTGTGTGTGGGTACCGGGGGGTCGACCTCAGGACCTCGCACGCCCGCAGGCGCCCGTGCCGCTGAGCGATATCACCGGCCCCTTTTTCGTATGTGGGAACTGGGAGTCGAACTCGGGCCCTCGCGCTTGCCAGGCAGGTGCTTATGCCACTGAGCCATCTCACCGGCCCTCTGTTTAACTTTTTAAGGGGCCACCAAATTGTACTGCTTAGCAGCCGAACTATTTCATATCCCTACTACCTGTAGATGAGGTTCCAGTTTCTACACATTCTTGACAACACTAGCTATGGTCAATCTTTTTATTTTAGCCACTCTGGCAGATGCAAGGTGATAACTCATCATGCCTCTGATTTTCACTTCTCTAAGGACCAATGCTGTGGAGTATGTTGTAATACACTTATTGATCACTTTTTTGTATATCTCCTTTGGAGAACTATAAATGTATTCATTTAACTCTACACACGTGCTAACTTTCCACTACCGTAACAAAACATCTAAGACAACCACCTTAAAAAGACAAATGGTTTATTTTAGCTCTGGTTTCAGAGTCCTAGCTCTGGTTTAGCCAGTTGCTTTTGGGCTTGTGGCTGGGCGCTACATCATGACAGAGTGGGCGGCCGGGGAAGCAGTTCATCACATGGGAGCCAGGATGCAGAGAGAGAGGGAATGCGGCTGGGGTCCTGCCGCTGCCCTTCAGGTCATGTGCAGCGACTTAGCATCCCCCCAGGAGACACTACTTCTTCTTTTTATTTTATTGATTTAGTCCTGCTGAGCTCCACCCCAGCCCCCAGCTTCCATCCCTCACCCTTGAAGGTTCACCACCTTCCCATAGCGCCACGGTTGGTGACCAAGCCTTTGACACTTGGGCCTTCGAGGGACAGGAACACACACATCGTAGTCCCCAGCACAGCCTGAAACTGCATGGATTCAGAGACCCATAGCCTACCGTTGGTGGCTCGGGTTGAGGGGGACAAACGCTGAGGCAGAGGGGGCGGAGTGCTGTACAGTGGAACAGTGTTTTGCCTCCTGGCTGCCAAGTGGTGTCATTACTGCGGCGTTGAGTCGAGGGGTGAGTACAGGCAGGGTCGTATGCAGCTGCTCACGCTGGTGCAGTGATGCAGATTATTAAAAGTCTGAGTGTGTTCTGATTGGCTGATGCCTGTGCTACCAAGGATACCTCCCCTGGGCATAGAGTATCAAGCACATGTGTGTGGTGTATGCTTCGTAATTTTCAATTTCCTTTTGTTAAACTGGATGTGGTGGTTCATACCTGTAATCTTAGCATTCATTTTTATTTTATTTTTATTTTTAATTTTTTTAATTAATTTATTTTTTTGTGGGTACTGGGGGTCGACCTCAGGACCTCGCATTTGCCAGCAGGCACCCGTGCTGCTGAGTGATACCACCGGCCCTTTTTTCATATGTGGGTACCGGGAGTCGAACTCAGGACCTCGTGCTTGCCAGGCAGGCGCTTATGCCGCTGAGCCATCTCACCGGCCTATTTTTATTTTTTGAGACAGGGTCTTACTGTGCAGTCCAGACTGACCTTGAACTCACTGTGTAGCCCAGGCTGGCCTTGAATGGGTGGTGATCCTCCTGCTTCAGCCTCCTGAGTGTTGGGATTACAGGTATGTGCTACTATGCCCAACTATGTCCCTAATTATTAACAGTGGCCACGATAGCTAGTATCCATTTACTTTTTTTTTTTTTGGTGGTGCTGGGGATCAAATTTAGGGGTGCTTTAATACTGAGCTACATCTCCAGCTCTTCATACTTTTTGAGAAAGGGTCTTGCTAAGTTGTTCAGGCTGGCCTTGAACTTGCAATCTTCCTGCCTCAGCCTCCTGAATAACTACTAGGCTTGGCTCGTATCGTTTTCTATTGTCCTGCATCCCTGGAGCGTCCCTGGAGTGTGATTTGATGCTTTTTGGTGAATGTTTTGTTTTGTTTTGTGATGCTGTGGCTGAACCCAGGGTCTCATGCATGTTAGGTAAGCATTCTACCACTGAGCTACATCTCCAGCCCTGAGTTCTGGTCCTTTCTTAGGAAAACAAAGCCTTTCTGCTGGGCATGGTGGCACACATTTGGGAGGCTGAGGCAGGAGGATCACCACAAGTTCGAGGTCAGCCTGAACTACAGTGAGCCCTGTCTCAAAACAAAATAAAACAAAACAGACAGGAAAGAAAAGAAAAAAGAAGAAAAGAAGGTCTTTCAGTATGTATGTCCTTTACTGTGACAACTCCAACAACTTCTGCTATTCCAGAGTTGCATTTGAGCCACAACATCCGTTAACTTGAAGGCCTCTCTCTAAAGGAAACCTTTCCATACGAACACGCTGGGTTCGCATTCAGTAGCTCTGTGGGGTTGTTTATGATGTTGAACTAATGGAAACAACTTCACAGGGGACTCGCTAACCAAAGCACGGTGCAGCCCCATACTGCAGGGTTCAGCACACTTTTTCTGGGCGGGGCCAGAGAGCAAGCACTTTAGGTTTTGTGGGCCACAGAATCTCTGATGCAACCGCTCCACTTTGCTGTTGTGCAGAAGTGGTTAGAGATAATCTATACACAAACAGGCATGGCCGGGCTCCCGTAAAGCTGTGTTTAGGCAGTAGGGCTGGATTTGGTCCACAGGCCATATTTTCTTGGCCCCTATATAATGAACTTTCACTATGTGATCATTAAAAAATCAAATAGGGTTATGTGGACTAACAAAGGTCCATAAAGTTGTTTGATTATTTTTGTGGTCCAAGGGATTGAGCCCAGGGCTTTTAAACTGAGCTACATTCTCAGCCCATTTTTTTTAGTTTTTATTTTGAGACGGGGTCTCACTAAGTTGCTAAATTGCCAAGAGTGAGCTCAAACCCGTGATCCTCCTGCCTTAGCCTCCCAGAGTGCTGACATTATACACATGTGCCGCCATATGCCTGGGCAAGTTGTATTTTTTAAAAAAACTATATATATAGTATCACACACACACACACACACACACACACACACACACACACGCACTTGTATTTGTATAGGCCACAAAAAGAGCCTGAAAGACACATACCTTACTTTTAAGAGTAGTCTGGTCGGTGAGATAGCTCAGCGGCATAAGTGCCTGCCTGGCAAGCGCGAGGTCCTGAGGTTGACTCCCGGGACCCACATAAAAAAAAAAAAGACTAGTCATGCCAACTTGAAGCAGGTAGACATTTTCCTTACTTTATTGTTTAAATGTTTTGCAGTGAAAGACCTTTGCCTTTGATGTAATTAAATAAAATACAGTGGAGATTTGTTTTTAAAGTTCAGAAGAATTAGCTGGGCATGGCAGCCCATGCCTGTAATGCCAGCACTTGGGAGGCTGAGGCAGGACAACTGAGAGTTCAAGGCCATCCTGGGCTACAGAGTGAGTTTAAGGCCAGCCTGGACTACAGAGGGAGACCATGTCTCAAATAAATAAGATGAAACCCAAACAACACAGATATCCAAGAGTTTTACTGATCTTCATCATATTGTATATAAACTTGTTATCCACATAAAATCGAACATCTTTACTACCATGGTCACTGCCGGTCATTGTTAACAGTGCCCATGATCCCCAGCCGTTATGGCTGTAAGTGGGAGTGTAGACAGATCCCTGGACACAGGGAGGGAGAATTTTTGTTTTTGTTTTGAGTCAAGGTCTGACTACGCAGTTCAGGCCGGCTTGGAACTCACAGTGTAGCCCACGCTGGCCTTGAACTGCAGTGATTCTCCTGCCTCTACTTCCCAAGTGCTGGGACTACAGACGTGCACCACCACACCCGGCTAGGGAGGGAGGCTGGTTGAGAAGCCAGCTCAGAGGCTTGGCTGGGAGCCATGAAGCTGGATCTGGTGGCAACGTCAGAGGAGATTGGGGACAGAGACACCAGCTCCAGCAGCCCTCTTACGGTGAGCTCCTTCTAGGTCTACAGGGTGTGGACTGTGTGGCAGCTTCTGGCTTCCTGGTCACTAGCTACGTGTGCGTCTAGCAGATTCCTGTGGGCTGGGCCCTGGAGCTGGGGCGGAGGCCACATCCTCAGGGCCCTGCCAGGAAGCAGGCTGTGAATGCTGAACTAGGCGGAATACTTGCCCGGCAGAGGTGAGCCCAAGTGGGCAGGGCTGGGGAATAAGTCACATCTGAGTCACACCTGAGTCACTTGGGAGCTTGAATTGAATCTGCCACATTCACCAAGGCAGGACAGGAAATCCCAGGCAGACAGAGGCGAGGGATGCCAGGCAGGATAGGGCAAGCGCTGTCGAGGCATTTTAAGAAGTTGACTAACAGAGGCCAGGCTGGGAGGCCACAGATGGGGAAGTGGCAGCAGCAGAGAGTGATGAGCAGGGGAGAGCAGAGGTTAGATTTGAGCTTCAGAGAGATTTTGCTGGAGGGAGGGGAGGACAATGGGTGGGGAGAATAGTTAGTGATCTCTTGTAAGTGTGGGCTGTGTTCAGACCACGGCAGAACCAGAGTCCTCTCCTCTCCTCCTCCTGTGGCCAGCTCTCCTTCAGTCTTTGGCTTTTAAAGCATGAGCGAGACTCCCCCACCCAAAGAAAACCCCCCTGAGACCCCAGCCCCCAGCACTCCCAAGCCAGGCCAGGTAGCCACTCTGGGGTCTAGGGTGCTCTGGGTTTCTGTTTCTGTGAATCCCATGGCTTCCCATTGCATTTTGGTTTCTGTTTTACCACTAGACTGTGATTTTCATAAGGCCAGGGTCAGGTCTCATTAGTCTCTAATGCCTAGCACAAAACCTGGCACAGAGCCAGGCATAGGAGTACACACCTGTAATCCCAGCACTTGGGAGGTTGAGGCAGGAGGCCAGCCTGGGCTAAATAATGAGTTCAAAGCCAGCCTGAACTACATAGCCAAAGATATGTCTCAAAAAAAAAAAAAAAAGGGCCGGTGAGATGGCTCAGTGGCTTAAGCGCCTGCCCGGCAAGCGTGAGGGCCCGAGTTCGACTCCCGGAACCCACATACGAAAAAGGGGCCGGTGATACCGCTCAGCGGCACGGGCGCCTGCTGGCGCTCAAGGTCCTGAGGTCGACCCCCCGGTACCCACCAAAAAAAAAAAAAAAAAAAAAAAAAAAAAAGGAGAAGGAGGAAGGGGAGGGGCAGGGGAAGGGGGGGAGGAGGGGAAAGAGAAGAGGAAGAAGAAGAAGAAGAGGAAGGGGAAGAGGAAGAGGAAGAGAAAGAAGGAAGCCTTTAAACTGGGCCGGATGACTCATGCCTGTAATCCCAGCACTCAAGGAGGCTGAGGCTGGAGGGTCTCAAGTTTAAACCCAGCCTGAGCAATTTAGATACTGAGTGAGACTCTTTCTCATAAAGGAAGAAAGGGCTAGGGGTGTAGCTCGGTGAAAAGGCCTGGATTCCACCCCTGGGGGCAGGCTGGGGGCGTAGCTCAGCGGCAACAGCACCTGCCTGGCAAGCACGAGATCGTGAGTTCGGTTCCCTGCACCAAAACAAAACAAAACACGGGAGGGTGGGGCTGCCATGAAATTATGGAGGGCAGCGCGGCAATCACTAGCAGAAGTGTGTCACCATCTTCTCTCCTAGGACTGTCTCTTTCCCGCGCAGGCGGCTTTTACAAGGTTTTCCCTTACGGCACTGTTAGTAATCACTAAAACCAGAAATAATACTGGTGCTCAGCCCGGGGAAGAAAGATGGTGCCGCCCTGCATGGAGCGAGACGCGGCTGTAAACACGAGGGCACTCCCAGACACACGGATAAACGAAACACGCCTCTGGGCTGTGTGCTGATACGCTGCGTGTTGTGGAAAAAGTGGGAAAAATCTTACATAAACATACGTATTACTTGTCTGTGCATGAAATAACTCTGGAAGGTGATAAAGTGATAGTGCTTTTGGGGAGGGAAATGGGGGTCCCAGGAGGAAGCGGTACTGTTTATTCTTCCTCTGTCTCTCTCTCTGCCCTTCCCCTCCCTCGCTCCCATCTTTCCCTCCTTTTTGATACTGGGTCTCTGTAGCCCAAGCTCTACCCATCGCAAGCCTCTGCCTCGGCCTCCCGAGTGCTGGAGTGACAGGCGGGCACCGCCGGGCCTGGCTGTCCGCTCACGCGGGTTTGAACGTCCTACCTATTTTTTAAAAGAGTGGGTAGGGAGGGGGTCTTGGAGTTCAGCCGCAGGTTAGAGCACGTGCTTAGCACGCAGGAGGCCCAGGGGTCAACTGCAGCACGCGTGCGCACACGCGTGCACATGCACACGCACACATATGCACGCACGCACACGCACACTCGCTCACAACCCCCCGCCCCTGCTGGGAGCTTCAGGGTTGGCTCCGGGAGGGACCCTGCCGGTCACCGGTTGCTTCTGCTGGTGGGCGGTTGTGTGGCTGCCCTGCCCGCATAGCTGCCTTTTCTTGCCCTGCCGGCTGTCAGCGCTTCCGGCTCCGGTGGGGAAGTCCCCTTGAAAGCCACGTGATTAAAACTGAAACCAAAGTATAACGGCCTGGCCACCACAAAGGCGGGGTCCCCGCCGGAGGGCCCCTAAGTTCCTCCTACTCCTCCCTCCGTCCTAGGCAGGTCATTTAAAATGATTCACATTTTAAATTTAGCCAAGAATTGAAAACTTTTAAAAATTGTATTTAAAAATATTTTTTTAGCCAGGCATGGTGGCACCTTTCTGAAATCCTGGCACCCTGGGAGGCTGAGGCAAGAGGATTGCAAGCTTGAGACCAGCCTGGGCAATTTAACAAGCTCTGTCTCAAGATTTAAAAAAAAATTTGTTTTTAAAAGGGCTGAAGGGGGCCAGTGAGATGGCTCAACGGCGTAAGGGCCTGCCTGGCAAGAGCGAGGGCCCGAGTTCGACTCCCAGAACCCACATACGAAAAAAGGGCTGGTGATATCGCTCAGGGTCCTGAGGTCGACCCCGCTACCCACAAAAAAAAAAAAAAAAAAAAGGGCTGAAGATGTAGTTCAGTGGTAGAGTGCCCCTGGGTTCAATCTCCAGTGGGAGCGGGAAGGATTTTTTTTTAAAACAGGATCTCACTATCTCCCTATGCCAGTTCAGGTGGGCCTTGAACTCACTGTGTAGCCCAGGCTGGCCTCGAATTCGCAGCAATCCTCCTGCCTCAGCCTCCCGTATCTCCCATATCCTGGGATTACAGGCATTTACCACCACGCCCAGCAATTTAAGGTTTTTATTCAGGTTTCCCCAACCTTTGCCTCTGTGACAGGATATAGTGCCCTATGGTGCCATCTCAGATGGAGGTGACTTTCCATTGTATTTTGAATGTTGTGTTATGTTAACAGTCCGTGTTGATGTGACCATTGTCAAGATTAACATAAAAGCATTAGAGAAATCAGGTGAACTCAAGGCTGAGAACTGGCATTTTTGGGAGCTGGCTCTCTAACCACCTCATCCCTTCCCTGACCTGCCCCAGAATGAAAGGCTGGGTCCTCCTGCAGCCATGGAAACCCCCCAGGAGGGAAAGCACCCAGGGTGTAGAGCGGGGACCCAGGGCTGGAGGGAGCTGTGTTCTGCCTCCTGTGGACTGCGTCTCCCAGGCATCCCGCCAGCTTTGGAGCGGCTGGAAGCACAGCCCCTGCTGCTGGGATCGGAGGGTGTGCACTGCCTCAGATCCAGAGGGGCTCTGTCACCGAGGGCACAGGGCTCCCTACTGCAGACCTGCTGCCCAGAAGAGCAGGCCCCTTCAAAGCGCACAAGAGTCAAGCCATGATCCAGCGAAGGTGTCCCCGAATCTAGACTGGCTTAGAAGTGGCACTCTGATCAAGAAGATTATACACCATGACCAAGTTGGATTCATCCCAGGGATGCAGGGATGGTTCAACATACGTAAATCAATAAATGTAATACAGCATATTAACAGAACCAAAGACAAAAATCACATGATCATCTCAATAGATGCAGAAAAAGCTTTTGACAAAGTCCAGCACCTTTTCATGATAAAAACCCTACAGAAAATTGGAATAGAGGGTCTTTATCTCAATCTGGTAAAAGCTATCTATGACAAACCAACAGCCAATATTATACTAAATGGCCAAAAACTGAAAGCCTTCCCTCTAAAATCAGGAACAAGACAAGGATGTCCACTGTCCCCACTCTTATTCAACATAGTTCTGGAAACTTTAGCCAGAGCGATTAGACAAGAGAAAGAAATAAAAGGAATAATGATTGGAAAGGAAGAAGTTAAATTATCATTATTTGCAGATGACATGATACTCTACACAGAAGATCCCCAAAACTCCACTAAAAAACTGCTAGATTTAATAAGCAAATTCAGTAGTGTAGCTGGATACAAAGTCAATACTCAAAAGTCAATAGCCTTCCTGTACACAAATAACAAACTTACTGAAAGAGAAATTAGGGAAACAATACCTTTCACAATAACATCCAAAAAAATGAAATACCTAGGAATCAACCTCACGAAGGATGTAAAAGACCTCTATACTGAAAACTACAGTACTCTGAAAAAGGAGATTGAAGAGGATATCAGAAAATGGAAAGATATCCCTTGCTCCTGGATAGGAAGAACCAATATAGTGAAAATGGCCATACTTCCAAAATTGTTATACAGATTTAATGCAATTCCAATCAAAATTCCAACAGCATATCTCACAGAATTAGA
Organism: Erethizon dorsatum; assembly: GCA_028451465.1. NCBI lineage: Eukaryota > Metazoa > Chordata > Mammalia > Rodentia > Erethizontidae > Erethizon > Erethizon dorsatum. The sequence goes on from CM051824.1 coordinate 15,610,271, forward strand.
GAAAACAATCCTAAAATTCATTTGGAATCAGAAGAGACCTAGAATAGCAAAGGCAATTCTGGGCAACAAAGGCAAGGCAGGGGGCATCACAATCCCCGACTTGAAATTATACTATAAAGCTACTGTGATAAAAACAGTGTGGTACTGGCAAAAAAACAGACCTGAAGATCAATGGAACAGATTAGAAGATGCTGAAACAACCCCAGACATACTAAGCCACCTTATCTTTGACAAAGGTGCCAAACACATTCGCTGGAAGAAAGATAGCCTCTTTAATAAATGGTGCTGGAAAAACTGGCTCTACACATGCCGAAGATTTAAACTAGATCCATATCTTTCACCATGCACTAAACTAAATTCAAAATGGATCAGAGATCTAAATATTAAAACAGAAACATTAAATCTGCTGGAAGGTAGGATAGGTAAAACCCTTGGAGACATTGGTGTAGGCAAAGACTTTATGAATAAAAACTCAACCGCACGGGAACTATCCCAAAGAATCAATAACTGGGATCTCATCTTATTAAAAAGCTTTTGCACAGCAAGAGAAACCACCAACAGAGTGAAGAGACAACCCACAATGTGGGAAAAAATGTTTGCCAGCTGTTCCTCAGACAAAGGACTACTATCGAGAACATATAAAGAACTCAAAAAAATCAGACCTCCCAAATTTAAAGACCCACTCCAAAAATGGGCATCTGAGATGAATACACATTTCTCAGATGAAGAAATACTAATGGCAAACAAATATACAAAAAAATGTGCAACATCACTAGTCATTCGAGAGATGCAAATTAAAACAACACTGAGATACCATCTCACCCCAGAAAGAATGGCTACTATTAAGAAATCAACTAATAACAAATGCTGGAGGGGCTGTGGGGAAAAAGGAACCCTTCTTCACTGTTGGTGGGAGTGTCGACTGGTACAGCCACTGTGGAAGTCAGTGTGGAGATTCCTCAGAAAACTAGGGTTGGAGGTCCCATTTGACCCAGCTATTCCCCTTCTGGGCATCTTCCCAGAAGAATTAAAAACATCGTACCACAGCGATATATGTGCACCCATGTTTATAGCAGCACAATTTGTAATAGCCAGATCTTGGAAACAACCCAAATGCCCATCAACTGAGGAATGGATAAGAAAGATGTGGTATTTTTATACAATGGAGTACTATTCAGCCATAAAGAAGGATAAACTGGAGACTTTTATAGGTAAATGGATGCAACTCGAGAAAATACTCATAAGTGAAATAAACCAGAAGCACATGTGTAAGCATCGTATTATCTCTCTAGTATGAGAAACTGAAAGAGTAAATAAGATCCAAAATGTACAATAGATATGGTGAATCAAAAAGAAACTGGTCAAAAGGAAAGAGAGACTGGAATAGGGAAAAGAAAGAAGGGAAAGGGAAAAAAATTGTATATATATATATAAGATGGTTAAGATAGATACACTACCATTTTTACTTAGTTCATTGAAGAGTAAGGTTTGTGCCAATAATGTTTGGACAATTGAATGCTAATGTCTGGTGTCCTGAATAACTAACTTAAAGATAGTAATACGTAATGTATTAACCATTGTTACCCTCCTATTATGTTGTTTTGAAAATTTGTTCTTCTTTTGATTTGTTTTGTTTTTTTCTTCTCTTTAAAAAAAAAAAATGAAATATAAGCGCACCCAGATTGGAAAGGAAAAATGAAAACTATCTCTGCAGAAAAAAAAAAAAAAAAAAGAAGTGGCACTCTGACCCTGTGGCCTGCACCTGTTACAGGGGAGTTGAAAAGTTAGGATGGTTTCTGCATTCTAAGTGGGTACAAAAAAGTCAAAGGGGGAATTATATTTCAGGATTGTGAAAATTATATGCAACTCAGATTTCTTTTCTTCTTTGTTTTTGTTCTGTTTTGTTGAGATAGGGTCTTGCTTTGTAGTTCAGGCTGGCCTTAAACTCATGGTGATCTGCCTGCCTCAGCCTCCCAAGTGTTGGGATTACAGGCGAGTGCCACCATGCCCAACTCAAATTACTTTTTACAATTTTTAAAAAAATATTGTTATTGCTAGGCACGGTGGTGCACACCTATAATCCCAGCACTTGGGAGGCTGAGACAGGAGGATCGCCTTGAGTTCGAGGCCAGCCTGGGCTACATAGTGAGTTCAAAGCCAGCCTGAACTGCATAGCGAGACCCTGTCTCAAATATATAAATAAATAGTTTAAAAAATTATTATTATTTTGCAGGGCTGGAGATCAAATCTGGGGTCTTGCACATGATAATGCTTTACCAGCTAGATATATCCCCAGCCTTAGTTTATTATTATTTTATTATTTTGGGTTTTTTGAGACAGGGTCTTACTATAGTGTTCAGGCTGGACTCGAACTTGAACTGGGGCAGCCCTACTGCGTCAGGCTCCCAAGTGCTGGGATTAGAGGTGTGTGCCACCACACCCAGCTTCAATCTTTTTTTTTTTTTTTTTTTTTTTTTTTAATGTGGGTTCGGGGAGTCCACCTCAGGACCTCGCACTTGCCAGCAAGTGCTGGTGCCGCTGAGCGATATCACCGGCCCTTTTTTTCCTTTATGTGGGTACCGGGAGTCGAACTTAGGACTTTGAGCTTGCCGGGCAGGTGCTTATGCTGCTGAGCTATCTCACCGGCCCTCAGCTTCAGTCTTTTATGTATGTATGTACCACATACAACATGATTTTTGCAATACGTGTACATTGTAGAATGGCTATACTGAACTTATCAGTATTTGCATAACTTCACGCACTTATTGCTTTCTGTGGCGAGCTGTCACCTTTCTGTGCCCTCCTTTGTAGCTCCGTGAACACCTCCCGGCTTAGGAGAGGTTCTAGGAAGTAGCATTGCTCAAAGCTGGGCTTGGTCATGGTGCTTGGAGTGATTTAAGGAACTGTTTATTTTGCCCAAGGCAAGTTTCACGTTTCAGTTGCCTTTACAAAATTCCCCATCCCCTCAGCGCCCTTGAGGTGCTGGGTTCGAACACAGGTCCTAGCATGCGGTAAGCATGTGCTCTCCCACTGAGCCACAGCCCCAACCTGTGACCTCGGAATAAAACCATCTGGCCAGGTCCTGTAGAGGTCACTTCCGGGCCTCCTTTGCCTCTGCACTCACGGGAATGTAGAATGTCTTCTGGAGCATGGCTCTGCCCGCAGCTATTGCCTTGTCAAGGAGAGAGTTTGCCTTTGAGATCTGTGTCTCCCTTGGGTCCTGGTCACAGCCTGGAAATCCTAGGCTCGGTGTCTTTAATTATGTGTTTCCTCGCATGCAGCCTGACTTAGGAGAAATGTGGCAACTGGCAATGTGCCTGTGGCTTTACCGTCCATCTCTGCAATTTCATACAAGCACTACCATCACCAGCACCCCTCCCCCCACTGCCACCCCTCACTGTCCCCACCTCCGCTGGCTCCATCTCCACCTCGGCCAGCACCAGTGTCTCAGCCAGCTTCCTCGTCTCTGAGACTCAGCGCCCCACACCTATGACTTAAAGGGAAGAGGTTTATTTTGGCTCAAGTCTGTAGAGGTTTCAGTCCACTGTCACTGGCTCCCAGGCGGGGCAGCAGGGCAGAGGGTGAGGAAAGCTGTTCACCACATGGTGGGCAGAAAGCAGAGCCGGGGCGGAGGCACCAGGGAGGGGACAATGACCCGCCTCTTCCCACCAGACCACACCTCCTAGCAGCAAATCAGCTGGAAGCCTTCACGATCCAGTCACCTTCCAAAAAGTCCCTTCCGTGATGGCAGGAGGCCTCGGGGACATCCAGATGCAACCCATGGCGACCTCCGCAGTCGCCCTCACACCTCCATTGCCATCAACACTTCCACAGTCACCAGCACCACAAAGCTCACGCCAAAGCTCCACGCGTCAACAGGAGCCTTGACTGGAGGCCTGGGGTAGCTGAGTGTTGAAGAGAAGGGACCTGGGCGGGCATGGTCTAACTGTGGGAACAGTCGTGTTACCTCCCGGGGTCTGGGGGAGGCCAGAGGCGCCACCGTCAGCAACCCCCGCTGCCAGTGGCTGGCAGGTCCCTAGCTGAGGAGGCAGAGCCTGGGGCGTCTCCACTTCCGGTGAATGTTCGTGGTCTGAACCCTAAGGTCTGGGATGCCGCGACCTCCCTCTTCACGGTTCACCGTCTTTTCTTGGTGGTCCTGGGAATAGAACCCAGGGCCTCACACATGCTAGGCAAGCACTCTCCCACGGAGCTACACTATCCATTTATTTTTTCTGCTTTTTTGTGATACTAGGGACTGAACCCAAGGCCTTCATACTGAGCTCTACCCCCATCCTTTTTTAATTTTTATCTTTTTTTTTTTTTTTTTTTTTTTTTTTGTGGGTACCGGGGGGACGACCTCAGGACCTCGCGCGCCAACAGGCACCCGTGCCGCTGAGCGATATCACCGGCCCCTTTTTCGTATGTGGGATCCGGGAGTCGAACTCGGGCCTTCGCGCTTGCAAGGCAGGCGCTTAAGCCGCTGAGCCGTCTCACCGGCTAATTTTTATCTTGAGATAGGATCTCACTAAGTTACTACATTGCTTAGCCTGGGCTCAAACTCATGACCCTCTTACCTCAGCTGCCCGGAGTGCTGGGATGACAGTGTGTACCAGCATACCCGGCTCTGAGTCAGCTTTCTAAGAAACTCTAGGATAGAATTTTTCTTTCTGGTCTTACTACCAAGGTAGAAAGAAGAGTTTTCTCAGTCCATTTTCTGCTGCTGTGACAGAATTCTGGACTGGGTCACTGTCTTATTTGCTTTCCTTGTTGCTGAGATAAAATACCCAACACCCACAAGTTAAAAGAGGAAAGTTATTTCAGCCTACAGTTTGTAGAGGTTTTAGTCCATAGTCAGCTAGCTCCAAGGCAGGGCAGCAGGGTAGAGGGGCATCACAGAGGAGAAACAGTTCATGGTACAGCAGGCAGAAGGCAGCAGGCAGCAAGCAGCAGCAATAACAACAAGCCTGCCTTTCCTCCCTTCTATTCTATCCAGGCTGTAAGCCTATTGATGGATGCCACCCACCCCCAGCGTGGGGCTTCCACTATCTACCCCCTTAATTCCAGCATCACACCCTCAATCCACATTCACACACCTCAATCCAGCCACCTTTGAAACTCCCCACCTAAGACCACATGAGGCTTTGGGGGACACAGACACAAGCCATAGCAGTGACAATCAGCATAGATGTTTATTGACTCAAAGTTGGAGGCTGAGGAATCTAAGGGCATGGCGAAGCCCTCTGTGCTGTGTCCTGATTCGGTGGGGGCAGGCAGCAAGTGCTCACACATGTGGAGGGCAGGCAGGCCGCGCTCCTAACCATGCGGCCCTGCAGTGACCGACCATACCTGCCCACAGGATTGGCAGGAACCCACCCACCAGCACTCAGCCTTCATCGACTTTTACAGGGTCTCCTCTTAATACCAGATGGCAATGAAATTTCCACAGGAGCACTGGGGGAGCATTCAAACCTTCTTTAGATGCATGAACTGGCCTTTATTTCACAGACACTGTGGCTCATGTAATGAATCACATACTCCTTTTCGCACCAGCTGCTGGTGGGCTCGGAGCCAAATGTTTCCCCCAGCTCTGGTAAACACCAACTTCTTTAGGCTCTTGATTTTTGAGCCCTATTCCTAGTTTGATTTTGTTTTTATATTATCATTATTATCACTAGCACTGGTGGTACTGGGGATTAAACTCAGGGCCTATGCACTGAGCTACCTCTCCAGCCCTTCTAAAAATTTTTTGAGACATGGTCTTGGCAAGTTGCCTAGAATGGGCTTGAAATGGCAGTTTTCCTGCCTCAGCCTCCCAAAGTCCTGGAATTACAGGTGTGTGGTACCATGCAGGCTTTTCTTTTCTTTTTTTTCAGTAGTGGGGATTGAATCCAGTGAGAACTGAACTATCTCCCCAGCCCCCCGCCTTGTCTGCGACACTGGGGATTGAACTCAAGGCCTTCACATGAAGCTACATCCCCAGCCCTTTTTCTTTTATTTTTTTACTTTGAGACAGGGTCTTGCTAAGCCACTAGGACGCCCAGGCTGGAATCCTCCTGCCTAGTCTCCCAGAGTATTGGGATTACAGGTGCATGCTACCACACCTGGCTTCCTCCACTCTTTTTAGCATTTATTTTGAGATAAGGTCTCACTAGGTTACCTGGGCTGGCCTTGAACTTGTCATCCTCCTGCCACAGCCTCTTGAGTAATTGTATCACTATGCCTGGCTTTGCTTCTGTTTTAATTTCTGTGTTGTTATAAGCCTAAAATCCAGGGCTGGGGGTATATTACACTGGCAATATAGCATACGCAAGGCCCTGGGTTTGATCTTCAGCACAAAAAATCAATGCACGCATGCATACACATACAGACACATGAAAAGAAAAGAAAAGAAAAGAAAAGAAAAGAAAAGAAAAGAAAAAGAAAATAGAAGTGAAGAAAAGAAACCTATAAACCAGGGCTGGTGAGATGGCTCAGCGGTGTAAGCGCCCGCCTGGCAAGCGCGAGGGCCCAAGTTCGACTCCCGGAACCCACATACGCAAAAAGGGCCGGTGATATCGCTCTGTGGCACGGGCGCCTGCTGGCATGTGAGGTCCTGAGGTCGACCCCCCGTACCCACCAAAAAATAAATAAATAAATAAATAAACTATCTTAAGCCCCTTTTAGGAATGAGGTAGAGGTTAGATGGTTACATGTATACAAATCAGTTGAACAGCTGGATATGGTGTCCCACGCCTATAATCCCAGCACTCAGGAGGCTGAGGCAGGAGAATAGCTATGAGTTCGAGGCCAGCCTGGGCTACAAAGTGAGCTCAAAGCCAGTCTGAACTACATAGTGAGACCCTGTCTCAGGGGAAAAAAAAGGGGGGATAATAATGGCACCTCTTCTATAGGAATGCGAGTGCTAAAAGGGTCAATAAATAGGAAAACAGGCATATAGGAAGCCCCATTAAAAGATAACTGTTCTCAATTATACCAAAGGGCTTGGTCCTGTGTCTCGGGTCTGTGTGTCCTAAATCTGTAACGTGTTTGTATAACACGTGTCTGTCTCAGCACTGTCTGCAGGGTGAGGAAAGTGTGACAATTCAGCCCCACATCAGGGAGCCTGCACGAGAGGCAGGCTTGGGCTCTGTCCACACGGCCATGGTTCAATCCCGTTACTGCTCTGAGTGCTCTTCTTATCAAAGGCCAGAGATGTCGCTCTGTCCCCGCGCCTTCCACACACGCACACCAGCAACATCATTCCTAACCACCGCTGCTGCCGGGGCAGCTGCTGGCCTGCAGGGCACCTCCCAGTGTGCACGGAGGCGACCATGCCTCTGGTCCCCGCCTTCAGGAGGCTGAGGTGGGAGGATCCCTGAGCTCGAGGCCAAACTGCACTCCACAGTGAGTTCAAGTCCATCTCCATAGGGAGATGCTGTCTCAAAAAGCCGTTTTCCTCCCTTCTCCAAGGCGTTTCATTTCAGGGCCCTGCCTAAGCCGCACCCCCAGCTCCTGGGGCGCTCTGGGTGAGCAGAGTGAGGGAGTGGTGCCTGTGAGGGCGCCTTAGCCTTGGAGACGGGTGGAGAGGGCCGAGCTGATGCTGTGAGTGACTCCCGGCGCACAGGCTCAGGTGTGCAAGAAATGGAATACTCTCTATTAAAAAACTAAAAGCCTCTCAACCTAATTGCTATTTTCCAGTTAGGGTTGCTTCAATCTACAGTTAGTGCTTTTTTTTTTTTTTTTTTGGAGACAGGGTCTCACTATGTAGTTCAGGCCTCGAAGTCACTATAGCCCAGGCTGACCTTGAACTCCCAGGGATCCTCCTGCCTCAGCCTCCCCAGTGCTGGGATTACAGGCATGCACTGCCATGCCTGTCTATAGTTAGTGTTTCTGTCTGATTTGGGAGGCAGGCACAGTAGATCCTGGCTTCTGGTGGGGATTCCTCCTTGCTGTTGTCTGTGGGGCTGGTGCTCCCCTCCCCCAGCGCTTCCCATCCCCTGGCCCAGGTCTTGCTAAGTTGCCCAGGCTGGCCTTGAATGGAAGGTCCTCCTGATTCAGCCTTTGGAGTAGCTGGGATTACAGGGACTGTACCACTGCTCTCTCAGGTCTTTTTCACTGACCTGTTTCTCAGATCTCTCCCTCTTCTCTCCTCTCTTTTACTATCCCTCTTTCTCCAGCACTCCCCCACCCCCTTCCCAAAGGGAAAAACCTTATCCAGACTGATTGAGTGGTCTTCTCCATCCGCTTTGGGTTTTGGAAGCCAGGGTGCAGGTGTTCTCTGTCTTTGGACCCTCTCCCCCACTCAGCGGGATGCCTGGTGCTGGGTGACCCTAGTGTCTTTCATTTCACTTTCCCCTGTGCTCTGACAGCCAAATGCACTGTTGCCATTACAATATTACAATTTTGAACAGTTAAGGTTAGTTCAATTAAAAATAGGGAGAATAAAAGTTTTTGTTAGTTTTTAATGTTGAGACAGAGTCTCACTAAATTTCTACATTGTCCAGACTGGGCTCAGATTTGTGCTTTTCCTGCCTCAGCCTCCCAGAGTGCTGGTATTATAGGTGTGCACCACCATACCTAACTGAAAATAAAAGATCTGGAGGCTGAGGCAGGAGGATTGCCATTTGCAGGCCAGGTTGGGCAACTTAATGAGATATTGTCTTAAAATGAATAAAAATTTCAAAAAGGACTGGAGATTTAGCTCTGTGGTTCCTGGTTTCAATTCCCAGCACCACAAACAAAATAAAAAACGAAAGCAAAAACAAAAATTTCGTTTTACCTTCATTATTCCTCCTGTAATGCTCTTTATTGCTCTATGTGCACACGAGTTTCTGATGTATATAATTTTCCTTTTCTCTAAAGAACTGGTATTTCTTTCTCTTTGTTTTTGGCTTGGTGTGGCCCTTGGCTACTGTAGTACTCTGGATTTTGCCGTTGCATTCAAGGTCATGGAATGTGTTCGGTGCGTGCCTGCTGCCACCCCAGACAAGGCCACTAGATGGCGCGCCTCCTCCCGGTCTAAGGTCTGCGGCCCTAGGCCCAGCAGCCAGGACCACGCCCTGGCACCCGCGGCCTGCAGCCTGGGGCTTTGCGTTCCTCGGTCTCCTTCTCCCCTCACACAAGAGAAGATTTCAGTTCTCCCTGTAAAACATCCAGTGTTTCTTTTTCTTTTTTTTTTTTTTGTGGGTACCGGGGGTCGACCTCAGGACCTCGCGCGCCAGCAGGTGCCCGTGCCACTGAGCGATATCACCGGCCCCTTTTTCGTATGTGGGTTCCGGGAGTTGAACTCGGGCCCTCGCGCTTGCCGGGCAGGCGCTTAAGCCGCTGAGCCATCTCACCGGCCCCATCCAGTGTTTCTTTAAGGAGGACAGAGCTCCAGAGAATGGAGTCCGGGCGCAGGAGGGCGCAGGCATCCTTGAATGGGAACGAGACCCTGTCTCAGCACCCCCCTTCCCCAGCAAGTACCGCTCCCGTTCCTTGGTTCCTAAAAAGAAAGTGCCCAGGCAGAAATTTGGTTGGAAGGGTGGTCTGTGGGGTGTGGACGAGGGGGACACCTGTGGATGTGCCTTGACGCTTTCTCTGCAGGCCTAGTAAGGATGCTGCTTATGCAGTTTAATACAAACAGCGACGTTTCCCGGGATGCCTTTCCTTGCACCTACATGACACAGTATTAGAAGTGTTTATTTTATGGGGGGGGTGCTGGGGATTGAACCCAGGACACACACATGCTAGGCAAGTACTGAGCTACATCCCTGGCCCTTTTTATTTTTTATTTTGAGACAGTTTCATTAAGCTGACCAGGCTGGCCTTGCATTTACGATCCTCCTGCCTCAGCCTCCGGAGACGCTGGAACTACAGATGTGTGCCACTGCGCCCACGTGTTTATTTTACTTACGAGGTTGGTGCAGGTTATAGTGGGGCAGAACATTTCCTGGGACCAGTCATGCCGTGGGTTGCAGGTGATGACATGGGGTGGGTTTCAGCATCCATGGGGCCACTCCAGCGAGGACCTGTGAAGCCTGGTGGAGGAGAGAAGGTGTGGCCTGACCCCAAAGGGGAGGGTGTGAGGAAGAGGCACGGGGAGAGAGAGGAGGTATGGGAAGATCCCCAGACTGGGCAGGGCTGGAAGGCCCAGTTCCTCCCATAGCTGAGGCCCACAGCGGCAGTCTTGGTGTCCCGGCAGAAGTGCCAGGTGTGGTAGGTGCACCGAACTCAGTCACGCGTGGGGGTTTTGTTTGGTTTTGGTTTGGTTTTTGAGTCAGGATCTCACTGTGTAGCTCAGGCTGGATTTAAACTCGCTCTGTAGCCCAGGCTGGCCTCCAGCCAGCTGCTGCGTCTTCAAGAAGCAGACAGCCTGAAGGGAGGGGGGCAGGGAGATAAACCCTCTTCCGGTCAGTCCTTACCTGGCAGCAGCAAGCCAGCTGTGGTGCCCATAATCCAATCGCTTCCTACCATGGAAACCATAATGTTTTGCAACTGCCTGTGAATCTGTAATATATTAAAAAAAAAATTTAAAAAGACAAAAAAAAATGAATTACAAACAAGAAGCTAAAGGGAGGGACAGACAGGAGCCCAGCTAAGTGAAAGAGAAGGAGGGGTCCAGATTAGGCCTGGTGTCAGGCAGAGCAGGCTAGGAGGGGGCTGAACGTGGGCAAGGGGCAGAGGCAGGTGCTAGTGACTGTGGGACAGCCAGCAGCCCCAGCTGATTTATCTCCCCTAATCAAGCTTCTCTTCTTTCTCCTGCATCCTGACCTCTCTTTACCTAAGCAGCTAACCAGCTATTGCCCCACTTGCATTTCCGGTAAAATTGTCCTTAGGAAAAGACCTAACTTTATTATTATTATTATTATTTTATTTATTTATTTTTTTTGGTGATCCTGGAGCAGAATAAAAAGCAGAGGAAATGTGAATTGATTCACTCTCCCCACTCCCCTGGAGCTGGAGCCGCATGCTTCTCCTCCTGCCCCTGGGGTCAGAACCCCAGGTTCTCTGGCCTGTGAGTTCTGGGACTCACACACCAGCAGCCCCCGGGTTCTTGGGCCTTTAGACTTGGACTGAAACTCAACTATTGGCTTCCCTGGTTGTGAAGCCTTAGTTCCTAGACTGAGCCACGATGCTGGCATCTCAGGGTGTCCAGTGCTGCAGTTGGCATGTGGCAGGGTTTCTCACCTTCCATGATTGCATGAAACAGTTCCCCTAATCAATCCCCTTTCTTCTCTCTTTCTATGATCAAAATATATGATGTGTGATCAAAATATATGACGAATATTTAAACTGAAAAAGTTATTAGAGTAAAAGACACATTGCCATGAGTCCCCCTCTAAATCCTCCCCCTCACTTCAAACACACCTATCCCATCGTTCTTGCCACTTTCTGAAGCAGTTCTGCAAGTCCTCTTTCATGAATGTCTTTAGTTCTGCAGCCATGGCTGCCTCCAAGGCCTAAACAATTCAGAACATTTACCTTTCATGGTCATTTTGACTTTTGGGAAGAGCTAGAAGTTGCATGGTAAAAAAGGTGGATGAGGACACACTGTAAGTGTGCCTGCCTGCCTGCCTTTCTGTTGGATGACACTCAGCAGGAACATTCACTCCGAATTTTTTTATCACACCTGGTAAAGACACTCACCAAAAAGGACTTCCAGAACTGCTTCAGGAAGTGTTAAGAAGGGATAAGTGTGTTTGGAGCAAGAGGGAATATTTTGAGGGGGATAATGACAACGTGTCTCTTACTGTAATAAATTTTTAAAATTAAAAAATTCACTATATTTGTCAATCACCCCTTGCATGTAAGCCCCCAACAGTTTGGATAATGCCCACCCATGTGGATGGGGGGGTCTTCCCAGCCCAGTCCATCAACACACACTGAGCTCCTCTGGAAACACCCTAGAAATAATGATTAACCATTTCTGTAAGCATTCTTTAACTCAGTCAGGTTGACACGCACGATTAATCAGCACAAGAGGCATATGTCTTTTTCTAGCTACGGAAACAAATCTTGAGGTATTGAAGTTATTGTTTTCCTGCAGCTTTGAAAGATGTCATCTGTGAAACCATCTGGGCCTGGAACTCTTCTAAGTGGTAATGATGTGTGTGTGTGTGTGCATGTGAGAAAGAGAGGGAGGAAGGGAGGGAGAGAGACGTAATTATGATACACGGGAGATGTTATTCAGTGCATAGAGATTTAGGGCTGATTTTTAAATAGTGGAGTGTTGGTATTTAATGACCCTCTTTAAGTGTTTGCTGTTTTCAGGCTCAAATTGTACTTTGCTTGGTATTAACATTCTAATCTCACCTTTCTGCAAAGCTTTGTTGTAGAAGTAGCTCTCCTGAAAATAATATGGTTGATAATGGTGTTGACCCAGTTGGAGAATCTTTCACAAAGATTTAAAAAAACCAATTTAAGCTGAGCGTGGTCAGGCACACTTGTAATCCCAGCACTTGGAAGGCTAAGGCAGCAGGATCTCGAGTTCAAGGCCAGCCTGAGCAATTTAGTGAGACACAAGAGCTGAGGTTCTAGCTCAGTGGTAGAGCACTTGCCTCATATGCATGAGGCCCTGGGTTCAATCCCCAGAATTGTACACACATACACACACGACTATGTTCATGGAAACAACAAATAAACTTTAGTTTTCTTTCAGTCATGTTGAATTGCACTTGTTTAAAATGCTTTCTTGTTTAGTCTTTTACCATCTTTTTCTTTTTGCACAAGTTCAAGTCTCATGTGGGCAATTTAGTGAGATCCTGTGTCAAAATAAAAAATAAAAAAGGGCTAGGGAAATAACTCAGTTGCAAAGGGTTCAATTCCTAGTACTGGGTGGGGGGGGGGATTGGGTTAGCTGCATGTAACAGAAAATGTGCTAAAACCCAGTGCTGGGATTTTCTTTTCTTTCTTTCTTTCTTTCTTTCTTTCTTTCTTTCTTTCTTTCTTTCTTTCTTTCTTTCTTTCTTTCTTTCTTTCTTTCTCTTTCTTTCCTTTTTTTTCAGACAGGGTCTCACTGAGTAACTCACGCCTGCCTTGAAGTTGTAGTGATCCTCCTGTCTCAGCCTCCCAAATGCTAGAATTACAGGCATGCACCACCATGCCCAGCTCTGGAATTTCACAGGAGCACACTCCTGTCCTGGAGTCCTGGATAACTAAGTCTGGAAGCAGCACCCTCGGTCCAGTGTTGTGGCCCTGAGGCCCCAGGCTGAAAACCAAACTCCTTGCATGGCAAAGCACCCAGCATTTCTTCTCTCTCACTTCCTGGCACTGGGTGGGGCAGAGCGAACCCTGCCCTGTGGCAAGCCAGGCCTGGCGTGGCACAGACTGCTGCTCACACCCTGGGTCCAGATGCTGTGGGAGGAAATGGGAAAGAAACCTCAGATACCCTGGTGGTTCGTGCTGTGTGCCAACTTGTTCAAGCTCTGGCCCCAGCTACTTGGTCAGATGCAGTCTCTGTCTTGCTCTCAAGGTATTTTGTAGATGGGATTAACATTTTCGATCAGCTAACTTGAAGTAAATGAGTGTATCCTTGGGTGGGCCTTGTCCAATCAGTTGAAGACCTTGAGAGCAAAAACAGTTCCCAGAGAAGGAATTCTATCTAAACACTGTACCATGGAAGAACTGAGTTCCCAGCCTGCCGACCTGCCCTGTAGATTTCAGACCTGCCAGGCACAGCTTCGGCCCTTACTATTTTTGCTTTTGGTGCTGGGATCGAACCCGGGGCCTCACGCGTGCCAGGCAGGGACTCTGCCCCTGAGCTCGTTCCAGCCCAGCGGTTCCACTGCTGTCATCTGTTGACTCAGCTTCCTCACTTGGCCTGAAGCCCTGAGTCCCCAAACCCTGGCTCTCAGCCTAGATCGTGGGAGCAGTCACTGGGATTGTGTCTACGGTTTGTTTTTCTATTTGCTTTAATGGATCATTCCGATAGCTCAGTCAGCTGTGCTGGTTTTATAATTTCTTCAAAATTAGAGGAGAAAGTATAATGCCCTTAAGACTGGTCTGGTGTTTGCTCGCGACTGGACTCATGGCATGCTTTGACGGCAGGACTATCCCAGATGTGACGCTCAGGTCATCTCAGCCTCACATTAGGAAGTGTATGGTGTGGGCTTATTCTTTCTCCATAACGCCAGCTTCAGTGCATTTAGGCCACCTGTCTTCCCTTAGCGAGCTGATGTCATTAGATCAAGGAAGAGCGACTAACCTAATTCAGGCCAGTGCGAGGTAGGTTCAGGATTTTTGTTTGAACTGGGTGAAGAGAAATGATCTCTTTTCTGCTGTCCCTATGCCCGGGAGGAGTGAAGACACAGAGCTGAGAGCTGGAGAAAAGGAAACCAGGTTCCTGTGACAGCGTTTGACTCCCTATCAACCACATCTGAAGCAGCATCTACTCCTTGGACTTCTCATTTACATAAATAAATAAATCAATAAATCCTTTTGCTTGAGCAAGGTTGGATAGGTGTTTCTTCTTCCTTTTTGTCAGAAACCAAAAAATCCTCGTGATACGATTATGCACCTTACTGACTTTCTTCTAAGAACAAGCTAGATCAAATAACGTAGACATCTGAGTAGCAGGAAACAAAATGAGGGACAGCTTGGTGGGAAATAACATTTAGACCAAAAAAAAGTGATTCAAAGAAAAGGCTCTTTCTAGTCATGGATGCCTTGGGTGAAAGTCTTGGGGCTGCGCTGATGCAAGAGTGAGTGTTTCTCTGGGCAGAATTTCCTTCCAAGATAACAGGATTTCTCCACAATGTAGACAAAATTCTTTGCTAAGGTTTGGATGTTTGATAACCTTAAAGAGTGTCCGCGAGGCCAGTGGTTTTTATCTTACAGCCACTAGCAAAGTCTTTCTGATCTTGCTGACTTCTCTGAAACTCACCAGTTTAACCTCACCGAGAAGAAAGACCTGGAGGCCACAGGGATTTGGAGGAAATGTTGATGGAAGCCAGGGCTTAGCTGACGGGACCGGCTCTCATACAGAGTTAGCAGCCTGGTTCGTCTGTTGAATTTCAGTGGGAAGAAAAAAAATGGATTTGGTGTCCTTTTAGTTTTAAATCAGGATTCAGAATTCCATGATCTCATATTTTGTTATTAATCTGGGTTTTCTGTTCATTTTACCTGTGACAGATTACCTAGCCTAACATTCAGTTATCTGATCTTTGACAAAGGAACCAAAAACATATGCTGCAGGAAACATAACCTCTTTAACAAATGGTGTTGGGAAAACTGGTAAGAAATGCAGAAGATTGAATCTAGACCCGTATCTTTCTCCATCTACTAAACTAAAATCGAAATGGATCACAGATCTAAATGTTAAAATAGAAACACTTTATCTGCTGGAAGATAAAACAAGACATAGGCAAAGATAAGGACTTTTTTTTGTTGTTGTTGTTGTTGTTTTTTGAGACAGGGTCTTGCTATGTAGTACAGGCTGGCCTTGAATTCACTACGTAGCCCAGGCTGGCCTCGAACTCAGCAGTGATCCTCCTGCCTCAGCCTCCTGAATGCTGGGATTCCAGGTGTGTGCCACTACCCCCAGCCAGATAAGGACTGTCTGAACAGTCTCAATTGCATAAAAAAATAACATTGAGAGTCAACACATGGGATTATATCAAAATAATAAGCTTCTGCATGGCAAAGGAAATAACTAACAGAGTGAAAAGGCAACCTAAGGAATGGGAAAAAGATTCTTGCCAGCTACATCTCTAATAGAGGACTAAGACCTAGAATATATGAAGAACTAAAAAAAATTAGACTTACCAAAAAAAAAGAATAAAAAAAAAATGGGCAACTGAAATGAATAGACACTTCTCAGATGAAGAAGTATAGATGGCCAATAAATACGTGAAAAATGTTCCACATCTCTGGCCACTAGAGATGCAAATCAAAACAACACTGAGATTGCATCTTACTCTGGAAAGAATGACCATCATCCTGAAACCAAAGAATAATAAATGCTGGCGAGCCTGCAGGGAGTGGGGAACCCTTTTACATTGTTTGTGGGAATATAAACTAGTATAACCACTTTGGAAATCAGTATGGAGATTTCTCAAAAGACTAAAAATAGAAATTCCATTTGACCCAGCTCTTCCCCTTTCAGGGATCTTCCTGAGAGAGTTAAAGGCATCATACTTCAGTGATCCATGCATACCTGTGCTTACAGTAGCACAACCTGTGACACCTAAGTCTTGGAAGCAGCCTGTAGGTTCTTCAACAAATGGATGGATAAAGAAAATGTAGGGCCGGTGAGATGGCTCAGCAGCATAAGCGCCTGCCCGGCAAGCGCGAAGTCCTGAGTTCGACTCCCAGTACCCACATACGAAAAAAGGGCCGGTGATATCGCTCAGCAGCACGGGCGCCTGCTGGCGTGCGAGGTCCTGAGTTTGACCCCCGGTTCCCACACAAAAAAAAAAAGAAAAAGAAAAAGAAAATGTACTTACACACAAAGGAGTACTACTCTGCCATACAGAAGGATAAATTTGAATCATTTGTAGGAAAATGAATGTAACTTGAGGTCATAATGTTAAATGAAATAAACCAGACAGGCAAGCTTAAGTATCACATGGTTTCTCTTATATGAATAGAAATAAAGAGCAAAATAAAAGATAGATAATAGGAAATAGGGAGCTAGATCTTTTGCAAAAGGGAAGGGGACCAAGAGATGGAGGGAGGCGAGGGGAGGGAAAGGGGATAAAGAATTAAGATGTGTCATGTACGTGTGCTGACTCCCACAATGACTGGAATCTTTAATGCAAACATCCACCAATAAAATTAAAAAAACAAAAAACAAAAAAATCCAGTGACCTAGCCTAGGACCTAGGACTTTGCAGACGCTTGATAAATTCTGGTTGTATAAATAGAGAAAGCAGTGGATCCATGAATAACCATAGCCCCTGCAGTGTGGCCCTAACCAGCCATTTCTTCTAACCAACCCAGCCTGGACCTCTCCTGTCATTTGCTTCTTCACAGAGTCCCACTGATACCGGCTTTTAGGCTTTTCTCAGTGCAGGATCTAAGACACTGTGCTGTTTTGCAAGCTTACCTCACCCTTCTCACAGATTTGTGCTATGGGCACCAACTTTATCATGGCCTCGTTTATTTTCTCTCTGGACATTGTTTGGCCATAAAGTGAATTTATGATATTTACTTGGAACCTTATAAGCTTGTTCTCTCCCAAGCAGTACTGTGTCTTCCTACGTGCTTTTTGGGAAATGCCTTGGTTATGAGATGCTTTCCCTCTGAAATTTGAAGCCAAGAAATGAAGTCACATATCAAATAAAAATTTCTGTCTGTCTGTTAGATTATAACTTCTGCAATTGCCCACGATCCAGAGTCCGGCCAGTTCTCTCTCTGCAGTATTTTTTTTATAGCTTTCTTGCTTTCCTATCCCTAAGTCACTTTTGTGCTGGAGCCAGTGGAACAAGCTTGCAGAGAGCCAAAAATTAATTTTCAGAAAGCAGGAAAGTTGGTTACTATACTGTGGGCGCTTGAAATGGGCAATGTTTACACCACAGAAATCAGCAAATGTCAGATCAGCTCTCTCCTTCTCTCCCCTGAAATAAGCTGATGGTTGGACACTTACCAGGGTCCCCTCATATGCAGGGTTCCCTAATGGAAATTCATTACCTCTTGCCTGGACTATTGCAGTCCCAACTGTTTTTCTCTATTTAAGACTCTTCTCATTCCAGCCAATCCTTATTAGAATACTTTGGGCCGTAAGGAACAGAAAACCCAACTACAGAGCTCTTAAGTATAAGGGAAAATTATTATTTCACATGACAAAAAGTTCAAAGATAAGGTACTTTCAGGAAAATTCAGCAGCTCAGGGCTCACCAAGTTCCTAGTTCTTTCCAATTTCCAAAGTTGCCCACCCCTGGCCTGTTAGAATTTCCACTAATGGCTTCAAGATGCCCATCATGGTGCAAATGCCACACCCTTCCACCATGACATCTGTATGTTTTCATTACAGTCAGTCTTCCAAGAAGCCTGTAAGTGGCTTCCTCTTGGCTCTCCTTTGCCAAAATTGCAACGTACACCTGTTCTTAAGACAATCACTGACAAAGGTAATGGAATTACCATTACTAGATCAGCTCACTGGTTCCCTACACGTCAGAACCAATAGCTCCTTATGCTTCAAATATTTCATAACTCTCTTCTTTTTTGAAATAAAAGATAATATAACCTAGCTTACACATATTTTAAAAACAAATCAATATAAGCCCTAAGTAGAAAATAAAAGTGAAATAAAGGCAATTTATAAAAATTATATGTGTATGAGTTTTAATATACATGGTAAATCACATCATGGGTTCCAATTATTTCCTGCTTTCTCTGTAACAGAATTATACATCCCAGCTTGCCGGTGGTGACTTACAGGGCCTCACATAATTGGTGTCAGGCTTGGTTTATGATTTGCTTTGGCCAATGTAATATGAATGGAAAGTCACATCTGAGAAGAGTTTGAAAACCACCAAATGACTGTTACATTATTCCTCTTTGTGTGTGTGTGTGTGTGTGTGTGTGTGTGTGTGTGTGTGGTACTGGGGATTGAACTCAGAAACTTCACTCTGAGCTACATCACCAGCCACTTTTTATCTTTTATTTTGAGACAGGGTCTTGCTAAGTCACTAAGTTGACCCTGAGATCCAACTTGTCCGCCTCAGCCTCCCAGAATGCTGGGATTACAGGGTGAGCCACCGTGGCTGGCTTATTCCTTCTTCCCTTTGCCATAGCAACAGCATGTCTGAGAGGGGGTGCTCCTTTACCCTGGTTCTCAAAATGAAAAAGCCCTCTGGGACTGAAGCAGACCAGCAACTGACATGTACAGTGAACAAGATAAACATTGCTGTAAGTCATTGAGATTTGAGGGGCTGTTTGTTACTGCAACATAACCTATCAAAATCTGATTAACACCATATAATGCAAGACATTCTAGCATATAAAAAAGTAGTCTGCACATTATGTATTTTTTCACCTATATGTGGCATTACCATTATTCAGCAGCTTCAGATAAATACCCATACAATTGTGTTGAGTGAAACAATTTAGAAACCAAGAGGGATATTGCTATTAGTGCCATGATTTTCTGCAATGGTGATTAACTCTTAGTGAAGCTGTGAGTTAAAAAAAAAAAGCATTCCTCAATTTATATGATAATTTACATTCATGGAAATGAAGCCTATAATAAAACTGGGCAAAATGTACACTATATATATATTTATATATATGATGCTGTTAGAATACATAGAGCTGTATGACTGGAAAAAAACACTAGGATGTGTTCACTTTGTGAAGACTCATCAAACTCTACAGCTATGTGCATTATCCCCAATGTATGTATATCATAAAAAGTCATGCAGGGCACGGGACAAATCTATGATGTGTGGGATTGTCCTATGCATTCCAGGATGTTGGGCACTCCTGATTGCTGTCTCCTATGTCGATAGTGTCCCCGAATCATCATGCCAAAAAACACAAAATTCCCCACAAATCTCTGTAATACTGAACCTGTGAGGGCTGTAAGTTTATGCTAATCCAGTATCACTCCCTGTGCTGGGCTTTATATCCGAATACAACTGGTCTTTCCTTGGCCATCCTTCATAGGCGCAGTCAGAGGGAATGGTGAGTGTTGCTGCCACTATTGGTGGTAGTGGCGGATGGGTGACAGTTGTTGTGGTGGTGATGGTGGTAAAGGTGATGATGGTGGGGGTATTGTTGCCAGCAGTAATGGTGATGATGGAGATGATGGTGGCATTGGTGATGATGGATGGTGATGATGATGGTGGTGATGATGATGGAGATGGTGGTGTTGGTGATGATGGAGACGATGGTGGTCTTGGTGATGTTGGAGATGATGGTGGTCTTAGTGGTGGTGGTGATGCTGGTGATGATGACAGAGATGATGGTGGTCTTGGTCATGATGGCAGTGATGTTAATGGTTGTGGTGGTGATCCTGGTGGTGACAGTGGTCGGTTAGCCATCTGTGTCTGCCCATCATCTTCCACACCCTTTCACATACATCTCAGATCACTTTGTCCAGATCTGCCAAAACTGCAGTGGCTCCAAGTTGTCTGCAGGATAAAACACACCCAACGTGCTTTCCTAGGCTAATTTTGAGGCTGCCTCTGTTTTCACTGACCCACTCCCCTCTCCGTTCACTGAATAGGCTCTGCTGTCACCATGTGATACTCCTCTATTGAGAAAGCCCTGCTCCCATTCTCACTTCCTCAGGTCTTTATTCACATGCTGCTTCTTGTCACAGAGTTAACGTCTCCTTTGTCTCCCTCCTCATGCTGTTTACTTCTATCTCTTCAGCATTCTCTCCATTCTTCCTTCTGTGTAGTTAGTTGGCACGTCTTCTATGCCCTCCAGGGACTTTGTACAGTGATGGGTACTCACCAGGGCTCAAGATATGCATGTTGAACTAAACTGAATGAGAAACACAGCCTAATTTCACAGAAACCAGCAAATTGACTGAGCTATGGTTGTTTGTATAGTTTGGATCAGAAATGTCTCCCAATGTCCTGCAAGTTACAGGCTTGTTACCCAAAGCAGCACCATTAGAAGGTGGTGAAAACTTTAAGAGATGGGGCCTAGTAGAAAGTCTTTGTCACTGGGGGTGTGCCCTTGGAGTGGATTTGGGGGATCCCTCATCTCTTCCTGATTTTTGCTTCCTGGTCATGAGGTAAGGTGAGCAGTTTTATCCCCTGCACCCCCACCATGATATACGGTCCCACCACAAGGCCAATCGACCATGTATTGAAACTTCTAAGACTGTGAATCAAAACAACCCTTTCTCTTAGTAAATTAATTACCTCAGGTTATTTTGTTATAGTGAAAGAAAGCCAACATGTTTCTCATGTGGATAATATGCAGCTTTCCAACAATAGCCTCAACTGTGAACTAACGGTACTTCCTTCCCCTCATTGTAGTAGGACTGCATCCCGGACTGGGCTCAGGCAGGGAAATGAGCCCAGTTTGGCTTCCCTGAACCATAGTAATATCCACAAGTTCCCCAGGCTTGTCCCTGCCTATGTACAAAAGAATCAACAAGACGGTGGGGGCAAGGGGGACTGGTGGTGGCTCGGCTTCAACAGGGTCAGAATGCAGCAGGTGAGGCCAGGAGATCTTCGGTTACAGTGCAGTGAGCATTCCTGAGTGGCTCGTGCCCTGGCTACGGTGGCTGTCATCAGTTATCAGTGAACAAGAACCCTTCTCCATTCAGTGTAGATGGGAAGGTGGTATCCGTGTTCAGCTCAGGGAGAGGCAGGTAGGAATTCTTTGGCACAGGTCTCACCATCAAGTCACTGTTTTATGCAAAACCGGCAGTGGCTCCCTCAGCCCAGGAGTCCCCACACTGGTCTGCAGTGGCTGCCTGTGTCACTCAATAGATTTCGAGACTCTTACATACAATGACCTCACCACATTTGAATTAACTGCTGTCACCCATCGTCCAGCCCCCTGGGGTCAGGCAAAAATGTGGGTCAAGCTACCTCCTTCCTCCTTAAAGAATACACCACCCGGGAGTCACTGTTCTCTGGCCCAGCGGCCCCGGGCTCTTCCATTTGCCCCTCTGGGCTGGTCCCATCCCCTCCCTCTGGGTCCACAGGGCGTGACTCGCAGGCCAGGCCACCCCTTCTCCCCCCACGTTCCCACCCTTGCTGATCTCAGCAGCGCTCCCTCTAACGGCTCAGAGGAAGGAAGGCTTCGAGCTGAGGTTAAGAGACAAAGCTAGGCTGTCCCCACCTAGTTCTGAGGTGGGCTCCCCGAGTTTTGATGTTCCCGCGGTTAACTCCCTAGATCCCGCCTTTTGCTTTTGTTCTCATGCCTCCTTTCCTCGTATCTAGAAGCCTTTTGGAGACTTTGTGACCTCGCCCAATTTCCAACATGACCCGCTTTCTGTCCACACTTTAAAATCACTGTTCTCTTCGGGTGTCAATCGGGGTTAAGAGGAGGCCAGAAAGATAGGGTGGGACTCCGAAAGCTTTATCAAGCACAAATACCGCCCTTTTGAAAAAGCATTTCCCAAAGCAGTTTACAGCAGACAGTATGATTAAAATTTTATGTGGATTGCATTATGAGCCAGAAAGCTATGAACCCATGTAACCTTAAGGAAATTTAAGTAAACCTAAATTAAAAAGGCCACCCCCCAGCCCATTCTGCGACCCCTTTTCCTCTCCTCTGCGGCAGAACTCAACCCACGCACACTCAAGACACCCAGACCACGCCAGCCATGCCACGAGGTGTGTTTTATTTTCATTCATCATACAAATAATTTTCTATAATATCCCAGGGCAAACCGGAGAATTTGGCAGTCCGATATGGGGGCCCCTCAGAGACCCACGGGCCGGTGGCATCGGCGCGGAGTGCCCGGGTTCACAGTGCAGCTTGTGGCTCGTGTCCATCTTGCAAGTGGCTCTTCCTCCACATCACGACTGGGGGTTCTCGGAGAAGACGGGGGTGGGGAATCCTCTAGGCTCTTAGGAAATCTCACTCCGCTTTTCCTGCTCAATGGCTGCGGAGAGCGGGAAGCGGGCACTGGAGGGCGAGGCCACCACTTCGCGCCCCCTCCCGCACCCAGGCGCACGCCAACCTGGTGTGGGCGAGGCATCCTCGAAGTCTGGGGTTAAGAAAGGGGCTGGGGACTGGGGCCGAGCAAGGCGCTTTGTGCAACCGGGAAGGGTGGCTGGGGCCGCCCCGCCCAGGGTCCTGGGGGAGGGGGCAGGGCTGGCACGGAGGGGTGGGCGGGACCACGGACCCGGGCTGGGCGCACTCACTCTCTTTGGTTGGCAGGGTGTTCTTCTCCTGCGTCTCCGTCTTCTTCAGCTTGGCCTTATCGAAGCTGGCGATTTCCCCCATGTCTGGCTTGTCTGCCATTTTCTTAGAACAATCCTGGTGAGCAAAGCCAGGCGGTTGGCCTGGGGCTGGCGCCCCCACCCCGCGCTCGCCGCCGACGTGGCACTCGGGCCGGGCCGTTCCAGGCAGCCCGGGGCCGAGGATCCGGGCGCGTACCGCACCCCCCTCCAGGGCGTGGTCGGCCCGCCCGGGACCGGGAATCCGCTCGGTGAAAAGCGCCTGTCCGCCGCACCAGCCCGAGCGCACCCGGCCGTGCCCCGTCCCCGTCCCCAGCCCCGACCCCGACCCCGGCCCCAGCGCCGCACTCACCGAAGCGTCTCTCTCCAAGCCTGAAGTCCTCGTACTCACACTCGGGTAGCTGCAGCAAGAGACAAAAGAGCGGCGCCCGGCCCCCTCCTTATATACGCCGCGCCCCGCCCCGCCCCTCGCCCGCCGCAGCGGGGGCGGGGCCGGCTCCGGGGGGCGGGGCTGCGCGGGCGGCCGGGCTTCCAGCCGGGCTTCCAGCCGCGCCCCACGCCGCGCCCCCGCTGGGCTGGGCGCGGCCCTTCCGCCGCCCCGCGTGCGCGCTCGCCGTGCGCCGCCTGGGGCGCACCCCGGGGTGTGCTGTTGGGGTTGCCTTCTCTGTCCTCCCAGAATCTGCTGCTCAGCCGCAGGAAGGGCATGGGAGGCGTGGGGGAGGGATGGGTTCTGTGTATACAGTGTGTAGTTGTGGATGGGCGGGCGTGCACGCGCTCTGCAGCAGCCCTTGCTCGCAGGAGACCACCCCACACGTGTCGCCCCTCAGGAGTCCCCTTCCCTCCCGGCTCATCCAGGGGCGAGCGCTCCTGCAGCGGTTGCGAGCATTGTCTGCGAGAGGTGGGCGGGGAGTCCCGTGGGGGGCTCGCAGCGCCCCCTTCCCGCCACCTCCTGGGGCACTCTAGGAACACTGCGTCCGTGCGACCTCCTCCTTGAGCTCACCTTGGAAGTGGTCGGGCCCGCGTGTCTACCAACGTTCATGTTAACCTGCCACAGGAGGGGCATAATGCAGCTACTCAGATCTCATAGAGAAGTTGTGTTTTCAGCCTGTGCAGCCCTTTCAGATGATAAATTCCATTATTTAGCAGCCCAGGGGGGAAGCTGGTCACCCATTCCTGGTTTTTTTCCCTATTCTAAACTGTGCTTTTTCCAGTGTTAAAGAGAGGAGTAATAATATTCCGTTCATGGTTGGAGAGGAAGAGGAGTGGTATTTCCCGAATGAAAACCAAGTTTCGCAATCTGGGTAGGCAGACAGTTACACATAAAAAGTAGTCCTCAGGAGGCTTAAGGTAAGAAAAGTTGACTTTCCTCTCTAGCAGCCACATTCTACGCCGGCTTCTGGTCAGGCAGCTCGCCACCCTCTGCTTGGTTCTCTGACCTCCTCGGTCCTGGAAGTCCTGGAAGTCCACTCCTGCAGAGGGGAGGAAAGAGCACAGGATAAAGGACCACTGGATTTTTATGGACCAGGCTTACTTCGGCCCTCATTTCTTTGGCCAGGGCTCACTCTCGTGGTCTTAACCCAAATGAAAGGCGAGTGGTAAATGCAGTCCAGCTGGGCCCAGGAGAAAAAACAAACAGCGTTGGGTGGACGCGAACCGGTCTCTGCCCTTTGCTGTTGAAGGGTCTGCCAAACCTGAACATGAAAATATGTAGACGTCCAGAGACGGCGGATCTTCAGAGGGTTTCCCCGGGCCTTGATTACTTTTCCAATGCGACGCTCAGCGTTGTTTAGCTGTTACCTTCTTGGGCTTCACTTCTGGCCCGAGTATAGGAATAGTCGCTTGTCCCAACTTGGTGAGCTTTAATAGCCTCTTTCCTTTATTCAGGAAACAAAGGAATCCACTTCTTATAGGTCAGGTATGGAGATACACATTTGGAGAGAGAGCAAGCCTGCAGGATTCCCAAACGAAGTTCTTCAAGTGGACTAGCAGATGTTCCCCGTGCCCGCTCCGTGCAGCTCAGTGCCCGTTTCTACGAAGCATTCGTTGCTTAAGAAAAATGTCTCTTCCAGTCCTTCCATCAGTGACTTTGAAACACGGGTATTCTTAGACAGTTCTCCCACCATTTAAGTATGGATTGGCCTCAGTGATATTCTTCTACTGAATAAAATGTAGTAGAACCGATGAGGCCAGGCAGTAAAAGAGCACATAGTTCTTCAGGACTCTCACGATGCCTCTAGGGTATTCAGAAGCGAAGCATCTACCAGGAAAAGCCACGCGGCTGCATTCCACGGAGTGGACCAGGGACAAGCTGTCCCTGTCCAGATTGTAGCTCCTGAGCAAGATCAAGTGTTGCAGTTGTCTGAAGTTACTAAATTTCATGAAGTTCTGTTACAGAGGGGTAGAACACTAGAATACCAGGAAAAAGTCTTTAACCTGGTGGTGCTAGGCTCTCAGGGCCCATTTGATTTTCCCTAAATATCCTCCTGCAACATGCAGATACTTCAGTAAAAGTTCTCTGAATGTGTACAGAGTGCCAGGTCACTGGCTGTGGAAGGTATAATGAGATTCTTGAGATGGCTGTCTTAGGGCTTGGTTGTCATTCCTATGTGACAGGATTTCAGCCAGCTGCTCGGAGCAGACTATACACTGCTCACAGATGGCATAGAGAAAGCTGAGTCACTCACTTCTGGTTACATTTCCCTCTTCTTTGTGGAGAAGGCTGCTTTGGAACATGTAGAGCTAGTAAGAGAGGTGGAAGGGAGGACTGTCAGCGTGGCGGCAGCTTCATCCCTCAGCATTGTCCAGGGCGACGTTTTTATAAGAGACTGGTGGGGGGATGTAGATAGAAGGCGGGTTACGTTATGCAGAACACAACTCTGTAAATTCCAGAGAAATTTGTAGATTCAGTAGAGAAATGGGTAAAAGGTGACAAGATGAACTTCATAGGGATATGGATGGAGACTTCTTGGCCTAAATATCAACCCTCCCAGTGCAGGGAGACAGGACAGATGTCTTTAAATCTGTAGTGGCAGCGAGGTTCATGGCTGTGTGGACAGGAAGAGTCCAGTCCAGACTGCCTTGGACCTCAGGCTATAAGGATGTATATACTCCTGCGCCAGGGTCCTTGTCCTTGCTCATCCTCCTCCTATTCTTCTGGTCTCCTCCCCGGCCCTCTTCCCCCTCCCCTGTTTCTTCTTTTTTGCAGTACCAAAGACCCAGGGCCTTTGCACTGAGGTATATCGCCAGCTCTTTTATTATATTTTAAAATTGTATTGTATTTTGAGATAGGATCTCAAAATATAAGTTGCTCAGGCTGGGCTCAAACTTGCAATCCTCCTGCCTCAGCCTCCCAGAGTGCTGGGATTATAGGTATGTGTCACCACGGTGCAGCTTGATGTTCCTCTTACTCTAGATATTTGCCTTATGCACTTTCTTCCTTCATTTAAGAAGCTGCTTTAATGTTCCTTTTCTCAGAGAAGTCTCCTTGGCCGCCCTTGTAGGGTAACACCCTTGTCATTCTCTGTCATTTTACTGTGTTTCATTTTTCTTCATAGACTCCACCTCTAGCCAATATATAACCAATACACTGTATTTTCATTTCTTTGTTTCTATATCCTGCAACAGGAAATGAAAGATAGCAACTGTCTTATTGACCACTATATCCCTAGCACCTAATGTAATGCCTAACAATGTAAATGCTTCCTCCTATTCTTTGAACAAAAGCATAAACTTCCTAATCAAAATGGAATGCCACTCTGGGGGAGATAATGGGTTGTCTGGCATTGCAGGCATTCAATGAGAAGGGGATCGCCAAGTGTTTGGACTGTTACAGAGGTGGTTCATACACTGGGCTGGAACAGGCCCTCAAGAAGGGACACATCTACCTAGGTCACCCTGCTGCTCCTTCTGTTGCTACTGTTCCCTTCGAGAAGCAGCCTCCTTTTGGGTGTTGGTTTTGGCAGCTTGAAAATAGCTGTGTGGCTTTCACACAAAGGAGGCGTGGAAAATGGGAAATCAGGGCGTGACTTCTGTATTTTCTGTACCACAAAAATGTTTCAAGCTGGGCATGGTGGCTCAGGCCTGTGATCCCAGCACTCGGGAGGCAGAGGAAGGAGGATCACCATGAGTTCAAGGCCAGACTGGGCTACATAGTGACACCCTGTCTCAAAAAAAACCCAAAACCCAAAAAAAAAAAAAAGGTTGTTTCTTTTTGCAGGTCGTGGAGGTTAACAGGGCTTGTCCAAGATAAAATTTCAAAGGAAATAAGATGGTCCTTGGGGCCCAGCCTCAGTAGCAATTGTCTTTGTAGTGGGGGGATTAACTCCTAAAAAACCTTGGCATAGTTTAGTAGCCCAAGCAGGTAATAGCCGCATCGTGGTGAGAATGGTACTGTTCCAGTTTTCACCTTGATGCTGGAATAGCAATAATAAAAACAGCTAACATTCTTTAGCAGTTACGGTGCTGCCAATCTCATGCTAAGGACTTTACATACTGTCTCACTTACTCCTCACCAAAATAATGTGAAATGGCACTGTATTTAGTTTTTGCTCTAAGGTAAAGGAATCCGAGGCTTGGTCAAGGTCAGACGGGCAGTAATAATCTGGGTCTGGCTGACTCCAAAGCTGAGTTCTTTACTGCTGTACCTCATGCCCAGACCTCGTTGCAGAATTTGCAGATAAGCAGCGTGGGACTAGCTGGTGTGTGTCTTTTGTTTGGCTACATTAAATGTAACAAAAAACTTTAGCCAGTACTCCACACTGAAAGATTTCCATGCTGGAGATCCAGTAACACGGTCCCTTTTCCGGGGACACTGTCACTAGCAGCTGCCCTTCTTCACTTTATTGGATTCTCCACCATTCCCTTCTGTCGTCCCAGCGTGGAAACTGGCGACACTTGTCATTAGTCATATTTGGGCTGGTGCTCTGCTTACAGTACAGAAATATTTCTGTTCCTAGGTCTCTGTCTTCCAGGGCTGGCCCTCACGATGTCATCCAGAGTCCTGTCTCCTTCGGGAGTCCTGTACTATATTGCACCAGGGTGACCTATGGTGGAGGTAGTAGTATGTCACTTCTGAGATTAAGTTATAAAAGACTCATTTCCATTTTGATGCCCCGGGGGGTATCTTCTCTGCCTGCCTGCCTGCCTGCCCCTGATTTCCCATTTCTGTGAGTTGCTTTGCAGAGAGGCCGAGGCAAGGAAGAACTGAAGTCCGTGGCTTTTAGCTAGCGAGGAGCTGCTGTTTGCCAACAGCTGTGCAAGGAAGCTAAAGGGTGGGTCCTCTGGGCTGACTGAGTCTTCTCATGGTTCCTACCTTGGCTACAGGTTGGTTGCAGCCCATGGGAGACCCTGAGCCGGAAACCATCCGGCTCATCTGCTCCCCCCACCAAATTGTGAGATGATAAAGCTTTGTTACTTTATGTTGCTGAGTTTGGGGGTGATTTATTACTCAACAAATAGACCGATGCGCTCGCAAAAGTAGGGAGAAAGTGCATAGAGACCGAAAGTGGAGCAGTGGTTCCCAGAAGCTGAGGGGGAGAATGGCGAGGTTTGTTTTGTTTTGTTGCTGAGCCTTTATATGCACTTATTATGGAGCTACAGCTCCAGTTCCTATGTAGTATACGATGAGGAAAATGTTCTAGAGGTGGAGAATTGTGATGGTTGCCCAACAAGGTGAGTGTATTTAATGCCTTTTTAAAACATGGTTAAAATGATAATTCTTTTTTTCTCTCTGCAGTACTGGAGATTGCACACAGGGCCTTCTCACTGAGCTACCTACTCAACCTTTTTTATTTTTATTTTGACACAGGGTCTCACTAAGTTGCTAAGTTGTCCAGGCTGGGCTTGAACTTTCAATCCTCCTGCCTCAGCCTGTCAGAGTGCTAGGATTACAGGCCTGTACCACTGTGCCTGGCTATATTTTATCACGATTAAAAAACAAAACAAAACTGGAAAAAGTGGAGAGATAGAAACTATATTGATTTGGGGAAGTAGAGACTGTATTGTTACAAAACCTGTCCTAGTAAGAACTGGACCGGCACGTGGGGAAGGTGAGTGACGGCGCCTTGCGCCTTACCTCTTCGCATGTCTGCCTGGCCCCTTTGGGCTTTGAGTCTGCCAAGCTTGCTGTAGAGCAGAGGTTTTCACACTGGTTTTGACCTCCAAGACCACCCGAATCCCCAAGAAGCATATTCCGTGTGGGGCTTGGTGGTGCACGCTTGTAATCCCAGCGCTCTGGAGGCTGGGGCAAGAGGATCATAGTGAGTTCGAGGCCAGCCTGAACTGTGTAGTGTGAGAACCCGTCTCAAAAACAAACACCCAGAAGTACATTTTACACTGGGACTCGGTAGTCACCCTGAGCACCCAAACAAAATGTGTCGCCAGAGCAAAACTCATCCCGACCGTGAGAGAGGGGCTCTGACCTTCTGTTCTGTTCTATTCTATTCTATTCCTTTCCATTTGTTTTAAAATAATTACAGATTCACAGGAATTTGCAAAGATAGTACACCGAGGTCCCCTGTATGCTGGCCCAAATCTCTCCAGTGGTAACACTTTACATGGCTATAATGCAGGATCAAAGCCAGGAAATTAGTATTGGTGCAATATACATACTTTTTTTCCAGATTTCACCAATAGTTACATATACTCATTTGTGTGCGTGTGTGTGTATGTGTGGTTCTATTCAACTTTACCACATATTAAGAGTTGTATACCCATTACCACAAATCCAGCTACAGACCTATCCTATCACCTTTAAGGGAGTCCCTCCTGCTACTCTTTCCTGGTCCCCCATACCTCCCACCAGTAACCCCTGGCAACCACTAATCTGTTCTCCACATCTAAAAGGTTGTCATTTCAAGGATGTTACACTCACGGGAACAAGAAGTGTGTTTCCTTTTGAAACTGGCTTTTCTCTTCAACATAACGCCCTTGAGATCTGTCCAAGCCCTTGAATGCTCCAAGCTGTTGAATGTATCAGTTGTTCCTTTGTTTTTCTCAGTAGTGTTCCGTGGTGTGGGTGCATCACCTGTTGAAGAGCACTTTGGTTGTTTTCAGATTGGGGCTATTAAAAATGGAGCTGTGACGAACCTCTCTGTACAGCTGTGTGTGTGTGTGTGTGTGTGTGTGTGTGTGTGTGCAGGTTTTCATTTCTTGAGATTCATGCCCAGGGGATGACTGCTGGGTCAGATGGAAAGGTGTGTGTTGAGCTTTGTAAGTGACCACCAAACAGTTTTGCAGAGTGGCTGTACATTCCCACAAGCAGTATGGGAGAGATCCATCCTCATCTGTATTTAGTATATTTTAATTGTTCTAATAGTTGCGGAGTGGTATCTCACCATGGTTTTAATTTGCTTTTCCCTAATGGCTGGTGGTGTTGAACTATTCCATTTTATTATTTCATTAAAAATGTGGGTTGTGAGCTACCAAGTTGATTTTACACTCATGAATTGCTTGTGACCAGCAGTTCAAATCGTGCTGTGGTGGGCTCATCATTTCAAGCAGCGGCTTAGTGTCTCCCATTCAGAAATTATCCCTTTAACTTCTAAACTCTCTTTTCATCGCTGCAAGACAGACATTTCTGATATTTTATGTGTAACTCAAATGTCCTCTGGGATTTGACCAAGATCTAGCTGAGAGTGATTTCAACTCCTGTTCAATGTGTTTCCATGATTTCTCTGAGTTTTCAGGAATATTTGGTTCTTATGGTTATTTCTGATCTGCTTGGTATTTGTGTTTCCCCTTAATGAACATTTAGTCATGGTAACAACCCTTGGCCTTGATTTCCCTCTTCAGACCAACTACGTAAGGCTGGTGTGTACAGAGGGTTACAGGTTAAGGGGTGGGGCAAACATTTTCATGACACATCTGTGATCTTAGAAGTCCTTTTTGTGCTACTGAAGACTCAGCTAGCAGCAAACTTACACTGTCTCACCATCTCCTCCGTTTTCCCTTCTGAGTCTCTACTTCTGTGGTAGATTAATTAATGGTCAACTTGTAACACCCAGCTGAACTGAATCAGCACAGTTCTGGGTGTGGAAGGCCCAATCGAGGATTGTTGCCAACAGCATAAAAGGAGAACTGGAGGGGAAAATGGTGTGCTGTTGGTTCTCCTGGAAAAGCTTGTCAAGCTGGTTTTCCTTATATGAACTCAGCTGTTCTCATTGTTGGAGGAGCTTGGGTCTTTGCTGTTGCTGAGGATGGCTGCAGTTCTCTTTGGGGGAGCACAGGTCCTTACCTACAGCATCACTTCCTGGCTCCAGTGCAGGTCCCTCAGCCTGCTGGCACAGATCCTTCATCCCGCTGGCACAGACTTTCTAGCTTCCACCACTGACCTTTGGGCCTTCCCAGAGCAGATCCTCGATACAGACTTGCATGAGACATTGTCATGGGCTCTAGGCCTCCAGCTGGACTCATGTAGGACATTGCCGTGGGATCCAGGCCCTCAGCTGGATTCTTTGGGTCTCTAGTGCATGGACAGATCTCCCGTATGATTTTGCATTTAACTCTTTGGGTGAATATTATAAAATAATCCTATAAATTATGTGTCCTGTATTAAATCTTTTCCCTGGTAAACCCTGACTACAACATCTTCCTCTCTTAATTCTCCCTTGAGAGAAATACCAACTCCCCTCTCCCATGGTGTACTTGTTCTTTTCTACCTTGGCTCTTGTTGATAGGTCTATGCCTCCCTTTCTACCACAAGCAACAGACTGACATGCTTCCCCAAAGACAGCTCCTTTCTTCACTGGAATTTTGGTGTTAGATATTAAGATTCTGCTACTTTTGCCTTTTCATAGGCTATTCTGTCTTTTGGTGGTTTTCTTTCTTTTAAAGATTGAAGAAATTTTTTTTTTCATTTCCAAATAAATGTCATCCTCCCTCCTCACTTGTGTGTGTCTCAGTGGAAAGTCCTGAGGTCTTGGATTTTGGCCCCTGCCATGCACGTGTGAATTTGGTTCTCTGCACAGGGCTTGTCTGCAGGGACTTGACCTCTTCTTTCCACCCCAGAGCCCTCAGTTGATACAATTCCTTGAAAAATTGTTCTGATACAAGATGTGCCTACTTAAAAATGTGGGAGGCTTTGTTTGTAGGGTTGTGAAATTTCAATCTGTGTGACCTGAGATTAGCCAACAAAGAGGGAGCAGGCACCCTTGAGATCAGGAACTGAGGAGTAAAACAGGCCATGGAGGAAATGAGAAAAGTATTCTTATTTCTTCATTAACTCCCTCCAGATTGTTTGGAGTACCTATGCCACGCTCTGTTAGTGATTCGGAGATGAATAAACTCTGGTTCCTGTCTTTAGGGTTCACACAGTTTGGTTATGACTTAGATCTAGAAAGTGCCCCAAAAGTCTTCTGTGTTCAGAGGTGGGGCTTTTTTTTTGTGGGTCCTGGGGGGTCGACCTCAGGACCTCGCGCACCAGCAGGTGCATGTGCCGCTGAGCGATATCACCGGCCCTTTTTTCATATGTGGGTTCTGGGAGTCAAACTTGGGCCCTCGCGCTTGCCCGGCAGGCGCTTACGCCGCTGAGCCATCTCACCGGCCCCAGAAGTGGGGCTTTTAAAAGGTGATCAGATCATAGGAGTGCTGTGCTCATCACTGGGTTCATCTATTGATGAATTCATAGCTAAATGTGCTGTTGGGGTGTGGGGCCTGGCTGGAGCAGGGGAGCCCTGGGTGTGAACCTGCGGCGGGTCTGTCTGCCTCCCTGGAACAATCACTGTTACCAGCTTCTCGTGCACACTCTCAGAGATACTGGCATATATGTCTACACACATGCATGTTCTTTTATTTGTTTTCACAAAAGATAACCTATTACTATACTCTGCACTTCAGTTTTACTCCTTAATGAATCTTGGACATTGTATCATATCTTTGCAAATAATGTACATACTGTTACTGATAGCAATTGTATATACAGTTATCAGGCGTCTGTCACATGTACTGGCTCTTCATGTCACAACAGTCTTATGAGGAAAGTCCTAATACTTCCTTAGCTACAGGTGAAGAAACTGAGGCATAAAGAGTTTAAATAATCCAGGTGTGATGGCACATTCTTATAATCCCAGGACTCGGGAGGCTGAGGCAGGAGAATCACAATGAATTTGAGCCTGGCTTGGGCTACACAGTGAGTTCAAGTCCAGCCTGAACTACATAGTGAGACCCTGTCTCAAAACAAAACAAAACAAAACAAAAAAAATGAACAAAAAAGAGCTTAAATGAAGTCACAGATCTAGTAAGTGGCAGTGCCAGGATTTAAACACTAGCAGTTTGGGCACCGTTTTAAACCCTAGAAGTTTGGCCAAGTCTGCTATTTTTCTTTTTCTTATTAGAGGTTATATGAGATTCTATTGTATGGCTGTACCATGTGTTATTTAATCAATACTATACTGATATGAATATATATGGTATATATATATTTGGCAGTACTGGGACTCGAACCCACGGCCTTGTGCATTCTAGGCAAGCACTCTACCACTAAGTTACATGCCCAGCTCTTGGGGACCATTTTATTTATTTGTTTTGTTTTGTTTTGTTGTTTTGAGATAGGGTCTTGCTATGTAGTTCAGTCTGGCCTTGAATTCATTATATAGCCTAGGCAGATCTCAAACTCATGGTGATCATCTTGCCTCGGCCTCCGGAGCACTAGAATTACGGTGATGAGCCACTATGCCAGGCAGAGACCATTTTAAACAGCAAAATCACACAACAAAACACCACATGCTTTGTGGGCACTAAAGAGATCTTGAAAAGGATGCTTGCTTACAGTCTGGGAGCTGAAACTAGGCGGCAGAGACCACTGTGTCTAACGTCACCTGGGAGCATGCTCTTTGGATGAAGCACTCAGGTTCCTCGGCGTTCTGTGTGCGCCCGCAAATGAGTGTGAAAACACCAACTGCATTGATTTGAGGGTTACAAACACATCTGAGCAAGTAGGTTAATTTGCAGATGCAGAACTCATGAATGATGAGGACTAACTGTATTATCATTAAGATGTAAAATTAAAAAAGAGATGTGAAATTAATTATGTAGAAAGAAAAGAGCTAAAATAATTTTCATGTATGTTAAAACTATTTTCTTCTAAAATATTAACATTATCTAGTATTCTAAAACCAAGTACAAATTGTTACTCATGTCAGAGGTGTCGATCAAAGTGACTTAAAAATAAAAGATTTTATTAAATTTTTTGTAGGTATAGGTTCAGTTTATCATTTTACAAAACTATTTACAGTTCTAGATCTCAAAATCCATCTTGTGACCGATGTAAAGAGTCTGTGTTTCGCTTCAGCTGTGTGATGTCCAGGCTGATGTGTACACACATGTGAGAACTGTGTGAGCTACTTACCATAGAAGAATATTCCCCAGCCCTCACACGCAGCTGTTGGGAACAGCGTGTTAAATCCTAATCCAGGCATAATTTTTGCAGTCACCAGGATTCCTGGGCTGATTTCTGGATCCACAGACGAGAACAGGAAAGGAGCAAGAAAATGGACAGCCCTACTGGGAGACTTTCTGAGAGAAAAGGTTTGAGAGACGGAAAGTCTCAGGTGAGTACTTCTCTCGCTCCAGTCATGTGACACAGACTCTGTATTAGCTTTGGTCCAAATGGAGATGCAGTCACACTTCGCTTCTTGGCCACAGAGCAGGGGAACCTTTCCCCAGGGCCTGCACGTTGCTTGTGCGTGGTGGTGGTGGTGGAGTGGGGTCCTCCAAGGGGCCAGCCCCTCTCGTCTGGGCCTAAGCCAGGCATCATCCCTCCGAACAATGCTGCAATGAGTCAGAACAAAGGAATGAAATGAACACAACCTGAGCAAATAGCTGTAGGATGCATCTTCTTTGTAGTTTCCACACATTTTCATTCATTTCTGACTTCTATTTATTTTCATCATTTCCAGGAAATTGTCCCCTTCTGCATCTTCTATTTATTGCCATCTTTCAAAAAGATGAAAATATCCGTTTTATTTTAACCTGCTCATTTTTGGATTCACGGTCTTTTGCTGACTCTTAGGACAATGTGCTGCTGCCCTTTGGCTTGGAGCCGCATCTCTAGGCTTCCCCTCCTCCCCCAGCCAAACCTTATAAAAGACAATTTCCTGTCCCAGGGAGGGAGTATTGATTTGTAGCAGGCAGGTAGAATAAAGGTTTCACTGACTGTTCTTGCACCTCCAGAAAGGAATGTGGTAAATGCATATTTTCAGATGATTCCCTCTTTTCTTTTCTGGTTAGCTTTTTAAAATTAGTACATCACGATTACATTCCTTGTGGGGAGTTGTACATGTACATAACACATATTAATTCTTTTAATTTCCCCTTCTTCTTCCTTCCTTCCCCCCTCCCTCTATCTCTAGGTCTCCTTCCCATTTGCAAAAGATCTCTCTCCATATATATATTTTTTTGTACCAGGAATCAAACTCAGGGCCTCCCTCTTGCCAAGCGGGCACTTGTGCCGCTGAGCTACATCCCAGCCCTCTCTGTATTTCTTATGGCCTGTCTTTTATTTTACTCTTTAATTATTTACACTTTGGGCTTCTCATATAAGAGAATCCATGTGATATTTAAGCTTGTGTGTCTGATTTACTTGACTTAACATTATGGTCTCATCCACTTTCCTATGAATGACTCAAGTATATCCTTTATAGCAGAAGAGTACGCCCCTTATGTATAAATACCACATTTTCTTCACCCATTCATCTGTTGATGGGCCTATAGGCTGCTTCCAAGATTTAGCTATTGTGAATTATGAGCAGCAGCACCCTGGTCATTCTAATGTGCAGCCAGGATGAAGAGACAGACAAGAAGAAAATGACAAGATTAACTTGAGTGTGACCATTCATAACCAAATCCATCATTTGTGGTCTAAACACAGCCCTGGGATTTGGGCAGGAGTTAATCAGAGAAGAGTGTTCCGGGGAGAGGCGGCAGTGAGGGCAAAGGCCTTGCAGGAGCTGGTAGGCTTCGCTCATGTAGTTCAGTGGAGGCAGGTTTAAAGGTGGGGAAGGCAGAGGCAGCTAGCCAGAAGGGAGGGTCTGGAAGCTGCATGGGGAGCCTGGCCCGTAACCCACAGGTCCTGCACAGTCATCGCAGCGCTGCCCGCAGGGGAGTTGCACAAAGCAAGCTTTAGAAAGCTCTCCTAGCTGCAGCGCAGAGGCAGTGTTGGGGGAGCAAACATGGAGTGGGTGAGATGAGTTAAGAGATGAGGGGGACCTGGGCTGGGCTGCTGCTGGGGAAGAGGTGAAAAGGTGACATTACAGAAGGAACACCCACCCGTTTTGGTGGTTGAGTGGATATGGGGGCAGAAAGGCCAAGAAACTTCCTGGAATTAGCACCCAGAGAGACCTGCAGACCACATCCTCTGGCCACAACTCTGCAGCCCCTGTGGTCGGGGGAGAGAGTATGCAGGGACCCTGGTTTCATAAACATTTCAGAGGTCTGTCATGCAGCAAGGGCCGAGAGGAAGTGGGGACCCTGTCTCTCAGTTCCTCCATGCTCAGAAGCACCGATTTCTGGGTTCCCCAAACTCTCCCAGCCTCTCCTGGAGTCTCCAGCACTTCTCAATCTCTAGGGCATAACATTGGGTTACAACAACCCGCCCTATACTTTTCTACTGTAAATTTGCACTTTAGCATAATAGTAGCCGGCTGTGCATCTCAGTAGCTGCGACTGGGAGATGCAGGAAGCAATCCTCATGTTTACCCACTTGGTATGATGAACAGCAAGGTGTGTGCATGCGTGCAAAAGTGTCAAACTGGGATTTTTACCCACATAATGCTTCCTCTAACAGGCTTTGCGTGTTGCCCTGCACATCACAGGGTAAAATACACCCGCACACTCTTCTGTTTTGTAAACATGTATTTTACCATAATGGAAAGTGGGTGTGACTTTAGCTGCATCTGGGGAAGACAAAAGACCCACCTGTGCAGTCACCCACTTGGCAGACGAACAGCAAGGTGTACACAGGAGGTCCAAAGCAGCAACAGGTGAGTTTTATCCATGAAATGCTCACTGCTAAATTTCTGTGCATTTAGGATTTGTTTAAAAAAAAAGTTTTCTTCTGATTTTTCTGGTAGAAGTAGCCCAATTCAGTACAAGGGCACACAAAAAACCAGATTTGCAAGTTTTGGAGGAGGTCGAAAGTGAATCATTCATTCATGTATGGATGATGAAGATGATAATGACTTTGACATTGGCCATGTGAACCAAAGTTCCTGTGACAGTGAAATGGAGCAAGAATTGACCGATATAGACACAGAGAATGTGGACCTCCTCGATTCAGATGACAAAGAAAACAGCAATGTGCATGTGTATTTGACTAGTGGAAATGGTACAAAATGGTCACGCAACCAAATGGAATGACCCAATGTTAGAAGTAGGTCTGAAAATATAGTGAGGATCTTGGCAGGGGCAAAACCTGTTGGACAGAATGCCAGCACTGCCATTCAGTGTTGGAAATTATAACACGAAATGCTACAAGACGCTGTGAAATACACAAATGCTGAAATACAAGTAAAATGTTCTGTATGCACCAACGGCCATACTCAAAAATGTATTTATTATGACACCTCCCTAGCTGAACTGGAAGCATTCATATGTTTGCTGTACTTAGCAGGGCTTTCTCATGGTAATCTCATGGACTTGAGGTTTGTAGAATAGATGACACTGAGGAAATTTGGTTTCCTTTGAAATTGCCTGAGGTTTAATGACAAAACCACCTACGAAAAAGAAAAAGAACTGATAATCTGGCTGCTATCTGCTCATGGTTTGAGGGATTTGTGGGTAATTGTCAAGCAGTTTACACACCATCTGAATACATGACTGTTGATGAATATCTTGGAGCATTTCATGGTTTCTATAGCTTCAGGCAGTATATTCTCAAAAACCTTCTAAATATGGCATAAAAATTTATGCCCTTATAGATGTGAAGACTTATTATGCTTTCAATTTAGAAATTTATCCTGGAACTCAGCCACCAGGTTCTTATTCATATAATAATAAACCAAATGATGTTATGAACAAACTTGTTGCTCTCATCTCCCAAACTAATTGGGATTTGAGTTTGACAGTTGGTTTATGTTTCCAGTTGATGATACATTTGCTAACAGAGCACAAGTTGGCCAGAGTAGGAATGCAGGAACAAAGCAGAAATTCCAAATGAAATGTTGCAATTTCAAAACAGAATTGTATAGTAAAATTTTTGGATTTCAGAAAGATATAACATTGGCCTCATATGTGGCAAAGAAAAACAAACTGGTACCGCTGATATCAACACTTCACTATGATAGAAATACTGATAGGGAAACCTCGACAAAATGGAAGCCTGAGATGGTAACTCTCTACAACAAAACCAAAGGCAGAGTAGATGTTGTCGATGAGTTATGCAGCAACTATGATGTCACTCAAAACATAAAGCATTGGCCAATGGTTGTGTTTTACTCGATCCTAAATGTGTGGCATAAACAGTTTGATAGTTTACAAAGAAAATAATAAGTGCAAAATATCACGGAGAAATTTTCTTAGAAGATTGTGACTGGAACTCATAAGAGATCATTTCCAGCAGAGGAAAACCAAAATGTTTCTGCCCAGGGAACTATGCAAAAAAATTGTGGAGCACACTGATGAGGTGACAGGTGAACGGGCAGGCGCAGCATCACAAAGACCTACTATGACAACAAGAAAACAAAAAGGATGTCAACTGTGCCCTACAGGAAAGGACAGTAAAACAAAACATATGTGCTATCCGTGTGATACTTGTGTATGGAACATGCAGTTGTCATGTATGAAGACTGCCTTGGGTGTGACAGTTGAAGCAGAGCTTATTTCTGTGGTAGACTTTTGTTTGTGTTTACATAGTAGTTCACATAGGTTTGTACTTCTGAGGTTATATTTTAGGGTACATAAGCAAGTAAACAGCATATGTGAAAATGTTGATGTCTCTTCTAAGCACTGATTACATATTTGATATTTTATTTTATTGATCTTATTTTCCTGATAAGTGCGCATTATAGAGTACAGTAGGAAGCTCCTGACAAAACAGGAAGATGAGAGGTGACAAGAGTGACCTGCCATAGGAAAGGAAAGCTAATCTCATGTGCTGTCAGTGTAAACCAGACATGTGCATGGAGCATGCAGTTATCATGTGTGAAGACTGCCCTGGGTGTGAGAATTAAAGCAAAGGTTATTTTTGTTGTAGAGTTCTACTGGTATTTTCCATTGAAGTTCATATACGAATTTATTTCTGATATTATCTTTTAGGTTTTGTATGCAAGTACACAGCTGATGTGAAAATGTTGATGTTTATTCTAAAAGTGCAATAGATATTAATAATTTAATACTTTATTTTATCCATATTTTATGTTTATATTAACTACACACTGTATAATAAAATAAGAAACTCCTGACAAAAGAGCGAGACCAGCAAGGTGTCAAGTATGTCCTACAAAAAGGCCAGGAAAGAAAAGGACATATGCTGTCAGTGTAAGCGATGTGTGTGTGTGCAATGTGCTGTTGTCATGTGTGTAGACTGCCTTAGGTGTGATAATTGAAGTAAAGATTTTTTTTTAAGAGTTCTATTGGTATTTTCATTATAGTTCATATAGGAATTTATTTCTGTTCCTTTTTAGACTTTGTACACTAAAAACAGTTGTTTAAAATTTCGATGCTTTTTTATAAACACTCAATAAATATTAAAAATTAAGTAAATTTTTGGATATTTTTCCTGTTGAGTAGTCATTGTTTAACATAATAAAGCTCATAAAATTAATAGAAATATTCTAAAGAATAAATGTGGATATTGTACACCCTCAATAATGTGCCTTTATGACAAAATTGGAGTTATGCCCCACGGGCTCGATGGCCCGCTAGTCTTGCCCGCCTTCACAGCAACCCCTCTCAGGAAGGCTCCCCTTTGGCCTGAGCACTGTGGAAAGCACTCTTGCCTTGGAAGCAGAAGAAACTGGAATTAATTGCCTTGACCCTTATTAGCCAGGCGGCCTTAGGCAAGGCACACAACCCTCTGAACTCTGGCTTCCTTGTGTGCGGAATGGAATAAGAGTACTTGTCCTGCAGGGCTGTTACAAAGATCAGAAATCATGTAATATATGCTGGGCATGGGGCGCATGCCTGTAATCCCAGCACTTGGGAGGCTGAGGCAGGAGGATTTAAAGTTCCAGCCCAGCTTGAGGAACTTCAAGACTTGGCAGGACCCTGTCTCAAAATGAAAAATTTAAAAAGGGCTGGGGGTGTAGTTCAGTGTGAAGGCCCTAGGATTCAATCCCCTGTATGGGGGTGGGGAAGGGGGAAGGGCGTAAGAAAGAGGGAGGAGGGAAGGGGAAATGTAATAGAGGAATGAAATGAAGAAAATAATAGCTAATCGAATTAAAGCAACTTATAGTGGCCAAAGCGACACAGCCTGTAATCCTAGCTACTTGGGAGCCAGAGGCAGGAAGATGGCAAGTTTGAGCCCAGTCTGGGCAACTTAGCAAGACCCTCTCTTAAAAATAAAACTTTAAGAGATCAGAAGGTAGCTCCGTGGTAGCCCACTCCTGGACTTCATACCTAGTACTACGGAAAAAAAAAAAAAAAATCAAAGCAAATTAATTCTGGAGATGGATGATGATGCTTGCCCAGCAGTGTGGATCAGAACTGTGCAGGACACTTAAAAATGATTAAAATGGTAAATTTTATATTTTACTGAAATTAAAAAAATAAAATAATTTTTTAAAATAATGAGGTGCATTTTCACCTCTCAAATTGGCAAAAACAAACACTTGGCAACATCCAACAGCAAAGTTGAAGTTTTTTGGTGAGGCCATCAGCACCATTCTTTTTTGCTTGTTTCTCTGAGACAGGGTCCACTGTGTAGTGCAGGCTGGTCTTGAACTCACTATGTAGCCCAGGCTGGCCTCGAACTCGAGGTGATCCTCCTGCCTCAGCCTCCTGAGTGCTGGGATTACGGGTGTGTGCCACCGCATCCGGCCTCAGCACATTTAAAACGTGCATGCCTCTTGACCTAGAAATACCAGTGTAGGAATCTGTTCTGAAGAAATAGTGATTTATGTGCACAAACACGTACACACACACACGCACACACACACACAGAGTTTGGGGACCACCGGGGTCACCACAGCATGAAAACAGTGAGGTTTGTCAAATAAGATTTAGAGTGAAGAGTTAGAGTGAGGGCCTTTAGGTTCTGGAATGAAGAACACACAGTGACTGGCGACTTCTCTGGGGGTGGAGTGGGAGAAAAGCGAACTTTCAGGTTTGTTTCACCATGCTTCTGTACTGCCTTTTTTTTTTTTTGCGTATTGGAAATTGAACCCAGGGCCTTCACACTGAGCTACATCCCCAACCCTTTGTTCTTTATTTATTTTTTATTTTGATACAACGTCTTGCTAAGTTGCTCAGTTGCCCAGGCTGTGTTCAAAATTGCAGTCCCCCTGCTTCAGCCTCCCAGCATGCTTGCTATTTTTGTTTTTGTTTTTCTTTCAGTGCTAGGGAGGGCCGTGAGCATTTATAGGCCAGCATTTTACCACTGAACTATATCCCTAGCTCTTGTATGACTGAATTTTTTAAATAGCAAGCATACTTTTTAAAATTTCTCTAACTCTGTACTTTTAAAA
The DNA here is from genome assembly GCA_028451465.1 of Erethizon dorsatum. NCBI lineage: Eukaryota > Metazoa > Chordata > Mammalia > Rodentia > Erethizontidae > Erethizon > Erethizon dorsatum. Next base: position 15,651,663 of record CM051824.1, read on the forward strand.
AAAAATTGTTAGTACGTGTTTGCAGTACATAATGATTATATTCATTGTGGGGAATTGGTACATGGACATAACATATTTCAATTCTTCTTTTCTCCCTTCTCTTCCACCTCTGTTTTTTAAAAATCTTTTTTCTTTTTTTGCAAGCATCAAATTAATTAATTTCTTTTATAAGTCTTTATCAAACTAATTATCATAAATGCAGATTAACAGCCAAGCAAACTGCCAAAAAATATACAAACCACATAAAACAATTATACTAAATCAAGGGGCCCTTTTAGACACATTGACCATGCTGGATTACAATAATATCCTCTCTCTCCTATTGTCTTTTGTTTTGCACTTTATTTATATATTGGGTTTCTCATATAAGAGAAAACTTGCAATATTTAAGGTTATGTGTCTGATTTACTTCAGTTAACATTATGGTCTCAAGGTACATCCATTTTTCTACAAATGACCCAAGTTTATCCTTCTTTATGGCAGAGTAGTACTCCATTGTGTATAAATATCACATTTTCTTTATCCATTCATCTGTTGATGGACACATAGGCTGCTTCCAAGATTTAACTATTATGAATTATGCTGCTATGTGTGTACACGTATCACTATAATATGATGTCTCTAACTCTTTCAGGAAGATACCTGGAAGAGAAATAACTGGGTCAAATGAAATTTCTATTTTTAGTTTTTGAGGAATCTCTGTACTTATTTTCATAGTGGTTGTATGAGTTTACACTCCCACCACCAATGAAGAAGGGTTTCCTTTTCCCCCCACAACCTCTCTGGTATTTGTTATTGTTTGATTTCTTGAAGATAACCGTTCTTTCTGGAGCAAGATGGTATCTCAGTGTTGTTTTAATTTGTATTTCTCAAATGGCCACTGATATTGAACATTTTTAATGTATTTATTGGCCATTTATACTGCTTCATCTGAGAAATGTCTATTCATTTCAGATGCCTGTTTTTTGATGAAGGGGATCTAATGTTTTTGAGTTCTTCATATATTCTAGATATTAGTCCTTTGTCTGAGGAGTAGCTGGCAAAATTTCTTTCCCATTCCATAGATTGTCTCTTCACCCTGCTGGTGGTTTCCTTTGCTGTGCAGAAGCTTTTTAATTTGATATGATCTCATTTATAGGTTCTTGGTATTATTTCTTGTGCAACCAAAGTTCTGTTCAGAAAGTTTTTGCCTACACTTATGTCTTCAAGAGTTTTACCTATTTTGTCTTTCAGAAGACTGTTTCTATTTAAATATTTATATCTTTGATCCATTTTGATTTTAGTTTAGTGCATGGTTTGGACCTATGTTTAATCTTTAGCATGTGAATAGCCAGCTTTCCCATCACCATTTGTTAAAGAGGCTATCTTTCCTCCAGCAAAAGTATTTGGCCTTTTTGTCAAAGGTAAGTTAGCTAAGTGTGCCCGGAGTTGTTTCTGCATCCTCTATTCTGTTCCACTGACCCCACAAGTCTTTTTTTTTTTTTTTCTTTCAAATGCCATGCTGTTTTTATCACTGTACCTTTGTAGTATAACTTGAAGTTCAGGCTTTTGATGCCCCCTATCTTGCCCTTGTTGCCTAAAATTGCTTTTGCTATTCTAGGTCTCTTTTGGTTCTACATGAATTTTGGGATTGTTGTCTTTAGTTGTATGGGGAATGCTATTGGTATTTTGGTTGGGATTGTGTTAAATCTTTATAACAGTTTTGGAAGTATGGCCTTTTTTGTTTGTTTGTTTTGAGACAGGGTCTCCCTATGTGGTTCAGACTGGCCTTGAACTCACTATGTAGCCCAGGCTGATCTCGAATTTATGGCAATCCTCGTGCCTCAGCATCCTGAGCTCTGGGATTACAAGTCTGTAACACCATGCCCAGCTCATATGGCCATTTTGACTATATTGGTTCTGCATATCCAAGAACAGGGGATATCTTTCCATTTTCTAAAGTCCTCTTTGATCTCCTTTTTCTGAGTACTGTAGTTTTATTATAGAGGTCTTTTACTCCCTTAGTTCCAAAATATTTCATTTTTCTTAATGCTATTGCAAAATGTATTTTCCCCTAATTTTTCTTGTGGTGAGTTTGTTATTGCTCTTTTGATGTTGTTATTGTTTTTGTTTTGTTTTATTGAGACAGGGTCTTGTTATCCTGCTTTCTATGATCTGTTTTCTAACCTCCTCTCTTATCCTTTGGAGTAATTCTGGTATGTTGCTTATGCTATTTTCCCCCTTGATGCCCCCTGGATTGGCTACAGGGGAGTTGGGAGTTTTGGGAGACATTTTGTTTCCTTGTCTTCTCATGCTTCTATTGATTTTTTTGTTTGTTTTGATCTGTGCTGAGGTTTGTAGACACTCATTGTGTAAAGACTTTGTTACTAGTATAGGAATCTCTTTAGTTAGTTGCTTTTCAGTGATGTACTTTAGACATGGCTAACTAACTGTAGTCCTTTGCCTCAGCCCCAAGATCTGGCCGCTGTGGTTAACTTAGGAGTGGAGGATGAAATGTAATTCACCGAACATTCTCTAGGAATATACTCTAGCATTGTTAATGTCAATCTTATTGTAAGCTGAGTGTTGGTTTACAGAGAAATAGCAAAATTATTTGACCCTGGTAATATCAAGGAAATGTTACATTAGTATCCTCCAAGACAAATTGGATATTAACATTCCACAAGAACTGATTATGTAGGACCCTTAACCCTAGGGAAGAAATCCACAATTACAGTGTAAACATTAAGACAATCCAAGTATTGTCTTACAGCTAATATGCACTAAATGCAACAGCTATAATTCTGCAAATGGTGGAAAAGATTTCAAAAGTAATTTTATAGAGTTAACTATCTAAATATTAATAAGGCTTTATGGTTATAGTATTAAAGATACAGGGAGTTAGGAATGAGGGAATGCAAGAGTAAAAATTTGAAATCTTAAAATATATGATATGAGAAGGAGAAAGAAGTGGTACAAGGGATCCTATTGGGGAGTAGAAGGATATTTATAGAATGAAGTAAAAGAGAAAAATTTGATAAGAAATAGAAGATAAAAGGAAATGAGGGAGAAAAAAGAAATTATATAGGGAGTAAAAGTAAGGAGAAAAAATTAAGGGGAGAAAAATTAAAAGGGAGAAGAGGAAAAAATAAAGAAAAAGAAAACAAAAAAAGCAGGAAAAAGGACAAAAGAACCCCCCCTAAACTGGTGAAGAAAGGAGGAAGGAAAGAAGACAAAACAAAAAGAAAAAACAAAAACAATACACATATTCCAAAAAGAAGAAAAGAAAAATTAAATTTATCTGATTTTGAATGTGTGGTTTTTTTCCAGGAGCTACAATTTTGGGGCAGTGTCTGAGTCAGGATGTTTCCCTGCTCATGCTGGTAGACAAGGAAGGCAGCGAGAGCCCAGATCTGTGCCAGCTGGATGCAGGCACAGCAGGCAGCAGGTTTAGGGTGAGGGTGCCAATGCCGGGACTTTCAAATTCCAAGCGACTCAGGCTGAGCCTGGCCTCTGGCTGTGGCAGCAGGGCCCATATCCTTTAGCTTAAACCCCTCAGGGTGTCTCTTTCTGACCAGCTCCCTGACAATAGCTGTCTCCTCCCCACCCCCCACCACAGAAAAATTTCTTTGCCATTTTTATTTTTAATTTTTTTATTTTGTTCAGTTTTTTGATTGTCTGCTTTTGTTTTTTCATGAGTGTGAATTGGATGGCATCTCTTACAGGTTTGTGTGCTCTGCTCTGCATAGGAATGCTCTGGGCAGGCACAGTAACAGAGAAGAAAGAAATACGTCACATGACAGGCAGTCTGTCGGGTTGTGGGCTGCAGCAGGCCTCCAGAACCTCTTGTCACATTTTCACACTGCATAATGTCTTTGTCTTCCATTTGTTTCTCCAAATTCAAGCTTTGAGTGTCATGGCATCCAGGAAGCAGAGCCCCGGTGCTGTCTCCTGTGGCTGTCTGTCACCCAGTCACTGTGGGAACGTCACACTGGAAGCCCTGTGGTGAAGCTGTCCCATAGCTTCTCTGAATCCCGGGTTTGAACGATGGCATCCAACCAAACACTCTCTCCAGGGATACAGCAGGTGCTTGAACTGGAGTCTCTCACCAGCTGTTGGATGTTGAAGGACCCATGTGGGAGCAGAATCCTGTGTTCTCCAGATCGCAGCACCGCTGCTCCATTCTAGCACTGTGTTTCCCCCGAAGACCTGAGGACTCCCCAGCTTTCGCTTTGTCTCTGTAGATTCGGTCTGCCTTTCTCATGAGCCACATACTGGGAGTCGAGGAGAAAGTGCAGTTTCCCTTCCCTGCTCTCTGTTTTATTCTGTCTCTTCAATTTCTCTGTAGCTTTTAATATTCCTGTCAGAATCTTCCCGGTTCCAAGGGATCTACTTCTCATTTTTCTCTTCCCCAAGCTGTTTTTCTCCAGTGTCTGGATTCTGAGTCTCTGAGAGGCTGAGTTGTTGCTCACCATTCCGTCATTCTCCTGAAAGTTTTGGAACTTATCCTATTATGCCACATAGTTCTTCACACGTGATCCTGGAAAAGCACATAATTTAATTACATGATTTCTCTGATGATTTTTTTAAACTGGCTGCTTCTTGAGCACATTATGTGGCCAGTCTTGTCCAGTTGGGAGTCCACCCAACTCTTCACACTTTAAAATATGACCATCTATGTGTAGTCTTTTACTCAAGCTGCAGGACTTTCCACAACGTGGCTTGTCAGCCATTTTTCACGATCACACATACTGTTCTGGGGAATCATGCAGAGAAGGAAATCAGTGCTGCCAGAAGCATCAGCATCATCACTCTTGCTATTCTACTTCTTTGTTAGGAGTGCTAGACCCAAGTGCTGTGCCTGCTGGCCTGGCCAGTCCTTTCTGAGGGAGGCAGGGTGCTGCCAGCTCCTCCTGCCACTGTCTCCCAGCAGACTCACTGACCCCCTTCTGGTCCCTGAGATCTCAATAGCCTTTGGTATACCGGCCTGGCATCTGGCAACTGATGCTTTTATAACTGGCCTGGGGAGGGAGTGTCTTTTATCCTGCTTCTTTGATTCATTCATTCCCTTTGTGAGGTCCATTGTTTCTTGGGTAGCAGTTTCTTCGCCACATGAATGCCAGTCGGTATGAGGCCTGGTTCCGCAGACTGATGTTCGTAGCCTCAGCTGAGGGTGAATCTCTGCCCAGTGCACTCCCGCATGCAGGTCATAAAGCATCCCGGCCACCGAGGTGGGGGATGCCGGAGTTATCGGGTAGTTGCTTTAGAAATGGCTTGCCGATTAAATGTATTCCAGGTCCTTCTTGTCTGGAACAAAGAACTAAATTAGACAAGCCAAAAACGGTGCCAAAAGTTTATTTGAAAAGTGGAGGGTGAAGGGGTAAGGGAGAAACTGGCTCTGCAGAGTGAACTTGGACCAAACAAAAGAGGAAAGGAGAAAAAGAGCAAAAATAAAGTCCGCCCTGGTCTAGAAGACACAGTGGGCGACCGTGAGGAGTCACAGGGGGTGGGGTATTGGGTCACAGTTTCCTTTCAATGGCGTCTTTATATCTTGTCCACATCTCATGGGAGCCTGCGAGAAGTTCCACTTATGGGGTCTTGGGAATTATTTGGCTCTGTCCTGGGGTCTTGTAATTGACGGGTTCCTCTTATTTTCCAGCCAGCTTTGACACACCCTATCTCCTATCTCACCAGGTCCCTGCTTTTCTTTTTGTTATGGCCACTATGGAACTTCCCTGTGGCCCAGAATTCCAGCCAAGACAGGGCTTCTCTCCAAGGGCACTCGTTCCAAGGAAAGATCTATCTCTACAGAGATAAATATGGCTTACAGGCTCCCCAAAATAAACATCATTAAAATTATTTTACTTTTCCAGTTGATCCTTGTTTAAAGAAAAACATATTTTGGGTTGGCTGTGGTGGCACACACCTGTAATCCCAGCACTTAGGAGGCTGAGGCAGGAGCATCACCCCAAGTTCAAGGCCAGCCTGGGTTACATAGTAACACCCATCTTAAAAAACCAAAAAACAAAAACAAAAAAACCTTTTTTTAAATTGGCACCCTTGGAACCTGAGGCCAGTTCAATTCCAGCGTGGGCAATTTAATGAGACCCTGTTTCAAAATAAAAAGTAAAAGAAGGTGGAGGTGTAGCTCAGTGAAAAGACCCTGCATTCATTTCCCTCATCTATCTATCTATTGTCTATCTGTGTATTATCTATCTATATCTATCTATCTATCTATCTATCTATCTATCTATCTATCTATCTATCATCTATCATGGGGAGGTTAAGTTACCTGCCCAAGGCCATACATGTAGTGGGTGTTCAATTTGGACTCACATTCTATCTTTAGAGTCCAAACTTTCACTCATTTCCCTATCCTGCTTCCTCTTACTACCAGCTAGCATGTTCTTTAGGATATGATCTATCATCTATCTATCTATCTCTATCTATCTATCTATCTATCTATCTATCTATCTATCTATCTCTATCTATCTATGTCCTATCTAGGGTTTTTCATACACATATAAGCAGGGAGAGGAGTACAGTGAACTGATACGTGTCACTCAGCTTTTGAAGTCCATATTTATGGCTCCAGAATTAGTTTCCGTGGAACACAGCTGGGGATCACACATCCAGGTCACTGTGAATGGCTCCTCATAACATAGCAAGGGCCATGCAGTGGGGCCTAGGAGAAAGCCAACCAGACCTGCACAGGAAGCAGAGGGAGCACAGACGAGGCTGAGCAGGTGCAGGGAGAGACAAATCAGCCAGCAGTGTAGTTCCAGCCCTGAGGCACACTCACCGAAACCCCTGGGATGGGCTCTGTGTTGCACTGCCCGGATCCTGTCTCAAGGGAGGACTCATCCAAACTGGCCAGCAGTGTCATTAGGAGGAGCCTCCAGGTGTCAGCCCCTTCAGGACTAACGTTGCAGAGAGCCAGTGGCTACCCTCCCAGTGGCCACCTCACCTCCCCTTCAGAGGTTCCCTGGAAGGTCAGAGAACCTCAGGAGGCTGTCCTCAAGCCTGTGCACAACTCCTCTCTGCCCCACCCCACTTGCTTCCTCCTCTGCGCAGAAGTTAATCCAGGAAACTCCTCAATAAACATCCTGCCCACCAAACCTTGCCTGTAATTTAGGAGACAACCTAACCAAGGAGGTGAAAGACCTCCATAACCAAAGCTACGGCACTCTGAAGAAAGACTGAAGAGGATGTTAGGAAATGGAAGATATCCTCTGTTCCTGGATAGGCAGAATCAACATTGTTAAAATGGTCATATTACCAAAGCAATACATAGATTTAATGCAATTCCTATTAAGATACCACCAACATTCTTCACATTCTCGAAAAAAGTTCTAAAATTTATGTGGAACCAGAAGAGACCCAGAATAGCCAAAGCAAATCTGAGCAAAAAGAGCAAAGTGGGAGCATCACAGTCTCAGATTTCAAGTTATACTATGAAGCCATAGTAACAAACACAACGTGGTACTGTCACAAAAATAGACACATAGACCAGTGAAATAGGATAGAAGATGCAGAAATAGCCCATGCACCTTTGGAAGACCTCTCTCCTCTCTGTCCATCCTAAAGCCAAATGCCACACTGTCAGTGACCCAAAACCTAACTCCCAAAGATTGGTGTATAATTTAAAATATACTGAACATTTCTTGGTAATTACTTGCTGTTCTTACTCATGAATACCAAAACATAATAAGAATTTCCTGGTCAATATCTTTGCTGTCTTTTCCTTGAGTAGATGTCTCCAGTTGCTTGTCTCTTGTTTCTTCATCCTTCCTTCCTTGTCTGGAAAAATAAAAATCTTCCAGCACTGGGGATAGAGCTCAGTGATAGAGTGCTTACCTACTATGCAGCCCTGGGTCCAGCAATTCAGCTCTGCCCCTTTGCTTGCATATTTCACAGAGTATAGCAACAACCCGATGCTAGCTGAATAGTGGTCATCCAGGAATCATTCACACAGACACCAACATTGTATTAGGCTCCCAGGAGCAATTAGTATTCAATGCTGCAATGTCACATAGTACGGGAAGGGCAGGAGAGGAAGAAAAGGAAGAATAGGGGAGGAGAATGGGCATGTGTCAGCATCAGGAGACCTCCCTGCACAAGTTTGATATTGAGATCAGCAGAAGTATGGGGATAGTTTGGGGCCTGAGCAAAGTCACTGCAAGTAGGCGCATAGTTATCAATGCCCTTCAGCCAAAACCTCAGTTGAAGTCATTGGCTTTCTTCCTATTCCTAATGAGGGATCACTCTCCCATAGTGTCACTTTTGTGTGTCCAGATTTTTCACACCTTGAGGGAGCTGTGAGGTGTTGCAAAAAGAGGGTGTCAAGAGGGCCTGTTACAGGATTTGCTTGTGTCCTCAGGTGATATTGGGGAAGGGTCAAGGAAGTGGGCTTTGCTCTGTGTGGAGCGCTCCCAGAAAGTGGATATAATCTGATTATCTATCTGCATTGGCTTAAACTGCCATAAAAAAATACCCCAGACTGAGTGACTTAAACAACAGAAATGTATTTTTTCCTACAGCTCTGGAGGCTAGAAGTCAGAGGTGTGGGTATTGGTAGGGCTCTTTTATCCTTGACCTTTTATTTTTTTTTTTTGTGGCTTAAATAAGGCCATTTTCTTGCTGCATCCATGTGCCTCTGGTGTCACTGTGTGTGTGTCCATTTTCTGTTTGTTTTTTAATTTTGTTTTGTTTTGTTTTGAGACAGAGCCTCACTATGTAGTTCAGGCTGGCCTTGAATTCACTGCAATCCTCCTGCCTCAGCCTCCCAAGTACTGGGATTACAGGTGTACGGCACCATGCCTGGGCATATTTCCTCTTCTTCTTTTTATTATTATTTTTTATTTTAAAGAAAAGAAATACAATAAAAACAATGGTACGAAATTTCAAAACAAAATTTTAGGAGAGTAACACTGGTTAGTACATTGCATATTATTGTCTTCAAAGTAGTTGCTCACATTACAAGATATAGGCATGAAAAATTGATCAAACAATATAGGCACAAACCTTTCTTTTCAATGAACTAATAGCAATTAGTATAACTATCTTAACTATCTTGTATATATATATATATATATATATATATTTGTTCATTTTCCCTTCCTTCTTTTCTCCTTTCCCCATCCCAGTTTCTCTTTCCTTTTGAACAGTTTCTTCCCATTTCACAATATCTATTGTATATTTTGTATCTTATTTACTCTTTCAGCTTCCTCTTCTTATAAGGACACCAGACAAATTGTATTGCACTTCATTCTAATGGTCTAATTTTAACTGAGTCACCTCTTAAAAGAGCCTATCTTTACCAGAATTTATGGGACACTATGAAAGCAGTCTTTTTTTTTTTTTTTTTTTTGTGGGTACCGGGGGGGTCGACCTCAGGACCTCGTGCGCCAGCAGGCGCCCGTGCCGCTGAGCGATATCACCGGCCCCTTTTTTGTATGTGGGATCTGGGAGTCGAACTCGGGCCCTCGCGCTTGCAAGGCAGGCGCTTACGCCGCTGAGCCATCTCACCGGCCCTGAAAGCAGTCTTAATAGGGAAGCTTATACCTGTGAATGCCCACATCAGAAAAACAGTAAGCCCAAATATATAACCCAATGATGCACCTGAAGGTCCTAGATAAATAAGAACACTCCAAATCCAGAGCTAGTACAGGGAAGAGATTATAAAAATAAGAGGAGAAATCAAGGAAATGGAGACTAAAACAAAACAAAACACAAAGAATCAATGAATCAAAGAGCTGGTTCTTTGAAAGAATAAACAAAATAGACCCTTAGCCAATCTTACAAAAAAAAAAAGATAAAAAAGACAAATCAATGCAATTAGAAATGAAAAAGGTGAAATCATAATGGACACTGCCAGAATCCAGATTATTATTACCAACTACTCCACAAATTTGTATGCTAATGAATTGGAGAATTCAGAAAAAACAGTTAGACTCCTAAACACATATGAATTATAAAAACTGAAACAAGAAGACTTAAAAATTCTCAATAATCCAATAACAGGCAATGAAATTGAAAAAAAAAAAAAAAAGCCTAGGGGTGTGGTGGCACATGCCTCTGTAATCCCAGCACTCAGGAGCCTGAGGCAGGAGAATCGCTGTGAGTTCGAGGCCAGCCTGGGCTACCTAGTGAGTTCGAAGCTAGTCTGAAAAACAAAAAACAAAACAAAACAAAATAAAACAAAACAGCCCCCCCCAAAAAACCCCAAAAAACAAAGCTAATCTGAACTACATAGCAAGGCCCAGGACCTGAGGTATTCCCTGCCGAATTCTCTGTGAACTTTAGGGAAGATCTAACACCAATATTCTTCAAACTTTTTAATGAAATCCAAAGGGAAGCAGTACTCCCAAAGTCATTCCTGGAAGTTAGCATTACCCTGATCCAAAAATCAGAAGGATACAACCAAAAAAGATAACTACAGGCCAATCTCTCTAATGAACAGAGATGCAAAAATCCTCAATACGATACTGGCAAATAGAATGCAACAAATCATCAAAAAGATCATATATCATGACCAAGTAGGCTTCATCCCAGGGATACAAGTGTGGTTCAATATACGCGGATCAATAAATGTAATTCAGCACATAAACAGAAACAAGGACAAAAATTACTTGATCATCTCAATAGATGGAGAAAAACCTTTGACAAAATACAACATCCATTTATGATTAAAACCCTGAAGTAAATAGGAATATCTCAATCTGATAAAAACCATTTATGAGAAACTTACTGCCAACATCATATTAAGTGGGGAAAAACTGAAAGCTTTCTCTCTAAAACCAGGAACAAGACAAGGATGTTCACTTTCACCACTCCTGTTTAACATAGTCCTTGAAACATTAGCCAGAGCAATCAGGCAAGAGAAAGAAATAAAAGGGATATGTATAGGAAAGGAAGAAGTTAAAGTATCATTATTTGCAGGTGACATGATCCTCTACTTATAAGACCCCAAAAATTCCACTAAGAGACTCCTAGAATCAACAACCGAATTCAGCAATATAGCAGGACACAAAATCAACACACAAAAATCATTAGTGTTTCTATATACTAGTAATGAACTTGCTGAGAAAGACAGTAGGAAAACAACCATAGTAGCAGGAAAATTAAATACTTAGGAATTACCCTAACCAAGGAAGTGAAAAACCTCTGAAAAAGGAGATTAACAAACAAAAATTACATTACTCTGAAAAAGGAGATTGCAGTTGATGACAGAAAATGGAAATTACCATGTTCCTGGATAAGCAGAACCAAAATAGTCAAAATGGCTGTACTTCCAAAACTGATATCTTGATTTAACCTAATCTTAGTCAAAATACCAACAGCATTCCTCACAGATCTGGAGAAAACAATCCAAAACTTCTATGGAACCAGAAGAGACCTAGAATAGCAAAAGCAATTCTGGGCAACAATAACAAAGCAGGAGACATCACAATCCCATATTTAAAGTTATATCACAAACCTACTGTGATAAAAACAGCATGGCACTGGCACAAAAACAGAAATGTGGATTGATGGAACAGAATACAGGAAGCAGAAACAACCTCAGACACAGGCAGCTATTTGACCTTCAACATAAGGGCCAAATACTTTCACTGAAGGAAAAATAGCCTCTTTAATAAATGGTGCTGGGAAAATGGATATCTACATGCAAAAGGTTGAGACTAAACTCATATATCTCCCATGTACTAAATTAAAATCAAAATGGATGAAAGAACTAAATGTTAAAATAGAAACACTTACATGTTCCTGCTGCTCCCACTGGGGAGCTTGAACCACTGGTGGTACAAATGAATTGAATCACTTTTACCGGTCTTTTTACCAATAAAAAGACTATAAATGGACTGGATCTAGTTAGTTGCTTGAATTTGAATAATTGCTGCCCAAATATAAATATTAATTAATACTACTCATACCAATTAAAGTTACTACAACAATCAATGAATTTATGGCATTAAATTAAAATAAATTTATTTATATTTGTGTATTTCTTTAAAATATTTTATACATAAAAGTGGCTGATTTGTGCAGAGTGCACAAAACATCATAACATGTTTGGCTTTTTAGCTGGCCATGGTGGCACCCATTTTTTCAGATAATTTTTGATAGCATTCTCTACATTGTTTGCATGCTTTTCTTGCTGATCCTAAATAAACTTCTATAAAGTGAATGCTTTTTCGAGTAATCTAGGCCCATGGCATTTCTTCGTGGGTTAATAGTTTATCAATAATTAATTCTCTAAATTTTGTAACATGGAAATCTCACAAGTATCCCACTGCTGGTGTATATAATATGCATTTACAACTGCCATACCGCAAATTAGCTGTATTACAATTTTTTATACCATTTTCGTGTTTTCCTGAAGGAATCATAATGTGATGACGTGTGATCTACTAAATCAATGCCCTCCTTTACATTATTGTAGTCAAAGACGAGGTCAGATTTTGTTTCCAGGTTTTCCTGCCATCATGTACATGTACGATTTGAACAAGTTTTTAACATTCAAACAGTTCTTTTATCAGTCCATTTAAGAAATTTTACACCAGCATGATTCTTAACATTTATGATTTCACTGCATTTTTGGTTATACTGGTAAAAGTTTTCAATTTGGCTGTACTGGTCCGCAAAAATACATTTCTTTTTGTAACAGTTCTTGTGCTAGGGGTATACCTGAATATATTATATCTGCATATAATGTGTGGTGTCCAAATAATAAGCCATTCATTAATTTCAAATCAACATCATAAGAATGCCCATGCCGCAAAGGGTTTGCACTTTTTCTGGCATAGACATGTAAATCACAGGCGTAAGCATTAGGCAAACATAATTTATACAATTTTATCCAGTATTTGTGCCATTTTCCGTTGATGTATTGGCAAAAGCACAGATGTCCTCACCATAAAATCATACTTTTGTCTATCACTACATTTTTTCCAGGTTTTACTGCATTCTTGAATATACTAATAATTTCTTCCATTATTCAAAGGAGTCTTGGTTCTGCTTGTGGTATTGTCAGAAAAGTGTATGCAGTTCAAAATAGCCAAAAAAAAAAAAAAAAGATCATGTTGCATGGCATTCTCTATACATCTGATGGCATTCATATTATTTTCAGACCAATATACAATCTAATATCTGCTAATGGTACTGCCCCATAGTTAATAATACACCTATAACGATGTTCTTCTCCTCAGTTGTAACGGATTCCCAACGGTGCTCATGTTTTCTTCTTTTTGCACTAAAGTCACATTGTGTGGCATATCTATTTGTTTCTTCAACTATAATTTCAAGTGTATTATCAGATGCAGTTTATACAACACACAAGGATCACTGCCATTAACATTTCTTATTAGAAGTTCCGTGTTTCTTAGTTTCTTGTGCTCCTGGTCTGTCCTGTCCCTTCCTATTATCGGCTGCCATTCTTCCTCTTGATCGTCTTTGTTCACATCCAGACCCTCACTGTGTGCACTGATTGTGTTGGCCGCGAGAGTACATTCATCCGACTCTAATGCATCTTCATCTGAACAGTAACACACAGGTCATGACCTTTTCCTCTGATGAGATACAATTATAGATTCACCTGATGAATCATCCATTTTTTGTGGGAAATGGGTGGGAAAAATTTTACAAACTCGAAACGCTATTAAAATTGAAAAACAAATAGGTTATAATATACATATATGAATACAAAAATTATATAATATTATAAATGAAAATCTCATACAAAAATGAGAAGAATCACCAAGCAACGACAAAGGAATAATAAAAGAAAAATTTACCACTGAGCTTAATAATAATCTAGCCATGAAACGACAATGACTGTTTTTGTTTTTGCATCTTATATTAACAACAGAGCGCACACAGGTTAGCTGTATGACATCAGATCATATATAAATTCAAATCAGAGCCGCCCAGCAGCAAGACATACCAATTATGGTCCTGTTGTGATTGTGTTAATCTGCTGGAAGATACAAAATAGGTAAATTCTTGAGCTGGGCGGGGAGATGCATGTCCATAATCCGAGCACTTGGGAGGCTGAGGCAGGAGGATCGCTATGAGTTTGAGGCTAGCCTCAGCTACACAGTGAGTTCGAGGCCTACATAGCCTCGAACTACATAGCAAGATTCTGTCTCAAAAAAAAAAAAAAAAAAGGTAAAACTCTTGAAGACATAGACGTAGGCAAGGACTTTCTAAACTGAACCCCAGTGGCACAAGAAATAATACTGAGAATCAACAAATGGGATCATACCAAATTAAAAAGCTTCTTCCCATCAAGGAAAACAATCAACAGAGTGAAGAAACAACCTGCAGAATGCGAAAAATTTTATCAGTCATTCCTCAGATAGAGGACTAACACCTAGAATATATAAAGAACTCAGAAAAATTGGAGCCCTCCCCAAAAAGACCCAATCAAAAAGTGGGCATCTGAAATGAACAGACACTTCCCAGAAGAAGGAGTATAGATGGCCAATAAATACATGAAAAAATGTTCCACATCACTGACCAGTAGAGAAGTACAAATTAAAACAACGCTGAGATTCCATCTCACTCCAGAAAAATGGCTATCATCAAGAGTCAAATGACAAATGCTGGCAAGGCTGCAGGGGAAAAAGAACCCTTCTACAGTGTTGGTGGGAATGTAAACTATTACAACCATTATGGAAATTGGTATGGAGATTCCATAACTAAAAATAGAAATTCCATTTGAGCTAGCTATTCCCCTTATAGGTATCTTCCTGAGAGAGTTAGTCATCATATTACAGTTATACATGCATACTCACGTTTATAACAGCACAATTTATAGTAGTTAAATCTTGAAAATAACCTACACGCCTGTCAACACACGAATGGGTAAAGAAAATATATTTATACACAATGGAGTACTACTCTGCCATAAAGAAGGATAAACTTGAGGCATTTGCAGGAAAATGGATGTAGACCATTACTGAGACCATAATGTTAAGTGAAATAAATTAGACATGTAAGTTTAAGCACTACATGGTTTTTCTTAATATGAGAAACCCAAAATATAAAGAGCAAAATAAAAGGTAGATAAGAAGAAGTTCCGAGAGGTTTTCAAATGGGAAGGCGACTGAGAGGTGGAAGGAAGGGAAAAGGGATAAAAAAGAGCATTCCAGGAAGAAAAGGAAAGCAGAGCTTTTGTAAATGGGAAAGGGAACAAGATTTGGAGGGAGCAGGGAGGGATAGGAGAGGTGGGGGTGGAGAATGAAGATGTGTTATGTACACAGACAGACTCCCCACAATAAATGTAATCATTATGTACTAATGAAAGAAATAAAAGGGAGTTGCGGGGCAGGAGGGAGGCAGGACAAACAAAAAGATCAAAGAAAAACAAAAGACCCTGTCTTTAAATAGAGTCACATTCTGAGGCCTTAGAGGTCGGGGTTTCAATATCTGAATTGAAGGGGCCCAGTTCATCTCCAGACACTACCCTAACACTTCTTATCCAATGCTGGGGACTGGAGAGAGGCCCGCTGGCGCTAGGAAAGCCACGCTTGTGATTTGGAGGTTGCCTTCGCTGTGTTTGTGTTCAGAAGCGATTACGCAGGCGTCCTTTTTTGTCTTCACCCGTCGCGGTCACAGCGCGGCCTTGTCTGTTGTGCTGCGAAGTTGTTCAGGTCCAGCAGGAGAACGCCGGCCTCCCCGCGGTGCCAGGCCGCCTTGCTAGCAGCTACCGAGGCGTGACCGATAGAGCCAGGCCAGCCCAGGTTGGTTTTCTTTCTCCGGGTCTGGTACAAGCAGTGCCCTTGCTGAGCCCATGCAGGTTTGGGACCCTCACTGCCCTTTCCTACATAGATTCTGGTGTCACCACTGACTGAGGGGGTGCGGGGACACACCCGTCCCTTCCAGCATGCATGGAGCCTGCACACGGGCTGCGGGCTCCATCAGTTCAGGGCTTCTGCTCCTCACCTATAGGACACACCCTGCTGGTGAGCACCAGGCTGGAGCTCCCTGGCCTCAAACTGGTGATCCTCCTGCCTCAGCCTCCCAAGTAGCTGGGATTACAGGCGTGCATCACCATGCTCAGTTTGTGACTTGCTTCTAACCAGTGCAAAGTGACTAAGGTGATGAAATGCTTTATCATTACTGGTGCTTGACTACATAAGAATGTAATGCCGGTTTTCTCAGGGTCTCTCAAATGCTGTCTTTGAAAGAGCAAGCTGTTACTGGGCAGGCGTGGTGATGCACGCAGCCTCCCTGCCACTTGGGAGGCTGAGGCAGGTGGATCGCCATGAGCTCAAGGCCAGCTGGGCTACATAGTGAATTCAAGGCCAGCCTTAACTACATGGTGAGACCCTGTCTCAAAAAACAAAAAACTAAAGCAAAACAAGTCTGGAAATGTAGCTCAGTGGCAGAGTGCTTGCTTGCCAAGCATGTGAGCTCCTGGGTTCAGTACCCACTACCAGGAAAAAATGAAATAAAACCATAGTCACAGGTCTGTCCACGCTTAAGAGGAGGGCATGAAACATACACAGGCGTCTCAGGATACAGGTTCAGGAGGGCCGTGGGACACCCGGGGTGGTCCCCACCACCTTGGGAAATCTGTAGTGTGCGGAGTGATTCAGGTTGGCCAGGCCAGGCAGGGAAAGGCAGGATGAAGGCACAGAGTTGCAGCTGCTGCCACAGCAAATCCCCTGCACGCTCTGAGACTTTTGCTTTTGAGGATACGCCTGAGTTTGGGGGGAAAGATCAAAAAGGTATCCATAGTATAATTTTCCCAGCTGCCAGCTATGATGGGGATGAGCCTCATGGCTTTGGGTAAATGCAGGAGGGCACTAGGAGGGGCACAAGCAAGACCTGAGGAGTGGGTGTATACACAGGAGGGCTTTGGGGGCATCTGCTCTGTGCGAGGGAGAGAGAAAGGGAAGTGTGGGGAAAGGCTCAGGAGCAGGACGGCCTCTGGCAGTGGGATGTCAGAAGGGTCAGAAGTCTTTTTTTGTTTATCCGTCCAGTACTGCACATTGAAGCCAGGCCTTGCACATGCGAGGCAAGCACTCTACCACAGAGCTACGTTCCCAGGCTTCTTTCAACCTAGAGGTCTTTAGGAGGCAGGTGAGGACCGGGCCATGCCAGCCTACCTGTCACCAGACCTGGGTTGGCACTGCAGACAGTGGACATAGGGATGTCTGCGGAGGTGCTATCTGCAGAGGAAGCGCGATTCCCTGAATGTTTGGGCCCTAAGTATCTTACAGAGTAAACCCTACTTCATGATGCCTCAGGCTAATATTCATTGTTCCCCTTAATAAAATGTTAGAATCAAAACAAATTAATCCATGTACTAAACATGTCGAACTCAGCATCTGACCAAACAAGGTGATCAAAAAATACAGTGAATGTTTAAATTAAAAAATTATTACAGTAGAAGACACATTGCCGTTAGTCCCCCTCAAACTACTTCCCTTCACTTCAAATACACTTATCCCATCATTCTTGCCACTTTCTGAAGCAGGTCCTGAAGTGGTCTTCCATGAGTGTCTTTGGTGTGATCCAAAATGTGGTGAATGCTGCTGGCAGGTACCATATAACTGCAAGGCAGCCTGGTAAAAACATTACAATGTGTCCTCATTCATCTTATTTATCAGATCTGGCACTGTGTGACTTCTAGCTCTTCCCCAAAGTAAAAATGACCATGAAAGTCAATGTTTTGAATTGATTCAGGACATGGAGGAAGCCATGACAGCATAACTAAAGACACTCATGAAAGAGGACTTGCAGAACTGCTTCAGAAAGTGGCAAGAACAATGATAAGTGTGTGTGAAATGAGGGAAAGGATTTTGAGGGGGCTTTATGGCAATGTGTCTTCTACAGTAATAATTTTTTTTATTTAAACATATATTGTATTTTTTGATCACACCTCACTTTGCGGTTGCATGTAAGTCCCAATAAATTTAAAATGATTGAAATCATACAGAGTATGTTCTCTGGCCACTTTGAAATTGGAGTAGAAATCAACAGTGATATCTAAAAAAACTCCATAATTTGGAAAAGTTAACAAAATTAAACAAATTAAACATAACCCTGGATTCTAAACAATCCATGGTTAAAGGAAAAAAGTCACCAGGGAAATTAGATAAGGAATGCTAGTGAAAATATAACTTTTAAAAGTTTGTGTGATGCAGCCAAAGCAGTGTTTATGGGGAAATTTATAGCTTCAAGTGATAGTATTAGAAAAGAAGGCAGGGGTAAGGTCAACGACATATGATTTCACCTTAAGAATCTAGAAAAGGAAGATAAAAGTAAACCCAAAGATAAGTGAAAAGAAGGGAATAAAGAGCAGAAATAGCCAAATAAAAGACAAACAGTAAGGGATAATTAAATTTAGCCGTGTTTTGTGACACATTCCTTCTGGCTTCCCCTAGGAACACTGATCGGTCGGTAATTCTTTTGCAGACGGGAAGAGTACGAACTGATACAGTATTCGAGTTCTTGAAGCCTTTAGTCCTTGCAAACGGAGACCGCTTTCGCCAGTAGGCGCAGCACTGGCACCCGAAAACCCCGACAGGTGGCGTCCGCGGGCGGCTCGGGGACCAAGGATAGCCTGCCAGCTGAAAAGAGGGAGTCATTTGAAGACTCCAGAAAGCGAATCCCAACTCAGAACAGTAAAAAGTGATTTATCAGAATTCTAAACATTCACAGACTCGCAGCTGGAACAAGTTGGCCCTTTAAAGCTACAGGCTCTTTTCTGGAATCCTGCGGAGGAGCTCCGCCATCTCCGTTGTACGCAAACCTGGGGAGCTTCTTTTCATCTTCTCCTCCCTCTCCTCCTGCCCCTCTTCCTTCTTCTTCCTCCTGGGAGGTTGTCAGTTTCTGTCAGATTCTCAAAATGGGCGGTGATTTGAAAACAATTCAGAATCATTGCATCAAATGCTCCCTTAAAATGCATTCAGCCGGGCGCGGTGGCGCTCGCCTGTAATCCCAGCATCCCGGAGGCTGGGGCAGGAGGGTCGCAGCGAGTTGGAGGCCAGCCTGAGCTACATAGGGAGTTCCAGTCCAACCTGAACTACATAGCGAGACCCTGTCTCACCCGCACCCCCAATAAAAAGCTAATCGAGGTTGCTCTCATTGTTTTTATTCCCTAAGGGTTACTGCTGTGAAAAATCCCTGCAGGGAGGGGGTTTGGGGCACAATGGGAGCGAGTACACTTTGTAGGCCTATCATGTGTGCCAAGCAAGGGGATTTTCATAAATGCCCTCACTTAATCTTCAAAGCAATTCCCCGATTTTGGTGTTAACACCCTTAATACTATCCCCTCACATCCCTTGAGAGGACATGTAATGGAGTGCCAGTTTTTGTGGTGGTGGACACACACTGTCCATCCCCTCTCTTTTACAGACACAACCTCCACGCGACTGCCTTAAATGAACTTTCCTTTGTAAACAGCCTTTCACTGATTTCTTTGGTCTATTTCTTTCAATCAAGTGACACCTCCTCTCCAAGTTGGCTGCGTAGGCACAGACGTGAGGGCAGGAAGCGGCACGGTTTCACGTCTGCAGCTTCGCTTTGGCTCCCTGCTGATGCCCGAGTGCGGCGGCCCCGGAAGGGTTCGGGCGGAGTAACGCGGGCCGGGGCTGCCCCGCAGGCAGCGAGGCGGGGAGTCGGCCCGGGCCCACGTGGCCACCGCCGGGGCTCGCTCAAGGCCTCGCCCGGCGGCGGCGGCGGCCGCGGCTGCGTGAACTGCAGAGGCGGCGGGCGAGCCCCAGCCCCAGCCGCAGCCCCAGCCGCAGCCCCAGCCGCAGCCCCAGCCGCAGCCCGGTGCGCGATGGCTGGCGCCGGGCGAGGGCGCAGCGCTGCGGCCGCCGGCTAACAGGGCAGGGCGCCACCGCGGTCGCCCGCCTCCCTTCCTCGTCCCGGGCCACGCAGCCGCTGCGAGGAGGATGCATCCCTGGAGCTGCTTCCTGCCGCCGCCTCTCTGCCTCCTGCCCATAGGCGCAGCTCCGGGGCGCTGGGCGCCCAGCTCTGCCAACTGCGAGCTCAAAGCCCAAGTAAGGCGCGCGTGGAGCGCGGGCGCGGCGGCCTCCGGCACCGCCCGGGGGCGGTTTCCTCCCGAGCCCGGAGCACTCGGACCCCGAGCCGACTCCCGGTCTGGGGTCCCCGGGGCCTCGCCTCGCGGAACCTCCCTGCTCGCGCGCCCCTCGGCGCCAGCGGGTCCCCGGTTCCCACAGGAGCGCAGCCCATTCGCTGCAGGCGACTCGGCGCCCTGGCTCCTGCCCTCCGCCAGGCGGGGGGCGTCGCGGATGGGTTCCCGGATCTCCCTCCCAGCCGGCTTCGCGGGCATTCAGGGAGCCGATCCGCGGGGACGCCGCGAGGCCCGCACTTGGGCACATTTACTTTGGAAGTTTGTTGGGTCCTCTTTTCTCTAAGCATTTGACTTCGCCTGCTCTGAGAAAAAAAGTTAAAAGCCCCCTGCAGCTGCTTGATTTAACCCTTGTGTGTTCAATACCCGAATTAGATGGGACACTAGAGAGCTGGGCATTTCCCTTGTTTTACCGCTCTGGGAAACTGAGGCTCAGAGAGGCATCTCTGTGCTCCAAGTCATGGAGCGCATCGGCGGAGTGACCACGGCCATCCTCGCCCCGCGCTGGGAGCTTCCCGCGAAGCCCACGCCAGCGGCCTGTGGGTGCGGAGGATCCGAGCGGCGGAGACCCGTACTCGGCTCAGGTCAGCAGTATGGGAGGGAAGAGGAGGGGAAACCCGGCAGGTCTTGGGTCTTCGGGGCTGGGTCTCTTCCCAAGATAAATGTTTTCTTCTCTAGATCGGTTTTCCTGCACTTGGGATTTTCTGTGGTCCCCAAGTCCCTGTCTTCTGAGCGCCGTGGAGGTTGAAAGCTGCACATTTCTATCAGTGGGTTGGATGTCTGTGCGTCCCTAACTCAGCGGAGAGGGAACCTAGGTTTGTCCTTCTGGCGGCGGGTGCCCCTTGCATCCTGGGTGCCGGAGTTTAGGGGTCGGTGCAACTTTCAGGACACCTGCACAGATCCCGGACCCGCCTCCACCTCTGTCCATTCGTAACTTTTATTCATCAGCCTATCCACAGCGAAAGAGAGGGTGGCCTCCTCGAGCCGGTCCGTGCTGCGCTGTCTGAAGGGAAAGCCACGCTAGGTTACTTACCCAAGGCGCCGCGGGCTGGGGACGCCCCGAGGCTCTTCCCGCGGGAAACCCGCGGTGGCCACAGATGGCGGCGCGCTGCGCTGCGGGGTGGCGCCGCGTGCTTGTTACCCAGGGCAGGGAGAGCCCACCTCAGAAGAAGGCGGAGCGTCTTACACTTTTGCCAAATCTAGCGCCATCTTGAAATTCTATTTTGGTGCACAGATCTTAACAAGGTCTGTTTCTTCTTTTGAATCTCTAGTTATGAGTTCTTTATTCTATCAGATTTTTTTCTTTTTTTTTGGTCCCAGGACCTCTCTGTACTGGGAAAAAAAAAAAAAAAGTTTTGAGGTCTCAGAGAGGTTTTACTTATGTCGCTTAAGGGAGATCCTAGCCAAGTAGAACACACAAGCACGTGTTCCATCAACCATCAGAGAGGCGAGGGATGGCATCCCACACCTGTGGGGTCCAGAAAATGCTCCTGGCGGCTGTAAGAGAATGAGAGCCAAAGAGGACGACCTTTTAGTACTGTGAAAAGAGTTTTGACTTTGCAGACACCCTGACAGGTCCTGGGCCACTCGCATCCCTGGACCACGCGTCCTGAACTGAAGTTCTGTTCTGTGGACAGACTCTGTCTCAGCCCCTGGGGAGGTAGGAAGGATGTGTGTTTGCCCCGAGTGCAAGGTTGGTTGAGGGCATGGTTGGTGGGTCCCTTAGGGATTTGGGGTCTTGAGATTGGAGAGCGGAAGTTTAGCAATCCGGCCTCCAAGCCTGAGGGTCAGGTTTGCATCCTGGGTTAATCATTAGAGAAGTCTCTCCTTGCGCTTTCTTTCCCCTGGAAAGCTTTCTCCGTTTAGCTACACGCTTGCTCCCTTATTTCCATCTCTGTTTGGCTCCAGTATCTGCCAGTGAGACACTTCTGGATCACCTCGTTAGGAGTGAGGTCAGAACACACCCTCCTATCTGCTTTCTCCACTTTTCTCTGCAACACTTAATTACTCTCTCATAAAAATGTTATGTTCTCCCACAAAATCGTAACATTAAAATACATGGCTTTCTCTAATAGCGGGGATAGTGGGTGGTGGCCATAAGTATAGTGAAATGGAATAGTACAGTTTTTTTTTTTTTTTTTAAAGAGACAAACTGTGCCGGCCCCGAGGGTGTGGTATGAACGGCACAGAATCAGTTGTACCCGTGCAGTCAGTGCACTGGCGGGGGGCTCGGGAGTGGGCAGAGGCAAGGGACGGGGGACTGACGGAAGCCCTGGAGACACTTCAGCTTGGGCCCGGAGGAGGGTACTCCTTTGGGGGGGAATCACAGCCTTCAGAGAAGGGTACTGCAAGTGCCCTGGTTGTCAGAACAGAACTGCCTGTCTTGAAGAAGATCTACAAGATAAAGTTCTCTTCTTTCTCTTTTTTTTAGTTGTGCTGGCAGTCCAACCCAGGGTCTTGTCATGTTAGGCAAGAGCTACATTCCCAGTCCCTTTTCCCCTTTATTTTATTTTAGATAGGGTCTCCCTAAGTTGCCCAGCTGGTCTTGAACTTGAGATCCTCCTGCTTCAGCCCCTGAGTAGCTGGGATTAGGTTTATTTCTTTAAAAATATTTTTTGAGTTTTTGTGTGTGTGGCAACTACTTGACTGTTTGGGAATGTGAAGGTGAATAAGATACAGGCCTCTGCATAAGAACGTGGAAAAGCCTCTGAGTCGTGTTAATCTGCAAGGGGGATGGGGAAGAGTGGTACAGGTGGCTTTGGCGGTGCCTGGGTGGTACTTACCTGGGCAGAACATCTGGGACGCAAGCAGAGCTGGGTGGGACTTTTGAGGATTTGGAGTCTGGCAGCTCCTGAGCAGTCCTGCAGTTGGAAGGGTATCAACTGATGAAAGATAGGAGGCGAAATCCCAAGGCAGGGCTGCTTTGTGGTCAGGCCTCATGGTGTGCTGCTGAAACATACCGGGCTCGGGAGCCAGCCTGCCTGGCTTCAATTTCTGGTCTACTGCTTGGTAGCTATGAGACCTCTGAGGGTCTCCACTTCTCCGCGTGGAGACAGCCAGTTTCTCATTGAGGTGTGCATTCCCTTCTCTCCTCTTCACAAGTCCTTGCTTCCCCATGCAGGAAGGGATGGAACAAGCCCCCACAGGTCTACTGTGTGTCTCCCTCCCCACTGTCCCTCCCTGTGAAAGACCCAACAGAACTGTGAGCAGGGAGATGGTGATTCCAAGCATATGGGCCCCTCCATCTCCTTGGAGCTGGTTTTGAATAAATCCTTTTTCCTTTCTGCCAAAATAAATGGCCTCCTTTGATTTGATGAGGGGCTGGCAGAGGACCCTCACCTGAGGGCTGCTCATTCCCAGGCCAGCTCTCCAGCCCCGCCCACCCGTCTCCAGCCCCGCTGGCCCAGCCCCTCAGCCTCACAAGCCCAGGGCTCACTTCCTCCTCCAGGCAGGAAGTCTCCAGCAGCGACCTCACTAGAGATCAGAGGGCCTCCAGGGTGTGGCCCAGACTTCCTCCTCTTACTGATAGTGCCATGAAGACCTCAACCTTGTATCTGGTCCCTTCTTGCCAGCCTTGTCACATCCACTGTGCCCTCTCGCTCAGGTTATTTCGGTGATGTCCTCTCTGCCCTCCTCCCTCAGAATCTGTTCATCACAGCTGCCAGTGTCCTTTGAACACATTAAGAAAGCTCAGGTCACTTCTCTTTCAGAAATCTAGGCCAGCTCCCATCCTAATCAGCTCAGAAGGCTGAGCCCTTCCAGGGCCTACGAGCCCCACAGGGCCTGGCCTGGAGCTCTCTCTGACCTTTGTCTCCTGCTCTCCCCTTCAGTCCTTCCTCTGCTCTGGCGGTGCCCTCCTTCACTCCCCCAACACACTCAGCATATTCCTGCCCCAGGGCCTTTGCACTGCCATCCCCCTGGGGGAATGCTCTTTTCTCAGACCTCTGCAGGGCTGGCCCTCATCTCCTTCCTAACAAGCCTTAGATACTCATCTAGATGTCCAGTGACTTTCCTGACCGCCCCCATTTAAAATCACACCGCCTTTTTTTTGCTTACATGTTCTCTGCCGCGGTTATCACTGGTGTAGCTGAGGCAGGCCGGGTGTTTCATGGTTGGCCCTCATCTCCTTCCTAACAAGCCTTAGATGCTCATCTAGATGTCCAGTGACTTTCCTGACCGCCCGCATTTAAAATCACACTGCCCCTTTTTTGCTTACATGTTCTCTGCTGCGGTTATCACTGGTGTAGCTGAGGCAGGCCGGGTGTTTCATTCCTAGTACATGGGCAGTAAAAAAACGGGTTACACAAAGAAAGGAATGTTCTGTTATCAGACTTGCCCGGACATGTCTGCTTGGTCTTAGCAGGCATTCTTGGTGGGCTTTCTGGCAGGCTTCTATTTAAAACATTTTGAATTCCCTTTCAACATGGCACATTGTAATTCTTTTTACTTCCCTTTCCTGTCCTTCCTCTACCCATCTCTTGGTCCCCTTTCCATTTGCAAAAGATCTGTTTCCCTGTTTCCTATTGTCTATGTTTTATTTTGCTCTTTAAATTATTTATACTTTGGGGCTGGGCATTGTGGCGCATGCCTGTCATTCCAGCACTCAGGAAAGCTGAGGCAGGAGGATCCTGTGAGGAGGATCCTTCGAGGCTAGCCTGGGCTACATAGTGAGTTCACGGTCAGCCTGAAATACATAGCAAGACTCTGTTTCAACCCCCCCAAATTATATTTTGGGTTTCTTATGTAAGAGAAACTATGCAATATCTAAGCTTGTGTGTCTATTTTACTTAACATTATGCTATCAAGGTACGTTCATTTTCCTACAAATGACTCAAATTTATCCTTATTTATGGCAGAGTAGTACTCCATTGTTTGTAAATACCAACTTTGCTTTACCCATTCATCTGCTGATGGTCATATAGGCCACTTCCAAGATTTAGCTACTAGGAATTGTGCTGCTATAAACACGAGTATGCACATATCAGTGTAATAGAATGCCTTTAACTCTTTTGGGATCTCTTTTCTTTTCAGCAAAGTGAATTGAACTTCTTCTTATGGACCATAATGCAGGACCCACCGTCTTACTTCTTCAGCGCTATCCATGTCCCGTACATGTGGGTCTGGGACTTCATCCCTGACAACTCCAAGGAGGATTTCCAGCAGAGCAGCATCATGTACTTTGAGCTGGACCTCACCGACCCCTACACCAGCTTGGCCCTCACCAGCTGTCAAGTGCTGCCACAGGGTGCTGCCGCCTCCAAGACATCTACTGCTGCCTTAAGCGCCATCTGGAGTATGTCAAGCTCATGCTGCCCTCATGGGTGACCCCGGACCAGGGCTCTACGCTGACTACCTCTTCAACGCCATCACAGGGAACTGGGAGCACGAGATGCCTATCTGGGTGATGCTCATGGTCAACTCCCTGACCAAAGGGGACATTAAGTCTCACGGGGTGCCGGTCTTAGAGCTGTACCTTGCCCAGGAGGCCAAGCAGCTGTGGAAACAGACAGGGGTGTGGAGAAGGTTGAAGAGCAGTGCCACCCATTGAACGGGCTGAACTTTTCCCAGGTGAGACTCTCTGTAAGACTTGGTGGCATTCAATTTTGTGGGTGAGCCTGTTGAGTTCCACTATAGGAGATGGACCAGATGCACAGCTAAGCTACAAATTGTCTTTACTCAAGAATGCTATTCTGGGGCCGGTGAGATGGCTCAGCGGCGTAAGCGCCTGCCCGGCAAGTGCGAGGGCCCGAGTTCAACTCCCGGATCCCACATACGAAAAAGGGGCCGGTGATATCGCTCAGCGGCACGGGCACCTGCTGGCGCGCGAGGTCCTGAGGTCGACCCCCCGGTACCCACCAAAAAAAAAAAAAAAAAAAAAAAGAATGCTATTCTGGGGATTAAAAAATAAGCCTAAGGCCTGGGGATGTAGCTCAGGGGTGGAGCGCTTACATGAGCCCAGGATCTCACATGTGCTAGGCAAGCGCTTCACCCCTGAGCTACATCCCAGTCCCCCTGATCAAGTCTACAATGTTAATACACACTCTGATGCTAGACTATAGCATTTATTCTGCACACTGAGACAAGATAAGGGGATTGCTGATTGTGTTATATCTGGGGGAGATTTTCTTACATTATTTTGGAAACCCAAAGAGGCAGTATCTAATGTTTTCAATATCTACATTTAATATAGTGTTTTTTTTAAAAGATGGGTTTGGGCCGGTGAGATGGCTCAGCGGCGTAAGCGCCTGCCTGGCAAGCGCGAGGGCCCGAGTTCGACTCCCGGATCCCACATACGAAAAAAGGGCCGGTGATGTCGCTCAGAGGCACGGGTGCCTGCTGGTGCGCGAGGTCCTGAGGTCGACCCCCCGGTACCCACACACACAAAAAAAAGATGGTTTGTTTTGAGGGTTTATTGATTTTGACCTCACAAGTTTGAAATTTGTGAGCATTTTAACCTGTACCAAAGCCTTCTTTTACATTTGAATTGGGAGAAAGAAGGTTTGGAAGTAAGATATTAGGTAAAGTGAGGCATCTTGGAAGGAAGGTGTGTAGCACTGTCTCTTAAGGTGTGGTTTTTTTTTTTTTTTTTTTGTGGGTACCGGGGGGTCGACCTCAGGACCTCGCGCGCCAGCAGGTGCCCGTGCCGCTGAGCGATATCACCGGCCCCTTTTTCGTATGTGGGTCCCGGGAGTAAGGTATGGTTTAGGGTACATTTTAGAGCTCTATGGTTATGGTGTAGACTAGAATGTCATGGTGATTTCATGACACATTTGTAGGGTCATATAGGAATTTAACTATAAACTAAATTTCTTTTTTATTAATATGTATTAATTGCATAAATTCATGAGTTTCACTGTAACATTTCCATACATTCATATATCATGCATTGATCGTGTTCACCCTCCACTCTCCCCCCTCCTCCTAACCTCCTTCCCAGGCCCTCTTCTACTTTCAGGTCATCTTTTCTTTTAGTTTTTACATATGAGAGAAAACGTGATAATTGTTTTTCCATGTCTGACTTATTTCACTCAACATGACATCCTCCAGTTCCATCCATTTTCCTGCAAGTGACAGGATCTCATTTTTCTTAATGGCTACATGATACTCCATTGTGTATGTATTCTGCATTTTCTTTATCCGATCATCTGTTGACAGGCATCTGGGCCCATTACACATCTTGCCTATTGTGAATAGTGCCGTAATAAACACGGGCATGTAGGTCTCTGTTTTGTACGCTGAATTCATTTCATTTGGACATAGATCCAGGAGTGGTATAGCTGGAGCACATGGTGGTTCTGTTCTTAGTCTTTTGAGGAATCTCCATACTGGTTTTTTTTTTTTTTTTTTTTTTTTGTGGGTACCGGGGGGTCGACCTCAGGACCTCGAGTGCCAGCAGGCGCCCGTGCCACTGAGCGATATCACCGGCCCCTTTTTCGTATGTGGGTTCCGGGAGTCGAACTCGGGCCCTCGCGCTTGCCGGGCAGGTGCTTAAGCCGCTGAGCCATCTCACCGGCCCCATACTGTTTTTTAAAAAAAATTTATTGGTACGTGTTTGTGATATATTATAATTACATTTATTTGGGGGCAATTGGTGTACACAAGCACAAATGGTATCTTGATCATTTTCGATCCCCTTCCATCCTGTTTTCTGTAGTGACTCTACTAATGTACATTGCCACCAACAGTGTAGGGGGCTCCTTTTTCTCACATCCTCATCAGTATTTGTTATCTTTTAAAACTAAATTTCTTATAAGACATTGAACTTAAGCAATTAAGGTTAAGAGCTTAAATTTAGCAGGAAAACATTGTATGACTTCTTATGAATCCAAGACTCTTTAAAATGTAACTTCCTAGCTGGGCATGGTGATCCACACCTGTGATCCTAGCACTCTGGGAGCCTGAGGCAGGAGGACTGCAAATTTGAGCCACATCTGGGCAATTTTAGTGACTTAGTGAGACCGTCTTAAAGCTTTAAAAAAATGAAAACATAAAGAGGCCCAGTATGACGGCACACACCTGTAACCCCAGCATTTGGGAGGCTGAGGCAGGAGGAATGCTGTGAATTTGAGGCCAGCCTGGAGATACATTGCTCAAAGACAGCATGAACTACATAGTAAGACCCTGTCTCAAAAAACTCATGTTTCATTTATGGAGATAAACAGTAAAATACAATTTAAGCACAGTTGGCCTTCTGTACCCACAGGTTCTTTACCTGCAGATTCAGCCACCTGTTGTTTTCTGTAATAGACCTGGGCATCCACAGAGTTCGGTCTTGGAACCAACCCCTTGGTGCTGAGGAACAGCTATTATGCAGCGCAGCGACTTTAACTTACGCCCACCGCCTTCAGATGGTGAACATTTCCATTGCACAGAAAGTTCATGAGAAGCTTTTATCGTAGTGTGGGCAGACGCAAAGGTACATTTAATGAGTTTTGTAAATACAGCTGTGTGCTTAGCACGAAGGGCAGGAAATGGAGCAGCACTGTGTAGGAGTGGAGACTCCATCGGCGTCGTGGGGGTAGGTGGGCGGCAGCATCCCTCTTCTGAGTAAGTCCCGAGTGCGGGGAGGTCGCTTGTACCTGTTTTGCGAGAAGGTGAGCCCGGTCTACTCACCAGGGCCCTTCCTTGCCCATGGAGGAGTGGCTGGTTCCTTCCTGCTTGTTCCTGGTCGCGCGGAAGCGTGAAGGCAGGTGTCTGATATACAGTGCACCACGCAGATGACGAGGTCCCCAGGCTCCTCAGAGAGCAGCGGAGCCAGGAGAGCTGACTCTCACCTTCGAGACCTGGGGGCCTGGGCGGGAGGAGCCCCGTGGGCCTGTGCACCAAGGCTCGCACCCTTTGGGCCGCGGGGGCTGAGGAACGCCGTGCCTGGTAGAGGAAAATCATCAGACCTGAGCCAGGTGGACTGGGGCTAGGGTCCCTGCACTGCAGTTTATCCGTGTGTGGCTTCCAGCCAGTCGCTTAGCCTCTCTGAACTTTAGCTGGGGTAATAATACTTGCCCTGCCATCCTGTTATCAAAATGGTAAACTGGAAACCACTTCATAAATGCTATAGGACATAAGGGGACAGGAGCTGACAGTCCATGCCTGCGAGGAGCCAGGCTTCATTGCTAATTTTATATTTAACCTTCAAAACTCTTCTTTTTTCTTTTCTTTTCTTTCTTCCTTTTTTTTTTTGTCTTTTTGAGACAGGGTTTCACTGTGCAGTTCACGCTGGCCTTGAACTCACTTTGTAGCCACAGCTGGCCTTGAACTTGCAGCGATCCTCCTGCCTCAGCCTCCCAAGTGCTGGGATTATAGGTGTGCGCCACCACGCCTGGCCTCAGAACTTTTCAAGATGGGTGATCTTCGTGATTTGGCATTGGGACATTTTTTTCCCCTTGATTTCTATTAGTCAGCTTTCTATCATGATGACCTGAGATAATCAACTTCATAAAGGAAGAGATTGCTGGGTGTGGTGGTGCACGCCTGTGATTGCAGCACTTGGGATGCTGGGGCAGGAGGATCACTGTGAGTTCGAGGCCAGCCTGAGCTCTGTGGTGGGTTCAAGGCCAGCCTGAACTGCATAGCGATACCCTATCTCAACCAGAAAAAAAAGGGGAAGAGATTAATTTTGCCTCATGGCTTCAGAGGTTTTAGTCCACAACCACTTGGGCCTGTGGCTTTGGGCAGGCAGCACAGCAGATCCTGGCAGGAGCAGACCACAGGAGGATGGCTCACCTCACCGTAGTTGAGAAGTGGAGAGAGGGAGGGAGGGCCCGGGCTCTCTGCCCCACCCCCAACCACCTAACGACCTAATGACCTAACTTCCTGGACCGGGCTCTCCCTCTAAAGGTCCCCCACCTCCAACAGCACCATGGGCTGGGGGCCCCAGGCTTCCACACATGGGCATTTGGGGGACATTTAAGATCCAAACTGTAACGCTTTCCCCGAGACAAAGATGTTCTTCAAAGAAGCTCAAGGAAACGAGGACAAAAGCATAGACATGGAAGAGGTAACAGAGGTGCTAATAACAGATCTGAGAGCTGATGTGGTTCATGGCTGTAATCCCAGCCCTAGGGAGGTGGAGGCTGGAAGATCCCAGCAAACGTGGACTACGTGGCGAGCCCACGGGGCTCCTCCCGCCCAGGCCCCTGGGTCTCGAAGGTGAGAGTCGGCTCTCCCAGCTCTGCTGCTCTCTGAGGAGCCTGGGGACCTCGTCATCTCTGTGGCGCACTGTATGATCAGACGCCTGCCTTTTGGTATGGGTGGTTCCCACGGAAGATTCAGTTTCGCCCAGAGAAGCAGCTTCCTAGGTGCCCTCTCCATGGTCACGCACTGCTGGGCATCTGTGCACAGGCCATGGGTATGGGCCTTGCTATGTCTGCTTCCCCTGAGAGGCTGGCAGAACGGCGCTGCCTAACCACAGGACTCTACCGCCCCCTTCCCCGCAGTGGACCGGATGTCCCAGTGGGATGGGCCAGGCATTTGCAACAGCCTCAGTCCCCTCGGCATTGGACTTTGCCTTTTGGGACCCAGCCTCTTGTAGGATTGGGCTGAGTTGTGCATCCCTAAACCAACATGAATGCAACCAACCGCTCTGGGGTTGCGCTCTGTCTTCCCTATGCAAGCCCTGTGATGTGGGGCTTTCAGTGTCTCTAAAGCAGCTCGTCGGATGTAAAGGTCCTTTGCAAGCCCCAAAGCACTCTTTTGTGGATCCTTAAGTGTTTCGTTTGAGTTGGTGTCGTGCAAAGAACTGTGCCTTTGTTATTGCTTAGTGCCAATAGATGGCACTAACATATTTCATATTTGCCTTTTCCGCTGTCCCTCTTCTAGTGTCCCTCCCAGCAGCATGGGTGTCTGGGAGCTTTTGTTCTCTTTACCTGTAGGACCCTAACACCTCACTCTCTGGGCTGAAAAGAGTTCTTTTTCTCTGCTACAAAGTGAAACTGGAAGCGGTAATCTGTGTCCTAAGGACTTTCTTCTGCATCTTACCAAACAGTGCATTTCTTATGCCACAGCTTTGGGGCATTAGGGAAAAAACAAGGTCTCGCTTCTTTGGAGCAAGTTGTGTTTAGTTCGGTGGGTGACCCGATAGAGGAAAGAACTGGCTGCTCACGGGGAAGGTCCAGGGCAGTGAGGCATGGCGGAGGCAGCCCCTCTCCCAGGAGCTCATGATCTGGCTGGGGAAGTGGCAAAATCCCAGAAAGAAGCCACCTCCCCTAGGCTCTGGTAAGTAAGGGCTGGGCAAATGATGGAGGAGTGGGTACTGTGGAGGGCTGGCGGCCTGAGGAGCTCATGAGGGGAGGGGCCGGATTCCTTGAGGAGGGGACGGTCTGTCTGGCGAGGGGAGAGGGTCCCAGGGTACCACACGGTGCCTTGTGTTCTACTCCTTCTTGTATTCAGGTGCAAAGGTCAGCAAGCAGAGCCGCGGGGGTTGTTTTCCTCTTGGACTCACCTTGGACGGGGCTGGCTAGAGGCAGAGCGGGTGGGACAGCCCCGGTTACAGTGAGAGTTGGCTCAGGGCAGATGTGGGTTCCCAGGTCTCCTGTTCCCAATCAATGAGATGTGATCGAAAAATACAGTGAATATGTGTATTTAAAAATTTTATTCCAGTAAAAGACACATTGCCATTAATTGCTTTCAAAACACTTTCCCTCACTTTGAACACACTGATCTCATCAATCTTGCTACTTTCTGAGGCAGTTCTGGAAGTCCTCTTTTGTGCCTTCAGTTGCACTGGCCTGGCTGCCTTGATGTCTAGAATTGATTTGACATATTTACCTTTCATGGTCATTTTGACTATGGGGAAACCTAGAAGTTGCATGGTGGCAGATTCAGTGAAAAGAGGGCACACAGTAATTTTTTTACAAGTCTGTTTTTCTATTGAATGGCACCTGGCCAGCGTCATTCACTGAATTTTTGGTAACACCTTGTAAAGACACTCACAAAAGAGGTCTTACAGAACTGCTTCAGAAAGTGGCAAGAATGATGGGATAAATATGGGCATTTCAAAGGAGATTAAGGGCATTGTTTCATTTACTGTAATAAATTAAAAAATTTGAGCAGTCTCTGTGCATTTTGATCACACCTCATAGCTCTGCTTCTCATTGTCACCACCGACCAGAATTAGAAGTTGAATTTACTGAGCCTTCCTACCTCTTCTTCCTAAGTTCCAATAAAAGCCGGAGGCCTCATATTTTTTGAAACTGACCATGTTGCTGATAAGAGACTTTCCTACATTTTCCACAATCGATTTGGAAGGCATTTGAACATGGCAATCTGATATTCTTTTTTTCCTTGGTCTGTTTGGTTTAAAATAAAGGCCTAGGAAAAACAGGCAAACTCTGAAAAGGAACTGACCCTTAATACACGGACACGTTTATTCATGCACACGTAGTGATGATTTTCCAGGCCCAGATATGACCCTCTGCTGCCCTCTCAGCATCTAGTGGAAGCGTCCACGGGGGCCCTGATGCAGTTTTTTTTTTTTTTGCTTTTTGTTTTTTGGTATCGGGGATCGAACTCAAGACCTTGCACTTGCCAGACAGGCGCCATGCCGCTGAGCTACACTCCCAGCCTCTAATGCAACCTTGAGGCAGGTCGTTGTGTGTCCAGCTCCCACCAGTGGGGGGCGCTCACAAGGGGTTGTTGGATGTAAGGAAGGAGCCTCTGCTGAACGTGCCAGCCATGTAGAATGCCACATGGTCAGATCTCAATGTGCAGAGCTGGGGAGACTCAGGAGGACTAGGAACTTATAGGCCCCTTGGTAACAAAGGACACAAGATGAATGAGTGCTAATGATGTAAAAGAGTTGATTACAGCCCATCTAATAGCTATGTGGATACAGACTGGCCTTTTAAAATTCATTTGAAGCTCAGACTTTGTGCGAGCATTTTGCTTTGGTCCTATCCTTTTGCTTTTTGACATTCTTTCCCAGCTGGTTTATCATATTTCTTGGGCATAGCTGGGAGGAAGTGCGATAGTTATTGTGAATGTCCTAGGAGTGGTCACATCTCTGCCCTGAGTAAACCGTGGTGGCACGCCTGTAATCCCAGCACTCAGGAGGCTGAGGCAGGAGGATCACTGCAAGTTTGAGACCAGACTGGGCTACATAGTGAGTTCAAGGCCAGCCTGAACTACATAGTGAAGACCTATCTCAAAAACAAAACAATACAAAACAAAACAAACAAAAACAAAAACAAAAACTTCCTTAGAGTCGTGGATGTCAGGTATTGTGCCTTAGTGATGAGGATGTAGCCAAGACAGTATGGATATTTAACAGTATTGATTCTTTCAGTCCATGAGCATGACCATGGGATGTCTCTCCTTTTTTTGTGTGTGTCCTCTTCAGTTTCTTTCATCAATTTTATTGTTTTCATTATAGAGATCTTTCAGTTCTTTGGTTAAATTTCTTTCTTTCTTTTTTTTTTTTTACTAGAAATTATTTATTTATTTATTTATTTTAAAGACAACAAGTAAACATTCTTATGTATTAACAAACTCAAGCATTAGAGAATGTACAAATACCTTTTGGAGAAAAATATTACTCAGTATAAGATTAAGCCATGTAAAAGCTAGGTAAAAATAGAAGACTAAGGAATGGAATAGTCACAGTGAAATTGCATTTTCATACTAGGGAGACAATATGATGTTTACAAATGTGCATCCGGTTTATTTCACTTGTGAGTATTTTCTCGAGTTGCATCCATTTACCTATAAAAGTTTCCAGTTTATCTTTCTTTATGGCTGAGTAGTACTCCATTGTGTAGAAATACCACATCTTTTTTATCCATTCCTCGGTTAATGGGCATTTGGGTTGTTTCCACGATCTAGCTATTACAAATTGTGTTGCTATAAACATGGGTGCACATATATCGCTGTGGTACGATGTTTTTAATTCTTCTGGGAAGATACCCAGAAGGGGAATAGCTGGGTCAAATGGGACCTCCAATCCTAGTTTTTTGAGGAGTCTCCACATGGATTTCCACAGTGGCTGCACCAGTCAACACTCCCACCAACAGTGGAGAAGGGTTCCTTTTTCCCCACAGCCCCTCCAGCATTTGTTATTAGTTGACTTCTTGATAACAGCCATTCTTTCTGGGGTGAGATGGAATCTCAGTGTTTTCATTTGCATCTCTCGGATGACTAGTGATGTTGAACATTTTTTCATGTATTTATTTGCCATTTGTATTTCTTCATCTGAGAAGTGTTTATTCATCTCAAAAGCCCATTTTTGGATTGGGTCTTTAAATTTGGGAGGTCTGATTTTTTTGAGTTCTTTGTCTGTTCAGTTAAATTCACTTCTAAGATTTTTTTTTTTTTTGTAGCAGTTGTAGATGGTGTTTCTTCTTTGGTTTCTATTTCAGAGAATTTATTGTTGGTATATAAAATGCTACTGGTTTTTGTATGCTAAGTTTTATGTCTACAACTTTATTTATTAGTTCTAATAGTTTTATGGTGTAGTCTTTAGTGATAGACATGTGATCATGTCATCTGTAAACAATGAGTGACAATTTTATTTCCTCTTTTCCAATTTGAATGCCCTTTAATTTTTCTCTTGCCTGATCGCTCTGGCTTAGACTTCCAGCACTATATTCAGTGAAAGGAATGAAAATGGGCAAGTTTTTCTTGTTCCAGATCTTAGAAAGAAATCTTTCAGCTTTTCCTCATTCAGTGTTATGTTAGCTGTTGGCTTATTAGGCTTTTACTATGTTGAGGTATATTCCTGCTATATCTAATTTCTTGAGATTTTTTTTTTTTTTTGTGGGTACCGGGGGGTTGACCTCAGGACCTCGCGCGCCAACAGGCGCCCGTGCCGCTGAGCGATATCACCGGCCCCTTTTTCGTATGTGGGTTCCGGGAGTCGAACTTGAGCCCTCGCGCTTGCAAGGCAGGCGCTTACGCCGCTGAGCCATCTCACCTGCCCGAGATTTTTTTTTTAATCATTGAAGAGATGTTGAATTTTATCAAATGCCTCTTCTGCATCTGTTTAGATAATCATGTAGTTTTAGTCATTCTGTTGATGTTTTGTATCATGTTTATTGATTTGTATATGTTGAACCATTTGTATTAGTTGGCTTTCCCATTGCTGGCCACAATGCCTGACACCCACAACTTAAAGGAGGAGAGGTTTAATTTGGCTCATGTTTTAAGAGGATGCAGTCCCTGGCTGGCTGGCTCCAAAGCAGGAACATCATGGCAGAAAGGCAAGGTGAAATAAAGCTGCTTAGTTCATGGTGGCTGGGAAGCAGCACAGGGGAACAGTGCCAGAGAGCAAGGGATGAAGGACCAGAGACAGACCTCATGGCCACACCTCCATGACCCACCCAGACACACCCAGAAGTTGCTCCACAAATCCCCCTGCTGGATCCCAAAGCCAGTCAAGTTGACACCACCCTACACGCCACATCATCCTCACATCCTTAGGATGAATCCTGCTTGATTCTGATGAATAATTTATTTTAACACATTCATGACGGGCTGTAATTTGTGTATCTTGCTGCCAGGTGGCTTGAACCACTGGTGGTACATGCATGACTGTTCCATCGAGTAGCTTTTTATTAATTTTTTAGTAAAAGAACGATAAAAGTGATTAGATCTGTTTGTACCACCAGTGGGACAAGCCACCTGATGGGAAGTCACGCATGTGCCACTGGTGGTTCAAACCAGCAGGAACGTGTTAATGTGCCATTGGATTCAGTTTACTGGTATTTGTTGAGGATTTTACATGTATGTTCATTAAGAATACCGTCCTGTAGTTTTATTTGTTATGTCCTTGACTGGCCTATGCTGACCTCATAGGATGAGTTTGCAAAAAGTCTCTTCTCTTCAATAATTTGGAATAATTAAGAATTAGTTAAGTGTTTGGTAGAACACAGCATGGAAACTAGGATTTTCTTTCATGGGAGACCTTTTATTACTGACTCAGTTGTGTTATTCAGTATTGGTCTGCTCAGGTTTTCTATTTCTTCATGATTCAACCTTGGTGAGGTGTATGTGTCCAAGAATTTGTCCATTTCTTCTAGGTTACCAGTTTTTTCGCATATACTTGTTTATAATAGTCTCTGATGATTTTTCTGTGGTGTCAGATGTAATGTTTTTTTCATTTCTGATTTGAATATTCTCTCTTTCTTAATCTAGAAATTTATCAATTATGTTTGTTTTTTTCACAGAACCAGCTCTTTGTTTCACTGATCTTTTGAATTATTTTTAATTCTGTAATTCATTTGTTCTTCTTCAATCTTTATGATTTCATCCCTTCTACTAATTTGGGGTTTGGGTAGTTCTTGTTTTTTGATGACACTATTATTAGTTATACCAATAATCCTTCCCTTCCTTGCTAGGGGTACTTTCTGATTCTGTGTGGCAGTGTGACAACTTTTCTCCAGACCAGTCCTGAACTTTAGAGAGCACCAGCTGGACTGAAGAACCTGAGGATGAATTCCTGAAGCCCTTGCTATGGGCCGCAGAAGTGACACACTGAAGGGAGGGTGTATTCTGGGTGCATCCTTTGCCTGATGAGGTCAAGTTTTCTGCTTTCCTCCTGCAGGGCCACTGTGATAGGCTGGATGCCAAGGAATGTGATTGATGGAGGAGAAGGAATACAAATACACTTTTCGAGCCAGGCATGGTGACACGTGTCTATAGTCACAGCTACTCAGGAGGCTGAAGCTGAAGAATCTCTTGATACCAGGAATTTGGGTTCTGCCTTGGCAACATGGTGAGATCCTCTCTCTTAAAACAGCTCTTTTCTTCTCTAAATGTTACCCAAAGTGCTTTAATAAATGTATTAGGATTTAAGCCAGATTTTCAAGGGAAGCCTAGCATTTAGACAGGTAGATAAACAGAGAGGAGATTCCAAATGGACTGGGAGTGCAGGCAGTCCTGAAAGATGCATGCTGTGCTGGCCAAGCTGTGGTAGGCTGGGCTGGTTCCCTGAGTGCATGTGTAGGGGGTGATGGGATACGGTGTTGGGGAGGACTCGGATGTGAGGCTGGGAAGTCCAGGTGCGCTATGTGTGCAGAGGGTGACACAGAGCCATCGTAGGAGGGAGTGGTTGCACAGAGCCCCATGTTGCTGGACAGGGTGTCTGGTGGACCTTGGGGCTGAGCTATCAGTTGTTACGGTTTAGATGTGGAATGTACCCCAAAAGGCTCAGGTGTGGAGGGGCAGGGCTTTTGGAAGGTGATTGAATCATGGGGGGGATTCATCCATTGATGAGTTCAGTAGCTGAATGAGCTGTTAGGAGGTGGGGTCTTGTTGGGCACAGATCACTGGGGGTGTGACCTGGAAGGGTGCATCTCCCTCTTTGGCTCCTCCCTTCTCTCTCTGCTTCCTGCTCACCATGCTGTGAGCAGTCCCCCCCCCGCCGTACCTCTCTGCCATGGTGTTTCCGCCTTGATAACTATGGGCCAAAATAAACCCCCTTTAAGTTATAGGTGTTGGGCATTGTGTCCAGTGGCAGGAAAGCGACTGACACCAGTCAACATTGCAGTGGGGTTGGAGTCAGCCTCTTGCCTAAGGGCGGTGGCTGTGGCAGCTTTAGGACCGTGGGCTGCTGGGAGGAGGACCCTGGGCCCCGGGCGCTGAGTCAGCTGGGGATGAGATGTTTGGCTTTTGTGGAGCCACTCTATATGTGACCATTTGATTGTGATCATTATGTAAGTTATTGTACAAGGGACACTGATCATGGATATTGGAGAAAATACAAAATAAGACAAATGCCAGAAACAGTTGCTTCTGTAGAAGCAACAGAGTTTAGAGGCATTTAGATGAACTGCTTCCCATTTGGCCCTTAAATTAGCCCTGTCCTTTGACTGAATGTGGTTAAGGGTGTGCTGTTAGCTTCTTTTTTGTGCTTATTACCTGGTTATTCATAGGTTCCTTGCAGGTTGTTTCTCCTGAAGCAGGGTTGTCTTGTCACAACTTTAAACACTAAGGGAAAATGATCTTCCAAGGCAGTAGAAGTTAAAGGAGTAGGGATTTCTAGGGAGGGGCTGAGACAGTCTGGAAGTTCCCAGACGTGACTTTCCTCAGATCTTGGAGATGGAGATGTTGCTGTTGATTCTTGGTACCCCAACATTGGTGGGAATTGAGGGAAGGGAATGTACTAGTTTACTTGGGCTGTTGGAGCAGATAATACAGACTGGATGACTCGAGAAGAAATTTATTTTCTCACAGTTCTGTGGGCTCAAACTCCAAAATCACAGTGCCTCCAAGACTGGTTTCTGACAAGGCCTCTCTCCTCTGCTTGGAGACAGCTGCCTTCTTCCTCTATCTTCAGGCTGCCTTCTTCCTGTATCTTTTGTCTTTATGAGCTGGGGAAGGCAAGAGAAAGAGAGCGCTTTGGTGTCTGTTCTCTATTTAGAGGGATACTATCAGGTCGGGACTCTACTCTTCTGACCTTATTTAACCTTAATTATTTTCTTAAAAGCTCTGCCTCACAGCCACATTGAGAGGGATGTTAGGGCTTCAACAGTGGAATTTGGTGCGTGGAGCACAACTCAGTCCAGAGTTGGATGAGACGGATGTGCTTAGTCAGCTATTGGGAGTCAGGGGAGGACTTGGCTGGTCGGAAAGAAGAGTGGTCAGGAGACCTGATCAAATGGAGGAGGAGGCTTGGCAAGGGTCCCGGTGGCAGAAAGAGAAAGATAGGGCCAGCCTACCACGTGCCTTCTTCCAGTTCCCTCACACTTTCCTGGAATTAAGGAATGGACATCATTTACAAAATGGTGCGGGTCAGGCTGAAATGTCTGGTCCTCATGCTTAAGTCCTTTTGCTGACAAGAGCTCAGGTCCGAGTTTTGAGACGTTCTTCTCTTTTCCATAAGAGAAGACCTTTATGTCCAGTGAAATGTGTGGAAACTTTAGTTCTCAAATCTGGCAGCATGACAAACTTTGGAGTGGTTTCATCACCATCTTACTTTGGGGCTGGGTCTAGACTATTCCAAGGGACCAGTCACCTTTCAGGTAAGGGAGGAGGGATTTTAAAGAGAGGCTGGCAAGGGAGAAGAAAATGAGCCTGAGAAAGACATCCCCTCTACCTGGATACCTGGGGGAGGCTCAGAGGGCTGCACTGGCTATCCTCAAGGTGTCTTAAAAAATTATCTGGGTGAATGGTCTGAGGACAAGGGAGACTCTTTCCCTTCTGCTCCTAAACTGTACTTCAAGGGACTGAGTGGGTCTCAGAAGTGAACGAAGGAAAATGAAGACACAGTCACCCCATGCCCAGAAGGTGAGGCCTGGGCCTGAACAGATGGGAAGCCCTTTGCTCGGAGGGCCGGAGGCTGGTAGGGTGGTGCGGGCTCCAGGGAGCCGCATAATGGGCGGTACCTTTTGTATGCAGAGCAGCCCTTTGATCTGAGGGGGACAAAAGTGCTGGAAAATGGAGAGGCTCGCTGGGGCCCCTTTGTCTTTGACAAAATAATGACATCTGCCGGACTGGAGCCTCCTCACCCACCCCCTCAGCCTGTGGGCTCCAGCAACAATGCTCGCACTGGGACCTGGGTCTCCCCACAGCTGAGGAAGTCTCGGGAGAGAGAAAGAGGCCTGCTGCAAACGCTGGACAGGAGCTTAATCGATTCTTTCCACAGCCCAAAGAGAAATAGAGTGGGAAGAAGGGCTGTGGAGAGGCCGGGGGAGAGCGGAGAGGAGCCGGTGGAGGGGGTGGAGGGGCAGGAAGGTGGAATTTGAACACGGCTGTGATCTGTGGTAATAGTGAGCACACCCTTTGGCGATTGCTGTTTGGCCTGGACATGCGTCTTCTCCGCTTGTGGACGATTTCCAAGCCTGTTCTGTGCAGTCCGGAGGACTCTGAGTGTTCAGCTGATGGTGCAGCTGTCGCTGTGTCACGAGTCCCATGTCTGCCCAGGTGTAACAGGCATGGCTTGGGGAGGGCGGGGCACCGGAACCCTGTGCTGTGCTGCGCTGTCCCTTCAGGGGCTGTGGTTTGGGTGGCAGGCTGGGAATGGGCAGGGCAGAGGTCTATAATAACAGGAGGGGTTTTTTGTATTTTTTTCCCCTGGAAGTGGAAAGTGGCCAACACCGTGATCTCTGGGTGAACGGCATTGGCTGACAGGACAGGAAGGGTCATTTTGAGGCTGTCCATGAATCTTTTGATCTGGGTGGCGCTGTTAAAACCACAGAAGCGTGGTTAGGAGCAGTTGGCATTGTGCCTGTCCTTGCCTTAGAGATGTGCAGGTCGTGTCATCAGGAGAAGTGGCTTTAGAGCCCCAGGAGGGGTCAAGGCCAGGGCTGCTGCCCATCTCTGTTTTGCTATTCAGCCTCTCAGTCCATAGTGCATGAACTTTGGCGATCATGGATCTCACAGAATTATGAGTTTGAATTCTGGCTCCCCCTGTTTCCTAGCATTGTGACCTTGGCAAGATATTAAACTTTTCTGAGTCTGTTTCCTCATTGGTAAAATAGGTAAAATGAAACAGACGTCAGAGGGCCGTTGTGAGGAATAAACAGAACCTTTGTAAATTGAATGGTGCATAGTAGATACTCAAGGAAAGTTTAGTCCTACCTCCCTGGTTTCCTCTTGCCTGGTTCTACTTCTTTATTTTTAGACTTTCCTTTTCAAACTAGGAGAGACTGGGACGGGTTGGGGTTGAATTCTACTTCTGAATCCACAAGCTCGCCACTTTATTTGACTTCACTCCAAGTGTCCAGTCAGGAACCAGTCTTGTTAATGATTGGTTCAAGAACCTGGGTTTAAGCCAGTCAGCACACAGCGTTTCTCTCCCTGCTCTTACTAGTCGGGACATGAGCACGTGTTCTAAATCGGCTTATTAGGTGGAAGAGAAGGCAGTAGTTAGAAAAGAGGCTTTCTTTTTCCCTGGCTGGGCTTGTAGTTTCTAGTTCTATGGGTAGAGATGTGGATCAGGCTCTGCATTTGGGTTTTCTGCTGTATGAGAGTATGTTTTCTTATGGTTTAAATGAGTTTAAGTCTTCATTCTCTGGATTTTTCTTCTTGGTAAGTGTTCCATATTTATGGCCCATTCCTTGATGAAATCACTTTTTCTCTACATTCTTTTACCACATATGTACCCCAAACAGAATGACATTTGGTCTTATTTTTGAATTGTCCTATCAGTGCAGCTACATCATACACATTCTTGTGTGTCTTGCTGCTTTTCTCAACATTGTGCAGTAGTCACCCATGCTAGTGGGTGTGGCGACTATTTATTTTCACAGTGGAATGGCATCTGTATTGGTCAGTTTTCCTGTTGCTGGGACAAAAGGCCATGATTCTGTCCCTTTTTCTTAAGTCTCTTAATCAAGTTGGCATTTAAGATTAACTGGCGACACAGCATCCCACTGAGCGTGCCCAGAGTACAGCCAGCTAGAGCCACAATCCTGATTTTTGATGTTTGTAGTTCTGAGGTGACCAAATGACTGTGGAGGGTCATCCCTCTCTGCGGCCTCCCCCCGGGCCTAAACTCCTATTGTTCGCTCGTATTGTTATGGTTTAGATGTGGAGTGTGCCCCAGAAGGCTCATGTGTGCAGACAGAGGTGGGTGTTTGGGAAGGTGATTGAGTCACGGGAGCGCTAAGCTCACCAGTGATGAGTTTATAGCTAACTGTGCTGTTAGGAGGTGGGGGCTGGTCGGTGGTGGTGGGGTCACTAGAGGTGTGACCGTAAGGGTGTATCTCCTTCCCTTGCTCTTCCCTCTGCTCTCTGCTTCCTGGCTGCCATGATGTGAGCAGGTTTTCTCTACCATGTCCCTCTGCCATGTTGTTTCTGTGTCAGGGACAGAGATGACCATGGACTAAAACTGTGAGCCAAAATATACTGCTTCTCCTTTAAATTGTGGATGTTGGGTGTTGTGTCTAGCAATAGGAAAGTGACTAAGATGGTACTTCACTGCCCTCTGTGACCTGTTAGCATCACCAACAGGGCAGAGACTTCATCCTTCTCCAAATGGAGTCCCACCTCCCAGAGGACAGGCTTTCTGTGTGTGAAGAGGTACTCATGCCATCATCATCATTATTATTATTATTATTTATATACATCACACCAATGACTTTGATCTTGGGCTATCCATCTCCAGATTGCTAGAGTTCTAATATTTCATTACACTTTCTTTCACCTTTTCTTCCCTGGTGTGTTTTGCTTTGTCCTCTGGTATTACTAAGATTGACAGTTGAGGGGCAAGGATCTGTGGAAAGACATCAGCTGCCTGGCAAGCTTTGTTTGAGAGAATTACTAGGAACTGTGTCAGTGCAAGAAGCTTGGCAAGATGGTAACCATAGGAGAGAATTCTCCTCAGAGTTTCCTCGGGCCTTCCAAAAGCTGGACTTGGGAGCTGAGAATGCGGAGTTCTTTTGAAATAACACTTTTATTTTTTCTTCCCTTTTTTATCAGCCTATGTTTGTGATACATCATAATTATATTCATCATGGGGAACTGACATGTATGTGTATGTACATACATACACATACATACATATCATGTCTTGATCATTTTTATTTTCCCTAACAGTTTAGATGGTGGTTTCTAGCTAGTCCCTGGAAAGGTGTACATTTTTATGGAAAAATGGTAGAAAACAATACTATTGGCTGAGGTGTGCTGGGCCCACCTGTCAGCACCCTGACAGCCCACATCCCTCCTGGCGAGGCTGTGAGTCAGGCTGGGAGAATGGTGGTGCAGGGAATTGCATTCAGGTCCCTGTGGAGACTTGAGCTAGGAATTGATGGTAGTGTGGCATGTGCCCACGGCAATCTAGAGGAATTTCATACTTGAAAAGTTGGACTTGCTAGGTGTTCATTTCTTCAGGTTTTTGGAGTGCTAACTCTCAGTTCTGGCTGTGCTTCCCAGGCCTGCCTGCATGTTGTAGTCACCTGGGGGTGACGTAGGTGGAGATTCTTAGGAGCATGGCTGTGGTTACACAGCTGTGAAGTCGCCCTACAAAGGGGGAGGGGCACGTGTTTGTCACGGTGAATGAACAGCCACTGAGCGACCTCGGATGCACCGTGTAGGCTGCTGCCCAAGATGAAGGGAAATCAGTGAGCTGCAGAGGAGCGAGTGGGTGAGGGACAATGAGTTGCAATCTGAGCTTTGGGGAACACCGGCTTAGCCGGTCTCAGGGAAAACTAAGACATCTGAGTACTGTGTTTGGCAGAGGAGGATAGTGCGAGATCTGGAAGAAGTGAGCCTGAATTTTGTAGGGTTTTCCGAAATCTCGAGTTGTAGAAATCTGCCTGGATTTCTCCTTGGAGTATGCCAGAGACAGCCTGAGCCCACAGCAGTGGTCCCCAGACGGGGTGGGCTGGGGACAGTGGAGACGCCTCTGGGGTATGTGCACTGAGGAGCTGCTGTACTCAACCTGCTTGCTTTCTTAAAGGGCTGCAGGGAACCTTAATTTTGTCCTTTCTTGCAGTCAGAAATTTACCACTTCTTTTCCATGATTTGCTGTGGTCACTGATGTCTTGTGGAGAAGGCTATCGCAGGCTGCATTTCCTTCAAAAGCCAGGGAAGACAGACATTCGCCAGACCTTGGCTTTTTATTCTCGTATGCTCTATCTTACATTATAACATACGTATTGCTTCCCTGTTTGTTCTCAGAAAGGCTTTTATTGA
Source organism: Erethizon dorsatum (assembly GCA_028451465.1). Classification (NCBI taxonomy): domain Eukaryota; kingdom Metazoa; phylum Chordata; class Mammalia; order Rodentia; family Erethizontidae; genus Erethizon; species Erethizon dorsatum. The sequence goes on from CM051824.1 coordinate 15,695,317, forward strand.
CTATTTAAAGGCTGAAAGAAGTGAAAACAAGGAAATAGAGGAGATAATGTCATGTGTCTTCTCTCTGTCTCTCCATCAGTCTGTAGGTGTATGGATCATCCATCCGCCTTTGGACACTGTCCAAGAAAAGAGATTCAAGCTTCTGGCAGCAGTGGTTGCTTTTAGGAAGGGTTGTTAGGGAACGGTAATTGGAGGGAGATCTATTTCTTCATATTATTTCAAACTTCTACCACACGCATATTAACTATAAAAAAGTGGGGTTGAGGTTGACCTGCGGTACAGGTTGGCTTACGACCCTCTCAGCCCCTTCAGAGTCATACGTTGAAGTCCTAGCCCCCTGTACCTCAGCATGTGACTGGACGCAGGGTCTTTGTAGACTCTGAAACTGAGACAGGGTCATTGGGGTGGTCCCTAACCCAACACGACTGTGTCTTTATAAGGAGAAATTTGGGCATAGAGACAAAGGAGTTCGTGTGTAGACTCCAGTCAGGCAGCCACAAACCGATGAAGAACCAGCAGCGGGGAGAGTCCTGGGCCAGATCCTTCCTGGTGCCCCCAGAGGGAGCCAACCCTCCTCACCGTGATCACAAACGTGCAGTGGCAGCACTGCGGGAATCCACTTCCGAGGCCCAAGTGACCGAGTCTGAGGAGCTCTGTTACAGGAGCCTTAGGAACTCAGCACGATGTGAGAAAACGGCAGAAGCTGTGAAGGGAGGGACTGCACGGAGAAAAGGAGGCAGTGGGTGGCTGGGAGTCAGTTATGGAGAGGGTGAGGGGGGCGGTGAGTGGGTGGCCACAGCCAGGTCTTCCTGGTCCTGTCTCCTCTCTGGCCACCTGCCCCCAGCTGCTGGCATTTGGGCTCTCTGGGAACGGTCCTGTTGTCCCAGATGTGTTCACTGTGACTGATCCTGCTGTGCCCTGGGAGACTTGGTCGGTGACCACACCCCATCCAGGACAGAAGAGGCTCCGGGGTCAGTTTAATAGAGCTGTTTTGGAGGAATATACTTACATCTGTGAGGTGCATCCTGAAACCTCAGAATTTTCAGACTGGCTCAGGCTTCACCAAGCACAGCAAAGAGAGTAAATCACTTAAGAACAACCAGTGGTCATTCATCCTGCCAGAGAGGGGACCTTCCGAGGTGTCGCGGTGGTGCCTGAGGAAGCTGTGTCCAGGCTGCAGTGATGTTAGCTGGGGTGGGTTTGGGGCTGCGGTGTGGTGGAGACTTCCCTCGGGGCACCAGGCTGTCCTGGTCTTGGCATCTCACCGGAGGGTGAGTTTCCTTCTCTCTCCATAAATGGCCCCCTCAAGGCTTGGTCAAGGTTTTCCCTCAAGAGACACTTTTAGGAAAGCCTCCCAGGGCACCTGTTGGGCCCAGCTGCAGGGCTGCCAGCTGCAGGGGGAGTTGGATGACAGTGACCTGTCCCCTGGTTGTGTAGCATGGCAAGCTGGCAAGCACCCCAAGTCATAGGGGGTATTCTGAGTGCAGTGAAGCCCTGTGAGAGCCCTTTGACCTCACTCAGACCTTTCCTTCAAGAACCTGTCTTCGGTCTTTGTTCAAGGAGGTTGAGTTTGCACAGAGTTCCAGTCATCACCATGTCCCTGCTAAGCTAGAGTGGGAGCTGGGGGCGGCTGCTTCTCAATGACATTGGGCCAAGCTGTCCTTGAGGCACTTCCTTGAGCCTTCCTCTGGCTTTCTGTGGAGAGAGAGCACCTGCTGTGTTTGGAATGTGCCAGCACTGGGGGCTCTTCCAGCCCAGGGGACCCAGTCCCTGCACCTCATTGTTAGGCTGGTGTCTTGATGTCTTAGTTCCCAGTTTATCTGGGGCTGGGTTTTAATCTGGAAGATGCTTAAGGCCTCTGGAAGACATCAGGGATTAGATAGCTGATGCTAAAGGCATGCTCCTCTGGGTGATTGCTTGGTGTATTTGCAGCAGCTGTAGAAGGGAGTCTTATGGCACTTACTGGAAGTTGTGTTAGAGATGGAAAACATGCATTTCTGTGGTTTTTAGCAACCAGAGAGAGAATTGCCAACCATTCTGCTGCATAGTCCAGTGTTGAAACTTCTTGGAAAGATACCTGTTTCTAGTATGGCCTTCAGACTGCTGGTGACCCAAGGTAACCTCTCCGTGTGTGTGTGTGTGTATGGCCGCCCTGACAGTTGGAAATCACAGAGCAAACATTTGACGTTGGGCCTCTGCCTTTTATCCTCCTCCCAGAGCTTCTATGATACGCCACACTTCCTTTCCCCGATTCTTCCTAACAACACCCGCTCTTCTAGGTGAAATGAAAGGTCCATAAGAACAAGGATCTTGTCCTTCTTGTTCAGTGCTGTATCTCAGAGTGTTTGAAATAGCATCCCTGCAGTAAGTATTTATTGACTGAATTTATGAATGGAAGAAGGAATGAATGGGTGAACTTCAGGATCTTTAGCATTGGAACTTGCCTTGATTCTTTCTGTTTTGTGTTATTTGACCAGCATGAACACTCATGCCATCTTTTACCCTCTTTTATGGTCTCATAGATGTTCTTGATGATGTTTGTCCTGTCAATCACTCATTTTCCAGACTCCTAGAGTAATCCAGGATCACTACTGGCATTCTGCTGCTCTTCCCCTGCCTCTTCCCCCTGATTCTGCTGTTCTCAGGTCTTCTGATTATTGAAGAACACAAGATCAGGGAACTCTCATTAATGGGCACTTTCTGGATGTCCATCTTCTGCCAGGGACTGTCTATAATTTTGAATAGGGAAATGTCTGATATCTTGAATCATCGTAATGCACTAAACTCCCAGTGATCATTTTAATGTCATGGGACATAGTATAAAGTGGGAAGTGTACAAAAGAAGGATCAGCAAGTGGTGTCTCAATTGGATAGATGGGAGCCAGAGTGGGGCATTGGTGGCCTTTGATAGAGGTCAAGGAAAATTGCTCTGAGTGCTGCCAGTTTCAGATTTCTAGGTCATTAGGTTAAGGCAAAGAATTTAGAATAGACTACATACCAAAAGCCAAATATTGCCACTTGGTAGAACCATACCCTCACATACAACATACTGGTGAAGGTCAAGCTGCCTTGGTTTGCCAAGATATGTGACTGTAAACAAGTTGTTCGATTTCTCTTTTTTTGGCCTCACTTTATTCATCTTTAAAATATGCTTATTAAAAGTTGTTACCTTAGGATATTGAGAGGATTAGTGAGAACATAAACCAAGCATGTAGCATGGTTCTGACACTTAGAAAACACTAAGAAATCATTGTTATTACCTTAGTTCTGGGATATAAACTTCCTTAAAGCTTAACCATCAAAAATAAACATAAGAGACAAATATTCTAGCAAGGCTTTATAAACTCCTCTTGGGAAGGTGAAATGTCTCTAAGGTGAATGTGACATTTGAGTGTGTTGAGTCCGGACTGAATAAACAGAATTCTTGTTTGATCTGTGATGTGCCTGATACAGGCCTCCCCTAGTTTGCAGACTGGCGTGTCTGTTAGAGTAAGTGGCTCATTCTTCTCCAAGTACCAAGGAAACCTTCAAAGCAGTGGAAACATCCATTACTGCTTTTGGAGGAAGGCCTGTGAGCAACAGGCATCCCAGCTGTGTCCTGAGCGCCTTTAGGAGAGCAGCGAAGCCCCTCAGCAGGCATTCGCGTGACCCAGCCAGACTTTGAGAATGTGGCCTGGATGAGTTAGCCTGAGACAGAGTTGTTTGAGACCTTGGCTTGGGGCCCGACATACCTGATGGGTGCCTTGTAATTCCCCTTCCTGGGCCACCGAGGGTTTGTTCCTCCAGCTAATCTGAAGTCATTAGCCATTCCCTGCCGTAGTGGGTTTGACCCTGCACGACCCAGCAGGCTGTTGGCTCAGCTCTGGCTTCACCCATGCAGGGATGAGAGGGTGGGAACACAGAATGGCTCAGAAGGTCCTTAGATAGAAGAGGCTGGTCTGCAGAGCGCAGGGGAGCGGCTTCCTAGGAGAGGCTGGTGGGGGGGGCAGCCTCTGCAAAGAGGACGGGAGGGTGTCCAGAAGAGAGGAGGGAGGGGTTTTACAAAGAAGGACCTGCCCCTGGCCTTGGGTTAAGGGTGCATGACAGGAACAGGAAATACTAGAGTAACTGAGGGAGGGTGGAGGGTACAAGGAGAGGTGCTGTGTTTTGAATGTGTCCCCTGTGAAATTCAGTTATTGCCAATGTGATAGCATGAGGAGACGGGGCCTTTAGGAAGGGATTAGGCCACGGCAGCTCCTCTCTTGGGAGAGGGTTGAGGCTCTTTTGAAAGAGGCTTCACTCTGCCCCAGCCCAGCTGGCTTTTCCATTTCCCGCTATGTGAGGACACAGCAAGAAGTCCCTTACCAGCTCACATGCTGATGCCTTGATCTTGGACTTTACCCGCTTCTGTTCCTTATGAATTACCCGGCCTGAGTATTTTGTTGTGTCAGCACAGGACTGAAACAAGATGCACACACACAGGTGGGTCCATGCCGAAGTGGACTGTGAGAAGCAAACCCCCAAACCTCTTGGGCCCTTCACCAATCAAAATGGGGAGGAGAATGTGTGAAAGAGGGCCTGAGGCCCAACTGGAGGCCTCTGCCGTGTTGTCTCCGGAGAGTGCTCCTGGTCAGAGTGCTCAGATGGACTGAGCATGGCTGTGCTTCAGCAAAGAAAAGAAGATTCCAGCAAAGCAGCATCCTGCGCATGGGATATCTGAGGAGCAGGTGCAAAAGCAGCTGTCAGAGATTACATGTCCGCATCAGTACCGGGGAGAGCTAGGAAGGGCCACAGGAAGATCCCCACCTGATGCGCAATCCCCTCTCCCACCTGCTTTCCAGTGCCAGGGAGGATTCCCTGCTCAGAAAAATTCCTCAAGTCTAGATTTTCCTCATAAATGAACCTTTGTCTTACGATATGTACTTCAGGTAAGTTTGCGAGCTTAGCATACTCTTTTCCTGCTCAGGAAAAACCACACTGCACGCTAGTGTGTCCAAGCCTCAGAAGTTCCCTACCTATAACCCCTTGTTTTCCCACATTACCTTTCCTTAATACCGCACAGATCTAACGACTCCATCGGCTGGCAGTGCTGCCCTGAGAGTTAGGAAAGCCCTGTTATATCTGTAGGCTCCAGGCCTTCCTGTAATTGGAACCCAGTGGTGTGTGGGTCTGTTTGTGTGTCCCCAGACTCCTCTCTGCACCCCCTCTGGCTTCTTAAGCCCTTCATTCGTATATGCGAGGTCTCGGGTCTCCTCAGCCCTTGGTCACTCTTAGGAAGAGTTCCAGTTTGTCTGTGTCCCTCTTAGGACAGTTCCCCAGGTGGGATCCGATTGGGCTGACTTGGGTAGGACTGTCCTTTTCTGTGGACACCACCCAGGATTCATGGTCCCTGTTTTTTATTTTTTAGCTGCAGTGTCCTTACGTAACAAGCACAGAGGCCAGGCTATAAGCAGACGCTTGCCTTGTCGGTGAACTCAGAAGGAATCTGTTTTCACATCGCTCTTGCAGGTTTTCTTTGCTTTGAACTAGACCCTCTTGGAGGAGGAGAGCCTGTGGGCGGGCAGCCTTCAGATCCCTTATATCATGGAGGATCTCATCAAACACTCTATTTGTGGGGACCTCATCTCTGTCATCTTCAGCCACAACAGCTCCCAGGTGAACGGACTTGCCCTCTGTGGAGCTCAAGAATAGAGACGTGATCCACTGACACCTAGATGTCCTGTGTACAGAGGATTGGGGGCAGGCAGGCTCTAAAAATAAAACTGCTTAGATTTAGATGTCATTGAATGAGATGCCGCCTCTAATGAGGGCTTCTTCAGGAAGCTTTGAAGAGCAGACAGGGGCACGGATCAGGGTTAATCCAGGTCCCAGTTCCAGGATGAAGCTTCAGAGGAATCAACAGCAGGCAGCATCGATCAGTGATCAGCGGTCGGGAGGGGAAGAGATTCAAGTCTGGTGGCCTCCGGGCTGACTTAGTTGACACTTTGGAGAAATGATGGAGCAAAACTTTGCAGCTTTCAGTGGCTTCTAGGAATCTGTGATGACACTGCAACTGTTCATGTTTGTGGAGTATTTATAGGGGTGGCACATACGTGTGGGAAGGCTGCCAGCATTTGCAGACATGCATAATTCCATCCCACGGTATTGCGGGATGAATGTGGCTGAGCCGTTGGTGTCAGCATGTACCCAGGAGGGCCTTCCCTGTGGGCCATCAAAGGGAAGGACATGGCTGGTCAGGGCTCAGAGGATTGCTGTTTCCAAACAGGGTGGAGGTGGGATAGACACATCATGCTTCTATCAGCAAGCTTCCCGTGGGACAAACCCTGGCATCTTTGTCCCCTGACTAGGATCATGTGGAAGTGGCAAGTGCCTGCTTGGCTTCTGAGAGAGGGCAGAGTGTTGTCTCCTCCTCCAGGACCAGTGTCCTCATGTCCAAGGATGCTGGGGAGGAGAGATGATGGAAGACCACAAAGACATAGCTATGTAAACACATGGCGTCAAACAGAATGGAAGTGCTATTTTAAATAGCCTAAGAGTTCTTTCAGTGTGCATCAATTAATATATATAGTTTTGGGCTGGTGAGATAGCTCAGCAGTGTAAGTGCCTGCCTGGCAAGCGCGAGTTCCTGAGTTTGACTCCCGGTACCCACATTAAAAAAAAAAAAAAATATATATATATATATATATATATATAGTTTTACTTTGGGTACAGACCATGAGGTTATAGTTGGCAGTGTGGCAGACAGGAGACTGAGAATGCTGTGTCCCTTCTCAACCTTCTCTGGACAGTGTCTTGTCATCCTGGCTCTGGAATTTGATGCTCAGATGAAGCAGCTTTGTTAATAACTGGTTACCCCTGCTTTCTTTTTCTCTTGGCAGAGGTCCCCAATTTTATTGACACCATGCTTCCGCCCCAGGAGTGTATCATCGCCCAGGAGACTGACAGTTACTTCTGGCACGAGCTCATCTACAGTGCAACGAGAGGATGGGGCATCGTGTCAAGGCGCTGCTGGAGGAGTTACTGGACCAGGGCTTCTTTGCCTTTGGAGCTGGTGAGTGTAACTCAGACTAGACTCTGGGATCCACTGCTTCTCCTGTCAGTGTCCAGGACGAGGACAGTGGGACCCTCTTCAGCTTACTGTCATTGCAGCAGGGCTCCCACTGGTGCCCCAGTGGAAATGTTGCTGGGTGACCTGATGCATGTGACCTCACCTATCCTTTTCCACATGGGGCTTAAGCTGGGAAGGCGTTTTCCTGTCTTGTGCTTAATCCTGAATTCTTTCTGGCACTTTTCAGTTCTTAAACTGTCATTAGTGTTTGTCTTTCCTCTCTTCCGCATGAGCCTCCCAAGTGTAGGGCTTGGGACTGATAAAAGAGCCAATGATAACAGTTAGCAGCATACATGGAGATGGGGGAAAGTTATTTCTTTTTGTGGGCTTTTCAAAATAAATTCTCTTCTTCTCTTAAGTGATTCTGACCTAGAATTCAGGACAGAGAAGCCAGAGGCAGGCTTTTATCCTGTTAGATTCTTTCACGAGCTTCCCATGTTACTTGGCGTCCTGTTGCTATAACAGATAGCTGAGATGAATCAGCCTAAAAGGAAGAAAAGTTCATTTTGGCTCAGAGTTTTTAGTCCAAGGGCACTTGGCTCTGTTGCTTTTGGGCCTATGGTGAGGGCAGTGCATCTTGGCAGGAGCACATGGCAGAGGAAACTGCTTATGTCATGGCAGCTGAGAGGAAAAGTAAAAAGAAGGAAGAGTCCTCCATCCCCAATCAATTCACTGGCAGCCTCCAGTGCCCTGACTTTCTTCCACAGGGCCCCACCTCTTAAAGGTTCTATCACCTCCCAATAGCACCATGGCCTTGTCACTGGGGATGAGATCTTTCGGCATGGAAACGACAGAAACCAAATGGAGCCAGATGTCAGGAATACACACAGGCAGTGCTTCACTGGGACTTTAGCTCCAGCTCCCCGACTTCAGCTGGAGCTAAAAGGAGCCAGTACTGATCAAGAGACAGATCAGACTGCTCCTCAAAGGGAAAGAAATTGTTATTGGTTTGCTGGGGGGTGCGCTAAAGTTATCTGGTAATTTTCCACTGGCCAAGGACCTGATTTCAAAAGGATGTTTGCCTTCTTGTGTAAGTTTTGGGCCATTGGGCAGTCACAGTCAACTTGTCCTAGGAATTGATGAGCTCTCTTACAGCTGATGCCACCATCCTAGGCAGACACCTGGCCTTTTGGTTCAGTCCAGGCCTTCAGACAGGGCTGAAGGACTTTAGGTGCTTGGGCTGCCAACTCTATTGGGCAGCCAACATGTCTACGTGCAGAGCTGAGCCTGACCCAAAGTTAAGGCAGCAAAGGGGACGTGTGCAATATGAAGACAGAAGCCAAGCCTTTTATCCTATTCTAATCACCTATCAAGACACATGCAAGCTCAAATAAAGAGTCACTGTTTCAGCACAAGTGGCCTCAGGTCCCTGGAAAGTAACCCTTGACTGCTATCATAGCCCACCTGCCAGAGGTGTTATCTACAGGCCCAAGTGAAGAGTCGGTGTTTTCAGCAAAAGCGGCCTTCAGGTCCCTGGAAGGTAACCTAGGCAACTGTTATCATAACCCACATGCTGGAGATGTTATCTACAGGTGCTGTTAGTGGGAAACTAATGATGTATTGCTCAGCTGCATGACCTCCAAAATTAATGATCTTTAAGTCAATGAAGAGCAAGTAAAGCTAGAGACTTTATTTAGGTTTTGCCTTTGGTAACGATTCTGTCATCTTGTACAAACATTCTGCTTTTGTGGTTTTTATCAGGGTCTCATGATGGGGCTGTCGAAACAGCACAAGGGCAGAGAAGCAGTATGCCACACTACAAAGGTTAAGAGTTTACTGTCCCCGGGGGTCTCACCAGGGTTGTCCCTAAAGGCTTGGGATCAAAGCTTTAGCCCATGGGCCTTTGGGTGTCATTTAAAATCCAAACCATAGCACTTCGTTAACTTGGACCAGTCACCTTCCTCACTTTCTTTTCCAGTAAAATGGGGAGTTGGAGAGAAGCCCTTCTGGATGTCAGAGTAAAGCCTCCAAAAACCTGTTTCTTCCATTAAAGCAATGAGAATACTGGAAAAAAATGGCTAAAATAAACTTTTATAGAGCTCTAGAAATTCACTAAATCCTTGCAACAGTCCTAGGTGTGCTTATTTAAGAAAATTAGAGCTTCATGGCATTTAACTTACTGTATTCTCAACCTCCTTATTCCAGCTTCACTAGTCTTGAAAAATCAACAGCCTTGGAAAGATAGTGGCTGTGATGACCAGTTGCCTTGAAAGGGAATTAAAATTTTAAACAAAATCCTGCCAAGAATGCCTGCCAAACCCAGCGGACATGTTGGGCAAGCCTGATAATGGAACATTGCTTTCTTTGTGTAACTTCTGTTTTTACTGCCTTTGGGTAGCCAATGGCCTTGCAATGTAACTTGAGGTGACTTTACTGCCTTTGTGCAGCTGATAGCCTTGCAATGTAACTTGAGATGTTCAGACTCCTTCAGCAGCCCATGATGTCACCCAACCCTCCAATCATATGTGCCAGATCTGCCTTTGTACCTCCCCACTTACTTTCCCTTTAAAACCCCCAAAACCCTGCCGGGTGGGGCTCTAGCTCTTTGGGAGAGATGCTAGTCAGAAATCCACTGGTGTAATAAACTGCCCCCTAAACCACCTCAGTGCCATTTCTTCCTGTGTTTGGTCTGATTTCCCTAACAGACCAACAGTTACTGGAGGAATAATGGGTTTGGAGCTCCCCTGAAGCTCCATCCTTAAGGAACTGTCACTACTTGACCTGTGTCATGGCTCCCTGAAAGTTCCATTCTGAGCTTATCTTCATTTGACCTGAGTCAGAGCTTGCCGTGTATGAAGAGCCCCATTCCTACAGTGTTGGTTGGAAACGACCAGTCACTGTTTAACATCATAGCAGCAATGTCATTTAGAAATTACAAGGGGCTAACCAAAATATTTAAAAGAAAGATGGCCCATGGGGTTTTTGAAAAGCTCTGACATTTTCCTGGGGATCTCAAAGGCTGTGGGCATGAGAACGGCTGTGTGTACGTCCAGGAAAGACCCAAGAAGATCTCAGTCTTTCACCTCTGGCTGATCTTGAGGCTCTGCGCAAGCAAGGAAAGGAAAGCTAAGGCAGGGTTGTAAACTGCCTGCTAGAGCATTGAAGGTGTTTCTCAATCTCATGGAGCCCCTCTGCAAAGGCTCTCAACTTACTGACTGAGGTGTTTGAGAAGGAAAATTTCAGTGCTGTCATTACCTGGCTCCTCGGCTATCTGAGCAGAGACACCAGTGACTACACACAAAGAGAATTCGTCCCGGAAAGTCAGCAAACAGCAGCAACAGCAGCATGACACTAGACAACAACGGTGAGCCTTGGAAGAGGGGTTGTCATCATCGCAGTTACAATTTGTGTGCGTGGAGTTGTTCATCATGTTTCTTTATTATCCTTTTACCATCCTGGAATCCAGAAGTTATGGCTTCTCTTTCATTCCTGGAGTGACAATTTGTGTCTTCCCTCTTTTCCAGTGGTTAGCCCGGCTAGAAGTTTATCAGTTATATTGATCTTTTCAAAGCAGTAGCTCTTGGTTTTAATGACTTGATGATTTTAGTTTCATGATTTCTACTTTAATTTTTATTATTTCATTCTCTTGCTGGGTTTAGCCTTACACTGCTTTTCTTTCTCTAGTTTTCTTAGGGATAAGCTTAGATAATGATTTTAGATCTTTCTTTTCTAATAGGTACATTTCATATGTGAACTTCCCTGTAAGCACTGTTCTTGCTGAATTCCACAAATGTTGATGTTTTATTTTGTATTTATTTATTTATTTGTTTGGGGTGTGTTGGGGGATTAAACCCAGGGCCTTGTGCATGCTAGGCACACACTCTATCACTAAGCTACATTCCCCAGCCCTTTCATTTTCATTTAGTTCAGTTATTCTCTAAAATTTCTCTTGAAACTTCTTTGACCCATGTGCCCTTTGGAAATATACTTTTTAATCTTCACATATTTTGGGAATTTTTGGCCATCTTTGGATTATTGATTTCTAGCTCAATTCAATTGTCTGAGGGCATACTTCATATGATTTATATTCTTTAAATCTGTTGAGATGTGTTTTATGACCCAGCATGCAATCTACCTTGGTGAACGTTCCATGTGAGTGGAACAGAATGTGTATCCTGCTGTTGTTGGATGAAGTATTCCATAAATGTGAGAACATTTTGACTAATTATGCTTTTTAGCTCATGTATGTTCTGCCTCTGATCATTCTAGAATCTCTGTTATGTCTGAGCCTAGATTTAATGCTTGCTTTGTTTCTTCAGACTGTTATTTTTCTTGACTTTACGCAGGCCTTGTAAGTTTTTAGTGAAAGCTGGAAATGATTTCTCTGTAATTGGGAACTGAGGTAAACAGAGCCATGCACTCCATAAAGACATTTTACTCAGTGACGAATGTGTACACAATGGTGGTCCCATAAGATGGTATCATCTGGTGACTTCATAGCCATCTTAGTTTAAGAACACTCTGTGATGTGCTGTCTTGTAGGCATCATAATGAAATTACCTAAGGACTCATTTCGCAGAATGTTTTCCTGTCTTAAATTGATACAAGACTGTTTATATTGTGTGGTTTTATGTTAATTTAGGCCTTGGTTTGCTGTGGTCTGATTATCTTCCAAAATTTCTGTGTGGAAACTTTTTATCTCCATTGTGGTGGTATTAAAAAAGGTGGGGCTTTTTTATAAGCAATTAAGCTGTGAGGATTCAGCCTTTGCAAATGGATTGGTGCCTTGTACACGGCCTGGAGGGTGCTAGCTTAGGTCCTGTTTTTGCCCTTCTGACTTACGCCATATGAGGAGACAGCGTTCACCCCTCCTGCCCTGTGAGAGGGTAGCAGGAAGGCCCTCCCCAGACACTGAATGCCTGGCCTTGATCTTGGACCTTCCCGCTCACGGAACTGGGAGAAATAAATCCCTATTGTTTATAAATTACAAGCAGTCTGTGGTGGTTTGTTATAGCATACAACCGTCACAGGCTTGTTTGCTGTAACTCTAGGTTAAAGATGGACAGTAACAAGTTTTGGCAGAGATGTGGCAAAATCAGCACCTTGTTACCTGGAATGGAAAGTGGCACAGCCACGCTGGAAAACTGTTGGCAGATTTTAAAATTAAATATAGAGCTACCATTTGACTCAGGATTTTTTCTTTTTTTTTTGGGTACCGGGAGTTGACCTCAGGACCTCGCGCGCCAGCAAGCGCTTGTGGCGCTGAGCGATATCACCGGCCCTTTTTTTTCCTTTATGTGGGTACTAGGAGTTGAACTCAGGACCTTGCGCTTGCCGAGCAGGCGCTTATGCCACTGAGCCATCTCACCGGCCCTTGACTCAGGATTTTGATTCCCAGATAGATACCCAGAAAAATGGAAAACATACCTGCATACAAACTTAAACACAAATGTTCCTAGCAGTGTTACGCATAATAGCCTGACAGTAGAACCAACCCAAGCATTGGTCAACTGACAAATGGGTAAAAAAAAGGTAGTCAGTCCACACAATGGGTAATATTAGCCCATACAAGAGCAAGAAGAACTGATGCATTTTACAACACAGATGCACTTAGCAAACATTGTCCTAAATGGAAAAAGCCTACTGGAAACTCCACATATTGAATGAATATATTTATGTAAAATATCCCAAACAGGCAAATCTTTAGAGACAGAAAGTACATAAGTGGTTATAGGCTGGGGGAGGGAGAGGAAGGGAGTGACTGAGAATGGGTTCAGTGTCCTTCTTGGGAGTGACGAAAATGTTTTGAAATGGTGGTGTTTGCACAACTTTTAATATACTGAAAGTCACTGAATTATACACTTTAAGAAGATGAATTTTATGTTATGCTAATTAGATGTAAATAAAACCTGTTTTATAACAAGGAAGGGTTCGGCTCCCCCATCTTGCTCATGGAAGAGTTGCACCACAGACACCCAGCAGCTTCCGCCTTCTGCAGCCCCTGGTGCGAGTGGTCTCCCTCCTTGGTCCATCTCATGTGCGTGTCTGCGCTGTGCACCGTATGTGCCATTGCGCTGTGCTCATGTCCAGCCTGTCTCACCCAAAGGCTTTCTCTGACAAAGTGGTCAGCTGGCGCCTTGCTCTCAAAGGACCCTGACTGTGGCTGCCAGGAGCATTAGGTAACAGAGCTGGTGCTTTGTCCCAGTGTCACATCCTGGTCTGCGTAGGTGGAAAGGACATGGGTGCCTGACATGTGGGAGCTCCTGGGCCCAAGGGGCGAGTCTCAGACTTTTGCCTTCCTTGCCTGCCTCCGTTATTCTCCTGAAAGCTCCCTTATGTCCAGTGGCCACACGGTGAGGCACTGGGTGGAGCGGAAAGGTTCTGGGCTGTGGGAGGCTGGGCTGCAGAGTTTGATCCGAGCTGTTCGGAGAGCAGGGCCTTGGGATGTGATTGTGCTTGGCAGATGGTAGGGTGACATGTGACAGCTGGCTTTCCTGATTCTAAGGGGACAATTCATCGTGCTGCTGTAGCCCAGGTAGAGGACTCACAGCCCTGGGCACCCTGGTGACAGCAGGACCCGGGGTGGCTCCTTCTAGGGCCACATTACCTTCCTGAGGTGGCTTTCTTCTTGTGCCTTGTAAGGTGGAGGTGAGCAAAGGGACCCACTGCTCAAACCCTTACCCTCGGCAGTTTGAAATTAAAAAAAAAATTGTGTGGTTAGCAAATGTGAATTGCAAAATGAGGATGACCAACAACTGAGAGATCGGAGCTTCAAAATCAACAGCAACTTTTCTCATGGGGTCTGGAGACAAAGTGAGGAGATGGAAAATGGAGCTCACTTTTGGAGTAGGAGAGAAACTGAAGCCAGAGGTGCCCTGTGGGAACTGTACCCACTTGTCCTCAATGCCACCCCCCATTCCTGAATAAATAAATACCCTGCTAGGAGTGGTGAAAGACGGGACTATTTTTCTTACTTAGCTGTCAATCTTTTTTTTTTTTTTTTTGTGGGTACCGGGGGTTGACCTCAGGACCTCGCGCGCCAGCAGGCGCCCGTGCCGCTGAGCGATATCACCGGCCCCTTTTTTTGTATGTGGGTTCCGGGAGTCGAACTCGGGCCGTCGCGCTTGTCAGGCAGGCGCTTAGGCCACTGAGCCATCTCACCAGCCCTTAGCTGTCGATCTTAAATCAGCTCATGCTGACTTCGGGGCTCCCGGAAAGAGTCTTCAGGCTTAACTCAGTATCCTTTGACCTAGGCATTTCGGAAGTTTTGGGGAGGTGGAATGGTGGAATCAAGCCAGAACAGTGGTGAAAGAGTTAGAGGGGCTGGAAGTGCAAGGAGCGCTTGGCTGGCATCTTTTGGGGAGAGCAGTAAAACCTCTTCTCTTTCTCTGAGCTGTTTCCTGCTCTCAGGGTCTGTGTCTGTGTCTGCCTCCCCCGTCCTCTCAGTACTGGAAGTTGAGCCCAGGGTCTTCACACTGACCCACATTCCCAGCCCTCTCATTGATTTCCTTTTTATTTTGACACAGGGTCTCACTAAGTCAATAAGTTGCCCAGGCTGGGCCCAAACTTGTGCTCTTCTTGCCTCAGCCTCCCAGAGAGCTGGGACTGTAGGCTGCACCATCACATGTAGCTTGGGCCTCATTTTATGCAGAACCATTGTCTGTGCCTGTGGGCCCCTCTGTGGAGAACTCAAGAGGCCCAGATTCCCCTCCTCGGCAATGCACCCCACGCTGGCCTCCCTGTGCTCAGGACCAATGGGCAGAGTGGTTCTTCCCTCCTGCCTGTGTTGATCAGCTCGGGCTGCTAACAAAATGCCACAGACTGGTGGTTTAAACCACGCCTGGAGGCTGTGGACAAGGTGAAGGTGTCCACAGGTTCGGTTTCTTCAGAGGCTTCTCTCCTTGGTTTGCAGACAGCATCTTCTCTCTGTCTTCAAATGTTTTTTTTCCTCCATAAAAATGGAGAAAATGGCTTTGCTGTCTCTTCCTCCTCTCATAAGACATCAGTCACACTGGATGAGGGCCTATCCTAGTGGCCTCAGTTTAACTGGAGCATCTCTTTAAAGGGCTCCAACTAATGTCACATTGTGAAGTACTAGGCAATGGGGCTTTGATATATGAATGGGAAGGGTTGGCACATTTCAGCTCATAATGCCCCCTCCACTCCTTTCACCCCTGCTTCTTCTAGATTTGCAGTCACTAGCACCCTCTCCTGGCAGATGCCTCCAATGCAGTGAGAATAGTCTGGGGTGCTATGGCTGCCCTTCTGATAAAGGGGCTGTCATCCTGTGTTCCCCGTGGCATCCCATCTGTAGATGCCCTCCTCCTTGGAAGGCTCAACTCCACCTCGCATCATCTCCAGCCAACTCCTCTCCCTTCCCTCACTCTACACTTCCTGGAAATTTGCTTTCTCTGAGCCAGTCTTCCTAGGAGCCGGGATTCTCCCAGTCTACCTCTGCCAGCCATTATGTTGGGCTTTGGAAACACTGATGAGCTCAGAAATAAAAGAATAAAAAAACAGGAAGGGTAAAGCTGATTTCTTCTTAACCTTCCCCTCCCCTACTGTTGGGGGCGGGTCATTAACGGTCCTTAAGACTTGGCTTTTTTTTTTTTTTTTTTTAACGGTTTGAGGTCTTCTGTCTGTTGTGAGTTGAAAAGAAAGCTGTGCTTTATTCCACTGCAGAGATCCACTGACTGCTTCATAGAGCACAGCTCTAGTGAGTTCAAGGCTATGTTCTTTGCTACGTCCAAGCAACAGACTTTTCTTGAGTGCTTACTGTGTTCTAGAGTCTATTTGGGACATATGGAGGCCAAGGATGACAAAGATGTAGTTTATGCTTGAACAGAGGGCCTGGGCATGGGTGTCGTCTGATCATTTTCTCCTGAATCTTCTATGAGGACACCTGAAGCTTGGAGAGCCTTGGGTGGGGTACTCTCCTTCTGAAGGTCCCAGTTTCTTTTTTGGAACAATGAAGGAGTTCATCTAAGTGGTGTCACAGTTATGTGCTAGGCATTATGCTGGCCTCTGGAGACGGTAGTGACTATAGAAGGTCCTGTCCTCTGGAAACTTTCTAGCTGTGACTTTATGTTTCTGGAGGCCTCAGTTTCAGGTTCAGAGTAGGGCCTTTTATTTTTCTTTTACCACTTGAGGAAGTCCCTTCTTTTGTACAGTTGCCTAGCTTAGGTCTTTCTCTTTTGTGCTTTTTCTTTTATTTCCTCCCTTCCTTGCATAGGATCATTAATAGTAACTGACTTGTCAGGTTCTGACAGGTTGTAGTTCAGAACTGTGGTTGGCTTCTGGCAGGCAGATGATTCAACGAGGCTGAATCAGAGTAAGAGCTCTTACATATGCTGGTTGCCTGCACCTAACTGGAGCAGGAGAGCCCCAAACATGGCACATCCACTGCTTCCTCAGGCAGATGATGAGTTTCAAGCCCCTCACTACCTACAAAGGAGACAATGAGACTGACCTCTAGTGGCTGAATTCTTTTCTTCTTACACCTTTCCTCTCTCCCAGCCAAATCCTTGACAAAACCTCTATTGTAGGAAGAAACTTATCCTTCTTATGGCTTATTTTTTTTCACTGAAAGAGACGTTTGGGGGCTATAGTCATGGTTAGGGAGACCTAGAAGCGAATTTGAATTTCCCATCAGCTGTGAAAACACATGTTCCCTTTGGGAAAGATGGTGTAAGGGCAGACCTGGGGTGAGGTAGTTAAAAGCCAGTCCTGTGAGCACTTCACCTGGGGATGCGGTGGCTACCAACCACCAGAGAACCTCTTTCTGCAGAGTCCTCAAAGGGTACAGAAGGATTATCATGGTTAAAATCCACAAAGCAAATGACATCTAAACATTCCTCACTCTTCTTTAAATGCTATAATCTTCAGTGACTGTAGACAGTGCTGACCTTTCGTTGGGGAAGTGTAATAATTATATGGAGTTTAAAAAGAATCTTGGATATTTCTCCCCAAAGCTAGGGGATTTGGAGAGAATACAGTGAGGATATGTGAGGGAGAAACAGGTGTGAAAGTGATCAATTCCCTAAGTGGCTTTGAGAACCAAGTAACTGTTGTTCTCCTTGGCAGGCTTGCACTTTCAGATTATCTGGCCCTCTTGAAGTCCTGGGGTGTAAGAGCTCTGAGGGAGTCATGCTGTGTGATCCTCCCCAAATGCTCCCACTGTCCGCTCCTGTTAGCAGAAAGAAGATTGAAAGGCCCTCTTTGCAACACACCCCATCCGCCATCTTTGCTCTGGAAGTGTCCATCGTGGAAGCCTTGGCACCGAAGCTGTCTGTGGTGCCCTGGCAGCAACCTCCCCAGGTGTCCTTGCCCGGAAGCGCTGACCTACTTGGTGAGGAGGATCAGAAATTTTGGAAGAAGTGGAGGCACCTGCATCGGAGGCAGCGTCTCCGGCAGTTCAGTGACTTGTGGGTCGGCCTGGAGGAGAGGTGAAGCGGTTGGGTCAAGCCAGGCCTGCATCCATCTTTCCTTGGGAGTATGGGTGGGGAGCAGGCTCAGGAAGCCTCTACCTCGTGGAGCTCCCTTCCCCAGGCGCTTGTCTTCTGTCCACGTGACAGAGATAAATCTAGATTTAAGATACTGTAGTTGCGTCAAGCTGGGGCAAAAGCCACATGTTTATACTGATTAAAGAGCAAATGTGGGAGTGTGGATGGGTCTCTTAAAAGTAGAATGAGGCAGGAATGAAGGTTGCAAAGAGCTTCATTTTCCAGCCTGTTCTCCACTGCAGATCTGGGAGAATTTCATCGCTTGGCAGAGTTTTGCAGAACTCTGTAGGAATGGATGTGTTTACTGGAAGGTGGGGGACCACAGAACGTGTGCTCTGGAAGAGGGCTACGGCATGGACGAGCAGTGGATGGAAAAGGCTGGGTCTGCAGGGCTCCAGACCGCTGGAGGAACTACACCAGCGGGGCTAGGATCTGGGATCCAGTTAAAAGCAATCCAAGCTTCCTGAATTCCTCCTGTGTGTCTGGTGCGATGTTGCATATTGTATCTGTGGGGTCAGCCAGAAGGACATTAGCCCCACCTTCATGGAGCTCATGGTCTGGTGAGGAAGCCAGATTCTGAGTAGTTAATCTATGAGAGAAATGTAGGTGCTGCGGGTATGTATGTGCTTGTGTGTACTGTGTCTCTGTGGGTTGGAGGTTATGACTGGGGACAAGAGCCTCCTTGAAGAAGCATCCTTTTGGCTGATACTAAATAGAAGACAGAGTAGAGCCTGATGAATAGAGCTTTATGAGTCTGAATCAGTAAATGCAGAGATTCAGTTCCTGCATAGGTGCTTAACAGATGGCAAATGAGTGAGTGAACAACTGAGTAGGGAAGAGGAGGAGCTGGGGCCATGCACAGCGTGGAGGCCTGGTGGGGAGGGAATGATCATGTTAAAACAGGATAAAGCAATTCTGCCTGGAGCCTGCGAAGTGCAGGAATAGAGGAGTGAGATGGTCCAGAGAGGTAAACAGGGAGGGCAGTGACTGAGAGCCTCATGCTTAGGAAAGTTGTGAGCCACTGAAAGATTTGAAGCAGACCTCCCATGTGCTTTGCATTTTTAATTGCATAGAAGCTGGCAGTAGGAGAATAGGAACAGTGCCTATTGGTGTCCACATCCTGGGATGGCTCCTCAAACCATCGTTCATCAATACAATAATAAATTGACCTGTTCAGTACTTTTTCAACCTGGGCCATTTCCTTTTAAGGTGGCCATGCAGTTGGGCACTTTATACTTCAGCTGAGCTGAAAGGGCCAGGTGAGCTGGAGGAGATGGGCCCCTGTGTATTGTCTGACCTGGCATGCCTGCCTGGCATTCACAGACCTGAACTGATGCCAAGTGAGAGAGACGGAGGCCCAGGGAGGAAACCTCGTGACCTGGCTGTGCCCTGTGGTGGCCAGAGAGGAGGAGGGGTAGGGGTAGGGGGAGGAGGAGGGGGGAGGGGGAGGGTCCCTGCCTCAGATTGCCCAGAGGCTGATGATTAGTGAACTGTGAGTTGGACCTTTTTACACTAAGAGCCAAGAACCAAATCTGCTAGTCTCATGTCTTCTCTCTCTCATAAAGTTTTTATTTATTTATTTTATTTTATTTTATTTTATTTATTTTTTTTTATTTTAAAGAGAAGAAAAAACAAAACAAATCAAAAGAAGAACAAATTTTCAAAACAACATAATAGGAGGGTAACAATGGTTAATACATTACGTATTACTATCTTTAAGTTAGTTATTCAGGACACCAGACATTAGCATTCAATTGTCCAAACATTATTGGCACAAACCTTACTCTTCAATGAACTAAGTAAAAATGGTAGTGTATCTATCTTAACCATCTTATATATATATATATACAATTTTTTTTCCCTTTCCCTTCTTTCTTTTCCCTATTCCAGTCTCTCTTTCCTATTGACCAGTTTCTTTTTGATTCACCATATCTATTGTACATTTTGGATCTTATTTACTCTTTCAGTTTCTCATACTAGAGAGATAATACGATGCTTACACATGTGCTTCTGGTTTATTTCACTTATGAGTATTTTCTCGAGTTGCATCCATTTACCTATAAAAGTCTCCAGTTTATCCTTCTTTATGGCTGAATAGTACTCCATTGTATAAAAATACCACATCTTTCTTATCCATTCCTCAGTTGATGGGCATTTGGGTTGTTTCCAAGATCTGGCTATTACAAATTGTGCTGCTATAAACATGGGTGCACATATATCGCTGTGGTACGATGTTTTTAATTCTTCTGGGAAGATGCCCAGAAGGGGAATAGCTGGGTCAAATGGGACCTCCAACCCTAGTTTTCTGAGGAATCTCCACACTGACTTCCACAGTGGCTGTACCAGTCGACACTCCCACCAACAGTGAAGAAGGGTTCCTTTTTCCCCACAGCCCCTCCAGCATTTGTTATTAGTTGATTTCTTAATAGTAGCCATTCTTTCTGGGGTGAGATGGTATCTCAGTGTTGTTTTAATTTGCATCTCTCGAATGACTAGTGATGTTGCACATTTTTTTGTATATTTGTTTGCCATTAGTATTTCTTCATCTGAGAAATGTGTATTCATCTCAGATGCCCATTTTTGGAGTGGGTCTTTAAATTTGGGAGGTCTGATTTTTTTGAGTTCTTTATATGTTCTCGATAGTAATCCTTTGTCTGAGGAACAGCTGGCAAACATTTTTTCCCACATTGTGGGTTGTCTCTTCACTCTGTTGGTGGTTTCTCTTGCTGTGCAAAAGCTTTTTAATAAGATGAGATCCCAGTTATTGATTCTTTGGGATAGTTCCCGTGCGGTTGAGTTTTTATTCATAAAGTCTTTGCCTACACCAATGTCTCCAAGGGTTTTACCTATCCTACCTTCCAGCAGATTTAATGTTTCTGTTTTAATATTTAGATCTCTGATCCATTTTGAATTTAGTTTAGTGCATGGTGAAAGATATGGATCTAGTTTAAATCTTCGGCATGTGTAGAGCCAGTTTTTCCAGCACCATTTATTAAAGAGGCTATCTTTCTTCCAGCGAATGTGTTTGGCACCTTTGTCAAAGATAAGGTGGCTTAGTATGTCTGGGGTTGTTTCAGCATCTTCTAATCTGTTCCATTGATCTTCAGGTCTGTTTTTTTGCCAGTACCACACTGTTTTTATCACAGTAGCTTTATAGTATAATTTCAAGTCGGGGATTGTGATGCCCCCTGCCTTGCCTTTGTTGCCCAGAATTGCCTTTGCTATTCTAGGTCTCTTCTGATTCCAAATGAATTTTAGGATTGTTTTCTCTAATTCTGTGAGATATGCTGTTGGAATTTTGATTGGAATTGCATTAAATCTGTATAACAATTTTGGAAGTATGGCCATTTTCACTATATTGGTTCTTCCTATCCAGGAGCAAGGGATATCTTTCCATTTTCTGATATCCTCTTCAATCTCCTTTTTCAGAGTACTGTAGTTTTCAGTATAGAGGTCTTTTACATCCTTCGTGAGGTTGATTCCTAGGTATTTCATTTTTTTGGATGTTATTGTGAAAGGTATTGTTTCCCTAATTTCTCTTTCAGTAAGTTTGTTATTTGTGTACAGGAAGGCTATTGACTTTTGAGTATTGACTTTGTATCCAGCTACACTACTGAATTTGCTTATTAAATCTAGCAGTTTTTTAGTGGAGTTTTTGGGGTCTTCTGTGTAGAGTATCATGTCATCTGCAAATAATGATAATTTAACTTCTTCCTTTCCAATCATTATTCCTTTTATTTCTTTCTCTTGTCTAATCGCTCTGGCTAAAGTTTCCAGAACTATGTTGAATAAGAGTGGGGACAGTGGACATCCTTGTCTTGTTCCTGATTTTAGAGGGAAGGCTTTCAGTTTTTGGCCATTTAGTATAATATTGGCTGTTGGTTTGTCATAGATAGCTTTTACCAGATTGAGATAAAGACCCTCTATTCCAATTTTCTGTAGGGTTTTTATCATGAAAAGGTGCTGGACTTTGTCAAAAGCTTTTTCTGCATCTATTGAGATGATCATGTGATTTTTGTCTTTGGTTCTGTTATTATGCTGTATTACATTTATTGATTTACGTATGTTGAACCATCCCTGCATCCCTGGGATGAATCCAACTTGGTCATGGTGTATAATCTTCTTGATGATTTGTTGGATTCTGTTTGCCAGTATCTTATTAAGGATTTTTGCATCTATGTTCATTAGGGAGATTGGCCTGTAGTTCTCTTTCTTAGTTGGGTCCTTCTCTGGTTTTGGTATCAGGGTAATGCTTGCTTCCAGGAATGAATTTGGGAGTATTGCTTCCCTTTCAATTTCATTGAAAAGTTTGAGAAGTAGGGGCGTTAGGTCTTCTCTAAATTTCTTGTAGAATTCGGCAGTGAATCCATCAGGGCCTGGGCTTTTCTTTGTTGGGAGGTTTTTAATTACATCTTCAATTTCATTGGCTGATATTGGTTTATTTAGGATTTTTAAATCTTCTTGATTCAGCTTTGGTAATTCATACGAATCTAGGAATCTGTCCATTTCTTCTGCATTTTCCATCTTAGTAGAATATAAATTTTCAAAATAGGTATAGATGATCTTCTGGATTTCTGCAGGGTCCGTCGTGATATCACCCTTTTCATTTTCAATTGCATGGATTTGAGTCTTTTCTTTTCTTTTTTTAATAAGGTTGGATAAGGGTTTGTCAATCTTATTTATTCTTTCAAAGAACCAACTTTTTGCTTCATTGATTCTTTGTATTGTTTTTTTATTCTCCAATACGTTAATTTCTGCTCTGATCTTTATAATTTCCTCCCTTGTACGGGCTTTTGGCTTAACCTGCTCTTCTTTTTCTAGAAGCTCGAGGTTCACCCTTAAGTTGTTTATTTGCGCTTGCTCTATTTTCCTGATGTAAATGTTTAATGCTATAAATTTCCCTCTTAGGACTGCTTTCATTGTATCCCATAAGTTCCGGTATGTTGTACTGTCATTATCATTCAGTTGTAGAAAGTGACTAATTTCTTCTTTAATTTCATCTGTGACCCATTGGTTGTTCAGGAGGATGCTGTTTAATTTCCATGTGTTTAGGGAGTTTTTGTGGGATCTTTTGCCATTGATTTCCAGTTTCATTGCACTATGGTCTGATAATATGCATGGGATAATTTCAATTCCTTTGCATTTACTTAAGCAGGTTTTATGAGCTAGTATGTGGTCTATTTTGGAGAACGTCCCATGTGCAGCTGAGAAAAATGTGTATTCTGATGTTGTGGGATGGAACACTCTGTAGACATCTACTAAGTCCATTTGTTCAAAAGTTTGGTTCAGTTCTACTATTTCATTATTGATTTTCTGTCCAGTTGATCTATCTTTTTGTGACAGTGGAGTATTGAGATCTCCCAATATAATTGTATTAGTGCTTATTTGATTTTTCATGTCCTTTAGTACTTGTTTTATATAGCTGGGTGCATTGGTATTTGACGCATATATATTTATGATCGTTATCTCTTCCTCTTGGATTGTTCCCTTTACAAGGATGTAATGACCGTCTTTATCTCTCTGAATCCTTCTTGGCTTGAAGTTCACTTTGTCTGCAAAAAGAATAGCTACCCCTGCTTTTTTCTGGGTTCCTGTGGCATGGAGTATTGTTTTCCATCCTTTGACTTTCAGTCTATGAATTTCTTTCTGAATTAAATGTGTTTCTTGTATACAGCATATTGTTGGATCTTGCTTCTTGATCCATTTCGCCAGTCTGTGCCTTTTGATTGGTGAATTGAGACCGTTAACATTGATGGTTAAAACTGATATGTATTGACTTGTCATGATATTTTCCTGTTGTTGGTTCCCACTCTTTGTTTTTCCGCTTTCCGGCTATTTAAGTATTTGCCCTGCCTGGTGGATTCCTTCTGTTGGGGTTCCTATCTCTTTCTAGAATGTCCTTCAGAACGTTTTGGAGTGCTGGTTTGGTGGTCATAAATTTTCTCAGATGTTCTTTGTCATGAAAGTATTTTATTTCTCCATCAATTTTGAAAGATAGTTTTGCAGGGTACATCAATCTGGGCTGAAAATTATTTTCCTTTAGAGCTTGCAATACATCATTCCAAGCTCTTCTTGAATTGAGGGTTTGTGCTGAAAAGTCAGCTGTGATTCTGATGGGTTTTCCTTCATAGGTGATTTGTCTCTTCTCCCTAACAGCTTTTAAGATTCTGCCCTTCTGTTGAATTTCTGGGATCTTGACTATAATATGTCTGGCTGAAGTTTTTTTTTGATCATGTCTAGTTGGTGTTCTAAAAGCTTCACTTATAGGGGTGTCAAATTCCTTTTCTCTTCCAGGAAAGTTCTCCCTGATTATGTCTTTGAACAAGGTTTTAATGTCGTTGATGCTATCTCCTGCTTTTTCATTTATTCCAATTATTCTTAAGTTGTTTATCTTTGAGTCATCTAGCAGCTGCTGAATTGATTTTTCATGGTCCCTTGCTATTTTTAAGAATTTTTCCATTTCATGATCACTAATTGCAAGCCTGTCTTCTATATCTGAGATCCTGTCCTCGCATTGGCTTATTCTGCTACAAATACTTTCAATGGAATTTTTTATCTCTTGGATATCTGCTTGAATCTGCCTTATGGATTCCACTTCTTTCCTATGCTGAGCATTCATGGTTTCTATAGTTTTCTTAAGTTCATCTATTTTTTTGTCTGTATCAGCTATAGTGTCCTTAAGCATGGTCTTCATTGTAGACATTATCTCTGCAGTTATCTGTGAGATTATTTCTGTTTTAATTTTTTCCAGAACCTCATTCAGTTGCTTTGTTGTTACCACTTCAGATAGGCCAGGTGGGTGGCTTTCGGATTGTCCCACCTCGTTGCTCCCTAGGTTTGCCTTTGGTGAATTGGATGTGTGTGGTTGCATCTTGTTTAAGTGTCGTCTCATTTTTTCTTTCTTTAATTCCTGGGATGATGTTTGCAAATTACCTATAGTAGGTTACTTTATTGCTAGTGTTTAAGATCTTTAGAAGATGACTACTTCTCTGCAGTATCTTCCAAGTGGAGCTTGCTTTTAGGTTTTGAGCTTTCTGCCAGATCCTACCTCTTCAATTCGTTGGGTATGCGAAGTTGCTACCTGTTTGGCCCAGTCCTTGATTCTTTGGTACTGTGCCACTGTATTTTCTGTGTCCCTTAGTCAATCTCAATCATGAAATATCAGGAAGGAAAGATGTTTAGAACAATTATTTCACATTTGGCTATAATGTTAACTAAAGCATCAAACACAGCCTAGAAAATGACAGACTGAGCTAACCAGTTATTTACCACTTTTAGCTGTATAGAGTTGCGGTTATATAACAAAATCTAAAACACACCAGAAAAATTATATGCAGTATACAAGTCCTATGTATGTCAATTTTTCCTTGAGGAGTTTAAATTTAAAATGAGTTAAGGAGGAAATAGAGTATTGGGAGAAGAGGAAGGAATTAGATGTAAGGTTAGAGGACCAAGAGGGATCCCACTAAAATTGGGACACTAGTGCAGAGGACAGGTGGTAAAAAGAGAAGGAAGGGATAAAAGGAAGAACAGATCACAACCACAATCACAAAGAAGTTAGAGGCGCTGTTTACACTCATATGAAAAACCAGAGAGAATAATGAAGGAAAGAGCAAATACACATACAGAAACAAAAACGAAGATAAAAACAATAAAACAGACAGATCAAAAATAAAACCCCACCAAAAGACAAAACAAAACAAAATAAAAACAAAAAAACCCTTCGCCAGAACAAAAAACAAATCAGTGAGAAAAAAAAATATAAAAATAAAAATAAAAATAAAAAAAATAAAAAGAATCAGTTCCAGGTGTTGACTCTGTTGTAGGCAGGTACCCTGTGGTGACAGAGTCCTGTTCTGTGCAGGTCCGTCCCAGTAAGCCAGGAGCGCCCTCTGGCGGGCGGTGAGCAGAGGCGCGTACTTTCAGGCAGAGACCAGTCTAGCTCGCCTCCGCTCTCAGCGCCCTTTCACGATCCCTGGGCCTGAGAGGCTCAGCGTGCTGTCCGGAGCGTGGGTTCCCTGCACTGGTTCCCGCCGCTCTGGTTTTTCGCCACGCCCCCCACAATGGCGCCGGGCCAGTCGCTCTCTGGCGCGGGACAGGTGTGGCTGAGAGTCCAGTCTCGTTCGCCTGCTGACCTCAGCACACTTTCGTGGGCCTGAGAGGCCCCGTGCTGTCCTGTCCGGAGCACAAGTTCCCAGAGCAGTTTCCGAGCCGCTCTGAGTTTCGCCACACCCCCCCACAATGGCGCCCGGCCGGTCGCTCTCTGGCACGGGGCAGCTGTGGCTGAGAGACACTCACCGCCGGTCAGCGCCGTTCTCCGCCGCTCCCCTGCCCCACCGCTGTCTCAGGATCCTCCGTGGGGGCTCCCTGGGCGCCAGCCGCCACCGTGTGTCCGTAGAATTGAGCCTCCGCGGCGCTGCAACTCCCGGGATAGTAGAAGGTGCGCGCGTGCGGTCTGCTCCTTCTTTCCTTCTTCTTTGTTGGAAGTCACCCGTCACTGGTGCCGGGGGTCCCAGATTGTGCTTCAGAACTTTTCTGGGTTTCGGGGAGGCATCTCCCCCCCCTCCTGCGCTTTCCAGGTCGCTATATTCACATGTTCCAATGGTAACTTTTAGAGAGAGTTTCGCTGCTTGCTTCTTACTCATCCGCCATCTTGAGGTCCTTATCATTTGCTTTCTCTCATAAAGTTTGGTAGCAATAACCAGAGACCAAAGAAGGCCAAAGAGACAGGAAGCCTATTAATGTATTAATACCCATTTGTGTCCCTGAAGATGGGGAGATGAAGCGGTGGGCATTTGGGGGCCTTGGAATGTGCAGTGGCTTTGGTTGTTTACAACTCTGTTTTTCTCTTTGCCCCCTAGAGCTGTGGTCCCACAGCTCCAGGTCCCTGTCCTGGACAGGCATATCTCTGCCCAGTTGTGGTTCCTTTGCCATGGACTTTCGCACCACAGCCAGATGGTGGCCAGCAGTGCCTGCCTGTCTCTCTGGACTGATGTGTTCTGGGTGATGGTACTGGCTTTCCAAACACAGACACTCCTGCGGTAGTGACTGGAGGAACCAGGCCAAGATCCTGACCCTTTGAACTTGAAAGGTGGCAATTCCTGTACTCCACACTCTGGCTTGCCCTTGATATGCCCAGCCCAGGAGAAGCGACTTCTGAAGAAGAAACGCACTGGTATTCTTCTCTTCCTGAGGAATGACTTGGGTTATCCAATGGTGTTGGGCAGAGGTGTATAGTTTTGTAATATAATGAATTGTATGAAAATAATAAATTGTAAATGAGTTGTATAAAAATAAATACCTTTTTTGTGCAGACTTTTTTCATGATGTGTATATATGGGGCAAACAACTCTTGCTTACACCCCCTGAACACTATCACTTCCTCCGTCCTGGGTCCTGACCTGCTTCTCCTTCCTGCTCTTCTCCTCTCTGCTTCTTTTCTGGATGCAGGGCAGTCAGTAGGCCATGGATCTTGCGTTCTGTGCATCTCTATTCAAGGTCTGGTGAGTGAGGTGCTCCCTGTGGTCCGGCAGGCGCTTTCCCTGTGTGTAATCTGCTAGTGTGTCTCACCAACGTGTCGGAGATTGGGGGAATGGGCAGGCTTTGTCAGAGATGTGCGAGAGAGTGATTTCCAAACTGCCCACTCCTGTCTTGTTATTATTTACACGTTTATTGGCAATGTCTTATGAACTCTTAGAGGATCTGTATAAAGTAAGTTACTGTAGAACTGCCTGGTTATGCCTGGAGCGGGAACTTTGATTCCTGTCCGCCCCCCTCCCTGCCTCACCCCAGGTTCCAAATCAGAGTCTCCCGTCCGTGTCAAGTCTTCCTCTGAGTAGCCAACAAAACCCCATAAGGGCCGCCCAGGACCCAGGCAAGGCCAATTGAGCTTATTCTTGATTGCATACTCTATGGGTTGGTTGCTCTGGCTTCCTTTCCTGTCCTGGGCTTTCTTGTGAACTCGGGCCCAGGAGGTGTCTTGTGGTCTGAGTGTAAGTGTGATGGGACTCAGGATCCATCACCTTTGTTCTTTTCTATACCCCCGCTCCTTCAGGGGTAGGAGCGCTAAAACCCCCCCGACTTCCCTGCTGCTGTGATTTAGATTCGCCTGAGATACACTTAGCACTGGAATGCAGAAATGGGCAGCGCACCTTTTACTTCAGCAGTATGGCCAGTTACATGCAGGCCCCAGCAGACAGGAGTTTGTGCAGCAGCCAGGCTCTGCATCCCACTTTCTAGTCCCCTGCTTCACAGGTGTGGAGTAGATGTGAAGTTGGCAGTTTCCTGCAGCTTTCTGAGCTTAGATTACAGCTGCCATGGTGCCCGATGTTGATCCTCTGGCTTCTGCAGCTGCAGCCATCCCTGTGCCTTCGCTAGCACCAATGTCTGCTTGAAACCTCAAGAGTAGTTTCTGATTTGTGCACTGACCCCTCACTGCTAGAAGCAGTGCTCCCTGCTTCTCTTGGAATTTCCCAACTTTGACAGATATGGAGGTAAAGGTGGGAAGGCAGAGATAAAATGGGAAAGCAGGATCACTGCGGTCGACCTTGTTCCTGCCACTCTTGGTAAGAGAATAGTGCAGCTTCCTGCAGTGGCTCACATCCTAGCTGGGCGGTTCCCTGTTTTCTTGAGTTATATTATGGTCAAGGAGGCAAACAAACTCTTGCTGGCAGTACTGACACAAAATGGTTTGTTGCAGTGGCTGCTTGATATTAGCATTGGCCCAACAACTGCTGTTCACACGGTTTTCACACAGACTCATAAAATAAAAGGGGAAAATTCTTCTGCCCTAGGGCAGGACCAACACGTGCTTTCACGTAATGTGGACTCTTCCAAGGCTTGTACTATAGCTCCCGAGAGTGGGTATCTGGCACTATGGTCACGACCTTCTTATCCTGCTGCTTTTCCCTACCAGCTGTGCTCACGCACTGGGCTCAGCCTCCCATGCACTGGACTTCAATAGCCTAGGTCTGGTCTAGAAACAGAAGCGCTTGGGGCCATGTGACTTAAGTGCTTGCTGGGTGTGTCAGGGTTCTCTAGAGGAACAGAATCAGTAGAAAATATATGTATACTTATGCAAGGGGATTTACTGGCAAGCTTACAGGATCTGAAGTGGGAGTCCACAAAGGCCATCTGCGCTGGAGAGCCGGAGGATTCAGTAGCTGCTCGGCTTACGAAGATGGAAGTCAGAGAACAAGACGGATCAAGGATGCCGCACCAGTCCGAGACCTAAGGCCCAGAAGTCCATTGCAGAGTTGCTGGTGCGAGTCTGTATTGGAAGGCTGAAGAAACTGGAGACCAGTGTCCAAAGGTGATGGCGAAGACTGGGGCTCTCCCAAAATGGGCACACATTTTTCTTTCCCTTTTTATTCTGTCCAGGCTACAAGCCTATTTGTTGGTGCCACCCGCATCTGGAGTGGGTCTTTCCCCCTCGGGTTGCTGGCCTACATGTCAAACATCCACAGACGCACCCAGCCAGAACTGTGCTTCACTAATCTGTCAGATGTTTTTTTTTTTTTTTCCTTTATGTGGGTACTGGGAACTGAACTCAGGACCTCGCGCTTGCCAGGCAGGCACTTACGCTGCTGAGCCATCTCGCCGGCCCTATCAGATGTTTCTTAATCCATTCAAGTTTGACATATCATGATTAACAGTCACATGGGGTCTTTAGTGTGAGTGCAACAAGGAAGGGAGGCTGTGTGGGTGACGGGTAAGTCCTGTTCCCAGGAGGCCAGCTGGTTACGAATGGGAGCCACCCGACTTGCACATGAGGTTGGGGAGTCAGTCTAATAGATGGATGCAGAACCCATCGCCTCTATGTCAGAGCTTGGATTACACACAGAGAGCAGAACTCAGACACTTTATTTCAGGTCATAAGAGACATAACCACCTTTACTGTCCTTAAGTCAAATCAGATGTAGCACTGTTTGCTCACATATATATTAGTCAGCCCCACCCCCACCCCCAAATCAGGGAGGATCTCTGGGCTGAGGTGACCCCTTTTCACTCATTTAGCTGGCAGAGCAGAGCAGATCCCTTGGCAATCCAGTAGTCTTTGGACCGCTTAGATGGTAAGAGGACAGTCACCACGAAGTTGGTTGAGTGGCCTAATTAAGTAAGGATGCAGGGGGAAAAAGCTGTTAGTTAAAAACTAACCTCTGATACAAAGAGACAAGATACTGAGAATTAAGATCCCTAGGTTCCAGATCTGACTGCCTCTAAAGACATGGCAAATAGTCCTCCAAAGGTTCCAGTTTTATGCTTAAAAAAATGAAGAATTTTGAACCAATGGTCCTTTTGTATCTATCCAGCTTAGACTTGGTATTACCTTGAACCGTGCTTCCAGCTTTCTGTAGTCTGACTCAGGAGTAATGGACTAGGATTCAGGCCTGAGCTTTCAGGGGGACTCGGCCATGCAGTGGTAGGTTGGGCACCCATTCATTCGTCCATCCCTCCATCATTCCTTCTTTGTTCTATCCTGCTGCCATAAGCACCTGGGCTCCTGGATTTGCTACTTCTGGCCCTGCCTTTACAAGAGCCCCCGTCTGTGTTGCATCAGGGGAGGGAGTGGTGTCCCAAGCAGAGAATGCTGATGCTCCCATCTTCTTGCCTTTCTATGCCATTCCCTGCCTGGTTCCTTGGCAGGTGCTTGAGTGACAGGCCAAATTCAAGGCCAAGGAATCCTGGGCTGCAAGCCTAGACAGTTTCTATGCACTTATTGGATTTTTGGGGCCTTGGAATTTATCCCACACCTGGGAAGGATCCCAGCTAAGCATCTTCTTGCAACCTCTTTTCCCCCTTTTTCAGGCTTCCCTGGAGGCCTGCCCAAACCACACACCCTCTTCAAGCAGTCAGTGCCAAGGACTGCACGAGGCCTCCTCTAGGTCTGGGAAAGTATGTGGGCCATAAACAGCACCCTACAGCTACTGCTTCTGATTTAAACAGTCAACTCGCACTTGGCCAGAAATGATTAAGCTGCCAAGAATGAGCTGAAAATTACAGAATCATGCTGTAATTCTCAGTCTCCGCATCTCACCTCTGCTTTCTGAGGGGTTCACTGTGCTGAGATGACTCAACAGTCGGACAGTAACTGTCCTCAAGGGGTGGATGGCTGGGATTGGTGTTTGCGTGGCTTGCTCATCACGTTACCACTTGAACAGAAATCCTGAAGGCCAGTGCCGGAGGTCCTATGCCATAGTGGCTGCAAAATGGGTGGTTAAAGCAAGCATATGGATGCTGCGCCTGTGAGTCATGGTTACAGGAATTAAAGGTGGGCTGCCACTGGAAGTGACACAGAAGGGGAGTTGTGGGGAGCTGTGTGTATGTGTGACAAGGCATGGAAATAAAAGACTACGTCTGGCCTAGAAGGGCCACTGGTGCTCAGTATACAGTATCTCAGACCCTTGGGGGCTTTAGCACTGCCAAGCCAGGCCAAAGAAAAGCTTACTGCCTCTGGAAAGGACCAAGGTCGGTCACTACCGACCACGCTGGACTAGCCCCAGCTGGGCTAGAAAGAACTCGGTGAAAGAACTTTTTTTTTGATATGTGTGTGTGTTGCTTTTGTTTAAAAATTTTTTTCTTCTTTTTTTTTTTAATCAGTGAGGGACCATGTTTTCCGTCTGAGAATAATTCAGACCTCTGAGAACTTGTAATAATGTGAAAACTTCCCGCTTTCATTAAATTTACACTGATACAACCAACAAGACACTTGGACATATGTTAGTGTAATTAATTTTAAAAAAACAGCATGTTTCTGTAATTTTCAACTTAAAAATGTATTGAGAAATTTTAAGAATGCAGTGATCTATGATCCAGACTTGCTGTTAACATTTGAACATATTTTTCTGTTAATGAAAAAGTCCAAAGATCATAGACACAATTTAAGCTTTTGCTTCCAACCTTATCACCCATGCTTTTCTATACTCTTTCTGTATTATTTTGAGCATATCCTAGACAACATGTAATAGTATAGTATGTATCTCTAAATCACGACTCTTAAAACATAAGGCAGTATCACTGTCATAGAATATCAAAAATATTAATAATTCCTTCATAATAAGAATGTAGTCACTGTTCAGATTTCCCTAATTAGTATGTGTGTACTGTATACATATGTATCTCTATACACATACATGCACATATAAAATAGTATATGTATAGTATACATACAATTAAGAGTTAGTTTGTTTGAGTCAGGGTTCAAATAAGGTCTGTATCTTGCAAGAGTGATGTCTCTCTTAAACATGTTTCAATTGGTAGATTCCGCCTCTGCTTCTTTTGCCACCCCATATATTTGTTGAAGCAATCAGGTAGTTGTTCCTATGAAGTTTCCCAGTCTGGATTTTGCTGACAGCATTTGTGTGATTTTATTTATTTAATGTTTTTTTTATTTTTTGAGACAGGGTCTTACTATGTAGTGCAGGCTGGCCTTGAACTTACTGTGTAGCCCAGATTGGCCTCGAGCTCACAGCAATCCTTCTGCCTCAGCCTTCCGAGTGCTGGGATTACAGGCATGTGCCACCATGGCTGGCTCTGCATCTGTGGTGATTTTGAACACATTCCTCTACCCCTATTTAAAGAGGTGTTTAAATCTAAAGGTGTGATCCCACACAAGTTTGAGTTTTTTGGCAAAAACATTCCATAGGTTATATATACCTCCATCAAGAAACATATTATGTCTAATTTTTTTGGGGGGATATTAGCAGCCATCAATGATGATTACTTAATAGTACATTATTAAGCTAATTATTTTAAAATTTACTGATGATTAAGTGTACAGAATTCACCTGTCATTTAATTTCTTTATGTAGTATAGACAAGGATTTAGTTTAGTAGCGCCATTTGCGGAATAATGTCTCCATTCCAGGTCACTTTTAAATGACGCTGGTATTATGTCAAATTCCCACGCGTGCACGGGGTATTTCTATGCTCACTGTGGTGCATCAGATCTGTTCCTTGAGTCTTACGCCAGTGTAATATCACTTTAATTTCAATATTTTGATATTTGTTAGAATTAGACTCTACTCTATTTTCTTTATTTTTTTTTATTTTTTTTTTTTACTCTATTTTCTTTAAAAATATTTTTCTATTCTTTATTTCATATGAGTGTCAGAATAATCAATTCCACCAGAATTATATTTGTTTCACTGAGGATATTTTGAACTTGGATATTAATCTGGGAGGGAACTGGAATCCTTATCATATTGAATCTTCCCCCTTATGAACATGACACAGCTCCTCCACGTACTCCAGTCTTACTTTATTTTATAAAGTCCTCCAAAAGAATCTTGCCCTTCTTTGTCAGGTTTGATCCTGGTATGATCGATTTTGTTTTCATTGGAATGGACTCTTTTATGTCACTTTAACCCCTATGTGTTTTTGATGGGCACAGGAATTCTGTTGATTTTTACGTATCAGTCATTCCTGCTGGACTTCTATTATTTCTAAACAATTTTCTCTAGATTATTCTGGGTTTTCCCCGGAATCAGTTGTGTTGGCAAATAATTCTGTCTCTTCAGATTTTACATCTCCTTTCCTTTTCTTGTCCTATTGGTTTAGCTAGCGCTTTCTGTATAGTACTAAATTGCAGGCATTAGAGTAAGCAATCTGGTATTGTTTTGATTTTAACCAGAGCTTCTAATATATCGCAAGTATGAGGTTGGTCGCATTTTAAAATTATTGCATGGATATCATCAGTGGATTAAACTGGATGTGGATTAGTGGGCAGAGCCCATCACATCCTCTGCTGTGATATTACTTGCCACACGCAGCAGCTTCCCACAGCTCTCAGAGTTCCTTGCTGGGGTGCCACTGATCAGAGACGCCCACCGCTCGTGTCTGCCTTTCCCGTGTCTAAGAAGGCTAAGGTGCTGTGCCAGAACTCTTGGATCGTGACTATTTAGAACAAACCAAAGGTCTTCACCCTCAAAGTGAACTATTTCATAGTTCTCTAATCCTGTCACCCTAAGTTCACATCCACAGCTAGAGAAAAAGCAGAATCAGGGTTCAGCTGCCTCCAGCAGATTGTCATTGCTGGGTAAGTATCTCTAGGATAAAGAATTCACCTGCCTGCCTTCCTAGTCTACTAAGTTTTCACTATGACTGCTTGTGATTTACTTAGGTAGCGTTTGCTATGTGCTGGGCATTGCCCTAAGCTCTTTCCAAGCATCAACACATTCCTGCCTGACTACTGTGCGAGACAGGTACTATTTCAAAAATTATCCCTTGGGCCGGTGAGATGGCTCAGCGGCGTAAGCGCCTGCCTTGCAAGCGCGAGGGCCCGAGTTCGACTCCCGGATCCCACATACGGAAAAGGGGCCGGTGATATCGCTCAGAGGCACAGGTGCCTGTTGGCGCGCGAGGTCCTGAGGTCGACCCCCCGGTACCCACAAAAAAAAAAAAAAAAAAAAATTATCCCTACCGCTTTGTGTGATCTCTTAATCCAAGACTCAAATGTTTCTTTAGTCTTGGAAAACTAGCTATCATTTTTTTCCCAAATATTCCCTCTCCTCTATTCTCACTGTCTCCTTCTGGGTGCCTTCTAGGTAAATGTTGGAGGTTCTGCTCTTTCCCCAGCATGACCTTCCTCTCATCACTTTGGGGGATCTCCTCAGTTCATGCTTTAGCTGTCTCTCAGCTTCTCTGTTGAGGTGCTTTTCTTTCTATCTGGTTCTTTTTTTTAGGGTGCTATCTCTGTTTCAGGTCCAGAGTTTTGCAGCATAGTTTCCCATTTATTAGTTTATTTTAAAATCTCTTTTCTTTGATGAGCCAAAATGGATCTGGTGAGAGAGACATTTTACTGTCTATTCAGTCCGTCATTTTGAAACTGGAAGTTTCTGCTTATTAAACTTTGTTTTCTCCTCATGAGTTTCAACAGAAACAAACATTAACTCTAATATCAATCTACACTCAGAACAAATACAATTCACAACATTTATAAATTTGAATGATTAACTGGCCCAAGAACTCCCTTAGTACATTTGGGCTCAAATGAAGCTTTTGTTCGGTCAGTACAGGACTAATGGTAACAGCGTCCTCACCTGTGGTTGACAGGGTTCCTGCCCGAGCCCCTGTTTTATAGAGCGGGGAGTGGTATAGTGTTGGGCCTGGCTTGTAGTTTTGCTGTGGCTCGAAATGCACCACAGGCAGCATGGGATTCATCTGTCCAGGCAGTGCGTCTTCTATGACCATCTCCTTATCATCCCACCGAGAAGCATCCATGAACATTCCATGAACAAGAACGCCATCCTCAGGAGAGGGCAACTGAAAGATACCCGCAAGTTAAAAGGTCAGAGGAAGAGAACGGGAGCAGCAGTTTGGGCCATGTCCTATGTCCCACATCCTTACCAGGTAGTTCTAAAAAACAGTCTAAAATCACAGTTATTACCTTTTAGAGAGGGACACCCCAAGGCTTTGAGAGATAGAATACTTGCTTCTCAGTTTGATGCTGAATCTCATACTTTTCATACCCTGCCAGGATGTCCAAGAACTCATTGTAGGCTTCAGACTACCTGATACCATGGTGTAAAGACATTTCCCCTTCTCTTGGGAAGTAGATGGGACTTCACTTTTTAGAGAAGGATCTGAATGCCCTCTGCTGTCCAAGAAGGCAGATTATACATCTGCAATGATTAATATATAGAGAGAGCCTCGGAAAGTTCCTTTTCCTTTTTATTTCCATTAAAAATGGTGCTTACTTTTTTTTTTTTTTTTTCCTTTTGTGGGTACTGG
This sequence comes from Erethizon dorsatum, assembly GCA_028451465.1. Lineage (NCBI taxonomy): Eukaryota > Metazoa > Chordata > Mammalia > Rodentia > Erethizontidae > Erethizon > Erethizon dorsatum. Next base: position 15,730,576 of record CM051824.1, read on the forward strand.
GAACTGAACTCAGGACCTTGCGCTTGCCAGGCAAGTGCTTATGCCGCTGAGCTATATCACCGGCCCAATGCTTAGTTTTTAAGTTGAGAGAGGAGAGGAAAGGAGAGGGAGAGAGAGAGGAGAGAGGAGAGAGGAGAGGAGAGGAGAGGATCCTGCTCTTTAGTGTTCCACGTCTGGATGTTTCCATGGGTGTACCTATGCCATCCTTCCTCAGACACTGTCAACGTGGCTAATTCTGGGTCTGACCTTTGCATAATTGGAGCCCCACACCTACAATCAAAGGATTAAGCATGCTGGTAACATGTAGCATACTGTAGAGTGAATGAATTCCTTTTGCCCGGTCTTGCTTTTTGGTGTCCTGAACTTTGTTTCTTGGGTAAAGCAGGGTGGGACGGAACTTCTTGTTTGGGGGCTACTATGGAGGTTTGTGCAGGTTTGCCTGAAAACCACCTTGCCACTTACCTGCCAAACCACATGTAGGAGCCACCTGGATGGGCATCCACCCAGAGGGAGTGCATTTTCCTAAAGGGCACAAAGGTGGCACATGGGCTGATAGTAGTAGTCCTGCCTGTTTGTCGCAGAAGTAGCGCTCTCTGAACACATACCCTGACTGTCTCTTGCAGATGTCAGCTGGGTGAATCAAGAGATCGCCAGCTAGACCATCTGAGGCCCCCAGAGCTTTCAGTCGTTGTAAAGTATTGTCATGGCTCAGTGCACAGCATGGGTGGGGTGGAGCGATAGAGGCCCTGGGGGTCACTTGAACCCCACCCTGTCAGTCAGCCTCTGTGGCAGAGAGAGCGTGCCAGGCACAGAGCAGGGTCAGCATCCTGGAAGATTTGGTGATGGCTTTTATGTGGGTATTGTTTTGCCCTCCAGCAGTCTTAGTGGTTTCTGACATGGACCTGGGACACCTTTCTGACCCACAAGAATGTCAAAATAATGAGGAGTGCATCTGTAAATTTATTTCCTCCTTACTTGAAAAATATTTTGATGTTTTTGATATTTTTAAATTTCTTTAAAAACATATGCCTTTTTTTCCTGTCATTTTAAAGTACAGGTGATTAAGAGGCACGGCTCTTATAGTATTTCATAGATCAAGCCATGAATATGGGGTCAATCTGATCTTTGCATGTTCTTGCTAATCAGAGCGATGAGCAGATCATCCAGCTCTGAGTTGGGTGGATCCTGATAGAATTACCCAGGAGCAATTCCTGCTAATAAATACCATGGTATTTTAAGGAAAGTTTAATAAAAGCCACTCACCCCAACTACTCTGCTTGGTTAGTGAACACTTTCTTGACAAAAGCAATCTGGAACAGGTCTTTAATCTCACAGCATACATAGACAATTATATGCATAAGGCACACTGGGTGGAGAGAGGCTTTGGGACAGAGGCTCCCATGCCCCATGGGTATCTCGGCACATGTAGGTGGGGCAGCTTGTTCCTGGCTGTTCACTAGAAATGTCGGGGGGAAATCTTAAAAATTAACAGCGATGCCTGGGACCATTCTAGAGAGTCCCATGTAATCAGGGTGCGACCTGGTGGCGGGATTTTTAAATAGCTCGTCAGATGATTCTGAGCTGCAGCCAGGTTGAGACTCACTCATACATGGAAGCCATGGTTCTCAGGCCTTAAGGAGCTCAGAATTCCCTTTACGGTTTGTTAAAATGTAGATTTCTGAGTCCCAGCCCAGAGTTTCTGGTTCAGCAGGTCTGGAATTGGGTCCGGGAATTTGCATTTCTACCAAGTTTGTAGCAATACTGACACTGCACACTGAGTACCAATGTAGAGAAGTGAACCGTGTCATTCAGCTGTCTACACTGCTTCCAAGTGCATTCCCAATAGTTATCTACCATGATTACACTTAGAAAATGTGTAAAGTTAGCTTACTGATTCCCCTGGGAGACAGCTGAATGGATGACATAGACAAATTTAGCTTAGTAATTTGTTGTATCACGCGCAGGTCATATGATATGACTGAGATTCATTCATACTGCACTCAGCTCTGAGGCTGGTGCTGTCAACCCCATTTTACAGATGAGAATACCGAGGTGCAGACACGTTAGCAATTGCTCCAGCACACAGAATTAGAGAGTAAAAGAGTCAGGAAAGAATCAAATGCAGGCTTCTTTGATTCTGAAACCCTTGTTTTTAATGTTTTGCTGTCTTGGCTTGCAAGGAGGATAAAGTTACTGTAGGTATCTAAAGAAATAAAACAGTATTTCTTAGAAAAATATTTCTATAAATCAGACTAAATTTATGCCACGCCCATGCAGTGACTGCTAACTGGAGAGCTTGTCTTGGGGTGTGATTACTATGTTCCCCTCCTTCTCCTGGAAATGGAGGGTGGTAGTGGAGTGGGGCAAGGGCGATTGGCTACACTCTTGAATGACAATAGCATAGAAACTTCTTTGCTGTAATAGCAGGTGGACAATACCTCCAGGTCCATGGGCAGTTCTTCTCCAAACTTCACTGTCTTGGCAGCTTCTATCACTGCAGTTTGATCCCGGTAGGTAGGAACCATGTTGTACTTGAAACTCAGCTCGTCTATAGGCAAATTGTATTTCCGAGCATGGTTCTGAAGAGTTCCTGTACAGATGAAAACCAGAATGCTGAGCCCTCCAAACAGCATTACTACTCCACACACACTGCACCCCTCTCCCAACCAGGCTGCTCTAGCACTAGAGAACTTCTGCTCCAAGGAAAACCCAGCTACTGACACTCTACTTGGAATTAGTTCACAGAGACTGGAAACCTGTGGGTTATGTTGGGAGGTGAGGACCCAAAAGATGTACAAGCGCTGGTTATGCCTGGGAAGAAGAGTAAAGAAGGCCAGTTCTGAAGTGTACTGTATTCCCACAAAGGAAATTTCAGGGCCAAATCTCCCTAACTGTAGGATTTTGTTCAGCTTGGGATGTTTGTTAAGGATTAAGAATGAGACAAATTAAGGACAGGCTATTAGTATCTAGTAGCCCCAAAGCCTGGCTCCTCTGGGGATCTTTAGCCAGATTTCTCAAGGGCTGATGGAAGGACATTAAGGGCATGTTTTAGAGAGGAGGCTGCTCAGAGCTGGGGCCTGTGCAGGTGGAGTGCGGGTGGTGGCCTTGAGCATGGGTCACATGGGAAACTGAGTCACAAGCTTGCGTTCATGTATGCAGCAGTGCCCACACTTGAGTAATCTGCAAGGGGCAGAAGTTAGGTTGCTGGGGGACATCTGCTCTTTCTGCTGTCCTTTCCCCCCAGTCATCAAAGAAGAGCAGGGCTTTGTTGGACTGCTCTATATTCAGTAGCTCTACTGCTAGGCCCTTAGCACCTGTGCTATCTCTCCAGCTCCTAGAAACCCTGTGTGGAGCAAAGCATAACCTTTCCTGTGGGATTTTTCTAGGGAAAGCACCAGTACCTGTTAGAAATCCTTGAGGAAAGAAGAAACCAGAGATCCAGAAGGACTTGGGCTGTCCTCTTTTGAGCCACAACTGAAGAAGAGACATTATATCACAATGAAGAGGAAAATAGAGAGTTAACTTTTTTTTTTTTAATGTGGGTACAGGGAGTCGAACTCAGGACCTTCCACTTGCCAGGCAGGCGCTTATGCTGCTGAGCCATCTCACCGGCCCAACTTTTTTTTTTTTTAATGTGGGTACAGGGAGTCGAACTCAGGACCTTCCACTTGCCAGGCAGGCGCTTATGCTGCTGAGCCATATCACCAGCCCGAGAGTTAACTTTTTAGAGTTAAATTTCCTGCAACTAGCCACTCCCCTGAACAGATTTGTCTTCCTGTCTTCCACCAATGCCAGGTACATATTTCCCTTATCTAACCGACCGTACCCTGAACTCATATGTTATTCCAAGCACTTGCCTCCTGGAACTCCGAGCCTGCCCCACCCTGCACCTGTGTGCTTCCTGTAACTCCGAACTTGCCCGAGTTTGAACTTCTCTTAGCATGCAGTATACATGAGGTAGTTTTCTCTTAGGCCAATCAGTAATAATGGCATAATATGTAACCGATCAATAACTGCCAAATACTCTGCTTCTGTACTTCCCGCTTGCAAACCTCATATAAGCCCTAAACTACCAGAGATCAGGGTCTGACATTTTGAGGATTGATACCCTGTCAGGCCCGTCGATGTTAAATAAATCTGCCTCCAAATCCTGGGTGATGTTTCGGTGTTTCTGTTTGCTGCTGCAACAAGGCACTTTATTTCTGAACTGGAGTTCATCGTCTAAGTCAGAGCGACATTTTGGAGGCCCCTCAGGAGGCAGACTCTAAGCTGGTCCTGAGTTAGTGACCATTCCATTGTACTGCCTGGCCTGTCCCTCCTCCTCACCTCCCAGCATGACAGCAGAACCTGATTAATACCAGGACAGATGAGAGGAGAGGGCAACAAAGGCACATCTGACTGTTTGGACCATGTCAAATAGGTTCTGTATTTCCCAGTAGGGTCCCCTGCGCTATGGCTAAAACCCCAAGAATGGGCTGGCTGGGGAAAGTGACGTCAGCATACGACTTTCAAAGTGATACTCCTCTGGAAGTTATGTTTCTCTGGGCTCAGATGATCCCTTGATGATTGTTAGCCAGAGCTTCCTAGGGGCTTTAGGGACAAATGTGCTTATTAGATCCATCAAACCCTCTGAGAAGTGAAATTTCTTACATCCACAAATGCAGTCCTCAAAATAAGGTCCTTGACCCATGATCCTAGTGGCTTCAGGGAAGGGTAGGCTGTGTTGGACCACAGAGAAGGAACCTGGTTGTTGAGGAAGCTGTTATACACCTTTTCCATTTCTTCAGACATCACTACGAATCCAGCAATGGCTTTATTGAGTGTTTCTAGAGAAGTCTGCAAGACAAAGGGATTGGTGTCCTTTGCAGCTGTAACGATCAAGGGTAGATGACATTCATTCATGACACACACGAAGGGCCCACTAGCTAGGTTCCATCCTCTCTGCACACTGTCTGCTGGGCCAGACCCTGCAATATTTTGTGCATTTTTTTTTTTTTTACAGTGTGTGACCATAGGGTGTAACGCTTGGGTGCAGGAGAAGGTTTAGGCAGTTAATATAAGAGGCCGATGTGGTGAAAAGAAGGTAAGCAGGAGAGATGTTCACAGACACATAGGAATGGCCTTGGAGAAAGCCACCATCCCACTGTCTTCAGGCCAAGGGAAAAATGGATCTGATAGTGACGTGGGAACAGAGGGCCTGGAGATGGTGGGGGAAGGGGGAATGAGGACCACCTCACACCACTGGCCATTGCTACTAAAGGGGTTCCTACAGCCTCCAGGCTTTTTATCGCAGAAAGGAAAGATTCTTAGATAAGACCAATCTTCCAGCTGACAGCAGAGGGTCTCCCAGTATTGGAAATACTTCCTTATAACATGAACTTCACCCTCTCCTCCTCTCCACAGAGGCAGGCAGTAGTCCTGGGAGGTGCTGGGCTGGCAGTACAGGGTGATATTTACCACCTGGCTAACAACCAAGGCAGTGTAGATAGATTAGTGACGGCCCTTCTGGGTTCCAGTTATATGAAAGCTTTCATATATTGGGAAAACATAACAGGAAGATGTTAGAAGCAAAGGTTTTGTTGGTTAAACACCAAAATGAAGCCTAGAAGCATGTGCACATAGTCTTAGAGACAGGCAATGCTTGGAAGAAATAAGGCTCATTATCCATTCGTTCCTTCTGAGGTTAACTCATTGGTCCCTCCTCCCCACACTTCTTTTCGCAAGAGGCAGTGGAAGAAAAAAAATTAGGGTTTTAATTAATTCATCCTTAGGGACTAAGGCAGTGGTGGCAAACCTTTTAGAGCTTTCAGTGATAACAAACAGCCAGCTCTGGGATGTGTGCCATAGGTTTGCCACCACTGGTCTAAGGAGTCATCTGCCCCAGAATGCAGGAAGGAGGACTTCAGTCAGGGCCAAGACAGTTGGCCAGGAATTAAGAGCACATATCATAGAGGATTCTAACGCAGGCATTTTGTGGCCTACACTGTGAGAAACTTTGGCTTTCACTGTCTTCTATAAAGACATCAGGAGCCAGCATAGACTCACTCTTGATTGAGTACTGAAGCCTCTGATCAATTTCTGGCAAGTCAGTAGTAATTCTAATGGTGCAAGTTAGGATAAGGAAGAGACTGGAGATTTACAAGGTCACATACTCACTCGGGCAGTATTAGAAAGAGGAAACCCGGTCTCATTAGCAGAGGGTAAGTTCAATCTTACACGAGCTGGCTTTCAAGGGGTGTCAGTGTATCTGGATGGAAATGGTGGTGTATGGGAACTGGAAACTCTAAGGACACTCATACCATCACACAGTTCTCTGTGAAGCTTCGCTACCCAGGAGCAAGGGTGGAGATGAGCTCACGTACATGTATTAATTTCAGTAGGTTGTTAAACCGATCCACTTCCTGGCTGAGAACGGTGGTCAAGGAATTCAGTCGTCCTTGAGGGTCTTTGACAAAAAGGTTCTCAGAAGCTCCCTCCATCATCAGTTTTTCTGGAACACACACAACTGACTCCTCAGATCAGTCACCATTGATTTCTGTTCTCATTTTTTTTTTTATTTCTGTTCTCATTACATTACTACTGGCATGTGCTTATCTTATTCTTTCTAAAGCCATCTTCTCTCATGACTCGAGTCAGAGACACGGGGTTCTCATGTGATAACGTTTCTATTATTTAGAACTCTTTGGTGATTCACCTGTGTTTATACAGAAGTGATCACCAGAAAATCTAGCTGAATTTATGTATAGCAGGGAAAAATGTGTGTGTGTGTGTGTGTGTGTGTGTGTGTGTGTGTGTATGAAATCAGTGCGTTTCACTTCTCACCATGGCTATTTTCATCTTCTGTGCCAGTTTGAGCTATGTGGCCCCTGGCTTTGGGCAGAGGTGGGTAGGTCCTTAATTGCTTAAGTAAGAGAGAGACTGGTTGAGCTAAGGTAAGAGGACGTGAATGGGAGAGAGAGAAGCCTGCTCCCTTTCCTTCTTGGTGACCATGGCGGGAGGAGAGGGGCTGTGAGGGAAGAGAATGAAGTGGAAGTCAGTGTGATTTAGTGGTGTTTGCAAATCTGAGAGGAGTTTGGAAGTCTCTGCAGTGGACGAGAAGGTGTACCTAGTTTTGGCTGAATGGGAGGCACAGCCTTGAAGACTTTGGTGGCAAATGGTAGCAGGGCAAAGCACCTACCTGACAGACAAGGGACGTTCCAGAGACCAAAGGGCCCTGGGGGCCTGAGTGTTCCCTCCAGCATACTGATGTGCAAGCTTTGCCTTTCCCTGCACACCTGCATTGCTTCTAGGAGAGGAGGGGTTGTTGGTGCGAGACTAGGAGATGAGGCTGAGCATCTACCCAAATTACTAAGCATTATTCAAAGGAACTGGCTGAATTATTAAGTAGGCTCACGGTTCAAACCAGGTGGAAAATTTAGTTCTTCTTTCTCCCTATAATCACCAAAGGGAGACTCAAACGAAGAACCAGATGAGCTATATAAAAAAAAGAACTGCATTTTCCTGGAGTATCTGAAGAAGTTGTGAGTCAATAAGTGGCTCCAAAATATGTGAATCAAATTCCTTAACCATTCACAATGTGGCTGTTGGAGGAAAATCACCCAGCAGTATGGATTATTCCAATTTCTTGGGTCCACAGAGCTGGGGTAATACCTGTCTGGTCTCCCCCACTACCATCCCCTCAAGGGCTGTTCCAAACCTTCAGTTCTTTTGTTGGACCGATTGCGTCCCTGTCCCTCAGGCTCAGCAGATGGCCTGCTTATCATTTCATGGAAAAAGGATAAGCTTTATGAAGCATGGCAAGAAAAACCTCCTGAAGGGTTAAAATCTAACGTAGAAAGACCTTCCCTGTTCATAGCGGTGCTGTAGCCTTGTTCTAACGATTAGTTGTCTGATGTCTGGCAGAGCATCTTGACATGAGCAGGACTCCCTGCAAGCTTGGCCCAAGGACCTTCTCTCTCTGAAACATCTATTTAGATGGTGCAGATGTTTGCAGGCTTTGGGGGCTTGGCCAGCTCCGGGGAGGGGCTGCAAACCCTCTATCCCTGGTCACGCACACAGTTAAAACACTGCTGCTTTTGTCTCAAGTGCTATCACTGGGACTTTGGAGTCTCATTTGTGGAGAGGTCGCTCTGCCTGGACCCTTCCCAGTCAGCACTCCGAAAGCTGTCCCTGGGGACTTCCCAGTGCTGGATTTTCAGGAGTTGGTCTTCAATTTGGTGAGGTAAGCTTCTTTACTTACTTTTGCTTTCTTCTGTGTCATCATGTGCGTGTGTTACTCAACAGTTTATTAAACTTTGTCTTATTGTCTTTACCGTGGTGTTAGAGGCTTTTGTTTTTTGGGACTCTGTACCTCTAAGCAGCTGTGACTGTAGTCTCTTTAAGGCTGCACCTCCTCAGGGTTAAAAGGAGAAGTTCATGATCTCTGTATCCATCCATCCATCCATTCATCCACCCCGCTTCCACCCAGCCCTCCATATTACATTTACTGATTGGAATCTGCTTCCTAAAAGAACTGCCTTAATTTGCTTCAACATCAACAGAATTCTCTACCCAAGCAGATATTTTTTGAGAGCTGTTCCTTGTAGGCAGATAACTGACTTCTGAGGTCACCTGGCTCCTTTTCTCTGGGGGCTTTAAGAGTATAGGCAGGACACAGACACTGGTTTTTCTCTGCCTCAATTTTCTTTTTCCTATTATGACATATCTAAGAACTATGAACAACAGATCCAGAAATCTAAACCCATGACCAATCTAAGAAAAGTGTGGGGGTGAATGTCTTGTGATCATTAAAGAAGATTCCTTAACTTACTGGAAAACAAGATGAAAATAATTTAGCTATCTTGCCTGAATGGAGAAAAATAACGAAAAGACTGTCTAGTAGAACTTTAAATGATGATGGAAATGCTCCCCATCTGTGCTGCACTTGAAATATGGCTAGTGCAACTGAAAAAAAATTAAATTTTAAATAAATTTAAAATTCAGTTTAGCCACATGTGGCAAGTGGCTACTGTCTTGGACAGCACAGTTCTACAGACTTTAGAATCATGAAGCCAAGGGACATTCAGGACAAAGTCTGGTTAAAGTTATATTGGGTTATAAACTAGTTTGATCTTAATGCTTCTGGCAGTTGAGGTGCTGCAGGCTTCTAGTCCATAAATGGAGAACTTACTGTCAGGAGAGGTCTCTAAATAAAGTTTATATAATAAGCAGGTTTGAACATATGCTTACCACTCAATTCTCTGAATATACTGTATCCCTAAAATTCCCATTATATACAGATGCCAAGAATTATTTATTACCTGGAACTCTGGTTCGGATAGAAGCAACAAGTTCTTGGACAATTTCATCATTGCTTTTCCCCTCTCCACCAGCAGACGATCTTGGCTGAACCTCAAGTATGGTGTTAATTAAAGTGTTGGTCTCTTTATACTGTAACGGTGGTAAAAGACAGAATGGTGAAAGCTCAAATTCTCAAAAAGTAACACGCAGCAATACAGCTTACTTACAGAAATAATGGAAGCTGTCAAAATCAAGGACACTTAATTTCATTGTGGTAAGAACATTGAACATGAGATCTATTCTCTTAACAAATTTTTAGGTATGCTACCCATTAGTGTTAACTATAGACATGAAGTTGTACAACGGATCTCTAGAGCTTATTCATCTACTTGATGAATGCCCAGGAACCATGCCTGTGCATAATTCCCACTGTATGCCCACTGATTAATAAGGAAGATAAAAGTTACTCCATCGCTAATAGTCATCTTATTGGCTTTCTCTAGCTGGATTCTGCTTGCAATTCCAGCTTGGGCTCTCTGAGCTTGGCAGAGTAGTTTAGCTTCTTCTTCATGAAAAACAAAACAAAACAAAACACGCTGGCCTTCTGTGGCAGATGAGATGGGTGGGCCGTGCCCGAGGCACCGCTGACATGGACATCTGTGAATCTGGAAAGTGATGCTCAGAAAGCTTCTATTTTGCCTGGCTTGGCTCTAACCTTGGTCTCAGAAGCACCTTTTCCTGTCCGTCCTTCCTCCGCAGGGAAGTGGAAGCACAGGCTTTCTCCACTGCTGGGTCCACACAGTCTTCCAAGAACAGAGCATCCTCAGCCAGCGGTGATCTAAACTCTATAGCAAGTGGCCCTGAGGAGTGCTTGTCAGGCATGGGGACACCATCGGGAGGTGCTAGGTGACTCATAAGGACCACTGACTTGGTTTCATTGTCCAGAAAGAGCTTGATGCTTGGGACAGCAGCCTTGTCCTTCTGGTTTGTTATCTGGTTGTTCTTCATAGGATATTAAAGGCCACTCTCAGAACAACTTGCTCCCTTCACATCTACCTTGTTCAGGGTCATATTACAAAGGGCCATCAGCGATGCAGGAGCCAGAGGCTCTGACAACAGCAGAGATGGTACGCTCTGGACATGCAGACCCCTTCCCTCCCTGCCCCTTTGTGGCCTTTGCTAGTTTCTGATAAGCATCTATATGAGTACGACTTGCTGGGTGCAGAAAGAAGTAACTTACATCTTTTGTGTTAAGACTCTACTGATTGCAAGAGGCAGAATTATCTAACCTCATGTGTGTCTCGGGTGAAGGACAGCAGAACACGCTACTCCAAAATAAGCCATCTGACGTAAGGATTCTCTCAAGCTAAATAGAGGCTTCTTGGAAAATAGCAAGTGGAAGGACATTCTAATCTCCCCTCTTTCTGAAGACAGGAGATTAAAAACTCCTATGTGAAAGATGTCCTCCCTGTAGCAGAAGAAAAGGAGCATTCTTTGATGGGGAGCCATAGACAAGAGAATGCTGTCAAATAGACCGTGTTAAGATGCTTCTTATCTTTCTTTAGCCACCACGCATAATTCAATTACTTTTCCACAATTACTTCTCTTGTTCAACCTAATACGAAAGCATTTGGTTTGGACCACTCCTTTGAATGAATCTCCATTACCTTGTTGGTATCACATAAAGCTTACATTAAATCTGTAAGTTTTTATCCTGGTAATCTATCATATGTCAATTTAATCCTCAGACCCTCTTGGAACCTAAGACAACAGAGATGAGATTTTGCCTCCCCTACACAGGCATGATGGATCCAACGCTTTCCCGTGCAGGCCCAGCTATTTCTCTCTGCATGGGCCTCATTCCTTCCTGTGAGGAGCTGCTTCTGTGGGGTGGGTGGGAAGGGGTGAAAGTGTCAGGAACAAGGTCACAGGTGGCCGAAGACACACGATGTCCTAGTCAGTGACTCCAGAGGAGAGAGCCTTTCCCAACCCCAGCATCTGTATACACTGTTTCAGGAAAGGACTCCTCCTCCCTAACATGGTTGCGTAAAAACATGAGAATAGGAAAGGAGTAGCGAAACACTGGCCTCTTGGTCTTTCTAGAGGTTCCACCACTGATTTTAGGAATTCCTTCATCTCTGGGGAGATTTCACCCTCTAACTCTTATAGGGACAAAATCTAAGTAAAAAGAAAGATGGTCTCCTTAGCCTCATGAGGCCAAATCTAGCCTCAACCTTTAGAGATTTCCAGAGTCCCAGGGACACACCTCATTCCGTGGCTTCGGTTCAGCACAGACCCCTGTGCATGGGAGATGGTGAACAGGAAGGGTAGGCAGGGCCCAGGTCACAGGGGACTCTCAAGTGTCCTGCCGAAGAGCTCAGATGCTCTTAGGTGATGGTACACAGGTTGTGTAGAGAGGAGTAAAATAATCCTGATTGCTCTTTGAATTCATTGCTGTGGCCTGGTATTGCAACCCTGCTTTCAGTGAGCAGTGTTTTAACTTATCTGCTTTGGATGTTTGTAACTGTACTATCATGATCTAATCACATACAGATCCAGGAGCCTTGGCGTAACATGAGGCAACTGTGCCACCAGGGAGGGAGAAGGAGGAAAGGAGAGGAAAGCCTGCATCACCGTCTGAATCTCGGTGTTCTGGTCGACTATGAGCAGGTCTATTATGGATTAGGCAGAGGCCTGGAGATGGAGAGGGTGGCTGGTGACGGGACTCTGGGAAAGATCCAGGCTAAATTGGAACCACTGCTGAAGACAAGGTGAAACAATTATTTGTTTACTTAAGGATACTATTATAAATACAGAACTAGTGAGCTGATGATTGAAGTTTTGAATTTATGTGGACAAAATAAGTAATGTATTTTTGGTCAAGAAGTAACATACCTGGAAAACTAGGTTGGCATTTTCATGCATTCCAAAAATTTCTGGGTCATCTATTAAAGGCAGATTTTCAATGTAGTCCTTAAACTCTTGTAGGCTGTCAGCGAAGGGTGCAAAATAGATGCCTGTTATTAAAAACACAGAACACAAACGTATCTCAAATGGACTGGCTTTGTACTGCCACAGTTGGCATTTCTCTGGCTCGTTCAGATGGTGGCCGAAAAGAGACTGTATTTCCTAAGCCTCCTTGCCTTCATTGCTGTGTCTAATCTTGTTAACTTTTCTTGAGGTCTTGAACATCAGGTTAGTGTCCAAACCTTTCCAGATGCCTCCTCCTGAAGGTTTAAAACTCTGTGAGCCTATGAATACTTTGCTGAAAGTTATGCCTCAATAAGGGCTCCAAATTTATTCTAATTTGTTTGATAAACAACAACCCTCTTGATCTCCTCAAAAAGTCACTTTTGCAAAACACTGAAATTCAAAGCTACTCAATTTTCCCCATCGATGACAGAATGTATGAGGTATGAAAGAAAAATATTATAGTAACAAACACACTGCCATTAATTCCCCCTCAAAATGCTCTCCTTTGCTTCAGACACACTCATCCCATTATTCTTGCCACTTTCTGAAGCACTTCTGTATCTTTAGTTGTAGCTGCTTTGATGTCCTGAATTGGTGCAAAATGTTTACCTTTCACGGCTGTTTTGACTTGGGGAAGAGCCAGAAGTCTCACAGGGCCAGATTTGGTGAATGAAGTAGATGAAGGCACAATGTAATGTTTTTATGAGCCTGCATTTCCAATGGATGGCACTTGGCAGCCACATTCACCATATTTTTGATCACATCTCATAAAGACACAAAATAGGACTTTCAGAACTGATTCAGAAAGTGGCAAGAATGATGGGATAAGTGTGTTCAAAGTGAGGGGGGTTAATGGTAATGTGTCTTTTACTTTAATAAATTTAAAAAATTAAACATTTACCATAGTTTTCGATCACCCCTGTACAGTTGAATCTAAGCAGTCTTTTATAACTCAGTGGTAGAAACTTTATGAGGCCATTCTGTACCATCAGATTGTTCCCTCTAGAAGCACTCAAGATCCTTCATCTAACTTCTGTCTGACCCGTAATAAATTACTGCCGATTCATAGATCTGTTTTTTACTCAATTTGCCTCATTGGAAATTTTCTTTAATTACATTCAAAATATACTAGAATATAACCTACAAATACATTTAGACACAGTACAGCCAACTTTAATACAGAAATAATTCAAAGTTGCTGTTGTATAATATGTATTTTTGTGCTTTTACTATCTAACCAGCTTTGAAGATGTGAAGCATGGAGGTGGATACTGGGTTGTGCAGATCGGACACAAACTGTAAAGCTGGATGGAAAACTGTTAGACACTCTTGATGGCTGCTTGGGAAAGGCCTTTTCATAATATTCAAAAGTCATTCACCTGATTCAGAATATTTATAATTATCTTCTAATGTTTCAGGAGAAAAAAATCTTTTCAAGACTGTGCGAAGGCATCTTTGATCCCAGGTGTCTGTAACTCTTCCACCATATGTAATTTCACCTGTGAAGGAGTTTGTATTTTTAAATACATTATTCTTTTGTTTTTTAAAAAAATGGTAAGCATACCCCAATTCTAATAAGTTTATTTGCTACTAAAAATGGAAAGAACACATCAGCATTTCCTTCTCCCAATGCCCCATAAGAGAATAAAAGTAATAAAAGTCAATTTCTTTTTTCTGGAACTGTGAGTTGAACTCAGGACCTCATGCTTGCCAGGCAGGTGCCATGCCACTGAGCTATATCCCTGGCCCCTAAAAGTCAATTTTTAAAAAAGCAGAAAAGATCTAATATTTGTACTCTACCCTAATAGTTTTGCTTTTTCAAATAACAGGAACTAAAGCCACTGAGTTCTATTTACATATTTCTTACTTCTTCTTGTTCTTTTGCTTCAAAATATTGATTTTGAGTCTTATTTCATCATTAACAGCGGATTCTAAAACACATACACTTTGCACAAAACAGTGCTTGTGTTAGTGCCGGTGAGTAAAATAGAACCAAACGTTCATAGCAAGACATTCAAACCCTATACATACTTTATAAATGATTGCCATCAAGCTAGGGAGGAAAGACAGACCCAAGGTGAAACAGAATTTGCCTCACAGAAATTGGGGAGAATTAGAACTTATTGGTATACTATCTCTTTCTCCACAGAGAAGCTACTTTCAGTGTGTTTCATTGTCCTCCCTGGATTTGGAGTAGGAAGGAACTATATTGGAATGATATCTAATGCAGACATAATTCCTTAGAAAAAGCCCAGATTTATCACTACGATTCACCACTATAGTGTTCCCAGAAGGATTTTACTATGATACTGACATCTGTCAGGGCCATTGTGAAGATTAAACAGGCAGATGTGTGATGTGCTTAAAATAGTACCTGAGTGTAGCAAGATGTATGTAAATTTCCCTATTATTATTGTTGGGAAAAACATCTGTCCAAATTTCTTTGTGTAAATATTCTCATGATGTGCTTTATCACATGTTCCTAACCACGAAGGTAACACTGAAGGTCATCAGCAGCACCACTGAACACTGGGGAGGGGCGCCATCTTGGTATGGGTCTGTGGTCCTTGGCTGAATGCCCTGGCCTGGTGGGTATACTGACCAGTAATATAAATTAGTGCATCCCAGGGAATCTTCCCTTCTTGGCAGTATAGGTTGAGATTGAGCAAAGCACATTCCCTGTCACTGTCATTAAATTCATAGCAAATATTCCAACCAAGGGGTCCGAACTTCTTTCTCTCCTAGAATGGAAAATTAAAATAGTCTGACATAAAATTTGATAAAATCTTATGTAGAATAATGAAAAGTAAAAGTTCGCTATTAAAGTTGGGCACCTCCATACTTCAAAATCAGTTAACATCATGAAATTCAACTTCAGCAAGTCTTTCACCACAGGGGAAGTGCATCTTCCTCTAGTCCTGGCCCTTCCCCGTATTTCCAAAAGAAAATTTGCTATTACTGCAAATTCAGCAGATTTGTCAAAACATTGTTCTTTAGGGTGAAATAAAAATATTTCCCCATCAAAACAGGGAAAAAATACACAGAGTCGTTTGACCCTATAATCATCCATCTGGTAGAGAGTGAGTTATCTAGCTGTTATTTTAAGGAGTTTGTTCATGGCATCTGGTCATCCCATACCATGCTGAATACACACTGACTTTTCCATGGTGAGATAAAACAAAACAAAACAAAACAAAACAAAACAAAACAGAGAAAAGTGGATACACACAATTATAATCCTTGTTTCATGACGTCCCCTAGTAAAATTCTTTTCTTATTTCCCTATCCCATTTTATCTCCTTAGTTCTAAACTGATGGCCATGCCAGAGCACTAGTCCTAAATTCTTCCTCTTGCTCTCAAAATTTCACTAAATCTTAAACTACCTCCTCATCTTAGCTGCTTTTTTTCATGGAACAGAACCCCATACCTGAAGCTTCCAATTTCACATCTCTCAGATTTCCTCTAGGACTTGACCTTTTTGTTTATCTACCCCCATCTTGCATCTTTAGTCTTTGTGTTTTCCTTTGCTGGTCCTTTCTCTGAAGATCACACACAGCTGAGAACCACCATGATTGAAGAAGACACCACCGTGTGGTACCGTAGTTGGAGAGTCTGAATTCAAGTACAAGGTCACAGGATGGATGCCAGAGCAAGCAGCGAGGCTTGGACACAGAGAAGGGGACTGGTGCTGGGGCTGGGTTGAAGCTCATCTTTCAGGGGAAACTGGGGCTCCAAATGGTGGGAGGGACTGGTTAAGAGTGGCGAGGCCCCTTAAAGGGTCAGGTCAGAGTGAAACTACTGCACGAAAAATGAGGAATTGATGATTGACATATATACAATAATCCCGAAGTTCCGATTGTAGGTAATCGAGAGAATGAAACCACTGATTTCAGAACAAGAGTCTGGAAGGAAGCAAATTTTGGGAGGCAGAGCTGAGATCGATTTTGTGTTTGTTGTACTGAACCTACACACTCATCCAGGTGATGGTGCTCTGTGGGCAGATCAGAGCGGAGCAGGAGCTGAAGCTATGAGATGTGGAGGCAAAGCAAGTATAAAGATCAGAGGTTGAGGTAAAATATGAGGTGTGACTGAAAAATATGTAAAACATGTATGTAAAAATATGTAAAATATGTAAACAATTTACTACAGTAAAAGACACGCTGCTGGTAATCCCCCTCAAAATACCTCCCGCCCTTCAAACACACTTATCCTATCATTGTTGCTATTTTCCAATGCACTTCTGGAGGTCCTTTTTTGTGAGTGCTTTTAGTTGCGCTGTTGTGGCTGTCTCAATGTCATCAGCTGATTTAAAATGTTTACTTTTCATGGTCTTTGTGACTTTGGGGAAGAGCCGGAAGTTGCATGGTGCCAGAGCCGGTGAATTAGGAAGATGAGGACACACCGTCAAGTCTTTGTGAGCCTGCTTTTTCACTAGATGGCACTTGGCTGCAACATTCACCTTAGTTTTTGATTACACCTTGTAAAGACACTCAGGAAAGACTTTCAGAACTGCTTCAGAAAATGGCAAGAGGGGCTAGGATTTAGCTCAGTGGTGCAGCGCCTGCCTGGCAAGTGTGAGGTCCTGAGTTCCATTCTCCGTACAAAAAAAAAAAAAAAAAAAAAAAAAGAAAATGGCAAGAACAACGGGATAAGTGTGTTTGAAGTGAGGGGGAATTCTTTGAGAGGGATGAAGGCAGTGTGTCTTTTACTGTAACACATTTAAAAAATTTAAATGTTTGTTGGATATTATGATTACCCCTTGTAACTTAGGTTCAAATATAGAATCGAGTCCTCAGAATTTCACAGTGTCACTGGCAAGCTTTTGTTTATTTCTTATTTATTTACTTATAACACAATACACTTCCTTGTTGCTATTAGAAAGCAGAATCGAGTGTACCTGAACAATTGCGTGGAAGAAACAGATGCCAAATATTATTTGTCTCCATTTTTTTCCAAGTATATTTTCTTCAAAAAATGAAGGTGTCATTTCAGTAAACGCTCGCCTGATATTTGCACGTAAGCCTTTTGGAGGTTCATTGGTTACCTGGATTGAGATAGAAAATACACAGCAGACAGGGTGATTATATAGATTGCAATTTTTCTGACAACACACATAGAGGAAAGCCACTGAGAGGATGCAGATAGCTGAATCCCTCCGGCTTTCCTGGCACGTGCACACCTGCTTTATACGTTGTCACCCACTGTCCAAGGAGAGAAGGGCCAGGCAGGGTCCTGGGACCCACAGTAGTTGAACCACCTGCATCCAGACCTCAGATACTTCCAATTGGTGTCCAGTTTTCTAACTGTGGGCCACCGGATTTTGTAGTCAAATCAAAATATACTTTGTCTCGTGACATGCGAGGGAAGAATCACGTCTTATTTTTCATAGGCAGAGGCTTCTTAAATATTGGAAACTTCCTGTGTTGAAATCCAGCAGCCACAGCAGCTGTAGGCCTTCCTCTCAAATGCTGAAACTTAGGGAGGGATCTGTTATCATCACTCTGTATGCTTTAATATTTCTCATAGGGAGGGTCAGAGCTGAAGAGCTGAATGACCAACAGGACTAGGCCATGGTAGGATGGGCACTATCTTGAGAAATCATTTCCCTGATTGCTGTCAGTTGAAAGGACATTGACTTCCACTTTTCCACCCTGGCCACACAGACCTTGAGTATGCAGGGTCTGAGCTCCCTGGAGCCCCTAGGTGAAGGCTCCAAGACCAGTCATTTCACATTCCAACTGATACATATATTACCTTGACAGAATTTTGGAGCACAGTAACAGGAAATGTACTACTGGGCATGGAGCTTAGAAAAAGCCGAAATGTGTCCTTGATAGCATTATCTATTTAAAACAAAGACAAAACAACAAAATTAAATGTTTAGCTTGTATTAGCACTTTTTAAAATAAGAAATTATTATCGTACAGAAATAATAAATGCCGTAAACTCTGTCTAAAGACCTAGAGAATTTATTGTAAGTGTGTCATAAGCTATTTTAAGATGGGGTAGGAGGAGTTCTAAAAACTTCACATCAGGAAGGTTTGATGGCCTAGAAGCTGGCACATTTGGATAAAGAAATAAAGGACATGCCAATTTTTAATATTTGATGAGATAGTAAGGGACCTCCCTTTGAAATGGGGGAAATTTTCAATTGAAAAAGAGGACGGTTACAACTAGTACATGTAGCTCATGCATTTTTTTCTAAGCTGTTCACTTCAAGGCAAATTGCATAAAAAGGGCTCAGAAAGCCCTACGGAGAAGAAAGGGGGCCCCCTGTGGCAGAGAAGTTACAAAGGGAACTCAGGGAAGCAGGATATTGGGAGACCACATGGAGAGTATCGACAATTTAAGTCAATATGCTTACTTTCTGAGCAGTGGACAGAGAACTTTAAAAAGAACAAAGCTCCTCTTTTGGTTCAAAAGGCCTAAGTAAAGTTGGAAAAAAATCATTGTTCCCACCACAGGAAGACACAGGCATGACTTTCATGGCATTGATTTTTAGGTACATATTATATTATTTTGTTTCTCAAACCTGCCAGCTGGCTCCTTCCCTAGGTGTTTGCACTGGCTGTTCCCTCTGCTTACAATGGCCCTAGATTATTCCAGGGAATGAGAGGCCCTCATTTCCTGTCTTGCTCAAATGTCCCTTTCTCAAAGAAGCCCATCAAGCCCACACCACTTAAAACTGCTACCCTCCTTCCTCCCACTCTAGTCTTTCTGCTCATTACCTAATTCTTCTCTTTATTTTTTCCAAAGCATAACCACATTCTATCATACTAAGTTACATATTTACTAATTTATTCATTGCTGGTCTCCTCCCATGAAGGCAGATATCTATGGTTGTTTTTATTGGCTGACATACTCTAAGCACCCAGAACAGTGCAAGGTATGTAGTAGGTTCTGAAGTGGTCACTGAATGAATGGCTGCAGATCAAAGCTGATTTGATGTTTCTTGGTTTGGTAATTTAAACTGATGAGCCAGATTAAATAGACAAAATTTAAAATTAGTTCTAGTGCAATTCTAGATCATGGTAAAAGTAATCAGGCATAGAAGTAAATGGCAACCAGTCTTACAGGCAAATGATTTCATTAACCAAAAATACAAAGATGGAAAAGGACCAGGTTGGAGAAGCATTTTTTTTTTTCAAACTTTTCCACTTCTAATTGCAAAATCATCAAATTTTTTGTCTTGTTTTGTTTTGTTTTTGCTTTTGGTGCCGGGGACTTAACCTACAGTCTTAAGCATGTTAAGCAGGCTCTTTGCCACTGAGCTAACCCCTGGCCCCAGCATCAAGCAGCTTAACTTTCATAGACATCATAGGAATTTAGCGCTAGAAGAGAATCTTAGAAGTCATACTATAGGGCTTTTGTCAATGATGCTCTGTGGTCATTTTATAGGTGGGAAAACTGAGGCCCACCTCAGTGAAAAGGTGTGGCAAGCGCAGTCATGAAGAACTGGGTAAACTTTACTGAGGTTTTAGAACTTCAAGTCCTGAGAGGGCTTTGTTTTCATTTGATTTCATCTTTTTTTCTTTCTTTCTCTTTTGTGTTTACTACCCAGATCTATTTTAAT
The DNA here is from genome assembly GCA_028451465.1 of Erethizon dorsatum. Lineage (NCBI taxonomy): Eukaryota > Metazoa > Chordata > Mammalia > Rodentia > Erethizontidae > Erethizon > Erethizon dorsatum. The sequence continues at coordinate 15,750,402 of CM051824.1, forward strand.
TTATATTTTTTCAAAAATACCAGAACTCAAATGGTTGGGTTATAAAAGATTACAGCCAGGGCCAGAGGAGGCTTTTAGTACCCAGTTTAAGGTTTAAGGAGCTGCAGCCACTAAGACCCCACGAACGAGTTCAGCTGATGTCCTCAGCCTGTCCAATCTCCTCAAAGAACTGGCTGTTACGGCTTACATTTAGATGTCGCCCAAGAGCCTCCTGGAAGGTGACTGGATTCTGGGGGCTTACAGCGGGTTTGCCATTAGGGTCTGGTGGGAAGAGGCGGGTCACTGGGGGCGTGGCCTGCAAGGGTTTTTCCTCCCTCCCGGCTCCTCCCTCATTTTCTCTGCTTCCTCTCCTCCTGGAGGAAGTTGTGTCTCAGTGATGAGGAAAGTAGTAAGAGGAAACGTAATGCCTACAATAAAGAACTACTATGAGGAGTGGATTCAACAAGAAAAACTACATTAAATAGTATTATGGAAATGCGATGTGCTCAACATACTTGGATCTGTGAAGGTTTTAATTAGTTCTTCCATTGCTAACATCCAAGAAACAGCAAGATGGCAGTTTTGCAAAAATACCCAGTTTCCTGATCTCATTGCGTCCTTGATCATTTTCTCAGCAATGGGTCCTTGTCCTTGCCCCAGGGAAATTGACTGCACTCTGAATTGAACAACAATAAAAGATTGTTTTATGTTATTTTAAAACAATGAAGATATTTTGAAAAATACAAAGTATGAAAAACTCTTGCCTACAATACACATGCTTTTAATCCTAATTCGGATAGATGTGCAAATACTGTTCTTATTTTTAAAAACATTTTTACTGGGCCAGTGAGATAGCTCAGAGGCATAAGCGCCTGCTTGGGAAGTGCGAGGTCCTGAGTTCAAGTCCAGATACCCACATTAAAAAAAAAATTACTGTAATTCACACATAGGAAAGTGCAAGAACTGAACATACAGCTCTATGAATGGTCATAAATAAATATCTGTGGTTGAGAAGAGAACTTTGCTGACCTCCAGAGACACATCACCCATGTCCCTCTCTCACCCAATCATTTTTCCCCTTCCTTCCTCCCAAAGGTGAGCACTGTCCTAACATCCAATAAGCACTAACGGTCAGTTTTGGGAAAAAAAAATCTTAAAAAATTGTCTAACATACGTACAGGAGAAGTGCACAAATACTTGTGTGCTGCTTACTGAAGTCTCCCAGAGTGAATGTGCACAGGTTCCATTACCCAGGTCAAAAAATAGATCGTGATTGCGTCCTAATCATTGTATCCATCTGATCCTCAAAGGCAAGAATGATGTCGAATTCTAACACTACAGATTAATTTTGGTTGTTTTTGAATTTTATATGAATGGAATCATATAGTACATATTATTTCCTATTATATATCAATCGACATGTTTTTAGATTCATGTTATTGTAGTTAATTCATTTTCATTGCTGTATAATATTCTAGTATGTGACTATACCACAATTTATTCATCCTTTCTGTTCTTGATGGATATTTGAATTATTTCTGGTTGCTGACTACTATACATAGTATTTCCAAAAATCAAACCACTTTTGTACATGTCCTTTAGTCTATATGTGTGTGCTGTATTTTTAAAATATGTATATTCCCAGAAGTAGAACTGTTGTTTGACAGAATGTGTATTTATTTAACTTTTGTATAATATCAAACTGATGTATAGTTTTCCAAACTGATGTTGCCATCCCATACATCCACCAGCACATGGGAGTTCCTGTTTCTCTGCATTCTGGATAACACATGAGGTGGTGGAACCATTAGGAGGTGGTAACTACAGAGGGGTCCTTAGGTCATTGAAGACGTGCCCTTGTGGTACCCTAATTTCTTCTTCCGTTCTGCTTCCTGGCTCATGAGTTGAGTGGTTTGTTTTGTACTTGCTCCTGCCATGATGTACCCCCTTTTGCAAGAGGACAAAGCAATGGGCCCACCCATTCTTGGATAGGAATCTCCAGAACTATGAGTCAAAATAAGTCCATTCTCTATGTATAAGTTAATCTCCACAGATATTTCATAATAGTGATGGGAAGCTGCCTAACACACACACACACTCACGCACCCCGCCCGTTGGATCTGCTTCTTTGGAGAAGCTTAAGTAATACAAGACCATGAACTCCCAAGGAAGAGATGGTGTTCATCATTCTCTGTAATTCCCAGTCCAGGGACCAGGCCAGCATCAACAGTGGAGACTAAACGGGAAGGTGAGATTAATAATGGCATATAAAGAGTTCTGGGTTTGTTTGCACATTTGGGTATAGAGTGTCAGCTTCAGCCCCTTTATGGTTACATTAAAATCACGTGGTAATACACAAGTACTATTCCACTTGATTATTATACTGTAACGCATTAAGCAATTATTTTTAGTTTAAATGAGATTGCACCTGCTTTTATAATTTTTTTACCCCATTTTAACAACATATAGCTGAATACTAACATAACTTCATTTATTTACTATGGGATATCCGAACGTAAGAATTCATGTTTCACAGGGGAAGAAAGAAGGCAAATCTTAACAGAGATGAGAGGCACACAGTAGGACCTTACCGTTCTGAATACCCGCTCTCCCTGGCAAACCTCTGCAAGGTGCCCATGGGGTCTGAGCCGGTGCTCAGGATGAACACCAGGGGCGTGCTGTAGGACATGTCCTGGTACAGGGTAGCCAGGTCCACAGGGGGCGTCTCTATAAACTGTTTTCCAAGATTTTCTATCACAAAGTCTGTAACAGCAAAAACCACCTGCCAGTTGAAAAGAAAAAAAACATTAAAAAATAGTACGTTGTATATCTCATGGTTTCCTTTATACGAGAAGTCCAAATTATAAAGAAAGGGCTGGTGAGATAGCTCAGCAGCATAAGTGCCTGACTGGCAAGTGTGAGGTCCTGAGTTCGGTTCCTGGTACCCACATAAAGAACAAAACAAAACAAGAAAACCCAAAAGCAAATTATTTTTTATTTTTATTTTTATTTTTTGTGGGTACCGGGGATCGACCTCAGGACCTCACGCACCAGCAGGCGCCCGTGCCGCTGAGCGATATCACCGGCCCTTTTATCGTATGTGGGATCCGGGAGTCGAACTCAGGCCCTCGCGCTTGCCAGGCAGGCGCTTACGCCGCTGAGCCACCTCACCGGCCCTCAAAAAGCAAATTATAAAGAAAGAGCAAAGAAAAGACAGATAGATTCTCTTATATGAGAAACCCAAATTTAAACAAAGAGCAAAATAAAAGACAATAGGAAGTAGGGAGACAGATCTTTCTCAAATGGGAAGGGGATCAAGAGACGGAGGGAGAGGGAGGGAAGGGAGTGAAAGGAGATGAAAACGGAATGAAGATGTGTTATGTACATGTACCGACTCCACACAAGGAATGTAAACATTATGTACTGCAGACATGTACTAGTAAAAAACTAAACCAAAGCAAAAAGAAGTATATTGGATGAGGATCTTTCATGATTGCCTGCTGTGACTCCTCAGAACACAAGCTCTTGTACTATACTTATTCTCTCTTGATGGGTATGTTTCTACCCAGTCATTTACTGGGTTTGTACATCAATATCTGCTGACAAACACAACCTTCATGACTTCATGGAGAAAGATGAACTACTGGCTAAGAAGAAAGTCCCTCATCACTATCTACTGTACTCCTTGCTTATCCACTGGGGACATGTTCCAAGACCCCAGTGAGTGCCTAAAACCACAGATATTACCAGACCCTACATATACTATGCTTTATATATACAAACCTATGAAAAAGTTTAATTTATAAATGAGGTACAGTAAGAGATTAACAATAATAAAACAACATCACAGCAATATACTATAATAAAAGTTGTATGAATATGGTTTTCTCAAAATATTTTATTGTACTGGACTCCCCCACCTCCTTGTGATGATGTCAGATAACACAAAGCCCATGGGATGAGATGAAGGGAGGAAGCTTCTCAACCTGGCCCAGGCCATGGTCCTGGGCCAGACCCTTCTGTGGCCAACTGAGAAGCAGTGTTCACGTGCTTACCCACTGAAGCGAGGCTGTATTGTGGGCCATCCTTACCTTGGGTGCGGGGTACAATCTCTCTTGAGACATGAAGTACAACCTCACTTAAAAGTGGCATGATCCAAAAGGAACAGCCATGCAACAGCCCCAAGAGGGCTTGGGGCTTTGTTCTAGCTGTGTCACTTTGTGACTGAGCATAATTCCTTTTAATCTTCATAGCATTAATTTCATTATTATTTTTATTTAAAAGGATTTTGATTATATGAACTATGTAATTGCTTTTTACTTTGCTTTTTACTTTGCTCCTAGAGTTTACAATGAATGACAATTTACAAAGCACCAATAATTTGTTTCTTAGGGTTGCCTTGTAAATACCAAAATGGTAACACACTCCAGAAACGCATTTGAATTCAGACAGTGAACAAGTATTTCTCTTGCAAACAGACAAATCGTCATTAACATTATATAGAGATCTAGGTTTCAAATGGTTTTATTGCAAACTTGGTTACACGTGCAATTTCTCATGTGTATGAAACAATTTTCTTTATGAAATATTTCAAATATGCAGAAAATAAACTTGCATAAAGCATGTTCTCAGTTAAGCACCAATCAGCCAATGCACATCTAGTAATACGTGCATCAAGGAACATGGTAAAGTATACAGATTTCAGCAAAGAAATGTATCCATCAGTCAAAGCTATGGAGTCAAGTATTTCTGCAGAATTAGCGTGCACTTTCCTTTCTTTTCATTTGGCCTAGGGCTCTTGTCTCTTCAGGGATGTGTAGGGTTAACAACTGCCAGGTAGAGGAAGAGGTAGTACCATGAAAGTGAGTATTATACACACCAGCCCAGCAGTGTGTGGCTTACCAGCATTGCTAAATGATCCTCCCTGTTTTCACACCAAGTGGTTCAGAGTTGTCTGGAGTTTACAGTATTGCACTGAAGATCTTTATCATACAAAAAATAACAGCTCCTATCTTTTTCACTCAGCCAGACTGTTCCTGGATTCTAGTTATTCTAGTCAGTGCTAGTGAACGGGCTGGCTTCTTGATTTTGAGCCACCACTCCCACAGTGGCCCGAGTAAAGAGTGTCCCCTTTGTGATCCACAATGTGTTGAGCTAGCAGGAGTATGGAAGGTATCTTGGCTTCATACTTCTTGCTGGTTCCTCAGCTCCAGCTTCTCTGCGTTTTGTATCTAAAATATCCTAATTTTCAGAGTCTTGATCAGATCCACTCCACCAAGAAAGTACTGCCTTCCTGTAGAGGGCTCAACTCTGCAGTTATTCCTCACATGTCCTCCTGCACCACGCTTCTGGAGGTTCCTACACACTATGTGCTCTCCTGCTTGGTACTCAAGGGCTCCACCAGAGCACATGGCAGAAGCGATCATCTCCTGTGACTCTTGGAACTCTGCTGCCTTTATTCTCACGAAGATCTTTATGGCACAATCGCCAGAATTTGCTTTCAATTTCTCATAATCTCTGTGCTGTAGTCAGGCATTTCTTAAAGACCATCTTCTGCAAATTCCATTTATGTTGTAGGATCAGAGAATGTGCAATGTCCTTTCTCCTTATCACCAAGTCTTTTGCTTAGAGGTTTCTTCTAATTTTTGTCACCATCTCACCCAGTAGCCACTGTTCCCTTTTCACTGAAGACTTTCTACCTGGCTCTTAAGTTTCCTTTCCATTATATGTTTCTTCCATTGAACAAAGTGTTAATGATTTCTCAACCTGTCCCATGCCTTCTCCTGCCACCATCTGAGATGATACAACCCAGGTCCAGGGTCCATGTAGACATCTGACATCCTAACCTAAGCATTTCTTGACCTCTAATTGCAGGGTATATCATTTTATCTCCTATACAGTCAGCCATACTGATGTCCAATCTAGGGACATATCATTACTTAGAACTGGTCGACATTAGAAATTTTAAGCTCAAATTGATCACAACCTCTCTCATTCTTCCACCTGTTTTATACCTCTAATCCAACTTGATCTGCACCCAAAGAAAACTTCCTTTTTGGTATACAATCCATTTCTTATACCTCTTCCTCTTCCCAGAACCACTCTTAGCAACACTTTCAATGGCACTGTACCTTTTTAATTTTTATTGCAATCATCTGTATCCCAGGTCAACCCCATAGCCTGTGTTGTAGTCAGGGTTTGCAAGGGAAACAATACAATACAGGACACATAATTTATAGAGTTATTTTGTAATAGTCACCCAAAGAGTCATATACAAAAAGTGCAGGAAAACTGTCCACACACTAAAGAACCAAAGAACCCAGCTGAGGGCCTGGATCCTACAGCAGTGTCCTGTATGAGTCCAGCTGAAGACCTACAGCCCATGACCATGCCCTCATGAGTCCAGCTGAAGGCCTAGGGCCCACAACAATGTCTCATGCAAGTATATTTCACGGATCTGCACCAGGAAGGCCCAAAGGTCAGTGGTGGAAGCTAGAAAGTCTGCACCAGCGGGATGAAGGATCTGTGCCAGCAGGCTGAGGGATCTACCCCGGAGCCAGGAAGCGACGCTCAGAGTAAGAACCGGAGCTCCCCCGAAAGTCACCACAGCCATCCTCAGCAACAGTGAGGTCCCGAGCTCCTCCGACGATGAGAACAGCCAAGTTCCTATCAGGAAAGCCAGCGTGACAAGCTCCTCAAGAACCGACAGCAGCAACTCTTCCTCACCAGTTCTCCTTTTTATGTTGTTGGCAACAGTCCTCAGGTGGGCCCTCTACACCCAGCACCACGCTGATTCAGTTCAGCTGGGTGTGACAAGTTGACCATCTGTTGTTGATCCACCACAGCCTGTTTCCGTGTTTCCACAGAGATATCAGAAAATCCTACAGCATTGCATCCATACCCCAATTATGCTTTGACCATTTCCAGTTAGTTCTAGCCTTTGGATATCTGTCTATCTGTCCCTCTCCTTCTCTATCTCAATCTCTCTCTCTCCAAAGGAACAGCTTCTGTTTTCATCCAGTACCTCCTGAAACTCACCACTTGGATTCTTAGGTAATATTATTCCCTTATTATCATTAACATAGGGGATTATATCTGCATTTATACAAACTGCAGTGCTTTATTCCTTCTCTTGAAGACTTCTTGAAGAAGTATTGAAACTCACTGGTTTTCATGGTGGTTCTTTCTCCTAGTGTTCTTCCTGCCCCTGTGACTATTCCTTTTTTTTTTTTTAATAAGATGATTTGAAGGTGGGGGAAAAAGGGAAGAGAGAGAGGACAGACAGCTACTCTGGATGAGCAGGGAGTATTCAAAAGTGAAATACTCCACTATTCCTTCTTATAAGCTCTTCATCCTTCCTCCGTGGCCTTTAAAAGCTGGTGCTCATCAGTTTCATCCTTTACCCACCTGACCTCTTTTTCTATTGTTTATTATTCCTCACAGTTCCAACAGCTCCAATGCTTTACTTTCCAACTCAATGCTGATGATTCCCAAATCTCTATTTCTAACCCATATTTCTCTCTAGAGTTTCCTACCACATGTTAGCTGGTTTCCAGAGTGCTACCCACTCTGAGAGCGGGCAGGCTCTGTAGGCTCAGTGGCATCCTTCGCTGACACTTTTCTCCTTTCACATTTGCTTAGTTGTTGGTACAACCACACCCACCACCACCCAAGCAGAAACTGGGAGCCACACCAGGTGTCTCATCACATCCCTCTTCATCTCGCTAATCAGCCTGGATTTTGTCTTAATCCAGGCTGCCACAATTTCTTACATAGACTGCTTCAGTAGTTTTCAAATAGGTCTGGTGTTTATGATCTTCTACCCTACAAATGCCTCCTCCTTATTGCTGCTATGATTAATTCCCTGCTAAAGCCCTCCAGCAGACTCTTGCACCACTTACGCAGATGGCGTAAATCTGTAACAGTGCACAGCAGGGAAAGGATTATCAGGTCCCTAGATGGCTGTCCAGGTTTTTCTTTCATTTTTGTCTGTATAAAACATTACGGTCCAGTAATAGAGTAAATGTCTCTGTTTTTTTAAGAGCCATCTCCCAAAGGCCATTTTAAGTCTCAAATAAATTATGAAGCATAACTGGCTGGTGAGCTTAGTAGAAATAATTATAACTCAGTCCTCTAATTAAAAAAATACCCTACCTTTTCTTCTTTACAACATTTAACAAGAATTAACTTTTGGAAAGAACTCAATTCTGAGAGCCTAGAATTCTGGTGTGCAGCCTCCTTTTCATGTGTCACGGCGTGTTCTTCACTTTTCAAATGAGGGTAGCCCTCCCATACTGCTGGGTTAATAGAGGTCTCAAAAGAGCCTGGAAATACAATTTTAAAAGATTCTTTAATTTGAATATTTTGACTTTGCAATTAAATAAATATATTTTGGTCATTTAAAAAAGAATTCTACATTTACTATGTGTTTTAACCACAAATGCAAAATGTTAACCCCCCCCAGCTTAATTAAAAAGCAAAGAATTTAAAATGAGGTCAGGCTAAGGCAAGATTGCAAGTTCAAGCCCAGCCTGAGCAACTTAGCTAGACCTTGTCTCAAAACAAAAAGGGCTGGGGATGTAAATTTGTGCTTTCTCAGAGCTCCCTGGGGTTCAATTCCCATTACTGGAGGAAAAAAGGGGCTTCAAGGGCCTGTTTACAATCCCCTTACAGCAGGCACTTTTTGTCATATTACCTAAGCGTATGGAAATGGGGTGTAACAACATGTATTCTGTAAGTCTTTGAAAAACTGGAAAGGATTCTTCCAAGTCACAGCATGCAAACCACATGGCAGTAGACAACCAGGGAGCTTCCGGTTTAGGAGGGCGTTCCTAGCAGAGGACAGGAAAAAAAAAGAGTAATAATTCACAAAGGTGATCACAAAATACAATTTCATCTTGTCTAAGGCAAAAAATCAAGCTCTAACAGCATGTTAAAAACAACAGTTTTACTAGAATAAGTAATAAGATGTAGTGAAATAGGATGCTGAGTGCAGTTTTCTGTACAAAAGTGCAGCTGGTGGAAACTCTGCAGGGTGACAGTTGCAAGGTTAGGTTCAAATCTGTTTTACTTCCAGGGTCTTCTCCAACATCCCACAGCAGTCTTCTCCCACTCCATAAATATTCTTATGGAATATATATACACACACACGTGCGCGCGCGCGCACACACACACACACACACACACACACATGTAATCTCAGCATCAGTCCCAAGACAAGTTACAGTATCACTTCAGCTGCTGTGAGATCTCATTATTGCAGCTCTTCCTGGAAGCTCTAGGAAGACTACCACGCCAACTGGCAATCTTCCACGAAACACCTACATGTGAATTAACAGTTTTAAAAGAGGCAGAGAAACAGCTGTGATTAGACTAAAACTAGTTCTTTGAAAATTTCCTGAATATATGCCTGAAGTTCTGTGCAACATTTTAAAATAGACTTATTGGACACAAATCGCATACCATGCAACTCATCCCTACAAAATATACAATCTAATGATTGTAGGATATTAACAGATATGAGCAACAATTACTGCAGTCAGTTTTAGATTTTTTTGATTTTTATTTTTATTAATACGTGTTTGTAGTACATGATCATCATGATTCCTCGTGGGGAGTTGATATGTGTACATAATACATCTCAATTAATTTTTCACACCATTCCCTCTTTCTTTCTCTCCCTCCATCTCTTGGTCCCCTCCCCATTTGCAAAAGATCTATCTCCCTAATTCCTATTATCTATCTTTTATTTTGCTCTTTAATTAGATGTTGGGTTTCTCGCATAAGAGAAACCATGTGATATTTAAGCTTGTGTGTCTGATTTATTTCTCTTAACACTATGGTCTTAAGATGCTTACATTTTCCTACAAATAACTCAAAGAAACTATATACAGCCATACTTTAGAAATATTTCAGGTTCAATTCGAGAGGACTGCAATAAAGTAATATTGCAATACATTAAGTCACATTAATTTTTTTGTTTCCTAGTGCATAAAAATTATAATTACATTATAGTCTGTTATGTGTGTAATAGTATTATGTCTAAAATACTATTATGTATAATAGTATTGTGTCTAAAGTTAATATATATACCTTAATTCAAAACACTTTGTTGCTTAAAAATGCTAGCAATCATCTAAGCCCTCACTGAGTTGTAATCTGTTGGCTGGGGGAGTGTTGACGGCTGCTGATGGATCAGGGTGGTGCTGCTGAAGGTAGGGGTGTGTGGGGAACCTCTTAGGTTGCTTCAAAGCTCAGGGGCATCTAAGAACACCTGAGGATATGACCCCACTTGTCTAGCATAGGTGCACAGTGGCATAGAGTTATGTAACCATGACTTAGCACAGGTAAACACGCATGTGCTGGTTACAGCACTATGTAAGAATGTAAACATGAGATAACAACCTGTATAAGAATTATACAATACAGATGCAGGTGGCTCTTGCACTCTTATGCTCTTGTGCTCTGCTCTGCTCTATGCTGCCTGCTGTTGTTGCTGATGTCTTGGAGCACGTGTGTTCTTTAGCCTTGGGACTTCACCCTCGAAAATCTCCCTTGGGCTCCCTGAGCGGGCTGACAGGGTGGCTGTGGCAGTTTCTTGAAGTTTGATGTATCTATTGACTCTTCCTTTCATGAAAGATTTCCCTGTAGCATGTGATGCTGTTTGATTGCATTTTACCCACAGTAAAACTTTTTTTCTTTTTCTGCTTTTTGAGACATGGTCTTGCTATGTAATTCAGGCTGGTCTTGTACCTACTATGTAGCCCAGGGTGGCCTCGAACTTCTCAGACTGCCAAGTGCTGGGATTAGAGGTGTGCACTACCAAACTCTTTTGCAAAATTAGAGTTTTATCAGCTAATATTTTATAGCTCTTGTTGTCATCTCCACAATTTTTACAGCATCTTCACTGGGAGTGGACTCCGTCTGAAGAAGCCACTTTCTTTACTCATCTGTAAGAAGCAATGCCTCAGCTGTTAAAGTTCTGTCATGGGATTAATTGAATTATCTTTGGCATCAATCTTGATTTTTCTTGATTTCTTGAGTTCTCTGGATATTTCCAGCAGACCCAGGGCTGCTTCCTCCACTGACGTCTTGAACATCTCAAAGTCATCCATGGGGATTGAAATAAACTCTTTTCAACCTCTTGTTGATGTTGACATTTTGACCACTCTTGAACCATGAATGTTCTTAATGGTATCTAGGATGTTGGCTTCTTTCTAGAAGTTTATCAGTTTCCTTTGCCCACATCTACCAGAGAAATCTCTATCTATGCCAGCTAGACCCTTATAAAATGTATTTCTTCAATAATAAGACCTGAAAGTCACAATTACTCCTTGATCCACAGGCTGCAGAATGGATTTTTTTTTTTTGTGGGTACCGGGGGTCGACCTCAGGACCTTGCGTGCCAGCAGTCACCTGTGCCGCTGAGCGATATTACTGGCCCTTTTTTTGTATGTGGGTTCCGGGAGTCGAACTCGGGCCCTCGCGCTTGCCAGGCAGGCGCTTATGCTGCTGAGCCATCTCACCGGCCCTGCAGAATGGATTTTGTTAGCAAGCATGAAAACAACATTAATTTCACGGGCTGTCTCTGTCAGAGCTGTTGAGTGATGAGGCGCATTATCAACACGCAAAAATATTTTGAAAGGAATCCTTTCTTTCCTGAGCAGTAGCTGAATGGTGGGCTTAGAATATTCAGTAAACCATGTTGCAAACATTCCTATCCTTCTAGTCCTAGAACTACTAAACAACAATCAGTGCACATTTTTCTATGGAAAAGGTTTTATACATGGAAATTAGTTTCATAAATTATTCCACAAAATCTAATTTAGCCTGTAGTGTAGTAAAGAACCATGGAGCATTTATGATAAAAACGGACATTCTTACTGTTAAAATACACAACTAAATAATGTAGCAAAATAAAATATCCCCAAATGCATTTCTAAAAAAAGCAAACTCATTCAACAATTATTTGAATTTCCTCATGGCATAGGAAAAGAAGTTTAATTAATAAAAACTTCTGAGAAGTTTCTGAAGATGATTTCTGGATAATTTTAAGTTTTGGGTTTGATGGCATTATATATATATATATATATAATATGTATATTTTATGCAGGTACCGGGAGTCGAACTCAGGGCCTCGTGCCTGCCAAGCAGGCGCTTATGCCACTGAGCTATCTCACTGGCCCTAAAATATATGCTAAACTTCTATTCAAGCTACGCTGCTCATGAAAAGTAGCAGCTGGTCCTGGAGTGGACATGGGCTCTGGGTGCTTAGGAGAGGTTCACGCTGCTGTGCATTAGTGTGAATCTGCATTTACATGAGAACACCATGAAGACAGCTGTTAAGAAGGCTGCTGTGAGAAGTTACTTAAACTTTCTGGGCCTTATCTTCTTATCTGGGATTCAGAGATATAATTAGGAACTTATTCAAGAAGAGTAGTGAGAGGAATGAATTGAGATGCATAAAACACATAGTAGGCCCTCTGTTCATGTGAACTGTATGAAGGTAAGAGACATCAAGAAAGGATTACCCATGTTTATAGCAGCACAATTCACAATAGCTAAATCTTGGAAGTGGCCTATATGTCCATCATATGGACATGGGAGTTGGGGAGGAAAGAGCAACTGGTGGAGAGGGGTTGCCTGGGCTTTCTTTGGGAGCAGAGCATGACGAGAAGTCAAATAAAAACATCCAGTCCAACCTCCCAGTGATAATCTGAGGCTCCAATTCTGGCAAACGGGTGCAGATGTCAGGTCTGTAGAGGTCAAGCCAAGAGCTTTGGGTGGAACTGAGATGGAACTGCCAGGAAGAACTGGGGACTCACCCCTGTGGGATACTAAGCTTGTGGTACATGCACAGGTCAGGCCATTTCAGGGGCTAGAGCTATTAGACAAAGGATGAACATAAAGAAGGGCACTGGAGAATAGCTTGTATTTCATCATCATAGGAGGTGATAATAGAGTTACTGTGTACTTCCCGGACTTCTAATGGGAGATGTTTCCAGGGAGGAGAGGTTGGGATTTCAGAAACGGTACTACCACATCTGTGAAGTACATATTTTATTGGATTTTAACTCTTCCCACTTGTAAGCCAGCTAACTTTTAAAAACACATTCACATCTACTAGCTCACTGATTACCCCAACACCCTTTTCTGCAGGCGAGGACACTGATACCTAAAAGGTACTGTTCCCCACGCCACACAGCCTGGGCGTCCTGACTCATAGTTCCCTGTTCAGCAGACCACACAGCCAACCGCGTAACCTTCAGCCACCACCGCCACCATGGAGCCCTGGGAGGTACGTGTGGAGTCTGCCTGGAATATCATTCCCCACCTAGATGCAGGGCAGGTACCTTTTCCATTCCTGCAGAACCTCGAAGGAAGAAATTCCATTCGGCTTCGGTTAGGGACCCTTGCTGTCGCATGATCTCAACACAGAGCATAAAGCTGTAGATGAGTTTATGTTGTTCAAAAAGTCCCCTTGAAATATTGACATAGGCATTTAGGAGGGTTTGCTCCAGCAGTATCTGCAGGCGGTGCTGTAGATCATCTGTCTTCACAGAAGTTTCAATTGTTGTATTGAACAGCTGTAAGAAAGAGAGAACAATATCCCTTGTTTAATTTGCTCTCTATGAGGAAAGTAAGTCCTGTGCTTCCTCTCCCTCCCCACCCCCATATTCAGTGAGCAAATAACAGCACAAGAGGTGAACACTGTTATATGGAAAAATCTAGAATTCATCCCAAATTGATATGTGACATTTATTTTCTGCACTCCCTTTCCTCTTCCATTTTTAGAAAATGGGCCCATGCCACACTCTTGACAATGTTCAGAACACATCACCTTGATGTGAGACAGGAAACTAGAAAGTTGAGGTAAGTTGGCAGTTTTTTTTTTTTTAAACACCCTTAACTCAGATTTAATTAAATTCATTTTTGGGTGACAGTTGTAAGGGGAAGGTGAGGTCATGCACTCTTCTTAGCACATTTCCAAGATAGGGTATGGAAAGAGTATGCTAGGATTTGTTTTGAAATATAGCAGAAATAGATCTTAAAGACTTCTACCCGATTTACTACCCGGAAAATGGGAAAGCGACTCCCCTAAAGTTCTCCCTTATTACAATGGCCCTGGGAAGACAGCAGAGGTGACGGCCTTGTGGGGTTTGGCATGGGAGGGTCAGAGGTGGCTCTGCCCATTTGCCGTAATGTTGGGCTGCAAGAAAGGAAGATTCCCCACTTTCCAAGACCTCTAGCTGTGTGAGGAAGTTCAGCAGAGCCTGAACTCATGGACCTGGCTGGAAGTCATGGGTTAAAGGGGTCTTGCAGGGGAGAACTGCAAGGAAGTTCCTACAGGGTCTGGAGGAGATTTGGCTGCAGTGTCAGGATCCACAGCCTGAGGGGGCAGAGGTGAGAGGTGAGGTAGTGGCTGCCCAATTCCTGGAATCTAGATATGCTGCTCATAGGAGGATCACACAGATCAAAACAGACCGGAAACTGGAAGCCAGCAGAGGACCAAGGTAGAGCAGGGCCGAGAACTTCTCCCTCAGAACATTGCTTTGCAGTTGTGCAGGCCTCTCTTCTCCCCACCCCTCTGCTAAGATGATCCAGTACTATGGGAAAGAAGCATGGTGGTGTGAGAACCTCCCCTCTAGCTGGTCTCCATTCCCTGAAATAAGAAGGGCTTGGAGGAAGCACACAATTGTTGTAGAGAATTGGGAAAGTCCTTGTTAATTCTGCTGAACATTTGGTCAACAAAGGGCAACATGGTTGTTATCTGAACACACTCTGAAGAGGACTGAGCTTTCTTTAGCAGCCCGACCAGAAGCAGAGAGGTTAAAGCTCAGTGAAGATGTCATATGTTTGGTGCCAAAATAAAACAGCAAATCTCAAAATGCCCCCAAAGAATTCCATGTGAAATGCAATTACAAATGGGTTTGGTAGAGGATGTCTTGGCCAGAACTGTCATCTACAAATCTGCTTTGGGTTTCTGGTTTCCCTTCCAAGCCATAAAACTTCTTGATTTTGATGATTCATCTTATATCCCCTTTATCTCTCAGGCCAAGGTATTTTTAGAGCATCTCCACTTTCATTTCTTGAAGAAGATTTTAAAACCCTGAAAAGTATGAATTCTAAAACACCCAGGATAAGAAAGGTGTTATCAGTCATCTAGATGGCATTAAGGGATTTACTAATTCTTGCTTTGCTTGGCTTTATCCCTGCCACCTAAAGGAGGGAAGAGAGATATGAGAACACAAATCCTTGCTGCTAGGAATTGAGGTTTGACCCCAGATGGCTTTGAAAAGCTGCTGAAGCAAATACATGTACTGGAAGAGAGCCCATCCATAGCTAAGCAACACAACTCTCCTTTCTCTGCACTCTTCATTTCTGTTCTCCCCTGCAGCTCCAATTGCTGCTATAGCCCCTATCATATCATTTAAGTCCTTTAGATGAAAACTAAGCTTTGTCTGCTGTCATAAAAACTGTCTGCCTATTTCACTTTCAGCAAGAATTGTATGAATGTCTTGGGGAGATGGAAACAGTTGCATCACTCATGAACCCCCCAGGAAGTGCTGCAGGTTGCTAAGCATCTCAGGAGACACGGATGCATGAGGCTTCAGTTCCACCTTCTGGGAGGTCAGACTGCAGCCGGGGGAAGACTCCAGCTGCCTATGACAAGATGGGTAAGTGCAATATGAGGTGTATCAGAGGTGCTGAAGTTGTCTGACTCCTCCCACTGAGAGGTGAAGTCTAGATCCTCCCTCTATCATTGGGCTGTGCTTGGCCTGAATGACCAGCAGACTGCAGCAGAAATGCTACTGTATGGTATTTAGGCCTAGGGCAGAAGAAGCCTGCAGCTGTTGCCTCAGTTTCTCTGCACACTGGCTTTGGGGAGATGTCTTCTTGGGACCCAGCTTCTTGGAAGTGAGAAAGCAAAGTCACATGGAGAGGTCACCGTGGTCAACAGCCCAGCCATGTGAGTGACCCATTTCCAATGTCTGGCCTCATCACTTCCTGGTGTGTGTAGCTCCAGCATGAGGCTTTGCTGGAGGAGGTGGCATTTAAGCTGGGAGGGAGGGCATTCTACACAGAGGGAGAGCCATAAATACAAAAGCATCCAGTGAGTCCAGGGAATGCAAACAGATCAACTGGCTGATGCAGAGAGAGGGTGAGAAGAGATACAGCTGGAGAGAGAAAACAGGGACAGGCTGCAGGCGGCTTTGAAGTCCAGGCCATCGAGTCCAAACAGCGTCACTGAGCAGTAACTGAAATTCCATTTAAAACCCTAGGTCAGCAGAATGGTTTTGAAAACTAGGCCTTGGCTGGCCTGGCTTCCAGGTGTGGGAGCCACCTGTGTACAAAGATGTGCTG
The DNA here is from genome assembly GCA_028451465.1 of Erethizon dorsatum. NCBI lineage: Eukaryota > Metazoa > Chordata > Mammalia > Rodentia > Erethizontidae > Erethizon > Erethizon dorsatum. Next base: position 15,766,746 of record CM051824.1, read on the forward strand.
CGGGGAAAGAGAACATATTCCACAGCTCACCACTGCTTTCTACTATGAGTCGTGTGTGGAGAGGCCTCTGCTGCTTTGTGTCATAATTATGAACACAGAGGATTAGAAAGATGAGAGTAAATTAAATTGCTCCACACAGAAAAGGGTACAAAATGCCTGGTGAGAGTGGGCAGGGGGTAGAGGAGGAAGCTGGAGAGAGGAAGCTGGGGGAGACACAGCAGATATGTGGGTGACAAGTCTAGAGATCTAATGCTCAACGCAAGGATTCTAGGTTATAAAGCCGTGCGGCACATGCAATTCATGTTATTGAGTAGATTTTAATTGCTTTTGCCATAAAAACAAAAAATTACGTGAGGTTATGGATATGTTAATTTGCTTCATAACAGTAACCTCCCCGTCTTTTTTTTTTTTTTTTACTACCTATGCGTATTCCTTAACATGTTGCATACCTTGAATATACATGATAAAATTTATTTTCTTAATAAAAGGGGCAACATATCCAGGAGGGGAGGAAGTGGTAGGTGGGGAGACTGAGCCAGGGAGACGCGTGTGGGGTGAGCTGGAGGGAGGAGGCCACTGGCATCTGAGAGTAACCAGAGGCGAACACGGGCCCGTGGTGGGGGATCTGGGGATGTTTGGTAAGTTCTGCTGCATAATGAGCCTGCAAACTTTGCTTTGTAACAGGGAATTTGCTCTTGGTAGATAATGGAGTGCTGCTACAAAAAGGGTGAGGTGTGAAACATCCTGTTCACTAGAGATCACATGAAACTCAACTGTGAACAGAAGATAAAGTAGAGAGAGCAAAATAAATCAAGGAACTCACAGGCATAGAGGGAGATGGGAAAGGAACAAAGGAAAGCGGTTCCTCCGAATCAAAGCCGGTAGGGAAGGAGGGGCAGGCTGCTGCATGAAACATTCTGGGATAAAAGAAACAAAACAAAACAAAAAACCCGAAAAGAGATACACACTGATTTGACAAAGATTGGTGTTGTCTGAGACCTGAGACCCAGCAGGGAAAATACTAACAGTGAAAGGGAAATGGGGCTGCTGTGGAGGGAGTGTAAAGAAACAGTGCTGAGCTGAGAGTCGGAACAAAGGAAAGGCGGGCGAGAAGAGCAGCAAGCAGGCGAGGCAGCTGAGGAAGCCGAGGAAGCGAAAAGCAGCTCCCTGCTTGTCCTCTGCAGAGCTCGCGCGGAGCCTTTAGATGTGGTGGTGACTCTGAACCACGCGTCTGGACCCAAACTCCTGGGGGTTTTACCTGATAACTACACTCACGGCTTCTCTGAGGCAGGGTTTAAAGGGAGGCTGAAGAGATGAATCTCACTAAGAACAACAACAACATACTTACCTGTTTAAAATACTTCAATGAATACTGATACATAGGATCCATGTCCGAGAGGCTTGCAATGACAAAGTACATAACAGAGCCTTGCGTGGCCACTGGGCGATACTTCTCGCGAGCGACATTGATCATCTGCTCCGTGGACTCTGCTTCTTTCAGCCTGATTTTAATGGCACCAGAAGTGATCTGAATAAACACACAACAAGTTCTTTTTTTTTTTTTTGTGGGTACCGGGGGTCGAACTCGGGACCTCGTGTGCCAGCAGGCGCCCGTGCTGCTGAGCGATATCACCGGCCCTTTTTTCGTATGTGGGATTCGGGAGTCGAACTCGGGCCCTCGCGCTTGCCAGGCAGGCGCTTACACCGCTGAGCCATCTCACCAACCCACAGCAAGTTCTTAAGGATGGGTTTCAGGAAAGTAGTGAGACTTTTGGGATATATCCAGTCATGTCCAGGAATCAGTAAGGATGGAATGAGCTCGTGATTATAGTAAAGGTCCCCACAGGTGAGGACTGAGTGTCAGGACCAGTGACTTTCCTTCCGACTCACTGAGAGTTAGGAAAGGGCAAAGGGAAATAGGCAATTTAAGTAGCCCTGAAAAGATTTGAGCAGGACTTCTCTGACCCTCTAATCTGAGTTACTTCTGAGAGGAAAACACTGACCCAGCAGTCTAGTCGCTTTCTAACTTCTTCCTGAGAGTTCAGGGTGTGCACGATGGAGAAGACATGAAAGGAGGAGAAGTATCCAGGGAAATGCCCAGCAGCACGGACAGAGACAGGTTGGAAGCAGTCTCCATCATGCCTTGAATAACGAGGATGACTAATACTTTTGTTCTTTACCTAGCAGTCCCAAGCTGATGGATTCCCACTGCATAGAACGTACCCACCTAACAGAAGACAGGTAATTGGATAACTGTGACACAAGGTAAACAGTGACAAGTGCTATAATAGAGGCTTGGATAAGGCACGAGTGCAGCTCCAAGAGGAGGAGAGTCATTTCAGCTGGGAATTCCAGGGAGGCCTCCTGTGGGAGGTGGTATTAATGTAATTTTATAAGTGTGTTTGTTCCTTTCACCTTATGTCCTGTCCGAGTCCTTTATTACATGCTTTATTTAAACAGGCAAAGACAGAGGAGCCATTGTCTACAGTTTCTCTGTTGGTGAGGAGGCCCAGCAGCCAGGCCCTCTGCCTGTGCGAGCCCCTGGTGACCTACATTGATTCTCATTCTTGCTTTAAAAAACCTTGCAGAACCCTCAAAGGCTGTAGCCATAACTTTCAAAATAATGCACTTTCTAGAACACTAAAAATATTTCACTTGCCTTTGACTCCTGGAGTGTGTCAATGAGTTCTTCGTTGTCCAAAATATTTCCTTCAGATGTAAAGAGCATTTTTAGGATTTTCTCTTCGATGGCTTTCAACTGGTTTTTATCACTGTTGATTCTCACGATGAGCTGAACTCTTTGTTCTTCCAACTCTGGTCTTTCAAGCCGCACCACATCACTAGAACGAAAGTTGACATACCTGCATTCTTTCTATGTCAGTGCCCTAAAGTTTTTCTATGTCGGCTCTTTGTTCATGGAACAATTTCTGAGTGCATCTAAGTTAGGGTGACTACATTTAAGGATGTGAACCTAAGCTTCTTTCTGCTGTCCTTTGCCAATTTGCTCCCAGCCTTCTGTTTGCAGGAGCTCATCTTTATTATCCTCACCTGTGCTGTGCCCCCGCTCCTAGGAGTTTTGCGTGGATTATTTAACTCTTTAAAGGCTTCTGTGAGGTGGATGCTGTGGTTCTAGCCCCAGTAGTGGGTCACTCCTGAGGAGGCACAGGCATGAGAAACAGAGCTAGGCTTGTACCCTGGTCTGCTGGCTCCAGAGCTATAAAATACACTATTATGTATTGCCTTACACAATAATTCATCATGTATTTGTTATGCACATGCCAAATTCAGACACCTTAAAATTGTTATGAGACTATAAGAAACCATCATCTCAAATTAAATTGTATACATAACTTCTTTGGAAGAGAGGCATTTAGAGAATTTTTATGATAAAGGTGAGCTCAGGAAACAGATTGAGAGAAGCATAAACCAAATGAGGTAAGTTAGGAATCAAGAAAGATTACCTAGAAACCCGAGGAAGGGTTAGAGTTTCTGGAAGTAGAAAGGAAGGTAGAGGAGTTGGGCTATTTGGGTGGCTTAATAGGATTCTTCAAAGCTGAAAAGGGGACTGACTTGTCCAACACCAGAAGGACTGAGCAGTTGTGGCTGGCAGTCTCCGGAGGCAGGGAGGTGAAGTGTGGTGTTCAAGAACGATGGGGATCCTGGAGGAAATTCCAAGGAACAATTGAGCGCAAGGGGTGCTGCCTGCCTGGGAGCTCAGCAGAGGGGAGCGGGGCACTGAAAGAGCTGATGTCAGAGCCGGGTGACTGAGCAGCGCCTCACGTGGGCTGCAGGCTCTCAGCTCCCTTTTGCAATGCAGCAGTTGGTGAGAGAGCAGGGAGACGCTGTGCCTCCTGACTGATCTCAGCCTCGCCCTCGCTCTCCTCAGGGTACTTCTCCTTGCCCCGGGCAGTGTGATACCTCGGTGACATAGCTAAGCGTAGCTCTTCACAGGAATCAACTGGTATGCCAAGTGTTTAGAATACATCTATAAAATGTGTTGAAACACCCCTTAATTGGAAAGAAGTTAACCTAGTGTGAGTTAAACAAGTTAGCAGCCAATAATGCCTAAAAGAAACAAGGAAAATAAGTCATAAGCTCATTAGTGATAGCAAGTGTGAGTCTGGGTAATCTTGACTTAAACATATGTATATGTGTATAGAGATGCACGTGTACACATCTCTGTATATGTATGCATGTACACCTCTCCTCTCTCTAGCTATATAGTGTTTTTTTTTTTTTTTCCCAGTGCTCTACCACTGAGCTATGTCTCCAGCTCAAGGTACATTTTTTTTTTTTTTTTTTTTTGTGGGTACCAGGGGGACGACCTCAGGACCTCGCGCGCCAACAGGCACCCGTGCCACTGAGCGATATCACCGGCCCCTTTTTCGTATGTGGGTTCCGGGAGTCGAACTCGGGCCCTCGCGCTTGCAAGGCAGGCGCTTACGCCGCTGAGCCATCTCACCAGCCCCTCAAGGTACATTTTTTGAAAATGGGTCCAAATGATATTTTCTTTTAGAGTTAGTGGACATTTACACACATATGTTCACATCTGCATGTGTTCATGTATGTTGGCTAAATACAGTCACAGATCAACTGCATATGTGACAGTGGTCCTTTAAGATTATCGTAGCGGGCTGGTGAGATGGCTCAGCGGCTTAAGCGCCTGCCGGGCAAGTGCGAGGGCCCGAGTTCGACTCCCGGAACCCACATACGAAAAAAGGGGCTGGTGATATCGCTCAGCGGCACGGGCGCCAGCTGGCGCGCGAGGTCCTGAGGTCGACCCCCCGGTACCCACAAAAAAAAAAAAAAAAAAAAAAAAAAGATTATCGTAGCAATTTAGCTGTCTTTGGGTAACTACACTGTGTGATTTTCACACAAAGAAATCGCCTAATGGCAGTTCTCAGAATGTATCTCCTTATCATGAAGTGATGTATGACTATATATTAAGTATATATAATTAGTTTTAATCAACATCATTATTTTAATAAATATTAAAAGTTTTATCTCCTGAACTTTCTGGCTAATTCTAATGATTCATATTAACAATTCATAATATTGCTTTTGAGAAATGGGAATTTAGTCACATACAGAATATACCAAGGGAGGATATTTATTTTTGTGAGGTGGATAAACTTAGGCATAAATAAGTACAGTAAAAAAACATCTGGCGACGGTGAAACAGGAGAAAGGACATCAGAGGGGCTGGCTTCCTCACTGGTGTGGAGCAGTGAGTTCCCCGTTCACTCAGCCGCTGAGTTGGGAAATCCTAGTGAGGGAAGAGGGCTGTGCTGCCAGCCTGGCCCATGCGGCGGGTGGGAATTCAGGGTATGTTCCTGAATTCCTCCTTGAGAAGACCAGGGACCCAACTGGTGGCCACAAGCAATGGTGACATCAGTAAAGAGCTTAGCCATTTACTCTTACCTTTTGGATTGAGTCACTTGCGGTGCTTTTATACACTGAAGTTTTTCTTCATCCAAATTTCTAAACAAAATATTAAGAAACTGTGACCTCCCCTGCTTCCCACGCTCCTTTTTTACCTTAACAACTGATCCTCCAGACCTGACTTGGTTACAGTGAAGTTGATGATGGTGACTTTAATGCACACCTGGAAGAGAAGCACAGGGCAGGCTGTTTAAAAAGAGTGAGTGCTTTCTTTATGAGAACACAGCTTGTTATTACCCAGACGCATCCATCTCAAGTCCTACTGTGCATACATCCACCCCACCCCCACACACTGCGGGCATCATGTGACTGTGTAACACGATTTTCCCTGCCAAGATGAGTGACAGCCTTGCTCCTCAACCCCTGCAGTTACAGAATCCTTCAAGATGTTTTTAAGGAAAGATGACCCAGAAAAGGGTTTGGAACAGTACGTTAGAATCCACAGCTTGGGCTGGAATTCCAGCTGCAGCCTTTAGTGGGTGTCTGATGTCCGACAAGCCATTCAGTGCGCTGAGGTTTAGCTCCTGATATTTAAAAATTGGGATAATAATAGTAACAATTCAGAGGATAATTGTGAGGACTAAATGAGGCAATAAAAATCACTTAAGGTGATTAAGTTACAGTATGTCTTTGTTAGTAAGAAGCTATTATTGGTAATAGAGTTTTACATATTTAACCTCATAAATTTTATACGGAAAATTGTTACTACACCATCGTCGTATTCTGACATCACTTGAATAAATCAGTCGCAAAACCCAGTAAATTTAAGAGCATTTTGTGCTACATATCCCTGGCGTTGGCTTCATCCCCGCTTTAGAGTTGACTGACTGGAGGATCGTGGCGATGGAACAGTTTACGCCTGGTCACAGTTATAAGTCTTGGCACATACTCTCTCTCAAAAGTTAAATGATGGAGAAATCAAAGACTATAAGCTGGCATACTGCTCACTTTTCTAAGCTCTGACGTGAGCCCTGCCAGTGGCTGGGTAATTAAGCTCATCAAGGTCTGACAAGGGAAACCCTGACATAGGATTTTAATGATGTTTGCACACATTAGTCAAGAAGGGTGTTGATTTCATTCAACCTGAACACAATCCAGGGAAGACAGATGGCTACGAGAAATTCAGTATCTAAAGTAAAAGTGACACTATTTGGAATGATGTATTAGAGGATTTTTTGAATGTGAAGTCCTTGCCCTAAGAAGCCCTGCAGATGTGTCTACAGCGGAGGTCTCCCACCCACAGAGGGGCAGAGCCTGCATTGCAGAGAAAGAGGTCACAGCTGTCTTTGCCTCCACCGTACTGCCTTCAGCTCTGCAGCTTGAGAACAGGGGATCTTCCGGGCCCTGTCATGGCTCAGGGGTGTACATGGGAGTAGGGCTCACAAGGCTTCTCTCAAAGAGTCCAAGGGCAGGAGGAAAAGGGCAAGATGCTGCCAGCCCTCCCCCTTGATCTCTAAGTAGAGTCACTGGCTCCTGATTCTCTAATGTTGTCAGTCACCAGAGTTTTCAAGTAGGTGACTATTTTATTTGGGGGTGTATGCCATGGGCCCCCAATGCCACAGATGCTCAATTAAGCCCTGATTCATTCATAAGTCACAACACAGGTGCAAAAAATAGTCTTTGCTGCAGGTTAGAGGGTGGACCAGGAGGCAGACCAGGGGAGCCCGGTGCTGGGAGCCCAGGGGTCAGTCTGGGGATCGAGCAGTGAACAGTGGTTTGAGTCCCAGCTAGTGGAAAGAAGGTGACTGGAATCAGGGTCAGGACTCAGAAATAAAACCAGAGGAGAACCACGGAAAGAAGTGTTACAGAGGGAAGAGGGAAGATGGGAGAAGACAGCTGTTCCTTCCAGCAGGACCCCACCAAAATTTAGAGACTCATCACACATAATAATCCCTTGAGGCTGAGAATTCCAGAGTGGCAGCCCGTACCTCAGGCAGGTAGTGGGGATTTGACATTTTGGTTGTCATGTAGAACCTGAAGTTTTTGTCGTAATCAATGTCCGAGTCTCCAAGGTGAATGAGTACTCGTCCACCACTGATGAAAATTTGTTTCAAAAGAATGGGTTCTAGAGCTGGATCCAGGGTTTCCTTGAGCTTAAAAATGGAAACAAAACAAAATAATGCAACCCCCCCAAAAAAAACCCAATATTTAAAACGGATGGCATCAACTTGTCACAATTTCTTAAAAGGCCTCAAAATTTACTTTGAGCATTTTTTTCAGTGATCTTATATTTATTAATGTTCTCACACCAATAGTGTAGGTTTTCCAGTGATTCTTTCATCTATAGTCTAAGGAAAGCTCCTGCAGGCTGAGAACTCATTTAGGCTAGTCTGATATGCTATTTGTGCCCATGACAACTAAGGAAAGAGCTGGGTCTATTAAGTCACTCTAGGGTGACTACCATCTCAGCAGTCCCCAGACAAGTGAAATATGTTCATTTTAGGGTTATTCTGTCAGGGGCTGGCGAACTACATTCCATGTACAGGATGCCTACATCAAATATGGGCTCCTGTGGCTTGTTTTTTTAATGACTTTTTAACTAAGAACAGTTTTTACAATTTTAAATGACTATAAAAACAAACAGAAAGCTCCCAAATCAAAACTCTATGAGAACTACAAAAACTAAAATGTTTACTATATGGCTGATGACAGAAAAAGTTTGTGGGCCCCTATTCTATATGACTGTTATGTTTTTATTCCCTCAAAGCCAGTACGACTGTTGGTTAAAACTTGGGTGTGCATTACTGCTTACAGACCTCACAGGAACATCCTTGTGTCAGGTACCAGACGGGAATTTATTCTTACCCATGATGTACTTTTGTGTTTTTGAAGTTCTATTTCACTAGTAAATGCTGATTGAGATAGACTACACTGGTTTCATACCATCGATGCATGGAGTTGAAGTCTGAAGACACCACCCTGGCCAATGTAGAAGGCAGCTAGGTGGGTGATGCTAATGACCCCAAGTCCCAGATTGAGGGAAGTCCCAGCTGGAGCATCTTGTTCCTGGATGGGATCCTGATTCCCAAGAGGACTCTGCTACAGTTCAAAAGCTCTCCGCCCATCAGTGGGATGTGGACATTAGAGAAGACCTCTGCATGAGAGAGGAAAGCCCCTTGGGACCTCTTGTGTCACATGGTAAACTTGGGTCTGAGAATCCAGCTTGGGGCTGACATAACTGTGCCAAAGATCTCTGGAGACCTCTTTCCTATGGCTTCAGGGCTTGAAGGGAGCACCTGGGATCCACTGCAGCACCTTCCATGTTGGTCAAAGCAAAAGCTCGGCTGCACTGGGCCCCTTGTGCTCTGTGTGGTTCGTGTGGGGAGTATGGTACATGCTGTGGATCTTCTAGGCAGGCAAGGCTACTCAGATAGTTGAGCATTTTTATGCCTCATTTTCCTTAATGGAAAAAAAAAGGGATTGTAATAGTGACTACCTTGTAAGGCTGAAGTGAAGGTGAATGGCTTAAAATACTGAGAGCCAAGTCTGGGAGGTAGTGAACACTCAGCAAATGCTACTGAATGCTAACAGATTAATTTTGATCCTTAGTCAACACACAAGGGCTGTAGCTAAGCTGCCCCAGGTCACTGGTCATTTCTGCTGAAGTGGAGATATTTTTAGGCATGGTTCAATGGCTCACAGTCCATGCTTTGGTCACTTTCTCCTCTTGTAAAAATAGAATGGTAAATCAGTGAAATAAAGACAGTCATTAGCCATGACTTCTGTGCCCATGGCTTTTAAAAAAATGTTATTAGTACATGTTTGCAGTACATGCATTGCCTGTGGCTTTTGCACACGTGGTTCCCTTCACCTGGGAAGCCCTCCTTGCTGGGCTCTCCACATGGCCACAGAAGGTCACAGCCTCACTGCACCTCCTGTAGCTACCTGGGTAAGTTAGGCTCCCACCTGTCCCCTTACTGGCCGTCTCTGCACCCCACTTATTCCTTCAAAGCCCTCATCACAAGAGCTCTTCCTCCTTTCATTTACTATCTCTTTCTCTGTTTACTGTCTCTGTCCCCAATTAGACTGCAAGATATTGAGGACAGGAAGCACATCAGTATTGTTTGTTATTTGTTTTCAAATGTTTCTTGATCGAGGAAACAATGTGAAGGAAGCCCATTCTTGGAGTGATTTCTGAAGAAAGGAGCATGGAGACTCAACAATGCCCCTCTGACTTTTCTTAAGCACAAGTTCATTCTTTCTATTTTTTCACTGGGAGAGCTTTAAAATTTTTTTTTATTTTTAAAATCTTATTATAATATACATGTTTGCAGTACATGGAGTTTGCAATCATCCTGGGGAATGGTTACATGCACATATTACAGCTTGTTTCTATTTTTTAAAATCCCCTTCCTCATCTAGTCCCTTTATCCCAATTTTCATTCTTATTGATATCATTAATCTTAGCTCATGTTATGGCACAAGTTCATTCTTTAAAAAAGTTTTTCTTTTTTAAATTAGTGTATGTCTTCAGTGCATAATAGTTATGTTCATTTTGGAGAATTGGTACATGTTTATAGCATATCTTGATCTTTGATCCTTTTATTCTTTTCTCCCTGATCTCCCCATCCTCTAATTCCCTTTCTCCATTTCCAAAAAGTCAGCCTTCTTGTTTCCTACCATTCTCTTTTGTTCTACTCATTTATTTATATTTTAGGTTTCTCACACAAGAGAATCCATGCATATTTAACTTTCTGGGTCTGACCTGTAAACACAAGTTTATTTGATCTAATTTTGACCTTATGCCCCAGAAGAAAATAATGTTTATACCAGCAGGAATGTTTTATGGCTTTGTAGAGGCTATTTTAATTGTAAAGGAAATTTTAAAAACTTATATTTCTAATACTAGTATACTTCTAACACTACTCAAGGATGAGACTGAGGAATACAGCCTGTTCCCATAATTAGAAAGCTACAAAACTTAACAAGCCTTAACATTCCAGGTGCCAGCTGCAAGATAAGTGTAACTCAGCCAGACAGTGATGTTTTGCTTACTTTCAAGTCCCAGAGACTTATCACTTCAAGGACAGCTTGGTTTAGTCTAAGACAGTGATTGATTCCTCTTGCTCACCCTAGCCTTGACCTCCCTGTTATAGAATAGGAAGCCCCCAATTAACTTGCCTGAACAAAACCTGCCTAGCAACGTATGACAAGACATATGTAACCAACTGTAAAATATCATGTTATCTGCCTTTTGTACTTCCTTCTGAAAACCTATATAAGAAACTACCCTACCCCAAGACAGCGCTGATGATTTGAGATCTGGTTCCCATCAGCCCACTGGTGTTAAAATAAAAGTTGCCTTCCAACTCCTCAGGTGCAAAGAGTCTTCCATTTGGTTTGATATCAGATTTCTGTAATAGCTTTACATAATGAGTGCACTGCTACTTTGAATTTTCTAACCTTTAAGGTCACAACTGGTCCTGTGAGTCAGTGGTGTCTGATAGCAGAGGCTATCCCTCTTAACAAAACAATTCAGAAAGGGAAAAATTTGTGTAATTAACAGATTCCTCCCCACATGAGAATGTACTGTTTAAGAAGCAAAACAACTGGTTTAATTTGAAAATGGAGTTGACTATATTTTTAGCATGATGCAGGCTATGTCTGTCACTAGTCATGATCTGAAAGTTAAGAACTAACATAAGAAAAGAAAATGAAAAGCAAACCTCTTCCAGTAAGACAGGTAAACCAAGTCGGACGGAATTTTCAAGTGTTCGTAAGAAATTACGATCTGTAAGCTTAATGATCTTTAAACCACTTTTGCTTTCTTTGTTCCTTATCCAACGGTTTGCCTGTATGAGAAATCACAGAGCAGGGCATTTGCCTTAGAGTATATTAAAGGGGTAGGAAGTGAAAGTTTTAGAAAAAGTTTAGACACTTTGTTCAAGGTAGAAACAGAATGGAGACAGACAAAATAAAATCTCTATTCAGTAAAAACATCTTTTAAGCTCAGTGTTTGGCATTTTTCATTGGGTTTAAATTTACAATAAATGCAGGAAAAAAAATCATCTAGGGCTAAGTCCATATTTAAGGTATTCAGGTTTGTCTCCCTGGCTTTCATATGGGCTCCCCTTGCCAATCCCTGTTTCACACAATCTGGTCTGTGGATTTAGGGAGCCAGGCAACAGGATTCTGTAAATTCTAGGCAGGTTTGCCCTTGTTTCTATCACACCTTGACTTCATTCTGACTCCTAGACCTTTTAGGAATGAGGGCTATGTTGGAATGGATTTCTGCCACCATAGGAAAGGAAAAACTAGTGGCCAACCCCCGAAACAAAACCAGTCAGAATCAGGCATGGAGAGCATGTAAACGTGCCCCTCCTTACTTGCTATATGCACAGTGACAGACTAGGAAGCTTCTAATCTCCCAAGTCTAAATCTCCACGATCTTACGAGTATGTTAAAGTCCACTTTTACAATTATTAATAGGTCAATATTGAGCAGAGCTAATTGCTGATACTTATCGGAAGCATTTGTTACACACCTGGTCTTGGGGATCAATCATCAGAGGCCACCGTCTCCCCTGAGTAACCAGAATGCCATTTTCTGTTGAGATCAAGTCCCGGGGTAGCCCATCTGCGTTCCACTGCCGTATTTCATAGGGATCTCCAAGAATGTTAATGAGACTGAAGGAAGGGTCGATGGGGACTTCCAGTTGCTGGCAGTACTCGATCCAACACTCTATAAGCTGTACAAGGAGCAGAATTTGCATATGGAGATGCAGGAACACTCAGTAAATGAGGGCACTTGCAAAATATGTCGGACAGGAGGAAGCCAGTGGCTGGAAGAGCCAGGCCCTACCAGTCTCCTCAGGAGCCCTGGCGTCAGCGCATGGGCCCCAAGAAGTGCGCTCAGTCAGGAGACATGGTGCTAGGGCTATACCAAGAGCTATGACTTTGAGGAGGTCACTCTTTCTGTCTGGACCCAGTTTTCTCTCCTGTAAATGACTAGGTTGTCACAGCGATTTTCGACCAGGGTGTTGCTCCTCTTAGTAGAGTCTGGAAGCATGTGGAGAAGTCTGGGGTTGTCACAATGACAGAGGTGTAACCAGTACATGGAGGAATGGCAGTGGGAGGGAGGGACATCGATGAGTAGTGCACAACAAAACACTGCCTGTCCCAAAGCCACCGCTGGCCCCAGGGAGCAACATGGCACCAGGTGATGCCTGAGCTCTTGTGGACTCAGATGAGTCTTATGCCGGGTTTTAGAACTCAAGAGGAGAGCAAAATGTTCTGTAGGGAAACATTTCATAAAAGTGACTCTAAAATCCTTCCCAAGAATTTAGTTTCCTCAAATTAGTATGAAGATGGAACTTTTGTTTTCTGATAAATGAGAGGTTTTAGTTTTTTAGAAAGATAAAACGCCCAAGAAACCGCAGATTGATCCTTTCCTGCCCCTTCTCACTTCCCAGCTCTCTGTAAGTCTCGCCACTTCAGGACGGTTCACTCCACGGACTTCTCACGCCACTGCTGACACAAGGGTGGGGGCTCAGTGTCTCCTTTCCTTCCCCCTGGTTCTTGGAGGAAAAGCTTTCTAAGACGGGAGAAGGAGAGGGAGGCGGGAGTTAAGGAATCCTAGGAATAGACCACTGCTGGCCTATGGGAGAGGTGAAGGGTTGTGGAAAATAGAATACTGTATATAATTATATAATATGTGATTAATAAATATATATAACATATCTATACACAATATAAAATAATGTAATATACACTTACATGTAATTACATACAATGAATACAAACTTATAATTAATGTATAATTATGTAATTGTAGAAGCATACATACTAATTTTCTCCCTGGTGAACCATTGTAGTAGGCAGCCTCCATCTGAACGCAGGAAAGTGAAACTTCCCCAGCCCCAGTCCCTGCTCCTACCACTCTTTCCGGAAGCAGGTTACTCACCAGTTGCCTGTACTGGGCTGTGAAAGCTCCATAATAAGCCACGCAGGCCGCAGCTATGAACACATTCCCAGTGATGTTCGATAGCTCCTCCTCGAATTTCTGGATGCTCCCTTCCCACCGGACCTGCTCATCTCCCAACGCAGCCGTCAGCTTTCCAGCACGCACCAGGCGCGCTTTCGTCAGGGCCATCGTCTTTGCTAGACCATTTTAACAACATCAAGTCACGTTATTAAGTATCTTCCTAAAAGTCTATCCACCTGCGTTTGTTCGTAGCAGAATTAGCACTGCTTAACTAATGATGTCAACACACCTTTATGAAACCTCACAATTCAGATTATTTTCCATTCCACAACCAAGGCTAAATTTGCCTCTTCTGTGAGGAGAGGGTGCTCTCTCTCTCTTTTTGGTAACTTGTAAAAAATTTAATTAACTGGTTTGTTCTTTATTTTGAGACAAGGTCTTGCTAAATTGCATAGGTGGGACTTGAACCTTCTAATCTTCCTGCCTCAGCCTCCCAAGTGGTAGGATTATAGGCATGTGCCTGGCTCCCAAAATCTCTCTCTCTCTTTTTTTTTTTTTTTGGTACTGAGTATTGAACCCAGGGTCTTTACATTGAGCTATATTCTCTGCCCTTAATTTTTTTTTTCAAATTTTGAGACAGAGTCTTGTTAAATTGCCCAGACTGAGTTTATATTTGCAATCCTCTTGCCTCAGCCTCAGAGTACTGGGATTACAGGGGTGCAGCACCACATCCAGCCCCAAGAACTCTTTTTGACGTTACATTACTCTGGCTGAAGATGGTGCTATGTCCCTTTATGTTTATTTTCTAGATCAAATTCCTCTGTCGTTTTGAGTTACAATGCAACGTGCTTCAATAAGCCTTATTCAGATACAGGATGTTGCATGTATGTAATCCCTGCTGTTCTCATTTGATACTAGAAGGCTAACGGAAGAAGAGCAGTAGAAGTATTTCCTGGACCTCAGATAAAGGCTGAGATTTAAATACCTGGAAAGTCTTCCTGCTTTTGAAAATCAGGCACTTCCTGCCCAGTGTAAATTCTATGAATCACTTACCCAGACTTTCTTTTTCATTTACGCTTTTGTCATATTTATCTTGTAAGGCTTGTATTTGATCTTCCACTTGTTTTAGTGATTCTTGTTTTTCTCTCAGGGTAGCAATTGTAACATCAAGTTCAGCCTAATATAATCAAGCAAATATTTAAAAAATAAGAAGACTGAATTTTCCCACTTATTATAATTGATTTTTTAAACAAAATATGACTTACATTCTCTTTTACATGTCCAAAAAAAGACTCTGATAGATATACAAAGTTAAAAAACATAAATTTGGGAAAAATATAAAAGCAGAAGCAAAAAAACAAAAATAAAAACAAAAAGCTCAATGAAATAAATTATAAAAGGAACAGAGAAATAGATATACTAAGCATTTGAGATGAATTGGTTACCAGAATAGATTATTATTTTAAATTGTGAAACAAATAAAATATGCGTGCAATAGTGAAAACTAATTTTCCTAACTAGTTGATTGTCTTAGGGGTGAGCTAACTGTGTCCCGAGGGCCACATCTAGCTTGCTTGGTTTAGTTATGGTCTGTGGACTAAGAATGTTTTTAATATTTTGCAATGATTGGAAGAAATCAAAAGAAGAATATTCTGTGATGTTCTGTGATACCTGTGTGGAATTTTGAAATAAAATTACTTCGGAACATAGCCATGTTTATTCATTTTATTGTCAATGGCTTTTTCTGTGGGGGGTAATGACAAAGTTGAGTCCTTAAAACAGGGAACAGATAGTCCACAATAATGAAAGTATTTATTATCTGGATCTTTCTAGAAAAATTTTGTGTATTCATGCTTTATACCTATGGTTTTTTGGTTCTTTGCTTTACTAAATGATTATTTGTTTTTCTTGAGAAGAGTAAGGACCTTACATCCAACTGTGGCTCTAAAAACCTCACATAATCCCAGACGTAGTAGTATTTAGCAAATGGAAGTACAGTACAGACTATCAGATGCTAGAGGTAGCAGGCACCTCAGAAATACATAGCCATATTTCCTTTTTTTCCAGATGAATATGCCAAGGACTCATTTTCCTTTTATGCTGGAAGAAGGCTGATTTTAATAGAAAATTTATGAAAAAAACTCCACTGTCAGTTATTGTTTTAAACAAAAGCTAATGTTCAAAAACCTTGTCACTATTCACTTTGGACAGGATCAGTGGCATTACATAGAAAGCTCAAATGACTGACAATCGTGGCCTTTAATTCTATCAAATATCACTGTGTAGATAACGTACCTGTGCTGCACGGAGTTTTTGTCTTTTTGGTTCAACTTCCTTGAGTACTCGAGAATACAAATCCATTGCTCTTACCCACATGCACATAGATTTACATGCTTTGGATACTTTTTCTACTTTTTCAGGTACAAAGTCAGGATTATTAATATACTTTTGAAGCTTTGCCAGTATCTGAGGCTTTATGTTTTCCTTATCATATTCTAAAAGCCTTCTTAGGAAGTTAGAGTCACCAAGAAGTTGCTTTGCTGTTGGCCAATCAGGCCTGAAAGACAGATGTGATAAGTTAACAATGTCGTAATCAGATAATGTAAAAGGAAGATGTATTTTTCTGAGAACACCATATTATCCCAATAGGCAGGGACTTTTAATCTCAGCACAATAATCCCAGTAATTGGTAGTCATGTGCACCACAATTAATTCATGAAGAGAAGGGTAACTGGATGACTGAGGTGCCATACATTCCAGATTTGGCAGAGAAAGATTCTAAAATAGTAGGGTTATAGAATTTAAGGTATTATGGGAACAATTATTTCATTTCAAAAATGCCCTAGGCTCTCACATTTTATCTCCTTTGCCTTTGTTTTGACCCTTAAAAAAAAAGCTCCTGCTGGGACATCACAAAGAATAAGCTTCTAACTGGCCTTTCTTTTTGTTAACCTTGCTCTTTGCAACTTTTGCCACATTGATCTTTCTACTATAAAAATATGATTGGGTAAAAATGTTTAATGGCTCTCAGTTCCCTCTGCTCACGGGTTTCTATCTGTGCTCTGCGGAGGCCCCTGGCCTGTACCATGGTGCCAGCCATGATGCCATATACTGGGGGTGCTTAGGAAAGTTTGAAAATTAGATGTCTTCAAGATGAAATCTGAACTGCTTGGTGGATACATACAAGATCTTTCATGATTTCGTCTCTGCCCCTCTACCCAGACCCAGCTCTGTCCCATTCCATGAGCATCTCAGGTCCCTGGAGTCTTCACCTGAGCTTATGCTCCTGAAAACCTTGCTTGTACCTCCCCACTGGGGTGTCTGCATCTTGGAGGGAAAAACTTTACATCTTCCATGATCGAGCATAAAATAGATGCTGAAAAAATGCTTGTTGAGTCAATTTGTTGAATGACTGATAAAATTAATGAGAGATTATGGAAGAGAATGAACAAACTATATGAAAATGGGGAAAAAGAGTAAAGAAATTCCACCCAATATTCTAGTAATACATGATTCTGAGTTACTCACTTGGCATTTAAGAGAATGGAGATTGCTTCCATTACAGTCATGACCATATCTGGTGGCTTTGTAAAAACTCTGATTTCAGATATATCTGCTTTATCTAAAGAATCTAGGGCCTTATTGGCAGCTTCGAGTGCGGGTAGAGCTTCTTCAAGATCTCTTTGAGCATCGTCAGCTATTGCTTGGGTTTCTTCAGCTTTTACTTTTGCTATTGCTTCTTCTTCTTGCACAACATTGCGGACCTACCGGTTCAAACACGACGGCTTAAGTGGTCTCATTACAGATGGAACTCCCAATCCAAAAGCCTGAAATTTGCAATGCTCCAAAATGTGAAACATTCTGAGCGCCAACATGATGCCACAAATGGAAATTTCCCCACCTGACACGAGTAATAAGTCACAGTCAAAACACAGGCACACTGAAAATATTGCCTGAAATGACCTTCATTTTATACATACATGCATTTTGTGTGTAGACTTGGATCTCAACCCACAGATATGTCACTATGGATATGTAAATATTTCAAAGTCTGGAAAAATCTGAGATCTCAAACACTTTCGGTCCCAAGTATTTCAGAAAAGGGATACTCAACTGTATTTGAATTTCAATGTTTTAAAATAATGAGCAATAATGAGTTGTATTTGCCCTTTGGATTAGACCAGTGATGAAAGGGAATTAGCTGGATTACATTTGATGCTACTTGTCCATCTCACACCATATTGGTAGTGTTACAAAGACAAAATTATCATAGTAAGCAGTTCTTTCTTAGGAGAAGAACAGCTCCTGCACAAGGCGGTCCTCCTTTCACAGTGCTTTAGTCCCACTTATTGAGCTGCACCCTCCTCTAGGACAGAACCAGGCTGAGTTAGTACAGGGAGATTGTTCACGACTTAAAAACACTGCTAAATTGCTAAGAACAATAGCCTGGCCAAATCTATCACATCATCATCATCACCACCATATTAGTGCACGTTTGTAATACAGTATAGCAACATTCATTTTGGGGAATTGGTATGTGCATATAACATATTTTGATTATTTTCAATCCCTTTACCCTCCTCTCCCTTTCTCCACTTAATTATTTTAATGACATACATAACAAAAAATCCAAATATGTAGCATTCTTTGTGAGTGGCCGACTGCCGGACAGAGCCTTCTCACCCACCATCAGGTAATGTAGCATACCTGATCAGCACTTTCTTGATCCACAGCCAATTTTTCCATCAGGACTTCAACGTCTTGTGATTTTGTTAAGAGCACAGGTGCTAAAGCTGAAAGGTCTAATTTCATTTTATCTACTAATATGTTTGTTTCTAATAGCTTGGTGAGACCATTCTTCACCCGATCTCGTGCCTAAATGGCAACAAAAAATGGTATTATAATGAACATTACAAAATAGAAGTGCACTGGCATCTATTAGTCATATAGCAAACTTTACACCCATGGAATTAGTAAATCAGTGAGTAATGCTTCAAGCTCTGAAAGTGCGGCAAATTGGGAAATCTTCAGGTATGAGAACTCTAGGAAACGGCCATGCCATGCACCATGAGGCATTTGGATTCATGGCCCCTGGCCACGGCTGTGCAGCTTTGCTGGGCTGTGCTCACTGAGGCTCACGCTGTATTTTTTTATTCCCCATGCGCCATGTTGAGTGAGTGAGGGACAAGTTCAGACAGGAATCCCTGGAGGCCACAGCTCTGGGAGTTGCTCACACTAGGTACACCAGCTGGGTCAGGCTGATAGCTCAGGAGACTGGGTGCTGGGCACCTGGTTTTGGATGGTGGATCTCAATTCTATTTCCAAGGTGAAAACTCTGGACAAGCTTATGTGGTAGAAAAGACAACTGAGATGAGCTGCTTTTTGAAGGTGAGTCAGGAAGCATGGTTCAAATTGGTAGGTTAAAAAAATATCTCCCAAGTTATGCTACAAGGCATGCATTTTATTTTATTTATTTAATTTTTTTATGTGGATACTGGGAACCGAACTCAGGACCTTGCGCTTACCAGGCAGGTGCTTGTGCTGCTGAGCTATATCACTGGCCCAAGGCATGCATTTTTTGAGGTAAAAGTTCTCTGGAAAACATTCTGAATACCTAAATTGTAAGTGCTTCCAATTTTACTGTGTTTGACATGCTGAAAATTTTAGGTCATGTTAATAGCATGAAGATAATGAGGATGGCAGCCACTATGTTCTGAATATCTTATATAGTCCAAGGATTGCATTACTTAAATTCTACAACAATCTGAGAAAAGTGTAGATACTTTTTTGGGATGGTTGTTTTTATTTTGTTGTGAGAAACAAAAAATCTGTTGGTGACACTGGTGTTTTAAAGTGACAGAGGTCAAAGACTGTTTCATTAGGGCGAGCAACAGACAAAACGTTCTTGACATAGGTGCCTCAGATGTGGCTGTTAGCAGCACGTTTTACTGTGGGGGTCTTTAATGAGAAAATTTCAGCTAAAAATAAGCCCAAAATTACAGGTTTCTTTATTTTTCACTGAACAGGTGATTGAAATACATGGTACAAAAATAAGTGGTAAGAGTATTGTAAAACAAAATGGACAGAATAAATATTCAATTTAATTTTCCATCTGTGAGAATTTTACAATAAAATCTTAGCTTACTTTGTATTATAGATGTGTTTGTTGGATCTATTCAGGCCAGGTTAGATTTAAGTAGCCAGGCAGGTTGGCAGGTTGTGGTGACACACTACAATAAAATTTCATAGTAACCCCTTAAAAGTATAAATACTTTTTAACTTTGTTTTCTACTAAAGTTTACAGAAATTACATAACATGCTCAAGGGCGTGCTGCAAAAAGCAGAGCTTAGGTCGCACGTAGTGCGGCTGACACCAGCCTGTGGTCTTAGTGGGGAGCATGGCATACGTCCTAGCACTAAAACCCTATCTTTATGGCTTAATGAAAAGTTTTCTTCCATATTAAATATGGTAGAAATGACTAAGACTCTGCTTAACTTTGATGCTGTTGCAATATCCACATCATTCAACTGTTATGTACTGCTCTACGTATCATTATATAAATGTTAGAAGGAAGATATAAGGAACCAGGAAGGGGGAGCCTTTGGAGCGACAGCCCAAGACCCTTTTGTGGACAAATAGGTTGCTAAGGGAACAGGTCAGGATGAAGATGGCTCTGGAAAGTAAGACAGGTATACAGATCTTCTACTCATTCCCAAAAGTTTTGGGTTCAAGCAAATAACTTGTTCTTGTCGACAACACTGCACTTACTGAAACTAACTGCTTCCTTTTCTCAGTCAGCATAAACAGGTAGAGGTTGATGAGCTCCAGGTAGGAGGTGGGCGTCGTGTAGTACCTCCTGCGGAGCTCGGCGTAATAGCGGTCTGCCATTTGGGAGACGCTCAGGTGGACGTTGACGCACATGAGGGAAAGCTTCTCTTTCAGTTCTTCATTGCTGGGGTCAACAGTTGAGAAAAATGTCTTTGCCACAGAAAGAAGTGCTTCTCTGGGCCACTGTAAATAAAGAAGCAATCTGGAAAATTTGTTGGTCATTTCAATAACATGCAGTGTAACAGTGAAGAAAATTATTTCTCTGGGGCTTTTTCTTGTCTCTCTTTTTAGCTATGTAACTCCTAATCCTAGTAATGAGTTGTGGTGCTTTAGGAAATGAATTTCTCCCCCTGTCCATTAGAGAGGGGGCCCCAGGTCTCTAGCACAGTGTCAAGCACGCAGAAGTTGATAAAAAATATGTGTTGACTGACTGAATGAATGATTGGCTGTCTGTAGAATCCCATGAACGGAATCATATACACTATGAGAACCTCATGTCCTCACTGTATTTATTATGTTGTTGGAACATCAGGCCCATCATTGCAATCTCTGTCCTGAACACACCTCCACTTCTTTACTCCTCTCCTGGTCCTCTGAGCTCACCGGAACCTTAGTCAGATGCAACCGTGCAGCTGACAAAAGCACACGGTCATGCAGATGGGCATCGCTTTACACGCACAACAGCTGACTCTTCAGTGCAGTCCAGAGGTTTCTACATTTTCTAATAACTCAGTTTTGTATTCTCCTGAGTATTTCACATCTTATTTTACTTCCTCAGACTGCTAACACTTCCTCTTCATTCTCAGCTGATGACTTTGCTTCTCACATTGACAAAAAAGTAGAAGCAGTGCAAACAGAACTTCCTAGAGCTCGGCCCCTCCCCCACTTCCATTTGGCACTGCTGCTGCCCTGTCAGGGTTAAGCTGTCCATCCTCCCTGCTCAGGTCGGTCGGGCCCCCTCCCTGATGACTTCATCTCATCATTGACTGCTTACTTAGGGACATTGGTCCTCCAACACTAATGTAATGCTACATGCTGGATCATCAACGGATGTCTCTTTTCAGGGTGATTTTCATCAGCATGTACACACATGCTACTTTATTTTCCCACTTAAAAATACCTCTCTCATGATCTCACATACCTTTCTAGCTCTTATCCCCAACTCTCTGCCTTCCTTCGGGCAAAGTTCTTGAGAGAGTTGCTTATACTCATCTCTGATTCTTCTCTCTTCTCTCTTGAACCCTCTCTCTCACCATCCAGTGAAACAGCTCTCGTCATGGTCACTAGTAATAACTACATTGCTAAATTAAAGTTCTCCTATTCCTTTATAAATTCTGTTTTGTCTTTGTTCTATGACAGTCACTGTCATCCTAGTATGAGTAATTTCCTAGCAGCCTCCAAAGTTAACGCAACTACTGTAAGTTATTCCCAGACAACATCATACACCTTTAAATTAAGCAAAGCCAGCTTCTCACAGAGCTATTTAGGAAATCACCAACCTGGACAAACCAGTCAATAGTGCAGCAGTTCACAAGGGAGGGGAACATCCGGCATCGGGACCGGAAGGCCTCCCCGACTGGGCTCATGCAGAGGACGATGTGCAGCTTCTGACGGACTCTGCTGATAAAGTACTGAAACACCTGACCAAACGAAAGATATTTTTCAGTTAAAAAGTAGGATGAAACAACAATGAAAATTAGTGTTGGCAATGCATTTGAGGCTACTACTATCAAATAAAAAAGGTTAATATAGTAGACAAGTGAATTGCCTTGTTGAACATCCATTCCAATTCCTTTCTCTCAAGCGCTCTGGGAAGATGAAAAACATTTTGCAGACTCCCTGCAATTAGGGTTCTGGCTGTGACTTAGGTCGTCCTCTTCAGGGTATTTGAGGAGACTCCTTGAATAAAGTGGAGAGAAATATTCAAACTGGGTTTTGCTTTGGGGCAAAGGAAAGTTGGGAGAGCCGGCGGGGTGCCAACATCCATTTCACAGGTGCAGAGCTTGGTGGAAATGGCACGGTCCTGAAGCTATTACTTAGGATGCGGCCCCTTAGCTGCTTCTTGACAAGAGGATGACACACGGCTTTGGAGCTGGCAGCTGAAGCACAGGCATGCTGAATGGTGAGCGGCTTCCTGGTTCTGCAGGAAAGGTTGTGGCAGAGGCGGTAGGACTCCTGACCACTGACCTCCACAGCATGTGCTTCACATTCATTCCAAAAAGTTCAGTCTGGTATCTTGTTCTGTGGCCTTCCCAGTGTTTTTGTACCCCTCCACTAAACCCCTCTGGGCTTACATTAGCTTACGTAGACTTGCTGTCTGTACACAGTATAATAAAAAATATGGTTAATATTTAAATTAAAATTTATTGTAGTAAAAGACACAGGGCCATGAATCGCCCTCAGAATGCTCTCCCTCACTCGGAACACACTTATCCTATAATTCTTGCCACTTTCTGAAGAAATTCTGCAAGTCTTCTTTTGCAAGTAGTTTTGATTGTGCTCTCATGGTTGCCCCTGATGTCTGGAATTGACTCAAAATGTTTACCTTTCAATATCATTTGGACTTCGGGGAAAAGCCAGAAGTTGCATGGTGCCAAATCTGTTTTTATTTGACAGAAAATTGCCATTCCTGAAGCAATGTGTGACGCAGAGCATTGTCACGATGGAGGATGAAAATGCCCATTCCTCAGGCCATTTTCTGCCTGTATAATTTCTGAAACACTCCAATAAGTCTGTACAATATTTAGAGTTCGCTGCTGTGTTCCGGGTACAAACTCAGCTTGCACAATTCCATCAAGGTCAAAAAACACAATCAACATCACCTTGATGTTACATCTTGATTGATGTCATCTCTGCGCGACGTCGTTTCTGCATGAGGAGAACTGGGCAATTTTCACTGAGAACCCTGGTCTCAGAACCATAACCATAGACCCATGTTTCATCTTCTGTGTGTTCTTGAGCTGGAATCTGAAGCAGCATGATCGCACAACTCCAAGGAAACTGACAAAATGTCATGTTAATGCGTTGCTTGTGGTCCATGATTTATAGCACACTTTAAAACACACCTTCTCTCTACTGTAGTTCACAACCGACTGACTGCACTGAACAAGTTGAAACATGTCTCACACTGTTATTAAGGTTCAGCTGGATGCTTCTCATAATGAAGATCCCTACCCTTCTACTGGAGGCCCTCTACCAAGCAGTAGAGGACATTTTCACCAAGGTGATCCAGAAAAGACAAGACAAAGAATGACCAAAAAGTTGAAGAAGGTGCAGAAAAAAATACTAAAAAGTTTTCTATCCATGACCCTCTTTGGGGGATTGTGGATTGTTGAATGAAAGGCCAACTTTTTCTTTAGAAATCATGTAACTATCCCGGTGTGTGTTACCTCATCTCTATTTCCCTCAGAAATTCCGACTTCTTTTGCTTTTGGCCTGGTGGCTGCTAAAACCTGCTCCAGTTCATCCTTTTCAAATAAATTAGGCACTTCACCTGAATTCAGGATGTTATTTATATCTTCTAAGAACTCTTCCACTACTATCTGCAGAAGAAAGCAGAGCGATCACTGTAACTCAATCATTTTACATTTATTACATGTAAATTATAAAGCAACTATTTATTTTAAAATTACTATGAGTTACTTTCATCTTTAAGAAATGACAACCTTAAAAATTAGATGGATCCCAGCACTCAGGAGGCTGAGACAGGAGGATCACTTTGAGTTCGAGGCCAGCGTAGGCTACAAAGTGAGTTTGAGGCCAGCCTGAACTGCATAGAGAAAACTTGTCTCAAAAAGAAAAAAAAATTAGGTGGAATCCTAAAATTCTAGCATAGCATGTGTAATGATTTTTCATTTTCCTTCGTGTTCTGTTTCTTAAAAGGCATCCATATCTTACCTCGTTCAAGTCATCTGTGCAAGTGTTTCATATTCTGCCCCTTTTAGTTACTGTGTTATTGTAAATAATAATCTACATTTTTGTAAAGTATTCAGCATATTTTAACCATAGATATGGGAGTAGATGCATCATGGAGTCGCTGTGCCATACATTTACATGGACGCAGATGGTTTGCAGTCTTGTTTACATTATAAAAACATTTTTAGGCCTATATCTTTCCTCCTTAGATGGATTATTTTCTTGGAAATAATTCTCAGGAGTGAGATTAGCAACTAAATTACATGGATATTTTCTGGATTTTGAAGATTTTACTATTTCTCATTCAATTCAAGTATGACTTTAATAATCTTTAACATTTATTTTTGTTAACTTTGAAAGTATAAATGTTTGTTTTGGGAGAATTTAATTTGTATATCTTTGCTTTTTAGCAAGCAAATGTTATCCTATTTTTTTCCATTAAAAAATCTGCTCAAACTCTGTAATCATTTATATAATAGGGTGCTCTTTTAAATATAAGTGGCAAATTTATACATTATGAAATAAAGCTTTTGTCTCATATTTGATGCAAATATTTGAAAGTAATTTATCATTTATACTTTTGTTTCAGCAACTTGTTGGTTATACAGAAAGTGGAACCTTATGACAAGGTATCTGCTATTTTATTTTCTTCATTTGTAACTTTTTGTTTTCCTCATGTGAATTTGCCATAATTATGTCTGTTAGTTTTCCCTAAGAATACTAGCTCTTTTTATCTGAATTTTTGTTATTTCTTTTTACCTTGTACTTTCCTGTTCTTACTTGTCTTGATACTTCCTTGTGCTCTTTTTTCCCTAAACTTTTAAGTAAACTATTTTTGTTGTTTCTATAATTTTTTGATTCAAATCCAGATTTTATTTATATTGTCTATTGTTCCTATTCTCTAAGTAGAGATTTTGATTTTATTGATCTTTATATGAAAATTTTAAAGTTTTGAGTCACATCATTAATTTCTCCCTTGATTAAAGCAATGGACAAAGAATGTTATTAGTAAAGATTATGCTTCCTAAAATTTAATGAAAAACTTATTTAAGCCTAATAAATGATCATTTTTTGCAAATTAATCCTGCTTACAGTGTTTTAAAAATTAAAAAAAGTTTAAAACATTTATGCATCAAATCTGTCACTTTTTAATTCCTTAGTTCATTTTTATTTTATTTTATTTATTTTTTTTTTTTTTTGTGGGTACCGGGGGGTCGACCTCAGGACCTCGCGCGCCAGCAGGCGCCCGTGCCGCTGAGCGATATCACCGGCCCCTTTTTTTTTGTATGTGGGTTCCGGGAGTCGAACTCGGGCCCTCACGCTTGCCAGGCAGGCGCTTAAACCGCTGAGCCATCTCACCGGCCCTCCTTAGTTCATTTTTAGAAAGCTGTTTTCCCCTAAAGTGAAAATTCTTGAGTGTAATCAGCGTTGAAAATCCTCTATCATAGAATTCAAGACCAGTTAAATTGGCCATTGTAGATATAGAGTTAATGTGGCCTGAAACATAGCCTTATTTTTTTCTTTTCTTGCATAAAGCATATTTCCCTGATTTTATTTAGGTAATCGTTTTCTTACACACACTTCTAAAGAAAGAATTTACTATCTTCTGCTACCTTTGTTCTTTCACCCAATGCACAGTTAACTTTTTCTCTAACTTTTGATCATAATTACTTAGAATTTAGAGGACGAAACTTGGTAAAATAAAAAATGTATTATAAAAGTCTTTTACAAGATGCAGAAAATCTGTTATCAGAAGCAACGATTCTCTGAACTTTATCCTACAAACTTCAAAGCACAGGCTGGACTGTAACACTCCCGCATTTCCTGTTCTTACACGTGGGCTGTTTCCATACCTGGGTGTCTGTGAAAAGGAAAATCATATTTTTGTCCTCTACACCAGCCATTTTGTACAACTTCCTCAGGTCCTCATGAAAAGCATCATAATTATATCCCCGGCTAAGTTCAATCTGCAGACATTTGTAGCCACATATATGAGCTGCAAGTCTCGTAAGAGACTGCTTTCCTGTGCCTCCCACTCCGACCAGCAGGGCGTTGCCTCGTTCCTGACGGATCATCCGGGCAATCCTGCAAGAAGCAAAGCAGATTTATTTCCAGTTCACAGACCTGGCTTTCGTTCAGAAGGCCTGCCATGTTAGGGAGGCTGGTAGACGGAGGAGCCGGGTGAACAGTACTGCTGGGCCTTTCCCCTTCTCCACCTCTTCTCTGTCTCCTATAAACCTGTGGCTTTCTGACCTAGAAGCATAAATGAAGTAATATTTCAAATAAAGTATATTAAATTTAAAATAAAGTATAATTTCTTAAAATTAAATGTCAATATGGGATTTTTCCAGGGATCCTGCCTAATTTAGGCCCCTATTTATATTAATTACGATATTGGCAAGTCCAGGTCTCCATTTCTGAGGATGAGGATTGCGTCTGAGACACGCAGTTCAGAAGGAGGGATCAATGGGAACGAGTACTGCAAGATACCAGCAGAACTTTAGAAAAGTTCTGATTCATGTTAATGAGAATTTAAAAAATCACTCTAATCATGATGCTAGATTGAGCACCCAGAAATAAGGAGGGAAAAAAATCTGAGTTTAGGAAAAACTGGAGAAAGACCTGACTATAACTAGACTGACACTTCTGTGGAAGATAGCCTCACAAACAGGACGCCATGGGAAGCAGAACAGGGGAAGTAGAGGATGAGCTCAGGAAATTCACCTGGAGCACAGAGAAAAATGAGTGATATCAAAATGAGGAGAGAGAAAATGGAAGGTGGACAAATGCAGAGGAATAAATGGGATCTTAGAGGCCACATAATAGCACTTATAGAAGCAGAGGGAGGAGGGAGTGGAACTGATGGGATAGTGACTGAAATAATAGCCACTGTTGTCATGAAAGGAAATCAAACAGGACAGATTTAATTTTAATTAAAACATTAAATTTTCTGTATTAGTTACTTTCCCATCACTGAGACCCAATACCTGACACTTACAATTTAACGGAGAAGAGATTTATTTGGGGTCACAGTTTCAGTGGGTTCAGTTCATGGTTAGCAGCTCCAAGGCAGGAAGGGCGCAGTGAAAGGTCATGGCAGGGGACAGCTGCTCAAGCCAGAAGCAGAGAGCAAGGGAGGAGCCAGGGACAAGAATAACCCTTCCAGCTCTAACCCCCAGGGACCTGTGCTCTTTGATCTGGTCCCACCTCTGAACATGAGACTTTTAGGGGACATTTCAGATCTAAAACATAATTTGCAAACCATTCCTAGAAAAATTCTTGAATATACACAGAAGTATGAATAAAATTTGAAAATCCAAGAAGGGGGAAGAGATGCCAGTATAAAGTGAGCAGTGTGTACAAGAATCAAGTCTATACAGTACATTGTCATTAAGTGATAAAAAGGGTAATAAATTCTTCTTAAAAGAGAAAGATGGAAAATGTAAAGATAGTTTCTTTTTAAAAGATTGTCATTGTCTAAAATCTCAGATTGGATCAGCAGAAACTACAAATCATGGGAGAAATGGAGAAGCAGGTTTCTTTTCTTTTTTGCACAGGAAGGACCTACCTACCTACCTAGCTTCCTTTCGGCTGACCTTATTTTATTTATGACGCTGATAACTGGGGAGAGCTAGGCTCAAATATTTAAAAATTATAATGGCTTTTTATAAATTATGAAAGTATAATCTCATTGTAACTCATGAGAGATAACCATTGCCTACCCTTGCCAATCTATACCCCATAATGAGAATAGATGCTGGCCACTTCCCTCTCAAAGGCAAGCAGAACCCATGGTAGGTACTTCATAGACTATCTATTCAAGTGACCAATTTGTAGGGACTGGAAAATCTGTAAAATAAAGAGCACAGGACCCTGTCATCTTTGGAGGCAGGGTGGAGGTGCTATATGTAGTATGAGACTAGACCAGGGAGTCTACGAGAACTTATTTAAAAATGCTTTTCCAGGACAAATCCCAGACTCCTTGCCTTTACTTAGGATCTTCTAAAACAACGACAAACTTTCAGATTTGTCTCTTCCATCTCCATATCCTCTCCTGTTCCTCAGGCAGCTCCGCTTTTCTAATACACTGACTGTCTTGATAACACTTCTTTGTCTAGAACAGGGGTCACCAAATCATGACTTGTGGATCAAATCCTGCTCCCCAACTGTGAGTGTGTGTGCCTGTGTGTGTCTTATGGCCTAAGTACTAAGGATGTTTTTAGGTCTTTTTTAAATTGTCGAAAAAAATATCAAAAGAGGAGTAACATTTCATGATTTGTAAAAAACATGTGAAATTCAAATATCAGCATCTATAAAGTATTACTGAAACACAGCCAAGCTCATTTGTCATTGTCTGTGGCTTCTCATACACTGCACGGCAGAGCTGCATAGGTGCAGCAGGGACTGTATGGCCTGCAGAGCCTAGAATATTTTCTGTCCGGCTCTTTACAAAAGAAGTTTGTCAACTCCTTCCCCAGAACCTTTGCCAACTTATTTCCTAGAACAAGGAAGACCCATAGCCATGGTTTTCATTGCTACATCTCTGTCATGGTGCACATCAAATGGAAGACACAGCAATCTGCTCATTTCTCTTCAGTTACCTGTGTGAATAAAAATTGAAGGCCAAAAGTTTTATTTTTTCATAATGCACAAGTGGATAAGATATTGAATATAAAAACCTTTCAGTACATATGCCATGCTTTCCTCATTTTGTGTATCTCTTTACTCACTGTGAAGGGGGAAAATTAAAATTTTAAATAAAAGCCTGCCCAGGATGCCCTCCAAGACCAAGTGGACATGTCTGGCAGGCCCAGTAACAGGACACTTCTTCCTTTGTGTAAACCCCTGTCCTTGCTGCCCTCGTGTAACTGATGGCCTTACAATGTAACTTCAAATGTAACAGGACATTTCTTCCTTTGTATAACCCATGCTTTGTATAACTGATAACCTTATGATGTAACTGGAAATGCTTAAACTCCTTCAGCAACCCATGATGTCACCCAACCCTCCAATCATATGTGCCAAACCTGCCTATGTACCTCCCCCCTTGCTTTCCCTTTAAAAGCCCTGAAACCCCGCCAGGTGGGGCTCTGGCTCTTTGGGAGACATCCTAGTCAGAAGCCCACCAGTGTAATAAACTGCCTCCTTAACCTCCTTGGTGCCATTCCTTCCCCTGTTTGGTCTGTTTTCCATAACAATTGAGGTTTTATTACTTTTATCTGGGATTATTGAAAACAAATGGCTTGTCTATAATAATTTTTTTTCTAAAATATACGTATAAATGAATAGAGAACTCCTCCCAGTAAGAATTCTTTAATGTAGTAGACAAACTACATTCTACGTAATACAGTAGGCAAGAGAATAGCGGCTTATACTTTAATGAAGAGAACCATTCACCCATCCTTGAAGCACGGTGATAACTTTGGGGCATGCAATAGGTAGGAAATGCCTGGTGCATTTGCACTTTGAAAACACAGGCTCTGAAGTAAAGTTCTCCCCCCTGATTTGGGAAGACTAACCCACTCATCCTATGCTATAAACAAAAAAAACCAAACCAAAACAAACAAGCAAGCAAGCAAGCAAACAAAAAAAGCAGACCAACTAAAATGTCGCTAAGAAATGGACATGTTGCATGTGCTAAATTACTGATCATAACTCATGTTTATAATGAAACCCTTTTCATTGTTAATCAGCAGTAGGAGTTTGAAAGCTCTTAGAAGTAGAAATATGTTTCTACTGATTCCAGACTACTGATCCTCTCTAGAAAAAAAGACAACACATCTGCATTGTTTTTTACATAGCTGTCCTTTGGGTGTCTGAAAACCAAATTGCCACCATTCTACAACTGGTTTTTAATTTCCTCCCTTAACATTTTAAACAAACCTAAGTTCCTGGTAATTCTCTTTCACAAAAGTAAAAATGAGTATAAGTACAATTAAGCTGGATTTGCCTATCATCTGCTTTGTTCTCCAGGAAGTCCCTTAGACCAGAGGGCTGCCATTACTACAATTTTTCTTTCTCCCTTTCTCTCTCTTTTTTAATAGGCTTAAAACTTCCTAAGCTATGGAAATAAAAGTTGTTAGGGGATAATGTGTGGGTATGCTGGCAGGGGGACAGATGGGAAGCAAATAATATCTTGACAACCTAATGACAAATGATCATATCTTATAATGCAAGCTGTGACAAACATAACTTCTGAATTAGAGTTAATTAAAGAGCAGAAATGTAGGATAGGCAGAAGAGTTTATTTGCTTATGATTCAGTGAAAAAGTTCTGGGAATTTAATCATCAGTCTTAACAAAGACCTACATTAAAATGAGGTTGACATAGGGAAAAGCCAATAAAATCTTGCTGTAGTAGTAGATCACGGGAAATCCCATTCTCATATTTTACACTGCTTTTTCCATAGAATATGGCATCAAATCTGATTACCACCTTTTAAGTGGAACACTGAAAAGTTATGAGATATTAAGGATGCTGAAGGCTAGAAATACATTTCAATGGGTAGCTTCAAAGATCTGGGATGATTTTGCCTGGAGAAGACAAAGCTAAGAGAAGTATGGGAATGATTTTCAAATATTCGCGTGTTGTTATGAAAATGTGCAGGCCTGTTTTGGGTGGGGAGACTGCAGTGCAGTTAGAGGCAAAGCACCGAATGTGATCCCCCAGCCTGCCACTCGCTCACTAGAAGACTTTGGAGAATGTCCCGCATCTCTCTGTGGCACACTGCACTCTCCAAAAAATGGATGTGATAATGTTTCTGATTTCACTTTCTCTAGGATGTCATAAGAGACACAGTCTCTGTTTCCTTCTTTGAATGTGCATAGACATCTATGTCTGCTTTGACTAAAAGGGTATGGTGGAATTGATGATATGTGATTTCCAAGGCCAAGCCACAAAGTTCCACGTGGCTTTTGCCTGCTTTTCTGTCTTAGGGCACTTGCCTTTGGAGCCCTGGGTCACCACGTAGGAAGCCCAGACACCTTGCTATTGCCATGGAGAGACGTGTAGAAAGACAACATGGAGGCAGAGATGGTCCAGCTGCTCCAGCTGCTGCTGAGTGCAACTGAAGAGAAACTCCAAGAAAGATCTGCCCAGAACAATGAGAGGTGATGATAAAAGTGAAGCCAGTATGTGCTGGAGTGGCTAAAAAACCACTAGAACATTCTCTGAGCCTTACTTGCAAGGAGACTGTGATACTGAGCCAAGAGAGATGTTGTGACAGTTAAATGAGATGCTCTAAATCATGATTTTATATGCACACTGAATGCCATTATTATTCCTGCTGCATAGGATGGAACTGATGTCAGAAATCACAGAAAGCAGATGGCTTGTGCTGGAAGGGTCATTTCAACACGTAGCTATCCAACAGAACACGAACCACTTCATAAAGTGATGTGTGCCCCAAGGACTGTGGATATTCAGGCTAGATGCCCATGTATCAGGGACATTCCGCCAAGGGTACCTGCAGTGGGGAGGAGTCAGATTCATAAGGACATAGACTTTATGATCAGGATTCAACTTGTTTGCTATAATCTTGAACTACTTCTTTCTTTAGGCACATGTGTCATTAGCCTTATTATAGGCATAAATATCTTTGCAAATCACCTCAGATCCCTTTTGTGACAAGACAGGACATTATAAAAACAAAACAATCTTTTAATATTTAGCAAAAATAATAACTCTTGCGATTCCATAGAAAGTTCACACCATATATATTTAAAATGTCTTTTGAATTGTATTGAGAACTACTAAAACTTTAGTCCATCTAGCAATCTATTGGACAGTTATAGAACTTTACCTTGAAACATGTTCTATGGCATCCTGGAAGAACACAAGCTTTACTTCTTTGGGGTTTATGAGGTTATAATCATCAAGATAGTCCTGTAGAACGTTTGCGATTTTTTCCACATCAGGCATATCATCATAAATCCGTTCACTCTTCTCTATGCCAAACTATAAGGTGATTTATGGGAGAAGAACCAAATTGGATCAATTCTGATATGCAAATATACCCAACATGCACAGCCTGGGAAATCCATTTCATTTAACTTCTGTAAATAGTATACTGTAATTTCAGTGATCTTTGCAATAACATTCACAAAGGACCTTAAAATAGGGTTTTCATTTTTCTCACAACCCCACACTCTGGTTCCATCTTTTTTGTTTGAGGCTGTGAATCTGAAAAGCTATCTGGTTGAAAACTATTCCTGGGAGATAGTTATTATTATAAACAATCATGTTTTATATAGGTAATTTTTATACCGCAGTCATCTAGGGTTAAATTGTTGAGAATAAGAATTGAGTAAACTAAAGGGGGTTAAATCCTGTTTGGACCTAGTGAGGTATGTCTTTGCTCTAGCAACTGTCCTGAGGACACTGGAACTTTGATAGAAATACATCTAGGCAATGCCAGAAGAGTTCAGCTCTTCTTTCTGTTTTGCTTTATTTCCCTGTTTAATAATATCATTACTAGAAACAGACAGAAAACATAATATTAAAAAAAGACCTCTGGACTTTATTTTTAATGGCAAATTTAAACAGGAATATTTCACATATATAAATTATTTATCTTTTTTTTTTTTTTTTTTTTTGTGGGTACCGGGGGGTCGACCTCAGGACCTCGGGCGCCTGCGCGCCCGTGCTGCTGAGCGATATCACCGGCCCCTTTTTCGTATGTGGGTTCCGGGAGTTGAACTCGGGCCCTCGCGCTTGCTACGCAGGCGCTTAAGCCGCTGAGCCATCTCACCGGCCCAAAATTATTTATCTTTTTATCTGGCAGGTGGCAGTACTCATCTGGAGGGGCTTTCCAGAGTGGTGAGGTCCTGAATGCATATAATATAACGGTGGGCTTGATCATGTTGAGCCAGTATTGGCTGGGAGCCTGCTGTGTTTCTAGTTCTGCAGGAGAATCCAGGGGCTTAGGGTGAAAAAAAGAAAGACATGGCTCCTGCCATCTGAGACGGGCATGTGTCCCTGCACAACAGTCAACCTGGCAAAACCAGGAGGCTGCCTGCCAATGTAGGTGCGGTGCTTAGATGGAAGATCTGTTTCAGGCAGGCCTGTCCATCGACATTACTGGGGGCAGATTGGGGACACTTGTAAGGAAATATAAAAGAAGTTAAATATAATGGAAATTCTGCTACTAGCTGGAGTTACCCTGAAGTGACAGCAGTTATGTCAACTAATAAGCAGGATGTAAGCAGGGGCTGAACAGCTTCAAGAATACAATCAGGGATTCTAGGTCTGAGTTAAGAGATAAGCCTCTGTGCTTTCCTCCAGATCGAATTCTCTAGTGGCTGTCTGATTCATATTATTACCAAAATGAGGATAACTGGGTTGGGGCAAACTTTTTTTTTCTTCAGTAAATGGCAATATTTTCAGTTTTGCAGGTCCACTGTCATTACTGCTGCACTCCGCTGTTGTCCTGCAAAAGCAGTCATACAAATGCTACATACACGAATACGTGTGGCTGTATGCTGATAAAACTTTGTTTACAAGAGCAGGCTGTGGGGCTGGTGAGATGGCTCAGCGGCATAAGCGCCTGCCTGGCAAGCGTGAGGTTCTGAGTTCGACACCCGGTAACCACCAAAAAAAACCCAAAAAACAAAAAACAAAAGAAGAACAGGCTGCAGGTGCAGGTGGATTTGACCCACGGGGCCACAGTTTGCCCATACCCAGTCTAGATATTTAATTTTCACAGATGTAAAGTTCTTATAGAATATCTGCATTGGAACACAGTGAATTCTTGCTAACCTTCAAAGGTAGTCAAATCAATAAAAGATACTTGCCTTAATGAAGTCTCCAAATATGATGGGTTTATTTAAAAAATATTCCAGGCCTATTGCAATTCCAAAATGCTTGTCTGTTAAAAAGCAAAAATAGTTTTCAGGGCCGGTGAGATGACTCAGCAGCATAAGCGCCTGCCTACCAAGCGCGAGGTCATGAGTTCGACTCCCAGTACCCACATACGAAAAAAGGGCCGGTGATATCGCTCAGCGGCATGGGTGCCTGCTGGTGCGTGAGGTCCGGAGGTCGACCCCTGGTATCCACAAAAAACAAAAACAAAAAAATCCCAAAAAAACCCCAAAACAGTTTTCAATAGAATGATAGGCTTCAATGCTGCATTTTAGTGATAGGACATACAAAACAACATTAGCAGTTACTGAGAAGCTCGGTTTACTGTAAATGAAAGCTGAAAGTCTCGTTAACAGCATGCTCCTTTAGTTTGATTAATAACCAAGGTTTACAATTAAGAATACTTGATAAATATTTAAAACTTTTGTTAAATAATAAACATTAGATACTTATTTAATAAATAAGTTCTATATAATTATCACGGCTTCTTAGACAAAATGTTATTTCTCTTACTTTTCTCCCTCTACTTAAAATTTTATACTGAATTAAAACTATTGATCCTTCCTAAATTTTAAAAAATTATTTTCAAACTATTTTATATATTTGAATTATCAAAGAACATAAATTTTACTCATGAATGACCAAAGTTCAGTACCGAGCGTAATTTTCCTTTATAGAAACCAAATTGCTTCCCACTCCCCAAGATGATTACAAACTATAGGTACTACAAACATGTACTAATAAAATAAAGAAAAGTTAAACTAAAAAAAGAAAGGTACAAAGGAAAAAAAAAGGAACCAAATTGCTTTTCTGAAAGGAAAAAAAAGAATGGGTAAATAAAGCTTTATATTTACTGGCCATTTCTGTCAAAATAACGTGGAAGTATTGCTTATCTTCATTATTAATCAAACGGTCATGGAAGACTCTTTGACATTCATGGCAAAAGAGTCTAAATATCTGAATTTCTTCTCTTATTGTTCCTGAATCGCACTGGAGAATACCTGCATTTGAAGAAAAAAGAAAAGAAAAGAAAAGAAAAATTCCACATTTGTGAAATCTCGTCATAGTTAATTAACTAGGAAACACTTAAGTCCAACTTTAAAGCACATTAGCAGAAATGAGTGCTTCCCCAGTAGGTATACATGATAATAATGGTGACCTCATGTTTTTAAAGCAAAACTGGGACATGTTATATGACAAAAACATTTTTCCCCTTGTTTTCTTGATATTTGCTTAACTGAACATCAGCAGTCAATGTGTTTAGTGAAATGTAACATTTCTCTAAAAAGATATATATTTATTTGTTTCATAACTTTTCTCCTGATGCTTATACCTTTTTCAAAATACTCATTCCCTCTCTTTCTTACTCAGTGTCCAGTTCTCTTCAAACGCTCCTGGACCTTCTGGCTGCTATTCAAGTGATTCTGAGTACCTTTTTATTAATATAAATAGTTATTTTGCAAATATAGTTCTAATAATTGCACATTATGACTAAGCAATGATGTGTACCAGTGACTGGAAATGTTCCTTCTCCATGGGGACCCCTCACACAGAGCTCCTCACATTGCAGAGGGGACAGGGAGAGTATCTAGCATGACACAAGTGCATACAACAGTAGGTACTGTCCATAATGCCTTGCCATACTGGGGTATTTCTATAGATAACAATGCTATTTTTTTTTTTGCATTTCACATTTATGTGTGTATTTAACATAAATATTTCTTTTTTTTTTTTGTGGGTACCGGGGGGTCGACCTCAGGACCTCGCGCGCCAGCAGGCGCCTGTGCCGCTGAGTGATATCACCGGCCCCTTTTTCGTATGTGGGTTCCGGGAGTCGAACTCAGGCCCTCGCGCTTGCCAGGCAGGCGCTTAACCCACTGAGCCATCTCACCGGCCCTAACATAAATATTTCTTGAAGTGCTTAAAGTTTTACTTATTTTCAGTGAGTATTTGTAGGAATAGGGGAATTTCAGGACATTTTGATCAAATGTGGGGACAAAGCAAAAGACTGAAAATTGAAATTTTCTGGTACTATATGATTGTCCGACCTAAAACAGATCATGATTTTTGAGGCTTAGACATTATTTAAAAAATAGAAATAGGAAGGCAATGGGGGGGATAATAAATAAATGACTAGATTAGACAATGTCTGAGGGCCATGAAGTGAGTCTGAAGAAATTCACAAAAGGAACGAAACTTCATTCTGATATTTTCCAGAGAAAATGAGTTCATGAATCCCAGGACTAAGCTGTTAATATGGGAGGGTAAGGTTTCAGTGGAAAGAGGAAGACAAGCTATTGTAACATCCTGAGGTGGGGATGGTTCGTGTGCCAGCTTCGAGAGTCTTCAGGCTCCTGAAGGAGGAGGAAAAAGAAAACAGTCAGAGAACCATGAGAACTGGGAGTTAGACTGGGAACCTGTGGTGAGAACTGAGTGTAAAAGAGGAACAAGAGTGCCAGCCAGAGTTCTTCAAGCCAAGCCTCAACTTCTGTCATTGTCTTCCAATTCATTCTCAGCCCTGTTAATGCATAACAGGCAATGAAATGGATTTTGATAAGAATGAAAAAGGGAACTGGGTTTCAGATAGTGCAGACACTGATTTACCTGGAGGTGCTTGGTAGCTTTCACTTAAGCTACTCACAGATGTTGAAAACAAACATTCATACTTTATTTGAATCTTTTTGAGAAAAAAATATTAAGAGTGAAGTAGAAAAAAGGTCAGTGGATGCGGAATCAGGAGACAGAGCAGATCATGGGGCAGCGAAAAGTGTCCTTGTTCATGAAGTAAGGAGAAGAGCTTGACATAGAACTTGTAAAAGCTTTCTTTCAGTTCTGATCTCTATGGCATTTATTTATTTATTCATTCATTCAGACCTTCATTCATTCACTCATTGCCAGACACAATTCTAGGCCCTAGGGATGAAGTGGTGAACTAAGCAAACAGCCCTCACAGAGCTGATATCGTAAAGGGAGAGATGGAAACCTAAACCCATATGCATAGAAATATGCAGGATATGCTTCCGGGTAATATGTGCTATGAACTTTTGCTGAGAAGGTGATGTGGGAAGGAAAAGCGGACTGTGTGGATATCTGGAGAAGATCATTCCTAAAAGGGTACAGAGGCCCTGATTCAGGAGTGGCAAGGAGGTAGCAGTTGCAAGGAGGAAAATAAGAGAATGAAGGCAAAGAGGAAGCCCAGGTCCAGATCCTGCAGACTCAGCCACACAGCAGGGGCTGGGGATGCAGCCTGAGGAGGGTATAAACAGGGGACAGCTCTGGTTGCTGTGCAGAAGGCAGAGCTGAGTTCATGGTGGGGAAGGCAAGTGGGTAGACTGGAAATTGATTAGAGAGGAGGCTCTCGCTGTTGAAATTCCTGAAGAAAGTTTGTATTAGTCAGCCTTTCATTTGTGTGACAAAGTATTTGACATACACAAGAGATTTTATTTTGGCTCACAGTTTCAGAGGTTTCAGTCCATGGTGAGCTGGCTCCAAGGCAGAAACATCATAATGGAAGGGCAGAGTGGAGGAAAACTGCTCATCTCATGACAGTCAAGAATCAGAGAGGGTATGGAAGAGCCAGAGAGGGAGGAAGGGGCCAGGGCCAAGAATATACCCTTCCAGGCTATACTCCCAATGACCTACTTCCTCTAACTAGTCCATTCAGCAAATGAATTCATCAATGGGTTAATCCAATCTATTCAGCTAATGAACTGATCACTAAATTAATAGGTTAGGGCCTCATGATTCAATTACTTCTCTAGGCCCCACCTCTGAACATTGCTTCATTGAGGATCAAGCCCTCCACACATGAGTCTTTGGGGGAACATTTCATATTTAAACCATAACAAAAGTGATGATAGTTTGGGCTAGAGTGGGATGGATGTAATGGAGAGAAGTAGTTAGATTTGAAAGAAAAGCTGTCAGGATTGTTCATGGATTTGGGGGGAGTTATCAAGACTTATGGCTAGAAGAACTAATGGTAGTCTCCTCCAGGGCAAGGGAACATACAGGCAGGGGTGGTGGGATAAAGCAAGAATTCAGTTTAGTCATGCCAAGATTAAGAGTCCCAGCTAGAGAGTTGAGTGGGGATGCTGAGAAGAGTCTTGGATATGCAAATCAGACACTTAGAGGAGAGGGAGAAGCTGGAGGTAAGCAATCAAGTACCATCACTGAATAGATGGTATAATGCTACAGAATTGACTGAAATTAGATAAAAGGTAGACCTAAGACAGAGGCCTGGGCCCCAACATTTTGAGGTAGGGAAGAGCTGGAAGAGCCATCTGGACAGACTGAGCTGCAGCAGCCAAAGAAATAGGAAAGAACCTAGGAGAATGTGTGCCCTGGAACACTGGCAGGGAGGAGCAGCAAGTTATGCCTAGAGGTTGATGTATAGACCAAGATCCGATGTATTGATTTGATGCAATGGAGAGGTAAATTTGGGAAGAGCAGTTTAGTGCAGTGGCAGGTATAAAACTTTTATAGCGACACACATTAAAGGGAGACCTGGAAGGAGAATGGGACAATGAAGACAGACCATTTATAAGAGGTCTTTCTAGAAACTGCAAGGAAATGAGGAGGGGGAGTTGTGATCAGATGTAAACGAGGCCTAAGGAGAATAAATTTTTTAAGATCAGAAGTATGACAGCTATTTTAAACATGCTGTTAGGAATGATCCAATAGAACAGGAAACTATAAGAGCAAAACTGGAATTATAAAAACAAAATCCTTGGGCCGGTGAGATGGCTCAGTGGTGTAAGCGCCTGCCTGGCAAGCGCGAGGGCCTGAGTTCAACTCTCGGAACCCACATACGAAAAAAGGGCCGGTGATATCGCTCAGCGGCACGGGTGCCTGCTGGCGTGCGAAGTCCTGAGGTCGACCGCTGGTACCCACAAAAAAAAACAAAAACAAAACAAAATCCTTGAGAGGGGGATGGAATCCAGTGCCAGAGGGAGTTTGGCCCTGTAACAGGGGCAGGAACAGCCCAACTCAGGGAGGGAAGATGCAGATTGTCTGGGAGATTTGGAAGGTGTGGTGGCTCTGACCTGATTGCTTTCTTTCAGTAAAAGGTTGTCGGCTGGGGGCAGAAAATGGAGGCTCCTGGTGGTTAGGAAAAGCTGTGCAGTGTTCAGAATGGGGTGCGGGTGAAGGATGACGTGAACAGGGACTCGCCATGGGATTTCTAGGTGAGTCACGGACAGCTGGGTACACGATTCTACCTAGAGGTCTGGAAGCCGACGGAAATGGAAGGAGGACGCAAGTCAGAGAATGAGGGTTCAGTACGCTACCTTGCACACATTTCGATAAATCCCTCAAGTTAAAGACATAGTGGGACTTGGCTGGCGTCGGCAGGAGATCAACGCTCATTCTGTTATAAATCTCAACTGAAGCTTCTACAATGTTCGAAGCAGTTTGCTTTACAGCTGGTGTGAAGTCACTCAGGAAGCCATTTAAAATGGCCTAGAAGCAGACATATAACAGGAGAGGGTTAGATTTTATTTTTAACCAAGTATTTGTCTTTCAAATACTCTCACTCCGATCCCTTTCTCTAATAACAACTAGAAAGCTAAATTCCAACAGAAAGACATCACATCAAAACTCTTCCGTTCAGAACATGTTTTCACAAATGGGCTCATTCCTGACTTCTGTGTTGGGACGTCTGACTGGCATTCATGGCTGACCTGTGAATACACCAGGAACCTAAGGAATTTTGACCTTTGCTCACTGTGGGTCCAGAAGGTCTTCAGGCAGGGCACAAACTCATCCAGAAATGAACCGAAGCCTTCTATGGGCGAATGATCAACAATCCCATAGACTTCGTCATGGATATTTAAAAGTGTGACTTTCTACTAAGCATGAACTCTCGCACCCCTCACCCCCAGAACAGTAAATGGCCCCGCCCTCCTCTGCTCAGACCAGGAACTTGGAAGTCTCTTCCGGCTCCTCCAATCTGTCCCCCATAGTCAATTTTGAATACACTACTTGAATCTGCCTGTTTCCTTCTGTTTCCCTGATGCCACTCCATTCTGCCTCCCACTCTTTTCCGTTCGTACTTCTTCACTTCTTCCTCCATTCATTGGCCTCTCCCGCTTCTACTCTCCTCTCCCTTTAGCCAGGAAAATCCCATCATAGCTCCCCTTGGCATCCACCCTCCGCCATCTTGTTCACCTTCCTCCTCCCTCCCCATTGCTCACTGTCATAGTCACACTGGCCTCACCACCTCATGCTCCTTCCTCCCTCAGTCTCCACACTTGCTGTTCTTCTTCTCCAATACCCACTCCACGTGGCTGTCTGCTTGACAGGGACTTCGCATCCTTCATGGGTTAGATTACATGTCACATCTCCAGAGAGGACTTCCTTGACCATCCAATTTAAATATGTCCTTTCATCAGTCTCTCTGATCTCTTACATAACTTACCACAATTTTAAATTATATATTTATTAACTAGCCCCAGGTTGCCAGGGAATATCATTATAGTTTGTAAAAATATAAATCCTCTTCACTATTAACTTTGGAGTTACTCATGGGAGGAGCCACCAAATTAATGGAGGAGAAGCCATATTAATGCCTTCGAGGTATTCCTTATGACTAGATTTTGGTTTCATATATAAAATATTTTGAAATAACCAGATTATTTGTTTTCAGTGGACCCTCTGCTGAGCATTAGTTTCAATAGCTTATACAACTATCTGTATACTCCTGGTTCCCTGACATGAATTTAACATTCTCCACATGGCCAGTAGTTTGAGTAGGAGCATCTCAAAGCCAATTGTCAAATGTGATGGAAATATGGTCAGCTGTGTGTGATAGAAAATAGACAAGTTGAAATAAATGGATATATAGGTGGAGAAGGAAGAACATATATTATATATATATGTATATGAACACATATTATAAATATGAAAAGAATTCCAGCCTTTTTATTCTTCATGATGCAAATAAAATACAATTTATAACATGGATCTTCTAACTGTGTGTATGTATCTATATCTCATCTGTTGTTTATCTGTCTCTATTATGGATGTTCCACGAGGACAGAGATGGCATCTGTTTTATTAAAAATGCTACACTAACATCTGGCTTATTTATTTTTAAGAAACAAAGTACTTTTCTGCTTCAGCACTTTTAAAATTAAGCCTGAGTTACTCGGGACTCCCCTCAGCACTCACCACAGGACACAAGTGTGTCTGAATAACGTGGGTAGGAATTGCTCACTTCAAACGCAAAATACAAATGCAATGTAAATATTGTAAAAGCAATTGGCGGCATGCCTTTGAACTCCTTCTAACGGCTGTGGTCACACCCACTGTTGCTTCATGTCTTGTTCTATACTTTGGTACTTAATTACAAGTGATGCAAGTGATGGACTGCCACCTTTTCATAGTCTATTTTTTTTTTTTTTTTTTTTGAGACAGAGCCTCACTATGTAGTTCAGGCCAGCTTTCAACTCACTCTGTAGCCCAGGCTGGCCTCAAACTCAAGGCAATCCTCCTGCCTCAGCCCCTTGAGTGCTAGGATAACAGTCATGAGCCACCATGCCTGTGGTCTTTTTATATTCTAAAGCACTCTCCTGAAGTTTTTTATATATCATTTTGGCATTAGCTCTTAAACAACTTACTGAAACTATTTAAAGTTTATTAAAAATAATTTTCCAGGGAGGTAAGCTATGCCAGCGTGAACAGAAAAGCCCTCTACATGTACTAAAGGTTGTGTACTTGATGGCTCTTCTCCTTTCTCTTTAAAAGGCCTCCATTGGAAGAAGAGGCTGATGCTGGCAAATGTAGAGGCTCGTTTAATTCCTACATCACTGGGCACTTGGTGATGAGGTCAGCTTCTCCAGACCAATCACCTGAGCTGTCCTATTCTCCCCGCATGCCCTTCTCCCGTGTCCAGCCTCTGCGACTGCATTCACCAGAGCACCTTTTGTTCCTGGGATCTCTTCCTCCTTGTCAATTCCCATCCTCCACCGACACCCACTCAAAACGTATCCTTTCTAGCTTCTGCTAGTTGTGGCATGCTCTAGTCACACTGTTTCAAATTCTCTCATCATTCTGCTCAAGATAAGGTTTTACATTTATCAAACCCTTCTGTTGAGCACTTACAGGGCAGGTACCATTATTTTCCCTACCTGAAGGATGGGGAAGTGGCCTCTTAGGGAAACTAGTACAGGTGGAAGAAAAGTGGGTTACTGTTCACAGTGGCAGCAGGGAGATGATGTTGAGCTTGAGGTCGGGAGTGTCAGGTGTTGTGTCTGGTGCAAGGGGACACACAGGCTTGGAGGTGAGTCTGAGACCACAAACACAGAAGGCAGTAATGAAAACAGCAGCCGGCTACTCTCCAGGTGCCATGGTTACCTGCTTTCTGCTCAGGAAAGGATGGACGGGCTCTCTAGAAAGTCACTGAGCCACTTGGCGGGAGCCTTGGAACACATGTTTTCTTTCTTCCCTCTTGTCTACGTTTAAATGCACACTCACCTGAAAAATTTGTTTCAGGCTGTGCTCCGAGGGCATCGGGAGGCAGAACATGCTGAAGTGGCGGATGAAGCGGGGGGTCACAGGGTTGCGGCCTCCTCCTGGAGGTGCACATGCTGATACGATTGTGACATCCTGTGTGGAGAGAAATCCACTAGGGTCACTCAGCAGAGACAGAGATGAGATCTGTCCTTCTCAATGGCAACACTCACATCCAACATTTTTTGATGACCTGCCATGAGCCAGCATCACATTGCATTTTTGTATACTGCAGCGACGTATCCTCATGATCACCCAGGAGGTCACTACTGTTACACTCATTTCACAGATTGAAAAAAAACCAATCAAGGCCCTGGATGGCTAAGTAAGTTGCTCAAGGTCAAACAAAAGGTTGGCAACATCGGACCTGCATTTTCAAAGGCCACTCGGGCTATCCGCAGAGTGGGAACAGACTGCAGGTGTGCGAAGACCAGTCAACCCCAGTGGTGGCAAACCTATGGCATCTGTGCCACAGTGGGCACACAGAGCCTCTTCTGTTGGCACGTGAGCCAAGTCACCTCAGACCTTGCAAGGGGGCAGCTGAAATATTTCAAATCTAAAAGTGCATTTAGAAAATTCTACAACATTTGCAGAAAATCCTACCAGCCATCAGGAAATCTGCAAGGAATTTTCTAGCATTGTAGCAGCTGCAAAGTAGAATTTTAGTAACAGTTCTTTACAGTTATGTAAGATGGAGACAACTCTGTGTTTTCTTACTTCTCCAGATAAAGCCAAGTTTGAAGAACTTGATCTTTCCTGCTTATACTGGTTAGATTTTAGAAATCTGGAAATGGACCTATTAGAATTTCAAGAAAGCTCTATCTGGAAAAATACATTCTGTGACCTGCATGCAACACTTGAGAAGACAGGGTGTGAAGGGTGTGCATGGTTGGTAGTTCTGAAAATGAAATCCTTAAAGTGAGGAGTTCTCTACCAAATA
Source organism: Erethizon dorsatum (assembly GCA_028451465.1). NCBI lineage: Eukaryota > Metazoa > Chordata > Mammalia > Rodentia > Erethizontidae > Erethizon > Erethizon dorsatum. Next base: position 15,810,161 of record CM051824.1, read on the forward strand.
ATTTTAAGTCAATGAACGCACTTGGGGTTGCTTTTCTCATTTTGTTTGGATCATATTGTGCTTGTGAGCAGCTGTTTTCAGCTTTGAATTATATCAAATCTGATACAAGAGATAGACTAACAGGTGACCTGAGTGCTGCATGTACTCCTCTCAAACTAACAAAGTGTGAGCCAAGGTTTGACAAATTACCAGCAAAGATCATAGTAACTGCAAAAGCACGCAAATACAAACTTTTACCTTTCAATAAAAAGCTGTTTGTATCACTGAAAGCTCTGTTATTGTGTTTTTCTTTTAAGACAAACGATATTAGTGTATGAGTTGTTTTTTTCTAAACGAAAACTTTAGTGTTCAGGTTTAATTGCAGTGTTAGCACTCTGCAATAAATAAGTAGGTTTTGGGTCACAGTTCAGGCACTTGGTCTCTAAAAGGTTCACCATTACTGAGTTAACCCTGTCGGTGTAACCCAACCAGCAGCTCTGAAGAGGCATGTGTTAGTTTCAGCATTCCAGGAGAAAGAGGACTTGGCTTCAGATAGTGGCCATGGAAATGAAAAGAAACAAGTGACTGAAGAAATATTTGTGATGAATGGCCTGTGTGTTAGACAGGAATCCTAGAATTTGGGCTGTGTCCCCCCGCCCCTCCTGGGCTAACTACACTATTCATTTTACAGGGATGCTGGGAGGTTAAATAAATTAGTAAGCGGGAGGAACTTAGAACAGTGCTTGGTATAACTCGTTTTTCTTGTGAGCAAAACTACTCACCCAGCTTGTCCCCTTCCCAGAACAGAAATAGGGCAGTCAACCTGGGTTCCCTTTTCCCTCTGACTCCACACCTAGAAGCGCTTTTGATCTGCCTCCTAAACCCCGCTGGCTGTACACTTATTTCATCACACTGAACTCTGGCCCTCCTCTCTCCTCTCAGATCCTACACTTCCTGTGGTCTTGCCTCCTCTCTGGCCCATCCTTTCCCTGCAGCCAAGGGCATCATCGCAGAACATTTCCTTCAGAGGCTCCTACCATTTACAGGTTACATTCACAATCCTCATCACAGCCTTCTGGGATGTGCCGTCTGTACCTCTGGCTGCTCTGCAGCTCACGCTTCACACCACCACAGTATTTCACACGCCTCGCTTCTGAGGTGTAAAGTGCTCCCTTTCTTTGCTCTGACTTCATCTGCCTTCACAGCCCTGCTCCCAGAGCACCTCCTCTGGGAAGGCTTCCTTCATCCATCACCCAGCCCGCACCCCTACCTCTTTCTTGCCTCGCCCACTCATTAGCTGGCACTGGGAATGTCTGTCTGCTCTCCAAAGCTGAGCTCTCTGAGAGGCAAGGTCTGTTTCACAAGAGCCCAAGTAAGATATTTTTCTTTGTAACTAACCCGGTCAGTGGTATTGGGCTATTAGCAGCATAAAATGGTCTAAGACAGAACACTGTGACTGAGAAGTGAAGCTGCTGGTCATTAGTGACTATCGGAAGATGCACAAGCAGCTTTGGAACTGGATAAAAAGCAGAGGTCAGAAGAGTTTGGAGGATGCGGCTGGAGAACACCTGGAGTGATGTAAACAGAAGCACAGGTGAAGTACATCCTTGTCACACCACTGCAAAGAATTTGGATAAACCATGTCCCTGTCCTCCTGCTTTATGGAAGTTAAAAAATGATGAAAAGGGGCCAGTGAGATAGCTCAGTGGCATAAGCACCTGCCTGGTAAGCGTGAGGTCCTGATTTCTACTCCCGGTACCCACATACGGAAAAAGGGCCGGTGATATCACTCAGCGGCACGGGCTCCTGCTGGTGCGTGAGGTCCTGAGGTCGACCCCCGGTACCCACAAAAAAAAAAAAAAAAAAAAGATGAAAAGCTGGTAAAGGAAATTTCTAAACAAAATGTAGAAGAGGATGCTTTTGGCCATTGTGTTAGTTACTTTTCTCGTTGCTGAGACAAGATACCTGATGTCCAAAGTTAAAGGTGGAAAGGTTTGTTTAGCTCACAGATTGTAGAGGTTTCAGTTCATAGTTGGCTACTTCCAAGGCAGGGTGGCATGACAGAGGGACATCACAGAGGAGAAAAAACAGTTCACAGCTTGGAAGGCAGAAGGCAGGAGGCAGCAAAAGCAGCAAGCAGCAAGGGACGGCAGCAGCCCTCTTTTTGTCCCTTATATTCTTTCCAGGCTACATGTCCTCAGGGCGGGTAGCACTCACACCTGGAACTATGCCAAACCAGTTAGTGGACTAATTCAGTAATCACACACCCTTGATCCCAGCATCACACACTGAATCCCAGCAGCACACACTCTAGATCCAGCCACCTCTGAAAAGCCCCACCTGTGACCGCATGAGTCATTGAGGGACGTCTAGACACAGCCGTAACAGCCATGTTCAGTGTGATTCAAGGGCAAAGGGAAACACAGTAGGAAGATCTGAAAAATTTGCAGCCCGATCGGGAAAGAAGCAAAGGAAAAACTTGTAAGTAGCTATTTGCTAAGTACATTAGCAGGGATGCTGACTGTCAAGAGATGAGACAGAGGCCCAGAGGACATCTCAGAAGCTTGTGAGGTGCCTGCCCCATCGCAGGCTCAGAAGCTCCCAGGGCAGGACTGTTTCAGGGAGGGGCCGGGGGACTCTCCATGGGCTCACTGCCCAGCGTCACTTCCACATTCTGCTCCTTGTTTTCTTTTTTTTTTTTTTGTGGGTACCAGGGGGTCGACCTCAGGACCTCATGCGCCAGCAGGCGCCCGTGCCGCTGAGCGATATCACCGGCCCCTTTTTTCGTATGTGGGTTCCGGGAGTCGAACTCGGGCCCTCGCGCTTGCCAGGCAGGCGCTTACGCTGCTGAGCCATCTCGCCGGCCCTCCTTGTTTTCCGAAGGAGCGCTCCACAGAGGCCGCAGTGGTGGTTCAAGTGGGCCCAGGCACCACTCAAGCTGTGACAGACCTGGCTTCCACCTGCCGCTGGGTCTGGGAGTGGACAGGATGCAAGAGTTACAGAGTTGTGGTGGCTTCCACTGAGGTTTCAAAGGAAGGCTGAGATGCCAGGAAGAAGTCTGCTGCAGGTCGAAGCCTCCGTAGAAAACCCCTTAGGGCAATGTTTATGGCAGCTGTGGAAGTGGAGCCGCAGCTGGGACCCCAGGAAGGGACAGCCACCAGCACTGTGCCACACCTGCCTAGCCAGGCTGTGGCCATCAGCCTGCAGCCCAAGAGAGCAACTATGTGGCTGTGACCACCAAAGTTGTGTGGGCAGGACTGCCCGAGGCCTTGGGGGCCCGCACCTCCCCACAGGTGCACAGGTTGCCAGACGTGGAGCTGTAACATTTAGTCTCCCTGGCTGGGTTTTAGACTTGCTTTGGGTGGATTATATCTTCCTACCTGGCTGTTCTTTCCTTTTGGGATGGGAACGTTCACCCTGTGCTTGTCCCACCACTGTATATTGGAAGTACAGAATCTGTTTTGATTTTACAGGCTCACAGCTGGAAGGAATTTGCCCTGAGTCCCTGATGAAACTTCGGACTTTTTGATTGATGCTGGCATGAGTTAAGACTTGGGACTATTTGGATGGAACGATGGGTAGCGTGCTGTATGTGAAAACGACATGAGTTTTGGGGGCTGGGATGAAATGGTTTGAATACAGTTTTTCCTCCAAAAATCATGTTGTAATTAATTCCCACTGTGACATATTAACAAGGTGGAAACTTTATCTGACTGTGATGTTAAGATGTAGAGATTTGGGGAGGTGATTAGGATTAAATAAAGCCATCAGGGTGGAGTCCTGGTGGGTTTAGGAGGAAAGGGAGAGACCAGAAGATACACGTACAAGTACTCCTTGTCTCTTGCCTTGTGTGCAAGCACTACTCTGGGACTCTGCCCCCTTGCCCTTGGATCAAAACTATGAATCAAAATAAACCCTTTTTCTTTATAATTTACCCAGTCTGTGGTACTGTGTTATTAGTAACAGAAAACAGACTAATGCAACCATGGGAACATAGGGAGAAGATAAGCATCTATAAGCCAAGGAAGAAAGCCTTCCAAGAAACTAATTTTATTGACATTTTGACCTTGGATGTCAGTCTAGCCTTCAGAATTATGAGAAAATAGGTTGTTTAAGCCACCCAGTCTGTGGCATTTTTTAATGGCAGTCCTAGCTAACTAATAACCACATTTCCTGGTCATTTAAATTGGAAGACAAGGGGCCGGTGAGATGGCTCAGTGGCATAAGCACCTGCCTGGCAAGAGCGAGGGCCCGAGTTCGACTTCCGGAACCCACATACGAAAAAAGGGCCGGTGATATCACTCAGCGGCACGGGCGCCTGCTGGCGCATGAGGTCCTGAGGTCGACCCCCGGTACCCACAAAAAAAAAAAAAAGGAAGACACCAAGCAATTTAAAACCTAAAGTAACCTGTATGTCTTTCCAAAAGAGTTTGTTTCTGTCATAGAATCCACCAAAGTCCTGATACTGCCGAAGTAGTTCAATTGGGGGCTGAGAGCCATAGCGATCCAGTCTGGGCATGTTCAAGTCATCAACAAAAATCACAACTTGTTTGTTCCCTGGGGCTCCTGGGGAAATAAAAGGAATTCAGTTTAAGAATTATGATGTACATTTAGAAAATGTAAAGACAAAGTGGCTATGGTTTGAATAGGGTCCTAATGATTTGTTCCCACCAAAACTCATGCTGAGGCTTGCTCCCCAAGGTAATGCTGTTCAGAGGTAATGGAGCCTTTAAGACACATTTGGGGCCATGAGGGCTCCGTCTTGGGGGACGGGTTAATGTCTGTCATCGTGGGAATGGTTTAGCTACTGCAGGATTTTGGTCCTCCCTTTTTGTCTTATGTATATGTCTGTTTGCTCTTCTACTTTTTGCCGTGAATTGAAGCTGTATGAGGCCCACACCAGAAGCTCCTGGACTTCCAGGACTTTGAGTTAAAGAAACCTCTTTTCTTTACAAATTACACACTCTCAGGTTTTCTGTTATAGTAACATAAAACAGACTAACAAAAGGTCAGGTATGGGTTTGGATTCGGTGACACCCAGAGAGTCAATGATCCGTGTAGTTCTGCTCTCTTGAGTGAGGAGGACCTTGTAAGGGTCCCTCTGACCCCATCTCTTACAGGGACAATATGGCCAAGATGCCCATATTGTCACGTCAGCTGGTCCGTCACCATCACCCTCAGAATACACGAGATGGCAGCTCTCCAGCGAGGTCTGGACCTTTCTCAGTCCCAGCCCTGCTCGCCATCCTCACCAACCATGAGGCCTGGGCATGGGTGAGGAAGGCCATTTTCTTTCCACAGTAGGAAGCAGAAAAATGCTGAAGGTTTCCTTTCATAAACCATCTACCATCCTCACAGGGAAAGTAGGGTTTGGTATTCAAAGGTGTCCCAGTCACATCAAAGGGACATCCAGGAGAGTGGAGCTGCACGGGGCTACATTTAAAGAAAACCAGCATATACACTCATCACAAAACAAAACAAAACAAAACCACAGAAAAGGGAGCAAATTACTCTGGCATCCAGTGCTCGAGACTGATGGGCATAGAGCCAAATCCCTGTGGCTGGGATTAGTCACGGGAGGGTGACTCTAAGTACAGTAACAGACAAACTCCGGCGAGAGGCTACAGGATGTAGGGCTGCAGGATGGGACTGAATGGGTCTGGATTCCCAGCTTCAGGGAGCCTTCCCATGGGGAGGCTGGTGCCTGACCCGCACACAGCTCTTCTAGAAGTCCTTCCTGAGGACTTGCTCCGGAAAGCCTGCTTCCAGAGAGCGCAGGCAGACATTCAGTGCTGACCAGAGAAGTGGGGATCATCCACAGGGGCCCACCCACATACTGCTAGGGTGAAGCCCCCTCTCCTTTCCTTCTTCTATCCCGACACATTGGGGAGAGTGAGGGAGAAGAAATAACATCCCATGTCCACCCTCTGCTTCCAGTAGCTGGAGCCACAAACCTGGCTATGATGGAGGAGAGGGTGAGCTTTAAATTAGGTTTTGGAATGAAGTTTTATATTAGCCAGATCCAAACTAAACATATGCTTAAAAAAACAAAAACAAAAACAAAAAAATACCTGAAAGTGACCAGAAAATTATACTATTTATCTAATTAATAAAGGAGGGTAAGGGAGATACCAAAGCCTGGCTGAAAGTGCTGACCAAAGAGAAAACCCAAAGAACTCCATGTCTATTTGCCACTGAGTTTGGAAACTCAATACATCGGATATAAAGAAATTTGCTGGTTTTGAATCAAGGGAAATCAATTCAGGTTTGAAGAGCAGTGGAGAAAGGGAAACAAGGAAAGGGCAGAAATTGAAGATGTTCTGGGTTGAAGGTGATAGAAATAAATGATTTGGTTTTTAACAGAAAGATATCTAGATGTCTAACATTGGAAAAATATTAACGGAATCACCTTGCTATGGTTAAAATATGTTTTCCCCACCAAAACTCATGTTGAGACTTGATCCCCAATGTAACAGTGTTGAGAAGTGTTGGGGCCTGTAAGAGGGGTTAGTGTTTTTTTCTTGGAAATAAGTTCTTGCTCTCATGGGACTAGAGTTGTTACCACAGAGTTATACCAGTTTGGCTTTCCTAGCTTTCGCTCTTTCTCTTCCACCACATGATCTCTCTCTCTGTCTCTCTCTCTGTCTCTGACTCTCTCTCTCTCTTTCTCTCTCACGTCTCCTTCTGCCATGTGATGCTGTCACCATGAGGCCCTCACAAGAAGCTGACACTGGCCCCATGCTTATTGGTTCTCCATGACTGTGAACTAAGTAAACCTCTCTTCTTCATAAAGAGGAGTCTCAGCTATTTTATTATAGTGACACAAATCAGGCTAACACACATCTTTAGAAATCAATTAAGCAAAGAAAATATCTAATGTTATCCCATGCATTATTTATGCAGTTTATTAGCTTAGTAAAAAATTCATGCAGAATAAACTAATTCTTACCTAGAATATTTTTTCTTTTTCTTTCCAGTTTTGATTCAATGATCTCTTGTGTTCTTGCAGATGAAGTTTGTGCAGAAAAATTCAGATAAACGGGGACATAGCCAGCTGATTCTTGAATTCTATTTAGCAATCCTTTTGCAATAACAGACTTTAAAATTAAGAATGTTAATTGATTTCACATTTGACACAATATTTTTCAACAGCCTGAATCAATAATAATTCAGTACAATAAGTAACAAATAGGATAAAAGGAGAGAGGTTAAATCCTGACTGAAATGTCTGCTATTCTCCAGTTTACTGGACATTCCACTTAGTTGTTTTTACTTATCAGGACCAAAATAAATATTCTAATCAGCCCTACCTTATCCTAAAGCTTTATTTTAGTTTCATACCAAAATCCATCTCGATTACAACCAAACCAATTTGATAATCCAAACTTCTTTTAGAAATAATTTAGAGAGGAAACTGTGGATTTCTGTTTATCTGAAATCCTCCCAAATATTTTCCCCCTGCTCTACTTTTTCCAAAAACATTAATAACACACTGCTATAACAGGTAGAAGTAAATAGGCACGAGGAGATAGGCTGACCTTCAGTGGTCTTTTGGGGACACAAATTATTCTCATTTGATTCCCACCCAACCAGTGCAGTGGCAGCTCCAGAAGTACCAGTTACTGCAATAGAAAAGCCCCTAACACAAACACTGGTCTATAAGCTCCTATGGTTTATACAAAAGCACCCCAAGGATTTATTCAGAAATTGGCAAACTTTGGAGTAATTTCTAGGGTCAGTATATATTCAGCATGGCTCCATTCTTGAGAAAGAGATAAAAATAAAAAAAGCTCCTCTGAGAAATAATGTGTTATTTCTGGTGCCATAATTCTAAGTTCACCATGCCCTAAATTCTGGACAGAACTTCTTGTTTCATATAGGTTTCCTACCTTGCCAACCCCAGTTACTCCGGTAAACAGCACTGAATGCTTGACTGCCAGTAGTTTCTCCATTAGATACCCAAAGCGCACTGTGTCGGTTGTGGGGACGAGCATTTCAAAAAACGGAACATCCCGGCTGTACTTGAAGGGAGGTATGATTCGTTCCCAAGGATCCAGCCGCTTGGTGTCAAAGTCCATGTGAATGCTCCATAGATCACCAGAACTGGGGAGCTAAAGTGTGAAATTAAATGCCATTTTCAATAGGCAATAAGCAATATTGTCACAGGGCAATAGATATATGATGTGTGATCTAGAAATACACTGAATGTTTGAATTTAAAAATTCATCAATTTTATTGTAAAAATTCTTTTTTGTCAGAATTTTAAGAGTCCAGTTCAAAGAGTTTTTATATATGTAAATATTAATGTAATCCTTGGATCAAGATATAGAACATGTCCAGCTTTTTCTGACTAGCATATGCAACCTTGAAAATCTTTTTCTTCCCCTTCCTTACTAATACCAGCTACACCTGTGTCCTCCTCTGAGGTACTCATTAGTTTCATGGTCTATTTGTCTATTCTTCTGTCAGTACCACATCTCATTACTGCTGCTTTAATTTCATGTAGCTTAAGTTCTTCAAATATGTTTTTTTTTAAGATTATCTTGGTTATAATAGGACTTTCACATTTTCATATAAATTTTAGAATAAGATTGTCAGTTTCATAAAAAAATCTATCGGGGTTTTGGAATTGGAATTGCCTTGAATATTCAGAATACATTGGGGAAAACAGACCTTAATAATGAACATTCTAGTTTATGAACATATAATATCCCTTTTGTTTAGCCTTTTAAAAGTTTCTTTCAGGGCCGGTGAGATGGCTCAGCGGCTTAAGCGCCTGCCCTGCAAGCGCGAGGGCCCAAGTTCGACTCCCGGAACCCACATACGAAAAAGGGGCCAGTGATATCGCTCAGCGGCACGGGCGCCTCCTGGCGCACGAGGTCCTGAGGTCGATCCCCCGGTACCCACACACAAAAAAAAAAGTTTCTTTCAGTAAAGTTGGTGATTTTCTGTACAAGTCTTTTACATCTTTCATTAAATTTCTTCCTAAGTATTTATATTTGTTGCTATTGGAAATTGTATTGCTTGAAAATTAACTTTTTGTGGACCTTATATCCAAAGGCTTGGATAACATACTCATTCTAATAATTTACTTGTGTATTATTTAGGGTTTTCTACATTTTCAGCATTGTTTCCTGCAAACAATGACGGTTTTACTTCTTCCTTTCCCTAAGTTTATGTGTTTTATTTTTCTTGCTTTATTGCACTGGCTTGGGTCTCTAATATAGTGATGACTAAGTAACTCCATCCATCATTCATTTAACATAGACTGGTTGGTATTATAAGGAAGAGCTTTCCCTTTTCCCCTACTTATTTATTTAGTTATGCATAGTTTTATCATCTGTACAATCTCATAGATTTTTATTTCTTTCAAAGGGTCACAATCCTATATTATTAGTATTTATTTTGACACCTAAATCTACCCAGTTTTGACTAGTTGGAGTTCTTTCACACTGAGTTCCATGTTCTTTCGACATTTCCCACCATTCTTTGGGCACATCATTACTATATGACATGAAATGTTACAGGCACAGTTTGCACTTTCCCTGCCCCTATCTTGGAAATAATTATTTCACTAAGGATCTTCGGTTCCCTTTAGTGCAGAATAGTATTTAGAAATTACCATGCTAGGTATGTACATTGTTATTGAGCTGTTGTTTCCAGTTCCTCTTAACACACAGAACTAAGAAATTAATATACATATGAATATATATGCTCCTTGAGTTATGACAGAGTTATTTCCATCCTGATAACCCTATGCTAAACCTATAAAGATGTCATAAGTTGAAAATGCTTTTAATCCACTTAAACTACCACTATCATAGCTTAGCTTATCCTGCCTTAAACATCCTCACAATACTCATATTAGTATATAGTTGGGCAAAATAATCTAACATAAAGCTAATTTTATATGAAGTGCTAAATATCTCATGTAATTTATTGAATACTGTACTATAAGTGAAAAACAGAGTGGTTAGGTGTGTACCCTTTTGCACCACCACACAGTCGAAATGTTCCCATCATAAGTCAGGGATCATTTTGTGTGTGTGTGTGTGTGTGTCTACAAATGCAGTTGGCCCTCTGTATCCATGGATTCTGTATCCACAGATTCAATCAATCACAGATCAAAAATATTTGAAAAAGAACCTGCATCTCTACTGAACACGTAGAGACTTTTTCTTGTTATTATTCCCTAAACAATGCAGTCTAATAACTGCTCACACAGCATTTCATTGCACTAGGTGTTACAAGCAATCTAGAGATGTTTTAAAGTACAATGGAGGATTGTGTAGGTTATATGCAAACACTAAAGGATTTTATTGAAGGGACATAATTATCTGTTGATTTTGTCATCCATGGGGGAGTCCTGGAAACTTCATCCCCCATGGGTACTGAAGGACAACTGTAGACACGTAGCAATTTCATACAATTATATGTACATAAGGTAATATTTTGAAAACCAATGAATACTGATGCTTCCACTTTTAATACAATAACACAAGATGCATTCTAATCTTTTCCTTTCCATATTTGTAAATCTTTTCTCTAACAGTGAAAAATCTCAATATTTTCACTCATTTTCTCAATCTTACAATGTACAGAAAAACTTTCAGAAGTACTAACCAATCACATGACACAAGATCAATTTACTAATTAGAATTCAATATTCACTGATAGTAGAGAGTTTTTTTTTTTTTTTAAATAGACTCCACACCTTATTTCTTCATATGGCTGAGAAAGAATCCCTAAATTTTAAAGAATAAAATAAATGGTACCTATGACTAAAAAAGTGACTAACAAAAAACTCTCACTGAATAATTTATTTTTATAATGGAATTAAGGCTTTTAAACTTTAATCTTAAAATTTAATTTTGATAACTCAAAATTATAATGCTAAATTTATTGTGTTCTTACCCTGGCATCAGAATTATCATCAAATTGCGTTCTAATAAATGTGTCAAAAGAATCCCAATAGTTTTCAGTTAAATTTCCACCCACAGACCATAAATAACAGAATACAAAAGTCTGACATATCAGAGTGTTCAGTTTGGCTTTCTCCTAGAAAAGTAAAGAGAAATATTTTTAATATTTTATATATAAATGTACAAAGAATCTCAAGTTGGAAAGTCTAAAGATTTCTTTCATTTAAATGCATAGTTTTAAAAATGGGAATAGTTATATTTCATTCAGTGGTTCACAGAGTGGTTTCATCATCTGTATAATTGAATACTGATGAGAAAATGAATGGTGAAACATATGTAGGAAAGATAGTCCAAGGTTGTCTTTCAAGTCTCTACTACACCTTCTTTTTAATGTCTGCATGAAGGCATTTAAGAACACTGAGAACATCCTGGATTGGGAATGTGTTGTAGATTGCAGAGGAATTGAAAATTGAGTAGAGTAATAAACTAGAGGTTTTCTAATCCTTTTAACCTTGAGATTCTGTGAATCTAATCATAGACATTAGTTCTCTGAAAAATTAACTTGAAAACCAAGTGATCAGATTTCAGATTATTTGTGGTTATACATGTATAAAGGATCTATACAATAACACCATTTTCTTAGGTTTATAGCAGTAAGAAAAGCCTTCAAATACCATTGACAAGTTAACTCCATCTTTGCCAAATAGCAAAGACTCCAATAAGCAACAGAGTGTAGTAACTTTGCTGATGTCCACTTGTGAGATTGCTTGGTTGCACTTTTTATTGATAAAATTTAAGCCTTCATCAACATAACGTTGAAAAAGGTTCAATATATATTCTTGGGTTTCCTCATTTGGCTGGAACTGAAAAAAGCAAATAACATTTTAGCAAGATTAGCTGAAACATTAACTTAGAAAGCAGTTGGTTAAAATCTATATATTTGAATATATTCAGTAACCTTTAAATCAAAGGATATAAACATCACAAAATACGAAATAAATTTTAAGGAAAACTTTTACGATTAGGAAAGGACAAATGCAGAAGATTCTGGGTAGTTGAACATGTTTTACTTCTTGCTTTAATCATGGGTACAGAGGTGCTCATTTTATAACTTTTTCCTCAAACTGTCAACCCATATTTCATGCACCTTTCTTCATTGATAATCTTTCATGATTAAGTACAATGAAAAAGAAGAAAGTCTTTTTTCCCTGCCCCAGGTTGTTCTAGCGGTGTTTTTAGGGACTGAGGAAGTGGCTTGTATTTACACTTCACAGGAATCGGTCTGGGGAAAAGCCAGGAAGCAGACCGACTAGGGGCTAGCAGGCTGGACTCAGGGGATTTATAAACATTCCTGGAGGATCTAGGAATTTCTGGGGAGAGGGACAAGGTAAAATAATGGAATTGCCTCAATGGAGCAGCCCGGTGCTGCCTTAACCTACTGCTATTCATGTATTCTAGGGCAGGGGGCTCCCTGGCAGGTGGAGAAATTAGAGACTGTCTGGTTGCACTTACTTTTTTAGAAATATTCTTCATCCAAGTTTTAACACAGGGCATCCATTTCAGTTCTTCGGGATCCACAAACACCATTCCACATCGACTGACTGTTGCAGGGGAGGCAACCCTTAGATCTTGTACCTAAAGTTGAAAAAGTTGAACAGGAAACAGGTAATATGATACTTCCTTATTCGTCCAGATTCGATGTTAATGATTCACACTTTTAAAGGTTAACATTGAGGGCCGGTGAGATAGCTCAGCGGCATAAGCGCCTGCCTGGCAAGTGCGAGTTCCTGACTCCCCCGTACCCACACACACACACACACAAAAGCTTAACACTGAAAGGCTTTATGTGGAAGACAGAAGGAGAGCACGAACTAGTCAGAAATGAAGAAGAAACGTTAAATGAGGCATAAGGTGAGGAAACAAAAGCAGGAGTAGAGAAGGATATGGTCAAATCCTATGGGCAGAAATAGGCATTTTCTTTTCTTCTCTCGACTTTTCTCTTCTTCACTTTCTTATATCCCAAAACCTAGCCTAATACCCTACACAGTAGGCACCCAATCTGTATTTGATGAACTTTGTGTGGTATCTTCCATACGGTTTTGTAGCTTTACTTGGTTCATATCCTTCTTCCAATCTCTCATCAAATATTCACACCATGGTGGAATAATTTATTAATGTAAAAATATAACAACTCTTAAACTTAAAATTTAAAATTATATATATCTGCCTCTGAAAGAAAGCAAGCACTGAGAAACTGGAATTTATTGTATTTCCTCTTTATAGAGAGAAACATTCAAGAGACTTTGTCAGGATTGACAGTCTATTTCGCAAGGATAATTTAATGAAAACTTATTAAGTGAACAGAGCACCATCACAGATGGTAAATGATACAGTGTGAGAAGAAAAATTTAATGATAGTGTACCAATTTAATGACTAATTTCACTCCACAGTAAGTCAAATATTTACCTCAAACAGCATGTGGATTTGAGGTGTAAGTTTAATCCTTTCACTGTTAGCCAGGCAAAGCATCTTGTTATCATCCAATACTGTATTCATATTTTCAATCCAAAGAGCATCCACTGGCCCATCGCTGATGATCCATTTATGGTCTTCTGAAGTAGCATTCACAGCTGCTCGAACACTTAGTGCCATCAAACCATCTTTCCATTCCAACGTTATATTATTAACTTCACCATATAATTCACCCATTGTTATTGATTTAGGATTAAGAACGTAGGTTTTAACTGCTTGATAAAAGGGATTGCCCAGGTTAAGTTTTTGTAAATTCCCTAAAGTTTCTGCTAGTATTCGGTACACTGTAGTCTTGCCACCTCCTGTTGGCCCTACTAACATAACACCATGCCTCACAAGCATAGTTTCATAGAACTGGATCACTTTTTTAACCATACATATCTCAGGCTGAAGGTTTTGTCCATTCATAACATCCACAATGGTTGACTGTAAAATACCATAGTCGTGTTCTGGAATTTGGACTCCAGGAAAAAGGTCAGATATGATTCCACTGATAAAGCAAAATTAAAATCAATTAGGAACCACTTGTCATTGACATTTCCCCATATTTGTTACAATTAATTGATTATCCTGAATATGCACATGATTTTGCATGTACCAGAATTTTGTACTATTTGCACGTACCAGAATCTCTATATTTTTTTCTGATATTTTGTACAATTTTTTTTCCTGTGTGATAGACAAGTGTTTTTAAGTATAACAGGAGCTTCTTGAAGATAAGCAATATCTCTTATGCTTCTACATTGCCCACGGTATATAGTATAGTAGCAAATATATAGAAAGTATTGAATTTATCCATTTATTTAAAATTATTTTTATATTTCAACTTTTTCAAAAAGCATTTATATATAGTTATAACTCTACATGGATAATTAGAAAAATAAGATGAAGATTACAATGGAAAATTAGTAGCAGATGAAAAAAGGGAGGAAGGGTAAAGTTCAGTTTCTATGAGAAACAGTTTATAGATATTTTATGAGAAAAAGAAGATAAATCTTTACCTTATATTATATACACAAATACATTTGAGATACAATAAAGACCTTATAGAAAATGATCAAAGTACTAGATAAAAGTAGAAGGGATGAATTTTGCAACATTGTGATAAAGAGATCTTTACAAAAAAGACGGGAAATCTACAACTGTAAAAAGTGTTGATATAGTTAAAAAACCAGACAAAAAAACTTATGCATAAGTTAAAAAAATAAATGAGGCTCAGAGAAATATTTCCAATGCTTGTAACAAATGCAGTTTATGAATTCTTATAAGAAATAAGTAAAAAGCACAACAGAAAAATGCTCTGAGAATAATAAATAGAAATGGTGAATGAACATAGGAAATGATGCATAATGCACTAATAATAAAAATGCATAATAAAATAGGGTACTGTATTTGGGCACTATTTAAAATATTTAAGGGGAAATAGGAATTTTCATGAAGTCATTTTATAAATGTAAGAGGGTAAAACCTCTTTGGAGAACAACTTGATAGACTCTATTTAAATTAAAATGGGAAAATGCTATGACCCAGGAAACTTGCTTCCAGGAATCTCTCTTCTAGAAATATCATAAAGGTCCAAATATATGTGTATATATATATATATATATATATATATATATATAATTAAAAATAAAAACCAAGACAATAAACAACTGCAAGGAAAACAAATAAATGGGATAAATTAATAAAAAAGAAAAACAGTTCAGTGGGTAATATTTATAAAGCTATAATAAGTTCTGGACACCCTGGCTATTTAGGTTAAATCATATTGCTATATAACTATATAGAGAAGAAGGGTGGAAGGGTAAAAGCACAATGTATATCCTCATTTCCCTTTACTAATTTAATAACTAAAGCTGAAAATCAAGAAATGGCATAAGCATAAATACTGAGAAGTATGCAGGGGAATTGTAAAATCAATAAATAAGAGTTGAAAGTTGATCGTCTTTGGGAGGAGGGGGTTGCTTAAGGGCAAGGAATTGTTGGTGTCCACAGGACTCATTAATGACATTATTTTCTTTTTAAAACACTGTATAGGGCCGGTGAGATGGCTCAGCGGCTTAAGCGCCCGCCCGGCAAGCGCGAGGGCCCGAGTTCGACTCCCGGAACCCACATACGAAAAAGGGGCCGGTGATATCGCTCAGCGGCACGGGCGCCTGCTGGTGCGTGAGGTCCTGAGGTCAACCCCCTGGTACCCACAAAAAAAAACAAAAACACACTGTATACATGTAATTTGGAAAAAAACCAATGAAATAAGAAATGGATAAAAGCAATCACATTTATAAGCTCCCTATTGTTTTTCAAGCTAGAAATTTCTCTTAGAATAGGAACTCATAAGATCAATTTGTATAGCACACGACCTGGTGATCCATATTTTGGAAAAAAAAATAGAATAATGCTGAAAGTTTGGCGTCTTTACTTTCAACCAGTGTTTCTTAAGTTATCATAAATATCTCCAGGAAAGTGATGATTAGCTTCTTGGAGGTGGAAATAACTGGGACTATCCTCTTTACCTGTGTGGCAGCCACATTTTATCCTGTAACACATAGAAACTCACCTGAAGAGAAGAGCGTCATCCGTTAGAAATTTCGGCAAGTTGGAGTCTCGTAAAGCTCTTATCAATACCATGTCTTCACTTAGGTCTGGGTTCTCTCTTTTCAGAGATCTAAATTCAAGGGAATATTTCAGGTATCACGAGAGCATAAGGTTGAATGTGATTTCCAAAACCGCAGGTCAAGGGCTCTACTTGTAGGAAACTGTGGATCCCTCTTCCCTCATCCCAAGATTCCAGCCAGAGGGAGAGGATCATTTTCCCTTGAGCGCTCAGCATCCATCTCTACCACAACCCAGGGATAAGCCCTGCCCTGGCAACCGTCTTGAGGAGAACGACAAGGACGTCTCCTCACACACCGCGCTCCCTCAGCCCAGACTTAATTCATCCCGAGTTTACAGTCCTCTGAATGCTTTATGGTGACGTATCCCTGTCGCCTTCCCTTTCTCTGCCTACAGTGTCCTACCTTGCTCTTTTGCTCACTCTTATTTGCCCTTCAAAGCCCAGCCCAGTCTAGAAAGCCCCTCTACTCTCCATCAACTTCTCCAGTGAACCTTGAGCACAGTCCTTTTGTTGCCCTCACCACACTGAATAGATGAGTGCCCACTTGCCAAGCTTGCCCACTGGGCTGGAGTTGTGTTCTCTGAGTGCAAATGTATCTGAAACTTTTAGTTCCTAGTCCATAGATGGCCGTCCTGTAGAGGGCAGATGTACTGAATCTGAGAGGTAAAGGAAAGAATGGATACAGAGTGCAGAGGGATTTGCGCAAAGCATAAAAGCCAGGCAACGGGGGCGCTGGCTGTGCCAGGCCTGAGTCAGTGAGTCACAGCCTGAGAGTAAGGACTAGAAGGAGAATCTACGCCCTCGGAGACTCTGGGCAAGTTCGATTCCAGATATAGTAGTTTCAAGTAGTTCTAAAGAGATAAGTTGGGGCCCAAAGAAGAAAGATTCTTGCTTCGCCAGAAAACTGAAAATGGAATGATGAAGTCTCTCGTCATCCTTGATGCTTTTTAAGGCAACACGTGTGACTTGTCTTATTGTAGATGCACATCAGAGTGTGTGCTTTTAAAGTCTAGTCCTCCTAGGGCCGGTGAGATGGCTCAGCAGCATAAGCGCCTGCCCGGCAAGCACGAGATCCTGAGTTCGACTCCCGGAACCCACATAAGGGAAAAAAAGGGCCGTTGATATCGCTCAGCTGCACAAGCGCTTGCTGGCAAGCGCGAGGTCCTGAGGTCGACTCCTGGTACCCACGTTAAAAAAAAAAAATAAGAAAAAGTCTAGTCCTCCTGTCCGATGCTAGCACAGGCTCCTGCACACCAAAACCCAGTGTACGTGAGGAGTTCAGGGGAAACGAAAGTTAAAGACTAGCTGGATTGAGGTTCAGTCCGAGGGGAACCACGCTGGGACTCACCGTGAAGATCTGTCACTGAGTCAAGGGAGTGTCAAAGGAAGAACGCTAACAGCAGCAACAGATGGCATTTGTTAGTCACTTACGATGCATCAAGTGTTGCTCTAAGAGCCTTCCGTGAGTTACCCGTTTAATGCATTTGATTGAGTGGCTGGAATTTCACTCCCGACCACCTTGGTTTCTTACCCAGCCATGACCAGCACAGACTTCACAGCTCTCATGCCAAAGTCATAGTGATCCTGCTGGGACAGCTGTTCACTGCACAGCTTATACATCTGAGTCATTTTCCTTGCTAATACTTTACTGGATTCAAATCCTTCAGAATACAGGATTACCTAGAGTAGAGAATACAATGCAATGTTTCTGTATTGTATTGATGGCAACATATTAGCATGATACCAATGTACACAAACCTACTCTAGGCATTACACTTTTCCATGTTGTTATCTCATTTAATAAAGGAAGACAAAGTTTGAAGGGAACAGACTTCTGTGCTACAGAAAGGTGGCGGGTAGGTTACTACACACAAATTCCTGGGCGCTGACTCTGCTTTCTTTCTGCAGATGAAGGCGTCACCTTGACGACATTTGGTTCAAAGGATAGCAGAACCTAATTTTGAAAATGTTCACTTGGAGGTTGGGTGGTGTTGCAATTCTTGAGTGCAAAAGCAAGAACTGGGCTTCTCCAATCTGACAAGAATGCCGTCATGGGGGACAGTACCAGTGAGTGCCACGTGCTTTCTCCTTTAGGATCCCTGGGAGTCCTTGGTGGTCAGGCAGATGAAAACATGTGTAACAGTTCACTGAGCTGTACCCTTAAGAGCTGTTGTATTTCACAAAATTAAACATCAGTAAATACTGGCTTGAAAAATACATGTAAAATTTATATATATTGATTCTTAGTATAAAGGATCAAAAACTAGTTCATATATAGAAAGATGTCTTGATAGATGTTCTTGATAGAAAGAGCAAGTACAATCATAAATAATATATTAATGATTACTGTTTTCTTACTAAGCTGTTACAGACTTACAAGCCAGTCCCCTCTCTCCATCATAGTGATCAGTACAGTTTCAAATAACACCCCTTGACTCTAATAAAGATTTATCTTTCAAGATAAGTAAGAATAATACAGTGTTTTCAGAACTAATCCTGACATTTTAACTCCTAGAGATGAACTGATAAATTCCAATAAACTGATCAATTAAACTCACTGATTCATTCCAATTTTAGGCATCTACTATTTTCTAGATACCATCCTGGGCATTATGGTAATAGCAGTAAAAAATTAAACCAAACATTCAGAATGAAATATGCTATATGAAAGCAACTGTATGTATACTTAATGGATGCACCTACAAAATATAATGCTGAGTGAAATAAATCAGACACACACACAGAGATACACGATCTCTTATCTGAGTAAGGCAAAGTCCAAACAAATAGCAAAATAAAGGGTGGACACAAGGAAACAAGGGGATAGATCTGTCGCAAATGGGAAGGAGTTCAGGAGACTGAGGGAGAGGGAAGAAAGGGAGGCAAGGGGAGAAACAATATACCACACAATACCTACAATAAATGCAAACATCATATGTCATAAACATGAGCTAAGAATAATAATAACAACAAAGTGAAAATAGGAGAAGGGGATTTAGAGACAGACAGGAGAAGGGTGGGAAGGGGAAGGGGGTTAAAAAAAGGAATAAGATGTGTTTCTGTACATGCACTTACTCCTCAAGATGAAAGTAAACTTCATATACTGCAAACTTGTACTAATAAGAAAGAACTCTCGAAGACCCTGCCATAGGCAAAGACTTTCTGAACAAAACCCTAATAGCACAAGAAACAAAACCATGGATCCACAAATGGGATCGAATCAAATTAAAATCTTCTGCCCCACAAAGGAACCAATGAACAGAGTGAAGAGGTGACCTACAGAATGGGAAAAAAAAATTGCCAACTATACCTCAGACAGGGGTACAATATGTAAAGAACTAAAGAATACAGTATTACATCCCCCAAATAAAAGTCCCAATCAAATATGGGCAACTGAAATGTACAGACATTTCTCAGAAGAAGAAGCACAAATGGCCAATAAATACATGAAAAAATTTCCAACATTTCTGGCCATTAGAGAAATGCCAATGAAAAAGCACTGAGATTCCATCCTACTTTAGAAAGAATGACTATTATCAAGAAGTCAAATAATAGCAAACGCTGGCAAGGCTGTGGGGACGAAAGAACTCTGCTCCATTGCTGTTGGGAATGTAAACCAATACGACCACCATGGAAATCAGTATGGAGATTGCTCACAAAATGAAGCTAGAAATTCCTTTGACTCAGCTACTCCTCTTTTAGATATCTTCGATAAAGACTTAAAGACATCACATTACAGTGATACATGCATAATCGTGTTTATAGCAGCACAATTCATAATAGCTAAATCTTGAAAGCAGTTTATATGTCCATCAATAGATGAATGCATAAAGAAAATGTGGTATTTACATACAGTGGAGTACTACTGCAACAAAAAGAGGGATAAACTTGAATAATTTGTAGGAAAATGGATGCACCTTGAGACCATAATGTTAAGTGAAATAAGTCAGACATACAAGCTTAACTATTGCATGGTTTCTCTTATATGAGAATCCCAAATGATAAATAAAGAGCAAAGTAAAAGAGGTAATAGAAACAAGGAGATAGCTTTTTTTTTTTTGCAAAAGGGAAAAGGATCGAGATATAGAGGGAGAGAGGAGGGAAGGGAGGAAAGGGATGAAAAAAGAATTAAGATGTGTTATGTACATGTACTTATTCCCTATTATGAATGAAATCATTATGTACTGCAAACATGTAACCAATAAAAATAAAAAATGAAGTAAAAAAGCCCAATAATATATATATTTTTTACTAGGGTGCAATCTTAAAGGAATCTTTCTACCTTGCTGGAGTAGAACGGTAAAAAAAAGAAACTATGCTTCAAAATTTGCATCTTAATAATATGAAACTTACCTCTGCAATCAAAGCATAATTGGGAACCATCATTGCAAATGGTCTAAACAGAGCTTTCAAATTATCTGGCAATTCAGTTCTGCCTGCATATCCAGGATTCATTGTGATGAAGGCTGCACAAGTCATAACTAATTTTATTTCCCGCCCCTCAAACATGAATCTAGAGAGCTGTTTAAAGAGAAAGTACAAATTGTAAATTCTTTCACATAATTACTACTTGAATACAAGACTGTTGTAAAGGAGCATTTAAGTACACTACTGAGTCCTGCTGAGGAACAATAGGAAGCATTTCTCTCTGATTTTGTTCTGGATACTTCCGATCCCTTCTGTGCTCAGTGTTTACTGCTCTCTGCCTTCCTGCCCCTGCCTTGCCTCTACCTTTGTCTCCCTTCCTGGCCAGCTGTGAAATCTTCTAGGTCTCAATATCTTTTGCTGGGACTCAATTAAACTTAGACTAATGGCCATGAAACCATCTCCATTCCCACTTCCTGATATTCCTCAAGAAATTCCAATGCATTTTTAGTCTTTGGATTCTTGAGGCCCCATGCTCATCACATTTGGTGCCACCCCTTCTCTTTATTCAACAGCAAATGCTTGTTGGGCACCTGTTGCAAGCAAGGCCCTAGGTTAGCCCTAGAGGTGCAGAACTGAAGGAGTCTCACTCTTGAGCCCTTGAGAGGCTCTCAGGCTTGCTATGTGCAGTTGGGTCTGTAAATGGTGACCTTTCAGTGCAATAAATGCTACAGTGGATGTGTGTGCAGACAGTGTGCTTGAGACCTGAAGAATGAAGAGGGGTTTTTCAGCTAGATAAGGGGCAGCCTTCTCAGGCAAAAGAAGCAGGTGCAAGAAAGAGCACTGCATGTTCAGGGAATGGCCAGCAACTTACTTTGTAAAGGGCAATACAATTCTAGAGGCAAAGTGTATCTAGGCCATGGGCCTGAGCCCCAAGAGCCTTGGACGCTAAGCTAAGGAATTTACCATTTGTCCCATGCTTGGCGGGGAAGCAGAGACTTTTAAGAGAAGTGATAGGATCAGAGATGGTAGTGGAGAAGTTGGGCAAACTATGGACAGGGAGACCAGTTAGGAATGGTCACTGGGGAGATGATGCAAGCCAGAATGTGAGAGATGTTAAGTTGGGGCAAGGGGAACCCAGCAGATACAGTTTGGGGATGGTTTAGATTCTGGTTGATAGCAATAGGACACATCAGGGGTGAATTCAAGGTTTCCACTTGGGCCATGAGATGACGGTGCCATGATAGACATGAGGAATACTATGGAAAACCAGGGTAGAGCTGGGGGTCATGTGTTACAGCCAGGAGGAGACTGGTGCTTTATATATTCCAGAGGACAGTATCCCACTCCAACTAGCTCATCTGACCCCTGGCAACTTGAGGACAAGGTTAGTTAATCTCATAGTCCTCCCACTTTCCTTTCACCTCACATGGCTGCCCTCCAGTTAGCAATGCTTCAGTCCTGCCTCTGTTCTCTTTGCTTCCCACCCCCTCACTCTCTACTTTGCTCCCAGCTAATTTCTCAGCAAGATGATAGTGACTTACAGGTTACATCTGGAGGTCCTTGCCTTTAACGCAGACCTTCTCAGAATACAGGGGAAGCAGGAGCGATGCAGCTGAAGGAGTAGATTTTAGGGGCACATGGATTTAGGTGAGTATCTTGGTTCTATGGTGTATACTGGAATACTTAATTTCTTTGAATCGTTTTTACCCATACTCTTGTGAAGGTGCCATAGAGTTCACAAATGTTTGAGGTAAAGATGAAATAATTGTAAAGAAAGTACCACTTAGAAGCTTGATAAAGTCCAATTCCTGCTTTTTATTTGTTGTATAATTTGTTTCTTTGCAGAAGAGGCAATCAAAATGCTTTAAAACTCTTTATCAGGGTGCCTTTCAATATGATTAGTCCTTGTCCCCGAGCTGCAGCTGAGTCCAGAGGCCTCCTAATGAGCCAGAGTGAATCGGCCAAGGGGTGAGTGAGGGATTTCTGAGGGGCTTGGGGCTGAGGCTGCTCCTACTTATAAAGGCTGAACTTTAGTACTGCCCTTTGATGACCAAATCTCAGAAGTTCAACATAGAGCAGTTGGGGTCTTGGTCCCATCTTTCACTACCACAGCCATCCCAAATACAAAGTGTTCTCCAGCAACATGCTCATAAAGCAAATGTTAAATAACAGGACCGCCTCACTATCTTCATCAGACCCTACACTCCCAGATTTTCCATTCAGGGAGTTCTGGAAAGGTAAGGTGCTCTTGAGTTCCCAGGGACTCCTCCATTTTCCCACCAGCACTGGGCTGTGCCTGGGGGCCATAAGGAAGGTGGCGGAGGCCAGAAGAGGCAGCACTAGAGAAACACAACAGAGAAGTGATAAAGTGAGAAGGAAAACAGGAAGTGGAACATAGAGGAAGAGGGGTGTGTGTGTGTGTGTGTGTGTGTGTGTGTTGGAGGCAAGAAGAAAAGCAGAGTTTCATGAGGGCAGAGACTAAGTCTCACAGTTTCTGCAATCCCAGATCCCAGCACATTGTTTCTCTGTGTTGCTTTGATGAGGAATTAATTTACCCACTTAAGTCCTATTGCTGTAGCATTGATAAATTATACTGAAAACATGCGCTGGACAGGTTGAAGTTAGCATTGTCTTCCTAAAATGTAACATGGTCTAAGTACACGCTAGAGGAAAGCTGCCTGGATAGCTGCTGGTGCCTTACCTTCGCAGCTTTGGCATTCCTAATGGTAATGAGCTGCTGTGCAATGACTGACAAAACTTCAATGTCAATTCGATTAAATTCATCAAAGCAGCACCAGGCCCCTGACTGTGCCAAGCCACTGAAGAAGCGCCCCATCATCTGAAATCAAAATGAAGCCATTCAACTTTGCATTGCATATTTCAATTTCTTCAAAAGTTAAATTTGGAGCTGAAATATTAAAGAGAAAAGAGGTAGCATCTGCAAACAAGCAATAGTATTATGTGACTATTATTATTAATGTAATTACTGTGAGTATATATCAGAAATAAGCACCTTTTACGAAAGGAAATACTTTTGCTTCTCTTTAAATGATTTGAATCTAACTTTATCCTTAAATAAAATGATACTCTAACCAATTTTCTTTCTTTTTCATAACCTCTACTGACCTCTGCAAACACTTGATAAGTTCTCAAAGAATCTAACATGCAAAAGACAAACTTAAGGAGTTTTTAAAACCCTGGAGAATTTCACTAAAAGTTTCATTGTCCTTAGAAGGTGTTCTACATGGTAGACCGCATATAGAACTTCTGAGCAGAAGGCATTTCTGCACACATTAAGGTAGCTGTTCTTAGTTTGTTCTACAGCAGAATCCTAATGGTAGAGAGAAATGAGTATGAACTGATGGCCATATAACGCATACAATGTTTTTGGAGAGTTGAGTTTTTGGTTGAGCATTTATGTAATTATGGCATTATTCTATATATGTCTCTGTCAAAACAGAACTAATTTTTTTCTCAAGGAGATCAAATCAGCATATAGTACCACTGTTCCTTTCTCCAATTCCCACAAATCACAGAAAGACAGATAGCTGTGTGTGTGTGTGTGTGTCCATTTCTATGTCTGCACTTACACCTATGCCTGTTTGATAAAAACATAATGGAAAGGGAAACCAGCAGCAGGTAGAGTTTTGAAAAAAAAATGCTGGAAGATGGAAAGTACATAGAAACAAGTTGGGAAAGGAAAATTGCAGCCCCAAAGCAGAGAGGAGGCAGTAATGCCTTTCGGTTGGGCCTGAAATAACGTCAAACCCAATATCAATACACGCAAGGAAGGCAGACCTAGGTTCTTGGGTAACCTTTGGGAATAAGCAAAGCTGAGCACTTGGAAAGACTATGTTTGTGGGTACCTTTTCTCCCTGTCCTTTTGCTACCCAAGTAAACAAGAACTCTTGAGATTTCAGTACTGACCTTGTCCTACCAGGTTGAAAAACAAGGACCTTGCTGCGGAGAAAGGGGAAGATTGCTTTGGGGAGATACAGGAGACAGTGGGAGAAGACACTAAGCTTGGGAGATAAGGAAGGCAGACACCAGGAAAGAAAGATTCTAGACCTCCACTTCAGTCACTGAGATTCAAAAATCATAAAATGAGAGGTCCAGCCAGGAGTGAAAGCCATTGAAATACACAAATTTAGAAGGAAATCCTTCCTTGACATTTAGTAGAGGCTTCCTGGTTGTCCCATGTCCACACACACCCTGTGGAAGCCTGCTGTCCACACATCCTACACTACACGGCAGAATTCACAATTGTGCTTTCACTTAGGGAGGGATGTCTGGATGAAACAGGCTGTCTGCACTCATCTGCTTAGTCCTCTACACATACCTGTGAACCAACAAGTAAAGATCAACAGATACGTGTGCAAAAAATCAATATCAAGAAAAATGAAGAACGAGAAGAACAAACCAAATTGGCAATCTTGGAGAAAATAGAGATCATTTAGGAAAAATGGGAGAATTTTAAAAATTCAAATGAACTCAGAGATTTGAGAGGAAATTGCATTCCTATAACGAAATAAGATACTGCAAAAAAAGGAATTTGCCAGAGATAGGAAGCAGCCCTTGGAAACTAATAATACTATAGCCAAGAAAAGAAAAGTCAAGAGGACATACTGGACCATAGAATAGGTATGACTGTACCGGCATTCGGGATCATGATGCTGTGGAACCCTGCCATATTTACAGCAATGGTCTTTATCCTTGGGCATGCAAACCTCTGGGGTAAATGAAGACTTCCCAAGGAATACTTGTGGGTGGGCAACTTTAAAATAAGTAAAAAAAAAAATTCCAGATCTTAATTTTTAATATAGATTCTTTTCTAAAATTTATCTCCTCGAGACTACGCCTGCGGCCATGGCTCCTCATTTCCATCTGCCCATCACAAATAAATCTCTCTTTCTGCCACTCCTAGTTGTGCAGTTTGTGCCTAGCTGAGGAGAAAAGTAGGTTTGGAATTCAGCTTACACATGGCTGTGTTCACAAAGCTGTGTCACATGCATAAAAGGATGCTAGTAAAAGCTAATAGCAGCCCTGCTGTGATCCAAACCGAAATGTAATATGGTACACTCCCTAGAATAAAAAACCCTCCAGTCTGCCAAACAAAGGAGAAATTCCAAATACTGATCCTGAACAAAAGAATGCTATCAATGACTAACTGGGTAACACATACTTTTACAAGTCTGGTGTTTCTAGTACTGCACTTTCCAAAAACCTGAAGGAGAGGTCAATGAGTAAAGCTAAAGATAGCCAGGAATACACGTATAGTAAACACAATTGGGTTTATTACTTGTTCTTACAAGGAAAAACACCCATTATGTGGAGCCCTAGGAGCCATGAGGGAGCCACAGGTTGCCTCAGTAAAAGAACATTATAAGGCTTTATTATAAGATTTAGGCTTGTATTAGGACATCTTGGGGAAGGTTCAATGAAAAAAGTTTTGTACTGTGTGTTAGTTTTCCAGGACTTCTGTACCAAATTGGTAGTTTAAAGCTACAGAAATTTATTCTCCTTTAGTCTAGGGACTAAAAGTCTGCAATCAGGGTGTTGGCAAAGCCATGCTCACTCCAAAGCTCTAGGTGGGGATTCTTCCTGCTGCTAGATTCCAGTACTCGCAGCCAATCCTTGGCATGCCTCGGCTTGCACCGTGTTACTCTATTCTCTGCCTTTTGGCTATCTTCACATGGCCTTCTTCCTCTGTGACTCCATCCATATTTTGGTCTTCGTCTAATGACACCAATCACTAGATTAGGGTCCATCCCATTCCAGCATGGTCTCATTTTAACTAGATACCATCTGTAAAGATTCTACCCCCAAATCAGGCAACATTCACAAGTACTAGGTGTTAGGACTTGAATATCTTTTTGGAGGACACAGATAAACCTACAACACTCTGCATTAGGAGCTGGCAGAAAGCAGAGGCAATTCTATGATGCATATCACAGCAATATTTATCTGGGAAGCTGCAGGACAGCCTGCCTGGAGCCATCTCAAAGGTGCAGCAGTTCCTCGGGTTAGCAGAGAGAGGGGGTGTTCAGTCATTTCTGTGGTTTGGATGAAGGTCTTATTTGTGTCCGTTCTCACATGATTATGGCATGCTTTCTGTCTTGCTCCATAGTGGACACAGAAAGGCCTGCTCTCATGTTGCTGGTTTGTGAAGTTTTTGTGCTCAACTAGAAAGGAGAGTCTGATAAGCCATTAGCAATAGCAATCAGGGACTATTTTGTTGTTGATGATGGTGGTTGGTTGTGTTTCAGAGAGTAATTGTTTAGCAACTGATTGATCATTAGAAATGATTTTTGGAATTATTTCTACCATCTTATTTTATGATGTTTTCTACTTCTAAAAACTTTTCAGTTTTGGAAAATTTCAAAGAGGTAAAAGAAGATATATGTTATTCAGCTTAACAGTGACCAACATTCTGCTGTTTTTTTTTTTTTTTTTTTTTTTGTGGGTACCGGGGGGTCGACCTCAGGACCTCGTGTGCCAACAGGCACCCATGCCGCTGAGCGATATCACCGGCCCCTTTTTTCGTATGTGGGTTCCGGGAGTCGAACTCGGGCCCTCACGCTTGCAAGGCAGGCGCTTACACCGCTGAGCCATCTCACCGGCCCCATTCTGCTGTTTTTAAAACACTCTCCAACATCTCCTTGTTGTTGGAGTATTTTTTATTTTTTTGAGACAGGGTCTTGCTATGTAGTTCAGGCTAGCTTTGAATTCACTATGTAGCCTAGGCTGGCCTTGAACTTGAGGCAATCCTCCTGCCTCAGCCTCCTGAGTGCTGGGATTACTGTTAGAGTATTTTAAAGGAAACTTCAGACATCATGTTATTTCATCATAAATTCAACATTACCTGTTAGAATATGTGAGAACCTAATATTTTTAGGCCCCGTCTGAGGCCTACAGATCAGAATATGTATTTTATAAGAGATATCATATGCATACTAAAGTTACAAAAATATTTTTCTTGAAGAAGAAAAAAAGTAGAAAAGAAATTTTAAATCAACCTATTGACCCTGATGCTGGGAATGCTTTGTTTTGAATGGTGGGATGTTCGTGATGTGTTGATTCTTTTCAATGGGGATGATATTCCATCAAACTGCTATGAGAAATCTTTACAATATGAGTATTGTATAAAGGGTTTACATTTTTATTTTTTAATGTGGGTACCGGGAGTTGACCTCAGGACCTTGCGCTTGCCAGCAGGCGCTTGTGCCACTGAGTGATATGACCAGCCCTTTTTTTCCTTTATGTGGGTACCGGGAGTTGAACTCAGGACCTCGCGTTTGCCAGGCAGGCGCTTACGCTGCTGAGCTATCTCACCAGCCCAGAGTTTACATTTTTATACTCAATTCCAAGCCATAGCAAAGAGGACATAATTATAATTATGGAATAGTGTGTAAATTTAATAAATCTTGACATAGTAAAACTGAAGTTAGAATAGAAAGTTGGAAGGTTGTGTCTAATAAAAACTTTAATGAGTTGACAGATAGTGTCCAGAGTGTGTGTGTGTGTATATATATATATCTCTACACAGAAAAACTGAAAACAAACAAGGATACCTTCAAGTCCAAAAGTTTCTTTTGAGGAGAATGCTCAAAGTGTAGCAGAAAAAGTCCCCCCCCCCAGCCAGTATACCTGTTTCTGTTAGTTGCCCAGGTAACCTCCAGTTTACTTCAGTTCCTGTTACAGTTCCTATTACTTCTATTCCCTGGTCACTATGACGCACATCGTAAGAACCAATCAATAACTGCCAAATACTCAGCTTCTGTACTTTCCACTTACAAACTCCATATAAGCCCTAAACTACCAGAGATCAGGGCCTGACATTTTTTTGAGGTCAGTGCCTGTTGATGTAAATAAATCTGCCTCCAAATCCTGGGTGACATTTTGGTGTTCCTGTCTGCTGCTGCGTCTGGTGCGTTGGTTGGGAAAACCAACTGTGCTGCCCACTTTGGTCACCAGCCATGGCCCTCGTGGACAGAGCAAGGACCTCTCCAGGCCCTGATGTGGAGGTGCAGCCTTGAGATTTCTCGAGTCCCCTCAGAGGTCTGGAGGAGGATTCCTAGCTCACCGTTCGAGCGGCTCACATCAGACCCGAAAAAGAGGAGGATGCAGTCTGCCTGCTTGCCTACCTGACTGTCTGATTCTGGTAAGACCCCCAGGGGCACCAGTTTCAGTCTGTGCCTGCTCAGTATGAGCAGAAGGAGAGTCTGATCACCTGTAGTTAGTTAAGCCTCCCTGTGGTCTGGGGCAGGGATTGTTTTAACCTCTGAGTGCCAGTGGAATGATTGTGTGAGTGTTTGTAACAGACGGCGAAAGCAACAGACCATTCTGTCTGTGCTCCACAGTGAGAAGGAGGAATTCCTTTCTAAACTGTGGTGCTTGATTGGGCCCCAATCTGAGGTTCTGTGGATGTGTCTAGAAAGGACAAAATGGAGAACCTACCAATGCTTCCCCATCATCCGGATGGTCCCAATGTTGCTGAGAGGCAAGTGGCCAGGCAGGCATCTGAATGGCCTCTCTCTCTGAGGGGCACCCACCCTTCGTCTGTTGCACCATTGTTCAAGGGTACACCACACACACATAGGGGGTCAGCAATGGGTTCCAGTCAGTCTAAACCCATGGTCCCTGAATGCAGGCCAAGAATTTTAAAAAGGGCTTTTCTGGTGATTACAGAGTTCAAATGAAACTGCTACTCCCTGCAGCTGAAGGAAAAAAAGGCATCTATTTTTCCTGAGAATTCCACCTTGGCAGATGAATCACCCCTCATCAGCCACTGCAGTTGCTGCCAACACCTACAGTTTCACCCCCACTCCTGATTTGTCTACTTCCAGCCAGTTCAACCGGTTCCAGTTCAATCGGTCATTGCCTGAGTTCGGCCACAGAGGCCCCCCCAGAGCCTTCCGCTTCACAGCTACCCTTACACGCCTATCCTGGTCAGATGGTGTCATCTAACGCCCACCCAGGATGACCGTCAATTCCTTCTGACTCTGTTCAGCACAGAAATGCTGCCACATTTTGACTGAGAAAAAAACTGATTAATGAGAGATATCCCTCCATGAACTGTGAGCCCTGACAAATGGGTTGCCATGGCCTTTCCCAAAGGTTGCCCCACCTAGGAGTACAAAATCCAGCAAAAAGAAATAAAGCAACCCAGTCGAGTGCTTCTCAAAGACATCAAAGAGGGAGGCAAAAGCCCCTCACTATGTCAAAAGTTACTACTGTTACCCAGAAGCCTAATAAAAGCCCTTCAGACTTCTATGAGAGACTCTGTAAAGTTTACAGGGTCTACACCCCTTTGATCCCGAGGCCACAGAAAATCTACAGTTGGTAGACACAGCCTTCACTGCACAAAAAGCACCTGATATTCATGAGAAAATCCAGTCTGATAGATGACCATACCCTCTGACCAAAGACCAATATGCAAATTATAAGGGCTATGGACACTAGAAAAATAAGCGCCCATTCAGTCTAAAAGATAAGAACGCTCATAAGCTTCAACCTGGATCAGATGACAACCATTTCATCAGGCTGATGGGCTCAGACTAGGCCAGACTGGGCTTCCTTCTTTAGCTGGGTCACTGGGAGCCCACAGACCACGTCCATATTGGGGGTCAACCTACGACTCTCCTGGTAGACAGTGAAACAGAACTGTCTGTAGTTACTCAAAAGTCCCCTCTGTCAGAAAATGTTACCATCACTGGGGAAGCTGGGACTCTTGCCTCTCGCCCCTTCTGCCAGGCACAAACTTGCAGCCTGGGAGGACATCTCACCAAACATGAATTAAGCCAGTCCCCATATCGCTCCTGGGAAGAGACCTCCTCTCCAATTTAAAAGCAACCATCACCAAGCCAGTCAGCTTCCCTCTCGTTTAACCCTGCACTTTGAAAGTTGGTCCAAACTCTGATTGTTTCCCAAGAGAAAGAATGATGCCTGCATCACCCTGAGACAGATAACCACAATCCTGAAATTCTGAAAACTCTCCTCCCAGAGGTATGAGCCAAAACTTGCCATGTTCCCATAGTGATTGAATTCTACAACCCCCATAGACTGTCAAACTGCTGAAATACACCTCTTCTGCCTATAAAAAAAACCCAGTGGGGAATATGGTCCAGTTCAGGTTCAAAAGTCAACTAACCTGGACTCAACTTCCCAGAGATTCAAAAACTTTGGAGAAGCCCTCATAGCTCATTTTCTCCTTTTGTAAACTTACTTTTTGTTCCTACACTTCTCTGCTATTGTATCCAGCATCTCATGTTAGTCCTTTTCTATTTACTGACTGACATGCGCAGATTTTTGTTTTCCCACATTTGGGAAATCCCCCCTGGCCTTGATTCTTAGCTGGACTATGCCCTCCACCATGTGTTGATTCTTTTTCCTTGCTCTATTTATTTCACTTTAACCATTCCTTGTCCCTCTTCTTTTCCCTTGTTTGTCACCAGCTCTTCTCATCTTGTTTTGTTATGTCATGTTGCAGATAGAGAAAGCCACATGAAACACTTAATGTTACTATTCAGATGAAGGAAATTTACCTTGTAGTCCAAACCATCAGAACAGTTAAAGACCACACACTGGATGGCAAGAGCTTTTGCCAGGTCTTTGGTGGTCTCTGTTTTCCCAGTGCCAGCAGGACCAGCTGGTGCACCCCCCAGGTCGAGCTGCAAAGCTCCCATGAGGCAAAGATAGCAGCGGTCCTGAAGAAATCAATAAATTATCATGATTAAAGAAAAGTGACCATCTTAGTTACTTTTCACTTGTTGCTAAGACTAAATACCTGACACCCAAAGTTAAAAGGAAAAAAGATTTAGCTCACAGTTTGTAGAGGTTTGAGTTCATAATTATTTGCTTCCAAGGCAGGGTGGCATGGCAGAGGGGTATTGCAGAAGAGAACCAGTTCATGGCAAGCAGAAGACAGCAAGGGCAAACAAGGGACTTTAATAGGGTCTTTCTGCCCCTTTTATCTTATCCAGCTACTCAGGCCAGGTAGTACTCACACCCTTGATCCTAGTGCCCTTCAACCTAGCATTGCACCATGAATCAATCCCAGCATCACACACTCTAAATCCAGCCACCTCTGAAAAAGCCCCACCTGTGACCACAGGAGGCTTTGGGGGGACATCTAGACACAAGTCATAACAATGACTTAAGTGACAAATTCATAAGTCCTTTCCTTTCTATAGGAGAAGAGTCACTATTTCTCTAAAGAAGGTTTTACGGCTGTTGATATATCCTCAAAGATCCATGCACATACTAAAGTAATCTTGGTTTTAGGAAATCTTTTTAAAAGTTAATGTTAGGTGAAGGTTTTCACGATACTAACCTAAGTGATCATTAACTTACTGTGAGAGGAGTAATAACCAGTCTTGGGCATGCTCCCAAATATTCGTAACCGTATGTGTACTGAGAGAGCGCCATTCTAGCCACACAGTTATCCAGGTCCACGAGCCAATAATAGCGCAGTTGTCTCTGCCACTCAAAGGAGTCCACTGTGTCCACCTACAGAAGTGACAGAAATGATGTGCACACTAGATACACTGACACCAGAAAGAAATACATGATTTACTTAAATGAAACCTTTACCTTGGCTCGCACGAGCTCAGTGACTATATCTCTCGCATGCACATCAATAGTAATCAGTGCAGTTAGGATGTTTCTGTGTAATTTAGGAAGGTTTCCTCTAACTAATGCAGCCAGGGCATTTAATCTCTACAAAGAAAAAAATTATCATAGTCAATTTTCAAACATCAGCTTGCATATAGGGGGTATGATTGAAAAATACAGTAAATGTTTAAATTTTTAAAAGTCCTTTCTGTAAAAGACACATTGCTATTAATTCCCCTCAAAATACTTCCTGCCACTTTGAACACACTTATCCAATCATTCTTCTCACTTTCTGAAGCAAAAGCTTCAGCCCCTCTTCTCCTCCTTATTTACAAAGCTTTGTTTATGTTTTATTCTTTTCTCATTTTTTCTTTTCCCTTCCCGCTTTTCCCCCTCCCCTCTTACTAGTTCCCCTTTCCTTTTGAACAATGTCTTCCTATTTCACAATATCTATTGTACATTTTGGTTCTTATTTACATTTTCAGTTTCTCACATGAGAGAGACAATGTGATATTTACACATTTGTCTGATTTATTTCACTTAAGAGTACATTCTCAAGGTCCATCCATTTAGCTGTCTCAAGTTTATTCTTCTTTATGGCTGAGTACTACTTCATTGTATACTAAAAAAAAAAAACATGTTTTTTATCCATTCATCAGTTGATGGACATTTGGGTTGTTTCCAAGATTTAACTATTACAAACTGTGTTGCTATAAACATGGATGCATGTATATTTCTGGGGTATGACACTTTTAATTCTCTTGGGAAGATATTAAGAAGGTGAATAGCTGGGTCAAATGGGACCGCTAGTCCTAGTTTTTTTAGGAACCTCCACACTGATTTCCACAGTGGTTGCACCGGTCTACATTCCCACCAACTGTGGAGAAGAGTTCCTTTTTTCTCACATCTCCACCAGCATTTGTTATTGGTTGATTTCTTGATAATAAACATTCTTTCTGGAGTGAGATAGAACCTCAGCATTGATTTAATCTGCATCTCTTGAATGACCAGTGATGTTGAACATTTTTTCATATATTTATTTGCCATTTCTACTTCTTCATCTGAGAAGTGTGTATTCATCTCAGATGACTATTTTTGAATTGGGTCTTTAAATTGGGGAGTCTAAATTTTTTCAATTCTTTATGTGTTCTAGAAATTAGTCCTTTGTCTGAAGAACAACTGGCTAACATTTTTTCCTACTCTGTGGTTGTCTTTTCACTCTGTTGGTGATCTCTTTTGCTGTGCAAAAGCTTTTTAATAAGATGAGATCCCAGTTGTTGATTCTTTGTAGTGTTTCCTGTGCAGCTGGGGTTTTGTTCATGAAGTCTTTGCCTAGACCTGTCTTCAAGAATTCTACCTATTTTATCTTTCAGCAGATTTAGTGTTTCTGTTTTAATATTCAGATCTTTGATCCATTTTGATTTCTGTTTAGTGCATGGTGCTAGACATGGGTCTAGTTTTAGTCTTCAGCATGCGGAATGCCAGTTTTTCCAGCACCATTTATCAAATAAGCTATCTTTCTCTCAGTGACTGTGTTTGAGCCCTTTGTCAAAGATAAGTTTGCTGAGTGTGTTTGGAGTTGTTTCTGCATCTTTTCTTTCTTTCTTTCTTTCTTTCTTTCTTTCTTTCTTTCTTTCTTTCTTTCTTTCTTTCTTTCTTTCTTTCTTTCTTTCTTTCTTTTTTATATTCAGGTACCAGGAGTTGAACTCAGGACCTCGCGCTTGCCAGGCAGGCGCTTATGCCGCTGAACTATATCACCGGCCCATGTTTCTGCATCTTTTAATCTGTTCCATTGATGCTGTTCTTATCACAGTAGCTCTGTAGTATAATTTCAAGTCAGGGATTGTGATGCCCCCTGCCTTGCCTTTGCTGCCTAGAATTATTCTTGCTTTTCTAGGTCTCTGCTGGGTCCATATGTTTTTTAGGAATGTTTTCTCCAGTTCTGTGAGGTATGCTAATGGTATTTTGATTGGGATTCCGATAAATCTGTATACCAATTTTGGAAGCATGGCCATTTTCACTTGGTTCTTTCTACCCAAGAGTGAGGGATATCTTTCCATTTTCTGATATCTTCTTCGATCTCCTTTTTCAGAGTACTGTAGTTTTCATTGTAGAGATCTTTTACTTCCTTTATTAGATTGACTCCTAAGTATTTGATTTTTTTGGATGCTATTGTGAAGGAGGTGGTTTTCCTAATTTCTGTTGCAGTGTATTTGTTGTTTGTGTACAGGAATGCTGTTGATTTCTGAATGCTAACTTTTTATCCAGCTACGCAACTGAATTTTGTTATTAAATCTATAAGTCTTTTGGTGTAGTTTTTGGGATCTTCTATGTTGAGTATCATGTCTTCTGCAAATAATAATAATTTAACTTCTTCCTTTTCCTATCTTTATTCCTTTTATTTCTCTCTCTTGTCTAATTGCTCTAGCTAATGTTTCCAGAACTATATTCAATAGAAGGGGTGACAGTAGACATCCTTGTTTTGTTCCTGCTTTTATTGTGAAAGTTTTCAGTTTTTGGCCATTTTGTAGGATGTTGGCAGTTGGTTTGTCATAGATGGCTTTTATCAGGTTGAGATAAATACCATCTATTCCAATTTTCTGTAGGAATTTTATCAAGAATGGGTATTGGAGTTTGTCAAATGCTTTTTCTGCATCTATTGAGATGATTATATACTTTTCATCCTTGGCTCTATTAATATGGTGTATTACATTAATTGATTTGCATATGTTGAACCATCCCTGCATCCCTGGGATGAATCCTAGCTGGTCATGGTGTATGATCTTCCTGATGATTTGCTGCATTCTGTTTGTTAGTATCTTACTGAGGATTTTCGCATGTATGTTCATTAGGGAGATTCACCTGTAGTTATCTCTTTTGGTTGGGTCCTTCTCTGGTTCTGGTATCAAGGTAATACTTGCTTCCAGAAATGACTTTAGGAGTATTGCTTCCCTTTCAATTTCATTAAACAGTTTGAGGAGTAATGGCATTAGATATTCTCTAAATTTCTGGTAGAATTCAGCAGTGAATCCATTAGCACCTGGGCTTTTATTTGTTGGCAAATTTTTAGTTACATTTTCAATTTCATTTACTGATAGTGATTATTGCCATTATCATTTAATTGTAGATACTGTTTAATTTCTTCTTTAATTTCACCTGTGACCCATTTGTTTTCAGTAGGGTGTTATTTAATTTCCATGTATTTATGGAGTTTTTGTGGTTTCTTTTGCCATTGATTTCCAATTTCATTGCACTATGGTCAGATAATATGCATGGGATAACTTCACTTTCTTTGCATTTACTTAAGCATATTCTATGAGCTAGTCTGTGGTCTATTTTGGAGGGTGTCTCATGTGCTGCTGAGAAGAATGTTTATTCTGATGTCATGGGGTGGAACACTTAGTAGTTAGACATCTACTAAGTCCATTTGTTCACAAGTTTGGTTCAGTCCTGATAGTTCTGTGTTGATTTTTGTCTAGTTGAGTTATCTATTTGTTTTTTGTTTTTTGAGACAGAGTCTTGCTATGTAGTTCAGACTGGTCTTGAACTCACTATGTAGCCTAGGAGGTACATAGGTTGGCCTCGAACTCACAGTGATCCTCCTGCCTCAGCCTCCTGAGTGCTGAGATTACAGGTGAGATCTATCTAATTGTGACAGTGGGGTATTAAGGTCCTTCATTACAATTGTGTGTTTATTTGATTTTTCATGTCCATTAATATTTGTTTTATAGTTGGGTGCACCTGTATTTGGTGCATATATATTTAGGATTGTTATCTCTTCATCTTGGAGTTTTCCATTAACAAGTATGTAGTGATCTTCTCTGTCTCTTTTGATCAGTCTTGGCTTAAAGTTCACATTGTCTGCAAATAGAATAGCTAACCCTGCTCTTTTCCCAGTTCCTGTCACATGAAGTATTGTTTTCTGTCCTTTGACCTTCAGGCTATGAATTTCTTTTTGAGTTAAATGTGTTTCTTATGCAGCATATTGTTGGATCTTGTTTCTTGATCCATTCTGCCAGTCTGTTTCTTTTATAACTGATATGTATTGACTTATCCTTGTCATTTTATTTTCCTGTTGTTGGTTCCCTGTCTTTGCCCTCTGTTTAATTACTTGTCTTGTCTGGTGGATTCTTTCTATTGGCATTTTTGGGATTTTAGTCTTCTTTATCTTTTTCTAAAATATCCTTCAGAACATTTTGGAGGGCTGGCTTGGTGGTCATGAATTTCTTCAGTTGTTTTTGTCATGGAAGTGTCTTATTTCTCCATTGATTTTGATAGATAGCTTTGCTGGGTACCTCAATCTGGGTTAGGAGGTGTTTTCTTTCAAGACTTGAAATACTTCACTCCAAGCTCTCCTTGACTTAAGGGTTTGTGTTGAGAAGTCTGCTGTGATTCTGATGCGCTTTCCTTTATAGGTGACTTGTTTCTTTTCTTTGTTGCTTTTAATATTGTGTTCTTGTGCTGAATTTCTGGAATCTTGATTATTATATGTCTTGGCACAGATTTATTTTGGTCATGACTAGTTGGAGCTCTATGTGCTTCACTTATCTGTATATGTAATTCTTTTTCCATGCTTGGAAAGTTTCCTGCCATTACTTTTGTGAACAGGTTTTTTATGTCATTTGTGCTGACTCCTGCTTTTTCATTGACTCTGATCAACCTTATGTTGTTTTTCTTTGCATCATTTTTTTTTTTTTTTTGTAATCAAAACTCAGGAATCAAACTCAGGACCTTGGGCTTGCCAGGCAGGTGCTTGTGCTACTGAGCTATATTCCCCACCCTCTTTGCATCATCTTGCAGCTGTTGGATTGTTTTTTCGTTGTTCCTTGTTATATCTAAGATATCTTTCTTTTTGTGATCACCAACCACGATCCTGTCTTCTAAAACTGATATTCTATCTTCACTTTTGTTCAGTCAGTTTTGTAAACTTTCAATGGAGTTTTTTTAATGCTTTTTTTTTTTTTTCCTTTATGTGGGTACTAGGAACTGAACTTGGGACCTCACGGTTGCCAGGCAGGTGCTTATGCCGCTGAGCTACATCACCAGCCCTCAATGAAATTTTTAATTTCCTGAATATTTGTTTGAATCTGTTTCATGGATTCCATTTCTTTCCTATGTTGGGTATTCATGATTTCTACCATTTTCCTATGCTCCTCTATTTTTTTTTTTTTTTTTTTTTGGTATTGGGAATTGAACTCAGCACCTTGTGCTTGCCAGGCAGGCACTGTGCCACTCAGCTATACCCCCATCCCCATTTTTCTTCTATTATGTCTACTTTAGGTTTGCTGAGCAAGTCCATCATTATAGTCATCATCTCTTTTTTTCATCTGGGAGATTATTTCTTCTCTGATTTCCTCTATAGCCTCATGCTTTTCTTTTCTTTTCTTTCTTTTTTTTTTTTTTTTTTACTTCTGCTGCTATCATTCCAGAGAATTCAGGTGGGTGGCACCAGATTTCCTCTATCTCTTTGTCCCCTGGATTTGTCCTGGGTGGTCTGCAGGTCTGGGGTTGCATTTTGCTTCTGCATCTTCTCATTTTCTATTATTAAATTTTATTTTGTTTTCTGTGTTGATGCTTGTAAGTTTCTTATAGTAGACAGCTATCACTAGTATCAAGGCTTCCCTAGGGATGTCCATTCCTTAGAGATGTCTTGTAGGTGTATGTGGTTCTTAGTCTTTGTGTCTGTCCCAAGATCATACCTTCTTAATTTATTAAGGATGAGATGTTGCTATCTATTTGGCCCAGCACCCAGTTCTTTGGTACTGGACTATGGTGATGGTTATGACCCCAGACAAGCATAGTGTCATACAACGAAGAACAATTGATTATAACAGGTATGACATCCTGGCTAAAGTAGTACTATTAGCAGTAATAATGGCATTAAGCAGAGCCTAAAACCTGACAAACAGTGGTAACTATTAATTTGGTACCTTTAACTATAGGGGCAAGGCCTACAGTTATATAACAAAATCCAACATTATTCAGGAACTTGTATGCAAAGAGTTTCTCTTTAGTAGAGTGATTTTACCCTGTGGTGGGGAAATTTAAGAAGGATAGGGGACAAAACAGAGATAAATGAAGAGAAATATAGTAGAAGTGAGACTGGAGGACAAAGGATGATCACCCAGGCTTTGGGAAACTGAAGAAGGGGGCAGAAGAGCGAGAATGAAGAAGAAAGAAAAAGATTATTGAAGCAGATCAGAAAGACTAGAGAAAATGTTCATTCACATGAAAATATCATAAAATCAAGAAAGATAGTTGAGGAAAGAAAGATGAACAGATCAGAACAAGAATAAAGGTAGAGACCTACACAACCTGAAAAAAAAAAACCGTTTGTCTCTGTGTCTCTCTCCAGTTGCTGTGGTGCCCACAGAGAGAGACAGCCCGGAGTGCTCCCGGTGCGTACAGTTAGCTTCTCCCATCAGACCAGCCCTTTCTGCTCCACCTCCACCGGCACGTCTCTGTCCTCTCGTGCCACTTGCTGCAGGGCAGGGCGGGGTGGGGTGCTGCCATCCATGCAGAGACAGCTGGTCCCACTTCGACCTCCTCTGCCGCAGGTGGAGTGCCAACCTCCCATTCGTTGCTGTCCCTCAGCACAGGGTCGCTTAAATTCTCAAGCCACTGGTCGCAGGGTGGGAGGGCTTGTGCTTTTCCACTTTTTCACTATCTTCACCACTGCTGCTGTGCAGCTGCTGCTGCCACCGCCTTACTGACTCACTGCTTCTGCCACTGCCTTGGAGGCCGCTCAGTCTGCTTCGATCTCTTCTCCCACGGTGGGGGAGTGCCACAGCTGTTTAAACCCCACGTGTCTGCATCCCTCTCACTGGTCACAGGGCAGGACCTGTCATGGATCACCTCCACTGTGGTCCCTAACCTTGTTGTCTATAGGGGTTCCAGGTGGTTAGGGCACTGCGGCCTGTTGGAGAGGGAGCAGTGCCTGTGAAATTTGCTTCCGGGCTGCCGTGTCCTCTGTGTGGAGGAAGACAGAAGAGGCAAGGGGCCTTATATCCCAGATCTATCCTGTTTGGCTTGAGGTAGCCACACTTTTGCAGTCCATCAGTTTCTTGGAGACATCCCAGTAGGGTGATTCTTGCTCAGCACGCAGGTGACAGTGCCACCTGCAGCCCTGTGGGCTGGACTGCTGTTTTGCAAAATCCTATGTCTATGTTTTGTTCAATCTACAAGTCTCTTATTTCAGATTGATTTTGGCGTCAGGGTGTGTGTCCCTCCCTTTCCTCTGGTTACCTGTGTTTTTAGTTGATTTTCTCTGAGTAACTCCAATGTGGCTGCACCTCTATTCATATATGTTGAATTCTCAGGAAAACACTTTCACTTATTTAATTCCTACAAGAGGTCTGTGAAGTATATTTTCTTTACTCCTATTTAACATCGGAAGAAACTGAAGATCAGAGAGATTGAGTAATGTAATGGAAGTCACACAGTTATGAAGAGGTAAAATGAAACTTCGGCAGATATTTGCTTCAAGGAAAACCCGTTCTTTTAACCACATGTGATGCTGTTTCTAGGGAAGATTGTTCTGCTGAAAAGTTAAATGTGGTTAAAGGTGATACTCTTCATTTTCAGGGTAGACTTTCCCATTGATAATCAGAAAACCTGAGCATTTTACCAGGACAATGGCTGATTAAATGAAAACATTTTTGGAAAGCTTTAGCTCCTGATTTTCATATAAGTCATTAAATCTTTTTCAGAGGAGAGTGGTGCCTCTGAGGGTCACGCACCTCTGTGCTGAATTTTCAATTAAGCCCATGATGGTCCAGGGACACCTCTGCATAAAGGTCAGTGCAACTGTCTTTGGGGACTAATTTCTCTTTTCTGAGGCTGTGGAGATGAAATTTCATTGAAAGCATCATGAGAGTTTTTTCTTATTGGTAGAAAATTCTTCTCACCTTTTTCTGTTTTAAAGGTAAATCTTTAAAAATGCAGTGTTATTTGGGAGTGTAATTGAATTTGAGATTAGGCCTATCTTATCACACAGGTGGTTTGCAATTACTTTTCCTTGTTACCCTGGTTGCCGTTTCCCTCTGTTAATTCTTTCTTTGCCATGCAAAAGCTTTTCAATTTAAAGCAATTCTACTTCATTATTTTTGCTTTTGTTGCTTGTGCTTTTGTATCATGTCCAAGAAATCAATGCAAAGGTCATAAAACTTTTCCCCTATGTCCTACCAGGAGTTTCATAGTTTCGGGTCCTGTTTAAATCCTTAATCCACCTTGAATTGACTTTTGCAATATAGTTTAAGGTAAGGGTCTAATTTATTCTGCAATGCAGCAGCAAAAGTCCAAGTAACCCAATTAAAAAATGGACAAAAGTCTTGAATAGACATTTCTCCAAGGAAGACCTACAAATGACCAAAAGGTATAGGAAAAGGCACGTACATCACTAATAATCAGTGAAATTAAAACCAAAACCACAATGTGATGTCATCTCACATCTGTTAGGATGCCCATTACCAAAAATAATAAGATAACAAGAGTTGGCAAGGATGTGGAGAAAAGGGAATCCTTGTACACAGTTTGTAGGAGTGTAAAATGGTGCAGTTACTATAGAAAACAGTATAGAAATTTTTCAGAACATGAAAAATGGAATTACCATATGACTCAGCAAGCCCACCTCTGGGCACACATACGAAAGAATTGAAATCAGGATTTTGTAGTAATATCTGCACTCTTAAGTTAATAACAACATTATTCATAATGGCCAAGAGGTAGAAATAACCTAAAAGTCCATCAATGGATAAAACAAATTTGGTGCACACATACAATGGAATATCACTCAACCTTAAAAAAAAAAAGAAAATCCTTTCCTATGCTAAAACATGGATAAATGTGGAGGACTTTAAGCTAAGAAAATAAGCCAGTCACAGAAGAACAAATATTGCATGATTCCTCTCATATGAAGTATTTAAGTCAAACCATACAAGCAGAGTAGAATGGTGGCTGTCACGGGCTGGAGAGAGGGAAATGGGAAGTTGTTCAGAGGACAGGAAGTTTCAGTTGTACATGAAGAACAGGTTTGAGAGTGCGGCTGTGGAACACTGTGCTTGTCATTAACAGTACTATATTGTACAGTTAAAAATTTTAAGGCAGCAGACTAGGCTTAGCTGTAAAACAGCATTTCCCAACTGAAGCTAAAAAGTTTTTATAGAATGGTAGATTCTTTCAATTATTCATTTCTTTATTGATAGTTGTTTGATTATTCTATAACAGAAAAGCACATTTGAACCTAGAAATAGAAATGGGAAAAGTCCTGAGGTTTTCTGGATTAAGTAAACTTTTGGGAGAGGCATCTAGGGCCTAATAAATAAATTATTCCTTAAGAGATGCAAACCATTATAATCCTGATTTTTTTCTTGAGTTGTTTTTCCTTCTGTTTTTTGTAACTATTCACGTCAATACTAAACAAACACCAAGGTTGTATCCTTAAGAAAAGCTGAACACAAATGGTTTTAGTGAGACCCCCAGAGCTTCAAGATAACCCAATGACAGAGCATTAGAATTTCAGAAACAAAGTGAATTTTCACGAACCATGCTAAACAAAGGCCACCGAAATAATCCTACACTGCAATACAATATGTTCAGTATCACTCTGTTAAAAATCTCACCTCAAAATTTACTTTTTCAAAAGCTTCTAGGGCCTCTACGTGGTTACTATTTTCTGTTTCTAGACACTCAGTCAAATCCCGGCACCACATAATTTGAGAAATGGTCAGGATAACCTGAAAAAAAAAAAAAATCTTCTTTAAGTATGTGATGCATCTCACCAAGGAAGGATTCAGAAATGAAAATTTCATGAATTCTTTACTTGAGAAGGGTGGCCAGCAACCACCCAGTCTGTCCTCAGTTTCCCCTGATAATCAGCGATGGCAGCTTTGCACAGGTGACGCAGGGACGTGAACATAGCCTCCTCCACTTTACCGAGCCAGTCCTCCACATTGCCTCGGGCCTTGAGGCCTTTGCCCAGGCCTACCTAGAGAAGGCAGTCAGAGCAATGATCAAAATGGCGCCGGTGGGACTTGTAAGCTGCACATCTTCTGTGCTTCTGTGATAGACTGTAAATGCTGAAGCCTCACCACAGATACTGGAACCTTCCATAGATATTCCATTATACCTGAGCCCACCCCACCTCTTTATTTTACTTTTTCTTGGGGCCAACTCTTTGGAAGAGGAGTCTATAAATGCTAAATGAATTTCTTCAATTACTTTTATGCTTGCATTTGCTGTCATCTGATTTTTACCCCTAACCATTCCTGTAAACCTGCTCTCATTAAACTTGCCCAGGTCCTCCCAACTGAAAAGTATGATTGACACTTTTCAGTATTTCTCATCTTTATTTCTTGGACTCCAAAGACTTGACTGCCCTGCTTGTTTTGGTCTTTTTCATCTATTCTTCTTTAGATTTAATGTTTAAATTTCATGCTTTCTTGAGGTTTTA
The DNA here is from genome assembly GCA_028451465.1 of Erethizon dorsatum. Classification (NCBI taxonomy): domain Eukaryota; kingdom Metazoa; phylum Chordata; class Mammalia; order Rodentia; family Erethizontidae; genus Erethizon; species Erethizon dorsatum. Next base: position 15,852,640 of record CM051824.1, read on the forward strand.
ATCTTAATCTTCATCTTCTGCAGGAGAATCAATTCAGGACAGAAATATGCTTATAGATTCCCACTTGTCCCACAGTCACACGGCTGTGCTGTAACTGGACCCAATTCCTTGGACTTCCCTGTCCAGTTCCTCTGTCTATCTGCTCAGGACCACATGGCAGATTCTCCTTTTCACCTCCCTTGACACTGTGTGTGTGTGTGTGTGTGTCCTCTGTGTAGTCACTTGGCTTCTCCCAGTCTACCAATCCATTCACCCTCTGGGTGTTCACTGTGCAGGCCCCCGGGCACTATGCAGGCCCCGCAGAAGACACTGCTGGTAACTGCCACTCTTACACAGGTTCACTAGGCACCGCTCTAAGTAACTGACATAAAGTAACAGCTGAAAATCCTCATCATCCCACAAGGCTGGCACTATGGCTAGCCCCACTTTAGAGGAGATTGAATCCAGGTGGCAGAGGTACTCTTAACCAGTACCTAGGTTAAGGCACTAGGGTGCCTCTTGTGCATGGTTGGGTAAGACATGGTTCCAGTTTTCTCCACTCTGTTTCCAAGAGCAGAGCATGCTTCTGCCATTGCATTTACTGTAATGATTTTAATTGTCTGACACTTTCTCCACCAGGTTTTGAGCTCTTTGAGGGCAAGCATTTTATCTTGGGTGTTCCTTGAAACTGCTGAACTAGCAGAACACCTGGCATCTCACAGTGGAATAACTAGACCTTTACCCAATTCTAGACGAGTGACACAGTTTATCTATGAGGAATTACAAACCACAGCATCTTACCCTTTCTCCCTCTGGTGACAGCATGGCCAGAATATCATTTGTATAAACTTTTTCTGGCTCTGCATCAATACCAGGAATTTTTCCTTCAACAGGAGGCATGAGAGCAAATTCGAGCTTTGAAATGGAGTCGAAGCATTTCCTCAAGTGTGGCTGCACAGCTTGTGGATTTCGTGTCTGCGCCAGAACCTCCAGAAGTTCATCATTTGATAAGAAGTAAAATCTGGATTAAAGAGAGCCCTTAAAATATAGCTTGAAGTGGAGAGTAAGCCTTGGATAGATATAAAAGATAAATTTCTTAGCCACATCTGCTTCCATCCACTGATTTCTTTGTCCTCTAGTTATACTAGTTCTGTGTTTCTGGAGAGACCATAGTTCTCTACACAAGTTTACTGTGAAGATTGGTGATGATCTGCCTCAAGCACCTAAAATTAGTAGCTAGTACATAAAAGATACTCATACTAGTACTCAGCACATTATTTATCGAACAGACAATACGTGGATGAATGCTTGTAGGAACTTGATTTGGTTCTGTTGTGTACACTGAGTGGTTGTCCCAACCCAAAGGCACATGCTATTTCTAGCAGCATGTGCCACTGTGGCAAGTGGCAGAATACAATTCTGCCAACACACCATTTCTAACTACATGAAGGCTATACATAAGCAGAAATAAAACACTTTGTATGTCTTATAACATCAGTACCAGCAAGATGGGTAAGGACATTCATGAACTTATATAATACTGTTTTGCTGTAGATTGGGGGTTGGCAAGTTACAGCCCATAAACTACATCTGGCCCACCACTTATTTTGTAAATAAAGATTTATTGTCACATGGGCATGCAATTACACCATCTATGGCTCTTTTTGTGCTACAGTAGAGGAGATGATTAGCTGTAACAGACTTTATAGCTTGCAAAGCCTTAAATATTTTCTATGGGGCCTTTTATAAAAAGTGGCTGATCAATTATGCCTACATTTCAAAATGAGATGCCGGGTCTCCTGGGACCCACTCTCAAGGAGAGGGGTGAAGACTCTAGAGACCTCATTGACTTGGGGGAACAAAGGCATTGAAGCTGGAAAGGCCGGAGAGCTGGAGATAGGGAGATTTTTAGGGGGGCAGGTAGATGAGCTAAGGGTTCCCCACACTCCCATGAGGAAGGGTGAGCATCATTCTCTTCAAACCTAAGTATCTTGAAGAGCTTATTGTCTATCCCCACCAGTCAACCTAAAGAAAACTACTGAGGCAACACAAGTCTCTCTAACTTCTCGTGTACATGTTTGTGGACACAGGCACCCTCATCTAACAGTAATACAGCAGAGCAATGCTGCATCCAAGCATCCTTCCTGCATTGTAGTTATTTACCACTTACGTCTTTATTTTTGTTAGTACATATTTGCAGTACATAATGATTACATCCATTATGGGGAGGTGGTACACGTATGTAACACATGTTGTATGTTTGTTCTGAGATGTACACTCCCTAATCAAGATACTAGCTGTCTTTTTACTATCATAGAGCTTTCTTGTCTCCCTCTCTAATTGTCTGATGTTTTGAGGTTATAACCATAACCTCAATTGATTGATAGTTAACTACTAAGATATATCTTAGGTTGCTTTATAAACTTACCTTGGAAAGATAACTCTTTTTGATTCTAAATATGCCTCAAGACACTTCTGAATTTGGTCAAGTAATGCATTATTGTTTTGAAAAGTCTCCAGAAGCCCTGTTTATATGAAAAAAGGATTCATAAAACTGTATTAAAATAGAGAACATAATTTTAAGTGAAAGTAAAATATAATATTAAATTAATACTTTAAAAGCTTTAGCCAGGTGTGGTGGTGCATGCCTACAATCCCAGCACTCAGGAGATTGAGGCAGGAGGTTCACTGTGAGTTTGAGGCTGCCTGGGCTACATAGTGAGTTCAAGGCCAGCCTGAATTATGGAGCAAGACTTGTCACAAACAAACAAACAAACAAACAAACAAAAATTAGTTTTATTGAATGAAAGAATGGGCTAATAAAATTGGAGGTATTTGAGGTATTTGGCTAAGAATTTTAACTTATTTTTAATGATAACATTAATTTTAATACTTGCCATGTATGCACAATTCTATTTAACTCAAAATATTCTTAACTGGCATCCTCCCCTTCTAAGGGGGCTGGGAGTACGCAAACAAAAGCCAAGCATTTGCCGTCTCCTCAACCCTTGAAACAAAGTCAGGCTATGTCCTCCCACCTCACTGTCACTTTCTTATGTGTATGATTTTTGTATCTTTACTATCTTTAAATGTCAAAGTTATGGCAATGGGATACTATGTCTTCATTCCTGAACTATAACTCCTTAAGGAGCTAAATTTGTGATTCATTCACTTTGGAGTTTCAGTGCCTGTCACAGTGGCTGCTTCCTCACCTGCCCAAGACTCAAATGCGAAGTCTTTACTATGGCTTCCAAGGCTCTTTGTAATTAACGACCCCATCTAATGCCCACTGCCCATCCAAGCACACCCAGCCTGCGGCCTCACCTCCTAAGCCCGTCTCCTTGCGCGCTGCACTCCAGCCTGCCCTGACTTCTGTGCTAACTCTGGTGCGTGCTTACCGTGCTCTGACCTCGAAGCCCTGACTTTTCTTCCCTCTGCCTTTAACAAGACTCCCTTAGATCCACATACATTTTCCACTCCCTCTTTCCTGCAGGCTTCTTTACCAGGACGGCTCAACTGAACATAAATATGTCTTGCGGTCAAAGTTGTGAGATTGGAAACATCGCTGAAACCCTGTGGCAACATCCTCAGATGGTAAGAACATCAAAAAGAAGCAGAGTCTTGTGTTTCAAAAAATACAACCAACCCAAGCGATACCAGCGATAAGACAAGGGCAGTATTCAATCCTCATTGCTTAGCACGAGTATCGAGTGCAAATATTTCTAGTCATCAGTGCTGACTAGAATCAAGGATTAAATGCACTTCATGTTATTAGGTTCTGGAGAGTGACAAACACTTTAGGTGATTTTATTGTCTTTTTAAAACAGTTTGTTTTCTACCTGGTTGAGTAGCAGCTCGAAGAGCATTAGGCAGCCGGTTCACCTTCCTCATAATTTCTTTCCACGATTTATCCACCTGAAGAAACATCTTGGCCTCTGCAGGCAACTGCCTCTGAATATCTGGAGCACTAAAAATACTTTCTAGATAAAGCCAGCTTCTCTGGCAGGTCAGCCACTCTTCCTAGGAGAAAAATATTGGTATTATCTATTTTTAGCGTCCAAACTAAAGACATATGGTTTTCTTAAAAATCATCACGTAGGGAACCTCTCTTTTTTTCCTTGGGGGGACTGTTTTATGGCTCCTCACAGGTTCTTGGGAATGAAAATTCCTTGAGGGGGGAAGACTTGCTTCAGCCTGATTTCAACTGGCTCTCCACTGCGCGCAGTTGCCATAAATCTGCTGTGTGGTAAGTCAAGAAACACGATTAAAATGCCCACAGGAGACATTCTAGGAGTAGGTAGGATGCTTACATAAAGGAATCTGAAGGGTTTGGGAGGTGGCCAGTATCAGTATTTCTAAATATATATATACACGTTTATCATGATAAAGTTGTTTTTTTCTTTTGTGTCAATTAAGCTACACTCTTCTCTCACCTATTAGTAAAAAAAAGCATGGGGGTGGGTGGGCAGTAAAACCTGTTCACTGCAGAAAAAGTGGTAAAAATAGAAGATTGGGAAGGTGAAGAAATCATGCATTGCCTCTCCTGTTAGAGACCATTACTGTGAATAAAAGAGACCAGAGATTAAAGTCCATAGGCCTCTTTCCTGCCATTGCAAGTGTGTCTTGCCATTCCAAGCGTGGGAAAAAGATCCCAGAGAGAGTTTCTCATTTCTCATGCTAGGTTTGGGAGTTATCAGGTGTCACACTTTCTAGACAACTAAGCCCCCAGAGGGTCCCCACTATTCAGCAGAGGCTTCTTTGAATGAATGACTGTCGGTGAAAACAGGCCCTTCAACATTGGTCTTCAGTCCCTCCCTTTATTACAGGGCTTGGCCATCAGCCGAGAGGCGGGACAGGGGTCAGCCGTGTGGTATTCATGGAAGAGGAGTGACTTTGGGGAAGGCTGTCTTTGAAACAAAGTTGGAACAAATGATCTTTTCCCACTTACTGGTGCTATTATTTCACAGAAAGCTTTTCATATTAGAACATGTAGAAGCCTAAAGATAATTACAGCGAGCTAAATATCTGAAGGCTAAGAGAATGGCTGGAAGGGAATAAAGAGATCAGGGTGCATGGGTTCTTTATCGTGCTCTGAAACAGTGTGAAGCAGAATGAAGTAAAGAGGAGGTGTGTGCCACAAGGAAGGGTTCCAAGAATACTCGAAGCATCAGTGAGTGTTCTTCCAGTAAACGCAAGGCTGCTGTGGCAGACGCCTAAGGTGGCCCCAAGATGTGACGCTTATGTCCTGTGCCATCCTCTCCTCCTGAGTGTGTGCCCCTCTGTGACTTGCTGCTGGCCGCACAGAAGGTGGCACAGGTAGCAGGTTGTGCAGGATGGCATTTGTGTTACGTAAGACTGTAACATTTGGCTTCCCTTCCTTCGCCAGGTTGATGAAGCAGATGGCCACGGTGAGAAATCTATACAGAGAAAAACTGTGGGCAACGCGCAGGAACTGAGGGCGGCCTCCGTCTGACAGACGGCAGTAATGGAAGCCTTTTGTTCTAGAGCTGCAAGGAAATAATTTCTTGCAACAACCCGAGTGGGCCTAGAAGTGGATCCTTCCTGAGTTGAGCCTCTGATGAGAACCCAAACTGGCTGATGTCTTAACTGTAACCTCGTTAGATCCCAGCTGAGGACCCAGTAATGCTGTATCTCAACTCCTGACCCATGGGAACCCGGAGATCCTAAACCTATATTGTTTTAAATGTGCATTGTTTAAGTTTTTGGTATTTTGTTTCACAGTAAAATAGGGGTAACACAAGGGTAATTATAATATAATAATATTATAATATAATCAAGCTGTATAATTATGTCGACAATTAAATCTTACATTTCTAAACTATCCCATGCTTAAATAATGAAACAAATATTTCTGAGGGCTTATGGATCGCCAGTTCTGAGTTCATGAATTGAAATTACCCATACTCACCAAAGTCTGATTAAATAGAGCCAGCTGTTTTTGCCACTCATCCACTCGAGTCTTCAGAGGACCCACGTAACGGGACGAGGCAATGGTTGCAATGTTGATGGTGCTGTCATCGAGAAGAACCTTCAAGGAAAGGAGAAGAAAGCAGGTGCATTTGTGCTCTCAGTGACATCCACGTGTTCAGTTCCAAGAGTCCACTTGAAGCCCGACTTTCTGGATGAATAGCATAGTCCCAACTACTGTTTCTACCAGTTCATCTCCCTGCTTCTTCCCTTCGCTGTCTGACCCCCGCCATGATGTTCTCTCAGAGGTTGTCTGGGGACTTCCCGCTCCCAAATCTCTGCTTCTACTGTAATTATTAATGGCATCAGTTTCCATTTGGTTTAACACTGTTCTCCTTTCTCCACTTGCTATTAGGTAACTGGCACTTTCTTTGTACAATTTAGTCAACCACACCCTCATTTCTCAAAATACTCTGTTTCAAAAGTTGGCCGTCTTCTGGCCATTGACTTATCACTTTCCCTCAGTATCTCAAAGAAGAGGAAACTGAACTTATTCGTATCAAGCTTGGAATGGCCACATGCAGCTTTGCCACCATCTTCCTCCCTAATGCTCCCTTTACAAAACAGCATCCCTCACAGAACATGTGAATTTAAGGCATGTGGCTGTTCATCTGGATGATTCAGTTGCCTATTTCAATTATAAATTTTTTTTTCAGTACTGGGGATTGAACCCAAGACCTTAATATTGAGGTATATCCCCAGTCTTTTTCTGTTTTTTGTTTTTTAAGTTTTGAGACAGGGTCTTTCTAAATTGCTGAGGTAGGACTCAGACTATGATCCTCCTGCCTCAGCCTCCCAAAGTTCTGGGATTGAAGGCATGTGCCACCATGCCTGGCTTCAATTACAAAATTCTTTAAAATTTTTTTTATTAATAGGACATGTTTTTAGTACATAATATTAATTCATATTTTGTGTGGGGAGTTGGTACACGTATATAACATCTTAATTCCTTTTTCCATCCCCTTTCCTCCCCTCTTCCTCCCCCTGCATCCATCTCTTGATCCTCTTCTACTCTGCCATAAAGAAACATAAACTTAAGTTATTTGTAGGAAAATGGATGCAACTTGAGACCATAACGTTAAATGAAATAAATCAGACTCAAGCTTCAATATCACATCTCTTATATGGCAGTATAAAAGATTTCTCTTATATAACAGTATAAATAAAGAGCAAAATAAAAGAGAGTTATTAGGAAGTAGGGAGAAAGATCTTTCTCAAAGGGGAAGGAGATCAAGAGATGGCGGGGAGGGAAAGGAAAGGAAGAAAAGGAGATGAAAACAAGAATTACATACATGTACATATATTATTTACATGTACCAACACTACATAAGGAATGTGAACATTATGTGCTGCAAAGATACAAAAAATAAATTAAAAAAATTTAAAAGTTTTTATTAGTATATGTTTGCAGTACATGATGGTTACTTTCATTGTGGGGCATTGGTACACGCACATAACACATCTTAATTCTTTTTACTTCCTCTTGAGAGCAGAAATCTCATCACCTGACTTCATACTGACTGCTCTTGACTTTGGACTTGTTCTCCCATCCACTACTCAGAATAATGTCTAATCTCTTCCAACCTACACTTGGAAAAGTCATTTTATTTCCAATTCTGGCCTGGATATACCTTTAGGCTACAGTTTTGCCTGTGAAATTAGGATATGTGATTCAGCTTCCTTTGCTAAGCAAATATGCCTTGAAGTTTTAATTGACTAAGACTATTTTAACACATTGCTTTTATTTATCTTGTGGTCGATAGAGCATGACCACTTAATCTCAACCAATTAAAGTGAATGGAACTTTTTAGTGTGCTTGATTATGAAATGCACATCCATATTCTTTTGCTTCATTTAAATAGTTTGAAATGCCTTTTATTCTCTTCAGTGTCTCTCGGCTCCCAACTTGGAGGGCCAACCTGTCTTAGTCAGTGTAGGAAGAATTCTCTGATCACTTTGCCCATAACCCATCTCTGTGTTTTCACAAATCCTTCAACTATAGGGCTGCAAGTCTGAAGTACATGTCATTTTTATTGCTTTGCTAAATATCTCATGTACAAACATTCATGTCAGCTATCCATATTCATATCTTGCCTTCCAAATTAGATATTTTTTCTTGTTCAGTGACTCTTACCTTTCACCTCATCATCTCAACTGCTCACAGAAGATTTAGAAGGTATGGTTGGAACTGTCACCGTAAATATTCAGTGGCGAAGTCACCCACCTGTATGTCGTCTGTGCCACCCAGGATAAATATGTCTTTGGAGTCACGAAGAGGCAGAATGACAAATTCGGTTGTTTTCCAAGAATCCTCCACCTTAGAAATAATTCAAGCCTTAGGAAATCTAAATTCATTTGTGCTTAGGTACTCAATAAGTACATATAGAATGAAATAAGTGAAAACTCTATCCCACTTTCCTCCTTACTACCCTTAAATTTTTAAAAAATCCTTTTCTTGGTTAGATAACATCGATTTGCTTAATTTTATTTCACTAATCTTAATACATGTGAGTAAAGTGTGATAATTTAATGTGCATTTCCTACCATTTCATGCTTTGAGTAAAAGAAAAAATTCTTTTCCTGTAGGTGATTGGTGGCTGTGAATGCATTTTTAGGGTAAAGAGAGAGTGTTAAAAGTAAGAAAGTCTTCTCCATGCATTTTGGAAACATTTAATACAATTGTACCTTGCAAAAGTGTATTTTGGTTTAAAAGATCTTTCTTGGTATGTGGTCCTTTATAAAAGCATGCATATTTCAGACCTTGCTGCTATCAAGTTCTTATCAGGCTATAAGATAGGCAGAAAGAAGAAATATAGAGAGGCAATAATAATAATAATAATAAATGTAAAGAAACAACAGAGAGATGACTGATAATGAGAAGGTGCAAGTTGCAATGCTAAGAAATTGCATGCAGATAATGAAAAGCTGGTGATTTTCATGTTGAATCTGAAAATCTTTACATTCCCTGGTTTTCAGAATGAGTATATATTTTTCAGATTTACCCTCTTAAGAATTGTTTCTAAGGCAGCTTCTCCAGAAGCCTGTCCAGATATGTCCTGGATTTCTTGGCCATAGTCAAACACATGCAGTTCAGAGAGCCTCTCCAAGGTTAATGGAATCTCAGAGTCCACCAGGCTGGCGTCAATGGTATGTTCAATCGCTGCCCAATGTCTAGGCTTCAAAGTTGGGTTCCTCAAGTCCATGATAACTGGAAGCTGGAAAACAAATACTCTCAGAGGCATCATGCTTTTATCTTAAAAAGAACATAATGGAAGATTTCTGGTTTCAATTCCTAAATGTAGAGAGCTGGAAAGGGCACCACTTATACCATTACACAAAGAATAATTTGGAGAAACTATAAATTAATGACTTTTTGGAGCCCATAAGAAAACTGAATTTTTAGGGCAACTGACTCAAAATTTGAGGAAAAATTGATACTTGCAAGTTTCTTCATAGAGAGAAACAGTAACTAAGAATTTGCTTACCTGGAAAAAATTCTCTAGGATTATAAATAAGCTAGTAAGAAGATTCAGTTAAATTTTAAAAATTGCTAAAGATTGTGGGATAGTGTAAGAAAGTAAAATCCTCAGGCCTAGAAATACAGGGGTGTTGACAGGGAAGATTGTGAAGGATCCCAGGAGAGCTTCCATTATGGTGCTGGCTGGGGGAGGGAAACAATGGCCGTTATTGGAACTCTAAGGAACCCATCTCCTCGCTCCCTGATGGAAGAAAATCCGTGATGTGTAGGGAGAAGAGCAACAACTACTGTCACTGTAAGGCACTGACGATAACTCATTGCAGATATTTATGCATAACTGGGAAATGGAACATGCTGAAAAAAAGAAAGATTTCTTAGATGAGGGACAGAAATACACGCTGGATCAGCACTACAGCTGGAGGGCAGGGGTATCTATGAAGATCAGAATTCTGAGAACCAGGGACAGAGCACCTTGCTGAGATGGAGGCCTAACCACAATATGAGTGATGCTCCTCCTTACGAGGCCAACAAGCACTGAGTGAAAATAACAGCGATACAGAGTGGAACGCTGAAGGGGACAGATTCTCAGTGGGACACAAAACAAAGGGAGGACTCAAAGTCAGGTGGAAACAGGAACTGAAAAATATTTAATTTAGAAAACCAGCCCAAACCCTAAATAATCAGCATCACTAGAAAATCTGAAGCCTGTAGTACACTGACAGTCACTATAGCAATATCAAATCTTAAACCTATCCTTACTCCTAACTCGATTTAATCCAACATGCTCCACCAAAAGCTAAATGGAGGGAAAAGAATACTCATCTCCAAGAATAAAAATAATTTACCTCAGTATTTACTGCTGTACTGAATAAGGTGTCTGGCTTTCAACCAAAAATTAAGAGATATACAAAAAGCTCCCTGCAAACCCAAACCCAAAACAAAACAAAAAAGCTTCAAAAACATAAACGCCATAAAACCCCAAATTAACAAAACTATAATTAGAATCAGACTTAGAAATGGCACACAAGCTGGAAATAGAGATTTTAAAATACAGTAGCTCTGATGGATATGTTAAAAGTCTCAACGGAGAAGATAAATCACATACAAGATCAGTTGGGAAATTTCAACAAAGAGATGCACAGTATAATTAAAAAGTAAGCAAAAATGCTAGAAATGAAAAAGATAGAGATAAAGAATGTATTTAATGGGTTTGACACAGACAAGTAATTAATGCACTTGGAGTAAATGAGTAAAAATTTCAGAAACTGACAAAAAGAGAAAATAGAGTGAAGAAGAAAATACTTTTTATTGGATAATGGTATTAAAAACAAAGATCTGGAAAGAGGGTAAGCTCACTGCAACTGGGGCACCAATACTTCTAGGAGGTGGAATATGAATTCTCCCCTTCATGTCAGATAGCCGAACAATTTCTTTGGAAGACTACGATACAGGAAGGTTGGTGACTACAGTTGTCATAAATACTATTCGGCCATGTGATCAACGATGTCAGTGAAAAGTCACGCTGATAGCATGTACTTTGACATAACGTGATGAGAATGATACTTTGCCTCTAGTCTTCCTCACCAGAGTCCACGACTCCAATTTAATCATCCAGAAGAATATCAGCCAAAACCAAATTGAGGGACATTTTACAAAATACTGGGCCAGTACTTCTCAAAATCATAAAGGCCGTTAAAAAAGCAAGGAAAGAGTGGCATGGTCAAGAGGAGGCCAAGACATGACAACTAAATATAATGTTCGATGCTAGATAAGATCTTGGGACAGAAAAAGGATGTTAGGTAAAAATGAAATTCAAATAACTGAAGGACTTAGGTAACAATGAAGTATTGATATTGATTCACTGGTATGTAGCAAATGTGTTATACAAATGTAATACGTTAGCAATCGAGGAAACTAGATGCAGGTATAAGTGAGCCCTCTGTAACTTCTCTGTTAGTTTAAAACTATTCTGAAATTAAATGTTCATTAAAATAGATGAAGCAAAAACATGTAGAACTGAAAGGAAAATTAGAAAATTCACATGTATAGTTAGAGATGTCAGCACTAATGCCTCTCTAAATAGGCCAGTGTCAAAGAAGTCTCAATGGATATTAAAATTTATTTTGAACTAAATAAAATAAATTAAAATTTATGTGATTCAGCAATGGTGAAGCCATTTATAGCATTAAATATATAGATCAGAAAAGAAGAAAAAATTCAAACCAGGAATTTAGTATTCCATCTTCAGAAACTTTAAAGAAATGAAAAGTAAATCTAAAGCAAGAAGTACATAGTAAAGATTAGAGAAGAAATAAATGAAGTGGGATACAGAAAAACAGTGTAAAAAGTCAATTAACCAAAAGGTGGCTATTTGAAAAGATCAAATAGGTCATTCAATCCCTAGTTATATAAACCAAAGAAAACAGAGAAAAGACATATATTACCAATATATCAGAAATGAAAGAGGGGACATCAGTACTGATTTCATATACTTTAGAAAGACAATAAAGGAATAGTGTGATCAACTATTTTTCCATAAATTTAAGAATTAAGATGAAATGGACCATTTTCTTGAAAGACACAAGCTATAAATCCCCCTGAAAAAGAAATGGATAACCCCTATAATTGAATACATATTAAAGAAATTTAATTTTGTAGTTAAATCCTTCCAAAAATAGGAAAATTCAAGCACAGATATATCATTGATGAATTGCACCAAATATTTTGGGAAGAATTAATACTAATTTTATACAATACTTTCCAGAAAATAGAAGCGAAGGGAACACTTCTTATTTTATGAGGTAGAACTACCATATTACTAAAACTCCAAGACAATAAACCTATAAATAAATGTTTCTCATGAATATAGGCACAAAATATCCTAAGAAATTTAGTAAACTGAGTCCATACTTTATATCATGACTCAACTAGATTCATCCCAAGAATTGAAATTTGGTTCAACATTTGAAAATTGGTAAATGTAATCCCCCATATGAATAGACTAAAGAAGAAAAACATATCATTATAGACACAAAATCATTTGGTAACATTCAACAGTCATATGTAAAGAAAACTTTCCACAAACTAAGAATAAAATTTTCTTATATTAATATAAATATAGAGCATCTAAAAAAATATAAAGCATCTTTATAGAAACTTCAAATAACATCATACCTAAAAAGAGATGGAGTATTTTCTCTCTAATTTCAGGAAAATGCTAAGGGTGTCCTCTTTTACCAACCACTTCTAATACTGTACAAGAAATCTTGGCTAGAGCAATAAACTAATAAAAAAGAAATAAAAGCTACACAAATTGTGAAGGAAGAAACAAAACTTGTCTCTATTTACAGATAGCATTTTTAAAAGGAAGACGGCTTTATTAAACCCAAAATCTGCATACCACGCAATTTACAAACTTAAAATGTAAGATTCAATAGACCCCAGCACAGTGACAGGGTTGTACAAGTACAGAGGTGACCACAATCAAACTTGGGTCATTTTTGCCATCCCAAATCAAACACGCTACCTACTAATCGTCATCTCTCAATTCCTCCCCATAAATCTAGATAACCACTGAGTTACTCTCTATCTTCACAGCATGGTTTTTAACACAAAAATTTCCAAAGAATGTGCAAAAAGAATTTTAAAATTAAAAATGAGTTTAATAAGGTCACAGGATATAAAATCCATAAACAAAGGTCAATGGTATCCCTTTACACCAGCAAATGCTGTAATTTTTCAATGGGAATTTGATTTTTCAAATGAGAATTTGAAAAATCTACCATGTAGGATAACACCAACAATTTACTACTTAGGCATCAATGAGGAAAAATCTCTCTACACTGCAGAATCTCTACACTGAAAACTCTAAAACTCCAATGAAAGTAACTGAAGAAGACCTAACTAAATGGTGATATACACTTGTAACAGACTGAAAAGCTCAAATCTTGTGGAGATGTGAGTTTTGCCCAAGTTATTTTAGTTTCAACACAATCCCAACAACAATCCCGGGAATTTTTTTAGATAGTGATAAGATAAATGTAAAATGTATATGGGAAGACTAATGAATTAGAACAGACGAAGCAATCGTAAAAGGGAAGAACAAAACTAGAGGACTTACACTACTTGATTTAGTAATAGTACTACTAGTTATAGTAATCTATGTAACGTGGTATTGACAAAAAAGAAAAGACCTAGAGATCCATAAACAGGATAGAGTCCAGAAATAGACTAAAGAGCTGACTTCTGCAAAGATGCAAAGGTGCTGCAACAGAGAAAGAATAATCCTTTCAAATACTGGTGCTGAATGAATTGGATGTACACGTGTAAGAACTCCTCATGATATACCTCATGTTTTATGAAAAATTAATTCAAAATAGATCACGTACTAAAACATAGGAAGAAAATCTGTGTGTTTTCTCTGGTTTGGCAAAAAGTGTTTGGATACTATACTAAAGGCTTGGTCTGCAAAAGAAAAGAGTTATAAATCGTATTTTATCCAAATTAAAATGTTTTGCTCTGTGAAAGTCACTGTACTGGGATTAAAAAGCAAGCCAATGACTAGTAGAAAATATTGTTAAGTTCTGTATTTGAAAAAAGCATTTATAACCAGAATACATGGATAACTCTTAAAACTCAGTTATAACAAAACGAACAACCCAATTAAAGATAGGCAAAAGATCCTAACAGACATTTCATTAAAGAACATAGACAGATGGCAAATAGAAGATGAAAAGATGTTCAACATCATTAGTCATTGGAAAAATGCAAATCATGACCACTATGAGATATTACTATATATCTATTAGAATGGCTAAAATTAAAACAAAACAAAACAAGCTCTCTCACAATAACAACAGCTGGTAAGAATGAAAAGAAACTGGAATTTTCATACATGACTGGTGGGAAGCCAAACTGGCAGCTTCATATAAAGCTTAACATACATTTACAATACAAACTCGCAACAAACTTCTAGTTATTTATTCATGTGAATTGATAACTCATACTCACACAAAAAGTTGTTTGTGAATGTTTACAGCAGCCTCCCTGATAATCACTAAAAACTGGAAGGAACCAGATGTCTTTCAGCAGGTGAATGGATATATAAACTATCTATGTAATGGAGTACTACTCAGCAATCAAAAGAAAGTATGGACTCTTGTAACAATACGAAGCTGTATGGTATTGTGTTGGATACATGATTCTACCCATTTGTAAAAACCCACAGGGCTACATACTACAAAAGTGATTTTTATTATATGCAAGTTAAAAAAAAAGCTAGTACCTCAAGGGAACTCAAGATGGAATGCAGTGATAAATGCATTTGTTTACAACTGTATGACATAACTGTGCTAAAGGCAACAGGGAAGAAAGAGGCTGACTTATGTAACTTTGGGAAAGGGTTTCAATTAAATAATGTAAGCAAAAAGATTCTTTTCAAGGTGCAAACTTTCTGCTCATTGTGCCTGAAGTTTTGCTTCCTTTTCTTTCCTGTGTCTCTCTTTAGTTCTTTATCTTTTAAAAAACCTAAAACTTTTGAAAGGATAAAGTAATTTTCCTTTTCTTATTAATTTCAAGCACACAGTGAGCAGTGATGGTTTCAAAGAGCCAGCCCTGTGCATCTGTTGTCCGGCTTTCACCTCATGCACAGCTGGAAAACGCCTCAGTCTTACGGTGCAGTGGAAGCAAGGGACAAGGCTGCTTGGACAGGGCTGCCCTCGCCTCATTTGGCTGCCTAAGGGCTGAGCGGGTAGGGTCTCGGCACAACTGCAAATTACGTCTGCATTATTTCTCCTGCCCTTTGGGAAACTCTTCCTCTGATAGGGATGCAGTCTGTAACACTGAGGAAAAGGAATCTGACCATTCTCTCTTCTCTCTGCAAAGCAGAACAAAATAACCAGGAACAACACATTCCTGACTTTGGTTTCATTAGTATTGATTAATAACTCATTAACTTGGAGGTTTTAAAATAATTTCTACCAACCTTACCTTTTCTTTCATTTTTTCCACATTGCTTTTGAGCTGGGGCACGACATTGTTGGGTGGCAAGCCTTTTTCTAACTGAGTCACAAATTTGGCATATTTAGAAACCTGACTGTTCAAGACTTCTGTATCCAGGCAGTCAAATTTAGACTGTTAAAAAAAAAAAAAAAGTTAAAACATAGGAAAAAAACCAAGCTTGAAGTAGTAAAAAAAAGTTTTACTTTATCAAATTTTTTTAGCACTTGAATTGATAATCCAAATCAACTCTACTCTTTTGATAGCTTACTTATTTACAAATAGCTTTACTTATTAAAATTACTAATAATATATATGTATCATCTGTTTATTCTTTCCAGGTGTTTATCTCCATCATCATCAAATGCAGTGTTTGTAATCTTTGGAATTTATTCCTGAGGATCAATACTTGTAGCCTCCCACAGAGATAAATAGCTATTTTTTACTCTTGCTAACTAGAAATTTCAAATAATACATATAATACAAATGTTTTCAAGATGCATTACTAATACTCACATATATCTGTAATTGTATTTCTCAGTCAGATAGACATATAAGTACATACATTTATTAACATGTCATTCATATGGACTGAGGGCAGCAAAACTCTTATAAACCTATATTTAAAATTTTTCATCTATGAGATGGCTCAGCAGCATACGCGCCTGCCCGGCAAGCGCGAGGGCCTGAGTTTGACTCCCGGAACCCACGTACGAAAAAAGGGCCGGTGATATCGCTCAGCGGCACGGGCGCCTGCTGGCTCTCGAGGTCCTGAGTTCGACCCCCGGTACCCACAAAAAAAAAAAATTTTTTTTTCATCTAGATTCAACATTTTCTTCTGCTTCTTAATGGGTTTTCCTATGCATTTCCTAAGACACTCGAGCGCATCTAGCTTTGGAAGCCACTGTTCCAAACTATGGTGGTAATCAGAAAATTCTCTAAGCTTCTTCACTTCTCAAGAATATTTTTCACTTCTGATATGCGAGAATTATAGAATTACAGGACACTTAAAATTCTCTGATATTATATCCTATTTTTATTTGTTTTTTTTTCTATTTTTTCCACCAAAAGGTAAGTTCTGTAAGGGTTTGGACTTTGCCCTTCTTGTTCTCCACTGGTATTCCCAGCACCTAGAACATTGCCTGCAAAACATTCCCTGCAACACTGGCTTTTTATCCAGACATGTGGTTTCCAATTAGAGGAATAAGCATAGGAAGGATGACTGAGATGTACAAAATAATATTTGTGAAGTTGATGGTATGTTTAACACATTCATGTCACGCTTGAAAGTGTAAGTGGCCATCTATCCTTCCCTCTACAGTTGATATTTGTTAAGGTTTAAATAAAAGGATAGACCCTCAAACCAAACTCTGTGGTGGCTGTTGGTACTTGGCTCCCTAGTTGAGAAAGAAATTCCATTTGACTCAGCTGTTCCCCTTCTAGGTATCTTCCTGAAAGAGTTAAAGACATCATATTACAGAGATACATGCATACTCACATTTATAGCAGCACAACTCATAATAGCTAAATCTTGGAAGTGGCTCGTGTATCCGTCAACAGATGAATGGATAAAAAATGTGTTATCTACACACTATAGAGTACTACTCTGCCATAAAGAAGGATAGACTTGAGTCATCTATAGGAAAATGGATGTGCCTTGAGACCAAAATGTTAAGTGAAATAAATCATACACACAAGTTCAAATATTGCATTGTTTCTCTTACATGAGAAACCCAGAGTAAAAATAAAAAGCAAAATAAAAGACAGAAAATAGGAAGTAAGGAGATAGAGATAAATCATTTGTAGTGGGGAAGAGGATCAAGGGATGGAGGCAGGGGCTGCAAAAAAGGAATGGGGATATGTTATATAAAAGTGACAACTTCACACAAAGAATGTAAACGCTGTATACTGCAAACATGTCCAAAAAGAAAAAGGAGATTCAAGGATGGGTGGAGGGGCAAATGGAGAGAAGGGAAAGGGGTGAGCAAAGAGACTAAGATGTGTTAGGTCCATGTACCAACGTTTCTCCGGAATGTCAGCATTACATGCTGCACACATGTACTAATAAACAGAAGTAATAAAAAAAGGAAAAACAGGGGTTTACTACTGAACTCTCAGGAAAATCTTAGATTTATTACTCTAATGTTATTCCAGAGTGAACAAAATGGCTTCCTTTTTAAAGGACAACGAAAATGGAAACCTAAAGTGTGTAGATCATAAATAAAATCCTATAATCCTCAAGAGCACTGGAGTGTATTATGACCATGTTGTATCGAGAAGCCACAAAGCAGTTAGATGCCATGTGACATCACCCTTTGGAGCTTTCATCATGTAGCCTTCTGAAACAGTGCAGCCAAGAACCCTGGCTTACAAGGATACTTTCTGCTCTGTAACATTTATTTTATTTATTTATTTATTTTTGGTGGGTACCGGGGGTCGACTTCAGGACCTCAAGTGCCAGCAGGCGCCCGTGCTGCTGAGTGATATCACCGGCCCTTTTTTCGTATGTGGGTTCCAGGAGTCGAACTCGGGCCCTCGCGCTTTCCAGGCAGGTGCCCACGCCACTGAGCCATCTCACCGGCCCCCTGCTCTGTAGCATTTAGCGACAGAAGGCCCTTTTGCATTTTGCTGGAAAGCAGATAAAAATTCCCCATAGAATTACAACCACGCGTTTTACTGACATTAGGAACATACCAGCTTGCTAAAAATTATAATATATATCATGAGAGTTTTAAGATTTATTGATACAAAAATAATTTATGAATCAAGAGCTTCTTTACTACCTTTGACCATTCTTGCTGAAGTTTATCCCAGTCTGATAAGGAATCCCAGAGCAATTGTTTGAGCTTCAGTTCAGCACTAACTTCTTCCAAAGCTTCAAACTTGGACACTTCAACCTTTAAAAATACAACAAACAAAATGTACTACTTAGTTTTCAGATATAAAGACCCTGTGCTGTCTTTCTATTAGTAATTCTTGATACAGTTACTATGTGGCAGAAATTGGATCCTAAGTGGGGAAAAAATTCTCCTTTTCTTCCCTTTCCCTTCTGGCTTGCAAGATTTCTGCTGAGAAATCAAGAGGTAGTCTTATGGCAGGTCCTTGTATATTACAAATTACATTTCTCTTGCTGCTTTCAAAATCCTTTGTCTTTGATTTTGACACTCTATTATGACTTGTTGCTGTGTGAACTTCTCTAGATTCATATTGTTTGGAAAGTTTTGGGCTTTTTAAGTCTGGCTATCCACCCCTCCCTCCATTTGAGAAATTACATCATCATCATCATCATCATTATTATTATTATTATTATTATTTTTTTTGTGGGTACCAGGGGGTCGACCTCAGGACCTCGCTCGCCAGCAGGCACCTGTGCCGCTGAGCGATATCACCAGCCCTTTTTTCGTATGTGGGTTTCGGGAGTCGAACTCAGGACCTCGTGCTTGCTAGGCAGGCACTTATGCCACTGAGCCATCTCACCAGCCCCTATTATTTTTTAAAATAAACTTTCTGCTTTGGTGTCTCTCATCTCAGGATTTGTATAATGTATATATTGGTCTATTTAACGATGTCCTATAAGTCATTTAAGCCTTCTTCATTTTCTTTTCTTTTTGCTCTTCTGACTGGATAATTTCAAGCAATCTATCTTTGAGTATACTAATTTTTTTTCTTTTTTTTTTTTTTGTGGGTACCGGGGGGTCGACCTCAGGACCTCGCGTGCCAGCAGGCGCCTGTGACGCTGAGCGATATCACCGGCCCCTTTTTCGTATGTGGGTTCCGGGAGTCGAACTCGGGCCCTCGCACTTGCCGGGCAGGCGCTTAAGCCACTGAGCCATCTCACCGGCCCTGAGTATACTAATTTTGTCTTTGCTTGATTAAGTTTGCTGTCAAACTCTTCTAGTGAATTATTGTACTTCTTAGCTCTGAAATTTTGGGTTGTTTTTAGTGTATATATTTTTCTATCTCTCTGTTGAACTGTTTATTTTGTTCATGCAACATTTTTGTTAAACACATTTATGATTATTTTGAATTCTTTGTCAGTTAATTAATAAGCCTCCACTTCCTTAGAGTCAGTTTCTGGAGACTGAATTTGTTCCTTTGTTTGGATGGTGTCTGTGCCTCCTCTCCTCGTCTTTACAGCTGGCTGTGACTGTTACCAACCACCGGCTAAAGATGCCGGGGGCCATTCCAACCCTTTCTGCGGATGTGTCTTATCTGGACTCGTGCGTACAAATTCCTGATTAGAGGGCTTTACAAGTTTCTTTTTTCAGGAGTTCATAATCTCTTACTTCTTTTGGTGTCTATCTTCTATCCCGTGGGTTATTTGGAGGAACATTTCCCAGCTCTTTGTTTTTGTTTTTGTTTTTTTTTTTCATGTGGGTACCGGGAATCGACCTCAGGACCTTGCGCTTGCCAGCAGGCGCCTGTGCCACTGAGTGATATCACTGGCCCGCTTTTTCCTTTATGTGGGTGCCGGGAGTCGAACTCAGGACCTCATGCTTACCAGGCAGGCGCTTATGCCGCTGAGCTATCTTACCGGCCCAGCTCTTTGTTTTTTAATGCAGTGGTGCCCTTGTGTTGAGAGGACGCTGGGTCCCGGTAATGCTGTGAGATGGGCAAGACAGAAAGCAGTGTCTTGCGAAGCACCCCGAAGTCTGATCTCTGGATGTGTGTGTTTCAGCATTCTTTTTCTTTCTCCGGGGTGGGAAGTTAGAACCTCTGAATCTCTGGATCCTACAGTGCCAGGCTAGTGGTGAGTGTGCATTCTTCAAATCATCGCCTTTGCTCTCAGCAGTCCCTAAACATCTCGAGTACGCTGAGTCCAGCCAGCACTCAGGTGATACAGAAGCCAATTCCTTGGGCAGCCCCCAAAGCCTGGAATGTTGTGTACACTCTACAAATTTTTCCCGCTTCAGAGAGAAGCTGGGATTTGGGTGTTTTTGCTCATTCATTCTGTGCTGACTCAGGCGCAGAGGCCACAGCCAGTGACTGCACTACTGCAAACCATTGTTTTTGTTCTCAGTGGCTCCCAGTCTGGGGCCTTTTCCTGTCCACGCTCAAATCTAGGCAAGACAGAAGGCGGTTTTTCACACAGCCTCCTGGTGTGTAAGCCAGAATGCTATACACACCACACAGTCTCTCTTTCCCTCCTCAGGGAGAAGCTGGGACCTTCCTCCTAATCGTGGGGTTTGGTGGGGACAGTGATTAGAGAGAGGGTGCATGAATGAATTATCCTACTGGCTTCCACACAGCTGGTTTCAAACTTGCTCAGTGTGCAGGAGATGCTCTTCAGATCTTTGTATTACTTCCAAAAAACCTGGTTGGTGTATTGTTCTTAAATCAGTGTGGCACATAGGGCAAAGGAGAGGTCAGGGCTTCATACGCCATCGTCTTGCTGACATCACCAGTGTATTCTTTCTGACTCAAGACGTGGCCACTGTTGTAATGTTTTCATCAAGCAGTGTTTCCTCCATACTCCCTCTGTCCTACTACATGCCTTCTCATAAATTAGTTAACGCAGTCTGAGAATGACTTTGAGCTCTAGTTTTCTCACCCATGAGTCTCTTGCCTCAGGTTTTGTGTCAGCCTCACTGCCTGGTACCAAGTTCATTACTTTTCAGGTTGCTCTACTAAGTTCGGGCCTCCGGAGTGGACAGCACGCAGGGTCCCATCCCGGCCGTCCACCTGGAGCTCTGGAAGAGACGGGTGCTTTCCCGCGTGAGGCAGACGCACTTCCTCGAGACTGTGGGAGACTAACAGCCCTGTCCTCACTACTGGCGGCCTCCAGGCCTTCACCACAGGAATCATTTCTTTTCTGTTCTTTTTTCTTGTTGGTTTTTGTAAAAGCTGTTTGATGCCCCTGCATCTCTTACCCTTTGCTCCCCCCTTTTTTTTTTTTCAAAATACATTTTTTAGTCTTCAACCCTACCTTTTTGGACCCGTTTATTCTCTGGTTTAGCTGAGGATCTTTTCTTCCCTTAAATTAGCGTATCAAACCAGGGCAAAGCAGGCAATATTCATGGAATCATAGCACACACATTATTGCAAAAGAAGCCTGAATCTTAGTTAAGGGAAGAGAGAAGGGCTTTAATTGACCACATTTTAAAATGTACATATATTTTAGTATAGAAATTACATTTCCTCGTCTGACAGTTCTCCATAATTCACAATTATCTATTAATAGGGATAGTGTGTCTGTCATGCATACTAATCTTTGAACACAGAAAAAGCAGGAACAATTTTGTATTTGACTGTTCTTAGCACAGCGACTAGCGCGAAGTTGTCTAAACATTGATTATTTACAGTCATCTTGTTTGAAGTACTTACACATATTCTATGTCCATATTTTATTTTATATTATTATTATGAATTTTTTTTTTGAGGCAGGGTCTCACTATGTAGCACAGGCTGGCATCAAACTCATGATGATCCTCCTGTCTCAGCCTCCTGAGAGCTGGGATTACAGACATGAGCCACAACACCCAGCCTATGTCCATATTTTAAGAACAGATATGTTGCTCTGTCATTACCTTGAAATTCTTCTGATAGGATTTATACTGAAAGGCACGTTTTTGAAGATCATCTATAACATACTGCAGATCATTCAGTGTGAGCTTGATTTTGTCTTGGTCAGCAGCAATATCCAGAATCTGTGGATCCTGTAAAATTAAGAGTTTTTGGTTAGGCATTCCTACTTTTTGTGAAGATCAATTAAATTAAATTAATTTATAAACATTTTGAAAATGGATTTTTTTCTAACTCTTTTTTGTCTCTGATTTTGAAACTATGTTGAACTGGTTGCTTTTCTTGGATTTTAAATGAATGCAAATACATTGTAAAAAGCACAGAGTTGGATAGAGATGACATGGGGATAGCATTGCTTTTAAATAGTATCTAATATATTCTCTCTTTCATTCTTTACACTTCTTCAACCAATATGACTTCAGGTAAGGAGAGGTCAATATAACAGGGAAGAGATATGATATAAGGAAGATAAAGGGATGGAAAGCCTTTTGAATCGAGAGGAAGTCTAAAGATAGTAAGGAAAAATAAATTCAGTTCCTCCTACTATACTATGTCCTCTTGGAACATGCTTCTGATACCAGGTGTGTGCAATTTTTTCTTTACATACTAAAGCAAACAATTAGTTCTGCAGCAGACAATAGCGAAGTGTCCTCTAATTCAGTGCAATTCTGACATTGTCCACATGGAGATAGTGATGTTGAGGGCTCAGTCGCAAGACTTCCTTTCCCCTTCAGATGCCAAATGTAAGATCCAGATTGTTTACCCATGCTTCTGACTGACTGGCTACATATTAGGGTTTCTATGAGCCCTTCCTTTGTTCAATTAATTTGCAATAGTGGCTCACAGAATTTAGGTAAATGATTGTATTTACCAGTTTCTTATAAAGCACATAACAATGGATGAAGATGAAGAGATGTACAGGGTGTGGTGGGGGAGAGGTCACAGAGCTTCCATGCCCTCCCTGGGCCATCACCCTTGGGGAACCTTCATGTGCTCTGCAAACCTTGTGCTTTGGTGGACAGTGTGTTGCATGAATGATGAAAGCATGGCTAATTGTGTTCAAATATGATTGGGTCTGATCTAATGCTAGCAGACTGAGTGGCAAGGCCAGCAAGGCCAGCCCAGGTTCTTCTTGACCTCCGTGCAGCATTGCTTCCTCCCATGTGTGACTCAGGATCCCTCCTCCAATGGGGGTCTTGACCAAGTCCAAGACAGACATGAAGGGGAAGATCAGAGTGTATTTTTAGTTTCTATACTTCACCTTGGGGAAAAGAAATATTAGTTTCTATGGCCTGTCTTGTAAGTAGAAGGAGGGCAGGAGAAGGTTGGAGAGACACTTTACTTTCCGAGGCCTGCTTCAGAGGTCTAAAGCACCTCAACACTGTAATAAATGACTGCCTTTCTCCTTCATTGTACTACAGTTGTTTCAAAGCTTCTTTGGGAGCCAAGGTCAAAATGGCAGGTGCTTTAACCTAATTATTTGGGTCATTTAGGAAATAACTATGCTAAGGGAGTTGTGATGCCAGGAATTGTAGACAAATCTATCATCTATCTATCTATCTATTATCTATCTATCTATCATCTATCTATCTCATAGTGTCATCACCAGGAGGAAGAGAGAGAACAAAGAATATGAATGTCAAAGCAAATGTCAAAGCAAATATCTGGATGACATTTTGGTGTTAAAACTCCAGTGGGCTAGGAATAGAATAGTAGCTCAGGAGCAAAGCAAAAGCACATAATTGTGTTACAGAGGAGAAGCTGAGAAGACTGGAGAACTTTGAGAACTGTTATAGCTATCGGTGCTGGGGAGGCCAGTTATTCCATCTACTGTTCAGTATGGCCCTGCAAGCTAAATGTCAAAGTGCCTGAGATTAGATAGAGCTAAGGCAAGTGCCCAGGCAGGAAGTGTTTGTTGACATTTGAGTGCCTCATGGCTGTGCTTTGTTGGAGGTCATAGTGTTCTCATGTGTCATGGATCTGGTCGTGGGTACTACTGAGAGAACTGTAGATCCAGAAGAGATCCATGCCCAGGATTAGAAAGTCACAGATTATGGGAGACTAAGATATGGCAGAATAGTGGACTACGGCCAACACTTATGGAACTTAAAGAAACAGGAAAGACTCTTAGCTCTCAGCTGCCTGGGATAACCAGGCTCAGTCCAGTAACGTGTAATGGAAGCTCCCATGGTCCAGAAGGTAGCACAGGGAGAGGATATTCGTCTCTTCCATCCACCATAAGGAAATGGAAGAGGTGGAGGGGTGGCAATGCAAGAGGTACGAGGAGCTAGAGGCAAGGATGAAGAAATGCCCTATGGAGAGTTTAGATTTTAAATGGAATTGAAATTTATCTAAAGCAGCCAAGTTAGACTAAAACAGCATTTCAAAATGAAATAAATGGTCAGTTGTCACATTTAGGGTTTCTCCCCAAATTTTCTCCAGCAATATGAATAGGGGTCTTGATGGCAAGATATCATTTATGGAAATAATGAAGTTATAGTTCTTTGCCCAAGAGTGACAGGAAATTCACTCAAGCCTTCCATAGAAGAAGCGTTTGTTAGAGACACCCATGCTACCATTTTTGAGTATGTGCGTTATGCTGTTTAAAATACATGATTACACACAATGCGCATTCTGCTTTGCTCTCTCCAATTATCCTATCTATATGCATAGATAGGATAATTGTTCATGTTTTTGAGTAGTCTGCTGTGCACGGAATATAACATATGGCGTAGTGGTTAACAGCTGACCATTGAAAGCACACTGCTTAAGATTAAATCCTGATTCCACTATTTATTATCTATGTGACCATAGGTAGGAAAGTCACTTAACCTACCTGTGCCTTAATTTCTTTCTCTATAAAATGTCAATAATAAAACCTTGTAAGCATTTTGAGTAGATCAGTTAAATCATTAAACACATATAAGAATGCTTCCAGAAGCATTATTCATCTTTGCCAAAAATTTTAAACAATCCCCATATCCATCAATCATGGAATAGATAATGAAAATGTGAAATACGATGAAATACTATTAACAACAAATGTGGGTAAACTACACCACATACATCTACATGGGCAAATCTCAGGAATATATCAAAATAAAATACAGGTCATGCTGTATGATTCTAGTTAATTGAAGCTCAGAAACAGGCAAAACTAATCTATGATATTCGAATTCAGGGTAGTAGCTGCCTTTGGAAAGGAGGAAAGGATTAATGATTAGGAGAGGACACAGAAGGTACCAGTAATGCTATAGCTCTTGTCATGAGCAGTGGGTACATGGATGTGTACACTTTCTGATAATTCACTGAGGTATTCATTGAGGTATAATGTAACAGTTATTACAGTTATGTGCACTTTTATTTATGAGAAAATACAAAGACACAGATACTTCGATACAGAAGCGAAAACAATGTCAGATCCTTAGAATGGTGCTTGACAAATAGTAAGCACCCATGAGCTGCTTTCTGTGTTTCCGTGTCGATGCACTTAAATGTATGTTGTAATTTTTAATGTCTATGTTGCGTTCCCTTGAATGGATGAACCTGAATGTATTTTATTAGTCTTCTATTGATGGACATTGAGCTTTTTGCCAAATTGAAAAATTTTAGTATAAATTCATGATTTTATGGTACCATAGTAAGATTTAACCAATGTTAAATAAAATAACGAATCATTACAAAATCATACATTCAGGTACACTTAGGAATTATCCGCACGTTGGGAGGTAACTCAGTGGTAAAACAAGTGCCTACCGTGTGTGAGAACCTGGGTTCAATCTTCAGAACAATGGGGAGAAGGAATCCCCTAGATGTCTACTCTGGATCTTTTCTATCATAAAATTGGTGCAAATTAATCAAATAGTCTGCACTACTGTTTATCAATTTATATTATGACTCTTTCTAAAGTAGTGTTTTCTAATATGCTAAGCAAACTTTAAAACTGTGACAACAGTTATAAAATGTCCTAGCGAGTCGTAAAAAAAACCTATTTGAAAACAATGAAAGATAGGAGGAATAGAATTCAATACTACGTGTAGGCTTTGCTTGAGATGGTCTAGAATTTACTTAGTAAGTAAAAAGAAATCCAGAACTGCTTTAATTATAAATAGCAGCTCGAAAACATTGCCTGGTTAGAATAAAATTTGAAAAAGTTAATTCTGTTAAAAATTGGTATATTCCCCAAATGGCTAGAAGGGTAGATGTTTAATGTTCTTGCTGCCAAAAAGTAAGTATGTGAAGTGAAGTATAGGTTAATTGTCTCAGTCCCTTTCACAGTGCAAAGACATACCAAAATACTATATCATGAACTGTAAATATATACAATTTTTGTCAATTATATCTTCACTTTTAAAATTACTAGTTAAAATTCACGTGGATTATCCTTTGATTTTGGTTAGGTTACCTGTACTTGAAGCTTTATTTCATTCACTTCACTGTTTAGCTCTTCAAGATCTCTACCCAAATGCTGACAGAACTGCTTAATCCTTGTTTCTCTATCACCCACTGACTTATCGATGGCGTTCCGAACGGCAGTAATGGACGGTTTCATAGTGGCAAAAACAGCAAAGTCTTCAGGCGGTGTGGGCACTTGATACTGGTCAATAAGCTTGTACATTTGAACCACTATGTTCCCTTCATCTTCGAGGCTTTCAATCTAAATAGAAACATCAGTTGCTCATTAAATATAGAAGAGTCCTACCCTTTTCAATTTTGACTAACAGGAGGCAGCTGCTGTGCAATATAAACATTAAGCTGTGAGGGGTCCGTCCATGAGGAGTGCATTTAATGCTGCAATCCAACCAGCTAAAGTCGGCTGGATCATAAGTATAAGATCATCAGGCCCAGGAAGTGCGTGCTCAGAGCTGAGCACAGTCAGCAATGCTCTTAAAATTATTTCTCTCTCTCCCTCCCTCTCTGTTGTTTTCTACCAGCATTAACAAGTGCCAATATCTAAAGTTTTCCAGATAATAATGTGCTGTGAGGATGCTGGGCTGTAATATCGGAGCTTCCTGGCACGCAGGCTGAGCAGTGAGTGTCCCAGAGCAGCTCCTGATTTGTGTGCAGCTGCGTTCCAGGCTGCCTGGGTTTAGAACCCAGATCTATGGTTGTTTAGTAAATTACTGTGTCCAAATGACTACTGAACACCTTCACTTTGATGTCCTGTCTTTAGTGGACAGTGTATTCCCTGCCTTTCCTACTTTTCTGGCAAGAGATTTCCACAATTTTAGGAGTGAGGAAATCTCTCACCTCCAATTCTACCGCAGGGTTGCAGAGGAAGCTGCCATGTTCATACTGCTTGGCCCAGTCTCCTCAGCACAAGCTGAATCAAGCAGCATCACGTTGGGACCTTTCTCTTGAACACAATCAGGATTTAGAAGTAGCTGTTGCCAGAGCCCGTTTGGTTTTGTGTGGAAGCAGAAATCAGGTCATGAGAAGATCATTGTAGAGAGGCTTTTAGAGAAATACTTCTCAACCTGTAACTTGCAGGCACTGTCCTAGAAAACTTGTTAAAAGAGTCTGCAGAGCCTGTCCCCAGTGTTTTGGATTCGGAAGGTCTAGGGTGCACCCAAGAAAGTGCATTCTAATAAGTTCCACGTTGTGTTGATGCTGCTGGTTTGGAGACCACCTTTTGAAAATCACTCTTCTAGAGATGAGAGAAAAGGAGGGACCTTTCTGGTTTCTCTGTGGCTCCAAGTCCTTAGTTCCTGTCCTTTCCAAAGGATTGTCTTTATTATCTTTGGACCCAAGCAAACTTAGAATCAATTTTCCCATTTTTTTCTAAGCTATCTGTGACTTTTACTTACTTTCAACAATGTTCCTGACATCTCTCTGCAAAGGATCTGTTCATTTTCCTGTATTTTTTTGTATTTTGGCTAAGCATAGATCCAGGTTTCCCTGGGAGTGTCCTGTTTTGCACGTATTGTCTTGTGTTAATAATTAATAATGTCTCTTCGTCTCTCAAAAAATGTTCTGATCAGACAATGAATTACGCAATCTACCCAACCTATGCTGTCCTGATACCACTATCAACCCATTCGCCATAGAAACATTCTGAAAAGTCATCTCAGACTCCTTTCCTCTCCTCTAGTTGTCCAGTACCATCTCTATCATTTATACCTTCTCCTCTGTCCTTGAAAATACTGCTTTAGCTTTCTGAACCACATACCCTTTCTCCATAATACACAGCAACTGTCAAATCCTGCTTTTGTTATCTTGCCTTGTGCATTTGCACATGTTTTCCCATCTCCCTGGTTTTACTACCCAGATACCAGGGCCATGGTTGGTGGCCATGTTTGCCACTGCAGGATGAAGCAGCAGCAGCAGCCTGCTTACAGGGGCATAGAAGTGACGCTGACCCTCAGAGAGATGTAGAAAGGAGAGATGGAGAGATAGGAGTACCTGCGATTCCTAGAGCTGTACTGTCCTGCTCTGGTAAGTTCCCTCTTCACTGGGGACAGGGGTTCCCCTTGAGACACTTTGAATCCTTAAATGGGGACCTGATTTTGGCCCAAGATGGCTATAGTGGATTTCGGACATTTATCAAAAAAAGCTTAATGGATACAAATAATGATAAATGCTTGGCATCTTTAGACTCTTGGGATGATGTACAGACAAATATAAGAAAACCCACAGTTATGGCCCCTTTGAGAAGGTGCTGTTCTAGAAATGACAAGATGGTTAGTTTTGTAGGCATGCGAAATAGCCCTATTAATTTTGTCAATGATATATAACAAAGGATCCAGTTGTTAATGACTTATTTCATTCAGTTTATATTTTAATTTGTAACATTTTGATTTTCAGATATTTAGGAAAATAATTTATCTTTATTTCAATGCCAAACTGACAGGAACAAAGATTTATGAAAATAAAAAAAGGACTATTGAAGTCAAATGTGGGACTCTTCCACAGGGAAGAGCCTGAGAAACCAAATTTCCAGAAGGAAAGATGCAAGAGACAAAGGAATGAGTGGTGTGTGTGTGTGCATGTGTGTGTGCATGGCTGTGTGTGTGTGTATGCACGAGAGACAGAGAGAGACAGAGACAGAGAGAGAGAGAGGGAAACCGACACCTTCATTTACATCACTCGAATCCCCATATCTACTTTTTAGCCCCCCTTAAGCTAGTTTGGGTTGAGTTTCTTTCTTATAGAAAGTTTCCTGACTATTATAGAGATATAGGTCAAGGGTTAAGACTTTCATTATGAGTACTATCTGAATTAACATTCTACTGCCATTACTAAAAATTAGAATTGCAATAAACTATGGTGGAGAATACTGGCTTTGTAGCCAAAGAGGCCCAAATTTAAATTCCAGCTTTACCACATACAAGTGCTGTGTTCTTGGGCAACATAACCTATTTTAGTCCCACTTTTCCTCATCTATCCTCATAGAAGGATAAAGATTATTCACACTTCTCAAGTTTTTATAAGGATTAAAAATATAATGCATATAAAAATTTAACACAGTACCTGACTATTAGTCATAGTTTGGTAAATGTTAGCTGGCATTATTGCTGTAATACAGAGCATCCATTTACTTTGAAAGTGTTTGTGATACTTTGACAGTCATTTCTTGACCTTTAGAGCCTCACTCTTTCTTATTATATATCTTCCTTTCCCACCATAAAGTCTGGAACACTAAATTATATGAGATATCAACTCACCCGTTCCTGAATCTCATCCAGAAATACTAAGCTATTAACATATTCTATAGTAGTGGTGGGAACAAACTCAAGCTTATACTCTGCATCTTGTGCCTCGGAGATAATGGCATCCACCTTTCTCTTGCTTAAATGAGGAAGCATCATATTTAACACCTAAGAAAGAAAAATAAAATGGAAATTGTTAAGGTTCATATCTAGATGTCCCCCAAGAGCCTCATGTGCATAACTGAGGGGTTTTTGGAAGACTATTGGACCATGGCGGTGCTATGGTGGACTTGTTTTGGGGAGGTGAAGCCTGGTTGGGGGAGGCAGGATGCTGGAGATGTGACCTGGAAGGGTATATCCCTGGCCAGGCTCCCTTATCTGTCTGCTTCCTGACCACCATGATGTGAGTAGCTTTCCTCCACCCAAGCCCTTCTACCATGCCAATGACATGCAAGGACTGAAACTTTTGAAACATGAGCCAAAATAAGCTTCTTCTCTACACTGTGGGTGTAGGCTATTTGTCCCACCAATGAGGAAAGTGACTAAGACAGGAATCAGATACTTCACTGTTTTACTATTTTATTATTTATTTTACACAAGTTCTCATTGGACATTTGTTAAATGAATGGGTTTTGGAAGCATGAATGCATACGAAAGGGACTTTTTTCTCATTAAATCACTACTAGTCAAATGAACAAGCAGAAGGTCAGATCTTGAAGATCACCTGGAGAACAAATTAGGTTGCACAGCTTACTACACGGTTTGCCCCAATGCTTTGATACCTTGCAAATATGGTTTCTGGAAGTTTCTTTGTCCCATGTAGTGGACATGTTGTGCTGCCCTCTTAAGCATCCATCCTATTCCTTTCCTGTTGGGTGGAGGCATGTGGTTTGGGGACCATTGATTTTTTCTTGAAAAAAAATTTTTTTTTTTTTTTGTGGGTACCGGGGGTCAACCTCAGGACCTCGCGCGCCAGCAGGCGCCCGTGCCGCTGAGCGGTATCACCGGCCCTTTTTTCATATGTGGGTTCCGGGAGTCGAACTCGGGCCCTTGCGCTTGCCAGGCAGGTGCTTATGCCGCTGAGCCATCTCACCGGGCCTCTTCTTGAAATTTGAGCATGGGTTCCTTTGGCCAAAGTGATTGAATGCGAAAAAAATCTAGGACTTTGTTTACTCAGAGCACCAAATCTCTCATTCTATCTATTTGTACGCAAACAAGGAGATAAGTAACCAGTGAAACTTTCAATATCTGTGTCACGAATGTGAGGGAATGCTTGCCTCAGGATGAAGATGACCCAGAAAATAGAAGGAAAGAATTCAGGTCCTCGGGCCACTAGATGAAACCTCCCCAATGTTCATCAATTTCTGGGCTTTTTAGATGCACAACTTTTCTGATTGTTTAAGCCAGCTTGAGTTTAGTTTTCTCTGTCTTGGTATATAGTAGTGCTAAAAATGTTTGTTGATATTGAATTTGCTCCAGTTATATGCATTTTTTCTTTTTTTTAACATATGAAGATGCAAAGCTTTAGAAGAAAACGCAACGTCACACAGCTAATTACTGACAGATGCCTAATTACTGATTAGCACTCAGGTCCTCTATCTTTTATATAATGCTCTGTCTTCTGTCATCTACACCAGGAGTCAGCAAAGGTTTTCCGTAAGGTTCAGATAGCAAATATTTCAGATTTGTAAGCCATACAAGTCTCTGTTACAACTACTCAATTCTGACCACGGAGTGCGAAAGCAGCCATAGGCAATAAGTAAACAAATCGTATATGCAAAACAAGAAGCTGACTGTATTGTTCCTTGAATTCTCCAATCTCTGTTCTATACCACTGTCTCTCTGGAGGCTTTGAAAACATACAGTTATATGCTGGCTCCAGTGGAAATTACTGTGTTGATTGCGTATATTATTCTAGACCTTTAGGGGCAGTTCCCAATTAGGAAATGGTCCACTGAACTTGATCTCAGTCTCCTAAAATCAACTGTCATTCTCACTAAGACACTGGGCTGTCACAGTGGTGTCCCTCCTCAGGAAGTACGGAAACACTCAACAAAGGAAAAACAAGCGAGAGTGAGAACCTGATTTTGGGCTTGCAGTCCCTCTCACACCTCATCTAAAAGCTGACTATGCTTGTGACAGAAAGAATATGGACTTTTCTTATAAATTAAGAATGAACAGTATTCTTATGTTAATTTCAATATTTGCAATGTAAGAAAATCAATATAGTTTTATTTTTGCAGTAGAAAAAAGTGAAATTATTGTAAAGACCATAATTAAAAATTTTCTTAGTTCATAGTTACCTCCAAGCATCGCAAAGGTGATGGAATTAGTTTTTCTTTTAGTTGTTTAGTGTCAATGAGCAACAATCCTACATTTCTGGTGGGTTTTAGGGCTACTGCATCCTTGTGCTGTTTGTGATATTTTTCCAGTTGTTCACTAAAGTATTTCACATCTACATAAAATAATTCACATAAATTATAAAATACACTGGATTTTAAAGGATCATTATAAAATATATTAAAAATCATGGCATTAATAAATTTACACATGTATTTATAATGGTAGTCTCCATACATTGTAACTCTAAAGTGTTAATTGAGAATGCTTTATAATGTTTTATTCTTATAATAAAACACCATATTTTACAATGGAAATATGTTTTTTGGCTCCCAGGAAGAGATGAGAGATGAGACTAACGTCTTCTGGCATACCTTTTCTTCTTGTACTTTATTGCCCTTCACAGATACGCGTTTTAACAAATTGAAGGTTTGTGGCAACACTGAGTTGAGTAAGTCTATTTTGTTCCATTTTTCCAGTAGCTCAGATGATTGTTAACATTTTTTAGCAATAAAAATTTTTAAAATTAAGTTATATACATTGCTTCTTAGACATAGGCTATCGTACACTTAATCTCTACAGTAGAGTATAAACATAACTTTTATATGCACTAGGAAGTGAAAATCTGTGTGTGACTTGCTTCATGTGATATTCGCTTCATTGCAGTAGTTTGGAACTCAATGCAAGATCTCTGAGATATGACCGTAATATTACATTAGAGGATCTAGCCTGGAGTGGAGTAGATTCTAGGCTTAGGTTGGTTTGAAGTTGGGCTTAATCTAAGAGTTTTCCCACATGGTACCTGAAAATAAAGCATTTTGAGGATATTTGTGATAAAATTTTGAAACACAAAAACTCAAGTATATCTAAGTTATATCCATTCCTCTTTCCAACACCTCTCTGGCATTCCTGCACCTTACATCACAGTAAAGGAATTTGTCAATTTGCATCTGTCATTTCTACAGCTGCATTATAATGATCTTCCTGCCTCTGCTTCCCACCTGACCTCCCTGCCATGTACCCAGAGCCAATGGAAGCTTGACTATCCTTGAATATATTTTTATCATACCATTGGCCAAAAACAATTCTTTCTAATACATATGCAATCCCAAACTCTTATGCTTGTCTTTCAAACTCTTGCATCCCCTGGGTCTCCAAAACTTAGAGGATTTAACTGATTACACTGGTGTTTAGATTAGGCCTACTTTGTGCACTGAAATGCTAGGCTCTGTGCCTTAGTGCCACCATGATGCTATGCGTCCTGTCCCTGTCTGTTCACTTTTGTTCAACATACACTATATCTCAGTGGACAGAGTTGCCAAGGAATAATGGAATAGACCTGTCTAATTTTTTTGTTTTCTAAAGTGGGGTCTCATTTTGGTCTCTCTATTAAGTGTCTTAAAAAAAAAAGTCTGTTTCAGATTTTTAAAACTTAAGGGACATAATAAACCAGATGTAATGCCTGCTTTTAAACTAGTTCTTGGGCTGAACCATCTGTAAATTGCTTTATTTGGGGAATTTTAGACATGGAACAAGTTTAACAATTACATAACAATTCCTTAAACAATTAACAAATTCTTTGGAGGAGATATGGGACTGTTATTCTGGTTCTGTAGGAATATTTTTAGGGATGAATATTGAATTATTTAACTTAAAGATGGAATGACTGATTTAAAATACTTCATTATAAAAAAGGGTTGACAGTAACCCATAAGATATTTATAGAAAAAATTAGTGCTGGTTCATAAGGCAAAGGGTCAAAATAGTTATTTTTACATATAAAAAATAAAGCTATAAAACCAGTCTATAAAATAGAAAATATGAAAGTTTGCATGATATTTTTGAATAGTAATGACAAGTTTTATATATTTAATTTTCATAATTATTTGAGAACTTCTTTGTCTGAAATTTCACTTGGACACTGTACATTATTTTCTTTTGTCAAAGATAATATTTCTAATAAAATAATTTCCCCTTGGATCTAATTTCATGACTAAGAGTTGTTGATTCACACACAGCAGCTCTCAATGTGGTCCCAAGAAAAAAGAGTAACTCAAACTCCTAAGACAGAAAAAGTTACATACACTTTATCTAATGGACTTGGTAGAGGTATGTACCTATTCCTTTCACCACACATAGAATATATAGTGTTAGCCTTAATAAAACTTCATACTAAAAAACTAAGTCACTAGGGACAATTGCTTTCCATAATTTCCCAAAATAAAACAACAGCAGCGAATAAAAGATAAAGGAAGAAAGTAATTCTATGGAAAATAACCTAGAAATGAATATGTATTTGTCTTTTGTTGGGACTTTTTTTATGCTAACATTTCTGCCACCAAATACTACCAAACCAAAACCTAGGCTGCGAATTTTGGTAACCCTATAAAAAAATAACTAGCAAGAGCAAACAGAGGACTTACCAGGTTCCTGAAGCTTGAGAGCTTGTAAATCTAGACTTTCATTTTCCTTAAAGAATATCTGGAACTTTTCAAATGTAGCTGCGTATAAGCGGGCAGATTCAAATGCTGCATGAATGGTTTCCTAAATGTTATAAACAAACAAAGAAACAAACGAACAAGTTTTACTAAAGCAGAATTCAACTTGGTATAGCTACACACACACACACACACACACACACACACACACACACACCCACATAGCTTCTCTACGTCTAACAGTATGTTCTGACTTGGAGATATACTGATATATCAGTATATACTGATATACTGAGGAAAGACGACATCGTTTTTTTTTTTTTTGTGGGTACGGGGGGTCGACCTCAGGACCTCCCGCGCCAGCAGGCGCCCGTGCTGCTGAGCGATATCACCAGCCCTTTTTTCGTATGTGGGTTCCGGGAGTCGAACTCGGGCCCTCACGCTTGCCAGGCAGGCGCTTACGCTGCTGAACCATCTCACCGGCCCCGAGATGACATCTTTGATGTCGAGGAGCAATTAGTGGACTAAAAAACATAAATATTTAAAATCCATCCACAAATCTGACTTTTGAAGGATTATTCTTTATGATTGAAAGCACACTAGTAATTTTTTCTGCTTTATAGTGAACACATATATTACTAGTAAACATATGGTAAAGTGACAATCCCTGTTTGTTTTCTAAACTGCGAATTTTATGTCTTAGTTGAAATGTTTTCAGGCAAAGGCAAGATTGCTTAGCATGCCTAAAAAAATCAATTGTTGATCTTACTGTCAAATTCTCCCTCATATTTGCCCTAATAAAAACCATTCCTTTTAAATTTGTCTCCAATTCTCTTTTCCTATAAGGTTTTTTCCCCAAGATAATTATATTTCTACTTATTTCAGTCCTTTATTACCTGTCAATATATATTATCACATGTTCAGTGCCTATGAAAGGTAGTAAGGATTTGTTTGTTGTTCTTTTTTTTTTTTTTTTGTGGGTAACGGGGGTCAACCTCAGGACTTCGCGTGCCAGCAGGCACCCGTGCCGCTCAGCTATATCACGGGCCCTTTTTTTTGTATGTGGGATCCGGGAGTCGAACTCGGGCCCTCGCGCTTGCCAGGCAGGTGCTTACGCTGCTGAGCCACCTCACTGGCCCTGTTTGTTGTTCTTGATCCGTGACTCCCTGGCTATATTCCCTACCCTACCCTTGTATTTCCTATCAAGACTTCTTGAAAATGCACAGTAATTCTCAGGGAAACTAGAGAGGATTAATGTAACTGCAGAAATACAACACACCACTGTTAGGGAAGTGGCTCAGAGGCATGCTTCATAGATGGCAGGCTACTAGTAGAAAGTTTAATTACAAAGACTAGCACACACCTCATACATCTGCATTTGCAATTTGTTCATTTATGTCCTTTTACTGAACTCCCATGTAATCTTCCAGAATGTTTCTGGTGTTTCTTTCTTTATATTAGACATTAAGAAAAATCTATGTCAAACTATATCTCTGTTGTGCTCACTTAATAGTGTATCTGATATATGTGTCATCATGCAGTGACAGAACCAGGAAATCTATACATGGAGGTCCAACTATACATAAAATGTGATTTAAGACTTTTTTATTTAGAGATCATTTCTGATTCACAGGAATGTTGCTGAAATAGTAC
This sequence comes from Erethizon dorsatum, assembly GCA_028451465.1. Taxonomy (NCBI): domain Eukaryota; kingdom Metazoa; phylum Chordata; class Mammalia; order Rodentia; family Erethizontidae; genus Erethizon; species Erethizon dorsatum. The sequence goes on from CM051824.1 coordinate 15,888,684, forward strand.
AAAGAATTCCACATATCTGTTACTAAAATTCCCTAAATTTTAACAATTTACCATCTTTCCTTCATCTTTCTCTTATTTACATATGCTTTTTCTCTGAACCATCATGTACAGCATCTTTTTTTGTGTGTGTGGTACTGGGGATCAAACCCTGGTACGCTCTACCACTGAGTGACATCCCGACCCCTTTTAATTTTGAGACAGGAGCTTGCTAAATTGCCCAGGTAGGGCTTGACCTTGTAATCCTCCTGCCTGAGCCCTCCCAAAGTGCTAGGATGACAGGTGTGTACCACCACGCCCAGCTCAGTATAGCATCTTGTGATAACTCTTTGTATTTCTCTAATTCGTGACACTTCCTGAATTTTTCTTTCTCTTTCATGACCTTTGTATTTTGAAGATTATCTCAGGTGTGTGTGTGTGTGTGTGTGTGTTTTCAGTCTTAGATTCACTTACACACTTTTGGCTATAATATCATGGAAGTGAGGTGTATTTTCAGTGCATCATGTCACAGGGCATATGATGTTGATTTATCTCATTATTGGGTTAACACATTGGTTATGGAGATGTCTGCCAGGGTAATCCCTGTAAACACACTACTTCCGCTTTGAAATCTATAAATATGAAGAGATGCTTTGTACCCATGTAAATATCTTGTTTCTCATCATACTTTTGCACATTCATTTTATTTTTATTTCTAATTGATATATAAAGACATAAAATTATGTGTTAATAGGTATCATGAGACGTTTTGTTATGTGTACACATTGTATAATGTTTAAGTTAGGTCATCTATCTACTCAAACATCTACCATTTCTTCATAGTCAAAACATTCAATATCCTTTTGTCTAGCTTCTTGAGATTATATAATACACAACTGTTGTGTACAGTCATGCTACCATGCAATGGTACACCAGAGCTTCTTGCTCCTCTCTAACCGTAACTTAGTACCCACTGAACAGCCTCTCCCCTGCACCCCACTCTACCCAGCCTCTGGGTACCACCATTCCACTCTAACTTCTATGAGATCAACTTACTCAGATTCTACATTTGAGTGAGATCATGTCGTTCTCATCTTTTTGTGCCTGTTTTACTTAACATCCTAAACTCTAGTTCCATCTGTGTTGTGGCAAATGACGAGATTTCACTATTTTTATTTTTTTCACTATTTTTTTTACACCTGAAGGGAATGCCCCTGTGAATATACACATTTTCTTCATCCATTCAGCAGTTTTTGGACACTTAGGTTGATTTCATATCTTGGCAGTGATGAATAGTGCCGCAGTGAAACGGGAGCACAGATATCCCTTTGATGCACTGATTTCCTTTCCTTTCCATGAAACCCAAATCTTCCCCAGTGGCAGATTGATGATACGGTAGGTCTATTTTTCATTTTTTGAGGTTACTGTTTTCCATAATGGCTATACTAATTTATATTTCTGTCAACAGTGTGAAGGGGTTCCTTTTTCTCCACATTCTTGCCAGCACTTGTCTTTTTGACAAGTTATTGGGGTGATATGACACCTCCTTGTGGTTTGATTTGCATTTCTCCTATGAAAAGGGATGTTGAGTATTTTGTCATATGGTTATTGGCCATTTGTATGTCTTCTTTTGACGACGTCTATTTAGGACTACTGAATTCTCTTTTCAGTATATGTTGTATATTCTTGCCTGTTTTTATGATGGCACTGTGGTGATTTTTCCATTTGTTTTCCTTCCACATTTATTAGTGGCATTCTACTGGAGGAAAAAGTCTTCCTTCTTACTAAACTAAATTAATTCACAACATAGATTCATATATTCTGATTTCATTCAAGAGATAATGGTTTTGCTATATTCTTGATTTATTTGATGTTCAATTGTCTTAAGGAGACATGTAACTGTTTCTCTGAGAATGACTAACTCCATTCCATCATCCACAATGTATTTAGTTATTTGCTTAGCTATAGAATATATAAAAAATAGTTTCAAAATTGTTAACATACTAATATACAACATTAAAAAACAAATTTATAACCAGAGTTCAATGTTTGTCTTTGGCATAGGATTAATGTTCAAAATGCTGTGTTCAAAACTGACTTGGGGGCCGGTGAGATGGCTCAGCGGTGTAAGCACCTGCCTTGCAAACGCGAGGGCCCGAGTTCGACTCCCGGATCCCACATACGAAAAAGGGGCCGGTGATATCGCTCAGCGGCACGGGTGCCTGTTGGCGCGCGAGGTCCTGAGGTCGACCCCCCGGTACCCACAAAAAAAACAAAAAAAAACTGACTTGGTTTAGTTTTTCTTCGCCTTCCCTTCAGGGTGGTTATGTTATGCATCTGAAATACATTCAGGTTCATTTGGTTTTGCTTGCATTTTATTTTAAGCTTTGAGCACCACTCTTGTTGGTGATTTTAGAACTATATTGAAACATACTCAGAAATAGTTACTTCGTCATCTTTTCTACTCCATACCCACTATTTTCATCCTTTTTAAACCACTCCCACTCTCTCCTCTAGGTAACCGATTTCCTTAGTTTCTGGTTTATTTTCCCTTCATGCCCCTTATTTTTGACATGAAAAGGAGTGTATCATAGATATTCCTATGTATTGTGCCTTTTTCACCTAACAATATCTCCTGTAAATCATTTCATATTACTTAATAGCTTTCTTCCTGATTTTTTTGATCAACTGCATAGCGTTCTTTTGTTTGGATATACCATAGTTTATTCAATCATTTTCTCATCAATGGGTATTTTGGTGGTTTCCAATATTTTGCAATCATAAATAGTATTGTAGTAAATAACCAAGTGCATATGTAATTTTGTATTAAAAATATATTTTCAAGGCATGACTTTAAATATTGTACTATTGAATCAAAAGGAAAATGTATATATAATTTTGTTATATATTACAAAAATTCTCCTTCATTATTTGTATTCCCATAAGCAAAGTGCAAGGCTTTCTCTTTTTCTGTAGATTAGCCACCAGAATGTATAGGCATAGTTTTTAATTTTACTCTCCTGGTAGTTCAGAAATGCTGCCTCATTTTTGTTTTAATTTGCATTTATCTTATGAGCAGGTAGAATATGTTTTTGTATGTTTAGTTGTATTTTTTGGGTGAATTTTTGATCATATATATGTTGACTATTTTTCTGCCTAGTTTTGGTCTCTTCCCTTTCCCCCAGTGCAAGAGTTCTTCATGTATTAAAAATATTAGCCCTTAGCTGTTACATGCTTCAAAAAGATTTGCCCAGTTTGTAATTACATTTTTACTTTGTAATTTTTTGGCCTTGCTAAAGTTATTTATTTTATGTAATCAAATTTTCCTATCATTGCATCTATATTTTGAGTTGCACATAACCTTTCCTTATGGACAAAATTACAGAAGAATTCACTCATGTTTTTCTTCTACTACTTGTATGGATATATCTTACTTTTAGGTACCTGATTCATGTGTTATTATGTGGAGTGTGGGCTATGTATCTAATTTTATCTTTGTCCTTATGGCTAATTGATTGTCCCAGCTCCATCTATGAAAAATTCCGTACTTGTCTTAGTAATCTGATATTTCTCATTCAATAAACTGTGATTTATTCAATAAACTGTGTTTACTATAAATGTATTTTATTATAAATTTTAGTCTAGCTCCATGAAAAACTTGTCAGCATTTTTATTGGCATGAGTTCAATTTATAAATCAACTTGGAGAAAAAGGACATCTTTATTATGTTGAGTCATCCCATCTAAGAACATTTGTCTAATTCTATTTTTGTGTCTTCCAGAAGATTTAAAATTAAAAACTTTACAGTTTTCTACATATGGGTTTTCAACATTTCTTTTTACGTTATTTCTAAATATATTGTCTTCTTTCTGCTGTTACGGAGGGTTTTTTTTGTTTGTTTGTTTTTCCTACGAAGCATTTTCAGTATTCCAGAACAATTTATACAGCATTGTGAGTATCTAGTCTTTGGATATCCGATAAAGATCCTCTGTGAAACCATTTGGTCCTTGTCCTTTTGTAAGGTGTAACTTTCTCTTGTTTTTATGTAGATACTGGTACAATATCCGCAAGTTATCTTGATTTTATCTAGGCTTTTGAATTCATTTTGATAAATGTGTGCAAGTAATCTCTTACAGCTTTTAAGTTTTTTTCTGCTTCAATGGTTATTTCCTGTCACTTGTCATTGAGTATGTTAGGTCTTCTATAACCTTACTTATATTTTTCTACTTGGTCTTCATTATAATGAGAATGTGTATTAAGGCCTTTTACTTACAGTGTTTTTACTTATGTTTTGGTCCATTTCTTTGCTTTATAAAAGTGTTTCCTGTGCTATTTGGTGCATAAACTCTTATAACTATTATATTTTTATTACAAATTGTAGCTTTTAAAACAGGTAAGCCTCTTTGTCAAATTTAATGCTCACTGACTTAAACTCTACCCTGTCTAATATCAAGATGTGTGGAACAGAATTAACATAGCAGGCTTGCAATTGCTGTCCTTACAGAGGCCTATTTGCAATTGGAAACTTGAATTTCAGAAGGGTTCCCGCCACGCCCTAACTGGGAAGAGTGGCTCACTGTGAAATAGTGTGGTTGTGCTGCCTCTGCTTTCCTTCTGGGAGTCTAGAATTTTCCTACACACTAGGCAGAGAGTGCCTCTGTGGCCAGTTTCCAGAACTGGGCGCTGAAACTCTAACGAGCTTCCCTTCGAGAGTATTTCATGCATGGCCCACAAATTCCTTGCAGGAAGAATTAAGTGGTTCTGTGTGATTCCACACTTGGAAGGAGCTTGGAAGCTTGTGCCTGGTTTCCTCTGGACTTTACCCCATGTGCTATTTCCCTTTGCTGATCTTGCTTTATATTCTTTCATTATAATAAATCAGCCATGAGTACAGCTAAATGCTGAGTCCTGTTAGTTCTCCTAATAAATCATTGAATGTGATGGCAGTCTTGGTGTTCTTTGACTCAAAGGATCACAAGTCCTGCTTTCTTATTTTATATATTTGTCTCTACACCACTGAACAGCACTTCATTGTTAGCCTTTCTGAGTCACTTTGTTTTAGGTTTCTCTCTTCTATCCAGCATATTGTTTTGTCTTGTCTTGCGTGACAAATCAAAAATCTTTTTCTTTTAATAGATACATTGAACTTATCCACATTTCATTTTATTACTGATGTATTTGGTCTCAGCTTGGTCATATTTTTAAAGTATGTTTTATGGTTGTTTGCTGTGTTTCTTCTGCATGATACCTTTATTTTAAAAAATACCAATGGCGCTTAAAAACACTATTAGTCTCCTGTTTCCTCATTAACCTTTCATGACTTGATTTGCTGGCTTTTATTGATGGTCTTAATTCCCATCTATTACCTCTGTATCAAACTATAAACAGATTCTAATTTCATCTTATTCTCTCCTTGCTCTTTCTGTTTATTTTATTTTATTTTTTATTTTTTCTGTGGGTACCGGGGGTCGACCTCAGGACCTCACGCTTGCCAGGCAGGCGCTTATGCCACTGAGCTATCTCACTGGCCCTCTCTGTCTTTTTCTGTCATTATTTTTCCTATAATTTCTCTATACTCAAATTTTCTTTTGGTTTTATTCTCCCTTGGGGATTATGTAATTTTTTTTTTTTTTTTTTTTGTGGGTACCGGGGGATGGACCTCAGGACCTCGTGCTTGCCGGGCAGGCGCTTAAGCCACTGAGCCATCTCACTGGCCCCGGGGATTATATAATTTTGTTTTCATTTCTGAGATGTTTCTGTCCTTCCACCACTTCTATTTTTAACTTTGAATTTTTCATTCAACATGGCTTACCATGTAAACAAACGCTTCTTTAGGGATAATTACTTCACTTTTTGATGCCACTTTCGCTAATAGCAAAAGCTTGGGGTGGGGAGAAGAGTATTTATCAAATGTCTCAATTTTCACTGTCTGTTTTCTCTTATAGTAGCTTTGCATGTATGCAGTCTATTTTCATTTTCTTCAGCTTGTGGATTTGAAGTGATTTACAAAATTTGTAGTTCAAGGGCATTCTCTTTCATCAGAGAAGCAATACACACCTATTTTGTATTATTGTGATGGGGAAATAGTTGGGTGTTTCTGACTCTTTAGTACTTATTTTGCAAATCTTACATTTTCACCAGTTGCTTCATTTCCATACTTTACCCTGCATTCAAATAATGACTCTTCTTTCTTTTTAGTTTTATTTTCTCCCCCAAAAGTGATGCATCTTGAATACGTGCCTGTTCAAATCTCTTTCCTATAGTTAATTTTTTGATCTACTAAAATTTTCTGCAAATCATTTTCGCGTACAGGGTGGACTTCTGTTTGGCTGTGATTTTAAATTAGCCTCAGGTCTGCTGTGAGCTCCTTGCTTCCCATTTGTGTACATTTCAAAGGGCTGACATCACCACAAAGGCTCCCGGCAGAAGCGTGAGAAAGAAATCTCACCGTTATGTGTGTATATTTCTTTTATTTTTGTGCGTACCGGGGGTCGACCTCAGGACCTCGCGCGCCAGCAGGCACCCGTGCCACTGAACGATATCACCGGCCCATTTTTCATATGTGGGTACTGGGAGTCGAACTCAGGCCCTCACGCTTGCTAGGCAGGCGCTTATGCCGCTGAGCATCTCACCGGCCCCCATGTGTGTATATTTCTTTACTGAAAGGTAATTTGACATTTGAGTATTCTCCGTTTTCTAGTTATCTGATAAAGGCATAAATTTTCCTTATTTTCATTCTTTTTCCTTGTAGAATCTTTATGTTTTGAAGATATGTGCAGTAATTTATATTTAGACAGCTGCCATTATCCTTGGCTTCTCCAAATTAAAAATATAATTTTTAATTAATGTTAGAGCCATCTTTTTAAAGGAAAATAATTGACTAAGAGAGAGAAACCTGACGAAGCACAAAAGTGTTTAAGTATTTATTAGGTCAGATAATATTGTAGGTAGTGAATGAAACGAGGTTGTGAAATATCTTCCTTAGTACAAACACTTATGGAGAAGAACCAAAAGTATAAATAAAGAGCAAAATACAAGATAGATAATAGGAAGTAGGGAGACAGATCTTTCGCAGGTGGGAAGGGGATCAAGAGATGGAGGGAGGAGGAAGGAAAGGAAGGGAAAGGGGATGAAGAAAGGATTTAAGATGAGTTATGTACATGTACCAACTCCACACAAGAATGTAAGCATTAAGTACTGTATTGCAAATATGTTCCAAAAAAAAAGGAAGATGATCAAGAGGGAGATGGAGGGAAGAGAAAGGGAGTAAAAAAAAGAAATTCTGTATTATTAAGGAATAAAGTATTAATTCCTTAAGTATTAAGTATTAATTAATATTATGTACATGTACCAACTCTCCATAAGGAATGTAAACATTATGAACTACAACATGTACCAATAAATAAAAAATGAGTAAAAAATAAAGCTATATAGCAAGGAAAATTTGGAATTAGAACCCATGTAGAGTAAAAATAGTTTGCAAAGTCAAAATTACAAAAGGAAGACAAAATAAGATGGCAGAAGCTCGGGCTGGTGAGATGGCTCAGCGGCATAAGCGCCTGCCTTGCAAGCGCGAGGGCCCGAGTTCGACTCCCGGATCCCACATACGAAAAAGGGGCTGGTGATATCGCTCAGCGGCACGGGTGCCTGTTGGCGCACGAGGTCCTGAGGTCGACCCCCCCGGTACCCACAAAAAAAAAAAAAAAAAAAAAAAAAAGATGGCAGAAGCTCATAAATTTTGAATTCATGATTTAAAATAATGCAGTTGAAAATGAGAACTCCACCATATTCAGGTGTAGAAAACAGCAGATGACGGAATATGTTGTGTTTGCCTTTAGAACCATATCATGGGGCTGGTGAGATGGCTTAGGGCCAGTGAAATGGCTCAGTGGCATAAGCACCTGCCTGGCAAGCGTGAGGGCCCAAGTTCGACTCCCGGAACCCATATACGAAAAAAGGGCCGGTGATATCGCTCAGCGGCACGGGCGCCTGCTGGCGTGTGAGGTCCTGAGGTCGACCCCCGGTACCCACCAAAAAAAACCCCCAAAAAACCATATCATGAAACATTATCCACATTATCCTGATTTGATAAGTATGGATTGTGTCCATGTATTGAAATATTATACTGTACTCTATAAATATATACAAATAAACATTAATCAAATATTTAAAAACATTTGAGATGAAAATATTAACTAGCCAGATTTGATCATTAAATTCTTGTACAAGTATCAAAATATCACACCATACCCCATAAAGCTGTACAATTCAAATAATTTTAAAAATAAAATCATACCAGGGTAGTTACGATGATATCTTTATGAAATGAACAGTTTTAGATGCTATGCTAATTTTAAGTTACATAGGAGTGTATGTATAAAGGATATCCGTGACTGACAAATAGGCAAATTTTAAGTTTGAAAATTATGGCGGCACTTGGGTGCCAAGGAAAAAAGGTGACTGCAGGTAAATGGGGGGCCACATTCCTGTTTTCCATGCAGTCAACTGGGTTACCAAAGATCCAGGGGGAAATCAAAACAAGGGTAGTGCTGTTCTTTCCCCTCTTACATCAATCTCCTCTTGAAGATTGGAGCGTAAAGATTTCAGCTTAAATTGGAGCATTTAAGCTGGAAGTCTGAGTATATGCAAAACTATTTTCAAAGTCTTCAAGTATGCTTTGGAAAGTGCTTACATTTAAAGGATTATGGATAGATGTCATTACTTTTTTTTCTAAAGAGCCTGAAATAATTAAACTGTATTTTAATAAATCATAAAATGTTTAATAAAATGTGGCTTTAATGAAAAAGATTGTGCTGGCTGCTAACTCATCCTAGTTTTTCTTGTGTCTCAGCATTCCCAGTAGTCATTACTACTTCTCTAGAATCACGTGCAAACGGGTTGCCAATGACATGCAACTGTTTTGCCAGATATTTGCAATGCTTTTAAAAAGTTCTCTTGCTTAGTAGGACACTTTAAGGTCCCCACATTATTTCCAAATTTTACCATTTAGATATTAGGTGCACTCCAATTTTCATAAATAGAACATTTAAAGATAAGACAGGAAGAAAAAACATTGCTCAATTTCTTAATAATTGAGAATGTTATGAAATAGGTTTAAAGAAAATATACCTTTATTTGAAAGACAATTGTGTGAAAATTCTTATCATCATCAAACACAGCTGATAAGCTTGGCCCAGATCCGCAGGTTTTTTCCTCACGTTTGTTGTTAATATAAGGGCTGGTGAAAGCATCAAAATACCAGTCAGGCACGAGGTTAGGAAGTGATAACACAGTGTTTTGAAAATGGTTAACTGCACCTGAAATACCATCCTGTTAGAGAGAAAAAAAAAATAAATGTAAATATCTGGATGATTACATTTATGAATATTTTCTGAAATGCTAAAAAATAAATAACTTATTCAACCAGGCCAGGTGTGTGCTGCTTCAGAGTATATGACAAATCAGAAGCATAGTCCTGCTTTCGAGACACATATTTTCTAATCAAGAAAGAGGCAAATTAAAAAAACTGCGGCACATTGTGATATGATCCATATTTTTTTTGAAATGTGAACAAAAATCTAGTAAAATCTTGTATTGATGTGAACACACAAATGCGCTGATTTTACTGAGAAGGAAATAAAAATACCCATGTGTGGAGCAGAGTCCTACAAAAGGAAATGAGAAGGGTATGGAGTTTTTTGAGGCCTGTCATTTGGATGCAAAGGACATCCAACTGCCTGTGGGAGGGCCTTCCTTGTGTCATCTGTGGCACAGGGGCACCAAAGAGATTAGAAAACTATGGGGAATTTTAATTTTTTAGAAATGCAGGGCCGGTGATATAGCTCAGTGGCATAAGTGCCTGCCTGGCAAGCGCGAGGTCCTGAGTTCGACTCCCAGTACCTGCATAAAAAAAACAAAAATGTACTAAGTAAAAGACACATTGCCATTAATCCCCTCAAAGTACTCCCCTTCGATTTAAATACACTTATTCCATTGTTTTTGCCACTTTCTGAAGTAGTCCTTTTTTTGTGAGACTTTAGTAATGCTGTTGTGGCTGCTTTGATATCCTGCATCCATTCAAAATGTTTGCCTTTCATGGTCATTGTGGCTTTGGGGAAGAGCCAGAAGTCACACAGTGCCAGACTTGGTGAATGTGGACGAGGACACATCACAATGTTTTAAGAGCCTGCTTTTCTGTTGGATGGCGCTCAGCAGCAACATTCACTGTATTCTTGGATTGCACGCTTTAAAGACTCACCCAAAAGAAGACTTCCAGAATTGCCTCAGAAAGTGGTGAGAATGATGGGATAAATGTGTTAGAAGTGAGGGGGAGTATTCTGAGCAGGATAATGACAGTGTGCTTTTTAATTGTAATAATGTCTTTAAACATTCACCATACATTTTAATCGTACTTTGTATATCTCGTGTGAAGCCCATGGGTCTTGTGGTCAGGAGAAGCAGTGGGAGCCTGGTGGCGCTCTGCTTCGGAATTACTGAATGAGGTGACCATCACTGGAAGCTCAGCGGTCTGCCTGTCATTATAAACTCAAAATGACCCGTCTCATGCATTACAGAATCATACACTGCTGGGACAGTAGGTGACTCTGGAACTCATGTGCATTCTTATTTTACAAATGCAGAAAACAAACCCCAGAGAGGTAAGTGGTTTCCTCCATGACCAAATAGCTTATTAACTATAAAGTCAAGACTGAAATCTAGAGATCCTGATTTTGGTCTTGTGCCAAAGTGTACTAGCTAAAAACAGAAAATATAGACTCTGATGTAGTAATGTTATGCATGTAAACCCATGTGGTAGACAGAATAATAAGGAATCCCCAAGATTCCTGCCCCTTTATACACACCATTACAATCCCGTGCTGTTGAGTGTGGATGGGACCTGTGAAAATGATGGGATGTCATTCCTGTGATGAGGTTACGTTATATGGCAAAGGAGGAAGGATTTTGCATGTAGAAAGAAGGTTCCAAATCAGTTGACTCTGAGTTAATTCAAAAGGTGATCATCCTGAGTAGACCTGACTGAATCAGGGAAAACTGTTCAAAACGGGATTGGGCCCACCCTAAAGGAAATCTTCCAGTGGCCTTTGAAGACACAATAGCCATGTTTTTTTTTTTTTTTTTTTTTTGTGGGTACCAGGGGTCGAACTCAGGACCTCGTGCGCCAGCAGGCGCCTGTGCCGCTGAGTGATATCACCGGCCCTTTTTTTGTATGTGGGTTCTGGGAGTCAAACTCAGGACCTCACACTTGCCAGGCAGGCGCTTATGCCGCTGAGCCATCTCACCGGCCCAATAGCCATGTTTTAAACTGCCTATAAATCAGGCCATGTGGCAAGGGACCTTAGGTCCATGGGGGACCTAAGGGTCATCCCTGGCTGACATCCTCAAGAAAATAGAGACACAGTTCTTAGGTTCACAGACCTGTATTCTTTTAACACTCTGAGGGAACTCAGAAGTGGATCCTTTCTGGTCAAGCCTGGCTTAAGACAGGACCAGCTGACACCTGAAACGCAGCCTGGGGAGGCTGCGAAGCAGAGGATAAGCTAAGTGGCAAGCATCAGACTCCTGACCTTCAGAAACTGAGCTAGGAAACGGTAACTGTTTTAAGCTGCTAAATATTTTAAGAGCAATAAGTAACTAAAACAACAAAATTCTCTCAGATGCAGCATGCTTTTAAAAAGATGACAGGGCCGGTGAGATGGCTCAGTGGCATAAGCGCCTGCCGTGCAAGCGTGAGGGCCTGAGTTCGACTCCCGGATCCCACATACGAAAAAGGGGCCGGTGATATCGCTCAGCGGCACGGGTGCCTGTTGGCGTGCAAGGTCCTGAGGTCGACCCCCCGGTACCCACCAAAACAAAACAAAACAAAACAAAACAAAACAAAACATAAAAAGATGACAAAAATGATGTCTACAACAGAGTGATTTCTTAGACTCTCATTAGCAGGACGCCTACAGTCAATTCTAAAGTTTGTGTAGAGTGCCTCAAGTCAAAGATAATGTGCTAATCTTTCCGATAGGTTGTATACAGAGGTAATGACATGAGAGAACAATGTATTCTGTCTTTCTCATGATCCTTTTGGAGAAGTTACCACTGTAATCCTGCTGCCCATCTGATAGTAAAGCAGTTGCATGGGTATGACACGAAGAAACACACACCAGAAAGTCTTCCAGAGAAGGCTCAAAGAGGAGTGACTGGACTGTCAGAATCAGTTCTGTGAGAAACATGGGGATGAGAGACTCGTCTTCTTCCTGCTTTTCCATCACAGGAGCCCCCTGAAATAGCACATTTGCAGTGTTACAAAGATACTAGTACCAAGGTATAAAACAAAAGAGATAAACGAAGACTTACACACTTAGGTTTATACAATTGGCTGATAATCTTGGCATGTAGAAAGTCTACCAGAGAATTATACTATAGCAAGAAGAACAATGCAAATACTGAAAGATGACACAGCAATGTAAATTGTCCTTCCTTGTAAAAGTACTATCAAGAAAATGGAGGGCCGGTGAGATGGCTCAGTGGCTTAAGCACCTGCCCGGCAAGCGCGAGGGCCCGAGTTCGACTCCCGGAACCCACATACGAAAAAGGGGCCGGTGATATCACTCAGCGGCACGGGCGCCTGCTGGCGCGCGAGGTCCTGAGGTCGATCCCCTGGTACCCACAAAAAAAAAAAAAAAAAAAGAAAATGGAAAGGCAAACAATAAGCTGGGAAAATATATCAAGAATGCATGTAGCAGATAAAGTTGATAATATTTAAATAGAAATGGAGTTGATATACTTAAAAGAAATGATACCAATAATATAATAACTAATAGTTCAACAGAAATATATTTAAATAAAATTTCTCTATTTCTCCAGTACACAGATAATTCATAATAAGCACTCCTCGATAAATGCTGACTAGTGAATTTTAATTTCATCTGAATATACCTTTTTGTCGGTGACTTCGGGCTTCTCTTCAGTAATCCATTTCTGAATGACATCTGCTGAAGGTGTCCGTTTTATTTTGTCAGTGAGGTAATTCAAAAGAGAGTTAGCAGAATTCACTGTTAGGATATGCAGGGTGTTCTCAATCAGATAGTCATTTAGACGGATAAAGCTTGAAAAGGAAAAGCAAATACCTTTTCAGTTTTCTACACTAATTTCTGATAGTTACGCTAAAGCAAATAAATTTTACAATATCATCATTTCTCCTTGCTTTTTGATCTAATTATATTATAATATCACAGATTTGTTGTCCAGAAAACTTGTTTTTAGAGACATTCTTCCCTTTAAAGCACAAATATATTCAAATATGCTGCATTGATTTTCTTAGGTGTTCTAACTCTTCGATAGGCTATTTGATGAGCAATACAATTGTTAAGGAAATGCACCTAGCTCATCTTGTCAAGGGCCATAAGATTTTTTTTAAAGGTGTTTTACAGAACATTCCATGCATACAACATCTGCAACTTGCATTCTAATGGTACAAGTATGAAATTTTTGCTATGGAATAAATGTTTGACAGAAATTGTTAATCCAAAGGTTTGAATATTATGCTTCCTTGAGTGATTAGAATGCAGACGGAGACAGAAAAACATTTAGAATAATTTTTTTTCTGTTCACATGGTGCTCGGGGTCTCTACCACATCTTAGGTCCTGATGGTGGTCTTGGAGACTGTTTCACTGACTTCTATTGCTACACAGACGATTTCTACAAACTACACAGGCATTTCATATAAACTGGAAAACAATTAAGATTTACTGAATAGATGGTTTTAATTGTTGGATTAGGTAAGTGAGCACTGAATAACAATACCTGCCACTTTATAGTTTCACAGACAGCTTTCCAGATTACATTGGGTGATTTTGTTTGCAAGAGTTATTTGTAATCATGAAGTTTTAGAATGATGGAAAACCCAAACTCTGAAAGTCAACATCAATACCCAGTTGGTTAAGCAGGGGACAGAGCTATTTCTAATAACTGAGAGTCCCCTGGTGAGGCCCAAGGAGGAAAACTTTCCTCACTGGCTTCCAGTTGTCTGAGGGATGGGGTGGGACTCTGCAGCTGGCTGTAGTTCTTTTGTGATCAAAACGATGAAGCATTGAGGAGGTCCCTGTCAACTCGAGGCGGTCCACAGATCTCAGTGTCCCTGGCTTCTCCTTGGCACAGCCTGCCCTACTGCAGGTCTGCATACGCCAGCTTGAGCCAGAAGGAAACAAAGCCTTGGTGATCGAAGAGCAGCTTCTGGCCTGGAACTTACCCTTCAGTCTCTCCTAGCCTTCCTGTTCTCGCAGCTGCTTTGTGGGTGGTGGTTGGTGGGGTTGGATTCAGGTCACCATATCCCTAAATTCTCATAACTATTAGTGAACCCTGTGGTGAAGGGCTTGATTTTTTAAAATGAGACATTATTTCTAGAAATAATTCTATTATTGGTTTTATTTTATATATTTAAGCTATATACATGATGTCTGGACATGTAGAGTGATAATTACTCTGGTCATGCAAATTTACATACCCCTCACCTTCCAGCTTTTAATTTTTAATGAGTGTGAAAAGGGTGGATGCTCTAATTTTTCTTGAAAGAAAAAGTAATCATTTACCATGTCAGCCTCATGCAATGATGCCTCTTGCTGGCCTGTTCTGTGTATGTCATTTTTTCAGAGTTTCTATAAGAGGGCAACTCATACGGCATCTCAATGTTTATTGTTCTATCAAAATCTAAGAACAACAGAAGCACAGTAAGAATCCTTGGGTAAAAATTCCATTTCTTTCCATATAAATTCAAAGAAAAAAAATAAAACTTAAAAATAACAAAACCCTTTGGTTTGTGAAGCATTTCAAGCCCTAGCAGACAGCCCAGTTATCCAAAAAAAAAAAAAAAATTCACATTTATGGATTACAGCTCAAGAAAAGACTACAGACAGTCCACTGATATTTTTGTTAATGGAAGTTGATCTGTAGATCATGCTCTCTCTTTCCTAGAAACACCTCTACCCTCTTTCCACTGGCATTTGTTTCATCTTTCAGAGTCTGTGCCACCTGGGCCAAACCTGAGAGTCATCAGTCCCTTAATTTTAACAAACCTATTGTCTGTACTAGTAGGTTTGATGTACTTTTAAGCAGGTAGGCCCTGAGTCCACTATAGAATGTCTGTGAATTAAGATTCTGTGTACAGTTTAGGAATACTCTATACAAGTAGGAGAAATGCAAGAAAAATGCAGTATTTACTGGGTTTTTCTATTCCACAAGATACACTGAATTCATATAATATATCAAGCAGAAGTGTGAGACAATTGAAAACGAAGGTAGTTATTTAAACCGAAGAAAAGTAGAATAAAGAATAGCTGATATTTTGAAAGCTGCTACTTCTGATATATCCACATTCTCTGCCCTTCATACCCTCCTCAGGTGCAAATGTACAGTCGTCAGGAACAAATCCTACAGCACGCAAAGCGAGTCGACAAGCCTTTCTAACCACACCTTTTGCCATATTTCGAAATTCTTCTAGGAGCTGTGTCACCTAGACATTGACGAATATGTATAGTTAGTGATACCAAAGTGTCGATAACAGGAAAATAATCTTTATCATTACAGACAAAATTCCTTACCTCCTCTAGATGTATGACTTGTGCAGCCTTAAATTCCTGCAGGGTGTAGGTGTGACATTTTTCGATATAACAAAGTCCCATGAAGCTCATTTGACAACACAGTTCATTGATTTTAAGAAGAGCTGGTCGCAAATACTGAATGAAAATAAGAATTTATCATTATTTAGTTAAAAATTTTGCATTTTAAAAGTATAAAAATGTGGAAAGCAAAAATGGTTCAGGGTAACAAACAGTGCTGTATGTTAAAGAGCTAAACTAACGATGTATATGTTAAGGAGGAACTGTTCTGAAGCTTTTTCCTAAAGAATTCGAATTACCAGATTTAATTCATCTAAATTCCTTTCATTTCACTTTGAAAAGACATGCATATCTTTTAGTTATTTAATGGACGAAACTGGCATGAGACAGAAAGCCAGTCAATATTTTAAGTTTCATTAGTTTTGGCTAATGGCTGCTGCAAGATTCTTTGTTTTACCTTAAGGACTTTACAATATCCAGTCATAATGATAATAGATGGACCACCTATTAATCTAAGAGGCTATAACAGACCAAAGCTAAATTTGACTTTAAATTTTCAGTAGGTAACAAGTTGTTTTGAAAACTGTTGCATATTTCTTCAAAAGGCTAAACATAGAGTTATTTATGACCCAGCAATTCAATTCCTAGGGATATGTCCAAGAGAAATGAAAACATGTTCACACAAAAACTTGTACATGAATGTTCCTAACAACATTATTCATAACTGTCAAAAAGTGTAAGCAACCAAATACCAACAAATGGAGAGATAAATAAAAATATAGAACTATATAAAAGAAGGTAATTTGCCAGTGAAAAGATGTGCTATTTTTACAACATAAATCTTGAAAGCATTATGTTAACTAAAAAAATGCCAGTCATAAAGGGTCCAAATGTTATGTAGTTCCATTTATAAGAAATGTACAGAATAGGCAAATCTATTTAGAGATGGACTGTAAATAACCGGTTGCCTATAGCTGGGGGAAGATAAAAGAGAGTTGGGGAGAAATACAGAATAAACATTAATGGGTATTGGAGTTTCTTTTAGGAATGATACATATATTCTAAAAATGACTGTAGTGATTATTGATCACTACACTAAAAATCACTGAATTGTATACTTTACATGGGTAAATTATGTAGCATGCAAATTATATATCCATAAAGTTGTTTTAAGAAAATGTAGGGATAGGTTGGTTATTTTAAAAATAAAAATTTTGAATGATTCCATTATTTGTTCCTTCAACCTCATCTACAGGAATCAGCCACTATTTTTGCATATTTAGTAACAATTAATGATAATAAGACATGGTAAAATATGAAATATGGTAAAGTAGTTTCAAATAACTGATGGATCCCTAATAAAATTAGAGGTCTAAGGGTTGAGTTCGATGTCAAGAAGGATGGGGTTATTTTTCACAACTCAGAAGGCTCAGTGGTATGGATGATTTGAGGTGGTACGTCTTACATATTTGTTTGGCACTAATATTGATGTTTACCATAGTCCATGAATGTTCTTATATTTTATAACTGACATGTTGATAAAAGATTACCATAGCAACATGAAGGAAATGACTAGTAAATAATAAATTTGAGGCTTCTGACCTGGAAGGTTGTGACTCAGTGTCACAGAAATAGACAGCTGAAGACACAGTTCTCTGAGCATGACAGTAATGACAATTTCAGTTCCTTCCAATGAACCAAGTAGAAATCTTTTAATGCTAGTTGAAATTCAATGAGTAGAGCTTAAATATGGCCATGCATCCTTTTAACTATTTTCTATGATCACCCCATCATCCAACGTAAATATAAAAATCTTCCCTACTGTCTGAATGCATGGCAGAGAAACATATGATACCTCTATTAGTCAATGAAAACATGCCCCACATTATTTTGGATTATAATGTCCTGAGTGTCTCAAAGATGAGAGAAGAGGTAATAGGGTTGTCATCCAGGGTGTTTAAAACTGATCAACAACAAAGGAGATCACAAAACCCAAGCCCTTAGGTTGCTTCTAATTAAAGGGGACCTGTGCAAGGTCTCCTACACTTTCGCAACCCTAGTTGAAAATGCAGAAGCACCACCAGATTGGCAGACTCCTAAATGACAAGATGGGATGAAACTTTTAAATTCTTTTAAAAAAATTCTATTTCAGGGACAGTCTATACAAACACCTGTAATAGAACCACACTTTCTTTTACTGTAATTCTTTTAAAATGTGAAAAATAAATACATACAGGATTAACAATGAACAAATTTTTTTGTAGAGATTTTCGACATGCAGTGATTTTCTTGGAGCGGACATTCTTCTTCCACACATTAAAAGCCTTCCATTTCCGGAAAAGTGAAAATATGGGGATCTTAGTAAGTTCTCTGTGATATAGATATTCCTGTTCCCATCGATCGAGTTCGATATATTCAAGGTCATCATTGTAAATGTGTGTCACTGCCTTTTGGCTAATAGTATAGTAGTCATTTTTGTTGATGTTTTCATAACTTACAACTCTATGAACAAATAAAAATCGAGACAAATTATTTGATGCAAATTAAGCAACTGAAGTACTTTTTGGTGGCAAAGAGATAAATTTCTTAAAGAAAAATACTATTTAAACTTAAAAAATTCTAAACCAACTACGGAATCTTCAGATTGAGTAAATTACTCAAGAAAGGGAGGGGGAGCTGGTTTTAGACAAAAGCTGAGCCTATTTTAAGAATTTCACAACCTTTGCAATATGCTTGGTCATTAATTACAGTGACATGATTTTTATAATAAAGCAAAGCTACTATAGATATTTAAAACAATAGCTGTTTGTGAAAGCTATCCTGATCTAAATTTTTATTATTAACTCTTTAGAAACTATTCAAATTTAATAGCACAAGAGTTTTAAGCTACCCAGTATTGACAGAATTGAGAAAGATGAAAGAAAACATGAATTACATAAAATTAGAAATAAGACCCAAATTAAGCTAAAACATATGTCCAATTCATCACACATAAAATAATTATTATTGAGAAACTGTTTAGTTCAAGATTACCTCTTTGTGAACTGTCATCAAGGGCACTTCTAAAATGTATGCATAGCAGAAAATAGATTGAGTAAAGAAGAAAAGCAAGAAAGGCACAAAAACAATGAGAACAGAAAGGGCTAATTTTGTAAAAATTATTTAAAGAAGGATTTGTCTCCAGTATAAATATATTTTCTGTAATTTTAGCTGTAACATCAAAATATTATATACAACTTAAAAATAATAGAAGTGTTAAGTATGATATAGTGCCTGATTAAAATATACTTCGGGATGTAGGAAAATAACATTGATGATTCTATGAGAGCTTAGCTTCTAAGCTGTAGAATAATGAGAGAAAGATTAAGCGCAAAAATCAAACCTCAAGGGCCAGTGAGATGGCTCAGTGGCATAAGCACCTGCCTGGCCTGAGTTCAACTCCCGGTACCCACATAAAGGAAAAAAAGGGCCAGTGATATTGCTCAGCGGCACAAGGACATGCTGGCAAGAGCGAGGTCCTGAGGTTGACTCCTGGTACCCACATTAAAAAAAAAAAATCAAACCTCAAATTGTTTCTGTGTTAATACTATGCAAATGATAAGAGTAATGGACAAAGATTAGATACTACCACTCCAGTGAAAATAAACTGAATGTCTACATTCTCTTTCAGTTCTTAGCTCTGTGTTTAGAACCTGGAGTCCATGGCTCTTTAGAATAGCCTCAGGCCATCTGTGAAATACCCAAAATTCTTGCATATGAAGTCATGTACGTGTGTGATCAATTCTGAAGGGATTAAACAAAATTCTTGTAAGTTCTGGGTCTGCTAATCAAAAAGACTGAGGACCACTGGCACAAATCATTTTTAGTTTTTACTTTCTATTTTTGCTTTAAGAAAATTGAGCCAGGGATATAGCTCAGAGTCACAGCACCTGCCTGGCAAGTGAGAGGTTGTGAGTTCGATTCCTAGTATCAAAAAAAAAAAAAAAAAAAAGACAAAAGAAAATTGAGTAAGAAGAAAATATTATATACATTTATATTTCAGTGGAAGAGGGACTGACAATGAGCTCTCCTCCTCTGGTGCTGCTGCAGCCTGCTTTGCTTTGACCTGACCCCGCCATCTGACCTTTTGTTTGTGTTCTAATTAACTCTCTTTAGAAACGTCTGGGGGAAATGTCAGACACTGCACAGTGCTGTGCGGTATATGGAAAATATTGGAAATGTTTTCCTGTTTCTGTTGTCACTAGGATATTCTTGGAGGAATTCTCTCTAAAATGTGAAAGTTGCCACTGAAATAGAAATCAAGTTCAGATGTTTCCTTAACGTCAGACATCAGACCAACCTCAAAGCAAGACCAAACCTGCTACCGACGACCCTTCTAGAAGGTGGCAGAAATGGTCCTTGATGTTGAACTTCAACTTGTTAGCACTCAATGACACTTATAAATTCCTTCTGTTTTTTTTCCTATTCAAGACATTCATTTTCAAGCCATTATAGTTTTTTTTCTACACATCTCTCTTCTTCTCAGAGCAAATGAAGTCACATGAGTCATTTTCAAAAACTGTATCATTGGTATCCAAATCACCTGTGATGTTTGTTAAGCACCTAGATTTCTGGGTGTATCATAGAATCATAATCTTCATGTATTCTGAGATGCTAGGTTAATAAGCTGCTGGGCTGATGCTGATACACAATGATATTTGTGAATCACTGAACTTTACTTGAACACAAACAAACAACATGATAACAAGGGAAGGTTAAGGTGAGCTCTTTCAGACCTTCACTTGAGAATCAACATTCTGATTAGATTCCACCATGGAAGCCTAGAGGAAACAGCACTCTTGTTCGCTCTTAGGTATTGACTGAGGTTAGTGGTTGCATGGCTGAACAGGGAGGTAATAACTCCCTCCCACAGGAATATAACCTGGACAAGACAGCAAATGGGTGAAAGACAGAATTAGGGGAAGCTGGAATAAGAGCCGAAGCTGGCCATCCTAATTGAGAGCTGCTGGCAGTATGGGTCTGGAGACTACATGAGGGAAGTGGAGCTCACCCTAGCCACCACCAGCCACAGTGCAGGCAGGTCCCACAGGCATTCCTGCAGGGATGCCAGGGTGGCCTGGAGACTGAGATATTTGTGTAAGGGAGGGTACCCTTAGTTCCGAGCTCTGTGAGGATCTCAAGCATGAGAAAACTATGAAGGACTTAGGCAGAGCTAGAAGTTGTGACTGCTGATCCAGACAGCCCAGACTCAGGCTTGCATCTCCACAACACGGCACGGAGGCAACTGTGACCCAGAGAGAGAAACGGGAGACTGAGGCAGAGGCAGAAATGGAAGAATTTTGGGCACAGTGAGTGACAGCGTGAGTAGTCCTGGCTCAGAGGCAACTGTCCACCTCGCTTCCTCCTCCCCTCAGCATCAGGCACGGTGGGAACATTCATGACTTCCAGAAGTTGCTGAGATTGCAGCCCCGAAGAAGAGTGGGGAAAGTGCTCTAGAACCAGAAGAGCTCCACCAGAGCTGGGAGCTGAACATGCCAGGGAGAGAAAAAAGGAAAGGGTGGGGCCTGTCATGGAGGCTGAGGCAGGGACCCAGCCTGGAACCCTGGACAGAGATTAGCTAGAGCGAGAGAGCACAGAGCCCGCTGGAGAGGCTGCGGTAGGGTTCTGGACTGGCACTCCGAGGACGGACACGCAAGAGAACTGTTACAACGGTAATCTATGGTCCTGGAGAACACTAGGGGTGACCTGCAGACAGCAGCACTGACAATCTGCTCAGGGATATTCATCCTAACCAACACACCAGGAAGGTCTTCCTTTTTAATTTTCCTTTTTTTTGGTTTTTTCGTTTTGTTATATATACATTTTTTCTACTTTTCTCTTTCCATTTTTTTGCTTATCAGAATTTTGTTAAATATAATTAGGTGTGATCTTTTTGTACATGTATAGCAGTATATAGTTTTTTTTTTTTTAGTTTTCCGCTTTAGTAACATAATACTCTTAAGTTGTTCAATCAGACATTCCCATTCTGCTGCTCTCTATATGCACTGTTAGTATTACTGAGTCTTCATGTTTAATTTTTTCTAGCCTATTATATTATACTTCTCTCCTTCACTTTCCCTAGAGTAGTGAAATAGCAGAAATCTTGCTAAACAAGGTCTCAATTACTTGATAATATATGTCTAGCTTCTCAATTTATATTTCCTTCTGTTTTCATTTTTGTTTCTACACCCACACATAACCTTTCAGAATATCCCCTCTCCCTCTTTGAAGGCATAAAAATAATATCATCAAAACCCATTTTTCTTCTTTCTTTCATTCTTTTTTGTTTATCTGGACTTTCCTTTCTTTTCTCTTTCCTCCTTTTTCTTCTTCCTCCTAATTCCTAGCCTATTCATCATCATTGCTATTCCCTCATCTTCCTGGGCTACTGAAAAACAGGAAAACTGCTGAAACAGCAGATCCTAGTACTCTGAATAGGTTCAGTAGGTGTCTTGGCACACTGAGTCTTTCCCAAAGCCATTCCCAAATCATTGCCTATCACAAGGAGAAATCCACTTACTAAAAACATCTCTGCTATAGTGGCAGACCTTTCTATCCCAATGGGTGTACAACATTCAACAGAAAAAACACAATAACTATGAGAAAACCAGGCAACAAGATGCCTCCAAAAATTCCTAACTCCCCCCAAATGGATGCCACAGACACTGAAGTGGATGTGTTTCCAGACAACCAAAAAAATAGATAAAATGATTGAAGAGATCCAAGAAGAGACAAATAAGCAACTGGATGAAAGAACTACTAAGATGACTAACAAACCTAAAGAAGGTGTAACTAAGCAGATGAATGAACCTATCACTAAGATGATCAACAAACTTAAAACAGATACAAATAGGCAGGTGAATGAATTAAGGAAGACAATGTAGGATATGAAAGAACACTTCCATAAAAAATCAGAGGTTATGTAAAAAGCAGAAATCCCAGAAATGAAAGGCTCAGTTGAAAGTTTTGGCACTAAGCAAGATCAGGCAGAGACAAAATATCTAGAAGTGAGAACAGGGTTGATGGAGTAGAATATTTACTCAGTAATACTGAAAAAACACTGAGGCAAGCAAAATAAATAAATAAATAAATAAATAAAAGATTTAAGAACTCCTAGATGACTCCAAAAGAACAAATTTAAGGATCATAGATCTTGATGAAGGGGTAGAGGTAGAGACCAACGGTATAAAAATTTATTTACCAAAATTATTGCAGAAAATTTCCCATAGCTCAGAAATGAGACGGATATTCAGGTGAGAGATTTAGAACCCCAAATAGACAAGACCAGAAAAGAAACTCTCCATGATGCATCACAGTCAAAATCCCAAGAAATTCACAACAAAGAGAGAATACTAAGACTGTGAGAGAAAAGTGCCAAGTAAAGTGCCTATAAAGGGAAGCCATAAGACTTAACAGTAAATTTCTCAACACCAACCTTAAGGCCAGGAGAGCTTGCAGTGAAGTTTCTTAAGCCCTAAAATAAAATAATTGCCAACCTAGATTATTATATCCTGCAAAATTATCCTTCAAAATTGATGGAGAAATGAAGACCTTTCAAGATAAAGATAATCCAAAGAAATTCATGATCACCAAATCAGCATTTCAGAAAATACTCTAGGGAATTATGAACAGATAAAGGAAGTCAACAACACCCAAGATACCAAAGAATAAATCTCATTGGAAGAGTAGTTAAAATAAAAACATAAAGGAATCTAGCATGAAAAAATAATATAATGACAAGAATCAATACACACTTTTCAATAATTATCACTCAGTGTAAATGGTCTTAACTCTTCAACCAAAAGACACAGACTGGCAGATTGGATCAAAAAACAAAACTCAACTTTATGTGGCCTGAAGATACAGATCCAAACCCCAAAGACATATACAGATTGAAGAAGAGTGGATGGAAAATAGTTACTTCATGAAGCCAGAGCCAGAAAGGAAGCAGGAGTAGCTATTCTAATTTCTGACAAAGGTGACTTCAAACCAAAACAGGCCAGAACAGACAAAAAAGGTCACTACATTTTGGTAAAGGGAATATTCATGAAGAAGAAATAACAGTTGTAATATATACGCATCAAATTTTAGCACACCCAATTTCATCAAACAAAAACTACTTAACATAAAAGGACAGATAGAGAGCAATACAATCACAGTGGTGGACTTTAGTATCCCACTCTAATAAAAAGACAAATAAACCAGACAAAATATCAAGAAAGAAATATTAGAGTTAAACTTCACCATAGAACAAATGGACTTAACAGATATCTCGAGTTTTTCATCCAGTAACAGAATGTACATTCTTCTTAGCAGCCCACAGAACTTTCTCTAAAATAGACCATATTTTAGGCCATAAGGCAGGTCTCAATAAATACAAAAGAACTGAAGTAATCTATTGCATCCTATCAGATAATAATGAAATGAAACTAGAAATCATCAGCAAAAGAAACCACAGTAACTATACAAACACATGGAGATTGAATAATATGCTGTTGAATGATCAGTGCATCACAGAAGAAATCAGAGGAGAAATCTTGGAATGGCACACTAGAATGAAATGACATTGGTAATACAACAAATCAGAATCTGTGGGATACAATAAAGCAGTTCTAACTGGGAAGCTTATAGCTGTGAATACCTACCTACCTTAGAAAAACAGAACAATCCCCAATAAATAACCTAATGATGCATCTGAAGGCCATAGAAAAACAAGAGCAATCCAAACCCAAAACTAGGCCAGGGATATAGCTTGGTGGCAGAAGCACCTGCCTGGCAAGTGCAAGGTCCTGAGTTCTATTCCTGGTCCAAAAAAAAAAAAAACAAACCCAAAACTAGTAGAAGGAAAGAAATTATAAAGATCAGAGTGGAAATCAATGAAATCGAGACTTAAAAAAAAAAAAAAAAAAAAGGGGGCCGGTGAGATAGCTCAGCAGCATAAGTGCCTGCCTGGCAAGTGTGAGGTCCTAAGTTTGACTCTCGGTACCCACATATGAAAAAAGGGCCGGTGATATCGCTCAGTGGCATGGGTGCCTGCTAGTGCATGACGTCTTGAGTTCGACCCCCTGTACCCACACACACACACAAAAATACAAAGGATCAATGAATCAGAGTTGGTTCTTTGAAAGGATAAATAAGATTGATAAACCCACAGTTCAACTTACTAAAAGAGAGAAGAAACACATCCATGTAATTATAAATGAAAAAGGCAAAATTACAACAGACGCCAGAGAAATCCAGAGGATTATTAGAAACTATGTTGAAAACTTGCATTCCAATAAGTTGTAGAATCTGAAAGAAATGGATAAATTCCTAGACACATACAACTTAATAAAATTGAACAAAAAAGATGTAAAACCCTAAACAGACCAATAATAGGCAATTAAATGATGCATTAATTAAAACTCTACAAACTGAAAAAGATCAGGACATGATGTATTCACAGCTGAATTTTATCAGAACTTCAAGGACTAACACTAACACTTCTCAAACTGTTAATTTGAAAGGGAAGGAATGTTTCCAAATTCTATAAAGCTAGCATTACCCTGTTATCGAAACTATACAAGGACTCAACAACAACAAAGAAAAGAAAAGAAAAGAAAAGAAAAGAAAAGAAAAACAAAACTTAGGTCTATATCCTTGCTGAATAGAGACGTAAAAATCCTCAATAAGATAACTGCAAACAGAATTAACAAATCATTACAAAGATCATACACCATGACCAAGTTGCCTTAATCCCAGGGATGCAAGAATGGTTCAATATTCGTGTCAGTAAATGTAATATACCATATGAACAGAATCAAGGATAAAAATCACATGATCATCTCAATAGATATAAAGCCTTTGACAAAATCCAACATCATTTATGATAAAAGCCTTAATGAAATGATAAAATCCATACATAACAAACATAGCTACTATCATACTTAATGGGGAAAAGCTGAAAGCATTGCTTCTAAAATCTGGAATTAGGTGTCTACTTTCACCACTCCTGTATGATACAGCACTCAAAAATTTAGCCATAGCAATAAGGCAAGAGAAATAAATAAAAGCAATATGAATAGAAAAGGAAGAAGTCAAATTACTGTACCCATATTTGCAGATGATATGATACTATGTATATATATGAAACACAAGACATTTCACTAGATATCTCTTAGAGCTAATAAAGAAATTCAGCAAAGTGGCAGGATAAAAAAGCAATACAAAAAAACCTAATAGTGTTCCTGTATACCAATAATGAACCCACTGAGAAATTGAGAAAACAATTCCATTTGTGATAGCTTCAAAAAATTGAATAAACTTAATTACAAAAATATTTTTAAAAATATTGAATACCTAGAAATAAACCTAACCAAGGAGGTGAAAGACCTTTATGATGAAAACTATGGAACTCTTAAGAAAGAGACTGAAGAGAGCATAATGGAAAAACACCTCCTGATTCCACACAGGCAGAATTAACTTCATTAAAATGACCATATTACCAAAAGATTTATAAATTTAATGCAATCCTTATTAAAATACCAACAATGTTCTTCACCGAGCTAGAAGAAAAAAACTCTGAAATTTATATGGAACCAGGAGAGACCCAGAATAGCCAAAGTACTCTTAAACAAAAAGTAGAGGCATCACAATTCTGAATTTCGAGTTATATTACAAAGCTATAGTAATAAAAACAGCATGACACTGGCACAAAAACAGACAAGTAGATAGATGGAATAGAAGACAAAGAGACAACCTCACGCACTTTCAGTCATCTGATGTTTATTTTAACAAAGGTGTCAAAAACAAACATCAGAAAAAAGATAGCCTCTTTAATAAGTGGTGCTGGATTCACGTGCAGAAGACTGAAACTACACCCATATCTCTCACCCTGTACTAAAATCAAATCAAAATGGATCAAAGACTTTGCTATAAAAACAAAAATGTTGAAAGTGCTTGAAGATAACTTAGGGGAAACACTTAAAGCCATAGGTACAGGCAAGGACTTCCTGAATAGAACTCTAAAGGCATAGGAAATAATACTAAGAATCAACAAATGGGATTATATCAAACTAAAATGCTTCTGTGCAGCAAAGAAAACAGTGAGCAGCATGGAGACAATCTACAGAATGGAAAAATACTTTGGAGCTTCTCTTCTGATAGAGGGTTAATATCTACAATATATAAAGAACTCTAAAATATTAACCTTCAAAAAAATGACCCAGTGAAAAAATGGGCCAATGAGCTGAATATTGCTTGTCAAAAGAATTACGACTGGCTGATAAGTACTTAAAAAAATGTTCATTATATTTAGCCATGGGAAACACAACCAAAACAACTTTGAGATTCCATTTTACCTTAATTAGATTGGGTGTCATCAAGAACACAATAAACAACAAATGAAAGGGAAAAGGAGCTCTTCTACATCGTTGGTGGTAATTTAAACTAGTACAACCACTGTGGAAATCAGCATGGAGTTTCCTCAAAAAACTAACAAGAAAAATTCCATTTGACCTAGCCATACCTCTCATGGTTATATTTCCAAAAGAGTTAAAGACATCATACTACAAGGATACATACATATCCATATTTATAGCAGTACAACTCTCAACAGCTAAGTTCTGGAAACAGCCTACATGTCCATCAATAGGCAAATGGATAAAGAAATCATGGTGTATATAAACACAGAGGACTGCTATTCAGCCATAAAAAAAAAAGAATGAAATCATGTCATGTGCAGGGAAATGGATGGGATTTGAGATCATAATGTTACGTAAAATAAGCCAGACGCAGAAAGTTAAATATCACATGGTTTCTCTTATATGACAAACCTAAAAGATAAATAAAGAGAGATGATGAAAAACAAAAAGGCAGACTTGTTGGGGATGGAGAAGGGGATCAGGCAAAGGGGGAAGAAGGAGGGTAGGGAGGAAGATAAAGGGGCTTAAAATGATTAAGATATGCTATATCCATATGCCAAAGCCCCACCTAAAATGTATGTATAATGTACTGCAAACACATACTATTAGAAAGAAAGAAAATCAACATACTATATTTTCCTTCCTAAGCATTTCTCTCATCTTTCCTGTAAAGATGAAGTTACATTTCATTTTTTTCTAACTCTTCATCTGGCTATTTTTCCTCTGTGTACAAAAATGTGCAGAACTTCTCCCTAGTTTTAGGAAGCTTTTTCTTGACCTTTATGTCCCTTTAACTTAAAATAACACATCTTCTTCTTAAATTTCCTATATAATGGTGTGTACTCGATAGCCATAATCAATCATCTGTTCCTCTTAAAATATTTCTGAAAATATTTCCCTATTACTCTAAAGAAATTATTCTTGCAAAGATCAACAGTGACTTCCTCCAAGCCCAATCCAGTTAGTAGGTAGGAGGGGCAGAGGGATCAAGAAAGGTTTTTGCAAAAATCAGGAGGGTGTGTGCACAGTTTTCTGTAATCTTATTTTCCTAGGCTTTCCAGTTGATTACTGAGGGGCCAGTCCCCAAGTCTACTCCTTGGAAATCTGTGCTGTGCCTTGCATGCATTGCCTCCAAGTGTTCGTCAGGTCTAGAGTTGAATCACTACTTCTGTGATGAGGACTGCCCATCCAGCATTTCTTGGCATGAGGGGTTCAAACTTCATTTTAATTGCTTCCTCTATAGTTAACTTGAATGTTTGTTCCATTACGGCCTTTCTTTGAGATGGCTAGAAAAATTAAGCTTCCTTTAACACCTAAACAGAGAACTTTAAAAATTTAGGTATAAAATTCTTACTTGCTGATAAAGAAGATTGACTTTATGATCCCGTTAAATAATCAGAAATCTTTGGATAGTTAATAAATCAGACTGATATGAAGGTCAATTTAACTATGCCCTATTGTCTCGTAGCTGGGAAAAAATATCTGTAGTGATCTTGCTGTTCACTGCAGGATGAATGGGCACCTTGTCAGATGATTTTACTGTAGAACTTCTCTCTGTCCATCCAAAATGATACTTAACCTTCAGGCCTTCTATTAACTTCTCTAAGTATGTGTGTCTTATGTGAGAAAATCACGTGGAGTGAGAAAACTGCATAGCTTTTGTGGTAAGTCAAAGTGTTATTTTTGACTTCGGATATAACTCAAACAACCTACTGAGTTGTAAAACAAAATTCTCCTGGAATTAATTCTTTTAATTTTTGAACACAACAAAATCTGTGTGACCTGTTATTTCAAGCAGCATCTGCATTGCACCTGCAGTGGTGAAAAATGCTTCTGTTCACTTTTAAACCAGTCCACCAGACCAACATGGCCCACTTCATGTGACATTTCTAATCAAGAACTTTGGATAGCTTTCTATTTCTCATGTTACAAAATCCTAATTATTCTGCCAGGTGTTCGTGGGACTCTCCTCCTGTTTCACGTTAGTTCCTCCTCTGTTGGCACAAATCACCCATTTTAGTCCGGCTGGTTTCTTCATCACATTCATTGAAGGTCATGCTTGAATGCATACATATGTCTTTGTTCACCCTTTTTTCTTCCTTCCACCTCTTTCTAGCTCCTCATTTCTACAAGCAAGAGAGCAATTCTTACTTGCTTTGAGGTAGCGGGCTGAATTAGATAAACATTGTGGCCTTCTGCAAGTTCTCATCATTATTTTACACTTTAATTGCTGTGATTTGAACACATTAATTGGACGAAACTAAGCAGGTGAGTGTCTGGAAAGAAACAGCAATTTCCTGAGGTTTGCACTGATCAACCCTAATCTATTTGATAATAGTGAAGATCACGAGTCAGTATGAGTCTAGAGCTAACCTGAATTGGGGAAGAGAAGTGCTTGATTTACTCCTGATTTGATTAACCAAAGATGATAAATTATCTGATAAGAACACCTTTTAACATACAAATCAGACAATAACATAAGAGGAAACTTCTAAGTTTGATCAGTAAGAGGGTACTCTTGAGACAACGCCTTTCAGTAAATGGTCCTTGGAGAAGAATCAGCGTCAGGTGGGGACTACAGGTTCCCCCTCAACCTATAGCCCTTGGGGGCTTCACGGTGTGCAGTTTAACAATTCCTTTGAGGCCTCCTTGAGGAATTGCTGCTGCAGTCCACCATGTGCAACTCTGGTTGTACACTGGAATTGTCAGGTGAGTTTTAAAGAAATTCTGTTGCTCAAGCTCCACTATAAACCAATTAAATAAATTATGGAGATTGAGGCCAAAGCTGAGAACTACTGCACTAAGTTGCTCAACCTTTTTAATGAAGTGAAACAGTCTTTCATTAAATTGCCATAGATCCAGATCAGTGTCAGAAAGTGTGCATGCAGTGTGTGTGTATGTGTGTGTGCGTCTGTGTGTGTGTTTGAGAGAAGAGCAGGAAGACAATCTGGAGCTAAGAATTTTTGATAATTCCAATCCAAAGGGCTTATAGAATTTCCAAATACTGATTAAAATTTGGCTTGCCAGATTTAAATACTTTTATAGATTAGCCTAAGAAAACTGTCATTGCATTAGGTAACTTGCTGAGGTTTCTGATAATATGGCTTCAAAACGATCTGTTCCTTATGACAATACATTTACCTCATTGTAGAGTCTTTTAAATATAACTTCACATGGAAATCAGAATGTTGTCATTTGAGAAAATTCCAATTTACATAACCACAAGACATATTTTTTTCACTCTCCACTTATTAACACCATTTAGGCCTAAAGTGTCTGGAAATGATGTCTTCTTTCTTGGTTTTCCGTGGACCTTACAGATGCTTGGTATATGGGAAGTGCTCTGCCATGTAATCTTTATTGTTTGATTGCTGGGACAGAATACAGTATCCGACTATGTAACTTAAAGGAAAAAAGGCTTACTTAGGCTCACAGTTTCCAAGGCTTCAGCCCATGGTCAGCTGGCTCTAAGGCAGAAACATCATGGCAGAAGGGAACGGCAGAGGAAAGCTGCTCACCTCATGGCAGTCAGGAAGCAAAGACAAGGGAAAAAACCAGAGAGGAAGGGGCCAGGGACCAGATAGAATCCCCAAAGATCGTGCACCCATGATCCACCCAGACATACCCAGAAAAGTGTTCTACTAATCTCCTAGGCATCTCTCAAGCCAGTCAAATCGACAATCAGGAATAACTGCCACACAATCTGACTTATCCATTAAATTCTAATAGCTTTAAAACTGACACTGCACAGAGCATTAAATCACAAAACTGGGAGATTTGCGTATCAGACATTATTCTGAATTTCCTACCTGAAAAATCATAAAGCAATATCAAATAGCAAAATACTTAATATATCTGTACCTCAATTTTTTCTTCTTTCAACTGTGGATAATGCTTTTCTAATACGGTTCCTATGGTGATAGAATAACGTATATGAACACCTAGTACAAAGCCTAGCACAAATGGCAGGAGCGATTGTCACTTTCAGTAGACACAGTGCATGAGAGTTAGGGTCTAACGTCCAACTGCCTGACTCATTAGTTGTGTAAACTTGATTGAATTACTCAACTCTATGCCTCAAATATTTCATCATTTACAAATTAGATTTATAAACTCTACCTACCGGTAGTTGATATGAAGATTGAATGAGTAAATACATATGAAACATTTAGGACCATGTCTGGGATTCACTAAGAGTTGGTGTTGGCTGTATTACATTGCAGTATTCACCTACTGACGTTATAAAAGGCTTAATACCCCACAGCGGCTGCGTAGAGGCACCCATGGCTTCTTATCAATGTAACCCAAGTTTATATTTCTTTTTTTTTTTTTTTGGTGGGTACCGGGGGTCGACCTCAGGACCTCGTGCGCCAGCAGGCGCCCGTGCCGCTGAGCGATATCACCGGCCCCTTTTTCGTATGTGGGTACCAGGAGTCGAACTCGGGCCGTCGCGCTTGCCAGGCAGGCGCTTACGCCACTGAGCCGTTTGCCGGCCCCAAGTTTATATTTCAGTGAACAAAACTAAACAAAACAAGACTTAGACTTACATAATTGAAACAATAGTGAGGTGAGGGGTTACATAGATATGGAGAAAAATCCACTGTCTACTAGGGAGGGAATTATCCAACACCAACAGAGGCTCTTTTTATACCAGCCCCCCAAAGAAATACTTAAATATTGCCCAGGCAGAGTCTTATTGATTCAACTAAGTGTTTAAACTCACACGATGTTCACAGACTACATTTGGCATCTGTCTACTGAGAAGGACACAGGACAGGAACTACTGCTCATAGTAGAGACACTCCTCCACTGGGGATTCTTACGGTGGGCTGCCAGACACTATCCTTTCTTTAGGGGACAACTCACCTGCCAGGGGATGGGACCCACACGGCTGGGTGTGGAATCCACCTTGGCTTCAAAGTCTTATTATTCACAGGAGCCAGTATCTCTTGCAATAACTCCATAAGCACAGATTTCAGGAACCTTATAAAGAATGGGCCCAGAGTTTCTGCACTATGGAATCCAAAGCTATGACTCCAGCAGGTATTTACGATTGATGTTAGTTCCCCCAAAGAAGATACAATTTACCAGCTGGAGTCATTTTTGTCATAAGCAGCGTTACTTAGAAACAATATTACTCTTATTAGGTTACCAGGAGAACAGAGCTCCACAGTTAACCAAAGATCATATTCTCAGGTGGGAGGTAAATATCTATATCTATAGATATAAATATCTATACTCCTTTCCAGTAATGCTTGCCAAACTTTGCATGTTATAAAACACGTATAAAATAACTTGTATAACTGCAGAGACTTGACAAAGGCATTAATTATAATTTCTTTATATGATATAATAAGAAAACTAAAACACAAGGCATAAGGGGCATAGTCAATGTTCAATTTGATAAAAGCTGCAAATGGAATCTAGCTCATAAGCAAACCAAGCTGTGACTGTAACGTTTTTGATGTAGTTATCCGGATTTCTAATGAACATGGGATGAATTTAATTGTTGGAATTCTTGGTAGTCACTACTGCTGAAAAAGTTTAATAAAATTAGGAGGCAGCAAATGGCTAAAGATGATCTATTACTCTGTCTCTGGCAGTTGGAAATTTCCTTTTCCATTAACCAGAATTTGGATAACTTCTCTCGAAACTGTAAAGTACCGTCACTTTTTATTTAAACTGTAAAGTACCGTCACTTTTTATTTAAACTGTAAAACTTATGAAAGTTGTTTCTTTTCTTTCTTCAAATAAAACTTCTATATATCACACTGGTGATGCTTTTTCTCAAACACAGACAGATGCTATTCTATTTATCCTAATATTCTTTCTTTAGGTTCAGATCCATAACAGTGACTAAAAGTGACCAGAGGAACTTGGTGATTATAAATACCACTTTCCCAATACTAAAATTTTGCTTTGAATTCCTAAATATTGTCAGTAGGTATTAATATACTTTCCGGCAACACTTGAAATTTTTTCAGTTCACTCAAGGTGCTCAAATATCAGTTAAGTACTTAAACTTAAAACTATCCTTTACTTAATATGCAAAGTTTAATCATTTGTAAAATATTTTTTGACTCCTGACAAAATTCTTTCTTTGAATCCCCAAAGATGTTCTGTTCTTGTTTGTAAAAAGCTAAAAACAGATGGTTATGTGGTGGCTTGGATTTTATCATAGTCACCATTTTCACAGTATTACTTAATCTGTGTATTTCCCTCATACCTGCAGGGAAATATTTATATACGAGGATTCCTCTATGAATAAATAATGTCTTACTTGAATCTCACGGTTGTCAGAATAAAGTCTAGATGATATTCATTTTTAAGAATATTCCCATAATATTTTATTTGCCTTGATTATTTTATCCTCAAAAGATATTTTTCTCTTCAAAATAAAGTTCTTCCAAACATCTCACTTTGAGGATTCTAAATAGCTCTGTCACCTAATAGTTACTAATGTTTACAGATTCAATAGATTCATTCACATGTTTTTTGCAGTAAAAGTTTTAAAATATCCTGAATTATGTTAATCTATGTTTTCTAACATGTGGATGTACTATTATTATTATTGATTTTTTTGCTTTTCAGGTTCCAAGTAGAAAAAAATTTTCTCATAAGTTGGTGAAATTGCAATTCTGTAATACCAATTCATTCAGATATCAGGTATTAATTGTGTGTTTTTGATCTAACACTAATCTAAAAATAGGATCTTGTTTTATATTTTGTTCTTGCATGTGATTTTAAAAGTTTGAACCCTTCTGGGTGGGATGGATATTTTGAGGAAAAGTGTTGATATCACTGATTCATTTGATAACATTTTTTTTATATGTGGGTATCGGGAGTCAAACTCAGGACCTCGCGCTTGCCAGGCAGGTGCTTATGCTGCTGAGCTATATTACTGGCCCAGTATTTTCATACAAATAATGTATTTTGGCAAAAGAACAGGTTATGATAGTTTCATAAAACCAAGTTTGAGATAATGCATATTGTATTTCCTAACTTCTAATCTTTTTTCTTATTACTGTGTTTGCCTTATAAAACTAATATTCAGCTTTAATTAAAATTTTTCTAATATGAATAAATGGAAAGATAAATGTTTATTGTAAGTGTTGAGTTCTAGATCTTGACAGTGTCAAAAATTTTAGGTAACTTGCATTGAAAATGTTTTAAACTATTTTTAAAAACTCAAGGATGTGGTAAAATATTGAGATAGAGTTCAGGCTGGCCTTAAACATGTAGTTGTGTTACCCAAAATCTCAGTATTCAGAGCCTCTTTGTGGGTATTCAGCCCTGCTTCAGGGGACCAATTTTATGTAAACTTTGCAATTTAAAAATAATAAATATAAACCACAATATCTTAAAATTAACAACAAGGTTCTCTTTAGTCAGCTGAACGATGTTTAATGTGAGCTATAAATAAAAGTTAACACCCAGATGGTTCCTTCTCCAAGCTTTAATATTATTTTAAATTAAAAGACCTTAAATAACAATTTTAGATGTTTGGCAATGGCAGCATATCATTGGAATTTCAGTCGCATAGTTCTAGACCTCTGCACAATTTGTAGATCAAGAATTTCTTGATCATTTCCCTCATGTCTGCTTTTAGCAGTGAACCAGATGCTTCCGTTGACAAGTGCGTTATGCTTTAAAGCTGAGCGTTCGTACTTAGGAGATGGCAGTAAATAAATTCTTAGCACCTCCGGTTGCATTTGGATTAAAAAGTATCTCCTCAAGTTTTTCCATTTAAATAGAAGGTAGGGATAGATATTCTCACCAATACATGATCAATGATTTCCCTCCAATCAGTAAAATCATCAAACACTGGAATGAGTAAGGGACATTTGTTATTTACATTAGAGTTTAGTGAACCTCAATTCCAATTGTATTCTTACCTTAAAAGTATTTTGATACTGAAGTGATGAATGGTCTATTCAAAATACTAAACACATCTCTAAGACATGCCCCTTCAGCAAGACTCCTAAAATCATAGAAATGGTCTTTACTGGTGTAAGTAGTTTCATGAACTGCTTTAAATCTTACTATTCACTTCAAAAACTTGTATGAGCATGCTGACCCTCAGCCTCTATATATTACGTTAGAAACAAAATCTACTTGCTCTTTCCCTGTTTGACAGTGGAAAGTTGCATGGTCAATGGCCCTAATTTGAAGCGATTCACCGTTTTCACTGTCATGCACAGGGCAACGCCCCACCTGGAGGTGAACTGTTGGGAGTGAATGTTCTCTGGGAGGCAGCAAAGCCTTTCTTGCTGCACACACAGTTAAGTGCTTAGACACTGCCGGTTCCCTTGCACTTATTCCAGTGTAAAACACAGCTAACAAGCAGATGAAAAAACTCCTAAAGCACAAGTTTTTAGTGATAATTGGAACATAAGTTATCAAGCACCTTTCCCTCACATATATATTGTTTATTGCAAACACTGAGTTTTGCACTGCATGTCTGAGATTGGTTAAAACAAGTATCTGGGGCCGGTGAGATGGCTCAGCGGCACAAGCGCCTGCCTTGCAAGCGCGAGGGCCCGAGTTCGACTCCCGGATCCCACATACGAAAAAGGGGCCGGTGATATCGCTCAGTGGCACGGGTGCCTGCTGGCGCGCGAGGTCCTGAGGTCGACCCCCGGTACCCACACACACAAAAAAAATAAATAAAAAACAAGTATCTGCCAAGATGCTTTATATTGATGTCCATAGCATCAGTTAATATGGTGATTTTGCCAAAAAATTATATCTCATTTTGTTATCTCTCTGAGTATACCTTCCTAGAGGTGCTTCAGAAATCATATGACATTTTTAATTTTTGCACTGGGGAGAGTAACTTTCAATGATTTCTGTGCTTCAGATCCCAGTTTCACCTTTATTCAATTCTTTAATGGAAAGCATTGTTTTGCGTTTTCCACATTTATTCTGGAAAAATTCAGTAGCCTTATCAGAGACAGATTATTGTTCTAGATTTTGAAATTGTGTAACTTCACCACATTTGGTGGGTAGTGAAGACATTCTTCGGTAGCGGACTTTCAGTCTGAGGGGATCTCATGAGCACTTTTAAGTTTCATCTTGAGACACAGGTAGAACATACAAATGAAGAGGCCAGCTTCTGCAGCTGGACTGCCATTTACTTACTGTTTGACTTGGGGGAAATTACTTAACCATTTTGTGCTTCATTTATAAAACAGAGATAATTGTATTTATCTTATAGTATTATTCTAAGCATTAAATGTATGTAAATGCCTTGGAATGTCTAGAATGGAGTAAACACCAATATTTCATCATTGTTGTGACACGTGAGATGTGATGACTTGCTCTGGTGTTCTCTCACAGAGCGGGTATGTGACCCAGCTCTCCAGCCAACAGCCTCCCGATACTACCTGACTACCACCAGCTATTATCACTTTCATTCAAGGTCTAAGTCCTAACAAAACAGACATTCTTTGTCCTGATCAGCCCAGTTCTTTGTTGTGTAAACTACCTGCGATCTCCCTAGCTCCTGATCTTTACTCTGTTTCCTCTCACTTGCCCTAGACCTGTCCCATAATGCATGACCCATTATGCCCCAGTGCTGGGCAAGATGATCGACAGTGCATAGCTGTGTACTTACCAGGCTGATACGCCAACATATTTAGACATCTCTTTGAAGCTTACTCTTGACTAAATTGTTAATACCTAATACATACCACTAAACTGATTCTGTAGTACAAATTTGATAAATGGAACTATTTTCTCACTCAGAGAAAGCACTTAGAGATAACCATTTCAGTGCTACACACTTGAATGTGTTTTACTACACTTAGAAATTATTTGAAGACATTATAGTTATTTTATCACATTAGTCTTAAAAAGAGTTTGGTATAACATGTCCTCATCTTATTGACCTAGTATTTATTAATTTTAACTTCCAATTTAGCTGCTTCCATCTATGTAGCATCCAATTCTTTACACATAAATTTATAATAATTGGAATTCAAGTTAGGAAGGACAATTTCACATCAGAACCAAAAAATATAACAGTGATAACGAAGTATAATTTCAACAATATCATCTTAAAGGAGATTTTGCATATTTTAATGAAGTATCATTCCTATCAATCCAAACATAAATGAACAAATAAATAGAAAATCAACTCAATTCCACTAATAGATGTACTCATTTCCTTAGAAACTCAATAAATAACCAGAATTTGACAAAACACGTTTTGCTTCTTATTCAGCACTTTATCATCTGCTGGTGTAAATGAGAGTCAACTTTGCATTTGGTAAGTTTGACTCTTGGTATTATGAGGATTAAACATCTTAAATAGCTTTCCTTGTTATTAGGGTTATTGCATGATTCTCAGAGACAAAACTAAAAACATTTTTTACATATGAAACGAGAAGTGTAATTTTACGATGAGAAATAAACTATTTTTGTGCTATTCTCCACCTAAGAGCTATAACTTCCTCTTCGAAAACTGATAAACAACTATTTTTAAAAAATAACAAGGTAGTGCTGGGTGTAGTGGTGTATGCCTGTAACCAAGCCCTTGGGAGGCTGAGGAAAGAGGATGGCTGAGAGTTCAAAGCCAGCCTGAACTACATACACAGTGAGACTTCATCTCACACAAAAAAAGTTAGTATGTGGAACTGGCAATACTAAAGTATTATTTTAAAAACTATTTATGTAAAAGGGCTTTAACTTCTATAATATATCAATTCTCTCACCTTGAAAAAATTTACACATTTTTCTCATCTTTAAAAAATCTCTCTCAACCCCAATTCTTCATCCGCCACTCCACTTTTTTTCTCCCCTTGCCATCTCAAAGTTAATATGTCCAAACACAAATGCCTATTTTCCCCCATAATCTTGGTCTATCCAGTCTCTTGAGTCTCCGTTAACAGTGACTCTGCTTTTCCTTTTCTGCAGACAAATAGATCACCAAAGTTATCCTGGTCTCTCCTCTGGTTGTCCACCCTACATGTAGCCCATAAAAGCATCTGGTGGGCTTTCTTTTCACAATTCCGGAACCAGACCTATTTCCCCGCCACCTCACCACTGTCACCTGATCCATTTCTCCCCTGAATAATGAAAGGCTTTAATTGTTCTTCCTGTTTCAATATCTGCTCCCCAAAGTCTATTATTCTCTGCACAGTAGCGAGAGCGATCCTTTTCAAAACGTGACTCAGGCCACGACACTCCTCTACTGGAAATCCTTCAATGGTTCTCCATTTTTTTTTTTCTCAGAGTAGAAGCTAAAATTCTTGCAGTGGTCAAAAAGGCCCTGCATGACCTGTCCCCCTCTCTCATTCGCTCTACTGTAGCAGGACCACCTTGTTCTTTGCTCCTTGAACACGCCAGATTCGCTCCTGCCTCGGGATATCTGCGCTTGGTTTCTGGCTGCCTGGAATGCTCGTCCCTGTACCACCGCAGAATCCACTCCTTCTCCTTCAAGTTGTGTTCAAATACCAGCTTCCCACCGAGGCCCACATGCACCATCCCAGTTAACTCACAGTATCTTACCCTGCACTCCCAATCTCCCTTACCCTACTCTATTTTTCTGTAATATTTACACTTTTTAAGAGTTAGATAATTTATTCATGTCTTGTGTTTACTACTGGTTTTCTCTGCTGAGACGTAAACTCCACAAAGACAGAGATTCTGGTCTGGGTGGTTCACTAACATATCTCTAGCACCTCAAACAGTTCCTCAATAAATGTTGATAAATGATTGATTTTCATCAGCATCAATGTTCTTCCTACACATTCGCAGTCCTAGTAAGATCTTTCGGGTTCACAGTGAATCTATCATTTTGCATCTGAATTAAGATTTTTTCTTCTCCCTAACTGGGAGCTATCTTCAGTGACATCTGGCTTAATCAAACTACAGTGCTGAGTAAGGAAGAATAAGTGTGGAGAATGGCAAAGGTAGCTCAAAGAATTTGGTGGCGAAGTTAACCTATTATCACTATCAAGCAAAGACTTGCCTAACACATGTTGTCAGCCAATTAAGCAACAGAGAAAAGTCAATATGATCTCCAGGTCTTCTAATGCACCGTCATCTACAGAGCTGAACTTGAAAGCAATCCACAGGCTCACAAGAGTGTGGCTCTTTCGAATTATGTTAATGACAAATGTGTGTCAAGCAACAATGGAGAGGAAGCATGTGTGTATGTCTGACTCATCTATGTTGTCAAGCTCATTTTATTAACAAATCCTATCTACTCTGTAAAGGAAAGCTGAAATGATATGTAAAACAAATCACACACCAACTACTGTTTACAGATTACCATCTTTTCTCAGCAATCACAAAATACCAAAATGTTTATAATACTGATTAAAAGTACATGGCATGGGCCGGTGAGATGGCTCAGCGGCTTAAGCGCCTGCCTTGCAAGCGCGAGGGCCCGAGTTTGACTCCCGGATCCCACATACGAAAAAGGGGCCGGTGATATCGCTCAGCGGCACGGGCGCCTGTTGGCGCGTGAGGTCCTGAGGTCGACCCCCCGGTACCCACAAAAAAAAAAAAAAAAAAAGTAGATGGCATAACATTATATAAATATATGAAAAGCACAACAGCATATTGCTCTGTAGAATATTTAGTTTTTATCAGTAGATAAAGGAAAGAAATGTGGAAATAATTAAAATTATTGTGGTTAGGATTCATTTATCATTGGATGATGAAATTATTTTGGTCATAGTTAACATCAGTATCAAATTAACTATGAATAATAATGGGACAAGGATCCAGAGGCAGAGGAGAGGCAGAGAGGAAGGGGAAAGGATATAAAAAGAATGAAGATATGTTAATTACATGTACAAATCCCCTAAGATGAACGTAAACATTATGTACTACAAACATGTACTAATAAAAAATTGAAAAAGTAAATTTAAAAACTATGAATAATATTTGCAATCTTATTTGTAATTTTCAGTGTTAAATAAATTGCTTCATAAATAAGAACTCACTTTAGATTATATGTGTCATACTCAATGGAAGACCTTGGCACTGCAGGGATCATATAAAGAAATCCAAGAGTTTCATTTTCACGTACTATTTTAATGATTTGCAAGGGATCACGAATGTTGGCTTTAACGACTTCTTCCCGGTCATGGAAAATGTACTTAGGATAGGTGGAAGATCTAGTCCCGAAGAGACCTCTTCTTCCAATACCCGTACGTGGCAGTTTAGGAGGAGAAGGAGAGAACACCTCAACAGAGGGCCGACGGCTCTAAACAAAACCAATTTTTAAAAAATGAGTTTTTGGGCAAGAAAAAAGGGAGGGACAAAATATTATTTTCAAAAGACAAGCATTTTGAAACTGAAAAATTTCAAACTGTTGCTAGGGACTGACATCCTTTCTCAGTGCTCTCTACCCAAGTGCCCAAACCCTTCCCACAAGCCTGTCCCGGGTCCCACGGACCCCTCTCCTTTAGCTCCATTTTTTTTAAGCCCCATTGCTACGAGCTCTATGGTGTTCACGGGAGCTCGCCACTCTCCTCGCTCAGTTGCTTGGCATCTATCCTAACTGTGGCCTCTCCTCTTAGGCTCCTCACCTGTTCTCATCGCCTTGATGCTTTTCAGTGAGTGAAATCCTGGACAGCTGTTATCATAACTCATGATAAACTTTACTTCTCTGTGAATGCGAGGGGTGCCTACAATGAGTATGGGGAATTACTGGTAATAGCTTTTGAGAAGCACTTATTTTATTGACTAGTAATCATCTGTTCTGTAGACCAGTGTTCTGAAACCTAAATGTGCATGTGAATTCCTTGGGGTCTTGTTAAAATGCCGATCCTGACTCAGTACTACTGGGGTGCAGTCTGCAACTCCACATTTCTACCCTGTCCACAGGAGATGTGGACCCTCCTGGCTCACAGTCCTCACTGGAAGCAGCAAGGCTAAGTCCCACCCTCGCCATGCGCACACATTAGGGCTCCCCTGTCTGTACCTTCCGTGCCACTCATACCCTTTTGTTCATCCCCAAAACACTGGGGAAGCGTCACTCACATCCTTCCCTCCTGCAGAGGAGGTTACCAACGTCACTTGAGGACATCTGACACGACCTTCAAAGACCATCACCTTGTCTCTGGTAGGACAAGGGAACTGCCTAAAGATAACAGAGACACCATGCTGGGCCTGCTTTGTTGAGTAACTCATGTAAATATACAAATGATTTCTTTAGTGCCTGTTGCAGAGCTGATAGAGGCTGCCATTTCTACAAGAAGTTTATTATTATGAGCTCGGTGGAACAACTTTCTCAGAAAATCTGTATTCACAAATATCATTATTCTCCATTTCTGACAAAACATATCCCACTGACTAGCAATTTGAGAGAAGCCCAGCAAGTTCAGAGCTGAAGGAAATAAATCTTTAACTCAAAAGTTGTCATGGATGGCAGTCGTGGTATTATTCTCTGATTTGAAAGAACGGGCCAAATCTGATACCCAAAATGTGGAAAAATCCATGTTGTTCTCTCTCAGTGTTACAACAAGGGCTACAGTCAAGTTCAATATTTTTATAAAACTAAAGTATTACTATTTTAACAGAAAATACATTTATTTTCTTTATTATATCTTTTTAAAAGTTTTACTCCATTGTAAGTGAAAGATTTATTCAGTAATAGGGCTAAACATTTTCATGAGTGCTTATTTCTAATTATGTAACTCAGTGGGAAGAAGTTATCAATTTAGCAGTCACAGGTTCAGAGTTGGGATGGGGAATGAAGGAAGCATTTATTCATATGCTGTAGATCAACTATAGTAATTCTTGCTCAAGGTTGCCCAGTTCAATTTTATAAGTCAACATTTTCCTTAATTACTAGAGTTTTTCTTTCCTTCCTCTCTCCTTTGCTTTCTTCCTTCCTTCTTTCCTTCCTCCCTTTCTTCCCTTCCCTTCTTCGTTCATTTCCTTCCTTCCCTCCTTCCCTTTCCTTCTGTCCTTTTTCCCTCCCTCCCTTTCTTTCCTTTCTTCTGTCCTTCCTTCCTACCCTCCTTTCCTTTCCTTTTGTCCTTTTTCCCTCCCTTCCTTCCTTCCCCTCTTCCTTCCTTTCTTCCTTTCTCAGACAATTTACATTTCCGTTTTAAACTCATTCTGAGAAATCAGTACTGAGAAGTAATCCTCTTAGAATAAATAACTGCTTCCTCTTATGTGGAATATCCCACTTTACCCCACATTTCCTTTAACTCTAACTCTTTACTGAATTCTTCACTGAAGTGACAGTTACAACCAGGACCCATAGCCCATAAACTAACATTCCTTTTCTGCTCTCTCTTTCATCCTACATGGCCATTTCTTTAAGCTCAAGCTCCTGAAGTCCATTTTGTGCCCAATGAATTAACTTATGAGCAATTAAATCTTTTCCGGCTCTAAGCTCTCTCCTCTTCGCAGAACCTGTATTAACTGAATTTATGAATTCCATATAACTTCCCATCTGACTTCAGTCTCTCAGGATGATTTCACCCAAATCTATAGTGAGCTTCTGTCCACCTGGCTTCTCTTTAAGCCCCGTCTCTCCCGCCTTATCTATTGCATTCCTCTGAGCTTAGTGAAATTCCAAGGGTGGCTCTTCCTGTT
Organism: Erethizon dorsatum; assembly: GCA_028451465.1. Lineage (NCBI taxonomy): Eukaryota > Metazoa > Chordata > Mammalia > Rodentia > Erethizontidae > Erethizon > Erethizon dorsatum. The sequence continues at coordinate 15,931,292 of CM051824.1, forward strand.
AACTGTCCCTCTGGCCATCAGATGTAAGGGTCCATTCCATTCAGTTCTTCTCCATTTTACACCTTAGCTGAACAGTGAGAGTTACTACTGCACCCGACTGCGGTTGACTATTGCCCACCGCCAGACTCCGAAATCCTCGAGGACACGGCCAGTCCTCAGCTGTGCATTTCCAGCACTGTAGCCCAATGCCTGAAACCAAACTAGCACTCAAATATTTAATGAGCATTGAAGGGTTCTTCAGTCAAAAGCTCAGAGAAGTCTTGGCTGTCCTAGCATCTTTACTGTGCCCTGCACATTTTTTCCCACATTTTCTGTTTCTTTCTTTAATTACCTACAGATAATCTTTAAAAGCCAAGCTCTAGTGATTTCTCTCCTAAGATACTATCCATTTATGTCCTGGAAGACAACTTTACCGCTCTACAATTCTCACCAGCTACAAATATTCTTTTGAGCTGATTCAGTCTATTTTGTTGCTTCCCACCGAGGTCTTCAAAGATTTTTGCTTTTGGTAAAAAACGATGAAATAAATGAAAATAATTATATAACATTCAATACATTGTTATATCTTTTAACATGGATAAAGTCAGAAGACACAGGTGCTGAAAGCTTCCTTTATGATTTTCCTCTACTGTGCAACGTTTCTTTAAATCGGAAGAACTGAGAGAGACTGTATCTCCCAAACCTATATGCAATCTTTTAGAAAATGATTTTGGTACTATTCTCAGGAGTTAAAAGCATATTAGCAATACCAAACAAAACAAAAATTAATTAAAAGCATTGCTTAGGTATTTTAATATTACACTGTACCTTCTTTTTTCCCAGAACATCTTGAGGCTCCAGTGGGGTGAGAGATTTGACAGAACCCCTTTCCGCTACGCTGGCTGGTGGTTTAAGGGTTCCACAAGTCATTAACTGAATGCGGCTCTGTTCCTGTATATATTCCGGCTGCTTATGATCTTGGTAGGCTTTTAGCACTGGCTTTGGGGAACAGAGAGACAGGTTAAGCTTTTTAACAGTGTAAACTTGCCTGATTCTTCACAGCCTTTGGGCTGTTTCCCTGTTAGAAATTGATCTCCTCCCTGGAATAATTTCCTACCAAAACCACAGTCCTATCAGCATTACTAGAGTTGTCCATCCTCGATCTATTACTGGATTAAAACTTTTCTGCTTAGTTTCCACTGATTTGGTACTTTAATTTACCACCAATACTTCTAGGAGTAAGGTTATCACAGAAAAGCTCAGAAGCATGAAATCATGTATCTCCTAATTGTCCACGACAAACCCCCACTGTTTATTGCCACTCTACCAAGAAGGATCTCTGTGCCGAAAAAATGGGAGTCACTGGGGCATGTAATGGCTGTGAGAATTGGGAACCCCAACTTTTCCAACAGATACTCAGAGGAAAGTATGGGAAAAAAACTAAGAATAGCAGTGGAAACAGGTGTGAGTTCTTCAAATTCCAATTCACAGGTTACTGAGGTAGACTGAAGATATCAAAGCAGCTTGGGTCTTAAAAATTGGCTAAAGAAAGGTCCATCCTAGGCCAAAGTTCCATATGGGAAAGTAGCTTCAGGAAATTCAATACTAACTGTGGGAGAATGATAGGATAAGGGTAAAGAAAAGAGAAAGTCCAGATGAATGTGGGGAAAGGGAACACAGGAAGGAGATACCAGAAAGTATGGCCACTTTCTAGGCAACTAGTGAAAAATAACAGATGAGGAAGTTCTAGAGTTTGAAAACTATTTAGCCACTCTCTCCCCTCAAAAAAAGTACTGAAAAATTCACATCACTTTACAAATGTGTTATAGCAGTGAGAACAAAAAAGGCCTATAGTTAGCTCTCACACTGAATTTATCTTAAGAAAAAGATGGAAGAGAATAAGGAACAGAATAGCTGTACATATACTAGAAAAGTACTGAACTGACATGCTTACACATACTAACGAAAAAAAAACTCTAATTCAAAGTGAGCTAAAAACATGAGAAAGTATAAAAAAGAAAATGAAATAGGACTTGGAAATCTCAGAAAAGAAGAGAAAAAAGGCTTTGCAGATAATAAACGAGACTTGATTTTTACTACTAAAAGGACACATCAAGTATGTGGGACAGGAACCCAGAATGACCTGCACTGACACTCATTCTGGTAAAGGTGCTTGAAGAAAAGGGGGAAAATGAGAATCCAGGTTAGAAGGATCAAGTCACTTACAAAGAAATCTGGTTGTCATTAAATTTTGTAAGCAGTGGTTTAAACCAGAAGAAAATGGAATACATGTTTAAGATATGCAAGGAAAGAACGGTTTGATTCAAGGATTCTGTATCCACCCAAATGGGTAATCAAGTATAAAAGCTGCAAACACAGTGCTATGAATATTCAAGAATGCAGGGAAGACTGTGCCCTTAGGAGAAGCTACTAGAGAATACTAGACAACCAAAATGACTACAGAGATCCAAACAGTAAAACTGGTGAGAGTAGTGGAAAAGTTTGGGAAATAGATGGTTGCAATGACTGTGCAATACTGTGAATGTACTTAATGCCACTGAATTATACACTTAAAATTGTTATGTATATTTTATCACAATGAAAATGGTGATAGGCATGCAGTATGTACTTAGCTATCTATATGCATATGATAACTATGCTCTGATAAGGTTCATATAGTACAACAAGAAAAGATTAGGGACAGTTTGTGGGTGATAGAAAAAATCACTGATTTATCTAAAGCAGTGGTTTTTAACCTAGGACAATTTTGCCTTCCGCTCCAAGGGTATCTTGCAATGTCAGAAGACATTATTGGTTGTTCCAGCTAGAGGTTATGTTACTGACGTCTGATAGGCAAAGGTTAGGGATACTGCTAAACAAGCTACAATGTCCAGAGTAGCCTCCACAGTACACAATTACCTGGCTCAAAATATCAATGGCACTAATGCCTATACATTTTTTAGATTGCTATGTCTCCTTACTATATTGACTTATTTATAATGAAATGACCTTCCTTATTCCAGGAATATTCTTTGCTCTGAAATCTACTTCATTCAACAAATCCTTCCTAACCTGAATTCAGAAAAATACTCTCTTCTGCATTTTCTTTAATCTACCTGGAATTTAGTTTTTAGTATTGTGGAGGCGGAACTCTGGTTTTTTTTCTTTATACATAAATCAGTTGTTACAGCACCACTTGTTAAATAATTCACTCTTTTATCCACTGAAGTTTGATGTTACCTCTGAAAAATATAAACTTTGTATTTTACCGTGGGGTTTTTTTCTGGGCTTTTTATGCCATTCTTTTGGTCTCCTTAGAAGTTGATTATCATACAACCGTCTTAATTATAAAAACTGAATTAAAAACCTTTGTACCTAGTTGGGCAAATAACTACATTTCTGTAACTTTTCAAGATTGTATAAGTCATGTTTATAGCTTTGTTTTCAACATGTATTTGAAGATATTATTGTCAAAATCCAAGAAACAGGCTTTGGGAGTCTGATTAAGATCGAATTAAAATGAGATCAACTAGGGAAGAATTTTATTACTACCCATATGGATTCTTGCCTTCCACAAGTATGGAAGACCAGTAAGTAGGTCTTAGTGTTTCTCACTCAGGCTTTACAATTTTTCTTTGCATAAGTATAATTAAAAAAATAGGTACTATTTTTCATAAATAGTGTAGGAGCAGCTGAGGTTCTATTTGCAATAAAATGGTGATGGAACAGCTAGAAAAATAGTTTGGAAAAAGGTAAAATTTGATTCATACATCAGGATATAGTCCAAATGAAAAAAGAGATACAGATGTAGAAATCAATACCACAAAAATATTAAAAGAAAAAAAAGGTGATTCTTTTATAATTTGGAGAAAGAAGAAGGCTTTTTAATTATGGCAAAAAATAGTTTGAGTTTTATCAGGTAGGTCTGTTATTATAGTGGTACTGATGTAGCAACTGCAAAACATTTTCATGCATTTCTATGAAAATGAGTAGATATATTGGTGTTGCTAAGAACTGTGTTTTTCAATTCACTATAGCCACGTTATGGAACCAGGCTAGGTGCCCATTAGGAAGAGTAAACAAAGAAAATGTGGTACATATACATAATGGAGTATTATTCAGTGATAAAGAAGAACTGAATCTTGTCATTTGCAGGAAAATGGAAGGAAGTAGACATCATCCTGCTAAGCAAATTAATCCAGATTCACAAAGACAAGTATCACATGTTTTCCCTCATATGTAGAATCTAGAAAAAAAGATGACATGAAGTAGAAGGATGACTATTAGACAAGAAAAAGGGGATCAGGGGAGGGGGAAAGGGGGTTATATGATCAAAATATGTTATATGCATGTATGAAAACACTGGAATGAAAGAGAGTGAGTGAGAGCGAGAGCTGTGCTTTTCACTGTAGAAGGGACAGACAAATATAGAAGAGAGAAGATAAAGAAAAGAGAAAGTCAACAAAAAGTCATAGGCTTTGGATTGGAATGAGTACAGTTAGTATGAATTCTAGATTTTAAAATTCAAATACATGCACACACATTGTAACTGTGTGGCTTTTTAAAGATCTAAATATATGCCAAGTAGTAATATGTACACATGGTAGCCAGATCTTAGGCTCCACACATCTTTTCCCATTAAAAAAGATGCCTAACTTCATGGCCAAAACATGGAAATTACAAAGTAAACCTTGAATGTTTTTTGGGGCCAGAAAGCAAGGAAGTACTCAAAAGCTGTTGATGATATGGCAAAAAGAGGGGAATCCTTTCAAAATAAGGAATGAAAAAATAAAATGAGAATTAATTTTACAAGAAAAGCACAGTATCTTATTATAGAGTACTACCTATGTATCACTGAGGATGACAAAGTACAAAAAAAAGAAAAATGCTAAATATGATTTGTGGAAATAATCATATGATATTCTCCATAGATATAGAAAGGGCATTTGATACAATTCAACATTTATTTTAATCAAAATAATCAAAAAAGAATGAGATGCAAATTGCAACAATAATGTGATGCCATTTCAGTCTACTGGTCTGGCAAGAACAAAGCAATTGATAGCAGCTGCTTTAGCAAGGGTATGGGTTAAAAGGCCCTGTTTTACACAGTAGGTAGAAAAATTGTTTAAACTTTTCTGGAGGACAACTGGACAATATTTTTCAGAATTAAAAATGTATATATTCTATGATCTATAAAACATCATTTCTACAAAACCATCTTTATATGTACAAAGTTATTCAATGCAGCATTATCTATGATAGCAAAATAACAAAATAAAATATAATTAAACTGAATTCCCATCAATAGAAGACCAATTAATGGGTACACATCCATACAACAAAATACAGCATTAACTGTTAGAAAAAAATTCCTCCATATGCATGGATTGGAATAATTTCTATGTTTAAGTAAAGGAAGCACTGTGAATACCAGTATAAAGTTAACCGTGGACTTGATTGGCTTGGGAGCCACCTAGGAGATTACAGTAAAGTACACTCTTGCTTGTATCTGGGTGGCTCATGGAGGCATGACCTTGGGGTCTGTATCTGACCCTGGCCTGTTCCTCTCTGGCACTGTTCCCCTGTTCTGTTTCCAGGCCACCACCATAAAGTAAGCAGCTGTGCTCCATTCACCATGGCCTTTTGCCATGATATTCTGCCTTGAAGCCAGCTACCAGTGGACTAAACCTCTGAAACCTTGAGCCAAACAAACTTCTCTTCCTTTAAATTGTGAGTATCAGGTACTTTGTCCCATCAACAGGAAAGCTGACTAATACAATCAGTATGTCTTGTCCAATGCTACTTTAAAACCATACATATTTTCACACATTCGTATATGCAAACCTATTTGAAAAAAATACAAGATGGTTTGAAGGGCACACAACCATGAGTAAGAGTAAATATCTGAGAGTGGGAGATGAGAACTTTACTTTTTACTTTATACTTATGAACTGGTCCTTTACATGCATTTATAATTATCCAAGGGGGTACAAAAACTTTCTGAAAATTAAGTATTATCAGACACACATAAAATTTTTCAGAACACCAGGCATTTTAAATTTAATTTAATTTATTTTTTTTGTGGGTACCGGGGGTCAACCTCAGGACCTCGTGTGCCAGCAGGCGCCCGTGCCGCTGAGCGATATCACTGGCCCTTTTTTCATATGTGGGTTCCGGGAGTCGAACTCGAGCCCTCGCGCCTGCCAGGCAGGCCCTTACGCTGCTGAGCCATCTCACCGGCCCCATGGCATTTTTAATTTTAAAAAATGAATGTATATTACTTTTCCTGGAGTTTCAAGCATTAAATGTTATCCTAAGTACTGTTAGAGCAAAGAAAGGGAACATGGGTGATGGGGAGGGAGGGGCAGGCCAGTAATGCATGGGAGGTAGAAATCATCAAAATATGTTACATGTATGTATGAATCTTCCAAAAAGGAAATCCATTATCTGTATAACTCATATTCACAATAAAAAGTGGTATCCCAATATGTTAAAGAGCCTCCTAATCTAGATAGATAAGTATCTGTATTGTGCATAATCCTAGAGAAAATTTACGTGCAAAAAATGGTTCACCGCTTTATCCCACAATTTAAACAGATCCTGGAACTTAATATCTGTTGAATAAATGTTTACAGTGTTTACAATTTCATAAACACATTCTTAGCTTTTAAAGTTTCCATCCTTTCTTCGTCAGTTAAGAGTCCAGAAATAACATCCATCCCTTAAAGCAATGCTGTAACTTCCTGTGTGTAAACAAAATGGACAAAATACTGTTTGTTTGTTTGTTTTAACTTACCAGAGGCTCTAGTTTTACAGGCTGCTGTCTTTTTTTTGTCCTCTCCTGAGCTTTTGTGGTGTGTCCAAATGTTAGGATTTGTTTATCAGATTCATTTTCTGTAGTTGTTACATAACTCACTCTTCCCCTTGATGTTACATTACTCGGTCTTGAAAGTCTAGGATTTTCTAAATTATCTGCAAGACTTTTCAGGTCCATTTCACTCTCTGAAGTCTGATAAGTCATCTTTACTCCTGGAAAGGACAGGGTAAGGAAAAGGAAAGTGAAAAATTTGAAGAGTTTGTTAAAATGTAGATTCTGACTTGTACACTTTGAGGTGCAAAGTCCTAAAGCACTAGAACTATGACCCTTTTGTAATGGTCTTGTACTCACCACCACACACACTCTCATCCCATCAGATGAATGTAGGTGTACTTTAAAATACCCCTCAAAATAGTATCATAGCACAAAAGGTTTTGAACCAGGGGTTGGCATAGGTAGGTTCCAGTTTAGCTCAGTGCTGGCCAAGAAAACTGAGGGCCTCCTATGTAGTTTTAATTTTCCAAGTAACCGGTCACAAAAAAGAAGAAGAAGAAAAAGAAGAAAAACAAGGAGGAGGAGAAGGGGAAGGGGAAGAAGAAGAAGGGGAAAAGGAAGAAGGGGAAGGGGAAGAGGAAGAGAAAGAGGAAGAAGAAGAAGAAGAAGAAGAAGAAGAAGAAGAAGAAGAAGAAAACAGATGACACTACTTATTTTAATTTTATGTATGTAACATTCAAATTTTTATTTCAATACATAGTATAAAATTACTACTGTGATATTTTATTTTTTGGCACTACACCCCCCGAAATCCAGTGTGAATCTCGTACTTAGAGCGCAACTCAGTAAAGTACCAGCCACACACGTCTAGCAGCTGCCATATTGAATAGCGCAGGACTACATATGACCATTCAAATAGATCTTATACAAGTCTCTTGATATCGCTATTCCTCATTTTCCACAATTCTAAAGTGATAGGTAAATAGGTAATCACTGAAATGCTTTTCCACTGAATTTCTGTGCCTCTCCAAGTCCTTCCTTATGTGCTTGGGAAACCATGCTACATTTCTGGCCCAGAAGTCGGAGCCCTGCCCCAAGGCTCGGCATCACTCGACTCACCACTTCAGACAGGAGCAACCGTGGCTGAGGGGTCTCCGGAAACTGAGCAACGCCTCCTGTGCGAGTAGAAAGCTAGCGTTGTACTTTTTCTCGTTGCCTAGCAGCTACCAACCCCGCACCCCGCACTGCTGCGTGACCTGTCACCACGGTAACGCCTCAGCGAATCACGGCTCTTGGTCCAGGAACTCGGCAAGTGACTGAACCAATCAGTGTCTCCGGATCGTTTCTTGCGTCCCTGGTTGGTGGCGAGCCCTTACGGCCCGCCCATTTCCCCCCTGGGTGGGGGAACTGAGCACTTCACGGGTGCTTGCAAGACCCGCAAAGGAGGTGGTTAAATGTTTGCTCGCTTTTTGACCCTTCATGCGCACTGCCCCAACTTCCTACAAGAATCTCTTCTGTTTTCTCTCAAGAGGCTCAAAACTGACTTGAAATTCACTTTGATCTCAGATTCCCTGGTTCAGGAATCAAGAATCTCAAGAGAGTGATGTATGTTGCTCGGATAGTTGGAGTCCTACTCTGGAAGGGCGACCGATCTGCCCCATCCCTGATATCCTCCCGAGAGTGTCCAAAGGTGCGAAAACGTGGGTTCTTCTTCCCCTCAAACTCCACTGTGAGCTTTCAATGAGTGTTTTTTCTCCCCTGGAAGACAACTTCGTATCAGCCATAGCAGGAGCCTCATTATGCGGTCCCTGTCCCGTTTACCAAACCCTGGATCTTGTTCTGGAATTTAGCGTCGCTTACTTAGGCCCCAAACTACTATTGCTAGTGTTGTACATATGGAAGTCCAGTGCCGATTGCGTACTGCAGATGACTAATCCCAGTTACCGATGCGAGGAAGCAGAACTTTCACAGGCCTTGAGGAACTGGTACACCAGGTGGCAGAGCCTGGTTTTCAAACTCCCCTCCAAAATGAGATGGTCACTGCCACGCTTTCCTGTCTTTTTTTTTTTTTTTTTGTCTTTCTTTTCTTTTAACCTTGATGTTTGTTTCTTGCCTTAAATGCCAACTTCTATATGAAGTGCAGGAACAGGATGCTGCATACTTACCCACAATGTGCATTTTCTCAATCTTAACATATTCAGGAATGATTTTACACGCTGGTATAACAAGACCTCTGAAAGAATCATAAAGATAGAGCTGGAGTGGCGATTACAGATTCAGCTCCCTCATTTGATTATTAAGGAGTGATAGTCTTTGTCATTGCTACATAAACATTAAATGGAACAGATTAAAATTTTCACTGCACATTTCATTTTAAAGTGAAATTTAAAACATGAACACAAATGAGAACCAGTCAAATTTTAAATAGGAGAAGAAGGAAGGGAAGGAAAGAAGGAAGGAAAAAGGAAAGGAGAGAAAACAACATAAGGTAATATGTATTGAAATGATTAGGAAACTAAGAACAGTTTGGAAGAGTATTGGAGACTATAAAAATGACTTAGCAGATTTGAAAAATAAGCAAATATACTGTAGAACTGAAAAAATACAACAACCAAAGTTAACTCAATGGATGGAAGTACTGACACATGCTACAATAAGGATAGACCTTGGCAACCTTATGCTAAGTGAAATGAACTAGACACAAAAGGCATATAATGTCTGATTACCAAGAGTAGGAAAATTCACAGAAATAGAAAGTTGACTAGTGGTTGCCAAGGGCTGGGGAAAGGGAACTAAGAAAAATAACTGTTAAATAAGTATAGAGTTTCCATTTGGGCAATGAAAATGTTCTAGAACTAGGTAGTGCTACTGATTGCCCAACAGTATGAATATACTAACTGCCACTTCTGGTAAATGTAATGTTATGTTTAACACACACAGAGACAAACTTGGTAGACAGATTGAATAGCATATTAAGCACAGCTCAAGAGAAAATATGTGAACAGGAAAATAGGCAAGAAGAAGTCATCAAAATGAAATAAAAAACCCAATGATGGAAAAATACAGAAGAGAAGCTAAGATTCATAGAAGATTCTGGGAGAAGTTTTAACCGAGTTAAATTTTGGCCTAAGAAGAAAAGGAAAAAGAATGAAATAGGGGTAATATTTGCAGAGATACTTGCAGATGAGGCATTCCATAAGAATTTTCCAGAACTGAAGTTAGACTTGGACTTGAGGTGGATAAAATCTGTTTGAGATGATAATATTGGAAAAGGTTAAGTTATTATTGAGTTCAAGGTATCCAAATGACTGAGATGTAGAGTAATATTATAATGGAGTGCATAGTTAGTGAGCAGCTAAGTCATTTCAATGAAAGTCAAGATTGATAGTGAGGCACTATGACTTTTGGCATTTCAGTAGATTTTTATACAACCCACGTTAACTGTTCCTACATCTCTGTTGTGATGTGCAATAAAACTTTTTGAGTAAAACTGTGTGCCTCTCTTTGGTAACAACAAGGACAATAACAGATAGGAGGCTGTCCCACTTGACAGCTAAGGTAGTCAATGAGAGAAAACCTAAAGGACAGAGGGGTGACAGCTACCAAACAAGGGGAAAGTGAACTGCATCTCTGAGTCCGTGGTGGTATCCCATTCCATTAAAAGTAGCACACAAGTAGCACAGCAGATGCTGAGATGGGACCCTGGTTTACGTAGTACAAAATGCAGTTCCTTTTGCATATTTGTACTATTTTTGAACTCTGCTCATCAATTCTATTTAGAAACAAGATGCCCGTGGCTTGAATCCTGGATGCTTTCCATAACTTCATTAAACCACATAGTAAAAAGCCAATTCTTGAGGGAGGGAGAGGTGGTGCAAAGGTTGGTCCATGAGTACTAAGTTTAGCTTGGTAAGAGAGAGAAGTTCTGGTGTTCTACTATGTGGTTGAGTGAAGAGTGTAAACAGTAGATAATACCCAGTGTTGCTGCCAAAGGAACTAGGTTGAGAGCCCTGTTACTGTCTAACTTGTTGTGAGCTGAGCGAGACACAGGTTGGTACTTCAGCCTACAGATTCGCGGAAGGGCCATTGGGTCAGTGGCTGAGTCTAATGCCATGCACCACCAGTTTGACCATACACCTTAACACCCCTAACTGGTCCCTTCCTGACCCTTTTTATTCTTATATTAGGGATTTGATTATTCCATAATGCTTTTGCTGCTAAATTACAGTATGCCTCCTTATTAAAATGTTATCATACTAATTTTCTGAGTTCATAAAAAGCCAAGTCCGTTTTCTTTTAAACTATTAGACACTCCCCAACAATTGCCTATGACAGAGAATCTTGGGGAAGTTCAAAAGCTTAAGATTCTGGGTTGCTAATCTCACTTTACAATTGAAGTTCAGAGAAGCAAAGTTAACTCTCCCAAGGCTGTACAACTAGTAAATAGTCAGTAAAAGAGGGCACAATCACAGGATACTGGCATTTTATTTTTAGGTATTTATTTAGAGAAATAAACGCATAAAGACTTGTGTGTGAATTTTTTTTTTTTTTTGTGGGTACCAGAGGTCGACCTCAGGACCTTGCGCGCCAGCAGGCTCCCGTGCCGCTGAGCGATATCACTGGCCCTTTTTCTTGTATGTGGGTTCTGGGAGTTGAACTCAGGCCCTCGCGCTTGCCAGGCAGGCGCTTATGCTGCTGAGCCATCTCACTGGCCCATGTGCGAATGTTTATAGCAGTTTTATGTGTAATGATCAAAGCCTGGAAACAACCCAAATGACCATGAATCAGTGAATGGAGTGTGGTACCACAACACCACAGGATACTGCAATATAAACTCAATAATAAAAAGAAACATACTGTAGACACATGCAACAACATAGTTAAATCTGAAAAACTATGCTAAAGATAGTGGACACAAGAGAACATATTGTCTACCTGCAATTCCATGAATCTCTAGAAATGGTGATCCTAATCTACAGTGAAAGGAAAGTGACTAGTTGTTGCCTGAGCCGGGGGATGGGGTAGAAGATGGACTAGCAAGGGGAATGAGGACATTTCGGGAAATAATAGAAATGGTTTATATTTTGATTATTTTGGTGGTTACAGGGTGTACCCATCTGTAGAAACTCCACGTATTACATATCTTAGAACATGTGGGTTTTATCATATGTAAACTATAACAATGAAATTGATTAAAAATCATATTTCTAGCATTAGATTTCAAAATCACAGATAGGACTTTCTAACTATATACATTTCAAGTTTAATACCAGATCCAACAAATCAGAATCTCTGGAATGATGATGAGATAAGTATATGCTGAAAAATCTTTATAGACTATTCACATGGACATCACTTGTGAAGAACTACATCTGCAGATGAAAGATGACAAGATTATAAAGTTGTAGTGAATTGAGTAATCAGGTCATAAAACAGTTTGCATAACATGATTGTATTTTTTAAGCACAGAAAAAATATATAGATGTATATATGTATATCTCCTTGGAAACTATATGGAAGAAATTATGTGTTTATGAGAATTTTTATGTTATATACTTTGCTCTTCTGTACATTTAAAAATAAAGACCGTATGGTACTTTAACAGTGAGGAAAAGATGAGTTATTATAAAATTAGCATACGAAAACATAAAGAAAGCTTAAACTTGGCAGAGGCCAGACAGAATGAATCACGAACAGCATTGAAGGATTTGGCCTTTGATGAAAAGGAATGACATCCATGCTATGTGGATGGTAGGAAAATGAAAAATAGATAAATTGGAAGCTTTGGGATCAGATTTACTCTGTTTTCCCTTGGAGCAGGTGATAGGGTCAGCTGTTAGGAAGCATGGAGGTGGGAGTCGTAAAGGCTTCATATATCCGATATGGGGAATTAGTAACTCACCCTTAACCTTGGCCATCCAGTTTAATTTGAGTCTGTGGACTGCTTACAGTTGTATTCATGTTTGTGTGTGTATATTTTTTCTCTATAGCTTTAATCAGATTCTTAAGGAAATCTGGGACCTATTACTCCTCAGAGCTGGAACTATACCATCTCAGCAAGTGTGTGGTGCTGCGTGTGGTGCAGGTTAAAGACTAGGGGCTCAGTTTCCGAGATGTTCGTGATACTCTGTTGCTCCATCACCACCTTCTGGCCAAGTGAATGTACTGCTAGCCAACGTGGAGATTGTGAATGGGGACTGTGGTTTCTCAGATTTGGAAGGAACTGAAGGCATCAACATACCAATAAACATGAGAATAATAATTACTACAAAGTTTTCCTCCACAATGTTGATCCAATGTATGTATGCGTGAGAAGCCCTGGCCAAACTCAGGTAATTATATTCTGGAAATTAAAAGTCATTTGAAGGGACACTTAACTGTGTATTATGATCACGTGGAGAGCTTTGAAAAGTCCTGATGCTCAGGCCATACACTGTAATAACTACATCCTCTGAGTAAGGGATAAAGGTATCAGCATTTTTAAAGGTTTTCTTTCCCTCTGGTGACTTCAATGTGCAGCCAAATCTCAGTACCTCCGGCAGAAGGCTTTGCTATCCAAGGTGTGACCCATGGGCAGTAGTATCAGTGTCACCTTGGAGTCTCATCAGATACTAAGGATCTTAGGTCCTGCCCCAAGCCTCCAGGATCAGGATCCATTTCATTTCTCGGGTGTCACTGCATGTTAAATTGAGATGTTCTATCACTGAGAACGGAATGGGTGTCTCATAGGTCTGTTGAATATACAAGGTTGGAATGGTGCCTGGACATTAAATTTCTCATCTCTAATTAGTTCCAGTTACAGGAAATGTGTTACTTCTGTGGACAGCTCTAATCGTCAGAAAGTTCCATTTATGGTAGAATGAATATCTTCTTTTTGTCAATTTTACAGACTGTCTCTATGAACTCTTTTAACGTATTTGAAAGTAGATATTGTTTTTCCCTTAATCTTCCTGCCTTGAATCCCTATCTTCTAACCTTCTAACTTCTTAATTCTATGTATGATATTTTTGTAGACCTCTCCCTAGTAATTCTACACTAAGAATGGCTGTCATCTTTCAAGGTAAGATGCTAGATGTGGTGTGACATAATGAAGGTAGCAGACAAATGACTTTCCTTTGTCTGGAAGTTCTACTAGCTACTCTTTTTTGCTTTCTGAAGATCAAATTATTAATCATGCTGTTTATTAAGTGCTGCACTATAGAGAGCCTGTATCCAGAAAACAAATCAATATTGATGGTCCTTAGGGCCTCAGATCTTGCACACCAACCACTGAGTGCGTCCTGAGCTCATGCGGGGGACCGACACGGGAGAACTGGGATGAGAGGATGGGGCGTTTGTCCCCAGTGGAGACTCTTGTCACCCAGTCGCTTCTGCTAGGACCTCAGCCTTTAGCGGAGTGCAACTTTCCTCAGTGTGGCTGTTGGGAAACATCTTCAAACCTCATCTGCTGCCCCTGATCCCGGCCTGTCTTCTGTTCTCCAGCTGTTGGCTCCAAACACAAACTAATGACCCCACACAGCCCTTCTAGCAGTGGCTTTAGTTTCCCATGCTTCACTGTATCATAATCGTGTGCCTTGGGGAGTCCTTTCCTGTTCTGTTGAACGGGCTGTTGAAACTGAGCAAGCAACATATCCTGATTAGTCCCACATCAGTTCTTCCCTGAATATTCAGTCTCAGCATCTCACTCCTATTCCATTATTGGGCCTGAAGGTGTTGTGTCAATGATGGCTGCGCCATCTGGGCTTCCTTTTGGACCACTTGCATCACCTACAGTCTTCCAACATCTCTTCCATGTAGAGCATTTCCAAGATGTTCAGTGACGATCTATACACACATCCTTACTCCAGGAATTTAAATCACCTGGGTGTGGCCAATGTTTTTTGCCCATAGAGTTCATGTTAATACAGCATTTTAGAAAGAAATTATGCAACATTTATTAATTTTTTTTCCTCTTTAGAGGAAGTTTCCTTTTTAGGACTCTGTCTTAAACATATATGGTCAAGGACACACATTTAAATCAGGATAAATAAGGATTTTATTTCAGGGTTTTTATAGAAGCTATGTTTAAATAAAACATGATACACAATGAACTGATATAACCACTAAAACAAGGAAGTAGAGCTATATAAATTGAATGGGGAAATGCACTCAATACAGGAAGTGCGAATGAGTCCCAGAATATTATGCATTATCCTTTTTTGTTGAAAGAATTGTACACATGGTAGTCAGTCTGTACCTAAAGTAGAGAACCTGTGTACATAAAATATGTTGTTCCTGTGTAGTGTACAACAGTGGTTAGCAAATCCTATACTGTGGGTCAAATCCAGATCATTACCTGTTTTTGTAACTAAAGTTTTATTGGACCACAACCATACAAATTTGTTTACATATTTCCTATGGCTATTTTTGCATTTCAAACAACTGAGCTGGGAAGTATGGCAAAGACCATAAGGTCCATAGGTCAAAAATATCCACTATCTGGCAGGTGTGGTGGCATACACATCTAACCCCACAGTTGGGAGGCTGAGGCAGGTGAATCACTGCCAGTTTGAGGCTAGCCTTTGCTACATAGTAAGTTCAAGGCAAGCCTGGACTACATAGTAAGACCCTATCTAACAAAACAGAACAAAACAAAACAAAGTGAATAATACTATCTGATCCTTTAGAGAAAAGGTTTATCAACCCCCTGCTATAAATATATATTATTAAAAATATGTATTATATATATCTATCATAGTAAATATAGAAACTAATCACTAGTTCAAGATAATCACTCTAATTTTACTAGATTAGGTCTTTAAGAAATTTCTCATTGACGTTAATTTTTGCCTCTGTCCTAATTTTGCAATGTGCTATTATTTTTAATCTTAAAACATTGGAACTCAATAAGCTAATATCAGAAAGACTCTTGAAATTGTGCTTTTGAATGTTAAGACAGTGACACACAGTGGACAACTGTAGGAAGTTCTGAGAGTTACATGCCCCAAGCCAGTTTTATTTTATAAAAGTTGTTTGAAAATATTATTCCCGTAGATGTCGGGACAAATACAGTATTCTGAATACACCAGACTCATCTCATTCCCTCTTAAAACTCCACTGTCTCAGTTACTTTAGTTGTTGCTGAAACAAAATACCTGACAGACACAAGTTAAATGAGGAAAGGTTTATTTTAGCTCACAGTTTGTAGAGGTTTCAGTCCATAGTCAGCTGGCTCTAAGGTAGGGTGCTGTGGCAGAGGGGTGTGGCAGAGGAGAAACAGTCCATGGCAGAACAGGCAGGAGGCAGAAAGCAGCAAGTACTAGGAGCAAGCTTCCTATTTTTCTTTTCTCCCATTCAGGCTACAAGCCTTTTGGGTGGTGCCACCCACACCAAGGGTGGGGCTTCCCCTTAGCCACATCCAAAACTATGATAAAGTAATTAGCAGACTGATCTAGTACCACACACCTTAATCCCAGTATCAAACCCTTAATCCATATTCACTCATCCTAGATCCAGCTACCTCCCCAAAGCCCCACCTATAAGTGCATGAGACTTTGGAGGGACATCTAGATACAAGCTACAACACCCACTAAAGATTTTTTAAAGTTATAAACTCAACAGAAACTGGGAAAATAGAAGAGACAATGAACTGTACAAATGTGGTATCTGGAAAGCAGAAATATGAGTGGCAACTGACATACTCAAAAGTGGATTCTAAGCAATGGTAGGGAATGAGAAGAGCCAACCTGATATACACTACAGAATTCTGAAGACTCTGAGGGTGTTGGTACCAGACATCTCAGGAGATAGGGCTTATTAAGAAGATTGATTGGTGATCTATTCAAGAATTGATCAAGTCTTCACAATGCCCCATCTTCTCCCATCTCCAGGAGACTGGGAATATATTCTCTGCAGAGGGTAAGACAAAGGGTCTTTAGACTAAGGACACTAGGGACATTGGAGAGTAGGTACCTAACTGAAACAGTATGCACCTTAAAGTGTGTGTACACAATGATCCCAGAATGGCGACAGAGGATATTCAACCATTTGAATTTTCTGCATAACAAAGACAGGCCCTGGATGGAAACTTTTAGCTTTAAAACAATGACATCCCTGAGAAAACCAGGATGAATTGGTCACCAAAGGCTCCAAATATTACCAGTTAGACCTCCACTGTCCAGGCCAGAGGCAGGGAGAATCTCCTCCGGAGAATCTGACCAGCCCAAGGAGAAAGATCTGAATGTCTGGACAGTGGAGATTCTATATTTAATCAATGACTAAGTGGCCCCATCAGGGGAACCTTGCAGTGAGGCTCACAGGGAACAAGCTTCACTTGTGTGTGTTTAGATTCCAATTAGACTCACTCTCAAAGATAAGCAGATAACTAAGGACATCATAGAAAATTTAAGGAAGGCCTGGAACACCAAAGACAGAAATCAAAACATTCAAACAGGAAAAACAATGTGAGGGGTAAACACATGATTCAAGTTGCCATGATTAGAGTCTATTTCTTTTGTTTGTTTGTCTGAGACACTGTGTAGTTCTCACTTTGTAGTTCAGGCTGGCCTGGAACTCACTATATACCCCAGGCTGACCTGGACTTGTGGCGATCCTCCTGCCCTAGCCTCCCAAGTGCAGGGATTACAGGCATGCACCACCAAGCCGGGCTAGAGTCTTTATCTTGAATTTTAAAAAGAGAATTCTTTCACCCTGCATCCCCAGCCATCACGTCCACATTTGCAACAGAAATAAGGTAAAGGGAATAAGGTAAAGGTTATACCTGCTGCTTTATAGAAAAAATCAAATGCTCCTACATTAGATTTCAACTTATTTTTCATTGGCCAGAACTAGAAACAATCATACATCGCTTAAAGGGAAGTTGAGAGGGTAGGGACAGAACTCGTATAAGTGGATTGGAGTAATCATTACCCATTGTCTAAGCTTGGACATTCTGACCCCTACTCCAAATTAAGATTTCATAAATAGGAAGAATAGATAAAAAGACGCCGTATAGGGAAATAAGTCTGCCGCAGGATAGCAAGCCCAAATGTTAAAAAACACACCTGGAACTGAGACCGTCACAGTGGGAAGGCAAAATTGTACAGACATTGTGAAAAAGCAGCTTGGCAGTTTTGGAGAAAGTTAAAAATACACTCTTCATGTGACCTAGACATTCCACTCCTAGAAATTTACCTAAATGAAACAAAAACCTATGTTGACTCAAGAGCCTACACTGCAGATCTTTCTAGCTTTTTTATTTTTAATCTCCAAAAATTGGAAACAACCCAATGATCTATCAGTAAGTGAATGGATAAACAAACTATTAAGCATTACAAAGGGACAAACTACTGATACATGCAATAACTTGGATAGATATTAAATGAATAAGTGAAAAAAACTTCAAAATTATATGCTTATGAATTTATTTACATGACATTTTGGAAAAGTTAAAACTGTAGGGACATAAAACAGGTCAGTGACTGCTAAAGGCTGGAGGTGGGAGGAAGGAATGGCTTCAAAGAAGAGCGGTGGAATTTGGGAGTTAGGGCAGTGTTCTGTATCTTGATAGTGAAGGTGATTTTACTACTGAGTACATTTTTCAGAATGCAAAGAATTGTACAAAAAAGGGTGCATTTTACCGAATGAAGGTAATACAGAATGGAAAGAAAGAAAGAAAGAAAGAAAGAAAGAAAGAAAGAAAGAAAGAAAGAAAGAAAGAAAGAGGGAAAGAAGGCAAGCAAGTAGCTGAGACTTCCTGGAAGAAGTTGGGGAATGACAAGAACACAGAACATAGGCATATCCCACATCTGCAGGAAAAAAAACCGTGATAGATACAAATGTTTCTGTTGTTTAGGCCAAGAAGACCAAGGCTTAAAAGATGTGAAAACTGAAGAAATGCTTGCTCTGGGATTCATGGTGCATACATGGCAAGGGTATTTGTTGTCACTGGGGCCTGAGGGACACAAGATTCAAAAGCGTCAGCAGAGGTGTCACTTTAAGCATTTGATAGTAAGTTTCTAGATCGGTGGTTTTCAAAGCATGTTCCCTAGACAGCACTATTACCATAATGTGGAAACGTATTAGAAATGCAAATTTTGTAGCCCTACCTCAGACCTACTCAATCAGAAACTCTGGGGATGAAGTCTAGAAATCCGTTTCTTCTAGGTGATTTTGATACATGCTTAAGTTTGAGAACACTGCTTTAGATGAAACAAATATGGGTCAAGGAACAAACTCTGGATCTGACCAACGCAGGATGAAGTTCTACCAAGCCCACAGACCATATTCTCTGTTCAGCTTTTAGAGCAAGAAGGTACAAAGATGAGTCAATTTTATGGGTCTTCTTTATGGGAAAACGAAGGAAGGAAGGAAGGAAGGAAGGAAGGAAGGAAGGAAGGAAGAAAAGAAGGAAGGAAAGAAGGGAGAGGGAGGAAGACAGGGAAATGACAGAAAGGGAAAAAGAAAAGATAAATACCCTTGTCAATTTTACAAAAATCTATAACCATATGAAGATATTGCTTAGGGCTCTTGCAGAGCCTTGAAAAGGACTTATCCAAGTGAGGGGCTTTAAGTTTAAACTCCATTCAATTCATGATAAATCTGCACATGCAAGGATAATATATATTTTTTACCTT
Source organism: Erethizon dorsatum (assembly GCA_028451465.1). Taxonomy (NCBI): domain Eukaryota; kingdom Metazoa; phylum Chordata; class Mammalia; order Rodentia; family Erethizontidae; genus Erethizon; species Erethizon dorsatum. Next base: position 15,950,699 of record CM051824.1, read on the forward strand.
TTCAAGTATATTGCATATAAAGAATATTTTTAATGTCCATCACTCTGACTCCTGTGTCATTCTCAAGAAAGAAAAAAGACAAAAAAAAACCCCAAAAAACCAAAAAAACCAACCTAAACCTAACAAGTAACACATAATTTCCTAATGGCATTGTGAATTACAATGGACATATCTGTCTTAGTTACTTTTCTCATTGCTGAGACAAAATACCTGACACCCACAAGTTAAAAGAGGAAAGGTTTATTTCAGCTCACAGCTTGTAGAGGTTTCAGTCCATGTCAGCTGGCTCCAAGGGAGGGTGGCATGGCAGAGGGGCATTGCAGAGGAGAAACAGTCCATGGCATGGCAGACAAGAAGCAGCAAGCAGTAGCAGCTGCAAGCCTGATTTATATTCCCTTTATATTCCATCTCCCTTTATATTCCATCCAGGGTATAAACCTATTGATTGGTTCCACCCACACTTAGGGTGGGGCTTCCATTATCTACACCCTTAATTCCAGTATCATACCCTTAATCCACATTCACACACCCTAAATCTAGCCACCTCTGGGCCGGTGAGATAGCTCAGCAGCATAAGCACCTGCCTGGCAAGCGCGAGGTCCTGAGTTCAACTCCTGGTACCCACATATGAAAAAAGGGCCAGAGATATCGCTCAGTGGCACGGGCGCCTGTTGGCGCATGAGGTCCTGAGTTCGACCCCCGGTACCCACAAAAAAAATAAAAATAAAAATAAAGAAATCTAACTACCTCTGAAAAGCCCCACTATGACTGCATGAGGATTTGGGAGGACATCTAATATGAGCCATAACAATGCCCTATATAGCAATTGTGTAATGAAGATGATGACCCTAAAAATAACTAACACATGTGTACACTATCAGTATTTTTGGAGGTCCAATAATATACTCCACATTTCCCTGACCAAATTCAGAACTACAGTGGTATCTTGGTTCATGAACACTTGTTTGCTAATAATTTGGTTCACAAACAAAAGTGTTCAGCAAAAGTTTGTTATTGTTTTCAAACTCTGCATCAGGAGACAAACACGACCAAGGCCATCCTTCCCACACAAACAAACGTGGCCATTTTTGCCAAAATTGTGGAACAAATTAAGTTCATGAACCGAGGTACCATTGTATTTGCAAAATAGATACAAAAGCCAAGTAAATGCCAATCAAAATATCATCTTTATTGTTGATAAAGTTGTTAATAGGGAAGAAGAATTTGTTGTGAGGCCCAAGTGAACTTATCTATGCTTTCTGCCATTCACTGTCTCCATCCCCACACCAAATGTACATGTAGTAATGGTCCACCCTAAACAAAGTTTAGATCTGTAGAGCAGTAATGACCCTAATTTTAATGTCTGCTGTGGTAGACAGAATAATAGCTCCCAAAGATGTTCATGTCCTAATTATAGGAGCTGTGAATATGTTTCTTACATGGCCAAAAAGACTTGGTTAAGAGTGGTTAAGGTGAGTATTCTGAGATGAGAAGGTTATCCTGGACTACTCAGGTGGGTCTTATGCCAGGGAGGCAGAAAAATCAGAGTTACGAAAGGAGGTGGTGGAGGAAGGAGAGGTTGGAGTAGTATCCTCTGAAGACGCAGGAAGGGACCGTGAGTTAAAATGTGGATGCACTCTAGAAGTTGGACAAGACAAGGGTTTGCTCCTCAGGCCTCCAGAAGCGATGTAGCACTGTCAACATCTTGATTTTAGAATTCTGATGTCCAGAACAGTAACACAATTAATTTATGTGGTTTTAAAAGTATTTCAATGAAACAATTCCATTTTTATTTTGGTATCGCAATCTTGTGTGTAAGCATTGTTGCCTTCATCACATTGCTATTTCCAGAGATGTTTATACTCTGATTAAAATTTTACCAAACTTTAAATGATGAGATTAAAAATACTCAGTTTGTATTGTTTTACGTCACCAAATTTGTGATGATTTGTTACAGCCATCATAGGAAACTAATATACTTTCCTAGTATTCCAATTTCGGGGCATCTACACCTAGTATTCCCTATTTTCCTCTGCACATCTTTGTGAGTGTGTCTGAATTATTTTCTCAGAACAATTATCTCTCTATGTCTATGGACAAAGTGTCCAATTTATACTCCCTAAAGTGGGCTGGAGTCATTAGAGTGCACCAGTTGACAAGAGGAAGAACCCCTCGGAAAAGACAGCTTTGAGCCACTCAAATGTCCCACTCTCCTGCTATTCTAGAATAGAGTGTTCATCCCCAGGGGTGTGCTCTCATCCCTTTTGCGGTTTTACCCATACATAGGGACTTGGTACCAGGTCCAAAGAGTATAGTCAGCTACTCAATAACAGGCTTTAAGTGCTGACCTCAGCTCCTGCTGACCTGAGAGAGGGGCCTGCCCTTGCTGCCTGAAGGTTTGGGAAATTCCATCGGTGTTTCAGCAAGGGCAGGTTTGGGGCCCTTAATTCATAGTCTGCGGCATTTGTTGAGCATTACGAGTGCTCTAGATTTAACAACTAATCTTTTTCACATTGTCTATGGCTTTAATGTGGAAATAAACTTGAGTTCTGCCTCTTCCATCCATGGATCAGAGGTGACAGCTCATCGGCTGTACAGGAATTAGTTTTTGTCATCCAGGAATACAATATGAGCTGGCTTCCAAGAGGCTATGATGCATGAAGAACATTGTAGTTGCTAAAGCTGTCAACTGATAAGCTGGGTTTTCTCTATTCCTTATAGGACCATATTCCAGCCCAAGCCATGCCATTTACAACTACTGTGCATGGGTTTGAGGAATTCTGATAATATAATATCCTATATTTATGTAGCACCTTCTATTGTTCAGTGGAATTTCAATGCACATTTGTTTCTCAAAATAGTTCTAGACTATTAAAAGAATTAGTTCTAGAGGGACAGAAAAACATGCTGCCATTTGACAGATGGGAGATTTAATGCATAGAGCGATTGTACCTTTAAAAATCTTAATTGATAAATTCAAGTAACAAAATCCCAGGTCTCCAGACTCCTAGACCATATTTACTACTTTGGTCCACAGTGAATGAGTGAGAAGAAAAATAAAAACCTACGTGAAGTTAAAGTATATACTCTTAGAGCTGTTGCCTGGGTGTTTTTTGGCTCCTGGCATCTTTCCAAAAGCAGGAGTTTTTGCTTCTTTAGGTATCAGAGAGTCTCATTTGCTCACCATTGTAACCACCACTAAGTGTTTCAGACACATGGGCAGCGCTGAATAAATTTGTTGAATGAACAAGTTATCGATATGTTCTAATCATTAAAAACCACTGGCTGCAGATAGTTTTGTAGAAGAGGTTTCTTTTGGTTTCTTTGTCTCTTGTCTGCTCCATGGTTTGCTCTTCTATTACATTTACAGTGAAAGAAAACCACTCTTTTTTTTTCCCCCCCCTGTGGGAAATGTAAACAGCCACGTAGGCCTGGAAGATAGTCAGATCCGTATGGGTAATAAAGGAAGCAAGTCAGTTAGCTATTAACCAGCAAACAAGTATTCAGCTAGTTATCACTCTCTAGGCACCTTCCTTTGCAAGCCATTACCTGATTTTTCCACCCAGAGTGATAAAGCAGATTAAGGGCTTGGGCAATCACAGAGTACATTTGTCCTCCTTCCCCTTCTCCAACTGGATTCAGGCGGTAGCAGGTTAGAATAAACACCAGGCAGCCTGAGGTGGAAGAAGTCACAGGCAGGCAGGCAGCCTTCAGACCAAGGCGTAAGGCTGGTGGAGGGGGAGCCTCAGGAAACCGATGAGCTGAAAGTTATTTTGGTACCATTTAAGGCAAAGCCCCAACCTCATTCCCCACTGGCAGCCTCTGGAAACATTGGGGTTCTTATAATTTATACAAAAAGGTATAGAATTGTGAAAATGTTAAAATACCTTTGAGAAAGGTTGAGTAGCATAAGGTAGTGTGTGGGGTAAATTAAAGAGAAGGAGCCAAAAATGGCAGTTTCAACTGAACTCAGGGAATGGATAAAGGCTGGCAGTTAAACTAAAATATTTTCTGTGTTATCACAGAAGGCTAATGTTATTGTGTAATCACAGTTTTAACTTCTTTTTTAAAACTTTATATCTCAAGCATTTACTTTCAGTGATGAATGTTTTTTTTTTTTTTTTATATGTGGGTACCGGAAGTCGAACTCAGGACCTTGTGCTTGCCAAGCAGGTGCTTATGCCGCTGAGCTATATCACTGGCCCAGTGAATATTTTTAAATGTAGGACCATAGCAAATAATTTAAAGTTTTTGTTTCAATTCTGTTTCTGGTGGCAGGAAATAAAATCAAGAAGTCAGGGTCTGGGGAGAAAATCGTCAATGCATCTTGTGTCACCCGAAATATTCCCAAGATTCACAGATGAACAGGGATGGTTGGTGAGAGCCGCATTCATGTGGAGGGGTGGAAGAACCTTAGAGGATACCAAATGAGAGGGGCAGACATTAAGATCTGCCCTAGCTGTGAAAGGACAGATCTAGATTGATCACTGAGCTGGGCACATAACTGGCCTTAGGATAGGACTGGCAGGATAGAAATCTCAAGTATTGGAGAAAAAAGTTCCTCCTGGGGAAGGAGGAGGTGAGTTCTCCTCTGTGTTCATACAACACACACACACACACACACACACACAATCTTGTTCTCCCTCACTGTAGGTGCCACCCACTACCAGACTTACCTTAGTTCTTATTCCAGGGAGCTCATAAAAACACTTACAGCCCAGAGGATGATACAAACCATTTTCTTTCTTCAGGAGGTATTCTTTCATTCCAACACAGTCAATGACCCTGATCACCTTCCCATCCTTGTTTTCTTCTTCATTTTCTGTACTTCTGCTCTCTCCAGGGTTCTACATGCAGCCTACCACACCTCCACTCTGTGTTTGGGACCAGTGAAACTCATTCCAGGTTCCATCCTGGAAGGACAATGGACTAGTAAGCTAAGTCTTAAGAGTATAGTACCTGCCTAACCCGCATTGGGCAATACCGACCACTGTGATACATAAATTCAATGTAGTACTGTATTACTTAACATCCTCTTTCTATTAGAGATTAGATTAGGAAAAATAAAGGAGATTAGAAAGATGGTGAACCCTACTCTGTTATACCTATATAGTTATATAACTGCTTCTTGTATTTTAGCCTTGGTTTCCCATTTAGACTGTTAGCAGACACCGAGACTTTATCTTTTCTTGATTTCCTGAAAGCACCCAAACCAGAGCTAGGACCAGATCATAGAATTATAGAATCTCTGTAATACAAGAAACCTTGGTGATATTATTTAACCCATTATTTTCAACTCTAATGGTATGTTGGAGTAACTGGAGTGCTGTGATAGGCAGAATAATGTCCATGTCCTAATTCTCAGGTCCTGGGACTGTGCTGCTGGACTTTGCTGATGTGATTAAAGTTAAGGACCTGGACATGAGGAGATCCAGATTACCCAGATGAGTCCAATCTAATCATGTGAGTCCTTAAAGAGTGGAGAAATTTTCCTGGCTGTGATCAGAGGGAGGTGTGACGTGGGGAGAATGTTCAGACTGATGCAACTTACTGACTTTAAAGATAAAGAAAGACAATAGGCCAAAGAATGTGGGCAGCTGTAGAAGCTGGAAGATGCAGGAAAACAAACTTTCCCCTAAAGCCTCCAGTAGCAGAGGCAACCCTGCCGACATTGTGAGTTTAGTCTAGCGAGACACATGTCAGACTTCTGACTACCAAAATCTTAAAATAGTTAAGTTTTCATTTTTGTAGTTCACTAAATTTGTGGTAATTTGGTTTCCTATACGAATTCAAATTTGTGTGAATCAGCTGTCCATCACTGTGACAAAATACCTGAAGTAATCAATTTATAAAGGGGTTAATTTGGCTCACAGTTTCAGAGGTTTCAATCCATGGTTAGTTGGTCCTGTTGTTTTTGGGCCTGTGGTGAGGCAGCACATGATGATGACAGCATGTGCAGAGGAAGCTGCTCACCTCATGATAGGTGGAAAACAAGGAAAGAAAGAAGAACAGGGGTCAGCACACCAATATTCTCTTCAAATGCACATCCCCTGTGACCATTCATTCAACTAGGCCCTACCACTTCCCAGTAGCGCCATAGGCTGGGAACTAAGGCTTCAATATATGGGCCTTTAGGTGACATTTAAGATCCATTCAAGACTTAAAGTATAACAATATTGCTCATGGCACTAAATGGTTGCTTCACCCAACTGTACATTGTTTTCAGTCTTGATTTTCCGAAATTTAGCAACAAAAGATCTCTATTGCCCTAAGCCATTCAAGTTACTGGAGATTCTGTCAAGAGGCATTCATGGTTGGATTTCTAAGCTGCTTGAGTCAGTAATGGGCTGCGGGGTAAGTTTAGATGGGCAGGAATTCCCTCACACATGGGCATGTGCTCCCAAAGGCTTTTGATCTAATACAGCTCAGTTGGTAATCTCTACTTCAGTTTTGCCATGGTGGGGGTGGGATGGGGGTTTCCAAGGCCACAAGGTAGTGTAAATTGGCTCACAGTACTTTTCCCAACACCATCCAGATTGTATAAAGTTGAATCATATATTATTACATTCTTTCATCTTTAGAACACCAGAAATTTTGTGCACATTCATAGACTCTGTATAATTCTTTTGAGCTGAATTTTCATTTCTTCTAGAATCAGGAAGAAGGAGCAAGCCAACAGTTTAAGATACTTGCTAGAGATAAACTGTAATAACATAAGCATCAACTTCGCATTTGAGCCCAAATCACTGGGTATAACTGCTAATAGTCAGTTAAAATAGAGGCAATCAAAGGTTGCTTGGGAAACTTCTATCTGGACTGAATGCAGAGACTAAGTAGGGAGATAGTTCTGAAAGGGACTGGAGGAGGGATTTTCTTTTTTTTTTTTTTGTGGGTACCGGGGGGTCGACCTCAGGACCTCGCGTGCCAGCAGGTGCCCGTGCCGCTGAGTGATATCACCAGCCCCTTTTTCGTATGTGGGATCTGGGAGTCGAACTTGGGCCCTCGCGCTTGCCGGGCAGGCGCTTAAGCCGCTGAGCCATCTCACCGGCCCTGGAGGAGGGATTTTCTTCTTGATTATTGATTGCTAAAGCATAAGGGCGTCTAGTCTATCATGGGTGTACCATGCTATACTTCTATAACTGGTAGAAGACTAAATGTCTTCAAGGCCTTTTAATTCTTATTCAGTGATCAGTCTGTGTAAAAGCAAAAGTAACTAATGGCAAATAGTAATAGTAAAGCCAAATAGAACTGATAAACTATAAATCAAAACTCTTTGATCTGCTTGGTTTTCAAGGCTTGTGCATTTTGGCCCCAGCTTTTCTATCTTTACTGGTCCTGTACAAACCTTCTACTTCATCTAGGAATTACTTTTTATGCCAGCACTTCCTACTTTCCTCTCTACCTATCCTATCCCCATTCCTGCCAGTACTTTCCTTTTGCCTTTCATTACTACTATCACTACCACTATGGGACTTTCAGGAAAATGGCAGAGCGTTGAGCAAAAACAACTCAGCCTCACTGAGATTCAGAATCCAGACACTGAAAAATAACAACTTGGGGAAGAATGAAAAAAGGGAAAGGGGCCAGGGATATAGCGCAGCGGCACAGCGCCTCCTTGGCAAGTGCAAGGTCGTGAGTTTGATTCCCTAAGGTAGCAAAAAAAAAAAAAAAAAAAAAAAGAAAGAAAGAAAGAAGTAGATCTTCTGGAACCAGGAAGGATCTGATAGGAAAATTAAAACCTACGGAGAAATTGAAGAGACAGAACAGAAGGCAGAGAAGGGAACAGACAGTCTACACTTTCTCCTTGGCTCCCAGCTCACGGCTCCCAGGAAAGGGAGACCAAACTACAGACACAAAGTGAAAGCTTGGGACAACCTCGGGCCTCAGGGAGAAACACGGTGGCAGAATGGACAGCGGTGCGGTGAGCTGCGGGGAGAGTGTGGGATTCGGCTCCCACAAGAGTCCCTCGACAAGTAGTAGCTGAGCACCTCCAGTCCAAGTATCCACCAGATCTCCGGAAAGAGGGCCTGGTTGGATGCCACTCTGGGGAAGAGTTGAGTGGTTGAACTCAGGACTCAGAGCAGTCATGGGCCAGCTTCATTTCAGGGCTCCCCGAAGTGCGTGTGTTATGTTCCCACGGTCACTGGGTGAGAGACAGCCATGCGAGGCAGCTGAAGTCAGGCAGCGGGGCTGGAAAGAGACTCCCTGAGGGCTTTGAGCGAAAGGACTCAGGCCCCGCCCCTGAGGCCAGAGGCCAGAAGCCAGGTCCAGGCTGAGTGGCTCGGCATGTGAAAGTCAAGGCATTGGCACTGTTGCCCTACTCCTGGCCTGCTGGTGCCTGCATCCAGCACATACCTGGGGTCTGACTGCTTTATCTACCAGCGTGATCAGAGACACATCTTGTTCAGACACTGCTCAAAAATTGTAAATTCTGGAATAAAATGACATATTCAAAATCATTGAGACCTTTTTTTCTTTTTTTAATAAGTATGCAGGTTGTTGCTTTTATTTTTCTTGTCTCTTTTTTCTTTCTTTTTCCTTCTTACTTTCATCTTCCTTCTTTACCATTTTATCAGGGTTTGGGGAATTTTCCTTTGTCCTTTTTCTTTGCTCAATGTCTTTTTCTTCTCTTTGTTTTTTCCTTTTACCTTTCAATTTTCTCCCTTTAATTTTTCCCTCTTATTTTTACTCCTCATATAATGTCTCTTTTTTCTCTCCTTCTTTTTCTTTTATCTTCTATTTCTCATCAGTTTTTTCGATTACTTTTACCTAATCCTATAAACATCTTTCTATTCCCAAATAGGATACCTCAAAATTTTGCTCTTTTTTTTTCTCACCCCCTCATCCTTATGCTAGGTGACTATATATCCTGGAATGTGAGGGAGCAGGGAGCAAAGAGGAAAGAAACTCAGAGACCAATCCAACACGACAGCAAGCAAATTGCTAAGATCTATCTTTAAGTCTTTGTTCCATGTCTCTACGTTAGCTGTTTCCCAATTGGTAAGAAGTTCCGAGGCACTGTCTCTACGATCCAGGGCATGCCATTTCTTTCTGCTGTGGTTGGTATCTTGTTTGTTTATTACCGCAGAGAGGTTTTGCTTCCCCAGTTTGGGTTGATCTTCAGAATGAAATGGAATGGAGATAAATGAAACGTGTTACCCTCACTGCTTTGTGCTTACCTCCCACTTGTCAGCCACCTGTGTTTTTAACAGCCTCCTCCTGGGTGCCTGAATCCTGCTGCAGGAGAGCAAGCCAGGAAAGCAGGGAAGGCCCGTCACACTGAAGCTGTGCTCTCTGCCACTATGATTACCTCCAGTGAAAGCAAATTGACTGCAAAACTTGCAGAGCCTTTCAGAGCCGCATCTGCCAGGCCCTGATAAATCACCACCGTGTCTGTTCCCAGGAGCTGCCTCCTGAGTAGACACTGGCAAAAACAGAGTTGAGAATCTGGGCTTGCCTCCTGTCACGAGACAATGATTAGAACGGACAGATTCCCCTGGGTGGCTTAAGGTAGGTAGACAAAAGACACTGTAGGCGGATGCAGATTGCACTGTCTCTCTTAGTCTGTCTTTTTGAGATAAGGTGATGCTACATTCAATTGCTTGATATATTAAATGTCCATTTAGTTTTACTTTACTTTGAGGAAGATCCAAAACTTTTGACCGCTTATTTTACTGGAGGCGTCACTTAGAAGTCAGCTACCATACCACTATAAAAATAAGCTAACTGGATTAGAAGGAAGGTAAACTGTCATTTATCAGGATCTTCCATGGGCTGGGAAATATACAATGTATTTTGTGTGCGTTTTTCTTTCCACTCCTTATAATGACCCTATAAGTAGGTGTTGTGATCCATAATTTATATACAGTGGAAGCCATACAAGAGGGATATCCTTCCAAATCAAATATCTGAATGTGTGTGTGTGTGTGTGTGTGTGTGTGTGTGTGTGTGTGCGTGTGTATGTGTAGGGGGTGGGGGCTGGTTCCCTTTAAAAAAAGAAGCCACCAGCTATGTCGAGGCAGAGACAGGAAATAACCTCAGAGCCTTTGAAAACAGCTTCCCTAAGCACACATGGTGGACCAACTTAAGATCACAAGATGTGGCTTCTCTTACAGGCGTCTCTTAAAGCAGGGGCCTAAATGCCTGGTGAGAAAAAGAGGAGGTCAACAGAAGTGACAAAGGATGGTGGATTTGACAGACAATAGATGTCTGGATCATTCTCGAGGCAGGAGGTACTCAGGAATGCTAAGAACGTGGGCTTCTCTGTGGCCTAAACCTCTGCCAACTCTGCCACTTTTGTTGGCAGAGTGACAGAGGCAGGTAGGTCGCTTCCTGCTTTACAATTGTCATAAGCACCAGGAGATATAATTAGCTGGACACAGTAGCACATGCCTGTAATCCCAGCACTAAGAGAGGTGAACAAAGGAGGATCACAAGTTTGAGTCCTACTTGGGCAACTTAATGAGACATAAAAAAGAAAGAAGAAAAATCAGGTCTGAGGATGTAGCTCAGTGGTAGAGCAGCCCTGAGTTCCATCCCAGTACAAAAAAGGGAGGTAGACATAAGAGGGAGAGAGGCGGTCGACCTGAATGTCTGCCCTTTTTGCTGTTTACAACATATGGAGAACAAAGCAGAGTCTGTAAATTTCTCTTTGAGTCCTGCTGAACACGAGTGAGGAATCTGAGACTCAGAGATATTAGGTGACCTTCCCAAGGTGACATTGCTACAGTGCCGAAGCAGAGGTCTGAGCTCCAGACCCAGGACTGATGCTGAAGTCTGTACGTATTCTTTTTTTTTGTGGGTACCGGGGGGGTCGACCTCAGGACCTCGCGCGCCAGCAGGCGCCCGTGCCGCTGAGTGATATCACCGGCCCCTTTTTCGTATGTGGGTTCCGGGAGTCGAACTCGGGCCCTCGTGCTTGCTGGGCAGGCGCTTAAGCTGCTGAGCCATTTCACCAGCCCTGTACGTATTCTTTTCCACGTGTTAGTGAACTGTGTCACTGTCACTAGCACTAGTGAACACACACAGGCCATTATAACTTGCTTTTCAAGCTATGAGGCCTTTTACTATGTCCTACCTCTTAAAGGCTGCGCCACTTGATTCTTCCCTATTTACCAGTATATGTTGCCTCTCTTTAAGCTAAGTGCATAAGAGAATCATTTTTAAAGGAGAAATACCAATTTATTATTAAACATTTGAAAGTCTTGGCTTAAAATCATGGAACAAGTGGGAATAATCGGGGAAATGATTAATCAGGGAACGTCAGGGGTGTGGTGTATGGCTTTGGGGACTTAGATGATAGTAACAGGGCATAGATGACAAGATATGGTGGCGTTTCTGTACCAATGCCTCTGCCTGAAATGCCTGCTGCCCACTGCTACCCACCCTATTGGCTCCTTCACCAAGACATGCAAGTCTTTCCAATTAATACTATGTGTTTGATAAAGGATCTTTGTCTTAGTGAAGGATCTGGATAAGAAAGTGAGAATGTAAGCTTGGAGTAAGATAAGCCCTCTTGACTTATTTGAGCAACTAGATCCAGCTATACTGAGATTTTTCTATTAAATGGACCCATGGAAATAATGATAAACATTTATCATTTACTACTTACTAGCCTTTCTTCTAAGTGTTTTACATGGATTATCTCAATCTACACAACAATATGAGGTAGGTGTTTACATCACCCTTATTTTACAAGTGAGGAAACTGAGGCACCCAGGTTTCCAGCTGAGATATAAAGCTGAGAAATGCCCTACAGAACATCAAAACCATAATTTTTGTCACGATTTTTTTTTTCTGATGGGTAGAAACAGTTTGTATCCCTACTGGGCAAAAATCTATAGGTTATCACAGAACTTCTCAAAGTCTAAGCACACCACTTCTCCTATGAAAAAACAAAACTATCAATTGTTCCAGTTATAAAAGTAATGTGTCAAATATTGGAGAAACTTGGAAAATATTGAGAAATGTGAGTCACAAAGTATTATCTATAAAATTTATAATGAACAAGTATATTACTTTACTATTGTATTAGTCATTTTCTTTTGCTACTGTAACAAATACCTGAGATAATCAACTACATAGAGAAAAGATTTTGGCTCATGGTTTTACAGGTTCAGTCTATGATCTGTTGGCCCCCATTGCTTTGGGCCTGGTGGAAGTGTATAGCAGGGAAAACCTTCATGGGTGAGAAGTAAAAGAGAGGAAGAGGCTGGGGTCCTAATGTCTCTTTCGAGGGCACATACCCAATGACACGAAGGTCATTTACTATGTCCTACCTCTTAAAAGCTGTACCACTTACCAACAATATCAAGTAGGAGATCAAGCCTTTAACACATATGCCTTTGGGGGATATTCCATATCCAAACTATAGCATTCATTAGCTATGAGAATTTAATAACTTTTTCATGTTCTTGTTAGAAAATGTAACATTGAGAGGGCATCTTCCTTTTATGTCCAAGCAGATCACATCAATTTTTGTCAAATGCCATCCCCAAAAAGCCTAACACTTTCACTTATTTTAAATCTATATAAAGCCCCAATGAAAAGAGGCCTTTTATAGCCTCAAGCCATGAAAATATTGATCAAGAGGAGTGACAGCACCCAAACCACAGCCTCCATACATAAGCTGGTAGCTTTTGGAGATGTTTTCTATGGCATCCTTGCTCCTCTGGATGATGAGTCATTCTTTTTCACCCTGCAGTCCTTTCTTAGGCAATAACCAGCTTCCCCAAAACTCTTTTTTTCTCCCCCCCACTTTCCATAGGCCCAGCACTCTGTACTTTTTTTTTTGTTTGTTTGTTTAAAGCCCTGGCTCTTAAAACTGTTCTTTGGTTCCCTATTACTTTCCTATCCTTGAGGACACACAGAAAGTCACATTGTCTTCAGCTATAGTCCAGGAATCTTGCCGTCTTCTGATGTCTTTCTAGAGTTTTCAGTGTGAATCACTAATTTGTGGGAGTTACTGGTAATGTCTGTTAAAATGCAAATGAATATTGGGAGAAGCTTTCTATTAAACCAGGCCAAGGGCCTAGGGCAACTAATCCCTGTGAGACAGCATTGCGCTGAGAAGTAGGAGAGAAATCAGCAGAAATTTCTAAAGGTGATAGGAGAATGTCCAGGCTCAGTGCTGGCCCATAAGAGAGCCCTGGCTATTTAATGAAAAAGAAAGAAGTCATCTTCAGAGGAAGGAGAGGTCACTGAGGGGATAGGAGGAACACCCAAGACAAACTATCTTCCCTTTTTCTCTGCTTCTTACTCCTTCTAGCGGTACTGGGGATTCAATCCAGGGCCTTCATACTGAGCTACACCAGCCCTTTTTTTCTTTTCTTTTTTTTTCTGTTAAATTTTGAGACAAGGTCTTACTAAGTTGCCCAGGATGGACTCAAACTTGAAATCTCCTTGCCTCAGCCTCTCAGAGTGCTAGAATTATAGTAGTGCACACTGAACCCAGCAAAGCTGTCTTCTTCATAGTTTTGCTGAGGACTGATTCTTGCTTTCTCATCAAACTTTCTCCTGGAAGAGACATCTGGTGGATACTGTATTGTGCCAGTCGGGTGCCCTTCAGTGAAGAGATGCTGCCCTCCTACTTGGAATAACATTAGTAGAGAGGCTTCAGCTGTTTGTGCGCCTTTTCATACATTTCCTGGATGCAGAGAAGGTGCCCTGACCATGGTCATACCCCTTCCTAGAGATGCTCACATTCGTTATGATCCACACGGGAGTATAGAGAACTGGCCATCTTGGACCCATTCAGGGCAATTCTACAGGCTTTGGCTAAGACTGTCATCATGCCTGTGACAAACAGCTGGACTTGTCCTTCTGGCCTGTCCAGCTCTCTGCCTTACCCTTCAAAAGGCTTGGTCCCCAGGGTACTCTTGCCCATGATATTCAGCATGATTCCCAGTGACCAAAGCTACAATAAGGCTGAAGTATGAAGAAAAAAGAAATACATTTGGAATCCATTTCTTCTAGAAGAGAGGTCAAAGCTCTTGACTCCCCTTTTGGGTCCCATACAGATGCAATTCAGAGGTACCAAGTGGATCAGTCACTTCAATGAGCTGTCACTGGATTTGAGGAGGCTGCATTTCAAAAAGTTCCTTGCCTTCACTTTTAAAGAAAGACAATCAAATTAGCAGCCCCAGACCCTGACAGAAGAAGGGCAAGGAGTATCCCTCTGCTCAAATCAGCAGCACGTGATGTTAAAACCGCATCGTGTGATTCATTCTGTGGCCAAGGCTGCGCTTCAGACGACAATAATCCTCAGCCTTTCTGACTCCTCTCTCCTCCTAGTCCTTCAAAAGCTGAAGCTTTGTCCTGGCTTAGGTGTTTTTGATTTGTGTTACTCTGTCTTCCATAACGAAGGCCGAGGTGTACAGATCCCCTAGTCTCTCCATTTGTTTGATAAAGGGATTAGTGATACAAGGGTTTAGGTCGGCTCATCAGCCCCAGAGGCCTCAGCGTCTCCGCCAAAACAGGTTTTTCTTCAAGTGTGCTTATATCTCTGGGGAAGAAACAGTTGTTTTTCCCTTTAGAAGGCAGAGTTTTTTTTCCAGAAGGAAGTTTGCAGAATGGGGCTAGAGAAAATTCTTTCTGTTCCACTCCACATGGCAGAGTCAGACTGCCCAGGTGAACACTCAAAACCTTAGCCTGTCCCGGTAATAGCAGCAACATACTTCATAATATTAATAGACGCTTTTCATCCCTCCATTTCCTTCTAATCTTTTACCTCATCATCAGTATTTGTACCTCTGCCTTCGCCCCCCAATTTCTATTTAGCATTCGTGATCTATTGCTCCAGGAAAGGGATGTGTACTCAGAGATCCGAAGACAGAAATAACTTAGATTTAGGACAAAAACGTGTGTTAATGTTGCCAAGATCAGACTAGGTCCTCAGGCTAGTGAAGAAGGGAAGTCAGGAAAGCTTAGGTGTTGATTTCCCCACTCTCACTTCCCCAGCTTGGAGATGAAGGGAAGCAAGTAGTCAGAAGAACCATTAGACAGGGTTGTAAGGGTCCATGAAGCAGCAGGAAAGATGCAGGTAAGTGGTAAGTCTGGATAAGCAGGGATGTTTCTTGTGGCTTTGAGAGTGAAAGGTTCTTACATGCTGCGGAAGAGCCCAGGTAACTGATAGAGCTGGACCAAAGGGGGCCTTGCAATAGGGAGCAAGGGATGACGCGGTGGTAGCATGGACCATTAGCTCAGAGCCAGATGGAAAGATGTGTATGTCAGGAGACACTAACAAGGCAGAAGACCAAATGCTCCTTCCACTGCCTTCATCTCACCTTAGCAATACTCCAGGGATTTAGAAAAAACTCTGCTGAAAGAAAAAGGATCTGAAATCCTGGGAAAATTGGGGCTCATATTAAAGAGCCCCAGTAAAGATGAAGAGCAGTGACTTCTTTTATACATAAGGAGCCCAAATTCCTTATCAAGCAGAAAGTCCACCAGACTCTCATCCTTTGTTTCTTTCTCTTTTTCTGGTCCATTTGATCCGATTAAAAATTTGAACCTTGTATCTCATGTAAAGCCCTTCCTTCTTTCCCAGGTCTTGAATGATCCCGTGGCTCCACAGCCTGAATCTGTGAGAGGGTCAGGGTCTGTTTTCTTTTCCTTTCTCATTAACTCCTCCTCCCCTCACCCACTTGCGCTTGGCTCCTCCAAGAGTGGGGTGAGATTTGGATAAAATGTCTGAGATGGTGCTACTTGTAGTTCTCTTTGATGATCCATACTTTCTGGAATGCTGGCTCTTTGAGGGCACTTCATGGATTTTTTTCATAAGCTCCTCTCCCATTCTTGCACCTAGGGAACTTCATCTGCACATGTGAATTGTGTGGTCTATGGATGACTTCTTAGAACTTTCTGGGAGTCTTCTATGGGTTTTCATGATAGGATTCCTTGCCCCAGAAGATAGTCTTCTTAGGAGAAATTTTAGATTCGTTCTCCCCTGGCTTCCAATTCACTCCTGGGACTTACACATCTTGCCACATTAAATAATGTCTTGCCTGCCAATGAGGACTGCTCTAGTCAGCCACCTGCCCTTAGAATTCTCTAGGGAGGAGGCTGACATAAATCTTTATATTTAGGTCTCCCTTCCAAACTTAAGTTTTTCCAAGCATTCTTTGAACAGATCTCCTTTTAGGCTCTGAGGGAAGGGTCAAGAATTTCTGTGGTTTTGTAGCAATTTGCCTTGGAATTGAATGCCAGTCTTTCTTTGGTGAGGACTGCTCCCTTACCAAGTTGGTTGGATGAGAAGAAACATTAACCTGGCAATTTAAGACTCAGAAGAATCAATCCCCTCAATCAATGAATTCTAGTCTTTTGCTTACTCGAGTGGGCTGGGTTGTGGTGGAGAGACTTCAAATGTGAATCTACAGTGGACCCTTGACTTACAAACTCAATCGTTTGTGAGGGCTGGTTGTAACTCAAGTTGGTTGTAAGTTAAGACTATTTTTTCCTATAAGAAATAATGGAAATACCCATAATGCATTCCGAACTTCCCAAAGCACCTCTTAACTAACCTTTTCATACTAAAAAAGGGTTCTATAATGTGTGTGATTTACTAGAAACACCAATAATTTTCCTAATGTATTTACCAAAAAGTTATAAAATGTGCCTAGCTTACCAGAAATAACAATTTCGTACTGTACTTACCATTCAAGTTGACATCTTTGGCTTGCAGGAAGGGAGGATGAAATGGAAAATGGAAGGTGGTTATTGTTTGGAAGGACTGTCCCCTTCCATAAGAACATCAGGAATCTGGGCTTAGACTGACACTTACGTACACTCACATATGCTTTTCTGGCATCGTGAGACTGTCTACAACTGCACAAGCAGCTGGCATTCGGGTTGTAACTCAAGACTTTAGTCATAAGTTAAAGTTAAAATTCTAGTCGTAACCCAAGTTGTTTGTATGTGAGGCCGGTTGTAACTTGAGGGTCCACTGTAGTCACTTTTTATCAAACTCTGGAGAAAGTGAGCTCCTACACTGCCCTCCTTAGGATGTGGAGGTATTTATGGCCTGTTACTCTTAGTTTTAGGGGTTTAGCCAAGGTTTGGAAACAAATGGAAATGCCCTAATCTACATCTGCTTATTCACATTAGTTAAAACCTTCAAAACATCATCCAGCATGTGAAGAGAAGTTGTCCTCTCCAATGGTAATAACTTACAAGGTACCAAGAGCATTACATACTAAATGTATTAACTTCTTACACACTCCTCTGAAATAAAGACTTCCATTCCCATTTTGGAGAGAAAACATGAAACCCAGAGGTCATATAGCCTGTGGCTAAATTGGAAACTGAATCCATATCTGATTTCAAAACTCAGTCTGCAAATAATGAGTGATGTAATTGCTGTCTAGTACAATCGTCTCTCACCTATGAGGGATAGAATTAGGGTGAGCTGTAGTTGTTACAAGGGATTGAAATATTCTCAGCCCATCACGCATTGTGGATTTAATAAATAATGTATACACTACTATTTCTCCTATATATTAACTCAGTTCAGTACATAATGAGCTCTCTTTTGGGGGTAGGCATAATTCTATGTGCTAGGAATATATCAGTGTATAAAACTAAAATCCCTGTCTTCTTGAAAAAATAAATTCATCAAAGTCATAATGAAATTATATATTTTTTTGCATCATGCATTTTACCAATTAAATGAAACTAAATGTAATTATTATAAAGTGAAAGCTCAAAAATAATTTTGCTGTTTAAAAAGAGCCTTCATACTGGACATATGTGGACACCACTGGTACTATTTAATTATCAGGTCAAGAACCACTAGACAGATAAGGGAGGGGTTTGTCTGCAGTCAAATCCAGTTTGACAGAGAGAATATCTGGGTCATAGAGGAAATATTGGGCAATCTCCTTGGGCAATCCCATTTATCCATCACATATCCATGATATAATTTGTGCAAATTTTAAGGACTTAGGTAAATTAGGATTAGAATTTTATTGATACAGAGGAATCTCAGGAGCACTGTTTTATGGAGGGAAGTATCTTACTTTATTTCTTGTTTACCTGTTGACTCTGGGACTCCGAGGTTCCTTCTAAAGCTCAAATAGGAGCGACCCGTTGGCTCAAACAGGGCAAAATTACATCTGGTCTTGAATTTCCTCTCCCTTAGAATCCTTAAGAGAAAGGCACTCATATACTTAATGCCAAAGGCTGTATGATGGTTTGTTTAACCAACGTATTCATATTTCAGGAAAAAAGTGTCAAGTAACGTAGCTTTTGGTCTTTCGGGTCTTGTCCTTCACTGGCCACTAGTGTGAGTTAAGATTCATTGTTATCACGGGAAATTCTTCCCGGTCCTCGCACAGGTAAGCGCTGAGGCATTATCCTCTCCATGTGGCAGGCGACGAAAAAGAAGGTGCAGAATTTTGGCCTAGATACGGGATTTCTCTTTGCACCTCGCCTCGCGGTTCCTTCACTCTGCGGCTTCACACCTCCACCTCCTGGATTGGACTCCAGCTGGCCCCTGCTGCCCTTCCGGCACGCTCCTGCTCAAGCCGCTAAATCGGGAGCCATAAAACTACATTTCCCACAATGCCACGCGCCGATCGCGCTCGCTCGGGATTCTCTAAACTGCCATTACAATACGGTTAACCAAACCCACATTTATAGGAAGAATCGAGTTATTATCTACTCCTCCGACAGGATGGCTCTTTTTCTTCTTCATCTGTGACCCCGAAAGTCCGGTGAAGAGGCCCCCGCGGAGGGGAATTCGTTCAGGCGCCAGCTCTGGTCACCCTGCTCTTCCTTCCTCGGCTCCCGCCAGGACCCCGGGGCCTCGGAGTGTCATTGTGGGTGACCGCGGCCCTTGCCGCTGCAACTGCCACCGTGACCATGGTCTCCGGCAGCAGCGGCCTCGCCGCCGCCCGCCTTCTGTCGCGCACTTTCCTCCGTGAGTCGGGCTGGGACTCTTGTTTTCCCGGCCTCCGCGGGTACCTGGGCCCGCTGGGCCCAACATCCCGGCCCAGGCCGCGGTTAGGCCCTCCAGGGAAGGAACTGGCGGGGCGGCGGGACTGCGGGGCCCTGACCTCAAGTGGAACTTTCACGGGGAAAGGGAACTTTGCTGCATACGTGGGTCGTTGGCGGATGGGGACGCGAGGTGGCCCCGCCAGGATTCCGGGCCGGGAACTTTGCCGATCTGAGAACCTGCTGTTGTACTCGCGGTGACAAGCGGCGGGGTGGGTGGGGGTGGCGTCTAGACTGGTCCTATATGGAACGAGGGATGGAGAGGTGCAGGATGAACTCACTGGGGGGTGAGTGCGTGGAGAGAGAGGGGAAGAGGCTGAATCTTTTTTTTTTTTTTTTTTTTGTGGGTACCGGGGGGACGACCTCAGGACCTCGCGCGCCAACAGGCACCCGTGCCGCTGAGCGATATCACCGGCCCCTTTTTCGTATGTGGGATCCGGGAGTCGAACTCGGGCCTTCGCGCTTGCAAGGCAGGCGCTTAAGCCGCTGAGCCGTCTCACCGGCCCAAGAAGCTGAATCTTATACAGAAGAGTCCTGCTTTTCTACTTGTCTACTGTGAATGTAGATTCAGGCGCAAAGGAAAGGCAGTTTCTGCATGCAGAGTCAGCGCAGCCTTGCAGACTCCTAGAAGTCAGGAGTTGGCTGGGACGTAACCCATTTATTTACAATGTCAATTCCAGGCGGTATGAACACTCCAGTTGCTGTAAACTTACCACTCAAGTTGCTAGTCTTTGAATAACGCTGACTGTTGAAAATTCTTTTTTTTTTTTTTTTTTGTGGGTACCAGGAGGCGCCCGTGCCGCTGAGCGATATCACCGGCCCTTTTTTCGTATGTGGGTTCCGGGAGTTGAACTCGGGCCTCGCGCTTGCCAGGCAGGCGCTTATGCCGCTGAGCCATCTCACCGGCCCCCTGTTGAAAATTCTTGTTATGGTCAAAGTCTCATGAGTTTACTAGGTAAGTTATAGTAGGAAGAAAGTTTGGAATCAGTCACATCAGGGTTTGAAATCTAGCTAGTTCCTTCACGGTCTTTGTAGTAATCCTAGACTTTTTTCTTGCTCCATTTCTTAATGTTTCAAATTGCATCAAAATAATGCCATATTTTAATGAATTGGAGGCACCATCACCTATGAGGTGCACCATTATTTTGTCTACCATTAACAAAGGAATCCACTGTTAATTAAAATCGTGATGTGTGATTAGTTGTCAAATCCTGATTTAAGAGATGTTAAAAAGTGAAAAGCGTACATATTAGAAATGATGGCATACAGGATGACTTGGGTTCATTGTGCAGACTAAGTGAACCAACTTAAGTAAGTATATAAAATACATCAACTATACATTTTTCTCTCGTTTCCACTTTGCTTCTAACTCTGCTTGATTCGAGTATTTGTTGGACTTAATTCCTTTCTTGAGAAGATTAAGTTCTAAAAGTGAGTGTGTACTCAATAGCGGTACTTAGTTACCAAGTCATTGAAGGACAAAGGTCTTGCTAGATAATTTCGGCAAGTAGGAAGAAGTTGGGTTTGTTTGCGATATTTTTCTGAAGATTCTTACTGGATAATTTTTTTTTTTTTAATGTGAGTACTTAAGAGTCGACCTCAGGACCTCGCGCTTGCCAGCAAGCACTTGTGCCGCTGAGCGATATCACCAGCCCTTTTTTTCCCTTTTTATGTGGGTACTGGGAGTCGAACTCAGGACCTCGCACTTGCCAGGCAGGCGCTTATGCCGCTGAGCTGTCTCACTGGCCCCTTACTGTATAATTTAAAGGGCAGTTGAGGATGATGTAGACAGAAGGAGGAAAAAAAGTATTAGTTGTACCCAGTGATCACTCTAGTCAGTGGAGTTTGAGCACTAGGAAGGAGATAATCTTGGGTATGGACCTAATTCAGCTTAGTATGAGTAGAGTGATGGTTAAGATGTAGCAGGCCAGATGGGCAGCACGGCCACTGTGCTGGGAAAGTGCAGGAAGGAGTTGCCCACCAGATATCTTTCTTTCCTGAAGTTTTACTAGTCAGAGCTTCTGAAAGATCCTAGCTTCCAGTCTGAGAGAAGAAAGGAAGAGTGTCTGAGAGATCTGGTTCCTTAACTGTCCTCTTCTCACAGGAGTGACATTCTTTCTCAGACTCCAAGACAGAGGAGATCATTGGTTTAGCTTTCCATTGCTGGAGAGGTCTTGAATTATCCCAAGTCATGTGATTGATCTGTTACAAATACTGAGAGATCTAAGATCTGAACAAAGATATTTCCTGTATTAGAGCTGGGGTTACAGGTGGCAGTGTTTAGTGTATAAAAAAATCTCTAAATTGGCAAACCTCTAAATCCTTTCTCATGTCACATTTCTAAGCCCATTTTCACTCTCACTGAGAAAACAGACATAACATCACCTTGCAAAATGTTTTTTAAGGTGGTCACAAATTATTTAAGCTTTGAGGTTAAAATCACTAGAGATGCTAGAGAATTTTGTCCCCTCTGTTCTGCTGTTTCAGTTAATGGTACATTATGTGCTGAGGTCACAAATGTTGCAATATTGATTTTTTTTCCTTTTTAAAAAGTAAAAGCAAGCACTCATAGATGCTTTCCAGAGCTCTTTTGGCGGGGCAACTTAGAATATTTAGAAATTCCTGAGCCAACCCCCTCCCCCAGTTTTATAGCTTGTGAAAGAAAGGAAAGAATCCAGTTGAAGGACGGAGGGAAAAAAGAAAACTGAGAAGTATTTCTTCTCTGATAAAGTTTAAGAATTTATAAACAACTTAGAGGTTGAAATAGTGAAGTTATTTTAAGAAATATAAAGCAATTCAAGGTCTTTTTTTTTTTTTTTTTAAGTTTGTCTGGTTTATTCCAATCCGTAGAGATGATACTCCACCCCCCACACACTTCCATGCACACGCACACATGTAACTTCAGTCACCTGAATTTGGCTGACAAACTTTCCTTTTGAATCATGGGGACAAAGTCATACTTAGCAGTCCCCATGTTGCCCAGTATGTTAGTTAGATTTAGTCTTTTTCAGAAACAAGATAGTTGAATTTCCAAGAAGCTGAGCCCTTAGCTAGAGAATGAGACCTGGAGCCAGCAGCCACAACCCGAAATACACGTGGATCCCCTTGTCCAGCACCCACACTTGAGACCCTGTCTCCCCAGGTCTGAGTTCCAAGAACTGGTGAAGGGTCTGATGGGGTTTCCTCTCTCCCCCCGCAGTGAGAGAACACCTTTTCCATTTGCTCTCCGTCCTGTAGTCTCAAACTGTGGAACCCACTGAAATAAGCCTGGTTGGTTCTGCCTTCCTCTCTCAGTGAGGAACAGTCATGCTGAATGGGATGGGGAATCAAAAGAAGTTCATCTACCTCCAGGGAGAGAGGAGGCAGGGGCAAGGGGTAGAGACATGCAGTTGCTAATCTGTCTCAGAAAAAACAAAAACAAAAACCACAAAGGTAGGAATGGATGGGGGTAGATTGGATTTTATATTTGTAGGCAGGAATGTGTGCTGGGGTTTAAACTTCACGTCGGCCTGTGCAGCCCCTCAGACTGAAGGTCAGCCAGTTATACCCAAATGATCTTGCTCCTAAACTGGTTGAGACCAGAGGATTAATGTGACTCGGCCATGTCCTTATGCCCTACCTGCTTTATTCCTGTAAGCTGCTGCTGGGGCAGTACCCTGGGCCCTGACTCTGGGTCTAAAGGGGCCACAGGAAATGTGTGATGGCTTCAACAGCCCCCAGTCTGTAGGGTTTTTTTTTTTTTTTTTTAATTAAGAATAGGAAAATTTATTGGGGAATAGGAATGGGGAGTAGGAATAGCTCCTGAGAGACAGAAGGGGTCCTGAATGGGTTGCCCTGTCCATAGGTTTTGCAAAGGTTTCTCCAAGACTCTTGCCTCTGTCTAAGGCAGTCGCTCTTAGGCCCCCCACTTGCTAACATTCATCTCTCTGTCATTGAGTCTTTGTTCCCCACTGGATGATAAACACCAGCCGTCTATTTCACCGCTGGCTTCTGAGCTCTTGGCCTATAGCAGGAGCTTAATAAATATATTCAAGGAATTAGTGCGCCTATGTCCTGAGAGCACGGGTGAAGGACCCCAGAACACAGATAGAGTTGGGAGTGTCTGACATTTTCCTGCATGGGTTCTGAGAAGCAGGTCCCTGAGGCAGGGCCTAGAAGCTGTAGGGAGGCAGAACCGCAGAGCAAGCCTTGTCCTCACCCAGGCTTGATGCTGACTTGGAAGCCTATGGCCTTCAGGGTGAGAGAAGCCTTCCCAAGTATTGGCCCAGGAAGTTGGCTGTCTGCCCCCTTCCCTGCTTGCAACACTGACTAAGGCACCCAGAGCAGAGGAGTGGTGTGGGCAGGGTCTTCCCTCTCCAGATTCACCCCTGACCTTGGGCAAGGCAGTTAACCCCTGTGGGCCATCACAGTGAAAGGAGTGGAGGGGCGCAGCTCACCTACAGGGCAGATGAGAGCTCTGCAATCCTGTGAGTCCCTAAAAAAAGGACACAGGTGGCCCAATTCAATCCTGAGGCTTAAGGTTTTGAGCAACTTGGAAAGGTGAGCTAGAGAGACAGTCCAGGTCAGGGGAAAGTGGGAGGGTTTAAAGCTTATAATAGGTGCTCAATAAAGGTGCTGAATGAGTACATGAATGAATGAATGAGTGAACAGTGAATAGGGTAGGAAGGGAGAGTCAACCTGTTTCTCACTCCTGGCTGACCAGGGATGCTGGCTTTTGCACGAGCATTTTCTTCTGTCTCCCATCCTGGTGCCCTGTGTCCTCCCTGCAAGGTGGGACTTCCTGGCTGACCCTCCCTTGGGGCCCCTGACCTCACCCCCGCCTCTGAAGCCCTTTGCTTCTCTAGCAGGGGACCTTGGGCTGTACTGTCCCTCTGCACTGCCTGTAAAGGTGTGGCCAGGGAGCAAGGCCAGAGGGGTCCTTCTGGTTCTTCTTGAAGGACTTAGATCACCAAGCTCCTTTCCTTTCCACCTGTGTCGTGTGCTTGGGGATGAACAGAGGCTTGGGTCAAGGGGGCATCAGTGGGGTGGGGGGCACTGAGTGGCCGCATCAGGGTACCCAAGAACATTGGGAGCATGGAGCTATGCAAGGGAACCTGAAAGAGGCCCTGCAGGCTTGTGCCCCCTCCAGGCTCTTGGGACAATGGGCTGGGGGTCACACATTTTCTGGGAGGATGGAGGTAGGGCCATGCGCTTCCGGCCTCCCTGCCCTGGCCCTGCCCTCTCTGGTTTTTGGTTTGATGTCAGCCCTTCTGCCCAAGGCTGGGAAAAGGCAGGAAGAAGACAGGGAATGGGGGTATCCCAAGGCTCAAGAGTCCCCAACTCAGAGCCCTTTAAAGATCTGGACTGTCTTAATAATTGATACCTTACAAGAATTGGCAGCACTTTTTTTCTTTCTTATTAGCACTTAGTTGTACTTAAAAACTAGAGGTATTATAGATTTGATGAAGTAAGGTACTTAACAATTAGTGAAGTCAATAATAAATGAACGTATTTGTCAATGTTAAATGAATATATCATTTTGCATTTGAATAGGAGGTTATTTGAGATTTGGGGATTAAGTGGCTGCTAAGCTACTGTGTATCCTAAAATCCTGTAGGTGAGGACTACATTAATCATATATATATTATATAGAGTTAATGGTCTGGTTTGGATATGTTTAAGTGGATTCATGTACCGGGAGCTTGGTCCCTAGTGTGGCAGTTTTGAGAGGCAGTGGAACCTTTTAAGAGGTGGAGCCCAGAGGAGGGGATTCTGGGTTTCACTCTCAGAAGAGATTAGTATTGGACTTCTGGGGTGAGTTCTTGGAGTGAATTCTCTCAAGAGTTGCTTGTTATGAAACAAGGCTGCCCCGTGCACTTGACTCTTTTCTGCATGGGGCTGTATTCCTTCTGCCTCTCTGCCATGTTATGACACAGCCAAAGGGGCCCTTACCAGAGGATGAACAAGTGAGGCTGCTCCATCTTGGACTTTCAGCCTTCTAATCTGTGCACTAAATAAAGGTCTTTTCTTTATGAGTAGCTAGCCTCAGGTACTTTCTTAGAGCTACAGAAAATGGATTGATATAGTTGATAAGTATTCATGTCTGAAGTTCATGAATATTTACATGAATACATGAGTAGCAGCAATGTAGGTTAAGAGGTAATTTAGAGAGAGTATCGTCATGAACAGAGTCTCAGGTTATTGGTTGGAAATGTGCTAAGTAGTCATGCAAGGCCGTGGTTTGAGTCCCACTTAGGCAAGTCTCTGGCTGTAGATCGCACCTTGCATCCCACTAGCCATCTTGTTATTATAATTTTTTTTATTTTGGGTACCGGGGGTTGAACTCAGGACCTCGCGCGCCAGCAGGCGCCTGTGCCGCTGAGCGATATCACCGGCCCCTTTTTCGTATGTGGGATCCGGGAGTCGAACTCGGGCCCTCGCGCTTGCCAGGCAGGCGCTTAAGCCGCTGAGCCATCGCACCGGCCGCACTAGCCATCTAATGGATGGTATAGTCGCTGTCTCTGAGAAAGAGGACTCGGCATGTAGCTGACTGATGCAAACCTATCACCCGTGCTGAAAGTGCTTCTCTTTCAGATTACTCAGTCCCTTTCTTTCAGCCTTTTTATTTCAGTGTGTACTTTTGTAGTTTGTATGTTTGTACTTTTGTAGGCCTGAGTCTGTCTTGTTCTTTCGCGAGCCTACCACAGTGAACATCTCACGGCAGTGTGGTCTGTTCATTCTGCACCAGTAACAATGACAGCAAAATAGCTATTAGTGCTAAAACACTTACCGTACTCTCGTCACTATTTTACGCCCTCTATATTTTAAACTCGTCTAATTCTCATATCGGCCGTGAGGTACGTGTGATCTTTCCATTTTCACAGTGAGTCTGTACCTTTATAAACTTTTCATGTTAACAACTTACAAATATATTTGTGCACGCCACACATACGTAGGCATTTATAAACATCTGTATTTAGAACATACATGAGGATTCAAATAAAGCAGTTCTGGTTGGACTTATGTGTTTTTTGAAATATCATATATAAGTTTCCTCTTCCTAGGAAAAGATCTACCTTTGTAGTCATGTAGGCCTTTGGGAGTGTACTAGGCATTTTGATACCCAGTCTACAGCCATCATCTCATATTAACATCACCTGCCTTCTTGTGGGCGGCTGCTATTGCATTTACAGATGGAAAGGCTAAGGCTAAGGGAGATTAAAAGTATGCCTGTGTCACATCGCTGGGGAGCAGCAGAGTATAGTAGCAAGCTCAGGCCTGTGCGATTCCTCAGACACTGTTCTCAGCTGCTCCCGGGACACAAGACCAAGGTTACGGGAGCCACAGCCCTGACCCATCAGGACATTCCTGTTGGTCAACTTTAGACCTTCCTTCTGCCCTAATATTTAATTTAAAGTGCTTATTTTCCTATTATTAAAGTTACACATCTCATCATATGTTGATTTACCATTGGTTACTAGTTGTGTTACTGGTTTATGGCCTTGATCGATTTGTCTGTTAGCTAAGGGCAAGAGTGGTGTTTGAGTGCCAGCACAGCTCCTTGGGGAAATCTCACAGGCTGGAAATCCCTGTTGTGGCCTAAGGTCAGGTGTTTAGCTGTGCCCACTGTGCCAGGATGTGCCCACCGTACTCCCTCATGACGCCTTACTGAGCATAGTCGAAGAACGTGGCTGTCCACTGCCCGGCGGCTCTGTGTGCACACAGAACGCTCCTCGCCTGGATGGTGAGGGTGAAATGTGGGCCTTTCTCTTCCCTAGAGACACGGCAACTCGAAATGCCTCTGCCGGTGTGGCTATTGATGCTCCTCAGTCGTGGCACCTGAGGTCTGAAAAGTTAGGAGGCAGTGGTTCAGATGAGACAGTGATTCAAAGTGATTTGAGCCATAAAGCTTGGGGTGGGCCCTGGAGAAATGTGTGAGGAGGTGTTCGTTTCTGGAGCTACCTTTCAGGAGCTACTCAGTAGTAGGCAGCAGGCTTGGCCACTTTGAAGAGGCCAGAGATGGGGTGTAGACAAGACAGGCTGGTGGTTTTACCAGAGCTTTAGAAAGTAGCCTACAAGCCATGTGCTTGTCTTCTGATTTTTGAAATAGAAGTTGGTTGTATTAACCAGATTTCTCTATTTTCCAAAGTTCATCTCTTAGCTCGCTATTTATAGGAATTGGGCTTTAAAAAATTGAGTCAAGTGGGGGAATGCATGTGGCTGTTTAATAATTATTAGTGGGGATGGTACCTAGTTTTCAGTCCCTGGTTTTAATTTGAGCCATTTATCTTTGAACTCTATTTTTCTTTCTGAGGAATGGAAATGATAAACTTCAGCTTTTCTTTTTCAGTTCAGAAAAAGCTGTAAGATTGTGGTTCTCAGGAAAGATAAGATCCTGGATAGTAGATCAGGGTCTTTTTTATTTTTCTAATTTATTGCTGTGGTCTGCATCTCTCATTTTAAAAGTGATGTTTAGGGGCTGAAAAAAAAAGTGATGTTTAAATTTTCCATGGTTACCATATAGCTTTCACATTACAGGATTTATTTATTTATTTATTTTTTGGTCAAGTTGAATTCATTGTTCAGAAATTTGGAAAAGTTATAATGTGTCACATTTTCTTTACTTTTCAGTGCAACAGAATGGAATTCGACATTGTTCGTATGCAGCTTCCCGGAAACATCTGTATGTTGATAAAAGTACGAAGGTTATTTGCCAGGGTTTTACTGGTAAGCAGGTATGTGTATCTAGATTTTTAAAGTGTATACTAAAGAGTTCTAAAAAATTAACTCTTTTCTATTTTTTATATCATAAAAGTAGCGATACATGATTGATGAAAAAATATACTGTACAGAAATGAGGTTGTATCTTAAGAACCGGGTAGATGTTATATTCAACCTGTCGGGAAGATTGTGTTTAATTTTACCTGGAAATGCTGGACACCTACTTACTGTCTTCAGCAAATACTCCACTGTTTTCCTCCAACATTGGGACAGATCACTGTTACTTTGATTAAGCACTAGATAAAATAGATGCTGTGTCTCGGTCTTGTACAAATAAATATTTATTGTTGAACACGGGATCCACATTAAGCATGGAGAAGCGCACAAACCCACAGAGGCTCATGGGAACCGAGACAGACGGAGGAGCCTGCCTGTTAACTTTTCCTGTCTTATACTCTGTGTGGCACAAAGGGCCTTTAAAGAGACCCACAGGCAAGTTGCCTTAAGCATTTTAATTCTCATTCACTGTCTCCCTCTCTCCTACTTACGTCATAGAATTTGTATAAGCTTAAATATATCTATGGTGTGATTCTACAAAAAATGCAGCATAAGAACCTCCTTTTCTTCTTTCCTTCCATTCTGCTCACCAAACATTTCTCCTGTTAATAAGTTGGCATGTGTCCTCTCAGATATTTTTCTTGCACTACAGACATACTTATATTTCCGTAATGTGTTCTTTACAGGTTTTATATTACATCTGTATACGTCTACGATTTGAAATATATTCTATCATTCCCTCCCCAATTAAAATTATATTGTCTATTTTTGTATATATTAATATGAGCATATAATCAAATGCTTCCTTAACCCAAATTTCTCATATAAGTGTATTATATGATTTTGTTTTTCTCTTTGCTAAACTTTGTGTGATCCTATGACATTTTAACTTCTGAGCTTTTTTGTTGTAACCATTTGTGCACCGTATAAGCACTGCTTGGATCTGTTTAAATTCAAGGTTGGCTTCAGTGTCTTTCAGTTACCTGTGAACTAATTGTTTCTTATTCACCTTCCTTGTTTTGGAGTTTTGAAGTAATTGAGAGCCTTAATTGCCTCAGTTAGATTTGTTGATTCAGATTCTGTTAGAGACTAATGATAAGGTCTGAAATCAAGGGCTTCCTTCCACAGGAACTCTGCAGTTTGTCACATGAGTTCTTTTTTCAGTGCACACATTGTTACACATATAAATGAGGAAGGTTTACATTTTAAAGTAGATTCCAGCAATCCACATCTCCAAGTGGGTGCCATCTGATTTCTTTTACTAGCTTATATGAATTGCTAAAATTGTTCCTGTTCTTGCTGTGTAGTGGCTGGTGATAGTGGGAAAACTAAGGACAAATGGCTTATTTTGAGGAAATGTTACTTGTGTTTTAACACCAATTAGGACTTAAAAACACCGGTTCATTTGAATTTACCTGGCACTGTACTCTAGGGCAGTGCTTCTCAAACTACCTGGAGTGAAAGCCAGTTTGGATATTTGTTTTTAATTTCTGATCTAATGTAGATCTATAATTTTGTAAAACAATAAAAATTGCAGCAATGTCATAGTGCTATATTTGTAAGCATTCTGTCTTTTATTTTATTAGCTTTTTTATTCCTTTGCTCACCCCTTCCTTCCTCTTTTCTCCCTTCCTTCCTCTTTTTTTTTTTTCCTTTTGGCCATTTTCTTTTTCTTTTGTTTTGCTCTTATGTTGTTGCAGAGTAGCAACAATCTACAGACCACACTTGGAATAGCACTATTTTAAGAGAGAGAGCACTGGCTTTTTTTTTTTTTTTTTTTTTTTCTCTAAAACCCTGTTATTACCTTTAAACCAGTCACTTAAGATAGTTGGAGCCAATGAAAAAGGAGTTAATCAGAAAATTTCTGGAGTTTTTAAGACTCCATTTTTATACCTAAATAATTAAGAACTTGAATAATTGACTCAGCATTTTTAGGTCCCCATAGAGAATGACCACACAGACCCTTTATTTTTTAACGACTGTAAATAGGTAACATATTGATTTAGGTACCATATTGCAATGAACAGATAATAAACAAAAATCACTGTTTTCACGGAATTCACCTTTTAGTGGAGAAGAGAGAAATACATTAAAAAAATCCATGAGTAAATTGTGTGATGTGTTAGAAAGTATAATTGCTATGGAAAAAACAGATGAGGGAAAGGAGTCTGTGTATGTGTGGAGGCCTGGTGCCTTGGACAGGAGAGAGGGCGATATTGTGTCACATGGTTAGGGAAGGCTGGACTTTTGAGTCAAGATCTAAAGGTGTAGCAGTGCACCAAATGGCTAGGTAAGGGAAGTGTATTCCAGGCAGAGGGCTCAGCAAGGCCGTGAGGCAGGTACGTGTTGGCCGTGTGTGGAAGCAGCAAGGCCAGCATGGCTGGAGTGAAATAAGCCATGGGAGAGCAGTAAATGAGGGCAGGCAGGTATAGGGGGTTCTCCCAGGGGGAGACAGGCTGCATGTTGACTTGTAAAACAGTTTGGCTTTTATGGGATTGAGGTGGAAAAAGATCGGAAGGTTCAAGCAGAGAGGTGACACGATCTTTTTCACTCGTGTGTTTTAACAAGATCACTCTGGCTGCTGTGGAGAAGAGATTCAAAGGGGGCAAAGGCAGCAATTTATCAAGAGTCGAGGTGACTTAGACCTAGGTGGTAGCTAGCATTAGATGGGGGAGAAGCTGTTGATTATGTTTTGAAGGCCAAACCATAAGAATTTCTAATGGATCTAATATGAGATATAAGAGCGAGAGAAGGATCCAGGATGACTTCAGTATTTTTGGTCTGAACATCTGGAAGGAATGAAGTTGTCATTAACTGAGATGGGGTAGACTGAGAAGGGAGTGATCAGGAACAGTTTGGGGTGCCTGCTAGTTCTCCAAGAGGAGATGTTATGTAGGCCGTTGGCATTGTGCATATGGAGTTCAAGGCAGAGGTCTTGGCTAGGTACGTGGGTGTTGTGTGTGGCAGGGGTCACCATATGAGTATTATTTATTGTCATGAACAGGGATGCCATCACCAAGGGCACACATATAGATGGAAAAGACAAGTCTAAGGAGAGAGAAGAGGAAAGAGAAGGGGAAAAACAAGGGGAAGCGAAGCCCCAGCAGCCTAGTGGAAAAGAATCTTCCAATCCCTGGAGCCATTTTTGGTTGTTACACCTGGATGGGTTTTGGGGGAGGATATAGAACTGGCATCTGATGGAAGAGGCTGGGAATACTCTTCAGTGTCCTGCAGAGGGCAGGATGACCTCCCCTAACAAAAGCATTGTGTCTAAATTGCCAGTAATGCTATGGTTGAGGAGGAAAGTGAATGAGCAGGGAAATGCAGGATGCAGGCTGGACAGGTGAAAGACTCAGGTTACTGACCCTAATGTAAAGTGAGACTGGCTAGCAGGGTTTTGTTTTTTCTTTAGGCACTGTTTGGCTGCACATGTACAGTCTTAGAGAAGGAAGACTTTTTAAATGGCTGTTTTGGTTTTGCAGGAGCCTATTTTGCATCATGGTCCACAGCTATTTAATAAGTTAATGAGAATGCTGGACAAGTGTATTGTCTGGGAATAGTTAATCTGCATGAGTTCCTAAGATTGCCTTTGGTTCTCTGTACACTTCCGGTCTGCCTCTTTTCACCGGTGTTGTGCTTGTCCCCTCAGGGCACCTTTCATAGCCAGCAGGCATTGGAATACGGCACCAGACTTGTTGGTGGAACCACGCCAGGGAAAGGAGGCAAGACGCATCTGGGCTTACCCGTCTTTAATACCGTGAAGGAGGTAATTCATCGTCCCTTTGGGACAATCACTTGCTCTTTGAATATCCAGTAGTCTAGGAGATTTGAATTGTACTGAAACCTAGGATGTCATTTTTGTTTATAGACATGCATCATCTTTGTTTGTTTGGTAGTACTGGGGATTGAACCCAGGGCCTTCACACTGAGCTACATCCCAGCCCTTTTTTTAACTTTTTATTTTGAGATAGAGTCTCACTAAAGTCACTAAGTTGCCCAGGCTGGGCTTGAACTTGAGATTCTCCTGCCTCAGCCTCTTAGAGTGGTGGGATTACAGATGTGTGTCACCACTCCTGGCTGCCAAGTCTCATCTATTAAAGGAAGAAGTGCTGTGGCCTTGCTTATTCTCTTCTCCTTACCTTTCTTCCAGGATGGTTGTAGTGCAAGTGTCAGGAGCCACCCCTGCCTTTCTGACTATGGGCTGTGTGGCAGACAGGGCTGGGTGCTTCGTGCACATGGGCCCCTCAGGTCTCACCTCAGCCCACAGAGGTAGGTGCTCTTATGAGCTCCACTGTGAAGCCAAGGCACCACCAGTGCAAAGAGGCTGAGACTGTCTGCCATGAGCTGCCAGTTGCTGAGTGGCTCAGGGTTAAACAGTGTGGTCCTGTGCGAACACACGACCAACTGCGGGGTCTTCCTTTCTTCTTCAAATTGCTGATTTCTAACTAATATTTTTAAAATAATGTTTTAAACTACTTTGTTCAAAACCAATGTATATTGATTGTAAAATTCAGATCCCATAAAGGTAAGTAACATTAAATTTCATAGTGCTTTCCATATTTCAGATTTTGCCTCTTTTGATAGCTAATTTAAGATTGCTATGCCTCCACATTCTTTCCACTTTTATATGAAATTTATAAAAAATAATAGTATTTTATTAGAAATTTGTGCAAATTCTTGGGTTATTTTATAAAAATTAGGGAGTAAGTGTAACACTTTAGATATATTATGAAGTATTGCATTTTTTTCATTTTTTTAAAATACACATTTACAGATCTAATCTCATGACTGAATACTAACCAAATTAAGGTTAATTTGTACTCTTAATCTTAACATGCAGGAAAGAAAACATACCTTGCAAATTTAGAGATTTAATTTTTTTTTTTTTTTTTTTTTAATGTGGGTACCGGGAGTCAAACTCAGGATCTCGTGTTTGCCAGCAGGTACTTGTGCCACTGAGCGATATCATTGGCCCCTTTTTTTCCTTTATGTGGGTACTGGGAGTCGAACTCAGGACCTCGCGCATGCCAGGCAGGTGCTTATGCTGCTGAGCTATCTCACCGGCCCATTTGAGCTATCTCACTGGCCTGAGATTTCATTTTACTTTAAACTTGGAGATAGTGTCACTTTATATGTGTATTTGTGTTTTAGATGCTCTGTTTTAAGAATAAAACATTAGAGAGGGCCTGCTGGCGTGCGAGGTCCTGAGGTTGACCCCCGCTACCCACACACACACAAAAAAAAGAATAAAACATTAGAATTAATATGTTCTGTTGAGCGTTTTTTCCCCTTGCTTTTTTTTTTTTTTTTTTCCTTAAAGGAAGTTTGGCCAGGCGTTGTGGTGTGCGCCTGTCATTCTAGCACTCTGGGAGGCTGAGGCACGAGGATTGTGCACTTGAGGCCAGCCTGGGATGCATAGGTTGAGGCCAGCCTACAACATAATGAGACCCTCTCTCAAGAAAGACCAAAAAACTTATTTTTGTTACTAAGCAATTTATTTATTATTCATAGTGATAGAAATATATGTGGCATTTGAAATAGTCTGTAAGTTCTTTTATAGATACCATTTCTTATCATTTAGCCCTTACAAAGAACATTCTGGATGAGTAGGAATGATACTTCTCATCCCCTGTGACTTCCTAGCGCATAGTACTTGTCACAGTGTAGTTTCTGGCATTATTCGTAGCCTGAAGAAGTGAGGACTTTGGGAAATATTTTTCAACAAAATACCTACATGCCCATAATATGAATTCTTTTGGTTCAAACCTAGTTTTTATTTCTTTTGTTCATGTACATGTATCATCCTCTTGAACAGAGTTTTTAAAGAATTATTTCTAACCCCTGACATCACTATGGATGATCTGTCATCTTCCTCTGACTTTATCCTTCCGTTACTGTTGAGGTAGTGTTTTTCATTAGGTCTGTAGTAGAGGAAGCTCTCAGTCCCTGGGAAGGCGGGGAATCCTTCAGTGATGGTTCCAGAAGACCATGGATGGTCTCCAAGTGCTTTACATCATGAAGGGTGATAGCATTCAAACTGTCTTCTACCTCTGCTCCTTTTAATTGTGTCTATATGTTCTGTAGCTTGATACTCACATCCATTGTAAAATCCCATAGCACAATCTTATAAAAATTTTTGATTTCTATTTTGCTTAAATGACATATTTAACGTTTAGAGGGAGGCAGCTTGCCCTAACTGAAATGAGCAGACACTTTGGAATCAGATGTACTTAGGAGTAAATCTCAGCTCGGCCACTTCCTCACTCTGTGACCTTGTGCCGTAATTTAATATTATCTTGGCCTTAGCATGTTGATTTGTGAAATGGGATGCTAAGATTCAGGGCTGTGGTGAAGCCTTAACTGAGACTTACACAGACCCCTCTCACAAGGCTGTGAGAATGGGGGCTGCTGCTCGTGGGAATACAGAGATTATCAACAGTCTCTGTCTTCCAGGAGAGTCCACGACAGTGGGAGAGACGTATCCACACAGAGAGGCAGGTAGAGGGATACAGCTGTGTTGCTGTATGTAGAGAGTTTGTGAAGACAACGTGTGGCCCATGCTCATGTCCACAGAGAGAAGAGCAGTGGTCAGACGGATGGTCTCCAAGTGCTTTACATCGTGAAGGGTGATAGCATTCAAACTTAGTGCTTATTTGACCCACATTCTTATCATATACCATTTATGCATGTGCATTTTTGTTCAATTTGTTTATTTCTAACAAACATGCATTTAGAGTAAGAAACAGCAGGGAAGAACTTCATTTGTACTGTCTCACGATACTGTTTACCAAATTTATTTGAGAACAGATCTTTGAAAGCTGAGTTGTAAGCACCGAGGGTCTCACTGGTCCTCTTCTCAGGAGGTCTGGGGTGTTGGTACTAAGCACGTGCTACAGTGTCTTCGTCAGCACGTGTCTAGAGCAGACCGAGTAAACAGCATGGCCGTAGGGATGAAGGCACAATCGCAGGGCAGGCAATGCTTTCCGGTTTCCTGACCTGCCATCGTTTGCGATGTCACAGAACCTTTCAGTTCACAGTGACATTCAGAGGGGGCAAAGAGGCTGTGCTCGATTTTGTTCTTTTCTGACAGTGCGGTGAACTGGAGAACGTAAAGAATGAAGACACCCTCCGTCACTTGGTGGTGCCTTTCCTGACCCCTAGACATTAATAAAATCATGGTATTGAGTTTATTTTACATTGTTTATGACTTACTCAGTCATAACGTGCTTTATGGCTCATGTTGCAGGCCAAAGAACAGACAGGAGCAACAGCATCTGTCATTTATGTCCCTCCTCCTTTTGCTGCCGCTGCCATCGATGAAGCTGTTGAAGCAGAAATATCCTTGGTCGTGTGCATTACGGAAGGTATCCCACAGCAGGACATGGTACGGGTCAAGCACAAACTGCTCCACCAGGGGAAGACAAGGCTGATCGGCCCAAACTGCCCCGGAGTCATCAATGTGAGTGCGAAAAGTAACAAGAAGCCCGGATTTAGCCTCTTGCAAAGCTAAGCGGCTTTGAATTAGTCCGACTGTGTTGTGTATATGACCTATGAGTTCCAACTTATTTTAAAAACTTTTTTACAGTTATAATTTACTTTCTTTCAGCCTGGAGAATGCAAAATTGGCATCATGCCTGGCCATATTCACAAGAAAGGAAGAGTCGGTAAGTATACTTGTTACTTTCTTACAGGTTTGTATGCGGGTACCAGGAGTCAAACTCAGGACCTCGCGCTTGCCAGGCAGGCGCTTATACTGCTGAGCTATATTACTGGCCCTTTTTTACAGGTTTAAAAAAAATTCTTTGCTCCAAACTCTCACAACTCACAGAGACTTTGTGACTACAAATTGCTTTAGTAAAATTTGCCAGAGGTTTTATAGTGAAACAATTCTATATCCCAAATATAATGAGAAGCAGTTATAATTCACATAGTGAAGATTTTAGAGGTTTTTAAAGTAAAGATTCGTTTTTTCCCTGCTTAGCACTGTGTGGAGCCTTCCGTATGTTTGCATGTGTCAGAGTTAATTTCATGTTATTGCTAAGTAGTATTCTATCCTCTGGTTTTCCTGCAGTCTATCCATTCTTTCACATTGAACATTTGCGTTGTTTCCGGCTTTAAGCCTTAGGAACAAGGCTAAGATGAACATTTGTGTGCAGACCCTTTTATGGATGTGTTTTCATTTCTCTTGAGCAAAGTACTGAGGAAGGAAATTAATAAGTCATAAGGTAGAGCATATTCAACTTTTGAAGAAGTTGCCAAATAGTTCTGTGAAGTGGCTGTATCACTTTACATTCTTACTGTTAATGTATGGGTGTTGTAGTTGCTTCATATCTTTACATTTATTATTTTCAGTCTTTTTTAATTTAGCCATACAATTGGCAGTGACATGGTATCCCATAAAAAATAGCAGGTAAAAAACTTGATGTGATATTTTGTAAAACAAAAACGGCTAAGAGATTCTATCTCATTATTGTTTGGGCATGATCAGGAGAGACCTCTAAGAGAAAGTAACATTGAAGCTTTTGATGTGGACCTGTCAGGATGGTGATGGTGGAGGTGAGGCACTCCATTTTAAGCAGAACAAATATAAAAAGGTAGGAAAGCATACAGATTTTCAGAAGAAGCAATATAGGTTTTCTTTGCATTGCTTTTGTAGTTGTAAAATAACCTAAGCTGATAATGTACTTTTTTCTTTATCTAATTTTTTTTTTTTTTTTTGTGGGTACCAGGGGGACGACCTCAGGACCTCGCGCGCCAACAGGCACCCGTGCCGCTGAGCGATATCACCGGCCCCTTTTTCGTATGTGGGTTCCGGGAGTCGAACTCGGGCCCTCGCGCTTGCAAGGCAGGCGCTTATGCCGCTGAGCCATCTCACCGGCCCTCTTTATCTAATTTTAAAAACCTCCCTACTTTGAGCCTTTTCTTCTTTTATTTTTTGAAGGTACTGTGATCTGGATGGCAAATCATGGAATGAATTTCATGTACACTCATGTTAGTTACTCAGAATGTTTGGCACTTAGTTTACCAGATGATAGTCTACCGTAGAAACACAATCTAATATGTTTGGATCCTCTTCCTGTAAGGTATTGTCTCCAGATCGGGCACGCTGACTTATGAAGCAGTTCATCAGACAACACAAGTTGGATTGGGACAGTCTTTGTGCGTTGGTGAGCAATTCTTGCTAAAATCTTTTTCTGTGGAGTATAGTATCTTCACTGAGTGAATATAGTGATCATTATTGATTAGATTATTTACAAGAGATTTTGATAACATTTTATTAAAAAGATATTATAATCTCAAATTTAATTTGCTTAAGTGTGAAGTTCTACTGTTGTTTTTCAAGATTCATGGTCCGAGATTGATTTTTAGTTTGAAGAACAAATATCCTGGGAAATGTGGCTTCTGGACATCATTGATGGCTGGAAACCTCATTTAATTTTCTTGCTGTGAAGAAATGGTTCTTTATTTTAGGACTTTTGTTATCATAATAATTATATTCAGTACTTTCGTAGTTACTGAATTCTTTGCCATTTACTATCACACTCTTTTTTTTTTCCTGTGACACTGGGCATTGAACCCAGGGCCTTTACACTGAGGTGCATCCCCTGCCCGTTTTATTTTGAGACATGGTCTCACTGAGTTACTAACTTGCCCAGGGTGGGCTTGATCTTGCCATCTTTCTGCCTCAGACTCCCAGAGTGCTGGGGTTACAGATATGTGCCACCTTGCCCAGCTGTTTCATTCTTAAAATGACCTTCCGAGGCGCTTTTGAGCTGACTAGTGGTACTGTTCTAGCCTAGTTGAGCAGGAGGTTGAGGTTGAGGTTGAGGAAGGTTATCTTTCCTAGGACCCTTCTTTTTACTGTACCACACTGCCTCCCACTTTAAAAATATAAATTCCAGTAAGTTTTTGTATTTTAAAATAATTTCAGTCTTTTTTGCCAAAAGCCAGATAGATTTCTGGTTTTTATAAATATTTCTTAAAATCCTTAGAATACCTTTTAAAAGCCTTTTGCAAATTTCTTTTCTGTAATAAATTATAAAATATAGTCCTGGAATATCCATAAATTCAAATTTAAAATACTAATTGTATCTTTCTATTTGCAAAGCATAATCAGTCTTAGGCACAATATAATTTAGTGTGATGGGGAGTGACACATTGTGAAACAGATTTGCCAGTTCCGTCTTCTCCAAATTCAATTTTTAATTTCTAAATGGTGGGTAGTAATGCACATCTCACAAAAAAGGTGGGGGAGTTAGCAAAGGACACGTCTAACACTAAATAAAGTAGAGGATTTGATACATGGTTGGCACTTAATCAATGCTAGTTCCCTTCTTCAACTTCATTTTTCAGAGATGCACTGAAAAGTAAGAAATCATTCCTGGCCTCAATAAGTTTATAATTTAAAAATAAACAATGGGAGCTAGACTGTGGGGAACATTTTTTTTTTTTTTTTTTTTTTTTTGTTTGTTTTGTCTTTTTGAGACAGGGTTTCACTGTGTAGTTCAGGCTGGCCTTGAACTCACTTTGTAGCCCAGGCTGGCCTTGAACTTGGTGATCCTCCTGCCCCAGCCTCCCGAGTGCTGGGATTACAGGCGTATGCCACCACGTCTGTCCCACCAGGAACATTTACTTTAATCCCATCCAGCTGCTTGTTCTTTTTTTTTTTGGTGGGTACCGGGAGTTGAACTCAGGACCTTGTGCTTGCCAGGCAGGTGCTTATGCTGCTGAGCTATCTCACCGGCCCCAGCTGCTTGTTCTTAAGGGTCATATGCTTGTGAGACCCTCAATGTGCAGGTTCTGTTGCCCTCTCTGGATCTACAGGTAGAGGGGCTGAGTACTGTCTGCCCTTTCACTCACTGACAGTTGTGTCTTAAAACTTGTGAGTGGTTTGTCTGCAGCACGCTGTATCAAAGAAAGCTTTTCTTTGTGCAAAGAAATTTGCAAAGTGTTTAATCTTTTCCTGTGGTGTAATATTAGCTTGCAACACAAATCCTCATTTCTAAAAAGTTTATAGCAGCACAATTCAGAAAAGCTAAATCTTGGAAACAGCCTCTATGCCCATCAACAGATGAATGGATAGAAAAATGGGGTTTTTATACACAATGGAGTACTACTCTGCCATAAAGAAACATACATGAGTCATTTGTAGGAAAAAGGATGCACCTTGAGACTGTAATGTTAAGTGAAATAAATCAGACATGTAGGTGTAAATATTGCATGGTTCCTCTTATATAAGGAATCCAGAATAAAAATATAGAGCGAAATAGAAGATAGATAATAGGAAGTAGAGAGATCTTTCTCAAAGGAGAACAGGATGAAGAGATGGAGGAGGGAAAGGGGATGAAAAAGGAATAAAGTTGTGTTATGTGCATGGACCAACTCCACACGAGGAACATAAACATTATGTACTGCAGACATGTTCTCAAAAAAAAAGTTAATCCCAAATAATTTTGTGAGAGGGAAGAGGTTTGTTGTGAAGGATCATAAGAGAAAGAAGGGTTTTTTTGTTTTGTTTTGTTTTGTTATTTTTACTGCAAGTAAGAAAACAACCACCATTTACATTCATAAATACAAACAAAAGTAAATGTAGCATTTTGCGATATTTGAATGTTAAGTGAAGAGTGATGATACCTTTAAAAAGATTAAGGATAAGGGGTAGGCGCAATAAGAAGCCACTTGGAACATTTCTAGACCTATTTTCCACAGTTCATCCTTACATTTTCAGCTGATGTCGGTGTTCTTTGACCTTTGCAGGCATTGGAGGTGATCCTTTTAATGGAACAAATTTTATTGACTGCCTTGAAATCTTTCTGAGTGATTCAGCCACAGAAGGCATCATATTGATTGGTGAAATTGGTGGCAGTGCAGAAGAAAATGCTGCAGAATTTCTGAAGCAACATAATTCTGTAAGTTAGGTTTAGAAAAATATAGCTCTTTGCTCTTGTTTTAGAAGTTGCCTTTATTTTTTCAAAGATTAGTTTTTCAAGAAAACGTGAAAGATAACAGAACCTTTTTCTTAGCTGGGCATTCCATACCGGACACTCAGAAAATTCTGGACTCTTTGTGGGTTGATTCTCCCTCCTCTTTCCCACAATGCCTCTGCTGTTTCTCTACTCTGAACCTCCTCACCAGGTGCTTTGTGCTAAGTACAACGGCCTCCTGAGCGGGGATCACTCAGGCCATCAGCCTCACAGCCCTGCCTAACTCAAGACCTCCAGACTCATCTTTTTTTTTTTTAACTTACGATGTTCTTTCTTCAGGTCCAGGAGAAATAAGTGTTCTTTCCCTTTCTCAAAGCTGACCTTCTAAAGATCCTATTCTTTGTACCCTTTTCCAGGATATTGCCTCCTTCCAACTTCTATCTTTCCTCATAGAATGGCTTTTCCTGTCAAAGATCAAGTAGAAAAGCTTCACTGTCCGCGTGCTGTGAAGGCTCTCCGTGTCGCCTCTGCCTTGGAGTTAAATGTGTAAAGGAGTAGTGTGGAATTGTGTTGTAATTTCATTCAGCTGAAGGGAATTAAGCTTGATTTTCAGGGAGAAGGCAGGAGAGCGAAGAGGCACAGTGATGACTGAGGCAGCTCGCGGCCCGACAGCCCCCGCTCGGTGACTACTCCCGGGCCTTCGTTGCGTCTGGGAGCTGTGGGGAGAAGTGTGCAAGTGATTTTGAGTTTCTCTGGCACAGATGAGTAAGTGACAAACCATATTCAGAAGGCCGGGCAAGCAGATGGAAATAACTTTCTCTTAATGCTTACAAAAAAAAAATGAGTGAATGAATTAAATGCCACCAAAAAATAATGGACATTGGATTGTTAAAGGGACCAATAATGTCACTTACAGACTGGTATGCATAAAACAATTCCCATTTGGGTTTCAGGACTTTGCAGGACTGTTTTGAGTATGTTCTCTCCTGTGGTGATCTTACGCCCTCGCTTTGCTGTGAGATGTGACTCAGCTTTCCCTTCACTCCTGGACCACTTTCCTTGTTTGTCATTCACTCTGCAGTTTTCAGTGTCTGGCTTCAGTCTGCCATTGAGAAGCGATGTGACCCTGGGGGATTTTTTTTAACCTTGCCGTCTCAGTTTCTTCATTGGCAAAGTGAGGATGCAGTAGTACAAGCCTAGAATGTTGCAAGGGCTGTGAAGTTTAAATGACTGAATAACATAGAAGAAAGTAATCCTTGGGCCGGTGAGATAGCTCAGCAGCATAGCGTCTGCCTGGCAAGCGCGAGGTCCTGAGTTTGACTCCTGGAACCCACATGTCTGTTTTCTCAGAGTGAAAATGGGTTTAGAAATGTGGCATGAGAAAGAGGATTTAGAGGTTTGCCAATTTAGAGATTTTTTTTTTTTTTTTTTTTTTTTTTTGTGGGTACCGGGGGGACGACCTCAGGACCTCGCGCGCCAACAGGCACCCGTGCCGCTGAGCGATATCACCGGCCCCTTTTTGGTATGTGGGATCCGGGAGTCGAACTCGGGCCTTCGCGCTTGCAAGGCAGGCGCTTACGCCGCTGAGCCATCTCACCGGCCCTAGAGATTTTTTTATACACTAAACACTGCCACCTGTAACCCCAGCTCTAATACAGGAAATATCTTTGTTCAGATCTTAGATCTCTCAGTATTTGTAACAGATCAATCACATGACTTGGGATAATTCAAGACCTCTCCAGCAATGGAAAGCTAAACCAATGATCTCCTCTGTCTTGGAGTCTGAGAAAGAATGTCACTCCTGTGAGAAGAGGACAGTTAAGGAACCAGATCTCTTAGACACTCTTCCTTTCTTCTCTCAGACTGGAAGCTAGGATCTTTCAGAAGCTCTGACTAGTAAAACTTCAGGAAAGAAAGATATCTGGTGGGCAACTCCTTCCTGCACTTGCCCGGCACAGTGGCCGTGCTGCCCATCTGGCCTGCTACATCTTAACCATCACTCTACTCATACTAAGCTGAATTAGGTCCATACCCAAGATTATCTCCTTCCTAGTGCTCAAACTCCACTGACTAGAGTGATCACTGGGTACAACTAATACTTTTTTTCCTCCTTCTGTCTACATCATCCTCAACTGCCCTTTAAATTATACAGTAAGGGGCCAGTGAGACAGCTCAGCGGCATAAGCGCCTGCCTGGCAAATGCGAGGTCCTGAGTTCGACTCCCAGTACCCACATAAAAAGGGAAAAAAAAGGGCCGGTGATATCGCTCAGCGGCACAAGCACTTGCTGGCAAGTGTGAGGTCCTGAGGTCGACTCTCAGTACCCACATTAAAAAAAAAAATTATCCAGTAAGAATCTTCAGAAAGGGGCCGGTGAGATGGCTCAGCGGCTTAAGCGCCTGCCCGGCAAGTGCGAGGGCCCGAGTTCAACTCCCGGAACCCACATACGAAAAAGGGGCCGGTGATATTGCTCAGTGGCACGGGCGCCTGCTGGCGCGTGAGGTCCTGAGGTCGACCCCCCGGTACCCACAAAAAAAAAAAAAAAAAAAGAATCTTCAGAAAAATATCGCAAACAAACCCAACTTCTTCCTACTTGCTGAAATTATCTAGCAAGACCTTTGTCCTTCAATGACTTGGTACCGCTATTGAGTACACACTTACTTTTAGAACTTAATCTTCTCAAGAAAGGAATTAAGTCCAACAAATACTCGAATCAAGCAGAGTTAGAAGCAAAGTGGAAACGAGAGAAAAATGTATAGTTGATGTATTTTATATACTTACTTAAGTTGGTTCACTTAGTCTGCACAATGAACCCAAGTCATCCTGTATGCCATCATTTCTAATATGTACGCTTTTCACTTTTTAACATCTCTTAAATCAGGATTTGACAACTAATCACACATCACGATTTTAATTAACAGTGGATTCCTTTGTTAATGGTAGACAAAATAATGGCGCACCTTATAGGTGATGGTGCCTCCAATTCATTAAAATATGGCATTATTTTGATGCAATTTGAAACATTAAGAAATGGAGCAAGAAAAAAGACTAGGATTACTACAAAGACCGTGAAGGAACTAGCTAGATTTCAAACCCTGATGTGACTGATTCCAAACTTTCTTCCTACTATAACTTACTTAGTAAACTCATGAGACTTTGACCATAACAAGAATTTTCAACAGGGGGCCCGTGAGATGGCTCAGTGGCATAAGTGCCTGCCTGGCAAACGCGAGGTCCTGAGTTCGACTCCTGGTACCCATGTACGAGAAAAGGGCCGGTGATAGCGCTCAGCAGCATGGGCACCTGTTGGCGCGCGAGGTCTTGAGGTCGACCCCCGGTACCCACAAAAAAAATAAAAAAATAAAAAATAAGAAAGTAATCCTGGCACATAGTCATTGAGCTGTTTGCTGCTATTGAATCTTACTCTACTGACATTGCTTTTACAGAGGTCCCTGGTGGTCCATCATTCTTCATCCTCTCCATGAAATCCTTTGGTTTTCCTTCTACTTTTCCTTCTACTTTTCCTCCCCTGGATCTATCATATATGCCTGTTCCTAAAATGTGAATGATTACCTTATGTAATCAACAGCATACTGGGGTAGTTTCCACAGCAGGAACCTCAGAACTGTCTTTTGTTTCTGTCTCATCACGTGTTGCCACTCACTGACTGAGCGCTGTCTTTGAGACGTCAGTGGTGTGTCTAGGCTCAGAGCCTCATCTGCAATGACTTACGTGCTGTGGTCGGGCCCAGTCTTCCCTCACATGGACCAGCTCCATAGTGTCCTCTCTGTTGTCTACTCCTTTCCCCTACCAGGCCTTCTGTCCCAGGCCACCCTGCTTATCTGCCCTTTGAAACAGGCGCCAGTCCAGTGCCCTTCATCTCCATTTAAAACTAGACAGTGTTTCACGCATGTTGCGTGAAGGCCAGCTTGATCATGGTGTTCCAGTCCTTCTCATGCCACCCTGTCCTTTTAGATCCATGCCCCATCTGAAATGCCAGTTTTCATTCTCATTTGCCTTAGCCTTGCTTCCTTCTGCAAGATATGCTTAATGTCTGACTCTTGGCCTGGCTGTGTAGTGGATGGCAGGAAACTGGCAGTCTTTTTTTTTTTTTTTTGTGGGTACCGGGGGTCGACCTCAGGACCTCGCACGCCAGCAGGCGCCCGTGCCGCTGAGCGATATCACCGGCCCTTTTTTCTTATGTGGGTTCCGGGAGTCGAACTCGGGCCCTCGCGCTTGCCAGGCAGGCGCTTACGCCGCTGAGCCATCTCACCGTCCCCGAAACTGGCAGTCTTGGTCCTCAGCCCAGTCCCTAGGATAGGAAGCACTGATGAATATCAAATAAATGAAAGAATGAAGTAGATGGTTAGGAGATTGGAGTAAAATGTTATTAGATTGTCTTGCTTCAGAAAGTTATAAAGTTTGAAATTTAAATAAAAACTGACTTCTCTTTAGAAAAAGAGATTTAACATGACACCATACAGTTAAAGTGAATATTAAAATGTATGTAGGTCCAACTCTGAATCCCTTGAAGTTAGTGGAGAGACTAAGCATACACATTCTCTTTCATCTGGCACGTTCTCTTATTCTTGGCTAGTTCCTATGGAACTCATTTTTTTTGGGAATCTAATGTGCACAAGATTGGAGATGAAGCCGCTCAGAGGACCTGATACTAAGACACTTAGCACAGTGCTTGGCATAGAGTAAACCCTCAGTAGATGCTGTCTGCTGCTACCACTGCTGTTATCATTATGACAGTGATTATTTGTGAAAGTCGTGTTGTTTAATATTTATCTTGATGCTTTGGGTAAGATGTTGTCGTCGTCCTTTTATGAAGGAGGAAACAGGCACAGGAAGGTTAACAACTTGCCGGTGGCGGTGTACGGCACAGGAACCGGAGGCGGGGTTCACACCCCGTCTTCTCCGTCACACTGTGGGGCGAAGCGCGTCCCTGCAGGGGTGGAGGGACAGAGCCCGGGCTGCACTGAGACTGCCCCCCCCGCCCGTCTCTCTGTTGTTTGGCTTTCACTTTGCTCCTCACTTGCTGTCTCGTTTGCAGATTAAACTTCTCTGTAGTCTCCTAAACCTCCAGTGACTCTTGTCCGTGGGACACAGCGTAAATTTGTTTGACATATTAGCCTCATCATAATCTTGTTCCTTCCTAGTATAACAGTGTTCGCACTTTTGGGGGGTTGCGAGGGAAGATCAAATGGAAATTGAAACCACTCAAATGCAAGGTTCTCATCTTTGTGTAGCGATCATAGGCAAGTGAGCAGACGACTGTGGAG
The DNA here is from genome assembly GCA_028451465.1 of Erethizon dorsatum. Classification (NCBI taxonomy): domain Eukaryota; kingdom Metazoa; phylum Chordata; class Mammalia; order Rodentia; family Erethizontidae; genus Erethizon; species Erethizon dorsatum. The sequence continues at coordinate 15,995,657 of CM051824.1, forward strand.
TCTTTTCTTAATTGTGTGCCACGGCTGCTACAGTTGGGCGTTCAGAAGCAGGTGAGAACGTGGTCCCTGTGTTCGGGGAACGCTGTGTTTAGTAGACGCGTGGAAGTCACAGCCAGTGTGCTGATTATCACATCAGAAACATGTAAAAAGCACAGCAGGTTCACAGAGAGATAATTAGCTATAGGAACGTTTGTGGAGCATGTGGGAATCAAGAAAGGCTTTGGAAGAAGAGGCTTGAGCCAGGTCTTAAAAGCTAACTAAAAACTCGTGAGATATCCAGAAAGGGTGGAGGATGTTCTCAGCAAAGGCACAGAAGCCGGGTGCGGAGCCCTGGAAAGCCGTGTGAGCTGCGCGGCACCTCCGTGGAGCCAGCTGTGCTGATACTCGGGCACTGCCAGGCGCTCACAGCAAACAAAGTCGGTCACTTAGGAATGTTTTTGCTTTTGATACAGCAATAAGAATTACCAGTTTTATTAAATCTTCATCCTCAGATCTGTCTCTTGTGATGAGAGGGGAAATAAAACGCCTCACAACTGAGTTGTGGGCTTTTTCATGGAGCAGCAGTTTTACTTGAAAGAATAATTGGCAGAAAAACTGGTCCTTCAGATTTGGGTACTTTACAAACCTCTCAAAATGAACAAGGCAAACTTGCCATATCAAGGAAAGCAACTGATAATATTTGTTGCTAATGATAAAAATTGAGCTTTCAAGTGAATATTAAAATTTTGGGAAACTTCTGTCTGTCATCATGAGCTTAACAACTTCCCCCTACAAAAAAGTCTTTTTAAATGACATTGGAGATTCTGATGACTGTGATCTGTTGATACTGAGTGGTGAAATGTGTCAGCACTTAGAAAATCTGTGTAACTCAATGAACTGATATTTTCCAGTTTACCAGTGCATGTTACAAAATCGTCATGGTTAGAAGAGCCATTTAAAGTGCAAGACAGACTAGTGGATTTCAAAGTAAGAAAGGACGAAAAGTTCATTGCTGTGGTTTCAGATCCTAGCACTGCACCTAACATTTAAGAAATTTCTTAAAGTAGTAAGAAATTACTACTTTAGGAGACTTGTGTAGTATCAAAGAATATCCACAGTTATCTGTAAGGCAACTGAAATACTTCTGCATATTAAAATTTTTTATCAGTGTGAGGCCAGATTTTCTTCGTATATTTTAGCTAAAATATATTGCAATAGATTGAATTTTGAATTTAAAAGTAGTTATTTATCATTTGGGATTTCTTGACTGTTGATTTGTGAATGTATTTCGTATTATTTATTCTGCTACGTTTAAAGTCCAGAGCACAGAAATTCTTATGTTTTGTGCGTAGCTTTTTTTTTTTTTTTTTGTGGGTACCGGGGGTCGACCTCAGGACCTCGTGCGCCAGCAGGCACCCGTGCCGCTGAGCGATATCACCGGCCCCTTTTTCGTATGTGGGTTCCAGGAGTCGAACTCGGGCTGTTGCGCTTGCCGGGCAGGTGCTTACACCGCTGAGCCATCTCACCGGCCCTTGTGCGTAGTTTTTTAAAAAATCTGTTTGGTATTTATGTACATTAGAGGTCACACATTGGATTGGAATTTGCTGAGTAAAACCAATTCTTATCTTCCTTCTTAGACACCATAGGATTTCAGCATGGAAAGGGCTTTTGCCGTCAATTGAGCGCAGCCATTTCCTTTCATAGGTAAGGAAACAGAGGTCTGGAGACATGACTTGCCTTGGCCAGGGCATGCGACATCAGTCATCGCAAATCGAGTCCTTTCCAGTACATTTTCCTACTTCATCTTTTTCTTTTAGTTCATTTATTAAGGGAGAACTAATAATGACTTAAGACATAAACTCAGGTTGAAGTAAAACAATCTGACCTTGAATTTTAAGTCATTATCACAAGTCGTATAAATTTTCAGGTGTGCTTTATTGTATTTCAGATGAAAGATTCACATGGGTATTTGCAAAACAGCTTGTGCCAGCAAAGTGGTTAATACTCAGTAGATGTAAAAATTTGCTCAGGATTGTTTTCCTGAGTTTGTATGGAAAGTTGATACATCTCAAAGGAAAATGCAGTGGTTTTACTCACAGTTTAATATTTGTGTTGGTTTTTTTTTTAGGATGACTGATGGGCTTTCATTTGCCCAAACCATTTATGGAAATTTACAATGGAGTCATGGATTTGAGGTCCAGTTTTGATTGACTTCTTCATCAGCGTGTTTAAAATACCACTTTCTCTCCAGGGTCCAAATGCTAAGCCTGTAGTGTCCTTCATTGCTGGTCTAACCGCTCCTCCTGGGAGAAGAATGGGTCATGCAGGGGCAATTATTGCTGGAGGAAAAGGTGGGGCTAAAGAGAAGATTGCTGCCCTTCAGAGTGCAGGAGTTGTGGTCAGCATGTCCCCTGCACAGCTGGGAACCACCATCTACAAGGTCAGTGTTAACAGCTGCCCAGCGCTCTGAAGTTAGGGGGCTTCTGAGTGTGGGGACACACTATCTGCCTGGACAGCATGGTCTTTTCTTCTGGGTCTTAGTTGTTTCTTTTCATTTTGATCGCTTAGCTTAATACTCTTATAGTGTTCCATTAATGTTATAATGCCCTAATTTAAAAACTTTCTGATTTTAAAACTTTCTTCTTTAAACATTGGTATTTATTTTTCTGTAAGTGGCAAGGTATGACATAATAGCATTTTGGAGACCATAAGTGCCATGATTTCCATTTTGAGGTATGAGTGTGTGTTTGTGTGTACGTGTGCATGTGCACATGCATGTGCACAGAGAACTGCCTGTATTTCTTCTCATGTTATGTTTATTCTATGGGAGGCCTTTGGGATATAGCCACCCTGACCCCGTAGGTTTCTGTTTCCAGGTAGAGGGGCTGTAGTCTGAGTAACAAGCAACAAAAACTGTACGATGAGGTGTTTGGGATGGAGGGAGCTCTCGAGAGAGAGGGTAGGAAGATTTGGCCTTTTATTTCTGGCCTTAGCTGTGTTGTGATGCCATTGTTGCTTATAGGCTGGAGGTGCAATTTACTAGCTATTTGCTTTTTCCTTTAAATAGGCTATTGTGGTTTATAATATTCTAAATGACAAAAAACAACAACAGAAAAAGACAAAGCAAAACAAACAACAACAACAACAAAAACCCTACTTCTTAGCATGGTGAAAACAGGCACAAATTGCTTTTCCAGGAGGAACTGTTTAGAGAAAATTAAAAAGTCCTGATTTGGTGTAATCTTTGCTCTTGTCTTAGGGATAATAAAATGGGCTTCTTGTGTTTTTGAATCTATGTATATCCTGTCTTTTGGAATATAATACTATGTGTCATAGTATTTGAAAGAAGTTTGGGTGGTTAATAAAATGTGTGAAGAATTTAATTTGAAAGTAGGGGGAAAAGAAAAGCCAAGGCTTAAATTCATACCGGAGATGTGTCTTTCCATTTTGTTCCAGTAAGTGGCAGCAGGTGTCTGCACGTTTTGTCCTATTCTAATTGTTATAGTCTAGAAAACTATGATCTTCAGTATTGTTTAATGTATTTGTTTGTTCCAAGGATTTCTAAGGTTCTTGACATTTTTTGTTCAAATTCTGACTGAATCTGTGTTTAGTTTTTATTCTCTGTGAAAGTGAGCAAACCCATTTCCATTGCCTTATTATAGAGCGTATTGTGGTTCACCCCCGAGCATCACACGTTCGGATAAACACAGAGAAGTTTGGCACCTGCTAGTAATAGTACTGCAGTGAAAAAAATAAGAATTATTTAACGTCTCTCAGCCTTTGGGTTTAGGAGACATAACGTTGAAGCTGTGTGTCTAACTTGGTGGATTTGAGCTGACGCAGACGAATTTGAAGGCTGTTATTTTGTGTACCCTCATCCTGGTACATTTTCCTTCTGTGAATATCTTAGAAATAATAGGTTTCAGAATCATTTGAACCATAAATGTAATTTGGATCTTTTCTTTTTATCTCCTGTCTTATCCCTTTCTCTTGTTTCTGAAGGAATTTGAAAAGAGGAAGATGCTATGAAAGAACAAAGAGGTCCCCACGTCTGTGGAATGAATCACCATAGATGAAGGAGCTGGTGGCAGTTTGCTCCCTGCGCACTCATTGTTGACTCTCGTGCCTGACACAGGTCTGTCAGTGTAACAGGAAAGCAAAACGAGGCTTAGAATGTACTAAATTGAGATATTTTCACCTATTGTATAACAAAGACAGACAATAAATCTACCATTTGATTTGAATATGGTTTTGAATACTTATTCTTCCAATGTGGGGGTGGGGAGAATGGGAGAAATAGAGGTGTGTGTGTGTGTGTGTGTGTGTGTGTGTGTATTTTAATGGGCTTTGTAGAGAACATTGTAACAAGCTTTTGAAAGAACAAGGCTATAATGTCAACATGACATTTTTCTAATTATTTAAACATGGACGACTTTTGGTCTCTTTTGTTTTCTCATGTACGTATATAATAGCCTCCATCTTCTAGGTAGTTCCGAGAGGAGGGATGAATGTGCAAAGTCGGCATGCAGTAAGACAGCTGTGTAGTCATCCATGGCTGTACAGTCACCCCATGATCCCCGTTATCAACAGGATTACATGCAGGCGCACATTTGTGTTCCTGCGTCGCTGAGAAATGGACAGTCTTCACTGATGCCATGCTTTTCTGTGGTTCTGCAGAGGACTGTCTTCTTTCCTTTCCAGAGCCTACACTTCGCTTGAGGTTAAGACAGTCACTGCAAGAGAGCAGGAAAGCTGTTAGCCACCCTGCTTTGTGTTTAAAAGGGAGCTTGTTAATGAGAAGCAATTCCAACTAGCAACACCAGGGTGCCTGACCCTGGGAACTCACATCTGGGGGAGGAGGGCACACAAAATATTCTTAAGTTGGTAGTTGCCCTGAAGGAAACACAATAAATAGTATTAGGGAGAAGCCCCTGAAAAAGGCTGACTGGGGGGTCTCCCTGGGGAGGGGACCTGTGGCTAGGAAGGCACCAGGCATATAAAAGGGAGTAAGAGTACCCACAGGAAGGGACAGCCTGTGCAAGGGCGGGAGTGGGACAGCTCATTTTGAGGCAATGAAGGAACAGTGGGGGCACTGGGAAGAGTTGGGGGAGATTTGGGGGGACTTGGAAAATGTTCTGAGAGCCCCCATGACCACACCTGGGCTGCTGCTAACGGCACACAGAGCAGGAGTGAATGCACAGTCCAAGGGATTTCCTGCCCTGTGACACCGTGATTGGCTTTGGAGTGCAGTAGACTTAGTTCCTGCTTGAGCTGTCTCCTCACCTTGAAAACAAGAATGATGCTCCTCATCCCACGGGGTACCCGGGTAGAATAAATTATTGGGGGGCTTGGGTGGGGCTTGGTACTGCCTCACAAGCTCTTGATCTTGTCCCTTGCTGTGCTTAGGAGAACCCCAGCGACCCTGCTGACCAGGAAGGAAAGTGCTGCTTTTCTGAGTGGCGTTTCCAGCCCCTGTCCTTACAAGGCAAACTTACTTGTGTCTAAATCGCTTCGTGACAGGGACACAGTTCAGATGAGGGGGAGGTGACCTGTCTTAGCTCATGAGGTTTTAACAAAACTACCGGAATCTGGGTGTTTTAGACAAATACTCAGTTCTAACAGTTTTAGAGTCTGGGAAGTCCGAGGTGAGGGCACAGCAGGGTTAACCCCTTCCCGGCTTACAGAAGGCGACTTGTCTTCAAATGGCAAAAGGCAAGCTCACAGCTCTCTGGTCTCTTTGTCAGGGCACTAATCTCATTCATGAGGGCTCTGCCCTTAGCCTTTATCTCCTGAAGGCTCCACCTCTAAATACCATCACACTGTGATTAGGGTTTCAACAAATAAATTTTGAGGGGACACAAATGTTCAGTCCATTTCACGATCCTAGCAGAAGAGATGCTTTTCAGGGTCCACCTTGACCCTGGGCTTTTTGACCCTGGCACTGCACCTTGAGCATTCATCCCAGGACAACCTCTTCTTTCACATCTCTGCTCTTGTTGGTTAAACCAGGGAGCTCAGTGCCCCCTTGATCTTTCCATCTTGCACCGCAGTCTTTCCCATTCCCCTTGCTTTCCCGTCTACCCTTGCCACACTTCACCCCCGCATCTTGCGACCCTCCAGAACAGTCTACAGCCCAAACAGCAATCAGGGTGTTTGGTTCTGGTTTTTCTCATTTCAGTTTTACAAATAAAGAAACTGAAAATGCAACTTACTACTCCAGTGCATTTTTAAAACTCTTGTTTTGGAAACTTAAACATTTATAAAATGAGAGTATGATGTACTCCTGTGTACCCATTACCTGGCTTTGAAAATTATCAACATGCTGCCATTATTGCATGATCTGTACTTTTAATCCACCTCCCTTAGTGATATTAGAGTTGTTTTGTTGAGGTAAAATTGACGTACATTAAACTGCTTAAATGTCAGCTACATATTTGACAGATGGGTGAACTCATGCACACATCTTTCTCATGGCATAGAACTTGTACATTATCCCCAAAATTCCATCCTATCCCACCCAATCTCCCTGCCCCCATGGGTAACCTATATTCTTATTCACCTGAAGTTAGTTTCATCTTATATTGGATTCTCATACAGAAATTTATATGAGTTGAATCATACAGTATGTAGTCTTTATTTCTGGCTTCTTTCATTCAGCATAATTTCTTTGACATTTATCTAGGTTATTGCTTTTTGTAAGTAATTAATTCCTTTATATTGCTAGGTACTATGATGCAACGGCAAGCAGAAACACCAAAATGACACCCAGGATTTGGAGGCAGATTTATTTATGTTGATGGGCACTGATTGGGATAATTCTCAGAATATCAGGCCCTGATCTCTGGTGATCTAGGGCTTATATGGGATAAGCAAGCAGGAAGTACAGAGGCAGAATGGCTTGTCAGTTGGGGATTGGTTTATACGATGCACATCATAGTGACCAGCTGTGCATCACAGTGACCAGCTGTTCTAAGAGACAGGAGCGACCGGTTCTGGAACAGGAACTGTTACCTGGGCAACTAACAAACTGAGGTATACTGGCGGGTGGGGGGGTACTTTCTGCTACAATATCATTGCATGAATTCGTATATTCTGTTTATCCTAGTTTAGTCAGTTTTGGGCCTTTTGTGTTATTTTTAGTTTTTACCTGTTGATAAATAAGTCTGCTGTGACTCTGTGTGCAAGTCTCTTTGTGAATACAATTTTTTTCTTTAGGTAAAGGAGATAACAGTGTATATGTATTGAATTACTTTTTTTCCCAAAGTGGTTCTGCCTTTTCATGTTCTATCCCAGGAAAATGTTTTTTTTCCATCTTTGCCAACATGTGGTATTTTTGGTCTTCTAAATTTTGGTCATTCAAGTGGAGTTATCTCCCTCTCTCTCTCTCTCTTTTTTTTTTTTTTTTTGGTGTTGGGGATTGAACCCAGTGCTTCATGCATGCTAGACAAGTGCTCTACCACTGAGCTACATCCCCACCCCTTTTTACTTTTTATTTTGAGGCAGGGTTTCCTTAAGTTGCCCAGGCTCGCTTTGAAGTTGCCATTCTCCTGCCTCAGCCTCCCGAGTAGCTGGGATTGCAGGTGTGAGTCACCATGCCTGGCTTGTCATGTTTCAGTTAGTGTTTCCCTGAAGAATGATGATCCTGAGCATTCTGATATGCATTTGGCTTTTGGTATTTCTTTGCCTTGAAGTGTCTTTTCAAATGTTTTGCCATTTTTCACTTCTTTGTCTTTTTATTACTGAGTTCTAACAATGCTTTATGTGTTTTGGGCACAAGACCTTCTCATATATGTATTGTATGAATATTTTTTCACACTCTGGCTTTCCTACTTATTTTCTTCCTGCATCTTTGGATGAAATGAAGTTTTAAGTTCAATAAAGAGCAACATCCATTTTTTTCTTTTTTGCTTAGGATATTTTGTCATCCTAAGTAATGTTTTTCTGTGCTAAGTACATGATAATATTTTTCTGTTTTCTATATTATGCAGGAGTCCACACATTTAGCTCATATTACCTTTAAGTTAATTTATGTGAATGATGTGAGGTAGAGACAAAGATTGAGTTTCTTATAGGTAGATGTTTTCACACATTTCCCAACTGCCAGGGTCCACACACTCCAAACACACAACATGGCCTTTTCTTCTTGACTTCTTCATGCCCGTTCTAAAGACTTTGGTGTGCGGTAGGCTTGCCAAGAGAAGTCAAAAACTGTGCTCAAGCCAGGAGTATTAGTTGTACTTTTTCTCGGTCATGCCAAGCCACAGAGAAATCCTTGCTAGAGAGCTCTTCTCCATCAGTTTCCGCCCCTCTGCTTCTCCCACCTTATGCTGAGATGCCATTAGATGCCAGTTTCCCCTTCTCATGCCAGACTCCCTTGCTGTAAGTAGCTCTCCATTTCCCCTCTGCTCCAGCTTCAGCTGTTGCCAGCTCTGAAAGTCACTATTCTGCAGAGCCTTTAATACTTAATGTGTCTTAGTCCCAGCACCTCCCAGCTCTCCAAGAGGCCCTCGTCTTCAGCGTAACACACTCATATTAACAATTTCTAAACAATGTTCTAAACAATTACAGATGTTCCCTGGGAGGAATTCTGATGTCAGCACAAAGTAGGACTCTCTTCTTGTTCTGTTCCCCAGATTCCTAAGCTCTGTCTAGTGTGACATCCCATCACAATTTTCCAATGCTGATTGGGAGTTCTGTTCAATTCTGGCATACAGTACTTAACCGGGAAATAACGGAGGCCTCACGGGTGAGGGGGCCCAGTCCACAAGAAGCCCTGCATCAGATGCCAGGTAAAAGTCCTGGTCTCCCCATGCTATTCACACTTCTGTCTTGCTTGGCTACAAATTCAAGATTTCTATAACCTCCTCAAGTTCAATGATTTTCTCAGATGACTTACATAACTCTCTGGAAGGACTAAATTTGTGATTATAGTTTTGTTATGGTTTAGAACTAAAATGTCCCCCAGTGATCTCGTGTTCAGAGGTAGGACTTTTGGAAAGTGGTTGGATCATGGGGGCACTATACCCATCAGTGGATTAATTCATTGATGAGTTCGTAGCCGAATGTGCTACTCAGAGCTGGGGCATGGCTGAAGGAGGTGGGTCGCCGGGCATGTGACGTGGAAGGGTGGCACTGCAGAGAAACACCCTGGCACCCAGTAGGTGCGGGGCCTGAGATGAAGGGGACCCCAGCCAGAAATCTGTGCTGGTGCAGTGGCTTTGGAAAGCGCACGATTCAGACTCCGTAGTTTCCCAGTCTTGGTAGTAACTTTGTGCATTTGCAAGTTCCCGAGGCCCACACTGCTGTCTGGCTGCTTATCTAAGTGGTTCTTCTGAGGTCCTCCCAGCATTTTGCTCAGGGCACGGTGGCAGATTGGGACTTATAGCAAAGGCTCACAGCTTAATAGCACTGGCTAAGAACAGCATTCGCTTCACGTGGTTTCCAGATGGTTGTTTTTTGTCCCTCGTTTCCTGGATAAGTTTGCCTGTGAGGAGGCACAGTGAGAGTATGGTCTGTGGTCATGAGATGGAGTAAAGCCGTAGGCCTGGGCACGAGGCAGGACCTTGCCTTTACTTTTGTGCCTGAGAGCCCGATTTCTCTCACTAATGAGCTGACCACAGACAATTGCGATGGACAATCAAGAGGGTCATGGCAGCCTTAGGAAAGGTCACTGAGAAGCAACTGCAGTTTCATACCAACTTCACTTCATCATGAATCCCATCAAAGTGCTATAGGGCTGGGCATTTCTGATGTCTGCTCTGTCCCATCTGAACTGAGATTTGCAATTGCTCATAATCAAAGCCTGGTTAGGTATGCTGTAACCCAAGGGAAAGCTGAACAGACAATGTGAAGGTCAGTACTCATGACTTTCATTCAAACAAAGGAGCTCTAGCTTTAATAACTTTCTAGTTCATTAGTATTCTGATATGGAAAGGAAAGTACCTTCTTCGCAGCTGCATTAATGAAGTTTCAATATTTGAGGACTTTAATTTTGACACTTGGGGTAGAGGGATCCTCTCAGTGAAATCTGGTTGGTGCTATGGAAATTCCTAGCAGCTGAGGAAGGTTTAACAGTGATTCAGGGATTAGTGTGTCCCCTTCAACAAGACACCTGCAAGTGACAGGTTACTAATCCAAAAAAGTGTCATATGGGAGAGAGTCATCCTCAAACACCACCCAGGACTGCTTCTACAGTAGGTCAAGACCTGAGATAAACCATTTATCTTTCCTCCTTCATTTGACCATCCCACTTGCTTAAGATCCATCTTCTTACAAGTCTAATTCTATTCTATACTTCAACCTCAAATCTCACCTCTTCCTCTTTTTATCAGTATTCTTCCTGTGGCACTTGCCCCAAAGCTATTAGAAACAATGTGGGTGTCTGACCTCCTATGGCCCAAGTAGCCTGTGTTTCTCACGGTGTTCAGCTGGGTCCTGTCATTTATCTTCCTATATCTGTCTCATGCTTTCCAAGCAGATTGTTCATTTCTGAAGGGCACAGCTTGCATTTTATGTCTCTGTGTGTCTCCTGGAGTCACACCTTATACCTACTTGGTGTTCAATAAATAATAAAGGAAAATGGTACTTTTTAGACCCAACTCTGCAGGACTCAAAGGAATTGTTTTATGCATAAAGTTCAGAAATAAAAATCCAAACCCCAGCAAAATCATTTCCTTTTACATTCTTCATTTTGATGATGTCTCTAAGGTATGGCTTTCTGGATTCTTTATGCCTCTCATATACTCCAAATTACCTTATATTTCTGTTTTATCTAATAGATAGGAGGTGACATGTATGGGTACAGAGCGCCCAGTCTCCTATAGTCATATACCAAAACAAATCACATCAGAACATTTTATTAAAGGTTTTTTTTTTCTTTTTTTACCTTGTACCAGATAATTATGTCCCATAAACTTAATTCACACTGGAAGGACTAACCAGGAATTCCAGGTGTGTTAAATGTAATTCAGCCAGTTGGGACAGAGTTGAATAGGACTACTCTAGGTGAAACCACAATATATATCATTCTGACCCAGGCACTGCTTGGAGGTCACTGAAGAGATGGCATTTGAGATATGCTGTACTCTGGGAAAGGAGGAAAGGGAGCAAACAGCAGAATATTTTGAATGATCCAAATTCTGTGTCCAAGGCACTTAAATCTATTATTCTTCAGCCCACCTCCATTGCAGGGACATTCAAAGTTAATCTACTGAGCCTTTAACTTGACCTCTAATTAGTCTACACTCTACTTTTGCACAGTAGATAATGATAATTGTTGAGGAAGTGTCTCCCTCTAGAAGTGTTTTTATAAAATGAGAGCTGACCTGACATTTCCCCTCAACTCTCTTAAGAGTCATTAGTTACCTGAGTTATCTCAGGGTGGATGGTTACTCAGAATTAGCTCCTGGGAATCCAGTCTTCCTGTTCTCAGCCTTCTCTGCTGGAAAAGACCAGGACCACACTCAGAGAAACCAACCTGCAGAAATTCTGCAAGAGTAGATTCAGTGTGGAGGCTCCATGCCCTGCACATTGATATACATATTCTGCAAAGATGCACCAAGAATCAGAATACTAAAAATTCCAATCATCCATTTCCCTCACAAGGCTGTCTATGAGACTGTTTGAGATTGTTCTGCTTTTATAGGATGTCAGACTCTCTGCAATGTCATTAGCTGTATTGACCAGATCATTAGCCTAGACCAACAAAGGAGCCATAAAATCTTCTCTTACTCAAAAAATTGTAAGACAGATAGATACAAGATGCTCAGTCCATGAAACCAACATGTGTATGTACCTCACAGCTGTATATCTTGTCTCGTAGAGTAGAAGGTATGTAATACTCCTCAAGTCTGCCCATAGCCTAGTAAGTGTTCAGTAATCATCAATGACAGTAATGACACCTTTTAGATTAGGCTTAACAAATATACGTATTGAATGGCCAAATGAATTCTTACCGCCCACATTATTACTTTCTTCAGGATACTTAAACAGGGGTGTAGAAGGCGATGTAAGTATTACTTAGGCAGTCCCACAGGAGGCTCTCATGAGACTCAAAGCATTAGGAAGAGTAAGACTGGAATGGAGGTATCTAGGCCAACTTATCTTGAAGCCAACCAAGCTTAAGCCTCACGATCTCTTATTTGCCTTTGCCTTTCAGGGATCCCCCAGGTGCCTTGATAATTTCATATTTCCCACCTTATATTCTTTTCCTTGCAGCTTTATAAACTTTAAACTATCTTGGACCTGTTATGGGAGGTTCTTCTTAAAATCTGCTTGATTGGGCTTGTGAGATAGCTCAGCAGCACAAGCGCCTGCTGGCAAGCGTGAGGTCCTGAGTTCGACCCCCAGTACCCACATTAAAAAAAAAAATCTGCTTGATTTCTGTGAGCCCTGTTTTGATCAGCATGTATTTCAGACCTCATTTCAAAACACCTTCCTTGTGTATTTTCCAGATTACTTTAACTATTCCCACTCTACCACTTCATCCCACCCCATTCATCTTCCTCTGGGTTTTGTGATCCACCAAACTCCCACCTCTGGGACACCTCACGTGTTAGTCTCTCTGCCCATACTGGTATGCGTGCACGCGTGTACACACACACACACACACACACACACACACACACACACACACACACTGTTAGTCTGATGAGTTCCCTTTTAGGTATTCTTTAGGTTTATCTCCTCAGACCCTCCAGTCATTATTTGACCCATTTCTCCACCTTTGTTAGCTCTGCTTCATAGTAGTTGCTTGCTCATTTGTAGATCCTGAAAGCAGAGCTAATGTGTTCTTTTTCATATTTGCAATTGCGGACTCAATGCCTGCCGCACAGTATGTGCACATTGAACATTTAACGAATCAGTGAATAGGTGCTTTGGAGGCACTGAGTGAAAAATCACGTTGTGTTATGGCTTATTTTTTATTTACTTTGCTTATTGGTTTTTACATTATTATTTCTTTCATTGCATATACCTGCTCTTAGATGGCAGGAATCATTTGTTTTTATTATTTGTGGCAGGTACATAAACAAGTGCTGAAGAGTGCAGGAATGAAGAAAGCATCTCTTTGTGCCCTAACCAGTATTAGTGCAGTACATGGCCAACTATTCATGCAGAGGGCCTACATTAGTATATTGGTCAGTTTTCCATGACTGTAATTAAGTACACGAGACTGGGAAACTTTAGTTAAAGAACATAGTTATTAGTTTATGCTTCTGTAGGTTCAGAAGCATGGTGCTGGTCTGAACTCTGGGGAAGACTTTATGGTCGATGGCATCACAGTGGCAGCAGCATGTGCAGGAGGAAAGAGATTATACCGCTGGATAGGAATCCAGAGTGTGGCTCAGGAGTCAGGTTTACTCTTTCCAACTCCCTCTTCAGAGAACTATCTCAGGATCTCATGAGAATTACCTTAATCACTTCCAACGGCGGTGTCCCCAGTGAGATCTAGTGACTTCCCATTAGACCACCTCTTAAAGTCTCACCACCTCCACAGTGCCACACTAATGGCCAAGCCTCCAACACATACATCCTTGGGGGACAAACTACTCCAAACCACAGCAAGCGGTGTGCTTGGTTCATTTCCATGGGAGAAACTGAGCTAGGGAAAGACCCTTTCAGCCCATCCCACTCCTGGTGTCTGCTTCTCTGTCTTCCTTGGTGATGGCCTTTAGGAGGAGGAGATGGGCTGGGGATATGGCTCAGTGGCACAGCGCCTGCCTGGTAAGTGCGAAGTTGTGAGTTCGAGTCCCAATACCAAAAAAAAAAAAAATAAAAAAAGGAGGAGGAGGCAAGAAATTCATATTCCTTTTGTTGGTAGCCCTAAAGAGCACCTGAAACACTGGACCTGTGATCCTCAAATTGGGCACAGAAGGCTTTTTGAGGAAGCTTTGGCAGAGCACTGATGTCTGGTCTCCTCTCTGGGATGAATCCACTGCTGAGCTGTTTGAAATGCTCCTAAGTGATTCTAGGGTGCAGCCAGGGCTGAGAAGTCCTGCCCTGGAGGAATAAACATGGCTGGGGAATTTTTTGAGGAAGAGTTGATAGACTCTACTGGAACCTTTCTGAATTTTTTGTGACAAGCTAAAGCAGAAAAATTTAGTTTCCAGACCATGTCCTATTTTGTGCACCTCACAAGTGTGGAAGGAATAATTTTTTAAAAGTCCCTATGGCCAGGAAAACTTCTGAAGAGAAACGGAGCTTTGGAGCCTGGAGGTTCTTATTTGGTTCCCTGTACTCTTGCTCTTGTCAGCAGGCTGGGTAGGATTTATGAGATCTGCAGCCAGTGGGGCCAAGGTGATTTGAAACTTGATTATTTGGGGATCAGGGAATTCAAGAAAAAATAGTATCAGAAAAAAGTGACAGAAGTGCCATCTATCTAGCCTTAGGCGTTTGGATCTAGTATTCTAGGTTCTCATTCAGTCAGTTTGCCATCAGAAGGTCTGGATTTGATTCTCAACTTGGCTGCTTACAATATGTATGATTGTATCATTCTGAGCAAGTCACTCAACTCTTTAAACCTTAACATTCTTGTTTGCCAAAGGAGAATAATGGCATATGCCTCACTGATACTTACGAGGGTTAAATAGGTAATTGTAAAATGCTTTATTTAGCACAATACCAGGTGCATACCAAAAACTCAATACCTTTGGTGATCATAATAGCAAATACAAGCTCTCTGAACAACTACTATGAACTACATGAATTGACTATAGGATTTGTAACAGTTGGGATAATTTTATTGGTGTTTCTATCCCCAGCCTCTACTGTGGGTCCTAATGTGGAATGGGATGGAGTGGATTGCAGTTAGTTCTCTGCTTACAGTGAAGACTGGAGGAAGTGTGGGAGAAAGGTTTTTTTTTTTTTTTTTTTTTTTTTTTAAGGCATCTATAGAACAGAGAACCTTGTGCCAACTCTAGACAGTGGATTTTAAACCTTAGTGTGTATCAATCAGTGGGAGTGGGAGGCCTTGTTATAACTGATGTCTGGGCCCCACTGCAGAGTACCTGACTCAGGAGGTCTTGTAGGCAGCCTCCGAGATGACCCCCCGGTGATCCTATCTCCTGGCGTTCATACCCTTATATGGACCCCTCCTCTTGAGTGTGATCTGGGGCTAGTGACTCAGCTCTAGTGAATGGACTATGACACAAGTGGTTGAATATTGCTTCCAAGATTATGTTGCAAAGACTGATTCCTATGCTGCTTGCTCTGGGAGAAGCCAACTGCCTGCTGTGAGCTGCTCAATGGAGAGGACCACAGGGCAAGAGTTGACATCTTTTGCTGAAAGCCAGTAAGGACAGAAGGGTTGTCATCAACTATATGAATGAGTTTGGAAGCAGATCTTCACCACATTGATCTTTGAGGTGATCATAACCCCTGCCTGTACCTCAATTGTAGCCTTGGGATAGAACCTGAGCCTTAGGCATTCTGTTAAGCCTTGCTGATTCCTGACCCATAGGAAATATAACAAAGTTTAAGCAACCAAATTTTGGGAGTAATTTGTTACATAGCAATAGATAAGTAACACAGTAGTCCTGGATGAAGCCCAAATTCCCAGGTGAAATTAATGCTACCGGTCTGGGAATCACATTTGGAGAACTACTGGCTTATCATGCTAGGATCATTCTGTTTTTGGTTTTTCAAAGACAAAGTACCTTGGGATAACATCCCTAAATATTGTGAACTATCTGTTTACTCACTGTCTTTTTTCCAGGTAGTACAGTAACCAAAATGTTAGTTCCTGCCTTAATCAAACAGGAAAGGCTTGCATACAAAGTCTAGCTAGGAAGATAGACTATCTATATTTGAAAAGTACATGAAAAACAGATTGACAGTACTTGCATCAGAAGACTCGCAGAAGACAACATATTCAATTGAATCTAAATTCTAAGTTACACTATTTTTTCTGGGCCATGAAAGAAGACAAACAAAGTGTTAGAAATTAAACAATGATGTCATTGATTTTAAGACAAATCATTATTTTAAAGGTATTAGTATGTACATGAAGTGTCTCTCTTAGAACTGATGAATTTATTTTAAGCAGACCTGCAGAACAAATGTACCTGGAACTGGTATTACCATCAGGAAGCCCCGATTCTCAACAGAATTGTGGTCTAGAAAACCTAGGTATGCAACACTGTCTACTCTGTTGTCACTACGAAATGGAAGCATCAGTGTTAGAAATGACCTTAAAATTCATTTAACTCAGCCTCATTGCTAGAGAAGGCAAAACCACACCCTTCTTTTACAGATGGCTTTCTGGCCTCTGGCCAAATATTTTGGTTATTGAAGAACTCGCTACCTGTTGCATTTTGGGGTGTAATTTATCAGATAATGGGCACCCAACTTAAGGCTAAGCCACATTTATCTAGATTTGACTGTGTGTGATAACACTTGGGTGGGTCACGGGGGGGGTCACCTGTGGAATGAAAAATGAGGGTCTACCAAGTAGGCTTATCCTAAGGGGCAGGAAGTGAAGCAGGGAAGGTGTGACAGTGATAGTTTATTCATTCCGTTCTTATTCAGTGAAAGCACCTACCATGTGCCAGGGTCTAAATTAAAGAGAAATAACTTCACAGGGTTCATTCCTCATAGCTGAGGCTCTTCTAACTCCACTTTGGAAAACACAGGAGCAGCTCTCTGATTGGACAGTTTTGCCTTGGTTTCCTGCCTGTGGTCAAGCCAACCACCCCAGGGTTGCTGTGAGGTAGGAAAGACAGTCCCTGGTCCTCCCCACCTGTGGGGCCTTCACACGGTGGGTGTTTTGGGGCCACTGAGTGCAATATTGTGGGTGTTGGCTGGTGGTGGACACACCATAGTACATTGCTTTGCCTTGGACTTCAAAGAGCCAGGCTGAGGGTGAGAGTATAGGAGGTGAAAAATGATAATACATGGTGTCAGAGGAGGCTGTATTAATCACCCAGAAGAACCCTTGAGGGACTGCCAATGCAGGTGGGGATGGTTGCTGCGGAGAGGACATTAAGGGACAGACCCAGTTACACATGATTTGCCAGTGCAAAGGAACCCTGGTTTGACCATCAGTGAAGAAATTTGTGGTGAAACACAATTATATTCTTGCCAGATGTATTCATGATAACTTATGCCATTATAGTGATTCTTCATTGATACTAACAAAATACTAACATTTTACTTAAACTTTAATAACATTAATAAAGTGCTAAATTTATTATTTATTAATATTTGATTGCTCATAATTTTATGCTTCTCTTCATGAGTCCAACATTCAAAGTCTTAAGAGAGCTTTAATAGATATCCATACTTAAATTCAATTTTAAGGAAGCCTAAGTACATCCTTTCAAAATTTTGTGCCAATGATTTATACAGTCATGAAAAAAGGCTAAATGAGATACTATTTTGAGCATGAAAGGCACATTTTAAAAATCACTGTGAAGTTAAAGATATAAACAGGATGTGAATAGTATCCAAATTTATAGCAGTGGTCACTATTATAATTTCTAATTTATACTCTTCCAGATCAATTTATGGGTATTGATTATTGGCATCTCACAGTTTTATTAGTCTTAAAACATTTACTCTTATTTCCAATTGCCCTTCTCTTCCTTCATCATTCTGCCACTTGATATTGGAGCATTTTATTTTTAACAGTAACAAGTTTTACATTTACTAAAGGTAAGAAAAGAAACATTCTCTGCAGAGTGAGTTTGGGCCAAGAAAAAGTAGGAAAAGAAGTACACTGTTCAGCATGAGGGTGGATTACTGTGAAAGAACACAGTAGCAGAGAGCTCAGTGGTGACTGTCCTTTCCGTATCACCCACTCCTCACGCTGATGTCAGGTCCAGGTTGTCCTATCCAAAACCACTCAAGTTCTTGCAAGAAGTCCACATGCAGGGCTTTGAGAACTGTTCTGTGCATGTGTCATGGGGTTTTGCAGTTGACAGGTCACACCTATTTCTCTAGTCAATCTGCCGTACCCTAACTTCTGCCTCATCTGCTCTGAGAGATGCATGTCCCCATAATTCTTTATGGGGTGCTGAGGGAGTGGAGGTCACGCCTTCATACAGCGACTCCCTGCTGAAGGGAATGTGAGCCCTGCCTAGCGGGGCCTATGTGCTCTCCAGCTGTCTTGGGATGCTGTGGCTCACTGGCTGGGCTGGAGAAATAAAAACCTGTCTGAAGACAATGAGAAAAGAGTGTCTATTTATGAAGGATTGCCAAGCTGCCTTTTTGATGGGAGAAAGCCTGGTAAATTTGTCAGAAAAGTTATTTTACTATTAGGTTGGGGACATAGAGGCAGAAGGAGCAGGTCAGATTTCCATGCTTCCTGTGGAGCATTTTATTTTACAGGGATAATTTATTTTATTAATTCTGCATTGTTTCGTCTCTGGGTTCTTCAGATTCTTACATATAGTTGAGCCTCTTTTAAAATTTTACCTAAAAATTTAAACCCTTTGCTAAGTATAGGAAACTCAGAAAGGTGTAAGCAACTCCAAAAAAAAACCCCAAAAACCAAAAACCAAAAACCAAAAAACCACAGAGAACTGTAATTCTTATAAATATTTTAAATTTAGTTTTAATTTATGATAAGTATTTCAGACATTCAAAAGATATATATAATAATGCAATGAATATCTGGAGCTTGAGAAATAAATCATCAGTACAACTGAAGGCCTTGTGTACCTTTCCCAAATGCATTCCCATATCCTACCTCCACTTAGGTGTCTAATATGTTGTTTATTATTCCTGTGCATCTCTTTTTGCTTTAATTACAAAAGGTTGCTTTGAATAATACATATTGTTCTGCATATTTTAAAATTATCTATTAGTGGTATCATTTTGCATGGATTATCTTACAACTTGTATATTTAATTAAAATATATGTTTACAGTTATCATTTGTGTTGATATATGTAATTCCAGTTCATAATAATATGTTATTCTAAAATACTTCAATCATTACCATTCACCTGATAATGGGTATCTATGTTATTTTCAATATTTTTGACTTTTTACATATTATTTCACTAAACACGCAAAAGATGCTCACACATGTTTATGAGCATGTGGAAAAATTTTTTAAGGAAATTCTGTTTGAGGATGAACTGTATACCCCCCAAATTCATTGAAACTTTAACCCCCAAGTACTTCAGAATGTAATTATTCGAAAGCAAGGCATTTAAAGAGGAGATTAAGTTAGCATGAGGTCCTGAGAGTGGCTCCTAATCCAATGAATGGTGTCTTTACAAGAAGAGATTAGGATACCCCAGGAGACACCGGAGATGCCAGCACACAGAGGGGCCTCCATAGGAAGAGGTAACCAGAGGCCTAGGGAGAGAAGCTTGAAGAAACCAAACTTGCCAAAGGCACACTGATCTTTGACTTACAGCTTCCAGAACTGTTAGAAAATGAATTTCTGTGTTTTTTTTTTTTTTTTTTTTTTTTTTTTGTGTGTGTGTACCGGGGGCTCGACCTCAGGACCTCGCACGCCAGCAGGCGCCTGTGCCACTGAGCGATATCACCGGCCCCTTTTTTGTATGTGGGTTCTGGGAGTCGAACTTGGGTCCTCATGCTTGCCGGGCAGGCACTTAAGCCGCTGAGCCATCTCACTGGCCCATGAATTTCTGTTTTTTAAGCATGTGATCTGTGGTGTTTTGTTATGCCAGCTCTAGCAAACGAATAACTTCCTTAGGAATAAAACAGCTGGGTAAGGGATATTTGTAGTTTTGGCTTCATACCACTCTCCAAAATGGTTGAAGGAAATTAATCTCCAGTACTGGGCCTCCTACCAACATGAGAGGAAGGCTTTACATGGTATTACAGTGTGACTTTAATTTGCACTTGATTTGTAGTGAGGTTGAATATCTTTTAAAAATGTTCGTTAGCCATTTATAGTTTCTATTTTTCTGTAAGTAGCTTATACCTACATTTTTGTCTATTTTTCTACTGGATTTTTTCAACTGTTGTTGGGAGCAGTCTTCTATTCATATTATTAGTTCAGATTTTAATTTTGTTGCTTCAAATGTTTTTACATTCATATTGATTTGTTTTATTTTTCAGTGAGTGATAACAATACCTTAAAAACCCATATTTCAATAGTGGTTTGTTGAATTTTCCTTGTATTTAGACATTGCTTTACAGATTTAGAAGCTGTTGTGAAAGATATATGAATTCTACTTTTTTCTATGCTGCAGATTGATTTTAATGAACAGAAGTCTCTGCATGAATGTTATTTGATGCTTTTAAAACACAAACATGCACACACACACACATGTTCAAATCCAGTACAGAATCTTTGAACATTATCCTTTTTCCTCTCACTATAACCTGTAAGGAGATTACTGAAAAAAGCTTTACATGTGAAAAAGAATATTCATGATGCTAAATGTTTACACACATGTATAAATACATAATCATTAGGGAACAAAAACATTTAGTAACAGTGTGAATGGGGCAGGAATGAATTTCTTTCAAGCTTGTATATAGCAAAATAACACAAGAGCAAAATAACTTCCTATACCAAGACAGCGTGCAAAGAAGGGAAACCAAAAGCAGACATTGGGCTAAATCTTCTATAAATAGCTTGAGAATGTCATTTAAGAACAGTGAGTTTTGAGTTACAGATAATCCTACTTTTGCTGCT
This sequence comes from Erethizon dorsatum, assembly GCA_028451465.1. Lineage (NCBI taxonomy): Eukaryota > Metazoa > Chordata > Mammalia > Rodentia > Erethizontidae > Erethizon > Erethizon dorsatum. Next base: position 16,016,252 of record CM051824.1, read on the forward strand.
CAAATTCTGCGATTCAAAAAAAATTGTATATATATATATAAGATGGTTAAGATAGATACACTACCAATTTTACTTAGTTCATTGAAGAGTAAGGTTTGTGTCAATAATGTTTGGACAATTGAATGATAATGTCTGGTATCCTGAATAACTAACTTAAAGATAGTAATACGTAATGTATTAACCATTGTTACCCTCCTATTATGTTGCTTTGAAAATTTGTTCTTCTTTTGATTTGTTTTGTTTTTTCTTCTCTTTAAAATTAAAAAAAAAAAAAGATAGATACACTACCAAAAAAAAAAAAATTCTGCGATTCTCATACACAATGATACTTATAAAGTGTCTATGTTGCAATTTCTTTGTAGAAATTTAATTATTATTTAAGCTCTTTCCGTGGTTTGTCTCTTTCCATGGATAATTCCTCAGTTCACAGTTAGCCCTATGTCCCATGCACCAGAGGAGTCCCAGTAAGAAGCGATGTTGAGCACAGACTGTAGACAGTGGCACTGGTGGTATTGGATGGTGAATAATAGGAACCAGATTGCCTGGGTTTGGATTTCATTCAGCATCACTTCCTGTTAGCTACATGTTACTTAGTAAGCTACTTAGCCACTATATTTCTCCATTTACTCATCTTTAGTTAGGGATCACTATAGTATCCACTTCACATAGGGTTATTAAGAGGATTAAACAAGATAATCCATTTAAAGAATTTCTCACACTGCCTAGCTCAATAAATGTTTGCTAAAACTACTATTTGTTGTAGAATTACAGGAAAACCAGAGGAAAACTTCTATTTCTCCTCATTGAATCCAGGAATCAATTGGGGCAAAAAGCAGAGGTGCCTGTATGTTTGATGCTAACGAGACTGAGAACCTAGTCTTATGAATACAGATGTTCATATTTATATGACAAAAATATTATGTGCTGGGAGGCTGAGGTAGGAGGATTGCAAGTTCGAGCCCAGCCTGGGCAACTTAGCGAATTAGTGAGATCCTAGCTCAAAAAGAAAAAGTGAGGGCCGGTGAGACGGCTCAGCGGCTTAAGCGCCTGCCTTGCAAGCGCGAAGGCCCGAGTTCGACTCCCGGAACCCACATACGAAAAAGGGGCCGGTGATATCGCTCAGAGACACGGGTGCCTGTTGGCGCGTGAGGTCCTGAGGTCGTCCCCCCGGTACCCACAAAAAAAAAAAAAAAAAAAAAAAAAAAGAAAAAGTGAAAAAGGGTTGGGGAAGTAGCTCAGTGCAAAGGCTCTGTTAAATGGCTGTATATCACAAAATTTAGCATCTTTTCATTGAGCATCACAAAACATCCGTCATTATTATACCCTGCATGCACATTAAATGGTATGGAGTTTCTACTATTTCAACAGTAACAGGGCCCAGAAATTTTCAGAAGTAGCTACGGAAATGCATGTCGGGCAGTAATCCGTATCTGATGTAAAAGCTTGGGCCAGCATAAAGGGTTGGGATTCTGCCCACACGTAGAGGGACCAGCCTCTCACCTCCTCCAGTCATGTCTCTCTTTGAGCGAGCAGTTTGCAAGAGGTGAGGGAAGCAGAGGCAAGGAGGATCCGATGTCGATTCCTACTTCAGTATCTTACGAGAGCTGTCCTTGCTTTCTCCTTTCATCGTGTCTAGAATACAACATGTTCTTCCGGGAAGTTCTGTATCATTTCGGTACTGATGAGCACACATATTTATTGGCCTGTGCTTGTGAGACTGGCGGATCTACTGAGGGGCAGCTCTCAGTTCCTCTAGGTAGATGGATGGCACGTGAAGAAAGTAACATCTGAGTCTTTTCCTTGTGCTGCTATTGCTGTTGCTGCTGCTTCCTCAACTTAGGATATTCCTGACAAACGTAAGTGGTTAACCTCGGACATACCACCTGGCCTTTTAATTCATTAAAAAGTCTGCTTCTGTCTGCAGATTTGGATCACATCGTCTTGACTTAGTTTCAATAATCTGCCCTGAGAAGTCTGGAAAAAGCCTTGCAAATATAGAAAAATGCTTTTTATACAACCACTACTGAGGTTCCTGAGGTGAGGTTGTTGGCTTGAGGTAATCTGTGACAGCAGGGGACAGCTGTGTTTGGCGCTTTGTGAGCCATTTCCTTGCCCTAAAGAAAAACTGCTACGGGAGCAGGCGATGGGGGAATAATTGGCATACGTGATTTCACACCATGAACACTCTGTGAGCACAATTGTCTCATGGGAAAATCAGCATTTCTCTCTCTCTCTCTCTTTTTTTTTTTTTTTTTACAAGGTATTCATTTTTCCATTTCTCTCTCTCTCTCTCTTTTTTTATTCTTGCTTCCGGTCTTCATCTTCGGGCTTGAAGACCTTGATCAGGCAGGTGGTTCAATGCAAGAGCTCAGTGTTTCTCGTTCTCTTTTAGCTTTCAATTTGTCCTCAGAAAGTTACCACCTGTTCGCCACCATTTTTCCACATAGTGAACATTGTGCTAATGAATAAACAGAACAGTTTAGGTCCCACAGGAAATGCACTGTGTTTAGTTGGGTTGCATCAATCAGAAGATCAATTATACCTATTGATATTGAAATATGAAAGTCAAAAATTCTTTCTTCAGGTTGGCTCCATCTCCAGCTTTGCAGCTTTTGATATCTAATGTATTGTAGCCTTTTGTCATGGAACACTACATGTAATATACTCTTTGCCAATTTGCTATCAATTTCTGGATGCATCCCAAGTTCCCTATTGTCTAGCATTTGGATTTCATAAGAATGCCCTTGGGTAAGGGATATCAGGGTTTCACCATGGAGTTTTACTGCTGGAGAGGTATCCAGCAGTTGTCTCACTGTCAGTGGAAAACACATATTGAAAAGGTAGGATTTTTTTTCTCATTATCGGAGACAAAACTTGACTCTTTTTGCTCAAAAATTAGCAATGCAAGCTCCCTGACCTATCTCAGATAGGTAGGCATCAAAGTTCTGCATCCACCCAGATTCAATGACTTCATCAGCCAGAGGCAGCTTGAGAACTGGGGCTTCCCATATCCTTCCTTGCTGCAGAAGACACCGTTTCTTGCACACAGTATGGAGTGTGGTTCTACCCAAAAGGGGCAAGGCGACAGAAAACCCAAAACCAAGGTCTCCTGTAGTGCCCACCCTCAACGCTAAACCCAAACTAAACTGTCCACTCATCTAATCTCCCTCACCTTGGCCTCTTGCTTTTGGCAGCCCACATTTTCAAAATCCCTCTTGACGATGTTCATGGCGAGGCACCCTGTAATTGCTGTACTCAGGAGGCTGAGGCAGGAGGGTCAGGAGTTGGAGCCCAGCTGGACCTACACAGCAAGTTCAGGTCTGTCCTGGATTACATAGTGAGACCCTATGTTAAAAACAACAACAACATGGGGCCGGTGAGATGGCTCAGCGGCATACGTGCCTGCCTGGCAAGCACGAGGGCCCGAGTTCAACTCCCGGAACCCACATATGAAAAAAGGGCCAGTGATATCGCTCAGCGGCACGGGCGCCTGCTGGCGCGCGAAGTCCTGAGGTCAACTCCCCGGTACCCACAAAAAAAACAACAACAATAACACCCCCCCCCCAACATCCAAATCCCTCCTGCTCAGCTCTCCTTAGCTGTATGTTTCTAGAGGCAGCCACGGGCTCTTGCTCCTTCATTCCTTCGGCTGTGCTTTGGACTCTTAGTGCTCCCTTGCTGCTTTCCCAACAGACTGGCAGTGCCAGACCTTCCTATGTGCCTGATGGGGGTGGGTGTGTTGACGGAACTTAGCACCTCCTTGTCCCCTTCTGGTGGAATCCTTCTCCTTCCAGGATTGCTGTCTATTTCCATTCTAGGCCTCACTTCTGATGAATTTCAAGATCACTTTCGGTCATGCAGTGGTCCTTACAACCAAATCAAAGGCTTGACTGAGCCTACTCCCTGTCCTCTGCAGCCATGGACAGCCTGGAAACATGGCAGGAGGAAGTTCTACACAGGCTCGGAACGCAGACCCGCTGGTCCCTTAACTTGGCAACCTGGGGTCAACCGATCTCAGTGCCCTCTCCCTTTCCCTGCCAGAGACCATCAAATTCTAAATTGTAAAATATTTCTGATGTTAAATAATCAATGGTTACTGACTTAAAAAAACTCTTACAATATTATTTGCCTTCATGTTTGTTTTGTCTGATGTTCATATCGTTTCATTTGCTTTCCTTGATTTTTATTTCCCATCTATAATTTTTCTGCTTCTGGCTCTAACTTTTCGGAGTACTGATGCTTCTGCCATTTCTCTGTAAACAGTATTTACTGATGTTTTTCTTTTAGCAAATTTGAAAATTCTTGCCTTTTAATTTCTGAATTTTTTTCTGGTTATGTTTACCATAATTATTAACATATTTGTGTTCATTTTGCTAATCTTAGTTTTTGCTTGTCAGTTTTTTTCTTTCCCTGCTTTCTAAAATTTTTTTCTATTCATATAGAAGGTTTTCTCTAAATGTTACTATCCTGTACTTTTTCTTCTTCCTCATAAGTCACATCTATATAGACTTAAGAATAAATTCTGTATTATTAATAAATTCTGTATTCTCCCTCTTCCCCCTGCTCTTCTTCAGTTTTGAGTTCAGACCCTCATCATCTTACACCAAAATTATTGCACTAGCCTCTCTCTCTTTTCCGTACACCTGTGCTTTCTCCTAGAGTGCTCTCTACCGTGTGACGTTTGCTTACCACAGCTCTCTGGTGGGCTTCCATTTTGTTTTGGGTAAAAGTCAAATCACCTTTTGTGAAATGGAAGCCCATCATGCTCACAGGTGAATGCCTCTCCTGCATGTCTCTCCTGTGGCCTCCTGCTCTGCCCACTTGACCTCACCGGTACTTCTGGAATGCCTTTCATGTGAGGCCTTCTCACACCTACCCATGCCAAGAGTGTATGCGATGCTAAGTCCTCTCCAGGGTACGACTCATACACTGGACAATTTCCCACTCACTTTTTGTGCCTCAGTTCTCAAAGTTACCTTCTCCAGGAAATTTTCAGGACTCTCTGATCCCAGGACGATTAGCCGAATCTTCCTCTCTGTTTCCCTAACATCCAGTACATCTCTTTGTTATAATTCTGGCTACGTTTGTTTACTAAATGCATGTTTAAGTGCTTTTATTTGTTAAACTGAAATTCCTAATAGTAAATATGAGGTGTGATAAAAGTTACAGTGGATATTTAAGTTTACTACAGTAAAAGACATTGTCATTAATCATTGTCATTAATAATTGTCATTAAGAAGGCTCAAAATACTCTCTCTTGCTTCAAACACACTTACCCCATTGTTCTTGCCAGTTTCTGAAGTGGTTCTGGAAATTCTCTTTCCTAAGTGTCTTTAGATGCACTGTTATAGTTGCCTCTATGTCCTGAATGGATTCAAAATATTTATGGCAGTTTCTGTTAAATAAAAACATTATAGTGTATCCTTACCCACCCTGTTCACCAGATCTGGTACCATGTGACTTCTGGCTCTTACCCAAAGTCAAAATGACCATGAAAATCAAATGTTTTGCATTGATTTAAAAATGTAATATGTTAGAAACTGGGGGTTGTGTGTGTGGTGGGAATGAAGGGAAAACAGTCGATGAGAACAGATCCGTTTTTAAACAGTCATACGACAATGTGAGAGCAAGACACGACCAGATCACACAAAATATCCAGAAAGGCAATGTAGATACTTATTAGGAAATATATTATGAAGCCAGAAGTTGGCTTGCCTTCATAGCCCCCCTCCACCATTCACTCACTCTGTGACCTAGCACACCTTCCTCAGCCTCTCTGAGGCTCTGAATCCTCAGTTCCTTATCTGTACCGTTGAGGTCACAGTAGTACCTGCCTTATAGGGAGGGCTGTTAAAAGGGGTGAATGACCTTCTAGTCATACGTGCTTAGAAGAGTGTCTGACAAAGGGTGTGGGCTACATATGTGATCGTTAAATAAAATGAGTGAACTTGAAGCCCAAGTTTTTAGGGGATGTGGTCTAGGATAGGCCCCCATGTAAAGAATACAGACCAGGTGAGTAGAGTAAGTCACTCCACGTGCCAAGTGGCCTTTGCCACAGTCTGCTGGTGACCAAGCCTGTGTATCAGGCCAGAGTTGTTTTCCAGATGCTGCAGGACCAGGTACAGAGTGCAGGTAACTCGTATCTGTTTAAGCAGGGTGGACGCCTGTGCTGTTCTGATTGCTGGACAGGAAGCAATGAGAAATGTAGTTGTGCTTCGCCAGCATGTGGCAGGTGTCCAAGATCCTTGGGTTGTGATTTAGCTAAATCATAGGATTTTGAGCTCGCACATGTGCTGCTTTCTGAAAAAAAAAAAAACAAAAAACAAAAAACCACATAATCTAGGCATAGCATCCATTCCTGTTGGTTGTTGGTATATTTCTGATCACTTGGCAGGTTTGATGTATTTTAACCCAGCCTTAAGCTTTTTGTAATCTCACTTCATCTATCCTCCTCTGGTCAGGCATGTCCCCCTTCATCTGGCAGACATGGCAGGTTTTTCATTTCCCTCATGTAAATGACTTGTTTATTATAGTAGGGGTCCCCGGTCTTTAGAAACAGCTTATAGATATCCTCAAATAGAGCTCAGGAAGGGCTTCATGAATAATAATGCCCAAGTAAACCTGTGATGAGCTTGGACATTGCCTCTTTGAAATTCATACATCATCCTAAATGCTGTCATTTAAACAGAAAATGTAGAAGGCTTCCTGTGAAGGCTGAGTCTGAAATATGCTGTCTTTACAAAACTGATCATTTCAGCACAGAACAAACAAACAGCAGACAGCAAAGGTGGGAGTAGGTGATTCCTAGTGTGTGTTTTTCTTGAGCATAAAATTTGTTTTTCTGGTTGTACTCAGACTTTTCACAGTCTCTGGTTTTAACTTTTTAACTTGTGCAGTTTTTCTATTAAATATTCCTCAGCTTCCTTACCTGTAGATTATGAAGTTAACTCTAAAAGACACAGAACCAAAGATGAGAAGATGACCACCCAAAGTAAGTGGACTCTCCATTTCATTTGTCTCAGGAGACAAAAAAAGAATTGTTGCGGGTATGTGTGTTATGGACTTCAGTCTCCATCTATTCCATGGGTCTTCAGACTTCACTGCACACTGTAATCAGCTGGAGACTGTATAAAAACTCTGATGCCTAGAATCTATCTAAAATCTTCTGAGTGTGTCCTGGACATTGTGACTTTTCAAAGATGCCTACCACATGGCAAAGGGTGAGAACCATTGGTATGCGTTATACTAACTACATGGATTTGGAGATGGATAAACATTTGTGCGGAATGAATCAGATGACCTGATTGAAGTCTTCCTGGAGAAAAGGCTGAGTGGATTCTTAGGAAAGAATCTATTTTCGGGGAGGAAGAACCTCCAAGGCACACCCTTTCACAAAGGCTGACGGTTCCGCTTCTGGGTATAATCACTTCTCTTTCCCCTGCTTAGTGTCATAGTTGCAAATCTCAGACCTAGGGCAGAGAGGACCATGAGATGCAACAGAATAGATCCTGTCAGAACTAGCAACAGAGTGTGACATAATGAGAGTGAGGCTGGCTCCTCTGCTTTGCTGCAAACCATGGAACAAGTTAGGTCTCCCAAAAATTGGAAGGCAGCAGCATAAGAGGCCCAGTGAGTCAGTGACCTGCAGAGCAGACTGCAGAGCCCTGTGTAATTGTGTCCAGCAAAGGCCAAGTGGTGCTTGAGAGCTCTGCGCAGGGATTGAGCAGGGGCAGGGATTGTACCTGGAGGTATGCTGGGAAAATGGCACATGTGTTAGTGTGCTGCCATCTACATTGTTGGGTAGTAAGATGCTAAAATTGGTTTGATGCCAGTGTGCATCTATTTAACAACAGCTGAAGCCTGGGGATTGAGGCATAGTTTATATGTATAACTGAAGGTGCAAGGATATCACACTGTTTGAAATTAGAAAACCAGAATACTTCATTTCTGACCCTATTAATTAGATCCCAGAGAATGGTTAGACTTTAAAGTTGTGCCCTTTATCTGACTTGAGGAAATGGCTACACCAAGAAGGTTTTGACTGTTGCTATGGAGTTGCCGTTAAAGCAATTGTTCATTGTATCATTCAGTAGCCCTCATAAAGTCTTATATAATAAATTTCTTTCAGAATTCAAGAGTGAATATATCTTGAGTAATTGGTATGCTTCCATTTATGAGATAAGAACTGTGCAACCCTTTACATTTCATGTCTTCCCTTCCTCCTCAGCAGTCAGGAATCTCAATATTAAATGGAATGCTTACTTTCAAAAAATATAACCTCTAGTGTTAACGACATTGAATTTTCCTTCTATTATGGGTTTGTAAGGGCGTAATAAGTTTTTTTTTGTGTGTGGCTTTTGTTATGAGCCATTCTAATTTTTTTTTAAAGAAACAAAGGGAAAACATAAAATAGTTTAAAAAAGTTTTTAATAGCTTTGTTGTGATATAGTATGTTACGGTTCAGATTTAAAATGTCTCCCCAAAGCCTCACATGTGTGGAAGGTGATTGGGTCATGGCAGTACTATATTCATCAGTGGATTATTCAGAGTTTGTAGCTAAATGTGCTGTTAGGGGGTGGGGCCTGCTCAGAAGAGGCAGGTCACTGGGGTGTGACCCGGAAGGGTGTGTCTCCCTCTCAGTTCTTCCCCTCTGCTCTCTGCTTCCTGCCTGCCATAGGCTGAACAGCTTTTCCTCCACCATACCCTTCCATCATGCCATTTCTGTCTAGGAGCAGGTTAACTATGGACTGAAACCGTGAGCCAAAATAAATTTCTCCTTTAAGTTGTGGGTGTCAGATATTTTGTCCTAGTGATGGAAAAGTCATTAAGACCTAATGTGTACAATAAACTACATTTTTATTTTTTTTTATTATTTTTTTTTTTTTGTGGGTACCGGGGGGTCGACCTCAGGACCTCGCGTGCCAACAGGCACCCGTGCCTCTGAGCGATATCACCGGCCCCTTTTTCGTATGTGGGTTCCGGGAGTCGAACTCGGGCCCTCGCGCTTGCAAGGCAGGCGCTTACGCCGCTGAGCCATCTCACCGGCCCTAAACTACATTTTTAGAGTGAAACATCTTAATAGGGTGTAGACATTAGTTTTGACATCCCTATGTGCCTCTGAACCCATCATTGTGGTTTAGATAATAAGCGTATCCACCACCACTCCAAATTTCCTCCCGCCCTTTAGTAATCTCTTTTTCTCACCCCTTTCCCATCTTCCCCATCCATAGGCAGCTGCAGAGCTGCTTTCTGTCACTTCAGATTAATTTGAATTTTATAAAATCTTTTATGAATTGCATCATAAAGTGTGCATGCTTTTTGATCTGACTCCTTTCACTTAACATAATTATTTCAAGATTCATTTATCTTGTTGCATGTATTAATAGTCCATTTTTATGGCTGAGCATCATTCCATTGTTTATTCAGCTGTTGATGGACATTTGGACTGCTTCCAGGTTTTAGCTGTGACAAATAAACTACAATGAACATTCACAAACAAGTTTGTATGGACATATGCTCTCATCCATCTCGAGTAAATACCTAGGAGTAGAGTGGCTGGGTTGTATTGTAAGCTTTTTGGAGACACTGGCAAAGTGTTTTGCAACTCTACATTCCTATCAGCAATGTATGAGAATTCTAGTTGCTTCACATCCATTTATTATAATCAGTATTTAAAATTTTAGCCATCCAGCAGGTATGAAGTATCTTATGATAGTTTTGGTTTGCATTTCTCTAATAACTAATGAGATTGAACATCTTTCCATGTGTTCATTTGCAATTCATGTATCTATGGTGAAATGGTTATTTGAATGTTTTGATAATCTTCTTAAGAATTGAATTGTTTTCTTATTGTGTTTTGATAGTTCTTTATATGGATCAAGTCCATTATTAGATGTGTGACTTGAAGGTATTTTCTCAGCCTGAGGCTTGTCTTTTTGATTCTTTAATTTACCATTCAAGGGCTGGTGAGATGGCTCAGCGGCGTAAGCGCCTGCCTGGCAAGCGTGAGGGCCCGAGTTCGACTCCCAGAACCCACATACAAAAAACGGGCCAGTGATATCGCTCAGCAGCACGGGTGCCTGCTGGCACGCGAGGTCCTGAGGTCGACCCCCGGTACCCACACACACAAAAAAAATTTACTATTCAAGCCACCCCAGCACTGTTCAGGCCTGAGACTATGAGGTGTGATGTTTAGAATTAGGTCCCTGAGTCCCTGTGATGTCATCAAGCATCACCCTGCTGTGCAGTCAAGGCCACTGAATGTCCGGCCTAGTAGAATGTGTTTTCAAATGAGGTCACATGCTGAGGTATTGGAGGTTAGGGTTTCAATATATGAATTTTGTGGGATACATTTCAACTCCTAACAATAGGCAGTTACGTATAGTTCAACCTCACAAAATTTTTCAGTTTACCTGTTTTTATTTTCTTAACGGATTAGATATAACAACTTATTGAAAACCATCTCTACCTGTTTTTAGTTTCCGACTTCTTTATACCTTCTGCTTTGGATTGGTTCCTTCAATTCCTAATGTTTTTGAGAATACCTTGGGGTCAAACTGGCTGTGTCTCAGAATTTTCCTCTTGATTTGGTATGTCACTTTACATGACACACCTGTCTGCTTTCTGTCTTCGGGTATAGTACCTGACTGATCACATAGAGTCCAGGATTAAAATTATTACTCCATTCCCTAAAGAGTTTTTATGTCTGTTCTTTGCTACACGGTGTTCAGAGTCATTTTTGAGATGGAAAGAAGGCAGAAATGTTTTCACTCTGCCATTTAGAAACTGAGAATCTCCACTTCCACTTTTCATAACTGAAACTCAATGGATAAAAGCCCTCCTACACTACAAGAAACTCCCTGCCCCCACAATGTTTCCCCCTCTGGTCAATCTGGGATTCTCTAGGGAGGATGCAGCAGGCGTTGCATGTGGTGATGACCTGCTGTTTTGGGGGAGCTATCTGCCTCAGTAGCTGCCTTCTCTGCTCTTCCCAAGGGCCCTACCTGCTCACTGCCCACAGCTCCTTTTGGTCCCCGTTCTTTGGTCTCTGGGCCAGCTCTTCTCAAGTGTTGTTCTCTCTTTGTCCTAATAGCTTTTCCAAAATGTTGGTGCATATTTTTCTCTCAGTTCTTGTCAGTGATAATGGAAACCTTGATGAAACATTTAAAATACAGTGAAAATAGGTAGGTTGTTCTTGGAATAAACAAAAATGGCTGTAAGTTCTCCTTTATTCAGAAAGGCAGTTCAGTGTCAAGATAATTGAATTTGGGTTCAGAACACCTGGACTTGGGCCATGACTATCATTTACTGGCCACGTGAAACTGGACAAATCACTGACCTCTTTCACCCTTAGCGTTCTTATCTGTGCCATATGAAAATAATGTTGCTTGGTGTCTCAATGAATAGTGGAAAAATTATTGTGTAGAAAAAGAAGTGGCATAATTTTCATTAAAACAACTTGTGTACGGTAAGGCTTTAGTCATTAATCGTTCTGACAAAAATTATTTTGCACTTGAAGAAACTATGAAATTAAGTGATAACAGCTAATATGTACTAAGACATTGCTTTGCATCCGTTAGAGTTCTTAGCTCTTCACATATTGACTCATTAATCATCACAACCCCTTCGAAGTGGTTACTGCTCACCCCTTGTAAGGGGGAGGGAGCTGAGGCATGGGGGTTATGCTCTTAGAAAAAACCTCCTTGCTCTGCAGAAGATCCAAATTATTTATCTTTTCTTTTTCCCCGGAACCCTTCCCCCAAGTCTCTTTTCTAATACTTCTCTCCTACTTCTCTCCGATGTCAGAGAAGGACATTTATCTCTTCCTCACTTAGTCTTTACCAGGGATCTAGAACTCTTATCTCTGTGTCTCGTGAAGATCCTTCCTGTCCTAAATTCCCGCTCACTCCATATATCCCTGGCTTCCAATATGTATGTATAATTTCTTTCCCATTCAGAAATTTATAGAAGTCCATTAAAAATAGGAAAACTACTTGATTTTATCTCTTTCATCTACCTCCTTCTTGGACTCATTCCTTTTCCTGTCAGATCATACTAAAAGCATAGTCTGTAGCTGGATTCAGTTAACATTTCTTTTTAACCCCTGAAATTTGGCTCCTAATCTCTCCTGCCCAAACACAGTATGGCAGAAAATCTCCTTGGCAATCTTCTTGAATTTCTTTCTTGGCAAGATCAGCAGTATTTTCTATCTTCATCTCCTATCCTTGTCCACCTATCTCAGACTCCTGACAGTGCCTGGAAACCCTGATGAAAATCACAGTCCTGGGATATTTTTCTATTTCTAACTTGGACTTCTTTTTATTGGATCCAATAACCATCCTTTCCATTGAGTTACTCTTTATCACCTTATTCTGTTTTGAGGAGTTGTTACTATTTGAAATCTTTATGTATTTATTTTTCTTTTCTGATTACTATCAAAGTTGCCTTCCTTCTTCAGCTTGTCTGTCTCGATGGCTGCTATTTCTATGAGGTGAGATAGAATGAAAACTAAACAAGCTGCTTCTGTGTATCTAGCTGGAGATTAACATATTTTCAACCAAACATTTTGGTCCTTTAAGGCTCATTTGAAGGTTTCTTCACACGTTCTCTTTCTCATTGCTAGTGGTGCTATGCGTGACACAAAGAGCACAGAAACAGTGAGGAGAAAATAGATTAGCAAGGTAGTAATTAGTAACAGCGCCAGTAGTGAAGGTTCCTTTCTTATAAGACTGAGCCAGAACAATGCTGGTGGAGGAAGTTTTAAATTGCACAAGAGATGGAGTCTTTGCTATCAGTGGGGATGGAGTCAGGAAGGGAGCCAAGAATACCCTCACTTTTGGGGCTGGAGCCACTTGGCAGATAATGGTATCATTGCTAACAGGGGAGGAGTAGCTTTGGGGATAAATAAATGTTTGTTTGTAGATCTGATGTTTGAGATGTCTTTGCACAGAAAAGGGGATGTAGAATAAACTGCCTTTTCTGGCTAGCAGGGTTTCTATGTTCTTTAGATTTAACAGCTTTCTCTTGGTGTGAATTTTCTGATGTATATAAAATTCTGTTCAACCAGGGAAGTGAGGGTGGCCTGTGTTGGTTGGCAAGACTTTTTTATTCATCACATGCACAGAAATTCTCTGGCACTCATTTCCTAATCAGAGATGGCAAATGATTTCATGTTGTCCTTCAAACTTTAATAAAGGTCCTCATTATCTGTTTTGCATGCTGTGGATGGAAAAGTAGTACATCAATAGCTTACTATAAAATATTTAGTAGAAGTACATTTTCATGACTGGTTCTAATAAAAATATACAAAGGTTTGATCAATATTGATATCATTTTTAATTTGTTTGCTGTTTAAAATTGTTCTCTCCTTTTTGGTAACAAAGCAAAATTATGTCTGACAGGATAAAATTTTTGAATGAAGTTCATTCTAGTTTTGTTACCAGAATTTTAAGACGATAATAAAATCATTCAAGAAATCAATATTAAATAAAATGTTCACAACTCAAACTAAAAACCAAATTATAGCACTCAAACCAAATGGAAATGTTTAAATTGGGTTTTGAAAATCATTTGAATATGGAGGTGCATGCCTGTAATCTCAGTGCTCTGGGAGGCTGGGACAGGAGTGTTACTAGTTTGAGCCTGGCTTGGGCAACTTAGCCAGACTCTGTCTCAAAATAAAAAATAAAAAAGAGCTGGGATGTAGCTTAATGTGAAGGCCCTGGATTCAGTCCCTAGTACTGAAAAAAAGAATTGCAATGAAACAGTAGAATAGCACATGTGACAGATTAGAAAACTACACAGAATACAATTTCTTTTTTTGGTACCGGGAATCAAACTCAGGACCTCGCACTTGCCAGGCAGGCACTGTGCCGCTGAGCTATCTCCCTGGCCCCAGAATAAGATTTCTAAGCAAACTGAACATACTGTTGTCTAGTGAGTCACTCGGCGGTTATAGATGCAATATTCGTGTCCACTCAGATTTTTATGATGAGCCCTAGTTCCTAATGTGATTGGTATTTGGAGATGGGGACTTTGGAGGTGATCAGGTCACAAAGGTGGAGCCCTCATGAATGAGATTAGTGCCCTCATAAAAGTGACCTCACAGAGCTCCTCTTCACCTCCCACCCTGTGAGCACACAGCAAAAGGGCATCAGCTATACATCAGAAAGTGGGCCTTCATTAGGCATCGACTCTGCTGGCACCTTGATCTTGGACTTCCCAGGTGTTCAGAAATGTGAGAAATAAATTTCTGTTGTTTTTAAGCCTCCTAGACTATAATGCTGTTAAAACAGCTTGAACAGACTAAGACACTAGTATTAAGCTTAGGCAAGGCCTGTAGTACACACACGTGTTGCATATCACAGGTAACACTGTCAGGTGACATTAGTCAGACTTACTCTTCTCAGATTCATTATACAGAGTTATCATGCTATCCACAGAAAAGGGAGTTCCTTACCAAAAACTCAAGTAGAAATTCAAACTAGTAAAAACCCTACCTATCCTTTTCAAACTCATTTCCTTAAAAAAGCTTTAACTGGAATGTTAGATGAGATTATTAAAGTAAAACATTAATTTAAAAACTCTCCTGTGATATTAATAGCCAGTGAACCCTAATGTGTATCTTTGTGTATCTATACCTACATCTATAGCTGTGGGTATAAACACACACACCATTCCTCTTGGATGTATAGGAATATATATGCGATTCCACATCTTTATGTCTTTTTTTTTTTCCTTCTGGGATGAATCACTGATGATGAATAAGAATGGTATCGAGGGGGAAATTTTCCGATGAAGACAAATTATTTCTGCTATAACCAGAGCTACCTCATGTAGTTAGAATGTAAAGCCAGTTGTTTACAAGGGGGAAGTGAATCATTAATCTTTGCCCAAGGGTAAGGACTAGTACGATCACGTGTCAGGAATAAGAACATTATACTGAGTTCCAATTCTGTTACTATTTCAATATTTGAAACTTGAGCTTCCCCAGACTTTACTAATTTTTGAGTATAAAATAAGATCATATCAATGGTCAAATTTCATTGTCTCCTCACCTGCAAAAAGGACCTCAGAAGCCTGGTTTAAATCCTCCCCTATGGGTCTCTCATATGTACTTAGCAATGGTCAACTGACGATCTTTCTGAGCCCCTCTAAATTGAACTTACTGGGATGGAATTTTCTGCCTTTGTTATCTGCACTCTATAGCGGGTTTGTTTTGTCTGTTAGGTGGCATTCTCTAAATTCAATGGGACTTTCAAATCAGCAGAAATCTCTCATTGCTGAGGCTTATACTTAACACTCTAGCATGTTCCTGGCAAAGCTAAACTAAATACAATCACAAATTCCATTTTCTTTTACAATGGTGGTTGGGTCCTGCATGCTGTACCACCTTGGGGCAAAAGGATAGATTATTCATCACTGAATGTCTGGCACCAAATAATAAGGTAGGCAGCGTTCTGCTATCTCTCTTTAGGGCTTTTTGAGCGTCTGCCTGTGTTAGACTGATTTTTGTCCGTGATCCCACCATGTACTTTGCAGCCAGACTCTGTGCTAGAGTCTGAAACCTGGACTCATACTCCAGGAAAGAGGAGTCGTTGAATGTGATATCAGTATCTGCAGTTCTTATATTATTTTATAATATATTCTTATATTATTTATAATATAATATAATATATTTATAATATAATATTATTTATAATATAGTTCTTATATTATTTTAAGCCTTACTAAGTCTGAATTTTGAATCTTGTCAAGGTTAAGGCAGAAAGGCTGTTCCCCTCAGTCTCACATAGATCTCTGACTGTCTACCTGGATTGACCTGAGCCTGGAGAACAAAATTCAGGGCAGATTGGTTTGTGCACTGTGAGAATTTGACCTGAGATGAATCTGGTTTTTCCGTGTTCTTTTGAGTTGAGATTTTAGAGTCCAAAACTATTTGTAGACTTCAGCAGTGTCACAAAGGTCTCCTCAGGCACAGCTATCACCAACCTTGGCCACTTACCTCGAACAAGATTTTTTCCTAGTCAGTGACTTTCCTTCTGGTTGTGTGTCATAATCATCTGAGGGGTTGAAAAAGGTATGGCCTCAGTCATTCAAATTCAGGCAGTCGGGGGTGGGGCTCCACATCCGTAATTTTGAGGCAGGGAGCAAAGATGATTTTAAAATAGGTTAAAGCACTTGCTTAAGGCTGAACAGCAAACAAGCTACAGAGCCAGATTTGAACGCAGGTGTATCACTGAGACAGGGAGCTAACAGGTCTTTGAAGTAGTTTCCTCATAGGAAACAAGCAGCCAGCTGCACTTTTGGGCGATAAGAGGGAGTTAGAAATCAAATGGTTAATCAAACAAGCTGATGCACACCCTGGAATAGGGAAGCAGGATATATGGGAAACCATGTGGGGACTGCAGAAATACGAGAAGTAGCCTGCTGGTTTGTCCATGGAGCAGCCCCCTCAGCTGTCTGTGTCTGTTTTTCTTTCCTATAATTAACTTTTATTTTAGCCTTAAAACTGTCTCATACATGATTTCCACTATGTGCGACAAGGAACCCTGTGCTAACTGGCGACAGATTTATCAGGAGGTTCTAACGTAACGTTGGGGTTGAAAAGTTGCCCAGGGGATGGGTTATCGACCCTGATCACGTGTTTCAATAATCCAGGGTACCTGAACATGTTCTGACCTCCAGGGGTTCTCATTTAATTGATGGGGGTGGGGTCTGTTTTTTTTTTTCCCCTCTTTTAGTACCTGTATTACATTTTTCTAAAATTTTGGGAGGAAAGGGTGTCATCAGTAGTTTTGAACAGTTCTCAGTTGACTGCGTGGTGCAGTCAGTGCTGAGAAGAGCTTCACTAGAGTTTATAGACTTGCAGGAGTTTATGTACATGGCTGCCAGGAGCCCTCGCAGCTGCCTAGTTTGTGTATTCCCCTTTCCAAAACCCCATCAAATGTCTGTTGCACCAGCCAGGTCTAAACACAGGAAAGCGTTCTGGGTTTTGATTGCTGTCCAGTTTCCAGCACCAGGCAGACATTGAACTCTGACGTATCCTGCAATCAGACTAGACTTCCGTATGAGGCATTTTAGGTGCTTCCACTTCAGGAAGGAGCTCAACTTGTAGATTCATCATGGATTCAGGAGGTAAACTTGCTCACTTCCTATCCACATTCAGGGTGACCTTTTTATCCTTGAGACTAACTACATCACATACTCTTTAGTCAACTAAGAATGCCGTAACACTAGACTCCCTGAGTACCAGTGCCTGACAACCTCTGAGCCCAAACAATGATCGAAGGTTGTGGAAAAAACCCATCCTCCAGGAGTTTGCTATGCATACCTGTGGAATGTGAATTTTCATATGTATTGAGATATGTGGGAGTTAAAAGCAGTGCCTGCTTCACCTAAAGGATAGCAGCATGAGTTCTTCAGGTTTCTTAAGAAGGGAAATGGTTTTCCAGGGATGAGGCAATAGAGGGGCCCCCAGGAGACCTTTGCACGAGGGAGTGGGCAGTCATATTAGTCCCTGAGATTCAGCATAACTCTTACTTGGACTGCTATGAAAACAAATAGGCAAACAAAGTAGTATATACGTTCCAGGCTCTGCACCCCAGTAAACATATTAAGATTTTGAAGGAATAATATGAATATGATCAAAACTTCCTTCCCTCTTGTAACTTTCAATTTGGCTGAAGGATATTAACTCTGGGTGCTATATTATTTATTATGTTTTTCTTTAACCACTTGTAACCCCTTCCAGACTCCTCCCAAAACAAAACAAAACAAAACAAACAAAACAAAACAGAACAAAACAAATCCCAAAACAAAACCAGAACACATGCCTTGCATTTCTGTAGAATTTTATCACTCTCTTTTTGGACCAAATAACTGCTTCTTCTTCAAAAAAATTACATTTCTCAGGCAGCAAGTGCAACTTATGACTAGTTCTTTCCCTCCACCTTGGGTAGATTGGCTTGTTAAGAGAATTCCATGTCTGTCACAAAAGGATCCTTGCAGAACACTTGGATTCCAGGAGATTTACTCAGAAATTGTGTATTCATCTACATTTAGAAAGAAATCTTGTAAATTTCAAGAAGAATTAGAGACAAACCTGCTCCTATACTATGAACTTGTGTGCAGTGCTACCTTAGAAATTATTGACGCTGGAGGCTGAGTGGCAGCCCACAGTGTTTGTCCTGGCCCCATTCTCTGACAAGCCTTATCATCCATCATAAGCAAAGTAGAGGTGAATGCCAGTTGACTACCAAACACTGAGTAAATCTTTGGTAGATTTTCACATGGCCTCTGGTACTCCGACATCTGCTTTCAACTAGCTATCTGCTTTCAGCATAGCTATCAAGGTCCAAGTGCAACATAAATTCGTCTATATATTCTGACAGACAAAAATCAGCAAACGAACTTGGTGTTGGAGCTGTTACTTTGCTTGCTAATTTCTGAAAGCACAGACTCCCATGATTAAACTAGTGGTATCAAAAATTTTGAAGCCTCACTAAGAGGGTAGGACAAATTTAGGAAAAAGATTGGAATGGTGATGGGGTGGAGGCAGAAAGGCCCCAGAAAATACCTAACAAATCTGAGGAAAGCTACTGGGAAAAAAATAATTCTTTCATGGGTTAAATGAGAAAATCACCTACCCACTGTGACCTTTGTCCCACAGACCTTGGCTCTTTGGGTTACCTCTTTCACAACGGAACAGCCCAGGATATAGTGGCCTCATCTCTGGTTCTCCTCCTTCCCTCAAGGACACAGAAGTAAAGTTCCCTGTTGACTTCAGGGCCACTCACATCTCTGCTTAGATTGAAGAGTTCAAGCTTTCCCTCATTTTCCATTAGACCTGAAGTATTTAATGCAATAGAAAATTTCTATCACATCATCCTTTACTGTAAACATCTCTCTTGGGCCCACTTCTGATAAATTTATTTTCCTTTTAAGCCCTCCCTTTTCCCTCACAGATCTGTTAGGTCTTCTGCAAAATCAGATGTGCCTCCTTTCTGAGCAGAAATTCTTTATATGTGCTGACATAACTTAATTTCCCTATCTGGGACCTCCTTTCTAATAACTTCTGCTCATTAAGAAAATATTGCATTTGCATCTTCTGGCTCACCCTTGAGTCTCGAAAGATAAATGAGATCAGACTCATTCACCCTGCCCACCAGCGAAAATCAGTCCTATGAAGCCCCTTCCCAAATTTCCTCAAACTGCTCACAGCTGGAATCAGTCACATTTTTCTTTCCCTATTCTGCCAGTGGAAAACCTACAACTCATTGGCGAAACACTTTCCCAGAGGATCTTTAAACGCTAGGTGCTCAGGTTTGCCCTCCTTTCCTGTCATTCTAAACCTAACCTACAGCTTAAATATTTCAGTGATGCATCCTGGTCCTACTTTCTTTTTTCATAAAAATAGAGCTCCACAGGCAATTTCTATTTGCTTTCTTCCCATCAAGGCTCCATTTTACCTAGACCAGAACTTCCCAAGACTATAGTCCAAAAATCTTAAAAGTGATTTAAATTACATTAGGTTTCCTGGAAGCACTGTTCTCTTCTAAAACATTAGCGACCTTTCTTTGCCTAGAAGTCTACAAATAAGATGCTTTTCTCTTGCTGGCTTTACTAGCACGCAAGGGCTGCAAAAGCTTCTGCTGAATAATTACAGTTAAGTCAAGCTTTCCCCGAGTCTGTGACTCAGGAAATGGCACATGGCCAGGTATGGTGAGTAGTGGATGCAATAATACGCTTCAGTGACAAAGCCTCTATTGCAGCCAGCTGGAACTGACACTCTGAACGAACAGTTGCACCACCTTTCCCTTCAACCAAAATGCAATCTGTTTTATAATATGTGGTTCCTCTCTCCTGGTCACAGTGCTCCCAGTCATTGTTTCAAACTAAAACTAGCCTCAACACGGTTGGTTCCCAAAGACCCAGAGCCTTTTTCTGGCCATGATTCTCTGTTGTTACCCACAGGATTAAATCTCATGAGGGCTCCAAGCCACCCCACTTGAAAATCGTGGCCTTATTTTTTTAGGTGGGTGCTATGGTTTGATTATGGCTTGTCCCCATCAGAACTCATGTTGAGTCTTGGTCTCCAGTGTAAGACTGTTGAAAAGTGGTGGAGCCTTTAAGGGGTGATTAAGGCTTAAAGAGGGATTAAAGCCCTTCTCTCAGAAGCAAGTCAGTTTTCATGGCGGGATGGAGTGTGGGGGGCTCAGTTAGTTCTCATAAAGCAAGCCCAGTCCTTTGTGTTCACTTCAGCCTCTGCTTTTTGCCATGTTTTGAAGCAGCATGAGCCTCTCAACCGATGCTGGTACCATATCCTTGGACTCCAGCCTCAAGAACTATAAGCGATTTAAACCTTTACTCTTAATCAATTTCCCAATTCCTGGCATTCTTTTATAGCATCAGAAAATGGACTAGGATAGAAGGTCTGGTCCAAGAGACTCAGGGAAATGATATCTCCAGACGAGGTAGTAAGTGTGCTTTTGCCTTTTTCCTACTTTCCAATCTAGGGATTCAATCTAGGATTAGGTTCCTGCAAGCCTCTGATCACAACATTTTCATAAACAATTCAATATATAATCTTGCAGACAAGAAACTTGTAATTACAAATCACCTTAGAGGTTTTGGGGACTACACTGGGGAGACTGCAATGGATGCAGTTAACTTTTCCTTTAGTGTTTGGGGGAATTTTTGGGGGGGATTTATGTAAGATGGATTATGATTGTGAAAACTCCTCCCTGAGCACAGCAGAATGTTTTCTAGGAGAGCAGTGACTGAGAAATATTTGCGGATGAATGATTAAGTGGGATGGAGAAGACACAGTGAGAAGAGGTAGGGAATCTCCTGTGTTGTTGGTCCATGCTGTAAGGATGATGAAAGCAGATGAATTCTTTCTCAGCCTATAATCAGCCCTCTCAGTCCATGAAAGGAGGCAACATATTAACCCACATGGATTCCTTGTGGTATGATTCCCAGGGGAAGACTACAGAGTTCTCTCAGACAAAGGTAGACCATGCTTGGAACTTAAGGTAGGAATTTGTGTTCTTTGCCCTGCCTTTAAGTTTTGCAAAAATTTGCAGTACTAGGATTCTTATCATAGTGGAGGTAAAGGGTATGCTTTAGCACTTCGTGGCCTAATTGCAGTGAAATTTCACACGGTGTTGATTTAGGTCCTATTACATATGCCAAGTGTGTTGTCAGTTTCCCATCACTATAATGAAACACTTGAGATAATTAACTTGTAAAGAGAAAAGATTTCTGCTCACAGTTTTTGTCATTCCCATCCATGATCAACTGGTCCTGTTGTTCTGAGAGTGTGGCTAGGCAACATGTCGTGGTTGGGGCACGTGGCAGGACAAAACTACTTACTTCATCAGCCAGGAAGCAAATGAAGGAGTGAGGACAAGGCCGGGGTCTTACCTGCCCCAAGGACACACCTGCTGTGATTTAAAGACCTCTCAGTAGTCCCCACCTCTTAAAGATTTTATCATCTCCTAATAGCATCATGCTGAGGACCAAGCCTTTAATACATGGGCCTTTGGGGAACACTTAACATCCAAACTCTAGCACCAACACTTATATTAATGATAGTAAAATCCCAAAGGAAAGTAATGTTTTTAGGGTTAAGAGAAACATCTATAGCAGTTCAGTGTATAATTTTTTCATATCTGTGATTAAACTTATTCTTAAGTAAATTGCTTTTTTTTGATGCTACTGTTGTCTTGGTTTGTTTTCAGATTATTCATTGTTAGTATATAGAAATACAGTTGGTTATTGCATAATCATCTTGTATCTTGCAAGAGCCACCTCTGAAATTCTGATCAGCCCAACAGGAAAGTCCTTAAGATGCTGAGATCCAGGTTTTGCCCTCAACTTTGCCCATATCCCATCCCTATTATGGTACTGGAAGCCCCCAAATAGATTACAAACAATGGATCAGGAATTCGCAATGACATTGGATTTCTCAAGACAATGCTAGAAATTAGAAGACAATCAAGTAAGGCCTTAAAAAGTTCTGGAGGAAAATATTTCTACCCTGGCAGTCTAAGTCCAGCTAAACTATCAAGCAGACACAAGGATAGAATAAAAACTTTGGAATACGCAAGGTCTAACATGTTATCTTCCATGCTTACTTTCACAGGAAGCTACTAGAAGATATGTTTAACCAAAGGCAGAGAGTAAACCAGCAAAGAGCTAATTCGTGAAGGGAATTCCAGCATGATGTGGCATAGAAAACCCTGAGAGAGGCCAGTTCAGACCGCTGCAATCAGAAGGCTTTAGGACCAGCTTCTTTAAAAAGATGAATTTGCAAAGACAGAAAGCGTTATCAGCTTGGGTCAGAGTTTGGGGACAAGTCAGTGACAACTAACTTGAGAAACTAAGAAAAAGAAGCAAGACAGTTATTAATTTTTTTCATGGAAAACAAAATGTTACGCAGGAAAGGAAAAAGCATCATATTGTTTTAGCTTACTCAACTTTCAATACTGCTTATTAAATTCTCATCAACACTGAATATTGATATAACCAAAATTATATTGTGCAAGTGGAAAAATGTGAATGCAGGTGGGTAGGAAAAGAGGCAACGATGTGAAAGAGCTAAATCTTCTCCAAGTATGGGAAACCAATAACAACTATGGAAAGGAAACCCCAAATTCCTAACATAATCATGTCACTTAGCAAAATGGAGGTAATTTCAAAACACTCAACTATTTTGCACTGGTGGAGTGGGGGTGGGAGTGATGGCATAGTGGGCAGCAGGGGCTCTTTTTTGTAAAAACTAAACCAAAAAAATTTTAGGACTATTTGGCTTTTCAAATTATATCTATCATTAACTCTGTCAAAGTTAAAGATTAAATTTACAAAAAAATGATAATAAAAAGAATGACTTATTTTCATCTTACAGATTGGAAAAGTCTCTATATGTTGGCAATTTTTCTGAAGGGTATTGGATAATACATATTAATGATGTCAGCTATGTACTCTTGTGCTCAGAATCTCCAGTTCTAAACACCGGTTCTAAAGAATAAAGGGGATAACTATGTTCAGATGATTGATCAAATTCGTTTTATGACTAGTGATTATATCAGCAGCTATTTATGAACAATACACAAGCCTTGAACTTTACAGAGAGCATCTGACTGAATTCCAGTGACAACACGATTAGTTAATACTACTAACTTACCCCTCTTTACATGTCAGGAAACAGCTCCCTTATGCACTTGATCTCCTTTCTATTCTTTCCCATTCCACCTATTTTCTTCTGTCCCTTCTCA
Organism: Erethizon dorsatum; assembly: GCA_028451465.1. Lineage (NCBI taxonomy): Eukaryota > Metazoa > Chordata > Mammalia > Rodentia > Erethizontidae > Erethizon > Erethizon dorsatum. Next base: position 16,039,531 of record CM051824.1, read on the forward strand.
CCTCTTCTCCCCACCCTGTCATTTAGCATGAGTGATTGGATTCTGTTTGAGGAATGAGAAGGCAGGTGAAAGCCCCCTTGGTCCACAAAATATTTTCTGTAATTTACATGGTATTTTTAAAATATAAAGACTGTATTTTGTTCTTCTGTTTTTCTTAATTGGTGAAGACATGAGGTAGAAAACAGTGGGTGATCAGTCAGCTTTTGACCTCCAAAAATCCCTGTCAGAGGAAGAGCTAGTATTTAATAAGACCACGTACTAAAGAAGGTTGAGTACAATGACAAAGTAAGCCGTATTCAATAGACTGACATGAGTGCATAACCTTTAAGGGAAATAGCTATCCTATCTATAAAGTGGCTCAATGACAGTAATAGTGTCAGCAGCTGCAATTTTTTTGAGACAGGGTCTTGCTGTGTATTTCAGGCTGGCCTTGAACTCACAGTCATCCTCCTGCCTCAGCCTCCCAAGTGCTGGGATTATAGGTGTGTGCCACCACGCCCAGCAAGCAGCTGCAATTTTGATTGTTACTAACTGTACCACCTAGATTTTAATTTTTTTCTGTACATGTATTTATCCACTAAAAGAAGTAGGCTTCTTAAATTGTAGCTGATTATCATGTCTTAGGCAGCAAATTTAGGTTGGGTCTGGAACATCTGTCTGTTGCTTGAAAGCAAGGATGATTTCAGTGTCAAAGCCCTCTAATCAAAGACTATCAGGAACATATTTGTGTAGTTTTTTAGCTTGCTGCTGAAAGGATGAATACTTTAGGGGAACCTTGTGGTTTCTGCACAGGAGGGAATTGGGAATGGTTTATTATAAGATCTTTGCTTGTGGTGAATGATTTTATGGATAGAATGGGGAAGCAGGGACTATCTCTGGACTGGATAATGTTCAGCTATTGAGTATCCAGTAATCCTCGTCCAGAAGGTGACAAGAATGAAGACAGATTGGAGGTATTGGCAAGAGCAAAAATCACTCAGAGAGATTCTTTTCCTCCAGCTAGCTTATGGTTTGATCATGCTTGTTAGAAACTGCTCATCATAACTTGAGAGTCAACAGTCTTGCAGCGTGACCATGCGTACTAGATTAGAGGAGTTGATGTTTACTTCTTATGGCTGCTCCTTTATGGTTACAAACCGTACCTGTGGGATCAGATGGAAGAAGAGGGAAAGGGTAGCTAGGAAGATTCTTTTCAGAGCGTTCCATAGATATATCCAGGTCAGTTCAATCAGCGAAAACCTCTCCCCTCGTCATGACTCTCCTTATATGGAAAATCCTGCATGGCAGCACCCTGAAGTTCCCAAACTCCAGCACGGTTCCCAACAGATGCCCTCCTCTTCCAACTGTGGGATCAATCTGTCGCTTATATCTCTTTGGTCAGAAAGGTAAGGGAGGTTGGGGGAGCAAGAATTTGTGCTGGTTATTACCACTCTGAAAAAAAATCTTGGGCTATTTAATAAAGAAGACAAAAAAAAAAAAAAAAAGAAAAAAACAAAAACCCCACAAAAAACATGTTGGGTGACCAAGAGCAGTATCTGCCACAGTAGTGATCAATTTCCCAAACCAGTTAAAACCTTCCAATTGAAGAAAAGTGATTCACAGAGGGACACTTCCTGGAGATACTACTTACCCGGGTGCAGATCAGACAGATAAAGCAGTTCATCTAGAGAGGGGATTATACCATTTGTGATTTGGGGTTGGCCTGTGGCAGAGTCATCAACTGTGTACTCTTAGGACTCTGACTTTACCTCCTATCAGCAATTTCTCTCCCTTCTCACTCTTGCTATGTCTCAGAGGAGGAAGAGACCTGCTATGCCCTGAGGTCACCCCTGCAGCTGGCACTATGGGGCCCGCTGTGGGTTCATTCCGTCTCCTTGGCATCCTTGTAATTTGTAGCTTCTCCTGCTAACCCTGATGCTCCATCTTTCCTATCTGTTTGCATGCAGATGTTTGTAAATTTCCTTTGTAATCTATTGAACACCAGACCTGACCTTCAATGTACTCATGTGGGTTTTTTTTTTTTTTTCCTATTATTGTTTTCTATTACTAAATACTTCAATCCTTTGGCTCACACCCACAGTTTCCTTTCACTTTCTGGTCCTAGAAATTTGGAGTTTCCCATTTTGCTATTTTATTAAATCTGCTGCTTGAACAATACCCCTGAATTCTTTCTATCTAAATGAATGGATTTTGAAAATTATTATCTTTCAACTTCATGTTGTAACAGTTACTCTTCCTGAAGTCCTTTCCTCTTGGAGTTTCTTCTTTCATAACCACTTTTCGTTAGCTCTCGTTCTTTTTTTTTTTTTTTTGTGGGTACCGGGGGGTCGACCTCAGGACCTCATGCGCCAACAGGCACCCATGCCACTGAGCGATATCACCGGCCCCGTTTTTTTCATATGTAGGATCCGGGAGTCGAACTCGGGCCCTCGCGCTTGCAAGGCAGGCGCTTACGCCGCTGAGCCATCTCACCGGTCCAACAAAACAAATCAAAAAAAGAACAAATTTTCAAAACAACATAGTATGAGGGTAACAATGGTTAATGCATTACGTATTATTTTCTTTCAGTTAGTTATTCAGGATACCAGACATTAGCATTCAATTGTCCAAACATTATTGGCTCAAACCTTACTCTTCAATGAACTAAGTAAAATTGGTAGTGTATCTATCTTAACCATCTTATATATATATATATACAATTTTTTCCCTTTCCCTTCTTTCTTTTCCCTATTGCAGTCTCTCTTTCCTATTGACCAGTTTCTTTTTGATTCACCGTGTCTATTGTACATTTTGTATCTTATTTACTCTTTCAGTTTCTCATACTAGAGAGACAATACGATGCTTACACATGTGCGTCCGGTTTATTTCACTTATGAGTATTTTCTCGAGTTGTATCCATTTACCTATAAAAGTCTCCAGTTTATCTTACTTAATGGCTGAATAGTACTCCATTGTATAAAAATACCACATCTTTCTTATCCATTCCTCAGTTGATGGGCATTTGGGTTGTTTCCAAGATCTGGCTATTACAAATTGTGCTGCTATAAACATGGGTGCACATATATCGCTGTGGTACGATGTTTTTAATTCTTCTGGGAAGATGCCCAGAAGGGGAATAGCTGGGTCAAATGGGACCTCCAACCCTAGTTTTCTGAGGAATCTCCACACTGACTTCCACAGTGGCTGTACCAGTCGACACTCCCACCAACAGTGAAGAAGGGTTCCTTTTTCCCCACAGCCCCTCCAGCATTTGTTATTAGTTGATTTCTTTATAGTAGCCATTCTTTCTGGAGTGAGATGGTATCTCAGTGTTGTTTTAATTTACATCTCTCGAATGACTAGTGATGTTGCACATTTTTTTGTATATTTGTTTGCCATTAGTATTTCTTCATCTGAGAAATGTGTATTCATCTCAGATGCCCATTTTTGGAGTGGGCCTTTAAATTTGGGAGGTCCGATTTTTTTGAGTTCTTTATAAGTTCTCGATAGTAATCCTTTGTCTGAGGAACAGCTGGCAAACATTTTTTCCCACATTGTGGGTTGTCTTTTCACTCTGTTGGTGGTTTCTCTTGCTGTGCAAAAGCTTTTTAATAAGATGAGATCCCAGTTATTGATTCTTTGGGATAGTTCCCATGCGGTTGAGTTTTTATTCATAAAGTCTGCCTACACCAATGTCTTCAAGGGTTTTACCTATCCTACCTTCCAGCAGATTTAATGTTTCTGTTTTAACATTTAGATCTCTGATCCATTTTGAATTTAGTTTAGTGCATGGTGAAAGATATGGGTCTAGTTTTAATCTTCGGCATGTGTAGAGCCAGTTTTTTGAGCACCATCTATTAAAGAGGCTATCTTTCTTCCAACGAATATGTTTGGCACCTTTGTCAAAGATAAGGTGGCTTAGTATGTCTGGGGTTGTTTCAGCATCTTCTAATCTGTTCCATTGATCTTCAGGTCTGTTTTTTTGCCAGTTTTTTGCCACTGTTTTTATCACAGTTAGCTCTCGTTCTTTCCTCCCTAACCTGCAGATAACCCTGGGGGCTGTTTTTTCCCCATCTTTTGTCTTTAGAGGAAGTTGCATACATATATATTCTCTGTTGGAAAATTCCCAATCAATATGTATCACTAGTTCTCTTGTCTCTTTTCTACTTTTATTTCCCATTCGGAGTTGTTGTATGGAGTTCCCTCAAAAAATTAAAAATAGAGCCAGGGCTGATGTTGGTGTACACCTATAATCCCAGCACTCTGGGAAGCTGAAGCAGGAGGATTGCAAGTGTGAGCCTGGCAAGGGCAACTTGGTGACTCATCAAAACTTTGTCTCAAAAAAAGGGGGGGTGGTGCTGAGGATGTAGCTCAGTGCAAAGGCCCTGGGCCCTGGGCCCTGGGTTCAATCCCTAGTACAAAACAAAGAAACCTACCATATGATCCAGCAATTCTACTATTGGGATTTAAACATTCTCCATATTTTTCAATCATACCACATATCTCCAAAGGAAATGAAAACAGTATGTTGAAGAGATATCTGCATTCCCCTGTTTATTGTAGCATTATTCACAATAGCTAAGATATGGAACCAGCCTCAGTGTCCACCACAGATGAGTGGGTAAACAAAATATGATATATTATTATTATAAACAAAATACAATATATGATATACAGTGGCACTATGCAGTCATAAAAGGGAAATACTGTGATTTGCAACCACATGTATGAAACTAGAGGAAATTATGCTAAATGAAATAAGCCAAACATGGAAAAACAAGTAATACATGATCTCATTTATATGCAAAATCTGAACACAGGAGAACTCAGAAGTAGAGTAGAATGGGAGTTACCAGGGCCTGTGGGCAGAGTGGAGAGAGTGGGAGATGCTGGCTGAAGGACAACATCAGTTGGACAGGGGAACACGCTCGAGAGCTAATGCATACAGGGTGACTATAGTTTATAACGCTGTACCTTGTACTTGAAAGTCACTGAGAGGAGCTGTTAAGTGTTCTCACCACAAAAGTGCTGAGCATATGAAGGAATGCAAATGTTAATTTGCTTGATTTAACCATTCTACAATGTATACAAATTTCAAAACATTATGTTGTATGCCACATATATGTAGTTTTTTTGTCAGTTAAAAAACAAAACAGTGAACAGCAAAAAACAAACAAACAAACAAAAAAAAACAACAAAACAAAACACAGATTGCTAGGTCTCCACCCTCAGAAAGTCTGCTCGTGAGGCGGAGCCCAAGAATCTGCATTTCCATCAAACTTCCTGCTGATACCAGTGTCATTAATCCAGGGACTGAAGTTTAAGAGCCTCTGTTACCAGTCTTTTCTTAATGAGATGGAACATTCTTTGTTTTGCTATTATCAATGTACTCTCTAGCTCATGTTAGGTCTGGCTTTAATCTTCCTGGGAGTTGTTCATGTATATAGTATCAGGGAGGGAAAGAATATTGGAGCATATTTGGGGAGGAAACCCACAGGACTAGGCACCCTGACATTTAGATTCTCTGGGTACTTTGTGATGATACCAGGAATAAGGCAAACAAAATTTTGAAGTGAGTGCTCTAACCATGGTGCAGTTCAGCACTGCTTTTATTGATGAGTAAGTGGGCCAAATTGCTTGGCTATGAGATGATTTTGGCAGAAAAGAAATAACAGGGCTCAACCCTCTTCAGAGCTTCAGCCTCCTGTTTCCAGCTACCTGCTCACATGAAAGGAGCCACCTTCGTAGGAGAATTAGGTCCAGTCAAAAATCAAATATTTGGCGCAGATGAACCATGTTGATTTAGCCATAAGAGAGAGGTTTGTAGGTTTTCTTAAGACAAAAATAGAAGATAATGGAGCAATTTTTATTTAAAGTGCAGAAAAAAAAAACCCAACTACAGTATATCTTGAATATCCAACTCTTTCCTTGCTATTCCTTTAGGAACCATAACTATTGATGCTCTTTAACTCTAATGGCTCATTTTCCTTTTAAAGTTTGTGGCTCTTTGAACAATAATAAAGATAACTAGTGTTTATTTGCTACATCCCAGACATCATGTTAAACCATTTCCTTACTTATTATCTTATTAAATACTAATGTCAACACTGTGATGTAGGTATTGTTATCCTCATTTTTTATAGTCAAGTAAACTAAGGCCTGAGGAGGTTCAATAAATTGTCCAATTTTACCTGACTAGGAAATTACCACATCGAGGCTCAACCTCTGGCTGTCTGATTCCAAGCAGTTAACCACTGGGAATGAAATGTAACAAACCCAGGTTAAGTTCATGATTAAACTTGAAATCCCCTCCTTCCTTCTAGGCATTTTTCAAACTTCCTCTTCTGTGTCAAAAGGAACTAGAACAGGATCATTAGGCAATGGAATGAGCCAGATCAGAGGGTGTGGAAACGATAAATTTAGATAGATTTGCCTCTAAATTTAACAACTGTTTTTGAATCTAAAACAAAATAGGGAATGTTCTTCTTCAGGTCTTTTGCTGGCATTTCCAGATGAATGTTCTTACCTTAACTCTTTTCTGATATTTTTAATTAAGGCCAAAACTCTCATGTATTTGCCCAATTACTCAGTAAGACAGTTTAGACTCAAAATCTTCAGTGCTTTGGGGAAGTGCTTTTCCTCAATGTTGGTACCTTTCTTCAATCAAAATTTTGCATGGTGTACTAATATCTCAAAGGCATAATAGTGGCACTATTGAAGTTAAGCCTTCCCTTCACCGACGCTTCCTCCGATTCTAGTGGTGCTGAAGAAGAGGAACAAATCTCCCCAGTGCCTCAACCACCAGACTTCCTCTTTTTGAGACCATCAATTGCATATTTAACTGCCTTTGAGTAGTCTTCCTGCTTTCAGCACCATCTTTACCTCTTATTTTAGAACTACACAGTGGTAGCAATTCCTGAGCGTTTTTGGGGTTCTTCAGCATTAGTGATTTGCTTTGTAATTGCCCCAGTGCCAGGCTTCAGTGTTCTTGGGTCTGCCAAGATGGTTTCCATATGCTTATTTGCTTCTCAGCTTTTGTATGTACACATGCATGCATTATAGTGTATACAGTCGGCCCTCCCATTTTTGTGGGGTTATGTCTTTACAAATTAATTCATGATCACTTTAATAGAGCTGTGAAAGGGGTAAAGAGGCTTATGTAAGCAGAAGTTATCAGTGACTCTTTAAATCTTGCCTCTCCTACTCTCCCTTCTATTCTCTGCTTCTGTAACACCTTGTGGGCATACGTGAGTGGTTGGTAATCTATTCTCCATGTACATCAACTTCTAACTCATATTTTAAAAATTATGTTTTTTGCATTAATATATTCTAAGTTTCTTAATACAGGCTGAACATCTCAAAAAAAAAATCTGAAATACTCCAAAATCTAAAATGTTTCAAGCATCACATAGGTGTTGAAAGCATCTTAGATTTCAGAGCATGGTGGATTTCAGATTTTGGATTAAGGAAGCTCAACTGGCAGACTCTGTGCATACATTAAAAAAAAAAAGAAAAAACCCCTCAACTATGAAACACTTCTGGTCTCAAGCATTTTGGATAAGGGATATTCAGTCTATACTTCCTTCTCATTACCTAATTATGCTTTCCTACCGGGATTACTTTACTTCAGTGCTTGTGGTTTTTAGTATTTCTAATAGTTTCCTTAAAAATCATCTGTTCTTGACTTGCTTGTTTGGGTTGCATAGTTTATTTTTCTTAGTATGTAGACATTAGTCATTTGTAATCTCATTGAGGCTTTATGTCATTTGAAAGTCATCTTTTACAGAATGCGGTGTCATTTACAATCCTGTAAAAGAGAATCCTCTTTGTTCACCTTGTTAGCTGTATTTTATGACACTAGTTTTACTCACCTGCTTTGGAACTTTAGTTTGTGAGCTGAGGGGTGGGGGGGCAAGAGGGTGCAGATGTTTATGTGTATTGCTTTCTTCCTGCGCTCATTCCTCCACTTTCTTAAACTCTTCACAAAGGACCCCACCGGTCAGAATCAGGGTTCTACTGACAGTTCAGAGCTCTTCTCTAGAGATGTTGCAGGTCCTGATCTGACTCCTGAGTTCACAGGTGGCTGCTCCTCCTTCCTCTAACCTACCCAGGCAGCATGGAACTAAAGCCACAACCCCAGCTCTGCTCATAGCCTTGCTGTCCCGCTGGTAAAAGGAGGAGATGCCAAGCCCAGACCCAGATTTACTTCAGGTACCTGGCTTTGGTCTACTGACATCTTCCAGGGGGCCCGTCTTACCCAAGCCCAAAAGATCTATGCTTTTATTATCTGTTTTCTGGGTTGTGCTGTAATTGTTCTGTGTGTTTCAGTATTACCTCCTCGATAGTGCAAGCCCTGTTTCATTTATATTGTTTGTGAGTGAAGTTAAGAATTGAATACTGTCTTGGCTGTAAGTGAAGGTTCTCTATGAAATTGCAGTTACTTCCATTTTATCCAAAAATCATGCATTTTAGATTCCTAGATATAAAAATGTGCAAGATGCAAGATACACCTTCCTTTTGCTAATATTTATCCCTTTGTAGCATAACTTCCATGAATCACTGAATAAACGAAGCTTACATCCTTTTACAACAGTCCCTTCTCAAGGATGTCTCAGAGCCTGGGTTCAATACCCAATACTGAAAAAAATATTCTTTCTAGGAACAAAGTTTAAAGGAAGCAGGGAGTTAAGTGGGAAGGAAACTCTCTTTTGCCACAAAATAAGTAAGTATTGCAGGTCAGTGAGATTGGTTAACTTGGATCTTATTTCTACATTTAAGCTTATGCAGTTTGAATCCTTTAAAGGTCTTTTAGTGTTTAGTTCTTGTCTTCAAGCCTAGGTGAACTCTTCCTTCTCTTTTTGAAAGCTTTTCTCACTGGTTCAGCAGCATGGTCTGATGCTTTTCCCCACTGTTACATGCAAACGTATTTAGCGTGTGTATATTATAGTGTCTCTTCATTATAGATATTTTTGCAGGGGGTGATCAATTTGAGCTGTAATTGTTCTGTGGGTTTCAGTCTCACTTTCTCAATAGTGTAAGCCCTATGAAGGGAATCTGTGTTTTTTCCTTCTTTTATGACCATATTGTGATGGTTCATACAACAGTAAGTCCTTACCAAGTACAGATTTACTTGCTTGGAGGTGTGTGTGATGGTTTCAGACATCTCCTAGTATGGCTATCCCAGGTGTGCGAATTTCGATGCATCTCTGAAGTTTATACCTCCAAGACCTGGATTTATCCTAAGTGTAACTGAGGTGTAACTTTCGAAGCCTATTTGAAAACCTGTGATCCAGTCTAAATTTCTCCTGTGTACAAATGGAGGCCTATGGAGGAAAAGTAGCTCATCTAAAGTCTTGTGGGTGGCAGCAGAGCCAGATTTAGGACGCATTCTTTACCTTCTGTGATGCTGCCTTTTCCACTCTACCACGGTATCTTAACAGAAGTTTATAAAAAATGAAAATTTAAATTAGATTGTTTATCAAATTTTTGCTGAGTATTTCCTTCTTTTTATACCATATCTTTCAGACTCCCTCTCCTGTGTTGAGCCCAAAAAGAGCAGAGCCTGGTCATCTTGCTGCCAAACCCACCCGCATAGTCATCTGTGTCACACCACTTCCTGAAGACAAGTGACGGGCTTCATTTTGTCTCCAGGGAAGTGTTTCACTGAACGTGCACCAAGCAATAACCACTTAGCTCAGCTCAATAGTTCCTTGCAGCCCCCATTCAACCTCTGATCTACCCATAACACCTCAGTCTAGGAGGTTTTTGCTGAAAGCAAGTGTGTGTGGGGACTTAGGATTCAGGTAAAAAGTGAGGCGTTCAGAAGGGGTAGGAAAGCATTATGTTATGTGATTACTTGGTTTACAAAAAGATTTTCTGAACTTCTCTATTGATCCTTTTGAAGTTTATACACTAATATTCTATCAGAAAGTCAGAGACCTAAAATCCTTGACAGGTTCAGGAATTTTTTTAAACATATAGTCATAAAAACATTAATAATTGGATTTCTTAAAGGAAGTTAATGATCTTCAAGTTACAAAAGAAAGGCAAGGTTTCACACATGATTCAGCTAGATGAATTCACATATTTAGACCACATCACAATCTAAAAGTCACTTTTAAGAATACCCTCTCATTGAATTTTTACATCTTCAAAAGATGTTATTATTAGAACTATTTTCCAGATGAATAGAATGAGACTGGCAGTAGATAAATAACTTGCTCAATGTCACACGATTCAAAGGGGTAGAACCAGGCCCCAAGATACTCCTGTCTCTGAATTTTGTATTCTTTTATGCCCTTTAAAAGGGGGAATACTGGACAGGACAGACCATTGATCTGAGCCAGTTCGGTAGTTTTTATGTACAGTGATGCCTCATTAATCTCATATTACTGGGGAATGAGCTGTTCTACATAAGTGAATATTTCATGTAATGGAAGCTTTAAGCACTAAAGCTTAACATAAAACTTAACCATTTTGAAGGGAATTTTTCTGGCTTGTGTTAGATATTTTTCTTCTGGTCACTTCCTGTGCCAGCCCCATTTTCTCTATTTTCTAATGTTGTAAGCCATCTGCAGACCTAGGCTTATGCAGGCTCGGGGCCAATGAAACACGGACCCGGGTACTCATGGGTCCTCCTTCTATCCGCGGAACTGGAATCTGAGTTTGGGTCTCTGTCGCTTGTTGGAATGGGCACCTTTATGATTAGTGAGCTGCAGTTGCAGTCTCTCATCATCACGTGCAGGACAGCAGACATCATTGGCTTTATTTGCGAGCACCTGCTGCTCTTTTAGCCCAGCACAGACTACAAAGACTGATGTGCAGGGCTGACTGTTGTCTACCAGGACTGGAGGGCTAACTGGATTTCCATAGCTGCTTGCCTAGCATAGAGCCCCGCTTCAACATTTTTGATATCTTTGATCCCCTGAATTAAAGATTTGTGCCCTTTCTTGATATTAGGAAGCATGGACCTCAGAGTATTTTCATTGCATCTTGCCTCGCCCCTTGGACATGACTTTGTGGATTTTGATGATGGCTCGGGCCATTCTTGGGTTTGCTGGTCTAGTGAGTTTTCCATAGCCCTCATGTAATGGTCTTTTTAATTTGACTATAGCATGCTCCCCTCTTAGGTGAGGACTTACAAGTAAAACCACTGGCTTGGGTTAGGCTATTTATGACATCTGACTTCATTTTTAAAGTCACTTAAAATTTTGCCAAAGTAATATTTTTAAATCAAAATTGAAGAGAATCAGAAAGGTATTAAAGGGAAAACAAAGCTCCAGACAGGTATCCTATACTCTACTCTTTCCTAAACTCATTTGAGTTGAATGTTAGTTCTTAATTATTTTTTCTACTTTTCATCGGCTTCTTATTTCAAAGAGGAGGATGTAGCATCCTTGTATAATCCCACATCCTTGCTTTCCCTTGTGTCCAAATAAAATTATATCGAACTTTCCAGTGGGCAATTTCTTTATTCATTGTGCTCTATGGTCAATAGATTCTTCTAATCTGGAAGCTTATGTCTCTCAGTTATGAGAAAATTTTTGTGCATCAATATTTTGATAATTTCTTCTCTTCAGTTATTCTGTTCTCTTTTTTGGGAACTCTATTTAGACAGTGGCTAGACTACTTGGACTGAGTGATATTCAAATTTCCTCTTCTTTCCTATTGTTTTATCTTTGTCTTTTCATTCTATTTTCTGAGTCACTTGAGTTTACATTTCAAACTTTCTAATGAATTTTTTTCTGTTGGATCTTTTATTTTGAGTATCATATTTAAAATTTTTAAGTGTTCTAATGTATTTTCTGTTCTTTGTACAATATGACTCCTGTTATTTTGCCATGGATATATTTTTTTACCTCTATAGAGATATCAGTTACACATATTTAAAATTTTCTCCTACCTTCACTGTTTTCATTTCCTATAAGTTTCATTTAATAGTTTGTCTTAGTATTTGTTCTTTTCGTTGAAGGGTCACTTGTGTTTTTTTGTCTGTTTTGACTTGGGAATGTTATTGTAACAGAAAATGGCCCCTCCAGCCAGTATACTTCAGTTTCTTAGTTGCCTGGCTGATAGTTCCTGCTCCAGTTCTGGTTGCTTCTGGTCTCTTAGAAATGGCTGGTCACTGTGACACATAGCTGGTCACTATGATGATAAACCAATCCCCAGTTGACAAGCCTTTCTGCCTCTGTACTTCCTGCTGGCTTATCCCATAAAAGCCCTAGACCACCAGAGATCAGGGCCTGATATTTTGGGAGTGATCCTGATCAGTGCCCGTCGGCATAAATAAATCTGCCTCCAAATCCTGGGTGTCGTTTCGGTGTTTCTGCTTGCCGTTGCATTATATTGGAGGTGACTGATTGCACTGCTATGGGAGAGGCAGAGCTTGTCAGTTGTTTTCTGGTTAGACTGGGATCCAGCTGCTCGAGGGAAAACCACAAGTGTCAGTGTTTAGGGATCTGCTTTCTGGGTCTAGTTCCCAGAGATAAGATAAAAATCCTCCAGTTTTCAGCTTGAGAGGGTCATGGCGAGAGGAATACATTTATAAACTGCCAGTCTCTTGGAGTTCAGAGAGACGGGGCAGCTGGAAGCTTCTGTTCTGGTTGTAGACTTCCATTCATGCCCTTGTTCTACTGTCTGCTATGATTCTTGGGTTAGACCTTCTCTAGATCCTTGCCTTTGTAGAATAAATATTCAGGAGAAAGAATTTAAGACTTATCAGACTTTAAATGAATTTTCTCATTTGTAGTCCAGCTCTTCCAAGCCTCTTGTAGCTTCTGACTTAGTCTTTCCAGGGCTCTGAGCCCAGACTTGGCTGACTTCCCATTGGTCCCTTTCTGCAAGTTCTTGCTGTGGAGCTCTGTCAGCTCTAATACTTTTATTTGATGTTTTTGAGTCCACCAATGTTGGCTGACACTTCTTGTCCATTGGATCTTTCCATCTTTCTTTTTCCTCATGGAAACCACACACACACACACACACACACACACACACACAGACACACACTCCACTTTGCTCTCATTAGAGATAAACATGTGTTCAGTCTACCATGTTTAACCAAAAGAAATCAGTTGCCATCTTAATGAGAGCAAATTTTCATTGCTCATACTATTAACTGCAGTATGTGAAACTGTAGGGGGATCTTCATGTGTTTATGATCCTTTGGATCTGCACTAAGTAGTGTAGCTTAAATAATGTAGTGTTTTCAAAAGTATTGCATTAATTAATTAATTGATTTTTATTCATTCAACATTTGTTGTTCACATCCCATGTGCCTGACTCTACACAGTAGAGAGCCAGACAAATCCCCGACTTCTCAAGTTTTCTGTTTTTACTTACTATTGTCAGTGTTCTTGCCCATTTTTCTTTTCTTTCTCCCCTCCTAATTTGCCCCTTCTAGTGCTTTGCTTTGTGAGCCTAGCCACTAAGGAAATCAAGTTTATTAGGTCAGTGTATGAAGGAAGAGTAACTTAATTCTGAGGATAAGTCTACTTGGTTCTGGGAGATTTAAAATGCAGGGACTCTGTAACATTAACTTATGTTTTTATGGATCTTTTCTTCCTTTTTTTGCACCCGAGTTTTGATTCAGGTTATAGCTTTGATAGTTAAAATAGTCAGAAAAGGTTTTTTATTTTTTTCTGATATAGAAGTTGTTTAGGATCAAAGGATTTTAGAGCTGGACAAGAACATCCAGGGCACACAATAAAATCTTCTCATTACACAGTTGCAGTAGTTCACGGCTAGGGAGGTGAAGATTGCCTAAGGTCACGCAGCTAGTGGTTGGCCTATCTAGGGTTTGAACCTAGATCCCTGGAGGCTTTGTGCTTAAAAAATGTTTTCAACTGGTATCTTAAGAAGTGTGCATGGAAAAATCAGCAGCCAGTAAAAGTTTTGGGAAATGACATCAGAGATGAGGCTGGCTTTCCTGAAGGAAGTAGATCTCATTAGAATACCAGGGTTTGTAACTTGAGCCAACCCAAGATTGGGACAAGAAGGGCTTTAATGTCTGCACCCTTCTGATGTGTAATGTAATTACATTTTCGCTTCTGCTTAACTGGAAAAGGAGGTTTAATTTACAGTGTGCATGATCTTTACATGTTTTCTGCTGATCACTGCTTAACAAAGTATTCCACAGGAGAGGTTTGTTAGCTTTAATAGCCCTTAAATTACTTACGGCAATTACCTGCATCACTTTCAACTTGAGGTTATTAAAACGCTCTCATGGCAACTGGAAAGAAATATAAAAATAGGTAAAGATGAAATTATGCCCGCTCCCTGAAGGCATTTGCTTGGAATGTATTTGCATTGCTTTTATACAAGGAGATGAATTTAATTCACGAAAAATATCTTAACCTCTAAGGCTTAATCAACCTAAAAACAGACATATCTCATCTTAAAAATTCTCTTCTCAGTCCACCAGAATGATTCTAGGGTTATCCTCACAGCCCACTGGAAAAGATTTTGGGTGAGTAATAAGTATTTGTTGAGCCTCAAGCAAATGTCAGGCACTACACCATTAATGTCACATACACCATTTCATTTGATTCTCAAAGAAACGCTGCGGTATTACACATTCTTAATAGATAAAGAAACTTAAAAGGTGTACAAGACTGAAGTGAAATAATAAAATCTTGTAGCTAGTAAGTAGAATAGATGGGGTTCAAGTTTAACCTCCATTGTGGCATGATTTGTAATATGCCACAATTGCCACCTACTAACTAGGTAGATTTCCCTGTGACGGGAAATGCTTCTTGGTATTGTTTATAGGACTCAGAGGCTATCTGATATCTCAGCAGTCTCCTCTGATCACTGAAATTCTATTATTCTTGTATAATCCCATGGGCTAAAGTGCTCTGTTTCTGGTATTCTCTTCTAGAAATTAAAACCCCAAATTGGGTGGAGTTTTGCCTAAGTCTTTAACTCCTAATGCTTCAGTACTCAAAGTGTGGTCCGCGAGCCAGCAGCATCTGAAGCACTTCGTACATGTTAGAAAGCAATCTCAGGCTCCACCGTAGACGTACTGAGCCACAATCTACATCTTAAAGAGGTCGTCAGGTGATGTGTCTGCACATTAAAGCTTGAAAAGCGTGGCCCTAACATGAGGAAGTTTCCCAGAAACTCCTTCTGATCAAGAGTTCTGATCACTTGGAGGAGTGGGGCGAGAGAAAGACAGAGGGTGGTTTATGCAGGGGGGAGAATGCTGCCGTATAGAGGGACATTGCTTGTGACTCTCGCCTACATCCTGATCTACTGGATCTGCCCTCAAGTAACTAAACACAGGGAGGATGTAGTCAGCACATCTGCAGGCTGGGATTATATTCTTATAGTGTATGTTGTGATTTTCCTTAAAAATGGTCCATAGTATTTTCATGTGAAATGTGTGTGTGTGTGTATGTTCTACCTTCTGTGATAAAGACCTTTGCAAATCATTGATCCCTGACTTTTATTTTTCATTCTGCCCTACTCTGAAGCCTCAGCTTCTATTTCTGACTTATTTCTAAGCATAATAGTCCACAAATCTCATAGCACTTCTAACTCACAACACCCAATACCAAACCCACCCTCTTTCCCTCTTCTCTTTGTCTTCTCTTTCTGCCTGTGGTTAATAGTAACATTGATTTATGAATTAATCCGATCTTATATTCTGTATGGAGTTACTATGCAGCTGCTATGAGTTATTCCCTGTTCATTGTCTTGTTCTTAAGCAGGTCTATGCTGATAGCGCAAGTGAACATGTAAACATACAATTGCACCAAAATGTGCTAAGTGTTATATTACGGCCACCACCCATTGGTTACTGAGCACTTGAAATGTGATTCATCTGAACTGTGATGTGCTCTAATTATAATACAGACACACCATACTTCAAAGACTTAGAATGGAAAATGTTAATATATCAAAATTATTATGTATATATTTAATTGATACTATTTTGAACACACTGGGTTACATAAGATGCATTATCAAAACTAGGCTCACCCAATTTTTGTACTTTTGAAAAGTACAGCTACTAAAAAATTTAAAATCACACCTGTGGTGAGCATTCTTTTTTTTTTTTTTTTTTTTTTTTTAATGTGGGTACCTGGAGTCCACCTCAGGACCTCGTGCTTACCAGAGAGCGCTTGTGCCGCTGAGCGATATCACCGGCTCTTTTTTTCCTTTATGTGGGTTCCAGGAGTCAAACTCAGGACCTCGCGCTTGCCAGGCAGGCTCTTATGCCGCTGAGCCATCTCATCGGCCCCCTAGCATTCTATTTCTATAGTTCACTGCCCCTTTACGGGCCTGGGATCACAGCCGAACCACAGCATCAAGGAAGACTTCTGAGGGGAGAAGGGAAAATACGAGTTTCCCGTGCAAAGGAAAAGATTCTGTATGGCTTTAGTGACTAAGAAAGCAAGTCAATTAAAATGAAATTGATGGAATGGTTGCTCTTTCACTGCTAGCAACTATATTACCACAGAGGAAGCTTCCTAACATGCCCAGCCAGAGAACCAGAGCTATCTCCTGCTGCAGTTCCACCTAGTTGTTCCACTTCAGGGCTTTCTGACTTTCTTGCAGTCTCCTTGAAGAGGAGAACTTGCTTCTACCTGCAGTCTGCAGTGTGAGAGAATGAAATAAAATTCATTTCCAACTTGAGATGAAGGGTTAAGGACAGTTCAAGATTTGTTTGTGATGTCCTGTTTTCTCTGCTAAATGGTGACTTAAAATTAATTATAATCAAATAGGAAGAGGCAAAAATGGGGAACAGGGAGGCTGGGACTTCTCTCTCATTTTTGTCCCTTAAATAAAAGCCAGTATTTGTGAGCCCAGGTTGATCCTGTGATTGATGGTTCTGACATGTGGCACATTTACATCACTTGGGAAACTTCTACCCAAAGCCCAGATCGGTGAGGGCTATTGATCCTTGATGGGATGGGGTGGTGTTCTCTCAGCTGAGCCGCATCTGACTGCATTTTTGCCTGTGGTCTGTTCATCTCTTATTTTGGAAAAACACAGGGTGCTGCTGGGAGGCCAAAGGCCTACACAAGACGGAAGGATGAGCTAGGAGCTAGACACCGAGGTAACATCTCAGTTGATGTCCTCTGGATTCATCGTTCAGCTGTAGAGAAAGAGCCTCTAGGGAAGATAATGAGATTTTACCTGTAGACTCAGAGCTGACTCTGGACAAAGTGTGAAGTTTATTCCGTAAATATTTGTCCAATTATTTCCCTATGCCAGGAAGTACTTGGGCTGGGAGGAAATGAAATGAAACAGCATAGTCCTATGAGGTAGGTATTTTTCATCCCTATTTTATGGATGATGAAACTAAGGTTACATGCCCGTGTGCACCACAGAGAAATGCTAAGAGTGTGAGGCGATGTGTATGTTAACTTGCTTGATTGAATCCTTCAGTAATGTATGCATATATCATAACATCAAACTGCACCCTACAAATATATATATATATATATATATATATATATATATATATATATATATAATTATTACTTGTCAATTAAAAGTAAAGTAAAATTCTTTGTTTCAGCTGGTCTTAAATACTGGGGTTGATAATTTTGTCTTCTGCAAAGCCATGATGCTTTTCTGACCCCTTTACCTGCTCTCTCCCAGATAGGGTTTAAGCTCCTCCTTCCTTCACAGTGTGTTTAGAGGGGGAGGGATGATGAGAGGCCACTCAGCACAGGCTGTAAGCTCCCAGAGTGAGCTTTGAAGGGTCAGGGGCTGGGATCAGGTCTTGAATAAGCTAAGAGTTAGCCTGCTTGGAGGGCTCAAGGGAGATTTTCATGGGTGAGGTCCCCAGGTTAAAGAATGTACATATATAAGACATCAGCAATAATAGCAGGCAGCATGGTGCAGAGCAGACGGTAAAAGCCACCTGCATCTTTATTGTATAATCCTTATACAGGTTGTCATCACCTATTTACGTTCTTACATGCTGGCCTCATTTGTGCATACATAGTTGTCCACTGCTAAGTCATGGTTATATAATTATGACCTGTTGTATGCCTGCACTGACAATGGGTCATGTCCTCAAGGCTGTCTGGAAGCATCCTTACATGTCTCAAGCTTTGACTCAGTCTGAGTGGTTCCCCACACTCAGCAAATCCTGCCAAATATTTGCCTCACCCAGGGCACACACAGCTGCCCTGTTAGGAGAAGTAAAGGAACAGCTGATAATAAAATGCTCTTTAATGTTATTCTTCTGTCTTATGTAACTTCTTGTCTCTGAGAGTGGGCTACATATATGTTTCTGATAAAAAAATAAAAACTTCCTCTCTCATCACCTAAGACGTCCGAATCCCCATCCCACAGTGCCAGTCAGAGCATCTGGAGGGACACAGTTCTTGTATGATCCAGTTGCCGGGTGTCTGAATGCAGCTCCGAAAGCCAGATATGAGTACACAGGTATGAAGACCTCAGATTTAAAGCAGAGCACATTCATACCATTTTGGCTGATTAATATTTATCAAGTATGTGAAGTGTTTGTGTTGGAACCCACTGGGGAGCCTCTTTCTCTCTTCCATTCCTTCAGACAAGCCAGGGATCAAAGTCTGAAGACCCAAACATGCTGTCAAAGGCAGGCATGAGAGAAAGGAGGGGTCGATCCAGTCACAACACAAAACAGAGCAGACAGCTGAGGAGGACTTTAGACATTGTCCATCCTTCCCTTAGTGTGACACACATGGGAACTGTGTGGCAGGAAGTGGCAGAGGAACCTAGTGTGGCGGGCAGGACCAGGCTGACAGCTGGGATTCCTGATGGCTTCTCTGCTAGGGAGAGAGCAGCAAACAGCTATCTCCTGGGAGGCTGCCTCAGGTAGCAAGCCGAGGACAGGAACATCCATGGTCCCTTTTATCAATCCTTTCTCCATGCCTGCAATGCTGTGATGTAAGGAGCCTGTGCAGCCCTGGGTGGAGATTTGGCATTCAGCTGCTCACTCTGCTCTGGAGAGGTTTTGTTACCTCAGATGAGGCTCTGCATTGCTCTGTACCTCCTTCTCTGTGCCAGTGAGTGAGGGGCCTGCTGTACTTACTGTATTAATCAGGTAAGGTGTGGAGAGATGTCAAGAGACACTCCTGAGAATCCCAATCAATATCATGCATGAAAACAAAGCCAGCTTTGAAGCCTCTGAGTTCACAAAGGAAAGTCTCTATGCTGCTAAGACAAGTTAGAACAACATGAAAATGGTTAAAACTAGTTCAGAAGTTTTTCTTCCTCAGAAATTTTTGATGTTGAGAAGGGATTTTCCCATAGTGCATCTGGCCATATTTGGATCTATGCAAGGAGCAAAGAAATATGAAGTAACTGTCTTGCCTTCTGTCGGTTATTAGTTCATCTACAAAGCTATCTTACCCTTTACCAGATACCCAGGACTCATGCTCTTCACTGACTGTCCAGTGCTGCCAAACTGAGCCTCTCTCTTGAGTATCAGCTGTCTTTCTGGAACTTGCCCCCTCTCACTCAAACTTATGTGTACAATGTCTGCCCACTTTCTAACCTCCATCCTTCGAGGCCTTGTTCATAAGTGCCCGGAGCTGGATAAGTAGCTGGATGCTGTATAAGTTTGAATTTGGGATATAAATGCTTTGCCCTTGGAGACAGACTGATGCTGTGTGGTTTAGGACAAACTGTTTGCTATCTCAGAGCTGCCATTTTCTTATCAGTGAAAAAGTGGTGTTTGTTGTACCGAGCCAAGAGGATTGTTGCAAGATTAAAAACCCATGTGAACATGAGTTAGCCTTACTAAATGACTTGGTTTAAAGAAGTAAATTTCAGGGCTCATGTCTGGTTAAGGGTTGGGTAATTGCTGGCAGATAATCTCTGAATACCCAGATTCACCCATGGAAACCCTGCCTTTTCTTTGCTTAGCCTTGTTTTGCTTTACTCTTTTGTTTAATCCCCCCGCCCCCCGTCTTCTGCTGCTGCAGAAGGGAAAGAGCTGAGTCCCGTGGTGCACCAACCTCTGCACATGGGCTAAGGTAGACATGGTGCCTCCGTCTTAAGTAACCTCGGCAGAAGTGGATATGGTGGCTGTCACTAGAGAAAGATCAGAGTGCTTTGCCTTTTACTCCATTCAGGGGACCATGTGGCATTGGCCTGTAATGTTTAGGGAGAAACACTTCTCCTATTGTCCAGAATTGATGCTTAGGGATCCAAAAATGAACAAGAAAATGTGCCAAGTAACCCATATTGTAGACAGCACCTGTCTCCTAACCTTGCCTTTCTGAGAGATGGCTGCTGTCCCAGGCATGATTCTCCATTTGCTCCTCCACCTTACAGTTTATTGCTCTGAGAGGAGAGAAACAAGAGGGTGTAAGCTACCTATCGTGGCCTCAGTGTGAGGTGCTTCCTGGAGAGACTGTCCCCACTGTCCACGCTGTGCAGAGGAGAAAGTGTCCTTTCCCCTCCCTCAGGCTGAGTGGGGGGAGGGAGGGCCTCAGGTGTGTTCCTTGTGAAGACTGTGGGTGCCTGCAAGAAGGGGCAGGAGGCATTTCCTGTCCTAGGGGGATGTGCACCGCTGATCTATCCCAGCCCATAAGAGTATGTGTCCTGGAAGTAGTCTTCATTCACGTTGTTTGCTGGGCAATGATGTGAGGGTTTCCTGTGGGTAAAAAGGATCCCTCAGAAGATAATCAGGATCACCCAGACCCCAAAGATGCTCACTGCTGAGCCAGAGGACCTCAGCACAAGATATGTAGGATCCATTCCTGGAAGGGCCCCATGGGGTGAGCCATATGGAGCCCCCTTCCATCTCCCCAGGAACCTCCTTGTGGAGCTCCACAGGAGAATCAACTTTCGGCCACCTGCATGCAGGCCTATTTGTGAGGGCAAGGAAGGCAGCTGTGACCAACAGCACAAGGCTCTGACTGAGAGCACAGTGGTGACTGAGGCCCTGGTCTTACCCTCCTCTTGTAGCCTGCATAGTCAAGGGGAGGGAGGATCCTAGGGCAGGGCCAGAACTGCTGCTCCTTTCTCTGCTCCAACAGTCAGGATCCCCACTCAGTTCTGCACACGATGCATAGATGGGGTGTGAGAAAAGGTTAAAACTGCACAGAATAAGTTTTAATAATCAAAAATCTCTCCAAAGTCATGGGTGCTGGCCAAGCTGCCATTACGAGTATACTCCTCTCTGGTGGAGAAGGATAAAGTGTTGAATAGAATAAAAACTTTGCATTTGGATCCCCCATTGAGTTGTAACTGCTCAGTAAACCACCCGGGCAGGGGGTTGTGGAGATGGAAGACAGGAGCACCTTGGGTATTCGTTTGGTCGCTGATATGTCTGTGTTTTTTCCCTGCTAAAGTACTGGATTTCTTTCCCAAAAATCATCTCTGAGGAGCAGTTCATTAGAAACAGGATCTATGGTTCCGATGTGGGACACTTGGGTCCCTGTGGTACTTCGACTGGACTTTGGAAACCTCCACAAGAGAAATCTGGAGGGATGAGCCTCGAGAGCCAGGCAGGTGTCCTGGGGTCCAGCTCAGAAGGGCACTGGCCAGAGCATGTGTGAGGTCAGCGAGATCCTCTAGACCCGTTCCTGAGATCAGTAGCCAGGTAGCTCTCCTCGTTTCCTGAGAGCCCTTCTGACCAAGCTCTTTTCTGTTGCTTCATGGCCCTCAGGATTTGGATTTTCCTTCAGCTTGTCCTGGTTGAGAGCCCTTCCTCACTGTTAGTCCTCATACCGCTGGGCAGCCGGAGCGGGCACTGTTATCTGGCTGCTTTGCTTTGCAGCCCCAGAAGCACCACCTTTACAGGGTGAGCCTGCAAGGTGTCAGGTGAATAACGGCCACCAGATGGCAGCCAAGGACCAGTCTGGCTGGAGGCCACTTGCTCTTGGAGTGGGGAAGCACCTGTGAGGGTAGGGAGGCGGCATTTCCTTAGAAGGACCAGGCTGGTTGGAAAGAACAGAGAGCAGGGAGATCAACACAAGCAGGTGCAGAAAGATTCCAGGGGAATATTGAGATGGGACTTGGCTAGAAAGAATAATAATCTGTGCTTATTATGAGCTGGGCAACGTGTTAAACTCATACATTATGTAATCTACTTCTTGGAGCAACTTTGTAATTATTTTGTATTTGGCTTGTGAGGAAATAGAATCTCAGATCAAGTTACCGGCCCAAGTTCATGCAGCAATTAATGGATGGAATTAAGAATAAAGATCAAGTCTGTCCGACTTTAGATGCTGAGTTCTGAGCCTCTTTGTTAAACAGCGTGAGGGGCAGAATAGAGCCGGGTTCTCGAAGTGTGGTCCTGGGGCCCCCACTGCGGGTTCGCCTGGTGACTCGGTAACATGGAGATGATCGGGCTCTGACTCTAGGATGAGGCTCGGCAATCTATGGTGTTTTTTCTTTGTACTGGAGATTGAACCCAGGGCTTTTGCACCTGAGCTACAACCCCAGCTTTTTATTTTATTTTACTCTTTATTATGACACAGGGTCTCGCTAAGTTGCCTGATCTGGATTCGAAACTCCAGTTCTCTTGCCTCAGCCTCCCAGAGTGATGGGATTGCAGGCGGGTGTCACCAAGCCCAGCCTGCTGTCTGTGGTTTTTAAAGCCTCCTATGGATTCTGATGTTGCTTACTGAGAACCCCAGCTGGGCCTCGGTGGCGGGTGTGTGTGTCACCTCTAAGGGTACAGTCACAGCCCAACCCACCCCTGAATTTATAGCGGTTTCCTCCAAAGATAAAGAAGGCATTCATACAATCTCTCTTTTATTTTGCTTTTAAAATTATTTATGTTTGGGGACTCTCATATTAGAGAAACCATGCAAAACACATACTAATAATAATAATAAAAAAGAAGGTGTTTCAGGCTTCACCTCAGTTCCACCCCTGAGCAGCTTACATCTCAGTCTCCCCTTCAGCTGTGGGGGAAAAAGCCTTTGTGGAACTTGGAACTTTTCTCATCATTAACATGACAGACAGGCTACCTCTATCAAGGGCAGTCGGTGCGACCAGCTTGGAATTTAGAATCTCCTTATAAATAAAGTCTCGGCTTTACACATTAATGAAAGACATAGGATTTTTATGGCCCCATTCATTTCTGATCTTGCCAATTCGGCAGCCTGAGAGTGTCTTCTGTCTTTGCCTCTGCCACTAATTATGGGACTGTACCCTGATGTGTGGTAGTTCAGGTTTTAGCAAAACTTGTCATTCATCTAAAAAATATTATATAATATGTAAGACTGGAAGAAAAGCTCCACATTCTTAATCTTCATATTTCCAGCTAGGAGTTTCTAAGTGATTTCAACTAGTTTCTTTGTGCCTTCAGTAATTTTTTTTTAAAGCTTTGAAGTGTGTACAAATTTTTCAGCAAGAGAAGAAAATAATAAATGCTGTTTTATAAACAAGTCTTTTATTCTGGGAGATGAGCCCAGTGGAATGAAAGTTGCGAGCCCAAAATTCCTGACAGGTGATTTGACTAGGGAAGAGCTGCTTGAAGCTTTGTATATCCATTTAAAGAAAAAGATAACATTAATTTTCACTTTATTCATTTGAAATTTGTGATAATATATTCATAGGAGATAGGAACCCCTTTTGCAGAGGTGACAAAAAAATGTTAAGGACAAGACAATGTTGAGGAGCACAGATTATTCACACGGAGTTAGAACTACCTTTGACATTCTCATTTGTATGCCAGCATTGATACATTTATGATCCATTTTTCTTATTCATTCATGAGTCAGATTATAGATGGCAACATTACATTAGCACCTATCTCTAGCCTTGAAATAGACAGTGGGATGTATCAATATACCAATAAGCTCTAAATGTTTGTGAGTGTTTATTCAGACAAATATGGCAATGAGAAGTTCCAGAATCCTCTCTCCAGGCTGAATCCTGGACATCCAAGCCACACTGAAAAGCTTTTGAGATTGTAAAAGCAAAGCAGCAAGCTCAAAGTGACACAAAATGAGTTTTTGGATACTTGAAAACTGTTTATAAGCCAGGTGGCCTTGAGGAGTTGAAGATATCTTAAGGGTGGAGCTTTCATTAACAAAGGATCCTCTTGTGCTGATGTTGAGAAATCCATCATGGATACTCCTCAAAGGCAAGCTGGTTTCCAGCTTCCCCAGATCTTAGGTAAACTTCCAAGGGGAGAGGGTCACATAGCAACAAAAGTGGAAGATGCCACTGATCCCCATGAATGGAACTACTAAGGACCTTCTGGTCTCCACTGTCAAGCAAAGTGGGTCCTCAGAATCTGGGAGGACTGAGCAGGACACCACCTAGCAGAACCCTCCTCTAGAAGACCCTGTGCTGATAGGATCCTGAAAGATGTGTGAGACTTAACATAATCTCCTTCGTACATTTGCCTCTTGCGTGTCCCCCACCCACATTAGAACATGAGCTTCCCGAAAGCCAGACCTCGTCTTTGGACTTCACAGTGGCACCCTCAGCATCAAGCACACATTGGAGATGCAGTCAATGTACACTGAATGAATATGTGAAGGCATCGTAAACATTTGACAGTTCTTGACACTCTCATAAAGTTATAGTATTTTTCTAATAATTCAGGCAAGTTTTCTCTTTTTAGCAATTGTATACAGGAACTGCAGAGACCAAAGTGCCATCAGGTCACTTCAAAGGTGATGCTGAGGAAGATTTCTTGATACAAAACCTTGTGGACTCTTGATGTCTAAGAACCTCAAGACATTAGTTTTTAAACTTTATTTATTTATTTATCTATTTATTTAGCAGCAGTGCTCTTTCTTCAAAGGAAATCCAAGGCAGAAGCTCAATCAATGAACAAGATAAAAGTGGGAATGCTCAGGTTCAAGTTGGGATAGGGAGCTCAAAGCCTGGCTCTTTTCTTTCCTCTATGGAATCAGAAAATTCCTCCCTGCGATGCCTAGGACAGCATTTCTCAACCTAAGTGGCACATTAGAATCACCTGGGAAGCTTTAAAGCCCCCAGGCACCCAGATCAGCAGCAGACCGATTAAACCAAAGTGTCAGGTGGGCTGGGGTCGTGTTAGTCTGTGCATCAGCAGTTGCACCGTCCCAGGAGGTAGACAGGGCTCGATGTCTGTCCCCAGGCTCTCACATTGGCCCTCTAGTGGATATTGCCAAATTTTAGCAGCCTAGCTTCCATTCTGCCCTCTCACGCATCTTGGTTTCCTGGTAGGGACTCACCTCTGTGTCTTGTGGAGCAATAAAGGTGGGTGCTGGACCTCCCACCAGAGACTCCTTGAAGGGTGCCTGGGGATCCTGCTCTGCTCTAGTACATGCAGGGAGCAGCATATGGTGTATGTTTAGCCAACTGAATTTTCCCCCCCAAAATCCTGACCCTGACCCAAAAGGATGAATATGAAGAGTGGTTAGGACCCATGCATCTGTTAATAGTGTCCGATGGAGGGGCAAACAGTTAATTGGATCTTATCTTCTCACTTTCCGGAGCTGATCCATTTGTGAGGGTTACAAGCCTGGATCCTGAGCTGCCCTCAGCCCACCATAGACTTTGATACATTCCTCTTTTGCTCCAGTTAGTTAGTTATATTCCATTGTTTGCCACCACTGTACCCTACCTGGAAAAGCCCCTCACTGTTTTCCTTGCATCAAGAACATTCTTGCATATTTTACAAAATCACAAGGATGACCATGCAAACCCACCTGCAAATCTTCACTCTCCCTCTGTTGCTTATGAAGAAAACTCAGGCTCCTCAGCATTACCATCCTCCTGATCTTGCCAGGAAGTGGCCCACATCCCACTCAAAAATCGGGTCTCCTAGGTCTTTATCCCATTTTTCCTGGCAAGCTTCTCATCATTTTGCATTTAGGGTAATAGTCACCTCCTTTATGAAACCTTTTGTGTTAGTGACTTTCCTCATCACTGAGACATAATAACCAGCACCCACAACTTAAAGAAGAAGTTTATTTTGTCTCACAGATTGCAGAGGTTTTAGACCATAGCCCAGTGGCTCCAAGGCAAGGAAGCATGGCAGAGGGGCATAACTGACGTTAAGGCATCCGGGAAGCAGAGAGAGAATCAAGGGAGGAGAGATATACCCTTCTGGGTCATTCCCACAGTGACCCGCCTCTTCCAACCAAGCTCCACATCCTAACAGCAAGTCATAACCCAGTCATTTCCAAAGGTCCAGCCTATGATCACATGAGGTTTCAGAGGACACCTTTCTTGACCTTTTCCTTCCTAGAATTGAGTACTCTGTACACAGTTCTTCTTTGGTCCACTTGTTTGTGACTCTGTGAAGACAGTGATTAAAATTTCCTTGAAGATGGGCACTATATCATATTCATCTTTGCATTCCTAGAGTAGGGTTTTCATTTTGCGTTTGTGTTTGTGGAGAGGATGGACTAGTGCTGTGACCCTTGAGGTACGCCAGCCTGTGGGTCTGGCTCTGTCCCAAGTGTGCCTGCCTTTTAATTAGGGAAGTGATCCTGACAGCCTAAAGGGCAAGTGGCGCATGTTTGTAAAGATGGCTGCAGCCTTAGCTCCTCTCCCGTGTGCATACGCCATTGCACTGGGGCTTTAGTGCTTCTCCTATCAAGAAGTAGCTTTAATTTTCCTCCCATTGAATTTGGCTCTATGACTTAATTTGACCAAATGAGTGTATTACAAATGATTTTGTGAGGTTTCAAATCTAGTCCTCAAAGAGCCTTGCTGTTACTGTGATTGGCCTTTTGGATTGCTGGCCAGAGGCCACTGCAGAAAACAGCTCTGCTTAGCATGCTCCAGCTTGAGAACCAAGGGACTGCAGCCAACGGCCAGCAGCAATTGCCAGGCCAGTGGAAGAGGCATCTTTGCCTGGACAAGCTGCCAGGGACTGCAGCCATGTGAGTGACCCCCAGAGAGGTCAGCAGAAGAGCTGCCTGCCTGGATGCTCTGCACCCAAATTGCTGACCCACAAAGCTATGATCAAATGAATGGTTGTGGATTTAATTTGCTAAATTTTAGGAAGTTTGTTATGTAGCAACAGAGAGGATATTGGGGGATAAATAAATGTAAAAAACAGGGGTGCATTGTCCTCCCCATATTTTCTATTCTTCAGTAATTGTGACTCTGCCTCTGGTCCC
This sequence comes from Erethizon dorsatum, assembly GCA_028451465.1. Taxonomy (NCBI): domain Eukaryota; kingdom Metazoa; phylum Chordata; class Mammalia; order Rodentia; family Erethizontidae; genus Erethizon; species Erethizon dorsatum. Next base: position 16,066,539 of record CM051824.1, read on the forward strand.
CATTTTTGGTGCTGACCATTGGTGCAAGTGATCATGGTTATTTCCAGACTCTTTGCTGCCTGTATTAGTTTGCCAGGGCTGCCAAAACACCACAGACTCAGTGGTTTGAACAGCAATTAATTTTCTCACAATTCTGGAGCATAGAAATTCAAATCCATGTGTTGGCAGGGTTGGTTTCTTCTAAGGGCTCTCTCTTTGGCTTATCAATGGCTGTCTTTCAACGTCTCCACACAGTCCTTTCTCTGGGATTGTCTGTGTCCTAATTCCTCTTATAAAAACTCCACTAAAACTAAGTTAGGTCCCAGCCATTTATTTTATTTTATCATACTTACCTCTTCATTTTAAAAACATTTTTTTTTGGTACCAGGAATCAAACTCACGACCTCGTGCTTGCCAGGAAGGCGCTGTGTCGCTGAGCTATATCCCCCGCCCTGATATTTACCTCTTTAAAGGCCCTATTTTCAAATACAGGCATACTCAGAGGTACTGGGTATTAGGATTTCAACAAACAAATTTTGAAAAGATATCATTCAGTCCACAGCAGTGCTTAAAACCTATGGATTAACTTATTTCACTATCTACACTTCTTGCCTTCTGGTAGTTGGCGAAGTAACAATATCACAGTTTGACTGACTGTCATGAACCATTCTAAGTAATAACCTTCTAGGTTTATAAAAAGCATAAAATAGCTTGGAAGTACTAATCCACATGTCACCTCTGATCCAACTACCATGTCCTGCCTGGCTACATTCTGGGATTGCCTGAGTAGTTTTGGAGGTAGACTGTAAATGCCCAGCGGGAGCTTCCTAAGGTGGGAGTCTGGCCATCTGTGGAGGCCACCGTAAGCCGAGGCCACCTCTGTCAATACCACAGTGCTGCTGGTGTGGGAGATAATGGAATGAGAATTGGCTAAGAATAACTAAAAATAACACATTTCCTCTTGGTAAGAGATAAAGGTAGGGTTGTAGTTTTTGCCAAACTCTCAAGAAGATAAGCAAACTCATGTGGTTTGGAAAGAAGGATTTGCCCAAATTCTAGGAATTAGATCCAGTTCTTTAGCCCACAAACACAGAAAGCAAAGGGTGAGGTGGTGGCAGGATGGATGTGCGCTGTGTGTATTGAATGTTTGCCTTGGTTAATCAATACACACACACGCATCAATGGAGGAATTTGGTTACTAGAATTATTCGGATTTCTAAGGGTAATTAGTTACCAGTTATATTGAACGTTTGCCACTTGGGAAGCCTATATTGTAGTTGTGAAGAAAGGTTCCAGCCTTAACTCTTGCTGTTTAAATACTTTCTGAAATGTCTGAGTCGACACTTCTGCCTAATTAAGTCTAAGTTAGCTTACAAGACTGAATCTGATGACTTGGCTCCTGTGCAGCCTCAGGGTGCTAATTTTTATTTCTAGTAATCAGTGTTTTAGGGCTGCAGCTAGCGGTGGAAAATGACTGGGCTGCTTGTCAATGCATCCAGTTCATTCTCTCCTCTGTTTGTACAACAACCATTTCTTGACAATCTTACTATGGGTGCCAGACTTGTGCTGTGCACCCTGAGGCCTGCAGAAACTACTAAGCCAGAGTCACTGTGCCTGAGAGCTTAAGAGTCTAGTGAGTTCAACTTGGAAATTGCTCATTCAAATGAATTCCTGAAAATAACAACAAATATCCTTGTTACTTGCATCATTCTAAAAGCGGACTTTGCCAAAAAGATTCTAGTTAGTGAACACCAGTTAGTTAGCTTAAATGAAATTTTATGTTAGGTGTCCACTTTAATCATACATGTTTAATTGTAGGTATATCACAGTCATTCCTATTAATGAAGTCATTATTGGTACCTGCCCTTCTTGCTAATGCATGAATGTGTACAAACACACACAAATTCATCTGTAGATATAAACATGTCTGTAACGACAGGTCTTTGTGAAACTTCGTACGCTCTCATTTCTAGTGAAGAGACCACAGGAATGGGCACCAGACTGAGATTTCACGGAGGGATTCTCAGACATTTAATCCAAATTGAGACTTCCGGTGGGTGGTCAGCCTTAATATTAGCATTCATCAGAAGAGCAGCTTGCAAGGCTGGCATGCAAAGAAATGGCAAGGGATGCAAGTCAAGTGACAGAATAGAGCAAGTAGAGAATATGTAGATTGTTCAATAGGGTGAGACTGATGGATTCTTCTCAGCGAGTCTACTAGATGGTGCCTCTGTGGGGGGCAGCAGGATGTAATGTGTTCTCCCACGGAACACAGAAAGACCTCGCTCTGAAAACCAGCATTTCTGCACATCTGTTACTTCCCTCTCCCACTAATTGAGAAAAGGAAATGAAATAAAATGTATAAAGCACTTATAACTTAGGAGTCTTTCAACAAATGCGGACTCCTTTTCTCTGGCTTGAAGCTACTTTTGGTGTCTTAAAGGCACCTCCCAGTGATAGGAAAAAGACACCTATCACGCAGCATCCCCCAACATGTGCATCTCCAGTGGGTAAAAGTTGAGAATTTATCTCTTTTCCATATTTTCAGAGCTATTTAGCTTCCCAGGGAGCATAAGAAATGTCCAGGGAGAATTGAATCCCACATCCCTCTGATCTTAAAGTCGACAGACGTAGGAACATCCTCTTGGTAGGAGGCTGAAACTCCCGCAGACGGCAAGTGAAGCATATAAATATTGACACGTGCAAGAAAATCATGCAGTGAAAAGGAGCTCTTCAGGCAGAATATCGATCATGCCCGCACAGAGCTTCACGGGGCCTGGTTTCTTTGCTGTTTTAGGGAGCGGCTAGGGTGATATGGGAGTCTGAGGGAGCCAGGGGAGGAAGTTAAAGAGCAAACAAAGATACAGCTAAGACCTATGTGGAACATTTAATGTGTGCCATTTAACTCTTTTAAAACTCTATAAGGTAGGTGCTATTACTGTGGGGGAAACAGAGGCACAGAGGAGTAAAGCAGGTACTCAGCATCACCCAGCTAGTGAGTGACTGAGTGGTGACTTGAACTCGGGCAGCCTACCTCCAGGTTAGTGTTCAAAGCCATGAGGCTGTGGGCTCCATTACAGTGGGATGAAGAGGTTTGAGGCGTTTTCAGATGTAATGTCAGAAGGACAAAAGACCTCTCCACCTTCTAGCTCTAGTTCTGAAAGACATAACTAGAAATCCTTTCAAACTGAATATAAGACAACATTTCCATATTATTTGTGGCAAGGAAGGATTTCTTAAATAAGACCCCAAAATCATGAACTCCAAAGGGAAGACTGATTAATTCAGCTCTATTGAAACTAAAAACTCCTGTTCAACAAAATACATCAACAAGAGAGTGAAAAGACAAGCCACAGGGTGGGAAAAGTATTTTTAATAATTATCATTATAACAGACTCATGCCCAGAACATAAATGACTCTTATTAGTATAGACTAATAAGAAAATGACAATTAAAAAGAAAAATCAGCAAATGTTTTCAACCACCCTTCGTAAAGAGAAAATACTAATGGCCACTCAATATGTGAGAATATGCTTAGCCTCATTAATAATCAAGGAAATACAATACAAAAACACTAAGGAGTATCATTCCAAACTAATCAGAATGGCTAAAATCAAGCACTCTCAGATGCGAAGTGTTGGTGAGGGTGTGGAGTAGTAGACAGTCTTATTTACATTGGTGGAAACATAAAATAGTGTAAATACCATAAAAGACCATAACTGAAGCTCTCCATGCCTTATGAAGAACACTCAGGGCACCCTTTTCTAGGTATATACTTTCATGGACAAATAATAAACAGTGTTCATAACAGCTTTGGTGTTTAATTGTTCTAAAGAGGATGCAACATGTCTGTAGGCAAAGGAATGGACACACAGACTTTACCACTTGTTTCCAGTGGAATATTATTCAGTGGTGAAAAGGAATGAACCACAACAACATGTGTGAAGTTTACAAACAGTGATGAGTGATGAACATCAGAAGAAAAGCATCACTCCTTCCATTGCCAGGAGCTACCCTCTTCTTAATGTTGTAAGAAGCAGCCCTTGATTGTCACCAATCATAACGTTTGCAAAACTCAAGAACTTCCCTGGATCTGGTCTGGTATCTGTGAATTGCATACAACAAAACATGCTTGGGAGTTAATGGATTATGAAGGTGCGCTAAATTTATATTTAAAGGGTGTCTTATGGTGAAAGTACATAAACACCTCCCTAGTCCACTGCAGATAGCCTTGGCAATAAGCTGTCATTTTAAGCAGAAATAATGGCTAGGGCTTGCTCATTATGAGGCTGCATGATCTAGAATCTCTTCTGCAGTCTAACTACTAGGATTCTAATTGATGCAATTTGAGAATTTTGTTGAGCTTGGGATTCATAAAAAACACACATAGATGGTTCTAACATAGCAGAAGGTGGTTGAGTGTTTTTTTTTAAACAGAGTCATTGTTCTCTGAGCAGATAATATCCCAGCTGGTCCAGTTTTCTTCTGGGTTTACAGGAGATGACAGGAGTGCGAGGGGATTGCACTGTATCCCTTAGCGTGCATTTGCAACATTAGGACAGAATTCCTGGGCTATGCAGGTCCCAGGAGCTTGGGGTTATAGACCTGCCTCTGATGCTGTGGTAGCTCAAGGCCTCAATTTCTCCCTCTGTACAATAAGGGATTTGAACAGAATGATTGCCGAGGTCCATCTGGGCTCTGATCCTGCTCTTTCTACATAGTTCGAGGAATATTTTTCAAGCCAGCAATATGGATTTTACAACTTTCAATTCATTTGGTTGCTACCCAGGCCCTGCTTATGAATGGGAATATCCATTCCCTCTATTGCCTGAAAATTCCTTGGGCACCTGTTGGGTGCTTGATTTGGGCTGGAGAAGTCCTACGTGGAAGCCCTTGTTGAATGGATGACCTGACTGTGAGTTAGTTGCCCAAAGCCAATCTAATTTTATGTCCTTAGGGTACAGTCTGAGGAGAGCTGTCCCAGATGCCATTGTCTTGGATAAGCTGAGTGTAAAATGGAGAGATTTTATGTGCTGTGGCCTTTTCCACTTTTACTGCATTTCTAATATCATGGGGGCACAGGTCTGGCGCATGGCCATCGTGGCCAAAACGCTGTTTGTATGCGGTGACTTAAGCTTTCAGTGCCTACAGCAGACACTGCTAATCTCTCACAGCGCTGCTTTCTGAAAAGCTGGAGTGCAAGTGTCTAATCCTTCTCAGTGCACTGCTCTAAATGATCAGATTTGGGTCCCAAGATGGGACCAAATTGCTGTCTCTGAGAGGGAGGACAATACATAGGTTTAACTCAGGTGGAGAAGATTGTGTAGCAGGGTCCAGCTCCAAGTTGCATGGCCTGTGATGATCCATTGCCTCCCACTCGATTCTGTGATTTCCTGGAGAATTAGGAGTCTCTCTGTCTCTACTTCTTTTTTCATGTACTTCTCCTACTTCATTTAGTCCTATCTTGTTTTTCCTAGTAAAAACACTCACATTTAAGAAAAATCTTTTGATGTCTCTGTGCTCTCTTTTTGAATTCCCCATTTATTCTCATCCACTTCCTCTTTGGGAGAAAAAAGAAATTCCTCTTCTGACTTTCAGAGCATGACAGTTTGTTGAAAACTTTCTCTGTGTCAGGTACTAGTCTTAATTCTTTGCATATATTATTTCAGTTAATTTCTATAAAACCCCATGTAAGATCCTCTTTCTTTATGCTAATTTTGTAGGTGAGAAAACTGAGGCAAAGAATAGTTAGGTAACTTGACTAAGGTCACATATCTAGCAAGCAAAAGAGTTGTGATTCAGACTTCGGAAGTCTGGATCCAGAGCTCGTTACATCAGTTCTGACACTGTACCGCCTCCTAATAAAGCGTTTCCTCTTGGCAAATCTGGGATTCTCCAAAAGAGGGAATTTGGTGAATGAACACTCTTTCATCTCTTTAAATATGCATATTTCTAAATTTTGTGCCAGATAGGTATGTCAACAATTCTCAGTATTGGAGCTAGTGTGTTTATTGACTCTAAGACACTCTTGATGGGAACAAGCACCATTATTTTATGCATCATTTAAACTACGGCACAAGATCTTAATGATAGCCTAGCATGACTTACGACTTGTCATATTGCTTTGAAGTTTCTTTAAGAGCTGCCAAAGGTCTAGGAAATATCTCCTGCCTTCAGTATCAGTAACATACTATTACATGGCTTCATCCACTTACAGATCTTTCTTTCTTAGATCCTGGAAAGGAATTTCTTGTTATTTTCTAAGAAAATGTAAAGTTGCAGTCATCCCTTCAATATCCAATATTTGTTTTAGCAATATCATATTGACATCTTACTGTTCTGTTTCTCTCCGTTCCTAAAAATGCAATAGTCATTTTCTTTTAATGTGGAATCCTTGTATATTTTTGAGCATTTCTTTCCTTTTTATTATGGGAATGTTTAAACATGTGAAAAAATGGAAAGAATAGAGTAATTAGCTTCCATGAATCCATTATCTAACTCCAACAATTACCAACATTTCACAGCTCTGTTTGAAGACATTTTAAATGGTAATTAAGCTCAGAACACAAATGAAGACTGTGGGAATATTTCTGACAAGCTGGGAGTCGCTGTCAGTGACAACTCCGTATCACCGCTGCCTGGCTGTGTGGGACTGGAGGTCACCATCGCTGTAAAGTGAATTACAATTTCAGAGTTGTTAAAAAAGAAGTTCATCATAGACTTAATGGCAGGCACCAGTAATGAAGTCAGTCTGCACTTCAGATATACTGGTAGCTCGCAGGTTGAAATGTTCTTTACAGAGTGCTTTGCGAGAGTGTCCCCTCCTCCCGCATTAGCCTCTCCCCTCCATCAAAGCACAAAGAGAGAAGAACATGTACATGTATCCTAAAGGTTTTCCTTCTCCTTATTCGGAGTGTAAACTGTTATGGCCAGGCAGGCTTGTGGGGATCCATTAATCCTTTTTGTGGGGTCGAGTCAGTGAGAGCACAGGACCCACATCTCACCAGCTAAGTACGGACCCCTGTCTTTGGGGGACTGGGCTACTCCCATGTTTTCGAATGTGTGTGCAGTGCTCAGTCGTATCTGTCCAGTTCTGGGCTTTTGAGCCAGGTGCATGCGTGTGTGCTCCTGTGAACTGCAGGGGTGCACCTCTACTGGGCTTGCAAGGCTGGGCATTCTGGGCTGAGTGTCCTAAGCTTGGAGAGTACGGTATAGCTAAGATACGCCATCCCTGGGCTCTGACCCAACAGTGCTACCGTGTATGGGAAGAACAGCCCTGTGGGGAGGTGTCTGGGCATTGGTAGAAAACTCACAACAAGAAGAATCAGAAGTCTTGAGCCATTGCAGAAGAGGAAGTGACATGGCATAGTGGGAAAGAACCTTATTTGATGTCAGACAATCAGAGTTTGGGACTTAGCTGTCAAAGCCTGGGAGGTGCCACACACACATTCAGTGTGCCTTCCATTTCAGTGCACTCTGGCCAACCTCCAGCTGCCAGCACTGCTTCCCTTTCCAGGCTTTCTCTAAAGAGCCATGGAAGGCCCACACTCACCCAAGCAGCCCCAACCAATGATCCCGAGGAGCTGGCATGTAAATAATGTAAATATCTGTTCCCTTATCCTGGGGACTGTGCTCCACTCCAATGTTGGAATTTCCTCAGGGAATTACCTCCAGTTGCACACAGAGTTAGCTGGACTGCTAGATCATTCTTTTTTTTTTTTTTTTTGTGGGTACCGGGGGGTCGACCTCAGGACCTCGTACGCCAACAGGCACCCATGCCACTGAGCGATATCACTGGCCCCTTTTTCGTATGTGGGATCCGGGAGTCGAACTCGGGCCCTCGCGCTTGCAAGGCAGGCGCTGAAGCCGCTGACCCATCTCACCGGCCCTGCTAGATCATTCTTAACTGGCTTCCTTCTTTTCTTGGGCTCACTTTCCCAGTCCTTTGAAAGTTTTTCCGGTGTGCCTTAAATAAACTATTTGCATTCGCATGTTTCTTCCAAGGGCTACTTCTGAGAATGCTAAAACTAAGACAATATGCAATGAGTCATTTAGTTTCCTTGGACTCACCTGCAAGGTGATAGAAACAGCTCAGGGATACATTCGTGTTAGCATTTCCCAAACACCATCTTTTAGCAGAGGACAGATCAGTGGGAAGGCAATTCAGGTTCTGTTATCTGCAATTTGCTGATCAGGAGCCAGAGGCCTTGAGGGGTTTTGTACATTGCTCAAAGCCCCTCAGCTGATAAGGGGCTGAGTTGAGATGGAAACAAAAGCCTTTGAACTCTGAGACCCATTAGTTAGTTTCCTTCCCAGTGTTTTTGGTCTCTACTGTTTCTTTCCAACAGTGGTTCTTAGATTTCTCAGAGTGGAGGAAGAGCAGCTCAGTGACTGAGGCAGATTTCAGTACCTGGGCTCTGTCCTCTGGAGCTATGGTCAGCCTGGGCTAGAGGAGGTACTCCTGGGTGTCTCTGGTGCCTGGGGGAATTGGGGCCTCCTGTGTGTCTGAGCTCCCAGAGATACCGAGCCTTCAGAGATATATTTACATCTTATGTCCTAGCTTCTGAGTAGGTGGATTCCTGTAGTTTGCCCAGTGCCTTGGGGCACTGGCTCCAGTGCCTCTGTTGAGCCCAGAAGCATGATCAAGGCTGATTTCATGCTGCCCTGCAGAGCCAGCATCTTACCTCAGGATGAGCTGTCTACCTGGGTTCCCTATTTCCATGTGGCTTCCTCCTCCTAGCAATATTGACCCCTTCTTGGCACTGAGTCTCTATAAGGCCTATGCCAGGTGGCATCCTGGGAAGACAGAAAGAGGGTCATAAAATTCTGCAGGAATGAGTGAGGCTGCTCCTCAAAGGGCATTTTCCATAGTGAGTCAATAGCCTTGCAGGAATACTAGCCCCTCCTACAGAGGATGTCTTTGGGTCATATCCTCCATTACCCTAAACCTCTATTCTAGGCTAACATCCCATCCTGTAATCCTATAACAATCAGACTTACTGCTGTCTCCCCTTTGCTTTTTCTTGGAACACTCATCCACTCCAGCAGCTTCTCCTATTGGGTCATTTGTTCATTCTCAATCTTATACTCTCCCTTGGCGTTTGGAAAGTGACAAAGTGTAGTCAATCCTATCTTGACTTGGCACTGCTTAAGACAGGCTTACGGTCACCCCCATCTCCATCTGTTCCTGGCTATTTCAGGTAACTGCTTTACAAAAGCCAGCTCTAGCTGCCAAGGCTGGCCAAGTATTGATTTTGTGGCCAGCACCCTAATGGGGCTCGTCATGACCAACCTCAATGAGTACTTGGAAAGGTACCACAGCTCAGTTAGGTGGCCTTGACATCTCTGTAAAGAAACAGCAACGACTATGTTGAGCCTTTTGCAAACTCTAATGCTTAGGTACTAATTGGGCTGCCTTTCTCCTATTTCATTGGCTGTTTTTATTTTGGGAGGTATTTTTGGCCATCTGCCATGATCATCATCAGATTGACAGATAGGCAATGGTGCTTTTTTTTTTTTTGTGGGTACTGGGGGTCGAACTCAGGACCTTGCACTTGCCAGCAGGCACTCGTGCCACTGAGCGATATCACCGGCCCATTTTTTCCTTTGTATGTGGGTACCAGGAATTGAACTCAGGACCTCGTGCCTGCCAGGCAGGCACTTATGCCACTGAGCTATCTCACCCGCCTGGCAATGGTGCTTTGATTGAAAGGCCAGAAATACTCTCAGCCCCTACCCAGTCATAACTGCAGCAGTGCCTGTAACTTTCATATCACGATGGCAACACAGGGCAAGAGGGGGAGGGACACTCCCAGCCATGGGGAGGGACATTCTCCATACAGTGATCATCATCACTGCACACAGAACCAGTCAGAAAAGTACTGTTTTGGATCAATCAGAAACTTACTATTTTCAATCCTTCATTTGAATCTGGGGCTGTTCACATGAACAAGCAGAAGATTCTCTCTTTCATCCTTCATTTGCATGTGGGCACAACCCACTAAAGTGCGCTATTTCTGATCCTTCATTAACACATAACAGGAAGCCAGATGAGTTTTTGATAGGACAGTTTGTATGTGGCATGAGGACAAGTGAATATAGGATAGGATGACTTTCCCAATGCCTTATTTTTATTTTTTTATTTTTTTGTGGGTACCGGGGGTCGACCTCCGGAACTCATGCGCCAGCAGGTGCCCGTGCTGCTGAGCGATATCACCGGCCCTTTTTTCGTATGTGGGATCCGGGAGTCGAACTCGGGCCCTCGCGCTTGCCAGGCAGGTGCTTACATCGCTGAGCCATCTCTCCAGTCCCCCAATGCCTTATATGCATGAAGGAGAGATAACCCAGGAATTTTGGATCCAAAGACCCCTTTTCCTTATTCTTGGAGCCACTGGGAGGTTTTACTGGCCCACTTTCACTTCGCAGAGCGTGCTTCTTTTCTGTCTTCAATAAATGTACATTTTCACTGCCTTTTCTGTGTGTCTTGTTGAATTCTGTGTTCGGGACATCAAGAACCTGGAAAGAAGCCCCACGGGACTCTCCATCTAGTAACAGTTGGATATGTGCTGAGTCAACAGAACCCTCATAAAAGTAGCAGTGCCATCGGAGAGGAGAAGGGTGGCCCCAGAGTGACCTTTGGTCTTTAATACCTTAGTACATGTGCAGAGAATGGTGACAGAATGGAAAGGACAGCCTAGAAAGTCAAGTGATCAGATTAGAATAGATCTGTTACTGAGAGAGTGGCTGAGTTAGAGAGACACAGGTACGGACAAGTATGTTGTTAAGAGAGCAGGGAGGGTGGCACTTGTAGAGTGAGGACCCTGGGCATTGGCAAGTAGAGGAGGGGGACCGTGCACAACAGGGAACAAAAGGGAGCAAGGTTATTGTTCACAGTTTTGCTGCAGAATAGTTCTTGCCTTGATCTACCTTGCCCAAATTTTATAGGAGTCTTTCTTTGGCAAGTGTGACCCCCTCAGTTTTAAACTTTCTATTCCTTCTCAGAAGCAGTCAACATGGGTGGAAAGAGCAAGGAATCTGGAGTCAAAAGATGCAACTTGAGTCTTTATTTTCTCTTCTGAAGAATGGGAGAAACAGAACTATTGCTAGGATCCAATGAGAGAGCTTGTGTCTAAAGTATTTTGCAGGCTGCAGCACAAATGTCCAGTTGAATTATCTTAGGGAAACACTTTTCTTTGCCCTGTCACTACTCTCAGCTTTTGAGAATTAGTCAAGGATTTCACAACATATTGAAGTAACCTGCAGACTCTTTGGATTTTGCAAAACCCAAGTGAAGAATTATTTCACTATTGGAGGCGGCATTTCTATCTCCTCTTGGCCTCACCTGGAGGGAGCTGTCTGAAATGTCATCTGCTGGGAGGTGCAGAGGAGAGGGTGATGCACTTAAAGAAGCAGCCAGGTTGAGTCCACAGCCCTTCAAACATGAAAGCTGTGCTGCCGGAGACCTTTTGCTTAGTGGTCTCTCAGCCTGCAACAAAGAGCTTTTCCCAACGTGTGGGGTTTGCCATTGTAGGCATTGTTTTCCAGGAGCTCTGCAAATGTCAAACCCATTATCAGGCTGAGGAAGGCAGAGTTCTAATTGAACTTTTTCTCCAACCTTCTGCCTTCCACGGCCTTAACAAGACTGCCTGTGCCATTGTGCCCTTTTTACAAGGCCTGGACTGGAAAAAGCAAATTATCTTCAAAGAAATGTTTGGACAGGAATAAGTCTGAACTTTTGAAGTATTTGGTTTTTTTGTCCTTGTATCTTTTTGCTGCTAGCATTTCTTGCTCATAGGTTAAGGACACTATCTGTAACAACAGGTCTTCTTGCAGGTAAAAAAGAAAAATAAGAACAAGGAAGGCAGGGAGAGCATGCAGAAGCCATGTTGAAGGGTATGTCTTACTTTCCATGCATTTGTATAAAGTTTCTCCAGTGCTCTTTCATCTTAAGCCCCACACCCTCTGCATCCCATCTGACCCTTTTTTACACTTGAATTCTCTTTCCCTCCCCTCATAGCCAAGCTTCTTAAAAATGTAATATGTACTCGCTGTCTCCCTTTTCACTCCCTATCACTTGCCCATCCACTCAGGCTGCCTTCTGCCTTGACCAGTTCACTGGCCTTGCCCTTGTAACATCATAAGTGGCCTCTCAGTTGTAATCCATTCCTCTTTTCAGTCCCACTTCAACTTTATTTCAGGCCATGTCAACTCTTGTCTGGATTACTTCAATAGCTTCCTGATGGGTCCTCATGTCTCCTATCTTGCTTATTTCTAATCCATTCACTTTACTGCCACCAAAGAGATCCTTAAAGGCACTTCAGGGTCCTCAGGATGTTGCAAACCCCTAGGCTGGCTTACTAAGCTGTTGGAAGTGGTCACTGCCCACTGCTGGCTCCAGGCCTGCCAGGCCCTCTCCCTTCTGGCCCTACAGCCATATTGATTTATTTGTAACTTCCCAAACAAGCTCTGCTGTTTCTCTTCTCAGCACTTTGGCACCAGTTGCCTCCTCTTTTGCTAGGCTGACTCCTATACATCTCTCCAGTGTCACACAGACTTCCTGTTTCCCAGAAGCCCTCTCTGTCCCCTGAATCTAGATCACAGTGCTTCCCCAGCACCTGCATTTCCCCAAACTCCCACTGTGTGGCCTATTCATGGGGCCATCTTGCTTTCCGGAGAGGGAGCACCTCAGTTGCCTCAGAGGACTTCAAGTGTAAGTGTGTTATTAAGAATAGCTCCATGGCAAGTATTACCCTGATACCAAAACCAGAGAAAGACCCAAACAAGAAAGAGAACTACACGCTGATCTCCCTAATGAACATAGATGCAAAAATCCTCAATAAGATACTAGCAAACAGAATGCAGCAAATCATCAAGAAGATTATACACAATGACCAAGTGGGATTCATCCCAGGGATACAGGGATGGTTCAACATATGTAAATCAATAAATGTAATACATCATATCAACAGAGTCAAAGATAAAAATCATATGGTCATCTCAATAGATGCAGAGAAAGCTTTTGATAAAGTCCAGCACTCATTCATGGTAAAAACCCTACAGAAAATCGAATAGATGGTCTTTACCTCAATCTGATAAAAGCCATCTATGACAAAGCAACAGCCAACATCATACTAAATGGACAAAAACTGAAAGCTTTCACTTTAAAATCAGGAACCATACAAGGATGTCCTATCACCACTCCTACTCAATATAGTTCTGGAAACATTAGCCAGAGCAATCAGATAAGAGAAAGAAATAGAAGGAATGAGGATAGGAAAGGAAGAAATTAAACCATCATTATTCACAGGTGACATGATACTCTACATAGAAGACCCTAAAAACTCCAGCAAAAGACTTAGAGTTAATAACCAAATTCAGTAGCATAGCTGGATTCAAAGTCAACACTCAAAAATTACTAGCATTCCTGCACACAAACAACAGACTCACTGAGAGAGAAATTAGTGAAACCACACCTTCCACAATAGCATAAAAAAAAAAAAGAAAGAAATACTTAGGAATCAGTCTAACAAAGGAAGTAAAAGATCTATATATTGAAATTACAGTACTCTGAAAAAGGAGATTGAAGAGGATATCAAAAAATGGAAAGATATCCCTTGCTCATGGATAGGAAGGGCCAACATAGTGAAAATGGCCATAGTCCCAAAATTGTTATACAGATTTAATGCAATCCCAATCAAAATAACATACTTCACAGAACTAGAGAAAACATTCCTAAAATTCATCTGGATGCAGAAGAGACCTAGAATAGCAAAGGCAATCCTGGGTGACAAAGGCAAAACTGGAGGCATCACAACCCCTGACTTGAAATTATACTACAAAGCTACTGTGATAAAATCAGCATGGTACTGGCAAAAAAACAGACCTGAGGGCCAGTGGAACAGTTTAGAAGATGCAGACACAACTACAAACACACTCAGTCACCTTATCTTTGACAAAGGGCTCAAATACATTCACTGAGAGAAAGATAGCCTCTTTAATAAATGGTGCTGTAAAAACTGGCTTTGCACATGCTGAAGACTAAAACTAGACCCATGTCTGTCACCATGCACTAAACTAAAGTCAAAATGGATCAAAGATCTAAATATTAAAACAGAAGCACTAAATCTGCTGGAAGACAGAGTAGGTAGAAATCTTGAAGACAGAGGGGTAGGCAGAGAGTTCATGAACAAAACCCAAACTTCATGGGAAAGAATCAACAACTGGGATCTCATCTTATTTAAAAGGTTTCACACATCGAAAGAAATCACCAGCAGAGTGAAAAGAAAACCCACAGAGTGGGAAAAGTTTTTAGTCAAGTGTCCCTCAGACAAAGGACTTTTATCTAGAACATATAAAGAATTGAAAAAATTCAGGCCCCCCAAATTCAAAGACCCAATCCAAAAATGGGCATCTGAGATGAATACGCACTTCTCAGATGAAAAAATACAGATAGAAAATAAATATATGAAAAAATGTTCAACATCATTAGTCAGTCAAGAGATGCAAATTAAAACAACACGGAGATTCCATCTCACCCCAGAAAGAATGGCTTTCATCAAGAAATCAACCAATAACAAATGCTGGTGGGGCTGTGGGAAGAAAGGAACATTTCTCCTCTGTTGGTAGGAGTGTAGACTGGTGCAACCACTATGGAAATCTGTGTGGAGATTCCTCAAAAAACTAGAATTAGAGGTCCCATTCAACACAGCTATTTCCCTTCTGGGTATTTTCCCAGAAGAATTAAAACCATCACACCATGGCAATATATGTGCACCCTTGTTTATAGCAGCACAATTCGTAATAGCGACATCTTGGAAACAACCCAAGTGCCCATGAACCTAGGAATGGATAAAAAAGATGTGGTATTTTTATACAATGGAGTACTACTCAGCTATAAAGAAGGATATACTTGAGACATTTATAGGGAAATGGATGCAACTTTAGACCATACTCATAAGCGAAATAAATCAGACTGGAATGTATAAACATTGTATTGTCTCCCTAGGGTAAGCAGCTGAAAGAGTAAATAAGATCCAAAATGTACATTAGATATTGTGAAAAGGGAAGAAACTGTTCAAAAGGAAGGAGAAACTGGGATGGGGGAAAAGAGAAAAGAAGGAAGGGAAAATAAAAAAATACATATATACACAGAAGATAGTTAAGATAGTCATACTACTAATTGCTATTAGTTCATTGAAAAGAAAGATTTGTGCCTATACTGTTTGATCATTTTTTCATGCCTCTTTCTTGTAATATGAGCAACTACTTTTAAGATAACAATACACAATGTACTAACCATTGTTACTCTCCTACAATCTTGTTTTGAAATTTTGTACCATTGTTTTTATTTTATTTTTTTTTCCTTAAAAAATTAAAGGATGGCTCCATGGAAAACCTAGTGAGGAGCAGGGAAGCAGAACGATGACAGGGAGGAGACCGAGCATGAAGGTGTCCTCAGACATCACCCTAGGATGGAACCACAGCCTGACCTTGCAGGGGAGCTCTGAGTGTGGGTCACGCCTCCAACTGCACACAGGAGACCTAGGATCTGGGCTGGTGTATCCCAGTACCGATGCTCACTGGGCATGGCTGCTCCAGGAGAACTAAATCCCCAGGATTCCAGCTCTTCTTTGTGTGTGTGTGTGTGTGTGTGTGTGTGTGTGTGTGTGTGTGTAGTCTCTGGGGGCCTGGGTGCTGGCCTTGCTGCCGAGGCTGTCTTCATGAACAGGGTGGTGCACAAAATGACAGAAAATGATCCCAGGGGCCTGGGTAAAGCACCAGTGTCACTATACTGATACTTTTTGTGTGGCTTGTCTCAGTGCCTGCAGTGCCTGGCACACAGATGTGCAATGATTTGTTTTTCACATGAACAAAGAAGAGTACGTTTCATTCCTCGTGTTGCCAACCTGTTTGCGATATTTTACACTATTCACATCTTCCCCCATGGCAGCCTCTGTCCCACTGGCTCTTGGGGCCCCCTCTCAGAATTGCCATTCTGCCTCCTTCCCATTTGGCCTTCTTTCTTGGCTCCACCTTTAGCAATGGTGAGCTCTGGATCAGGAGATCTGGCTCTAAATCCTTAACCATGGAGTGGCTCAACATTGGGCAGCCAAAATCACTGAGCTTTGATTTTCACCTGAAGGAAAAAAGGGTTTATAAACCTTGCAGTGTTCTGAAAACTAGTCATGATCATGAGATACTACCTTAGAAGAATTCTAGGCACACTCAGGACATGCTAACTGAATACATGGGTGAGTATCTGAATAGCTTTCAGGCTAAAAATTAGGCATTTTGCCTAAGGAAGGCTCACACAAATACCAACAGGAGCAACATTCTGATTTCTAAATATACTTATGTACTTCTGCATTTTAGTTTTGTGTAAGCATGCGTGTGCGTACAAACACACACACACATGTGCACAGGCTCTCTCTTCTCTTGTACGTATAGGTCCAGTTTCTCAGTTTTTTCTGTTAGTTAACAACAAGCCTCCAGAAAGAAATCTTGCAGATGAGGGAGAGAGGAGTTGAGGCAGCTTTGGCTGCTGTGTTGACATTGTACCCGGTGAAGTTCCATTTTCATGTCTGTTTTTCTTTAGTCCAAGGCAGTCACACACCTTTCCTTTATGTACGCAGCTGGTAATCACTGCCTACAAGGGTTTTGTCAGCTGCTTTGGTGGCCTGCTGTCAGCATTAGTATTCTATGGGCCAAGGATTTCTAGTCTGCCTGGAAAGCCCTGCTATCTTATCATGTGGGTGCAGGACGTTACTTTTTTCTTCTTCTTTCCAATGCTTACTTTGCTTCCATTTTAAGGTGTGATTGAATTCTGTAAAAGCCTCTCTGTGAACACATGTCTTTTGATCGGTGCTTGAAATCCTCCATTTGTCAGAATTCACTTTTAGTTGCTCTTTGGATTGCTTTATACCACATAAGCAACTCTGGGCTCTTGGTTTCTTTCTTTCATGTGCACGAATACCCATGTGTCCACTCACTGCCTGCCCCCAGCCTCTGTTCCATCTTTGAGAATACTTAGGGAAAAGTTGGACTTCTTTCATATGTGTCCCTGTGATGATTAATTTTATGTGTCAGCTGGACTGAGGTAGGGGATGTTCGGCTGATTGAACAGTATTTCTGAGTGTATCTTTGAGGATGTTGCTGGAAGACATCAGCATATGAAATGGTAGACAGAGGAGAGGAGATCACCCTCACTAACGGGGATGAACAACACTCAATCTATTGACAGCCTGCTTAGAACAAAAGGGCAGAGGAATTGCAAATTTTCTCTCTCTGCTTCCATCCGTCCATCCATCCATCCATCCATCCCATGGACTCTGTTTCTCTGAAGAACATTGCCTAGTATAGTTCATGAATTTATCCATAGTTAGCTATGGCTTAGACCACTTTGACTTCTATAACAGAATACCTGAGATTGAGTAATAAGATATAGAAATTTATCTGGCTCACAGTTCTGGAGGCTGGGCAGGCCAAGAGCATGGTGTCTGCAACTGGTGAGGGCATTAATGCTATGACATAACATGGCAGAAAGACAAGTGAATACGTGTGAGACCAAGGGAGGGGTTGAGACATAGCCAAATTAAAACAAAGCCATTCTTCTGATAACTGGCCCACTCCTGCAGTAATGACATCAAGCCATTCATGAAGCCTCTGAATTATTTCTTACAGAGCTCACTTTTAAAACTCTTGCAGTGGCAATTAAATTTCAACAAGAGATTTGGAGGGGACATTCAACCCATGCCAACCTACATTTCTACTGTAAGGCCCAGCTCCACCTTTGGTCTCAGTGCCAATCACTGATGACGTGGCTACTGATAAGGGCTACTGTCCTCCATTAGGATGATGCTGCTTCTACACCATCCCCAGAGACAGAGCATGTTTTGGGGGGTCAGTGTGTTAGAAAGCTCAAGTCTCTACCCCATGCACTGCACACTGCCCATCCTTAACCTTATCTTAGCACTACCAATGTGATGTTGAGATTCTGGGGCTACCAAGAATTATAGCTTGGCAATTGTAAGATAAGAAATATCTTTTCCCCCTTTTCTGTGACATAGGGACTGAACCCAAGGTCTTTGCACTGAGTTACATCCCCGGCACTTCTTAAGTTTTGAGACAATATCTTGCTAAATTGTTAAATTGCCCAGGCTGGGCTTGAAATATCACGAGACTTTCCCGGATTGATAGCTGGTCGTCATTAAAAGGCGCCTCATGCTGATCATGTCTCACTGGAAGCTTCCACTTGCTATTGGGCTGGTGAATGAGAATTTTCTTCTCCGAGACACTTTCTCTTCCTTCCTCAGAGTGGAGCTCAGAGTCCCCATGGCTACCTATTGAGTTATTCAAAGGAAAACTCAAATCCTACTTCTTTACCTCTAGGAGTAGTTTATCTTTTGTGTCAACCACTCGTGTTGCACAGCATGGCCTTCACTTTCACAGCCAAAACGCCCACCAAGATGTTTCACCAAACAAAGGAGCAGACTTCCCTGCTTCTTTCAATTTTACCACTGCTCTCCAGACATTCAAGTGATTAGTTAGTTCCCATATTTAACATCAGCAACACTTTTTTTCCTTCTTATAAATCTCTAGTCAACTATTCACTCCAAGTTTTATTTCCAAACATTTTTTCATATTGGCCCATTAAAATAGGATACTTTAAACCCACTAACCCATGGCCATTTCAGTTACAACTGACTTACCAATTCATAACTATTATAATGATTATGATAATTATTAATGACAAGGAAATTATTGCAATATTATTAATTCCTGGCATATGTCTGTTGTGAGTATCTGCAATAACTCATAATGTGCAATCATCATTCAAGACAAAACTCTCTTTAAAGTCCCACGCTCAGGTTGGTATTTAACTCTTTAGATATACTAGAGCAAGTCAGCCAGCATACGTCTGGATTGGTCTACTGTAAGTATTGCGATTGGTAGATGCTCTGCTATGTATTTTTTAATATTGTCCTTGTCCATGCACGCCTGGCATCTAGTGAAGAATTGGGAATAAAATCAGTCAAGCTTCTAATGACTTGGAATACATAAGATGAAGAATTAATTTATTTTAATTACTAAATGGGCTTAACCAAACAGGCACATGAATATCTGAATTGTACCCTAAGTGTTGGGACTGTGCATTCAGAGAACTGAAAAAATAACCAGGCAGACAGGGCTACCCCACATAACAACACTTTACAGCACTGTACGCTGTGCTCGTTTGTCCACATCTCAGTCTTACCCTTGGCTGATGGTGGCAGTGGCTTCTGACTCTGATAATCCACACAGTCTGATTCTCAGGATTTTTTATATCTGGCTTGGGTTTCTGGTGGTTTGCTTGTATCTCAGTTGCCCTTTGTACTCTTTGGTGGCTCCTGCAGGGTCCTGTCCCTGGTCTTTTGACCTTGTCTGGATGGCCCTCCTGGGTTAACAGGAGGCCTGATGCTCCAGGCTGACTTGTGGTGCAGGCAGAACTGGGGAGAGCAAAGAAGAACCAAAGGGAACATCCTAGGCATAATGTCAGTGAGGTGCAGGGTTTTATGTCCTGGATGGGAAAGCTTGTGGAGGGGCAGGCTCTTTTGAAAGGTGGTTGGTGGTTGGGGGTAAGAAGGGACTGTTAAAGGCTGGAAGTCTTTCCCAATCTTTTGCATTGTTGTGGGCATCTTTATTCAGCGAAGGACTTTGTTCATGCCCTCAGGACCCTACTGCTCCTCAAGCTGGAGAGAAGCCGCCAAATGCCTGCAGGTCTATTACCAACATGACATGATCTGATATCTGAGTGATGATGAAACTCAATTCACACACTTTTACTTTTATCAGCCCCTCTCTAAAGAAACTTCAAAGGGGTTTTCAAGGGAGCTTGTGCAGGCGAGACTGTGACACCACCCAGAACTACATTGGGCCACACGGCCTTCAACTCTCTCCTATTCCCAGCTTGTTTTCTGCATTTCTAGGGACACTTTCTTGAGTAGGATTCAGCATGTGAGTTAGGCAGCAGTCACTTTACTCTTTGTCCAAAAACCACTATCCCAATGTCAGAGTGTCAAACTTTTAGTCTCTGAGTCCCCGATAGCCTAGCAATGCTATCATCTCAGTGCAACATAGTTTCCTAGTGTCTTTTTCTGGAAGCTCAAGGAGGGTGTGCAGATGTATTTCCACTGTGAAATCCTGGACATTACAGATAAAAACACAAGAGAGCACACAGTTACCATCAGAACTGAGGCTTTGCCATGGCTACTATTGCCAAGGGAACAAGGACGCTAGGTCCCAAGTGTATGCTTCTTTCCTCTGCTTTAGTACAGTGCTTGTTTTTGAACCTTCCCTCCTTTCTGCTCCAGCACTGGCTTGTTGGCTGACTAAGAGACCTCAGCAATAATTGTCCCCTCCCTTCTTCCCTTGAGTACCATTTATACATGATAATGCTCCTCTCAGCAAGAGCTGGGTGAAGAGTTCTCAACGCACGGTCTTCATGGTGCACTGCTGGCTGCTGCAGCGCTGGCCCAGTTTGGCAAGAGGTGGACAAAGAGTCACTATCAGTTATTGGAAGCACACTTTGGGCTACAATAAGATTCCAGGAAGGAAGCCTGATAGAAATGTTTTCTTTCTGTTTGAAAATTATAAGATCCAGGTTATCCTTGGTAGCAGGGTAGACCCTGCCTTTCTGGTAGGAAACACATATTTCCACATTCTCACAAGCATTCCAGTCTGTTGGAGAGAGAAATGAATCAGCTGAGATCTTTACTTCCACTCCCCAAAATGCTGATTCGAGAACCTGAGCCATACGCAGGAAGTGACATAAGGATAATAGAAGAGCAGATCCACCAGTAGGAGACAACGAGTTGTGACCAGTGAGCTACTTAGGAAATGGCAAAATCCATGGCTTATCAAGAGATGAAGGCTTTAAGGTCACCTCTGACATTGCTCATGTAACTTCATCTACTGTATTTGTACCCCATTGTCCCTGTAAAATTCAGGGATTGATATAGATGATTTCTAAAATCACTTTGATAGATTTAAAATTTCTGGACTTCAGCAAGGTACGTGAAGATATTTTTCTGTACTTTGGAACAAATATAAAAATGTGGGTTGTGGTTACCAGCAGTTAGTGACTTAGTAATTAATGGGATGCCACAGTAAGTTATATTTGCTGTCTATCGGGAAGTAGGTGCTTCATGAAGTGCTAGCATATTCTACCCTATTCTAGGATTTTCTTTACAACATGAATGGAAATACAAAGCATATAATAAATTGTGTGGATGGTTGAAGACTGGGAGAGATGACAAGAGAGAATGAGGATTATAGATGTCGACATTAATTTTCTTGTTTCTGTTGATATTTTCATCCCAGTTTCCCCTAACTCTCAGTGTTCAACATTTTTCACATCTCAAAAATCCCCAAAAGAATAATATAAATGTCTTAGTTGCTTTTTTGTCACTGGAACACAATACCTGACACTCACAACTTAAAGGAGGAAGCTTATTATTTTGGTTCACGTTTGTAGAGGTTTCAGTCCATAGCCAGCTGTCTCCAAGGCAGGGCAGCATGGCAGAGGAGAAACAGCTCATGGCATGGCAGTCAGGAAGCAGGAAGTGGGGTCAAGGGAGGAGGAGGAGATACACCCTTCCAGGTCATGCCCTACTGACCCACCTCCTCCAATCAGGCTTCACCTCCTAAATCACATTTACTTATAGGCTCATCAGTGGACTAATCCACTGAGAAGTATTATGACCCCATGATCTTCAGAAGCCCCAACTATGAGCTCATGAAGCTTCAGGTGGACATCCAGATATAAATCATTAAAGAGTAGAGTTCCAGACTTGGCAGCAGCATATGAAAAAGATAATTAAAGCCACAATTTTTACTTTTTTGCATCATGGATTCCCCCCCCGTATCTGATGAAATACACAGTCACACATAAGTATACAGATACACATACATATATACATTCATACATATAAATTTTTTTTGCACATAATAATGTGCAATAATGGAAGTTTATATTCTTTAAACTTATTCATATACTCCATATTAAGAACACGTGGCTTAGTGTATGCAGCCAACAACATGATATAATCACCACAAATCTTATGTGATCATAGATGGAATCAATAAAAGAAGAGAATTTTAGTAATAGTCCTGATCTAATGTGTTTACATTATCTGACACTACGACACTGTGTTATTTTCAAGTGACTCTTTTAAAAGATGTGCAGAAAGCCAGATACTTTCAGAGGACAGTGGTCTTGGAATCTTGCTATGTTAGTCAGCTTTCCATTACTATAACAAAATACCTGAGGTGATAACTTGAGAAGAGGAAAGATTTGCTTTGGCTTACAGTTTTGAAGGTCTCAGTCTCTCACTGAGCCACCACTTTTGGGCCTGTGGCCAGACAGAGCACATGGTGGGAATGTGTGGTAGAGAAAAATCATTCATCTATTGGCCAGGAATAAAGAAGGGAAAGAGGAAAGGAGCTGAGGTCCCAATATCCTCTTCAAAGGCACACCCCAAATGACTGGGAGACCTCCCACTAGGCTCTAGCTCTTAAGGATTCCACTATCTTCCAATAATATCATTGGCTTTAATACCTGGGGTTTTGGGGGATATGTATACAAACAATAGCTCTTATTATACACAGAAAAGCTGAGGAGCCTCAAAAAGCTCATCATGGAGACGAACAGACATGAAAAAGAAAGAAAGTACATAGCATCAGAACCCTGAAGTTTTGAAGGAAGTAGACTTGAGTATTCAGGTTAATTTTCACAAGCAGTATTGTGGTTCAGTTAACCAGTTAGGTAAGTTTATAAGAAGCTTTTATTCCCCAAGTGCTTCAGTTAGTTGAGGTTTTATTGTACTGAAACTAATATTTCATTTTTGGTATTTAAGGCTTAGGCTTACAACTAAAATACCCCCTAGGTTTGCAGATAAAAGGTTATGACTTTCAAGTCTTTGCTACAATTTTAAAAAATTTATTTAGAAGCTCAAAAAGCACAGTGAATCTCTGTTTCTTTGTATTCTAGGCATTTTTGCTCAGGAGTTAACATCGGTCACTGGCTTAGAGCATCTGGATGAAAAGCCTGATAAAGTGTAGAGGTGGGAGGTTATAGAAATGGCTAAAATGATCCCAAATATAACTGGATTTTGAAGTCCATTTTCTTGTGCTGGACACAAGTATTCTATGGAGGAAACGAAAGAGAAGATCCATCACCAGCCTGTCTTAGCAAATTGATGGGAATTTCTCTTCTGTGCAGAGGCTGGGTTCTGAGATGAGCTTGATGGGAAGTTGGAGAGGCAGATTTGATACGAGGCAGTAAAGAGCACAGGTATGGTGGGAGGAAGAACATCCAAGGGGCGTTGGATGGGTAGTGGAATCCTGGAATGGAGTTACAGTTTGGGAAGAGGGAAATAGGGACAACAGTGGCAGAGACCAAAGACAAGCCTCCCACATTCATAGTAATGCCAACGTTGAAATAGGGGGTCTGTACATTCACACAGAGGACGAGAGGGGACTTTGTTCTGAGTCAGGTCAAAAACTGACTCAACAGTTTGTAAAAGTATGCAGAAGACACCTGTTCCAGATTTGCAGGTGAGTGAAAGTGAGGAAATGATCTCCAGTGCAACAGAGCTCAAAGTGGCAAAGAACAATGCACATGAATGGGGATGCCTGAGTCCAGCGGGGAGAGAACTGCCTGGGATGAGGGAGGCCACAGTGACTTGAGCCTGCTGTGGGGGTGAGCATTCTATGCTGGAGGAAGAGCAGCCTGGGAGATGGATCAGGGACTATCGTTCTACAAGGGCAGCTTTCAGACCCAGAGTGAGTCAAAACAGGGTCGTTTAACACACCTGGAAAGAACAGCTGGATATCAGCGTCATGGTGCCTTCACTGTTCTGCATTCTGCCTGCTTGCTCTGTTGCTCGTGGAGACAGAGTACACTTCCCAAACTCTCTCTTTAACCTCCTGCCATCAGAAAGTTTGACCTTGCTTGAAAGTTATGGAAAAGAGGAATACAGCTTTTTCCTTGAAAGCTCCTTGTGTTCTGAGCGCTTGGCTCTCTTTTTTAGGATCTCTTCACTAAAAACCATTCTATCACACGATGGCAGTAGAGATATAATCTAAATTTATAAGCTATGATGCATGGATGCATCCCAGTGGGAGAAAAGTCTAATTTATGTTTTTCCATATATTTTTTTGGTTGGTGTTTGTGTTCTAAGTTTCTGGAGACATCAAACATAGAAAAGCTCTGTAATTCCAGAGGGGATTAATGCAGACAATATTTCATTCAAGAAGTGCAATCATAAATAAGAGGAGGTACTTTTAAATGGCCTCTAAATTTTTTGAGATACCATTCAAGTGCCTGTAAAACCAAAATCAACTTCCTACTTGCATTCTTAATTTTCTCTGCACCTCATTTCTTTTGTGGATGGGGACAATTTTTCAGGCTGGCCAGGACAGGAAGAAGAGTGCTTATGAAAACCAGACTTTTCCCTTTTCACGTTATCTTCACCCTAACTCTGAATTCCTTCTCTTATCTTCAGGTGAAATTTTTCTTGAGTCCTAAACAGTGATAAACAAAGCCACAGGGAAAGTGTGGAATCTGTTATGGTGAAAACTTTTCCAAACTTTTTTTGTTTGGAAAGCTTTGTGTATTTTGCCATTTTCTCACCTTTCTCAAGACATAAAAGTTAGTAACCAGTATCTTCCTCAACAGTAGCAGATTTCTTTTGAGAGCTCATAGGCCTCTTGTGATTCATTCAGTCATCTGACACATAAGGATTCCACTAGGTGCCACATACTAAGGAAATAATTTAGCAAGCATTAAGTGACCACTTAATGCATCATATACATAGTGCTGTGAGTTCTTTACAGAAATTACCTCACTTGTTCCTTTCTGCCTCGCCATGAGGTAGTTACTAGCAATATCCCTATTCATTTTACAAATGAGTAAACTGAGGCACGAGGAAGTAAAGTAGTAAAGTCATGCAGTTCGGACAGACTCATGATCAGCGACCAAAGAGTCTGACTTCGAAGTCCATGCTGTTTATCACTGAGTTGCAGGGAACAAAGGTTTTGTCTTTAGGTAGTTTAGAATCTGGTAGGAAATGGAAGCCTATAATCTATGGAAGACAGGCTCGATCCGCGTGAGATGTCATTTTGGTGGCACACTGGATGTGACTCAGGAGAAAAGATTAGTCTAGGGCCAGGGATATAGTTCAGCGGCACAGCTCCTGCCTGGCAAGCGAGAGATCCTGAGTTTGATTCCTGGTACAAAAAAAAAAAAAAAAAAAAAAAAAAAGGGTTAGTCTAGAACGTGGGTCAATTCATTAAAGGTTTATAAATGTATGGGCCGGTGAGATGGCTCAGCGGCATAAGCGCCTGCCTTGCAAGCGCGAGGGCCCGAGTTCGACTCCCGGATCCCACATACGAAAAAGGGGCCGGTGATATCGCTCAGCGGCACGGGTGCCTGTTGGCGCGCGAGGTCCTGAGGTCGTCCCCCCGGTACCCACAAAAAAAAAAAAAATAAAAATAAATAAATGTATAGGAAAAGTCAAGAGATAGGAAATTCCCACATCTAGAGAGGAGGTGGACATTTCTTTTCCTTACTGCTTCACCCTGGACATTATGAGGTTTCATGTGGGATCTTTGACAGGAGAGTAAAGAAATTGAGTCTCAGATATCTGAATTGGGGGGAAAATTTGGCTTTGAGGAGAAGATGGTGATTATTGATCTATGTTTTGGAAAGTATTTTGTTATGAGCGCTTTTGTGGGGTTGTCTCTCATGTCTACCATTTTTGTTCTTCAAACACTTTCCACTTGGGAGCTCCCTTTTGAAGCTCAGCTCCGGGAAGATAAGCGGCAGACTGCGTGGTGTGGAGCTGAATCCATGGATGAGAAGAGAACCTTTGGGTCACTTCCTAGTTTGCTCATTTCCGCCTATGTGGGACAGTAAAGGAGGTGTGGATAAAGGAGAAGCTCTGTGTAGGAACAGAGAGTGTGCACTTCCCTAAAATGACTTGCATGCTATAATTCTCAGGAACTAGGGTGAAGCAGTTGGATTATATAAACCAAATACTGATTTTTTTAATACCAAAATTAATTACTTGCCTGAATATCAAAGGTATTACAAAATCATTTTTGGCACATCCAAAATTCTGTTCAGTTTGTATTTTCCAATTAAGTTTCATTTTAAGAGTAATTTGGGGTTGTTTGGTGATTATCCTAGAACACACTGTTATTTTGGGAGAATTTTAGTTGTTTCTGTCTTTGCTTTCCTACATTGTAAAATTTGCATATGTAGGTTACGAATTAGGTACCTGAAAATACCCATTTCCTTTGTATTTTCTTTATTTTATTTTTAAATTTTATTTTAAAGAGAAAAAACAATAAAAACAATGATACAGAATTTCAAAACAAGCTAATAAGGGATTAACAATGGTTGATATATTGTGTATTATTATCTTCAAAGTAGTTGCTCAGATTGCAGGATGTAGGCAAGAAAAATTGATCAAACAATATAAGCACAAACTATTCTTTCAATGAACTAGTAGAAATTAGTAGTGTAATTATCTTAGTTGTCATATATATATATTTTTTTTCTTTTCCCTTCCTTCTTTTCTCCTTTCCCCCAGTTGTTCTTTCCTTTTGAGCGGTTTCTTCCCCTTTAACAATATCTATTGTACATTTTGGATCTTATACACTTTTAGTTTCTCACACTACTAGGGAGACAATACAATGTTTACACATGCGAGTCTGATTTATTTCACTTATGAGTATGGTCTCAAGTTGCATCTATTTACCTGTAAAAGCCTCGAGTTTATCCTTCTTTATAGCTCAGTAGTACTCCATCATATAAAAGTACCACATCTTTTTTATCCATTCCTTGGTTGATGGGCATTTGGATTGTTTCCAAGATTTAGGTATTAGAAATTGTGTTGCTATAAACATGGGTGCACATATATTGGTGTGGTATGACGTTTTTAATTCTTCTGGGAAGATACCCAGAAGGGGAATAGCTGGTTTGAATGGGACCTCTAATCCTAGTTTTTGAGGAATCTCCACACTGATTTCCACAGTGGTTGCACCAGTTTTCTTTCCCACCAACAGTGGAGAAGGCTTCTTTATTCCCACAGCCCCGCCAGCATTTGTTATTGGTTGATTTCTTGATGAGAGCCATTCCTACTGGGGTGAGATGGAATCTCAGTGTTATTTTAATTTGCATCTCTTGAATGACCAATTATATTGAACATATTTTCATATATTTATTTGCTATTTGTATTTCTTCATCTGAGCAGTGTTCATCTCAGATGTCCATTTTTGCATTGGGTCTTTGAATTTGGAAGGCCTGATTTTTTTCAATTCTTTATATGTTCTAGATAGAAGTCCTTTGTCTGAGGGACAATTGGCTAAAATTTTTTCCCACTCTGTGGGTTGTCTTTTCCCTCTGTTGGTGATTTCTTTTGATGTGCAAAAGATTTTTAACAAGATGAGATCCCAGTTGTTGATTCTTTGAAGTGTTTCCCTTGTAGTTTGGGTTTTGTTCATGAAGTCTCTGCCTACCCCCACGTCTTCAAGATTTCTACCTACTTTCTCTTCTAGTAGATTTAGTGTTTCTGTTTTAATATTTAGATCTTTGATCCATTTTGATTTTAGTTTAGTGAATGGTGACAGACATGGGTCTAGTTTTAGTCTTTGGCAGGTGGAAAGCCAGTTTCCTTTGTATTTTAGACACAAGAGATGATTAAGTTCTTTTCTGCCTAATCTTTTCTGGTCTCCTTTAAAATGTTAAGTTTGAGAAAACCATCTTCAAAGAAAGATAATCAAATTGAGACCAGTCTTAAGTTTGTGACATTATATGGTGTTAAGGATACTCAAAATGACAAAAATCCAAAGAATAAAAATAATGCTTGACTTTCACTTTACTGTTCAACCATTTGAACTATTAAAAGTAAGAAAAATTTATTATAGTGCAACAGTTTATGTTTTCCCATTTCTAAAGAGATAAATAAATAGAGAAATGGGGCCATATTTCTCCAAAAATGAATGGCTTAAGGCAATGGAGAGACTATTCACTAAAAGCCATAATAAGTAGGGACTAAAATATAGCCACTTTATGACATCTGCAGTAGCTCTTCAGCTATCTGCATTTTATAGGGTGTAAGAGAAAGTGTCTTCACTTGCCCTGGTTTATCTTCTATTTAATATATTTTTTGTATCTCTCAACACCATTTGTTGGCATCCAAGGTATTTCTATCTATTTTTACAATAGCCAAGAAGCAGGCTGGCTTAAGAGGCTAATTTGAGAGTGAGGTGCAGGAGAAGGGCAGGACCCGGTGCTACACTTTTGATCAAAATGGCTGTCCATGTGAATCTTAAACCCTGGAAGTGAACAGTTCAGCCATTTTGTCCTCATTTTTAATCTCTATTTGGTCAAACATCTATATTAAGGATAAATAAGGCAGTGTCATGACATAGAAAAAGGACCTGTGTTTCCCTAGTAGAATTGCTCTGAGGTTGAAATTAGACAGTTAGTTAAACTTCTTTTCTGAGGAAGGGGCATCTATCTGTTCTATCTTGCGGAGAGAAAACTGTCCATTTTTAGACAGTCCCTGCCTCCTTTGAGAGACCCATGCAGAGCCAATCTACAGTAATGGGACCATTAGCTCTGATGTGAGTTCAGACAGTAAATAAACCTCTGAAGAAGTGGGAAGTAGTGATGCTCACAGCCCCACTAGTTCAGGAAGAAGGAGCCTTCTAATCCGTACACAGTTTTGTGTAGTCTACTTGTCAAAATTCAGAGGTAACGGGAATAAATTATTATCATGTTATTCCCCTGTGTAAGTTTTGCTTCTGATTGGCTTTACATGGTTCTGTATAAAGTGACAAACCAACCTAGTCAGTTCTTGTTCAGTGTTCATTTTTCAAAAGGGCCCTGGGGTGCTGGATAATCTCACTGTAAAAGACCTGCTCAGCTCACGACCTGATGACTCTTGCCCCTTTTCTGGGAGGGGCTGTTTCTCTCTTTATCCATGGGAATGGGTTTCCAGATCCACATTTGGTCTGCATGACTCTTGTCCCATTGGTAAGGACTATTGCGGGTTGAAATGTATCTCAAACTTGGATTCATCACATTACTTTTTCAGGATTTGAGGGGAGAGAGAGAGAGAGAGAGAGGAAATATGTATTATCACAGGGTGTGAGGTAGCCATATTTCTCTATAATCAACGGAAATGAGGGAGCTAAGAAAGTCGATCTGGAGTGAAAGTGAGAAAAAAGAAAAAGCTGAAGCTGCTTGCAGGTTTTCTTTTTATTTGCTTCATTTTTGTGAGAATCTCTATATCCCTGTAATAAATTGCCCCAATTTATCTCGATAGAATTCATTCCTATAACTTACAATCAACAGATCCTAAATAAAACACAGACTAAAGAAGACACTGATGATTTATTTGGCTTGTGGATTTATTTCCAATAATTTAAAATACAAATCAAAAATGGCTCGTACCTAACTTGGCATAACTTTAGAACAAGAAAGTGAGGAGCAGAGGAAGTGTGGCATGAGGGTGTGCTTCAGGATTTATCCAGAGCAGATACGGATGTTGGTTTCTGGCTATCTCTGAAAAAGTGAGCATATTATTTAACCTTGATAAGCCTTAGTTTCTTTAACTTTAAAATGTAAATTATACATATAGTATTTTGTTGTTAAGTTCATGAGTGACAATATGCAGAGCAATTAGCTAACATACAGGCTTTCTTTACTAGTTATAGGAAGTTTTGGTAGAGGCAGAAGCCATTAATCTATCATTTTCAAAAACTGTTGTTGCTCCTGTCTTCTTCAAGATTGGTTCAGGAAGTGGACAGGACTCAGGGGTGGAGGAGTGAGAGTGTCTTAAGTGGTGAGAGGTGCCGATGGGCTATGAGGACCTTGAAAGAACGAAGAGAGAGACAGAGAGGGCTAAATACAAGCATCACCTAACTGAGAGTTGGGGTGCTGACCTGCTCAGGCTGGTGGACTCCCAAGAGGCTGAAGATGGTAAAGGTGCAATTGTCGTACTACAGGGGCAGTGTCGCCTCTCACTGGAGTGAGATTCTGATGCATTCGTATGTTATGCTGCATTTATATTCAGTATCCATATTTCACCAGGCCTGTTAAAACAGTTTCTCACCCTCAGACCTACTGACATTTTGAATGCACACATCTTTGTTTTGGGGACTGCCCTGTGCATTATAGGATGTGTAGCAGGATTTCTATCCTTTATCCACCAGGGATGACAATTGGAAATGGTTCAGGACACTGCCAAATGGACTCTGGTTGGGGCGGGGGTGGGATACACAAAATCACCCTTGATTGACCACTGCTGTAAGACAGTCTTATTTTATAGAAGATTGATAGCACAGTTTTGATCAAGGACTCAAATCCAAATCAGAAGAAATGCATGGTGTACTTCCCTATTCCTGCCCCCTCTTCTCACCAACATGTCCCTGATGGTCAGTTGTGATTGCTGCTTGCGAGGAGGCTGGCTCTGGAAGAAGAAGACCGAAGTCCAGACATTTTCACTGCCTCTTACCCAGTGAGGGACTTGGATGAAATTGGATTTAGAGAAGCCTAATTCTTATCCCTCTTGATAGTGCATATCTGGTAACACAGACATGCAGATCACTAGTTGTTTGGTGATTAAAGTCTTAGGCAAATATCTGGGGAATTATGAAAGTATTCCTACCTTCCAGTAGCTGTGGGCATGTGTCTGTTACACCTTTTCAGGGCTCATATGAAGCAATGGGTCTCCCGCACCAGGCAGAAGTTCCACATATTTGCATTATTGGAACTCAACTAAAGATATGAGCATACAGTTAACAGCATGAACCCAGCTCCAAGCACAGGTGTGGTGCACCATGCCCTGGCAACCACCTCCAGAGCTGTGGCCCAGTCTTTGGCATCTCTCATTAATCCTAGGAGCCCTTCTGAGAGGCCAGAGTGCAAGGAAGGAATCCAGATTTGCACCCATCCAACTTTCTGGCTTTGGGGAGAGGAGAGGATTTTTTTCACAGAAATAGAAGGCATGGTAAAGAGGTAGGGCAAGCATCTTTCCTAAGAGATGCATGATTGCTTCATTCTCCCTTTTTATAACTCGGGCATGTGTGAAGAAAGAGCAGACTGGCTGTTAGTAGTTCTCATTGCTGTTTTCAAGAGGGGCTTGGGAGTTTGTTCAGTGGGCAGTCACTAGAGTCCAACTGCAAGGCAGGACCTCTGGTTTGTAGCTCTGCATCCATGCCTGGGGTGGTGGGAGAGGTTGTACTGCTTTAGCATCAACAGGCCAGCAATGGCGAAACTTTCGGAGCTTTTAATGATACAAACAGCTCTCTGCACCACACGTGCCATAGGTTCGCCACCACTGGAATAGACCAATAGGAGTGGGAAGGCTAAATGTTGGAATCTCAGAATGAGCTTGATGTGTGAGTTCAGAGGGGTTGTAAGGTTGTAAATTAAGCCTACTCCTTTAAACAATATTTTAAAAGTTTGGTTAATCCTTATATGATCTTGAACAGGGGGCAGTGAGCACCATTTGTTTTGTTTTGCCTTGTTTTGGGAAAGATGCAGGGCTGTTCCTGTTGACCTCTGATGTCTGCACAGCATGGCCCGCAGTAGGTACAGAACGCCTTGCTGCTAGGTGTCCTGTGCTTGCTTTTCACACTTGCTTTGTTCGCGTTTAGGGAGAGTGGCTTACTGTTGTCAGAATTTGTTTACCAGAAAGCCCTCCTAATTTCTGGCTGAAAATCAAGTATAGCCAGAGACATCAAGTGACTAAATTTATTAGAATAGTCTCTAACATAGGAATAAATGGACTCAAATTGAAGGCCTAAGGCACATTTCTTCGAGAAGTCATGAATCATGTTAGTTCGTGCACTTTACAACATCTATTTTATTTTATTTTATTTTTTGTGGGTACCAGGGGTCGAACTCAGGACCTCGCACGCCAGCAGGTGCCCGTGCTGCTGAGCGAAATCACCGGCCCTATAACATCTATTTTAAGCATTTAAAATTACTACTCTTTGTATCTTTCATTATAAACAAACAAGCATTCCTTTTGTTTGAAGTACCAGAGGTTTTCAATAACTGACCTTTATTAAAATTTTGTAGTAGAATACATTAAGCTACAAACCTAAGTTCAAACAATATTAGCTGGAAATGAACATTTTGAAGAAGGGAATAAATCCTATCATTATATTTGTCAGTAACCGAGAACAATTCAGCAGTAAAGAAAGGATTAAGTAGAATACATTAAATACTATATTTTGGAAAACACTTGTTCAGCATATGTGTATAAGTCTTTGTTAATGTAACTAAATCAGTTGCTTAGCCAGAACAACTTAGCCTAGAAATCATGTACCCAAGATATGCTCCTAGTATTTTACAATGAGCATTGTTAGGGGCGCATTTTAATATGTACTATAAAATCTCTTCTGTTTAAATCTAAAGCTCACTGCAGTGCCTACTGTGGAGGCCAATATGAGTGAGAAAGGCAGTCTTGGCATTTTGTGGGGAAGGGAGAGAGTGGTACCTGGAGAGATGTTCTCAGAAATTCATTGAGGGTTAGAAGCACCAAAGGGTGACTGCCTAGGACGGGCTTTTTCTGTTTGGGTAGCATTTCTCACGTTCCTGTTAAAATGTGTCCTGGAAATATATTCAGTTTATCTAGAAAGCCTCCCTTTTTCCCACTCCTCCTTATGCATTGGGAGTATTTTTCAACTATAGTTTGAAGTTGTCTTGGAGCACAGCTCCCAAGTTTGCTGGACTGGGATTTATTTATTTATTTATTTATTTATTTATTTATTTATTTATTTTTTGTGAGTACCGGGAGTCAAACTCAGGACCTTGCGCGCCAGCAGGCACCTGTGCCGCTGAGCGATATCACTGGCCCTTTTTTTGTATGTGGGTACCAGGAGTCGAACTCAGGATCTCGCACTTGCCAGGCAGGTGCTCATGCTGCTGAGCTATCTCACCGGCCCTGGACTGGGATTTAAAAAATAACAACTAGTGTAGTGTTTCCTGGGATCTCGCTCAAAGCTTTGTGTGAAGTTAGGGGTGAGATTTTCCCGATATAATGCATTTGAAGGGTTGGCACAGTGCTTGACACACAGTACTCAGTAAACTAATGTGTTTGGAATGTGGAGCTTGGATAGTTTGGTGGGGATGGCACAGCCTTCTCAAGCCTCTCCCAACCCTTAGTCCTACCTTCTGCCTCCAAGTGGTTTCCACCAAAGCAGGTAAGAGATTTATTAAGTGGACCCAATGTGATGATGATAGTTTCATCTATACTTTTTAAAATATCCTCTGACTGTGACACAGTGGATACCAAGATTCATATGAGTGGAACTGAAAAGCCTCTTAATCTCCAGATACTTCCTTGTCACTCTATCTCAGTGTCTGAAATTCTTCCCACAGGGTACTCGCTACTCTTCCAGATAACAACGCAGGAAGTTTTGGAGAGGCACAGGTGAGTTCATCCCTCATTTTCAGAAGCGAGAAGATGTGGATTCCTAAGTCCTTCTTAGTCCCAGCTTTTGATGCCTTCATCAAAGACAGGCTCTTGGACAGGAAGGACTACGGACAGATTTTAAGATTTAATAGTTTTCCCGTATTTCACACAGGTAGTTTCTACAGGAATAAACATATAATGTGCACACAATTCTCAATGCCTGTGTTGAAATCCATGGACTTCTGTCAGAATCCTGGCCTTGGGCTTTGGTGATTCATCTGTCATTCTCTACCTTAGCCATAGAAGCAGCAGGTGGAGTGAAAGAGCCTGTTCCGAGCAGCCAGATTTTGTTTTGGTTGTCAGCTAAAACAGAAACCCCATCATTCTGGATGTGGCAGCTCGTTAGTAGAAAAGCCACTGGGAGGCTCTGAGTTGGTAATTTAGAGCACAGACTTATTCCCTGATACAGCTGTAGAGCGGCAGGTGGTTGTGACTTAAACAAACATTAGCTTTAAGAAGGTGGAATCAGCAGTGGATGAACCTTTTATGATTTATTATTATTCCTGTGTTGAATGTATCAATATGGCTAAAGAGATGTGCGTTTTGTTTTCTATTTACCTGGATTCTTTTCTCATTCACTCGCTGAGACATGTGTAAGAGAGAAGTCACTTCAATTCTACCTAACAAACACTGTGCACCCACTGTGTCCCGGACACCCTGCTGGCTTTGGGGAATCTTTAGCTCCTGTTTTAAATTTTGGTGTGAAGATAGTTATGTATAGAGCCTCACAGTAAATGAACACAGGAATTCCTTCAGAGCTCTGGACAACAAGAGATTCTGATCAGGGGATGAGAAAAGGAGAAAATGAACAGGACCTAAAAGGATAAGTAGAGCAAAAATAGATTAGAGGGAGAGAGTTCAAGGCAGAAGGAGTTGTCAGGGAAAAATCTGAAGGTTATCAGAGTGATTGAGAGTAGGAAGGAGAAAAAAGGGGGTAATCATTCTGTGTCTCTCTGATGGGTATGCTCATTTTCAAAAATGCACCTCTACTAACCCATCTTCCCTGGATGCAACAGACCACAGACACCCCGAACTAGGAAGGTGTGCAGCAACCTCTGCAGTCTGGGGGAACAGAAGGAAAATCAGCAACAGGACACAGAGAATAAAAGAAGCTATGAAAAACAAATAGGGTATTAAGAATGTAAAAAGGCAAATGGATCTAAAATAAGTATAGGAAATTCAATAAACTTTGTCTATATATCTATTATTGCTTCAAAGATATAAGGGGAAACGTTAACCCACGGAAGCAGTACAAATGTAGAACAGCTGTGATTTACCCTAGTCAGAAATTTGATGCAAAGCCTAAAGATAACTATAAAATGCTTTAGAAGCTATTAAAAAAAGGTTAAGATGATTTCACTAAATGAATAAAGATGAAACGTCCATAAATGGGAGTCCTCAGTTTGTACAGTCATTGCGAATTCCTGCATTTTTATAGGTTTAATGTGATTTCAATTAAATTCTAACGGGATTTTTTTTTGAAGCTTGTCATAAGTGCTGTCTTACTAGATAGCAAAATGTATTTTAAAGCTAAACTAAAATTTTATGATATTGAAGCAAAAATATGACAAATCAATTAAACAGAAAAACCTCGAAACAGGCATTTGCATATGTAAAAATGTAGTATGTTATTATGGAGTGATTTCTAATTAATTTGTTAGTCTACGGTAGACTGGAATAATTAAGTATATGGAAAATTGTCTAATCCTCCAGTCACAGTATACTAAAATACATTAACATTAGATTAAAGAATTAAATATAAAGGAGTAAGTCACGTGCACATTTTGAGAAAATATAGTAACTGTGTAAAGGAAATATTTTTTTCTGACACTAAAAATAAAGGCATAAACCATTACTTAATAGGTTGATAGATTTGTGAATAAGTTGAATAAAAAACCTGAAAAGTGTTTGCCAAATGTATTTGGTAGGTTGGATCTTTAATGCTTAAAAAAGTGCTCATAGATCAGTGCAGAAAAGGTAAAAAACACAGCAGGAAAGTGAATAAAAGATGTAGACAATTGAAAAAAATGACAAACCAGAAGTTTATCAAGATACTTTTCGGTTATTTATCAAATTTGCAAAGAGTTTACCAACATAATACTTGTTATTTTTCAGGGTGAGAAAATGTTGATGCTTTCTTCATCTTAGTGGTAATTTAATTTTCGCTATCTATGGAGAGTGATTTAGTGATAGTCATTGCAAGCCCTAAGAATTCTTAATCCCACCCAGAAGTTCCTCTTCTAGGAACTAATTCTAAGAAAATGATCAAAATTGTGTAAAAGCCTTATAAAGCAGATGCTTATCCTAGAAGTTTTCAAAAATGAAAATGAGGCCGGTGAGATGGCTCAGTGGCATAAGTGCCTGCCTTGCAAAGCGCGAGGGCCCAAGTTCGACTCCCGGATCCCACATACGAAAAAGGGGCCGGTGATATCGCTCAGCGGCACGGGTGCCTGTTGGTGCGCGAGGTCCTGAGGTCGACCCCCTGGTACCCACAAAAAAAAAAAAAAAGAAAGTGAAACCACCCAAATCTCCAAAAAAAGAGATTGGCCAAATAAATCTGCATAATAGAATATTATACAGCCTATTAAAGTCATGTTGTATAAGACTTTAATGAGCATGCTCTGTGTTGAAGAATAAAAATAACTATAGGACACCATCCTACTTTTGAAATAATGTTACAGTGCTGTAAATATTTACAAATGTAATGCTGGGCACATGTAAATCCCTTATTAATAATGACTACTAATATGGGGGAGGATTAAAGATGACTCTGATTTTCTTCGTGTTTTTCAATTCTACTATAAAAAAGCTAAAATTGAAAATACCCCCCCACTCCTCTTTCCAAAAGCCAAATCTCAGTGGCTCAGAGCATTCTTTTAGAAATACTGACAGTAAGAACATAAAGGAGTTGGAGTGAAAATTCTGGAAACAGGATTGTCAGTGGCAGTAGGATAGCATCAGGTCCCCCAAATTCACACCAGCCAGAGGCCTCCTAGGACAGAGAGCATGAGCAACCTACGAATCGTCTCAGAAGACCTGTGGCTCCTGCTCTTTGCCCTCTCTGGCCGCGCACACACCCAGAGCGGGAGGAAATAGCTGGGTCCCTGCGGACACTCAAGGACCGGTGAGACTGGGGCCAAGCTCCAGTGCGCAGGACAGGCTGGGTCCGCACGCCCTGGGTGCTTCCCCCAGCTACTGTGACTTGGACAGGAACCTTTTGTGTAAAACGGAAGAGAAGTGCTTTGTTCTTTAAGAAACTGACAGATTGGACAATCAGAGGGAGTGGCTGTTAGCGTGGACCGAAGATCTCACCTCTCTAGATGAAGAGACCTTCATCAAAAGGGATCAGTGGTGAAGGAGAAGCCCCAGAACCCCAGTGCGAATGGAAGGGGCTGACTGCAAGTGAAATGCAGCTGAGAGTAGGGCTTGGGCAAGACACAGGAAGAAAATTAGCACATGATCAAGGCTGGTCACGTTCTACTTATAGTTTTCCTCCCTCCCTGCCCCCTTCTGCCCCTTCTCTTCTCCCTTTCCATATTTATTAGTCACCCGCTGAGTACTATCATTCCAGACTTCAAACAGCTCAGACCTGAAAAGAGCTATCCTTCAAGATTTAGGGACTCTGTCACGGGTTCACACTCTCTTCCGGGACTGTCCCCTCTCCTGTGTCCCCGTTCTTCCCTTAAGGGTAAAGGGAGTGATGATTTGCACTTTCCTCCTGTGATAGTCAGCAGCCTTCAGGATTTAGTCTCCTCTCCCTTGAAGGCTCTAATACTGGGAAGACAGAAAAGGATGGAATTTCCTAGGTCTGTGAAGTGGGATTAATGGTTCTTGCTGGGAGAAGCTTCTTAAAATGCAGATTCCTAGGCGTATATCCAGATATTCCAACTGAGTAGGTAGAGAGCAGGACCCAGACTGTCTGCATTTTTAACAATGTCGTTTGTTGAATCTGAGGTCCTTCACAATTTGGGAAATGTTGAGGCTTTGAGTCCTTGTCATCTTGACACACTCTGCTTCTTTCAGTGATAGGTTTCATAGGTGACAGACTGCATGCAGTCCAGAAGTTCTCGGGAACAACTGTTAGGAATGGCTTTCTTTAAGGAGGTTTTTGAGCTGGATGGATACATTTGAGATTCTGCTATGATGGAAAGTCTGGGGGCTTGCTTTTGGACCTTTTATGAAAAAATTTACAAAATATGACTTTTTACTAACTTTCCACATTTCTGTGTTTTATCGAAGAAAAATAAAAGACTGGCATTCTACTGGGATGGGAGAAAGCTGAAGGTCTTACACTCTGCGTGGGAGAGTTGAAAATTGTTTAAACAAGTTGAGAGAAGCAGTGATAAAAGACATTTCATTTTGAGTTCATGGTGGGGCTCATGCAGAGTGACTGGAAGGACAGTTGACCTCTGAGATGGGAAACAGATCCATGCTGGTCTTGTTCTTGGTACCACAGGTAAATCAGATAGGAGGAATTAATGAAAGGCCATACTTGCCTGGTTTGGCAAGATCACTCCTCTTTTTCTGCTCCAGCCTACAATTTATAAGTGGCACTCTAAGCCCCTTCTGCAGAAGGTCTCCTTCCTTTCTGCAACCTCCCTACATCATTTTACCTGATTTCTCTGATTTTTTTCTTTCCTCATAGTCTATCTTATTCATTTTCATCGGAAATTTTTTATCTGTTCTGTTTCTGATCTCTGGGATTTGATTTTGAGCATTGTGAGAACTTGTTGCATCTCGTTCTTTCTGTTTTGGAGATTAACTTTTGGTTCTTTTTTTCTTTATTTCTTCCCCTCTGCACGTCCCCCTTTTGTTTCCTCCATCCTACTCTTACTTCCAAGAGTGGAGCAGCTGCTACCCTGAGTGTTCACAAGATGGGTGTCTACTATTTGAGAGCACAGTAACTGTGCTTAAATGTGCACATTGCCTGCAGGACTTGACTTCCTTCGGTGCGTCTTGCTTCTGTGTGATACGTACCCTGGTAGGCTCTTTTCTCTTTCACATGGTGGTGGACCTCTCAAGATGCCCGAGCATCCCTGTTTGGTGTTGTAGGAGGTGGAGTTCTTTAGGTAAGGTGTGTGTGTGAGTGTCTGTGTGCATGTGTGTGTGTGTGTGTGTAGCTAGAGACTTAATAAGGAAGCCTAAGCTGTGTCCTCTGGGTCAGCTGTTGTCAAATAGACCTGAATGGACCTTAAGTTTAACATCATCATAATACAATCTAAGGCTCCACCAAGAAATGTTCTCAGCCTGATGCATTTTTCCATTGCTCTTTCACATTGTGCAGAACCAAATGAATGAGAAAAGAATGAAGTACTGAAGAAGCAAATAAAGTGATCTTTAGAGTTGCATCTTCAAAAGGGATTTGAGTGTTTGATGATAATGAGAGGAGACATATTCCCTGTGTCCGGGAAGGGCTGGCCTGAGGCAAATTTGTCAAGTAGTTAGTTTGGTTGTCAGGGTCCCTTTTTCCTGCTCAGTCATCTACTTTCTTAATCTTGCCTTCAGGCTGTCCAGATTCTTCATGTTCTTATTCTATGAGTTTTCATTGAAGGATTAACCCTCCAGACACGTTCCTTGTCCATCACTAAGGTGAAACAAGCTCAATGCTTAATCAGTTTGATCAGTTAGTGTATTTTGAGGCATGTACTTAAGAACCACAGGAGTGCATTTCATAGCACTGTAGGGTAGGGGAGCTGGAGTGGAGGGTCCTTCTGTGGTTGCAGGTTGGTGGGGAGTAGGGAGGGAGAAAGAATGGTTCCATGGTCAAAAGGACTTTGGGATATGCTTATTTTGCATTTATTCAAGAGGTAGGATTTCCAGGTATATTAGTCACTTTCCTATTGCTAGGACAAAATACTTGACCTCTACAATTAAGGAGGAGAAGCTTAGTTTGGTTCACAGTTTCCTAAGGTTCAGCCCATAGTCTGCTGGCTTCAAGGTGGAAATGGCGTGGCAGATGGGCATGGTAGAGGAAAACTGCTCAACTCATGGCAACCAGGAAGCAAAGAGAGGGAAGAGTCAAGGTAAGGACAAGAAAACATCATTTTACATCATGGCCCCAGTGACCTACCTCCAACCTGGCCTAACTCCTAACATCACATTCAGCTATAATCTCATCAAGGGACTAATCCACTGATGACTATAGCACCGCCATGATCCAATCTCCTTTAGAAAGCCCCACTTCTGACACAAAGCTTTTGGGGGATATCTTAGATCTTAATCATAATAAAAGGTCAGATGTAGGGCCAATAAAGTGGCTATATGCTTTATGTGCAGAATCACTTGTGTATAGGAGAACATTAACTTTCTCTGGGAGGAAGAATGAGATAGGTAGGCATGGAGACAGCTGCCCATGTGGTATAATCTAGCGGGTAACAAGTGTTGGAGTCATTTCTCTGTGGCCTACCATGGTGATGGAAAGGCCCATGCTTCTCACCTCTGTGTACTCTGTGAGTACTTTTTGGCAAGTATTTGTCAAAATCATCAGATCAACTGAGGGGTCTAACTAGGAATAGGAAAATATAAACTCATGAGCACTCAGGAAGCAAAGGCATAGACTAGTTGATAAAGCAAAATTACCCCTGGTTGATCCTAGAAAATAGAACAGAAGTCTAATTGGTTTTGGGAGTCTAGCGTGTTGCCAGACATGGCATATGGAGTTCTGAAAATGAAGAGGGGATGTGAGGTTTTTGGGTATTTGGGGAAGGAGTAAAGGAGGAAAGCATGAGGGAAGATGTCTAAATAAAGTTGGGGAATGAAAGATAATCTTTCCTAACTTCAGAACTTTTCCAACATTTATTTTTTCTGTGGATGCTTTTATTTCTATCTACATATTTGAGGAATGGATCAATAGCTCATCCTAAAGAGGAAATTTTAATTAATTGCATATCAGACTATGTCATATTACCAAACTTGCTATACCAGGCTTGTAAGAGAGATCCATTTAGGGAAATGAAGTCTATGGGTTGTCTGCTTATATGAGTTAAACAAATGAGGTGGATGGCATATATCTTTAAAATCACTTCATAATACCAACTGAAAAAGAACATGGCCTTTTATATCTGTGGCCTGGGTTTTAGCCTGTCACAAACTTACTTCCTATGCAAGGAGGAGGGATGGGGTAATTTATCTTGTGAGAGTTAATTTTATGTGTTAACTTGACTGGATTTAGAGATGTCCAGACAGCTGATAAAATGTTATTTTTGGGTTTGTCTCAGAGACTGCGTCAGGGAAATACTAGCATTTGAATCAGTAGACTGAGTAAAGAAGAGGTCCTCAGCCAGGTGGGTAGGTATTGTCCAATCTCTTGGTGGCCTGCATAGAATGAAAAGGTGGTCCTGGTTCTTAGGCCTTTAGACTTGGATTTATACCACTGTACTCTCTTCCCCTCCATCTTGTGGGACTTGTGTACTTCCATAACCACATGGGCCAATCTCTCATTATCTATCTGTTTGTCTATCTGTTTGTCTATCTGTCAATCTATCTATCTATCTGTTCAAATATCTATTTTTCTATGTTCCTCATTGACTCCATTTCTCTGGGGAACTAATACACTTGCCAATTGCAGAATTAAGGAGATATCCATAATTCATTCAACTTCATGTAGATAGTGAAATGTTTTAGGCCTCACTCAAAAATAGTGACGTGATACCCTATTGCTTTTCAATAGCTTTAATTAGAAGTCCTATTTTTGTCAAGACAATTTTCTCCTGCCTCATTTCTCCAGGCAGGATGGATGAGCCACCTTTGTTCTTCTGCTCTGGAGATATTTATCCTTCTGACGTTCTTCCTCTTGCAGTACTATCTTTGGTTAACTTAATATGATACTCTACTATCTGCAAGAGGCTAAGCTATGCTGTAGTAACAAACATACCCTGAAATTTCAATGGCTATGACAAAGCCTTTTTCTTCTTCATCAATGTCCAACATGTATCAGCTCAGTTTTTCTTCCCAAAAACGATATGGTGAGTAAGTGGCATAATCTTTTTTTTTATATGCTTGTACCGGGAGTCAAACTCAGGACCTTGCGCTTGCCAGGCAGGCACTTATGCCGCTAAGCTATATCACTGGCCCATAAGTGGCATAATCTTTGGTATTATCACTGATAAAGAACCATAGACCAGAGATAGTACATAGTAAAACTGGAAAAAAAAGTGCACACCTATGGAATCAAACTGATATGCATTTGAACATCATGCACCAGCTTACTCCCTGAAAATGCAGATAACCTCATGGGGTGTCTAGGAGGATTAAATGATGTAGCATATGTAAAGCTCCTAGTTCAGTATCTAACTCAGAGCAGTTACCCAACAAATGTTATTTCTCGTCACTTCCCATGTCTGACTATGGCAGTTGCAACATGTATGTGGTCCAGTTTTGGATCCTGCATTTACCATTTTTTAGCTGTGTGCTTTTAACTACCAATGTGGTAGGTACCACATGGTAGGTGGGAACAACATTGTAACCCAACTTCTTCCTTGAATATTTTAAGTAGATTATATTTTTTTCCGTAGAATAAATGGTGGAAAGCTGCCAAACTTTTCAAGCTAATTCCTTTTATTATCTCCTTTGGTTTACACCTAGAATTAATATTTACTAATATCAATATGAGTATCCCTGACCATTAGAGTGCTCTGTTAGGGAAATAAGCATATTTCCTTTTTCTAATTAATCTGACTACTCCTTAGAGTAACCTTAGCAAGCAGAGAGATGAAACATTCCAATTATTTTTCTATAATGCTATAATCCTTTTACAAGTGCTTTTCTCTGATGTATGATCTCCTAAATCAGACACTAAAGAACAAATATCAGCTTTGATTGGACAAGCCTATCCTCCACAGTAAAGGGAGAGAAACAACTCACTAAAAACCATGATTCTCTCAACAGCTGTGACTTCTGAAGGAAGTGTTTCTCACCACACCACTGCGTGCTGAGTGCTCTGCTTGATTTGTTTCCTGCAGGGGCCACCACTGATTGTGGCATTTGGAATCAGTGGCTGTTTTCTTGCTGATGACAGTGAACAAACTGTGAAGTGGATGAGGATGGATGTGGGAGGCGAAGGAGCAAGGGTGAAGGAGGAGAATAGGTGGAAACACAGAAGCTGTGAAAACAAGTAGGACATAGAAGGGTAGAAGACACACGGGAAGTGATAAACTTCAGTTGTACTGGCTCACAAAGACACAAAGCAAGATAGCCAAGTATTGCATGTGTTCTCTCATATGTGGAATCTAGAAAAAGAAAATGATATAAAAGCAGAAGGGAGATTTAGAGAACAGGAAAGGGATGGGGGAGAGGGGAGAGGAGAGTAGGGGTGTTAACATCACATGGTGGATGCCATCACAGTATGTTATATATGTTGTGAAAATGTCGCAATGAAACTCATTATTCTGTATAATTAATATGTGCTTAAAAAAGCAAGACAGTCTGGGCATAGAAATCAGCTAGAGATGAAAACAGAAGCCCCAACTTTGAGAGCTGGTTTTGCATCCTGCATGTACCATTTTCTAGTTGTGTGCTTTTAACTGACTAAATAAGTACTATGAGCTTAAAAAAATGAAAGAAACAGGTGAAGTCAAAGCCACTGTATAATATGAGTCATTTTTAGTTACTTTATAGAAATGGAGTCAGATGCACATAGAGTTAGATTGAAAAACAGCAGAAGACGCAAAGTTTATACTCATTTAGTAGTGTTTTTTAATATATATTTTATGTATGACAAGTTTAGTGGAGACTCAATTCATTGGAAGTAGAAACGGGAAGCATTTTTGTGTTTCTGAACAGCTGCTAGCAGCTGTATCCTATTCTACCTTTCTGCTCGATAGCAAGATTCCTTAAAGCCTCAGTCTAATTTCCTAATCTCTCAGACACTTTTTGTTAACAAAACCATCTCCAGTAAGTTCCTGGAGACTCAGTACAAATTATCTGAAAATTCATTCTCACGCACGAGTCAAAGCCGTTCTCCATTCCCATCTCCTCTTTCTCTCCCCAGTGCAGATGGTGCAGGTTCCCACTCCCATGGGATGTTGGGAAGTTATCTCCCTCTTCTGGGCTGGTCCATATCAT
Organism: Erethizon dorsatum; assembly: GCA_028451465.1. Lineage (NCBI taxonomy): Eukaryota > Metazoa > Chordata > Mammalia > Rodentia > Erethizontidae > Erethizon > Erethizon dorsatum. The sequence continues at coordinate 16,110,116 of CM051824.1, forward strand.
TAATCCAGTTATTTGCCTGTGTGCCAGTGTGATAGGTTGCTGATGAGAGATCCACTCCCAAATTGCCCACAGGCACTCGCCGTGGTCCTTTCTGGGGCAGGTCATACCTTGCGGTTGACAACTTGGCAGGAGGTTTCCCAGTAGGGTCTTCTGTTCACAATCATAATTATGCATCTCATGGCTGAAATCAGCCAGCCCTTTGGAGAGATTCTTGCTTCCAATAAGGAATATATTCTAAATTTATAAGTGGTAACTTTATCTTTTTCTTAGCTGTTTTCTTAGTTTAAAACTAGGAAAAATAAGGAGAGGAATGCATCTCCCTGGACTTTAAAATGTATATTGATATGTACATACATAATATGTAGATATTAAACTCTAGAGGGATCCGTCTCTCTATTGTCTATCTATCATCTATCGATCATCTATGTAATCATTTATTTTTATCTAAAGCCTACCTCTGAAAAATTTGAAATCTTAAATACAATTCATTTCAAATTCCTTTCCTTGAAATGTTCTCTTTCATTTTATGGAAAGACAACATTCATAATGCAATGGATCCTCTTGTAAAGTTTTGCATTTTCATGTGGCAACCAAATGATGTTGAGATTTTCCAAAAATTGGCTTGATGGAGAATTGTACATAAAAGATGTCATGAACTATCTGACAGAATCTGGCCTGCAGGTTGGAGATTCCTTGTACTTGACATAAAGGAACCCCAACCTGGATAAAACAGAACATGTGATTGGTGTTTCTGTTAAGTGACTAACTATAACTCCCTAATCAAATTTATTATATTATAGATTTGCTGTTCAGATTTGGAAACCCCACCTATAACGTTTCTTTGATTCTGTCATTGGAAACAGTTTTTTTTGGTTTTTTGGTTCATATGACATTAGGATCATCTTCTTGAATGCAAACTTTATCCCCATAAGTAACACCAAAGTCAGCAGGATTTCTTTCAGAAGGTGGAAGGACATTGAAGGATCCATCCATTGTTTCCCTTTGGCTCTGGGGTTTGTACTTCTCTGCTCTTTTCTCATGATTAGATCCAAGGCCATTAGAAGGATTTTACTGAAGAACGTGTGATAACAACAGAATACAAAATGAAGTGGAAGAGCAGGAGCCAACTCAGTAAATTAATTTCATCTTAATCATAGAATTGGAGACTCTTGGAGTTCGAAAAAACCTTAACACCTGTGCAGTCTAGTGACCTGTGCTATGTTTAATTCTCCTTCAGTATCCTGAAAATATCAGTCAGCATCTTCTGACGAGCCCCAGATGGAGGCAGAATGTTCACAGATACTGAAAATGCATCCTTGTAAGAATCCTGAATATATCATCTGTCCTTTCCAGACTTCAGGTCTTGAATATGTTCATTTTCTCTCCTTTAGCTCTCTCTTACTTCTAGTCATTCTCCCTGACTTCATCTTTTCTTTATTTGATGGAAATCCAGGATTTCTAGAATCTTGGTTGTTCCATTTATCTGTATTACCCCTAGGCTGGCACCCAATATTATAGGTCTGGTCTGATGGAGCTCAAGGTAAGGCAAAACCATATCTCTTATTCACTAAAACTTACAAGTTTTCTTCTATTCTCCCCTCTACCTTTTTATGATGTCAAGTCACATCTTCCTTGGCCTTTTGCAGATGAATTTTGGAATCAAGGACAAGATCTTGCATTTGTAGACACTACATTTCATATTCTTAATTTCCTTTTCATGAGCTACTCAGCCTGCCTACTTTATACATTTTCTTTATAATTATGAGCTTGAAAATAATTTTATTTTCTCTTCAATTAATAACAGTTTTAGGTGAAGATTTCTCTTAGGTGTATGCAGTGGTTTCTAAAATTTTGTTTTATGTGAGGATCGGTTTACATTTCCCTTTCTCATCGCTCACCCAAGAGAGAATGTTGGCAGATTTAGAACAATTTTCATATTTAAAAAAATTGTTCCTGATGTCACATGTCCTTCTTTTTATTCTTCTAAATATAAATATGTTATTCATTTTTTAAATTCAAGAAATTAAACACTACTGTCTGATGTCTATATTTCGTATGTGTTCTGAAAGTCTTTTAAAATGACTTTTCCCTTTTCATTACATTTTAGATGATGGTTGTGGTGGTGATTTCTATTATTTCCTCTATGTCTCTTATTTTGTCATCTTCCAGAATGATTATGAGTGGGAGACTGTGTCTCCTTGGTCAAATTCAGGGTCCATTTTGCCTCAGGCAAGGATATTTTTCTCTTATCTCTTTTGCACTTCTAATTCAAAAACCAGTTTTTTAATGTTTCTATCTTACTGCAAATGGTGCCCCACTTACTCCTTATTTCTTTTATGTTCATCTCTTAGTCCCTTTTACATGGCCCACTGAATCCTCCTACTGGAAGTGGACATGTCGTTTCCTTCAGTGTCAATGTTTCAGCCATTTTTACCTTTCTATTGGTCTTTCATCTTTTTTTTTTTTTTTTTTTTGGCCTTTCATCCTTGCTTCAGACTTTTCATGTCTTATCATAGAAATTATAAATAGTACTCTTCATGGCCTTCTTTCCTTCCTTCCATCCCCCAACTTGGAAGTGATGTCTGTATATTTAATTTTTTTTTTTGTCTTAAGGTCCTTCACAAAATTGTGTTGTGGAGTAGCTCATAGCCAAGCCCACACATTCAGTGTGCTTAGCAGCCCTGTTGAAGATGGTCAGTGCTTGCTGATATACTTGTGCTTTTGATATTTCCCAAATTCCCTTGCAATTAAGGTGCCATTGTGAGTAATTCTGGTCACACGTGTATGTCACTTTCAAGCTGAGAGTAGTTCAACATCAACTGTGCTTTCCCTATCTTTTCTTCTCCACCATCTGTGCTTGGCAGGTCCCCCCATGACCAAGAAGCCACAAGTTGGTAGAGCCACAAGATGGAAGCTGCCTTGGCCTCTAATTATAGTTAGAGGAGAATGATCCTGTGCACATCAGACTGCCATGAGTGAGAAATGAACTTCTGTTAAGCTACTAAAATATGGAATTTGTTTGTTATCTTAGCTTAGACTGACTTACCCTGACTGAAAAAGCAATCATCTGGCTCCTTGACACAGGTGATTCTAACTGTGTGACATGGATTAGGAGACAGCTGGGAGCTCATGGAACTCATTGCTGCTAGGACTGAGAATACGGGGGCTGTTGGTGAGCCACTGGGTTAGCATTAGTGTAAGTTCTCCAGGCAAATTGTTTTAAATGTTTTCTGGGCCATTTTAAGGAATCCTTTTCTGTCATGCTTCCTGAAGCTTGGCCTTTCAAAATGTAAACACTGAGGTGCTTTCTGTTTCTAAGATTGCCTCTGATTTTAGGCTCAGCTAACAGTTTTCAAAAAATACAGGACAATTACTTGCTTTTCCAAGCCCTTACCAAAGCCCCCACTGGCGCAGACTCTCTCCTGCTATTTCAGCAATGTAGTTTTTAGCTTTGAATGCTGGGGGCTCCCATTTAGGTGTGTGGCCAAATGAACCAGACAGCTGTCTTCTCTAAACTAGGCTGCAACAGCTGAAAAATCTGTCTGGGGAAGAAGAAGGCAGATTCTGGCTTAAGGGAAATCCTGGGGCAGCTCACAACTTTGCTTCTCCACAAGCCCACAACAGAAGGTGTATGAAACAGATGGTCACGTGCTACTTTCTAGGTGACTGTGTGTGGTTTGGATCATGATATGAGAAAGATAGGCTTTTATGCATAGTGCTTCCTAAATGTACATTGTTCTTCATTTCTTGTAACCAAAATCTTTCTGAGGCAAGAGGACATCCACAGAGGATCAAGAACCATGGTTTATGGGTTGGTTCCAAATACAACTGTGGAGAGGAATGGCATATATAAGTTCATCACTTTGGACAATCTAAATCTGGTCCAACTTGGCATTTACACCTGCTGACTCCAGGGCCAAGCATCCAAATCTCTTCCTAAAACCACCTAAAGTTAATGATTTGTGGTCAGAGTTACAAAACTTTTAGGAATACTGGATTGTTAAGGAGATAAAACAATGTTTTATTCTCTCTTATTAAAGAAGGTAGACACACTGTTCTGAAAATAGTACATTTCTGCCATTGGCATCAAGAATAGTCTCTTTTCTTAAAATGTAATGATATTTTAGGCAAGGATTCAGCACCAGGGATGGCTTTCAGCAGTCTCTTCCCTTTGATCATTATAATTGAATAATTATCATACACACAAATGTTCTATTTATGCTAATGCATTGGCTATAGAGAATGACACAACAGTGTTCAGATTATGCTGGTTGCATTAAGAATGGAAAAAAGGCCACATTGAGGTAATTTCATTTCATTATTTTTGTAATTATTTCCTCTTCATTAACGCTTCTTGAGATTTTCATATTCAAAGTTAGTGTTTATTTAACAAAATTGCTCTTTCTTGAGCTAGATCATCATTTGCAAGACCCTCAAGCCTGGGAAATATTTAGTATTAACCCTTCAAAAGTTAGGATTAGTTTCATCTTTTGGTGATGAGTTTGTAAATAAGTTACAAGTTTATCTCTCTTTGACATGGAAATATGGAAACAGGCTGGCCATCCAATGCTGGTAAATTTCTTCTGTTCTATATGTTGTGAGTGATGTAAACATCTTCTGACTCATTGATTTGCTTTTTGTACCTTCTCTTCCTAATGTCAACCAATTACCCAAGTCAGCTGCATCAGTTTCAGCCATCAAATTAACACTGTGGTCTATAGAAAGGAGGAAGGGCTATAGCAAGTGTTGCCTGCCAACTGATTTTTTTCCTGCATTGCTGAGAATTGAATTCAGGGGTTCAAACATGCTAGCACTCTATCACTGAGCTACATTGTCAGCCCCACTGAATGATTTTAAGGATGGTCATAGAAGCTAAAAAAATGTCAATTTGAAAGTAGAACTGGGATGACTAGTAGATTGGAAGAGTACGTATGTGGGGAAGGGGAAGAGAAGGTTGGGTTTGATCAATGCATGCACTATGTATGCATGGAAATATTTTACACTGAACCCCATTAATATGGACAATTAATGCATGGTAACATATTTTTAAAGAAAAAGTCCCTGGAAATACAATTTATCAGGGATGAGTAGGTCGTATCACCTTCTTCAGCCAGAACTGGGATGTGTGGCATTATATAATTACAAAGGAAGCTGAGAAACTTAGCCCACCCCCTTCTCCCCGCTGGGACAGTCGTGAAATGAGCTAAAAAAATCCAGGGTTTCATTAATACGAAAAAGGGGAGAGCACTTCTTGATAGTCATCCATCGGTTTCAGCCTCACTATTCTCAAACACTTGAATGAACCAGAGGGACGTGGGTTGAAACTTCGTTGAGAAATAATCTAAATGAGTCCTGTGGAAGGTCATTCTGATTCTGCCCCAAATGCTGGCCTTATGGGCAGTTCATCTTGGCCTCCTGGGGAAAAGCATTTCTCCTTTTCAGGCTATATTTCTTATGTATCCCATTCATGTTCTTTAAGATTTTAAAGCTTTAGAATATGCAAATATTCTCTGGGAATATTAATGGATGAACTAGCACGATGTCGTACAAGAACATAGATGTTAGAATTAGACAAAATTACTTTTAATCCTGGTTCTGTCTGTCACTTGTTGCATGAGTGAATATGGGGATGAATATAAATATCATGGGTGAATATCCTGGCTTCAGTTTTCTCATCTGTAAAATGAATTACGATAAAGCCTTATTATATATATATATATATATATATATATATATATATATATATTATAATTATATAGTGTTTCCACAATGCAGAGTTGGTGGTTAAAATGACCCCTTTTTTTTGTCCTTTCCTACTAGTTATGCTCATAGCACCTTCAATTGGATTCTCTTATTAGCAATTAGATTCTTAGAACACTGGGACCAAAAAGATGTGCCTAAAGATGTGTTACTTATGATAGAGAATGGTCAAAATAATTCTGAGGAAGAGTAAGTTTTCTGAAAGGATGCATGTGTGGCAGTGGTTTAAGGCACTGGTCAGCATTAGGCAGGATTAGATCTCTCAACTGCATCCAGGAACACATTCATTTTGATTTGTTGCTATGGTGGTTGTAATCAAATCATTTAGCATGGGGGCATTTTGATATACTCTGAAACAGAGCATAAATCTCTCACCTTTTGAAAATTGTCAGCCAGTGGGCAAAACCAGCATTTATTTGGAGTGAACCTCAGGGCAGATTTGGACAATGGGGTGAGTGTTGAGATTGAAAGTTTGGCTTAAAGATGGAGTAAGTATCAGAAATTGCAGTTGTAGCTTTTTTAATACTAAAGCATGACCATTTTAAAATTTCTTATCTTGGGCATCTTTAAGTATCATACCACCTTATCAAATGACTCATGTCAAAATGCCCTGCTTAAAATCCAGTCTTAGTACTGGATAAGCATGGCATAGATTCTGCTTTAGAAAAGGTCTTAGCCATTCCAGAGGAATGCAGTCTTTTAGGCCTTCAGGATATCATCAGTGAAACTGGGACAAACGCTGGACCTAAAGATCCCTTCCCAGGGGTTACGAGCAGTCAGCAGGCTGCTTTCCCATGTGTATCTCCACATGCATTAGTAGTATTCTTGTGCTTTTGGATTTGTGCAATGGCGTGTGCTGACCTTTGGCGTGGAGCTGGCCAGGAGTAGTTTACTTTTTCCCCCATAAAGAACTGTTGCTAAATGATTGCTGTCTTCTTCCTCTTTTACAACTGCCATCTCACCGCTGTATGTGAGTGCAGTGAAGCAACGAAGCACTGACCGTGCCTTTCAGAGCTGTGTAAATCCCTTGCTTGATAAACGAGCTGCATGTTTACAAGATCTACACGCTAGAAGGGGAGCTATCCAGGGTTCTGAAAGAAAAGCACGCTGACATATGTCATAATAGGTACGCAGGGAAATTCTGTTCAGAAGACTATATTTCCTGACCTTAGAATTTTATGTCATATTATGCTTCATTGTTTAAAACCCTTCTGTCTTGAAATGTCTAAAAATTTAAGAGGAAAACAAAAATAAAAATAAAATAAATGTGACTATCTTATCTTTGTTATAAAGTAATGGTGATACTATTGGTGTCAGCTTTGCTGTCTCTAAATAGGGATTTAAGGATCATTGCAAGATAGCCATCATAAGAAGAAATATGGTGTTTTTTTTTAAAACTACTGATACATGGTGCTATGCTTATGGAGCTACAACTGAGAAAGAAATGAAGTGAGGATGTTTGAAAGGAAATAAACTGTCAGCTTCTACCTGGATGTGTTACAAACAATTCTAGGACAGGAGATATCGATTCTAGTGTTATGTATCATAATTGTGACATGTAAGTAAAACATATTGATAACCAAAAGTCATGCGATTTTTATGTGGAGAAATAAAAATGACCTATTGTCTGCTATAAATTGGGGTGCAGCTATCATGCAAGGCAAATGTTAGGCCAAGAAATATAACATGCATAACATATGGCTGCCATTTTCTAGTTTAGATCTTTTGTAGAATTTTCCCTTAAATGAAAATGTGGATTAAGTCCAAAACTCTGAAACATTGTAATTTGTAGAATTTATAAATGAGCTCACTATACATATGTTTTCCTGAGCAGAAATAAAATGTTTTCTTTTCTTTTCTTTTTTCTGTTTTAATCAGGAAACAAGTTTGCACTAGATCTAAATATAAAAGTATTAACAATCCAAACATATAAAGTCTCAAAAATATATCTTGGATCCAATAAAAATTTCACTTGGTCATCTCTTGAGAAGGTCAAACCATAAAAATATTCTTATGAAAAGATTTTGTTTTTGAATAGCAGGACAGAGTAAATTGCATACCCTTTGGCCTGGTCTTTCAAACAACTTCTATTTTTTTCAACTATTAGTGTTTTTCTTTTAAATTCAATTGCCTCTGATGCATCTTCTAGCATTTAGATTTTTATTTATTATCACATGGCACAATTTGAATGGTAAATATTAGCTTGATTCCTGGCAGATTTCTTATTTCTCTAGTATTTGATTTCATCTCAGGCTTTCTTGTTGGTTTTTTTTTTTTTTTTTTTTTTTTGTGGGTACCGGGGGGTCGACCTCAGGACCTCGCGCGCCAGCAGGCGCCCGTGCCGCTGAGCGATATCACCGGCCCCTTTTTCGTATGTGGGATCCGGGAGTCGAACTCGGGCCCTCGCGCTTGCTGGGCAGGCGCTTAAGCCGCTGAGCCATCTCACCGGCCCTCTTGTTGGTTTTTAATTGAAAGCTTCATCGGGTAAATATGTTGGACTCAAGTGTCGACATTCATCAATTCACGCAGGGCACTGTGCACTTGTGCCCTGGGATGCCATGTTTATTGATTGCTGTGCTGAAGATTTAGACAGGTACTCTCAGAGTGAGGATGGAGGAAAATACAGAAGAAAAGAGAGAAATCTGGAAGTTGGTAATGTGCCTCATTTTGTAAATATTTGCATGTATCAAGTCAGGAAGATTAGTTTTTGTTTTTGTTTTGTTTTTTTTTTTAAACTTAAATGTTGGGTTTGGTTTAGATGGAAGCGCCATCTATTGTTTCTGATCAAACACCAGGTAATTTGCATTAAAAAGTCACTAGTTTACCAACAAACTTAAAAAACAAACAAAACAAGAAGTCATTATGAAATTTTGCTGGGAGAACAAAAGCAGGAGAGAATCTTGTTTGTCTTTGAAATTACTTTCCCCATGATCAGGCCTTCTCAGGGCCTGCCCCCCATTTTCCTTTGAGTGAATTGTTCTCAGCCTTCATTTTCCCTGGGGCAATGGCCTCACATTTATTTACAGGGTACTCAAGGCTTATGTTGGTGCATGCACCTAAGGTGTTCTTTGGTGCTACATTATTTTTGCTTTATCTTTACCTCAAATGCATGGAACTGATTCATAAAACACTGCTGTTACACAGGCAAACTGAAGAAAGGACGGAGTAGGCTTGACATGGTATGGATAGCATCAGGGTTGCTCTGCATTGGAGTAGGATATGCCTACAGGGGCAAGATAGGGTTTCACCCAAAGGGGCAGGGAAGGAACCTGAAGTATAGTTGGGATGAATGCCTTGAGTATTTCCTGAAACTCCTGGGTGAAACATGACAAATGCATCTTCCAACTTCATTCTGTTGTTTTGTTTTCATCTTGTGTTAGGTGTACAAATCTCTATCACATAGTGGATCTGATCAAGAACAAAGATATTTTGCCCATAGTTTTTTCCTTGATTATATCCATGGGAATCAAACTACTGGGCTGATATAACCATGAGACTCATCATGGAGGTAAATTCTTTTTTTTTTTTTTTTGGTACTGGGAATCGAACTCAGGGCTTTGCACTTGCCAGGCAGGCACTGTGCCACTGAGCTATATCCTCGGCCCCATGGAGGTAAATTCCGCTGGCCTTCGTTAGAGAGAAATCTGTTTTTCACGATCATCATATCTTCCTAGGAGGTGTCTACTTTCTTATCTACAGAAAGGGGGCAGTATTGGAGTTATATTTATACCTCCTCCTATAACTTCTTAGTCCTTTCCTCGGAAGAGAATGACTTATTAGTGAGATTGGTGAAAAGCCAACTTATGTTGAACCCTGTTACCTAGGCAGTGTTGCCAATGCATTAAAAGAGTGTCTGCCATCTCTCATGCACTTGAAGTCTCAGTTTTGCTGAGTAGACTCAGGAGTACCCTGCATTTCAGTGTTTCATTTATGAGGTTGACACTTTGCTCCTCATTTCATAATTAGCTCTTTGTGTCTACACCCTTGTCCTACTACTAGGGAGATGAAGGAAGTAATTGGTTCTCCCAGGGTGCTCACTGCCCAGGTCCTGCCCAGTGGCTGACTAGGGTTCACCCCTGCAAGGACCTTTCCAGGACTTAACCCGAAGTGGTTCTTCAGCTATGCAGATAATCAAAATTACCTGGGACAGTGGGTAAAAATCCAGATTTCTACTACTGACTTCAGAGCTAGTGCATCAGCACTTCATGGGGTGGGGTGCAGGATTCTATATCTTGAACAATCTTGCAGGAGCCTGTGATGATAAACTATGTTTGAGACCATCTTTTCAGGCATTTCCCAATATCCTCTCCCAGTTTCAAGGAAAAGTTACCTTTTCTGTCATATTCTTTTTCAGGTTGCTATTTATGTAGGAATTGATCAATGATTCACTTTTGAAGGACATTTGAGTTAATATATGACTGCTCAAAAAGAGGGCATTTGTATATGCTAACAAATACCTTCTGGACATAATTGTACAATTATAAAAAAGATATCATTCCAGACTACGCATTGCCGTGTGAGACAGAAGGTGAGTGGTAGGACCCTTGAAGCACTTTTACTCCTGTGGAACTCACATGGCCCTTGGGGTGTATTTCAGGGTGACAGTCTTCTATCCATGCCACAGGACTCGGAATGAGCGAGTAGATGAAATGTAAATTCAGACACATTTGGGAATCAGTAGTTGCTTCCTTTGAATAGATTGGCATGGAGTAGAAGATGCAGGTGACAGGCCAGGGGCTGGTGACATTCATAAATTATCAGATCCTAAAATTCACATTCTAACAGGATTATTTTAAAGAAGCTTAGCTCTCTTTGGGTGCATAATATCTTATTCTTTCATCTTAAGCATTCATGTTTGATAAAAACGATTCCTCATGTAAATTCATGTATTGTAATTCAATCCTTCCTGAACTCCCTTGATATAGAGCTACAAAATGTTGCTTTTCGTTTTCCTCTTGAGAAAGGTGCTAAAAATGCAATAGTGCCTTATGGTATATGAATTCATCCAAAACTCTTGGAACAAATTCTCCTGCCTTTTAGAAGCTTTGCCCTTCTATAACTTGTCTTTCACCTGTTTAACAAATTATTGTTCACTTTTGAAAAAAATATATTTTATGTATATATTTTTATGTATATATGAGAACTGGATTCAACCAAAGTTATCCTATTTACTCCTTTCTGTTTTCCTGAGCTGTTTGCTCTTCACTGCTCCCATTTTATTCTTCTCCTTGGGATGAATGGCCCTTCAGAGTGGCACCCCTTAATGGTTACCCCATGGCTCTGCCAATCCGGAATTGTAGCACTGACAGGGAAGCAGGGACAACTGCTGTGAGAGCTGATTATTGAATGTATTGATAAGATCTCAAAATTATGGGGGTATATAGTTTATCTTTTCCTAGCGATTGTAAGCGAAAACTAACCATAATATGCCATATACAGTGTATTAATCTTGTAAATATTTAGTTTATAGATTGGTGATTAGATAAATGTCTTCTAGGCAAATGGGAAGAATGAGAGAGAAGAGTTCTGGGTGGTTTGTCTTGCTGCAGACGAAGAAGCAGATAGATTTAATCTGCATGCTAAGTGGTTCTCTCTGTTCCTGTTGTGTGATCAATGCAACTCAGTGCTTTACTTTGTAGATGGCTTATGCCTGGCAAATGGAGCCGCTGCTCAGTCTGGGAACCAATGATGTTGCTTCTTACAAATGACATGTCAGCTGAAGATGGGCCTATTGAATCAGTAGTTGCTGTGGGACAGTGAGTGTGAAATTTAGCTGCAGAAAGCAAGCAGATCAGAAGATCTTGGATTTTCCTTGAGTTACTGCAAATCTGATTTGGGACCAACAGGGAGATAAATGTTTTGATGCCACGAAATCCAACCCTTAGAAAATCATTTATTATCCTGTGTTAAAAACGTAGGTTTACTCTTGCAAGAGTGCTGACTTATTAGCCTTAAAAATGAATGATGATCAGTCACCAGATACTAGCAGAATGCTAAAGCCTGTGGCAAAATATTGGGAAGCCTGAGCCCAAATGTGAGTTGGCCAATGTTATCCCCTCTTGAAGAATCCCAATCAGTCCTTTGGTACATTAATGGTTAGCTGCAGTAGGCAGTGTGAAGGTAGTTGCCTTATATCCATTCTAAAGAGCTTATATTTTGGATGGAGTTTCAGAAAGTCCAGGATCTGAGCTGGACAATTTTCATTTATCAGTAGTTCTCTTAAATTCTTGAGAACTCTGTGCTACACTCTACTGCACCCCAGAAAGTGACTTCCTTGCTGCTGAGATTCATTTTTCCTCTAATGAAACCTTGTTCGGAGATTTAAAAAATATATTAGATGTCATAGTAAATTGCCATCTGATTAGCCTTATGAATTTGATCTAAAATTAAAAGTGGTTATGCTACTTCTTGCACTGTGTGTAAATATCTTTACCACTGCTTCCTAAATCACAAACATTTTCAAGGATAGGAGTAGCTTAGCCTAAGAAATTGCTTCCAGACCACGCTGGTTCCTGAAGAAAACTTTACTTGTTCAGCAACCTAAACAAGGCCTCAAAGCATTACGTTAGTACCTAAAATACTCCTTCATTCTCTACCCTGTTTGTGGAGAGAGGTGTAGACCTCGCTGTTACACAAGTGGAGTAATGCAAAGCCAAGTTTTCTACTCAGTTGTAACCTCTGGTCTTCTATCCAAAGTCCTGAGGTTGATACGCTCCCTTTCACTTAATGTTCTGTAATTTCATCCTTATAATCTGTGAAAGACAGTCAAGGATTTTATTTTTCTTTAATAATCCTCACTTTCCACAGGGGCCACTGACCTAACTCAGAGGGCAAAATAGAACACAGAGTAAAAAAATTCAATTCTAGGCTACTGCATAAAAAGCCATAAAAATGGAGAGGAGCAACACAGAAGTTATACATAGAGTCAGTTTTGAGCTATACCTGAGAAGGGTATAACCTCTGAGAATAGAAAACATTTTTGTATAAGACATTGTATTTCAGGGAAGCCATTCTACTCAGAAAGTGACTCCTCCTAGAAAAAGTCAGTTTTACTGAAATTAACTCTTCCAAAACCAAAACCTTAACTTAACAAAACATGGTCATATGGAGGTATACAAATAAAATCAAAACAAATTCTGCAAAGAAAAAACTATAATGGTTGAATCATTCTTTAAATTGCATTGACATTTAAAATAAAAGCAAATCCTTTCAATTAACCTAAAGCAAGCAAACAAACAACTGAAAACCTTCTGCACATCATATTTAAAGAGAAATTAAAACGGCATTTATAAATTGCCTAATATGAAAAGTGTATATATCCCTATGTGTAAAACCCTATGGAATCATGCCAAAATTTTATTCAGAAAAATATTTATAGCTTTAAATTCATCTACTAGAAAACAAGAAAAATCAGAGAGCTAAGATTTTAAATTGAAAAGCTAAAATGAGATAGCAAAACAAATCAAAAGAATCTGGAGGGAAAATATTGACATAGACATAAACTAAAAGAAATTAGTAGGGATAAATGCAGAAATTAATAAGACAGAAAATGAAAAGTAGAGATGCTTAGTCAAAATAAAAATATTTTCTTAGAAATAACCAGTAAAATGTTCAAAACTTTGTAATGGGATCAAACTAAAGAGTAAAAAATTAATGTTAAACAAAATTAAGAACAAAAATATAGATTTATCTAAGTAAGATATTAAGACATAGGAGAGGTTTCACCTTTGGGATAACAACATGAGGAATTCCACAGATTCACTCCCCAGTGAAATAAGCAAAGCTGAGGAAAACTATATAAAATTTAAAGTCATTGTAAATAATCCTGTGGGTGTACAGCGGATGAAGAGAGATTTCATTCCAGACAATCTAGTAAGGCTTAATATAATGGTGAGAATCATTTCATTACTGACCCTGCTGCCTCAGGTCATCTTCACTGAATGGCTACGGCCAAAATACAGTGTTTCCTTTTCTCTCGGCTCCTAACATAAGCTTGCCCATCTCACTAAGAAAGACAGGGCAACAACATTTCTCATTGCCTCCCTGTCCAAGTTGAAGAGATTAAATTATTGGTGAGTGTGACTAAATGGTCAGGGGTCCCTTCTTCTCTCTACACCTTAACTACAGGATGTAGGCTCTACTCCAGGAATGGTGGATGGAGAAGGTGGAGGCCATGACTGCCCTTACCATAGCATACTTTTAAGGTCCCATAACAAGTGAGACAAGCTTAGAAGACTAGAGGCTACTGTACCACCCAGCAGCCGGAGTACTGGCTCGGGGAGTTTTCCCAGGAGCAGGTGCATCCCATGTGAATAGGGAGAACCAAATCTCTTCCCAAAGGAACTGACTTCATTTGCATGGATGTAGAGACATTCAACCCTAAGAGTGCTCTCAAAAACAATAGCTCCTGCTATTAAAGAACAACAAACTCAAACATAGATAAGCTTCTTCACTGGAGAAAAATAGGAAAAGAGAGAGAGTCAATAAGAGCCCATTTGTAGTCAGAACAAACCTCAAAGCCTGGCCTCAAAAACTCTCTTCTCATTTAGTTGAACCAGACTGTAGTACTCAGGGAATTGTAAAAAATAATACAATAATCTTCCCCAAACAGCTTAAGTCATCATACTACAGCGACACATGCATAGCAATGTTCATAGCAGCACAATTCATAATAGCTAAATCCTGGAAGGAGCCTGTATACCCATCAACATATGATTGGATAAAGAAAATGTGGTATCTATATATAATGGAATACTACTTGGTTATAAAGAAGGACATATTTGAGGCATTCATAGGAAAATGGATAAGAAGAAATTGTTCAAATTTGGAGGGGAACAAAGGAGAGGGGAAGGGGAAAGGAAAGAAGAGAAAATTAAAAAAAAAACCAGAAAAAAGTAGGAAAATGGATGCAGCTGGAAAATATAATATTGAGTGAAATAAGCCAGACACAAGCTTAAACACTATATGGTATCTCTCATCTGAGTGAGGCAAGGGACAAACAAAGATAAAGATATAGGATGGATAGAAATTGACAAAAGGATGAATTTCTTGCAGTAAGGAAGTGAGCCAAGGGAAGCAGGGTGAGGGGTGAGGAGGAGGGGAAGGGGAAACAAGAAGAATAAAAGTATGCCATGTATAGGCATCTAATAACCCCAATTGATGTAAACACTATATGCCATAACTTGAGCTCAGATAAATAATATCAATAAGAATGAAAAATTGGATAGGGGAACAGGAGGAGGAAAGAGGGAGGAGGAGGGAAGGGGATTTTAAAAAAAGGTCAGAAACATGCTGTAGTACGTACATGTAACCATTCTGCAAGATGACTATAAACTATGTGAACTGCAAATATGTACAAATAGAATTAAAAATTAAAAAAATAGAACAATGAACTGCTATTTAGTGGAGTGTAACAAGGTGGATTTGCTACCAAATAAACATACAGCTTGAAAAGATTATCATGGAGAAACACAGTTTAAGAGAGTCCCACGGAAGCCCTTCTTACCTCAGGCTGACCGTGTACCCTCTAAAGAGCAACACTAAAATCTCCACACTGTGGAAGAAATAGATTACCCTGAGATAACCTATCAAAGTAAAACAAACAAACAAATAAATGAAAAGCAACCAATTAAAAAAATACAAAACAAAAAGAGCCCTGGAATGAGGACAGGGATCAGTACCCATAATTATTAAATATATTCCTTAAAAATCTACTACAACAAAATTATAACATATACATTATGACCCATACACAGGAAAAATAAAATAAAACAGGTAATGAAAGTTACCTGCGAGAAGAATCAGATATTAAATTTTACAAAAATTTCAAAGTAGCCATTATAAATATATTCAAAGAACTAGAAGAAATCTTGCTTAAAGCAATGAAAGAGGTTGTGGAGTCAATGTCTCAGCAAGTAGAGAATATCAATAAGGATATAAAGATGATAAAAGAGAACAAAATTAGTATAGAGGAATAATATAAATAAAGCACTTGTATTTAAAGAAGGTGCATATAATTTGTCTTACATTTTTCTCCCTGCTGAGACAAAATACCCAACACTCGAATTTAAAAGGGGAAAGGTTTATTTAGCTCAGTTTGTAGAGGTTTCAGTCCATAATCAGCTGGCTCCAAGGCAGAGTGTCACATGGCAGAGGGGCAACAGTTCATGGCAGTGGGAGACAGAAAGAGCAACAAAAGCAAAAGGGAGAGACAGCCTCGTTCTGTCCCTTATATTGTATCCAGTCTACCAGGATTAAGGTGGTGCCAATGCAACCAGTGAACTGATCCAGAAATCACCCACCCTTAATCCCAACACCCTTAATCCCAGCATTGCACTATGAATCAATCACACACTCTAGATTCAGCCACCCCTCCAAAAAAAAAACCCTATGACTGTGTGAGGATTTGGGGGGACATCTAGACACAAACCATAACATTCTGCCCCTGACCCCCAAAGACTCATGCACATCCCTTTATGCAAAAGGCATTTAGTCCATCTCCAAGAGTTGCCAAGGTCCTAACAGTTTCAGCATTGCTGAAAAGTCCAAGTCCAGAGTCTCCTCTGAGATTTAAGGCAAACGCTTGCTATGAGCCCCTGTACAAATGAAAAGTCAAACACTTCCAACATTCAATGGCACAAGATAGACTTTTTCATTCCAAAAGTTACAAACAGGAGGATTCAAAGGAATGGGAACAAAGCAAGTCCAACATCCACCAGGGCAAACATTGAGTCCTGTAGTTCCACATGCAGCATCCGAGGCAATCTGTGGCAACTCCAAAGGGCTTGGGTGGCTCTGTCTCTCCGGCGCTTCTGGTGGTTGTAGCTCCCACAGCTTCTCTCTTGGACCAGTTCCACTCCCTCCTTGCAGCTTTCCTCAGATGATCCATGCTCCTGGCTTCTCCAAATTTCTGGGGTCTCTACTGCACCTTCAGCTTCACACTCCCAGCTTCACACACTGCCTTCTCAGGAGCATAATGCCTGGCCTCTGAGGCCTTCTTCTGAAATCCGGGTGGAAGCCTTTCTAACTCTTCACAACTCTTGCCCTCTGCACGCACATATAACAAGTGCCATGTGGATGATGCCAAGGTCTACTGCTTGCTGGAGCAATAGCCAGGGTTCCCTCTTGGCTGTAGGGGTCGAGTGCTTGGATTGCTGAGCACTCTGAATCCACTTCTGGGGAATAAATTCTCCAGGCTGTTGCCATCCTAGACAATGGTATTCTGGGGCTTTCTTCTCAAAGCAAAGTCTTTCACTTTTGCAATTTTGATGCTGCTGCTTACTGTGATGCCCTCAGGCCGTCTTTTCTATTCTCTTGTTCCTTCTCAGCAATGTGGATTTCCTCCACTCTATCTTTGCAGTCCACAGCTTTACTGGAACTTCCTTTCTGGCCAAATTCACAACATTTTAAAACATTCTGCTGGGCTATTTGTTCTTGGTTCCTTACATTAATCTGGCTAAAAGCCCCCAACAGTAGCCATGCCACCACTTCAACATTAGACTGCATTGAAATTTATTCTGCCAGATTAACTAGTCTGCTGCCCTTAATCTTAGTCTCAGGCAAAGTCTCTGGATATGAGCAAAATGCAGACAAACTTTCTGCCAACCCGTAACACACATCACATGGAGGCCAACAACCAATACAGTCCTTCTTCCCAGCAGAAACCTCCTGAGCCTGATCTTTACCAGCAGGATTTCTATCAGCCTTCTTGTCTTCTGAGGTCTGGCCAGAGTCTCCCATACAGTACAGCCTAAGGCATTCCAGCTCTACTTTTTCAGACAGCATCTCTGAACCTTTCCAAACGCTTCCCACAAGCCATTCCCAAGGGCTCCTGAACCACATAGTCAGGTGTTTTCATAGCAATGACCCCACTTCTCTGGTACCGAATTCTGTCTTGGGTACTTTTCTCTCATTGCTGAGACAAAATACCTGACACCCAAAGTTAAAAGGGGAAAGATTTATTTAGCTCACAGTTTGTAGATGTTTCAGTCCATAATTGGCTGGCTCCAAGTCAAGGTGGCACACAGCAGAGGGGCAACTGTTCATGGCAGCAGAAGACAGCAAAAGCAACAAGAGAGAGAGCAAGACAAAACCCTTCCTTCCCTTATATTGTATCCTGTCTAGCAGGATTAGGGCGGTGCCAATCCAATCAGTGGACTGACTCAGCAATCACCCACCCTTAATCCCAGCACCCTTTAACCCAGCATTGCACCACCAATCAATCACACACTCTAGATTAGCCATCCCCCCAAAAACCCTATGACTGAGTGAAGTTGAGAGGAGACATCTAGACACCATAACACAATTGTATTGTCAAATATAATCTATTGTCAAAAATTGGGCTGGTGAGATGGCTCAGCGGCATAAGTGCCTGCCCGGCAAGCGCGAGGGCCCGAGTTTGACTCCCGGATCCCACATACGAAAAAGGGGCCGGTGATATCGCTCAGCGGCACGAGTGCCTACTGGCGCGCGAGGTCCTGAGGTCGACCCCCGGTACCCACAAAAAAAAAAAATATGTATATATATATATAATTTATTTGACAATATCAGCAGAAAGCAGTAAGGATGCTGGAGTAAGGAAATAACTCCAGGTGGCAATGAAAACCCATAGGAACAAATGTAAAGTATAAGAATTGCTAAATAATGGTATTTTTGAGAAATGGTAAATAATGAAAAAAAGTAAGTATAGTAAACTCTATAGTTATGTACTTTCACTCTTCAATTTTCTCAGCTTCTTTAATAGATATAAAGAAATAGCTCTAACAATGTGTTATTGGCTTGTTAACGTCTTTAGATATAATGTGTATTACAATCATTGAACAAAAAGGGATGAAGGGACTATAGCTACCTCAGATTAACATTTCTATATCTCATTTGAATTAAGTTAGTATAAATCTGAAGTAGATTCTTATAATTTAGAATGTATATGTTAGGCCCTGGAGCAACCACTAACAAAATGAATAAAGAAATAGTTAAAAAAGACTATTCAGAGAATTAAATTGTTCTACTAGAAAATATTCATTTAATGAAAAAGAAATCAGTAAAGGACACTGAGAACAAAAAAGACATGAGACAAATGGAAAACAAAAAGCAAAATTGCAGATGTAACTCTATCAATCATGATACGAAATTTGAATAAATTAAATAATATGATGAAAATACAGGAACTGTCAGACTGGATAAACAAACATGATCTAACTGTACGTTGTCTGTAGAAGAAACACTTTAGATTCAAAGATGGATGGGAGAAAACATACCCTACAAGCTGAAAGAGAGCAGCAAAGTAAGAGTGTGTCTATTAGTATTAGACACAAAAGACTTTGCTATGGTTTGTGCTTAGATGCCCTGCAAAGCCTCATGCAGTCATGGAGCTTTTTCAGAGGTGTCTGGATCTGGAGTGTGTGACTGATTCATGGTGCAGTGCTAGGATTCAGGGTGCTAGGATAAAGGGCGGGTGATTGCTGGATGAGTCCACTGGTTGGATTGGCAACGCCCCAATCCCAGTAGAACGGATCCATTATAAGGGACAGAAAGAGGCTTGTCTTCCCCCTTGCTGCTTTGTTACGTTCTGTCCACCATGAATGTTTCTCCTCTGTGAGGCCTGTCTGCCATGCCACGCTGCCTTGGAGCCAGCCAATTATGGACTGAAACCTCTACAAACTGTGAGCTGAAATAAACCTTTCCTCCTTTGAATGTTGAGTATTTTGTCTCAGCAATGAGACAAAAGTAACTAAGACAGACTTCAAGACAAAAAATATTACTACAGACAAAAAGGGACATTTTATAATAATAAAAGGGACATTTTATAATGATAATCTATCAGAAAGATGAAATAATTACAAATCTTTATGTACATAAAACAGAGCTCCTAACTACATGAAATGTACCTGACATAATTGAGAGGAGAAATATTTAACAGTAACAGCCAGCTGGAGACTTCAGTACTCCACTTTTACTAATTGATAGAGCAACTAAGGAGAAGATCAACAAGGAAATAAATGCTGTTCTTTGAATATTTTCCCTCCAAAATTCAGGTGTTGAAATTTAGTGGCTAATGTGAGGGTATGAAGAGGTGATTAGGCTTTGAAGACTCCTCCTATGCATGGAATAAGGCCCTTAACAAAGCAGCTTTGTGCAGTGGTTGACTTTCTTGCCCTTTCCACCTTCAGTTACAACATTCCTCCCTTTTAGAGTATGCAACCTTTCAACTTGGCGTCTTAGAAGCAGAGACTGACCTTACCAGACCATGAAACTGCCTTGATCTTGGATTTCCCAGTCTTCAAAATAGTGAGAAATATATTTGTTCTTTATAAATCACCTAGTCTCAGGTAGTTTATTATAGCAGCATGTTATGGTACGGATATAGTTTGCCCCCCATAAGAATTGTGTGTTAGAGGCCTGGTCCGCAGTGTCATGGCTTTGAGAGGTGGTGGAACCTTTAAGAGGTGGGGCCTGGTGTGATTGGTTAGGTAGGAAGTGATTGTGGGTAGCACCATTGGAAAGGATTCACGCCCTTCACACAGGAGTGGGTTAGGTCTCATGAGACCAGACTGGCTACTATTAAGCAGGTTGTCGTAAAATGAGTTTGGCTTTCTCAGTTTACTCTCTCGTTTCTTCTCTCACCACATGACCTCTCTCTCTCTCATACACTGCCATTCTGTGATGTTATTGCCTGTGAAGACTTCACCACAATCCAAAGCTGGCACCATGTTCTTGGACCTCTAGAACTGTCCTCTAAATAAATCTATTTTTAAAGGTAAGGTACATGTTTGGTTTATATCTAAAATGGCCTCCAAACCTCAGGTGTTTGGAAGGTGATTGGATTATGGGGCATTAGAGCAGACTTGATGTTAGGAAGCAGGGCCTTGTTGGAAGAGGCAGGTCAGTGGAGGTGTGACCGGAAAGGGTTTATCTCCCTTCACTCTCTGCTACCTGGCTGCCATGAAGTGAACACCTTTTCTCCACCCTGGCCCTTCCACCATGCTGCTTCTGCCTGGGGGTGGCTAAATATGCAAGGACTGAAACTTCTAAAATGTGAGCCAAAGTAAACCTCTGCTCCTTCAATGTGCAAACGTCAAGTACTTTGTCCCAACAAAAAGAAAATGACTGTGTAGTCATCTTCAGATATTTCATTACAGGAACACAAAACAGGCTAAGACAGAAGCACTTGTAAAACCTCATAAGCCGACTATGCCTGGCATGTGTGGAATGCTCCGCCCAGCAGCACCAGGATGTGTCTTATGAGAGACATATCTTGAGACATCTGTAGAGGAACTGTTACGAGTTCCTTTTTCTATCACTGAGGGCTTTTTCCTCCATGTTCTGTTTTGTTTCAACATGGTGAAGGGATACTGGTGTCATTCACCATTGGATTCAGACTCCATATAAATCATTGTTAACTGTATTCATTGCACAAGTGACTTAATCTCTTATCTTCTATGTCCTCATGAGCAAAATAGGATTAATTACATAGATGAAACACAACACATATAAAACTCCTAGCAAAATGCTTGGTGTGTAGTAGTATCCATTATCAAGTGAGAGTATATTGCTTTTTCCACTCCTTGTGGTATCAGTAAGGGAGGCTACTTTCTCAGAGAGTTTGCTTTTTTGACCTTGAAGGATAGGAAACTTTTCTAGCTCTTGGGCATGTGATGTTTAATTTATTTCCTACCAAGTATAGGGAAATTCTCTGAGGACTGAGGCAGTGCTACTAGAATCCTTCTCTGTCCTCTGCAGAATTCTCTGCAGCAGGCCCTTCTTGCTTGGTTTCAGCCAGAGATCTAAAAACTGCTGTGTCTGTTTGTCCTGAGAACACCAGGTGTCAGCTGTGGCCAGGCTCCTCATGGTCACTGCCCATTTACAGCTGGCCTTGGGCCACTAGGGACAGCCGCTGGGTGGCTGCTCCTAGCGTAGGCAGGTTGGCCTCTTGTCAGTTTCCTCTTCTGCATATCCGTATGGATCATGTCCTCTTGTACAACCCCAGCCCCACTGAGCAGCACCGATCATCCCAAATCAGAAAACACACTGGTCCACAGTTGTATGAGTTCTGTGACCCCAGGAACTGTTCCTCCATGATTAGGAAGTGGGAAAATGTTGCAAACATTGCTCTTTTAAACTGGTCTCTATTTATAAACACTTACTGGTTCTTATAAGTTTTCATGAAGATTTCTTTCTGAAGAGTCACATATGGGTAGTGAATTATTTAATCTCACTCATTCTGTAGCTGAGAGTATTCAGGAATTTGAGGGTGGTCTGGTAGACAGTAAGAAAGGGCCTCTTTCTGACAAGCAATTATGGAGGAGATCCAGCTGATTAACCCTCAGCCTCTTCAGTGTAGCCCAGAAGTTAAAATGGATCTTTAAAAATTAGAATTTTTTAAAGCAATAAACTGCTTCTCCAGCTTTACAAACTGGTAGCATAAACCACCACCCTCCAACCCAAAGGCCAAGGAGGCCATTTCCAGCAATCTGGACCAAGGCTTAGCTAAATCTACATTTGGGTATCTCCTGGCTTTTGTTCTACCCCATCTACAAGTTGGAGTACTTCTGTGTCCTAAAGGCAGGGCTGACTAGCTGCCCTCCCAATTTGGGCACATTGTAAATAAACTCATTTATCCATTTTCAATAGGCTTTTCTCATACTCTTGATGGTCGCAGACTAATGAACCCAGTTTATGGACTTTAACCAGGTCCCAGTAACACCAGGACCCAATAGAAATCCTGCCTGCATGGAGATCCTGTCTGGAGACAAGGAAATGAGTTTGATGTTTCTTTTCTGTGTCACTATCCCTCGGATTAATTTAAACCAAATAAAAGAAATGTCATTACAGAATACATAGTTTATTCTGTTATTATTTGTTTTCATATTGTTTTTCTTCCAGTAGATTGTGAGCCATTCAAGGTCAAGAACTATAGTCTATCTGCATCCTCAGAAAGCCCACCATCTAAATGCAACACCTCTATGCCAGAAACCTTTTTGTTTCAGTGAATATGATGCCAGTACTACGGTTTCCCTGCTTTATTGAATCTATTCTTGTGAAATCTATTCTGTCTGAAAACACCTCAGAGCCATTACTCTGAACCTTACTTTTCCATATTCGGGACTTAGGAGGGAGCCAGGCAGCTATAAGCAGGGCTGCAAAGAGAAGGCTGGAGCAAAGACTTTGCCATCCAGTGCCCAAGGCTACCATCAATATTTCATCATGACACACTCTCCCATTGAGCACAGACAGAGCCTTTGCATTCTTCTGGAGGGCATGCTCCAGGCAGCCACTATTTGAAGTTGGGAAGTGGCAGGCAAGATGAAGTCCTATTGCCCTCATAGGTACCCTGAGCCACACATGTCCTCTAAATCTCTCCTTTTGACTAACTTCTTAATATTCACTTAAACTTCTGTGATGAACTCCTTTTACCTTACAAGGCAGGGACCTCAACAAATCTGAGGGCGGTCAGCAGAGTCTTTTGCTTAAAATGCATTAAAATGTTAATATTGACTGAGCTCAGTAATCACTGAGAGTTCAATGACTTTACTTTGCATTAGGGGAGTTCAATAGTCTTGTATCTGGAAGTTTACACAATTTATTCTCTTTCTTCCAGGTAGAATTCACTAGACTTTCCCATCTCTGGGAGATATTGCCTCTCTGTTGGAAAAACGTATTTTCCCTCAACTCCATGTCCTGCGTCATAAGTGGGTCCAGGATTCACTCCTGTTCCTTGATTCTTCTCTCTGCCCCAGCTCTTATGGTTCTGAAAGAAGCCTGTTGGCCCCTGCTCGTTTGGCCCCTTGGAGTGTTATGGTTTGTATCTAGATGTCCCACAAAGTCTCATGCGGTCATATGTGGGGCTTTTCAGAGGTGGCTGGATCTAGGGTGTGTGATGCTGGGGTTAAGGATGTGATGTGGATATTAAGGGTGCAGTGCTGGGATTAAGGGTGCCCCATCCTGGGTGTGAGTGCTGCCTGCCTGGTGGGTAGCTTGGATGGAGTATAAGCGACAGAAAGAAGGCTTGCTGCCACTGCTGACACTCTTGCTGCTTGTTGCTTCCTGCAGCCATGCCATGAACTGTTTTTACTCTGCAATGCCCTTTGCCATGCCACCTTCCCCTAGAGCCAGCCAACTATGGACTGAAACCTCTACAAACTGTGAGCTGAAATAAACCTTTCCTCTTTAACTTTGGAGGTTGGGTATTTTGTCTCAGCAATGAGAAAAAGTAACTAAGACAGAGAGAAAGATCATAGGTTTTTAATCTTCTTATTCTCAGTTGTGCTGGGGGTTGTATTCAGCATACAGTGGGCTTCACAACAATTGCCTGTGGAATGCAGGCACGTGCAGAAATTTACAGCTGTGCGGTTGTCTTTCACGTACATTATTTCCTCACAAATCCTCCAAATATTCTTCTAAAGGTGAGCATTTTTCCTAGAAGAGGACTCTGAAGCTGTGAAGGATTAGGTCACTACTCTAAAGATGCACAGTAGATTCGAAGTAGAGCTGCTATCACTGGATGGAGGGTCCTGTGGGGATTCTTTCCAGTTCTAGGTGTCCTGAACAGAGAATTAGACAAGACACACTGAAAAGATAGTGAAGGTGTACATTTACTGAAGGCAGAAAAGAAGTACTTGACAGAGCAAGAGTGGGCTGAGGAGTAGACTTGCAGTGTCCCAAGGATAAGGGAAAGGGGTCTTTTGTATCAAAAATCCCTGGATTCACTTCTCCCTCATGCAAATAAGGCATTGGGACGGTTTTATAAAAAACTCACTTGTCCTGGCACCAGATTTAAACTGCCCTAGCGAAAGACTTGCTTGGGCTCCCACCAGATGTAAATAAAGGGATTGAAAATAGCATTTTTTCTGATTGGTACTGCAAACAGCACTAGAGTGAAATGAGGTACTGAAAACACTGCTTTCTGATTGGTTCTGTGTACAATGCTCAGGAGCCACGGAGTCATTCTGGGTCCTGTATTTTGTGCACGTCCTCTGGGTTTTTATGATCACTGACACGCTCTGCCCAGTTGTTTGTCCGGGTTGCTCCAGCCCTAATATCCTACCTCATTTGCCCCAACCCTCATCTCCTACCTCACTGTGACACAAACCTTATTCTTCTAACCCTAAACTATCATTTCTCTCTCCCTATACCTTAGTATTTTCACAGGACAGGGGCTGAGGTGCTACTCCAACTTGGAGATGAGCAATTTGGACTCATCTCAACTATGGGGCAGGTTATAGTTTGGCTGACTTTCATCACAGAAAAAGAATTTTGAGGACAAGTCAGCGAGAGGCATAAAGAGGTTTGTTAGGCAGAACTAAAGATATACACTCAAAGAAAATAGAGTGTCGGCCCTCAAGAGAGGTGCATTATACTCTGGAGCTAGGAATATTTATATAGTTTTGGTGATAAAATTGGTTAATCTATAGAAAGTTTGGGTTTGATTTACTATGGGAGAAAAGCAATAGCCTGCCCACAGGTACAAAGATAATGTCTTGTTTTATAGGTGAAAAGGTGGCACATTTTAGAGGAGAAAGGCATGGCCCCAGTCCATTGTAATTTTTTTTTTTTTTAAGAAAAGTGTTCTGTTTTCCCCTTAAACATTCTTTGAAACCTTTGAATCTGTTTCTCTTAAGGTCAGATTTTTGCCCTTTACCTTATTAACTAAGCTAATTTACAGATTTGCAGTATCTTTAGGGGATTAAGGGTATGATAATCCTGTAAGAAAAGAAGCATAAACAAGCCCAGGGAGTACAAGTACGGATAACCTTGGGTAACTTTGATTGTATCCTGAAGTTGCAGTCTTCTTAAAAGTACAATTTTTAAATTAGGATTTTCCCTTTCTCCTTC
This sequence comes from Erethizon dorsatum, assembly GCA_028451465.1. NCBI lineage: Eukaryota > Metazoa > Chordata > Mammalia > Rodentia > Erethizontidae > Erethizon > Erethizon dorsatum. The sequence goes on from CM051824.1 coordinate 16,135,706, forward strand.
CTTCCTACCTTTGTTTTTTCTACCCTACCTCAGTGCTTTATGATGACAAGATATTAATGTTTTATTCGTTATAATGTTCTGGGTTGAGTGTTTAACTAGATTATAAACTCCCCCAGGGTAAGGTAGATACGCTGCTTTTCTTTTTCTGCCCCTCTTCTCTCATTAGTGTTTGCAATTCTAAAAGTGTGTATTCTGTATTGTCTGATCACTGAACCTCACAAATCAAAATTTAATATGAGATTAAAAAATTTTTTAGTTCTGCTTTGCCAAAAAACTGATTTGTCTAATGAGGTCATTAAAAAGAAACATGAAATATATTCAAAGGAGTCTGGAATTTTCTGCTGTGACGGCAGTATTTGAGCTGCCTGAACACATATAAAAAAACATTAAAGAAGCTGGTGTGCTTATTAAATCTTACAAATTTTTTTTTCTTTTAGTCATTGTAATTGAAAAGACTTTGGTATAACACTTGCCTGCCAAGAATCACAGATGATCTAGTGGGGCAGAATCTGGTAATAAATCCTGGCGCTTAGAGACAGGTCCTGGTTCTGTGAAGGTCTCTTTTCCCCTTCTCTGAATAGGAATTTCCATGCAAAAGAACAATGGTGGGGTCAATCTAGTGGGTCTGCTTGAACTCATCTTTACTCACTGTATTTAAGTGAAGTCAATGAAACCTGGATTAGATGACAATTCCCATGATACCTAATTGTGGTGGATTAACTAATGATCAACTTGTACCACCCAGCTGAACTGAATCAGCATGGTGCTGGGTGTGGAAGGCCCACCTGAGGATTGTTGCCAACAGGAGAACTAGAGGGAAAGATAGTAGGCTGTTGATTCTCCTGCAGAAGCTTGCCACACTGGTTTTCCTGATATGAACACAGCTGTTCTCATCCTCAGAGGAGCTCAGGTCCTTGCTGTCCCTGAGGATGGCTGGGTTCTCTTCGGAGGAGCTCTGGTTCTCACCTTGAGTGCTTCCTGACTCCAGTGCAGATCCTTCATCCTGCTGGCACAGATCCTTCATCCCACTGGTGCAGACTTTCTAGCTTCCACCACTGACCTTGGGGCCTTCCCAGTGCAGATCCTTGGTACAGACTTGCAGGAGACATTGTCATGGGCTCTAGGCCTCCAGATGGACTCATGGAGGATGTTGCCACGGGCTACAGGTCTTCAGCTGGACTTGTGCAGGGCATTGCTGTGGGATTCAGGCCCTCAGCTGGATTCTTTGGGTCTCTAGTGCATGGACAGATCTCCCGCACTCTTTTTTTTCTTCTAGTTTTTAAATCTCTTATTTAAAATCTATGTCTGATCTTATACCGTCTCTACTCTCTCTTTCTCTCTCTCTCATTTAGTTCATCAGCACATGCATGTACTACACAATGCTTACACTTTAGTGGGAAATGGGTACACGTACGCAACACATCTTCATTCCTGTTTTCATGCCCTTTCCCTCCCTCCCTCCTCCTTCACCCATCTCCTCATCCCGTTCCTTTTTTGTACATGTTTGCAGGACACAGTGTTTATATTCCTGGTATGGGAACAGGTACATGTACACAGCACGTCTCAACTTTTAAATTGTTTCCTATTTTTTCATGTCAGCAGCATTCATTCATTTATTCCACAAATATATATTTAATTGGTACATGTTTTAGTCTTAGGGATATGAAATAGATTTAGCAGTGAAAATAGAATCCATGTGCTGATGCATTTTACAGCTTATTATTCTTTGATTCCTTCCTAATACTTGAACTTAGTTATTTTTGATAAAGCCAATATCCTGTCTTAAAAGATTATATATTAAATTACAGTTGTTTATTTAAATATCTGTAACCCCCACTGGTCTGATCTGCAAGAATCCATAAGGGATGGTGAAGATGTCATTTATTACTGATTTTGTCACTTGTGGCTTATTGTCTTATATGCCTGTGAGTAGCCAAGTGTGCACCTTACACAAGAGGTCCCAGGGGTGGAGGGCAGGAACTGAGCATGCATCAAGGCGCTATTCTGAAAAAAGCATCACTCACACATAGCCAAGGAGACAAGAGCACATTGATCACCTACCTACTAATGCCTAAAGAATTTCAGAACATATTTATTTATCTATTTATTTATTATTTTTTTTTTGGGTACCGGTGGGTCAACCTCAGGACCTCACATGCCAGCAGGCACCCGTGCCGCTGAGCGATATCACCGGCCCTTTTCTCGTATGTGGGTTCCGGGAGTCGAACTCGGGCCCTCGTGCTTGCCAGGTAGGCGCTTACGCCGCTGAGCCATCTCACCGGCCCTCAGAACATATTTATACACAAGTGGAAATAAAGAAACAAACATTTAGTACCAAGTATAGTCCACATAATATTCTAGGCCACCAATTGTACACTTAGAAAACATAGTAATGCATGGGACCCCCGTCTATGCTAAGCACTATTATAATAAAACATTATTATAAGAAAGATAAATGAGGACAATCAAACACTTTACATAAGCCGTAGAATTTTGTACTGGAAGATTTTTAAGTAAGTTACTTCCAGTTGTGAAAATTCTGGGTGACATCTTAGGTGCTGGTCGTAATGTTGCAACCAGGGACCAATGTCTGAATAAATTTGTGATATGATCATATATATTTCATGTACTGAAAACAGCTTTCATTTCTAGTCAACAAACAACTTTCGATTCTATGCTGGATATTTTCTGCTGGTGCCTCAAATCCAGCCTCCACCGTCTCCAACCTGCTTTGGGCCCCAGAAACTGAAGTGTCCTGTGGTCAGAGGGTCAGTCCCCCAATCTGCATAGAGAGGGGCACAGGAGTGAGAGAGAAAGGCAAATAGACACACTAGCAAAGTACATGGGGGGCTGGAAGGTCAATGCCTCAGGATGGACAAAGACAAAGACGTTCTGAGCTAGCCACTATTTATTGGGTGCACACAATAATTGGAGGGAGCATTGGATGACTCAGAGGGTATGCTGATGAGGATCTTATGTTGGTGAGGATGGTGGGAAGAGATAGCAGGTTAACAAGGAGTTTGTCTTTTCCCCCAGGTGAAACCTTTTTTTTTAATTACTACTTGCTTCTCAAGGAACCAGGATGTCTTCAGCTGATGTAATCTTGCCCTGGAGTGTCACAGCATCACAGGACCACTGAGGCCTCGACTGTGACCAGAAGCTCATGGAGTCATGTTTCTGCATACCATGGCTGGCTCTCATGGCAAGATACTGGGCCTCAGATGAGCCCTAACCACAATTTAATTATGAAATGATTTCCCCCCCAAAATTATATAGAATAGCTCTCAACACTCTTGCTTTTTTGTTTCTGGTTTGGCCGGTGACAGGGGCTGTCTGGAGCTCTGTAATGTAAGTTAGCATTTACTTCCCTGGCTTCCTCAATCTCAGGGAATGGTGCAGGTTGGCAGTGCCTGGTTCCTTAGCTGTGGGACTTCTGGAATTTTGGTGGACCTCCTCCCTGCCGCTCAGGTCTAAGGGTGTAGCATTGAGAGTACTACAATTCCCTCATTGTTCTTCTAATATTGTCCTTGTCTTGGTTACTTTTCTCTTATTGCTGAGACAAGATACCCAACACCCGAAATTAAGGAAGGAAAGGTTTATTTGGCTTACAGTTTGTAGAGGTTTCAGTCCATACTTGGCTGGCTCCAAGGCAGAGTGGCACATGGCAGAGGGCAACAGTTCATGGTGGCAGAAAACAGCAAAAGCAACAAGAGCAAAAAGGGAGGAGCTCAAGAGCAGGAGAGAAAGCAAGCCTCTTTCCCTCCCTTATATTACATGCAGGCTACCCGCCCCAGGGTGGGTGTAGCACTCACACCCATAATCCCAGCATTAGACCATGAATCAGTCAAACTCTAGAAGCCCGCCTCCATGACTGCATGAGGCTTTGGGGGGACATCTAGACACAAACCATAACATTCTGCCCCTGGCCGCCCAAAGACTCATGCACACCCCTTTATGCAAAAGGCATTTTGGTCCATCTCTAAGAGTTGCCAAAGTCCTAACAGTTTAAGCATTGCTCAAAAGTCCAAATCCCAAGTCTCCTCCAAGATCTAAGGCAAACCATTAGCTGTGAGCCACTCTGCAAATGAAAAGAAAACTTAAACACTTCCAACATTCAATGGCACAAGATAGACATTACCATTCCAAATGGTACAAACAGGGGGATACAAAGGAATGGGACCAAAGCAAGTCCAAAATCCAGTAGGGCAAATATGAAGTCCTGTAGTTCCACGTGGAACATCCGAAGCAATCTGTGGTAAGTTGTGAGCTCCAAAGGGCTTGCGTGGCTCCGCCCCATGGCACTTCCAGTGCTTGTAGTGCCCATGGCTTCTCTCTTAGGACTGCTCTGCTCCCTCCTTGCAGGTTTCCTCAGACAATCCACATTCTGGGCTCTCCACTGCAGTTTTGGCTTCACCCTCACAGCTTCACACATTTCCCTCTCAGGGGGACACTGCCTGGCCTCTGAGGCCTTCTTCTGAAATCTGGGTGGAAGCCTTCTTAACCTCAGAACTCTTGCATTCTGCATGCACCTAAAACCGGTGCCATGTGGATGATGCCATGGTCCGCTGCCAGCTGGAGCAGTAGCCAGGCTTTCTCTCTTGGCTGTAGGGGTCGAGTACCTGGATCGCTGAGCATGCTGAACCTGATTCTGAGGAACAAATTCTCTATGCTGCCGCCATTTTGGAACCTGGTGTGGCTGCCACCATTCTGGAACAGTCCTTTAAACTCCACTTAGTGACCCCTTCTGTGTGTTCTAGCTGCATCCTGGGGATCTTGGTTTAAGTTATTAAGATGAGAGATTAGAATTGCATATAGGACTTCCAAAGTGATCTAAGCAATCCGGGGAGTGGAGTTTCACTCCTATTAGCCTTTAAGCTAGACTTCTACTAATGCATAACTAATTTTTCTTAGAAGGGATTTTTTTTGCAGCTGAATTAATAAAGTGTTTTGTCTACACTTAGCAAACACTGGCCTATAGAAACAGCTTCATTGGCAAAAAAATCTCCTTTGCAATATAGTTTATTAGAATAAGTTTTCACCAATTTGCCACAAAGTCAAGTCTGCCTTGGAAAAATCAAACTAAACATGGATATGTGCAGTGTATGCAAAATGCAGAGTTATTCCACTGGGAGACTCAGGCGGCTGGGCCAGGATAGCCAGAGACACTTGGGATATGATAATGTGGAATTTATAGAAGAGTTTGCCTTTATTATCACCTTTAATTTTTCAAATTTATAGAAAAAATTTTTTACCTGCATTGTTTAACTTATACCTTCCCACCTGCATAGGCAGAGTAGGATGTTTTCACTTGAGATTTAAGCTGTGTGTTTCCTTTTTCTCTTTTCTCTCTCAATCTTGCCTTTTAAACTCCAAATGAAAGCTCTTCTACTCTCATTAAGGAGAAGCTGAAAACTTTCTTCTTGTGTCTGTGGGCAAGGAATATGTCTTATGATCCTTTTGATGTCTCTTTTTACTTAGAATGGAATAGAACATCAACTGTTACTTCTAGACTGGTGAAAGGATCCCAAAACAATTTCTTGGTTAAAAACATCTTGTAAATAAGAACTCACATATGTATTGCACAATGAAATGAAGAATTGTAAGCACCATTTTTTCTAAGACTGGAAATATTTCTGTTTATATTTCTGTATGACATTTCTTCTCTTGCTCATCATTTAGAAATCATTTTAAGGGCCAGTGAGATAGCTCAGTGGCATAAGCACCTGCCTGGCAAGCACGAGGTCCTGAGTTCGACTTCCGATACCCACATACAAAGGAAAAAAGGGCCGGTGATATTGCTCAGTGGCACAAGTGCCTGCTGGCAAGTGTGAAGTCCTGAGTTTGACCCCCGGTACCCACACACACACACACACACACACACACAAAAAAAAAAAAAAAAAAAAAGAAATCACTTTAAGACCAATCCTGACCTTTATGGATATTGCGTGCTCGACTTCGTCCTTAGCATATTTGAATCTTCTTGGTTACAAGACTTTGTACCGCTGAATTGCCTGATTAGCTCCCATTTCTGTCCCTTTGTATTGTGAAGCTTTTGAGAGCAGGAACCATCCTGTTTTTACCTTGTACCTTCAATGCTAACCATGGAGCCTGGCACACAGTAGGTACATAATTAGACTCAGGAATAAAGTGAACATGTACTTCTCTATTTCTGGATTTGAGTTTCCGTGCATACAAGAATAACCGGGGGAACTTGCAAAATAAATTCAGATTCCTGTAGTCTTCTCTTCTGTGTCCATTCTTCCCAGGAGTTTCTAATTCAAGGGCGTAAATGGAAATATACACTATGAATTATGACAGGGGTCAAGGGTAAGAGTCTGTGATCGTTAATCCTGATATTCTGACTTCATTGGATTAAGAAATTCCTAGAAGATTAACAAGCTGAGTCTGGGTGGTTCTTAATGGGTAGACTTTGGTTCTCTCTGGTCTCTATGGGCCCTAGCCTACTTCTTAGCTCTGCTCCGGGGCTGCCATGAACTAAATGTCTTTGTTCCACCATGCCCTTCAGCCATGATGTTTCCTCCCTTGGAGCCAGCTAACCATGGACTGACTCCTCCCAAACTGTGAGCTAGATTAAACCTTTCCTCCTGTCAGTTGTGCATGTCCGGTATTGTATCCAGCAATGGGAAAGCTGACTAACACAGAATCATTTATCTAATTTCTCCTAGGAGCAGAATGGATAAAAAAAATTTTGCTTCTGAATTCATACACAACTGAAGTGAATTCTGAGGATCTCTAGAGGATTTGCCTTACTCTGTTCAGCTCTGAGTCAGTGTTGTGAGGCCTTTGCCCTTCTCAATTTGAAAGCAATTATTTTGTGATGCAACTTGCAACACGAGTTGCTTGGTTGGCTTTGTATTCAAACACATTAAAAAAAAACTATAGTGAAAATAAGAGAATATTTTTGTGGAAACTTAAAATTCTTAAAAGATTACAGAGGCTATCAGAAATTAACAGGTGAAGATCTTTCATTTTTCTAGGCATAGACTAAATTTCCTTCCTTAACTGATTGCTTTTAATGAATTCTTGTCGATGTAGGGAATTTGTTCCTGTGAGTACTCTTCTCCTTGCATTATTAATGTTTTTCATTTTCTGTTGGGTCCTTTCAACAACAAAGATTCTAAAATATTTTACATTTCTTTTTTTTTTTTTTAAGTTATAGCCTTCACTTTCCTCCAAATAATTCCTTATTTTTCTACTTTCATTTATAGCCAAACTCTATGACAGCAATATGAAGAACAGAATCTCAGTGTCCATTTGCCCTGTCAGAAATGACAGGAAGAGGTTTAGTGTTAAAGCCGTAAGCAGAAAAGCTGGGTTTTGGAAAGGGCTTAAAGAGAGGATGTATGATCTGCATGGGATAGCAGAGTAACTGTTCAAAAATACAAATTGGATATATATAGTGATTGTGAGATGAGAAAGGGAGAAAAGCTCTGTTGTTAGATGAAGAGTATCTTAGTCCATTTTCTGTTAGAATACTCTAGCTTTGGTAATTTATAAAGAAAATAGGTTTATTTTGGTTCGCCACTGGAAGCTGGGAAGTCCAGTAGCGTGGTGCTGGCATGATGAGGCCCTTGAGCTGCTTCCAGAATGGTAGAAAAGTGGAAGCCCAAGTGGCATATGCAAAAGAGGCAACACATGAGGGACAAATCTGCTTTATAACAACCTGCTGTCTTGGTGACTAATTTAGTCACAGGAGAATGAGAACTCACACAAGAAAGGCATTTATATCTCTTAACAACCTAATCCCCCTTAGGGCCTCACATCCCAGTACCACTACAATGACAGTCAAATTTTAGCAGGAGGCTCGTTGGGGACAAACCACATTCAAACTACTGCAGAGCGAATAGTACAGGAGAAAAAGGGGAGCAAAAAAATAAGCCTGGATATTTTCCTAACACCTTGCCTATGAAAAGAAGGAAAGTGATAGAAGCATGCTTAGAGGGATTGGCAGATCTTTTGAAAAACACAGGGCACTGACTGGCTTTGAAAAAGGCTGGAAAATTGGACCATTTGTTGAAAAAGGATAAAGTTAATTAAAATTGGTTCATTTGACTGTATGAATTGTATTCTTGTTTTGTATTCATCATACTGGCTTTGTGAGCTATAGACGGGGTTACATATATTACAGATACTTTCTATTTTTCTGTTATTACAATAACATACAACACCACTAAATTCCTTGATGTTGTCAAGTTCAATTGGATCATCATGTAAGGTTCAGAGTAAACTGGTTAGCTGTCATGACTGATGACGGGATACTAGATATAGGTAATCCTTAAAGTTCAATTCCACCTGTGGTGGTTAATTGTGATATGTCAACTTGACTGGAGTAAGAAATGCCTAGGAGATTAGTAAAGCACAGTTCTGGGTGTGTTTGTGGTTTTTTTTCCAGAGATGACTGGCATGTAGGCCAGCAAACTGAGGGGAAAAGACCCATCTTGGTTGTGGGTGGTACCAACCAATAGGCTTATATCCTGTATGGAATAATGAAGGAAAAGGAGGAAGTGTATCTATTTTTGAAGAGCTCTCATTTGCTTGAGCATATATTCTTTGCTACCATTGCTTTTGGACACTGGTCTCCAGTTTCTTCAGATTTCCAGTGCAGACTCACCCCAGTGACTCTTCAGTGAGCTTGCAGGCTTTCAACCTTGGACTGGTGCTGTACCCTTGATCTCTTTTATTCTGTGGCTTCCATCTTACTGGCCTGATCAGCTACGGGGCCCCCAGCTCTCCAGTGCATGGATGGGCTTTGTGGATTCTTCAGCCTCTGATCCTGTGAGCCTGCCTAATAAATCCCCTTACATAATTATACATATATACTTCTATTGATTCTGTTCCTCCAGAGAACCCTAGCCAGTACAGTACCCGATGCACTACTCTAACAGTGTGACTACAGTACAAGACATCTCCCCATTAGAGTTGATGTAATGATTAAGAAAGCTGATCTTAGCATATCTTACTTTTGTAAGCTTTTTCTTCCATCGGTTTTGTAACTCTGGCTGTAAGAGTGCCATGATTTAGTGCTTAACAGAGTGGCATATAGTAGGTACTCAATCAATATTTCTTGACTATTTAATGTCTGTTGGCAATCCTCCTACTCTTTAATTATAGTTACCTTAGAGAAATTTGAAGAATTTGTGGATTCAATTTTTGGCTTTACGTCTTACTCGTTGTTACTGCTACTTTACTAATTCCAAAGTTGTCTTCTGTGAAATGGATTTACTGACCATAATATTTACTTCACCAGGTCTATTTAAATATATATATTATATATATATATATACACACACATATATATATACATATATATATATATACACACACACACACATATGCATGCTCATTGACAGCTCTATGATCATCTTCTCTATCTCTAAAGAAAGATAAACCATACTTTTGGGGTACTTATATGACACAATTCTAAATATTTTCTATAAATTAACTCAATCTTGACAACAATCTACATGTAAGCTAACTACATACATGAAAAAATAGGCACAAAATGTTCAGTGCCTTACTGAGCTAATAATTGGCAAGCTGGGTTTTGAAAGCAGGCAGATTTAGTCTAAGTCCACACTCTCAACCACTATATCACTTTTCCAAGGTAATGAATAAAAATGTGTAATATTGTGCTCAGCACAATTTTTGCTTTTTTTTCAACTGTTACAGTTATTTTAGCCTCAGGTTAAACCTTGTTAAGATTCAGCATATCCTTAGAAAGTTGAAAGAAACAAGTCTACGTAAGTTGAGATTCTGGGGTAGGTATTAATTCATTTTTGTTACTATAATGTAATACCAGAGACAGGTTAAATTTTCACGGAAAATAGATTTATTTAGCTCACAGTTTTGAAGGTTTAAAGTACAATATCTGGTAGCCTCATTGCTTTAATCTCTACTGAGGGCCTATTGGGTACATTGCATCACCCAATGGCAGGCATGTGTGTGGTAGGAAGAAGTCAGATTTTAAGACAGGAAACCAGACAGCAGCTCAGGGATTGGGTTTGTTCTTACAGCTTGTTCTTGTGAGAGTTCAGGGCTTCCACTAGAGCTACCTTAATCTCTTTAGTGCCTCCAGTGATCTAAACTTCCCAGCAGGCTCTCCCTCTTAAAGGGTGCACTCACTGTCAAACTGAGGATCAAGCTTCCAACATATGAACACTTGGAGGACAAACCACATTGTATGAGTCAGACTTCCCATTGCTGGGATAAAACATCAAACACCTGCAACCTGAAGAAGGAGAGGTTTAATTTGGCTCATGTTTTCAGAGGTGACAGTCTGTAATTGGCTGGCTCCAAGGCAGGCATATCATGGTGGAAGGGCATGGTGAAGCAAAGCTGCTCACTTCATGGCACATGGGAAGCAGAGCTCGGGAGTAAGAGCACCAGTGAGTGAGCAATAGGCCCTCCAAAGGTATGTCCACAGTAACCCATCTCCAACCGGGCTCCTCCTAACAGCATATTCAGCTATGAACACTAATGAGTACAGCACCTCCACGATCCAGTCACCTTTCCATAAGTCTCATAATCCAGCCAAGCTGACAATTAAGCTTTACTGTCACAACATTTAAACCATAGCAGGTAGGGTGATTGTCATCCCAGAGGGCATAAACAGTAGCACAGGTTGGCAATAACCTCTATGTCTTCACTATGGTTTTGAGTTTTATTAAATGGGATTATGTGGCACAGTCCTTAGGGAGAAACCAATTTCCTTGGATTCTTAGTACAGCATCTAGGGTAGTGCATGCACTTGACATTTTACTTCCAAAGTGATTATCACACTTGTGTTAATCTATAAGCCTGCAAACAACCCTCAAAGACTCACAGAGACCGAACAATGCAGTGAAAGATCAATATCATATTTCACTTTGTCAGCAGTGGATGTCTGGTGTGGCTGAATAGGATGAGACTGAAATGAGCTATTGGTTTATTGAACGAGTCCCCTCTGGAGTCATCCGGAGATTCATCAGATTTTAACTAGAAACTGAATTTTCGTTGACCACAGACCAAGAATGAGATGAAAAGTCTCTTGTTAGATAGCTGATAATGTATAGTTTATGGAGCATGATGTAACTAATTAGAAATTTTTGGTTATAAATTTAAAAAACTCTATGTTATGGTAGTAATTGATTAGATGTTTACAACACTTTTGTCCTAGTTTTCCATATTTTTTCACATGTATTCTGTTTCCTCAAGTATTTCCCTCTAGCCTTTTTTTCATTCTTTCCAGCATTTTTGGTAAAAAATAGTTCTTTCTCTTTTGTTCATGGCATTAGAGTACAAAGGTCAGTTATTTAACAAATATCTGCTTTCTACCAGTTTCGGTGGTAGGCAGTGTTGAATGCGGCACTATTCCTATCATCACAAAGTTTGCAGAGCAGCAGAAAGAAAAAAATTGAATATTCTGGGGCAAATTGTACTCTGTAAAATGATTGGTACTTCAAAAGGAGGAGCAAAGACTGTGAGAGGTAAAATGGTCCAAATTTAAAATTCATAAGGAAGATATGCATACTTGAATGCTGCTAGTTGTCTTGTTAGTGAGTTTCTTGCACTGGCCATTAAATGCTTATGATCTACTGACAGGACTGGTCATGCAGGCTCAAAGAGCTCAAGCTAGTCTGAGAGTGCAGTAACACCATGTGTTCTGAAGATAGAGAGCTGGAGATGTTTGGCATCAGTGACAAACTGAAGTCAGAAAACTTAGGAGAAAGAACTTAGATACCAGTGAAAAAGAGTTCAGTCTCTTTCCTCAGTGCCAGGAAATAGCAATGAGCAGTAGCAAAATGAACTCAGGTAGCCCATTTTTATGGCTCCAAATCACAGTGTTTTTTTTTTTTTTTTTTTAATCTGTTATTTTTATGGGAAATAAGTTTCTTTAATGCTAGAGAACTGAGCTATTTGGCATCCTAATGACTCTGGGTAGAACGCAACCTTGGTAAATAAGGGGAGGAAAAGTGCTAACATTTGTTGATTACTCATGATAGACAAGACAATGAACTGTGAATACTTTCCATTTTATTGTCTCAGTACATGGAAAGTGGCAGTTACCATCCCCATTTTGTAGTTGAGAAAACTTGCATTCATTGGTTAACTACTATGTTCCTAGGCCATAGGATTTGACAGTTACTATGGTTTTGTTTTCCAAAAGCCACCTTTGACTACACTGAGTTGGAAGAAACTTCAGGACAAGACCACCAACATGTGTTACTCTGTGTTGGCTGCCACTAAGTTGAGCTGATGCAGACTGAGACCCACTCAACTCAAGCTAATGTACGTTTGGGTGAGTATGTCTCAGTATGTTTCCTGCTGCTACAACAGACTAACACAGATCGGGTAATAAACAATACAAGTTTATCTAGCTCATGATTCTGGGATCTTATCTGGTGAGGGCCTTCTTGTTACCTCAGAACACAGTGAAAGACATCATAGTAAGAGAGACAGAGTGAGGCAATGGGGAAAGGGCACAAACTCACTTTTATAACAAACCTACTCCTAGTGTAATACATTTAAGAAGGCAGAGTCCTCATAACCTAATCACCTCTTGAAATTCCCTTCTGTCGACATTGTTGCCCTAGGGACTAAGTTTCCAACACATGAACTTTTGGGGGACTGACTTGAACATTAGGGATTCTCTATTTAAAAGTCACTTGGCTTTTCCAACTTCAGGTCACTGTTTTTCTCACGTAGTATTATTGCCTCTGGTTTTCATCCTGCAAGGGTAACATCTCTGCTTACTATTAGTACACGTGGTGTTGTTTTCTTTCTGAGAGCAATGCCTGACTCACATTTTCTTTGTGAGTCTGCCATTAGCTCACTCATGTGCACCCAGAGCACTGGGGGACTTTCCTGGCTCTCCTTTCCTGGAGACCAAATATTCTGGGAGCACAGAGGAAGTAGGTATTCAGCCTGAAGAAGAGGAGCTGGATTCTGTTTCAGGGTCTCTGCAGTCATTACCTGTAGCATCACCCTGCGCGCCTGCTCACTGAGGCTTCAACTTCAGGGGTTTAAACAAAAATCATGCTTTATCTACTTATGGGTCAGCTTGTTATTGCTGGGATTAAATATATGACATATGCATCTTAGAGAAGGAAGGGCCTATTTGGCTAAAAGTGTCAGTCTGTGGTTGGCTGACTCCAAGGCAGGATCATCGTGGTGGAAGACTATGGTGGAACAAAGCTGCACACTTCACACAGAAGAGCACCAGGGTGAGATATACTCTCCCAGTGACCTTGCTCCTTGAACTGGGCCCCACCTCCTAACAGCACATTCAGCTTTGTGCATCCATAGATTAATCCATAGATGAAGTTAGGACCCCTATGATCCAATCATCTCTCCAATAATCTCTCTCTCTCTCTTTTTTTATGTGGTACCAGGAGTCGACCTCAGGACCTTGCACTTGCCAAGCGCTTGTGCCACTGAGCGATATCACTGGCCCTTTTTTTTTCCTTTATGTGGGTTCTGGGAGTCGAACTCAGGATCTCGTGCTTGCCGGGCAGGCGCTTATGCCACTGAGGTATCTCACTGGTCCACTCTCCAATAATCTCTTAATCCACTCAACTTGACAATTATGATCGACTGGCATGATCTGTAGGTATAACATTTTGTTGTTTTGATAAAAATTTTCAAAAATGGCCAAGGAGAAAAATGACTAAAATTTGACTAAAATTTACACGTGTATATGTGTGTAGAGAGCGTGTCAAAGAGACCCATGTCTGGAAGCAGGGAGGTGGAATCACACAAGCACTGCATGCATTTATTTGGTCACATTTGTCCAGAACATTCCTATGAATTATTTGCATAGACTTGGTTTTTCTGAAGGGGTTTTATTGGGGGTATGAAGTCCGGCGAGAGTAACTGAAGAAGAAATTATTACAGGATAGCAGAACTAAAATGCATGGTTTAGTTTTCTTCTTTCTAATCAGGGCAATGAGATTTTTGTAATCAGAACCCGATCCTGGGTAAAGGGGTAGAGGGAGATTTTTGTATGCGGTGACTTGAATTTCTGGTAATAAGGTCCACAAAGCATCACTCATGTCGCCTACTTTATCAGAGCCCTTATGTTGGGATCACTTCTTTGTCATCTTAATTTTTACAGTTTCATTTTGTGTTAGTCATTTGGGAAAGGTATTTTCCATTTCCTCTTATTTGCTAGGAAAATTGTTTTCCTGCAGTTTTTCTAAATTGGACGTGGAGCTACCAGGCCATGGGGAATACACACGTTGATGTAAGTGAAATATTAGACATCAAGATGCGGGAAAGGGGTTGACAAAATACAGCTAGCACTCACTGGCAAGTACTATTTATTGCAAACTGATTAAGAATCTACAAGATGTAAACAGAGTCTCCTTAAAGAAAAACATAGAAGCGTCTCCTTTTTGCCCCTTTTGATACTTGCTTTTGGATTCTGTATTCTACTGTATGACAGGTAGCTGAATTCTGATCAGGATGAAATGAAGGAAACATATTACAGGATGTGTAATCCACTATATTTTTGAGCAGTGCTAGAATCCTTATTTTTCTGTTACCAGATTTGGCAAAAACACCATCAGGTCAGTTGATCATCCCAAGATTTCCAGACTAGACTGGCCTCAGACTGGCCATGGTTCCTTGTTAGGAGAGACTCCTGAGGGAGGTAGCAACAGACATCGTTACAGGAAGCGACCTCTGGTAAACTCCCAAAGCCATCATTTTCCTAATTTAAAGAGTTTTCATTGTTTATGAGTCATGCATTCATTCAGAAAACATTTATGAGTGGCTATTTTATGTCAGGAACAACAGAAAGAAAAGATATCTTGAGGTCTTCACACATATTCAAGCACCATTTACATAGTTACTTTAGAAATTTGAGCATCTGCCAGATGAGTTTTAAAAAAGTCTAGATAATAGCAAAACTGAGGTTAGATATTTTAGGGACCATGAGTGAAAAGATTCATGGTGTTGCTATGTCTTCCTGCTAGAACCCGTGTAATTGTAACTTCTCAAAATACATATATTGAAATCATAACCCCGCCATGTGAATTTACTTGGAGTTGGACCTTTTGAGAGGGTGGAGCCCTCATGACATAAGAATGGTTCCCTAACGAAGGGAACATTGGAGGATTTTCTCACTTTTCCATCACTGAAGACAGAGAGGGCAGATGGCTATCTATGAACAAGAAGCAGGCGCTTACCAGACACTGAATCTGTTGGCATCTTGATCTTGGTATTTGTTTGGGTGGACCGCAGAAGCATGGCCTTGGAGTCTGTTTGGTCCTTCACCCTTTCAGCTCTGTCACTCTTATCCTGCTCTGCTTCTCAGCCTCCATGAACTAAGCAGCTTTGTTCCACTGTGCCTTTCTGTCACGATGTCTCTGCCTTGAAATCAGCTGATAATGGACTGAAACAGTGAGCAAATTAAACCCAGTCTTTAAGCTGCTGGTGTTTGGTATTGTGTCTCAGCGACTAGAAAGCTAACACGAGGACTTCTAGAATGATCTGAAATGCATGGAACACTGTGCCATTTTCTAGAGTCTAAGGAAGAAGATGAAGCTAATTGTGGAGTTAGCCAGTCTTAAAGGAGAAGAAAGAGAGAGAAAGAGAGAGAGAGAACATTATGAACGTACTTAGCGAATCCTATCCCATATTGGTAATCCTTAGAGTCTCCAAAGGCTGCAGGAACAGGGAACAGGAATCTCTAGATTTTCAAGGAAAACCTGCTTGGCATACCAGTAGCAGTCTTGTACTGCAGCAGCTTTAGGGGCTGGGAGAGTTTTGCACTAAAGACAGCTAGCTGGCTGACAGGAGCCTAGTAAAGATAGTGGCGTCCTCAGGGAGCTGCCACCAGGCACTCAAGCAGTTGCTGAAATGTCTCTGTGCTCCCTGTGGCTGGCGTTGAGGTGCCTTTTCTATTATTTGTCCTTAGAACATAGATATTGCAAGATGCCGAGCTTCTTCCAAACATCATACAGGACTTCTTAGAAAGGTCCCCAAATTCACCATTTGTTTCAGTTCCAATAAAGCTTTTAAGTAACTCTAAAAAATGTTTATTAGTATATGTTTGTGGTACGTGAATTTACATTCGTCTCAGGGAGCAGGTGCATGAACGGAACACAGCTTCTTTTTTAATGTCTCCCTTTCCACCCACCTCCCTCTCTCTGTCTTTCACTCCCCTTTCCCTATTTTTGTTATTATTATTCTTAATTCATACTTTTATGATGTATAATGTTTTCATTCATTGTGGGTATTTGTTATGGATATGGGCTTTTTGATAAAATTTTTGGGTTTGCTGATAGTGGATCAAGACCTGGTTTGCATAAGTGCCTAGAAAATCTAGGAGCCACTCAATCCTTGTCACAACCTTGGGTCTCTTTTGGGGCATCATCCTTTGAATGCCTAGAACCCTCTCTTGGGCCTACCCTTTAAATGTCTCTTTCTGCCAAAGCTGCTCTTTCTCTCTCAACCCAAAGACAGCACTTTTCTGAGAGGTGGGCATTCCCCGGGGCATTCTGGGGAGCCATTCTCAAGTACTCTAGATTCCCTCCTGACCAGATTTTTCTTTTCTTGCCATCCTCCTCTTCCCACCCTTGAGATTTTAATCACAAGACAGTGAGGACACTGTTGAATTTCTGCTTCATCCTTGCCCTTCTGGGTCTCTCTCCTACTTCTGAGTAGTGACACAATCTCCTCTTTCTTGAGCAGCTGTGCTTCCTGTCCCCAGTCCTTTCCACCCATGGCTCTATTTTTAAACTGGAAGATTTGCTCTTGCTTCTAGATGGAAGCTTTTGGAATCTGGAACATTATTTTCTCCCTCAACACAGGATTTAGAATTACTGTTTTACTTTAGACTCAATAAAGCCAATTTGAAACTCATTGTCAAACAGTGATTCCTTTATTTTAGATTGACTCCTCCTTCTGATTCAGAGGATGGTGGGAAATAATAGGGCAATAAAATTTTAGGGAATGGAGGACATTTTAATTTCATCTCTCAGTATGTTATTAGTGAAATTGAATTTATGAAATACATGCTAATTGATTACTTATCAGATTCCTTAGAGATTTAAAGGATTCTTCTGAACGCTGAGGCATCTGGCTCTTCAAACAAGCTAATGTAATATTGCTTAAGCTTGAGTAATGTGCCACGTGTTTCTATTACTGTACTACCTAAATATATGCACCCGTACACTGTATTATAAGTACAAGCTTCTTGTGCTTGTAGCTCTTAATTCTAAAAGAACTCTTAAATGGAAAGAATACATTAATTTTATGCATTCACTTGCCATTCTAATAACATTGAGAAGAATACTATTAATTTAATATGGTTGATAATGTTTTCCCCAAACTAATCTACTGATTATAAGGTGAATATGGCACCAGAAACATATTTTTAATTTAACGTGGCTGATAATGTTTATTGAAACTATCACTTATAAGGTGAACACAACACTAATGGCTATAGTTTGGATTATTTGATATTTTGCACTTGAGAAGATCTTTCTACTATTTTGTGTGAAGACTTAATTATCTCATTCACCTGTGTTTGAGCTACTGCAAAACACTGGTTTATGAAGTAGAGCCTCTACTTGGTTCAAATACTTCTTTTACGCATTAAAGTTGTTATGTCAATTTATTGTTAGACACAGCAATTAAGAATTACACCAAGTACATTTTAATTTTCTTGATGCTCAAGAAAAAGTGTCAGTGTGATGAGAAGACTTCTCAGAATGTCATGAAGTTCCCTTTGTCCTGATGTTCACACCCTTGTACAATCCCCAGTGCTTGTTTTCGGATTGGACTTGCTTCTAACTCGTAGAACACAGCAAAGATCATGGGATGTTACTTCTGTGATTAGATTACAAAAACCTGTGGCTTCTATCTTGCCAGAAAACTCTATTGCCTTTTTGGTGTGTTTACTTTGATGCAGAAAGCTGCCAGTTTGCAGACGTCCATGTGGTAAGGAATTGAGGGGGCCTCCAGCCAACTGCCACCTGGCAGTTGAGGTCCTCAGAATAAGCTTAATGGTCACGTTCATGCAAAACTTCCCCACAAGTGAGCATAGAAGACAAAATGGGGTTCTGGTGGCATAAAACCTGGGACTTGGTTCTTGCATTGTCTCCTATTAGCTATGTGACTCTGAGCAAGTCCCTAAAATATTCTGCACTTGAGTTCATTCATCTGAGATATGGATGCAGTGATAATTCTGGTCTAACTTCACCATTCTTGTATTAGTGTATTCATTCATTAACTAAACGTTTTTGGAATGTCTGCAATGTATATGGCACTGACTTATGTACTGCATATAAGAAAAAAAAGTTCTTGCCATAATAGAGAGGGTTAAATAAGATATTTGATGAAAATACTAAATGATTTCTAAAGTGTAACAGACATGAAAATGATCATAAATAATAATTGTTTTTATTTTAACAATGCAGCTTCTTAATTTTTCGGACAGCTGTTTGTCACCCCATCCCTCCATGTAAGCTTGACAAATATACAAGATCAACAATTTCCCCTTTTGGAGCAGAAATCTCATTTCCTGTGTCAGTCTAGAGAAGCCCAGTGCAGCTTTTGTATTTCTAATTGTCCCTGCAAAGTCTCCCAGGGCCCCCAGATCTAAGCGTGCCGAGGTTGTTAAAATGTGCCTCCCCTCACTGTCTGTCACACAAGCAAGTGTGTCATTGATGTGTAATTAATGACTGGGAGCCAGGGCCCAGAATTAACACACACCAATCAAGGCCTTGTCAGCCTTGGAGGTGTCGATGGGATTCTTGTTCTTTTAGCAATATTTATTGATACAAAAATGCTGCACGGTCTAGTGGGGAAGGGAGGTGCCTTCGTGGCATCGGTGATGTGCTTGTTTACAGCGAGCCACAGGGACAGCCTCGGCTCCATCCACTGATTAATTCAAGGCTCTGCAGGCTGAAGTGGGTGAGGAATCCTGGGGGAAAACATCTTCTGTTTAAAATGTGCCAGGTGAACAGACTCCTTCTGGTTCTGAGCTGGTCTTAGCCTCCACAGGCCCAGGGATTTAAACTTTTTTGCTCGCCCCAGGAACAGGATTTTGTTGAGCAGATTTTGGGTGTTTAGCAGTGAGATAGGCTTATTGGCAATAGAACAAGCTGTGGCTCTTGAGTTCACAGATTTTATGTTTAGGTGATGGGGAATGTGATTCTCTGCAGATTGGGCAATCAGAGCTAGAAGGAATCTTAGAGTTCTTGCAGGAATCCTTTCCGTGGAGTGACTTTAAGGTGTTTATCTTTACTTCCCTGGCTATGGTTGGATTCGTACAACAGAGGGTCATAGCATATAATTTAACTCTGTGTTTGGGAGGAGATGAAGAGGAGTATGAAGTGGGTTCGCTGTGCATTGGTTGTGAACTTGTGTAAGTCCAGTGAGACAGAACACACATGCGCTGTATGAAGTGGATTTATTACCTACAGATAGACAGCAGGGAGCAATACAAAACTGGGATTCATCGTGCACTCATCTTCCAATGCTCAGGAAAGCTGCCTTAGGGCAGATGGAATCTGAACTGCGTGTGCCCCAATTGCACCTCAGCTAAAGGACCCAGAAAGCAACCCCCTGGGATTTTCTACCTTGGGAATAATGACACTTGCTGGGCTAAATTGTTCAAGAACAATTCTGTTTCTAAAGGGGACTGGATAGAGCCCAGGCTTTCCTGGCCAATCCTCTATTGCAGAATGTTACATTCCTAGTACACTCTACAGTTGTTTTTGAGAACTACATGTGCTAAAGAAGGAAGAAATGTGTTGGTTCAAGGCCTCCCAGAAAACTCTTTCAAGGAAGGTAACAAAAAATGTAAGAGAAAAAACAAACAACACCTTCCTTTTCTCTGAAGACTCAATGAGAGCTGATGTATGATAATAATCGCGGATGTGGAGCATCTCTGTGCTGCTTCTGTAGACTGTAATGTGCTTCAGTTCACGGTCATCAGACCACATATGCTGGGCTGTTCTGGGGCATTGATAGCGCTCCCCTTGCTTAGCTATGTCTAGGTCCTTGTCACTTGTTAAGGCATCCATATTTTAAATGTTAAGCACAACTTCACCATTTCCAAACAAAACTCTTGTCCCTCTGGTCCTCTTGTTCTATGAAATCCTCATTACAAATGCTCTTCATATTTATCTCCTAGACCCTCCCTTGTCCTTCCAGTCGTATTTTTCTAGGGCCACAGCATATCACTTCTGTCACTCTCCTGCCACACGCATACCGATTTTCTTGCCCCTAGGGTGCTATGCTGCAACTTCCCAGTGCACTCCCTACTTTTGATCCATTTGACCATCTGCTTCTCTGCTCCTGCTCCCAGACGGCTGTGTGCGGTAGGTGGGAAAAACCACGTGACTGTGCAGGTGTGGTTTCCAACTTTAGCTCTGTTCTCAGTGCTGCCCTGTGATCCTCTCCGGTGACCCAGTTTGTGTCCTCATCTGTTGCTCGAACAGCTCTTCTGCAACTCTAGCCACTCCAAATTTCTTCATACCAATGGCCTTGCATCTCATTATTGTAGAGTACATGGCGGCTATTAGCCACAAAGTATGCATCTTTCTCCTCCCCCCTCACTGGCTGCTGCAGATTAGCCCATGCCACAAGGTGTCTTTATTAAAAATTTCTCCGAGTCAGTGCCTGAGGCAAGGGTTATAGTGCTACAGAGTATTTGGGAGGTGATACGAGGACACAATAGGAAGTAGACAGGGAAGAAAAGTAATCAGGACTGTGTTATCAAGCAAATTTCCTTTGTACTGGAGCTTAATTCTATTGGAAAGTCTGGGAGCTAGCACAGAACATGTGCTTCAGTTTCCCACTGAGGGATGAAGGACTTTTATGCAACAACTCTCATCAGCCTGGGTGGGGGGCTCTTCCAGGGACCGTTAGCTCTCCATATCCCCGGCCTGCTGTAGTTTCCTTCTCCTAGAAACCAAGCGTCAGCACCCACTATTTAAACTTTTGGAACTTTCAGATGGGACCTATTTACCTCTCATATATTCTGCATTCTCTTTCCAATATATTATTTATCTAGAAATATTAGGCCTTTTCCATTAGGCGATAATTATGAAGATGCAAGTCAATATTTTTAGATCAAAAAGAATATAATGCTCCATCAAGTACCTGGCTCTTGCTTTTGAAAGTATTGGCTTTCAGAATTCTGTGTGTGTGTGTGTGTGTGTGTGTGTGTTTAGGTTTACAAAGGTCCTGGTTTTCAAGACTATCTGTATTTTTGTGTGTATGTATGTGCGTGTAACTACTTGTATGTGCTATAGATTTACGAAATACTACTTATAGCCTGATCCTAAAATATAACTTCTTGGAGGTAATTAACTGTGCATATTATTATGGTTATATTTAATATAAGAAGGGAGGGAAATGATGATCATAGTGAGGACAATGGCGATGATGATGATGATGATAAAATAGTCCTTGAGACTACAATAAATTGAGGAATACTGAGAAATATTATTTCACCATATTTTTTCAGTTTCTTTTAAAATTTTTCATTAGTACATGTTTGCAGTACATAATGATTACATTCATTGTAAGGAATCGGTATGTGTACATACAATATCTCTATTCTTTTTTTCCCTGCTCCCACCTCCCATTTTATTTTGCCAACGTCAGATTCATTTATTTATCTTATAAGTCATTATAAAGTTAATTTACATATATGCAGATTAACAGACAGACTGATAGGTCAAAGGACACATAACACACATAGGACAATTATACTAAATCAAGATACACTTTTAGATATCTTGTCCATGCCAGATAATGAAATTTTTCTCTCTCTCTTTTTTCCTATTATCTATCTTTTATTTTGCACTGTATCTATATGCTGAGTTTTTCATGGAAGAGAAACCATGTGATACTTAAGCTGGTGTGTCTGATTTACTTCACTTAGCATCACGGCCTCTCTCCTGCCTGACTGCCAGTGCGGAACATACCACTGATGCTGACAGAGACACGTTGCTGGACTCAAGTGCTGGTTCTGAAGTTGATGCCCACTAGTGTCCCAGCTGATTGTCAGAACTAATTCAGAACTATTCCTGTTCTGAGCTCTTTGTGTCTTGTAAGATTTTGGACAATCATGCCTTAAATTTTATTTCTACCTTTTGTTTCTAGCCTTTTTTTGCCCTAAGAGTTAGGGACTATGTACAGTGTATTGCACACCATAAAGAAAGTTCAACGGCTTTCTTTCCACTGTCACCTTTTCATTTGTGAGCTCTTTCTCTAGAGGGTGGTTGACCCTGCATGCAAGAGGCTGCCATCAGCTCCAGGCTCTGTCACCTGCACCTTTCATTTGTTTGACTCCTAGTGTGGGCGCAGCTTAGATGACTACTTTCCTCCATCTTCAAAAGAAGAAGCTTCCTTTTTTAGTTTTCTACCTTCTGTCCCTGGACCCTCTATTCTGTAAGACTTCTCTTCATCAATTTTCCCCACTCTACTACATTCTTGATTCTTTTGCTTTTCTATTGGCCACTTTCCTATGGTTGATAAACAGTCTCAAATGTTCCATTTTAAAAGCAACTCTCCCTCCACTCTGCTGTCACTTTCAATTTTCCTCATTCCTTCTTAGCGCAGTTCTTTGGAGGCGTAATCTGCACGTGCTGTCTCAACATCCACATCATTCACTCGCTCTTCATCATTCAGCAGTCTGGCTTCTGTCCTGTCACTCAATTGAATCTGTGTTCTAACAGGATCATCAGTGACATCCTTGAGGCCAAATCTAATGGACTCTTTTCAATCTTTATCATATTTGACCTTCCTGTGACACCTGACACTATCAACCGGTCTGTGATTTGTGAAGCCTCCTCCTTTTTAAATTTCTTTCTCTTTCCTTTGGGTTTCTCTTTTGCAATCTCGATTATTCCATCCCATTAATTTTTGTGATTTCTTCTCATACTCTAGAAGTCACCTATGCTTTCTCTTTAGGGTTCCGTCTTTAGGAAGACTTGCCTTTTGGTTCACTTGTCATTCTGTATGTTCTCTTTGGATAGGCTTCAGCTTTTCTCAGGTCGTCTTGCTTGAGATCCTGTATGTTGATCTTTTCTAAGTGTGTGTGTGTGTGTGTGTGTGTGTGTGTGTCCAGTTTCATCTTCTCTGCTAAGGAATCAACTTGGGTATCCAATCACCACCTGGGTAATACACAGGCAAGTCAGGGGCAATGCACCTAAATATGAACTTACTGACTTTTGCAATATTCTTGATAATTCCTCTATTATCAATGCATCACCAATCAAGTTCAAAATCTCAGACCAAATAAGTTTTGGTAATTTTTTTTAAAGAAATGGTACCTCTAAATGGTACCCAAGCCTGATCTCTTCAGTCTCTGTGGTATCTTTCCATTACTATAACAAATACCTGAAACAGTCAACTTCTAAAAATAGAAAAGTTTTGTTTGGTTTATGGTTTTAAAGGAATTTAGAGGTTTCCACCTGTGATTGATTGACCTCATTGCTTTGGGCCTGTGGCGAGGCAGCACATCATGGACTAAGCACGTGGCAGAGCAAACCTACTCACTTCACAGCCAGGGAGAGGAACAGAGGAAGAGGAGGGGCTGGGATCCCTTCAAGGGCACCCCCACAGAGACCTAAAGTCCTCCCACTTGGCCACACCCCTCACAGTTTCCACGTCCTACCAATAGTGGCACTCTGGAGAACAAGCATTTGACCACTGGGGGGCATTCCTGATCCAACCTACCTGTGCGTCTCCTTGTCCCTGTGCTCTGGTATAGTTTCCTATCACTTCCAATCACTTGACCCAAAGTGGGGAGACAAATAAGTGAGGCACTTCACATACTTTGCAGAGTGCTAATACAGAATGTGTTAACCAAGTACCACCCACTAAACTGTGCCTCATAATTAGTTTTCCTTCACTTGTCCAACCTGCTTCTCTAGAACAGTATTTTGAAAAGCTTGATAAATTATGTATACAGGGCCGGTGAGATGGCTCAGCGGCGTAAGCGCCTGCCTGGCAAGTGCGAGGGCCCGAGTTCGACTCCCGGAACCCACATACGAAAAAAGGGCCGGTGATATCGCTCAGCGGCACGGGTGCCTGCTGGCGCGCGAGGTCCTGAGGTCGACGCCCGGTACCCACAAAAAAAAAAAAAAATTATGTATACAAAAGCCTTTCATGAACTCTAGCACTTATAGAACAAAGAACTAACCTATGTCCTATTCATCTGTGTCTCCAATTCTTAGTGTTGTGTTGAATAAATGAATAGACAAAATGTGCTGCTGTTACAAGCTGACATTTATCCAGTTTTGCAGGTCAAAAATTCCACATTATTTTATTTAATCCTGAACTTGCTCTATGCAAGAGTTCATATTTTTAGGGCAATAAAACAATTGCGTATGATTCTGTTATGGCAGATATATGACATTAGACAATTGTCAAAACCCATAAAATTGTTCAACTTTATGTAAACTATAATCTTAGTTAGTAATGATCTATCAATACTAATTCATTAGTTGTAACAAGTGTACTAAATTAATGTAAGATGTAAGTAATAGGATTAACTGGAAGGGCAGGTGAAGGAGGTAGGGGATATATGGGAATTCTCTGTACTTTCTGTTCATTTCTTCTCTACATTTAAAATTGCTTTAGAAAATAAGCTCAACTAACAAAGAATAAGTGTGTACGGCAGTTAGGACTAGAGAGTTTTGTTACCTGTAAATAAGAGAAGGGTGTGATTTTACACAATTACAAAGAGACAAGATTCAAGTTTTCTTATCAACATGCTTTCCTTCAAACTATATTCTCTATTGTTTCTTTCCTGCATTAAGAAAGCTATGTCGTTAGTAAAAAATGACTTTTTAATCTTCATTCAACCTTTTTTGAGGGACATGGTAATCTCATCATTGACATTCTGCTTTAGGCAGAGTGGAGTTTATTAAGGACTGCGTGAGAATACCCTTCACCAGACTAATTTAGAGTCTTTATGACTCAGCGGAGGCTGTCAATCCTAAGTTATTTGACGTTTAATTCCTGCTGATGTAAATTTTATATGACAAATAGTTTCATTTAATTGTGTCACCTCTGGCTTATATACACCATAAAATGTTTCAATTTTGATAGCCAGAAACAAAAGAGCCCTCCCTGGTTGAGAGGGATAACGTCAATAAGTCTTGCAAGGGCAGGGCTGGTTGGGGAGGATGGGTAGCTCTCCTGGGAAAAAAGGCCTCTGGGAGGAGGCTGGGCTTGGGGCAGACAGGCGCCTTTACCCGTGCCTCTGCTCAGAGTATCTGGCCAGCAAGATTGTTGCTCCCTTTCAGGACCTTGACTGATATCCTCTCCTTCCCGGGAGCGAGTGCACGCACCTGCACCTCTACGGCTCTTCCTCTATGAAGGATTTCCACAGAGCGTGTTGCTGTGCAGTATGCTCTGGTACACACTAAAAACCACATTTCATGAACATTCCCTGACTCTTGATATTAGTTTCTCCATTTGAGACTGCTGCGTTAGAGATTATGGCATGAGTCAATCCATTAAATATTGGGAAAGTAGTGGCTTGTATTTATGTATCCAAAAACTTTACTGAGCATTTACCATATACCAGGCTGTATGGTAGATACTCCAGAAAATGAACTATGTCTTGCTCCCAAGAAGCTTTCAGTCAACTAGGAAGATTTGATTTGCCTAAATAAAGAGAGAACAATAACAGGCGTATGTGTGTGCAACACTTCATGATTTATTGCAGACTTTCACCATCTCTTACAAGAGGACTCTCTGGGTGAGTAGAGTAGATATTACTTCTCCATTGTATTGGTGAGGTCTGTGAGGTGAGAGCTGGTTTTTCACTTCGGAGGTCTGATGTGCTTTCTCACCACACTTTGTGCACATCTATACACTCTTACCACGAAGTCCTCCAATAAAATATGAGCTCTTCCAAGGTGTCAATAACATCAAACATGTTGCTTACGTAGATGCCACTGTTGACAAAGCCTTGGTCTTGTCGGTGGGCATTTTGTACATTTCTAATGATAAGGAAATCAATGTCAAGAGTGGTTAATATTGGTTCAGTCTTTTTGTTAACATAAA
The DNA here is from genome assembly GCA_028451465.1 of Erethizon dorsatum. Classification (NCBI taxonomy): domain Eukaryota; kingdom Metazoa; phylum Chordata; class Mammalia; order Rodentia; family Erethizontidae; genus Erethizon; species Erethizon dorsatum. Next base: position 16,161,749 of record CM051824.1, read on the forward strand.
TATTAATATCCCAATAATACAATGTATATACATTTTACTAGTACGCTCTAGCATTAGACATTTCTCATTTTCAGTTTAAAATTCCTTCATAGAATTAACCTTTGACTATTTACTCGTTCTATTATCTATGTGAAACCTGTGATATTTGGCCAATATTTGAGGATGACTCGCTCCTTGTGGCAGTTGCTCTACCTAACTCATTCTTCACCTTTTTTCACACTTCTCTGCCTGGGCAGGATGTCCTGTATGAATCCTATCTTCTGCGGCCTCTTGTGTTCTCAGGAGGAGGCATCCTACAGAATTTGGCCAAAGCGGCTTGCTGGCAGGGATTTAGAGAGGAAAGAGAGAGAGGCCGAGTGTTTATTCCCAGGCCCTATTTCTTTGAGGCCACCGTGATCTGGCCCTACTCTTCCTCTGAATGCGGGCTCCACTCCTGTCTGGCTCTTCTCTTTGTACCTTCAAGTCTAAGGACATTAACAGCTATTTATAAGAAATTATGCCAATTAACAAAGGAAATACATTGTTTGTAAACAATCTCCTTATTAAATCCTCCTTGAATTATCCTGATTTGAGAGTTCCCTTTGTTTCCTGCTGAGACGTTATTTTCTATGGGTATCCTCTGAGTCTAAGCATCTTCTGGGGTCCACGTCCATACACTACCTCTCCATGGTCTCTCTGTCCACCAACAAACCCTGTTCAAAGTAAAAACAAGGACAGTGATCTGAGTAAGAAAACCCAGACTGTGAAAGCTGGACAAAGTGTGTGTGATGTAAAAGATGGGGTGTGAGTTGATGTATGCAGAGCGGAAGAAGGAAGAAAAGGTAACTTTCTGACCGGAAGTTCTTCTGTTTTTTGTCCTTGAATCACCTACAGTAACTTTGAGGTATTTTGAGGGGTACAGAAAGAATTTCCCCTGGTAAGGTCTATTTCTAAAACAGTTACATGTATACAAGTAATATACAGTGAACGTTTAAATTAAAAAATTTATTATAGTTAAAGCACATTGCCATTAGTCCCCCTCAAAATACTTCCCTTCACTTGGGACACACTTATCCCATTGTTGTTGCCCCTTTGTGAAGCTGTCCTGGAGGTTTTTTTCATGAGTGTGTTTTCAAGGGGTGATCAAAACTACAGTGAATGCTGCTGCTGAATGACATTCAGTGGACAATCAGGCTTGCAAAAACATTACAGTGTGTCTTCATCCACCGTATTCAGTGAATCTGGTACCACACAACTTCTGGCTCTTCCGCAACATCAAAATGACCATGAAAGGGAAACGTTTTCAATTGCTTCATTACATCAAGACAGCTGGCAGATCACAGCTAAAGACACTCATGAAAGAGAACTTCCAGAGCTCCTTCAGAAAGTGTCAAGAATGATAGGTTAAATGTATTTTAAGCAAAGGAGAAATTTTTGAGAGGGATTATTGGCAATGTCTTTTACTGTAATAATTTTTTTAAAAAATTAAACATTCACTATATTTCTTGATCATACCCCATAGCAAACTTGAATAGTGCAACGGGAAGAGACCTGGGAATAAATTTGTGATTCCCTATAATATTTCCATAGGTCTTTGATAAATGGTATGTTTTTCTATTATTATTTGTGATGTAACTGCATTTTAGATAGAGATATATTCTCTGTAAAAGTATATAAAATATGTATTTCTAGCATCAATTTTTTTCCTTAGGGAAACTTTATTTTCTTTTTGTGTTAGACATAAGTAGTATAGATTGATTAATATTCATACTGAAGTTAAATTCATCTGAAATTATCCATCTGTCAAATTCTGACTATCCAAGGTGGGGACAATCAGATTAAGGATTCTGGATTGATAACACTACATTGTATCATTAAATGAATCTCTCAGCAAGATGTGAAGTAGTTGAATGTGTATTCCAATTTTGCAAAACCCCATGTTAGAAGCTTCCAAAACAAAATTAAATAGTCCTTGGTCATTATCTTCCAGGGGACCCAGGTCCAGTAAGGAAGAACAGTTAGGAGGTGACCTATCAAGATTATAGTTCATGTCTTATTATTGTTTGTTTCTCCAATGTTAATATAGCTCCAGCCCATTGTATCATAAAATTTTGTTAAATTTGAATAGATTAATTATGAGCAACACCAGGCATGAGATACAAAAACATCAAGTGAATTAGAAACTGAGAAAACAGAGAGCTCCTTGCAGCCTTAAAGTTTCATGGAGGTGAAGGAAGTTGATCTCAGCCTTGATAAATGTGTGGATTTTTTTTTTTTTTTGTAGATATAAAGGGGCAGGGACCACATCTCAGGGGATTTTCTAATTACTTGCTTGGTATAGACTCATAAAATTCATATTATCAAGTGAAATAGTATGAATTTTAATAGAAAATCATTTGCAGACACAAATTTACATAGACTTGATTTTAATAAGATTCAATTTACATAGACAATCCAGAAGGTCATCTCTCTCTCTTTTTTTTAAGTTTTTTGGGATAGGGTCTCACTATGTAGCTCAAGCTGGTCTTGGACTCACTATACAGCCCAGACTGGCCTCAATTCATGGCAGTGCTCCTGGCTCAGTCTCCCAAGTGCTGAGATTATAGGCATGCACCACCATGCCCTCCACCTGTCATTGTTTTTTAAAACACAACCAGCAGCATGTTATAGAAAAACATGCTGTTTTACCATAACTGCACTAACATAGCATGCTATCTTCTAAAAATATTTGTTCATCATAATTATGACAGGTTACACTATATCTTAATTTAAAAATACATTATGTGAAAATCTAAAGCAAGTGCGAGGACAGGGTGAAATAAAAGCAGGTTCTGATTACACTGAGGAAAGAAGTGATGAGGATTAAAGAGGTATAGCAAAGGGAAAAGAGGGGACTCTGGCTAAGTGTAGGCCACGTTCAAATGGTTGTCTGTGGTGCAGACAGATGGGAGTTAAGAGATGGTGAGAAGTGGCAATGTGCAATTTTCAGGAATCCTGGTGGGAAGGGCGTGTCCAGTGGGTGTGTGGCAGTAGTCATGCTGAGTCCAAGCATATTTACTCCAGGCTATGAGGCAGAAACTCTGAGTAGGAGAGGGCTTGAGGCTGCTGGTAAGAGTCACTGCAGGCAAGGGCACTAGTGACTGGGGAAGGAGAGATCAGACACAGCTGTCAACAACTGAGAATGAATTCAGGTATCACTTAGTGCCAGCAAGTGGCAGGAGCGTTTCAGGAAAGGTCCTGGCATATTGGAGGAGAAGTGGGACATAAGATGAAATTGGAACATTGGAGAAGAGGAAGTACGGCTTACGGCAAGAGGCTACAAAGGAGGACTTTGTACTAGGATGAGGTCGTGTAAGTATGAGGAAGCCAGTAAATCTTAGAGGCTTAGAGCAGGGCTTGCTCCTCCATTTATTATTCATTTGCTTTTGGACAAACCGCTTTAACGTTTCTCTCTCAGTTTCTTCATGTGCAAAATAGGATAGTTGCGGAGTTTTAAGTGAGATGTCATATTTAATAGGAACAGAAAATCAGAATCACAGAATAATCGGAAACAGCAGAAGACAAAGTTCGGGTTTACAGTTGTCAGGAAAGATTTACTTGTTCTCCTCAGGTAACAAGTATTTACTTTCTCTCCTCCTTATACTGTATAAGGATATAATGTTAGCCAGTTTGGTTGATGGTAGTGTAATATTATTGTGATTGGAAGTGATTTTTTGTTTGTTTGTTTTTATTGTATTGTTATTTTTGGAAATGGTGTCTGCATGTTGTTGCTATTGTTTTTACAAGAAAAAAAAAACAAGGAATGGAGTACAGGTATCTAGGATTGTTGTTTTATCCCTTCCAAAAATTTGTAGGATGCTCCTGGAGTTGCTCAAAGTATGCTTTAGTGCCCTTCATAGGTATCTCATTAAATTAGCCTCCTCTGAAACCTCCTAAGTCCTTGGAAACTACAAAGTAACTGTCCGAAAAGAGGCAGTGCAAGGCTCAGAGCAAACATTTAATGTCTGCTGCAGTGTTTATCTTATTGAGGCAAAGAGAAAAGTGTGGATTGACTTTTTGAACTTAGCCAAAATACGACTGTTTCTGGTAGGCATCTGTGGGTACCAGCCTGATTTCTGCGTTTCATGAGGCCCAGGGGTCCCTAAATGTCCATTCATAGTCTTGGCTTAATCTTGACTTTCTGTTCCTTTATGGGGAGTTTATGCGGGTGTCATCTGTTTTGATAGGCTTCGCTCCATAAGGTGAGCTTATGAGCTTTGCAAAAACCTCAGCTTCTGTTTTAGTACCGTTTGGCTCCCCAATTTGTCATTTCTGTTTATCTGTTGAGTCATGTGATTTCTGTGTCCTTGCTTGGTGTGGCCTGAGGAGGACAAGTAAACATTTCCTGACCAGTGTAAGTCTGGACTTTATATGTGCTGTTGTTTCTCATTATTTTATATTTAATAGCCAAAGCTGTGTGAGATCCCTGTTTTGCAAGATGGTTAAGACATAGGCTAGAAGGCTTTGATCTATTGCATGCACAGAGATAGAAAGGCCAAAAGAACTGGAGTTCAGGCTCAAGGTCTTCACTTTAGTTGGGGAATAGAGAAGAGCTTCCCAACTTTGGGTTCTGGATAATGAGCCCTCCAATGTAGATGAAGCATGGTGGCTGCATTCATCTTATAAATTAGTTCATAACATTCACCCACTCGGAAACATCTTGGTAGCCATTTCTGACAAAGGGAGCCTGGCAAGGTCCCGGACCTGCCTAGAAAGGGCAAGTGTATCCTGCCACCAACCTGGGCCCCTGGGGAACCAAAGAAAATGTATGTAACACACTCTGCTTTCTGCTGTTGGTGTTGAAGTTCTGGTTGGGGAAGAGGACTAGAAAAAGGGAAAAGGAGGCTTGGAAAAATCATCACATATTTTAACTGACAATCCAGATCTCGTAGTATGATCTTGGGTTATCCCCAGATATATGCAAATCCTTTCAGTCAATCATCTCAGGTAACTGGGGAGACACCTGGTGAGGAAACGATAGATCTGGGGTTACCGCTAAGCATTCCTTTCCTTACAGGTTCATCTGAGGGGAGGAAGTTCTGCCTTACGAAGGTACTTAGGAGGTATTGCATGACAAGATAATGTTTCCTTCCACAGAACAGTTATGATTTCTTCCTTTTCATTACTCAATGAGCTGCTTTATGTGTTTGTTCACAAATTGTTGTTTTGTAGAATCAGTGGGTATAAGATTGGGATAGAATATTTGCCTTCAAATTTTAGAAGCATAATCCATTGGACATTTGTATACATATATATTTATGTTATATATGCTCTTATATATTATATAAAGCCACTGTTTAAATACTCACAACAGGCTAGACTAACTTGTCTCCAGAGCACACTACCCACCCTCATTGCAAGGTTGTTTTCTTTTTTTTTTTTAATGTGGGCACCAGTAGTCAAACTCAGGATCTCGCGCTTGCTGGCGGGCACTTGTGCTGCTGAGCGATATCACTGGCCCTTTTTCTCCTTTTATGTGGCTTCCAGGAGTCGAATTCAGGACCTCGTGCTTGCCAGGCAGGTGCTTATGCTGCTGAGCCATATCACCAGCCCCCAAGGTTGTTTTCTGAGTTTCCCTTTTCTACCCAATTTTACAAATCCAGTTTGCATTTTTCTCCTCTATTGATTCATCTTGTACGTATAAACATTGAGTTTCTTCAGCTCTAAAAGTCTTTTCTTTAGTTTGTTCCACTTTGTAGATTTTTTCTTCTTGAAATGTGAGACATAGATTTAAACACATCATATGTGGTCAAATAAATGTCAAATAAATGTGGTCAAAAAGAAAACAGAATAATCATTTCTCGATCTTCAATATCATGTTTCTGTTGATGTCACTGAAGAAGGCAGCGACCAACCACAATGAGCTCTTCGCCCATTAAAACTTCTGGAACTTTTCTGCACGACCCTCTTCTTACCCCAGCCTGTTTGTGCAGGTGACTATTTAGATCCAAGTGTAGGAATTTACATTGTCTTTGTTGAGTTGATGTTATAAGTTTCAGTTCATCACCCTAGGGATTATAAAAAAAATTAATTTCCTTTTAGCACTTAATTTCTTAATGCATTTGATGATCATGGTTGGGAAACTATAAAAATATTGGAAAATGACGTAACTGAAGATAACTTCCAAATCAGGAGGGTCGTGCTAATGCCCCTGGCCTTGAGTCCCAAACCTAGTTCAGGCTTACAGCAATCCGAGAAGCACTGAGCTCAGGCCTAACTCCTGACTTACCCTCCAACCCCTCTACATGAGCCCTTGGCTTTCCGTCCGGGCCACCTCCCCTCTCTCCTCTGATCCTTTGCTCATGTCAAGGACTGGAACGCCTCCTCCTTACACTGTACCTTTCTTTCGTGGATGGCCACATGACTCAAGCCCACGTTAATATCGAACATTCCTTGACCACTCCTTTTGGCTTTTTTAAATATTCTTGGTACTAAAATGATTACATTTATAGCTGTTAATATTGTCTGGCCCTTTAGTGTGTACCTGGATGCACAAAACATATTATATACATGATTTCATTTATTTTCATAGAATATCTGTGCATTCGTTAGTATTACTGCTTCATTTTATTACTGGGAAATCTTAAGAGAGTTTAAGTCATCTGTCGAGCTTACTTAAATGGTCATGGCTTGCATATAGATCTTTCTGATTACAAAAACTGCGCTCTTTTCATTCCCTCCCCACCTTTGGGTGTTAAAGACCATTAACTGGTTGGTTACAAAACACAAAAGCTGAGGATAGAGACTGGCTTTACATTTCTGCTTCCCTGAATACTACAGATACCTTACGAATGACTGTGAACATACATGTATCCTTAACGTGTATGTATTGATTGAATGAGTAAATTAATGAATGAAACAGATGTTACACAATATCCTTTTTCTGCCTGATAGTATGCAAATTTTTGGAAGTAAGACAGTTTACAAGGTAAGACAGTTGATAATATGTGTTCATCTGGAGTCCTGGCAAATGAAATCCAATGAATATCATGAAAGTTTCTGAAAGTGGATCTTTCTGGGGAACTTTCGTCAAGTTATACTAATGGATTTGATACACTCTGGAGAGAAAAATCAATTTTCCCTTTGGATGTATTTTTCTCAGCAGTTTGATCTTTTCCTTTCAATCAAGTTAAAAGTATTTTAGACATTTGGGGGTCCTTTGTTCCTAAAATCAATGAAGTTAATAGGGTGAAATAGGGTGAGTCAATGGAGTAAGAATCTTATTAAGAAGGTAGTTTTTCCTTGCATATCACTGCCCCTATTTTGGCTCTCTGCGCATATTTTACTTAAAAGCATTTAAAGTTCACACGGATAAACTTGACATCTAACATGTCAAAGAGTGACACTGGGATACAGCATGCTTAGGTTTTTATTGTTACTCTATTATCAGGTACCAGGTTAAACCATATTTATTTGAAATCTGTCATTTGCATGGCAATATTGTTATTGCATATATCATTCAGGTATACAAGGCCTGCCAATGTTCTGAGTTTTCAAGGGTATCTTGGAAACATTTTGTACTCTTCAACTCCAGCTCTTTGGCTTAGCTTTGGTCTCAAAGACCACATTCCCTGGAAGGGTTATTTAGCCCTACTGAAAGTTGTGCTAAAGGAAAAGAAATACAGTAGCATGAAAGTCACCAAAATGAATAAGGGAGTCTAGAATTGGAAATCTTGGGGTGCATAAGACAAACTTTCCCACCTTACAGTGTTGACCAAGGTGAACACTTCATTAGGGGTTTTAAGGATGCTTAGGTAAGGTCTGTTACAGGGGAGTTATCATGTTCCGGTGTGATGGGGGATGGGGACTCCTTGAATTACTGTCCCACTGCTGTGTAATAAATTGCTATCGACTTGATGGCTTAAAAAACCCACTCATTTACTATTCCACAATTTTGTAGGTCAGAAGTTACATGGGCTTGGCTAGGTTCCTTGCAGCAGGGGTCAGGGGGCCAATGTCAAGTGTTGGCTGGGCTGGGCCTCTTCTCTGAAGGCTCTGGGAATAATGTGCTTCCAGGCTCTGCCAGCTTGTTGGCAGAGCCAGCCCCTTTCCATTGCAGATCTAAGGTCCCCATTTCCTTGCTTGCTATCAGGGAGTTGCCCTCAGCTCTCGGGCCTGCCCACATTACTTCTCATGTGGCTTCCTCTGTCTTCAAAGCAGCAACGGTGCATTGGGTCCTTCTGACATTTCTATTTCCCTGACTTCTCCCTCCTCCTTTCTTCTTTTTCCCAAAGCTGGAGAAATACCTATGACTTAAAGCGCTAATGTGTTTGGATTAGATTTATCCAGAAAATTTCTAAATCTTGAGGTTAAATAAGCTGGAAATTTAATTATGACCACAAAATCTCTAGCATCTAGCAGTGCTTAGGTAACTGAAAAATCAGGGGTCAGAACTTTGCTTTGGAAGGGATATCTGTAAAAATTTGCCCATCACACTCCTGTTATGTATTTCTTGGCCCAGCAAATAGCGTGTTAAACTCTGTCTTGTGCCTGCATTCAAGGAAATGGATACTTAATCTAATGGTTGCTCACAGAGCTCTGGAATCTAGTCAATTGTGATTTATTTTGTAAACAATCAGTTTGTAGTCCACTTAATTTTCTCCTTTAAGACAACCAGAGGACAATTTGATTTATCCTGCGATTGAGTTCTGCAGGACTGCCCTTCGTAAAGGATGGTATTTGTGCCTGTGAGACGGGAGAGAAGGGACCAATGCTCACCCAGAGGTACTTCCCATTTTTTTTCCCTGCATCTTCTCCAAATGTCTCACAGGTGGCCACGGCTGCATCAGACACCTCACAGCCACTTGGAGACATTTGCTGTGGCTGTAGCAAACTTCAGTCACAGGTCCATCCCAGACGACTCCATGCTGCAGCCTCGCTGCATGACTTCCCTGTGCAGTTGTTCTCAGTCAGGTATGTGAGAAGCACCTCCCCAATGCCATGGCTAAACAGAAAGTCTGACACAGCGTATGCATGAGCCCACTATTTTTCTCATACAGGCAATCTTCTGTGTCCTTAGCGAAACAGTCTATGCACTGTTCCCCCTTAAGCTGCAGCATAAGTCCTAATAAAAACTTTTCTTCATGGCATATTTTTTGCCTATTCATGATTTCTATATTGGGTAGAGCAGGCTGAACTGGTACTTGAAAAGCTTGTAACACTGAAGGCACCTGGTGTCAGAAACTGCCGCCATCTGGGGCAGGTAACACTGAAGGAGGCTGGCAGCTGAAGCACAACAGAGAGCAAAAGAAAATTGTTGGGAGGAGCTGCCACCTCTTGTCACCAGAAGAGTCCCCATGGCTGGTGGTAGCTGCTGGCCCCAGCTGTCAGACAGGGGTGGAATTCCACTAATACTAAGAATTGATAGCCACTGCCTTCCATAGTTCAGGGCTATTAACACTAAAAGAGCTATACTTTGCCTATTTGTGATTTTTATCTGAATTGAGCTAAAGAACACTCAGCCATTTAGTGTCAAGTGGATGGACGTGGAGTTCCTGCATGATGTATTTGAGAGGATCCCATGCATGTCTCTGATTTATATTTAGTAACGTTTAATCTGTCCCTGAATAATGTCTGACGAATGGCAATTCAGACTTTCTTTGTGGGTGTCGGTTTCTCACAACCCCATAAAGGAAATCTTTCCACTATAATCAATGTATCCATTACAGTAATCTTACTAAAATTGAGCCAAATTTGCTTCCCATTGTTCTGTTATGGCTTTAAATAGAAAAGACCATTTAGACAGGTCTTCTCATTCCTCCTCCTCCTCTTCTCTCCTCTTGCTTTTGTCCTCCTCTTCCTCCTTCTCTCCTCTCCTTCTCTCTTCTCTTCCTCCTCTCCTGCTTCTCCTTTTTTCCTATTCCTCCTTCTCTCCTCTCCTTTTCATTCTCCTCCTTCTCCTTATAGCTTATATTTTGCCATTTTTATTTGCTAGAAAACAGCATATATTTTAGTCAGCTGAGTTTCAAACCACAACCTCTCTATCAAGCAAAAATAAATGCTGCTGTCTTAGATTTGTTTTCCTTCTCCACAGGTGCATTTGACATTCTTTTAATGCATATTTCAGATTGTATAGTCTGGTTGCATAGAAGTAGTAGCTGATGCTGGTCACATCTAGAAACACATCTAGAAACCTGCTCAGCGCACTGGGAAGTGTGCTCTGCTGAGCTGCATGGGCTTTCTGTTCACCTTTCAGAATTGGAGTATGCTGTGGATTGAGGAAAAGGCTATGAGGAACACACTCAGATGATATGTACAGGGAGGGCCACGTGAGGATCCAATATCTGCCTCTGCAGAGCCATTCTGGGATGGCAGAAAACCCAGGATCCTCATAGGAAAAAAACACAAACTTACATTTTTGTGTAGTGTGAAATGAATGATTAATTGAAGCAGAGGCTGAGATGATCTGGGGAATTTCAGAGCCTATCTGCATCACAAACAGGTCTTGAAATAGTGTATGTAACATTTTGTATACTCTAAACTTCTTGTGCTTAGAGTGTGTGGCACACATGTCAGATACATTCAGGATGATGGGAGGTTGGGGGTGACTATGACAGTTGTTGGCTGATAGGACCCTGAGCTTTGAGATGTGTATAAAACTGTCTTAACACTCTGCAGGACATCCTGGATGAAATTCTCTAACTTCCACATGATTTCTGTGAATTCCTGGGGTTGTGATTTGGCACCCAAACCTGAACATCAATTCAATTTCATTTCCTTCTTCAGTTTCATTTCCTGTGACTGTGGCTGTCTCACTCCTTCTGCTCTGTGCTTATCTAGCTCTAGAACTCAGCATCTTCCTTTGCTTTCTCCCCAAACCATCACCAAACATTAAAAATGTGGCACATTTTATGGAAGCAAAGAGGAGAAAGCTATTTTAATAATCTTAATTGGGATATTAACTATCCCTTTTCTTAAATGTCACTCACTTACCCTAATTTCTTACTGGCCACCTTCCTGTGTAGCCAACTTCCTGTCACACATCTTTGCCCTTTTCCCACTCCATTCTCATCTCTCCTCTCTACTTCTTTCCAAATTCCCCAATTCCTGTTCGTTTGCTTTGTAAAACTATTCAGCCATCAGTTTGATTCACTTAGAAAATTAGTCATTCTCTAAGCCATGGCCTCAATGGGTGTACTCAGAGGAGCTTTCCTAAATACAGTCCTGACACCACTTAGAATAAACCTAAACATAAGACAACTCCCTTATGGGAATTCTTTGAGTAAAATGATTTTCACCCACTACACATTATTTATTACCTGAAAGGAATTTCTTATAAAGTTGTGTGGCTGTTGGAGCTACAAGCTGTTGATAGATTTCTCTCCCTAGACTGTGAGCTTTCTTACAGCTTAAACCTTCTGTGACATTATCTGTGCAGATGAACCCCCTCATAGCTCCTAGTGCAGGGGAGATGCTTGGAATATTGTTATGGTTTATATCTAGATGTCCCCCTAAACCCTCCCTTGGATGAAGGGAGTGATTGCAGCTGGGGGCTGGTCAGAAAAGGAAAGTCACTGCGGATGTGACCTGGAAGTTATAGCTCCCTTCCTGTCTCCTCTCTTGACTCTCTCTTTTTTTTCCTGGCTGCCACACATGAGGAGCTGTCCCTCTGCCATGCCCCTGTGTCATGCTGTCCTGCTTTGGAACCAGTCAACTATGGACTGAAATGTGAACCAAAATAAATTTCTCCTCCCTCAATTTGTGGGTGTTGGGTAATGTCTCAGCAACAAAGTAAGACAAATATGTTACAAGTGATCTGGCCAGCGTTTTCTTTCTTGATCTGTGTGGTTGTTACATGTGTTTATTCAGTATGTGATAATTGAGTTGTATACTTCTGATTTGTGTACTCTACAGTGTATGTTTTTTATTTTGATTCTTAGGCTTTGTAAGAAGTGCACAACATAGCAGTCATTAACTGACTGGCTTGAGTCTGGGGACTCTCAGTGAGGAGCTTCCTCCGTATCGAGCTGCTCCTCCTGAGGCTGTGGTGCATTGCAGGTCTTCTCTAGGGATGGGGACTCTGTGTGGCATTACCAGAGTTACACTGCTTCCCAATGACTCTCCCCTGTATGCACCCATATCACTGCCTGGGCCTGCCCTTCAGAGCCCCTGAACTTGGCACTTTGGTTACTACCAGAGACTTTGTTCACATCCACTTCTTCTTCAGGTGAGTGGTATTCAGTTAATTTCTTTTGAGTATTATTATTATTTCAGTAGTTTACACCACCTCTCTCAAGTTATGGAAGGGTGCAGGACATCTGGTCAGAGGTGTCTGGTTCCAGAGGCTGCTGTCTGCTCCACCTTGGGTTGGGTAGTGAACTTTGGTCACATTTGAATCACCTGGGGAGCTTTCACAACAACTGAGCTTTGGAGTTCCACCCCTCTGTTCCAGGAGCTTCTACTCTAGTTGGTTTGGGAATACAAGTTCTAAGAGCTTCTAGGTAGATTCTTATGTGCAGCCAAAGGTGACACACTGATCTTGGTTTCATCACTTGGTGGGATGTGCTGAACAATTAAGATCTCAACTAGAAGTGAGTAAGGTGTGGAAAAGTAACCTCTGAATTTTAGCCCTACTTGGGATGACTCATGCTGAGGTGTTAGAGGTGAGGAAAAGTAACCTCTGAATTTTAGCCCTACTTGGGATGACTCATGCTGAGGTGTTATGGCTGAGGTGAAGCCATACCACGAAGTGATGGGTAAGCGATTTCTCACATATTGTTGAGTCCTTGCCCATGGATCAAATTGAGCCGAATAGCTTATAGCAGATTTGAATGCACTTTAGATGCACAAATGGCTCCTCTTTCTATTTCTTTTGCTACTTTTGTTCGTGCTACTTCCAGTTATGTTTTGGTTACTCACAGGGGTGAGCTGGGAAGAAAACTTAGCTTCCCTGGGATGGGTGGCAAGGAAAGGGAGACAGGGTGCCTGAGACAAGCAGGCTGAAGGAAGGTGACTCAGCTGCATAAGGTCATGGTGAAGCTGGACATATGGAGCACAAAAGTCATGACTTAGTCACATGCTAGCCGCATAACATATAACTGAGCATGATTAGTAACCAGTCCAGAGAATGGCTGAGCCCTCAGAAGCCATGCAGCCATGAGAATGTGATATCTGCCTGAATGTAATCAGTCCACTTACAAGGTGGGCAAGCAGCTCCCTGGAGAGGGCAGGGCTTCAGATCCAGTCCAAATAGAGATCAGGGCAGGGTCACCGTGGAAGAGGGGAGCAGGCAGACAGGGAATAAGGCTGTGCAGAAGCTGTAGATTCAGGTGAGACCGAGGGGCAGGTGAAGGTACTCACAAGCGGATAGCCAGGGCTAACTTGGCACTTTAAGTCAGGTATCAACATGAGACCCCATGAACTGGTGCTGACATTCCATGTCTAAATTAGGGCTTCTACTAGATTCTGAAACTCATGAGATCTTGTCCCTGCTGCTAAGCACACAGTGTCTGGCAAGACTGGCCTGCAAGCAAGGCTAGAACCAGGTCTGCTGCTGAGGCCGCTGGTAGGACCAACCATAGTGGGAGAAGGCAGCAAAATGGTTCAGAAGTGCTGTGGGAGTTCAGATGAAGCCTGGGGTTTCATCAACTCTCAGGACTCGGCTCAGTTGGCTCCTTTCTTCCTTCTTTTACCTCATCTTCTAGTTTTTAAATGCTTGCCTGCCACCTAAGGTGGGACTGCTTTGGTCAGTGATGTCTGTCTCAAGTGCTAGAGATGTAATTCCCCTGCTCATCGCATACACGCAGGTGTCAAACCTCATCCACTGATCATCTTCCTTCGGTGCCATTGAGGACTGAAAAGAAAGACTGAAGTATTACGTGTGGATTTCTGGAGCGACTTTTTAGGTTGGTCACTGACCTGCCCTTAAAGCCTTCACTGAGCCACACCACCTATCCCACATGGCTCCCGGTGGTCCTCGGGGACTTCCTCTTTTCTCCCCTTTCTCTTTCCCACCCCCATCCTCTAGTCCTTGTTCATACATTGGAGGAACTATGTCTTTACTTTAATGACCAGTCTGTAAACACCTGTTCCAAGAAGCCATTCCATATTATCCTAGTGGGAATCGCCTTTCTCTCCTCCTTCTTCGAAGCACGGACTGAAGTTTCATCATAGTGCTTGTTACAAGCTGCTCTAAGACCAACATTTAATGAGTGTTTTCAATGTTACTAATGTAACTATTAGTATAATTAGCATTAGGATGTAGCTAATGTTAGTTACATTGTGCCAAACTATTGACTACTCTTTTTAAAAAAATCTCATTTATTCCCATTGACAATCCTATCAAGTGGGTATTAGCCCTATGTTACAAATGAGGAAAGTGAATTTTAGAGATTTAAGTGGCTGCAGGTATGGCATATCAGTCAGAAGGCCTTACCTGCCCCACTGGCCTGGGTGGTCACAGAGCACAGGAATATGTTTTTATAAGATTCATGAGTACCTATTGCATCCAGTAGAATGCATAGTATTGCTGTTTCGAGTGACACTATAACCCTCTTCCTGAATATGCATACTGTTTATTGAATTGTTTTCTTTGACTTATGTAAATGGAAAACATGCAGGCTTAGGCAAATGTAATGATAAATGGCTCCAGTGAAGAAGAAGGCTTGAGCAATTTGCTTGCTCAAATTTAAAATGTGTTGCTTAGATCCTTGTACGTTTTAGGGCTGCCTCTAGGGTGTATGGAAATGAGAAAGTATTTTTAGTGGGATACTTATTTATGTAAATAGTTTGAGTCACCCCAAAATCAGCATGTCAGCTCCATCTGGCAGCCCGGTCTTGTGCAATCCCACAAGAGGGAAACCATGGCAGGCAGTGGAAGCGAACCGCTCTGAATAGGAAGTGAACCCCACATAAAACTCAGGCTTAGGGTACCCTGACCTTGTCCTCACAGACAGATCTGAGAAAATACAGAGAAAAGTGCTTCAAAGCATGGAAGTTTCCTGAGGCGGAGGCAAGGGCAAGATCCTGCTTGCATTGGTCTAAAAGGTGGCACTGACTGGAAATACACAATATACTGTAGAGGTTACAAGTGTAACAGAAGCCTTTATATATCAAACTATATTCAGTCGGCACTTAATGAACATGCAAATTCCTCTGAGTCTATAATCAATTGCTTGCTTTCTGACTTAACAATATCTGTGATTGGACAAACAACTGGCCATAATCTGTTTTCCTCATACATATAAAAGACAGCGCTGGCTTTTTGCCAGGGTAATGTACAAGGGTGCTGTTCAAATTATAATAACCTGCATTATGGAATTCCTATTGTGTATCAGGCACTGTTTTAGGTCCATTACACGGATTACCTCATTTATACTTACAACCAGTCAAGATGGGTTCTCTTACTCTCTTTATAGATGAGAAAAACGAGGCACTGAGAAGTACCCCATTTGGATCTTTGAGTCCAAAACCAGGATCATCTTGCCATACCACGTGGATCAGTGCTTCTCAACCCTGGCTGCATGGTAGAATTCTTTGAGGAGATTTTAAAGGTACCAGTGACCAGGCACCTCAGCCCCTCATTCCAGTTTAATTGGCTCAAAGTGAGGCATAGACATCGATCCTTTTCACTGCTCCCCAGGTGATTCTCACTGCAGTCAGACTGAGTACTAATAGAGAGCAGGCGTCTGGCACCCGGAAATCTTGTGTTGAATCTCAATCAGGGTGGCCCAACCTTGACAAGAGCAAATGAGTAAATGCACCTGAGTGCATTTCAAAACTAAGTTCTTCATACATAAGTAATTCTCCGGTAACTATTTTACCATTAGGTATCTGTTAAGCTAGCATGAATTCAGAATCTCTTCTGTTTTCACACCATTGATCACAGTAGCAAATACATGGGGAAGGGATGGATGAGGATGTTGGGGCAGATGATGGGATAATGCAAGTGGTCTGCTACGGTAGAGACAAGCAGTTTATCACTGAAAATGTTTGAATGCCAGGGCACGGTGGTAATAAATACAGACTGACTCTTAGTTGGTTTTATTATTCTTAAAATTCTCCATAAACAATGCAATCTCTTGTTGCTGACACCTGGGAAAGACCACCCTCATCCTGCTCCTTTGGTAGCTACCACTTGTTATGTTACTGCTGTTGCTCTTAAATGTATTGCTGAAATGATAAATGTGCATTTGCAAGTATAAAAATAAAATCATGTGTGCATTATGTATACTATATGTGGTAAGATGATATTTACATATATATTATTTATATACTTAGAATTTATTTATATACTTAAATACATGAAGAAAGATATAGACATGTCGGTTCACTCGGGGGGCCCAAGGGAGATTTTTGAGGGTGAAGTCCCAAGGTTAAAGAACACATGTGTACAAGACATGAGCAACAACAGCAGGCATCATGGAGCAGAGCAGAGCACAAGAGCGCAAGGATGCAAGAGCCACCTGCATCTTTATTGTATAATTGTTATACAGGTTGTTATCTCATATTTACATTCTTACATAGTGCTGTAACAAGTGCATGTGTGTTTACCTGTGCTAAGTCATGGTTTCATAACTGTATCCCACCATGCACCTGCACTAGACAAGTGGGGTCACATCCTCAGGTGTCCTTAGATGCCCTGAGCTTTGAAGCAATCTGAGTGGTTCCCCACAAGGCAAAATATTTCTCACTATAACTTTTTGAGATCACTTCCCAGACTTACTCAATGAAGTAGTTAAGCTAGAACTTGGCCCTGTGCTATTCTGTGTGACTCTATATTCTCAAGCCTCTGCAGTACTGCCTTTATCGAAGGGAGTAAGAAGAGGAATCCAAATATTTTTCAGTATAGCACCTAAATTTATTCCCTCTTCGATTCTTTCCCCTTTGTTTTTAAAGTCAGACATCTATCAATAATGCGCACAGCTCATTGGACCCTCATTTGACCCTGTGATCTGGAGACTTTGGTGTCTCAGGGGGTCAGGAACTGGGCCCCACCTTAACCCCCACCCTTCCATCTGTAACTGCCACCATCAGAAGTCTGGTGCCTGCATCAGCATCCAGCAGTCTCTCACACTGGATTCCTGCTTTTCATTTTGGGATTGTTTTACTGTGTCTTCAGGCAGGGCCATGGCTGCATGGCACATACAGCTAGCACAAGTGCCCTCTTTCCCAATCCAGTTCGATCTCTGCAGTGCTTCTTTGCTAGCCATAGCTTAAATAAAGCAAAAAGAAGGTTGATAATATTAAGAATTTGAATCTAAATTTAATGGCTGTGTGACCTTGGAGAGGTCAGCAAACCTCTCACCTAGATCCTTTTGCCTGTAAAATGGGGGAAATATTAAGACTCTGAGGAAGAGAGTGGGGTGGAAAATATGATAGAAGGTTATTCATTACCAGGGCTACACTTTCTTGCTGGAGAGGCAGGATGTATTTATTCTGCCTGTCTTTTTCAGTGTGAGATGAAAGCCTGGAGTTTGGAGATTTGTATCGTGTCATCTGTGTTTGGAATTAAAAAGTTAAATGATCACTGAGAAGTATGGAATTATGCTCCCCACCACAAATAATACGTTGAAGCTGTACCTCCAATGCGACTGACTGTATCTGGAAATAGGGTCTTTAAACAGGTAATTAAAATTAAGTGAGCCATAAGGTTGGGGCCCTGGCTAATGCCTTACAAGAAGAGGAAGAGAAAGCAGAGGTGCATGGCCACGAAGGCCAGGTGTGGATTAGTATGACCATGGCCATCTGCAAACCAAGTAGAGTGGCCCTCAGGAAAATGAAGCCTGACGACACCCTCATCTCAGACCTTGGCACTCTTACTGCGAGACAGTGAGTTTTAGTTGTGAAAGCCACCCAGTCGTGACAGACCTAGCAAATTGATACAATCACCTTTGTGCCTCAGACCTTCAAAGGCGATTGTTTCCAGTGTGTTCATTTCATCACAGCCCTTCGTCAGCACTTGTATGAGAAAGAGTTAAAGCTGGATATGGCTGTGTAAAGTAATTCTCATTTCATTATAAGAAAAACGAAAAAATCACCTTAAGGTACGTGAAAAGATTTTCATCTTTAATGACCCAAACTACAAAAATACCATCTTTTTGAAAGAAAAACATATTGGTTTTCTCTTTGTATTACACTCCTGATCTTTTGTATCTTTTAAGGGGTATGGTTCTTTAAAAACAGCTTGACCTTTGTCCTAAATTTATTTTTTGTTATTAAATCTTTCTCCCTGGCAAGGATGCTAGGTGGAAGCCTATGCCATCTCCCCCTTTTAATTGGACTCAGTTTGGAGTGACAGATAAAATGATCTTAAATTAATAACAATGACAAATTGCCCTCAGATGACACTTGTACATAAAAGGAAACATTTCCATTAAACAAATGTTATGTCATCAAGAATCCCATTAATACTTCTGCCAGTGATCATAGCTGTATAATTTTTCTCATCACTCTTAATAACCAGCAAAGTTATAATTGCATATGGAGCTTAATTAAAATTTCCATCTTATTAATGAGCACTCATGCTTCAGATCTCCCATTAAATGATTTGCAAAATTTAGACCATATTTCTTGAGGTGCCAGTTACTAGTAGACCTGAGAAGATATGGATAGACATGAGGCTGGATTATCAAATCGCAGTGTGCCTCAATTATTAAATATTGGATATGAGAGAATTGGCCTTATACATTATTTAACTTAACTCTGGTATTTTAAGCTGATTTTTAGCTTATAAATTTACATATTTCACATACAATGACATAAATAGTAGAATAAATTGCCTATTTCCAAAATAAATAAAGCTTTTACTTAGCAAGCAAACCTATCTCCTAAGTTAATCAGCTCTGTTCACTTTTACAACTTTTTCCTTTCCATTTGTACAAACAGGAGCACAGATTGGCTGTGTACGCACCAGCCTTGCATTCTCTTCTTCCCTCTTCTTCCTGGGCACTTGCCTATTTCATATCTGCATCTCCTTCATCAAGATGGGGGCAGGAGCTATGTGACACATCCTGGCCAATGTCTATTATCAGAAGCCATGTTTGTCTTCACAAGTGGAGACGGTGAAGAACAGGGAGAGACTTCTCCCCAGGCTCCCTTCTGCATCTGCCTTCCAGGGGAGGAGGAGCTAGAGGGTGAGCACTAGGAAATGGTGGAAGTGCTAGTTGGAAGGATCCTGAGTGCCCAAATCACTCTGTGGAGCAGAGACCACCTACTCCCCACTGTGATGCAGGTGAGAGATTAATATTTATTAGTTTGAGTCACTGATATTATAGAATTATTTTATAGCACTTAGCCAATCCTGATACATCTATCTACCTAATTTCACAGGTAGTTATAATTTTTTGCTCTTACTTTGTTTATATTTCACATTATTGGATATAGTTTCTATACACTGCTTAGTCTTCCATATGATTTTCATTTCTGAATAATATTCCCTATTAAGTGATATGCTAAATTAACATAGTTATTTTTCACATATTGCATAGATTATCCTTGTGTTTTCTTTTTTAGGAGATAGATTCATGCATATAACATATTTCTTTTGAATTATGTTACCAAATTATTTAAGATTATATGCCAGTTTATATTCCCCTAGCTATTATAAGAGTATGACAGTCACAAATGACCTTTCTAAAATTGGAGGTTTATTTGTCCTTTTAAAATATACCTGACAATGAATACTACTTTGTACATAAACGTTATACACACAGACATATATTTTATGCTTCTTTAAAAACTGGTAAGTTTTGCATTTTCTTTGTATGTTTGCTTATTAATAGTTCCTTTCACATGGAGAATTTAATCCTGTTCATTGAGGAGTACGTGACTACTCAATTTAAGAGTTAAGGCAACTGAGAGGTAAGAAGATTAGGAAGAGGAGGGGATGATGTTTATAAAATGACTGAATTAGTATGGGAGATGGGTCTTTTAACTTAAAAGCAGGACTTTTTCTGTTGTTTTTGATATATGGCATGTTGTTCTGGTCTTTATAACTATCATCCTGGAAACAACTATTATGATATAAATAAAACATGCACCCCCTACCAGATAACCCTTTGTCACTTAATAGACAAGATGAACTCAACAAAGATCTCCCAAGCACCCAGTGGATGCTTGAGTATCATAGTTGGCCTCACCCAGCCATGGGTGGAGCCAAACACAGGAGGTATTCCACAATCTACCCTCCTGTGTATTGTGTATATGATACATGGACAAATGGATTTTATTTTATTTTATTTTATTTTATTTTATTTATTTATTTTTTTTGTGGGTACCGGGGGGTCGACCTCAGGACCTCGCGCGCCAGCAGGCGCCCCCGTGCCGCTGAGCAATATCACCGGCCCCTTTTTCGTATGTGGGTTCCGGGAGTCGAACTCGGGCCCTTGCGCTTGCAAGGCAGGCGCTTAAACCGCTGAGCCATCTCACCGGCCCCGACAAATGGATTTTAAATGAGTGATAAGATTATCATGCTTAGCGACTGAATGATGGAGTGGTAGAAATGGCATGGGGGTGGAAGTGCATGATATTTGAGAGTCATGGGTCATCTTGAGCAGTGGTTAATTAGAAGAGAAGTGGGAGATAAGGCTGGAGCAACTCAAGTCAATAAATAAGTATTGTTTCTACTATCATCCACACACCGTCCTTGCTAATGGGTTTATGAGAGAAAAACCATATGGAAATCTTGTGCTCTTACACAAATAAAGGAGATTACAAGTTAGTGAAGAAGAAAGAAGCTTTGGAATTAGTCTCGGGTCTGAGGCTTGACTGTGTTATGTCAATGTAATTTCTTCCCCTGTGAATTAAGTATGATTATTAGTACATATGTTTATTGAGAAGATAACCTGGGGTTTTACCCATAGAGATTTTATTGAGCTGCCTGTATCTGTTAAATTATTTTATTTTTATTTTAAGACTATCATTAACTGGGAAGACCAACTGCAAAATAGTTCCATAGTTACATCATGATTAAATGCAACTGTAGAAACACATACCAGAAACAGTGTTAGCAAAGAAGGGAGCTGGGGATACAGTTAACTGGAAAGTAGACTGAAGCATTGGCAAAAGTTCTTAACCCTTTCTGTGCCCATGACCTTTGCCACATGACTTATGTATGTAGTTCATTCCGTCTTTGTAGGAAACATAATTTCTTGCCTTTACTTTGGTCAACCATGTTATCTGCCTTGAGCAATGGGTGTTAGCAAATATGAGGCAAACAGAAGCCTGAACTGTGCTTTTATAATTATTCTTATGGTTCTTCTACTTCTACTAAGCCACATGAAGAACGTGTCCTGCTGACCTGATTGTCCCAGCAGGAAGCTGAGAAACGGCTAGACACATGGAGATAACCCAGACCCACAGAACTGGAACTTGAAGCAGTTAGCTCTCTAAACCCAGCTTAGATCGGTCAACTCTCAAACTCATGAACAAAAAATAAATGCTCATTTTTGTATGCCAATTAGATAAATTTTTCTTTCTACAGCAATGTTTGGATGACATGAGATGTTCAGGATGATTTTTTAGAAGTAATATGTAAATTGGATTTTAAAGAAGGAATAGGAGTTTACTAGGAGGAAAATGGTATAAGGATGAGCCAGAAGAAATAATGTCAAGTACAAAAATTCTGTGGTAAGAAATACTGTATATGATTTAGTATTTCAGTATTTGGGCCCTGAGAGGAACATACGAAGTTAATTAAGGAAGCATGGAAAAAGAGATAATGGACATGAGTTAAGCAGAAACCTCAGGATGGTATTTGGTATATTAATTGTTAAATGGAAAAGGTGATTGAATTATTTACTAATTTAAATTAACTACTGCAAGTTACTTTGTCACTTCACTTCTGTGGTTTTGTTTTTAAAGGGTTCAAATTAAACAGCTTCTATCAGCCATAACAGCCCATGGTTTTATAGCTAAATAGTAGCTTTACGAAAACACCCTCTTGATATTCATTTTGCTATGGGTTCATGTCTTAGTTACTTTTCTCCTGTTGCTGAGACAAAATTCCCAACACCCAAAGTTAAAGGAAGAAAGGTTTATTTAGCTCACAGTTTGTAGAGGCTTTAGTTCATAATCGGCTGGCTCCAAGGCAGGGTGGACATGGCAGAGGGGCAACCATTTATGGTGGCAGAAGATAGCAAAAGCAACCAAGGGAAGAGGGAGAAAGAAGATACTTTCTGTCTTTTACATTGTATGTAGGCTACCTGCCCTAGGGCAGGTATAACACTACACCCATAATCCCAGCATTGGACCATGAATCAATCACAAACTCTAGATTCAGCTGCCTCTGCAAAGCCTGCCCTCCATAACTGCATTAGGCTTTGGGGGAACATCCAGACACAAGCCATAACAATTCACCTGTGGCAACTCAATGCACTCTATAGTATCTGAGGGAGCGTTTCATACTGAACATTTGCTTTTCAGCTCACACATAGGCAAAGCCCTAAGGGATGTTTGAATTGAAAATGGTGTTTGATTCCACAGAGTCCTTTTCTGGGATTGACTAACATAGATCCACAATTTTACAGGTTTAACTTGAAGCTGTAGCTCCTCAGACAGTCCTATGATGTCTCTTGCTAGGGTTTTGAATGATCATCTGATATGCTATAAATCTAACTGGATTTGCACTGCAGGAGTAGAATCCTTTATGAGTTCATGGTCATAGACAACCTATTCTCATTCAGATTTTAAGGTCAAAATTCTGTAAATCACTGAATCGAATAACTGTTCCCTGAGTAGCAAAGTAAACACATTAGGAGCCCATGAGAAATTAGCTGTTATTCTGAAGAGGAGATGAATTGGCCAGTTTCCTAGATATAATGGTATCTTTGTTTATGAACACTTTTATTTGTGAATAACTTGGGTTGCAAACAAAAGCACGTGTCAAAATTTTGTTTTTGTTTGCAAACTCTACATCAAGTGACAAACATGACCACACCCATCTTTCCCACACAAACGCAAAGGTGGCCATCTTTTCCAAAATTGGGAAAAAAATTAAGTTCGTGAACTGAGGTACCACTGTATTTCCAAAGATAACAGGCACCCTAGTGGTGAGCAACTGTTAGGCCTTTTTGTTAGAGGTTCACTTATATGAGGAAAAATATAGTAAACAGCTTTCTTATTTGCACAATTTCAGAAGGAGTAAATTATCCTGTGTTTAAATAGCAAAGATATGTAAGCTGAGCATGCTGGCACGTGACTGTAGTCCCAGCACTCTGGGAGGCTGAGGCAGGAGGATAGCAAGTTCGAGTCCAACCTGGACAATTTGGAAACTTAACGAGACCTTGTCTTAAAAATAAAAAAGGGTTGGTGATGTAGCTCAGTGTGAAGGCCTTGGGCTTAATCCTCAATACCTCAAAAACCAAAAAAAAAAAAAAAAAAAAAAAAAAGGACTCCCAAAAATGTTACTGTAGAAGCAAATTTTGGGGATATTTTGTATCAGGGTTTCAGCAATGGTTGTAGGCAGGAGCAATGCATCATCTTTTAGTCCCTCTCTCTCTCTCTGTGTCTGCCTCTCATCTACACCTACACCTGCATCTATATTTCTAATCTATCTCTATATCTAACTTAAAGTCTAGTCAATTGAAACTAATCAGAAAGATACTGATAACATCTTTACCCCTATGCATGATAGATGTAAAGAACTCCCCACAACAAACATAATTAATAATGCTACACTAAAACTCATAGTTGGAAAGGAAGGATGTCAGCAAAGGAAAACCATGACCTACTGAATATAATATTGATGAAGCACTGACAATCTTGTCTTACTGTATTACTGAAGATCTACATGTGTATATGACATTAGGTTGGTTTTTCATAGGACTGCCAAGAATTGCAATGTAGAGAGACCTGGCGGAATATTGAATCACAGCACCTAGTAAAGTCTTGTAATACTCAAGTTCTCATTTGGATTTCTATGAACCTCTAATGACTACTTAGGCAGTCAATAGTCATAGGTCACGTTTACCATGCAAACATGTGCCTACTCTGATACTATCATTCATTTCCACACTGAAGAATGTTTGTAATCCAGGAGGAAGACACCATGAGTTTTGTTTACAAGAAGTGCCTGATGCTTGCTAGTACTTCATTTCTATGTGGAAATTTTAATGAGCAAGGGCTCACTGAAGATTTAGTATTCTGGATGGGAATACATTTTCATGTAAAATATATTCTAATCTCTCAATACGTCACTTCATTTCAGGCATTGAGAATCTGGAGACTAAAAAATAACTTACAAATCATGTTTTTAAAAACAACTTTATTAAGGTATAATTGATAAACTACTGTACATATTCAAAGCATACAATTTGGTGAGTTTGGTCATATGAAAATACATATAGTACCACCACCACAGTCGAGGTAATGAACACATCTATCATCTTCCAAGGTTTCCTGCTGTGTCTTTCTCTGTGTGTGTGTGTGTGTGTGTCTGTGTGTGTGTGTAAGAACTCTTAACATGAGATCTATCTTGTGAAAAATTTGGACGTACAAAATGTTGTATTGTGGGCCGGTGAGATGGCTCAGCGGCTTAAGCGCCTGCCCGGCAAGCGCGAGGGCCCGAGTTCGACTCCCGGAACCCACATACGAAAAAGAGGCCGGTGATATCGCTCAGTGGCACGGGCGCCTGCTGGCGCGCGAGGTCCTGAGGTCGACCCCCCGGTACCCACAAAAAAAAAAAAAAATGTTGTATTGTTAAGTGTAGTACTATAATAAATAAGTTCTGTAAAATTAATTCATCTAGTATAACTTAAATTTTGTATTTATTGAACAACTGACCATTAATATAGTTACCACCTGAGACAGAGAGAGGACGAGACTATTACTAGTTGCTCACCAAATATCAGGGATTTTGCAAGATGTTTTACATATGTTATTGTGTTTAGACTTTTAACTAGTTTGTGAGGTATGTGCTATTTAGCCTAATTTATAGTTCATGAAGCAGAGGCTCAGAAAACTAGTTAATTTGATGTAGTTTATACAACCAGTTAAAGGTGGAGCTGGGATTTGAAGAAGCATCTTTTAGTTTCAAAAGCTTGCTCTTTTCACATAGTTGTCACCCAATAAATTTTCAGACATCCTTCCCCAACATTTTTTTTTTTTTGGTGGGTACCGAGGGTTGACCTCAGGACCTCGTGTGCCAGCAGGCGCCCGTGCCGCTGAGCGATATCACCGGCCCTTCTTTCGTATGTGGGTTCCGGGAGTCGAACTCGGGCCCTTGCGCTTGCCAGGCAGGCGCTTATGCCGCTGAGCCATCTCACCGGCCCATTCCCCAACATTTAGAACACATACTTTTCCAAACTCTCCTTCCATTATGAGCAGTCTGGTGGATTTGCTCATAATCTTGCCTTTGGTCTGGGGCTATAGCTGGCACAGCTGCTGGTCAGCAATGAATGGTCTGAATTCAGGTTTAGCACATGGCATAAACATCTCAAGAGGTCTTTAGAGATAGAATTTACTAATTCCAGGTTCTCCATATGACAATGCAAGGAAAATGTTTTTTTCTCTCTTATTTTTTACATCAAAGTAATAGAGAACTTAGTAAGTGCCGTCAACTAATCCTTCGAAAAGAAAACCAGTGAAAGGAGCATTTAGCTTCTTGGGGAGATGATGAAATTTCAAAGCCAGCAACATCACATTTTATCTCCCCTAATCCCACAAGCCTATCCCACCCAGGAATGTCACCGGAGAATTCTAATGTTTTTGAGAGAAGACTATCAAAGAACAGGTGATGAATAAGTCGTAATAGTAGGTGAAGTCTTTAGACAATTCACGTGGAGTATGATACTCCAGAGGCAATCCTACGGAGAAGACAGGTGAAAATAAACATCTCGCTCTTATGAGCATAGGACTAGGAGCCCTGGCAAATAATTTATGCATGTTTCTATAATTACACATGTTCATACATATTCATTCACATGATTCTAATTTTAGGGAACAATGCAGTGAATAAATTGATTAATAATTTGATTGTATTTGATTCAGCTGGTTCTCCAAGTTCCTTATAAAGGAACCAGTGTAAATTTCCACTCATAGCATTCAGCTGCAGACCTTGGGGAGCATTAGATTTACTGATGTTGGAGTGACTGAGCCATTCATTCATTCAGATATTTCATTTATTTACTCAACAATATGCCCTCTTATCTCCAGGCTCTTTGTTAGGTATAGCTGACACCTGATTTAATAAGCAATTGAATCTGGAACTTTTATCCTTGGGACGACAGTGTGGTCATAAAGGCACTGATTATAGGACAATGTGGTCAAGTGCTAAAGGTAACCAACACAGGTTTGGGCTTCTGGAATCATTTCCTAGAGATGGAGAAACCTGAGATACTTTTTGAAGCAGGGTTAAGAGTTATCTGAATAATAAAGCATGGAAGGCATTCCCAGTGGGGCACAGCAAAGAGAAACGCTCTGGTCTTTAACATTTCCAACAATTTTGTACCATTAGAAGGAAATGGGGAGAGTTGTTGAAAAAGGTGCTCCAGTTGCCAGGAGCAGTTGGATGGAAAATGGTCTTCTGTCTCAATCTTTCCCAGTTCCACCTGGATGTCCATGAGTGTCTCCTACAGAGGAGCCCATGAAGACCCATTATCCCAGTGAACCCATGGGACTGAAATGTTAGCAACAACTTGATTGGTTGCAGCAAGTTGCACTTGCACCAAGTCTAGGCTCTGTGTCGAGTGGTCAAAGACTTGCAGGTGAGGAGCCTTGGGTTGATGACAGCAGGACCTGACCTTGTCCAGCACCCAGTCCCACCCAGGCAGTGAGTTTGCCTAGCCAATCATTCTTGTAATTGGGTTTAGGTTTTATGGAGGATTAGACTAGTAGACACAGTTCTGCCTGCCAGTTTCCCATAAAGGACCTGCAAACTTGAGGCTTTAGTTGTGAGCCCAATCTATTTTCTAAGTGGCTTCAAACTGTGCCTCTTTTACCTTAGACTCATGGCTAAGCTTTGCTTTTCATACTCTATTACATTATCCTGGGCTCTGCTCAATGACCTCATTTTCCTTTATTGTGATAACTGCTTCAATGTGCTTGCTATTTTCCTGCTTTTGCCTGGAGGGAACTAAGACTCTGTCACCTTCTCTGACTGTTTGTAAAAATTAACAATGCTCTTGGAACTCTAATCTTGGCTCAGTGTGACCTCTTAATGTCTTCCCGTCCCTAAATGTCTCATCTTCCCTTAATCACACCTTGGACAGGGCTGTTCCCAGGGCCCTGCCAGAGTACACGTCTGTATTTGCAGGAGAATGGGATCTCTGATTGTGTTTTCCTTGCTACTGCAGTCAGACAGAGCAGCCAGGGTCAACACTGGTCTCTTTGCTTTAGATAGACAATGGCCACTATTACTTACTGATTCATTTATTACCCTGGAGTTTGTGGAATGAAAGTATAAAGACAGGGCAGAGGAATTTGTTCTGGAAGAGAGCCGGGGAAGATAGGTCTGTCACTCGCTCCTTCCTGAGCCAGGCTGGGCAGAAGCCAGGCCACTTAGCTTAGGGGAGAAATAGAAAGCAGCGAAACGATAGGCTCAGGTTCTGGAAACGCATTGCCAAGACCCAGCGGCCCAGGCTTCACAAAAGAAAACGTTCATAAGGACGATAGGAAATGGAGAAACCAGTGGAACCTGTGATAACATGGAGGAGAAGATATTCCGAGAGACCGACATGTGGATTGACTTGCTGGAGATATATTTGCCGAGGCCACACTGAGAATCAGAGCATCACAGATTCCCAGAAAACCTGCATTAGAGAAGTGCGCATGGAAAAATGAGTAAGTGGGAAGGATAGTAGATAGTGGATCATTCCTTCCCACACAGATAACTGACACCGTGCAGCAGGTTGGCCCAGGGTCGCAGGAGCTTCATATTTTTTTCAAGAAAAGCAAGAAATCCAAAAGTTATGTACACTTCTTTCATGATTTTTAAATACTGTGAGATAATTAAAATTGTTTTCAAACATAGCCAAATACAAACACATCTGCGGGCTGGATGTAGCCTCTAATCTACAGAAGTCCTGTATTTTAAAGATGACAATAGCTAAGCCTATTGAAAAATAAGTGCATTTCTCCAAGGTCGAATAATTAATTCATGGAAGGGTAAGTACTTGATAGCTGTGTAAACCGCCCCTTCAATCCAACATCAGCACCCTATGGGGATGTAGGGAACATGTGGTGTTTCCTACCTTTCCCAACTGAAAGCGTTGGGGTGGAATGGGGCCACAGATCCTTTGTTTCTTCTTTATTTCTTGTTTGCTTACTTCCTTCCCTGTTCATTGGAGTGAGAGACCTGGGTTGCATTTTAGTTCAGGCTTAACCACTAATGTATAGCCTCAGAAAAATCCCCTCTCTTTGGACCTCATTGCTTTCATAACGAGTCTATCGGCCCAATTAACTTCCAGGTTCCCGACAGGTCTAACCCTAGTGAAATCAAGCTTGCTTTGAGTATCTTTCTAAGCCTTCATTTCAAGATCCTTGATTACCACTTTTGTTGCATCTCTTCCATGTCTATTCCCCAAGCATCCACATCCTTGTCCTGAGTTCCTGGGGTCCTCATGCTGTTCCTCAAAGCTAGAGTTCTCTTGGCATGGAACTCTTGTATCCCTTTCCATTTCCTGTCTTAAAATCCATTCCACATCCATTTTACCGTGAAGACTCACCTGCCCAGGCAGAGAACTAAGGCGACTGACTAACTATTGGAAACGAGTAAACAAATTTCTCATTGTATGAAGAGTAACCTGAAGAACATTAGAAAAATATTAGAACTAATAATATAACTGAATAAAATGTCCATTTACAAAATCAGTGCGGAAATGGTCAATGGTTTTCCTCTAAATCAGCCATAACCAGTTAGGAAAAAATATATACACCCATACATAACTCTCCTAAAATGATCTTAAAAAGAAATTTTTATGACTTGCATGAGAAAAACTGTAAACTTTTACCATGGCACATAAAAGAAGATGAGGACAAATGCTCATGTGAGAGAAACCATTTTGTAATTGATGTTCCCCAAATTAATCTATAAATTCAGTGGATGACTTCCAATTCAGTACACTAATAGAATGCTAGTAAAAAATCTCAACCACATATTAGAGATGGTGTACGGACTCTTATAAAATGGTTTCCAGCTTCATCCAGAGGAATAAAGTGCTACCTTCCAAACACATTCAGAATTCAGTCACCTCTTTCCTCTCCCTTTGATCGAAGACATCAACATTCCTCATGTGGATCACTGAACTTGTCTAATGATGAGCCTTGTGCTTCAATACTTATTCTCTTTAGTCTGTTCTCAACATAGCCTCTAGAGTAGTCCCGTTAAAGTGTGAGTTAAAATTATGTCACCTTCCTGATTAAAATCTCTCCATAGCTTCCCACCTTTTACAGAGCCAAAACGAAACTATGTCAGTAGTGTGCAGTGATCTATGTGGTATGACCCCTCTGTGGGGCTTCTTCATCGCCAGCTTAGTCCTCCTCTGCACACTGTGTCTGAGAACACTGTTTTTCTGGGTATTTTTCATAGGCAGCATGTATGTTCCCATTAGCACTGCTGTTACTGCTGCCTGGATTGCTTCCTTATCAAACACCTACGTGGCTCACTCTCGCATGCCTTTGTGTTTACCTCACATGTCGTAATCTCAGGAAGACCTTTCCTCTACATCCTATTTAATATTCTAAGCCTCTTCCCTCAGATACTGACCACTATTTTTCTTTGCAGTAATCATCATACCTTCAATCTAATGTATATTTTGTTTGTGTAAACTCATAAAGGGAAGGCTTTTTGTCATTTTGTGTTAATGCTAAATTCTCAGGGCATGTGCTTGGCTAATGAAAAGGTACTCAACAGTCAATCAATGGATGAGTAATGGTGTCCTTTAGGCAAAGTCACTTCAATAGACACAGAAAAACTTTGACAAAATCCAGTACCTCTTCCCAAGAAAACACTCAAAAACACTGGGGCTAGAAAATATCCTCATTATGGTGAGAAATTACCTACCAAAACCACTATTGCTTTTATTATCCTTACTTATGAAATAATGGATAAATTTCCCCTAAAATAATGGATAAATTTCCTCATCCTGACCACACATGAACACCTCCCTCTAATTCCTTCTATCCCAGGGCAAGGCCCGTGCTCCAGAGAACAACACACCTTGGAGGTTCTTGTTGTACATGGTGCTTACTATGGGGACACTAGATCCTGGGAAACAGTCAAGCAACCCTAATAACGACACCAAATACTTTGGCCAATATCCATCCTCATACTGTCCCTCTAAGCAGTGCTAGACAAATGTAGTCTAATAAATTTAATATTGTTTGATCATTATAACATCCTTAGTCTCAGGGAGAAAGAATCTGAGGAGATCTATGGATCCCTCTCTCTGTGCTTGGTGAGGTCTATTCGCCTGCTCTGGCGAGTTTGTCCCTGCCCTGGTCCTGGAGCATGACAGCTTTCCCACTGTGCTCACTGTCCCTTCTTTTTTCCGGTTGCTGAATCTCAGCCTGCCATTGTTCAACATTGTGAAGTCAGGGCATTTCTCCCCACATCCAGGTAAAACATTACTCAGGAGCTACTCCAAGAACTGAGCAACCCGCAGCCGTCCGTGGCAGAGTCTCCCAAGCTCTTCCCTACTTTGCTGAGACTGAGGGCGATTTCCCTGGCTAGATCCAACCTGTTAGGGAAAAGTAGCCTTTGCGAGGCTTCTTTAGCCCTGCATTCTTGCTTAGCCCCTTTGACCTTTAGGAGCACCGTCCCTTCCTATCTTTTGTAAAAGTGACTTCATGACATTGTCCCCACTTTTCCATTTAATTCTCTCAAATTGAACATGCAGATCATTTCTGGCTCCCCCTCCAAGAGATAAGAGGCTTTCTCTACCTTTCCACACTGAGAATTCCTGTCAGCCACCAGCTGCTGGACAAGCTGATTCTTGCTATCATCTTAGTGACCGTGGATATTATTGATATCACTGGAATAAACAGGAAAATCAGTGTGTAGGGTAGGATTTATGGCAGGGATACAATGGCTCAATGCCCACATTCCATGCTAAGAAGTCCATGTCCCCCAACCCAGTAAGCCTCCTGGGGATCTATGAACTTTCAGGACTTTTCTTAACAGGTTTATGCACTGGGGTTCAAACGTGTTTCTCTAAAATTCATATTAACCTGGAACTTTACAATGGCACAGATGTAATATTTGGGTAGGTTTTAAATTGGGTGTCTTGTACAAAGCCATGTGAAGACACACACACACACACACACACACACACACACACACACAGACACACACACAAAACAAGGACATGTGATTTTGGAGACAGAGATTGGAGTGAAACGTTGGCCGGCCAAGGAAAGCTGAGGACGGCCAGCCCCCTCCAGCAGCTAGGAAAAGGCAAGGAAACCGGCTTCTCTAAAAGCTTTCACAGGCGTGTGGCCAAGCTGGCGCCTTGATTCCAGATTTCTGGCTTCCTAAACTGTGGGGGAATAAATTCCCCTGCTTTAAGCCATGCAGTTGGAAGAAAATTGTTACAAAAGCGTAGAAAACTAATATAGTCTCTTGTCCTCTGAGGATTCTGACTGCTCTAGATAGAGCTGAGAGTTTTCCTCCCAGCATGCTGCACTGGTTATTTTCCATCTGCTTCCAATGGTTCCCTGGGTTGCTGTGGCCTTTTCCTTTCCCTGAGATGCTGACATCTATGCGTGGCGTTTCCCCTCTTCCCTGCTCTCTGGCTGCCTCTGAATTGGTCAGTGGAAAGCCTGGGAGGAGGTCTGAGGAGGAGAAGAGACAGACGCTCCCTTCCTGCTGCAGTGAAGACTTGACTGTGGCTCCCTCCTTCCATAGCTCTGGTTTCTCCCCATTGACCTTACTTCCATGGCTCCAGCTCTCAGCTGCACCCTAGCTTCCTTCCACTGATTCTTTATTCCCAGGGCAGTAACCATTGCTAGTCTTAGAACTCAGCATCTCCTGCAGATGTCCTTGACCCTTCCCAACCACCCAGGTGGAGTGTGCAAACAATAGGATGCCCTCTGCTCTCCGTCTAGTGCTTGGAGGACCCCAGAGCACTTACCTGTGCTTATGTCTGCCTCTCCTCAACTCTGGGTCCATAAACACAGACATTTTTGAAGTGAATAATCTCAGCTTTTTTCACAGAGAACATTCCATTCTAGTTGCTCAGTAAATGAATCAGCAAATGAATGTGTGAGGATGAAGGTCCTTGCACATTCTGAATGTTCTCAATGTAGAAATTCATCTCCTTGGGCTCCTGGGAATGGCAGGGTGGGATTTGGAGACACATGGTAAAGTGTACGGTCTGAAAAATAAAAAGTAAATATTGCAGCCCATTACGTTTCTAGGGCATGATGCACGTATCATAACATTTGACCTTCATCATCACCTTATGAGAGAGAAGGAAAACTTGGAGATTATTTTAGCTCCCCAAAGAGATATCAGGCCCTTTGAAGAGAGCTATTATAATGCTCCTTCATCTTTAACCTTTTATTCACTTTCTATTCTCTTAGCTGAGAGCTGAAAAATAAATAAGTAGGAGATGCGAGTGAGAGGATTGGGGTTGGGGTGAAGAGCATTCCGGGCAGAGGGACGAGCTCATTCTAAAAATCAAAACAGAGATTAGCATATTTGAGGAGACAAACAGCCTGGTGAGGCTGCAGTTTGGGAGTGTGGGGCAAAATCTAGGCCTTGGGAGTTCGTGTAGACTACACTCTTTCCTGTAGGCTCCCACAGCTCCCAGCGTGGAGAGAAAGGCACACTGATTATTCTCCTTTCTGCCTGGCATCAGTGCAACAAACTGTCAGTAAGGAGTTTAACAGAATTTTCAGCGGGGCGGAGAGGGGAGCTTCCTTAATTATAGAACGTTAGTTTTTATTAGGTAGTTGACCTTTGGGTATTTAGAAATAAGATCAAGTGACTACATTGAAAATGCTGGAAAATTAGTTATAGCTGAGTGCCTTTTTCATAGCTAATTTTAATAAACAGAGTGGAGGCAGTATTCTAAATGAAAAGGTTGCTGCATCGTGTCAGGAATCAGTTGTTTTACAAAAAAAGAAAAATTTTATGACAAGAAAAATACATAAAAGGTGATCAAAATATATGGTGAATGCTTACATAAAAATATTTATTACAATAAAAGGCACATTGCCATTAACACCCTTTCAAATATTGTACTCCCCTTAGTTAGAACGCACTTACCCCATCATTTTCTGAAGCAGTTCTGGAAGTCTTGTTTCCTGAGTATCTTTGTGAGGTACAATAAAAATGCAGTGAAGGATGCTGCTGAGTGCCATTCAGCAGAAAGTCAGGCTTGTAAAAACATTATGCTGTGTCCTCATTTACTTTATTCACTGGACCTAAATAGCACCCTCATAGCACAGAGCCTGCTGAAATTATTCAGTCTATTCCCTTCTTCTTTACCCTGTCTTGCACATTCTTTTCCAGGAAAGCTCCAATAAACACCCTGGGCCGTGTTCTCCCCTCTTTCTTTTCTGCTTGCTCCCAATCCTGTGCTTCTCCATGTGGTGCTCATGGCACGGGGCACCTCCTGTTTCTAGGGATTTAGGAATCTAAGTTTCTTCCAATCATTTCTGTGTTGTGCGTCATATGCATGACTAAAACAAATCCTGGGTCTAGTTCTAGAACAATGGGTAAGGAGCAGTTCTTGGACTCTAATAAGAGCTTTAGGTACAGAAGAAGGGCCCTGCAATACAACCACAGGGGTGTGTATGTGTGTGTGTGTGTGTGTGTGTGTCTGACTCACCTGCTGCCAAACCATAGCCAGTCCTAAGGAGAATGGGGAGAATGAATATCCAACTTCTCCCTGCTCTCTGGTCTCTTGGCTGGGCCTTTTATAGACAAGGGCCGACTGAAAGCAAGGGAAAAGGTTGTCTAGGTGATACACACAATAACTCTGCCAGGTGCA
The DNA here is from genome assembly GCA_028451465.1 of Erethizon dorsatum. Lineage (NCBI taxonomy): Eukaryota > Metazoa > Chordata > Mammalia > Rodentia > Erethizontidae > Erethizon > Erethizon dorsatum. The sequence continues at coordinate 16,195,639 of CM051824.1, forward strand.
GAGCAGGACAGAGAGAGTGGAGAGGCAGCACATGGGTGAAAACACTGCCAGCCGTCAGTGCCATAGCACCAAGAGGATTAGACTTAGCACAGATTTGGCACCCAGATATGCATGGAAAGGAATGAAACTCGTTGCCCATTTAGATGATCCCCAGAGCTCTCTAGGCCTCTTTGATGAGCTAAACATATTGTAGAAAGCCATGGGCTATCCAGTTGGTATTTCCAGCTCTGGTCTTTCATGTTTCTGACCCAACTTTAATACTTTCCAGAACACAGGCCAATGCTGTGACTCGCTTCTCTAGAAACCTGCTGAGGTTCTCTATTCCCTTTTTTTCAGTGTTTCTAGTACTTACATCTCCATATACATATTTTTATGCTTACACAGTGATAAAATTAAAGTCATAAGTCAAAACAAATCTAACAGAACTCTTTCAATAAGTGCGAAATACAAATTCTAAGGAAAAACGAAACCTTGGTTCATGTTTCATTTGGTAGATTTTAAATTCATTCATAGAATATATAAAATAATGGCGTATAATCAGTTCCTGCAGGCACAGAGAACTGATGCCGTGTGCCTGTAGTCCCAGTCACTCTGGAGACAGTGGGAGGATTGCTTGAGCCCAGGAGTTCAAGACTAGCTTTGGGTGTGGAAGTGTCCTGTTACCTTTAGAATCAGGATCACTGAAGCTCTCCATCTGGTCTGGATTTGCTCTGAAACCTTGCATCTGACTTTACTTCCTTGTCCCAATTATTTTCCATGTCCTTGCTCACTGAGCTTATCTTTATTCATCAAGCATATTAAAATGATTTAATATTCAGAATTCCGAACCTTTGAACATCTTTGGATCTACGACACTTACCCTTCAACCTGTGGTTTCCAATCTTCGCCTGAGAAACTCCTTTGGTGACTTAGCTCAGATGTCACCTCATCTGTAACCCCTTTTTCCTTCTTATAACAGAGGGACCCCTTCCTTCTTTTTTCTATAGCATTTTGCTCAAACATCTCTTACAGCATGTGCAGACCAGCATTGTCGCTAATCAGGCTTAACTGTATAATTAGTATAAACTGTATTATTTCAAGTTGTATTTTCATTCAAAAAATTTTTACAGCTGTTTCATTTTACTTTTATATAAGTTGTATTTTATTTTAATTTAATTTTATTTTTTTATGTGGGTACTAGGAGTCAAACTCAGGACATCGCACTTGCCAGCAGGCACTTGTGCTGCTGAGCGATATCACTGGCCCTTTTTTTCCTTTATGTGGGTACCGGGAGTCGAACTCAGGACTTTGCGCTTGCCAGACAGGCACTTATGCTGCTGAGCTATCTCACCAGCCCTACATAAGTTATATTTTAATAGACCATTTTGCAGAAGTTTTAATTTCACAGAAAAAAGTCATTCAAACTTTTGCTTTTGAAATTTACCTGTGTCTCTTTCTCATTATATATATATAAATATACATACATATATATATGGTATTTATTATTCTATGTGAAAATACACTGTATTATTTATCTACTCACAAACAGTAGAACCCCCCTCCCAATTCTTCACTATCACAGATATAGATTGTGTATCTAGAATATCACTGCCTGCTCTAAAGGATAAAATTTAGTTTACTGGTGCAATAGTACTTGCTGATAAATTGACTTGCTAAGTCATAAGATATGTGCCCTTAACTTTATCAGATATTGGCAACTTATTCTTCAATTAAACAATCTATACTTTTTTCCTATGAGTAGAAATATATTTGTCATAGCAGGGAGTGCAGGTGGGAGTTGCTGATGGCCAATGAACTCCCAGGCATGGCCTTCCTTAAATCCTCCTCGATCCCTGAGGGAGCATCTTGTTTCATTGGCTATGGGGTGCTCATCAGCATTATCTTACCATTCAATGTCCAGCAAACTTTACAACTCCCAGGCCCAGACACTTTCTTATTTCAGCCTCTATTTTCCCTAATGGCTTCCCTCTGCCACACATGTTTGACTAACATGAAATTCCTAGTCCGCTTCTGTTTGATTTGATCACGTAAGCAGCGTGTTCCTCGTCAGGTTGGATTCCATAGCTGCGTGGCCAGTTGTAGATGCTATACTGGAAATCTGCTGTTAACCTGGCATAAATTTTAACAAGTAGAGATGGAGTCTACGGATTTCTGCAGGACCATTTAACCAACAAAACTACTTAGATATTTGTGCTATGGAGAATACTTTTTCACCCTCAGAGTATAAAAATGCATTCAGTACTGAGAGTCAGGTTTGCTCCCCACTTCCTTTCACCCCGCCTTCACTTAGTGGTCATTCTCAGGACCTCTAGGGAAACTTTTGTCTTTGTTCTACATTAGTGGCTCTCAACCTTGGCTGCACATTGGAATTACCATGGGAAATTTTAAAAATATGTTTTTAGTAGAGTCTCACTGCTTGAGATTCTGATTTAATTGTTTTGGGTTACAGACTGGGTATTGGGAGTTTTTTTTTTTTTTTTGTGGGTACCGGGTGGTCGACCTCAGGACCTCACGCACCAGGAGGCGCCTGTGCCACTGAGCGATATCACCGGCCCCTTTTTCGTATGTGGGTTCCGGGAGTCGAACTCAGGCCCTCGCGCTTGCCAGGCAGGCACTTAAGCCACTGAGCCATCTCACCGACCCGGGAGTTTTTTTTTTTAATGTGGGTACCAAGAGTCGAACTCAGGACCTTGCACTTGCCAGCAGGCGCTTGTGCCACTGAGGGATATCACCGGCCCTTTTTCTTCCTTTATGTGGGTACTGGGAGTTGAACTCAGGACCTCGTGCTTACCAGGCAGGCGTTATGCCACTGAGCTATCTCACTGGCCCTGGGAGTTTTAAAAGCTGCCCGTATGATTCAAATGGATAGCTAGGCTGAGAACCACTTTTCTAGATCTTGAACTTTCACTTCCTTTGAATTGTGGCTATAGTCTCATCTCTCCCACAATATGATATAAAACATTTTAATTTCTCTTATTTCTTAAAATGAAGAAATGAAGCTCTATATTTTCACAATGGGCTCTACTTTCTCCAACCAAATGACATATAGGTCTTTGAATACTCTTAAGAGTCAATCTCATAGGGTATTGTGGCACATGCCTGCGATCCCAGCCCTCAAGAGGCTGAGGCAGGAGGGTCGTCATGAGTTTGAGGCCAGCCTGGGCTACATAAGTAAGTTCAAGGCCAGCCTGCACTACATAGTGAGACCCTGTCTCAAAAAACATCAAAGACGGGCCAGTGAGATGGCTCAGCGGTGTAAGCACCTGCCCGGCAAGCACGAGGGCCCGAGTTCGACTCCCGGAACCCACATAGGAAAAAAGGGCCGGTGATATCGCTCAGCGGCATGGGCGCCTGCTGGCGCACGAGGTCCTGAGGTCGACCCCCGGTACCCACACACACACACAAAAAAAAAACCAAAAAATACAACAACAACCACAACAACAAACCCCAATAAACGAGCTAACCCCCGTTTTGTGTGTGTAGTAGGTACTTAATAAGTACTCAGGAGAGCAAAGTTCTGGGATCACAGGGTCCCTTTCACAGAGCATAGTCTCCTCTTTCTCCTGCCAGATCCAGACTCTAGAGGCAGCAGCAGGCCAGAAGGTCAAGAAGAGAAATTGCTTTTAAGAATGTCAACATGGAACAAAGAAGACGGAAAGAAGGAGCAGACCGCGCGCGCGCACCTTCTAATATCCCGGGAGTTGGAGCGCCGGCGGAGGCTCAATTCTATGGACACACGGTGGCAGCTGGCGCCCAGGGAGCCCCCACGGAGGATCCTGAGACAGCGGCGGGGCAGGGGAGCGGCGGAGAACGGCGCTGACCGGCGGTGAGTGTCTCTCAGCCACAGCTGCCCCGCGCCAGAGAGCGACCGGCCGGGCGCCATTGTGGGGGGTGTGGCGAAACTCAGAGTGGCTCGGAAACTGCTCTGGGAACTTGTGCTCCGGACAGGGCAGCACAGGGCCTCTCAATTGAGCCCACGAAAGTGTGCTGAGGTCAGCAGGCGAACGAGACTGGACTCACAGCCACACCTGTCCCGCGCCAGAGAGCGACTGGCCCGGCGCCATTGTGGGGGGCGTGGCGAAAAACCAGAGCGGCGGGAACCAGTGCAGGGAATCCGCGCTCGGACAGCGCGCTGAGCCTCTCAGGCCCAGGGACCGTGAAAGGGCGCTGAGAGCGGAGGCGAGCTAGACTGGTCTCTGCCTGAAAGTACGCGCCTCTGCTCACCACCCGCCAGAGGGCGCTCCTGGCTTACTGGGACGGACTTGCACAGAACAGGTAGCTGCCTACAACAAAGTCAACACCTGGAACTGATTCTTTTTAATTTTTTTTTTTTCTTATTTTTATTTTTATTTTTATTTATTTATTTATTTATTTTTTTTCTTCTCACTGATTTGTTTTTTTGTTCTGGCGAAGGGTTTTTTTTTTGTTTTTGTTTTGTTTAGTTTTGTTTTTTGGTGGGGTTTTATTTTTGATCTGTCTGTTTTATTGCTTTTATCTTCGTTATTGTTTCTGTATGTGTATTTGCTCTTTCCTTCATTATTCTCTCTGGTTTTTTATATGAGTGTAAACAGCGCCTCTAACTTCTTTCTGATTGTGGTCGTGATCTGTTCTTCCTTTTATCACTTCCTTCTCTTTTTACCACCTGTTCTCTGCACTAGTGTCCCAATTTTAGTGGGATCCCTCTTGGTCCTCTAACCTTATATCTAATTCCTTCCTCTTCTCCCAATACTCTATTTCCTCCTTAACTCATTTTAAATTTAAACTCCTTAGGGAAAAATTGACATACATAGGACTTGTATACTGCATATAATTTTTCTGGTATGTTTTAGATTTTGTTATATAACCGCAACTCTATACAGCTAAAAGTGGTAAATAACTGGTTAGCTCAGTCTGTCATTTTCTAGGCTGTGTTTGATGCTTTAGTTAACATTATAGCCAAATGTGAAATAATTGTTCTAAACATCTTTCCTTCCTGATATTTCATGATTGAAATTGACTAAGGGACACAGAAAATACAGTGGCACAGTACCAAAGAATCAAGGACTGGGCCAAACAGGTAGCAACTTCGCGTACCCAACGAATTGAAGAGGTAGGATCTGGCAGAAAGCTCAAAACACAAAAGCAAGCTCCACTTGGAAGATACTGCAGAGAAGTAGTCATCTTCTAAAGATCTTAAACACTAGCAATAAAGTAACCTACTATAGGTAATTTGCAAACATCACCCCAGGAATTAAAGAAAGAAAACATGAGACATCACTTAAACAAGATGCAACCCCACACATCCAATTCACCAAAGGCAAACCTAGGGAGCAACGAGGTGGGACAACCCGAAAGCCACCCACCTGGCCTATCTGAAGTGGTAACAACAAAGCAACTGAATGAGGTTCTGGAAAAAATTAAAACAGAAATAATCTCACAGATAACTGCAGAGATAATGTCTACAACGAAGACCATGCTTAAGGACACTATAGCTGATACAGACAAAAAAATAGATGAACTTAAGAAAACTATAGAAACCATGAATGCTCAGCATAGGAAAGAAATGGAATCCATAAGGCAGATTCAAACAGATATCCAAGAGATAAAAAATTCCATTGAAAGTATTTGTAGCAGAATAAGCCAATGTGAGGACAGGATCTCAGATATAGAAGATAGGCTTGCAATTAGTGATCATGAAATGGAAAAATTCTTAAAAATAGCAAGGGACCATGAAAAATCAATTCAGCAGCTGCTAGATGACTCAAAGATAAACAACTTAAGAATAATTGGAATAAATGAAAAAGCAGGAGATAACATCAACGACATTAAAACCTTGTTCAAAGACATAATCAGGGAGAACTTTCCTGGAAGAGAAAAGGAATTTGACACCTCTATAAGTGAAGCTTTCAGAACACCAACTAGACATGATCAAAAAAAAACTTCAGCCAGACATATTATAGTCAAGATCCCAGAAATTCAACAGAAGGGCAGAATCTTAAAAGCTGTTAGGGAGAAGAGACAAATCACCTATGAAGGAAAACCCATCAGAATCACAGCTGACTTTTCAGCACAAACCCTCAATTCAAGAAGAGCTTGGAATGATGTATTGCAAGCTCTAAAGGAAAATAATTTTCAGCCCAGATTGATGTACCCTGCAAAACTATCTTTCAAAATTGATGGAGAAATAAAATACTTTCATGACAAAGAACATCTGAGAAAATTTATGACCACCAAACCAGCACTCCAAAACGTTCTGAAGGACATTCTAGAAAGAGATAGGAACCCCAACAGAAGGAATCCACCAGGCAGGGCAAATAATTAAATAGCCGGAAAGCGGAAAAACAAAGAGTGGGAACCAACAACAGGAAAATATCATGACAAGTCAATACATATCAGTTTTAACCATCAATGTTAACGGTCTCAATTCACCAATCAAAAGGCACAGACTGGCGAAATGGATCAAGAAGCAAGATCCAACAATATGCTGTATACAAGAAACACATTTAATTCAGAAAGAAATTCATAGACTGAAAGTCAAAGGATGGAAAACAATACTCCATGCCACAGGAACCCAGAAAAAAGCAGGGGTAGCTATTCTTTTTGCAGACAAAGTGAACTTCAAGCCAAGAAGGATTCAGAGAGATAAAGACGGTCATTACATCCTTGTAAAGGGAACAATCCAAGAGGAAGAGATAACGATCATAAATATATATGCATCAAATACCAATGCACCCAGCTATATAAAACAAGTACTAAAGGACATGAAAAATCAAATAAGCACTAATACAATTATATTGGGAGATCTCAATACTCCACTGTCACAAAAAGATAGATCAACTGGACAGAAAATCAATAATGAAATAGTAGAACTGAACCAAACTTTTGAACAAATGGACTTAGTAGATGTCTACAGAGTGTTCCATCCCACAACATCAGAATACACATTTTTCTCAGCTGCACATGGGACGTTCTCCAAAATAGACCACATACTAGCTCATAAAACCTGCTTAAGTAAATGAAAAGGAATTGAAATTATCCCATGCATATTATCAGACCATAGTGCAATGAAATTGGAAATCAATGGCAAAAGATCCCACAAAAACTCCCTAAACACATGGAAATTAAACAGCATCCTCCTGAACAACCAATGGGTCACAGATGAAATTAAAGAAGAAATTAGTCACTTTCTACAACTGAATGATAATGACAGTACAACATACCGGAACTTATGGGATACAATGAAAGCAGTCCTAAGAGGGAAATTTATAGCATTAAACACTTATATCAGGGAAATAGAGCAAGCGCAAATAAACAACTTAAGGGTGAACCTCGAGCTTCTAGAAAAAGAAGAGCAGGTTAAGCCAAAAGCCCGTACAAGGGAGGAAATTATAAAGATCAGAGCAGAAATTAACGTATTGGAGAATAAAAAAACAATACAAAGAATCAATGAAGCAAAAAGTTGGTTCTTTGAAAGAATAAATAAGATTGACAAACCCTTATCCAACCTTATTAAAAAAAGAAAAGAAAAGACTCAAATCCATGCAATTGAAAATGAAAAGGGTGATATCACGACGGACCCTGCAGAAATCCAGAAGATCATCTATACCTATTTTGAAAATTTATATTCTACTAAGATGGAAAATGCAGAAGAAATGGACAGATTCCTAGATTCATATGAATTACCAAAGCTGAATCAAGAAGATTTAAAAATCCTAAATAAACCAATATCAGCCAGTGAAATTGAAGATGTAATTAAAAACCTCCCAACAAAGAAAAGCCCAGGCCCTGATGGATTCACTGCCGAATTCTACAAGAAATTTAGAGAAGACCTAACGCCCCTACTTCTCAAACTTTTCAATGAAATTGAAAGGGAAGCAATACTCCCAAATTCATTCCTGGAAGCAAGCATTACCCTGATACCAAAACCAGAGAAGGACCCAACTAAGAAAGAGAACTACAGGCCAATCTCCCTAATGAACATAGATGCAAAAATCCTTAATAAGATACTGGCAAACAGAATCCAACAAATCATCAAGAAGATTATACACCATGACCAAGTTGGATTCATCCCAGGGATGCAGGGATGGTTCAACATACGTAAATCAATTAATGTAATACAGCATATTAACAGAACCAAAGACAAAAATCACATGATCATCTCAATAGATGCAGAAAAAGCTTTTGACAAAGTCCAGCACCTTGTCATGATAAAAACCCTACAGAAAATTGGAACAGAGGGTCTTTATCTCAATCTGGTAAAAGCTATCTATGACAAACCAACAGCCAATATCATACTAAATGGCCAAAAACTGAAAGCCTTCCCTCTAAAATCAGGAACAAGACAAGGATGTCCACTGTCCCCACTCTTATTCAACATAGTTCTGGAAACTTTAGCCAGAGCGATTAGACAAGAGAAAGAAATAAAAGGAATAATGATCGGAAAGGAAGAAGTTAAATTATCATTATTTGCAGATGACATGATACTCTACACAGAAGACCCCAAAAACTCCACTAAAAAACTGCTAGATTTGATAAGCAAATTCAGTAGTGTAGCTGGATACAAAGTCAATACTCAAAAGTCAATAGCCTTCCTGTACACAAATAACAAACTTACTGAAAGAGAAATTAGGGAAACAATACCTTTCACAATAACATCCAAAAAAATGAAATACCTAGGAATCAACCTCACAAAGGATGTAAAAGACCTCTATACTGAAAACTACAGTACTCTGAAAAAGGAGATTGAAGAGGATATCAGAAAATGGAAAGATATCCCTTGCTCCTGGATAGGAAGAACCAATATAGTGAAAATGGCCATACTTCCAAAATTGTTATACAGATTTAATGCAATTCCAATCAAAATTCCAACAGCATATCTCACAGAATTAGAGAAAACAATCCTAAAATTCATTTGGAATCAGAAGAGACCTAGAATAGCAAAGGCAATTCTGGGCAACAAAGGCAAGGCAGGGGGCATCACAATCCCCGACTTGAAATTATACTATAAAGCTACTGTGATAAAAACAGTGTGGTACTGGCAAAAAACAGACCTGAAGATCAATGGAACAGATTAGAAGATGCTGAAACAACCCCAGACATACTAAGCCACCTTATCTTTGACAAAGGTGCCAAACACATTCGCTGGAAAAAAGATAGCCTCTTTAATAAATGGTGCTGGAAAAACTGGCTCTACACATGCCGAAGATTAAAACTAGACCCATATCTTTCACCATGCACTAAACTAAATTCAAAATGGATCAGAGATCTAAATATTAAAACAGAAACATTAAATCTGCTGGAAGGTAGGATAGGTAAAACCCTTGGAGACATTGGTGTAGGCAAAGACTTTATGAATAAAAACTCAACCGCACGGGAACTATCCCAAAGAATCAATAACTGGGATCTCATCTTATTAAAAAGCTTTTGCACAGCAAGAGAAACCACCAACAGAGTGAAGAGACAACCCACAATGTGGGAAAAAATGTTTGCCAGCTGTTCCTCAGACAAAGGATTACTATCGAGAACATATAAAGAACTCAAAAAAATTAGACCTCCCAAATTTAAAGACCCACTCCAAAAATGGGCATCTGAGATGAATACACATTTCTCAGATGAAGAAATACTAATGGCAAATAAATATACAAAAAAATGTGCAACATCACTAGTCATTCGAGAGATGCAAATTAAAACAACACTGAGATATCATCTCACCCCAGAAAGAATGGCTACTATAAAGAAATCAACTAATAACAAATGCTGGAGGGGCTGTGGGGAAAAAGGAACCCTTCTCCACTGTTGGTGGGAGTGTCGACTGGTACAGCCACTGTGGAAGTCAGTGTGGAGATTCCTCAAAAAGCTAGGGTTGGAGGTCCCATTTGACCCAGCTATTCCCCTTCTGGGCATCTTCCCAGAAGAATTAAAAACATCATACCACAGCGATATATGTGCACCCATGTTTATAGCAGCACAATTTGTAATAGCCAGATCTTGGAAACAACCCAAATGCCCATCAACTGAGGAATGGATAAGAAAGATGTGGTATTTTTATACAATGGAGTACTATTCATCCATAAAGAAGGATAAACTGGAGACTTTTATAGGTAAATGGATGCAACTCGAGAAAATACTCATAAGTGAAATAAACCAGAAGCACATGTGTAAGCATCGTATTGTCTCTCTAGTATGAGAAACTGAAAGAGTGAATAAGATCCAAAATGTACAATAGACATGGTGAATCAAAAAGAAACTGGTCAAAAGGAAAGAGAGACTGGAATAAGGAAAAGAAAGAAGGGAAAGGGAAAAAAAATTGTATATATATATATAAGATGGTTAAGATAGATACACTACGATTTTTACTTAGTTCATTGAAGAGTAAGGTTTGTGCCAATAATGTTTGGATAATTAAATGCTAATGTCTGGTGTCCTGAATAACTAACTTAAAGATAGTAATATGCAATGTATTAACCATTCTTACCCTCCTATTATGTTGTTTTGAAAATTTGTTCTTCTTTTGATTTGTTTTGTTTTTTCTTCTCTTTAAAATAAAATTAAAAAAAAAAAAAAAAAAAAAAGAATGTCAACATGAAAAATGAGAAAACTACTTTTAACAGTTGGAAACCTATTTAAACTCTTAATCCTGTTATTAAACCTGTTAGAAGACAGCCCAGAGAAACTGATGCTAGAGTTGCTTCCATTTACCATCCAGATGTACAAAATAAATAATGGAATTCAATCAGCTGGAGGAGTCATGGAGCCCTAACACCTGATGAGAGCCTTTTATTCATTTTTCCCTTTGGGAAAACTAATTACAGTAAACTATTTCATCAAGCTGTCCTGGAAAGCGGTTGTGTTTGGTAGTGCCACTCTAGGAGAGAGGCCATTTGCTTAGTGAAAGGATAAAACCTTAATTCTACTTCTCTCAGGAGACTGAAAGCAATTTGTGTGTGTGTGTGTGTGTGTGTGTGTGTGTGTGTGTGTGTGTGTGTGTGAGATAAAGGCTGTTATAAATGACTTTTCAGGAGAAGGGAAATATTACTGTTTGGAGAATATCGTCCCAATGTTCAAAAACATCTCTTTTTTAAAAAATAATTTTATATGCATTTGACATTAGGTTGGCATTAAATGTCACACTAATCCTGAAAAGCAGGAAACTGTACCTCTCATAGAGGTAAATGATCTGAGACTTAAAGGTGTTACTTGTTCCAAGTTTCACAGATTTTCAGTGACTTAAGAATTCGGGTAGAATTTGCTTCTGTTTTTCTAAGGTGTCTTCCTTCTTTTTTGAACAGAAAGACACACACACACACACACACACACGCACACATACACACATGCCTAAAACTTTAATTTTTCTTGGGAATAAATACACAGATAAATTTGTTCTTTTAAAACACATGAAAATAGTGAATGGATTAAAGCTAAGACAATGAATGGACTAAGTATCATCCTGAAGTACAAATGAGGGAAGGGCTTTTGTGACCAAGCTGGACCGAGACACTCTGGTGGAAGGAGACCTTATCTACTGGATGTTAACTTGATCATGCATTTGCTACTATGTTTGATTTTTGAAGTAGCCGTGCTATAACTCCAGTCTGCCTTGGTGATGGCTACTTTAAAGTGCCTGTAACACCTTTTCACCATCATCGGACTTTTATTTTGTCCTTGCCACTTCACACCTGGACTGCAGCATCAGTGATCATGTCAGGACCCTTGATGCCTTTTACTCCTCTCTCTTCTCTAGCCTCATGCTGGGGCATCTTCCTTTAATCCCACTGTCTCCCTGGGTTACTCACGTGCTTCAAACCACCACTGACTCCTCTCAGATGCCACTTGTGTGACTCACTGCCAAGCCTCTTCTCTGCATTCCCATAGTATCTCTTCATCCTCCTTCACCCCCTCCCCCAGGTGCTGTGATAACTTCCAGTCTTTCGTTCTCACTCCGTGTCTCTACACTCCTTCATTGTTCTTCTCCCTTTCCTCCTGAATGCTTCCTCTCTTTTCTTCTCTGCAGAGAAAAATTCTGAACAGTTTCAAATTCCTCTGAGGCACAAGGGATTGTTTGTTAGCCCTGCCCTCTATGAGCGATGCCTTCTTTTGAGTTTGTTCCTAATGATTCTGTCTTCTGCTGATTCCAATGTTCCCATGTATGTTCTTGGCACATTTCCAGTGGTGCCAGTCAGTAGATATTCAATAGATTTCGAGTACACTTTAGGAAAAAGGGAAAGGGTAAGCTAAAGTGTATGGCAAAACTGCTCTTTCTACAGTTAATTTAGAAAGGAAAAAGCACATTAAGAATGCAGTAATTACATGTGGAATAATTTTATTCTGCCAGTCACTGTTTCAAAAAATGCTTCACTTCAAGTTTAGCTAGTCACTGTAGAGGTAGGTGACAGAATGTACTAATCTGTTTACGCATTTGGTCAGTCCTGCATGCTTTGCATTCCAGATCATGAGGCCAAATGCCCCAGCACCATTTCTTAAATAATTCATCCTTTCCACACTGATTTGTAATAGCCCCTTTATCACACACCAGCGTCTCACTTGGCCTAGAGTACTATCTTTCTGTGTTAGCTCCCTGACAGCTTTCCAACTTGTTTTAATAGAGAAAAATTTCTTTCATTTTTTTAATTAAAAAAATATTCTTGGCTGTATGCATCCAATATTTTTCCAGGAAAAATGTAAATTTACTTGGACAAATTACAAGATTCTATTGGGATTTTAATTGGAATTTTATTAAAACTGCATCAATTTGAGGCAGAACTGTCATCATTACAGTAATCTCATTCAAAAACAATTTAATTCACTGTTTATTCAAGATTTCCTTTGTACTTTCTGGCACAAAAACTGTTGGTTTCTGCTTTTGGTAAAATAGAGATAATAGGATCTACATGATAGAGTTATGTTGAAGATTCAACGAGATGTTTCCTGTAGAGTCCTTAATGTGCCCCACACATAAGTAATCAATGCGATCAATCTGTGAGCTCTGATATATATATATATATATATATATATATATATATATTTTTTTTTTTTTTTTTTTTTTTTTTTTTGTGGGTACCGGGGGTCGACCTCAGGACCTTGTGTGCCAGCAGGTGCCCGTGCCACTGAGCGATATCACCGGCCCTTTTTTCGTATGTGGGTACCGGGAGTCGAACTCCGGACCTCGTGCTTGCCAGGCAGGCGCTTACGCCGCTGAGCCATCTCACCGGCCCCTGAGCTCTGATATTGATGATGGAAATGGAGATGATGCTTGTCTTAGTTGGGGCTGCTTTAACAAAGTTGAACAGACTAGATGTTTATAATCTACCAAAACTTATCTTCATAGTTCTGGAGGCTGGAAGTCCAAGGTCAGGCCATTAGCCTGATCGGGGTCCGGAGAGGGCTTTTGTTGTTGTCTCCAGACTGCTGCGTTTTCACTCACAGGGTAGAAGAAGAACAAGCGAGCTCTCATTCTCTTATAAGGACAGTAATGCCATCCTAGAAGCTTTACTCATGACCTAATTACTTCTCAAAAGCTGTGCCTCCAGTGGTCATACTCCTGGGGTGAGAATTTCAACGAAGGAATTGTGGGAGCACCCAAACATAAAACACCAGACGCATCCTTCTACTCTCAGCCTCATCTCAGGGGCTAAGGGGCTGGGGAGTGAATAATATCCTCGATTTCTCTTAAACTCCTAGAAATATTGTTTAGATGATCTCTGCAAGTCAAATTGAGGCTTCTTTGCATAAAATCAATGCTAGAATGACTACTGTGGGCCACTCAGCAGGAAATGAAGCAGCACTTGGTAGGATCCAGTGGCCGTTCTGCATGGATTGTGTCCTTCAGATAATGGGTTCCACCACAATGGCAGATCTAGCATTTTCTCCTGTCATTTTGAATATTTGTCTTTTCTTTTCATTGTGTTTGATTTGACACTATGTAGCTTTGCCTATTTTGGGGGATTTTATTTTCAAATAACCAGTTGCTTCATTTCTTTATGCAGTCTATTTTTTCTAGGCTTTATGTTTTTATTTCTATTTATTTTCTTTTTTTAATCTCTCTCTCTCTCTGTCCCTGTCTCTGTCTTTCTCTTTCCATTGCTCTATCTCTCTCTTGATTTCTTTAAGATTTTTCTAACTTGAGTTCCGGGCATAGTTTATTTTCCAATTTTTGGCTTATAAATGAAATCATTTTTTATGATATTGCCTCTGAACATGGCTTTTACTACATTCTTACCTAAATTGATCTATCTATCTGTATCTATCATCTATCTATCATTTATAGCATGTTTAAAACAATCTATAATTTCAGTGTTGATCTCATTGACCAGGAGTTTTTACTTAAGATAATAAAGACTGGTTTTATGATGACTTTTTTCTTTTAATATCAATGTAGTTATTTATTTTTGTTTTTATTTTATTGAGTTGTAGAGAGAGAGACCATGGCTTGTGCATTTCTGATCGGGATAGTTTATTTAGCTTTCCTTAGTGACTGAATATATGTTACATTTTTGTAAATGCTCCACAAAGTTTTCAAAAAAACATTTATTTCTCCCAAATGCATTTGCAATTGTTCCCTTTCCAACACCACCTAAATCCAATTTATTACTAAACCCTATCAAATCCAGCAAAAAACAATTTCACATCACCATCTGTTTCCATGTCTTTTGCCCCCATCTTCCTTTAAACAACCACCATCTCTCTCCTGGTCCATCGGAATTGGCCCTTCATTCCTAATCTTTCCATTCCCTTCTCCACCCGTCAGCCAGGTGGTTTAAAGAAAACCATTTTTATCTCTTCCTCAATTTGTTGAATGTTCTCCATTTGTTTCTGTTCTCCGGATAGAATCAAGAACTGAACACACTGTGAAGCTGAGTCCCTGTCTTTCTCCCTCACTTGACCACAGACTCTTTTTCCATCTGATTAGAATGATGTAGCCACAGAGGCAAAATTTTTCCCTCTCAGATCCATGACACATGGTTCCACTCAACCTGGAATGATCTCTGCTGTATTTTCCTGACTGGCTCCTTTACCTGCCATAGGCTTCTCTCTCCCGAGAGCTCTTTCCAGACCCCCCAATCAATAAGACATCTACACACCCCCACTCCATATTCACTTTTCTTCTACCCCATGTTTTCCTATATAGAGCTTAATGCACTTTAGAATTGAATTTGTAGTTTTTACAAATTAAAAACTAACTTTTCCACCCCATGGAAAGCTCTGAGTACAGAATCTTTATTTATGAGCTACAGAAAAACCTATCACTTGGCACTTTTTTTTTTTTTTTGTGGGTACCGGGGGTCGACCTCAGGACCTCGCGCACCAGCAGGTGCCCGTGCCGCTGAGCGATATCACCGGCCCCTTTTTCGTATGTGGGATCCGGGAGTTGAACTTGGGCCCTCGCGCTTGCGAGGCAGGCGCTTACACTTCTGAGCCATCTCACCGGCCCACTTGGCACATTTTTGATGTGCACCGATCTATCAGAAATATGTTGAATGGAAGAGTGGCTTGTGCAGAGCACGGAGTACGAAATGTTTCCAATATTTAACTTTATCATTTTTAGTATTCAGAGCATATTTATTTATTTCTTCTTCATCATCCAAGTGTGGAGCAACAAGTATTAAAGTTCCCACTACAATTATGTTTCTGCCAATGTCTTCTCATATTTCTGTCATATTTTGCTTCATGAATGCCAACACAATGTTGTTCAGAGCACAAGTGTTCTTTGACCATTGCAGCTGTGTATGATGGTTTAGGACTGTTTTTTATTGTAACTAATAGAATCCAATCTGAGCTTGTAGCAGCAGCAGACCATGAGAAAAGAGGTGTAAAAGATTGCAGGGGAGCCTTACAGAACCCAGGAGCAGGAAAGCTTAGTACAACCCAGGATGTCCCAATCTGTGGATGTGTGTATTTATTTTTGTTCACCTTTGATTGGTTTCAATTCTGTGAAGGCCTAGGTCTTGATCTTGCTCAGAAACAATGTTTTGGGTTTTCCCACTCATCTCCAAATGGCTTGGACTCCTCTCATGTCATAATTAGAAGTCTGGTGAGTGTGGCCACCAGGGGAAGGACTTGCCTGTGCTCAGTGAAGCAGCCTCTCTGAGGGATAATACTCTACACTTGGTCTCCTGTCTGGATAGATTTCCAGAAGTCACTGAGCCAAGGACAAATTGAGCCTGGCACAGTGTCCCCCTTCCTGCTATTTCTGGCTTCTGTGATTGTAGAAACTCCTATTTCTGTAAGATATTGTCTCTCTTTGCCAATGCTGTTGAACTACAGCAACAAGACAGAAACCAAAACACTTGGCCTTCATCCATTCCACAACCAACCCTCACCTCTGCTCAGCCACGCCAGTGTGAGTAGGCAGCTAGTGCTAAAAACAGGTTTCTCCTTTTACCGCCAGTCAAGGCTGTGCCTCTGCCAGCCTCCTGGCTTTATGCTCAAATTAGCACCAATTCAGTGCAGACTCTCCTGACACTGCAACTCCATTCAGATGTTGCTTCACTAAGAGTAAAAAAGGGTTCTGAGAAAGTTATCTACACATTCTCACCTTATAAATAAAAGACAAACCCAAACTTAGCAAGGGGAGACTTTATTCAGAAGGATTATTGCAATAAGGGAAGTTTATTGCAGTGGAGGCATCTGATCTTATGTTTGCAAGATCTGCAAGGGTTATGCATCAAGATTTTCTTTTCAGAAAGGAATAAGCAAGGCTGGAAAGACAGGTGGGGAGAAGTAGGAAGGACAGGTAGCATAATCAGATAGCAACTCAGAGGTTTTACTCCTAGGTGACTTATCTTCCCCACCCCTCCAAAAACCCTTATAGAGGAGATGTATATAGTGGCACCTTGGTTTATGAACTTAATTATTTCTGCAATTCTGGTCGCAAACGAAATTGGATGAGAACCAAATCAAATTCAACAGTTACGTTCAATGCTGACCTCATGGCTCAGGCTAAGGTTCGTCCCAAAGCCTGAGCACTAAGAGGAGATAATCTGAACCAAAGTACAAGCATTTTGTTCCAAATTATTGGGGGGATGAGTTCAGTTAACCATCTAAGAAGCAGAGAATCTAGGGAAGCTGTGTTTGTTCTTATCATGGATAAACAAAGGGTGCACACATGAGTCTTTTCTTAGCCCTGTGGAAAAAGATATTTCTTTGGAGCATTTCAGAACACAAGGGTGGGGGATCTCTTTGCTGTTTGCCAGGGTCACAGGGCTCAGACAGATTTTGACATTGACATCTTCCTTCCACTCTGACCTGGCTTACGCACTGCAGCCGGCTCCTTTTTAAATGTCATCAGTGTCCCTGGGTTTGGCAAAGTTAATGGACTCTTCTTAGCCCTAATACTCCCTACCACTTCCAGCAAGCATTCAGTTCAGCTGGCCACTTCCTCCTTTTTTGGAATACTATCTGCTTTTGATCTTCCTGAAGCCACACCCTTCCGTGCTTTCTCCTGTCCTATAGAAGTCATTTTTTGTCTCGTTTGTTCTTCTCTGCCGCATTGACTTCCATGGCAGTTTGCAGGTCTTAGATTTGATGTCTCTTCTCATGCTTCACACTTTTTTGAGGTGATGTCCTTCATTTCTGTACCTGTAAATATTATATCTTTGGGAACCTCCAATTTGTATCTCCATTCCACACCTGTTTCCTGAACTACAGACATATGTCTGATACTTGAAGTCTCTAGCTTATCTATGTAAAAGGAATTTCAAATTTAAAAAACTACAAGTGAATTTTTATTCCCTTTGCAGGTCTCCAAACTTGTCCCATCTACCCACTAGTTAGTTGCATAATCTGTAAATGCCCCTCACCATTCTCCTGCCTCCAGTCCATTGCCAAACTTTGTTTATAGACATCAGTACATTTGCAAGTCTCTGAATAGAGAAACTCATATGTAGATACCATACGCTTATTTCCACTGTCATTCATAGTTCAAGTCACCATTATCTGTCATGTAAAAACTATTGCAATTGCTTCTAAATGACTTCCCTCATCTGTCATCTTGCCCAATCAGGTGACCACACCCTAATCTATCTTTTTAAAACCCTTCATTCAAAGCATACTAATGATTCCCTTCAGTTAGAAGCCATGATCTTTGGCAGAGTTTTTTCAACCTTAGTATTACCTACATTTTGGGCTGGATAATTCTTTATTGCAGGCTGGCTGTGCACTGTAGAAAGTTAGCAGCAGCCCTGGCCTGGTCCACTAGATGCCAGTAACATCTCTGCTTCCTTCCTCATGGAATGCTTTGTCATTGCCTTTCACAGCTTTTTCTCCTGCCAGAATTCTGCTCAACATCCGCCACACATGCCAACACCTTCATGGATCCCTTCTAAGATTTCCCAACCTACCTAAATCTCTCCCAGAAAAATAAATCACTCCTTTCTCCTCCTGTAGCCTTCTGTTTATACTACAACTACAACATTGACAAAATTGCACATATCACAATTAATTACTTACATATACAATTGGTCCTTCCTGTCTGATAGAGATTCAATCATCCTCAGGTAGAAAATATTTGAAAAAAAATTGCATCAGTATTAAATATGTATAGACTTGTTTTCCTTGTCATTATCACCCAAACAATACAGTAAAGCATCTATTTGCATAGCAACTAGGTTGTATTAGGTCTCTAAATCAGTAATTTAGAGATGATTCAAAATAATAATACACAGTGTATTAACTATGTTATTCTCTTATTATTTTGTTATAAAATTTTTTTATTTTTTCATAAAATTAAAAAATGTATAGAAGGCTGTCTGTCTGTAGGTTATATGCAAACACTATGCCATTTTATGTGAGACTCGAGTATCCATAGGTTTTGTACCTATGGGGGTTGTCCCAGAATCAACCCTTCATGGAAAACCAGGGACAGTGATATCATTTGCTTCTCATTTGAGGGCAGTTCTCAGCATAATGCCTGAAGCATTTGGAGCGTGGTAACCTTAATCAGATCATCTGATCATGTTCCTACAAAAAAGTTACGTTTTCCATGTCAATCTTGCCGTTTCTCCTCTCACACAGAGATGTACTTATTCTGCGTTCTCTTTTGAGCCAACTTCTTTTCCTGATAGGCCTTTCTATTTACACCATCATTTAATTGACTATCTTTCCACAAACATAGACCAATGAGCAGTTTTTCCCTCTCCAACACAATCTTCACAGCCACTTTTCTAGCTGGTCTGCATAGTGGAAAAATCTACCAGAAAGTGGCTCAAGGTCATTGGCTTGTCTGAGACAAAGCCAGCGCCCAAACACAACCTGCAAAACTATGCTTCCACTCTGTCTTTCTAACAGATGGCCTATTGGAAAAGACAACCGAGACCAAAATAGACCTGTAATGGCTTATTAAGAGGCATTTAAGGAGAGAGAAAACACGTTTCACAATGTCCAGTAATGATATAAATGCAATACCTTGCAGTTGTGTAAAAGTTTTTGCAAAACATTTATTTGTATGATTGTCACATAAAAATGCTTCTTGTGGTCAATGTTCCCTTCTAATTCAGTGGAAATATATGTGCTGCTGTGACATTATTTCTAGTTTTGAGAACACCTCTCTGCTTTTCAAAATTCTTCTTTCTCCCGACATGCAAACGCCGAACATATTGCTCAGTGCTCTCCTCTGGATCATAGCCAAGCGGGAATATTTATCTTAATTTAAATGTAAAAAAGTTCTAAAAGGGGTCTCGATATACTTTGGCTTGGTGAAAATGCACATAATTTGAAGAAATGAATGGATATGTTTGGCATCTTTTTTAGTTAGTTTCATCATTTTTATGAAATAGATTTTGATGGTTTTAGAATAGAATGAGAATATCTCAAACCAGACAAGAAAAGGGAAAAAGACAAAAAGGGACAAGGTGAAAACCCAAATACCCCATTTATACAATTGATGGGATCTCGGTCTCCCCGGGAGTGGCTGGTAAATTGCTGGGGCCTGAGGAAAATAAGCAAGGAAACAGAATATCACCATTTCCTATACAATGTAGAAATGTTGGTTCAACCAGACACCTATTCCAACCAGCTGATAAACTTTTACTGTGGCATTTGTAAACAAGTATTTTTTATGAGCATCTTGAAGCCTGCAGCCAGAACTTTATATTTGTTAAATCATCACATACAAATACGAAATGGATATTAGAAAGCACTCCATTATTTTGATACACTATCTGTATGTATTTAGCTTTCTCTTTATCATAATTGGAAAAGAAATATTATTACTTGCCAGTGGATAGAGTTCACCATATTTTATTGCTAGTGTTATTCTCAACATCTGCATGTGTAATTAAAGAGATGAAAAAATAGGTTGTAGTTCTTCATCTCTGCGAAAGATGGAATGAGAGGAATTACTTTTGGAATTGATGAGATGATGTTTGCTAATGGTTTAGAAAATTAAATAGGATTACAAACGAAATAATGAAAATAAGCTATAAACTTTATTCTAGTGTTGGCCTATTAAATTGTCATAAGGAAATATGTGTTCAACCAGTAATTTTGCGACTTTCTGAACTCATAGAAACTTTAATCCAGGAGCAAGTAAATAGTTTAATTATACACACACACACACACACACACACACACACTCAATAAATATCATAGGCTACCATAGTGAAATATTTAGAGATCATTGAAAAAATCTACAAAGAAATAAAAGGACTTTTCCAAGGCCACATAACATCTCCATTGATTTCTAATCTTTTTGTCCCTCTAACACTAGGGTTCTACTCACCTCATTAGACTTGTGATAACCAACAGAGAATCCTGTAAAGGTAGAGGGGTGCTTGGCCTGAGAGGTCCTGGAATAAAGAGTGAAATCTCTGTATCCTGCCAAGGGCCCAAGTCAGTGCTCCTGGGATCTCAGTGAAATGACCTTGAAGATGGAAGGATCCTCCATAGTCTATCCGGGCAGGGTCTGAGGCAAGAGGTAGGTGAGGAAAATCCGGAACTCTGCTAGATACTGAAGATCTCTAAGTCATCTCTACCTGACCTCCCAGGGAAGATACTGAGGACCAATAAGGCCACCATTTTGGACAGTTTTGTTTTTTTCTGGACAGGCCTTCCACTAGCCCAAGGATGATGCTCCTGCTTAAAAGTGAGCATTTGTGGTAGTCCTTCTCTCCCAAGTACCCAGGGACACATCCTCAGAATCTTTAAATGAACCTCATTTCCATTTGAGTTCCTGGGTCACCTGACCTCCTTTCATCACCCAGCATTGTGTGGCATGGTCACAAGGTTTTCTGGTCTATATTCTATCCCTTCCTATAGACTCTCTAATCTTTTCTCATATTTATGTACCTTATGTTCCTATGTTCCCACAGAACCCTCTTCTAAGGATATTAGTGTTAGAGAAGGATATTGATGTTAGAGAAGGTGGTGAGCTGATACAAATAGTAGAATTGTAATTGTATAAGATAATGTTCACCAAGGGTTCCTTAAAGACAGACAATTCTGAGATATCCCTGCTCTGCTTCCAGTGTTGATTGTTTAAGACCTACTATGTCTATAAAATTCATTCAGTAGCATTTATTAAATGCTATTATGTCAGAAACTAAGGTAAAAATTTAGGAAGAATAACATAACCCTGACTTCAAGAAACTTATAACTTTATTAGAGAAGATAAATATGAACACATATTTTTAAGGAAAGAATAAACAGAATGAAATAAGTAGCATAATAAAATATTAGTTCCAAACGAATATTTTAGAGAGTATAAAGCAATGCTATTCCATTCTTTGCCTATCAAATTGATAACTATAACATACATATCATATTCAAAGCTGTCAAGGGGTCAGTGAGCTGAACATATCCGAATACACTTTGGATTATATTCACAAATATTCTAGGAGACAATTTGTCAGTATTCATTAGATACCTCAATTTGATTCATATCCTTGGATCCAGTAATGCCACTTCTATGATTCTAACACGAGGAAATCAAAGACATAATCCAAAGTGCATTTATTAGCATGTTTAAGGTTAAATCATTTGTAATACCTTCCATGTTCTTAGACAAAAGACAAGAAGGAAATAAATCAAATTGTTAGCAGTACTTGTTTCTGAATTTAAAAGTTCTATGTTGATTAAAATATCCCAGGGGCCAGTGAGATAGCTCAGCTGCATAAGCACCTGCCTAGCAAGCGTGAGGTCCTAAGTTCCACTCCCAGTACCCGCATACGAAAAAAGGGCCAGCGATATCACTCAGCAGCATGGGCGCCTGCTGGCGTGCGAGGTCCTGAGTTCGACCCTCGGTACCCACAAAAATAAATAAATAAATAAATAAAATAAAATATCCCAAATTTTTGTAGGCAGCATATTACTTTTATAGTAAGAAAAGACAACAAAGAATGTAATTTCAAAACAATCTTACTGGAGAAACCAGATACCTGAATCTATGTAAAGCCGTGTGTTCAAATGTTTGGAAATTAGCTGATAGTGTCCAATTTTAGCTAGTTAGTAGTGTCTACTCCAATCTTTTGCAGAAGAGTAAGAAGAGAGGAAGGAGGCTGTGTCCATACGCCCTGGTGCAGGTGAAGGAGCTAAGGAAATGAGCTACTTCAAGGAGAAAGTGTTGCAAAGGCATCTCATGTGCATCACCTTCCCTGGCGTGGAGTGGACTTTGATCTGCTCCTTGTACCAGAGTCACCTGTGCTGACACAGCCTACACGGGGAAGAGGGATGCTGTATTCTGAGTGTGGCTGTCATGCCACAGCTGCTCTTGCCATCTGTTCTGCCTTTGATTCATATTGTTTGTCATTTCCCTTGTGCCTTTTTTGTAGGCTGCTGTCCAGTGCTCATTTTTAAGTGATTTCTCTGAGACCAGGGCATTGATAGTCATAACAGCATGATTTCAATTCTATTTTACCTGAAGGGCTTTTGTTTCAGAAAGAGAAATCCAAGCAATACATCAGCAACCCATGTGGGGCATTGAAAGTTCGATTCCAGAAGTTAATCAAGTTTTTGTGATCCTTCTGCTCTGACGACCTGTTTAAGTAACTTGAAGATGCTAGAGGGGATATATTTGGCTTCGGTATAAACTGAAGGATAGAGACATGGGTTAGTTGGTACATAGACCTCTTGTGACAGCTAGGAATGGGCTATTTTCTGTCAAATCAGTCACCCCTCTCTTTTGTGCCTCAGTGGCTCTCAGCCTAATGATTTATTTGGTTGAAGGCTTTTGTCTTTTTCTGGGGTCTGTCTTTTTCACAACAAAAAGAAGTTTTTGATAAAACAATCAACCCCATTCCTTCTTTTGTTTGTTCAAATCCTCCTGCACTTCCTTTGAGGCTAGCACAGCAGTGGACTGGATGCCCAGGGAAGAGGAAAAGGCTTTTCTCCCTTGAAGTAGCAAACAGAGCCTGACAAAACTTGTTTCTCTGGTGGGGCAAACAAGAACAACAAGAGGGCTCAGTCACGGTCCCACTAATCCACCAGCCACAAAAACTCCATGGAAGAAAAGCACTGAGGAACTTGATATAGCAGGAGAGAGAGTAAGTGGGAAGGAAAAGATGAATTTAGATGAGAACTAAGGAATCTTAGAGTAGAAAACTCTAATAGATTGGGACAGCATTTACAATAGAAAAGCAAATGAATTAGCTATCTTCTTGCCTTTAGGTCATCCAAAAGGTGGTTTTTTTTTTATTCCTTGATGATCACATTTGTAAGGTATCTGAGACATCCCCATAATAGTCCTCATTGGGCCAATCATGCTTTCCCATGTCCAACGCAACTTCTGCCATGTAAAACCACTATGGTGTCTCCTGTACAGGACCTAATTCTTGCTATGTGAGACCAGTTCTTCCTCTTTGCTAATAGCAATGTCTGAAACATTTGCTGATATTCCGTGTTATTTTGTGCGCAGCGTTTTGCTTGTTTTTTTTTTTTAAACTAAAGTTTTACAACAAGCCTGATTGACTACAGTTTTATTATCCTCATTTAACAGCTAAGACCATTCCAGCTCAAGAGAATTAAGAAAATTGTGAGAAACCACTAAACAAAGCAGTAAGAGGCATTTTGGTCCAGGCTAGTCTAACCCAAAAGCCATATTCTAAAGAAATTATTTTAATCATATGAAGAATAATTCTAGGTATCATTGATACCAACTTACAGAATATTCCTAATTCACTCTTCTCTTAATGAGCTGTTAAGATTGCTATTTCTTGGCTCTTTTGTGGTGTGGTAAGGGCCCACAATTAGCTTAGCCCATGAATAGGGAATGGGAGAAGATTGCTGATATAAGAGTCTCCGAATTTCTCCCTTGTGGGCAAAAGCTGGCATCATTCAAGATGGTAGCCGCTCACTTAGCCTGGGCTCTAAGTGTCTGTGAAGAAAAGGGTCCCCAACCACCCATGAGGGTCATGTAGTATAAGAAAGAAACAAACATTTTGACTTTTAATCCATTGACATTGTAGGTGTGGTCGCCACCCTGGGCAGCGGAAACTCTAACTGTTGTGCTTCCAGACAAGCTCTGTGTGAGTGGTGTACTGGCTCACCTGTTTTCATGGGGGTTAAAATTGAAGTTAGTAAATGGGTTCACTTATGTTTTGCTTCCTGAGCTTTTATTAAGACCATAAGTAGATAATTTGAAAATGACTATACCCACATCATGAAATGAATTTTATACATTTATTGAATAGTTAAGGTATTTATTGCAAGTACCACTGGGAAATTCAGCGGTTGTTATGAAAATGTCTCTTTGATTGGATTGAGACAGAGGTAAGAAAATTCTTTTTCTGTGTGAGGTTTTCAGTAAAAAAGAAATCACCCCAGGGATTTGGGTTTTTCCTAAGGACTCTCTCTTAGGAAGATTTTTGTTAAATGCCAGTGATTAAGAACGTTTCAGGGCACAGTTCCCAAACCAGACAGACTCAGAATCAACAGGGCAGCTTTTACAGATCCAGATGCCTGGACCCCACCCCTAGGGATTCTGAATCATAATATTTGGGGAGAAACCAGGGAAGCTGTGTTTTAAAAGAATGAAAACTGAACTCTCAGTTCTGCAAATCCTCCTTAGATACTGCTGAACCCATCCAAACTTGGCTGGGTTAAAGTTTTTTAGCCTTTGCCACAAACACACACACAGTGACATCCTTGGATGAGTTGTGGATGGATGCGATAGAGTTTTGTCTTAAGGTTTTCACAATAGGAATTTCTTGGGGCCAGGGAGGCGAGGCTGAGAAACCTGGGTGGGAAATAAAGAACAGAAAATATTGTTAGTTCCACTTATCCGCTGCATAATGGAGAAGCCCACTGAGTAAAGATCGCTCAGATTCCTCGCAGAGACTTTTATCTTCACTGTCAGAAACACACAAACACCGTCTATGCATACTGAGCAGTAGATTGAATCAAACCAGGAATTTATTTGAGAGGAAGAGGAATCTATTTCATGCATTTACAATTTGTTTTCCTTTTTCACTAAGAAAAAGTAGAGCTGGAGTTTGTAACACCATCCAGAAAGCAGTTTTACTAGCAGAACCCATGCGCATGGATGTGCTTCCTGTGCAGTTTCCAAATTCTACTCCCAGGTCACATACACAGGCACAGGTCTCCTCTCCTCCTATCCCTTTTTTATTGTCCAAATATGTTTGCCATTACAGTACTTCATTCTTTGTTTCCTGTCTAAAGCCCCTGGGCATCAGCATCTCCACCAAGGTTTTACCCCAGCATGGAGCCAGTCTACCATTATCCTTGAAATTCTTTGTTTCTTTGCTAAAGATTCCCAGCCCTATTTACTCACGAATATACAGCACACATACAGTGACTCGTCAAGAGTTAAATGCTGATCAGTGACAAATACAGTGTGAATCATTCTGTTTTTCTTCTCTTTCTTTGGGAATTCTCAACCTAATGAAAAGTAGTAGTGATTACTGTTATAACCTTGCAACTACACTGTGTATATTTATGAGTTTAGAAAGACCATAGAGGGGGCCGGTGAGATGGCTCAGCGGTGTAAGCACCTGCCCAGCAAGCGCAAGGGCCCGAGCTCGACTCCCGGAACCCACATACGAAAAAAGGGCCGGTGATATCACTCAGCGGCACAGGCGCCTGCTGGCACGCAAGGTCCTGAGGTCGACCCCCCCGGTACCCACAGAAAAAAAAAAAAAAAGAAAGAAAGACCATAGAGGTACAGAATAGGGAGGATTAACTTTTTTTTTTTAATTTTTATTAGTACACGTTTTCAGGATGAGTTTCTTATGACCATCTTTAGTTGCTGAACCAAATTACCTTTATTGTCTCACTATCATACTCAAATTGTTTCTATTCTGTTTCACATTGTTCTGGGTAGAACTTACTTCTTTTCCTTCATTTTCACAAAACTGACCAATAAAAATAATCGCAAAAATACAGTACACATAGCTGTGTATGGAAAAATTTACTAAAGATTTAAAGGGAGTGGAGGGACTGCCATAAAGAAAGACAAATAGAAATCCCTAAAAGTTCAGGTCTGTCTCATCATTCCATCTGCAGCCTCCCCTCTGTTACCTCACTTTCCAGCCCTTCTTTTTCTCCTCCTCTTTCTTTTTAGCGCTCTCCCATGGGTTGTTTTCTATAAAACAGTTTACCTATTGCATTTGTGGACGTAGATCCTAAAGACCAACTCTGATGGATCTCATTTTCTATTCCGGGGAGGCTGATCAAAGTATATTTCCAAAGCCACAATTCCTTCCTTAATATCTCAGGTCAGCTGTTAAGAATATATCATATATCTGTATGATGTATGTATGTACATATCTTTGTATGTGTATTCCTCTGCAGAATTATAAAACATTACCCTGAGAAGAGAAAACTTGAAACAATATTGGTCAACATAAATTTCAGAAAGAGAAGCCAGCTGTTCTTCAGACTGAATGGGGAATAGGTACTTAAAAGGCACAAGTAAGAATTGAGTGATTAAAAAGAAAAGAAACAATTCAAAATATTATATCATGTGGGTATTAACTCAATCCCTTAACACATAATACCACAGTAGCAATTTTAAGAAACCACTCTAAACCTTAACATACAATTTCCTATCTGACATCTGACTTTTTATAGAACCTTTTTTTTCACCCTAATCTTTGAATGCTGAATTTGATGAACTGTTTGTCATGAGGCGTTTTCCCTTTCAGCACATGTCTTAAATTGCTGGGCATGGTTATCTTGGACTTCCTTGCAATGGGAAGGAGTGAGAGATTCGGACCTCAAAGGATCTGAAATAGCTATAGAGTTAATCAGAAAGTGCTCCATCCATCATGATCCTCACAGGTGTGACTATCCATGAAGGTCCACATGGTGGCTGGGACTTGGCCATGGTTATACTGAATGAGACACAGAACTA
The DNA here is from genome assembly GCA_028451465.1 of Erethizon dorsatum. Classification (NCBI taxonomy): domain Eukaryota; kingdom Metazoa; phylum Chordata; class Mammalia; order Rodentia; family Erethizontidae; genus Erethizon; species Erethizon dorsatum. The sequence goes on from CM051824.1 coordinate 16,222,916, forward strand.
AGCCTCAGGCAGATGGCAGTGTAGATCTATTTAGAAAAGGAAAAAATAACAAAAACAAAAACCAACTATTAATTTGGATTAGTAATGGGATCCTACTTGCCTTTGTCATTCTGAGGAGCCTGGAAAAAGATAGGATATGAACATCTTAGCTACGTCTTATTTTCTGCATGGGTCTTTCTACCACACATTAGAGAAGTGAAGTAGGAAAGGGAGGAAGAAGCCCCGAAGTGTGTGTGCAAAGTGAAAGGTGTGATTCTGCAGCTGCAAGTGCCCTATGTCTTGCCCCTGTGCACACATGTGCACCCTGGTATATCACCTGTGCAGTCCAGACTGATGGGCCTGAGAGGTCCAAAGCATCCTGCCCAGGAATGGAGCTAACTGAACTGACTAAGCAACAAGGGCACAGGCTACCAGGTGAGGTTCATGGGCTCTTGGTGTACAAAGCTGGGGAAGGCAAGAGGTGACGACGACCTGTGCTTACTTGAGAGATATTTGTTGGGTATCCTCTCCATTGTCTCTTCGTTTGTTTCTTTTTTCTTTTTGTGCTGCATCAGAATTCTGTGTACCTCCAGATTTTCCTTAGCAAGATGATTATATTAATTTTACACACTCCCGTTTTGGCTCTGGAAGCATAACCCACCCATATCTATATTCTATTAGCTTGTTCTATAGATTCCTTAGCATCTAATCTGCAAACTTCTTTTAGATCTGTTTAATTTGAGTCATGATTTTCCATCTTCCTGGAATCCCCCCACCCTCCTTCTCCTCCTCCTTTTAGAACTTTTAGCCATTTTTCAAAGCTCAGATCAAGTGCAAGCATTTGCTAGAAGCCTGGTCACAGCCCCTCCGTTTGGAGAATTGCTCTTTCCTGTACCTGTGAGCACCCTCCGTACAGCTATCTCTTGGTATGGAGAACATTATATTAAAAATGCTCTTGTTATATTCTTGTTTCTTCTATTGTAGGAGTTGTTCATTCTGATAACCACAGTTCCTAGGATAGTGCATTGCACAGATGAAGATTTTAGTCAATATTTGTTGAATTAAATGAACTACCTAATTATAAAAAAATATTTTGTTGAAAAATAGGAATGAGACGTTTTCAATGTCTACAAACACAATTCTTTAAAAATAATAATTCTTTTTGGTTTTAATAAAGTGATCATATTCATTAAAAATTTAAGAAGAGGAAGCTTGCAAAATGAAAAAAAATAATTAGCATAGTTTCATGAGCCAGGAAATAGACAACTAAGGTTAATATTAAAGGAAGGTTACTCTGACATCTTTCTATGCTTATATCTGCTTAGAGGAAAACAATTTTATAAAAGTTGGTTATGATATATTATATAAATATAATTTTAAAATGTAATTTTATTTGAATTTTTCAAAACGAAATAGTAAAATGAATCAAAACATTGAATTATGTTTCTTCACCACAAAAATATTCATCCCTAAAAGCCCCTTGTAAGTTGAAGAGAAATATTATAAACTCAGAACCATTGTGCTTTTTCTCATAGATTTCTATTTTGTGTAGTAAAAGCTCCCAGCTATGACAGAAAAGGAAAATAGCCTTCTCACACATTACCTATCTTTTCTTACGCCACCTCCAGGGTATTGTTAGTCGTATTTTAATTTTTATTTTGTTAAACATTGTAATGTTTTTGTGCTTTTGAAAGTGAACAACCTAACCAAGAGGTTTTCTGATGTCAATTATTCTGTGTTAGTTTTTTAAGCACATGTTTTTCAACCTAGAGATTCAGCTCTTTTTATCAAAGAAAAAAAATTTCCTACTATATTTCTAAATAGTCTTGATTCTATTTGATGGCGTTTTTGTCCTTAGACCTAAATTTTATTTGGATTGTTTTTATTCTCCCTTATACCTTCTCTCATTTATATCATCTCTATTCTTTTTTCCCAATATTCACTGGGTGAAACTACATCTTTCTATCCAGAAATGTCTTTCTGGAAGGACAGACATCTTTCTGTGTCTATAGAAGTTCTGTGGTAATACCTGAGTACCACATAAGCTTGGGTGGGTGAGACAATGTGTGAGAGTTACAAGAAAAGAGAATGTAGATGACTATAATGTTAACTACATTGACTAGCTGTTTTCAGATCATAGACTCAAGTGGGAATCCCAATGATCTTGATTGGGTTACTTAACCTCCTGGATACGCCATTTCCTCATTGGTAATGTGGAGGTAATAAAATGTGTCCATTGTGCCGGTGTCAGGCCAAATTAACAAAATATGATGTGAATTATCATCCTAGATCCTCAATATACATTGAAAAAAACCCAAAAACAACTTGAGTTGTTCAAGTTGTGAGACAACCATAGTTCACATTTGTACTAGACAGTAGCTTGGTTTTTCAAGAATGAACCTTATTTCTTTAATTTTTATATTCACTTTAAACTTAAAAGAGTGCAGAGAAAACTGGTAAAAACTGGTTAGTGTGTATTGTTAATTTTGGTGTGGGCAAAATAAGGTGGTGGTATCTAGATAATGCATACGTAAAGAAGAATGAGAATAGATCCTAAGAATGTTCAAGATTATCCCAGTTAAATGAGAAAATAGTTGTAAAAATGTTTCATAAGATGTGAAACACAACATAAATATTCGTATTAAGTACCTTTTTTGGGAAATGTCATAATTAACAATGCAAAAGAACTTTAAGTTTGTGTAATTTAAGTTTGTGTAATTCACACTTGACATTAATAACAGTCACATTGAATGTATATATGTGTGTTTGGCCTTTCTCTACCTCATTTTCCCTTTGGGGAGTATTGGAAAATTAATTCCAACTTTCTAGGACCATTAAAGTAGCACAGTGGTAAATAGCATCACATCACTGCTCTCTGGTAGGTTAATTATGGGTCCCAACTCCTTACCTCTCCCTTTATTTTTTGTATGAATTTGCATTTCATTCCTCCACGGGTGAGTGTTCTCCCTGTGACTTGAGCTTGTGCATTCACCCTGCTATAGTAGAAAACATGACACAAGAAAAGGCTGGAAATGTGCTCGCACAGTTGGCTTTGCCTTCTTGTGCTCTGCCTTGGCTCCTGGCAGAGCTTCTCTTGAATGACTGCTGTTTTTTCACTATCGCGACCCAGGGTGAAAACATGTGTGGGAAACTTGAGTCCGACACACTGCAAAGAATCAAATTTTGAATCAAACTCACCTTAAACTGAATTTAAATTTTCTGATCCATGTCCACTTGCAAGAAAAAATGCTTACTGATTTCCAGGGAGGTTTGTTGCATGGTACCATTGTTATGATAGATGACTGATACTCTAACCCACATCATGTGCTGAATATTAATATATATGATTATTTATACAATTGTTACTGGTACTATTACAATCATTTGTGAAAAAGAAGTTGATACTGAGCTGGGGACACAATGGCAAAGCTAGAGCATAAGTAGTCAAAATGTTTAGGCAGAGGAGTAGAGAATGTGATCAGCTTTTTATGAACAGATTATGTTTTATGACATTTCAAATGATCACAAAGAAGGGGAGACTCAGATTTTCATGTTTCCCTTGTTCTCAGAAATAATTTACAAGTTATCTAACTAGAATCCCACAAATAGGTATTAGAATTAAAATTGATAATGAAACAGAAATCAGCAATTTTGCTTGCTCTGTTGTTGCTAAACTAAAATGCAAGAGAAAGTGCTGTTAGATAATTTTATAAATCATCACAAACAAATGCCATGTTTGAAGCTTTGTAGGGTAATATAAATTTTGCCCTTGTTTTGCTGTTTTGATGATTAGGAGTAATCCGTGCTAAGAAGTTGGTATCTAGTCCCTGCTATCTGTCAAGCCTGAGTTCAAATCTTATCTCCTCCATTTCCTAGCTAGGGGGCTTGGGCCAAAGAAATACGCCCTCTGAGTCTCATTTCAATTATAACTTCTTAAGTGGATGTGTGAACTAAATGCAATTACAGGAAGACCTCACACAATGCCTAGTTTCTTCTGATGGACAAAAAATGGTCTAAGGGTGAGTAATAAAGCAAGGTCATTAATATGCTCCATAAATAGTGGGACATTAGTTTAGTCCTCCTCAGCAAGGGGTGAGAATGCAGTGTCTGTGTCAACCATGCAGGTCCAAAATGCAACCCATAATCTTCTCTGGCCAACCCTAGTTTTCCTAATTGGTATTTTACATTAGATCCATTTGCTTCAAATTTTATTTGAAGCCTCCTCAGCTCACAGTGTAAACACTGCAGCTTCTCTGTGCACATGCAGTTTGATGTCCCGTTGACTTCCGTCTTGAAAATTCTCCAGTATGTACGCCACTCCACAGGTGCCTCTCGCTGCAGTCAGCTATTTTATTTTTACAGCTTTCTGCCCTCAGGCATTTCTTTGTTTCAGAGAAACTAGATTTTAAAAAATGGACTCGCGCCCAGAGAGTTTACACATCTTCATAAAAAGTATCATGTACTAAGTAATAAGTGTGTGAGTGCCAAACACTGTAAGTAATTACATAGCAACCTGCTCCCTAATGAATCAGAGTATTTTTATTCCATTTAAATGCATTAAAGCACCAATCAGGCTGGGGATGTAGCTCAGCGGCACAGCAACTGCCTGGCAAGCACTATGCCCTGAGTTTGATTCCCAGTACCAAAAACAAACACAAAACAAACAAACAAACAAAAAACCCCACCTATTTCCTGGTCTTTCAAGGGTAAGTGAAAATTCCAACAATTTATTTTTATTGTTATTTAAATCTGCCACTTGACAGATTTAAATGTACATATTTTGGGGCACTTTTAAAAGGAAAATCAGCCATCATTTGGTTTATTTAATATGGGGAGGGACAACTGAAATGTATGATTTTGAAAATAGAATTTTGGCATAAGGATGTATTAAACATGGACTGAATTAAGCACTAAGTAGTTAATGAGCTGAAATATTCTGAATTTTTTTTTTCTTGGATACCACTCAACCACATCTTTTCAGTTTTAGAATTCAATAAAAGTAGGGATATGTTAATGACGCTTCCTAGTGCCAAAAGGAATGGGATTATATTGGAGCCATTAAAGGAGACATTGATAAGAAATTACTGAATACGTAGATACTATAGGTATATTCTTTGTATTTGATTCAAAACTGTTCTCCTTCCTGGCTATTAATAGTGTTTCATAATTTACTCAATTTTTTCTCATGTTCCAAGGGAGAACCAGACCACCACCTCCTGTGTGACTTCTACATATTTCTTGCACTCCCTTAAATTGAGAAAATAGTTCAAGGATACTTATCCGGACATTAAGGAGTGGGCTGCACCCATAAAGATACTCAAAAGCAGCATTTTATAGTTCCTTTAAGGGTTCCATCTTTACACATTTAAATGAAATGATAAACCTTTATCTGTCAGAACTCTTAAAACCAATGAATTGAGTGAATAAAAGGGCTCTTCTTCCGGCCATGGGTGATTCCTACTGTCTGTGTGGTTTGGTTAATTTAATTGAGCTCAATTCTCCTGTCAGCTGCAAGTTCCAGATTTTCCTTCTTATAAGCTACTTGTCATATTTGCTAGCAATGTTTGTAGTGTTAGCCACCACTGTGTACTTTTACCTCTATGTGTCCCTCTGCTCCCCTTACCCCACAAAACTGCCTGTCATTCTTTGTCTTTTTGAATGACCCCTTCGAAATGCGTGTTAAAATTTAATTGCCATTTATGTGGGAGTTTGGTCTTGGTCCTCACAACTGGAATAACATCCTTGTCTCAGCAGTAGTTTCCTGATAAAACATTGCGTTCTACTCAGTTTTCTCTCTGTCTTGCACATGCTCATTTTCTCCTTCTGCAGCCAGAAGGCGCTCACTGATGCCAGGGCCATGCTCCATTGCCATCTCATCCTGCACAACCAAAGAAAGTTCTAGTGTTTATAAATAATCCTGTCTGTGGTATTTTGTTCTGAGAGCAGAAGATAGTCTCAGGAACTGTGTATGCATGAAATCATGCTAGGAATTTAATGGTTGGAAAATGCTATGAAGCACAGAGGGCAAGTGTTGAAGTGTCTGTATGGCAAATGGATATTTACAGTGCTCACAGGCTGCAGATCACTGGCCTTATTTTCTTAGGTTTAATCCACGTCTTCTCTTTCTAGACTTGGAGGATACAGCTTTTGGGGATAGACCTTTTTGTCCAAGCTCCCATAGTTCCTGGGTTCCCAGAGCCAGCCCTATTGTAATAGTTTGGGCATTCTTTCAGTGTCCTGGCTGTGTACATCTCTATTTTCATTCTTCTCCAGGGCTAATTTAGACACAGATGACAAACATTCAGATGCATATCAGCAGAAGAGTCTTCTCTGCAGCTAAACCTTAGGATTTTTCTTTTCTATATCTGGTTCTTTTCCAGGATGCTTCCTACTTATAAATGCCTCAGAAAGTAGTCCTGTACTCAGTAGCACCAGAGTCATCCAAGGGCTCTTTTAGAAAAATACAAATTCCTGGACCCATTGCTGTAAATCTACAGTCAGAATTTTAGGTAGTGGACCAGGGTTTTGAAAGAGTTAAATGCTCTTTAGGTGATTTCTATTCACATTAGAATGTGTGGACCCGGCCACAATAAATGGCACCATTAGCCACCCAATTGTTCACGGCCAACCCTGGCAGTCAGTCCCCACTTTATGCCTCTCACCCTCCCCACATTTAATCAATAACCTAATCTACAAATTTGCTCTTAGAGATGTCATGATCGTAAGAGATACAGTCTGAGAAAGTGATTTGTAATCTGGTTAGGTAGGACACTGAAGCATTAAATTAATTATTTCCTATGTGCAATTTACACTCTTACCACAAAACCTAAAGATAAATACTCTTTAGGGAATAAGATGCTTAGTGGCTGAATAGGATTCTAAATCAAAGTCCAAGGGCTCTCATTCTCCAGAATACCTTATCCTTCCAGGTTTCTAGCTCCCTTGCCTGTCATCTCCAGCTTACTTTCTAAATCTCAAAACAGGTACTATAACCTTCCTTAATTCTCATTTTGGATTAAAAGGCACTGTGTATTTTATTCTAGTCCATTAAAGAACACCCCATTAAATCATGTGTTCTGATTTCAGGTGACAGAAGCTAATTTTCCACGAGCTTAAAATAGCCCAGAACATTTTATTTTTGTATAAAGTGTGAGAAGAGGAATTTCAGGCTTTCTTGTAATCGTGTGCATTTGCTTGAACTATTTCTTGATAGATTGCTTTCCTAATGACCATTATTATAGCTAATGCTTCAGAATGTATTACTTGCTTTCTCTAGTATTTGTTTCATTACTTTGATTTTACTTTGATACCATGTTTTGCTTTCTTCTAAATAGCCAACATTCATTTGTAACTTCTGAAAATTAATTTTTATTTTTTTCTGGTTGTAATGCAATTATAATGAGCAGATAGAGGTTGAAAAACAAAGAAAAGTATAACAAAGAAAATAAATTATGATTCTACAGAATGTGTTTTTTTGCATAAAATCAGGCTTAAAGAGGAGTCTGGGAAACTCTCAGCATTGACTTAGGTGACAGTTCCCTTTTAGGAAACTGAGTAATAACTATTCACTAAACACATGCCTTGTGCCACACTTGTATTGAAAGCTAAGGCTTCAGGAGTGACTAATCCCAGATACAGGTGCTGTAATGGTTGATTGATTATGTCAGCTTGAGAAGTTTAGCAACTTAACTAAGTCGGCTCAGCAATTCTACACCCTAGGGAGTAGAGGACCCACCCTAGGGCAGCTCTTCATCTGGATGGTACAAAGGGGAAATGAGGAAGGATGGACTTGCTTCCATTGTTTGGAGGAGCTCTGATGTTCGCCTTCAGTTTGGATGTCATCTTCTGGCTTCTAGAGCAGACTCTTTGGCTTCCACTGTGAATCTTTCAGCCTTCCAGCATATACTCTTAAGCTCTCTGTCGCAGACCCATTGGCCTCCTGATACAAACTTGCATGGGACGCTGCAGTGATTTCTAGACCTTGGGCTGAAACCTTCAGTCTCCAGTGTGCAGACACCCTCTGCACGCTTCCTCACCCAACTCTGTGGGTGACCATCATAAGCCAATCTTGTAATTTCTTACACATTTGTATATCTCATTTTATATCTGTTTCTCTAGTAAAACACTAACTGATACAGGTGCTGTAGAATTCCTTATGGAGTAGTAAAGTGTACAATCTTGAGTTCAACTCAGTTTAATTTTATCTTTTGGGTTGTTTTGGCAGAAGTCACTAAGGATGAGCCTGTATAACCCAATTCGCTCTTTGAACAAACATTTATTGGGTAGTATTCCAGTCAGCTTACGTCGCTGTAGCTGCTTTAAGAGAACATCCTAGTGGCTTAATGTAATAATACCTCTTTCTTATTCATATTTTAGTCTGATGGAAGTTGGCTCCTCTCGAAGCAGTACCTGCCTTGGGGATTCTGGCTTTATCTACCTTGAGATGTTTTCATTTTCAGGCAAGATTTTAAGGCTGAGTGTGAATAGTTACGTGGGATTGTTATAAGGACCAGACCTGGTATGGCTTATATCACATTTCTGCGGCCAGACTTAGTCACATAACCCCCAATCTGACTGCAAAGAAGGGGCTCGGAGGGAGAGACAGAAGTGAACATGGGTTTTACAAAAATGTATCTCTGTGCCACAGCTTGCTAAAGTTCCACTTCAGTATTTTCCCACAAGAAAACACGCCATCCTCTCCTGTCCAGTCAAGGTGCAGCTCCACTGTGTCGTGTGCAGTCCTCTCTGTCACACTGGAATGATCTCTGTTCGGGTTAATGTTGCAAAGAGTAAAGAGACAGTTATCTGCCTCCCCCGTACCGCTATGCAGTTATGACCTGGGGGATTCTTCATAGCAAGAATCACAGGAAGAGGCAAGGAATGGGAGCACACTGCTGTCCCCGGTCTGCATTCATCTAAAATCCCACTGAACAGATACAAAGAAGGCTTCCCGCTCTGGGAACACAGAAGGAAAAAACACCCTAATTATTAAAAAAAGAAGTTATCTCTGAAAATGATTTTCAATAAGAAGTAGAAGTAAAATTTAAAAGACATGAAAACTAAGCTCATACAGGCTGTTGGCAGAAAGATATTTTTTGTAAAATATCTGGAACAATGTCTGTCACATAACAAGCATTCATTTAACACAAGCTAACAAGCTCAGTTGTATTCTCTTGGCTGTAGATAATTAAAGACCTAACAGTACAGCTTTACAAATTGGGGAATATATTATCTCATAAATTCTCAAATCTAGATGCAGTGTAGACTTTAATGCTGAGTTACTTAATGGGCCCATGTTTTTTTCATTAATCTGTTGGAGGGCTCTTTGTAGGGAGGCTGCTAGTGCATTGGGGATGACACATTTTCTTAGTCACATACTGTGGAGAAAAAACAAGAGCCTTTGCCTTAACTCTAGGGCAAACTCTTTCTTTTTAAACTGATTGGACCAACTTAGGTCACATGACCATTAGAACCAGTAATAACCCTCGGGAAAATATCATGTACTTATTGGCTTAAACTTAGACTCCACTCTGGGAACTGAAAGAGGGGTACCACATCCTGTGAGTTACACGGGCCGTGTGAGGGAGGGTAGGTACCTGAAAAAGGCAGAAGTTGTGCCTGCTTGCCAACTGTGTCTTTCATCTACTGCGTATTATATATTGTGCCAATTGGGGGATATTTGAAGATACATATGATATAAGAAAACAATCTTTTCTATGTGTTCTCTTCTGAGTAAATCTTCAAGTGCTCTGGGGAATGTGTGAGACAGATACTAATTTGGAGAAAGTGAGTCAGGAAGGGCCCAACAGGGGAGGGATAGTGACCACACTGGGGTGGGCTATGAGCAGGGAAGGTAAAAATCCCAGGCAGAAGTGACAGCATATGGAAAATTCTAGAGATGGGCAAGCACAGTCGAGAATAGGGAAAAATAAATTGCCTTAGACCTGCACTATCTGATATGGTATCCATAGCCACATAGGGCTATTGAAAAGTAATTAATGCCACTGGTTGAATTGTTCATATTTTTTTTATTAAGTTAAATATAACATTTTATTAAAATACATTTTACTTATTTGTTTTTCAATTCCATGATTTATTCCTTTTGGCTAGTGCTGGCTGAAACAGACCGATATGAGAAGTGTAAAGAGGGATGTGGAAAGAGATGCGCTTGGGTATTAAGGATGGGCCGGTGCAGCTGACGCTAGGCCACAGAGTTTCAATATCATCATCTTAGCACTGGGGAGCCATTGGAGGCCTGATGTGCATTTCAGCAGTCTCACTAACTCCTTTTCGAGAATGGATTAAAGAGGGTGAGACAGTTGGCACAGAGCCCAGAAGACACTTGGAGTACTTCAGGCAAGAAAGGACAAGGCTTGAAAAAAGTAGCAATGACAATAATGAATAAATGAATTCAAGAGATAATAAAGAGATAGAATCAGCCGGTTATTTTGATTGATTAGATGTTTGGTCAGGCATGAGGGAGAATCTAGTGGGTCCTATGGATTTCTGGCTCAGATATTTGCAACCCCATGTTTATTGAACACAGGAAAGATACAAGCAGGAAACAGGACAAAAGTCAAGATAAATGCCATGTGGTGAGAGAGGGGGACAAAACAAAACATGAACTAGGAATGGAGTTTAGAGATATTGTATCCGTCATACCCTCACCAACATCGCTTCTTTGGGATATGGTCAAAATGAGTCATAGGATCAGTAGGGCTGTTCTTAATGTCCATAATTTCACTTGTTTGTTTTGCTATGTTATTCTTCTAAGTTAATATCTTTCCAGGACCAAGCATGTGTTTATTCCCAGGGTTATTCTAATAATTTGGCTTATGCTCTGACTTTTATTAATGAATAAAAAGTCCAAGTGTCTAAGAATTTCTCAGTGTGTCTCATTATTATTATTAATGGGCAGGTGATTTGAGTTTTTCATTACTAAATCTATGCCTTTCTGTGTGGTCACAGCACAATGTTTGAGCTATCACAATTTTCAGTTGTGAGGTATGAGATGGAAGATTTAAAATTCAAATGTGTGTTTTTCTTGCCATACATCTGACACTACAATATTGATCTCTATTACAGATGGTGATGCTTACTATATATGCACACATAAATACTATTTTATTTTCCTAGGCAGATATTGAACGGCAGAGAGATTTCTTTGTCCCTCATGGTGTTTGGACTCATAGATGCCTTTGTGTGGCAGCGGCATCGGGAAATAGGCTTGTGCCTGACGGAGGCTGCTTTTGAGAGTGCAGCTATCTGACACGGAGAAGCCTTTTGACTAATGACAAAATTTCCTAAATTACGTAGATCAGGCTTTTGTTATTTTTAAAACTTGTGTTAGCAAAGCTACCAGAGCAGTGATGAAAAATATAATTTCTTCTTTTAGTGTATTAGCTAGAGGTAGGTCACTAACATGTACACTATTGTAAGGGACTCTCAGAGCTAGACAGATGGTTTGAATGATGAGGGACTTCGAAAATGCCCAATTTGGGTGACTAACCTAAATCCAGAAAATTATTATATATATATGTGTATATATATATATATTTATTTATTCTAAAATGAGTTCATTGTCTCCTTCCATATGTGTAATAATACTCTCATAAATAATCTAGAGACCACTGGTGTGTTGCACATCTATCATATGTCACCTACTTTGTATGTATTTTTCTGATCCTTAAAACAGCTCTCCCAATTATGCATCATTATCCCCACTTTATTATTATTTTTCAGACTTTAGGTATAAATAATTGGATTTAGTGAGAACTTTAGTTCTTAACGTACTCTCTGCATTGGTAAATGAAACTTTCTTTTGCTTATTTGTCTGTTTTTAATAATATATATGCTGGTGAACATACCATCCAACAATGAAAGCAGATTTTGATGGTAATTTATATCTCTTTATTCTACCTTACTCTTCTCTGGTTTCTTTCATCAAAGGGAATCTCTATTTTGAATCTGAAATAAAAAAGCAAGTCTGTGTCTCTATTTGTTCCATAAAAGCCTTTGTGATAATTAGTTATCTAAACACAGCCCCACACGCATACACACAAGCACATAAACTTCGATCTTTACCTCACACATACGCACAAATTAACTCAAAAGAGATCATAAACCTGAATACAAGATTTAATAGTATGAACATTCAGAAAGATATAAGGTAAAACTTTCTGATCTTGAGTTAGGCAAAGTGTCCTTAACCAACACCAAAATCTCAGCTATTAATAAAAAACATTGATAAACTGGAATTCAGCAGCATAAAGAAAATTTGTGTACTTCAAAAAAATTCTTAGAAAGAAGTCATAGAGAAAATGTTTGCAAATTATAAATGTAACAAAGAACCTGCATATATATATATACATATATGAATGACTTTTAAACTTAATAGTAGGAAAAATAGCCCAATTAAAAACTTCCTGAAAGACTTAAAAGATAGTTCAGCAAAAACTGAACTAATAAGCACATGAAAAGATGTTAAACATGACTAGTCACTAGAGAAATGCAGTTTATGATTGTAATTAGATACCATTTACACCCAATAGAATAACTATAATAAAAAGTCAGATAATACCAAATATTGATGAGAATGTAGGAAGATAAGGAAATCAATGATGGGGATACAAAGTGATGAAATCACATAGGAAAAAGGTTAGCTGTGAGTTACAAAGTTAAATATGAACTTATCATATAATCCATTAATTCCATTAGTAGGAATCTCCTGAAGAGAAAACATAGATCTACGTAAAGACTTATACCCACATGTTTATAGTGGAATTATTCATAGTAACCATCTGTGTATATGAAATAGTCTAGGTTTATGTTTATTTTCCTTAATTCTTTAAAAGATTTCCTTACTGAGAACTCACCTCCACTATTGTTACTTTAAAGGTTTGTGGTCTCTATTATTGTTCTCTTTGCATGTAATATCCTTTCTCTCCAGACCTTTTAGAATTCTCGGTTTATCTTTTACTTAAATTTTCTTATGAAATATTCTTATACTTATCTCTTGTGTTGGACATCGTGTGGCATTTTCTAACCAGAGTTTTGTCTTTCTTTTCTTTCTTTCTCTAATACTTCTTTTGTTTCATTTTAAAATATTAATATTATATTTATTATGCTTACTATATTATTTTGTTTCCATTTTCTTTAATACCCTTATCTCTCACGGTATCTGTCACCTAGTTTGGTGTTTGCTTTTGAAGTGATTGCTCTCATTAGTCCTCAAGGTCTTTGTTAAGATGAAGAACTCCATCCAGTAAGAGTGGGTTCACAAGAGGACAGGGGAAAGCTCTAATGTAAAAAACTACAGGAAACCAGTTTACTCCACACAAAATCACTCCCCAACAATTATTTTATTGTCAGCTGCTTCCTGTTACCCTCATGGTGGGGAGAAGACATTCCCTAGATTATAACTCATCATGTGGTTTGAAGGGAAGAGATGAGGGATTCAATGTGTGGGGCCCACAGTCTGTACCTACTTCTCTCAGCTCATTTTCTAAGAGCTTCAAGGAATTGCACACCTGTTCTGATGGTCTAAGTTTTGAGGAAGTACCTATAGTTTGAAGGCAAGAGACAGGCTCAAAATGTTTTCCCTAATTTCTCCCTCCTCACATCACTGACTGGCTCCTATCTACTTTGTAACCCTCACCCTCTTCCTGCACAAAACTTCAAGTAGCCGTCTCTCTCTCTAAGTGTTTCCCACAGTTGTCTCTGTCTAGGTTTGCAAAAGTTTGTTTCCATAGTTCTCCCACCCACCATTGCTCTTAGGACAAAGAGCCTGTAGATCATACTATTTTTCTTCCTTGTTGGGAATCAGAATCAAATGGTGGTTGTCGATCCAGATCACCAAGATGAAGGTCATAGGCTAAGTTAAGTTAAATAAAGTATTCAAGAACCCATTACCAGATTTCACATCCATTTGGCTGAGTCTGAAGATCTGTATTTTTTCTCCCGTGGTTTGATCTGTCTCTAGGAGAGTTCACATGCCTTAAATCTACATTTCAGTAGTTAGTTAGCAACTGCACTTTTTCCTTACATTCCCATCATGTGCTTATAAAAAAAGCAGGTGGTGTGGGCTGTGCGTTGACTTCGGGGGGACAAGCTCCCTGAAACTCCTCAAATGCGCAGCTATAATAGTAAGCAGCAACATGGCCTCTTCTTTGTTTTTCCGCAGAGTGAATTCTCTGTTGGTTTCTCTGACCTTGAAACCTTTGTGCCACTGCTTTGCACAATTAGCAGAATCTAAATGTGTATTCAGGTCACATCTGTGCTGAATTGTTGTATTTATGTTGATTGATTGTGGATTATGACACAGCATCCCTACTTATCCAGAGTAACTGGAGTGAGGATTTTTAAGGACAAAGAGTGAACCATCTGCAGAAAGGTCGAGAAGATGGAAGAGGGTGATATTGCAAATTGATGATGTAAACTCCAAACAGGAATTTTTATTAAACCATAAAGAACATCTGTACCATCTTAAGACTGTGAAAGTTTAGGCTTGTTAGACGCTGGGTGCATAATGAATTTTGTATACAGTCATCGTAAAACTTTTTCACCTGCTCTGGTTCCTGAAGAGGACTATTTAGTATATTCCTTCCCTGGGAGGTGTTTCAAATTTTTCCCTCCATTTCTGACAATAATCAACAGTGATATATAAATAACTTTAGAGTGTTTTGGTCCTGACCTGAAGTAGCAACAGAAAATTATTTTTTTTATTGGTATATGTTTGTGACACATAAATACATTCATTTCAGGGAATTGGTACATATATATTATGTAAGAATACTCTTATAGAAAATAAAAAAACCCAGTTTTTTGAATTACTGTATCTTACTTTAAAAACTAAAAGAGTTATGCATGGCTTAAGTCTTGTGCTTTGTGACTTACCCCAGTTCTCGGTGAGATCCTGCTCATCCTAGACATACGGACACCACACGGTTTTGTGGAACTGTGTAAGCGTTTCTGGGGCCTGGCCAGCGAGACATGTCTTCATGATCACGTGGCTCCATGTTCTTCTCAACACAGCAATAAACAGCTCTGCTTTGGAGGTGAGGAGCTGAACTCTGAAATTGGGTCGTGCTCTCTAAACCTAGGGAATCATCGAAGGTGTGGAGGGACAAGGACACAATAACAGTGTGGTGAAGATGCTGGTGAGATTCTCGCCAAGTGGTGTTGGGTCTGACATTGCTGGAGGGAGCAGCAAAGGCCCTGGCCAAGTCACTGACTCTGCCAGCACCGATTTTGTCTATCACAGGTCACACCATCTTAAAGGAAATGGACCATTTCTCAAAATTGCCTTCTTCAAAACGTTCGTGATAATGGATTGGTTTATTGCTTATTCAGATATAAACAACAACTACAGCAGCAGCAACAACAGCAACAACGACAAAAATAATCTTTGGCTCCTTCTTCAGGGCCTCTGCAGCTTTGGGGAAGCTTTGACAACATTAGAGAGCCTATATCCTGTGGGCTCTTTCTAAATTAAGGACAAGTAGAGGCAGGAGCAGAAAAGCCACCTAGGAAGTAACTAGTTTCTTTTTCTAGGAACTGTTGTTTTTTTCTCTAATATTTATTCCCTAATCCTTCTAATTTTAAGTAAAAGAATCATGATTTGCATTTAAGTATCTGTCCATACGACTCCAGATAAATTCTGTTTAAAACATAGTGATCTCAACCTGTTATCCAGTGATTTGTTCAGGATGGGCTTGCAACCTGATTCTGGCCTAAAAGTTTGCTTAAATCCTTCTCATCTTAAGCAAGAGACGCCAGAAAAGGTTTTCCTGTTCTGGCTTTAGTTATTTCGTCTTGAATGGACGTCATATTTTCAAGCCATCTTGCAGATGGTAGAGAGAAAAGATGGAAAGTAACTAGGATGGAAAGTAGCTTTGATGATGTCCTTGAGCTACAGAATAAAACCATACTAGAGCCCTATGTCAGTTTATTTTCTTTTTTTAACAATAAGCTTTATATTTTAGAGTAGTTTTGAATTCACAGCAAAATTGAGCACAAAGTACAGGGAATTACCATGTACTTGCTGCCTCCCTCCCTCCACACATAGCTTCCTCCACTCCACATCCTGCACCAGACTGGTATGTTTGTTACAATCAGTGAACCTCCGGTCAAGCATCATTATCACCCAAAGTTCTGTCGCTTACATGAGGGTTATTGCATTAGCGTTCACTCTTGGTGTTGTACATTCTATATAATGACACGATCCACTAATACACTACCACACAGCATAATTCACTGCACCAAGTCCTGCAGTCACTGAGTGACCTTTTCACTATCTCCATAGTTTTCCCTTTTCCAGTATTTTATATATTTGGAATCATATTGTACCAGTATGTAGACATTTCAGATTGGCTTCTTTCATTTCACAATATGCATTTAAGGATTTTCCATCTCTTTTTGTGACTTGATAGCTCAATTTTCTCTGAGCTCCATTTTATATGAAAATATATTTATTATATCATATGTATACATATATAATATACACTGTGAATATTACATATGTATACCATATATGCATACTACACATGCATATATACATACTACATATGTATATAATATATAAATATATTTTGTGTGTGTGTGTGTGTGTGTGTTTTGATGCTACAGTATAACTTGGAAGCCTAGAGAAAACTAACCAATATGGTTATCTAAGCTTCTTTATAATGAGATTAGGAGTCAAGGGGCCAGGGGCCCAGGCTGCAGTTTCAGGTAGGGTATTAAAACTTACGTAATTTAGGGCAGAGCATTTCCTTTCTAGAACAAACAGTGCATCCTTACCATGGTGGGCTATAACCAGCTTCCCCAAATCCATTTCGCTTAGATTATCCATGCACTAGTCAGTGCTTGGCATCCCCCTCATACAGGAAGATGACGGTGAGCACTTTTTAAATCGATCTAATCAGACTGAAGAGAGGGAGCTTGTATGTTTGATGAAGAGAATCTCTTTAGCTACATATGGACAAAGCAATATGTATTTCTATTCATCACTGACAGTCTTTTTGTGACGCTGAGGAGAACAGTCATATGATAAGGTCCCTACCGAGGATAGAAGATGACAAAGAAGTACCTTCATTATGAGCTGATCATGCCATGTGTGGACTTTATTCCACCCTTGAACTTCTGTAAAAAAATACATAATAAATTTATTGTTGAGGTCACTTGGGGGCTCGACTTTGTCCTTTTCAGTTCACATTATCCTAGTGGATACCAAGAATTCTTCTGCAGAGCAAATGAGAGACTGTAACTTAAGATATTTTAAAATATTGACACTATATGCATTTGAAGTGTTACACTATGTGCACTTGAAATATTGATATTTTTTCCATCATATTAAGCTGATGCTTCATATGGACCACTGGGAAGAAGGGAGGAACTCTCCATAGGTCTTAAATTACATTCTCAGGAAAAAAAAGCAATGAGATATTGTTAACCCCACTTTACCAATGAAGAAATGGAGACTCACAGAAGGATCCAAAGATGTGAGTGACACCTATCAGTTTGGATATCTAGCTGTTTTCAGTCAGTGTTCTTTACATGATGAGTTGCTTTAAGCTTAATTGTTTTGGCAACAATGCCCCCCCAAAAATGATATTTGAGCTAAGTAAGATTCATCCAAAAGTGGTAATGGTGGGAGGGGGTATAGCTCAGTGGCACGGCGCCTGCCTGGCAAGCGGGAGGTCCTGAGTTCAATTCCTGATTCCAAAACAACAACAACAACAAAACAAAACAAAAGTGGTAATAGCATGAGTAATGATAGAGATGTAAGAAATCCTATGGTGTTTAAGGAACAGAAAACGGTGCTGGAGAGCCTGGCGCTTAGGGCTGGGTGAAGAGAGAAAGCTTTAGGAGCTGGAGGGGAAAACATGAGCCTAGTGGATGGGAGGCACTGTCACGTGGGCAATGGAAGAAGAGATGGGGAGGGAACGATGAAAGCTTCTCTATTGAATCCGGATGGATTTTTAGAAAATCCATGGTTTTTTATAAAAGGTAAATATAACAGCTGTTGTTAGGTGTGAGAGTAGAAGAAAGTAAGGGATCTCTCTCTGCTCATGCTTCTTTTTCTTTTCTTCCTTTGAAATACACAGCACATTCTATTCCTGACTTCACTTTCATTTCTTCCCTGCTGTACTAACCAATATTATCTGTGGTGTAGACCTTCTATCATTTTATGGTCCTATCTATCATCTATCTATCTATCATCTATCTATCATCTATCTACCCAACGAATAAAAATTGTGTATATTTATGGTATACAATATGACATTTGAAATATAGATGCATTATGGTGTGACTAAATCAAACTAACTAAATCATGCATTACCTAGTATACTTATCTACTTTCTTAGCAACTGTGAAGTATCCAAGGTATTGTTATTAACTATATTACTACCTTAAACAAGATATCGCTTAAATTTATTCCAAGCAACATTTTGTATTCTTTGATTGACATCTTCTTGAACCCACCACCATGCAGCCCCTAGTTACCACCATTCTACTTGTTGTTTCTATGACTTTGACTTTCTCAGATTCTACATATAAGTAAAGTTCTGTGGTAGTTTTCTTTTGGTGTCTGGCTTATTTCACCTAGGATATAAGTCATATTTTTAAATGTAATCATTACTACAAACATGTACTAAGGAAAGACACAAAGAACAATGTATGTTGGGGAGGATGAGTATTAAAAAGGACCCCTTCTGTCCTGTGGGTGGGAAGGTAAGGTAGTGTGATCACTATGCAAATCAGTATGGACATGCCTCAGAATACTAAAAATAGAACTAACCTTTGACCCAGCTATTCCAAAAAGAGTTAAAGGCATCATATTACAGTGACACATGCATACCTATGTATACAGCATCATAACTCACAATACCTAAGCTGTAGAAAGAGGTTAGATACCTGTCAGTAGATAAATAGAGATAATGTGGTATATATAAAGATAGAATATTATTTAGTCGTAAAGAAGAATGAAATCATATCATCTGGTGGAAAATGAAATGTAATCTTGAAGTTGTTTGGGTTTGCATTTCTGTGATAACTAAGGATGCTGAACATTTTTTTTTTCATGTACTTATTGGCCATTTGTACTTCTTTTCTTTTGTACTTCTTTTGAGAAGTGTGTATTCAGTTCATTTGCCCATTTTTTTATTTGGCCATTTGTTTTTTAGGGGTCAGTTTTTTGAGTTCTTTATATATTCTAGATATTAGTCCTCTATTAGAAGAGTAGCTCACAAAATTTTTCTCCCACTCTGTAGGTTGTCTCTTCACTTTGTTGATTGTTTCCTTTGCTGTGCCAAAACTTTTAAATTTAATGTTATCCGATTTCTTTTTTTTTTTTGTGGGTACTGGGGGTCAACCTCAGGACCTTGCGCACCAGCAGGCGCCCATGCCGCTGAGCGATATCACCGGCCCTTTTTTCCTATGTGGGTTCTGGGAGTCAAACTCGGGCCCTCGTGCTTGCCAGACAGGCGCTTACGCCACTGAGCCATCTCACTGGCCCATGTTATCCGATTTCTTGATTCTTGATATTTTCCCAGTGCCACTGGAATTCTATTCAGGAAGTCTTTGCCTGTGCCTATGGATTCAAGTATTTCCTTTATGTTATCTTCTTGCAGTTTCAAAGTTTTTGTTTTTATGTATAGGTCTTTGATCCATTTTGATTTGGTTTTAGTACAGAGTGAGAGATAAGGAACTGGTTTCAATCTTCCACAAGTGGATATCCAATTTTCCCAGCACCATTTGTTAAAGAGGCTGTCTTTCCTTCAATGTATGTTTTTGGCCCTTTGTCAAAATCAGAAGGCTGACGGCATGTGGGTGTGTGGGGCTCTTTCTGTGTCTTCGGTTCAACCCTGCTGGTCCACGTGTCTCTTTTTGTGCCAATGTTATGTTGTTTTGTTACAATAGCTTTGATGTATAAATTGAAATCTGGTGTTGTATCTCCAACTTTGCTTTTTTGTTTTGTTTTGTTTGCTCATCATTGCTTTAGCTATTCTGTGTTTTTTTTTTCTGATTCCATATGAATTTTAATTCTGTGAAGAATGTTGTTGGTATTTTAATAGAGATTGTGTTAAATTGGATTGTCTTTGGTAATATTGCCATTTTCATGATATTATTTCTTTCAATCCAAGAGCAAGAGATATCTTGTCTTTTCCTAATGTTCTCTTCAACTTCTTTCTTTAGAATTTATAATTTTTATTACAGAGGTCTTTTACCTACTTAGTTAGGTTGATTCCTAGTTATTTACTTTTTCTGGACTATTGTGAATGAAATTGCTTTTCTGATTTCCTGCTTGGCTGGTTCATCATTGCTGTACGGGAACACTATTGACTTTTGTGTGTTGAATTTGTATCCTGTCACTTTGCTGAATTTATCATTTCTAAAAGTATTCTTGTGGAATTTTTTGAGTCTTCTATGTGAAGAATTATATTACTTACATATAGGGATAATTTAACTTCTCTTCCTATTGATATTCCTTTTGTTCATTTTCTTGCCTGATTATGCTGGATAGAGTTTCAATACCTTTATTGAACAAGAGAGGTGAGAAAGGATGTCCTTGTCCCTTCCTGATTTTATAGGAAATACTATCGGTTTGCCCCCATTCAGTATGATGCTGGCTGTGGGTTTTCATATACAGCTTTTATCAGTTTGAGATAAGATCCTCCTATGCCTACTTTCACTAGGGTTTTATCATGAAGGGATGTTGAATTTCATCAAAGACCTTATTTTTTGCATCTCTTGAGATGATCATGTGATTTTTATCTTTGATTCTCTTTATGTGATATTTTAGATTTACAGATTTATATATGATGAACCATTCTTGTATCCTCAGGATGAAACCAACTTGGACATGAAGTACGATCTTTTAAATAAGTTGCAAAGTTCAGTTTGCAAGAAACTTATTGAGGATGTTTGCATTTATGTTTGTAAAGGTTATTGGTGTTTCTTTTTTGTTACGTTCTTATCCAGTTTTGGTATCAGGGTAAGACTGGGTTCATAGAATGGGTTTGGGAGCATTTCTTTTCTTTCTATTACATGAAAAATTTTAAGAAGCATTGGCGTTAATTCTTCTCTAAATAGCTGTTAAAATTAGTTGATAAACCAAATAGGTCCTGGGCTTTTTGTAGTTGATAGAGTTTTTTTTTTTTTTTTTTTTTTTTTTGTGGGTACCAGGGTGTCGACCTCAGGACCTCGCGCGCCAGCAGGCGCCCGTGCCACTGAGCAATATCACCGGCCCCTTTTTTGTATGTGGGTTCCGGGAGTCGAACTCAGGCCCTCGCGCTTGCCGGGCAGGCGCTTAAGCAGCTGAGCCATCTCACCAGCCCCATTGATAGAGTTTTATTGATACATCAAATTTATTGCTTGTTATTGAGCTGTTTGGATTTTTATATCTTTTTGGTTCAGTTTCAGTTGGTCATATGTGTCTAGAATTTTACCTATTTCTTCAAGAATCTCCAATTTATTGGAGTGTAAGTTTTCAAAATAACTTCTACAAATTTTCTGGTTTCAAAGGAGACTCTAATGATTTTGTCTTTTGTACATCTAGTTTTGTTAATTTGGGCCTTCTCTCTTTCTTTTGGTAGGTAATTTTTGGAAAAGGGTTTATTAATTTTGTTTATCTTCAATGAGTTGATGCATTCATTTATCCTTTGATTATTTTAGTTTTATTTTCATTAATTTCTGCTCTGATCTTTATTATTTCTTTCCTTCTACTGGTTTTGGGATTGATTTGATCTTGTTTTTCTAGGACCTTGAGATGCATCATTAGGTTATTTATTTGGGATCACTCTCTCTAATGTAGGCACTCAAAGCTATAAACTTCTCTTTTAGAACTGTTTTATTGTGCCCCTTAGGTTCTGATATGTTGTGTTTCCACTATCATTTGATCCTAGGAATTTTAAAATTTCTTTTCTGATATTTTTCAGTGACCTGTTTATCATCAAGAGTGAATTATTCAAGCTTTGTATGTTTCATCTTTTCTGTGGTTTCTTTTGCTGTTGATTTTTAGTTTCATTCCAGTGTGATCTGATAAGATGCATGAGTTTATTTCAATTCTTTTGTATTTATTGAAATGTGGTTTGTGGTCTAAAATATGGTCTGTTTTGGTGAAAGTTCTGTGGACTGTTGAAAAGAATGTGCATTCTGTTACTGTTAAATGAAACACTCTTTAGATACCAGTTAAATTGCTTTTATCTATAGTGCATTTCAGCTTCTCTTGATTTTGACTAAGATCAAGTGTATAGTGCATTTTAACTCTGATGTCTCTTTATTGATGTTTTTGTCTAGTTGATCTGTCTTTTTGTGGACATGGGATAGATAGGTCTACCTACCATGACTGTCCTTTTGGGTCAAGTGGTGTTTGTCTTATGAAATTGAGTGTGTCAATGTTCAGTGCCTGTATATTTATACTTGTTATTTCTTGGTGAATTTTTCCTTTTACCAACATGCAGTGACATTCCTTGTCTCTTCTGACCAGCCTTGGTTTGAAGTCACCTTTGTCAGATATAAGTACAGCTTTTGTCAGTTATGAGTACAGCTACTCCTGCCTGCTGCTTGTCTCCAGCTCAGTCTCACTTTCAGTCTATGCATGTCTTTGCAGGTGAATTTTGTCTCTTGCAGGCAAAATAGAGGTGAATCTTGTTTTCTAATATGATCTGCCAGTCTGTGTCTTTTAATTGGGGATGTAAGGCCATTTACTGTGTCATTATTGAAAGGTTTCCACTCATTTCTGTCTTTCAGTTGTTTTTCCAGTGTTTGATTCATTTCTATTTCTTTCATTTAACTAATTGTATAGTGAAATTTGTTCTTTCCCTTGGTCTTATAATTCTCGTTGTCCTCGTCGTCTCTATTGAGTATTCCCTGAAGTATTTTCTGCAATGCTGGCTTGGTGACCATGTATTTCTTTAGCTTGTCCTTACCATGGAAAGTCTTTATTTCTTCTTTGATCTTGAAGGAGATAGCCTTTCAGGATATAGTAATCTAAATTTGCAATTTTCTTTCAGGGCTTGAAAAACTTCATTCCAAATTCATTCCTTCCTGGTATATAAGCTCTTTGTTCAGGATATTGCTCTTATTCTGGTGTTTTGGCATTCTTTCTAACAGCTTTTAATATTCTCTATTTATAATGAGTTTGTGGAATTTTGATCATGATGGGGAGGTTTGTTTTGGTAGTATCTATGTGGGATTCTAAATGTGTCCTTTACCTGAACGTCTATCTCACTCCTCAGATTTGAGAAATTTTCTGTAATGATTTCAGTGAGCAGATTTTTTTATGCCATTAGCCTGTACTTTCACACCCTCCTTCATGCTGATGATTTTTTAGTTTGTTCTTTTAGAGTTGTCTGGGAATCCTTGGATAATCTTTACTTGGTTTTTTGTTCTTTTTTAAATTACCAAATGAATATTCTGGTACATTCACTTTGTCTTTAAGTTTTGATATCCTTTCTTCTGATCTATCTTGCCCACTCTCAAGACTTTTAATGGAAATTTTCATTTGAATTATTGAAGTTTTTGTTTCTAGAATTTCTGTGTGGTTCTGTTTCAGAACTTCAATCTCCTTATTAAAGTAGTATATCATATCCTCTCTGTCTTCCTTAATTTGTTTAGTTATTTATTTGTACATTCTTTGAGCTCTTTGATAATTTTATATCCTTTAAAAAATTCTTTGCTTTGGATTTCATCTACTTCAGTAACTGTGGGATTAGCTTTTGGGGAATTGCAAATTTTTGGAGGCGTCTTGCTGTCTTGTTGCCTCATGACTCTTGTGTTTTTGTGTTGCAGTTATAGAGTAGTTGGGATGGGAAGCTCTAAAACTACTACGGAGATCTCTTTGGTAAGTGCTTTCTCCCTGTGTTGTGCCCTTGGCTTTGGGTGCAATGGAATGAGAAACCACTTGTTTGACCTAATCAAAGTACTAGGTTCTGTCCTTGTCCCTGCAGTGTAAGGAGGGAACAACCATCAGTTATATCAGCATCCAAAGGATCCACCATATTCCAGCATATTATTCAAATCTTCTTTAAACATTTCTTTACTCTTTCACTAACCCAAGCAGATAAACGAATTGTAGTAATACACGATAGGCTCAGAAGAAGGAAAAGAAGAAATTAAGAAAAAAAAAAAAGAATGGGAAAAAGAGAAAGAAAAGGAAATGAAAATACTTATATACTAGGAAAGAAAAGGGGAGGGAGGTTTGAAAGGTTTGGTGAGGGGAAAGAAAGAACAAAAATAGCGAAGGGAATATAAAAGGAAAGTAAGAGAAGTTATAGGAAGATTGAATCCAGTTAACAAATTAGCAAAAACCCAAAATTGGAAGACCCAAGTATTGACCTCGATGGGGGGAGAACCTGACATACAAAGGAAGATTGTCTAGAACAACAGTAATCCCTGACACTCAGGCACAGTTCCCCATGCACACGTGCCTTCCACACACTGAAAGAGACAGAAAAGAGAAATAAGTTTTAATGTTAATATTTATATACAAGAAAAAAGTGGGAGGGAGCAGAGATTTGAGAGGGTATGGGAGAAGAAGGAAAGAAAAAAACACAAAGAAGGAATATAAATAGAAAGTGAGAGATGGTATAGAGAGATTGATTCTAATTAATGAACTAAACAAAACACAAATTTAACAAACCCTATGTAACCACACTTGTGTGAGACACTATCATATGACATAATAAGACATTACAGGAGCAAAAGCAATGACTAGTACTCTTAAACACTTATAAAACACACACTCACTTCTCTCTGTATGTTAAAAAAAAAGTAAAAATGTTGTGGTGGTCTTATACTGCAGTCAGTTCTTAGATGCTGTATGGTAAAAAGGAGAGAGGGCATGAAAATTTTTTTTTTTTATTCCAGTGTTTTCATCTGCCTCTGTCCGAGTGGGAGAGGTCACATAGAGCATGCAGGAGGGTGAGCTTTGCCCTTCTTTGTTTGTGGATGAATGCTCGGATAGGTCCACCAACGGCAGGATCGACTTGCAACTACCAACTTAATTCCTTCTACACCTGGCAACGAGGGCTTCAGAAAATCCCGGATGCCTGCTGAATCTGTCACTAGCAATGTGGGCAGGTCTGGAGCATAGGCCACGGCTCCATGAATTTCCTGATTGTGCTTTTGGAGCCATGGTTGGTTGGCCAGTGTCTGCACCACTGCATTTACTCTGAATGCTTCTGGGCAGATTGGAGGGGGCACTGGTGTGCTGAGCCTGTGTTTGTATAAGGGGCCATGGTGCCCAGCCTTTCTCTGGTCTCTGCAGCAGGGCTCCCAGACTCAAACCCCCTCTCACCACAAAACCCTGTGTGGCTGAACTCATCGTCGACCCCTATACGGAAACCATCACTGTTTGGCGCTGTCCATTTGCCCAGCTGAGGTTCTCTCAGCCCAGAATTTGGTCTTCTGCGAGCTTGTGCTGGAATTTTTCTCCTGATCTCCTGATTTCAGTTTCACCATGACAGTCACCTTCTTCCTGGGTCTGCGTGAACTAGTGAGGCATGTGTCCACGTCCTCCCTTGATAGGATGGCAGATTTTCTGACATTGCTCCCTTTTCCCTTTTATCATACGTTGTTTCCCCCTCCATTCCATCCTCCAAAAATTCTTAAGCTTCTGAAAGTTGTTATTCTACTCTATTTATTTTAGCATTTTTGCTACTTACATTATGTTTGTATGTGAATGTTGAATAGCAAATTAGAAGGTCCAGTTGGCAGATGCAAAATTTTAAATGAGCCATAATTAGGTGTCTCTAAATGAACGTTTCTTCTTACATCAAATGCCACATGATAAGAGGGGTGTACCTCTTTCCTGGTGAAGTATTTTAGGATGGGATTTTGAAAGCATTAATAATCAGGAACTTATCTATCTAATAAAAGGGACAGCCAAATGTTTATTGAAGCTTGTCACTGTCAAGATCATTGTGTTCTGGTTTATAGGGAGTAAGAAATAACCATTATGAGGGAATTAACATGGCAAAATATAAACCTTGCAAGTAATTAGGCAGCTGTATATTTATCAGCATGGAATGTATTTTAATTTTTAATCAGGGCTTTTGTTCCAACTGACAAAATAATGGCTTGTTTGCAATCTTCCACTGAAGCAGACTACCCAAAATGGAAATTGGTGCATGACTGGCCCCTCTGTGTCTCATTTGCCATGAAGTCTGATGTATCACGTAATCCCCTCAATGAGAGGCCCCAAGGAAATACATAGTGCTTTCAAATTGGCTATAATTTTCCCCTATATGATTCACAAGGTAAATAAAAATGGTCTGTTTTTGCAGCGCATCCCCATTTACTGGGAAATGAAAAAGAAATATTATTACAAATGTATTGGGATTACTCTATGAGAAGCCAGAATTTTTTATGAGCCTAGAATACAGACTAATTCTCCAGAGAAAACTCAAATTTGAAGAACTCCAATATAGATTATTGTTCGGTTGCTCGTAGCAGAAATATTCCCATCTATCTCCACCTCAATCTTGAAAAATATGTACATAATTTAGAGGCAAAAGATATTAGGATTTCAGAAACACACTTTTGCATCCCTAGCAATCACTTCCTAAGGAAAGATCATGTGCGAGTGAATAGATGTAAAGGTGTCTGTAGGGTATTTAATAGAACACCAGGGGGAGCTTCAGAATTTAATCAGAAACCTGAAATCTGCGGTCTTTGACTCTCGGTTTACTCGCTATGTGGCTTGAGCAAGTGGTTTTGTCTGCCTGTGCTTTTGTTTCCTCATTGGTACAAATGGGATCATTTTACCTGACCAATAATTTTGTTTGATTATTGGGGCATTTACGATACATGGCAAGAGAAAGAAGCAGTATGTTATAAGGAAAACTATGTGACTTCTGACTTTAACAGACTTCTGACTTTAACACTGTGACACTTGGCAAATTACTTCATCTTTACAGTTTCAGTTTATTTCTGTGAACACAGAGATGAACATCTCAAAGGTTCTTGTGAGAATTTTCCATGACCCAGGTAAAATTTCTTGAACTACTTAGGAATGCAGTCGCATTTTTTGAATGAATAAATACCATAGGACCCCTGCTGTTCTTTTTTATTTTTCCCTTGTTAGCAAACATTTATCTAAATCTCATATGACTCAAGCTTTATAGAAAGCCAGCAAGATTAGATACAAGATCTCCTTCCAAGGCCTTAGGTACTCAAAGCTTGAGAAGGATAATTTAAAAATAAGTAAACCAAACAGTCCTATAGCGGGTCCTTTTTAAAAAAACTCTAAATGAACTCAATTTTACAGATTATTTTAGCCCTAAACCTAGACAATTTAAAGTTATCTCCATTCTACCAAGGAGGAGGAAGAGGAAGGTCTGACTTCATGCCACCATTTTAGAACCTCATCTTTTCATCGGATTCGGCCAGAGGTCAGTGACATCTTTCCAGGAGGTCTTCCAGACCCACACAGGAAAGGTGTCCAGTGAGTGTGTGAAGCAAGAACTCTGAGTCATCTTGGAAACTCCACACAGACCTGGATCTTGGCCTTGAGCAGAACTTAGAATGGGCCTTGAAGTTGCTTGTGGTGGAGGGGGTGTGCAGCTAGCTTTTGTGGGTGGCCATCAGACCTGCTGTGTGAAGTCACAGTTCAGAGGCTCCAGGACTAGGCGGTGTGGACATCTGGGGCAGGGATTACTCTGCCAGCAATAATGCCCAGCTTTGCACAGGCCCAGTTTTCTCAGCCCACTTCCCACACAACACCCAACAGGTGCTAGACACTCTTTTTCTGCTCATCCACAGCCATGCCTGAGGACCGAAGAGCAGCTTCACACAGACAAATCTAATGCAAATGTGCCATACATGAGCCCCACTCCCGCGCTGGCTGGAGACCTCTGACTAGCTTCCTGGAGACTTTGTCCAGCCTGTGGTCCTCAGGGGGTGAGGGGGAGGGGGTAGTACAGCATGCTGGTGAAGAGATTAAAAGAGGAGCTTCGGGCTCCTCTGGCCACAGCAGCCAACTGCTCACAGCGTCTCCTCCTCGCAGGCCTGGTGGGGCAGTGTGCAGTGATACTGGCCAGGTCAGTGGCCTTGTCCCTCCTGATGCAGGTGTTGGTGCAGATATGGTGCAGGTGAAGTCAGTCAAGTAGCAGCTCTGTGAGGAGCAACAAATGCTTCTCCATCTCCTCTGCAGAGGGAGGGCACTTGAGCAGTGCTGAGACCTTGGCTCAGCAAAGCAGGGTGCCTGTCCCCACATCTGTTCATCAGTAGGCCCTCCTCAGGGGTGAACTACTTTTTAAAAAGCACTGAACACCTATTGTGTGCACTGGTTCCGAGCAAAGGTGCAGACCCCAAATAGTGCCCTCATGGAAAGGGGCGGTGACAGTGACAGAGAGATCCTTCACCTGAGACCTTTCTGTTCTTATGAATTCACAGGAACACCGCTAAGGAAAATACAATAAACTGCATTACAGGTTGACTTGGAAAACCAGCAGAAGCCTTGCTCCTAAGGAATTTGAAAGGATATGTTATCCATGAGGCCCAGGATACAAGCCCACCAAAGACCACGGTAGACGAAAGCCCCAAGGAGATAGCAGCAACCTGTTGAGTGGACCCATGAGAACACGTAGCGATGTCTCTTTTCTTTATTGAAAATCAAACCCAGATGGGAGGAAGTCATTGACATTTTCGTGACCTAGATCCAGTTCTTTCATTTCTCCTCACCCAGGTTCCCTCCTTAGTAGACATGAATGATCCATTCTTGTGCAGGCACTTTGTAGAATAGTAAGACCTATGCCAGTGGTAAGTATCTGTAGTGAACCAAAGGAGCTAAGGTCTCCGTGAGAAGGGATAAGCGCTCTGTGCTCCCGGAGATGCAGATGTCAAAGGAGATCTGCTGACTACCAGCCATCAGGTCACCTCCCCAGGAGTCGCACCACCTGGTCTGCCTACCTCCAAGTCATGCTTCTGTCACCGTGTCACTGGCTGTAGTATGATAGAAACTGTCATACAACCTGGCACCTGCCACTAACAATTGTATGGCTCCAGGCCTGTTACCTTCCCTTTCTGGCCTTCAATTTCCACATCTGTAAAAGGACATTAGACGATGAATAGGACCTCAACATGCTTACCCACTGTATTTATCCTGTGACATGTGACTGGATACATGGGAATCTTGCTGTCTTTGTGGAGGATTGATAAGTGTGTGATCTTTTGGACACTTGAAGGATAATCCTCCTTTGGATTAGACCCTCGATGGCTAATTGTACTAAATTTCACTTTGTAGTGAATAATATTAGTAAAATTTTCCTCCTACAAGATCTAGAACACAAGTTCCCACTCAACCCACTGTCCTTCATCACTAGTCCATTGCGACCTGACAGTCTCAATGCTGCTGCTTTTCAGGATGTGCAGAGTGCATTTCATGCTATCTTAATCATACCTTGCAAAGTGGAGCTGAAGGAAACAGTTCAGTGTAGTGAGCATTTCAACAGGCTGGGATGTCAAGGACACATGTATCCCAGTCCCAGGTTTGTCATTTAGTGTAAAGGTGGCTGTATCATAACTTATTTTCTCACCTGTGAAATAACCATCATGCTTACTGCATGGGGAAATTTTGATGATACAGTGCAACAATGGCAATGCAATTCTAAGTATTAGCTGGAACATAGTAAATTTTCAAAAACAATTGATTTTTTAAATCCTTTTATACTCCGTACAAAATTACAAGTAAGTCATTTCCTAGTATCAAGAAGATCGAGTTGGAAGGTGGTTCTAATTTCCTTCTGTTTCAGCTCCAGTAAGTATCTGCTTTGTTTCTGGCTTGTCCTCTGCAGGAAGGCCTCACCTCACAGAGTCTGGTGGAGAGCTCCGATTGTGACAGACTGGGGCGAGCACACCACCCTGTCATGTAGTAGTACTTTATGCATCATCATTGGCTGCCCATGTATTCATTAGGCCAAGAGGAGCCATGAAGCAGAGAGCAATCATTTTTTTCCCTCAGCAGACCACACACTAATTGAAGAGGATCTATAGATCTATTTTAAGCAATATTACGCTGTAAAGCAGAGTATTGGTGGTTGTGGGTACAAGAGAGGGTATTAACACCCAAGTATCTCAAAAAGCTTGAGAGATGAGGCTCTAATTAGAAATTCCACATTGGCCAGAGCAGATAAGTGAGGTAGGAGACGTTCAGGGGAAATAACAGGTTTTGAGAAGGTGTTGGTAAACTGTAATGAGATGGATGATAAATATTTTAGTTTGACAGAACTGTGTCTGTGACACCTAGTCAACTCTATTCAACTTAGCCATTTGCCAAAGAGCAAACGTATCATAAATGGGCATGGTTGTGTGCCAATAAGATTTTATTTATTTATATATGATCACAATAATTTGAATTTTATATTATCCATTTTCTAAAAAATGTAGAATTGTAAAAGTAATTTTTAACTCCCTTGTAGCACAAAAACAGGGACAGGTGACAGTTTGCTGACTTGATCTAGAGCTGTATTCATAGAGTCACAAATTATAGAGAACTGAGCAAGGGAAGTTATCAAAACTGCAGGAAACAGCCATGAGACTTTTCCAAGCTCTCTGGATATCAGATCAGTGTGCCCTGCCTCACCCAGAAAATGGGGTGCACTTTACTTGAAGGCACTGGCTAATCCTTAAGTGCAGCCTGGGGCCATTAGGATTTGTAGAGAAAAATCAAAGAGAATAAGGTCTGTTTACAGACAGATTCTGGTTCCAACAGGCTGTGATCTATTTTTTGCTATTGCTTAAAAATATTTTCACTCAAAGTTACTTGTCGTCCTCTTCTGCTGGTTTTGACTCCTCTCCTTTTATAAAATATTCCTCTCTCTTCCTGTCGTCCTCCTGAAGGAATGGACTGAGCCTCCTGAAGTCCAGTTTGCTGTACAGGGAGACTTAGTGTAAGGTGAATGAACCCTTATGTTTCACACAAGGAAGTTTACTTACTAAAATAAACTGAGCTCCTGACAGTCTTGCTCACAGTGAATATCATACAGCAGATTTTCTGGTATGCACACACATCAAGAATCTATACATGTCCTCTATTAATTAATCCCCCTCTGGAAATCTGTGCTTTTCTTCTTTATTTGCATAAAACACCTGAAAATGAGCATCACTGATGACAATGTCAAGCCTGGATAACTAGAAGTTCCATCAGGTACGACCTTGAACACATTTTCTGAATTTTGCCTGGTAAGCATTTTCCATATGGATTTGATAATATAGTCTTATCTATTATCTAATGTTGGAAACATTTTAAAAAAATATATGAAAACAAATGTATTAGACAGGTTTAACTCATTTGTATATTCAAGTATGTATGCCGTAAATTCTTTGAAAATTTTATGGTGTCTTTTAAACCATTTATGTAGATGTACACATACACTGCAGTAGGGGGTACAGAGAGACAAGACATTTACAAATATGACTTAAGATTTCAAGAGCTTATCTTTGAGCAAGAACAATGTGATGTAGGAGAAAGACCATTAAATTTAGGAAATCAGACATATATTGCAGGCTTGGGTCCGTTCCTAATTAGTTACAAGGATAGAAAATTTGTCTAACATCTCTGAAATACTATTTCTTCAAGCTTAAAAATGCGGATATTAACCCCTGCTCTCATCATACAATTACTTTAAGAACCAACTGAAATAACGAAAAGTGTTTTATAAAAAGTAAAGTGGTATGCAAATGTAAGTCTTGCTTCATTAACATCATTTTCTCCTCTGAGGCATCCTTTGCTCAGTGATTCTAAGAATAAATAATTTGGAAACCAGTAGCAGAAATTATCAGCTAAAATAATGAGCTTTTGGAAACTTTTGTTGACAAGTGGTGTATACTTACTGAATTTTTTCATGTAAGTCTAGGAGATCCACTTGAAAGTGCCTTTTATTCAATTCAAAAAGTACCCTCAAAGTTCAATGAATGGATAGTCACTAAATCCTGAAATGAGATTCTTCCAACATAGTCCACAAATATATATTTACTTGATTTTCTGGAATTTATTACAACAGAATATTGGGTAATTTAAGCACCAGGATTCTGATGCTCCCCTTTGATTTTGAGAAAGCAGAACAATGTCTTTGCCAGAGTCCTGGAGGGAAGCAAATTCTTTCCCAGCTTCTATAGAAGGTAGGACAACTGGCCAATTTTACCTGAGTAGTCAAGCAGTTAGTTGAACTAATTACTTCCCTGAAATGACTTTCCCTGAGTGAATATACTAGGCGTTTGAGTCCAGAGGGCTAATTTCACATTACTTGCCTGACCAAGTAACATACAAACCTGCAGGCAATATAGTTTAAAACAAAACAAAACAAAACAAAACAAAACAAAACAAAACAAAGACAATTAGAAAGTGGCTGTAGGAGCTCTTTTTATATAGTGAGTACCTCTTTTGTTCTGGTATACTTTTCCCTCACAGGATCAAAAGACTCTGGTGTTTTTTCTTTTTTTTTTTTTTTCTTTTGTGGGTACCGGGGGTCGACCTCAGGACCTCGCACGCCAGCAGGTGCCCGTGCCGCTGAGCGATATCTCCGGCCCTTTTTCTCGTATGTGGGTTCTGGGAGTCGAACTCGGGCCCTCGCGCTTGCCAGGCAGGCGCTTATGCTGCTGAGCCATCTCACCGGCCCAAGACTCTGGTTTTGAGTACACGATAGGAAGAAGGATTTCTTTACTAAATCAGTGAAAGAACTTCCATTATAGCTTCTGCTTATTCATCATATGAAAATAAACATGAGATGAGATAAATAAAAATTACTGAATTATAAAAGGAAAAGGTTTTTTTTATTGGTGTGGTTTGGTGAGCAATGCTATGTAAACAAACATTTTTTCAAGATGCCTATTTGGCACGATTTGATTGAAATTGGTACCAGACATAAGGCAATGCATGGTGCAAGATGCTTCTGGGAAATAGAAGTTGTGCAGACAATAATATTTAAAAGGGGATATCCAGACGAAATAGCTGGAGAACCACAGCAAAGTACCACTAAGACGCTAAAATTTATCTTTATGCTCATGTCTTTAATTCTTGATTTTATTCTAATTATATTTCTTACATCTATGCGTGGAGCCCAATTTTATTCTCTCCATTCCAAACCCATAAATCCAAATGCCTAGTTTTACATCTGCATGAAAGTCTCAATGGCATATCTAAGTCAAAAAACTCAAAACTTGTGATCTTCTCCTCCTAAGACTGATATTTTGGAATCTTCTTTCAGAGTGATTGACAACACTATCTCTCAAGAAACAAAGTGGAAACAGGGATGATTTTTGAAGTTTCATTTCTCTTCACATGTCAAAGCTAACTCATTTCTTTATTTTTCATCCATCGTGTTTATCAGCACTTATATGTACCATTATTCTCTAAATGCTTAGAAAATGGTGGTATAAACAACTAACCAACCAACCAATCAACAATCAAACAAACAAACCTTCCTTGGGGACAGGGGACATGTTTAAGGGAAGGAAGGATACAATACTAAGTAAACAGATACATATTGTGAAAAGTATTAAAAAAGAACCAGTCACACCATAAGATATAGAACAGAGGCAGGCTAATTTAGATGTCATGGCTAGAAGTGTCTCTTCAGGGATTTTATTTGTGAACAGAGAAGATGTTGGCAAGAAGTGAAGAGCATTGCAGGTAGGGGAAACAGGAGGTGCAGTGGGCTAAAGGCAAGATAAGACTTGATGTCTCCAAGGAATGCAAAACAGACCAATGTGGCAGGAACATAGTGACAAGGGGGAAAGAGGAAGTGGAGACAAAAGTAAGGTCTGAATCATGTCACAAGTTAACAAAGGCGTCTGGATTGGTTTGGCGCTTACCATGGGGAGAAACTTTGGAAATTTATTATTTTTTTAAATGATCATTGTACAGGAAAAGAGACTTGGAAGGTACAGAAACAAGTGCCGTTTAATCATTCATTGAAGTAACTGAAGGGAGAGATGATGGCAGCTTAGACTTGAATATTTGTAGGTAAGGTGAGGCAAATAAATATAGTAATGAAGATTTTGGAGATAAAAACTATCAGTAGAAAATATGTTGAATGCAAGAAATGAAAGAATAGCAATCAAAGATGATGGCTCATGGTTTTGGCTTGTGCTGCTAGATAGAAAAGTGGAGCTATTAGCTGATGGGGCAGACACAGGTGTTGGTGATGACAAGTGGGATTGGTGGAAGTTTTGGATGGGTTGGGTGAGCTTGTGAAACACTGAAGAAAATGATTATAATGGGGGGTCTGAAGAAGAGCCCAAGGATGGATACTATGTTGGAAATAGGATGAGATCCTCTAGGGAGAGAGTGGGACTAGAGAATTTAGCCACGAATAAAAGCCTGGTGCAGTTCAACATTCAGAGGTAAGGTTTGGTATCGTGTTGTATCAGTTTAAGACCCTAAATATTTCTCCATCTCTACTGATACTAACATCCTCATCAAAACTATCACTACTTTTCTCATTAGCCACTGAAATTGCTTTTTTGGCTTTAAACAATACAAATTTATTATCTTACAGCCCTGGATGTTACAAGTCTAAAATGGATCTTATGGGGCTGAAGTCAAGGTGTTGAAAGAACTGAGTTTC
The DNA here is from genome assembly GCA_028451465.1 of Erethizon dorsatum. Classification (NCBI taxonomy): domain Eukaryota; kingdom Metazoa; phylum Chordata; class Mammalia; order Rodentia; family Erethizontidae; genus Erethizon; species Erethizon dorsatum. Next base: position 16,257,466 of record CM051824.1, read on the forward strand.
TTCTGAAAAATGTAGAAGAAAACGTATTTCCTTGTCTTTCCCACAGCACAGAAGCTGTCTGTATTCTTTGGCTTTTGGCTTTACATCACTCTGACCTCTGCTGCTGCCATTACATCCCTCCTCTGCCTCTGACACTCCTGCCTCTTTCACTTTGTTTAAAAAAATGATTTTTACATTAGCTTCTAATTGGTTATCCTATACTTTCAATTAGATCTGCATACTCCAGACAGAGTGATCTTGACATGCTTAAATCATGTCATGCTCTCATTTCAATCACTTCCACGGGATCTCACCATGCTTAGAATAGTGACCAAAGGCTGCTTTTGACAGCAAGCTCTGTGTGGTCCTCTCCACTCTCATTATACCACTCATTCCTTCTTATTCGTGCTCTAATTATCCTGGCATTTTTATCAGATTCTTCCTCTCACATATATCATGTGAGAGCTCACCACATACACTACATTTTCTCCAGGCCATCATTTCTAGGCACGTGTTTGCTCTTCTACTTGGAAATTTATCTCTCTTCTTCTTCTTTTTTTTTTTTTTTTGTGGGTACTGGGGGGTTGACCTCAGGACCTCGCGCGCCAGCAGGTGCCCATGCCCCTTTTTTCGTATGTGGGCTACGGGAGTCGAACTCGGGCCCTTGTGCTTGCCAGGCAGGCGCTTAAGCTGCTGAGCCATCTCACCGGCCCCTATCTCTTCTTTTAGCCCAAGTAATTCCAACCAATCCCTTGGATTTCAAGTAAAATATCACTTCTACTAGAAAATCTTACTGAAACTTCATATTACTTTTATGTATCATTTGCAGATTGCAGAAAACCCAGTACAAAAAGATTTATAGAAGGAGAATTTGTTGGCTATTGCAATATGAAGTCTAGAGTTAGTTAGTGTCAGAAGTGGTTGAAGAAAGATTGCATTTATGTCTTCTGGACCAAGTGTTTGGTCGTGTTATTCTTTGTTATTGTATTTGGTTATGTGTTTTGGTTATGTTATTCTTAATGTTGGCTGTATTATTAAAATGTTTCTTTCTTCCATGCTGCAAGATGACAACAATAATTGCAGTCATCACATTGTTTCACCCTGCAGGAGAGACTGAGGGTCTCCTAGGAGTCTCGGATAATGCCATTGCTCATTTTGGGTTAAATGCTATGCCTCTACAGCAATAGTCCCCAACTTTCTTGGCATCAGGAACCAGTTTCATGGAAGGCAATATTTCTACGGACCAAGGGGGTGGTGGTTTTGGGATGATTCAAGCACATTACTTTTATTATACACTACTTTTATTATTATTATTACATTGTAATATATAATGAAATAATTATAATTTAAGTAGGACTTTTGGTATTTTCTTTCAAATGCAGCTTTTCTTTCTTTTGCTTGCAGTCTTAAGCATCTTCCGCTACGTCATCACTGGGTCTTCCCCTCTTTTGGCTAGAATTAACTTGCAGGCTTACCAAAACTGTGATTGGGACAAGTGTGCAGTGTGGGAAAGAGGCACAGAAGGAAGTGGTGAATAAAATCATAGGCAGTCCACCCGAGGAGTAAAATAGGTGTTGGATTCTGACTTAAAACCTGCCACCAGATGCAGTTTAATTTTCACTCGCCACTCGCTGATAGTGTTGATATGACTCGACAAGTGATTGATGTGTTATGGCCTCTGTGAAGTCAGACTTCTCTGCTAATGTTAATCTGGATGTGCAGCCACTCTCCCGCTCCGGAATCGCAACCTCAGCTCTACCTCGGATCATCAGACATTAGCCTCTCCTAGGAGGCTCACCACTGAGATATCGTGCATGTGCAGTTCACAGTAGGATTCATGTTCCTGTGAAATCTAATGCACTGAGGATATGACAGGAGGCCGAGCTTGGGTGGTAATGATAGCAATGGGGTATGGCTGTAAATACAGCTGAAACCTTACTAGCTCGCCTGCTGCTTACCTCCTGGTGTGAAACCTGGGTTTTAATAGGCCACAAACTGGTACTGATCCGTGCCCTCAAAGTTGGGGACCCCTGCTCTAGAGCTACAGAATGCAGCCTATTCCCCATGGACTGGGAATGGAGATTAGTAAAAGTCAAAAGAATAGGTAGAAGGGCTTCTGTGCACCTTGGACTCAAGCTAAGTTTCCTTTTCTCGTCAGCTGCTCTCACTGGAGTTAATATGATCCATTTATGTAGCAGGTTTCTCCACTTGATCCGTGTACTTAGAAGGGAAAAAGTTACATCTTCGTTTTCCCTAATATCTAATTAACATTTAGTATCCCCTTCAGTTGTATAGGTAGGCGGTAAAACACAGCAGCTTTTACCAATACCTGTGACTTTACCACCAATAGAAATAACAACCTTGAGGCATCATTTATGTTCATGATTTCTTCAAAATTATCATAGTTTTCTTTGACTTTACACTAGATTGTCTATTTAATTCATTGTATAGATTAATCTGTTATAGCTGTATTTTAATATAATTGATTTCCTTGTGAATACTACACATTTTTAAATGAATTTAAAAACTTTATCCTGAGAAGGAGTCCAATGATGGCTGTGGTGTAAAAGCTAATTTTACCAAATTTATCACAATTTTGAGGTTTTATATTAACATATATAACTATTTGACTAGTATCTACTAATTTCTTTTTCCTACAGTAGACTGATAGAGCCATTATTCTGAGGCTAGTGTCTGTGTCTGATCATCATTGTAGGACCATAAATGCTCAGCGAAAATGTGCTGAAAAGTGTTGAATAGAAGGAGCTCTGAGCAAATACAGGCAGTGAGTGCTACCATGGGATGAAATATGAGACAAGGCTTTTTGGAAGAAGCCAGCTTTGAGCTAGGTTATACAAATTATGAACTGAATGATCAGGCCTCAGTGTCTTCTTAGTATACTGTAAAATCTATTTTCCTTATTACACAAGTTGACATGACTTCAATTCTATATCCCATTTATTAATTGCCGAGTTCGGGCCAGCAAACCCTGATAGACAAATGAAAAATGCGAGAGACAGGAAATATCTTTGCCTGGGAGTCAGGGGACTTTACTGAAATGATGCCCCGAACTGACTGAAACTCCCATATTTACTGAGGAATAACAAAGGCATAACATTCTGCTGAACGCAAAGGTTAGCAAGGTATGGTGACAATTTGGCTGAATTATTAACTTCTAGCTGACAGCCCTCTAGGGAGCTTCCTTGCTTCCTCCGTAAGGCCCATCTTTGCTCGAGTTGGTAGAACATCCTGTCTTCAAGACTCCTCGGAGTTAGTGGTCTTCCGCTCCCGTAGTTAACCTAAGCAGATATTGACGCCTTTGGTGTCGCAAGGAACGCTACAATTAATAATACCTCCAACATTTTCCAGACAATCCCCACACAGATGTTCCTATGATATTCCTTTGGTTTGTTTGTATTTCTTCCAGGTTACTGTCTGCTGTCCCCTTATCTGGTCTCCTTTGCCTGAATGCTACCCTTTGGTTGCTACTCACAGAGTACTGGTCTCACTGATACCCATTTGGAAGTCTTGGCAGCAATACAGGGCCAATTGCTGACCAAACATTTGTTTAGACACCCCTGCCTTTGAACCTGCTGCCAGTTATACTGCTCTATGCCAAGATTCCCAAAAGAAAATTGTTCTGTAACATACATTCCTCAGTTTCATGCTCAGGGAGGGATTTTATTGTTTTAAATTTTTATTAGTACATACTTGCACTAAATAATGATTTCATTCATCATGGGGCATTGGTACATGTATATAACACATCTTAATTCTTTTTTCATCCCTCTCTCTTTCCTGCCCTCTATCTCTTGGTCCCTTCCCTTTTGCAAAAATCTATCTCCTTGTTTCCTATTATCTACTTATAACTTTGCTCTTTATTTATACTTTGGTTTCTCATATAAGAAACAACTGTGCAATATTTAAGTTTGTGTGTCTGATTTATTTTGCTTAACATTATGGTCTCAAGGTGCATCCTTTTCAAGAAGGGATTTTAGAAGAGTAAGAAATCGTATTCTGCTGAGTTAGAGAATTTATCATAGAAAAGGTGCTGAAGAAGGTGAAGGACTCAGGGAAACCTGTTTTAGAATCTGTTACCACTTACACAAATAGCATTACCATACCTACTTATTCAAACAAAGAGAGAACCTGGGAATCAGTATTAACTCTTCGTTTTATTTATTTATTTTTTACTCATAACTAATTATTAGCAGAAATTTTGCTGTGATTGGTGTTGAGTGAACAAGGCTTGAAAGATTGTTTCAGACCTCAGAATTATAACCTGTCCTTTTTTTGTTGTTTTCTTTGGGCTATCTTCTATTTCTATCACTGTGCTAAGGAGAAAGTTATGTGTTCTTAAAGGAAATAATACAGATTTTGCAGTCATAAATAGCTTTTGTATAAATACTCTCTAGAGCATTGATTTTTAAATTGAATGGAAATTTTCTTTTTTTATTTCATCCTTAGGTCCTGCATCTGCAAATCTGAAAGAATATTAGTGAGTATTATGTCCAGTTTTTGATAACAGAAACCTCAAATTGTGTAGCTTAAGTCACAGGAAAGTTTATCACGTGGAAAAAGTTTCTGAGATAGGAAATCCAAGGTTGTTATATGGCTTCACAAGATGTCAGAGATTCAGGTCAGTTTCAGCTTACTGCTCTGACATGCTCACAACATATCTACATTCTAGCCAGCAGTATGAAAGAAAGAGTAAGGAACAAAATGTGCAAAGAACACACACTAGCTTTTCTTGGGTGCATTTTTAGAAAACCATAGCATAACATTTCTACTTACTTTTTGTTAGCCAGAAATTAGTCACATAATCACCTCTTAGTTTCAAAGAAAGTTGGGAAATTACGTTATTTATTCTCATCCTATGTGCCTACCTAAACTAAGATTTTGTTGTTAAAAACAACAGTAACAACAACAAAACCCCAAAATGTTAGGAAATATTTACCTCATAATGTCCATTAAATTATTAAGTTCTTGCCTTTCTAATCCACTCCTATTTACTCCTGTTGATGTATTTTTATCAAATGGATTCCAGTATTACTTTGTATTAAATCTTTAAAGATTCTGGATGTTCACATTCTTTGTCAGATGATTGCCACACTAGTTCATATCTATGCAATGAATGCAAATAAATAGTTAAGTGATAGAACAAACTGAAATTTGGTTCAGAGTAGGTATTTCAGACTTCACACACCATAGGATGAAGCCAAACTCTAAAGTTGTAAAGACAGATATAAAAACTCCAAAGGGCCGTATTGAAGATTAGCAATAGGCCTGACCATAACCTATATTGCATAAGTTCAATTTCTTTTGTTTAGACTCCTCCCACCATGACTTCACATAGATACTTTATTAGCTTTCCCATTGCTGGACACAATACCAGACACCCACAATTTAAAGGAGATGTTTCATTTGGCTCACATTTTAAGGAGATTCAATTCATGGTCAGCTAGGGGTCCAAGGCTGAAATATACTGGCGGAAGGGCATGGTAAGGCAAAGCTGCTTAGTTTATGGTGGCCCAGATACTAAGCAGGGGAGCAGTACAAAGAAGAAGGGGTGAGGGACCAGACATAGATCCCAAGGTCATGCCTTCAGACCTAGTTAGAAATACCTAGACGTGAGCTTCACCAATTCCCCAGGAGGCACTCAAAACCAATCAAGTTGACACCACACCCTAACTGCCATAGTTATACTTTAAATGGTGTTCTTTCCACCAAGACCTGAGAGCTCTCAATTACACTTTCTACCAAAACCTGTTTTCTTCTTTACTTTATGAACACTTGAGTAAATGAATGGTGAGGACAGCCTAAAGCAATTGGCTTCTTGATGGATCAAGCTTTGAGCACTGGTACAAAGTCAAATGCATAGAATTCTGGAAGAGTAGTGTGGAGGGGGAATTGTCAATGCAAATAGTTCTGGAATTTACTCTTTCTATATTAAAGCCAAACTTATAAAGCTGTCAAGGCAGAGGACTTCTTTTCTCTGAGTCTGAGTTTCTGAATGTATTAAATAAGAAGGTTGGACTCAATTTTGCCAATTTCATACTACAGGGAACATAAAATGAAAGGAAATAGATGGTATCGCTAAGAATGAGCAATATAATGATCCTAGATAATATCTAATCTTTTTCAGTCTTAAGCAGTCTGATTCTCAGAGTCTATATAATTGACTATTGCCTTCTAACTTTTCTGGGGGACACCTGAAAGACATGTTTTTGGATAATGGGATGATGCAGAGCCTACCCCAGTGTGTACTGTGCCATTTTCAGTCCTTGGTACACTAGTTCTAACTCCTTTCTTCTTCATTTCAAGAAAGCACAACATCAACTAAATAGATGAGAATAGAATTGTTACTTAGTTACTCTTATGCTTGCTTTAATTTACACAAAAATATGAATGTTTAATTATGAATTATTTACAGCATTCTTCACTTAGGTTTTGAGAATGTATCTCCTACTTTATGCACTACAGATAAGATAAATCATTTTTAGTAGAATGAAAAGAGGACATTCACTTTCTACACAAAATGAAGATCTGTGTGACGATTACCAATGTGAGTTTGGAATATATTCTTTATTTTTCTTCCATGTGTTTTTCTTTCAAATTGGTAAATTAATCCATGTACTCTGAAAGAAATAGTTTTTGTTGGCAGAGAAAGTGTTGTAACTTTCATTTAATTGAACAAAATGGTGGAGAGTTACATTCATCACTGGGGTTGCAGTTTATTCAAGATAATGGTGAACAACTTTATTAACTGTGCGGTATGCATCATCATCATTACCCTAGGATGTGAGCAGATGATTCATGATTCCTGAGCGATAAGGAAATGTTTAAACAGAGTTTAATTTTGTGATAAAATAAAAGTTATAACACAGTTTATCTAACTTTTTATGGAACACATAATCCTTATTGTGGTGCACAGTAAACAGGCATAAATTGTAAACTGTTCGATTTAAGGTTCATGTTTAAAATTACTTTTACACAGACAAATAATATGTCTATTTTCTTTGAATCTATAACTACAACACTTGGGAATCAGGTAATGGACTGAGAATTGGGTATTTACCATTATTTAAAAGCAGAATGTATTTTTCTCTAAATTCACTATATCACTAGATGGCAGAAGAAAGAACAGGTTTTTCATGTTCTAGAGGCAGAAGTAAATTGCTCAGAATTTTGTTTGATACAAAATTCATAGGGGTGTGAATCTGAAGATTGAATATTTCTATCAACACATGGAATTTAAACATAAAACTGTAATCATTACATTTATTACTGTGCCTGATAAATATCTAAATCAGGATTACTTGACTAATTTGCTGCTTGCTCATAAGATCTGGGTTGGACTAGAAAGAAGAAACCTTGTATGGTGGACGGACCTTTTGTGATAAAAATGTTTACTGCCTCCTCCCAATGACAAGAGTATACTTCCCTGTCCCACTGAGATGCGCTTTAGCCCTGTGACTTGGTCAGTCCAAGAAGTATGATGTCTACTACCCTGGAGCATAGCATTCAAGGATCATAGTGAGGATCTACCGTGTTCTTTTTCCCTTTCGTCTGAACACTGGCATGTTCTAGAACTGCTTCTCAGTCTTGGTCCTGGAGTGAAGATAATTGGAATAGAACCATGGAAAATCTGAACAGGGTTGCATGAGCAACACATAAACCTTTGTTATGTAAGTCACTGAGACTTAGGTTTGGGATGCTATAGAGTAGCTGAACCTAAGCTTAGAGACATACCGGCCAATATGAGCAAAGGTATTTCATATTCCATATAGATATGAGTCATCAGATGTAGAGGCAATTAAATTGTGTAAGCAATGGGGATTTATGATATATACTATTAAAGTTATGAGTTCAAGATCAAGCACTGGGGCTGGTGAGATGGCTCAGTGGCGTAAGTGCTGCCTTGCAAGAGCGAAGGCCTGAGTTCGACTCCCGGAACCCATATACAAAAAAAGGGCCGGTGATACCGCTCAGTGGCACAGGTGCCTGCTGACCCGCGAGGTCCTGAGGTCGACCCCCAGTACCCACAAAAAAAAAAAAAAAAGAGAAAAAGATCAAGCACTGCAAGTACAAATGGAAAACAGAAAAACATCACAGTATAAGTAACAGTATTCTAAAACACTAGAGAAATTGTAAAACAACATAATTAAATTATAGAATGTGACTGATTTTATGGAAACCATTCTTCATTTGATGAACACTTAGAAGATTCCTCTAATCAGGACACTGTACTTTGTATAGTGTCTTTTGAATAGTGTTATCTTCTTTGTAGTCAAAGTAATCGATCCCTAGGATATAAACTTGCACAGGGAGGAAGCTGTGGTACTACTTTTTTGAGGAAAGCTGCAAACTGTAACTGCCTTTGGGTAATCCATAAGATATATTAGGAAAGGGTTTGAGATGTTCTATATGACATATCTGATTTACTTCTTTTTTTACTATATATATATCTATATATATCTATTATTGGATTGCCATTTTTTATTTTATTAGTACACATGTGTAGTTCATAATGTTTAAATTCCTTGTGGGAAGTTGGTACATGTACTTGTTTTACTTTTTTCCCTCAGTATTTCTGAACTTTATTTGAACACGATATGGGAGAAATGGTCCTAATCTAGTCAAAGATTAGTAAAGCATAATCTAGTCTACCCCTAGTACTGTATTTTAATGAGAAAGAAAAGAGATTATGAAAGTTCTATGTTGGGGCACAGGGATAGGTGGAAGTGAGGGGGAGTTGCTGAGCAGCCAGTTTCAAAACTTCACTTCAGAGCACTGTGCTATGTAGGGAGAAATGAACATTCTGGAATACTGATCCAGTAGCAAGGACATTCCTCCTAAGAGTCCATTTTGTCCTTGGTTCCTTCCATTTTATTTTATCCTAAACATTTTCAATACTTAATCTCTCCAAGGCCATTGCTTAATTTCCTTCTCAAAATCTTCTGTGGCATTTCATTCCCTTCAGGATGATAAACATGTAATTGATTTGTAAGAAGTTCGTATTATCATAATATAGATCTTTACTTGGGTGACTTTTATTACATTGTCATTGAGTTCTTCCTTTATTCATTTAACAAGCATTAACCAAACGTCCTCTCTGTGTCTCCTATGATGCTAAGCAGTGGGTTTTGTAGTGGAAGGAATTTGGAGCTTGATGTCAGAACTTCGCATTCATATTCCATGTATTGCTCTCTAGCAATTTAGATAGTGACCAAAGCTGAAAAGTGCAAATTATATTTGTATCATACAGATTTGACAAGAGTAGTGAGCTTGGAAAAACTTCACTGGATAGTGGATAGTCAAACAATGTTACATGACTCTGAATATAAATCTAATAGAGGATGCACAAAAGGGTAGATTCCGTCCTTGACATTCGAGATATCTAAGAAGGATTAATATAAATGGAAAAGCAAACAAAGAAACAAATAACACAAGGAAGAATTCTGACTACATTTAAAAGCAAGGATCTGCCTTTTTGTGGTTCTGGTTTGTTGTCAGAGTGCTAGAATGTGCTTTTTTTTTTTTTTTTTGTGGGTACCGGGGGTTGAACTCAGGACCTAGCACTTGCCAGATAGGCACTTATGCCACTGAGCTATCTCACCAGCCCTAGAATGTGCCTTTTGTAATCGGACATCAGGGATAAAAATCCGGTGTTATTTCTTTTTTTTTTTTTTTTTTTTTTAATGTGGGTAGCGGGAGTCGACCTCAGGACCTTGCGCTTGCCAGAAGGAGCTTATGCCACTGAGCTATCTTACTAGCCCAATCTGGTGTTATTTCTTGTGAACTGTATATAAATTGGTAAAATTCCATAAATTCCTTCAGCCTCTTCTCTTTTTTAAAAAAATGATTCAGATAAAAATCTTATAAAGTTAAGGTGAAGATTAATCTATGAATCTTCATGGGAGAAATAAATCTCTGATGTGAGTCTTTAAAAAAGCATAGATGTGAGATGTTTGCGAAGAATAGACAGTATCTCAAATCCAAGAAGAGGTGGAGAGGAACAGGAAATGTGCACCCAAAGAAGGACACACTCCAGCCTGCTTGGGCATCTACTGGGAAGTGGTGGGAGCAACCGCTGCTCCAGGCCAAATGCTAGAGGGCACATTGTGGGTAGAAGGCAAGAACACTGATTGATAACTTTAGACTGGTCATGTTAAGCCAGGATGAGAAAGTCCAATGCTTGTGGACCACCTGGTTACTGAAAATAAGATGGGCAGGCTGAGCATAGCAAGCAAATCTTGTGGTGTTGGCCATTGGAACAAACGGGAGACTTATGCCCATCTGCCTCATGCAACAGTGCAGAGCTATGGCTGTCATGTGCAGAGATGCACATGGAAAATGCACACCAGGAATCCAGGGCAGAGGCAGCATCTGCCTTGTTATCATTGGTACAATGCCTGGCAGAATTTGGCCAAAAAAGTACTCATCGCGTGTATCAAGCCAGTTCTGTATCTGGCTTGATTCCCAAGCAGCAGGGGATGACTCGATTGTTGCCTATTGCTGAAGCACAGTGCAAAGGAGAATAAAGTTTCTCTTCAGATTACAGAAATACTAATTTAGCATAAAAATAACATTTTGAATATATTCTGAAAAAATCATTAAAAACCTCTCAATTTCTTAGTGTCAATATTTTTATACACTATTCTTTTAATCCTGTTTTCTTCATTTGTCTTTTACTTCTTTTCTACCTTCCTTCTACTTTATTTTTTCTAATCTCCCTCTTCCTCTTTCTCCCTGGTCATATCCTCTTCTTTATAAATTAAACTCCTCCTTCTTTTTTTATCATTCTTCCTCCTCCACTTAGAAGAATACATCTCTTATTAAAGAGGGGCAGTAGAATTCATTTGAGAGTCCATTTTGATGGGCTGCATTTCTTCTAAAACATGAGGGTTTGTGCTAATTGAAAAAGATTGTGAGATAAATGTTGAGCTCAGTGAAATCTCAGCCCTCTGTGGGGGCTGAGGCAGGAAGATCACAAGTTTAAGACCAATTTGAGCAATTTAGCAACTTGGTGAGACCCTGTGAAAAAACAGAAGAACAAAAGCAAAGAAAAAAATACCCCCCAAAACAACAAAAAAGTTCACTCTTCAGTAATGTGGGAAAAAGCAAGCAAACAAAACAAAACAAAAAACCTCTTTGACAGATTAATCGCATTTTAACTAATCCAAGTCAATGTTTTGGTGATAACAGCTTCTATATACCCTGAGTCACATTACCTCAGGCCCTTCGCATTCCTCAGAATAAGCAAGTTTAATTTTAATTAGCTTGGGTGGCCTGTGGGACAGTATTGCCAATATCTCCTCATTTGTCTTATTTTCTCTTTAAAAATTAGATTTTGGTTCCGCCAGCAAGTAGAATATCTTGCTTGTTTTAATTTTATTCATTTGTTGTAATGTTTAAAAGAAAGATTCATCTGCTCCGTGTTTCAGGTATATTATTTAAAATATTTTCTAATTTCTGTGATTAATATAACAATTTTCTTGAAATTAAGTTATTTCCAGATTAAACCAATTACCTCTAATATTAGGACAGTAACATTTGCACAAGATTAATTACTTTGTAGCTGACATTTTGTAACAGAGTGGATGATTTTGTGAGTTGTGAAAGCTGTGTGCTAGATTGAAAAGTTGCCAGTACATATTTTTGTTAAGTGAAATAGGGTGAGAAGTATGTGAGTGGTTAGTTATTTTTTCACCTGAGATAAGGGGCTTATCAATTGTTCTTACTGCTAATGTAATGAAAAATGTTCATTTTAAATGAGAGTAGTTTATTATAAACCAACAATATCATATATACAATATCGTATATACAATAAATATTACAGAAATTCTACTTCACATAAACTATACCTACTATTTTGAGACTAGATTCCCTAGATGTGTCTATCACCTATTTGTTTTTTTCCACTATATCATTTATGCACTACTTTAATAAGTAGTGAGCAATTTAAACATATAGGTAGTATCTTTTAAATAAATAGTACTTGTGATGTTGCACCTGCCTTGATGAATTACAGAAAGTTTCTCGTGTTCCTTCTCCTATTTGTTTATTTCTTGTATTCCTTAACATTAGATGATGCTTAGATCTACTGTACCAAAAATTTGTTTTTGACTACAGAAGGGAATAACGATACTGTCAGGTGATGGAGTGCTAAAAATAGGATTTAGGCACTCTATTTTGGCGGTGCACTCTACTGTTAACATTCTGAGGGCGCTCAGCTTTCCCAGGACAGCAGCAGTATCTGTAAAGCCACCATATGTCACCCAGGAAATCAGATTTGTTTACTCAGAGGATGGCTGGGAATAAAGAGGATCATCTCAGTGAAATTTTGTAGCATGTGTGGGGGACCACCTGGACTGCTGTCCTTGAGAGAAGAGCAACTATCTCCATCTTGGCTGAACCTGGCCCTAATTCCACCTATTGATATGTACAGAGCTGGCTAGGACTTTTCCTTATCTCTTTAATTGGCTTTAGGCAATGCAAATCGGTCCAGCCGAGGTCCTGATGTGTAGTCTTTGAAGCAAAGCGACAGGCCTGTGTTTCCCCGCCCTTTGCTCCCAATACATGGTTGAGCCTGGCGGGATGGAGAGCCGTGCTCCACGCTGTCGGCTGGGATCGAGCCTCGAGAAAGAGGCTATGACTTCCCAGGGTATAAAAGATTATACATCAGAGCTGAAGCACCGACCCCAAAACATTAGATACTATCTTGAATTGTGTTATGCAGATTACTTCTTCTGCATATACTTCCCTCTGCATTTGCAAAGGTGATCTTCAGGCCTAGCCCAGCTCACCAGACTCACATACTTCCCGAGACTCACGTAATTCCCGCCACTCTCACAGTCACTCATCCCCGAGCCACTCCCCTCCTTCAGAATTAATAAAACCCGGGTTCGGCCCTGGGTTGGGGCCTTTGTCCCAGTAGCCACCATCTTGGCTGGACTTAGGACCCCTTGGCTCCCCACAACTATAAATATGCCTTAGTGTGTTTATTCTCACCGTGGGTTGCATTGGATGTGGTAGATTGGAATTAACTCGGTAGAATTCCAATAATTTCCTTTTGGGTTTACAAATCTAACTTCCTGGACCATGACAAGGACCAGGAAGGGCTCTCTATAGCATGGATAAGTCCAGATACAGAATCTGAACAGATCAGTGTCTTCTGAAACGTTGACCTTATTGTTCCCCGGCCAATGATGTTCACATTTGCAATTATCTGGGATGACTTTTCAGTTCCTTGAGGAGATTTTTCTTCATTTTTTGGAGCTAAGTATTTTCTTCTGAAACTCACAATGTTATTTTAAATGGAATCTCTGTATATATCTGCTTAAAATATCACTTCAAAAATGTCTTTTATTGTCAAAACAGGTGTAAATAATAATTTACTTACGCTTAAGTGCAAGTTTTTTCGCAAAAGAGTGAAAAACAAGAAAAAACTTCTCATTTGGTTATTCTTTAATGCTATTTTATTCGTATTTGTTCCAATTTTTATATAAATACACTAGTAATCTAAGTATCTTGACCATCTAAAACACCTTTATTTTCTTCTAGCAGTCTCACAGTCTCACTCCCTGTACCTAATACAATTCTGGCATGTATGTATATATAGTGTGTGTGTGTGTGTGTGTCTTTTCAGCTTTTATATGTTGATCAAGTATAAAATGAGAGTTTCTGATAAAGCCTAGAGGTCTATTATATTATACACTTACAGAGAACTGCAGACAGCTATAGATTCCTTTTTTATGGTGGAATCAATATTAGTTTTCATTTGCCTCAATTTTTTGGATTGTGAAAAATAGAAAGAAAAGAAAACATTATGCACTTATAATTTGCCAGATCTTTTGCTAAGGGATTTTTTTGTGTGTGAGTACTGGGTGTCGAACTTAGGACCTCGTGTGCCAGCAGGCGCCTGTGCCACTGAGTGATATCACCAGCCCTTTTTCCATATGTGGGTACTGGGAGTTGAATTCAGGACCTCACGCTTGCCAGGCAGGAGTTTATGCCGCTGAGCTATCTCACCGGCCCAACTAAGGGATTTTTGCAAAGTGATTAATTTAATGCTCAAGTAATTCTGTAAGGTATAAACTATTGATATCTTTATATGTAAACAAAGTTTAGAGAGAATAAGAGGTTCATTCAAAATAATATAGAACTATGGAAGAAAACTAAGATTGGATATCCAGGCTAGTTTGACTCCAATACCCAAGATCTTTCTCCAAATACCTTTACCACAAAAACTTGTAGTTCCCATACCTTGAATATATGGACTGGATACTTCACTTACTAGAGAATAGCTCCAAAAGAAACGAATCTACCAGATCCATAATTTGCTTCCTTATTATAACTTAGCCACAGGTAGCGAACATAAATGCTTATATACAAACATACAATCCTTCTTAACTGGACGTGAATGCTTTCCCAAGTCAAGACAAGGTTTGTCATATTCCTACATTAAGTTCATTAGATTGATGATTAAGCCTTCAAATACCCTTTATTGATTTGTCTTTTTTTTCCTGATCATTAGATCCCAGAGTCCAGGCTTCCTGATCGCACTGGTCAAATACGATTGTCAAAACGCCTGGTGTACTTCCTAGTTAAGGTCAGAATGTTCTCCACATTCTCCATTGCTCATCATAGGGTAGAAATGCATTGGATTCTATTCTATTATTCTATTCTATTCTAATTTATTTTCATAAATCTTAAATGCCCAACTTAAAAATTCCTCAGTTAACATTTCTTGATGTACTTTGTTTATTTTCAGGAATCTTAGTCACTGTCTATTAGGGACCCCTGCAGTGAGTCCCCAGTGTCCTAGAAGGTGTTACAGTGAAAAGAAAGAGCAAGAGACAAAAATGGCAGTGCAATGGGGAAGTGGGATGACCAGTTGTTCACAGGGAACAATAGGCCACTAGGCAGCCAGAATCTCAGTCAGTATTTATCGATTACATCTGTGTGAAGGACAATGGCTAGTAAGAAGAACAAAGCATTCTTGCAAGGAAGAGACAAGGGACAATATAGAGACTGTAGTTTCCTCAGGGGAAACTATTTACTGCTGTTACTGTGTTGCTTTAAAGGTCTTATCATCTCAGCAGATCTTATCTTGCCCTGTGAGTGCTACAGTATCACTAGCTGTAGTTCCTGTGACCAGAAGAAAGCAGGGAGTTTCCGAGTTCCAGTCTGGCTCAAAGGGCAGGACAAGGACAGCCTTGGACATCCTCTAGACTCAACTTATAATCTGTGGTCCCCGCCAACTGTCTTAGTTACTTTACATTGCTGGGACAAAATATCCAACACACAAAGTGAACGGAGGAAAGGTTTAGTTCAGCTCACAGGTTGTAAAGGTTTCAGTCCATAGTTGGCCAGTTCCAAGGCAGGATGGCATGGCAGAGGGGCATCACAGAGGAGAAATGATCCATGGCAGAGCATGCAGAGGCAGCAAAGAACAAGCCTTCCTTTTCCTTTTATTCCATCCAGGCTATAAGCCTTTTGGGTGGTGCTGCCCACACTCAGGG
The DNA here is from genome assembly GCA_028451465.1 of Erethizon dorsatum. Classification (NCBI taxonomy): domain Eukaryota; kingdom Metazoa; phylum Chordata; class Mammalia; order Rodentia; family Erethizontidae; genus Erethizon; species Erethizon dorsatum. The sequence continues at coordinate 16,272,972 of CM051824.1, forward strand.
TGGCCTTCCCATTATCCACACCCAGAACTATGATAAACCAATTAGTGGACTAATCCATCACCACACACCCTTAATCCTAGTATCATGCACCCTAGAACCAGCCACCTCTGAAAAGCCCCACCTATGAGTGCATGAAGCTTTGGGGGGGTATATCTAGTTATAAACCATAACAGTTACCTCAGTTCCATTACTCATAGACTCCTGCATTCCTTTTTATTATAACTCTTTTTATTTTTCATCTCTCACTTTTAAATAAAAAGTTCTAAACATCAGGAATAAGTGATAGAGATATTCAAGGTTTCATACTTAAGTTGGCAAAACAAACCATTTTATATGTTGGGAACTCTGATATTATGCCAGGATAAAAGGTTTGTTTTTTTTTTTGGTTTATTTTATTTTATTTTATTTTATTTTTTTGCATTCCATTTTTCAAGGTTTTCCTGGTAAGGAAGTAAAAAAAGAATGACTTTAATTATGTAGTTTGTATATCCACCAGTCTTTAAGACGGTGTGCAGTTTTAATTGCACAAGAGATACAATGCAATTATGGCCTCTTTGGAGGGAAATGACAGTGGTGTTAGTACCTTTCAGTGCTAAACTGCTTCAGATGAAACATTCACTGCTGCTTCAGGGTGATATTTACTCTGAAAGAAGCTGTGAGAAAGGCTGTGATGGCACAGCTCTGTCATTCCTTTTAAAGACTTTCCTAGAAGTCAAACTCCTAAAATACTTCTCAAGTGGGTGGAAATGTACCCAACATATGTAGGGAAAGATAATATTTTCTATTTAAAAAAAACAATCATGTTCCTGAATATAAATCCACTCTCTTCATGTATTTGCTTACTGAGACTCCTGTTCCTGAAGTGACTTCTTTACCCTGGTACTTGCTTTATTATCCTTCACAATCCTACTTAGACATCACCCTTTACTGAAGCCTTCTTCAATTTTCCCCTTCTCCCAAATCACTGCAAATACATTCCTTCAGTTATTTATTTGATTTATTCAATAAACCTTTCTAGGATACCTACCAGGAATTGGGACTATAAATACTAATGAGACTTAAACTCTATCCTTCAGAAGTTCTTCCTGTATTTGTAGGGGCTACTGGGTTGAAAAAAATAAGTGAAGTGCAATATCTGCCAAAGCTTCTATTAGAGGAGGATAATGAGATCATAACAGTAAGAACTGTTCATCGCCCTTTGAATTAGCAAGGTGTTATATAGACAGTAGCTCTCTCTGGGACTCTCTAGGAGGATGGCTCTAAACCTTCCCTGAGAGGGCTTCAGAAGAAGTGGCCATGCATGCCAGGCACATTTGCATGCACTGTGCCTATTACTGGATACTGTTATCCTAGCTAACGGCCTAGTGCCTGCTTGCCTGAACCGTGATCAGGTGTCCCTCTCAAAGAAAGCTTGCTTATACTGATAGGCATCTTGTGGCTGTCATCTGACCCATGTCTTGTTTATTTCTCCCACGAGAGCCACTCTCTGGGAGAGCCCTGGCAGGGAAAGAAGTTGGGTTCAGGTGAGACAGAGAAGAGGCAGCACAGTCCAGTAGTTTGCATCCGTGTGTCCTACAGCAAGGCAATTCCCAGGAAGTGATAGTACCAGGCAGATAACTGGATCAAAAGCACTGAGGTACTGGAAGGAGACAGAGAGCTGGAAACTGTCAAGGATGAGTAACTGTTATGGTTTAGATATAAAATTTTCCCTAAAAGTCTCATGAGTTCAGAGGTGGGAGTTTTGGAAGGTAATTGAATCATGAGGGCTCTGAGTTTCCCAGCTGATTAACTTTTTGATGAAATCATAATTCGATGGCATTACTGGGAAGTAATGGAAACTTAGAAGGTGGGGTGTAGTTGAAGGGTCCATATTTTATGTCTGTGAAGCCTGTATTTTGTCTCTGACCTCTTCTTTTCCAGCTCTTTCCTTCTCTCTCCATTTCTTTGATCCCACAAAGTCAGTTTCTTCTGCCACACCCTTTCGCCATGATGTTTTTGCCTTGGAGATGACCAACCATGGTCTTAAACCTTTGAAACTGTTGGCCCAAATAAACGTTTCCTCCTTGCAGTTGTGTCTTGAAGTTTTTTATCTCAGGTGTCTGGTCACTGCTACAGGAAGCTGAATGGGGTAATACAGTTAACCTTACACTGAAAATGGATGTGGGGACTACATAAAATTACAAGTGTTCGTTAAGATGGGATTTCATGTTATATTGAGAAATGTGCACATTTTTCAGTTTAACTGAAGCTGTTTGTGTTTTGCTTGGTAGTTTTTTGTTTTACAGCATGTGCAAACTGGCCTAATTGTCACTAGAGCTGGCTACTTGGTCACCTTCACAGCAGGTTGGACATGATTGAAATTACTCCTCCACCCTCAAGCAGATTCCATCATAAACATGAGGTCTGAAATCAGGAAAATGGTCTAGGCTGGAGTAAGTATAGGAATTGGTGGGTAAATATCACTCTTCCCTTGCCCATGGGCGAGATAACTGTGAGGAATGTTTACTACACTGATTGGGAGTTCCCCAGGGACAGTAAGTTCTAGTTACCCATGGAAGTGTGATTGGTTTTAAATTGCACGTTTATTAGCTGACTTTTCTTCTCTTATCTCACTTCTACTCCTCCCCTTTTCAAAAACAAAACAAAACAACAACAACAACAAAACTACTTGTATATTGCTAAGGATAATTTTTATTTTTTTATTTTTTTATTTTATTTTTTTTTTTGTGGGTACCAGGGGGACGACCTCAGGACCTTGCGCGCCAACAGGCACCCGTGCCACTGAGCGATATCACCGGCCCCTTTTTCGTATGTGGGTTCCGGGAGTCGAACTCGGGCCCTCGCGCTTGCAAGGCAGGCGCTTAAGCCACTGAGCCATCTCACCGGCCCTAAGGATAATTTTTAAAAGTAAAATAAAGACGCTTATATGATATAAAATGAACACATATCAAAGTTTTAATTTTATTTAACAGTGAAGGAACTGGTAAAATGCCAGAACTGAATCAAAGATAGGATTATCAGATAAAATGTAGTATTTCTAGTTAAATTTGAATTTCAGATAGGCATTTTATACTTTTTAAAGTGTGATTATACCCCAATTATTGTGTGGGATCATGCTTATACTAAAAATGATTGTTTATTTAAAATTCAAATATAATTATCTTGTATTTTTATTTGTTAAATATGGCAACTCTATTCAAAGGAGTTTTCCAACTACTGCATGGAATTACCAGATAAAGAATGCTGTGAAACAAATTTGCAAATAGATGAAAAATTGGCAGAACTGGTCACTTTACACAAGATGATATCTGATTGCATTCTGCTGGGGACAATTTACATGCATATGGACAAGAATCATTTGCATTACTAACAGTTTTCTGCAACTTGCAGAGTTCTAAGATAGCTCAAAAACAATCAGGTAGAGATAATTTGGGAGGGTGAGCTAGACAAGTCACTCAGCAGTCTTTCTGCTTTTTCTCCAAATTAAAATCTTTTACAGTTTTTCCTGATAATGGAAATTTTTGTCACAAGTCTGCTTTCAATAGAACACAGAATTTTTTTGGGTGTAGGGGTAGGCAGAATGGTCATTTTAAACAATGGGGCAGAAAGAGGTACATTATGGAAATGATATAGGATTGTGTTGCGTGTACTAGTAGATTGGGAGTTAATTAAAAGCCTTGTGTACCATGCTGAGTAACTTAAGCTATATCATGTAGCAAAAATCTGGAATCTCAAGAGGTAACAGGATCAGATTTTCATTTGTAAAGATTAATTGACCAATAAGATGAAGGATGGATTTCAGAGCTATAAAATTGGAGGTCCGAAACAGAGATGGAACAGGGATGTTATGGTTTGTGTCTAGATGTCTCCCTGGAGCCTCACTCAGTCATGGGATGGGCTTTTCAGAGGTGCCTGGATCTAGAATATGTGGTGCTGGGATCAAGGGTGTCTGATTACTAAGTCAGTCCACTGATTGATTTGGCATAGTTCTGGCTAGGATTAAGGGTATGAGTGCTACATCTGCCCTTGGGTGGATAGCCTGCATAAAATATAAGGGACAGAAAGAGGGCTAGTGTTTTGTTGCCTGCCTGCTTGCTGTGGACTGTTTCTCATCTATGATGCCCCTCTGCCATGCCAGCCTGCCTTGGAGCCAGCAAAATATGGACTGAAACCTCTACAAACTGTGACCCAAATAAACCTTTTCTTCTTTAACTTTGGGTGTCAAGTATTTTGTCTCAGCAATGAGAAAAATAACACCTGGTAGTAAGTGCAAACACAGGCAAGAGAGAACAGGTAGACAAGGGGAGCAGTTGAGGAAATTGAATACTCAAGAATGGTAATCGATGTTACGTGGGGATTGAATTAGAAAGCACAATCTAGGGATTATTAGAGTTCTGCTTCAAGGATAGTAGTGCTGTTAGCAGAGAGAGAATGTCAAGCCCATGTTCAAAGACAACCAAATTCATCTTTGAATGTGCAGTGTCTCTCAGTAGGCAGCTAGATAGATGGTCTGGGATCAGTAGAATGGTCAGGGCTGCAAACAGACATGGAAGTCTTAAGTACAAGTTAGAACTGAGAGAATGAATCAAATCATTGAATAATCAGTGAGCAAAGGTAAGACACTAAGGGTGGGCAGAAGTAGAAAACTAAGCAAAAGAAGTTGAGAAACAGTGTTGGACATCAGAAGACCCAGGAGGGAATGCTCTTACAGAGCCCAGAGAAAAACCACAAGACTTCAGGAAGTAGAGAGCAAGCAACTATGACAAATGTCATGGGCCAGCATGCCATAATATAGTAAACCACCATAAAGTGATGAATGTTGCCCATGAACCACTGAATATCATTCCCTAAAGCATGATCTGAGGTAAACAAGTTCAAGGGTCCATGTCTGAATAAGTTTGGGAATTTTGGATACCATATCTCCCTCTCGTTGTTCTAAAATAAACTTCACTTAGACAACTGAGAAGTTCTGTGATGTTTCTCTCAAAAACAGAAGCAGAGAAGGATATGATTTAACATTATTTAGTCTAAAAATTACCCATCTGTCTTGACCTTGAGGTACTTTCCATGACCTATCACCTATTCATAGACTGTAGCACATGTGCTTGTGGGAAGAATGCATATGAGAAAATAAGAATATTAAGAAAAAGCATTGATGGGTGAAGAAATGTAGGCTCTTTAAGTGCATTAATAGCAACTTATAATTCTTTTTGTTTGTTCAGTTTACAAAATCTTCTACAAACACTATTACATTGAATCTTCACAATGATCCTAAGATGGGTACTATTATTATGCTGATTTTAATGTTAAAGAAACTGAAGCTTATACAGAGAAGTTAAGTAACCTGTTCTAGATCACATAGTAATTAATGGCAAAGTCAGTCTCTGTACTTAGGCTTTGCAAGTCCCAGCCTGTTTGATTCAAACACAACCAATCCCATTTGCTTATTTATTGACTATTGAGCTCATATACTACTGTAGCAAAAGTGAGTGGTTAGAACAGACAAATTCATATTGCCCTGCAAAATCTTAATTAAAAATGTACTTTCTGGTCCTTTACAGAAAGTTTGCTGACCCTTGTTCTTTAAGAAAGTCAGAGAAAAGAATGAGACCAGTGGGTTAAAGAGTAGGTGTTACAGTGACATTATATCATAGGAAGATGCAGGGCCTGGGAAAATGAAAACATTCAATTTTATCAATGAGTCTATTATGTATGTTGCTCTGAAGAACCAACACACAAGGAAGGATATTCTGTCTCAAGCACTTACACAGAACAGAAATCATTCAATGAAAATAAAGGGGTGGTGCAGCATCATTTTATTTTCAGGATAAGAGAATCTTTTTTTTTTTTTTTTTGTGGGTACCAGGGGTCAACCTCAGGACCTTGCACACCAGCAGGCGCCTGTGCCGCTGAGCAATATCACCGGCCCTTTTTTCATATGTGGGTTCCCGGAGTTGAACTCAGGCCCTTGCGCTTGCCAGGCAGGCTCTTATGCCACTGAGCCATCTCACTGGCCCCAGGATAAGAGAATCTTAAGTCTCAAGGAAACACAGTTAGTCCTTCTGTAAAACAGACTTAAGTGTCATCCATGTGTTTGCTGGTTTCATAGGTGAACCAAATGCAGGAATTATGGGGTCATAGAGGCTTTCACACAGATTTCAGAAGAAGGCCTAGGAGGCTAAGCAGTGTGTCCCTGAAAGGGCAGTGCATAAATCTGTTAGAGTAGTCGAAGTGCAGTGGAGACTCCAGTAAATTGGAGGTGTCAAGAATGTGGAACACATGTTGAGGAAAACTGCAGGCAGTGAGTGGAGCCAGTCTGAGAGGCCTATGCATTGTAACTAGCAAAGTCTTAAGGTAGGAGCCATCTAATCCCTTTGGAGCTCACATCTTACCATCTCCTGCCCCAGGTTCTGGACATAGAACTAAAAGATTTAGTTTGCACTGCTTTGTTTTGGTATTGCTTTGGTCTGATTCCATTCTATCCTCCTCACCCTCCCTTTTGGAATGAGACCATTTTCCTTACGCCATTGTATGTTGGAAGTATTTAACTTTGTTATTTTATCAGGAGCTCATAGCTAAGAGTTTGCTTTGAGTCTCAGAGGAGACTTTGGGCATTGGACTTTTTAATCCTGGAGCTGTTAAGATTTTGGCAACTCTGAGAGATGAGCTAAATTCATTTTGCATGAGATTAATATGAACCTTTGGGGGCCAAAGGTAGAATGTTATGATTTAGATCTAAAATGTCCTCAAAAAGTCTCATGTGTTTAGAAGGCAATTGGAACATGGTGTTACTACAGTCATCAATGAATTCATCCATTAATGAGTTCAGTAGCTGAATGTGCTGTTGGGAGGTAGGGCCTCATCATAGGTGGCTCACTGGGTGGTGACATAACTTAGAATGGTGTATTCTTGTCCCTAGCTCCTCCCTTCTCTCTCTGCTTTCTGACTGCCATGGGTTGAATATCTTTCCTCAGCCATAACCCTCTGCCATGCTGTTTCTGATTTGGAAACATCTGATTAAGGACTGATATTATGAGCCAAGATAAACCTTTCTTCCTTTAAATCACAAGTTTTGGGTATTTTGTCCGAGTCATGAGAAAAGTGACTCACACATTGGGTAAAGCCTGAAACTTAAGTTTATAGGGAAAAACCAATTTATTAGAGCTGGGATAAAGTGAAGATTCAGGTAACAAAGGAATAAATGAGCTACAATAAGTGACAGCCACTGTCTATTCCATTTTTTCTCTTTAATCTCAGATATATGCAAAACAGGGATAGGTGTCAATGTTTATTCCAGGTATATCTCTTTTCACAATTGTCTTCTGACATTCCTAAAACTCCTGTTTTCCTTGTTGGTACCAGATCCTGGACTTCTTTACCTGTTTCTGCAAACCTTTCACTTCCTCCCTCTTTAAGATATCAGGACTCTTGAATAACATGTCAAAGGGATTTTCCATAGCTAGTTGATTCCTGAGTTCTCTGCAGATTCAGGCTAGAGATGTCCTAGGTATTTCTCCCCTCTTGGGTGGGAACTATGGTTCCTTGATATTAAAATTTAGATTCTTACATAAGACTTTCTTTCCTCCACTCTACACAGAAGAAGTCAAACTGGAACTCAAACCCCTTAATTTGCTAGAAAGCCTTTTAGGTCACAGGTGTCATTTAGGTCTTGGAATTTCAGTGGGGAGATCAATGCCTGAGAAAAATGGAACAAGTACTAGATATTCGTATATCTTAAAGTAAAAACTTAGAATAGCTATAGAGAACATGCCATGAGATTGTAAAATCAGTTCTGACTAAAACAAATCATTCACTTCCAGTCAATTTGAGAGATTGAGATTAGAATTGGAAAAGAGACTTTCTACATGGAATTGAGGCCATGCTCCCTTTTTCCACAGGGGGATTGAGAAAAGTATATATTACTTATATTAGTCCAAGTAAAGGGGCATCAACATAACAGCTTATAGAGTTTGATATGCACCCATGATAGTTGGAGCACACAGGGACTGCAGTCGATTCTGTTGAGAAAAAACTAAAAAGATTAGTTTAGGTGGGCATAAAGGAGGACAGAGAAGGGATATAAGTTTTTTGGGAGCAAGTTGCTGTATTCTTATCAACAGAGAAGCCAAGTACACGTGTTCTGGAGGCTGGACCAAGAGTGAACTGAACATTTTCCCAAAAGTGATCTCCCTTTTGCTTGTTTTGGAATACCATCACTTTTAATGAACTAGATTCTTTAATACCTGGTTATGACAATTTTTAAGTTGTCCATTTTACCTGTTTATCCCTAAGTATGTGTGAATTAGGTGATAAGTAAAAATATTCATAGCAGCACTGTCCATATAATAGCAGAAAAATATTTTTTAAAAACACAAATGTTTATTGATAGAAAAATTATACAAAAAAATAGATTATGGTGCTTCACTAAATGGCAAACTATGTATCAGTGAAAATGAATAGAATATAGGCACCTTTACCAAAAGTTGAGTTATAGGTATATAATACCATCTGGAATAAACAAGTCCCAGAGGAACACATATAGTTTGCTCTCTTTTCTTCTAAGATTAAAAATGTGAAACTAAACAGTACATTGTTCATGAGTACTTTGGATGATAAGCCATAAAACAAAGACAAAGGAATAGGAACTATATAATTCAGTGTCATGGTAACCTATGGGGGAAGCTAGAAGGCAAGGCAGATGGATGGGTTAGGAGAAGTAAGTTACAGGCAATATTCTAATTCTGGGTTTGGTTGGCTTCATTATTAATGCAATTGAAAAGATGCAATATAATACAATAAAAAGGCACATGTGTGAAGCAATAATGGATCATAAACCAGTACTTGTAATCTAGTTCTGTGCATCTATAGTTTACTTAAAAGAAAAGAAATAAAAAGAAAATCCTGGAGATCTACCTTGCATTTTCAGCTGCAGCTGGGGAAACACAAGTCTACAAAATAAGCTTGGTGAATGAGAAGAAGAGTAAATATTCCCTTTGGCTTGTATCTAAGACATCCGGCTTGTGCCAAGTTACTTTTATCCCACCTCACACATGTGTATGGGGAAAAGCTTTCACTGGCTCTTTATAACATGATAATTAATGTCTTATCATAGTTGAAAGTTAAATTGAAGATGAAAATGAAAACATCAGGACTCTATTGGGGTCAACCAAGTGGAAATGATCTGAAAGACTAAGGAGAAGTTTTTATCACCAACTTAACTATGGATCTTTTTGTTAACGCTGATGTTCACAGGTTTTTCTTTCTTCAGCAAAGGTTATTCTGTCAATGAATAAAAAATAGAAGGTGACTTACCAAACACAAGACTCTGAGGTACAGTAGTTCCAAAGATCCAGTTACACAGAAACGGAGATCTCAAAAAATCAACTAAGAAAAAACTGAGAGATCCTTAAAGATGATACTTTCCTCAGCTTTACAGAGTGATCCGAGACATAAAAAATGTCCTACAGTACAATAGCAATGGAAACATTAGAATTTATTATTAAATTGCATAGCTTTCTCCATGTATTTTTGATGTACCTGAGAGGAAAGAGAAAAGCTCAGACATGCCTGCAATTGGTGGAACATCAGAAAAGGCATTGGTAAGTCTATTCAGAGGGATCTCCACCAAAAGATGTTCCAATATCAATCAGAATCTGCATGGCCCAAGAAGCACCTCTGTCCTCTCTCGCCCACCAGCACACTGAGCACAGAACTTCATGACATTAACTTGTTGACAGAACTGGAAAATGATGCGTATGGCTCGAGTGGAATGAGGGCCAAAGGAGATGCTAAACAGATCTCATGGGGCTTGGATCAGGAAGCAGTGGCTTCTAAAAACCCACTCTGTAAAACCAAGTAATTGATGAAGAGTTTTCTTTTTGACACCTCTCATAATGTTGATAGTGTCTGTCTTTCCTTGGGCTACAAAGCTTGTTGAAGAAAAGATTATGCCTGCCTGGTATCAAGCATACAGATGTCTGCATGTTTCCTTCCTCCATGTTGCTCTGGCACCAAGATGACTTCACATTTTCATGAGGTCTGGGATTGGTTAGCTAGTTCTCAGTCTAAAGAGTGGAAACAAATGTTCACAGATTGGTCCTGGAAGGTAAGGGAAGTGACTGTGACATATCAGGTACTGACATGTTCACAAGGGTGGCTGCCTGTGAAAACTGACTTACCAAATTGGAGAGCACCCAGATCAATTTAAAAGGACTTCATACAGCATTTTATGAAGTAGCTTGATCGAGGTATTGAATGTGGCAGATGGGCTCTTGGAATGTGGCAAGTGGCATCTGGTGACAACAGTCTGCTTTCTCTGACTGCTAGTCATTTAAATTTTAAATTGGTCAGAGGAGAAGTAAGAAGATGCACAGGTCTGCCTGATTCTCAGGAATGCTGTTGATTTTCCCTCCACTCAACAGATGTTTACCTTGGTGATGTTACAACATGGTCAGGAATTATGTGAGATTAGCAACACTGATTTTTAGGGCAGCCATTATGGGCACTGAAGTGGTTTTCAAATGGGTACTAACATTTAGTCACTGTACAAGGAAACATTTAAGTAGCTCAGAAAATATGTCACTTTGCTTTACTTAGATACCCATGACAAGAAGCATAGCAATAATTTACAGCCATTCCTAAACCTGTGTTGTAGATCTGCCAAGGCCGAAGTTGGCGAAGAGGCTTGAGTGGGGGAACTGAGCTCACTCAGATACATTTTGGAGTGAAAGAATAAAATCAACTGTCAAAGAAAATATCTCATGGACCATTTGCAGTGATTCTGGCAGTTTATCCCTTGTGCCAAGTTGGAGGGAAATCACACTTCGTTTATGCCAACTCCTTACATTTCCCAAGAAGGAAACTTAGGGCTGGCAGGCAACTGTGTGAAATAGATTACTGCTGAGATGGAGAAGATGGCTTGCTGGACCTGTGGTCCATGAGCGTAGACCCAGAAGATGCTTAACCGAACTACCTTCTAGCCATGAGTTGTTTCCATGAACCATTGTGCTTACAAGAAAGAGCATAAATCATCATTTTGGACACTCAAACTACTTTTTGAGAGTTTTCTAGGAAAGCAGAGGCATTTGGCTGATACCCATCAAAGCTGGCATGGTATCATGTTTGTGGGGGTTAGCAGTGGTGGGGATGGGGAGGTCCAAATGTAGCCAGTGTCTGGGAATTAAGTCATTCAGGAACAGCAATCTTTTTTCAACTTATTCTGTTTGTTCTTTGCATGAGTAAAATCTGGACTCATTTTGTGAGCAAAGAGGGAACACTGAGTGTTCGTACAATAAAAGATAGAATTTTCCTCAGCACAGTGTATAACTTATCCATAAGAGTCATTTGTTCATTGTTGAATGCCTGTCTATGGCTGACTCTTGGCTTACTTAGGGGATTATGGCCAAATGGAGGTCAGAGACTCCCAGGTAAATCTTGTCTTGTGTCTAAAGCTGAGGAAGAAATGTGAGTTTTGCCTAGCTGGCTGTGCTTGTGTGCTAGGTATGAATAACTCTTATAGGAGAACCAGGAGAAGTTATAAGCAAAGAGGATTATATGTGTTTTCCTCAAATGATATTCCTCTGGGGATAAAGGAGGGAGGCATCTCACTTTTACTTTCTATGCTTGTATCTTGTTTGATTTATTATTATTATTTTTTTTTTGCCAAGGGCATGTGTGTGTTAAAAAGTGAACTTCTATCCAAAGGCTATGGAAGATTTCTGTATTCCAGCTCAGATGTTCATTGTAAAATGAGAGGCTGGTATTTGTTGTTCTTTGTTTTTTGTCTCCTTTTATCTTCTGCCTTGAGGATATATGTTCTTAAGGGAAATAGAAGATTTTAGTCTAAAATCTGGATGCCAAATATTTAACATCTGAGCTATGTATAATCTACGCTACTTAGTTGCTTTCAGAAGCAGGTTTTCAATGTGTATATGACTTAAGATATATAAATATACTGCTGTACTACTCATTTGAAAATAAATCAGCTAAGCCAATTAATTAGGCTTGTGAAATACTGGAAAAATTTTTGTTTTGTTAAGCTTTCTTATTCTTTGTGTGTCCACTCCAACTTAACATTTTTATTCAGTTCTGAGTACGTACAAAATATCTTTAAGATGAATAAATATTCTAAGATGAATCATATTTAAATACTGCCCTTTAGGGCCGGTGAGATGGCTCAGCGGCTTAAGCGCCTGCCCGGCAAGCGCGAGGGCCCGAGTTCGACTCCCGGAACCCACATACGAAAAAGGGGCCAGTGATATCGCTCAGCGGCACGGGCGCCTCCTGGCACGCGAGGTCCTGAGGTCGACCCCCGGTACCCACAAAAAAAAAAAATACTGCCCTTTAGAAGTTTACTTCTGATAGGTGGAAAATATAATAATGCATACAAATTGAAAAACCAAGGTCTGTGGAGTGCAAAGGAATGAGTCATAGCCTAAGGAACATCCAACAGAACATAAAAGTGTTTTGGTTGAAATGATTATTATTTCCAAGATAATGATGTATCTCATCTCTTATAACGACAAAATGATTAATACCAAAATTTGCAGTGAGATACAGATAGCACTGGGCTGGTTATCCAAATAGCTGGACTTCAATCCCAGCTAGATATAAAATGGCCCCAAAGCCTCATCTATTTGAAGGGTGATTGGGTTATGTGGGCATTATAGTGAACTTGGTGTTGGGAGGTGGGGTCCGGTAGGAAAAGCTAGGTCACCGTAAGCGTGACCCAGAAGGGTGTATCTCCCCTCCTGGCTTCTCCCTTGACCCTGCTCCCTCACTGTTATGCCATGAGCAGGTTTTTTTCACCCAAGCCCTTCCACTATGCCTTCCTGATTATAGCAAACTATGGATGAATAACATGAGCCAATATAAATGTCTCCTCCTTTAATTGTGGGTGTGGAATATTTTGTCCCAGCCATAAGAAAGTAACTAAGGTAATTAGGTAGGCTTTTGGCAATTATCAGACTTCAGCTTCCTCTCTAATTCCATGGTCTGCCTCACTACACACTCAGGAGGGGGCTCTGGGATAGGTGAGTACATATCTAATAATCACTATTGGACTTTTGAGCTGTGGTGGAATTTGTCATGTGGTGAAGGGAAAGGTTATTATTCTGAGCCTTTGAGTTGAAGTGCTCCTTTCTGCTGTTCTGAAATTCATATCTATGCTGTCTTGTCTTCTTTTACTATAAATGGTTAGGGAATGGCTTCAAGGTCTTTCTTTGGTTTAGAAGGAAGGACTTAGAAAGCCAAAGAGACTCACACAACTTCTCAAGGAAAGGATGCCTGGACATTATCTTATGTCCACAGGTTCAAGTCATGTTTGTCCTCCATCCTTGACCCTGGAAGGGTTTTTCAGCTTTAGCATGCTAAGATTCGTATCAGAGGGTTGAGAATTTGGTTGGCCTATTGGAAAAATAGTGAACAAAGTCAATGAGGTGGTTTTAAATCTCAGTTCTTTGTTCATTTATTTGAGGGGAAAAGGCTTCTTTATAGCTCTATGAAGCCTTGTTCAACCAACCAGGGAAGTCCAGTACCATTTGAAAAGAATCTCATTTAAGTAAATGAAGTAATTTTGCTTGGACTATTGTCTTTTTATTTCCCTTGAGAACATGGAAATGATGACTACAGGACAGCTGAACATCTGTGTTTTCAGTATGGTAAGACTAGTCATTTTGGGCTTTATTATTTTCCAAAAGAAATAAGGTTAACTTAGCTCTGATAGTTTCCTATATCTTTTTCTTTTTTCTTTTTTTTTTGGTTTTGATTTTATAAATCAATTCACTCTGTCATTTGTCATAAGCAAAGGTAGCAAGACGCTACATATAGGAAAACACAGTATCCTTCTTTTATTTTTTTCAAGTACCTTTCTTAATATCAATTCAAAGCCCATAGATATGCTGCATTAGATTGTCACTTGTTAATTAATTAATTAAATAAACATATTTGTTGAGTGTCCTCCATGCAATGCTACCTTTTGCATTATACTTTCACTTAGGGCTTTTAACTTGAAGCCCTTGGATAATTAGAGGGTTCAAGGATGACTTTTCAGGAGGCTACCCATCCCCTGAAATTGTAAGGGAATTTTTGTGTATACATTTATCTAAAAATATAGATCCATACTTTCATAGGATCTCTAAAGGGATGTGTGACCTAAACAACACTGGAATTACACTGAAATCAAAATTCTTTAAGGTCACTGGCTTTATATTTTTATTCCCTTGGTGTCTGCTGGTACACAACGTACAGAATGGGATGGAAGCAGAGATACAGAACCCATGTGGGGAGCTGCTCCCGCCTACTGAATCAGAATTTGTGGGAGAAGGGTAGGCATTGATTGATGAATTGCAAACAGGCTTTTCAGGTTGACCCCCCCCATCTTCATCCCCAGGTTGAAAGTCTCTGGTCTGGGAGGTAAGTTATATAGATGAATATTAAATACACTTTGAGGCAGGATGAACTGCATTCTAAGACGAGATCTCATTAGCATGCACCGGCGAGCAGAGGAACCTGTATGGATGTCGGAGTATCTGTGTCTTTCAGCCGGACCTTGAAGCGTGAGAACAATTCAATAAGAATGGAGTGAAAAGCCTTGAAAATCCTGAGTGCAAAAATTCTGACGCTGGGAAAGGGAAGGAAAACAGAGTTTTGTGATTTTTCTCTTGTCACAAAGGTTTTCAAATAAGGAAATAGGTAGTACAGCAGGCAGGTGCAAATATATGAATGCGAAACTGTAGACGAGGAACTACGCAAGTTAATTTATTTGAGCTGTCTGACAATGCCTTTCACCACTGACGTAGCTTTACCATAAATCTACCCTCCTTTTATTCATAAGCAGTATGTGCAGTTTGACTAGATTCGAGCAAGGAGATGGCATTTCCACGAGCCAATTCAGTTTATCTGTATAATTTTTAAAAAGAAGCACGTTTATTAAAGCCTCTTAATAAAAAGCCAAACAAAAACAAAAGCAAAAATCCACAACCACTTGGGATTTCTAGAATATGCTGATAGAGATAGTATTTGTCACTTAGGCTGACAATTCAGTCTAAATGATCTTTGGCAGCTTGATGTCATTAGTTAGTATTTGGCTAACAGCATAATATTTTCTTCATTAATTTTGTTCAAGAAACTATCTGTTGGATATTGTGTTACTTTCCTATGGGTGCACGGCAACTTACCACATATTTGGCGTCTTAAAGGAACAGAAATTGATTTGCTCACAGTATGGGAGTTCTAAAATCCAAAATCAAGATGTCAGCAGGGATGAATTCTCTCTGTGGGCTCTAGAGGGACACCTGCTCCTTGCCTGCTCCGGCTTCTAGTGGCTTTGAATATATCTCTGCACCAAGCCTTCTTCTTTGTGAATCTGTCTTCTTTTTCATTCCTCTCTCTCATAAGGGCACTTTTTATGGTGTTCTCAATTTTCATTGATTTCTGTCCTAATTTTTACCATTTCTTTTGCTCATTTGCATTTAATATGCACTTCCTTTCTCCTTTTTAGTTTCCTAAAAGGAAAAGTAACTAGATTATTGCTTTTAGATCTTTTTATTTCCTAATATATGCTTTCAGTGCAATACATTTTCTTCTAAGTACTGCTTTCACTGCATCCTTTAAATTTCAATATGTTGCACATTAATTTTGCTTTAGTTTGGAACACTTTTTCAAAATTTCAAGGTTTCTTCCTTGTGTTATTTAGAAGCAGGGTGTTTAATCCTCAAATATTTGGAAATTTTTGTCAGTTATCTTTCTGTTATTGATTTTAGTTTCATTATGAACTGAGAGCATGCTTTGTATGATTTCTATTCTCTTACATTTGTTAAGGTGTGTGTTATGGTCCAGAATATGGTTTCTCTTGGTGACTGTTCTATATGAATATTAGAAGAATATGTACTCTGCTGTTGGATGAAATATTCTGTAAGTGCCAATTAGATTCAATTTATTGTCTCTGCTGGTAAGTTCAATTTGATTAATTTTTGTCTGCTGGATCAGTTTCTTATTGTGGCAATGGATTTGTCTATTTCTCTTTCTGGTTGTACCATTTTTTATTTCATGTATTTTGATGCTCTGTTGTTGGGCACATACATATTAAGGATTGTTATGTCATTTTTGTTGAATTGAACCCTTTACCATCATTTAATGTATCGCTTTAACCTTGATCATTTTCCTTGATCAATAATTCGCTTTGTCTGAAAATAATATAGCTACTCCAGCTTGATGAATATAAGCACATTTCATCTCTCTTCATTCCTTTATTTTTAATCATTCTGTGAGCTTAATGTGGGTTTCATATAGACAGCATATAATTGGGTTTTGTGTGTGTGTGTTTAATTCATCCGACATTTTCTGTCTTTTAACAATTCATGTTTAAATTGGCAAACGCTATAGCTGGATTGGTATCTATTATATTTCTAGCAGTTTTCTGTTCCTTGTTCTTGTTCTCTGTTTCTTCTTTTTGTCACTCATTCTTTTTCTTCCTTCTCCAGTTTAACGAGCATTTTAAATCATTCCGTTTTCTCTCTTCTCTTGGCATATCAATTATACTTCCTTCTAAATTATTTTAGTAATTGCTCTAGAGTTTGTAATATACTTTACAACTAATTTAAGTCCATTTTCAAATAGCACTGTACTGCTTTATGGGTTTTGCAGGTATCTTAAAATGGGAATCCCCAATTTGCTCTTCACATTCCTTATTACATTGGTGCCCATTCATTTTGGGTATCCATAGGCTACAATCATCCAACATATTGCTCTCTTATTATGTTTCAAGAAATTATTGTCCATTAGCTCATTGAAGGAGAAAGATAAAAGATTTCATTTTACCTTCATTTAAACCATCTCTGTCGTTCTTTCTTAATGTTTGCATGTCTGACATATACATTTTCCTCTCTCTGAAGAAAATTTTTTAGTATTTCTTGCAAGATCAGCTTAATAACAACAAGCTATCTTGATTTGATATTTTTTTATGTCAAGAAAGTATTTTTTCTTCACTTTTTAAAATACTATCACTGGATACATAATTCTAGGTTTTTTTTTTTTTGCTAACTTTCAATGCCTTAAATATTTCACTCCACTGTCTGTCTTCTTGCTTACATGATTCTGATGAAAAATTCATTCTAATTCTGATCCTAGTTCCTTTATAGATATGGTGGTTTGTTTCCCTCTTTTGTTTCTTTCAACATTTTTTATGTATTACATTTGGACTGTAGTATACCTGTGGGTGGATTTACTGGGTTTCATCCTGCTTGAACTCAGAGCTTCCTGGACCTGAAGTTTGGTGTTTATCAGTAATTTTAGAAAATTCTCAGCCATCATTGCTTCAAATATATATATATATATTTGATCTGTTGCTTCTTTCTTCTCTTTCTGATAGTCCCATTATGCATTTGTTGCATCTTGGATTCTTTGTTTCAATTTCCTCATTTTTTTCTTTGCTTTTCTGTTTCGGAAATTTCTATTCACATACTTTCAAGCTTACTGATTCTTATTTTATTTTATTTTTTTGAGTTTTTAGTATTTATTGTTTATAAAAAAGCATCAAAATTTCAACATCAACTGGTTTTTGGTGTACAAAATCTAAGAACATCAGAAATAAATTTCCATATGAACTACAATGAAAATACCAAGCACTCTACAAAAAAAAATCTTTACTTTAATTATCACATCGAAGGCAGTCTGTAGACATGACAACAGCACGTTCCACGCACGCACATCGCTTACGCTGACAGCACATGTCTTTTGCTTTCCTGGCCTTTTTGTAGGACACACTTGACATCTTAGTGGTCTTGCTGTTTTGTCAGTAAGTTCTTATTATATTATACAGTATATAGTTAATAGAGACATAAAATATCAATAAAATAGATTATTAAATTCTTAATATGCACTGTGCATTTAGAATAGACATCAACATTTTCACATCAGATGTTTACTTGCTTACAAAACCTAAAAGATAACATAAAAAATAAATTCCTATATGAACTACAATGAACAATGTCAATAGAACTCTACCACAAAAATCAATTTTGCTTCAATTGTCACACCCAAGGCAGTCTTTACACATGACAACTGCATATTCCATGCATATGTCTTGCTTACACTGACAGCACATGTGCTTAGCTTTCCTTTCCTATGTAGCAGTCTTGTCACCTTTCTTCTCTTCCTGTTTTGTCTGGAGCTTCCTACTATATTGTACACCATGCACTTAGCAGGGGAATAGGATATTAATAAAATACACTATTAAATATGTCATGAGTGCTTAGAATAGACATGGACATTTTCACATTAGCTGTTTACTTGCTTACAAAACCTGAAAGATAACATCGAAAATAAAAACCTATGTGACCGACAGTGTAAATACAAATAAAAGTCTAACACAGAAATAAGATTTGCTTCAACTGTCACACCCAAGGCATTCTTCACTCATGACAACTGCCATGTTCCATACACAAGTATTGCTTACACTGGTAGTACATGTTTGTTTTCCTGTACTTTCTTGTAGGACCCAGTTAGCATCTCTTTTGTTTATCTATTGTCATAATATGTCTTTATGATGCTGTGCCTGCCTGTTCACCTGTCAGCTGGAACTCAGCCATCAGGTCCTTATTCATATAGTAATAAACCAAATGATGTTGTGAACAGACTTGTTGCTTCCAGCTCCCAAACTAAGTGGAATGTGACATTCGACAGTTGGTTTACCAGTTTTCGATTGATGTCACATTTGCTAACACAGCACAAGTTGACCAGCACAGGAACTGTACACAGGAACAAAGCAGAAATTCCAAACAAAATGTTGCAATTTCAAAACAGAGAATTATATTGTACAATCTTTGAATTTGAGAAAGATATAACATTAGACTCGTACATGGCAAAGAAAAGCAAACTAGTACTGCTGATATCAACAGTTCACCATGATGGAAATATTGATAGGGAAACCTCAACAAAACAGAAGCCTGAGATGGAAACTTTCAACAACAAAACAAATGCGGAATAGATGTTGTTGATGAATTGTGCAGCAACTGTGATGCCACTTGAAACACAAAGCATTGGCCAATAGTTGTGTTTTACTTGATCCTTAAACATGTGTGGTGGGCCGGTGATATACGCATAAGTGCCTGCCTGGCAAGCATGAGGTCCTGTGTTCAAATCCCGGTACCCACCTATAAAAAAAAATGTGTGGCATAATAGTTTGATAGTTTACAAGGAAAATAATGGTGCAAAATATCACAGAGAAATTTTCTTAGAGGATTGGGACAGGAGCTCATAAGAGATCATTTACAGCAAAGGAAAAGCAAAATGGTTCTACCTAGGGAACTTCACTGATTCTTTTTTTAGCCATTCTAAATGTACTGGTGAGTCCATTGGAGGTATTCTTCATTTCTGTTGCAGTGTTTCTGATTTCTGGCATTTCCTTTTGACTCTGAGAGTTCCTATCGCTCCTTACATTTCCTATTGTTTTTCTTGCATGCTGTCCACTTTTTTCATTTGGGTTATTTTAAATTGCTGGTCTGATAATTCCAAAATTTGTGCCACGAGATTCTGGTTCTGAGGCTTGCTTTGTTTCTTCAGATGGTGCATTTGCATTTTTTAGCGTAAGTCTTTGTTGAAAGTCAGACATGATGTATTGCATAAAAGTAACTAAGGCAGGGCCGGTGAGATGGCTCAGTGGCGTAAGCGCCTGCCTGGCAAGTGCGAGGGCCCAAGTTCGACTCCTGGAACCCACATACTAAAAAGGGAGCTGGTGATATCGCTCAGCGGCACGGGCGCCTGCTGGTGCGCGAGGTCCTGAGGTCGACCCCCGGTACCCACAAAAAAAAAAAAAAAAAAGTAACTAAGGCAAATGGACCTTAATTGTTAGGCTTATATTTACTTGACTAGCAAGTGTCTATTTCTTGTTTGCTGTGATTTCAGTTCTTAAAATATTTTTTAGTGTCTTTGTTTTTTTCTCTTCCATTGTCCTGAGTCTCTCTAGAAATTAGTCTTTAGATAGACTCTTGCTTTTCTTTCAGCTGTGGTCCTCTGTTATTTCATAGGAGCTCTATTGGCATGGCGGGAAAGTGAAGGGAAGATGAAGTATTGTATAATACTATGGTCAGGTCTTAGTCTTTTAGTGTTCTGTGTCCTTGACTGTGACCTTCAGAAGTACTTATACACTTCACCTTTCCCCATTCAGGTGAAACGGAAACCATAGAGGAGACTGGAGTTGGGTAATTACCTTCCTCTATGTCAGATAGGCTATGGTAAAACCAGATTTGGTTATACTAAGATAAAATAATTTTCCTTAAGGGCAGACAGTTGTTAAGGAGAACAGACTACTTTAAACCAACTTTAAAATTGTCACATTCCCCATTCCTGAGCTATAAACGGTAAGAGGATTTTTCTCTGATCTTCATAATGAGAATTCACTGGGGATTTTGGAGGTAAAACTCAAGAAAGGATTTTTTTTCTCTGAAATCAGTCAATGTTTATTTTCTAGCAATGAAGTCGATTACCATTTAAGTATTCCTACCAGGCTCTAGTGGTGGCCTCTGTACTCAGCCCTCTCCCTGTTTTCAGGGTGGTAAAAGTGCCCTGTGATCTCAATTTTGTGACAGATGTAGGAAGAATTATTGATTTTCAGTTTGTTCAGCCTTTTTATTGTTATAAAGATGGGAATAATGACTCCAGTCTCTTCACATTTTGGACCAGAAACCAGATAATTGTAAACCAGGTGTTAGGGGATAGGAACAATTATCAGGAAAAACAACTGCACTTAGCAATTTCCAACATCTCTTCCAGCTCTGAATTTTTTTCTAATTCTACAAATATTTACCTTATAAATTCAAGGCATGCAAAGTTGTCATTTTGTATCTTTGACGTTACCGTTTTGAGGTAAGATAGTAGTTTGGAGAAAGTCTGCATATAAACCAGAAGTCCATCTTTGGTTTCAGCTGACCACGGGTGCTGTGGTCTGCAAAAAGCTGCCACATTTTTCTAGAGCATGGCTTCTTCACCTATGAAATAAGGCATGCAACTCAAATGGCAATAAATGCTAACAGTCTGCTATTTTAGAGGATGATTCTTTAAAGGACTCATTGCAAAAAAGTGCCTAATTTATTGCTCACAGCCAGGTTCTTATACATGAAATATTTAATTGGCATTGAGCAAATAGCTATTTAAATGTCAGTTGTTAATCTAGGTATTATCTCTGGCAGCTTGCTATTTTCTAAATGGAAAGGAGAGTTCTTGCTGATGCTTCCATTTGTTTTAAACATAAATATGGTTTGAGGTGGCTGGAAGATCTGAAAATGGGACAAATTGGCCTAAATTGATTAAGATAAGTTTTTGAATAACTGATTGTTGTGGTTTGTGTCTGGATGTCCCTCCAAAGCCTCATGCTGTAATGGGGGGTGGGCTTTTTGGATGGCTGAACCTAGAGTTTGTGATTGATTCATGGTTTAATGCTGGGATTAAGGGTATAAGTGCTACACCCACCCTGGGGGTTAGCCTGCATACAATATAGGGGAAAGAAAGAGGCTTGCTCCCTCCTCCTCTCTTATTGCTTTTGGTATCTTCTGTGGCCATGAACAGTTGCCCCTCTGCCACACCACCCTGCCTTGGAGCCAGCCAACTGTGGACTGAAACCTCTACAAACCGTGAACTAAATAAACTTTTCTCCTTTAAACTTTGGGTGTTAGGTATTTTGTCTCAGCAACCAGAGAAAAGTAACTAAGACAGAATTTGGTACCAGAGAAGTGGGGTTGTTGCTGTGGCATTACCTGGCCATGTGGCTCAAGGGCCTTGGAACTGGCTTATAGGAAGGGAAAGAATTAGGAAAGGTTCAGAGATGCTGGCTGAAAAAGCACAGCTGGAATGCCCCAGGCTGTACTGTATGGGAGATTCTCATCAGAGCTCAGAAGACCAGAAGGCTGATAGAAATCCTGCTGGTAAAGACCAGGCTTGAGAAGTTTCTCCTGGGAAGGACTGTGTTGGCTATTGGACTCCAGATGATGTGTGCTATACTTTGGTAGAAAGTTTGAATTTTGCTCTTGTCCAGAGAATTTGCTTGAGACTAAGATTAAGAGTGACATACTAACTAATCTTGTGGAAGAAATTTCAAGGCAGTCTAATGTTGAAGCAGTGGCATGGCTACTTTTGGGGGCTTTTAGCCAGATCTGTATTGAGAATCAAGAGGAAAGAGCCCAGCAGAATGATTTAAAATGTTGTGAGTTTGGGCAGAAAGGAAGCTCCAGTAAAGCTGTGGGCTGCAAAGATAAGAGCAGAGGAGATCTTGATTGCTGAGAAGAAAATGGAGAATAGAAAAGATGGCCTGAAGGCAGCACAAGAAGCAGCAGGACTCCACACTTTGCAGCATCAAAATAGCAAAAGTGAAAGACTTTGCTTTGAGAAGAAAGCCACAGAGCACCATGTTCCAGAATGGTGGCAGCCTAGAGAATTTGTTCCTTGAATTGGATTCAGAGTGCTCAGTGATCCAGGCATTGGACCCCTATAGCTAAGAGAAGACCTTGGCATCATCCATGTGGTGCTGGTTTTAGGCGCATGCAGAATGCAAGAGTTCTGAGTTCTGAGGTTAAAAAAAAATCTGGCCTCCACCCAGATTTCAAAAGAAGGCCTGGTAGGCCAGGCAGTGTGCTCCTGAGAGGGCAGTATGCGAAGCTGTGAGTGTGAAATCAAAGGTGCAGTGGAAGCTCCAGAAGTTTAGAGAAGCCTGGAACATGGCTTGTCTAAGGAAAACTGCAAGGAGGGAGTAGAGCTGGCCCGAGAGAGAAGCCATGGGAGCTACAACCACCAGCAGTGCTATAGGAGTGGAACCACCCAAGCCCTTTGTGTCACATCTTGCCACAGATTGCCTCAGATGCTGCACATGGAAGTACAGGACTTAATGTTTTCCCTGATGGATTGTGGACTTGCTTTGGTCCCATTCCTTTGTATCTCCTTGTTTGTAACTTTTGGAATGGAAATGTTTATATTGTGCCATTGAATGTTGAAAGTGTTTCCTTTTCATTTGTATAGGGGGTTACAGCTGAGTTTGCCTTATATCTTAGAGGAGACTTGGGATTTGGACTTTTCAGCAATGCTGAAACTGTTAGGACTTTGGGAACTCTTAGAGAAGGACTAAATGCCTTTTGCATAAAGGAATGTACATGAGTCTTTAGGGGGCCAGGGCTGGAATGTTATCATTTGTGTCTGAATGTCCCCCCAAGGCCTCATGTGGTCATGAGGGGGATGATGGGGGTAGGCTTCTTAGAGGCAACTGAATCTAGAGTTTGTGATTGATTCATGGTCTAATGCTGGGATTAAGGGTGTGAGTGCTACACCCACCCTGGGGGTGGGTAGCCTGCATACAATATAGGGGAAAGAAAGAGGCTTGCTGCCCCCTCCTCTCTTGTTGGTTTTGGTATCTTCTGTGGCCATGAACAGTTGCCCCTCTGCCGCAGCACCCTGCCTTGGAGCCAGCTGACTGTGGACTGAAACCTCCACAAACTGTGAGCTAAATAAACCTTTTCCCCTTTAACTTTGGGTGTTGGGTATTTTGTCTCAGCAATGAGAAATATAACCAACACACTGATTATCTGAAAGGATAACACAAACTAAGAATATCAAATACTTATTTTTAGCTCTTAATGTTAAAATTATTGAATTTGCCAGCAGAGTCAATTGGAACACAAAAAGTTCAAGCAGTTACCTGGCTATTTATGCTATCATGTACCAAAAAAGCAGAATTGTTTTTCTTCTTCACTGTTTTAAGTATAGTTTGAATGAATTGACCAAATAGACTTTCTTTGGTTATTACCTAAGTACAGAATTATTCTAAACCATAAACTGACACTTTATTCTGTACTTTCATCTTTTAATCAATTTGACTGTCATTTATGCAATATGTACAGAATGATAGGTATTTATTTTAGAATCCACCAATCAGTCAATCAATCAATGCATGTCAATCCTGAAGATTTCACAGTTTTGTATGGGAAGAGAACAACCTGGTGAAGCTTTGTCTTGAAATTTACACTATAGGTAGAGCGACTGATTTGAGGGTCATCAATCTATATAGATGGGTGCACTCTACCAATATGAAGACTTGAGAATTGCCAATATTTAACGAGTTTGCAGAAGAAAATCACAATGAGAGGAAAACAAATACTGAATATAAAAATGTAGAGAGATAACTACAGAATTAAATATTTATTTTTGTTTGGATTTCCTAAGAAGCAAACCAGAGATCAGGTTTGAATTCAAACAATGTATTAGGTGAGTAATTCTAGGAAGTACCAGGAGGGAAGTGAGGAAATCAGACATAGAAGAAAAGAAATACAAAAAAAGTGTATGTTATCAAGCAAATTGTAGTTGTGAGCAACTGAAGCTTAACTTCAATATGAATTTCTGGGAAACAGGTACCCCAGGTTGTCTTGTCCAAGGGGTGTTAGTCACTGGTTAAAAGCTATTTGCAGGGATTTTAAATAGCCTGGCAGTTCTGGATTATCACATGTTTAGTATGAGTGGGGTTCAGGTGGTTGGAAAGAGTCCTCAGGCAAGAGCGTAAGGCACTGGTATTTGTAAGTCTGGATTGATATGCATGGAAATGTGTTTAAGAGATATAGATAGATCATTGATATACTTGTCACAGTTTAGGGCCATAAGAACCAAAGGAAGAGAGATTTTCTGGGAAGATGAAATAGTAAGGAATGTTAATGCAGATTGGCATATCAAATAAGAAAAGAACTGAGCAGTGTAGGAGTCTTTACACTGAATTATATGTGAGGGGGAAGTGCTAAAGGAAATGGAATAAAATAGAAATAAACAAATAGACAGGAAATGAATAAACAATAGAGTAAAATGCCAGAGGAGATGAAATAAGTGTATGTGTAATTAAAATAAAAAACTTCCCACATAGACAAATTAAACAAAATAATAGTTAAAAACAAAAATGCCCTTTATGATTTAATTCATATATCAACTTTTCCAGGATACTCTTCTCGAACTGCAACAGTGGTGTAAGCACTACTTTACTTCCTAATATACCCTTTGCTCATTTTTATGATGGAACTTCCCATCTACACTCCAAATTATTTATTTGCTGTTTATGTAGGGATGATCTTGGGCACTGAGAGAAGTTAGAGCTCTATTTGGTTCATTTAAGCAAAAAAGAATTGAACTGATTTGTGCCCAGCAAACTTATGGCACATTAATAGAAACTAAACCAGTGTCCCGGGGGATATAAAACTGATCACACAGTGTCCATCCCAAATCAAGGTTAGTTACGTTGTTCATGTTTCCTCCTGACACATTGAAAAGCCGTTGGCATTGCAGCCCATCTCCAGAATTCAGAATGATTTCTTTAGAGCAGTTACATTTTTCCTGAACAGGCTATAGATGGAGATATTCATCTATTTCTTTTGTTTTCTCAACAGTTGAGATGAACAATATACTCAACAACTGAAAGAAAATAAATTGGAATTTTTCCTCATTTTAAAGTCTCATAGATATGGTTTAGAGTATTATTTAAGGCAGATAAGATATGAAAAATATTTTGGAGTTTTAATCCAGACAATTTATTAAAATGGGACATTATTATATGCAACTTCTTTCTGTATATGTGCATTTTCTAAAGAAGATAGAATTTACCTTTTAAAATATGAAACAGATTTAATCAAAAATGAAAATAACTTAAAGCAATTCCATTTATTTCCTAAAATCTGCACTTTGTAAACAACACTGAGGGACGGAAAAGTTAATTCACAACTGGAAAAGAAAAGCAAAATTTGCAAATGTTTCTGCATAAATTTTCACATTTAAGTGTTAAGAAACTATTTTTATAATTATTTAAATAGAATAATTATGAGTATCTTTTTCCTCACAAACAGGCTATTCTGTTGTTTGGGTCAGGAAGGGAAAGAAAAACAATTAGTACGTGACCTAGGGCGAGATATGGAGCAATAAAAACAGAACATAACAAGCTTCTGACACTGGCCAAGCACGGGACTTCTGTGAGCTGCTAGTTTCTTCTCTGTCCAATGAGAAAAAAATTTTTGTTGAACCAGATCATATAGACTAAGGTGAGCAAATCAGTAATTGTGATCAAGTGGGGCAGGGGGATGCTACCCGCCTGGAGGATGCTTAGGATATGGTGCTGCCCAGGATCTGGGATAGAGTCTCCTGCTTCTGCCACCTGCTCCAGGTTCTTTCTACCCTAGTCTGCTATGGGAGCCCTATTAGGGCCTGTGCAATCTCTCCTGCTGGTACTGCTGTAGCGCAGCCTGTGCACCCAGGAGCTCCGGAGAAGCCGTGTGAGCCAGCTAGGGGCCCTGGTGAACTAGCAGAGCCTCTGCTTTCAAGCCTCGTGCTCCTTCTTGAGGCTCCTGATGGGCTCAGAGAGTGGAGCTGTTCAGACTGCAGGTGGTAATGGCTAATGGGAGGCTGCCAGGGCCTGCACATCCTGCCCACCAGTGGGGGACAGTGAGAGGATGGATAAGGGGTGCCTAAACACAGGAGAAATAAGTTCTAGTGATCTGCAGCACAGTGGGGTGACTGCATTCACAGTAGCCTGTCATGAAGTTTATGAATGACTAAAAGAGAGGAGCTTGAAAGCTTCGAACACGAAGTAATGATAATGAGATGGAAACGTTAATTACCTTGATTTGATCAAATCATATTGTATATACGTATTGAAATATCATACTTTATCCTAGGGATATGTACAATTATTACCTGTTAATCAACAATTTAGATTAAAAAATACCTTGGCAGAGTCAATGGAAGGCTGGAGGACTCTCTTAGTTACTTTCTTGTTGCTGGGCATCTTGTTGCTCGACATCCACAAGGTAAAGGAAGACAGGTTCATCTTAGCACACAGTTTGTAGAGGTTTTAGTCCATAATTGGCTGGTTCCAAGCCAGGGCAGCATGGTAGAGGAGAAGCAGTTCATGGCAAGGCAGGCAGGTAACAGCGAGACTTCCTTCTTCTTTCTCTTTTTATTCCATCCTGGCTGCAAGCCTACTGGTTGGTGCCACCCACTCCCAGGATAGGTTTTCCCTCTTCAGTAAGTCCATCACCCATACCCAGAACCATGCTAAGCCAAACAGTGGACTAATCTGGTATCAACACACTCATGATCCAATATCACACACCCATGATCCAGCTACTCCCAAAAGCCCCACCTAGGAGTGCATGAGGCTTTAGGGGGACATCTAGATATAAGCCATAACTAGGATGACATGGGCAGGGAGACTGCTTCTACCTGTTCACTGTGAATAGGATAAAGGACTCCCTCATCTCCTACAGCACCCAGACTTCACCTTGGTGGTACAAGGACCAGATGTGCACCATGCTTTTCTTCCTTCAGATACCCACTATTATGTGATGCTGAGGTCTGCCATTCTGGATGTGCTTGTCCCTCAGGACCTCAACCTAAAGGACAAGCCTGAGACCTACTTTGGATCAGATGCTACTGCTGGTAAATTGAAGCAGATTTCACCTAGTCTTCATCCAGTACTTAACACAAGTTGCTGAAGTCAAGGCTGTTTAACAGAGATCCTGGAGACATATATATGCCTACTATTGAAGCCTGCATCCTGCAGACAGCTAGGTATACCTGTAATCAGGGTGATGCCAATGGATTTATTACAAGATATGACTGGAAACTTTCTGACCACAATTTTCACTGAAAAATAAAAGCCACTAATATTCTATCTGAACCAGAGTCTTCATCGTGAAGCTACTCTGTGGAGGGAAACACACACAACTGGCTTCATTTGGCTGTACCAGTGATGATTCCAAGGTCCTCAAGCCTGTTGTTTCTCCTTGCATATCTGTAGCTTTCATCTCTTTGTGGCTGAATTATTTTTCTTAACCTTTCAACCTATGCTCTCCCATTCTTCCCAACAGTGGATATAAACGAAGAGCTTACATCTTTCAGCCTGCGCAGTACCAATCCTGTGCGTGGCTATCCCAGGAGTACTCCTCTCTGGGCATTAGCTGCTTCAACCTTGGCCAAAGAAAACCGCACTCCCTTGCTGGATTTGTTCTAAAACTAAAGGTTGCATTCCCCAAAAGGAAAGAAGATGTGCCCTAAACTAGTAAAGGGCAGACATCTTGATGCTAGCTAGCTGTTGGAATTGAGGCACTTTAGGAACAGCAATGGAGCCATTCAAGACTTGCCACTTAACCCGGACCAAACAGCAGTGCAGACAAAGGCATGCTGCCTAGACAGACTCCCCAGTGACTGCGTCAAGATTTCATAGAAAACGCCTTTTAATTCTCGGAACTCAAAGGAACATCTTAATAATCTTTCTGTAAGAGGTTGAGTTTCTGAGAACATGACCAACTTGCTGCTGCCCTGGGGGAACATACCTAATAACGTGAGAACATAAAAGAATCAGAAAAGAAAATGCAGATTGTTACTTAAGATTAAATAATTGCAGAAATAACAATCATTTATCTTTATGTCTTTGCATTAGGAAAGTAGAGAACATATGTAAAAGGCAGGATGATTAACTTAAAAATTGCTGTCAGAATTGAAGCCCATTAATGTTTCTCCACACTTGATTAGGGAGGGTGCCAATTACAATGAAAACTGCTTGCTGCTGAAGTAGTTCTGTTACAGATTTATTGCCACCCCCTAAAAAATGTGGGATGATAGTAGTTGCTATCCTTTATCTGCTGGGAAATGTTCCAGGACCCCCAGTGGATGCCTAAAACCCACGAAAAACAATGTTTTTCTTGTACTTATAAGCCTATGATAACTTAACTTAAAAATTATGCACATTAAGAAATTAGCAATCAGAAAAAATGAAATAGAAAATTTATAGCAACATATTATAACAAAAGTTATGTGAATGTGGTCTCTCAAAATATCATCTTATACTGGACACACCCTTCTTGTGATGATGTGAGATTAAGGCAGGTAAACGACCTAGGCATTTTGATATAAAATTAGCCTACTGTTAACCTTTTGCTATATCAGAGGGAGGACCTTCTTCTCTGAGTGATCCTGGATCACTGAGCCATGGTGCTATCGTGACTGGTGCTCGGGAGAAAATGGTATTCATAGTTGGGACTCTTTGAGAGTTGACAATTCTTTTTCTGAAATGTTTTGGAAGAACACTGTAATCAGAAGTTGTTGTCTTTCTTTTTAACTCGTAAAATGTCACTGCAAAAGTTGTAATCCTTCATTGATGAAGTGGCTTTAACACTACATTCCAACTGAGGACTGTATTCCACAATTTTGTCTTGTCAGGCCTGCGCCACTTGAACTAATTTGGTAAAATTTAGCAATGCCCACATTATGAGTTCTGCTGCAGTTTCTTCTGCATCTTTCTCTGCCTCTGTAAATGACAATGAGTTCTTCCTATTCTTCATCTGTTAATATTTCTTGATGGCCTTCATTATGTTCTTCCATTTTTTTCATCAAGCATGCCAGCAAATCCATTTCTCACCAACTTGTCTTGCTTCATGAATGACTTTCCTGACTTGCCCACCAATCTCTAGGAAGCCTTTGAAATCATTCATGACTTTACTCTGTAATTCTTCCAGCAGGGATCTATAAGTTCTGGTTTTAATTTATCCATTGCAGCTTTGATGAATGCTATTGCTTCAGCAATAATGACTGGGTTTTAGAACTGCATTATGTCCAGATTAGAATCTTTATCAGTTCTTAATAGCATGCTCTCAAATGCCAGGCAAGTGTATGCCACCTTGAAACCAAACAATTCCCTATCGAGGGGATGAAGCAATGAGTTTGTATTTGGAGGTAAATACACCAACTCAACGTTTTTGTTTTCGTATCAAACAGCTTTAGGATAGTTAGATACAATGTCTATTGTTAGCTTAAACTCCAACCCTTTTTCTAAACATTTTTTGTTCACTTTTGAGGAAGCATTGGTGTGACCATTCTATGAACAAGATGGTACCCATGGTTTCTAATTATGCTGCCAGAAATATGGGTATAATTTTTGTTTTTGTTTTTGATATCATGTGGATTTTTTGCTCTGTACATTTTGCCTCATTTTATAATATACCATATAGTGTTAGCATTAGTGCTAATCTGTCCATAACTCTGGTCACTGAGTACCAGAGTTAATCTGTCCTTCCATGGATTATCCCCTTGTACATCACTTGCATGTTTATGAAATAGTCCATCTTATTCCAAAAGATCCTAGTTTCATTGCAATCGAAGTCCTGCTTTGAATGGTATCCTCTATCCTTAACTGACTTACTCAACTCTGTTGGTGATCATTGGCAGATGTGGCCTCTATATAATCATTTTTATATTTTTCATTCCAAAATTATACCTGAGCCTGTGTAGCAAGCCCTTATTTGAAGTAGTGCCTTGTTGTCACTTCTTCTGAGGGATCCCTTGCTGAAGACTATCCGTAGGTTCAGAACTTTCTGAGGCAAGAAGTTGTCTGTCATCCATGAGGTGTTATCTTCTACTTGCGAACTTAATGCCTTTTCTGTTTCACCGGAGCACTTATCATATACTGTGACCATAACCTTTGCAGTTTGGGATGTGACACCAAATTCATCCAAGTTTCTTTTTTCTTCTTCACAATTTCATGGATAAATTTGTTCCTATAGTAGATCATAGCAACCTCACCATCTCTTTTTTTCTTACCTGATTAAGAAGACAACTTTTATCTTTTCATTTTAAAGCAGCACTTTATAGATTTCCTTTGGCATATCTGAATTTCCAGCATCATGCTATTGCTCTTTAGGGCCGTTATTAAGTAAAATGAGGTTACTTGAACACAAACACTGTATACAATGGTCAAGATGCTATTAAGTGACTAACAGCAAGAAGTGTATGTAATCTGCGATGATTCATATCCTGGGCGAATTGGAGCAGGGCATCAGTAGATTTCATCCTGGTACTCAGCATAATGTGAAATTTAACAATTATGAATTGTTTTTTCTAGAATTTTTTCTATGTGATGTTTTCAGACTGAAACTCACCCTGGGTAACTAACTGAAACCATGGAGAGGGAAACAAATGCAGTGTGTGCAAAGACTTTAGAGTAGCTCTTGGTGGATGAGGGGAGACTGCTGAGTAAAGAAACCTTAGTCACATCATGATTTCTGTTAATTTGAACTAGGCTGATAATCAGCTTAATGTTTTCTGACAGATCAAAACTACACCTTCTTGATTGTCACTGGAACTTGGTTCTTCCCAGGCAGGTTTAACGATGATTCATTTGGTGTATTATCACTACAGAGCCCATTTAACATGACTTGTAATTTAAAATCTTGGTAACTTGTAGCTTGAGACAGTTTTATGTGCTAAATCAGCCACTGTCAAGAGTGTTTTCAGAGGGTTAGCTGACAAGGTACCTCCCAAGATTGCATTTCCTCGTCAATTCGTACGGATCAGTTTGCCTGTCAGGCCTGTTGTGGGCTTGGAATTTGAGTTTTTGAGTACACTTGACATGATAGGTGAATTCAGTAACCAGAATCAAGAGACGAGTATAAATTAAGCTGCTACTATAATAAATTCACAGAGAAACTGATAAACAAAAAAATGACAGTGTTTTAAATGATGCTGTTTACAAGAGAGCCATTCCCATCGTCTTTGAACATGAACGGAGTGTTTCTGGACAGATTGCACCTAGCAGTAGGAGCTCAGTTCCCGGAAAGGAGAAAGTTGTGTATCTAACCCCTTGATCTGTTTTCCTGATCTTAAAAAGCCAACTGACTTTCCTGTTTCTTTGTTACATAATCTGCAAAAGTGGACTGTGGGTACAGAAACAAAGGTGACGCTTTCTATAAGTACAAAGCGCTAAGATAATTAGCCACAGGAGATTGCTGAGCTCACACAAGTTCAAGCTTTCTGAAAGTAGCTGGCAAGATTTTCTGAGGCTTTTCAAGCTTGCATCTGCACTTCTGAGGAGGAGAGAAGTTTCTCATTTTTGTAGGTGAGGAAGACCTAGAGTTGAGTAGGATTTTCTTCCTACCTCCTCCAGGTTGGCACTAGGTCAAGATAAAGAGCAGGAGGGTTAAATTGCTTCTCTACAGGAGACTGGGCAACCCCACTTGCTCAATCCAAGTACATTGTTTAAATGCAGTGGTTTTTTTTTCACTTATTTCACTAAGAAGGCACACACACACACACACACACACACACACACACACACACACACACACGCATGCTTCATATCTATTACTGACCAGAACAATTAGTATCTATTTTTTTTTTTGTGGGTACCGGGGGGTCGACCTCAGGACCTCGCGCGCCAGCAGGCGCCCGTGCCGCTGAGCGATATCACCGGCCCCTTTTTCGTATGTGGGTTCCTGGAGTCGAA
Organism: Erethizon dorsatum; assembly: GCA_028451465.1. Taxonomy (NCBI): domain Eukaryota; kingdom Metazoa; phylum Chordata; class Mammalia; order Rodentia; family Erethizontidae; genus Erethizon; species Erethizon dorsatum. The sequence goes on from CM051824.1 coordinate 16,305,256, forward strand.
CTCAGGACCTCGCGCTTGCCAGGGAGGCGCTTATGCCGCTGAGCCATCTCACCGGCCCCCAGGTTTGAGCACTTGTACAAAAATATTAACTGTGTGACCATGGGCGAGTTATTACATTCCTGGCAGTGGACTCTGTGGAGCAGCACAGGGCCTCCCCTTCAGGGCCGCAGTACCCCTTCTCCCAGTTAACGAGCCGGTCAGTGGTTGGAAACCTTGAGTCCCTCCCTGGGAATCATCCTCAGCTGCAGGGAGCTGCCTTACCCAAGTTGATATTCCCTCCTTGGGGCAGCTTTTTGCAATGCAATAATTTGTTGATGCAAGGGTTTCCTCTTTTCTTGATTTGGGCAAATCTGAAGAGGCAGTAGAGTTCCTTCACTTCCTGTGGGATCACCTAAGAATACAGTCCTTATTCAGACTGTATTCAATTCAGCTTCCTTCTCTGCCCACTTTGCCACAGAGGGCTCTCCCCAGTGCCATTGCTAGATGCAAATACCTGTTTCAGGGTCTGCTTCTCTTAGTAATTGTATGAAACCCTTCGAGAATCCGTTTTCTTGCAGCACTAACCACCTCACAGTTTTATAGCTAGTTTAAATATACTAACTCATAGCATGTTGCAAGATTCCTGACACAGAGTAAGCAAAGCAAGGAAAATGTGCTGCTTTTATTCCTATCACAAATGGGAGGGAGACCTTCCTCCCCAAGTTTATTTTTTTCTGCCATCACCTTTCCTTTTTTTTCCTCCCATCACCAAATTTTTCAAACAATTATTTTGTGCTTGTATACTCTTTGCCTTTCTGGGCACTATTATTATCTGCCAGTAATTTGTTTTTATTTCCCTATCAATATTTTGGTTCTCTCATGTGGAATAAAGTCTAAAATTAAGGTCCAGTAATATGTATTCCTTGGCATCTGGGCTAACTAGGAGTGCCTCAGATGGCTTACTCGCATACTCTTGTTCTCACTGTGCACTTGGGAATCAGATCTTTGAGCCTGATCAGCTTCCTTTCAATGGGGACCAGACACAGTTCCTGCTTGTTCCTGCAAGGCAGAGTCAGTTCCCTGCCAGCCTACATAGTAATTTAAACAAGCCAGCCACTTGCAGTGGGAACAGGAGTCCCTCTAACTCCCGGATGCTACAAAACCTACTGTCTCTGTGCGTTAACGCTGTTCCTGATTGCAACCTGGTGTGACCCTATATGGCATAAGGTGTCCTCCTCCCCCATGCTGTGATATATGTGACTAATAAATTTCTGTTGATCTAGTTTGTCCAATGTCAGGTGTTATGTGTTTATCTGTGCCCATAACCCCAAGGCAGGAATCCATTCCTTATCAATGAGATGAAGAACTGTCCACAAGAACATCCCACTAAAAGGTGAGGTCCCGGGCCGGTGAGATGGCTCAGCGGCGTAAGCGCCTGCCTGGCAAGCGCAAGGGCCCGAGTTCAACTCCCGGAACCCACATACGAAAAAAGGGCCGGTGATATCGCTCAGCGACACGGGCGCCTGCTGGCGCACGAGGTCCTGAGGACGACCCCCCGGTACCCACAAAAAAAAAAAAAAAAAAAAAAGGTGAGGTCCCTTTTTAGTGGCACAATCACCTGTTGTAAATGCAGTGAGCATTGTAAACATGGCTCCAGTCAGTTGTAGTATGTCTGCAGCTGCAGTAGCACAGGTATGTCAGCCAATGGCACTTCACTTCGGAAATTACCCTTGGTGACTCCTGTAGTTCTTTTGTCATGCGGGTGCCTAAATTCCCTCTCTACTATGCCCCTATTATATGTCCACATATTATAAATATTAAATATTAAATAATATAAATATTAAATTATATAAATATTAAATATCATTTTGTATAGAAAACAAATTCTGTGTCTTAGTAAAAATATGTAAGTATAACAAATTTATTCTTGCAGTCATCAAAACAACTTCCGGCTCTCAAATCCAACTTTTATCTAAAAATTTGGTTTCTTCCATCTCTCACACTCATGTGCACATTTCCTTTACCTCCCTAAGCTTATTACTCTCAGATCTTTCTCAATTTGGCTTCACTTCCAGGGGCCAGTTTCACATTTCTAACTACCAAATGTAGAGGTGGCTGTGTTGTCATTGGCTCCAATTCTCTCTATTAAATGAATTTATGTCTCCTTCAATATAAGATTTTTTCTATAGCTGACTTCTTCCTTTCCAGTAGTGTACTTTCTCCACCTACCTGTCCCAGTCTCCCCTGCAGACAGAGTGGAGCCATGTGACTGGTCTTGTCACTGGACTATGAGTAGAAGCGCAAGTGTAGCTTCTAAAGCACACAACTAAAGGCCAGTATATTTTCTTAATTTCTCTTTTCTTCCCACCAAACCCTAGAAGCCAAATGTTCCAGATGCCATAATTGTCAGGTGAAGGAGAATGTCTTCCCTACAATAGATTTTATCTGAGTATTATAGATTTAAGTTACTGAAATGTCCATGTTTATGTGTTTCCAAGGATAGCAGTGCCTCTTTTGACTAAGCCGACCCCCTAGCAGGGACTGTGTCAATCTGGTGTTGGCATGCGCTATCCTGAGGAGGTAGCTCTGGCTTTGCTGTAGGATTTGATTCTCATGCAGAGATCTGATGGTAATATGCCTTATATGACTTTCTAAAGGAGAAACCAAGAATCTAGATTTTTATGGTACATCCTCTCAATTTTAAAATATTGGTTCAAAAACTTAAAACAGTATTTGAGCCACATTCCGCTCATGAATTAATTGAGTGTAATTCATGAACTGGGCAATCTTCAATTCTTTCTTAGCTTCCTAAAATCAGAGGAAATAGACTCACCCACAGGTCAAAGGGGCAGCTATTCATAGATTGGTCCAGAATAATATGAAAACACTCATCTCATTATATCACATTCTCACATTAAAAGCAGACACCAACTAAAATAAACAACTAAAATCCCATATAATGGCTCTTTATCTTTTACTCCTACATGCTAAAGATTTTCCTGCTATTCAGTGCTCTCCTCAGTGTAGAGCTGCCTGGCCTCTATAGTCCTGTAGTACCCACTCTAAGCACCTTTGTCTTCACATAAAAGTACTCTGTTCATTTATTATGTCTGTATATCTTTGTTACTGTATGATCATCTTCTATGCTTTCAATCCTTAGGAGAAACTTGACTCACTCAAAGATACCTTCCTTGCTCATTAGAGTAATCACTAGACCACTTTTATTTTGAATTCTGTATAGTTCAGAACATTTTGCCCTTATATGCATTATCATGTATTCCAAGTACATTAGCATTCTCTCTCAAATTAGCATGAAGAGCAGGCTGCATCTTGACTCAAACCACATTTATACTCCTTACAGTGCTCAGCAATATTTCCGTGTGTCATCCAGGGTGTTCTTGCTTAAGATTGTGAATCACTTTAATACTGCTCTGCTGTAAATGTAGTTGGTAACACCCTCTTAGCATGCACAAGTGTGGTCATAACTTGAAAACAGCCCATGTCTGGTGTGGATAAATAGAAGCGAGAAAGGGGGAGAAAAAAACAGAAAAAGAAAATGATGGAGGTCAGAAAGACAAGGCAGGGCTGGGAGCTAGGAGATTTATGTGTTAATCAATATTTGAAAAACAAATTTAGTTTTTTATTTGTTTCAGACAGCTTGATAAGACCTCTACATTCTACAACATCTTCTTCGCTACCATTAACCAAAGGAAAGCAAAAATGTCATGATGGTTTAACAGAACATTTGAATCCTCATATAATGTGGCTTAAAAAAATCAAGCTTACTTTTCCAAACACTTTTCTGGTAAAAATTAAACATACTCATATTAAAAATAAACTCAGTAGGTGTGGATAGTAAGTTAAAACAACCATTTTTACTTGTGTAAGTCCATTTACTTGCTTGTGTAAGTCCATTCCTACTAAATGAATCTTTGAAAGATATTACACAAATTTAAATTTTCAAAAATAGGCCAATTATTTACCCTATTTTCATTTGTTCCAGCTTAAACAGACATTAAACTAAACTACAGATCATATCCAACAAATAGTACAAACACATCACTGAGGCTGGGTGTGTACCAGTGTATTGCAAACATATCAAATGGCCAACATAGATATGCAAGCTAATTTTGCAAGCACCTCACTGTGCAAAAATTATTTAACTTCTCTTGAACTGAATTACAAAGAAAAAGCAATGGAAAATACGTTGAATATTGTGAACAGTTGCTCAGGGATTTTTTAAAAAAACAAAAATTATAATGCTTTGGGGACTTAAAGATTATTGAATATGAGATCAAATTCAACACTTCATAAGACTCCTGGATGTAGAGAACATATTCAACATAGTCATGTGGAGAACAGATAGTAACTGCATTTCAGGACTCCAGCAAATTCTGGCTTGTGTAAGTCCATTCCTATTGTTTTAATCTGAAGTTTTATACGTTATTAATTCCTTTAGAGATGGAGATTTAATAAAATAATGTTATATTAAGTTTTTCTGTTATAATAACTATTAAAAATACAGTGGAAAAAAATCAGTCTTTAAGTACTCATATTTTTGAGGGCAACGATTTCTGTTGTGATGTGGTACTTTAATTAACACTATGCTAAAAGTAAAATTGATTGCACTACAATTTTATTCACATAATTCAACTATCTTACTGCTAAAATATTCTAAAATGAATCCAATAAACATTTTCCATTTCCAATTGCTGCGGAGATGAATCCAACTACTTTTATCAGTTACAACTAAACTGGGCCGAAAACAGCTGTGTTAAAATCTTCCCAACCAAAAAGTCATCCAAAATCTAAAATACCAACAGTTTTCATCCAAGATAGAAAATAGCAGCTAAATAAAGTAAACCTTTTGATTAATCAAGCAACAAAGCAATAACTGCTTCTACTCAAACCACAAAACAGTGGCGTATTATTCGAGCTAATGGTTATTTGAAACTTCAGATTTCTGGCTTTGTTTTTATTGGTGCTTCCTAGAGTCACAGTTTCAGTGTCTAGTGTGGCTGCTCTAACAACCCCGTTGCCTAGGAATAACAGCAGGCAGCTCATTTGTTATTTCTTTTCCATTTACAAAAATGGCACCATTTTCCTAATGTGCACAGATTGCTCCTTCAGTAGAGCTGTATCAGTTCTGTGATTCTGCTTTCTCTTCTGTCCAGTTGTCTTCGTTTCAATGCTGTATGTAAATATTTGCACACAAAAATAAGTTGGAATGCTAGCGTAAGATAGATTTCTCCAGTAACTCGGAACGCATGCCTTGAGGCCAGCTGTCCATCTATGAGGCACTAATGTGGGCTGACCTATCTCGGGGATGCTCCACATCTCAAGTATCTTCTGAGGTGCAGACTCTGAACTGATAATCAGCACTGGGGACTCCATGGAATGCTATGAACTCATTTGAAATCCTATATATAAAAGATATGGAGTATATTTATAGAAGTGGAGCCTATACCCTTGTGTTGTAAAGTTGTCACCTACCTTACACCACTGTACAATGAAGACTTGTTATTAGTTCTTGTGTCTGTACCAGTGGGTGATATGCCAATGTTCCACGGTTAAAAATGGAGTCTTCCATTCTGTTAAGACTTGAGTCACCCCACTGGGCAGATAAACAGGCACATGCCCTGCTAAAGGCACTTCCGCTAACTTGCTGGAATGTTGGTAAAGGTCTAATTTACCTTACATGACCAAGAAAGACAATCTCACCTTCTCAGACTAAATCTTCTGCAGCTTGAACCCCATGCTCTATGACTGATTTCTGGCCACCACCTAGGGTTTAATGGTTTCTTATTCAGCAGTGTCCACCTCTGGGAAGGGAGGCTATCACACATCTTGGGACCTCCCAAGCATTCCCTTTACATATTAAAATGATGATTAAGGACACCCTTCCTCTGTATGCTTACTCTTTGACCTCTGGAACAATGACTTAATCCTTTTTGAGTCACAGTCCTTTTCGAGACTGTTGATGAGAGATTTATAGACCTCACTGGCAGAAAAGTGACAGTCTGCAGCCTCCTTGTGTATTTTCTGCAGTCCGTGAAGCCTCTTGCCTGTAGTCCTCCCAGGCTCCACATTCTCTTAGGCTTCTTGCAATAGCATCTCCAGCTCTAGGTCCATTTTCTCCTTATCAGGTTGAGTGGTCAGTTGCTTTGGGTGTGAGTTCTGACTACCCCAGACCTCACCATGTCATCTAAAACTTTAAGTGGCTCTTTTGGAGACAGAAATGAACTTTCAAGAAAGTCACAGTGAATTTGCTTTGGTACGTTAAGCCTGAGTGGCCTTCAGAATTACTTTTACTCTTTCTGGATTAACCAGTGATATCAATGAGAAAACATTAAAAAATGGTAATTCCGTCTGGTTGCATAGGGCACCACTCAGCCCAAGGGATAAGGAAGCTATGTCTAGGAGGGAAAGGAAGCAAAACTGGATATTTTACAGCAAAGAGGTCAGTGAACCAAGCTCACAGCTTCCAACTGCAAATCTTGTATTCACCTAGCAATTATATTATTTTCCTTATTTCATCTATTTACTCCAGTAGGTCTGAAGAAAAAGACCTTTTCTGGTTAAATTATATACAACTTCTGAGGAGGAATATTTCAGAAAGTTGAGTCAGGGGAATTAACACTGAAATGATTTTTATAAGCTTTAACAATGTTATGACTCAGGTATAAAGTAATAATGTTAAGTGCTTTGAATGTTTTATGAGGAGAAAATGAGTTAGGCACCAAAGGGAGAGTGCAAGAATTGCCATTCTGTGCTGCACTTCTCACAGCTATACATTGCCTAGAGTGATGACCTACAACACTGGAGTTTAAAAACAGTGCAAAACATGATCTAGAAGATTGAGATGGTTGCTGATCTGTCAGTGTGGAGATTAGCCAGGGGATGTGGGGAATGCATGCAGTCCCATTTCATCAGCATGAGAAGGTGAATCTATATCATTGCTTCCGGAGGGCTGGAGTCAGATGAAGGCCTTGGGTTTTTCTCTTTGTTGTATATTTCCTGAGTTTCTAGGACCACTAGTCCTAGAAAGGAAAGCAAAGCTGGAGCAGACAGCATGCTAAATCTGTCCAGGGTCCATGCTGCTCACTTGCTGCTCTTGTCGGCTTTTTAAACTGCTTGCTGATTTGTGCCCATTTGGGCCTCTGGAACTGCCTGCTCTTTTCTGTCTTGGTAGACTCCTTCATCTTGCCTTACTGTCTTCCTGAACTGTAGAATCTGGCAAGCCCTTTCTGCTCAGGAGCTCTCATACCCTACACATTCTAAGCAAAGCACCGTGACAATGGATCCCAGGCCCTTTGTTCCTCAGTGATTACGGCTTGTGGAAAATTTAGCCAACTGAACTTGTTAACTTTTATCAAGTGTTTATTGTGTGGTGGGCAGCATCCTAAAATTTTTTACTCTTATCAACTCATTTGACTCTTGTGACCATGTGAGATTGATATTTTCATTCTCATTTAATAAATTTACCAAGATTACACAGGTTTTGGGGGTGGAGATGAGAATCCAGCCCAGGTAGTTTGGCTCCCAAAGGATGAATTCTTAACTATCTCACCATAAGGCCTCTCTAGATAAACAACCAGGTGATAAAATGAGAAAGCCAGTGCAGCAGATTGAATCAGTCAATATTCATTGTATTTGTGTTATGTTCCAGGCTCTTATGCATACAATGACAGTTCTTAAGTTATATCTGACAATAATTTTATATTCTCTGGGTTCACGATTTAGTAAATTGTAAAATAAAAAAAGCATTCTGATTTGCTAAATGAACACCAAGGAAAGAGTAATGGTCTCAGGACAGAGGATCAGGGGATACTTCATGGTTGAGCCAGAGTATTTGGGGAAGAGGAAAGCAGGAAGAACAAAGTTCTAGGAAAGGCGATAACACAAGCAAAGACTCAAGGGCATAGTCTATTCAGGGAGCAGTAGATAAATTTGCGTAAGACCTAGTACAAGAGGAGAAAATAGAGCTGAGAGGTTAAGGTCATAATTTCAAAGACCTTATATGCCAAGTTAAGGAGTTTGCAAGGGTAGAAATGTTGTATGTGTTAGAGATTTGGAATGTGCTATGGAAGGATTGACAGGGAAATGGGGTACAACATAAATTGTAGTTGGGAAAATCAAATAAAAGATTGATAATCTCTTAGTTATAAGAGTTATTGGACACTGGCTAAGGGAGTGATGAATTTGAGAGCCATAGAAGAAGCAGGGACCAAAGTCCTAATGATTGATTAGATGTGAAAGATGAAGACGAATTCCTGGAGAAAGTGGAAGCCAAAGTGCCCAGGACCTCACTCACCAGTAAGTAGCTTTTCCTTTCATCTGCTTTTCTAACATGTTTCCCCCAAGAAAGCATGCAGTGCAAGTCCTCCAATTCTACTACTGTTCTCTCTGAGGTCCCCAACACAAAGGGGAATGAAGCGATGCTTGTCTCTGAGATGGCATCAGATCAAATCCTACGTGGTGTATAATTGGTGCTAACAAGTACCTCTGTCACTTATGGCAAACTGTGAGGCTCCATTTAAAATGTGTATTAGCTTTTAAAACCCACTATTCTTAAAAGAGCCAGGGCAACCCCCAAAGTAGCCTCTATAGCCACAGTTTAATCAAAAAACGCTCAAGCCAAAAAACAATGTGTTGGGTTAATTCCTCACTTAAACCTTTTGTTTTCCCCTGGGACCGCAAGAAGGTGTTTTGAGAAGGGCTCTGGGAACAGCTGTCTTATTAGGTTTGCTCTCACAAATTCTAAGAGATCTTTTTCCTTGGGAAGTTGTTGGAGTTAAGCCATTGTTGATTAGGTTAAGCTGTTATCTCTAAATTTGGCTGGCATGATTCAGGTAATGACCAACAATGTGTTCATTCTGATTTTTGCAACTGATGCCTAATCTTGTGATCAGGTGTCCATCACTCTAGAGGAAAGGGCATAAATAAAATTTTGGCAGCGGTGGAGCAGAATCCTTCACTCCAGTTTGGAATCAAGGTTTGCTGAGCTCTGGTACCATTAGGACATGCATGGATGATGGCAGAGTTTAGGGAGGCAAGTTTGACAGAAGTGGTTAACACTGGGCCTCTTCCCCAGAACCAGAAATTCTTCCCTCTTGACTGAGTTTGCTGGAAAGCAACTTTTCCCCAACTTGGATGAGGCTTACCTTTCGCTTTTTGAATACTGTATGAAAATTCAGCTTAGCTAATGGGGGATTTTTGAAGAAGTATTTTCACATGTGACTGCTTGAAATATTTTCATATGGGTCAAAAAGATGGAAATGTAATTCTTTAGAAAGTCTAAATCTATTGCAATTTTTAAAAGCCATTTTACATGACTTATCCTAAGATTTATCCAGAGCTGCCACAGGTTCCAAAGATAAGCATCCTCTGGGGTTCATGATGGCTGTGTAATAAATTCAGTTGAGGATAATGTAAGAGATCACGCATCAAAAAGCAAAGTCCTTATCTACCACCAAGTCATGTTTTAAAATGAATTCCTAGAAAAAAGACTGGTTAGATTCATGGCTGTGAGACTGAGGCTTATTCACGAATAAATTGCAGCCAGGAGAGATTTCTTAGTCTCTATGTGAAAAGGAAGGCCTGGAAGGGAAACCCTGGATGTGGCCTGCAGAGATTCCCCAATGGCTAATGTAGCTATCTGGGCACTGCCCTGGGAGCTCTTCTGATCCCTGACTAAATGCTCCTGCAATAGATCCCCCCACTGTGCTGTGTCCTGTTCAGTGTGGACTTCAATTCCTCACTCAGGTCAGCACTTTGCCTCTTCTACAGTTTCATTCCTCTCTTCTCCAGACATATTTCCCTATCCAACTTACCATCCCAAGTCAAGGTGAGGTACTACCAGTAGTAGAGTTTTTCATCATTAGTTTTTGTATTACTTTTCTATTGCTGCTGTAACAAAGAAGCACAAAAATACAATGTCATGCACAGTTACCAAACTGCAATATTGAAGGAACTGTCCCATAGACTGCCCTCACTTCAGACACTGGCTGTGAGCTCAGGAGTTCCTGCATCACCCTCTCTTTAGACCAGTTAGCTGCAGGGTCTCCATGGCCACTCAAGTTTGACACACAGATCCCACTGAAAATCATTATACTAATTGTGAGCTACAGGGAAAGGATGCAGACTATCATTAACTAAAAAAGGAAACAAAGGGACAGCTCAGGAAAGAGGGGTTTGACACAGAACTTCTGTCATCTCTCAGTGGAGTCACGAATGCTGTCACCTCCTCAAAGCAACTATGTGTGACAACATGCACAACGTATTGTCAACCTTAGAAACTCACCCAAGCTTTGGTGTCCAGGATTTTATTGGTGTTCATCATATGCTGCACATGTGGCTCACCTTTAGTCTCCAGTTCCTCTAGATGTCAAAACTGATGAAGCATTGGCCGAAGCCCTCAGTATAAATCTCATTATTGGGTTGTCTGGAGGCCCCTCCTCCCCAGGCAAACAAAGGCAGATTGTAGAGACCTAGAAAACACCACCTAAGATGAAGGACAAAGACCATATTTCCTTTTGGGTGAGACCAAATTCTTTACAATTCTTAAATAATGCAGATTTTATTATTTTAGAGTCTAGGTTTTAGTGGGTTAAAAATCAAAGCATAGGAAGGTTCTGTGTTCTCTGGAGGCTCTAGGGGATAGACTGTTTCCTTTTCATTGTTAGCAGAATTCAATCCCTATGGTATAGGACTAAGTCCCTGTTTTCCTGCTGGCTGGCATCTAAGGATGATTCCCAGTTTGTAGAGGCTACTGGATTTTAACTCCCTTTTTCCATCTTCAAAGGCAGCAATGGCAGATTGAGTCTATAATGCTTCGCTCTTTCTTCTCTCATCTTTACGATACAGCCTGGCATAGGCTTCAATTTTAAGGACCGTACGATTAGACTGACCCCACCTGGATAATCCAGGATAAGCTCCCATCTCAATATTCTCAATTTAAGTGCTTCTGCATAGATCTTTGTGCTCTGTATGGTAACATATTTACAGGTTCTGGAGCTTAAGGCATGGCCAGCTTTTGGGACCAATATTTCTGCCTACCATAGAAACCAAATATATCAATTTTAAAATGAAGTTTTATTGCCTTAATTCAAATGAAATCATGATATAGGGACTTCTAAATTTTAACAGGGGCCAGAAGGAGGAATAATTCTAGGCAAGAAGGTTTTCATTGTCCATCAAGTCTTATGTGTATGGAGTTTCCTATTCTAAAATAGAAAGAGCTGTTCAAAATGGCTTTGCTTTTCTCTCTGCCTCAACTTTTATACATTCGGTTTCCTAATTGACAAACTTTTATTAACAAGTAGAAGTATGCTAAGCACATTTGTTTCATTTCTACTGAATCACTGGACACTAGGAAAAACCCCTCAAATTTTCATTTCACAGATCAGGAAACTGGATTTTAAAAGAATGTAGCACGCTGCCAAGGTCACACGATAAGTAAATGGGATTTCAGAGACTTGAACATAACTTTTGCTGAGTCTAAGAAGCTTCAAACTGCAAAATGCCATCTCTCCAATTCGATTTCTACATTTTACAACCCTATCTCTAATTTATATCTGCAATGTTGACCTCTATATCCTTTTATATATAAAATTCTACTTTAAAAAATCAATTTTTGAGTGTCTAGAAACAGGAAACATTCAACTCATTCATCTGAGAAACTAGTAAGTGTATTTTAGGTGTATATCCTGATTTCATAAAATATTATCTGATACTATTCTTATTATAACAGTAACATTGTACATTTAAGTCAATTTAAATAGAATTTGATAAGCACAGACTATATTATAATACATCTGCACAAATTAAAATATTAATATATAATAATTGATTATAGTAGTCCTTAAAATATCAACCCAAGTGAGACTCAGTACCTGCACAACACCTTCAGTTGACTCATCCCTAATGGGAAGGGAGGTATCTTAAGTTTTCTTGTTTTTTTCTTTGCGACAAGGCCTTGAACTCATAAATCATGTGTCTGACTAATTTTTATTGTTTTATGATTTAACTCATATCTTTTCTCTTGTTTCCTTTCATTTGAGATAATGTCCAGACAAAAACTGAGGAAATTGGGCCAGTGAGATGGCTCAGCGGCATAAGCGCCTGCCTTGCAAGCGCGAGGGCCCGAGTTCGACTCCTGGAATCCACACACGAAAAAGGGGCCGGTGATATCGCTCAGTGGCACGGGTGCCTGTTGGTGTGCGAGTCCCTGAGGTCGACCCCCTGGTACCCACAAAAAAAAAAAAAAAAAAAAAAAACTGAGGAAATTACTTGCCTCAGTCATTTGTAATTTTTTTTTTTTTTTTTTGTGGGTACCGGGGGGTCCAACTCAGGACCTCGCGTGCCAGGAGGCGCCCGTGCCGCTGAGCGACATCACCGGCCCTTTTTTCGTATGTGGGTACTGGGAGTTGAACTCAGGACCTCGCGCTTGCCAGGCAGGCACTTATGCCGCTGAGCCATCTCACCGGCCCAGTCATTTGTAATTGATAGATCATCCATTTATTATGGATGTTTTTGATTTCAACCATTTTCAGCTGGTAGAGCTGTAGGCAGCCAGATTTCCCAGTCTACCTACCCGTCAATGTTCCCTACCTGTGAAAGTGTTCACTAGGGATGGTAGAAAACTGCACAAATCTCCAAATCAAATCTGTTGATGAACATATAAAGAGCAAGATAAAAGATAAATATTAGAAAATATGGAGATCTTTTGCAAAAGGAAAGGGGACAAAGAGATGGAGGGAGGGAGAAGGAAGGTAGGAGAAGAGAATGAAAAAAAGAATTAAGATATGTTATGTACATGTATCAACTCCCCACAAGGAATGTAATCATTATGTACTGAAAACATGTGCTAATAAAAATAAAAATAAAAATTGAAAGATTAAAAACTTTATATTTTAATGTATTTTTTACTAACAAAATCAAAGCAACAATATTTTAAGACATCATTTTGTGCAAGCATATGTATTAATCTTGAGTTATCTGAGGTAAGAATTCATCTAATTTAGATAGAAATGGTATATCATTAGATAGAAATGGTATAGACAATGAATACTGATATCAAAAGACCTATTTTATTTAATGCTGATTGTTGCTTAACACCTTCAAATAATATATAGTTCCAACAGCAGTGAGTAGGATCACAAGCCTATTAATTAATAAAGTTCATTATAAGATTTCACCCAGTGGGCCTATCTTTCCTCATTGGAAAACAAAAACAAGATTAAGAAACATGCAACATACTATATGAAGCTAAGTGGCATAGCTGAAGGAACTGGGCTAGAAAACAGATGAGTGATTCCTTTCTTTATATAGAAAATTCTCATGTTGTCATGAGAAAGTGGAGCCAGGTGGGCACTACTTGCACAAAATTTAACTCTGAATAGTAGTACTCCTCTATTTTTTTTTCTAAATAAGAGTTTTATTTGTTTGTGACTGTATCATGTGGATAAACATATTGTCTGTACTTTAAAATACATCAATGAGAGCTGTGTGATATACATGTGTGTAAGAGAATTATCCTTACATCCAAATATCTAGTTAAGATTTGACCTATTCTACTCAAGTTCACATTTCAGAGGTGGCTAGTCAGCATTTTAAAGATTCTAATCAGGGGTCCACACCTCAGAGGAGACTTCAGCAGGGATTTCAGGATCAACGTCTAAACCGGCTCTAGCCTCTTGCTACTCAAAGCATGGTTCAGAGACCAATAAACAGGGCATCATGTGGAAGCTGCTTAGAGATGCAGATTTTAAGCCCCCCCTTGAAGACCTAGAGTGCATTTGAACAAGACCCTCAGAAGATTCTTTGAAAGGAACTGCATTAGACAGTTATTTAATTAGCAAAAGTGATATTAGAAATAATATTTTCTTTGATGAATAAGTAATGACCAAATGCAGTTGGTTAGAAATAATGTATAGTCACATCTGCAGCTTTTCGGGTGGCACCTCCAAATGAATCTAGAACTCATTTGGCTTAGTGTCTCCTCCACTTGACAGAATATTCTGGCATCTGATCCAACTCAGATTTTAGCTGGACCTGCTCTCACTATATTGTCACATTTGGCTTGGAATGAAACTCTCATGAAAAGTGTTTGTGATTGTGTACAAGGACAAAAATGAGGATATTGTGTGATTCCTTTTGTACTTGATAGTAAATGTTTGTATGTATTTACAATTGTGTGCATCTGAGATGTCTTGTATCATAGCATTATTACATACCACCTGGTAGTGAGCCCAATAATCTCTGGGGGCTTGGACATTTACCAAGAAGAATCTTATAATTAAGAAAAACCAAATTGATTTGGGCCATTGAGAACAGTGACTTGGAAGCTACACAACCCTAAAATTTTTCTTCATTTTTCTAGTGGGGACATTGGCTTAAATACTAGTTTCATAGATGAACTATTTTATGATTGAAGCAAACCTCCTGTCCTGATGATATTAGACTACCAATAACAATAATCTGTTCTAAATCTTGCTTGTGGGAGTATATTAAAAAGAATTTAACCCTGGATTTCTGTACTTCAAGGAATCATGTTCAGTGCCAACAGATGGTGCAAAGAACCTTGTGCCCTTCACAGATATTTCTGCAACCTCTTTTACTATGTCATTCTCAGGTGAAAGATTCGGTTTTTTTACATTTCTGTAATTTTATTTTGAATTAGCATAATAAAGTCTAAGATATTGCTTTTCCATAATCTTTCGGTCTGTGTTCTGAACTTCCAAGCGTGCTTAGTGTGCTGAATGCCTTTTTAGGTCCAAGTAGTTAAGTCTGTTGATAATGTTCACCATCATCCACAGAAGCTGGGGAGGGAAATTATTATTATATTATTAGAAATATACGACAGGCAGAAGCCTTAAATGGTCTGTTTCTAACATACTGAACAGGGTGTTACCCTGGCGATTTAACGTACATTACTTTCAGTATTTCTACTCCAGGTAGAAAGTTGGCAGAAATATTTCCTTGGTCCCTCTTGGGAATGTAGATCATCCTTAGGGTACTATAAGTATTTTCCTCATTCAGATCAAGATAGGACATAGAAAAGGGGTCTCCTGAAGACAAATGTGATAGTAGTAGCTCTTAGGAAAGCGAGTGAATGAGTCCACACTGTTTCTCAAACTTGACATAATGAGACGCTTTTAGCTTCTTGAAATAGACATGTGTGGTAGGACTACTCTGAGAGCTATGAGTTTTAGCATTCGAGAGAGGGATATCCATGTTAAACGCAATGTTGGAGAAGCCCCCAAAGGACCACAGAGTCGGACCACTGAATTGACTCTCAGGCTGAAGCTGGACTATGGAAGCTAAACTCTCAACTGCCCCAGGAAGAGTCATTAAGAACTGGTGAGAATACGCACAGCTAGTCTAATACTCTACCCTTTGGATGGTAGAATCAGATTTAGTCAGCTTCATGCTACTCAGTTCAAGGATATGGTCTTTTACACGGGGCTTACTCATATTACATCAAAGATCAAGATTTGAATGCACAACTTTTATTTCCAGTATTAATCACAATAGTAATGACTATCATCGTTTTCTGGCCAATATGTCTCCTTTTTAACTTTAATTTACATATCTGATTATATCTAGATATCACTGTAGGCCTTTCAACTCAACATAGTTCGAAGGAGTGTCTGTTTAATAAATATTTATTAAAGTTTTGGCATATTTGGAGCACTGTACTAAATACTGAGTTAGTATGACTGCATCTTCTACTTCCAGGCCCTGACTCGGGTCCTCTTCGATACGAGAAAATAGCACTAACATCAATCCAATGTCCAAATCACAGAATGAAATCCAGCTTTGACATCTTCCTCTTTCATATTTTCTACCTCTTAATATCCTCCAAATTGTGACCTCTTTGTATGTATTTTGACAGGCTTATTATAGTTCTCTATTCTTTCTCACTTCAGTGATTAAAATAAACTGAAATGATGTCTTTCAACTTCAGCCTGGCCTTTTTTCAGTTCAGTGATTTTCAAGCTGCCTGTGTATAAAATTCACCTCTAGTACATATGAAAATTGCAGATCTCTAGTCACCACCACGAACTGACTCAATTGAAGACTCTGAAAGTGAAAGTCAATGTTTTTACCTGAGCGCTGGAAGTGATTCTCCCGTAGGTTCTGAAGGTACACATCTGGAGATTCTGCCTCATTACTGGCAGGGTAATCTTTATCAAAGGCAAATGTTAACCATCATTACTTTCTATACAATTCTTCAGTGTCTTCGTTTCCTTTTTCTTTTATTTTCAAAAAATATTTCCTGCCTTAACCCTGTCTATTTCATTAGCCTTACTTTGTTTTCAGTGTACTCTCTGCTTTGTTCTCTTATACTCTAAACTACTATTTTCAAGCATTGCTGCACATGGGAATCACTTAAGGGAGCTTTGAAGTTATTAATGTCTGGGTCCTAACCCAGACATCCTTCTTTAGTTGATGTGGGATACTCGCTAGACCCAGGGAGTTTTGTGGCTCCTTAGGTGATGCTAATGTGCCTCAATATTTGCGAATCACTCCTCTCTATGCCTGTGGTTTTTTTTTTTTTTTTTTTTTTTTCTAGTTGCGTGCATTTCAAAATCTCCTGTGAAGTTAAGGAAGACTCCAGACTCACGTCTTGCCCCTAGAAAGGTGATTGTATAAGTCTGATGGGGTGCTTTGGGCGTTTGAAATATTCAAATGTCTCCAGGTGATTCTAACTTGCTAAAGAACATGGGAACCACTGGTATATGCCATGATGCCATGCTGAAGTCTTCTCGTTCCCTCAGTGCTTTAAACTCCTTTAGCAATCCATCATTTTACTTAAATTGTATATTTTCTGTCAAGATGGTTGTCTGATATTTTAAAATATGACTTTGCCTCACCCAGTCACATTTAAGTGGACTAAGTAGACACCTGACTTAGAATGCAGAAATGATCGTATATAAAAATCTATCTGCTCAGGACTGGTGTTGTTGCCACAGCAAGCCAATAAGTTGCATGGGTAAAATTTACCAGGTACCAGAGAAACCAAACTTGCTAAGAGAATCTAGGGAGCGAAGCGGGTGAGCAAACAATAGATGTAGTCCTTGGGAACCAAGTGAGTGGTAGAAGTTAGATGATATAGCACTTAGTTTCCCAGGAGGGTCTGAGTACTTTCTACAGGGCCTCCAGAATTAATCTTTTCCAATAATTTATTTATTTATTTATTTTTATTTATTTATTTTTTTGTGGGTACCGGGGGTCGACCTCAGGACCTCGCGCACCAGCAGGCGCCCGTGCCGCTGAGCGATATCACTGGCCCTTTTTTTCGTATGTGGCTTCCAGGAGTTGAACTCGGGTCTTCGCGCTTGCCAGGCAGGCACTTACGCCACTGAACCATCTCACTGGCTCCCCAATAATTTATTTTTGTTTGCATTTATTTGAGTTTCTGCTTCTTGTAAGCAAGCGATTACCAAAAAGTGTAACATCCATTCCTTACCATCCCTTACCCCACATTTAAGACATTTATAAAGGGGTTTTAATTTCATTGATTTCTGCCTTTATTTTTATTATATTCCTCCATCTGCTTGGGTTTATTTTTGTTTTCTTTTTGTCCTAGGTTCTTGAGGTGGGAGGTTAAATTACTCATTTGAGACCCACTTCCAATGTATACATTTAGTGCTATAAATTTCCACCTTAGCATTGCTTTAGCTGTTTTCCACAAATTGTAATATGTTGTATTTCCCTTTTCTTTCAGTTCAATGCATTTTTTCACTTTCTTAAAGTCTTTCATTTAGTTATTTGGTTATCAAGTATGAAGATTTTTTTGTTACTTTTTTCTTATTGATTTCTAGTTTGGTCCATTGTAGTCAGAAAATGCACTCCATTCGATTTAAATTCTTTAATTTTTAAAGTTATTCTGTGGCTCAGGATGTGGTCTATCTTGTTATATATTGAGGACACTTGAAACGATGTATAGTTTTCTCTTGTTGGGTAGAATGTTATACAAATGTCAATTAGCTAATTTATGGTATTGTGAATTTATTCCATACCTTCAAAGATTTTCCTTATAGTTGTTCTACCTACTGTTGAGAAAGGGGCATTGAAATTTTCAACTATAACTGCGAATTTGTCTGTTCTCTTAGTTCTATTTACATTTGCTTCACACATTTTGCAATTCTGTTATTTGATGCATATATATTTAGGTTTGCTGTTTTGTTGGTGTACTAACCTTTTTACCATTATTAGATGTCTCTCTGTCTTTGGCAATTTTTGTTGTCAGAAATCTACTTTATTCATTATTAGTATAATCATTCCGTGGTTTACTTTGATTGATTTTCACATGAAAGTTCTGCTGATAGAAATTTGTGTTGTTTCTAGTTTTTGTCTATCATGAAAAATGCTGTGAGCACTTGTGTATAACTTTTCGCATGGATGTGTATTTTTAATTTTGTTAAGTATATACCTAGGACTAAAATTGCTAGGTCGTATGATAATTCTATGCTTAACTTTTGGGGGAAAAACCTCCAAAAAGGTTATAAAGGTTATAGGTTTTCTATAAAAGTTGTTTCATTTTGCAACACCCTGTGACAGCAACACACGAAGACCCAAACTTCTCCAAATTATTGTCCATATTTGGGATTGTCTATTTTTGTTTTAGTTATTGTATTTTTGATATCAGCATTTATTTTCTCTTTTTTTTCAGTGCTTTGGATTTATCCCAATACCTGCACTAATCTCAGAATTTCTATTTGGCACCTTTTAAATAATTTCTATCTCTTTAGATAATTTCTAAATAATTTCTATCTCTTTATCGCTTGCTATTTGGTAAGATATCATTCTCTTACTTCTTTACATGTGGTTTGTATTAGTTCATTGAATATATTTAAAAATCTGATTTAAAGTCTTAAGTAATTCCAATGTCTGACCTTTCTAGGGGACAGTTTTAATTTATCTGGGGATAGGCCACCAGTGATGTTTTTATTTAAAACCTGACACATAGTAACGTGGTGTGGCTGGGGATTACAAACTTCCCTTACTCCTACATTTGCTGTTGCCTTTGTTGTTTGTTATTGCATTGTTGAATTACTTCTGTATTTTTTGCCATGTGGCCACTGAAGTCTCTGCTCAGTTTAGTGACCAGCTAATATTAGAAAGAAATTTCCTTAAGTACTTACAGCTGATAAGTATCTTAAACTTTGTCAAGGGATTCTCTGCATGCATTAGCACTTGTCTTCAACAGCCAGGCAGCTTTTAAACTCCATTTAGCTGTATTTTCTTTTCTGTGCACAGAACCTTAAGGTTGGACAGAACAACTGGCTGCATCAGGCACTTTTTAGGTCTTTCCTCGGCATGTGCATAGCCATGGGTAAATGCGTATCCCTACACCTGTGTTGGTCATTTAGATGGAAAGGATATATTGACATTATTTAAATTGTTCTTTGCATCAATTTACTACCCTTGTTACAATCGTCATCTGACATATCTTCATCACGTAAAATTCATAGTTTAAATGAGGGTTCATATTTAGTGGTGTATATTCTATGGATTTCGACAAATGCATAATGACACATACTTAGTTTTGAGTTATTGTATGTATAAATTTCTCTGCTTAAAAATTCTTTGTGTTCTGGTTTTCATGTCTACCCTCTGCCCCTGAAATTCTGGCTAATAATATTATTTTCTTGGTTATTGTAGCTTTATTGTAAATAAAGTAGTACCAGTCTTCCAACTTTGTTTTTCTCCTTCAATACTGTGTTGGTTATTCTGGGTCTTTTTATATAAACTTTAAAATCAATATTCCAAAATAATCATAAAAAAACTTGCTGTTATTTTGGTTGGAATTGCATTGAATCAATAGATCAAGTTAAGATTCTAAGGCTATTGACTTGTGTATATTAACTTTCTAGCCTATAACTTTACTAACATTGCTTATTAGTTCCAGGAAGATATTTTTGGCCTTTTTATTTTCTTAGCCTTGCTAGAGGCTCATCAATTTTATTGATCTTTTCAAAGAATCAGCTTTTAGTTTCATTTACTTACTTATTGATTTATTTTCATTTTCCTTGAATTCTGCTCTAACTTTTATTGTATAATTTCTCCTATTCTGGATTTAATTATCTTTTTTTCTAGTTTCCTAGGTGAAATATTAGATTATACATTTTTTCTCTGCTTCCTTTTTCCTATTTAATGCTATGAATTTTCCTCTAAGCACAGCATTTGCTGAGTGCATAAATTTTATAAGTTGTATTGTGATTTTTAGTTAATGTAAAATATTTTAGAATTTCTCCTGAGATTTCTTTAATCTCTGAGTTTTTCTTTTTCCTTTTTTTAAGTACTTGCTTATTCTCCAAGTATTTTGGAGTTTGCCAGCTCTTTTTTTTACTGAGTTTTATTTTAATTCCACTGGAGTTTCACAGAATACATTATAAGATTTTGATTCTTTTAAATAAGTTGTTTTATAGTCCAGAATGTGGTTAATTTTGGTGAATGTTCCATGTAAGCTTGAGAAGAATATATATTCTGCTGTTGTTGGGTAAAGAAGTTTACAGAGGTCAGTTATATACAGTTAGTTGATAGTAATGTTGAACTACATGCTTACTTATTTTCTGCCTTCTGGAAATGTTCATATTTGACAGAAAAGTGTTAAAGTTTCCAACCATTGTATTTACTCATGTTTTTTTCATTGAAATTCTATCAGTTTTTGCCTCATATATTTTGATGCTCTATTATTAGATGTGTACATTTCAAGGACTGTTTTATCTTCTTGAATAACCGACCCCTTTATCCTTTCATAATGCTGCTCTTTATCCTTTTTTTTTGTGGGTACCGGGGGTCGACCTCAGGACCTTGCGCGCCCACAGATGCCCGTGCCGCTGAGCGATATCACCGGCCCTTTTTTCGTATGTGGGTTCCGGGAGTCGAACTCGAGACCTCGCGCTTGCTAGGCAGGCGCTTATGCCGCTGAGCCATCTCACCAGCCCTTGCTCTTTATCCTTGATAACTTCCTGGCTGTAAAAACGTCTGTATTTGATTTTAACACACACATTCCTACTTTATTTTGATTAGTATAGCATGGTATGTCTTTCTCTATTTACTTTTAATCTATATGTGTCTTTTTCTATTTACTTTTAATCTATATGTGTCTTTATATTTAAAGTGAATTTCTTGTACCAACATATTGGTAGATGTTGTTTGTTGATCTGCTGTGACAATTTCTGCTTTTCAATTTGTACACTTAGGTATAGACTCAAAGTGATTGTTGAGATATTTGAGTTAATATACAATATATTTATTACTGTTTTCTATTTGTTACACTTGCTCTCTGTTCTTATTTTTGTCTTCCACTCTTCATTTCAATTAAGTATAATATATGATTCTATTTTATCTATTTTAGCATATAAATCTTTTACAAATTTTTAGTGATTGCCCTAAATTTTATACTATATATTTATAATTAATCTGAGACTACTTCCATATAACTCTACACCACTTCACAAGTAATGTGAGTACCGTATAATAACAAAATAATTCAATTTCCCCCTTCCATTTCTTGTATTATTACTGTTATTCATTTGATTTATACAGAAGCATGTGCCTGTGCAAGGGAACACACTCACATTCATAACTTAATACATTGTTGCTATTATTATTTAGAAGATGCTGAGACTTGTTAGAACAACTAAGAATATGACATATAAAAAATTATTTCACCTTCAGTTATTTTTTCTTTAATGGTCTTTGTTTCTTTATACAGATGCTATTTACTGATTTTTAGAATTTTCTTTCTTTCTAGAGAACTTCTGAAATATCTTGCAAGGCAGCTCTATAGGCAAGTTCCCTCAATTTTGACATTTAAGACAGCATTTGTCTCTTTAATTTTTTAAGGAAATTTCAGCAAGTAGGTCACTTCATAAGCCCACAAGTTACAAAGCTAGTCAAGGGTAGCAGGGGCTCAGGGTGCACAGGAAGGCATAAATGAACACTAAAAGTGTCTGGCATGAATACAGTGCTGAGATTGACAATATAATAAGTGAAACTTTGGCCAGTGATAAAGGTGAGGTAGAACTCAACATCCTCACAACAAAAAGTGGGTGTGAAAACACAGGAATCTCAGTTGTGACTTTTTACCCATCTGCCATATCTGGTAGATTCCTATACTACAAGTCTTAGAAAGAAGCTATGCTCCCAAACTCTTCCATTTGGAGACTGTTTTTGAGTGTGTTTCTCATTTTCTTTGAATTTTTTGCTTGACACTTTTTAATGAAGATAAAGTTGAGGAATAAGTATACACAGATGTTAATAAAACAGAGAGGATATATGAATAAATTATTCAAAAGTTCTTGGACATGTTTAAGAGACCAATTTAAAAATTTTTGGTGTAGAATTGGGTACTGAGGTACAGACCAATGGCACAGGGATTTAATTTGGTGAACTAATACAAAAAATTTCCCAAATCTTGGGAAAGAAATAGGCATCCAGGTACAGGAAGCATTTAGAACCTTAAACTGGCATAACTAGAAAAGAAACCCCCCACATACTATTATAGTTAAAACGCAAGGTATAGAACAAAGAAAGAATATTGAAAGCTATAAGGAAGAAAAGCCAAGTCCTTTATAGAGGCAAACCCATCAGAATAACTTCAGATTTCTCTGCAGGAACTCTAAAGTCTGGGAAGACATGGAATGATGCATTTCAAGCCCTGAAAGAAAATAATTGCAAACCAACATTATTATAACCAGTAAAGTTGTCCTTAAAAATTGAAGAAGAGGGCTGGTGAGATGGCTCAGCGGCATAAGCACCTGCCTGGCAAGTGCGAGGTCCTGAGTTCGACTCCTGGTACCCACATACGAAAAAAGGACCGGTGATATTGCTCAGCGGCATGGGCGCCTGCTGGCACATGAGGTCCTGAGGTCGACCCCTGGTACCCACCAAAAAAAAAAAACCAAAAAAACCAAAAAAACCCCAAAATTGAAGGAGAAATAAAAACTTCTACAATAAGCATAAACTAAAGAAATTCATTACCACTAATCCAGCATCGCAGAAGATGCTTAAAGGAATCCTACACACAGAAGAGGGAGATTAGGTAAGAGCAAGATTGACAATTGGGAAAGCATCAAGTATTGGAAAAACAACAAAATGACAGGAATTAGTACAGAGTTTTCTATGCTGATGGCCTTAATTCTTTAATAAAACATACAGACTGGCAGATTGAATTAAAAACCAAGACCTAACTCTTTATTATTTGCAAGAAACACTCCTCATTAGCAAAGATATGCACAGACTGAAAGTGAAAGATGAAAAACAGTATTTGTGAAAACAGAATTTGAAAATAAGGAGGAGTGGTTATACTCATATGTGATAAAGCAGATTTCAAAACAAAATTAGATGAGACAAGGAAGACAACTAAATATTTGTAAATGTATATTCCACCAGGAATATATAACAAAAAGCCTTTGACAAAATTCAACATCCCTTCAGTTTGAAACCCCTGAAGAAGCTAGGTGTTGAAGGATTATTTCTCCTTGTATCAAAGGTCATATATGACAAACAGATAGACAACACTGTTTTGAGTGGGGAAAAACTGAAAACATTTCACTTCAAATCAGGAATAAGAAAAAAATATCCACTCTCACTATTCTTACTCAATATGGTTCTCAAATTTTATCTACAGCAATTAGGCAAGAGAGAAAAAAGGGATACAAATAGGGTAAAAGAAGTGAAAACATCCTCATTTACAGATGATATGAGCCTACACTTAGAGGACCCTAAAGGCTCTACCAAAAGACTTTGGGGGCTGATAAATAAATTCAGCAATATAGCAGAAAAGAAATTCAGAATTAAACAATCAGTAGCTTTATTAGACATCTATAATAGAGTAGCTGAAAAAGAAATCAGGAAAACAATTCAATTCACAACACTTCAAATAAAATAAAATACTTATGCATTGACCTAACCAGAGGAGGTGGAAGGCCTCTATAATGAAAATTTCAGAACACCGAGGAAAGAAATTGAAGAAAGCATCAGAAGATAAAAATATTTCCCCTGTTTATGGTTTGGCAGAATTATTATTGTCAAAATGATCATCTGACCAAAAGTGATTTGTAGTTCAATGCAGTTTCCATGGAAATACGACATTCTTCACACAAACAAACAAACAAAGAAACACATTAAAATTCATGTGGAGGGCTGGTGAGATGGCTCAGCGGCATAAGCGCCTGCCTGGCAAGCGCGAGGGCCCAAGTTCGACTTCCGGAACCCACATATGAAAAAAGGGCCGGTGATATCGCTCAGCGGCATGGGTGCCTGCTGGCACGAGGTCCTGAGGTCAACCCCTGGTACCCACAAAAAAAAAAAAAAAATTCATGTGGAAACATAAAAGACCAAGAATGGCGTAAGCAATCCTAAGCAAAAAAGCAAAGCCAAAGGCATCAAAATACCAATTTCAAGTTATACTATAATGCCATGGTAAGAAAAACAGTATAGTACTAGCACAAAAATAGACAAATATGCCAGTGGAACAGAATAAACATCACAGAAAAAAAATTTATGCCAGCTACAGTCATCTGATTCTGGAAAAGGAGCCAAAAATATATGTTGGAGAAGACAGCCTCTTTAACAAATGCTGCTCGTAAAGCTAGATATCCATTTGTAGAAGATTGAACCTAAATCCCAATCTCTCCAACTGTACAAAAATTCAATTTGAAATGGATCAAAGACCTAGGTATATGATCTGAAACTTTTTTTTTTTTTTTGTGGATACTGGGGGTCGACCTCAGGACCTCGCATGCCAGCAGGTGCCCATGCCGCTGAGCGATATCACCCGCCCTTTTTTCATATGTGGGTTTCAGGAGTTGAACTTGGGCCCTCGCACTTGCCAGGTAGGAGCTTATGCCGCTGAGCCATCTCACCGGCCCTATGATCTGAAACTTTGAAACTGCTAATTCATGGTTTCTGTTAAGAATCAATCTTTTATTGTTTATTTTAGTAAATGCTCTTTGAATTGTTTAAGTCACTGATTCATTTTCAGAGTTCCAAAGCTGTTGATTTTGATAATTTTGCTGATATTCTTATTGTCTCTAAAAAGGGGAGAATTTTGGATGTCTCTGCCCCCCACTTCACTGGATTCGCTCTATGTATGGTGTTCTTGTATCTTTTCATCGCTTTTTAAGTGATTGTTCTATGCATTTCACTATACAGTATACACAAATGTCATCACAGTCTCTAATGACTTCATATTACCAGCTTTAGTGATGT
This sequence comes from Erethizon dorsatum, assembly GCA_028451465.1. Taxonomy (NCBI): domain Eukaryota; kingdom Metazoa; phylum Chordata; class Mammalia; order Rodentia; family Erethizontidae; genus Erethizon; species Erethizon dorsatum. The sequence continues at coordinate 16,330,468 of CM051824.1, forward strand.
ATAGAACTCTCACTTCCATTTATATTCCTGTCTTCTCTTGCTTATATTGTGTCTTAAATATTTCCCATACATACATTTGGAACCACACTGACCAATCTTATAGTTTTTGTTTAAACTATCAAGCATCCTTTACAAAGCACAAGAAGAGAAGGGAAACTCACGATTTTATGCATCATATTCTTGTCTTCTCAATGTTCTGAGGCTCCTTTCATCCTTTTCTTTCTGTTTGGTGGACTTCTAGTAGCCACTCTTTTAGATTTATTGATAAATTCTCTCATTCTTTTGTTTGAGAATGTCTTGGATTTTTGCTTCATTCTTGAGAAGTATTCCCTCAGCTATCAGTTTCTAGATTGGCTTTTCTTTTCTGTCAGCACCTGAAAACTATTAGTATATTACTTCTTGCTCTCATTGTTTCAAATTTTTTTCTTTTAGTACATTTTTGCCCCATTCTTTTTATTTTTTCTCTCAGGGGTTTGATGAGAGTAATATTAAATCTTTTGTTAGCATTTCACAGATCTGTAAGGCTCTGTTTGATTTTTTTCTAGTCTATTTTCTTTCTACAGTGTGTAGAAGTAACTTTTTGTTTCTCCATATTTACGATCACTGATTCTTTCTGGTGTCTTCTCCACTTGGCTATTAGATGCATCTACTGAACTTTTGTTTTGTTTACTAAGTTTTTCAGTTCTGAAATTTTTATGTTTTTCTTCATTATATCTTTCTTATCTATTGTAAAGTTTTCTTTTACTTTGCTGGTGTTTTCTGTTTTCCTACTTCATTTAAGTGTTTATATTTACTCATTGAAGCAATGTTTTGGTGGCTTTTACAAATCTTTGCTAGATAATTCTAACATCCTGTCATTTTAAGTAGTATTGTAGTATCTGCTGTCTCTTTCATTTTGTTTGAAATCTTCTTCTCAGTATGCAAAGTTATTTTTATCGAAACCTGGAACTTCCATGTTGTTTTGACTCTAGATTTTATTTCAACCTAATCTTTTAGCTGAATTTTTTGACACTACTCCAGCAGCAAAAGGGTCCTGCAACATTACTGCTAAGTAGCTATAGAAACCCAAGATTTTATTCTTTGTTGACATGCAGATGGTCTTCTCATTAATTCAGGGGACAGGGAGGAGTTCCGACATGGCCTTGGTCTCTACAGACAGTGGAATGGAGGTGACTGCTTTATCACAGGGTAATCATAAAATCTCTTTGGTGTAGTTAAACAGAGATTGTTGACTTCAGACTCTCAAAATGATAAATCAGACACAAGTTTAAATACCATATGGTTTCTGTCATATGAGAAATCCGAAGTATAAATGAAGAGCAAAATAAAAGATAGAAGAAAAGAAACGTGAGATAGATCTGCAAATGGAAAGGGGACCAGGAGATAAAGGGGGGGGAGGGGAAATGGAAGGGGATATAAAACAAGAGTTAAGGTATGGCATGTACATGTACCAAATACCCACAATGAAAGTAGTGGTATGTATTGCAAAATTAAAATAAAATGTGTTCACAGCACTAAAACTGTTTCTAAGTTAAAAAGTTGAATTTTCCATTTTAGAAGAGATATTTGAACTCTGAGAAACAAATTTAGTGGAAAATTTGGGAAAAATATACCTATGATTTTGCTTTGGAAAACTTGCTTTTCTTGTTAATCCGTGCTTTTTTTGTTTTGGACTAACCTATTTCCTTTATCAGGTAACCTTTTTTTTTCTTTGGCATTACTGTGTTTGTCAGGAAAGTTGTAGCAGCTGTACAGAAACATTTTGATCCCTGCGAAATAAAATGCTTTCACGATGTTTGTCTGCATGCTGTTTTCTCCCTGTATCCTTATCCTTTAAAAGACAACTTTATATGGGTGAGCACATCTCTAAAATTATCTTATACCAATATCCCCAGGCCAGAAATCCTTGTTGCAGACATCTCATGGTGTATAGTTCTTAAAGAAAAGAATTATTTTTATAAAGAAGTTCAGGCCTTGTCCACATATTGCCAATGTGGCCAACTAAATTTAAAAAAAAAATTTCAACTCACTTTTTTTTTGTGCTTGATGTCAATTAACTAGATGGATTGTTATTCTTTATGGAAATTACCTATTTAGACCATGAGTATAGATAATTTCTGACAAGAACCTCTCTGTTTTTATATACAGTTCTTACAGTGCTCAGAATCAAATTCAGGAGGCCACAAAGGAGATTAGACACTGAGATGCTTCAGCATTTTAAGGGAAATGTCAGAAGCTCCTGTATTGATGTTCATATTCTGGGAAAAAAAAATCTCACCACAGAAAATAGATTTAAACATAAAAGATTTTAAAGGCTACAAAGCAAGTATAGTGAAAAAAATGTTTTATTTTGATGAGGAAATATGACAAATTAAGAACCTGTCCATTTGATGCACTAATTTTTCTTTCGAAATCTTGAGACTTACTTGTGGTCATTATTGCATTTAATGTTTTAGGTGTAGTATCTGCCTGATTATTACAGGTAAAATCTACTTTTAGTCTATTTACTAGAGAGATTTATCTAGGATTTGGTTGTAAAAAAACAATGATAGAGAAATGGAAAATGGATACAGTGTTGCAGGTCTTTATGCTGTCCAGTTAAAATCTGACTTCATTCTTTAACACGTATTTTGTGATTATTTTTTTCTTCTGTACTTTCCCAAAACTATCCTATTATTTATCTTCTAGCACTTATATCTGTCTATATCTATCTATCTATCATCTATCTATCTATCTATCTATCTATCTATCTAATCATTCCATTTCAGAAAAATTATCGGGTATGTAGATAAGAGGGGGCTAAAAGACCTATTTCTGAGAATTTCTTACGCTTCCCCACTTTTGGTTCATGGCATGGTTCTCTGGAAGCAGTTTCCCCCACACACCTATTTCCTCTGTCATAGTAATGTGTTATCTTAAGTGTCTTTTGTCTTGCCCTTTTCTCCTACTTTCCAAGAATTGGGCACGCACACTCTTGCCTGAGTCACTTTCAGATCAAGTCTCTCTTTCTAGGTGCATGGGGACACCACATACCTAGGACCAACATGTAGATGAAGAATTGCAGTATTTAATGTTAGTATTTTTGGGTAAGAGGGAATAGTGTTCAGTGTTTCTTTTATACTTCAAATTGAACTATTTAAACCAGAGTAGATCTCTGATGTTGGTGTACCTTCATGCATCTTACTTGACACCCAAAAAACTCTCCATTTTGGGTTCAGCTCATTCTTTATCTGCTCTGTTTCTGCTCTTCAGATTACTATTTCTGTCCCATTTACTCATATTTCCCTATAGATTAATCAGATGAGGTAAGTCTTCATTTCATGTCTATCATGTGTGTTATCTGTATCACTATTTTCATATGTTTTTCCTTAATTCTTGAATATCATAAATTTGTTATTCACATAAGGTAAGCAAGAAGGAGGGTGAGGTCATGCTACTACACATAGCTTCAGCACATTCCTCTGTATAGTGGAAATATGTGGTCAAACCCAACTGAAGTGAGGTCTGAGCTTCCCTGGTACATATATATGTATAATCTTTTTTTGTGCCAAGTATGAACCAGGCTGTGATTCTTATTTCTCCATAAGAATTGCATAAAATCTACCAGCCCCAACTTACCCTCTTCTCATATCTTTCCCTGTCTCCTCAGCATCCTATTCTGCATGATACTCAAGGATGCAGTGAGTCGCTCTTCTTTTTGGAATGTATCGTGGGACTGGTTGGGGGGAGGGTGGAGTTTGGTCTGGCTTCCTTAAAGCACAAGCATCTCTGTTTCGCTTTATATTTGGGGGAACATTATAACTTAGAGGAGGGTTTATATAGTGCTGCTGCACTGAAGTGGTCTTTTTCCTGTGTGCCTTAGCTGTTCTGTTTCAGAAATCAAAGCTTGTGTCACAGGTAAAGTTGTTATTTTTTAGTATGACCCTGCCTGGTGACATAGTAAATAGAAATACCTGGATCTTTTAATTTGTCTTCATATCATTGATTCTTACCTGTTATATTATATAGTCATTTGCTTATTTCCCTGTTGTCTGTCTCTTTCTAGTGCTATATAGGCTCCTGAGGAATTTGGTTACTTGGATAACTACTACATTTTCAGTACCTGGCACATAGTAGGGGTCCAGGAGATCTTTGTTCAATTAAAGGAAGGACATGACATAACCTGGAGAAGACACAGATGGTTTTAAGGCTCTTCTCTTCCTTGACTCTATGGTTTGGATACATAAGTATCTAACATTGAAAGTAAATCATTTAGGAAGGGAAGGTGAATAGTTTATGTTGGCATAGATTGGATTTTAGGTGCCCAAACGACATATTCATGGAAATATCAGCTAGGAATTTAGATTATAAATCTGGGGCTGAAAGAACAATTTGTGCTGAAAGAAAGACAGGATTCAGGAGCATCTACATAGAATTTAGTGCATAAAAAGTGCATAGCAGACTTTGTAGCATGAGGTGACCAATGGGATGAGGACTGAACCCTTGAGTACACTGACTTGGATCCCAGAGAAAGAAATATTTTTACAGTTTTATGTAATTATAGCTTGAGTAAAGAAAATTAAGTAGGAGAACAGACATTGGATACTATTAAAGGGTGATTGAATGGTTGAGACCTTCAGAGATATTAAGATACTTACTTATCTCCAGTGGGTATACTTTTATATTTTAAAGTGGGATAAATCCCTAGGGTCATCTGTTTGTGATTCAAAAGATTATAATCATGAAAGAGAAAAGTTTTATCCATGTCTATGGAGGGAGAATAGTTCTATAACAGTTCTTATATAAGATCCCAGATTCATAATTGCAGGATCTCACTCTTTTACTGCCATAGGAAAATAAGTTGTCCATGTGGCTCCCACTGCATCACCCTGGAGGGGGGAACAGGTTTCAGGTAACCAACATAGTTGTTGCTGTAAAGTAATAATACTGTGCCTCTGGCTCAAAAGTCTCATGTTTGAAGAGCCAAAATAAATACATATAGACATTAAAAACATGCTGACCAACACTTATGAGTCAAAGTGAGAAAAAAGGACCTACAAAGATGACTGAGAACTAGAAGAGAGTAATCGTTTGGAAGAACACTGAGTCTCTACACGTTTAAAGTGTTCCCAGGTAGAAGACAGCTTTCAGTTAAAGTGCTTTTACTGGAGAGTGGGGTTGTATAGCAGTGGATAGCACACCCCAATTCATTTCCTATGAGAACTGGGAATACTCAAGGTACATGAGATTCCTAAGGCTAATCTTACTGACATGGTTTGGTAAAAATGTATTCTTTCTATTTATCACAGTTATCTGTAACTTTTAAATTCTCTGTGCTAAAGTACTCATTTTCTCCAACTCCACAATGCAGTTCTCTGCGGGGTGTCTTCACTGTGACTCTAGTTACCCAGAGGATGTAACTCAAAGTCTTTTCCAAAGTCACTTATGTTACCAGGGAAATACTGCAAATATATTGCATAGGAAGAACAAATGAGTTCCCCTTACAATATATTTTTTTTTAGTTCAAGAAAATAGAATTACACAGAGAAAAATAAATATAACAACACATCCTTTGAGATGCCCTGTAAGCACCTGAGAATTGCGTGAGAATATGGTGTTGTTTTGAGGAAATGGTCTATTTTGGGCATACTTTTCCTGAAGATTGAATGCTGATGTTATTTCACTATAGGACACAGCCATTTCTCAGCAAGGAGGCAATATGTGATAATGATGGCTTATATTTTAGAACTGCCTTTAACTTGTCAAAAATGCTTTCACATATGTTTATAAAATTATAGAGAATTAAAGTGAGGAAGGATGCCAGACAAGGAACATTTTAGTTCTTTCATTTTTCCAAATAAGGGCAATGGAGGTTAGCAAGTAGTTATTTGCACAAGAGCGTTTAGTTCGTTGGGGGCAGAACTCAGATTATTCAGTTGCTGACAACTTATTATTATATCATTTCTGCCTTACAACACTTCTTTGTGATAGAATAGAGCAGGGCTTGTTTGGCTAGTTTTATAACAAATATATTGGGTTGTGGTACACCTCAACTGTCACGCATGTCCTGACAAGTCCAGTGTATAAGCTGATAATGGATTTAATACATCTGTTATGGTTTAGATTTGAAATGTTCCCCCCAAAACTCACATGTTAAAGGATTGGCTACCAGCTGATAGGTTTAGGAAGTGACTGGATCACAGGGACTCTAACTTTATCAGGAGGATTAGACCACTGATGAGATCGTAATTCGATGGCATTATAAGGAGGTGATGGAACCAAGAGGTAGGGCTCACTTGAGAGTGAATCATAGGTGTGTGACTTTGGGGAATATATCTGGTCCCCAGCCCATTCCTCTCTGGCTCTTTTTTCTCTGTCTGCTTCCTAGCTACCAGGAGGTGAGCAGAGTTCCTCCACCATATTTTCTTTTCCCATGCTGTTTGTTCTGCCTTGCTTAAGGCTAAAAGTAATGGAGCTATCCATGAGCCAGAACTTCTGAAATCATGAGCCAAAATAAACTATTCCTCTTCTAAGTTAATTCTCAGGTATTTGGTCACAGCAGGAAAAGTGGACGAATACAGCACATAACTCACCCAGTGTCATAGCTTGCAAACAGTACACTGAAGCATTAGTTGTTCGGCCTTGTGATCTCCTGGTGGACTGGCAGCTTCACTGCTATTGTCCAGAATCTCAAGATGGTATCACAGCTCATATAATTAGCACAGGGAAGATCAAGATTCAAAGTATGGTTTCTACTGAGAGCATGTCACTTTCACATCATCACAAATTTTAAAAATAATAAGTTGAACCATAGTACATCAGGGACTGCCTGTGTTTTGAATAATTAAATGAAGGTGAAGAAAGTAATTTCAAATAAAACCCAAGCACTATTAAAACCTTTCATTATCTCAAAATTTCCACTTTGAGGTGTATGTCCAAAAGAAAGGAAAATATACATTCATAAATAATTTGTACACAAATGTTCATACCAGCATGATTCATAATAGCCACAAAGTGTAAGCAACTCAAATGTCTACTAATCGATGAGTAGATAAAAATGCGATATTTTCATATAATGTAGTATTATTCAGCAATAAAAATGAATTATTGAGCAGTAAAAATGAATGATATACAACATGGAATCAAGTGTGAGACACCAGACACAAACGCTGACATACTGTGTGATTCCATTTATATTAAATAACTAGAGTAGGTGAATCTACAGGATCAGAGAGATTAGTAGTTGCCTGGGGATGCAGGGCATGATAGAATGGGGGATGACTAATAAAGGGTACGAGGTTACTCTTTGGAATGAGGAAGATATCCTAAAATTGTTTGTGGTGGTGATTGCACAACTGTGTTAATATACCATTGAATTGGGTAAATTTTTTAAAGCATGTGAATTATGTCTTAATAAAACTGTTACCAAAAAAGAGACAATCCTCATCATGACCTTGGAGGCTAGGATGGTATTTAAAAGTGGCACAGATCCCAAATGGTATTACATTCTGGAGCAATGAAGTATACCAAATGAATAGCTTTATTGCAGTGAGAAGCAAGTAAGAGTTGTGATTTATTCCTAATGTGGCCAGATTTTCCTAGAGCAGTATTTCATAAAGCATAATCAATTTCTCTTAAGGCACAGATGATGATTTTAAGGGATATCTAGAGTTTTAGTGGTGTGAAATTAATTGATTCTTGTATTCGGTTTGTGGTGAATACAAGAAAGAAATGTACAAATAATGATATAATTTGTGTGAGAATATGGTATAATATGAATTTATTCCATGAACAATTGACTTTTGGGAAATTCTAGTGCAGAGACATCTTCTTCCAGGGCTCAGATTATTCCCCAGGCTTCTCCAGCAACAGCGAACTCGTGTTTACCTAAAGGGGGAACTTGATGTATGTGGGTAAATTGTTCAAAGTCATCTCTTCTTAAACCAGGAAGCATATGACTTAAAATGGCAAATCAAAAGTAGCTAAATTTATGTGAAGATCTACATCTTGAGTTTGATTCAGTGACATAGTTAGTCCACACCCCAAATTTGATTCAGTTGTATTGTAAAAGGCATAAGGACTTTTGACTTCAAGGAATTTGCATTTGAATACTGGTCTGTGACTTCTAAAAATTTCAGGAGCATAATTATATTTCTGAATTTGTATCTTATTTGTGGAATGGAAATAGCTGGGCTATAAATAGCAGGTTGTAAGGATTAACTAAAATAATGCAAACGACATATATTACATGACATTGAGTAGAAGATTAAAGGCTTCCTTCCCTCTGTTGTAGGTTGTACAGTCATTCCATGGAGCAGAGTGGTAACCTAATTAGCTGTGTCATTCTGTCAGGGAGATGCATGTTAAGGTTCTTGTGAGGTTAAAAGGTGAGGCTCTCAGGTCTTTCTGTAACAAGTGCAGTTATGGGTTCAACACACTGTAGGGTCAATTTGCACATTGCCTGGAAAAATTTCACTTCCTTTAGAACTACTTTGCCATTTGAATTATTACTCTAGACTCTTTGGTCTTTATGCAGAATTTGTGGTTTTTCATTGTCTGTGTAACTGCATCTTCTCTCCTTAAAGACAGACGATCATCAGAGAATTTTTTGGGATGTAAGATACTTCCTACTAGAGGAAACTCATTCCCAGGAGCCTGGCAGTTAAGCCCATTTCTAGATAGTGCCGACATGGATAACAATTAAGTACTGCATATCTCAAAAAACTAGAAGAAAGGATATTGAATGTTCTCACTAAAAGCAAATGATAGATGATTGAGGAACTAGATCTGCTCAACTAGTATAAACTTTATGCAATGTGTATATATATATATGTATATATGAAAACATTACATGATAGCCTATTGTTATGTATAATTTTCATGTTTTTATATATCAGTTTTAAAAAGTCAAAAGAAAGAAAGAAAAGAAATGGCTTCCCTTTGAGTCTTACTGGCCCAGTCACGTGTGATGCATAGTTGGATCTTTATTCAGTATGCAGTGTGGATGGTAAACAGAGTGTGGACTTTTGCATTTTTGCATGTGCCTCTTGACTGTAAGTTTTATTGGTTTGAAGACTTCTGTAATCAGTTGTCTTTCTTGGTCTTAGAGTTCTTTCTGATGAAAAAAGAAGATAAAGAAACAGAAAGAAAGGGAGAAATGGTAGAAGGAAGGGAGGAAGGGAAGAAAAATTATTATCTTTTTTTTTTACCAAAGAGTACTTTTCCTCTTTTCTTTCTTTCTTTCTTTCTTTCTTTCTTTCTTTCTTTCTTTCTTTCTTTCTTTCTTTCTTTCTTACTTGATTTTGGAGTTGGAAAACATGTTAAGTAATAATCTATGTAGCTATGATGGGTAGAGATTATAAAAACCAGGAGGGAATAGTTATTCTCTTTAGATATAACTACAACTCAGATAAGAAAAAAAAAATGTTTAACAAAAATTGGATTGTGGAGCAATGGTCAGGAACTGTGCATAAAAGCTAATAAAAATCTTATAAATATCACTGGGAAGCCTTGACTGAGAATGTATCTTTTCTCCTATATCATCACATTACAGTGACATTTCTGTCAATACTATTTTTGATTTGATGAATGACTGTTTTTTTCTTCAGGCACTGGATACTATTTTACTAGCAAACTTGGCATACTCACAGAAATGCTAGGATGGGGGTCTATACTATTATTGTCACTTTATAGATGAGGGAGCGAAGTCCTACTGAGTTGAAGTAACATATCCAAAGTCATAAAGCTCGAGAGGGAGAACTTGGACTCTGTTTTATCCAACTTCAGATATTTTATTCCTTCCCCGTGCATTACAGCCTCCCCAGATCTTGAAGAAAGTGAGGAGGGCAGGTCGTTTGGGAGGGTATGTGTGAAAGGCATCCTGCTGGCTTCTACAAATCACAAGTAAATCCTTAGCATGCTCTGAAGGGCTAGATATTAGACTAATTGGCGTATTTGGAGCATAAGGATGGGTTAACCACTGGTAGTTTTTGGAGACATTCGGAATGCCATTAAAATGTCAGATATAAGAGAAAAAGTAATATATCAGCCCATGTGCTTGATTCCAAAATAATACTTTCTTTTGCTGTGTAGATCAGACAGAAATTGACTCCATCAATTTCCTTTTCTCTGTTCTTATAAAAAGTTCTAAAATCACAAACGTCTCAGTATTTCTGCACATGCACACACGGAAACCCACTCCTTCCTTTTGCTAGTGGGAAAAGCCATTATGAAATGGAGCGAGGAAGATACTGATGGACTTCATTTCTTACATGGTAAAGGCAATTATCTCATTTGCTGCGAAGCCATCCATTATTAGTGTGATTTTCAGGAAAATGCAGAGCATGCATGACTTCTACTGTTTCTAAAATGATTGTGAGAGGGATATTTAAAAAATATATGGTGATGAAACTATACATAGGAAAGGATGCTGTGTGAGTTCTGAGTGGTTCCCAGGCTGTCACTGGGGGAGCACTGCTTCCTTTCTAAGTCCCTCTCCTACCTCCTGAAAGCATTATTTCATATAGCTGCTCAGAGTGGCTTTTTTCCTTTGGTTTAATCCATACACTAAGTATGGTCCTGCAATGCCAATTCCCAGGTTCAGTTTTGTGGGATCAACGATTGGGAAAAAAATCTGTTTCTTTAACCTCAAGTGGGTCAACCACACCTCATGCCTTGTTCCTTAAAGTGAGGACTAGGGGACAAAATGCAGTACTATCTGAGAACTATCTCATTTTGTCAACAATGCAGAATTTTGAGCTCTAGCTTAGACTGGTTGAGTGAGAATGTGCATTTTAACAAGACTCACCAGTAACTGAGTTTTAAGAAGCTTTGTTCTTACTTTGTATGGGATAGGAAATCGAGGTCCATATTCCCCAAGTACAGTGTCTCCATGCAGCATACCAATTCCAACTGATGTCAGCATCTGTTAAAGTTTGAGGGAGGTTTGCTTAAGTTCCTTTTGAAAACTCTGTGCTATATTCTATTAAATTAAACAGGTTATGATAAAAACCATTACTGCTACAGGCTACCATGTGTGAATAAATATTACATGAAGGTCCACTTGAAATTTTTCTCACTTATTTTTCACCCCATTTCAAAGAAGAAAGCAAAATAAACGTCTCATTTCATGTATGAAGAAACAAAACTTCAGGTAACTAAACATATGGGCCAAACCACAAAGTTAGCCAAGTAGAATTTAGATTGAAGCAAAGGCAATCTGGATCCAAAATCAAAAACAGTTTTTAGGCCCCATTGTAGTTTCTAAGAACTCCTAGATTTCTGACTATTTTAAGAATCTTCAAACCAGCCATTTAATGGTTAAGGCTTCCCCAAATGAATTTGACCATTTTGATCCACTAGAACAATTCTCTGTAGTAGACTCCATGAAACACGACAGCTGAGTCCTTCTGTCACTGGCTCACAGGGGGAGATAGGCATAGGTAATATGGCTGAATGGACCAGTGGGCACTTGTGTGTAAACCCAGGTACTCACAGGCCTGGGAATAGTATGGAACTCACTACTGTATCATTCAGTTTGCTTCCGCACTGAAAATCCTTTTTTTTTTTTGTTTTGTTTAAGGCTTGTTTTCCAACCCTTATTTAGGCATCCAATAAGCAGAAAACATTATCTTCTCTTTGTGAACCTAGTGGTGAGCTAAAGCAGGTTATTTTTAAGCTCCATCTTTAAACAATTCAATCTTCTTTCTTAAGCTTAAAAATTGGTATAATTTTTGCTTTTTGCCTAGGGCTGAAAGTTCTGTTCTCCCCTTCAGATTCACTTGCTACCCTTTTCCTTCCTGCCCTGGGCTCCTGTAGTCAGCGTATATGGATACCATAAGTAGGCTTTCCTTGCTCTTTGGACTAATGTTGGATTTGACCAAAGGGGCAATAGGAGTCAGAGTATAGATATAGTAAATCCATTTTACTCTCTCCCTACTGGTTACAAATTCAACAGTATCTTTGCCAAATATCATCGCTCCAGTTGGGTGGCTTTTTCTTACTTCCATAGCAAGCCTTCAAGTTTAGAGGAAAGAATTGATCCCTATGCTTAGTTTGTGTCACTGTCTCTTGTTGGTTCTCTTAATTCTGTAAATAGCCCTTTATTAAACGTTCTTCAGCTTCATCTTTGGCTATGCCATTTGTGTCCTGCCTAGGTCTTGACTGATACACAAGTAGAACTATAATCAAATACAGTTAAATTAAACTGTTAAATTATTTACATATGCTGCTTATCTTCTCCCTGATATCTTCCATCATTTCCTAAATCTTCAAATAGAATCAGCATTACAGAAAATGTGCCACATATTTTAAAGAGTATTAGGAGTACTCCAGATGGAGAAAGATGCTGTGAAATTAATATGAACATTCACGCCTAAGAGAAATTAAGAGAGCAGAAAGCAAAATGTCAAGGCACAGATTTTTCTCTCATCAGAGAAGCACAGGAAAATCCTTGGGAACAACAGCAATAGGAGTTGTAGGGGGTTGGGGAGAGGGTAGAGACAGTGAGCCCAGGGGAAAGAGGGCATTGTGTCAATAGGATATTATGCAGAAACAAAATAGAACAAAACTCCTTGACTGGAAAGTACCTATGGCCTTAAGCAAGAGTGAAATGATCAGAATATAAAATCTAAGATGCGTTTGTAATTGTGACAGATGTCAACTTTAAAGCATCTTTGTATTCATATGGTGGTTAGAACATGCAAGACCCTCTGGAGAGCAGAGAGAGCTAGATCATGGCGGACACATGCATGGTTTCTGGGTTTGAAAAGATTAAGGGGACCTGGCAAAAGAAAAGGAAGACCTGTGAAGAAGGGGAGGGGATGAGCTAATGAAAGAAGAATGTCTGCGAGGTTAGCTTTCTTCCAAATACCTTAGGCACAGAGAGAGGGGAACTGAGGGCCTGCTATAAACTGGCTGCCTTCATCTATGTTGCCTGACCTATAGGAAATGATGAGTGGTTTCTGGCTGATTAATAAGAATGACCCCAGGAGGTAGTTTTGACATGGACCCAATGAAAGTGAGAAAAATGGGAGATAAAATTTCTTAAACAGAGACTGAATGAGGCATTTTACCTACTAGTCCCATTGTAATCTTTTGAGAAGGTTATTTTTCCCTCTGTTTCATATGTGAGGAAACTGAGGTTCAAAATTTACTGGCATAGGATCATAAAACTAGTATTAGACTCCTAGTCAAAGTCAATGTGCTCTGAATCCAGAGCCAACATCTACCTCCTAAGACTGAGGGAGGTCGCTTTCCCACCTCATTGTGGGGAAGAGGATCAGCCAAAACACTCAGCAGGTAATTAATGAAAATAGTGCTTTGTACACCATGACCATAGTAAGAGGTCTATGAACTGGAAATCAGAAAAACGGAGGAACTCCCTGAAAGAGGCAGCATTAAGCTTGCAATCTGTGGCCAATAAAGTTAATAAGGTGAAACCCACATTTTAAACTTACGTTAACCATATGTATTGTGCAGTTGTATTCCACAGCTCTGCCCTACTCCTGCAAATCTCAGTTGGGCATCAAACTATATTTAAAGTTCCAGACCACATGATGACTAAATTGGGAAAGCTGATCTAAAATTTACTGTGTGTGAAAATCACCAAGAAGCAACAGTTAAAATACAGATTCCTGGAGCCTATCTCCAGAGATTCTGATTCAATAGGTGTGCAGAGGAACCCAGGAATTTGCATTATGACGAGTCTCTCAGGGGACTCTGATGGAGGGTCTTCTGTCTGATACATTGATTTTACACAGCTCTGACCTGAAATCTAACCTAGGAAAAATGATCTCAATAGGGATATACAGCAGATATGTAGTAGATACAACTAGTCATTAAGGCTTGATTATTATAACTTTAAAAGTTTTCATCTATTTTTCTGTGTGTCTGTTTAATCTTTGGTATGGTTTGAATATGGTTGTCTGCCTAACTTCATGCATGAGTTTAATTCCCAATGTCGTAAGTTAACGGTTTTGAGAATGGAAACTTGGTCCTACTATGGCATTTAGAGGTGGGAGTGTTTGGAAAATGATTAGGTCTAGGTAAGTTCATTAGGTTGGAGCCTTGTGGATGAATTTCAGTTGCACTGTAAGAAGAGGAACAATGACTAGACACATAGACATGGATACTATTGCTATGGCTATATCTTGCCATGTGATGCCTTGGGGCTCTGTCAGCAAGCAGACCAGATAAAGCCCCTAGACCTTCTGCCTCCAGAACGATGACCCAGGATAAAACCTTATAAAGTAGCCTGCTTCAGGTATTTTTTATAGTAACATAAAGCAGGCTAGTACAGTTTCTATACCATTGCTTATTTCTTTATCAATTCACTTCTGGCCCATTTAATACAATATATTATTGGGGCCCCTAAAACATTCTCTTTTACTCATGGTCACATCCCATCTGCTATATTCTAAAAGGGTAACTTTTCCATATTCATTTCAAAATGCCATTCTCCACAAAAAAATCTTTAAAATTGTCTTAAGATTAGGAGATAAAGGTGAGCTCCTCTCCTTGTTATTTAAAGTTCTCTGAAATCTAGTCCTTATTCATCTTCCAGGATTGTCCTTTACATCCTACTTAAAGTGAACTTGTTCCTTCTTTTTTTCTGATTTTTTATTAGTACCTGTTTGCAGTACGTAATGCTTACATTCGTGTGGGGAGTTGATACATTTACATAACACATTTTAATTACCTTTTCCATTCCTTTCCCCTCCCTCTCCCTTCCCTCCATCTCTTGATCCCCTTCCCATTTGAGAAAGATCTGTCTCTCTACTTCCTATTATCTTTTTAAAGGGAAATATACTCTGAACAACTGTTTCTCCATGTATCTGTTGAAGTGTCAGTTATGAGGAAGGAAACTTTTCCTTTTTTTTTTTTTTTGTCACATTTCTACCTTGAGGTAGTGAGGAAGAGATGTAAGGCAGTGATATACTGGTAAAAGCATAACAACATGGTCTCTTTAAGGAAAAAAGATGCTGGTTTTTGGCATTGCAAATTTCTCTGATATCAATTTTCCATTATCACTCATTTCATACTACTACTATGATGGCACTGAAAGTGCATTTTGGAGTGTGGTGTTTAAGCCTGACTGTGTTAATTTGATTGTGTTAATTTGATTGGGAGCTGCTGAGAGGATCAGTAAATTGCAGTTCTAGGTAAGTCTGGGTGGATCATGGAGGCGTGGATTTGGGTACTGTAAAATGTATCCCATCTCTTCCTCTCTGGCACTGTTTCCATGCTCTGCTTTCCCTGCTCTGTTTCCACCAAGAAACACTTGCTCTACCATGCTTTTCTGCCATGATGTTCCTGCCTTAGAGCCACCTGACGATGCACTGAATCCTCTCAGTTCATGAGCCAAATTAAACCTCGTCTCCTTTAGTTTATGGGTGTTGTATATTGAGTCTCAGATCTGAGAAAGCTGACTAATAAAGAAAACTATTGACCAAGAGTGGGTTTGAAACTGTGACTGTGCCTGACCATGTGGTTTAGAAATTTTGGAAGTTGTATGAGACGTTTGAGATGCAAGCTAGAGAAACCTGAGAATTCTGTAAGCAGATCTCGATAGGTGATTCTGCCCAGAGCTCAGAAAATCAGAATGCTGATAAAAAGGTAGACAGTAAAGGACTAGCTCAGAAAGTTTCTCTTGGGAATGAAGGTTTCACTGACAATGGGACTAAGGGCCATGTATGTTACACTGGCAAACACACTTTTTATCTAGGTTTTGCCCATGCTCTGAGATTTTGCAGGAGACTGAGATTAAGGGCACTGGACTGATTGGTCTGGTAGAGGAAATTACAAGACAGTCCAACATTCAGACAGTGGCAAGGGTATGTGTTGGCTGCTTTTACCCAGATTTATAGTGGGAATCAAGGGCAACATGCAGAGCAAAAATTTTTCAAAAACTTAAATTTGTGTTAAAAAATAACCATGTATAAATGTGTGGCCAAAGAAGGTGTGGCCAAAGGAGGTGTGGCTGCTGAAGAGATCAGCATCATTACAAAGAAATCAAGTGTTTTGTGTGGGGACAAGAAGAACAATGCCTTGAGGATTTCAGGAATCAGTAAACCCCACCCATCTCAGGCTAAAGGATGCAAAACTATAAAACTTTCATTTGAGGTGAGAATCCTGGGACCCATGCTTAAGAAGGGCTGCCTAGAGAATTGGTTCCTTAGAATTCATATCACCATGCTCTGTCATCCAGGTACTCAGATTGCTGCTGCCATGATCCAAGGGTAGTGTGGCTACTGCCTGAAATGGTGACAGACCTTCTCATCATTCACAAAGTGCCCATTCTAGAGGGATGCAGAATGCAAGAGTTTTGGTGTCATGGAGGCTTCCACTCAGATTTCAAAGGAAGGCCTTTGAGGATAGGCAGTGTGCCACTAAGAGAGCAATGTACGAAGTTGTGAGAGTGAAGTCAAAAGTGTGATGGAGACCTCAGGAAATTGGAGATACCAAGAAAGCAGAAGGTCTGTTGAGGAAAGTTGCAAGCATTTAGTGGAGCCCATGTGGGCTGAAAGCAGAAAGCCATAGGGGTGGGGCCACCCAAGTCCTCTGGAGTTCAAATCACCACCATGTGCCTCAGATGCTGGATATGGAGCTATAGGACTTCTATAAGACTGCTATGCTTCACTTTGGTCTTTTTTTTTTTTCTTCATCTAATTCTTTTATATTCCCCTATTCCTTCCTTTGGAATTAGAATGTTTACTCTGTGCCTTGTACCTTTGGATTATGTAACTTGTTTTTTATTTTTACAGAGGTTGCACTTAAGAGTTTGCCTTGAAGAAGCTTTGACTTGGAGTTTTGAAAAATATTGGAACTCTTGAGACTTGGAGGAAGAGATTATTTTGTTATCTGATATATGCAGGGTAGTTTGAACATGTTAGGCAGAATTATTAACTTGTTATTTAGTTTATTTTAATGTTAAGTGCAGTTTGTGGAGAAGGCTTTATGTGTCAAGTCGACAAGGGGTGGAATGTGGAGTGGTTAAGATTTATTGTATCAACTTGAATGGCTTGGGAGCCATCCAGGGTCTTAGTAAAACACACTTTCGGGTGTGTCCAGGTGGGTGTGTAGACATGACTTTGGGGACCAAAGTCATGGGGACCATGACTTTCTTACATCTGCCTTTCTGGTAACGTTCTCCTGCTCTATTTCCAGGTCATCACCTTGAACTAAGCAGTTTTGCTCTGCCACACCCTTCTGCCTTGCTAATACTGCCTTGGTAACAACCAACCATAGTTGAACTCTCTGAAACTCTGAGACAAATTAAACCTCTCTACCCTTAGATGCGAGTGTTGGATATCTTGTCTTAGTGATAGAAGAGCTAATTAATACAATGTGCCAGTTGGCTATCATGAGCCTGTGTGAGGCAAAGCCACATAGCAATGGCATTTCCCTTTCTTTTCATATGCTACTATGGTGTCTGCCAGTAGGGGAACTCTGCATATCTTTTTCACAATGAGAGCCTTGTTGTTTGTGGCTAGATGGCCTTTGTCTGGTAAGGCTTTTATGTTCTGCTAACAGCTGCTGAAATATAGTTGATGAAATATATGGTCTGCATTGTTGACTTTTCAAGGGCTACCCCCCTTCCCCATCATCTGACTTGCCTCACTCCACATGGTCAACTTAGCTCACGATAGGCCTCCACAGTGGGCATCCTAGAGCAGCCTGAAGTTCTCAACTAAGCCAACTGGGTACAAGCAGGGATTTCCTGATTCCCGATCCAGGAAACTAAGGAAGACTATAGGGCAAACACATATGACCTTCTTTCTGCCTATTTTCTTTCCTTACTAATTTCTTCTTTTACCAATAGATAGGCTCGTGTCAATCTGAGAGATTGTCCAAGAGGACTAGAAACTCCCATCTTCCCTTAACAAAAGGAAGACTGAGAGCCAATGCTCTGTTTATTTCTAAAGCTGCCATCAACATTCCTGTCCTGGGGTATCACCTTAAAGGGGCTATCAGGATATAGTGATTCTCTTCTCTGTCTTTCCCTGGCTTTATTTTTCTTCCCCAAAGGCCCCTGTTTCTATTTCCTCTTGACAGATCACTTGCTTTCTATTCCAGATAGTCCCTACAAATGACAGCAGGAAGAATGTATGAACAAACAAACAAATGCATTATTTATTCTCTTCACAGATATAATCAATAGGATATGAGCAACAAATAAAACTTGTATTGACATTAGGTTTTGGCTCCAGCATTCACTAGAAAAACAACAAAGTTGTTTAAACTTTAAAGTCTTAAAGTTTCTTACACTAGTGACCTCAAACTGCATGCACACTAACCTTGGGTCATCCAAGCTGCCCTGTTTAAGGGTCCTCACCCCTCCTGGTAGTGCTTCTTTCTACTACTCTGGTGTTATTCTTTCCCATTTCATGAGGATGGGATGTCAGATTTTTAAGATTCATATTTTTAAAGTTCATGCTTTTAAGATTATAGTTGCAAGGACATCTACCTTAAGGCTCAGATCTACCCACTGAACTCAAGGATCTTTTCCTTCTCTGGCACAAGGAGCTTCATATTAAACTTAATCGTGGGCAAGTAGACAGATAGCAGGGGAAACAGAACTCTCCATCATTTAATAGTTTTGAAAACTTTAAGTTTATAGTGTTTGTTGAATTCTGATTCCAATACACCCTTGCTCTTCTGTCTCCATGAAATGAAAAGTGATATTTTATTAATGGGCGGAGCTACTGTGCCTTAAACAGAAATCTGGTTTTATTTTCTCTTTTATTTACTTACTCAGCATTGGTTGGTGGTTGTTCTTACAGGATATACCCAGGGCTGTTTGCCATAATCATTTATGCCACATTGTGACTGAATAGAAAGTGAGGCCATGTCTATGTTGAAAACCTGATTATCTCTAATTCAAAGGCTATAGTTTAATGTGTCCTGTCCCCCCAAGTTCATGTGTTAGAAACTTAATTTCCAAAGAACAAGATTGGGAGGTGGGGCCTCAGTGTGAGTTCTTAGATCATGCAGGATCCATCCTCAGGAAAGGGGGTAATTCTTCCATCTAATTTACTGAACTGATGGCCTGGTTTTGAAGGTAGTGACAGTTATTTTGTAATTTGTTTTGTATTTCATGACAGTTGGTCTAACATAAGCTGTCTTGAATGTATTTTAATTAATTGATTAATAATTATACTATACTGCATATGATAATGTTCAGGCTCTTACTCAGAAAGTTTGCCGTATAATCACATGCATGATATGTGAGAATTCTACATTTAATTGATAGGATTCACAGTTATATGTAGATAGGAGATCTAGTTCTTTTGAGGTAAGAAACAAGAAGAACCTTACTATCTTATTTTCCAATCCTGTGATCCTGCCTGGAATCTAAGTTCTGAGGCTCAAGGACTTAAATAGAACCATGGATGAGTCAGCAATTGCCCTGATGGCAATTCTCCCAGAGAGAAAACATTGAACAACTGGGAATGACTTCTTCCTTCAGGGTCTTAAATATTTAGTAGCTAATCTTCTCACTGGGTATCTCTAAATTATTTGAAGTAAATTGGCTTGCCCTGTGCTCTGTTCTCTTCACAGGATTTGAAAGCCTGACTCTTCTCTCAAGTGGGTAGGTTTATTGCTTAATCAAAATGAGTATTACCTAAGGCATTATTCCCATTATAACACACATCCATTACAGGGTCACCAAGGCAAGGAAGAGGGAGGGCGTGCAGGAGTTTGGGCTGCCAGTGTAATAGTCAACTAGGTCCTCTTGTCTGCCTTTTACATTTTTCCCTGAAATTTAGTTGTGAGTATACATTTGGCTCAAATTACCCTTTTTGGAGGCACACTCTGAAGCCCATTTGAGCACATTAGTGCTTCACACCTACTTATTTACTATACCTGACGACTAGAAATTCCAAGTGCTCTTTTCTTCTACCCACTTCTGGTTGTTTTTTTTTTTTTTTTAACAACACGTAAGACTTCTTTCATTGTAAGAGGAGAAAGAAAGAAAGAAATAGAGTGATGGACACACTAGTTGACTTCAAATATTTTAGGGGCTGCTATTTTATGTAGGGACTATACCTCTCTATGTAGAAGCTCCAAGACTAGAATTAAAATTAATGGTTGGAAAGTTGTGATAAGGCTGTTTTCACTTTTCACTAATCTTTAACCTATGACTCACTTGTGTGGACAGTTATAATGGGATGAACAGCAAATAAAGTTCTAATCATATCAAGCTTTGAATTTAACACTTATTAGAAATATCCAGCCTCTCAACATTTCTTCCATTTTGGGTCTCAGGCTGGCACTTACACTCATGTTAAGTGGATTAAGCCACCTTGTGAAAGTACACTTAACCCACTCTCTAGTATTTCTTTTGGCTGAACTGGTTGATATAACAGAAACTTTTTTCTCTTTTGTGAGGTTGAACTAGTAAACACTTGATCTCTAGTCCCAGTAGCCACTAAAACCAATTCTCACACCTTGGGTGGTTATGGCTGCTTTAATACTTCAACAATTAGATTAATTCACTGACTATTATGGCCAGACTGTGTACTGCCCCTCCCACAGGGTGCTTTGTACATAATATTTGCACATAAGGTTTTACTGAATAAATTAGGTGAAGTGAAGTGAGGAGAAAACTGGCAGAAGGGGAGTTTTTCCTGAGTTCTTAAAGCGAGGAGCAATTTATCCCTTAAATGAGAGCTTCATTCTCTGGGAGGCTCCCATGGCTTAGCTCATTAAAAAATAAAACCATAAGCACATCAGAAACCAGGCAAAATGTCTCAGTGTGATCCTTGGAAAGGTACCAAAGTAGAGAATCACAAAAGAAGCATGAGGATCAAGATGAAAGACTAGGTCCACCTTGTTCTGTGAATATATTTATCCAAGTCAGAGTAAAACAATGCTGATAAAAAGAGCTGCATAGGTAGAAACTTTAAGAGACATCCTTATTCATTAATTTTGAAAACAAGAATTGCTCCTTCTGTAAGAAATAGAATGGGATTATAGAATGAAAATAAAGTGATGATTGTGTTTTACTGAAGATAAGGTGCACTAAATTCTATGTTATAGGGAAAAGAGTAAGATCATGCACTCAGAATAAATTCAGTTACAGAATATTGTTTAGGTAACTTCATTGGGGATATATGGGAACATGAAGTGGGATGAGCTTTTTAAATATAAAAACATTAAATCCAAATAAAGTTGTATTTTAACTACTATCATATTAGTGCAGAGGGATCAAGTATTAGTATAAACTGTAAGGGATTCATGTATAAGACATTTCTATGACTTATTTAAAATAATTTAGAGGAAAATTATATAAATAATTACATCTATTTGTTCAGGAAATACCTGAAGAATTCACAAAAATGACACTTTTCTGCTTTGCTTAACTTTGAATTTACTGAAGACAGAAAAGCCAAGTGCATTGTCTGAAAATATTGCGAAAATGAAAAATCTGCACCTATGTGGGCAATATGTTATAGCTGAGACATGCACTATGCACCCTAAAGTCCAGGAACAAAACCTTTTTTGGAAATTGGGTCATGCAAATGCATCTGTACATACTGGAAAACTTATAAAGCCATGTGCATGATGAGGGGGTGGACGCATGTTCAATAAAGACCTGAGAAAACCTTAAGTTTTCATTTTGGTCACTCTCAAGCCAGCATAAACAGAAAGTTAAGGCTAAGTCAGAATTGTAGATGGTTACACTAAGTATTGATGCTCAAGGAAATCTGTCAAAACACTAGCTGAACACAAACTAAAGGAACAGACCTTTCAGTGCTAATGCATGAGGCCTATGGCCTTTGCAGAGTGCAAAATTAGCATGCAAAACTTAATTGTTTCTCTATGCTAACAATGAGCCATCTGAAAATAAAACTAAGAAAATAAATCCAGTTATAATGGCAGCCAAAACATTACCTGCTAGGAAAGTATTTTAAATGAGGAGGAGAAAGATTCATCCAAGGATAACTAAAAATTCTTGCTGAAAGAAATTAATAACTAAGCAATTGGAAAAACCTTTTGTGTTCATGAATTGGAAGGCAATATTTTTAGGATGGTGATACTCCTCAAAATTATCTGCAGATTCAATAAAATTTCTATACAAATTCTAACACCCTGTTTTTTCCAAAATGGGAAGATTAACCCTCAAATTTTTCTGGAACTGGAAGGCCTCAGGAATACTCAAAAATGTTGAAAATAACACAGTTGGAGGACTCATACTTCTTAACTGCAAAACTCATTACAATCCTATATTAATCAAAACAATGTTATCTTGGCCTATGGACAACTAGAATAAAAATGGGAGCCCAGAATTAAGTCACTATGTCTACAGCCAATTGATTTCCAATGTAGGTGGAGAAAATGTTCTCTTCAACAAATTCTGCTATATCAACTGGGTGTCCAAATGCCAACAATTGAATTCAGAAACCTTATCTCATATCATATTTTAAAAATTAACTCAAAATTAATCTGTGACCTAAATGTAACAGCAAAATCCATAGGGGGAGATCTTCATGACGTAGGATTTGGCAATGGATTCTTAAATGTGGGCAACAAAGAAAAAAGTTAGTCAAGTAGACTTTATTTCGTTGTAAAAGTTTTGTGTATCATAAAACATCATGAAAAAAGTGAAAAGACAACCTATGAAATGGGAAAATATTTAGGGCTTATTATCCAAGATATTTAAAGAACTCTCACAATTTAGTAATAGAAAGACAACCTAATTAAAAAATGATGAAAAACTTGAATAGATATTTCTGCAAGTAAGATTTACAAATAGCAAAAACTACATGAAAATTTGTTCAACAGAAATAGCCATTGTAAAAAGACAAATCAAAACCACAGTGAAATCTCATTTTCCAGCAGAGGGATATTGAGAAACTGGGACCCTCATATATTGCTGTGGGAAGGGAATATAGGATTGTTAGCTATTGTGGAAAGCAGATTGATAGTTCCTCAGAAAGCTAAATGCAAAATTATTATATAACCCTGCAGTTCCATTTCTACTTATGTACATGCTATGGTTCAGATGCTCTCCTCCCACACCAACATGTCACCTGAGGACACTCGTCTCATCAATAGATCAACCCACTTAAGATTTCATAGCTGATGGGCTATTAGGAAGTGCGTCCAGCTAGAGAAGTTGGGTCACTGTTGGAGGCATGCATTTGAGGGTGTATCTCTTGCTGGCTCTCACTGTTTGTCCATGGCTTGAGCAACTTCTCTTTTCCATGCTTTCCTTTACAATGCCTTTTTTTTTTTTTTTTACCTTGAAATTGGCTAATCTCTGAAACTGCAAGCTAAAACAAACCTATCATTTTTTAAGTCGTGAATGTCAGGTATTTTGTCCCAACAACACAAAGCTAACTAATGCAATACCCAAACTAATTGAAAACAGGCATGAAAACTAACATATAAAAAATGTGTATAAACACACACATGTAGACACATGATCAGGACAGCATTACTCACAACAGGGACAAAGAGTGAACAATCTAAATTTGCATCAAAAATGAAGGGTAAACAAGTTGTGGTAAATGCATACAGTGGAGTATGATTCCGTCCTGAAGAATGAAGTACTGATGTGTGCTGCAGTGTAGATTTACCTCCAACATTTGTACTAAGGTAAAGAAGTTAGACATAAAAGTTCACATATGTGTGATTTCATTTCTATGAAATACCCAGAATAGGTAAATCTATAGAGACAGAATGTGGCTTAGTGGCTTCCAGGAGGTTGGAAGGAATGGGAAGAAACTGCTAAGTGGACGGTGATGTGAATATACTGGAACTACCTAGGTGTGGTGGTGGCACAGCATTTTAAATAAATAAATACCGCTGAATTATTTAAGATGCTAATTTTAAGTTATGTGAATTTCACCTCAATAAAAATTTTAATAGAATTAGATGTTAGGCAATGGTGGACCTGTGCCTCGCTCCCTGGGTTCTCTAATTGTCCACAGGATCTCCAAGACTCAGTTCAGGGTTTAAAGGAATAGAAAGTTAATTAAAAATATGAAGGTATCGTGGCAGAGAAATAATAATTATTAAGTGTTACTGACTGGAAATTCTAGAATTATAAAGGATATTATATGAAATTAAAAAATTGAATTTATCATCTAACAGCAGGCTGGATACTGCAAAACTAAAGGCCAACGAATTTAAAGATAGGGCAAGAGTAAAATTATGAACTAAGGCATAGAAAAAAAGTTGCCTGAAATAAATGAACAATACCTCAGTTGTTTGGAGGACAATATAAAAACATTGTAACATATGTGTAATCTGGAGTCTCTAAAGGAGAAAAGAATGATATTAGGAACAAAAAGTATTTTCAAAAATACTCAACTTCAGCCGGTGAGATAGCTCAGCGGCATAAGCGCCTGCCTGGCAAGCATGAGGCACAAAAAAAGGGCCGGTGATATCGTTCAGTGGCACAGGCACCTGCTGGCGCGCCAGGTCCTGAGGTTGACCCCCGGTACCCACAAAAAAACAAAAACAAAAGCAAAACAAAAAGCATTCAACTCCCCACCAACCAAATCAAGTGAAAAATACCAATATACAGATCGAAGAAATTCTACCAAAGCAGGATAAATATAAAAAACACCACATCTAGCATTTCACCTTCAAATTGCTAAAAACAAAAAGAAGACAGAAGTCTTAAAAGGAGTCAGTGAAAAAAGGCCTCAGGTGCAAGAGAACAACAGTAAGACTGTAAACTAACTTCTTGTCAGAAAAAATGCAAGCCGAAAGACAGAAGAATGGCATCTTTAAAATGCTAAAGAAAAAGAAAACTGTCTATCTGAAATATCTGTCTATCTGAAATACCTAGATCAACTACTTAAAAATTAGGAGGAATAGTTAAGAGCCAATAGAAATAATAAAAGCTAAAAATTAGTTAATAAAAAGGCTGGAATGGAATTTAAAAAGGAACAAAGTGAAAATTGACAAATAGAAAACAAATAGTATGATTATGCACTTCAATCCATCAGTGATTATAAAAATTACCTTTTTGATGAATTACACATATACAAGTAAGTACTTCAGTTACAAGGGAGAAATTATTGGTTAGATTAAAGAAGTAAGAGCCAAATATTATAGTGTAGATAAGACTGCCAATTGTATACAAAGATAGCGTTTAAAAGTAAAAGAAGAAAAAGATGTGATGCACTGTTAATAAGAAATCAGGAGTGGCCATGTTATCATTTAGGACAGATTGTAAGACAATGAGTATTGGAGATAAAAGGAGGATTTCCTAATGAACAAGGGGTTCATTCCTCAAGAAGATGCACAAATACTAAAAGTGTGGGCACAAAATAAAGAACTTCAAAATAGGTGGAACAAAACTATTAGAGCTCAAGAAAGAGACAAGCAAATCTATTATTATAAGTAGAGATTTCAGCATTCGTCTCTTAGCAAAGAACAGAGAAAGTAAAGATATACTCAGCTTGGATACAGAAGAACTAAACCCTATCGTCAGCTAAAGTGATCTAACTGGCACTGCAAAGCACTCCACCTAAGAACAGGAGAAATCTTTTCAAATTCATAAGAGGTATTAGCAAGATTCATCATGTACTGAGTAATAAAGCACGTCTCAATTAACTACAAAAAAACTAAAATCATACAAAATATGTGCTCTGGCCAAAGAAAAATGAGAGACTAGCAGTAAAATATATCGGAATAACACGGATATCCACATATCAGACAACATACTTTTAAATACTTCATGGTCAAAAAGAAGTCTCAACAGGAATTAGAAAATCTGAATTGAATGATAATAAAAGTACATTATTTCAATTTGGGGGGATGCAGGTAAATCACAGATTAGAAAGGACTGTATACCATTCAATACTGAACTTAGAAAGATGAAACATTTTAAAACAAGTAACCTAGGTTTTTATTTTATTTATTTCTTTATTTCTTTATTTCTTTATTTATTTTTGTGGGTACCGGGGGTTGACCTCAGGGCCTCGTGCGCCAGCAGGCCCCCATGCCACTGAGCGATATCACCGGCCCTTTATGTGTATGTGGGTCCTGGGAGTCAAACTTGGGCCCTCGCGCTTGCCAGGCAGGTGCTTACGCCACTGAGTCATCTCACCAGCTCCCTAGGTTTTTTTTTTTTTTTTTTTGTGGGTACCAGGGGGTCGACCTCAGGACCTTGCGCGCCAACAGGCACCCGTGCCGCTGAGCTATATCACCAGCCCCTTTTTCGTATGTGGGTTCCGGGAGTCAAACTCGGGCCCTCGCACTTGCAAGGCAGGCGCTCACGCCACTGAGCCATCTCACCGGCCCCCTAGGTTTTTATTTTAAACTGATGTGATGAAAAATAATTTAGAAGAATATCAGTGACAAAAACAGCAGACACAAATTAAATGTAAGCTAGATGGCCAAGAAAATAAATAAAGCTAAAATTTGGTTTTCTGAAATGAGCTAGATTGGTCAAGTAAACAAGAGACAAAACCCAAAATAATATTAAAAATAAGATACCATATGATAAATACTACATATTTTTAAATAAAGGAATATTATGAACAGCATGAGCTCTCACACCATATTAGAGTGAAATCACAGACTTGTAACAGAAACATACTTGAATATAATTACTGTTTTCTTTGTCTCTTCTCTCTTTCATCTTTCCTATTAAATTTTTTCATGTAATGGAAGCCATGTGATGTATAAGCGTATGTGTCTGATTTATTGTACTTCACTTAACATTATGGTCTCAAGGTACATCCATTTTCATACAAATGCCTTGAGTTTTATCTTTCGTAATAGCAGAGTGGTACTCCATTGTGTATAGGTACCACATTTTCTTTATCCATTCATCTATTGATGGGCATATAGGCTGATTCCAAGATTTAGCTATTATGAATTGTGCTGCTGTAAACATAGGTATACATACGCTGCTGTGTATGATGTTTTTAACTCTTTGGGGAAGATAGCCAAAAGTGGAATGGCTGAGTAAAATGGGATTTCTATATTTAGTTTTTTAAGGAATCTCCATACTGATTTCCATAGCGGTTATATGAGTTTACACTCCCACCAACAATGAAGAAGGATTTATTATTGGTTGATTTCTTGAAGGTAGCCATTCTTTCTGGGGTGAGGTGGAATCTTAATGTTGTTTTAATTTGCATTTCTTAAACGGTCAGTGATGTTCAATTTTTTCCATGTATTTATTGGCCAATTATGTTTATTCATCTGAGACGTGTCTGTTCATTTCCGATGTCCATTTTTCAACTGGGTCTTTAAATTTAGGAGGTCTAATTTTTTTTGAGCTCTTTATATATTCTAGATGTTAGTCCTTTGTCTGAGGAGTAGCTGACCAATATTTTTTTTCATTCTGTAGATTGTCTCTTCACTTTGTTGGTGGTTTCCTTTGATGTGCAAATCTTTTTAATTTAATGAGATCCCATTTGTTGATTATTGGTATTATTTCTTGTGCAACAGCAGTTTTATTCAGAAAACCTTTGCCTACATCTATGTCTTTGAGGTTTAAATGACTGTAACTATTATTTAAACTGACACATTGATCTTAACCTCTTTTGAAGAAATGTTTTTATCTTCAGGATGATTCCGAAGTCAAAACTACAGGACAAGAAAGTAATATTGCTATCAATACCCCTCTTTCGCATAGATACAAACATGTTTAACCGTGTATTAGCTGATTAAATCCTACAGTGTATAAAATAGTAATGTCTTCTGACTCAGTAAAGTTTATCTCAGGAATACAAAGGAAGATGTGGATGTGAATCAACTGCAAAGTTTCTGGACTGCCAGTGAGAATATTTATTTTTTAAACACTTTGGAAACTGTCTAGTGTTAACTAGTACATGATCATGTTTAAACTCTATGGCCCAGCAGTTTCATTCTTAAGTGTATATGTAATAAAATGTATGCACATTTGTGCTGTATCAAGAAGTAGATTTGCAAAATTGTTCATAACTGCAACAAAGTGATAATAAGCTAAAAAATTCAATAGCAGAATAATTTTGTATATTTATATATGAAATATTATACAACAACAAAAATGAACAAATAACTTTATGCAACACTATGAATGAACCCCAAAACTGTGACGAGGAGATGATAGATATGCAAGAATGTATACTTTATGATTCCATTTAGGAAAACTTCTTAATTATGTTATATATCAGCATGGAAAATTATTTGTGATGTGTGGGGAAGTTTAGATGTTGAGAGAGACTTCTTGAGTGCTGAATATATTATTACATTTTGTGACCTGGATCATGGTTATAAGAGGTGAGTTTACTGCAAGTAATTCATTGAGCTTTGCCCTCTGTGCACTTTTGAACTATTATTATTGTCATTATTATTATTTCAATTGAAATGTTGACACCATCAAGTCAAAAATTAAAGTAGCCATCTTTAGTGACTGCATTTTGATTCTGATATATAACTTTATGAAGAAGTTACTTTTATTTTACTTTTAATTAAAATAATAAATGTATTTAATGGAAAACAATAAAAATTGCATAAAAGCATGTATTAAGCTTTAAGTGAATGAACAGTAATGCCTTTGACAGCAGGTGCTTTTCAATGGAGATGGGTGCTATGGTATTTTTCATTTCAGTAATAGAAATTTCACTGCAAGTTCTGATATAAACTAGAGCAAAACTGAGGTCTGCTGATTTTACATTATTAGCTTCACTGGTTCTTCATTGTTTTATCCTATAATTTTGTGAACATTATAGTGGAGAAATGAATCTTTCCCAAGAGATTTGCTTATAAATCATTGTCCATTCCTTCATGTATGCTAAATTTTTCCCCTTAATATCTGAGAGCTTGAATGTGTGGAGAAGTTTTTCTATTTTTACTTTGTTTAATGCTAACCTTGTTAAACTTCATGTCTTAGACATTGCCCTTGACATTCTGAAAACCATTATCTTTTTTTTTTGCAATGATATGAAAAATTCAGAACCATTCTGATAGTTCCCTGTCCAAGTCACAGAACCCATATTTCACAAGATTTCTACAGTTTTTCCCAGTCTTACTTGCTATAGTGCTTAACCATACATTGTTTAGGGTGAGCTTTTATCAACCACTCGAGGTGTCTTCTACCATGATGATTCACAGAAAGAGATCAAAGGGAGTCAGTATGGAGGAATATAGGAGATCCTTGCCCCTGTGATGTAGAGAACAGAAGAGCTGAAGCAATAGACCAGCGGAGCTCTATCAGGAGGCATCTCACTAGATATGAGTAGAGCTCTCTAGATTCATAACTGTACTGATTCTGCAGGAGAAGCCACTTTGATAGAGACAAAGGGAATATAATGATGGAAGACTGATAGTTGGTTACTGCCAGAGGTCAGAGGCTCAAGATAACTTCACCAACATCTCAGATTCCATTCTCATAAGAATGATTCCAGCCTCACAGCAATATCACACAAATCACTTACAATGTTAGCCAGTGGTAACAGTGGTACCAGTGGTTCTAGAAGGGAATGTGAATGTGTGAGTTCACTAGGACTGCCATACAAAGTTCCTCAGACTGGGTGCCACGGACAACAGAAATGTAGTCTCTCACACTTCTGGAAGCTAAAGTCCAAGATCAAGGCGTCGATAGAGTTGATTTGCATTGAGACTTCTCTGCTTGGCCTGGCGATGACCATTCTCTCCCAAGTCTTCACTTGATCAGTCTTCTTAGAAGAATATTAGTCATATTAGACTAGGGCCAAATAAATGATCTCATTTTACCTTTTTAAAGATCCTGTTTCCAAATAAATCACATTCTGAAGTACTGGGGGCCAGAACTTTAACACACGAGTTTTGAGGAGTATGCAACTCAGATCATAGCTTCTTAATTTCAGTCAGATGCATTAAGTTGGTGTATGCAACCAACATTTGTGGCTGGGTGTTAGTCACTTTCCTGTCACTGGGACAAAAGACCTGACACCTACAACTTAAAGAGAGAGGGGATTTTTGGCTTAAAGGGAGAGTTCAGTACTTGGTTGGCTGGCTCCAATGAATAAACAACATGGTAGCAGAGTCTGATGGAGGAAAGCTGCTCAGGCCATGATGACCAGGCAGTAGAAAGAGAAGGAGCTGAGGACAACAACGTACTCTTCCAAGTCACTGCCCCCCACAGTGACTCATCTCTTCTATGCAGTCCCCACCTCCTACCAGCACATTCAACAGCAAATTCATCAGTGGATTAATTAACTGATGAGTATAGCACCCCCATCATCTAATCACCTTCTAAAAACTCCACCTCTAAACTCATGAGATTTTGGGAGGACATTTTACATCTAAACCATAACAGGCAGCATCAAATTCTGAACCACATGTTCACAGTAGAAGGTGAAACTGAGATTGAAATTTGAAAAAGAAATGGAAGCATAGGCTAGTACTTGTAATTTCTTTGTAGAAGGCATATTAGCATTCCAGTAGAATTTTGTAACTAGATACATTTTAATGAACCTAGTTATTTGCAAAAGATTTCTAAAGTATGTTCTAAAATATCAGTTACTAAAGCAATGCTTTGTCCCTTTCTCCTTTGTTGTAATATTGTAACACACACTAATATAGGAGCACATTAGAAATTAATGACCCTCAGAGTCAAAGTGAGTAGATTGAACTCAGCCTATTTGCCATCAAATCTCTTCTTTCTTCACTACATCCTATGTCCTTTAATGATAATTCTAGTTAACTGCCACCTAGTGTGTCAAATTTTGTGGTCTTTGAATACCCTCTCTCTCTCTCTCTCTCTCTCTCACACACACACACACACACACACACACACACACACACACACACACACACACAAACAAACACAGTTGATTGGAGTCAAACAGATCTGGGTTCAAAATCTAGGTTTGCCACTTCCTCTCTCTTTAGTTGCTTACCTACAAACTATGAATAATTATATGACTCATTTCATAGACTTGTTGGAGGAGCCAAATAATGAAATTAATGCAATTGGAAAACAGTAATGCTAAGGAAGGGTGTTGCTACTTGTCACTAAAATTAGTATTATTAAATATCAATGATACTTCCTCTGAACTTTCGAAGGTGCACATTTCTCTTTATTCATACTTTTAGTGTCCTAGTGTAGGACTGGTCTTCCTGACATCTTGGATTCTTATAGATTGAATAAAATCTACTATTTCATCTGATTTTGTTCCTAAAGCCTGGTTCTTATTTTACCTTCCTCCTTTCAAGAACACTCAAGGGCTTCAAATGGTCCAGACAAATATAGTTGAGTACGCTTAATTTGTTGGTTTTTTTTTTTTTTTTTTTTTGACCATTCACGTTTTGGGTTAATGTCCCTTTACGATGCCCGTTCATGAGAATTTACCTTTAACCAGTTGTGTAGTCTTGGATCAGTAGGTTGACTTGGTCTGCTCTCATAGTTTATTATCAGGATTGTGACATTTAATTCCTTAGAAGTCCTGTCTTCAGGAGCTCCATTAATAGGTACAGTAGCCTTTGGTAAATCAATTGACTTCTTTGGATTTTATCTTGTGTGTCTGTAAATTGAAATGGCTCTCAGTATCTAGTGTGCATAAGAAACATCTAGAGAACATGTGAAATGTGTACACTCTAGCCTTTAGCACTATGATTCTGATAAAGTTATAAATTTTTAAAAATAAAGTATAACATATGATAAATGCATAGAGTAAATCAATGTTAGGTGTATATCTTAAGACATACTAGTATATATTACATATAATATATGTGCATAGTAATAATATAATATACACATATGCTAATGCATGAACACCATCTAAATCAAGATTATAAAATGCTTTCAGGATCCCAGAAATTTTCCATATTTTCCCAGTTTATGCCTCTTACAGAGACAAGCACTGTCCTTACTTATTACACTAAGATTTCTTCTATAACAGTCTGGATGATATGATTTTCGGTATTCCTTTTGGCTTTGGTTTTCTTAGGTTCCAGAGTTCTAATTCAGATGGAGAAATACACTGAAGAAGTTCACATTGTTATTCCACAATTAGCTATTATCTAGAAACATCTTTTCTGCCCACCTATTGCCTACCCCACTGCAGCCACATAGGTAACACTGGAAGCCCTTTTTCCCCTGGATCTTGACCTCTCTTAACTTTTATATTCTTTCTTCCTCTTCAGATCTAGAATGGCTCCTTTCCAAGTTAAGCTAAAAATACAGAATATGTACTAAATTTAATGACCAAATATTCCAACCTTCTTTATGTGAAGTAATTCCTTCCACAGCATCTTGAAGATGTATGCTAAGTAAGGCCAGATGATTATTGGCCATTTTGCTTTGCTAGACTGTGCTTTCATATGTTGAACCCTATAGAATATTCTTTGCCCATAGTCAAAAACCTGACTCTGAAGGATACTATGCCATTGAAAGTTGCAACAGTTTCCCAGGGGAAAAATTACACTTTATGCTGTAAAACAACTGATGGAGCAATAACATCATTTATCCCCAGTGGAGACAGCATGAACAGTGTGATCCCCTATGCAGAACGAGCTGAATGGACATGCAACTTGATCATCTCTTTGAACTCATGCCTAGACATTCCCATGTTTGGCTTGTGGCTCTACTGCTTCTATCTTAAAAGTCTTAATTTTTTGAACATTGTGCACTGGCTTCCACAAATTAGCTAGCTGATTCTGTCTCTCTGGTTATATTGCCTTTGCTAATGTCCTATTTTAACTTATATTCTTCCATAATACTTCCTATAAGATAACTGCTAATAATGTGTTATATTTTATAGTCTCTTCTACTTGTTTCAAATAACATTTTGTTAATGAACATAAATTTGGAATCATAATCATGGACATGTTATAGACAAACAACTGAGGGCTTCAAGAAATTAAGTTAATTGCCAAAGTTTCATAGCTTATTAGTAACAAAGCTGGGTCAGACCAGGCCTTCTAACTTCAGCATTCACTGGGTAAGGGTCTCTTTCTTTTCTCCTGGTCGCTGTTATATCTGGAATTCCCCAGGGTGTAAGTTGAATGGTCTTATTAAATTCCAAGCTTCTTGGAGTTCCCTTTTTGAGTTTATTCTCCAGGCACTGTGCTTCCATTCCATGCTCCTGCATTGCTGACTCATATTGAGTCTGACGTTCCCTCTATCTCCTCCGCAGGTCATTTACCCATAATTGCCTAGTCCTCTCTTATCTGATAATTGAGGCTTATTTTTTTCTACCCTAAGTGATTTACCCTGAGCTTGCATTTTTTTAAAAAAGTCATCTCAGGTTAATTTTGAGAGAATTCCAATGCAATCTCATTTTTTCCTCTCTCAATTATGATTCTGATCTACAGCTAATCTCCAGATCATTAAGGGTGTTCCAGTAATTGGAAAAAAATCTCCATGTTTTTTTCATTAAGTGCTCATCTAACTTGTGCAGGGTTGCTAAACTAACCTAAGTTGCTGAGATTTGCCTTATTTCGCCAAAAGAGATTCAAAGCAATTCTATGAAAATATGGCTTCATTTGCAATTATATTAGTCAGGGTAAGGGAAATGGAGAGTATAATGTAACAAGGTCATAATGACCATCTTCATATGGGAAGCTTCATAGTAGCGTGCAGCCGCAGCACTGGCGTTAGCTCTGTATGCTGCGCAGATGGATTTTTAGCCTCATGAGCTGCCTTGTCCAAGCGAAACTGTGCAGTTGTTATCTGTGTTCTGGTGATGCTGCTAACTCAGGCTCTGCTTGCTGGAGAACCCAGGCTGAGACATATTTTTACCTCCTGACGCTGTCTACTATTGTTATTTACTAATTTCTGGAGAGTAAAATAAAGTGCTGATTAAGATGATTTAATTTCCCTTACATCCATAATATTGTCAGTTGAGAAACAGCAGCACTTTAAGCAGAAATAGTACCGCTGATCCAGAAATATGTTGAACAAGGCATTTCCATCTCAGTTAGTGGCACTCCATCTTTCCCACTTTTGAATTTAGAAATTTAGGCACCCTCTCCCTCCTTTTTGTATACCTTCACCTAATCAAACTATAAGCCTTATAGCTTCTACCTACAAATATAGTCAAATGACCCTTGTTCTCCATTTTCATAGCTATATGTACACTATATGTAGTATACTCACCCACTATACCTACGTAGTGTACATCCACACTGCAGCCTGGGCAAGCATTGATTCTTACCTGGTTATTACAATAAACTTTAAACTGGCCTGTTTGTCCCCTTTTAATCCATTCAACCTGAAACAGTGAGATTGGATTTTTAGTAATGCACATCAAATCATGCAATTCTTGGTTACAACACGACCACAGTTCAGCATTCTTTCACTGGTTTTCTTTTAAAATGGGACTTAATGTCATCTATATACACTTTCCTTAAATATATAGTTCCCCCTATGTCTCCTCCCACTCAAACTTGAGGCTCCTATCTTTGTTTCCCTTTATCTTTCTTTATCTTTGCATGCTTATAAGAGTAATAATGGTATCCAGTAGACGCTTGAAAATTATGCACTGAATAAATAAAAGAGCCTGTGAGGCAATGTTGATATGCAGCCCATCTCAATTTTAGACTCATTTTCCTAGTAGCCTAATTGTAACTCCAGGCCATGGCTTCCCTAGGTTGGACCAGGTTTGAACCTCTGTGCTTACTCCTTTATTTTGGCTATAGCTATGACTCTAATTCTAACTAGATATTGGCTTCCCCTCTCTTTCTGCTGTGCCTTTGTTTTGCTATATCTTAATTTGTACAATTCCAGAAGCAATTATTCCTTGAATCAGTTTCAGCCCAGGTCTAGTTATGCCTTCTGTCTGCCCTCTCCTTATACTCAAGGTTATTTCTCCACCTTGAGGAGGCTGCTATTCCAGATTCCACTGCTCCAGCTCCCTCCATGGGCCAATCAATACTTGTAAATCATCACATACCCTTTGAATCCTACAGAGTTCAGTGGATACCTGGCAGAGTTGCTTGTAGTGTCTAAGCTAGACTAGTATCTCCTTCTGAGTACAAAATATTTCTTCCAAGCTGAGGTTTGCAAGGCCTCAGTGTACTGTATAAAGATAAGTCCTTATTTCATAAAAATGTAACTGTATATTTGTGCTTCCTGGATCTGCCTATGGTGAGAATATCATTGGTCAATCCCCAGAGAAGAATTGAGCTGAATTTGAATTATTCCCAATGTTTTCTCATCTTAAAACTTAGCCATTCACTTTCAAGTTAAGAAAGATTGATACATGCAGCTGGCAAAACAGTCCTAATAGCAGGGATGGGATGCTGAGCTCAACTTTCGCTGGCATTTTCAGGATTCTTAAATGCTTCACTGCAATTGTCACATCCATGAGGATTTCATGTAGATTATTAATGTAAGGAAAAGGCCAACTTTTAAGTAACGTAATGCAGTAACTGTTAGTACTTTCCCTGGTAAAATAAGAAGGAGAAGAAATTTTTCTCCTGTGTGTCCAACCCTATTTTTATTGTTTCTTTTCTTTAAAAATACACATTCCTATACTGTATATCATAGTGAAATGTCATATATATGACAGATATATATGCATGCTTGTATGTGTGTAAATCTTTATACAGTTCTACAAAGTATAACTACTACTAACAATTCAAATATCTCAGGAAAAGGGAGATTGAATGAAGGCAATTGAACTTTTGAAAAGTTTAAAGAGATGATTTTGGTCTGGAAAATTATTCATAGATATGTGGAAAATAAAAGAAATGTAATTGCTAGCTAAATGAATATGTAACTTTCTTATATGAAGCAGGTGAGATTTTGATCTTGGTGAGCAAAAACCATAAAAGTCTTAGAAAAAAACATAAGGGTAAATTTTTGTGACCTTGAATTTAGCAATGGATTCTTAGCTATGGCATCAAAAGCACAAGTATTAAAATAAAAAATAAACTGGACTTCACCAAATTTTAAAACTTCTGAACATTAAATAGCATTATCAAGAATTTGCAAATAAAATGTATGGAATAGGAGAAAATATTTGCAAATTACATTGTTGATAAGGGTCTACTATTAAAAATATATAAAGAACTCTTATAAGGTAACAACAACAAAAGGTAAGCAATCTAATTAAATCCTCATAGGCTCTTGAATTAAAGGTATCTGGCCTGCCTTTGGCACAGGAGGAAGCAAAGTTTCAGAGGAAGTAGTCCACCCAGGGGGCCTGAGGCTGCTGTTCTCCAGCCTCGCACTCCCCTGCCTCTCACCCCGGTTGTAGCCAGGACCTCAGATAGGAGCTGGGAGAAGCACATGAATGCTCACATTTCTTATTGTGATTGGTTTCCTCACCAGGGTATAAGATTCAAAGGAAGGGCAGCTCTCTGCAAGCTGTGAGAAGAAAAGGCCAATTATGTCAACAGTATTTGGTAATGGAGTATTTGACAAGTGATTTTCTCTCTTTGGGCTTGAATGAAGCAAAATGGGTTTAGGCCTCTTGGGGTACTTTCTTGCTGAGTATGGATGGCTTTCATATTTTGTCTCTATTTCTAAGCCAGCCTTTGTGAGATTGGGGGCAGATCATTCCCAAAAGGTTCCAGGGTAGTTTGGTTAACATCTCCCCTGAGTATTTTGGTTATATCCAGTAGCCGAGTATTTTGGCTGTATCCAGATGTTTTGGTTAACATCTCCCCCGAGTATTTTGGCTGTATCCAGGTAATTCCTTTCCACACTCAAGGTCAGAGG
This sequence comes from Erethizon dorsatum, assembly GCA_028451465.1. Classification (NCBI taxonomy): domain Eukaryota; kingdom Metazoa; phylum Chordata; class Mammalia; order Rodentia; family Erethizontidae; genus Erethizon; species Erethizon dorsatum. The sequence goes on from CM051824.1 coordinate 16,367,054, forward strand.
CACAACTAAGTTAGCTTATGCCACAGGATATTCAAGAGGGGCAGAAAGGAGAGCAATTCTATGATCCTATAAAAGGAATAAATGTTACATGGCTTTATCAAAGATTTCAAGTGAATTTTTTCTGAGGACTCGTATTGTATGTAGTTGTAGTATTTAAGGGAAAAGACTGTACCAACACAACAATATGCCTTTTAATAAGGTCCCCAGTGATCTGTACTTGCATCCAAGTTCAAGAACCATTTGGGGAAATGCAAGTAAGTTAACTAGAAATTGATGATCTAGGTAAATTTTTGGAGAAAAAAATGACAAAACTGTTATAATTTTCCTCAATTTGGTGGGGAGGTTTTGTGATAAAAAACAAACTTTTTTTCTGTCAAAAAATATAGAAGTGGCAATATTAATTCAATTGAGTAACTCTGCCAACATGTAATAAAAATGTTTTGTAAAGCCATATTGTCATATAGCATCACAAAAAGCACGGCTTTTGCCCCCAAATTGCTCATTTTTATTACAATAAAATAAAAAATTGTGGCTTTGAACTCTAAAGACTAAAAATCTGTGTTTTTACCCTGCTTTTGGCCCTACCTGTGCCTCTGTTTCCCTGTTTAAGTATAAAACATACATTTTCTCTTTCTAACGTACATGGCTAGGGTACGTATCAATATGATAATGTTTGTGAAAATGCTTTGACAACTGCAAATATGTTGCTTTTGTAACATACAGAACATGTTTATTTTTCCTTTATTCTAATGATGGCATTGAAAACTGACATTCATGACCCTTCTTAAAATGCTTTCTCCATATATGTACGTATATGTGTGTGTGTGTGTGTGTGTGTTTATGTGTGTGTGCATGAGGTAAATGAGATTCTGAAGCTCAAAGTGTGTTATAGGTTTAGCGGTAGCAATGCTCTGTTTATTCACACTTAAGTCTTCACATTTAATTTTCCACTGTAGCACATGGTTGTAATGTTTCCCCAACACCAGTGCTTGCAGTTATAACCCCTTACATTTTACTTTTGCTTGCATATCACCCGCATCTCTGCTGACATCTGGATCATACAGTAGGGACTGTTCCATTCACGGTACCTTCCTGTGCAAGCCTTGGGATAGTTTCTTTTTTATTTCACAGAGCTAATTTTGTCATTAACATTTCAGGAAACACCCAGTGGCATTTTAAGTGAACCGCGTATTAGAAAACTCTGCTGTTTTTAGTTACTCTTCTCTCCCACATTTGAAAAGAAATCACTATCAAGTTACCTAAGTCACATTATTCCTTTTAAAATTCCCAAACCATTGTCGTTATTCTTTCAAACTCTCTATTTCAAGCCTTTTAGGTAGAAATTATGCCCTTTTTGGAGCAACAATAGGGAAAAAGCTGAAGCATGATATATTTAGAGAAAAAAAACTTATATGAGGCATAATGAGAAGTACTTCCCTTAGCGCTTTGCACATTCTGTACTTCTGCTCTGTTGGCCCCTGCAGTGTTAAGTGTGCAAATCTTGTGCTGCACTGGCACAATTTTGCGCATAGTAAGCAATCAACAGAATTTGGTTGGTCAACTGGTTGGTAAGGGAACTCTTCATTTAAGTAAAATCGCACTTGAAGAGTATGCTCTTTCTTTGGTTTTTATTTTAGAAAGCTATCATTTTATTAATTCTTAAATACACGCCGAGCACTCTGCTAAGCACATTAAATGCATTGCCTCATTCAGCAGCTCCCATCCTGTAATCCCAGTGACCATTCCACAGGCTAATTTACCAGAAAGGGAATATATTGGAATATGTTAAAGAAGTAGTTATGCTTCTACACTGAGTGTGAATTCCATTAAGTATTAATTAATTCAGTCTCAATTAATTAATGGACTACATAAAAACATATGCTTTATTTCATCAGACAAACCTTCCCAGCATGAAACTAACCAGCAATTACTGAGCATTTACAGTTTGCCAGGCACTGTGATGTAAATTTAAATAATTATTTCAATTTGAATAATTAGCTTATACAGGAATGTATTATTAATAGCTCTTATTTGGGGAGGGGTAGAAAAGCAGAAGCTAAAAAGGAAGAAACCTAAGATTAGAGGGCTGATCGTTGAGGCAGGCTTTGCAATCAGAACTGAGTGCAGAGCCCCTGTGGTTCGATGCTCAAACCTGTACAGATAACTGGCTGTGAATCAGCACACAGGCACGAGTCAGTCAACTTCTCCTGAAACAGCTTGAGTTCACTTTACTGTCTGCATGGTGAAAAATAACTTATGCAGTTTTCACCAGACTACTGTGGCCTATGTTGCCTCTAATGCAGTAGAGTAAATGTCTTCTATGAAAATTATTCTCAATATAGCTTTGTATCTTGTTTTATTTATCACTTAACACTGTAATATAGATATTTTCTTATCTTTCTAAAAATGCTGAATGAGTAAACTCTTGGTGGTTGCTTAACTGTTTATGAAGTGAGTGTATTGTAACTACCCATTTATTTATTATTGACCAAGTAGTATTGCCTTTTATGTTGTTACTTTATATAATATTGTAATAAGCATCTCTTCACATAGAAGTACCACCACATCCCTGATTTATGACGAACGCATGAGAAATTTCCTAAAATTAACTTTGGGGTTTGGATATTAATGTAGCTTGATACACATTGCCAAACTACTTCATAAATGTTCTCTGCCAGTTTCTACCAACTGTACCAGGCTCACTGTGACTTCATATCAGACATAGAATTAAAATATGAGAAATCTTTCCTAATTAGATGGACAAAAAGTCCATCACATTATTAAAATTTGTATTTGTTTGACTAATAATTGTGACATGAAATGATTTTTTTCCCATATTTGGCAACCATTAAATCTCCTCATTTAATAAATTTTAGTTATCTTTCATCCCCAGTGAGATTTTTTAAATGTCTTTTCATTATTTTTAAATTTCAAGTGTACATATTTATAGAGAATAGTGTGTAGTGACCAAATCAGGATAGTTAATGTCTTTTTCTCCTTATGTATTAAAAATATTATTGCACTTATTTTTGTGGTAGATTGCGGTATTTCTATACCTGTATATAATATGTACTGATCAAATCAGAGCAATTAATGTTTCTCTTACTCATTACTTTTAGAATCTTCCATCTGCTCTCTTCTAGTGATCCATAAAATGTATAATAGGCTTGTTTTGTGAACTGTAGTCATCCCAATGTTCTGTAGAAGACCAGAGCTTATTCTTTCTATCAACCTGTGTTTCGCTACCTGATATCCAACCTCCCTCTAGTCTCTCCCCTCCCCACCCTTCTCAGCGCCTAGGGATTGCCATTTTATACTTCAACAAAATTCAAATATGAGAGAGAACATGTGATGCTTGAGTTTCTATATCGGACATATTTTAGTTAACAGGGTGTCATCCGATGCCCTTAATTTAAAAAAATCTTTATTTACTTATTAGTACACATTTGTAGTATGCAATGCTTACACTCTTATGTATTCTTTTTAATTTCATTGACTTTTCTTGTAGTCATTTTTTAAAACATATTTTACCAGGCATTTTTGTCAATATAATTCTCTTTGGAATCTGTCACTAGAGAGTTACTGTGTTACATTGTTATTTTCATATTTCTTGCAACCTTGTGTCGGGATTTATGCATCCAATGAATCATTATCTTTATTCGTATGAGGTAAACCACTTTCTCTTGCAGATGTGAGTTGAGTGTTGGTTTTGTTTGCAATGTTGGCTTTGTTTCTGGCTGGGCTTGGAGTAGTTTTATTATCTCTATTGCTTCTTTGGCTGTAATCAGTGGCTTTGGGTTGGAGAGACCCCACTGTCTCAGGGAGCCATGTGAGCGGAATACTCTAGTATCCTAGGTGAGTGTGGGGTACATAGTCTGGGGGCTAGGCTATTTTCTGCATGACCACTCCATCTATGGAAGTTGTGGCACTAGGAGCATGGTAGAAATTTCCTCAGGCATTTCTGGGGTGAGCTCTGGGACTGTCAAGAGCCTCTGACACCACATCAGCAGTGGTGAAGAATTTGAAGCACTTGCCCTCAGTCCTGAGGGTAGCATGGGCCCCCAACCACCTGGGCACAGGAGGAGGCAGTGCTGAGGAACTGTTACACCCACTCTCAGCTCTAGTGGTGGTACAGGTCCACGAGTACTGGCCACAGGGGAAGATGGTGGCACGAACCTTGGCATTCACCTTTGTCCAGCTGCCTGCAGAGAGAAATGGTGGCAGGAGACCCAGCATCATGCCTGCTGTCAGTCTCATGGGCTGCTTGTGCCTTAAGAGCTGTGGACAAGAACCTTCTTTTGTCAGTTCTTGGGCATTCATGTCCCCCTCTATGGTGAAACTCCCATCGATAGTGCAGAGCACTGCATGGAGTTGGATGATTGGGTCACAGTTGTTTTGCTGGATCAAGTTGGATTCATGAGGCCCCCCCATGCTTTTGCGGTGGAATGTCTGTGGGGACCCAGGGATTGGGATAGATAGAGTTTTCTGACCCCTGGAGAAATGTGAATTTGGGAAATAGCTCTTTTCTCAAGATGGCATCTAGCTATAGCAGCCTGGCTTCTGGGGGCAGATGTGGAGTCGATGTGAATTATTTCTACAGAGAAAAGCTAGTGTGCGGATGCTGTGTTTCCCCTCTAAATGAGCTGCAAGCCTGTAAGAACTATGCAACTTCTGATAGTTAGGCTTGCCAGAATCTGTGCTGCAAGGGCTTGCAGGGACCATCCTGCTCACCCTTTCCCCTGTAAAGCTTTCCTCCAAACCTTAGCTGGAGAGTTGGGGTCACAGTTGCTAATGTACTTTGTTCCTCTTTCTGTGCTGCCATCTCAGCTTTCTTAATCTTACAAGGTTCCAGTCTCCCCATTGCTGGATTGCACAAACACTCCCTCAGAGAGCAGCTAGCTGCCTCTTGCTTTGATTGTTCCCCGTGGAGGAGAGGAGAAAAGCTGGGCACTTCTATTTGGCATCTTGGAATCTGGCCAATCAGAGTTCTGCTGCTTTGTTTGTATGCCTTACTTCCTGAAGAATTCAAACTTTTGCCACCTTTGTTGTAAATATTTTTTCAGTTGCTGTTTCTGCCTGGAGCAGAAATAGAAACAAATATCTTGCTGAAAACAAAGGAAAGGAAAAGCCCTTCAATAATGAAAGACTGGCAGAAATTTCCAATGCAACAAAGAATCTTCAATGTAAGATATGGGAGACTAGCCACTTCCACTCTGACATACTAAAATGAAAGGTAACAGAGTTTGTATTTTGCTGTAGATAAGGTGGGATAATAATCTATCACTCATTTAATGGTAAAGTGGTATATCATTGAAAATAATCTATCAAGGATTTATTAATAAATAAGGGTGGGTCACATATTTGATACCTTATTGGCAAGGAATCACAATCCCTGCCTGTTCCATCATTTTACAAAAGAAACTGAGGTTCCAGAGAAATATACAGTGGCTCTGATCCATATAAAAGATGCTATAATCAAGTTTAAAGATTTCAAGTCACTGTAAATATGCTGTGTTTACTCTTTTGCTCGAAACAGATCAAATGGAAATATTTTCTAATTAAAATAATAGCAATAATAAAATGATAATTATACTAGAGAATGTTTTGCTCTGGTGTATTAGGGTTCTCCAGAGAAGCAGAATGGAATGCATACATGAACGTATAAAGATTTATTTTAAGAAACAGGGTCTGGCTGGTGATATAGCTCAGTGGCATAAGTGCCTGCCTGGCATGTGAGAGGTCCTGAGTTTGACTCCCAGTACCCGCATTAAAAAAAAAAAAAGAAATGGGGTCACACAATTGTTGAGTATTTGTGGTATCAATTTTGTAGAGGAGGTGGGAGGCAGGTTACTCAGCAAAAAAGCTGCAGTTCCCCAAAGGCAGATTAATGGCAGAATCCCTGCTTGCTTCAGAGAGTCTGGTCTTTGTTCTGGTAAAGCCCACACCTGATCGCATGAAGACCTCTCACATTACAGAGGTTAATCTACTTTTCTCAAAGTCCACCAGTTAAAATGTTAATCTCATCCAAAATTCACCTTCACAGAAACATCTAGAATACTGTTTAACTAAATATCTGGGTATGAACGCTGAGTTAATTTAACTCATAAGGTCAGCCATCACACCTGGTAACAGGATTAAGCCAAATTTAACTAACTTTAAGAATTCTGTAATTCTGTGAGATATGCTGTTGGAATTTTGATTGGAATTGCATTAAATCTGTACAACAGTTTTGGATGTATGGCCATTTTCACTATATTGGTTCTTCCTACCCAAAGCAAGGGATATTTTTCCATTTTCTGATATCCTCTTCAATCTCCTTTTTCAGAGTACTGTAGTTTTCAGTGTAGAAGTCTTGTGTTGGTTACTTTTTTCTTGTTGCTGTGACAAAATACACGACATCCAAAGTTAAAGGAGAAAAGATTTATTTAGCTCACAGTTTGTGAAGATTTCAGTCCATAATCAGCTGGCTTCAAGCAGGGTGGCATGGCAAAGTAGCAACAGTTTATGGCAGTGAAAGACAGCAAAAGCAACAAGAGCAAAAAGGGAGAAGCGTGAAAGAAGACTCTTTCTGTCCTTTATATTGTATGTAGGCTACCCGCCCTAGGGTTGGTGTGGTACTCACACTCATAATCCCAGCCTAGACAATGAATCAATCACAAACTTGAGATTCAGCTACCTTCAAAAAGCAACCCCCCATGGCTGCATGAGGCTTTGGGGGGACATCCAGACACAAATCATAGCAGATCTTTTACATCCTTCATTAGATTGATTCCTAGGTATTTCATTATTTTTGGGTGTTATTGTGAAAGGTGTTTCCCTAATTTCTCTCTCAGTGAGTTTGTTATTCGTGTACAGGAATGTTATTGATTTTTGAGTGTTGACTTTGTATCCAACTACACTATTGAATTTGCTTATTAAATCTAGAAGTTTTTTAGTGGAGTTTTTGGGGTCTTCTATGTAGAGTATCATGTCATCAGTAAATAATTATAATTTAACTTCTTCCTTTCCTATCATTATCAATATTCCTTTTATTTCTTTCTCTTGTCTAATTGCTCTAGCTAAAGTTTCTTGAACTGTGTTGAATAAGAGTGGAGACAGTAGACATCCCTGTCTTGGTCCTGATTATAGAGAGAAAGTTTTCAGTTTTTGCCCATTTAATATAATGTTAGTTTGTCATAGATGGCTTTTATCAGATTGAGATAAAGACCATCTATTCTAATTTTCTGTAGAGTTTTTTTTTATCATGAATGGGTGTCATACTTTGTCAAATGCTTTTTCTGCATCTATTGAGATGATCATATAGTTTTTGTCCTTGGCTCTGTTAGTATGGTGTATTACATGTATTGATTTGTGTGTGTTGAACCATCCCTGCATTCCTGGAATGAATCCTACTTGGTTATGGTGTATAATCTTGATGATTTGCTGCATTCTGTTTGCCAGTGTCTTATTGAGGATTTTTGCATCTATGTTTGTGAGGGAGACTGGTCTGTGGTTCTCTTTTTTGGTTGAATGCAACTTGAGACCATATTCATAAGTGAAATAAACCAGACTCACATGTGTAAACATAATATTGTTCCCCTAGTGTGAGAAGCTGAAAGAGTAAATATGATCCAAAATGTACAATAGATATTGTAAAATGGGAAGAAACTGTTCAAAAGGAAAGACAAACTGGGATGGGGGAATGGAGAAAAGAAAGAAGGGAAAAGCAAAAAAAAAAATATATATATACATATATACACACACAAAATAGTTAAGATAGTTATACTACTAATTTCTCTTAGTTAATTGAAAAGAAAGGTTTGTGCTAATATTGTTTGGACAATTGAATGCCTATATTTTGTTCTCTGAGTAACTAATTTAAGGATAACAATATGCAGTATATTAACCGTTGCTACTCTCCTATTATCTTGTTTTGAAATTTTGTTTCCTTTCTTTTTCTTCTTAAAAAATAATTCTGTTAGGTCAGGGTTATGGTTATTTCAAGTGGGATATATCTCATTCGTTCATATCATGGCAGCCTCTTCTCATCTTGTTCCTGATTCATCTTGGTTGATTTCAGTGTCATTGTCTCTACTTGCTGATCTTAATGGTGACCAAGCTTGGAGAAGAAGACCGTGTGGAAGGAGGTGTATTCTGTTTGCACTGAGTTCTTAGAAACTTGCTTTCTAAAAAAGATTTTATGACACTACTGTTCTGCCTTCCTTTGGGGCTTTTCTACTTTGTCATTCTGAGTTCAGTAAACACAATGAAATTAAGATGATAGATATAAAATGGAAAATTTCTGGTTCAGATACAATTACACCTTCTTCAGTGGCTTATTTTTTTATTTTAATAAATATTCATTAGCAGCCTCAGGTAGCAGAACTAATGATTATAATTTTGTCTTGAACAAAGAAGGAGACAAGTACTGTAATTATATGAAGTACAAATCAAATCACCTAATTAAATAGAGAAAGAAAATCTGCAATAATTACGGAGGTATAGACCAGTTAACAATGCATAGTAAAAGGACCCATAATTTTAAGAAATACACCATTGCCTGATTTATCAAGAGCTAAATATAGTAAACAAGTGCATTTTACTCAAAAAAAATACCAGCTTCATCTGTACTAAATTAAACTCAAATGACTCTTCAGGTGTTGGATTGCGAACTTTGCTCTCTATATTGCTTTACAGAATAGGAAAATAGTTTAATTATTTGTTCTAGGTAAAAAGAACATTAATACTTAATTATGGAAACTTAAATACTTCTTTGGCCATATCCAAACTCCAGGAAGCCTCTGTAATTACAGCCCATGATATCTGCATTATGTGCAAACAACCACCTCTCAGACATTTGGTTCATACTATTTTCTTTAGCACCATGGTTGATACATAGTTCACCCGAATGTTCCAGTTGTTTCCAATGAGGGCTGACTCTGCCTGCCTAAGAAGTTTATCAGAAGTAGAAATTATGTTTTCCATCTTCATTCTCTTTCTAAGCCTGTGCCATTTACTTGAAGCAATGATCACTTGTGTGTGTGTGTGTGTGTGTGTACATACAGTGTCATAATCTGCCTTGTGCCAGGAAAGATTAAAAGGCTCATTTCAGAATATCTCTGGAGGCATCTTAGAGTCTGCCTCACAGCATTATGTAATGCACTAACCAGCTTGGATTCTTACCACATTTGAATATTTTGTCATAAAATCTTAATAAAAGACACAGCTATCAATATATCTTAGTCAAATAAAATTCTGCATTAGTAACTGTAATTACATTCTAAATTTCCAACATCTTTTTTAAAAAAAATCTTTCTCTCTTTAAGTTGTTAAAGGGAATTTCCATTGAGAATTCTCACCTCTTCCCCTTCCAGCAGCAGATACCTCAGGGTTCCCTTGTTACTGGTCTTCCTCAATCTTCCCTGCTTCTGCTCAGTGGGTGCCCTCAGCTCCACCTTCACTGAGAGGATGGATGGTAAATACAAGAAACTTTCCCTAATGTATTTATTGTCTACCTCAGAGTCTTCCTGTATCTACTTTGTTCTTTAGCATCATCTGACCCCCTCTTTCCCAACTCCCCCCACATCTTGTTCTGTGGTGATATTCTCTAACACCGATTTATTCTTCTCCATCTAAGAACTTCCAGGTCCTTAGGTCATAGCCATCCTTAGACCCACTCAGGGTATCTCTTCTTTCCTCAAAGGCTACCATTTTCCTTATATTTCCATACTCTTTCAACCCCCAAATCCCCACCAGTAGATATATGTCTCACAGAATTTTTTTTTAAAATTTGCCCTTTCAACAGTTTCCAGTGACTTCTTTTTTTTTTTTTTTTGGGTACCGGGGGTCGACCTCAGGACCTTGCGTGCCAGCAGGTGCCTGTGCCGCTGAGCGATATCACTGGCCCTTTTTTTCGTATGTGGGTTCCAGGAGTTGAACTCGGGCCCTCGCGCTTGGCAGGCAGGTGCATACACCGCTGAGCCATCTTACTGGCCCTCCAGTGACTTCTTAAGCCAAACAAAAGATTGTTTTCCAATTCCTAGCTTCTCTGAATTCTCTGCAACCTAACAACCTGTATGGAATTATTCTGCACTTAAAAATTTATTCCCCTTTCGGTTTCCCTGAACTATACTAATCTCGTGGAACTTTTCCTATTCCATTTGTCACCATCTTCTCTTTCTCTTTCACTGTTTCTTCACTCACCTTTGTAATCCAACGGAAAGAACACTGGTTTGGCAGGACACCTGAACCCCAACCCTAGTTCTGTCTTAAAAACATTTCTCTAACATCATTGGACACATATTATGTTCTTAAGGATTCCTTCCAGATTTTTCAGCCACTATCGTGATTCCCAAACTCTGTTCCAACTACAACAGCTACCTTCTAACCTGGTTTATGTATTGGGCCCCAAAATATGTTTCCATCACCAGTGAAAGATGAGTATTTTAGAATGAAATAGTTGACAGAGATCTTTTCCCAAGATCAAGTTTGATGAGAGAAGATGCATCATGGGATGGGGTAAAAGAGAGAATGTACATACCAAGGTATTCCATAGGGTGGCCCACATTCTCAGCATCAAGTGAGGGTCACGCCAGGCAGGAAGGTGGAGGCAGCATGTGGACCAGTGAAAGTACTTTCCTATTGAAAGCATAGCATTCATCTCTCAGTTTACTTCTGCTCTTGAGGGCAAAAATTCCATATCTATTTTCTGGAGTTGATTCAAGGATTGCGTGAGATAATATTTTTAAAGCATTTAGCACAGTACTTGGCATGTAGACAGCGAGTAACGCATTACCACATTTTCAGTGCTTTCTCTGTGCCACTGAGGAAATGCATTCTCTCTTCTATGATGGACTGGCTACATAATCATTAGAAAATGTTAACAGTGTGATTCCTGGCTCACTTGTTTTGCAAAATCAAGACATAGCAAGCTGGTTCATTAAAAAGCAAGGGTCTTGGGAGGGCATTCAAACTTTACCTAGCCATGAGGACTACTCTCTTGTATTTCAAAAAGAGTGGGAAGAAATCATCGCTTTGTTTTAGTGACAGCTCCTTTTGGAAGTTAGGTCAAAAGTTGTTTTCTGAAAACAGCATATCTGAACTTTGGAAGCCTGACTACAAAGTTTCTCTGTGGAAAACGGAAAAGATCATACTTCCCCCACTCCAGAGGGACACTGCCTCCCTGCAGTGAAATTCTGTGTTTTATGTCAGATCATGCTGGCTGGGAAGATAATCCTTGTGATTGCTCCTTTATTTATTTGCCCTGCAGATTGCTGCCAGGACACCTTAGTTCTGTGAAGTGAATCATTATTTTGTCACATCCCAAATATCAGTAACACCTAGCTCATTTCACTTAAAGTAAAAAGAATGAAATAAAAAAGGGACAAAATCCAAACTTCAAACTGGGCATTAAGCGTCCCTAGAATTCTTGCAGCAGGTATGATGTTTTTACATAGGGAAACAGGACCATGCTCGCAGTGCAGCATTGGCTGCCTTCCTGACTTCCTTAAGTTAGTTTTAAAGGAATTGCTACTCTTGCTGTGCATTTAAGTGTGAATGACAAAGAAGAGGAGAGCAGCTGTGCCTGTTAACACACTCCCCAGGACTGGCTCTTCAGGAAGTTGGACACTAAACTTACCACCAGAACCCTAGTCATGAAAGGTGCTGATTACATTACAGTGTATCTCCCTGTGCTAACACCCATGATAACAACGAGGTATATGCTATAAGCTTCAAGTCCCTTACCATTTATTAAACACTTCTACACATCCATCCTGTAAGGTAGACCAAGTAGGATTATGCCCTTTATATCAGATGAAAATACACAGTGACACAAAGAAATGAAGCAATTTGTCCATGTTCATAAAACTGAACTGAAACTTAAAACCAGATTCCTAGTCTTGAAGCTGCAGTTATTCCCATTAATAATTTTATGTCTTTTTTTTGCAAAAACCTCTACAAAAAAGCAGTCTTCTCTAAACAGACTTCTACCGAATCCTGGTGTGATCATGAGACCACTTTGCCAAGTCTCCTTTCAGCCTCTGCTCCTCAACATCCGGGACCTTCAGGCCACCGCGCAGACTTGATCTTGCTGCCTTACCCCATCCAACATCTCTCTTTTCTGTTCTTCTTGCTGGAGTGATCAATGAATCCTTGTTCAGCTCCGTACTTCTCGATGAATGAGCGGCTACATCAATGACAGATAGTGGCTTAGTGCATTTCCAATCTCAGGATGTGCATTTCTTTCATAGTAAGAACTAACTTGTAGATACGCATGCTTTAATCTAGTGCACTAGGCTTGGAGGCACCAGGCTAGAGCACAAGGTCTGTCTGAGTACAGGCTGGTCATGCTGGCCCATTTAATGAGCTAACGCCCCTTGGTGCGCATGCTTCCTTTCCATTGTTCCTCCCTCTTTTGCTCATCCTTGCCTCACCAACTACTCTCAGAGCATTGATGAATGGTCCACGGTTGCCAGGAAACTGATCAAAGAGTTAGTTCTGGTTCAGTCACTTGATAGCGTTATAAATACAACAAGATATGTTCTCCGTGTGCTTTAGTTCCTTTACTGGGAAAATTAGAAAATTTAACTAAGGCAGTCATTTGATGAGCTATTTTTGTCAATAGTAAACCTTATTTCAAATAAAATTTAGTGTGGGTTTTCAATAGATGAAACAGATAAACATGATGCTCTGCTGAAGAGAGACTAGAACTCGGATAGCCTCCTTTTTGACACTTGCAGAGCTCTTTGAGGGTTTGTGACAGGTCCTGTGAATCTCAAAAACAAAGGGAAAAGGTTTGCATATAAAATGGGAGTCTCAAAACATCTTAGTCTTTATAAAAGTTCTATGTTAATAAGTGTCCCCCTTCCCCACTTAGTCTACATCTTTTTTTTTTGATGTTGCATTACCCTGGGTGTGTCTCTTTATTCTATCTCTCTCTATCTCTCTTTGTCTGTCTGTCTGGGTCTGTCTGTCTGTTTCTCTCTCTTGCTTTCCTTTTTTTTTATTTTTATTTTTTTTTGCGGGTACCGGGGGTCGACCTCAGGACCTCAGGCGCCAGCAGGCGCCAGTGCCACTGAGCGATATCATTGGCCCTTTTCTCGTTTGTGGGTTTTGGGAGTCAAACTCGGGCCCTCGCGCTTGCCAGGCAGGCGCTTACGCCGCTGAGCCATCTCATTGGCCCTTTCCCTTTTTTTAAACAGTGATGTGCTCAGTGGGAGGAGGTGGCTACAAAGGACAAAGCAGTAGATATGAATGAAAGAGATTTTCATCCAGATTTTTGTGCATCCATTTATTGAGGTCATTTTTGATTGTGTGATCAGAGACTAAAGCTATTGCACAACTCTGCTTGTGCTCCATAGGTCTGTAGGATACAAAATGCATGGATCAGGCACTGTAACACAAGATAAAAACAACAGAGAATCTATGTGTGTTGTAAGAAAAGTGCTGAGACACCCCAGCAGTGAAACTTTGAGGGAAAGGGAGAGGGAGATGGAGAGAAAGAGGCAGAGGGAGAAGGTTCCTTCTATATCGGAGGAAGGAAATTTTGTCTAAGTGACAACTAGAAGGCATGAATTCCATACTTACGATACTTTCTGAATAATGAGTTATAGCTTAAATGAGATGAATAGACCCATGGATGGGCAATTTAGCAACTTAGTGAGGCCCTGTCTAAAAATTGGGGGCTGTAGCTGTAGCTTGGTGAGAAGGCTCTGGGTTCAATTTCCACTACTTAAAAAATATAATAAAGAGGCGAGTATGAATAAGAGTGCTTCTGTATCTGAAAATCTTCCCAGCCCATCTGTAAGGTCTCTTCTTGTTCTCCATTAGATCCTCATATGGGCTCTCTTCCCATGTTATTTGCATTGGTCAACTCTATTGATCACCTTATCAAGCAGTAGCTAATCTTTCACATCTCCTTAATTTCATTATGGCCTGAGAAAGTTCCCTCTTTATGAACCCAGACCTAGAAATGGAATTTCACAGCATGAGAGTCTGATAGCATTTTAATTAACTCAGCTAAGTCTTCCTACCACACCCAGGAGCGGGACTTTGCAGGTTTATATAGCTTCCTTAATTACGATGATCAGGCCTGATAAAATTTCTGATATAGTAACAAGTTAGTAGCCCATATGCTTAATTACTCAGAGTGTCTGCTTACTGAACTCCAGATTCATTCAGGACAGTTCTAGATGCAATGCTTCTCCTCATGTACAGAATAATGTGCTTGCTATTTCCAGACAAGGATGAACTTCAACTCATGGGAATTGAATGGTATCAGCTCCAGAAGAAACACTAGTTCTGTGCTGGCCCCACAAGGCATATTTATCATCAGGAAATTCAGGAATCACCTGATTAAAGAGAGAAGATGCAACAGTTTAAACAGTTTTTAGTTGCCTCTTCTTGGGAACTCTCCTATAGAAGCGGAGGTAATTTCTCACCTCCAGCACCACTTGCTCTTTGGGTCAGATAATTTTTTGGGGGTGAATATGCCCTGTGCATTGTGTGGGATGTTGCTAAGTATCCTCTTTAGATGCTCGTAGCACTCTCCCTCCACTTGTGGTGAGGAAAAATGTCTTCAGACAACGTCAAATTGCTCCTGGCTAATATCGAGTAATGCAAGAATTAAGTTCTGTGACTTTGTTTAGGCTGTTTAGGTTTAAACCCAGGCTTCTTTATGGTGATATGACCTTGAGCACATTATTCCAACTCTCATTTTCCATAAATGTAGAATCAGACCTTCATTTGAAAGTCAAATGAGCCTGATGCTTAAGAAGCACTCAATAAATATGAGTTATTATTCGTTTTAGTATTGTTTTCTGGAAGGACTACATTTTATAGAGTTACTTATACAAAGGCAAGAATAACTAGGCATACAGAACAGGGCCAGGCAGTTGTCACCTGAGTATGTTGTTTAATGTCTGGCTAGCATGGTGAAGTCTTGCTCCACCTTAGGGTCATAAATCAGACAAGCATTCTGCTGTGTGGTCTGTCGGAATGATTAGGGACAGCCTTCTTCTTTTTTGTTTATGTGGGTACTGGGAGTTGAACTCAGGACCTTGTGCTTGCCAGGCAGGCGCTTGTGCTGCTGAGCCATCTCAACGGCCCGGACAGCCTTCTTTATTCAGCAACGTTCTCCTTTCAAAAATGGTATCACCCACTACACATGGACATCTGTTAAAGAACAAAGCATCTGTACAAAAGTGGAAAACAAACAAATGAACAAATTTCTCATCTAACTGCCCATTCTCATTCCTTCCCATCCTTTACTTTCCCTTCCTTCTTTCATCCCTCCCTTCCTTTCTTCCTTCCCACCAGTTTAACTCTGCTTTCTTTATTTTCATATGCGGGATAATTTAATTAGGTTGTATATATATATATATATATATTTTTTTTTACAAATTCATTTATAATTAGACTATTTGTGGTTATTTCTATGAATAGTTCTGCATTAGCTATAACCCTGAGGAGTGAGACTGATATTTCTCAGTGTTCAGTAAACTGATGAAATAGGAAGGGTCTCACTGAGATGTTAGCTCAAAATGATTGCCCATAGGCAGTGAGAAAGGACAGAAATTCTCAGGCAGCTAAAGACATGTGTCACGTGACTTCCAGTGCCTGTGCAAGGGTGCAGATCTCCTCATGCTTCATGGGATGACCAGCTGCAGGTGGAGTTAGAAATGTTTGGTTTCTTAGTGCTTCACTTTAATAGGAACCCCAAGAGTGCTTATTTTCCCTGAAACTTTTAATTTATAGCTAACCATATTTAATACGGTTTCCATGTCTTTACTGGTACAAAAGTCTATGTCCCAAGGAGGAAAACTGACTTGCCCAGGGTCAAAAAGCTAGAGAGGAGATGAAGATTCCCTAACTTCTTATCCAGAGTTCCTTCTTCTACCACTGTGACTCAAGCCATCTCTAGAAGCTGATGAATTGTTACCAAGGAACTTTCATAGATGCTTTGTACACAAACCATAAAAGCACAGTGCTACTTTAAATGAAGCCAAGCTGGGGATGGGTCTCTTAACTTGACCCTCTTCATCTTCCTTTATTTTCTCCTGTCTTCAGTTGCAGTCCCGGTGCCCCTCATGGGGCCTCACTTGGGAAATGCCTGTTCTGGGCATGGTGATCAGGGCATCCGAAGGCTTCTGGATCTTCGTCTTTCCTTTCTTCTTATGTAGGTACTATTGGCAGGACTAATAAGTACACTAGATTTTCTACCCTTAGGCCACACAAGAAAAATATTAAAATAGGTTTTGGCTTTTAATTAGCTTATTAAGTGCAATTAAAGCAGTATGACATTTACTAGTGCGTTAATGGCCCATTAAATGAATATTTTGTTGATTAAGTAATTTTCTTTTTTTTTTTGTGGGTACCGGGGGTCAACCTTAGGACCTTGCGCACCAGCAGGCACCCGTGCCGCTGAGCAATATCACCGGCCCTTTTTTCGTATGTGGGTTCCAGGAGTCGAACTCGGGCCCTCGCGCTTGCCAGGCAGGCATGTACGCTGTTGAGCCATCTCACCGGCCCTGATTAAGTAATTTTGAATTGATTATATACTAAGTACTTTAGTTACACGTAGTATCTTCTTTTACATTACCATGTTTGTCCATTCTTCTACAGAAAATACATAAAATCCAATTATATATTATGTTAATTTTAAAACATAACTAAGTATCTGAGTTAATTAATGGAAAGAAGATCATGTGTGGTATCTCTTTTATTTTTATGGAACTACTTAACTATAATTATTCTATCAGGTTAATTAAAAGAAGTCTATTCTTTCCCCTTTCCTCCTCTTACCCCACCAAAGTAATACCTTTCATTACATAGCATGTCCAAATTTTAAATCATTTTTAGATATATTATATAATTTCATTTAATGTGATATCAACAGCATCCAAAACATGTATTCATATTCCTTCTTTAACAATTAAGACAAACTGATGTTTGTAGAAGTTAAGGGAGTTGATGACATAAATAATAATCAATTAAAAAGTCGGGACTAGACTGGCGGGTCAGTGTACAGTCTTTTTTGTTCCTTCTATTCTACCATGGGCACAAGTTAATCAGAAATCGAGAGAACTCAACTCTTTTACAGGTGAGGGAGAAACTGTCTTAGGAGCCACCTTCCAAAGGAGCTTCTCTCTACTTGCTCATACGCTGCAGACCTGAGGAGGGTGCCCGAAGGTTGTATCTTCCAGACATAAGTGTCTAAAACCAGTGTTTCAGGGGCCGGTGAGATGGCTCAGTGGCGTAAGCGCTTGCCTGGCAAGCGCGAGAGCCCAAGTTCAACTCCCGGAACCCACATACGGAAAAAGAGCCGGTGATATCGCTCAGCGGCATGGGCGCCTGATGGCCTGCGTGAGGTCCTGAGGTCGACCCCCGGTATCCACAAAATAATAATAATAATAATAATAATAAAACCGGTGTTTCAATTCTGAAAAATCTATGTCTCCTGACATAATTTTGCACTGTCCAAAAATGTTGGAAATTTTCCATTCCAGCAAGTACGAAGAGCTGTGGGCCCTCTTCAGTGTAAATCAATCAGCCCAGTGAATTGTCAGTCTTAATGAGTGTTTATTGAGAAACTGTGTTGTGCTCAGAATGGTGTTTAGAAAGGAGTCAGAAAAAATGTAAAAATGATGACTTTTCATTCTGTAGAGCGCATGGAGACTGTCAAAACTATTTTAGAGCAAGAGTACACAAATAAAGGAAATCAAAAGAATAAATGTTGCCAATGGAAGTAGACTCATCAGGCTACACCCTCAAGTCCCTCCTGCTCCCATTTAGATATACAAAGGCAAGTAAAATGGGAATTTGAGGTGGTCGAAAGTGAAAGAAGTGGGAAAAGAAATTAGTAATTGGTGGGATATGGATTTCAGCAATTGTTTAAAAACATGCTCATAGTGTAAGATATAATTTCCTCTCTCCAAGTGATTAAAATTCTGTTGGAGACATTGATGGAGGGTACACACACATGCACACACACATGTACACACAACACATGTATGCACAGACACACTCTCACTTTTAGACTGCAATCGGCACAGTCAGGGTTTTAGCAGCCACATAATAAGTGTAGGAATTTAGTGACATGGGACAAAGGGGTGGGGAATATTTGTGGATTTTTGGAGAAACCATCTTGTTTTATGAATATATTCTGAATTTTAGTTCTAGTGTTCTTGTCAGTCTTCTAATACCAGATCTTATTGAGATAATATTTTTGAGGATTCTCCAACACTGAGCTTTTGTTTTTTAACTTACTTAGTATATTAATTGTGGTACTGGAGATTGGACCCAGTGGGGGTTCAACCACTGAGCTATATCCCTAGTCTTTTTTTTTTTTTTTTAATTTTGAGACAGGTTTTCATTAAGATGCCCAGGTTGGACTCGAACTTAGGATCCCCTTGCCTCAACCTACTGAATGGCTAGGATTATAATCATGTGCCACCATATCCAGATAATTAAATTTATTCTGACTGATACATTAGACACAGTAAAATTATATGTAATAATGGAGTACCATGTGATGTTTCGATATATGTACACATTGCACAATGTTTAAAGTAGGTTAAACATAGGTATCACTTCTAACATTTATCATGTCTTTGTGGGAAAAACTTTCAAAATTTTTTATTCTGGCTTTTTGAAATGTATAATACTTTGGGCTTGAAGGTAAACCAGAATCACTGGTTTTTCTCACCTCAGGCTTATCAACATTTACACCAAAATCATTTCCCAACTGTGGTGTGAATTATTCATTAATAAAACTGTATAACAAGCTGATATTAGAAGAAAAGGATTGAAATAACTCAAGATAAGAAGATGAGTAGTGCAAGACTATGGGGAGAAACAACATTTATTTATTTTGAATTTAAGGACAATTTTTAAAAAGTTAGTTAATTGGTTTGCTTATTATTACATGAGAAATAAGGTCTACACATCTATTATATTTTTCTTCTTGTATTCATAATTTCTATATATGTTATCAGGCCATAATTAAGAATAAATAAATGAAATCTAATTATCATCAATAAGTTTATTCACTGAAGGCAATTTGGTTTTCATAGAGTTAAAAGAAATTATTCTTTTCTATGAAGAAAATATTGTTATATCAGTCTTTTAAAAAATAGGTTATTCCACAGTCTCCTTTGAATTATTACAGCCTGTTTTGTTGTTTTATTTGGCTCTAATTCTTCAAAGTAAGCTGTCCTGATAAAATTCATCTGACAATTAAAAGGTTCCCTGTAGATATTCTTTCATTCTGTTTACATTATTACATAGCCCTGCCTTAGGAAAATAAGTGTTGTTGCTGTTGGTGGTGGTGGTTTAAGATAAGTCAAGAACAATTATTGCATACTTCAAGCAAAGAAGATTCTTTCTAGTTCATATCCTTTCTTAACTGATAATTTGCTAAGCACTCATAGCACACTCTCATCTACTTTAGAAAACATACTGGAAATTCTCAAGTGCAGAATATGCTGTTGTAGCTGCGAACGAACACAAGAGGACACAGTATAACAACTGAGAAGGAACAGTGAACTCAGAGGTTCAATAATCAAGTTTGTACTTTTGCAGGATCATCCAAACTTGCTGTGGGCTACATCCCAGGATGTATACTGGGCCAGGCTGAGATTTCTAAGGTTAGGCTTATGATCTTCCATACTGGGTGTTTGTCGTAATTTTTGTAATAAAGTCTTCAACAGCCTTACTCTATGGCATAGAATCATGACTAATGGAAAGTTAGAATTTTTGAGTAATGAACAAATTGCAGGAAAGGTGGAATTAAAATAACCTACTTGGGAGCCTAAAGTGGATAAGTTGATAGCAGGAGGCAAATGGGGTTAAGGTGGTAATGATTCAGTAATTTTGAGCGAATAATTATTAAATATCCATTGTTGTCAAGAAATAGATTATTGATCCTGATGTGGTCGCTAAGCTGAAAAAGTGGTAGTAACAGGAAGAACAGATGTAGGACACACAAAAGAAAGGAAAGACACCGTGGAACTCGAGTTGTAGAATATTGAGGGCTGCATAGAGATTCTATCAGTGAGCAGATGAGACATCAAAGTCTTCGAGATATTCAAACATGTGATCTCTTAGTCTAGTAAAACGTCTGCATATAACTCTGTACTCAATCTTTTGACACAACTCAGACAATTCTTAACTAATGATGTTTCAGTTTACCATTCTTAGTCTTGTTCATTTCTCTCCTCACCGGATTAAAGATTGAATTGCAAATTTCACATGGAATATAAAAATGGTTAAGAAGTATCTGCAGTGGTGTTTTGCCAAAGGGAACCCTCTATTATGCTGGAACTCAGAGCTGTGCATGTGTTGTTAATATGAGAGAAGTTTAAATGTTTGTAGAGAACATTTTCCTGAATTATGTAATTTGGAAACTCAAGTGGCCCTGCTAAACCGAGCAGAGTTAGGCTATATTTTCATTATTCTCCAGAAATCATGTACTGTATCTGTTCATGGAGGATCTATGCAAGTATCCTTCATTTCCCCAATTTTTCAATTAAAACGACCATATCTTCTGATAAGTACTTCACCTTAAGAATCAAGTTGGTTATCTATCCTCATTGTGATTTTATGAAGCAGTAAATGACACCACCCCCATCTACAAGGAGGCATCATTGAAGGGAGAGACTTAGAGCCAATCGTTTTTGGAAAATCATAGGGAATACAACGTTAGTACATAACAACTCAGTTACAGATTCTATCACATCGGAAATTCCATAAACTGCCCTATTCTTTATATAACTAAGGGAGCAGGAGTGGAGACATGCCAAAGGGCATTGTCTTAATTTTTAAGTGTGTTTGGCTGAAAAACTTTTGCTTTGCCCGGGGCTTTGCTAGGGAACAACTAAGACTCTCTAAGGATATGAACAAAAGCCCTACCAAACAGAGAGAGTGAAAATGAGGGCAAGGAGGGTCCCCAGGGCTGGGCTTGTCCAAACCTTAGGATAACTCTCAGGATCAAGAGGCCTAAAATAGGAGACAGAGAACAGAGCAGAAACAAAATCTAGGCACAAATTACAGAAATTCAGTTAGTTTGTTATTTAGTGAAATTTTGCCTGAGGAATGGTCTGTATACTCATTATTATTGGTACACTTGATAATTAGTGTCATATTTAGCTTATTAATAAGTATAATTAATGTAGATCATGCCTATTTGGGAATGAAGCCCAAAATCTTCTTATTGGAAGACTGGAGGTTTTAGTAAAAGTAGAAATTTTTTCGTCTAGTATGAATGCTAGCAACCAAAATTAAGTGAGTATGAAATAACCAGTTAGATGACTGAGTCTAGTGATGTAAATGGGTGACCTAGTGGTTAGGAGTTTGGGTTTTAGATTTATAATGCCTAGGTTCCAATCTTGGAATTTCTAGCTGAGGGACTTTGGGTAAGTTCCTTATTTCTCTAATATTTTGTTTTTCTATATTTAAAATGAAAATATGACAGCAACTGAGTTATAAATGTTATCTACTGCTGGGCCGATGAGATAGCTCAGCAGCATAAGTGCATGCCTGGTGGATGCAAGGTCCTGAGTTCGACTCCCAATACCCACATATGGAAAAAGGGCTGGTGATATCGCTCAGCAGCACGGGTGCCTGCTGGCGCTTGAGGTCCTGAGTTCGACCCCCGGTATCCACACACACACACACAAAATGTTATCTACTGCCCCTATTAATTGATTAATTTTTCAGTTAATCAAATCTATAGTGAATTCCAGAAAGTTGTAAATATGTAAGAACTAATGTAGGCAACTGCCAAGGCTGTGTTTCTGTTAAGGCACAGTCTATAGGTACCTGGAAATCAGCTGCAGGATGACATAAAGCTGTAAGCAACAGAACTGTTGGGTTTTGTTCCAAAGTACATCAATTTATATTTTCAAAAACATGCTCTTTATAATTCATTAAAGTTGATGTCTTTAAGAACAGGAAAATATTTTATATCTTCAGTTCTCAGAAATTAGTGTATGATTTAAAATGCTTATAAAATCAGTATGTCAGGGTTAGAAAAAATAATGCAACCCTAAACCTATACTCATTCCTAACCTACACCTGTGTCCCAGCAAATAGTATATCTACTAATACTTTTTTAATTACATCATCTCTAACTAGAAGGTAGAAGATATATCCTGTTCTATTTTTCACCCAGAAAATGGGAAAATGTTTCTCTACATCACTGTAACTCCATGTGCCATGCAAATAAATACATAATCAAGCCTATTTGATCATTTGAGTTTTTTAATTATTTAGGTAGGTCTTTAAAAGTAATGTAACTAAATCATCTGAGGCCACACCAAAAAGTTTTGCTGTCAGCTCTTCCCTGATTTTTTTTCCTGGTGGTCTTTCAAGCTTTCCACAATTTTATCTACTGATGGACACAACTTATGCAGAAAAAGTTCCCCAGTTTTTGAGTTAAAATGAGGACAAGGCCTATGCCATTTATTTGTTAGCTACCATTTAGTTAGAGAAGATGTGACAAATTATTTATTGCTATTTGCTGAGCATGAGAAGTAACCTGGGCAGAACACTATAGATTTGTAGTTATGTACAGTACTTTTGCCTCCCCTGACGTGATGGACCACTGCTTATTACTCGCTTTCTTTCTTGGACTCACTCTCTAGCTTAGAATTCTCCATAGTTTGAGAATTCTACCCCAAGTCCCATTTAGATAGAATTCTGGCTAAAACCTAAGCTTTTCTTCTAGGGCCTCAAATTCTCTCCAGTTTGTTTTCTCTACTTCCCCCAAAGCACTGCTGTAAATAGACCACTTCACAAAGTCATACTCCTGTTACCTGCTTAACATAGGAATTCCATAGGACAGAACCAACTGCTTTTGCTTTTATTTTCTTGCCTGTTTTGGAGTTCAAACATTAACCAGAGTATAAGTGAGCATGTCTCAAACGTTAGTTCACGAAACACGAGTTCTGGCAGATGTGGACAGATGTCCCTATATCATTGTGTTTGGGAATACTTTTTTTCTCCCTTGTGGAGAAACATACTGTATATTAGCATATTAAGAGCTCTGAGATGCTTTCCTTAGAGGCAAAAATGTAGTTTAATATGTTTAACTCAGAATTGTGATATTTACTTGACTCTAGAACATATGATTGCAACTTTTAGCTTGGGTCCTATCAAATAGTGTGTCTTGGAGGCAAGTTTAGAAAATTCTACTTGTCCTGGTACTGAATCTTTGGGAATTCAGTCTGCTCTATGAAGTGACCCTTTAATCTTCTGGATAGCTGTTGGTTATTTCTTTCCTTTCTACCATTTCTTGTTACTAGTTTCTTGAATCTCTTCTCACCATAAAGTGCTGGACTCATGAAATGGGTCATCATCCAATGGTTTGGCTTATTAGGACTTCATATATTTTTCTTCTCTCTCACCAAATAAGATCCCCTTTCCTGAACACCACACTGGGACACATAGACACAGAGCCTTGTCAGACACCCATCCTAGTGTGCATCTGCCATGTAGCCAATGGTCACTTTGTGTTTTGATGAGTGAGTGGGTGATTGCTGCCCCTAGTTGACTGAAAAATTCTTGGCCTGTAGCTTGGGAATGTTCTACTTCTATCTGTACAACATCCCTTACTTTCCATTGTGTTCATCAAACAGACACCATTTTCTCCAGTAAGAGGGGGAAGAATGGAACCGTTTACAGCAGTTGCTGAATATAGGTCACCTTAAATGAGGAAAGGTGAAGGAATTTCCACCGATGCTCCGGATAGCCCAGTGACTGCAAAAGTTGATGAACATATGGTGTGGCCTAGAGTAATGCAGAACCTGAAGGGGAAAAATGACAATTAAAATAACACTGCATGGTTGGACACATACCATTAGAGAGGCCCATTTCTGAAATTAACTTTCTTCTGTCATAGCTGGAGTGAGGTGTAACCATCTGTTACAAATGGAAGAAAGGCCTCAGGAAAAAGATGAGAAACAGAGGCAAGAGAAGGGAAGATAGAAGCAAGCTGACCCCTTAGATGCTTCCTGTAAAAAATTAAAGAGGAGAGAAAGCGAACAAGAAAAGATGAGAGGACCCAGGGCATCTCAGTGAATGAGCATGGAGGTATTAGAGAGGAGAAAAAGTGTGGGTTCTCATTTTAAGACAGGTATTGATCCATGAGATATAATTTACCATTGTGTGACCCAAAGTAAGTTGCTTGACTTTTTGGTGTCTAATACTTCATTAATAAGGCAGGATAATCACTGTTGCTGCTGGAATTGGAAGAGGTGCATTTGTGCATAAGGTAAGAAAAATAGTGATAGGTAAAGGTAAAGTCATTGTGGCAGAGCTGTAATGGTAGCTAACATTTCATGGGCCCTTACTCTGACCAAGAACTTTACACAGAAATCTTCACTTAATTCTTACACCCTGCCAAGAAGAAAGTCCTATAATTATCATCATTTCAAGATGAATAAACTGAAGTTTGGACAGCTTAAATAAGCTTCCCTGATGACGCAGATGTGAAGTAATAAAGCTAGAATTTAAATCCAGACTGTTCAACTCCAAAGAAACTTTCTGAATTACACAACTGTTTAGGGTTGTTTACTCATTGAGGAATCTACAAGGCTAGATAAAGAATAAGGAATTTGACTTTTAAAACCCCAGAGAAGAAATAAAGTTTGGCCAGTGAAGGAGAAGATACCCAGAGATGCACACAGAGTCTTCATCTAGTAATCTGAGTGACAGAGGAAGAAAATTCATGTCTCCCTCCAGAGGGACACACGGTCCAGAACACAGTGCAAAGTTGTTCTCAGAAAAGGTTGCCATTACTTGGCATGCCAAATTAAACTAAGAAAGTGAAAATTAGGCTTTTTACTTTGAATCATAGCCAGTTTTATAGTTCCATGAACAGAAGTGTTCCCTGGCATGAAGATGAACCTGATGGAGAGCACCAGGGTGGCCCAGAGCCGCACATAAGGAAAATAATTATGCATTAACAGTAATTTCTTTGGAGGAGAAGGCTACGTTTATGGCACTGACTATGACTTTGGCTTCATGAGTTTATACTTATCTTCAAACGAAGTTGTATACATTAAGTATTTACAATTTTCTCTATGTTGATTGTGCCCAGATAAAGTGGTTAAAATAAATAAATAAATAAATGCAAAAGAAGAAAAGTAACTTTTGACTGTCATAGAATTACAGAGCTGCATCCTAGAATTGTAGGATGACAGGCATCCCTTTTGCTGCATGCATACCTGAACAAAGTTTAGGTTTCCAAAGAAACCCTAAAGCAATTTGAATATGCATCTTTTAAAGATGATTCTTTTTGGAAACTGAGGCAGTGGTACAAATTCTTCAAGGCGTTATTAAGAAGATGGAATGAGATAATATCTTCAAAATAGTTATTCTGTACTTTTGTCCTATCAATTCTTTAGTAACCATCAACCGTCTGCCTCTACCCTGCCCTTTAGAAGGCTGAGAAATCCAATTTAAAGGGAACAAGATCGACTTTAGAAATTACAGGTTTGAAGTTAGCACCTGTCAATTTACTTGCGGTGAAGCTATCACCATCTAGCATGGGTCTTTGCTTCAGTAACAATGGGAATTAAATCAAAAGCACAAATTTGCAGGAAGAAGCTTTAATTAAAGTCAGAGAATCTAAAGTGGAGCACAGCTCTGGTAAAGATCAAGCTGATTGCCCAACATGGAAAGCAAGAACAAACAGGGAAAGTTCTCCAGCTGGAGTAGCTGGAAGGGGTATACTCTGATGGAGGGGTTCAAACTGGCCCACCTGAAAAAGCAGGCCAGCTTTTAAGGATTATCTGAGCTGAGCCAGGGCCAGGTTGGTCTTCTGAGTCCTGGTTTTGTAGCTCTGGAGAATCCTCATGTTTTCAGTGGTGATTGATTCTTTTCCTATTAGATGATTGTTTCTGCTTTGGGGAAGCCCCAGTTATGTGAGGTTCTGTTCCCCCTGGAGTTCAGGTGATCGTAGGTTTACAACAAGGCTGGAGACTTCTAAGCCTTGCTGGAAGAGGGGTCTGAAACAGGCTACTGTAAATGCTGGTAGTCAGATGTCCCATGAATCCTGAAAATGACTTTAGTTACTGTTCTCTTGTTGTCTTTCATCCTGAGGAAAGATGAGATGCAGTAGATAAATTTAGGGCTAATGAACTTTGTTCTGCCAACTTTTAGACAGACACTACCTAAATGATAACACGCCCATCCATTGTGAGACTGCGAAGAATTTGACCCAGGGTTTTACTGAAAGAAGGTCAAGCTTTGTTCTACTTTTAGTAACCTAGACTTGCTAGAGAGCCTTATGACCCAAGTAATAATAAGGTGGCAAGGTACCAGGTTTTGTTTTGTTTTATTTTAACCTAGTCTTGGAGCTGAAGAAATCAACAATCCAAAAATGCCAACAGGCTCATAAAAGCAACTGGCAAAACCCCAGAAAAAGGCTATGTTCTACCCAGTGGCTAAGAAAGAAGCCATTTAGCAAGACAAAAACTTTGAGACAATGTTTTCTACTCTAGCCAAATGTCACAGAAAAAGACTAACATCCCAAACCTACTCGCATTAGGCTGAGTAAATAATATAGAGGCAACGAGAGAATGAAACACTGCCCCCAGGGTGGTGAGAGAAAGTCAAGGAGGGGGCCAGGATTTCATTCTTTCCAGATGATCCTGAGCTCACTCTTATCCAGTAGTGTCAATGGAGACAAGATGGGGTGTCTGGATTTGCACCCCAGTCAGATATATCTACATATATTCCTTAGTTGTACTCTCACAGCTGCCTCAATGTCCTCAATCAATTCAATACATTTACTTTTCATGGTCGTTTTGATCTTGGGGAAGAGCTAGCAGTTGCACAGTGCCAGATCCAGTGATTAAGGTGGATGAGGACACGCCGTAATGTTTCTATGAGCCTTCCTTTCTACTGGATGTCACTTGGCAATAGCATTTACCATATTTATGATCACTCCTTATAAAGACACTCATGAAAGAGGACTTACAGAATTGCTTCACAAAGTGGCAGGAATAATGGGATAAGTATGTTTGAAATGAGGGGTATTTTAAGGGAAATGAATGGCAATTTTTTTTACTGCATTTTTTTTTTTGTGGGTACCGGGGGGTCGACCTCAGGACCTCGCGCGCCAACAGGCACCCGTGCCGCTGAGCGATATCACCGGCCCCTTTTCCGTATGTGGGATCCGGGAGTCGAACTCGGGCCCTCGCGCTTGCAAGGCAGGCGCTTACGCCACTGAGCCATCTCACCGGCCCTTTACTGCATTTTTTAATTTAAACATTCATATATTTTGATCACATCACATATAACTTGCTTCATCTATGATGACTTCTTTTTCCTATATGTGACTAAATTTGTGCTAGAATACTACTGGTATCATGAAAAGTATATATGGATGATTGCTTCCTTTACCGTAGTGTGAATTCTATACCTGGCAGTTTCAAGGCAATCTGTGGAAATTGTTTCCCTCCCTGAGTGTATGAGTATGTTTTACTACAACAGCATAGGCGTATTTTAGGAACTGAGTGCAGTCTTAGGCCATTTGTCCTAAGTAGAAACAAAATGATACTAGAAATACTGGCAGGTATAAACAGGTTCCTAATGTATACTTGCTCCTTTTCTTCTTATTGTAGGAAATGTTGCACTAGTATACCAGTGGTGATACTAGGTATGCCAAGTGCACCCATTTCCTTCTTTTGGAGTAAGGTTGTGCAAGAATAGTGGTTTGCATAGACTGGCGGATTATTTCCTTTCCCTGTGTGTGCGTAATGCTGCATCACAACAATATCTTGCATTTGTTTACTTGATAAAAATCACGCTCGTTTCTTCCACCTGTGCGAATAATATCATTCTAGACCAGTGCCTGGCATATAAATTATGCTTAATACAATCTTGTTTTCCTTCTTGTATGTGTGAATAATGTTTTGCTAGAGCAAGACTTGGCATATAATAGACGTTCAATGCATGATAGCTTCTCCCCCCCTGCATGCAAGTTATGTCTTACTGAAATACTTCCTGGCATATATTAGGTGCTTCATGCACCCACATTTTCTTCCTCTATCTGCCTGCAAATTTGTGTTAAAACAGGGCTTTATATACTCGAAGTGATCACTGCAATTTTCCTTCCTCTTATACAGAAGTTTGGATAAATGATAGTTGTGCCTGGTGTAAACTGCTTACTTGGTGAACACTTCCAACTTTCTCTTATATGAAGATGATATTTTCTGGGAATAGTACTTAGAATACACTAGGTATTCATATAGGCATATTTTCTTCCTGTATATGTAAATAAGATTGTACTAAAACAATACCTGCATGTATTGGATAATTTATTTGTCATTGTTTTCTTCCTTTTATGTGTGAATAATACTGTGGTAAAATTTTAGGTCCTTATAGTAATCTTACTTCTTCTTCCTAATTATGAGTAATATTACAGTAGAATAGTGTTTGGCTTGAACTAAGCCTGAATCAGTCCCTGAGCTTCTGGGTGAATAACATTTTATAACAGTACAGTAGCATATACCAGGCTATAAGTGCATTCTCATTTTCTTCTTCTGTATGTAAGTTTGTGATAGTAACTGTTAAATACTAGGCAATTAATGTGCTGACATCTTTCTTCGTGTATATGAGTAAAGTTGTACTAAAATAATGCCTGGCATAAACTGGATGTTCTACACAGGCCTTATTTTTCTGTGTAAGTGAGTTGTATGCTGGATTAGTCTTCGACTGCAGTAAACTCTCAGTACAGTCTCTTTTCTATGTATGTTTGCACTGTTATACTATAGCAGTGACTAGTAGGTGTCAGCAGCTGTTATGCTAGTTATTTTGCTCTATATGTAAGTAATATATTGGACTAGTGAATTCATATATAATATGCTAGTTTTCTTATGTTTGAATATTGGCATTCTAGATTACACTTCACATGTACTAGGATGTTTGCCTCCCACCTTTCGAAGAATAAAATAGTGCCTATAATTTACTAGGGCCTTTATCCATCCTTGTGACTTTCCTTACCTATAAATGATCTTGTGCTACAATTATGCCTGTCATATGGTTGGTGATTCATGCATGGCTATTGCTATCATTTATGTGTAAGCAGTTTTTACTAGGATTGTAACTGGAATATACCATGTGCATCACTCTTGCTAATTTCTTGAAACTATTACCTGACATATACATGTACTGAATGAATGCTTGATTTTTCCCTTCTGTCACTGAGTACCTAGTATATGCCAGATTGGTGCTTGATTGGTATTCAATTATGGCCATTTCCTTTGTGTGTTGGTAGTGTCTACCTCTGACTAATATTAGGCATATACTAAGATCTATTTTGGACTCAATTTCCTTTTATCTTTCTCTAATATTTACAGTCTTTTACTTGGTACATACTAGGCATCTAATATATTCTTGCTTCCTTTTTTTCTACATTTCAGCATTATTTTACTATAATATTTCTGTCTTGTATAAGGTGACCTTGTATCTTTGTTTCTTCTCATGTCTGAATAAGGTTATTCAAACAGTGGTTTGTATACACTACATGTTCAATGTTATCCTAATAGTGCTTGGTATATACTACATGTTCACTGTGTGCTTATTTCTTTCCTTACATGTGTAAGTAATGCCCTATAATCCTACATAACAAATATATTTGATACTGGATCCATGATTGTTTCTTTTTCCTGCATATAAGTAATGTTGTACTAGAATAGTAAAAGCCATATTTTACGTACCCCATGTGTGTTCATTTTCTTCTTTTAGAATAGTACTTAACATGTTTCCTTTCCCCATGTGTGAGTAAGGTCATATAGGGTAATGCTAAAGTATACTGGGAGGGCAGTACATGGTTGTTTAATTCATTGCTATGTGGCTAATATATTCTAGAAGAATACCTATCAGATACATGTACCAGGAACTTAATGCATATTTGTGCACATTTCTGTATGTGAGTAATGTCCCAGGATATTGCCTGCATATATGAGATACTCATTAGAATACTGATATGTGCAACCATAGTGTGCTTAACGTTGTACTAACATAAGACTGTTTATACTAAGCCTTCAATGTATGTTCTTTTACTTACTCCATGTGTCAATAATTTTATAGTAAATTAGTACCTACATATATTAAATGCTCAGTGTACGCTGATGTCTTTTGGCCTCTGTGAGTGTAATGTCGTAATGGACAGACACAGAAGGTATTCTCACTCTCATTCTCCCTGAGAGGAGTCTTGGAATGGTGCCTGGCACACACTAAAACACTCCATGCATGTTGTTTTCTTCTCTTCTTTTGAGCAATGTCGTAGTAGTACTTAGAATATATTTGGGGGTAAATTCACCTTCTACTCTTATTGTTTGGGTGTGATTGAAGTTCTAGGGTACCATGTAGCATATATTGAGTACTCAGTGCGTGCTGGGTTCCTTTCCCTTGTGTGTGAGTGATGTTTAGCTAGAACAGTTCTTGGCACATACTAGGTGCTGCATTTCCTTTATGTGTGACAATGTTGTGCTAGAATATGTCTTTCCATATACATATTAGGTGTTAAATGCATGCTTGCTTTCTTCCTACTGTGAGTAATGTTATAGAGCATTGCTTGGCATGTTTGTGTTATTCTATATAATTTCCTTTCTTACTCTGTAATTTTGTACTGGAATAGTATATTACAGTACCTAGTCTTCTAGTATATCTTCACATCTCACCCCTTGTGTGAGTCAGTTTGAACGAGACTAGCAGCTGTGGTATTTATTTGGCACTCAATAAGACACTTGTTGGCTAGATACAGTGGTGCACACTTGTAATCCCAGCTACTCAGGAGGCTGAGTCAGGAGGTTTGCAAGTTTGAGGCCAGCCTAGTCTACTTAGTAAGACCAGCCTGTCTAAAAATAAAAACATAAATAAAAAGCACTAGGGATGTAGTTCAACACTTCCTGGATTTAATTCCCAGTACTGCAAAAACAAAAACAAAAACCTAACAAAACCCCCACTTGTTTCATTCTGCCTGTGTATGAATAATGTAGTAGAACACTGGATGTCACATTTAATGCTTAAGGGATGCTCGTTTCATTTCCCCTTCCAGTATTTAGTGTTGTATTACATTGGAACCTAGCATATATGAAGATCTCAGTGTATGTTTGTTTTCTAAGTCAATTTATAAATAATATTGTACAAGTATGCTGGTAGGATTTGTGTAGAGTCCATCCTCAGGCCTGCATGCTTCTTCCCAGATGCATGCCTATATTTGTGCTACATTAACTTACATACAATAAGTGCTAAATACATGCTTAATTCTTTCTCCTTCTGTGGGATTAATGTTGTATTAAATGCTTTCAGACACGTATTAGCTGCACAATTCATGCTTGTCTTCGATCCCTGTATTTGAATATGGCTATAGTAGAGTAATACTTGGCTTATACTTAACTCTGAATGTATTCTCACTTCTTTTTCCTTTGTAGACTAATGTGCCAAGTACTGTTTGGCACACCCTACACATCCAGTGCATGCTCATTTCTTTCACGTGTGGCCAGGTTGTACTTTAATGCTATCTGGCATGTACTAGGCATTCGATGTACGCTTCTCCCCTTCCTAAGTATAAGTAGTGTCGCTCTAGAACAGTACCTTGACATATACTGGATGTTCAGGGAATGCTCCTTTCCCCCATGCACACTAAATACCTTTTAATAGAAAGGCATCTGACTTACACCCAAAACCTAGTGCATGCTCATTTCCTTCCACCTGTGTAAGTAATGTGCAAAAATAGTAGCTGGTATATTCTAGGGGTTCAGTGCTTGCTTGCTTCCTTCTGCCATATGTAAGTAATTTTGTACTAGAAGATTATCTGGCATTCACAAAGCACTCAATACATGCTCATTTATTTCCTCTTACATGTGAATAAAATTATAGCAAATAATGTGCCTGATGCTTACTGGTAGGTTCATGCATGTTCATTTGTTCCCAGTATATGTGAGTAATGTTGTGTTACTCCCTGCTCCACCCATTTTCATATCTTTCCTTTATGTGTAAGAAAGTTTGTAGTGGTGGGTCATATCATAGAATAGGATATTGTAAACTAATACTTGGTGTATACTAAAGTTTGAAGGTATGCTAATTTCCTTTATTTTTTATATGTGCAAGTAAAATTGCCACAGAATCATACCTGGAATGTACTAGATACAGGCTTTTTCCTTTCCTTCTATGAGTAAGTTTTGTACTAGAGTAGTATCTGATATATATATTAGGTATTCGATACATGCCTATTTCCTCCATTATTTCAAGTGATATTGTTTGAGGTACTATTTGCATGCACAAGGGACTTAATGCATACTTGCTTCCTTCCTACATGTGTAATATCTTACTAGAATTGGGGTTATACTAGGCACTCAGTAAACATTTATTTCTGTGTATGTAATGTTGGACTAGAAATTAAGCCTCAGATAAATGGGAATTCCATGCATACCTATGTCCTTTCATGTATGGCAGTATTGTTTGAAAATATTGCCTGCCAGTGTTAGATGTTCCATGCAATCTTCTTTCTTTGCAAACTGTGTGATTAATGTACCAGAATAACACCTAGAACACAGAGATTATCTGTACATGCACATTTCTTCTGTTTTATTGAGGAAGCATTGAAAAATAAAAAAAAATATATTTACGGTATATAATTTGATGTTTTGTTATGTGTATAGATTATGAAAGGATCACGACAATCAAACTAATTTACATATCCATCCTCTCATATTATTAGCATTTTCTTTATTATTATTATTGTTTTTTGGGGGAGGGGGTGAGAAACCTTAACATCTACTCTATTAGCAAGTTTCAAGAACGCAGTACAATATTGTTAACTCTAGTCATATTGCTGTACATTTTACTCCAGAAGTTATTCATGCCACATAACTGAAACTTCATACCCTTTGTCCAATATCCCCTCATTTTCCGCTTCAAGTAGTGCATCCTCCAAAACTCCGGTGACCAGCGTTATTACTCTGCTTCTGTGAACAAGTTTGACTACTTTAGATTCCACATGTAAGTGAGGTCATTCGGTAACTTTCTTTCTGTGCCTGGCTTACTGCATTAGTAAGAGGCCTGCAGCTTCACCCATGTTGCTATACATTGCAGGATCACCTTCTTTTAAAGACTGAATAATACTCCACTGGCCATAGATAGAAAGGGTAATTGAAAACTACAGTGAATGTTTAAATACAAATGCATTACAGTAAAATACACAGTTGTCATTAATCCACTTCAAATCTACTGTTGTCATTAATCCTCCTTTCTTTGAACACACTTATCCCATTGTTTTTTCCAGTTTCTGAAGCAGTTCTGGAAATTTCCTTTCATGAGTGTCTTCATGAGGTGTGGTAAAAAATAAGGCGAATATTTCTGCTGAATGCCACCTGAAAGTAAGGTAGCCTTGTTAAAAAAAACCATAAATGAGTTTGGATATGCTTCCTTTTCTAATTCTTGCGAGAGTTTAAAATGACTGGTATTAATTCTTTTTTGAATGTTTCATAGAATTCAGCCGTGAAGTCGTGTTGACCTGGTTTTTCTTTGCTGGACAGTTTTTAATATCCTTATTTATTTTTACTGACTAGTTCCAGCTTTCATTTTTTTCTGGATTCAGCTTTAGTAGGTTGTATGTTTCTAGACATTTATTTTTTTTTCAGGTTGTCCAATTTGTTGGCACATAACTTTGGAATAATTCTTTATTAATAGTCTTTTTAACATCTGAGGCAAATATTTAGTGTCCTCTTTTACTTCTGATTTAAAAAAAATGAACTCTTCACTGTTTTTTCAGTCTAGCTAAGGTTTTGGAAACTTTTTATTTAAAAATCCTCTGTTTTTATAAAATGGATTTTTTCTTCAGCTCTCTTTGGGCTTAGTTTTCCTTTATTTAGTTTCTTCTGGTATAAAGTTAGTTTAATTGTGATCTTTCTTTCTTTTTAATGTAGGTATTTCTCACTTTAACCTTTCCTATTAGGAAAGGCAGCATTTTATGCCTATCATAAGTTTTGGTATGTTGCATTTTCATTTTTGTTTCAAGATATTTCTTTACACTCCCAATTAATTTCCACTGTGATCCAATTATTGTTCAAGAGTGTCTTATTAAGTTTCATGTATGGGTGGGTTTCACACCTCTCCTTTTAAAATATTTTATTCTTTGTTTATGCTGACTGATTTCTAGTTTCATGTAATTGTGGTTGGAAAAATACACTTGGAATTATTTTGATCTTATTATGCTTATTAAGGTTTGCTTTGTGGCCTAACATTTAATTTATCTCAGGGAATTTTCTGTGTGCAATTGAGAAAAATGTGTAATTTTTTGCTGGAAAGTTCTACACGTCATTTAGGTCCATTTGATCTTGTTCAAGTAAATTTTAACTGAGCTTTCAATCTGAATACACTATCCATAACTGAATGTAGGTTATTGAAGTATTCTATTATTGTTATTACTGTTAATTAATTTCTTTATATCAGACAGCATTGGCTTTATATATTTACGTGTTCTATAGGGAGTGCATATATATGTATAATTGTTATATCTTCTTACTGAATATACCCTTTTGTAATTATATAATAACACTCTTTGTTTACATTTCTTAACTTAAAATATACAGATACTTTTACTTATGATGAGGTTAATTCCTGATTAGCCCATCATAGGTTAAAAATACCATCAAGCAGAAACGCATTTAATACACCTCACTGAACTTCATAGCTTAGCAACACAACACACTGGAGAGGGTCAGTTGTGGATCTTTATGTTCAGGTGCTTGCTGGGACCTGCTGCTCACGCTGCTGTCCGGTATGTTGAGAGAATAACGCACCACATATCACTAGCCTAGGAAAGATCGAAATTCAAATTTCAAAATACAGTATCTACTGAATGCAGTATTGCTTTCACACCATCAAACATTGGAGAAATTCTTTTTTTTTTTTTTTTTTTTTTTGTGGGTACCGGGGGGTCGACCTCAGGACCTCGCGCGCCAACAGGCACCCGTGCCGCTGAGCGATATCACCGGCCCCTTTTTCGTATGTGGGATCCGGGAGTCGAACTCGGGCCCTCGCGCTTGCAAGGCAGGCGCTTATGCCGCTGAGCCATCTCACCGGCCCCAGTGGAGAAATTCTTAAGCTGAATCATTTTAAGTTGGGGACTGCATGCACTTTGTCTTATACAATGACCATATAGCCACCTCTACTTTCTTTCTGTTAAAAAGTACGCATTTTTTGCATACATTTACATAGTATATCATTTTCCATCCCTTTACTTTCAACGTATGTCTGTCCTCCAATCTAAAGAGATATCCAGAAATGCTGGGTCTTTTAAAAATTCTTTTCATTCCTCATTCAGTCACTGTACACTTTTTGATTGAAGAGTTTCATTCATTTACATTTAAAGTAATTTTTGATAAGTGAGGACCTACTATTGCAATTCTTTTTGTTTTGAAGCTCTTTGCTTCCCCTTTCTCTTTTTGCTTTGTTATTTGATTATTTTTGTAATATTTGCTTTGATTCTTTTCTCTTTGCCTTTTGTATAACTATTATAAATTTATTATTTATGATTAGGTTAACTTTTATATTAGAGTTAAAAGTAATTGATATACTGTCATTACATTATTCTATATTTCTACATATTTTCTTTCTACATTTTATATATATTCTATATTATTATGCATATGTCTATACTCACTATTTCTCTATGTGAATACATAAAATATCCTAAGGAAGTACTAGGCATATAATAGACAACAATGAATGATAATTTCTTCGTATTATACTACAAATATTTTATTAGAAATGTCTTATATAATCTTTATATTAGTGTATGCATCACTTTTTCCTCTACATTACTTATTGTATAAAAATAATGACTCTTCTATTTATTGTTTTTGATTCATGTTCTTTTACTTTTCTCCTTACTTACATTACTTATGCTAGAATAATACCTTGCATATTCTAAATGCCCAGTTCATGCTTGTTTTTACTTCCAGTAATGTATTACTAGAATATTGTGTAACATGTAATAGAAACTCAATGTATGCTTTTTTTTTTTTTTTTTTAGCTATGGATATGTAATGTTTACTACAACAGAATCCGACATTTGTTTTGTGATCTAGTCTGTTTTTTCCTTTCCTTTGTGTGTGAACACTGCATGATAATGGTATCTGAATTACAGTAGGGTCTTTTCGTTTTTCATACTTGTGATCAATGTTGCACTGCCTAGGCATACAACATGTACTTCTTTTACACAATTACTTTTTCCTTACTGAAAAAGTTCTACTAGTATGTTACCTGGTGTATACTCAATTTTGAATTTATGCTTGTCTTATGGCCCTTATACCTGCATTTGATAATGCCTGGAACATACTTTTAGCTTAATGCTGCTTTGTTTCCTCATCCTTGTGTTTAGTTAAAGCTATACGAGAATAGTGCATAAGCTCAATCGTGCTTGCTTTCTCCCCTTCATGTATATGTGATGCTGTAATTCGGTATTGTATAGAATATACTGAA
The DNA here is from genome assembly GCA_028451465.1 of Erethizon dorsatum. Taxonomy (NCBI): domain Eukaryota; kingdom Metazoa; phylum Chordata; class Mammalia; order Rodentia; family Erethizontidae; genus Erethizon; species Erethizon dorsatum. The sequence goes on from CM051824.1 coordinate 16,403,534, forward strand.
TATTCAGTGAATCTTTTTGAGTTATTTCCTCTATCTGTAAGTTGTTTTGGAAAAGTGGAAAAATATTACAGGTATTCAATGAAAGCTTGTTTCTGACTGTATGTATGTGCTAGTGCTGGGTAGTTTAGTGACTGGCATGCTTCATGCAGGCTCATTTCAATTTCCTATATATAAGTAGCTTTTTACTAAAATAGTATCGGGCATATATTGGTCTTCACTACATAATTACTTCTTTTCTTCTAAATATGAGAAACATTGTGCTATCATGTTTCCTGGTAATATGTACTATTTGGTCACAAATATCACTTCCTTTTTCTGTTTGTAAGCAACGTTGTACTAGTATTGGCCTCTGGCACACAGTAGGTGCTCAGCGCATGCTTACTTCCTTACCTCTCAGTGTTAATAATGTACTAAAAAATTTCCTTACGGAGTAGATTATCAACATTCTTAATGTATACTTATTTTTTTACCACTATATGTGATTAACGATGTACTAAAATTATTTCTAGAATATAGTAAATGATTAATGCACGCTTACCCCCTCATCATATGCATGATTCTATAAAGGGATGGAACCCAACACATGCTTATCCCTCAATGCATAGCCATTCCTCTCTTCTAGACATGAGAGAAATTTTATTAGGATACAGTAGATCTGATGTTAGGAGACTAATACATGCTTGATTACCATCACTCTTTTTTGTGTAAGTAAAGTTATAGTAAAATACTAAATGACATATAGGTACTCAAAATTTGCTTGTCGCCATCAATTTAGTTAGAGTTTTATTACAATAAAAAAGTTCCAGCATATGGTGGATGTTTAAAGCGTACTTGTTTCCTCCTTACTATGTAATTTGGTTAATAGACTTGAATAGTAGGTATATACTAGAAGCTTCATAGATGTTCATTTCCCAAGACTATGGATGAGTTTATACTAGACTAGTGCCAAGTGTATACTAGACAGTCAATGCATATTTGTTTAAGCCTGCTTTGTAGAAGTAGTTTTGTGCTAGAATAGTACTTGGCACATAAAAGATATTCAGTGCCTACTCACCAATTTCCTCTATGGATGAGAAGGTATATACTAGAACAATGCCTCACAAATATCAGTGCTTAGTTCATGATAATATCTTCCTCATATGTGGAAGATAATAGTAACTGGCATTACGTTACTTATGTACTTCCTGAAGTGTATGAGTATTATTGTATTATAAGGGTGTTACCAGATGTTCCATGCATATTTATTTTTTCTCAATAAGTGAGGAGTATTGTGCTAGAATAATGTCTGTTTTAAACATTATGGTCTATGCATTGTTGTTCTTTCCTCTCTGTGTGAGTACAGTTGTCCTGGGAGTATACCTGGCACATATTAAGACCTGAATGTATGCTTATTTACCTTCCCTTTGTGTAAGGTTGAATTAGAATGTTTGCTATCATATATTTATTATACATGCACATGTTTTCTTTCTTATAATAATGTTTTATTACAATAGTGCTCAGCATAGACTAGGGGTCCATGCATTACTATGTTTTCTAAGTGTACAGTTGGTGGCCTAGAATATTATGTGGATTATACTTGGTACTAAATGTTTGTTTCTTTATTTCCAATTGTGTATAAATAGGTTCTGAAATTCTTTAGGCATTAGTAAGTGATCAATGTGCTCTTGTCTCCTTGACTATGTGTGAGTGATGCTTTTTTCAGAATAGCACCTGCCATGTAATCAGATTTTGATGCATGCTAAGTTCCTGCCCCCCACCCCTGGGACCTCTTGTGTAAGGTGCACACTTGGCTACTCACAGGCGTATAAGATAATAAGCCACAAGTGACAAAATCAGTAATAAATGACATCTTCACAATCCTTTATGGATTCTTGCAGTTCAGACCAGTGGGGGTTACAGATATTTAAATAAACAATTGTAATTTAATATTTAATCTTTTAAGACAGGACATTGTCTTTATCAAAAATAACTAAGTTCAAGTATTAGGAAGGAATCAAAGAATAATAAGCTGTAAAATGCATCAGCACATGGATTCTATTTTCACTGCTAAATCTATTTCATATCCCTAAGACTAAAACATGTACAAATTAAATATATATTTGTGGAATAAATGAATGAATGCTGCTGACATGAAAAAATAGGAAACAATTTAAAAGTTGATATGTGCTGTGTACATGTACCTGTTCCCATACCAGGAATATAAACACTGTGTCCTGCAAACATGTACAAAAAAGGAACGGGATGAGGAGATGGGTGAAGGAGGAGGGAGGGGAGGGAAAGGGCATGAAAACAGGAATGAAGATGTGTTGCGTACATGTACCCATTTCCCACTAAAGTGTAAGCATTGTGTAGTACACGCATGTGCTGATGAACTAAAATGAGAGAGAGAGAAAGAGAGAGTAGAGACGGTATAAGATCAGACATAGATTTTAAATAAGAGATTTAAAAACTCAAAGAAAAAATGGAGGCGATGAAAGCAAATTTTTGTCATATTACATATTGTCTTTGAGCCTCTGGTTACCAATCAGTAAAAGGTGGGTGACGATATTTTCCCGTATGGGGAAATAGTTGTGGTGTTAATTAAATTATATGCTTGTTGTAGTCAGGGTTTGCAAGGGAATAGATTTAATACAGGACACATAATTTATAGGATTATTTTATAATATTCACCCAAAAAGTCAAATGCAAAAGAGTTACATTTACAGCCTTGGCAGGACTATCACAGAATTGACATTGTATAGCATCTGGTCAGGAAGTGCACAGATTTAATTTATGTTATTATTGATGATGTTCACTTTGATCATTTCATTATGATGAGGTCTTTCTTGCCTTTCCATTTTGAAATTACTATTTTCCTCTTTGTTTTGGGATTAATTTTGTGGGAAGTTTCTTAAAACTATGTAATCATCTTATTTTTATTAAATATATATATATCTGATATATATATATCAGAAAGAAATGAAATCAGGATACCAAGAGATAGATGCTTGTGCATGTTCATTGTGGATTATTCACTACAGCTGAATATGGAATCAGCCAGGTGCCTATCAACAGATGGATGAGTAAAGAAAACGCACCCACGTACATGCACAGAAACACACAAACCACAAGCAATGGAATATTACTCAACAATAAAGCATAATGAAACACTCTCATTTGTGACAAGTTGTGTGGAACCGGAGGGTATTTTGATGAGTAGTGTAAGTCAGGCATAGAAAGTCAAATACTACACAACTCTGTCATATGTGGAAGCTTAAAAATGTCGACCTGGAAGTAGAATCATGATTACTAGGAAAAGGAAAGGGTGTGGGAATGCTGGTGGTTGGAAAAGAGTGGCTGGAGTTGATCAACATATGCTATATGTATCTATGGGAATATCACACTGAACCCTATTAATACATACAATTAATAGATTTAATAAAATCTATTAGTTTTTAAAAATTACTTTTGACAAAAACCACAAACAACCTTAAAAAGCCTTTGATTTACTTATTCATTTATTTAGTTATATCTGTGATGTAAACCATAACTTCTTTACATTGTACTTATAACTTTTATGTAGATATAGGATTGATCCACAATAAACATGTGATTCAATGGATTATGTTATAATTTTTGAGCAGTTTTTAACTTTCTGGCACAGCAAGACTTTCTACACACATCCTATCCTCGCTTGCCTCAACCTAGGAATCAGCCAATTCTCTGAGCATCCTCAATTCTTTTTTAGTAGAAATTGATATTTGAAAACTAAAAGCTTGATGCTAGATGTACCATTTCTATTAGGATGTCACTGTTTCCTTGTATCCTTTTAATTTTCGTTCTTTATTAGTACATGTTTGCGGTACATAACGATCAAATTCCTCGTGGCGAGTCCCACTTGAATACAACACATCTAAAGTCTTTTTTTATCCCCCTTGCCTCACTTCCCTTCCCCCTCCCTCCATCTCTTGGTTCTTTTCCCATTTGATAAAGATCTATCTCCCTATTGCCTATCATCTGTCTTTTATTTTGCTCTTTGTTTTTCAGGTCTCTCATATAAGAAAAAACATGCAATATTTAACGGTGTGTGTCTTATTTATTTCATTTAATATTATGGTGTTAAGGTGCATCCATGTTCCTACAAATACACAAGTTTATCCTTATTTACGGCAAAGTAGTGCTCTACTGTGTTTAAATACCCCATTGCCTTTATCCATTCATCTGTTGATGAACATATAGGCCACTTTTAAGGTTTAGCTATTATGAGTTGTGCTGCTATAAACATGAGTATGCATGGATCACTAACTCTTTCAGGAAGATACCCAGAAAGGGAATAAGTAGGTCAAATGGAATTTCTAGTTTTAGTTTTTTGAGGAATCCCCATATTGTTTTACATAGTGATTGTACTAGTTTACATTTCCACCAACAGTTTAGAAGGGTTCCTTTTCCCCTACAACTTGGCCAGCATTTGCTATTATTTGCTAGCCATCCTTTCTGGAGTAAGATGAAATCTCGGTGTTGCTTAATTTGCATTTCTCTAATGACCAGAGATGTTGAATTTTTTTCATGTATGTATTGGCCATTTATACTTCTTTTTTTTGTGTGTGGGTACCGGGAGTTGAACTCAGGACCTCATGCTTGCCAGACAGGCACTTATGCCGCTGAGCTATCTCACAGGCCCAGCCATTTATACTTCTAATTCCCATCTCAATCTAATATTACAGGAATTATTCCAATTTTTCCTTATCTGTAACTTCCTTCTTCAACAGTCATAAACCTGACTCTAATTTTCCTTCAGTACTTATTTGACGAATGCCTCTCCATGTAATCCACTTCCCATTGCTGGTATCACCACTGTCTTGCATGTTACATTCTTCTCATCCTGCTGGGACTCTGAACTTCATTATATTTACCATTTATTGCACAGATGCACTTTCTGAGACAGATGATCTGGTGCTCACTGGGAAGTTAATATTGGTCAATATGATAGCTACACAGAGTAGAAATTCAGCCTCAAGGGATAGACACTATCATCTCTATGAAGCAAAAGGTAAAACAATAATACCAGTCTTAGGAGATGCCGTGAAGGAATCATAACAATTGCTAATTTAATAAGCAGAAGAACCCAATTTTGAGTAGAAAAGCTTCCACTAGGAATTAGGATTTTTCTCCAGTGTGACAGCCTTATGGAGCTCAAATACACAGCAAGAAGGAAGTTTTAGGGAAGTTCCCAATTTTAAGGAACTTTCATTCTCTCTAAAAGTAACTGAAAAGAACACTGCATTTAATTTGGTAGAGTGCTCTTGGCTACCTTTGGGGGATCGACAATATTCTTATCTAACTAATTTCCCCTACTTTACACCAGTATGTACGGACATGATGTAGGACCTCAGATTTGTTCCATAGATTTAAATTTTACAAACAAAGCTAATCTCCTGGCAAGGACTTGATTTTCAAATATTACTTCCACTAGAAGTTTCACAGATGGTTTTGCATGTTTACTTTGTATCTGGAGTTAAAAAAAAAAGTTTTATATTTTTCCTCTCTGTCTCTTGTCTGGAAAATATAGATATTGTAGAAATTCTAAGTCATTATTCCAATCTTCAAATTTGCCAAGGGCACTAACAAGTGCATCACACATTTATATATGCATTTTCTTCAATTTAGCCTGACATCATGAAATCATTCATTGGATTCAATATTTATTGAGTACCTTTTATGTTCCAGGCAATATTTCAATTGTCACAAGAGGGAGAATTATGTTGGTGTATAATGCACCAGCTATATATAAAATGTCCTGGGAAATGAATAAGATGTGCAACCCTCCCTTTGGGAGATTACAAGAACACAGATAACAGCAACAAAAGGTAGAGGATCAGGATAAGGGTTTTGAGATACAAAGTAATGAAACAAAACAAAACAGCTAAAGAAAAAGGACACGAGATATCTCTGGTTGGAGTACTAGAGTGAGATGGGGTGGGGAGAATAGAGAAACAAGAGACTTCATGAAGGAGGGAAGTCTGAATGACATCTGTAGTATCTTAAAGACTCTGCATGTTTAATAATTTCAAATGTCTCCATCCTTGTTAAATACTAAAAGAATTGTACACATGTAGCACAGAGAGTTTTATATTTGGGAGCAACAGAACCAAAAGGAAGATAAGCATGGTGCCAAGAGCGTGTCTTTTAGTTTCTGTCACTGTGCAACTTTGGGTCTCGTATTCTTTGCTTGACATTATATTACTATCATGCTGAAGAGCATGGGGAACCTTGTAGAAGCTCAATGTCTAATTTTAGGAATTAAAGACCAACTTAGGAGATAGAAATCTCACGATTCTTTAGAATGTATATGACTTTACAGGAACACGGTAGTATCATTTTTTCTTATTTTGTCAAATAGAAGATCACAGAAATATTGACATGATGGGACACATTTTTCTTTCAATTGTTTGTTTTTTTTGGTTGTTTTTTTGATCTGCATTGATTTATAAACCATAAAAGCCATTTCTTTGTCTACTTCTCATTGATTTATAAACTAGAACACTAGTGCAACCTTTTCATTTTTTAAAAAGGATTGTGGATAAAGCCCATCTATGGCAATGTCAATTTTTCAAGTGTCTCTTTTTCCATACTAGACTGGGGAAAGGTGGCCTCCTGTGAAACTTCACTGGTTTCTTCTCCAATAGGCTAACCCGACTTTGTGGAATTTAATGTAAATTGCTCTTACATTTGAATTTCTACAAACTGTGTGGAGTATTTCATGCAATTTTGTTTTAATGGCTTAAATAAATAGCAAATAAATGAGGCATTAATGCCAAGTAAGAGAGTAAAGACTGATCATTACTTACAGAAAATCTTATTGTCTGGAACAAGTCCCTACAGTGTATTAAATATGAATCCAAAGATTGAGTTTCTTTTTTTCAAGGTCTTTCTAATGGAATTGTGCTAATTCCTTCAGTATGCACATGACTTTATATTTGTATTGGGTGATGTATTTAACAGGACTTTCAACCATACATCATTTAATAATCTAATAAAAGTCACGTAAGAGAAACAGTTTACAAATGAGAACAGTGAAGCTTTGGAGGAATGAAACCCAACTTCAGAGACTGGGAATGTGGACAGTGGGAGCAGAACGTGCAGCCCTGATTATTACATTTCCAAACTCATCACTCTGGCCCTGCCTTATTGCATTAGAATTCTGCTTCTCAAGGAGAGAGGGATGTCACTAAAGTAACAACCCAAACTAAATGGATCTTGTCTAACAGACATGCTCATACTCTGAACTTCAAGCAGTTGAGGAGGAGAATCAGAGGGAATTGACACAGAGCAGGATGAGTTCATAAAGTCTCCTCCATTCCTGCGCAAAGAGTGAGAATGACTGCAGCTTTGCTGGGAGAAAGCCAAATCAGTATTTCATACTTGTGGAGAAGAGCCACTGACAGCAGGGGTACTGCTCTTTGTGTTCACAGTCTTCTAAGTTCAACCATAATCGTGGGAGAGAAGTGGCCACAGATGAAAATGACATTACTTTCGCATAAAATTGGATTAAGGGGTCCTGTTCCCTCTTTGAAGTACTTTTTAAAAAGCATACTTTTCTACTGAGGATATTACAAATTATTACTTTTAATGGATCTTGAAACATAAAGTGCACTGTGCTTGAACTCCAAATTTGTGACATGCCTTGGTGAGTATTTTATGAATTGTAAAATTGAAAAGTAAGTTAAGATCCAGAAGTGGCTGCTAGCTCCCCCATTTGACAAATCTTATTTAGTATTAGCATATAATATCCCTTTTAAGACCTAGTCATTTCTTTTTTTAATGGTGTTTAACTGAATACCAATAAGCGACAAGAAATTCTGTCCATGTATCTTTGTATCTTCCTTGTTAACTATACTACTTAGCTGTTCTAATTTTCCTTTTTCCTTTTATATTAGAATGGGGTTTCCAAAAATATTAGCCTCAGATTCAGCTGGATTTTCTAGTTGATAGACATTGCACAGTGACCAATAATTTAATGGGATATATGCACATTTAAAGCAGTTGTTAATCAAGGAAGGATCAACTCATAAAAAGACAGTATTGATGGTATCACCCTCCCTCTAAAACAAACAAAACACAAGCAAATAGACTAAAATCAGTCACTTCAAAACTATGTCAGTTAAAGCCACAGAATGAACCAAAGAAAATCATCTATCCAAGTAAAACTACCAAACTTTTAAAGACAGTAGGGTCTGTGATGTTTCATTTAGAAACATTCTCTTCTTCCTCTCTCTCCAGTTTAATTATGTGGTAGGCGATAGCTGGAAGCATTGTAGAAACCAAAAGATCAAACCTCTTTTGGAGCTCTAGTAAAAACATCACTCCTAATGCAAAACCAATATTTTATCTGGACTTTCATTTCCTGGGAAATTTCTGTTCTCAGGTGGTCATTTGAATCATTCAGAGGGTATATCAGTCAGAAATGAGGCAATTCTAGAGTTGCTACGAATATCTCTATTTGGAGCAAAGAAAAAAATATAAAACATAAGAAGCAAGAAATACTGTCTATATACATGGGGAAAAATGTGGTTAGAAGAAAATTCCCCTGAGGAGGGTCAGATTTGGGGCTTAATAGATGATTTTAAATAAGCTGTTTAAATGCATAAATATTCAAATATATTTAAAGAATTATAGAAAAGGGTATATACTCAATTAAAGGAAAGTGTCAAAATGGAACTGGTGTTATAAATGCATTTGTTTTATAAATGATAGTAAAAATGTAAATCTGTTTTAATAGACAACTGTATAGCAATAATTGTTAAACTGTGTCAATGGGCTTTTATATTTGCAGCAACCTGATATATAAAATATATTTATCCTATCCCAACACACTCCAAAATTCTGAACCATTAATCATCCACTCAAATTTCAAGTTCTTATCTAAATATCACCATTCTAAATTCCAGCATTTCAAAGTCTAAATTAGATATGGGTGATACTCTAGATATCGTCAGCACCGGGTGTATTTGCTTTATCTGTGAATCTGTAGAAGGAGACAAGTTAATCTTTCTCCAAAATATGACAATCATGTGGACACAGGAAAACAGTTATGAATATTCCCACTCCAAAGGGGAGAAAATGGGCAGAAGAACCGTGTCATTCTTTCAAAAATAATTTTGCAATCCAGAGATGAAATTTCTATTAGGTTTTAAGGTCTGGGAATAAGTGATTCTCCGTTTCAGTTTTGGACTCATCTTTCCTTTACCATGAAGTGCAGCGCCTGGGGTCAGCTGAGTAGTTTCATCAGTCTTTTCTGCCTGTAGATTTGGGTGGCTCAGTTTTCTTTTAGTGTATCCTCACTCTGTCTGTTTAGTTCCAAGATCACAGGCTTCTTATGAAAAACTATTCTCCAGTGCTTTTGGATCTTTCGTGTTAGGCACAGAAACTCATGCAGTTAGATAAAGATCCTCCACCAATCTGTCCAGGATAATTTCAACTATTCCTAGTATCTGCTGAGATGGCTGAAGGAATCCATGAGTCAATGCCTAATCTCTGAGAAGTCCTCTGTGTGACTATATACTCTGATTTTGGGTCCTTTGGGGCACGAATAAATTTTTTTCCCCAAACCATGCACTCTACACAATGAATCTCCTAGTACGAGGTTTTCTTCAAATCTGATTAGGCTGAGAATTTCTTAAATCAAGTTCTGGTCTCTTTTAGCTTAATAGATTTTTGCTCTATTTTTCTTTCTACATATATTTTTCTGTAATAAGCTCGAAGAAATCAGACCACATCTTCAACAGTTTGCTTGGAAATGTCATAATTTTTATGTCTTCTGAAATTACCTCTGTAATTGTATATACATATATGTGTGTGTGGGTGCTTTTAGTGTTTTCATATCACTTGATTCCACTTTCTTATTTCCCAGCAATGTACACAATAACATATGTGATTTTGGAAAACTATGATCTTGTTCATTTATTTGCTTTCAACATTGTCTAGTTCACTGTTTCAACAATCCATAGAGAGTCATTTCCAAATGTGTATATATATGAAATAGAAATTATATGTGTCTATTTATTTGGCTTATTTGTAGTTTTAATTTTTGTTTTCACTCTTGTTTCTCCTCTTATCTTTATACAATGAAGATTTTTCAAATATGTATTTATAAATTTTTTCTAAGTTTTTGATTTCCATCACTACTTCTTGGGGTGTAAATATATTTTTTTTTTGTGGGTACTGGGGGGTCGACCTCAGGACCTCGCGTGCCAACAGGCACCCATGCCGCTGAGCGATATCACTGGCCCCTTTTTTGTATGTGGGATCCGGGAGTCGAACTTGGGCCCTCGCGCTTGCAAGGCAGGTGCTTACGCCGCTGAGCCATCTCACCAGCCCAGGGGTGTAAATTTTGAGGATTGTTGATTTGTTTATTGCTCAACCACTCTGAGTCATTTCCCCATATATGTTATTTATTTTTAAATTTATTTTCTATGGCTTTGTTTTCTGTAGAGATAACGCTGGCAATAATCAAAGCAAGTCCACTATTAGGCAAGTTCCTAGTCTAACTCTGACTGGTCCGGTCCTTCCACTTTTCATCAGACTGCAATCAGTTCTGCTGTTCACTTCTCAGTATCGAGTGGGACATTGCAAATGTGGATCCTGTTCTCTCGGTTGGCACAGATATGCTGTTCTATTTTCCAGATGATCCTTTTTCCCAACATCGCTTGGTAAGCTGCTTGTAAACCTAACAACCTTTTTGTCCCTCCCAAGGTAGTGGGCTCATTATTTTTGGCTTTTACTTCACAGAGTGACCATTTCTTGAAGAAATTAAGGATCCTATTGTCTTGTTGCAATTATTTTGAATGCAGTACCCTTTTTGGATTGACCCGGAGGCCTTGCATTCTGTTTCTGAAAACCCATGAGATGCTAAGTCATGACTTTTGGTTCAAACACAATCATGGGCTTTTGGATTCATCTTCTGTTTTACTGTTCTTGCTTTGAGTTTTTATTTTTGTCACATGGAAATTTATATTTATAGGTTTCTAATTTAGCTATGTGTGTTTAATTTTTGTTATTGTTATCTTGTATTTTATTCACTATTTTAATGTTTTGAACATTATGTTATCTATGTTCTTACATTAGGCCAGCCCACTGTGTTTACCATGCATGTCTCATTTCATTTTTACCCAGACTGTACAGGATGACATACTTCTCTATTTTATAAATGCATGAGCTGAGGCTGAGCGATGTCAATTATTTTCCCATTGTCATACAGAGCTAATACCTGGCCCTTCCAGGGATTAGCCTGGCTCCAGAAATACATATTTGTTTATTTCAGGGAAAAGACATTGGTTTTACACTGAGGGAAAATTGCACTATAATCTCTTCCTTCAGCTGCTTTCAAACATGCGTAACCTACTTTATATCATAAAAATACTTTGAAAGAGAACATCTTGTACAGTAGGACATCACTTTTCAAAGCCTTCTGACATCATCTGCATCCTTAAGTCTTAGCTAATCTTGGGAGTGAAATCTTCTCCCACAGTCTTCCTGAACTGAGCAACAGGGCAATATCTGTACCGTCCTGGTCCATGGTGACTTGCCAGGTGTAACACTTCTACTACTATCGCAGTGATTAATGTGCTTACAATAAATACCACTCCTCTTAACTCTAATGAAAATTCCAGCCAAACATTTCCACCACCATAGAGTATTAATTCTACTTCTAACTTATTAAAGTCTTGATATCCTTCTACCTATAAAATCAATAATAAATGGCTTTATTATATTTTCCAGAGAATGCTTGCATCTTATGTGTTTTAGTCAGTTTGGATTGCGATGTATGTCTTAAACCAAAGTCATTAATTTCTCATAGTTCTAGAGGCTGAGAGATCTGAGATTAGGTCCTGGCAGATATGAGGTCTGGTTAAAGTCTTCTTCCTGGTTGGCAGATGATCACTTTCTTTTTGTTTTTTCATATAATAGAGAGAAGGGGGATGCTCTGGTATTTCCTAATTTTAAGGATGCTATGTCCATCATGGAGGCTAAACTCTCATGGCCTCTCTAAGTCTTGTGTTCTCCTAATGACCCTACCTCTTAATGTCAATATGCTGGGATTACAGCTTCAAATTATGAATTTAGGTGGGGCAGAGAAATTCAGTGCATGACAATGAGAGTTCTAAGTTTTTAGTTTATCATTTATTAAAACATGTTCCTAGTGGCATAAATTGATTCTTCACAAAGTAACGTTTTCTTCACAAAACTTGGAAAATAAGGCAAAACATATGTCCTTCTAGAAATTTAAAAGGTATGTCCCATTTACTGAATTCTCTAAGAAGCTTTACAATGAAGAGGTTAATTCAATGTCAATTAATTATTATCTTAAGAGTAGTAATGTTATTACCAGTGTAGTCATAAGTCAAAACTCATCAAATAATATACATTTAAAATATGTTCAGTTTTGAACATCAATTCATAATTGTACATTAATTATGCCACAATAAAGCTGATTAAAAAATTTAATCCAGCATTTCTCATTCTTTTATAGACATTAAACTTCTTTAGCCATGGTTCTTAAATATTGATTTTACATAATGAAATTCAAAATTAATATTAATTAAGTTTGTATTATATGCTAGACATTGTTTGAAGCATTTCTATATCTCCAAATTTTATCTCACAACCCCCAGGTACGTACTGTTATTACCATCATTTTATCGATATGAAGACTGAATTTCAGAGATCACTCTGAAGCCAAATAGTAAGTAGTGGAAGACCAGGGTTTGAGCTTGTAATAGTTTTCCTTCGCTGCCATGATGAATTTCCATAAATTTAGTGGTTTCTGGTTTAACCCATTTCCTGCTTAGAAGAAAAAGTTCAGCCAGCATTCATTCGATTTTCACCAATTGGGAATTATATTTTGTAAATGGGAATACCACTACTAGAAATAAAAAGCTATAAACAATGATTTCTTCTGCCTCCAAAGACTATCAACGTATTAGATCAGTGAGACAATCAGGATAGAAGTGTGATACCTGGTGGCAAATGTTGGGTGTAAAAATAGGACTGTGACCCTCGAGTTAGCTCAAGGTGAACACAGCAGCTACAAGCACTGCCAGCATTATTGAGTCAACAAGAAATTTAAAATAAAACAAATTTATCATGTTGTATTCTTGGCCAGAAGTCTAAGTAGGTCTAGCTGAGCTGGGATCCAGGTCTGAGCACTGTTACACTCCGGGGGCTCTACGAGAGGGTCCATTTCTTGTTGATTTTAGTGTTGAAGGAATTCAGATGCACTGTTTGCACGACTAAAGTCTTCATCTCCTTGCTGGCTGTAAATTGGGGTCCTCCCCTAAATTCTGGAGTTCCCTGTCCAGGCCTAATTCCTGACATTTTTAGCACTGGTGTGCAATCTTCTGATGGCACCATTTCTTACCCACGTTTTCCAATATTAAGGACTCACACGATTAGATTCAACTTATGCAGATAACTCATCGTAATCTCCCTACTTCAAGATTCTTAGCCGTAATCACATCTGAAGTGTCCCTTTTGCTATGTCACCTAATATATTTATCACAGCATCTGGGGATTAAAACTGTAGATTTATCGAAGGGGCCACTATTCTGCTAACTGCAAAGCCCATTTTTGTTTATTATTTGCAGTGCTGGGGATTTGATCCAATCCCTGACCTAATTTACAGAGAAGTCAGGAAAGTCTCTCCCAATCTATATACTTTTGGTAGATGACTTTTGAGCTGAAACTGAAAGAATAAAAAAATCTAAATGTGCTATACAAGTGCTGCACCGCTAAGCTGGACCCCAAACTAAGGTCACCGGTTTTGACTTTAAGGCCATGTGCTATCCACCATGGCTTCCATTATTTTCAGAATAACCTAGATAGCATAGAACTTTGGAAAAGATTACCTGAGTTCAAAATAATGACACAAGTACTAAAAATGCAGATGTGGGGAGCAGATGTTTGTGTTTTCAGGGTCTCAGAACACAAAAATGCTTATAAAATACTCATCACTTTAAGGCAATGTGTGTCTGCACAGCATGATAGAAACTCCAAGTAACTTATTTTTCAGAATTTTTAGAAAAGCAGTGAGAAAGTGAGCCCTTAAATATGATTTCTTTGTATCTTCTTTGGCTATATCACTCTGATAAACTAGATTATGGCTTTATGAAAAACCATTTTTTTTTTTTGTGGGTACCAGGGGGTCGACCTCAGGACCTCGCGCGCCAACAGGCACCCGTGCCACTGAGCGATATCACCGGCCCCTTTTTCGTATGTGGGATCCGGGAGTTGAACTCGGGCCCTCGCGCTTGCAAGGCAGGTGCTTACGCCGCTGAGCCATCTCACCGGCCCTGAAAAACCATTTTTAATAGGTGATTTAAGGCTAAGAATATAGTTCAGTGGTAGAATACTTGTCTAACACGGAAGAGGCCCTGTGTTCCATCCCCAGCACTGGAAGAAAAAAAAAAAAACTGTTTTTTGGTGTCTTGATTTTAAATCTTGCCATAGTAATAAAAACCAGGGACAGGAAAATTGCTTTATTTATTTCACATATGAGTAGAGCTTTGTTTTTTCACTGCAAACTTTAATAAGCTATATGGTTGAAAATTCTCGCAGGTTTTTTTTTTTTTTCTCCCATGCTCAGTACCGCATCTTGCGTAGGTTTTCAAAGGGCAAGTAGCCAAACTCTTACAGCAAAGCATTTATTATATCCTGACTATAAAATATGTTTTTTTATCATTGTCTAGTATAGTAGGCTCAATTATGCAAGAAAAATCCATCTCCTGATACTAAAATGTATTGCAAATATTTTCACCCTTTTTTTTCTTTTTGGAAAAAAAAACCCAGTTGTTTCAATAATTATCAAACTAATAGAGCTTTTAAAATTACAATTTAATCATTCCTTGTAAAATAAAGGCTATATCAAAGCACTGTATTAAGTAATTATGGAAAGTAAAGATATTTGGGGCCCTTTTATGTAGATAATTTATTTTCATCATTTTACATTTATATCAACCAGTCTCATCCTTGATTAAACCTTCTTCATCAATTCTGTGACAGTTTCTCTAGCTGCACTCCTCACTTAAAATCCACTAAATATATATTTTGTAGCTATTTTATCCAAGTCTGTGGCTTGTATTTAATTTTATTTATAATCACTTTTATAGAAAAAGTTTTAAAATTTTATAAAGAAATGAAATGGCAGGTTGAGCCTTTGAACTCATCACTGGGTTAATGTTTGTTGAGCACTTTCAATAAACATGACTTTCTGCTCAGTCTTTAAATGCATCAGTTAACTTGGATGCTTCTAACTTTTCTATATGAAATATGCGTTGTTTCCTCTATTAAAAATGAGGAAATGGCTGCTCTAAAGACCCAGTAATGCATATGAATAAGTTGTACTATTCACTGTTATTTTGCAAAATCAATTGTTTTATAGTATTTTTGACATTTATCTGTTTGACTGAGTGCCACTATATTTATGAGAGAAGGAAGCATTTTAAGATTCCATGAGCAACTGCTATGAGAATCTTCTTATTTTTGGAACTGTTCTCTCTCAATTACAAGTGAATGTTTCATGTATAATCCTCAAGGTTCCCTTTTGGAATTTTCCAATTGTAAAATCCAGTCTCTGGTGTTTGTTAGTATATAAATATTTCACTTGATACTTCTACTTTGCTTTTAATTTGTTTTTTAATTTTAAATTTTATATTTAAACATTTTATAGTGATTTTATAAAATGTTAGGTTTCATTGTGGCATTTTCATACATGGCTATAATACGTAATTCTCTTTAAAATGATTCCCTCACCCTGAATGGAATTTTTATAGCTAACCATAATACAGTGCTAGTTTCCTTGACTCTGCTGCCTCCCAAAAACTTGACTCTGGCATACAAACAGCAAAAATCTCATTTACCTATATCAGCAGAATTTATATAATTTGTTGAAACTGGTAAAATATATTAAAACATAATATTTATATTCTGCCATTTGTAATAAATTTTCTAAATAAATATGTATGCTATGTTAATTGTGCTGCTTCATGATTTCTTTTATTGACTTGCCGACCTCTGACGCTATACCAATATCGGTGTTTTAAAACCCATGTAATATATCAGGAAGTGTGTACAATGATGCTTACCTTCCCAACACATGTCTTAGATCAATCTAGCTGGTTGTATCATCAATAACTGCCACGGAAGACCAAGTGTTTCATTGTGAAAGATTGTGTTTGTCACTTAGTGAGAATTAAAAAGAAGAAATAAAAGAAAAACTGACAAGAGAAAAAGGTTCAGATTTATTATCCAACTCTGACAGGATTACCTTTCAGTAGTATCACTGTTACTTTCCCTACAAAAAAGCCATCCCATCCTATGAAATGTCTTCTTAAAACAGACATTAAAGAACAATGTGAGATATCTTGTATTTTGACGATGTAGACATATTGTGATTTATTTTATGTAAAGGTATTTCAATATCTATCCTTGCAGGATGAAACTTACCTAAATTGATTGTATTTTCACAGGTCCACCTTCACACTGTAAGTGAAAGTTTATTATGACCTAATCCTGACCAATCAGAGAACAAAACCATGACAAATGAATATATCCCATCTCTTGAAAAAATGAGACCAAGGTAAACTTTTACACATTTCAGAATGAACAAATATAAATACCAGTACAGAAGCATGAAAAACAGATTGCAAAAAGTAAAAATACAAAAGGGACTTTCATCACAGATAATTCATAGGGAGATGATGCTTACAATTTTATTTTTGCTTCCTCAACCAAAAAGACATTTTACACAATCATTCTGCAGTTTTAGGAGGATGGCAAACATGGACAGCTCCTTCTCATTGGGTTGGTTCCTTATTCTTTTGATCTTAGCTCAAAAATCATCTACCAAAAGTACAAGGAGGGAGAGAGAGTTTCCTGACTTCTCGGTAAATTAGGTCAGCTTTTTTTATTGCATCCTCTTTCAATTTCATTCACAGTATTAATTATAACTGTAATTAGTACTCAGTTCTTTTCATTTTACTCTCTGGGCCTTATAATAGGCATAACCCTATGAAAAAAGTGACAATATAGTATCCAATTTATTTTTCAGGAAAAAGTAACTATTTGATAAAATTGTGGAAAGTTTTAGTGAACTGATTTGAACTAGTCAGTCATGAGGAGAGCCCAGATTGATCCAGAAAAAATGCAAATTACTGACAGAGTTATCATAGAATTTTGTCCTAGAAAGACTAAGTCCATGCTTTAAAAGGGCACTCTTAAATTTTCTAAGAAATGATGCTGTACATCCTATGTCGGAACATAGAACATGGTAAGAAATATACTGATTGATAGAAAACTATAATTAATAGCATAGACTATGACTTCTAAAGGATCAGAGATGGTTTGTTGTGTCTATTATTATCTGGGATTATAACAGGCAAAATGCTTAGCATCTACAAAATTCTTTTTATTCATCTATAGTATAAAGACAGTAAAACTTGCTGGAGTTATTGTGAGCTCTGCTTATAAAATTTTACATAAACTGGACATGGCAGAATATATAGAGAAATTTAGGAAACATTTATAGTATTTATAATTTATCTTAGTGTGGTACAGATAATAAACTTTTATCATATATTGGGTATTAATATCTTTTTATATTACATGAATAAAGCTATTTAAACTAATTTTACTGATACTAAAGTCCAACAGCACACATCTCCTGTAACTGAAAGAAAACCTAAATAAACTGTCTTGCTTCACTTACTTTACCTGACTTTAAAAATCACTAATTTTGGAGGTCACACAGCTAAACGATATATTTTTAGTCTCTCACCCACTTTGCTGTAGATGACAGCTCTGATTGAAGTTGCTTAATGGGATAAAACTGTTCTCTGGAAAAAGTTTTTACTCCATTCTGTTCCTTTTCTCATATTATACTATAATCTTCAACCTGCATTCCTTGCTTGTGAGCTAATTCCAAATACTAGCTACTGACCGCAGGAACTAACCCAAAATGGGAATGTCCTGAGTTCAAGGTATAAAGTTGACCTTCTCTGATCAGCACCAAATCGCCACACTGAGTAACTTAAGCTTCTGGGAAAGGCTGATTTCTACGTGCAACCCCTAACCTGATCCTCATATAAATAGCCCCCACTTCCCTAAGAAGATGAAAGTGGAACTGGGATTTTAAAATTTCTGCTTCCTTCTAGGTTGCTAACATCCTCAATAAAACTTCTCTTCCTTCTCAACACCTTATGTATAGCAAATATGTACAAATAAAAATTAAAAAAAAGAGTAAAAGCAGATGAACAAAACAGAAGAAGAGGTCAGAGGGAGAGAAATTAACCTATCTTTGCTGGCTTTAATGAGTTAGAGAGGGAACCAAAAGTGAAATGCACAGGGTCCTTTGAAGCTGGAAAAAGAAAAAGAAACCAGTTCTCCACCGGAGCCTTCAAAAAGGAACACAGCCCTTGCTGACACCCGATTTTAGCCCAATTAGACCTACATCAGACAACTGAGCTACGGAATTTAGGATAATCTATATTTCTTTTTGCACCAAATGTAGGGAAATTTGTTAGAGCAGCAGTGGAAAACTAATACAGGTATAACCAGGGATTAGAGAAAATGTGAATTCTGTCCTCAGTGTGTGTAGAGTCTGGTAAGAGAGAATTATCACTGAATAAAAATGAAAAGCAGTAGAAAATAACAACTGCGCAAAGTGCTATGCAGTATAAGCTTTGAGATGTTTGATGTGTAAAGAGTTATGTTATGTTCTAATGTAAGGATAAAAGGCTGAAATTACCATAACCCTGATGATTAACTCTCACCAGGGTTTAACTAACCCATAAAATTCAATATGCATAGTTTTAGCTATCTAGCCTTGACTGGTAATTTTTAAACAAGTGAAAGCATCATAATACATTAGCAGAGCTAAAGTGAAGTCTGTATGTGGTGTGTCTCTCCTTTTAGGGAATGATTTAATGTCTAACAGTGACTGGAGTAGAAATGTGTAGAATGCTAAAATATTTTTTCTTTTCTCCGGAGTCTACTGTTGTATTTTTTACATCAAGCTTTTATATTCTTATTTTGAATAGAGGAGTGCTAAAAAGAGTATCATTACATTTACAATTAAAATAAATTCAACTTTAACTTTAATACTTTTAAGCTTCTTCCAGCCATTCTGATGAACATAATGTGATAGGGGAAAAGGTTATAGTCAATAGAAGGCCGAGGATAAAAGTGATAGTAACATCAGATATTATTTATATAGAAATGCTAGGAAAATCAACTAAAATCAATAAACATAGCAAGAATTCACCCATAAAGTTTTTTATATATAAGATGAAACAATAACTTTCCTTTAGAAATTACTACATTAAAGAGAATAATATATTAACAAACAATTAGTAAAATATCTGGAAGAGTCTTATCAGAGAACACGGAGTCTGCATGAAAGAAAATACTTTTTAAAAAAGGCATGTGGTGAAGCCCTTTGGATTAACTGAAAACATTTTAAATTAAAAAGTTGTCAGTATCTTTGTGATTTGATAAAATAAGAAAAAGTACCTCAATAGATCTGACAGTGCAAAAATAAAAAGCGTCTGTCAAATATCTTGTAAAAACTTAAAAGATTTACTATAAACAAACATTTGTAGCAAACATGTCTGATATAAAGTTTAAAATGCTGCTTGGAGAGATTTTTTAAAAAGCAATGAACAAGTTGCTGGTTAAATATTCTATCCAATTTCCCACGATGATTGCATTTCATATGTGCCGCAAGTATGTACTCATACAATCGAGGAAAAATTTAATTCCCATTGTAACACGTGAGAGATGGGACCTTAAGAAGTGAGTGGATCCGGAGAAATCTACCCTCACGAATGGACTACTGCCACTGTCACGGGAGTGGGTCAGTGAAGGTGCGAGCGGGTCCCTGAGTAAAGGATGAGACGCCTCCTTCCCTCTCATTTTTCTGTCACACAGGCTCACTCGCCTTCTCTTTCCACCAAGGATGATAAGGCAAGAAAGCCCTTGCTTATGCTGACACTGTGAATTTGGACTTTCCAGCCTCAAGAACTGAGGCAATGAGCTTGTATTCTTTCTAAACTACTCGGTGTCAGCTATTCTGTTGTAGAAATACAAAATGGACAAAGAGAGAGACGAAGGCCGCTGAAAAGGCTGTGTGAAAGGAGCTGTGCCGGGATACTATGCACAATCGGAAGGAGAGGCTACTGCTCATTCTGGGAGGCATTAGGGAGGCCCTCTGTCTTCACAGTCCACAGCCACCTAGACATTTCAGCCTTCAGGGCTCAGGTTTCAAAACCTATAATTGCTATGGAATTTCATCTGTGTAGAAGGTTGAATTTGATTATTAACTTCCTTATGTGTTTTTAAGCTTAAAATATTTCAGAGTTCACAGAACCTTGTAAAATACTTGTGTACAAAACCAACGGAAGGAATAAATGTTATTGTTTTAAATAAATGTATGAGTAAGGTAGAATATTGTGGTTTAAAAAATGATATACCCCAAGAAAATGAAATCCGTATGTCAGGGAGACATCTGCACTTCCTTGTTTACTGCATCAACCTTTGCAATAGCCAAGAAATAGAATCAACCTTAAATGCTGGATAAGAAAATGTGGTTTTATATATATACTATATATATAAATGTGCATATAAATATATCACACTATGCATATGTATCCATATGAATATGTACACGTACGTGGAATACTATTCAGCCATAAAGTGTGAGGAAATCGTATCATTTGTGACAACACATGGAGCTGGAGGATGGTATTTTAAGTGAAACAAAGCAGAGACAGAAAGAAAAATATTGTGTGATCTCATTCATGTATGGAATCTAAGAACGTTGATCACGTAAACTCTGAGAGAATAGTGGTTAACAGGGTGGGGCAAAGGGAGCAAAAAAGAATGGGGATAAATTGATCAATGAGTATTATGTTACATTTAAATAGGAAAAATAAATCGTGGTGTTCTATTCCATAGTAGGGTAAATATAAAAGTATATTTAATATATCCACTAGAAAAAGGGATTTTGAATGTCTTTGCTACAAGGAAAAACAAAACTGATACATAATAGATGCTTAACCTAATTTGAACACTACACCATGATACCCAGTAGTATTATAAATGGTACTCCATAAACATTACATGGTACCCCACAAATAGTGTATTAGTTTTCCCACTGCTGGGGCAAAATTCCTACAACTTAAAGGAGGAGCGGTTTTCTTGGCTTATGATTTTAGCGTGTGCTCATGAAACTGTACTGCAAGACTGTCTTTGCCATGTAACACATTGACAGATATGTTGAACTCGGAGCACAATGTCTGGCACATGGTAGATCCTAAATAGGTAGTAGCTATCCTTATGATTGTTAATTGTTTTGTTCTAAACTCCAGTAGTAACAGGAAGTTAAATGCTTGAAAAGGAATTTACTTCTTTGTGGCCATTATCAAACATTTAGCCTAGTACTCTTCCTGTCCTCTTAAGACCTGAAAAATGTGTTGGCCATGGCAGTGTGACAGGACCATCTGTAACTTGCGCTCTTTGGGACCAGAATGTTTTCTTCCCCTAGATTTATCCAGCGTGGCTATAATGGCTCAGTAACAAACACATGTCTCCCATGAATTTGTAGAAGGAAGATTTCCTGAGGTCTCTGTGACTGCTTGGAGGCAGCGAAAGGAGGAAGGATATGCTGCCAAGACATCTCTTCCATCATAATAAGCACTAATTGAATGTCTTATTTGAAAAATATGTAAAATTATAAAGACATCATCACTCAAATGGTTTGGGCCACAGCCTGGCCAGATGCAATTCTGAATCTCAGACATGATGTCATAGGCCAGTTAAGATGTATGACATATATTAAAATATTAAATTTGCTTATTTTGATTATGTAGTATAGGCTCTTTCCTAAATGAATCCCAAAGAAAGTGATGGAAAAAGATGCCTCTGAACCAAACCTTATTCAGCTCTGTGGCTCTCTCCTCTGCTAGACTCTCATCTGAGGGTGTATCTCACCTCCCACAAGTACTAGCCTTTCCTTTCTCTTGTCTCCAATTACTACTTGCTTCCTCACTATATTCTAATATATTAAGTCCAAAAATAAAAAAATAGGAAAAGACAGACTTACCTGTGTGGCACAGCCTAGGAACACCTAGCTATGGGACATATTTAGAAATAAATTTCATAACAAGATGCACGATTTGTCAAATTCTTTCAAAATATAAGAATGGGATTTCAATGGAATTATATCCAGGATCGTTAGAACACAGGATGTTATTATGAAATATTCCATCCTCTTTCATAGATTCAGCAAAATTTAGTGTGTAAAAAAGAACAAAGATATTCACATTTTTGATACATTAACAAGTAAATTATGACCTTTAATCCAATGGTGTTTGGGAAAAAAAAGAATTTAAAAAAATGAATGAAACTGGATACTATCATGTTAAGCCAAATAAGCCAGACTCAAAGTTAACTATTCCACGTTTTCTCTTATATGAGCAATATAAAAAACAAAGAAGAGATGTCAGGAAACTGGAAGACAGATTTTTAAAGATGAGGAAGGGGGTTAGGAAAGAGGAGAAAAAGAAGGGACAAATAACAATTAAAATATGTTATATATGTATGTACCAATCTACCAAAACACTCTCATTATTCTGCACTACTAATATGGGCTAATAAAGTTAATTTTAAAAAACACATAGCCTTGACTTTTTATATAAGAAATATCTTGGGATCTAGTCACTCAGGTTAGCATCCACTGCGTTGCTGCAAATGTAATGGGGGGCATTAACATATTCAATTCTAGAACGAAAAAAGACCTAGAAGTTTTCTTTCTCTGACTTTGCTATTTTTATTATCTTTTAACCCAAAAGAGAGCCCAGTATAGGATCTATCAGTGGTGTGACTGTCGTGATCCACTTTTGTAGACTTCTTCCCCAAGATCTTTCTTTGCTCTCTTTTAATCCTTCTAGGATATCTAGGATTGTTGTCTCCAAACTCACCAAAGGGAGCAATGATTTGGTTAACTTTAAGGCCAAATTATTCACCAGGCTGGCATTGCACTCAGTTTTATTTACTATTGTATATTAATAGTGGCAGCTATCTTTAGCTAATGCCAAGATGAATGAAGTTTTAAACAAAGCAAAAAATAATCTGAATGTTGATCTTCCTTACAAGGCTCTTCTTATTCTGATCCATGATTACCTAAGAATCCACATGGCCCAGTGCTTAAGAACATAAGGCTCTGACCCATGACACATGGTTCAGTCCTGATAAGAGACTTCATGATCAAAGACTCAGCAAACAAGAACAAGGTGGTGGGATTCGCCACCCCCCAGGTGGGTGGGGACCAAGCTGGAGAGCTGAAAGTTGGGGATAGGATGACAAAGCTGAACAACTCATTTAAAGTTATGCTGTCCCTCAGAATGGATAATATCATCTAGAATCACCTCGGAGACATTAGTACAAATCTATACAACAGACTTAAGGTCGAGGAGTTATCTTTCACTATGAATAGACTGAATTTTTTCTCTGTCTATAAAAGGGGAATAAAATATGATAATACACTATTTTTTACTAAATGATTCCATGAGTGAAAGTGGTATACTACTTAATTTCATTTTTTTGTGTTCTAGTATCTTTTAAAAATATTTTCATGTGATTATTGGTCATTCCCTCCACCTCCATAAAAAAAAAGGGGGGAAATTGTCTGCTCATTACCTTTGTCTATGTTTGAGTTGAGAGTTATTTTCCCTTATGGAACTGCATCACTTCTGATGAACATTCAGAACTTTGTATGTCATTTCTCTGACTACCAGGACAAAGTTGTTCTGGGTGGCATTCTCATGATAGTAATATTTATTAGTTTATTTTTTTCCTTTTGTCCCTGAGTGCCATGTATTTCTACCACAGCCACTTAGGCATGTCGCATTTTTCACCTCTATGTTGCACTGTGAGCACTGGTTTTTCTTTACTAGCTGTCTGTCTGCAATATCCCTCCTCTTAATTTCTGTTTTCTTCCTGGCATTTTTTATATGTACAGTCTACTTCTCTTGTTCAGTGCTGTGATTAACTTTGTAAATTTCAAGAACATTTCATTGAATTGCTCTGTTCAAGGCATAGGTATCAATCTTGAAAATAAAGAAATAGGGAGGGCTGCTTCCTGGAGAAAGACCCATCTCTGAAGACCATAGAACTTGCAGATAGGGAGGGGAAAACTATAGTTTTGAAATTATGTTTTCCAGCACAGTAGGGAGAAAGTCACTAGCTAAACCAAATATTTTTACACATCTGTCCCAAAACATAGACATAAAAGACGAGATAAATCCAGAAAATCCAAGAAGCTGTAAGTTGTAAATAGGTTTGTAGATGTGTGGTATTAACAAAATGAATATTTCTTAGAGCAAAGCCAAAAAAACTTTCAAATTATTTATAGATTTATAGATATAAGATCATACTCTCTTCTTTAAGAATATAGATGTGAAAATTGCCTAATTCTGAATCTAGAGCAATAATTTCATATCAATTGATAACTGAGTCAATAAGCAAGATCTTGTTGGGTGCTGATGACGTGGAAGTACACAGGCGCTGTGAAGGAAGTAAGAGGTAGGAAACTGAG
Organism: Erethizon dorsatum; assembly: GCA_028451465.1. NCBI lineage: Eukaryota > Metazoa > Chordata > Mammalia > Rodentia > Erethizontidae > Erethizon > Erethizon dorsatum. The sequence goes on from CM051824.1 coordinate 16,428,159, forward strand.
TCCTTGCTCTCAAGCTTGAAAAATAGAGATTTGAAGACACCAAAGAATAGATTAACAGATTTCAAAATGTTGTCCCATAATCATTTCTACTTAACTGAATGGTCAAAAGTTTTACTTGGTATTTTCTCTTCATTATATTTGGAGATAGCATGACTTAGAAATGACATTATAATGGTTAATTTTCAGTAACTTGACAGGGTTAAAGGATACCTGGGAAAATTATTTTTGAATGTGCCTGTGAATATGTCTGGAAGAGACGGCATTTTAGCAGATTAAGGAAGTTCTACCTTCAACAACGTGGGGAGTCATCATCCAATCTGTTTGAAGGTCTGGCTAGAATGATAAGGCAGAGGAAAGAAAATTTGCTCTGGGTTCTGGAGCCAGGACATTCATCTCCTTTTCCCTGGAACTTTAGAGTTCCAGTCTCATGGGTTTTCTGACTCAGGGACTTACACTGTTGTCTACCTTGTGTCTCAGGCTTTCAGGCTTGAGAAATGAAAGTCACACTCTTGACTTCCTTTTGTGCTTGGACTGAATTCCACCACTGACTTTCCTTGGTCTCAGATAGCATATCATGGCATTTTTCTGTCTTCATATTTAAATCAATACCATAATAAATCCTCCCTTATATTTCTATATATCCCTTTGGCTCTGTTTGTCTGGAAATTTCTGATAATATGGTCATTCATCATCACTCTGGTAGAAAATATGATTCCCTCTGATCTCATCCTGGTGACACTTAAGGTAATTTAATTATTTTATGATGAAATATGATACATGGAGGCAAAACGAGTTGAAACTGATAGTGGTGGCCGGGTTAATAACTGGGAAGGCTGACAAAAATATGTCCAAGGAAATATAACCCACTTTAAAGGACAAAATAAAATAACTACTCCCCGATTATTTAAGAACCTACTAGATTCCAAGCAAGTGACTTTGGCCTTAGGGAAGTGCTACACGAAGTTTGATTTAACATAACTAGACATACAGTTTCCAGAAATAATAAGAGGTTATAAATGAAATCAATTGCTGCAGAAAGTAAGAGAAGGCAGATATTAAAAAGGTGAAATCCATATCATATAGCCTTTTTGTATTAAGTGTCTTACAAGTGTGGAGAATCCAATATGATTTTGATATTACCAAAAGAATAGTACGTGTTATAGTGGGAGAAAGAAAGAACTGGGCACAGATTATCTGGGAAGAGTTTTGCTTGGTGAACTGCTTTGTTGGCACTTACTTTGCAAGCTTCTCTATGGACAGAGAAACTTTCTTTCTAGGCTCTCCTACAGACAGCACGTGGCTTGTCCGCTTTCACCAAGAAGTCCTTTGTGTAACAATGAAGAGTGGTTCCTGGATGATAGATGTGACTGCTGCACCAGGGGAAATTGTCAGGAGCTCAGAGGTGCTTAGCAGAGAACAGGCATTCATTCTAGGGTACACTGACACTGCAGGGCAAAACAAGCAGCAATTTGTTAGCTGGTGGTTGGACAGGATTTGAGAATGCCAATTTAATGGATGGAGCATGAAAATACTCCTGTTACCACACAAATCATCGGAAAATCTGGAAAAGTGACCCAATTTTCCCCAAATACATCTACCTGCTATAACAAGGGAGAGGTTGCATTTTCAGCTTTCATATTCAGTTAGCAGTTACTTAGTGGAGAAAATTCTGAACTGATGTGAAGTAAACTCAGTACACTCACTCACTAGTGCCATTTCTGACATAGATTAGAAATTCAATAAATATTTCTGAATAAATTTTCTGATTTGCTTCTTTGCTTAAAAGTTTACATTAATCTTATTCCAATTTCTAACTTTGTATCATAGCTAACACACCTTTGGATGCCCACATTGCCAGGTAGTAATCATGAGTATAATACTAGTGTTATAGCTAAAGTTAATATGAAGCCAAGAGGCTCCAGGTATTCATTTGAAACAATCTGGCTGTGTATCTTTATCATATCCATGTTGAGTGACCTTAAACCACTAATATATCATGAACTAATCTTTTAAAACAGACTTGCGGATTCTTTAGTAAAAGGCTAAGATATTCAAATCATAAAACCCATAAAATGATGTTTTGGTTTTCATTTTTTCATCCAAGGACATCTGCCAAAACCCCTATATCAAATAAGACCTGTGTGATTATCTTTGCAGTTCTCAATTGATTCACCAATTCTTGGCAGAAGTTCAATGTTAGTCATCATAGTAGAGCATGCTTTTCTTTAATGTACATAGAATTTAGCGTACCATTTCCTTTCAGAGATAAGCATCTGAAACATGGAACATTACATCTTGTAAAATCAAACCTTAACATATTCTCGGTTTACTTCCCACTATTAGGGTATCGTTCTCTATTGATCCCATTAATTATCTAAGTGAAATTTAACTTCAAATGGTAGCTCAATCTTTTCTGATTTGGTTGGATATGCTTCCAAAGCCTCACATTTAATAGTGAATGAATTAATTTTTTTTTGTAATTTAATAACACTCAAATCTTTTCCCATCTTCCACTAATTTTCAACATGTATATACTGATAGTTGCTTGATTGGTTTCCTAAGAGATGAAGTTTAGACCCTTGTAATTCTAGTCATTCTCCACCAAATAAGTTGACATTATAGGACCTAATATTCCAATGACTGCATCCTGAGATGCCTTTCCATCTTTAGCAATCACATCTTATAGAACAGGAAATGAAGCACAAATTAGGTTTATATTGTTATTCACTTGTTACATGACTTTCCTATTTCCCTGAATTATGGAGGACAGAACTTCTTTTTACACTGGATTCTCTCATTAAATTTTCATTAGTACTTTGATAATTTAATAGACTATTCTGAAGGAGACTTTGCAAGTAAAGGTACTAAAATAGTATGCCAAATGATTGTTTTATCTGATAGGAAAAAATCATTCATAGTTTACTGTTTTCATACAAATTGAACTAGTTATTTGACTAATGCTATACATTCATAATAACCAAAACAATTATGCTTACCCAGAAAGCAGTTAATTCAGTAAAATAAACAACGGAAAGTAAAATTTCTTGTATGGAACAGATCGCATTTTAAGAAAAGGATTGATGGCCAATTCAGATAAAAGTGTTTGCACAGGAGGCCTGGGTGGAGATAAATTGACTATTGTAGAGGTGTTAGGTGAAGTTATTTAGTTCAGGGACTCTTTATGTATAGAAACACATGCAATGAACATTGCACGGTGGATAAGTGGGTCAATGTGTGGATGAACAGAGGAATGAATGAATGAAAACCACCAGGAGAATCTTGCTGTCTATAAAAAAAGAAATCTGCTATGTAATTCCATCTCGAGGAATGTTTTCTTGTGTCCCTTCAGAGTTAAGAGGAGCATCCATCTTTTCTGTACTTAATAAATTAGTTCCGATGCTTGTGTACCCAGGTGCAAGTTGGATATATTTGTATCTATCATAATAATGCATCATGATGAATTCATTTTGAAAAACTGTTAGCGGTTGGGCTACTGTTTTGAGAGGGCTGACAACAGGACAGTCAGAAAAGGAATGATTTTCAGCTGTGAAGATACCTTCTTTCATGTGTTTCTATGCTACCCTCTTCTCTTCACATACGAATGTGGGGTTGTAATTATAAAATAAGGTTTAGGCAGAGGAGAACAATAAATATCACATTTAGGACAGACTAGGCCTTAATAAAAATTCCCTAATGTAAATATGAAAGCTTAAAAACATTTTCTGAAACATAGATTAATGGAATGCAGGCTGAAATGAAGGCCTGAGATGAATCCGGAGGTTCTGCCTTCCCGTTGAGGACTTGATTTGTAATATGAGCTGATGCATCTTTTTGCTAGAATTTAAATAAAATTTCAATTGAGGACCCAAGGCTCAAACTATTTATTCTCCTGAAACTCCCCACTCATCATTATTTAAACAATGGTGTTTAATTTTTTAGTGAGAGGAAATGAATTAGATGCCTATCTCCAGCTCCACTGTGGAGAAAATTACCTAAGTTTTAGAGGAATCTGATACTGAGTAATCTAAAAATCATCATAACCTTCAATATCATTATTAAAATCAATTCACTACTTACTAGGTCACTGATACTATTCTAAGATTCTTATATGAATTCTCTCATTGAATCCTCCCAAAATGAATACTATGACTGCTATTTTAAGATGAGAAATAAGAGACTCGACGTGGGTAGGTAATTTTTACCAAGCCACAAAGTTTTGGGCTTTGTTATGGTATGTTCTAGTAGAAATATGGGAGCCACTGATATAGCTCAGTGGCATAAGGGCCTGCCTGGCAAGCACGAGGTCCTGAGTTTGACTCCCGGTACCCACATAAAGAAAGAAAAGAAAAGAAATGTGGAACCCAGGGAAGTAGGAATACAGTGTGTTGTAAGCTTAGCCGAGCCGAAGTGAACTAAACTGCCAGATATTGGCAATTAAAACAACAAACCAAATAATGATATTTATGCCTTTAGTCACTTACTGCAATAGTAAAATCAAGAGACTGGATGAAAAGTACCAACTCCTCCTATGTTCCATTTCCCCCACAGCGCAGTGACTGAGATCAGGTGAATCACTGTACATAGAACATAAGCCTCAAACAAAAACTTCTATAGGTTTATGGTCCTAGAGACCAGATGGAAGATGAGTGTGGAGGAGCTAGGAATAAAAAAGTACTTGGAATGGAATGAGAGTGGGTAAAATGTGTAGTCTACAAGTGATATCTCACTTATTAGGAGGCCTCAGCAAAGGTACCTGAAGAGAGCCTTTGTTCATTTTTTTTGGATCACTCTTTGGAGTGGAAGCTTCTGGCAAGGAGTACAGATATGTGCAAGAGCAGCCTTGCCAGAGGGGCCTGATCCCTGCCTATAACTTCCCTTAGAAGTAAAAGCACTGGCTCTGTACCACACTGATACGAGGAGGACAGTTTTCCTTGGGGTGGGTGGCAGGTAAAGCCTTGTAATTTCCTATGGTAGGGGCCTGAGTAATCACAGATTTTTAGTCTGGGGTAGATTCCTCAGTATGAAAACCTATCCTGGGTATGCTGTTAATTGTATCTGTTCTCTTTTTCCATTAGTGATTAGGATAGGATTTCCTTTTCATTCTTTTATGAAGATCTCTCTATCAGTGTGACACTGTGACTGATAGGATTTTGTAGTCTAGTGTAGTAGTCCCCAACCTTTTTGGCACTAGAACAGTTTAGTGGAAGACAGTATTTCCGTGGACTGGGGAAGGGATATGATTTTGAGATAATTCAAACGCATTACATTATTGTGCCTTTTACTTCTAATATAAGTACATCATAATATATAATAAAATAATTATACAATTTACCATGTTGCTGAATCAGTGGGGGCTCTGAGCTTGTTTTCATGTAACTAGAAAGCCCCATCTTGGACTGATGGGAGACAGTGACATGGAAAGTGTTTCTCTTATTTCAAGTCTATTCTGTAATCTTGTTTTGGTTGCTATCACTGCAGAAAACCCTGCTCTCACAAAGGTAAGTTGCTGGAAATGGAAGCAGGCTTTTCAGTCTGCCTGAAAATATTATGCCTTGATCTTAATCCAAAACATATAAAGATGTGTTGTCTTAAATATTTTTAAGGCCACCGTCATTTGTAATCTCAAAAGTTCACCCTTTTTTAGCACTGACAAAGTTGATTCCCCTGGCTTATTCACAAATGAGTCACAGATTCACTCCTTTTCATTTTAGGGATTTTTTTGTGGCTAGGAAGTAATATTCAAACTATTTCAAAAGCTGAAATAAGCGATTATGTGCCAGCTGGGAGAGAGAAGGCCTTGACTCAGTCTCTTTCAAAATCTCTACTTATGTTATATATTGTAAACGTGTACTAATGAAAGAAAGACAGACAGACAGACAGACAGAAAGAAAAAGAACATGGCAATAAAAAAATTCTACTAATTTTTAAAATATGTCCAAATTCTAAGGTTCATGTTTTACCCCCATAATTCAAGTTAGACATGGAATGCAGTCACTTTATTGCTGACTTGAACACAGTTGTCAGTCTCCCCTGAAGTGACAGATTTCGTTCACTGAGTAGGTTGAACATGTCTTACAAATAAGCAAGTAAGAAGTTGCTGGAGTGGCTCTCATCACTCCAAAGCTCTGGCCAGAGATCTACCTTTAGGAAGCCACTTTATCACTGTGACTAAAAGGAGATGTGCTGGTTCTGACTCCGTCTCCTCACAGAGCTGTGTGAATAGGCATAAGTTAAGGGCATGTACTTTAATGAGGTTGGTAATTTTAATTACTTCTTGCAAAACCTTGTTAAGTCCAGGTGACATTTTTTGGCTAGCCAGTGTTTCTTTATGGATGACACAGTGCGTAGACTTACATGCTGAAGCAATCTCATTGAACCAAGTAGTGAAAATACAAAGCCATCCAGGCATGGCAGCTGCTCTGTCTGTGCCTATACTAATGCAAATGGCCAATTGAGTTTTTCTGATATGTAATCACTCAAATACTCGAATAGATCTGCAGCTGTGGTGTTGGTGGGCAACAAAAGCACACATAACATATTCTTATGCATATCCTCCTGAAAAATATATCACACGAAAACAAGCATTATTTCCTTGTTGTCAATGTCAGTAGACTTGTTAACCTGGATTGTACATCATGGTGACTCATTAATCTACTCTAAAAATTGTGCTTCAACCTGCTCTGCTATTTCATCAATTTGTCTAGTTATGGTGCTAGCTGAAGGAGAAACAAATGCCACCTTTTGAATTGCAACCTTTCCTAAGGTTCAAGACAAATGACCTTAGCAGCAGGCAGGATAATAGTAAAGGCCTTCTTAGCTTTAGCAAGGCAGTTAGCTACTAAGAATGATGCTCTCATATTCTTAGTGAAAACACATTTGATTAAATGGTGACCTTCAATATTTAACTCTGTGCTTTGTGTTCACTTTTTTTCTTTAGAAAAAGTGTGAAGACTTGCAGGGCGCCTGTTCTCCATCAGAACAGCAGCTTTGAAGTTTCATGGCTTCATTTGATAGCCAGTCACCACATATCAAATAAAACAGCTTTGGAGAATGTGAACCACCTGTTGCAATGAACCCATAATTTAAGCAGGACTCTTGGTATTTTCTTTTTAAGTGTAGCTTTCTTTCTGTTGTCACTCTTAGAGCCTTCTGCTGTTTCATCATTGGGTCTTTCCCCTTTTTCAAAGAAACTCTCCAGTGACATTTATGTTTTACTCATTGTGTCTATGGTTAGCTTGTGGGGTTCCCAAAGGTGTGACTGAGGAAATATGGTGTGAATTGTTCAGAGTACGGTTGCACTCCTATGAGAATCTAATGCTGCTGCTAATCAGGCAGTAAAGTGAGTATGGGGAGTGGCTGTAAATACAGATGAAGATTTGCTCAAAGCCCATAGATAGGTATGTTGGATTAGAAAAACACAAAATATTAAATTATAATTTAGGTTTCTGAACAAATACTGAAAATTCTAGTAAACTAATTTATAATTCATAAATACACAAGACTTACAAAATGGAAATACAGAACAAAAATTTACTAGATGTCACAAAGTACTGTAAGATGAAAGACAATGGGGACTTAGGAACTGAGAGGAAATCAACAGCAGAAGATACACTAGGGTCCAATAAAAACTCAGAAAATAGTATCTCCGTGTACCATAGATGGTGTGCCTGCGAAAAGTGGTTAAAAGGGATATGACAAGTCCATCCAAGCAACAACTACCCCTCCCTGGACACATGGAATACCTGGGCATAGGCAGCAGAGAAATCAAACCTAAAGGCTGGTCAACAGGCACAGCAGAAATTGGGGGTAATATATGAATTAACAACTGGGGTCAAATGAAAATCTGCGTGTTGAGCATTGATAACACAACCATCTTTTCCATCTCACTCTTGTAATTCTAATGAATGGGTGAAAATGTTCCAAGCAGAACACCAGAGATGTCCTCTTTGGGGAAACTGGCATTTGTAGTAAAACAGCCAACATTCATTTCCTTGCTTGATATCTCAGTGGAAAGATGTATAAGTTGATAAAGATTTTTCATGAACACCTATTTGCAATAAGCTTTTTAAATACAAATGCAGGTGAGAATGGCTGGTATTTTAAGAAATTCTCTAGTATGAAAGATAAAATACCAAATAAATAAGAAACAAAGAGGTAAATTTAAAATACTTTATAATCTCTGTCATAGTTATTTTTGCATTCCCGAGACAAAACACTTGACACATACACGTTAAAGGAGGAAATGTTTATATAAGTTCACAGTTTGCAAAAGTTTCAGTCCATAGTTGACTGGCTCCAAGGCAGGGCAGTATGGCTGAGGGACATGGCAAAAAAGAAACAGTCCATGGCAAGGCAGGCAGAAAACAGCCAGCAGTGAGTATCCCTTTCCCTTTTACTCCATTCAGTCCACAAGCCTATTGGTTGATGCCGTCTACACCCAGTGTGGCCCTTCCCATTATCCGCACCCAGAACTATGTTAAACCAATCAGTCAACTAATTTAGTTATCACACATCCTTAATCCATGTTTACACACTAAATTCAGCTATCTCCAAAAACACCATCTATAAGCACATAAGGCTTTTTGGGGACATCTAGATACAAGCCATAACAATTTCAGAGAGATAAAGGAAAATACCCCACCTTTTAAAAAATGAGATGGTAGCAAACAAATAATCAGAGAATAAGATACAGCTTTTAGAAATAAACATGTTATATCAAATTTAAAAATAAATGAATTCTGAAAGACTGGATGACAGGTGGCATAATACTTTTAAAATTCCAAGAGAAATGGTTTTAAACTTAGATGTCAATAGCAAGTCAAGAGGACTATACTCCAAGAGCCAAAAGAGGAAGAACATGGAATCAGTGGCTCCAACACACAAATGGCATGTGTTGTCCTTGGACATTGGTTGTCCAACAAGCCAAGAGAATGACTAGACAAATGTAAAGTGAACAAGACTAGAGGACTAAGATTATTCCCAATGGATGGGAGAAGAGAGTGGAAAAAATCCTGACACGTTACTCAGTATGTTCAATCACTTTGAAAAAGTATTTCTTTATGTTTCTTGATTGGAACATTTGTGGATAAGTACCTATATAAAACTAAGTAAACACAAATGGGAAATTAACTCCTGGACAGATAAGGACACAAAAATAGAGTAGCCTTTTGCTCAATAGTAAATGATAATTGATAATAATGGTATAAATCCTGATAAATGATTTAACTTTAAATGATGATACAAATTTGTAGGTAAGATGATTAATTAGATAAGTTAAATCTTTGAGAAAATAGTTCATGTTTAAAATTATACTGTTCTGGTTTTGTCAGAGTGTACTGTAAGTAGAGAGCTTGATTTTTAGTTTTTAATTATCTCAACAAGAGGAATCACATCTGGTCCAGTTGTAAACAAAATATTTCATTCCAGGCATATGCCAAACTTTGGATTGCTTATTTTGGAGAAGAATTAAAAGTAAGTTAAATATATAGTGAACAGAAGATTGAATAGTTGTAGGTATTTTAATAGTGACTAATATCATTCACTAATGTTTAGTTTTTATTTACTTCTGGGTTTATGAGGAATTATAATGCCTCACCCACTTGAAGTTAAGCATGGCCAGGTGGCTAGTTCTGGCTAACTGTGAGTGGAAGTGGTATACTTTTCAAATTAGCATAGTCACTCCAGCATTCTTTCTTCTCTAGCCACAGTGATTGCAATCAAGAAATCACATGGTAAGACAGTGTTGTCATATATTGGTACGGCATATGTTAACTTAGGATATATCTAAAATGACACAGTGAATATAGTTCTCTGGTCTACCTTGTTAAGTATGTAGTGTAAGAGAGAAATGAATATTTGTCATTTTCAGCCATTGAATTCCAGGTTTTTAGTACAGGCTCCTCTGAGTGATCAGGATTGTTACCTCATCTCTTCTGACTGATACAATCTATGAAAGAATACATTGCTAAATGTTGACTCAGATTACACTGTTTTGATTACTTTAATGACAATTCTAAAATAATTTAAGTTAGAAAGAGAAGATGATTTTTATTGCCTTTGATTATAACTGACCATATTTTTATTTACACAAAGTATCTTCTTTGGTAAGAAAAACCAAAAAAAAGTGTGACAGGGCACTGCTTTTTATTTGGTTGTGTTTATTCATCTGAATGTTAATTGTGTTGCACACAATATTTTGAATCCAGTGTAACAGAACAGATGCATACAAGTGATTTTTAAGGAGTGAAGCTGCAACGTTGTCACTCATTTCACTGACTTGCTTACAAAAATAAGTGCTATTTCCCCGAATTTTCCAGACCAGTTGTTCCACTGGTCCCATTGCAATGGATTCCACAGCAACGTCCTGTGTACAATACAGTACACATAATTTATAGGATTATTTTATAATAGTCACCGAAGAGTCAAATACAAAAAGAGTTCAGGAAATCTGTCCACACACTAAAGACCCAAAGAATCCCACTGAGGGCCTGGATTCCACAGCAATGTCCTGCAGGAGTCCAGCTGGAGACCTAGAGCCCATGGTGATGCCCCCCACGAGTCCAGCTGGAGGCCTAGAGCCCACGACAATGTCTCATGCAAATCTGTACCAAGGATCTTGACTGGGAAGGGCCAAAGGCCAGTTGTGGAAGCTAGAAAGTCTGCGCCAGCGGGATGAAGGATCTGTGCCAGCAGGCTGAGGGATCTGCACTGGAGCCAGGAAGCGACGCTCAAAGTAAGGACCAGAGCTCCCTTGAAAAGTACCATAGCCATCCTTAGTGACAACGAGGTTCTGAGCTCCTCCAACGATGAAAACAGCCAGGTTCCTATCAGGAAAGCCAGCACGACAAGTTCCTCCAGGAGAACCAATAGCACCACCTCTTCCTCTCCAGTTCTCCTCTTGATGTTGTTGGCAACAGTCCTCAGGTGGGCCTTCCGCACTCAGCACCATGCTGATTCAGTTCCGCTGGGTGTTACAAGTTGACCACCAGTTGTCAATCCACCACAGAAACTGTGGCATCGATCCTGTAAAATTTGCCTAATACATTCAATCTTCTGAGCAGTGCAGAATGCAAAATTGACACTTCCAATTCACATTTCTGTGAATTCTTTCCTGTTACCTAGGCTTACAAAATTGTTCACTCACCTTCTGAATGGCATATTCTTCTGACCAACTTGCTTATGATTCTGCATGCCATTTATACCTCTTTTCTATATACGTTTTGGTATTTCATGTATGGATTGCCAATATTATTTCCCTTATTTAAGAATTTGAAAAGCTGTTTCTTTGTAGTTCCTGATTACTGTAATGCTTTCTTTGATATTTGAGAGGAATTACTTCTGAACTCCTGATAGCTTCTTTCACATCCATATATTGATGATTTTAATACTCCTGGTTTCTCTTTGTTCATCAATGTTCTTTCAAGTGAGGGACTTGACACCTTGGTAAGTCTTGGATAAATGCACTGAGCATGCTCAACTTTGAGAATGAACTGCTATACTTTATATTTTATACGTTACAAAGTTATTTTTGTTTCTTATTTACATTACTGTCTGGTTTTTCCCCCAACTTGTTCAGAGTTCAAGAAAGAAAAACAAATACATTTACAGGTCTCTTTTGAAAGCCCTTTTTACACTGTAAGACTGGGAAATATTACATTAATTTGGTGGTATAGAAAGAAAACAGGACTAAGTTTCAGGTCTTAATTTCCTATAAATTCAAAGTGAAGCCACAAGAAACACTTTATTTCTCTAGGGATCAATTTTCATTGTAACATGAAGTAGATTAGGGCACATGGTTTCGAAGAAGCAATTAACCCATGAATAATTTGTGGTTTTTCATGGTTGGATCAATTCAGGTAACAGAAGTATAAAGGTATATCAATAGTCTTAGGTCATATATTTTCCTGGTTGACTTAAATGGCCATCCCATGTCTTTCCTCACAAATTTATTTGAAATTGATGTCCTCCCTTCCTTACATACTCTGAAAAACTTTTAGGCTTTCTGTGTTCTTCATGTGTGACAGTCTACATCTTTTACACCTTGGCCTTCCAATTACATGACCTCATTGCAATAATATTTCTTCTCCAGACTCCCAATCACATTCTTTTTTTTTTTTTTTTGTGGGTACCGGGGGGTCGACCTCAGGACCTCGCGCGCCAACAGGCACCCGTGCCACTGAGCGATATTACCGGCCCCTTTTTCGTATGTGGGTTCCGGGAGTCGAACTCGGGCCCTCGCGCTTGCAAGGCAGGCGCTTACACCGCTGAGCCATCTCACCGGCCCCCAATCACATTCTTGACCAAAAATATTCACCAAAAATATTGTTCCTGAAACATGATCACAAGCTCCCATTCTTGCAGTGTATTGAAGCACAGCTCCCATTATAATGTTTTGACAGTTTTGATAACCACAGACTTTATTCATCATAGCTTTTCATTCTATTATTCAGCTACCTGATCAATTCACTACCTCTTTATTTAGCTATGTTCCGCAATCCACCATAATCATTGCCTTATTGCAAATATCCTTAAATTTATGGGAAAACATTCCCGAATAATTCCAACCCTAGTTAAACCTGTGGGAATATGTCTCATTTTAAAATCATTGCCAAAAGTTTAATGTGGTAATTCAACATAGTGTAGAGATATCATTTCACCTCTCCAGGATGTTCCTTTCTATATAACCCAAAGCTATTCCTTAATACTTTATCTCACTCTTCCAAACATATAATCCTCTTCCTTTTGCCTTCTACTCATAGCTGATTCCAAAGTATCCTCATTTTCACACCACTAATGGTCCCAGTTGGTCCTCCTTTCCTTGCTTTCTAGGTAGTTTCCCTCCTGTTCAAGGGAATAAGCTAGCATTCTTTTGTGCTTGGAATCCCATTCCTTTTTATTTTTTTTAAGGACTTTGTGTCCTTCAATTATTCTTTTCTACATTTTGTATATATGCTTTTGTATCCATGAGCTTAGAGGCATGCCTCAGGACCTCCACTTCAGAAAAAACAAATAAAACTATAACAAGACTCCACGTATCAACATTTTCTTCTATCTATGATCTATTGCTCAACTTTATGCACAGTACAAATATGAAGTTTGTTTCTGGCTGCTACTTCCATTTCCTCTCTTTAGCAAATCCAATATTAAATATAAATCTTCTCAAGTCTCTTTTCTGAACATGTATTCAAACTACTAATGAGTTTTTAACTTGTATACTGCTATTTTATTTCAAACTGTCATTAACTCTGTCCTCATAGATAAGAAAAGCCTGAAAAATTGCCCCCCATTTCTATTTGTATTTTGTGACTATTTACAAGATATTCAGAATACTCTGCTTTTAAATAAGAACATGAACACATCACTCTCTCATTTAATATTTTTTTGTATTCAGATTATACTCAGGAGGAAATCTAGTTTTATGTGTAATTATTAAAAGTGCTGCAATTAATACATTTATAATCTACCTACCGTTTTTCCTCATCTCTTGCTGTATACATCTTCACTTTTTGTGCTACGTTCATCCTGACCTCCTTCGTGTTCCTAAGCCTGGCCAATTTGGTAGAATTCTGGGATTTTTACATGGTCTTATTTTTGCCTTAGAAATTTTTTCTCTTTCTTGATCTTATTGATGTTTCTTATCTTGTCTTAAACGTCACTTCCATAAAATGTCTTCTGTGGAAATCCAGATATAGTTTCCTTATATAGCACCCAGTATTTTTCTGTAATAGGGCATAGAACAATCAGAAGTTCATATTTACTTGTAATTATTTCTGATTTCTTTATAAGACTATATGCTTCATAGAAGGAAGAAATGTATATCCCCATCTCCTTGGAGTCACTTTGTCCTAATTAATTATTCACTAACTATAAAAATGAGTAAAGAGGGCCGGTGAGATGGCTCAGCAGCGTAAGCACCTGCCTGGCAAGCGCGAGGGCCTGAGTTCGACTCCCGGAACCCACATACGTAAAAAGGGCCGGTGATATCGCTCAGCGGCATGGGCACCTGCTGGCGCGCAAGGTCCTGAGGTCGACCCCCGGTACCCACAAAAAAAAAAAAAAAGAGTGAAGATCTATGAGGGAAAAAGAAGAATCTTTCATTTACGGAGCATTGCTCGTATGCCTGGCACTTTGACTGACACAGTTGCTAGATGAAAGCACTGAGATTCCGCACAGGTCATTAACTTGGTAAAGACTAAGTGGCTTGCTGGGCGTGGAGGCGTGCACCTGTAATCCCAGCACTTGGAGGCTGTAATCCTGAGCGTGGAGGCTGAGGCAGGAGGATTGCTGCGTGTTCCAGGCCAGCCTGGGCTATATAGTGAGTTCAAGCAGTCTGGACTACATAGCAAAACCCTGTCTCAGGAAAAGCAAAAAAAAAAAAAAAAAAAAAAAAAATATATATATATATATATATATATATATATATATATTTTAATGGAAGTAGGGAAGTTTTGAAATAGTATAGTTCTTGCTGCAAAGATAACTTTCAAAGTTGGTGGGATCCTCAGTTTCTCCAAAGCTATTTCTTTGAAATATTTCCTATTATGGGTTTCTGAGAGGCATCTTTTTCAATAACTATACTATATTTTTGCTCCCTGGACATTGTGGGCACTTCTACAATTTCTTTGGTTCCTAATCTCTGGTACTCTTGAGAAATCAGTCATTTCCAAATCTATCCCCTGATACTTGACTTCAGCTCATTTGCCACTGATTTCTCCACGGATTTTACAGACTCAAGAAATGTTAGTTTACTTCTTTCCTTCAACACTGTATGAGTCTCTATTTTAGTAAAGGCACTCTATCTCATTCAGACATCAAAGGCTCTGGAATTGTCAGTCTATTTCTTTGTTTGCTCCATTCAATGTCCCAGAGAGTGCAAGAGTTAAAATCACAATAGACCAGAGTAGAAAGTAGCAAAGATAATAAATGTCAGCAAAAATAGCTTGCTGTTCTGCTGCAGGACCTTTACGAATATTACAAACTGTGCCTATATATACATTTATGTGCCCTTATAAATACATCACATGTAAATGTTTTTCTGGACGGTTGGGAGGGCTGAATCAATGTACGGCCATTTTTCCCCCTGTCAGAAGCAATAGAATTTTATTGGCACAATTTCCATTACTCAGCACTGACTACGGTATCTTTGATCAAACTAATTAGAGATACTTACACTTTACACTATGAAATATATCAAATATATTATTAAAATTATGTATGTGCACACTTAGAAAATAAATAGGGGTATTAAATATGAAAATATGACATTTATGCCACTAGTTAGAGTGAGGAAGCATTCTAATTAGATAGCGAATATTCTTAAAGTATAGATTTTTCTATGTGAATTGTACTATTCAGCTAAAGCTAAAATTGATAATAATACTTGAATCCACAAAGGACAAAGGTATTTTTCTGATCATGAAGTCAGTGTGTGTTTATTGGTCAGCTGTTATATGTCTTTGTTAGATACTATGATGACAAAAACGTCTGTCAAGCATCAAGATTTTTCATCTGGTGAACAAGGATTGTTTGAATTAGTGAGTGCACAAGATAGAATTTCACAGCATTTTGAAGTATGCATTAACGGAAAAGACTGATGGTCCTGGTCTGAGAGATGATGGGAATTTATGATTGAGAGATGCGAATGGAGGAGCCCCGAGACTCAAGCAGTTTGAAAAGATGAATTGGGGAATGGAGAGAGCACTGGGTAGCATATATGTAAGGCAGAGAATGGGAGAAGAACTGAAGCTTTACTTCTTGTGCCCCAAGATTTAAATCATCAAAGATGGAAAAGCCCAGATGCTGATGATAAACACATATATTGTCCCATTAATATTTTTGATATGTTAGTGGCAAATATAACAGTAAGTACTGAATGAGATGATTTAACTAGAAATGCTGGGGGATGCCATGGTGGCTTCTGTTGCTTGTGTTATGATTTTAAAACATGCTTATTTAGAGACAATAGGGAAGTGGGAGTTCTTTGTTCTCCCTTCACAAGATCGTACTGACACACACTGTTAAACCTCTGATATCACTCTTCAGGGAAACACAGACCTGTGATGGTCAGTTGCCCATTGGCCTTGGGATGACACGTAGGCTCAGGGAGGGCTCTTTCTGTGTCCTTTAATCACTGTACTTCGGTGTTATAATCCACTGATCATGAGCTGACTGTTTTCTTATATCTGATATGCATCTGATCAAGATTGGGCTTTAAATTTCCATATTTTTTTGCATAATGTTTTCCCATTTGCTGTATGTCTTCAGAACTATGCTCAGTGGCTTTCAGTGTTTATATGTTTTTTAAATGAAGCTTCATTAATTTCATTGGTGAGTGGGTAGAGTCCCTCAGATTGTTGTGCTTGACATCAATGACCCCTCCCACATGAACTCAATTCCTATGGAATTGAGAAGAATTTTTAAGCTAAAATGGAACTCTTAATTCTATAGGGTGGAGATGAAAGTGAATAGAAAGTATGAGGTGTTACTGCTGATTCTAAAAACTCAGAAGAGAAAAGAAGTAGCAGAAACATATAGATAATCAGGCTGCTGGAATTAAGACGGTAGATCAGGGTATTTATTACATTCTGTTGCCGGGAGTCTCATACTTCTTAAAGTTGAACTACGTTGCCATTTGGTACCCACCTGGAATGTAGGATTTATTTTTTTTATAATAGGAGTAGTTAACACTCATTGATTTCTTACTATGACCAGGAATTGTAAAAAGAACCCTAGATAAGTTGTCTAGCTTAATTTTCACAATTGCAATTCCAAGGATGTGTTATGACACCCTTTTATGAATAAGAATATTTTATTTCAAAGAGATTAAGTGACTGCCTCAGGAAGAGAAGGTAAATAAGTAGAAGGACCAGGAACCCCTCTCAGATATGTCTGATTCTAAATTCCAGATTCTGGAGAAATACAATATTCTTTTGAATGTAAATCTCTTTGATATGGACACTTCTGGCATAGATGTGACATTCCAGAAGCAGCTGGATGTCAGAAGATGCTGAATGCCATTGGGGGAACACCTGAATTTACATACTGCTATTCACAGTAACATATGCGTTTCCTCCTGAATAGTGACTACCATTGACTCTGAGAAGGGCAGTTCAAATGATTTTTTCTTTCTTTCCATTGTGGAGTGAGTGATACTGGAAGATTCAAGATTTTCTTTTGCTGGTGCCTCTTGTCACTGAGCTCCCTTCCTACTTCTTTGCAGAAGGCAAAAACAGACACAAGGAAGCGGTATAGTCAGTGACCCCACCACAAATGTTATTTTCCTAAGAAAGACATTTGCAGTGCTTTAACATCAATTTATGCTTCTGGTATCACTTAATGAACTGGTCTACTTAAAGAGACTGATCTTTACATCTGTAAGCAAGATCATAACAAGCAATTCATCTACAACTTTTGTGATCTTGATCTTTCTTACCCTATAACCTATCTCTACTTCCAAAATCTGTTACCCTGTTTGAAAACCTCTAAGGCTTCTCACAACAGGAAGAAAAGGGAAAATATATAGATTACATAATAGTGTAATATCTTATAATGTAAAATATAATACAATACAATATAATATCTATTTTCATTTCTTAAATTTAAATGCACCAAATAGTAAAATCACAGTATATAAAGCAACTTGACACAATTATGAAAAGGAACAGATAAATGTATTTGTGAAATATTTGCATATACCTTTATAGGAATCAATGTATTAGACCAAAACAATTGCAAAGGTTGTAGAAAATGTCTTTTTGTGTGTGTGCATGATCCTGGGGATCAAACCCAGCCTTCATATGCTATGCAGTGCTGTCACTGAGCTATATTCTCGGGTCCTAAACTTCTTGATTTAGAAGCTTGAAATAATATGTGAGTATCATATCCTTAGTGAATGAAAAATATATATTTTAAAACAAACCTTGGAGAAAACAGTGATTATTTGTGACAGCAGAATTCTCAGCCAAAACAATATAAATGAAATGATGATGAAGTAATATCTTCTATTATTGGAGAATGTTATATTAATAAACAGATGATGAATAAACCAACCTACAAACCAAAGAAAACTCAATGTATATGTATTGGGGGATTTAGGTGGCGTTACATTCAAAATAGAATATAGGACAAAAATACCCTGTAAAATGTGTGAGTTTTTTTTTTTTTAAGTCTAAAACATCCTAAACTCCTCTTATGGCTTGAAATGTTGAATGAACTATTAAGAATCTGTCAGTCTAGGGGCCGGTGAGATGGCTCAGCGGCTTAAGCGCCTGCCCGGCAAGCGCGAGGCCCGAGTTCGACTCCCGGAACCCACATACGAAAAAGGGGCCGGTGATATCGCTCAGCGGCACGGGCGCCTGCTGGCGCGCGAGGTCCTGAGGTCGGCCCCCCGGTACCCACAAAAAAAAAAAAAAAAAAAAAAAAAAGAATCTGTTAGTCTAGTGTATTGTGAGCATGCAAAGGATATTCTATTTATTGAATAGCAACTCAAAAACTAGAAGAAGGATAATAGCTGGGTTAAAAAGAAACAATAAAATAAATATTTCTTTTTTTTTTTGTGGGTACCGGGGGTCGACCTCAGGACCTCGCGCGCCAGCAGGCGCCCGTGCCGCTGAGCGATATCACCGGCCCCTTTTTCGTATGTGGGTTCCGGGAGTCGAACTCGGGCCCTGGCGCTTGCCGGGCAGGCGCTTAAGCCGCTGAGCCATTTCACCGGCCCCTAAAATAAATATTTCTAAAAATTATTCAATATAAATTTTAGAAAAAGAAAACCTAAGAATGGTGACAAATACAAATCATAAAATAACCATAGAAGACAATTCAAACACATTTGAATGATTCCACATTTAATTATTGATTAATTTTTAGTAGTATTAAAATGTACACCTCTCTGGATCTAGTACTGATTTTTGGTGAGGAAAATCACAGAAATATTGTTGTGGTCTTTTGTCTGAATCTTAGTTTTACATAGCATTAATATTGATTTGTCTGCTACTGGAAGTCTTAATGTTAACAACTGTGTAAGACAGAGTCTGCCAGGCTTCTTTACTGTAAAGTTAAATGTCTCCACCTGTAATCAATAAATATTTTTTGAGGTGATACATTGAGACTATGTAAATATTATGTTCCTCATAAATTTTCATTTGCTAATTTTAGCACTAACTTATCTGAATTAATCAAATGAAGATTTCTAATTCTATCATTCCTTTTACCTCATTTGTTAGCATTACATTGCCAAGAAAAACCATTTCTCTGCTATTTTCTCATTCATATTAGAATGAACTCATGAGTTACTGTTATTAAACTGATCATGTTTCGTTACTGTATTGGTTTATTTTGATGATCTAATAATTCCAGATTTGGCTATTAGGAGGCCTTGGAGCTGGACCTTGGACCCTTCTGACATGGCTTCACCATTCTAAAAGCATCTCCTTACTTTGTGTCACAAAATATTCTAGGCTTATTTTAGACTTCCTCTGTCACAACCTAAGATTCAACCATTTCTCCATGGAGTCCAGGCTGCTGTGATGGAGACTGGTACTTACAAGGCTGGATATGGGGATGAAAGTTGATAATGTGATTCAGATATCCTTGTTCTTAGAGCCTTTCAATTGATAGAACTAAGAGATACAGTACATGCATGTGTATTTGTTTAACTATGTTCGGATATATGCATATATGCACAAATTGAAAACCAGGAGATCAACACTTTTGTTCCAATCCAGTACTGCAGGGCTGATTTGGTTGTCAAGCATTCTTTATAGCTCTTTTCATTTAGAATAAGAAGAGGGATTCTTACCCTCAGGAACTTACTGACCCGGGTAAGTCTTCTGTGGCCGGTACTGTTGATACCTTCCGTAAAGATGTCCTCCTTCCTCAACTCAGCTTGCCTTTCGCTTACCACTCTAACAGGTTGTGACCTTTGCTCCCTCACTGCTGGTGACCCCTGTGGATTCCTCTCCATTCTGCTTGGGTTCTGATACTTGGACCATGCAGTCACCCCACTGTTTTTACCCTCCCACCACCAAGAATTCCTAGCTTCATATTCTACCTAATGTTTTCTAGACTTAGGAGAAAGAAAGAAGGAAATAAGGAGAGAGAGAAAAAAGAGGAGGAAGGGAAGGAATATAGGAAAGAAAGAAGGAGGGAAGAAAAGGAAGAAAAGACTTTGAACATAAATCCCACAACAATATTAATGGAAATAAAAATTAAAGATGAACATTTCATATGACATTGATATTAACAATGTGAGCCAACTGAATTTGGCAAAGTCTGGAACATATCTAATCAAGTTGGGTTCATTGTAGGCATCAGAGATGTTTTCTGATTCTGAACTATTAAAGAAATTCAGTATATTACTGGATTAAAGAAGAAAGAAATATGATAATTTCAATAGGTACAGAAAAAGTATTTGATAAAATTCAATACCCCTTTCTGATAAGACTTAAAAGAATATTAATCTATACAACCTGAAGTAGTAGAGACGCTCACATTTTACAAAAATATTTAATCCTGGAATGAAAATCACCTTACAGTTCAGACATGAAGCCCAAAATCACTGCAGCTGTTCATCATTTTACTATACATTCTAGGAAGTGGAATAACAAAGTAAAAAAAGATGAATAGTTAAGTTTTCAAATGTAAAAGTCAAAACTGGCACCCAAGATTTTATTTTTATCAATATAGACTATCTTAGAGGGTTTTCAGTCAAATCATGGAAACTGATATGAGAATGAACAAAGTGTAGTAGAGGTAAGATGAATACATGAAAAACAAGAACAAATAGTACCCCTAAAAAATGGTATCATTTATAAAATATATTACATGGAAACATATCTAACAAAATGTACTTTTTTTTTTTTTTTTGTGGGTACCGGGGGGTCGACCTCAGGACCTCGCACACCAACAGGCGCCCGTGCCACTGAGCGATATCACCGGCCCCTTTTTCGTATGTGGGATCCGGGAGTCGAACTCGGGCCCTCGCGCTTGCCGGGCAGGCGCTTACGCCGCTGAGCCATCTCACCGGCCCCAAAATGTACTTTTATGGAAAAATGTTATTTTATTTAAAAACACTAAGTAGTACATTTAATTGGCAGCTTATAGTATAGATCATAAGAAAGACTTTCTATTGTCAGTATACAAATTTCCCACGAATTGATTTATGAACCAAGCATTTTTTTAATCAAAATTCAAAAGGATTGTTCAATGTGACCTTTAATTTTGATACATTGACTTGATTGGATTAAGAAAAGCCAGAACAGTAAAACACACTTCTGGCTGTATCTGTGGAGTATTTGCAGAGATGATGGCTGTATAAGCCAGCAAACTGAGTGGGGAAGATCCACTGTGGTTGAGGGTGACAAGATCCAGTGACCTTGCGGCTTGGGTGGAATAAAAGAGAAGGAGGAATTGGTGCATTTTGAAATGCTATTTTGCTTGAGTGATGTGTCTTTTGCTGGTGCCATTGGCTGTAGATGTCAGATTCCAGTTTCAACACAGACCTGCAAGTCTCCAGGTAGTTTCCAAGTCTTGAATCTTGGACTTTCACCGCTTCCTTAATCCTTGCTCTGTGGCGTCTAGCTTCTTAGACTGAGGAGATACTGGATCCTCTGAGTCTCCATTGTGCAAACGGCTGTTGTAGACTCTCCTACCGATTAAATCCCCTGGCATAATTATAAATATCATATAGATATAATATAGATATATAATATAGACTATATAATACATTATACATACATACATACATATGTATATTATAGATGTGGTCTATTGACTGTGTTCCTCCAGAGAATCCTAACTAATACGTACAGGAACTTATAAAGTGATACTAAAATTTTTTAGGAGAGCAAAAGACCAAGATGATCTAAGAAAGTTTTAAAGAACAAGAACAAAAAGGAGTGGTCCTGGCATGACCCGCTAGCATTTAGTAATATGTCAAGTGTTTAAGAGAGAAATGTGTCTGCATTATTAAATTTAAAGATTAATTAAAATGCCAGGATATTTAAAGAATGAGAAATAGATGATCCAGTGGAAGAGAATAGGAAGTCCTCAAAACAGAGTCCTTTGAAACGTAGAAGTTTATTTTTTGCAAACATTTACTAATAAAAACATAAAAATGGGAAAAACCAAGTTTTTATTCTGATGATGTTAAAATCTTTTTTTCTCCTTTATTTCTTGGGCTCAGTGTTATCAAGTCAGAAAACAATTGCAAAGCATAAGGACATAAAGGTTTACAATCATACATTCTTTTTTTTTTTTTTTATTTGGGTACTGGGAGTCGAGCTCAGGACCTCGCACTTGTCAGCAAGTGCTTGTGCCACTGAGTGATATCACCAGCCCTTTTTTCCTTTATGTGGGTACTGGGAGTTGAACTCAGGACCTCGCACTTGCCAGGCAGGCGCTTATGCCGCTGAGCCATCTCACCGACCCAATCATATATTCTTTACTTTTTCTTTTTTTTTTTTTTGTGGGTACCAGGGGATCGACCTCAGGACCTCACATGCCAGCAGGCACCCGTGCCGCTGAGCGATATCACCGGCCCCTTTTTCGTATGTGGGATCCGGGAGTCGAACTCAGGCCCTCACGCTAGCCAGGCAGGCGCTTAAGCCGCTGAGCCATCTCACTGGCCCATATTCTTTACTTTTAAAAGTTTTATAATTTTACTTCTTACACTTTAGTCTTTGATGGACTTTGAGTTAAATTTTGCAATATAAATTGAGATAAAGATCTAAATTCATTAAATCTTATGTGGCTGTCCAGTTGTCTCAGAACCATTTCTTTATATATATATATATATATTTTTTTTTTTTTTTTCCTTTTTTTGGGTACTGGGAACCAAACTCAGGACCTTGCGCTTGCGAGGCAGGCGCTTATGCTGCTGAGCTATATCACTGGCCCTCAGAACCATTTCTTGAAAAGATTATACTTTTCCTGTTGAGTGAAAAATTGCAAAAAATCAGTGGAATATAAACACATTTTTGTTTTTTCTGGATGTGTATTCTATTCGATTGATACATACATCTATCCTTATGCCAGTATCATGTCATGGTCACTTTTCCTTACTTTTTTCTTCAGTACTTGGGATTGAACCCATGTTTTTCATACTGAGCATCATACCGAGTCCCTTTCTATGTTTGTTGCTGTTGTTGTTGTTTTGTGTTTGCTTTTGAGACAGGATCTAGCTAAGTTGTCCAGTCTAGGCTCCAAATTGTGATCCTCCCACATGAACCTCTAGAATTTTGGACGACAGATGAGCTGATAACTTTTCTTTGCAGTAAGTTTTGAAACTGGGAATAGAGTGTATTAGTCACTCTCCTTTTGCTGGGAACAAACGCTTGGCCCTCACAATTTAAAAGAAGAGAGGTTTATTTGGGCCATGGGTTTCATTGGGTTCAGTCTGTGGTTGGCTGGATCCAAGGCAGATACAGCAGTATTTACTACCTACTTTTTCTACCAGAAAATAGTTTGTCAATGCTTGATCTTAGACACAGGTGAAATAACTTAATTATGAGTCTCTATAGTTTGAAACCAATGTAGCTTGCAAAGTTCTTTGGATTTCACATTTCTTATCATTAGATCACTATAATAGCTTTTTGTCTTTTAGAGACAGTAGTGCTTCCTTTATTAAGCCTTCATTATTTTAAGTAATTCTCATATAGACCTTAAAGACGGATTTACATATTATGTGATTACTATTGCTTAGAGACTGAGAACATAAGGAATTATCATCTATATTTGTAGTTGACGTCTAACCACTTGGCTTGAATTCTAACTTCACTATCATTTTTAGACACATGACAAAGGCACTTAACTTCTTGTTTCAGTTTTTTCATTTGTAAAACTGCACCTACCTCAAGGACTGATGTGAAATTTAAATAATATATGTAAGACACTTAAATCAGTGCTGGCTCAAAGAGCTATATAAAAGTTATAACTATTTCAAAGACAGGAAGACTTGGATACACAAAATTAGATTATTTGCTCCAAGTAATTTAACTAGAAATTGATGTATTTGATATAGCAAATGAGTTCTGTCCTCATGCTCTTGACTACTGTATTGTTTACCATGATGCTTATTTAGATAATTTTTGTCTTATTTTATACCTGATTGATGATGCTTGCTTAAAAATTTCCCAGGTGGAAAGCATTTCAAGTAAAATTGTATAGAATTTTGGAAAAGCAATCATCATTTGTCCTTGCATTAGCCTGGTCTCTGTATTCTGTTTAGAGGAAACTTTTGGCCTTGCTTATCCAGAGGTACCTCCTTATCTGATACTTGTTGGAATAAGGTGTCCATCGACTGAATTGTGTATGATGGCCAGAGTATAATTTTGTAACTACCTATCACAGATGGTTGTTATTGCATTAATTTTTTTTTTTGTGGGTACTGGGGGTCGAAATCAGGACCTCACACTTGCCAGGCAGGTGCTTATGCCACTGAGCTAACTCACTGGCCCTATTGCATTAATTTGCCTTTAAGTGATAATATACAATAACATTTCCAGTCTAAGTGATGTAAACTCAAATCTCTACCCTTTTCTCTTTATGAAAAGTTTTGTATGAACAGAAATTTCTTGAAAAATTCTCAGTCCATCCATTCTTGTAGATTTTAAAAATGTATTATCAAATGAAGCCAAACCATCAGAAGACTATGCATCTGGTGTGCATTGTGTGCCTAAAATCATTAAAATATATCCATTGTGGAATTATGCAAATTACTCACGTAGGGAACATTTGAGAAATAGTTTTGTGAATTCAATCTTGTGTCGATTTTAAGGGTTTGATTGAGCACATGTACTGAGTTCTTGACATATTCTAAGATCCGAGTATACAAAAACATTGAAGGTATGAGTGATTCAGATCTGTAAGGTCAGCATAAACAAAGAAGCACAAAGCAGCCATGATACCTGCGTGAAGATATGATATCCTGGCGACACCAAGGTGACGGTAACCAAGAATTAAATTCCACCCGAGTGATCAAGAAGCTTTTCATGGAAAAAGAAAAGACATACAGACACTGGGAGAAGGGTCACTCTTCTGAAGCCTTAGGGGCAAAGAGGAAAGAGGAGTGGGATTAGCCATGTCAAGGAGGAAAGTCATTCCCTTGGTTTGCTTAAATGGAGAGGATTTGAACAGGCTTTAAAGTGCTCGGAAGAAACCACTGAAAAGAGTACTATTTGATGGAGTACAATTTTATTTAAAGTGTCAGATTTAAAGCCTGGAGGAGGATGACATCACTAAGAATGTCAGCATTGGGAACTCCAGGAACTCACTGTCTACAACAGCAACCAATAAACTGGAAAAGACTTTTACAATCAACTATCGCCGAATTCCAGGACCTGGTCAAAACTTACGATAACCAAATGCCGCCTATCTTTTACCTGGGGACATTTTTATTGCAGTAGTTCATTAATGTTTCTTCACATAGCTTCTTAAACCAAGTTTGCTACAATTATTCTTGTTCTGTTTAAAACGTATAAGGAATTTTTTCCCTTAGTAATAATGTGATAAGAAATACAGTTTATTTCCTGCCATCATGACACAATACATCTTTTAAGCCTTGGAAGATGATGGTGACCAAATGTTAGATGTGTTCTCGCTGTTGTTTGCTCTATTCAGAATTAAATCATGCTTTTTTTCCCTTTTCTATTATTTTTTATTTATTTATTTATTTTGCTTTCAGTTGGAGGCAACAAAATTAGGATTTTAGAAGGGGAAGAAGGAGCTATTTGTATAACACTCCTGTCATATTTGGCAACATGTTAAAGAAAATAAATGAACATTTTTGTTAATTTACTAAATATAAAAAATAACCAAGTGAAAGCTTAATGAAGAATGAAGCTGCCTCATCCAGTAAGAGAGTCCTGTGGTATTTTAAATTATCTGCTTTCAGCCTCCATTCTTCAGATCAACAATGACCGTTATATGGTAGTTCACACTTCTGGTGGAGGGTATTAGTGCCCAGGAGAGAAATATGGTCCTTAGTCTTAAGTAATGATATTTCAGTCTCTATGATGGTTTCCGGAAAGGCTCTCAAAAGGAGTTTGTTTACCACGAGTCAGAACATTCCAGCGACTTAACTTCTTTTATGGCATTTGCTGAAAGCATCTAAAGACCGTAGTGTTAGGCTCAGCATCTTTGAAAAAAGGAAAACAGTCTAGATAAGAAAGAGAGCCTGGAAAGAAAGGGGAGGAAACTTAGGAAAGGAGATATATGGGGTTAAATTATAGCTTTTAAAAGTTCACGTGTACACCAGGGAACCAAGAAGGACACATGAATGTGCAGAACTTGACGCATGCGCACATAATGCCTGAGAATAGCCTGAGATTTAATTTCTGGCTAACTCCTCACACAAGCAGGAAGTGGAGGCTAAGGCAAAGTCATAAAGATTAAGGAGCACCTTTGCACTGAGCCAATCTGAAAAGCCTGGGAGAATATTTTTGTTTTCTTTTGTTTTTCTTTTTTATTTGCTCTAGGAGCTCATGGAAATCCTCCTGATGATATTGGCTCACCACCAGCAAATGGTATGCAAACTTCAGTGGTCACACACAATAAACAATTCAGACTTTTCCAAAAGTTTAAGAAAGTCACTAAACAAAAAAGCAAAGAATAACCCACAAGAAATATCAATAATCACTAAAGAGACGTGAGAACTCTGATTTCCAGAGTTTTCACATTATCATATTCGAAGTACTCTGCTTTAACAAAAAAAGAATAAGCCACACAAAATAAAGTACAATCCATTCACAAGAATCATCAGAAATAATAAAAACTGTCCCCAGGGAAGCCCAGGCAGTGCCCTTTGTAGACAAAGACTTTAAATCAACAGTCTTAGAGATGCTTAAAGGGCCCAAAGAAATGTCTCACCAAATTGAGAAATTGTAGAAAAGTAATGAATAAAAAGGAATAAGGGAAAGATTTAACCTGAACTAAAAGAGGGTGTTTCCTTTTTTGAGTTTTGTTAGGAGGTGAAGGGTTTGTATCTACAAAGTAGGCTATGAATGAGAGTGGAAAACTGAGAGAAGTCACAGAGAGAACATCAAGTTGTTCTGAGTCAAGGTCACCTGGTGAGAGAAGAGTCCTCGCTACAGGTTTGACCAGGGCTGAGGAAACACATTTGGACTAAATGGTGTTTACTGTCCATTGACACTGGGGATCACGAATTGAGATTGTAGGAATCTGCATTTTCCTGAGATTTTTTCATCTCATTCATCAAGCACAGAGTAGGAAAAGAGGGCATGTTGACATATTGTGCTAATATTATTGAACTATTAACCAATAAAATCTCCTAGTGTTCTCTTGGATGGGATCTTTCTGCTCTCCTTATTGGAGAAAAGGTGCTTTTTCATCACCCCTCAAAAATAATTTTTTTCTCCCTAAGGATTTACATTGAAAGTAATTTTCTCCAGGCATTAGGAAGTAAATCAAGTCTGTGCTTCACTTTTACCATCTGAAATTAATCATTTGTAGACCCCTCTGTAGATGAATTTCTTACTCTTCATTTTCTCTTGACCAACTTTCCTATGATGGCACTTCATAAAATGAGTGTAACCTAAAACTGAGCTCTGGGAATTTTAGGTAATTAATAAAATGTTGCATACTATATGCCCTTCTTTGATACTCACAAATTATATTAATAAAGTACACTATCTAGAGTGTGCTTGTGGTAAAAATTTATTTTTAAAGCCAGCTTTCCATATATATATTTATATATTTTTACAGCAAAACATTTTGCAGAACAATGCTCTGTGCCATTTTGAATAATTCTACTTTATGCCATTTATTTTATTCTGTTGTGTTTTGTATGTTTTTTCAAACTTCTCTGAAATCTCTGTCACCTGAGGAAGGGCAGAGAGACCAGGTTGTCTCTAGGTCAAGGGTGGAGATTATTTCAAATGATTCTTATGGACCAGTTCAAAGCCAGAAAATGGCACACTTATTTCATGAAAACACCTTCTCTTCTCCAACTCAGTGTTGTGTATATGGTATGTATTTTCTATTTTCCTTGTCTGCTAAGTGGAGATTATATAAATAAGGAAACACAAATGATACCCATTGACTGAAGGCTGAGAGCTTTGTGAACACCAAATATTATAAAGTTACAAATATTATAATTTCTAAAAAAACACTTTGTAGTTCTTTGACTTTAAGAAAAAAAGCCGTATTTCAGAAAACAAATATGCACCGATGAATATACTTTTTAAAAAATCAAAGGTTATTATACTATGTTCATGCAGTAATTTATGTTTCCTCTTTAAAACACATCTATATAATTTTAAGGCATGACTATTTCATTGTTTTTAAGAGTTATATATAACGTTATAGGAAAAAAATAAACAGAATTAATTTAACTGCCCTCTTTTTAAAAACTTGGCATACTTTCATGAATATATTGAGAGGGTAAATTCCTCCAACAACAGAATTCCTAAGTAAAAAGATACGGACATACAGATTATCAGATATCTGCACTGGCAACAAAACCAAAAATAGGGGCTGGTGGTATAGGTCAGCAGCATAAGCGCCTGCCTGGCAAGCATGAGGTCCTGAGTTCGACTCCCTGTACCCGCATATTAAAAAAAATAAAAAAAAACAAAAATAGCTTAATAGCATTAAATCAAACCAACCTTGGAAAAACAAAGGAAAAAATCAACACAGTGAAGAAACAAGGGAATAGGAAAAGGTATTTGGGAACCATGTATTTGATTAGGGCTTAATATCCAAAATATATGTGATGAACCCAAGCAACTCTATAGTGAGAAAACAAATAATCCCATTAAAAAATGAGCCAAGGTTCTGAAAAAAGAATTCCTAAGAGAAATATTCATATGTCTAAGAAGTATATGAAAAAATACTCAACATCATTAATCATCCAGGAAATTTGAATGAAAAGCACAATGAGATATCACCTCACATACGTTAGGATGGCTATTATAGAAGAGAAAGAGATAAAAAGTGTTGGTGAGGATGTGGGAAAATTGGAATTGTTGTACAATGTTGTAGAAGTGAAAGTTAGTATAGCCATCTGGAAAAACTAAAATTTAAAACTACCATATGATGGGACACTTTCACTTCTGGGCATATACTCAAAGGAAATGAAGTCAATATGTCAAGTAGATATCTGCAGCCTCACGTTCACTGCAGCGTTATTCACTAAATCCAAGACATGGATCGACCTCAATGCCCATCAATGGAAGAATGGATAAGGAAACTGTGGTACACAATAGAATACATTTAAGCCTTAAAAATCAAAGAAATTCTATCATATGCGATGACACCGATGAGCCTGGAGGACATTGTGCTGTATGAAATAAACCAGGCACAGAAAAACAAATAGCACATGATACGTGGAATCTAAAAAGTCAAATTCGAGGTGACAGACAGTAGGATGATGGTTACCAAAAGCAAGGGAGGGAGAGAGGGAGATTAGAGAGATATTGGTCAAAGGGTAAAAAATTTCAGTTAGACATGAGGAAGAAGTTCGAGGAATCTATTGCATGAGTTGGTGACT
The DNA here is from genome assembly GCA_028451465.1 of Erethizon dorsatum. NCBI lineage: Eukaryota > Metazoa > Chordata > Mammalia > Rodentia > Erethizontidae > Erethizon > Erethizon dorsatum. Next base: position 16,457,662 of record CM051824.1, read on the forward strand.
ATAGTTATTAAGAAAGTGTTTATTGCTTACTTAAAATTTTTTCATGAGTAACTTCTGAGTGTTTTCACCTCAAAAGTGATAATGAAGTAATGTGAAGTAATGCATATGTCAGTTAGCTTTTTTAACCATCCCATAGTGCATATGTATACCTAATATGGTATATACCATATATATGTACATATTGTATATATATAATTTTATCAATCTAAAAAATAGATGTCAAATTGAGCTGAAGAAAAAATTCACTACACACAAAATATTACATGTGTCAACAAATTTTATTCTTAAGTATTTACAGTCAGTTACATGTCACCTAAAATACATGAGAATGACATTTCTTTTTGTCACCACATTTTAAGGGCAGCGCTGTAAAATAAGCATGTATGTTGTGAGCATGCTGAAAGTGTCAGGAAACCAAGTCACCTGAGAACAGATTGATAAGGCTGAGTTGCTGACTCATATATAAAAAATAAAACTAGTAAAAATTTATGAATTGCATAAAAGCATAAATGAATTCCAGTTCATATTACTTAACCTTCCCAGTGTACTTGTATTTCAATAGAACATTATTGTACTATGAAATTTTCCCAATCATGGCACTTCAGGCTATGTAGACAACTGTTAAATAATCCTAAATTGAAAAAAATACCAGAGTCTTTTAATTATCAGGGTGTAAGTCTTTCTTACTTTAATCTTACAACAGTTCCTCTTCCTTAATCTTTCTTAGTCTCTTTTGGAGGGCAAATGTGCTAAAAGGGTTAAAAGAAACAATCCATGATTTATAACACAAAACAAATTAGTTTTTGTTTATTTCTTCACTAGTTCTGACAAATGCATCAGGAAAAGAAAATGCTAAGGTGGAGGGGTGTGCAGGCATTGTAGACAGAAAAAGACTAGTTTTGTTTTGCTCACTGACATCTTTCAGAAAGAAATTAGATGGATCTTGGGGATAACCTGTTGTGGGACAGAAGGTACCCTACTGCCAGATGGTAGCCTATTGGTGATGATTAACTGCCTCGAGAATGAATTTGAACCTCATAGGTTGGAATTATGAAAATCACTCAAACACAGGCTCAAATATTATGAATACCCTGGAGATCAGATGAGTATCATCTTTTTCTCTTGGTGGTAGTTCTATCACCTTAGCCACATCCTGTTGATATAAAAGAGGGCATGCAGCAAAGTTTTCAGTCTACGGTCGTCATTGTGTAGGGGGAAGAAAAGACTCCAGGACACTGAAGATTAAACATTCACTTGAGTTATTGAGGTATGTCTGAGTTTCAAAGAAACGAAAGTTAGTTTTTCCCTTCTGCCACTTTTCAATGGCCAGTGGTGTCTCACAGGGGAGATCAAATCCATAAGACTGAAATAAAGAACAGTTGAGTGTAACAAAAGTGAAATTTGCAGCCCATAACAGCATCATGCAATCTGATCATTCTGAGGCATGGTGATATAAACATTTTGAACTCACAAAAATGGCATTGCAGATGTCATCATTTCATTAAAAATATGGGCACAGACAAGTTAGATGTTCTTAAGAGAAATTTCAAACTGCCATAAATAACAGTGTAAATAAAGGGATGGGGGAAAAAGAAGCCACTATCACAAATTCATCTTTGATGGATGACTTTGATTCCATGTGGAAGGTTATTTTGTAGTTTAGCTGGAAGTATTTTTTTTCTTCTTCTCCTGAATTCTTACTTTTTTAAGATAGTTTAAGATTGAACTCTTGGAAGATGCTTCCCGAAGTCACAATCTATCTTTGAGTGGGCACCTTCCATGAAGCCACGAGTTTAAGGAACAAAATAAAAAGTCATTTGTCTCAAGAAAAATATAACAGGCTGTTACTCTTTGGTGAATGTGATTTGTGTAGCTGATGGCATGGTCCACGAATCTTCATTTTATACATCATAAAATAGGACCCATGACATGGTGATTGACACGAATGACAACGTTCAAGTCTGAATGTCCTATCTCAGTTCTGGCTCTTCTGGACAAGCCTTACAGAAATGACATCTTTTACTTGTAGTTTCATAATAAATGTTAAATAATAAATGTAGAGGTCAAAAATTGCTGACTGATTATTTCAAATTTGACATACAAAAATGTTTAACAACCATGAAAGTGGGGGTTACATCATCAGTAGTATTGCCATAATTAAATCTTTGGATCATATTTTAATTGATGTATCCATTTATTTATTCCACTTAAATTTATTGGACTTCTAATATATTTAGGCACCATACTTGACCCAGCACTGCCACCCTGGTTACCCACACTGATCATGTTTTACCCCAGAGCTGTCTTCCCTCCTTGTTTTCCATGCAGTCTTCTGTAGTTATTTGCACCATCTCAATGATTCAGGAGAGTAATGCTCCAAGTCCCAAACTTCCTAGGAATGAATGTGATCTTATTTTCATTCTGTCTATAAGAAAATAAATCATTGGTTCCAGTGAAATAGAGGGAATAACAAAATAAATACAACAATGGAGGGAGAGATAAATCGTCGTAAGGCAAAATTCATTTCTTTATTCTGGTACCAAGAAAAATAGTCTCCTTTAATGATATCTTATTTTTAATTTATGGCTTTATCAGTTCTTTGACACTGAGTAACTTCTCAAATAAGACAATTTAACAGCATTCAATGATAACACTGATGAGTAATCACAGGTTTTGCTTACATAAACTTCCCGGTTTCTTTTCCTATTGTTTCCACATTAGAGCACATGAGTGTGGCTGCATTTCTCATATATATTTATATCCAGTGTATTTTTTTTCCAAATCAGAAGTAGCTCAAATACTACACAAATTTTTGAGAATGATTAATTGCTTTTTATTTCAAAAACATTGCTTCCTAATTTCATACCTATGGCAATTAGTATAGGGTGAGATTTTCAATTTTCTTGTTTTTTGCTCAGTCAGTTTAAAATACTTCTAATTACTTACTCATCGTATTAAGCAAACATTCATTGATCTTAAATTTCTACTTGCATGTTCTGAAACTGTGAAGTATGAGAGTAAAATATTATGCCAGCTAAGCTTAACATACAAAGAACTAATCCAGAAAGATTCAACCTATTATTATGAAATGTCTTATAGTATTAATGTTAGAATCCTCAGCCTGATTTGCAGTGTTATAATTCTTCTTTGACACAAATTTATATCCCTAAAGGAAGGATAAAAAGTGATAAACATATTTTTTCTTCATTGTGTAAAATTCAAATTCATGAGAACAGCATAATGGTAGCAAACAATTCAGAAAATCATATAGCACAAAAAATACAGAGGGGAACTTGCATTTGCAAAATTAGATGGGAGGTTTTAATATTTGTTAGTTATTAAGGACCAATGTGTAGGCCAGACTTAATTTGGAAGACAACAATCATCTTTTGCAAGTTAAATTTGACTAACTCATTCTGAGCCTCTGCTCTATGCTGGGCATTAGGGAAAATGAGAATGATGTTTGCTTCTCATTCTGTGTGTCAGTAGTATCCCTGGTCTGTCCACAGCTCCATTCTAATCACTGTGCATCCCCAAGGTCATGGCTTCTGGCCTTGAACTTTCCAACCTGCTTCCTTCCCCAGGACCTCCTAATAAAACATGCAGGTCCATAGGTGACCTCTGGTGTTATTGTTTTGTTATGCTAAACTAATGAATTAAAATACTGAAACTGGCTGACGTTTTATTGCTTATATGCATCACTTTGTGGTCAGTATATAAAAACCTAAAGTCAATAAAGGAGCAAGGACAATAAAGTTTTTCCCTCTGAGGATATAAACAACAACAAAGCAAAGAAAAACAAGTCATGAAAAGACTACAATGGTAGTCCTTTCATCTTAAAGGAGGATTTATGAGGTCATTTCTTAATTTCAAACAAGAGTGATGCTGATGGCTGGAATTTCAGACAGCCTTGCTGATCAAATGTAGGTTTATTGGAAGGAGCAAACATGATGCTCAGCATGTCACATCATTTTAGGGAACAGCAAGTTTCAATTAGAGCTTCTATTCTCTCAGTAACTTTCTAGAAAAGGGCTTTCAGATTCAACCCAGTATCCACTGTTACTAAAACAAATTCCAACCCCAACACTCAACCCATTCATTGTATGGCTTCTTTTTAACTGCTCCGTTATATCAGTGTCAGAACCAAGACATTTGGCTTCCCTGGAAAATGTCCCTCTGTTTGTGGATTCATGGGTCACAGTGGTTCCCTGTCATTTCTTCTAGGAATGCAGAGCTGAAGGTCTAGAAAGGCAGGACAGCAGGCTGAGGATTGTTCCCCATGCTTCCCTTCCTGCAATAGAATGGAAACAGTGTTTGGGGGCCAAATCTCAACATTTCCATCTATCTAATTCAAGAACAGGCAGTCCTGAGACATCATTGGACCCTCTCCAGCATGGCAGCTGTGACTCTTGAAGCCACAGATTGATGCTGGCCATGAAATTCGCAACAAGATATTTTTCTGCCATATGTTCTGGGAGTGTCCTGGGCATCAGGCTTCCAATGACAATGTAATTGAATGGCTTAAGAGTGTCTTAACAATATTTCCTTCCAGAATCTTCATCTTGGGAAATAAGCACTGCATGAAATCTGTTTCTCTTATTAGCCATTTACTTAGTCAAACTATTAATTACCTAATTCTATCCCATTCACACTATCCCTCTGATATTTCTCAGTTTTTTTCACATTCTTAGATTTGTATCATTTAGCATATTAACTGCCTTTGTGAAAAAAATCATGAAAGTGATAAAGAGAAGACTTTTTAGAAATTTAATCAGCCTCAATTCAACCTTAAGGCAACTTAATTTTTCTTTGTTTACCCCTGAGGAAAACAAATCTATTATAACACAGCTAACACTGCAGTGGCCCTTTTGATATTTGTTTTACTTCACATAATTTTTTGCATCCAAGCTGAAGCCAGGTAGGGTGGGGAGGGGAAGGAGAGAGAAGACACAGAGAGAGAGAGAGAGAGAGAGAGAGAGAGAGAAAGAGAGAGAGAGATACAGAGACAGAGACAGAGACAGAGAAAGAGGCAGAGCAGAGACAGAGAGAAACAAAGAGATTGTTTCTTTCTTTCTTCTTTTTTTAATACCAAAAATTTAATTCTTAAATCTTCTTCATGTGCCTTAAAACTTCTCTGTCTCTTTTAGTCTTAGGCTGCTTACAAAATCTTTATAGCCAGAGATACTGAAGTTTCTCTCTGTACTTATCTGCTTTCTCTGTAGCAGCAAATTTATATCAAGTTTTAGCAATTCTACCTACAAAACAAATATCAAAAACCTTTCTCAGCACTTCTGATCTTCACTGCTGCAGTTCGCTTGTTCAGCACGTCTTCGCTAGCTACACTGTGTTCTTTTTACATCAATACCCTTTAGAAATACCTCCTGAGATTTATTTCCCAAACTGTTGACAGTTATTATTCCCAAGCTAATGATGATCACATTGCTTTCCCCTTTTAGTACTAGCACAATAACACTAACCGCCTCCCACGCCATACAAGACACTACTCTCCTGGGGAAACACACCTTCTGACACATTTTCTCAGTGTATTTGCTTCTCGCTGGACTTACTGCTACATCAGAATGTCATGTGTTTTCATATCTTTGTGAATTTGAAAAAAATTTTGCACATTAGAATATCCTTGCCATTTTATCTGACAAATACATGAATTTCTTGCAAATTCAAGGCACAGTGTCTAGGTAACCTTTTCCCCATTAGCTGTCCCTATTGTGGATCCACACGAGTTTTTCATTTCTGTTTAGTTTGTTCATATATTCAACTTAATTGTTAGCCCTTGGGAAAGTGTCTACATTTGCTCACTAGGAAAGATGACTCTGACGCACGTTAAAACTGAGAGGGTTAAGGACTAATTCAGGAGATAATGTTAATTTACGTGAGATGTTATATCAAAACAATAAAATGATAACATCAAGAATGTAAAAGACAATAGTGCTATGGAAGTTAGAAGAGTAAAAGACTGGGTAGGATTATTGGGAAAACTTTTATTTGTTATAGTATATTTTCTGTGATTAATATTTTACATGTGTATTGATTCCAAAAAAAGGAAAAAATGTTTATTAAATAATAGATCTTTATCATAGTAGCTATGGAATATTATCCTTGATATTCCAAGAAATAATATAATAAAGGATAAATTTAATAAAATAAAAACATCTAAATTGAAAATTAAATTATGTATCATTCTGCTCAAAAAAATCAACCCAAGAAATACAACTTAGTAGTATAAAAATCAAAAACTCTAGGATTGCGGGGCTCTAACTTCAGAGCAGACAGACTTAAAAAGAAAGATGTTCACATACACAGGATACTACTTAATGTTAGGAGCCATAATTTACAATGTTATGGGAATCAAGGCACCAAATAACATAATGGTCCTTGGATAAAGCAAAAGCTACAGGCACGTGAGCAGACATGGAAAGGAACACATAATAAAAAGACAAATATACTCCTTTTCATACAACACAGTGTGGGCAAGACATTTTAAGAGCTAAAAAGCAATGAATTAGGCACTATTTATTGTGTACCAACTTATGGTTATAAATAAAATTTTGTACATAGATAATAGAGAGTACAACTTGTGTTCAAGCACACATACAACATCAACTAATACTTATCACATCTTAGGAAAAAAAGAAAGCACCAGCAGGTTCAGTAAAATGAGCAACACTGTAACTACAATGTACTAAAACTAGAAATTGACATCAAAATAAAAACAAGAAATTCTCACACCTGAAAATTTAACAAAAACTCTGCAAAACCATTCTTGTGTGCATGGAAAAATACAAAGAGAATTTACACAATTTCTAAAAATAGTCATTTTATCATTTGTGATTTTTTTCTAGTGTATGATCACTTTTATAGGGTTTCACTATTTTTAATTTCATATGTTGGAGATCGTTACAAACAGAAATACTGCTTTACTTTGGTTTTAATAACATAGCCCGTATTTTACATGATTAAAATTTTGGATTCCATTTATCACATGCTGGGGGTTCCTGTACTTCATTGCAATATTAAACAAAAATTTATTCTTCTACTAGGGAGTGTTAGGGTTTTTCTGACAAAGCTATTGTTAGCATTCTTACCCAGATCTTCCCTTGCTTATTCTATGCTCTTGAATTATTGTTTTAGGGTATTTGCATCCTAAAATTTAATACATTTTGCTAAATTGTTTTCCAAATGTGCTTATTCTATGCTCTTGAATTATCGTTTCAGGGTATTTACATGCTAAAATTTAATACATTTTGCCAAATTTTTTTTCAAATGTTTCCACAAATACTACTTTGACCAGTAAAACCTAGGACTCCCCATTTTGCCATGATTCCTCCCACACCAGGTGATAAACTTTAGATTTTGCCAGTCTGAAGAATATGAATTGATGAGTAGGATGAGTGTCAAAAGTGGTACCCAGTAGTAATCCACAAGCATTTTACTTTAGTTCAGTGCCATATTTGCCTTACTTTGCTATCTGTGCATTTTATTGAGCTTTCCAGTGCTTCAGTTTTGTTATCTATAAAATGAGGATGATTCCCATCCACACGGCTCAGGTGAGGATTAAATGAGTTAATATATGTAAAATACTTAGAACAGTGCCTGATCTATAGAAAGCAGCATGCAAGGCTTATTGATTATAAAATATCCCAGTAATTTCCTTATAGTATAATAAAATCCCTTATTATGTGCTATAATTAATTGTCATGTCTCTTTAGTCTTCTTCAACATGGAATACTTCACTACATTTTTTTGTCTTTCATGAAATTGATATTTCTGAAGAATGCAAGACCATTTTTTTTGCAGACCACTCATCAATTTGGAAAAAATCCAAAGTTTTCCCATAGTTAGAGTCAGATTGTACATAAGCAATTCTCACAAAAATCCTCACCTGACTCTCCACAGGGAGCTTTCAGTCTGAGATGGCTTTTTAACTAGAGGCTGTGTTTTTAGACAAACATCCACACCAGCCATAATCAGGCTGCCCTGCTAATGAGTGTGATGCCCAGGAAGGCAGCTCTTTCTATCCAAAGGCGAATTCCAGAGGGGTAGGATGGCAGAAGGCTTTGCAGTCTAACACTCCAGCAGCTGGGCAGAAAGCCAAAAGCCCTTCAGCACTGAAGGGGGAGACAAGAAGCACATCACAACTTCACTATGTGAATAGTGTGAGTTGCAACTAATACTAACTGTATTGTAACCTTATATATAAAGTCTTAACATAAGTAAAGTAACGCTATATGTTACCTCAAGCACTTGAAGATAGAGTAATGGTATGAGATAGTGAGTGTTAAATTCAGATTACTGGGTATTTCTGGGAGGTGAATGTGGTTAATGGAATAAAAGAAGGCTACACAGGAATCTCTAGCTACATTCCTAATGAATGTTCTTTAAATCAAGAAAAATTATGATATTTAGAGTTGAATGAGAAAGCTCATATCTCTGATATTGTTCTCTTTATATTTATATCTAAAATATTTCAAAATGAAAATGTTGTTTACACATAAAAACAATTTTAGCATTTACTGGCCATAATAAATTATATACACTGACTTTTAAATAACTTTATTCTAATTAGGAAAGTAACCTGTGCTTATTATAAAACATCAACTATAGAGAAGTGTATTAGATGAAAATAGTCCTCTTTACCCACCCCTCTGTATTCCTAATACCTTTCCCCAGATGTAACCCTTTTCAAATTTGCCTTATATTCATTTCTACAATTATTATGCTTCTGTTCTTTGATAAGAAATTGGATTATTTCATACACAGTGTTCTACAACTTGCTTTTTCTTCTTACTGAACAATAAATATCGGGCATATTTCGTTTCATTGGTACTTACTAATTTATTCCTTCTCCTATCAGAATAATACTTCATTGAATGGCTGCATCATTTTTAACCACTTCTCAATTAGAAGGTTTTAAATGGTGCAAACTTTTTATTTAATTCTTCTTCTTTTTTTTTTTCAGTTATGTGGGTACCGGGAGTCGAACTCAGGACCTCACGCTTACCAGGCAGGCACTTATGCCCCTGAGCCATATCACCGGCCCCCTTATTTAATTCTTTGATATCCCCCCAGTAATATGTTAAATTATTGCTAGCGTTACCCAATCTCAACTGAAGAGCAATCATTTCCTGTGAGAATAGATAGCAGGGGAAGATAATGTCAACAGTTCTCAGTATTTCCATCATCCAATCATTTACCATTTCTTCTTAAAATATATTGTTTCCTTCATCTTATTTAATCTCAATATTTCTCAGCTTTTTGAAAATACATTCGTACCTACCGAGAATCCAAGAACTATTCATTTGTGAGTTTCTAATAGAGAAATCAGCTCAGTGCTTGGTGAGATCCAGAGATCTGGGAGCAAAATGAGGTACAAACTAACATGTCGTTAAAGATCCAATTCTGTCTTCTCGACTAATCTGAAGAATATTACTCTGAAAGCATATTCGCAGGGGGTCTGCATCTTTTCAGAACTTTCAAGTCTGAAATCTTCACAGCAACCCAGGCTTGCCTTTGCTTCAGAAGAAAATGTGTTCTGTTTGCTATACCTATATTAGAAGTTGTTCTTTCAGTTCCTTTTGGCCCATCTCAGTGATATACACACAGAACAATCATTGTACTTCATCTTTCACACTTGTATTGCCTCAGTAGTAGTTATCTATAAATTAAAGATCTGTATGTAGTGTCAGTCGGTTTTTCAAGAGACTTACAACTGAATAACTATTAGGTATAATTGATAAGCATGTTTTTATGGTTTTAAAATCCAATCATAACCTACATAAATCCTAGTTGATTTGCTTGGGATGATTTATAGAACTGCTCACAAAATATCAGAGTAGGGGGACACTAGAACCACCTCAGCTTCTCAGTTTTCACTGCTTTGTAGAATCAGAAACAGTATTTGTTCCCCTTGAAAAACTTTATCCTAGGTCAACAATAGTTTTACAGATGTCCAGACGGGCTGGACAAATTGCTGAAAGTTTTATAGTTGGTTAATAGAAGAGTCAAGATTATGGCCGAGTAGTACTCCATTGTATAAAAATACCACATCTTTTTATCCATTCCTCAATCCCAAGTGAGAGCTTCAGTGTCTTGAATTTACTTATGATTTCTTAACATCTGTAAGCTAGAAAACTTACATGACACCTGTAAGCTAACCTGATTTTGCCATTTAAATGAAAACAACAACAAAAACAACAAAAAACAGTAGTTCATTAACCCCCTTCATGTTACTTTGGTCATTTTATTTTACTTTATTTTTTATTATTATTATTTTTTAATCTGGGTACCAGGAGTCGACCTCAAAATAAATGATTTTTTTTTTGTGGGTACTGGGAACCGAACTCAGGACCTTGCGCTTGCCAGGCAAGCGCTTATGCCGCTGAGCTATATCACCAGCCCACTCTGGTCATTTTAGACACAAGTTCAAGCTGCCAGAATGTCTGACTGATTTCCTGAGAATCAAGGTCACAAAAAATCAGGAGAATAAACTTGAGAATAGTCCACTCAGTACCCAAACTTCATTGTGTAATTTTCAAACTGTGTACTAGATTTTAGTAAAGGTAAGAAAAGTCATACACTGGACCTAATTTTAAGGAAAATGCTGAAGTGTAATCTATGAATTGCAACTCCCTTGAAATATCTGTGGTCTGTATTTTAATGGGTGATGGTGTAAAATAAATTTGCTCAGCTAGTAGTAAAACTCATAGTAGTATAGAATTGAAAAACCGATCATGCAACCTTCTTGTGGAATGAATCACACACATTGAAAGCTAAGGATGGATACAATTACAGGCTTGGTTCACAATTGCTTCTCGTGGTTGCATTTACACAACAGCAGGTGATGGACTGTGCTGCACCTCGATGAGGACGACGTCCCTGCACACCACTGGTGCATGTTGACATAGCAAGAATCTACCTAGTGACTTTGTACTAAGCCACAATCTGGATTTATACTTCTACTTCTGCAGATAAAGTTTGTTTCCAAGATTCTGGGGTTTTTAAGATTCTCTCTTAGGGAAAAACATCTTGGATTCTTTGCTGATTGAAATTGTGAACTCTCTACAGTAACCGAATTTCTATTTTATGCTATGATCATCCTTTGGGATGGCAAGAATGGAACTTCCTTCAAATCACCCTCTTTTCCAGTTATGAGGCTCTGACCAGTGGTGTGTATGTAGTGATGTGTACCCTACTTGTCTATTCTGAGACATTATTGTGGTCTCATAAACCTCCGGCTACAGTTATGTCTCAGGAGCTGGACTTTAGTAACAGAAATGTGAGGACTGTTGGACGAGGCAACATGGACAGGTTTCAGTATCTGGCCTAATTCTTTCTCTTCTAGTATCAGAAGATTTCAGACACTTCTTTAAAGCTGTTGGCACCATCACTTTTCCCTCCCCTCTCTTCATAATGCTAAGTGTCAGCATTTGGTACAAAGAAAACAAAAGCCATAGTATGAATGGCTGCTTCGCTGATCACAGCAAAGTGGTAATGCTCTGGCCATACTCAGTTCATCCACTTCCCCAGAAGCAAATGGCTTCAAGTTTCTCCCAAGAGAATGCCTAATGCTGGCACATTATGGAAAATATCTTCCAGGCACACAAAGAACCAGTACTTCTAGCCTGGGAGAAAATGATATTTTCTCTTTGTCATCACATGGAGAGATTTTCTGTATTTGCACTATTCATAAAATAGATGCCGTGTGTCAGTGCACCTGATGTCACCTTGTGCTCCTGCTCAGAGGCATTCATGTTACTGGTGCTGCTGAAATTTCCTTTCTAAAGATCATAATGATTAAGGCTAAGGGCTCTGTTCAGAAAAGTGCAGATCCGCCAATTAGGAGGGTAGTGTAGGTTGTGTCCCACCTTTCCTGCCTGAGCCACACCCGTTGTCTGATTACCACCCCTGTCATTAGACCTGCACCTGATGTCCTGTGTTCTCAAGCTTTTATAGAATTTATTGGAGAAAACTCTTTTACTAATTTCTTGAGGACCTCTTTGAAATATGCCCAAGAATTCTTATTGCTGTTACGATTAGAGTTATTAGGGCAGGCACCTTGTCAGGTTTTCCCCTTTAGTCCTAGATGATCCGTACCTGAGTCTTTTCTTTTTTTAATTTTGTTACTTACAAATTAAATAATTTCTTTGTAGCACTGTCTCGTGTATCTCTGGTATGGGTTACACTCTGACAGACTGTTAATTAAGCCTTCGTTTAAAATTATGCTTCTCTTCAGTGGTTGATCTGTTGTTTTCAATTAAAACTTCAGCACTGAGTTTTTCACAAAAGAGTAGGTGCACTTGTAGGCTGCCCCTGTAGTTCTCCAGACATGCCTGTATTTTAATTTGGAAGGAGTTCAGATTTAATTCTTTTTTTTTTGTGGGTACCGGGGGGTCGACCTCAGGACCTCGCGCGCCAGTGGGCGCCCGTGCCACTGAGCGATATCACCGGCCCCTTTCTCGTATGTGGGTTCCGGGAGTCGAACTCGGGCCCTTGCACTTGCCGGGCAGGCGCTTAAGCCGCTGAGCCATCTCACCGGCCCCAGATTTAATTCTTAACTAGTGACATATTATTGGTTTTAAATGTCTGCTTCCTTCACAAATTTTTAATTTTCTTTTTTTTTTTTTGTGGGTACCAGGGTGTCGACCTCAGGACCTCATGCGCCAGTAGGTGCCCGTGCCGCTGAGCGATATCACCGGCCCCTTTTTTCATATATAGGTTGTGGGAGTCGAACTCGGGCCCTCGCACTTGCCAGGCAGGCGCTTACGCCGCTGAGCCATCTCACCAGCCCGAATTTTCTTGAACTTTGAAATTTTCTTATTTCATGTACCCTCGAGCCCTGTCACATACAAAGCTGCTAAATAAATAATATTTTTAAAAAAGTATTTGTGTATGTGTGTAGTCTCTTCCCTAAATTAGGCCATGTCCTTGCCTTTGGAACTTTCTTCACTGGTTGCTGAACAAGGTGGGATAAATAGGCTGTAATGTTGTAGGATCTCCCCAGACAATACTATGTTATATGCTATGAGTATGTTAAAAATATCACTATAGTTGCATCCATTTAATACTCATAAGTGAAATAAACCAGAAGCACATGTGTAAGCATCGTATTATCTCTCTAGTATGAGAAACTGAAAGAGTAAATAAGATCCAAAATGTACAATAGATATGGTGAATCAAAAAGAAACTGGTCAAAAGGAAAGAGAGACTGGAATAGGGAAAAGAAAGAAGGGAAAGGGAAAAAAATTGTATATATATATATAAGATGGTTAAGATAGATACACTACCATTTTTACTTAGTTCATTGAAGAGTAAGGTTTGTGCCAATAATGTTTGGACAATTGAATGCTAATGTCTGGTGTCCTGAATAACTAACTTAAAGATAGTAATACGTAATGTATTAACCATTGTTATCCTCCTATTATGTTGTTTTGAAAATTTGTTCTTCTTTTGATTTGTTTTGTTTTTTTTCTTCTCTTTAAAAAAAAAAATATCACTATAGATTTTGCTTACAGATTCAGATTTCTGTGCTTCCTTTAGCCCAAACAATACCTTTGCTCTTTTGTACCCCACTGTATGGAATTCCTGCTAAGGTACAAAGTAAACCAGGGTTGCAGGCAGCATGACTGTCAGATGATGGAAGGTTCTATGTGATATGGGTCTCAGCCACATTCATAGCCATGCAAGGACCTGAAACAGAAGTGTAGCTGAAACCAACCTTCAGACATGTGACAGTTAATTGTGATGTGTCAAGTTGACTTGTTTAAGAAATACCTAACAGATTGATAGAGTACCGTTCTGGGTGTGTCTATGGGGTATTTCCAGAGATGACTGGCACATAGGCCAGCAAACTAAGGGGGACAACCCACGTGGTTTATCAGCGGCACTAACTGATGGGTTTATCGACTGGATGGAGTAAAAGGGAAAGAAGGAAGCTGATGTGCATTTTGAAGAGCTCCATTTATCTTGAGCAAGTGCATCTTTTGCTGTGCATATCAGACTCCGGTTTCTTTAGCTTTCCCACCAGGTCTCATACCAGTGACTCTCCTTGGAGATTCTGGGCCTTTCATCTTAGAATGGTGGCACATCCTCAATTCCTCTTTTTCAGCTTTCAGATTCTTGGGTTGAGCAGGTACCAGATCCTCCAGCTCTCCAGTGTGTAGAGGGCCGCTGGACCCTCCCACCTCTGATCCTGTAAGCCTACCTAATAAATCCCCTCTCATAATTATAAATATACTGTCTTTTCTATTGATTCTCTTCCTCTAGAAAATCTTAAACTATACAAGGTGCAACCAAGTGAAAAGAGGTTTGTTTCAATTATTTTCTTTGTTTTCTTATTATGTTTTATTCTTTATTTTTAGTATTCCCTTTCATCTCAACAAATAGCAGTCTAAAACCATACAGCATCTCATATGTGTGGAGCCTGATATTAGAAATTTTGATAAATGGGTGCTCCGTTAACATCAAATATATTAAGTGAGGATGTATTTTGCTGTGGTATGAGGCATGGGAGGGAACGGTATATATTGAATAGTAAAAAATAACCCAGTGGCAAGAGCTTTTGACTGGAGAATTGTATAACAAGATTACAGACATACGAGAAATGTAAGCCTCAATTTATATACAGATAGCAAGAGAAGGTAAGATTTAAAAACCTGAACGAGTGCAATGAGCTCTCATTGGTCTCTCTGATCCCCCTCACCTCTGTCCAGGCTCTTTCCTCTGTTTTCAGAACATTATTTCTTAAATCTTTCTTGACTGTTCACTTTATCAGTGAGCCCTGAGGTAGTTAATGTCTTTCACTTTGAACAAACGTGTTTTCACTTCTTTCTCTAGTTCTTGTTTTCACATGTGACTGTAGCCACGGAATTATGATTCTAACTCCTGCTTAGCTCGTTCACAGCTCAGCGTTGATCTGTGCTGTTCCTGGCTGGAATGACCTCTGTTCATTCCTAGCTACCTTTTACTAATTATCTAAACATCTTTTAGAACTCAGCTTTGTAATCCCCTTCAAAATACACTTTGCTTTTCCTCCTCCACTAAGACTTCTTTGCTGCTCATTTCCTGTACTCTTATGGAACAATGTACTTATCTTTTCACTGATTATCCCTGACTTATATGAAATTACTGATTTGGTACAATTTTTACATATGAAACACCAAATGACTATATCATATTTAAAAGTATAACTATTATTCATGTTGCCATTGCTTTTATTTTTTAAAGAATAACTATCATTAACTAAGCTCCTTCCATCTCTAGGAAAGGGGAAAGTATGGAAGTCTTCATTATAATGTAAAATTACAAGGGGTAATAATTTCATATTTACATTTTGGAAAGCCTTTTTCAAGCTGAATTTGTTGATTCAATTTACCTTCAATTGTTTTCTCAATTGGCAAAAGTATCCTATATTATGTAATCATTTAGTTCCCTGGGGTTGGAGAGAGGGAGAACAGGGAAGGCTAGGGGTAGAAAAGTACTAAACACTAGCCAGGCATGGTGGAGAAGGTGGTAATCCCAGAACTCTGAGAAGATGAGAGATTAAGAACACAATTTTGATCCCAGTCTGGGCAACTCGGTGATTTAGTGAAACCCTATCTCAAAAGAAAAAAAAAAAGGAAAAAAAAAAATGGAAAAAGGGGCTAGGGATGTACTCCTGCGAAAAAGTCCTGAGTTCAGCATACAGTGCCCCCCAAAATATAGTACTACATACTTAATCGAAGTGGATAAGCATGTCTTCGAGGTTTCTCCCCTCCCTCCTATTCATATGGAGGCTTTGCAAGTGCACCCGAGGAAGACTGTAAGAGTAAAGGAAGGCAAGGAATACAATAACGCATCAGAGAATGACAGCTGCGGAGGTCTGAGTCCTTGCCTGCCATTCCCTTCGGAGAAGCAATTTTATCAATGGCGCTGGGACTTGTGAGCTCCAAATCTTGATACAAGGATCAATGACTGGTAATGTGGTATCAGGCATGGTTTTGTATATGGAAACAAAAGTGGGAAAAATAACTTTGCACTTGACTTGCAAGGGAGCCAGATGAACAATAAGCATTACTGAAGAAAATTTCCTTAGTTCGCCAAATATTTCAAAACAAAACATTCCCATAGTAGACTCAGAGGAGACTCTTCAGGATTAGGATTTCTGTTCTAAATTTCTGTTCTAAAACCTGGCTTGGGAGGCCAGGTTCCAAAGCTTGATTCTGGATATTTGGATAGTAGAACATTCTTGGGAATTGAGAAATGCATTAAATACTGTCTTGTATGAGAAAATATAATGGCAAAAAAATACCAAATATTTAATTTCATCACATACATTTGTTTCACTCATGTCATAATTTTTCTCATAAATCAACATGAACGTCTGTGCAGTCTTCCTGTCATTGTTCTTTGGTACATTTCAATACTCGAATATTAAAAAGAAAACCATGAATACTGTATGTTATTGTTTATTTCTTTCAAATCTCTCTTCAGTTAAGACCAAACTTTGACCTTACATGGCAAATAAATACCTTTTAGAAACAAGATTAAATGGGGCCAGTGATATAGCTCAGCGGCATAAGTGCCTGCCTGGCAAGCACGAGGTCCTGAGTTCAACTCCTGGTATCTGCAAAAAAAAAAAATAAAATAAATAAATAAGGTTAAATTATATTTTCTGTCAGTACCTAGTAGACATGTAGAGATTAGTTTGTTTATTTTAGCTTCCTGTACCTTTTGGGATGTCACAGTTATTGCATATTTCACATGGAGCTTCTTTTAATTAAGGAAAATCATTTCTTAAAAAAAAAAAACAGTTAAGGGAAACTTTCACTTCTTAGAGTATGTGTGTTTTTCCCAATTCCTTCCTTAAGTACAACTGAAAATACTGTAATAGACATTATATATAAAACAAATATAACGAAAGTCTGAGGGATGGGTGAAAAATGACAGATTATTAAAGACCTTAAGGGTCTAAAATAAGGATAAGATGGTAAGTACCCTGGGTTCTCCTCTTTCCCCTGGTTGAGTGCAACCCAGAAATACCACCAGACACTCCTGGTGTATTGGAAATGTCTCCACAGAGGCTTGCTTGCTATATCTAAAGAATAATGAAAGGAGTAACCTAGCAGGACAGGAGAGTTTAAAGAAATTTTATTGCAGCCAAAAATCACAGAGAAAACTGGCAGAATTACAACCCCACTAGAAAAACCTGAGCAAGAAGCTTAGATTTCTACTCTCATTGGGCTGGAGCTTTTGTAAACCCCTGACTGTGGTGACAGCAAAGAGGAAGCCAAGATTTTCCATCACATTAAGTAGTAAACTCTGTCCCCCACGCTGAAGAGTCAGTGGAGTTCATCAAATGGGGCGCTTTGATTTCCATTACTCCATGGCAGGAATGAAGTCCTCCTCCCCACCTTGCATGAATGGTGCTTCAGGAGGGAAGTGGAGAGTCAGGATTTCCACTACTGCTGAGCAGCAATGACCCTACCTATTCTGCACTGTCAGTGCCTGATCTTCCTAGCTGGGGTGGTATCTATGCAGGCACGGTGGCAGAGAGCTAGAATTACTCTAGTAGCCCAGTATTATTAAGGCTCCTTCTCCTGGGATGTTAACAGTTACAGAGTGAAGAACTTGGAAGATTTATTTTTATTACTACATGTTTGCAGAACACAATGATGACATTCCCATGGGGATTTGGCACACGTACATAAAGCATCTTAATTCTTTGTTAATCCTCTTCCCTGCCTCCCCTCCATCTCTTAGTCCTCTTTCTATGTCCAGATCTATCTCCTTACTCCGTATTATATTTATTTTATTTTGCTGTGTATATTTTGGGATTCTCATATGAGAGAAGCCATGTGATATTTAAGCTTGTGTGTCTGATTCATTTCATTTAGCATTATGGTCTCAAGGTGCATTCGTTTTCCTACAAATCACTCGAGTTTATCCTTCTTTATGGCAAACTTGGACTTTTAACCTCAGTTTGCAGAATTCTCACTGTCCATATCAGATTATATATTCAGGAATATTTGATTAGGAATTTCATCCCCAGGATATATGGATGAAAATATGATGAGGGTAGGCATGTTGCCATGTGCCTAAAATATCAGCTAGTTCAGAGGCTGAGGCAGGAGGATTTGAAGTTTGAGCCCAGCTTGAGCAACTTAGGGAGATCACGCCAACAAACTGAAAGAAGCAGGGATATGAAACCACACAAACAAATTGAAAGAAGCAGGGATATGAAACTAAACATACGTAATAGGAAATTTAATATCCAATTGGGCTGATGGCTGAAAAAAATCAGATAGCAAAATATTATGAGGTTTCTTCTGTAGGAGACTTTACCTTTGGAAAGGCGTAGCCCTAAGTCTAAAGGATGGATTTGTAATGGTGGAAATTTTGGCATCAGTGAGTTCATGGGGAAAGTCTTCATTTGGGGAAAGAGCAAGGTAGTTCAAAACATGCTAAAGTTATTCCTCTAAGGTCTCTCCAATCGTCTCTGAGATTTAGTCATTTCCTTATTGCACAGATTCACCAAAAAACAAAACAAAACAAAACAAAAACCTCACTTCCTGAAAGAGGAAATGTGTTGACATTCCCTGAAAAATTGATATGGTATTTGACCCTGTAAGAGTTTCTTCTCAAGCATCCCTAACGGAGGGGAAGAGAGGGATATTTGTGAGTGTGTGGGTGTGGAAGGAAGAACTGGATCGTGATGGTGGCAGCCTGACCTGGGGAAGTTTGAGACCATTTAGGCACAGGCTGTGTAACTGTCAAGTGTGTCCTCGTCTCAAGATGACCCTCTCCATCAGGGATTTCTTACAGACTTTGAGCTCAGCCAGTTTATGCCCTATGAGCTAGGGAAAATATAATCTAGCAAAAACAGTACCATCATTCTCTTTTGGTGCCATTCCCACAAGAGAAAAATAGCGTAAGCACTGCTATTCTCTCATTCTAGGAGTCTGGGGGGATCATGGTTCTCATTAAAGGCATTTGTCAGATACCAGTGCTCGGCGCTAAACAAGTTCAATACATATCGTTTCTTCACGCAAGGCATCTGAGATGATGAAGGTGAAAGTTTTTGAAAGATGTTTATGAGGTAATTATTTGTCTACTTGCTCTAATGTAACTGTCTGTTTTAAGAAACCTAAATAGAAACTGGAATGTGTAAAATAAATTACAATGCAATGAAAAAAAAAAAAAAAAGCATAAGCAGCAGGTGAATTTGAAAGGAAAAAAAAAAAACCTGAAAAATTTGAAATTTCCCCTAAAGGCCTATTCCATTCTGAAGAAAACATTTTTGTCTGATCTTGTGAATCCCACTGCAGATTTGCCTATTATCAGGGAACATTTACTCTAGGTCGTTGCTGTCAGTAACCGTCACTGAAGTGCAGGGTAGGAAACTATTAAACACCCACCAAAAAGCCCAATTCCGGGTCCTTGCTAGGTTTGGCGAATTTAAACATAATTCTTCTATACTTTTCATTTTTCCCCCTTAGACTTTTGCAAACATAACGGGAAGAAATAATGTTACACACTTTATTTTCTGAAAGATATGAAAAAATAGTAAAGCAATATTTCAAAACTGTTAAAATCAGATTTGAGGTTTAGACTTAGGATTTTGATAAAGGAGGGTGATGTCGACATTATTTTAGGGAAATCAGATTCCTGTACACAAAATCTTCCCTGTAACAATATTTCTCGTATCTGCCAGTTGATGGTTATATTTTGTGCTTTACATCCTATTTGATTAATTTGAAGCTGCATATTTTGGATAGGGTCTAATTTTTTTTTGAATAGTATTTACACATGTGGATTGGTTTTATATTGTTTCCAAAAGAGTGACTTTCAAAATTTCTATAAAAATATAACATACAAGGAAAAATAAACAGAAGTTTATACCTGAAGGAATTTTTGAAAAAGTGATTGTGTCTCTGTCGCCTGTACTCAGATTTGAAAAATGAGAACATCACCCAGAGAAGCCTTCCGTATCCCAGTCCCTATCATTGTTTTCGTACTTTACAGATAAATATGATCTTGTTATTTTTTTTTTTTTCATTTGTACTGAAGTTTGAACCTAAATCCTTTGCACTGAGCTAAGGCTTTTATTTAAAGAAAATTAAATTTTGAGACAACGTCTTACTCAATTGTTAAATTGCTCAGGCTCAGCTAGAACTTGTGACCCTTTTGCCTCGACCTTCCAGAGTGCAAATATGTTTTCTTAATGTCTCAATATTTGTTTTCCCACTTTATCCTTTTTTTGTATGTATAGTATCTCCTTCTACATTTAAAGTTATATCTCACTGTAACTTTTGTAAAGTATTTGTCATGATGAAAGCCAAATGTAAGCTAAAATTCAAATTAATGTGTGATAGTTGTGCAAATAAGTGAACTGAGATAATACTCTCAGAAACCGCTGTCTTTTCTACATGGGACAATTTATGCATGCAGAGGATGAGGCCTGTGATAGTGCTTAACTCTTCTTTCCAGGGTTGGCAAGATTATTTTGACAGGAATTTGAAGATATACCTTGCTTTGGGTATGGTTTAAGGTAGGCTAAAGAGTGTTTTAAAATGAAGAAAATATGTATATGTGTAAATGTTTGAGTTTGTATTTATTCTTTATTACTATTTTAGGCACCCAATTACTTTGTCATAATATAGAGAATAATTGCCAACTAGGCCTGATATCAGGTATCTGAGAGTTATTAAAGGAGCTTACCTCACTTTAGGCAAAATGGTGAAACATTCACTGTGACTTTGGTGGCTACATTGTTGCCGCATATGATTTGCTACCTCCTCATCTTCCATGAGGCATGCATATTTCTTCTCTGAAACACTTTCACAAAATTGTGTTTCACTTTCTAACACATGCAGTACACAGCTATCCACAATAACTGTAGAGGAACAGAAATCAAATAGATTCAGAACTCAACACTTTCAGCTTATTTTGCGGCCTGGGCTGCTCCTCCTGTGGCATTGGAATCTCATAGGAGTACGAGATACAGACATGATATCTTGTCTAAACAATATTAGCACAAAACATTCTTTTCAAGGAACTAAGAGAAGCTAGCTGCATAACTATCTGAACTATCTTGTGTATACATATATTTTTTTTCTTTTTCTCTTTCTTCCTTGCCCCTTTCCCTCATCACAGTTTGTCTTTTCTTTTGAACGGTTTCTTCCCAATTCACAGTGTCTACTGTACATTTCACATCCTATTTACTTGTTCAGTTTCTCACACTAGTGAGACAATAATATTTTTATACGTATGGGACTGATTTATTTCACTTATGAGTATGGTCTTGAGTTGTATCCACTTACCTATAAAAGTCTCCAGTTTACCCTTCTTTATAGCTGAGTAGTATTCCATTATATTAAAAAAAAAAACCACATCTTTTTTATCCATTCTTTGGTTCGTGGGCATCTGGGTTGTTTCCAACATTTAGCTACTACAAATTGTGCAATAAACATTGATATTGTCCTACTAATCTGTTTTGAAACTTGGTTTCATTGTTTATCTTTTTTCTCTTTAAAATTACAAAAAAAAAAAAAGAATCTCATAGGAATGTGAACTCTACTGTAAACTGTGCATGCAAGGGAATCTAGGTTGCGCAGGCCTTTGAGCCATCCCTACCTGCCCTCCACCCTCTGTGTCTGTGGAGAAATTGTCTTCCACAAAACTGGTTCCTGCTGCCCAAAATGTTGACGCCACGACTCTAAAGGATTAGGCTCAGCTGCATAATTTTATTTTGTATACATTTAAAAACTATACAAATCATTTGTAGTTAATATGCTGTGCAGAAAACAGGGCTAATTTTGTTGATTCATGGTCTAATATATTAAATAATTAAAGATATAGAGAAAATAGTAATATTTCCAGTTGATATTTATGCTCAGCTCTCAAAACTGACCACCAGAAAAACCTGTTGAAGACAGAAAACAAAAAATGAAAAAGAAAGAAAGAAAGAAAGAAACAAACAAACAAAAAACCCAAGAAAAGAATCATATTAAAGCTACTGTGTAAGGGAGAATACTATCTTGGCAGAGTTGTAACATGTCTCACAAGGGAGGATTTTGAGAGACAACATTTATGGTATTAAGACTGTGGTAATGTCCTTTTCCCCAAAAGACTAAAGCCTAGGTCTTGCAAAGTAGGAAACTATCTAAAATAAGCAGAATTTACACAAAACTGCTTCGGAATGACAGACACAACAAGATGAGGCTACAAAGTGACTAATGACAAGTGAGCTGCTGTTCTGGATAAGCAATCTGTCTGGTTTGCTCACTGTTTGATTTTCCGTGAATAGATGTTTTCTGAGGCAAATAGCTAAATTATTATTTTCTTGATCCTGGCATTGTTAAGCAACAATGGAAAAACTTGTCTTGTTTCAGAACTGCTAGTATATTGAATAGACACAAAAAATATAGCTGCTTCAGTTCTAAATAGCTAACCACAGTAGAGTTATGAAAAGTATCTTGGAAATCGACAATCTATGGATTTAACTTTCCAGTGTGTGCCAGTGGCTTGGATAGTATACACAACTGGTGAAAAAAATGCTGAACGTTACTATTTGATTTCAATATTTAATCCAAAGGAGTTTAACTAGCCAAAAACAGCAATAATGTGTTATATCTCCTTCATTTTGTTAAAATTTCTCTGAATAGTAATACAATACACAGAATTAAATGAGTGATACCTGAACTTTCTACATAATAGCACTTATGTTTTTAACCTGGCATTTATTGGAAGAAATGCTCCTTCTGCATGCCATCGTGGGTCTGCGTTCTTCTTACCGTCTCTTTCTCACTGGAGTGAAGCGTTCCAGCTCCATGCATGTTAACACCCTTGAAAAGACACCAGTGCTCCGCTGTAACATGGAAACCTGTGGTGAAAGGGTTGCTTACATGTAAGGACTGGAGGTGCCACCAGCTTAATCCATTCACTCTGCAGTCTAAAAACACTGATCTCCCAGACATATGCATCTCATCGGGTCCCCTTCTAAGCTTTCGATTTAGAAAAAAAGAATCTATTTTTTACATTTGTGAGTGGAAATTCTCAGCCGATTGTAGATAAACGGTGCACCACAGCTGTCAGCAACACGTGTTATAAAACCACAGGAAGTGTTCTTTGTTTCACGCGTCAGTGGCTTTGTGTTGTGTGAGCTGCACTCCAACGGCAAGTAATTGTCTTTCTTTTTCTACTGCCTGCAGCAATGTGTTCCCTCCCTCTGTGCTATGTACTGCTCCATTCCCTCAACAAAGCCCGCATGCAAGCAGACATTTCTCTTGTAGGATGAAGCGCTTCCTAGGGTATTATGTTTACAAACCGAATGACGAAAGCCAAACTGGGGGCAAGGTACTTTGGGATAAATTCAGAATAATCAAGATTAAAAAGTAAAATGAGAGGTTGGAAACTGACGACTCCATGACAAGTCAAGTTTCAGATAAACTGTGGTTCAAGTCATCCATTAGGGGTTCTTGTTTAGCATAGGTACTTAAAGCATAGAGCAGATTGTCCATATAATCATATAATTCATTGATATTTATGAATGAATGAGCAAGTTAATGAAGGAAGAAAAATAAGCAGATGTGTTTAAAGTAAGTTCTAGTTAAAATTGGAGAATGGGGTTTGAACATTGCAGCCTGGATAATGATTCAAACAATAGTTAGGATTTCTCTAAGGTACACTTAATGCACAGGGAGGATAGCAGTCAATTGGGCCAGCATTGCAGGATAAACAGTTTCCTATTTTCTTGGCTATATCACTTGGTTGTTTATAGGACTTTGCTAGGAGCCCAATATCAATTATCTGAAAATGGAAAAATTGGGTTTCCTTTATTCAATCAGAATTTTATATTTATTCTGAGAAATAATAAGTAGGTTTGTTGGATGTAGTGGCACGTGCCTGTAATCCCAGCACTCAGGAGGCTGAGGCAGGAAGATTGCCATGAGTTCAAGGCCAGCCTGGGCTACATAGTGAGTTCAAGGCCAGCCTGGGCTACATAGTAAGTTCAAGGTCAGCTTGAACTACATAGTGAGAACCTATCCTCCCCCCCAAAAAAGTAAGTTTATTTCACTGAGTAAGACACTTCTAAAAAGAGCTTTAGGGAACATAACTCATTTTTCTTATCTATAAACTTGTAAAATAGTAAGTAGCTGAAATTATACAGTACTTACTATATGTCAGGTTGAATTTCAAATATTTTCTACTTTTTAATTTACTTAATCAAGACTCTATTCATCATTTTGCTCCCCAGCTTATAGAAACTGGGGCTTAGGGTTACATAGCCAGGCTTTGGAAGAGTCGGGATTTGGTAAAGGGAAGTCTGGCTCTAGAGTTCAGGCTCATGCTATTGGGTAGAGCACCGTGTGTATATATGCTGGATCTAGTTAGGTAATTTTCTTTCGTTGATGTATTTCCTTATTTATCTTCTATTTGGCTGTCCTATTCATTATTGAGGGTGGATTATTAGAGTTTCCAACTGTTATTGTAGAATTGGGCATTTCTTCCTTCAATTCTATTAGATTTTGCGTCATACAATTTTATGATCTGTTATTAGTTTTATAAATATTTATGTTTCTTTTTGCTGTACTGAGACTTTTATTAATATATGATAGTTTTCTTTGTCTCCTGCAGATTTTTTAAATCTGTTCTCCTGATGTTAGTGTAGTCATTCCTGTTCTCCTCCAGTTATCATTTGAAATATATATAAATAAATAAATAAATAAATAAATACATATATATATATTTTTTTTCAACCCTTTTTTTGCTAACTATTTGTGTCTTTGGATTGAAAGCGAGTCTCTCATAGACATTGTACACTCAGATCAGATTTTTTTCTATTCTGTAAACCTCCATTTTTGATTAGAAAGTTTAACCCATTTATATTTAAAATAAGTAAGATGAACAGAGGCTTAGCTCTGTAATTTTGACATTCGCTTTCTCCATATCCTATAGGTTCTTGTATCCATCATTTCCTCCACTGCTTTCTTATTTTGTGTCTACAGTAGTTGATATTTTATAGTGAAACATTTAAATCCCTTTCTCATTTACTTCATGCAGTCCATAGCTATTTTCTTCATGGTTACCATGGAGATTACACTTAAAATCCTAAAATTATAACCTTGTGCTTTGAATGTAAGTCATTTTAGCCTCAGTGACATAGAATTCTTCTTATACAGCTGTCCTCATCATTTTCGATTGTTGATATCATAAATTATATCTTTAAACACTGTGTGCATCAAAACATAAATTAACATCCTTTTCAACTGATTGTACCTAAATTCTGTAAAAAAAAAGTGGAGTTATAAACCAAAGTTACATTATACTAACCTTCAGACTAATTATTTTATAAAAGTTTGTTAGTCTCAAATCATGTGAGCAATGGAAATACAAATTATTATTACAATAATACTCTCCTAGCTTTTATAATTTCCCTTGTATTTACTTTTATTCTTTCAGAACATTTGAAGTTATCGTTTAGTGTCTCTTCATCTTACTCTGCAGCTCTTAAGTATTCCTTGCTAAGCAGATCCAGTAGTAATCAACTTACTGATTTTTTTTACTCTAAGCACGTCCTAATTTCTCCTTTAGTTTTGAAGGGCAATTACTAGTTTTGCTAGATGTAGAATTCTATGTTGGTATTTTTTTTTTCTTTTGGCATTTGAAATACATTGGCCCACTGCTCTCTGGCTGCCAAATTTTCTGATGAGAAATCTATTGATTACCACCTTGTGGATCCCTTGTATGTGATAAGTTGCCACTCTCTGGCTGCCTTCAATATTCTCTCTTTGTCTTTTGAAAGTTTTATTTTCCAGTGAGCTTTTCTTCTTAGTCGTTTATTTTAGCTCCAGAATATCTTTTTAGGTGTCCTACCTTTTTATGAATAGTTCCATTTTGCTCAGACATTGTTTTCTTTACTTACTCCACATCTTCTTTTAATTCTTTGAGCATCCTAAAAGTACATAGTTGTTTTAAAGCCTTTGTCTTCTAAGTTTGTCATCAGGTCTTTCTCAGTAGCCATACTTTCCTAATTTAAAAAAAAATTTAATTCCTTGTGGCTTATTTTAAATAAGAGACTCTTGACTCTATCTTTTTGATAATAGCCATCCTAATAGCTGTGAAGTTTTAGATAAAACTTCATGGTGGTTTTGCTTTGTGTTTCCCTGATAGTGATGCTGAACATATTTCCATGTTCTTCTTTATCATTCGTCTGTTCAAGTACTTTGCTCATGTTTGAACCATTGTTTGATATTTTGTTTTTTGTATATTTGTTTTGCTGCAGAGGTATATAAACTTCTTATATATTTTAAAAACTAACCTCTTGCCAGGTATATGGTTTCTTCCTTTCCATGGTTAATTTTTAATTTTGTGATTATTTCCTTTACTATGCAAAGCTTTTTACTTAGGGAGGAGTTATTTATTTTTTATTTTGTACCTATAGTTTTAGTGCCCTTTTGAATATAATCATTGCCAAGACCAATGTCACAGAGTCCTTTAACTATGATCTCTTTAAAGAGTTTCGTGATTTCAGGTTTCACGTTTTTGTCTTTGATTCATTTTGAGATAATTTTTGTTTACACATAAGATAAAGGCCTACTTTTATTTTTTTTTGCATTTGGACATCCAATTTTCCTAGTGCACTTTATTGAAGAGATTGCTTTCATTGGATATTCTTGTTGCCTTCTTAAAACTCTGATTGAAATACAAGAAATATTACAAAGAATCAACAACTGGGATCTCATCTTATTAAAAAGTTTTTGCACAGAAAAAGAGATCACAGAGTGAAAAGACAACCCATGGAGTGGGAAAAAATTTTTCCCAGTTGTTCCTCAGACAAAAGGACTAATATCTAGAACATATAAAAAACTGAACAAATCAGACCTCCCAAATTTAAAGACCCAATCCAAAAATGGGCATCTGAGATGAATACGAAGTTCTCAGATGAAGAAGTACAAATGGCAAATAAATATATGAAAAAATGTTCAACATCACTAATCATTCAAGAGATGCGAATTAAAACAACACTGAGATTCCATCTCACCCCAGAAAGAATGGCTATCATTAAGAAATCAACCAATAACAAATGCTAGTGGGGCTGTGGGGAGAAAGGAACCCTTCTCCACTCTCGGTGGGAGTGTAGACTGGTGCAACCAGTGTGGAGATTCCTCAAAAAACCAGGACTAGAGGTCTCATTTGACTCAGCTATTCCCCTTCTTGGTATCTTCCTGAAAGAATTAAAAGCATCATACCACAGTGATATATGCACACCCGTGTTTATAGCAGCACAGTTTGTAATAACTAAACCTTGGAAACAGCCCTATATCCATTAACTGATGAATGGATAAAAAAACGTGTGTTTTTTTTCTTTACTGTGAAGTACTACTCAGCCATAAAGAAGAATAAACTTGAGACATTTCTAGTTAAACGGATGCAGCTTGAGATCAAACTCTTAAGTGAAATACATTGAACACACGTGTGTAAATATCACATTGTTTCTCTAGTGTGAGAAGCTGAAAGTGTAAATAAGGAGCAAAATGTATACTAGACATCGTGAAATAGGAAGAAATGGTTCATATGGAAAGGGGAATTCAGGAGGGGGCGGGGGAAAGGAAGGAAGGGAAAAGAAAAAAATGAGAAAAGCATAAAGTGGAAACAAAGCTTTTGTAAATAAGGAGGGGAAGAGAGGTTGAAGGGGGGGAAAGATAAAAAAGGAGGAATTAAGATACATCATGCACAGGTACAAATTCCCTATGATGAATGTGATCATTATGTACCAATAAACTTAATCAAAAAAATTCATTGCAAAGCAATAAAAAGATAAAATGCTATTTGGCTGTGTATGTATGAGTTTATTTATGTAGACTCATTTCTACTCCATTGGTGAATGTGTTTTACACCACTGTCACATATTGACTCATAGCCTTATAGTGCAGTTTGAAATTAGAAAATATGATGCCTTCATTTTTGTTCTTTCTTGAGTTTGCTTTAGGTATTTGGGGACTTTTGTGATTCTAAATAAATTTTAGAATATTTGTTACTATCTGTGTAAAATATTTGAAATTTACATAAAGATTATATTGAATTTATAAATTACCTCGGGTAGTATGGACATTTTAACAAAATTAATTCTTCTAGTCCATGAATTTTTGATATTATTCCATTGACCTGTGCCTTCCTTAATTTCTTTTTCAATGCTTTGTAGCTCTCAGTGTATCAATCTTTTACCCCATTGCTCTTATTATTCATTTGTATATTCTTTTGATGCTATGATAAATGGGATTGTTTTCTTTATTTCTTTTTCATATATTTAATTGTGAGTTTACAGAAATAACAACCGGTGTCTGGACTTCACACATCATTTCATCAGCATCTCATCAACCTAGATGGACAAAAATCATTAAATGTAGAATGAAAAATGAAAGAGTTGTCCTCCCAAGCAAAATAATACGAAGAGCATCACAAGGATGGGGAAATTCACCCATAAATCCCTATTCAGGTTCAGA
Source organism: Erethizon dorsatum (assembly GCA_028451465.1). Lineage (NCBI taxonomy): Eukaryota > Metazoa > Chordata > Mammalia > Rodentia > Erethizontidae > Erethizon > Erethizon dorsatum. The sequence goes on from CM051824.1 coordinate 16,486,161, forward strand.
CACGGAAAAACAGGAAAATGCCTTAGCATTGATGTGATGTCATAAAATCAGTACGCTCTCCAGGAGATATAGGCCTCCTCACCATGCAACAAACAGGAGCTATTTGTAAGGGATGGAAAGACCCCGTTAGTCTTTTTAGCTGAGGAATTAATGTAATCTGGCAGATTTGTCATTTCTCAGTGAGGGAAACCTTTATGGCATTCCATAGACTTGTACGTCATTTAGAAGTAGGAGAGCTGGAAAGATAATCCCTAGATGGGCATGATTAGTTTTGCTCCTTAAAAGCTTTGAATTAGATACTGCTACGTAGACCACAAAAAGACTTCTTTGCCAAACTTGAAGAAATGTTGGTCATCTTTTGTTATGGTTTGTGTCTAGATGTCCTTCCAAAGCCTCAGGCAGTCATGGGAGCATGCTTTTCAGAGGTGGATGAATCTAGAGTTTGTGGTTGATTTTGGTCCAATCCTGGAATTCAGAGTGTGAGTGCTACACCCACCCTAGGGCAGATAGACTTGATAAAATATAAGTTACAGAAAGAGGCTTGTTTTGCTTGCTCTCTCTTGTTGCTTTTGCTGTCTCTACCGCCTGAACTGTTGCCCCTCTGCCATGTGCCACCCTGCCTTGGAGCCAGCTGATTATGTGATTATGGACCACAAACTGTGATCTAAATAAAACTATCTCCCTTTAACTTTGGGTGTTGGGTATTTTGTCTCAGCAATGAGAAAAGTGACTTAGACCTCCTTATAGGTGTAAGTATTAAAGAGGCCTAAAAAAGCTGAATAAACTTAAAGGTTTAAGAAAATTTATCTTATGAAACTATAAAACATTTAAAATTAGATTTTGACACAAGATGGAATCAATAAGTATAGTTATAAAAGTAAACTAATTTTTCTTAAAAGGCAGCATGCATAATATTTCAGACCCTGCAACAGTAGACAGATTTATGTTTGATGGTTGGCCTATAGGACTTTTGTGGCTTAATGAAGATTCTTCTTTTCAATACCCCTTTCTCTGCAAAGTAGAGCTACCATCAGGGTAGAAGTGATTATTTTGTCATCAAGACCAAGGAACCTCTCTACCTCTTCCATCTTCTCACACATTTGCTGTTACAAGTCAACATTTTGTTACTTTCACTTGGTCTTATAAAAATACATATATCTCATAAGTTTGCTTTCTTCCTTTTTATATACTATCTTAAAAGAGTTTCTGAAAGTCTTTGCTTGCATTTCTTTGCAGAGCCTTATGCCTGCTGGGCACATTCAAGGTGACAAGTGACTAGATTTGGAAGACGCAGAAGAGCGGATGCCGGTAGGAGACAAAAATTATTGATAGAGCATTTGGTCTGGAGCTGATCAAAGAGAGGGCACAGGGAAGACACCCTTAGTATAGTTTTTTTTTTTTCTTTTAGGAGGCTGCATGTCCAGAGGTTGTAGTGAACATTTCAAAACATATTCGAGAAAATAACAGGGTAGATATTTGTCTCTCAGGATGCATCAGTGAGAAATGTACTCACCAATTTCATCTGAAAACTAATAAGAAAATCAAGGTTAATAGGAAAAACATTGTTTGAGAACTGCAAACAACATTCACAGAGGCTCTAATTTAACTTTTTATGAAAAAGCAGCACAGAAATTGAAGCGAATCCATTGGAATTCAAATCATTAGCAATAATCTGTGTATTGGGCTCTTTTTATTAAAATATTTTTATAAGTTTCAAACCCTGAATTTAATCAACTCAGAAGTACAAAAGTTGGCAATCTGACATAAAAAGAATAATTTGATAGACTTTCCTTTTTCAATGTAAATAGATCTTGTGGACTGAGGAAGACTATTTGCTCCTTATTCCTTTCATGTCGTAAATCTATAGAACTGAATAACGTTGTTTTGAAAATCCTATTCAGACAGAGAACATGGGTCTCTTAATCTTAAAATCCTTTGCAACAACCAGCATTGGGCTGATAGGTTTGCTCTTTTTCTTATTGAACTGTAAATTCCTAGGGTCCACAGATTTTTTATTCTACCCTTATGAGTGTCTGTTTTATACAAGGCACCTTTTGAAAGTGAAAGGTTAAATAAGAAACATGGAATGATGCCATTGTGTTCAACAATAACTTTAAAATTATATTTGGAAAAAAATATGAAACTCTTTCCATCAACCAAAATTCAGAAATAATGTTTTAAACAGATTTTATCTATGTAGGAACAGATTTGATAAAAGCCCTGCTTCAACATATTTCTGGGATCTGCTTTCTTGAGTACCTGACATTTCCTTGTTTATTTCAGCTTGGCTTGATAAGACATGGCTGGCTTCTGCTAAATAATTATATGGTATCTGGGGTAGGAATAATAATTAACGTATTAAACTAACAACAGTTACATGAAGTAGTGTATCAGCTATACTAAGACAAAGCTAGGTGACGGGGCATATAGTTTTACAAGAAGGCACAAAACAAATTATGATCTGGGCTTGTCCTTTGAAAGGAAAATGCAAAAGATTGCTACAAGGCTAGAAAACAGTTGTTAAAAAGGGATAGAGGTAGAAAGGCCAAACCTCACAGTTCATACCTTGAAGTGGGACCCACCACCCAGAGCCCAGTTCAATGGTGTGACTAAGGAACTTTTTCTAAGTTATGGGAAAAAAATCAGAGAAATAAGAAAAATACCATTCTAATTCTCACAGAAATGTCACTGCCATTGAAATATATCTTATCTCTCCAGAACTTGCAATCACCTACCTTCATGGTTGTCTGTGCAGCATATTTTACCATCTTTAAATCTGTTTGGGAGCTAGAATTAGATTATGTAGGTGAAGTGGCTAAAGGTGCCAAGGTTAGAAGCATGGGTCACACGAATATAGCTAAGCCTGATCTTAGTCCTGAGAGTCTTCTTGGTTTTAATTTTTTTCTCAACTCCACTCCACATAAAAACATACACTGTTTAAATGCATTTGTTTCTTTTTAAATATACATGACTTCCTGGATCAATTATAGTACACTAAGTAAGTGTTCTCAGAAATGTTGGTAGGCATGTGGGGAGCCTGGGAGCTGAGAGTATGGGTGGAACACCGACTCCCTTTTCTTCTTTACTGATGCTGGCTCCTGTGATAGCTGAGTTGTGAAAATGGCACCACAAGATTTTCTTGGCTTAATCTCAGAAACTGGGATTTCCTACCTTTGTATACGTTATGTTAAGGTAACTAATCAGCTCCTTTTAAGAACATTATCTTGGCGGATCCAGTGCAAACAAAAGTATCACTGCAAATCAGTTTTTCTCCAGAGAGATGAAAGAATAGGAAGAAAAAATACGAAGTCTGAGAGACTTGACGTGTAAGTAGAATGCCGTTGGTCGTTTGAAGATCAAAGTGGACACACGTTTTGTGACTGGAGGACAAGTATCTACATCATTCCTTCTCCCTCAACGTCAGTATTGCTCTAGTCTCACCTGGGGTGCTGAAGTAGCCTTGCAGCTGTCTCCTTGCTTGAGGACATCCACATTCTCCCTCCATCCCTTTGCATAGCATAGTCAAATGATATTTCTAAAATAGATTTTTATATCATTTCTCGTAAAAATCTCTTTGGTTCTCTATAACCTACAAGATCAAATCCAAACCGCAATGCAAGTGCACATACCTTTCTGTCTACTTTGTTTCTCCCTTTTTGGCTTCTTCTTTTGTGTGTCCTAGTTAGTCATTTGTTATTTAGGGATCATTTCAAACTCATAACAACACTACTCTAAGAGTGTTTACAGAGTTATTTGACAAGCTCCAAGAAACTGGATTTTCAGTTAAATAAAACAAGAGGAAAATACCTTGTTTGAACTACTTCAAAGAATGTTTTCCCTTATTTCATATTTTTTTAGTATGACCCGTTGGTCACAATGGAATTTTTCTTAGCTGAGGACTAAGAATGTTCTCCATTCTTTGTAGCCATTTATCATAGAATTATTGAAGTATGTATTCTAATTGAGCTCAAACCCTCACAAAAATGATGCAAATTTCTTGTACAAGTAAAGATACATCATCTATTTGCCTGTTTCCACGTCGGTTTCCCATGATTTACTTCTACATATTAAATTCCAAATTCTGGTGACAAAATATCATACATTAAAAATAGATTCATTTGTTTATTTGTAGTTTCAGAAAGGCAGAGTTAAGGAAGTAGAGGTCCCATTGGTAGTCCTCACTCTGCTGTTAATTAGATTATGTAATGGTTGAAAAATGAAAAAATACTGAGCAAGACTTGTCACTAACATGTACACAATAAGATTAAAGAATAAAATTGCCCTAATAGCCCCTTGCATCAAAAATAATACAAACAGAAATTCTCCCATTTCTCGAGTCCTTAGTATATTTCATGCACTGTACGAAGAAGTGTTTAATTTAATCCTCATAGAGATTCTTTAAGTTGGGCCTGCATTCTCATGGAGATAAGGAAACTGCAGTTATAATCAGACATTGCCAAAACATCTCATCACAGTGCTCTTAGTAATTCATTACATTTTTTAATCACTGCTACCTCAAAAAAAATGCCCAAGTTCCAATTATTAATCAATGATAGATCAAAACAACTTAATTGTTGATGAGTTTAAAATCTTTGTAGCTTTTAAAAAACAGTTATAAATTTAAGGGCAAATACATTGATTTAAATTTCTTAAATAACAACAATGGTATGTGTATACTAGTGTTAATAAACTTGTTGGTCCCACCACTCTGGAACCTGTGGCTGAGAAGTATATCATGATAGGGAGTCCACAGTAGAGCAAAGCTATTCACTTCATTGAGGCAAAGAAGGAAAGAGAGAGAGGAAGGAAGGAGCTAGGTCCTGCGATCTCCTTCAAGGGCATGTTCCCAGTGACCTAACTTCCTTCCACAAGGCTCCACCTCTTAACAGTAGCACCACTTCCCGATAGCACCACAGGCTAAGGACCAAGGCTGCCACACATGGGCCTCTGGGGGATACTCAAGGCTCCGACTATAGCACTGCCTACTGGGCACGTCTTGACTTATCAAATTTTAGGATCAGACTGGGTGCACCAGTCTCATTTCCTATTATATATATAGATCCTCATGTTGTAATCTATTTTTAATTCACACAGTACACAGTTTCAGGAAAGGCACATCAAGGAAAGGAAAGAAGAAGCTCTAAGTAGACACTGTGAAGTAACTTAAAGTAGTAATTGCTCTGATTCTCGCATACACTGATTATGGAAAAATTTCCTAGGCTTCCCCTCTGAGTTTGCTGCAGAGCCCAGCACACTCCGAATGGTGAAGCTAAATAACCTGCCCAAGACCATATGGGCAGAAAAGGACAGATCTGAAATTTGAACTCAACTTTTTGTGAACAAAACCAGTTTGGGGCTACTGAACTTTCCTGGGTCAAAATGGGAGGTAAAAGTATTACAGGGCCCCTGGATAATCACAGCCTATTATGTTGGGGAAAACTCGTGAATGTGAGCTTTCCAATAACTAACAGCTCAGTGTTGTCCCTGGCTGATCCTTCTGGTTTCTCGAATCTTTATTAAGTACTGTAGAGGCTATGAGAAAGCATTCTTAAACTCACCTACTTTCCAAGAGTTTACAGTTTCTAGTTGGGAAAGAATATGAATTTTCAAAATTTAACTGAAGCAAACTCAGCTAGTACCCAGAAGCTAAAAGTTCTCATGTTCCTTTTATAGAAGCATTTTTTAAAGTTATAATTTTGCTTATGGAAAAGCAATGTTTATGCACACAATAGAATGTATTGATTTAATTAAACATTGGACTTTAAACACAACTGCTTTGATTTCTATGGTTGCATATTTGTATTTCAGTAATCATTACTTAAAAATTGTCCATGTTTTTATTAATATTTGTATGATTTTACTATCTAATGCATTTTTTTCATTTTAATGTTACTTGGCTTTTCCAAAAAGTAAAAACAAAACTACTGAAGAAAAAGGTCCTTGTATATCAGGATACAGTTGTTGTAGTAGATTTGCTAAACCAAAATTAGCCATAATAATGAGAAATCCATGAGGACCGGAAAGTGGTTGACCCACTGCCAGTCTGCTGTAGAACTTGCTTATAATCAAACTGTTTTCCAAATAGTAATATGGAAATATGGTTATGAATTTAGCATATTTTAGCAGTTGTTTTCTTGCATTACCCAAAGGAAAAATTTTAAATGCTCTTCTTTTGTAATACAATGGATATCAGTACTTTCTGATGAACTTTTTTAATATGTTCATTTAACATGAAATCATTTCATCTAAGTGAACAAAAGGGTCCTCCCTTATGAATTGATTCTTCATATCTAGGTTTGAATTCACACACACACACACACACACACACACACACACACAAACACACACACACAGTGCACACAGACAATTTGATTGGGAAGACTTGAACAAGATTCACCAAACCTCCAGGATCATTTTTATTTCAAATGCTACCTGAAAATAGCAAATTCAGTGTTTATCAATGTGCAAAGCAAATTTCAGTGTAGTGCCAAGTTCTACAGCTTCCTTTTAATAAGTGAGACAGAACGGTTTGCATAGTATGTGCAAGGCCTCAAATATCCCTCATAACTGCATCAATAGATTTAAATAGAAACATTTGCATTATTTATGTTTTGTATACTAGGTTCTAAAATAATAATATGTATTTTTCACATCCAAGGAAAAATTAACAGCCATTAGTAAGCTGTAGTATTCACATGCATTAAAAATAAAACTAAAAAAATAATGAGAGTGCTACTCGGTTAGTGAGTTAGTCAGTAAGGGGCCATTGATGCTTGTGAAACAAAAGCCATTATTTAAAAACGTTTAGCTTTATTTAAGCCTTATAGTACTACTTTAAGCCAGAAAAAAAGCTGTAAGAAGAGTTACTTACAGGCATAAAGGAGTTTGTCTGTGGAAGTTACCAAGTGAGTTGAATAGTAGCTATAAATGCAGATACACACATTAGCTCAAGTTTTATCATTTAAATTTTATAAGAAACCTAGTGACCACTAAACTCATGACCCTAGTTTGACTATTTAGAATTGGCCATTTCATAAAAGCCATGACTGGCTCTCTAACAAGCTCTTGGTTGTTTTTCCCTTTCATATTTATCTCCTCATTGGCAGTCCAGAATTTTTCTTTCCTTGCTTTTTTCCTTTGTGTGTGTGTGTGTGTATGTGTGTGTGTTTGTGTGTGTGTGTTTCAGGCTCCAGTCATTCAGGGACAGATGAACAGTTCCTGAGTCGTTTTTGCCCCATCAACTGGAGGGGCTCAAAGCTTGGCCTGTGGCCTTCATGCCCCCGCTCCCCAGCAATGGACCAGGGCAGTTTGTTTCAGTGTCCTCTGTGGCTATCAATGGACTCCAATGGACTGCCAATGTTGCACTCCTACCCAACTCCAACAAAGTCAAAAATTACTGCTGTCTTTTTGAAGAAGAGAGGGGGCACACTGGCTTGGCTAGGGTGGAGAGGGATCTGGCCCCCCTTGTTTACATACACAGCCCTCACAGCAAGCCTTTTAGAAGATTCCCTGGTTTCAGCACTGCCCTTCACTGGCACAGACCTGCAGCTTTAGTCTAGGAGGGCTCCCTCCTGTGTACCGATCCCTGTGCTGGAGCACAGACCTTGGTACAATGAAGACTTCCTTCGGGTGTCTGTAGAGAGTCCCCGCCTGATAAGAAGGAATGGACATCCATGCTTGAATTTCCCAGCCTTTTGCATTTTTAAGTGAATAAATATTTATTCATAAATTACTCAGTGTGTAGTATTCAGCTATAAACAAGAAACAAATTAAGATAGAACCTTTAGCAAAGACAAGAGGAACACTGTAAGAGAAAACACAAGATATTAAATTGATAGAGATGGCATTTGCTAGAAGAAACAAATACAGAAGTTCTGTTATTTTCATGCTAAAAAGTTAGAAAAAAGATTATCAGAGAAAATTGAATGCAAAACTGAGAAGCAAGAAATACAAAATGAATTCGATAAATTCAATGTATAAGATTATAAATGAGAACTTTAATATTAACCCGAATTACAATATAAATGAGAAGATCAAATCAACATCTACTTATCTAAGATTTGTTGCAGGTAGAAAAGGAAATCAGACAAATCCATACTAAATTCCATGCTTATTATCTTGGCTAGAGACAAAATGACTCAAAATATCATTAAACTTTCTCCATGTGCAAATCTATTTATCATATTTTGTTTATATACATTTTATGAGGATAATGTTTCCAAAGACATAATATAATAATTCCATTTCTCATAATCTCTCAATCTATTATCCACCAAAATACACTAAGATAAAAGCCCAGCATTAAATAATTGCCTGTCATTCATTATCAAAGTATAAACTGCTTTCCTGATTCCTAGCACATTCTCTTCTTTCCAAGTGTCCATTCCTTCCTTCAAATAGCTGTATCCCATATCTATACCAGTGATTGTATTTGCTACAATAAAAGATAGATTTAAAAATAAACATTTTATAAGGACTAGGTAGTAATCATAGCTTCCCTCAGTACCAGCACAGTTACATGAGTCTTCGTTCCAAGTCATTTGGATAGAGAATGTAAGGTCTCAACATATCTCAAAATTTGTAAATGGTGTACTTGATTTTCCAGCTTTCTCCCGCATCCCTACCATCTACAAATACACATACAGTGGATTATTTCTGCATTTTGTTGTTCTTCAGTAAGTGTTAAGCAGTAGGCAGTGTAGTAAAGCCAGAGAGTGTATAGCATGTTGGCTTTGAAGAGTTTGAGAGCTGCACTCCGGTATTTGCAATCACATTGTCCTATTGCCTCTTAATCATGAACTGTCCAAGCAGGATGGGAATGCACACTGTCACAACACACTGCAAACAACACATAGATTGGGGGAAGGCTGGTGAGTATTTGGTAAGTTGAAGAATGGACACATCTAGAATATAGAAAAGGGATGGCTCTGAAAGACTAATGTGCCCAATTTGGAATGGAATGTAGACTATGAAGGGATCACATTCATGGTAGTCAGCTAAGGCAGAGAGAGACACTTAGTGACATCATAAGGTTAGGCAAGTGAGCTGACCAGTCAGGAAGTCAAAGATGAGAGAAGTGTAGATGTGCACGGGCCATTGGGCTCTCAGTCCCTAATGAGTCCTTATTCTCCTTTCTCCATCCAGGTCAGGGCCAACTCATGATTCAGATACTTTGGTTGCCTCTCCCACATGATTATTTGTCAGCTCCTTCATCTATTTCTCTAGCAATCCAGTTCTTTGATAGTACTAATTAAATAAGTTAATTTTCTAAGCAACATCAGTGGTTGATATTGGTTCAATATCTCTCTCTGTTACAGTGCATCTGTTACACACACCACAGGTACGCGGGCACACACTACATATTTGGATACACAAGACTGCAAAGCTTTTGTGTAGAAGGTAGGCAAACAGGATGTAAAATACTTTAGGAAAAAGGTTTACTTTTCTCCTGAGAAGCCCTGAATTGTGTTGATTCCCACTAAGAGGTGCTTGTCCTTCCTATGATTAATAGTGACTGGAGAGGAGGGTGCTGAAGAAGGGAAGAGAATACCATGGGGAAGTCCACCAGAAGGGCCTGTAACTTTTCAAGCCAAGCAGAGTTTCTGCAGGTTTATTGACTTTCTTTTTGAAATACCACCTTAAAGGCTTCTCTCAATTTCATGAGTGAGAACATTTTTAAGCAAGACTGTGGCAAAGACATGTTTATGGTTGCCTCTGTCACTTACCAGTTTATGGTACCTGTTTGGGGAATATGTTTATATCCTTCTTAGTGCTGACAAAGATGCCACTTGGAAAGGGTGATTTATTTTTTGCACCATTATATTTTGAAAGACTTTCAGGTTACAGGAAGCCTTTCAAATTAGAGCCCATGATTTTAAGATTAATAACAGTAATTACAGGGCTCTGTTGTAGTAGAAAAAGCTGTAGTTGCCTGTGAGATTGAAAATGAGAAGTTCCAGGTCCAAGGGAATAATGAAAGTTTGTTCTTTTTGCAAGGACAGCCAGAAATGGGAAGGTAGTTTCTTCTTAGACAATACATGGGGGTAGTGAGAGTTAAAAGTTTTTCTGAAGATAAAGTGATTCTCTGTAACTTGGCCCTGAAGACCAATTCAAGTTATAATAAATTTTGATTAATCCTTTTTATTTGGCCTCCTTTTTTGGTGATACCAATACTCACCTGGGAAACTAGATGATTTGACACTTTCTATATAGCTGCACACTTGAAAGCTTGCTGTGATGTAAAATGTTCTCTCTAGTAGCTGCACAGAACAGACCTGCAACCTGGTTAGGCAGCGATTATAGGGACACTCATCCATACCGAAGAGGAACAAGAAATTATCCCTCCCAAAACCTTTAAGTATTTATAATGATAGACATTCAGGAATTTAAATACAACTTTAATGATTTTCTGCCATTATGTACATTTTAGGGGGTCCTTTGGGAGAAAGGAGGGGAAAAGTGTGGTATAATAAATCAGGCTGGAAAAAATAGTAGGAAGTAAGCCATAAGGGAGTGAATGAAGGGGTAAAGACAGAAAAACACAAGGAAGGAGGTAAAGACTGATTTGGGAGAATAAAGAGGTGGAAATTGTGTGAGAAAGAAGAAATGGGAAGAAAGGAGAAGATACTGAAAACAAGAAGTGGGGGAGACCATGAATTGGTTGACTGGAAGAGCTCAGAAAAATGAAGAAGGAATACAAAGAAAAAGTGTAAAAAAAGTGACCACAATATGCAATTCTTTCTTCATTTCCATCATTCTCTTTACTCAAAAGGAGGCCTGGAAATTTAACCTCAAATGTAGACACCATGGGCTGTATCAAACACAGTCTTTAGGAAGAAAAGATGTATTTAGAATTAAAGAACCAGAAAGCTTGTGTGTGGTATTGTTCCTTGGATTACATATGAAAGGTAAGAATTCCAGGTCTCCAGGTAGAAGAGCCTGAAGAAGCTTGAATTTGGAAGGCCATATAATGACTGGGGGTACGCTACCTTGCCATTCTCTCAGGAGACTCTGGAATCCCTCCATGAGTGCCACCACGAGAACATTACCTGGTGAACTTCCGTATCCCCCTGCTCCTGCCCTCATCCTTGGGACCAAAGCGATCTTCATTCTCTGTCCTTCCCATTCTTTCTTTCTTCTTAAAATCTATGGTAGATGGAGTTATTTCCCAACCCCTCACTCTTCCTGCACCCACACCCTTTATCATGGGATATTTACATTCTTCCCACCAGAGGCAGGATGTGTACATTTCTACACTTGACTATAGGCTTGCCTGTGTGCCTACTTTTGGCCACTGGGATGTTGGCAAATAGTATTTAAGCAGTGGCTTCAAAAGTACATGATTGGTCTTGCGCTTTTGTGCTACTATTATTGCCCTGAGAAGAATGTGTCCCAGGTCTCCTCTAGGTCTTCAATGAATGAGACACATTTAGAACAGACCTGAAGTAAATAGGTAGCATGCAGCCAAGCCCAGCTAAGCTTAACCAAGGTCAGCAAAACTACTCCAATTATACCACATTACAAGGGCAGAAGGTAAATTGCTCATCATTTGAGCCAGTGAAATTTTGGGATTAGTCCTTGAAATACGGTATAATAATTTTTAGTGCTATTTTGAGGCCGTGGCTAAAGACAGGTCATTTTCCATTTTGGAATAGCTAATTAAGTCCACATGCTATCCGCTTCTTTCATTGATCTTTCACGTACATCTACCTTAGCCACTGTGGATTCAGGCACCATACAACTAGGGCCAGCTCAGATTCAGAAATCACTCAAATAAGCTGTCCACAAAGGGCTTGAGAATCAAGATAACTGCACCCTGCTTGTAGTAGATCCACTGTCCCCTAGAGCTCTGGCTTGTGATTTCCTGTATGCTTTTCATTTTCATTGTCTAAATGTCAATGCGTTGCATGCCCCCCCCATCAAGCATGTCTTTAAATCTTATAGAAGAGTTGTTAGGCTATATTATCAGGGTGATGTATTCCTGAAATAACAAAACAACAACTCACATTTAAACACTTGAAGTTGAACAAACTATCATTTGATTTAACCTTCTATTTTATAGATCGGTGCATCAACTAGTTACTTTTGCATCTGGTGCTCCACCCTGGGCTGTTCTGTATGGACAGAGGAAGAACTAAATAGAAACTGTAGAAGAGCTCTGTGATGGAAGAAAAGGTTGGAACCACTTCTCTCAGCATCACTGGTAGGATAACCAAATTACTATATCCTTATCTGCCCTCAAGTCTCAGGCATCTGTCCTGTTATATATGGTTTAAATTCGAGGTTTTGCTGTAATGTTCTGGTGGATCAAATGCTAGGAAGTCTGAAATAACAATAAAACATCTTATTCATGTTGAGGGGTATGAGAAAACAATTCAGTTTCTCAACCAATAACAAAAACCAATCACTTCCTTTCCATTCTTGTCCTTTCTAGAATGTTAGGTAAAGCCATAGAGCTTAAACATCTGACTGGGTTTTACTTCTTAGTTCTGGTAATGTTGTCATGCTACTATTTCGGACTTCAGTTTTCTAATAGAAGCATAAAAGTTTTCCTTCCATAAAGGAGCATAAAAGTTTTCCTTAAGGTAAAAAATTATACAATTGATATTTATAATTATGCTTTAATAGACTATTCATAAGACTTGAGAATAAATACCTTCAAGGTTTTTAATAATTTCAAAATACCTCATTAACTACTTACAATTATTATTGTGCTATGCCTAAGTTGTACATGTGAGTGCTTCACAAACTAGAGATTTTCTTCTAGAACGAAAAATTAGCAAGTAATTGAAAGGCCTGTCTATGGACATAGACCTTTTATATCTACTGACAAGCCCATTTTATGCTTTCAGTATACCCAGGAATATCTGAAAACCTGAAGCTTCTAATTTGACAGAAAAATATCTTCATCCACATGATTCAACATAGTCTTTAGTCTCTGGGGAAAGTCTACAATGAAAAATAAATTTAGGAAGTTGGATAAAGTATTTCAGCTTGTATTTCATTAAGTGCCTTTGACTTCACCTATCATTGATGGCCCAAAATTTAATCATTCATGCATGTAAAGGCATTAGTCTCCAATTTTATTAGGTATAAATGCCTTGTATGTGTTCAACATTCAAAAGAAGAAAGGGTAGTGATATACTTCAGTGGAATGGTTTGAAGGAAAATACAGTTGATACTTACATATCCTATGGTTTGGGTTCTGATCATGTTATTTACTAATTTTAATACCTTAGTGAATTCATTTAAATGCTCTGAATATAATTATTCTCATTTTTAAATTAGAATAACAATCTCTATGCCATAGATCTATTGAAATTAGTAAGGGTCACAAAGCAAAGTAATGAGTTAATCTTCTAACATATATTAGATGCTTAGATATTTATTATATCTAAAAGCGTAGTAAAATGAGAAAAGGTATAAAAGAGACAGCAAAAGAAGGTAAGATTAGTAATAGAAAAATTAATTTTATTTCTACAATATTTTACAGCAATAAAGAAAGTCTTTGTATCTCTGCGAGAATGCAACAAAGATGGAAAACTCATCTATGAATTCCTTAATTATTTGATTATTCAAACATGTTTGGCAGTCAGGAAGTTGCTGTGCTAGGTACAAAGATACATAATCCATATACAAGGCCATTAATAACTTCCCATTCCAGGAAGACAGATGAGACATTATTCATTTATTAGTCAGTAGATGCCAAGGACCCTGCCATGAGAAATGTATTTGCAGACCAGGTTTGTGTGATCAAATTAATTTGGAAAAAATATATCATATTTCTCATTCACCCTTGAAAATTCTGAGTACTCTGAGGAGCACATGTAAATGGTGTCTAATTCATGTTCAGGGAATGAGGATTCATTCTTTTATCTACTTTTTTCATAACTAAGCACTATTGATAACTTGTGAGAATATTGTTGCGTAGAACATTTTTGTAAAATATTTTTATAAATAAAGATAGAAAGTAATAAACAACATAGAGAAGTCACTAAATGAGAAAGTCCAGTGTTGTATTCACAGGCTGAGGATGAGTGAAAAAATGTTTCTGTCTGAGAGAAGAGACTGGTGGTATGCTGTAGTCAGAGTTTGCAAGGGAAACAATACAACACAGGACAAATTATTTATAGGATTATTTTGTACTAGTCTCCCAAAGGGTCATATACAAAGAGTGCAGGAAATCTGTCCACACACTAAAGACCCAAAGAATCCAGCTGAGGACCTGGATTCTGCAGCAATGTCCTGCAGGAGTCCAGCTGGAGACCTACAGCCCATGGCCATGCCCCTCATGAGTCCAGCTGGAGGCCCAGAGCCCACGACAATGTCTCATGCAAGTCTGTCTCACAGATCTGCGCTGGGAAGGCCCAAAGGTCAGTGGTGGAAGCTAGAAGGTCTGCACCAGCGGGATGAAGGATCTGTGCCAGCAGGCTGAGGGATCTGCACTGGAGCCAGGAAATGACACTCAGAGTAAGGACCGGAGCTCCCCTGAATAGTACCACAGCCATCCTCAGCGACAACGAGGTCCTGAGCTCCTCCGACGATGAGAACAGCCAAGTTCCTATCAGGAAAGCCAGTGCAACAAGCTCCTTGAGGAGAATCAATAGCACCACCTCTTCCTTTCTAGTTCTCCTTTTTATGTTGTTGGCAACAGTCCTCAGGTGGGCCCTCCACACCCAGCACCACACTGATTCAGCTTAGCTGGGTGTTACAAGTTGACCACCTGTTGTCAATCTACCACAGGGTGGATTTTGGGAAAAGCTACATCAGAGACTTGAAGCCTAGATAGGGAACGTGGAAGAAGAAATCACCTGGAGTAATATCTAAATTAAAAGGAGACATGAGGTTTAGACGACGTGGAATGTTAACATCCCAAATATCGATCTAACCTACATGAAAAGGAACGTGGTTTATTTTGTGTGGCTCTCCAGAAGCAGCAAGGAAACAGATGTTTCAATAAATCTGGAAGTGTTCTAAGGAACAGAACAGTGTGTCAACACAGTCAGTAGTAATCGTCCTGACCTTCGAAGTGTTACCGTAGAGGCCAAGCAACAGAATAGACTCATCTTATAGACTTGTGTGCTAAGCAAAGGTGTGATGAATAGATTCCTGAACTGCAAACTCAAAGGGCCTTTAATGCTGTGACTTAAGAGTTTATTGCATTTGTTTTGAAGAATGGGTGTAGATTTTGAGGAGGAAATGCTCACGGCCTGAACTGTGCTTGGAGAGATGAATCTTGCACTTGTATACAGGATATATTAGAAAAGGAAAGAAAAGTAGCAGGGAGACCACTTACAAAGAACTGTGAACCAGCACTACGATCATTCCTACTTTTCCCCAACAAAAATGCTGTTTAATTTCTGGCCTTTGGAGAAATTCAGTCTGGACTTTACCATGTGACTGATAGTGAAGACATGGGTATCAGGTTAGGATTTATGGCTGATACAACTGGTCCATCTCACAAAAAAATGATGAAATTCATATATTCCTTCATGATTATACTTTTTTAGTGACTTGTAAGTATTAGACATTTTGAATGATGCCTAGTCTTTATTACATTTAAACTTTAAAATGGCAATGAGGCTTAAAATTCACATGAGATTAAACTAAGATTGTTTGTATTACAGCAAAGTTCTCTTGACTCAAGCCTGAGTGAATTGTAGAATAATTGTAGAGCAGGACTCAGGGTGATTTTTATTAATAGTTACCCAGATGAATAAAGAACTTCTTTTGGGCTCTTTAGTGCAAAACAAATGTTGGTTTCTTCAGTAAGCAGTTTAGGCTCAAACTTCTTACGTGCTAGGCCTAGAAGGACCTTCTTTCTCCTCTTTCAATGCCTTCCTGAGCCCTGCACGAGGCAGTATTAGCTTTCAACTTCATCCTCTGAACCAGCCTGTGTTACGAGCCTGAATGATGTCTGCTTATCAGATACATTCAGTATGCTGTCGCTATAAACACAAATTTCAAATCAAACCAAGAGGTAAGAATGGATAAAGAAAAAATGGTATATTTTTGAATATTATTCATCTATAAAAAGAATGAAATTTTGTCATTTGCAAAAACAGGGATGGGTGTACTTACTCATTTAAGGAAGCTGAAAAGTCAATTTTTTAAATAGAGTCAGTGGTTATGAGAGACTGGGAAGGGCAGAGTGGAGGAGAAACAGATAAGGGGCACCAAACATAGGTAGGAGAAATTAGTTCTGGTTTCCTATAGCACAGTAAGATAACTTTTGCCTATTAAAAAAAAAATCTGTGGTCTATTTTAAATAACTGGAAAGGGAGATCTCAAGATTTCCCAAGACACAAAGGTGTTTGAGGACACAGAAGGACTTATTACCTTGACATGATCACGACACACATTATACATGTATCAAATTTCACACTCCAGCCCATAAATATGTACAAATATTAATTCTCAATAAAATGAATTTTCAAAAGCTTTAAGTTTCTTTACATGCTCTTTCATTCCAGAAATTTCCAACCCAAACACCTTACATCGGCTGCCCATAGATAACTTCTCTGAGTTCTTTGTTTAGGTCGGGGGAGGAATTTCCCATTTTTCTTCAAGCTGCTAAATACAGGGTCAGGCATGTTTGTAACCTTTGGGCTGTCAACTTTAAATCAAAAGAATGGGACAAAATAATTGTCCTGTTCCCTACTTAACATCTTTTCAGCACTTATTGTGGTTATGGAATAAGCTGCGAGACCCACAGAAATCAGGAAAGGTGTGGCTTCATGTCTCTGAGGAACACAAGGAAAATGAACATGTAATTGCTGCTTGGCTCCATTGTCACGTAGCCAAACTTTTTCATTTTACACCTCAAATAGAAAGGAATGAAGAAGGCCACAGTTTTGTCATCTACCCTCGTGACTTCACCGCTGTGTTTGTGATGAGACCCTTGACACTCCTGGCCTCTTCTGAGTCCTCAGCGTTTCTAGAGAATCCATTTGTGTCATCTTTGTGTTCTGCCACCACCTCTACCTGATTAGGTTCACTCATGCCAATCCGTCCTTGTTCCTGGGCTGATTGCATATAATGCTGCTTCATTCTTCCCCTGAAGTGTAAACATATATTACATCATAATCGATGA
This sequence comes from Erethizon dorsatum, assembly GCA_028451465.1. Taxonomy (NCBI): domain Eukaryota; kingdom Metazoa; phylum Chordata; class Mammalia; order Rodentia; family Erethizontidae; genus Erethizon; species Erethizon dorsatum. Next base: position 16,503,253 of record CM051824.1, read on the forward strand.
TCTCACATTTGTCTCCCTATGCTATAAAGTCTTTGTTATTTCCTAGTCCTCTGTGGTTCCAGACAAATAATTTCCACATCTGTTGCTACTTTCTTGAGACAGTGTTCCAGAATTAACAAAAACAGCACTCTACACAATATCATATCTGACAGATACCTGCATTGGTATTGATGTATATTTCCTTCTGTCTTCAGGAAGGTATGAGGCATAAATACTCACTAACCTTACCATAATCTTCTCTCTTTTATTTAACTTTAGCTGTTCAGTTCTGTTAAAGGATATAATAGAAACATATGTCAGGCTTCTCATTCCTTTTTTGTTTCAAGATTTCTGGAAGATATTGTTTTAACTTTCTGCTCATTTTAATCACCCCACCAATCAGACTGCAAATGTGATCAATTCCTTGAACTCTTCTTTCTGTCTTCATTAAACATATACCTGCTATCAGGAAATATAATATTTAGGATGAACACAGAGACAAAAGACATATTCTCTGCATCCAAGTCTTATGGCAAAGCAGACAAGTAAATCAACAGGAACTCTGCAATGTGATACACGGTATGACAGAATTAAAGACAGAGTGTTACAGTGAGGCAGAGGAAGCATAACAGATCCGCAAATCCTCCTGAGGGTGGAAAAATGTAAGATTTCACAGTGATAGATGCTTTAGCTGAATAGTGAGCACTGATAGAAAAGTGATGATGGGGGAATGTTATGCCATTTTTCAGCTTGGGGAATTGAAAAGTAAACAAAAAATTGCCATTCTTATAAGCACAGGGTCAAGATTATCAAAGATTATAAAGAAAACATTATCAAGAACCTATAAAGAACTGAACAAAATCAGAACTCCCAAATTTAAAGACCCAATCCAAAAGTGGGCATCTGAAGTGAATATACACTTCTCAGAGGAACAAATACAAATGGCAAATAAATATATGAAAAAAATGTTCGACATCACTTGTCATTCGAGAAATGCAAATTAAAACAACACTGAGATTCCATCTCACTCCAGAAAGAATGGCTGCCATCAAGAAATCAACCAATAACAAATGCTGGCGGGGCTGTAGGGAGAAAGGAACCCTTCTCCACTGTTGGTGGCAATGTAGACTGGTGCAACCACTGTGGAAATCAGTGTGGAAATTCCTCAAAAAACTAGGAGTAGAGGTTCCATTTGACCTAGCTATCCCTCTTCTAGGTATCTTCTTGAAAGAATTAAAAGCACTGTGCTATAGCAATCTATGCATACCCATGTTTATAGCAGTATAGTTTGTAGTAGCTAAATCTTGGAAACAACCCAAATGCCCATCAACTGATGAATGGATAAAGAAGATGTGTTTTTCTTTTTTTATACAATGGAGTACTACTGAGCCATAAAGAATAAACTTGAGACATTTCTAGATAAATGGATATGCCTTGAGACCACACTCTTAAGTGAAATAAATCAGACAGACATGTGTAAATAACACATTGTTTCTCTGGTGTGAGAAGCTGAAAGTGTAAATAAGGAGAAAAATGTGTACTAGACATTGTGAAATAGGAAGAAATTGTTCAAGTGGGAAGGGGAACTAGGGAGGGAGGAGGGGGAAGAAATGAAGGGAAAAGAAAAAATGAGAAAAGAAGGATAAAATGGAAGCAAAGCTTTGTAAATAAGGAGGAGAAGAGGGTTTGAAGGGAGGGGAGGGGAATGGTAAAAAAAAAAGAGGAATCCAGATATATCGTGTACAGGTACAAATTCCCTATGATGAATGTGATTATTGTGTATATCTAAATTGTACCAATAAAATTAATTTAAAAATTACGGAAAACACAGAACTCACAAAAAAAAAGTTTCATGTAGCCTCTGGTATTTTGAAGCACCCAATTTCCATTGTAGTGTACTGGCTCTTCTCATCTTCTTTAAGATAATTGGAGAAGCTGAAAACTGCGCAACAAATTAAGTGCTGTATTTGGCATAAAAACAGAAGGGGTCAGAGAATGTAGTATAATTTCTATAACCACTTTTAGTTTTGTAAAAAGAGAGAATCCTTGACGTTATTTGAGAAATTATTATAGTGATGAAAGGTGTATTTAGTGGAATTATTTTAGCAGGAATAGTAGGATACGATTTCCTAACAAAAACAATTTTTAAGGAAGTGATAATAGTTTCCAGATGAGACAAACCAAGACCAAATATCTTTAGTAATATTAAGATCAAGGCCTAAAACCAGAGAGAAAATTTAAATAACAGATTGGGATAACCAACCGAATAAAAATATTAAACATGAGTTAATTAAAAATATTGGTGTTATTCCCTGGGGTTCAATAATTTTTGTTTGTGAATTAGAACTTCTAGGTGCAATGTGAACGTAAGTATGAGTTTCAGAATACACCCATCCTGTGACCGACCTAACACGTTGAAAATTCCAATTTATAAATGCGGAGCTATTCTAAACCTATGCTGGGAACTCAGGATGGGTACCTGCCCCATGACACATACTTAAATAATTTCTTCTCAAATATCATGTTAATGAGATCCTACTGAAAAAAGATATCAAGAGTTGATATGGACATACAACACAAGATTATCAGTAATTAAAGGGAAATGTACCATGTTGGTGACCTTTTCTTTAGAAGTGGAGGAACGAGAAAGGCTAAGGTGAGGGTGGACTACAGAACAGCACTTGAACACGACCATGTGCAGACAGCTTAACAACAGCATTCGAAAGTGACATTGATGGAAGAAGGACAGTTTCCTTCCCATGAAGCAGGGACTCATCAGTGTGCCTGGAAATAGTCACTAAACCCCAGGGGCAGCACACTGTCAAATATCTGGCATGGGGTGGAGATCAAATTAAAAACAGAATTCAGATATTCTGCCTCTGGAACAATTATTTTTCTTCCTCAAGACAGAAAAGAGATGATGGAAGAAAGGTAGTCATTTCTGGTGTCACCAAAGACCTGGCTCTCCCAACCTTTCTTAGGCTTCTAGATCCCTGAACAGGTAGGTTATTTAAATTTCTACCAGACAGGGGCAGGTGAGATAGCTCAATGGCATAAGCGCCTGCCTGGCATGCGTGAGGTCTTGAGTTCGACTCCCGGTACCCACATAAATGAAGTGAGTGAAGGAACACACACACACACATGAGAAGAGAAGGGAAAGGAAGTCAAGGGAAGGCAAGAGAAGGGAAGGGAACCTGTGTTTATGAAGAAGCAGGAATTTGATTTTAAAATTGTAGAAAACGGGCCGGTGAGATGGCTCAGCGGCATAAGCGCCTGCCTTGCAAGCGCAAGGGCCCGAGTTCGACTCCCGGATCCCACATACGAAAAAGGGGCCGGTGATATCGCTCAGCGGCACGGGCGCCTGTTGGCGCGCGAGGTCCTGAGGTCGACCCCCCGGTACCCACAAAAAAAAAAAAATAAAAAAAAATAAAATTGTAGAAAACGCACATCTATTTTTTAAAAACTCTATGAAAAGAAATATAATTAGAGCTATCTTCTGTGTATATTCAATATGATTAAGAATATATTTGGAGCTTATGATAAAAGAAATAATAAATAACACAATAGTCAAGAATCTTTGGCTGTGATATATTGTAAGCCATTAAAGAACAGCTTAAGCCAAACAGAAAATGCGTTGTCACCCTACTTTTCAGTCCAGGGATCAACATGGCTGTCATGGCAAGGTCTCGAACAATGTCCTAGAGATGGGACACTTTTATCATCTTTCCTCTACTTTGCCTTGCTTTCTTTTTTTCTTATGCAGATTTTTCCAAATGATGTCCATTAGTGATTAAAGTCTAAAAAGATATTTTTCTAATGATTTGTATAAAATATCTCTGAATAGGGTCTTCTTTTTCTACGTGGATCACCTACACATGTTATACACAAGATACATAGTCGGTTCTCTATTACACCCAGTTTTTTGGGTATGGAGCGAGGACCGGTCCCAACCAAAGCACAGGGATGAAAAAAATGATGTAATGTCATTTATTCAAGTGGCAAATCAGGGCGCTGTTAAAGAAGATAGAGTGCATACTAAACAGAAAACAATAACAGCTACCCACTGTATTCTCTGCCTTGGAATTTCAGAGATCACATGTCTCTATTTTCATAGGATATATTTAAAAATAATGTAATGTAATAGAACTACCTCACATATCTCTAAAAATGTATGCACTTTACTTCTCAAAGAAACAGTTATCAGTTTCTGTACATCTCCAAGTTCAGGATCTTTGAGTGATGTTCACTGTTCATAATCATTTTTCTAGAACATAGGAGATACAAAAATAACCATAATAAAAAAAGAAAAAGATAACTCATTTAGAAAGTAGACAGAAAGCTGCACAATTTCACAAGTTGTTACATATAGCATATCTTTAAAGAAGATCCCTATTTGCTGGTGGATCAAAGACCATTGTCAGGATCTGAGTCAGCCTCAGGAAGGATTTCTGAATCTATTATTCTCCTTTTTCACGTGAGCTGGGCAATGAGGAGTATTGCCCTTAAAAGAAGTCTAATATTTGAAGTCCATTTCTTCTTGGTGTCAATTTGGCAGCTTGAGGCTTGAAAAATCAATAACCACTTTGAGCCAAGCTTGGACTCCTCCCAGAATGAAATTACCTTAATTGCTGGAGATTTCATAGTGATGATTTAGACTACCACCCGGCTTCCATTTTCATAGATACCTCTCATTTTCATGGCCATTACTGAAGCCCTTTTGGTAACACATCTTCTGATATCAGCATGGCTCATGGAGGGCAGCAACTACTGAGCTTTGTTTTCCGTAGTGGCAATTGGATCCAGAGCCTTTTACTTAAACTACATCCCAGGCATTTTTTTTGTTAGACAAGGTCTCACTAAGCCACTAAGTTGCCCAAGAGGGGGTCAGAATTGTGAACCTCCTGCCTCAGTCTCCCAGAGTGCTGGGATTACAGGTGTACACTACCACACCCAGCCTACTTGGCTTTTTAATTATGCTGGTGCTCTTCAGCAGCACATTTTTTTCAACTTTGTGGTACCCTCAATCTTTTATCTTTTTTTCCTATGTTACTTATGTTATGGTTTGGATCTAAAATGCCCCCCAAAGACTCATACATTTGGAAGATTATTATGGGGGCTACAGCTGGCTTGCTGTTATGAGATAGGATTTGATTGGCAGACCTGAGTGACTGGGGAGTGATCTGGAATGGTCGATTTCCCTCCCTGGCTCCTCCCTTCTTTCTCTGCTTCCTGGCCACTGTGGTTTCCTCCCCTGAGCAGCTTTCCTCCATCCAGGTCCTCCTACTTAGTTCAAGAAATGCTATCCAGTGTCTGTCTGCTATAACCAAGCAACAACAATACACAGATTTATTAATCCATCCTTGCTACTGCAAATCTCTAGCGAGAGATGGCATGTAAAAAGGTAATTACATCATGATGTGCCACAGCAGAACCATGTAACTTTACCTGATAAAAGCAAGTTAGAGTTATCAAAAGTATGTGTAAAAGGCTATGGCATTGTTGAGCTGGATAGAAAAGTATACTAGGTAAGATAGTTCAGAAATAAATAGTTCATTAAAAACACATACAAAGGATGGTTATATGAAATAGCCTGGTGTTAATTAATTGAACACATAGAGGCTGGGGATGTGGCTCAGTTGTAGGCTCTTGCCTTACATGCACAAGGCCCTGAGTTTGATCCCCAGCACCACCAAAAAAAAAAAAAAAAAGTTAATTGAACACAATTACAGTAAGTGATGTTGACCCGTATACCATATAAAGAGAAAGGAGTATATTATTTAACATCAATTCATTTTGCTTTTATTTTTATTAATATATAACTCACATAATATAAAAATTAACTATTTGAAAATGAACAAATCTGTGGCACTTAGTATATCCTCATTATTATGCAACCACTACCTCCAACTAACTCTAAAATATGTCTATCACTCCCAAATAAAACTCAGTACCCATTAAACAGTTATTCCCATTTCCATACTCTCTGCAGGCCTTGGCAATGACCACTGTGCTTTCTGTCTCTAGGGATTTATCTATTGGCCTTCTCACTAATCTATATCTCCTGCTCTTTTTTGGATTTTCTAATTTTGAGATAGGGCATTGCTATGTCAATAAGTAGCCCAGGCTAGACTTGAACTTGCCTTCCACCTGCCTCAGTCTCCCAGAGTGCTGGGATTACAGACGTGCTCCACCATCCCTGCTCAGTTTCCAGTTCTCTTGGATATATATCTAGGAGTCAAATTGCTAGGCCATTCTATGCTTTACTTTTTGAAGAACCACTAAACCGTTTTCCACAGTGACTTAATCATTTCACATACCCAATTAGGATTCTCTTTGAACAAATATAGTAGAAAATTTAATAAAAGGTGTCTTTCTTTTCTTTTTTTTTTTTTGTGGGTACCGGGGGTCAAACTCAGGACCTCATGCTTGCCAGGCAGGCGCTTATGCCACTGAGCCATCTCACCAGCCCAATAAAAGGTGTCTTAATAGATAATTCTTTTAAGTGTAGAGTTATGTTCGAAATCATGTGGCATTCTGCTTTTTTAGCAATCCTGTTTTCTTATATTTCAGAGGTCAACAAACAACTGACCATGGCCTTTGACATCCGTAAATTAAGTTTACTTGGTGCCTGATCATTTTCATTCATTTATATCCTCTCTTTGGTGGGTTAGGCCCTATATTGCAGAGTTGAGTTGATACAAAGACAGTATGGCCTGCAAAGCCATAAATATTTACTATTTTGCTTTTATGGAAAAAGTTTGTGAAATTTTATGTAATTTTTTCTCTTTTTAAAGGTACTTCTGATCAACCTCAGTTACATTTGATTCCCCTATATTTGCCACATGTCCCTAGCTAGCTGCAAGCAAGGATTGGAAATGTAGTTTTTACTTCGGGTGGTTCAGAACCCACATAAAATGTGGGTTTTCTTCACAAGAAACAACGAGAAAAGAGTTTCTTGAATATTTATCAAGTTGTAGGAGACAGACAGTATCCATGAAAGGACTGCATAAACCCTAGATATATCCACAATCTCCCTGAGAATTATGGAATCTGGATAGGCAGGTAGAAAGGGAAGAGCTCACCCAGACCAAGCAGAGAATCTCAGAACCAACTAGAGTCCTTCTTTCTCACTGCAAATATCTTACAACAGTTAAAAATGGGTAGATGAATAATAAATCCCTATCTTCCTTGATAAACTGAGTGATTTTTGAGTTCACTAGGCCTCATTTTCTGGTTAATTTAAAGGTCTGACTAAAGTTTTACCTCTCATAATTGAGTTCAATGTAGCATAATTTCTAGGTCTAATTGGATTTTTAAGAGCTGTATTTGGAGAGAGGTTGAGGGGTTGGGATTACTAGTAAATACGTTTTCTGAATAGGAAAGATTTTTAAATGTTTCAACATCAGCTTTTAACTTTTATGAAGTGAGAAGCATCTTTAAATTGATGACATATAGCTTTATTAGAGGGTTTTCCTTCTTAGAGATAAAATAATGGTGTTTGTAATGATAGTGTCTCTGATCTGATGAAGTGTGATATAAACAAAATGGGTTTAGAAATGGGGTAGGAGTCACCTAAGTGCAGATATTTGGCCTCAATAATGCTGTGTGCTGGGATTAATAGAAACATATTACTTCCATTTATAGCGAGTATTCATTCGGAGCCTGACCCCATTTGGAGACAAGATTCATGGTTCATCCAAGATTTCCATGTTTTATACCAAATGATAATTAAATAGCTATACTTTTAAGATTGTTTTCTTATTGCTTCCAGATGAATACTGACCCTTATCCGCTACTCATTCCCATGCTTTTAATTCATAAAAATGTTGTTTATACAAACAGAAGGCCCAGGAACTTCTACAATGATGTTCTGTTCTTAATAGGAGCTGTCAATTATCTTCAGGACATTAAGTAATATATGTGATGTATTTAATAATCTTTAATGCTCTTTGCTTAATCATGACACAAAGAATCCAATGTGTGGATTCATGACATCTTGTAACATCCAATATTTTCTTCTTATTAAGGTAGAAATCTTGTTTAATCAAAGCTGTTTAATCCATGGGACCTCATTTTCTGTGTGAATTTTCGATGTGCCTGGAAAGACGCAAATTAACATTTGCCAGATAATTTCTTTCTAGGTGGAGATCAATGAGTGGGTCAGGTGTCAGAGAGTGATAGAGAGGGTATGTGAAGTGGAATCAGGTGTTTATGGATTTAGTTTTGGCTCCCATAGTAACTGACTGTGCAATATTCACAGTGGAAGACACTATGTGAGTAATAGAGGAAATCCCTGTAAGAAAGATCTTTGTGCGTTGGCTTAGGAATTCTCAACCATGAATTTACTGAATATTAATATGATTATAAATATAAAATAATTGAAATGATTCAGTATTATACAAGTAAAAGAACAGAAAAAAATGCCCTGATATATACTGGATTATAATTTAAAAGGAGATATATTTAAGGTTATATTACTCTACAAAGCATCCTGGACCAATTTCTTAGCTATCTGTAAGCCAAAATTTAAATCTTTACCTCACAGAGTACACTAACATGAATTTCACATCCTATGCAGTTAAAACTCAAAAGTAAAATCATAAAAAGTTTCACATTATGCATATTTGATCCTCAAATATAGGAAACTTTTATAAGCATTACAGCTGTCAATTGATTTGTGTAAGACTTTTTATGTAGCATTTTGTAGCAGGTGATCTACTTCATGATAGTAGATGGATGGACATACATTACCTCCCCAAACCCCATTCCCAATTCCTATGAAAGGAAAAGAATAGGGTTAAAGGTAATACATTAATAACCCTAAAGCACTGTAAAGATGTCAGGGCTTTAGAGATTTGACAAGTTTCTGGAAGATGAGAAGGGGACTGAATGATTAAAATGAGCAGTGTAGCCCAGCCCAGACGCTGAAGGCTGTTCCACGCGTAAAATCTGGTAGAGGCACCGAGACAGCACTCAGAGACGCAGGTTGGCAGAGTCAGAGCAGGTAGGAACGATGAGTGCAAATAAATTGAAAAGTGTCTATCAGGAGAGCTTACTTCCAAATGGTGGTGTAGCTTATTGCAAGATACTCATTAAAGAAAATGGATAAGGTGCCTAGAGAAACTCTGGCGCTAAAGTAATGCTTGCTTTATTTGTCTTTGGAGGAGGAGTGGGATGGGTGAAGGGACTATGTCTGCATTTTCTATAATCACACAACCTACTCTGAAACCTATTACTGTACATGGTAAACTCAACCCATATAAAACAAAGGGCACGGTCATGTCTCCTCCCACTTGGGTAAAAGTTTCACTTTTAAATGAAATGAGATGTGTCACACGATAAGGAACACCTTCTGTGTACTCTTTCATTCATGCATATGGGCAGCCAAGACATGTTTTAAGCATTTCATTGTTAAACCAGAAGAATAAATCAATCCCCACCCTGCGCCACTTTTACCACATCTGATTTGGACAATTACTAAAAAGCCAGTTCAATGAAAAAGACAAACACATACTCCATTTTTGATATGATTAGGAAATGCAATGAATTATAATGTATGGAGATTGAAATATAAGAGAGACAGAGTAGGATATGGCACAACTACTGGAGAGAAATGAAAAGACCATAAAGCTCCTCAGAAAGGAAAAAATAAAAGATTCAGATAGAGAATCTGAGGTACTGAGTGTGGAGAGCTGAGGGGTAGAATTGAATGTCAGTAATGTAGATCCCCAGGTCCTTAATTCTACTTCCATACCTCATTCATTATAACTGATTATATTTTGCAACCCTATGGAGACTTAAATTCCAGAGAAGATTGGGCCTGCATAGATTACCAGGAAAAAAACTGCACAGCAGGTTTGGGAAAAGATACAAACTGCAAAAACAAGCTTTTATTTCTACCTCTGGTGAGAGAAGATTAGCCTGGTATAGAACAGTGTTCATGTACATAAAGAGAAAAAAGAGAACAAATGAAATTTGACTAAAAGAATTGAAAATATTCCAAGGCACTGAGAACTTAAGAGGCTAAGATGCCCTAAATAGGGATGCAGAGATAAATGAGCTGCTGGTCACTGCTGCTCTTCCCTGGAATATTTGCCAATACTCAAGTTGTGACTAAGAGATGAGAGGAGGGAGACCTCGGTGAATATTCCAGAATTTTAGATATAAACCTCCGAAGAAGGAGGCTATAGTATGAATGGCTCTGCCTTAATTTTTTTTTTTTTTTATATGCGGGTACCGGGAGTCAAGCTCAGGACCTTGTGTTTGCCAGGCAGGCGCTTGTGCCGCTGAGCTATATCACCGGCCCATCCTCCTCAAATTTTGAATCCTACTCTCCACTGTGGTACTGACAGGTGCGACTTTTTTAAAGTAACTTGTGCTTCCTCCATGACCAATGCCTATGCTTTAAAAAGAGATAGAGAAGTGCATGTTTCCTATTTCTTCTGCCATGTGAGAATGCAAAAACTAGTGAGTGTAAAGCTGTCAGTGGTCTCTGCATCTGGTGGGATCTTGCAGGTGAACTTTCCAAACTCTAAGAACATAAGCAGTACGTTTTTATTGTTTATAAACTACCCAGCCCAAGGTATTTTATTGTAGCATAAAATAGACAAAAGCACATGTGTCCAACCTGCAGCCCAGCTCAAGAGCCGCACGTGGTCCTAGACAGTTTGTAATGTGTCCCCACGAGATTATTGACTTTTAATATTATGATGTGATTTTTAAAGATATTCTTTATGACTTGACTGTGTGGTGTTTTGTAAGAGGAGCTCAGTGGAATGCTACCTCTGCCTCCTGCACAAAGTCAATGGAATTGAAACTCAAGTGTATTAGATGTTAAATGCACAGCTGGCTGCGGTGGCAGATGCCTGTCCCTGTAAGAGGGAGGCCAGCCTGAGTAACATAGTGACTGAGTGAGACTCTTCTTCAGAACAGAACTAAGAAAAGGTTTGAGGATATAGTAGCTCATGGAAGGCCCTGTGTTCAGTCTCAAGTACTGCAAAAACAAAATAAAGTTACATGCACTTTGCGATTTGGCTAGTAAGAGGTAGTGATTACGGATAATAGAATGGCAACTGTCAAGACAGACATTGATTGTTATTAAATAGACATGTAAATTTTCTTATTTAGTGATTAAAATTGGGCTTGCTGTTATATTGTAAAATAATTTAATAAATTCAGTTAGTGTTTTAGCATCAAATTTGTTTTGCTCATAATATTGTTTTACTTACATATAAACAATCAGTAATACCTGAAAATAATTGTTTACTTATTTATTAATTTTTGGAATGTATAGAGTTGCAATCAGACATCCAACACACAAAAAAAAACTCTGAATAAAATTTGTTTCTTCACTAGACTTTATAAGGCCTTTCTCTTCAGAGAAAACTATCCCTTAGTTTGAAATCATGTCTTATTCATGACATTGCTTTTCGGGAGTAGGTACATTTGTGAACAAATATTTTCAAGGACAAAGTACACTAAGAGTAAAATTCGATGAAACATTTCTGATGACCACCTTGAAAATTCACTAGGAACTGTAACCACCTCCATTGAACTAGATAGTAATGCGTTATTTCTGCAAAAATGGGGTGAAATATCTCAGTACTTTTATGTTTATGTTGCCCTTTTTTTAGTGTTGTAGAAGAAAAATATTTGAAAAGGAAGTTTTTTTAGTTATATACATTAACTATATGATATATTGTGTACGAAGCCCTCCTCTTTACTCTATTTGACCCAGGCAAGTCAAAAGTTTGAACATCCATGGACTAAGGCAAAATACAATGACAGTAGAGGGCAAATTTGATTTGAGTTACCATAAACAAAACTAAAGCCATCTGGAAGTGAGTTCAGGTCAGGGACTATTTTGAGGCAATATGTCCCTATGCTAAGTGCATTTTAAAAAAAGCCAAAGTTAATTCTTTTTGTAGCAGGAAAATTTCACCAAGAACTTTAATTATTTCATGTCAAATGAAATCAATTATCAATTATTATGGTAAGAATTGTCTTCTGACCTTAGCAAAATGTAGCGGGCCCTGTATAGCTGTCTAGCGCCCCACCCCCATCTCCACCCCCTAGGGCTGGGCATCAGGTGGCAGCATGCCAAGGTTATCCTCCACTGCGGCTGGACAGTGATGGTTGTAACTGGTGGAGTTTCTTGATAAGGATGGGATGGGTGCAGAATACACATAATTTTTCTCAAGCACCCTTGCTTTTGATTCTGCTTTTGCTGCTCTTAAATAGAGTCCCTGTAATTGTCGGTTGGAAATTAGCACAGTGGTATAGCAAAGGAGTGTGGGGAGTGTCACTTCAGCAATGCCTCAGCCCCCAAATTGTCCATTGCTTGTGAGTAACCCCTAATAAAATAATTTGCTCACCACACTGGACTTGTCCAAGACATTTTCTCTGCTGAGCGGTCTCAGTTAGAGGCAGACATTTATTTTACATCTCTCCAGGAAATTCAGGCAACAACTGTGAATACAAAGTTATATTCTCACTGGTGACTATGCTACCTAAAATTATACTCCCATCAAATTTCCCTTTCTCAGCAGGTGAGATAGCTCAGCGGCCTAAGCGCCTGCCTGGCAAGCGCGACATCCTGAGTTCACCTCCCGGTACCCACATAACAGGAAAAAAAGGGCTGGTGAAAGCGCTCAGTGGCACAAGTGCCTGCTGGCAAGTGCGAGATCCTGAGGTCGACTCCCAGTACCCACATTAAAAAAAAATTTCCTTTTCTCTCTTTTTCTACATAATCTCTTATATCTTTATCTACGGTACACCATGCAACTTTATTTTTAAGTTGCTTTTGCATCTTTTGCACTACAATATAAACTGTACATGGATAGGCTGGATGTTTTATTACTGTATCCCCAGCAGTGAGAATTTGCATCGATTAATTATTTGTTAAAGCATTCATATGCATTTATATAAGGCCCTTATGGATACAGGACCCTGAGGGAAATATACCAACAATGTAGCAGTGACTGCATCCTGTTGGGTGGAGATTGTATTATAATTTATTTCCCTGATATTTCTTTATTTTCCACCTTTTTTTTACCATTACCATGCACTATTTCTGAAAGCATTTCATAAACATATTATTTCATTGAAAGTCACTAAAGTAGAAAATATCAAGTTCTTTCCCTCCTACAGAGTCATTGTTCAAATTCACAAATTACAAAAAAAGTATGATCTTCTAACACTACCGTGCTGTGTACAGTCACAGTGTCTGCTGTGTTCCTATTTTGTCATGCCTGTGATTTGCCCAGGTCAGCTTGCAGGACTATGGTGATGAAACAGAGCCACGTTAACCAGGCTGTGAAAATTACAATTTCCTGTGTCCACGGTCCAGGATCCCACAATTACACAAGACACAAAAAGACACGTATGAAGACTAAAAGAGCCTCTGCCCACACACTATTACACATGCTCCTAATAGCTTTTACCATCAAATTCTCATTTATTATATTTTTCTACACGAATTGAGTATTGTGAAATATTCAATTGAATTAAAAATACAACCTTGGGCCGGTGAGCTGGCTCAGCGGCGTAAGCGCCTGCCTGGCAAGTGCGAGGGCCTGAGTTCGACTCCTGGAACCCACATACGAAAAATGGGCCAGTGATATCACTCAGCGGCATGGGCGTCTGCTGGCGCTCAAGTTCCTGAGTTCGACCCCCAGTACCCACATACACACAAAAAAATACAAACTGTATTTAATAATCAATGAATAACCCTTTTAAGAATGTGTTATCAATGGATGACCAGTGTGCCTTCATTAAAATAAGTATAATTATAACTCCCAACAAAAGAACATGATGCTTTGACTTGCACAGCTAAATAAAATGTCTATGAAACTTTTTGAAATACTAGCATTATCTTCAAGATTAATATTAATATTTTATGAGTGCATCCATGTCTGAAGTTTGTTGGTTGGAAATTAGATAGAAGCCGGGCTTTCTCAGTTCACTTTATAAAATATGGGCAGTTAGGCTTCTGGCTACCCTTCACTCTGAAACACTGCTTACCCTACAGCACACACTGGCAAAGTCTGGAAGGTGACTCAAGGAGCAAAACTGGTTCCATAAGAAAATTTTAATGCATCTCTGACTGCTCCTGTAAGAAAGGGCCAGATCCCATCTCATTGGTCACCCCTCATACTAAATCTGTCAGTCAGAAAAAATGAAACAAAACAAAACAACCCCCCACCAAAAAAAAAAAAAACCCCAAAAACAAAACAGCTTTGCACCAATGTCATCTCCTTTGGAAACATTCACTTTTAAATAAATGGATACAAATAAACCAAAAAGAAAAACGAGTGGAAGAAGTGAGAGTAAAAACAGAATCTACCAGGTATTGGAGGCATTTTAGCAAAATTTCTAACATGAAAGTTACAGACGAAAACCAATCTTACAACCAAAAACTTTGGTAAGACAAAAATCCATCAGAGATTAGGCATTCAGGATGGGCATAAAGGAAGGGGTTGAATGACAAACTGCCATGGAGCTGTGAGGAGCCTGGTCTGCTCAGCTCTGGGGCTGCAGAACCTTCAGAAATGGGCCACAGGGACAATCATTTATGGCTAAAGAGACACATTAGTAGAAATGACAGAAAGAACCAGGAACAACTGGGATAAACTAGCAAAAACGAAACAAATTAAGGCAGTAGTCAATAATTCATTTCTATACCCCCCCAAATACACAAGTTTCAGGTTGTTTTGTACTTTCTTTACAAATCTTCCACAGTTATATATGTAGAGAAAAATGATTGCATATATAAATGATTTTAAATATAAATGTTTGCAGAAGTGAAGAAAACCTAAATCAGTTGATGAGGTTATCTTTATAACTGCACAAGTTTAACATAAAATGTGTATAAATAAATATTAGATATAAACAGAAATCAAATTTCTGTATAAATAATTTATAAACTTTATTTGTACTGCACCTTATTAAAAATAGGTGAATAAATTGAGTTTATTCCAGAATCTACCAATGCAATTCATTATAAAAACAAAACAAAACAAAACAAAAAATGACTAATAAGCCCTGCAATATATTAAACTGTATCAACAAGGTAATAAATAAAAATCTAGTTTGAGGGGGGCAAAATAGTTCTTAGAAGATTCAAAACTCATTTTCTAAAATATAATTTATATATTAAAATGCTAATGGGTAAAATTTTAATTTGATGGAAGAAGAAATAATATTCTCTAATATTCAAATCTCATTCATAATTAAAAGCATTTGAATTAAAGTAGGAATGGAAGGAAATATCTTTAACTTAATAAAAAAATTATCTAGGGCTGGTGAGATAGCTCAGCGGCATAAACGCCTACCTGGCAAGAGGGAGGTCCTGAGTTCGACTCCCGGTACTCACATAAAGGAAAAAAAAGGGCTGGTGATATCGCTCAGCGGGCATAAGCGCTTGCTGGCAAGCACGAGGTCCTGAGGTTGACTCCCGGCACCCACATAAAAAAAAATTATCTATATATTATTCCACTCCAAAAATCCGATATAATGATAATGCACTTGATGTGTAGTATCTTAAGACAAGAAACAAACAAAAAAGATGAAAATGACTCTTACTATGCAACTTGAGATTCTATTATGCAACATTGAAAAAGGATCTGAATCTTAGAGAATACTATTTTTCCATCAAATTAAAATTTTACCCATTAATTAATATATAAATTATATTATAGATAATGAGTAATTTTCTTTCTATGCTTAGAATTTTTGAGTATGTATTATCTCATACTTCCTATACAAGCAATACAAGTATTTAATTTACAAGTTATGATGTTTTATAATCAGATCTATTAGAATGCCAAATTTATAAAACATCAAGGAGGGGGAAATTTCAACAAGCAAAATCTAACGCAATTTTCAAATAGAATCTCAGTGTATATATAATTTTAAAATTATGACTACTTGGAATGGAAGAGAAAATAAATGTATAATGAAATTGTGGAGAAATTTTCAAAATGCTATTAAAGGACATGGGAAAAATACCTGGATAATTACGGTACACATACACATGGATGCAAAGTCTCAATTCCAGGATGGTGTTATTTTCCCAAAGGTAAATATAAAACTCCAGTTGTTTCAATCATGGCCCCAATAGTAGTTTTCATAAAATTTAGTAATCTAATTCTAAAAGTGATATGGAAAAATTAAAGAGCAATCCAAAAACTGAGCAAAGAATTAGGGAAATGGAAACTCATAGAAATTTGTGTAATCACTTTGGAGAAGAATTTTGTTACATTAAATCAATTTGCAGATTAACAGAAATGTGACTTCAGGATACAAGATAGAGAGCACTTTTACATGCACAAGAAAACTATGATCTAATTACAGAGTTATTTACAATAGCAAACTGTTAATCAATACAAATGTCTACAATAGGAAAATCTATCATATGCTATATTCAGAAAGTATAAAACCACAAAGCAATTCATCTGAATAAAAAGTATTAAATACCTTATGTGGGAAAGAATAGGCAAGATACATAATGCTATATAAAGCATGATAGATTTAATAACATGCAAACCCACAATAAACTTTGTTTATAGATACGTACAAATGTAATCATGCACTATGAAAACATTTACTGCAAAGACACAGATCACTTTTATAATAGTGGTTACCTCTAGGAGAAAAAGAGGACTGGGATTAAAGGAGATATAAAAGGTTTTTTATCTGTTGTGTTTAACTACAAAATTTGTTAGATATAATAATTGTGTATATGCATATTTATTATGATATACTCTTGTATTATGAATATTTGAAAATTAAATAAAATGTATCTAATATATAATAGAATTATTAGTTTTCTAGTTTCATTTTTAATCTATTAAAATAAAGTGCTGTTTCGGTGGCAACACAGTTCTTTTGTAAATTAAGCTTTCTACAAAAATAGCTAAAGATTACCAGATGGAGAGGAGTTGAATATTAGACCTGTAGCTCCAGCAATCATACAAAGGGATTTAAGATATTTTATAGGAGATGCATTCTCACAATGGAAGGAAAAATAATAGACAGATGTCTCATTAGCTCATGCATCTCATGTATTTTTCATCTGTAATTTTTGAGAATATCACCCAGCATTCCAGATAAGCAGAAGAGTGGTTTGGTTGTGAAATAAAACAATATATATACAGTAGAGGGTTTGTTGTGATCATCTTTCATTTCAGACAAATGATTGTCATTCACTAGAAAATATATCGAGCAAATTCAAATTGCATTATTTAAATATACTGGGCATCTCTCTAGGACCAGCAGAGAGTTGACTTCAGTTTTGAGACCAAGGTGAATTTAGTGGAAGTTTTCATTGGATTGGTATGAGTTAGGGTATCTCTATGCATAACTTTCTCATTTCTGATATAATCCCATGTGTGCTAAGGTTTTCCTAATTGAAATATAACAGCTGCTCTTCTGTTGCAAAATCTCCTGGAAAGTATCACCTCACCATTTTTAAAAAGCATTTATAACTAAGAACTAGAAGTCCTTGGACAGTTTAACACTGAGGAGAACAGCTTATTGCTATACTAGTGAGGGCTTCATCTCAAGAAAAGCAGTTTTCTGGTATTATCTGTGTATCTCTGAAGATCAACAGACCCAAGTGATTTTGTCAGTTAGCTTCTTGTAAACTTTAAAAAAGATATGATGATTTCTCTACTTTAGATTCTTAGATTCTATATTTTTATTTGGGATTTTGGAATCAAAATTCAATTCACTAGAATAAATTCCCCAACGGTATTTGAGGAAAAGCATTATATGTCTTTCTGCACTGTTATTGTAACTAAAATCAAGTATTTATAAGCATTGAAATGAATGATGTAGTTGCATTATTGGATAATATTATTATTGAAAATTGCCCTGCCACATGACTGAGAAATACAGGAATGTTAAATACTTTTGACCTTTTGTTGTGAAACATATGTGATAGAAAAGAAGTAGGAGAACAATTAAGTAACCATGTATTTAAAAATAGGATGGAGGGACCTCAAGATGGCGGATGAGTAAGAAGCAGGCAGCAAAACTCTCTCTAAAAGTTACCATTGGAACACGGGAATATAGCGACCCGGAAAGCGCAGGAGGGGGGGAGATGCCTCCCCGAAACCCAGAGAAGTTCTGAAGCGCAATCTGGGACCCCCGGCACCAGTGATGGGTGACTTCCAACAAAGAAGAAGGAAAGAAGGAGCAGACTGTGCGCGCGCACCTTCTACTATCCCGGGAGTTGCAGCGCCGCGGAGGCTCAATTCTACGGACACACGGTGGCAGCTGGTGCCCAGGGAGCCCCCACGGAGGATCCTGAGACAGCGGCGGGGCAGGGGAGCGGTGGAGAACGGCGCTGACCGGAGGTGAGTGTCTCTCAGCCACAGCTGCCCCGCGCCAGAGAGCGACCGGCCGGGCGCCATTGTAGGGGGTGTGGCGAAACTCAGAGCAGCTCGAAAACTGCTCTGGGAACTTGTGCTCCGGACAGGGCAGCACAGGGCCTCTCAGGCCCACGAAAGTGTGCTGAGGTCAGCAGGCGAATGAGACTGGACTCTCAGCCACACCTGTCCCGCGCCAGAGAGCGACTGGCCCGGCGCCATTGTGGGGGGCGTGGCGAAAAACCAGAGCAGCGGGAACCAGTGCAGGGAACCCGCGCTCCGGACAGCGCGCTGAGCATCTCAGGCCCAGGGATCGTGAAAGGGCGCTGAGAGCGGAGGCGAGCTAGACTGGTCTCTGCCTGAAAGTACGCGCCTCTGCTCACCGCCCGCCAGAGGGCGCTCCTGGCTTACTGGGACGGACCTGCACAGAACAGCAGAGTCAACACCTGGAACTGATTCTTTTTATTTTTTTATTTTTATTTTATTTTATTTTTCTCACTTATTTGTTTTTTGTTCTGGCGAAGGGTTTTTTTGTTTTTGTTTTGTTTTGTTTTGTTTTTTGGTGGGGTTTTATTTTTGATCTGTCTGTTTTATTGTTTTTATCTTCGTTTTTGTTTCTGTATGTGTATTTGCTCTTTCCTTCATTATTCTCTCTGGTTTTTTATATGAGTGTAAACAGCGCCTCTAACTTCTTTGTGATTGTGGTTGTGATCTGCTCTTCCTTTTATCCCTTCCTTCTCTTTTTACCACCTGTCCTCTGCACTAGTGTCCCAATTTTAGTGGGATCCCTCTTGGTCCTCTAACCTTACATCTAATTCCTTCCTCTTCTCCCAATACTCTATTTCCTCCTTAACTCATTTTAAATTTAAACTCCTCAGGGAAAAATTGACATACACAGGACTTGTATACTGCATATAATTTTTCTGGTGTGTTTTAGATTTTGTTATATAACCGCAACTCTATACAGCTAAAAGTGGTAAATAACTGGTTAGCTCAGTCTGTCATTTTCTAGGCTGTGTTTGATGCTTTAGTTAACATTATAGCCAAATGTGAAATAATTGTTCTAAACATCTTTCCTTCCTGATATTTCATGATTGAGATTGACTAAGGGACACAGAAAATACAGTGGCACAGTACCAAAGAATCAAGGACTGGGCCAAACAGGTAGCAACTTCGCATACCCAACGAATTGAAGAGGTAGGATCTGGCAGAAAGCTCAAAACCTAAAAGCAAGCTCCACTTGGAAGATACTGCAGAGAAGTAGTCATCTTCTAAAGATCTTAAACACTAGCAATAAAGTAACCTACTATAGGTAATTTGCAAACATCACCCCAGGAATTAAAGAAAGAAAAAATGAGACGACACTTAAACAAGATGCAACCCCACACATCCAATTCACCAAAGGCAAACCTAGGGAGCAACTAGGTGGGACAATCCAAAAGCCACCCACCTGGCCTATCTGAAGTGGTAACAACAAAGCAACTGAATGAGGTTCTGGAAAAAATTAAAACAGAAATAATCTCACAGATAACTGCAGAGATAATGTCTACAATGAAGACCATGCTTAAGGACACTATAGCTGATACAGACAAAAAAATAGATGAACTTAAGAAAACTATAGAAACCATGAATGCTCAGCATAGGAAAGAAATGGAATCCATAAGGCAGATTCAAACAGATATCCAAGAGATAAAAAATTCCATTGAAAGTATTTGTAGCAGAATAAGCCAATGCGAGGACAGGATCTCAGATATAGAAGACAGGCTTGCAATTAGTGATCATGAAATGGAAAAATTCTTAAAAATAGCAAGGGATCATGAAAAATCAATTCAGCAGCTGCTAGATGACTCAAAGATAAACAACTTAAGAATAATTGGAACAAATGAAAAAGCAGGAGATAGCATCAATGACATTAAAACCTTGTTCAAAGACATAATCAGGGAGAACTTTCCTGGAAGAGAAAAGGAATTTGACACCCCTATAAGTGAAGCTTTTAGAACACCAACTAGACATGATCAAAAAAAAACTTCCGCCAGACATATTATAGTCAAGATCCCAGAAATTCAACAGAAGGGCAGAATCTTAAAAGCTGTTAGGGAGAAGAGACAAATCACCTATGAAGGAAAACCCATCAGAATCACAGCTGACTTTTCAGCACAAACCCTCAATTCAAGAAGAGCTTGGAATGATGTATTTCAAGCTCTAAAGGAAAATAATTTTCAACCCAGATTGATGTACCCTGCAAAACTATCTTTCAAAATTGATGGAGAAATAAAATACTTTCATGACAAAGAACATCTGAGAAAATTTATGACCACCAAACCAGCACTCCAAAATGTTCTGAAGGACATTCTAGAAAGAGATAGGAACCCCAACAGAAGGAATCCACCAGGCAGGGCAAATAATTAAATAGCCGGAAAGCAGAAAAACAAAGAGTGGGAACCAACAACAGGAAAATATCATGACAAGTCAATACATATCAGTTTTAACCATCAATGTTAACGGTCTCAATTCACCAATCAAAAGGCACAGACTGGCGAAATGGATCAAGAAGCAAGATCCAACAATATGCTGTATACAAGAAACACATTTAATTCAGAAAGAAATTCATAGACTGAAAGTCAAAGGATGGAAAACAATACTCCATGCCACAGGAACCCAGAAAAAAGCAGGGGTAGCTATTCTTTTTGCAGACAAAGTGAACTTCAAGCCAAGAAGGATTCAGAGAGATAAAGACGGTCATTACATCCTTGTAAAGGGAACAATCCAAGAGGAAGAGATAACGATCATAAATATATATGCGTCAAATACCAATGCACCCAGCTATATAAAACAAGTACTAAAGGACATGAAAAATCAAATAAGCACTAATACAATTATATTGGGAGATCTCAATACTCCACTGTCACAAAAAGATAGATCAACTGGACAGAAAATCAATAATGAAATAGTAGAACTGAACCAAACTTTTGAACAAATGGACTTAGTAGATGTCTACAGAGTGTTCCATCCCACAACATCAGAATACACATTTTTCTCAGCTGCACATGGGACGTTCTCCAAAATAGACCACATACTAGCTCATAAAACCTGCTTAAGTAAATGCAAAGGAATTGAAATTATCCCATGCATATTATCAGACCATAATGCAATGAAATTGGAAATCAATGGCAAAAGATCTCACAAAAACTCCCTAAACACATGGAAATTAAACAGCATCCTCCTGAACAACCAATGGGTCACAGATGAAATTAAAGAAGAAATTAGTCACTTTCTACAACTGAATGATAATGACAGTACAACATACCGGAACCTATGGGATACAATGAAAGCAGTACTAAGAGGGAAATTTATAGCATTAAACACTTATATCAGGAAAATAGAGCAAGCGCAAATAAACAACTTAAGGGTGAACCTCGAGCTTCTAGAAAAAGAAGAGCAGGTTAAGCCAAAAGCCCGTACAAGGGAGGAAATTATAAAGATCAGAGCAGAAATTAACGTATTGGAGAATAAAAAAACAATACAAAGAATCAATGAAGCAAAAAGTTGGTTCTTTGAAAGAATAAATAAGATTGACAAACCCTTATCCAACCTTATTAAAAAAAGAAAAGAAAAGAATCAAATCCATGCAATTGAAAATGAAAAGGGTGATATCACGACGGACCCTGCAGAAATCCAGAAGATCATCTATACCTATTTTGAAAATTTATATTCTACTAAGATGGAAAATGCAGAAGAAATGGACAGATTCCTAGATTCGTATGAATTACCAAAGCTAAATCAAGAAGATTTAAAAATCCTAAATAAACCAATATCAACCAATGAAATTGAAGATGTAATTAAAAACCTCCCAACAAAGAAAAGCCCAGGCCCTGATGGATTCACTGCCGAATTCTACAAGAAATTTAGAGAAGACCTAACGCCCCTACTTCTCAAACTTTTCAATGAAATTGAAAGGGAAGCAATACTCCCAAATTCATTCCTGGAAGCAAGCATTACCCTGATACCAAAACCAGAGAAGGACCCAACTAAGAAAGAGAACTACAGGCCAATCTCCCTAATGAACATAGATGCAAAAATCCTTAATAAGATACTGGCAAACAGAATCCAAGAAATCATCAAGAAGATTATACACCATGACCAAGTTGGATTCATCCCAGGGATGCAGGGATGGTTCAACATACGTAAATCAATAAATGTAATACACCATACTAACAGAACCAAAGACAAAAATCACATGATCATCTCAATAGATGCAGAAAAAGCTTTTGACAAAGTCCAGCACCTTTTCATGATAAAAACCCTACAGAAAATTGGAATAGAGGGTCTTTATCTCAATCTGGTAAAAGCTATCTATGACAAACCAACAGCCAATATTATACTAAATGGCCAAAAACTGAAAGCCTTCCCTCTAAAATCAGGAACAAGACAAGGATGTCCACTGTCCCCACTCTTATTCAACATAGTTCTGGAAACTTTAGCCAGAGCGATTAGACAAGAGAAAGAAATAAAAGGAATAATGATTGGAAAGGAAGAAGTTAAATTATCATTATTTGCAGATGACATGATACTCTACACAGAAGACCCCAAAAACTCCACTAAAAAACTGCTAGATTTAATAAGCAAATTCAGTAGTGTAGCTGGATACAAAGTCAATACTCAAAAGTCAATAGCCTTCCTGTACACAAATAACAAACTTACTGAAAGAGAAATTAGGGAAACAATACCTTTCACAATAACATCCAAAAAAATGAAATACCTAGGAATCAACCTCACGAAGGATGTAAAAGACCTCTATACTGAAAACTACAGTACTCTGAAAAAGGAGATTGAAGAGGATATCAGAAAATGGAAAGATATCCCTTGCTCCTGGATAGGAAGAACCAATATAGTGAAAATGGCCATACTTCCAAAATTGTTATACAGATTTAATGCAATTCCAATCAAAATTCCAACAGCATATCTCACAGAATTAGAGAAAACAATCCTAAAATTCATTTGGAATCAGAAGAGACCTAGAATAGCAAAGGCAATTCTGGGCAACAAAGGCAAGGCAGGGGGCATCACAATCCCCGACTTGAAATTATACTATAAAGCTACTGTGATAAAAACAGTGTGGTACTGGCAAAAAAACAGACCTGAAGATCAATGGAACAGATTAGAAGATGCTGAAACAACCCCAGACATACTAAGCCACCTTATCTTTGACAAAGGTGCCAAACACATTCGCTGGAAGAAAGATAGCCTCTTTAATAAATGGTGCTGGAAAAACTGGCTCTACACATGCCGAAGATTAAAACTAGATCCATATCTTTCACCATGCACTAAACTAAATTCAAAATGGATCAGAGATCTAAATATTAAAACAGAAACATTAAATCTGCTGGAAGGTAGGATAGGTAAAACCCTTGGAGACATTGGTGTAGGCAAAGACTTTATGAATAAAAACTCAACCGCACGGGAACTATCCCAAAGAATCAATAACTGGGATCTCATCTTATTAAAAAGCTTTTGCACAGCAAGAGAAACCACCAACAGAGTGAAGAGACAACCCACAATGTGGGAAAAAATGTTTGCCAGCTGTTCCTCAGACAAAGGACTACTATCGAGAACATATAAAGAACTCAAAAAAATCAGACCTCCCAAATTTAAAGACCCACTCCAAAAATGGGCATCTGAGATGAATACACATTTCTCAGATGAAGAAATACTAATGGCAAATAAATATACAAAAAAATGTGCAACATCACTAGTCATTCGAGAGATGCAAATTAAAACAACACTGAGATACCATCTCACCCCAGAAAGAATGGGTACTATAAAGAAATCAACTAATAACAAATGCTGGAGGGGCTGTGGGGAAAAAGGAACCCTTCTTCACTGTTGGTGGGAGTGTCGACTGGTACAGCCACTGTGGAAGTCAGTGTGGAGATTCCTCAGAAAACTAGGGTTGGAGGTCCCATTTGACCCAGCTATTCCCCTTCTGGGCATCTTCCCAGAAGAATTAAAAACATCGTACCACAGTGATATATGTGCACCCATGTTTATAGCAGCACAATTAGTAATAGCCAGATCTTGGAAACAACCCAAATGCCCATCAACTGAGGAATGGATAAGAAAGATGTGGTATTTTTATACAATGGAGTACTATTCAACCATAAAGAAGGATAAACTGGAGACTTTTATAGGTAAATGGATGCAACTCGAGAAAATACTCATAAGTGAAATAAAGCAGAAGCACATGTGTAAGCATCATATTATCTCACTAGTATGAGAAACAGAAAGAGTAAATAAGATCCAAAATGTACAATAGATATGGTGAATCAAAAAGAAACTGGTCAAAAGGAAAGAGAGACTGGAATAGGGAAAAGAAAGAAGGGAAAGGGAAAAAAAATTGTATATATATATATAAGATGGTTAAGATAGATACACTACCATTTTTACTTAGTTCATTGAAGAGTAAGGTTTGTGCCAATAATGTTTGGACAATTGAATGCTAATGTCTGGTGTCCTGAATAACTAACTTAAAGATAGTAATACGTAATGTTTTAACCATTGTTACCCTCCTATTATGTTGTTTTGAAAATTTGTTCTTCTTTTGATTTGTTTTTGTTTTTTCTTCTCTTTAAAATAAAAAAAAATAAAAATAAAAATAGGATGGAGTTTGGTCATGCTGATTATTCACTAAGTCTACCAAGTACAAATTCCTTACAATGAATACATCTAATATGGGATTTTTATATTTTAAATTATTGGGACTGTAAAGTGATGTGAAATGTGTATATCCTAATAAGAGGATTCTTCATCCTTTGGAAAGTAACTGTGGTGAAAAGATCATGTTTTGAAGTTACAGAAGTTTGTGTGGCTGTGGTTGAGCAGTTATTACTGTGTCTCTTCAAGATAAATGTTATCATTCATAAATTAGAGGATAATATTTATTGGGTTGTTTCGAGGCTTAAATTGTTCTACATTCCTATTACCTATAATTTGACAAGTACATAGTAAGGTACTTAGTGATTATTAAAAAACAGTATTAATACATAGTATATTAGAAATATATGAATAAATGAAAAGGGCAGTCTCAGGTACAAAAGTGGTTTATTAATTTTTGTTCTAATTTTATTTACTCCTTCTACCTTCAGGATAGTTGTGATCACTACACCAGTGAATATATGTATTTACATCATAAAAAAGCTGAAAAATATTGTCATTTTCCCTGAAACATCTTTGCAAATTTCTATATATATTAATGCATGTGTACTTCTAAATTATTTTACTGCAAAATATGTAACCACTGGCATGTGAAAAAGAAATGTATGTTAAGTTAACTGCTCATTGAATATATGGCTATTCTTCAGTATACCTAAAATAAAGTTTCCCACCTACTCTGAGTTCCATAGGACACCTAATGTATGTGAAATAATTCAGCATTCAGCTCTAGGTTGTTATAAAACTCTTTGTTGTATTATGTACATTTGCCAGTCTTAATTTCCCGATGCACTATAGTCCTTTGAAAAAGGGGCCACAAGTGCTGTGCTGCCATAGTTTACTAAATGTGTTCTACTAAATTATACCATTTAGGATGACATGAATTTCCTAATATGTCTTTCTTCATTCCCCATCAAATGTATGTGAAGAAATAAAAACAGCCAAAATCATGAAGTGGTGCAGTGCTTGAAGTGTGGGCCCAGGATTCAGACTATTACATGTGTGTGCTCTCTACACCATGTGGCAAGGAGTGCTCCAAAGTATTATGTAAAACGAATAGTGACTGCTCCACATTGATCTAGGGATTCAATCTTTTACTATATTTAAAGTAGTTAAAACTGCCCCTGGTCAAAGGAAGTGAACGACAATGTTATTTGTTATTGTTATAATCACAAAAATATTAGGGAAAATTAAAAAATCAGTTATTAATGAGATAACATATGAAACCAAACAATGTCAAATCTTAGAAGTAAAAATATATATGATTCACTATGCATACAAATGATAAAATAAACTGGATGTAACAGTATGAATGCACTACTAATGGAAAGTTTAAAATAATTTAATGGAACAAGGTGAGATGTTTATGATTGAGAAAAGACGAATTCCATTGCAAATGTAATAAAATACTTACAATTACAGTGACAGAATTACCAGAAGTTCACTCAGAAAAATATAAAGAGCAAGATGAGCAGTGTAATGATCATCTTTCCATGTAGACTCAGATATAGTTAGACATGAAACCTGTGTACATTGGCTAGGATCAAATTTGTTCTAAAAGTTGAAGTAGTCTTCATAGACCAACAAGATTCAAAATGCAGAAGTGATGGAGTTAGAGTCAGTGGCTCAGAACGACATAATGAGTTGAAATCTTCTCCTGAGGTTTATGGGCTTTACTTCTTATTTCTCATGGGTAGAAACAGAGACTAAAACTCTCTGAGTGGACTCAACTTGGCTGGTCACATGTTACAGGCCGTTGGCCAACCAGCTGCTGTTCATATGTCTGAGTAATGCTTCTTATTCACTAATACTCAGAAATCAGGTGACTGCTAAAAATGCGTCAGGAGATAAAAGGGTAAAGAGAGTAGCAAAAGCTATATATGACTGTAAGATATAGAAGATGACTTTTTACTTTTAAGGGCAAGATTTTGTAAGCAGGCCTGGCATTCCTAAGTGTCACAGTACCCAGACTATCAAAGACTGTTACACTTTAAATTATACAGTATGAGATATTTGAATAGAAACAAGTTAATTTAAAAAACTGCAAAGTTAAAGTATTTGGGGTCTGTGCCCCACATATGTTATTGAATATCACTTTTATGAAATAACTGGAGCTATGAGTGTGTTGGGCACTACTAACATTTTTGGAGGAGGCCCAGAAATCTGCATCCACTCATTGCTACAGGCTAATGGTGATTAACTTCTTTAAAAAGATGCTCTATGGATTTTGAATCATTTGATGTGTTAAAGTTTAATAATGTATCACAGCTGGAGGCCACAATGTTTTTTTTTAAATTGATTTAATGTTGCACTTTATCTTAAAATAATTTAAATGAAAATCAGTTATTTTGACAGGAGAGTATTAAAAAATGTCTGCTTCCCATAGTTACAAAGTTCACCAAAAGATTCTGAATTAGTTAGACCTTCCACTCTGCCAAAACTATAAAATGAATGAGCTAAAACTTGAGAAATATCTGTGAAATGAAGAAACAATTCACAATATAGTACTTTTTAATAAGGTTTGAAAGATACTAACCAAGAGACTAGTATCATTGGAGCACTCAATAAGGGTTATAACATCACCAAAATTCAAACTAACTTTTGTGAAAGGAGAGGAAAGTCACTGGGAATTGTGGTTTTTGTATCATCCTGGATTCTTTATTTCACGTGTATGCTTCACATCCTTGCTAGAAAAAACAAGAGAAAACAAAGCAGAAGAAACTCGAGTCCGTATCATCAATTTGTCCAATCTCATCCCTGCAGCTGAAGGCTCTCTGTTCTTCTGAAGCGCAGCATGTGCCCCGATGTGTGTGTTTGTGGTCATTTGAGTCAACAAAAAAAGGGCCTCTCACAAGAAAACACACATTTGGGTGGCCACGTGTGCAGACAGGGAGAGAAAAATGTCTATGAAAATAAGGTATAAATAAAGAACTAATAAACACGAAAGCAAAATGTTAGATTTTCCCAAAGTTATGGTGTGAATTGAATGTATTTGGCAAGCT
Organism: Erethizon dorsatum; assembly: GCA_028451465.1. Classification (NCBI taxonomy): domain Eukaryota; kingdom Metazoa; phylum Chordata; class Mammalia; order Rodentia; family Erethizontidae; genus Erethizon; species Erethizon dorsatum. Next base: position 16,531,313 of record CM051824.1, read on the forward strand.
TCTCATTCTATTTAAAGATCAAAAATGATATATTGAATTTTTTAATGCAAACTATAAGATATAAGAAATAAAGTGAAGCATGGAATTTCCTGGGATTAAAGTGAAAAACAAGAGAATTGGCAACATTAAACTGTGGTTGAAATCTGAAGCCATAAACAGGAAGTAGGGACGTAGGCTAAGCAGCTCAGAACTCAACATCTGTGCCAGTGTGGGGACAACCTCTGCATCTTGTGTGCCGCAGGAGGTAAAACCTTACTCACTGTGGAAATTTAGGAATTACCCAGCCTTGGATGGAATTGAGATAACTTTAGACTCTATCATGCTGACACCCACTCCTACACTCAAACTATAAGCCAAAAGAAAAGCCACAGGCTGAAAAGCTGTTGTAATTACTATGATTATAATATTAATACTGATAAAGTCTGCAGATTATGTAAAAATACCTTTGAGTCAGTGAGAAAAAGGTTGAAAACAGCAACGCAAAGAGGAAGTTATTCGAGAATATAAATAAAACATTCTCAGGAAATCCATTTGTTTATGTAATTTATATGTTTACCTTCTTAGATTCAAAGCAGTAAAAATTACTGAAATAGTAGTGTACATTTGCAACTGTTGCATTTTTATATTAGAAATGTAAGCTTTTAACATTAACAAGGATAGGGAGAAATGAAGATTTTCATACCCTGATAGTAGCAGTGTCTATATGTGGTAATTTACTAATGGATTTGCAAAACCTAGATCAAATATATTTTAGAAAATTGTAAAATAATCCAAGAGCCATTTAACATGCTAATAGATCAAATATGTTGGAAGAAATTGAAAATAGACATAAAAAGTACTGCAAAAAGATATTGGTATATGTAATTTCAGGATCATTTTTAAACAAACTACTCAGAGTAGGAATATTTATTGTGACACATTAACTACAGACATATTATCTCCCCATTGCACAAGTATAATGATGTTAAAATTAGATAAAGAGATGGTACACAAAAATTATAAAACATTTTTTGTAGAGGTCCAACTATCCCAAATAGATTATTTTCAAATTAATTCACTCGGTGTTTTATAATAGGACATCATAAATAAGTAGAGATTATCCTAGTGATAAAATGGTGCTTCAGCATTATAATTCTATTAAACAAAATTTCACATTACATGATCAAAGAATGAAGCAAATATAATTCAATAGTCTAAAAACATACTTGGTATAGTTCAATATTCAATTTGTTTAAAGGCTCAAATGTTCATAAAATTTACAAAGATATTTACTTAATATTTTCACATATATAGATGCATATATTATTAATTTACTTCTATATATAAATCATCTAGCTATATAAAGGTTTTGAAAAGAGCTAAATGACAAAATATTTTTAGCTTTGTTTTCCACATTCAACTCTGCCCAACACTGTACTATGAAATAGCTATAGGCCATATGCACATAAGTAGGCATAGCAAAATTTTAATGAAATTTTACTTACAAAAACAGGCTCCTGGGCACTTAGTTTCTGGGTCATAGTTTGCCAAACCTCATTCTAGAAACTTCTAATGAGACTTACACTCATGTATGAACAATTCTAAATATTCCCATGAGATAAGGTACAAGATATAGATGCCCACTTGTCTTAGTCCATTTGGGCTGCTATAAAAAAATGACCTAGACTGAGTGTCTTATCAGCAACAAAAATTTGTTTCTCAGAGTTCCAGTGGCTAGGAAATCCAAGACCAAAGCACAAGGACATTTGATGTCTTGTAAGGGATCTTTCCTCCTAAACAGTTATCTTCTTACTCTTACTTCACTTGGCAGAAGAGGTGAAAGATCTTTCCTAAGTTCTTCAATAAGGGCACTGATTGTATTCTTGAGGCAGCTGTTTTCATGAAGTTATCACTTCAAAAATGCTCCGACTCTTGACACTATGAACACATGACTTAAGATTTCAGCATACAAACTTTGGGGAGACACAGTGTTTAGATCATAGCCTTCCACTCTTAGCTCCCCAAATTCTTGTTTTTTTATACACATCCATTCCATTCTAGTATCTTCAGAAATCTTCAGAAAAGAAACACAGCACCAGCTTTTATGTATAAGCCCGAAGACTCATCTAAATATCTTTTTTTTTTTTTTTTTTTTACGTGGGCACTGGCAGTTGACCTCAGGACCTTGTGCTTGCCGGGCAGGCGCTTATGCCGCTGAGCTATCTCACTGGCCCCCTAAATATCACTTTAATCTGATATGAATGAGACTTGAGGCACTGTTCATTCTGAGAAAAAATGCTCTTCGGCTATTGTCTTGGTTATTTTTTGGTTGCTGGGACAACCAAAAGTCAAAAGGGGAAATGTTTATTTAGCTTACAGTTTGTAGAGATTTCAATCCATAATGGCTGGCTCCAAGGCAGGGTGGCACATGGCAGATAGGCATTGCAAAGGTGCAACAGTTCATGGCAGTGGAAGACAGCAAAAGCAGCAAGAGCCAAAAAAGGGGGAGACAAGCCTCTTTCTGCCCCTTTTATCTTATCCAGTCTGTTGGGATTAGGGTGGTGCCAATCAAATCACTGGACTGATCCACCAATCATTCACCCTTAATCCCAGCACCCTTAATACTAGCATTGAACCATGAATCGATCACAAACTCTAGATTCAGCTCCCTCCAAAAAAGCCCCACCAAAAAGTGCATGTGGCTTTAGGGGGACATCAAGACACAAACCATAACAGCTGTGAAATCAAACAACAAACTTATGAGTGTGTGCTTCCAAAATAACAATGGTGGAATGGGCACAGAGCAGACATTCCCGATTTAAAGGAATAATTTTGAAACAAGACAGAAATGACAGATCCCAAGGGAGTCCAAAACCTTAGTGTTGAGAATAATTTTCTTTGACTTCAATGCTCCATGCTTAATTATATTCCATAATCTCAGGTGCAGGTTGGTGCTTAGCACAGAGTGGATTAAAAAATATCAATTGAATCAAAATTGTTCTATTTCCAAACACAAATATACCTTAAAAGTCAATGCAGATGCACTAAATGGTGCCTCAATATAAATAGTGAATATGAACTATTTTCTTTTGTACCTATATCTAAGATAAACTCTAGTACTCAACCAAGAAAATTAATTAATTAATTACAGTTAAGGTGGAGAGGACATACAAATTTAGAGCCATCTCATTGAATATTACTGTACTTAACCACAAGTAGCTATGCAATTTGACTTAAGTCATTTGTAGGAAAATAGGTTTCTCTTATAAGAGAAACACAATACATAAATAAAGTGCAAAATAAAAGGCTAACAGTGGGAAAAAAAAGAGAGAAAAGTAATCCAGCATGGCCAGTGTATCTAAATTTGTACCTTGATTTAGTATAATTGTCTTATGTGTTTTATATGAATTTTTTGTCTGTTAGTCTGACCATTAATCAGTGTTTATGATAATTAACTTGATAAGGACTTATAAAATATATAAATGAGGGCTGGTGAGATGGCTTAGCAGCGTAAGTGCCTGCTCAAAGATTTTAGCTTTAACACTAAGAAAGGGAATATTTCTGAAACAAACATTTATTTAAAATGCCACATTAGGGCTGGTGAGATGGCTCAGCAGCATAAGCGCCTGCCTGGCAAGCACAAGGTCCTGAGTTTGACTCCTGGTACCCGCATACGAAATAAAAGTCCCGGTGATATCGCTCAGTGGCATGGGCGCCTGCCCCTTTTATCTTATCCAGTCTGTTGCGCGAGGTCCTGAGATTGACCCGGTACCCACACACACACACACACACACAAAAAATATATATATATATATTTTTTTTTCATATATATATGAATCTGATGCTGGAAAAAACAATTTTAAAAAGGGGGTGGAAGGGAATGATAAAAATAATTGAGATATATTATGTATATGTACTAATTCCCCACAATGAATTTAGTCATTATGTATTGCAAATATGTACTAATAAAAATTAAAAATGAATTAATTAAAACAAAAGGTAAACAGTGAGTTATGCAATCACTCTGACTGCATTAAAATTACTCAACGGACATGTGGTGCTATTGTTTATCACACTGGAAAACACAGAGCACAGAATAAATATCTCTATCATTATAGAAAATTCTGCTGGACAGTCCTAGTTTTGGGACATGCTACACAATCAGAGTAAATTGTAGAGGTAGAAAATGTTCTGAAGTGGGCTTCAACCATGGTTGGTTTGCTCCAAGGCAAACCAGACTGGCAGAAGTGTGTGGCAGAGGAATGCTGCTCATGCCATGGTGGCCAGGAAGCAGAGAGGAGAAGAGCAGCAGAAAGGAGCCAGACCCGAGAATGCAGCCTCCCAGGGACCCACCTCAAACCAGATCCCATCTCCTAACAATACCGTTAGGTACTGAAATCATGAATAAATGAATCCGCTGATGGTACAGTGCCCTGCATGATCTAATCACCTCCAAAACACATGTGACTTTTGGGGGACATTTTAGAATTAAACAATAATGTCAGTCATTTTTTCTGGCTTAAGTTTAGCAAAGATAAATCCCTCTTCCATAACTTTGTGATCATGCAAAGGCAGCATTGGTACTACATCTAACAAGAGAAGCTGTATTTTCCAGTTCTTAGAGCTTTCTCAGCATGGAGAAAAGAGTGCACATCTGGAAACAATAGCTATGTAAGTAGTGTCCTGAACCAGAGTTTCTATTCATGATTCTCACCAAGAAGACAGCCACACTCTTGCCTGAACTCTTTCTCTTGGAATGCCTCTTATCTTCTTTAAACACTGTATTTCTCAATAAGTCTCTTTCTGATGAAGTTATCTACAGTGGAACCTATTATGGGCTCAGTAATATAGAGGCCAGGACCAATGAGATAGATGTATCCTACTTCAAAATGAATAGTTGTTACCATCATCATCATCATCATCATCATCATCATCATCATCATCATCATCATCATGTAGATAAATTATGGCTGGTTAAATTAATCAGAATTTAATGACATTCTGGATTCAGTGCTAAAATTAAGCTCTAGCTTTACTTTTTTAACACCTATCCATACCACTACGTGAGCTAGTATTCTGAAAGGATATAAGGGGCTGACATGAAATCCAATAATTTCAGTTTTTACTGGCTTCTCTGTAAACCTGCTTTTCTCACATGACCATTCTCCATTCGTCCTCACAGGACTTGATCTGCATAATAAGAGATAAATCAGTGAAAAGAATTTTAAAGTTATCAACTTAATTCCAGTTTTAGACCACATTTCATGTTCTTTTCAATCTAAGTTCCTTACGTATGGAATTATTGTAGGTAATTTATTTCTCAACATAGCCCCAGCAAGTTTAAATAAGGCTGTTCTTGTTTCTTCAACAGATACTCACCACAAAGGGGTCTTATTTTCTGTGGGAAGATTTCTGCCTATATTTAAAATTTATTTGCTCTCTTTCATCTTGCAGGAGTGGAAAACCAGCTATGCAACTATAACACATTCATGACATAATTCTCATCAAATTATGTTAACTTATTCATGGGAAAATCATGACACAAAATAATACCTTAAAGGTAATATAGGATGAAACTGCAATTTATATTAGTTTCATATGCCTAAGCTGTTACATTTTAAATAAAGGAATGATATACAATTTTAAAGGTAATAGCAAATCACACGTTGCAGAAAGAGCTAGCAAAAGTTCTTGATCTAATCTCCAAGGTAATTATATGAGAAAGAGCTCAAAAGTTGGCTTTACTGTCAAGAATTATCATTCTTTTATATTGCTATAAATTTCTCATTTTCTCAAAACCACATGAGACAAAAAAAGAATTTTAAGGTGAAAGTATTTGTACTACCCAAAAAGTACCAACCTAGCTCTAGAGAAAAGAAGAGAAAACCTAAGAATATTTTTATTTTTATCCTCACTTTTCTGTCCAAGATAATAGTAATAATTTAAAAAACTAAAATGAAAAAGTGGGTTTGTTTTGAAACAAAGACTGTGGGGCTCAGATGTCTTTGATCAAGGAAACAATTTGAATTCTTAATCAGAAATCAGAGTAAGCTGTACAGATTTGTCTTCTTTTTAGTTTTTACTATATAAACCTTACTGAATTTAGATTTCTGTTAAAATGAGTTTAACTTCTTAGCCAGTGTGGGATAGTTTTCAAAAATCATTATTCAGTGTCATATACATACTGAATGGGAGTAACAACAAAATAAGCATAATTCCCTAGTTGCCTGAACTCCCTTTTGCCATTTTTCTGGAGAATTTCAATACTCTATATTTACATTATGCAAACAGTTGCCTATGTTTTCCTTAGTCCACAACTAAGAGACCAGCAAATTTTTCTGTAAAGATCCATGTATTAAGTATTTTAAACTTTGGTCTCTTTTGTAACTACACAACTCTGCCACCATGCAATGCGACTGTAAGCTATCATTAAAGCAATGGACATGACTATGTTCAAATAAAACTTCCTTTATAAGAACAACCATTGATAGAATTTCATACATGGGCCGTTGTCTTCAGACCTCTGTGCTAAGTAACAAAAAAATTAAGAAAAATAGGAAAGAAAAATCAAGAACACCTGTTCTCTAGCTGTAAAGTTTGAAAAGTTATTTGGAGAGGGACATGACATATTCCCTTAAGTCATGTAAATGGCACCTACTAGAGAATCTGAGAGGACATTAGATGTGGGGAGAGGAAGAGAAGCAAGTGGTGGTTCCAACAAATACGCAAATGTCCAGAAATGCACAAGCTAGTATACCTGAGTGCGGGACCATATAGAATCTGTGATCCAGAGAAAAATGGAGGGTTCGAAGTATTCAAACCACTCATATATCACAGACACGACAATGGGTAAAAACTGAAGTGGGAGAGTTAAGCAGCCTTAAAGTAGAATTTATACAGAAAGAAATTCTTAGCAGTTAAAGAAAAGAGTTATTTCAGCTAAATAACCCTTCTGTAAAACAAATAAGTCAGACTAGATGGGAGGCTGCCAGTATTGTGGAAGGCTCTAGGGAGCAGGAAGGAAGAGGTAGAGATGCAAATAATTTCTGACATTTTTGAAGCTCTTAAGTCAATGAAGAGGGCAGTGCACTGTTAAATAGAAGTTCTGTTTCACCTTGTTCAGGGATAAGCCTGGTCCCTGCCCACCTCTCTACTGGGTGTCATGTGTGTCTCTCCTTCTGTAGATCCTCTCCCTCCTGAATTATTTTCCAAACTATAGACACTTCTCTTGCTCTTCTGCTTTCCTTTCAAAACCCACTTAATGGACACACTTGTCTTCTGGTATAATGACTGTGGATCATTTTGATGGGGTAAGCTGAAAAAGGTGAACCCTGAAAAATATTTAAATAAATTGAAATAAGTAGTTAACTTGCAAGGGTGCTCCAACACACAAGTGTTTTGGAATCTTTTATTCTTTGAAAGGTAATTATGGTAGAGATTATGAAAATGTACACTAATATGTTACGCGTTTTGCTACATGAATTAAATCTTCATGTTACATCGTTCCTGTAACTCATTGCAATCACTTCTCCATGAGTATTGTCTTGGCAATGTGCATAATTTTTATTTCCTATTGAAGATGATGTCTATGGGTGTAAGAAGTATGTTTTGAGCACCAAGACAGAACTTTCGATGTTCATATTTTAGGCTCAAAAGAGCCAAGATCCTATAAGAAAGAATATGCACCTACCCTATGAAGAGTCTTCAAAAGAAACATCTTAATCTTCATACACAGTGAGATACCAGTTCCATTTTACCTATTTTTATATTCATTTTTTCTTTTCCATCTCCTCTTCAACAACTTTATTTCCATTGGTTTACACTACAGATCTGAAAAGTGAATTTAATGCATTTCTCAGAGTTGGGAAGATTATTCAGTAGAACATATGAAAAACATCTTAGAATTTGTGTCAAAATTTATGTATTATCTAAAAATCAAGAACCAAAGATTAGTAATTTGAAATATTTATGAATTTACAATTTAATCCTTAATAAAATGCATTGTAAATTCACATTGATACATCATGGGAAAGAATCAACAAAAATATCCTTGTTTATTGCTATTACTAATTGATATTCATTTGGCACATATATAGAAAATTTTAAAAATTAATTACAAAGACTTAAAACTGACAGTAGTACCTGAATGTGGGAACAGGTGGGATTTTAGAGTTAATTTCATAACAGGAATCATTGGGTCCATATATTGCCTTAACTTTTTAATGTGTGCCTAAGTTACCTCCTTCTTTGCTGGAATAAAATGTCCCACACCCACAATTTAAAGGAGGAGAGGTTTATTTTGACTCCCAGTCTGTAGAGGTTTCAGTCTGTAATCTGTTCCCAGTCCAAGGGAGGACTTCCTGGCAGAGGGGCATGGCAGAGGAAAAGCTGCTCACCTGAGGCAGTTAGGACGCAGAGCGTGAATAGAGGAGCTGGGGAGGGAGAGAAAAACCCTTCCAGGCCATGTCCCCAGGGACCCATCTCTTCCAACCAGACCCAGTCTTACACCAGCAAGTCAGCTATGTGCCTTCTTACCATGATCACCTTCCAAAAGCCCTGCCTATGAGCCACCCTGCCACGCGGCTCTAGGGGGGCATCTAGCTAGAAACTATAGCAACGTTAATGTCTACATTAACCTCAGAATTGATGTTCCCAGTGACCAAGACAAACAGACCATAGTGATCATCTCAGTGAGGAAGGAACTTGGCTTTGCTGTTACTGTTTATGAGTACGTGCGGGTTTGACTAATTGCTCATTAACTCTGTGTAGTAGTACACACAGGAGGTCAAGTTGTACATATTTATGCCTTTGAACTTGCAGAAAATATTCCTGTGGGCTCAAGAGAATGTAGTCTTTCTCAATTACAGGGTCATTTCGTTGTACGGCACATGTTTCTGTGTAATTGAATTAATATAGATTGAGTTGCAGTAAATTTGCCTCACTCAGAATCACTGGGCGTATTTGGGCTTGCTTCTTATTTGGTTCATCTATTCTGGGAAATAAAATCCTGTCTTAAGTCAGTGGTTTGATACTTTTGATGAGGGGCCAATACTCCACCAACACTACTCCCGACAGACATCCGTAAATGATCATACTTCCCTCATTAATCTCTTATGGGGTCAGAATTCTTCATTCATTGACCCATTGAGTTTCTGTGAAATGCTGAGTTGGTTTATGATGTGAAACATGTTTTTCATCCTTGCTTATTTCTGTCATTAACTGACATTTCATAGAGAATAAGAGTAAGTGAAGCCGATCTCTAGAAAATGGTACATATAGGTTTAAAAGACAATTATTTTTGGGCCAGTGAGATGGCTCAGCGGCTTAAGCGCCTGCCTGGCAAGCGCGAGGGCCTGAGTTTGACTCCCGGAACCCACATACGAAAAAGGGGCCAGTGATATCGTTCAACGCAGGGGCGCCTGCTGGCGCATGAGGTCTTGAGGTCGACCCCCCGGTACCCACCAAAAAAAAAAAAGACAATTATTTTAAATTTGACATATATATGTATGCAACTTTTATAGATTAGATAAATGCATACACTTATAAACATAAACAATACAATTGTAAGTGAAATGATATAGACTATTAATTTTCAGACCTTATCTTATAAATGTTTGAGTATTTTTATTGGGGGAACTACTGACACAGCATTTTCCTGATTTCATTTGACATTTCTATTCCGTCACTTTTGTCCTGGATGAGCCATTGACCTTTTTCTTTTTCCAGGCCAGTCCCTGTAAGATTATAACTCATGAAAAGATACTTCATACTGGTTACTTTTATAGTTATTCCATATATCCTGGTAGATGTTCTAATTGCAGTTTATGCTAAGCCTATGGTTAAAATTTTAAAAATCAAGACCAATGTAATATACTAACATATTAGTTATCTTTCCAGAGTCACAATGTGACCTGAAGCCTAGGTACTTAACATATGTTTACTACCCCAATTGGCTCTTGAGGGTCGAGGCCTCCTCAGGCTGTGGGCTTTTCCATGTAGATGCCCACAACACAGCACCTTGCTTTTCCTGGAGTGAGTGATCTGTGTTTTAATTAGCCCTGTAGTGATTCTGAAGCATGCTAAGATTTGAGAACCAGTGACTTAAAAGATTCCTTGGAAGATGCTTGCCCTTTAAAAAGTCCCTAATAATTTTCTAATGTGTGTGTGTGTGTGGGGGGGGATTCACTATTCCCTTGGTTATCACTTTACTTCCTTTAGTTGGGTAAAAGCAGGAATAAAAGAAGACTTCCCTGCCCCTAACTTTGTTTTACCTGTTGAACACTGCCCTAAGCCATGCAAATGTAAGATTTCTTCTATGCATACTTTGTACCATGTGTTCCAAAATGCTCCCCTTAGGAAAGAGTGGAATTTTTTGTTTGTTTTTCTACCCAAATCAACCTTTTCCCAAGTCCCTTATCTTTATTTCCATTAATTCATTATATACAGTTTCCTTCTGCTAAGCAATTGGAGCTAAAATATTTTAAAAATTTTCTGCTTCTGGCTTTCCTTAATCTCTGCCCTATAACAAGTCAAACCCAAATGTAGGTAAATCACACAATAATCAACGTGCTTCAACAAATAACATGAACACTAACTTGCCCAACTATTAGCAAAGGACAGGAGTAGGATATTTTAGGATACGATTATTTTTTTCTGTAAGTGGGGGTAAATTCCTAAATAAGGATTTGTGCTTTGAACTTCTATATATCTGTGATTAACTTTTGAGTCTTGGCTATGTCAGGGACAAAAAGCTTTCAAAGTTTAAGCCAAGATCAGTGTGTACTTCTTTCTAAAGATAAATGAGCATGCTTCTAGCTGAGAGGTTAAAAAGTGAGACAAGGCTAAACTAAAACTGTGCGTGCAGTACAGGGTTTCACTGAATGATAAATGGCACTGTTTCAACAGGAGATGAAGGATTTTACATTTACTTTGAAGCCGAGCAATAGCCAAGTGCTCACTACAGCTGATTACAGATATGTCTAAATAAGTGGCGTAGATGGCACACTACAAGCCACTATTACACTGAGGAAGTGTCATTATATTTTTTCTTCATCTGGAAAAAAAAAACAACATATCTTGTGCTGCCTAGGAAAACATTTATAATACTGTACATAGAAGAACATTCCTATAAAAATTAAGATGTTTACTGGAATCATCCTTCTTATTTCTTCAGGAAAAATTTTTGGATAAAACAGAATAATGTTGTACCTCAATTATCAATTTCCTATTTCCCCCAAATTTATACTTTTGTAAACTTGTAATATGACACACTCAGCAAAGAACTTTCCTTCTATTTTGGTTAAACAGAAATATCCATAAGAAAAGAAATTATTGTATAATTTGTTGATCAGAATTTTATATTCACGGAGCAGCTTAAAAACCGAAAGATGACTTGCTTTTTAGGGAAGAAAATGACAAGCAAGAAAGTGGTCAAGAGTAAGTATTTGGATATATTCAAGTGCCGTGATGTTTATCCTCATGAATTGATTCTAATTTGCAGGTTGCTCACATGAGGATTGCTTTCCAGTTTCTTGAAAGTAAGTGTCCACATTTAGTCCCTGGTGTATGACTGAAATTAATACAGAGTGAATATAGCATGGAGTCTGTATTAACCTTAAAAATGTTGTTCTAGAAACAATATTATTCTGCTGTTTACAATGACAATTTGAGTTATTGAGAGTCTAAAAACTAAAGAACTAGCAGTGCCTTGCATACTTAGACTCGTTTTCCAGAAGTAAATACAACAGCTCTTGATTTCTTCTTGGCTTAAGGGTAAGTTTATTCCTATTTAGCTACAGTTCTTGCTCTACTTTTTAAAAATGTATCACCAACATTTCTCTCTGTTGGTTTATCTTGACCTTCTGCCACAATCTGATCTCAAGTTTAGATACAGCATCAACATTTTTTCCCTTGTGTGTTGAGTGTTGGTTGTCTAAAATTAAGGGAAAGAAGTACAAGGAAACGTGTTACTTGGCAATCTATGCTGATCAATTTCCAATCATGATATAATCGCCATAGGACTGCCGCAAAGGCAAACCCTTATTTTTACAGAAATCCTAGACTTCCAAATTGGAATGTTTTGCTGCTTCAGTATTCTTGCTACTATGTTCCAGCCCATGGTATAAATAAATGGCTGGCTGAATCAGAAGTGGGTTTGTTGTGACTTTTGTGAGTTCCTCCCTAAACTATCCTCTGACTTCCTAGTCCAAACAAACTCCATTTGCTCTATTCAGAGAATCTCTTGATTCTTTTTTTTTTTTTTTTTTTTTTGTGGGTAGCGGGGGTCGACCTCAGGACCTCGTGTGCCAGCAGGCGCCCGTGCCGCTGAGCGATATCACCGGCCGTTTTTTGTATGTGGGTTCTGGGAGTCGAACTCGGGCCCTCGCGCTTGCCAGGCAGGCGCTTATGCCGCTGAGCCATCTCACCGGCCCTCTTGATTCTTTTAGAATAAATCATTATTAGTCTATTTTTTGTGATCATGTGAGTAGATATTTTAATTTATTAACGTGTCACAGCTAGGTGAATAAGTCTCTGGCTAATTATTTCTTTTCTTTCTTTTCCATTAACTCTTTTCTTTCCTTTTTTGATGGGCAAGGCTAGCCAGTTAGGACTGGGGAAGAATAATTAAAGATACTACAGTTCTATTAGGTTTTCAAATATTACTTATTGTAGAAGAAACCATAAGAAAAAAAAAGCAAAGAATTGCTGTGGACTTCACTCTTCTTAACATTCATTTATCGCTATGCTATTTATCTAAGTAATTGTCTCTAAAAAGAACAGAAAAATGTCTACATTCAAGTGAATATTTCATAAAATTGCAGCCAACCTTCAACTGAAATGAATGTATCATTACATGAACGTATATGTGTATATGCACATGCATGGATAAAGATACATGTTTTTCCCTTTCTCTCTGTAATGGATGCGATGACATCACAGGATGCTGAAGTGTCTCCTCCATAGGGCTGTTGCTTCATTCCACCACTAGCTGGAAGCTTGCCTGGATACAGCTCTCAATTTCTGGTTATGTTTTGGAATTGTGTTGGCTGAAGACAGTTGCCTCCTGGAAACTCACAGTCCCTTCCTAAAGAGAAGGTGTTTCTAATGACTGTGCCACGTGGGCCATAAAATGCTGTCTCCTCATCCCGAGTCTGGGGAACTGCAAGGACAATTTGAATTTCAGTCTTGCCTATTTGTTCAATGAGATAGTTAGCCTATCTTTTATCTCTTCTTTTCTTAGATTCTTTTTCCAGGAGTGCTCCAGTAAATATCCTACACACTCGTCTTCATCTGTGACTCTGCTTTATAAGGCACTTAACACTTAAAAAAATTTACAATACTTAAATAGCATTGTTATTACACCTTGAAATCTGGGGCTTTGATTTTTATACTCATGAAAATTCAACTATGATAACAGATGTGTTACAACTCTATTAGTACAAAAATCGCCTAGGTGATGTAAGTATCAAAGACTGAAAAACAAAGAAAGGAAAACGTGTGTCTCCTAGTACAATATACAATACAACATCAGCCACTGTAATGTACTTCAGCTGTCAAGAGGCTGGGTAGCTGTTTAAGAAGAGAACAGATATCTGCACACAGCCCAAGACTTCTTTTGTGTCATATGCCCCTGTTCAACTATTCTGGGAATAAACAATATCCTTGTTGCTGAATTTTTTCACTATACTTCTGTGTTCCAAGAACATTCAACAGTTTATTCAGTCTCATTTTTTCTGATAAGGTCTATCGCTATAATAATGATAATAATGCTAATAAACATAAAATAGTAACAATCATTGGAAATTTATAAAGTCCCAGTTGGATGATCTCACTTATTGGCTTGTAAGGGCAATTGTTTAAGCTCTTCTGAGTAACCATGATGCTTATTTTCGTAGTGTGTAATGGGAAGCTGAGGCTCACAGACACAAAATAATTACTTAAGGGTCAGCCAGTTACTAAGTGATAGTTAGAACTCAGAGCAAGTTTATTTGATCATAGAGCCCTGACACATAACTCTACCATGCTCGTCATCTGAATAAGCTGAAAAGCCATCGAGCTAAAGCTATTAAAGAAAAATCCCTGGCCTGACTAAATAGAGGACTAGTTGCTCTGTTTGTATCATGCATGAAACTGCCTGTTTGTTTTCTAGCAAGTTAAAATGTTGAGGAAGAAAAGGAGGCAGCTTTCCTATTGGGAGACAGAGTATTCTCTTTGCTGTTGTTTTTCACTAACTCATATTTGTTTCCACCTGTGTACATTTTTGTATGCCTCCTTCTCTTCCTCATTAACCTAAATCTTCTCTCTCCCAGTCTATTTCAAGTAACCACATGTTGTAAGAAGTCATTCTAGATTGTTCCACTCTACAATGATTGATCAACACTAATCTTTAAATTCACTGTGACCCATCCAATAACAAATAGAAGTTCATTCTGAATGCACTGCATTCCAGACACTTTCACAAACATCATCTGTCCTTAGTCGATGGCGAATTCAAATTCATTTATAAATGAGTCAGTCATTCCATTCCATAAATTAACTCAAGACTACTGAAAATGAGCAAGTTAGGATTTAGAAATAAAGGGTTTTTTTTTGGTGAATTTCGAGCCTCAATGAGTCAGACAGGAACTACCTTGCAGACAAGTAAAATGACTTCATTTTTTATCTATGATCAACCCTAGATCTGACCAAAGGATGATAAGGAATGAAAAATATTAGTGTGTGTACTATCTGTTCTCTCTGCCCTTTAGCTATGGTTATTGTGTCTCAGACCTGGAAGATTTGCCCACATCTCTCTGGAAGTTGAAATTTTATTTATTTTTTTATTAATGTCATTCAACTGGCTATTTGAAAACGCAACCTCAAGCAACACGTTCATGTTCCCCTAAAGCACCATTGATACCAACAGCTCTGCAAACAATCAAACTGTATTTAATTATTCACTATAATGCCTTTCAGCAGAAAATCAAGTTGTGTAGCTTTTATTAGGTTTACATGGCTCTCTGTTGTCTTGTTAGTGTTAAGGCTTTCTTTAAAAACGAAATCAACGTAGCAGGTGGTATGAAAGAAAAAAAAAAGGAAAGATCTTTTGTTTGTGAAACTATATATAACCACAAAACCCAACCCAAATATATGCTGTTTGGGAGTAAATTGCATTGGGAATTCCTTTTCTCAAGAGTAACTCCTTGTCTTTACATTTTATCTTTTGTTCTGGCTTGGTTTTTGCTTGTTTATTCAAATCAGGGCATTCTTTAATTTACGAATGTGTTAGATTTTTCTCTCTTTGTATGGGGAAGGGAGGGTGCAGGTAAGGAAAGAGCTTTAAGCTGAGTAAATCTGTCACAGTAACTCTGGGGACTCTGCTATGTAATTTTTTTTTTTTCAGAAGATGAAGTCCATATGACAGTGTGGGTTTTTGTTCTTTAATTTATTTACTTTTAAAATTACTTTTGAATTCTTTTTCCTTAGTGTTTATATACATATATTCTTAAATCCTCAAATTTTTCTTTTTCATGGACCGACAATTCTGTATTTTTTCTGAGTGAGATCAAATTTGACCCCATAGACCAAAAAGAGACTAGTAAAGTATAAGAAAGGTTAAAAAAATAAAAAAGGACAAATTATAGCTGATTTGGGAAGATTGGCAGTCATAGTCAAACCTTTGGGGCTCTAGGGAATATTTCTAAAACTTAGAAATGAGCATAAGAATTATTTGAAGGATTTGTTAAAGACTGGGCTGCATCCACAGAATTTCTAATTATCCACTTGAGGTCATCACAGGTTCATTGGTAATACCCACGTGACTGTTGCAGGGACCCCCGTTTTAACAATCACTGCTTAACCCAGCACTTTGGGAGGCTCTGGCAGATGGATCACTAGTTCCAGTCCCATGCAGTCAACTTAGTAACACACACACACACACACACACACACACACACACACACCACACTCATACTACTGAAGAACAATTTTCTTATGGACATGTATTTTTTCTAACCTGTCTTATACCCTGTGATTTTTAAAAAGATAACTTCTAACATACATCACTTGGCAGATTTTACTCAAGGTTTTTTGCCTGGATAGTCTAAATAAGATAAAATAAATTTGGAAACTGCATGAAGACTCCGTCGACACAAAATGAAAATCCTCGGGAACCCGGAAGTAGCAACTTGCTTTCCATGAAGTGTCCTCAGTGGTTCTGCTTTACTTGTTGTTAGTTTCTAATGTCCTGAGTCCCAACATTTTCATATGCTGATTTTTTCATCGACATGTATTCTTGTACTTTAAAATTTCCATTTTGAACTTATTTTTACATTTATCTTTTAATGTGTGCATTATTTAGAAGCACGTTTGTTCCAAGAGAATCTGTTACTTGTCTGCATTACATTAGGATATCTGCGAAAGCTGTACATCCATGAAAGACAGTTTCATATATTATTTTTTACTCAATGTTTGTAATTACTTATGTCTAGAAAGTACATTCTAATTTCATGAGCATACATTATTGTGCAAATAATTTGAAAATTTTGAGATTTCTCACATAAAATTTATAAGATCAGTTTAAGTGTTCCATTAACATCAAAAGAATGATAATTATCTGTTATTTTGGGAAGTTTATTATGCATGTACTAGATCATATTTGCTATTTATTTTATGAGTTTTCTGTACATAATCATTCCTGCTTATGTTAATATCTACTACTTGATTAGTATTAAGTCAATTTAGCCTTCATTTTTTTTTTTTTACTTTTGTTCCATTCAATTGTCTCTCACTGGAAATAATTTTTCCTTTCAACTTAGATTTGTTTTGCCAGTTTTTGACCTTTAAAAAATATAATCATGCATATGTACTTTATAGTGTCTGATTTCTTTACTAAAAATTATTTTTGTGAATCACCCAAGTGAATGCATGTATGAGTAGTCCATTTTTTAAAAAAGTTTCTTTATACTATCCCATTGTTTTATTATACCACAACTCTTTTTCAACCTCATATGAATAAACATTTGGAAAGTTTCCAGTTTTAGGGCATTATAACAATACTCCTCTATCAGTGAACACCTAGATTCTTTTATCTGCTTGGTACACATTCTGAGGAACACTTAAATCTTTAACTTTGCCAACATTTTTGCTATTAAAAATTTATTGACTTAGTGTCACAGAAAAAAACAAAAAACAAAAACAAAAACGGTTCCTTACAAACTTTCAGGCACTTGGGTGGCCTCAAAAAAATGTATTGAGAATGTAGTATACAATATATGTGAAACCAGTAATGTTAATGTTTATTATGTTCTTAGGACACCAAATATGTAGAGCTTACATTATGTGAACTTTTTACTATAAATCTATAGTTAAAATTTGTAGAAAACTCATGAAAGCCAAAAAATGGGAGATCAGCACAATATGATATTCAAATAATTGGTCAGATTTATTTTAGCGGAGAAAAAGAGCCTTCCTTGAAATTTTAGTCTAGAAATTTGGTGTTGAAAAAAGGAGGTAAGGAAAATCATAACTAAAAATTGTGTTACCAGGACACAAGGGTCATGTCCCATGGTGACAAAGAATGAAACCACAGACGGAGGAGAGAGGGTGCAAGCAAATGTAATTAAAAGACATAAAGGGCAAGGAAGTAGAACTCTCACTAGCCAGGAGGGGTCCTGAGCAGGATCCCCAAAAAGGCTTCTTGTCTAGATGTTTCTAAGTGGCTCGGGCTGTTGTGCAAGCACCATGATCTCTACTCCACTGTAGACTATGCTCTGTGCAGTGTTCATGCGGGGCCCAGGTGCCCTTGAGCCCGCGGCCTGCCTGATCATGCTCCGGGAGGTCCCTGACAGCAAAGGACACCTGGCAGATGTTTTCGTATGGTTGCCCAAGGCTGATGACTCCGCAGACTCCATTTGGGGCTTTCCAACTCCACTTTGGGCTTCCTGACTCCATTTGGGGGTCCTTACTGCCTAAGGCCAACTCTTTTCTCAACTGTACTTTTAAGAAGACTGCAACTTTCAGGACACAAATGAAGTTACCCAAGGCTGTCCCTGTCCACAGACCCCTCTCCTTCCAGCCCCATCACACCCCAAATTCCTCAAGAATACTGTACATCCATACATTGGCTTAGTTGGGAAGGTAAGAGTAGGAACCTGACCCTAAGATGAACAGGTGAAAGGATTCAAAGAATGCTTAAATTGCCCATCTTAAAAATAAAAAAAAATTAGACGTATAGCTGTAAATCAAGCCAGTACCCTTCTGGGGCATGGGCTACCTTTTCCTTGGGTTTCCATCTCCTCAATAGCAGCATAAATGTTTCCAGTGCCACGAAACAGGATCCCTTTCTCTCTCGAGGGCCCACACTCATTTTACATGTCTGCCTAATAAATTCCTTTATGCCTCTTAAAAAAAAAAAAAAAAAAAAAAAAAAAGAAATTTGGTGTTGAGATTGGTATGATTTGGACAATCAGATATTGGAGGGCAGGGAAAATATTTACTACAGAAGAATTAGCATAAATAAAGGCATATATGAAGAAATGTTATTAAATAAAAAATTATATGTACAGAAATCCTACAATTTGTATATAATATGTTCAATTACTAGGAAAAATCCAAAGGATGTGAAACTTTTAGTATTAATTTGCAAAATCAATACATGAAATAGGGAGAACAATTCCTTCAGTGTGCATGAAATGGAAAATGTCTAAAAAATAACAAGTGGAAATAAAATTTCAGTGTAGATTGAGATCTTTTGATTTAGAATAAACTAAGGTTCTTGTGAGTCCTTATGATTTGTACTTTTGAAAAACCAGCATTTAAACCTTAATTTATTTTCCCGTAGAGGCAGAAGCAGTGACTCACCTTGCCTTGGCACCTTAGGTGGACCAAGAACACATCAGAGGTGTGTAAGTATCGATTCGTGTAAATGATGAGATAGTAATTTCAGTCCAAAGGAAGATTAAAGTGAGCAAGTCTGGCAGGGCAGGGTGAAACATGCTGCAATTAACTGGTGTAGCTTAACAAGAATTTAGTAATAAAGACCGAGGACCTGTTTACCATGCAAACAAAGAAATGTATGCCATGTTTCTGATCATGGCAGCAAATTATATTAGTCAGATAGTGACATGCTGAAGGGTAGGCTAGTGACAATGCAATGATGTTAGATGTTTTTCAGACATCGTAACATTTTTACATTAGAGAAAAGATTGAATTTTAATTATTCCTATCTTGTTTTGCAATTATTTAATCTATTCATGCTAGCTTCCCTTAAAAATGCAGCATTTAAACCAACAGTTCAAATTCAAATGGTTGAAAATCCTAGCTTCAATGTCTCTAGTTGAAAATGAGAAGACTGTCATTTTTTATCTTTTTTTATGGCACCGGCAATTGAACTCAGGACATTGCCCTTGCCAGGCAGGCGCTGTGCTGCTGAGCTATATCTCCAGCTGACAATCTTTCTTTTTTTTTTTTTTTGTGGGTACTGGGGGGGTCGACCTCAGGATCTCGCGCGCCAACAGGCACCCGTGCCGCTGAGCGATATCACCGGCCTCTTTTTCGTATGTGGGATCCGGGAGTCGAACTCGGGCCCTCACGCTTGCAAGGCAGGTGCTTATGCCGCTGAGCCATCTCACCGGCCCCCTGACAATCTTTCTTATCAAAACAATGGGCCCTAAAACAATTTGCTTCAATAAATAATATAGCAGACAGATATTTAAGCATGCAAATTAAAAAAAAAACAGGAAAATAAAATAAAAACCCTGTAACATAAAGTTAATAATTTTCATTATATATTGCTTTATAACGAAGTGCCTCAACACTTAGCATCTTCAATAACAATTTTTAAAATTATATCTCAG
Source organism: Erethizon dorsatum (assembly GCA_028451465.1). NCBI lineage: Eukaryota > Metazoa > Chordata > Mammalia > Rodentia > Erethizontidae > Erethizon > Erethizon dorsatum. The sequence goes on from CM051824.1 coordinate 16,551,127, forward strand.
GATTGACTAGGCTTAGTTGGACCATTGTCACCTGGAATCTCTCATGAAGTAGCCACATAGTGTTTGTAATTATCTGAAGGCTCAACTTATTGAGACATGCAAGAGTCTTCACAGTCATGGCTGTGATTGATGTGCTGTCAGGAGGGAACTCGAGTGTGGCTTTCAGCCAATAACTTTTTTTTAACAATATGTACATGTGGCTTCTCCAAGCCTTGTAATAGTCACAGGCATATCTTAGGTGGTAGATGCATCAGTCCTATCTCTCGTCTACACATGACCTTCCTCCGCACGTGCCTGTGTCTGTGTCTTCATTTCTTCTTTTTAAAATTTACTTTTAAAATAAATTGATTGATTGCTTGATTGATTATTTAGAGGTAGGGTGTTGCTAAGTTGCTAAATTGCTGAGGCTGGGCTTGAACATGCAATCCTCCTGCCTCAGACTTGCAGAGTGCTGGGGTTACAGCTGTGCACCACCACACAATTGCTTCTTTTAACAAGGACACCGGTCTTATTGGATTAGCGCACTTCCTTGTGATCTCCTTGTACCTGTAAAGACTCTCTAGAAATCTGGGAGAAGTTTCTCTTATCTGCATTCCTATCAGGAAAATGCTGAAGTGGGGGAAAGAACTCCAGAAATGAACACCAGGAATCATCCCTGGAACTCATACAAGGCTGGGTTTAGTTTGTTTCCACACAGAGTAAAAAGTCACATAATTATATCTGGGAAAGTATGCAGAAGACCTGTAGAATAAAATTACTTGGGTGTGTATGTTATTAGAGGGAGGATAAGGCAGAAAAAATTAAAGATCATGGCCAAGCCTTTCAATTTGATGGAAACTATAAACATACTGATCCAAGATGCTCAATGAACTTAAAGCAGAGGACCTGAAATATCTGCAGTGAAGCACATCACAACCCAATTGTTTAAAAGTAGTGATAAAAATGAAATAATTAAAGCAGATGGTGAAAAAAGACACATACTGAATGACAATTGTCAGAATCATTGCAGAAGTTTTACTGAAAGCAACTCAAGACAGAAAGCTGGCTATGCAGGAGCATCTCAAGAATTCACAAAACAACCTCCCAAAAGAAAAAACAAACAAACAAACAAAAAAAACCCTTGTCAAACTATAATTTCAAACCCCGTAAACATATTTTTACATTCCATTTTTATTATGCAGTGCTTTCCTCTGCCCTCATTCCTTACACTCTAGTAAAGAGAGTCCACTTCCAATATTCTTACCATAGCTTAATTCATTCTCAGCTGAGAAACACTGCACTTGTTGGTTCTTTGCCTAGGTTGCTCCTTCCTTAGATTTCTGTAAGCTGGCTTCTATCATTATTTAGGCCTAAGCTTGCACCTTTTTACTTACGTGAGCTAGCAGGGAAGCTGCTGTGGTTAAAACGAATCAAAGTTGATTCATCAGCAAGTTTATGGAAGTTTTTATGAGGAAAATGTGAACATTCTTTCCCGATTCATAAGGAACTGTTTTAAATATTGACCATCCCCGAAATCCAAGAATTGTGAATTACTGTAAGTATATTACCTAATGACAATAAAATAATTTTTTTGTTGTTGCTAGAAAGACTGTTAGGACTTGTTCATGATTTTGAGCAAGTAAGAAAAGTTAAGAACTCTAAGTTTTGTGAGCTGAGTGACTAGGAGATTGAAATGATTCATTTTTCAAGAAAAGTTAAATGAAAAAAAATTGACACAAGGAGAAATGAAAAATCTGAATAGGGAAGTAACCATGGGGAAGGATGAATAAGAGTTAATCAAGTATTTTCTTCTTAAAAGACAGTGGACACAGATTTTTTTATTTGTCATAAAATTTTTAAGAAAATGAGAATTTCTATGTTCTTAAAATTTTCTTAAGTCATAGGAAGTCATGGAAAACTTCAAAAGTCTCAATCTATTTAATTCAAAACAGAAATTTAACAAAAATAAAACTACACCACTTATAGATGAAAATATTACATATTAGAAAACTGATTACTTAAACATTTTCACAAATAACATACTCCAACCAAGTATTGTTTTTTCAGAAATACAAGGCTGGGTTAAAGTTGGAAAATCAACTTACTTTAAGAGAAGGGGAACCCGCTATATGTTCTCTAAGCCCTTTAAAAAACATGGGGTTGTTCCTTTGGCCACATACATGTGAATCTACAGAAAGGGTGACATTATAGGCATCCTATTTGCCACACAAATGTTACCGTGGCAAAACTGGAATAGTCTACGTTACCCAGCATGCTGTTGGCATTGTCGTAAACAAGCAAGTTATGGGCAAGATACTTGCCAAGAGGATTAATGTGCGTATTGAACATATTAAACACTCAAGAGATAGCTTCCTGAAATGTGTCAAGGAAAAGAATCAGAAAAAGAAGAAAGCCAAAGAGAAAGGTGTTTTGGTTGGACTGAAACACCAGCCTGTCCTGCCCAGAGAAACACACTTCATGAGAACCAGTGGGAGGGAGCCTGAGTTGCTGGAACCTGTTCCCTGTGAATTCATGGCATAAGCTGGGGATGTACCTCTGCCATTCAGTATGTCATTAGCGGCTAAGTGTTCTAGGCCCTACTTAAAATTTAAAAAATCGTCCTGTGTTGTAAGGATGGTTTTCTTAAATGAACAGGTGTGTGGTGCTTTACCTAAGAGAAACTACTATTTGGAGTGGGTTCTCACTGTACCTAGTTAATCGTGTCAGGTCTTCACTCTTTGGTGTTTTTCTTGCTGAAAGATGTAAGGTCTTGTGCAGGCATATACCCAAATGGCCAAATACTTATAAAATATTTATATTGGCTTGAAGATTCTCTAAATCACTGTGGGAAAAAGCTTTATCAAAATAAATGGAAGTCAGTATATGCCATTTCAGTTTAATAAATTATTTAAAGCACCCTAAAATACACTAAAATAAAATTATTTTAAACTTCAATGGGAAAAGTTACATATAGTGCTTAAGAGATAAGTTCACAATAGATTATATGGCATACAAAAAATTTAATTACATGTCCTTCTGATTCTGAAACCCTCCTATGTATTAGATACTATGCAGTTGCTGTGGCGTGGTGGGTAGTTCTTGGACATACAGTGCCTTATTAAATTGTTTCAAGTGTTTGAATCATTTAGAGTGTGATAGAAAACGTGGATAAGAGCTTCTGTTTTTTTATTATGGCACCAAAAGTTTAACCTCAAAACACACAACAAGGGCCAGTTGTTGTGAGATGGCTCAGCGGCTTAAGCACCTGCCCGGCAAGCGCGAGGGCCCGAGTTCAACTCCTGGAACCCACATACGAAAAAGGGGCCGGTGATAACGCTCAGCTGCACGGGTGCCTGCTGGCGCGCGACGTCCTGAGGTCGACCCCCCGGTACCCACAAAAACAAACAAACAAACAAAAACACACAACAAACATCATTTTGTCTCATTGACTACAACTTGGCTCATTGGATGTCTGTGTGTGGGGGGAAGGTTCCTTGCTTTTGCAGATTCTCCTGTGGATGACTGCCATAGATCAAGAGGCTAGAGTTTGCTATTTGGAAGCAAAGCAGCATCTGCAACAGCGGTATTACTATTACTTTATGATGGCTGTCAAATGACAACTTCAAACCATCCTTCTACACCTTTGGGGCAAGCCATGAAGCTCAGTACAAGGTTGGGACAGTAAGTACTTTCTTTTCAGGCAATGTGTCCAATCACTCTGAGGCATTTCTCTCTCCTGAATTATTACCGTTTTACATCAGCATCCATAGTGCAGTCATGGATGCCTATATGAACTGCTAGTTTGGCAAATGTGTAAGAATAATCCCTTTTACAATGCAATCATTCATCAGGGAACTGATGGCAGTTTTACTGAATTAGATACATAAAATAGTTTATGGTCGGAGGACACTGGAGGGCAAATCACTAGTAATGGTAATTACTCTTGTGTGATGTGCCTCACACATCAGGAAATAAAATAATGTGAATATGGGAACAGCTAACATGATATATAAGTGTTCCAAAGCCATTGCAGGTAACTTTTCTTTGCTTCACTCTAGAATGTCATGCACTTAAAATAATATATTATAACTATGTGACATGCAAGGTATACCCTAGGCTGCAGGGCCTAATCTGTGCCCCTTGAAAATCTGATCTTTGTACTATGTGACCACAGATCAACTTGGAAGCTGCTTTTATTCAAGTCTATGTGATGTACTGTCCTTCCTCAGTGTGGTTTTCATATCAGCACTGTCAAAAGAGCTATTCCTGTGACTGGTCCCTCAGCTGTATTTTTATTTGCTGTACCTGGCCGTGAAAAAATGTTTTAGTTCAGGGCTGTTTCTAATTTCATCTCATAGTCACTAAATAATAAGATATTGGGGCTCTTTTTGCTTTAATTAGATTTTTAAGAGTTTATCCTCAAGTGGTCACACAATGTTGACTCAGGGAACTCCTATTAAAAGAGCTCTGTGGAGAAGGAAGGCTCAGTTTCTTTCAGAAAAGAAGGGAGGAATTAATATTAGGACCTGCTGGGCACAGCCGAGCTGATGGTCAGAGGTTACAGGGGCAGTCACCAGTTTTTGGCCTAAGGGACAAATGGGCTGAACTTTCCTCCTTAGAACAATTTAAAAAAACAATCATTTTGTTAATGTGGCACAAAGCAAAATGAAACAGTGGTAGCAATTCCATGGGAGAATGTGAAAAGAAGTTGAAGATTCTGTCATCTTTTTGGCACTGTTACATTTCACTCTCAGTTTTTCTGGCATGCTGGAGCCCTGCTGTCTTTCCTGCTCTGTGGATACCTTTAGCTCTAATTCTGAGGTAATAGGTGGATAGTACTTTAATAAAGGTTTCACTAACCATTCTCTCCATCCTAGGAAATTGGTGGATGTTCTGGGGTCATCAGGGACATTAATCAGAACGACTGATGACTTTGTTTCCATCCTCTCTCTTCTGTGTCAATACTTTTTCTCTGTTTGGTTATTACCACAAGCATCCCTGAAATTCTCTGGTATACTCCTATTCGTAAAACATGAAGAAAACCTGGACTTGTCACTCCTAACCCATGCACACCATCTAGCAGGTCGTCAGTACTTTCTTTCATCATAACCTGATCAAGGTTCTATTATCGCTCACTAGAATTATTGTATTTCCTCTCATAACCCTTTTGCTTGAGCATTCTTACAATATATTTTCTACCCAACAATCATAAATACCTTTCTAAAAATTAGATCATATCATAAAACAAATGAATAGCTTCCCCTTTAACCTAGAATTAAACCCAAACTCCCTTATCAAGAAGGTCTTACCCACTTTGGTCCTTGCCTTATGCTCCACTGTTGTCTCAGACCATGCTGCGCCCATTTCCTTCCCCTCAAAGACATGCATCTAATTCATTTCATGTCAACTGCACTTATTCTTTTTTTTTTTTTTTTTTTTTTTTGTGGGTACCAGGGGTCGACCTCAGGACCTTGTGCAGGCGCCCATGCCGCTGAGCGATATCACCGGCCCTTTTCTCGTATGTGGGTACCGGGAGTCGAACTCGGGCCCTTGCGCCTGCCAGGCAGGCGTGTACACCACTGAGCCATCTCACCGGGCCTCACTATTCTTGTGTTACTTGAATATTTCAAGGTATTTCCAATATTAAATTGCTGTTCCCCTTTAACAGATTGTTTCTCTCCTTAAACTTTGAATGACTGGTACCTCCACATCCATTGCATGTCAGCTTAGTCCTTCCTCCAAAATTTGGAATTTCTTTTCCCTATCCTATTAGAATTGTAAATCTTGAAATTCCTTTCCAACTACAATTACTTTCGTGAAATCTTCAACACATAAAATTATTTTGCTCATTGGTTTCTTAGTGAAGACAAAGACCGATTTACCCACACACTGTAAGTTTGGTCCCATTGGGCAGATACTTGGTTTATTTGTTCACTTTAGCATCCTCCAAATCAGAAATGTGTGACACATGTGAAATGAATAATACATACATACATACATGTATGTGCATACCTATGTCAGTGATTCTTTTTCGATATGTGGAATTAGATAAAAGGAAGAGGTAATGTCAAAGAACACTCAGGTTAATAAACACTAAAATGAACTGACTTCTAATTAGGGGTGAGACAATGCTCTAAGCTTGTTATATATAACACAGCAGATCTTCAAACAATTTGTGGTGTGAGTGCCACTATCAGCACTAGTTTGTAAAAGATGAAAAAAAAATAAAAGACCATTTGTGTCCTGAACCTTAAATAACATCTAATGCTCCCTTTTGGGTGACTCTACAGTGATCATTCCTTTTTTTTTTAACATGGGTACCGGGAGTCGAACTCAGGACCTTGCATTTGCCAGCAGGTGCTTGTGCCGCTGAGTGATATCAGTGGCCCCTTTTTTTTTTTTCCTTTGTGTGGGTACAAGGAGTCAAACTCAGGACCTCGTGCTTGCCAGGCAGGCGCTTATGCTGCTGAGCCATCTCACCGGCCTGATCATTTCAAGGAGCAGACACAGTGACTTCTGTTTTTGAATTCAGAAATCCTGAACATTATTTGGAGGATTCGGTGTGTACCATCCCAGGTGAGTGGTTTATTGTACAATAGAGAAGTGGTAATGTATAAGGGTCAAAGCAAAGAGAGGAAGATAGTAATGAATATTACCAATAGCAAAATTGATAAAATACTTAGACTTATTTCAGCGTTGCCTACTCTAATTACTGCAATAAGTCAATGGAAAGAGTGTCTTATGATCACTATATATTTTAGCAGATGCTTGGGAAAAAATCAAGTTTAGATGCTGAAAAAGGAAGAAGGGAAATAAAATAATTTCTCATATTCAGTATAATTCATTTCATTCCATTTTTTCTTTTTAGTCCATTTTAATTAATTACACTCCTCTGAACTGGACTCATTTCATCCGTTGCGATATTATTCTGCCCATTCTGTTCTATTTTATTCTTTCAACCACTGCTAAATACTATTTAACTATAAGTTTCTTTGTTTGATTTTGGAAGTAAGGAAAGAATTACAAAGATAAATGAAATGTGCTTGTCATCAAGGATGTTAAAATCTAAGAACAAAAGAATTCTTGTGTAGGAATCAGAGATCTCTTTATGTCAAGTGCAGCAGTGACAGGTAACAAATCTTGTCAAGATTCATTTTTAATCAGGATATATATATCCTGTCTGTCTGTCTGTCTGTCTATCTATCTATCTATCTATCTATCTATCTATCTATCTATTTATCTATCTCATGTGTATAATCTTACTTATTAGATGATTCAATTCACTAATATAAAAATGTGACAGGGCCGGTGAGATGGCTCAGCATCATAAGTGCCTGCTGACAAGCGCGAGGTCCTGAGTTCGACCCCCGGTACCCACACACACAAAAAAATGTGACATAGTAACTGAAAAATAAACTTTCAATTTTTTTACTCTATCAAAAAATTTTAAATAATGCATGAAAAATCATATAAGATACAAATCACAATTTCTAGAATTTATGCTATACATTGCTACTTTCAAATTCTTAATTTGTTCAGTATAACTTTACTACATATTGGCTGTTCACCAAATTAAATGTATTAGAGAACTGCACTTCTTAGACTATCTGTAGTGATTTTTGTTTGAAAATTTTGTTAGCAATAAATGTTCCAAAGAGGACAGATTCATGGAACACATGGCACAAATGTGACAGAGAATTTAGAAGTCCTCTAGTTAGTTGTAAATATTATATTTAACGACATTTCTGAAATTCAGAGAATGGAAACAAATTGCCAGAGAGCACATAATGATTTAGAAATTGGTTCAGATACGCCATACTCCTTCTTGTGTCTTACTTATTGCCCCATATTCCTTTACTATTTTAATAAACTACATTTATTAGTAAAATATTTTGTATTGTGATCCTATCTTCAATAAATAAAGAATTTAGGAATTGACTATTTTCTGACAGAGAGAGTGAATCCTCAAAACTTTTCACTTTATCTCTCCATTCATTCACTTAATAAATATCCATTAGCTCCTTCTTCATAACTCACTTCTTCAAAATGCCAGGCTGGGTTCCAACTTGGTGATCTTCCTGCCTCAGTCTTCCAGAGTGCTGGCCACAACTCCTAGTTCCTGTTTTTGACACAGTAAATTTAATAAGATCAGGGTGTGCCATGGTGGCCTAATCAATTTCTTAATAAATTAACCACGCACACACACATACTTACACATGAATACAAACACAAACATGTGTACATCCTTTGAAATAATATCTGATAATTTTTATCTAGGTTTTATAGTCAAATCTGGGGTTTGTGAGATCAATATTATCAATTACGGAGTAGAACTACAAAAAGACAATATTTTAAAAATAGAAATGAATATAGATTTGTCAATATAATATTAATATAAGCTCATTAAATGTCATTTAGATAATACTAAAAAGCTAGCAGAAATGAATCATCTATAGATCCACTACTAAGAAACAAACACTCTTAAATTCATTAATTTTCTAAATAAATCCTACAAATATTTTGTGGGAGGGTTGAGAGGGTAGTGTAAGTTACAGTTTTATCGATTTTCATAAAAGCATCTTTAGTAGCTGCAAGTAGTACAAAGTTTTTATGTGCATTTTAAATGATATTTTGTTGCCTGGATATAATACTATTTAAATAGCCATATCCTTAATAACATCTGGTTGCCACTCTTAATTACATTTCTTTTTACTTTCATAGTACTGAGGTACTAGCTGTAGATCATATAGAGATGTAGAAAAGGAAAAAGTAGAACAGTTAGAAGTTATCTCTAAAAACTGGCAGCATTTGACTTTAGTAAATTCATAAGCTAAGTCTCTTCCCAGTATCTGTGACCTATTTCTGCCTTAAGCAGAAGGTCTTTACTAGGATTCAATTAAGCCCTCTTACATTGACAATTGAGTCATTTTTACTGCCATCTTTTTTTTTTTTTTTAACTTTTCCATGTTTCTGTGATCAAAACTGTTTTAGTATGTTCTAGAATTCAGGATTTCCTCTCAGACACAGAAAAGCTTTCTTTTGCTTTACTCTCACCAGCTGCCCTTCAGGGATGTTGATCAACTTTGATTATGCTGACAGCCTCTTGGCCTGAACTTTTAATCATTCTTTCATTTATTAATTCATTCATCATAAATAAATTCTCACATTTTCATTTGCATGTATATTTATACATCCATAGAGTAATTTTTTCCAAAAGTTTCTAAAGCCCTTCCATGTACCTGCCACTGTGTACCTCCTGGGAATGCATATGTTAATAAAACATGGACTTTGTCCATGGAATCTTTTGCAAGGAAATGTGATTTTTAACGGATTTGTCATTTCTGATTTCTATCATCTTGCTCTAACAACGCATACCCTGAGAGTTCCTGCTTCACTGCTCTTTGACTTATTTGGATACAGAAATATATATATATATATATATATATATATATATATATATAAATATATATATGTATATATATATATATATACATATATATATATATATTCTTTCTCCTGGAGATGGGGCACTGTGTTTCTAGCCTTGCACATTAGAACAGAAGTGTTGGGCTGGTGAGATGGCTCAGTGGCGTAAGCGCCTGCCTTGCAAGCATGAGGGCCCGAGTTCGACTCCCAGAACCCACATATGAAAAAGGGGCCGGTGATATCGCTCAGCGGCATGGGTGCCTGTTGGCGCGCGAGGTCCTGAGGTCGACCCCCCAGTACCCACAAAAAAAAAAGAAGTGTCTCCTCTATTGGACTCCATGATTTACATTAAGCAGTCCCCCAGTTTCTCACACATTCTGCCTTGGCGTAACAGTTATATCACCAGTTTCTCTAGTTCTGAAACTTTCAGACTTGGACCAAGCTGTGTTCCCAGCATCCAAAGATCTCAAGCAAGCAGATGGCCTGATATAGAACCTCTCAGCCTCCAGAATTGCATGAGTCAATTACCCTAATATAGAGCTTCCTATCTATCATCTATCTATATCTATCTATATCTATCTATCTATCTATCTATCTATCTATCTATCTATCTATCTATATCTATCTATCTATCTGTCTATATATCATCATTTATCTCCTATTTTTTTCTGTCTTTCTGGAGAATCACAACAAATAAATATTCCAATCAAATCGGGCAAATTTTTTATCTCCCCAAACCTTATTCTGAATCCCAAGATCTCTTCTAGCCAACTATATGCCAGTACAGACAGCCAGACTATGCCTAGCCAGAACCTCTAATATGACAGGAATTTGAGAATCATTAACGTGGGAACACTATCTCACATTCATACTTCATTCACACTGATGGTGTTATCTACAAAAAAAGCTTGTTTTTTTCTCCCCATTAAGCCAAAAAGGTGCGTTTTTAAACAGCTAGTCATAGATTGTAAGTTTCTTAGTAGTTTTATCTTTTCTATTTTTGGTTCAAAGCAGAAAGTGAATTATCAAGGTTAAGTGGGAAAAAGAAACAGTTCAATGAGTTTCTCTGAAATTTTCATATAAGAAGTCTGCAAAAACCCCTGAATATCCTCAGATGTTCTGTGGAGAAGATGCAATTGAGAAATGCCAAACTTCAGTTTTCATCAGGTAGTATGAACAACAACATTATAAGGGGATAAGGAGGGGAACAGTCCTGTAATCCATAGCTGAAAGATGTGTGTTTTGATTGCTACAGCCAGTTTCTGCCTGGATTTCTAGAAGTGCACAGTTCTCATTTGTTACAATAGAGGCTTGCACAGTACTCATGGGTTTCAATAGCTAATCCACCTATTCACAGACTAGAAATACAGACAATGCCTGACTTACAATGGTTTAACTTTCACATATTTGAATTTAGGATACTATGAAATCTCTACACACTCAAAACAATGTGTACTGCCAATTTTGATCTATTTCAAGGTTAGTGGCATCCTGTACTATGTTCTTTTGCCTAACTGTAGGCTAACGTAAGTGTTACGAGCTTTGGTAAAGTGGACTTGACTGAGCTATGATGTTTGCTAGGTTAGGTGTAATAAGTGCATTTTCAACTTAATATATTTTCAGATTGCGATGGTTTATCAGAGGACCCTGACCTAGAAAGAAGCACAGCACAGCCAGGACTGTGGTTACAACCTGCAAAAGTCTGAACAAAGGACCCATAACACATGTATTATATAATGCACTATGTAAGATATGTATGCATAGTTGTACATAATCATAAGTGTTAAAGTATGTAAGACAAATAAAATAATACAGCAGGGTCACTAAGTGAATCTTACACAACAATTAAACAATTAAAACAAGCCTTGGAGGCATCAATTTATAGTCGTCCCAATAGATTGTTTCCAACATGTTATCTAAAATATTGGCTTTTTGTAAAAAAATCGTAAGATGTATAAAAACGCTAGAAAGTGTGATTCATATTGAGGAAATAAAGAGGACAAAAAAAGTGGCTATGATGAGAACCAGATGTTGAACTTCAAAAAGCAAATATTTATAAGAACCTAAAAAACTTCAAGAATCAATAAAGATTCTGCAGCTGGACAACAAAAGAAAAAGCAGAATGAACACGGATGAATAAAGCTTCAGAAAAATGTAGAATTATGTTTGGCACAGGAACTTATGCATGATAGTAACCCAGAAGGAGGAAGGAAAAAGGAACATAAATTTGAAGAATCTATGTTGGGAAACTTAGTAGTGTTTATTTAAAAATATATATATATATGTATATATATAATGGACTTTAAGTGGAAAAACACAAAAATTTCAACAGCAAGACACACCACAGTAAAACTATTGAAGGATAAAGAGGAAGAGATGATTTTAAAAGTAGGACAAAAGCATTTTGTTCAAATAGAGATGAAGCTTAATAGCTGACTCCCATTAAAACTATAGAACAGAATACAGTGCCATGATATTTCAAAATGTTGACAGAAAACAAAACCTGACAACCAAGGACCTTATATCTTTAAAAATATTTAAAATAATTTTTAAAAATAAGAAAAATACATATTTCCAGAAAAATAAAAAAAAATCTTTCTACAGATTCACTTTAGAAGAAATAAAAAATGAAGCTCTTTATGGAGGGGGAGTGGGCATAGACCATACTCAGAATCCACACAAATATCATATATAGAGACACCTGTTAAAATAATTATGTATTTATCAATTATCAACCCATCTATCATCTATCTATTATTTACTTAGAGATGGGGTCTTTCCCTGTAGTCCAGCCTGGCCTTGAACTCACTGAAATTGGGATGCTCCTGCCTCAGCATACTGAGTACTGAAAATACAATCATGAGCCACCAAGCAGTTTCTTTTAGGAGTAATAAAAATGTTCTGTACTTAGTTAGGTTGGTCGTTGCAGAAAATTGTGAATATTAGAAATGCAAAGCACACTTAAACTCACAGACATGCACACGTCCTAAGACCTGTTCTGATTATTCAAGAAATTTTTTTTTTTTTTTTTTTTTGTGGGTACCGGGGGGACGACCTCAGGACCTCGCGCGCCAGCAGGCACCCGTGCCACTGAGCGATATCACCGGCCCCTTTTTCGTATGTGGGTTCCGGGAGTCGAACTCGGGCCTTCACGCTTGCAAGGCAGGCGCTTAAGCCGCTGAGCCGTCTCACCGGCCCTATTCAAGAAATTTTTATGTCCTGTTGCATCGATCTAATTAATCTTAACTGGGGAGTAACAGAACCATAGCAAATCACTGAAGGTGATTTTATAAAATATATAACTTTCTAGTAATCTCCTTCCTGCTTTATCACCCCGGTGGAAAGATAAACCTTTTGGTGCATGGGTTTACATTAATTCATACAGTAGTTAAGAATCCTTAGTGGTCATTTTAACATCTTAAAACAACAGATAGTAGAATATTTGTAGAAAACTTTTCATCATTTCTACTAGATGACTGTATATAATCAAATAGTGTTATCTTCTGTGTGACATAACACATTTTATGAATGTCTCTTCTAAAATAAAATGCGTAGAGATCTATGTTTAGATGTGTAATTTTCTTCTAACAAGTAATGATAAATTTCTCATCCACGGACAAAGTTCTAATTTTCTTTATTTCAAAGTACATAAAATAAATGGACTTCATTTGTACCCATCCACAACCATTTTAAGTAATATGTTCTGTTACTTTACATCAGCTGCGTTACACAGTCTATCATAACAGTGATTCATCTATTTAATTCTTAACTACAGGTACGGTAATTTTCCATCTTATGCCTGAAGTTAACTTACATTTCCCTTTCATTTTAAAAGTACCATGCATTTCATGTTTTAGAAAGAATAAATGCTACTTATTTAAGTTTATAAAACTTCAGAGTTTCTTGCTTTAACTTCTTCCAGATGTTCACTCTTGTAATTTAACACCAACTAGGACTTTCAGTTTAACCAAACTTGTGTTAAAATTCTACCACCAATAAAGATTTGATAAGGAGACAATAAGTCATTAATTCAATTATTTATTGTTTCTTTTTTATTTTTTTAATTTTTAAAAAAATTTTTGTGGGTACTGGGGGTCGAACTCAGGACCTCGCGTGCCAGCAGGCACCCGTGCCGCTGAGCGATATCACCGGCCCTTTTCTCGTATGTGGGTTCCGGGAGTCGAACTCAGGCCCTCGCACTTGCCAGGCAGGTGCTTACGCCACTGAGCCATCTCACCAGCCTGTTTCTTTTTTAAAATATGGAATATTTCACAAATTTGCTTAGGGTCATCCGTGTCCAGGCCTCATGGTAATCTTGTCTGTATCATTCCAGTTTTAACATTTGTGCTCCCAAAGTAAGCCATCACTTATTTATTCTTGTACTAAAACTATACTCAATATTTAGTATTTAGAGAGCTGGTTATATAGGAAATGCTGTTAATGAATATTTCCCTTAATATACTATTTTAATTAGATTCATAAAAAATGACACCTTTTTAAGTTAAAATGCTTAAATATTGTTAACATCATGATTCTATCTCTATCTATCTATTTCATATATATGTCCTTTAGGAAGTTAATATTTGTAACTATTTTTTATTTTTTTATTTCACTATTTAATATTTGTGTTTGTTGGATCTCACTTAATGTGCCAACATGGAGATAAAGTGAAAAATAGAATGTTATGGAAACTCTACTGAAATCAGTGAAGAATTAGAGAGAGAATAGATATTTGAATACAATTTAAAGTACAATATTATCTGTAACATAAAGCTTTATCTACAAAAGATAATACTGTATGGAGAATTTATTTTAAGGCAGTATTCTAGAAAGATTTTCTGTGAAAAATTGACACCTGGGAAAATTTGTTTGTGTAAACTGTAAAACAATGTTTTGTGTTTGGTGTAGTATTTTGAAAAAAAAATATGATTTTAAATTAAGATGATTAAAAATAAGAAAATCACCTATATATAGTCACTGTACCTTTATTTTAATATTTGATCCTTGAATATGTAGTACACAAACGTACACTTAAAATGGATGCAAGAACACTTACAGTGTGATTCTTGTATTGATTCTGTAAAAGGATAGGAACAAATAGCAGCATAAGTATATGAATATCACATATATAAGTACATGTACTTATAGCACACTATTCCATATATACTACTATGTTCAAACTTTTTTTCTAAAATAAACATTGTTGTAAGACATAGATGCATACATTCAAGAACATGTACTTAACTTTTGGAGCAATCTGCACTCCATATCTTTTGCCTGTTTGATTTGGGAAAAATTATTTACCACATCTATTCTTCAACTTTCTCATAAAGAGGATAAAAATGGAAGAACCCACTCTTGCAAAAGTTAAATGAGACTGTATACATGTGTTTGTGTGTGTAAATTTTTATGTTGTCATTTAAAAAGACCTTAGTGTTTGCATAACATTTTATGCATCTTAACTACGATTTATGTAATTATGTGCTCTTTGACATTTATATTTTTTTGTTTCTGTTTTTGAATACTAGAGATTGAATCTTGTGCATACTAGGCAAGTATACTGCCACTGAGGTGCCCTGTGCCTGCTCTTTGTTATTTTACCTTGAGACAAGTTCTCTCTAGAACTACTGTCCAGGCCGACTTTGAATTTGGGATCATCTTACTTCAGCCTCCTGAGTAGCTGGGGTTACAGATGTGAGCCATCACACCTAGAATAGGAATTTGAATTGAAAGACTCAAGTATGATGAAGTCAGACCCTTGAAGATATTCATGCAATTAATATTGCTGTGGTTCTTTCTTTTTTTTTTTAACTTTTTACTTTATGAAAAAAACCCCAAAATTTCATAACCAAATAATAAGAGAATAATAATAGTTATCACAGGGTGCATTGTTTCTTTAAAGTAGTCACTTGAGTACACACATAAGCCATGCATGTATGATTTCTTTTCAATGAGCTAAGATTACCTACTAGCAAAAATGAAACCAATTAGCATATATATTGAAGTTTTTTTTTTTTTTTTTTTTTTTTTTTTTTTTTGTGGGTACCGGGAGTCAAACTCAGGACCTTGTGCTTGCCAGGCAGGCGCTCATGCTGCTGAGCTATCTCACCAGCCCCTATTGAAGTATTTTTAAAACAATGAAATTTGTAATTTGGAGAAGTGTTTAAACTCCCTATTTCCTATCTATTTCTCTTCTATTTTGTTCTTTATGTTTCTCATATAAAAGAAACCATGCAATATTTGAGCTCATGTGTCTGACATTTCATTTAACACTATATTCTTAAGTTGCATCCATTTACCTACAAATGCCTCAAGTTTATCTTTCTTTACGGCAGCATAATTCTCTGTTGTGGAAATATACCACATTTTCCTTATCCACTCATTCGTTGATGGACATATATGCTGTTTCCATGTGATTCTTTCTTAAATCTTTACCTGAGCATCCACCAAACTTATTTCTGGATGAGATTTATGTTTCATGTGAATTTGATCAATAAATTGGGCCTTTGTGGGGTGCGTTTGCATGTATTAATGTGTGTGTTTGTGTGTCTGCATACCTCACAAAATCTCTTTGGTTGCAATGTGCAGCTCCAGAAGTTTCTTTTCTCCAGTGTTGTGTTGGTTTTGCCAGTTAGTTGATCACTAGATAGCTGTGCGAACTTTCCAAACTGTACCCCTTTCCATTTTCTCTCTGTTGCAAACACTAGTAAGAAGAAAAGGAGGAATGAAGAAAAATCTGTCATAGCCCAGACTCACTGTGTGTGAAGGTGTGTGTGTGTGTGTATGTGTGTGTACATCTACCTGCACTCATGGACAAGGGATGTAACCTGGGTTTTCAGGGCTGTCCATGGGCCTCCCATTCCCTAGTCCTGAATATTTCAAAGGTTAATTAACTTTCAATTAGGAAGTCTTTATTACATCTTTTAAAATCACAGTTTTCCAGCATAGTTCACATTCCTTCTAATACCTATTAAAAAAGTGCATTTGTAATTTTACACAGAAAGAATTACCTGGACTTGTAAGAAAATTAATATATTTTATTTACCACCAAAGACTTTTTAAGTCCATAGGTAAATAGTAAAAAGCATGCTATTTACTTCTCTGGTATACCGTTAAGGAAACCTACCACTATAATACATCAGTTTACCTTTCAGCCCACACTTCTGTCGTATTGTAATAACTGAATCACAAGTGTCACAGATACTTGCAGCAACATGAGATATAGATTCAGCTTTTTGGTACATTTTCAACGCTCCTAAACCTTCCAGTGTCATTACTTTTTTTCCAGACTCTATAATAATAGATTCTAGAAATAATTGGATATTTCATTTACTTTTTACACATTTATGAAGCATTTGCCTTTGTCAGATGCTGCCCTAAGTGCAGGCAATGCAATACTGGGTCAGAGTGACTTCCAACTTTGGTATAAACACCTCTGAGTTCCTCGAACTCACAAAGATATATGGCAGTGTTCCCAGGTCGGTAGAATTTTAATCCATATAAATTGGTACTTAATGAGAAAAAATCTGTACTATACAAATCCATCATAAAGCATAGGAGCATTCTCTCTACCACTTAGGACTTCTAAAAATCTGATTATGAGAGACCATACACATTGTACTACCCTCCTGAGACACAAAATAACTAAGGTAAGGAAGAAATATCATGATTATATGAACATGGTTATATGAAGCAGTATCATGGTGATAACATCACTGCACAAGAATCAGACTTCTACTAGCATCTAAAGGTTGTGAAGGGGAGCGTATTTTAGAACAGGGCTGGTGAGAGCAACAGTGGAGTTTGCAGTTTTGGCAAGAGCGCTTGGGCTCCACCATGCTACTGATACACTGAGCAGGAGAGAGGCATTGTTGGATTCATTCAAAGTGGGCCAGTAAGGCAGGAGTTACTAGAAATACACTACTTAATAGATAAAACATAAGTAAGTAAAACCTACAGCTAGATGTATATACAGTTGATAGCATTCTAACAAATAGATACATTTCTTTCCTGTTACTGTGTATTTGGAAGCACAGTAACATTTGCTTCTTCAAATGTCCCATTTAGAAGACTAGTAATCATAAATATGAAACTGTAAAGGCTTGTGTTTATGCTTCCCAAAAGGCCGTATTTTTCACAAGCCTAGCATATGCATACCAACCACTTGCTTATTTTAAATTGGATTGAATTAGACACAGAGAATTCGCAGCATGATTTAGAGACAGGTGTTAGTCTTTCGGGGTAGAAATGTTGCCAAATTCTGATTTACTAACAATGTGATAGATATCTATGTTATATATTGGCTTAACGTCATAAGAAAAACACCAGGATTCATTACTACCAAGCCTCGTATTATTTTGACAGCAAAGAGGAACATCTTAATTGTAGTCATGGGAAATTATTTTAGGCTCATTTTATTTTAAAAACACAATTTTCCTTTAGGAATATTCTGGATTTAAATGTTTAATAATTGCTAAATTGGTCCATTGTCATTTTTAATAAATTAAAGCATGTATTTAAATAAAAAGAAAAAAATTTCTAATGATATCACAGATTGTAGAAGTCTTGACAGGATGCTCATCAAAGTGGCCCCTTACATCAGAATCACTTAGGGAGTTGGTCCCACACTGTTCTCTGCTTCATATTTTGCCTAGTAAATAAGAATATCCTGAAGTGGTGCGGGTGAGGCCGTAATTTTAAACACTACCACAAATAATCCATACGTGCACTAATGTTAGAAAATCACAGTGCTGGAACAAAGAGAAAAAACAGTAATTTTTTTGAAGTTATTTTCTCTAGTTTATTGACCCACACCATCAGATTTTTGTTTTTTACTAAGAAGTTACCACATAAAAACTCTAAGACAATTTTCATTGAATTTTTCAATATTTTAAAAAAAATTTACCAAAAGTTGAAATCTTAACATTTAAGAGCAAGGTAAGAAAACATATATTTCATTAAACTCATAAAATCTGAGTGATTTTCATTGATTCAGTTACTTTCATTGTACTTCTTGTTATAAAAATCTAACCCTTAACAAATAACAAAGAAAAAAAATGAGACTAGAAGTGTGTTTAGGATGGACAGGATTTCTAGCCAAAATCATAGATCTTTATTCATACTCTATAATTTAAAATGGTGCCTCGAAAAATTATGCTGTAGGAAATTAAAATTATTTAGAAATTAAATCTAAAATATCTAACTTTATGGCACATTAATTTAATGCTCACAGTAAAAAGAAATATTTAGATATCATGTAAAGGTCTAAAAGTTTACTTAACCAAGTAAAGTGAAATGGCTCTGCAAAATATAAATTCTAGTAATGTGTGCTAACAAATATTAAATGAATGCTTGCTGTATTTACTAATATATAACATATTAATTTATTCTCTTCAAATGTAACATGCTTTGGCTGAGATGCTCTAAAGCTTGTTAGGCCAAAGTAGGTTCAGAATTTTGCAAATTTGCAAAGAGGCCTTACTGAATTTTTATTCAGTGTTTATTTACAGGAGCACCTTTTAATTTAGGCTATTTAAAACTGAACTCATTAGGAGGAGTTCTGCTAAAAGATAATATTCAATCTATCATATATGTCTCCACATATGATTAAGTACCTGTAAGTTGTTTTTCTAGGCAACCATCTGACTGGTTTGCCTTCTAATTTGGCTTAAAATCTACAATGGTTAAATCAGTTAGGGTAAAGTGAGGTGAGAATTTTAACTAATCTGTCATACAGATGGTAGTTCTTGGCTACTAGTGCAAGGGCAACAAGAAACACCGAAATGACACTGAGGATTTGGAGGCAGATTTATTTACATTGATGGACACTGATTGGGATCACTCCCAAAATATCAGGCCCTGATCTCTGGTGGTCTAGGGCTTTTATGGGATAAGCAAGCAGGAAGTACAGAGGCAGAATGGCTTGTCAATTGGGGATGGGTTTATCATCATGGTGACCAGCTATGTGTTCACAGTGACCAGCCGTTTCTAAGAGACAGGAGTAACCAGATCTGGAACAGGAACTGTATACCTGGGCAACTAACAAACTGAAGTATACTGACTGGGGGGGGAGCATTTTCTGCTACACTAGTACAGTTATTAATGATCGATCTCACAAGGAATCCCTGAAAATCATTTCAAGGAGAACCCCAAGTCATGAAGCAGAGGACCAGGGCCTAGTAAAGCTAGTAATTCTACAGGTATCAAGAACAAACTTAGCGATACAGGCATCAGAGAGCTCTAATGGATTTTGCTGAAAACTCCTTTGCTGTCTGCCAACTTTTATTGGTCTTGCCCCAGGTGCCATAGCTCCTGTCCCCAAAGCATCATAAAATAGCCTGTGGCCTTTGATATATCTTCAGGGAAAGAATATTTTCAGTAAATATTGAAGTGCCTTTCAGGTATTAGAGACATGAAAGAAATCTACTGATTCACAGAAAAACCTCAGAACTCAAAGTGTATATCATACTAACATTATTTATTTATTGAAAATATATGTTAAATGCCTAGGCATATCAATCAGCTTGTGAAGCGCTAGATAAATAAAAAGGAATGCACCACTGTTTCTCCTAAAAAGTTTATAATTCAAAGGGGTGGCACATAAATCTTTAAAAGTTATACAGTACTCTTGAAAATGATGTGATATAATCTAGTAGAGGAACCTAGATGAATACATGAGAGAGGACCTAGGATAACTGCCAGTACCTCTTATAATCTGAATGAAAAAGAAATGTTAAGAAATTTGCTTTTCCTTGGCTTATTCCTGAGATCAAAGTTAATGTCTTAAATTTTAACTTTTTCTTGTAAAATGAAAACTGAGAAAATGAAATAGTAACTGAGAGGCCTAGTTTGGGGGTCTAGGTTCTGGGATGGATGTGGAGGGTGTTTTTACATCTTGAGAAGCTGATGGTTCCTAGGAGGAATTTCAGCATGAGATGTGGAAGAGGAACAAAGAAAAGTCCAAAGACACAGGACCTTGAGCCCTGTTTTTGCTTCAGAGTACCTTACTTTTATCTCTTTATTATAGAGAAGTGTCATGTCAAATTTCACTTAAAGAAAATTTGTGTGCAGGATGCATGATAAAAAAATTAATTGCAAGAGCTTTAATGCAAACCAAGTAAACTCTTATGTTTTAACATTATTTTACTTAATATTCCCATGTATAAATTCCTTAGACTTACTTCAAGGTCTGTATAACTTGGTTCTTAAAATGTATCCCAAGCCCATGATCTATAAAAAATGAAAATCAATAAATTCAACCTCCCATAAATAAAAAAATTCCTCTGCGAAGAACCCATGAAGAAGATGAAAAGGCAAACTATAGACTGGGAAAATATTTGCAAGCCAAGTCCCTGACAACACACTAGTATCTCAAAAACATAAAGAACTGTGGAAACATAATTGGAAATATGAGCAAAATCCAATTAGAAAGTTACTAGGCATTTTACCAAAGGTAATGTGTAAGTAGCAAACTGGCACATGAAAACATTTTTGATATTATTTGCCTTTGGGACCTGCAAGCTAAAACTGCAAGAAAAAATGTTGCTGAGGATATGGGAAATTTGATCACTCATGGGTTGCTACTGAAATGTACATAGCTATAACCTTTCTGGAAAATTTTTGGGCAATTTTGTGTATAATTAAACACGTCATTGACATATCATCTAAAAATTGCAGTTTTGCACATTTATTCCTGAGAATTGAAATATATTTCCACAAAAACAACTATCTGTGAATATATTTGATTTACTTAACAAACAATAAGCTAGAAACAAGCAAGATGGCCTCTAGTAGGTAAATGGTTCAAAAAAACTGTGATATGTCCCTGTCATGAATTACCACTCAACAGTAGAAATGAGTGAATTACTAATGCACAAACAAATACAATTCTCCAAGGAATAATCCTAAGTAAAATACTCCAGGCCCTAGCAGTTACATACAATATTTTTTCAATATATTACATTGTTTAAAAGAGATATTTTTAGAAATTGTGAACAAATTAGTTGTTGATAGTAGTTATTGTCTTTGGGGAGGAGGTGGGAGGGTGGAAGAGCAGAAATTATAACACAAGCAATTTTTGTGCTTATGGATATATCTATATCTTAATTGTAGCACAGCACATGAGCATGCACACATGATAAAATCATTTACAACTACTTCTCTCTCTCTCTCCCTACTGCCCTCTCTGTCTCTGTCTCTCTCTCTCATACACACACATGCGTGTGCACGAGTGCAATTAAATTGGGGAAAATCTGAATCAGAAGGATGGAGTTTCTCAATGTCAACCTCATGCTTATTTACTGCATTATACTTTTTTGCAGGATGTTGCCATGGTAATGTAGTATATCTCTGTATTATGTCTTTGAACTTCATATCAGCCTACAGTTATTTAAAAAAAGTTTAATATTTAGTAATTGTTATGACTGATTTTCTTTCTGTTAAACTCTCCTTTGTTAATCATGATTCACGTTAGATCATATATCCTTCTCAACATGATATTCATTTTCTTTTCTTTATATATATATATGTAACTTGGGTACATAAACTATGTTTTACATCACTTGTCTAGCAATAAATTATCTATTCACTGTTGTCAATATTTAAAACTTGTCAGTCACTTACAATTAACCCTCATTTAAATCTTGAACTTCTTTCCCCCTTGCATTCTGCACTACTTTTATGGAAATAATGAACTTTTAGTGTTCACTGAAAATCTTTATCATAAAATGATTAAAGTGTATAAATACTTCAACTGGAAAGAGGAAAGTTGTAGTCCCAATTCCTGAATTATAATTAAGTAGAACTTGAGATAGATTTTGCCAGGATGGAGAAGAGAATTAGGCCTCATTTCTACATTAACAACACAGCCCACTATAGTGAAGATGCTCTATGCTTTGGCTGCCACTGAAGACGATGTAGAGGAGCCTCTTTCTTTCTCACTGTCTCCATTCTTCACTGGTGTCACGTTCAAGAGCAAATACTGTGGCTGTCTGAATGGATGGACAAACCAAGTCCTGGTAGTCCTCAAGGTCTCTTCAAGCTGCCATTGCGTATTTCTCATATCTGATCAGCTTTTCCTTGATCAAGTTAAGGAAGTGCTTATGCCCCCAGTAGTTCATTATACCAGTTTGTCTCATTGGAGTACTATTACCCTATTTCTAGTTTTAATTGAATGATTGTAGTGGATGCATTTGGTTTATGTACTGAATAAAACAAAAGCCAAGAATCAAAAGTAGCAAAAGATGGAGGACTGAATAAACCATTTCAAGAAATAAGGGCCAGTGAGATGGCTCAGCGGCATAAGCGCCTGCCTTGCAAGCGCGAGGGCCCGAGTTCGACTCCCGGAACCCACATACGAAAAAGGGGCCGGTGATATCGCTCAGCGGCACGGGTGCCTGTTGGCGC
This sequence comes from Erethizon dorsatum, assembly GCA_028451465.1. NCBI lineage: Eukaryota > Metazoa > Chordata > Mammalia > Rodentia > Erethizontidae > Erethizon > Erethizon dorsatum. The sequence continues at coordinate 16,573,936 of CM051824.1, forward strand.
TCAAGGTCCTGAGGTAGACCCCCCGGTACCCACAAAAAAAAAAAAATAAGCAACATGGTTATTGGACCATGGATGAAAAGAGGAATAAAAACTTGTCACTAATTTAGACAGGTAGGACACACTGGTGAAATGTAGTAAGAAACCTGTCCACACACTCAGAAGCTACAGAATTTAGGCACAATTGGAAAAAGAACAAGGGGTTTCAGGCAAAATTTTGAAGTATAAGATCAATAAATAAGTCCTTAAATATTTGTAAACAGCTGTGAAACCAATATTCAGATTAAGAAATAGAGTCACTGGTCTCCATGGTAACCCATACCTGTGCCTATACATTCCTACCCTTCTTACAAAAAAGGTAGGTACAATAAGACTTTTTTTTTTGCCAAACATTACAGACATTTTATTCCATTAGTATCTTCAAGATAACAACTAACATGACAAGTTGAGCACTCAAAGCAAGGATAAGTCTATCAATTTAGTTATGTTATGTATTTAATTTTGCAACAAGCCTGAGCAGAAAAATTTATGATTTTAATTTTATACATAGGGAAACCAAGATACGAAGAGATTAAGTAAATTGCACAAGGTCCCACAGCTGGAAAGTGGTAGAACTGGTATTTGAACCATGGTGATCTGAATCCAGGACCTGGGTAATCACTAGGCTATAAAGTGAGATCAAAATATACAGTGAATATTTAAATTTTTTGAAATTAATTAGAGTAAAACACACATTGCCATTAATCCCCTCACAATATTGCCCCTTGCTTTGAACTTATCCTATCATTCTTGCCACTTTCTTTTATTTTAACTTTCTATTTTATTGGTGCATTTTAGATATACATAATGATAACATTCATCATAGGGAGTTTATACCTGTACATGATATATCTTGCTGCTTCTTTTTTTCCCATTCTCCTCCCCTCCCTTAACCCCTCTTCTCCTCTTTTTTTACATGTTTTTGAACATGTTCAAATGAGAATGAGACTTCTAATACATAAGATAATTTGCAAGCTTTACATAATGAGAATCATGTGGTATCCATTCCTTTGTGTTTTTAGATCAATATTTTATAATCAATATATTAATTTATTGTTTCATATTTTACATATTGTTCATCTTTCACATAGAACACTTTCATTACTTTATAGTATTCTAATGTATAGGAATATCACAGATTATTCTTGCATTCCATTCTTTATAGTTGTTGCAGTGTTTTCTCTTTGGGCTATTAGGTCTAATTTAGCTATGGCTACTTTTGTACAAGTCCTTTGATGCAATATATATGAAGTATGGGTAGGCATACAACTAGGACTGGAATTGGTGGCACAAAAGGTATTCATATGTTAAACTTCAGTGCACACTGCAGAAAAGTTACCAAAGCAGTTATACCAGTTTACAATTTACATGTCCCACCGCAGTGTATGAAATTTCCTCTTTCTTCACATCCTTGTCAAAACTTAGTATTGGCAGTCTGTGTGATTTTTAACCATTCAGAAAGGTTCCTGGTGAGATTTCACTGTGCTTTTTAGTTTGATTTCTCAGTGATTAATGAAATTAAATTTATTTCACGCATTTACAGGCAATAAAGATTTATTTTTCTGTGAAGTGCTCATTAGTATATTTTACCAATTTTAAAATAAACTTTTAAATTTTATGGTCATTTTAGATGTACATAAAAATTAAGAAGATTATGACACAGTACCCAATGTTCTCATTTATTAACATTTTTGTGTTAGAATGTTATATTTGTCAAAATTAATGAAGCAATATTTATGAGTTATTATTAAGTAAAATACATATCAGTTATACTTAAATAAAAGTCCAAATCTTCTGACTTAATGTCTAATGTCTAATGTCCTTTTACTCCTCCAGCACCCTTCTAGGATTCTATGGTGAATTTAATTGTCATATCTCCTTTGCTTCCTCTTTAGTGTTTCTTAGGTCTTGAGAGAAGAATTTAAATTTGGTCTAGCAATCATGGGTAATGGCTAGCAGTACTGAGGACTGCAGAGATCATATTTTTTGTATTGATGTTCTTTATGTCAGCTAGGTCATTATATTCAAATTAAAATTAGAGATTTGGATTTTATTCAGATTTGTGAAGATTGGTAGGTTAGAAGGAAAAAAATTATGATGTATTTTGAAAATAGAAGTGATAATGTTTTAAAAATAGTTTAACCGTAAACAACCGGTATGATAATACTAGAAAATGTAGTCCAGTAGCAGTCAAACCCTGTAAGAGAAACCCTATAAGTGGAAGCCGTGAAAAAAGTGGAAAGCCAATTGCTGGACCTAGAGGAGTGGAAGATAGAGGGGGAGAAGAAAGATGACAATCAAAAAGCACATTTCTGAATTTCTCAATAGACATTCCTAATGTTATCTGATCCATAGTAGAAGCAAAGCCAAGTGAATAAATGAGAAAATAAAACGTATGTAGAATAAAAGGTTTTAAAGTTTTATGTCAAATAATTGCAAGATTTGAACTGAAAAAATCATATTATTTTTCATGAATTATTCCTGTTCAAATTTGTGCAGAGAGATATAAAATATATGCCTGTGTTTCAAAGACTTTTAATTGCTGTTGATGAGATATTGTGGTTTAAAATAATTAGAAGATACAAGAATGTGTTCCCCTCCTCCATAGCAAAAAAGAAGAAGAAGAACAAGAAGGAGAAGGAGAAGTAGAGGAAGAAGTAGAAGAAGAAGAAGAGGAGAAGAAAGAAAGATAGAAGAAAAGAAGGAGGAGGAGGAAAACAAAAGAAAACTGGTTTGCATGATGGCAGAACAGGAGATTCGAGACCTCATTGTCTTTCCCAGAAAGTATTAGTGAAAAGACAAATAATGACTAGCTGACATGAGACAGAAATATCTAATAGGCATGTGGGCCAGTTACAATATCCACCCTGCCTCTTAGGACAGCTGTAAGTTTGATATGAAGATAGATGAGGGGACTTTTCTCATAATTTCTTCGGTGTAGTTGTGGTTCATAAGGACCTTGAGAAAAATATTGACAGCACTTATAAAATGCTAGTAACTCTTTATATGTGGGATAGTTTGGGCTTTCTTAGGCAGAAATTTTAGTCATTAAAATTACTGAGTGATATTTTTCTTCAGTCTGAGTGGCCAGAAATTGTTATTCACTTGGCAACTGGTGTTTCCAGCAAACAGAGGAAGGGAGGCAAATGAGGATATGGTGGGAAGAAAACGAGAGCGAGAGGGAGAGCGAGAAAGAGAGAGAGAGAGGGAGATGGGGTGGGGGAGAGGGACTATTAAGGAGTTTATCACGTGAGTTTATTGGCATTTCTTTCCTTGGAGAAAGAGCGGTTAATGTAATAATCCCTTACTTTGTGTCACTTTTGGTATAAGAGAGATAGTTATAAAAATATGATTAACATGATTATGAAAATTACAGGTACAGGCAAGGCATGATCCTGTAAATAATGTTATCTCCTTTCATTTTTAATGCAATTCAATACATTCCCAAATGATGGAATTTGAAGAAACTATGCAACTGAATAGCAGATTAGAATATTCTTGATAGGGCCGGTGAGATGGCTCAGTGGCATAAGCGCCTGCCTTGCAAGCGTGAGGGCCCGAGTTCGACTCCCGGATCCCACATATGAAAAAGGGGCCGGTGATATCGCTCAGCTGCACGGGTGCCTGCTGGTGCGCGAGGTCCTGAGGTCGACCCCCCGGTACCCACAAAAAAAAAAAAAAAGAATATTCTTGATAAAAGAGATAGTAATAAAACCTGTAATTTTAAGCAAAAATTTAAGTCACAGTTTTGGAATGAACAGATGCAGAATGATTGTAAACACAATAACGACTCTCGTGTTAATAAGAATGACTGGAGGAACTCACTGCCAGCCCTCTCATCATTGTAAACATAAGTAATTTCAAATAATTACCATCTATTTGCTCTTATAGGTTAATTATTCATTGTTACTTTTATAATTAAAAAATAAATCATTTTTAAAGTCAGTTCAGTCTTTTTTTTTCTTCTGGTGATTAAGTAAAAGTAAAATATTTTTAAACCACATATCTGAGGCCATTCTGATAAACTCATGTATGCGTGCACACATTTACACACACGTGTGCATGTTTAAATTAATAAATGGGAGAAAAAAGAAATCTCTCATACAGACAAATTCAAAATAACTTATGTAAACACCCTGCCTTCAAGGAGTGAGTATATAATTCTCCATCCCATAAGTGTGAGCTGTACATTGTGGCTTAATTCAGAGTGGGAAGGAAGGGGGAGAAAGAGCAGCTTTATGGAAGCAACTCTGACATAGACTACTTTAGCCAGATGGTCAAGGCTGATATCAACAATGTATGGAACTGTGGTATAGTGGGATGAAAATAGTACTTTATTGCTGTAGATTTCCTTCAAACACATAACACCTTTCTAATCACTGAGAAAAGCAGCACATACATTACAATAGAGGGGCATTCTATATAATATAAAAGGCTGAAAAGAGAAAAAGAAGCAGTAAGTATGAGAAAAATCAGGAGCATTTGGAAGCCATTGGAAAATGCATTTCAGAGAAGAAAGTTATCAGCTATGTTCAGTGCAGCAGATAGTTGCGGTGAGAGGAAAACTGAATCTTGAAGCTTAAAGTTGAACAAATAGAGGACGCTATTGATTTGGACAAGAGGAATGCCACAAAAGCTGTGCAATCAATGAATTATTCATTTTAGTAGGTTTGAATAACTGTTGAAATGGTGGCTGAAGAAGAAATAAACTTCAAAGATAGAAGATAAAGAGAGGATTGCTGTTTTATTTACATATTTTTATGAAATATCAATGCATATTTTGTGCAAAATGCCTCTGAATTTTCAAATTCTTGTGGAAGAGATGAGATTACAATATCTTCCTTTAATGACCAATATGTTTTTGGTAGTGGAAATTGATCACATTATAGCAGAAACTCAGCGTTGAATTCACTTCACACAATAAGTGCAGTTACTTCCCCATATCCAAGAAATCAAGGTTACTTTGCCTCCTCCCTCGTCTAAATGCCAGAAATTTTCATTGCTTGTATCATGTATTTGTGTGTTACCCATGGAGAATTCATAGGGATGTGGCTGACCATGCCCATGGATTAGGAGCTCATTTACTGCTGAGTTTATTTTGATTCTTGTTTTCCTCCGACCCCCAACTCTGGCAGCGAAGCATTAGAACTGTGTCATAAATTTATGTGTGTTGTATGCAAGGAAACTCTCATACTTTAATGGGTCAGTCGTTTTTGGTTTTTAAAGCCAATTATTTTACATGGTAGATATTCAATTCATGTTTAGTTTCGACTTTTTTAATTGAGTTTCCTAGTCTGCATCACAGATCACTTGATTTCATCTACTTCTGTGTATAACTCAGGAAGGATTAACTCATTATTACCAAGAGTTTCAAAAATCTATTAGAGAAGCAAACTACAGAAGTGAACAGTGCTCAAATACATTCAAATTTTGACAAAACCCAGTGGATAACTGAAAAGAATTCTGATGTCATATGCAGACAAAGCAAAAAATTTGCATCAATAATTGAAATATATCATGAGAATTTAATGAGAACAGAAAGTAGCATGCTGTGCATTTGTCAATCAATCATTTATTTACTCATTAATTCAGCCAATCAATTATTGAACATTCCTGACCATGACATTTGTTTAGAGTTCAGTTTAAAGCAATATAAAATACATCAACATTTCCCTACTCTCCCGCTCATTTTTTTTGTTCTGTGTTATTACACTTTACATTTTCTGAATTTATTTTATAGATTTTATTTTTAGGACAATCTTAGGGTTATATAAAAGTTAAGAAGAAAATGAGAGTGAATCCATCTTATATTAGTATAGTTCTTACAAGTAAAAACCAATATTTATACATTATCATTAACAAAGTACATGGTTAACTCAGATTCCCTTGATTTTTACCTAAAAATTGTTGGTTGCTCCTAATCTCCTTAACCCTAACCATTGGTGTGGCATGTGCACTGCATGGTAGCCTTTTTCTTTTCTGTCTATATTCAGTTATTTGCTGAATCACTTCATCCACTCCTATCCCTTGAAAAATCATTCTTAAAGGTAATAATTTTAAAGCCATATTGCAAACTCAGCTATTTCTCCTGAATTTCTCATTTATACATCTGGTTAATGACTTAGTAATTCTACTTAGATGTCCAGTTGTCATTTATCTAAAATCGTACTTCAGATCTCTCTTCCCCATTCCAAAATAACCTTGCCAATAACTTTCTTCCCCTGGTAAGTGATACTCCATCTTCCATTTGCTCAGTTCCAAAATTTTGCAGTTATCCTTAACCTCTTTTATTTTCAATCTTATTTCCCAAATTAGATGCATTAATAAGTGCTGTTATGTCACCAACAAAATATAACCAGAATCCTTTGATGTTAAGGATTTGGCACCTTGCTGTTAAGCACCACTCTCTTTCGTCTGGATTGTTAACACACCCTCTAAGTAGTATTTGAGCTTTTATTATTTTCCCTTATAGCCTATTCTCCAGGAAGCACTAGATGATCCTTTAAAAAGGTTAAATTAGGGACCTGCTAAACATGGCTATGCAGTTTGTCCACTGAGAAGTTTTAGAGAAAATCATTCACATACCACACACTGTGGAACCGTACATTTATTAGAACAATGTTATGGTATATGGCTATAATACTGTCTTTTTTTTTTTCATATGTGGGTACCGGGAGTCGAACTCAGGACCTCATGCTTGCCAGGCAGGTGCTTATGCCGCTGAGCGATATCACCGGCCCTATAATACTGTCCTGAGATAACACTGTCTTTATAAGTTGATACACAAATGTATATATTCAAAGTGTATTGTGTGATATCGTGACACATGTATTCAATCTGCCATGATCAAATTGGGGGTAATTAGCATATCTCCTCAAAATTTATCACTTCTTTGGTTGAAAACATTCTAAATTCCCTCTTCTAGCTATTTTGAAATATATAATAAATTATTAACTATACTCACCATGCCTTGCTAAATTAAATGCTAAAACTTGGTTCTCCCAACTGTATATTTGCACCTTTTAAACACCCTTTCCCTGTGTCATCTTCGTTCTACACACCCTAGTGCCCAGTAACTATTATTTCACTCTCTATGAGATCAACATTTTTAGCTTCCACATGTGAGTGAGGACGCATGGTATTTGGAACTGTGTCTAAGCTTATTTCACTTAACATAGTGTCTTCCAAGCTTAGCCATGTTGCTGCAAATGACATGATTTCATTCTCTCTCTTTGTGTTTTTGTTTGTGGTTGATAATGTCTCATTTTGTTTTTAAATACTACATTTTCCTTATTTATTAGAACATTGTTCTAATAAATGTACAGTTGCACAATGAGTGATATGTGAACGATCTTGTCTAAAACTTCTCAGTGGACAAACCACATAGCCGTGTTTAGCAGGTCCCTAACTAAACCTTTTAAAGGATCATCTAGTATTTCCTGGAGAATAGGCTATAGGGGAAAATAATAAAAGCTGAAGTACTACTTAGAGGGTGTGTTAACAATCCGGGTGAACACTCCATGTTCATCGCCAATGAACATCTAGGTCAGCACTGGCAAATCTTTTAGAGACCAAGTACCCAAACTGCAACTCAAAACACTTATTTATTGAAAAGTGCCATTTAACACTGCAATTAAACCTGAATACTGAAGTTTTAGTTTAGGAAAAACCAACTGTTATCCCATGCTTGGGTGGTGCGGTGACTTGGCTTGTGGAGTGACAGAGAGGGCTCTGCATTACAGCTGTAGCGCACGTGCCATATGCAGTCCGCCACTGATCCAAGCTGCTATGTACTTTAACTATTTTGAACAACACTGGAATAAACGTGGGAGGACAGATATCACTTTCATATACCAATTTCTTTTCCTTTGGATATGTGCCCAGTAGTGAGATTTCTGGATTACACGGTAGTTCTATTTTTAGTTTTTTGAGAACCTCTGTACTGTTCTCCATTGTTCAAAGTACTAATTTGCATTCCACTAACAGCCACATAGCAGCCCCAGGAGCCAGCAGCGGCCTGCTGTCATCCACTGTTCAGAATGCTGTCACACAGTGCTCTCCAAGCGCTTGGAATGAAAGTCAAAGTTCCTTTTCCAGTCCAATGGGGCTTTACACAACCTGGCTACTTCTCTTTATTCAGCTCCTATTTCCCTTCTTCTAGCTCGATGCATTTGAAAATTTCATTTACACAAGAATGAAGTACGAGTTTTGTCAAAATATGGAATCGATTCAGGAGGTCTGGGCAGGCTCTTAGTTTCTGCATTTTTAACAAGGTAATGCTGATGGATGGTCCTGGTCTGGAGTTATTCTTTCAGCCAATCTCTCTTTCCTCATCTTGTGCTTTTTCATGCCTAAAAATGTTTTCAATTTCCATTTCTTTTATTTGGAGTACTCTTTCTCCAGACATCCAGAAGACTTACTCTCTCATCTTCTACTGATACTCCTTTTTTTCTTTTTATAATGAAATGTCCATCTTTTAAAATTTGCAATCCCACCCTCTCTACTGGAAGTATTTCCTTTATGAATCTCTGTAATATTCACCAGTCTCACATATTGTACTTTTCCATCCTCTACCTGTAACCACAAGTAGAATGTGTGCTCAAGGTTTTATTTTCTTTATTTTTTCAATACTTTATTCATTGAACATAGCTATAAGCATATAATAGTACTAAAATTAATATTCTAAAATGGCTGCCTTTCTCTAATCCTTTGCGTTTGAAATTTTATGAGAGAGAAGTTATTCATATTCTGTAGTCAGTTTCTGTGCCAGCATGTTTTCCCCATTTATTTCATTAATGCTCCAATCATGTTTGCCTGCTACCTGTCATAAGTATACTGTGTGAGATTTACACAGTGGATTTAAGTGAATCATTGAATTCTATAAATATGTCTTAGAACATTTCAGTACAGGTATTCTTTTTTTTTTTTAATGTAGGTACCAGGAGTCGACCTCAGGACCTCATGCCTGCCAGCAAGCGCTTGTGCCACTGAGCAATATCACCAGCCCTTTTTTTCCTTTATGTGGGTTCCGGGAGTCAAACTCAGGACCTCGCACTTGCCGGGAAGGTGCTTATGCCATTGAGCCATCTCACTGGCCCCATACAGATATTCTTAGACCAATGGATACATTGTTTCTGATTAATTTGGATCCTAATTATAGCTTTCAGAAGAGTAGCAGCACATGTTTACAAATTACATTGCAGAATTCATATACTATTGTAGGAAGAAACTTTTACTTTTTTCTTCCTCTATAATTTTTTATTTCAGAATAAAAAAAATATCTTATGTTCACATAATATATATTTATTATGTACATCTATACTTTTGAAAATAATATAATTAACATTCTGATGCTTCTGGGCTCCCCATTTCTAATAGTGTCTTCATAATTCCATTTCCCCTTCCAGAACTTAAGATACTATCCTGAATGTGAATTTCTTCTTTCCCATAATTATTGATTTGACATTAGCATGTCTAAGCTCCCTAAGCAATATGCTGTTGGTTTTGGTTTCTTTTATGAGGATCGAATTTTATTTTATGTACCTTCTGTGATTTTCTTTCCCTATTCAATAACACATTTGTGAGATTCATTCATGTTATGCGTGCAGCAGTTTTGCAACTGTTCATTAGATTCATTTTTACTGCTGGAAAATTGTCTACTGCATGAAAAATATACATGTATGTTCATTGCCATCATCTTTTTTTTCAGGGTTCTCATCCATTTTATGTCTTTTTGTTCTATACATATTTTATTTGAGATTTACTCTTAATTTTAAAGTAAATTGGAAGGCATTTACTTTGTCTTATTTCTTTTAATTGTTCTACAGAGTTACATTTTTAAATTACATATTATAAAAATAATTAATACATTCATCTTCTTTCTGAGCAGAGTATTTATATTAGCATGTTTCACACTTTCTCATCCTATATTTTAGAGGTATACTATTTATATAACCACAAATAAGATATTATTATCTTGGAAACATTCATTGTTTGTTTAGCTGTATCTGTTGATCTATTTCATCTATTTTAAATTATGCTTTTATTCATTAAATTTAATATTTTCTAATTTTGTTCCAATGTTTTTGACATTTTCCCCCTCAGATCTTTTTTCTTTTTCCAAAAATATGTGCTGGGTATGTTTCTGTAGCATAGACCTTTAGAAATTAACACTGTGATATCTTGTTATTAAACAAAATGTCTTAATTTTTCTCTCAATTTCAATAACATTAAATTCTAAAATTATTTCTTAATCTCTTGAAGATGTTATTTCACTGCATTTTAAACTTCCATCGTTGCTGAAGAGAAATCAGTTACAAGTTGAATTTTTAGTTTCTTAATTTCTTTTCTCTCTGGATGCTGTAAGATATTGTTTTTTCTAGTCATAGTGTCATAGGTGCACATTTCCATAAATTATGTTCCTTATAATTTATTCAGATTCTTGAAATGAAGGACTAGAGTCTTATAAATTCTAGAAAATTATTGGTTAGTGTCTCTTAAATAGTAAAGTTGCTGTGTTGTTTAAGCTTACCTGTGTCAATTTGATCGGCTTGACAGAGGATTAGGGAAGCACACTTCTGGGTGTGTCCGGGTGGGTGTGGAGGCGTGACCTTGGGTTCTTTTTGTCCTCCTTCACCTCTTCTTCTCTGGTACCGTTCCCTGCTGTGCTTCCTGAGCTCCATGAACTGCACCATTTTGTTCCCCTGCTCTCTTTCACGATGATGTTTCTGTCATGCGGCCAATCATGGACTGAATCTCCTGCTGGAAGGTGGGGGATATGGGTGGCAAATTAAACCTCTTCATGTTGCAGGTGTCTGGTATTCTGTCCCATCACTTTCCTGGTGTATTATGGTAACCTTCACATTGACACTATGGAGACATAAACAACAGAGACAAAGGTACTTTGATTTCAGTGACTAAGTCACTAATAATAACAGTAGTCTCAGGGTAATATTGTGAGAACACACACAGAGTAGATTCACACATCACTTAACGGAAAAGAACATGTTCTAAGAAATGCATTGCTGGGTGATTTTGTCATTATGACAACATCATAGACATACTTACATAAAGCAAGATGGCTATGATGTCACTAGATGATATAATCTTATGGAGCCACTATTGTATAGATGATCCACCACTGACTGAAATGTCCTTATATAGCACATGGATGTATTTAAGAAAGCAGCCTAGGGGTTGGTACTTGTGAACAAAGGAGATTTCTTTTGGAGACTTGGCATTAAGATAGAAGTGGAAAGCTAACCTCAGGCAAATGTGGAGCAGTAACGGAGCCTTTGGCAGAATCAGTCTGCCCCTTCGATTAAATGATATTCTGCCTTCTTTGAAGATGTACTGGGGTTCAGAACGGTTTTTCTACTTCAATTTTCAGCTGGAAATTTTGCTGTTGGGCATATAGATAATGTATAATAGATCTTTGTTATATGAAAAAAGTTACTAAGCCCCTTTCTCATCTCTAAGCATGGCAAGTATGACATAAATACCGCAGTAGCCCCAATAAAGCAAGTTATAAGCAAATAGGTTCTTATCTATTTATTCACTGCTGAGTCTCCACATAGGAAAAAACCTAGCTTATGTTAGGTTAGAAATATTGCAGAGTGAATGCATGAATGAACTAATACCACTGGAAAAAGTAGAGTATAGTATTTTCAATGATCAAAAGAATGAGGACAAATGACAACTAATTGCTCATCTCCTCCCTCCTAGACAATCATGATTCTAATTTCTTTCACCATGGATAGTTTTGTCTGTGAGAGAACCTCATAGATGCAGTCATACACTACACGACCTTTTATGTTTGGATTCTTTTCTTGACACGGGGATCTTGTGTTCAGTCTGTGTTTCTGATGTCTTACCAGTTTGTTCATTTTACTGGCTGAATTATGTTCTGCTGTGTGAATATATCACATTGTGTTCAACCATTCTCCTGCTGATGGATAGCTGGGTGATTTCTAGTCTCTGGCTAATACAAATGAAGTATCTCTAACATTTAGGAACAAGAACAACAAAAACAGTTGAAAATGATGGAATTAAATTGTCTATAAAAATAAGCTACATGGTTCCTGGAGAATCGAGATTTGCAACTTGACTGAATTAGTGAATTACCAAATCAGAGTACATTGTATGTATAAATAGTTCTGCTTTGAGTCTAAAGGTAGGTTTAATAGAAATGTCTGGCAATGTCTTCATAAGGCTCTTTTTTTTTTTTACAAAGATACACTAACAGGCTGAAAATATGAAAGGATGCAAAACAAGTAGAAACTAATTATTCATTTAAGCTGGACCCTGGAGGCTCGCAATTCAGCGGAACTTCTTTTACTTAAGTTCCTTTTAATTTTCATACATAAGGAAGTGAGAATTTTATTTTAATACATATTCTTAAATCTATTCTATAGATTCAAATTAGCTCGAGGAAGTTCCTCCTGCAGCTGCAATTTCCAGGTAATTTGGCCCCTATTCAGGTCATGTAGATGAAGTTACATTTTTTGCTGTTGAAAATGAACATACCAACCACTATATCCCTGTCTTTAAAAATAAAGAGGCAGTTTGATAAAATTAATGAAAAGGACAGAATAGAACACAAATGTCTTACACTTCAACTTTAGGAAGATAATGACAAATGCATGGCTTTATGTCTTAGTTACTTTTCTTGTTGCTGAGAAAATACCTGACACCCAAAGTGAAAGGAGGAAAGGTTTCTTTAGCCCCCAGTTTGTAGAGGGTTCAGTCCATCATTGGCTGGCTCCAAGGCAGGATGGCATGGAAGACAGATATCACTGAAGAGAAACAGTTAATGGTGGGGAGAAGGCAGCAAAGCAAGCAAGAGAAGAGACAAGCCTCTTTCTGTCCCTTACACCTTTAATCCTACTACCCTTAATCCTAACATTGCACCATAAATCAATCCCAGCATCACACACTATAGATCTAGGCACCTCTGAAAAGCACGAGGCTTTGGAGGGACATCTAGACACAAGCCATAACAGCATCTCCATCTCTTTCTCCCTCCCTCCTCTCTTTCTCTCTGCCTTTCATTTTAAGTTTTCTGAATTATCTCTTTAGAATACAACTTTTGCCAGCCAGAACACACCAGGGAGAGGCACAGAGTTGGACAATTTGGGAGTCAATTGTGCAAGTCCAATTTTCTTCTTCTTTTTACTGCTTAGTTTGATGACAGAATTAGAAGAAAAAGGAAAACAAAACAAAACAAAACAAAACAAAAATCATCTGGAACTGTCCATAGACATATCTTGGTTCCAAAAGAATAAAAGAGATCTCAATAAAAGAATAATCATTGCCTTCTTCATGTCTCCACTCTGTACCAGGAAGGAGACAATTGAGAAAATGAACTTGTAGAATACAAGATTACATATTGCAAGATAAAGTTTCATAGGTAACCTTAAAATATATCTTCAAAATTGGGACATTTCTCTGAGTGAAAACAGATGTTGAAATTCACTTCTGTGTCCTCTGGGAGTATTGATTTGCGTGTGAAAGGAAAGAAAACTACAAAGATTGGTTTCATCCACCAGGTTATTCAGTTGTTAACTCTATAGGGCAGCAGTTTGGGAGTTCTAATAAACCTAGGACTGAAGACAGAAGAAGGATGCTGGTAATTTATGCAATTGATGATAATTAGGAATATGTAATGGCAACAAAATTTATAACTCACTCACCTTTACCAATAATGTTTGTAAAGGAAATAATCAAATAATAGGTAATTGTTATCTTCTGTGCTATTTGTTGCTGTTTTTGTATATAACTACTTTTTCAGAATCCTCTAGGGAAAGAATGATGAGTGCAAAGGTAATTTTAGTTTATCTTTGTCCTCTTGTCAAATGACATAAAACCATCTAAGTATCCATAATATTGATTTTCTGTTCACATTTTCTTATTGTTGACTCTGCAGCTGTAGCCCATATCTGGAAGATCAGCAAAATTCCTGGTTATTATTGTCACTCACTTTTCCTCTGGCAGAGAGCATTTTGTTTGCATGTCTATTCATGCATTGCCATGGCAAAATCCAGTCCCCAGAATCCATGGTGATGACATCAAGGGATCTGGGTAAGGTAGTGAGAAGGAAGAGGACCTTTATCAACAGATTTCAATGAGCAATATTCAGAGAACAGATTTGCTAGAGAAGCTCTCACTTTGCTAACACAAAGTAGCAGCTTTGCAAAATGATAAATGTCAGTCCTGGATGTAAGAATACTTAACATATGCTTCAGAGATAGGTTTAGGCTGGGGAGACACTAATATTTAAGAAGAACATACTTTTATTCACGCATTATGATTTAATCTGATATTTAATAATTAAATAACAGTCACTGGGGTAGTTATTGCCTTTAAGAACTCTAAGATTCACTTGTGTAGGATAATATGACTTTCTTAGAACACTGCCACAAGTTGTGTTTATTTTTCAGAAGTGCTGAGAAAGCATGAAAAGAATAAAGAACAATGAGACAACATGAAAAGAATAAAGAACAATTATGTGTGGTTCAGAGAGTCGTTCCAGGAAGGTTAACTTGATTGAGTAATGCATATGAGTTTGGTAGAAAAATATAAGTGTATTTTAAGGGAAATTCTTTAAGGAGGCCAATTGCAGGTGGTGATAATGGAGAAACATTACTCAAGGAATAGCAAGCAGATAAGCCTAAGGGACTGAATGATTCGTGCTGGGAATCCTGATTCAACTCTGATTTTAATGGCTAGCTCTGTGATCCTCAAACTCTGTATAAAATTACATTGTTTGAACCCGTCTGTAACTCACTGAAGTAGAACTTTTCCGGGCAATTGCCAGGAATAGACATAGTTAAAGTCACTGAGGTTGACACTGACAAATGAAAACACCACACACTGGAGGAAATGTTATACCCAGGACTTTACGGGAACCTTAGGACATCAAGCCTGTAGCAGAACACTCAAGTGCAAGTTTTTGTTTGAACAGATTTCGACACTTTTTAGTATATACGGATAAGTAGAGTTAATGTGTCATATTAATTTTTGACATAATTTTTAAGAAGATATGAAGTTGCATTCTACCCAGACTGCACCTTTTGATATTTCTACCAGTCATGTATGAAGGTTACAGTTTCTTTACATTCTTACCAACACTTCATATTCTCCATTTTTTAAAATTATAGCTAAAATATTGATGGGTGAAGTAGGGTCTCACTTTGGTTTTAATTTGTATTTACCTAACGAATAAAGATATTGAATATATTTTTATATGTTTTCATTTGTATATCTTCTTTGGTTAACTATTTCAGTTCTTTGTCCATTTTTTAATGGTTTGCACTTTTTTGATGTGTAAGAGTTTTATGTGAATATCAGTATATACTTATCAGATATATTGGTTTGCAAATAATAGAATCCCTTTTACACATATTTAATTCTATGGATGGCATCCCCCCATGGCATTCTTTTTTTTTAATATATGCGGGTACTGGGAGTCGAACTCAGGACTTTGCACTTGCCAGGCAGGCACCTGTGCCGCTGAGCTACATCACTGCCCCCCCATGACATTCTTGAATGCATAAGATATCTGAATTTTGAAGAAGCTCAGTGTATCTTTTCTTGCAGCTTGTGCTTTCCAAGAATGCATTGCCAAATCCAAGTTTATAAAAATTTACTCCTGAGAGTTTCACAGTTTTAGCTCTTACATTGAAGTTGTTTTGATTCATTTAAATCTGAATATGGTAGGAGATGAGGATCCCAACTCATTTTTTTGCCCGTGACTGGCTGCATTTTTTGGGCAAAGAGATCATTTTCTCTATTGAAAGGTCTTGGCATTCTTGTTGAAAATCAATTGACCATCCATGGAAAGGTTTATTTCTGGCCTCTCAGTTCTATTTTACTGATCTGTGTCTATCCCCATGTCAGTTCAACAGTGCTTTAATTTTTTGCTCAGTGATGGAAATTGAACCCAAGACCTATGCATGCTGAACAGGTGCTCTCCCACTGATCTACATCCCAGCCCCTAATTTGAGTATTATAGCTTGGTAATAAGTGTTGATATTAGAAAATGTGAGTACCTTAACTTGATTTTTTCAAGAATGTTTTTGATATTGTGATCTCTTGCAATTACATGTGAAGTTTTGAACTGGTTTTGGGGTCACTGAGATTGTAATATGGATTGTGTTAAAAGTAAAACTTAAATTTAGGAATAGTATTACCTTAATAATATCAAATCTTTCAATCCATGACCTCTTCCACTTATTTAAGTCTACTATAATTTCTTCTAACAATGGTCTACAGTTTTCAGTGAATAATTTACTACATATGATCTGATGAAATATATTTTTCTAGTGTTTAAATATATATATATATACATATACATATATAGTGAAAAATTTAAGAAGAAATAAAAATTAAAGAATATTCAATTTGGAATTTACCTGTATTGGTAATAAAATTATATGACATTAAAAAACATTCAGTTTTAGGAAAAAAATAGTAAACTCCTAAGTATTATGTTATTTTTCATGTGTTATAAATGGAATTGTCATTGCTGATATATATATATAAATACAATTGATTTTTCTGTGTTCTTAAACTCTAATATGCTAAATTCTTTTTTTAGCTCTAATTTTATTTATCTGTACTCAGACTCTTTGGGATTTTGTACATATAGAATGATATCATTTTCAAATTCACATCTTTCTTTATAATTAGGTATCTTTTCTTCTTTTTTCCTCTTTCTCTTCTGCTTGTTAAGTTCTCTGACGAGAACCTATAATATGATAAAGAAAAGAGTGGCAAAACTAGGCAAACTTGACTAGCTCCCTGATTAGGAGTAAAAGGGAAACATTTCAGGAACATTTTGAAAGCCTAACATTTTCTTAAAAGGAATGTTAAATATTTCTTTATAAATAAATCTAAGAGTTAAATATTTCTTTGTAAATAAAGCCAAAAGTTACTGAGCAAGTATTAATACCAGCAGGAAAGCACTGAGTAGATACAAAACTTATTTATCTGTTCCTTGAGTGTCCCTAGTCTACCCTGGGAATAGGGTTATATTAATAGATTACGTCTCGGTTCCTATTCAGTTTCCTCCTCTGTGTGCTACTCAGTTTGCTTATCCTTTTGATTTGCCTCATACCCTATTGCAGTCACTCCTGGTCTGTTTTTTTTTTTTTTTTCCTGTCCCCATACACTTCCACTGGTGACTTCTATTTTTCCAATTAAGAAACAAATAAACAAAAATAAAATAAATCTTCTACATTGTATTAACACAGGCCATTAGCATTCTGCTAGAAAGAGTCACATAGATAAAATTATATGCTGAATATTGTAGTATTAAGCTCCTTTCTTAAAAAATTCAGATTATAGTCCAAACTGCCTGGGGGAGGAATGACATGAAAGTGTCATTTCAACAGCTTTCAATATTAAATATTAGTGGCCATTCTGAAGTTACATTTAGGAAATCCATCTCAAAAAGAATGTTCTCTTTGAAAACTTTTCACAGATATTTATATTTTTAAGATCAAAGAGAAAAATAATTCTATATTCCCTATTTAAACAATAGCACAAGACCACACATATAAAATATTATATTGAGATTTTTGGAGCCTCTACCAGTTTCATGACAGCAGAGCTACTCCAAGTTCACATTCATTCATCAGGACTTTGTTATTAACTGTGTCCATGGCTAAAGGAAAAGAAAACTGATTTATTTCTTTGGTTCAAAAAGGAAGTACTATGTGTGTCTCACAAGATAATCTATAAGCTGAAGAATCCCCAGTTCCATCACAGGTTTCTTGGATCTGAATCAAAGAGGGTGATGGTTGGAAATGTATATTTGAAGTATTGTTCTAGGGTATTTATGAAGTATAAAATTTGTGGATACCTGGTAGCAGTATGGTCCCCAAAACAAAATGTTTTCTTGTGTTTATTTAAACAATTTGTATGCACTTTTACTTTTAAAAACATTTTAACATTTGTTTAGTATTTTAAACAATATGAACATTTAATCTACTTCATAGTATTTTCATCTCTGATTCAAAGTCAGTTTAGTGTCATGGCATAAACAAGAAGAGAATTTATCTCTTCCTCACCCTCTCCCTGGGGCTTCAGTTCAGGGGCGACTCCAGCAAACTGAAAGCAGAGAAGTTGTCCCTTTCTTGGAAAGGAGGCAGCTAGATCTTGTCTGTTGGTCAGCAAGTCTTCCACTGTTGATACCTCTTCTGTATCATCTAGATCCTCTACGATGCACAAGGCAGTACTTAGAGAAGACCTGAGTGAGATGACTGGGAGAAGGTTGGACAATCACAGATGGTGAGCACAGACAGAACTCATGAACAAGAGTCTTAAGGCACCCTTGACCATGAGTTGTAATAGTTGTCATACAGAATTCCCATTATTAGAACATCACATATGGGGCACCCAATTAGAAAATACGCCCACTAATCCACTTATGTAATAAAATGAAGTTTCTAGAAAGGAGGACACTCAGAGCTGATGAGTATGCAACAAAATGCCCACCTAATTCATGTGTATATACAATTATAAAATGATACAAGTTCAGCACTTTTATCATAAAAGCCTGGGAACAATTGATTTTTTTTCAGATGGTAGAAAGTCAAGACGAAATGCACCCACCAGCATTCTGTGAAGCACCATTCTATAATGAACACTTTATTATTTCTGTCACAAAATTTATGGCTATTTCAAAAACTAAACCAAATAAAACTTATAATGAGCCCCTGAGAAAGTAAAAGAAAAACAATCTCTCCCATCCAGAAGCTGGGCATATCTAAGCCAGGTTATTCTCCTATTATCATGTGTGAGAAATTTCACGAACACCAGCTTCATAACAGGCTAATCTGAGACCATGATTAAGGGAGACAAAACAAGGTTATATAATTTTGTCTAAGCACAAAGGGAAGCAAAGGTAAACTTCTACTCTTTCTTAAAATGGGTGACTGCCATGTTGACATTAATTATTTGCTAGGAAGTGAATTCTCATTTAAATCTGTCATTCCTGCATATTTCTAACCCTATTTCTTTAGATCCTCCCCAAAATTACTCAAGCTAAGCAGAAATACTGTTGTAGGTTCTTTCTAATGCTATCTCACTGAGGTACCCCAAAGTTCTTCTTAGTGTGGTTACTCCCTCCTTAACACCAAGTAAAAACTTAGCTTGTTCAACTCCAGGAGCATTCGTAGTCATTAACATTTCACAAACTCAGTTAAGTCAATTTTTAACTACAAGGAGTTATGAAAAGATTTTTAGGTATCAGGCTACTTTGGGTTCTTGAACGCCAGTTAAGGTTTTCCATACTTCAAAATATTTTTGGAGATCTTTTCGCAACATGTATCTAGACCTTAAAAATGTGTATATGCTGATCTAGTAATATCTTAAGGGAAATCTCAAATATAGATGATTTCTTTTGGTATTATTTTAAGAACAGAAATTCAGAAATAAAAGTATGTATCTAAAACTATGATGATGTGTCCACTAAACAGGCTTATGAAACTATAAATCCTGATGTATTGAAAGAATTTTGATAACTGGGGAAAATGGTTATGATATTATTCCGTGTCAAAGCAAAAGAAAATTGTTTACAAAGCACAATCTCATGGAAATTGACCAAATTAAAAAAAACTCAATTTTGATTTGCTTATGTATTTACATTTTCAAACTTCTATGTGTTCACATTTTTCTGAGTTAAATATGAGCATGAATTAGTAACCTTTCGAAGAAACAAACATTGTTCATCTATTTTCGGTAAGCATTATTTTGGTTGCAATCTCTGTGAAAGCCAAATGTGGAACAGAATTAAATTGTTTCTAAGAAGCTTATGAAATAAATGATATGGTGAGGGATGCATAAGTAATTAGATATCAAACAGCTTTTTAACACTGAAGAACTACATTGGTTATCATCAGATGTGAAGGAAGGCAAATGAGGTTTTTCTAGACATGTATATTTTTTAACGTAAGTACTGCAGAGTGCCCAGGGGTGAGTTGTAAGTAAAAATAAATTTGGCCTTTCTTGCACTATGCCAAATTCTTGGATCCATTGATTAAATAGATAGTATAATTGTTATTCTTTCTCTTCTTACTCCTGGGCAAATGATTTTGACACAAGGAAAATAATAGTTTAAAAGAGAAGCTGTACTTAGAAGGGTTAAATAATTCAGCTTGTCAACACTTCCTCTACAATATATTTGAAGCAAAGAAATCCTTAGGCAATTTACGCTTTGGGGTGAGCATCTTTCTTTGGCATTTTATCCCCTGTAGTAATTCCATTAAAAGACCACAATTTATTGCTCATCTGTCTTTGCAGATTTTATCAATGCTGAAACCTTTTAAACTGAGAATGGGATTAAATAAACCCCATTCACCAGTGTGGTAAAATATAATAGACACCTACCCTATTAAATGGCTAGCTAAATCAATATATCCACTTGGCAGCAATTTCCAGAAGATAAGGTGAAACCCACCTGTTCTATTTGATAGATGAGCAAACTTAAAAGGAAGAATTTACAGTAGATGCAGTGTGTACCTTGAAGGAGTGTTCATTATTCCCAAATTACCTTCTCATGTCAGCAGATTTGTGGTTAGTAAACAGAGAGGCCATTCGCATCCCTCCTCCTGCATGGCTATAGCCATTGCTTTGCAGAGAAATGTTTGAATCCATTTAGCAAGGAAGCTATTGCAGCTGCATTTAAAAGATGTATACAAATTTTAATCAGGAAAGTTGTACTGTTCAAACTTACACTGCCAAATAACGTGCCTATCTGTATGAAAGGTGGCTGAAAAAAAACGGGAGGAATATTCACACAGGAAGTTAAAGAAACAATAAGAGTACAAAGTTATAATCAGCCAGGTGATGCCTATGTGTTTTATACATTTATTAATTTCATAGAGATCGATCAGAGGATGGAAATTATTATGTTTATAATCTGCCAGAAACTATTCTTGGCACTTTAACATAAATTATTATTTATTTAATCTTCAGAAAAAGTCACTGAGTTAGGTTTTATTATGGACTTGGAAACAGAAGCTGTGTTAACAGCTCCAAAATTGTTGCTATTCTCAACTGTGGCAGCCCAAAGGATGAGAGATTACTTGGAATCCACATCCTGTTTAAACTCTAAGAAGGCCCAGAGAGGCTGCCTTAATGATGCCCCTCAGCATGAGAGAGTCTCAGAAGACAGCCCTGAACTAAGCTTCTGTGGCTGTTTATTGATAGAACCAGGAAGGAAGAAAGGATAAAGGACAAAGAAGGGCAGCTGTGGGAGCTCACATAGAAGACAGGGATAGGACAGGGGAAGGCCAGGGTGGTCTGTTATGTGACTGACCTTAGAAGCAGAAAGTGGACCTGAGCTGAATCTTAGTCTCTATTACTGAACAGTGAAGCATAATATGAAACTGTCCCAAGTAATGTGCAAGGCCTTGCAGCGTGACACAAAAGGTATTCCTCGCTGTACTACTTCACCCTGGGCTCTTCAGTTCCACTTCCTCTTAGCATTTAGCATTCCAGAGCATGGAAAGAAGGGAAATACACATAAGTCGTGTGCTCTTTTATCCAGTGCTCCAAGATAAAAACAAGATTCTGAAACAGAAAGAATTCAGCGGCCAGTCTGAAAAATCTCTGTTAAAGTTTTATAGATTTGGTGAATGTGCTACAAATCATAGAGGAACATGAATGGATATAGGAGGACAGGGAGTGTTGGGGTGAAAGTAATTTTTCTAAAGTATCAATGTGGAAGCAACAAAACTTAAGTCTTTGAATGATAGACACTTCACACATATTCATCTAGGTGGTTTACTATGTACACATATACCTTCAGCAGCTGGGCTGGATACAGTTCAGCTTGGAAACATGCCCTGGTATAGAGACTGGTCTGAACATGAATGTGTTCTTTTCTCATGCTTTTGGGCATGCAATGTTATAAACTTCATTGTCTCCATATGCATCAGTTATTAGGAAGGGAAGAATTGATTTCAAGGGTAAATAGGCTTTTGCATTAATTTTCAGGTATACCAGTATATTAAGTATGTTCTCTTTGGAATCAGTTACGCACTCCTGTGTCCCTGAGGTAAAAGACATAGCCCTGATATCAGTCATTATGTATGACCTTTTGTGAGTGGTTTGTTGCAACTGGGACTAAGTTGCACAGGTCTACATA
This sequence comes from Erethizon dorsatum, assembly GCA_028451465.1. Classification (NCBI taxonomy): domain Eukaryota; kingdom Metazoa; phylum Chordata; class Mammalia; order Rodentia; family Erethizontidae; genus Erethizon; species Erethizon dorsatum. The sequence goes on from CM051824.1 coordinate 16,596,125, forward strand.
TGATATGAAGCTATGCCTGAGAATAGTTTTATAGCTCTTGCTGTTATTTTCTAAGGCTGGGAAAGTGCCTTTGGAAAGGGAGCAAGCTGGCTGAGTTATTTCATTTTTCCAAAGCAGCACAGCAAGGATGCTCTGCTTCTGCTTTCTAACCAGTGCATCATGGAATCTTAATAGTTGTGAAAGATGCTTCTGTGCTTCATGATGTGTGGGACTTCATCGTGTCCTCTGTAGCTGTGTCAATTCTGAGGTTTTAGGTCCATTCATATAGGAAAACAAAAGATTTTTCTTCCCATGAATTACTGACTCATGCCCATACAAAAGATTGTACTGGGTCTTTGTTGTTCTCTGCTGGGCTACAGGTTAGTTTTCCACTTGCTGATGGCTACTCTTTTATGTTTCGTGACATTTTTCTTTGAATGAGTGTTTTTCTCTGCACATACAGTGGGGAGAGCCAATGTGAGATACATCTTATTTCCTTTAACTGCCTTTTGTTGGCTGCTGGTCTAGGGCTCAGTTTATACATGTTTAAATAACTACTATAGTCTACCTTAAAATAATATTGCACAAGTTTAAGGGTAATGTGAAGATCTCACAGAGCTATCCTACCAACTCTTCCTTCTCATTTTTGTGCTATTATTGTTGTACTGTTTACCCTTTAAATTTCTTTTATTATCATTTAGGGTGCTGATATGCTGTCAAATAATTCTCTTAGTATTGGACTGCCTAAGAAAATCTTGGTTTTCAATTATTTGAAGGGATTCATACTGGATAAAGAAGCCTGGGTCAACAGCTTCTTCCTTCTCAGCACTTAAAGGCATCAGCTCATTGTCATTTTTTGCACAATTTCTGTTGAAAAATCTAATATTGTTTGTTCCTCTGTATGCAATGTGTTTTTTATTATTTGTCTGACTTTAATATTTTACTTTTATGTTTTATTTTCTGAAACTTAAATTGCATGTTTTTTGCCTGTTTGTTTACTTATTTAACATTTACATGTGCATTCATTTGGCATTTACATGGTTTAATATTTGCTCAGCTTCTTGGATCTATGTTTTGTTGTCTGCTACAAAGTAGATGTTTGGATTCCCCAATGTCTAATATTCATATGTTAAAATCCTGACGCCCGAGGTGATGTTATGAGGAGGCAGGGTTTGTGTGGAGGTGATGAATTCATCAAGACAGAGGGTTCATGCATGGGTTCATGGGAGCATAGTTGCCCCTTTCATCATATCAGGAAAAAGTAAGAAGGCACCATTTTGAACCAGAAGCAGAACCCTCCCCACACACTGAGGCTGCTGGCAACATGACATTAGATATACCAGCCTCCAGAACTCTGAGGAATGCATTGCTGTTGTTTACAAACTACCCACATTGTGGCATTTTTCTATGATAGCCTTAATGGACTAAAAGGGTATATGTCATTAATTTTGGAAATTTCCAGCCATCATTTCTTGAAATATTTATTTTGACCTATTCTCTCTCTTTTTCTCTCTCTCTCTCTCTCTTCTCCTTCCTCCTTTCAGAGGGAATTCACAATTTGTTTATGCATAATGTCTAATTTTCCAAGGGAATCTTGAAAATATCAATCACAACTTTCTTAAATCCTTGTACAGATGTTCCAACATCTGGGCCATTTGGTTCAGGGGATTAATTTCTTTCTGGCTCTGTGTTGTTTTATTTCTTGTTTCCTTGTGCATCTTGTAAATTTTGTTGAAAACCAGGCATCATGTATGAAATAGCATAGATTAAGATAAATAATATTTTTGCCTAAAAATTAATACTTTTTGCTAGACTTTTATTAGAGGGTAGAGTGGAGTCAATGAGGTCAGATGTTGTGTTCGTTTTGGGCTTTGTCATCTTTAATACACCACAGGCTTCAAAGACCTCTACTGTAACATTAAGATGGGAACATTAAGATGGTAACCAACCGGATTGTCAGAGGGTTTTCTTCCATGTCTAATCCACTGTTTACTTCAGAATTTTTCTTAGTACCTTGGCTCAGAGATCTTATCTTTCCACATTCTTGTTCCACTCTCAGCCATAGACTGCTTTTCTGTGATGCTCGGACACTTGCTATCCAGGAATGAGAGTAGCACAGCATTCCCTTTCTAGTTCAGTCCTGGTTTGGCCTGCTGCTGTGTTCCTGGATCACAGGATGGGGACCCTTTCATTGGTCCTGCCCCTCTCTGAATAGTGGGGGATCTCCAATGGCCTGCACTTAGGAGCTTCCCTCCCACTACTCAGGATGGGCCTTCACAGGTACCGTTGCGGTGACAGAATTTGCCGTTCTTCTTTCTTCAATTTCAATCTTTTGTTCTAAATGGAAGATAAGAAGGATGGATGCAGATAGCACTGCATAATCTCCTACATTTGTTTCCAGTTATTCCTAAAACCCACACCCCAATGGAGGCATTTCTGTATTGTATCCTTCTCTGATCTTTGTCATGAACCATTGAAGTCTATGACGAGGATCCTGTCAGTAGGTACAGATTGTATCTGTAGTCTCCGGGTGTTCTATATTCATTTGCAAACCTATATTAAGTTTGGAGTAATTCATTATTTTAGCTGAATTCCTACCAGTGTGCAGCATTACTCAGAAACAAATATCCAAAGGTCTTGATTATCCATAGAGAGCTGTGTTTCTTTAGTTTTATTATTAGGGGCATACTCTGAAACCTGAGCTCTCTGTTGAATTCAAAAGTTATGATTTTGTATATTAACTGGTTTATTGTTGTTATAAAATTCAAATACACATAATTGTCAGTTTTTTCATCCTAACCAGAAAGTGATGCATACTATGTCTGCACATTATATGTCCCAGAGTTTTGTAAATGAACATTTTATGTTAGAATAGTTTCAGGTTAATAGAAAGAATAAAATGATAGTCACAGTGCTTTAATAACACTGTGCACCTTACATTACAATCAGTGAAGCAATATTGATAAATGATTGTTGACTAAAGTTCACACTTTATTCAGGTTTCCTTACTTTTTAATCTAATACCCTGTTTCTTTTGCAGGAATCCATCTAAGGTAAGAAAATGTATTTAGTTGTCACACTCGCTAGGCTGCCCTTAGATGTGACAGATTCTTTTTTTGATGACTATGACAGTGTTGAGAAGCACTGGTCAGTATTTTGTAGAATGTTTCCTAGCTAGGATTTGTTTGATATTTTCCTCATGACTTATGAGAACAATATCTGTCCAGGAAGAAGGCTACAGAAGTATCATTCTTAACATATCATACCAAAGGCGCTGACCAGCAATTTGACTCATCAGTGTTGATATGAACCTTGATGCCCTGAGGAGGTACATTTGTTAAGTTTCCCCATTGTAAGATTATGATTTTTTTTCCAGTTTTTCATAGTCTTGGGAAGAATGATTTTCTATGGAAGGCTCATATTTCGAGCATGGAGAATTATGGTACTTGAATTACAAACTTGTTTATAACTTCTCTTGTTTATAATTTTCTATCTGAGGTGACTCATAGATATTTATCTTATACCTTAGGTTGTAATCCAACACTGTTTTATTTTTTGCTCAAACTGTTCCAGTTTTGTTTATGAGGCATTCTTGCAGCTACTTCCGGGATCCAGTTTATATGCTGGATCATTGTGAGTGTGGCTTTGCTTTAGCCAATATATTTTAAATACAGGAACACCTCAGTTCACAAATGCTTCTGTTCTCAAAATATCCCGTTCAGAAACAGGAGCATTAGGCAAAATTTTACTTCTGTACTCAAACTCAGGTGAGTCAGGTGAGAAGCATGACCATTGCTACTTCCCCCACCTAAGCATGAATACAGCCATCTTCCCCAGAATCATGGGATGAATTAAGTTTGTAAACCGAGGTACTACTGTATAGTGAGTATTAAAATAAGTTTGATGCTTTATGTGAAATGGAAAGATACATATATATATCTATATATATATATTATTTTGGTATTGAAGTATTTTTATTCACTAATTTATAATGTACTCATTGATCTCAAATGTCAATAAATGATGAGCTAAATGTACATGTACTTTTCTTCCTTTAGAGATGATACTTAGATCTTTGAGTCTACCTTTTGTGGCTAATTTCATGATTTTTTTCATTAGATTTGTTTTATATTTTGTTACTCTAGATTTTCCTTAAGACACTCTACTGAAAGTATACTCCCAAATATTACTATAATTCTATTCAATATAGCTATCAACTTTGTTTTAAGATAATCTTCCTTTTGTCATATATGACATTTTATACTTTTGATCTCTTGTTTTTAAAGTAATTTTCCTCTTAGCTTTTTCTTTTTCTTTCAATATTATTTACTCCCTACTTACAAACATCCCTCTAATTTGTAAATCAAATGAGAAATATTACATAGGTTTTATAAAGAAAGTAAGATCTTGTTTAGTTCTATATCACAAAAGAGATCATAGTTTATTTTTTCAATGTTTCTTTGCACAGACCACTTAGAAATCACTAGCTTCTGTTTAAAGATTCAACTCTGACATAACTTTAATAATAACTTAATAATATATAGAAAGTATTGCTTGTGAGGGTTTGAATAGTCAACCTTAAGGCAGGTAGTTCCTTAGTATGTCACATTGAGGCTAATGTCCTCATTAGACACATGTAGGTATTTGCATCTAAAGCTATCCTTATCTTCTTTATCATCTCAATTTTTTTTTTGTGGGTACTGGGGGTCGACCTCAGGACCTCGCGAGCCAGGAGGCACCAGTGCCGCTGAGCGATATCACCAGCCCTTTTTTTGTATGTGGGTTCTGGGAGTTGAACTCGGGCCCTCACGCTTGCCAGGCAAGTGCTTACACTGCTGAGCCATCTCACTGGCCCTATCATCTCAATTTATAAATATTTTAAATCTATAAAATATTTAAATCTGGGTAAAACAGATAATTCCCCAAAGTAATACCAAGATATGCAATGCTGACTTTTATAAATAATCTCTTTTTTTTCTGAAGACTGATACAAAAGAGTTTTTGAAATATAAAAACACCATTCCTGAATTTGATGTGGAATACTCATGAATTTTAAATACTTTCAGTATGTCACTCATTTAGCATTTTAAACAAATACACTTCTCCTCAAAATATACATTTTAAGTTCTGGGAAAGTAGAAAAAGAAGCACTGTGTCCCCTACTTTTATATATAGCACTTAAATATCATCCAGCGCGGTTTGGGGACCACCAAATGACTGCAGGCTTTAAGTCTGCTGAAAGGTGTACCTTGAAGATGTATTTATCCCAGACAAAAAATTCTTTTCTTCATGTGGTAATATTGGAACAGAAAACAGTCTATAATAAAAGTACACAAGTAATCCAGTATCCTATAGAATTGAGTGGCATCAAAGAATATGGCTCACAAATGCAAAAATCTAAACGTAGCCCTTGCATCTGGATTTGTTCTGTGGACTGTATGTCCTGATCGTTCCAAGTGAAAAGTGCTAGATATTTGAGGGGAGTCATATTTTTAGCATGACATTAAACATATTTAGAAATATCATTGAAAAACATATTTAATAGCTAGGAATATATATATATATATATATTTCGTTGTTGTTGTTAAAATTTTAAACGTTTCTTTTGCTCTAAAGACATCCCTTGTAATAGGGAAACCATGAAAACATTTCAGCTACAGACATGGCGAAAAGATATTCTTTATTATTATTATTTGGCAATGATGCTATTACCCAGTAGAATTAGTTATATAGATGTTTGAAATATTAATGTTATTGGCAACAGGATTAGGAACAATATTTTAAAAAATCTCCAAACCATAGAATATTTACATCGACTTATATAGTAGCTGATTGTAAAGATAGTGTACATGATTTAACAATATTTATATGTAGAACCTCCTTAAATTAGATGTTAAAAAAGAAAATACTTCATTTTTTAGAGTAGTAAGGACAAATTAAGGTAGTCTTTATTGTGTGCTATTATAACAAAATATCTGACACTGTAAGGTATAAAGGACAGGAATGCATTTTCTCATAATTCTGGAGCCTGAGAAATCCAAAGTCCAGGCTCCAGTTTTTATCACCTAATGTAGGCTTTCCTGGGGGCTTCCTCCATGGCACAAGAAGGATTGCCTCAAGAGAAGTTACCAAATGCTGGGTGGAGCCCATCGTGTAAGGGTCTTGCAACTGTTAAGAGTAACGGCATCAACTAGATTGGTTTGGAAGCCACTGAGATGGGTGAAGCGCACTTGTAGGTGAGTCTGGGTGCGTCAGGGAGGTGTGCCCTTGGGCCTTGTATATGGTCTCTAGCTCCTTACTTTCTGTTGCCGTCCTCTTACTCTGCTTCCAAGGTACCGTGAACTAAGCAGCTTTGCTTAGCCATGCCCTTCTGACATGTTGTTTCTGCCTTGGAGCAGGTCAACAATGTTCTGAATTGCCAAGTTATAAATCTCTTCCTTTGTGTTGTAGGTGTTGGTATTGTGTCTCAGTAATGGGAAAGCTGATCAATACAGAAAACATCAGTACCAGAGAGGTGGAGTTGTTGCTGTGACTGTATTTGAGCATGTGGTTTAGAAGCCTTTAGAACTGGTTTTCAGGAGGGGATGATCTCAGGACCAGCCAAAGACTGAGCCATCTCAAATGTATCTTCATGCCTGATACTTGGCTGTCAGCTGGGTAATACAAAAGCTGGAGCTTCATGCATCTCTCCCTCTATCTCCACCTGGCTTCATGAACATGGCAGTGTCAGAGTAATAAGACTTCCTACTTGGTGACTCAAGACTTCAAAGGCACATTTCCTGAGGTAGGAGGCCAGGTGGAATTCATCTTGCTTTTCAACACCTGTGTGATTTGCACAACATTACTTCTATCTTATTCTGGTAGCTAAGGCAGTTAACAGAGGTCTGTGTAGGTGGCAGGGAGAGAATGTAGACCCTTGTTCTTGACGGAATAGTATCAAGTTCTCATTTTAACGAAATTTTGCAGCTAATTTTGGAAAATACAATCTAATTGCAAAGGTTATTTCAAATAGAAAATAAAATTATCCAGTAAATAGTTTGAAAAGCCTATTGAGATATCTGGATCCATATTTAACAATAATATACCAGGAATTTCCCAGCGCATAGAATATGCAAACATGAGATAATGTAACCACATATTGCTACAGGAAAATATCAGCAATTCTTTTTTCAATGTCAAGTTTTACTCAAACTCAAAATTATGTTTAAAATCCCCTATGGAGACCAAAATAAGTACATTTTCATAGTTTTGAAGTAAAAAAGTGATAAATTCAAATAATAATGGTAAAGTTGCAAGAAATGTTTGTAATTCCGAGCATGAACGAAGTCCTAATGCTCCTAATCGTCTCATGTCAATAAGATCAAAACTAATAACCAATTGGAAGAAAATGGGAAAAAAAAAGAGTATCAGTGAAAAGAGCACTTACACATATGAAAACCTACCAAATCACATATATAAAAAAGGGAAAGAAAATTAAAACTATGCTGAGAATCCTAGTTGACCTAAAAGATTGATATCCTTTAAAAATTTATTAGTATATAGTGCTGGCGATGCCTATGAGGAAATATAAATTCATTGCTCTTGAAAATGTAATTTCTAGGGAGTGCCATTGACCAATTTATTTCAGAATTTGACCCCAACACTTTGCCTTGGGGAATGTATTTGTGCAGGGCTGAATTCTAAGATCTCCAATGACCCATGTCTTTCTATAATCCAGATTCTTTGAGTGTAGATAGGACTTATAACTTGCTTCTTAACCAATAAAATATGGGGAAATGATGGGCTATAACTTCAATAATTATATTAATTTATAAGTCAAAGCAGATAAAATTAATATCTTTAAGAAGCCCAATTTAAGTTAATCAAAGGTGAGCTTATCTTGGATTGGACTGATCTGGTCAAACAAGCACTTTAAAAGAGAAAAGGGAGAAAGTAAAATCTAGAAGGCATCAGAAACTCTCTCCTGCTGGTCTAAAAAGTAAAACACACCATGAGTTCTATGGCTACAAAGAAATGAATTCTGCCAACAAGTTGAGTGAGTTTGGAAGAGGACTCAGGGCTCTAGAGGCAACTCAGCTGGATGACTGCAGCTCCGTGAGAAGACTCAGGTAACCCATGCTGGATTCCTGCTCCACAGAAACTATGAGATAATAGATGTTGTGTCTTATGCCTCTAAATTTGTGAACATGACCATGGAAGACTAGTATAAACTTTCTTTCAGATATGTGCACAGATGAAAATTGATACATATTGCAATGCTTATAATAGCAGAAGTTTATAAATGAGCTGAATGTCCATCAATAGGATGCTGGGAAGACATCTAGGACCACGAGACACTATTATTTTTGGAGTCAGTTAGGAGTCTTTGCCCAGGATGTGGAGTGCAACGAGCCTTGTCAATGGTGACATTCTGTTATTTGCTTCCAGATTGTTTCCAAGGTATATGATGTTTCCAGGGCATTGATCGAACTATTGACGTTATTTGATAACATTAGCGAATTTCCAGTGCCAGTGTTTGAGGGATCTCATAGTTGCGTATCTATACAGCATCTTTAACCACTGATTTCCTGACCTCCTTATATTGCCAGTGTGGCCCTGACCATATTTTTAGAAACAAACCCATGCCAATATAATACCATATACTGATGACTTCATTGTTGGCTAAGTGAGAAGATTTGGGCCTTAAATAGTGAAATTATAGAGACATCTCAAGAGTGCTTTGCATTTTAAAAGCACTTCTGTGACTTCAGTTTATGGCAAAGGCATCACCAGAATAATGATATCTGCAAATCAGGCCCAAAGAATATGAGTGAATAAAATCCCTTTGGCTTACTCAGTCTCTCTCTGTGATCTGTTTCTATGCTGGGAAGCTGTGAGGAGCAAGTCTTATGCTGCTGCTGTTTGTATGTTTGTATCACATTTAGTATCGTTAAAGAGACAACCTTGAATATCCAGCCCCAATCACACTGAAAAAAAAAAAAAAAAAAAAAAAAAAAAAAGGCAAAGGATCCAGGGATATTTTTATTCTCCATAATTCATTCTAATTTCCTACTGTTTAAGCTGCCTCTTGGGTGCCATTATGCACCGCGGGGAGCTATGTTCAGTATAGCAGGCCACTAGGGAACCGCTGAGTGTGAAAGCTGTAATTTACAAAGTACTTTCTCCCTTTGGGAGAAAGGAAGGAGGGAATGAAGTTTGGAAAGTGTTTCCTTGTCTTCAAGGTAGTTTATACACTAGGGGAATTAAACCCAACAAACTCATCTTTGTACAAGACTTTATATGGAGGAGTGTTTATACAGTCTAAAACAAGGAATTTGGAAATCTCTTATTTTGTTTCTCCATAAGCTGTTGTTATAAGTAAAACATATACTTATTTCTCTGTTTCTTCTAATAATCCTTAAAAAAATATTAGCAAGATCCTTCCTAGATCTCTGGGTAATTCTCAAGATTGATATGCTTTATTAGTTTTATTCTCCTATAGAAACATGTAGCCAATTCTTGATAAAAATTTATTTTTGATGTGACTTGTGTTTCCTCTCATCTTTGGTGGTTTGTCTGTCTAAAGACTTGTAAATTTTATTAGTCTCTTCAGAGAAATATTTTTGCTGCTTTGAATTTCATTTCTATTTTCAATTTTATCCTTTTCTGCTGAAATCTTATCTTTTTTCTTCTGGGTTTAGACATGTATTACTCCTCTTTCTCTACCTTCCTAAAGTAGAGGTTTATTGATTATATCTTTCTTTCTTTTCTAATATGTGCATTTCATGCTATAAGTTTCCCTCTGGGCACTCTTTTATTGCCCCTCACACATTTTATGAAGTTATAGTCATCTTCATTTAGTTAAATGTATATTTTTATATTGAAGTGTTTGGCTTAATTTGTCAAATAGTTCGTGTTTTTCAGCTGTCTTCCTCTTATTAAATTCTAATGCAATTTCATTGTGATCTGAGCATATCTCCTATGACATGCCTTTAAGAGATTGTTAAGCTGTGTTCTATGGGCCAAAATGGTGAATGTTTATGTTGGTTTGTTGTGTCAGTTTGTTATGTTTATGTTAATTTGACAAGCGTATGTATTCCACTGATGTTTGCTGCTATATTCTATAAATATCAATTAGATCAATTAACTAATGTCCCATGTCTGGGATATGTGTACTGAATTATTTGCTTGTTTATCAATTCCTTTTTAGAAAAAGATGTCTTCAGTATTTTGCAGTTTGTAAACAGTTTGTTCAGCTGTAGATTTTATTGTGTTTATCCTAATGGTGTTCACTAACTGTCATATGTATATAGTTTTGTGTCTGTCATTATTTTTGAAAAATTCTCAACTACTATTGCTAAAAATACTTCTTATGCTGTGTTTTCTTTTTATAATTATGGAATTCAAGTTACACTTAAATAATCCTTGGAAAATATGCCTCCTTTCATCCATATGATGTAATATTTCCCCTTTCATTATTTTTCTCATTGTGTTTTAGTTTGGAAAATCCCTTTGACTTATTTTCAAGGTCACTGATTATTTCCTTAACTGGATCCACTCTACTGATGAGCCCATCAGAAGCATTCCTTAGTTTTGTTAAAACATTTCCTGCTGATCTTTGGTCAGTTTCCAATTCTCTGAATGCATTCATTATTAATTTGTGTTTGAATATATTACTTTTTTTCCTTAGAGCACCTGATATATAAATATTAGTAAATTTAAATTCCTGTCTGGTAATTCCAAAATCTGTCATATCAAAGTCAATTTCCAATGCTTATTTTATGCCTCCTGAGTATGCAATTATCTTGAGTTTAGTATGTTTCGTGATTTTTTTTTTTTTTTTTTTAGAATCAGTGTATCAACTAAGAGTATAACACAGACTTAGAGGCTGCTTTTGCTCAAAACACCAATGCCTCTTGGTCCTGCAGATGTCCAATGGATAACTGAAAGCAGGATAAAAGCTTGGCATGTTTGCCTTTGCTCAATATCGTCTACTTTACCACCTTAAAGCTGAGTCAGATTCCTGCTCAGCTATCCATGTAGACATGTTTGTCATTTAAGAAGTGTTCTGCTAAAGCTGGTCATTCTCCCATTTAAGACAATGACACCAAGATAAGAGTAACTAAGACATTTTCAAAATTTGCAGAAACATCGTAATCAAAAGATTATCAACTACCAGCTTTTATAATGTCATATTCAGATTCCTGGAAGAGTGGCTAGAAGCCTCCAGTCATTGCCCTAAACTTTCCAGACACAGGAATCCTTGCAGGTAGATCATCCCATGACGTGACTAATTGGGAGAAATTATTTAAACTGTCTCCCCTAAGCAGGAGCAATCATCTCAGAATAGACACTGAACCGATTCCTCAAGATCAGGACCTCACAGAGCCAGAGCTGAGATAATAATAAATCAGATCACAGTTTGACCACTATTGCTGGTGTATGCATATCTTTTGCCTCTTACCCCAATTCTTCTCTGTTTAAACATAGAACACATGTTAGTACCCCAGAAACAGAGTTGAAGATGCTAATGTCCCTGCCTTCCCAGCACAGATATACTGAATATTAGTGTCTTTTTCTATGTCACTATTGCCTTTTCCAATTGATATTTGTAAGTGGAAGGGCCTGTTATGCTGGGCCTCCCAGAACTCAGCCTAGGACTCTGGAAATAAAAGGATCTAGGGTAAATACGCCTACCCTTGCAGTTTATGTTAACGATTCAGAAGTTTGTGTTATTTTTGCTGTGACTTTATTTGCCATAGTCATCCAATTCCTCTCACGTACTTATTTTGGTCTATTACTTGTCTTTGAATTTCTCTAAGAGTTTCTTAAAAACAGTAGTGTCTGCATGTTATAGCTAGTTCTATTACCTGTACCTGTTGCTATTACATTAAATCTTCGCTGGTATGTTGTTCAGGTGTGGGGCAAAGGGAACTTTCTAGGATCTTAAAATTATATCTCAGTGTATAGTGAATTTGTGTCCCTGGGCTGTGACTTTCATGAGTGTTTTGTTTCTCTGTTTGTTTGCTTGTTTTAGGTTCCCACTTTCCCACCCTCTATGTGACAGCAAAACTACAAGGGTTTGTTTGTGGTTATATTCTCCTAGGTGACATAAGGCCACGTCAAGTACAAGATAAGTCTTGGTTAAAGTCTTGTTCTCTGGAGAGCAGGCCTTGATATTGTGAATTCTCTGAGGGTATTTCAAAATTGTTGCATTCCTCTGCTCCTGTCTAGGGACATGAGGGGATTTTCTTGACTCTTTATCATGACAGTCTGGTGAGATTCCTATAGATAAAGCACATGAAAATGCGGGGCCAACCAGAGTGTGAGCCAGTAGGAGTTTCTCTCTTCCCTGCTCAGCCTGCTGCATTTTACCAAAATCACCATTTAGGTGCTTCTGCCAGTTTAAGGTTTCTGTAGCTTCTGGATTATGTTAACAACATCCACACTGAAACAGAGCTGAGTTGATCTCAGCTATGGTTTTCTGTATATACCTGTTCTTCCAGATTTGGGGATGATATTTTTTCATGTGGTTTCCATTCTCTGATAATATAAGTCAAGAGTTTTTCCATTTGCTCAACAGTTTTTGTGTTATAAAGATAGAGTGAAACCTTCTAAGCTCTTTATATGTTGTTGATAAAATCAGAAGTGATAGTTTCTTCTTACATTTAAAAAAAAGAAGAAAATGTATAGCTCTGTGTGTCAACCTTCTTTTCAATATCCTTTGTCCTTACACTGTATTTTATGAAGCTGAATCATACCTTTGTGTTTTGACAAATGAATTCCAAGACTTCCTTTAAAAAAGCAACATGGCTTGGGGGGCCAAGAAAGAGGACATTTGTTCCAACGGAATTAAAAAACAGAGTTGCTATTCTTTGAAAGCCTGCATATCTGCATTTGGGCATGTCCTAAATTTGAGATATTTCAGAAAGTGGAGGCAAAGAGCAAAAGATATTCACCACATTTTAAAAAGAAACAAATTAACCCTGTGTTTGCAATTACTATGGTTTCTGACAAGACATTTAGAGCACATAGTGAATTATTTAACCGCATCCTTCCCCAGCATCCATAGCCTCATTTGTCTTTCGGGTCTGTAACACCGCTGTGTGACTCACTATGGTAGAAACAGGAAGCAGGAGAGAGTGACTGAATCAACAGACAAACAAGCTGAATTAAGCCATTAGAATTAAAATTTAGGCCAAATAAGGCACATCTCTGGTTTCTATACATGATAATAACCAAGTTCATGTGTTATGTAAGAGGCTGATTTATTTATTGGATTGCTCCTAAGTAGGGTCAATAAAATAAAATACTATAGTAGATTTTGTCTGTGTTTTGCTTTCTATTTTCAGGAAGGCAAGTAGATTTTTCTCTTATCCCATATGTAGAGCTATTTTCAACACAGCTAAATTTCTCACACATGTCAGCAGGGAAATTAAGCAGAATGTCATCCTGAAGTATTTGCTTGGCAGCCAGACCAACTTTAAGACTGCAAACTTATTGTTACATTCTTCAATATCTTGGACACACAGCTCAGTATAGGTGTGAAGAGCAAAAAATAGAATTCTAGGAAAACAATTGTATAAGATAATAATTAAAATTAAAATATTCATCGTGCTTGATCTAGTAATTTTACTTTAAGTTTTCCATTTGGTGCTAATATGAAATACAAATCAATATTTATGCAATGAGGTTATTTGAGTGTAAAATAAGCAAAGAGAGGGTATTCACAAAGATAAACAATTTTTATGTAGGTAGATAGAGATATGAAATATTAAAATGATTACATATAATTTGATGCAGACATTAAAGCAATGTGTCAAAAGAATCAATAGCACAGGAAAATACATCATTGTCACACAAAAATTAAGAGGTATTAGTGGTAATCTAAAATGTTATTAATAAAAGAGAAAAAATACAATTCTTGCTAGTATTTATGAACCCAGTGGTGGCATCTTTTCTCTTCGTGTCTACATATTCTATCATGAGATACACACAACTTCTACATCATAATCAGAAAAAAGAATATCTTAATTATCAATTCTGGCAGGTTTCCACAAAACTTTTTATAAATCCTATATATTTCCTATAATATATTTTATATTTTCGAATACAGAAATTACATCATTAATTAACTGAAACTCATTTTTATTAAAAGGAGGAAAAGCCACAGACTGAAGATCAGTCACAGGAGCTATGGCTGGCAGAGTTGTAGAACCTCACAATGGGAGCCAAGAAGGGACAATCACAAAGCAATGGGCACTTAGCTACTTGGGCTGGATGTGGCCCTGTGGGGAGGTACCACCTGCCTGGCTAACCCATATCCTAAGTGTGGATTCTGTCCCAAGCTGTCTTCCACGGGGAAGTTTTTACTCTGTATACCATGGCCCAGTTCCAATGTGGTAAAGGCATCCATGTGGTGACTTCCATAACAGTGACACTGCAGAGAAAAATGAGATCAGTTCTATATGCAAAAAACCATAGTCACACCTCCGCATGTGAAAACACAGCCAACCCAAGAGAAAAGACAAGTGGCTCAGTCCCAAGGGAGAGAGTTCAATGTTGTCAAGAGTGCAAACAAGTAGAATTAATGATATACTCTTGTTTGTCCACAAGGGAGAAGAAAGAGTTCAGGGCAGGCAAAGATGAGTTCTCATGAGGAAATTCTGCCGTACCCACTCTGTGTCCCAGACTTTATTTCACAGGACTCGGTGAGCATCCCAGTAACTCATGTTCCCTGTGCCTTGTCTGAATCCTAGGGAATTTTTCCACAACTCTGACAGATTTCCCAGTTGCATAGTTAGACAAATTCTGTGTGCTGCCTCAGGGATGATGTTTGTATTTGCCACATATCCATATATATTTAATATTGATTGTTAATAATACATAATATCCCATTAGGGTGATGTAGTATACTTTATATATTTATTATCCCAGTGTTGAACATTTATGTTGTTTTTCTGTTTTTCATCTTAGAAATAGGTACTGCTGTGAACATCATAAATTGTTTTGTTTTCTGTGCAACAGTTTCCATTAGTTAATCTCCTACGAGTAGAAATTCAGTAATTTCCCTTGATTTGCCTTTTCAAATCACTCTCCAAAAATGCTCTAGCAACCCATACAGATATCAGTGTAATAAGGGGACTCTGACATTACTTCATCCATACTCATTTGGGCATTTTGGTTTTTGTATCTAAATTTTGCTAATTTTATGCATATGAAATGATGCCTCAATATTAGTTTTTTTTTTTTTTTTTTTGGGCCGGTGAGATGGCTCAGCGGCGTAAGCGCCTGCCTTGCAAGCGCGAGGGCCCGAGTTCAACTCCCGGATCCCACATACGAAAAAGGGGCCGGTGATATCGCTCAGTGGCACGGGTGCCTGTTGGCGCGCGAGGTCCTGAGGTCGACCCCCGGTACCCACAAAAAAAAAAAAAAAAAAAAATTAGTTTTTAATAGCTGATATTTTGTGTGATTTCCTATGTGCCGCATGCTTGAGTTATTTATATCATCTTCACATATGGCTATTCGGATTTCATATGTTTTTCCTATATATTTATATTAATTCTTTATACTTTCTAGATGTGAGCTATTTATCATTTTTTAAAAATTTGACTTCAGTTTTCCTTTAAGCCATTGCCTTGGTAACCTCAGTTTTACTTTTCTGTGCTGCTGTGGTTTTACTTCACACTGGAGACATTTTTGTTTTATTGCTGAATGTATACCTTTACTTAAAGGCTAAATTTGGACCTTTAGACTTTTTATTTGCCTTTTGTGTTCTTGATGACTCTGTAAGGCTCTATCTTCATTCCTTCGTACCCTCTCAATAAACTTGTCTTTAGACATTTTGTTTGTAATCACTAGAAAATTGTTATTAAGCTCTCATTAGGAACTAGAAAGATCTTGGAGACATTGACAATGACTCCTAAATGAAAAAAAATTCTGCCCTCTAGGCCTTAAGTTGTAGAGAGGTAGTGAAGAAAACAATAACTAATGTAAGATAGTGGTAAGTACTTCTAAAAGAACTGTGAACCATAAAATATGCTAAATGGTAAACTTTACATCCTCACTTTATAAATCTTGAAGGAGGACAAAAGATTAGTAACACAAAGTGCCTGAAAATGATGTTATTACTCTGCCTGTTGTGAACAAGGCTGTTCTCTTCATGTGTATTTTTTTCTATTTTTATGTAAACTGTACTGGGGCTGCACTCCTTTGACCACACATATTGCTTTGGTAGGTAGCATGCACCATCATTAATTCGGATGAATTATAAACTGATTATAAGCTCACTCGCTTATCCATCCTGCTAGCCACTGATCTATTTTTCAACTATCCATCAATCTATCTTCCATTTATCTTCATCTATCTATCCATCATGCATTTATCAACTGTTTGTCATCTATCTATCTATCTATCTATCTATCTATCTATCTATCTATCTATCCATCCATCCATCATTGATCTATCAAATATCCATCTATGAAGCTGACTAACCATTTATCACCTATCAACTACCCATTTGCCTATCATCCATTTGCCTATCAATCATCTATCACATATCCATTTATCCATTTGTCATTCATTTATCAACTATCCATCTATCAATCATCTATCTACATATTTATCTATTTACCTACCGAAAATCTATGCACCTTTATTATTATGCCAAATCATTTGGAAGTTAAGTTTCGGGTATCATAGTACTTCCTTAAATATTTCAGTGTGTAGATAAAAAGAAAACAAGTAATTGTCTTGGAAAATCCACAGTATCCAAGTCTTAAGTCAGCATTAAGAAGTATAATACTATCTATATTTAATTTTTAAATGTTTCCTTGGGTTTTGAATTGTACCATAATTTTTCAGGCTTATTTTCATATTTTCTATTTATTATTGGTTTCCAGCAATTTGTTTATAATGTGATAATGTGTGGCTGTCTTTGCATTTATTGTAAATTTTTTTGGCCCTTTTCAGTCTGTGGATTAACATTTTTCATAAAATTGTACATATTTCAGCAATTATTTATTTAAATACTTTTTAATGACTGAGAAATACACATAAACCTGCCTTTATATTTCATAATGGTTACTGTTGGGCCACAGGGCACTAAAGGACACATTGAAAAAGTGCTAAAAAGCATAAGGGAAATAATAACTATGCTGATTTGGTATATTTAAAGAAGAGGAATAAATCACTGAGACTCAATGATAAATAAATAAGAAAGAATATCAAAGCTCGTCATTATCATGTAGTTTGTCTACATATACTCGGTATAGAAAATAGGCAATTGAAATCCTTGTCCATTTTCTAAAACACATATTGTAATCGAATATCAACAAGTATACATGGCTAAGTTAAGGTTGCAGATCACTTTATTTCCTCCAGATCCAATTTCCTAAACCAGAAATCATTCTGTATGTAGAGCAAAAGTACAATAAAATACTTAGAAAGGTCAAAGGTTATAATCAGTTGAAAACAAACTTGGACAAAGGGACAAAAATTGTATACTTGGGTAGGAAAAATGACAGACAATAAATGGCTTTTTATGTAAATTCCCATCAGCGCCACTGTGCTTTGAAAATCCATTCCATAAAATGATGGAATAGTGATTAACCTTTTTAAAAGTTTGTATTATAATTTTATAACCTTAATATCCAATCTAATATTAAGCTAATCTAATGAATAACTATCGAGAGATATGTCCCCTGAACAGAGACTCCTAGATACTTCAGCACTTACATTTTCTTTCTCTATTTTTGTTTTCCCCCCTGGGGCCTGAGTGTTGAATCCAAAGCCTCTTTTTTTAAATTACTTTGTTTTGATACTTTGCTCACTCTGGGCTAGAACTTGTGATCCTCCTGCTTCAGGATCCCAGTGTGCTGGTATTACAGGCATGCACCACTACACCCGGCCTCATCATGGTTTTTAAATGATGCCTCAAAAATACACTATGGCTAGTGTGTAAGTTATTCAGAAGGTATGGGACAGGTAATAGAAATGTAAGGAAAACTGGAGAACCCTTGGCCATGGTTATGTCACACAGCTCTGGTAGGGACAATAGTATCGTCTGTGCACTGTTATCCTGTGCTCTTGACGTGCATGCTTTCACTGCCATGAAAATAGGTATCTGCAACAATGCTTTTGAATGCAGAGCTCCACATCAAAGCAATTTAAAGCCTTATGCCTGTAATCCAGCTGTAAAACTAGTGGAAATATTCATATTTGAGCCTTTCAACTCTATATTAGTAGACAATCTTTGCCTTCCCCCAGTGAGTATAAAAACCCTTTAAATGAAATGAAAACAAAGTTTGTGCATCTCTGTGATTTTTGGGTAAGGCAATATTTCTAGCATCCTTGTCCCACAAGAGAGAAAAAGTTTACATGTTACTACACTTTCTGATATTGACACTTATGAATTGCCTTACAAAATGTTTGTCCCAATTACACTCTAGTTGAGATTTTGCTCAAAGCACTCTTACCTACTTTTTACTTATGACTTCTCAAATGACCTAAACAAATCCGGAAAACTCTGCTTTACAAGTCCTTACGGTACAGCAGGAATCTTGAGTCACATCTGCCACTAGTGAGCTGGTATTCTCATTGGTAAGATGAGGATGTTAGATTGCTATTAATATCATTTCTAACTCTAGGATTTTCTGAAATATTTCATTAAAATTGTGACAATAATAGCTCTGGTATTAAAGATATCCTATTTTATAGATTTGACGCTGTTTTATGCAAATTTTTCCCATAAAATATAAAGTTTTGGAAACTGCAATATATTATTCTGTCAGATCAAATTTAATATCTTAAATTAAGATTCACTTTAAATTTAGCTTAAATTCCCTGTTATGTTTCAAGTCTTTATAACTAATGATATCAAGTCCTTCAGTACTTTCATCCTGGGAAGTCATGGGCACTTATTAAAAACTCAATTGTATAACTCCTAACAGATTTATGAAGTTAGTTTTTATCCAGCTGGATTTAGAGGTTAAGACAGTTCATTTTGAGCTTGGATTTTCCTTTTTTGGTAATAACCATTGTCACAGGTTTGTGAACATCCATATAAATCAACAAGATTGTTTCCACAAGTCTGATTAGCTTTTCTCCTTCGGGATAGAAAGTTCTATGGAATTTATAGCTTTCTAAGAGCCATGGAAGGAAAAAGTATGTGGACTCTGTCCTTGTTTCCATAAATTTCTGAGCCATTGGCTTTCAGGTTCAAATAAAAGAACTTCATGCAATCATACTTTCTCTCTGTCACAGCTTCATAAATATTGAAAATGGAAACTCACTACAAAATAAGCTGAATAACCTATACTCAAGATGTCCAACTGAATAAAGTGATTCTGTAATTTTTTTCTCAATTCAAAGGGAGATTTTCACACAAATATGGTAAAAACTATTCAATTCCTTATTTTCCTTTGATCAAGAATTAATTTCTAGCTACTTCTTTCACTGGAAGGTTTTTTTTTTAAATCAATCAACTAGAATAGAAATTGAGAAGGAAATGAGGAGAAATATCAAAGATTCTTGCAATTTTATTAAGGAAAATTTTATTGTTAAGAAATTGGATATCAAAAAACAGGTCCTTGAAAACTATATCTTCTCACCTATATGTGAAAGCTAAAAATGTTGACCTTATAGTAGTAGAGAATAGAACAGAGGTTAAGGAAAGGGTAAGGAAAGGGTGGGAGGGTAAGAAAAATGGGTAAATACCAGGTGGACATGAAGTGTAGAGGGTAAATATGGTTGACAATAATGGTATATTTTAAAATGGCTAGTAGGGAAGATTTTGAATGTTCCTAACAAAAATTATAAATGTCTGAAATGATGGATATGCCAATTATTCTGATCTGATCACTGCATATTGTTGCATGTATTGAAATGTCACACTGAACCTCATAAATATGGGCAATTATGAGATATCAGTAAAAATTTAAGGTATGTTTTTGTAGGGGATCAGGGATTGGACACAGAGTCTCTGTAATTTGTGTATTTATTTGAAGCAGAAATGAAACTAGTAAGCAAAATAAATTAGCAGCATAAATTTATGGAGGTCTCTGTATGCCTAGAATTATACTTTTTCCTTATCTTATAAGATCCTATTCAACACATTTTCAACTGAATATTGACATATTTACTTTCATAATCAAACACTCATTCATGCCATCTGGGTAGCTTTGATTCAATCCCATAAATTGTAAGTGATGTGGGCATTATTGAAAACTTTTATTGAAAGATCTAAAGCACATATATTTACATTTTATCATTAGACCTCTAGTTATATGCCTCTTAAATTCATTTAGTCCACTCCAATAAAAGTAGGTATTAATCACAATCATTACTGGTTCTCAGTAGTATCACTTAGAATGGATGGGTTTGCTTTTATCTTCTGTGAGTCTCCTTTATAAACAGGGTATTCTCATGATGAGTGCAAACTGTGTTTAATTATGGATTTGATGAGCCCTGCTACATTGTTTATATAGGCTCAGAAATGCACATGTATTAAGGCGGGAAAGAGGAAATGTTGATTTATGAACCAGGAAATAGAAATGTGAGGAAATACTTGCAGTATAACATCTAAATCATGGCTCAGGTTTTGAGCCTACAACCCCATATGTCTGCTATAAAGAAAACAGGGATATAGGAAGGAAATAATTTTGTTTTCACACTATCAGGAGTGACTCATCTTTTCTGTTGGAAGTATAGATTGTTGGGAATATAGGGTAGGAAATAAGTGCTCAGAATTGCAGCATTCTTTTTTATTACTGACTTGTCACTGTGCATTGACTTATGTTTGTGAATCACAAACATTCAGGCACTTATATGAAAAGTCAGGTTTATCTTTGCTCAAAAAAACCAAGGGCAACTCAATATCTCAACATATATACATATATAATATATGTATAAATATATATAAAAGTAAATATATTTTCATAGCTCACATTCATACATTTACCAATTAATACAGTTACTTGTCAGACTTCTTATATATTCTGGGCTCCTATGACAAGGCAATAAAGAAGATAATTAAAATATTTATAATGTATTGTGTGAAACAGATACATACACACACAATGATAATTAATTACATCCTGAAAGTTTAATATTGGGTGTCCTGAAAGTTTTAAAGCAATTGTAAGCTTTAATAATTTCAGAAGTATAAATGATGACAAAAAAAAGCAATGTAAAGGATTCATTATTTCATTTTGATAGGGATTTGGTTTTGCACACATTTTGTAATATATTTTTAATTTTAACTTTTTGTTTGGTCCACCTGATTAAAAATACCACGTGTTGACTAAAAATATAAATAAAATTTCCAAATACTGTTGATTTTAAGTTTGTCGCTTTTATATTTGGGAAGCTAATGAAGATTAATACTGCGAAAAAGTAAGCCTTTTGAGACTAACTATATTGAAGACACATACTGGACTGTTTATAGAAATATAGAGGAACAGGCTACCTGGACACTGTATGAGGGTAAGAAAGGAAATTCCATAATCAATTGCAGAGAGAACATGGTTAGTAGAGTAGAGGACATGAGAAAGAGAGGAAAGAAAGGATATTCTAAGTGTGTGACACAGAGCTACTCTATTTCCACATTCTCAGTGTCTTCCACCTTTCTGCTCACTTCTTTCCCCTTTGTTCATTGAGGACTTTTCCATTGAGGACAGTTTTGTTTTGCATCACAAATGGTGCCGTCTCACTCAGTGCGTTCCGTTTTCTACATGAACGATATATTCAATAAGTGAGACTCTTACTGCACTTTTCTCTGATTTTATTTAATTCATGCATATATTGGATATTTCCACCACTGGAAAATTCGCACATCATGAAGCCTTCATTACTTTCTAACCATCACTTCTTTTTCTCTCTGAGTCCTTGCTCAGAAGGCTGAAAGAACATGTTTTATTTTTTGCCTTAATACTAGCAACTGAATCCTCCAATTTTTCTGTCCAAAATGCCTGTTATAGAGAGGAACATAATGGAAAAAGAAAAAGCCGCCAAAGCAGAAGTGCAGTTGACATACTGGATATGTAATTTGAGTGCTTTGTGATATGAAAAGACCTTAGCTCACCTGTGTATGGGCATAGAGAAGTTATGACTTACAATAAATATTCTTCTTCCTATTTTCCTTTCAAACTAAACTCCTTTTGCTTTGGGGCTATAAAAATAGAAAACCATTTGTAAGTTCAAAATTATTAGAATTATTAACATAGTAGAAACCTTTTCTTTATTTACCATTCCACACTGTTTTAAATTATCTGCTATGATAGTACTCTACAGATATTTGGTTCACCTGATGCAAAATAACAACAAAATAGATTTTTGGTACAGCTGATGTAGAACAGATAAGGGCTCCCAGAATGATATTAGACACATGGTAATATGCAGTTATTGATAGGGCTAACAGAAATACAAAAGCAAATTTTCAGTGACAGTTTTAAGGACAGTCACAATTTCACATTTCAATGGCTTTACCCATATGTGTGGTATTTGAGTTTTATTTTCTAATGTAGTTGATTTGTTTTATGCCTGAGAAACCGAGGACTTTGTTTTATGTCTGAGAAACCAGGTACTGCTAATCCTATCACTTCATAATTTTCTGTCCCATTACTATGATAAAATATGTGTTCCTCATTAAAATTTTCTTGGAATACTCATCTTTTGTGTTTGATCTATTTGTGACTATGCTTAACTATAGGTATTCACATGGTTTGGAAATTCTAACCAAATAAGATTTCCTAAGATTTTCTAAATTGTCTACCATGTATTTGAGAAACGTTAAAAAGCTTAAGTGTATTTTAAAAACTAAGTTGATAAATATTTCACTAATATTTCCCATTTTATAATATTAGGGTATTTTATAGTTCCATTTACCAGAACACGATGCAATCTTCAGTCATTGGAAGCTCTATTGCTTATGTATAATATAAATAGTTCTTAAGATCAGAACACTCCTTATGTGTTCCAGTGCTTTCTATTTGACTTTGTTGTATTTTTATTTTTAAGCTGTGTATACAGATTCACCTAACACGCAGCCTGACCATGTGCTACTTTGTTGGTAACAAAAAAACATTAAACAATGACTATTCAAAGAGATTATATCTGGAATTTTATGGGGTTCTATTTGGGATCAATAGAGATAACCAAAAGAGTGAGTGACCAGTAAGTCATAATCCAAATTGATGACTCACATCTGAAAAAAAGTGCTTCATATAAAAATGGATTTCCATGTCCTAAAGTAAAAAACAAAGAAACAAATGAACAAGCAAACAAAACTAAGCAACATCAAAACATGATCCAAGACAGAAATGAAACAGGAAGAAGTACGAGCACAAGGTCCAGTCAAATGTCACTTGACTCAGTCAAATGAAAGCCTCATCAATATTTTTAACTCTTTATAACCCCAGAGGCCTTGATTCTCAACCTCTGAATCCACGTTCAGAGATTTTATTGTTTATTACATGGTAGCCTTTTAGGAATGAGCACTGAGACATCATTTACCTGACCTTTAAAAAATAACCTTTTAGAACAAAGCCTTTCCCTAGGTAAAAGAAAAATGTTCTATTGATAAGCTAGATAACCTCACACTATTTCTCCTTTTAGGCTTAATTATTTTTCCATTCGAAAATAAAAACATTTTTAATTAGTCAAAGTGGCTTATAAAATTATGGTGACCCTAATACCTTTACATGGCTGTGATCTTTTATATCTCATTTGCACATTGAGGAATTCGGATAAGACAGGATAGATGATAAAGGTCAGCATAGATGCCAGCTGCTGTGGATCATATTAGGAAGCATGTCAGCTCAACTTTTTTTTTTTATTGGTCTAATTTGATAAAATGACAGGGCAAGTTGGATATTTTGTTTCTGTCTCCAAATATTTTGAAGTGATTATTTACATGTACTACTTGTTTTATCCAAAAAGGCAATCAGTTTAATAAAAGCTTTGGAAACGTGGCATTAGGAATAAATCTGGAGGAATGGCAGAGTATCTCGTATCACATTAACCTTCTTCCTAACACAATCGAAGCAAAATTCATTTTAAATATCAAAAGGCACTGGAAAGTAGCGAAGGGCAGGAAAAACCTGAAAGACTGGCAATGCTTGGAGTTTCTCGGTCTTATGGCTTTTTGTCTGAGGATGCAGAGTAAACTGCCCTGTTCCATGGATTTTCATTTTGGTATGGAGGAACTGTGTATACAGACTTACCTAACATGCAGCCTGAACATGGTGCAACTTTGTTGGTAACAAAAAAATATTCAACAATGACCATTCAAAGAGATTAATCTGGAATATCTGCTTGAAGGACGAGAGGAGAGTGTTCACGGTGATGGTGCTGCTGGAAAGACAGACACAAACACTGGGGAGCAATCTGGCGGCCTGTGTCATGCCCAGGTCTGGCGCAGACTCCAGGAAATCCAGATAAACTGAAAAATAATTGAATAGAGATTTTAACTTCTACTCACTGTGGGGAGAAAGGCTTAAAGTTTGAATTCTACTCTGTAAGTGCCCTCTGAATTTGCCAAGGTTATCAATTTCAAATGTTATCATTTATGGGAAATTTTGCCTGTGGAAAATTCCTATTGCTCATTTTTCTTGTCATTGGGAAAAAAGGGAAAGACTGTGGGAAGAGTCGTATAATTAAATCACATTTCTGAAGATTTATCAAAACTTTTTGCATATGTGAACAGAGCAGTAATCTTTGAATGATAACAATCTTTATACTTGGATAAACAATATATAATCTGCACTTTCACAATTGAGCCTTGTTACCTGAGGCAAATAGTTTCACTTAGTGTCTTTGTGCTTCCAGATACTTTCAGAGCCATCGTGTGTCATATATCCTACACCTCAAAATTCTGTTTCATCTAGATCAGTAGGGTAAGCACTATTTTAATTATGCAACCGTGGGGCCTGGAGCAGAAGGTATTAAATCCTCACATTTAAGGACCAGGCTGCAAGGCACTTCATGTAGCTGTAACTATATTCTCCACTCTTGGGCTGATGTCTTAATATTCCATTTCTGAGCCTTAGTCTTCCCTTTGTTTGCTGTTTCTAATGTTGTGTTTTATTTCCCGTTTCTCTGACTTAAAGATGTAGCGACCTAACAATGTATAGATTTGGCAGTCATGAGGAATTATCTTAAGACTTCAGCTTTACTTTAAGTCCCTTGTCCAAGGGCTAACACAACTTTCGGGGTGACATTTGTTCTTAGAACCTGTTTTGTTGGCATATTCTAGATCATTGACCTACGCTGGAATATTCTTGGACCGTTCTGGCTTTCATTGTCAGTTTTGGAACCTAAATTGCTAACTGTTTTTCAGATGCCAATATTCACTTTGATAGCCAACCATTTCTAAAAGACTTCTATTTATAATTCTATATCTAGTTTACTTTGCTGCAGTTCTTGTCTTGACTCTGTGGATGTAGCCATTAAGTCCTCTCCTTTTTCCTTGAGTTTTCGAGATTGAAAGAAAATAGTTCCCCAGAGAAAATATAGACAGTATGCTCAATAAATTTTAGAAAAGAGAATTAAAAACAAATAATTTCATCAGAAAATTCAAGTTAATGGTAAACTTACTGAAAATAAAAACACCTCAATTTAAAACCTGAATGTTTGCAATCAAATGAAAATCTTATTTCTCAACAGTAAAACTAAATTCTAAAAGGCAGTGAATCTTCAAAAGTCTGTCTGGAACTAATCTGAATGAAGATTTCTCCACCAAAGCAACTACATTATATGAGAGCAAGATAAAGGTATTTCTGTAATTCTGAGGTCTCAAAAATGCTTTAGAAATTATCCAAGGGGCGGGGGTTAAAATACATAAAATGTTCATAGTAAAACAATGATGCAATGGAAAATGGAAAATTCCCAGAAATATAGAAAATCAGCATATGTTTGGATACTCAGTGAGCAATATAATTATAAAACTGAATGATAGTGTTATTGATATTTAAAAGAAGATATTTTTATTTTATTTAATTTATTTTTATTTATTTATTTTTTGGGGGGTACCAGGAGTCGGCCTCAGGACCTCACCCTTGAGCCCCTGAGCGATATTACCGGCCCTTTTCTCCCTTCATGTGGGTTCCGGAAGTCGAACTCAGGCCCTCGCGCCTGGCGGGCAGGCGCTTATGCTGCTGAGCCATCTCAGCAGCCCGATATTTTTATTTTTCTGTAGAAAATTCATAAGATAAGTAATTTCAATTGTATTTAAGCTTTGAATCTAAAAGGGGCTTGTAAAATTCATGATAAAATATGTAGAAGAACTGACTGAGATATGATTTCAAGTAGGAATTTTAGTTGATGTATGTTAGGAGAACATCTGGCCTGACCCATAAATATTTGTCTTTAAAATGTCACAGGTTTAGAGATTTGATTGTATTTATTTTTGCAAAGTTCAGTGGTCTCATTTTCTAAATGAGTTACATAATTACACATATAAACTTATTACTATTGTTTTAGTATTAACTATAGACAAAACAAGGGAGAGTTATAATTGCATAACTTGATATAAAAGCAATGTAGAGATGGATGTTTAAGAAGAAAATTGAGATGTGATTATTGTAAGGATCCTAATCCTTCATCTTAAATGAACACTTAAATTCCTATAACTTATATAGACATGCAAGTATATGACTTATGGCTGTAGAAGTACCCAATAAAAGAAGGAATAATATATCCAATAAAATGGTCTGTGAAAAATCAATAGTTGGTTTAGTGGAATCAGTAGGATCAGGTAATAGAAACTATAACACTTAGAATTATGTTATTAGCCAACAGAAAAACTAATACAAGGAATGGTTAAAGTTTTATCTGTGTCTTGGGTGTGGGGGAGAGGGTATCTGTGTAGATGTTTTGATGTTCGTATAACATCTTTATGGATTATTCCATAGATGGAACCATTTACTAATTCAAATATATTATGATATAAATAGGTATACATGTAAATTGGTAAAATGTATATTTTTAAATGCATAAAATAATTAAATTAATTAATGGATAACTTTAATAAAGTCTTCTAACTCCTGAGTTTGGAAGTAGAAGAAGCTGTTCTCATGGTAGAAATTCCATACCTCTCTTACCACAGACAGCACTCACACCTGATGAAGATCTGAAATGTATTTATGCCACTGTCTGGATATATGGTTTCTTGAAACTTATTTAGCTGGAGAGGTCAACAATCAACTAGTAAACCAAATGCTATAGCACTGACTTTATTGAGCTTCTGTCAAGATTAAGTGAGGTAATGTATCCAACAGGACAACCATGTTAAGCACATAATAAGCGCTCAGTACATGTACTGATGTTATTGCAGTGATGAAAAGTATTATATCGTAGTTCGCAACCACTAGCATCACTCCAAGTGAGAAAACAAACACATACAAGGAGTTGAATAGATAGCTGTCTGCCAAGGTTCATGGCAACTTTATTCCCAATAGACGAAAAAGGAAGGAACAGCCCAAATGTTTATCAAGAGATAAGCGATTAAGTGAAATATGATATATACATATAAAGGAATATTATTTAGTTATAAAAAGAATGAATTTCTGATATATACTACAAAGTGGGCAAACCTTGAAAATATCATGCTAAATGAATTAAGACAGAAATGAAGAGATAAATATTATATGATTCCACTTACATAACATATCCAGGATAGGTAAATTCATAGGGGCAGAGGGTAGATGAGATTTTACCAGAGTCTGAAATGTATTCCTTAAAGGTTGCAGAGTTTCTGGTTGATTGCATGAAAAAGTTACAGAAATAGAAATGACAGTAACATAACAATGTGAAGAGAATAAATGCGATTGAATTGAATACAAATACATTTACAAATGGTTAAAATTTTAAATTTTGTTAAAAGTATACATTTAAAGTATATCAACATACATAAATCAAAAGTTAAAAAAATATGCTAACATAACTGAAAGCTTATTTTAAGTGGGTGAATTTTATAGTATGCATTATTAGAGTGATATTTAAAATATTTTAATAATAGCGATGCAGAAGGATCAAGCAATCAGAATGCATGTAGGCCATGCTTCCAAATATGTGCACAGGCTGAGTATCATCCCACATGGTAAATTTTAGTTTCCTTCAGTAAATAATCTGGAATTGTTTAATGAAATTTTATTGTGCTATGCTTTCAGAGTATCTGCATAATTTTTTTGTTCAAGTGTAATACACATCGAAAAAAATTCCACAGTCATAGATTTAGAAAAGAGATTCACAAATTATAAGTCTAGATCAAGCTTCAGCCTCTATATGACCCACAGGTAAGAATGTTTCTTTGTTTTTATTTCCCCCATTTTCTTTGCGGGGGTCTTCTTCTTCCTCTTTTTTTTTTTTTTTTGTGGAGACAGGGTCTCACTATGCAGTTCATGGTGGCCTTGAACTCACTTTGTAGCCCAGACTAGCCTTGAACTCTCGACAATCCTCTCACCTCAGCCTCCTGAGTGCTGGGATTACAAGCATGTGCCACCATGCCCAGTGTTCCCCCATTTTTAGATTATAATCATGTGCCAAATAGTTATATTTTGATCAGTGAAATACCACATATACAATAATGATTCCCATAGGATTATAATGGAGCTGAAATAATCCTAGCACGCAGTGTCACTGTATTAAATCACAGTGCTGCCAGTTGTAGAAAAGGATAGCACATACAATTATGTATAGTACATAATACTTAAGAATGATAATAAACAACTATGTTGTGGATGTCTTTATTTATTATACTGTAACTTTACCATATGAGTACTATTGCTTTCAAAGATTTACTATAGATCTAAGTATTGTGCTATTCCTGTAGTAACCACACATATTCTGTATTTACTGCTTCTTGGTTGCATCATTTTTCTTTGTGCTAGAATAATCTTGTTATTTTGTTCATCATGGTTCTAGAAACAATAGAATTTACTACTTATAGCTTATATATGTATCATATATTATATAGATAGATAGATGATAATCTGGTTGTGTAGCAAGGCTATTATACTGGTAGTCTTGCATAAGTACATTCTATGATGTTTGCACAGGGGTAAAATTGCCTAATGATGTGTTTCTCAGAATGTGTCCATCTTGTTCAGTGATGCATGACTCTATTGCATTTTAAATTTTGTGTAAATATAAACATGATATCTGCGACACTATCACTTGGTACACAAATTGATAAGCATTTATTATCTGGCTCTTTCAAAAAAATTTTGTGATCCCCTCGCTTAGAGACCAGCTGAATTTTGAAAAGAATAATAATAACAGGTATGTTTTGTGCTACCAATCATTGGCATTTCATAAATTAGATGAGAAAAAACATGTAATGGTTTGACATAGAATGTCACATAGTAATGTGTACAATACTATTTCCATTATTGTCATTATTATTATATTTATTTCAGATGTACTTTGATGAAGGAACGCTTACAGAGTCAGGGTAAATAGCCAACAAGCCCTTCAGATGTAAGTTGTATTTTCAGAATATTTATATGATAATCCTTTCATGAAGTTGCCCGTAGAAAGGATGTATCAAGTTGCATTGATCATAGGGATGAGGTCTGCTTTCTTATGATTTTAGGCTGCCAGCCCTTGAAAAAACATTGTAGCCCTGCAGGACGTGATGCAAGATGTGTAAGTAATTCTATGTACCAGAAAATAGGAAGAGATTAAGATTGAGACATACGGGGATCTTGAGTACTTGAGGATAAGCTAGCAAGCCAGTTACTTTTTAAGAGCTAATTACTCTATCTCATGAACTGTCTGGAGCATTTTCTAAGAATCTATTCAGAATTTTCTTTTAGGGAATATAGAAAAGGGAAAGAATAAATTCAAAGTAACTGTACTCAAAAGTTCTTTCCACAGTATGCAAAAATTCCAAGTTCTGTGGTGCATATTGCTTAAGGAAAACAGAACAGCCCAACTATAGGAGTCCAAATGCATGAGGTGTGGGCAGAGGTGACGGGCGATGTCTGGTTGGTTTGCTGGAATGGAGTTTGGTGACATCCATGAAGAAGTGGTAATCACAGCAGCAACTGATGAAACACAAGATAGCTGGGGATAAGAAAGTTCAAACTAAATGGAAGAAGTGACACAGATAACAAATGCAACAAAGAAAAACTTCAGTCAATTAAAATTCTTTTCAAACAATCTTACATTTTTAGAAAAAATAATAAAATTGTTGGATGTCTAAAATAGTGGATTATGAAATGACTAAACACCTATTATGAAAGAAAATTGAAAACTTCAAATAAGTTTAACTATTAGTCAGATAAGCTATTTTAATGTTTTCCAGTTCTGATGAAAATTTCTTCACTTCTTTAAAGTATTTGACAAAGATTATATTGAACCATGTTTTATTGAGCCATATTATATTGGACCGTATTTTAAGGATTTTAAATCTCTTGAGTTGCTTCATTATGTATGGATAGAGAAGAGATTCTCATCTTTCCAGAAAGTGGAGAAGAACGCAGAGCAATTTTCTCGGGGCGTGTGAGGGATGGACTTTCCTGAGTCCACAGCATCGTTTTCGTCCATTTGTTTTTGGCAGTGTGTTTGATGGCCACTTCCAGGTTTCCGCTCTGTTTGGGGCCCTCCTTTGTATTTGCTCTCTCTCAAGTAACTGCAGGAGTGGAAGCAGTGGTATTTTCCATTCCTACAACCGCTTTTAATCACTAACCTCAGATTCGTGTTGCAGATCTGTCACAGGTTGATATTTTTCTAGAAAATAACATGTAGCTTCTCTGCTGTTCTTGAAATTTTTTTTTATTTTAAAGAGAAGAAAAAACAAAACAAATCAAAAGAAGAACAAATTTTCAAAGCAACATAATAGGAGGGTAACAATGGTTAATACATTACGTATTACTATCTTTACGTTAGTTATTCAGGATACCAGACATTAGCATTCAATTGTCCAAACATTATTGGCACAAACCTTACTCTTCAATGAACTAAGTAAAATTGGTAGTGTATCTATCTTAACCATCTTATATATATATAAAATTTTTTTCCCCTTTCCCTTCTTTCTTTTCCCTATTCCAGTCTCTCTTTCCTTTTGACCAGTTTCTTTTTGATTCACCACGTCTATTGTACATTTTGGATCTTATTTACTCTTTCAGTTTCTCATACTAGAGAGACAATACGATGCTTACACATGTGCTTCTGGTTTATTTCACTTATGAGTATTTTCTCGAGTTGCATCCATTTACCTATAAAAGTCTCCAGTTTATCCTTCTTTATGGCTGAATAGTACTCCATTGTATAAAAATACCACATCTTTCTTATCCATTCCTCAGCTGATGGGCATTTGGGTTGTTTCCAAGATCTGGCTATTACAAATTGTGCTGCTATAAACATGGGTGCACATATATCGCTGTGGTACGATGTTTTTAATTCTTCTGGGAAGATGCCCAGAAGGGGAGTAGCTGGGTCAAATGGGACCTCCAACCCTAGTTTTTTGAGGAATCTCCACACTGACTTCCACAGTGGCTGTACCAGTCGACACTCCCACCAACAGTGAAGAAGGGTTCCTTTTTCCCCACAGCCCCTCCAGCATTTGTTATTAGTTGATTTCTTTATAGTAGCCATTCTTTCTGGGGTGAGATGGTATCTCAGTGTTGTTTTAATTTGCATCTCTCGAATGACTAGTGATGTTGCACATTTTTTTGTATATTTATTTGCCATTAGTATTTCTTCATCTGAGAAATGTGTATTCATCTCAGATGCCCATTTTTGGAGTGGGTCTTTAGATTTGGGAGGTCTGATTTTTTTGAATTCTTTATATGTTCTCGATAGTAATCCTTTGTCTGAGGAACAGCTGGCAAACATTTTTTCCCACATTGTGGGTTGTCTCTTCACTCTGTTGGTGGTTTCTCTTGCTGTTCAAAAGCTTTTTAATAAGATGAGATCCCAGTTATTGATTCTTTGGGATAGTTCCCATGCGGTTGAGTTTTTATTCATAAAGTCTTTGCCTACACCAATGTCTCCAAGGGTTTTACCTATCCTACCTTCCAGCAGATTTAATGTTTCTGTTTTAATATTTAGATCTCTGATCCATTTTGAATTTAGTTTAGTGCATGGTGAAAGATATGGGTCTAGTTTTAATCTTCGGCATGTGTAGAGCCAGTTTTTCCAGCACCATTTATTAAAGAGGCTATCTTTCTTCCAGCGAATGTGTTTGGCACCTTTGTCAAAGATAAGGTGGCTTAGTATGTCTGGAGTTGCTTCAGCATCTTCTAATCTGTTCCATTGATCTTCAGGTCTGTTTTTTTGCCAGTACCACACTGTTTTTATCACAGTAGCTTTATAGTATAATTTCAAGTCGGGGATTGTGATGCCCCCTGCCTTGCCTTTGTTGCCCAGAATTGCCTTTGCTATTCTAGGTCTCTTCTGATTCCAAATGAATTTTAGGATTGTTTTCTCTAATTCTGTGAGATATGCTGTTGGAATTTTGATTGGAATTGCATTAAATCTGTATAACAATTTTGGAAGTATGGCCATTTTCACTATATTGGTTCTTCCTATCCAGGAGCAAGGGATATCTTTCCATTTTCTGATATCCTCTTCAATCTCCTTTTTCAGAGTACTGTAGTTTTCAGTATAGAGGTCTTTTACATCCTTCGTGAGGTTGATTCCTAGGTATTTCATTTTTTTGGATGTTATTGTGAAAGGTATTGTTTCCCTAATTTCTCTTTCAGTAAGTTTGTTATTTGTGTACAGGAAGGCTATTGACTTTTGAGTATTGACTTTGTATCCAGCTACACTACTGAATTTGCTTATTAAATCTAGCAGTTTTTTAGTGGAGTTTTTGGGGTCTTCTGTGTAGAGTATCATGTCTTCTGCAAATAATGATAATTTAACTTCTTCCTTTCCAATCATTATTCCTTTTATTTCTTTCTCTTGTCTAATTGCTCTGGCTAAAGTTTCCAGAACTATGTTGAATAAGAGTGGGGACAGTGGACATCCTTGTCTTGTTCCTGATTTTAGAGGGAAGGCTTTCAGTTTTTGGCCATTTAGTATAATATTGGCTGTTGGTTTGTCATAGATAGCTTTTACCAGATTGAGATAAAGACCCTCTATTCCAATTTTCTGTAGGGTTTTTATCATGAAAAGGTGCTGGACTTTGTCAAAAGCTTTTTCTGCATCTATTGAGATGATCATGTGATTTTTGTCTTTGGTTCTGTTAATATGGTGTATTACATTGATTGATTTACATATGTTGAACCATCCCTGCATCCCTGGGATGAATCCAACTTGGTCATGGTGTATAATCTTCTTGATGATTTGTTGGATTCTGTTTGCCAGTATCTTATTAAGGATTTTTGCATCTATGTTCATTAGGGAGATTGGCCTGTAGTTCTCTTTCTTGATTGGGTCCTTCTCTGGTTTTGGTATCAGGGTAATGCTTGCTTCCAGGAATGAATTTGGGAGTATTGCTTCCCTTTCAATTTCATTGAAAAGTTTGAGAAGTAGGGGCGTTAGGTCTTCTCTAAATTTCTTGTAGAATTCGGCAGTGAATCCATCAGGGCCTGGGATTTTCTTTGTTGAGAGGTTTTTAATTACATCTTCAATTTCATTGGTTGATATTGGTTTATTTAGGATTTTTAAATCTTCTTGATTCAGCTTTGGTAATTCATACGAATCTAGGAATCTGTCCATTTCTTCTGCATTTTCCATCTTAGTAGAATATAAATTTTCAAAATAGGTATAGATGATCTTCTGGATTTCTGCAGGGTCTGTCGTGATATCACCCTTTTCATTTTCAATTGCATGGATTTGAGTCTTTTCTTTTCTTTTTTAATAAGGTTGGATAAGGGTTTGTCAATCTTATTTATTCTTTCAAAGAACCAACTTTTTGCTTCATTGATTCTTTGTATTGTTTTTTTAGTCTCCAATACGTTAATTTCTGCTCTGATCTTTATAATTTCCTCCCTTGTACGGGCTTTTGGCTTAACCTGCTCTTCTTTTTCTAGAAGCTCGAGGTTCACCCTTAAGTTGTTTATTTGTGCTTGCTCTATTTTCCTGATATAAGTATTTAATGCTATAAATTTCCCTCTTAGGACTGCTTTCATTGTATCCCATAAGTTCCGGTATGTTGTACTGTCATTATCATTCAGTTGTAGAAAGTGTCTAATTTCTTCTTTAATTTCATCTGTGACCCATTGGTTGTTCAGGAGGGTGCTGTTTAATTTCCATGTGTTTAGGGAGTTTTTGTGAGATCTTTTGCCATTGATTTCCAATTTCATTGCACTATGGTCTGATAATATGCATGGGATAATTTCAATTCCTTTGCATTTACTTAAGCAGGTTTTATGAGCTAGTATGTGGTCTATTTTGGAGAACGTCCCATGTGCAGCTGAGAAAAATGTGTATTCTGATGTTGTGGGATGGAACACTCTGTAGACATCTACTAAGTCCATTTGTTCAAAAGTTTGGTTCAGTTCTACTATTTCATTATTGATTCTCTGTCCAGTTGATCTGTCTTTTTGTGACAGTGGAGTATTGAGATCTCCCAATATAATTGTATTAGTGCTTATTTGATTTTTCATGTCCTTTAGTACTTGTTTTATATAGCTGGGTGCATGGGTATTTGACGCATATATATTTATGATCGTTATCTCTTCCTCTTGGATTGTTCCCTTTACAAGGATGTAATGACCGTCTTTATCTCTCTGAATCCTTCTTGGCTTGAAGTTCACTTTGTCTGCAAAAAGAATAGCTACCCCTGCTTTTTTCTGGGTTCCTGTGGCATGGAGTATTGTCTCCCATCCTTTGACTTTCAGTCTATGAATTTCTTTCTGAATTAAATGTGTTTCTTGTATACAGCATATTGTTGGATCTTGCTTCTTGATCCATTGTGCCAGTCTGTGCCTTTTGATTGGTGAATTGAGACCGTTAACATTGATGGTTAAAATTGATATGTATTGACTTATACTTGTCATGATATTTTCCTGTTGTTGGTTCCCACTCTTTGTTTTTCCCCTTTCCTGCTATTTAATTATCTGCCCTGCCTGGTGGATTCCTTCTGTTGGGGTTCCTATCTCTTTCTAGAATGTCCTTCAGAACATTTTGGAGTGCTGGTTTGGTGGTCATAAATTTTCTCAGATGTTCTTTGTCATGAAAGTATTTTATTTCTCCATCAATTTTGAAAGATAGTTTTGCAGGGTACATCAATCTGGGTTGAAAATTATTTTCCTTTAGAGCTTGAAATACATCATTCCAAGCTCTTCTTGAATTGAGGGTTTGTGCTGAAAAGTCAGCTGTGATTCTGATGGGTTTTCCTTTATAGGTGATTTGTCTCTTCTCCCTAACAGCTTTTAAGATTCTGCCCTTCTGTTGAATTTCTGGGATCTTGACTATAATATGTCTGGCTGAAGTTTTATTTTGATCATGTCTAGTTGGTGTTCTAAAAGCTTCACTTATAGGGGCATCAAATTCCTTTTCTCTTCCAGGAAAGTTCTCCCTGATTATGTCTTTGAACAAGGTTTTAATGTCATTGATGCTATCTCCTGCTTTTTCATTTATTCCAATTATTCTTAAGTTGTTTATCTTTGAGTCATCTAGCAGCTGCTGAATTGATTTTTCATGGTCCCTTGCTGTTTTTAACAATTCTTTCTTTTCATGATCACTAATTGCAAGCCTGTCTTCTATATCTGAGATCCTGTCCTCGCATTGGCTTAATCTGCTACAAATACTTTCAATGGAATTTTTGTTCTCTTGGATATCTGCTTGAATCTGCTTTATGGATTCCATTTCTTTCCTATGCTGAGCATTCATGGTTTCTATAGTTTTCTTAAGCTCATCTATTTTTTTGTCTGTATCAGCTATAGTGTCCTTAAGCATGGTCTTCAATGTGGACATTATCTCTGCAGTTATCTGTGAGATTATTTCTGTTTTAATTTTTTCCAGAGCCTCATTCAGTTGCTTTGTTGTTACCACTTCAGATAGGCCAGGTGGGTGGCTTTCAGATAGTCCCACCTCGTTTCTCCCTAGGTTTGCCTTTGGTGAATTGGATGTGTGGGGTTGCATCTTGTTTAAGTGTTGTCTCATTTTTTCTTTCTTTAATTCCTGGGGTGATGTTTGCAAATTACCTATGGTAGGTTACTTTATTGCTAGTGTTTAAGATCTTTAGAAGATGACTACTTCTCTGCAGTATCTTCCAAGTGGAGCTTGCTTTTGTGTTTTGAGCTTTCTGCCAGATCCTACCTCTTCAATTCGTTGGGTATGTGAAGTTGCTACCTGTTTGGCCCAGTCCTTGATTCTTTGGTACTGTGCCACTGTATTTTCTGTGTCCCTTAGTCAATCTCAATCATGAAATATCAGGAAGGAAAGATGTTTAGAACAATTATTTCACATTTGGCTATAATGTTAACTAAAGCATCAAACACAGCCTAGAAAATGACAGACTGAGCTAACCAGTTATTTACCACTTTTAGCTGTATAGAGTTGCGGTTATATAACAAAATCTAAAACACACCAGAAAAATTATATGCAGTATACAAGTCCTATGTATGTCAATTTTTCCCTGAGGAGTTTAAATTTAAAATGAGTTAAGGAGGAAATAGAGTGTTGGGAGAATAGGAAGGAATTAGATGTAAGGTTTGTTTTTGAAATTGTTGAACGCTATCTTTATTGCTTATTGTCGTGAAAAAATAGTTTAAAAAAGAATTAGTTGAAGCTAATATGAAGTCCATTTATCTTGTTGTGGGTGTCTATAAAATGTTCCTCATCAAATCAATACTTATTTCAAGTAAGGAAAGTACCTAACTCCTTTTCTGCAAAAAATAACATGACAGATTAAAAAGTTCTGTGAGGGAAATATGGTATTTGTGTGATTTTGTACACTATTTTAGAAAGCTTAATCTCTGTTCAGAAAAAGGAAAAAGTGTTTTTGATACTGGGGATAAAACCCAAGAACTCAAAATCCTAGGCATGTGCTCTACAACTGAGTTATATACACAGATTTTTTTTTTTTTAAGTTTTATTTTGAGATAGGGTCTCACTAATTTTCCCAGGCTGGCCTCAAATATGAGATTTTCCTGTCTAAGCCTCCCAAAGAGCAAAACCTTTCCTGGCTCATATTATAGCAAATTAAATATATAACTTGTATGGAGAACTTGCTATAAGCAGGCATTGTGTCAAGAAATGCTAATTTTTTTTCACTGTGTCATCATCTCTTCCATCTGATAGGGAAGTGCTGCTATTTTATCTCCATATAGATAAGTACTCTTAACCATAATGCATGGTTCTTAATTTGAAGGATTTAGAAATTTGCCAGGAAAATGATTATGGGAGTTATAATTGGATGCAAATATGAGGGGCCTGATAGTGCTGACTGAAGAAGAGCGCTGGTTCCCAGCCTGCATGGTCTGTGCCCTCATTCTTTAACAACAGTAACTCCTATGTATTAATTCATTAGGAATGCTGTGAGCCTACAAATAAGTTTGCTAGGGCTTCCAGGACTCAGTGGCTTGTAAATAACAGAAGTTTTTACTTTCTGCTTTTAGAGGTTGAAAGTCCAAGATCAAGCTACCTGCAAACATATTTTTTTTGTGGTCTCTCTCCTTGGCTGTAAATGTTGCCTCCTTGTATGGCTGTTTCTCTGTGTACCCATTCCTGCTCTCTCTCTCTGTCTGTCTCTATGTCTCTCTCTGTGTCTGTCTTTCTCAGCACACAATATATTGTAACATATTGTACAATGTACATTGTACTAATCATATTATAACAGACATAGCATTCAAAAAATTGCTGCTTTAGAGGGATTGATTAAATGTTATATGAGATAGAAGATCTTTATGGATAAAATCTTTATAGTCTTCATATATTATTCTGTAATTTGTAACTAAAAGAATCCTACATCAATTAGATGATTGGAAAATGAAGGTATGAATTTTTTCAGGGAGTATTTTTCTGTTAAAGTGAAAAGTTAGACAGATTTTAGTTGAAATCAGGAATATGCAAGTTTGAAAGTTTTGCTCTCTCCTTTCTCTTCTTGCTTTACCTTTTCTTTCTTTTGTTTCTTTTTCTTTCCATTTTCTTCTTCCTTGCCTCTCTTATCCTTCCTTCCTACCTCTCTCCTTTCCTTCCTTCCTTCTTCCTTCCTTTCTTCCCTTTCTTCTTTCTCCTTTTTTCTCTCTGTCCTTCCTTCTTTCCTTTCTTTGTTCATTGTAGTTTGTTTTGCAATACAGTGAGAATTAAGTGTGTTTCAGTGATAATACTATGGTGAAAGAGTTGAGGAGAGAAGGATTGAGTAAGGAAAAGATGAAGAAATTCAAAAGAAAGAATGATACTGAAGTCTGAAGTAGTGACAATTTCTGGAGTACTAAGAGAGAAGATAAGATGGTGTTAGAGGAGACAGAAGTGATAGTAAAGCCTTATCCTTGTGAAGTTGGGTAGGGTGGAGAGATCAGAAGTATGCATGCAGAGCTGATACCAAATAAAATGAGAGAAATTCATCTATTTTAATAATAAGGAGAAATTATAGATAGACTTAGAATCCATTAGTTGTAAGCATGTGGAAAATTAAATTTATGATGGTTCCAGTGTGATTATTTTCTTCCCTTGTTAAGTAGGAGGAAGAGCTATAGTTAATAACTGATGTGTGATTAAAGAAAACATAGTGATGAACAAGGAGAACAGAACTAAAAACAGGATAAATTTAGAATTGATGGCTCACAGAAAGATCATGCCCTAATTTTAGTTTTGAATGGAGTTCCGCAAGTTGCTTTGTGGGGAAGTGGAAAAGGGAGTTTATATCCTCCTTGGTCTTAGTCTGAGGGATAGATAGCCAAAACGGACAGCAAGGGTATTTTTGTTATTATTAGTTGAAGAATGGCACTCACAAGATATTTCATCAGGTAACAAAAGGGAAGTACATGCTCCTTAGATTTCAGAGTAAAAAATTTGTGTAGACTTAAGAGAAAGCTATGCAGTATAAAAATGAAAGGTATGTTGAATGAAGATTACAAATAGCATGAAGTTAATTCTCTGGTAAATAGCACATTAAATCATTTTTTAAATAGAGATTACCATCTAACTGACTCATAAAGAATGACAGGTTCCTTTTTTCCCTGAATATTTCAGATAGCTGAAAGTGAAGCTTTTCTGTACTCAAAGGAAATGTTTTTAGTGACTTTAATGATTATAAATTAATGAATGGTTTATTGGAGGATTTGGATCTTTAAATATGGAATAAAAGTGTCTTTTAACAAAGCACTTTCAAAATGATATTCTACAAAGAAAAGCAGAGCTTTTGAGGTAAACTGATGCACCTTTGGGCTTTACATTTAAAAAACAACTTATTACAGTAAAAAATGCATTGACATTATTCCTTTTAAAATACTTCCCAGTCCTTTGAACACACTTATTCTACTACTCTTGCCACTTTCTGAAGCAGTTCTGGAAGTCTTCTTTCATGAGGATGTTTATAAGATACAATAAAAAATCAGTGATTTTCGTTGTAATTCTGCTGCTGTCCTGTGCTGTGCAAAGGAAAGGCCAGCTAGTAAAAACATTACAGTAAGTCTTTATCCACTTTTCCACCAGATCTGGCACTGTGAATCTTTTGGCTCTTCCCCAAAGTCAAAATGGCCATGAATAGTGAAAGGTTGGAATTGATTCAGGACTTTGGGGCAGCCATGATGGCACAACTAAAGACATGGAAGGGGACTTCCAGAACTGCATCATAAAGTGCCAAGAACAGTAGGATAAAAGTATTGAAAAGGAGGGGAATATGTTGAGGGGGATTATTGACAATGCATTTTTATTACAGTAATTTAACTTTTTAAATTTAACCACACATTTTATCTTTCAATCATGACTTGTAATTTGCTTTTGGTTTTTGCAGAATTTCACATATAGGCATTTGACTTCAGTCTTAAAAAAGACTTTGAATGGATTTTGAAAAATGCTGAAAGTGTTAAGACTTCTAAGGAGGGAAATAGTGCATTTTCTGTAGTGTGTAGAAGAGTTGTGTCATGTTAGGTGGAAATGTGAATGTGGTGTTATCTTCTTTTAGAGATTAATTATGGATCATTGTCAAGTTAACAAATGGTGAATCAGGACCCCAACCATGGTATGTCGACTTGACTAGATTTAGAAATACCCAGGAGATTAGTAAAGCAGACTTCAGGGTGTTTCTAGGTGAGTCACGGAGGACCGATCTTGGTGCTATATATGGTCCCTGGCATCATCTTTTCTGGGACTTTTCCTCTGCTCTGTTTCCCAAGTCCCATAAACTAAACAATTTTGCTCCACACTATCCTACCATGATGTTTCTGCTTTGGAGCCCATCATAGACCGAATCCCCCAAAATCATGAGCCAAATTAAACCTCTCCTCCTTTAAGTTATGCTTATTGGCTATTGTGTTTCAGTGATAGGAAAGCTGACCAAACAGTACAGCAATTATTTATTCATTCATTTTTTGATTTTGTTTGCTTTGAGTATATATCCAGTAATGGAACTGTTGGATTATATGAAAGTTCTATTTATAATTTTTTTTATGTGGGTACCAGGAATCGAACTCAGGACCTTGCGCTTGCCAGCAGGCGCTTGTGCTGCTGAGCGATATCAACCGCCCTTTTTTCCATTTTTTGTGTGGGTACCGGAAGTCGAACCGAGGACCTCACGCTTGCCAGGCAGGCGCTTATGCTGCTGAGCTATATCACCAGCCCCTATTTATAATATTTTGGAAAACATCTGTATTGTTTTCCATTAAGGCTTTATAGATTTGTATTTCCACCAACAGCACACAAGTGTTTTCTTTGCTCCGTATACTCCCCAGCACTTGTTATTTTTGTGTTTTTGATAATGGCCATTCTTACTAGAGTGAAGTGATATCTCATTGTGTCTTTGATTTGGATTTGCCTGATGATTAATGGTATGGAGTATTTTTTTTTTTTTTTTTTTTTTTTTTTTTGGTCCTGGGAATCGAACTCATGACCTTGCACTTGCCAGGCAGGCGCTGTGCCACTGAGCTATATCCCTGGCCTGTATTTTTTTCATATACCTTATTAGTCATTTGTGCATATTTTCTTCAGAAATCTATTACCTGTTCTCTCTTTTTTGAATTAGTTATTTAGGGTTCTTTTGTGATTGAGATTTTGGACTTCCTTATATAATCTGGATATCAATCCTTGGTGGATTGTATAGTTTATATTATTTTCCCCATTCTATAGATTGCTTCTTCATTCTGTTGATGGTTTCCTTTACTGTGCAAAAGCTTTTGTATTTGATGTAATTACATTATCTCTTTTGTTTTTGCTTCTTATGCTTTTGCAGTGTTGCTCAAAAACATCTTCCCTTTTTATACGTACTAGATAATTTCCCGTTCCCTTCTACTCGCCTCATAGTTTCTAGTAGTGAAGCATTTAATCTTTAATACATTTTCAGTTGATTTTTGTAACTGGTGAGAAAGAGATTCTATTTCATTCTTCTGCATGGAGATACCCAGTCTAGCACCATTCACTGAAAACACTGCCCTTTTTTCGAGCCTTTTCTTTATGTCTTTTTCCACGAGCAGTTGGATGAAGATGTGTGTGTTTCCTTCTAGGCTGTTTATTCTGTTCTAGACACTGGTTGATGTGTCTGTACTTACGCCAACACCATACTCTTTTGATTACTACTCTTTTGTAGTATATTTTGATATCAGGTAATATTATGCCTCCTGCTTTGTTCTTTATGGACAAAATGACAGGATTTGTTTTTGTGGTTCCATATAAACTTTAAGATTTCCTTAAGTCTGTAATGAATGTCATTGGCATTTTGCTAGGAATTATATTAAAAATAGGTCACTTTGGTTAGTATGAACATTTTAACAATATTTATTCTTCCAAGCCATAGACACAGGACATCTTTCCTTCTTATTTCTTCCCTTCTCCTCATAGATCTTTCTCTTTTTTCATTTAAGTTATTCCTAGGTATTTTATTTTCTTTGTAGCTATTGTTAATGAGAAATCTTTCTTGATTTCTAGTTCAGATAATTCCTTATTGGTGTCTGAAGAAGCTAGTAATTTTTATATTGATGTTTTAATCCTGTAAATTTTCTGAATCTGTTTATTGATTCTAATCATTATTTTGATGGAGATTTTGGGGTTTCCTATATGCAAATCATGTTATCTGCAAATACTGACAATTTGACTTCCTCTTTTCCAATTTGGATGTGCTTTGTGTCTTGCTCTGACCTGTTGGCTTTGACTAGAAATTCTAGTGCAAATTTGAATAAAAGTGATGAGATTTGGTGTCTGTCATGTTCTACATCTTATTGAGAAAGCTTTCTGCTTTTCCTCATTAGGTTTTTTTTTTTTTTTTTTTTTTGGTACTGAGACTCAAACTTATGACCTCACACTTGCCAGGCAGGTGCT
Source organism: Erethizon dorsatum (assembly GCA_028451465.1). NCBI lineage: Eukaryota > Metazoa > Chordata > Mammalia > Rodentia > Erethizontidae > Erethizon > Erethizon dorsatum. Next base: position 16,638,452 of record CM051824.1, read on the forward strand.
GCGCTGCTGAGCTATATCCCTGGCTCCTCATTAAGTTTTATGTTATCTGTTGGTTTATTGTATGTGGCCTTAATTTTACTGAGGTATGTTTCTTCTATTCATAATCTGTTCAGCGCTTTTATTCTGAAAGGATGTTCAATTTTATTCAGTTGCTCTCCTACTTCTATTAGGATTAACATGTAGTTTTTGGTCTTGTGTTAATGTGGTATATCACATTTACTGCCTTGCACATGTAGAACCATCTTTGCATCCCTGGGATTAATTCTACTTGATAATTGAAATCTTTTTAACATGATGTCAGATTCAGTTTTCTAGTATTTTGTTGAGAAATTTTGCCTGGGTATTCATCAAAGCTGTTGGCCTGTAGTTTTCTATTTTTGTTGTATCCTTGTCTGGTTTTGGTATCAGAGTAATGCTGGCCTTCTACATTATATGTAAAATTTCCTCTCTTCAATTTTTTGTTATAATTTAAGAACTGGGAATACTATTGCTTTTTCTGTATACCATTGTTTCTGTATGTTTTATTTCCATTTTTATTTGTTTCAGCACATTTTAAAAATTCTTGTTTTCTTTCTCAATCCACTGGGTGTTTGAGAGTGTCATTTCTATATATTTGTATGTGTTCTGAAGTTTTTCTTATAATTATTTCTAGTTTTATTGTATTTTGACCCTAAAGATAGTCAATATGATTTCTACTTTTAAAAATTCGTTGAGATTTTTTGTATGGTATATCATATTATATGGCATGTTATCCATGGATTATTTAGAAGAATATGTATTCTACATCTGCTTCACAGAGTGTTCTGTAGGCATCTATCAGGCTCTTTTGTTGTAGAATGCAACTCCTGTCTCCTTGTTAATTTTCTGTCTGGATAACCTGTCAATTGTTGAAAACAGCTTGTTAAAGTCCTCATCTATTATTATATTGAACTCTCTCTCTCCATTTTGGTCTACTAATGTTTCCTTTATAAATATGGTTGTGCTGATCTCTGTTGCATATATATTTAGAATTGCTATTCTTGCTAAATTGACCTTTTTATCATTATGCAATGACTTTCTTTGTCCCTTTTTAGTATTTTTAACTTGATTTCTATCTTATCTGATACAAATATCACCACCCTTGCATTGTTTTGGATTCCATTTGCATTTGATTTATTTCTTCAATCTCAGACATATGTCTTTAAAGGGGTAGTGAGTATTTTGTAAGTAGCTTAGAGCTCCATCTCTTTCTTCAAGAAAGAGTCTCTCAAAGTCTTCTAACTAGAGAATTCATTCCATTTACATTCAAGGCAATTACTGATATGTGACTTGTTTTCTAGTTCTACTGTAGATATTTCTCTCTCTCTCTTTTCTCTCTTTGTCCCTGTCTCTCTCTCATATACACACAAAAACACACACACGCATGCAGTTTTCTTTTGTGTGTAAATGATTTACTCTAATAGAGTATTTTGGTTCCATCCTTATTATTTTAGGATTGTATATTATGGATTTTTGCTCTGTGGTTACCATAAAGCTAAAAATAAGTCTTTTGATTATAATATGCTAGTTTGAAATTATAAACATAAAAAACAAAAAAGGATTATAAATACACTGATGAAACCTCTCTACTGGCAATACATTTCTCCCTACATTTTCAGTTTTAGATGTCCCACTTACATGTTTCTATATTTCCTACATTTTAAAATATGGCATTCATCCAATCATTCATTTTTCAGCATTGTGGATTGAATCCAGGTCCTTGCAAATGCTAAACAAGTATTCTATCACTGTTGTAGTTATTATTTTATTATAGTCAATTGTATTGTTTTAAAATTCTCATTTTACGGATATTCAATTTATGCACCATGTTTACAATATCAGAGCATTCTGAGATTTTCTTAGTATTGAATTTTTTTCATTTCAATATTTTCTTCTTAGTCGTTAATGTCTCTTTCAGTTCAAAGAACTCCCATTAGGATTTCTTTTAGTATAGGTCTGGTGGTGTTGAGATGGCATTAGATGCTTTTTGTTTATTTTTTCTTGTCACCTTGAAAATTTTTTAAATCTTTAGCCTTTGAGAGATTGACTATAATGTAGTGTAATTAAGCTTAGTTCTTTAACTCTATTCATATTTTTTCTGTGTAAAATTGCATTAAGGCAAATAATGTTTACTGTAGTCATGTAACTTTATCTAATATAGCAAAATATTTTCCCAGGAAGGATTCCCACTGAGCTTGATTAATTACAGAATTAACTGTGATTATGAACACAATGAACCATTTATTCTTAAGCATACAGACATGGTAAACACATGAATAAATATAAAACAAATGTTTATTAATATGTACGGTGCAGATTATTAACAGAGAAATGACTTTTTCTCAATTACTTAAAAAATCTTATTCTCTCATATGGTTTCTGAGTCAGGGTATCTGTAAACACTCAGATATGAATCAGATTATGTGGAGTGTGATATTTTATGCAACTTCAAAGTTAGGAACACAGCCCACATATCCTGCCTTCTCTTATGATACCAATTGCAAGTTCAGGAGGCTGTGCACATGACACTTAGCTTTGAAATTTTGCTTTAAATGCTCATAAAATTCATTGAATTTTTGATACACATAGCTATTGTTTGTAACAGGGAGAGCGTATAAGTTAACATCAGCCAAGAAGAGATACAGGAGTAAAGCTTACAAATATTCCAAACATGGACCTTCAAGATCTGCTCTCACCATAGAATCGTAGACAGCATTAATTCTTTCCAACACTGAAATTTGATAATGTGCACAGGGCATTGTAACCCAGGGAAATTCACCTGGCACTTGGTACCAGGCAACTTTATTGGACATCCGTCATGTAGGCTTTGTTGCGTGTCCACTTAGTTGATCTCAATTTCCAGCCCTTCAGAAGTTCAAGCTGATACCTTGTGGCCCAAAGTCCTCACTTAGTGCAGCTAATTCACATTATTATTATAGGATGGCTCAAGGCTTTATGGGAAGGAAAGGCTCCTGTCTGGTACAACATCTTAAATGCTTAGACAGTGCCCACAAGAAGCCAAGGCCAAAAGCCAGCTCTCTCTTTGGGTGAGTAACTTATTACATATGGGATTTTGGGATCTTACTGTAAACGTTTTCAAATGGTTTGATGTAGTTTGCTTAGCACTGATTTTAAACTAGTATTTTAGAATTTGTGCTTTAAATTACACATCTTCATTACCACAATCTGGTCCAAATTTACTGAAGAAAATAATATTTGATTGCATGAAATTAAATTTGAAAACTGTCATTTTAAGGCTTTTCATGAATTCTTAATTATAACCACTTAAATCAATGATGTGTTGATACTTCAAAAACGCAGAGAAAAAGTAAAAAATAGAGGACATATATAACATTTGCATTTAAAAAGGAAATATTTTTAATTAAGCCATCTGGCACATTGTCTTATACATAGTAGTTATTTTAAAATCCTATGTCATATTGATTTTCTAAATAAAAAATTTAAAATTCAATGATCATAGTGTTTGATTAAATTAAGTTTTAATTTTAAAGTAAGGTCCATGGTAATACTAGTGACCTTAGAAATTGTCTTGTGCAATGAAAGAGGGATTAAATTAAGAGCAGGATAAATGAGCTACAGAATGACTTTCCTACATCCATAGATGATTTGAGATTGCATCTATCAGAAGACTAAATACATCGGTTTACGCCAAACAAGGTCTATTTTCTTTTATTTTGTTCTGTTTTATTTTATGTTCTTTGTGTATGAAGAATTCTTAAAACCAGAGCCCAAACCTGGGGTGAATTGTTAAGAAAGTCGCTGAGGTCTGGAAGCCCTTCTAGCAGCTCCTTTGTCAGCCTTGGACTGCGGCTTTTCCTTTTGTCCTCTTATGATAGTTTCTTTTTTGACACATTGTGTCCACATTCTGGGCAACATATATTGAAGAAAAAAAATACAGAAGGCTGAACCTGACCCTACGCTACACAATTTGATTTACATTGTTAGACAAAATTGTGTACTATTATTTTCATACAACATGTTATGGGGAGAAAAGTATACCAACTGTCCACATAATAGCCAGCTGTCAAAACCATGAATCTAGTTTTAGTCTTCTGCATGTGGAAAGCCAGTTTTTCCCACACCATTTATTAAAGAGGCTGTCTTTCTTCCAGTGAACATGTTTGGCCCCTTTGTCAAAGATCAGGTGGCTGATTGACTTTGGAGTTGTTTCTGCATCTTCTAGTCTGTTCCATTGATCCTCAGGTCTGGTTTTGTTTGTTTGTTTGTTTTTGTTTTTGTTTGTTTGTTTTGCCAGTAAAAACCCTGATGTTTTTATCGCAGTAGCTCATATTATAATTTCAAGTCAGGGATTGTGATGCCCCCTGACTTGCCTTTGTTGCCCAGAATTGCTTTTGCTATTGTAGGTCTCTTTTGGTTCCAAATGAATTTTAGGAAAGTTTTCTCTAGTTCTGTGAGGTATGCTGATGGTATTTTGATTGGGATTGCATTAAATCTGTATAGCAATTTTGGGAGAATGGCCAAAGATCTAAATATTAAAACAGAAACACTAGGGCTGGGGATATAACTCAGCAGCACGGCACAGCACCTGCCTGGCAAGCGCGAGATTGTGAGTTCAATTCTCGGTACCAAAAAAGAAACAGAAACACTAAATCTGCTGGAAGAGAGAATAGATAGAACTCTGGAAGACATAGGTGCAGGCAAAGACTTTATGAACAAAACCCCCATTGCACAGGAACTATCACAAACAATAACTGGGATCTCATCTTATTAAAAAGCTTTTTCACAGCAAAAGAAATCACCAACCGAGTGAAAAGACAACCCAAACAAAAATGTATGCCAGCTGTTCTTCAGACAAAGGACTAATATTTAGAACATACAAAGAACTGAAAAAAATCAGACCCTCCAAATTCAAAGACCCATTCCAAAAATGGGCATCTGAGATAGACACTTCTCAGAGGGAGTACAAATGAAAAATTGTTCAACATTAATGATCATTTGAGAAATGCAAATTAAAACAATACTGAGATTACATCTCACTCCAAGAATAATGGCTATTATGAAGAAAAAAACTAATAACAAATGCTGGTGGGGCTTTAGGGAAAAAGGAACTCTTCTCCACTGTTGGTGGGAGTGCCGGCTGGTGTAACCACTGTGGAAACCAGTGTGGAGATTCCCCAAAAACTAGGATTAGAGATCCCATTTGACCCAACTATTCCTTTTCTGGGAATCTTCCCAGAAGAATTAAAAGCATCACACCACAGCAATGCATGCACACCTACATTTATAACAGCACAATTTCTAATAGCTAAATCTTGGAAACAATCCAAATGCCCATCATCCAATGAATGGATAAAAAAAGATGTGGTATTTTTTATATAATGGAGTATTATTCAGCCATAAGGAAAAATCTGAGATATTTATAGCTAAATGGATGGACCTTGAGACCATAATCATAAGTGAAATAAATTGGACACATATGTGTGTAAATATCACATTATCTCTCTGGTGTGAGAAACTGAAAATGCAAATAAGAACAAAAATGTACAAAAGATAGTGTGAAATATGAAGGAACTTTTTAAAAGGAAAAGGTAGCTAGGGAGGGGGGAAGGGAAAGAAGGAAGGGAAAGAAAAAAAAATTAGAAAAGGATAAAATGAAAACCGAGTTTTGTGAACGGGGAGCAGACGGGTGTTTGAAAGGAGGGGATGGGAATGAAAAAAAAAAAAAGAGGAATCAAGATATATCATGTACAGATACAAATCCCTATCATGAATGTGGTCATTATGTTTACCTAAATTATACCAATAACTGTAAATGAACTTAAAAAACAAAACAAAAAACAAAAACTGGAGGTCTGCTAGAAAGATAGGGGAGAGTGGATACATGTTACAACAAAGTTTGTTGTACATTTCTTCAACAAATACTTATTAATCATCCCTTTGTCCTTGGATCTGATTTTAAAGTGTTGAATAAAAGCAATTAAGCCAGGGATATAGCTCAGTGGCACAGCGCCTGCCTGGCAAGTGCGAGGTCATGAGTTCGATTTCCGGTACCAAAAAAAAAAAAAAAAATAAAAAACTAATGAAAGCAATTAATCCCCTGGACCCTATCATCATGGAACTTAGAATATTGGAAAAAGCAGAGTAAATTAGTAAGTACATAAACTCATATGACAGCAAATTTTGATACATGTTATGAAAGGAAAACAACAAATTCTATAAAAAAGAGTGTTGGGTTTTAAGAGTTAGGGAAGGCATCAACTTTGAGTTATCTTCTCAGAAAAGACTTTTTATAAATGGGTGACATTGCTTTTGAGACTTGAAGAAGCAGGTTTGTGGAGAGAGGCAGAAGAGTCTCAGACAATGGAAACAGAATGTCTGGAGGTACTGAGCTCTAAGAGACAGAGCTTTAATAAAGTGGACACAGGTCACTGGGGCTGGAGTGTGATGAATGAGAAAGTAGCTGTGAGAGAAGGCACAGCAAAATGTCTAGTTTCTGCTTTCCTGTGTCCCATATGTCTTTAAAATATCTCAGCACTGAGATAGGCAATGCCCTGGAGAAAAAGAGATAAAGCAGAAATAGAGCACAAGCTTCAGTTTCAAAGGCCTAAGCCCTAAGATCCCTGTGGACTAAGAAAACCTTAAGAGATAAAAATATTCATCACACCCTAGACAGTAGAAAGATTTTCCAACATCGGGGAAAAGGGAAATAAAAATGAGAGGGGCTGGGGGCATAGCTTAGTGGTAGAATGCTTGCCTAACTTGTGTGATATCCTTGAGCTTGAACCCTAGCAAGGCAAACATAAATGGACACGTTTTTAAAAAGGGGAAATAAAGAGGGCCTGAAACATAAAGTTCAGAATAAAGAACGAGGCCTGCAGAGAGACTGTGCAGAGCAACATCCAGCATTAGTAGCAGAGGGTGTTCATGCAGTGTGGTCACAAGATGAACACTGTGATCCATACCTGGGACTATGGAAGAAGTAAATCAGCACCCGTGGCCCATCTGGGTGATGTCTGAACAACTGGCAAGGCCACCATCATTATCCTCAGCATCCCACGGGGCACTTCCTCCCCTTTAGTAAATAATGCTCAGTGGTGGCCCGGGAGCAATGTCTGCCTATGCCCACTGGTTCTGCTCTGAGAGGCATTTTTCTTTTTTTTTTTCTTTGTAATACAGTGAAAGAGAAGGACTGCAAACCAACGGGGGAAGAAAAAGAAGAAAAGAAAGAAAGAACAATACCTATAAATCCTGAGTGCTCTATGATTTCGCATTTTGAATTTGCTTTATAGTCCACCTTTATTTATTCAACACAAAATTATTTAATGTTTACGGTGAATTAGGCACCGAGGAAGCCATTCAGGAAGACACAGCTTGAGGAGCTGTGCAGGATTTATGATGAATCACTGGATCGCTTCCCTTATATCCTTTTTCCTGTCACCTTTTTGCTGATAACTGCCAAGGTCTTTATTTCTAACTCTAACTGCCTTCTCTAGCTCCAACACTCAAGTTTTTGTTTGTGCCTTTTTATGTTGGCCCTGGTGCCATTAATACCTCTGCCAGTTACACAGCTTCTCTGTTGGTACCATCAAGCTTTTCTGTCTTTCAACGCCATGGTGTTTGTGTCTGCGGGGTATGGCAGGGTCAGATCTCTTGGTTGGGGATACATCATATATGCTTGCAGCTGATGTTTATAACATTTTGTACAGTCCCAGACAGAGGATTTGGCAGCATAATGATCTTTAGTCACTTGTTATTCTTGTCACCATTTTATCAGCATCTGTCAGGCAGGAACTCACGCTGTTCTGTTTTGTATGACATGACCATCCTAGGTATCTAGCAATGATGCCACAATCCCCACAGGCAAACACTTAACACAGATCGCAATGCTGGTGCTGAGACCTGCTCATCAATCTTTCATGAATTACAAATATTTCAAGTTGGAGTTACATTTTATTTTTAATATGTTTTCAAAATGCCTTGAGATCCCTCAGCATGATAAAGTCCTATCGGAGTTAAAGATGCTTTTGTTGCAATTCGCAGCAATCAAATGCGTGGAGTCACCCTTGAGTGACTGTGATAACCATGGCATTTCTGCAGAAAAAGCTAGAGCTCTGTAATGATGGCCTAGTGGCTATTCACATCACAAATCCCATGCATAGAAAAGGCCTTTGAAAATAATATTTTATGAAATCAGATGTATTTTAAGCTCTGCTTTTTATTATTTGTTATCTAATCTTACCTTCACATTTGAAATACAAAAGATATTTAATAGAGTCAATTTCTTAAAAATTTCAGTTATTTGCCAAATAGTATTCTGTGATTTTAATTGTGCTTAAACTTGTGAGATATATAAAGATTAATTATTTGATCTACTTAATTAGTCCTTTAAAGATTTTTTTTTTCCTTCAGAGTATGCATTAATATAAAAATGAACAAAACAAGAAGGGGAAACAAAACAGAGGGTAGTGGATAATGCACCAGCCTGACTCAGGACACTCAGTTTTTAATCTTATCTATAAATACATTTATTTATGTCTAGTTTCTTAGTTTTAAAAATAAAAGTACATGATAATTTTTTTCTCCCTGCATTTATTATAATACTTTTATGAGAAGCAATAATAAAATATGTATGGGATAATATACATAATGAATTATCATGTTCATGGAAGAAATTACTGTTGCCGATATTTGGTAAACATTATTAAATATACTTGAATGGTTCCCCATTAAGTTAACAAAAATTATTTTTATACAGATGCCTACTCATTGGATGTGATGTAAGATAATATTTAAATCTGATCTCAATTACTGTTTGTGGCATAAAAATTCCTATTCTGAAGCAATTCATCAAATCTGGACTTGCAAAGAGTAAAGCTACTTAGTATGTATGGCCCTATCCTTGGTCTCAACGCATATATGAGAAGGGGTCCAAGTTAATCATGCTAACCTAGCTCACTTGTGGTGACCCAGATCTAGGGAGAAAGAGAGGATGGATGGATGGATGGAAGGATGGATGGATGGGTGGATGGATGAATGGATAGGTAGGTAGACAGACATAGATAAACAGGAAATCCGATTGATTTTGGGCTTTTTAAGCCACAACTAACAAATTAAATTTTGGATTTCTAATCGCTGAATAATTTCAAAAATAAAAAGAATGACCTCAAAATTTACAGCTATGGGGGGCCCATGAGATAGCTCAGCGGCATAAGCGCCTGTCTGGCAAGAGCGAGGTCCTGAGGTGGACTCTCGGTACCCACATTAAAAAAAAAAAATTTACAGCTATGTTAACTAGATTTTCTGTTCCTTGTAGCTGAAAGCATCTGGTGTTCTGATTCTACTACCTTCTGTAGAATTGTGGTACTATACTAGCTGGTTTTCTTGGTCCCACACATATTTATTGGCCACCTGTGATACCCTCAATGCCCCCTTTATTCTCTGGCACACAGACTTACAACTGTCACAGTGATTGCTACTATTTTATATGCCTGAATCTCTAAGTGACTATGATAAGCAAGGCCTGTTCATCTAACATAAACGGGACATTAGTCATTAGTCTTTGTTACCAAAATCCAAATATATCTTGAACGTTGTAATTATAGTATAATTGTAACTTGATTCAATATTAGTTGTCCCTGAAAGAAATATGTTGAAATTCTAATCCCCTAGCCTTTTAGAAAGTGAATTTATTTGGGAAAATTAATTAGTTGCAATTTATGCAGATGAAGTCATTTTGGAGTTGGATGGGGCCCAATTCAATAAGATTAGGGTCCTCAACGAAGAGTAAAATTTGGACACAAACAAAGAAAACAGCATATGGTGACTGGCAGATTGATTTGTTGGGAATGCAAGGAATGCAAAATCTTTCAAAAACACTGAAAGCTAGAAAGAGGTCAAGGATTCTTCCCAACAAGTTTCATAGAAAGCTTCACCCCACTGATACTTTTATTTTGTATTTCTTTCTTCAGACCTGTGAGACAAAATTTCTGTTTGTTTTTTTAAGTAATACAAAGTGTGGTCCATTGTTTTGGCAACCATAGAAAAATAATACAGTCAGATAAGGCAATGCTGTTTTTGTATTACAATTATTGCTTTATTTTGCCTTTATTTTTGTAATAATGACACTCATGTCCTGTAGAAATGGCATAATGGCTATAGCTTTCCACAAGTCATAATAATTTTAATAGGAATTAGGAAATATACCTACATAGATCATCCTTAAAGGAAACCAGTAAGCCAACATTTACACTGGAAGCAGTGACTGGAGATTCATATCATATTTTACATGCACTAAGTGATCTAAAATTATGTGTGTATACATATGTATATATACACATGTGTATGTAGATATATCCTCTGTGTGTATGTACATGTATGAAAGTGTATCTGTATACAAGTTTAGTTATATTGTCTCTTCTACAATAATTCATAGGAAAAAGTGTTTGAAGAAGTAGTTCAAATGAGAAACTTTCCCTTAGCTTGTGCTCCCAAGTGCACAGAAGAGCCAGCTTTACTCAGGTATGTACTGCAGAGACTAATCATAGGAGACTACCCTACGTACAGATTTGCTCAGGCAGACTTCTTGCCTGTCTGAGCTATTGCTATTAATACCCTGTGTCCCTGTCTGTCGTACACTACATGTATTTTCTGACCTCACACTTTGGGTCTACTCATAATGGTTCATCATGACCTAATCACACTTTCTCTGACTGTGGTCTCTCAATTCTTCATTCCAACTCTATGTTTATTTCTGATACTTTTCTTTTTCTTTGAGTCAACCTGAGAACGAATGTAATTTACCTAGGCTGCCATTATCATGAGCATTTTTCAAAATCGTGACCTATCTATCCCCTCGTCTTCCCACTAGGAAAGGGAAGTCTGGTACAAAAAGTGTATTTCTGGGTTGCACGAGGGTTGTTTTGGTCACTTTCCCATCACTGGACACAAGACCCAACACCCACAACTTAAAGGAGGGGAGGTTTATCTTGGTTCCAGTTTTAGAAAATTCGGTCTATGGTCTGCTGGCTACAAGGCAGGAAGGGCATCATAGGAAGGTCTGATGGTGGAAAGCAGAAAACATCGTGAGAGCAGGAAACAGGGAGAAGGAAGTATCCAAGGAGGGAGATACCTTTTTCCAGGTCATGCTCTCCTGACACACCTCTTCTGATCAGACCCCACCTCCTATAATGCCCCCATGACTGAATCACCTTCCTACAGCTACATTTGTAGCTATGAACCCCTTTAAAAAAAGTTGAACACAGCACAGCGTAAACATTCCCTTTCCAAAGGGGAGAAATGGGGGAGATAAAGGAAAGGGATCAAACAAGGCTGAAACCCAGCAGGAAAAACATTAAATCCTATATCTCTATGTCCTACAACCTGGTCAAGATGTGGAGAGGTGTGTGCTCCAAATGGCTTGGGTAGCCCCAGCCCTATGGCATTCCTGGGTGCAGCCTTCATAGTCTCTCTTGAGATGACTCCAATCACTGCTTGCAGCTTTCCTCAGCACATGTTCTATGTTCCTGGCTCTGCCAACTCCCTGGGTTATCCAGTGCACTTTTGGCTTTATTCTCCTAGTTTTATGCCCTGACCTCTAAGGGGCACACTACTTTACCTTCCAGGCTTTCTTTTGAAAACTGGGTGGAAGTCTCCCTGACCCCACAATTCTTGCATCCTTTATGCATGCAAAACCAGAACTATACAGACAGTGCAAGCTAACCTACTTGCCAGCCCACTTGGATCATGGTGGTAGAGGCCCCTGAGCATCTAGATTGCTGAACTCTAGGAAAATCTTTTCAAGTTGGCTTTGAATGAAACAGGGTCCCTGGGACTTTCTTCTCATAACAGTCTTTCACTTTGGCCCTTTGAGTCTAAGAATGATGGGATCTCATTTGTTCCTGAAAATTTACAATAAATAAAATAATCTTCAAACCCTCTTATTTATTGTACTAATGTAAACTCTGTGGCCTCTTTTTAACGATAATCTTTTTAGCAGCTGTACTCTCCTTTACCCCAACTTTATAGATGCTTTATTTCTGTTGAAACTAAAAACTTTTCAAATGGGCTTCTTTTTCTTGATTTTTACTATAGATCAGGGTAGAACTAGCCAACTATATCCATGCCACAGCCTGACCATTTGGCGGTCTTGATATTTTCTTCTCCAGATTAACTAGTCCACTTTCCATGATCTTATCATCCTGCAAAATCTTAAGACATGGAAAAAATGTAGATAAATTTTCTTCTAAAGCATAACTCACATGCCCTGAGTCCAGCTGAAAAGGGGGTCCTTGTTCCCAACTGAAAACTTGTCATCTTGGCCTTTACTGTGCGCATTTCTATCAGGATTCTGGTCTTTTGAAATTTTACCATAATATCTCATCAAGCTTGGCTTTTTTAGTTACTTTCTTTGTTGTTGGGACACAATACCCAATACCTACAAATTAAAGGGGAAAGGTTTATTTTGTCTTACAGTTTATAGAGGTTTCTGTCTGTAGTTGGCTGGCTCCAAGTCAAGACAGCATGGCAGAGGAGCATCACAGGGGAGAATTTCTCATGGTGTGGCAGGGTAGGAAGCAGAGAGAGGGTTTTAAGGGAACAGGAAGGGGGATAAAGCCTTCCAAGCCAGCGAACTAATGCGCTGATAAATATCATGCCCTTATGATCCAATCACCTCTGAAAAGTCCCACCTATAAGTGCATGAGGTTTTAGGAGGACATCTATAAATAACCATAACACTTTGCTGAGATATGCTATGGCTTCTCTATCTGCCTCTCCAAACCTTTCCAAACTCTCCCTTCTAACCACTTCCAAAGGATTCTGAATTATATGGCCAGTTTTATTCATGGCAACAGACCTACTTCTCTGGTACTAAACTCAGTCTTAATAATTTACCTTTCACAGGACATAAAACCCAACACCTACAATTAAAAATAGAGAGATTTATTTTGGCTCACATTTTTAGAGGATTCAGTCTATAGTCAGCTGGCTCAAATGCAGGAAAAGCGTGGTGGAAAGGTCTAGTGGAGGGAAGCTGTTCATGCCATGGAAGCCAGGAAGCAGAGAGTGAAGGGAGGAGCTGAGGTGAAGAGAGGTATATCCTTCTAGTTTATACCCCAAGTGACCAGCCTCTTCTGACCAGACCCAATTTCCTAACCCCACATTAAATTATAAACTTATGAGTGGATTAATCCATGATGTGTAGATCACCCTTATGATCCAATCACAGTCCAAAAGCTCCACCTCTAAGCACATGAGGCTTTTTGATGGAAGTTCTAGATCTAAACCATAACAAGAATTGATGTTATTCTTTTCTAATTCTTAGAGCTATTTCCTAAAAGATAGACTCAGTAGTAGTTTATGACTAGTTGGATTTTCTGTTAGCAATATACAAAAGATTTTGATAAACAAGAAGTATTAGAAATTTTCAGAAATCTGTGATCAGATAACAAAGGCTTGGACATTATATTCTATAGTCATTACTTTAGAGTACTTTGACACAAAGTCAAAGTCTAACCATTTGGTTTTATTTATATACTAGTAAGAAGAAATTTAGAAATCCAAATTCAGAAATCAAAATTATTTTAAATGTCCCATTTATTTTCTGTAAACAAATCTGACATGATCATCAGATGTTACAATGCAAGGTCCTGAGATTTCTGTAGGCATGGCTTTTTTGTGTTGCCAATATTTAGGAAGTAAAGCCTCATTCTTGCATCTCAACTCAGGGGGATCTACCTAGGACCAGAATCTTTGAGTATGGCCTTTCTTTTGCTTTACCAAGATGTCAATAAACTAGGTACAATTCAGTTGTATCTTCCCTAATTTTGGAAATTGTCTTTCTCTATTTAAGAGAACAATAGTCATAAAGTAGAAAACTTTTATAATTTAACTGGTCAGAAATTAAGATGTTGCACCTTGATAGAAGACTACATGCTTTGATTTCCTTCCTTCCTTTTTTTAAAATTTAGATTGATTAATTTTGACCTTTTTTCTTTTTCTGTGGGTACTGAGGATCAACCTCAGGACCTCGTGCACCAGCATGCGCTCACTGGCCCTTTTTTCGTATGTGGGTTCTGGGAGTTGAACTCCGGCCCTCGCGCTTGCCAGGCAGGCACTTACGCCGCTGAGCCATCTCACTGGTGCAATTTTGAGCTATTTTATAAAACCCCTATTTTTTAGGTGAGAGGAAGAGTGTAACTTATCAAATAAGTAGATTGCCTTCTGGACTAAATAGAGGATTTATTAGGCATCTCCTGGAAGAAGAGTGGCTTAAATGATTGAAGATGTTTAGTCTAGAGAAGAAAGGATTTATCCCCTACTTGATGTTTCACAGGTTATATATGAGGAAGATTTTATTTTTCCCCTAAATAATGCCAAGAGCAGGACAAGGAAAAGAGGATGAGAGTTACAATATAATGTAATTCTGCTTTCATACAAAAGCTAACTCTTTAAATATTTTATTTTTGTTTATGTGGCATGATTTGATCAAGAATGAAGTCTTACTCTTCAGTTAGCATGAAGATATAATTGCACGAGATAGGACTTTGGTCTAGGCAGCTACTGAGGTGATACTGAACTACAAAATTATGTAATTCTTTAAAATTGTTTTTATCAATTTCTTTAACTTAGTAATCATGGTAAGCAAGGCTTACAGAGAATAGGCTTGGTCACTTGGACAGAGAAGGCATGAGCTCCAGGATCAGATCCACCTACCGTTAGGCAAGTGTTCCAAGCAAAGGTTTCAGTATTGATAAAACCAGAACACTCACCTTTCAATGTTTGATAAGTGACAAAAATGCTACCATTAATTATAAATTAATCAAATGTTAGAGTGAAATAAGCCATCTCTAAACAACCAAATATCATGATATTACGAAGAAAAAGAAATGGGCAATAACTTCATGACTCAGCTGATTATGTAAGAGAGCTAACAGCCTCGTGACATACACGTCATTCCTGCACCTTTTAGGAATAGGTGCTTTACTGAAGTGGAGCAAATGTCTTCATTTTATGGGCTTGCTCTTTTGTTAATTTTTGCTATTTCTTTTTCTGTTTCCCATGATAACAAATTACCTAAGAAAAATGTCATAGTGAAGACAGACAAAAATAATAATATCTTTTACATTCTTATTTCCAAATGACCCATAGTTTTATACAGATAACCCTCCTCCCAAATTTTCTCAAGTTGGCAACCTTACATTAATGCATTATTGCCAGAGATGAATGGATTGTGGGTGGCATTATTCTGCTCAATACCCATGCGATGTCTAGAGCATGCCCTTTGGTTCCTTTATCTTTGCTTTTTTCATTTTCCTTATTTAAAAAATGCATTCTTATCTGTATAACTGTGATAAAATTTTTCTCTGACATTCCTTAGGGTTTTCCTTTGACTTTGTATGGAAACAGTTTCTTTTAAGTATAGGCAACATGCTTATTCTTAAATTTAGCAACCAAATTATCTCTGTCTTTGATCAATGTATCTCAGGAATCTGGCTCCAAGGATCTTTCTAATTTATACTGACATCTTTTTGTAGCAGTGGAGCTGAGACAGAATTCATTCTTCCTCAAAATGGATTGTTCAGAATATAGAGGGATAAAGGGAATTGGTAATAGACACAGAGTGGTATGGACAGAGTTGTGAATATATTTGATATTAGAAGAAAGTAAAGAGGTGACCATACCTTAAACATCTTAATTCATGATCTTTACAGAGGAAGGAGATTTTAGAAGCAAAAAATGGACATTTTTAGGAAAAGTAATTTTTTGTTCTCCTAATATAAAAATTAAATAGAACTATTAATTAAATTATTTTAGGAGGGTATTTGATATTTCTCTAAAGCAAATTAAAACAACACTGAGATTCCATCTCACTCCAGAAGGAATAGCTATCATCCAGAAATCAACCAATAACAAATGCTTGTGGGGCCATGGGAAAAAGGAACACTTCTCCACTGTTGGTAGGAGTGTAGACTGGTGCAACCACTGTGGAAATCAGTGTAGAGATTCCTCAAAAAACTAGGATTAGAGGTCTCATTTGACCCAGCTATTCCCCATCTGTGTATTTTCCTGGAAGAATTAAAAACATCATTGCACAGTGATATATGTGCACCCATGTTTATAGCAGCACAATTTGTAATAGTTAAATCTTGGAAACAACCCAAATGCCCATCAACTGAGGAATGGATAAAAAAAATGTGGAATTTTTATACAATGGAGTACTACTCAGCTACAAAGAAGGATAAACTCAAGGCTTTTATAGGTAAATGGATGCAACTAGAGACCATACTCATAAGTGAAATAAATGAAACTCCCATGTGTAAACATCTTATTGTCTCCCTAGTGTAAAAAACTGAAAGAGTAAATAATATACAAAATCTACAATAGATGTTGTGAAAGGGAAAAAATTGTTCAAAAGGGAAGAACAACTGTGATGGGGGAGAGGAGAAAAGAAGGAAGGGAAAAGAAAAATATATGTATATGTATACACAGCACAGCTAAGATAATTATACTACTAATTTCTTTTAGTTCATTGAAAATTATTTATACTGATAGAAATTGGATCACTGGTTTTAGCTCACTTAATTTACTTTTAGCTATCATGGCCTTTGGAATATGTGTTTTAAGCATTACAGATTTTTTTTACAAAGCTATAGCAAGGTGGAAAACATTGTATTGTCTCCCTACTATAAAAAACCGAAAGAGTAAATAAGATCCAAAATGTACAATAGATATTGTGAAAATGAAAGGGGAAGAAACTGCTCAAAAGGAAAGAACAACTGGGATGGGGGAAAGGAGAAAAAACAGAAGGGAAAAGAACACACACACATATATATATATACATATGCTCAGGGGAAGTGAATATTTTGAAACTAGAAAGATACCTACTTCTAACTTCCAGGGAGTCAATAATATTTGTATGAATATGAAGGTACCAGCCTCAAATACCTGCAATTTCAAAAGCAAGTCACCTGCTCTGTGACTCTAGAACTAAATATGAATGTTGAAATAGCTTTACATATATTGAGAAAGCACTACACTTTCTATACCGAGACAGGTATAAACTCAGCACATAAATCTCCAGAAAAAGAATCCTACTTTTTATTTTAAAAAAGAAACTAATTATCTTAGGTAGAACATTCAATATTTTTTCTCAATGGGTAAACTTACATATGAAAAATGTGACTGTCATTGCAATTAGAGGTTTTGTGTACAGCAAATTTAGCTATAACTGGACATGGATGCTTTTAGATGGTTTCCAGAATATATTACAGAATAAGAATTTCACACAAGATTTTGTCTGTAGTAAATAAAACTGTGATAACTGCATGAAGAATAAGCCTACTTTAAAAAAAAGAACTTTTTCATGTTTGTCTCCTTCTTGTGCTTAACCTGGGAAAGATTTGGCAGCTATAACTCTGACACTACAACTGGGGGGGGGCATCTGAAATGAAAAAGTCTAACTGGAGTTTTCTGTTCATCATTATATATTTTTATCCTAAGCTCCCATCTGCAAATTATAATACTGTGAGATATCCAAGTCTGTGAGGACTCCTTTTTAATTAATTAATAAAATTTATTGGTACATTTTATATAGACATAATTATCACATTCATCATAGGGAATTTGTGCCTGTACATGATATATCTTGATTTTTTTTTCATTACCCTCCCCTCCCTTCAACCCTTCTTCCCTTCCTTATTTACAAAAGCTTTGCTTGCATTTTACCCTTCTTTTCCCTTTTTTTTCTTTTCTTTACCCTTCTTCTCTCCCTGGTTCCCCTTCCCATCTGAATCATTGCTTCCTACTTCACAATGTGTATTATATATTTTGGTCCTTATTTACACTTACAGTTTCTCAAACCAGAGAGACAATGTGATATTTACACATGAATGTCCGATTTATTTCACTTAAGAGTATGTTCTCGAGGTGCATCCATTTACCTAGAAATGTCTCAAGTTTATCCTTCTTTGTGGCTGAGTAGTAGTACTCCATTGTATTAAAAAACCACATCTTTTTTATCCATTCGTTGGTTGATGGGCATTTGGGGTGTTTCCAAGATTTAGCTATTACAAACTGTGCTGCTATAAACATGGGTGTGCATATATTGCTGTGGTATGGTGCTTTTAATACCTTTGAGAAGATACCAAGAAGAATAGCTGGTTCAAATGGGACCTCTCATCCTAGGTTTTTGAGGAGTCTCCATACTGATTTTGACAGTAGTTGCAATAGTCTACACTCCCACCAACAGTGGAGAAGGGTTCCTTTCTTCCCACAGCCTCACCAACATTTGTTATTGGTTGATTTCTTGATAATAGCCATTCTTTCTGAGTCAGATGGAATCTCAGCTTTGTTTTAATTTGCATTTCTTGAATGACCAGTGATGATGAACATTTTTTTCATATATTTATTTGCCATTTGTACTTCATCCGAGACATGTGTATTCATTTCAGATGCCCAATTTTGGATTGAGTCTTTAAATTTGGGGAGTATGATTTTTTGGAGTACTTCATATATTCTACATAGTCATCCTTTGTCTGAGGAAAAGCTACCAAAATATTTTCTCACTCTGTGGGTTATCTCTTCACTCTGTTGATGATTTCTTTTGTTGTGTAGATATTTGTTGTACAGGTGAGAGTCCAGTTTTTGATTCTTTGTAATACTTCCTGTGTAATTGGGATTTTGTTCATAAAGTTTTTGCCTAAACCTATGTCTTCAAGTGTTCTACCTATTCTCTCTTCAAACAGAATTAGTGTTTCTGTTTTAAAATTTAGACCTTTGATCCATTTTGATTTTACTTTAGTGCATGGTGAGAGCCATAGCTCTAGTTTTGTCTTCAGTATGTGAAAAGTCAGTTTTCCTAGCACCGTTTATTAAAGAGGATATCTTCTTCCAGTGAATGTGTTTGGCCTCTTTGTTGAAGATAAGATGGCTGAGTGTGTTTGGAGATATCTCCACATCTTCAAAAGCATTCCATTGATAATATTTTTTTGGCCAATACCATGCTACCATGCTGTTTTATCACAGTAGCTCTGTAGTATAATTTGAAATCAGGGATTGTGATGCTCCCTGCCTTGCCTTTGTTGCCCAGAATTGTTTGTACTTTTCTACATCTTTTCTGGTTCCAAAGGAATTTTAGGATGGCTCTCTCTGATTCTATGATGTATGCTAATGGTGTTTTGATTGGGATTGCATTAAATCAGTATGACAATTTCGGGAGTACGGCCATTTTCACTGTGTTGATTCTTCCTATCCAAGAGCAAGGGATATATTTCCATTTTCTGATATCCTCTTCAATGTCCTTTTTCAAGTACTATAGTTTTCAATGTAAAGATCTTTTACTTCCTTCGTTAGATTGATTCATAAGTAATTCATTTTTTTACATTATTGTGAAATGTGTGTGTCTTAGTTACTTTTCTCTTGTTGCTGGGACAAAATACCTGACACCCAAAATTAAAGAAGGAAAGGTTTATTCAGCTTACAGTTTGTGGTGGTTTCAATCCATAATCAGCTGTCTCCAAGGCAGGGAGATGTGACACAGGGGCAACAGTTCATGGCGGTGGAAGACAGCAAAAGCAACAAGAGCAAACAGGGAGGAGAGAGAGCAAGCTTCTTTCCCTCCCTTATATTGTATGGAGGCTACTCCCCCCCAGGGTGGGTGTAGCACTCACACCCACAATCCCAGCATTGGACCATGAATCAATCACACACACTAGAAGCCCACCTCCATGACTGCATGAGGCTTTGGAGGGACATCTAGACACAAACCATAACATTCCACACCTGGCCCCCTGAAGACTCATGCACATCCCTTTATGCAAAAGGAATTTTAGCCCATCTCTTAGAGTTTCCAAAGTCCTAACAGTTTCAACATTGCTGAAAAGTTCACATCCCATGTCTCCTCAGAAATCTAAGGCAAACTCTTAGCTGTAAGCCCCTGTACAAATGAAAAGTTAAGGGGCCAGAGATATAGCTCAGCTGCCTGGTGCCTGCCTGGCAAGAGTGAGGTACTGAGTTTGATTCCCAGTCCCCCCACCCCCCCAAAAAAAAGGAAAAAAAAAGTTAAAAATTTCCAACATTCAATGGCACAAGATAAACATTACCATTCTAAAAGGTACAAACAGAGGGCTACAAAGGATTGGGACCAGAGCATGTTCAAAATCCAGCAGGGCAAATATTAAGTCGTGTAGTTTCACATGCAGTATCCTGCGCAACATGTGGAAGTTGTGAGCTCCAACAGATTGGGTGGCTCCATCCCTATGGCACTTCCAGTGGTCATAGCTCCCATGGCTTCTCTCTTGAGCTGGATTTTCTCCCCCCTTGCAGGTTTCCTCAGATGATCTACATTACTGGCTTTTCTAAACTTCTGGGTTCTCCACTGTACTTTGGCTTTACCCTCACAGCTTCACACACTGCCCTCTCAGGGGCACACTGCCTAGCCTCCCAGGCCTTCTTCTGAAATCAGGGTGGAAGCCTTTGCAACATCAGAACTCTTGCATTCTGTATGTGCCTAAAGCTAGCATCACGTGGATGATGCCAAGGTCTGCTGCCAGCTGGAGCAGTAGTCAGGCTTCTTTCTCCCTTGGCTGTAGGGGTTGAATGTCTGGATTGCTGAGCACTGTGAATCCAATTCTGTGGAACAAATTCTTGAGGCTGCTGCCATTCTGGAACCTGGTGTGGCCACCACCACCATTCTGGAACACGGTGCTCTGCGGTTTTCTCCTCAAAGCAAAGGCTTTCACTTTTGCAGTTTTGAGGCTGCATAGGGTGGAGACTTGCTGCTTCTTGTGATGCCCTCAGGCATCTTTTATATTTGTTCCTACTCAGCAATCGAGATCTCCTTTGCTCGATATTTGCAGACCATTAATTAGGAGTGTATGTTAAATAAAAATCCAATTATTATCAACCCAGGAACAAAAAATAGTTTCATTTCCTTTAGGTAAACTTTTAGAGAGCTTACCAGTAATCTCTAGGCATTTAAACAAAAATTTTGTGCTTGCATTCTATCCTGAGGAAGTCAAATAAGTGAACTCACATACGTCACACAATTAAGAAATTGCTGTTGGTCATTATTTTTGGATTTCAAGACAGAAAACAGTGGTAAACTGCCTGCACAGCTTATATATATATTTAACAATATTTCATTGAAAACGAGGGACAACCATAAGGCCAGTGCATGATCTTCTTTTTTGAATTCCCCTCAGAACTGAGGTGTTAGCAGATGGTAATACTTAAGATTCCTTTATCTTTAAGTGATATTTCAAAGACATTATAGTCAAATATGGTATATTATGTTTCAATGTTAATTTGCCAATTTATTGTTTAGCTTGTTCACTATCTTGGGTATATTTATGAAGATGAATATGTCTTAAATATATGAGCCTTGTACAATTAGTGAAGTTTGAAATGTGAGGGTGGATCATCCCTATTTAGGTCTTCTGTTGCTTCTTAAAATGTGTATGAAATTGACTTAGACTGGATCTGTTCTTCACTTTTAAAAAATATAACATAGTATTTCTTTTTGTGGGTGATTCTGCATAGGAAATCATTAATGATGAAACATGGAGATATAAATTAGAAATCATTATGCAAATGTTATTATTTAGAGAAGCTTAAAACCTTTATCTCCCATACCCCACGGATTCACCATGGAGTGCTCCTCTGTAGCACCCGATAACTCCACATTATTTACTCTTTTGGGCTAAGGTAACAGGAATTACAGTAAGATATCTTACTGTTTGCAAGTTATAACTCAATAGCTATTTAATTAGATCCAGATCAGAACTGTGCTGGTCTTAGGTGGGCAGTTGTGCTCCAACATAGATCTAGAAATGCAGTGTAGAGATGACCTAAAGCAATCCAATGGCTTCTACTGTAGAAAGGAGGAAGACAGTACAAGATCCAGACTTGTACTTGAAATAGAGCCAAGTGAAAACATTAATGCAAAAAGTGAACATTAGTGCAGAATGCATGTAATATTGAAAGGTAAGAAAAACCCCAATAATAAAATAGAAGCAGAACTGGCTCTATAGTAATCAGCATGAGTCAAATAGCTACAAAAATAATTGAAAGCCTAAAATTTCAATTTTCTCAGGTGAAGTCATTTTCAGCACAGTCTTTCCTTGATATCAGTAGGAAAATATTTCTGGGACTCCCCTTCAGATAATCAAGGTCCATGGATACTCATATCCATGACAGAAAATATAAGAAAGTTTAGTGCTTGTAAATAAATTGCTCATATCCTCCTTGGTTACTTTACAGTATTTCCATCAAAGTTCTGTATAATTTTGTGTGAGAATTACTGTTGCACATGTTCCTGCTTGTGTCACTATGTTATTGTAGGGGAGGAAAATACAGAAATATTTCATAATATCCCAGTCCCCACATTTGCAATGTGTCCCTCATTATCAGCATTACATACCGGAGTGGTAAATTTATTAAAACTGGTGAAACTATATAGACACATCATAATCATCCAAAATTCACTTTAACAGTAGAGTTCACTTTTAGTGTTGCACATTCTCTATGCTTGTGTGAATGTATACAGACATTTATCCTCTTTGACAGTACTAGGTAGAGTAGTTACATTTCCCTGATCCACTTATTCATTTCTCTCATTTTTCCAAGCCATGGCAACCACTGATCTTTTCAATATCCCTGTATAAATTGTTTTTCTCCTGAAATGTCATGTAGTTGGAATCAGATAATATGTAATCTCTTAGGATTGGATTCTTTCACTTAGTCACACACATTTAAGTTTCTTCCATGTCTTTTCATGACTCAATAGCTCATTTATTTTTAGCATTGAATAATGTCATTGTCTACTTGTATTATGGTTTATTTATCCACTTAATGAGGAAAATCTTGGTTGCTTCCATGTATTCATAATTCTGATGAAAACAGCTGTAAACAACTGCTGGACAGGTTTGTGTGTAGATGTAGATTTTGAAGTCTTTGGATAAATATCAAGAAGCAAGAAAGCAAGAAGGGGGATGATAGAGGAAAAGAAAGAAGGGAAAGAAGAAAGGGGTTAAGGGTGAGAGAAAAGAAAAGGAGAGTAGTGGAGGAAGGAAAAGAAAGGAGGAAATGGAAAGGATGGAATGAAAGCAAGATTAAGAGAAAGCAAGAGTGGAACAAAGAAAGTAGGGATGGAATGAAAGAAGTAAAAGAGGGAGAGATGGAGGGAGGAAGAGAGGAAGGGAGGGAGGGAGAAAATGAATTTCTACCTTCAATGAAAAAATTATGAGACAGATGTCAGGTCCTGAAGCAAATGATCCTATTATGAATAGATACCTAGGAAAGTAAAAGGTAAAACACAAAAACTTGATTTCTGTGAATAGAAATGATTTGAAGTATTTTCTAGCTAAATAGCCTCTATGATACTCTCAATTCTATTTGATTCTGAAAAATTTTATTTAATATGATCACAGGACGAATTTGTAAGCAAGTCCAAATTTTGTTGATGCAACCCGAGTACATGTTTAAATGTAAATATATTAATGTCTTATTGCATTTAGAATTTAGCCATTTAATTTACTTATTCTTCAAATATTGGTTCTCTGAGGATGACTGAGTACGAATTAAAGTGTAATGAGTGGTATGGTAGCATCTGGAACACTATTATCCCATCAAGTATAGTCTGTGGAAAAACAAATCAGCTATGGACATTTTTCTTTATACTCCAGAAGCGGATTAATATAGCCCTTTTTGTCTAGCACTGTATATAACTGACATGCTTTTGATTTTAATGTAGCCACACATGCAACGTTCTTTTTAATTTGTCAGTTGCTTGACATTTTTTATAGAACACTGTAAGGGTGCATTTATAAGATATTAAATATAAGAATCAATTATATATAGATCATTTTATATTTCATAAGGAAATCCATACTTGACATAGAGTTATCAGCTTTTTAGAGAAACCTGAAATTTCCTGTGGTAGCAAAGAAATTTTCTTCCCACCAGGGAATTTTGTTTTTTGCATGTTTCATAAATTCCATTTTGTGAGAAAGCAATGTATTTTCTAGAAAGGGTTAAAATAGCTAATGTCTTGGGAAAAAGATAATTATAATTTATAAATTAGTTAACAAATTCTTTGAAGGTTAAATCAATACAAGTCATGTACCGGAGTGAATGCCAGCCTCAGGCATATAGCCTATGGATATTCATTGAGCACTGGAATGACTTTAGACATAAATATATGTGAAGATTCACATTGGCCATGGACTTCCTCCAGGGAGCCACCCTAAGCACACTAATTAATAACAGGCCATAATGAGGAAGGCACAAAGAGGCAGCAGAAAGTCACTGGCCACCTATTCCTTCACTGCAGTAGCAGCAACAGCAGCAACAGTAGCAGCCATAAAAACATCATTTTTCTCATCACCATAGCTACCAGTTAGTGGGAATCTACTTCACTGCAGCTCCTTTTTAAAACCTTTTTATAGTAGGCTTCACTAATCATGAAGCCACTACAGTGGACAAAATCTGCTCCAATTCAAAATGTTCAATCAGGGGGCCGGTGAGATGGTTCAGCGGCGTAAGCGCCTGCCCGGCAAGCGCGAGGGCCCGAGTTTGACTCCCGGAGCCCACATACGAAAAAGGGGCCGGTGATATCGCTCAGTGGCACGGGCGCCTGCTGTCGCGCGAGGTCCTGAGGTCGACCCCCTGGTACCCACAAAAAAAAAAATTTCAATCATAAGTTCATCCTCTTTTTAAAAATCAAGCCATGCTATGGTGTAGTGTCAAAGTCTCCCTAATCTCAGGGGCCTAAATACAAATGCTCAATATCACTCATACAACATTTCCATCAACATTTATAGGGATATTTTATGGGGGCACATATAGCCTCCTAGGCCTCTGTAGAAGAGGAAGCTTAGATTTAGAGAAACCACAGCAAGTCTAAACACTTGGGCTATAACTGACTCAAGCACAGCTTCCTCACAAATCTACCAGCCAGATCACTACACATGGTCTATTTGAAGAATGCTCATGACTTCAGACCTATTCATTTTCTTGGTTCCTCTCCCAAACATTAGTACACTGATTTCTCAACAAGAAAATATTATTCAATACAGACTCCATATCTCCCTCATTCCTACCCACTCTCAAGTCTTAGGGATTTGATGTTTATTTTTCATTGAACAATAGCATTATTTTACAATGGTCCAAGAGGAGATGTCCTTGTCAGAGAGATATTTTACTTGCTGTATTTCCAAATGGCTTTCGTCAGACTCTTCCTTAAGTGAATCAATCACTAAGTGTTAGGCCATGTGAAGTCTGCAGAATATCCATTAGTATCATCATGTACAGGTGACATAATTAGGGATCAAAGAAATTAAGGGAGTTTCCCAAAGCAGGAGAAAATAAAATTAAAGGATCAAAACTCACCTCAGGCTGAGGGCAGTCAAATTTCAAGGTTCTTGAAGAGAGAAATTTGGCTACAGTTTGCTTGGTTCCCTCACTCACTATTCATCAGTGGAGACAAGTAGTTCAGCTAAACATTTGTGACTGAAGAGTGGGAATATGAAGCGTCTGACCTTGCAATAGGGGAACAGGGAGGATTTGAGAATCTGATCTAAATTGTGTGAGGAAGGATGTTTCTTTGCAGTAAAACATTATCATAACCCAAGACTGCTGGAGGCTTTTCTATTTCTCACTATTGATTATTTTCTAGACTTACAGGGCTCCCATAATTTTCAGCATTGTCAAATATCTTATAGTCACTCACTTCACATTTACATCCTAAAAACAGTATGTTTTGAGGAGCTGGGTGTAGTGACATATGCCTGTAATCCCAGTACCAGGGAGGCTGAGGCGGGGCTAGTCATGTGTTCCCAACCAGCAGTGGCTACATAGTATGTTCAAAGTCAATCTATAGCCTGGACTGAACAGCAAGACCGTGTCTCAGAGAACCAAAACCAAGCCAAAACCAGTGAAAAAGAATATTTTTGTTCCTGGACATGTAGTCTTCAAGGCAGTATTGTTAAACTGTAAATAGATTATCATTTGTTGTTAATGATGACTATGTGTAATTTGCTGGGTTTTTACAACTTGTACAAGTGATCTTTAATGTTGCCAGTAAAGTATTCAGAAATTAGAAAATCTAAATTGGTACAACTATGTATTCTGCTAAACATCACCTTGATAGTTTTGTAGATTGTAAAGTATTTGTTAAAAATCTGCAACTAGGTACATTATTCTCCAGGACAAAAATGAGTAGGTAACATTGGAAATTCTCAAAGCATCTCCTGATGAGCAGCAGAAACAACATAACTGATGGAAAATTGGAAGTGTATTTCGTAGCATTTCATTTCAACTTCACCTTTTATATTTACATGCAGTCATTAAAAGTGAAATCGTTCATTTTAGGATCTGAAAATATTCTCAAAAATACCGAAAAGTCAATTTTAGAAACAGTAGATCACAATTGGATATGGAGAAATCTACCTTCCAGTATTCTGGAGCGGTGTGGTTGTATGTGCATGTAGTTAGCGAAAGTGTATTCACATAAACCGTGTATACATATATCCATTTATATGTATGTCATTTATATGCTGATGCCCTCACTAATAGCAATGAAATTTTAAATTCTGTTCATGTTTATCTGCAGGATGATCATGATTTTACCTTTAGAGAAAAGTAAGAAAAACTTTGCTAAATCACACCTGAATTTTAAACAATAGAGCAGGGATTAACATATTGGCTTGTCTAGTTTTAAAGCCCATTGTATTTTTGACAACCTTATTGTTGCCTTTTCTTCCAAGAATCCTGAGGAGTCAGGAAAACAGTACACATGTTCTCACTATACAGAACAGAAGCTGAAAGTCTGAAAGAATATTTCCATTATTTCCTCTCAGAGACGGTGGCCCATGGTTGTTCAAATGGCATATTCATCTGCAGATCTTTAGTATTTGAAGACCTGGCCTGTTAGATTTTTTTTTAACCAAATAATTGAACTGAGATGATGTTTTTCTGTAGAAGGGAAAATGTGCACAACTTTGAAGTGGCACTGGAAAGTAAAGGAAAGAGACTAAGAAAATTTTCAAAGAGACAAGGATAAAGAAGAGAATGAAGGATGATGAACATCGGCCAGAGGATTTGAGGACCAGAATGAAGAGATTTGATTAGCTAGCTCCAGAGAAAAGAAATCAATAGGTAAGGCAAGCTGTTTGAAATCATGAATTGAGGGAAGCCCAAGTTCAATCTGGGATAAGAATTACTTTTTTATAGGCTCATACATACTATGTCCAACCAGATAGGTTTAGAAAAAAATTCTCCTTCAGTTTCCAATGATTTAAGAAATGACTACCCTCTAAAATAAAAATAGCTCAGACTTAAAATGTAAAACAAAATATAAAATATAAACATAGGACTTCTAAACTTTTTTGAAATATTATTAAACTGTTATGGACAAAATGGTCCAAAAGATAAAGTTGAGGAGATAAGGGTGAATCAGCTGAATATTGACAAAATAAGAGAAAAATCAAGGTCAAAGATAATTAAGCAGAATTAAATTATAATGGATTATTCTGTGACTGAAAACATTAAATGAAGTAGCTCTCAAAAATCCTTATTTATTGATTTTGTTTTATTTGACCTTTGCAAGGGTTAATTTGACACCAGATATTATTTCATCCTATTAGTTTAACTATCACAGTGAAAAATTGAAGCAAATATTCTAGATAAATGATTGATAAGTGACTAGCAAAATGTCATATCATTAAATATTGAAATTATTCACAAAATAAATAGATTCTTTGTAGTAGGATAAAGGACTTAGAAATGGAATACTGACACTTTGAACAATGGAGATGCAACTACATTTGTGACAAGTCTTCGAGATAATTATCAAATTAACTTGGTTCAATGTTTGTACATACTTCCTCCTAGTGCACTGAAAAATTACTACAAAACAGCTATGTCCACCGATTTCATAACTTGCAAGTATTTTGATACCAAATTTGATAAAGTCAAGATATTTAAAAAATATTAAATTAGTTTTATTCACTTTATTTCAAACCACAAAATGCCAATGACTAAGCAGAGAAAAATTTAAATGTTGGTGTTTACTCTTTTCCCACCAACTTGCACGTAAGATTGTATTTCAGAGTAAATTTCATACTCTTGGGTATTCTATATTCACATGGAAGAAATTACCACAGCTTTTAAGTTAATATTAGTTATCTACAAATATGTTTTCATATTTTAAATTGTTCTATGAACATTCATTTGTGTAAGGATTTACAGACAACTTTAGTTTCCAGTTTAAAAAATCCTTTTGGTGAACATTAAGCCACATTTTCTAGGAGGTCCTGAAGTATTTTAAATTTTCATTAACAAATGTGCACAGGTAAACATGAACTTCTTAGTTTATTTCATTAATTTTACTTGCACATTTAACACAACTGAAAATACTTTCTGTGATCTGAACTGTGGATTTTGTACAAAATGAGACAGGAAACTACTCCTTAATGATTTGTAAAATAGAAGATATAGATATTAAATGAATGATTATTTCATTTATGTTCTGTTGTGCTTTAAGAGAGATAAGTATATCGGGCCGGTGAGATGGCTCAGCGGTGTAAGCGCCTGCCTTGCAAGCGCGAGGGCCCAAGTTCAACTCCCGGATCCCACATACGAAAAAGGGGCCGGTGATATCGCTCAGAGGCACGGGCGCCTGCTGGCGCGCGAGGTCCTGAGGTCGATCCCCCGGTACCCACAAAAAAAAAAGAGAGATAAGTATAATTAAAATGCAAGTATTAACATCAACTGGCATTGTGACTTGATCACTTGGTGATATAGATTGTATTTTGAAGTCATTTTAAGATATTAATGCTATAGTCATATGGCTATTTCCTTATTTTAGATTTGTTCTAACCTTGGTGATCAGAGTTTATGTTGAACATCTTTAGGAAACAAAAATATTAATCTCAATTCAAAGAGGTTTGAAAATAATTTGGGAAACACCTTTCCTGTATAGTCATTTTAAGGGAAATACAGGAAGAGTTATTTAGAAAAAATTCATTAAAGAAGGATAATTTTAGTTTGAGCATATAGCTTACAGAGTTAAACTGCATGTTTAGCATGCACAAGGTGGTGATTTCAATCCACAGCAACACCAACAAAAGATGAAAGAGAAAAAGAGTCAGTTTTATCAGGGTAATGACAAAATTCAAATATTTTTTTTCTTTCTTTCTTTCTTCTTCTTCTTTTTTTTTTTTTTTTTTGTCTTTTTGAGACAGGGTTTCATTATGCAGTTCAGGCTGGCCTGGAACTCACGGTGATCATCCTTCCTCAGCCTTCTAAGTGCTGGGATTACAGGTGTGTGCCACCACACCTGGCCAGAACTCAAGTATTTCAAGAGCTAACAAAAGCACAATTTTTCCCAATCCCACAGCAAAAACAACAAACAAAAATAAGTACCTAATAATTCACAAATATTTAGAGTAATGATAAAACATAACTAAAATTATTTCAAGTTATTTTAATTTTAGGTGACAGTGTATATGACTGTAATCTGAAAAATTCTGCAGAAAAAATGTGTACATTGAGGTTTATTTTGAGGGCACATTTACTAAAACTTTAAGGATATGTATCACAAAAAATATATCAGTGAAAGAGAAAGGTTATTATCAGTTGCAACAAATTTAATTAATTAGTTAATTAAACACAGGACCCTAATTTATATATTATTAAAAATGTGATTGGTAGGTAAAAAGTTGTAGTTATGTTTTAAATATTATGGTGAAAAATAATTTCATGGCATAAGCACATCAGAAAAGACAACAGATGGATTTCATCTAATTTCTCAGTTAATTATGTTATTTATACAACAGGGAGCATATTTAGAGATAAACTAGCAAACGCTTCATTAGTTTTAAAGTTAAAAAGGGATATAATGATCAGCATGTGAGTCTGTGCTTATCCATCAAACACTATGATCAGAGAGCTTTTGATCTATAATTTCAAAGACACATAAAAATCCCCTTAAAAAGTGCACCTGGCAATTTTATGTTATAAACTAACTAACTACGTTGGTTAGTTTAAGAATAGCACTCCACTTTAAGAGTTCAATTGTTTGTCATCTCAAGCACTTCTAATTTTCAGAAATCTCCTTGACAAAAATATATAAAAGCATTTTTTTTCCTGCATGGGCTATCCTTTGACTATGATCAATGACAACACTAGACAAATCACTAAAATCTACCGGGATTAATTTTCGTATGAATAAAACAAATACCTCAAAATACTTAATGGAAAAATTATTAATGGTTATTTCAAATAATGAATATTATTGATTAAACTATTGATTTTTAAATGATAAAAAAATCAAGTACTACATAGGGAAAAATAAAACATATCATAGTACTCACATATTTGCAATCCAGAACTTCAAGCAATTGACAAATTTATTTTAGATATTGTCATCTGTGTAATTTTTTGCAATAAGCTCAATTACATTATATACCAGAGGTTCAGCATATTTATAGTAGGAAAAGTGCCAAATAAACTGAAATTTATATAAAATAAAAGACTATCAGATAAATGAAAGTATAAATCTTTATTTTCAAAAGAATAACTTGGGCCAAAGTGAAATCATGGAGTTTTCCCTGAGAGAAGTTGAGTGTTAATTAAGAATAAGCCTTGGCCGTTAAGGCCAAGTGGCCTAGAGAGTTGAGTTAGGCCAGAATGTCGTGAGTTCACATTTCAGGGAGAGATTCCCAGTTAGCATTTTATCCTTAGGCAGGTAGAAAACAAATAGAAGGATTAAATCGAACGTTAGTCATCTCAGAAAACTTGGTTAATGGAGCAACAGTGTAGAACAAAGACTGTCACAAATGTGATTGGACAGTGCGGTTTACACAGAATATGCATTCTTTTAACAAGCCACTGTCACCTGAGATTTCACCAGAAACTGAAAAGTTGAAAGCTAGTGTTTTCTAAATTGTAATTTATTTTTTTCTTTTAAGCTGTATGCAATTGGAAATTTCTTTTCTTTTTTTTTTTGTGGGTACCGGGGGGTCGACCTCAGGACCTCGCGCGCCAGCAGGCGCCCGTGCCACTGAGCGATATCACGGGCCCCTTTTTCGTATGTGGGTTCTGGGAGTCAAACTCGGGCCCTCGCGCTTGCCGGGCAGGTGCTTACGCCGCTGAGCCATCTCACCGGCCCGGAAATTTCTATTTTTTAAAAGTAGTTCCTTTCGAAAGTTCTGTTTTCCCCAATTCTCAAAGATGTAATGACTTTATTGTTCTCTTAAGAGACATTCTGATTGCCTATAACTTATGTGTCTGAGCAAATCAAGAGACTTCTAGAGACAGTTTGATCTTGGAAAAATTTTATATCTGCTTGGTGAAACTTTCTAAAATAATGTAGAATTCTTTTCATTTTGTCAGTGGTAGTTCTACTTTTTTCCTTCTGTGAAATAACATTCAAGTCTTTTTGCTATGCTTTTGCTTTTTGTTAAAGATATATCTATATATTCCATATATAAATCATTTATCTTTTCTGTATAGAAAATATTCCTTTCAGTTTTTAAATCTTAACATTCAAATACTTCATGGCATCTTATGTCATTTGTTAAAAATGAATTTTAATTTTTTAAATGAATTTTAATTTTAATGTAATTTACTTGACCAAGTTTTTTTTTAAAGCAGTTACAACTTTTCTCTTGTTGAACACATCATCCCTATTCAGAATCTATTAAGATGTATGATCTGGTTAAGGTTCTATCATAGGTACACATTTCATCAAAAGAGAGAGACAAAGACAAAAAGAAAGTGGGGCAAGAAAAGAAGAAGGAGATTGGTAGTAAAGTGTACGGAACTGGAAGAAAAGATGTAAAACTGTTGGAAAATTATAAACTCCAAAAACTGCAGTTTTGAGTTCTTTACATTAAGTTTCCTGTCTTATCTCATCTGCTAATATTTTGGCTGCACTCAGCTTACCATTTGATATTTAATTAAAGTGCACATGTGCTGGATTACATTTGTGACAATGAATGATTTCAGGGTGATGCCCTTCCAGTGATTATGGGCTAAATTTTAGCAGGTGAAGGGACAAGAATGTGTTACCCCAAAATGTATCACTTTAATACAAGGAATTTTTGACCTGAAAGCAAGATAAAGGAAATGATTTTTTTTTAAAAGAGTATTACGGTTTGTGTCTAGCTGTTCCCCCCAAAGTCTCATGCAGTCATAAGAGCAGGCTTCTAGAGTTTGTGATTGATTCATGGTCCAATGCTGGAATTATAGATGTGAGTGCTACTCCCGCCCTAGGAGGGTAGCCTGCATACAATATAAGGGAGGGAAAGAGGCTTTCTTTCTTTCTCCTCCCTTTTTGCTCTTGTTGCTTTGCTGTCTTCCGATGCCTTGAAAGGTTGCCCTGTGCCACGCCACCCTGCCTTGGAGCCAGCTGATCATGGACTGAAACCTCCACAAACTGTGAGCTAAATAAACCTTTCCTTCCTTAATTTTGGGTGTTGGGTGTTTTGTCTCGGCAACAAGAGAAAAGTAACTATGACAAAGAGTAATTTCCTAAAGTTTTGGATCAATGCAGTGAAGGACTCAAGCTGAGGAACAACATATGTACTTCAGATATTATCCTAGAAAGTATCTTGTCCTTATGTCAGAAGTTTGAATCCTTACCCTAGGACCTGCTCTTTGTATTACCTGCATGGGATCTCCTGGTTTTTTTTTTTTTTTTTTGAAGATTGACACTCATTACTTATGCTTTGGTTTTCTGGCTCTACAGACACTGGGTCTAGTCTTGCTTCCCAGTCCTTGGTCATAGAGTCCTGCGCTCTTTGAACGCTTGTAAGGGTAAATACTAATTACAGTCCACTTACAACACACGTGTGAGAGCAGATCCCGTTTCTACTAAAATACAAAATCCCAAAACAGAGGGGATATAGATTGATTTACAGCCTTTCATGTACCATAGCATTTTACACATTTAATAAATCAATTAGAAGTTAATTAATTAAAAGTTACATGTACATAATGGCAGCGGAGTATAAGTTCAAGCACACAAAAGAACCTAACCTAGAAACTCTAATTTTCATCATGGTAAGGTCATGGAAATATGGTCAAGCATGCCTGAGGAATTGGCCCAAATACTGGAAAAAGTAAGGGAGATACTATAACTCAGGAATTAATGACTTAATACTTAGAATCTAGGGTCAGAAAATGATGTGTATGATGGATTGGAGTTATATGAATTCATGCTTTATACTTTCTATAGAAAAAATGCTCTATGCTAGAGCTTCTGTGAAATCACATTTTTTTTTTTTTTGTGGGTACCAGGGGTCGACCTCAGGACCTCGCACGCCAGCAGGCACCCATGCCGCTGAGTGATAATCACCGGCCCTTTTTTTCATATGTGGGTTCCGGGAGTTGAACTCGGGCCCTCGCGCTTGCCAGGCAGGTGCTTACGCCGCTGAGCCATCTCAACAGCCACACATTTGTTTATTCAATTATTTTTTCATGTTATAAAGAGAAAGTGCATAGAATTTTAAATTCCATTGCATAATTTAATTGTATAATTAAAAGTACAACAATTTTTTTTTTATATGCAGGTACTGGGAGTTGAACTCAGGACCTCGCGCTTGCCAGGCAGGCGCTTGTATTGCTGAGCCATATCACCGGCCCAACAAAATTTTTAAATTTGTATTTTTCAAGTACTTTATTTCTTTTTTGATATTTTCATATTTATTTTACCTAATAAAATTATAAAGAAGAGTTGCCATCATCTTATAAGAAATCATAAAAATACTCACTTTTCCCTGCCATTAAGCTTGTGATCAAAGCACTCACTGGGTGGATTCCTGTTAGGTACTATGCGCACTTGTTGGGAGTATTTACAGAAGGGAAGAACCTCCAGTAGAAATGGTATCCATTGTAAATCACAGGTGAGAAAATGACTAAGAGTTGATGAGATAGCACTGCACATTATGGAAGAGAGAGGGTAAAAATGATGCTGTCCCAGTGGTTCTTCTGCTGGATGCAAACACTGAAAACTTATAAAGTGAAAAAATGAAGAGATTCAATGAGTGGGAGGCAAAGCATGAGTCTCCTCTGTTCTTTTGAAGATTTGGTAAGTGGAATTCTTACAGTTTATAAGATTCATGGCCATTAGTCATTAAAAACAGAAAATGTTTGATTCCATTCCATTTTACTTTTATTTACAAGGATTAGAGATAAATTTTTGTGTGTATGTGTGTGTGTGCAATCAAACATTTTGTGGAATAATAAATTTTCTTAACTTTAATTTTTGCTTCTTATAACTTCTCATTGTAATTTATATATCACATAAGACTATATATGTATATAATGTTAATCTTTCCATTTAAAAAGTATACTATCATCAAAATGATTCTACTTAAATCTTTCCCACAAATAATGAATAAATGTTTCTAAGGTTCGGAATTCTTATTTGTAAGCCTTAACTTCCTTCCCCAGTATCCAGATAAGTACTTCAGAGAATCATATTTCAAGAAACATTGAAGTCTTTGTAACTGTCCCCTGTGAAATAATTTGATGATATTGCTAATGTAGTTTTGTAGTCTCTAATATGTTACACTTTAAAATTAGGAACAGTTTCCTTGCTGTTACTCCAGATTGAAGGAAGAAAGGCTACATTAAAAAATAGAAAACAGATGAACAAATTAGAGCCCATTAGTGCTTCTCCCTCCATCTACAAAAGGCAGGCCGTAAAAGTACTTGGGGGTAAAATTACATTTCAAAAATCAGTAGACAAATCTTCAGATATTCAAATGGGATGATGAATTTTTCTGTTCATGGAATGTACCAAAATGTAAGTAACTGAATTCAGATTGTGAATATAAGCTATAAGAAATGATAATGTATTACGGGAATAATGATTAGAATATAAGATTTAGATAAGAGAGTAAATTGAATGAATGCTAAAACTCAACTCCATTGTCTTTGCCACATTTGGAAAACAGTGACAATTTAATACCACTAAATCAGAAGTTACTTGAAAAGTAAACAAAGGACTAAGATAAAGTTACTATTATGTGTTTAATTGTGTTGTTCAGCTTTCTGTTACTTAATAAATGCCTGAGATCATCAGTTTATACAGAGAGAAGCTTTACTTTAGCTCACAATGCTGCAGGTTCCAGTTGCTGCTTAGCTGACTGGCCCTGACGCTTTGAACCTGCAGCAAGATGGCACATCACAGTGGGAGTTCGCT
Organism: Erethizon dorsatum; assembly: GCA_028451465.1. Taxonomy (NCBI): domain Eukaryota; kingdom Metazoa; phylum Chordata; class Mammalia; order Rodentia; family Erethizontidae; genus Erethizon; species Erethizon dorsatum. The sequence goes on from CM051824.1 coordinate 16,673,661, forward strand.
GGAGGAGCAAAACTGCTGACTATATGCCCTGGAAATGGAAAAATAAAAGGGGTGGGGTCCCACAATTTCCCTTCAAGAGGAAACACACCCCAGTCACACCTCAATCACATTCCCTTCAAGTACACACCTCCAATGACATAAATAACTCTTACTAGATCCCACCTCCTAAAGATTCCATCACTTTCCAATAGCACAATTCTAGGGACAGAGTCTTTAACACATGGCTCTTGGGGGACTTTCAATATCCCCACTATAGTAATTATCTATTCTAATGCATTTTATTTCATTGTAGCAGCAATATTATGACTATCAATAATGATTATTATTTTGTTTCACTTCCAAACTTTGGAAGTTGTGAAACTAACCTTGTTTATCTCAGAGAACCTAGGTAAGTTCTCTGAAATTTTTCAATTGCCAGAATATCTAGGTATTTCTTAAATGTAAAATCTATACAGGAATCTACCATGAAATGATGGTAGTACTAAGGCTAATTTTAAATGGTTTCATTCTACCAAAATTGAGAATGCATAAGACAATAAATAACAAAATTAGTAGCAAATATCAGGCATGTAGACTGGATGCGAATTCTTCAGATGTTCAGAGGAGAGAAGCACAAGCAAGCATAGCCTCTATTTTATCTAGGTGTGATGAAGAATGGTTGAACGAAGAGCTCCCTGTTGGATTGGGTTCGTGGTGTGACTAATTTCTCCAGGAGAAAAGTCAGTAAAGAATGGTCACACCAGATGAGAGCAATGAGTGGACACCCCTTGTGTTCCTTCAATTTTCAATTACAGGGATAAGAGACTCTCATGTGGAAATAGGCTAACCTGAAGTTAGCCCAACCTGCCAAATAGTTTGCAAAATATAGCCTCAAATAATTCAAAGCCAAACTGAAATAGAGATGATCAGTGGAGACAAGAAGTAGCACATGAAACGGAAAAAAAGAAGAGAGAAGACAGACACTCATTTGATGCAAATATTAAGTTGTTGCTATGGAAAGTAGTGAAATTTATCTAATTGGGTTAGCTTCCTAATTTCAATTTTAAGTAATGTCTAACTAATATTTTATGTTAAGTGTACTCATCATTTATGAAATAGGTTAAATGTTTTTTTTCAAAATACACTTAAGTTCAGAATTCACTAAAGAAATCTAAAACCTGAGAAGTGAGGGAAATGTGCTACAAAAGCCACAAAATTTCCAATTAGTAGCCATAAAATTCTCTATGATGGAATCAGAGTGGGCAAACTCTACGGAACCAACAGGCCTGAAAATTACAGTTTTCCAAATGTGATTTAAAAAAAAAGGTGTTATTTTTAGTTGTTATTTAGTCTATAGTCTTATTTAAATCTTACATTCTGATGATTGTCATTTTGTGAACACTAATTCTCTGTAGCTTATCTTCTTCAGCCAGTAGATTTATACCTCATGATTTTGCTTTTTCCTGCATATCATGACCATATCAGTAAGTGATTCCTACTATTTTAAAGGAGATCCAATTCAAGGTGAAGGCAAAAAAGGTCAAATTCAATGGCATTTAAACATTAATCTCCAACAGAAATGTACAAACCTTTAGTGATGCTGATGTCTTGGAATCCATTCAGATTTGTTCTGACATCATCACAATATACTATCAAATAACATAAAATCTATATTATATCACCAACTGTTGTCTTGGGGAATATAATTAAAAGAACAATTACCTAAGCTGATAATTAGATTCCACAAATTTAAGGCCATTGTGCCCAACAAGACTGCCCCCAAACGAATGTCAATTGTAGGTGGGATTTCTAATCTACACCGACTTTTAAAAACTGGCTGTAAACCTGGCAGGGTTACATGACTCCCCCAAGTTTGATAGCTGTCTAGAATGACACACAGAGCTCCCTTCTCATAACCTTTGTCTCTACCCTACAGTCCACTAAGAATTCTTATTCATATTCAACCTAATCTACGTGTCTCCTTTGTGTGGTCTTTTCCTCAACATTGGGAAGAATTCATTCCTCTGCAATGCTTTTGAATCTAGTCATAAGGATTTCTTTTAGATATTTTGTAATAATTTAATTGTGTGTGTTCCTTAAAAAACTCTTAATTTGGAAAAAAGGATTATGTCATTATTCACGTTTCATCACCGAGATCAACACTTTGTCTTTCATACACAGAATATAGACACACACACAAAGAGCTAATTAAGCATCTGTGTCAACCCTATGATAGTTATATTGTGTGTGTGTGGTATTGAACTTAAGGAGTAGTCTAATTAATCACTAAGTCAAGATATGTTTTCTTTCTATCTTGTTTGCTGCTTTTCTAATTTTATTTTCTCTTGATGACTCATGAAATATAGAAGAGGATGTTCCTCTGCTCAAATATGTTTGAAATCTTGCAATGCCTAGTGAATGGTAGCTTAGTATCCACTAACAGCTACAGCACTAATGAGTACATTCCAAATCCTAACAGACACCTTATGGATTTTTTTGCCACTGTAGAAGGCAAGATTCTGAGGGTGCTTATATCCTAAAAATATCCTCTTGTTGCTCCTGAAATGATTCTCCCTTTTTTCTTTGGGCCCACTGTCTCCCCAGTTTTTAACAATGAAGACTCTCAACACATTCACTGATTTTTGCTTTAGAGTCTTAATCTAATAAATGTCTTAGTTACTACTGATGTATGATATACAAAGATGGAAAGTCATATAATACCCAATTAACTTAAATCGGTTACAAAAGCAACTAACTTTGCATGCACTGCAATATCCTAAAATGAATTTGGATACCCCAAAATATCAGAAAATTAATTGTCAATAACTATGTAAATGAAGACCTATCAAAAATTCTTGGGCCGGTGAGATGGCTCAGCGGCTTAAGCGCCTGCCAGGCAAGCGCGAGGGCCCGAGTTCGACTCCCGGATCCCACATACGAAAAAGGGGCCGGTGATATCGCTCAGCGGTACGGGCGCCTGCTGGCGCGCGAGGTCCTGAGGTCGACCCCCCGGTACCCACAAAAAAAAAAAATTCTTGTAAGAGTGAAAGGTTAGATGTTGGATGAGAAAATGTAGAAGTTGAGCTACAAGCCCAGTTCTTTTTATTTTTTATTTCAAAAGAGATTCTCACTCAGTAGCCCAGGCAGGAATCAAACTTGTAATCCTCCCGTGTCAGCCTTCCTTAGTGCTAATGTACTTCTTTTGAGAAAGAGACACAGGAGAGAGAGAGGAGAGAGGAGAGAGAGAGAGAGATTATGTTAAGTTTAAAAACTGTTTGACCTACAGCAAAGTTGAAAATAACTTTAATCTGGGACCAATTGATGGCAACTTCAATGTGCTATCAGTCACCCAGAGCGTGCTGACCTGTGGTACTTACAACTTTCTGGGTATCTAGGAGATCATATTAAAAATGAAGTGGTTGTTGAGTAAGGGTCAGTGGTGAGGCAGAGTCATGAGTTTTCAAGAATGACCAACTGTGTTTTTCTACATGCACTGAAGTTGAGAAAAAAAGTTATGTGAGAATTCTTTTTCAGCAGCGAGAGGACTTGGCATCAAATTTACTGTTGAAAAATTACAAAGAATCACTTCTTTATCTATTGAGAATCTTAATAGACACCTGATTATTCTCTTGTAGCATATCATTAATGCATCTATAAGGAATATACCAGGGGACTGGCTTTCTTTGAAGTAATTAAACTACCAATATAGGTTAGCCACTAGGGAGGCCTCTGTAATTAGATAAGTGATTTTTATCAAGCTTGATAATGTATCTATAAGAGTGTTTTTTTCTTAATTAACCCATCATGAAATTTTAAGTCTTGACAAGATTCTGCCAATAAAGGAAGCTCAGCTATATTAATGACTTTTTAAATATAGATGAGTATATGCATTATATTGAAGTAGATTATTAGATGAAATTTGGTCTATCTAATTAATGAAAATGAAAAATGTATTCGATGAAGCCACATATCCTAAACTCTTCCATAATCTTTTATTTATAATGCAATTATTAAAAGATAACAAAATTATCATAAAATATTTTAATGAATAGAGTGATTTTTTCATATGAAATTCTAATATCCCTACTACTATGATATTCATCAAATATTTCAGATTTATAGTGAAGTATTAAAATTAATATGGCCAGATGCCCAAGGACTGTTATTTCTTGTATTTAGCTCATATCGAAGAAGATTAATATCAATCACATATTGATTTTTCTCATTAATATACCTTGCTTTTAAAAACAGCTTTGTTTTATAGAAAAATTGAACAGATACAGCAAAGATTTATATACACTGGTACCTCCATTCACAAACTTAATTTGTTCCACAATTCTGGGGAAGATGGCTGTGATCATTTTCATAGCTCAATACAGGGTTCATGAATGGAAGCAAAATTTTGCTTCTGTTCCAAACCATATTGCTCGTGACCAGAAGAGTTTGTGAACCAAAGTATCACTGTACTTACCATCTTGAGTTTATGTGGTACATTTGCTACAACTGACAGTCTGATATTTTTACATTATCATTAGTAAAATCGGTAGTTTTAATTAAAGTTGACTTTTGTTTGTACAGCTCTTCAGGTTTTAAAAAAGTGTATTGTCAGTTATCCAACAATGCAATACTGTGCAGATGTTAAATGGCTTTGAAGACACCTTGGTCTGAACTTGTTTATCTCCATTCCCCCAAACATCTGGCTACCACTAAGTGTTTTACTGTCTCTTTTGTTTTGCCTGTTCTTTCAGTTTTTCTCCCGACGTAATCATACAATACATAGCCTTTTAGAATGGCTCCTTTCACTTATCGATACTTATTTCAGTTTTTCCACATTTTTCCTCGCTTGATAGGTCATTTCATTTCATTGTGGAATCATATTTCACTGTATGCATGTACCGCTGATTGTTCATTAGCATATGGAGTACACGTTGGTTGCTTCAAAGTTTTGTGAGAAAAATTTTTGTGCAGGTTTGTGTATGGATATAATTTTCAATCAGTTGTTAAATAACTAGAAAAATAATTTCTTTGCACTGGACTATTTTCCAGTTGACTACACCTTCATTCTTAGCAGTGACAAATAAGAAAACTTGCTGTTCCACATTGCTGTGTTCTCAGAATTTTGGGTATCAGTCATTCTAATATGCATGTAGTGGCATTTTGTTGTTTTAATTCAAACTCTAGAATTTCATACAGTGCACCCTTGACTTACAAACTCAATTTGTTCACAAGGGCTGGTTATAACTCAAGTTGGTAGGAAGTTGGTAGGTATTTTTCTCGTAAGAAATAATGGAAATACTCACAATGGGGTCCAAAGCACCCCTTAGCTAACTTTTTCATAATAAAAAAAGGGTTGTATAAAATGCATAATTTACCAGAAGCACCAATAAGTTTCCTAGTGTATTCACCAAAAAGTTATAAAATGTGCCTAGTTTACCAGAAACAAAAATTTCATACTGAACTCACCACTCAAATTGACATCTTTGGCTTGTAGGAAGGGAGGATGAAATGGAAGGTGGTCATTGTTTGGAAGGAGAGTCCCCTTCCATAAGAACATCAGGAACCTGGCTCTCTGGGGTCCTTTGTTTCCTTGGGACAGTCAGTAGCCCACTAGAACCTACTTCTGGCTCACTAGGTTTCAACCTTTTCAGAACTAAAAACTGGTGTAAGATTGTCTCTTTCTGTCTTTTCTTTAACACTATTCTGTAGTATGATATGGCATTGTCATTAAGCAAGTGAATGCAATGATTGGTTTTTTCCTTGTCTGGATGGGTCTTTTCTAGAAATGTTTGTAGCTCTTTCCATTTTTTCAAGATTTCCTTTATTTCAGAAGAACTTTGCTTCACTGAGTGTTGATACTCCCCCTCTTCAGAAAGCTCCTCAGCTGCCACTCTCTGTTGCTTAGCCAGAAGTTGCTAAGATTCCTCTGTAGACAATTCCTCTGAGTGTTCCTCCGCCAGTTCCTCAACATCACCACTGTCTACCTGCAAGCCTGTACACAGCCTTCAAAGTGTCTCTTCTGTATAATTTTAGGCCACACTTTCTTCCAGGGAGATCTCAGTGTCCTTAGAGAGACATTGGCCCAGGATTTCTCAATTAACCTCACATGGGAAAGGATATTGTAATGTTCCTTCCAGAACTCTTTAAGAATTTAAATCTGTTATCTGAGACCATCTGGAAGCACTTCAGGAACATCCCTTGGTGTATAGCTTCTTTTTTTTTTTTTTTTTTTTTGTGGGTACCGGGGGGACGACCTCAGGACCTCGCACGCCAGCAGGCGCCCGTGTCACTGAGCGATATCACCGGCCCCTTTTTCGTATGTGGGATCCGGGAGTCGAACTCGGGCCCTCGCGCTTGCCGGGCAGGCGCTTAAGCCACTGAGCCATCTCACCGGCCCCGGTGTATAGCTTCTTAAACTTAGCTATAACTGGCTGGTGCATAGGTGCAGTAGAAGAGATGTATTAGGTGGGAGGAACTCAACTGAGAGCCATGGGAATTCTTCAGCCAGTTCTTCTTCCAAATCTCATGGGTAAGCAGGGGCATTATCCATGATGAGGAGAGCTTTGAGTGGTAAACTTTTGTCCTCTAGATATTTCCTGATAGTAGGACAGAAAACTTTCCTGGTCCAATCAATAAAATGTACTCTCATTACCCAGGCTTTTGCATTAGATCTCCACATGACCCCTAGCCTATTCTTCATGACTTTATGTTTTCTGAACACTCTAGGGGTCTCAGAGTGATAAACCAAGAAAGGCTTTATCTTGAGGACACCATTTGCATTGGCACATAGCAATAAGGTTAGCCTAACCTTCATAAGCTCGTGGCCTGGCACTTTCCTCTCTTACTGGGTAATAAATGTTTTCCTGGCATTTTCTTCCAGAAAAGGCCAGTTTCATCACAATTGAAAACTTGATGAGAGCAAAGCCATTTCTCTGTGTCATCGTTTTGAAGTGCAGTTTGCAATTTTTAGCAGCCCTTTTATCAGCACTGGGTGCTTCACCATGTCTAGTTATGCTATGGACTCCAGTTCTTGCTTTAAAATTGTGAAACCAACCCCTACTGCTATGGAATGCTTCATTATTGTCATTTGTTGATGGATTATTCTTCAAGAGATCTGGATTTATAGCCCTAGATTTTTCACAAATTATAGAACTCAGATAGGCTGTAACCTTCCATCTCCTTTAATTTATTCATACTAATATACCCTTTCTATTTGGACTAACAGTGTTGATCATGATTTACTAATTTGAGAAGCACCTTTAACAACACCAGCTTCCTTATTCAAATCTTTTCACTGTAAGATTGTCAAGATGGTGAATTTTGACATGCTGTACATATTAGCAAGATCAGTCACATGAATGCCACTCTCATATTTCTCCGCAATTTCCTTTTGCTTTTCAATTGCAATTGCTTTCTTTCCCTTCCCTTCCTTCCTTAGCTTCTTTTCTAGCTTTATGGGGACCATTTTAATAGCAGTAATTGGGGCAATTATATAAAGCACTGACCAAAATCACATCCACAAACATGCACATCTGGGCTCAGAGTGATGCTTATATATGCTTACATGCATTTTTCTGGCATCCTGAGTTTTTGTTTGCAGCTACACAAGCAGCCACCATTTGGGTCATAACTCAAGACTTTGGTTGTAAGTTAAACCTAAGATTCTGGTCTTAACCCAAATTATTCGTATGTGAGGCTGGTCATAACTCAAGTGTCCACTGTATTCTATTGAACATTTTCCATCTTTTGTAAATCTTTGTGGAGATCTTTTACCTATTTTTTTGAGTTTGAAAGCATTCTTTGTACAGTATTATGTTTTCTCCCAATCCAGGGCTTGGGCTTGTTTGTTTTTTTCTCTCTCTCTCTTTTTTTTCTTTTTTTTTGAGGCATAGTCTCACTATGTAGTTCAGTTCAGGGTGGCCTCGAACTTACTATGTAGCCAACACTGGACTCGAACTTGTGGTGATCCTCTTACCTAAGCCTTGCCAGTGCTGGGATTACAGGTATGAATCACCACACCTTGCCCTCATTTTCTTAACAATGATTTGTGTGTGTGTGTGGGGGGGGGGTACTGGGAGTCAAACTCAGGACCTCCTGCTTGCAAGCGGGCACTTGTGCTGCTGAGCGATATCACTGGCCCTTTTTTTTCCTTTATGTGAGTACCAGGAGTTGAACTCAGGACCTTGTGCTTGCCAGGCAGGCCCTTATGCCGCTGAGTTATCTCACCAGCCCCTTAACAGTGATTTTGCTGAGGCAGAGCTTTTAAATTTTAATGAAGTTTAACACTATTTAATATCACGGATCATGCTTCAGTTGTACATGAAAAATCATCACCAAACCAGTGGTCACCTACAGTTTCCTATGTGCTCTTCCAGAAATTTGATTGATGGTGCTATTCAGTTTAGTAATTTATTTATTGATTTGTTACTTGGTGATGATGATGTCAATTATCAATATTGATACATTGAAATCTCCATCTATGAAAATATAGTACATTTTCTTACCATTTTCTCAGATTTTTATATCATATTTTGTGTGCTGTTATTAGATAAACATATATCTAGAATTTTCATGTCTGCTTGGAGAATATATCCCTTTTTCATTGCTAATGTCATTCTTTTTCTGCGATAATTCTTTTTCTTTTTAAGTCTGCTTTGTTTGAAGTTAATATAATTACTACTCTAAATTTTTTTTTGATTGAAGTTAGCATGGTATCTTTTTTCTTCTCATTATCATGAGTTTTTTTTAATCAGTAACATATAATTATGCTTTACTAGTGTCATTCATTATTTGATAATTCTTGAAATTAGACGATATGAATTTGACTACTGTTGCTTTTCACACTTATTTATATATTTATTTATTTATTATTTTTTTGTGTGTGTGGGTACCAGGGGTCAACCTCAGGACCTTGCGCGCCAGCAGGCGCCCGTGCTGCTGAGCGATATCACCGGCCCTTTTTTCGTATGTGGGTACCAGGAGTCAAACTCAGGACCTCGCACTTGCCAGGCAGGCACTTATGCTGCTGAGCTCTCTCACCGGCCCTGCTTTTCACATTTATATTGCCTACTACACTTTGTTTTGTTGAATATGAACTTTAAGAAGTGCTTGTTCTTATTTACAAACTAGATTGCTAGAATTTTCTAGGATTGCATTGAATCTACAGGTCACTTTGGAAAGGATTAACAGCTCAAAAATATGGTTTCTTTCAATGTCATTCCATGTCATTCCATGTATTTAGGTGATATTTTAATTTTTCTCAGCATCTTTTAGCTTTTTCCTCATTAATACTGCATGTACTTTTTGATTACTATGTAGGTATTTTATATTTTCAACACTGTTATAAAAAGTTATATTACATTTCAATTTTTAATCAGTAATTGAAATAGATTTAAAATTTCTATTTTTACTTGAATGTATCCTGGATTTTTTCTAAGCACATGTATTTGTTCCAATAATTTAGTTTATCATTTTTGCGGTATTTTCTATATGGTTAATTATACCATCACAGAGTTTTTAAAAAATATCTATTATTTTAATTCTGTGTTATCCTATTTTAGTTCCTATATTCTCTAGTACAAAATTGGATATGAGTAGTGGAAATACTCATTATTTTTCTCAATTTTAAGAAATGGTGTTTAATCTCTCATTATTAACCATTATATTGTTTTGAGTTTTGTCACAGACATACTCATTTTTAGGTTATGGAAGTTTCATTTAATTTAGGGGTTGGCAAACTAAAACGTTCTCCAAATCTCATTCTTCAATTTCCACTATATGATCTGTATCCTAAGAATAATTTATTTTTTAAAGACAGAGAAAGTCCACAAGGAATATATATAACCAACAAAGACTAGTGTATTGACTGGCACTTCATAGAAAATTTTTGCTGAATCTTCTTAATTGCCTTAATTATTATTGTCATTATTTATTTATTTTTTTTGTGGGTACCGGGGGTCGACCTCAGGACCTTGTGTGCCAGCAGGCGCCCGTGCTGCTGAGCAATATCACCGGCCCCTTTTTTCATATATGGGTTCTGGGAGTCAAACTCGGGCCCTCGCACTTGCCAGGCAGGAGCTTACGCCTCTGAGCCGTCTCACCGGCCCCCTGCATTAATTATTTAGCATGAATATATGTTAGTTTTATCAAATTATTTTTCTGCATACACTGAGATGATTACATATGTTCATATTTCTTCATTGTTACTATGGATTTTAGTGATTCATTTGCAGTTGTCAGCTAATCTTGTGTTCCTAGGATGAATCTCACATGGCTGTGATTTGTAATACTTCCTATATATCACTGGACCCAATTTGCTTTTATTTTGAAGATGATATTTTTGTGTGAGTTCATGATGGATATTTGTATAAAACATTTTTATAATGTGTTTCCCTGGTTTGGGAGTTTGAAAGTGCTGGCTTTATAAAATGTTTTGGGAAGTATTACTTTCAATTATTTTGAAAATTCTGTATAGAATTGGTATTTATTTTTAAATATTTGGAAGAATCTAGTATTGAAATCCTAAGAATTGAGATTATTTTTGGTGAAAAGATACTTTATTAATTGCATATTAAGTTCCAATAAAGCATATCTCTTATCTCTATCTTTTTGAGGTTTCTACATTCATATAAGTTGAACATTTTATATAAGTCATTGAAATCATTCTCCTAGGGCTATTCATCTTATTTCATTGGCTATCCTAAATACTAGAAATATCATAACTTTTAGTGATATTTTAGTAATTTTTCTGATATTATTTGTATATTTTCTTTTGTACTACTGATGAAAGATAGATTTATCCAATTTATTGGTATTTTTAAAAAGCATATTTTGTTTACATTGATTTTTTTCTGCTTTTTATACTTTGAGTTTTATTTGTACTCTTAATTTTTTTTTTTTTTTTGTGAGTACCGGGGGGTCGACATCAGGACCTCGCACGCCAACAGGCACCCATGCCCCTGAGCGATATCACCGGCCCCTTTTTCATATGTGGGATCCGGGAGTCGAACTCGGGCCGTCGCGCTTGCAAGGCAGGCGCTTACGCCTCTGAGCCATCTCACAGGCCCCCTTTTTTTTTTAAATTTAAAAATGTCAAATTTCTTTAGGTAGAAGTTCACAACATTGATTTGAGATTATTCAATTTTTCTAATATGAACTTTAATACTGATTTTAAAAATACACCGAAAAACTGCACAAGCAGCAGCAAGAAACACATAATAAAGTCCCTTTTGTATCAATATTAATTTGCAGGTCCTTGTAATAGATATTTTGCCACCCTTCTTTTGTTGTTCTTTTAATATCAGTTTCTCCTACCTCTTGAATTTGTGCCTGATTTTTTTCATGAGAACCATCTCCTCAATGTTCTTAAAGTTTTTGAGGCAGGGAATGAAGCAAGCAGCTAAGCAGATCATACATGTGGTCATAGCTAATTCACCCAGTACTACGGATGGAGGCACCGTCATTGGTACCTTGCCGACTCAGTAGTAATCTAAGCAGAAAAGATATCTCACTCTTGTACACACATTCTAACATGGAATTTGCACATTGAACAGATAAAGTGTTTATTATAGTAAAGCTTCAGGTGGGCCAGAAAACTTAAAATTCAATTCAGGACATTTGGATGAATTCTTCAAGAATGGTGACCAGTGAGTAAAGTAAGTCATAGACAGAAATAGCTGTAGTTGAGTGGAGCAAGAGACTCTTTATTCTTTATATAGTCAGAGATTGTTGGATTTCTGTACTGTGTTGTGGCTGAATTATTCTTCTGTATATCTTTGATTCTGCAGGTGACCCAGTATCCTCCATATTAATTCATTTGTTGTTAAGGTTATTTACACTTGGTTTCCATAACTTGTATCTGAAGTGCTCTAATGAATAAAATGTTGGCAATATTCCTGAAGGCAATAGATAAATGAAATGTAGGAAGGTAAGATGTTTTCCACTTTTCCTTGCTGTTCCAAATATAAAACTAATATAGCAGTTTAATATGCGTTCCCCAGAGACTCATTTCAGTGAGTAAGGTAAATGTCTCAGTAAATCTACACATCAACTATTATTTACTAAGAACTTCTTAGTAATTTCTGAAAACAACTTATACATTCATACATGGAAGTCATGTCTAATTTATATGATATTTAGTATTTTGTGCATTGGTCTTACTCCAAGTTTCAGTTTTCTTGAGAAGATTCAACCATGAATCACTTATCTGTGTATGCTCCATTCTATAGGACTCTATGTGATAAATATGACGCTCTCTTGAATTTTTTTATAATGAACAGAAAATGCTGGCATATGTTAACACAACTTCCCTAACTTCCTACATTAAAATGTATTTCCTGTGTCCTGTGTTCATTTGCTACTATGCTCAAGCTTTTTGCACATAATTTTTTTATATTCTTCAGCTTTTAAGCTAAACCAAAATAAAGTAGTCTTCAGATTTAACTAGGTGCACATATCTATGTGTGTGCACATGATTATTTCAATGATATAAAAATATCTAGGCATACTCAGATTATTTGGATGACCAACTTATATCCAGTAACTCCAGAATCAGCATTCTTGTTTGTGTTTATGATTACACTGGCACCAAATGTAGGACTTTAATTGTCTTAGTGTAATGAAAAAAGAAAAGAAATAAAGTTAATAAGTAAAAGATGACTTTGTGCCAAGTGAAAGCCAATTGATTCACAGTATGCTTTACAAATAAAGTTTCCACAATTCTACAAATATGGTGGGAAATTGAGTCCTCAAAGAACCCAGGAAAGTAGAGAAATGCTGATTGAAAACAGTTTGCAACATAGCAATCAGTACCGTATTTCTATACTGAGTGGCAATTTAGTTCAGAAAAAAACTCGACTGACATTTTAAATAAATGTTGTTAATTTGGATTTTATTGGGTGTGTGGTTTTTCTTTTATTTAGTGTATACATTTGTTTTAGCTTATGGTTATATAAAAGCTATAACATTATGAGTTTACACTTTGTTTATGTTTGAACATATTTAAGTAACATTATCATCAAAATAATTTAAACCAACATTAAGGGACCCACACATTCTTCCTTCAAATATGACTTTATATATTAACTCAAATTGATATCTGAGAGCTACATCCTTATGGTATTTCCAAAGTCAAATACTACAACAACATCAAAAAGCAGGGTTGAAACTCTAAAAATATATGATATGTTTCTTACTAGAAATTGTTGGGCAAGACAGTAGCTGAAAGTTTCTGCTATGTTTTATTTAATCTCATTATTATCACATATTTATTTATACTGTATCCTCAAGCTAATATTAAAAATAAAAATGTAACCTCACCCTCAGTGCTTTAAATTTCCATGACTTATTTGGCATATTTTTATTAATATTTCATAAACCACTCACATTGATTTTTTTACTTTGAGTTATTGAATTTTTTTCTGCTTAAAAAAGGAAAAAATACTTATTAAGACCTCCCAAATTTAAAGACCCACTCCAAAAATGGGCATCTGAGATGAATACACATTTCTCAGATGAAGAAATACTAATGGCAAACAAATATACAAAAAAATGTGCAACATCACTAGTCATTCGAGAGATGCAAATTAAAACAACACTGAGATACCATCTCACCCCAGAAAGAATGGCTACTATTAAGAAATCAACTAATAACAAATGCTGGAGGGGCTGTGGGGAAAAAGGAACCCTTCTTCACTGTTGGTGGGAGTGTCGACTGGTAGAGCCACTGTGGAAGTCAGTGTGGAGATTCCTCAGAAAACTAGGGTTGGAGGTCCCATTTGACCCAGCTACTCCCCTTCTGGGCATCTTCCCAGAAGAATTAAAAACATCATACCACAGCGATATATGTGCACCCATGTTTATAGCAGCACAATTTGTAATAGCCAGATCTTGGAAACAACCCAAATGCCCATCAACTGAGGAATGGATAAGAAAGATGTGGTATTTTTATACAATGGAGTACTATTCAGCCATAAAGAAGGATAAACTGGAGACTTTTATAGGTAAATGGATGCAACTCGAGAAAATACTCATAAGTGAAATAAACCAGAAGCACATGTGTAAGCATCGTATTATCTCTCTAGTATGAGAAACTGAAAGAGTAAATAAGATCCAAAATGTACAATAGACATGGTGAATCAAAAAGAAACTGGTCAAAAGGAAAGAGAGACTGGAATAGGGAAAAGAAAGAAGGCAAAGGGAAAAAAAAATTGTATATATATATATATATATATATATATATATATATATATATGATGGTTAAGATAGATACACTACCATTTTTACTTAGTTCATTGAAGAGTAAGGTTTGTGCCAATAATGTTTGGACAATTGAATGCTAATGTCTGGTGTCCTGAATAACTAACTTAAAGATAGTAATACGTAATGTATTAACCATTGTTACCCTCCTATTATGTTGGTTTGAAAATTTGTTCTTCTTTTGATTTGTTTTGTTTTTTCTTCTCTTTAAAATAAATAAAAAAAAATTCTGCTTTGAGAAAAACTGTTTTAGCTGCAATTTTATCCTGTAATTCTTACTATCACCGTCTGTAGCCATGGTCCCAACCTGAGAATCAATTTTATTTGCTCTGTTAACTAGGCCTACCTTGACATTTGTCATTTTCAGAAACAGTAATATGAAGAAGTATGGAATGCAATGGGAGTTATATCACTTCCAAGGAACTTGGAAAGCAAGTTTATTTTAAGATCAAATTAATTCTGAATGTATTACAAACTTATGTAGAGTCTCTTAGCAAATTTAAGTAAAACGTACAACTAAAATTTAAAAATCAACTTACAATGTTCTAGGATTTCTGGGAAGCATTCACTTGCATAAGGTGATTGTAGCATTGGTTCCAGTGGCAGCAGAGCAGGCGTGCTACATGCACTGCCTTGTGGTGGCCTCGTGTTGATGGCCTGGACAGTGGGAGCATCCCTGGTGAGTGTCACTGTCCCAGTAATATGACGTTTACGCAGCAATGAAGATGGAAGTTCTTAGTACAGTACTTCTCAGTATTTGAAGGCCATATTCCCCGCCAGAAGCATTGGGAGTGGTGATGTAGCTGGTGGCATCCACCGTTGTGAGTGATGGCATTCATGCCTGGTCCTAGACATATGTACTTCTGGCATTAAGATAAAATTGACAATTTCTGTGTAAAATAGCTGGGAAACACGAAGGAAATGACCCTTTGTATCTATAGCTTTTTCTTCTCTCTCAGACTCCTTCTCCCTCACCCTTCTGAAGCCATGGATTTTGTTTTAATTTTTTTTTTTTTTATGTCGGGGGGTATTCACCTGAATTTCAGGAGATGGAAAACATTAACACCAGGTATTACAAGTACAATTGGAGAATAATTGGTTTCTAAGTATTAGTTTAGATTAACTTCTTTTAAAATAAATTTCTTTGAAGTATTATTGATGAAAATTGTAGTATTATCACAAAGTACAATGGCCAACACAAGATTAAATAAGAAAAATATAAGCAGGAAAAGAAAAGAGGTTGCAAGAAGTTTTAGCACGTAGGCTTTTAATATAAAAGATATCCTCTTCGTAAATTCTTAGTAATCTCATTGCTCTAAGTAGTTCAGAAGCTACTACTTCAGTTAATAATGGAAAGACAGTGTACTATGTCATTAAGTTTACGATATGTGAAAGAATGTGTTTATGTGTTTTTGCAAGGATAAAAGAAAAGTGGGTGACAGACAAAGATGCGGGAATATACAACAGTGAAGCACCTCACTCCTTCTTCCATTTTACTGTTATTATTTTCATTATCACTATCATTATTTTCAGAGACATTTTGGTGATAGGATTAGAAGAGTACTGTGGTTGTTCTGATATTTTAGTAGCAGCTTTCAGATAACAGCAGATATGCAGTCATTTGAAGACCAGGAAAAACAGCAGCTCCCATATTTCAAACCAGCTCCAGAGGTGTCTTGATTAAACTTAGCTAACTATTGTAGCCTGTCATCTATTATTAATAAAAACAAGGCTAATAAAATATCCACCAATAGAACATAAAATAGTTTAATCAGGGCCGGTGAGATGGCTCAGCAGCTTAAGTGCCTGCCTGGCAAGTGCGGGGGCCCGAGTTCGACTCCCGGAACCCACATACGAAAAAGGGCCGGTGATATCGCTCAGCGGCACGGGCGTCTGTTGGTGTGCAAGGTCCTGAGGTCGACCCCTGGTACCCACAAAAAAAAAAAAAGAAAAGTTTAATCAGAAGCATCCAGGAATAAAAACATTATTTTCTTAAGTGAAAATCAAGGGAGGCTTCAGTTTTCCACCACTTAGAAAATAAAAGTGTCCCAAGATAGGGCCAAGAAAGCACCTCTGGCAGCCATGTTATAACTGGAAAAGAAATGGTGTTGAGCTCAACATACAGGGAACTGCAGACATCTGAGCCAGTGAGTGAAATCTAAAGTAACTGTATTTCCAGTCATGTGGGAGAAAATAGAAGCTTTATTACTCTTTGGCAAGTTTAAGTTACATTTTTTGTTCCTTTAATTTGTGGCAACCTGCTGGATACAAACAGCAAAAGTTATATGATTTTGACTATTAGAACATTGGAGGGAATGAAAAAAGGAAGAGGAAAGAAAGTCAATTTTAAGTGTGATACACCTGTTACTTACTAAGCATCTACCGTGTGCCCTGAATATGCCAGGTGAGTGGTAATCAATACCCTCCATTTTCATCATAATCCTTCAATGTAGGCTTTAAAATGTCAGTGTTAAATTGAAGGAACTGGAGTGTACTTAACACAAAATCTAGGAACAGGGAGACACGTCTTAAAATAGGAAACAAGCGATAGAGAAATAGAATATAAAGGAGACAAAAATCATAGATGAAGGAGTAGCAGAAAGCTACTTTAATGAACTGAGGCTATTTTTAAAAGGAAGGGTTAGTCTATAATCAATGCTTACAGTAACATCAATTAGAATGAGAACTACAAGGCATTCTTTAGGTTAATCATTAGTGTATCACTTTTGATTTTATTTCCCTAGAGCTGTTTCAAAAGTACATAAAATGAGCGGAAAACTTCATAGTAGAAATAGTGAAACACAGCAACCTTTGAATGGAGTAGGGGACTGTAACATAAAAGAAATTATTGGGCTTTAAGATGACTTCAAAATGTATTAGAGTTAAGGCAAGAGTAAATATTGAAAGTCTAAAATGTGCTTACAGATGAATCAGTGTGTATTTATTTATTCATTTATTTATTTTGGTACCGGGAATCAAACTCACTGCTTCACTCTTGCCAGGCAGGTGCTGTGCTGCTGAGCTAAATCCCTGGCCATCAGTACGTATTTAATTGTAGAAGAGAGAGTTGGCAGTAGCTAGTTTGGCAGAAAGACATTTAACACAAATATTCATTTCTACTGATGAAGAAACCAATTTTGTTTGAGCTGATACCCTGGAAAATTAGTCAGATAAAAGATCTGTTGCTTCCAAGGGCCCCATACTATAGCAAGTCTACCATGATGTAAATGTGGCTGACATGAAATTCAGGATACCCAATACAGTCTCCTCTTCACCCCTCACAGGTAGATGACTCACCCTCATTATAAGTTACTTTCACTAAGAAATATGTACAGACTATCCTCCCTGAATGTGTTTTTGATATTTACAAATTAAAGGTTTGGAGATGCTGACTAGAGAAGCTTATGATGCTGTAAGCAGAAATTGATATGATATTCTTGTCAGAGTATGGATGCTAGAATCCCGATAGGAATGGGCATGGTAAAGGCCAAGTTCGTGAACTTTCAGTTGGGGATGAGTACTCTATTAGAAACTGGACCAGAGGCCATTAAGCTTACATTCTGACAAGAAATTTGTCTACATTTTGCCTATGTCCTAAGACTTCAAGGCCTAATTGAGGGTGGCAGAATAAATCATGTCATGGAGGAAATTTCAAGGCAACTCAATGTTCAGGTTGTAGCATAGGTATTGATGGCTGATTTTAGCCAAATTATACATACGATTTGACCCAGATTAAACCTCTCATCTGTTAAGTTGTGAGGGTTGAGAGTTGTGTTTGTCCCAGCAACAGAAATGTGACCAGTACACATGGTATATAAATTATGAATAATTTCATAAAATACAAATATTACAGCTAGCTCATCAACACACAAATCACAATGTAAGATATGGATGCACATCATGACTAGCAGCTAATTTTATAACATTTTTCTAAGGCATTGATAATTTTTCATTGTATATCTGTTATTCAATTCATTCATAGACAATAACCTACATATTTAGGCTATACACTTGTCTCTCCATGAAGAGAACTCATGATATTTTACCTAGACAGTAAAAATGATAATCAAAAGGGAAAGTGCCTTATGCAGGAGAAAGTAAGCAAAGAAACAAAAAGTTATAATTCTTAAAGTAACATTCAAACTGAGCATAAATGTGGTCATAAAATATAATCATGTTGATGTGGACGCTATTGCTTGGCATGTGTGCTTTATTATTGTGCTAGGTGGCTCCCGAGCCAATCAAGTTGGCAATTAAGCTTAACAATTACACTGTTTAATGGGTATGTTTCTTAAGCAGAAATATGATAATCATTTACCAACATTATAAGAATAGGTGTAGTGAAAAATTGCAGGGAAATTCTGCAGTGCAATATACATGGGCAGAAGTCACTTTAATAGGAATAAATATGCGATCCACCAATTGTACACAGAAAGAAGAGGGAATGTGGAGGGAGAAGTTTTTTTTTTTTTTGGTGGGTACTGGGGGTTGAACTCAGGACCTCGTGCGCCAGCAGGCGCCTGTGCCGCTAAGCGATATCACCGGCCCTTTTTTTGTATGTGGGTACCTGAAGTTGAACTCAGGACCTCGCGCTTGCCAGGCAGGTGCTTATGCCGCTGAGCTATCTCACCGGCCCAGGAGAACTTTTTTTGTTCATCTCACAGGGTGATGTTGAAATATCTTTGGCAAGATGATGACTACCTACATAAGCATATATGTGTGTGTATCTATCTATAAATTTGTAAAAAGGCCCAGTAAAAATACATATGCTCCTATGTATCCTATATGCAGGCAGATGATCACAGAAATCTACTTAAAATTAAGATCATAACTGATGGAAACCCTGGAAGGTACTGAACAAAGCAGAAATGTACCTCATTCAAAAGGCTGAGTAGAAGTGGAGTCCAGAGAAATGTGAGTGATTCAGCAACTATCTGAAGAAACTAAATGTTGAGAGGCACCCTCCTGGTATTGGGTTTCCGAGGGTTGACACAATATAGTACGTCAAACCTGGATGCATATATTGAAGTAAAAAGCCCTCATTTGACTACAAAATAAACCGGAGTACTTACAATTAGAATATTTTAAAAACGTGTTTAATGTTTCTGCCATCAGAATGTTAGATGAAGGAAAGAAATAAACTTGGGAATGGACACTTAATTTCTTAGCCTGTCAAACCTATTACAGCTATCATCTTTAAAGCTTCCATTTCTGAAAGGGTTATTTTTCTTCCTTTTCTTTTTGTGTGTGAAAGTGTTATTTTGAAAAATACTAGGCACCTTTACTGAAAAATGAGGCTTTTCACAGCTTGATCAGAAAATTAAGGGATCGATTTAATTCAGCATGGCTGTGAAAAAAGATGAGGTGCTCCAGCCATAGTAAAAATTGTACAATTGAGGCAGGAAAAGTGAAAGACTTTGAACTGATACTATACTGATTCCCCAATGACATGGATTACCTCCTGCCTCTTACTGAAAGAAAAGGGTTACTTAAAACTGTTTTAGATTTTTTTCGGCAATTCCTATTTTAAGATACTTCAGGCAACAAAGGCAATCAGAATTGGTAGAAAAGACTGGGTTTTTACTCCAAGGCTTTTTATTACTGATCATTGGTGTTAGTCCTGAATTATTTATACTGAATTAATATTTAGGAAGTTACTGTTCATTTAAAATTATTATTCACTATTTTATATATTTAGCACCTTATGATAAAAATAGTAAAAGAATAAAATATATTGACTTTCAAAACTATTTACATTACTATTTATAGATTTTATAAATATTGTAAGTTATCTCATAGGAAAAATATATACATTAGTAAGATTAATTGCCTGTGATTTCAGATGAGACAAAGAAAGTTTCACATTTGATGAGATTCTTTGAGAGTGGTGTCTTAGTTAATAGAGGAACGTGCCTCATTGCTTTGGAGAAAAAGGTCAGGTATGGGGGTATATCTATGGTGGGTGTATGTGAGGGAGAGTTAGTAAAATTTAATTTTATCAACTTTGTTGGCTTGGAGACCACCTACAGGGTTAGGAAATCACAAGTCTATGTGTGTCTGGGTGGGTCCTGGAGGCGTGGCCTTGGGTAATATGTATTGTTGTGTGGTCTTTGTCCTCTTCCGCTCTGGCACTTTCCCCTACTTGGCTGATCAGCCGCCATGCAGTGAGAAGCACTGCTACTCCAAACCCTTCTGCCATGATGTTTCTGCCTAAGAACTTCCAACCATGAACTGAATCCCCCGAGATCATGAAATAGAATAAATATTTCTTCTTTTAAATTTTGGGTGATGTTGTATTTTCTAGGAGGAAGTTGACTAATATAGTATATAAGAGAGAGATAGGAGATGGAAGGACACAGAGTGAGGGAAAGAAAAAGAGAGAGGGAGAGAGACAGAAAGAAACACAGAGACAGAAAGATAGAGACAGAGACAGAGACAGGTGGAGACCAAGAAAAAAATAGAGGAGGAGTGAATAGAGACTTCAAACTTGTTAAGAACAGTCTTGAAAACTTTAAAAAGCAGCTTGGATAATATTCCAAAGCCTGAAGAAAGAATTCCAAACCCTAGTTCTGGTATGAAATAGTCATAAATTCTGTGTTATTTTACCACATGTAATAACTTAGTCAGAGACAAGATGCTAATTAAATCCAATAGATAAGTATGTATCTCTTAACAGATATCAATCACTGATTTTCCAGAAAGTTGAGAGATAAGAATAGGCTTCCTGTTTTTCTTTCTTTTGCTAGCTGAATATCACAGGATAGCTGTTTAAATTAATTTCTCCATCATTATCTCTTGCCGAAGTTCTATCACTCACAAAATTCTTCCAGAACCCCAGGAGTTATCTAGCCCAAAAAGATGGCCATGTCTTTTTCCAAATATTTGGGAAGGAGAATTGGGCAATGCATTCCATTTTCAGCAATATCTCTTGTCACAAAAGGGTGATTTTAAAGATTGGTTTCTACCTTTCCTGGTGGGGTATTATGTTCATTGACATTAGGAGTCACTGCTGTTCTTGATCTCAGCCTGCAATGTAAAGCAATTCAATTTTTGAATACCAGAATTAAAATCTCTGTTTTCACTTATGTGTTCAATCAGCAATCCACTCATTTTCTTATGGGGTATGGAAGGGGCTTGTACTCTAGGGGTATACACTATTCATAATTTAAATGTTTTCTACCATGGGAGGTAACTTCACAAACTCCTCTTAGAAAACTATATAGAATTCTAGCTAAAAATAAGTGTTCCAGGCCTGTGAGATGGCTCAGCGGCATAAGTACCTGCCTGGCAAGTGCGAGGTCCTGAGGTTGACTCCCGGTACTCACGTTAAAAAAAAAAAAAAAAAGTGTTCTATGTAGGATCAAAGAGTCTGAGGATCAGACTCCATCTGCAGATTCCCCTTCATTTCACCTGTGACCCTTGATTTTTGGAGTCATTGAACACAATAGTAAAATTCAGTACTGAGTAAGATCTTGACTTGTATGAGTCTTTTGACAAATCTGATTCTGTGCTTTGTCCATTGGCATTACATATATTTCCCAAGTTGCTAAAATAAGTAATATTAATAGAAATAAGAATACATGAGATAGAGGAAAACACAACATGAGAAATATGTAGTGGTGGAGAAGGTGAGCAAGACCTAGTCAGAAATAATCTGCCCGGTCAATAAGCAGGCCCTGCTGTGCTAATAGGACACCCACTGAACATGGATATTGAGTTCAGCAACAAGTGTGGTGGAAGGAAGAGAGTAGAAGAATCTTCTGTCGAAATTAGCAGGTGAGACACTAATCATTTTTTAATTAGAAAATTCACAGTTTTACTGAAAATGATGGAAATACGCATGAACAATTATCAAAGGCATAAAGTATATGCTAAGTACAGTTATTTCAAAAAATGATTTTGGTGGCATCTTAGAAGCACGGCCTTTCTAATTTTCCCACCTCTTGTACCTGTTCTTAATGATCAATCTTGTGCTAACTTTTAAGCTAGTCCCCTCCCTACTTTACTGTTTTGTAATTTTGTAATTTTATTGCCAACTCTGTGTTCATCGCTGACTACTCTGTGTTTTTCCAAACCTACCCATCTCAGTCATTTTTTGATTTTGTTCTTCCAGTGTCATATGGTATTGGTGGTGACCTTTTAAAAGGGAATAAGGTGAAGTACAACAGCCATCTCTTTATAAATAATTCAATAAGTTGGAAAGCTGGACACAATCCTGGTATTTTTTTCCATCCTTGGTGGATAGATAGACAAGTTCTGTGACTGACAAATCAATGGACTTCTTCAGTCAGATGCAGAGCTGACCAGTCTTGTGTCCCCTTTACTCTGCCCTCAAATCCTCTTGCTACCTTACTTTTGCATTCAGTGCCTACCTAGTGTGAGTTCTTGATGTCCTATTTTTCAGGTGTCCTATTTTTTTTGTGTTTTCCTTAAGTAGTACCTATGTCATATGCAAGTTTCTCTTCCAAACTTTTCATCCCTAAATCATATTTTCAAGATAATCCTGAATAATTAGTGGTATCCTGTAAATTTTAGAGAAGCAAATATGTTATAAGGAATTACATGGGCTATCATTACCAAAAATACAGTGCATTTAAAGAGGCAGAAGATGATATACTACAACCTAAAGAAGCAAATCAATAAGGTATGAATTTTGTATCATTTCTCATTAAATATGAAAAAAGATATTTGGAAGGCATTGGAAACATTTTAGTGAGACATTAAATAATAAAATTGTTATTGTACATGTGTGGGAAGTTATTTGGAGGTGTATCAATATTCGATACTCAGAATTCATCTAGGAGAGAGGGCAGTAGTAAAGTATGTAATTAAGAGACTTAAAATTTCAATGCAGAAATACAATTGTATAAAAGCTACTAAATTCAATATGCAATAAAATACGGGAACTTGCTTACATAATAGCTAGGAAAATTGAATTAAAACAAGTATTAAACAAAAATTTAATAGTTAAAAGTGGTTTTTGAAATCTTCACTACTGTGTTATTTACCCATAAAAAGGAATGGTGTACTAAATACCTATGTCAAGGTGGATTAACCTCAAAAATCTTGTGCTAAGCAAAAAAAATCCAGGAATATAAGGTGACATCTATTTTTTGTTTATAAGACATTCCAGATTAGATAAATCCATAGAGACGGGAACATATTGGTAGTTGCCAGGAACTGAGGTTAGGGAATGCGGAGTGACTGTTTAATAGGCATGTGAGTTTCTTAAGTGATGGAGTGTTCTAGAATTTAATGATGGTTGTACAGTATTGTGAGTGTACTGTTACTAATGCAATAAGTGTTATTATTAGTGTATTGTACACTTTTAAATGGATAATTTTGTTATGTGAATTTCACCCAAATTAAAAAATGTTAGATACATGTACACATGCATGTGTACATATATTAGATTTTTGGAGCATGGCTTTCCTCTATAACCTGCTGTTGCATTTCCTGAATCCCATCTATTTTAATGCATTTGTCTGTCTTGTGTTCATTACATGGGACTTGGAGGAGCTCTTTCCTAAGGCTCTGATACTCTAAGGCATTCCCTTACTGCAATTTGACTCCAAATGCTACACTTAATTTTTCTGTTTCAATTTTGTCGCCATCATTATAATTGTCTGATTCCCTGTGAACATCTACATCCTATCTATCAATACACTCTCTTAATTACTCCAACAAAGTGTTTTAAAATCATACGCCTCCTTACAAATCCTAAACCATTTGGTTAGTCAGATCCTCAGTGGATCCTTGCTATAATCTTAAATATGGAGTTCTTTTCGCTAATTTCTACCTGCACATCATATCCAAAGCTTCTGTTACTTATTTTGTGTTAACTGTAAGAAAATTGAGCTGCCAAATATGCACAAAAATATAGTGAAAAAATATGTGCCTACCACCCAGAAAAATATTGTTATATTGTACATCCATCAGTTTGTAAAGAACTAAAGATAGCTAAGGTTGAATCTCTTTTTATAAATTTTTCCAATTCTTTTTCTTTTTCCCTGTACACTGAGGACACACATGAATATGTTATATATATAATTATTATCTATGTGCTTTTATATTCAGAACATATATGCAACTATTACAAAAATAAGATGTTGGGAATTAAAATTACAAACTGTTAAAATGGGATCCTGATTTTGCAATTTGACTTATACGAGTAAATGCATTTTTGAATTATCAATGTATTTCAAATTCACTGACTTTAGCTGCTGTAACATCTTCCAAAATGGATATCACAATGTATTTCTATTTTCTTTCATTAAAAATACTTTAGATTATTCCATATTGTCATTACAAGCAATGATAAAAGGAATAACCTTATAAATAAGAACACAGGATTATATAAATAAATATTTATCTAGATATATAATTGAAAGATGATGGAACAAAGTACAAACAGAGTTTTATGGATTTGGGGAAAAATTCTACCCACAGTAGTTTCCATACACATTTGTCTGTTTCTGGCCTCATTTTCACATTGCACTGTTGCAGTTGCCATTCCTACAAGATTCTGTGATCTTTATAATTTTAAAACATGGTAATTCTGAGCATATATTGAGTAAAACTTATGCTTTCCAAACATACTTTATTTCTAAAATAAACCATACTCTTCTACGAGTTGTATTATATTTTACATTGCAGTATTAATATTTCACATAGGATATTTGCACACAACACTCTGCATTAGCGATATTAGCTTTTTTAAACTTTTCTGTCACTGTCTTGTTTCCATTTTGCTGTCATGGTTATAGTAATATCAGAATGACTTGGATGATATTACTCTTTTTAAGATTTCTCAGAGTTACATAAATTACTATGTATCCATTCTTAAGCCCAAGGGATGCTCAAAGGATAATATTTAGTTGCTGACATTTCTGGGCTCTATGAAATTCATTACTTTGGTTCCACTTTGCTGTGTAGTAACAACTTTAAGCATCCCTGGTGCTTCCAGTCCTGTAAAATATGTGGGTCACATAATTTTATGTGTTAAATATTAATGCTCTCATTTTTTACCTTTATTTATTTGTTTGCCTTTTCTTAAGTTCCATTTTCCTAAACTACTATTTACCAATTCCAGCTTAAGACATGGAATCAACTTCCAAGCATTTATCGGCAGCATCCATTCACATCCTCTGCGGGAACTGAAACTCCTACTTTGAGATTTTGATTTTCTTTTCTAAATTTGCCATCTGGAGCATAACGATTCCTTTTTTAATAGTTGGTTAGGTCTTTATACCTTATATATTTGTCAATCCATTTGCATATTGACAAATAGTGTACTTTATCTTGGAAAAGCAAGAGAGGACTATAACATCAAAGCAGTCTAGCATGTCAATTTTTAAGTTTCCAGACATATCCTGATTTATTCCATTTGCCTTCAGTGAACTTCTAGCTACGATTGCTGTACCATTTCATAAAACACTGTCTGCCTCATATTTCAACCCACTTGTCCAGGCTCCCTTCCTGCCAAGTTTTCCTCATTTATGGTTCCTTTGTACCGTGGTCATGAACATGCCTCAGTGAATATGACATATTTGTATATGCTCTTCTCGCACTCTGTGGTGACTTCTGCCAGTCTTTGTATATGGCTTATCCTTAAATATACACATCCAATGTCTCATCTATAAGCCATAACTGATTTAATTATGTAGTATTTTTCCTGTAGTACCTTCCTCATTTTTAATTTATAGAATTTAATATATTTCATTGTAATCTTTGTTTGTATATGTGTTTTTCTCATTAGGTGTATTTAATTTCATCAAAGAGCAATGCTTCAAATATATCTATATATTTATATATTTGGAATTTTTATATATTTATATGGAATATAAATATATGAGAAAAACATGAAAAAAATAATGATTTGATGCAATGTTCTCCAGAATATTTTTTTATCAAGCAGCATATTGCTTTCCTTTCATAGCCATCTCTTTATCACTTTCTTAATCAGGATTTCCACCTGGAGCTCACTTCATTTGGTTTTCAAGTTTATTTCCTATCTAATAGATTCAAGGTTATTTTTGCATGTTCGTTTTTAATCTCCCAGCTCAGCATTACAAGTCAACCATAGCTGATAGCCTGCTCTAATTTATTGTCTTGGATTCACTCCAAAAATGGGTAATGATTAGCGCTCCATCCAGTGAAAGTCAGTATCTCTACCCTGAACTTTTGAGAAATTGTCAGTTAAAAAAAAGAAATGTACATACTCCGATTGTACAGACAGAAAACTGCAGATTGTTCATAAGACATTTATTTTCTACTTGAGAGGCAATGGTCAACCATAATGTAGGACAAATTATGTGTTGTTGTATTTGCATATTTGCATTTTGTTATTTTTACTACTCCCCGTTATATGATCAAAGAAATACTCAGTGTTTTATAAACTCATCTAGATTCACAGGACTTACTCCCAAGATCCACTTATTTTCCTCTGCCCATTTCTGATAATGTGAAGTGGATTCTTTTTTTTTTTTTTTTTTTTTTTATGTGGGTACCGGGAGTCGACCTCAGGACCTCATGCTTGCCAGGCAGGCGCTTATGCTGCTGAGCTATCTCACCGGCCCATGAAGTGGATTCTTTACCAAAGGTTAGGAAATGCTGGCACATTTTCAAATAATTCTCCATACCATAACCTAGAGAAGATGTATTCTGCTTATATAGAAATAACTTTTTTATGTTATATTTCAATACATTTTTCAGGCACTAGATAGATGTTTTAACACCAGCAATATTCCATCAACTTCTGAAGACAACTTGGTAGGGAAGCTGCAGAGACGACTGGCCGTGGGGTTGTTCTATCATTGAGTGCCTCTTCATGAAAAAGAAATGGAAAGAAAAATAAAGACCAATAACAACAGCAAAAATGTTGGAGTATTTGTTTTGTTAAAGGCACTAGGATAGGAAATTTCTGTATGAGATCGTATTCATTCATCTTTATTTAAATTAGTTATTGCAATTCATGTTTTAATTGTGAGACAATTCAGTCTCACGGTATGTAAATATTGTTTCCATGATCTCATAGACTCAAAGATTTCAGGCGCTTGAGGCAGACTGGAACTGCTGGATGTTAAAAACTGCTCTTATTATAGTATCCATGTCCTTTTCAAAGATAATCTTCTATCATTTTCAGAATTTTAAGAGTGTAGAAAAGATTCTAAAACACACATGAGCATTGTGAAGATTATTTCTTTTATTCTTATGAAAAGTTCAGCATTATCATTGACAAGTTCACTATTTCTACTTGAAAAGCTAGTGAAAAGCATGACCACTAACTGATGATGGGCCACAGTACTAAAGTTAAAGAGGGAGGGTATTGTTCTTCTAGGAGATTTGTGGCTCTATGGGAAAAAAATCTAAAATTTAACAATAGTCATCATTTAGATAAGCTTTTCTGTATCTTGCAGAACTGCATACTAAACACTTCTATTCGTGACAAGGACTCTGGGAATTCATTGTCAACGACAAATTCATTTATCCCACTTGACTGCCATACTTCTATACACCTATTTTTGCTGCTCGAACACCTGTAAAGAAAACTGTCAATGTTTTTTTACTGTTGCTCTTGATCTTTATTTTTCTTTCCATTTCTTCATGGAGAAGGACTCAATGATAGTTATTTAGAACTCTTGAAACCAAATTTGGCCCAAGTAATTTTTTACACTAAATGTTCAAATATTTGAATGTTTAAGTGACAATGAAATGAACAAATAAATCAGCTTTAGACATATGTTCTGTGCTCACCTCTGCAGAATCCAATGGAGTGATCTGCATTTCCCTTGTCACTGTCTTACATATGTTTCCATTAGACTAAAGTCCCAGGTTGTATATAACCTATTACTCATGCCCCAGTTGATTTCTTGAGTCATAAAGCTCTATAACATTTGGATGCCTTAATTAGATGCTCCTGCTTACTGGAAGAACAGTTTTAATGTTTAAAATAGGAAGCTGAAAAGAAAGCAAAACACCTCTACCAAAATGGACTGACTGGGGAATTTGTTCTTTATCTGTATTAAAATGAAAGGACGTAAAAAAACCTTTACAGCAATAAAGCTAAATATATAAATCAACCAGTATGTGTTAACTTTTTCATGCTGGAATTGGCAGTTTCTGCATTCTAATGACTGTGTCTGTGAATTGATTCTAAACTATAGATTCAATGAATTGCTAATTTCAGTCCTTTCTTTTGTGTGTTAATCTATCACTACTGAAAAGTATTTGAAGTCAGTGTCAAAAGCAGTTTAATGAATGTTGTACAAGGACTAAGTTCTGAGGACTCCAATATTAAATTAAGTTTGGTATGAGCAATATTTCCCATGTGTAAAAATATTTGAACAGAAAATAACAAGATACAAAATCATACAATAATTAATCTCAAAATAGAGATTATATAGTGAATATATGGTGTATAGTGAATACATGGGTGTGCATATGTGTCTACTTTTTGGTCTTAATATCCTTTCCAAGCAATCAAACACCAGATTAATCCCATTAGGAAAATTATGTAGAGAAATTAGTATAAAATGGTTAACAAAATTCTCACAGGTTTTTATTTGTTTTGTTTTACAGTGCTGGGGATGGAAACCAGGAGCCTGCAGATGCAAGGCAAGTACTCTAACGCTGAGCTATGCTTCCTTCCCCCAGTACTTTGAGTGGATGGTTTTCAAGTTTTTTCTAATCCTAAAGTTGAATGGTTTGTTGGGTTCTGGGATTTTTGTTGTTTGTTCATAAGGAGAACCATGAAACATACACACCTGGAGAATCATTTTGTTAAGAGTAAGGGCAGATGAATAATCTATTTGTCCTTAAAATATTGCTGTCACCTAAACTAAATAGGTTTAATCTAGCCACTCATAGTTATAATTATTAATGAGAAGAAGGGTATCTTGTGAAGTTAGAAGATGGTGAGAATATGTATGTTTTGCTTTCAAATATGTTGCATTTATTTTTCAATATTAGAATGGAGGTCTCTTAACTGCAGTCAGGCTCAGGCTAGGAAACAGTCCTATTTCCAAAATTTTTTTTGAGACAGGGTCTCCCTATTGTAGTTTAGGCCAGCCTTAAACTCACCGGGTAGCACAAGCTGGCCTCAAACTCATGGGAATCCTTCTACCTCAGCCTCTTGAGTGCTGGTATTACAAGCTTAAGCCACTATGCCTAGCACGAACTGAAGATATAGTCAAAATGTGAAGATAAGCAATTTCTGTGATATATTTGGACCTCCTTTTGATGTCCATTCCAACATATTCAGATGAATTCAACACGTGTACTAGTCAGCATAGAATCAAATTTTGCAGAGTGAAGAAATGGTGAAATGACCCCTTCTCTCTTTATTCTTTTGTTATCTTTTTGGGGTTTGAGGGCATAGGTTTATCGATGTCTTTCACTTGTTTTTGTTTCTTGAGATTAAACAGCTGACAAAGGGGAATGTATGCACCATGGAAAAGAAGAAAGAACCTGCCTAGTATTGTCTCAGGACTTGAGAAGAAAGAAATAAAAGGAGATCCTTAGTTTGTTTTCTCCCAAATTTGCATCAATATAATATGACTTAGGGAGGCTTTTAGACAGGTGACAATTCTGGCCCAATATAAATGTGCCTTTTTTGAAGTTAGGCTACATCATTTTCATTCAGTAATTCCTTCAGCAGAAGAGCAAGAAAACTTAATGGAGTAAAGAGTGTTGGTTGGTGACCATATCCTTTGTCACAAGATGTCACTTACATCATAGAGATCCCGAGACAGGATGGTATATAAATCAAGATTATAAAAAAGTCAAGAAGAGAGCCATATGGAGTTTCAGAGAAACATTTTGTCGGGCAGGAAGAATACGAAGCAGAAATTTCCAGATGTGATGGTGTATTGGTGTTTAAAAGAGCAAAAAAGAGGGCAGTGTAGCTGGAGAGGAAGGTAGCTGACATGGAGAGATAGGGAATGAGGTCAGGGAACTACTCTGGAGCCAGAACACAGGAGATAATAAAGACTTTATCAAGGCTTTCTTCCCTTGTGAGTGAGGTTGGAAGACAATAGGGAGCTCTGATCACAGGAGGAAGAGAGTGATTTAAGGTCTAGGGAATTATTCTCACTCCTGTATGGAAAATAGATGGTGGAGCTAAAGCACGCAACTAGCAAGAGTATCTGGGAGAATAACATAATAGAACCTAACAAAGAAGAGTGACAGCAGGGAAAGGATCAGATTGTGGATTTATACTGAAGTAAATAACACGAACAGGATGAGAAGTATGCCTTGAGAAACCAATAGAGTAGTATTGCTTTTGCTGAGCTGGGGAGGACAGAGTAGCAGCCTTATTATTATTTATTATTAATCATTATTATTATTATTAGTAGTAGTAGTAATATTTGGAAGTTTTCAAGAAGGGAAATTGAATTCAAAATTTTAGTTATAAATATGTTTTGTTTTAAATACTTCTTAGAACCATGTTAGCAGAGTTGTTAGAATTGAAGCTAAAACATTAGGTGTCATTTATGGATGACAAACAGTAAAGCTGGAAGAAATCTCGAAAGAGAGCATAGAATGAATTCTATTGAAAGACTGAGTCTTATGTGTGCCAATATTTATAGGTCAGGCATGTGAGGGACCAACAAAGGGGACTGAGAAGGAGTAATAACGTGGAAAAGAGAGACAAAAAAAGGAAACAGATAAAGCAATGATAGCGAGTTAGAGGGATGATAGATAGATGATAGATAGACAGACAGATAAGAAGGTAAAATAGCACTCAGATAAAGACGACATGTCAAAAAAGAGGAGACAGTAAATTAGTTAAATGCTGCTGAATAATTTAGAAGATAAATGAGAAAATAGTCATTAGATTTGACAATGTGATAAAACTTGGCATTGGTAAAATTGATAAGAGCCTTCAGCCTTGCTAGGGAAAAGAGCCCCAATGGAGTTGGAAGAGTAACAAGTGAAGATAGAGGGTCTCCATGATTCTTTCATACAATTTTGCTATTAAGCAGAATAAATTAATTCATGACGATTGATTGCAATCTAGGGAGACAACATCCACTATACTCTAAACTTCCTGAAAGTGGAGATTTTATAAATGCTGTCGTTCACCACTTGAATCTATGAGGTTTATAGTGTAGGATTCTTGTGAGTTTGACAAAAGAGACTTGTTGAATGAAAGAAGACCTTTCTGTGTGTGATTGTGACCAAGTCATCTCACTCCTCTGGTGTCCTGTCAAGCACTGACTCCTCTACTCGACACCACTTTCAAGGACCTAAGCACATTTCTGCACTTGACAATCATTTGTTTAATCTAGGGACAGGTTTAAAAAATAGGAAAGAGAACAGAGAAACAATTAAAAACTGAATCCTTCCACTGAACTTTTTCACTAAATCCCAGTGAAACATGGAGCTTCTGGCTTATTGTGACATAAATCCAAACCTTGGGGAAAGTCTTTCCTGTTTCCTCATTATGTTATTAGAATATACAGTGATTTTAATTGTAAGCAGCAGTTGGTAAACAATTTTAAGACCAAGCCTGAGGAACTGAAAGAGTAGAGCTATGAAATAAAACAAAATTAGAAAGAGCAGGGCTGCACATTAACATTCACAGAGATGAAATGTTTTCTTTGCAGTTAGAAAAAAATCTTTTGGCCTGAGCTGATCTTATTGTATTGTACTGAATTTGGATAACAGGGAAATCTGCATTCCAAATGAAAGATCATCAGTATTGCAATATGTTGCTAATGAAAAATAAACAAAACTAACAGGTCCTTTTAAATCTGTTGTGCAATATTTCCATATGGAATAAAGAAACCAGCACTTTATTCAGAATAGTCCTGTAAAAGAAGGATACGAGTGCAAAAACTCCTGCACTAACGAGCCTTGAATGTGAGTTATGCTTGGAAATGTTAATTGTGTTTAGCAAATTTATGCCTCCTATACTGCAATTCAGATAGCATTATCAATTTGTATCTTCATATATAGGGAATACTGGATTCTGTAAGACTCTATACTCAGTACATTATCTGCACCGGTTGCAGCACTTAACATTTGAACTCAGAAAGGAAAATTTAAAATAATAGCTATAATAACAATAAAAAGAAGAAGAAGAGAAGAATATCCATTGCTAAACCAAGAGACTGGGGTCTGGGGAGTAAAATTGAATTCTACTGATTTTAGAAATTCTAGTGAGGGTTTTGTGTGCCATGCAAATTTTCTATACTAAAGTAATTGGACTTCCAATTATTTTTCTTCCTGAGTTAAAAATGGATAATGCAAAAACTTTATTCTATATTATAAACACATTCATTTCAATCAAAATATAGTTGTCTCAGATGACTTCACTTAAGGTTGGAAATATATATTTGAAAAAACACTATCTACAGAAATGCTCAGACTGTATCACACACCATGTAATGAATTCACAGTGGGCTCTTCCTTCTTTGGAAGAACAAAATACAGTTGACACTCCCTTTCTGCATCTTTGGATTCAACTAAGCACAAAATGAATATTTTTTTAAAAAGTTATCTTTGCATTTAATGTGTACAGATGATTTTATCATTATTCCCTAAACAATGTAGTATAACAACTAATTGCATAGTATTTACATTATATTAGGTATTAGAAGCAATGTACAAATGATTTAAAACATATTTGGGGACATGTACACTATATATTCAAATACTGCACCATTTTATACAAGAGATTTGAGCATGTATAGACTTTGGTATCAATGGGGACTTAGAACTGGTCTTCAGCAGATACCAAGAAATGGCTGTACCATACATGTATTAGTTAGCATTCTGTCACTGAGACACAGTGTCCAATATCCACAGCTTAAAGGAGAGGTTTAATTTGCCTCACAATTTTGGGGTAATTCTGCCCATGGCTAGCTGACTGCAAGACGGAAACAACATGGTGGAGGGCACGGTGGAGGAAAACTGTTCAACTCATAGCAGCCAAGAGGCAGAGCAAGAAATGGTGCCAGAAAAGAATGGACCAAGGACCATGTAGAGATCCTAATGTAATGCCTTCAATGACCCACACAGATACACTAGGACCATATGCAGCTAATGTGCTAAACATTTATTAATCCAAAGAAGTTGACAGATCAGGATTAATGGCTCCAATCCATTCCTTGTCAACGACAAACCCAAACACATTTCCTTAAACCATATTTAATGTACAAATAAAAGAGCAATGCTACTTTATATAATACAACTATCCTGCATATAATCAGAAATATAATAATTCCATGTACAAAGTCTCAATAATTCCAGCATTTTCAAGACTCCAAGTCCAACTCTCTTCTGACACTCAAGGCAAACTCTTAGCTGTGAACCTTAGGGGAAAAAAAGACAAATTGCATAATCTCAAGTTCAGTGACACAGAGTATGTATTCTCATTCCAAAAGGGGGGAATAGTGGAATATAAAAGAATCTGACCAAAGCAAGACTTAAAACCAGCAGGACAAACCTTAACTCCTATAGCTCTGTGTCCAGCATCCAGGGTACCAGGTAGTAAAATATGAGTTTCTAGGGCCATGGGTCTCCCCACCTGATGGCTGTGGCATTCATAGTCAACATGTCCTCTTACTTAGGCTGGTGTCACTCATTGCCTGCAGTTTTCATTGACTGAAGGTCCAAATTCCTAGCTTTTCAAACTTCCTGGGATATCCACTGTACCTTCAGCTTCATTCCAAGTACACTGTCCTCTCAGGAATTTTCTGGCTGGCCACCCAGACCTTCCTTTGAAATTTGGGTGGAAGCCCTCCTGTACCCACAGCTCTTGCATTCTGCATGCTAATAAACCTGAAGCATGTGGATGATGCCAAGGTCTTCTGCCAACTTGGGCAGTAGTTGGGCCTTCCTGGACCATGGCTGCAGCAATCTCTGAGTGCCTGCATGGCTGAGCACAGTGAACTGAATTCTGGAGAACCAGTTCCCTTGGGGTCTCTTTTGAAGCAAGTACCCCAAGGACTCATTTCTCAAATGAAAGTTTCACACTTTTGCACTCTTGAACCTGCCAGTGGTGGGGTTCTTTCTAATTTCTGAGAGCTCCTGAAGTTGCCTTTCTTCTTTTTCATGTACAAATAATTTATTTTCTTTTTAATGGCAGTAATCCCTTTAGGAGCCATAACTCCTGTTGCCTCAGCATTACAAATGGTTCCTTTTAGATAAAAAAATTTTTGATTTTTTCAAATTTTCTTCTGCTTTTCCCCCTGATTCTCATCATAAATTTGGCTAAAAGCAGCCAGCAGTACATATGTCACAGCCTGAATTTTGGTCTATATGAAATTTCCTCCACCATATTAATTAGTTCACTGCATTTAGTCTCAGTCTACAACAAATACCTGAGTCATGAGCAAAATGTGGACACATTTTCTGACAATGTGTAATACATATGGCCCCTAGTCCAATCAGCAATGGAGCTGTTTTTCTCAACTGGAACTTCCTGAGCCTAGCTTTAAATTTCTGCATTCCTATCAACATGCTGGTCTTTTGATCTCTGACCAGAATCACCCATCAGGCTCTATTTATTGCATTTTAAGGTTTCTCTAACTTGTATTTACAAGCCTTTCCAAATTCCTTCACAAAACCTGTTTCAAAGGCTTCTAAACTACATGCTTAGATATAAACACAGCAATAACAACGCTTCTGCTACAAATTTTTCTGCATTAATTAACTTTCCTGTCACTAAGACATAATATCCAGCCCTCAGAACTTAATGGCGGGCAGGTTTAATTTATTGCATGTTTTCAGAGGGTTCAGTTCATGATAAGCTGGCTTCAAGGCAGAAACAGCATGATGGAATTGTGTGGTGAAGGAAAGCTGCTCACCTCACGGAAGCTAGGAAACAAAGCAGGTTAACAGTACCACAGAGAAACATGAGGTGCGCCATATATAGTACAAAAGGCCATGCCACCATGATTCACCCAGACACATCTGGCAGCATGCTCTACTTTGAGGCCTTTCTTAATCCAATTAAATTGACATGTCAGGGTTAATGGTCATAATACATATTTTATTGCAAATTCCTGTATGTGAAAAATGCTCACAGCAATGTAATTGAACTTTTATTTACAGATAAGAAATCTGTGTCCAGAAAATTAAATTGATTGCATAGATCTATAGAAATTCTGAGTAAATGGAAATTCATGCCATGTTATGCTGGAGAAGTATTGTGACAACACGGGTACACTGTACTATGTGTAATGCCTTGTTGGTATCTGTCTTAAGTGTAAGAGAAAAGCCAGGTTTCCCCTTTCACACCAGGACACTTAAAGTTAAGCTATCTAATATAAAAATGCCATTTTGGATGAAGTACTATCACTTTGAAAATATACTTCCTTTCACTTTATTCTATTCCTTCCTAATACTAACCCCTTTTTATTTAAAGAAAATCCTTCAGATTCTCATTATATAGATTGTTTGTAAAACTCTTCAGTCTAAGCCCTTAGTATGATAGAAGGATTATGTCCAAAATGAGTCCAAAGTTTCACTCATATTTTCAGAAAATATTTTAAAACTAACTCTACTGTTTGCACGAAATTATCTGGAATTCAATATATATTCTACATAAAACACTAGAAGCCACAGACGTGAAATATCTCCTTAAGATCTTAGAGCCATAATCAATTTGCTTCAGTTACAACAATGTTTTTAAGGATTCCTGTTTTAATGTAGGACACACTATACTGCTTTTGCTAAAGTATAACTTTTGAAAAATTAAAAATTGACCATCATATATAAAACTACACATTAAATATTTTACTACTCATTTTATGTGGGTTACAATAAAATAAAAAGAATTGTTGAAAGAGCATTTAGAGTTGTGGCAATTCTATAAATAATATATATATTTTTTTTCCCAGAAGGAGGAAACCATAATATTTAGGTTAACATTTTTAGATAATTTGCATCTCTAAAGACAACAATTACAAGATAACATAATGATAAATCTGGGAGATTTATTTTATTTATTTATTTTTTGGGAACCAGGGATGGAACTCAAGACCTCGTGCTTGCAGGCAGGCACCGTGCCGCTGAGCTATATCTCTGGCCAATCTGGGAGATTTAATCAAAAGAAAAACAATCTGTGTGTGCCTATTAAGTAACACTCCTTATGATCCTGAAGAGACACTCTGCTTCTTTTGTTTTTTAGAAACTTTTTCCTTAACATTTTGTAAGTAGATACTACCCCGGGAAGTTTACTTGCATTTATTTTATTTGCAATAGTCATTGTACCTTTCTAAATTTCTCTACAGCAATTCACTATCTAGGAAATTAAAGTCGTTTTGTTGTTATAATGGTTCCAGGATTCTGGTTTCTGATTTATATTATGTCTCTTAATATTGGGGATTTTTTCTCTGCAGCCATCATTGATCATTCTGATCTTTTCTACTTTATATTTTTGGTTCTGTCCTATGACCTTGTCTAGTTTAATTTTGAGTTTAGAGGAAAAAATAAAACAAAAGCGAAGAAGCTATTTTATGGATTGCTTGGGGAGTATCACCTTTGCGTCCCTAATCAATATATATTTTCCAGATATGATTTTAGAGTGCAGAGTTTGCCTGTGGAATCAACTTCTTTGAGGCCTAGTGGGAAATCAACTACTCCCTGAAAGAACCCCAGGTTTCTAGATGAGTGTACACATTTTTTTTAAGTTTTCTAATTCTTTTAAAATTATAGAAACTACAATATAAGCAAGGGGGAAAAAGATAGGGACCATGATCTCTGAGACTCAGTTATATATTTAAGCTTTTGCAATTGTGTTGTCCACTAGGTTGCCATAAGCTACACGTGGTTGTTGAGCAGTCAAAATGAGGCAAATAGGGATGGAGATGCGATGTAGGTACAGAGCAAATACGACTTGATTTTGAAGACCAACTAATAGAAAATACTGTTAAGTATCTCATTAATAATTTTAAATTAGTTGAGTGGTAAAATAATGATACTTTCTATATTGGATAAACTAAAATATGACATTGAGATCAATTAACTAGTTCTATTTACTTTTTAAATAAGCATAGTAAAAAATTTAAATTATATGTCTCACATTTTGGTTTGTGCTTTATCCCTATCAAACAGATAATCTATAAACATAAAATAAATATGTAATAAATGCATAAAGCTTAAAAGCACAAAGCAAGAAGACACATAAATTGGCTCAAATTTTAAAAGTAAGCAATTGTAGCAATTTATTAAAGATCCAAAATGATGTGAAAATTATGGCAATCTTCTCTAAAATTTAAATAAAATATTTCTTTAAATGTTTCACTTTTAATATTTTCTATCATGAAGCTTTATCTATTAAGTTATAAATTTGATCAAAAACAACAGTAGAGTTCTAAAAAGGTAAACCTGTATATATGTCTACATTGAGTAAAGCAAAGAACAGTGGGCTTTGGTACAGTAGAACAAGAATTCTACTGGAGATTGTAACTCAAAATCGTGCCCCTCCTTCATTTCCTCATCTACAAAGTTTAAACGAGTATCCAAGCTGGTGTGCATCCAAAGTGTGCCGGGAAGTGTATCAGTTAGCACCAATTCACAGTGGCCTGGCCTTTGCAGAGCAGATGACGCTGAATGAATACGTGTTAAATATTATAAATATCCTCTTTGAGAATTACTACAGTGTGCTTGAAAATAAAACAATAACTCTTTAAAATGTTTTTAGTGTACAGATAAAAACAACAATAATGCCAAATAGTGCATGCCAAGTAATCAACCTGTTTTAAATACTGTGGATTTCAAAACCGACAAGATAAAATATAGCTCCTGAAAATTCTGAACAAGAAGCTGAAGGAGAATGAAGGTCCCTCAAATTTTTGTATCTATTATTTCATTGAGATTGGGGAAAAAGATTAAATACAGATCTTGAACATTTTATTAAGATCAAAATATTATTTCTTTTATTTTTTCTTTTTCTCCAATCAGATCTTTTTGGTACATTTTAGATGCACATAATGATCACATTCATCATAGAGAATTTGTACTTGTACATGATATAACTTGTTTCTTTTTTTCTCCATTCCCCTACCCTCCCTTCAACCCCTCCTCCCCTTCCCACTTACAAAAGCTTTGTTTCCATTTGTTTCTTTTTTTCTCATCTTTTTTTTTTTTAACTTTGCCCTTCTTTCCCCCCCGCCTTTTGTTCCCCTCCCTATTTGAACATTTTCTTCCAAGTTCACCATACCTATTATACATTTTGGTCCTCGTTTACACTTTTGGTTTCTCACACCAGAGAAACAGTGTGGTATTTACATACGTGTGTCTGATTTTTTTCACTTTCGAGTATGGGCTCAAGGTGCATGTTTGTAATAGCCAAATCTTGGAAACAGCGTGAATGCCCATCAACTGCTGAATGGATAAAGAAGATGTGTTTTTTTTATACAATGGAGTGCTACTCGGACATAAGGAAGGACAACCTTGAGATATTTCTAGGTAAATGGATGCACCTTGAGCCAATCTCTCTCACTTTTTAAAGTAAAATATTAGCTAACATGCAGTTTTTCTGGTGGTGTACAAACTCTCCCTTTATACATGTATTTTTCCAAATTCTCTGTTCCTGTATTGTTTTGAAACAAACATTTCCAAAGAAAGTTTGCAATTCCAGTTTGTCCCTATGACATAATTTTTGCATCTCCTAAAATAAAACCCACGTTTTGAGACAACATAACAAAAATTCTTTTTTGCTTCAAATATTATATCCGATGAGAATACCAACATTTGAACAGAAGAATTCGTGTGACAATTTAGTGGTCTATATTTGAGATATTGAAGAGAAAATATGGAAGGTTGGAAATTGTGGCTATCCACGTGTATTTGTAAAGTTTCTGATCATATATGTTCTAAAATCACGACAAAGCATGAAGTCTTTGCACTATCGTCCTGGACATGTATGCTAAGTAATCATGGTCGTATTTCAGGTAAGTCTCAGTAGACAGGTGAGTTTAGGAAAATAGCTTTATTAACTGAAGGGGCAGCAATTGAAGAGATGGCAAAACTACTGCACAGCTTTTCTTTGAGTTGTGTGAGTAGTAAATTCTTATTAGTTTCAGTAAGCACCAATCTTTAAGGCTGTGTGCTAACCTTGATTCTATCACTAGTCCTGGAGTAAATAAACCAAGAATTTAAACTTAAAAATTTAAAACAAGAATTTGAACATAAGACATAGAACGGTGCAAAAACTTTATCCAGTTTAAACTTGATGTTTATTTTTTTCCAAATGAGAAAATGTAAGTTTTCATAGCCAAGATGAGTTTTTCCACAGGAGTGATTAAAACTGACTTTTCTAGCTCTCTGAATCCATTCAACCTTCAAGAGAGAATAAGTCATTAGAATCACTTAAGTAGCTATGACAGTGAACACCAAGTAAATAATTAGGAGAAGAATCTAGAAACTAGCTTGCTTCATCTATGCAAGTATTAATAATTCTATTCATGTTCATTTTCGTGTTTTTCTATTCTATGCATTCAATAATATAGAAGTTCCAACTCTTGTGCATAAATGATAGAGATACAGACGTGAACATGGCAATTTACTGACTGGGGGGAGATCACCTTGTATTGTAGGAAATAAACATAGACATGGATTAAAAACAATAATAACAATTACTGTTAATATTAGAAAAATACACACCAGATACTATGGTTACACAGAGGGCTGCAGGAAATGATTGCAAAGAAATGGCATCTGACATGATAGAAAGGCTGTCTGCAAATCAGGGAATGGATGAAGTAAGAAGTACAGTAGGGAAGGAAGGTCACTTCCTGCACAGGATGCACGATGAGCAGGTGGGTGATGATAGAACCAGCTGACGTTTCTGGGATGAGGAGGTGATTTCATCACACGCTTATTCAATAAATATTGTTGACCATCAGTTTCCAGGAGCTCTTTTAGATGATGGGCTCTTAAGATTATAAAATTAGGTTTGCATTTCTGAACAAATTTACCATCGATAGCTTTTATAAGATTATCTCTATTTGTAGCATTTCCCCAATGCTATGGTATTTCTGCCGGCTTTCACTTACAGCATAGCATTGGAACATACATCAACTCACAAGCTGTATGAGGTCTGAACTCAGATTTGAAGCTCTTTTCAAGTGAAAGCTAAAGATATACCAAAATAATCACTCATATTAAATGGTTCATTGAGAGAGTGAAGAAAATGCAAAATATTTACAGTACAAACACCCATAAACTCCATCATTGTAATAGTTGACTACTGCTGCTATATGAATTTACCAACCTGATGACATAGAGCAATGCTAGTTTATCATTTTATAATTCTGTGGGTCTAAAATTCAATATCAGTCTCATTAAGATTTAGTAAAAGTATCGCCAGAGCTGTGTTCTCTTTGAAGCATCTGAAAGAAAATGTTGTCTTCCTTCAATATTACAGTACTTAATTTTGAGGTTCATCGTCCCTTTCCTCAATCTCATCAATCTCCTATTTCCATAATAGCATCTCAGATTATTTCTCTGGTCCTTTTGCTTAGATCCATACAATTTGTCCAGGATATTTTCTCATTTCTTGATTCTTAATCACATTGACGCATTTCCTGAATTTTACCATGTCAGGTAATTAATTCACGGATTCTGGAAGTTTGGATGAGGACACCTACAACTGTCATTATTAAGCCCAGTGTAGTCTACCACATACTCCACGGAGATTCACAACCACTCATATGTGAAATAAATTTATTACATCCCAAAGATCTCAGTCGATAGCATCAACTCCAGATGTAAAAGTTTCATCTTAATATCATCAGCCAAATATACGTACTTCTCATTGTTTAAATAAATCAGGTATAGATGAGACTCTGGCTATGAATCATCCTTAGACAAAATTTCTCTCCATCTATAAACCTATGAAACTGAAAAATAAGTTATCATACCCAAAATACAATGTTGTAACTGGCATAAGTTATCAGATACACATTCTCATTTAAAAGGGAGAAACTTTGAAGGGAGAAAGACTTGGCAGTCTATTGCAATCTTGAAAATCCAACAGAAAAAACTTCTTAAGATTTTGAAGCTGGAAAAATCTTCTACGACTCATACCTCTGCTTTCTGGGAAATACTATCTTTGTCAGGAAGTCATGAAGAATAGTGCATGTATGCTATAACATTATAAAAATATCATGGATATTTTGTGTATCTTATAAAGACTTATTCCACCAGTAAGAGGCTTCTCCACAGATCTTTTCCAAATATGATGAAAACAATATGTTTTCTTGTCTTTTCCAGTTTCTAGAGATTGATTTTATTCCTTGACCTGTGACCTTTTCTTTCCCATTTTGAAAGTCAACAATGGCTAGTTGATTCTTCTTTAAATCATATCACTCTTACACTGACTGTATCATCATTTTCTTTCTTTGACTTTTCCGAATTCACCTCATATTAAAAGACCCCTTTGATTACACTGGAACCATTCAGAAAATCCAAGTTAATATCTATAATTGAAGATCAGCTGAATAAAGCATCTTAATTCCATCTGCAAACTTAATACTCCCTTGTTGTTAACATAACATAATCACAGGTTCTTAGTATTAGGATATGAACATCTAAGAGGGGTTAGGATTCTGCCTGCTATATTGTTTATTAAGTTTAAAACTCTAAGCAAGGCCGGTGAGATGGCTCAGCGGCTTAAGCGCCTGCCTGGCAAGCGCGAGGGCCCGAGTTCAACTCCCGGAACCCACATACGAAAAAGGGGCCGGTGATATCGCTCAGCGGCACGGGCGCCTGCTGGCGCGCGAGGTCCTGAGGTCGACCCCCCGGTACCCACAAAAAAAAAAAATAAAATAAAACTCTAAGCAAGTAATCGAGTACAATTTCAGTTTATATATTGGGGAAGATCTGATTTTAATAATATGCATTCATAATAAATACATACATGCACACACAGAGTGATGCTTCTATATGTAAAATGTAACTTCATGAAAATTGTTAAATGACATAGCAACACAATGCAGCTGTTTCTTGACACAAAACACTATAAAGTAGGATTCGTGTTTATTTTAGAAATTACATTCTTGCTTTTGGGATTTTCATTCATTGCTGGTGGGAGTAAAGGCTAGTGTAGTCATTACTGAGACTAAATTATTACTGCCTGAAAAAATTTTGTATAAGTATGTTATGTGATAATAGAACTTCTATTCCAAGAACATAAAACAAGTAAATTTTTACTTTGATCCATAAAGGCAATGTACAAGGATATTTCTTGCAGTGCTATTTATGTGGCTGAGAGCTGGAAGCAACCTAGGTTGCCATCGTGAAAGAGAATAGATAAAATGCTTATGTGAAAGAACTGTGGAGAAATTAAGAACAGGATCTTTTAGATGTGAACAGAATAAAGCCAGGTTAAAAAAAATTCTGCCAAGAGAAACATACTGCCATAAAGTACAATTTAAGTAATATAAATATATAACTATAAATACATAATCAAAACAGTATACATTTTATAAACATGTAAAAGAGCCACCCCAAACATATAAACATGATTATTTGTTGAATACAGTATACAATTATCTTGTTTTACTTTCTTTGTCACTTTGAAGAACACTGGACAACTACACTTTAAAGGAGGAGAGGTTTATTTGGACTCCTAGTTCTAGAGGATTCAGTCTATACTGGGCTGGCTCCACTGCGGGAAGGGCGTGGTGGCAGGGTCTGGCGGAGGGAAGCTGCTCACATCATGGCAGCTAGGAAGCAGAGAGGGAAAGGAGGAGCTAGGAAGAGATAGACCCTTCCAGGTCTCACCACCCAGTGATCCGCCGCCAACCAAGCCCAGTCTCCTTGTAGCATGCTCAGCTGCTGAACTCATTAGTGGATATAAATCCATGGGTGAGTATGTGTCCCTGTGATCCAGTCACCTTCCAAAAGCCCTGCCTCTGAGTACGTGAGGATTTGGGGAGACAGTGTAGATCTCAACTATAACAAGATTAAAATATTCCTCAGTACCTGAGGCACCCACCTTCTGAAAAACAATGAGTGTGAAGGGACACGAAGGGAGTTTAAAAAGGGAAGAAAAAAATAGAGAAACCATTCTCAAGCAGAAGGACTTTGAGGCCTGTGGCAAATGAAAACAATTTCAGGTGAAAGGAAATGGGTTGACAAAAATGGATATAGAAGAGTCCCAATCTTTTTTTTAAAGACAGATGGATATTTTATGTTTTGTGGACTATGGGTTCTGTATTCCAAGTACAACAGTGTGCAGGCAAAATGTTACTGTATCCCTATAAAACTTCCTTTATAGATAATCAGAATCTGAATTTCATATAACTTTCATATGTTAGGAAATGTTATTTTTCTTTGTATTTGTATTTAACCTTTTGGAAAATGTAAAATTGTTATTTTATGGGCCATACCAAAACAGAATCTGGGTCAGATACATCCTATTGACTACCTTGCCAACTTTTCCTATAGGAATAAATTAACCAGCATCCATCAATTTGACTAGGACATTAATTTGCTGTTGAATAAAAATATTTACTCAGTAATTGTTGATAATATTATTTAAATTACTTTGATAATTTAACTGAAAATAATTTTTGTATATAATTCTAGGTTATTGTAATCATTGTAACCAAAAATATTTGCTAATTTATGTAAAGTAATACATGATAACTTCCGTTACTCCTCCTTTGTTAGTTCTAAGGATTAAACAAGGGCTACTGTTTTGATAAGTAGACCCCAGGATATGAAAATCTTTTCTTTTCTCAACTGTGTTTATGCATTATAATTTTTATCTTTACTTCTCTGTAGGAACCAAGCCCCATGAGCTTATTATAAATCATTTTCTTTTTTTTTTTTTTTTTTTTTTTTTGTGGGTACCGGGGGGACGACCTCAGGACCTCGCGCGCCAGCAGGCGCCCGTGCCACTGAGCGATATCACCGGCCCCTTTTTCGTATGTGGGTTCCGGGAGTCGAACTCGGGCCTTCGCGCTTGCAAGGCAGGCGCTTAAGCCGCTGAGCCGTCTCACCGGCCCTATAAATCATTTTCTAGTGATGACAACAACAATAAATTTTAGAGCAAAACCTTTGTTTTTATGTCTTTACAGAAACCAAGGGAGACTGTCAAAGTTAATGAAATGCATCTTGGGATTTTACAAGACCCTTGGTTAGGGCATATACTTCAGGCAATAAGAGTGGCAGGCGACTGTGGTTGAACAATAAAGGACCTACACGTTTTACTAACATGCGTGCCTAAGTCTTACACAAGACTAATCATAACAAGTCCTTGGGAACAGGGCACTTTTGACACAGTTCCTCGGAAAATTTCAACCTGCAGTCTGATCCAGTTTCATTGTTGGCTAATTCTCTACTTTCTGAATAGAAAAATGTATCCATGATCATAATCTGAGAAATTTGAAGGTAAGTAATTGTCATATTCCAGGAAGTTAATAGACTTTGCTATTCTCTCAAATATGTGATGAGAAGTGTTACCCAGGAGTGTATGCATATGGAAAGACAGTTAGATAGATAGACAGATCAATAAATACTCAACTTTAATCCCAAAATGGGGGATTTTTTAAATTGCACTTGAGGAGAACTAAATCAATATTGAGTTTATGCACTTCCTAAGGCATTTTACTATCAAATTCT
The DNA here is from genome assembly GCA_028451465.1 of Erethizon dorsatum. NCBI lineage: Eukaryota > Metazoa > Chordata > Mammalia > Rodentia > Erethizontidae > Erethizon > Erethizon dorsatum. The sequence goes on from CM051824.1 coordinate 16,718,481, forward strand.
TTAAAGACTCTGCTTTTTAAAATTAGAGACTCCCATAACCTTAGCCAGCTGCTGATGTATGTGGTTGCATATTTGTATTTGCATCATGGCGTGAAATGGACATTATGAATTTAAGAGTAATCTAGACCTTCTGCACTTCCAGGTAAGATTTAGTAGCATGCGTGTGCATTTGTGTATGTGTGTGTCTCTGTGTATAGACATAATTATAATTATATAATTATATAATTATTATAATTATAATTATATATAATATATATATATTTAGAATTATATGATTATCTGAAGAGTGTCTTACATATTCATCTGTATGGGTTTATGGAGTCCATAATGTTCATTGATGTGTTTCAGAAATATCTGAACTCTGAAGTTGTATTAAAAAATTGTTGAAGTGTATATGTGTGTGGAGAGAGAGAGGAAGGGAGAGACACAGGGAGAGAGGGGAGAGAGAGGGAGGGAAACTGTTTTCATTAAATTTTAAAGTGCTCAGGAAACCCCACTGTTGCTTCCCATCTGCTCCTCTAAAAACTAACAAAAAGCAAACAGGAAGGAAGCAAAGGAGAGGGGCTGCTATTTGGGGTAATTGTTATTCAAAAATCCAACTATAGATTAAATTAAATTATGTGAAAACTGCACCAAACTCATACTTCTGGTGCCAAGCATAATGGCTTAAACTGAATTTTGTTTAGTATGAAGTCTTAGAGATACACCTGAATAATTTTGATTTGCCTTGTTACTGAGGGTGATTTTCACTCAATTAAATCGTGTATATTCTTATTTGAACCTTTCTGAAGATTTTTACTTTGTTCTAATTGTCATGAATTTTACTATTTCTTGCTCCTCCTAAGTAGTCATCTGACTACTAGGGTTAAGTTCCTACTTTATTCTTTAAGAATATTGTGAATTTAACAAACGATCATTTCTATTTCAATTTCAACACCCAGAGAAGACTTTTTTACAAAGAGCAGAGCTCATCGCTGGATGGAAGACTGGATTAAGGTCAGAACTGACACATTATAAAGACTGATGATGAGAAAGATTCCACGTTTTCAGTAATGGATTGTTAAATACCTTCCATCTCTGAGTAGTCTAGAACTCCCTGCCCAATGATAGAATTGTTTCTGGAGCCCATGTGTACTTATTTTTACCTATTGTAACAAAATATTCCCATACTAGATATCACAAATATTGCAGTGCTAAAAAGAATTTCATTAAAAAGCAAACTCTATAAATAGAAGAGAAGCACAAACGTAAAGCCTCTGTTTTTCTCCTTCTACTCTCTTTAGTCTTCAGTGTTCCTTAAACATGCTCTTCATTTTTTTAGTCTTTGTAGTGTCTAAATAATAGATACATAAGTTTAAAGTTCAGTGGAAATGATTATAGTCCCTTATTAGTAAATGATTTTGTTGAGTTCCTACCACACACAATATTGACTTACTTATGTTTTTTATCAAAATGTCTAATTTCACATCTTATTACTGATATAAACTTCTGAAAGTGGGATCATCATTAACTGTATTGATAAGTAAAGTTCATATTTATTTTATGTGCAATCTTATTTGAAGCGAAGAAGATTCATTCATTGACTTTCTAGGACACTTTTTCCTTCTAAGGATTGGACTGCTGTTAGGAATAAAAAAAAATCTTGCTAAGTACAAAATAAACATTTTTTTTTTGTTTATAGTTAGCTCTAGAAAAGTTCACCATCCAGACAGCCTGAATAAACACAGCTGGGTTGTGGAGAAAATAATTAGTGAATATAAATTTGACCTGAAGAGAAAATTGTCTCATTTTTTGCCTTTCAAAGTGTTTTATATCTAATAATCAGCATGCCTTTAGGGTAGTGCCTTTAATTTTCTTTTACAGATGGAAGAAATGCAGTTTCCTTGGTTTGTAGGAAGTAGTAACTTTGCATTTCTGAAAGATTTTTAGTGTGCGATGATTTTCTTTGGTAATTACTAAAATGCCAAGTGCTCTGTAGGCTGCTTTCCCTGAGAGAGTTGCAAGGCATTCAGTTATGTATTTTCACAATGCAATTTCATTTACTCCTCAAAACACAATAAGATAGACTTTTCTTTTATGCTTAAAAATATCAATACAAGTTCTAGGCAGTTTACAGAAAAGTTGTACACTAAGATCACCACAGCTACTCATTTGTTAAGACAGAGGAACCACAATTAGCACAGTGTTATTAACTAAAGTTCATAGTTTTACATTAGGATTCACATTTCATGTTGTACTTTGTGTAGATTTTAAAAAATATAATACAGAATAATTTCCCTGACTTAAAATTGCCCTGTATTCTGCCTATTCATCCCTCTACCAAATCCTTTGCAGCTCTTCTCTATTTTCTGTAGCTTTTTCTTGTTCACAATATATAATATTTGGGATTGTACAGTATGTAGACTTTTTTTTTAAACAACTTTCACTTATCAATACTCACTTAAGATTCTTCTGGGTTTTTCTGTCATTTTTTGGCTCATTTTCTTTCATAGCTAATATTCTATTATCTGGATGTGCTACAGTAAACTTATCTATTCATTTAATAAAATATATCTAAGTTACATCTAATCTTTGGCAAAGTTGAGATAATTTGTTTATATTATTGCAAAAATTTATGTAAACATAGTTTTCAAATCATTTGGGTAAATATTTAGGAATGTGACTGGTGGATTTTATGTAAGCCTGTATTTAGCTTTGTAAGAAACTCCCAAACTCTTTTCCAAAGTGGCTGTAACATGCATTTTCACCAGCAATGAACAGGAGGTTCTGTGTTCCACATTGGGGTAGAATTTAATGTTCAGAGGTTTGGGATTTCAGCCATTTTAATAGTTGTATAGTGCTATCTAATTATTGTAAGGGTTAATTTTTTTAACCTCTGAGGGAACTGAAATGAGAGCTGTGGAGCCAGTGGTCCTGTTACTGAATTTTGTCTCTGATACTTTCGAACTGTGTGATTTTTCACAAGATCTTTAAAAATACTGTGACATAGTTTATTCATTTATAAACAAGGTTGATAATATTACCTATTTCATAGGGTTATTTCAAGCAGGGTGAATTGATTTCTTTAAAGTGCCTTGAATTTCTTGTCATGTTATAAGTATTCATGAATGTTAGCTTTTATCACTGGCATAGTATCATTAATTTTAGACATGAGGAAAAAAGCTAAGTACTTTGGCCAAATTTATTGGTACAACCAGGACTTAATTTCAAGTCTGTCTCCCAAGATTATGTTCTTTCCAATATTCTTTGAAGCTTCTGAAGTTGAAAATAACATTGTTCCCATTTACGACATTTCTTAGCATGTGTGGTCAAGTGTGAAGCAATTAAACTATGGATAGCTACGCATTTATCCAGAGTTAGAGTTGCCTAAAAAGACGAAGGTTACAGAATGTATCTTTGGGGCAACTACTCTTTTTTTTCCTGCTATCCTGTTTCCCTCATGTTACAAGTTGTATTTTTCATTCTTTTCATCACTTCCTGCTGGCTAAGCAGGAAGCTCTGTTGTCCTATACTTTCATCCAGATGTTTAATGCACCTATTAAAATATCACTGAAGATCCCATAAACGAGTGTTTATATTGGTGCCTATTATATGTTTTCACTGTAAGAAGGTTTGTAATAGAAAATAATGCCACCCCTCTGCATATATTTCAAGCTAATTGATTCTAGGGTGGTTTCAGAAGTTTAAAGGACTACATTTGCAATGTTCAGAAGATTACCTAAAAATCTGAGTACAAATCTCACTTCCCATTTAATCAATGTACCTGGCCATCCTCCAGCAGACATCATCCACTCGAAACATATATTTGAATAAATGATTGAATGAATGGGACTGCCAACTTAGGAGGAATATATTAAATCAGTCACACATGACAACATAGTGGGGCTTTCTTCCAAAAAGTAAATTTAAGAGTGGACTATGGGTTTGGGGACATCTTCTCTTGCTACTGGACAGCCTGGAAAACTGTTTGAATTATAAGTGTTCCCAAAGTTGATATTGAAGACTGGTCATCTGGTACCATCATCAGTGCTGATGTCTTTTTATATTCCCAAGTTTCATTATTTTTAGAGAAAAGTTAAAATATTTCAATTTATGTTATTGTAATTTATTTTCTGGCTCTTAAAATAGCAAACATTAATTTAGATTGAATTATGCATCACTTACATTTTTAGTAATGCTCTTACCAAAGATCTGGAGCTTATCCCATCAGAAAAAATAATTTTGTGTTGCTGCTGTTGGTGTTCTTCGAGAAGAAATATCAACTATGCAATACAATTACCTGGTTTGCCATAGGTAGAGCTTTGCAAACTCAATTTCAAAATTTTTTTTCAGTTTCAATTTTTATCAGTGGTTTTAACATCATTTTAACAAATTATTTCAATGTGTGGTATATATATGGATATATGTACATTATTATAGTACATAAAGCAGCTTGCTTACAACCTAAAAAGACACAATCCCTTATGTTTTGTAATATTTTATTCGTATGTGTGGGAACACTTACATATAACTTCTTTATTTAGCCTTCCTCATTTTTAACCTAGGCTTTCTATTTTTACTGCTCTAGTGCTTGTAACAACCTCCCGTACTTTTTCTTTAATTCTTAATTTGTTTTTTCTTTTTTGATTTTTTTAAGACAGGGTCTCACTATGTAGTTCTTGCTGGCCTGAACTCACTATGGAGCCCAGGCTGGCCTTGAACTCACAGCAACCCTCCTGCCTCAGCCTCCTGAGTGCTGTGATTACAGGCGTTCACCATCATGCCTGGCCTAATTCTTTTACTAGGCTTAAATTTAAAAAAAGATATAAAATGCTTATAAATCCCACATTAAAGCAACTGAATAAACAATTTCTATACTCCATATTCAATTCTACTTGATCATGAAATTAGTTTTCTCAGGATAGTTTTCAAATGCCCAATTAAGAGCTTTGGGCATGAAAGAATTTGAACCCTTAGAAAATGTTGTGTTTCTTTTTACAGAAGATGATGATTTGAATTACAACTATCTCACCTATGAGCTTGGATAGAATACCTACATAATTTGCTAAATGTTAGTGAATACTATTATTTCTGAGATTTTACTTGCTTTAATATTCTGTGAAATAAAGCATGCATGGAACATGTTTTGAAAATCTAAGCATTTGTTGTAATAAACTACCGAAATTTTGTGTCTTTCACCTTTTCATGTAGTGGATCCTCTTTCAGAGCTCTGAGATTATCTTCTCAATATTATTACTTGATGTAATGTTAAATAAATTGTCAGAGAGTGGTGAGTTTAGTTAGTACACATAATTTGCCCTCTGCTTTGGTCATTTCCAAAATTCCATTTTCAATGAACCTTGCGATGCCAGAAAAAAGAAAACACTGTCACATTCCCCCTTTTCTCATTTCCTCCCACTTAATTATGGATTAATGAGGCCATGAATATTGGATGCTGGCCATAGCTGTGGTTTGCTAAGCGGCCTACTCCATTGAATAAATCATATAAAATTAGGCCAGTTTAGGTGTTCAGGAAGGAATAGAGAAAACATATTCCTCTTTTACTAATACCTTTTTCCAGTTGACTCTTGGCCATTATAACATTTGTTAGTCCTGTGGCAGCTGCCGTGAGCACCTACTGTTGGGCTCATGTTCTGCAGGATCTGACTCCAATTATGTCTTTTTGTTGGTTCCACTCCTTTGAGCACTGTGATATAAAAGTAACTTTCTAAGAGTTAGTATATAGCCAAGCCAAACTCATTGTAATTTTCATAAACTTGAGTCTTAGCTTTTTGTTTATTTATAGCTTTGTTTTATTTTCAGTACTGAACAGGATGATGGAATGTGTTGTCTTCATATACACAGATTCTGTGCCATGTTTGGAAGAAATATTTAGATATGTATGTCAAAAAATAACGTGAAAATTTGTGTGATATAGACAAAAGACTTAAGGATTTAATCCAGCATAAACTGGATTAATGTTTTTGTGAATGTGACACTCCAAGTTGGACATATAGGAATGTGGACACATATAAAGAAAGAATGAATTTGGAATTCTCCACAGAAGTGAGGGCCTATCCTCCCAACACTTAAGGCATTTGATATGAAAACTTTCTTTCTTGATATTTTTAGGTTTTTAATTTCTGATCCTCTTTAGCAGTTTTTCCTACTCTTCCAACTGTCACATATGACATATATCTTCTCATTCAAATGTGATTTGGCTAATTGGAGAAGGTGTAAAGGTAAATGGCTTACCTAACATCCCAGGGCTGTTCGAAGCTTTGACTATGGTGGGACTTACCTTTCAAAGCTGTCCTGGCCTACCACCATCACAAAAGCTGAGATTTCATTCTCTCTCTAAAGTTGCCTTAACATAATGCACTTGAAAATATTATGCTTTGACCTTGATAGTTCAGCTCCTCTTGCAAATATTGCAATGAAAGAGTTTCTGTTTTACATTAAACCTCTCTGGTTTGTTCTTCTCCTACCACCTGATACATTTAAAGACATTTTTTCCCCTCTGGTGGTAGGGAATGAAACCCAAGGCCTTGTACATAGTAGGCAAGCAATGCACCATTGAAATAGGTGGCTTGGCTCCAATTTATGGCTTTTACTCAATCATTTAACCTGTATTTACTTACAGTAATCAATGCTCCATGTCTTGAATTTCTTTCCATTACTCAAACTCATCTCATTCTTATTTAATACAATAACAATCAATATTTCTCCATTCCCCAGTGTGCCACATCCACTCTGTGCGTTCATACACAGCAAGAGTTCTATTTCACCATGGAATATCCCCTATCTGGGTGGTGCACAGGAAACTGGAGCCTAGAGCTAATTTGAGCAAGTTTAGAGACAGTCAATTAGTAGTAATGCAAATTGACGACATCCTTCAACACCACTGAATGTTAGATAATTCAAACTCTCTAAGGGAACAGACTGCTGGTACTCTTACTTTAGCCCCTACACCGGTGAAATATCGTATGACATTCAATTAATATTCACTGAATTAGTGAATGAATTAAGATCACGTAAATTATTCATCTAGTTATTAATCCAAATAAGTTCAGCATAGAGAGAGACTAAGTAACAAGGAAACCGATTTTTAAACAGTGAATAAAAAGAAAGTAAATCATTTAAAATTTGGATAGATGGACCGGTGAGATGGCTCAGCGGCTTAAGCGCCTGCCCGACAAGCGCAAGGGCCCGAGTTTGACTCCCGGAACCCACATACGAAAAAGGGGCCGGTGATATCGCTCAGCGGCACGGGCGCCTGCTGGCGCGCGAGGTCCTGAGGTCGACCCCCCAGTACCCACAAAAATAAAAAAAGAAGCTACTGAAGTGAAATTGCAGATTTCTGTATTTTCCTTTCAACTCAGTATAATCTCGTTCTTTAAATTTTTTAATCCCAAAGATTGACATAGGTATTTTATCTTGCTTCTCAATCTATAAAATGTTCAAAGGCAATTTTCATGCTTGTTTGATCTTCATGGTTTACCTTTTCTTTTCCTCCATATAAAGAGATCAGTGCCTGCCCAAATGTTTAAGCAGTGATTGCTGCTGAGGCTGAGGGAAAGAAGAGGCTACATGAGGCTGAATGCTCTCGCACAAAGAGTGTTCAGGAATGTCTGAAAACAACGCCAGCTTTCTAAGGAGGCCTGCAGTCTGGCTGCCAGCTGAATTCCAGTTATACCAGTGTCTTTCCAATGTCTCGAACCTGAAAGAGGTTATACTATCTTTGATTAGATTTTTAGAAGGAACTTGATAGAAAGCACATGATATGTGCCACATCGTTTAAAGTATGGTGTAACTGATGGACTCCCACTAGCTTTTTACTAGTACTCTTTAAAACACTAACAGGACAAAATATTGCAGTGGTTGCTTCCCTCTGGTAAATGTTGAAGTACAAGATTTAAATATCTGCTGTGCAAGGTGCCTGGATATTTTACTAAATAAAACACAAGATTTTTTAAAAAGTGGACATTTCTAAGTTACACAAAGTCTTTGGTTTATTTTTAGAAAATAAGGGATCTTGAATTTCTGATCAGTTCAAAATATTAAGATTAAAAATATACTAGTAATCTAAGGGGATAAAACGCAAATTTGATGGTTTGATTTTTCATAAAAATATCCCACATAATTGAACATAATGGACATAATTTCTTTAACAATATTTGACCTGTTTAGTTACTTTATATCTTGAAGTATCATTATTGAATTGAAAATTGTAGCTCATTGATTGATTTTGGCTTCTATTAATTATTTTTTTTCTATACTCATGAAGACTTCATCAGTATGTTTCAAAGACTGAGAGTATAACATGGAGAGTCAAGTACAGTGCCTGGATTGCAACTTGGGCACCAGGATTTAGCTGTTTGAACTTCTGTTTCATCCTGTATAAAATGGGGCTACCAGTTGTCTTAATCACTTTTCTTGCCACTGTGACACAAAACGCAACATCCACAATTTAAAGTTTTATTTGGGCTTACACTTTAGTCCACAGTTAGCCGGCTCCAAGACCGACAGCATGGCAAAGGGGCAGAACAGAAGAAAAGTTGCTTATGTCATGTCATGAGGCCCAGGACAGAGAGAAGGGTGAAGCCAAGGAGGGAGATATATGCTTCCAGGTCTCACCTCGAGGGACCCTCTTCAATTTAGACCCCGCTCCCCAATAGCAAGCCAGTTGTAGTGCCTCAGAGATCCAATCACCTTCCAGAAACTCTTCAAAGAACATGAGGACCTTGGGGGACATTATCTAAATCATAACGTATCAATCCTGGCCCCCAAGACTCATGCACAACTCCTTATGCAAAATACATTTAGTCCAACGCTCTAAGAGTTGCTGAAATCTCAACAGTGTCAGCACTGCTGAACAGTTCAAGTCCAAAGTCTTCTCTGAGTTTTAAGGCAATTTCTTAGTTGTGAGCACCTGCAAAAATCAGGAGTGTTAAACTCCTGGCCACATAGATTTGTACAGGATAAACACTCCTATCACAAAAGACAGAAATAGAGGGATAGAAAGGAATTGGACCAAAGCATCCAAAAGTTTACAGGTAAGCATTAAATTTTGTAGCTCCATGTGCAGCACCCAGGGCATAATGTGGTAGTAAGATGTAAGCTCCAAAGGGCTTGGGTAACCCAATCAGCACAGCACTGCAGGTTGTACTGCTTTTCATCTCCCTCTTGGGATGGCTTTGCTAACTCCCTGTGGCTTTTCTTGTAGTTTTTCCATGTTTCTGGCTTCTCCAACTTCCTTGGAAGCTAAATCTTGGGAAAAGCCCAAATACCCGCCAACAGACGAATGGATAAAGAAGATGTGCTTTTTTATACAATGAAGTACTACTCAGCCATAAAGAATGGTAAACTTGAGACATTTCTAGTTAAATAGATACATCTTGAGACCATATTCTTAAGTGAAATAAATCGGACACACGTGTAAATATCTCATTGTTTCTCTGGTGTGAGAAATTGAAAATGTAAATAAGGGCTAAGATATATAATACATATTGTGAAATAGAAAGAAAATGTTCAAATGGGAAGGGGAACTGGGAGGATGAGGGGGAAAGAAAGGAAGGGAAAAGAAAAACAGTGAGATAAAAAGGAAAAATAGAAAGAAAGCTTTTGTAAATAGGGAGGTAAAGAGAGGCTGAAGGGAGGGGAAGAGAATGGGAAAAAAAGAAGAATCAAGATATATCATGTAGGGCCGGTGAGATGGCTCAGCAGCGTAAGCGCCTGCCTTGCAAGCGCGAGGGCCCGAGTTCGACTCCCGGAACCCACATACGAAAAAGGGGCCGGTGATATCGCTCAGCGGCACGGGTGCCTGTTGGCACGCGAGGTCCTGAGGTCGACCCCCCCGGTACCCACAAAAAAAAAAAAAAAAAGATATATCATGTACAGGTAGAAATTCCCTATGATGAATGTGATCATTATGTATATCTAAAATGTACCAATAAACTTAATGAATTAAAAAATTACATCAAATACTAATAAATTGCTAAAGACAAAAAATATTATATTGGGTAGGAACATAGAACAATATAATAGGTGACTAATATCTTTTTAATTCTAGGATTCTATGATCTTTGATTAATCTGTTGAAATTAAGCAACCAGTAAACTATTCAGTAGTTATAATTAAACCATACTCAGTGCCAAAGAAGAGGGTAAATGTCATTTATCTCTTTGGAAAAGATCATCAATTACCTGAAATGCTACTTTAAAACTAACTTAGCAGTGTATTGTAATTAATGTACAGTGCCCTCTTGGAACCCAGTAGAAATGTCCAAAAGTAAAAGGAGCACTTCTTACTGATATTTTAATTTAAATGAATCCCACAACAATGAATAATATAAGAAAAAAACCTGATATTAGAAGGAATATTGATTTTACATATACTATTTCACTGGTTAGTTGAGAAAATCACCAAATGAGATAATTTCTGTAAACATTTTTGTATATTTGAGAAAAGAGTAATTAATACATGATACAGGAACACTTGGAGTAAATATATTATTATGGCATGATACACATGGTATTTGAGTGAATCCACTTCATATTTTCAAATCACGACTATTTAATTAATTATTACCCTTTGTGATTTCTAGTCAGGTTTCCTTTGCAGAGTAAATCCAATAACAAAATGCAATCATAAACTAAGAGTATAGACCTAACTACTTTTGCAAGTGACATCCTAAGTGAGTGATTTGTCAGACTTCTACTTTCTTAACCACACTTGGCAAACAAGTAAAATATAGTAGCCATCCTTTTTTAAAAACCTCAACCAATTGATCCAAAATGAGCGTGTACCTTTGGAACAATTTTGGAATGCACTAGTTTTTCCCATATAGCTATTTCTTGCCTCTCATCATTTAGAATTTTTTTTTTTAATGTGAGTATGAGGGGTCAATCTCAGGACCTCGCACTTGTCAGCAGGCGCTGTGCCGCTGAGCGATATCACTGGCCCTTTTTTCCTTTTTTATGTGGGTACCGGGAGTTGAACTCAAGACCTTGCGCTTGCCAGGCAGGCGCTTATGCTGCTGAGCTATCTCACCGGCTCTCATTCAGAATTTTAGTACAAACTTGTCTGCATTGCTGTTTATTAATTGTGACATTAGTTTGGAAGAAACACAGCTTTTAGTCTACTGTGATAATTCCAGTTTAGAATCCTACTAGATCTAATAACAACAATCTGACTGCCCTTGAATGAAAAAATAATCACCCCAAACCCATTTTTCTAAATGCTCACTTACTTGTTTAAGAATAACATACATTTTACCATACAAAATCCGAAGAATTTGACAATAAATTGATATGATGGTTAATTGTTAGTTACAACACGCAATTATTTCTATGGGCAGGTCAGTGAAATTCTTCACAAGTTCAAACAGCTAAGATAATTTCGATGTCATCAGAGTGGGAACACAAATCCAACAATTTAGGAATCTTGTTTTTCTCCTACTACAGTTGTTACTGGTAGCTGGGTGTTTTGCTTTTTCAGAATAATAGTTGGAATAAGGTCTTTTTCAGCGCATAGTGCAGTAAGAAGAAATTCAGGTCTGGAATGTAAGAATTTGAAAATATGAATACTTTCAAAGCATGTTAATACTACTGTTACATGTATAGTGATCCCCCACAGATAAATCATGGAAGCAAGTTAGAACAGCACAGTCAGTGATATCGTCCATATCTTCACATTATAATGATCAAGTTTCTGAACTTAAAACATGTGGTAAAGCCTTACTTATGTGAACACATCTGCTTTAATATTATTTAAGAATTATATAATATTCAGCCTGAATAACACATAAAAATATGTTTTACATGGTGAATTTTCCAATTTTCCACCAAGTTTCATGGCACCAAAGTTGCTAATAAAGAGGAATATTCATCTTCGTCTTCTATATAAGCAAAAGACTCCAGGGGCTATTTGCATTCGTTCTACCTTGCCACCTGTCCATTCTCTGAAGGACTCTTTATTTGTTTCTGGACTAATGCCACATCCAATTTCCAACATGATTTTCTTCACATTGTAAGATTTGTATGTAACACCTTATTCTCTTTCATTTTGCCACATTGTCTGTGGATATTATTTTGGCATCTTCCTAGAGTTACATAGCTTTTAGTCTTTCACATTTATTATTCTTTCAAAAATCTTTTAATGGAACATGTTTGCAATACATAATGAATATATTCTGTAAGGGAAAAAAAAATATATATATAACCTCCCAATCCTTTTTACTTCACTACCACTCTTTCCTCCTCTCTTTCTCCATCTCTAGACATCATTCCAATATCCAAAAGGCTAGGTCTTGTATTTAGTAATAGACTGTAGACTTCTTTATGGAATAATAGATAATATGCATAACAAATACCAGATCGTGTGGAAAAACATGTATAGAACAAGTTTCAGGGTTTTAACAGATTGTGTGAACACATATTAGTCTATCAAAATATCCCATTTTGTCTTTCATTGTCAAATGATTCCTCTTGGTGTTTTTGGACTTTCCTTCATAAGAGTTTTTCTTTACCTTCTAATTTTATCTCTAATTTTAAGAGTTTAGCAGTGACAAATTCTGGTAAACCCTGAAAGAAAAATGTCAGTGTTAAGGATAAAATTAATTTTATTAGAAATATAATAATACCGACGTGGCATGAGCCATCAATGAATTTTTCCCAGAATGCTCTCAGTATTAGACCACAGATTTCACATGTGCTTCTGTAGAAATTACTGTAAAAATTGCTTGAGTGTTTCTAATATAATAAAATGAATTAATGTTAGCTTCAGAAGACAAAGGTGAGGACAATCTACACATGCAGGAACATCAGCTATAATACATAAAAATAGAGTAGCTCTATAGTTTATGGAGAGAAATATATAAGTATCATGTAGGTTTTAATTCTCCCCTACTCTGTATGAACAGCAGAGATGATTTTTATAGCATGTTTGGCTCCATTTTATCATTCTTATGTAAGTGTCAATAGCCTCCTCTACTGATTCCAGAAATCAATTACTCTACCCATTGGGAAATGAGATGAAGAGATGTTTCTTGAATCAAAATCTGGGGCTTAATCATGATTACTTTGTCCCTGCTTATTCCAAGTATATCATTAGTCACCATTCACTAAAAAGCACTAAAATCAAACAAAAGATTTTGCACTATTCCTATCTCTGTGAAGATCCTTCCATCTCCCTTTTTTAGTTAGATAGAATTTCCATGATATAGTCTCAGTATGACTTCTAATACACACACACACACACACACACACACACACACAGAGAGAGAGAGAGAGAGAGAGAGAGAGAGAGAGAAAGGAAATATTCAGAATATTATTCATAAGAAAAGCAGCAAAAGTAAATGGTTTAAATCACTTTGATCTTTATAAAGAGATGATAATGTCCATCATACTCAATTTCAAAATAACTCAGTGTATTTTACTGTCACATCCTACTGTAATATCCATAAAACACACTTAATAGGAGGCAAAGGTCATATCCTTTGTGAAATGTAGCCTTCTTTTACCTTTTGTTTCTAGAAAGTCCAAAAATATAAGAATTCTTGATATACTTTTACTTGCAACAGACTGTTCATAAGTCCATTCAGTGAAAGAAATGCAGTGCCAGTGTCCAAAAAAAATATTGGCAATGAAAACCTTTGAGTTTCTTCAGATGTTTTGCCATAAGGGTACTGCCAAGCAGAATATGATTGGAGTACTTTATCTTAATTTACATCTTTCTGTTATGAATATAAGTCTAAATATCCAAGAGAATTTTCATGTTTCAGTAAGATAACTGTAGCTTACAGATTGCAGTAGAGAATATGTGCAACAAAATCTCAAAAACTAATTCAGGTTCCTGCCAACAAAAGAAGGAAAAGACTCAAATTGTAGGTTTTGAAAGTATATATGGAGTGAATCTTTTCTTCCAGGATCTTTGTCAGAACCTTTCACAGATTACTTCCACACCCCTACACCATGTCTGGTGGTACCTGTATTTTAAGAAGGTTTCAGTGTATGAACTGTTAATTTCAACTCCCCCATCATCACCCCTTACGGTATAGTATGTCATTTTTTCTAAGTTTTTTAAGTGTATCTTACTAACATTCTAAAAACTGAATCCAATTTCTCTTGGATCTGGTTTATCACATGTCCTGTCATCATGGCAAGAATATGAAGTGCAAAGCACGGACACACTTTGGCTTCTTATTGTTCGGCGATTACTTGATTTTCCTCATGTGCTGGGTTTTTTATTTCTTCAGGTCTAGATATTGCAATATACTGATATTTGGAAATTACCAATGTATGATAGTATATATTTAACAATAGTATGTCACCAATTTCTAATTATGCATAACTAATGAGTTTTATACCTCATTCATATAACATGGCATAGAGAAATGCTTATTAAAATTTTGCATGACTCCAAATCCTTGACGCACTTGTTGAAACAGAGGTGACTGAGTCCTCCCCACAAAGCTTCCATTTGGAGTATCTAGCGTGGGAAGTGACAATTTCCATTCTCGGGTAGGAGATTATATTGGTATTACTCGCCCAAGGACCACATGTTGATAACAACTAGTAAAGAACATCATAGGATTGGCTTCAGCTATGTTTTGTTAGGGGTTCAGGAATGAATTACACAAATAATAAAAAATGGTTAAACCCCTTGTAGAAATTATATCATGTGCTGGAACATTGGTAGAAACCAATGGGAAGAAGTTTGGGTGTGGCAGGCTAAGTTGAGGTGTGAGGTGCATAATAACATCCTTGATTTCTGAATAAATGATAGGTGTGCTAATATATGTGCTAGATGGCTTGAGGTAAATTTAATATCTTGGAGGTGCTTAATTCTAGAGGATACTTCTTAACAGTTGCAGGGACACGGAACTTTCAGAATGAGATATTTCGTTGTTGCTAGTATCTAAACGGCTTGCCCTATTATGGCCAGTCCTAAGTAAACAAGTTCCTCAAATAACAAGTTGGTAAAATCTTTGCAGTGCGTGTGAGCTCCTCTAGAATCCTTTCATGGTCTGAAACTCTATCAGCTTGTCCCCATCCAATCATATACTTTAAGTGAACATGCTTACTCAGATGTGCAACTCAAGTCTATTTGAGGATTTTTATACTGAAAATCCTTCTTTTGTATTCTTTTCTGTCTTTCAAAAGTCCTGATTACTGACGCCACCTATGAGCACATGCTTGACTTTCTTTAGTTTTGAAATGCATTCCTTTCTTCACTGTCCAGGATGAATACTCAGGTATTGCTTTTCTGATTCTTTCGTTCAAGAACTTGGAGCGAACCAGGTCTGCGATTATGTCGCACTTGTTTTGCAATGACTCCCGACAACAGGACCCCATTTCCCAGTGATCATGGATGTGTGTGGAAGTGGAACAAATACAAGTTATTCTGCTGTGTAAAAGTTCTGTGAAGGTTGAGTGCATATAAACTTCTACTCTCATTATTGAGTTCTTTGGCATGTTGTATTTCTTTGTAAAATCTTTCTTTACTGCCAAGGTCAAGATCAGAAACATATTATGTACTCATAAATATTCAATGACTTATTGGTTGAATTATAAGAAGGGTAGAGACATATTTTACATGTATTTACATATTAATATATTCATAATAAATGCAAGGAGAAGATTTCCATTCTTATGTAATAGCGTCAGTAGAGATCAACAAAAATCACTTCTTCTATTCCATGTTACTGTCTTTTAAGTTTAAGGATAGGATAAAAAAGATGGACACAAATATAGGATCTTCTACATCTTGAGTCATTTATATTTTAACTCTATATTCAAAAATAACACATTTGAAATATTTCTCTTATGCTTCAGCCCCCATAGCACCTTTATAAGAAAACTTCTCTCTAGGTTAATAATTTCTCTGTTTTGTTTCTTGTCCCTGTGTAAGCATAAAAAACCGAAAACAACTATTAATTTTCAAATACATAATTAGCATTGTTAGTCTTCGAAAGAAGCAAAAATGGAATAACCTATGATATTAAATTTTTTTCAGCAATTTTTATTACTATAATTTCCTACTCTATCAATGTTTAGCAGAAAAAAAGATGGAGGCTCTTTACTTCATTTTCTTTATTATTTTTCCCACTTGTGTTTGTTGATTTTCTACCATACTTTTATGCATGTATTGTTCTAGATAATCAAGAACTACCTTGTATAAGGCAAAATAGCCAGTAGAAGGTGTAAAGAGTCTATAGTGTCTCTCTTTCCACTTATGTCTTACTCTAACTACATTTCAAAAAAAGAAAATAAGATGATTCTCCAAGTTTTATGAAATATCATTGAAACAAGCAGATAATCCATGTTCAAAGTTTTTGATGGTAGGATATGTCTCATTTTAATATTTGATGTTAATTTTATTTCAGGCATTAATAAATACATTGAAAATGTACTATTCAGGTGGAAACATAAAAGAGGTAAAGTCAAAGATTCAAATATTGGCAGGAATCTTAATGGATATTAATTTATGTGTCTTAATGTAGAAATTCTATACGTATTCTATTAGCCTTCTGATTACAATTTGACCTTCAAACTTCATTCTTCTTCATCAAAGTTCTTTATCAATGAAGATAAATATTTTATTTCTTGATGGTTATACTTACAGGTGTTTTAAACTAAATTTTTCTCTGTGCATTTCTTTATTTAGTTTTGTACGACTGGATCCCACCATGGGGTTAGCAGGTCTTGACCACTCACATAAAACCAAACAAATTTCTAAACATAAACTGAGTGTATAGCTTTGTAATATGGTAACACCTAAAGGTGTGTTTAGCCGGTTCCATGTGACAGATTGCTGCCTACTTATGTAACTTTGCTACATTCAAGGCTATGCATACAAATTATTAGAATATACTGTTAAGATCCCCTGAAACGAAGCATACAAATTGATCTTGTTTTGTAAGAGGAGAAGTCAGGGAAAGTTTCTTTAGAGGCAGACATTTCAACATCCAAAGACATGATGACTTCCAAGAAAAATTCGAATACATTGAGTGATTCATGATGAAATTTTGGAGCCCAAACACAATGAGAATTCATGATGTTTTTAGAGTGGATAATAACTATGAATAAAAGATTACATAGAATCGAAGTTTGATGTAGCTCTATAACTATCAATTAAAGGAATACAATAAGAGTTAATAAAAGAAACAGAGATATGGCTAAAATGATAATTGTGAAAATAAACATAATACTATTAAGGAAGATAGGAGGAGAGAAGAGGCCAAGAACAAAGCATTCCTTATTAAGTCTGCACAGATAGGCCAAGCAGAGCAAAACTAAGGGAAAAGCTGAAAAGCAACTGTTCATAAGAGCTGCAGATAATTACTGCCATTTGAAAGAAAAAGTTCCAGTAATTTCTTCTCAAAGTAAGGCTGGCAGGGGTTTCATATCCTTTACATTCTTATTATGCTTATAATATTAATCGAAAACTGTTGCTCTCTCTTTTATTCATTCTATGGCATTAAAATATCACCACTTTAAATGTATTCTAAAAATAATTACATGGTATAGGATCTAGTGAGAAAAAAGATCTATGGGGACTATTTCACTATCTCCCTTGGCAACTGTTTTCATCTTGAAACAGAACTCCATTTACTTTCATAAAGTATGCTTCTCACCCAGTAACTGTATAAAAATTCAATTTCTCATGTATGATTGATTCCCATTTATAAACCTATTGAGTTCAAAGTGGAATATTCCTTGCCAAAAATTGATATTTTACTGGCAAATAAATAGAATTATATTCAGAAAATATCTCCATTTCACAGATTTTTTTTCCTTTGAGTACCAAAAAATAGCCATCACCATATTTTTGCTGTCAATAATAAGACTAGATTTGGTGTTTTTAAGTTGTAGAAGCGTTTGTTCTCTAAAAGCTGCAGAACTTACTACACTCATTTCCTGCAGAGACCTGGAGAGCAATCTGTGGGACTGGAACACAATCTCAAGCTGGTGTTGCTTTACGGCCAGCCTCCTAGTACTCGAAACACTGAGAATTTCAGTTCCTAGTATAGAGGCTTTGTTCCTTTTCAGGATTTGTTTCTGGTGTCCAGAGCTAGTTTTGCTTGTGACATAATGCCCACTCTGACAATTTTATAGCTCCAAATGCTTATAGGAGCCCAGACAAGACTTCATGTGAAGAGTCGACAATAAGATAGACAATAAGATAGGATTGATTTAATGGGTGGATATATTTGTTGTGCAATGGCAGTGTGATGATTCTTAACGTTTTCCCAGAAAACTCTTGTCAATGAATGCTACTTCAAAATCCAACTTCCCAGGATAAAATCCAAACAGTAATAGCCTGAAGTTTTTCTTGAAAATTATGTAAGGTACTTGCAAATTTAGTCAAGGTATAAATCAATCCATTAATCTTGAATTTTGTTTCTTTTGTTGCTAGCGTAGGAATAAATTTTAGAAGATTCCACTGAATAACTCGAAAGGCTTTCTGGGAAAATTTATGTTGCTTAAAACGAAGTCAGTCTATTTGGTAAATAGAACAATGCTAAATTGGAAAACACCTAAAGAACATCAATCTTGCAGAATTTTGCTACAGTTAATGAGGACAAGTTAAAATACTGAAAGTTGGTACTGATGAGACATAAGAGTATGTAATGTAAGTATTAATATAACTACTTCATTAAATTGGATATCTCAAAATTTAGAGTAAAGCATTCCCCACTACCATTAAACAGTTTCTCTTGTCTTTTGAAAGTTGTTTTTTACATTTTCATGTGTAGGTAAGAAAGCAGAAATTATTGCAAGTTTTCTTTTACGTGTATTTTCTAGATATCAGAAGTGCCCTCTTTTTTGTGTGTAAAATATATGTGATATATGAAATATGTATGGTATATGAAATAGGTAAGCATGGGAAAATTGTCCTTCAACAATGAAAATTCTATCAAGTATTTGAAAAAAAGATTTTGCTTGGAGGGTGTCCAAAATACAAACAGTTGCCATGGTGGGACATATGAGGAAAAATATTTTAGAAGGGATTAGAAATGTGTTTTTATTTTTCTTCTAAGGTCTCTGTAAAACAAAATAAAATAAAAATAAAAAGATTCTGTTTGCAATTTCAATTTCTTTGGTGTAATTATCCCATCATTATCAATTTCAAGCTTTTAATAGTTTTACAGCCAAATTACAAAATTCTTAAAACGAAGTCACAGGAGCCGGTATAAAATATATATTTTGAATGTCACTTCAGAAACCATTTAAAGTTTTCATGGAAAAAAGCATGAGTGCATAGCTAAATTTATACTTTTTAAATAATTGTTTTTAATAGAAATAAAAGTTATATATGTTTATAATTTGTACCATGATATTCAGCACGCTTCTTGAAATTTATTCCTCCTAACTGTAATTATGTATCATTTGACCATTTCCCTATCTACCTACCCAACTCAGTCTCTGCAAACTTCCGTTATATTCTCTGCATCTATTAGATCAACTTTTTTAATATACATGTGAATTAAATACCGTGGTGCTTGTTTTTCTGTGTCTGCCTTAATTTGGTTACCATAATGTTCCCTGCATTCATCTACCTTGGCACAAATGGCAGTATTTCATTCATTTTTGTGTCTGAATATTACTTGACTGTGTATTTATATCGCATTTCTTCATCTTTTGATGAGCACTTAAATTGTCTCCATATCTTGACTATCATCAATAATGGTCCGATGAGCATAACTGTATGTATCTGTTTAACATATTGCTTTTATTTTCTTGGGATTTATACTGAGAAATCTGATTGCTGGATAATACACTCATTCTATTTTTAAAGTTTTATATGTATTTAATCAATTAATTTTAAAATCATAATTTGGTTTAAATAGCCTGATTATTAGGAAGTATGTTTTTCACTCATTTATTCTATATAAATAAATCTTTTCTTTCTTTTTTTTTTTTTTGTGAGTACTGGGGGTTGAACTCAGAATCTCATGCACCAGCAGGCGCCCGTGCCGCTGAGCAATATCACTGGCCCTTTTTTCGTATGTGGGTACCGGCAGGCGAACTCAGAACCTCGCACTTGCCAGGCAGGCGCTTATGCTGCTGAGCTATCTCACTGTCCCTATAAATAAATCTTGAAAAAAATGAGTCCAGTCATGCAAATAATTAAATAACACAGCATTTTGCATAAAATCTACCATTCGTAAATTACAGAATAATATTGAACTTTACCAAAATTATAAAAACAATTTTTGGGCCGGTGAGATGGCTCAGCGGCATACGCACCTCCCTGTGAAGTGCGAGGACCTGAGTTCGACTCCCAGACCCACGTACAAAAAAAGGGCTGGTGATATCACTCAGCGGCACGGGCGCCTGCTGGCGCGCGAGGTCCTGAGGTTGACCCCGCTACCCACAAAAAAAAAAAAAAAAAAAAAAAATTTTGACTGGGGTTTTTAAATTTTTCTTCTATTTTGTTTCCTGGCACAAAATTTGAATGTTTTCACCACAAAAACTTTCAAGCATTGAAGTGTCACATATGTTAATTAGCATAAATTAATCATTCCACATTATAAAATATAACTCAAAACATTATATGTCAAACACATACAATTACTCTCATGAATTAAAATATATTGTTAAATTGTTTGTGTTCTTTATAGATTCTAGGTATTCATTTTATCAGATGAATTGTTAGCAACTTTTTCCTCCTATTCTGAGGGTTATAAGCCATAGATAGAGCAGTTCCAAATGATTTCCTCATACATACATGGAAGCTAGAAACAGTTGACTTCACTGCAAAATAGGATTTTCTAGAGATTTGGAAGTGGTGGAGGAAAATAAGGATGCAAAATGGCTGCAACTTATCAGTGCACTCTCTACATACATTGAAATATTATAAAAACCTCATTATTATATAAATTTGCATGTATTGGTTAATCAAAAAAGTGTAAAATATAACTTTCTTTAAAAAATTAGGGAGTGTTGTTACAGTAATAGAATAGAATGGAAATCCAGAGGCTGTGATTAAGACATAGTGTGTGTTTTGATGAGGTCAGCATGCTAGTCAATCTTTCCTACTCGTTTGAATACAGCACTTTCATTTTCAGTACCAGATCTCCTTCTTCCACCTAAGCACTACCAGTTTTGGTTCCACTTGAAGCTATTTTGCCCGGCTGGTGCTGACCCCTCTAGAATGAGTACCCAAGCCAGCTTGAACCAAGTTCACAATATTTTCTCATGATTTGATTTCAACTTAATATATTTTAACTGACATAAAACTTTTTTTTGCAAATAGAAACGTAATATATTCTGTTGGGAGCATAAATGAAAAACATTACATTGAGAAACAGCTTGGCAGCTTCTTATGGATTAAAACAACGCTACCTATATTACCCAAATATCTAACTCAGATATTTACAGGAGAGAAATGAGCATATCTACATAAAGACATTTACATAAGTGTTCCTGAAATATTTTTATAACAGCTTATTGATATTTAAATTTTATACAGTTCAGTTATTCAAAGTATACAATTCAGTGATATGTATTGTATTCATACTTATTGCAACTATTATCAAAATTAGTTTTGTTAATCTATATTATCCTGAAAAAAAATCTCTGCATATTTTGAAGTCACCCTTTTCACAATATTCAATATTCACCCACCCATCGACTCAGGCTCTGGACAAGCATTCACATACTTTCTCTTTTAATGTATTTAGCTGTTTTGGACATTTCATGTGAATAGAATAATATGACATGTGGTCATTTCTGATTGATATCTTGCATTTAACATATTCAAGATTTACCCATGTTATAGCATGTGTCATGTTATAGCATGACCCATGTTATAGTATGTGTCAGTATTTTGTTGGCTGAATATTTCATTTTGTGGATAATTACACTTTATTGATTCTTGGATTTTGGGATATTTGGATTATTTACAACTTTTATTATGATTAACAATGCTGCTCTGAAATTCATTCACAATTTTTCATGTGCACAAATGTTTTCATTTATTTTGAGTATAAACTTAGGAGTGGACTTTATTGAGCAAATGGTAATTACATCTTTGCGGGACGATGAGTTTTTTTTTCCGAAGTAGCTGAAACATTTTACATTTCCACCAGAAATGAAGGTTCCGATTTCTTTAAACCTTTGTAAATTTAGGTTATTTTCTGTCTTTTCAGTCTTAAGCATGATGTGCATATAAAGTGATATCTCAGTATGGTTTTGATTTGCAGTCCTTTAATAAATAATGATTGATCATCTTTTTATGTATGTTTTGTCCATTTGTGTATCTTGTTTGGAGGAATATTTAGATCCTTTGCCCCAGTTTTAATTGAGTTATCTGTCTTTAGTTATTAGTGACCTTTTGAGCATTCTATAACAGTTTTAAATGAAATATATGATTTACAAATATTTTACCTTTTAGTAGCTTCTTCTGTTCTTTTTTCACTTTAATGATTATATTATGATTTAATGGAATGCCATGTGATGCTTCAATACATATACATAATACATAATGTTAAAATCAGGCCAATCTTGCACATGTCTTCAAGCATCCATCATTTATCCATGACTAAAGCTTCAAAAAGCATTTACTGTAGACTTTTAAGATATATACTTGCCATCTATAGTAATCCTACTTGCAATAACACACCAGAACTTCTTCCTGCTATGTAACTATAACTAATCTTTATTGATAAAATTTCCCCATTGCTCCTTGTGCTCTACTTACCCTAGCCCTTGGTTACCACCTTACTCTCAAATTCTACAATAACAACATTTTTAAGATTCAGTATGTAAATGAGTTCATGCAATACATGTCCTTCTGTGCCTGTGTGATGTCAATTGACACAGTAATCTCTAGTTCCATCCATGTATTCACAGATAACGTTTTATTTTTTTAAGGCTGGAGGGTATTCCATTGTATGTATACATCACACTTTTATCTGTTCATCAGCTAGGATGTTGTAAATAGTGTTGTAATAAACATGGAAAAGCAGATATCTCCTTGACAGACTGATTTTAGTTTATTAGAATATATAACCAGTTGTGTTATACTGATGTTTCAAAAGTTATTTTTATTTTTAATTTTTTGAGGAGTGTTTATATTGTTTTCCACAATAGTTATACTAATTTATCTTTCCACCAACAGGTTCAAGAGTTCCCCTTTCTCTTTGGATCATCTTTATAAACTACTTCATTTACTTATAATATGAACTTTCATTTATTTTCCTTGTGATAATTTCAGGATTATTTTCTTCCTGTTTTTCTGGTTCCTTGAGATATAGTGATTGCCTTTGTATTTGAGCTATTTCTGTTTTTTTTTTTTTTTTTTTATGTAGGCCTGTATTGCTATAAACTTTCTTTTGAGTACTCCTTTTGCTTTACTTTTGTTTTGGTATTTTGTGCTGCCACTTTCATTTTTTCAATACATTTTAAAATTTTCTTTATTTTTTCCATGATCTATTGTGAATTATTCAAATTATCCACCACTGAAAGACAATAACTAACACACACAATTTAAAGGAGGAGATGGTTAATTTGGCTCCCAGTTTCAGGGGATGGAGTCCATTGTCAGCTGGACCCAGGCGGAAACATTATGACAGAATAATACATTAGAGTAAAGCAGTTTAGTTTGTGGTAGCTGGAAGGCAGAGCAGGGGAGCAGTGTCAGGAAATAAAGGACCAGGGATTAGCTAGCTAAAGTCACCAAGGTCACACCCTCCTGACCCACCAAGACAAACCCAGAGATGTGCTCCATTAATCCCCTAGGCAACTTTCAAGCCAGTCAAGTTGTCACAATGATCTGTGACCACCGCATTCTACTGCTTGCCAACTTGTCACCCAAATATCTCCTTAAACCACTTGTAATCTCCAAACACAAGAAGTTAATAAGTATTCCCACCTAACTATTACAACTATCCTGTGTAGAACTGAGAATGCAATAATCTCTTCTCCAAAGTCTCAGCAATGCCAGCACTGCTGAATGGTCCAAGTCAAACTCTCTTCTGAAACTCAGAACAAACTCTTATCTGTGAAAATCAAAACAAAGATACACTTTCCCATCTCTAAATGGAGAAATTGGGAAGAAAAAAAAATTAAACCAAAGTAGAGCTTCAACTCAGTAGGGAAACATTAAGTCCTTTAGCTCCGTGTCCAGCAATCAGGACAGATGGTGTTGAAATATGAATTTTGCAGGGCTTGTGGGATCCCACTCATATGGCCTTCTGGTTGCAGCTCACATGGCTCCTCTTTCAGCTGGTGCCCCTCACATTCTGCAGCTTTCCTCCAAAGCTATTGCAAGTGAATTCTAGTGTCTCCACTACACCTTTGGCTTTATTCCCACAATGTTATGTACTATCATTTCAGGGTCTCTATGTCTGGCATCCAAGCCCCCCAACCTTTGAAATCTCACAACTCTTACATTCTGGATATGGTTAAAACCAGCATCACTTGGATGATGCCAACATCTTTTGCAACATTAATTGTAGCTAGAATTTTTTGAACCATGCTTGTAGTGACTTCTGAGTGCATACATGCAACCAGGACACATGGTTGCACAGTGAAAAGAATCCCAGAAAAACAATTCCCTAGAAGACCTTTCTATAGCTGTGGTTTTAGTGACTCTCTTCTCAAATGAAGTACCGACACTTTACACCTTTAAGTTTGTGATTTCTGAGATGCTCTCAAGGCATCTTTCTTTTTGTCTTTGTACAAAGTATTAGTTTCTTTTTAATGGCGTTAATCTCTTCAGTAATCACACATCATTTTGTTCCAATATTATATGGTTCCTTTTGGACCATCATTTAAGATTCTCAACTTTTTCTACTCTGCTTTCTGCTCACAATTCTCCCAAGCCCAAAAGCAACCAGGAGTACCCATGCCACAGCCTGAATGTTGGCTGCCTTGAAATGTCCTCCACCAAACCAATTAGTCCACCATCCTTAATCTCAGTCACTGATTTTCTCAGCAAAAAAAATGTAGACTAATTTTTTTTGTAAGAGTGTTATAAGCATGGGTTCTACTCTAACTCTCGAAAGAATCTCATTCCCAACTAAAAGCTGTGGAGCCTGATCTTTACTCTCTACATCCCTGTCACCATTTTAGTCTTCTCAGCTCTTTCCAGGGTCACACATCAAGCTCTAGCTACAACATTCTAGGGCTTCTCTAGATTGCGTCTTGAAACCTTTCTAAACTGAGATTGAATATATACCTGTACCTGACCCTCAGATTCTACTTTTATGTCCACTTAATCAATAAAAATTATTGCAAAATCTAGAAGAAACATAAAGGTGTTTATTGCAGTGTTTCTAAAAGTAGCAAAGAAATTCAAACAACTGAATTATAATGAAACACACAAGTCAATACACATATACATATATATTGTATCTATATTGGATTTCTTATAGCACTCAAAATTAATGTTCTAGGCCCATAAGTATCTACTAGCATAAATCTCAAAAAGCGACTTAAAGGGAAAAATGTAGGACACGATGGCATTTTTTAATGTCCTGCAAACATGTACATAATGATTACATTTCTGTAGGGGATTGATACATGTACATAACACATTTCAATTCCCTTCCTCCTCCCCTGCCCATTCCCCCTATAATTTTTCTTGTATCAGATTCATTTATTTATCTTATAAGATCTTATAAAGTTAAATATTTTATATACAGATTAAAAATCAGACTAATAGGCCAAAGAACATACAAAGCATATAAGACAATTGTACTAATTCAAGTTCCACTCTTAGATACCTTTGCTGCACTGCTCCATAAGGACAGAAATCCATGGGGCTCAGAATGCATGAAAGTTCAATGACACAAAACAAGTACAAGATAAATATTCACAATGTAGTGAGCCTAAATGATGACAGTGCTAAGGGACATGCTTTCTACTCAAATCATGCTATACATACATAAAAAGAAGGTAATGGCATCCTAACATACACAAATTATCAAGAGATTCTATGGTGTTTTCTCTTTAATTGTTACCTTTCTGTGTTAGTCAACCATTTACACAGGAAATGCTTACATAAAAGGAAATGGAGGGCCGGTGAGATGGCTCAGCGGCTTAAGCGCCTGCCCGGCAAGCGCGAGGGCCCGAGTTCGACTCCCGGATCCCACATACGAAAAAGGGGCCGGTGATATCGCTCAGCGGCACGGGCGCCTGTTGGCGCGCGAGGTCCTGAGGTCGACCCCCCGGTACCCACAAAAAAAAAAAAAAAGGAAATGGAAAGAAAGCAACATATTTCCTTTTCCTTTAAATCCTTCCTTAGGCATCAGCAAGGTGAAAACACAGAGGATTGGTAGGACATGTGTTCATCATAAAGTAATCTAGGGGCCAGTGATATAGCTCAGCAGCATAAATGCCTGCCTGGCAAGCGCGAGGTCCTAAGTTCGACTCCTGGTAACCACATATTAAAAAAAAAAAAAGTAAACTAATAACAATTGAGTCAGACTTGTGCAGGGTTTTCCTCATCCAGGAAATAATGTAAGTTGTATGAAATATAAATGGTGTAATTTTGGGAAACTTGACATGAGATTACTTCTTACTTTTATATATACAGCTGATGCTGCACAAAAATGATGTAGCATAAAATTTATTAATAATTTAATTTTTTAAATTTTCCTCAAATGATATTAAATAAATAATGAAATACACATATATATATATACGCATAAAAACATTCTGTGAAGTCAAAAGAGACACCATGTAAGAAATAGATGTTTTAATGAAACATTTTCCTACATTTTGAGTAAGGGGACCCTTGTTTTCATTTTGTACTAGCTCCGGCCAATTACATTATCAGTGCACAGAGATGAAGAGAGACAAAAACTTAAAACCAATGATTAATAAACTTTCAGCTACTCTCTGTGGACTTTCCATGTCTATCAATTCAATCACATATTCTTAGATATTTCTCAGTACTACATTAAAGAATAATGAGCTACACCATGCCTAGCACAGCTAGGTTCTCCTAGATTAGAATTGGATCCCAGTGAAGCAAGCTTTGATTTTGATGCATTCCTCTCTAATAACATCCTTTACTATTCATAGAGCACAATGAAAAGTACTTTAAATATTAACACAATCATGGCAGAATACCACATATATTTTTAGGCAACTGAACTTTACAGAAATTCCTCCAGTATATACTAATGCCAATTAGTATTTAAAACCTTCATTATTTGTTATTGATTTTTAACATAATATTTGGCAAGTGGATACAGAATTCATCTATTTTTGAAGAAATCCTACCAAAGTGGAGATTTTGAAGTATGGTTTATGGGTTCTCTTTACTCACATTCTAATTTATTTTATTAATTAATTAATTTGTTTGGTTTTTTGAGACAAGGTCTTGCTATGTAATCCAGACTGTCCTTGAACTTGCTATGTAGCCTAGGCTGGCCTCGAATTCACAGTGATCCACCTGCCTCAGCCTCCCAAATGCTATGAATATATGCATGTGACACCATGCCTGGCTTCCTTTTAATTTAAAAAATATTTAAAATTACTACGGAGTTGTGCTTTGCTATTAAATATTTTTCAGCATTTGGACATGCATCAGTTGCCAAATTCACGTGTGAATGATGAATCAATACACAGAGAAGAATCTACTTCTTGTTAACAAAGACAACATATACCCAGATGTTTTTGTTCATAAATGTAGATTCAGTACACGATAAAATTACACTTAAATATCAAAATTATTATAAATATGGGTTGTAATTACACAAATTATCAAGAGATTCTATGGTGTTTTCTCTTTAATTGTTACCTTTCTGTGTTAGTCAACCATTTACACAGGAAATGCTTACATAAAAGGAAATGGAGGGCCGGTGAGATGGCTCAGCGGCTTAAGCGCCTGCCCGGCAAGCGCGAGGGCCCGAGTTCGACTCCCGGATCCCACATACGAAAAAGGGGCCGGTGATATCGCTCAGCGGCACGGGCGCCTGTTGGCGCGCGAGGTCCTGAGGTCGACCCCCCGGTACCCACAAAAAAAAAAAAAAGGAAATGGAAAGAAAGCAACATATTTCCTTTTCCTTTAAATCCTTCCTTAGGCATCAGCAAGGTGAAAACACAGAGGATTGGTAGGACATGTGTTCATCATAAAGTAATCTAGGGGCCAGTGATATAGCTCAGCAGCATAAATGCCTGCCTGGCAAGCGCGAGGTCCTAAGTTCGACTCCTGGTAACCACATATTAAAAAAAAAAAAAGTAAACTAATAACAATTGAGTCAGACTTGTGCAGGGTTTTCCTCATCCAGGAAATAATGTAAGTTGTATGAAATATAAATGGTGTAATTTTGGGAAACTTGACATGAGATTACTTCTTACTTTTATATATACAGCTGATGCTGCACAAAAATGATGTAGCATACTACTTGCTACTACTTGCATACTACTTCAACTACTTGCTAAAGCTGTTTCATTTCATGTTTTCAAAGTTTCCGGTTTTGGCAAAAATATCAGCATCTTTATGGGTGGCTGTTTGCTTATTATGAGTTATAGTTATAATAAAAGTAAATACAATTGTACAGTGGTACTTGGCTAGCGATTCTTTAATATGCCAATGACATTTAAATAGATTTTTATAACCATCTTTAAAAATACAAAGTATTTAGTGAATTTGCTTTCCTTTGTCAACCAATTATTTCAAAATCCAACCTGTTATTTCCATAGGAATATAATTATTTGAGTCAATATTATCTTTTAACTTTGACCTTAAAGTAATTCTTACCTTCCTAGCTAAAAAATGAATAAAAAAGCTAGATAAAATAAATCATGTTATACCTTGGATCACAGGGTGGAATAATTAAACTAAGGATAACTGCTAGATTATTTTTCATAATGACATATTTATTTGCATATTTATACAATACTTGAAACAATATACCAACTTCTGGTACATTCATTTTGAAAACAACACATTTGTTACAGCCTATTTATTAATTAATGGAGGTCATTGTTACTAAAATGTAGTACAGTTTCATGCTTTAGGTCATATTTTTTTAAATTCCAATTATTATATTTATAGAAAGATTAGAAACAGTCTTCTCCCAGTGGATATATTTGGAGAGGAAGAGTTGAATTCACATATCAGGACTGATTATTGAAACTTTTACTTTCTGACTACTATTAATATTTACCTATCTAGGTTATTTTACCATTTTTTCTTTTTAAATTTTAGTTTGTTAGTACATTTTTAATTAATTAAGTTTATTGGTACATTTTAGACATACATAATGATCATATTCATCATAGGTAATTTGTACTTGCACAAGATATATCTTGATCCCTCTTTTTTCCCATTCCCCTCCACTCCCTTCCACCCCTTTTCCCCTCCTTATTTACAAAAGATTTGTTTCCATTTTTTTCCTTCTTTTCTTGTTGTTTTTCTTTTCCCTTCATTCCTTTCCCCCTCCACCCTTCTTAGTTTTCTTCCCCATTTGAACATTTTCTTACTATTTCATGATATCAATATAAATTTTGGTCCTTATTTACACTTTTGGTTTCTCACACCACAGAAACAATGTGATATTTACACATGTGCATCTAATTCCTTTCACTTAAGAGTATGGTCTTGGGCGGGTGGAGCAAATGGAGCACCAAGACCCAGGACAGCTGGCCCGGGCACTGGTGTACACATGCCTTTGGAAGGCAGAGTAATCATCGAGACCAGCAACATGGAAGTATCTGAAGCAGCAGCAAGAAGCCAGTAGTTGCACTTTGGAGAACTCCACCAACAGAAGAGCAGTCCCAGCCCCCGCATTCAGAGGCCAAGATCAGCTCCATACCCAGCACAAATCCCATGGCAAACTTGGATGGAGCAATTTCTCAGATCTGACATGGACACAACCACAAAACTGTAAACACCAGAGGTATTTTACTACTTTTATTCTGCCTTGTTTGTCTGACTGGCTATTCTTTTCCTGTCTGGTTGGATGTCATCTTGCTTCACTTTGTATTTTGTGGTTATTTTTTATTTTTTCTTTTCTCCTCTCTTTTTCTGGTCAACTTTTTTTTTCTTTTCTTTTTCACTCTCCTCTTTCTTCCTTCTTTTTTTTCACTGTTTAGGTTTCTTACTTTTCTTTTTTGTTTTCTTCTACTGATGCTCTTTCTCGCTTTCAACTACTTCTTGAATTTAAACTTTCTAGTGAGTAAACATTGTCTCTTCCCTTTCTGATTACTACTTCTCATTTTCTTTCAATCTTTCCCTCCTGTTTCTTCCAGTTTCCCAAAGCTCGGGTGATCATCCTTTGACCTTCAGCCTTGACACTACTGTATTTGACCTCATTCATCACTTTATCCTGTCCTCTACCCATCTTAACCCCCCACCTCCCATAAGGGTAAAATCACTCCACTAAGGGGAAAATCACTGTATACAAGTACATGGTATATGTTTGATTTTGTTATATAACTTTAGAGTTTGTTCCTGTAGTAGGAGGTAGCATGTTAGTGGTTACCAGAGTTTGCCAGTAGTTAAGCTGTACTTGAAATTATTGTTATTACTAACTGTACTAATTTAGCCAAGATTTTATATATAATACAATCCATTTTTTTCCCTTGTATGATAACACTGTGATTATATGGGGTCATAATAAGCATCACAGCCCAGTACCAAAGGATTTGGTGCTGAGCCAAATAGTAACTTTTCAACCTTTACAAATTGAGAAGGTAGGTTCTCAGGATAGCTATAAAGAACTATTTACATCTAGAGGACATGCCTGAAGAAAAGACCTCTCCTAGGGAAGCCTTAATACTATTGATAAATCTATCTATTATAAGAAATCTGCAAGCATCAACATAGAAAACAAAATAAAATTAAAAAGAGAAATAGAAAATGACAAGACACAGATGCAAAATGCAACCCCAGAACCCCAGATCACCTAAGACAAGCCCAGAGCACAATGAGGTAGACAAATTTTTTTTTTTTTTGTGGGTACCGGGGGGTCGACCTCAGGACCTCACGCGCCAGCAGGCGCCCGTGCCGCTGAGCGATATCACCAGCCCCTTTTTCGTATGTGGGTTCCGGAAGTCGAACTCAGGCCCTCGCGCTTGCCGGGCAGGCGCTTAAGCCGCTGAGCCATCTCACTGGCCCTAGACAAATTTGGAAGTCAAACATTGGAACTTTCTGAAATGATAGCAAGTGAAGTGAAAAAAAAAAAAGGTGGAAAAGGCTATAGAGAAAATAATCTCTCAGGTACAAAAAGAAATGAAGCTTAAAATCAAAGATATTAGAGAAGACACTGATAAAAGAATAGATGAGCTTAGAAAAATGATGGAAAAAAGAAATGCCCAACATAGGAAAGAAATCCATGAAACAGACCCAAACAGAAATGCAAGAGATTAAAACCTCCACTGAAAGTATATACAACAGATTGAACAAAAGAGAGGATAGAATATCAGATCTTGAAGACAGAGTTGCAGGTAGTGATCATGAAATAAAGTTATCTTAAAAATAGTGAGAGACCATGAAAAATAAATCCAACAGCTACAAGATGAAGAAAAGAAGAATGACATAAGATTGATTGGGGTCAATGACAAAGGTGGAGACAGCACAAATACCATAAAAATACTCTTCACAGAAATAACAGCAGAAAACATCCCAAACATGGATAAAGAATTTGACATACAAATAAATGAAGCATATAGAACTTCAAACAACCATGACAAAAATAAAACTACACCAAGATATATAATAATCAAGATTCCAGAAATTCACCCCAAGAACCAAATATTAAAAACTGTTAGAGGAAAGAAACAGATCACCTATAAAGAAGAACCCATCAGAATCACAAATCCTCAAGTCAAGAAGAGCTAGGAGTGAAGTATTTCAAGTCCAGAAGGAAAACAACTTCTAAACCAGATTGATGTACCCTGCAAAACTATTTTTCAAAATTAATGCAGAAATAAGATACTTCTATGACAAAGATCAACTGAAGAAATTCATGACCACCAAACCAACCCTACAAAGAGTACTGAAAGATATTTTAGACAGAAATAAAAATGACCACAATTCCAAGAACAACATCAGAAAGAAACCAATTAAAGCGAGGGGAAAAGCAGAGAACCAACAGTGGGAAAATAACATGACAAAGATAACACAATAAATATCAGTTATAACCATCAGTGTAAATGGCCTCAATTCACAAATCAAAAGAAACAGACTGGAAGAATGGATCAAGAAATAAGATCCAACAATATGCTGTGGGCGTCTGAGATGAATACCACTTCTCAAATGAAGAAATACAAATAGCAAATAAATATATGAAAAAATGTTCAACATCATTGTTCATTCAAGAGATGTAAATTAAAACAACACTGAGATTCCATCTCACCCCAGTAAGAATGGCTATCATCAAGAAATCAACCAATAACAAATGCTGGCATGGCTGTGGAGCAAAAGGAATACTTCTCCGCTGTTGGTGGGAGTGTATACTGGTGCAGCCACTGTCCTCAAAAAACCAGGATTAGAGGTCGCATTCCACCCAGCTATTCCTCTTCTGGGTATTTTCCCAGAAGAATTTAAAACATCATACCACAGTGATATATGTGTACCCATGTTTATAGCAGCACAATTTGTAATAGCTAAATCTTGGAAACAATCCAAATGCCCATCAATCCAGTAATGGATAAAAAAAGATGCCATATTTTTATACAATGGAGAACTACTCAGCTATAAAGAAGGATAAACTTGTGACTTTTATAGGTAAATGGATGCAACTTAAGACCATACTCATAAGTGAAATAAATCAGACTCACATGTGTAAACATTGTATTGTCTCCCTAGCGTGAGGAGCTGAAAGAGTAAATAAGATCTAAAATGTACAATAGACATAGTGAAATGGAAAGAAAATGTTCAAAAGGCAAGAGAAAGTAGGATGGGGAAAGGAGAAAAGAAAGAAGGGAAAAGGAAAATAATATAAATATATATAAGATAGTTAAGATAGTTATACTGTTACAGCAGAAGTGAGGCATACACTCACAGGAAACCAAGAATCTAGAAACAAGAGAGTTCTTTTATTAAAAAGAAGCTGGTGGTCAGCAGGTCACTCAGAGGAGTCGAGTCTGCTGACCCCAAGCCTTTGTTTCACAGCTCCTTAAGTACACATTTGGGGATTTTACAAAATTCCTTGGCTGTCATAGAGACCACATCTTTATTACATCATTTCTTTGGAATGTCATAAGGTCCTTCTCAAAACATGAGGATAATTGACACAGAGATGGGGGCCATGGTCAGTTTGACCACCTTGTGCTAAAACTGTTTCTCCTTCTATGGGTTTTATGGTTAACTGGGAAGGGGTTTGAGGAGTGAGTTTATCTGTGGGTTAGTGCCTTAATATCTAATAGGATTGGGGAGTGAGTACATCTAGAGGTTAAGTGAAGACAAACTGGAGTCTAAAAAAGAAAATGGAGTCACTTTAGCCATATCAATACTACTAATTTTTATTAGTTCATTTGAAAGAAACGTGCTTATATTGTTTGATCAATTTTTCATGCCTATATCTTGTATTATGAGCACCTACTTTGAAGATAACAATATGCAATGTATTAACCATTATTACTCTCCTATTGTTTTAAAGTTTTGTATCATTGTTTTTATTGTTTTTTCTCTTTAAAATAAAGAGTATTGTCCTTAGGTGAATTCATTTACCTAGAAATGTCTCAGTTTTTCCTTCTTTATGGCTGAGTAGTACTCCATTATATAAAAGAACCCCACATTTTCTTTATCCAGTCATCAGTTGATGGCCATTTGGGCTGTTTCCAAGATGTAGCTATTACAAACAGAGCAACTGGGATCCCATCCTATTAAAAAGCTTTTGCACAGCAAAATAAATAGCCAAAAGGGTGAAGAGACAACACAAAGAGTGTGAAAAAATATTGCCAGCTGTTCCTGAGACAAAGGACTAATATGCAAAATATAGAAAAAACTCAAAAACCTCATACCCCCCATTTTATTTTATTTTATCTTATTTTATTTTTTTGTGGGTACTGAGGGTTGACTTCAGGACCTCACATGCCAGCAGGTGCCTGTGCCACTGAGTGATATCACCAGCCCTTTTTTTGTATGTGGGTACTGGGAGTCGAACTCAGGACCTCGTGCTTGCCAGGCAGGCGCTTATGCTGCTGAACCATCTCACTGGCCATACTCTCCATTTTAAAGACTCAATTCAAAAATAGGCATCTGAAATGAATGGATACTTCTCAGATGAAGAAACAGAAATGGCGGCTAAATGTATGAACAAATTTTCAACATCACTGGTTGTCTTAGTTACTTTTCTCACTGCTGTGACAAAATACCTGACACCCAAGATTAAGGGAGGAAAGATTTAGTTAGCTCACAGTTTGTAGAGGTTTCAGTCTGTAATCAGCTGGCTCCCAGGCAAGGGTGTCATGGCAAAGGGCCAACCATTCATGGCACTGGAAGACAGCAGCAGCAACAAGAGCAAAAAGGAGGAGCAAGTCTCTTTTGCTCCCTTATATGGTATGCAGGCTATGCACCTTCAGGTGGGTATAGCACTTACACCCTCAATTAAAGCACTAGACAACGAAAAAAATCACAAACTCTAGATTTAACTGCCTCTGAAAAGCCTGCCTCCCATGACTGCATGTGGCTTTTTGGGGACACCCAGACACAAACCATACCATTCCACCCCTGGCCCCCCAAGGACTCATGCATATCCCTTTATGCTAAAGGCATTTAATCCATCTCTAAGAGTTGCCAAAGTCCTGTTTCAACATTGTTGAAATATCCAAGTCCTCAGCCTCCTCTGAGATATAAGGCAAACTCTTAGCTGTGAGCTTCTTTATAAATGAAAAGAAAGTTAAACATTTCCAACATTCAAAGGTACAAAATAGATATTTTCATTCCACAAGTTACAAACAGGGGGATACAAAAGAATAGGACCAAAGCAATTTCACAATCCTGCAGGGCAAACATTAAGTCCTGTAGTTCCATGTGCAGCATCCAAGGCAATCTCTGGCATATTATCAGCTCCATAGGGCTTGAGTAATTCTGCCCCTATGGTACTTCAGGTGGTAGTAGCTACTAGGGCTTCTCTCTTATGCCTGCTTTTCTCCCTCCTTGTAGCTTTCTTTAGATGACCCACGTTCCTGGCTTCTCCAAACTTCTGGGGTCTCCATTGCACCTTTGGCTTCACCCTCACAGTTTCACACACTCTCCTCTCAGGGGCACACAGCCTGGCCTCCCAGGCCTTCTGAAATATGGGTGGAAGCCTTCTTAACCCCACAACCCTTGCATTCTGCGTGCACCTAAATCCAGGACCACAAGGATGATGCCAAGGTCTGCTGTCAGGCTTCCTTCTACCTTGGCTGTAGGGAGGAAGTGCCTGGATCCACTCTGAATCTAATTCTGAGAAAAAAAATTTCTATGCTGCCACTATTCTGGAACACAGTGCAGCTGCCACCATTCTGGAACATGGTGCTCTGCAGTTTTCTCCTCAAAGCAAAATTTTTCACTTTTGCAGTTTTGAGGATGCAAAGGATGGAGTACTGTTACTCTTTGTGTTGCCCTCAGGCCACCTTTTTATCCCCCTGTTCCTTCTCAGCAGTCAAGATCCCCTCTGCTCTATCTTTGCAGTCCACAGCTTTACTGGAGCTTCATTTCTGACCAAACTCACAATGCTTTAAATCATTCTGTTGGCCTCTTTGCTCTTGCATCTCAACATAAATCTGGCTAAAAGCCCCCAAAAGTAGCCATGCCACTGTCTCAACATTTGACTGTCTTGAAATTATTTCTGCCAGATTAATTAATCTGCTGCCCTTAATCTCAGTCTTAGGCAAAGTCCCTGGACATGAGCAAAATGCAGACAAACTTTCTGCTAAGCCATAACATACATTTTCTGGAACACAATAGCCAATGCAGTCCTTCCCAGCAGAAACCTCCTGAGCCAGGTCTTTACCACTAGGATTTCTATCAGCCTTCTGGTCTTCTGAATTCTGACCAGAATCTCCCATACAGAATAGCCTAAGGCATTCCAGTTCTACTTTTTCAGCCAGCATCTCTGAACCTTTCCAAACTCTTCACACAAGCCATTCCTAAAGGCTCCTGAACCACATGGTCTGGTATAGTCAAAGCAATGAACCCACTTCTTTGGTACCAAATTCTGTCTTAGTTATTTCTCTGTCATTGCTGAGACAAAATACCCAACATCCAAAGTTAAAAGAGGGAAAAGGTTTATTTAGCTCACAATTTTTAGAGGTTTCAGTCTATAATCAGCTGGCTCCAAGGCAGGGTGTCATGGCAGAGAGGCAGCCATCAATAGCGCTGGAAGACAGCAGAAACAACAAGAGCAAAAGGGAGGAACAAGACTCTTTTTCTCCCTTTTATTGTATGCAGGCTACCCATCCTAGGGTGGGTACAGCACTTACAGCCCTAATCCCAGCACTAGACAATGAACCAATCACAAACTCTAGATTCAGCCACCTCTGAAAAGCCTACACCCCATGACTGTATGAGGTTTTGGGAGGACCTCCAGACACAAACCATGACACTGGTCATTCGAGATATTCTAATTAAAATAGTGCTGAGATTCCGTCTTACTCCAGAAAGAATGGCTATTATTAAGAAATCAACTAATAATGAATATTTGTGTGGCTGTGGGGGAAAAAACCCTTTTCCACTGTTAGTGGGAGTGTAGATGGTGCAACCACTGTGGAACTCACTATGGAGGTTACTCTAAAAACTAAAACTAGAGGTTCCCTTTGATCCAGCTCTTCCCTTTCTTGGTATCTTCATTATTTTTTTTTTTAATTACTATGGTTTTAAATAAAAGTAAAACAAAAAAGGCCAATGAGAAATTCACAGTGGCAGAGAAGTATTAATAAGAGTGATATTGTATATTAAATTTGAAGGTCTTATTTTCCTTTTCTATTTCACTCCTGCTCTAGTCTTTTTTTTTTTTCCAGCTTATGGTAGCACAAGACTATGTTATTTCAAGGTGATTTAATGTAATGACCCTGCTTTTTTAGTCTACTGTAATTTTCGTGGTATCATCATACTCTAATTCTGACTTCTCTCATGATGAAAAAAAATGACTGGTGAAAATCTCAGCTTCATACTTGAACACTAAGTAGTACAAAAAGTAGGGTCAAGGACTTGAATTCTGATAGATCTCTCAAAACGTACCTTCTGAAAGAAGGTCCACAGGAATATGTATCTTGGGCCTATTGACAGTTGTTCATGTGACAACTTATAAACACATAATCTTAATCCAAAGAATGATAATGCATTGTTTTAAAATCATGAGTTACCTGAATTATTTATTCACATGTGAACATCTGGATGGATAAGTCAAATATGAGATTGCCTTTTCTAGGCTTGAAAAAAATATTCTGATCCATCTTCCCAGGACATATCCATGAAAACAGAGAAGGATGTTTTTCACTACATTTGTTCTGCTGTAATTGTTTTGCTCAAATATTGAGTAAAATGTTATTGTGCGTATATAAACTTAGACAGAAGTGTATACCACACAAATACACACATTGCACAGATCAGCCAAAATGAATCTGATGACAACAATCCTTATTAAGAATAGCATTAACAAAAGATTCTATTCATGATAGTGGCTCGAGAATTCTTGTGCAGCAAAGATAGGGAAACCAAATGGTCAATATACGAGAGCTCAGTTCCTCACATTGGTATTCAGTGCCAAAATCTAATTAGAGAAAGAGAACTTCATGGGGGCAGAGAAAGAGAGAGAGAGAGTAAAACTAGGTCACTGAGTTCCTTAATTAGTTGATTTGGAAGATAGGCAGGGTCTACATTATAGAGTAGGAGAATTGGTTGTTTGGATAACTCAGTTGAGTTATTTATTATCTTCATATGCCCGACTCTGAGTTGAATAACAGGATCAAGAACAGGGTCATAAGTACCTTTTGCAAATGGAATAGATGAGAGAATAAAAATTGACTTGGCATTGAGAGTGAAGTAACAGACATTTCAACTAAAGCTATCCAGAAAGTTGTGGGCTGATTTGCTGATATACTTGGAGATTAATTATGAAAACCTGCACTATGAATCAGAAGAGAGATTTTGAAGTTTGGCAGGCTTTGCAAATCAATGAAGTGATATCTAAAAGGCAGAATGCATAATTCATTACAGAGCTCCTAAAGGTGAGCCACAGGCATAAAATACATAGCTCCTACAGCAACCCAGAGGAGCTAATAAGGATGCTTAAGGGGGATGGACAGGAAGGTAAGGTTGACAGGAAATATTGACATTTTATGAAATTTTAAAAATTTACATAACTATTTGCATTTATAAGATGTATCCTATTTTGTTTGCTTTTAAACTTTTCTTTTAGAGTGTTTCTGAGCATGCCTGTAGGTTGGACCATACCGCTATGCAGTAGGTTATGTGACCTGCCTGCATGCCGAATAAAACAGATAAGGGAGCTATGATGCCACCCACTACCAAAATATAGAATCCGTCTAGCCATCCCACCCAAACATTCATTGAAAAAAATGCATGACAGAAAGATTCAATTCTCATGGCCATTCTCTTCTCAAATTTCATACCAAAGTATAATCCATCTTTAACCTACAAACTAGAAACTGAACTGGTTGGAAAGGTTCCAGCCGCTCAACAGTAGCATGAGAAAGTTATACATAATCTTAAGCCCCATTTTTATCCAAGACAAACCAAAATTATTCAGTATGCCACCAACAGATCTGGTCTTTTTGATGCCATTTCATAAGTAGAATTTGCAGAAACCGAGTCCATCATAATCAATACATTAGACTGTAAAGTGTGAGCCTTATGGACAGAAGAAATGCAAATAATATATACAACAGAAATCATGCATAAGTCATAAATTTAGAAAGAGCATTACTGATAAATACAATTTTTAATAACTTTGTATTATTAGTACATGTTTGCAGTACACAGTGATTACATTCATTGTGGGGAATTAGTACATGTACATTACACATCCCAATTCTTTTTTTCTCCTTTCCCTTGAACTTCTTTTTCACCAATATCTGATTCATTTAGTTGTTTTATCAATCCTTATTGTCACACATGCAGATACCAGCCAGACTACCGCAAAAAAACATATAAAACACATAAGACAATTATACTAAGTCCAGGTATATTTTTCGAAGCATTTTCCGTGCTGGATTACAATGATTTTTTTCTCTCTTTTTCCCTCTTGTTCGTCTTTTATTTTGCATTTTATTTATATATTGAGTTTCTCATACAAGAGAAACCATGTGATATTTAAGCTAGTGTGTCTGATCTAATTCACTTTTTAAAATCAAATCTAAACAAAATATGAGCTATATTTTACACATATCTTTAACAGTTTAGCAAGACTAAGCCTCATTTTAATGGGCTGCATAGAATAGTTGTGGGTTTGGATGGTGTGATTAAAATATTCTGTGGTTCTTTAAATGATGAAATTGCTTCTGTCAATAAAGTTGACAATATTTCAATGAATTCTTCCAGGTGTACAACTACGGATAGCAAAGATAACCAAAGCCATTATTCTTCAAAATGTTTTAGTAAAACACTTCCTCCAGGACTTCTGGTGATACTGAATATTCTAATCCTATCTTATGAGAAGCATATCCTACTGTGATGTTTACTGTCACTCCTTTTTTTTTTTTGCCTTGAAACTAAAAATAAAATCGAGATTACCAAGGATATTAGCTGTAAGTATAAGTATTTTTTCAAACCTTCAGAGGCAGACTTTCTGAAAGTAGCTAATAGTATCAATAAAATGATTTCAAAAATCTTGGCTTAAAATCCAAGAAGCGCAAGAATAGTAGATCAATGTAAGCCACATAATTAGATGGAAAATGGTCTTTCTTAATTAATTTCTTGCTCCTTAATTATAATCTTTTAATGTAGTGTTGAGGGCAAAGTACTGTATATGAATTTTACATTGTGCAATTGATTTCAAGGGATGAAAATATTTTTCAAAAACATTTTGATAACTATCACTTTATAAGTATATTTGTACTACAGCAAAAAATTATTTAGAACCACAGCATTCTGGTGAATAAAGACTAATTTATTCACCTTATAGAAAATATTTGAAAATAAGTTTCTTTTTGTTTGGCTTAATGTAAATAATCACTTGTATTCTGCTGATAGTGAATCTATAAAAGTTCATAAATAAGTTCACATCTCTTGTAAAACTGAGATGGATCGGTGATGTGTAGTTGGCAGTGGCTTAATGATGATGACAATACAGTATCTGGTTCCAGCCACTACTTGACCAATTCAGAAATTAAAAATCTATGACTCTATAAGTATACAATCACTATTAGATTACATTAATCTCTAAAGCAAATATAATTAATATAAATGATCATTCAAATAGACTAAGATATACTTTTTTATCTGTTTTGTCCACAGAGCAAAAGTAAATTTTAATAATTTCTTCTAAGAGTAAAATATTAATATTTTCTGTGTGCATAAGTATACAGATGTAGATGGTAGAGATTATACATATGAAGCTCTCAAGAAAGGCAAATTTTTCACATTAGCTTTGTTTTTTTCTAGTAATTAACATAGTGATACGTGCTTAGTTTTATCTAAATTACTACTGCAAAATCTTACTGCATGTTATTACGAGAGACGGCTTTCTTTTACTTTGGAAAATTTTTAATTATGGAATTAATGTACAATATTTTCTTCATTTTAATTCATCGTTACTCTCACTTACATTTATTAAAATTCATTTTAAATAATATAAAAGTCTTAAAGTAGTGTAATTTGCTGTCACATATTTTACTTCCATACATGTTTCAAGCCCCATAGTTTATGGTATTTTGATTTAAGAAGAAAGTATTTATCATAGCAACAAGTGCGAAGAAATGCATGTACCCATGATTTGTCACTTCTGAAACTCTTCATTCCTTCATTTAGACTCAGATTTCCACCTGACATTATTTTTCTGCAGTCAGAATAATTCCATTTAATACTTGTTGTAAAATATATTTACAATGAATTCCTAAAGGTTTTTCTTTTTCAATGTTTTACTTTTGCCTTCATTTCTAAAAGTTATTTCATTTGATATATAATTTATGGTTTTCAATTTTTTTCATTCAGTACTTCACAGAACCCACTCCATTCATTGTATTTTAACTTTCTTTCTTTCTTTTTTGTGAGTACCGGGGGTCGAACTTAGGACCTCGAGCACCAGCAGGTGCCCCAGCCGCTGAGCGATATCACCGGCCCTTTTATCGTATGTGGGTACCGGGAGTTGAACTCAGGACCTTGCGCTTGCCAGACAGGCGTTTATGCCGCTGAGCTATCTCACCGGCCCTTAGCTTTATTTCTGACCATAAGGAAATAATGTTACTCATTTCCTCTGTAATATGTGTATTTTCTTCTGATTGTTTTTATATTGCTTTCTTGATAGCTTACTTTTAGAAATTTGGTGGTAATATGCCTTGGTGGAGTTCTTTTTTGCATTCATTCTGTTTGACTTTGAGTTTACAGACATTAGTTTTATGCTTCTCATCAAATGCTATATATATATTCAACTTTACTTGGTTTATTTTTTGGGTGTATTTCCGCTCACTTTCTTCTTCAATTCCAATTATACTACTTCTGTATAGCAACGAAGTTTTCCTTAATTTTTTCATTCTTTTTCTGTCCCTTCAGATAATTGTATTGTCTTTCTTCAAAAGATTTTTTGGAAGGAGTTGGGCAGTATCTAATCTATGTAGTGCATTTAAAAATTTTTACATACTGTATTTTTTTATGTGTAGAAGTTCCATTTGGTTCATCTTTTATTTCATATTTTGTTCATATTTTCCTTTAAACTATTGCACATATTTAAAAAGTCTGTTTCAGTGTTTATGTTCCCTGATTTTATCACACCCTCATTTGTCTATTTTTACCAATTGACTTTTCTGACTGTTGGTGTGTCCGGTGATTTTTGTTTGAATACTGGGTACTATGGATGTCACATTATTGAGTCTTTGGATTTTTTCTGGTCTTTTTTAAAAATAACAGGTATTGTTCTTGTAGGAATTAAAATCAGCTGAGGTGCAACATAATAATGTTGAGTTTGTTGATTTAGTTGTAGTTAGAATAGGCCTAGAAGAGGCTTTAACTCAGTGTTAGTTTAGCTCTACTTGTAAAGCATGAACTTTCTTGGTATTCACTGAATATTTCATATTTGTAATGATGTGTATCTTCTCTGGCCATCTCAGAACTTAAAATTTTTTCATCATTGTGACAAATATG
This sequence comes from Erethizon dorsatum, assembly GCA_028451465.1. NCBI lineage: Eukaryota > Metazoa > Chordata > Mammalia > Rodentia > Erethizontidae > Erethizon > Erethizon dorsatum. Next base: position 16,760,676 of record CM051824.1, read on the forward strand.
CTAATTCTGAAGTTCATAAATTCTAAGTATGTTGTGTATAGTTTCAAGTTTTTACTTAGGAGTGTATGGCTTACTTAAAATCTCAATGTACAAGGTAATCTCTTTGAGGAATTTTTAAAGAGATTTTACTTTTTCTTTCTTTTTTTAAATAAATTCAATGATGTTGTCCTGTGGCACCCTGTCTTCAAAATGCCTCTGTCCCATTGGCCAAAACACCAATCCTTTGTCGCTGTGATCTCCTGAAACCACTTTCAAGCACTGTGTTTGAGTAACTACCGCAATATTTAAAGCTGACCACACACCTTGCTATTTCTTGGCCTTCTTGATACTTTTTCTGTTGCAAATGTTGCCATTGTTAAGCACTCAGTCTTAGACATTTATTTGTAAATTTTTATTTATTCTCCATATAACCTCTTTCACTTATATCTAAATCTGTGACTTTCATGTATTACACAGCCTTCTAAATCTATCTTCATTTCAAATATTGGTGCTGAATGCCAGACACATGGATCAAACAGCTTATTCACAATGTTTACTTAAATTTCTAGTAATTCTCATAAAATCGAGGTTAACGTGCTCCCAATAAACCTTCATTTACCATTTCTTACACTCTATCTTTTCTGCTATTCTAATCAGAAAAAGGGACCATCATTTACCCTGGTACTCAGGATCATAATTCGATTCTTGATTTTTCTCTAGTTTTTTTCCCCACATTCCATCTTTACTTTATCAGAAAATGATTTTGACAACCCCTTGAAATATATCTTTTAATCTGAGCTTTTAGTATTCCAACGCCACCATTTTAATCCATGCTACTATTATCTCTGCCCTGCCCTAGTGAAATAACTTCCGAAATGGAAGCACTAGTTCCAAATTGTTCCCATCATTCTGTTAATGATATGGTAGACTCAGTGATTCAATTAAACGAAGTCAGATCCTGTCACTCTCCCATTTCTGAACTCTACTGGTTGGTTATCATATTGGGGATGTACAGAAATGTCTCTTTGAACACTCTATATGATTTTGTCTTAGAGTACTACTTGAAGTTGTTTTACTATCATCTCCTGATTATTCAAGCTGTGCATTCCTTGTTCACATTTTAAAAATAGTTTCACCACATGCCAAATGCTTTTACCAACCTAAGCCCTTCGTATTTATTCTGTTTGAATGAAATATAGGCGACAATAACATGCAGATAAGCTTGGGATCACTTATCTACTTCATTTGGGTATTGAAACAGATGCCATTAATATAAACAATTTCTTCGAAATTACTTTTTTAAACAAGTAATGAATAATAGAGTATGTCCTATACCCTGATTTTCCTTTTCCTGAATCTAAATTTTTCCCATATAGAATTTAAGTTATGCTTTACATCAATTTATGTACAATAGTACAATTTTCTGTACAATATTTGATAGTACAATTTGTGTCTTTTCCCTGTGATGTTTAATTCTCTTATAACTATAGGTACTTTTGAAGCCAAACACTGTAGATTTATGTTTAATTTTATTGCCTGTGCAAGGAATATTGACTTGGAATTAATAAATACTCAATTAAAGTCGGCTGAGTGTCTATATATATGAATGAACTGACGGCCAAACATATTATTCCTACTTTCCTGAGAAGTGTGTGTGCTTTAATATTAAAGTTATTTTTATTATTTCTATTTTCAGTTTTGCTTCATTGAGAAATATGATAGTTTCAATTTATCTTTTCTTTAGATCAGTTGCTAACCTTCATTTTTATTTTGTAATATTCAGAACAATTTCTTCTGTAACTAGTGTTGTATAGGTATCTTAATCATAGATAAGAAAAACATTTAGCTTATTCTTTAATTTATTTGTTTTGTGGGTACCAGGGGTCGAACTCAGGACCTCGTGCGCCAGCAGACGCCTGAGCCTCTGAGTGCTATCACCGGCCCTTTTTTCTCGTATGTGGATTCCAGGAGTCGAACTCAGGACCTCGTGCTTGCCAGGCAGGCACTTACGCTGCAGAGCTATCTCACTGGCCCAGCTTATTCTTCTAGCATTGTACGTCTACCTTGGTATATTATCATCCTAAGAGGAACTGACTCTGCCTGACATACTGGAAAGATTTAAAAGATTGAATCTGAGGTAACAAATAACAACAAAAAATTGTCATCTAATACATGAGTTAGGAAATAACCAGATATGTGAAGTCGATCAATTCACTTAACCTCTTTGAATTTTGTATTTTTTCTTTTTTGTTAGTAATTGTGTCATTAAAATAGTTATGATACTAATATATTTATGCATCCTCCTTTTTTACTTGTGTATTAAGCATCTCTAGATATTATCATACTTATTCCTCACAATTAACTTCTTAATACATTGTTTCCATTTTACACATGAGTAAACTTAGGCTTGGTGAAATTAAGGTTTTATCTTGTGAGTTACTCATATTTCTGAATTTACCTGTCTTTTAATAGTAATAATGAGTGCAGTATTTGATTCTTAAAGTTTACTATCTTGGTTCATAAATTATTGGCATTTTGTTAATGTTTTTCTCCCCTATGAGTTTTAAAATGCATAGAAAGAAACTACCATGACTTTTATTTTGATATTGTCTACACACGAGTTCTTAAAGGGTACTGGTTTGTTAGAAAATTACATGAAGTCTAGCTAAGTTCCTCTAAGTCCTACATTTGTGTCATAAAGGAACAAAGCAAAATTTGAAATAATCATTCCTTTCTATGGATTTCTAAAGAATTCTTGATGCAAGAAAGGGTAGTTAGTCAAAGTTGATGACTGTCATGCAACTCTCTTTAAAAAGCCTATGATGATAAAAATGCTGTGGAAAAATTTGATTTAACCAATAATTTTTATTGAATGCCAACTCTACATAAAGCACAGTTGGCACATCAAAAACGCAGGTGGTCTGACACCAGTCATTAAGGCAAGTAATGACTTTCCATTCATGGCTGAGGAATAAAATTTTCCAGGAATATAGTCATCTAAATATCATTCTTTCACTATTTCCTTCTTTCCTATTTCCTTGTCGATTTGTAATTTCTTGAAGTTTAGGTAAATAATACTTTGTTGAATTGAACAAAGGGATGTTTTTCTTTAGAAATTTATTGTATTTTCATTCATGAATTAAAAATGATTGAATTAGACAAATATCCTTCAAATCAGTGAACTTGAAATTCCTGGGGTAAATAGCAGAATAATTCATGAATTCTGGAAGGGAAAATGTTTGGCTCTGCAAAGCTGAGAAGGAAGCAATGTCAACAGACATCTCTTCCTAACTCCAACGTTTCCCAGCTACCGAGCTTCCTGTTCCTTCCTGTCAAGTTTCTTCTCCTTTCGTTATGTTTCTAATAAAGACAGAAAAGAGCGGATACCTGAAACTAAACTTACATCTTTCCCCAGATCAAAATCAAAGGTTTAAAGTAATCAATAAATAGCAGGTTTGAAAGGCAGAAAGAGCAGCTTATTTGGTTCTTCTCTCCATCTCTGTCTCTCTGTCTCTGTCTCTCTCTGTCCCTCTCTGTGTCTCTGTTTCTCTCTGTCTCTCTGTCTCTCTGTGTCTGTGTCTCTGTCTCCCTCTCTCTCCCTTCTCTCCACTACAACAGCTTTCCATGGACTTTTGTCATCACTTCTCTTCAGCTTTCACTATGGGGCTGCTTCTAAGGCGAAGGTAGAAATGTCTTTTCTCAACCCTTTGACCTGGTCATATGAAGTGTACTGGACAATGAAATGTTAGTAGAAGTGAACTTTTGGTTCCTTTTGTATAAAAGCTATATACTAACTAATAGAGTGTTATTAGTATGACTTTATTATAAATTATGTTTCCTTAATGGGATAGAGAAGAAAAGAGGATAAAAATATTTATTTCTTCCCTGTACTCCAATATACATAACAAAGATTTTGACAAAAAATGTAGTTCACTATACTTAAAAATAGCTCAGCAAATTATGACCTGGGTGCCAAATCTGGTCCAGGATATTTTTTAAAGTGAATTTCTACTGGAACCCAGGAACGCTTATTTGTTTGTGTAACATCTGTGGCTAATTTTGCATTACACAAAGTATGGCTTCACGGACTTGACCGAAAATGTTTTGGCATTCCAAAAGATGTTTAATGAAAAGTTAACATGTTTGTATTCACAAATGACAAAATGACATACACAGAAAATCTAAGGAGTCCATGAATATCACTTATAAATACTGTATTTCCAAAGAATCAGAAAATAAGATAAAAATGCAAAACAGATTCATGTATTTCTGTATAGCAGTGAACAATGAAAAATAAAATCAAGAAAATTATTTCATTCACATACCATAAAATAAAATTGGTAGTGATAAATTTTACAAAAAAGTGTAGACAATGTCCACTCAGAACAATGAAATGTTATAGAGATATATTAAAGAACATCTAAATAAGGGATGGTACATAAAATGTATTTGTGCTAGAAGACAGTATCATTAATTCTTTTCTATTAACCTATAGATAAAGTTATATCTATACAAAAAATTTAGGTTTTTTAACCTATGTAGAAATTGATAAACCAATCCTAGAAGGCTGCATGGACATACAACATCCCAGAAATACCCATATACTTTTGAAAAATGAAAATTGGAAGTCTTAGAATATCCATTCTCACAATTTGCTATTAATGATACACTAATTGAGCAAATGTAATATGTTGCTAGAGTCCAGAAAAAAATTGCAGCATTATGGTAAATTCTTTTCCACTAAAGGAGTCAAAAGAATTCAGTAGTGGAAAGGATCTAATAACTGATGTGCAAATGGACAGCCAAATGAAACAATGAAATAAATTAAAAGACCAACAACAAAAACATTAAATTCTTTACCCATATTATACATGAATGATTTAAAGTTAGTAATACTATTACCTTAAAAACAAGAGTTATAATTATAGAATTTGTGGAAAAATAGCATTTTATGACCTATGTTTCTGAAAATTTTCTTAAATATTACAATAAAATAACAACAATAAGGAAAAAATATTGAGAAAATGGGCTTAATGGAAATAAAACTATCTTGCCTTTCTAAAACACCATTAACAAAATAAGGTAACATAATCTAAGAAATCATATTTCAATATACAAACAACTCATGACAAAAATGAACTTAAATATTTAAAAAAAATACTTATAACAAAGATTAGATTGCCAATCAATCAATCAAGAAAAAGAACACAGCAAAAAATTTGAACAGATGTTTTATTAAAAAAGATGTATGTATACAACGAAAGATATTTGGCATTGTTACTCAAATAAGGAAAATTAAACCACACTAAGACACTCATTAAAATGTCTATATTTTAAATATCAAACATTCAAATTGTTTGCAAAGATATATAGAAACTAGAACATTCATAAATTTCTGGTGGATAAGTAAAATTGTACATTCACTCTGGTAAACAATTTTCTAGTACCTCAAATATTTATATATGATTTTATCATATATCATATAAATATAATGAAATATGTGATATATATGTGGTATGGATATGTATTGGCATTTGAATATACTTTATAGCTATGTTATTCATAATAACTGAAAATTAGAAAAAAATCAAATATTTATCAGCTACTGAATGGATAAACAAAATGTCATATATCCAGAAAAAGTAATAATACACACCTAAAATGATTAATATAGGGCTGGTGAGACAGCTCAGTGGCATAAGCGCCTGCCTGGCCAGCGCGAGGTCCTTAGTACGACTCCTGGTACCCACATATGAAAAAAGGGCCGGTAATATCGCTCAGGGGCACGGGCGCCTGCTGGCGTGTGAGGTCCTGAGTTCGATCCCCGGTACCCACAAAAAAAAAAAAAAGAAGATTAATATATATGCAACATCATGACTAGACCTCAGAAGCATTTCAAATTGTTAATGAAACAACACAAGATATTCCATGTATATTATTTAATATTTATTAAATTTCAAGAAAAATCAATTAATAGTGACAAAAAAGCTTTTAGTGATTACTTTTTCCTTGATATTGGAATAGAGTTTAAATGTAAATGCATAAACTGGGAATTTTGTGTAGCAATTAAAATACTTAATGACGTTTTCATAATATCTTTTTAATATTTGTGACATCTGTAGTACCATAATGCTATTTCTTCATTCTTGGTATCAGGAATTTCTTAAATGTTTTCTTCCAAGATGTCTATTGGATAATCATTAATTTCACTGATATTTTTAAAGAAAGATTTGCAATTTTTACTATTTTTTCTTTCATTAATTTTTAAATTTATATTTTCTGCTATGTTAATTTCTGCTCAAATGTTCTCTTTTTATTTGGGCATTTTTCTGGGCCTGTTTGTATATATGTACGTATGTATTATTATTTTGTTTGTACTTTGGATTTCATTTGCTTCTGTTTTTCTTACTTCTTCTTTCTTAAGTGTTCATCTGAGAAATACCTAACAATGACAACAACAACAAAAATCTGTAAAAATGAATGAAATCCTGTTGTTTCCATAAACATGAATGGCTCTGGTTGTAAATATGTTAAGTGAAATAGCCCAGGCACAGAAAGACAAAACAGCTTGACCTCACTCCTATGTGGGATCTAAAAATTTGACCTCACAGAAGGTGAGAGTACAGTGGTGGCTACCAGAGATGAGAGAAGTAAGGCAGAGGTAGGAAGAAGTTGATCAGTGGGTGCATGCATTTAGATAGGATTAGGAAGTTCTGGTGTAATTGCTTGGTTGGGTGACTATAGATAACCATAATGTTCTGTATGCTTTAAAAAGCTAAAATAGGGCCTGTGATGTAGCTGAGCAGCATAAGCGCTTGCCTGGCAAGCACAAGGTCTTGAGTTCGACTCCCAGTACCCACATAAAAAAAAAAAAAGCTAAAATAAAGATTTTAAAATTTGAACTGTACAGAATAATAAATGTCTGAAGAAACAAGTATATTTAAACTGATTTAAATATTATACAATGTTATATGTAACAAAAATCGCACATTATCCACTAATGTACAATTTTTATTTTTATATGTTTTGCTAGCTACTTAAGGTAGGATATCAGTTGATTGATTTGGGAGATTTTTTCCACTTTTTAATATAAGAACTTAGCATTTTAACTTTTTTTCTGATTTTATCGAATCCCACAATTGTAGTTTCTAGGTTTTATCTAATTAAAAATATTTTCTAATTCTCTTGTACTTTTTTTCTACATAACAGTTGTCACTTAAAAGTATTGTGCTCATTTAAGGAATATTATGGATTTTCCAAGGCCTGTAACTATTATTTTTTAGTGTAATGAAAATAATTAATTTTTTTTGTGTGTTTGTGCACTTCTTCGGCAATATATCAGCTCCCAATCGCACCCGGGCCGGAGCCTGGAGAGTCTACTGTATCGGCCGGAAGCTTGGAGGTCCGTTTTTGTCTTCCTCCCCCTATCAACTCTGAGAAACAGACGGAGCTGGAGGAAACCTGGCCTCGAGGTGAGGACCAAAGACATTAAGTAACTAAGGGCAGACTTCCTTGCTGTCTCTGGATTCTCCCGGGCCTGCAAGAGCCTGGCTGACAGCAGGGCTCCAATAATGCTCCTAGGACAAATAAATATTCAAACCTTCCCTCCTTTTGCTGCAAAACTAACTGCGGAGAGGATACATAGAAATGCAGATGCTCAACCCTCATAGCAGACTGAGTAAGAATTGGATGGGAGGGCAAGGGAAAGAATGGGCTGGGAGGGTCGGTAAAGACGACCTAGGTAATCCGGTGGGTGGTCCTTGGATTTGGGAAAGGAGTGAATAGCGGAAGTGGGAGGGGTACAGCAACTATACCTATCATGGCTCTACGTTTTCACAAATCAGTCACTTTTTCCACCCACCGGGAAGGGGGAGGTGTGGAGAGACTTCTGAGCAAACTGAGCTCCAAAAGTTCAACCCTGTTTACCATAAAAAAGGCACTAGGATGTGCAATTAATATTATTTTTATTTCTTATAAATCATCATTATTTCTTTTAGCTAGTACAGAGTCTATCTTGTGGACATATAATCCATACTTATAATTAATATATTTTTCCAAGATTTCATTTATTCTTCTCTAAATTATTTATCATTTCAAGACAGTTGATATTTTCTGACCTCTGTGTTCAGTGACATTTTGTATAGTTAGTCATTGCTAGTATAAACCTATCAAAACCTTCAGATGCTGTGGACGGAATTATGTCCTTCAAAATTCCTATATTGAAGCCCTAACTTTCATTGAACTCCTAAGAGTGAGTTCAGACCTAATAGAAGGGACTTTTTCCTGTGTAGTGATACAGGGAGAAAATGGCCATTTGCAGACTAAGAAGAGAGGCCTCACCAGAAACTAGCCATGCTGGCACTGACATGACTGACTTACAGAGAAAGAGAAAACAAATTTCTCTTGTTTAAGCCAATTAGTCTGTTAGATCAATCAATGTTGACTAAGATGTTCTGCAATAATTGTGGAAATGTATTTTTAATAAATTGTCATACAGGGGCCGGTGAGATGGCTCAGCGGCTTAAGCGCCTGCCCGGCAAGCGCAAGGGCCCGAGTTCGACTCCCGGAACCCACATATGAAAAAGGGGCCGGTGATATCGCTCAGCCGCACGGGCGCCTGCTGGCGCACGAGGTCCTGAGGTTGACCCCCCGGTACCCACAAATATAAATAAATAAATAAATAAATTGTCATACATTTCAGAATTTTTGCTTCTGTATTTCAAAGCACTGTTATTCAAGGCATGCATAAATATGATTGTTATAAATTCCCAAATAATTGAAACATATCTTTGTCAGTCATTCCAATTTTTTGGCAGTATAACTGTCTTAATATTTAACTAATACACTTATTTAAATATGTCATATAATTTTGATGTAAAATGTTAATTTAGTTGTATACTATTTATGCTTATTATTTGCATGGGCTATTTTTCATCCCATTTAAATTCAACCTATATTTTTTTACATTTAAGTAAACATTACTTTGTTCTTAATGATATCTATTGAAGGGTGATAATCCTTTATCATTCAATATATTTAATGATATATTTTGAATTTGCTTTACCATAAGTTAACAGATATTTATCCTTTCTATTTTTTCTTTCTTTCTCTTATTCCCAAATTTAAGAAAAAATATTTCATAGAATTTTAGAACTCCATTTCAATGCATCTTTCTGGCAAGTTAACAATTTTGTCTTATGTTTCCTCTAGGTATTAAAATATATCTTCTCAAATTTACAATTTGGAAACTTTTTATTGCGCCAATCCACCTAAACTGTGGAAGCTTTGCAACAATATAGATATTTTAACTCAGTTTATTCTAGAATTGTCATAAGTATCAAATCTATCCGGATTAGAAAGCCGAGAATATCCTTTTATCTTTTTTGCATTAGACAGTTTTATGTATTTAAAATACATCTTTTAAAATGTTCACTTATTTTATTCTCATATGCATCATTTCTGATGCTTTTTATAACTTTCTAATATGTCCTTTAACTTCACTTTGAAAGACTTTGTGTAAAATACTCTTAGCTTTCATTCCTTGTGAAATGGGTAAGATTGTGATGGTTGTGCATATGCTTTTCAGAATACAATATTAAATATTAACAATTTTTGTCCTTTCTTTATCCTCCCTAATGTCTGATATTTCTCAGAAATCTCTTTGTTCATTTTTTGTCCACCTTATGCCTTTTGTCGATTGTGCAGTTATTCTTGGTGGGGTTTGCTAAGCTTCTTGAACCTGTATATTTATGATTTCAACATTTGGTGAATACTGTAGCCTTTTTATTTCAAAAATTTTGCTTTCTGTCTATTTTCGCTTTCCTATATCCCTGTTTTTGAAATCATAAGTATGCTAAATCTTCGATACTTTCCTATATGTCCTGAGATATTACTTATGTTTTCAAATTTCGAATATTTGTTTCTTATAGTGGATCATTCCTATTGCTCTATCTTTAAGTCTGACCCTTTTTTCCTATTATCTCCCTCCACTCCTCTGGTAAATTCAACCAATACTTTTTTTAGTGGTATTTTGAAGATCTAGAGGTTCCTTTTCTTATTTAATTTCTAATTTTTGTTGTGACTTATTATTTTATTCATTTTAAACCTCTACATCATGAGCATAGTTATATTAACCAGTTTTTATTCTTTGTCTTCTGGTTTGTACATGTGTGGCATTCCTTCTTCCTTCCTTCCTTCCTTCCTTCCTTTCTTCCTTCCTTCTTCCTTCCTTCCTTCCTTCCTTCCTTCCTTCCTTCCTTCCTTCCTTCCTTCCTTCCTTTCTGTGTTTTGACACAGTGTTTAGCTAAGTCACTAAATTGCCCAACCTGGCAGCCTGGGTTAGAACTTGTGATTCCTGTGTCTCTACCAACAAGAGCCCTGGCATTGCGAGTATGCACCTCCACACCCAGTTTACTTTTATTTTCTTCATGAACGCTTCATACATGACTATTTATAATATCTATTTTTTTTGCTTAAAGGTAATTTAAGTATTCTTATAAAGACAAGTGGAAATTATGTTTTGCCACTGTAATATTTTCATATTAAAAGAATCATAGAAATTAATTTTATGTGCTATAACTGGAAAATTCTCTTCCTAATATCAGAACAAGGAAATTTTGAAACAACTGTAGTAAAATATTTGTATTATAAAGCTGTTTTAAAATGTAGTATAAAATTACTATATTTTTACAGAATACATCCTATAAGCAATATTATTAAAGAAATCTAGAATATGGTAGACAAATAAAGTACAGTTAATTTAATAAAAGAAGCTTTTAATAATATATTCCAATTTTTTAAATGCAAAAAGTTTTTTCTCATTAATATTGAATAATTGAAAATAAGTTGTGACTATTCATATATGATATTTTTGAGGCAAGAAATACGATAAATTTCTTAAGTAAAAATACATATGAGAAAATAGTGAATTCCGGTGTTTGAATGTGACAATAACTAAATAGGAACTACTATAAAATGAACATAAATCCACTAATTTTTTCATATGTTTTGATCAATGTTTTCCTATGAATGTACCAAAGATTAATATAGTGCTATTACACAACTGGTCTGAGAGCTAGTATATAATTTGTCTACTGGTATATCGACTTGGAACATGTCTTAGTTACTTAATTCTCATTGTTGAGACGAAATACTTGACATCCAAAGTTAAAAGAAGAGGGGCCGGGGATGTAGCTCAGTGGTGCAGGACTTGCCTTGTAAACACGAAGTTCTGAGTTTGAGTCCCCATACCCCCCAAAAAAAAGATCAAAAAAACAAAGTTAAAGGAGGAAAGATTTATTTTGGCTCACAGTTTGTAGAGATTTCAGTCCATAGTTGGCTGGGCTGGCTCCAAGGCAGGGCAGCATGGCAGAGGCACATTGCAGAGGAGAAACAGTTCATGACAGGCAGAAGGCAGAAGGTAGCAAACCCGCTAGCAACAGTAGCAGCTTCTTTCTAATCCTTTTATATCTATCTAGGCTGCCCAGCTTAGGGCATGCATCAAACCAATCCGTGCACTAATTTAGTAATCACACACCCTTAATCTCACCATCACACACACTGGGTCTACTCACTGCTGAAAAAGCCCCACCTATGACTGCGTGAGGCATTAGGGAACCATCCAGTTACAATCCAAAACAGAACAACTCAACATTTCATAGCAATTGGATTAGGATTTACTGAAGTTTGAATAAATATTTTAATGCAATATTTATTTTCTTATTTAATACCTTTTTAAATAATATAAACTAAGCATTACAGAATTACATAAAATTTTGTCTGTGAAATTCGTCCAAGGTATTTGAGGAAATATGTATCATGATGGCTTGAGTCTCAGAATATATTTGTTATATATTTTTAAAGTGGAGCATCTCTTAATTCTTACTGTTATACTATGGCATATTATATTAATGTTCAGTGATTTTCAAAGGGCTTTTTCTTTCTTGCTGATAGCATGTCCTATTGTGAGTAGTTGGAAAGACATTTGTATTTTGGAATAAATAGAGAAAAAGCTGATTTTTTGCATTCAGTATTTGTTAGTTCTCTGATTTTCTTTCCTGGAACTCTCTTTCAATGGCATTATATACCTGGCAAGATACGAAATCATTAAATACAAATTTTCTTTATTTTGAGAACTGAAACAAGTACATCTCTGATCTTTCACACTAAATCTTTCTGAGCCAAACATACTTCTTATCTCAGTGCTAAACAATATTGTAATCAGCCAAAAATGAATTAGCTGCTGTCTTCCAAGTTTATTTGCTCCTGAAATGTGAGACTGTGGACTAACTATAATGGCTGTGTGTCAAGATTGAGAGTTTAGTTTAAATCATTTTTCAAGACCCTAGTGCTTGGGTACACAAAGCTGTCCCTGGGTAAATTCTTCCCATTCTGTGTCAGCCCACCTAGTCTCAGAGTTATCCAGCCTAGGCTCTAGAATGCTATAAATATACTCTATTGATTTCCTCTCCTTAACATAGTGTTCATGCCCTATAAAAGTGGCACTCACTCATATTACTATAAATCTAATTACCATATTTTACTTGATCAACAGGCTTTCTGGTTGACTTTTTGAGGAATAGATAGTTGACAATCTGTCACTTGTCCCTGAGATATGTCCTCTGCCATTGCTTGAGAAGCTCATATTGCAACCCTTTGCTCTTGTGGAGTTCCTCTGAGCTCCGTATCAGTGGATCTCTCTGACCACAGTGCAGTGAGTATGCATCACATCTGAGCTCTGACCACTTCTCCTTGAGCTCAAAATATTACAGTTATTTTTGCTTCTAGAATTGAGGAATCTCTCTGCATATTTTATTTATTTTCTTAGATTTAATGAGTATTATCCTTGATAGAAAACTGCCTGTTACTAACAACAGTGCTGCCTATCTTTGTTTATGACCTTATTGTTTGTCACAAGTCCAAAAGGGAAATTATTCTAGGAAAAAAAATAGTGAGTCCAATGCATCCACTCTCCAGTCAGCCTTAACACCTGATTAGCTTTGAAAGTTTTTCAGATTGAGTTATATATATGTATATAACTACACACTACCCCACCAGGGGGGAGTGTGTAGGTGTTTGTGTGTGCTTTTTATTGGGGTCATGTATTAACATAACAAGAGAAACTTTGTAGGAATGTTTTATTTTGTTTATGAGAATATTGTGCAGGGAGAAATCACTTCAAATGTTCTGGGGATTTTAATTTGTTGTATTTTAATTGCAGATGGCCAATCATTAGTTAAGTGACCTGAGTGCTGTGTTCAGCGGGAGAGAGTGAGTACAGAACAGGGAAATGGTTATACCATATATGAAAACAGAGCTCTTACCTACTATTTCTGCAGTTATTTGTCTAGGAAGCCACATTGCAAACTCACCGGCAGTGAGTGAGGAACCATCAGAACCAGGTCTGTGAATGCCAACTTCACTAATTTTTTCTTCTGTTTATAGGTACATCAGTGTTTTCTTAGTCTGTGTGTATGATATTTCAAGCCAGACTGTTGCTTCATACATGTACTCACTCTATACTGTAATTAATATGCTATTTCTTTTCATGACATTATTCCAAACGTTGGATGGAAAAGAGAAATTAGAATGAATCTGAGACTGCTTTAAGCATCCTTATGTTGCTTCTCCAAAAGTTGTGTTTAAGCAGTAGCAAGGTCAAAACTAAATAATTGTTGTGCGATTATGGAGGCTGAGAGTGCATATTCTAGTCTGCATCTAGAGTGTTAGGTAGAAGACTGACGTACCATCGCAAAGATAGTTGAGGAAGAGCCAAATAATGCTTTTGTACTCAGGCTTTTGTGGCCGTTAGGAGATTTGTCAAGGCATACCAACATTAGGCAGTACAATTGGTCTAATTCTGCCTAGTGATTAAAACATTGCTGTCATTCAGAAATACCTCCACAGACACGCCCAGAAATGTTTACAAAATATTTGGGCACCCTGAAACCAGCCAAGTTGACACATAAAATTAACAATCACAATCTGTGTATTTTTGGATGTCCTCTGTCCATCCCAATTGAGCACTGTTCAAGTTTTCTTCCTCAGTTGTGACAACTGATAGACATTTTGCTTAACATAGCTTTGTGCTGGCTTGACTGAGGCATCTAGGCCTCGAGTTTTCTACGAAATTCCCACACTGCAACCTGTAAGCTCTATCTCAGGACTAGCCCTAGGTCCCATACGATAAACCAGGAAAAGTGCCATAATTCTCTCCCCTGTTCAACCTTGAGTGACATAGCCACCTCCCAAAGCCTATCTTTCTTCACATTTCCAATGACCAAGTAATAATGTTCATTAGGAAAATCAACTTAGGAAATAGAAATGTAAGAATTTAGAAGGCTATGTCTCCCTATACCTTTGTAAATTATTTCCTGTGGCCTCTATTCCAAGGAGACAGACTGCTCTGGGCTTTTGAACATCCCTAATTCCTGCGCTATGTCACTGTTCTAAGTCTGTCATGCTACTGGCTACAGGTCCAGAACAGCCACCGGGCAGAGAGCTGCTCTGCATTCAGCCAACTTGCACAGAAAACCTTCTCAAACTACATGTTTTCTCTCAAAATTATTAGGTAACTCTGCAACACATGGCAGCAGCCTGCCCTGGCCCTATTCTCTCCCCTCTGGGTCCTGAAGTCAACACCAAAAGTCAGGCTGAGCCCCTGAGCAGAGGTGTCCAGAGCCAGGGCAATGAGGTGGAAATGATCACAAGACCAAGTCCTGTTTGGCTGAGAACAATTCTTGTGTGCCAACTATATATATATATATATATAGATATATATATATATATCTATATATATATTTTTTTTTTTTTGTGGGTACTGGGGGGTTGACCTCAGGACCTTGCGCGCCAGCAGGCACCCGTGCCGCTGAGCGATATCACCGGCCCTTTTTTCGTATGTGGGTTCCGGGAGTTGAACTCGGGCCCTCGCGCTTGCTGGGCAGGCGCTTAAGCCGCTGAGCCATCTCACCGGCCCATGTGCCAACTATATTAATCACTTACTAAAACTCACAGATTTCTTATTAAAACTTGCTTATGACAGTCATCTTATTGTTGTCCTAAGCTCCACCAAATTTGAAGTATTTTCCCACATGTCCTGATCTTAGAATCATGAAAACTAAGCCCTAAAATCCTGTAAGTGTATTCACCAAAATATTATTCTCCCTTCCTGCTGCAAAATTTAAAAACTAAGATTTAATTTTAAGATATTCAGAGGAAGTATATAGCCAAAAGCTTCTAATAAGCATCACCCTAAAATCTAAATTGATCGGAATAAGTACACACATGGATGCCTGTACGATTTATCCCAAAAGTTAAATGTAATAAATTAAGCACATCTGTTACCCACCCACATTTCCATGAGGACTTTCCCAGAATGTTCCCTTGGATTGTTTCCTGACCCAGAAGCTTAAGCTAGAAGAGCCTGTAGTCTAGTACCTGAGTGGTGGCAAAGATGCGGGGAAACCAGAAACCGGGCCTGTGTCCCAGGTCTTCTTGGAAGTGACTGGATCTTTATGAGCCCAAGACAAGAATTCTCCTGTCCAAATACCCAGGTGGGCAGGTCTAGCAAGCTCCCCTATTCAGGACTTTCTTTAATGACTATACGTTCCCAAGCACTTTCCATTTATATGATCCAACTCTAAGAACAAAAAAAATGATGGTCTGTCCAAACATCCAATTGTAACATTTGGAGGTACATAAGTCTAAACAATAACAATTCCTTATCTGGTTTCCCAGGGGGAAGAAGCCTTCTGCTTTACTCTCTGTGGTGTACAAAGCCCTTTCAATTCATCTGTTCAGTGTTTTCCACAACAGTTTCTCCTGCGATAGGTGCCATCTCTGGGGAGCGCTTCCAAGACCCCCAGGTGATTTGTGCAGACATTCAGAGTTGGGAGACTGTGCTGCACCAGAGGACTACGCGTGAGAGGGACGTCCTGAGATGGAGTGTAAATGTAGAACCTGCTTCAACCATCTTCCAATCAGATTGAAAATATCCACAAATGGGAAATACATCCTTTTTCCTCCACTCACAGGAGAGATATGTATGAAGCAAGGAAACCTAAGGCAAAATTCCTGCCTATGATACATTTTTAAAACATTAAGTAAGTTTTGTCTTTGTTTGGCAGACTCGTGTATTTTTAAACCCTGGGGTAAAACGTGTTTGGAGATTTTTCAGGGGAAAGTGTTATGCTACATGTATATATATATTAATAAAGAAAATGGATATTGTAAAAATAACTTCATTTAGGCAGATTTGTTTGGGGGAAAGGATATGTATTAGGCCTAAAATTACAAAAAAGAAGGTAGTATTCATCTATAAATATGGCAGGACTTTAAATAGATAAAGTATTTTATTAATCTCATGAATTTTGATGAATTTGACTGTATTTGTCAGCCCAGGCTGCCATGAAAAAGTAGCACTAACTGCATAGCTTAAAGAGAAATTTATTTTCTTCCACTGTAGCAGCTGGACAGCTGAGCTCAGGTACGAGCCTTGTCTGGCTATGGTGAGGTCTCTCTTCTTGGTTTGCAGGTAACTGCCTTCTCCTGTGTTCCTGCATGGCCTTTTGCATGTACATGAAAGGGTGGGGTGGAGGAAGAGAGAGAGAGAGCGAGTGAGAGTGTGCAAAGATTTGAAATTTCTCTCCTTATAAGGTCACTGACCTGATTATATTGGGTCCTGTCACTTAGGACCTCATTTAACAGTAATTATGTCCTGAAAGGCACTAAATCACTCATATTCATATGAGTAGTTAGGGTTTCAACATATGGACTTTGTGGGGACACAATTCAGTTTATCATGTCCATAAAATTACTCATAAATCAGAGTCTTCATTTTGTCACAAAATCATGTTGGGGAGGTAAATTAATTTTTTTTTGACTCAAATTGTTTGATAAGGTACAGCATCATATTCTCTTTTGAGTTTCACAAATAAAATAACTTGCCTCTGGCCAAGGGTAGTGAGTACTTTTCTATAACTTACAATATGGTACATATTTTGAAAATAACTGTTTTGTCTTTTTTATTTTAAAGAGGAAAAAGAACAATAAAAATGATATAGAATTGAAAACAAGGTAATAGGAAGTTAACAATGGTTGATATATTGCATATAGTTATCTTCAAAGTAGTTGCTTAGATTACAAGATGTAGGCATGCAAAATTGATCAAACAATATAAGCACAAACATCACTGGTCATTTGAGAAATGTGTATTAAAACAACACTGCGATTCCATCTTACTCCACAAAGAATGGCTATTATCAAGAAATCAACCAATAACAAGTGATGGTGGGGTTGTGGGGAAAAAGGAACATTTCTCCACCGTTGGTGGGAGTGTAGACTGGTGCAACCACTGTGGAAATCAGTGTGGAGATTCCTCAAAAAACTAGGATTAAAGGTCCCATTTGACCCAGCTATTCTCCGTCTGGGTATTTTTCTGGAAGAATTAAAAACATCATTACACAGCGATATATGTGCACCCATGTTTATTGCAGCACGATTTGTAATAGTTAAATCTTGGAAACAACCCAAATGCCCATAAACTGAAGAAAGGATAAAAAAGATGTGGTATTTTTACATAATGGAGTACTAATCAGCTGTAAAGAAAGATAAACTCAAGGGTTTTATAGGTAAATAGATGCAACTAGAGACCATACTTATAAGTGAAATAAATGAAACTCGCATGTGCAAACATCATATGGTCTCCCTAGTGTAAGAAACTGAAAGAGTAAATAAGATCCAATATCTACAATAGATGTCCTGAAAGAGAAAGAAATTGTTCAAAAGGAAAGATCAACTGTGATGGGGGAAAGGAGAAAAGAAGGAAGGGAAAAGAATACACAAGACAGCTAAGATAATTGTACTACTAATTTCTTTTAGTTCATTGAAAATTATTTTTACTGATAGAAATTGGATCACTGGTTTTCATTCAATTAATTTACTCTTAGCTATCTTGGCTTTTGGAATGTGTGTTTTAAACATTACAGATTTTTTACAAAGCCATAGCAAGGTGGAAAAGTGTTTTTCCCTTTATTCCTCAAAACATCTCTTAGAAAAAAGAAATGAAACAAGTCAGATTCCATCCAGATGTTTGTTGATAATTATACTTTTGTTGTCATAAGTAATACACCTGTATAATAGTTCATTACAAGGGATTATGATTTTGATTATCTAAGCAAAATGTCTCATTTCCTTATGGGGAACACAGATGTTTCATCCTATGTGTTTAGTAAACTTCCTAAGAGGGTTTCTTGCCTATCTTCGGCAGGAACATTTTTACTTTGGAGATAAAGCTCAAATGGCCTTGTTAAATACCCATCTTGCTTTTTGGCTTTTCTCTATCATTTCTCTTCTAAAGTTATTCAATGTGAATTCCCAAGACTTGAATGAGAGATGCAATGATTGCCACATGTCCCATCCTCTGTCTAAATTTAAAGGTTTTATCATATAGGCCATTACCAAAGGGGCAAATGAACATTACATGTCTATAAAAGATACAATTCAGCAAACCACAGGAAAGGGAATGTCTGCATTCTTAACAAAGACAACAAAGGCTACACCGTGACAGAGGATGTAATAGCCATGAAAACCGGAGATAACAAATACCAAGAATAAAGTACGATCTTCACAGATTTACCAGAATGTTTTGTGCGAACAATATGACTATCAACTTCTAGAAAGTTTAGTACCGAGATAACTATGAAAAGCACTGAAATACATTGTATCTCCATTCATGGTGGGTAGGTAATGAACTCAGTCAAATAGAATTTCCATTATTTTGTACATCAAGGTTATCAAAGACATTCAAGAAATTAAGAATTGTATAGGGTTTCAAAGTTGTGGTTATTAATGAATATGGAAAAATAGGCAATTAGTTTAATGTCCTTTATTGTACAGCAAGACTTCTATAACAGGAAAAAAAACAAAGAAAAGCAACCAAATCTTTTATTTATTGCTAATAGAAATCTCACATTGCAAAAGAGAATAGCCCTGACTTATGGTAATGAACAGAGACTTTAGATTTTACAACTACTGAAAGTATCTATGAAATAATAATAAAAATAAATAGAAACACAAAGCACAAGGCAAGTCAAAAATTAATTACATGTTCTCAGTTCTTGGAAAATGATGACTTGTTTCAGTTCTATTATCTGTTTATAAAACATTTACAAAGGGTTTAGGTGCCTTGATTTCAACTCTGTTCTATCAAAATTGCTCATGGTTCTTAATGTTTTATTGGGTGTAGGAAATATGGCCATTATCCTATGACATCCTTTAAGCTTGTTTATTCTAAATCAGACAATATTCCTTTCCTCAAAAAATTCATCCTTGCCAAATAAAAATCAAAAGTACATTTAAGGGAATCTGAAAATTGGCTTTATAATATGTACTTTCTACCACAAGGCTATGCTAAAAACCTCTTTCTATGCTTCCTCTTCCAAAACTCTCCAGCTTCATCCTCTATCAAGGGCACAGTTTTTTTTTTTCTTTTAACTCTTCTTGTTCTTTTTTCCATTAACCAACATTATTGGCTCTTTGCTTATTTTATTTTTCTAATATTCTAAGAACTCTAATTCCTCAATTTTTTAGTATGTAGTTATGCTTTAGCTACACAATTACTCTAGCTACTCTCATTTTGATATATTACAGCATCAAAATCGACAGGATGGGAGGGGAATGGGAAAAAAAGAAGAAGCAATATATATCATGTACGGCTACAAATTCCCTATGATGATGTCTATCTAAAATGTACCAATAAAAAAAGTTACAAATAACCTCACATAATATTTGTGAAAAGCCTTGCTGGTGAGAAAATAACTAAAACACCCGTGAAAGGTTCTCCTGCATTTTCTTTTGCTCTCTGCCTGTGACCAACTTGTTTCCTAATGTGGCTCTACCTGGTGTGGTATCCCCCCCCCACTCCGGAGAACTGTAAGAAATAAACTATTTTTGTGATGGCGATTCTCTCATCCTTTGGCCTGATCACACCTGAATAAAATAAAATCTAAGACAAGGTGTCTCATGTATTTGAAAAGTTATCACTTAATATTTTGACTTATTTGGAGAAACAGCCATGTTGTTGATGAAGGCCTGCTTTCTTCACTTATTTTAGGTACTTGTAATCCCCTATGGACAGAAAAATGTGAACGTCACCTTTCCCACTTGTCTGGAACATTGATTTGATTCGATGTTTTCATACTATAAGCAAGGCTTTTAGATGTCTCTTACTTTCCTGTGGCACAATTTGGAGATTATTTTCCAAATATTTATTGCCTGATTAAATGCTGATTGATTTCAAAGTACAGTGGTATATCGATTCACAAGCTTAATTCATCCCACCATTTTGGTCACAAACCGAATTGCACAAGAACTGAATCAAATTTCCCCATAAGGTCAACATTGAACCTAATCATTGTTAGGTAGAGTGGTGCCTTGGTTTACGAACTTTGTTTTACAATTCGGGGGAAGATGGCTGCATTTGTATTTGAGTGAGGAAGATGGCCGTGGTCATGTTTGTCACTCAATGCAGAGTTTGCGAAGGGAAGCAAAATTTTGCTGAATGTTTTTGTTTGCAAAACAAATTGTTTACAAAAGAAGCATTCGTGAACCAAAGTATTACTGTATTATCTATTTATTACATTATTTCTCTATTTCTTTTTCCATTCCCTCTTCTTATAATAACATGAAAAGAGTATTTGATATTTTAACAATGATATGAAATTAACTTTAGTTTTTCTCCATGACAACTGAGTATACAAACATATACAAAATCATAGTTTACAGATATAAAATAATTAACTTGAACATTTATCAAATAGCTTTTCTGAGAAGGCATTGAGAATATAATGTGAATTACAGCACAGTATTTTTTTTTATTTTTTTTACATTCTAGCAGTGTAGGGAAATTCACATAAATTCAGGTTTTATACTACATTTGTAGGATAGTGGGATATTTAAGTAAGAGCTGATCAATCTTCTTGTTAGCTTAACATGCTGAAGACACTGTATTTTCCTTGTCTTTTTTGACCAAAATCTATATCTATGTATTTTGGCTCCTTTTCTCCAAGGTCTTGTTTCGAATACAAATTATAAAAATAAAATGAAAATAAAAGCCTCTTTCATGGTAAGAAACTTGTGGATCCTAGGAAATCCCCACAATGGCATTAATTTCTTCGTATCTTAAAATCTAAAGAAACAGTTGGAAAACTACTGTTTTTCCCTGATCTAAATATGTCTAGTGATAAAAAATTCCAAGAAGTCTGATGGGCTTACCAGGGTCATGATTTTGGTAGCATGGGCAGAAATATTGGATAGTTGTGGTCATCAGCTTTGCCCTTTGCCCTTTGCCCTAGGCACAGTTGTGCTAAGACCTAATCAAAGGCTATGGGCATGTAGTACAGAGCATGCGATTTCCAGGAAATAGATCGGGACTGACCGAAACACTGAGATTTGGCAGAGTACTCAGCCACCGCATATTCATAAAACAAGTATGGTACATAGTAGATTTTATTGTGTGCTGTGAAAAGATGGATTCCAAGGGAATAAACATAAGAAAAAGTACTGGCAAAGAGGCGATGAGGGAACAGTTCAGATTGCATTAATAAGAAAAATTAGTTCTAGTATTCAGACCCTTCAATATATTGTTCCTCTTTTGTCAATAGCTATTTTTCTCATGTAACCAATTTAAGTAGCTCTTTAATCAATAACATAAAGGTTCTGGAGCCTAAAAATGAGTTCTATTTATTGCAGGTTCTTTCTTGCTGAATATACAAATATAAACAGTTCTGAATTGTAAGTGAGGTTTGCAGTTGAGACTAATCACATGTGAAGGCAAATGTTTTGTCAGTCTCTGCATTGATTTGGCATTGCATAAAGTAACCAATGAAAGAATGCAGAACTTACTTTTTCTGCATACCGTTCCTTAGACTAATAGCAATCAGAGTCTTTTTTCAAATCAGACACTGTTATCATCTTTTACACACTATGAATGTTGCTTTTCAAAACATCTGTTCTGAAAAATACAAAGCTGCCAATTTTGGCATTCACCTGTTATTAAAAAGAGCTGACAGAATCTCATCTGAGAGCCAGGTGTGATGACTCTTTTAATATAGGCATTTATATTTATTTGCTTTTGATGTAAGAACAATCTCTTGAGGAAATCATTCATTCGGTTTCCCTTTATTACAAAAATCATGCACAATCTTTCTCCTGCATTTTTATTTATCCATTTTAGAATTAAATTACTTTTTGAGAGCATTTGATACCTTTCCCTTTCCTGCTGTAAATTGTCATAGGACATTTCTTCCCCAAATTTAAAGATGAACAAAGGAAAGATTTGTCCCTTTTCACAAGAATCTTAAAGAACCAGTGTTCTTAAAGCACCAATGTGTACTCCTCCTTGCTTTCTCTTTCTCTATCACAATCTCCATAGTGTTCTAGTGAGTGACTATCAGAGTCCCTGGACTAAAGATGATGAAGAGTGTAAGCAACACTTTTAGGCAGCACAAAAAAGACCTGTAGTATGTAGTAATAACAGACCTTCATTTTTTTTTTTTTTGTGGGTACTGGGGATCGACCTCAGGACCTCGCGCGCCAGCAGGCGCCAGTGCTGTTGAGCGATATCACCGGCCCTTTTCCTCGTATGTGGGTTCCAGGAGTCAAACTCGGGCCCTCGCGCTTGCCGGGCAGGCGCTTATGCCACTGAGCCATCTCACCGGCCCCCAGATCTTCATTCTTATCAGGCACTTAAGTATCAGTGTTGTTACTTTGGCATAGTTTGACCAGTGTACTAGTTGTGAAATATATGGTTAATTAAAAAATATCAAAACAACAAAAGCACGTTACTATTAATCCACCTCAAACACACCTCCTCCCTTCCAACACACTTATCCCATCATTCTTGCCACTTTCTGAAGCAGTTCTGGAAGTTTTCTGTTGTGATTATGTTCAGGAGCTGTGTTAAAAAACACATGAACGTTGCTGCCAAGTGCCATCCATCTAAAAGGCAGGCTTGTAAACATGTTTTGTACTCATCCACTTTATTCATCAGATCTGCTACGGTGAGACTTCTGCTCTTTTCTCTAAACAAATTGGCTATGAAAGATAAACATTTTGAATGGATTCAGGACATTAAGGCAGCCGTGACAGTGCAACTAAGGACACTCAGGAAAGAGGACGTCCAGAACTGCTTCAGAAAGTGGCAAGAATGATGGGATAAGTGTTTTTGAAAAAAAAAGGGAATATTTTTGTGGGGATTTTAGGAAATGTGTCTTTTATTGTGATGTTTTTTTCTTTTTTTCCTAAAATTTAAATATTCCCCTTATGTTTCATTCCCATTTGGTAGTTCTTATGGATTAAAATAGTATTTAAATTCACTTAAGTATAAAAATTAAATGTCCTATGAGATAAATAAGGCCAGAAATCAACATCTTGTTCTATCTAGATATTAAGGGAAGACATAAGATGGCCTAAGAGGTGTGAAGAGTTGGGAATGGACTCTACATTTGGTAAGGCAAGAAGAATACTTCATTCTGGCACTACCACACTCACCAAACCACCCAAAATCTTTATGTGTGAGCCCTTGTACCCGGAACCAAAGGAAATGCAAGGTTTACTGGAGCGTGGGAAAATAACTGATTGATTCTGCTGAGGCTATGATAGGACACAACCTTTATATTGAACAAGAGAAGGGTTTGGATGGAAAAAAAAATAAAAACAAGTAGAACATGCTGAGTAACTACAATAGTTCAGAGTCACTATATGTCTAAGAAATTATAAGTTATTTGTTTCATGCACAGGGCATTGTTGGAAGACAAGTGATATGAATCTGTATTAGATAAGTAGTGTGGTTTAGGAGAACTATGGAAGAAGGACTCACAAATTTTGAACTTCAGATAGCATATAATCTCTTACACATTTTTTTGCTTTTATTTTCTTAGTAATGATGTCCACCGTATATAGGGAGATGTTTGGGGTATCTTCAACCAAGTCTTTACTTAGGGCCCTGAAAGACTATCTTGAATAGGCTGTTTCAAAAAAGGAAAAAATAAACATTTACTAGGACTCTTAATTTCTGCTGAGAAGCTACAAAATTGTTAATCCCTTTTTTGCCAAGTAAAATGGGAAGCAAGATTACCATTAATGACTTTTCTCTAACTTTTCATAAATTTGAGGTCACATTAGATATTAACCCAAAATCAACAGTAACAGGTGAATAGAGAAGGTGATCAAGTTACTATGTTTCAAGTTATGATGTATTTTTTACTTTATAATGGTACAAAGATGATACTCATTCAATAGAAACTGTTACTTGAATTTTGAATTTTGATCCTTTCCTGGTCTGGTGATGTACAGTATGGTACTCTCTTACGGTGCAGGGCAAAAGCATCATGCACAGCCCGTAGTCAGTCACACCATGCTGAGGGTAAACAATTCATCCTCTAGCCCTGGGTTGCTGAACTGTGTTTGATGAATATGGTGTCTAAAGTGCATTTTCCACTTTTGATATTCTGAATCTGTGGTAGGATTATGGAGACATAATTCCATTCCAAGGCAAGGAGCATTTCTACAGTGAATCACAGCAAAGGTGTATTTAAGCTGAAAAGAAACTTTTAAAGCTATACAATGGAAGGACTATTTAAATTCCCTCCTTGGCCGGTGAGATAGCTCAGCGGCATAAGTGCCTGCCTGGCAAGCGCGAGGTCCTGAGTTTGACTCCTGGTACCCACATAAAGGAAAAGAAAAAGGGCCAGTGATATCGCTCAGTGGCACAAGTGCTTGCTGCCAAGTGCGAGGTCCTGAGGTCAACGCCCGGTACCCACATAAAAATAAATAAATAAATAAATTGCCTGTTTGTTTGTTTGAGACTGGGTCTTTCTATATAGCTCAGGCAGCTTAGCACTTGCTAGGTAGCCCAGTCTGTCCTCAAATTTGGCACACTCCTGCCTCAGCCTCTAGAGTGCTGGCATTATAGGCATATACCACCACATCTGGCTAAATTATCACTTTGATTAAATGCTGGAGGTAGAGTTTGAAATAGTATAAGAGTGACAGTCTCCGGGGGAGTTGCAACATAACATTTTCCCCATCCTTTGGTGTGCTTTCCACTCAAAAACTCACCAAGATTCAAGGATATGTTTGGTTCAATTTATTGTAGTAAAGTTCTCAGCACCGCATATCATAAACTAAAGATGTTTATATGACACATGACCCGGTGGTCTAAAAGACATTAAGCCAATCTAGGGAACGTCAGTTTCATGAAAAATCCTATTGTAATTTTGATAGGAATTACCTTGAGTTTGTGAAATGTTTGGATAAATTGACAATATGGTATAAATTTTCATTTTATTAAGGTTTTTGAATGTCATTCAGTAAATATTTACAGCTTTTTGTGTAGATTTTGTATATTTTTCCTAGGTTAAAAAATTGTGGCTATTTTTAATGGAATCTTTTCATGCTTTTTCTTTGTATATATTTCGTACACAGTTAAAATTATACTGCCCATGCAATTCTTTGAAGGCTGTTGAAGGCTTTGTCTTTTAACATACTTTTATGCCACATAAGTATCTTTTTTTTTTTTTTTTTGTGGGTACCGGGGTCAACCTCAGGACCTCGCACGCCAGCAGGCGCCTGTGCCGCTGAGCGATATCACCGGCCCCTTTTTTCGTATGTGGGATCCGGGAGTCGAACTCGGGCCCTCATGCTTTCCAGGCAGGCACGTAGCCCGCTGAGCCATCTCACCAGCCCCCACATAAGTATCTTGAGTAATGAAAATATTTTTTATGGTTACATAATTATTCACTAAATATTTGTATACCGTAATTTAACCATTCTCTAGTGTTTGTTAAATAGTGTGCTTCTAATTTTTGAAATGCTACTAGTGTTATCAACACCTTTGTATGCAAATCTTTGTCTTATTTTGAACTGTTTGTTAAAATATGTCATAATTCTCTATCTTTTAAAAATAATTTTCTATTGCAAAAAAAATAAAACTTACCATCCTTGTGAGACTCAATACATTCAATGAGACCAGCATTAATTCATTTATAAAGGTAGAGCCCCTTTAGTTAACTACTTCCCACTAGGCCCCATCTTAATATTGTCACACTGAGCATTTAGCTATGAGCACATGAGGCTTCCAAGAAACAACCAAACCACATCCAAACCTAGCAGGAGCCAAGAAAATTCTCCTATAGTGTTGGCCAAGGAAGGATGGAATAACTGCTCTAAAGTACATGTGGAGAATTCTCCATAACAAAGGCCTATTTTTTGAGAAAAAGACATAACTAAAGCCTCATCTGCTTAGAAAGAAGTGAATTTACTCAATTCTAACCCCTTTAGCATTATTATTATACCTAAGTAGGGAGAGAGAAAGCTAAAAACCTTTGTAAGGGTTACAACTTCATGACATACGCTTACTAAAAGTTTGAGACTTATAGAATGTATAGTGTTTAGCTTACCCATGCCTTAATACCACATGAAAGGAGCCTAGTATACTAACACTTGAAATAACAGCGAGAAATAGCATTTACTTAAAGAGACAGAAATAATGTTTTGCGAGAAATCAGAAGCTTTTGTTACCTATAGTAACAAAAGACAAAAACAAAAACATTAGACACAGCCCAGTTCCTAGCATAGTAAAATAAATCCTCCTATTAAAGACTTTATAAATCAAACCTTATTACCCAACTAATTATGTCTGAAATTCAACAAAAAGAACAAGTTATGCTAAAATATAAGGGGAAAAACAGTCCGAAGAGGGACAGCAAACATTAGAATTAAGTTAGATGTGACACAGAAGGCCAATTTCAGAATTATCATACAAGAATTTATAATGATTACTATTAATACTTTAAGAGCTCTACTGAGAAAGTTTACAACATAGAAAGCATAAAGAGTTTGAAAGAAGAGAGATGGAAACTCTAAAAAATCAAGAGGAAATGCTAAGAGTCAAAACACTACTGGATATAAAGGATGTTTACTATGGTCTTAACAGTAAATTAGCCAAAGAAAAAAATCAGTGAGCTTGACTATGTCATGAGAAACTTCCCTTAATGAAATTTATACACACACACACACACACACAATTTCAAAGAATATAACATTCGTGAGATAATTTCAAATGATATGAAATTCATGCCATTGGACTACCCAAGGAAGAGGTAAGAAAGAATGAAAGGGAAGAAATATTTCAAAGGAAAGTAGTTGAGAATTTTCTAAAATTAATGATAAACACCTGACCTCAGATCCAGGGAGCTCGGGGGACACCAAGAATAATAAACACCAAAACATCTTAAACTGAACCCAAATTACACATTGGTATATGGAAGAAACCAGGGTGAAAAAGCTACATAGTCCATGATTATAACTATATAATATTCTGATAAAGTCAAAACTATTGTTAAATGCCTCTGCTATGGCCAAGGGGCTAAGGCGAAGGATGGATTAAAGGATAAATTGCAGGGAAATTTTTAGGATGATAAAGACCATTCTGTGTGACCATACTATGTACATGATATTATGCATTCATCAAACCCCACATAATTTACAACACAAAGACTTAACCTTAAGTATATTCAGATTTTTAAAATAATTAACAAGTTGAGAACCTCTGGATAGAATACAAATTATAGCCAAAAAACAGAAAACCCTAACTTTACTGTAATTGTATGAAGTAACTTCGTTGAAATGAGTATTATGAAAAGGTATTGGCCAAAATAATTTTGGAAATCAGGGGAAGTTGTAAGAATAAAAGTGAAAAATAAAAAACCTATGCATAACACTTTAGATTTTTTTTTTTTTTTCTTGTGGGTACCGGCGGTCGAACTCAGGACCTCGCGCGCCAGCAGGCGCCCGTGCCGCTGAGCGATATCACCGGCTCCTTTTTCGTATGTGGGTTCCGGGAGTCGAACTCGGGCCCTCGCGCTTGCCGGGCAGGCGCTTAAGCCGCTGAGCCATCTCACCAGCTCCCAGTACTTTAGATTTTAAAGTTGTTTCTTAGCTTATGTTGGTTAACGGTTCTGATAGATGTGTACTTTGTTATTTAACATTTAAGTAAGTAAATGACAGATGGTGGATGCAAATTACTTACTGTTAGAGTGGGAGGTTAGAGATAAGCAAGGGGTGGAGGCTAGTATGATTCATGTGTTAGTGGATTTGATTTGGAGTCATCAGTACACACTTATTGTTAACTTAATATAGATACAGATGGTTATATACAGAAGGGTTTACGGATATGGGTGTAGCAGAAGTTCATACACAAGTGTATTTCCTTACCCTGCCAGTTAAGATTGCCTAGCAACAATGACATTCCAATAGCAATGAGCTCACCTAGCATCCCAATCTTGTTGGTCTCCAGTGTTGTTCTCTAAGATTAGAATATGCTTTCAATGGAGAAGTGGCTAATTCTGGAACTGGGGCAGAAAATATACAAGATAAATCTGGAACATCTTATAATTGTCAGGAGGTATGAAAGTGATAAAATCAACTTACATCCATTGTAGTTTGCAGAGGAGATAATAGAGGCCAACTATAAGAACCGGCAGGGACCAAAGCTGGAAAAAATTGAGCAACGATATACAGTGGTATTGGATTATAACTCAAGAGTAAAATAGATATCCCTGAATGCATGCTGGTATAAATAAACTATTGAATGAGTCAGTTCTTGGGGAAGAGATGTAATATCTTTTGCAGAAGAAGTCCAAATAATTTGTATATCTACCCCAATTTCAAGGACGGAGAATGTAATTCTCCATTGCTTAAAGTGCATGGTGTGTATAGTGACTTATTTCCAAAGGGTATATTAAGAAAAAGAAGAACGGTTTACTTTACTTTTTAATTTTGTTATATTTATTGTTGTTTATTAGTACATGTTTGCAGTACATAATTTTTATATTTCTTGTGGGGAGTTGATACATGTATATAACACATCCTAAATCTTTTTTCAGCCCCTGCCCCTACATTCTCTCCCTGGTCCCTATCTTTTGAACCCTTCCTATTTGAGAAAGATCTATCTCACTACTTTCTATAGCCTACCTTCTATTTTGCTCTTTGTATTCTAGGCTTAGGGTGATGTTATAGCAACTAAACCATACACTACCCACCTGTGCGACCAAATTAACATCCACAGTGATAAAATCCTGCCCTATATCCTTGATATAAAGTAATTAAAATGACACATTATATTTGTGATCTTCCCCACGTAACACATACTTCGGGTTTAACAAAGTAAATATGTAAAATAAATTTCAATAAAGGAACATTCTACAAAGTAAATGACCAATAGTCCTTAAAGATTCAAGGATGTCCAAAGTGAGGAAAGTATGAGAAACTGCTACAGCCTTGAGGTTTCTAAGGAAACCTACAGTTGAATGTTATTTGATATTCTGGATAGGATTCTGAAACAGAGAAAATCAGTAGGTAAAACTAAGGAAATATGAATGTATACTTGCTTTAATAATGAGCTAATATTTTTCTTTAACAAGTGTACTCTGCAAAAGAAAGATACAAAGGCAATCTAAAATTATTTTAAATACAAAATTCATTAAAATTAAAGAAAATTTTTTGATGGATAATAGAATAAAATTGGATTTCCAATTCAGCCTTTGAAAAATACTTGAAACTTGTACACAAAGCATCTTGTGAGTAGCAGGAGCCTGAGGTCAATACTTGAGTCAAATAATTATCACTGAAGTGTGCACTGAAAGTTACTTGACCACAATGTTCTTGTAGTCCTTTGCTACAAAATTGAAAGATTTATTATACTTTAAAATGATATAGGGCCAGTGAGATAGCTCAGCGGCATAAGTGCCTGCCTGGCAAGCGCAAGGACTTGAGTTTGACTCCTGGTACCCACATAAAGGAAAAAAAGGGCCAGTGATATCGCTCAGTGGCACAAGCACTTGCTGACAAGTGCAAGGTCCTGAGGTTGACTCCCGGTACCCACATTAAAAAAAAAAAAAAAAAAAAAAAAGATATAAAATGGATACTTTGGGATGATAAATGAAGAAGTTGTTAATAAAGGCTCTGGATCACAGTGCTTTCAGTTTCTCTTTTTTCTTTTTCATTTCTCAAAAATTTAAATGGATTTTTAATGGAAAGCAAAGTATTATTTTAACAACATCTATATTAAAGATCAATGACATCTGTAATGTAACAACAACAAAATTAACTTCTGAATGGGATTTTTAAATTTTCAAATGGTCCAGGGTTGATAAAAGGAAAATTCAAAGACCTATGTTAAACATAAAACACTTAAGTCACAACCTCAACTTAGTCAACTTACCTAGGTTAATGTGTTTTTCGTATGTAATTCATAGATAACCCTTTAAGCAATTTATATTTAATCTGTATTTTGATTTTAATTTTAAAAACTATAAGCATTTAATTGAGAAATAAAAATTGTGTATATCATAAATGCACAAGATGACTTCATGCATGCATAGTGTATTAAATACTTCAATAAAATTAACACATCGATCACCACTCATAGTTACTATTTGTGTGTGTGTGTGTGTGTGTGTTGAGGACAAAGTAAATCATTTTTCCAATGTTGAGTAAGCAATATAGTAACAAGAACTATACTTACCAGGTTGTATATTAGATCCTCAGAACATGTTTATCTTATAATGGAAAATTTGTTCTCTATGACCACTTTTCATTTTCCCCACTTCAGAATCCCTGGTAAATGCTATTCTACTCTCCGCTTCTCTAAGTTTGACTTTTTGTAGATAGAATGTATAAACAAGTTTATAGAATATTTGTGTTTCTATGTCTGGTTTATTTCACTTAGCATAATGTTCTCTAGGTTCATTGCTACTGTCACAAGTGACAGTATTTCTTTCCATATTAGGGCTGAATAATACTACATTATGTAAATCCATCTTTCTATCAATAGGGACGTAGACCGTTTCTGTATTTCCACACCTTGGCCATTGTGGATAATGTTACAGTACACATGGGGGTGCAAACATCTCTTTGATATACGGATTTTAATAACTTTTAATATACAGCCTGAATGGTATTGATAGTCATATAGTAGCTCTATTCTGATTTTTTTCAGGGACCTCCATACTGTTTTTCCACTACAGCTGTACCAATTTATACTCCCATCAGCCGTGTCTGACGGCTCCTTCACGTTCTCACCTACATTTGTTCTCTTTCAACTCTGTAATAACATCTATCCTAATGGTAGAAGGTGATATTTTATTGTGGTTTTGGTTTACAGTTTCCTGGTGATTAGTGATGTTGGTCAGCTGTTGGCCATTATTATGTCTTTATTGGAAGAATGTGTATACACATCTTCTGTTCACTTTTTAAAATGGGGTTATTCAAATTTTTGCTTTTCAACTGTATAAATTCCTTATGTATTTTGGATACTAATCTCTTATCAGATGAATGGATTGCAAATACTATATCTTTTCCGTCGGTGCTTTGTAATTTTGTTGATTTTTTTTGCCATGAGGAAAAGAATATTTTCAGGATCATATAGTTCTACTGTACCATTTAATTCCCTTGTTTGCCTGTGCTTTTAGTGTCATATTTAATATTTTCCAAGAGAGCGCCAAGGCATAATTTCTCTGCATTTTTTTTTAGGATTTTTATGTTTTCAGATTTGAAAAGCTTAAATCCATATTGATAATTTTGGTTTATGGTATATGAAAAATGGAAAAGGTCCGTATTTTATTTTTTGCCTCTGGGTGCCCAACATTTACACTTTTTTTGAAGAGACTATTCTTTTGTCGATTGTTTATTATTACATTAGTTGCCACATAGTAGTTTACCATGTATACATGGGCTCAGTTCTGGGCTCTTCATTCTTTTACACTCATCTATGTTCTTAATGTCAATATCATACTATTTTTGTTATTATAGCTTCATAATATATTAAACTACTAGAACCAATACAATAATTTAGTAGAGTTGCCAGACACAAATCAACAAACTGACTGAGGGCTTATGTCTCCAGAAAGAACTTAATTTTAGCTCAGGAAATATCAGACTTTAACTTACAAAAAACTATTAATCTAACCCCTATTTTTTATAAATATTTTCCCTACTATTAACTTTTGGCATGTGTTAAATAAACTATTACAAGTGTTTGATATTTGGGAGGGGTTGCAACAAAATAGAAGCTACATACAATTTTTTTACATTGGAAAAACTTCAAAAGCTGACTTTTGTACTTGGAAGCTGATTTGCAGCAAAACACCAAGTGAAATTGCATTTTTTTACTTTTAACATTAGAACAAATTTAAACAAGAGACAAATGTCTACAGACAAGCAGGCTATGTATAAAAAATCAATTTAAATGTCCAGATCAATACTGTAATTTTTGAATAGGCATTATGTAGCAGGAGTCCTAATGTCAAAAATATTCTCCATATAGAAGCCATGAATACAAACATATCCTACCATTAGACCATGTAGAGTCCAGCCACTTGAAATGGATTGTGTGTGATTATTAGCTTTTCTCAAATTTCTCTATGCTTTACTTAAAATGAAAATAGTTTTCTAAAAGAAAATATCTGGAGTTATTTTATTTTTCTCAAAGATATTCAAGATGACTTCAATAGGAAAATAATTAGTGAGCTTGCTTAGAATCTGTGAAATGCATTTTTAAAATTTATTACCGATTTTTTTAGGTTGTTAGAATAGAAATTTTAAGAAAGTTAGTTGCCTTACAGTTACCTCATGGTATAAGTATTACTATCTATTAATTTATTATTATAAGACAAGGACTAAATTTGATAAACAAACGTAGGCCTTTTCTTAGAAGCCTGTTGCCATGATTTTTAATTATTTGCTTTACAAACAAAATGTTAAACATAAAATATTAGTGGTTTTATGGTTTCTAGGTTTTAACTATTGCAAGCAAATATTTTTAAAATTATTACAATTTGTTATACTTTGTCACACCTTTTAAATTTTATACTTGTTTGAAATGTTAACACTACTACAGTTCATTTTGTTGGCCTGCTTCACATATAAAGGTTGCATTAATATGATTTGAAGTTTTTATTAAAACTGAATCATTTTTTTAAAGGATTTTGGAGTAACTAGCCATGTGGACATACAATTGAATATGGTTTGTTTAAAAAGAGAATTTTAGTTTGCTTAATGATCAGTGAAAATTTTTGACAGGCATATTATAAGCGTAAATTTATCATTATGAAAATATGTAAAATATTTTAGTTATTGTTACATCATTGAGCAAACCTTGGAACTATTCCTGAATTTTTAATTATCTCTCTACATAATTAAGCATTAGGTGTTTTTATTCTTAAGGTAAAGAAGGATGTTTTAAAATGATACATCTTAGTAAAACTTCCAGAGTTCCCACTAGCCTTTTAATCACAAAACACTTTTGAGAACTCATGATGTCTTCAATAAAATAGTAAGTTCAACTAAACAGTTTATATGACAAAATTCAGAGTGTTATAAATATGAAATTTTCCAAAACCACTGTCCTTGGCTACTGTTTCACCATTAATTTCAGGACTTATTGCAGAATCTATACTAAATTTCCTGCTAATCACTTTAAATCTCATGAATCCAGTAAGAGACTTTATGGACACGAGAAATATCACTTTTCTTCCCAAGTTTATAAATGACCCATGGCATCCAATTGCTTGCACAAGTTACATCTTTCTCAGAAATACTATTTCCAGTGGGGCGTGGTGGTGCACACCTATAATCCTAGGAGTATCTCTGAGAATTAGGGGCTGCCTGGACTATATAGTGAGTTCAAGGCCATCCTGAACTACATAGCAAGACCCTGTTTCAAAAAAAAAGAAAAAAAAATACTATGGCAATCCCTGTTCCACAGAGTAATCCTAGCAAGACCCAAATGTTTTAAAAAGTGGTCAGAGGGGCCAGTGAGATGGCTCAGCGGCATAAGCGCCTGCCTGGCAAGCGCGAGGTCCTGAGTTCGACTCCTGGAACCTACATAAAGGAAAAAAAGGGCCAGTGATATCGTTCAGTGGCACAAATGCCTGCTGGCAATCGCGAGGTCCTGAGTTCGACTCTGACACCCACATAAAAAAAAAAGGTGGTCAGAAATGTCTTTTCTGTATAGACCACTTCACAGAGAGAGAGAGAGAGTCAGGCGGACAGGCAGACAGGGAGACAGGCAGGTAGACATAGAGATTCTTCTTACAAAACAATTGAAAAGTCAGAGAAAAAGGTGAGAATGACTTCATGACCTTTAAATATTTTTTAGTAGTGTCATTCAGGAGGATTTATTCAGGACAACAAAGGTGAATTTGATTGTCCATCTTCTTGTTTTTTTAGAACCACAAAGCAAGAATTTACAGGATAATCTATAAAAATTACAGATTTTTTGCCCCTATAAAAAAAGTATTTTACTAATACTTCGTATCAACAAATTCATTTAAACATTTCTTTATTTGTAATAAAAATCTCTATTCTTCAAATTATTGTTTAAATTAGCTTTATTATTTTACCAGGTTCTTCATTAATTAATTTGTTAAATAACAGCACTGTGTGCGAGAACCATGCTTTTAATGCATTAAAAATTACCCTAATAAAATGTTTTATTCTTCTAAAGCACTGATAATAACACCCACTTAGGTATAATATGAGGAGGAATTCTGAGCATATTCTATAAAAAAAACAAGAGTTTAATATTGATCTTTTAAACCTCTTTACTTGGGTGTGAAGAAAAAATCTTCCTTATGTCAATGTCTAATTATTTCACCTATATTAAATTATTAAACTTTCTTTACCCAAAAATGAATATGACTTTATGAATCTATCAATAAAAATATATGTAATTATTCTGAGTATTGACCTAGAAATATTCAGTAATCTGATGATGAATACATCTCTTTATTTCAGAGTGAAAAATCAATTCGTATGCACTTTCATGTTTCTTTGATGATTTAATTATCAGTAATCTTTATTCTTCTAGTTCTTAAATTCATGTATTCTACCAGAAACTGCAACAAAAGAAATCAAGAGACAGAATTAGAATAAAGTAGCAAATATTTTATTGAACATGCTTTTTCAATGTTTTCAGTGTTATTTTTAAAAGCATAATTGAAGAAATTTCAAATACAGTACTCATTAAAAAACAAACAGGACTAATTATTTTGTTGCAATGTCTCAGATCCTGTGCTTCTGACAATTAGGAAATAACAAAAATATGTTGTTATGTATGACTATTTTTATTTTGGCTCCAATTTTCAAACCTTGTCTGACTCATTTTCTGTACATTCTAGTTTTAAGTGTCTGTGGTATGTAGCAGCTGCTGTTGTTAAGCCTATCCATTTTTTAAATTTTTTATTTTATTTTTTCCTCCTTAAAACGTATATTTTCAAAGCCTATATTTTTTATAGCTTTATTCTGGATTTTGTGAATCTTTAATAAAGTCTCAGTAAAACATGCTTTGTGAAACATTATTTTCCAGAAGCTTCAGGTGCGTGATCACAAGGATGCATCAAAGAAAATTTGGAACTACAGGTTTAGGATACTTTTCAAAATTGGACTCTGAATTTTATGTTCAAGAATAATTTATTCCTTTGATTGTACATGAAGAAAACCATTATCCAAATAACAACATTCACAAAAGCAACTTGTTTCATAAATTATACAAAATATTTCAAAAACAACTGTACTTCTCTCATATGAAAAGAACGAACTCACATATATTTAGTAGCACACAAGAAGAAATATAAATGCATATTTTAAAATTGCTTTTATTTTTTGTTTAATCTCTTTTCTAAATACTGACTCAATAATGATAATAAATTAAGAGTGATTTGGTGTTATTTGTTGTTAGTAAGGAACAATATTATACCAGTGACACTAATTGTTACCAATGTCCAACATGGTAAAAAATTGTCCTTAAACTAGGAAGCATTGAAGCACATTTAAAATTCATATAAAAGTCAAAGTTTTTTTTTTTTTTTTTTTTGTGGGTACCGGGGGTCGACCTCAGGACCTCCCACGCCAGCAGGCACCCGTGCCGCTGAGCGATATCACCGGCCCCTTTTTCATATGTGGGATCCGGGAGTTGAACTCGGGCCCTCGCGCTTGCAAGGCAGGCGCTTACGCCACTGAGCCATCTCACAGGCCCAAAAGTCAAAGTTTTTAAATGAATATATTAAATTATGTGTTCCCTAGACACCTCTCTTCTACCCACTTCTTCAGCTTCCATATTCAGTCTCCTGAGGATATTTGTATATAAAGCAAGTAGTACACAAGGAAATGTTTCTATATTTTAAGAATTTGCCTAAGTCCTCTTCTTTTTTCTTTTGCCAAAATCATCTGGAGTCAGCCATAATGAATACATTGTCTGCATCCTCAATTCTGTGTCTTTTCTGAACCACTTCAGTGATTATTATTTTTAAATGTAAATGAATAAGATAAATCAAATGAGAGACCAAAAAAATAACAAAATAGAGAAAAACCAATGCAGGGCTTTCAATTATTGATAACACTAACACAATAATGATTTTTAAAATAAATAAATCATCCTGAAATAAAATTTTCCCATATCTTGATCCTTCTTCACTCAACATAGATTTTCAAAAGATAAATTGTTTAAAGTAGAACACTATATAAACTAATCAGTTGATATCTGATGCACTTAGAAGTTGATCTAAACCTTAAGAAAAATTGTGAAAACCTACTTCTAAAAGTTTATGTTATTTATTTATTGTTTCCACATTAAGCACTGTGGCTGTTCGTGTGGAGTGTCAACTTTATTGGCTTCGTGATTCAGCCAGGGGATTGGTGGAAGACAATTCTGGGAGTGTCCAGATGGGTCAGAGAGGATATCCTTGGGGCCCATGTCTGGTTCCTTATTCATTTTTCTCTGACTCTGTTACTCTGCTTTGCTTCACCATGCCCTTCTACTTCAGTGTGTCTGCCTTGAAACCAACTGACCATGGACTAAATTCCCTTCAAACATCTGTAAAATGAAGTCTCTCCTCCTTTAAATTGTAATTATGGGTATTGTGTTTCAGCAAAGAGAAATGTGACAAAAACAGGAATTTGTTACCAGAGAAATGTGATCATTGCTGTGACAGTATGTCGGTACTTGTTTATGGGAAGGGTTTGGAAATTTTGGAGAATCCAGCAAGAGAAGCTCTATAACCTGGTAAGCCGAGCCTGGTGGATGATTATGGCTGAGGCTCAGAAGACCAGAATGCTGATGTTAACACAGATAATAAAGGTCAGGTTCAGGATTTCTTAGTTGGGAACGAAGATTCCACTGGCAATTGGGCTAGAGGCCATGCGTGTTATGCTTTAGCAGGAAATTTGTCAATATTTTGCCTATATCCTGAGACTATTTATGAGACTGAGGTTAAGAATGATGGACGAATTGATCTGGTGGAGGAAATTCAAAGACATCTTAACATTTTATCTGTGATGTGAATACTGCTGGATGCTTTTAGCTATGTTTATAGTGAGAATTGGAGTCAAAAGGAAAAGTAGAAAATTTTGAAAAATATAAATTTTGGCCAAGAGTGAACTATGTCAAAGTTGGGGCCAGAGGAGATGTAATTGCTGAGGAGAAAATCACCATTAATGAGAAGCCAATTTTTTTTTAATAGTGACAAGAAAAATGATGATTTGTCCCCACTCATCACAATTTCATCTGTCCAAAATTGCAATCTGTTTGTAAAAGAGAGTCCCTGGGAGCCCTGCTCAAGAAGGGTCTCCTAGGGAATTGGTTCTACAGACTTTGTTACATTGTCTCCAGCCATCCAGGCTTTCAAAAGCCACTGCATCCATGGTATCTGGGGCCTATCTACTACTGCTACTGACAATTGATTTTAGCAATGTGCGTACAATATTGGTTTTATTGTTATGCAGAATGCAAGAGTTGTGGGAGTCAGGGGGAATTTCACCTGGTTTTCAAAGGAAGGCCTGGGAGGCCAAGCAAGTAACCCAAGAGAGGGCAATGCACAAAGTTTTAGAAATGAAGACTCCCAGAAATTTGAAATGTCAGAAACATGGAGCGTTTGCTGGGAAAGTTGAAAGCCATGAATGGAGCCATCTCCAAAAACAGAGGCTGTGGTGTTTGCAACTAGCGAGCCCACGGGGGTGGAATTGTCCAATCCCTTTGAATCTTACATTTTACTACTGTGTGCCCAAGGTTCTGTGCATAGAGCTACAGGATTTAATGTTTGGTTTTCTGGTTTCAGTTTTGCTTTGGTCCATTTTATTCTATCTCTCTATTCCTCCTTTTTGTAATGGTAATGTTTACTCTCTGCTATTTTATTCTTTAGTCATGTCACTCGTTTTTGATTTTTAGAGGTTTGTAGCTAAGAGTTTGCCTGAGTCTCTGAAAAGATTTTTGCCTTGAGCTTTTGAAAAATGCTGAAATTTTTGAGACTTTGGGGCAAGGTATTGTACTTCTGCTTCCATGAAGGATAATTGTACCATGTAACATGAATTATGAACATGCTTTTGTCTTTATTTGAAGAGTAATTATACTTTAAAGAGATATGTTTAGGTACAAAGTTGACAAGGAGTAGGGTGTGGAGATTAGGGTGGAGTATCAACTTGTTTGGCTTATAAAGCGCACTTCTGGATGTGCTTTTGGGTTCTATGTCTGTTACCTTGCCTCTTCCTCTCTGGCCTAACTCCATTGCTTTCTTTCCTGGCTGCCATAAACTAAGCAGTTTTGTTTCACTACAATACTGCTCCCTTGAAACAAGTTGCCCTGAACTGAATTTAGAACTTTAAAACTTGAGCCTAATTAAACCTCTCGTCCTTTAAATTTTGAGTGTCAAGTATTGTGTCCCAGTGAAGGAAAAGCTGATTAATAGAAACAGTCTGCCAAATGAGAACCTCAGTGGCACAATAAACAATACTGAAGATCAAGAAATGAGATCATATAAAATTAAAAGGCTTCCACACAGCAAAGGTAACAACCAACAGAGTGAAGAGATCATCTAAAGAATGGGGAAAATTACAAGCTATTCTTCTGACAGAGGATTAATCTCTAGAATATATAAAGAACTCAAACAAATTAGACCCCACAAAATAAAAGGCCCAAGCAAAAGAGAACAATTTCAATGAATAATGCTTCTCCGAAAAAGTACAAATGGCCAATAAATATGTGAAAAAATGTGCAACTAGAGAAATGTCAATTAAAACAACACTGACATGGCATCTTAATCCAGAAAGAAAGAGCATCATCAAGAAATCAATGTCAAGAACTAGCAAGGCTATGGGGTAAAAGGAAGCCTTGTACATTGTTAGTGGGAACGTAAACTAGTACAGTTACTATGAATCAGCATGGAGATTTGTCACAAAGCTAAAAACAGAAATTCCATCTGAACTAGTTATTCCTTTTCTGGGTATCTTTCTGAAAGAGTTAAAGATGTCGTCTTGTAATACTACCTGCATACCCAAGTTTATAGTGACACAATTTATAATAGCTAAATCTTGGAAAATGGCTTATATGCCTACTAACAGAAGAATTGGTAAAGAAAATGTAGTATTTATATACAATAAGTGCTAACCTGACATAAGATAACTTGAGGGATTTATAGGCAAATAGGTGCACATTAAGGCCATAATATTAAGTGAAATAAATCAGACACACAAGCTTCAACACTGCATGGTTTCTCTTACATGAGAACATCCCCAATATAAATGAAAAGCAAAATAAAAAATGGACAATGTAAATAGGGAGATATTTAAATCTCTATTTCATTAATTTCTGCTGTGGTTTTTATTATTTCTTTCCATCTGCCAGTTTGGGGTTTGACTTGACTTTTTTTCAAAGAATGTGAGATACATTATTAAATTGTTCGTCTGAGGTATCTCTGAATATTTATTTATTTATTTATTTATTTATTTATTTATTTATTTATTTATTTATTTATATTGAGACAGGGTCTCACTATGTAGCCCAGGGTGGCCTCGAACTCACTATGTAGCCCAGGCTGGCCTTGAACTTGCAGCTATCCTCCTGCCTCAGCCTCCTGAGTGCTGGGATTACAGGCATGCACCACCACGCCTGGCTCTGAATTTGTAATATAGATGATTATACCTATCAACTTTCCTGTCAGAACTGCCTTCCCTGTGCCCTGAAGAATCTGCTGTTTGTTTCTATTTTTATTTGATTGTAAGAACTTTTAATTTTATCTCAGATTTCTTCAGTGACCCACACTTACCATTGAAAGTATATTATTTAATACCTATTTGTTTATATACTTGCTGTAATAGCTCTCTCTGCTGATATCTATTGCCATTATTTTATAATCTGATAAGATACAAGAAGTTATTTCCTTTGTTCTATTTGTTAAGACTTGCTGTATGTCCTGAAGTATCTACTTTAGAGAAAGTTTCATGAACAATAGAAAATGTATTCTTCTGTTGTTACAGTATTATATTTATGACTGCAATTTATCAGTTTTTAAAGCTTCCATACATTTTAAAAAATTTCCTAGATCAATGTTAATTTTCAGACACTGAAATAATGCAACAGCTCAATAACCTATCTTTGCTTTGGATCACTTTGGCCTAATCCTTTCCAAATAATGCTTTCCAAACAATGTTTCTTAAATAATATGTGGAGTTTATTAATTCTATGGTTAAACAAATTAGCAGATCTTTGTTGTTGACGGGATAAATACAAGCTGTTAGCACAGATTTTTTTCTTTTTTCCAGGAACTAACTAATCTCTGTTTACTTTACTTTTTTCATCTTTGATCATTAACAGATTTCAACCAATTGTGTAAATACTCCCTGGTCCTACATTATCCACCTTTTGGACTGTCTTTCCCATTTTGATGTCCTACTTACCCCTTAGTGTCTTCCTTTACAATGTACTCTGCTATACTTGCCCCAACTATCAATTCCCCTGTGATAGTATAGAACATATTTTATGGTGTACGCCTTCATATTTTTAGAGTTTTACTGTTGTTTATTTCTTCATGTCATTTCAACTTATCAAAGGCAAACATCAATTTCTTTCATCATTGTGTAACTATTAGCTGGCATAACAATTAGATTTTAATAGGTGTTTAATAAATTGTAAATTAATTAATCAGTCTACGTGTGCAGCATATTTAAACTGATTTGAATATGTCTCACAAATTTAATTTGCCTCAAAGCTTACATTAAACCTTTAAAAACTATTTAATTCTTCAGATTATGATAAAAATGACAGTCTTTATTACAAGATGTTTTGTAAAGCCTTCTTATAAGTCCCTAGGAAAAACAACAAAACAAAAAGGCATTTATCCCTGTGTTGCACAGCTGTTTATCTTTATTATTACTTTCTATTTGGAAACACAGATAGATTTGTTTTGTTCATAATGCTAAAAGAACTACACTAACATAGCAAACATTTTAAATAAGTACAAAATAAAACAAAATAAAATAAAATATAATATAATGATTCTTTTTCCTTTCCTGAAACTATTTTCATACTACCTGAGGGTGAGAAAGGGAGTGATACACAGTTCCATTTTCTCTTTATTGTCAGTTATTTATATAATATGAAATATTAAACTTCTTAGAGTGTAAAATGAGAAATTTAAATATTAGCACATTTGTGACTTATTTGTAGCAATATTTTTGGACTTAATATCATTTAAAATATGCAAATACATGCAAACATCATTAATGATCCTCGGTTATAAAAGTTCAAGTTATTTCTGAATAATTATTGCAATCTTTTTCTTTAAAGAAGATACATGAACTTCCATTATTACACTTGTGCCTGCTAAGGAAAGTGTTTGAAGTACTGAAGTCTAATATATACCCTATTTTGATAATAATTGCTTAAAATTTACCCTATTTTATCTTGTTTCATCTGGTAGCATTTTCCCCAGCACAATCTTATAGTTGTATTTATTTCCTGGAGTACATGTATGCTATGTATGTTTATTTGTGTTTATTTTTGTTTTCCCACTGAGAAATACAAACTTTTCTTGAGATTCCTCTTCCTAAATTTTCCACCTCACTAAAAGTGGAGAATTGCTCAGGACTGATCAAATTCAAGGACATTACATATGACCATAGTCAGTGGTAGAAAAACAATCAATGCTACATCTATCAAAGTCCCATTTCCATGCTCTCCCAACCTTGCACTGAGTCCTTTCGCACAACTGTAGTTTCAGGAATTCTCTTTCTAAGCATTGCAGTAAAGTCCTTCTGGCACATTATTTAGTTGCTTACTCTTGGAGGTTCTCTGCTTTTGTCTCTACCTAAATGTATGATGGTAACATCTGACTAACCAGGTAAAGTTACTTTGGGTATGCAATGAGAAGCTATTGAAAAAAGCTGCTGCTCTCTTATGTCTCCTAGGTTAATGTCTAGGGCAAAAAAAAAAAGTGTTCCTTAGATTTACCTCAAGAATTATAAGAAGGTAAAATGTTGAAGATAATTATATTTAGAATACACTCAGTTAACTAGCAAATTTTATTTTTGGAATTCCATTTTTGTCAAATTGAAAAATAACTAGTACATAGGACGTTTATTTGAATATCACTCCACTCACACTAGTAACTTCTCCCCCATTTGGGGAATAATTTTACTTTCTAAACACATTGATATCATTCTTTTCTTTAAAAAAATCATTATTTGCAAACATTTT
Organism: Erethizon dorsatum; assembly: GCA_028451465.1. Taxonomy (NCBI): domain Eukaryota; kingdom Metazoa; phylum Chordata; class Mammalia; order Rodentia; family Erethizontidae; genus Erethizon; species Erethizon dorsatum. The sequence continues at coordinate 16,803,238 of CM051824.1, forward strand.
AGTAATAACAGAGCTGAGTAAATGTATGTGTGTGTGTCTGTGTGTATCAATAAAGGAGGCTGCAACAAGTGCAAAGTTAAAAGTATTGACTGATTCAAGGAAAAGTGGATCTGAATCTTTCTGTTAAGTGACAAAAGGAAGTAGAGGAAAGCAGAAAAAAAAATCCTACGTTCATTGTATTTCTTTCAGCACAGCTCAACTTCACTGTAATATTTTATTCCCATACCTACTTTGGGAAATCAAGTATCTTAAATTTTTGATATAATAGTTCAAATCCTTGAACTAAATTATATGAGAGCCAGAAATAAAGTTTGCCTTTAAATAAAGTGCCATCTAAGATTATAAAGTCTTTTTTCCTTTCCTATTGATATTGATAGAGTTTTCTAAGACTAACACTTTTAATCAAAATACATAAGATGTGAAAGTATTTGTGTGTTTATTACATGCTTATATTTTTGTCTTTAAAGTGTTACGTGCTTTGAATGAGGAAAATAAATATAACAATCACAAGAGAAATGCAAATAAAAAACCAAAATGATACATCATCTTACAGCTGTTAGAATTATTGCAAAAGATGATTACAAGTTTTGGTAAGATTGTGGGGAAAATGGAATTTTTGCATGCAGTTGGCAATAATGGAAAACAATACAGCTGCTATGAAAAATAGCATAAAGGAAGTTGTTCAAAAAATTTTAAATGGAACTATCGAAGCTGGGAGATAGCTCAATAGTAAGCAACTTATCTAGCATGGATGAAAAAAGAAAATAATAGTAAAGGAAAGGAAAGAAAGGAAAAAATAAACCATTGATCCTGCAATTCGTTTTCTGAGTATATATCCAAAAGATCTGAAATCAAAATGTCACAGAGATATCTGCATTTCCATGTATGTTGGAGCATTATTCATGATAGCCAAAATAGGGAAAAACCCATCAGTAGATATCAATGAGAAAATGGCTAAAAATAAAACATTATGCTAAATTAGTCAAAGAAGGAATAGTACATGATTCCACCTTTATGAAAATATCTAAATTATTCGAATGTGAAAGTACAAAATAGGATGCTGATTGCCAAAAGATAGGGTTGCTGGAAAATGGGGAATTTTTCAAAGGGAGGCAATTAAGTTACATAAGATGAAAACATTCTAGAGATCTGGTGTACAAATAGCATGTACAGTTAACAATACAGAATTGCACATTTATAATTTTTAAAATTTTATTTAATTTTATTTAAAAGAGAAAAAACAATAAAAACAATGAAACAAAATTTCAAAACAAGATAATAGGAGAGTAACAATGGTTAATACATTGCATATTGTTATGTTCAAAGTAGTTCCTCAGAGTACAAGATATAGGCATGAAAAATTGACCTATATTTGCACAAACATTTTTTTCAACGAACTAAGAGAAATCAGTAGTATAACTATCTTAACTTATCTTATCTTCTATATATTTATATTATTTTTCCTTTTCCCTTTCTTCTTTTCTCCTTTCCCCCATCCCATTTTTCCTTTCCTTTTGAACAGTTTCTTCCCATTTTGCTACATCTATTGTACATTTTGGATCTTATTTACTCTTTTAGCTTCTCATCACTAGGGAGAAAATACAATGTTTACACCTGTGAGTCTGATTTATTTCACTTATGAGTATGGTCTTGAGTTGCATCCATTTACCTACAAAAGTCTCAAGTTTATCCTCTTAATGGCTGAGTAGTACTCCATTGTATAAAAATACCACATCTTTTTATCCACTCTTTGGTTGATGGGCATTTGGGTTGTTTCCAAGATTTAAAAATTACAAATCGTGCTGCTATAATCATGGGTGCACATATATCACTGTGGTACGATGTTTTTAATTCTTCTGGGAAGATACTCACAGGTAAATAGCAGGGTAGAATAGGACCTTTAATCCTTGTTTTTTGAGGAATCTCCACAATGATTTCCACAGTGGTTCCACCAGCCTACACTCCCACTAAGAGTGGAGAAGAGTTCCTTTTTCCTTATAGCCCCACCAGCATTTGCTATTGCTTGATTTCTTGATGATAGCCATTCTTTCTGGGGAGAGATGGAATCTCAGTGTTGTTTTAATTTGCATCTCTGACTAATCATTTCTGTCATGGATCATGCCTTTCATGTTGTATCTAAAAATGTTATCAATGACTTCAAGGTGTTTGGTTTGTTCCCATATTGTCCTGTAGGAGTTTTATAGTATTTGCATTTTAACATATTATCAATTTTGACTTTATCCTTATGAAGAGTTTAAAGACTATCTCTTGATTCTTTTGTGTGTGTGTATTTGAGTTTGTGTGTGTTTGTAAGTGTAGTTTTTCTACCTCTATTTTTGAAATGATTATCTTTTCTTATTGTATTGCTTTCGCTTCTATTTGAAAACTGTGTCATCTATGTTTATTTCCATCTTTTACTGGGCTCTTTATTCTCATCCATTGATCTTTCTTTCTTTTCTTTTAAACTGCTACTCTATATTGAATATTCAAGTCAGGTAAGGTAAGTTCTCAAACTGTGTTCCTCTCTTTCATTTCTGTTTTGTCTATTCAGGGCCTTTCACCCTTTTGTATAAACTGTAGTATCAGTTTGTCAATATGAACAAAATAGTTTTCCAGGATCTCATCTGGGATTGCACCGAATCAGTAATAAATTTGGGAAGAACTGACATCTTGAAAAAAATTGTATCATCTTATCAATGAACATGGTATATTACTCTGCTTAATTTTTTTGCCTTACTTCTGCTATCAGAATCTCATAGTTTTTTTCATATAGATTTTGTATTTATTTTGTTGGATTTTTACATAAGTGGTTTATATGGGGGGAAATGTAAAATTGAAGTTTAATTTAATTTAATTTAATTTATTTTTTTTGTGGGTACCAGGGTTCGAATGCAGGACCTCGAGTGCCAGCAGGCACCTGTGCCACTGAGTGATATCACTGGCTCTAATTTTTTTTTGTATGTGGGTACCGGGAGTTGAACTCAGGACCTCACATTTGCCAGGCAGGCACTTATGCCGCTGAACTATCTCACTGGCCCGAAATTTAATTTTAAATTTTAATTATTTGTTATTGGATATGAATGCATATATATATAAATATGTTATATATTATATATTATGTAATATATCATATATAATATATATCATATATTATGTAATATATTACATAATATATGATATATATTATATATATCAAGAGCTAACATTTATTGAGTATTTTGCTGTGTGTTATACACTGTTTCAAAATGTTTATGTGTGTCATTTCAATTTATACTCCCCAAAATGAAGGGAGCTATGCACTATTGCTTTCCTATTTTACAGATGAGAAAATTTTAAAATGGAAAATGTAAAGGGGAAACCAACATAACTTTCCCTAATTCCCTCTGCAAGTAAGTGATAGGGACAAGATTTGAATCTAAGAGCCCTGGTTCTTAACGCTTATCATACGCTGCAGTTATAGGCCACAAGACTTATGAATGCAATTCTAATGCTATTAAACTACACAGCATATTAGTATAGCACTGATATTGAGGAAAGAAATGAAAGTAGAAAAATGAAAACACAAATTCATTATAAGAATTGTTCTTAGAAATGTAAAACTATGGATTCTAATTTCAATCTTAAATTTCCATTTAAATGTATACATTGCATGTCAAATAGGTTCAGAGTTTTGAAGATGATTAGAAATGTGTAAATTAGAGTTAGGTCATAGAAAGTAATAAAAATTTTAGTGTTATGAGGCTTTAGACTATGTGAATATATGTTTCATCTTCCTGTTATGTATACAGAAATGTGTGTTTCTGCCTACACATGTCATTGTATACATCTCCTCCCAATTGTGAAGCCAAAGGAAAAATATTTTACCTCTTATATGTAAGACTGAAGCTTTGAAGCTGCTACCTCCTTGGATGCTTGAGATAGTGAATTCACATCAGAGATGCAGCCACAAGATTGGTGAATAATTCTCGGTGTCAGCTGGATTGCTGATGAAAATTTTAACCTGAATAGCCACTGCTTTGCAGACTGTGTAATTCCAGTTCATTTAATAAATATTTTGTATGCCCTCTGGCTTGGATAAGCTTTTACCTAGAGGGTTTGGCTAATTACCTGATAACTATGATTTTGATATATATTATTCACAGCTGTCACACTTTTTAGTGAATTAGCAGGAAAAAAGACAGGGATTTTATCTAAGCAATGAAAATGCTAAATTTTAATTTTCAGAGGGAATTAAATGAGTAGAATAATGGTGTTTTAGGAAAATTTATTATACACACAAAATGCATGCACTACCGAAAGCACAGACAATTAAGACAGGTTATAAAATACTACAAATAAAAACACGGTTAACATTTGGGTAGAAGATAAACTCATTAAAAAAGTTGACTCATTAACGACCGTTAGGGAAATGAAAATTGAATCACAACTAGCTATTACTGCATATGTACTTAAAAATTAAAAGTAGTCATTACAGTAAATGTTGGAAAGAATACAGAGAAATTAGAGCTAATATTGGTGACGCTATCCAATGCTCAATCCCCTAGTAAATGAAGTTTAACAAATTTGTAAAAAAATAATTTAATATTCTATATGCTTACCATATGATCCAATGTTTGCTCACATGTTGTATATAATACCTCAGATGAATTTTAAGGGCGTTGGGCTAAGTGAAGTAATTCAATCCCAAAAGATCTCATATTGTGTGATGACACTTGCAGAACATTAATTAAATGATTAAGTTGCAGAATGAAGAATACTTCAGTAGTTTCCAGGGATTAGTGCTGGTGGTTGGTAAAGTATGGATGTGATTGTGAAAATATGGTGCATGTCTGTAAGCTAGCACTTTGGGATGCTGAGGGAAGTTTGGGCCCAGCACAGACAACTTAGCAAATTACCATGACACTATCTCAAAAAAATAAAATAAAAGGGGTTGGGAGTGTAGCTCAGTGTGAAACACTTGGGGTCAGTTACCAGTAACACAAAACAATAGAAGGAGAAAGGGGAAGAGAGGAAGGAGAGGAAGAGGGAAAGAAAGAGGAAGAAGAAAGGGAAGAGAAAGAGGAGGAAAAAGGAGAAGCAGAAGACAAATAAAAGGTACAATGAAGGCCTTCAGGTGATGCAATCCTCTATATTGACTGTGTCATGCTTATGCAAATCTATATGAGATAAAATGATGTAGGATTTTATACCCATATCAATGTGATATCCTGGCTTTTCTATGGCACTATATCTAACACGTGAGATGTAAACACTGGGTAAAACTGGGTAAATTGTATTACAATCTTCTCTGCATTATCTTTGCAACTTTGTTAGTCAATAATTATTTCAAAAAATACAGTTTAAAAAGTGTTTAGCCTGAACCAGAAGACAATTATAATAATTAGCAAAAGATAAAAAAATGTAATAATGGTTAAATAATTACTTATTTTTGAGGTATGGTAGAATTTAGCACAGAAGGATGAGGCATCACGACTACATTTGAATATTTTGGAGGTTATTATGAGTTATTAAGTACTAATCTGAACTTCAAGCAATAGAGACAGGGTAATGGTAAAAAAATAATGCGAAAGAGTCCAGCTTTATGTAAATTGATCGGAGAGCCTTTGAAAGTTCAGTTAACCATGAAAATAGATTCTGTGAGGCTCTATTCTCCACAAATGTGGGAGTGATGACCAAATGACCGGGGAAATATTCAAATATGGCCACATATCTAGACCCAGAAGCAGGTGAGAGCTGAGAAATGGAGACTTCTATCTGTAGGAAAAAAAGTGGTGGGTATTCTTTACGTTGGTGTATTCTGCAGTATGTTTTAAAGTAATTTCCTCTTTTTCTGTTATTTATCTTATTTAGTACCATCCTCAGGCAGATAGAACACTGACTCAAATTATAATTTTCCAAATATGCCCTCCAAAGTGAATCTAAAATTAATTTGTCCTAGAATATAAATTTAAAAAGAGCTGAAGAATGTTCACTACTTGTAGAAACGGCAGTTGTTCCAAGGGTCACTCCATAAAAATTTAAAGATGTTTATTAGGTGAAAAATTCCTGAAGTCTTTAGAGACTTAAATCATTTAATATAGGGATAATCTGAATAGAATACATTTTAAGCATATTTTCAGTACACTTTTATAAGTTGTGAACTCTCTCTTTCCTTCTTCAGGTTTCCCAATCATGATGTTGATCTCAGATGTTCCCCCAGAACTTTATATGTTGAGAGATTGGGCCTCCGGAAGGTATCTGAATCATGGAGATGTACGCTCATCAGTGAATTAATCTATTGAAGAGTCCAGAGCCGAATGCTCTGTTGGCGGAGGGGTCTGGTCAGAAGATGTGGGTCACAGGAGATGTAACCTGGAAGGATATGTCTCTTTTCCTATGTCCTCTGATATCTCTTTGCTCTCTGTCTGCCATGCCACGAGCGGCTTTCTTTCTGGTATGCACCTCTACTGTGCCATTTCTACCACAGAGCCAGCCAACCATGGACTCTAACTGTGAGTGAAAATAAACCCCTCCTCTTTTAGTAAGGTGTGACTGTCAGGTATTGTGGCCAGGAACAGAAAGCGAGTAAGCCAAAAATTTATTAAAGAAATGGGATATATAACTTCATTGGAAGGACAGATACAAGCTCGAATCAAAAAGTCACTTAGCTTAGGAGGGGAAATTAAATCATTAATATATTAAAGTTTCTATATTAGGACAATAATATAGAATGCAAGAATTGAACCTCAGAAGACAACTAGGAAATCTATTGATCAAAGATAAGCTGTAAGTCTAAATATGGTAAGAGAGAGAAAAAAAAAAACACTTAGGAGGAGTGATTTTTTAGTATCCAAAGAAGAAGAAGAAAATCAGGAGAGAATATTACTAGAATTTAAGTAGAAATTGAGCACAGTTTATAAATAAACCCTAGACTGCGAGTACTGGGAAGCTAGAGTCTTGAAATCAATTAGATGATAAAACCAGTTAACATATTAGTAATTTAGAAAATTCACAGTTTTATATTCCATAGTTATTTAATTATAGTAGGTGGCTATCTTACTTTTTACTTACACTCATTGTTATTTAATATGAAGACAGGAAATGTGCCGGTATTGAGAGAAACAAATATTCATTCTCAATTTCATTTTTCTATGTCAAATTCTGGATCAGAGGACTCAGCCACTGTAGTTACTATAATTGAGTGGTAGAGAATATAAGATATATATATATATATATATTTTTTTTTTTCTAATCCAAGTTATTTGGGACTTGATAGAAATAAAGTAGAATGAAAAGACGGTGATATCTATTTTGTTTTTGCTTTTGTTTTCCACATCTACTTTCCATGTTTATCTCCCCAGAATGTTCCAAAATATAAACAAATATGATAGTGAAATAAAATCTTCAGAGATTAATCAGAGCACCTTTTAGCTGGCTAGAAAGAGAAGTCACTGGATATAGAGCCACTGCCCGTTCTTTCTCATTTTCATTGGTGATGAGTCATTAATTCGAGTCATTCATTACTAACAAGTCTATCCAGGGAAGAGAAACTAAACCCCATATTTTGAACAAAAGAGTATGAAAATAATTTTCGGACATGTTTTGAAACCATCACAGACATTACGTGGTTTAGGAGTGCTGACTGAGGATGCTGAAATTTACTATAATGAAAGTGAAACTTCATACTTATAAATATATATTTTAACCTCTACTTTGCTATCAACGAGCATGCAATAAATATACACACAGTATCCATATTGTTATATGTACAGAAAGCTAATAAAAGTCAATGAAATTTTATTGATGTGTGTATTTTATTACAATTTACTAATAAATTTGCATTTTTAAAGTTTCATGTATTATCTTGAGAGGAACAATACGAGTAAAATTTGAGTAAGATAAAGAATCCTGACCTCAAAGAAGCTGAAAATATGGTAGGTAGATAGAGTTGTTTTTTTCCTTTTTTTTTTTTTTTCCATAAGTCTTTGAAAGTCTTCAAAATCCTGTCTCATTGTACTTTGTATCTATGACCAGTTTCTGTGTGGGAATCTTCCTCAACTACCATAGTTACACCTGGTTACTTTGATTTCTCTATCTTTGATTTGTTATTTATATAGCTTGAATTATCTTACGTCTTCTCTCCAATTACTTTCTAAATCTTAAAGATTCTATTTGTGGCTCATATTTTCTTTCTTTTTTTTCTTTATGTGGGTACCAGGAGTCGAACTCAGGACCTCACGCTTGCTGGGCAGGCGCTTACGCCACTGAGCCATCTCACTGGCCCCAATGTCTCATATTTTCTACAAACCATAATTTGCAAAATATGATGTAAATAGAATATTATACTTCCTTCAGCACTGCCACTAACTTTTGTGGTGTTCAGGCAGAAATATAAATGAAGATATATGTCTGAATTTAGACCATATGTCTAAATATTTGAAGAGCTAAATCTGAAGAATACATTTTTAAGTGTATAAAATTCTATCTTGTTTTTAAAATATTTTCAAACTGGCAAAATTGAAAAATATGTGCAAAGGTTTAGCTTTAGAGTAAAATAAAGTATCAAAGATTACATTTATCATTTTTGAGTATGTTCATTTGAGTGTGTTCTTTACCTCATCACTGGTGATGAACTTTGATAAAGTTTATATATAGAGAGAGAGAGAAAGAGAAAGATTACATATAAAACATACATATTACATATAAAACAGAAATTACTAAATTCTTATTCCATGTTATTTATTTTTCTTACATTCATATCACTATAATTCTAAATTTATCATTATAGCCACTATTTTACCTAGTGTGCTTTTTTGAAAGTAATGGCAAATTACATGAATTTTCAGAATCATTATTAAAAATTTTGCTATCTTGAAGGAAACAAATAATATTTGTTTGGAAAGTAAACAATGAATATTACATAATTTCTTCAAACACTGGAGAGTGATAAGCAAAGACTACAATTTCATTTCATCATTCAAATAGGTATCACTTTTATTTTAGTTTTCAGTGTATTTAAAGCGATACATAGCTCCATTCAGTGTGAAGACAGAGTGCTAGATCTTTATGAATGTTATGACTGACACATGCCTAATCACGAATTTAGGATTGATAGGAATTATTTAACATTACAAAACATTCCTTATGTGCAACCATTATTATACTGAACCACTGTAAAACTGCGCACAATTGTGCAAACCTCTGCAACCACAAATTGGAACAGACAAAAAAAGCTAACTTACTTTTTATCAAAAGACCTCCACCACTCAAATCTTTCTGAAATAGTGTTGTGTCGCATACACTGACCACAATTTACAACCTCAACAGTATCCAAGTACATTTTTTCAGAAGATCTGGTGCAAGAGGTGTGGAGAATAATACTTTGGAACCTAAAGGTGCAGTCACGAGAGTGAAACTTTAAGGACACACATCACTTCCGGCCCACTGAGTGCCACTTCCCAAGGTACAGACCCCAACTTTTTTTTAACAACTTGGTTTCTTGTGAAACAGGCACCCTTCTAAAACACAGGCCTCTTCTAAAGAGGCCTTTTTTACTTTGGTCTAAGAATAGCACTAAATTGGATTATACATTATTTTTCTATTCTATAATCCTTGAAATCAGAGCAAAAACATATAATTTTGGCTAAGTATACTGTGAAAAACTATTAAACTACAATATTATGCATATTATTCTTATATAGTAGGAAATGCTCACATTAATTGGTAGTAAAAGTTGCTCCTAGCTAAACGTCACTATTTTAAGTTTATCCGTTTTGCTTTAGGTCATCAGTATGTAGAGGTGTACACTAAATGGTGAAGTGCTTATTTGCATTACTCCCAAACTATTCTCCAGGCCCCGTATGAGGGAGACTGAGTGACATCATTATGGAAAACACACTCTGGATTTGACTTAATGACACGGTGAGATATTAGTGTTTCCTTTCCCTACTCACAGCAGTTTGCAATGACCCAGGTAATATATATCTTACAGCTGAGGTTCATGGCAGGTGAGAAAACACTTTAAATCATTATTCACAGTGGAAGTGCAGAGGCAATAAGAAGCAAAACCCTTCAAGTCTGAAACTCTCTCACCATCTTGTCTCTTTCCCACCATCCCTCCCTCCTTCCCTTCACCTTTCATTGATATCATTTGGTGATTTTATTATGTATAGTTAATTGGTTATTATATTTGTAACAGAACATCAATGAACAGATTTGTCCTTGATATAGAAAATGGTTAGCCAATAGGTGGATTCACCCATTTTATACGAAGAGGTTAATACATATAAAACAGACTTTAACTTTGGGTATTTCTGCTTAGAAAAGTCATTCTGCAATGTTACTGTTCAGCTAAAAGGTATGTGGATCAACATAAGAATATACAAAACCCTCAACACCAGTGCTTTTTTTGGGAATAGCGTACACAATAAATATCATTTTCTGCTAAGATGGATTTTTTATTGTGTCATATGAAATACTCTAATCACTCCCATTCTTAAGAAAATAAAAAATAAAGAAAATAAAAATCTAACAAAATGTTTAGGTTAAAAATATATATTCTTAAAAACAAGCCCAAAATTTATATTAGCTTTTTTTTCTCAGCTTCTGGATTTCGAATATATATATGTTATATACAAGGCAATCCTTTCAGTGTTCTAGATGCATGTTTATATTAATTAGAAATATATGCTACATATAATAATCCAGAAGGTTGTAAAGTATTATGTCAGAGCAAAATATAGTTGAAGAAAATTGTTGAATTTATTAAGACCATGATTTTTTTCATTAAAAATGATGGATGTAGTGGATGTGCCTGTAATTCCATCTACTCAGGAGGCTGAAGGAAGACACTGTTGAGTTGGAGGCCAGCCTGGGCAACTTAGAGAGATAAGTGTCAAAATAAATAACAAATAAAACATCATTAAAAATGTCAATCTAATTAGGAATTGAATGGGAAGGAAATATCTATCTCAATTTCTATATGATGAAAAACATAAAATCTGGAGAACCTATTTTTTCCAATATTAATGAATTGACACTGTAGAGATTAAAATTTTATATTAAATATTCTTAATTACCTTTTAAAATTTTACTAGTCCATTATTACATAGCAATAGTATATAAAATAGTGCTAAAGTGACATTTTTAATATATGAATTCGAAACCCATCTTTGACATTGCCATTTAAAATGTTCAAATCTTGGTTGAACAATTTTGGTTTTTATGTCAACGGCACCAGATTTCCCTTACAAAGTCATTTCCTAGAGATGTTAATAATACACAATGAGAATGGGTATGATACTTCCCTATCTGGATCTCTAGTACATTTTGAAACTATGACTTTATTCATCTGCTCACTTTATTTAAAACATGGAAAGAAGTCACTAATAAAAATAGTTCTTATAAGGGGAAACTAAAATTGAAAATTGTATGATATACTACTCTTTCATGGAAAATGGCAGAAAACCCCCAAAAAACTATCTTTGGGACTGGGGACATCGTTCATATAACTAAAAATTTCAGTAGTAGCAAAATTCAGGCTTCATTTTATTCTGAGTCTCCAATGTTCTCATGTGGACTTTACTCCCTGTTTCATGTTTTTGACAGCTTTTCTCATTTTTAAAATCAATTCTCAGATAAAATTTTATCTTTATAGTTTCACAGCTACGGAGCTTCAGGAGTTCTCTCCTCAGTGGTATCAGCTTCAAATTGTAATGTTTGAAAAGAAAAAGTCTATTTTTTCCCAAACAGCCCGAAATAGTATCTTTTGAACAAAAACATAGAGTATACACACACTGCGAGTGAAATTTCTCTTTGTGTCTACAAAAAATACATAACGAATCTTCTGACTTTTATTTTACCTGATTTGTCTAACTTCAAATCTACTGCTGACTACAAGATTCAATGATGGACTTGTAGCTGATACATGTTAGCATTTATGTGTATGTCCCAAAGCATGAGTAATATCCATCAAAATCTAAAATCCCTTATTCATTAGTACTTTATATACAACTTCCTTTCAGTCTCTCCATTTCAGTGGATAAAAATGATACAACTTGTCATGGAAGTTACCCTTCGGATTTTATGGCATGTAACAGGGAATTAAGATGGTTCTTGGGGTATTAAAAGTGTGAAATTATACACAAAAATGCAAAGTAGGAGAGTATACACATTGAAAAATTGCTCACTTTTCTGTTTATCTGTGGAACTGTCTTTTTGATGAAAAGTTCCTTTTCAGTGCCTGGGGCTGTGCAAATGTGAGGAAGATTTTGCCATGACATCTGTTCCAGGTGGAAATGAAATCAGTTTAATGATTTTGTATTACACAATTACAGCATTTAATATATTACTAAAACAGAATTTGAACCAATTGAAGTCACAACAAATTGTAAATAATTATTTTATTTCATTTTGCATCCCAATTGAGCAGATATATCAGAACGGAGAACGCTCTCCAGGAGGTAGAAAATTGGAATGAACAAAATTAATAGACCAGATTGGCTGCTGTACTATCAAATACCACCATAGCAGAAAGCGTTTTTGTCAAAGTCATGTCACAAAAGATAAAATACTAAATGCTGGTCATATTTTTTTCTGTTTTTATTTCATGGGAAATTATTTCAAGGAGTAAACATTGGTAAGACAAAACAGTTCTCAGTGTAAATTTACAAGATATAAAGTATTTTTATGTGGGGAAATAGCTTACCTGAATGTCTATATTTATTTAGACACAATTTAAATTCATTTTCTGGAATTGTGCTGTCCAAAATAAAGTCACAACCATTATGGGACTGATAAGCACAGAAAATGTGTTCGTTTTTCTGACTGGAAAACTAAATATTTAATGTAATTTTTGTTTGATAAATTTATATTTAAAAATAATTTATTTACCAGAAAATATCTACATATGCTTGAAACAACTTAAGCATGTGAGTCTACTATATAATTTTCAACTTGATGAAATATACGTACAGCACAGGTCATATACTCGTGATAAAAATCTAGAATAAAAATTGAAATGTAAAAACATTTAAAATATTTAATACCAAGAAGACATTGCAAAATACCTTATAAAAATTTGTATTTATTATATGCTGAATAGTATTTTGATTATACAGCATACCCCTGCAAGTTCAGAATTCTTGGCCTCAGTCATTTGCGGATTCTTCCTTAAAACCTAACTAATAATTGTTGGGGTAAACCCCGGCAATTTCGCAGAAACCTCAAATATCCTCTGCAATTTTTATTTTTATCTCATTTTATTTTATTTTATTTTATTTTTTTGGCGGGAGGTTTGCAAGTAGCCAATCTGAGAGCGTTATTCAGTTCTCCTTGGTGCTGATTGGCTGCTGCCCTGTAACCCATCTCAGGCAGATGCATGGCCATTCTTGCATCATATCAGGTTGCTGTACCGCATGTAGTTGTCTCCAGTGTTCTTGGTTTTGTTCTTCTTAAAGCCCTAAGATCCCTAAAATGCTGCCAAAACTCCCTGCAGCTTCTAAGGCTTTATTAATACAGTATTTTATTAACTTAAATTACATAACTGCAGAAGACATAGCTTATTTAGGGTTTAAACTATAAAAATAGACATTTTTAGGCATTTCGCTGGCCATATCTGAAATTAGCGTTTTTTTCACAATTCACAGGCGCTCTAGGAACATAACCCCTGTTAATTTGAGGGATCCACTGTATTGGTTCCCTGTCTTTTTTTCTCCTTTTCTTCTTCAACTAAATTATTAAATACTTTGTAAGGACTTAAAAATTTATCCATATTTTATTTCCCTAAAAATTTTTTTTTTACTGCTTCCTCAAACCTGTAACCGCAATCATGTAGCAAAAACATGTAATATTGATTGACACAAAATACTAAATCTGGAACTAAATTTCAAACCAACTTTTATTTGCCTAAAATATTTTATCGAAATCTCCCTGAAACAAACACACAAACCAAAACCCTCGTTTAGAGGAATGATGTTAGAAAACAAATATGAATTGATATTGTAAATGTAATCCCAACATTTAAAACCCCACCTCTGAAGTTCAATATTATTAAAATTCACATAGACTTCCATTAAATCAAACATTTCTATCAAAACATCAGGAAGCATAAAATGAGGAAGAAAGTAATCAGTTTCTTTGAGTCTTAATTCAGCACATTTTGTTTTTCATTTATTTTTCAAATACCAAATCACTGCTTATTTTTTTATTGGCTCAAAGCTCCAGAACTTTAGTATTTCTATGGATCCTGTAGCTACCTCTACAATCAAGATAAAAATTTCATTATAAAAATCCTTGATATTGTACATTTATAGTCACACCTTAACCCAATACCTCATGCTTAGAAAACACTGATATGTACTCAATGACTATCATTTTTTCAAGATTACATAGACATGGGCTTACAGAATATATAATGCTGGGTTTTTTATTCAGTATACCATCTTTAAGATTCATCAAAGTTTTCTCATGTATGTATTACTTTGATTTTGGAGTTGTAGTATTGATTCTTGATTGCCCCACATTTGGTTTATCCATCCACTCATGGGATATCTGGATTTTTTCAGTTTTGGGTAACTATAAAAAGACATGCATTATGAAGTTAAACAAGCACTTATCATATTAGCCAGGCTATACATCTGGGTGTATTTATATTACAAAATAAAACTTATGTACATGCAAAATTCTACACACTGTTTTTATTTTCTTTTTTTTTTTTAATTTTATTTTAAAGAGAAGAAAAAACAAAACAAATCAAAAGAAGAACAAATTTTCAAAACAACATAATAGGAGGGTAACAATGGTTAATACATTGCGTATTACTATCTTTAAGTTAGTTATTCAGGACACCAGACATTAGCATTTAATTATCCAAACATTATTGGCACAAAACTTACTCTTCAATGAACTAAGTAAAAATCGTAGTGTATCTATCTTAACCATCTTATATATATATATTCAATTTTTTTTCCCTTTCCCTTCTTTCTTTTCCCTATTCCAGTCTCTCTTTCCTTTTGACCAGTTTCTTTTTGATTCACCATGTCTATTGTACATTTTGGATCTTATTTACTCTTTCAGTTTCTCATACTAGAGAGACAATACGATGCTTACACATGTGCTTCTGGTTTATTTCACTTATGAGTATTTTCTCGAGTTGCATCCATTTACCTATAAAAGTCTCCAGTTTATCCTTCTTAATGGCTGAATAGTACTCCATTGTAAAAAATACCACATCTTTCTTATCCATTCCTCAGTTGATGGGCATTTGGGTTGTTTCCAAGATCTGGCTATTACAAATTGTGCTGCTATAAACATGGGTGCACATATATCGCTGTGGTATGATGTTTTTGATTCTTCTGGGAAGATGCCCAGAAGGGGAATAGCTGGGTCAAATGGGACCTCCAACCCTAGCTTTTTGAGGAATCTCCACACTGACTTCCACAGTGGCTGTACCAGTCAACACTCCCACCAACAGTGGAGAAGGGTTCCTTTTTCCCCACAGCCCCTCCAGCATTTGTTATTAGTTGATTTCTTTATAGTAGCCATTCTTTCTGGGGTGAGATGGTATCTCAGTGTTGTTTTAATTTGCATCTCTCGAATGACTAGTGATGTTGCACATTTTTTTGTATATTTATTTGCCATTAGTATTTCTTCATCTGAGAAATGTGTATTCATCTCAGATGCCCATTTTTGGAGTGGGTCTTTAAATTTGGGAGGTCTGATTTTTTTGAGTTCTTTATATGTTCTGGATAGTAATCCTTTGTCTGAGGAACAGCTGGCAAACATTTTTTCCCACATTGTGGGTTGTCTCTTCACTCTGTTGGTGGTTTCTCTTGCTGTGCAAAAGCTTTTTAATAAGATGAGATCCCAGTTATTGATTCTTTGGGATAGTTCCCGTGCGGTTGAGGTTTTATTCATAAAGTCTTTGCCTACACCAATGTCTCCAAGGGTTTTACCTATCCTACCTTCCAGCAGATTTAATGTTTCTGTTTTAATATTTAGATCTCTGATCCATTTTGAATTTAGTTTAGTGCATGGTGAAAGATATGGGTCTAGTTTTAATCTTCGGCATGTGTAGAGCCAGTTTTTCCAGCACCATTTATTAAAGAGGCTATCTTTCTTCCAGCGAATGTGTTTGGCACCTTTGTCAAAGATAAGGTGGCTTAGTATGTCTGGGGTTGTTTCAGCATCTTCTAATCTGTTCCATTGATCTTCAGGTCTGTTTTTTTGCCAGTACCACACTGTTTTTATCACAGTAGCTTTATAGTATAATTTCAAGTCGGGGATTGTGATGCCCCCTGCCTTGCCTTTGTTGCCCAGAATTGCCTTTGCTATTCTAGGTCTCTTCTGATTCCAAATGAATTTTAGGATTGTTTTCTCTAATTCTGTGAGATATGCTGTTGGAATTTTGATTGGAATTGCATTAAATCTGTATAACAATTTTGGAAGTATGGCCATTTTCACTATATTGGTTCTTCCTATCCAGGAGCAAGGGATATCTTTCCATTTTCTGATATCCTCTTCAATCTCCTTTTTCAGAGTACTGTAGTTTTCAGTATAGAGGTCTTTTACATCCTTCGTGAGGTTGATTCCTAGGTATTTCATTTTTTTGGATGTTATTGTGAAAGGTATTGTTTCCCTAATTTCTGTTTCAGTAAGTTTGTTATTTGTGTACAGGAAGGCTATTGACTTTTGAGTATTGACTTTGTATCCAGCTACACTACTGAATTTGCTTATCAAATCTAGCAGTTTTTTAGTGGAGTTTTTGGGGTCTTCTGTGTAGAGTATCATGTCATCTGCAAATAATGATAATTTAACTTCTTCCTTTCCAATCATTATTCCTTTTATTTCTTTCTCTTGTCTAATCGCTCTGGCTAAAGTTTCCAGAACTATGTTGAATAAGAGTGGGGACAGTGGACATCCTTGTCTTGTTCCTGATTTTAGAGGGAAGGCTTTCAGTTTTTGGCCATTTAGTATGATATTGGCTGTTGGTTTGTCATAGATAGCTTTTACCAGATTGAGATAAAGACCCTCTATTCCAATTTTCTGTAGGGTTTTTATCATGAAAAGGTGCTGGACTTTGTCAAAAGCTTTTTCTGCATCTATTGAGATGATCATGTGATTTTTGTCTTTGGTTCTGTTAATATGCTGTATTACATTTATTGATTTACGTATGTTGAACCATCCCTGCATCCCTGGGATGAATCCAACTTGGTCATGGTGTATAATCTTCTTGATGATTTGTTGGATTCTGTTTGCCAGTATCTTATTAAGGATTTTTGCATCTATGTTCATTAGGGAGATTGGCCTGTAGTTCTCTTTCTTAGTTGGGTCCTTCTCTGGTTTTGGTATCAGGGTAATGCTTGCTTCCAGGAATGAATTTGGGAGTATTGCTTCCCTTTCAATTTCATTAAAAAGTTTGAGAAGTAGGGGCGTTAGGTCTTCTCTAAATTTCTTGTAGAATTTGGCAGTGAATCCATCAGGGCCTGGACTTTTCTTTGTTGGGAGGTTTTTAATTACATCTTCAATTTCATTGGTTGATATTGGTTTATTTAGGATTTTTAAATCTTCTTGATTTAGCTTTGGTAATTCATATGAATCTAGGAATCTGTCCATTTCTTCTGCATTTTCCATCTTAGTAGAATATAAATTTTCAAAATAGGTATAGATGATCTTCTGGATTTCTGCAGGGTCCATCGTGATATCACCCTTTTCATTTTCAATTGCATGGATTTGAGTCTTTTCTTTTCTTTTTTTAATAAGGTTGGATAAGGGTTTGTCAATCTTATTTATTCTTTCAAAGAACAAACTTTTTGCTTCATTGATTCTTTGTATTGTTTTTTTATTCTCCAATACGTTAATTTCTGCTCTGATCTTTATAATTTCCTCCCTTGTACGGGCTTTTGGCTTAACCTGCTCTTCTTTTTCTAGAAGCTCGAGGTTCACCCTTAAGTTGTTTATTTGCTCTTGCTCTATTTTCCTGATATAAGTATTTAATGCTATAAATTTCCCTCTTAGGGCTGCTTTCATTGTATCCCATAAGTTCCGGTGTGTTGTACTGTCATTATCATTCAGTTGTAGAAAGTGACTAATTTCTTCTTTAATTTCATCTGTGACCCATTGGTTGTTCAGGAGGATGCTGTTTAATTTCCATGTGTTTAGGGAGTTTTTGTGGGATCTTTTGCCATTGATTTCCAATTTCATTGCACTATGGTCTGATAATATGCATGGGATAATTTCAATTCCTTTGCATTTATTTAAGCAGGTTTTATGAGCTAGTATGTGGTCTATTTTGGAGAACGTCCCATGTGCAGCTGAGAAGAATGTGTATTCTGATGTTGTGGGGTGGAACACTCTGTAGACATCTACTAAGTCCATTTGTTCAAAAGTTTGGTTCAGTTCTACTATTTCATTATTGATTTTCTGTCCAGTTGATCTATCTTTTTGTGACAGTGGAGTATTTGTTTTTATTTTCAAATGTCCATCAATGTTATTACCTTTTTTCTGTAATTTATTTTTAGTTTTAATTATAAATTTATAACTGATTTTATAAAGTTTGTTAAATTTAAATTTAGCACATTAAATTTTGTTAGATTTAAAGATTTTAAAAAGTTTTTTTAATTGCCAGGATATCATATAGAAAGTGAATGATTCATATGTCGCTGAGAAAAATGTATATTTTCTACCATTGCCTGGTGAAAATTTCTATAGATACCAATTAGATTCATGTGGTTGATGGTATTTTTTGTTCTATATTTTTGAAATCTCCCTTTACAAGAAATGATATTGTGATGATATTTCTTCATGGAATCCTCAAGTTTCAAAATATTTTTTCTTCATAATATATAATTCTTCAAGGAAGTCAGATAAATTGATGATAGCAATAGCTTGCAAGGGGATAATTATTACTAGATGGGGTTTGACTTCAACTCCTAATGGGGAAATCTAACTCTGGATAGCTGGATGGGCTCTGAAGGGCAGGGTTCAGTGATAAATCTGTTAGGCATTACTATAATTTACTTCCCATGTACTAATGTCCTTCCTGATGTAGGGCCTGTATGGAACAGTCCTTTTCTTGAGAAATACAGATCTTCAGAGTTTAGAAAAGGAAAGAGATCCTTTTATAGTAGGCAATGCACATCTTAAATGTGGGGCTCTTGTTAAAGGTATAATAGAACTATTGAGGGAGGTTATTGCCTTATGATTTTGCTTTTCAATTAGATTCAGCACTTTTTATCTTTAATATTCAACTAATGAAATATAATTCTCCATCTGCATGGAAATAATCTGAAATGCTTGGCTTGCTGAAAATTATATGAAGAATAGGATTGTTGGATGCTCAACAGAATTTTGTAGGGAGTAACTCATGCATTACAGAAGTTCCCCATATTCTGCTTTCTAAAATAGATTTAGCTAAATAGCTATGAATCTAATTCCTTCACTCAAGGGTTAATCATATAGTAATATCTTTTCTATTGCAGTAGCAATGCTTCATTTATTTATTTATTTTTTTGTCCTGATGTCATACAGCAATGTCGACTTGTTAACATTTTGGTTGCAAGTCATGTAATTAAAGCTATTGCACACTGTTCTGGGGAAAGGAAGGAAGGATACAGTACATTCAGAGGAAGGATGGGTTTGAAGAGTTTGAAATCATAAATGGAGAGTTGGTTTCTAAAACTATGGAGATTAGGTTGGGTTTTGATTAAAAAATAAATTCAAATAGTGCAAGGCAATAAAGTGGGAAGACTATTTAAAATTTTTTAATTACAATATGATATTGCTCTCTCATATATGAGGAATATGCAAATAAATTCCATTATTTTAATTTTTTAAAAAACCTCTCTCCATTTTGCTTCCCCAGTTGCTTTCTTTCATAATTAAAGAGAGCAGCTGAATGAGACAGATGTTCTTTCCTAAAAGACAGTCTTCAATTCATGAATCAAAACACTGATGCCCCTAGTGACTTTTCTTTCGTATTTTTAAATTGCTGACTTTTAAAGAGTTCTCCAAAGGAGAATTTATTTTCCCATTCAGCAACAGGATAGATTTGTTAATGAATAACCTATATAGCATTCTCCAAGTTTCAATTACATTTGGAATAGCTGATGCATGGACTCATTATTGACTCAAGTTCCTGGAGTTTTAAGTTAGTTTTTGAGGTATTTCTAAATAATGTTTAAATTATACCTCTTTGATTTCACTACAATTATTTTCAAAGTGCCCATATTTTACCTGCATTTCTCTCCTTGCATTTCTAAACAGCTGTTCCCTCCTCTTTCAACTGTTCTTGTTTCATAAGCACCACTAATGAGCCAGAGAGAAGTCTACTGAATCTTCCAAAGCTGTAATAAATGGGAAGAAAGAATTTTAGGACTTACTTTTATTTGTACAGCATTTAAATTCTAAACCCAAAATTAAATACACACTAATGCTAATATTCCCTTGTTTTCTCTTAGACTTGAAAAAGAATGTTTGTTTTCTCTGTGTATACCTATACGTACACTATTTTGTAAAGAATAATAAATGTACAAATTTTAAATAAAATAAATTCAATAAGGTATATGTATATAGAAGTTTTCCATTCTTAAATATAAACAGCAGGTTATTGACTACATAAAACAGTTGAAGGAATTGTTTTCTTTGGATTGGTCCAGATATACAGAAAAAACCAACACTGTATATCTTCCTGGAATTCTATGACCAAACTCTGCTTATTTGTACTTAAAAAATTTTTTTTAGGTTTCCTTATTATATTTTGTATTTTTTATTGTTTGTTTTAACTATTTGTTCTATGAAATCATTTTTCCATTTCATATGTAATATCTTCAGGGTCACTTTCATTACAACATTCTCAAACCTTCACACAAATCATTGTCATTCGATTTCCAGCCACTCAAAATATATTTAGTCTTAATTCCTTGGTTTTGAATGCTGTATCCTGAATCTAAACTAGTAACTTTGGAAGAATCTTTCCATTGTTCCCACACATATGTACACAAGATAGTTTAAAGTCAAGAAGAAATTCAGATTGGCCTAAGTAAGATAGACTTCATCTTCCACAGCCCCTGAGTAGGAACTATTGGGTGTATTCACTCATATGTAATCATTTCTAAGGGGCAAACTATATTATGAGTGCAAAAATACATGAAATTGATGAATACAGAATGGAATTAGGATGTGAGAAGTACACAATTAGTGGAAAATGATAAAGAGACTAGCTCCAAAATGTAACAACATTACACATCAACATTTATATCTTGGAAACACATTTGGATAGAACAAAAATCAGTGAGTTTTCTCAGACCCTCTGAAGATACAAGGGAAGTTAGGGTTCAAGACTACCTGCTACCACCGAATCTGGAAAGACATGTATATGGAAAGTGACAGCCAAGAGCTGCACAGCTGGAGGAGAAACTCATTCATCCATAAACTTCCAGTGACACTTAGATGGAATTTGATGAATTTCTGAAAGCTGAGTACGAATGAGTGAGGTATGGGACATTCATGGGGAATATAATGTCAGGAGGACCTCAGTACTTTCATGGAATTCAAATTGAGGCACCCCACCAACATTTCCCTGAAGAAGGTAATAATCGTTTGGCAGGAGATAGGGAAGGTATAGCTAGAATCTTCTTCATAACGCAAACCTACTCTCCTGGGGGAAATACCGTGAGAAGCTCATATCAGCTGAAGACGGGTGTTTGTTCTTCTCCAGAAATTTCTAGCTTTCTGATCCTATCTAAGAGGATAGGAGGTAAATAGATTTGGTCAAGAGGAGTCAGTTTCATGAAAATTAAGAGCATAATAGCCAGATAACAGAATAGGGACAAATGAAGAAAAATAAAAACTATATCACTGGTGAAATTCTTATGAATGTCCCAGAGACACAGACTCACTGAAAACTCAAGTGTAAGCATGAGACTGTAGAATGTCTTTCCTCTTTCACTGTCTAGTGTACACTTGTGAGTGTCCCATACAGTAACAACAATACGTTACGGATGAAACGCTGCAAAATGCAGACCATCTCTAAGGACGAGCACATTTAGGAACCGCTGAACAATAGAAGAGCAAAAAAGTACAAGAAAAGAATTGAAAATCTCAAGATTCTACAACTAGAGTGAACATTGAACACAGCATAACTCCTTGACATATTTAAGTCATCAGACCAAAAGTCTATTTTCCTTTGTTCCTAGTACATCAGATATTGTCCCCTTACAACAGCAAAATTACAAGGAGTGCCAAAAGAAAAGATAAAATTTAATCTGCCGAGAAGTAATTGTAAAAACCAGACTTAGATGTGGCAGAGGTGTTGATGTTATTAGATAAAAAAACTAAAATAAATACGTTTAATATGTTGAGGGATGTAATAGAAAAAGTAGGTCACCATATACAAGAGTAGGTGAATAGTAATGACAAAAATCTCAAGCTCTAAGAATCAGAAGGAGATACAAGAAATCAAGAACAGCAAAGAAAAAATGATGCTTGTAGTGAGTTTATCAACAGATCGTGCTCAGGTTAAGAAATAATCAGTGGTCAATTTATTTTACTTAAGAGTACGGTCTCAAGGTCCATCCATTTACCTATAAATGTCTCAAGTTTATCTTTCTTTATGGCCGAGTAGTACTCCATTGTGTAATAAAACCACATCTTCTTTATCCACTCATCCGTTGATGGGCATTTGGGCTGTTTCCAAAATTTAGCTATTACAAACTGTTCTGCTGTAAATATGGGTGTGCATACATCGCTGTGGTATGACGTTTTAATTCTTTCAGGAAGGCATGTGTAAATATTGTATTTCTGGTGTGAGAAACTAAAAGTGTAAGTAAGGACCAGAATGTACATTAGATATTATGAAATAGGAAGAAAATGCTCAATTGGGAAAGTGAACTATTGATGGGGAATAGAGAAATGAAAGAAGGGAAAAGAAAAACAAACAAAAAAGAAGGAAAAACAGAAACAAAGCTTTTGTAAATAAGGAGGGGAAGTGGGGTGAAAGGAGGATAAGGGAATGGGGACAAAACAGAATTGAGATAAGTCATATACAGGCACAAAGTCCCTCTGATGAAAGTGATCATTATGTATGTTTAAAATGTAGCAATAAACTTTTAAAAAAAGAATCAGTGGGCTTGAGGACATGTAAATACAAATTTCACCACCTAAAATCCAAAGGTAAAGAGAATAGAAAGAAAAAAAGGAAAAATAACACACAAACACAGACACACACACACACACACACAAACTGTGGAACAATTATAAATGATGTATCCATTGAAACAATAATGTCAAAAAATTCCAAAATTAATAACTGTTATTATACCCTCAGATCCAGAAATATCAAACAATAAAAACATATACGTATCATATTCGAACTGCAGGAAAGCAAAGAGAGGGGATAAATCTCGAAAGATGACAGGGAGGAAAAAAATCTACCTCATTTATAAAGGAAAAACTAGTTGGCCCTCTGTACCTGCTTGTTTCATAACCAACCACACATCAAAATAGGTGAAAAGTATTTGTGAGAGTTTTTTGTCTTGTCATCACTCTCTAAATAATAGAATGTAGTAGATTTTTATATATCATTTTCATTGTATTGGATATTATAAGTAATCTAGAGATAATTACACAGTAGGAGAGGAGGATGTGCATAGGTTATTTGCAAGTAATATACCACTTTCTGTAAAGAACTTCAGCATCCTTGGGGTTTGGTAGCGGAAAGGAATCCTGAAACCAATCTCCCTTGGGTACCAGGGAGTAAATGCTTAAGCACAGTCTTTAGAAAACCCTTATATCCTGAAGATCCTGTGAGCATTCATCATGACAGATCACATTCTGGGCCATAAAACACAAATTGAAATTTGCATTCCACTAAATACATATACAGGAAAGAAAAATGATCTGTATCAAAAACCTAAACTCCCACCTCGGTAATTTAGAGAAAGAACAATTTAAGCCTTATGGAAGCAAAAGAAAAGACATTGTGAATTATTCTATTCTCATAGATTCAATAACTTGGGTGAGATGGAAAGATACAAAATACTAAAACTCACATAATTTGAATAAGGCCATGTCTATTAAAGAAATTGAAAAAATAATTAGTCACCTCCTTCCAAAATCACTGGGCCCAGCTGATTTGAGAGATGAATATTATAAAACATTTAAATAAGAAAATATAGAATTTCTTTGTATTCTTGTCCAGACAGTAGAGCAGAAAAATCAGTTCTTTAACTCATTCTATTAGGCTTGTGTTACTCTAAAGCCAAAACCATATAAAGATACTCTAAGAAGGAAAATTACAAATTAATATTTTCATGATATGAAGAAACACAATAAAAAATCTGGCATTCTCATTGTCCCTGACTTTCAATGTCTTAATCTATAACTGAGTGGGTTATTTTTGTTCTTGTTAATCATCACGTATAAGCAAATGGTACATAACACATGGTCCATATAATGAAAAATTCAATATTAGAATGAATTCCATTAGAATTAAATACCTAGCTTCCAGGATTATAAATTAACACTCACCTAAAAGATTTAGCAAAAATACACCCTCACCATATTCATCACTGGGATGTTTCACGGCACTAGCACAGAGAACCTGTGGCGATAGGGAAAATCTTACCATGGTGATTTCAGCATGGCCTCAAAGGAGAGACAGCCTGATCATATAAATATCACAGCGCTACTGACTAGGTGTGCAATCTTGAGGAAATTAATTATCTTCAATAACCCAGTATTCTCATTTTAAATGAGTACAGCAATACATAAATTATAGAGTTCTTATGTCTGAATAATATCCAAAAGGCCCTTATAACAGTGTTTAGTTTATAAAACTAACTCAATAAAGTGGTCTGACATATTATGATTATTTTTATCAGTCTCGGAATCCACACTGTATTCCAGATCCTCCTTTCTATCTTCTTCTACTGAAATTGGCATCTGTGTTCAGTGGAAATCAAGCAACTTCACGATGACAGGTGTCACAAACACTGCAATCCATGGCAATTCTCAAGAGGGAGTTATCAATGCTAACAAACTTAGTTACTTTGTGCTTTGTGCTGTACTTGCTTTGGGAGAGATAAGACCTCTGATAACGAGGCTCTGCTTTCCAGTGCAGTCCCCCTCTACAGTTCCTGGTGTTGGTGAACCTTTGACATTTCAACATGGCCTTCTGTATCTTGGCTAGGGATGCATCCCAGATTTACTTTCTTCTAGAAAATGTGAAATGTGTCCTGTGAAATATTTCTGTTTGGGAACATTTTTCAGGCCAAGCTGTACTCAGTCCCAGCACATACTTCTTCCTCTTGTGTGTGCAAGGAAATGTGGCTCTCCCACAAACTTCTCCAGGCCATGAGAGGGTATCCCTGTCCCCTGTTACATCAGGGCTGCCTTGCCCTCATTTTCCTTGAGTGCACAAGGCCTGTTCAAGTTGAGGAACACAGCAGGGGTATGGATCGATAAAATTTCAGGGAGGAAGCAGTCCCTCAATTACACTGCCTTCTGGTGGGAACATTAATGAATTAATGAAAAAGTACATATATACCCAAAATTCTATAATAAAATATTTAGAAGTCATATATGTGCATATACATATATATATATATATATGTATATATATATATATATTTTTTTTTCATTTTCATGTCCATACTCTCCTTCCCACCTGGTTACTCAGGGGAGAACCTTCACCTCACAGAGGCTGAGGGAGTTTTGTGTTTCCTCAAAGCAGATCAGTGCAGACAGGGCAGAATATAAGCTGTGTGTGAGGACTGCAGTGATTGGATGTGGTAAAACCAAAACAGGAAATGATTTGAAGTAAGTTTCCAGGAGCCAAGTCCAACAGGTGATTTCCTGCCCTACACCTAAGTGTTCTGACCCTCAGTGTGCTGGGATTACAGACATAAACCACTTTGAACATGCCCACCTAAAAAAGAAATGCAGTAAGTCAAGTGAAATTTCTTCCTCAATAAAAATTGATGTTCGAACTTTACCCTGCATACAACTAGTGTCTTTAGGATAGCATTTTTATTCAGGACACATAATTATAATTAGAGTTCTTTAGTTTGTGGAGGCTGTAAATGTCTCAAAATTTAGCACCCTCTAGGCACTGCAAACATTTATTCTATAACTTTATAAGTGTTATTTTATACAAACTTTAGGATATTAAAAATATTTTCATAAATTATTTTAATAACTACTGACTCTACAAGTGAATGGAAAGCAAACCATTTTATACTCTAACCAAGGATATCAAATGATATTTACATGTTTTATCTTTTGTCAGACTATTAGAAAAATATAAATATTTAGTGAACAAGTTGCACAATGTAGGAGTATTGTTTTTCCAGGTAATGATACTCACATAGTCCAATATTAGATCATTTAATTATAAACATATTTTATGAAGGCCCCCTTTAAAAATACTGGATTTTCACAAAAAAATAAAAATAAAAATACTGGATTTATTTTAGGAATTCATTCTCATCAGTCCAGATAATTCACATTTTAGTACATTTTACCAGTGTTAAAAAAGAGAAGTTACTCATATAAGCACAGCCTAATGCCATTGCTAGAGCTAGCGTATTAGAAATTTAGTGGTATCATACAGTATATGCCACTATTGGGCAGGTTCAAAAATACAGTGCAGAAAGGCTTTAGTATCTGCCAGGCTTCAAAGAGCTCAACAAGATTTTGCAGTGCTGGTAGTTTGGAGCAGATATTCCTACCCATACGAAAGTAAGATTAAAATCTCAACCTTACATCTTGCTATTATATATATATATTTTTTTTTCTTTTTTTCTTTTTTTTTTTTTTTGTGGGTACCAGGGGGTCGACCTCAGGACCTCGCACGCCAGCAGGCGCCCGTGCCACTGAGCGATATCACCGGCCCCTTTTTCGTATGTGGGTTCCGGGAGTCGAACTCGGGCCCTCGCGCTTGCCAGGCAGGCGCTTAAGCCGCTGAGCCATCTCACCGGCCCATTTTTTCTTTTTTTAGTGTGGGTACCAGCAGTTGACCTCAGGGCCTCGCGCTTGCTCGCAAGCACTTGTGCTGCTGAGCGATATCACTGGCCTTTTTTTTTTCCTTTATGTGGGTTCCAGGAGTCGAACTCAGGACCTTGCACTTGCCAGGCAGGCACTTATGCCGCTGAGCTATCTCACCGGCCCCCTGCTATTATATTTTGAAAAAACACATGAACTTGACTTAGAGACTTCAATAATGGTTGTTGGATTAAATACAACAACAATAGCAGGAACACACACGCAACACACGCACACACAATTATGCTAAAGCTGTTCAGTGTGACATTACATAACACTAGCGAAACACTGGAAATCCTATAGCTGTTCAATTCTACAGCCCTATGGAGGAGAACGGGGAAACCACTAGTGCACTTCCTTTAGATTTATCTTTTCTAGGAATGGAGAGGAGTAATTCATATAGCACATCATTTTCTGAAGATATTTGTGCCACAATTTGGTGGGAAAATTGGATCTAAAGGATATATCTAATTTTACTTCAATAACATTAGCATGTCAGCATTTCATTTTGCTTCTTACCTTTCCTTTTTCTTATTAGTTTGAATAAGAAAATAAAAAAGAAATGGCTTCAATAAATAGAAGAAACTGCCGATTAAAGAGCAGCACATATGTGCACTAAATATTAACTGTCTCATCTCTGATAACTCCACATTTATAGGTAACTAAATTAAGATTAAGTCCTAAAATAATCACTGTGACATATACCAACTCTGATTTTTAAAAATAATAATAATTTCATGTATCTTAACATCAAATTCTGTCTGTCCTATTTTTTCCCTCAAATTTTGTCTTGCCAGTGGCTAAGACATATGCTCGACATGCACCATAACCCTGAAATTATTTTAATGGAATTGAATAAATCATTAGTTGCAATGGTTATATTATTAAAATTCCTGCTTTCCATTATCACAGGCCTTTACGTAGTTCATGGGATTTATAATGTCACAAATTATAAGAAGTTTTACATTTCCTGAATCACTAAGAAATAATATAGTCTTAAAGCTAAAATATGTTCCAAAGATGTTTTGAAATTTTTAGTAGTCTTATTTTATATTTATCAAATGGACAATTTTAGTTATGAAACATGAAGGGAATCATATACTATTTTGCTGCATACATAAATAAATTCTAAATAAAATTATTTATTGAGATATTTCTGAAACCTCTACACATTTGAAATTTAGATCTGATGGCGCAGAATCTCTATGATTCTTCTCTTGTTCGTGATATTATCTCATGGTCCATAAATACTATTAGCGATATAGACTTTGTGAACGGTTCTATTATTTCTTCTGAGCTTTTTTTCTGCCGAATAAGTTCATTTGCATTTATTCAGTATTATGAAGAATTTCCATTGTCACACATTTAATCTTGGCAAAAAGGCTTTACCTAGGAATGAGAGCAGTAAGGCTACCTAATCCTCCTATTGTCCCACTGAGGGGCCTAAAATGTCCACTTTATTTTGCTAAACACGAGGATATAGCACCTTAGGGCCCCTGGGTTTTGAGCAGCTGGTAAATCCAGACTAATTAAATACTTGGTCAATATTGATAATAATAAAATGAATCTAGTTCTGTCCATGGGTCACAGACTAACTCCACCTCCCTTATGGTATTTCTGGAATATGAAATCTTTTGTTTGATTATTTTTATTATTATGTCGATTACTTTTATATTTTGTCTCAAGTATTCTTACTCAAACAGTATAACTACATATTTGTGTGCCTAAAGTTTGTTACCAACTAAAATCCAAGATCATTCTCAATGTGACAGTGTGACAATGGAAATCGCCAATCTCTTGTGAAGCATTTGTGCCCTAACATAAAAAAAAAGCCCACATTTCATTCTCTGAGTAATTTTGAGATCTAGAAGCTGATGAGGCTCAAAAGTACAAAGAATGTTCCACCACAGAGTCTGAAGTCACTGCCGAGAAGATAAAAAAGAGGGCTGAAGAATGATATAAATCACAAGCCTTCCGGACTCCTAATAGGTCCTGTGCATAAGCGCCAATTCTAAAGTTGAGAAAGCTGTAATGTTTACGTTCATGCATATTATCAACTCCACTATGACCACAAATTATCTCATAGCCCATGATTCCTTTTACCTCTAACACTTAAGTGAATGTTTCCTTAAAATTTAAAGTGTTAATCAAATTTTAATATACCACTTTTTGAGGTTAACTGCGTTTCCCACTTAAGCCCCCAAAAGTCACCCAGTTCGGTTTTGAGTTCAAAATTAATTTAATTCAGAAGGTTGACGTGTGATGGGAGAATTCAAGGGGAAGCAGCAGGAATTGTAATCCAGCTCTAGCTTTTGCTGAGTGGCTATAAGATTCTCAGACTTACCATTTTTATAAATGAGCTTTCCTGTAATTGTTACAATTAGATGATTGCATTTGTATTTGAGAGTGGGCTGTAATAATTTTACGATGCTCTGATTTTTTTTGTTTTGTTTTTAACAAAACTATTTACTGTGCTCAGTTTTAAAATAAAAAAATATAGGAGTTAATATGATCTTGTCTTGCTTGTCTATGCACAATCATTACTTTAAAAAGCCTCAGAAATCAGTACATGTAAAATTAATCACTAAGGAGAACAAGGAGTGAAGTTTCTGCGTTTGAAAATAAAACCTTACACAACGCAGCTGAATTCTTTCCCTATGCATGGCTTTTATTACATCTCCAGAGTTCACTTAAATAATTCTTACAAGGAGACATGACAAAAACAGTAGTCTGAGATCCCAGGAAATTAAGTAGCCTAAATCTCTAAGAATATCAAATACGTTGATGTTTGTAAGTGATCTCCAGAGAGCAAGAATGGGGAGCAAGCAGAACAGCTGACAGATTATGAGTCTTCATTTCAGAAAGTGATTTATGCTATGCATAGTTATTTTTAGGAATGAGATTTTATATTCAATTATATTCATTTAAATATAGTGATTATGTATATCTGCTGTTCTTTACTGAGTTCTTTAAATCCCCAACCTAACACCATTCAACTTAGATGTGAGGAAAACACGCAGCATCTTTCTTTCCTAATCAATCATATCTTGTTTGTATCTCCCCGAATTTGATCATTTTAAATATATTATACTTAAAACATGCAAACAATAATAATAATAATAATAATAATAATAGGTTTTGTCAAGTTGTTCACTAGTACAATTTTTACCAGAAAATAAATTACTATTGCGCTATACCCTTACCAGTATTTGTCAATATCAGAATTGTATTTTTTTCTCCGTATGTTTGGTTAAAATTGTGTATCTTATTATTACACAGTTGGCCTTTTATGATTTACTGAAAATTAAGAAAACTTCTATATATGATTGCATTTGTCTATTTTCCAATTTGTTGCTTTTTCTCATTAATTATGAGGGGGAATAGATATGTGTGTATTGGTAATTATCCTATAATGTGTCACAAATGTGTTTTCCAAATTTGAGGCTATGTGATACCTTTCTCTTCACCCTTACATATAAATATAAGTTAAAATCAAATGTGATATTTGTTAAAATGGAAATTGATATTTACTTTATCATTTGGTTATTTAAGGCCTTATTAAGGCATTCATCTCCATTTCTTAATATAAAGATGAATCCCTACTCTATTTCCTTACAAAAATATTAGTGTTCTGTTTTTTTGTTTTTGCTTCAGAGTTTAATCCAAATCAATTTGTCTTTTAAAGCCGTTTCATTCTGAAAAACAACTCTCCCAGCACCATTTTCTGACCTCTACTCCTCTCCCTCAGATTTTGGTGCTGCACAATTGTCATGAACCAGAATTACACATGCATGAGTCCATTAGGTGTCTGCATCCTGCTCAGGCTGTTTTTCTAATCATTGCACCCAATTAAGTACGCTAGCTGATAACAAGTCATGCAAGACTCCTGTCCTTGTTTCTTTTCAAGCCATCCTTGGCTCTCTTGGACTCTACTTCTCTATGAAGTTCACAGAGACTCCTAATAATCCTTCTTTAAATATCTTAAATTATGGCTTAAAAGATGAAATTTACATCATTACTGTGCTTTCTTCTCATATGTAAATACACTGCTCCATTCATTTTGGTCTTATTTAACATTTCAATAAACTTTATTTTTCCATGAAACCATGAATATTCTTTGTAAGAGTAAATCTTAGGTAACTTTTCCAATTACTTAATTGGTATCATTCAAAAACACATTTTCTAACTCAACTGCAGATGTATAAGACTCACAATTGGTTTTTTACTTGTGTATCCAAAAGTTATTGCTATATTTTATTACTTTTATTTCTTTTGTTGATAATTAAATCTTCATGAAGACATTAGATCATGATTATTTTCCTGCTGCTTATGATCAACAGTACAATAAGTAGAATCACTGATAGCAAATATATCTGTATTGTATCTTAAGGGAGCTACTTCTACTGTTTTACATTTTTTGTGGCATTTATTATAACTTTTTAATTTTTTAAAAATATACATTATAAGTTTAAGGACACCTCCCTATACACCCAATTTGCCATTGTCTATTTGAATAGATGACTAACAGCTTATTTTACTGATTTTCATTTTTAATGACTCTTTTGAATTTTTATTTTGGTGTAGTTTTTTGTGGGGGGCTTTTTTATACATTGACCATTTACTTATTTTACAAACTTTAAATAATTTTTGCCCTTAAATTTTAAGATGTTATCTTGAAAATCTAAATTTAGCCATTGGTTTTACCTAACTTCCAAATAACTCAAGAATATTAAATGTATAACAACTCTCTCTCCCTCTCATGGATTCCACATTATTATGGTTCCCTGTTTACAGTTTATTTGGTTTTATTTTATTTTCTTCTGTTGTATCATAAAAGCATATTGATATGTAAACGTTTACAGTTTTATAAATGACCCTTCGGTCTTATATGTCCAACAATGCTTGGGGTACTTTTACTAAAGTTTTAGAATTTTCTTTATTAAAGATCTGGATGCAGTAAATTTCTAACACATTTTATTAAAAGATAATAGTATAAAAATTGTACACAGTAACTTGATAATCATCTGTTTTTCATTCCACTCTCCAGTTTTGGTTAAGATTTTCAGTGACATGCCTGGGTGGAGACTCTTGTTTATTTTGATTTGTGATTCACTAGACTTTTTAAATTTGATGCTTGGTGTCTTCCACTACTTGGAGTACATCTACAGCAATGATTTCTATTGGTACAAATAGATCTGCACATGTAAAGATGCACCACACACACACACACACACACACACACACACACACGGAGATTTGTGCTTAGACTTTTGTTTGGATGAAGATAAGCAGTGGGCATCTTGAGAAATCTTTTTTTAAGGTTATCTTCCCCATAGAGGATTTAGAATATCTTCCACAGGGTACCAAGCTTACCACACTTTCACGTAAGGACTCGAAATTCAGGTTTTAAAAATTAAAGCACTCAATTCAGATGATAGAAGAGCTTCATTTGAATTCCAGTGTAGGATTTTCAAAATTTTCCCATTTAAAACTTAGAACAGTGGTTTAGTCAGCTTTCCCATTCCTGGGACAAAATACTTTATTCCTACAAATTAAAAAAGAGGAAAGGCTTAATATAGTTCATAAGTGTGGGAAAATCAGTCCAGATTGTCTGGCTCCAAGGCGGAAACTTCATAGTGGAAGGACGTGGCAGAGGAAAGCCGCTCGTCTTAGGCAGCCAGGAAGCAGAGGGAAAAGGGAGGAGCGGGGAAGGAGATACATTCTACAGAGATGCGCCTCCAGTGACACACTTCTCTAAACAGGGTCTACCTCCTAAGGGCACATTTCGCGCTGAACTCCTCAGTGGGTCAGTCCACTGATGAGCATAGCACCCCCATGATTCAGTCACCTTCCAAAAGTCCCACTTTTGAACACATGAAACTTAAGGGGGGATGTTCTAGAACTAAGGTATAACAGATGAAAAGCAACTTTTCTTAATGTTCTAATGAGGCCTTTTTTTCTATGATACATTTTAATAGAAAGGAGGAGTTTTTGAGGTGTAGTTGTCCGTTCCAGATTTTCACATCTGAAGAGCCCAAGTAACTAATAAGATTTCAAGAGTAGCAGCTAAATGTCATGTTTCTAGTCTTGATATTGGCAAATGCCTTCTGGTTTTTTTTGTTTTGTTTTGTTTTTTCCTGTTAATCTTCATTCTTTCCCCACCATCACGTACCTCCAAATTATCTTATTTTCTGTTTTACTTAGCTATCCATTTACCACTTCTAAACCTATGTTATCTAGCCCTTTTGTGTGTTTTATAGCAGTGTAAAAGACTATTCAGTATGCCATTTGCCAACAACTGAATCTCCCCCATCTTGTCCCTATTTTCTTTCTCTTCACTTTGTGTCTCTAGTTCAGACATGACAGGTGTACCTCTGTGACCTCAATTTTGATTCTCATTGCTGTCTCCATACTTATAATGCTCACATTTAGACCTGATCTGACAAAAGGGTGGTTTTCTTTGGCCTGTTTTTCAGTCATGAAATTGTACTTTTACTTTGAACGCCCTGGATCTAAGATACTTAAACTTCACTCTAACCAGGTAATTGTAGGCTCCCATGGCACAGTGGTGATTTAATTCAAGGAGTTTATGTTTGATATTTAACATTATGTTCTTTCTGACTTCTCTGGCTCCAGTCAATTATATGGCTACAATATGCATTTGATAAATATGAGTTGTTTTTATGGGTTGTGTACAATGCCAAGTACAGTACTAAGCACAAAATAAAGGGAGGAGAATATAACTTACAGCTAGACATTTTGGTGGACAGATGGCAACAGTACCTAATTTATATTTGATACCATGTTAGTTACATAAATGAAAATATTTCAACTGGACACATTAGGAACATATAAAGCAGATGTATAATAATATACATTCTTATATACTTCCGTGGTTATCACAACAGCCCCATGTGATATGCCTTGCTAGTCTTGTTTTAAAGTCAGTTTTACAGATTAGTGATTTAAAGCACAGAGTGGACATGTGATTTTCCCACAAATATATAAGCTCTGATCTTTGAGCTACGTCTCAAACCCAAGCAGTCGGTCCTCAAAATCTAAACCTTTGTGACTGTGCTATCCCCATGCTGTTGTGCTGGGACAAATACAGAAACAGAATTGTGTAAAAGAGAAATGAATAAAGCAAAAGTATGCAGGTACATCTCCCAAGGAGTGACAACCCAAACACATCATCTATGAATGCAAATCTAGCTTCCTTTTTTTTTCCATTTCGTTGCCTATATCAGAAATTTGAAACACCATATATTTCCCATTTTAGCCCCTCTCTACATTCAATCAAAACTCTCTGATTTCTATAGACTTTATGTCTGCAGAATATTTTTCACATCCTGAAACCTAAAGTAGGTCTTCATATGACATTCTGGGCTCTAGCCTCAGTTTTCCCATTAGCTGTCTACACTTGCCAGGGATGTCATCATCAATGTCATTTTCTGTCCATTTCCCTTATCCTTAGCCAGTGACTGCTTCCAGAATGTATAATAAAGTCCAATGTCGTCATTATTTAAAATAGATTAATTTGTTTTTCTGTATTATTCCCTTCCACTATTATTTTGCAGCTTAATATTAATTAGGCTCTTGCCAAATGTGAGAACAAACTATTTATAAACTTTTAGCACAAAGATCTATGAACATATAAACTTGTATTACTGCGTATGAACTATCCTGTATCCTGAAAATATTTTTCACTTGTACTATGTTCCTGTGAATCATTTTTCTTTTTTAAAGATGTTTACCTTGTAGTAAATGAATTCATTACTTGGTAGATTTATTGTGAAATAAATAATTGTATGACAAAGGAAAGATGTAAAGAAATAATAAAGTAAGGGATGGAAAGAAGAAAAGAAAGAAAAGAGGTAGAAGGAAGAAACAAAGAATTATGAACATTCAGGAGTGAATGCATAGAATAAGAAAAGAAAATATCCAAAAATGAGAAAACTGTTTCAAATAATTAACTTTGAGCAGATAGTTTAAAATATCTCAAGAGATTCTGAGAAGTGGCACTAAGAAATATTAAGTATTTTAAAATATTTTTCACCTTGAAAAAGAGTAGTACTGTGATATTTTTCAGGAAATGTACAGAAAGGAATATTTCTTTTTCGTATCCACCCATCCTCTGGTATAAAAGTTGATATGGAGTTGGAATAAGGCCACTCAAAATATATAAAATAAGATCTAAACTTCAGCATCAAATCAAAATTTTGAAAATCATTTAATGTCAGTGGTTGGAGATTGTTTGTTCATTACCTGTTGAAAGCATTCTACATATGTAATATATTTTACGTGATCCTTTATAAAGGTGACAGGGCTGAAATAAAGGACACTTGAAGTCACCATATGCAGACTGGGCATTTAGAACATATATTTCTTGCTTTATACAGCAAAACTCATTCTGTAAACTTTCACTTAAAATTTTAACCTGTTGTTACCCAGGATTGGTTTTGCTATTCTGCGTCTCTTTTGATTCCTTTTAATTTTACTATTGTTTTCTGTCAATATGTGAGAAATGACATTGGTATTTTGATTGGGATTAGATTGGCATTAGATTTGTATATCAGTTTTGAAAGTATAGTCATTTGGTTATACTCGTTAGTTCTGCCTATCCAGGAATAGGGGATATCTTTCCATTTTCTGATGTCCTCCTCAATTTCCTTTTTCAGAGTGAGGTAACTTTCATTATAGAGGTCTTTCACTTCCTTAGTTAGATTAATATCAAAGTTTTTAATTTTTTGATGCTATTATGAATAGTATTGTTTTCCTAATTTCTTTTTCAGTGAGTGAGATCATTATTTGTGTATAGGAATACTATTGTTTTTTGTGTTTATTTTGTATCCTGCTACACTGCTCCATTTGGTTATGAATTCTAGGAGGCTTTTTTGGTGGAGTTTTTTGGGTGTTGTAAGTAAAGTTTCATGTTATCTGCAAACTTCGTCCTTCCCTATACTTTGTTGTTCCCTATACATACCACTTTTATTTCATGTTCTTTCCTGATTGCTCACCATACATGTTAATCAACAGATGAATGGTTAAGAAAAATGTGATATTTATATACAATGGCGTACTCAGCTGCCATAAAGAAAGATAAACTTGAGACATTTGTAGGTAAATGGATGAAACTTGAGAACATTATGTTGAGTGAAATAATTCAGACACAAGCTAAAATATCATATGGTTTCTCTTGTGTGAGAAACACTACACACACATAGATGTGTATATATAGAAAAATAGAGCAAATAAATAAGACCAAAATAAATAGTAAAATAGAAGAGAGATAAATAGGGACTAGAAAGAAATTCAAATACTCCCCCAAATTACCTATCCCATTGTTCTCAAAAATATTTTAACATATAAGCTGATTTGTTCCATTTATAAAATTTTGTGTTTTTATCTGTTTATTTCTCCTTTTTAAGATTTTTTTGTTCTTGTACAATGAGTAACTACTTTGAAGGTAAGTATACATGGTGTTTGAACTTGTTATTCTCTTATTTTGATATGAAATTTATTTGTGCTATGAAATGTGTTTTACTTTTTCATAAAATCAAATTAGTATTTATTAAATTTAAAATGAATTGTGATAAAGCTTCTACTGTAAAATAGATATAGATATATATTTATATACTGTCAGATTGCACAAAACCTATTATTATAAATTTAAGAAGTTTAACTGCAAGCAGAAATTCTGTCACTTCAAGGGAGTCCTCCCTGACTATTACTGTGCACAGATGTGAGACAGGGCTGTAAGCAGCATGCTTTTCCATGCCATGAAAGACTCACTTTGACACCTTTGTCAAACACATTTCTGTACGATGATTTTTAAAGACATGAGTGGTGAATTCATTTTTACCAGGGTAATTAGTGTTTTTATGGAAGACTTTTGATGATTTTGTATAGCATGGACTGACATTTCAAACTATTTTTATGTTCCTTCTGGCCTTTAACTCAAAGTGCAAAAGGAGCTCAATACTAGTATTTCTTAGTATACTAGTGTAAATATTTGAATGTCGGAATTTCAGTTGTCATTGTAGTAACCACTGCAAAGTTCAAAGAAGCATCACATGCTCAGGTTTGGGGAACCACCATTTAACTTAGTGTAGGAAGATTCGATATACCCTTTTAAATAAACTGAGTATTCAAGTAAGAGTTTGTTTAAGGTAGAGAACATCTGTTTTGTTAAAAAAAATTTACAGAACTTGGCATGGTGGTGCACGCCTGTAATCTCAGCACTCAAGAGGCTGAGACAAAAGGATCACGGAGAGTTTGAGGCCAGCCTGGGCTACATAGTGAGCTCAAGACCAGCCTGAACTACATAGCAAGATCCTGTCTCAACCCCCAAAACCCCCCAACCCTGCAAAAAAAGGAAAGAAAGGAAATAATCATTTGGATCAAGCAAATCAAAGGATATTTTATTGTGTACCCACTATGGGGATACATTGTTATAAGCAGTACAGGAGGTGTTAATGTAAAAATAAATGACATTTTTCTTATTGAAAAAATTTTCTATAAATATGGCAAGACAGGCAAGACATAGTTGACCAAACTAAATGTGTTGAGACAATAAGAGTGTGTCAGTGTTTGTGTGTGTGTGTGCGTGTGAGTATCTGTTTGAAACCATACATTGAAAACTGAGAAAGATTTATGCTGGAGTAAAGAAGAAGATAGTATAGGTAGAAAGAAAAACAGAAATAGTGTAAAATGGAGAAATTAACTGTGAGAGTCTAAAACACTGACTGTATTTATTTGGATTGCGTAAAGTATGTACTGTATGTTGAATGTTAGGCAGAGGAATATTTAAAAGTGGTGTGAAATCTTATTCCAAAATTTCTTAGCTTTTCAAATGAATGTAAATGGTATGACTTATTAATAAGATAATGCATGATAGTGTAACTGAATTTACTGAAGAAAATGTAAAAACACAAAACAATAAGCATAAACACATATTTGTTTACATATACTATGCATAGTTTGGTCATAATACAAAGCACTACTTTGATTTTGGTAAAAATCTTATATTTGTATAAATGAGCATGTGCACATAATGCAATAATGGCAAGAAAGGAAATTACAAGGTGTATCCTAAATATAGTGAATGCAATAATTTGGTTTCCATGCAGTGTGTGTTGAATGAAAGAAAGAAAAGCGAAATACTTAGAGAACCCAGATCCCAGGAACCAGGATTTTTAAGTGTATGTTCAAGTTACACATATTAATCATTAAGTTCTTTTCTTTTGATGCCAAACCTTAAATAAATAACTGTGGATCACAATCATTTTCTCATTACCTGTTTGCAACACTTGTATATTTCTGTTAGGTAACAAAATGACTGGGAGACAGACAGACTGACATTTCATTCTTTAGTTAAACATCTGCTTAGAGGAGCGTGTATCTATTTCCCAATGTACACACACACAAAAGTGGAAATTTAAGACCGCAAGTAGAAAAACACCCACCAGTATATATTCATTTTTGACACAGCAAGGAAACCTAAGTTTGACACATATGTTAACAAAACTTTATAAATTATATATTTGTTTTTAGCAAAATTGGTTATCACCACAGTCCTGTGATTTAAGCAAGCCGAGACTATTTTGTTCACTTTGCAGAGTGAGGCTTCAAAAGCATGGTGTGGTTAGGATGCTCGCACACAACTGGCAATCTGTAAATAAAGGATGAGTTGCTGCATTTCTGAATACTGTTCTTTATTTTTTTTTTCCTATTATATCATCTTCAAGATTCTAAAACAATTCCTGAAAAATTGAATTTCTGTACAGTGAAAATAATACCAAAGAATTACAGAGAATACCTATGAACACCAGCATTTAAGCATTACTTTATATTTTCCAAAGCATTTCAACACACATGAAATCCCTTAAACTTTTTAAATTGTGAGTTGCACAGATTTCTCACTGTAAGTTCACACAAGTGTCTGCTTCAACAGGAAATTTAACCTTTAAGCAAGCCTTGATAATGCACTGGTTTAACAATGTCATACATTGATAAGTTAGGAATACAATGTGACCATAACGGGGAAATGGAACCATAGAAAGAGTACATATCCTCTGACACAA
This sequence comes from Erethizon dorsatum, assembly GCA_028451465.1. NCBI lineage: Eukaryota > Metazoa > Chordata > Mammalia > Rodentia > Erethizontidae > Erethizon > Erethizon dorsatum. The sequence goes on from CM051824.1 coordinate 16,842,339, forward strand.
ATATAGCATATCGCCTGAACAGAAGACTTAATTCTACTATTGCCTGTAATTTATTTTGGAAATTTTAAGTGATAAAGAAAGATGCATCTTTTATATATTTATAATTGAGTAATAGGCTAATCATGGCTTTAAAGTAGAAAAATGTCATAGGTTTATTATCAGTAGAATCTGCTACTACTACCTAAAATCTGAATAATAAATGAGACTAAAGCTTTAAAAACTATGGACAATGTTAATGATAATGATTACTATTACTAATATTATTAATACTGTTAATATTACTCATTTAATTACCATTAACTAGAATTTATTAAGGGCTTGTACAAACACTTCGCTAAATGTTTTATATAATTCTGTTAATTCTTAAAACAATCCAATGCCTTTGGATTTAAATTTTTTTTTCAAAAGGATATAATTCTTAAGGAGTTAAATAATGTTATGAAAGTAGGCAGGAATAAAAAGCAGAAAAATGAGTCAAATACAGGTATGATTAACCCTAAGCTTGTTCTATGTTTATAGTCAATATAGCTAGTGACTAAATACAAGGCACTTTGGGAATTCTAAGTAAGCTTCTTGAGTGCTCCCTCAAACCTGCAAGTAGGGTCTTAATGATAGCCATGCATTTAGTCTTGAAGTGATTTTTGAGTAAAATAACAGACAGCCTCCTCTCCATCCTCATACAAGTAACACTTAACTCCAAACTTACGTATGTGAGTAGGATGACAGATAAACACCTTTTTTCAAAATGTAAGACCTAATTCCAGGCACATCAGATTATTCATTTTTCCAATATTTTCCCTCTGGTGTTAGACCTTTCCCCCATCAAATATGAACCAGACTCATCATCAACCAATCATTTCCTGGGGCTCCTAATGTAGATATACTTGACAGGGAAACAACACAACTAGGTTTTGCAAGTCTAGTCTTGGAAAGTTTATGGTCACTTGGGTACTGATATGATTTCAAAATGAAGTCAGTATTTCCAAGTCCCACTTTGGTACCTGGGCACTGATCTTTTTCTGGAAGAATTATTATGAGTAGACAGCTTCATAATTATCATTATTCTAATCACAAGTTTATGGTCCTATCAGTCTTAGACTGAATGACTTCTTGGTTCTAATCAGGTACTCACTGGAAAGTATAAAGGTGTTTTCAAGATATAATGATTTGATTGCTATTTATTAATGAGACAATATACTTTCAGTTAATTCAGCCACGCTTCTTGCAGGAACTTAATTTCTAAATCTACCCCAATATTCCAGGCTAGAATAATCAGAGGGAACTGCTTGACATGCCAATATTTTTCATGGGGTTATTTTCTTGTATTAAAGGAAACTTTGATTTTCAGCAGATCCTACACTTGCATGTTTGTAGATCTTGAACAAGTTCGAGATTACCTGAGTCATATTATTTTTGTGACAGTAATACTCAGTACACATTACTGTCATATAGGGCTAACGCAAAGTTGACATAGTCAACAATGATGGTGAAAGCAAGTAGGGTTTCAGATCATGTACCACTCCAATCATGGATATTCACCTCACCTGGATGAGCTGGACAATGGACATCCTAGCTTATTCTAAAAGGATAAGCATCTCAATCTAGCATATGAGATGCCTACGTTGATGTTATAGAATGCCTTACCTAAAATGAAGTGACCTCAAGATTCCATCACTGAACAATTACCTTTCCATATTCATAGTGCATAAGAAACAAGAACTGAAAGAAGAGCAGATCTGGGTGCTATAGAAGAACATGATGAAGCTTTAGTTTGAACTCATTTAAGTTCTATGTCAAAAAATATGGTAGTGAAAATTGTACAGGTCAAAGAGTATTAGAGTGCCTTTACCTAGAAGTGAAAAATTAATGTGATCTTCTATTTTAATTCTTTTTTTTTGTGGGTACTGAGGGTCAAACTCAGAACCTCTCGCACCAGCAGGCGCCTGTGCCCCTGAGCGATATCACTGGCCCTTTTTTTGTATGTGGGTACTGGGAGTCAAACTCGAGCCCTTGCACTTGCCAGGCAGGCGCTTACGCCGCCGAGCCATCTCACTGGCCCCCTATTTTAATTCTTAATGAAATGAATATATAAACTATTTTTGCACATCTGATATTGTTTGAATTGATATAATATGCTCAAATTCCTATAATGGTTTGAAATTCAAAATGGTAATAACCTGGAAACATGAATGGTCAGCCTTACCTCAAGTTACCTAGCTCTCTTTCCCAAGCAGAAGAGTAGGTGCCATGAATGGCCACATAAAATGTGAGGCTCTGAAAGTGTGAAGGGCCTTATCTTTAGTTTCCAACAGTTAACCTTGCAACTTGGCAAGAAAAGAATAGCTCAGAAAATTATTTAGCTATTTTTCTGAAAAGATCTTTGTTTCCAAACAAGCTTATGTTTTCAGAACTACAGAAAAATCAGAGTAAAAGATTGAAGATGAAAGGTTTAAGGTCCAAAATGAACATAGCCAGAAAAAAGTGTTGAGTATTTACCTGGGAATATGTTTGTGTATCTTTATCCAGGAGACAACATAGATCCTGTAGCGCACAACTGCTGACTTTTGACAAAAGTATAAAGCTTTTTATGCCATCAAGATTTTCAACATATGCAGATCTCTTCATTCAAACATTTACTCAGTCATACAAATGAGATTGCTTAGTGAGAACAAGGTCACTAACTTTAAAAGTATCTTATATGAGCAATGGAGATATCATACGATAGAGCACAAAATGCAATTTATAGATAAGCATGAATTTAAATAGTTTTACAGCCTTTTGACTCACTTCTTTCATATAAATAGACAATGTTTAAACTACTGATTCTCAATAATTTTCCCATAGGTCCCAAAGGTGAGAATGCTTAATGTCTGTCAAAAGAAACACCATAATTAAGTACAAAATCTAAGTTTATCAGCTCCCTATGCCATAGAACGGGCAGCAAAGCCTGAGGAATCCTGAGCTCTAGAAATGTATGCCAGCCCCTTCGCACTTTGGATGACAGAAGTTCCAGCCTATCTAGTGTGGTTTTTTGGAACAAATTCTGGAATGAGGAATTACACTCCAGTGACTTACATGACAATAAAACTGAAGAAATAAATCAGCTCAATATCAAGTTACAAGACAAAGTTCAATAAATAAATGGGGATATACAACATCTTGAGGAATGAATATAAATTACATATAGATCTTTGATAATCAGAGTAGATATAAGGTGAAAGGAAGATGACAAGAATAACCAGAGTAGCATAAAATGTAGGGGAATAAATTGCTGGTTACCAGTAAAGATTTTACATTTTATTGTAAGGCTAAGACGCACAGTAATGAATAAATGAGCAAAATTAACTGTATGTCAAAGATAGACCCAGAGGCAGAAAAAGAAAAATGGGAAAAACTAGCATAGGAAGAGTAGTCGTACTATAGGTTGGTACCTAGAGTAAAAGTCAGAAGGAATGTGCAGCAAATGACCATACAGTCCAGGTTGTGCTAATATCTAGATTTTAACATGGCATTTCTGAAGGTAGAAAAGATGAACATATTTGTGTTTTCAGGTGGAAAGAAACTGATGCTAGGAGCTAGGGGAACTCCTTGGACTTGATGTAGTAACCACCTTGGGTGAAAGAGGAGCGAGAGACTCTGAAGTCAGGTAATTAAATTATGGGGGAGAATATACTGTTGCATTTCTGGTGAGCAGCTGAATGCAGTGGAGAACTTAACAGCATCCAATTGGTGAAATCTTCACATATTACACCTAAATATGTTGTAGCAATTCTAGGAGATAGAGTTTTATTGCCCAGGAATGAGGAGTTGTGCAGACTGCGTATATCCGTGTCAGTATTTAAGTACTTAGAAGAAAGTTAGTTCAAGTGCAAGAGCTGAGAGTCATAGATGGTTGTGTCTTTGTACCTCAAATTTAAATATAGTTTATATGTGCAGAAATTCTGTTATAGGTCCAAGCGTCACTGGAGAAAAGAAGTGTATCATGGAGACAAATGGTGTTAATTAGACATAAATTATATTTTATATGTATAGGAAGCAATATTCTCTCATCATTTAAGTCAATTTAAGAGATAATAGCTGTGATAAAATGATATCCACCTCACTAGGTTTTATGGTAACTATAATGCATGTAAAATCATGCCATAAATTGTAACATAAGTAGTCTTTGTTGTCCAAAATAATTTTGTCTCTCTATGATAGCTATCAGGTCATTTGATAAAGGACATTTGTTTTTCTATCTTTCTGCTAGCTGATGATTAATATTAAAATTGAATTATAATTCCTGAACCCACAACCAGTCAGTTCATGGGGGAAGGTTTGAGTTTACATTACAAGTATACTGATAGAACTTAACTAAATAATCTTCGCAAAAAATTCTAACAATGATTCCCCACATTTTATTTTCACTTACATTTTCCTCATATGCAATAGCAATATATTTTCCTACATACAACCTCTATTACAAACCAAAGAAAAGTTAATAAAAAGCTTCAACTGTAATGCCCTTTCCAAAACTTATTACACTGTGTTAAAGTAAGGACTGATGATTTTACTGCTTTTTTAATTTTTATACAACAACAATTTTCTGCTCTGTATAATGATCTTCACATACTTTAGTTATAAATGAAGTTGGAAAACAAATAGCTATGTATATGGTTCAATTTAATATCTTACATGCAAATAGTTTTTCTTCTAAACAGTTAATAGGGAAAAAGTGGGCAAAGGGTTGGTTCATTTCGTCTGGTTTGTGTCAAATATTATGCAATGGCTAAGAAATATTCTTAAACATCCTTTTATGTAAAGGATGTTATATTACTGTACTGGAGTAGAAATAATTAAGGACCTGTCAGGAAATTGCTTTCATAAAAATGTATCACTAAAAAATTAGGCATGCGGGATAAGGTTTCTTTACACTTTTAATATTAGCTCAAACACTTTGAATAAATTGTTCCACCTCAGTATTTTCCTCATATTTTCATGGTATGTACTAGTTCTATGACAATTACTTTAGAATTAATTAAACACACACAGACATACATAGATACAGGGGTACTTGGATGAAGGTCTCCACAAGATGGGTAAGGTGGATAGTAGGCATCTACTTTGCGGATACACTCCATTTTATTTTCATTTCTAAAGGGAACTCTGAATGACTGGCTTTTGAGGTGAAGATAAATTCAGAAGCATTTGTGAAACAGTTGGTTCTGAACACTCGTAATGTCCTCTTATTTGTTATAGTTATATATGAGTTATGCTGCCTTATCAGCACCAATTACATCTAGCACAGAACTGAATAAGCAATATAATTTGGGAGAGTTGATGTAATATAAGACATCATCCTGGCTTGATTTTTTTCCTTTGAGTGTAAAGTCATGAGAAAACAGTTCTAAATGGAAGCATTCACTTGTTTTTTTTTTTTAATTATTCTCTTATCCTAACAAAATTATCCAGAAAAAGTAAGGATCATGAGGTAAGAGGAAAATAATGGTGAATGGCCTAGAGGAGGAATGGCCCAATCTTTTGTCTTGGTAATGAAAGTGAGCCATAATGCATCAATCCAATGCGAAGTATCAAGTTGTAGATTGAATTGATTATCTGAGCAATACAGAAATGTGTTCTATCGTACTAGTGCAGGGGTAATCACACAGTTGTGGCTGAAATACACAAAGTATAAAGAGTTCATTAAACTAAACAACAGGTAATTTTAAGACAGTGCAGTCTGAATTATCAAAAATATATGTCTAATTTTTTAAATATTTACTTATGGAAATCTGCAGTGTTTCTTTCAAGTGTAACAAGCAGACTAGGAAAAAATATTATAATGAAACTTTTTGGATCAAAAAATGTGATTATGAAGTTAAGTTTTATTTTTAGAAAATGGAAATTTCAAAGATCAGAGAAATTTTCCTTGAGAAAAATATATGTGCAAGAGGAAAAATGTATAAGATAAGTATGGAGATAAAATGCATTGAACAGCAATTAGAGGCTGGCTTTGGATAGAATGTTAAGATTTGGGACCAAACACAAAATCTCGTGAAAACATGTCAGGACTTTTCAAAAGTGTGAGTAAATAGGTTGATAAGATTATGATCTTACCATTCTGTTACTGATTATACATTAGTCCATTGAGTATCCCAACATTCAAATATTACAGTATTGTAAGATTTATAATGTATTCAATATTTTCTACTACAAAAAATTCAATGCGCATGTCAACAGAACACTTTTTTGGTGAATACTCTCTTTTTTGTTTCCTAACTTTGTTAAATATTACAGTAGATTCAAAATTTCAACAGTTGCTCAGTTTCAACAGGGAGAAAATTTGATTTATTTGACAATAACATTGGCATCTAACAATAAGCGTCCATTTAAATTCTACATCTTACAAGAGCAACGAAATATTGTGGCAGGACTTCCACATCCCACTTGAACTAGAAAGGCAGTCACTTTAGACACAGGATTATCATCAACTCCTGTCCAAGAGCTCTGATACTAACAAAGCATATTAGTAAATGAACCCTAGCACAAACCATTTTTCTTTTACAGTTCCATTGATGAATTTGCATATAAATTGTCATTTAAAAATACACATCTAAGATTAAGCTCAATAGGAATATTTTTTTAGATTCCCTCAATCAAGAAATGTCTATTACCATGTCTTATAAAAAAAACTACAGTGAAAAAAAAAAAAAAACTACAGTGTAGTAACTATAATTTGAAGAGTGTTATTTCCCATCACAAGAACATTTTTACATAATAACTTTTATAGAATATTATCTTAAATCCCATGAACATTAATTCATGATTTTATTCAAAATTTGGAGAAATCCTGAGACAAAGAACAAGAAAGTGGATAGTAAGTGGATTCCTGAAGGTGAGACTAGTGAGGAAGAGGATGAGGCTCAGTTGTTGCAAAGAGAAATCGTATCACCCGCAAAAATACTGAATGGAAGTGGAAGAAAGAGAAAACTGGGGAAATCGCCCTTAAACTGACCAGAGAAATAGCACCAATTCTAACATTCTTAGTGAGGGGAAGTTCATCAAATAGCTCTATTTATTTAATTTCTTATGTTAAGTTTATGACAGTGCTGGAAGACTTTTCATATTTTTTATTAAATTTGAAGTTTCAAGATAAATATTCTGTAGTGTGAAGGGATAGGATGATGTAAAAATAAATACAAAGTAGGAAACTGGGGGTAAAAACTTAATACCAGCACTCAGTAACCTGCTGCAACGTTTTTAGAAATTTACTGCCCTTCCTGAAAATACACTTCTTTATTTTAAACCTCCGAACAATTCATAACTATATGTGGAAACACATAATGCATATATTCTATGTGTTTCTCCCCCTCGGTAAGAGATTTTAGTAGCAGAAGCTCATTGATGTTACATGTTGCTTGGTGACCTTAAACAAGAAATTTATGCATCCAGGCTTTGTTGCCAGGTCATTTTCTGCACATAGCTCAAAAGTGAGGAATTACACTGAAGGATACTATTTCTTTTCCAAGGATTTTTCACGTGAATAATGATCTCAAGTACTCGCCCTGCATACGCTTCTCGCAAACTTTCACGTGGAGCAAGAGATCGTTTACTTTTATCTCTGCATACAACGTAAAAATTAGAGCTCTAAGGTGTCCAGTTAAGAAAACAAAATATTTGCTTAATGAGACTACCCCTGAATACAAGAACAAGAAAAAATACCTCACTCGTGAATTTATGGCACACCAAAATTATAGTAAAATAGCATCAGTCATGTATTCGTACCGGCTTTCAGAATAAATGAATTGAGTATCACATATCATATAAAAGTTTATTTTCCATAAATATATATTTCTTCTTTTTTCTCTAATATTAGCATAAAATATTATTAAAATATAATTACTGCATATATATCAAAACTAATTATATAAAATTACTCAGTTTAAGCAATTAAATTACTTGCTACCAATCAGACAAAGGGTAAATTTGCTTCTGGGTGTTTTGTCTATAAGACTAGGTCTGTCTCACATATATTGATAGTATCTTTTCCTTTAAAGTATTTATTTCTTAGCTCTGTTCTTTTTTTTTTTTTTTTTTTTTTTTTTTTTTTGTGGGTACCGGGGGGTCGACCTCAGGACCTCGCGCACCAGCAGGCGCCCGTGCCTCTGAGCGATATCACCGGCCCCTTTTTCGTATGTGGGATCCGGGAGTCGAACTCGGGCCCTAGCGCTTGCAAGGCAGGCGCTTATGCCGCTGAGCCATCTCACCGGCCCCTAGCTCTGTTCTTAAAACCAACACTTAATGGCTTAACAGTCTTAGATAATTTTCAAACTGATGTTTAAATCCCTTCTCTCATTTTAAAGGAATGCTTTTGTGATTTGTTAACAGAGGTAACTGATAATCTCAGTTACAACCAAACAGACGAAAATAGCTGAGGATACATAAGGAAAAAACAAAGCAGGATAAGAATAAACTTTGGGGAAAAGTATTTAATAAGAAAATAAAGAAAATGTGTAAAGAATAAAAGGGGAGAGAGAGAGAGAGGCAAAGGACTCCACTCTAGCTGATGAAATTTTTCCCTTTGTTCTGCCCTGTCCCTTTTTTGGTCCAAATATTGATCTATCCACAATGATCTAAGTCTTTGTTTGATAGCCATCAAACAGAGGCTAAAATAGTTAGGAGCGCGATGACTTTGGCCAAATAAGAAGACACTTCATATATAAAAGAGGATTAAATAAAGATTTAGAATCTGGGCAATCACAGAAAAAAGAAGAAATGAGTCCTGATAAATTAAATATCCATAACTGCTTTATAATGGAATCAAGCAGAGGGTGTAGTAACCAACCTGGGGCAGATATTTACGCTGTTTTAAAGGTACAGTAGAACAACCGCACTGTAGAGAATGCTCTTCTGGAAGAGTTCACTTCTTCCTCACCCTGACGGCAAGGGCATATTATTAATTCTAGTCGTATTGATTCCTCTACTTTACCTCTCCTAGTGTCTGACACTTAGAAAGAAATAAATGATCTTTGATGAAAAATGTTCCTTTCTACTTCTATCTTGTTATAATTTTCAGCAAAAATCAATATTTACTTACTTAAAGAAGAAATGGGAATTTATAGTATACTATTTATCTTATATATTTCTTTTCCCTATTATTGTTCAAATTTTTAAATTACATCCTTCCTGCTCATCATTCTAGAATTCGTAGACAGTGGCATCCATCATGTTTTTTCAAATGCAGTTTTTTGGGCACCTTATTATATTTTACTTAAGATTTCCTGGCAGTGAAACTCAACATTCCTGCACAGAGTTAGACCACTTGTACATGGATGATAATAATTTATCCATAGACCTAATGGGTGAGCCAAATTCTATTCTTTTTTTAAATTAAGTTTATTGGTACATTTTAGATCTACATAATGACCATATTCATCTTGGGGAATTTGTACCTTTACATGATACATTTTGATTCCTCTTTTTTTCCCAATCCTCTCTCCTCTCTTCAACCCCTCTTTCCCTCCCTATTTACAAAGCTTCATTTCCATTTTATTTTTTTATCTATTTTTCCTTTTCCCTTCCTTCCTTTTCCCCTTCCCTTTCCCTAGTTCCACTTTCCTTTTAAAAAAATTAGTCCCATTTCACAATATCTACTGCACATTTTGGTCCTTATTTACTCTTTCAGGTTCTAACACCAGGGAGACAATATAATATTTACACATGTGAGTTCAATTTATTTCACTTAACAGTATGGTCTCAAGGTCCATCCATTTACTTAGAAATCTCTTGAGTTTTTCCTTTTTTTTTTTATGTGGGTACCGGGAGTCAAACCCAGGACCTTGCGCTTGCCAGGCAGGTGCTTATGCTGCTGAGCTATCTCACTGGCCTGAGTTTTTCCTTCTTTATGGCTGAGTAGTGCTCCTTTGTATAAAAATACCACATCTTTTTTACTCATTCCTCAGCTGATGAGCATTTGGGTTTTTTCTAAGATTGAGTTATTACAAACTGCTGCTATGAACATGGGTGTGCATGTATCACTGTGGTATGATGTTTTTAAATCTTCTAGGAAGATACCCAGAAGGGGTATCAGTGGATCAAATGGCACCTCTAATCCTAGTTTTTTGAGGAATCTCCACACTGATTTCCGCCGTGGTTGCACCATTCTACATTCCCACCAACAGTGGAGAAGTGTTATTTTTTCCCCACATCCCCTCCAGCATTTGTTATTGGTTAATTTCTTGATAATAGCCATTCTTTCTGGAGTGAGATGGAAACTCAGCACTGTTATAATTTGCTTCTCTCAAATAACCAGTGATGTTGAACGTTCTTTCATATATTTTTTTGCCATTCATATTTCTTCATCTGAGAAGTGTGAATCCGTTTCAGATAACTATTTTTAGATTGGGTCTTTAAGTTTAGGAGATCTGATTTTTTTCAATTCTTTATATGTTCTAGAAAGAATCAATGAACAATGAGTTGGCTCTTTGAAAGATTAAATAAAACTGATTAACCCCTAGGCAACCTTATGAAGAAAGGAAAAAAAAGATGCAAATTCACACAGTTAGAAACCAAAAGGGTGAAATCACAATGGATCCTGTGGAAATCCAGAAAATCTTAAATACCTACTTCGAGAACTGGTAGTCTAATTAGTTGGAAAACACAGAAGGAATGAACAGATTCCTCAACACAGATGAACTGCCAAAACTGAATAAAAAAAATATAAAAATTCTAAATAACCTCAATAAAATTGAAAATGTGATTAAAATTTAATACCAGAACAAAAGCCCAGGTCCTAATGGACACACTGTTGTATTCTGCAAGAAATTTAGAGAAGATCTAATGCCACTAATGCTGAAATTCTTTAAGGAAATTGAAAAGGAAGTAATACTTCTAAAATTATTCCTGGAAGCAAGCATTATTTTGATACCAAAACCAGAGAAGTACCCATCCAAAAAATAAAACTACAAGCCAATCTCCCTAATGAACATAGATGCAAAAATCCTCAGTAAGATACTAGCAAGCAGAATGAGGCAAATCAAGAAGATTAAACACCATGACCAAGTAGGATTCTTCCCAGGGGTGCAAGGATGGTTCAACATATGCAAATCAATAAGTGTAATACACTGTATTAACAGATCCAAGGACAAAAATCACACGTTCACCTCAATAGCCGCAGAAAAAGCATTTGGCAAAGTCCAGTACCGATTCGTGATAAAAACCCTACAGAAAAATTAGAATTGATGGACCTTATCTCAATCTAATAAAAGCCATCTATGACAGACCAATAGTCAACATCATACTAAATGGTCAAAAACTGAAAGCTTTCATTCTAAAATCAGGAACAGGGCCAGCGAGATGGCTCAGCAGCGTAAGTGCCTGCCTGGCAAGCGCAAGGGCCTGAGTTCAACTCCCGGGACCCACATACAAAAAAAGGGCCTGTGATACTGCTCAGCGGCATGGGTGCCTGCTGGTGTGCCAGGTCCTGAGGTTGACCCTCGGTATCCACAAAAATAAATAAATAAATAAATAAAATAAAATCAAGAACAAGGCAAAGTTGTCCACTATCACCATTCCTATTCAATATTATTCTGGAAACATTAGCCAGAGCAATTAGATAAGAAAAAGAAATAAAAGATATATGGATAAGAAAGGAATAAGTTAAATTATCATTATTGGCAGATGATCTGGTACTCTACATAGAAAGTCCCCGAAACTCCAACAAAAGAGTTGGAGATTTATTAAACTTGTAGATTTAATAAACAACTTCAGTTTTGTAGCTGGATACAAAGTCAACACTCAAAAATCAATAGCATTCCTGTACACAAACAACAAACTCACTGAGAGAGAAATTAGGAATCCAAACCTTTCACAATAGCATCCAAAAAAATGAAATACTTTGGAACCAATCTAAAAAAGAAAGTAAAAGATCTATATATTGAAAATTATAGTATTCTTTAAAAGGAGATCGAAGAGGATATCAGAAAATGGAAAGATATGCCTTGTTCATAAATAGAAGGAACCAACATAATGAAAATGGCCCTACTCCCAAAATTGTTATACAGATTGAATGCAATCCCACTCAAAATACCATTAGCATGCCTTATAGAGTTAGAGAAAACATTCTTAAGATTCATTTGGAACCAGAAGAGACCTAGAATAGCAAAAACAATTCTCAGCAACAAAGGTAAGGCAAGGGGGCATCACAATCCTGGACTTGATATTATACTATAAAGTTACTGTGGTGGAAGCAGCCTGATACTGGCAAAAACCAGACCTCAGGATCAATGGGACAGAATAGAAGATGCAGAAACAAGTCCAAACACTCTGAGCTATCTTATCTTTGACAAAAGAGCCAAACACTTTCACTGGAAGAAAGACAGCCTCTTTAATAAATGGTGCTGGAAAAACTGGCTCTCTACCTGCCAAAGACTAAAACTAGACACACATCTTTCACCATGCACTAAACTAAAATCAAAATAGTTCGAATATCTAAATATTAAACTGAAACATTTAATCTGCTGGAAGATAGAATAGGCAGAACACTTGAAGACATAGGTGTAGGCAAAGATTTCTTGAACAAAACCCTTATGACATGGGAAATACTACAAAGAATCAACAACTTGCATATATCCTATTAAAAAGCTTCTGCACAGCAAAAGAAACTACCAAGAGAGTGAAAAGACAACCCACAGAGTGGGGAAACATTTCAGCCAGTTGTTCAGCTGTGGATCCTGGATAAGCGTACTCCTGTGCAGGCCAGGCCTACTGCCATATTATTCTTCTTCCATATTATTCTGTGGGCATTACCAGACTGATCCATAGCCTCCCTCAGCACCTTGTCTGGATCCTCTAGCCTACCACATTGCCCCTTTCTTCTCAGTAATTCAATTCATCAGCCCTCAAGTTCTAACTCAAGTTTAGTTTTCCTTCATTGGATTTTATTTCATTTTCTGAAGATATTCTGACTATTTTGGTCAACATAGAATTCTGAAATTTCTGTGGCTTAGGGGAACAGAAGCCTGCTTTTTCTTTCATTTAAAGTTTCCTGCAGACCTAGTGACTCTCCAAAGCCATAGTACCCCATTTGGCAACTCAGGAATTTGGCTGGTTTGTATCTTGGCAACACTTTAACAGAAGACTTCTCTACTTGTGGTACACAACAAGAAAGGAGACTGTAGAACTTCAGAGTGTGTAAATACTTAAGTCCTAACCTTACTCACAAAACCTCTAACTCACACTTACTGAGCACAGCAAGTTATTTAAACTCTACTCCTAACTGTGAAGAGGTAAAAAACTGTGACGGCTCGTGCGCTGAAAACTAAAGAGAAGGGACATCTGAGAACATAAGGATGATTAACAAATAACATGTAATAGTTGAGAAGATCCAAATGATGTAAAAAAGTGTTTACAAACACATGTACAGGCCCTTTTTTCCTTTTGTAGTCCCTTTGAAACTAAATTTTTTTAAAGATTTTTGTATAAGGTCAGCATTACGATCAAAGTAAAAAGAAAAAATAATAGTATAAAACCCATTATCTAATCATGGTACAGGACATACAACAATTAATAGTAAAAAGAGAAAACACTAAAGCTAAGCCATAGGCACTTTACTTAAGAGATTCAAAAAACATGCTGAGAAAAATTATCTATGAAAATAATGACAATAACAACTGTAACATTTAATACTTATATGAACCCTATTGCTTTCCAGACACTACATTCATTACTTCATTTATCCTAACAACCTCCTTCCCTATGAGATAGTTTTGGGGACCATGTATTATAAATTGAATCTAGGGGGTGTCCAAGCTTGTCCTTGTCCTGCCCTTTTGGGCCAGATTGGAATGTGGAAACGCCCTGCTTTTTTCTGGTCACAGCTGGAAGCCCTAAAGTTAATGACTGCTGTGGTGCCCACAGGGCAAGATAAGTCTGCTAAAGTCACCTGGGGAAACTCGTCCTTGTCCTTTTCCTTGCAAGAGCATTTTGATCTTCCTAGCCCGTGGTAGTCACCATTACTGTTCCTGGAAACACCACTGTTTTCACCCATTGTCCTTGACTCAGATGTAATGTATAAATACCAAGAGTCTGGGTGCCTTGTGGCCCTTTGTTCTAGAGAGCAACTGGTCATCCCAGATCCCTGCTATGCACTCCTCTGTTTTTGTCTCTTGCTCTTTCTTTCCTTTCCCACCATGCATTGTAACCTGGGCAGGAGATTGGAACACACTGCAGAGGTCTCTGATAGACAGTTACATCATTATTATCTGTTCTTTTGCAGAAGAGAAAACTAGACAGAATGACAAAAATGACAAAAGGTCACAAAACAGGAAATGAAGGAATTAGCCATATTTTGTATTCCCCAAAGAAAATAACTAATGATACTGTTAAAATAATATGACATGATTCTAGTAACTCTCAAGATAAGTAATTTAACTTCTTAACACAAGAGATTAAAAGATAAACAGAAATGTGCCTGGAGATGAAAGGATGAGTCCCTAAAAATGGTATGGATTAATTTTTAAAAATGAGGGAAAATGTAAAACTAACAACTCCTCATCTCCTCATCATTAATTCTGTTGTAGAAAATTCTGGAAAAAAGAAGTTTAAAAATCACAAAAAAATGCGTAGGACTAATTAAGGATGAAAAATTCATAGAAATATAAAACAATTTAGAAAAACAATTTCATAAAGGACATAGAATTGCATGAAATATTTCAGTGACATGCTTGAAATAATTATAAACTACATAGGTTGAATTCAAATGATATATAAAGTAATATATCTGTACACTTTGAAAGAATTAGAATTTTATAATACAAAATAGAATGGTGGTTCCCAGAGACTACGGATATGGGGAAAATTTGGAAATGTGGTCAAAGTGCAGATTTTTAATTATAAAATGAATAAATTAATGTGATTTAATGGATAAAATGGAAACTATACTTAACAGTACTAAATTGTGTACTTAAAATTATTAACAAAAAAAATATAGATTAAAGCTTCTTAGGGCCGTTGAGATGGCTCAGCAGCATAAGCGCTTGCCTGGCAAGTGTGAGGGCCAGAGTTCGACTTCTGCAACCCACATACGAAAAAAGGGCTGGTGATATCGCTCAGCTGCATGGGTGCCTGCTGGTGCGCTAGTTCCTGAGGTTGACCCCCCGGTACCCACAAAAAAAAAGCTTCTTAATAGGTTGTTTCAAAAACTGATACCAGATAAAGAAGAGAGATATATAAAATTAAAAAATAAACTGAAAGAAGATCCTACCAATTTAAAACCTGAAAAGTGCATTTTTTGAAAGAAAATAGTAATAAATGACAGATTAGTAGATTAAATGGACTGTGGGTTAATTAATCACAAACTTTTCACTAAAGAAAATACTAAGAGTATTGTTTCAAAAAGAAAGAAAATTTATGATGCAAGAATAAATGGTGAGGGCCGGTGAGATGGCTCAGCGGCGTAAGCGCCTGCCTTGCAAGCGTGAGGGCCCGAGTTCGACTCCCGGATCCCACATACGAAAAAGGGGCCGGTGATATCGCTCAGCGGCACGGGCGCCTGTTGGTGCGCGAGGTCCTGAGGTCGACCCCCCCGTACCCACAAAAAAAAAAAAAAAAGAAAAAGAATAAATGGTGAGTGCATTAAACTAAATTCAAAATGGTTCAGAGATCTAAATATTAAAACAGAAACATTAAATCTGCTGGAAGGTAGAATAGGTAAAACCCTTGAAAACATTGGTGTAGGCAAATACTTTATGAATAAAACCTCAACCGCACAGGAACTATCCCAAAGAATCAACAACTGGGATCTCATTTTATTAAAAAGCTTTTGCACAGCAAGAGAACCACCAACAGAGTGAAAAGACAATGCACAACATGGGAAAAAATGTTTGCCAGCTGTTCCTCAGACAAAGGATTACTATCGAGAACATATAAAGAACTCAAAAAAATCAGACCTCCCAAATTTAAAGACCCACTCCAAAAATGGGCATCTGAGATGAATGCATATTTCTCAGATGAAGAAATACTAATGGCAAATAAATACACAAAAAAATGTGCAACATCACTAGTCATTCGAGAGATGCAAATTAAAACAACACTGAGATACCGTCTCACCCCAGAAAGAATGGCTACTATAAAGAAATCAACTAATAACAAATGCTGGAGGGAAAAAGGAACACTTCTTCACTGTTGGTGGGAATGTCGACTGGTACAGCCACTGTGGAAGTCAGTGTGGAGATTCCTCAAAAAACTAGGGTTGGAGGTCCCATTTGACCCAGCTATTCCCCTTCTGGGCATCTTCCCAGAAGAATTAAAAACATCGTACCACAGCGATATATGTGCACCCATGTTTATAGCAGCACAATTTGTAATAGCCAGATCTTGGAAACAACCCAAATGCCCATCAACTGAGGAATGGATAAGAAAGATGTGGTATTTTTATACAATGGAGTACTATTCAGCCTTAAAGAAGGATAAACTGGAGACTTTTATAGGTAAATGGATACAACTCGAGAAAATACTCATAAGTGAAATAAACCGGACGCACATGTGTAAGCATCGTATTGTCTCTCTAGTATGAGAAACTGAAAGAGTAAATGAGATCCAAAATGTACAATAGACATGGTGAATCAAAAAGAAACTGGTCAAAAAGAAAGAGAGACTGGAATAGGGAAAAGAAAGAAGGGAAAGGGAAAAAAATGTATATATATATAAGATGGTTAAGATAGATACACTACCAATTTTACTTAGTTCATTGAAGAGTAAGGTTTGTGCCAATAATGTTTGGACAATTGAATGCTAATGTCTGGTATCCTGAATAACTAACTTAAAGATAATAATACGTAATGCATTAACCATTGTTACCCTCATATTATGTTGTCTTGAAAATTTGTTCTTTTTTTGATTTGTTTTGTTTTTTCTTCTCTTTAAAATAAAAAAAAGAATAAATGGTCAGCGAATAAATAGCAATCATGAATGCTTAAATAAAAAATAATATAGTATAAAATGCTATTATTACTACAATTATTGGCTATTAATATCATAAAAATAAATTAAATAAAGCACATAAATTTTAAAAATGAATAAAACAAAAATTAAGCAATAAAATGGTAACAATCAGGACAGGAGAACAGCATGGAAGAAAACAAAAGCAAATTTAATGAAAATCACAACACATTTAAATGGACAAAAGTCACTTATTAAAAATTGGGAAATCACGGTAGTTTTTTTTAGATTTAAAACTGTTAAGTACACACATAGGGTAGTATGTTCATGATTATCTGTGTATATTAGCGAGCTTTTCCATTGCTGGGACACAGTACCTGATATTTTCAATTTAAAGGAGGAGACAATTACTGGCTCACATTTTCAGGGGATTTAGTATATGGGTGCCAGGATCCAAGGCAGAAAATTCATGGCAGAAGGATGTGACAACCAAGCTGCTTACTTCATGAGCAGAGGAAGAGGAGAAGCATCCAAGAGGAAAGGGTAAGGAACAAGACATGGACCCCAAGGTCTCACTCCAAGGCCCATGTAGAGGTGTCCAGACATGCACTCCGCCAACCCACTGGGCACATCCCAGTGCCAATCAAGTTGACACTCCATTTTGCCTGCCATATCCCACTCCTGTCAACAGACACTTCTTGAACCATACGTAACCTCCAGATATGGATAACAGCAAGTTCACAATTCCACCTAACACAGTAAGACTATTCTTTTCCAAGGTCTCAAGTGTTCCAGCATTTTTCAAAACCCCAAGTGAAAGTCTTTTCTGAGACTCTTAGCTGTGAACCTCTGTAAAAAATCAAAAACAATTCACATTATCTCAAGGTACAATGGTACAGGGTAAATATTCCCATTCCAAAAGGGAGAAATAAGGGGAGAGAAAGATGAGGCCAAACCACACCAAAATCAAGCAGAGGAAATATTAAGTGCTATATTTAAATTTCCCGCATCCAGGGCACACTGTGTTAAAACATTAGTTCCAGGGAGTTTGGACAGCTACACTCCCATGGCCTTGCTGGTTGCAGCCCACTTGGCCTCTCTTTCGTGCTAGCTCACTCATAACCTGCAGCTTTCCTCAGCAGACTTTTCACATTTTCAGCACCTCTGAATTCCTGTGGTCGCCATTGTACCTTTGCCTTCATTTCCACAGCTTCACACACTGCCGTATCAGGATTTCTTGCCTGGCCTCCCAGGCCTTCCTTTGAAATCTGGATGGAAGCCTCTCTGACTTCACAATTCTTTTATTCTGTATACTGGTAAAACTCCTATCACATGCAGGTTCACAATTCTTGTATTATGCATACTGATAAATCTAACACCACATGCAAGACACCAAGGTCTGCTGTAAGCAGAAACTGTAGCCTGGTCCCTTTGTCCATGGCTGCAGAGCGCTCTGAGTGCCTGGCTGGTTTGGTATAGTGAATTGAATCTTAGGAAACCAATTCCATAGGAGGCCCTTCTTGAGCATGTATTTCAGGGACTCTGTTCTTAAGTGAAATATTGATACTTTTATACCTTTAAACTTCCATGGGTGAAATCTGACTTTTTTCTGAGATGACCTCTAGGCATTTTTCTTCTCATCACTGTGCAAAGTAATTGATTCCTTTTAATGGTGTGGATCTCTTCAGCAGCCACATCTCCTTTTTCTGCAGCTTTACACATGGTTCCACTCAAGCCAAAATCTAAGTTGTTCAAATATTTCTACTCTGCTTTTAGCCAATTCTCACTATAAATCTGGCAAAGAGCAGCCAGCAGTACCCTTGCCACAATGTGTATTGCTGTGTTGTGGATGTGTTGTGATGCACTGACATATCCCCTCTCAGATCGGTTAGTCCACAGCCCTTCACCTCAGTGTCCTGCAAAGTCTTAGGACATGGGAAAAATGTAGACAAATTTTCTCCCAGACCGCAATACACATGACCTCTACTCCCATTGCCAATGGAGTCCTTTCCAACTGAAACTTCTTGAATCTGACTTTTTCTGTCTGCATTTTCTCAGCATTTTGGTCTTTTGAGGTCCCACCAAAGTAATCCAATAAACTCTGTTTACAGCGTTCTAGAGCTTTTCTAATCAGTTCTCCAAACATTTCATACTCCTACTGCAAACCAGTTGTTGTAGTCAGGGTTTACAAGGGAAAAGATTTAATACAGGACACATAATTTATAGGGTTACTTTATAATATTCACCCAAAAAGCCAAATGCAGAAGAGTGCAAGAAATCTGTTCATGCACTAGAGACCCAAACAATCCAGCTGAGGGCCTGGATCCAAAAGCAAAGTCTTGCACAATTCCAGCTGAAGACCTAGAACCCATGGCAATGTCCTCCATGAGTCCAGCTGGAGGCCTAGAGCCCAAGACAATGTCTCATGTAGGTCTATATCAAGGATCTGCACTGGGAAGGCCCAAAGGCTAGTGGTAGAAGCAAGAAAGTCTGCGCCAGCTGGATGAAGGAACTGTGCCAGCAGGCTGAGGGATCTGCACTGGACCAGGAAGCAACACTCACGGTAAGGACCAGAGCTCCCCATGAAAAGAACTACAGCTATCTTCAGTGACAGTGAGGACCCAAGCTCCTCCAGTGATAAGAACAGCTGAGTTCATATCAGGGAGAACAATGTGACAAGCTTCTCCAGGAAAATAGAAAGCATCACCTTCCCCTCCACTTCTCCTTTATGCTGTTGGCATCACATCATCTGTTAACAGAGTAATTTGATTTCCTTACTACCTGTTTGGGTATCTTTTATTTCTTTGTCTTGACTAGTTTCTCTGGCTAAGACTTCTAGTACTGGCATGTTGAATAAATGAGGTAAAAGTAGATATCCTTGTTTTATTTCAGGTCTTAGAGGAAATGCTCCCAACTAGGCATCATTCAATATGATGTTGACTATGGGTTTGTTACATGTATTTTTGCTATGCTGAGATATGGTCCTCCAGTATCTAATTTATTCAATTTTATAATGAAGGGATGTTAAATTTTGTTGAATGTGTTTTCTTCATCTGTTATGAAAGCTGGTCATAGAATTTTTGTCTTTCCACCCACTGATTTAATTTATTACCTTTGTTGATTTGCATATTTTGAGCTACCCTTGCATCTCTAGAATAAAACACATTTGATTATGGTGCGTGACCCCTTTGCTCTGTGTGCAGTTGGAATTTGATTGCTAACATGTCACAAAGAACCTCTGCATCTTTGTTCACCACTGATTTTGGACAAAACTTTATTGTTATTGTACTTTTGTTTGTTTTTCTTATCTGCATAATACTGGGCTCATGGAATCATATTTTGGGGGTTCTCACTCTTTTTTGTTTTGGAATAGTTTAAAAGTAATTGGTGTTAGTTCTTAATAGTTCATCAATGAAGCCACCAGGTCTTGGGCCTCCTTACTTGGGAGAATTTTTATTACTGATTCAATTTCATTACCTGTTATTGGTCTGTTAAGGCATTCTGTGTCCTCATGGTTTGATTTTAATATATTATAAATTTTTCCATTTTTTTAGGTTTTCCAATTTGTAGGTGAATAGTTTTTAATCATAATCTCTAGAAATACATGCTACCATGTATTTCTTTTGTATGTTAAACAAAAAGAATCAATTAGTGACTTTTCCATTCTTATGGTAATTCAAATTTGCTTAAAAACTCCAAAGAATTTATAGTCTAATGTTATAATTTCAGGAGGGGATTTCTGTTTGAAAGGACTGTATTCCAAAAGACTGAGCTCCACAAGGATCTATTGCTCCTTCACTTCTCCATTGGTCCATTTACAGTAAGGTTTCCATATTCATTTATTTGTTTTGTACCTAGCAGACCAAGATTTTCATTCTACAATTGTAAAAACTATGTGGCAAACCTCAACCCTGTAAAACATAGCACAATTCCAGGAAAAGTAGGTGTCTTTTGTGGTTAATTATGTAACAGAGACACATCTTAATTCTATTAGAAATAATTATTACTCATGCCACTCATGGTAAGAAGAAATATCAAAGGAAAATTCTTAGGTTTGTTTTTCAGTAAGATGCTATTTATAGTCACCAACCAATGAACTCTGAAGGGGACCTAATATGCTATATTATCAATAAACACACCAAGGAAATAATGAAAATTTCAAATTTGAAAATGTTAAGCTTGATCATTGGTTTGCAAACTAATTAACCAATAGGAACAGGGTTTTAGAATGCATAAATATATACTGATCCCATATTTAATTAAAATTATTATCTTTTGTTCACCAGTGGTATTTTGCATTAATTTTCAGTTTTAAATATTATATTGAAGAATTATTTATGTTAATTATTGAGTGTTTTGGCACCTCATTAAATTTTTCACCCAACAGAAATCCCCTGTCACCTCTCCTGGCCATGTATACATTACCAGTATGTGTGTGTGTGCGTGTGTGTGTGTCACTTGCTTACTTAGCACACAATATTACTAATAATTTTGAAGTCAATAATATCTATGTAGTTCATAATATGATCCTTTTATTATTTTGAGAAAATAATACAATCATCTTTCTTTTTCTCTCTTTCTCAATCAACACAATTTAGAAAAGTACCTCTCTTATATTTCATTTAGTGAACAGTCCTTAATGTGGTTTTCATTCCTTCAGTCATCTTCAGTCTTCAAATTATTCTAGTACTCCAGGTTCTTATAAATCTCTCAGTTTGCCTTTTGTGTCTAAGTCAGTACAGGAAAAAAAATAAAGTTTAACAATACTTAGCTGCTTCAATCTACCATTGTTTTAAATCTGCCAAATACTGTTGTTAGAAGCATTTTTGTTTAGTATATTCTTCTCTTAACTCTTGCAACATAAGCCCATTTCAAAAGACTGTCATTATAAATTATAATCACTAACTTACAACATTCATATTAAGGAACTATTTCCTTGATTTCAGACCTTCCATATTTACAGTTCCTTCTGGGTGAATTCCACCCTGAGATGAGGTCTTTACCCATAAATACAACTTCGACTATGAAAATCTTAACCTGTCAGATAGTTTATAAGATTGTTTATCACAAAATCATTCATTCATATGCAAACGTACCAGTCTTTCACATATATGCACACATGGAAGCATTGAACTGGCCTCTATAATTTAAATGATAATCTATCCCTAAAACATTAAGTCACACTTTATCTTATGTTATTAAGTTAAATGGTCAATTTAGTATTAACCATCTGAAAATTATTGTAAGTTGAACATTAGGCTTCTACCACTACTAATCCTCTTGAATATTTCATATGAATAAAAAAGAAATATAGGCACCCATAAATAAATTAAAAATCGACTTACGTATATGGTTTAAGTGCAGTGAACATCAACATTTTCCTTTGGTGTAATGTGATTTTTTTTAACATTTTCTGTAGGTAACTGACATGTTTTTTCCTTTAGTAGGGTCATACATAATGCCTATGAAGATGATTTAAGTTAATCATTTTTTTAAAGTTAACTTTCTTTTTTAATTTCTGTCTTGAAGAGAGATAAATTCAGTTACTTCTGAGGCTGGATTTTTCTTCTTCCAGATACTCATTGCTCTTCTTTTAAGGAGCACAAAAACAATTTTCTTCTGGAACAACATACCTGTCATAGTGTATTGATTGCTTTTGGGTTTGAGGAATTTGAATGTGCAACTACATTTCTTGCTGCTGGGAAAGAGTAAACATTTCTAGTATTGCATTTTGGCAGCAGGAAGATGAAGAATCTAGGAAGCAAGAAATGGGAAGGAAGATAAATGAGATCAATTTTATGGGAGTAGGATTTTTTCCTCAATACCTGCATCTTGCTCTCATATTCCTCTCTCTCTCTCTCTCTCTCTCTCTCTCTCTCTGTCTGTTTTAAACACACATATACTTACATAAATACTCAGAGTACTGCTCCTTAGCACTTAGGATTGTAAGGAACTCCATAGACCATGGATATAAAAATGAACTGTGCATAAAATAACCCAAAAGAGGTGGTTTAACTTAAAGGGATGTGATTGACAATTAAAAATTAATAAGAACCTAGATTGTAAAATATGTGCATAGTATTATAAAGAATTAAGAGTGTTAAAGTGGCAATAAAGTGTAGGGAAATAAATACCCATCTCTCAGTTATCCATATGGATTTGTTAAAATTATATCTGTACTGAAATTTTGTTTCTAAATTATTCATACCACTGTTGTAATCAACTGATTTTAATTTCTTAATTTTAAAATTTATAAAAAGAATAAAAGAATGTCTTACTTGTTCCTTACCCTAGAGGAAAATGTTATAAACTGAGAAAAATAGGGATTGACACAATAAAATATTAAGAAGAAAGTTAATAAGTGGGTGTTCTCCATCAGAATGGATGATATTGCCCTAATAGTCAAGTCTTCATTTTCTACATTTGACAAACAAGTCCCAGAGATACTGCGTGATTAGCCCAAAGAACGCTGTTTGTGTGGTTTGTATGTTATTGCGAACAGTGTGATAGTGACACTGAAACTGCTATCTAGCCTTATATTCCTGTGTATACCTCAAATGTCCTTTCAAAAATGTATTCTGGTGTATCTACATTTAAATAGTAGGGTTACCCATGACTATAAATATAAATCTGAAGAATATGAGTTATTTTAGATAGATAAAATAATGCTAACCAAGAGAAAAAACTAAAATGATGAAGTCAAATCTTGCCTATGGGTGCTGAAAATTCTTTCCCTTGTGACAGAATGAACACCAGATTGGATTTAAGCAGAATCATTTTTCTGAGATAGAGTCTGGGCTCTCCATTCAAGTGCAGATTCTTGTCAAGTGATGCTTTTTCCAACTACTCTCAGCTGGAGTCTGAAAACTCTTATCCATCAGTGTATACCATCATACTGTATGAGCCAGCCTAGAAAATTCAGTTAGAATGATTAGCCTGATTCCCATCAGTAAGTAGGATGAGTCTCAACAGTAAAAATGAGCGTCATCTTCCAAAACCCATCATGTCTTTTTCATAAAGCTTTCTCTTGTATAATTATATTAATTTCACTTGTGGGAATCAGATAACATAAGTAAATTTTCTGCAAATTTGAAGTTATCACAACCCTTGTTAGTGTATATCTTAAAATAAATGGAAAATTATTCAAAATATCAATCAATAGAGTAGTGTTTAGAAAGATAATTTGAAATATGATGGGATATTTTCAATTACACTTAATGTTTATTATAATATTAAGTAACAGATATTAATATCAAATTGTTGACCTTCTTGTAATTTGTCTTGAAATAGAATACTATTACTCTTTGTTTGTGATTCTGTTGAATATTCAAATTGACTTGGAGCTAACAAATTCTTCACAATATTGTTTGTGTTTCATAAATATAATTTATCATATTTGCAAATGATTTAAATTATGCAAAGTAAGTATAAACATGGAATCAAATAGAATAAGAATCAATTTACAAAGTTGCACAAGATGTCTAAGCTAAAAGATTAAAATATTAAAGAGATTCAGAAAGCTAAAATTAATAGGAGAGGAACAAATATGCCTGAAATTAAGATTTATTCTATAGATAAGAAAATATAATGCACACATGTATATAAATGAACACATACGTATATACACACAAGAGTTTATCAAAATATATAATGACTCTTTAAATTTAAAAAATTATTGCAGTATGTGATACATTGCCATTACTCTCCCTCAAAATACTTCCCCTAGCTCTGAAGTCATTTATTCCATCATTCTTACCACTTTCTGAAGGAGTTCTTGAAGTGCTCTTCCTTGAGCATCTTTGTGAAGTGTGATTTAAAAAAAATACAGTGAATGGTGCTGTTTAGTGTCATGCAATAAAAAAGCAGGCTCATAGACATATCACAACGTGTCCACATTGACCTAAATTACCAGATCTGCCACTAAGCAACTCCTGGCTCTTCCCCAAAATCAAAATGCCCATGAAACGTAAATGTTTTAAATTTATTCATGACATCACAGCAGCTATGACAGAGCAACTAAAGACACTGTCTTTTACTGTCATAATGATTTTTAATTCAAACATTCACCTTATTGTTTTAGCATGCCTTGTGTGTGTGTATATATATATATATATATATATATATATATAATATATATATATATACACATATATATAATAGATAAATAAAATAATGAAACATAACAGAGTCCAAAAATATAGAGATTTTATTTACATAAAATCTGGAACTGTAGAGCAATAATGTTGGAGAATGGTCTATTGGATAGATGTTCTTTCTAGCAAGAAAAAAATATATATATACAACAAACAAAACCAGGGTATGCCTGCTGTGACCCACCCAGCCAGCAGGGTCCTGGGAGGGGGTGACAGGAGATTAAGAAAAATCTAGACACATACTGAAAGGAAAGCTGGGACTTGGTGGGACCTGACCTCTCTGATGGAGAGGCAGTGACAACCCAGCACAGTCTGCATCTTCATTTTTACACAGTAAAAATGGGGGAAGCGCATGAAGGTGTTAAATGTACAAGGTCTCAGTGTTTTGCTAAGAACACTAAAAGTAAAACATTCTCAGACCTATCTATGCTGTAGTTAACAGGGAGGAACACCAAGGCCAGACACCTTCTGGACTGGCCTTGCTCTAGTCCCAAGGAGTTTGCCAACCTCCAGCCAAGCCACGGCTCAGCTGCTCCCCACAGTAACCTAGCTGGGCAGAATTGTTTTAAACAAGACTACTTTAGTACAATGGAACACTAGAGAAAAAGTGACAATACCACAAAACTCTTGCCAGCAACATTTAAATGGGCTCTATAGACTTTTACATTTGCAAGGTTGTAGTGAGGCAAGGTGAGGGTGGTGTTAGGATTTTTACTCTGGAAGCTGGAACTTTATTTACAATGGCAGTAAAAAGGGTCATTTATCATAGTGCCAGCAGAAACCAGATGAGCTGGAACTTCTGCCTTGATCTGGCAGACAGATGACGGCACTCTATTCCTTGCTGGAGGGCATCAGAAAGGAACTATGGTTAGTCAAGACTTTCACCACTGCCCAGTCCTAATGAGGCTGATTGTGTGATAAAATAGGTTTGTATTTTGACTGGATGGTGGTTATACAAATCTACTCATGGAAATAAATGACACAATATTGTACACATAAACTGTTTTGAAGTCAGATTCTAATTTTTGATCATGTACTGTATTTATGTAACAGGTAAACATTACAGGAAACTGAGTAAAAGATTTACAGAACTCCTCTATATCATTGTTTCAACTTACCATAAATATACATTGATTAAAAACCAAAAAATTTGAAGAAATTAGTAGCAGAGGTTGTTCATAGAAAAAAATTTAAAAAGGAAATACTGAAAATGTATAAATATTTCCCAAATCCAAAAAAAGGCAAGTGCACAATAGAAAATGGAATGGACATTGATACCTATAATTGTCAAGAAACATATGTCGATAACAAGAATCATGTTTATGTCTACCAAAATATGTACAATCATGTTTATAAAAAATATGATTTGTAGGAGTTCCAAATAGAAATAATTTACAAGTACATAAACAATTGAATGAATAAAAGTACATACACAAGAACAATGCCATTTTATACATTTTAAAAAACTGTAAAATAACTAAACCATTTAGTCATTTTTTTATTCAGAAGAATGAATAGTTCAAAGTTTCTTCAAAATATATATTCTTGGTAAAAGCTGTTACCAAACACTGCTTCATACTCTTAGCTTTATGGGCTAAATAAAATTTGATGTCTCTCAGTGTATCTCAGTATTCATAGATTGATATCATATAGTAGGTGTCCAATAAATTTATTCTTTATCTACTGATAATTGTGCAATTTACTTAGTCATTAACTCCTGATATTAAACAAACATTGCTTATACATTTCATACATGGATATGACAATGGTCTTGAGACTAAAACATAAGATTACATTTGGGTGGTCATGTGCAGTGAAATAGAAAAAGAAGCAATGACTTTTGTAAATCACATAATTGGGATATTGTAGGATGTCAAAAGTCAGAGACAAGGCTTGAAAACTATAATCCTAAAGAAAACAATATTTCCTATAGCATGTGATGTTTGATCTGAATTTTAAAGGACATAGGGAATTTGTTAGACTAATAAGTATGATTGGAAGATGCTCCAAGCAGGGAAAAAAATGGTTCTGATCAGAATTTTCTATCATATTTTTACAGATTTGTTCATTTAAAGAATAAATGCAAACTGTATGCTATGTCATTTATAGAATAAATATTCCAGTGACCCATGTCATTTGGATACTAAGTATACATGTGACAACTTGGGAGAGAAGATATGAAGATAAGGTAAGGTAGGCAGCAATCAGATAATAAAGGAAAATTATAACAACTATGCAGAACCCTCCCTAGACGCATAAGCCTGGGTGCAGCAGACCCATACCCTACTTTTCTACTATAAATTTGTAATTTAGTATTATAGTAGCCAGCTGTGCATCTCCATACCTTTCCCTGAGGGGTACAGGAAGCAATGTATGTGTTTACCCACTTGGTATGATGAACAGCAAGGAATGTGCTTGTGTGCAAAGTGGAAAAATGGGATTTGGACCCACCCTCACGTTCCATGGAGCAGTTTTTGCTTATATTTACCTGACGATCACACCACTCCAGAATTTGTTAAAAAAAAAAAAGTTTTCTTTTGATTTTTCCTGTAGAAGTAACCCAATTCAGTAAAATGGCATGTGAAAAACCATATTTGCAAGTTTTGGAGAAGGTCAAAAATGAATCATCAGATTACTCATGCATGAATAATGAAGATGAACCTTTATGGTTAAATACATCCTTTCATAACAGAAGAGTGGTGGGGGTGGATGATGATGATGATGATGATAACTTTGATGTTGGTCATGTGAGCCAAAGTTCCTGTGACAGTGAAGTGGAGCAAGAATTGACTGATACAGACATGGGGAATTCATACATCCTTAATTAAGATGACAAAGAAAACAGCAAAGTGAATACATATTTAACTAGTTGAAATATTGTGAAATGGCCATGAAACCAAATGAAATGATCCAATGTTAGAACTAGGTCTGAAAATATAGTGAAGTTCTTGGCAGGGTTAAAATATGTTGGACAGAATGTCAGCATTGCCATTCAGTGTTTGAAATTGAAACAGATGAAATGCTACAAGATGCTGTGAAATACACAAAGGCTGAAATACAAGTAAAACATTCTGTATGCACCAATAGCCATATTCAAAAATGTATTTATTATGACACCTCACTAGCTGAACTGAAAACATACATTAGTCTGCTGTATTTAGCAGAGATTTCTCATGGTGATCACAGGAATGCAAAAGACTTATGGAAAAGTGATGGGTCAAAATACGGCATAAAAATGTATGCCCTTGTAGATGTGAAGATTTATTATTCTTTCCATTTAGACATTTATTGTGGAACTCACTCATCAGTTCCTTATTCGTACAGTAATAAACTGAATGATGATGTGAAAAGACTTGTTGCTCCATGTCCCAAACTAATCAGAATATGATATTTAACAATGGGTTTAATAGTTTCCAATTGATGTTACATTTACTAAAAAAGCACAAGTTGACCAGTGCAGGAATTGTCCACAGGAACAAAGCAGAAATTCCAAACAAAATGTTGCAATTTTAAAACAGAGAATTGTATAGTACAGTCTTTGAATTTTGGAAAGATATAACATTGGCCTCTTATATGGCAAAGAAAATCAAACTGGTACTGCTGATGTTAACATTTCACCATGATGGAAATATTGACAGGGAAACCTTGACAAAATGGAAGACCGAGATGGAAACTTTCAATATAAAACTGAACATGGAGTAGATGTTGTTGATGAGTTATGCTGTTTATTTATTGTTCTTTTCAAACCTTTCAACTTGCTGGCTTCTTAGATACCCCATCTCTCACACATTTTGCTATAAACTTCTTATGATTCTTTCAATGTTACATTAACATCTTCTGACAAAAACAAGATTCTCAAGTTTCTTTGTAATTAGGGCTTTCTCAATTAAAAAGAATAATAGCAATCTGGGATAAAGGACAAGCCTTGGCAGTATAAAAAATGTCTAAATAGCATGTGTCCTGAAGACAGTGATAGCTCTCTGGAGAGATTATCTCTTCAGAAGTATGTGCTTACCTTTCAAAAGGTGATGAAACCCAAAGCCATGCATTGTTCCTCAAGATAATTGTAATATTTGGGCAAATAATAGTTTGTCTTTCCCTCCAAAGGAGAGGTCATATTGTGTAGAATCTTCTAGAATCTTAATCTGTGTCCTGTTTGTCATGCAAAAGTCCCTTTTTTCACAAGAAGAATGACATCTGCTGTCATGATCTTGCCTTGAGATGGAAAAAAAAAATTAAGCACAAAAAGTTGATGCATGGAGAAACAAATGCATTTATAATTGTAAGGAAGAACTTTGCCTCTGATCCAAAAACATCATGTTTTCTTTCATAACATGAAAAATAAATGTATTTATTAGAAGCTTATCACCTTTTCACAAAATCTTTCCTTGATTATACTGCACAAATTTAAGAAGAAATTTACCATTCCTTATTTCATCTTGTTTTTTGTTTTCCTTTTAATGTATGTATTAAAGATTGTGACTTTTATCTTCTTCATTATCTTCTTCATTAGACTTAAAATCTGAAAGTTTTAGGTCTTTTAACTCCATAAGTAGTTTTGACTCTACAATATCTACACATCAGTAGCTCTCACGTCTACTTTATTCCCAAAACTGGCATTTCACAAGTGACTGGGAAGTATTCCATGGATGTCTTGCATCTGCTCATCATATTTATGCATGCACTCTCAGTTTATGTGCAAGCTATGATAATTGTGCATGGGAATAAACACAAATTTATCCCTATATTTTTGCCAGATGTCAATAATGGCATTTTGCAACAACTATATTTCAAAAAATGGGCATGGGAAAGTTAACCACAGCTTACAGAATGAAAAAAGACACGTAAAAACTTTTATCTGGTTTATAGGACAGGAAAAAAGTAGAAAATTGCTTTTTCTAAGTCTGCATAGAGAACTTGGTGACAGAGAGATAAAAGAATGAAACAGTTATTCCACTTAGTACAATAATAAAAAAAAATTCTTTCTCACAGGTAAATATAATCAGCAAATTTGGGATGCTAAATCAAGCCAATGACTGGATGATAGTGTAATTGCTAGTGATACATTAAAATTGCATTTAAGACATTATAACTTTCAGTTTTTATGTCAACTATTGATAACCTCTACTGTAAGGGAAAGTTTGCCATTCTGAGAACACAAGGATTGTACTGCCCCTCCCCCCCTTTCAGGTGCTCCGGGAATAGAACTGTTACAATCTAAAGTTGCTAAGTTAGATAAACCCTGGAACAGAGCTGACCACCGACCGGGGGACTAGATTACAAGATAATGGCTATCCCATGGCTAAGGAATTTGCAGAATGTGCTGTTCCATACCAGCTGCTGTCCAAATTAGGAAACATCCTCCCCCGCTCCGTCGGCCAGCCTAAAAACTCCCATATGAGTGTCTTCTCCCAATGAATGTAAAAAACTGTTTAAAGTAACCAATGCTATCTGCTTCTGTAACCGCGCTTGCAAAGACCCCTCCTCCCTTTGCTCTATAGACATATAAGCCCTACACAGACAAACCTCGTGGCCCACTGTTCCTGCGTGTTCAGTGAGCCCCACGCATGCTTGGATAATAAAACTAAACCCCTTGCCCTTTGCATGAGAGAACGCTTCTTGGAGTCTTCCTTCACGCGGCGGGCGTCCCGACCCTAACACTACAAATCAAAAATGAACACTGAATCCAATGTAATTCTGGCAGCTGAATTTTGGTAAAAAGCAATGTCAAAAATGCATTTCTTCCAAACGCCATGAGTGCAAACTGATCTTAGCTGTTATTACAATGCTTGAAAAATGTTTATCTTGATGGCATGAAGTAGATAAAAACTATGGCAGTCTGTAAACAGAAGGAAGACAGGAACTGCAGAGGTAGATTTAGCCTTTCAGGTCATGTCCCCAGTAACCCACCTCCTCTGACCCAGCCCCACCTCCCAACAGCAAGTTAGCTAGAAGCCCATCAGTGGATCGATTCACCAGTGAGTATATGGCCCCATTCCAAATTCTGGAGATTTTGAATAGACTTTTCAGATCTAAATCATAACAGTATGTCCACTCTATGATATTCGTGCCATGACAAAATTGCTTAAAATGCATTTTTCAGATGATGTTGCTATCAATAATTGACACATAACTGTCCACACATATCTAAGGAATAGATCAATTTAAGATTCACTAATGTTTGCAAATCAAGCAAAGTTCATGTTTTTTTTTTTTTTGGTG
Source organism: Erethizon dorsatum (assembly GCA_028451465.1). Taxonomy (NCBI): domain Eukaryota; kingdom Metazoa; phylum Chordata; class Mammalia; order Rodentia; family Erethizontidae; genus Erethizon; species Erethizon dorsatum. The sequence continues at coordinate 16,873,631 of CM051824.1, forward strand.
GGTACTGGGGGTCGACCTCAGGTCCTGGCATTCCAGCAGGCGCCGGTACCGCTGAGCGATATCACTGGCCCTTTTCTTCGTACGTGGGTTCCGGGAGTTGAACTCGGGCCCTCGCGCTCGCCAGGCAGGTGCTTACGCCGCTGAGCCATCTCACTGGCCCAAAAGTTCATGTTTTTTGTGAGACCTCATTTACTTAATCTGCTCAGCAAGTCTTCAGGCCTTGTGTTCATTTTTCTTTAATGGTGACAGATTGATGTTTAATAGGGCACTCTTCTACTCAAGAAGAAGCCAGAATCAGGCCAATACTGTTGCAGAGAGCTGTCATAAACTTTGAACAAAACATTTCAAAAAACACTCTGCTTGAAAATATTGAAAAGTGGTAAAGCATATACTGAAATAAGTGAATTTATCCCTTTTTAGGAGGAAATTTCTTTGAATAACATACAACCATTTGCATAACAACTGTTTATTCAGCTTTTCTCCAGAGAATACTGTTCAGCTCCATGTTCTCCAGTTGCTAGAGATCAAATAGAAGTGTCCAGGCTTATTGTTTTGAAGTGTGAGAAGAGGCTTCTAGAATTGGTCCAAGAGGATGGATTGTAGACAACAGGTGATTCACAGGTGACTAATGAGTTAAACTTGTGCAATGGAGACTCCGGAAAGCCTGACAGGAAGCAGGAGCTAGCAGTCTGCAAGTGTGGAACAGGCATTTCAACTGCTCCTTACTTTAAAAGAATAAAAATTGAAATTTGACTTCAATTTTAGTATACCGAAATGAGCACTGAAATTTGACTTCAAAGTTATAGTGTTAGAATAGCACATTAGTATAAACATAGAAGCCTAAGGAGAGCCATGCATTTGGAGAAGAAAAAGTCGTGTTTCTGAGTAAGAAGATGTACACCATGATTAAACTGAAAGAGACAAACCTAACAAAGCATAAATCTAAGCATTACACTCTCAAATTGATTAGGGGAATTTACTCTTGCTACAACAAAAATAAAAATTCATCAGAGGAAGATAAAAATTAAACACTGTACAAAGTTTTGTTCTTAAATTCCAGTAAGAGAGAAACAAGAAAATGTGACTCATGTATAATAAAGAAGCCATCTATATTAAAAAACACTGAGATGACCCAGGTATTCTAACTCTCAAAATAGAATTTTATATAAACTTCTATACTCAGGTTGAAGACTAAAAAGATGGAAATTCTCAATATAAAAATAATCATGATTTAGGAAAAAAAAATATATATATAATTTTAAGAAAGATTAGCCTCGTACTAGTTTGATTATGAAAAATAAGTTAATAAAGTTGAGTACAGAGGTAGCAATGATCTCAATTTAAGTACAGATTTTTAAAAATGAGTGGTTCAGGACTTAGTAGAGTGAGATGGAAGAATAGAAAGGTCCAGGCATGTGCTCTTCAATGAAAATATCAAATAAAAAATATGGTGTAGACCAAAATAGCATTTTGGGCACTTTAAAAACTAGCTATGGACTTTCACTAATCAAGAGAATCACTCATGGTCAAAATGATAGAAAAACATTGCAGTTTTTCTCTTTTCTTTTCCTCTACCCTGTGCAGCGTTGCATGGTTAGGAGGAATCTGTCCGACTTCTGGTCCTCCTTCAGAACAGAAGGAAAAGATTGGAGGATTTTTTGCAGTGTTTTGACTTGTTTGAAGGTGTTTGAGTGACTAAATTATATCTTAATGGGGACCACTGAGGAGACTGGAGGCACAGTTGAATGAGTGTGAGGTTGTTATCACTGGAAACAGTGGTGGAGGCTGCAGTGTGTGGGAGCTTCATGAAGACTTCTAATCTGTACATAACTAGGGACAGGTGAATACAGGCAAGTGAATACAACAGAACGTGCTAGACCCGAGAAGAGGCAGGGGTGAGGCACTTAAAAGAATCATGCATATGGGAAAAGCACATGTGCGCAAACAAACACACACACACACACACACACACACACACACATCCCAGGAAAGATGCATCTTGAGAAAAAATCTTGAAATTCCACACTGAACATTTTAGCAAACATTTTCCCTTGATAGGGACAGTCCACAAAGATTGAGACAAGCAGCTATTTTTCAAAGGTGCAATTTTAAACAAATGATCACAAAACACGTCAAAAAACCCGGAAATGTTGCCTACTCAAAAGTATAAAATACATTTCTGGAAAGTGTCCATGAAGAAAAAGTGGTTTTAGAGTCAGTTGAAAGTGACTCAAATATCTGTCTTAAATACGCTTAGTGAGATAAAGGAGAAATTGACGGACAACTAAAGAAAAATCAGGAAAATGAGATATAGCAAAATGAAAATACCATAAAAAATACATGAACTATGAAGAGGAACTGAACAAAAATTATAGCACAGACAAATGTAATAAATGAATTAAAAATTCTCTAGAGGAATTCATTCAGATTCTAATGAGAAGAAGAAACAGCAAATTTAAAGACAGTCCACTTGAAATTATACAGCATAAGAAGTACAAAAGAAAAAAAGAAAAGAAATAATGAAGGATAACATACAGAGCCTAAAGTATGTATGTGATAGTATTGGGCCAACTAACATATATTATGAGAGTATCAGAATGAGAGAGAGAAAGAGAGAGAGAGAAGCTTTTGAAGAAATGGTGACAAGTTTCTCTCAAACATTTTTTTTTTTTGTGGGTACCAGGGGGACGACCTCAGGACCTCGTGCACCAACAGGCACCCGTGCCACTGAGCGATATCACCGGCCCCTTTTTAGTATGTGGGTTCCGGGAGTCGAACTCGGGCCCTCGCGCTTGCAAGGCAGGCGCTTATGCCGCTGAGCCATCTCACTGGCCCTCTCTCAAACTTTAAAAGAAACATGAATAGGCAAATACAACAAGATCCCTAATAAATCCATGCTCAGAGCCATTATAATATAATTGGCAAAAGTCAAGGATGAAGAGGGAATCTTGAAAGCAGCAAAATAAGAATGACTCCCCACATGCTAGAAATACTCAACAAGATTATTAGCTGATTTCTTAGTATTAACTTCAAAAATCAGGAGGTGACTGGGTGATATATTTAACAGGTTGAAAGAAAAAAATAAACTTGTTAACTAACATTATGACTTGCCAAAAGTTGCCTTCAAAACTGAAGGAAAATTTAAGACATTATCAGATAGTTAAAAGCTAAGGGAATTTATTATTATTGACATAAACTGCAGTGAATATTAAAGGGACACCGTTTTAATTTAAATAAAAGGACAATAAAAGGTAAAACAAAGCTATACAAAAATATAATGCTCTCTTTAAAAAGTAAATGCATGATATTTGTATGTATGCATGTATCTATCTATACCTATCTATCTATATCTGTGTATATATATGTGTGTATTATACATACATATATATGCACATGTGTGAGTACATATACAATTAGTAACCCAAACAGAATGAATGTGGCTGTTCTAACATGTAAAACAATTAAGTAGGAACTCTACAAAAGACAAAAGGCATTATATAATGATGAAAGGGTCAAATCATCAAGAAGATTTAAGTATAGATATAACTGCCTTAAACATCAGAACTGCTTAATATATGATGTATGAATGGAATTGAGGGAAGAAATAGGTCTGCAGTGACAGGAGACTTCATATATCATATCTGATAGCAGACTAAACAATTGTATGGAAATTCAAGAAAAAATTAGAGGACTTGAACAACACTATAGACTATTTGAACTTAACAAATATGTACAGAATACAGTACACAACAATGGCAGAATACAGATTTTTTTCTGATGTGTTTATGGAACATTCTCTAGGAATAGATCACATGTTAAGTCACAAAACAAGTGTTAATATTTGAATTTAAATCATGTAAAATATCTTTTCTTGTGACAATGGAAATAAGCTAGAAAGCAAAAGAAATGAAATAGGAAAATCTATGAACATGGGCAAATAAAGTTTTTATCAATGGATCAGGGAAGAACTAACAAGGGAATATAGTAAATATCTTGAGAAAAATAACATCCCAAAACTTGTAATGTAACCAAAAATTGTTTAGAGGAAAATTTATAGATGCAAACATTTACATTTAAAAAAAAGAACATTCTCAAATTAAAAACCTGACTTCATACTTTAAAGGACTAGAAAAAGAACAAATTAACCTAAAAGGAATGGAAGATGAAAGTATTAAATATTAGAGCAGAAATAAATGAAGCAGACAACAAAAAACAATAAAAAATATCAACAAATTGAAGTCTGCTTTTCCAAAAGTAAGAAGTGATGAACTGGAGGCTGATTAATAAAGAAGAGGACTCAAATAATAAATGAGAAAGGAGGGAAACATTCATATAGTTATTAATGTATTATATTTTGAGAGGTAATTGGATATGAGGGAAGTATTTTCTTTTGTATACTTGTGTTAGCATTTCTGTTGCTGTACTAAGTACACAGCATCCCCAAAGAGGAGAGGTTTATTTGGTTTGTGTTTTCAGTTTCAGTGGATACAGTCCATGGGCTGATTTGAAGGCAAGAACATCATTGCTGATGGGGTTGGATGAGCAAAGATGATTACTTCCTGGCAGCCAAGAAGCTGAGCAGGGAACACTGCCAGAGAGGATGGGGCCAGTGATCAGAGGTCATGCCCCCATGACTCAGGAAGATGCACCCAGAAGTGTTCTTTACAAATCCCCTAGGTGGTTCTCAAGCCAATTAAGTTGACGATAGAAATTAACTCTAACGATATGCTTTAAAAGAAGTTGTGTCAGGCCAGTGAGATAGCTCAGCGGCATAAGCACCGGCCTGGCAAGCGCGAGGTCCTGAGGTCGACTCCCCATACCCACATTAAAAAAAAAAAAAAGGAGTTATGTCAAACTCATAAAGAGTTAACTATTTTTTAAAATTTATACATGTAAGTGCCCCCTTATCTTCAGGTGATAGGTTGCAAGAAGTTTTAATATGTCTGAAACCATGAATTGTACAAATCCTATAAGTACTATGTTTTCCCTCATATATACTGCTGATAAAATTTAATTTATAAATTAGGCAAAGGAAGAGATTAACAATAATTACTCATCATAAAATAGTATAACTACAATAATCAGCTTATGATAAGAGCTACTTAAAATTTATGAATTATTTCTAGAATTTTCCATTTAATATTTTTGGAGTAGAATTGACCATGAGTAAATGCAACCATGGAAAACAAAACTACAGATAAAGGGGACTATTGTAATACACTTATATTTTCTACTAAAATTTAAAGGTATATTATTTTCTGTTGAAGAATCATGATAGGCACAAAATTATAAAGTCAAGGAAGGTATGAGACATTGTTAGTGGAAATTATTCCCACATTCTAGAATATTGGGACAGACTCAATTATTACTGGTAAATAGGACACTGTCTCATCTCAGAGAAGCTAGAAATGCAGGGGCCTGTCTTCAGCTATTATCAGCCCAGAGACACAAAATTGTTAAGACAGTTGACCTCTGCAATCAGTGTATCCACCTTGTCAATAATACAATATGTTTAGCTAAGTGAATAGAGGCCTGCTAATTTGAATTTCTGCAGTAACTTCTGGGAGAACTTACTTTCCTTCAATGTCCTGTGTAATTTGTAATAGTATGGTGATAAGGGAATATTCTCCTGGAACCTTTTACTTAGTGGGAAAATGCAGATTCATAATACTTGAGATTTTTTGCTGACTCTGCTTGCAAGTTTCCAGAGAATCCTACCTTACTTATGTTTGCCTGCTATGACACTTGCTCCCACCCGGTGTATGCACTGGGTCTTTCAATTCTACATATCCAATGTTAGTTTTTAAGTACTTAACCATTCATGCATATTTTAAACCTCTTACCAGGCTACATCATATTTAATTTATGTATTAATTTATATTGTATGACCAATTCAGGTCTTCCATTCTGACCTTTGAGTTCAATGAATACTCTCCGTCACCTAAAATACTGAAGGATATAATAACAAGGGATTTTATTTTGAAAAATGGTACCATGTTCACTTCTTTTTAGTGTCATTCTAATGATAGCCTTTGTTTCTAAACACTATTTCTCTTAAGAAATGCAAATGAAGATTTCTTAATTTTGTTACCATTACACAATGATATCATTAGCAGATCATCTCTTGGGAATTTGGTGTAAATATACAATTCTAATTCTGTAATGCTAAATGCTAAAATTAATTATTTGTGCAAATTACTTTCTCTAGGCTTGTATTAAAAAGGGGAAGTCATCCCCTAAATTTCTCCAAGTGTTTGAGTATTCTCGCTATAAAGTTTAGTATCATAGATATTCTACAGAATAAAAGCATTTTTAAACCAAACTGAAAAACCTCATAGCAATTCTCTGCCAGATGTGATTTGATATGCTATAAACCCCTTAGAAAATCAGAGACGATGGCAAATATGACAACCGACCTTTAGTTATAATACCAGAAATGTGACACTTTAAAGATATCTGTGCTCATTTTCTTCTACCAAGACCATTTGGGAAGAATTTGTTTTGAATATGTACTAGGAAAGTACCCTAACTTCATGCTGTGCATCTAATAACCTAGCTCATACAGGAATCTCTAGGCTTCTAAGTATTTATCAGCAACATCTACTCACTAGAGAGAAATAAAACCAATGTTTCTTAGTGTCATGAAACTTATCACTATCTATTTGAAATCCCAGACTCTCACTTCTGTTCAGGTTTTCACCAGTGCCATGGCATCTCCTCCGTCTATTTTATCTGTATCTCATTGCTCTTTTTACTGATTCTCAGCTACACTCCATAATCTATGACCATTGCTATTACAGAATCACTTGTTCATAGCTTTCTCCTTATTAGTTCCATCTAAATCAGTTTCAAAACCTCTGCTAAAATCTGACTAATCTACTCCTGTTACAGGGAATCCATGAATTTCCTTTGTATATAGAATTGCCAGTGCCTAGGATTGTGCCTGGTCATACAAACAAAGAAGAAACAGAAAAATGAAATTACTTGGATTCAGAAACTTTGTTTAGGCTGATATGATTGAAGCAATAGAGGTCCTCATTTATTCTTATTTGTTCACATAAGTTGGTTGTATATTTCAGGAGAGTATAATATGCCTCCCCAAAATATGGATAGTGGAGCTGAAGGCAATTGATAAGAAGCAGATTCCAGAGAGTTCTCTGTCTTCCCTTGGCCTAACATAAGGCTTGGATTTATAAAAATAAAAAGTCTTGTCCCCACTGTCTAGCAGGGTAAATGTAACCACTGTTGTATCCGTGTAGCTTTAGAACCTTATCAGCCTGGAGCAGACACCAGAGGAATTCATATTAACAAGCTTAACCAAATAAAATTTACCTGCTATTTATTAGTCTTATCCCCAAATTGGTACTCATAGAAACTCAAATTTCTTTTCTTTTGTCTCATCACTTATTTGCAAATGTAGTGTTCTTTGTTGAAGATGCTATGTGTATAAGTTGGAATTCTAAACAATTTTACCGAAAATTTCTATTTCTTTGGGTGCCTCCCATGTATTTATGAAATATAAATGTTAATAAACTTCTGTTTGTTTTGCTCTCACAATTTGTCTTTTGTAACAGTGTCCATTTTAATTATGAACCTGTGGGAGTTATTACTTTTCTCCTACACATAATACCAGGCACCATGCTGAATGATGTAGCATAATGGCTTAGAGACAGAAAAGGCAGTTACATATTAGCAACTCTGACATCCACATAAAGAAGTTGGTATTTCCAGAAAATAGGGGTTACCTCAACTTGGGGAGAGGAAATGATCTCAAAAGAGGACAGAATGCACATCAATCAAGGCCTCAAAGAAGATATGACATGCAATTCATCCTTGAATTAGGAGGGGTTTTTACAATGGAATGGGAATGGTTGGATTCTTTTGTCTCCAACTCCATGATTAGGGCTTGCTTCAGTTTTGTAACTGTGTTTCTTCTTTTTCATCTGTCATTCAGACTATTCTTCTCCCTGTAAGTAATGTAATTTTAATTGAAATTGCTACAGAGTTGTATTAGTCTATGAATAAGGAGTCTAAGGTTATGATACACTGATATTTTCTTGAATCAAATGCTTCCCATCTCTGCTGTTCTCTGTCTTTTAACAATTCCTTTCACAAAAACATCATCACGTACGATGAAGAAAGAAACTCAGCATTCCCTTCATGAATCTCTTTTCTAGAGAGAGAGATTTTCTGGGGGCCCCCAAAGACTTTCTTAGTCCATTGGAATAGCACTGTGTGATGAGTCAGTGTCCTAGCTGTGAAAGGGAGGCCAATAAAAGCAAAAATCTGTTTTTACCAATATTTATCCTGGAAGAGAGGCTCTGTGCATAAGAAAAAAAGAATGAGATGGATATTATTTAAATTAATAGTTAATTCAGTTTTATTGTGTGTGCAACATGATGTTTTCACGTATTTATCTAGTAAAATGATTACTACAGACAACTGGTATGTAACTGAACATATTTACCATTTTTCATAGTTTCATTATTTTTTCAAGATGAAACTGACTTTTTAATAGTCAACCAACAGCATTTTTCTCTTCTGCTTTTTCCTGTGTCTTTGCATTTAGACTACTTTATCTAAGTTCCTTAAATAAGGGTTTTGCTAATTAATGTTTACTAAATATGTCTGCATTAGTTTCTTACGGATGCTGTGATAAAAGGACACTGACTGGATAGAGTAAATAGTAGACATTTACAATCATCTCACAATTTTGTAAGCCAGAAATCTGAGACTGAGTTGCTGGCTGGACCATGCCTTCCCTGAAGACAGGAGGGAAGGATCTGTTCTAAGCCTTTCTCTATGTTCTGATAGACCCTTGATTTCTGGTAGCACAATTCCAACCTTTATACAATATTTTCCTCATTGGAGTTTTAAGGTGTTCAAATTTCATCATTTTCTGAAGACCTTGTTATATTGAATCAGAGCTAAGTTTAATTACTTCATTTTTTTTTTTTGTGGGTACCAGGGTGTCGACCTCAGGACCTTGCGCACCAGCAGGCGCCCGTGCCGCTGAGCGATATCACCGGCCCCTTTTTCGTATGTGGGTTCCGGGAGTCGAACTCGGGCCCTCGCGCTTTCCGGGCAGGCGCTTAAGCAGCTGAGCCATCTCACCGGCCCTAATTACTTCATTTTGACTTGATCAATATAAAGATAATTTCCAAAGGAGGTCACAGTCACCAGTAATGGAAGTTAAGACTGTAATGTTTTTTAGAAGAAACATATTTCAATCTATAGTAAGATTCCACTGTTCTCCGTAGACAGTAAAAACTGCAGGACCAGATCTTTTTCTCAAATGTGCATTGCACAGACAGCATGTAATGGAATACTTTAAATATAGTAATTATTTAATGTCACCCAAAATAAGGTCTACTACACATAAGTGTTGTGCCAGATTTTGGTTTTCTTTCTTTCTTTTTCTTTCTGTTTGGTTTCTTGAGAGAGTGTCTTGCTTATGCAATTCAGGCTGGGCTTGAGTTCACCATATAGCCCAAGCAAATGTCATAGCTCTTCAAATTAATGGAATTTGTACTCGAGAGCCTGTGTTGTACATCAATTATGCCAACTGCAAGCTTTGTATATTTTTGGACTATGTTACTTAACATTTTAGACTTTAGATTTCTGTTTAATAAAGTAATCCTGAATGACTATTAGGTTAAGCCTTAGGAAATCATGATTTTTAAAAATCAAAATATTCAAATATTCCAATTTCATAACTTTAAACTTAATTAAAATATTTATGAGATTTTATGAGAAATGGATATAAAGTGTTGGCTTATTGCTTCAGAATAACAATAATTACCTACCATTATTATCTTTATGATCTCCATCTAAAATATCCTTATTTCACGTAGAACACTGTTCAGCTAATAAAATAACATTTTGGTCATTTCTATGGATTCCCAAAACTAAATCAGAATTTCAGAAACCAAATTTCAAATCTCAAGTGGGAGAAAAACACACTTCCATTAATTTGTATTGTTTTAAAAAATTGAAAAGAAGAAAAAAATTAGCATGTCTATTTTCGTGAATATTTAATTCACAAACATTTACTTAAGCAGGAAGATTTTTCTAAAAGTACAGTATAGTCCCTCCTCCAGAACAAAATAACATTTGCATACCTCGTAAAACTAGAGAAAACGTTCCTAAAATTTATTTGGAACCAAAAGAGACCCAGAATAGCAAGAGCAATTCTAGGCAACAAAGGCAAGGCAGGGGCATCAAAATCCCAGTCTTGAATTTATACTACAGAGTTATTGTGATATAAAAAGCATGGTCCTGGGGAAAAAAGACCTGAGGATCAATGGAACAGATTAGAACACTCAGAAACAACTCTAAACACACTCAGCAACCTGATTTTTGACAACGGTGCCAAACACCTTCACTGGAAGAAAGATAGCTTCTTTAATAAGAGAGTGGTGCTGGAAAAACTGGCTTTCCACATGCGGAAGACTAAAACTAGACCCATGTCTATTACCATGCACTAACCTAAAATCAAAAAGTATCAAAGGTCTAAATATGAAAACAGAAATACTAAATGTGCCAGAAGATATTAATAGGTAGAACTCTTGAAAATATAGGTGTAGGAAAAGACTGTATGAATAAAACCCCTATCACACAGGAATTATCACAAAGAATCAACAACTGGGAACTCATCTTATTAAAAAAACTTTTTACAGCAAAAGAGATCACCAACAAAGTGAAAAGACAACCCACAGAGTGGGAAAAAAATTTTGGCAGCTGTTCTTCAGACAAAGGACTAATATCTAGAACATATAAAGAACTGACAAAAATCAGACCCTCCAAATTTAAAAATGGGCATGTGAGATAAACAGACACATCCCAGAAGAAGTGCAAATGGCAAATAAATATCTGACAAATGTTCAACATCACTGGTCATTTGATCAATGCAAATTAGAACAATGCTGAGATTCTATCTCACCTCAGAAAGAATGGCTATTATGAAGAAATCAACTAAACAAATACTTGGGTGGCTGTGAAGAAAAATGAACCCTTCCCCACTGTTGGTGGGAGTGTAGACTGGTAAAACCACTGTGAAAATCAGTATGGAGGTTCCTCAAAAACTAGGATTAGTGGTCCCATTTGACCCAGATATTCTCATTCTGGGTATGTTCCCAGAAGAATTAAAAGAATCATACTGCTACAGAAATCTGATATCAAGCCAAATGGAAGACTCTTTGCATCTGAGGGGTTGGAAGGCAACTTTTATTTTAATGCTAGTGGGCTGATGGGAACCAGGTCTCAAAACATCAGCCCTGTCTTGGGGTAGGGTAGTTTCTTATATAGATTTTCAGAAGGAAGTACAAAAGGCAGATAACATGATACTTTACAGTTGGTTACATATGTCTCATCATATGTTGCTAGGCAGGTTTTGTTCAGATAAGTTATATGGGGGCTTTCTATCCTGTAACAGGGAGGTCAAGGCTAGGGTGAACAGGAGGAATCAATCACTGTCTTAGACTGAGTCGAGCTGTCCTTGAAATGATGTCTCTGGCACTTGAAAGTAAGCAAAACATCACTGTCTGGCTGAGTTACACTTTTCTTGTAGCTGGCACCTGGAATGTTAAGTCTCGTTAAGTTTTGTAGCTTTCTAATTATGGTAACAGACTGTGTTTCTCAGTCTTATACTTGAGTAGTGTTAGAAATATACTAGTGTTAGAAATACAAGTTTTTAAAATTTCCTTTACAATTAAAATTGCCTCTTCAATACCACAGTGATATATGCACACCCATGTTTATAGCAGCACAGTTTGTAATAGTTAAATCTTGGAAGCAACCCAAATACCCATCAATGGATGAATAGATAAAAATGATATTTTTTAATACAGTAAAGTATTAGCCATAAAGAAGGATAAAATTGAAACATTTATAGCTAAATGGATGGACCTTGAGGCCATAACCATAAGTGAAATAAATCAGACACACATGTGTAAATATCACATTATCTCTCTGGTATGAGAAACTGAAAGTGTAAATAACCAAAATGTACACTAGATATTGTGAAATAGGAAGAAACTGTTCAAAAGTAAAAGGGAACTAGGACGGGGGAGGGGAAATGGAAGGAAGGAAAAAAATGAGAAAAGAAGTATAAAATAAAGACAAAGATTTGTGAATGGGAAGTGGAAAAGGGGATGAAGAGAGGGTAGGGAAATGGGGAAAAAAGAAGAATCAAATGATGTCATGTACAGGTACAAATTTCCTATAATGAATGTGATCATTATGTATACCTAAATTGTACCAATAATTAATTAAAAAAAAACACAAAGATCAAGAATTTAAGTGGTTTTTACACAAAGAAATGTAATTTGTTGTCATTGTCTGAAAAAAAATCTGCCTAATAGCTGTTTTACAACCATATAATAGGAAAATAAAAGCCTGCTTTGAGGGAGAGTTAATCTGGTGGTGCATACAAGAGCCAAATGTCCAATTTCAAACAGCAAAAATGTGATGTTTTGTCTGGCCACCTGGTTTGAGGTTTGGAAACAAGGCTGGAAATACTGTCTCCCTTAGTATAATTTCAGGCAAAAGTTCTATATTCCACTCAGCACCAGCTACACCTGTCCTGGCTTTGCTGCAAAATAAAGGTTCTTGGCTAACACATGTGAGAAGTATTTTAAATCACACAGCCTTTTAAATCTATCACCCCAAAAATATCAGAAAGCAAATGGCACGATTTTTCACTTTCAAGTTTTGAAGTCAGTAAGCATAGTGGACAAATCAAGAGTTGGCAATGGCATTTGGTGGGTAGGAAGTCATCTGTTGGGACAAGGGCAATGAGGCATAGATTTCATTTGCAACAGTTGCTAACAGGTTTCAGGGTCTGGATCCCTGAAGATCAATGCAATCAGAGATCTGTAGGCTAGTCCATGAGGAGATGTGCCTGCTTCCTCCCCGCAAAGGCTGTTTGGTAACAGTTTTTTTATCTATCTCTTTACTTACTATCTAAAATATTGGAATGAGCTATTTAAAAATTACTGGGAAAGTGGGGTGAGGTTTAGGTCAAAGTGATTAAGTCATCTATGCTTGTTCAGTGTTTCATATGGAAATTAGAAGTTAGGCTTCTCTCTTCTCATGGGGACTGAAAGGTAGGAACTACATCTTCCTTGATGACTGTGTTGCAAGGACATGCTTCTTAGGTCTTTGAGAAAAAATGGCCCTGAATGTCAAAAATAGCAAGAAGTTTTTAAGATTTATACTCCTAAAAAGCAGAAAAAGAATTAGCAAATTTACAAAGAATTTTATTTATACTCCTGAAAAGCAGAAAAGGAATTAGCAAATTTACAAAAGAATTAGCAAGGGTTCTAAAGTAAATAGTTGGAGAAAAGGGATTTTAGATAGGATGAAATAGTCAGGAAGAAATCTACCCAAAGTTAAGTAAAACTCAGGAGGGCTTTAAGGCCATATTAATCATTATCTCACTGATGGAAATCATGCAGCCAAATTGATTATGATCACGTCAAATTATCTAAGCAGATGGCAATGACTATCCAACCAACCTGTGAAGGACCAATACTTCTGTTCGCAAATGCAAAAGCAAATAGTTTGATACCTTACTTTGAACATTCAAATGTGCCAAACTTGAGTTCTTTTTTATTTTTGTTATCATTATTTTCATTAATGCAATCTCAGAAGACAAGTATCACTGTCTTAAGTGTGGAAGTCTAGAAATTTTCATCTACCTTTTGGCCAATGATTTGCGGTTAAAGGAACGCATAAGATGATATGTTGCAAAACAATAGAAACTGCTTCACAGAGTATCAACCTGGACATCTGCCCAACCAGCTTCACAGAAATCCTCCAACCAAAATATCCTAAAACTCTCCGTGGACATGATCGATACACCCATAACTGCATTTACACATACTCTTGTGGAAATTGACTTCTGTGTTTGATTTCAAAGCTAAAACATTATAGATTGAACCATTTTATCAAATGTAGTGGAATAATGTTTAGATATCTGCACCTCCAATTTAACAACTTTGTGTTACTTTATGCAAAGAAAAAACAAAGACACCAAATCCTCCTGACTTACAACAACAAGGACATTTCTATGGGTTTCCTCACATGCACAGTGGGTAAGATGTGGCTTTGTTCCATGTTAACTTCATTTGAGCTCTTGGTGATGAACATATCTAATCAGGAATGCAACTGGTGTCTTGGTAGAGGAAAAAGCAGCCTGGAGTACTGCATGCTTATCAAGATTTTAGGGAAACTTCTATGTCTCCTAAACTTACATAGATGTCATCCCTGCTCCTGTATCACTAGTCAAGCCAGTGTCATTATAGTTAAGTGAGTATAAGCATTGTTGGGGTAAGTGGGATCTCTAAAAGTTTTGTTTTTTTAATGATCGATATGACTTATTACATCCCCTTATTTATGAGTTAATGTATGATAATGAAAGCACAATACATGAAACTTAAATCCATTTAAAATACTGCTTATATAACTATATACACGTGGTGAATTGAAGACAAGGAAGCTTGAGCCATGTCTGGATTTATTGTTGAAGAAAATGTGGTTCACAAAGCTGAAATGATGTCCTCAAAGTCAAAGCACTCATCAGTTAGGGTTTTATCCAGCTTCTTCCCAACAGTGGTCAGTTCACAAACAGGATTTGTGAGTGTACTGTTGAAAAAAATAGAATTTAGTGTCTAAAATTTGACAATAACCTGCTGGGCATGGTGGCGCACATCTGTAATCTCAGCACTGATGAGGCCCAGGCAGGCAGATCAGTGGGAGTTCAAGACCCATCTGGACCACATAGTGAGTTCAGGACCAACCTGAACTATACAGGAAGACCCTGTCTCACAAAAGAAAACAAACAAACAAACAAAATGAAACAAAATGAAAACAAAACAAAACAAAAAGTAAAACTTGACATTAACAATTAAATGTTAGAGTCAATGCTGTTCTCATTCTTGTCATAAAGTATCATGTAGTTCGGGGACCTAGAGAGGAGTCCCTCTCAATCCTTTTCTCTCCCACACCTGGTCCCTCACATAAGTGAAAGAACATGAGAGAAAAAGAGAGAGAGACACTTGGTATTTAACTTAGATACAGGATACAGGCACCAGATTCAGATTTTTGAAAGCCAGTTTTTTTTTTTTCTTCCTATAAAATTTCCTTGATAAACTGTGAATAAGCAAATGACTTTTGGGCCAAGATTTTTTTTTTAGATAATTATAATTAGACAAAAATAAATGAATCTCTGTTGGCTGTTTGGGGGATAAAATCCTTACTAAAGTTCTTAACTACTTTGTTGCAGAGGCTGCTCAGAAACCCATTGTTTTCATTCATGCTGTGAGAATTAGCTGGCTGCTCTGTTTGAAACAACAAGCCAAATTACATCAGGGAAAGAAAATAACTGAAATGCTAG
This sequence comes from Erethizon dorsatum, assembly GCA_028451465.1. Classification (NCBI taxonomy): domain Eukaryota; kingdom Metazoa; phylum Chordata; class Mammalia; order Rodentia; family Erethizontidae; genus Erethizon; species Erethizon dorsatum. The sequence goes on from CM051824.1 coordinate 16,889,028, forward strand.
TTTCCCGTCATCACCTGAGATAGTAACAAGACACTAATTATCTATTGCCTTCCTCCTTTAGAAAGATAAGAAGAGTTTTAAGTTTAGCCTCCTGGGAATCATGGACCTTCATCAAATAATGAACTATGATGTGTTATTTATAAAGAGATTTTATTGTTAAATTTGAAAAGTCCATAAAGCACAGTTGTAGGTTATGTTCTTTTTTTTTTTTTTTTTTTTTTTTTTTTTTTCTTTTTTTTTTGTGGGTACCGGGGGGACGACCTCAGGACCTTACGCGCCAACAGGCACCCGTGCCACTGAGCGATATCACCGGCCCCTTTTTCGTATGTGGGTTCCGGGAGTCGAACTCGGGCCTTCGCGCTTGCAAGGCAGGCGCTTAAGCCGCTGAGCCATCTCACCGGCCCGTAGGTTATGTTCTTATTTGTTGATCTTTTCTCATCTGACAAAACAAAAAGTTCAAAAGTAACAACAAAAATATTCTGTGTTGTATGTATGCACATAAATTTGGAGCATGTAAATATATTTGAAACTTGTAATGATTCTGTGAGTCTGATTTTGTGTGACATTTATTCTTAACTGCCCCTCATAAAACAACTCTCAAAACTGCTTCTAACCTCCAGCTCAATCTGTGTGGCATTATCAAAATTTCAATAGAAAAGAGCTTTTAAGATTTTAATGAGGTCAAGTAGTTAGATAAACAGTGATTAGTTTATAGGAAGGTCACTTGAAAGTCACAGTGAATATAGTATTATAGCAAGAAAAATGACTCAAAAGAATGAATTGTGTTTTTTTTTGTTTTTGCTTCTTTTTAGTTCTTTTACATGTGCAAGTCCAATGACAGTTTCCTGCTGAATTACCAGTTACCTACAAGACAATGGGGGAATTTTACTCACTCCACTAGGATATCTCAATGTCTCTTTGCTTATCTGTGTGTTTATTTCCCATCCTTCAAATGTTACTAGAACGCTATTCGGGGGGGGGTAGTACCATTACCTGCCTGCTGTCATAGAAGTCCTGCCTGTGTCCTTGGGCCTTCTCTCCGCCAAGCCATATCACCTCTAAGAAGACACACTCATGTCCTTCGGAGATAGGATAGGAGAAATAAACAGAAGTAGAAAGCTGAAAAAGAAAATCACTACTTAAAGAATTGTAATTTATAAAGACTGCAATTTCTAGAACAAAGTCAAAGTTATTCAAGGCTACCCATGTGGCTGTCCCTAGGTTAATTTATTCTTTCTTCTTTTCAGACCCATCATACCCTAAATCCCTTAAGGATACTGTAAGTCCATAAAGTAGCTTAGCTGATAAATGGCAGAAAACTGGTTTTAAGCTAAAGGAACAGATGAAGAAAATCCAAAGAATGCTTGGAAAATCCACTAAAAAAAAAAAAAAAGCAAAAGAAACAAACAAAAATCTGGCTCATATCTTTCACCTGTAAAATGGGCCATTATCCTTGTGGTTGGAGGATAGCCTGTTCTTTTTTTTTTTTCTTTTTTCCTTTTCTGTAAGCCAAGACAAAGATGGAATTTCCTGTGGTCTCACAAATGTCATAGGTTTCCACCACCTCAGGAGACACAGAAATGCTCCCTGTACCAGAAAATAATGGATCTCATTCTCTGAAAGCCCACACTCCAGTCTTGAGTGTGTGCTTTTCTTTCCTAAGTAAATCTCTTTCATGCCTCTTAGCGACTAGTCCTGAAAACTCTTTCTGCAACCACAGTCAGTGAACTTATTCTGTGAGTAGAGTGGGTTTAGCTTCCCCATTTCTGCTTTGGGGATCGCTTTGGACCGTGTCTGACGATACTATGAAAAACTCCACATCCAAGAGACTCTCTGCCTGACTGTGAATTATGTAACGCTGAAAGAGCCTTCTGTATGCCCAGCCACACGGACTCCCACAAACATTTTAAAGAGTGGTTTTCCATCCAGAGATCGTAAGCCATCTTAAAAGAAAACTACTCTTTTTATTATCTACTGTTCCTTCTGGATTTTATTGTATCCAAAAAGGATTTGACTGCATTTAAATAAAACATTTCCCCTTTCCAGAGGATGATATTTGCCTAAATTAACCCAAGTATATTTGGGAACATCCCAAATTGTAGTTGCTATGTCAAATAAATCACATCTACTATTTTGTAATTTTTACTATTAAAACATATTAGGAAATATGGCCTGTCACTCCTTTGGCAGGAGCACATGATTAAGCAGCTTGGTGAATAGAATGAACAGGTGCTGAGATAAACATCAGAAAACCCATTCATCTTTCTGTTTCTGGGGAGAAATAAACCTTTTGGGGTTCCAACCAGTAGGACGTTGCTTTCTTGTTTTGGCAGTTTAATACATATGGGGTTTTTAGGCCTTTCTCTGATAATTTTATGTCAGCTTATGTGGGAAGCAATCCCAATGAATTGGTAGTGATCTATTTGCTGTCTTACTGCTAAAACATGCCAAGCATTAGTGAAGCAGACTGCTGACCGTTACAGTTTAGGCATCACTGTATGATAGCACTGATTGCTTAATGAGTGATAAATTTAGACTGTAAACTATGAGTGACAGAGCACATAGGAATTTTTAACATCATATGTTACACACAACAGTTACCAGAAAAAATTAGTTGAATGATTAAATGGAACACTGCAATTAATTCCAAAGGTAGATATTGCCTTGGAAAGCGTCACCCTCTCTCTCTGGAATGACTTACCCATCCCTTCTCCTTTCTATCTAGGTCATGTCAATTTCTCTTTTAAATTTTATATATTTCTTATGGAAGAAATCCTCTGCCTTCATCACAAATAGCGGTAATCACTCTTTCCACTGAGCTATTTCATGTATAAATTTTGACATTGCTAAGTTTCTTTATATATGTCTTCTTTTCTGCTACTGTAAAAAATTCCTTTTGGACAGACAGTAGATATTTATTTATTCCTGTATATTCTTTATCTATGATAGGCTATAAAATCAACTTTCTTTAGAATTGGATAAATTCAAAGGCAGGTAGATGGTTGAAGAAGATATGGTCTTTGTATACCTGAATACTTGGATATATATATTTAAATAAATATCATGTGCTATTAACATGATTATCAGGTGAATGTGATTTCGAGTTCACTCACTTTCCAGTTGCTAATAAAGAACTGTCACCGAAGATATATATTTTTCTGAATCCTGAAAAAATGAATAAGAATGAGGAATAATATTTAGAGCAAATATTTAGAGCAAATATTTAGAGCAAATAGTGTTGTCATAGATCTAAAATTTGGCTGGATTTGGCTCCAATATTGTATAATGGAGAGAAATTCAGTATTGTATTAGGAAGAAGAAGTCAGAGTGGAAATGTAGAAATAAGAAATAGATGTTTTACCCCAAGGATACAGGGAGTGAAAAGCCAAAGAGATATTTTTATTTTTTTCTTCATGTGTTTGTTAAGCAGAAGCTTGGTGTGGTATGTCTTTGGTTTAGAAAATTGTGGTAGCAATGTAACAGATGGACTAGATTAATAACAATAAATCCAATAACATGGACACCCACAGCTAGGAAGTCCAAAGTGAAGATAATGTGGACTCTGAGTGGGTGAGAGAAAAATACGCATAGAGCACATCTAAGTTTCAGTTAAAAGATTATGATGAGCGTTTATGTAGGATATGGAAACAGAATCTCTCCATGAGGCCTCAGTGCTCAGTGGCTACAGAGGTTTGTCTACGGTGACACAACTTTCACAAACTGAGTGACAAAAGGTTAAATGCAAAATTAATGATAGTCTACCACAATTTTTTAAAAAATATTGTAGAATCATCTTAAAAATCTTGTGTTTTATTTCAGAAGAAAAGACAGTGACACATAAGATGATCCACAATTATGATAATAATGTGATTTTACCTCATCATTTTACTACGTTTTCCTCAGAGCATGCATTCACATTCATATAAAACACAAACACATGTAGACAGGAATCTAGGTTAACAAGTCTTCTCGTGCTGTAATTTCTTTCCTAATTGTTTATCAAATTTCTGATACCCTTGTTTTGGTCCTCATTTTCTCTTGTCTCATCTACTTTGTCTCTAGGTTTGTAGCTACTCTGCACAACTCTTTAATTAACGTTCTGTTCTGATTATTCATATAATTGAGATTTCAGCAAATCTCCATTGCCGTCTTGTTTTGTCTATATTTTCAGGTCCGGAATTTATTACAGAAACTTTACATCAGCCTTTTTCTCATTGTGAAGAGGTACAAATTACTGATTTTGCCATTAAAAATATATTTCTTTGACCCTTGTGGGTACTGTTGCCCATTTGGAATACACTATATCATCTATCCCTTTAGAGAAAAAATAAGCATTTTTCCTTTTTGAGCCATCCATATTTTAATTAAATAACAATTGCACTTATAAGAAAATACATTTATTCCAATCCTTTATATATCCATTTTCTAATGAACTAAACAAACTTGGAGAACAGTGTATGTCTCATTCATTATTGAAACCTCAACACTGAAAAAAATTTTTACAGACTAAATACAAGAATAAAGTGATAGAAAGGAAGGTTATTGCCAGCTATGGGGAAAAAGAGTTTATAAATAAAAGACAACTTTACTTTCAAAATCACATGGTAATCAAATTAGATTGCTTAGAATCAGTTTCCAAACAGTTATTCTTTTAATGTGTCTGTTGGCCACATCAGTAGCAATATTGAGAGATAGCTAATATATTAGACACATTAGATATTTTTGTGTTCATAAATAGGCTGAACATATTCTACAGAATCTCATTTATGAATGGGTTTATTCATCCTATTTTTTTTTACAATAGCTTGTACACCAGATATTAAATCTTCAATATATTCAGTCCTCACGAATTTGTGTAGCTCAAATTGAGTTAACAACAGTGAGGGTCACACACCACCCTAACAAATCAGATTAATTGTTATTATAGTGCCAATTCAACAAATGTGAGGTTAGTGAATCAGAGAGGCTAGATGCCCCAAACAGAGCTCTGAAATCAACCTATCAACATCAATTAGTAAATCTTTAGTTGATCTCTCTAGGTGTTTAACACTCAAAAAAGGACATCTTGTGAAATTTTCAATGTTACCATTTCTCAGAGAAAGCAAAATACAATTTGAAATGCTCAAATGAAGGACAGAAATCACCTGAAACACAGGTTAATTCTCATTCTTCCAGCACAATTTATCTCCCAGGAGGAAATCTACTATGAAGCACAAACACATTCAGTGAAAAAGTCCCAAACCACAAAATACTGCCAAAACTTCTGGAATTTTTCTTTGAAAAAAAAAAAAACATACTCAAAGTAAAGTAAAAGGAAATCCTATAGAAATAAACAAACAATACAGTAGAACCATCTTCAGGTTTTTTGAAGGAGATAGGGGAGCAGTTTTCCCAAAGTCACTTGTGAAACGGGAAATTATTGAACAGTAGGAAAGGGAAAAAAGAAAATGAAAACAAAACACTTAATTGGGCAGCACACACACTTCAGAACATGTGAAAAGCAATTTATAGCACTCATGCTAGAATGACACAGAGGCTAACTATAGAGGTGAACAGAGAAGCAGCAATCACAGTTCTTTCCTTTTCTCTCCTGTCTCTGCTTATTTCCACAACTTTTCTCTGGTTTCATTAGCAATGTTATCCATCATAAGAACTAGGATGCAACCCCCTCAAAGCCTCAACTCCAGACCACCATGGTCTGAATCAGCAGCTTTTGCAAAACACAAACAAACAAGCAATATCTTATTTTGTGTTTTAAAGTGAAACATGTAAAATTTTTGTTGTTAAATATTAGAATAACTCTGAGAATGAAGAATTAGCTCTACCCTCCAAAAGTGCACTCTAATTCCAAATTCAATTCCACTCCAAAATCTCACACACACAAGTTCTTAAAGTATACTCCTTTTATTTTGGGAAAATAAAGATATTACAATGTGCCCAATACACACACACAAACACATGAATCACATAAGTGTATTCTGTAAGATCCTTGGGTGAGTCTCATGTGTTGGTAAGGTTAATAGTCTCTTTATATTACCCTGAGTATGAATTATAATTTTGTGCTGACTCATGTTTTAAACTAAATTTAAACTTTCTCATGAGAATTTATTCATGTATAATTAGTAATTGACATTAATGAAATTCCTATATATTCATCACTGTTGCATGCCTGGCCTCTCACAGAAGTATAAATCAATCATCCACACATGCAAATACATAAGCAGTGAGTCTGCTCTGCTTTCTTCTTGACTTTGACCAAGATGAGTTTTCCAACACCATATTGAACAGATTGGTCTTTCTGCCTGCTACAGAGATGTAGGCCTGGAAATTAAGCTCATTTCACTTCTGTATTTAGTTCCCAGTATTACCATTCTTTCAATTTCTTTGTTCTTGGGTTAGCTTCTTGATTTTGAAGGCTTGTGTTCTAAATTTCACTTTCTCAAGAGAAAAAGTTCAAAGTTTGTTTTTTGCTTTTATTTTCATTTTAGTATTTGCATAGTTTTTGATACCTTTGTTGTCTCATTTTTGATTGTTTAACTGGATACAGAATTTAAGGTTAGAAATAATTTTTCCCCAGAAGGTTGATAATATTTCACCCATTGTGAGGTATTGACAGTTGGAAGTCTAAGTTTACTTTCATTTCTAATTCATATTTGGGACTTATTTATATTTGATAGTTTCATAGTAAACCTTATTTCTTTGTTTGTTTTTCTGTAATGTGCTTGAACTTTTTGAGGACAAAGTGACAGTATGCTTTTGATGGTGGGTTGGTCAGTGGTGAATTTTTCATCATCTTCTAGTCACTTGCAGTACAGGACAATTGAAAATGCAGTAGAAGCTGTTCTGAGAAGCTCACTACTGCATGTTTGTTGCCTTGTTCCAGAAACAGGTGGCCTAAGGATATTTGCTACATTGCTGTTGCTGCAGGTAATGCTGTTTATAAACACATTAAAAAAAAAAAAGGAAGAAAGCAAAATGAAGATATTTTAATGTGTAGTTTCTGGTAGTTTTCATGCTTTTGTTTAAATTTCAACTTTTTGGTTATTTGACCCTGCCACTTTCCTGTGTAATAACGTTTAGGGGATGAGGACCAGAATAGTATAATGAAACAGAGCCTATTTAACAGAAGTCTGACCCGATGAAATAGGTCCATAAGAATGCAGTTGCTTTAACTATCCAGGCTTGGCAGTGACAGACCAGAGTCATTATAAATGCTGTGAATATGATTAAACCTACAGGTAGATGATAAAGAAAAACAAACCAAAACACTAAATCGAATGATTAATTGCAAGTGTGAGCTTCTCTCATATTGCCCTCCAACTCTCTCTACAGACATCTCTTTCTCTTCTGCTGAGAACCCTTTCTTCCTGAAGTTCCTCAGTAACTGGAACTACTGAGCAGATGAGAAAGTGATGGCACTCAAGATTTCTCTGCCAAGTGTTTGTTGGACTCCTGAGAGAAGGACAAGCATGAAGGACAGGTACGCATTCTGATGGCTTCCCTGTTTTATGTCAGCCATGGTATCCCAAAGCATAAAATAGCTCGAAGTTTTTATTTATTAAAATCAAGTTTTCTTCTAATATTGTCTGTTTTGTTTTTCCACCTGGAAATTCCTACTTCAAAGCTTCTTCAGTCTTTATGCCTGCACATGGATTCCTCCCTTCTTCTTTTTTTTTTTTTTTTTTTTTTTTTTTCTGTATGTAGGTACAGGGAGTCAACCTCAGGACCTCGAGCTTGCCAGCAAGCACTTGTGTTGCTGAGCCATATCACCAGCCCCCCCTTTTTTTTTTTTTTTTTCCCTTTATGTGGATTCTGGGAGTTGAACTCAGGACCTTGTGCTTGCCAGGCAGGCGCTCATGCCGCTGAGCTATCTCACTGGCCTGATTCCTCCCTTCTTGAGACAAGTTTTAAAGGAATGCTCTTGATATTTTGGGGAAGATTAAAATGTCACACATCCAGCTGCGAGTGATAAAAGATACTTACTTGCCTGCTAAATGAATCCCCTCTGAGGCTGGGATATTGCTTTGAAAATAATGCTTTCTGAATGGTGATCTCAGGAACTGGATTGTTGATCATACCAATGCCAAAATATCATATCAAACATGATCATAATAAATTTATAGTTCTTGTTCTTAAACGGTCATATTCCTAGTCTTTTCCCCTGAAGATTCAGATTCATGTGAGTTAGTAGTTCACTAACAAATTAGTTTTTAACAATTGCATTATTTGAAAGCTCCTATGTTTGAGAAAAATCAAGTAAAATTCCATTGATACAAGATACTAAGAGATTTTATTGCCTGTGGCTAGCTGCAGCATAGACAATGGAGCATGGCTGTTTTGTTGATCTCTTTCTGTGCCTAATTTATAGAAGACACACGGTGACAAGTGCATACACCTAGAAAAAGCTGGAGATCCAAGAAGGACATTCTAGTCTCCCCTTTCTTCCTGCAAACAGTAGATAAAATTCCCATGCAAAAGTTGGCCTCCCTATACCCTCATTGGGGAGTCACAGCTGAGATAGTTCTATGTAAACAAACTTTGTTAATATAATGTTTGCGTTCCCTTAGTACCCTGAGATTTATTTTTCACAACTGCCTGTGATTGTTCAACCTAACACAAATGTATTTAGGTTTTGCCACTTCTTTCGGCCTTCATTTTCTTATCAAGATTCCCATGTCATATAAAGCTTATATTTGATTTGCATGATTTTCTCTTGTTAACCTATTAGATGTCAATTTAATTCTGAGGCCCAGCGAGAGCCCCAAGAGGCTAGAGATAATATTTCATTTCCCTGCATTGCCTGGTCATTAGTGTCAGGCCCCTATTGTTCTGGTTCTATCTATAAAACTGATATTCATACAGATCAGCCAGAGTTAGGACACCAAGGAAGTAAAAATTAACATGGAAAGTCAATGGCTGTGCTCACTCCATTTGGGCAAGGACCTCTCTGCTTACCTGAGTTCAATACACTGGAAGTCAGAAACCATGGGTTCTCTGCAAATTCTTCTATGAGGCAATATATGAGCATAATAAAATTGCTTTCCTGAGTACTAGACTGTATATCTGTAACAAGGATCTACGAACTTAAATGATCTTGAATATAAAGATCACTAACATGATATTTTAGGGTTTAACTCTTGTACCACACAAAATAAGAACATTGTGTTTTTCATCCTTCTTCCCTTTTTTGCTGTAAAATGTTTTTTTCTAAGTGTTTACCTTTGTATTTCCAGATCATAACGGCTGTACCTGCTCACATCTATGCAACTGATTTTCAAGGGTGTTAGAAGAACATGTGCATCAGTACTTCAATCCTCCCCTCAGGAACCTAAATAGTGTGTAGCACAGTGAGTCTCTTAAATCTTCTGTTAAGCACTTCTCGTCAATGATTCCTAGTTCTCCATCAGAGTAGAAAGTTCAGGATAGGCACAGTCCTCCTTGGAGGCTGCTGCCAAAATTAATAAGAGTTAAGACAACTTGGGGACTACAGTATATTATTCATTCCTTCTAAAATGTATGAATACATTAAGTCTGAGGTAATCTGTTGCCTCCCTGCATTTTTCAGATGTCTCAGTATTTGAGACAGAGTTTGAATGGTCACACATTGCCTGATGAGAGAGGGATACATCCTGAGAACTGTGTCATTGGGCAATTCCTCTCTGTGCAAACACCACAGAATGTGCTTATACAAACCTAGATGGTGTGGGTTAATTGTTTTTTGTGGCCTGTGTGGCAAACCCAAGAGATAGGAGCCTGCTGTCAGTGTAACACAGCACACTGTTTTACAGTAAGCTTTTTATAAATGCAAGAAGTACATCCAAAATAATATAAAACCCAGAGTACAGTAAATACATAACAAGTAAGATATCATTTATTATCTGTACCAAGTATTAATTATTGTATATAAATTGTATGTCCTATATTTTTATATGACTGGCAGTGCTATGTTTGTTTACATTAGCATCCTCTCAAATGTGAGTGCTGCAGCACATTAGACTATGGCGTTATCACGGCCACCACATCTGGAAGCAATTAGAATTTTTCAGCTACACTATAATCTTATGGAATACAATCATATATGATGCCAGTCATTGACAAAAAACATTGCTTTATCCAGTGCATGACAGTATAGAGGTGAAGCTCACATACCTGGTAAGATACTGAATTAGAATTCAAAGTGTTCAGCACCCATCCTTCTAAGCACTGTGCTCTGCTGCCGCACTGCTGGATAAAATATTCCTTGTAAATCACTTCCAATGGGCACCTCTTCTCCTGTGTCCTCTCCCACTCTGCTTTCTGGAGGTTTTATGCCCCCTGTCATATTATTTGTTTGATTTCTGAAAAACTCATTTTCTCAAAAAGGAAACTCAGTGAAGCAAAACAAATTCTAAATGTCACAGCTGCCAATTAGCAGTGTGACCTTTACCAAGTCACTCTCCTTCTCTTGGTCTCAGTTTTGCTTCTTTACAGCTTCAAAAGTTTGCTACAGACTGATGATTTTTTTTTTATGGCTTAGATAAAGGAATCTGACTTTTAGCATTTAACTGGAATGGGTGGAGTGTTAGTAGTTGATGAAATTTTTGTTTTAAATAATTTGTCATTTTCAAATAAGTAAATTTAGGCACACACTGAAAACCTTTAACTTGAGGTGAGTCTTTAATATGTGTCTATTGATACACCTGCAAGCTTTATTAAATAAATATTTTCTTAATTGATAAAAAAATGAATGTATGCACTTTGTTGAAATATTGTGTTAATTAAAGAAACACTCATGGTCAAGTTTAACAAAATCTCTGATGCTCATAAAGTTATTAATATGCCTTTACAAGGACTCTCAGCACTGCATCCTAAACAGGCTGTATTTTAGCAGACTGTTCATGTCACTTCCTTTACCTTTTCCATCTACAGCTCCAAAGCAGGCACTTTCTTACTGGCTTATTGAGGAGGATTTGGAGAAAGTGAGTCTTCATTGCTAAAGGAAACATAATCTACAAGTCATCCTTTTTCTCAATCGATTCAGGCAGAAATACTCTCCCAGCATGTGTTTCCTTATTCCCAGGAAGTGCCTCTATTCTAGCAGTTAAACTGTGGAATGACAATTATTATCAGTTTTCCCTGCTAGACAATGGATGATTGGGACTGTGTCTTGTTTCTTTCTCCTTCACTTCCCACTCACCCTCCCATACCTCTTGTATATTAGTCATGAAAGAATTATGGCTTGAACTTTATAACATATGAGGTAATTGGGGATGTCAAATAATAACCACAAATGTTGCCCATTCTCTAATTCCTAGCCATAGACTTTTAGAAGCAGTGAGAGTTCTGTAAGCATTGCATATCCTTGAAAGCCATGAAAGAGGCCTTTGCCTGCCCCAGGGAACCTCCTTCCAGCTGTGTCCTCCTTTTGTGGTCTGATTCCCTCCTGAGAGTGTCCCTTCTTAAGCCACTATCTGCTATCAGAAAGTTCCATGTTTCAGAGCATTAGATTGTTCTGAAACTGCCCAAAATGATCCTAGCCAGATCCTTTCACTATCCCATACGTGATTATCAAAACTGAATTTTCACAACTTTCTTCCCAGAGCCTCTTACATATCTTATTTCTTCTGTTTCCTCAGCCTACCACCTTAGTAGAAATTAAGTCCCTCCAAACCTGGCCTTTCCATTCTTTCTAAAGATAAATATCTTTTTAACCACAAATGTTAGAATTTTCTTTGTCCTCTGTGATACTAAGGTATATAATTAATGTTCTGACTTCCAAGATATCTGCAAACTAATTGTAAAATTTAATTTTGACATGGGTAAGAATCTTATTTTGTGGGATTATATCAAATAAAACTGGGAAAGCTTAGAGTAATGCTCCTGCAAGTCATTTTGAAGTGAGAGCTTTAACAGAATGAGAAAGAGAAAAATGTAAAGATGTCCAGACTTCTCCAACCTCATCCTCTCTTAAAGATGTATACCCAGGAGCAGAACCTTCCTAAAGCACCATCTATCACTGGCTTCTATCCTGAACACTGCAGGGATTTCTAATTTTGCTGCTCTAAGTCTAGCCCATATACGGGTGGCAACAGTGATAGCTGAGAAGTTACTAAAAATGCAGATGTTTAAGTTACTCCATACCTACTGAAATAGTGTGTGCACTTTAATAAGATTCCAGAGGTCTTACATATACTTCATGGTTTGAGCAGCAGCTCAGGACTTCTAGTGGTCTATAGCAGGGCTGCCAACATCTTCTGGGCACAAATTTTGGGCACGTATTAAATATGCTTTTCCTCTATACAGTAAGTTGCCGATTTAGGAACATTTGAGTTGTGAACTTTCACAGGTTACTATATAAGGCTCAGTTTGTTGATTATGAACGAATCCAAATCCGATTTATGAACATTCTTCCAGCATGGAACTCGTTAGTTAGTCTGGCACTTACTGTATTTTAGCACTTTAGAAAATCACTTCTTGGTATCCTGGACACTCAAGCACACATGCACTCACATAATTGTTTGGATTCAAGATGCCTCATGGGAAGCTCAAATGCTCAGAGGTGGAGTTTTCTGATTGTGAGGGTGCAAACCTCATCAATGTATTAACCCACTGATGAGTCACAGCCGAGTGGACTACCAGGAAGGTTTGACGCACTTAGAGGAAGGAGGTCCCTAGGAGCATGCCTTTGCTAGGTGTACTTTTCTCCAACTCTTTCACTCTCTGCTTGCTGGCTGCCATGACTTGTGCTCCACCACACTCTTCCACCAGCATGTTCTGCCTCCCCTCAGATCCCCAGCAATGGAACCAGCCAACCACAAACTGAAACCATGAGCCCAAGTAAATCTTTCCCCCTCTAAATTGTTTATGTCAGGGACAGAAAGCTGACCAGACCACGAAGCAGCAGAGTGGAATGTCTACAAACCATTGATGGGTTTCCATTCAGACTCCAGGAGTAATGGTAGGAACCTAGGCAGCTTTACTTGCTTTACTTTTCTAGTCTATAAATTAGGGATAATAGAATACTATGCATAGGGTTAAAGTTAATAAATTTATAAAGTGATTAGAATCATACATGGCACATCTTAAGCATAATGTAACAGTTTGTGAAATTTAAAATAATTAAGTGTAGAAATGTAAATAAGAAACTCAATGAGATTTAGTCATAAAACATTGTTATCTGAGTACATTTTAGAAATACAATAGAGGAAAAAAATAGAATTCAGCGTACACATTCACACCAATCTCATCTTGTCTGAGCAGAAAATACATAAACACTGCCCACATTTTGCAGATGTGAAACTGAGACAGAGCAGGATGAAGAGGTCATCAATGAGGTAACAAAAACTAAAATTAAAGTACCTTGTTTTCATTCAGCCCAGCATTTTCAAAATATTATCTGCAAAGCCCTTAATGAAACATGGGAGGATAGACAAGATGATCTAACTTTGAAAGAAGAAAACTACATTTGAGCAATATTGCTTAGGAAAAGATTACTGGAATAAAAAATATTGGAGTGAAAAATAATGAATCCTGGGCCAGTGAGACGGCTCAGTGGCTTAAGCGCCTGACTTGCAAGCGCGAAGGCCCGAGTTCGACTCCCGGAACCCACATACGAAAAAGGGGCCGGTGATATCGCTCAGCGGCACGGGTGCCTGTTGGTGCGCGAGGTCCTGAGGTCGTCCCCCCGGTACCCACAAAAAAAAAAAAAAAAAAAAATAATGAATCCTTTTTCATGCACTGTTAAAAATATATATATCGATCTATAAGAAAACATCAGGAAAATTATTTCTTAAGAATGATGCTGGTAGCTTTAGTTTTTTGAGGTAACTTTCTAGTGTTTTCTATAATGGATATAAGAGCATAAATGCTCTCGTTTCTCTACATTCTCATCAAAAGTTACATGTTTTTCTTTCTTTCTGATAACATCCATCCTAAGAGACATGCAGTGATATCTAATTGTAGCTTTTTTTTTGGTGGTACTGGGGTCGACCTCAGGACCTTGCGCGCCAGCAGGTGCCTGTGCTGCTGAGTGATATCACTGGTCCTTTTCTCATATGTGGGTTCCGGGAGTCGAACTCGGGCCCGTGCACTTGCTACACAGGCACTTACGCTGCTGAGCCATCTCACCGGCCCTCTAATTGTAGTTTTGATCTGAGTTTTCCCTAGTGGTTTATGATATAGTACATTTTTTTCTTATGCTGATATATGTTTACCCATCTTTGGAAAAATGTTTATTCTTTTTTGCAATTTTTAAAATTCAGTTATTTGTATGTTATTGTTTGTTTTGCTTTTCAATTGTAAGGCATTATTTTTTTCTTTTGGATATTAACCATTTATCAGAGAGACTGCTTACAAATATTTTCTATCATTCAGTAGTGTTATAATATTTTGAAATCAGAAAGTCCAACGTTTCTGGCTTTTTTCTTCTTTCTCAAGATCATCTTTGGTATTTGGGGACATTTGTGGTTCCAGTTAAATTTTACAGTTTTGTTCTTATTGTTGCTTTTGCTGTTTGTTGTTTTTGTTGCTTTTTGCCCACTGACTTTACAGGAGTAAAATCTGAAAAGTTTTATTATTTCTTTGGCTCAGTTGCTGAAATCTCTAATTGGGTGGGATTTCTTTTCTGTCACTTATTGAATGTGTAGATATTCTTTAAATATTGTGAGTAGATGATTTTCTCCTCGCACGTTTGTGTGCTTTTTGTACTTTTCAATCCTTCACCAGTCGTTCCTACTGCTATGGAGACTTCGGGTCAGCGATAGGTGGAAAAACAAGCACTCTTCAGTTCTCCTGTGGCATGTCTTGGACAAATGTGTCACCTTAGAGACTCACAAAAATATGTCAGCATTTTTCAAAGCCTTCTATGGGCATTTGATTCCTAAGATTTCCCTTCAAAGTTTTTGGTAAGCCTTTATTGATAGAATTGGTGCTATCATTGCGGGCAGCTGCAATTTTAAACTATTGCTGGTTTTTATTTTTTTTATTTTTTGACAAATGCTCACAGGGAAAGCTGCTCACAGAAGGAACCATTGGGACCAGGTCAAATAATGAAGTTGAGCTTCTCAGTGAGCTGCCAATTATCTCAGGTATTGAAATATTGCTGTTAGGTCTTCTAGGGACCAAATCCCTTTCTGCTTCTCCAGTATTTGCTAAGCTGCTAGTTTCCAAAACATCTCTACTTTTGTTGTTGTTTTTGTTGGTAGCAGTGGTGGTGGTTCTTTTTTTTTTTTTTTTTTTTTTGTAATTCAGGCTGACTCATGGCAATCCTCCTGCCTCAGCCTCCCAAGTCCTGGGAGTCTGTTGGTTTTCAAGGCTACTGAAAAGTTAGGTATACAGTGATATGATTAGGGAAAGTTACAATATTGCAAAGCTGACTGCTCTTACAAGAGATCCAACCATACAAAAATAATACTCATTAGATTGTTGCAAACATTTAGTAAAACCCAGACTTTTATAAAAAGTTGATTTTGACTGTTTTTACTACTGTACTCATGGAAGGTAAAATTTTTGAAGACTTTATGCTGCTATTTCTGAAGTGTCCCCTGCGGTTCTTTTACCCTCTTCATTTTAATACATTTTACATTTAGGAAGAATAACTTGTATAATGAAATTGTATTAGCATCTATGTCTCTAGGTATGGATATTCTATTTTTATCTATATGTAGAGTTCTATCTATGTTTATTTGTATATTTAAAGAGATGGAGCACAGATATTGGAGTCAGAATTAATCATTATGGTTAACCTAAACATTTTTACTAGGTCTATGAGATTGTTTACTTATTTAAATTCTTATAGCCCAGTTTCCTCATTTTAAACAAGCATCTAGACATTGCTGTGTGAATTAAATGGTAAGATATACGTTATGGTTTGTGTCTGGATGTCCCCCCAAAGCCTCATGCAGTCATGGAGTGTTGCTTTTTGGAGGCAGCTGAATCTAGAATTTGTGATTGATTCATTGTCTAGTGCTGGGATTATGGATGTGAGTGCTATACCCACCCTAGGTTGGGTAACCTACATACAATATAAGGGACAGAAAAAGTCTCTCACTCCTCCCCTTTCGGCTCTTGTTGCTTTTGCTGTTTTCCACCTCCATGAACTGTTGCCCTCTGCCATGTGCCACTCTGCCTTAGAGCTAGCTGAGTATGGACTGAAACCTCCACGAACTGTGAGCTAAATAAACCTTTCCTTCCTTAATTTTAGGCATCGGGTATTTTGTCTCAGCAATGAGAGAAAAGTAACCAAAACAGATATGTTAAATATATTCATCATCATACCCGGGCAATAATTTATTAAATATATATACATATAAAATGAATTAAATATACCTTGTTATATTTGGAATCCATTTGACATGAATTAAGAATATTTCCCTAAAATTATACGCTGAGGTTTTATTTCTACAGATCCTGGCTCTTCTAGTTACAATGTGACAATGACAGGTGCCTGGAGATGGTATGATCTGTCATTAGTGTCAGGCTCACAGTGTCTTCTGGCTGTGGAGAGCTCTTTAGAAAAGAAGACAGGAATGCCCGTGCGCAGGAGCTGTCTTTCACTGGTGCTGAAAAACAACAAAAGCAAATGAAGAAGATTAATTCAACCTCAGTAAAACTAGAAAAACAGAGATACAGTACAAGACATTACAAATTGTATTTTTGTGAGATGAATGAACATGGTAGTAAATGATACAAAAACAAACAAAAGGTTTGAATTCCTCCTTTGACCACTTGATCTTTGCCTATATTCCAAACAGGCAAAACAGGAGATATTCAGACATAAAGAGGTAGCTGAGAATCAGAGGACAGGGCAATGTCTTGAAGAAGAATTATAAAAATAAAGTAAAACTAAGTGTTCTCTGAAAGAATTACCTTAGAAGATAAACTTCTCTTTCAATCCTACACTTTATTTTCCCATCATTTTTGCTTGTCTTCTGCCTCTGGCAAGTCACTAACTTTACACAAAACACTAACACATGGGGCTAGAACAGATAATTTGAGTGGATGTGCAGTTAAGAGTAGATCTTACTAATTACCTCATATACATAGATCGATTATCCCTTAACTATTATTTGTAGCAGTGTGAAAAGCATCAGTTATCTACAATAAATCTAGTGTCTTCTGCAACTTAAAATGTTTGCAAATTTGGTCCAACCAAAAATTATTCCACCTGCAATGGTTCTCCTACTTCTCTTTAAGTCATCTAAATTATGTGTTTCTTACTCATTTTCACTTAATCATGGAAACTTTTTACTAAGGTTTATCCCAACCCTTTTCTTAGAAATATAAAATAGTATAATTATTTACAAAATAAGGTTTTTAATAATGTTTGATTATATTTAATTTTTTAAAATGAAGTACTATTAATGAGCCCAGTCTAAATTCTACTTCAAGATTTAAAGTGAATAAAAAGTTTAATAGCAAATAAGGCAGAATGAAAATTCATACACTTTTAGATCTAATAGATAGAAAATGTAAAATGTAAAGGGGAAATGAACATAAGTTCATTTGTGGTCATAGAAGCAATGCTCTCCAGAGGTTTCTTATATCTTCTAATCGGCCTAGAATCTTCCAACATTGGCAATATTGCTATTAAAATATGTACATCCAGAACAAATAGTAGATTTAGAAGGTTATAAAAGTTATTTAGTAATAAAGCTAAAAAGCAGAGAGGATTCTCCTGACTCACTGATGGGGACTCATTCACTCCAATTTCCTCCTATGGCCCAGGGTCATTTACCTACTTTTGCCTACTGTAGAGAAGCCCAATGTGCTACACATACTTAATTTTTCTTGTAAGATACTCAATTCTTTAATGTCTTTCTGTCAAAGCAAAAGAAAAATACTCTATTATATTCTAATATGAAAATGATTAGAGACGTAGTATGTTAACTTCCCAAGACAATGTGCAAAAAGGACACTTAGGTTCCGCTGAGGAATAATCGCTAAACAAAAATTACAGGTTCCTGTGGCAACTTGTTGGGAATAATTTTAGGCAGAGATTCATTCCCAGTGCCAACAAAACAACAAGCAACCTGAGGCCTCGCATACTTGGTCTGAAACACCCCACTTGTTCATGAATAATGCAGTGGAGAAAACTAATACGTGGTCTACAACTTTCAGAGTGTTTCCACATGAATTATCCCATTTAATCTTATGTTGCAAGACATCACATAATCCAGCCTGATGAGCTACCAGAGACAAGGGCTGCAAGACAAAGCAGCTGGAGTCAATGACTGCGTTATGAACCAGGCATAAAATATGTTAAGCAGGTTATTGTTACAGGGCCTAAGATAGAGTAGGTTGGTTATAAAGAAAATAATGTAGACATAGAGTTAAGAGCTTGTTTCAGGCATACAGCTAGTGAAGCTTAAAAATGAACAACAACAACAACAACAAAAAAAACACAGGAAAACAATAAAAAGATAAAGACTTAAGGTGAGAACCCTAACTTTTAGGAAAGTTCTTAGGCAGAACATGCTATGTTAGTTAACAACTCCTCCCTACCTGGGAGGAACTGAGAAAGGCAGAGTGACAGACTCCTTTGAACTTGGCTTCCTTTGAACTCACACAGTTGAGTATCTGATTTTCTTTAAATTCTATATTACAAAGACTAAATCCCCAACTGGCTATTCTAAAACCACAGGGCTACCTGTCAAGTGATAACTAAAGAAGTTCCCAAACTCTGCTTATCCATATAAGACCAAGACAAAGGAAGCACCCTGGCAACCAGGATGCCTCCCAATCAGGAGCTATCTTCTTACTTCTAATAAACACTCTCCTAACTTCCTCCTTTTTGCCTCTGATTTCTTTCTTTGACTTAGTGAGACAACGTCCTAGATTTGTAAGATAATAGCTGTTTAAATATCTTCGATGATTTAACTTGCAATTCCCTTCTGGGATTACCAATTTGTATCTTTGTTTACTGCTTATAGATTTTTTGATCAAATGACTAGTGTGATACATTTTATGTAGTCCTGTTATCACAATATTATATGTCACTCAAGATCAGCATCTTTTCATGTAGTAGCTTAAAGTATCAGCCATTCCTTCATGTAATAATGTGTGTCTAGACTTCAGAGGAGGCAGAGACTATCTCATTAGTATAGAAAAACAATGTTTCCTAGAAACATCAATTACAAATGCCATCTGTAAAAATAACAGAATCTACCTAAACCAGGTAGGAGATTACAGAGTTTGGTGTAGCATAGACAAAACAAAGGACACACTGAAGCTGGTAAGAAGGACTCTTTCACATTATTCATGTTACCCTTCCCTTAAACCTACAATACTGAGAGTGAAAAGAGGTCCTCATGTGTTATAAAAGGAGAGAAAATGAGCACCAGACCTTGCCTCAGACCCCAACCCTGAGCCTACCTCAGTAATGCCCAGGCAGTCTCCTATCATCCCAGCCTGCAGGCCACTGCAGGTGTACAGAGCCTTTAGCCCCACTCTGGCTCCAGGCCAATTCCACAGCCCCAGGCACCAGGCTGGTTCCCATAGCCTCCGGCAGACCCCAGGGCCAGATTGGCCCCTAAAACCCTGATCATCAGGTTAGCACCCAGGAAACTAAATAGATTAAGAAGACAAGGTATAGAAGGAGGAAAATATTTGTAAACCAGTTTTCTGTTAAAAATATTAATACATTATATGAGGGACTCAAGGTGTTCTTCATATATGAGAGGTTAAGGAAACATTTGTAAAAAGTACGCAGCAACTGATAGGAGGATTAAGCTTGAGAGATACGTTGTACAACATGGTAAATATTATTAACGAGAATATTTTCCACTCTAGTAAATCTCTGAGTTGATTTTAAATATTCCTTGCACAAGAACAGATAAGTATATGAGATAATAAATATATTAATTTAATAAATTTAGCCATTCCACAATGTACATATATTTTAATACAACATATTGTGCACAATAAATATATACACACTTAATTTGTCTACTAAAATAATTAACTGATTTAAAAAGAAAAAGGGCAGATTTGCTTTTAGTCCTCTTACCCCAGAAGGGTATTTTATTAGTAAGATCTAACTACATTGTTCCTACTAGATAGACACTAGTAAGTGTCACTTAGCAATGTTCCAAGGAAAAGGAGACAAATTTTGATGTCAGTGATATCTAGTAAAGTAGTGAGTAGCCAACAAAGAAGAAAGAAATATAAACATTATATGCTTTTTGTTATTCTTATAATAAATATTTCTTAGTACAAAAATATAATATCCAAGTATGGTTAATATTATAAAACATGTCCATAGGCTCATTTGATTCTACACATCTTCTACATTATGAAAATAAATTACTTTCTCAGAAGCTCTGAAGCAATTGTGCAATTAGTTCATCTCTTTAAGATATCGATCTAGTTTCATTAAGAAAGATAAGTCGACTCCATTTTCCATTGCACAAAATAGACTATAATATTATGTGGTCTTCCCCTCAACAATCATTAATGAAAATAAATGCTCCAACTTCTGCCAAAGAGGATGACAATTCCTAATAGGAAGTTGCATTTGGCTACAATAATTATACTTTGGAAACTGATAAGAATGTATTTCATATACTCAATATCTGACTCATTTTCTTCCCACTAATTGCTGATCTTCCTCTTTAAAGCACAGAACATATACCAGTACCCAGGAATGTATTTCTGACTTTGATTATCAATCTGTGCACTACTCAAATCAGAAGATTAAAGGAAATATTGTCAGAGCCAATAGACTTTGGCAAATTATTTATCTTATAACATAGATTTCTACCTACTCTATTTTTTTCAAGACTGATGTGGGGATCACAGTAAAAATGTGGCTTAAATCAAACAAAGCTAACTAGCAAAACAATACAGAATTGAAGCTTGACTCAAATTATTTATGAAGATGTAATGACTAACACAAAAGTTGCTAGGTCAGTATCTGTTATCAAATGAATTTAAACCAGAATCTAATTTGTTCTGTCCACCCAACAGCTCATTAAGGAAACTGGATCTCATGCAATTTTAGATGGTGAGGAACTAATGCATGTTTTTGAACATGCAAGTAGTGCACCTGTTTTTGTCCTTTTGAGAAAGAACTAATATAAACATTGAGATATTTTCTAGTATCAGTTCCAAAAATCATATTATAATTTTTAGAATGGAGTTGGATACATTGCTTTGTAATCTGGAACTAATTGTACATCTTAATGTGAGCCACTATGGTAAAATATCTTTTAAGAAAATCAAAGATAAAAGGTATAAGAAACGAAATGGAATCTCCTATTAATACTATCTAGCATATATTCATTTTTAAGACAACAAGCGAGTAACCAAATTTTAAGTTCTGTTGTTAAATGGAAGAGTTTACATCAGTAACTAAAAGGCAGGCTTATCTAAATGAGTATAACAAATTACAATCTAGTAATCAATGCTATTAAAGAACAAAGTTGCTACCAGGGGAAACTACACAGGCTCTGAAGGAATAATCTCAATTAAGCAATGAGGAAATAAATAAATATCTTAGCAATATTGCAGGGAAAATGTGGACTTCTTAAATTCCAATTTGCATTTTCACATTTGATAAACCAAGTCAGTACAATGGTTTCAATTACTCTTAATAGGCTAACAATTCCCACATCTTTATCACCAAATACAGAGATCTATTTGAAACATAATCACCCAGTAGGAAACATTTACATAAAACATATGTCCAGATTTGTTTATTCATAGGCAGGCGAGTTAAACAATATTTAAAACATTAGTCATCATTTCCTTCTTTGTTTCAAGTGGCATCACCCATTTCATAAAGAATGCTCGATTCCCCTAGAAAGTATCAAGTTATCCTTGATTAACCCTCTTTCTCCACACTCCTACTCAGGCCATTTCAAAGGAGATGCCAAGTCCTGCTCATGTACTTCTTTAGTTCAGAATATTTTTATTTCCTCTTGAATCTATCACTACTTTTGTCTGCTTTCCCACAGTGATATCAGCTTGATCATTTAAAAGTTTACACCTAACCATATATTCCTCCTAAATAACAAATTTTTATTTTTGTCTATATAGTTCAAAATATAAACTGCAGGAATTAGCCAGCCATGATCTATGGACCAAATCCACCCCACCATTGTTTTTCTGAGCCATGGAAGCCAAGGAATAATTTTACATTTTTAAATGGTCATACTTGAAATAGTTATGTAAGTATCTACCCAATACTCTTGACCTTACTCTTTGTCTGTAAAGTCTAAGATGTTTATTGTCTGGCCTTTCGGGACAAGGACCTGTGAAAAGCCCATTATTATAGTCTTGACTTAAAAGTTTGTGTTGAGAAGTCTGCTGTGATTCTGATGGGCTTTCCTTTATAGGTGATCTTTTTCTTTTCCCTAACTGCTTTTAATAATCTCCTCTTGTGCTGCATTTCTGTTATCTTGATTATTGTACACTTTGGTGTAGATTTATTTTGGTCATGACTAATGATTTTTGTATGTGTCACTTGTCTGTATGTCAAGTTCTTTTTCCATGCTTGAGAAGTTTTCTGCTATTACTTCTGTGAACAGGTTTTTTTATGTTGTTTGTGCCATCTCCTGCTTTTTCATTGATTCTAATCAATTTATGTTCTCCTTTGCATCATTTTGTGGTTGTTGGATTGATATTTCATATTCCCTTGATATTTTGAAGAAATCTTTCTTTTAGTGATCACTACCCACAATCCTGTCTTCTAGATCTGATATTCTGTCCTCACCTTGGTTCATTTGGCTGCATATACTTTCAATGGAATTTTTAATCTCCTTCATATCTGATTCCTGGATTTCATTTCTTTCCTATGTTGGGCATTCATGGTTTCCATCATCTTTCTAAGCTTTTCTTTTTTCATTTTTTTTTCTTTTGATGCTACCATTTCAGAAAATTCAGGTAGGTGGCTTCTGATTTCCTCTATCTCATTGTCTCTTGAACTTGTTTTGTTTGGGCTGGAGGTCTGGAATTGTATTTCACAACTTGTCATTTTCTATTTTTTTAAAATTTTAATTGGTTTTCTTTGTTGATGCTTATAAATTGCTTACGGTAGTTAGATTTATCACTAGTATTGAGGTTTCCCTAGAAATGTCTATTCTTCAGAGATGTCTTCTAGGTATAGCTAGCTCTTGGCCTTTGTATTTGTCCCATGATCCTGTCTTCCCAATTTATTTGGGATGAGAAGTTGCTATCTATTTGGCTCAGCACATAGTCTTTTGGTCCTGGACCATGGTGATGATTATGGCCCCAGACAATCACAGCGTTTTTATGCAAAGGAGATCAACTGTTTACAACTAGTGCGACACCCTGGCTAAAGTAGGACAATTAGCAATAACAGCAGCATCAATCACAGCCTAGAAACTGACAAACTGTGATAACTACTAATTTGCTACATTTAACTTTAGGAGCGAGATCGACAGTTATATAACAAAATCCAACATAAACCAGGAACTTGTACGCAGTGAGTTTCCCCATAGTAGTGTGATTTTATCCTGCATCTGTGTGAGTTGGGAGGG
The DNA here is from genome assembly GCA_028451465.1 of Erethizon dorsatum. Taxonomy (NCBI): domain Eukaryota; kingdom Metazoa; phylum Chordata; class Mammalia; order Rodentia; family Erethizontidae; genus Erethizon; species Erethizon dorsatum. The sequence goes on from CM051824.1 coordinate 16,912,505, forward strand.
TAGTAATTTAAGAGGGATAGGGGAAAAATAGACAAATGAAGAGAAATATGGTAGAAGCAAGGTTGACAGACAAAGGATGATCACCCAAGCTTTGGGAAACTGGAGAATAGTACAGGACAGAAAGAACGAAGGCAAAACCAAAAGAATATTGAAGCAAAGCAGAAAGACTAGAGTCAATGTTCCATCACACGAAAATATCAAAAAATCAAGAAAAGCAATTGAAGAAAGTGAGAAAAAAAAACAAAACAAAAGAAAACAAACAATAAAAGCAGAAATCTAAACAACCAAAAGAAACAAAAAACAAAAAAAGGAAAAGGAAAACCAACCAAACAAACAAGAACAAGAACAACAACAACAACAACAAAACAATAAAAGTCTTCTGGTGTCCTCAGTTTTGTGGTAGTGTCCAAGTCAGATCCCAAATATGTGCTATGGAACCCCACCAAGTCTGCAGTAGGATTAGTGCTGGGTGTGGGGCCGATTTGGTCTCTGGATGTGAGGCTCAGGCCAAAGTCTTCAGCCCACTTTCTGTGTGTCCCTCAGAATCTGCCTACCTCTCCTTACCCTTTTTGTTTCTACAGCACTCTCCCAATTGGAGGGTGTGCTAACTTCCCCCCGCTACAGCTTGAGGATGTTTAAGTCCTGCCTCCCTCTTTCTCTCACGCTGCGTGCAGCAAGGCTGAGGGGTATTGCTGTTCCAGTCCCTGCCTTCACCAATGCTGTTGCTGTCCTTACCTTTTTGTCACTAGAGGTTCAGTTAACTGAGATGGCGCATGACAGAAAAGAAAAAGTAAAAGAAAAACAAAACAAAACAAAACTTGTAGCCCATGAGGGAGGGAGCAGCTTCCTGGCCACTCACCCCTGTGTGTGCCAGTGAAATTTGTTGTTGGGCTGCAATATCCTTTTTTTCGAGGAAGGCAAAAGAGGCTAGAGCCCTTATATCCAAAATCTGTCCTGTGTGTCTTACATTTGCCAATCTATTGCAGTCCATCAATCTTTTGGGAACCTCCCAGAATGGCAGTTCCTGCTCTGTGCATAGGCAGAGGTCCCACCGGGCTTTTTATTAAGTTCTATGCCTATGTTCTGTCTATAAGTCTCTTACTTCAGACTAATTTTGGCACCAGGATGTATATCCCTCCTTTTCTTCCAATTACCTGTGTTTTCAGTTGATTTTCTTTGAGCAGCTCCAACATGGCCCCTCCTCTATTCAGCCATGTTGAATCTCTTTGAACATCTTAAGGGGAGATAGGAAAGTGGTTTGGAAAACATGTTACCATAAAAATGAAACACCACCAACAAAAAAGAAACAGCTTTGAAAATAATTTTAATTGGAAAATAATATATTTTTGTAAAAATAAGATAGTGAGTTGTTACAAAACTAAGATAGTAAGTTAGTAACTTGGACATTTATATGTAAAAATGATAAAGAGGCAAAGAGATATAGACACAAAAATATGAAGACACAAAGATTAAAATATAGGGAGAGGATGAGAAGTCTCAATATAAGTGTAATTTGAGTCTCCTAAAGATTCATTAGAACAAATTGGATAGAGGTCATATTTAAATAAGTAATGACTGAGAGTGAATATATGACAAAATTACAATTTTAATAAGCATCCAAAACCAAATTCACACACACACACACACACACACACACACACACACACGATTTTTTCTCCCCCATCTCTCTTTCTTTCTCTCTCTGAGAGTCACTATATAAAACTTGACAGTGTACACATGTAATCCCACCACTCTAAGAGTCTGAGGCAGAAGGATCACAAATTTGAGTCCAGCCCAGGTAATTTAATGGCTTAGTAAACCCTATTGCAAAATAAAAAATTAAAAGGGGCTGGAGATATAACTCAGTGTGGAGACCCTGGGTTCAATCTCCAGTACTAATTTTAAAAATACAAATGACTCAAAAAGAAAAATTACAATGAGAACTAAATGCTGAACAGCTAGAAATTTTATCAGAATATGACATAATACCTTCGATGAGGGTGGGTATATAATTAAAATATTTAATTCTGTAATCTATGGTTTTTACATGTTTTCTTTGATTAATTTCAAGCAGACTGAGAGAACCTGACTTCAAATCTTATAGGTTTATCTCAATAAAACTTAAATTTATTCTAGAAGTGAGGTTGAGAATTAAGAAAATTGACTTTTTAATCCCACTATACAGAAATGAGATGGCCTCCCACCCAAAATTTTACCTGAATGTCAACACTAATAATGAAGCACAGATGAAGAGGATATAAAAAGACTTTTACCCAACAGTAGCTTTCTGGCACAAGAAGGGCAGATTTTCCAAGCTATTCAAAAACAGCTCTAGAAAGCACAGAAAGGAATTTAGTGGCTTGGGGTTTTCATGGTAACCGGGAGGTGGGCTTGGGATTTAGGTAAGAAGTCTTGGGCAAAAGCAAGGCCTTGTATGATTTGAACTTGACAGAACACTCAGGATTCCTCGCAGATTGCCCAATGTGGAAATGGACACTAAAAATTGCTTGCAAATAAACATCAAGAATAGAATCTACCTGCTTATAGCTGCTAAGGAATTACAATATTAACAATTGTTGTAAGAATTGCTTGTTAAATTCAAAATTGGGTACTTGTGATTTAGGTCTCTTTTTGATCTTAACAGAATGAATGAGAAATAAGATGATTTTGAAATATAAATCAGTGCATTAATTAGTTACTGTGAGAACTGAGACCAAAGAAAGGAGGAGCACAGCTTCCAGAGATTAAAAAAGAAGAAAATGCCAGTTTTGGGATAACATAGATTGAAAATTAAACTTCTCTGTGGTATTTTAGAGTGCTTAAAGGAATAGTAATCTTAGTCTCTACAGGGCCTCTGTTATTACTTTTTAATATTAACTAGAAAATATAAAATTTCAGGAGAATTTCTTAATATGTAACTTATTACTAGGAAGAGATGATATAATGAAGTGAATTTTTCATTATTCTCCTTTTTCTCTTTTTTCTTGATTCTTTAAAAACATCCATTAAACATTCTTTCAAACATCTTTTAAATTCCTCAGTGATCCTGACAGCAGCTTTATTCTATTGGACATGATAAATCCACCCAAACCTACTGAAATAAACAATTAATATGGAGTATTGGATAATTTGTTTTGTTTTTCAGTTCCCGTTAGTTATTGTTGTGGGAAAATAAGTACCAGGATAAAGTACAAGAAATTTGAAATAAAAACAAACACAGATGCACTCCACAAGGTTTATCAAAAGCAAAACTAACCAATATGTTCAGTAAGAAAATGTGGTTTGAGTTAAGATTTGAAGGAACTCGATAGTAAAAATTAAGAAGAAAGCAAATTCAAAATTAAAATATAAACATGAAGGTAGGTGCAATATGTCCAGAGAGTGAGAAGGAAAATAAGATTAAATAATTTGAGAAATGCGTTTCAAGATCTGAGAGGGGAAGAAAAACTGTTGGATCAAACAGGAAAATTAAAGGATTATGATAAAAGTAGCCCAAAAGGATGCTGTATTATTTACATTTCTCATACTCACAAAATCATCTTCTAATATGAAACTTGGCCACAGGGGTTCCCTAATAAAACCATAGTCTTTAATATAAAGTATTCAGTTTATTCCTTAGTATGAATATCAGTTCTTAGTGTTTTAAACAATTTTCCTGGTTTTATAGTTTTGCACTCTTTTTTAAAATCTGTGAACCTCTTTATTGCCTTTTGAATAAAAAACATATTTTTTACATGCTGTTAGGGATAATTATTATTTGTTCCCCAAGTACATGTCAATTTTTATTTCTAATAAAATCTCCCCATCTCTACAACAGTTGCATCAGTTTCTTATTTCTCTTATCTGTCCATGTGTGAACTTACCTCTATATTGATTATGATCCTTCTTTCATCTTTCCTCTATTTTTATTTTTATTTATTTATTTTTTTTTTTGTGGGTACCGGGGGGACGACCTCAGGACCTCGCGCACCAACAGGCACCCGTGCCGCTGAGCGATATCACCGGCCCCTTTTTCGTATGTGGGTTCCGGGAGTCGAACTCGGGCCTTCGCGCTTGCAAGGCAGGCGCTTAAGCCGCTGAGCCGTCTCACCGGCCCTCCTCTATTTTTATGTAATAATTAACTTCTCTCTCAGTAGATAGAGGGACAGATCCTTGAAATTTATCACACAGCCATGAAAACCACACATTTTGTCCTACAAGTTGAATGAGTTTATTTGATAGTTCTTGATCTGGTTCTTACACCTTTGATGATCTTAACGAAATTTTTTTTATAGGTGCCTCTGCATTTTTCACTCAGCTCACACTGTGTGTACACAGATACCTGTAGCCAAGGACATCCACAGAACACTAGGTTTTTTTTTGAATGTTTAAACTAAAACCTGAAAATGTGTTTCCGATGAAGTTAATGTCATTTCCTTTTGCATTTTACTCACTTTCCTCATCACTGTGCTAACATGCATGATGCCCACAACTTAAAGGAAGAGAGGTGTATTTTGATTCACATTTCAGAAGTTTTGGTCCTCTCATGTTCAGATGCATGGTAGAAGGGGCTGAGCAGAGAAAAGCTGCTCATGTCATGGCAATCAGGAAGTAGAGAGAAGGGAGGAACTGGGAAGGAGGGTATGTTCACCTCAGTCACACCCCAGTGATCTATCTCCCCTGCACAGATCCCATCTCCTACCAGCAAGTCACTAAAAGTGCCCCTAAAGTCCAGTTCTCTTCCAAAGCCTATGACAGCATGAGGCTGTTGGGGGACATGTAGATATAAACTACAGCATTTTGGAAATTTAGTACTGTTTTCCTTTATCTCATTTTATTGACTAATGTTGCATGTGCAAAAATACATCCCATCTATTTTAACGTGTAATAGCAAACTGGTGAAACATAACATTACACAAAATAGTTCTTGAAATACAGCTTTCTGGAGAAAAATAATTTCAGTTAGGGCTCATGTGCCTTTGTTTGTAAGGAACAATATCTGTCACTTACCTTCTTTGGTTTTTGAAAATGAATTAAAAATGTTTCGGGCTGGTGAGATGGCTCAGCGGCTTAAGCGCCTGCCCGGCAAGCGCGAGGGCCCGAGTTCGACTCCCGGAACCCACATACGAAAAAGGGGCCGGTGATATCGCTCAGCGGCACGGGCGCCTGCTGGCGCGTGAGGTCCTGAGGTCGACCCCCCGGTACCCACAAAAAAAAAAAAAAATGTTTCCTTTCCCTGAAAGGATAATATTTTTTCTTATTCAGTAGAATGTCTTCAGAAATGTGCGGGGTTTTCTTGACTTCACTCTAGTATATAATGAAATAGCATTTCTTCCTATGTCCCTCAGACAAGGGAAACATGACTTTTCAATGCCCCCTCTCCTGCTGATCTATGTAGACATCACTGTAATGATAACAAAGATATCCTTAGAGCTTGAAAGAGAGGCTGATAGGGAGAAAAAATACAATTAACTCAATAAGGAATAATAAAAATGGTTTTGGAGAATCCTATTAAGAAAAGCTCTGTTATTTGACTTGCTCATATAATTTTAAATTTGAGACAATGACTAAAAAACAGATACACGAAACTTGTAAATTTTATGTCATATAGGGAAAGTCATTGCTCTGATTATTATTATGTGATGTATTATACGGATTTGTAAAATAATATTGTCATGCTCTATACATATATGTGTAATCTTTGTTTTAAATATGGAAACAATATATTGTGCTTGCTTAAAGTGCTGAATAGTGCAAAATAGCTTACAATGAAAAGCAACATTTCCACCTTCAGATGTCTCTGCTGTGTGATAACTGTTTTTCTTGACAGTAATAATGTGTTGTCTCTTGCTTTAGTCTTTTTTTGTGTGTGTGTGTGTACCGGGGATCGACCTCAGGACCTCGCACGCCAGCAGGCACCCATGCTGCTGAGCGATATCACCGGCCCTTTTTTTGTATGTGGGTACCAGGAGTCGAACTCAGGACCTCGCGCTTGCCAGGCAGGCTCTTATGCTGCTGAGCCATCTCACCGGCCCACTTTAGTCACTTTTATGTTTAAACTTCCTGCTAAAGTGATGACTTCTTCCCAAGTGTATCAACGTTACTTTTGCTCTTCTCCATTTTGCTCCTTTTGGATATCATAGTACGCATTCCTAACAGCTCTAGGTTGATCCTTTCCATAGAGTGAGATTATTTTGTGTGGATGCAGATATTGATAAAAATTACTTTAAAATAAATTCCCTTAAATCATTTCTGCTCCTTCTAAGACTAACCAAGAATTTACTTTGCTTGTGCTTGATCTCTAATTTTTTTCTGCAGTATATCTGTTTTCTAAAATATCTGTTGTTTTGTTTTCTAATTGGGTGTGCACGTGAAGTGTGTATCAATTTAAGTGCATATGTGACTGCAAGTGTATGTGTTTAAAATGAAGCTCTTAAAGCAGGACAGGACAGAGATCTCTAGAGCTCATTGGATGGGAGATTTCATCCCGTTTATGTGCTCAGCTGCACAAATGGTTTATGAAAAGGAACAGTAAAAGGTCACCTGTTTCGTACCAGGCATTCAAATAATGGCCCTGCTTTTAGGGCAGCCTCATGCTCAACTTCTTGGCACCTGGTGCTGCAGAGCTTGCCCAGGGTCCTTCCGGGCTGACTTCTTCTTCTCTTGTTCTGATCCTGTGTGTCACACGCTGAAAGATTTCGACTTCTCTTGCTGTAATTTATCACACAGTCCTCCACCTCTTGCTGTGGATATTTGTAGAAAGTCTTACCAGCTAAAGACTCCAAGCTCCTATGCTACTTGCATATCTGTATGGATTTACCTCTTTTAGTTATTCTGTGTAATTTTCATATGGTCACAGAAGCACAAATTATGTGCCAATGTTAACATATAAAATGGAGTATTTTTGTTTGGCTTTCAGGTTAAGAATACTTTCATTCTTTTCACATGGGTAACCACTCTGGGGTAGAAATGTCAAACATATATATAATCTAAATACAGCTAGCTGGCATAAGGAATTAGACATCAAGCAACTGATAACATAAAAACTCAAGTTCATATAATGTAGTGTCCATAGTTATTTCCAGTGCACTATTATATTTGTTTCTAAGCAAATAAAATGTGAAATAGATAAGAAAGGAAAAGAAAATATAATATACTATAAACATGAATATGTGAATTTGAAGTTAAATGATCTCAGATAACTCTATTAAGGGGCCAAATTTAAATATATTTTCATGAGTTTTCCAATGATATACCCATCACACTGCCCTCTCTGCTACACTCAAAGATAACCTCCTATAAAGTAGTAAATACTTGGAAAAATATAATAAATTATAGGCAATTATAGAGTCTTTCTTTAGCCAAGTTACATGTATTGTGGCTAAAATTTTTTGTTTCTATATTATAATTTTGCTTTAAATACCACAATTAAAAGTTCATTTTATTAATTTAATCAACATGAGTATTTTGTCCACTTTAGAATAAATTATTCAATATCTAAGGGTTTAAATGTGTTCAAGCTGGGATAGAATATATCAATACAAAATTAAAAGAGTTTTGAAAAGAGACAAAGTGGAAAAAATAATTAACTTGTTTACAGCAAAATGTTTTGGAGATATTATTTTTTTCTGCCAGCATTTGTCTAAAAGACAGATGTATGGCATTAAAGGGAAATAAAATATCATTTCATAAATTTAGTTAGGATTGTTCCATTCTAAGAACCTTAATTATTACTTTCTTTGCAACATATTTTTTAGACAATTGTAATTGCAATCCTAGCTACAGCTTTTGACTTTTAGTCTTTTTCACTGAATCCTTCCTTTATGACTATTTAAATGGAAATTGGATTCATTTATAGTGATTAGTGAGAGCAGCAAGGATGTCTACATGACTAACTGGATTGATCTTTGCAGGTCAGTGAGTAAGCAGTTGAATAGATCATTACACAATCAATTCAGTCCCACAAGCAAATTGACCATGCTTCAGAAAACCCAGGCTTCTCGTATCAGTGGCGTTAAAAACATCTCAGGAGTTCTGGGATGCATGTGTAAGTACTGTAACAAATCAATAACATTTTGATGTCTTTATTCTAGTGACAAAAGCATAAAAGAAGAACTGAACTAAGTAACAAGAGCTCATTTTTGTTCCATATTTCTATTAATTAAATGTATAAAATACGGAAGAAAAAAGAACATGAACAAAAAGGCATAAGATAAAAGATATGTGAATCTTTGGTCTGAAATATCTCTCTTTAGAAGAGTAACGTTCACTACATTTTGAACAAGTCTTGTAAACACTAGCTAAGCAGTTTAGATACTTTAATATGCAGATATTTTTTGAGTAGGTGTGGAGCTAAACCTGATGTCTCCTCATGCTCAAAATTATATATATATACATATATATATCCAAGTTTATATATATTATATATATTATTTTGTTATATATTTATATATATATTTATATATTTTAATTATATATATGTACATAATTTCATATCCAATACAGATATGAAAGTAGCATGAGCTTGGATCCTTAGCTGGTAAGACTTTCTACAAATATCTACAGCAAGAGGTGCAGGGGAGGAAGTTACAAATAATTGAGAAACATTATGTACATGTACCAACTCCCCATGATGAATGCAATTTTAATGTATTACAAACATGTCCCAATAAAAAAATAATTTTAAATAGGACATTGCTATTGATTAGTGAATGTTATGAATGGTAATATACGATCTCATTAGGCAGAAACATATGCCCCGTAATTCCTATTTAGTATTTTCTTAGTGAGAGTGGACTGTAGCGGAGATGGATAGAGATGGCCTCATGAGAGCTGTTGCACAGAAGGAGGCAGCAGACACTGGGCTGGACACATACATCTTTTCTGAGTTACTCATTAGATGCTGGCTTGGAGGGATTTTGCAGATTAAAATTTCTTGCAAGTTGATTTTGAGGTCAAAAAGGAGAATACTCTGTTGCTTCTGAATAATTATGTTGAACCCCTTTAAAAATGGACTAATGCTGTTCTGAGGGATAAAGACTGCAGAATGCAGACATAAGGGAAAACTGTATACTCTTCCTTCATTCTAGGACGCTGCATTTATCTAGTTGCTGTTGATTCCTGTTTTACCTTGACATAGTCCTGCATCTGAGCCTACAATTGCCCTGATTTGTCTTCAGTTTCTATGACCTTAGGTGTGTTACATGCATGTATGTGTGTGTGCACATGTGTGTGTGTGTATGTGTGTGTGTGTGTATGTGTGTGTGTGTGTATTATTAGCTGAATGACAGAAGTACTTACTTTTTGCAGGATTTCTTGCTATGTCACAGGTTATAAGAATTGACATAGGTGTAATAATAGTCAAAGATTACCTGTGCGTATCCCTCTTTCTCATTTGATAAACTGCTGCATCTGTATTATTTCATATTAGCAGAAGAATATGAGAACCTATATAAATTATATAATTGCCTTTTAAAGGGAAGGTTCATTGCTATAATCCATAGAAAACATCAATAACACCTCAGCCCCTCTATATTGGATCTAACAGAGGAAATAGGACTATGGAATGAACCATAGAATAAAATGAGATAACAGAACTAAAAATGTCTGAAATAATACTATGAACAATATTACGTAACGCTAATAGAATCAAAAGATTTTCTTGAATGTTTGATAAATATTTACAACCATACTAGGTAAATAAATGAATATTTATAATGGAACTTTTTGAATTACTTTATGTGAACTAGATTAAAAGTGTCAGAACACAATTGGCAAGGAGCAGTGAAAGATTAGTTTTTTTTCTCTTTTCCTTACTCTTTCTTCTCTCTCTCCCATACATGAAGATCTACACCCCACTGCCAATCTAATTATGAAAAAAGTGAAGTGCTGCTAAGCAATTAGATTTTTTACATAAGTGGGAATATAATGATTATAATATTCAAGCTTTTGGTGCCACTTAAATATAAAAATGGCTCTGTCTCTTAAAGAGCAGTTTCTGATTTTATGGATTTTGGGTTCGTTTCTTCAAGCCATTTTCCACATTCCTGAAGTCTTTCCATGGCTTCTGCCACTTCCTGTTCATCCAGATCTGAAATGTGCTACCTCTCTTTTGAGAGATAAGTTTTACATTGTTCACTTACTTCTGGAACTTTTCCTCATACATATGCAGATTTCCAGAGAAACACCTAGGAATGAATGAGCATTTTTCAGAGAGAGGGCTCTAAGTAAGCATGGGTAAAATTTTGGGGGAGATTACAGTTTACTAGTTGGCAACAGTGAGGGAGGGAAGCGCTACAACTTGCAGCAGCGGAAAGCAGGTAAACTGAAGCCAGGCAGTAGAGACAACCAGATATGGGAAGGCAAATGGAGAAACTCACTGAACCAGAAGCCAGAATCAGGGCTCTAGAAAGGGGAAGCCAGACTGCTCCTGGGCCGAGGCACTTGTTACGCTCCGGGTCAAGGGGACGTGCCATCTTGGGGGAGGATCGGAGCCCCCCAGGAGGAAACCAGTCTTTCAGAGGCAGCCAGGCTAATTGAATAGGCTCCAATACTTCTACCCTCCCCACCAGGAAAAGAAATGCAGCAGGTGAGGTATTTGTAAAATAAGGCATCAGAGAAACTGAAAGCCAGTGAGCTATGTATGAGAATACACCAGTGGGCCTGTGGGGAACTGGGCCAAAAACTGCCGTTCTTAATAGGTACCTGGATCTGAGCTCTGAGATAAGGGCAGCCCAAGGGCTGTGTGAGCCAGCAGCGTCTGTGAATGGCAGGGCGCTGAGGAGAGAAGAGATCAGACTGATCCAGAAGTAAGTACTGGCCAGTCCTTCCCCCAGCTCCAGGTGTTACGGCCACAGAACATCCTGGGTGCCGTCTGCTCCCCATCAGCAGACTCTCACAAGAGTCCCACCACTACCAGAGGCAGCCGAACACAGCAAAGCCTGGGGCTCCACCGAGCTCCTGGGTGAGTGAGTGATGCTCTAGAGAGAGCACCTGAGGAGAGACCTCAGGCAGAAAGACAGAGTGGTGCTCTGGGCAGAGGGCAGCTGAGTATGTATTATGTGGAAGGCTTTCTTTCAGAGTTAGAGGCAGCCACAGGGTCCGCCTTGCAGGGAAAGCAGCAGGGATCCAGAGAGTCCTGGCCGAAGTCGGTGAAGAAATGAGTGCTGGGCCAATTACATTACAACCTCTCCACCCACAAATAACTGAAGTGGTCCGATCTTGGGACAGAGACAAAGACCCATGCTTACTCATATCTAGAGTGTGGCTTACAACCGGCAGGCAGGCCCAGAGGGCCACAAGGATCCACAGCTTCCTCACTGACAGGCAATGGAGCAAATCATGGGTGTGTGTACGAGCACAGCTCGGAGGCCTGTAATTGAACTCAGACAGCAATGTGAATGGGACCTTGAGCACATTCTGATTTTGTGTTTTTGTAACCACCTGAGGCTTTTTTTCTTTTTGTTGTTGCTTCTTTTTTTCTTTTCTCTTTTTATTCTCTCTTTTCTCTCTTGCTCTTCCTTATCCCTTTATTTTCCCCCTCTTCCTTTCCTTCTTTCATCTAGCATATATGTAGAAGGTGTCTTATATTTGCAAAAGAGAATGAGAATTAAGCATTGCTATAATTTCAATGGTCCCTTGTATAGGAAAGTTGGTGTAACCCCCACCAAACTGTACTCGGAGGACCGAAACATAAGTTCACACTCAACATATTAACAGGTTCTGACATTATCACACCTTTCTTTATTGTCTAATAACAGTTTTATCCCTTGGCTCCCTTTCTCCAGCTCTCACAAATATTTTATCAAAACCCTTCAGCACTAGACCAATTCACCAGCTATAAAAATAATTTCCACGGACTCTGATCTCCTTCTGTTTTTCCCCTATTGATACTTATTTTCTTTCCTTCTTTACTGAATATTACTTTGCTATTAAGAAAAAAGAAGAGAAAAAGGATTTTCTTTTCCCTTCCCCCTTCCCTCCACATTCCAGCCTACCTGTTAGTAGCAGTAAATTACTATATGTATGGGACATGGGTGCAAATTCCAAATTGTTAAAACAATCTTTAATGTTCATGACTGATGTATGTCTAGACTTGTTGATAGTGACATAAAAAGTGGATTTTTTCCTTGCAATACAGTGAAAAGATCTGATCCTATTAAAATGACTAGGTTGGAAAGACCTATACATAACAAAATAAAATATTCTTTACCTAGTTCGTGTTCTCTTTTGGATAGTGCCTTATGAGAGGCAGTGTTACTATTCTTACCCTGAAAATAAGGAATTAAATCTTGTCAGAATCAAACAACTTAAAGTGGACTTCGTTATGGAAGAGAACGTGCCTGAAGAGATGGACAAAGCTGCTAGCTGGACTGCACAGTTAGAATCAACTCTGTAGGAGTGAATTTTGCTTTTCCTGGTCTTGTGAAGTTGTCTGAGTATGTAAAGTTCAGATGTTTTCGCTTTTAATGTTTGAGAAAATATTCCAGTGTAGTGTTGGATTCTCGCAAGTATAGGTTTCATGCATATATTGCTTTGCTGTTAAGAAAACATCTTGGATCACAGTTCTTTTCAGATGACAAAAGTCCACAAGGATGAGAATGAAATGGGAGAATAGTAATTAAATGATAAATGAGGTACATGTTTTGGAATTGCAGATTCTATTGTAAGTTGACATGACCCAATGATCTCTGGTAATTTATAAGGATTCATTTTTTTTTTTTTTTGGTACCAGGAATCAAACTCAGGACCTTGCACTTGCCAGGCAGGTGTCCATGCCACTGAGTTATATCCCCAGCCCCTATAAGGATTCTTTTTTTATGTTGTTTTCTATGGTGAATTTAGAAGTCAGTGAGAGTCATCAGCCTTTATGTCCGAAGCAAATCTTATAGTTACCAAATTTTAGTGTAGATAATAATTACCTAGATTACTTGACTCTACACCTCCAACAAATTGAATCATGACAGTGTGACACCCTGTAGGTTTCATTTCCAGCAGCCATTCATGATACTTATGACAGCTTCAGTCACTGCATATTTATTCAAAACATTTTTCAAATTTACGTCTAAGTCTTCAATTCTTTTTATCATATTAAAACCACTGGCCTTAACACTTAATTTGCATTATTTTCTCACCTCTAACTCTTTTTTCTGTCTCTAGCACCAATCTTTCTGGAGGAGAAAGATAAAATATAAAAAGTCTCTATAAGTATCATCTGAAGACAAACGAGATCAGTCTGATTTTTTTGGAATTATCATGCTTTGCTTTAAATGAATCAGTATCCTGAAAATCTTGCCTATATAGTTTAACAATGGAGTCTAAAAGATTCAGTTTTTCTTATGAACTTATAATATTGCTTAACTACTTCTAGGAATTCACTAAAATTCTGTATAGTGACAGGATATAAAGAAGCTTAAAAATTGTCTTTCCCCATTAATAATTCAGGTAAGTGTGGGAAATAGAAAAAAATCCATAAAAACACAAAATGTCTATGCAAACTAACAAAATTATAAGGACTTATAGTAAGGCGAATAGCAAGGCAGGAAAGTACATTGTGGGCAAAAGTATGAAAGAAATAGATGAGGGACATAAATTTAACTAAATATCTCTATTTATCCATCTATTTACCTATTTACCTACCTACCTATCATCTACCTTCCATCTATCCTACTTGTTCAAGCTTAATCTACAAATTATCATGTGTGATCTGAGCAGAAACATGAAAACTGTCTTTTAAAATTTTATTAATGTCCACAAGATAACACGTAGATGAGTAATTGAGTGTCGCAGGTAGGGTTCCCGTAGTTTTTTGTTCTTTCCTGGCTGTTTCTAAAAGGCTAAAACAGGATTGAAATGAAGTACATATAACTTTTTAGTGAGTAAAAAGTGGCAATTTATATATATATATATATATATATATATATATATATATATATATATAGTTATGTTTTGTTTTGCTACAACATTCATTACCAACCATGACTTGTTTAATTTACTTAGTTATGTTTTCTTTTAGCCAGTGATAGCATATCATCCAAAATACATCTGAAATTAAATTATTAGGAAATATAAGTAATCTTTAGCAAGCAAATACCAAGGATAACATATCATTTCTGTAGAACTCATTGTAAAACTTATTCTAGTAAAGTTTCTTTTATTTTTTGTTTGTTTGTTTGTTTGAGACAGAGTCTTACTATGTAGTCCAGGCTGGCCTTGAACTCATGGAAATCCTTCTGCCTCAGCCTCCCTGCTGGGATTACACATGTGCACCACCATGCCTAGCTTAAATTTCTTCCATTTTAATGTGCATCCAGGAGTCCCATCCACTAATTTACATATTTGCATTTTAGTTTAATTTGTCTTGGATTTTTAGAGATGCACAATTTATTTTATTGTCTCTTCTCTATTGTCCTGTTTGTGGTAAGCTCACTTGGTCATTATGCAACCATTTTAGTAGAGTACATTATTTTCCAGAATTAAAACATCCTCATTGTTGAATAGAAGTGATTAATTACTGATTGCATAATTACTTTATCATGGAACACACAGGAGATAAAATAAAAGTTTGTTTGCTTGTTCATTATTATTTTAAGGAAATTACTATAGAAATTTTCTTAACTATCATTTAAACTAATGCAATTTCAACCCCAAATTATAGATTTAAAATGTCAGCATAGTTTAATGCAAAGCAATTTTGCACATATTCTAACTTAAGAATGTCTAAATGGTCCTACACAATAAAGTACTTAATAAGTAGTGGTTGAGACTACAAAGTAAAACATGTAATAAACCTGCCACTCGTGTAAATTGATTATTTTTAGTTATAATTAGGACAAATAGAATTGATCATAGTGTTTCAAGAGGACATTCCTTTTTATAGGATCATGACTTCTATCAGCCTAAACTCGTCTACTTTGCTGTATCTTTCTGAGGAAAACAGTGTACTGCTTTCTGGATAGCTTGCTACCAGATCATTTTGTATTCTAATTCATTTTTTAATACTTTCAAGTAGAACAAAAGGGAATCATGTCCATTAGTAGAGATTGTCAGCCTGGCTGGATTAAGAGAGGCCTAGCAGATGATTAAAGCACATTTCTGGGTATATTTGAGTGGGTAATGGGGATATAACTTGCAGATTACATATGGTTTCTAGCCCTGCCCTCTCTAGTGCTCTACCCTGGTGCTGTTCTTCCAGCCAAAATGAAGTGAACAGCTTTCTTCTGCCATGCCCTTCCACCATTATTTTCCTGCCTTAAAGCCTGCCATCCATGGTCTTAACCCTTAAAACCATGAATCAAATTAAATCTCTGCTCCTTTAAATTGTGGCTGTTAGGTAATTTGCCCCAGCAAAAGTAAAGGTAATACAATAATACAACCAGATATGTTTTATTGTCGTTTATTAAAATAAATACATAATGATCAAACATCTGTTATATGCTATTCAGTATGCTAAGGAAGGAGAAATACCATAAACTTTCATATTGTGAATATTACTCAGCTTTTTGTGCTTGGTCTTTAAGAAGTGCCGTAGAGGAAATTACATGCTGCACTCTCTAACCGTAGATTAAATGATTAAGAGTCTTCAGTTTACCTAAATACTGTAAAATTGGGGTAGGAGCTACTAGAATTATTATTGAAGGCTTTGTCGTAATCTTGCTATGATGCGATGCTGTTGATTGAATAAATCTCCACTTTAGTATTGAAATTTATATGAATTTATTTAGTCGACATAATTCAAGTCAACTCTGAAGACTATGCAGTTGAAGACTGTGAATCTCTGCAGACCATGCAATTGAAGGATAAGCATTTGGACAAACACTTTTTGATAACTGGACTTATTTTAGGGTTATATATTAATGAGATGGAAGTTTTCGCTATTATTCAGCCTCGGAAATTATAAAGCTCCAGAATTTACTTGATATTTACTACATTAAATATGATTTTATGTAATATTCAAAAAACTACCTTAAATAATTTTCAATCTCGAGCACCTTAAAGAAGGAAAGAAGGAAATTTGGCTAAACAAATATTTACATACCAAGGAAAACCATATTAATTGCATAATCTCAAGGTATGATAAAAATTATTGAAATTAGCAGATTAAGAATATATTAAAAATTAAGAAATTGCTCAATTATTTTGGACATGTTGATAAAAGCTATTTTATTAATGAATTCTCTTCCCTGTCAAAAATAAAAACTGAAAACATGAATTACATATATCATTCCTTGATTTGAGACTGAAATTGAATCAATAAATTTAAGCACAGCGTCATTTTAGAATTGCTTATGTTAATTAACAAAATTTGTTATACAGTTAAAGAAATTCAGTAGTATTAATATTTAATTTGACCACTTGGAGCATAACCTGAATATATAAAGCAATTGCTAGGAGATATATATCATGCTACACTCTATATGCAAAGTCTTTAAAAGTAAATATGGCATTATATAGAAAATATGGCATTATTCAAAATATACCCCATTGGAAAGAGAGTCATCATAAGAAATTAAAGGTATTAAATTAGAAGAATGTCAGGAAAGAAAGGAAAATAAGAAAAGGAAAAGTAGAGCCTGAACTGAAGGGGAGAGTGACTAATTTCTTGGCAAAAGACATTAGATGAGGAAATATCTGTTGGCACAGAGCACTATGCACGTGAAGCAGTCTCAGTGCAGGCAGCTGTCCTCCACCTCTATTGAATGTAGACAATTGTTCATAAATGAGTTCATAAATATAGATCTGATTTTAAAACTCTTTAAAACCTAGGATGTTTTGTTACCATTGTCTTTTCCTTTCCTGGTACCTATTATAATGCCTTGATATTATACATGTCTAGCAAACAATTATTGATACAATAACACATGCAATGGAAACAGTCACGGGTTCCCCCCAAGAATTCCTAGAGCTGTACATGGAACTCATGTGGAGGTCGTCTCTGGAACAGTCTCGTAATTATTTAAAAATATTAAATTTAACATTTCAGGGAGGATGGTGGTGACTCTGCGGTCTCTGGATGGATTAGTTTCTTTGTGAAAGGCACCTTTGTAGATTAGAGTCATTTTGTCATCTCTAGGAATTGGCTTGATCTGGCAGAGGCAGGGTCTCCAGGGCTAGAGAGGCCCCAGATGTCAAACCATCAGAAATATAGTAAATAAAAATGTATGATTAAGAGAGTTGGACAGACTGGATATGATTCTTAATTATCTCTGAAGAGTACTTGTATATTTCTAACTAGGGAAACTGATCATAATTATTTAAACAAATTGATCTATCTATACTAATTAATCAATAAACTAATCAATATATACACTGATAAAGCTGAAATATTTTGAAGTAAAAATTATATAGCATAGAATACCAAATTCACCAACTTCACACTTAATGAGTCCTCTCTCATTTTTTGTTCATATACATAAAAATATTTTAATTTATATAATTTATATAATGCATATAGGATTTTATGTTCTTTTTACGTGTATATATGTGCATACACAATGGATTGATGAAGAATAATATCACAACATTTTCTTAAGCAGTAAGTGAATCTTTGCAATTTTAAATGTCAGGAGAGAGATCAATCAAAATAATACATTAAATGGTACCACAGTTATGTAAATATTGTCTTGTTTCAGAATAGCACATTGCAAAGAAAAATTGAGATTACTGGCAGTTACTGTAATGTCCAATCTTATTTTACAGTTGAGCTGAATTTTCACCAGATAAACTTGTTCTCTGAAAGTATTAGCATTAAGAAAAGCCCAGTGTTACAACTGTGCATGCAGAACTGTGATCATCTGAGAAGAAATTTTGCACTGAGGCTTGAGCCTTGCTAAAGCAGGAGTGTCAGAATGGGACTCAGCCAAAGTGGAGGTCAAGGCAAAGGGTAGAACAAATTTATTGGAAGTTACAAGAACATTGTGGAAAGTATTATGAAGACATTAAGTATAGAGAGGATAGTTGGCTAAATTTGGGATAAAACTCCTGATATTAAAAGTAGAGACACTGGGAAAAAGTCAAGAAGACTGTAAGACACTGAGCTCTTTCTCAGGCTTTTGAATAATTTCCATTGAGGCCTTGAAGGCAAGAAGTTAACCAATCAGCATTTTAGGTGACAACTGTTTACCATGGCCCAATTTATGCCTAACAGATGGGGAGGGGGCTTGATTTTCAGTAGAAAGTACAAAGACACACTGAGTAGTTGTTTTTATTTTATGTTCAATACAAGAAAAATAAAGCTACTCTTTTAAATTAAAGAAAATTGAAAACGTAAAGAAAACCCAGATGGAGCACATTTTCCAAAAGGATAAGGTAATCAGCATTTTGCTTAGTGATACAGGTTTAATTACATTAGTTAATGTAGGACGTAAATTTGGGGACTAAGGTCTTATGTTGAATTAAATTTGATTGACTTCACAACATGACCTGAAATTGAAGAAAAGAAACAATTTGACTTTTGAAGCCATCAAAGTTATAAAGCCTCCTTTAAAAATATAATTTTCTTGGGCCGGTGAGATGGCTCAGCGGCGTAAGCGCCTGTCTTGCAAGCGCGAGGGCCCGAGTTCGACTCCCGGAACCCACATACGAAAAAGGGGCCGGTGATATCGCTCAGCGGCACGGGTGCCTGTTGGTGCGCGAGGTCCTGAGGTCGACCCCCGGTACCCACAAAAAAAAAAAATATATATATATATATAATTTTCTCTTGGGGAAGTTTGATTAAGAACTTTTAAGAAGGCTGTCAGCAAATGCTATAATTTTCCAATAATTTGGAAAGGACTTATCTGAAGATGGAGATTGCTATTCAGACAAAAGTGGAGAAAATGTTATTTGCAACCCCAGGTAGGGGAAAGGAATAATTTCCAATTTATATGCAAAACCACAAATATGTATAATCCATTCCTTCTGGCTCAATTAGTTAAAAATAAAAGAGCGTGGATGAGAGAGACCAATTTAGTGACACTGTATGTGAAGCATAATATTGGTATTTCTAAATGGAGCCAACTAATTGGCTACATCACTAGTTTTGCAGTCTAACAAGTCACACATGAGCTTTCCCATGGGCCTAACTACAAAGAACCCAAGCCAAAATTTATAGAAGTCAGTGAACGTGAAACATCGGCATATATTCATTCCAGACTACCTGCTTAAAGATTCATCAGATATAGAACTAAATTTATGAGATTGGATTCACAGTAAAGGAGAATGTTAATTTATATCTACACTTTCCTTTTTATTTGTCAGAAAAGAAAAGAATATAGCTTTCATAAGATTGAAAATGAAGTCTAAATGAAGCTTGCTGTGCCAGTTTTTCTTCAAGCTCATCCTCTTCCCTCTTTTTCTCTCCCTCTCTCTCCCACAGACAAGAGTTAAATGTTAAGTTTACACTTAAAGAGCTCACATTTATTCATAGGCAAGCTTCCTGTAGTTCAAATTATTGCAGAAAGAGGGCAGCTTTACTTTTTAATCCAAAATCAATGCTATCTATACCGTGACCAGTGTAAAAAAGAGAGTAGAAAAGTTGCAGCCGGACAAATAAAAATCATGCCTAAATAGGAAAATGTCTCATGTGCCTGCCTTATTAGCCTAATAAATTTACCTTTTCTGTTTAAGTATTGGTGCCTTTTAGTCTTTAGACCTAAGCCAAAATCAGTATGTGCTCCATTCTGACAAACCTCTTATTCCTAGTCCATGACCTTACTTTTTATTGCATAAAGTTATAGAAATCACCACTTATTTTCCCTTAACTGCACCTAAATTTGTGCTTATATCCATGGTATCTTTTTACTGTCTGTCACTCTCAAAGTTGAGTTTTACTTTTACTTCAGTATTATCCTTTCACATTGTTGTTTATGACACTATTAAAAATATACCCCATTGGAAAAAGAGTCCTCATAAAAAATAAAAGGTACTAAATTAGAAGAATGACAGGAAAGAAAGGAAAAGAAGAAATGGAAAAGGACAGCCCCAAGCCAAAGGGAAGAGTGGGCTAATTTCTTGGCAAAAGACATTAGACTTCCTGATTCATTGCAAGTGGTAAGTCTATGTGGGCATGGATATCGGGATGTTCAGATTGATAATGGCTTGTTCTAAATAATTCTGTACCCTGGAAATGTGTATGGAACACTTAAATTTTAAATAATGAAGTAAGAAAAAGTATTTTTTTGATTAAATATTAACAAAAGTTATTGATCTTTTGTTACAATATTCATCCTCTTTATGTAGTTTGGCACAGTCTCAATCTCTTGGAGAGTTTCTCCCGATATACTCTTTTCTTATTCTACACGCAGTCTTGGTAATTGCACCTACTTTATGGTATCAAGCATGATTATATTCAAAATCTTTTTTTGTCTAATACAATAGCTTCTTTGGAAGCTGAGAAGTACATAACAAGTTGCTTACTCGTGCTTGATATTTCAGCCTCACTATATTCTAGCTGTAAAATGTTTGTCATTTAAATCTATTATTTATTTTATATTTTTATTTCTATTTCTATCACTAAAATCTATCTCTTTGTCCAACCAAGAATCTGAATTTTTCTAGATATCTTCCTATACTGCAACATGGAACATTTTTTGCATGTTAAATGTGCCAAGCACTATAAGGTGTGATTAAAAATATGGGGTCTGTTTAATTTTTTTGTGATTTATAACAGTATAAGACACATTATTGCCATTAATCCCCCTCAAATCCTCCTCTTGCTTCAAACACATTTATCTCATTCTTTTTTCCACTTTCTGAAGCAGTTCTGGAAATACTATTTTTGTGAATGTCTTTAGTTATGGTATTATGGCTGCTGTGATGTGCTGAACTGATTCAAAATGTTTACCTTTCATGGATATTTTGGTTGTGAGGAAGAGTCAGAAGTCACAGAGTTCCAGATCTGGTGAATAAGGTAGATAAAAATACAGTGTACTTTAAAAATTTTTTATTAATATTTGTTTATGGTACATAGTAATTATTTTCATTTTGGGAAATTTGTACATGTGTTTATTGCACAGGACTACTACTCACCCATAAATAAGAATAAACTTGAGAATAAAAGAGAAAATGGCAAGATTGATGGGATAAATGTGCTCCAAGTGAGGAGGAATATTTTGAGATGGTTTAATGACAATGTGTCCTTTGCAGTAATGATAATTTTATGCAAACACACATATGTTTTGATCCACACTTATATATCAGTAAATTTTCTTATGTGTGTATTAACTTAGCCATTCCTAATGTAATATTTGATAATATTGTGAAAAATTTTTAAATAAGAGTACATATTTTAAAAGTCCATATAAATATCCATACATTTATTAAAGTATATATACATACATGAAAGTATAAATACACAATTATATAAGATATTAAAAGTATTTATGTTTTGTTTATATTTATAAATATGGGTGTGCAAATTAAGATGGACCATGCAGTACTGAACTACATATATAAATAATTCTTCTTGGACGTATATTTTTCCATATGAAAATATAGGACAAAATATAAGAATGAGAAACCACCTACATCAGACATTTTATGTGTTTTCACACACACAATTTGGGAAGATACATATGTTTAAACATCACTTTCTCTATGAAGCCTTGCCTCTTTGCCTTATTTACAAATGCAAAACCTTCACTTTCTCTCCCTTAGCCTGGTCAACTGTTTCTGATTTGATTTTCCCATAGTACCCAACACCAACCAACACACTATTTACAGTTCTTTATTATTACTTGTGTATCTTCTACCACAGGTGCCAAAGGTATCTGAGAGTAGAAACTTTAATATGTTTTGATCATGGTTGTGTCTGCAACAGGTAGGATAGTACATAATAAAGGCTTATCATGTATAAGCTGAACACATCCTTTTGTGTTGGCGATAATGGCTTTAATAAGACATCGCTTTCAAAATGTTTAGTTTGTGACTTTTATTAGTACATGTTTGCAGTACATGATGATAACATTCACTGTAGGGAACTGGTACTTGTACATAGCATTTTTCAGGTCCCTTCTTTTTCCCCCTTCCTCCACCTCCTTTCATTTTTCCAGCATCAGATTCTTTTATTTATCTTATAAGACCTTGTGAGGTTAATTATCATATATACAGGATGAAAAACAGAATAACAGGCCAAAGAACATATAAAGCATGTAAGACAATTGTACTAAGTTGAGGTCCACTTTTAGATACATTGTCCATGCTGGATTGTAATACATAAAAATATGAAAATAAAAGAAATGTTTATTTGTGTCATGTATGAATAACCTTATTCAATTTTTACAATTTTTATAAGAAATACTTAAGGTAATATTGTCCACAATTTTTAGTAAATGGAGATATTGAAATTTATTATTTTCAAGTTATTTTCTTAAGAACACATTGAGGGAAAATATGGATTCATACCCACATTTATTCAATGTGAAAAATACATGTTTTTACCAACTAAACTATTCCAGCTTCAAGCAGTACAAAGCAAGACATGTTTGTGTCATTACTAGGCTCACATATGCCATTAAATCTGCTAATTTTGCAACAGAGGATTTCTGCTAGAATTGGGTAGACCACTGAACTAAATAAAAAAATAAATTCTAAAAAGGAGACCATTGTTAGCAGTCCATTGCTTCAGTTGGTTAACATGATGGCCATCCAGCCATTTTTTTTTATTTTCCCTCAAATGTATAAGAACCTAAATCTTTGGGAAAGTTTAGTGTAATGTTTATAACAAAAGAAGAAAAAAACTAAAGTGATATGAATTTGTTTCGATAATGTTCTTTTCATTGAATTATATTTTCTTCTTCATTTTTAATAGTTCTCTCAAGTTTTATGTGTTGTGAAAGCTAACTTGTTTGTTTGGCTCCTTCAGGGATCAATCATTTGTCAAAAATGTGCCAGGTATCTGTTATTGGTATTGGAGATACGGCAGTGAACAAAATAGAGCAGAAAACAAAACAAAACAAACAAACAAAAAAGAGAACAAAAAACCCCTCTCATATAGTGCTTATCACTTTTTATTTCATGTTAACTTATTTCATAAGACCAACAGGCAGGATTCTGCTCTATTCTAGTCTTTTCCTTTCCTTTCAGTGAGTACAGAACCAGGAGAATTTTCCACTTGTATTTCTATAATTTATAGTACCTGACTTCAACAAAAAGAAAACAAACACTTGAAATTTTCATTTTTAGCTACCTTATTTTGATTAATCCATGAATTGTAGTAGGATTCTTTTTTATTTTCCAAGATAATTCAATTGTTATTAATGTATATTTTTTCCTTTAAAGGTATTTGTTTTATTTGACACTTTCTTAAACCATATACTGTCCCTTCTATTATTTTAGAAAGTTCAGGATGTTTGTATAGATTACAGAACTAAATAAATGTTTGAAACAAAACCTCATAATCACAAAATATTCCAAAGATTTCTATGTTCCCATTGTTCTTAATATTTGTTATTATTATTTTAGTTGAAATGGTATTTTAACATATTTCCTCCATAATTTAATGAGATGTTAGGATCCATTAATTACAGTTTTACTTAATCATAATTGGAAATGTATGTAAGTTTATAGACTAAAACATCAATAATATTTTCTGTCCACAAGTGGAACTTAAATATAATTATAGGTCACTTGCAAAGGCACCATATCCTTAAATAAGATTGAGGAGTCACCATTGAGTGGCTCAGTGAAAATAATTAAGTGAATTAATTTGCATTCATTTAAAAATAAAACCATATAAATCATAATTATAGTGATATTTGAGCTAAAAATACTTAGTAAAATAGCCAAAAATTATATAGTGTTTAATATTTTCATTATCACTGTTAAATAGCAGTACTTTTAAGCTCTAAACTAATGAAAATTTCTAAGTATGTCTGCATTACAATATCAGGTCAAGTTAATTCATCTCTATGCTTTCTCTCCAGTGAGATATCTGTCCTGCTAATTTGGTATAAAGAAAGTTTCCTATGTACTGTTTTCATGTAACTATAGATCCATTATTGTGTTTCCCACAATCCAGGCTCTCAAAATTATACACTGCTGGAAGTGAGGCATTATGAATATCCAATTTAAGTTTCTTTTCCCCCTGTAAAATAACTTCCTAAAATGATACTGTTTACCTAGAATAATAGGTAACCCCAAAGTGAGGTTGTGAGTCTGTAACTGAATATTTTGTATGCATATTGGGTATAAGTGGGAAACAAGATTTTAAGAACAGATTATCTAGGTTTTAAAGTACCTAGAATAATTCCAATGATCACTGAAAGGACCTTTTATTATTATTTGATGTATTAGCTTTCCTGTAGCCAGGGCACAAATATCTCACACCTACAACTTAAAGGAGGAGAGGTTTAAGTTAGTTCACAATTTCAGGGGATTCAGTCCATGGTCAGCAGGCTCCAAGGTAGAAATATCATGGCAAAAGGGCACAAGGAACAAAGGTGCTCAGGTCACAGTGGCTGGAAAACAGAGGAGAGAAATAGTGCTAAAGTGGAAGAAGTCAGAGACCATATATAATGAACAAGTTCATGCCTGCATAACCCACACAAACACCCAAGTGTGCCCACAGTTCCTCTAGGCAGCTCCCAAGTCTATAAAGTTGACACATGGTAGTTTATCCTCCACACTTGTACTTGGGATACTGACAAGAGGGATGGAGTTAGGGAACTAAGGACACTAAGTAGTAGAATATGACATGGAGCCAGGCTTAGGGAAACCTAGATCAGAAGGATTAAAAGAATGGAAACCATTGAGTACTTTTAAATTAAGAATCAAAAAATGTGAATGTTAACCTAGGAAGTCAAGACTGTTAGGAATGTTCAATTAACTAATTAATTTTTCTACCTACTTATTTATTCTTTAAATTCAACAGAGTACTATTCTCTAGGCATGGGAGCAGATATGAGAAAAACCTCAAATTTCACCTTTATGGGTTTAAGTATCTCAACCACCTTCGATTTTAGCTGACCAAGTATGGTTCAGTCTCCTGAGATTCTGCTCTAGTGCACCTGGAGTGGGAACTCAGGCACCAGTAGAATGTGCAAAGTATTCCAAATGTGGAGATAAGAGAATGCTAGAATTAAATTATTAGCCATTAATTTCTGTGGAACCAAATGCACATGAATGCAAAGGCCTTAATTGCATTTTTCTTGAAATCTATGGCTTTCCCTTTCCTGTGCACACATAGGCCGAAGCCTTGCACAGGTACTTGGGTTGACTTGCTTTTAGTTTGGGTAATGACATTGAGAGATAACATTGAATTGGGTCATTGTTATTGCTCCTTTCACTACTATTTCGAACTCTAGCTTTAAGTGCTTCTAAACTTCCAACCGTATAGCACTGAGTAGTTTCTGACTGGGACAGTCATTCAGTACATTTGTTCACCTACTCACTCATTGATTTCACACTTGCAGCAGACTTCTGTTCTGCAGTCATGCCTTGGAAGTCACATGTGTAATGCAGAGATGATCCTCGGCCTAACAGTCATTGTTGTGAAGTTGAAAATTAAGGATTCCTTAACACAATGCCTCATATAGAGTACATTTTCTAAAATAATAATGATAATGATTACAATAATGAATTTTTTATGTCTTATAAGTAAAAATCATCTATTTCAGAATGTTAGCAACTGGGTTCATGCCTTGATTCTTTCTTTTCTTTTTTTTTTTGTGGATACCGGGGGTCGACCTCAGGACCTCGCACGCCAGCAGGTGCCCCTGCTGCTGAGCGATATCACTGGCCCTTTTTTCGTATGTGGGTACCGGGAGTTAAACTCAGGACCTCGCACTTGCCAGGCAGGCGCTTATGCCGCTGAGCCATCTTACTGGCCCCATGCCTTGATTCTTAAATGAGTAAATCTCTACTTTTTCACCTTGCATGGTTTCACTGAAACTGTGAAATTATCTTCTCTATTTAAGAAATATGTAGGTGTATATACTTTTTCCTAGTGAAACTATAGAAAGAAGGAATAGTTTTTGTCTCCTGAGGGGCAATTCTGATATCGCAGGGTTTTAGGTATAGATGATAATTTGTATTTAGCATGCAAATTGTACAGTTTGTGGTGTTCTGCAAATCTTCCCTGAGCTTTCACCAGTTTGATTTTTCCAGTGATAATTACTATTCACTGCGCACCTGTCATGCACAGAATTTAGTGCAGGAAATCTAAGACTTATCTATCTTTCCTTATATTTAATAGGTTAAGAGACAAAACCTGAAAAACTTATATTTCAGAGAGAAGGGAGGAGATCTGCTCAAGAGAACAAGGTCAGTGTAGAACTGAGATTCCACATCAGGGTTGCTTTTTCTGTATCCCTAAATGACAAACTATTTTAATATATTGATTCACTTATCATCCAACTGCTTAAATTGATTTAACATTTGGAGGCCAATATTTAATTTGCTTAATTCAGAGAATATCATTTACCTTAGTGCATATATCATTTTTGGACATCTAAACTACAACTTTGTGTATCCACACACTACAATATTGCAAATGATATTCTTATTTAATTATATGTAATAGCAACAATAGACATCTCACCCTTGCTACCATAGGAGATAAATACAAAAAAGGAAACCCACCTGGGCCTTCGTATAAATACTGATTTTCATATACAGCAATTATTGTGATATAAATGGCTAGAGATAATTTAAATGGCTATGTAACTCTGAAATTTTTTAAAAATTTTAGTAAGATATTAATCCTTAATTGAAGGTAAAACATCTTTTAAATATGGGTTCTTGTGTGTGTGTGTGTGTGTGTGTGTGTGTGTGTATGTGTGGAGGGTGGTTCATTATAGAAGAATCAAGTGTGATTCCCACAATTCAAAAACTTCAGTAACAATGGAAATATAGATACATACCATATACATTTAATTATATAGTATAGGTAGATATTTCACTGTCATAAAAATAATTATAAAATATGGACATAAGTGTATTTTAAACATTGCATGAAAAGTGGTATATTGAGGATCATGCCTTATTTTCTTCCAGTATGCAGGAAACATTACAGATTTTTTTAAAAACTGAATTGGCATATGAAGTAGAAGAATATAGAAGAAGAAAACAAATGGCTCAACTCGGAGCTTGAAATCTTCAGGTTTTTTGGCTAGAAACTTGTTTACCTATTTTTTTCTTTACTCTCCTCACAATCATTTCATTCTTTCTTTCTAACAATAACCTTG
Source organism: Erethizon dorsatum (assembly GCA_028451465.1). NCBI lineage: Eukaryota > Metazoa > Chordata > Mammalia > Rodentia > Erethizontidae > Erethizon > Erethizon dorsatum. The sequence continues at coordinate 16,939,645 of CM051824.1, forward strand.
CATGTTCAAGACCTTGATTTATCAACTTATCTCTGCTCTCTTGAGCTCTTGACATTATTTCCAGTTTCCTCTCTGCTCTAAGTCAATTCAATCAGTTGGTCTTTGATCATGATCTAGTTGCTAAAAAGTAGATTTTTAGTTCTTTCTCATACCGAGGTCAGATTATTAATTCTCCCTTTACAATTTATTAGAACCGGACTGTACAATGAATATAAAAGTATTTATACGTGATGCTGATATTACACACAAGCATACACACACACACACACTTCATGAGTGTATATTTATTTCTAAGGAGTTACTATACAGCATAGCAATAAGTGACTAGGAGTTCAGATTAAATCAATAGGCTGAATTTTCCAGTAATAAAGGAATGTGTGGCAGTATAGGCTTCATGAGAATGCAAGACCAAATCTATATTATATGGAACCTCAGCTGTTTTGTTTCCTTTTGCCCCCTATACTCCTCCAAGTCCTTTAACAGTAAGAATGTTGCTAGAGGTTGTTTATTAGCCGGCATGGTGACAGAAAGTGGAACAGTTCACTGCCTTTTGTTTATTTCATGTGACTGTGGTGGAAGGCCTACATCAGGTTCTCCGTTAGGTATCCTATACTCTCTCACTTAAGAAGTGAAAGGCAGGAAGAAGAGTCATTTGTAAAAAAAAAGAAACATGATGGAACAAGGGATGATGGACGGCGCCATAGTTACAATCAGCTTTAAAGTCATTCTGATATGCAGACAATTTGCTTCAAGAGAATTAGTTCACAGTTAAGAAACATACCTGGCTTTTGATTTTTTTGTTACTTTGGGTGCATTTGACCATCATTAGAATTTGTCACTACCAAGTAGCACAGGGCTCTATTTTCAGGAACACAAGAACTTAGGATCAAACTAACTTGAAAGTAAAAAATTTATGATTTCAGAAGAAGAGATTTGTGCATAAAGTGACATTCTACACTGTGTTGTTACTGGAAGATGCAAAATATAAAATGATGGAAATGATTAAAAAATGTCTAAGAGCCATATCCAGACAGTGCCTGGCAACAGAGGAGTTTGGGGACACCAATGTGTCATGTAAACTGGTATGAACATGGGAAACCATAATCAGAGTTGATGAACATATTGAGTCAAATAACATATTTCATGCCTTTGTGTGATATGACTTTAATTAACAGTGCATGCATTTTTATTGCATCAATAAAAGTCTTAGGAGTACATCTGTTTCTGGTTAAATTACCAGTTCATTCTTTTTTTTTTTTTTTTTTTTGTGGGTACCGGGGGGACGACCTCAGGACCTCGCGCACCAACAGGCACCCGTGCCGCTGAGCGATATCACCGGCCCCTTTTTCGTATGTGGGTTCCGGGAGTCGAACTCGGGCCTTCGCGCTTGCAAGGCAGGCGCTTAAGCCACTGAGCCGTCTCACCGGCCCACCAGTTCATTCTTTAGAGACCATCTTGAGAATTCTTGCTTCCTGGGAACAATGATAATTATTTCATCCTATTAGTGTATCTACTGCTAATGTGCACAAATAGGCATCAAATAATCTATATATACGTTGGATGGGTTTGTGTCATCCCAATTTATTATCATAATCCTCTCAATGTCAGAGACTGTGTTTCCAATTTAGAAATTTTTAATAAATAGTGGAAGGATTTCCATTGATTTAACATGAACATTGTAACATATGTAAAGTGATACACTGTAGATATAGACCCTATTTTAGAGGAAAAGAAGAAACGTATATTTTACAGAATTTCAAATGGTAATTTAAATTACAATCATTAACACATAGCTGATTATCAATATAAACTCTGGAAAACTTTGAGTAGTGTTTTGACAATTTATTTTTATTTATTTTTCAACACCCATTATCTATTCAAGAAATGTACAGGTGTTGCCTTATCCTCAGAGCACAGTCAATGACTTCTTGCTCCCTGGGCCATAAGTAATTCTGCAGCAATTTTCTGAATGTTTGGAAAAGCAGAGGATGGACAGCAGATTCATTGCTAGAAATATAATCTCTATAATGGCCTTTGTCACATTTTGCAGCATATAAAACATTCCTGGGAGAAAAATGTGACTCACTTAGTTTGCAGTGAGCTCTTTAGGGTCCATCCGTCTTCACAGATGTGTCAGGAAAGACACTAAAGGCATGGTAGAGTGTGTTCTTCAAGGGACTTTCATTTACTCTTTAATGCAACAACCATTTATAAAATACTGCTGGAGAAAACAGTCATTTAAAAGAAACTCATCACTGGCAGTATTATCATATTCTGAAAGTCTGTACAAATGAAAGAAGCCAAAGCTTATTTTCACTTCCTCAGAAGTCTTCTACTGATTACCCCCTTCCAGTCCTGGAGAACAATCACAGAGGATGGAGGGGAGGGCACAGCTAATGTTGGATTCACAGCACCTGTTGCAATGTTGTGCTGAAACTATAGGGCCTTCCTCCACATGTTAATGCACTTTGATCTTCAGAAAGCTATGATGTCAATGGAGGTCTTGCTACCCATATCTTTCTATGTGATGTGCCATAATTATCTTACTGAAAAAAAGGACAAGATGAAAACACATCTGGCTAGAGAAATATAAATATCCTTTTTGTGGGTGTGTTTGTAAATAAAATATTATAAACAAGTGACTGAAAAGAGAATAGATACCTATTTCCAGTAAACAAACATAAGTATGACTATTTGACATGAAACAGCTGGAGGATTTATTTCTGTTCTCTGAAATAAAATTTATGCTTTTTAAAAATGATACCTCTGTTACTGAAATATCACTGGTATATAAAAATCTTATCTATCCATCCTTTGTATGTGGGTATAATGCACAATTCGAAGTTTTTATGTAAGTATATATTTTAAAATTATTACCACAATTGTTACTTCAAATATCACATCACATAGTAGTAGCTAGTGTGCATGTGTGTGTGTGTGTGTGTATGTGAGTGTGTGAGAGACATAAGCTTCAGCTTCTTAGCAAATTTCAAGCTGACAATACAGTGTTTTAAATTATTATTCCCATACGGTGCATTTGATTTCCAGAATTATTTCTCTTATGTGAGTGAAACTTTATATCCCCTAACCAAAATCATTATACATTTTCCTCCCCTCCAGCACCTAGTAACCACCACCCTACTTTCTGTTTCTATTACTTTGACTATTTTAGATTCCACATATAACTGAGACCATACAATATTTCTTTTTTTGTGTCTTGCTTACTTTGTTTAGCAAAATGCCTTTCAGCTTCATTGTAATAGTAAGCTCTAATTGTCAACTTGAGAGCTTGGGAGTAGTCACCTAGGAGATTAGTAAAGAATGTGTCTGGTTGTGTTTGGGTGAGTTTGGGTTCTACATCTGGTCCTTGGACCTTCCTCTGTGGCACTGTTCCCCTATCCTTCTCAGTTGCTATGAAGTAAGCAGTTTTGCCATGCCTTTACAGAATGATATTCCTGCCTTGGAGCCAGTCTTCCATGGACTAAATCCCCTGAAACTGTGAGCTAATTAAGCCATTTCCTGTTTTAAAATTTTGGTGTTGGTATTTTTCCCTAGTAGTAGGAAAGTTGGTACCAAGAGTGGAGCCATTAGCAAGAGTGGAGCTTGTGATTCAGAAGTGTTTGAAACTGGCCTCCAGGAGAAGTTTGGAAAGGTTTGGAGATGTAGCCAAGAGAAGCCCAAGAATTCTGTAAGCAGAGTCTGATGAGTGAATCTGATAAGAAGTTCGAAGATCAAAGTGCAGTAGAAATATTTTCAATAAGGGAATGCAAGTCACTCTCTGGTTAAAAAAAAAAAAGCCTAAGTTTTGCTTATAACTTGAGAATTATTGAGAGATTGAGTTTAAAGAAAGTGATCTGGTAGAGGAAGTTCTGACAGACAAATGTTCAAGCTTTGCCATGAATATATAGTTAGCAGGACAAAAATATTTGAAAAACTTAAATTTAGGCCCTAAGGAACCGTATGTAATATTCTGGAAAAGGAGGTGTGGCTGCTGAAAAGATTAGCACCACTGAAAAGAAACCAAGTACTTTGTATAGAGACAAGAAAAATACCTTGAGGGCATCTCAGGAACCTGTAAAACCTCACCATTGCAGACATTGTAGTACACAAGTGTAAACATTTCATTTGATAGAAGAACCCTGGGTCCCCTGCTTATGAAAGGTCCTCTAGAAAATTGGTTCCATAAGGTTCATTTCACTGTGTTTAGCCATCCAGGCCTTCAGAGGCGATATTCAAAGGACCCTGGGTAGTGCTGGACCTGGTGGCACACATTGACATTATTCCTTCATAGTGGTTATTTAAGCATGTAGAATGTAAATGATTTGGTGTCAGAGAGACTTCCACCCAGATTTTAAAGGAAGGCCAAGGGTGCCAGGCACTATTCCCCTGAGAAGTGGGAGCTTGAAGTTGTGGAATGAAGCCAATGGTGCAGTGGAGAACACAAAATATCTGAGATGAAAAGAGCCAGAAGTATCTGCTGAGGAAACTGCAGGCCACAGGAGAAGCCAGCTCAAGAGCAGCTACAAAGGCTGAAACTCACAAGGCCATAAGAGTAGGAATTCCTAAGCCTTCTTGAATTTCCATCTTATAACCATGTTTTCTGGATGCTAGACATGGAGCTACAGGACTTAATGTTTGCTGTAGTTAATTTTGGTCATCTTTTGTCCTTTTCTTTCTATTACCCTACTCCTCCCTTTTAGAATGGAAATGTTTATCCTGTGGCATTGTATCATGGGATCATTTAACTTGTTTAGCATTATTGTTAGTATTTTTTTTTTTTTTTTTTGGTGGGTACCGGGGGGTCGACCTCAGGACCTCGTGCGCCAGCAGGTGCCCGTGCCGCTGAGCGATATCACCGGCCCCTTTTTCGTATGTGGGTTCCGGGAGTCGAACTCGGGCCCTCGCGCTTGCCGGGCAGGCGCTTAAGCCGCTGAGCCATCTCACCGGCCCTATTGTTAGTATTTTTATAGGGATTCACAGCTAAGAGTTTGTCTTTAGTTTTACAAAAACGTTTTGATTTGGACTTTTTAGTAATGCTCAGACTGCTGAGACTTTGGGAAAGGTACAATTGCACTTTGTTGTGTGCAAGGTAGTTGAGTCATGTTAGGAAGAATTATGAACTTATAGTCTTTATTCATTTGGAGATTAAGTATGGTTTGTGGGAATGCATTTGGGTGTCAAGTTGGCAAGGGGTGGGATGTGATGGTTATGCATAATTGTCATCTTGATTGGTCTGGGAACTGCCTAAGAGATCAGTAAAGCACACATCTGGGGATGTCTGGGAGGGCTATTGAAGCATGACTTTGGAGTCCATACATGGTCACTGATCCTTTCCTTTCTGGCACTGTTCCCCTGCTCTGCTTATCAGGCACCATGAAGTAAGCAGCTTTGCAAATTCTTTATGTCATGGTGTTCCTGCCTTAGAGCCAGAAGACAATGGACCGACTCTCCTAAAACCATGAGCCAAGTAAATCATTTATCTTTTAAATTGTGGGTATTGGGTATTTGGTCCCAAAAAGAGAAAAGCTTGCTAATACGTTCATCTATGTTGTTAAAGATGGTAGGATTTCCCTTTTTAGTACTGAATAATATTCTGTTGTGTATGTTTATATATAATATGTGCATATAAATAGACTATATTTTTATATTCATTCATTCATCCAAGAGCCTTAGTTTATTTCTATAATTTAGCCATTAGGAATAGTATTGCAGTAAACATGGGGTGAAGACATCTTTAATGATCCTGGTTTCTTTTGTTTTGTATATAAAATCAGAAGTTGGATGACTGGATCATATGGTAGTTTAATTTTTAATTTGTTGAAGAGCATTCATAATGTTTTCTGCAACGACTCTACATATCTGAATTCCCACTGAAAGTGTACAAATGTTCTCTTTTCTGCATATCCTTGACAACAATTTTTATCTATCATCTCTTTGATAATATACAATTTAAGGGTTGTGAGGTGATATTGTATTGTCATTTCGATTTATATTTTTCTAATTGAAGACATGAGACACATTTTCACGTGCTTGTTGGCCACTTGAATTTTTAAATTTGAGAATTGTCTATTTTGGTCCTTTGCACATTTTGTAATTTGGTTTACGGGGTTATTTGACATCCAGTTATATGAGTTTTTTAAATTTAAATACCATTATTTATTACATACATGGTTTGCAAACATTTTTTTCCATTTCATAGATTGGAATTTCATTTTGCTGATGTTTTCCTTGTTGGTCAGAAACTTTTTAGTTAGATACACTTTCTCACTTATTTATTTTTGTTTTTGTTGAATACATTTTTGGTGTTAAAAAAAAATTCCCATCATCAGTCACAAATAATTTTGCTCTTTGTTTAATGTAGAATTTTTTATATTTCCAGGTTCATAATTGTCTTCAACATATTTTGAGTTAAATTCTTGTGAATGATATAAGATAAGGTTACGATTTTCTGTAGTGACATGAGATGTTGAATTTTCCTTGCATTATTGAAGATGCTACTCTTATTTCATATTATTGGTGCCTTTGTCAAAAATTAATTGACCATATATATTTTTTTCTGGACTCTATATTTTGTTCCATTGGGTTACATATCTTTTTACTTTGAGTACCACACAGTTGTGATTAGTAAACATTAGTATAGTTTTAAATTAGGATGTGCAATGCTGCTAGCCTTGTTTTTATTGATCAAGGTTGTTTTAAGTACTTAGAGTCTTTTGTGGTTCTATATTTATCTGTTTTTATTTTGAAAATGCCACTGGGATTTTGGTTGGCGTCACACTGAATTTATAGATTGCTTTGGATGGTACGGCCATTTCAATATTAATATTTCCAATTTATGGACAGAATATCTTTCAAATTATTCTTTTCTATTTAAATCCCTTTCATCAATATTTTGTAATTTTAATACAAAAGTCTTTTGTTTGATTTATTCTTTAATTACTTCGATTACATTTTTGGTAAAAGCAAAAATGTTCTATGGAAGAAGTCACAAAAGACTGAACACTTCTCTTTTTCTGAATGTTACAATGGGAAAGTGGTACTACCTGGGAAAAAATACTTCAGCAATATTTTCTTAGCTCTCACTATCCTTATTTTGCCCATTAGGGACCTCAAACTTTAGCACCATTTCCAGTAGCATTTTCTACCTTGAAGCCCGAGACTCTCGTTTTCTAATTTATTCCTTGGGACCTAACTCGCACAATGTCCTTCATCTAACATTGTAATAATAAACTAAATGATAAAATTTAGCCAAGTGTCTAAGCCAAGTGTCAGTGGTTGTTAGTGGCTTACAACATTATAGATGATTCACTGAAGATTTGTCAGGGACAAAAAAACCTGCACACTAGCACTCCATAAAAGTAATTAAGTAAAAAGTTGTTGAGGTAGATGTAGATTTAAGAAACGACCTTATTGGTGTTGGTATATTTTAGTCACTTTGCAGCACACAACTCTCCTTTTTACCTCAATGTTGTTTCCTTCAGATACACCTCCTTTGAGTCTATGTTGTCCTTAGTCCCTTTCTCATGTTAATTATGGTCCACATTGTGTTATTTTAAAAAGTGCCATTGCCATTTCTAGATAACAACCAACAAAGATAGGAAGTTCAAAGGCATGAAAATCAAACAAACTGAATCTTGCAGTAATTTTCTTTGTAATCCTCACACTAGAAGTATTGACCTATGTGCTGCTAAATCAATAGAGATCCAGTTATTTTGTTAAGCCACATTTCAACATTTCAAGAGACAAGGAATAGAGGGATTCTTCATTTAAGGCAGTTGTGCAGTATTTTAATCCAGGAATGATTTTTTCTTATGTGAATGAAAACATTCTCCATACCAGACTACAAGAAATAACGAGCCTTGACATCTCTACTTACTTATTTTACTTGGTTATATTTTTTATTTAATACATCTTTTTTCCATTGGAAAGGCAGTGAGGAATAGAAAAATATTTCCATTGGACAAAATAAGTGAGCATTAAAAAAAAACATACACAGTATATGCTAGGCCTCAGTGTCCTTTCACCTGCTAGCTGGAGAAAGCTGTTATGTCCCTGTGCTGTTGTATACAAAAGATACCGCTTGGGCTTACTTCAGACAGCGACAACAAGATCCATCTTTCACTGAACAGTGTTGGAACTATGGAGTATCAGTATATAAAAAAAGACAAAACAACAAATGTGTGACCTCTCCTCATACCTTAAAAACAAACCTTAGCTGGAGATCAAGCATTGGCTTAAATGTCAGAGGTAAAATAATAAAACCTCTGGTTCTATCATTAGTTGGTTAAATGGTGTTATTATGAGTGAAAAACTAATACACGAAGTAAGAAATAATATTTACAAGACAACCAGGTATCAAATGATTCATTTCAGGAAAACATAAAGAACTCTTAAAAATGTACAATAAAAAGTAACATAATGCACCAAATTTTTAAAACAATGGGTAAAATGCCTGGACATTTCACAGAAGAGGAAATTCAAATGACAAATCACAATATGAAAGGAACTCAACATTATTATGTATTACAAATTAATGCAAATTAAAGCCATAGTGAGATGTCATTCAGAATGGTTGAAGGAAAGACTAAAGACATCAACTATAAACTAGGGCTAGGAGTAGCTAAAACATTCACACTGACAATGTATTATCACTTTGGAAAACTATTAGTGAATACCTATCCATGCTAAAAATATAAGACTAAGCTATCCTCATTTACTTTACAACATATGCATTGAAAATAAATAAATAAATACTGAAGAAATAAACAGTAAATTTAAAAAATTAGACAAAAGATAGGTACAATAAAAGATAGGTATAAATGCCCCTGTTTAATTCACAACAACCCCAAACTGCAAATGGCTTAAGGGATATATAATTATATTAACATGGGAGAATTCGGCTGCTGTGGCATCCCACGCTCCCTCGTGCTGTCGGTGCAATGCTGATTGCTGCTGCCAATGGGGCTGCAGACTCACAGCCTTCACCTCACCATCAGTCTCAGGCCCAGGTCACTGGACTTCCTGCCACAGTCTGTGGCTAAAGAGGCAGCATGACCTGCACACATAATATTCTGATAAATTTTAAGAACAAATGCATTTTATAGTTAATTGAAGAAAAAACGCAAATCAAGACACTTTTGGGTCTCACGTTGCCAAAACACGGAGCAATATTTATAAGAATGACACTGCGGGCAATGCTGAATTTATTAGGAATGGCTTAGAGTAGTGACTGTGAACAGTTATTTCTAAAACAATGGCTCTGATTGTTCATTGTCCCATTCATTTATTTGAAGCAAAGAAAAAAAATACCAGAATAGTGCACAGATCACTGAAAAGCCTAATAATACTCAAAATTCACATAATAAATTAATTGATCCTGAAAAAGCATGTTCCTATTTAATGGAAATTTCATAAAAATGGGATAAAGGGAGGTTTGAAAAGTGTTTCTTTATTTACATCAAAGTTAGCAAAGCCATCCACTATGTTTGTGTCATCTACAGAGGAGGTAAACCAAAAGTCTTTTTCTGGGCCATCTAATCTGGGTAAATTACCAAAGGAACATTATTGAGAAGAACTTCCTTTTCGTTGATCAGTGCTCCAAAATCATAGTTGCCTGGATTTTGTGGCAACTAATCAAATAGCAGCATGGAAAGGCCTAGAGTAAACTCCTGGCCACCAGAAGCAATTCTGGAGAAAGGCTAGTACAGTTCCCAGACAATATTAAATCTATTATGTGTGAGAAAATGATGCACACAGTTTTTTTTTTTTTTTTTTTTTTGTGGGTACCGGGGGGTCGACCTCAGGACCTCGCGCGCCAACAGGCGCCCGTGCCACTGAGCGATATCACCGGCCCCTTTTTCGTATGTGGGATCCGGGAGTTGAACTCGGGCCCTCGCACTTGCAAGGCAGGCGCTTACGCCGCTGAGCCATCTCACCGGCCCGATGCACACAGTTTTTCACATTCCATTGAGAATTCATTCCTTTCTCCTTCGGCTATAACCAGGTCGCACACCTTCAGTAGTTCTGTAGATCTCACAAAGCCTTGTCAGAACCAACAGCTACCCATTCAAGTGCCTCTTCAGTAAAGTATACTAAGAAGAAATTTCTGGCAGTCAGAAGTACTCAGTGGGAATGAATATTTGGGGAATGGATTTAATAGGGCTTATGCTTGTGGTGGAAAGAACTTGGCTTTACCAAATGGCCTGGGTGTACCTTCCTCTTTAGGTTACAGGATGATTCATCCCTCTCTACTGAAAACTAGCTGAACTCCATTTTCTGGGACTATTACAGTTGATGGTAATAAAAACTCACCTGCTAACATGTGCATAGATGAAGAGACTGAAGATTTGGCTTAGGACAGCACTACAAATAAGGACCAAGAAGTAATTGAAAGTGAAAATTATAGAACAAAAAATGACTAGACCATGAGACATGATGCTAAAATGAGATAATGGGGTGGTGATGTAGATGATCATCTTCTGATAAGAATGATTTAAGTGAAGACTGTTGTGATGATTTCAGATCTAGAATAACTCCCAAGGAAATTTCCCTCAAGGAAGAAAAGCATGAAAATGTACCATCAAAGAATATATTTGATTTCCCAAGGAAAATGAAAAGGACTTCAATAAAAAATGGATTAATGGATAGATATAAGTGTATCCGATAGGAGTGAATGTGTAAAACATACTTCTCTGGAAATTCATAGCTTAATTTCACCAGATATGTATAGCTCATTTGAACTCTCTCTATCTGGTAATTCTGATGGAACGTACATGTGGGATGAAGAGAGCTTGGAACCCATTGGAAATGTCCACTCTTTTGGCAGGTATGCATCCTCCAAAATTAACAGCATAGATATTTTGAATAAACTTGAATCATGTGACCTCAAGGATGATGATCTTATGTTTGATGTGGATCTGCCTGAGGACATTCCTCTTGACAATGTTGAGTTTGACTATATAAACTGCTTTGAGCAATGAGACAGAAATGTTTGACAGTCTCAGGAAGGATTTTGGAAAAGGTCACTCCAGAGGTTGTCTGGACAAGAGCATTACACCTCAGCCATTCTGACCGCAGCAGAGGCTGTCCTTACAGAGAAGCTCCTTTATGTTGTTTTGAAAGCTGTGGAGAAACTGCTTTTTCCAGGCTCAGAAGATGTTTGTAGATGTACCAGAAAATACAGTGATGCAAGATGTGATGACTCTTTGGCACATGGTCCAAGACTGCACTGCTATAAATTTGAAGTGTCTACTGTGCCAGAGAGATGGATGCAGGTCATTGCATGATATTCAACTATCATTGTTCTCCGGTCAAGAACTAGAAGGTGGTGATGCAACATATAAGAATGAAGATTTCTTAAATGAAAAAAAAAACATGAAAAAATTCAACTATTAGCTCATCAACTTAAAACTCAGTATAACTGCCATCAAAAATCAAAAGAGGAAAAATGTGCATATGCTGATGGATATTCCCACTCACCCCAGAGAAGAATTCCTCCTTGAGTGCTATAGCCTTCTAGCAGCCTTCCCAGACCCAAGAAACACTCCCAGGGAAGATTAACAAAGCCACAATACATGGGAGCCCACAGTGAGTGAGCAGTCCAGGGCATGTGTCAGGGCAGTGCACATCCCAAGGGAAGCTTACATATGGCTTGAAACAAGAAAAAGCAATGGTTTGGAAGACCATCCTTTTTCCTCAACCTCGCACTTCACAAAGGATGTGGCTACTTCAAAATGGCCATGAATGCTCAAGAGTCTTACCATTTAGAAAAGAATAAAAGTAGTGACATGCAGTTTTTACTTTCTTCTCTTCGAACACCTATCCAGCCAAGTTTAGAGGACCAAGCTAAGAAAATTCTAAGAGATCAGTCTCTGCTGGTGGGCTATCTCAGCCATGTCCTTGCAGGTTTTAAGCCATCAATCTTGAGTTCTTTGGTACCACCTCCAGATTTTAAATACAGGTACAATTTCCACTTGTAAGAAGTCACCAATAATCACGCCATGTAATTCAGCAAAACTTTAGCCAACATCTGGTCAAGCAAGTCTAACAAATCTGAAATTAAAAGTATCTAAACTCCACTCCGTTCTACCTGTTTCAAACAAAAATAAATAAGCAACTCCAATCCTACACTACAGCCTCAAAACTTCCAGGCCAAGACAAGCATCCCAAGGACACCAGCATGACAAAAAGAAATCATGCAGAATCCAAATGGTGACTTGCATTCTGGGAATTGTTTGCCCTCTAATGGATATTCTTGTCTTCCTAAACCAAAGATACACTAAGTGCACAGCCATCACCTGCCAATTTGTTTATAAATAATCTGCTGTGTAATAGCTTTATGTGCAATTAGCTACCATGTTGGAGCTTCTATTTGTTTTTTTTGTACTGGAAATAGAAATCAGGGCCTAGCACTTGCCAGGCAAGCACTGTGCTGCTGAGCTACATCCCCGGCCCTGGAGGCTCTATTGAAAGCCTGAAAATTTCAAAATTAAAATGTGAAAGCTTAAAAAGAAGCCAAAATACTACTGTGTACAATATCATAAAATATTTAAGTGCATAATGAAATGGTGGGCACAGAAGCCAGACACACACATCCTATATTACGCTATTTTTAGTATGAAATAAAAGAAGCAACCCATACTTATAAGAATGAGAAAAATGGTTAACACCGGGTGAAGGTTCTTACCTGGAAGGGTCACAAAAACCGGGGAAGTTGACTCTGTAACCAAAGTTAAATGGTATAGGTACATGAATGTCTAAATTCAATGTTCGCACTTTAGTGTACGTATGTTTTCTGTCATTAGAAAAGACTAGAAGGCGGGGGCAGTATAGATAGCGCATGTTTCTTTGTACAGGAAACTATGAGTCCTTTTTTGTCTGGTGCCTGGGTGGGCCCACCACCCATGTTAGAATTAATGTGCGTGTCCTACTGGAGCTCAAATGCAAGGTTTCTTTCTGGCAGAACCTTCCTCAGTCTCTGACCATAAACACATTGAAGTTCTTAACTCTTTAAAGGTCTAAATCTTGGAAGTTAAAACTGCATTTGATTTTTAAACTCTCCTGGATTCTTTGAGTGGCCAGTGGGTAAAGAGGTGTATTCCCTTTGGGCCAGTTTGCTGACTGGCAGGTGTGGCCAACCCATGGCTGACGGACTGCTGGCCCTTTTTTTTTTTTTTTTTTTTTGATCAGTGTTATAGTAAAAATATATGTGAAAAGGGAAGGTTTTTCTAGTTAGATACACTAACTATATTATATATTTTACATGTCTCAAGACAATTCCTCTTCATTCAGTAAGGCCCAAACAAACCAAGAAGTTGAACACCCATGCAAGAAATGTCAATAAAATAAACAGTGCAAGACATGCTACTTGCCATTTATGTAGTAGAAAATTGTGTGTGCAAAAATATTATGGCCAAGCGTGCATTTATTTTTTAAAATTTGTTCTGATATGGATTCCTTTCCGAAGATCTTTTCTTAAATTGCATTGGAACACAAACATACAAGAACACTAAACATGCCCATATTCTTTTCTTTGCTTCCAAAGACTTCTTATATTCATGAAAAAACAGTTTATTTTGGAGCTGAGTCAAAAAAATATATTTTAATAAAACCAAATTTAAACTTAATTTTAAAGAATAGTTGTATTTTATGTGCAAAGCAGGCGTTTATGGGGAAAGAAATGATACTGTACTTCAGGAGCTCTAAAAGGAAAATAATCAGGATCAATTCCACCAGGATTTCATTTATTTTTCAGGAGAGAGCCCACTTTGTACTTATATTGATTTTGTTGACATTTGAAATGTTCCTTTTTTATGATATGTATAGTCTATTTATACCCAGGCATTGCTAGACATATCAGCTTTCAAGGGAAGGAAAAAAAGGTCGCATTGCCAATTCTGTCATTCAGCCACCATGCCATTTCCATTCTTATTTACATACCATATTTCCCCAGAGGCAAGAAGACTTTGGAAAAGAAAGTTAAAGGGAGAAAACAAATAAGAAGGCCAATAGTAAAATTGAGAGTCTCTAAGGAAACAGTAAATTGATGAGGCAAGAAAAAAATAGAAAATCAATGAAGAAGAATTCTAAAGGAAAATATATATAGATAAGGAAAACAGTGATATTAACCAACATTATTTATTTGCCTTTTAGATTACAAAGCACTTTAACTTGATACAAAGCATGGATCTTTTAAATCACTCTGAAGTAGCATAAGGAAGGGAGACAGAAATAGATTATGGAGGAGAAAGGCAGCAAGGGTGGAGAGCAGGGTGAGGAGGAGAGATCAGAGAAGGAGTAGAAATAGAAAACAAAACAAAACAAAACAAAAAAATCCCCAAAGGAAATGTGATAGAATCCATAGGAGCTTTAGGGGTTTGTGACTTGTGAAGATGGTGAAGGGCCCCATTCTTAGAAGGGTCCCTGCTTGCTTTAATTTCCTACTGTCCCTGTTTATAATCCCATTCATTTTAAAACAGAAGCCCTGCACTTTTCATTTTGCAAATTTTGTGGGCCCTGCAAATTTTGTGGACTGCTCTGGCTGAGTTGAATGTTGGCCAAAGTCATTGGAGGGGAAAGAAAGGGGAGGAAAGGGGGGCAAGGGAGGGGAAGAGGGAGGGGAGAGAAAGGAAGTGGAGGGGAGGGGAAAGGAGGGAAGAGGAGGGGTGGGGGGAGGGAGGGAAGAGGAGGGGAGGGAAGGAGATAGACACAGAGAAGCAGGTAAAGGGACGGAGAGCATTAGTACCTACCAGGAGAAAGCCTGTTACTTGCATACTGACTATAATCTGACCTCTGTTGCTGAACTAAAATTCAGTCTATAATCCAGTTTTCCAAGGAAGGTAAGACATTACAACTGAATTCTGAAAAAGAAAGAGAAAGGAAAAAGTAAAGAGGTACAGAATAGGTAGAAAAGACATCCTAGATTCACATTTAAAGGCTTGACTTTCTCACTCTGTTTCTGATTTGAGGTAAACTCCTCTAAATATTTCTGTGAGATGTTCTGAGTGGATGGCAGGGGTGGTTTAGATGGAGATAGTAATGTTATTGCTGGGGTAGAGAGCTTTGATTAATGTTTATCTGTGTTAACTGTAATGTCCAAAGAATAGAGAATTTCCATATTTTGTAATGAAACTGTCTATTATCTCTTCATGAAAGAATGCTCTGTAATAAACCCAAACCTGGGAGAAGGGGGTGACTGATTTCTTTTTAAATCTAAAAACAAACAAGTTGGTAGTTCACAAGATGTAGAGTTATAGTAATGTCTCATAAAATATGAACTCTCAATAGATTGAATGGGATAATTTGAAATAAATTTAACCATGGCCTTGGCAAAGTGCACTTTTAAAATTCAAATATTTTGAGGGAAAATAAAACTCAGATCATGGTGGAAGCTCCTCGCTCTCACTTTGTTGTTTTTCTGGCTTTTGCTGAGTGTAAGAAACTAAGAAAACAGCCAGTGACACTGATCAGATGCCTCGGGCTACAAAGACAAAAATGTCAAAGATCATGGGCACAATTGAGAATCAATTATGCTTCACTTTTTTTCACTTGGGAATGTTTTCCTACGTTGATAAAAGATAGAAAATACAAGTTTCAATATTATATGTACCTGCGACTTCCTGCAGTTCCTCAAGCCTATGACTAAGTCCTGGGCAAAGAAGAGCAAGTTAGAGAAATCAAGAAAATTTGCCTTGCCAAAGCAGTGTGAACTGTGAGTAAAGAAGCATTTAAAACGGTGTTGTCCGAATGTTTGTATCAACCCAGAAAATACATATATTGAAATTCTACCCTGCAGTGTGACAGTATGAGGATATGGGCCTTTCAGAAGTAATTAAGTCATGAGGATGGAGCTGTGATGATTGGGATTGGTGTTTTTATAAAAGAGACCTCAGAGAGCTGGCTCATTCCTTCCTCTACATATTAATATGAACAAAGAAAAACTCTCCAGATATCTAGACATTGACTATTTGTTGGACTGTTGGTTTTTGATCTCAGAACCCCCAAATTTATGAGAAGTAAATTTACGTTATTTGTACACTACCAAGACTGTGGTATTTTGTCATAGCACTCCTTATAGTCTAAGATGAGGAGTAAGCAAAATACCAATTTTATTATATAATAATAAATGATAATTAAAATTTTGATTAATAATTAAAAGAAAATTCACAAACAGCTATTTAATCTTAAACCCATTGATATTGCTTAAAGCTAAAAAGAAGTATAAGCAAAATGGAAAACATGACTTTAAACCTCTGAGAGTTATATTGGGAGAGCTGGATACAATAGGAGCAGATTCGATAGGGGAAGACGACTGATCAATGTGGAGTACTTACAAAATACGATTTTAAGCACTCTGCACAGAGAACAGAGCATATTCTACCCAAAGCTCACACTCATTGAGTACTTTGAGAAAAAACAGTCAAATGGAATTCATCACTTTAAAAGTTTTTAAAAGCTCAGGGAAGAAATACATTGGGAGAAAATCACAATTAGGATCTGAAGGATTTGGAGATAAGAGCTGCCAATATTACAAATAGCTAAATCGTGAACTCACAAGAAGAAAGACTCATTTAAAATATCATTCCCTGACCGAGGAGTTAATAAACTCAAGTAAATTTCAGGTGAATGTTCTTTGCCTCCACTTTCTTTCCAACAGCAGTTAATGACAATAACAATAATGAGGATAATGATAATGAGGATCTGTGGAGTTCACGTGAATGAGGTTCTTTCTGCTCCCATCTTCAAGAAATGCAGTACATAAAAGCTCTAACTGCATTGGATTAATCACAATTTTTCAGTCTTGACCACGTGGTTCTGTCATTAGAAGACACTTCTGTCAACCCCACCTTTACAGGAAATGCTCTCTTCTCATGACAGCCAATAGATATGATGGTGAGCTGTTCTGTTCCAATCAAGTCAGAACATAATTAATAATTCAGATATATTCATTAGTTCTACTGTATGTGTTATCTGTTATTCAATCTAAGCAGTTAGGAGTGCTGACCTGGCTCGATTTACTACATTGAAAGGATACCCAAGTGAAGAAGAAATGCAGAATAAATCCAAAAGAGGCCCTCTTGTCAGAGGAAAAAAAAGAAGTTAAAATTAAGAACAGGGGTCCTTGAGGACACTAAATTTGGAAATTTTAATGCAAATTGGGAAAGACTGTATTTTGGTCTAATTTTCTCTGGGGATGGTTATTGTCATGGCTTGTGTTTAGATGTCCCCCAAAGCCTTGTGTGGTCACAAGTGGCGCTTTTCAGAAGTGGCTGGATCTAGAGTATGTGATGCTGGCATCAAGGATGTGATGCTGGCATTGATTTAAGGTACGATGCTAGGATTAAGGCTGCCCCACCCTGGGTTTGAGTGCTACTTGCCCTAACCTTGGGTAGCCTGGATAGAATATAAGGGACAGAAAGAGAGTTGGTAGCTGTTGGTTGTGGCTTGCTACTTCACTGCCCCCCATGAACTGCTTCTCCTCTGTGATCACCCTCTGCCATGACACTCTGCTGTGGAACCAGCCAACTATGAACTGAAACTTTTACAAACTGTGAGCTACAATAAACCTTTCCTCTTTAACTTTGGATGTTGGTTATTTTGTCTTAGCAACAAGAAAATAACTAAGACAGTTATTAATGAATGGAAGCTTACAGTCAGCTGCGTGGGTTTGAGAGTCCATTCCCAATGGGCTTTTTGTACTCAGCCTATCTTGGTTTGTAGGCTCTGAGCACAAGCCCTAGCTTGCTCTTTGTGTAGATCACATTGTGTTTGTGATGAGTAAGCAGGAGAAGAGAGGCAGTGTCTCTCTAGGAAGAAACAGGCTGGTTAACTGGCTGTTACAAAGTGATGGGTTGTACAGGCTCCATATCCTCCTGCAGTACAACACAGAGTGCATTGAGGTATCTTGTTGGGCCAGTGGTTCATAACTACAGATATTTTTTCACCTAAATTAGGCTTTCCAAAATGTATGGAGACATTGGTTGTGGCAATTTGGTGGGGAGGGGGAGAGAAAGAGAGAGACAGAGACAGAGACAGAGACAGAGACAGAGAGACAGAGAGAGACAGAGAGAAACAGAGAGACACAGAGAGAGAGAGAGAAGGAAGGAAGGAACGGAGGAAGGAAGGAAGGAAATAAATGTAGGTCACAGCTTAAGGTTCTTGTTTCTCGGGATGGTTGATTTTATGTGTCAATTGATGAAATGCATATAGTGCTCAGATATGTGGTCAAACATTATTCCATGTATCTCTGTGAAGGTGTTTTTGCATGAGCTTAACATTTAAATTGATAAGCTGAGTAAAGCAGATTGTCCTCCATGGTGTGGGTAGTGCTTGTTGGATCAGTTGAATGACTGAATAGAGCAAAGTTTTGAGTCTCTCCAAATAAGAGAGAATGCTCTTTCCTCATGGTGCTAGAACTAAGACAAATGTTCTTCCAACTATCACAGCAGCTTTTGGGTTTTGGACTTGAAAGAAACTGGGACACACACACACACACACACACACACACACACACACACACACACTATTTTTATCTATTAAAAATGTTAGATATTTTAAAGGGATATCTTTTTCTTTATGATCTATGTTCATCTTTTCTTTACAGATGCTTTGATATCAGCACATAACTCAGTGTACGATGATCATTTTGTGTGAACCATGAAAGTGAAAATATCTCCTCCATCTCCCAGTTGTTTGTATCCAGTACATGTATGCATTAATGGTGTTTGAAGTTTGGCAGTTTGAATGAATGTGTGCATAAGTAAAAAGAAATTAATGTCTGAATTGTCATTCTGATTCTAAGAAAAATTCAAATAATATCTGTAGCAACACCAAGTATCTTCATTGTTTAAGAAGAGAATTCCATTTAATTCTAAATTAAGAAAGTCGAGGGCCAGTGAGATGGCTCAGTGACGTAAGTGCCCGCCTGGCAAGTGCAAGGTCCTGAGTTCGACTCCCAGTACCCACAAAAAGGAAAAAAAGGGGGCTGGTGATATTGCTCAGTGGCACAAGCACCTGCTGGCAAGTGCAAGGTCCTGAGTTCGATTCCTGGTACACACATAAAAGAAAGAAAGTTGAAATAAATCCCATTATCAACCAACATTTTAGAAGCATGCTTGTGCTGTGTACTCTTCCTACAGGCACAAAAACACAAGGTCATGTGTATTTTTTGTTCTTGCTCTCTGCATTTTAAAGAATACATAGTGGGAAAACTTGAGTGAACTGAACGATTTCCAATATTACCTTCATTCTTCCCAAGATTGCCTTTTCGATACTTGCAATTTTGCCAACCTCTCCAAAATTCCAGCAGAAAAATCAGATATTTCTATTTTCCCATTCAAAAGCCACTAGCGCCTTATCATTATATTTTGGAGGCAATGACTTATACACCTTGCTTCAATTGTTTTAATACATGGATTTACAGTAATATCACCTCGGTGGATTTTAAAATATACTTATGCTAGAACCTACTGTGGAACAATAATGTCACAGCCTGTTTATACAGTCTTAATATTCTCTCCTTTATGACCCCCAAATTTGAACTCCCCTACCCGATGACTGCCTTCAGCATGATTTTTTGAATTGTTCTTTTAGCATTCTTTTCTTTCCTCCTATAACCAGTCCATAATAGAATTTTGTCATTCATAGAACAATCCAAGCTTGCTTCTCCTCAGGAGCTAGCTCCTGGTGTTTTATTTTTTATTTTTTTTAATTTTTTAAATTTTTTATGTGGGTACCGGGAGTCGACCTCAGGACCTCGCGCTTGCCAGGCAGGCGCTTATGCCGCTGAGCTATGTCACCAGCCCCTGGTGTATTTTTTGCATGTGCACCTCGAGTCATATGTTTTCTCATTTGTCGCTGGTCTCTACTCAAGGAAACCTCCTTTAGCCCCGTACTAAGCAGCACTCTTGCAGCGAGCATCACCTTGCTCCCTTTTGTTCAGAGCACTTGCCACCCTTACTATACAGATGTATCTTGTGCTTCCACATCTCCCACTAGAATATAAGCTGTTAAGAGATATTTCATGCTTGCACTTACTCAGTTTTTAATGCTAAGAATTGTTATTGAAATATAAGCAATTATTATTGAAATACAAGTAATAAATAATACAGAATAGCAGAACACATACATTGAAAGCTCTGATCCAGTGCCAGGTGAGATGTCTGAAAAGGTCCGATGACCTCAGTGTGTCTTTTTCTCAGCTAATAATCCACTTAGCAGTAAAAATAGACATCTCAAGAGTTCAGGAAAATTGTAACTCAGTCATTTTTCCAGGGAGCAATTTTATAGGACTATGGATTGCTTTTTTTGGTATGGGTAGGATTAAGTAGCTACATTAGCGTCTAACAAAGACAGTCTGTGGCACAAATATATTTAATAGATAATTCAGTATCTTAAATTCATTTCCTCCTCCACCAAGGGCAAGTTGAGATTTTCTTCTCCTACTACCTTTCATGGAGAGATGGAGTGGATGTTTCAGGAAGCCTCTTGATTTTGACGAAGTGGATTGTAAGGGAGGGATATATGAGTTTTTAGAGGAACATGAATTAGAGACAGAGTCTGACTTTACTATTTGCTGGCACAGTCTCTTAAATATACATAGCTACTATGATCAACACGTAACAGATTTGGCTTATTAGAAATATAACAAGTGGGGAGGGAAAGAAACATTATGTAGAGAGTCATTTCTACTGACTCTATGTTTCCTTCAAATAACTGGATTTCATCCCAACACAGTGACTTTGGGGAACATGTTCTGCTCTTCCTGCAATGCCTGTACTCATTCCTGTTGCATGTGATTAGTGTCAAATGATGCCGAGCACCATTGATTAGCATTTTCCTATTGATTGGCTCTAAACACTAGCCAACTGGAAGCAATGACAATATCTGCCTAGTTCCAGTTATAATTTTCATGACAGCACTGGCTTCTTCAAATAGCTTTAGTTTTACACAGTTAATACTATATATTTCTTTGCTTTCAGTTTCTCTTCAGTCAAATCACAAGAATTTCTGGTGGTATTTATGTAATTACAATCAGCCGTCAGACACTGTACTAATGCATTCTCTTGAGGTATTGCATTGTCTTCTATCTCTTTGTATTAAGGATTTCAGTTTAACATCTTTAGCCATCTTCTGCAGTCTGAGGATTTTTATTACATCACATGCAAACTGTCAGATTTTCAAACCTTGACATAGTCACTGGGTATAGAATTGTAGTTTCAAAAACAGCTCCTCTGCTTCAGTTTTCTATTAGCTTGAGCAAAATGTAAACTGATTAGAAACCTTTTTATTGTGTTACACCAAGAGAAAGGGTCTCAAAATCCCCTATTATCACAGACACTAGCAGCTACATTAAAATATTTTGCTCAACTACTTTCCTGTAGCTCCTTAATTACATCAGTGATTGATATTTGTCATATTATGTCTGTGAAACCAAAAGAGACGTGATAATTTTCCCTACCACCTCTGAGCCGCTAAGTGAAACAGATTTCAAAATACTCTTTGTCTGAAAACAATATTTCATTTACACTAGGTTTGATGGAACATTTTTTTTTGTGGGTACTGGGGGTCGAACTCAGGACCTCGTGCGCCAGCAGGTGCCCGTGCCGCTGAGCGATATCACTGGCCCTTTTTTTGTATGTGGGTTCCGGGAGTCCAGCTTGGGCCCTCGCACTTGCCAGGCAGGCGCTTACGTCACTGAGCTATCTTACCTGCCTGGAACATTTTTTTTTAAATCTAAATTGACATATTTTTTAACAAGTGTCAACCCTAGGCTGCAATGTTGTCTGATGAATTAACCTTCTGATTTTCAATGTGTTTCAGCTTTAAGACAAAAACCATCCCCATATTCAGACATCATCACTACCCTTAAATGCCTCCTCAATATATATCCATGCTTAGTCCCATCTTCTTAAATTTATTTTATTTTATTTTATTTTATTTTATTTATTTTTTTATGTGGGTACCGAGAGTCGACCTCAGGACCTTGCGCTTCCCAGCAGGCACTTGTGCCACTGAGCGATATCACTGGCCCGTTTTTTCCTTTATGTGGGTACCTGGAGTAGAACTCAGGACCTCACTCTTGCCAGGCAGGCACTTATGCCGCTGAGCTATCTCACCAGCTCCATCTTCTTAAATTTAAATTCGTGTTTATTTTTAATTTGGTGGATAACATGATAAAATCATCATAATTGTTATGTTTACCAGAAAGTGCTATCTGCCATTTGCATCCTTCCAGTGTTTCTGTAATTTGTGTAAATGTCATTGAAAGGTAATAAACCAATATATGGGAGCAGACCAATGAAGGATATATAAAGGATCTGTATGGTCTACTCTTTACCACACATTAGTATTGTTATCTCTTGCCATTATCATTGCCATTTCTGATTAGATCTTCAAATCATTAAAATTGCATATTATAATACTAATGACAATGTTTGAATTGTCTGCAATAATCATTCAAATAAGGAAAAATTATACATGAAAAACAGTATTCTTTCACAAATGTTATCATGGGATTATCAACTACTTTAATCATTGTTTCTACTAAAAGACATCACAACTCATCTTATGCACTTTATTTACTTGTTGGGCTGAGGGCCTACTCCTCATGTCATTGGATAATTATCGGGAAAAATCAGAATTCTCCCTGGCATAGAGCAGTACCTAGAATTGTTCTGAACATAAAAGGACAGAATAGAACAAATCACACAACTCCTGTTAATCACAGAGAAAAAAATATATCTGACATTGTGTCCTACGTCCAAATAATGGCAAATGAAACATTGTCAAGTTTGTGTATTTCAGGTCTACAACAAAGATGCACTGTGACCATCACAGCCAGAATTTAGCAAGCAGTTACACCTCTTAAAAGCACACATGAAGGTCACACAACTTCACAGAGTTTATGGTATTACCAGAGCACTTTAAAATTGGAAGAAAATAACTCTGAAGTCGATATTCATTCCGGGTACCTTGAGTAGTGACTTTAAAGGGAGTTAATGTAATGGAACAGAGTTGGAAACCCTGTTGGTGGAATTTGAGATGCTGATCTTTTTATTAATTGAATCGATCTTTCCCTTGTTCTTCTGCAGTACCTTTGTTACATCTCCAGTAATCAAAGGGATTTATCATGTGGGAGAAATGTTTTCAAGGGCTGTGTTTTGCCTTTGACTAATATAAAAAGGTATCACAAGGATTCCAACAAGGTAAACAGGAGAATGTGAAAGCAATAAAAGAAGCTTGCAGAAAGCAGGATACAGGCTACAGGGTAATATTTTGGGCAGGAAAATTGGTGTCCCTGCTCATAATGCCATAAATTTGCTAGAGACTTCAACGTGTATCTATTCTTGAAATGTACCTACTAGCCTAAAACAGTCACAGTAATCCCGAAAGTACTCTATTAAAGAACCTAGTAAAGTAAAAATATAACGCCTGGCAAGTTTATTACATTGGTGCAAATAAAATAAATAGGTGACATATGCTGAAGAAACTTAATACTCATATATTTGAAAAACTATCTGGTTCTCTGTAAAGAGAGAAAGCATCATGATAATTTGTGGAATGAATTTTAAGAAAGCAGATTTGTCTCATACTAAGGCAGAAATATGTAAATTCTGGAAGTTTTGGAGTTGTTAATAATATGACTGGGAAGGAGTGCACTTTTGCATCAAAAGCCGTGGCCACTTTGTCACTGGGAGTATTTAGTCTGCAAATGATATTTATAGAACAACATTGTCATAAGGAAACAAATGAACCAGAAACTCAAGGCCTGTATGTAATTATAAATATTGCTTGTAATTATAATAAGTTTCTTCACTATTATAAAATAAAAAATAAGACTTGAAATTATATACTTCACTTAGCCCAATATATAAAAGTTATTATCATTAAACAAACAATCAATATTAAAATATGTTATTTACATTATATATGAAGTACTGGAAATTCAATGTGTATTTCAGTTACCCTTCATTATGGTTTGGTTCTTTACTGTTCCACAAAAGCTCATATGCTATGGTTTGGTCACCAGGGTGTGGCACTACCAGGAGATAGAGGAACTATTAGGATGTAATGCCTAGTACAAGAGAGGTAGGTCAGGGCCGGTGAGATGGCTCAGCGGCATAAGCGCCTGCCTGGCAAGTGCAAGGTCCTGAGTTCGACTCTGGGAACACACATACGAGAAAAAAGGGCCAGTGATATCGCTCAGAGGCACTGGCGCCTGCTGGCGGGCGAGGTCCTGAGGTCAACCCCCGGTGCCCACACACATAAAAAAAAGAAAGGTAGGTCATTGGACACATGCCTTTGAAGAAGACCCCAAGCTCCGTTCTTTTATTACTACCTGAATGTCATGAAGCGATCAGTTTTGGTTCCACCATGTGTTACCTGCCATGGTCTTCTGCCTGACCACAGGTCCCCAAACAATGGAGTCAACCAACTATGGGATGAAACCACTGAACCTGTGAGTCAGAATAAATCTTTTCTTTTCATAATTTGAATTTCTCAGATATTTTGTGACAGCAATTGAAAGCTGACTAACATGCCATTGAAATGTGGACTAGTCATATTTCAGTTCAGTATTTGCCTACTGACTATGAAACTGGACAATGGGGTTAGAAGTTTTCCATATAGAGTGTAAGATTAAGTCACTAATGTGACTTCCTTTTTTCATATTTATTTATTCCATTATCTGATGATCAAATCATATTAGATCAACTTCCAATTGAGTGCAGTAACTCCGGTGAAGGATTGTTCTTAGATCAATCCCAATATTTGATGACCTAATCATATTAGATTAACATTCAATTTACTGGGCATTGGGAAAGGAGGCCACATGGAAGGCGCTGATAATTTTAAGAAAGAACCACATGGTTAACTTTTCTACTTTCATAACCTTAAACAACAAAACAAGTTCAACTAATTAAAATTGGTTAGACAAAGAAACATAATAGTTTTATTTATGTTTAATGGCCATTGGTTTAATGCAGAGCATTATGGAGAAATCAAAGTCCATGCCCTCCCAGAGCATTTGATGAAATATGGGGAAGCCAGACAAATACACACACACACACACACACACACACACACACATATATATATTTCATATGAGATGTTTTTCAACGTGTATACATTGAACTGTATACACATTGAAAACCATCTTATATGAATTAGTGTGAGAGAGCACTAAAACAGCTCTTCAGAGGAAGAGTTGAACAGAAGTTAGCAAAAAAGAGAAATCACTACTAGCATTTAGAGGAGCCTTCCTCTGACTTAGCTGAACTTTGGAAAATGCTCAGTGCTTGCCCAAGGGCAAAAGAGAATGTTAGCAGAAGCAATGGGTTGAGGGTTTCCAATGGATTTTTTCCAGTACCTGGGATTGAACACAACACCTTTTCTTTCACACTGACATCCCATGCTCTTATCTTTTTATTCCGAGACAAGTTCTCACTAAGTCACTAAGTTCCCAGGCTGCGCTCGAACTTCTCATCCTCCTGCCTCAGCCTCCCGAACACTATGATTATGGGCATGCATTTTTGTGTGTGTTTGTGGACACAAATAAAGCAGTCTAAGTTGCAAGAACACTACTGCTATTCTTTGTATTATTTGTATATCAGAGGAACAGCTACTTCTTTTGAGTGTTAGAGCCTAGTCAGACTTAAAAGTGACCAATAAGAGTGTGAAAAAATGTTTCTTGATTCTTGTGGCTTGTTTTCACTACTCTTCCTAATTGCATGCTCACTGATCAAAAAACAGGCACCTGCTCACCCAAGGCCAACTTGAAAACTCAGTGCAGAGGGGGAAGGCTTAATCGAAATTAGATCCCTATATCAACCAGCTGTGCTGAATGTTTCTTGGACAAAGGAGTAGAGATGAGGCTAGAAGTGAGAGCCAAATAAACAGGTTGCATATCTAATGGGGAGGAGAAAACTACATGGCTCAAATTAGACAGGCTGAGGCTAAGGTTTTGAATGCTCTAAAAGCAAAAGCAGTGTGGGGTCAACTGGATTTATTGGCACTTCAGCAGCAAGCAGATACTATTTTAATAGTCAAGGGATGTGAGATATGCTGGGTATTGTGGAAAGATTTTAAGAAATAAGAACAAAAGTTCTTTCTGTTTGCTCATGTTGAAAACAGTGATCTTATTCTTGATTCCCCTTCTTTCTTATTTATATACAACTTTTCATCAAATCCCATTGAGACTACTCTCAAAATATACGCAAACCTGACCTCCTTTTACCACCTAATGCTGCTAGCATTCTGGCTCAGTGGAACTTCATCTTTCCCTCAATCATTAAATAACATTTCAGCGAGGTACCATTCTCTCCTTTTCCCTTTGCTGTCTCTTTCCTGCAGAGCAACATCCTTTTGAAACATGAATTAGATTATATCACCCTTCTCCTCAAAATCCTTTGTCTCCATCTCACTCAAAATAAAAATGCATCGCTCTGCTCTGGTCCGAAATCCTGTATGTGATCCGCCTTCTTCTCACCCCCTGCAATTGCCTCTCTGACTTTACATGTTTAATTTTCCTACTTGCTCATTCTACACACTGGGTTTCTGGTTGCTTCTCAAAAACTATTCCTATTGCTCATGTACGGATCTTTGAACCTGTTGGTTCCTCCACCTGGCACACTGTTCCCCAAGCTATGCACAGGACACTTCATTCGCATCTCAGTGAGTCCCACTACAGTCACCACATTTAATATGTTTACCTCCCTCCCTGATGCCTCCATTTCCCCTTTAGCATTTCATTATTTCCTCCTTAGAATGCATCCCTCTCTAACGTGGTATAATTTCTTATTTATCATATTCACCATTTATGACTTTAAGATGTAAGCTCCAAGAGGAAAGAGAGTTTTGCAGTATCGTGTGCTGTTACATTCTCAGACATGAGCAGGCTGGAGCATACAGTAGGCAGGGAATAAGCATTAATCTTCTGAATGAAGGATTCCGTGGATGTTGCAGGGACAGCCAGGTTATGCAGAGAGCCAAGATGTGCCATTTATGACAACAGTGAATTGTAAAGAAAAAGTATAGACAAAGAGCAAAATGAGTTATTTCTCTAGGAATTCAAAAATAGGGATCTATGAAGCAGATGAGCCAGGGGCACTTTGTGGAGATATAGTGGGGTAGGTAGAGTCAATTGGTGAGGAACAGGGGACAAAACTAGGCATTCCATGCTTATGAACCCTCCAAGCAAAGTAAGATATTGAAAAATGTAGTGTGAACGTTATTTTCAAAAGTCACAAATACAGATATGCAACAAACCTACAAAAGGCGATCAAAACTGTATACACTCAATATTTAAATAAAAATTATTACAGTAAAAGAAAAAGCCATTAATCTCTCTCAAAACATTCCCCTTCACTTCCAACACACATGTCCCATAACTCTGGATACTTTCTAAAGCAGTTCTGGAAGTCCTCCTTCATGTCTTTACAATGTGTGATCAAAAATAAGATGAATACGTGAATGATGCTGCTGTAAAATAATTAAGGTGTGTCTTCTTCCACCTTATTCACTTAATATGGCATCGCAAAACTTGTGGCTCTTCTCCAAGGTCAAAAGGACCATCAAAAGTGAACATCTTCAATTGATTCAGGACATTTAGGCAGGTATGATTGACCAACTGAAGACACTCATAAAAGGGGATGTCTAGAGCTGCTTCAGACAGTGGCAAGAACGATGGGAAAAGTGTGTTCAAGTAAGAGGGAGTATTCTGAAAGGGATTAATAGCAATGTGTCTTTTACTGTAATAATTTTTTAATTTAAATCTCCACACCATATTTTTCTATCAAACCTTATATATTTTAAAAATCTCCTATAATTCACATTACGTAGTATCTCAGCCCCTTTTGCCTTTTTGATGGCAGGTAAATTAATTTTGGGAATATGGATCATATTGAGAAGCAAACACTCATCATATACTACCACTGCAATTTAAAAGAGTTTAAGAGTTTGCCACTCAAAGTAGAGCAAATGGGAGAGAAAATATTTTGAATGTAGATAAATTTTGAGGTGGAAATGCCTATAATTGATGAATCTTATCCAGGTTGCCTGGAATTTACTGTGAATAATTTGCCTACCTGCATGTTGGTTTATTTGCCTATCTGGACCAAATTAATAATGGACCCTCAATGATAAATTTTTAGAAAAAACACTCAAAACAAAACAAAAACATTCTTGCATAGGAAGGAGCCCTAAGGAAGTGACCCTCTATTGCTTTTCCCATTCTTAAGGAAAAGGGAAGTAGGAAGTCGATGAGGACTTACATGATGAAACACATGTTACATAGATGAGTGAAAGATGGCATCTGCATATTGTATTGCTTACTTCCTCACAGTAAAAGAGGACTGTTGGCTCAAAAGCCTGCTTGTACCAAACTCAGATTTTTACACACAAAATTACTTTAAATATAGCTCGAATAGCATAGTTTTAGACAATTAGAACCTGTCTTACTTGTATATGCTATAAAACTACATGCAACATCTGGTAGCCTTAATTAACTCAAACACTGGGGCTGTGAAAGACCCAGGCTGTGACTGAATTTCAGAGCTCTCTGACCCAAAATGCCTGAGACGCACTGACCTGCTCTGATTCCCATCTCCCTTGGGAACTGCCCAGCCCTCTTCCCCTCCGGATTGTCTCTGGAAGGTGGCACACAGAGAGGGACTTTCCATAATATGCAGTCCTCTCAAAGAACCACCCAAATAAGGCTTAATATCTGTAACCAGAAGCATATGTTCATATTGTTTTCCTTGCACAACCTCAGAAGTCTCAAACGTATGACACCAAGAAGCAGCAAACATTTTGTTGTGAGCCACTGGATGGCTCTCGGGACAAGGAAGCTCATTCCACTCCTCCTTCATTCTGCCCTACCCTCCACTCTTTCTCATAGCATAGGAAGTGGGAACGGATATTGTCTTCTTTCTGTCCCACTGATTTCTTTCCAAGAAATTTCTTTTTTCTTGTTTATATCTACAAATTTATGTAGTAAGATATCATTCCAATTCATTTTACTCGACCCTTTCTCTTTTTTCTCTTAAGTAGGAAAAAAGTGATAACCAAATGAAATTAGCAAAGTAGCAAATACTGATTAACTTTTCTTCCTACCCATTTCCTCTATGGTGGCAGCATGCATAGGGTTATGCAGAGAATATGCACTTGACCATAAAGAGGCAAAAGTAGTAAAGCAAAACAAACCAACACATACATTAAAAAAAAAAATTCTCAAGCTGTACTCTGACATCAAACACACATTGTGTTTTCAATACAGATTTTTGGGTTTCTTTCTCCATCTCCCATCTCCAGTCCTTCCTTCCTTAGCCAAGCTTATTTGCACATTTTCTGAGAACCTTCTATTCCCCTTCCTGCCATGGTTTGGATCTTGTTTTGTTAGTCAGCTTTTCTTTACTGTAACAAAATATCTAAGATAATCAACTTGTAAAGAGAAAATGTTTATTTTGGCTCACCATTTTGGTAGTTTAAATCAGTGATTGATCGGCCCCACTGCTTTTGGGCTTGTGGTAGCAGGTCATTGCTTAAGCATGTAGACGATCAAAACTGTTCACATTATTACTGGGAAGAAAAAAAAGAGTGAGGAGGGTGCTGGAATCCCAAAATCTCATTCGAGAACACTTCCCCTAAATAACCCAAAGACCTCCTACTATAGTGTCACTGTTTAAAGATATTAACAATTCCTAATACTGCCTCCCTGGGAACCAAGCCTTCAACACAGGGGTGTTTGGGAGTCATTTCAGATCCAAAATATAGCAACTGCCAAAATAAAGGAACCCATCTGGAAACAAAAACAAAACAAACCAAACGAGGCACTATATGGTTCTGTCTATTTTGCATTTTGGAAAAGGCAAAGTTATAGAGATAGTAGGAACCCCCATCATTGCCATTGCTATGGGACATGGAGGAAAAGAATGGCTAAGTGAAATGCAGGGAATTCTTACATTAGTAAATCTATTCTGTATGAAAATATAGTAGTGGATACGGATCTACACATTGGTCAAAATCTACAGAGGTGCATAATAGAGAATCAACCTAATGTAAACTCTGGACTATAGTTAGTAAGATATACAAATATTCTTTCATCAATTTCAATAAATGTATCACAGCGGGCCAGTGAGATGGCTCAGCGGCATAAGCGCCTGCCTTGCAAGCACGAGGGCCCGAGTTCGACTCCCGGATCCCACATACGAAAAGGGGGCCGGTGATATCACTCAGCGGCACGGGTGCCTGTGGGAGCATGAGGTCCTGAGGTCGACCCCCCAGTACCCCCACAAAAAAATAATAAATAAATAAATAAATGTATCACAGCAACACAAGAGTTAAATAATAGAGGTAACTAGAAGCAGTGGGGAGAGAACAAGGATTATTGGGGAGTCATAGTAATATCTATAATCCATGTATCTCTGGATATCCATAGGGTCCAGAATCCCTCTGTGATAAGAAAATTATGAATGCTCAAGTTCTTTTCATTAAATGTACAATATTTGCATATGATATGAGCACATCCTTCCACATATTTAAAATCATCTTCAGATTCTTGTACTATTCACCTAGTACAACGTGAATACTTTGTAAATTGTTGTTATATTATATTGTTTAGGAATGAACAGAAAAACACAAATCTATACATATTCAAAACGGATGCAATTTTGATTCCATTTTTTTTTCTTGTGCTAGGGATTAAAACCAATGCCTTTACCCTAAGCCATACCCCCAGCCCTATTGATATTATTTTGAGATAGGACCTATCTAAGATGTCCAGGCTGGGCTGAAACTTGCAGTCTTTCTGCCTCAGCATTCCAGAGTGCTGGGATTACAGGCAGTTTTGATCTGTGATTGGTTGAATCTGTGGATATAAAATCCGTGCACGTGGAGGCTAACTATCCTATCTATCCTATTATTCTATAGATATAAAACCGTACTAAATATAAAATCCAGTTGTTATTTTTCAAAATATGAGGAGATATAAAAAGCAATATCTGGTTGGATGCATTTAGGGATTAGAGAATTGGGAAAATTTCCAGTAGCAATAGGTATAAAGATTAAAAATAGGTGCCTTTTACTTGTTTACTGCTAATGTTATTGTTGCAATTGTAAATTGACTCTTATCATAAACGGCCTTGTAGGTTGTAAAAGTAAATCTCATGGCTTTTATGTATGCCAAAAATGGGTTCTTAACATGTAAATGGGCTCCCTTGTTTTGCAGTATAAATCCCATAAGATTCTAATGATGTAGTAAATCAAGCAGTGCATTATTACAAAATATTGGAATTATAATGGTTTGTTGGCTTTTATTTGAAAACTTCCTAAAGGAGAAATGTAAAATTAAGGAAATGAATTTAGCTACTGCCAAAGACAGACAGTCTTTTATCCTCTTAATCAAAAGCAGGAAGAAGCACATTTTCCCTTCCAAAAAAAAAAGCCAAGGGCTGGTGAGATGGCTCAGTGGTGTAAGCGCCTGCCTGGCAAGCACGAGGGCCCGAGTTCGACTCCCGGAACCCACATATGAAAAAAGGGGCCAGTGATATCGCTCAGCAGCATGGGCGCCCGCTGGCACGCGAGGTCCTGAGGTCGACCCCGGTACCCACAAAAAATAAATAAATAAATAAAATCCAAGTACAAAATCCCACGCCTGACACTAATACTTTCCATGTATGAGTAAATGGACAGATTGAAAGTTTCAGTGTCAATATGAAGGAAAATGTACCATTCCAAGTTTATTTTTCCTCTCTCTTTTCCTGATTCCATGTTAATTATTCTCTTTTCTATTGCCAATAACTCAATGCAATAGACAGGGTAGGTAATTAAAAAAAAAAGTTCTTTTCTTTTTAATTTAATTTTATTTATTTATTTATTGTTTTTGTGGGTACCGGGGGTCGACCTCAGGACCTCGTGCGCCAGCGGGCACCCATGCCGCTGAGCGGTATCACCGGCCCTTTTTTCATATGTGGGTTCCGGGAGTCGAACTCGGGCCCTCGCGCTTGCCAGGCAGGCGCTTACACCACTGAGCTATCTCACCAGCCCCTCTTTTTAATTTTAACTCACACTTCTGGATAGCCAAATTTCGGGGGGCCACATCCGGTGATGGCTTCTTGCTGGCTGAGTGAAGAGGTGTTGAAGGGAACCACATGGAGTGATAGTAGGAAAGTGCATTTATGCCCTTTGATCCCTCTACCTTTCTCCCTTCCCTTTCTTCTTCTCCCCCTTCCCTCTCCCTCTCCTCTTCTGAATCCACCAGAATTTAATTCTGAGGACTCCCCTAGTGGCCTCATTGAGTCTTTAACCCATCCTAATCATGTCCCAAAAATCTGACCCTTAAACACCGTAGTCTGATGAAGATTTTATCCTCTTAGTTCCTCACAATGGGGATTCAAAGCGCAGCAAAATCCCAGGTTTGTTTGTTTCTGTTTTGGTTCTCAAATCTCCCTTTTTCCCTTGAAAGACTGATGATAAAAAACCTAGCCAATTAGCTAATTAATTAGGAACCAAACAGTTGTCTTCCAGGTTTTTTTCTTATCAGTTTATCTATTTAAACTTAGAAATTACTTTAGGTCTGAAACTGTGCCTATATTGTGAATAATATAGCTGATATTAGATCAGAAATGTGGTATCTCTGATTTTTCCACAGAGTTGGAGATTCATAGCATACTTCAAGTTTCTAAAGCAATATATTCTACATAGAGCAAGGCATTAGAGCCCATAATGCTTCAACCTGACAAAGCAATGAATATCTCAGGAGAAAAACCAGGAACACTTTCAAAGAAGAGAAAACATAAATGGATATAGCTTCCAACCTACTGCCAGTACAAGACTCATAAATTAAACAGAAAGAATGTAAATAATTAAAAAGAAATAAAGTAATGTATCTTCCCGTGTCCTTTTCATCACGGTTCACACCTTAAACCATTCTGGGAAATTATTAATAGAATTAAAACTTGTAGCACAGCGATTTATTCTATTTACTGCTACCAAAATAACAAATATAATTGCTTCATCAATCCCATCTTGTATCCCTTCTCCCATTAAGATGAAATAGTATTCTTTGCTCTGAGGACTTCATATTTATTTTAAAAAATTAATGTCTTTTCCATCCTTACAGGCCTTTAGCATCTTTTAATTTCACTTTGATAAAGTAAGAAATTTATGCAATGTTTTACAAAGTGAGACTTAACCTTTCTTTCAACTTTATCTTCCAATATTTTTCACCCATTTTGTAATCTTTGTCTTAGCATCAGTGTTTCTTGGAATTCCAGACTGTTCCATGATGCCTACCTCTTCAATATTCCTTGAAATACACAAAATATTCCTTTTTGCATTTTTAAAAGCACATGCATTATATTTATTTATTATTGTTACATGCTTGCAATACAATGAACACATTCATTGTGGGGAGTTGATATATGTACATATTGCATCTTAATCCTTTTTAGTTCTTTCCTTTCCTCTCTCCTCCCTTCCCTCTCCCCCCATTCCTCGATCCCCTTCCCATCTGCTGAAGGACCTTACTACTCCTTACCTCAGGTGTTATCACATGAAAACATCTTTCAACAAGAATAAACTCCCTACCTACTGGCTTCTGTTTATTTGGTTGTTGGCTCAGTTCTCTACGCTCTCTTCAGAGTATAAACACTGCCTTACATTTCTTATTATTATCTCCTCATACAGATGTTTGTTTACCATATGTTTTCTCCTACTAGAATACAAACTCCATTAGAACAAGGTAGTTGAAGGTTTTATTTATTGTTTTATTTGAGAGTTTAGAAGAGATCCTAGGATAAAATTGTTGTGAAATATGTAATTGTTTAATAAATGAATGAATTAACTTAAAAAACTTTCTTATGGTAAAATTTGCTTATCTTTAGATTAAGCTAGATCTTTCTGTTAAAAAGTCATAGAACGTCCTGAAAATTCCTCATCCTGATACTTTGCAAAACTTTTCTAAACTGATTTTTTAAAATCCAGTAGCCTGTTCTAGTAATTGTCAAATTGAACTTAGCACCATAATGAATGAAAATACCTAAATATTTATTTCCATATGTAAATATATCACACTCCATTGATTTACAACCATTTAGAATTTTATTCTTAGAGGAGAAAATAAAGTTATTTTGAAGTCTATATAATCGTCTTTTTTTGTGTGTGTGTGGGTACCGGGGGCAACCTCAGGACCTCGCGTGCCAGCAGGCTCCCGTGCCGCTGAGCGATATCACCGGCCCTTTTTTCGTATGTGGGTTCCGGGAGTCGAACTCGGGCCCTCGCGCTTGCCAGGCAGGCACTTACACCGCTGAGCCATCTCACCAGCCCTATATAATCATCTTTTAACAACTCTTCAAAACCGGCTAAGGTGTTGTCTTAGTTACTTTTCTTTCGTTGCTTGGAAAAAATACCCTACACCCAAAGTTAAAAGGGGAAAGTTTTATTTATTTATCAGTTTGTAGAGGTTACAGTCCATAACCAGTTGGCTCCAAGGCAGGGTGTCATGGCAGACAGGCATTGCAGAGAGATATAGTTCACAGTAGGCAAAAGGTAGCAAAGCAAGCAAGGGACGACCACAGCTCTTTTTATCCCTTATATTTAACCCAGGCTACTCAGGCTGGGTGGCACTCACACCCTTAATTCTAGTGCCCTTGATCCTAGCATTGCACCAGAATTAATTCCAGAGTCACTCTAGATCCAGCCACATCTGAAAAAGCCCCACCTATGACTGCATGAGGTTTTGGGGGTACATCTAAACACAAGCCATAACATATGCTTTACCACACTTTTGTGTTCATTTTATAAATAATAACACTGTTCACAAACCATAACATATTCTTTACCACACTTTTGTGTTCATTTTATAAATAATAACACTGTTCAAGTCCACGTTTATTTTTATGCTAATATATTTTTCATATTGGACAATTTTACATATACAATACCAAAACAATTTAAAAATATTATTTCACTATATATGTTGTATCTTTATAGGTTAAAACTTCCTATCTTGGGTATGTGCCAAGTAGTAAAAGGCCAGACTGTGACTGGAAAGTTCTTAATGTTTTCCTAGCAATGTCTTCTTGAAGGACCTGGATGTTGTCCTCTAGAGATACCGTTATCTGAAGAGATAATGCCCTTATGTCCCAAATTCTGTGGGAAAATAGAATCATAGATAAGCACCAATTGGGAAATGCAAATGACATATTCACATGGAGTAACCTCCCCCTTAATGTTCTCCAATACTTTCCCATTAGCTTGTCCTAACATTCTTCTGCCCCCAACCCCAAAGACTGATCTCTTCTTATTGCAGTATACTTGAACAAAATCTTCCTCCCTAGCCTGCTGATTTGTTCTGTGCTAGTTTTCTTTGACAATTTTTGTCTTGAATCTTCAGCTGTATCATTGTGAATAGTCAAACCACTTTATATTCTTATGTTCATTGTTCTTTATGTGTGTCTACCTTTGTAAAATGAGAGTCCTCATCTTTTGTTGTACATTGCTAAAACCCAGAAAAATGTTAGTGTACAAGATAGATAAAATTTTACTTATTGTTACAATTATTTTTAGTAAAGGGCACTGTGAATTATACAAGCAACAAAGAAAATGATGGGCCAGTGAGATGACTCAGCGGCGTAAGCACCTGTCTTGCAAGCATGAGGGCCCGAGTTCGACTCCCGGATCCCACATACGGAAAAGGGGCCGGTGATATCGCTCAGTGGCACGGGTGCCTGTTGTCGACCCCCCGGTACCCACACACACACAAAAAAGAAAATGAATTTGCAATGTCATAGGAGATTGAAAGTCAATATATTAGATAGTGCCATAATAAATAGTTCTAGAAGATTCTGTTTTGATAGTGATAACAAGAAATTTTAACCTAAAGTATCAGTATTTTAGATATGTTTGAAGAAAATGATAGGGAAAGAGTGATTGTTTAACGATAGGGAATTCACAGAGTTCTAGGCAAAGGGATAAAAAACACAAGGTCTCGCATGGAAGATTAAAGATGGCCCAAATTCTTTGCCCCTATTTCCAGTGAGACACGCTATCTTTTTCCTCTACCCCTGTGAAGATTCCATCACTACTTTGACCAGTAAACATGGAAGAACTGATGCTGGTCATTGTATGCACCAAACCTTGGAAACAGACCGGTCCCACCGCCTGCCTCTTGAGACAGTCTCTTCAAGCGCTGAGCTGCCATGTAAAAAGTAAGACTATGGAGCAGGAAGACGAGGTAAAGAGGCTCTGGACTTCCCTCTTCATGGAGGAAAGAAGGGCTCCCGTGAGTCTAGCCTTCCAGTCCTCTTCATAAAGGCAGCAGGTGTATAAGTAAGGCCTCTTGGACCCTACAATTTAGACTAGTTACTACGTGAAAACTAACTACCACTACCACTACTGTTTATTACCCAGTAAATGTCATGTGGAGCAAAAGAATTACCCCCAAAATTTCTTGAGATATAATACGGTTTTGTGGTAGTTCATTAAACAGCAGAAAAAATTCATGGGAAACAGTTCTTAGATTACTTTAGGAACAGTGAAGAAGTCAAGACTAAATATAACGTATGACAGGAACATGAACTAAGAAGCTATGGGAGGTATAGACAAAGGGCAAACGATGCTTTTGTTAGGTTATCATAGGCAGTTAGGGTTTATTTTAAGTGTAATGTGATATATTTGCTGAATGTTTGAAACAAAAAATGCTGTTACATTTGGGAAAGTCATGATTGATTTCACAATAGAAAGACCAGTAAAGATGCCCTTGTCATAGCTCATAATCATGTGATAATCATATCTCATAAACCTACAGGATTTTACCAGTGAAGAGAGAGTATTTTGGAAGGAGGAATGGCAAGAGTTTTATAACATGGCTCCCTTTATTGTTTCCATTTGAGTGGCAAACTGGGTCATTTACTAGCCACCTGCAATTTGATAAGGTAAGAGAAAACTTTTACAGAATCCCACAATATGGGCTAATGTATAGGATTTTGTGGATAAATTTATTAAGCCATTGTTGATGCAAGATGAAGTAACTTTCCTCACATTCCTCACTTAACACAAGAATAGAAGTGAATCTACTTTCCAGTGAAGGTATTACATAATTTCTGTTCCTAATCCTTCTTATAAAAGTTTAGCTTTTTTAGAAAATGAACATACAAACTCTTCAGATATCATGCAGTCCATATTAGCTGCCAGCTTCTCACAGGCATTTGGAAGCAACAGCTGTCCAGCACGTGTTTATTTTGGGAGCCGATGAAAATTACAGTCCTGTTTAAGGAAGGCTCCGCAGCACATCACTATTTGGAAATGAAGAAATTCTTATTATCTTGTAGGTCAGTCTCCAGGAGAGGCAGAGTGAGTTCCTAGGGTCTTTTCCAGTAATTGTTTTCCACACATCAAAGGACAACTTTAAGACACATTTAATTATAAGTGCTTTAATGATAAAGAAGAGAATTGAAAGATATATTCTAGGTTTCTGACATGAGAGTTGAGAAACTAGTGCTCATATATATTAGCACATGGAAAATTGAGGGATTGTTGGTTTTAAGATAAAAGGGTGAGAATTTATCTTGCATATGATTTATTTTAGATGACTTCTGAGTCATCTAATTAGAAACGTTGACAGTAGGAGTTTAGTGAGTTTTATATGAATCTGAAATGACAAGAAGTCATTGAGATACACTTTAGAGTTATCAACATGTTGATGGAACTCAAAGTCCCAGGAAAATATGTCCCATCAGAATAAAGTTCAGAAAAACATTAAAGCTTTGAAGTCTAAGTCTCACATCACTGTAAATTTCAGAAACTATTGTATATAGATACAGACACTAGCCAATAACTCTAACATAGAATGGGTACTGAGGCAGAAAAAGAACCAGAAATTCCCTTGTCACTAAGACCAAGTGAAAAAAATGTATTGAATTCATGTCACATGTTACTAATAGGTCAAATAGAAAGAGGATTCAAATTGTCCATTAGAATTGATAACTTGACTCTCATTAAGTCTGACAAGAATAGCTTCAGTGGAGATTTAGGAACCAAAGTCTACAGGAGTAAATTTAACAAAATGTGAGAGGAGTATTGGAGACACAAGTTTAATAAATAATTCTTTTGAGGTATTTTGCTATAAAAGGGGAAGAGAAATGCTATAGGTTGGCATGTTTGTTGCTGGTATTTCTTATAAAAATGGAAATTCACATACATGTTCATTTAGAAAGAACCAAACTTAAGAGAATGCTCTTAGGTGCCATGTGATCTAAGCTGGAATACAGTTGGATTATATTCCAGAGCTGAACAATGCTCCTCGATTTCCCTCAAGGGAACTCAATTTTAGTAAGAAGCAAATTATAGTAAAACTATATGATCTATTTATCTATACATAGTTTATCTTGCATAAAAATTATGTGGCGGAAAGATAGAGGATTTCTCTTTTTTTAAAGATGCTAGGGGCCGGTGAGATGGCTCAGTGGCGTAAGTGCCTGCCTGGCAAGCGTGAGGGCCCAAGTTCGACTCCTGAAACCCACATACGAAAAAAGGGCCGGTGATATCACTCAGCGGCATGGGCGCCTGCTGGCGCGTGAGGTCCTGAGTTCGACCCCCGGTACCCACACACAAAAGAAAAAAAGATGCTAAAGGATAATAGGATAACATAAGAAATTGTACACTAATTAAAATGTAGAATTCAGTGAATTATCATGAAGTTAGAACACCTATGTAAATATTTTCCCAGTCAAGAAATAGAGCATCAGGGTATCTCCAAGTCCTTGTGTCCTTTTCCAATCACTAGCCTCTTTCTCCTTCTCAATTAAATAGTATGCTGAATCCTAACTCTATAAGTACATTTGGGATATTTTTTAAGCTTTCAATGAATTTCCAACTTATATAAATGTGGATATCACAACATACCAAAACCCCTCCATCTCCCTTCCAGCTTCAATAATTATCAGGCCATGAACAATGTCATTTAATCTGTCAAGAGATTCTCAAATTGTGGTCCCTGTACCAATAGCATCAGCATCACCCAAAAGCTGTGAAAGACACAGATCTTCAGGCTCTGTCCTTAAACTCCTTAATCCTGAATTCTAGGCAGAGGCCCCTCAGTTTGCATTTTAACAAGCTCTGCAGGGGATTTTAATGCTCCATAATGCTGAAGACTGTTGATCTAGACTTGCTCAGATACCTTTCTTCTCCTAAGTTAATTTTATTTTATGCAGATTTTATATATCCTTATGCATATTTTAACTTCTGCATGAATATTTCAGCATGTAGCTAATACAAGTGACAATATATTGTGAATATTAGTAAATATCCAATCAGGGTTCAGATCACTTCACGTATTTTAAATTTACTTGCTTGAGCCAGAATCCAGATAATGTCTCTGCACTGAAGTTGGCTGAGTATATTTACTATAGGTATTTAGTTTATGATCCCTTTCTTCCCTCATGATCTCGCCTTCCTTCCTTCCTTCCTTCCTTCCTTTCTTTCTTTCTTTCTTTCTTTCTTTCTTTCTTTCTTTCTTTCTTTCTTTCTTTCTTTCTTTTTTTCTTTCTTTCTTTCTACTGTAATCATCATCTGTCACTATTGTACTTACCTGTATCTCTATTCTTATCTTTATCTCCACCTCTATATCTATCTCTCTCACTTAGTTTTTGCAGTGGAATTGTTGGATTAAATCAATCTTTGTCTTGTAGAGGTTTTTAGAGTCTGGGCTTTGCTTATTGCATCTCTATGAGTGTGTGTGTGTGTGTGTGTGTGTGTGTGTGTGTGTGTGTGTGATGTGTTCATCTGTTCCTTGTTTCCTGAGTATCGGTAATTGTATCTAGTGATCATAATCAGATTACATTTTTCTGAGAATTAAAGAATTTGGAATATTTTCTTGTGTGTCATATTAAAAATTGCAGTTTAAAAGAAAAAATGGCTAAAGAGATAAGGATTTTCAAGATCAGAGCATAAAAATTATAAGATACGAATGAGAATGGACAAGAAGACAGGCTAGGAAGGGAGTCATGTATTTCACAAGAATGCTGTGATTAGCTCATGTTTTGAATGGATGGTAAAATGGGAAATAATTGTGGGCTGTGATAAGAAAAAAATTTTTTTTTTTGTGGGTACCGGGGGGTGACCTCAGGACCTCGCGCGCCAGCAGGCGTCCGTGCCACTGAGAGATATCACCGGCCCCTTTTTCGTATGTGGGTTCTGGGAGTCGAACTCGGGCCCTCGCGCTTGCCAGGCAGGTGCTTAAGCCGCTGAGCCATCTCACCGGCCCAAGAAAAATTTTTTTGATGACAGGAGATCAACACAAAAGGAGGCAGTTCAGACAAAGGTAAATCCAGGGTTTAATTCTGGTTGCTTGAGAGCTTGAGACTGTGGTGCCATTTGCAAAATATTATTTAGATTAATGGTAGAAAAAATGGACTTTTCTGAAATACAGCACTGCACTAAATTTATAGAAAATGCAGTTAGGATAGCGGGTTGAATGATCCAGAGAAAGCTGCAAAGCCCTCAGATAAACCATGCTGTGTTTTCCTTCTCCTTTGATGCTTCCATAATAGGACTTCCTGCCTCTGCAGCATTGATGTTTCAATTTTATAACCCAGCCAGCAATGAAAAATCAAGCACTCTTTTCTTCTTCTAGTCTAGAAAGAAAAATATTCCTTCTCATACTATGTTGTATAGCTATTTCATCTCGCGTGGACCTCTTACTATGCAGATTTTAATATTCACGTTTTGTATGTGAGATAAAACTCTAAATTCTTATCATAATTAGTTTAGCAGACCCACAGGGTTGCTTGTGTTGCACATTGTCCAGAGATGCGGTGTTCAGGAAGGAATCCCCTATTTCATCCTCTCAGTCTCCCCTTCTATTCTGTCTTCCCTCCATTCCCATGATCCACGTGGCGTCTGTAAAGAGTAATTTTCTTTTTTATTGGAGTGCTTAGGAAAAAAGAGGATAAAGTGATCTCCTGCATATGTTGTTGTTCGTCACAGATTCAGTTTATTTTCTCTGTAAGATGTGAACAAAACATTTATTTGTGGCATTGATTTGATAAATAAACAAAACAGCACAGAACCTAACATATATACTTTAACACAAAATGGATAAAAAAGAGGGTTAAGTAAAGTCTGTGTTCCATCTTCAGGTGAACAGCGTAACCTACATAATTTTCTTTGTGTGGTCAGCATAGAATAGAGAAGTTAGGGATGGATTTCTCTCCCTTCCAGCTCCACTTTAGGAGGGTTATAATTTACTTATTCAAAAAGGAAACTACAGCAGGTTATGTGTTATATTGCATGCAGATTTTTATGCTCAAATATTGCTTCCTCTTGCTCCACATCAAAATGGTACTTTTAAAGTCAAACTTTCAGAGAATAATAAAACTGTAAAAATACATGAAGGCCAAAGGAATGCAGGTATGCCGTGATATGTTATTCAGTGTAAAGAGAGCTAATTAAAACTGGAAATCTAAAATATGGTAATTGAAGCAAACATCTTCGAAAATAACTTTTAAAAATGAGATTCTCTATAGAGGCTTAATTCAGATTTGTAACTAACATACTGAAAATTCTAATATCTCTTACTGGATTCCAACAGTAGGCACATAAAAATGGCAGGTAAAAAAAATTTTTTTAACATATATTCAAGTACCTTGCATGTGGAAGAAATTAGTACATGTGCACTGTGGACTGCAAAAAGAAAAAAAAAAGGTTTCTATTAGTTTTAGCTGTTGGGAAAAATAAAAGAATATCTTTCCTCTCTGCTTCCATCCATCCCTCTTTTTTCCATCACTCTACTTACCCTTCTTTTGGAAGTGAAAGAAAAAATAGAAGTTAAAAATTCAAGTGTAGGGACAGTGAGATAGCTCAGTGGCATAAGTGCCTGCCTGGCAAGCGCGAGGTCCTGAGTTCGACTCCTGTACCTACATACAAAGGAAAAAAGGGCCAGTGATATCGCTCAGTGGCACAAGTGCTTGCTCGCAAGCGTGAGGTCCTGAGTTCGAACACCGGTACCCACACACGCACAAAAAAATTCAAGTGTAAAGATCTTGGTCGTTAAACACTCATCTGTTTAAAACTACTACTGTAATTGCCATAGTTCATAGTAAGTACAAGATATTTATGATTTTAGCAAGATTAAACATAAAAGAATGTATGTATAAAATGAAACTGTTTCCATGTCAGAACTACTTCTTGTTTTGTATGTCAAAGTCTGAAAAATAAATTCTCTCGTATCCACAGAGATGCTTCATAAATGTGTACCAGATGAAAGAAATCTGGCTACAGCACCCTTATATACAAAAGCAACTTTCAAATCTAAAAACATATTATGAAGCCAAGAAGCCCACCACTGGGATAATACACCTAAAGAAAGATAAAGAATAGACTAAATCGCACGTTGTTATATTTGAAGTACTGACCAGATGTGGGCATATCAGAAATGCCCATGTAATTTATAGAATGATAAAAAAGAATTCTCCTTTTGACAGTGATTTTGATGCTTCCATCTTATTATTTTGGATAATTCCTTATAGAAGAATGGCACCTGTAAAAATAATTTGAAGCAACATTTCCTTTATTTCTTTCAATATACCAGTTAGAGAACAACTTAAAATGGTTATAGTTTTTTGACTATCACAACTTTGACATGCAAGCTAACTTACATGTCTTCAATTCATTGGGGGGATGCTTATTTTTTTCTTAAATGAAAAGTAATTTTTTTTAGATAAAGTAAATATTTTATAAAAGTGATTCTTTAATGGTGGGTTATTCAAACTTTACTATGATGATTAACAAATTTTAATGGTGGGGCCGGTGAGATGGCTCAGCAGCGTAAGCGCCTGCCTGGCAAGCGCGAGGGCCCGAGTTCAACTTCTGGAACCCACATACGAAAAAAGGGCCGGTGATATCGCTCAGCGGCACAGGCGCCTGCTGGCGCGCGAGGTCCTGAGGTCGACCCCCGGTACCCACACACACACACACACACACACACACACACACAGTTTAATGGTGAAGGGAAGTGTTGTTTAATGCCATAAAGGCCTTCTGTAAATCATGTCTCACTACTGAATTTCTGCTGTAACCATGGAAAATCTTAAGAATATATCAGGATAAAACCCCAAGCACTAAAGAGTGAAATGTTAATTTGTTTTTATTATGTTCACACACTCCTTGTCAACTGGTCTTAGCTTGAAAGAAGACTTCTCTTTTAAATATAAAAGCTATCTATTAAATCATAGGATTCATGAATTTCATAAGAATAGTAGCATTTTAGTGATTATATTTATTAAAAGGATAATTTCAATAGTTTATTTTTTTGTAATGACATGGATTTAAGATACACAGCTCTTCTCAAACTACAAGTAAAACCGGAGACACCAATTGGTGTGCATGAGATTTTTTAAGCAGATTTTTGTTTAAGAGTTCCAGGTAAAGTACAGGCAAAGAGTAAGGGAAGACAGTGATGAGCAGGGACCTACATGAAATAAGATCTGAAGTGACGTCTAGCTTCAACTTGATCTTGCTGGTGGCTCTAAAGCATAAATTGTACCACAGAATCTTTCTTATCCACTAACCAGGGTGCTAATGTGCTTTTGGTCAGTCATTGATATCCAGGGTTTGACTGCATCATTTCAGGAACTCGCCACTCAGGATGGTGTCAATTGGCTCAACTCCAACAGTTTAGAGATAACCGCATGTGTAAACGATTAGCTAAAGGGCCAGTGAGCTAGCTCAAGAGCGTAAGCGCCTGCCTGGCAAGCGCGAGGTCCTGAGTTTGACTCCCAGTACCCACAAAAAAAATTGGCTAAAATATAAAATATGCATAATGACTGGATAATAGGCATGCACCAAAAAAACTTGTAAATGAATTAGATTGTCTATAAATCACGACAGTAAATGCTTATCCCTTAAAATGAAAATCCTCCACTTATTATTTTACCTATATAAAATCCATTTTCTTTTTTCCTCTCTCTTTCTTTCTTTTCCTTTTATTTATTTATTTTATTTATTTTTTTTTTGTGGGTACTGGA
This sequence comes from Erethizon dorsatum, assembly GCA_028451465.1. Lineage (NCBI taxonomy): Eukaryota > Metazoa > Chordata > Mammalia > Rodentia > Erethizontidae > Erethizon > Erethizon dorsatum. The sequence continues at coordinate 16,983,663 of CM051824.1, forward strand.
GGTCAAACTCAGGACCTCGCGTGCCAGCAGGCGCCCATGCCACTGAGCGATATCACTGGCCCTTTTTTCGTATGTGGGATCTGGGAGTCGAACTCAGGACCTTGCTCTTGCCAGCCAGGCGTTTATGCTACTGAGCCATCTCACCGGCCCTCTTTTCCTTTTTAAAATTGTCTCTTTTTTTTTTTTTTTGGCGGGTACCAGGGGTCGATCTCAGGACCTCGTGCACCAGCAGGCGCCTATGCCACTGAGCGATATCAACGGTCCTTTTATCGTATGTGTGTACCGGGAGTCGAACTCAGGACCTCGTGCTTGCCAGGCAGGTGCTTATGCATCTGGGCTATCTCACTGGCCCTAAAATCATCTTCATTTTCATGGTTCAATGCTCTCCAAAATGTCAAGGTGTTGAAAATTTGGTCCTCAGCCTTGGCTTAAGTGTGTGGGGGGGTGGAACCATTAGGAGGTAGGGTCTAGGAGAAGGAAGTTAGGTCATTGTGGGTGTGCCCTTTGAGAAGAACATGGAAACTCAGACTCTCCTCTTCCCTTCTCTTTTCTTTCTGGCCATCATGAAGTACACAGGACTCAGTCATGTGCTCCTGCCATGGTATACTGTCCTGCCACGGGCCTGACTAACAATGGATTGAAACCTCTGAAAGTATAAGTCGAAAAATCCTTTCTTCCTTTTGTCTCAGAAATTTTGTGACAATAATGAAAATCTAACATGCTTATTCTGATCCAAAAATTTGCATCATACATATATGATTGGTGAGTATATTCTAATATACACCAACAAGTAAGTTCAGTATTATCACATACATAAGAATTCAGCAAAATACAGCAGTGCTAAATTGATATTGACTGCTTCAAAATTACAAAGCATTTAGTAAGTGGGTGTTTTGTTTACATTTATCAAAGGAAGATATCATCAGATTCCAGTGAAGGTTACTCATTCTTTTTTGTCAACAGAAAAACCATTTATTTCATTCCAATTTTTCTAAAAAACAGACTTGTACATATTCAATAATGTTTAGAAAACCACTCAATCTCATCTAGACTAATGCTTCTGGGGCAAATTTTCAATCTCTGTTTTATCGCTAATTCTCATATTTTTTTTTCGTTTCTAATGCATATCCTTATATCACACATTTATTTATACTTATTTCTAAATTAAAATACATCCTGTCCCCTTTGCTAATTGTGAAAGACAAAGAAGAAGAAGGGAAATTCCTTACTCTTACAGTCCACAGATTAATTGTGGAAACTTGCTTGTTTAGTCCAAAGGCTACTGATGTTTGTCTGTGTTGTCACTGGTATTGTTTCTGACACAGTAGAATCTTGCTGCTAATTTCAATGGCTCAAATTGGTCCACAGATATCTCAGGAATCTACATATCCAGGTCCTATATGATTCCAAGAAAAATTGATGCAGCTCTTTTTGCCCTCACCCACCTCTGATATTCTATCACAGTTCAAATGTTCTTTCCACAAACCCAGTAGGACTGCCAATATCTGCAGCTCGTACTTCAACACAATTACAATGCAATACATATTTGTTGGTTTATTCTTGGAGGGATTTGTTCCCAAACATCACAGACAATCCACTTTGGGGCCACTAACAAATGGAATGATATGTGGGTTCTCTCTTCTTAAAGTAGTTCAGGGGCCGGTGAGATGGCTCAGCGGCTTAAGCGCCTGCCCGGCAAGCGCGAGGGCCCGAGTTCGACTCCCGGAACCCACATATGAAAAAGGGGCTGGTGATATCGCTCAGTGGCACGGGCGCCTGCTGGCGCGCGAGGTCCTGAGGTCACCCCCCGGTACCCACAAAAAAAAAAAAAAAAAAAAAAAGTAGTTCAGAACAGTGGTTCTCAAATTGGGAGTCCCAAGGGGTTATTTGCCATACTCTGACGATACCTTTTATTATGGTAACCATCAAGGGAGTCCTACTAACATATAGTTAGTAGATGGTAAGGACACTCATAAATTATGGCTACCCTTTATAGCAAAGAATTATCTGGACCAAAATGTCAATAGTGAAAAAAGTTTAGAAACTTATGTGTAAACTAAAGCTGCATCCTCACAAGTTATCATAGACATAAAAGTGATTGCTGCTGAGGTATAATTTGGTAGTTTGGAGTTTCTTTCCAATATTAAAAATGGTATGTTTCTTTCTTAATCTCCCTATGTCCCAGTCAGGTTGATCCACCTAAAGATAATTTACCCAATATAAAATGTATCCATTAACATTCAAAGTTCCCACGTTGCTTGTGGCCTCAAATTCTTTGTCTTCTAATATAAGCTACACAGATTCCACCCTCTTGTATTTATGTAGTTAAAACCATTACTGTGGTTTATCTCCTCTCCATCTTTGCCATGTATGTCTATGTCTATGTCTACATTTTTGTTTATAACTGTATCTAAACATCACTTTTGAGATTTCCATTGATTTTTATTTCCTGTTTTGGCTTTAATTTCTAGAACTCACATGTCTGAAATTTGTCAGAACCTGGCTAACTCTCTGTGAACTTCTGCCCTGCAATGGATAGAATTTGTAGTGCCAGGCTCAATGCAACTGACTAGACTAATTGTAACACCATCAGTTCAGTAGTTTCAATTATTTCCCTGTTTCACTGAGTAATGACTGTTTAGAATGAATGTATGGTTGACTGCATTGGTTTCTGAAGCTAAAATAAACAGATTTATGCCTTGCAAGTTAGATTACATCATCCTTAAATAATGTTGTAGTTAATTTTGTTGAAATTTTAAACCTGGACCTATCACTAGAAATTTAATACAGTCACAAATAATATTTGTACATTATAAAGCTAGACAGATGAGCTTTTGTTGTATTTCTTTTTGAGTTACTTGAAAAAATGAAGGAATTTTGTGGTCAGCAACTGCGATGTGAACTGGAAATTGTTTCTCAAGGTATACTGTGATGCCACAGTCATTTCTAAATGGGTGTCATTCCTGAACAGAGTTAATTCTTCCTAGTGACTTATTTGCATTCATATCTGTCCCCATTGCATTTAGGAAAAATAGAAAAGCAGTTGGTGCTTTTGGTGTGTGTGTTGTGGACTCCCTTTCTCAGTCCTTTTTCCTTTTGACTTCAAACCTCCTGAACAATACAAAGGGCAAGGAGCTCAAACAAGTGGCTGACAGAAGCTCTGTCTTAACTACTCAAGAAAATAACTGTGTAGTTAGTTTTTTTTTCTCTACCTATTCCATATTTTCCAGGTAACAATGTCAACAAAAAAGGTAAATCATCATACATATATACTTACCTTATTTCCTACACTTCTGTGGCCGGTATCAGTGAAGAACATGTATTCCATAGTATTTAGTGCTCTCGTGTGTCCACAGGGCAGAGTTTTTGAGAAACAGATGATGAAAATAATCAGGTTCAGGCTGGGGATGTAGCTCAGTGGCACTGCAACTGCCTGGCAAGCGGGAGGCCCTGAGTTCAAATCCCAGTACAAAAAAATCAATCTCTCCAGAAAGAATAAAATTATGCAATTTAATATAATAATGGAAATCTGATAATGAAATATCTTGGAATATTTTTGAATATTGTTTGTTTTTACTTTGTAAAAAGAACATTTTAAAGTCCAGATTTAGATTTACAGAAAAGTTGCACAAATAGTCCTGAAGCTTTCCATGTACCTTACACTCAGTTCCCTTGCTAACACTTTGGTAAGTGAAGATTGTCACAATTAAGGAATATTTCTATGTTAGTAATTAAAGTCCATACTAAATTTAAATTGCCCTAATTGTTTTCAGGATTCCATCCATGTTACTGTAGTAGAGGGAACTAATGTATTTCCTTAGGTTCCCCTACGCTAGAAGAATTTCTCAGACTTCCATTTTCTGTGACTGCCTGGGAAGTTTGGAAGAGTCCTGACCCACTTTTGATTTTGATTTGCTGATATTTTTCTGATAATGTTTTCTAAAAAGGAAAAACAGGTCTCATTACAGCAAGTAAAAGTTATCTGTGATTAATGTGACTCATCACTGTTGATATGACCCAGATAGCTGCTCTGAGGTTTAGGTTACTGCAAATTAAACTTGTGCTGCTTCCCTATTTTCCTGCATTGTCCTCTTTGGAAAGAAGTCTCCATGTTGAGAACCCACTCAATGTGTATGAATTGTATCCCACTGCCTTTATGGAGAATATATACATTATTATTAATTTTTCTGTATAGGATATCTACTTATCATCCCTATTTACTTATTTAGTCATTTATCTAAATCATTATGGAAGCATGGGCATTTTATAATTTGGGCTATATATAATACTGCAATAATTTATTTGTATTCATTATTTTTCTTATTCTAATGGTTCTTTTTTGTTTCTTGAGAACTTTTTTTTACATGAATTCCTTGTGACTTTGTTATTGCCATCACTTTGTTTGGGTATTTCCTGACCTTTTGATCCTGCAAACAATTCCGTGTTTATCTTGTATATCCTATGTCCTCATACTTCCTCTAAAAATCTTTTCCTTTTATGTAGACAATGAAATTAAAACCAAGTTCTACATGCTGGCCTTTCTTTCTTTCTTTCTTTCTTTCTTTCTTTCTTTCTTTCTTTCTTTCTTTCTTTCTTTCTTTCCTTCTTTCTTTCCTTTTTGAAATGTTACTGAGATGTGTTTCTAGGCTCTTTGACTAAACAAAGCCTGGAAATATAGGCATATACTAATGAAACGGCTATCCTTGTACAAACCAAGCATGTTATTTCACCAAATTGAACAATGAAACCATGGACCAAAATGAGGCAAAGAGGAAGTGTTTATTGGAAGCATAAGCAGAGAAAAAAAAGGGTTCTGGTTGGGAGGGGTCTTGGAAAGTGGGGTTCTGGTGTGCTTTCTTTGTCTTGGTCTTATACAAATAAGCAGGGAGTGGAGATTTGTTTACTTATCTGGTGATCACCTGTAACAGGTGGGTCCATGGATTTGAATAACCATTTGAAGTTTAGACTTTGTAACGCAGAGTTTAAAGAAAATTATTCACCTGGTTGAGTTCCAAGGAAGCTGAGCTGAAAGGGTACATTTTACTCTGTACGTTTAAGTTCCTCCAAGTCTGGCCCCAGAGTTAGGGAAGAGTTGTTAACTAACTTAGCAAACTCTGTCTAAGAAGTGTTTTTTTTTTTTCTCTTTTTTCTTTTTTTTCCTGAGAGTTAGGTTTCTTTTCTTGACTCTTTATCCATCTTCCTGTGTTCGCTTTTACATTTTGAAGCTTAACTGGCTCTATGGCTTGAATTAACTCTTAAGTCAATATATGTGTTATTTTCTCTGTAACTAGCCAACTCTGTCTTAGGCCCTGTCCTTTTTTGCCTGCCTACTTATAATCTAACTAGCTAAATTGCCTTTTACTATAACACATGCATATAAATATATCTATAATTGTTTCTATATATACACCCATCTGTAACTATGTCTCCAACTCTAGTCCCGTATTTTATGGCTAATTTTAGTCTTCTGCCATGCTATTTGTAATTTCTTTCTCCTATGAATGAGAAAGCTAATTTCCATCATTTGCCATCCATTGACTTATTTATTTATTCAATTCCACTATACATGTATGTTAGTTTCAGAATAATTAACTCACACTACGGAAGAAATGTTTGCCTACTAGAGTACAGTGTAAAAGTACAGTTTCTTTTACCTTTAATCTTATTTTATACTTATACACTTTTTCTAAATTATTTAGGACAACATTTCTTTTTCTAAGCCAAATAGTAAGGTTGGTATGCATTTGATATACAGTTATATTATTTTGTTATAATCTCTGCCTGTCCTGGGTTCATTTGTTTTTTATTTGCTAAAAACATTGATGTTTCTTTTTCCTCCTCCTCCTCCCCTCTTCTTTTTTCCCATAATGTCATATAAATACACCCACATTTGATAGCATTGTCAGTTTGTTTCACTTAGTAATATGCACTGAAAATTTATCCTCAGTTGTGGGATAAATTAACAGTTTATTCATTTTATTATTGAATTCCATTGTATGCATGCATTATAGTTCATCTATAGCTTTTGATTAAGAATAAAGCTGTTATAACATGTACATGGAACATTTTGTGTGGATATGGTTTCAAATTCCTTACACAGATACTTTTGGAGTGTGAATGATAGTTCATATAATTAAGAATCTTTTTAGATTTTTATGCAATTGACAAATTCTCCTTTAAAATGCCTTTACCATTTTGCATTCAATACATTCTTTTTTTTTTTTGTGGGTACCGGGGGTTGACCTCAGGACTTCACGTGCCAGCAGGCCCCTGTGCCACTGAGCAATATCACAGGCCCTTTTTTCGTATGTGGTTTCCAGGAGTCGAACTCGGGCCCTCGTGCTTGCCAGGCAGGCGCTTACACCCCTGAGCCATCTCATCAACCCTGAATTCTTATCCTTACCATGCTTATTGTCAAGTTCTAGAAATAGGAACTCAGGACCTCGCGCTTGCCAGGCAGGCACTTATGCTGCTGAGCTATCTCACTGGCCCTCATTCAATACATTCTTATCAGCAATGAATGAGGTATAACCTCTGCATCTTGCCAGCAACTGGTATTGGCATGTTTTGGATTTTAGCTACTGTAGTATATGGATAGAGATAGATCATTGTTATTTTAATTTGCATTTCTTTTTTTTTTTTTTTGTGGGTACCGGGGGTCGACCTCAGGACCTCGCGCACCAGCAGGTGCCCGTGCCACTGAGCGATATCACTGGCCCCTTTTTTGTATGTGGGTTCCAGGAGTCAAACTCGGGCCCTCGCGCTTGCCGGGCAGGCGCTTAAGCTGCTGAGCCATCTCACCGGCCCCAATTTTCATTTCTTTAATGGAAAGTCATGTTGAACTTCCTATCATTTTTTTATCATATTCTTATTTTCTGTTGGTGTACCTGTGAAGCACATATTGTTGAGATATGGTATCTTACAGATTTAAATTGTGTTACTTATTATTACTGTTGAATAGTAAGAATACTTTTAAATAGCTTTGCATTTTGATATTTTTCTCATAGTTTCCATACCTCTGCTGACAGTGCACAGAGAATTTCATATATTTTCTACTTTTGCTAATGGAGCCTTAAAATATTACTCAGAGTTATTAAAACTCAGTGGCTTAAAATCCAAAACTCTGGACACTATTGTCTGTTCCTGGTGGATGCTTTGTCTCTTCACACTTTCTATTGTACATAAAAACCACATTTTCTTTGTCCATTCATCCATTGATGGGCATCTGGGCTGTTTCCAAGATTTACTTATTTATTTATTTATTTATTAATTTTTTGTGGGTACTGGGGGTCGAACTCAGGACCTCGTGCATCAGCAGGTACCCGTGCCACTGAGCGATATCACCAGCCCTTTCTTCGTATGTGGGTACTGGGAGTCGAACTCAGGACCTCAGGCTTGCCAGGCAGGCGCTTATGCCGCTGAGCTATCTCACCAGCCCGTTTCCAAGATTTAGCTATTACAAATTGTGCTGCTGATATAGGAGAAAAATATAACTCCCAACCCACTAGATGTCAGATATGCTGAGTTCATGTTTTCCAAAATCAAAGAATGAATTATATGGAATAAAGGAGGTTGAGAGTAGGAAAATTTATTGAGATAGCTCCTGAGAGACAGGAGGGCACCCAAAAGTAGGCTGCCACAGAGCCCAGTTTTCTGAGATAGTTTTACACAGCAAAATCACTAGATGGGTACAATGTGGGTCAAACTATAATCAGCCAATAAGATTACAAATATAGCTGCTTAGCTAATGCTGAGCCAATATTAGCAAGGGTATATGGATGACATCATTATCCTTAGTCACTAATCAAAAATCTTACTCTTTTTGTCTTTAGTATTTGTCTCAGTAGTCTTAGTCTTAGTAGGCTTAGTGGGCAGGAGAGAATGGCTCACTCCTGAGATAATGGTTTATTTATATGGGGAATCTCAACAGGGTGGTACCAATAATCTCAATCTTCAATTTATCCCTTAAGGAAGTATGTAAATCTGGTGACTGTGAACCTAGTCTTCAGATGTGCCTCTAGCCAGGTTCAATGTGTTCTTATCTTCTGCACTGACTCCCTGGAGGGCCTAGCCCTGTCTGACGGCCTATATTTCTACCTAACTCAGCTGTGTATAATGCTGCTATAAACATGAGTGTGAATATATCACTATGGTATGATGGTTTAAACTCTTTCAGGAAGATAGCAAGAAGGGGAATAGCTGGGTCAAATGTAACATCTAGATTTAGTTTTTTGAGGAATTTCCATATAGATTGAACCGATTTACACTCCCAACAGCAGCGGAGAAGGGTTCCTTTTCCCCTACAGCCTCACCACCATTTGTTATTGATTGATTTCTTTTTTTAAAAAATACATTAAGTTTTTTTGGTACATTTTAGATATACATAATAATCACATTCATAATAGGGAATTTGTAACTGTACATGATATATCTTGATTCTTCTTTTTTCCATTTTCCTGCCCTCCATTCAACCCCACTTCCCCTCCTTATTTACAAAAACTGTTTCCATTTTTCCTTTTTTTTTCTCATTGTTTTTGCATTCTCTTCCTTACTTTATCCCTTTCCTCTCCCTAGTTCCTATTCCTCTTTGAACACTTTCTTCCTATTTCACAATATCTATTATACATTTTGGCCCTTTTTTACACTTTTGGTTTCTCACACCAGAGAAACAATGTGGTTTTTGCCAGCTGTTCTTCAGACAAAAAACTAATATCTAGAGTATACAAAGAACTCAAAGAACCATATCCCCCAAATTTAAAAACTCAGTCCAACAATGGGTATCTAAAATGAATACACACGTCTCAGAAGAAGAAACACAAATGGCAAATAAATATATGAAAAAAATGTTCAAAATCACTGGTCATTCAAAAAATGCAAATTGAAACAACCCTGAGATTCCATCTCACTCCAGAAAGAATAGCTATTATCAAGAAAGCAACCGATAAAAATTGCTAGTGGGGCTGTGAGGAAAAAGGAACACTTCTCCATTGTTGGTGGGAGTGTAGACTGGTGCAACCACTGTGGAAATCAGTGTGGAGAGTCCTCAGAAAACTAAGAGGTTCCATTTGACACAGCTATTTCCCTTCTTGGTATCTTCCCAAAAGAATTAAAAGCATCATATCACAGTGATATATGCACACCCAGGTTTATAGCAGCACGGTTTGTAATAGGTAAATCTTGGAAACAGCCCAAATTCCCATCAACTGATGAATGGATAAAGAAGATGTGGGGTTTCTTTATACAATCAAGTACAACTCTGCCATAAAGAAGGAAAAATTGAGATTTTTCTAGGTAAATGGATGCACCTTGAGACCATACTCTTAAGTGAAATAAATGGGACACACGTGTAAAAATCACATTGTTTCTCTGGGTTAATTTCTTGATAATAGCCATTCTTTCTGGAGCGAGATTGAATCTCAGCATTGTTTTAATTTGCATCTCGTGAATGACCAGTGATGTTGAACATTTTCTCATATATTTATTTGCCACTTATACCTCTTCATCTGAGAAGTGTCTATTCATTTTGGATGCCCGTTTTTGGATTGGGACTTTAAATTTAGGAGGTATGATTTTTTTTTTTTGGTTCTCTTATGCTAGATTATTAGTCCTTATCTGAGGAACAGCTGGTAAATTTTTTTTCCACCCGCGGGGTTGTCCCTTTAATCTATTGGTGGTTTCTTTGGCTCTGCATCATGAGGCAGTTTGAAAACTTTATAGAAGTCAAAGAACAACTTTACACAGACTAAGATGTTGTGAACTTTAATCTTGATATCAATTTAACTAGATTAAGAAACACCTGCTAGATTAGTGAACAAACATGTTGGAATGTCAGTAGTGTATTTTTGGAGATAATTGGAAAGTAAGACAGCAATCTAAGCGGGAAAACCCAATACGATTGTGGGCCATAACATTCCAATAGGCTTGCAGCCCAGATGGAATAAAAGGAGAAGGAGGAAATCAGCCTGTGTTTGAAACAATCCATTCTGCTTGAGCAATTGCATATTTTTGTTACTGCCATTGCCTCTCCAACTTCTTTAGCCTTTCGCTGTGGACGCATTCTAGAATCTAAAACTTCTATCTTCATAGTAACTCATTGTCTCCTGAAATCAAAGAACATACCCATGGACAAAAAGGAGGAAATTAGGAGAGGGTTTATTGGAATTAAAAAGATGAAAAATAGGTCCTAGTGTGTATCCAGGTGGGGTCCTGGCGTGCTTTTTTTTTTTTTTTTTTTTTTTTTGTCTTGGTCTTTTATGGAAAAGGTGTGTGCAAGAACTTGTTTAGTTATCTAGTGATCACCTATCACTGTTGACTCCATGGCTCTAGAATAACCAGGTGGGGTTTAGGCCTTGTAATGTAGATGTCATAATTTACTTCTCTTGTCACTGAGACACAATCATCGACACAACTGCAAGGAGGAAAGGTTTATTTTGGCTCATGCTTTGTAGAGGTTTCAGTCCATAGATGACTGGCTCCGAGGCAGAACTACATGGCTCAGTGTCATGGCAGAGGAGAAGCAGCTCATGCTATGGCAGTGGAAGCAGAAAGATCAAGGGAGGAAGGACGGAGAGAGACCCTTCCAGGCCACGACTGCAGTGACCACATCCTTCCATCCCGTTCAGCTATAAACTCTTCAGTGGACTAATTGACTGGTAAGTATCAAGTCCCCATGATCCAATCACCTCCCCAAAGCCGCACCAATGAATATATGAGGCTCCGGGGAGACACCTAATACAAACCTTTACAGTAAAATGTAAAGCAAATCAGTTACTCAAGTTGAAGGACACATAGTTCAAAGGAAACCAGTTATTCTGCATTTCCATGACCCTACAAGTCCAACATTAGGGCAGGGAGGAGTGTTTAACTAACATAACATATTCTGCCTAAGAAGTTACTTTCCTGAGAGCACTCTTATTTTAATCCTTTATCCTTTTTCCTGTGTTTGCTTTTCTTTTTTTTTTTTTTTTTTGTGGGTACCGGGGGGTCGACCTCAGGACCTCGTGCGCCAACAGGCGCCTGTGCCGCTGAGCGATATCACCGGCCCCTTTTTCATATGTGGGATCCGGGAGTCGAACTCGGGCCCTCGCGCTTGCAAGGCAGGCGCTTATGCCGCTGAGCCATCTCACCGGCCCCCTGTGTTTGCTTTTCATTTCTAATCCTGACCAACTTTGTGTCTTGAGTTAGCTCTTATCTCAGTATATGTGCTATTTTCTCTGTGCCCAGCCGACCCTATCGTAGGCTGTGTCCCTTGCTGAGTGGCTCCTTGTTATAATCTAACTAGCTAAACTGTCCTTTATACAACCACTCTCTAGGGAGCGTCCAAGTCTTTAATACTGTTTAGGCTTCATGAGTGTTTCTGTCTATCCTCTAGTCACATTGTTTCTCCTCCACAAATTCACTGCTAATTTTCCACAGGTGTAGCAATGTAAATGTTATTTGTTCAGTGCCTTTACCTCATGGATTCTTTCCTTTAGATGAGATAGGAGGCTGGAAAAACTTGAATGGGAGAAATTTCTCTATGAATGTGCTGTAAGATGTCAGCATTTCCTCATGAAAGCCAAGAGGATTCTTAAAGAACAAACCCCCCCAAAAAGATTTCACAGTCCCCCTGCCCCACCATGTGATTACACTTTACAGGAGTTTCTTACTTTCACTCTTTTTTGTGCTCAACTTTCCATAATTAATCCAAGTGAATTTTTGTTAAGTGCTTCCATGATATATGGTTTCTTACAACATCCACATCAAGTAAGTAGGTATTGGCTGTCTCTCTAGATGCTTTTGGTCCTCCGTGTACAAAAGTGGTGATTTTCCTGTGACTACAAGTCTCTAATGTGTCCAGGACACAAATGGTTGATTTTCCTCTTGTCTATCTTTTTACATTTTGTAAGAACAGGAGCAAAACACTCTAAAGTCTTTGAATGTTACAGAAGTACCAGAAGTCTGGTTTTCTGTTTTCTTTCTTTTTTTATTTTATGAAAAAATAAAACAAAATTTCCTAACAAAATAATAAGAGAATAACAATGCTTGTTACACTTTGTATCATTATCTTGGAGTACAAGGCAGTGACAGAAAAGATTTTCTCTTACAAGAAGAAACAGATACTAGCACAAAATTTTCTCTTTAATGAACTAAGATAAATTAATAGTATAAATGAAACAAATTAGTATATATTCAAATATTTTTAAAACAATAAAATAGGTAATTTGGGAAACCATCTGAACCTTTCCCATGGTTTCTCTTATATAAGAGACTGAAGTATATATATATATATATACAAATGTGGAGCACAGTGGAAGAGGATGAATCAGAAGGGAGAAGTTCAGATGTTTTTTTGTTTTAAACTTTCTAATAAAAAATAAAATACATAAAGACATGTGAACATTTTCTCCCCTTGCCCCCCCAAAAATCTGTAACTTGCTGGATTTACACAAAGTAAGAAGCACAGCAGGGTCAAGGTGTAGACAACTGACAAACCCCAAAGCTCTTCTGAAAAGTTGTCAAGCAACAGGTTAAGTAGGGTGATCCTAGGTGTTGTTTCCTTTGTATTTATCTTGATTTGGGGCTTGCTAGTATTCTTGAATTTTTAATTTGTCATTCGATATATTTAGTAACATTTTGGCCATTATTATTTTAAAAAATATTTTTTCCTTTCCTAGTTTTCCTTTATTTTCCTTCTGCATCTCCAATTGCACGTATATTATACCATTTTATATTATGTCACACATCACTGAAGCTCAGGGTATGTTCTAACTGGTTTTTTTTGGGTTTTTTTGTTTTTTTTTTTTGCAATGATGGGTATAGGGCCTCACACATACTAGGCAGGCACTCTTTCACTGAGCCACAAGCTCAGCCCCATTTTAATCTTTTCTATACTGTAACTTCAAGTTTCAGAGGTTGAATTTAGTTTATTTAAATTGTTTTTCCTTCAGTGCTGAAATTTCTTTGCTGGCAAACATAGTTTCCTTTCTGTGTTTGAACAGAAAGTTAGTAATTGCTTTAAAATCTATATTTTCTAAGTCTAATACCTTCCTTTCTAAAAGATACATTCTATTGTTCTCTTTCAAAGACTAATTAAATTTCCGTATGTCTTTGCAGGTCTGATAGTTTTGAATTTCATCACAAACATGGTGAATTATATATTAGTTATTCTAGAATCTGCTATAAACCTTCAAAAATATTATTATTTTAGTACACACTTAACTTAGGTACTCTGAAATTCCAAACTCCATGTCTTCTGCACTAGGAATTGCTTGAGCCTTTATTTAGCTCACTCACCTGTGCTTTATGGTCCACACGTGGAATTCAGAAATAATCCATCTATTTCTATAGTTAATGCAGTGAAACACTTGGAGCTTCCCTTGTCTTGACTGCTTCTAGTTGAAATTTTCCTTTATGTTTCCAGAATCCATGGTGTCATCTCAAACTCTACTTTGCTTCTTCAGTCAGTAACATTACTTGTTTGTATCTAATGTCAAGACAGTTTGGCATTGGTAGGGGCATATGGTCAGGTGAAAGCCATTAAAAATGGTAAATTTACGGCTGCTGTTTGCTTTCCTATCAGTTACTTTCCTGGTTATCCCTGCTTCTCACAAATTTTCAGTGCCATCATGTTCCTTTTTTGCATATCTGTAGATTTCTCCAGAGTTTATCATTTCTATATGCTGGAGGCTTTGTTTAATATGAACATTTTACCATTAAAAAGCGGAAACACTATTTTTGTCATTTTAATATGCATTACAAGCAGGGCTAATGACTTCATCAATTTTTATTTTATGTTTGGACACTTGCATATGGATTTATATTTTGTGTATAGGAAGGCTATGTTAAAATTTATCATAGTTTTATTATACTGCTGATATTGATTTATTTAACTACTCAACATAGGGATGTTTTGCAGTTTAGATATGGTAAATATCTTTCCTAATTTGCTTTCCATTTGTTTAACACTCTTGTCCTTTAACTGATATTATTTAAGAATTTTCCATCGCAAAAATGAACATGATTCATCTTTTCATTAAAGATTATTTTATTTTGCAAATAACATATATTTTATTGCCATAAAAAATAATGGAGATAATACAAATATTTATTATCTACAATCTCAAAGCCCTGTTATAAATCCTTTCTTAAATTATACAAGTACTATAGATATATAGATATGTAGAATAATATATTTTTATTCCGTATACTCATATTATATATAATCTTTTGCAAACTGTTTCTTTGTTCCAATAAATATTAAAAGAATTCTGTGTGTAAAAAATATATATGCTAGAATTATTAATAAAAATGTATTCAACAATCAACATTTCTTGACCATTCTACTTCGTTCTGATATTTTGCTAATATAAAATATTTTTAAGTGAATATTCTTGAGCACAAATTTGTACAAAGTCTACTATTAATCATTTCAGACAGAATTTCTGAAGTGCTGTCTTTGCGCAAAAGTATATGATTATTTTATTTTATTTTATTTTTATTTTTTTTTTTTTTGTGGGTACCGGGGGGACGACCTCAGGACCTCGCGCGCCAGCAGGCGCCCGTGCCACTGAGCGATATCACCGGCCCCTTTTTCGTATGTGGGTTCCGGGAGTCGAACTCGGGCCTTCGCGCTTGCAAGGCAGGCGCTTAAGCCGCTGAGCCGTCTCACCGGCCCTATATGATTATTTTAAAAGTTTTAAATTAAACATATGCTTTTATGGCTTTAATATATATTAACAATGAAACATTCTGAAGTTATTAACAACATATTATCCTACTAACAATATAGGACAGTGCTGGGGATATAGCTCAGTGCACAGCTGAACATTTTTATTAAAAAAAATTATTTATTTTTATAAATAAAAAACAAAAAATTTAAAAATTAAAAAATTAAAAATATTAAATAAAACAATATAGGACAATACATAGTTAAGTATTTTATATCTTAAAGCAAATATACACATCTCCCAGGAAAAGTTCTTCAGGGAATTCTTATGGATAAATAACTGTTTATCCTCTATCAATATTATTCTGATGGAATTTTCCTGGGGACATCATGTGTGCATTTATTAGAATAAAAGCTTTAGCTTTCCTTGCTTATCCTAGGACTTTCACTATAAAAGTATGGATATTTAGATAGGCTTTTCAATAATTTATTGAAAAGAAAGACCACCTTTTATTTTTAGGGAAGTGTCAGCATGCATGAGCTCCCACAAGTGTGAGAGATTTTATTTGATATTCTAGACTACGGAACCTGTTTGCCTCTAAACCTGTCTTAGTTACTTTTCTCTTGTTTCTGAGACAAAATACCCAACACCCAATGTTAAAGGGGGAAAGGTTTATTTAGCTCACAGTTTGTAGAGGTTTGGTCCATAATTGGCTAGTTCCAATGCACGGTGGTCTGGCAGACAGGCATTGCAGAGGAGAAACAGTTCATGGCAGGCTGAAGGTAGCAAAGCAATGAAGAGATGACCACAGCTCTTTCTATCCCTTATATCTGATCCAGGCTACTTAGGGCAGGTAGCGCTCACACCCTTAAACCTAGTGCCCTTGAGACTAACATTGCACCATGAATTAATTCCAGCGTCACACACTCTAGATCCAGCCACCTCTGAAAAATCTCCACCTACGACCAAGGAGGCTTTGGGGAGACATCTAGATGCAAGTCACAACAACACCTATGGTAAGATCAGGTGGTAAAAACTAATAGAAAACACCAAAGTCAAACTTACCAGATAATATGTCCTTTTCTTCAGGTCAATTTAATTTTTTTAACTTCACTTTTCATTTTGGAAAAAACATGTGAGCGTTTTTCTACTATTTTTTTCCTTTGGCAATTAGAAATAATCATCTAAAATTCTTACCAGCACAGTACTTTTTTGTCCATTGTGAATTGAAGATGATATTTGTATAGGTGTCAGTAGATTTAATAGAACCTTTAATATTGTGAGCAAACAAATGTTTCTTTTCAAATGAATCTAAAAGGAAACAGGAGGAAACTTTGGTAATTTGTGCACTTGAAACATATTGTTGGCTCTTTGCATGTTTTGGAAAGCAATTTTCTTTGAAATTGCTGTTACATTTTAAATGTAAGATCATTTTGTAAAATACTCCTTTAAAGGAATTACCCTTTCTGTATAAATAACATGCAGGCTAACTATGAAAATGTGCCAGTATATTAACCCCTTTAAATGTATGGCTCAGAGGACACAGGGATACTTTTCTATATTGTAAGTAGGATCTGATTATAATTCAGCTTAGGAAACATTTCTAGATGGCTAGTTAGGATAATACTATACTTTGACTCCAATGACCTAAGAAAATATAGGTCATGTTTTACATACTGAGATTCCAAGTTAGTAGCAAATTGTTACAATATCTTGCTACTGGTCATCAATGTAATTATGAGTAAATGATATTTCAAATGTTTCTGAAAGTATTCATTTGCTGAAATTAAAAGCAGGAGATCTTTAAAAAAGATTAGCATTTTCCTATTTCTCTTTTTTCCTGATGCTTGAAATCTACATTTCTCTTAATTTGGGGGCATTACATGCTTATCTGAGTTATTCGTACAATGACGGTAAATCAGTCAGCTTTCGTAGTAATCAGCAGATCTGACTTTTTCTTTCTTTTTACATAACTCAGTATTTTAACTCACCTTATTTTTCCTGTTCCTCCTAGTCATCTATGAAGAATTTTGATACAGAATTCACTTTTTTTTCTTAAAGAGATACCTAGAAAAATATGATGACTTCAAATCTGGAGGCTTTCTACAACCTCTCATATATTAGAAGGCTTTGTCTACTGCAAATACATGTGTGTCACTCCCAGCAGACTGCGCACTGTATTAATATTCCTCCTGTTTTTCCAAGTCAATGCCCTCTTTCATTACATGGAATAATTTCTCAAATTTTTACAATCTTCTTAAGATCCATAAGTAACCTTTCTAGAAATAGAGACACTTTTTGTTGCTGGCATATTCTAAATTTCAGATATGATATTTAGTTCAGGTCACTATAAAATTTTCAGTCTTCTACATGAAAAGTCCTGGTTAAATCTCTATCACATTCTCCCATTTAAAAAAAATTCTAAATGGTTAAAATACTTTCCCTCTAATTAATTTTAAAGATGTGCTATGTTTTACAGAAGTTAGAGGTGTTAGGAAAATAAGCATTCTGAACAAGATTGAGCATATGGGTTCAGTTTGTTTTCTATAATATAACCATTTCAAAAATATAATTGAAATATTAGAGGAGAAGAATATGACCATGATAAAGGGCAACTTAAAGAATGAAGAAAATAAGAATTCAATACAAGATTAAAGACAGAGTTTCTTTGTTTGGATGAAAAGAGCAGGAATGTATATCATGGGATAAATGGTTTGATATTTCAAAGTAGAGTGCTGATAAGAAATTCTGATAGATCATATTGCTCTTGACTTTGAGAACAGCTTAGAAGCAGATTAATGGCTTTGTAGTCTCCAGTTCAATGTCTTCACTATCATCACCATTGTCATCAACAGGGCCACTCTTACTAATATCTTCGAGCATCAATTTGCCAGAGATAACAATGATTAACTTGTATTAGTAGCCACATATATGTTCAAATACAAATGAGACGATATAATTTTCTAAGCTTGCTCAGAGTCGAAGTATAAACTTTTATCTAAGTCCCTCTAAAATATGTCTTTGACTCTATTCCGCTCATAACTGGCATTTAAATAAGTCATCCATATTTGTTACTTTTAGCTTGCATTTGTATTTGATTTCTTCTAGTGCATAGTGAATTCCTGTCCTGGATGAAGAGCACTTAGGCTTCACAGACTGCTTTTAAAGATGATTTTCAGTCAACACCATATCTGACAGAAGGTTGTTATACCACAGCTCATTTGGGAAAATGTGGGTTTGTTCACCATACTTGCAGCCTTGCGACTTCAAGCTCCTTCGCGAAGAACCCAGAACTTAATTCTGTGGATTTCATCTTCAAATGTGGTGTTTTCCACTTTATATAACAGAAAAGTACCCATGGTGGGTGTATAGGGGATGTTCACTGTTACGTTTGTGTCTAGATGTTCCCCCAAAGCCTCATGCAGTCATGGGGGGTGGGCTTTTCAGAGGCAGCTGAATCTAGAGTTTGTGACTGATTCATGATATAATGCTGGATTTAAGGGTGTGAGTGCTCTACCTGACCCAGGGTAGCCTGAATACAATATAAGAGACAGAAAGAGGCTTGTCCCTGTCTTCTTGCTTGTTGCTTTTGCTGTTTTCTGCCACCCTGAACTGTTGCCCCTCTGCCACGTGCCACATTGCTTTGGAGCCAGCCAACTATGGACTGAAACCTCTACAAACAGTGAGCTAAATAAAACTTTCCCCCTTTCTTTAACTTTGTCTCAGCAACAAGAATAGTAACTAAGACATTCGCCATGAAAAAGTGGAGAATTACTGAACTAATTGAACTAGAGTCAAAGAAAAAATACTTTTTGACATAAAACTGCTAGAGATGAATAATTACCAAATAAAAAAAATATGAAAATCCTGCAATGCTAAAATAAATGGAAAGTATTCTTATAAAGGTAACATTAGAATTAGTTTCAATTTGCATATCATGACTTAAATAGATGTTGAAGTACTAACCAGAGATGTCCAGCACTTAACATAAAAGGGTCCAGAAAAACTTCTGCTGCTTTCTCTAACAGTGCAAAACTGTGGCGTTGATGGAAATGCTGGACTTTGGTGGCTTCTCACTGCATCTTTCCATAACTGGGTGTGTGCTGAAGGCTCAGGCTGCCAAGATAATCTCTCTCTTTCTCTCCCTCCCTCCCTCCTTCCCCCCATCTCTTTTTCTGTCTCTCTCCCCCTCCAGAGAATTTATAAGTCTGTAGATTTGTTTTCTACCAAGGGACCTTTCTTTCCGTCCTTATCATATCAAAGGGAAATGGACAATAAATCTAATGGCAACCTAACTGTGATTTAAATATTTTGTGTCTTTATAGACAAACTTCAGATTCTGTAACAACTGTATATAACCTAAAATGTAACTGCCATAAACTACTGCAGATATTTCAACATTTTTGATAGTTTCTGAATTTTAAAAAAACCTTACAGATTTTTAAAATAGTACATTGAGCTACAAGCTCCAAATTACAACATTAATATTTAATTAAGTGTTTGCTTACACATTGAAGACTGACAATTAAATGTTATTTTTTTATTTTCCAGTCACTGATATATCATCAAATTTCAGGTGAAATTTTCTGCACCATGCCATCATCCAGTCTTGCAGTTCCCCTGAAATAGTGATTCTTTCTCACAGTACATCTACCTTAGAATCAGTGGGATTGCTGGTTAACCTCAGTATTCTCAGGCTGATACTGTGGGAGGTAGAAACATCACTGGAATATTCACAAGGCTTCCAGATTATTTTAATCACAGAAAATGTTGAAAACATATGTTTTAGCACATCCCTACTAATCTCTCATCAGTATGCTTTATATTAAACTATCATCTCTTGCCGGGAATGTAGCTCAGCAACACAAGCGCCTGCCTGGCAAGTGCAAGGCTCTGAGTTCGATTCCTGGTACCAAAAAAAAAAATATCATCTCTCAAACTCACAATTATAGACTTTGCTGGGACCCAAACTGACAGGTGTCTCCTTTCTTTACTACAGGCTTTCTGTTATGTTCTGCCATTAGGAAGCAGGAGAGGAGATTGAAAAGCAGATGCAGGGAGATGAAAAAGGCCCTTTCCTGTCTGATTTTTGGTGTTAATTTCACCCTAGCAATGCTTCTTTCATTCTAACAATGGCAGTTTGCTCTTTTGTCTCCAGCTGATTTCCTGTTTACAGTATTTTCAATACTCAAAGAACCATTCAAAGTGCATCCCTACCTCCACCACTTCCTGCCTTAAGTATCCATTAGATCAAACTTTTTGTTTTGTTCTCGCTGCTCTAACATTATCTCAGAGTCCTACGTTTGAGATACAGAAGTCAGTGCTTTTCCTCAATCCCACGTTAGTTTCCTATTGCTTTATGGACAATTCTTGGAATTGAATTCTCTTTGTTATAGTAACTGGCATATTTCTTTTACTCTTGAATATATGTGTAGATCCAAGCCTCAAGGAAATCCATTCACCTCCTCCCACTCCAAGAAGACTCATTATGTCACTAAGCTTTTTCCTGGGCAATTCTCCATAACCACCAAATTTAGTTTCTCTGTCTATGTATTCCATCATGCTTTCTAGTTTTATTTTTATTTCCTGTTTCAAAAAATGAGTCTAATGTAAACGAAATGGTAATAGACCAATGGAACAGAATAGAAAACTCAGAAATAAATCAGCATGCATAAAACCAACTGATTTTTTTTTTAATATGCAGGTTCTGGGAGTCAAACTCAGGACCTCACACTTGCCAGGCAGGGGCTTATGCCACTGAGCTATATCATTGGCCCAAAAACCAATTGATTTTTGACAAAAGCATCAAGAACACACATTGGAGAAAGGGGAGTTTCGTGAATAAATAGTATCAAGAAAGTTAATATATGCAAGAATAAAATGGAGTTCCTACCTCTCACCATATACAAAAATCAAGTTTAAGTGGATCAAAGACCCAAATGTAAGGTGTGAAACAAAACGTAGTAGGAGAAAACCTAGATGAGACACTTCCAGACATTGCCATAGGCAATGATTTTTTTTGGATATGATCTCATAGGCACACACAACAAAAGCAAAAGTAGACAAATACAATGACATCAAATTAAAAGCTTCTGCAAAGCAATCAACAGGTGAAGAAAAAACCTGAAGAACGGAAGTATTTGCAAAGTATTTATGTGACAAGAAAACAAATTCCAGAATATATCCAACTCGAACAAATCAGTAGTAAAAACAAAACATAACAAAAGAAGAAGTAATCTAATGGGATAATGATCTGAATAGACATCTCTGATCAGGAAACATACAAATAATATCAATATATGAAAAAATGTTCAATATCACTAATTATCAGAGAACTGCAAACCTAGACTACCAGAGGATATCTCTTTGCCTCAGTTAATATAGCTATTACCAAAATATACTGAATTTTTTTCTTTTTTTTGTGGGTACTGGGGGTCAAACTCAGGACCTCGCACGCCAGCAGGCGCCCGTGCCGCTGAGCGATATCACCGGCCCTTTTTTCGTATGTGGGTTCCAGGAGTCGAACTCAGGCCCTCGTGCTTGCCAGGCAGGCGCTTATGCTGCTTAGCCATCTCACCAACCCAATATACTGAATTTTTATCCCTAACTATCCAAAAGAAAAATGAGATGGCTCAGCTGATTCCAAGTGTTGACCTTTACCTGGTTTACTCACTTGAGACAGCAAGGAGAAAACAAAAACAATAGCTCATGGAACAAATCAAGGGAAATACTTTCAGTAAGTTGTTCCTCAAGACATTGTAATTTTCTTAAATATTGAAAAGATTGCATAGGAATTTTAGAGTACAGCATATCTAATGATATAAATGTGTTTACATGCATATATTGTCTTCATATTTATTCTTGCTATCATAGCTATGTTTCTTAATGTTTGTGTTATTTTATTGGATCAGTATTATAATTGTTTCATTTATATGAGTAATCATAATAAAATAAATGTGAATCGCCTTATTAGAAGTAATATTTTTTTTGCTTACCTCAAGATAGATTTGGTCTGATAGTCTTGAAATCAGCCCGAACAATAAGATAATAATTTAAACTGCTCCCTATTTATATCTAGAAATCAATTTGTTACATAAGCAGTAGCAAATATTGACTTCTCTTTTAAATTATAAATGCCATTATCTTCTACAAAAATAATAATTTTTTCTAAACTTTGCTTTAATAAATAATATTTATATTTAAGCATATGACGTGGACAAGAAAGCAGAAAGCTAAAGTGTTCAAAACACTAGGATTAGCCTAACAGAAGTGTAATTTTCATAGAAATAGCATTTGAAAAGAATTTTAAAAGCTCACAAATACTTTCAAATTTTCCTTAAAAAAATCATACTTTTTAAAAATAATTATAGAAAATGACGAACATCAATTTTGAGTTGTAGTTTAGTATAAATCATTAATTTTCTATTTTCCTGAATTTTTCTACTGGACAAAAAGACAATGAATTTCACTTCAGAACTGAATAACCTATACTGAGTTTGAATGGTGCCTTTATTAATGAAAGCAGATATGTGAAACAATCTGAGATTCTGCCATGCACTTGCTTTTTCCAATGGATGAAACTGAAGTTATTCTGGCAAGAATCAAGGTGACCATTCAATGATGGTGTTGGAAACCCATCAAAGACGGTAGAGACGTAGATTTGCTCTGTGCTTTCTTGATTCAGAGTTGGATGGCAGAGAACCCTGATTGGAACTTACAGGCAAATAACCCATCATGTCCTAGTTTACTTCAGAGTCACTGAGACCAGGATGTTGCAACAATTTTTAGGCTCCTGAAGATATAATCAATCATGAGAAAGAATAAGTTCAGTTTAGCTGTTTCTATCTTGTGGTCTTTTACTTTCAAAGGGTCATTAAGACTACGTAGCTCGGTTTAGAAGGCGGATGGGGTTAAATATTCTGGTGTATGATGCCTCAGTCTCACTGGTCACACACAGGATTCCCTTTATAAAAGGGAGCCTCTTCTACTGCAATGCATCTGTATTTGCTAGTCAATTTGTCTAGACTCTCTACAATTGATATTAATTTTGCCTTTAGAAAGATACACAAAATGACATTTTTTTGTCAGTGTATTTTCTCCTTTAATACATGTGGTAAAGTGTCATGTGCTGAAAGTCTATGTTCAGCTTTATTACACCATCAAATATGTTTCACATGATGTGCTTTTCTTTCCTTTTCATCATCTTTGCCAACCTCAGGAAATATTTTTATCCTTTGTCCAGAAACCCTGCACATTATCATTCATACAGCTGTAAATCTATAAAGCATATATAGTTGTGTATTCTGTACACTAATGAAGAAAACGATCGCAGGTTTTCTTTCTCATGATTGGCCCATATTGAATTTTTGGATTACTGATACATCAACTTTTTAAAAATTTAAGTAACATTGAACTAGACTTTTTCCTTTCATATTCCCATGGTATCCATATGTCTCTATGTTTCTGGGTGTATGTTTATATAAATTAAGAGAACTGATCCATTAAGTATGCAATTTATTATTCATTATGTACCAACAGTTTTTCTGTAACTATTGATAGCAGGCAGTATAAAATAATTATAAAGGAAGTGTATAGTAGCCATAGAGGGTGAATTGACATTATATTTCTATTTATAGCAATAAATACTTTCTTTCATGAAATATTGCTACAAAGTATATGATCTTTTTCCATAAAACTACTAACTACACAGTATTACAAACTACCAAATAATAGACAAAACATTAGCATAAGCATCTTGTATACCTTTTATTTTTGCATTTTATCCAGCAAACTTGGGATAATTTGTCAATAATCTCAATTAGCACATGGGAAAATGGGGGTGAAGTTAAACTACTGGTAAAGGAAACAAGGCTATTGAGAAGTAAAGTTAGGATTCTAAATCAACACTTACGAATTTCAAGGTCTATGCACATTTATATGCCAGAAAAATAGTCACTTTTCCTTGAATAAATGTGTTAGGCATGACACACATTATTTTATTTATTTATTTGGTTTGTACCACAGACACAAATAATGTATGGATGCCTCTATTTTTAAAAACGTCAACCTAAAGCTGTACTTACAGTCAACAGTATTTTTTATGCATATGCATAGCACACAAAGAGAAAATTACTCTTTCCCAAAAGTGTTGTGTTTCTTTCAGATATGTCCTCTTAATTCTTAAAGTAATTATTAATAATTTGTTACTGTTTTTATTATCATTATTGCTGTTCTGGGGATAGAACCCATGGCCTCTCACACCTAATAGGTAAGCACTCTACCATTAAGACATATCTCGAGCCAATTAAAAAAAATTATTATTTTGATGTTGAATTCTTAATCAATGTTATTTATGTCATTTACTTTGTCACCATGAATCTGGTTTTTAAATTTAGCTTACATTTCCTGTTGTGCCAATAAACAATTGTGTACTAGCTATGTGATATGCGATGTGCTCTTCAGTCTTACTTAGGATCTAGTTCAACTGGTTTGCACTATCTCCTACTCTTTACAGAAGACATACATTTCTAGCAATATACACCTTATATCTTTAATCTGTTTTTACCCATGTCCTTTACCACAGTTTTAACTATTTGAGTCAGCCATTTGCTTGCTTAAGCATAATTAGGTTAAGTAAAATTAGGTTAACACATAAACTAACACACACATTTAAAAAATGGCGTCAAGTTTCTGCCATACCTAAAAATACTAAAAGAATATTTGTAGCATGCTAAGATCACTATGTTTCAATCCATAAGGTAGCTCTATTTTACTAACTTTTCTGTGATGCATATATTGGAAAAATAGCACTTGAGGTTTTAGTAGAATTTATCAATACACATGGTTTAGACTTTAATGGAAAACAACCATTTACTATGTATTTAAATTTAAATTTAATTTAATTTAATTTTTTTATGTGGGTACCGGGGGTCGAACTCAGGACCTCACGCTTGCCAGCAGGTGCTTGTGCTGCTGAGTGATATCACCGGCCCCTTTTTCCTTTTTATGTGGGTACTGGGAGTCGAACTCAGGACCTCGCACTTGCCAGTCAGGCGCTTATGCTACTGAGCCATCTTACCAGCCCTACTATGTATTTTTAAATTGTGTGGTCAATATAGCATGGCTAAAAATAAAAGCAAAGTCTCTTAGTGGGAGGAAATCTTTAAATTTTAATTTCATTGTTTTAGAGTGATATTATAACTAATCATTGTTTTATTTTTTTTAATTTTTTTGTGGGTAGCAGGAGTCGAACTCAGGACCTCGCGTGCCTGCCAGCAGGCGCCTATGCTGCTGAGCGATATCACTGGCCCTTTTATCATATGTGGGTACTGGAAGTCGAACTCAGGACCTTGCGCTTGCCAGGCAGGCGCTTATGCCACTGAACTATCTCACCAGCCCTAATCACTGTTTTAGATGGACACAAGTTGTCTAGATATGCTGTGTTTATATTCAGTATTCTAAATAATCTATTCATCCTAACTGGATTCTGCAATTGAAAAATAAAAAAATACGATGATTCTGGCCTTTGTGTTGATTAAGATGGAAATTATTATTTTCTTATCCTGAGTCTGCATAGTTTCTTCTATAATATATTTAATCATCAGATAAAACTAATTTTATTCATTGGGACATTATTAACATTTTTGTATTTCTCAGAAGGAAATTGCATAATAAAACTTGTGTGCTAGAAAAATACAGAATTTTTTGTACATATTTCTTTGTTTTGCATTGCATTTGTCAACTGACCTGTTTATATACTGACAGTGTAGAATAAGTGTCCTTAATGAGACTTCTCACTGACACCTCATATGAAACATTTATTGTGGAGGACCACCTGGATGGCTCTCCTTGAAAGAAGAGCAATTATCTCCATTTTAGCTAAACCTGGCCCTATTTCCATGTACTAATATGTACAGTGCTGGCTACGACTTTTCCTTATCTCTTCAATTGGCTTTAAGCAATGCAAATTGGCCTAGCCAAGGTGCTGATGTGTAGTCTTTGAAGCAAGGCAACAGGTCAGTGTTTCCCCTCCCCTGTAGCTCCCAAAACACATGTGTGATCCCGGTGGGATGGAGAGCTGTGCTCCACGCTGTTGGCTGGGATTGAGCCTTGAGATTAGAGGCTATGACTTCCCAGGGCATAGAAGATTACACATCAGAGCTGAAGCATGGACCCCAAAACATTAGATATTACCTTGAATTGTGTTATGCAGATTACTCCTGCATATCCTTCCCTCTGCATATTGTGAAGGTGATTTCAGGCCACCTACCTAGCCCAGCTCACAGTACTGAGATACTTCCAACCACTCACACAGTGACTTATCCCAGAGCCACTCCTTTTATAGAAAATTAATAAAACCCAGGTTTGGCCCTGGGTTACAGCCTTTGTTCTGGTAGCCACCATCTGGGCTGGACTTAGGACTCCCTTCGCTCCCCACAACTATAAATATGCCTTATATTCTCACCATGGGTTGCACTGGAAGTGGTAGACTGGAATTAACTCACTAGAATTCCAATAACTTTTCCATGGGACTACAAATATAAACTTTCCACCACGACAAGGGCTGGGAAGGGCTTGCTATAATTTATCATATCAGAGAAACTATTCAAATATTATCCCATGTTTATTTGAACAATATCATATCTCATATAGGAGTCTTTTCCAAGCCAAAGAGTACTCTTAGCCACCAATTCTTATTGAAATATACCATCCCTCAGGCTAGTTTATGTGCAATAATTTACTGGAAGAATGAAGCCACAACTAAAAATCAAAAGAAGTAACATCATGGGAAGAAGAATGCATTGTATCTCAAGACAGTAAGGGGAACAAAAGTGAAATGACAGTGTTGCCTGAAATGCCAGATAAAGAGAAAGGAGGAAAATGTATAAGACTGCTATTAAATATTTTTTATTGTAGGAAAAGTCCAATACTACTCAGGGAAGATACTAAAACTTAAAGTATACCTCACTTTCTCCAAATTATGGAAGTATATCTCCAGGGTACCACCAAAAAGATTTCTTTCTTCTCTGTTAAATGTGTTATTTTTCAACCACTTGGAGAAAAATATATCTACATATAATTAATGTTTATAACCAATAATATCTTTCATTTAAAAATTTGTCCAATAACTATTTTTGTACTTACATATTTGTTTGCATGTTATTATAATTATGAGATACATATATAGAGAGTAAAATTGCTGATTCAAATGGCAAATATCATAAAATATCTTTCATAGTAATTTTGGTATTTATTTCTTTGAATATAACAGGACTTTTAATCACTCACTTCTTTTTTTTTTTTGTGGGTACCAGGGTGTCGACCTCAGGACCTCGTGCACCAGCAGGCGCCCATGCCGCTGAGCGATATCACCGGCCCCTTTTTTGTATGTGGGTTCCGGGAGTCGAACTCGGGCCCTCGCGCTTGCCGGGCAGGAGCTTAAGCCGCTGAGCCATCTCACCGGCCCCCATCACTCACTTCTTGAAGTGAGAAATACCAAAGAATTTGTGGAAATATTTTTTAAAAACCACCATAAGAAAATACTTACACCCATGTACCAAAATGGCTAAAACTAAAAAGACTAGCAAAACCAAGTAATGACAAATATATGATTCAATGGAGACTTTCAGACATACTTAATGATATCAAAAATAGTTTAGCTGGTTTGGAAAATGGTTAAGAAACAGATTTCTTATATCCTTCCTATTCGACCCAATATTTCCACTCTTATCCAGTTACCCTAGAGAAATAAAAATTAATGACAATTAAATGAAATGAATTGCTCACATGTAAGTTTATATGGCAGTTTTATTCATAACCAAAACCCAGTAATAATTAAATTCTAATCAACTGATGAATAGATAAACAAATACGGCAGCACTACATCATATAATTCACTATTGATACATGATACAACAAGGAAAATCTCAACATATTATGGCAAGTTAAAAGAATCATATAAAAATGTTACATATTTTGATGTCATCCATATGAAATTCTACTAAAATAGCACAATTTTAATGATAGAACACAGATAATTAGTTGCCAGGTTACAAAGTGTGGGAAGAGAACAGAGTAACTTTTTGGGGGTAATTTACATGTCCCATACTATAGTGTAGTATTGTACTTGCATGATTGTGTACATATCTCAAAATTTTTATAATTGTTCACCTAAGTTTCAGGAATGTTGTTGTAGATAAATATCTACTAGTTATGCTGGATGAAACAGCGTAACCAAAAGATTTTCCTCAAGAGTCCTACCAAGTTTTGTTTTCATATTTGCACTGAAGTAGTTTCTTATTCATATGACATACAAAACCTAGCTTCCATTCTTTTTTTTTTTAATGTGGGTACCAGGAATCCAACTCAGGACTTCATGCTTGCCAGTAGGTGCTTATGCCACAGAGCCATCTCACCGGACCATTAGCTTCCATTCTGAGACCAGCTCTCCTTATAATTTTAACTTTACCAGCCTTAAAATTACCTGGATCAATCACTAGGCTTGGGTGGGAAGGCAGCGTCATGCCTGATCACAGAGACAAATTTTATTTTATTTACAATCATAAAGTTCCTTCAGAGAATTTCTAACACACGTTTCCTGGCATTGGGGAGATAAACTTAGGTGGCTTTTTCAAACAAAGACACAAGTCATTGAATAGCCATTCACTTCAGTCTGCACTTTTACCACACATTCTGCTGCAGTATATATCAAGAATCATCTGTCACAGCTACAACAAATATGCATTATCTGTTTGCCACCCTACTGCAGAGTAGATGTTAAATATTTTAGTGTATTACAGAACTGGACTACTATTGGTACCAAGTCTCATCATAGATACACGTGCAAGCTATTACTAAAGGAGAGTGCCAAGGACAATATATTTGACAAAGTTTATTTCATTTCATATAAAAATTTCAGTCGAGCAATCCTCATTGGGAACTTTTCAAGGGCAAAGTGTCCTTCATTTTATTATTGAAAGTAAGTCATGTACAGTTCCATATTTCTGCACATAAGGAGGAGAAGAAAATGTGGAAGATGATTTCCTTATGATTTAAGGACTCAGACGTTGAATTTGTGCACACTGTGCCCTGTACTGAGAAATTAGTCACACCTATTTAAAAGGAGGCTATGGATACAGTCTAAATCTATCATCTCAATCAAATTGCCATTTCAGACTATTTTGTATTCTTTGAAATTTTTTTCAATTACAAAGGCCAAGAGACTATCTTTAAAGAGATATGTTTCTTCACATATTTTATATTTGATACTCTTTATTATCCTTTTCTGTATATCCAGCATAAATGGCACCATTTCAACAAGTTAGAGCTCATTACTCCATTCTTTTCTTCAAAATAGAATATATTTACTTAACATCTATCTACTCTTTCCAACTATAACTAAACATCAAGAGTGCAATAAAAATAGTACATTCTAAATTCCCTAGACCTAGATGGTGTAGTTGTTCAATAAATATTGTTTGACTATAGAGCAGAATAAGAGTTGGTAGCAGGTGAGAAACACTTGTCTACTCAAGTAGGACTCATGATCTTTGGGAGAATTATTATTCTTAGAAAAGGCTGACCATATCAGGGTCTTACTAAAAATTACAAAATTACTAGAATAAATTTAGCAATACTTCTAGAAGTGTGGCACATTACATTTGGTGATAAATGTTTTAGTGTTCTGAAATACAATCTTTCCTGAACAAGCAAATGATGTTGAAATAGATGGAGAAGGTCTGCTACTTAGTATTTAACTTATAATTTGTCTTTAACTGAACTTTAATACTAAACCATGATTCAATCTCACATAGATAAATAGATACATAGAAGGAATGATGTAATGTACGTGTGTGTGTTACCCTAGGCAGGTGATAGAATTTTGTAGAACGAAATACACACAGGTTCACATGTACAACTAAGTAGAAGTAATACCGTGGGGCTCTGAATAGGAGCAGTTGATTATATTAATGTTAATAACCTGGCTTTGATATTATTATACACTTCTGGAGGAAAAAAATGCCACTTGGGTGAGCTGATGAACATATCTCTTTATATTATTTTTAACAACTGTACATAAATCTGTATATCAATATCTCAATTAAAAATTTATTACCGTGATATACTACTAAGAGTTTAACACTGTGTCTAGAAGCAGACTTGATAAATGTTCTCACTATTTTAATTTATACCAGCTGCTCTTTAAATGAAGCAAGATAAAATAAAAATATATGGCACTTAAATGTTCTTCCATACTAGTATGCCCGAAACAGCCTTAAACATCACAATTAAAAATCATTTTTGGTTTATTTCTCTTCTGTTTAGTTGTGTACTGGGAATCAAGGTCAGTGATTTCAAGATTCTACCTGACTCTTTGGAAAGATAAATGATCAATTTTACTCTACACAATTAGCAGAAAGCTGTTGATCGACTTAAAGGTTTTAGGTTAAGGTATTTATCACTATTCTGTATCACAAAGAATGGGTTTTATAGGAGAACAATAGGTAGCCTTCATCATTTTTTATTTTTGAGTCAACATGCATATGCTTACAGCAAGATCACAAATTGTATGAACTATGAAAATACTTCCAGGAAAAGCAATGCAAAGCAAGTGGGGGTTGTTTGGCAGGTACACACTCTGTAGACACTGAAGATGGAAATGTTCACATTGTAATGAGGGATGCAGAGTTTATCAATGAGTTTTCTGAGAATAATTGCTATAGATGGTTAGGAATTGGATACAGATTGCAAGCTGTTGGCAAATGAGTGAATGATAAAGAAACAGCAGAAGATGCGTATTGATTGCTGCTGTAGACCAGAGATTATGATGGAATCTTATAAAGGAACTAGGGATTTCTGGATAAGATAAAGCTCTCATTCACACTTTTTAATGGTCTCTTCTCTTCATATATGATAATATTAACAGTAAATAAAAATGAAATAGAATGGTATGGTATAATTATAAACGAGAAGAAAATTTCCATGGGCCACAATATGAATGAAAAATGCTGAAGCAGGCAGGGCTTAAACTGTGTGCCTACTGGCTCAAGGACTGAATAAGAGAGAAGTGCGTCTGGATTTAGAGTTCTTGGATAACAGGGCCCCAGAACACCCCAGGCATTATCGAGGATCACAATGTGTTGCACACTGCAGAACTATAGGCTGGGGCTCTCAGCTTGTTGACAGGGCTTAAGCAAATCTCAGGCCAATGGCCTAAGGTTTGCATCAAAATTCATCACATTTGTTGGCCAGAGGAGCTAAGTACAACTGAAAAATACATGAACCAAAATGGATCAAATCTAGCCCCACTACAAAGAAGGACCTTGGAAAGGCAGTTGAAAAGAATTTTGCTATGTGAGTATCTGAAGATGTTATTTGTTAATACTTCTGAAGATGAGCATGAGAATGAAAATTTTAAGGGAAATGTTAAGGGAAATGAAAGGAACTCACTCAAATTGATGGTCAACATTAGCAAAAATTAGGACAGAGGTATTCTCTAAGAAAAAATGTAAATGTGAGATAAGATATTACAACAAATTTGCTTTAATTCCTCAGAGATATAAATATAATGCCAATATCTATTACAATAATGTGATTAGTGAAAAAGATTATTAAATATAGGGACCTCAAAAACAATAGCAAAAAAGGAAGTAACCCAATTAAAATGGGCAATAGATGCAAATAGACATTTATGCAAAGGAGACATACGTGTGGTGAACAGGTGCATGAAAAATGCGCAACGTGTCTATTCACTAGGGAAATGCAAATAAAAACCACAATATGAACTTATCTTAGCAAGGATATTTGTTATCAAAAAGATTAAAGATAGTAAGTGCTGGCAAAGTGTGGAGAAAGAGAATCCCTGCACACTGTTGACGGGAATGTTAGTACCATTATAAAAATTATATAGCAGTTCCTCAAAACATTTAAAGAATGACCCAGCAACCCTACTACTGGATATATATCCAAAGGAAATGAAAACAGTATATCAGGCACTTTCACATTGATTGCTTCACTAATCACAAGAGCCAAGAAATGAAAATAACCTAAATTTCCCTCATCTGAAGAAAGGATAAAGAAAATATGGTGGTATACATAATCGAATTCTACCTCCAAAAAAAAAAAATCCTATCATTTGCAACACCATGGATAGAACTACACATCATTATAGTAATTGAAATAACTCATGTATACAAAGATAAGCACTGCATGATGTCATTCATACATGAAATCTAAAAAAACTGACCTAATAGAGATTGAGGCTTCCTAGGGGAGTTTGGGGAAAATGGGGAAAGGTTGACCTATAGATACTAAGTTAAAGTTACATAGGGACAAAAAGTTCTGGTGTGCTTTCACACTAGACTACAGGAAATAATACTGTACATTTCAAAAAGCTAAAAGGAAGTATTTCAAACTCTTCACCATAAATAAATAAGATGTGTTATGGGGCCGGTGAGATGGCTCAGCGGCTTAAGCGCCTGCCTGGCAAGCGTGAGGGCCCGAGTTCGACTCCCGGATCCCACATACGAAAAAGGGACCGGTGATATCGCTCAGAGGCACGGGCACCTGCTGGCGCGCGAGGTCCTGAGGTCGACCCCCCGGTACCCACAAAAAAAAAACAAAAAAAAAAACAAAAAAAAAGATGTGTTATGTACATATACCAACACCCCACAAGGAATGTAAACATGTACTGCAGACATGGACTAATAAAAAAAGATATGATGACTGATTGAGGAAACAGTTTTTTTATTTTTATGAAAAAAGGAAAAACAAAATTTCATAACAAAACAATAGGAGAATAACAATAGTTAATACATTACATGTTGTTATCTTTAAAGTAGCTGCGCAGAGTACAAGATATGGGCATAAAAATTTCTCCAATCGATATTAGCACAGACCTTCCTTTTTAATGAACTAAGAGACATTAATAGTATAACTGACTTGCATTTTTACCATTTTCCCTACTGCCCTTTGCCCTTTCAACCATCGTGTTCCTTTTTCCTTTTGAACAATTTATTCTCATTTCACAATATCTAATGTACATTTTGTAACTTATTTACTCTTTCACTTTTTCACACTAGGGAGACAATATGATGCTTACACATGTGAGTCTGATTTATTTTGCCTATGAGTATGATCTCAAGTTCCATCCATTTACCTATAAAAGTCTCAAGTTTATCCTTCTTTATGGCAGAGTAGTACTCCATTGTATAAAAATACCACATCTTTTTATCCATTCCTCTGTTGATAGGCATCTGGGTTGTTTCCAAGATATAGCTATTATAAATTGTGCTGCTATAAACATGCAGTATATCTCATGCAGTTTGGGTTTTGTTCATGAACTCTTTACCTACGCCTATGCCTTCAAGATTTCTACCTACTTTCTCTTCCAGCAGATTTAGTGTTTCTGTTTTAATATTTAGATCTCTGATCCATTTTCACTTTAGTTTAGTGCATGGTAATAGACATGGGTGTAGTTTTAGTCTTCGGCATGTGGAGTGCCAGTTTTTCCAGCACCATTTATTAAAGAGGCTATCTTTCTTCCAGTGAACATGTTTGGCCCCTTTGTCAAAGATAAGGTGGCTGAGTGTGTTTGAAGTTGTGTCTGAATCTTCTAATCTCTTCTACTGCTCCTCAAGTCTGTTTTTTTTTTGCCAGTACTATGCTGATTTTATCACAGTAGCTTTGTAATATAATTTCAAGTCAGGATTGTGATGCCTCCTCCCTTGCCTTTGTTGCCCAGGATTGCCTTTGCTATTCTAGGTCCCTTCTGGTTCCGGATGAATTTTAGAAATGTTTTCTCTAGTTTAGGTATGCTAATGACATATTGATTGGGATTGCATTAAATCTGTATAACAATTTTGGGAGTATGGCCATTTTCACTATGTTGGTTCTTCCTATCCATGAGCAAGTGATATCCTCCCATTTTCTGATATTCTCTTCGATCTCCTTTTTCAGAGTACTGTAGTTTTCAATATATAGGGCCTGGGCCGGTGAGATAGCTCAGCAGCATAAGCGCCTGCCTGGCAAGTGTGAGGTCCTGAGTTCAACTCCCGGTACCCACATTAAAAAAAAAAAAAAATATATATATATATCCTTTACTTTCTTTGTTAGATTGATTCCTAGCTATTTCTTTCTTTTCTTTTTTTTTTTTGGTGGGTACCGGGGGTCGAACTCAGGACCTCGCACTCCAGCAGGTGCCCGTGCCGCTGAGTGATATCACCGGCCCTCTTTCATTTCTTTTCTTTTTGATGCTGAAGGGTGTGGTTTCCCTAATTTCTCTCTCAGTGAGTATGTTGTTTGTGTACAGGAATGCTATTGATTTTTGACTGTTGACTTTATATCCTGTTACGTTACTGAATTTGGTTATTAAACTTAGAAGTCTTTTGGTGGAGTTTTTGTGGTCTTCCATGTAAAGTATCATGTATTCTGCAAATAATGATAATCTAACTTCTTCCTTTCCTATCCTTATTCCTTTTATTTCTCTCTCTTTTCTAATTGCTCTGGCTAATGTTTCCAGAACTACATTGAGTAGGAGTGGTGAGAGTGGACATCTTTGCCTTTTTCCTGATTTTAGAGTGAAAGCTTTCAGTTTTTGTCCATTTAGAATGATGTTGGCTGTTGGTTTGTCATAGATGGCTTTTATCCGATGGTGATAAAGACCATTTATTCTGATTTTCTGTAGGGTTTGTATCACAAATGAGTGTTGGACTTTGTCAAAGGCTTTTTCTGCATCTATAGAGATGATCATGTGATTTTTGTCTTTGGCTCTGTTGATATGGTGTATTATCTTTATTGATTTGTGTATGTTGAAACATCCCTACATCTCTGGGATGAATCCCGCTTGATCATGATGTATAATCTTGCTGATTTGTTGCATTCTGTTTGCTAGTATCTTATTGAGGATTTTTACATCTATGTTCATTAGAGAAACTGGTCTATAGTTTTCTTTTAGGGTTGTGTCTTTCTCTGGTTTTGGTAGGAGGGTAATACTTGCCTCCAGGAATGAGTTAGGGGGTATTGCTTTTCAATTTCATTAAAGAGTTTGAGGAATATTGGTATTATATCTTCTCTAAATTTCTTGTAGAATTCAGCAGTGAATCCATCAGGATCTGGGCTTTTCTTTGTTGGAAAGTTTTTAGTTACACTTCAAATTCACTAACTGATATCGGATTATTCAGAATTTTTATATCTTCTTTATTCAGCTTTGGTAATTCATATGTATCTAGGAATCTGTCCATTTCTTCTGTGTTTTCCACTTTGTGAGAGTGAAGATTTTCAAAGTAGGGATTTCACCCTTTTCATTCCTTATTGCATGAATTTGAGTCCTTTCTTTCCTTTTTTTGATAAGATTGTCTAAGAGTTTATCAGTTTTATTTATTCTTTCAAAGAACCAACTCTTCAATTCATTAATTTTTTCTATTGTTTTCTTAGTCTCAATTGTGTTAATTTCTGTATAATTTCTTTATAATTTCCTCTCTTCTATGGGCTTTGGGCTTGACTTGCTTTTCTTTTTCAGGACACTTGATGTGCAACATTAAGTTGTTTATTTGTGCTCATTCTGTTTTCCTGATATGAGAATTCACCCCTATAAATTTCCCTCTTAGGACTGCTTTCATTGTGTCCCACAGGTTCCGGTATATTGTATCTGCATTTTCATTTAATTGTAGATATTTTTTAATTTCTTCTTTAATTTCATCTGTGACCCATTGGTTGTTAAGGGGAGTGTTATTTAATTTCCATGTGTTTATGGATTTTTTGTGGTTTCTTTTGCCATTAATTTCCAATTTCATTGCACTATGGTCAGATAATATGCGTGGGATAATTACAATTATTTTGCATTTACTGAAGCATGTTTTATGGGCTACTATATGATGTATTTTAGAGAACATCCCATGTGCAGCTGAGAAGAATGTGTATTCTGATGTTGTTGGGTGGAACACTCTGTAAACTTCTACTAAGTCCATTTATTCACAGGTTTGGTTCAGTTCCGATATTTCTTTGCTGATATTTTGTCTGGTTGTTCTATCTATTTGTGACAGTGGGGTCCCCCATTACAAACGTGTTATTGTTCATTTGATTTTTCATGTCTAATAATATTTATCTTACATAGTTGTGTGCTTCCGTATTTGGTGCATACACATTTATGATTATCTCATCCTCTTGGTGTTTTCCCCTATCAAGTATGTAGTGACCTTCTTTATCTCTTTTGATCATTCTTGGTTCGAAGTTTACATTGTCTGCAAACAGAATAGCTACCTGAGCTTTTTTCTGGGTTCCTGTTGCATGGAGTATTGTTTTACATCTTTGACTTTTAGTCTATGAATTTTTTTTTTGAGTTAAATGCGTTTCTTGGTGCAAGCGCGAGGGCCCGAGTTCGACTCCCGGATCCCACATATGGAAAAGGGGCCGGTGATATCGCTCAGCGGCATGGGCGCCTGTTGGCGCGCGAGGTCCTGAGGTCGAACCCCCGGTACCCACAAAAAAAAAAATGTGTTTCTTGGATACAGCATATTGTTAGATCTTGTTTTTTGGTCGATTCTGCCAGTCTGTTTCTTTTGATTGATGAATTGAGGCCATTTACATTGATGGTTATAACTGATATGTACTGACTTATCTTTGTCATGCTATTTTCCTGCTGTTGGTTCCCTACTTTTCCCCTCTGTTTAATTGCTTGCCTGGCTTGGTGGTTTCTTTCTGTTGTTCTGAGGAGACAGATTTAAACATTACACAAAGTATAATGTAAACATTACACAAAGTATAAAATAAATGTAATTGGCTGGTGAGATGGCTCAGCGGCATAAGTGCCTGCCCTGCAAGCACAAGGTCCTGAGTTTGACTCCCAGATCCCACATACAAAAAAAGGGCCAGTGATATCGCTCAGCAACACGGGCTCCTGCTGGCATGTGAGGTCCTGAGTTCAACTCCTGGTACCCACAAAAAAAATGTAATTAAAAATTATAAATCAAGTTGATAAGATATGAATTGCCATCACATAGAAATGAAAAAAGCATAACTTTTAAGGAGAATTTAGGCACATTAGGATTCAAAATTATAGTCATAAAAATACATCAAATATTTTGCAAATTGGGTATAAATGAAGTTAGAAATTATAAATAAAAATACAATTTTGAAAAATTTACCCAAAATTAACAGAAGAAATATAAAACATGAGAGATATGATAGTTCAGAGAAATGAAGGCTAATTTAGCAGTACACCCATAAAAATATTCTAAGAGAAAAAAGCAAGAAAAATATAAAGGGGAAATCCTGCCTATCTTCCAGGAGCATGAAAAAGGATTTTGTCTTAAGTTGAAGGTAGGTGGTGGTTATGAAAAAGCAAAAACCAATTAATAAAATCTCTGTTTCCATAGTGACTAATGATCAAAGGAACAGAAGAGGAACAGATCTCACTGAAGTAGGAGAAGGTGGACATAATGTGTTTTTTTTTTATGAAAATTTGAATTTAGAATTCTATGGATTCTATTGCTGCATCTAATTTTGTAGATCAGGTTGGATGAATGTGTGTATTGGCTGTTGTTTAGGTAACACTGTGAAATTGCTATTATTTTTGTTGAAGTTTGGGCAGGTCATGTATAGCCATGTAAGAAAGGTGTTTTAAGTTTTAGGATACATAACAAAGGCTATAGGGGTGTACGTCATGTTTTCTTAATTTACTTTATTCTTCAGCACTATAAATAAAATTAGTATAAAGAATAATATATTAGATAGTCTATAGGAAAGAATGTCGTATGAAATTTGGTATTTATGTTTTGGCAATTGAGTGAGGATGATTTAACAGGATGAGTTACTAATTTTTAAATATTGCCCCTTTTTAAAATAAAGGTAAGTGCTTGAGAGCCCTCTGGGGGTGATCATATAATATGGACCCTCAAAGGAAGCATCTGAGATTATGTCTGTAGAAGCTATCTGCATCACCTCCACTTATTTCCATCAAAAGAAAATGTCCATTATTTAGGGTGACCAGTGATCCCAGTTGGACGAATAGGATGAATAGTTCTTTTCTTAACCCTGAAATTCTCATGCCCTGAGAATCTCCTTAGGTAGTAAATATCAGGAAGTAGAAATGGGAGGCTTGGCTTTTTATATAATCAGTTTATGAAAGAGCTCGTTGACTCTTTGCTCCTTAAACAGGCTCTCTGTTGGTTGTTTCCATAGCTTATATATCTCTCACTGTTAGCTCTACAACCCTAAAAAAATTTGTTTGTTCACTTCTAAAAATTATGGCAGCAGCTTCCCCACATACACTATATCTGCTTTATTATACAGAATACACCAAACACTTAAAAACTAAACAATAAATAATTAAAAGGCAGTTTATATTTATAGATATAGTCTCATATATTCTAAAACCACTAAAAATTTAACATTAGTCAAGGCATATGTAAATTTGATGTTTTTATAACCAGTATTAAGTAAAGAATTATGTGCAAATTAATGTTATAAAGCCAAATTCTGTAGGGAGTGTTTTCATTTTATTGAGAGAGAATCTGCTTAAGAGATGTAATTTATATGAACTCTATCCATAAAATACTGATTACAATATTCTTTATTCTTTCATTAAGTAAGATCCGACAATATTTCTATGTGCAAAACACTGTTAGCATTTATTTAACTCACTATAAATACTTGAAAGTAATACAATTAAAATAATGTATACGAAAGCATTTCACAACTACAAGAATATTATGCACGTGTTAGTTATGTTTTCTTGCCTCTAAATGTACATGGTTATTCTTGTTTTTCCTGGAATCAAGCCCTGATTTCCAAATATGTAAAGATTTACTAAGAAAGCATAGGTTAATTCTATTTGTGACTTGTCTCAATTGTAACTATTTCATTTTGACAATTCAACCTTTTTCCTAACTCTGCATTTAGGGTTGCATGGGAATTATCTTCAATAATATAAACTAATCCATTTTGGCATGAAAAATTATACATTTTTATTTATTTTTGTTACCATTAAAAGGAAATTATGGCTATGAACATTTTCTGTTTTAATAGGACTAAAATATTAAAGATAATAAAAATAACCTTATTATCTTTTCTGTTGCTCATAACATGATAAATCTTGTAGTATTTGTTAATTAGTTGCCAATGAAAGGATGTTGTAGACATTTATATACTGGCTCTGTTTGGTAATTCCCTCTATTTTTTGACTTTCCTTTACCTACTTCTGTATCTAATATATAAAGAAGATATGTGGAATAGCATAAAAGTTTATATCAAAGATAGCTCCCTCCAAAACTATATCCAGCAGCTCAGTGGACACAGTGATTCACATAGTTTTCAGACACTTCACTGTTTGAACCCAGAAAAGACAAAATATCAGATCAATCAGGCACCACGAGACTGGATATCCAAGGTGTTAGCAGATTCACCCAGTCATAGGATGGGATAGGCAGAGCCTTAATTTATTTTACCATGGTAATAGTTTATGTGAAATTGGCTTTAAGTAGATATAGAAGGAAGAAATAAGTTACGCAAGGAAGAAGCCCACACTCCATGTCATCTACACAGTTGAAATGACATCTCTCCCTCAGCTCATGCCAGTAGCTTTCGACATGGTTCCTTCATGAGAGAGAAGAGGGTATAGACTTGGTTCATAGATAATCAGTGCAGTATGTTGCCACTAGCTGGGGAAGACCTTCTGCTGGATTAAAACCCATCTAAAGGGTGACCCTAGATGCTGTGGTGAAAAAACTATTTTTTATTGAGAAAGGAAGTCTGAGATATGGGTACACCCTGAACCTTGGGAATTAGAGAATAGCCACATTGCTCAAAGGACTTAATGTTACAAGATAGCAAAATTCGGCACAAAATTACTGGGGGAGAGGGTAGGTATGCCAATAAAACTATGGAATCTAGAACAGATTTTGCAGACTTCTTTTTGTGTTCTATGCATGGCCAACTGATATTTTCCACTATTCATATAGCCTTCAAAAGGCGAATACATGGGTAAACTCATCTTGTTCTGGGCAACCAAACTCTTCCTTGGATGATTCTTGTACTTATACCACGTTCTAATGGACTGAGTAACTTCTGAGAATGAAGTGGAATGCATGCATGAATTCCAAAACAGAAGCTTCTACAAGGATGTGCAAGTTACCACCATTGCCAAAAAATCTGCTAGCCACAGAATGCTGAAATCTTAAATATGGCATCGCTCTCCATAGATATAAGCCTTTGATGAAATGACTGTGCAGTCATATTAAACTCCTTATATTCCATCAGAAACCGAAAATGATATTAGGATCAGTAATTGAATTACCTTTTAATGTCTGGGGAAAGTGTTCACCACACCGATACATGAACTCTTACACAATTGCTACAAGTTGACATGATATTCCACACCATGGTTTCAGATATTTATAAAAAAATCTGGACAATGAACTAAAAAATATGGTTTTCCATGAATATACGACGTACTCGGTGAACCAGCTAACTTGTTTGCACAGGATTACTGTTGGTATATAGTGGTAATGGAATAATTGAAACAGAATTGTGAAACTCTTGTGGGACTTAGCATTCTCTTTTAGGGTTCAGTTTACACTCTGAATCTGTAATTTATATAGACTGCAGTATTCCCAATATGACACATTTGTCCAGCAATCAAAGAATGAACATAAAATTAAAGTCTCCCATGAGCACTCCAAGTTATTCAACAACAAAAAGCCAAAGTGATAGCCAAGGAAGAGAGAAATCATAAATATACGAGATAGGAAAAAGATACATAAAACATTGGCATTTGTATTCAGCTTAATTTTTTTTAAATTTAACTCTTTTTTAAGGTATTTCAACTTGAAGGACTGGGTGGATGTACACTTTTCCATGAACTTTCCCATGAACTTTTCATTCTTAGATGACTCAACTGCAAAAAAAAAAAAAAAAAAAAAAAACAGGAGTGCCTTCCAAAATATACTCAGCTTCATCAACTTTCTTAACTTTAGATTTAGCATGTTCTCTTGCTACATAATGACCTAAAGATGACTGAAGTTTATATTTCTTTACCAAATGCTTCTACTACCACAGAACAAAGACTTCACAGATACAAAGTGTGTGATACGTAGAGAAAGCTTGTTGTACTAGTGCCCTAGGAAATACAGATACACAGAACCTTTGGAATTCTTAGAAGCTTAGGTAAGAGGCTAGGTGAAATATCCTGGATATATAGGTTTTTAATGATCTGTGGACAAGTTTTTATCAATGAGGGATAGAGATTAAGAAGTCATCAGAAAAATTATTTTCTTTGTACCTGAGCAAATTTCTCATTAATTGTGCATAGTGAAAACTAATGCTGCTTATATTTCCTTTCTTTTCCTGTGTCATTTTATTCTATCCTTCACTTTTACTTCCCCAGGATAATAAACACCTAGATAGAGGCAGTGTGTATTTTTTTAGCTAGAGCTCTCTTATCTAGGAAACTTGGGCAAATGCCATTGAAATATTTAATAATTTTGCATTTGTACACATCTCTTATCTTTGCATGCATAACTCAACTCATAATACTGAATGAGAGCTTGTACTGAAAAACTAATACATTCTCTGGCTAATTAGTAGATGGCAAAATTTTAATTGAAATCTTGACTCACTACGGTTTGGCAAATTGTTCTCTTGATATATTTTTAGACTCCTTTAATTGGTGCCCACCTTAAACCTAAGCTACTGGTACTTGGTACCTAAATTTTTCTATCTAAAAATATAGAATTTATAGTCACTCACTTTCAAGTGATAAGGTATTTCTTGTTGGCCTCTAAGTCTCTCAAAACTGTCTCTCATTTCCTATAATCAATCATTTCTTGGCAACTCTCAAGAGTAAAGTTCATTCCTTCCATAAGAGTTTACGTTCAACTAATTAAAATTTAAGAGAAGCTCTCTTGAATTCTTATGAAAAATCATCCTATGGAACACTGATTACATTTTAGCCTTTAAAGACATCAATGCTTTAATTGGTCAAACCTGTACCCAGATAAATGGCTAGGAAAAAAGAAGAAAAATATTTGGTAAATATAGTTCTTCATATTATTGCTTCTTATATGAAATACTGTATATTTTATTAAGTTCATACTTTTGGAACAAGGAACTGATAATTATTCTGAGCATATGAAAATTTGATTGAAATTTTATATGCTGGAAAGAATAATGTGTCTCTTTTTTGAAATGAGAAACAGGGCTAAAAATTTTCTTTGTTTGACAGCCTGTGGATTTCTTTATTGATATAATGCTCTATTAAAAAGCCATCCATTCTAAGGTTCAATTCATGGAGAAATTAAGCCACTCACTTTCAAGTGATGAAGTATTTCTTGTTGGCCTCTAGGTTCCTCAGAAATGTCTGTCACTTCCTCTAACCAATCATGTCTTGGCAGCTTCCGATAACAGGGTTCAATTCTTTCATAGGACTTTGCTCAACTAATGAAATTTTAAGGGAAACTCTCTTGAATCTTTTTTGGTTTGAACCTACATTTTTCTTTTGTTGGTAACAGACTAAATTGAGAACATGCAAAAAAAAAAAAATAAAAGAATTTCCCTTACAAAATAAATGCCTTGAGTTCTATTCCTTATGATCAAAGGGGCAGTGGATTTTATTAGGGGAAAGCATTAGCACCAGTTGGCACATTGGTACAAAATCTGCTTTTGTTTATTATTACTTGAGTGCTTAATTATTACTACAATTAACTTTTCTTTTAGTGCCATGTTCATCTTTCTGAAACCTTGAATATGTCCACAAGAAAAGTTCTGAGTCTTTAATTTGAAAACATTATGAGAACTCACTAAAATAAAGAGGAACTTTTTTTTGTACCAGACTTTAATGATCAGTCTGATGTTACATAGAAGCAGATACAGAAAGAGCAGCTTCATCTGACAGCTGCCACAAGACTTCCACCCTTTATTCATACTTGATTCAATTCCACCAAATCATGGTAGCAACCTTAGTTGCGGAAGGACAACCTGGATATACTAAAAGGGACTTGGCTGAAACAAAGGCCTTCCAAATTATGTCTCTCCACTGCCAAGTTCTTAGTTAATCCTTGAGGTTGGGTCACATATTTGCTGTCTGTCCCAACTACTGCCATCATTATGAGAGACTTTATCATCCAAATGGGCATTGCGAATATTTATTTCAATATGATTCTGGCTATTCACAACTATGATTTCATACCAAGACATCTTCAGGAATAGTTTGCTCTATTTAAGAACTCCTCAACTGTCCTTTTTTATCCACTGACGCTACACCCTCAATTTTTGCCTTTACTATACATACTTATTAATTGTAGCATTTTGATTTTACTCTACCTTTAGTCCTTTGAATCCGTTGTT
Organism: Erethizon dorsatum; assembly: GCA_028451465.1. Lineage (NCBI taxonomy): Eukaryota > Metazoa > Chordata > Mammalia > Rodentia > Erethizontidae > Erethizon > Erethizon dorsatum. Next base: position 17,026,649 of record CM051824.1, read on the forward strand.
TCTTTCTATTGTCATCCAGGTTCTAGACCTGTCTGCAGATTGGATGTTGTACTTAGGAAGATATGTGATTTGGCATACAACGTGAGCAATAAATAATAATTGAACTTTAATAATTGTGTTCAAAGGAATATACAAATGAGACTTGACTTTGTGATCATCAATAGTGTTTGGTCAAGACTGCAAATTATTCACTGAGCTCATAACATAATCCTGTAAAGTAAATGAGTGAATAGTGCCAAAAAGAGTATGTCATGAGCTCAGAAAGAAAAATATCTACTTTTGAGATCCGTCCTAGTATCTCCACTGTCTTCCTCCAGCTGATGTTTACAGTAACTATTGTGTACTTTTACATATTTAAACTAATAGGAATGGTTTGTCCTCAATGCTTACTAAACTCTGAAAAAAAAACTCATTTCCATGTTCAGATGAGTGCCCTCTCCTCTTTTTATTTTAATTTTACCCCTTATTTCACATTTGAAATCTTCAAGTTTCAAGTTCCCTATTACTTTTAAAACACAAATATGTCTTTACCACTCACTTTTCCGCACTTGAGTCCAGATGTAATTTCTCAATGTGAAAGTATTTTTATCAATTTTTGCCTTTTCAGTGAGAAAGGGGCTTGCACGTTGTTATGGTTCTCTTTTAACTTAATGTTTTAATGAAATAAAACTGAAGTGTTAAAGCTGATTACAGATTATGCTGTTGGTGAGTTGCATAATGATGAATCGTGGAGGAAACCAGAACATCAGGATGAACATCATAAAGTTGGTAAATTGGACATTAAAAAACTTGGAATGTTGTATCAGATAAGGGAAATTTATGGAAGACATCAGTATTGTCTTAGCAGCTGTTTACTCTTTGGCCAGTAAATCCTTAAGAACACCTTTCTTCTGAGCTTCTCAGATCTGAGCTATCAAATGCAGAGTCATCTCTACAGCATAGCAACACTTGCCATGCACAATATTTGCCTTGATGATGTTTGACCACAGTCTTATATTTGAAATCAATGTTTAGTATTTTGATAAACTAATATATCTAGTATATGTATGGAAACATCACCCAATTAGCAATTGTATACACACAGAAGATTTTATTAAATGTCAGTTCAAATCTATTAACTTTAGGTTTTCTCTAAAGTTTGCCCATATTTTAGTAAGAGCTTTCTAAAACTCTCCCAATTTCCTGAAAAATTCATCCATTTTTTAACATCTTAACAAACATATTAAAATTATAAATTTTATAATACCTGTATAAACATCCATGCATTGCATCTCTTAGAAACTGGTATTTGCAAACTGTGCAGATATTTGCAGTGAACCCCTGTGTACCAGACACTGTGCTGGATGCTGATGATGCAGTGATAAACTAGAAAACTAGGGTCTTCACTCTCCTTATGGAGTTTGCAGTGTAGCAGGTTAAGGTTTTTGCTGATGAATGAGAGCTGTGTTTGTGTTGAAAGTCATGTATATGTTGAGGACACACACTTTTGTAAAATTTGTTTCTAGAAATAAGGTAGAGGGAATGCATTTCCAGTGGCAAAAGCATGTGCTGGTGTTCCTGTGTATCTTAGACACTGCCAGTGACTTGGACAGTGGACACATAGATGTTTCACTGCTTGATTTGGCCCCGTGCTGAGGTTTGGGATTCCTTTGGGACGTCGTTAGGATCTTTTACAAAGTGGGTCTGAACTTGATTGTAAGGTAAGACTCAAGTTGGATGAATGATTTTACTTAGCTTTCCATGCACAAATTTTTTTTAATCAGTTTTACAAAGCATGCTATTTCTGAAGATGTAGTATCTTATAATTTTTTCGGTTAGGTACACTGAAATGTTTCACAATTAAAATATATCTTAGTACAGTTTCTGAAATAAGTAATGAGTTGATGGAATGGAGAATAATAGCTCTTTCTCAGTTTAATATTTGTTTATTTTATTAATCTTTTAGAATCAGTGTTGTGTTTTTTTACCTGTTATTTTATTTGTGGAACAAGAACAGGAGCATGGAAAAACTTTTTCTCTAGTTTTCCATCTTCTATTACAGGACTGAATGTCTTTAAAAGAGATCCAAATGGTCGAAAGTGTGCAAGTCTCTTATCTGAAAGGTGACATTAGATTAAATGATCCAAAAACCCATTTAGGTGCTAAAGTTATGAGATCAAAAGTGTGAAAAAAATGACCTCTTTCTAGCTAAAACTTATAGAATTTGAAGTTATTATCTCAAAACTTGCAAGAACTCTGTGAGGCAGATATCATTATTGTCTCTATTTTAGGATAAGCAACTGGGAGCTATGAGATGGTAGGGATCAGATAGATGGTCACAGAGTTGCGAGGTATCATTAGTGTGAGCCCTTGTTATCTAAGTTAGGCCCTAATCACTTAAGCACTAGTATGCAATTTATAAAGATCAGGATTTATTTAATATTCTGATGTATTGCAATTAAAAATATATGAGTGCAACCCATTAGTATTGACATATTATCACAGACTTCTCTCATATTTTCATGGGCTTGAAGAGAATTCTACCAAAATAAAGAAATATTTGAAAAAAAAACCCACCGGGTGACACTAAAGAATACTGAAGCAATGTAACCTGTTGTTACAAGCTGTATTTTATACAGCTTGCATATAAATGCTTATCTTTGAAAGGATGAAGGCCAAGGCACAGGGAGGAGATCAAACAGCATATTACAAAGCAAGAGAATACTATTCCGGAGAAAATCAGTGGTAGTGGGGGACACACTAAGCTGTCAGTGAGATGATTTACTTACAATGAAATTTTCTCAAACTGCCATTCTGTCATTAAAATCCAAATGTTGAAACTTCCCAAGTATAATTTCCCACTAATACAACATCTATGTATTGAGAGAACTTGTCAATTTTTTAATTTATAAATTTGAGAATACTTCCTCTTTTATCAACTCTGAACACTATGATTTCGTTGCCTCTAAACTCCATTTGGCACAAGTGAGAATCTTGATTCTGATGCCTTTTCTGGGCAAACACAAATAAGTTGGATATCTTAGACCCTTGATGGTATAAGATGAAGGAGTCCATGCCAATCTTGGAAGAAGGATATTTATGTGACTGAGCTGGAGAAAGAAATGACTGGGTTTTAAAGAAAGATTGAAGATCTTGTCTAGAAGGCAGAGTGACTCTACATCAAGATAAAAAATCGATTACAATTTTCTGTAATCCTTTGTTCTCAGCAGCAGAGTTCTTTGATATATTATACATATATGAGCTAGAGTTATACAGTGGGCTTAAGGTATGAGAGGTCACTCTATGGATATAGTAATTACATTCTAATTACATTCTAAATGGAATCAAACATTAATTATTTGATACCTAAGCAATATTTTTGTATCCAATTTATTTTTCATAAGTAGAAGATACAGAAATATCATCAGTGCCTTTACCTTAGCTTATTTCGGTAGTTGTGGCTCCTCCCATGGTGATGATATTCATTTTGAAACCAACTGTTCCCTGTTCATAAGTCAGGTCCTAGCAGATGCAGTCTCCTGTGAGGCTGCTGTGAAAAAGTCACTCCTTAGCATAGGTAAGGATTTGTGAAGATGACCTACCCTTCAGTAAATTCTTCCATGCTGTGCTATACTGCCTGAGAGCATTGCACATGGGAACAATTTTTCTAGCTTATAACATTTTCACACATTATCCTACTATCTCCTTGGGGAACTGGGAAGTTTATATTAGGATATTTACTGCATATTTCAAGAATTAAAAAGTCTTGCTCTAAAAGTAAATGCACTGTAATTTTCACTGTACAGATTCTTTACGTCCTTTGTTAGATTTATTCCTAAGTATTTCATGTTTTTGGATGTTATCATGAAGGGTGTGCTTTCCCTAATTTCTCTCTCTGTGAGTTTATTGCTTGTGTACAGGAATGCTAATGACTTTTGAGTGTTGACTTTGTATCCTGCTACACTACTGAATTTAGGTATTAAATCTACAAGTTTTTTGGTGGAGTTTTTAGGGTCTTCTATGTGGAGAATCATGTCATCTGCAAATAATGATAATTTAACTTCTTCCTTTCCTATCTTAATTCCTTTTATTTTTTCTCTTGTCTAATTGCTCTGGCCAATGTTTCCAGAACTATATTGAATAGGAGTGGTGATAGTGGACATCCTTGTCTTATTCCTGATTTTAGAGTGAAAGCTTTCATTTTTTGACCCTTTAATATGATATTAGCTGTTGGTTTGTCATAGATGGCATTTATAAGATTGAGGTAAAGAGCATCTATTCCAATTTTCCTTAGGGTTTTTATCATGAATGGATGTTGGACTTTGTCAAAAGCTTTTTCTGCATCTATAGAGATGATCATGTGATTTTTGTTTTTGGTTCTGTTAATATGGTGTATTGCATTTATTGATTTGTGTATGTTGAACCATCCCTGCATCCCTGGGATGAATCCTACTTTGTCAAGATATATAATCTTCTTGATGATTTGCTGCATTCTCTTTACCAGTGTCTTATTAAGGATTTTTGCATCACTGTTCATTAGGGAGATTGGCCTGTGGTTTTCTTTCTTTGCTGGGTTCGTCTCTGGTTTTGGAATCAGGGTAATACTTGCCTCCAGGTATGACTTTGGAAGTACCGTTTCCCTTTCAATTTCTTTAAAGATTTTTAGCATTGTTGGCATTAGTTCTTCTCTAAATTACTTGTAGAATTCAACAGTGAATCAGTAAGGTCCTGGGCTTTTCTTTGTTGGTAAATTTTTAGTTACATTTTCAATTTCATTAGCTGATATCGGTTTATTTAGAATTTTTATATCTTCTTGATTTAGTTTTGGCAATTCAACTGTGTCTAGGAATCTGTCCATTTCTTCTGTGTTTTAAATCTTATTAGAATATTGGTTCTCATAGTAGGTATTGATGATCTCTAAACTTCATTTGGAACCAGAAAAGACCTAGAATAGCAAAAGCAATTCTGGGCAACAAAGGCAAGTCAGGGGGCATCAAGACCTGAAATGATACTAAAAAGCTACTGTGATAAAATCAGCCTGGTATTGGCAGAAAAACAGGCCTGAGGATTAGTGGAACAGAATAGAAGATGCAGACACAACCCCAAACACACTCAGCCACCTTATCTTTGACAAAGGAGCCAAACATGTTCACTGGAAGAAAGACAGCCTTTTTAATAAATGGCGCTGGAAAACCTGGCTCTCCACATGCCGAAGACTAAAACTACACCCATGTCTATCACCATGCACTAAGGTCAAAATAGATCAAAGTTCTAAATATTAAAATAGAAACACTAAATTTACTGGAAGAGAAAATAGGCAGAAATCTTGAAGACATAGGTGTATGCAGAGGTTTCATGAACGAAACTCAGACTGCAAGGGATATATTACAAAGAATCAGCAAATGGAATATCACCTTATTAAAAATCTTTTGCACAACAAAATAAATCACCAACAGAGTGAAAAGACAACATACAGAGTGGGAAAAAAATTATAGCCAGTTGTCCCACAGACAAAGGACTTATATCTAGAACATGTAAAGAAGTGACAAAAATCCTACCCCCCAAATTCAAACACTCAATCCAAATATGGGCATCTGAGATGAATATGCATTTCTCAGATAAAGAAATACAGATGGCATAAAAAATACAAAATACATGAAAAAGTGTTCAACATCATTGGTCATTCAAGAGATGCAAATTAAAACACCACTGAGATTCCATCTCACCCCAGAAAGAATAGTTATCATCAAAAAAATCAACCTATAACAAATGTTGGAGGGGCTGTGGAGAAAAAGGAACACTTTTCCACTTTGGGTGGGAGCGTAGACTGGTGCAACCAATGGGGAAATCAATGTGGAGATTCCTTAAAAATATAGGATTACAGTTCCCATTCGAACCAGCTAGTCCCCTTCTGGGTATCTTCCCAGAGGTATTAAAAACATCATACCACAGCGATATATGTGCACCCATGATTATAGAGCAGCACAATTTGTAATAGCTAAATCTTGGAAACAATCCAGATGCTCATCAACTGAGGAATGGATAAAAAGGATGTGCTTTTTTTTTTTATAATGGAGTACTACTCAGCCATAAAGAAGGATAAACTGGAGAATTTTATAGGTAAATGGATGCAGTTTGAGACTATACTCATAAATGTAATAAATCAGACCCATATATGTAAACATCATATTGTCTCACTAGTGTAAAAAACTGAACAAGTAAATAGAACCTGAAATGTACAATACATATTGTGAATTGGGAAGAAACTGTTAAAAAGGAAATACAGACTGTGGTGGGGGAAAGAGGAAAGGTAGAAAGGAAAATAGAAAAAAAGTATATTTATACACAAGATAGTTCAAATCATTATACAGCTAGCTTCTTTTGGTTCCTTGAAAAGAATGTTTTGTGCTAATATTGTCTGGACAAGATATCATGCCTATATTTGGTACTCTGAATAACTACTATGAAGATAATAAGCAATGTATCCACTACAGTAACTGTCTTACTAACCTGTTTTGGAACTCAGTTTTATTGTTATATTTATCTTTTTTCTCTATAAAATTAAAAAATAAAAAAAGGTAAATATATGAAATGATGGGATGCTGGAAAATTCTTGAAGAGTCTGTGTAGTGAAGATTATATTATTCTAACTGCAACTATAAGAAACTCAAGAGTATAAAATAAGAAGTAAACACGAACTGCATACCAACAGAAAATGTTCTTTCTTACATCAAAAGTGCTTAGACATTTGAAGAAGAATAATGCATCTTTGCAATGTTGGGACAGCAAATAAAAGCCACATTCATTAAAAGTTAATGGCGTAGGATGCAGATAATGAGAGATAGAAATGGAATTCACAGAGACATATTATCTTTGTGATGCATGGCAAAACTTAATGTATAATCGACATTACTAAACAGTTCCAAGAGTTATTTTTATCCCAGTGCCTTTAAAATTCAAACCCATTAAAGATTCATGGTCCCCAAATGAACACATGGTCCCCATGTGTTTTCTACAGTTAGAAACATTTACGTGACGTGGGCAAACTGCTTGCTAATAGCAACATTTGCTATTTTGCATTGTAATAAAGATAGCATTGTTTTGCATACTGTCATTCATTCTTCCATTATGTGAACACTAAGGGAAGGCTGGGACCGGGTGTACACTTGGTAAACAAGAAAAGCTCAGGGCTTAAGAGATTTGCATAAACTGCGAAAAAAGGGAGAAAGAGAGAAAGTGAAAGAAGTAAAAGGAAAATGCTCCAGGCCATCTTAGACTAGAGCTGTTTAAGACTGAGCGAAATTTAGGAATTGTTAATTCAGTTTTACAGAAGAGGAAGTAAGGTCTTCAGAGGTGAAAAAGTTGTTCCTGTTCTCGTAGTTGTTAAGCTTCAGAGTGTAATCCATGCCCTAAATTGGCCTGTGCTCTTTCCACCACATAACGTTCTATTTGTCACTGGACTCTACACAGGAGAATTTGAACTTTGATTTTACTCTCCTGGCAGAGTTTCTGTGTATGTGTAAAAAGCTTTCTGTTGTTATGCAAAGCCCAAAGTCCATAGAACTAGAGTGAAGAATATGGACAACATTGTCATACTACAAGAGTAAAAAATACTACCTCACATCAGCATCTCTGAGGGACAAGCCAGGTATTTTTTTCAAAGTAAATTAATGAATAAAAATACAGTCTTGATTTATATACAATTTATTTTGTTAGTGTGTATGGCAGAAATTAGAAGTCTTTGAAAAATGTAGGGGTAGATTTTCAAAAGAGGAAGAATAATAAGAATTAAATAATTAATGAATATGTAAATGAATTTTGTGTTTTGATTTTTCATCCTTAAAGCAAAGATTATGTGAAACATATATGTAAAAATCAGTTCAAATTATTACTGAAGTATGATATTCCTCTTGATTTTCACTAATAAAATACAGAAGCATGAGCAGAGTAGTGTAATATTCTAAGTACCTCTCCTCCATCCAACTTCTCTTACCTTTTCAGTGTCTCTTGAAGTTGACAGTAAAATTTCTGCTAGGTCCAGTTATTCATGTAGGTTCATTTGACACTCTACATTGTCTCCTTTGAATCTGTAGTGTAAAGTTAAATCTCCTCTTATTTCCACATAATCCTACTTCTCATCTAGCTATTTATCCTTTCATTCTCTCCCTTCCCACTTTGGCTTTAAACCCTGAGTGGTGAATAAACACTCAGTTCTTCCAACATGGATGAGAATATTTTGCTCCTCTGCACATTTCCACATAATATTTTCCTTGAAAGAACAGATATTTCATTGATGAGCCTGGGGGGTTTTATGTTTCAACTTTAATTATATTTTTCAAGACATTTTGTGCTAATATCTTAGCTTTTCAAATAGTATAAATAGAAATGTTATTCCTTCCTTAATAATTCCTTTACTATAGTAATCAATGTTTATATCAAATATTCTTCATTTTGTTAACAATTATAGTAGCCCATTATTTGGAACTGAGCAATTGTTTTAGGACACAGCAAACTAAAAAATGGACTCACTTGTGCTAAATGCTTCACATTCAAACTAAAACTTTAAAGAAATAAGTAGAATTCTAAACAGATAAATTTTCCTGAAAAAAGGAGATTTCGGTCTATCTGAGTCAGCCAAGAAGGAAGGCTTCTCTATTTTACCCTCACTCCCCCCAAAAAAAGCCAACAGAAGTAAACTAATCTTGTTTTCTATTTTTCTGTTTCCTTGTTCTCACCTTGTAAAATTTACTCCCTTGCCATTGCTCAATACGAGGCCTTATTCTATTTGTAAATGGAGGCTGCCTTGATTTGTGGATTATAAATTCAAGCCACCCGAGGACTTACAACCAAGTGCACTACGTGGTGCAATTTTAACATTTTCAGGATATTTGTCTTTTTTTGTTTGTTTGTTTTTTGTGGGTACCGGGGGTCGAACTCAGGACCTTGCGTGCCAGCAGGCGCCCATGCTGCTGAGCAATATCGCCGGCCCTTTTTTCGTATGTGGGTTCTGGGAGTCGAACTCGGACCCTTGCGCTTGCCAGGCAGGTGCTTATGCCGCTGAGCTATCTCACCGGCCCAAATAAGAATTTACTTTTATTTATTTATATGTGGGTTCCGGGAGTCGAACTCAGGACCTCGTGCTTGCCAGGCAGGTGCTTATGCCACTGAGCTATATCACCGGCTCAATTTGTCTTAATTTTAGTCTGAACCTGGAAAAAGATTCTGAGATGAGTAAGTTTGTGCAGAGGGCTTACTGGGGAGCTTGCAGGGGGTGCATGTATTACGGATTGAACAAAGTAGGAAATGAGTACAGAGCAAAGCTACTCTGTGATGCAGTTGATTCCACGAAACTTCTGGAGTGGAAAAGAGGGGCTTTTCAGAATCACCTGGAATGGGGGCAAGAGTTCTGAACCTTTATGTCCTATATGAATGAGTCTCTGACTACAAGTGATTCTATAGCTGATAATAATTTTGTAGGAAGAATGAAATTGTAAGCTCTTAGCAGTTAAAATTTCCAGGAACTGGGTACAGGAGACACGAACTCTGAAGATGGGATCTCAGTGGTTCATCATAGTATGTACTACAATATTCAAAGCAAGTTTCGGAAACAAATCAAGTTCATAATGGGCATGTGAGTGTAGTATAGAAGAAATGATCTTGGGAAACTGGGTTTCCCGGTCAGACTTTTAAAAAACATATTGTTTTCGAATCCTGTAAGATTGCTAAGTTTACCTAGTAGACCTACTAAAATTGTGGAAATGCTTGAAAGTTTTCTGTATATGTGACCATGTTTGTGAATAAAGACAATTTTGTTTTATCTTTTTTATCTGTGTTTCTTTTATTCCTTGTCTGCTTATGACCTTAAGGAGAACCTTAGAAATTCTTGTCTGTTCGTTTCCTTAGGTATTTTTCCTTCATTATAATATTAGCTGTATATTTTTATAGACATCCTCTACTGGGTAGAAGAAATTTTCTTCCATTTCTGGTTTTCTAAGAGTTCTTATTGAAAGCATTTTGAATATTTTTCTGTATCTATTGAACAAATCAAGGTTTTTATCTTCTGTACTATTATTATGATGACTATAATGATTGATTTTCTTATGTTGAATTCTTCTTGTATTCCCAGAATAGAGCATTTTTGATAATAAAGTGTCATCTATTTGATATATTGCTAGACTTGTACTGTAATATACTGTTAAGAATTTTTATAGCTATATTTATGGGGAATTAATTTTCTTTAGCTCACACCTCTTGTATTGTCTTTGGTTTTATTATGATTTTATTGTTTTCACAAGTGAGGTAAAAATATTCTCTTCAGTTTTCTGAACGAGTATAGGTAGGATGATGTTACCTTCTACTTAAATGCTCACAAATCTGTGAGGTCTTTTGGTGAAGGATATTTTGTTACGGGCAGCTTTGTGATTAAGAATTCAAATCCACTCATTGTTAAAGGCTGCTTAGGTTTTCTGTTTCTTAAGTTCAACAGTTTTTGCCTTTCAAATAATTTCTCTATTTTATCTGGACTGCCATAGTTATTGGAATACAATTATGCAAAATATTAGTTATAATTTATGCCAGGGGGCTGTGAAGTAATACCATACCTTCCTTGCTGTTCTGTTTTTTCTTCACTACAATCCCAATTTATGGATGTGTTCATGATTTCCATTAAGACTAACTTTTGGTTTTATTATTTTGAATATTTTCTGTTTTTTCTTTTTGATTTTATTAATTCAGTCATTACCTCTTAATTTTATTTATTTACCTTGATTTAGGTCTAAATTTCACCATTTTTTTATGCAAAATTTTACTTTTTTTCTTTTCAAATATAAGCATTTAAAGTAGAAAGTTCTCTAAGAACTGCTTGTGATGGAACAACTTTTCATGTTGTAATTTACATGGCGATAGATCTATGTATTAGTCAAAATAAAATGTACCATACTTCACAAAGAGTGAATTTTACTGTATGCAAAATAGAAGATAATTCAAGTTTTAAAGTGAGTTGATGCTCTACACTCTAGTTGGTACGCTGGCTCTTTATTAGGATTTGGGTTAGAAATTCTGCAACTATGCTGCATGGACACTCATCCTAGAATGGAAAAAATGAATGGAAATATAGGTAATGACAGTGGTTAAATGTCAAAATGAAGACTGTTCCAATGCATCTAGAGATGCTGGCTTGGCTTGCGAGGCATCAGCGTGAACACATGTGAACTTATTTTTCAATATGTATTAAACTGTTTAATAATATAGTTTAGGTAGGAAGACTAAAAGATGTCCCTAGAGAACTGTGTATTACTAAAAATTAAGAATGTACTCAAAAAAAAAAAAGAAAGAAAGAAAGAAAGAAAAAAAGAGAAAGAAAAAAAAAGCAAAGGGGTATGGGAAGAGATATGGGAAGGATAGGACATATCAAAAGTTAATTTGAAAGAATGCTTTGTAGCTGCAGTTGAAATGATTTAAGCATAAAGTTAAACACCAAGAGTATTGCGCTGGAGCTCACAATATTAATAAGCGTCCATGAGTCCCAAGTGATATAAGTGTAGACACATAAACAGACACATAAACACATAAATGATTAGCAGAAAAAGGAGGCTTCTGTTTTTTGGAAGAATTTTAATTAGTAAATGTACAGAAGAATGAAATAGAAATAGAAAATCATATAGTTATAATATGCATTGCAATATGTATAATTACACATAACATTATAAGGTGTATCATTATAATTAAAGAATATAATTATTACATGGTGATTTTCTATTTCTTCTTTTCTACATTTATTATTAACTGCAATAATTGCTACAGGATGACCCACTGGTGGATTTTCATTAGTTTCTTTATGTCAATTCAAATGTTTTGTGTTTGGGATTCACTTACTGTTTTGCACCTGTCCATTCATGATTTTCATATTTGAAAATTTTGTGGATTATTTCTTCCAACATTTCCTTTCTTTCCCATTTCTTTCTTGTCTTTGTTGACAATATCACTTGTATACATATTGGACAACTTGAAGTCATCCCATATCTCTGTGGTAATTTTTAAACAATTTTACAAAAATTATTCTTTTTATTTTTCTTTCCTTTTGCATAATTTCTCTACGTTGGCGAACTCACTGATTTCTTCCACAACATATAATGTGCTTTCATACTTCTCTAATATTTATGTCACCTCATATATATCAGTGTTCATCTCTAGAAGCTTGTTTTGGGTCTTTTTAATATTTTCTATGTCTCTTTAACTTTTTGAATACATTTATAATAATAACTGCTTAAATATATTTGTTACATAAATATAACTGTGTCCAGATTTCAATTCATTTTGCTTTTCATTAAGGTTTCTAACTCCAGCTTTCTTACACGCCTAGTGATCTTTCATTGAATAGTAAACATTGTGAATTTTATCTAATTAACTGCTATATATTTTATATTCTTATAAATATTTTTCACCTTTGTTCAGAATGTAGTTAAGATTCTTTGAAATAATTTGTTCTCTAAAAACTTGCTTTTGATATTTATTAGATGGGGTCAGAAACTTCTTTAGTCTTGGGTTAATTATTGTCTATTGTCAAGGAGAGACTTGTCTAAATACTCTCCTCTGTGAATTACGCCCCTTGATTTACATGGTTTTTCATGTGGCTAAATGAGGCAGACACCATTCCTTGATAGCACTTTCCTCAGCCTAGATTCATCAAATGTATGCATTTCTTGCTCATAATCTGCTGAATATGTAAGAAATACCTTCTACTGATCTGCCTTATTTTTTCTCTTTATATCTTTCTCCTCTCAGAGAATGTTTCTGGCCAATTGCAGCCATGTTGGTTTCCCCAGTCTCTCATATCTACCCTTAAATCAGAGGGAGTTGGTGATATACACATATGTTGCCCCTTTTTGGACTATAGCCTGAAAACTTTTGTGATTTTAATGCTCATCTCATTTTTTTTCCTTCTCTCAGAGATTACTGTTCTATGATGCCTGAGGTTCAAGTGTTTGAAAAACCAGTTTTGTTTTATTTTGTGTCTTCTGTTTCTTATTTTTTCAAGCAGAAAGTTAAGTATGATGACTTTTATTCTATCTTGTGTGCAAGGGAAAGTACTACCTTCTTATTTTTTGAGTCTTTTTTATTAATGTATTTTTACTAGAACATCTTTGCAATATGTAATGATTATATTTATTGTGGGTAGTTTGTACATGTACATAACACATCTTAATTCTTTTTTATTTTATGTGGGTACTGGGAGTTGAACTCAGGACCTCGCGCTTGCCAGGCAGGCACTTACGCTGCTGAGCCATCTTACTGGCCCATCTTAATTCTTTTTCTGTCCCTTTTCCTTTCTGTCCCTCTAACTCTTAATCCCATTTCCATTTGAAAAAGCTTTATTTCCATTTTTATTTGATTCTCTGTGCTAATCCTTTGAACAAACCATCCCATCATTATTAAATTTACTGATACCAAAGTGTGTATTGTGAAAAACATGATGAACTGTAGTGGCTAATATAAAAGAAAAAGAAATGGCTAGGAATGCCTCTCAAATAAACTCACATGTTGCCTAAGAGTGTGTGTAAACAGCAAGATGTAAACCTACTGAATTATCTTTTTTCAGTGAGAGACTTGCCTGAATTCAATACCCAAGTGACTTTTATAAGATGATGTGTATTGTTTTCATGAAACACTTATATTTTCTTTTGCCATCTATTGTACTCTGTGGTCATATTGTGTAAAGAAAAAATCAAAGCCAAGGTAATTAAAGACCAAAATAAATGATAGATAATATAATACAAGGAGATAGAGCTTTTGTACATGGGAAGAGGATAAGAGATGGAGGGAGAGGAGAAGGATATGAAAATAGCATTAAGATGTGTTTTGTACATGTACTAACTCTCCAAGATGAATTTCATCATTATGTACTGACATTATGTATTAATAAAAATATAAATCAGAAAAGAATCTTAGGACTTAATTTTAACACATGTAAAAAATAAACCCTATTTTTATATAAAAAGAAAGAAAAATACTGAAGTTTTGATCAAATCTAAGATGAAGAATTATGTCACCTTAAGTTTGCTGAAAAGACATTCTATCATGGTTTAGATAAGCTTAGATTATTAATGATTATGTAACAGAAATATTTGTCAAATATTTATTAAGACACTAAGGTATGCACTACACTGTCATAGCTAATTTATTTAGGTGGAACAGGGTGATTGCTTGCTGCATTTGCCTTGCTTTTCTGTTATTCTAAACATCTTGAAAGTAAATAGATTTTTTTTGATGTTTGAATTATTATGCCTAAAGCTTTGTTACTTTACCCATGCATTTGCCAACCTGCTTTATTCTCAAATAAAACAAGTGCAAACTACCACTTTCACTTATCACTGAATCATCAATTATTAATACATGCTGATGATTACAGACTGCTTAACAAAATGCTTTCCATATAGGCATAATACAGGGCAGAATCCATTTATATGAGAAACTGGCACATTCTTTTTACTGCGAAGAATTTTTTTTAACAATTAGACGAGTCTAACCTAAAATACAATGGTTTGTCAAATTACAACCTTTCTGTTTTGATCAGGGAGGAAAAGCTCTCATATGAAAAGCAAATTTGTGTAACAAAAAATTAGCTAGAATTCTGGAAAGTTCTATTCTGTCACTAAGATTACATGTTTCTCTATTAATTTTGTCTCGTCAAACACCAAAAGCTATAGTATGTTCCCATGCTATAAATGTTTCATCTCAAGCTTTCACTGACGTTTCTAATTTCTTTCAAAACTTTTTCTGATATTCTCTAGTGTTTCTTAGGGAAATTAATTCTATGTACTCCTGTTCCTGGCCCTTCATTATATCTTAATGGTCAGTACTAAACAGGAGTTAGTACTATGTTACATAAAACATTTGAGAGTTTGATGTTTCACCTGTGGGATACACCCCTCAGCATGCCAATCCATGCTCTCCTTTTCCACTTACCCTACACCAAATCCTATCTACCACAAAGTCAAGTGCAGAGGCCCTAGACTTGTTTCTCAATTGGATGTTCTTAAATATATAAGTGCATCACAAATTATTATGAGAAATCTGAATGAGTAGAGCAAAATGTTAGACACAAACAATATAAATGAGATGTACTTGTAACTCTAGAAAAACAGAAAACTGATACAAGACTGAGTGCTAGTAAAAATTACATATGAGCCAGAATAATCTGTGAAATAATCACAACCATAAATAATAGTAAGGATTCTTGACAAAAGGGCAGGAGATTTTTAAAAAATCATAATTACTTGAGAGTTAAATGGTCAGCTTTTTAAATAGAAAAAAATTAAATTTAAAATGACGAATTATCCAGTTAATAGGGCAAGGTAGACTGAAATAAAAAATGGTTCCAGAATATCAGCTCCATATACTATTGAGATGAAATTTCTCATGTCTGATGAATGAGAGGTCCAGAAAGAGAAGGGAAAAAATAAAGAAGATATTTTCAGAGCTGAAATTGTTCTGGTAGCTAAGGAATAGTTGATTCAAACTAACTATCCTGCTTAAGAAAGTTTAAAATAGGAAATACACACAAGATAAATCTTCCTGTGGACATCAAAGTCCTAGTACGATCACAACAAAGTGGTGGTTTAGTAAAGCAATAGCCAGGGATATAGCTCAGCGGCACAGTGCCTGCCTGGCAAGCGCAAGGTCCTGAGTTTGATTCCTGGTACCCCCTCCCGCCCAAAAAAGAAATAAAACTCAGAAGCTTAGGAAGTGAACATGGTTTCTTCTATTCAGGAGCATTTGCCAGTAGAATGACAGCAGCAGAGACCTGCAGATTTGCATTTGCAAAAGTCAGAATGCAGGTGGCAAGGAGTCAAAATCATAGTTCCACTAAAGGTAGGACGAAAATCTGTGGATGAAAAGGGATAAATATCAGTCAGGAATTCTACATTCAGGAAACTTTTCAAAGAACTCAAGGGAAATACATCCATTTTCAGGCATATACCTGCATGCGCAAACTCACACATATACACACAAACAAGCTGAAGGAATTTGTTACAGTGACCCTTCACTAAAGGAAAATTTAAATTACTGACACGAGAACGACTCTAGCAGAGGAAATGTCCAAGTTTCTAGATCAAATGGGCAATGAGCCTTCTTTCTAATTCCAAATGAATAATGTTACTTAAATGTATAATCCTCACTCAGGAGGCTGAGGCAGGAGGATTGCTGTGAGTTCAAGGCCAGCCTGGGCTACATAGTGAGTTTAAGATCAGCCTGAATTACAAAGTGTCTCAAAAGGAAAGAAAGGAAGAAAATGAAAAAAACAAAAACAAAAACAAAAAACTGTATAATCCTAAGAATGTCATAGAGATACTAAAATATTTCTGCTAAAATGTATTATAGTAGTGGCATATACAGTTGGAGATTTTAAAAGTAGTCAAAATGTGTTGAGAATTTTATATATATTATTAGAAGGCATTATAAATATCAGGGGCAAAGAGACTTTAAAAAAGAAATAAAATTCAAAAAAGAAAGTGTTTTCGTACTAATTAGGATAGACTGTTTCTTTCTGTATGGATGCTGAGTAAGGATGTCAGCTGGTTACATATTAAACGAGAATTTCTCCTTCTTATCACAACACAATACTGGTTGAAAGCAGCAGTCACAGAACTTTGATCTTTGGCTCCTTTGTCCCCCAGGTCCTCAAAATGTTCCATATTCATCTAGTACATGGACAAAATGCAAGCCTGGAGTCTAGGGCCAAGTTAGAAGTTATGAGCATTATTTCTGTTTATATTCTTTAGACCAGAAATTAATTACATGGCCCCTCTTAACTGGATGGGTCGGAAAGATGTCCCCTTTTGTACAACACCCCTGGAGAAGGTGAAGGTAGGGTCACTGATAAGGCTGGCAACTTCTCCCTCCCCACCACTTTCTTCACCATTTTGAATAAGGAGTTTAGGGTGAGGCAAGTTGGGGGAATGGTTCTGACCCACCCAAAACACAACATGGCAGAATTCCACATGAGAAAGACAAGTAGAAGAGAGGAGGCATTGTAGCAACTGTGAGGATGCAGATATTCCAATTTTTATATAAGATATTTAAACTATCGAAATTTGACTAAAATTAAAAAAGAGGTTTAAGCATATTTTGAACTCCAAAGTTAATTGACAGGAGAGCAGAACACATTACTAATTTCATTAATTTAGCTGTAAGCTGTGGAGGAAGAAAAGGCAGAATATGTTAGAAATGTGGCAAATCTTCATTCTGTCATTTATAGCAAAGGTCAGCACACATTTCCTCAACTCTACCAAGTCAGTCTGTAGGAATATCTGGATAATAAGTAAATAAATGGATTTAACTGCTTTTTAATAAAAACATTTTAACAAAAAATTGGTGGTTCCTGATGCCTGTCTCATGGTAAGACAATGGATATATAGAGTTCATTAATTAAGAGCAGCAGAACTAATGCTAGAATTATGAAAATAATCTTCACTGAAACAGTAGGAAAATTTTTTTAAAAAAATTGCTTCTGGAACTAGGACTGACAGATTCCACCATGTTATTTAACATTTTACAATATGACATGTATATCACTGAATCCACAATAAAGTATGTGTTCTTGCACCGGTATTTGTAAGTTTAGCAAAACATGGTTTGAAAAATAAGAGTTAATTGAGGGTGAAAAATAGGCCTATAAAGTATACATCAAAAAAGTATTTTTGCTCTAGGAAACAGAAAGTGAAATTATATAAAATTATACAGGAAACTACACTTTCAACCTTAATTAATCTAAGCCCTCCTTATAAATATGCAGAACAAAGAACCAGAGGAATTTTGTCCCAAGTACTAAAGCCAGGAAAGGACTGGTCAGGCTAGTGCAATAACCCAGCAGTGCTCAAGCAAAGGCCATGCAAACTTTTCTGCTTTCTCTTGTGTCTGTTGAATGCCCAACAGATATGAGTAATGTGAGGTCCTCTTGTTACTTTTGTAAAGTCTTAATCTGTCTTTCTAAAACCCATGAATTGCCATGCTTTTGTATTCATATTTTCCTTTGAACCTTAATATATGTGACATTTAAATTTAATCTTCCTAATATGAGGGCAGTTTCTTTTCTACAAGTGATAACACAATGCCATAATTGGTTTTCCTTCTATGTAGTTATGTGTTAGAATGTCTCTACCCTTTATGAGATTATGGAAAACTGTTGCATTTATAGTAAAATCAGAAAAAAGTCAATTTCACTTCATAATATCCCAACTTGATATTAGGATTTTGTGGCTTTTGTTTTCATCAACTTGAAAAGAGAAAAAAAAATTCTTTATGCTTTTAACAATTTTATTTGTGGAACAGTTTTTGTTTGCACATATTTTCTTCAACATTAGCATTTCCCTGTCTTCACAGATTACAGTGTCAGCCATCAAATTCTTTGTATCTTATGGACATGGCAGTGCCAACCTCACCCTATTCCAGGCCAAACCCATGCAGCCCCTCAATTAATAGCTGTAAGTGGGGAAAATACAATGAATGTAGGGATAAATTACCGTGCTGTGCATCAAATATGCCATGAAAAGATTAAAGAACATAGTAGAGCACTTGAAATATTTGCTAGGCTGCAGATAGTTCTTGACAAAGATGAAGTGAAGGATGTATATTCACAATGTGACATCATGTTTCTCATCTCAAAATTCTTGGACCGTCTAGCGCTTCTCATGCTGACAGGCATTTCCTTCACTTTTTAGACAGGCAATTCATATTTGTCCCTTAGGTTTTTGTGCATATGTCATTCTGCTGGAATGAATCTCCTCACACACCCTCCAGGGAAGGACACGTTTTTGCTACCCTTTAGTATTTCATAATAGCAAATGTAGTATTTATTTAAATAATTTTTTCATAATTATGAGAAATATTTCTAGGAAGTTGTAGCAAAAAGAATTTTGGTTATGATCTCTGTTCTGGCAATGTTAGGTTCTTTAGAGTTTAACAAGAACTGACACGCTGTTATCACTCAGTACGTATTTATCACCAAATGCATATAACTGTGACAATAATGATTTCCGATGTATTGCAATAACACATCCAAAAAATACTTAGTGTGTGAGGCTCGTCCATCCCCGGGGAAAGAGTCCATAGCAATCCCAAATCTATCCTGATCCAATAGATGCAGCGATGGAGAAGGCGGTGCACTTAGCTCTTCCTCTAACGTCTAAGCTCATTCATGAAAAGTACTTCAGTGTTCAGGATTTCAATGTTGAAGGCACAACAGCTGAATCCCAGTGTTTGCCATTACAATTGAAAGAATAAAGCTGCATAGGTAATTCTTCCCACAATTACTTTTCGACTTGCAGGTACCACTATTAATATTTCAAAATCATAGTAGATTTAGAAATCATTCCAAATTGTTTCTGATACATTGTGTCAGAGAGTAGTCTAAAATATTTCTAAATTGGCAATTACAATTGATAACTAGAAATTGTAAAGAGATGAATCATGATAAACATAGGTTGTCCTATGTCCACACTTTAGAAATTATTTCAAAATATTAAAATTATTTAGGAGAATTAGCCCATACTTGAGTAAAGGAAGTAAAATATTCTCTATTGTTTTCACCTATTAACCTAACCTTTCTTAGATCCTAAGTGGCACGTTTCGGTTATAATTAGTGTATGATGTGTAAATGTATCTCTTTAAAATGTACTCAATTCAGAATTTATGCCATAATTAAATGCATAATTGAAATTCAATAATTTTTTCTTTGAATGAAGTATTATTGTTTTAAGTGAATGTTAAGTATATTGACAGAGCAGTTGCTTTGGAAGGTAATTAAAAATACCCCTTATTACCCTCACCCCACAAACACAGATAGTAAAGCAGTATGCAAATATAAATTATATGCAAAACTAAATGGGCCTACTGTTATGGTGTGTTAGTCATTTAAAAATATTCCAGTTGCCTTCTTAGCTACTTCATGCGAATGGCACATTGTTGCTGTGTGTCCGTCATCTGTTTTGTTAATTGTGTCTACATAAAATGCAGAGTGATCACTGATCACCGAATCCAATGTTTTTGTTTTTACTTTTTTTTTTTTTTTTTATATGCGGGTACCAGGAGTTGAACTCAGGACCTCGCGCTTGCCAGGCAGGCACTTATGCCGCTGAGCTTTATCACCGGCCCTTTACTTTTGTTTTTAAACACAATTCCATGTCAAAAAATGTTGACTTCAGTTTCTATACCAGTTTCAGAATCTAGGCTATGACTAGTTTATTTCAGGTCAGCCATTTCATGATCAATGAATGCGATTTTTTTTTTTTTAGAGTTAATGGCAGGTTGTACTTTCAAATATTAGTTAAGATGCAAAGATCTTACATCCAAAAAATTAATCCTGTATTTTAATCAGTTGAATTCTTTAGAATTCTCAGCATTAGAGTCATCTAAATTGAAATCATTAAATTAACTGCTTACTGTGTACTTGGGTCATAAATATGGAGTGGACTCATACATGAAGGTACTGCCAATTGTATTTAGCTTAATATTAAGCAGAGACTTTTGCCTACTTACAAATGTAGGAACAAATAGATTGTATAAAAGGAAATTACTTTATCTTTACTACAAAATAAAGAACTAGAGATAGATTTAGAAAGATAAGTCATCTGTAAATCAACCACAGAACATTACGAAACTTAATTCAGAGACTTGGAAGTTTATGCATCTTTAAAAATAGTTTCTTTGATTTATTCTCAGGAAAACATTTTAGTTTATTATGCAAATAATTTGTGAAAAAATAAACATGAATTAGGAATCAACCATAACCCAAATGTCTTAAATTTACCAGGAGATATATATGTATTTTTTCTTACATTATTCAATCTATGTATCTATATGACATTCTAAAGTAATATACAACAATGACAATATGATAAATATAATGATATCCAAAGATACAAAAATTTGGACAAAGAGATTTTCCTTATTTATATAACATGTGCTTTATTTTCATACATAAACACATAGTTCCCTACAAAAAGCAGACACCAATCTATGTATAGAAAATAATAAACAAAATGCTCTCAGACACCACCATCTACAACAGTTGTTACTTGTAAAAATACCATCAATACATTGGCTTTGTGAAGCAACAACAAAAAATTCTAGGGGACTCTTTTAGTCTAGGAAGAGTCGTAACAAGTGGCATTTAATTTATCATCAAATAAGTAAGATATAATTTGATTTTTTCAAATTAGCATAAGCCTAGATAAGACAGTGAAAATTTGGTTTCATTCCTTAGAAATTTACCAAAGTAGGGCCGGTGAGATGGCTCAGCGGCGTAAGCGCCTGCCTTGCAAGCGCGAAGTCCTGAGTTCGAATCCCGGTACCCACATACAAAAAAAGGGCTGGTGATATCGCTCAGCGGCACAGGCACCTGCTGGTACATGAGGTACTGAGTTCGACCCCCAGTACCCATAAAAAAAAAAAGGGAAAGAAATTTACCAAAGTAACACAGTCAAGAAAAGGCAGATGGAACACTGGGACTTTAAATGTAAGTACACAATTCATGACTGTTTATCAATTACTGGTGCCACAATAATTTGTGTAAATATAATGATAAAAGTAATGCCAACCTCAAATAGAAGGAAACATAGGCACCAACCCTGGCTTTGCCCAAAACTAACTGCTTTAATTTTGTTAAGTAACATATCCACCCTGTTTCAATTTCCTCTTCTGCAAAAAATGATGCAGGAGAAGAATCTTATGGTCTCTCCCAGAAAACATAATACTTGTGAATTATATTCCATGGGAGGTTACCTGAGGTCAAGCAGTGTGTAAGAGAATGTGGCATGGGAGATTGAGAACCAAAAAGGAAATTGAAAATCATTGAACTCCAGGGACATGCTTCCATGCTCAATTTGTGGACCTAGACATGGTCATTTGGGTAAGTTATACATTACTGGATACAATATATATTTACTTTGTTACAAATAACAATGCCTATAGAAATTTTGGTTTCTTGGGCGTTTTGAAGTTTGGTGAGTACATATATACCTACAAGAAAGCAAAAGTGATTTTTTTTTTTTAAATGACACAAAGCACTAATGGTCTTTCCTGGTATGGGGTAAATAGGTGGGTTTGGTCCTTTGTCAGTAGAAAGAAAAACAAAGCAAATGAAATATGCAGAAAAATGACCCTAGAAACTACATCTGTGAAGCCCAGCTCTGATGTACCTTCTAAACATGGAAAGCAAATTGGGATACTTATGTGGAATTTTTACAGGTAAAATGCATTTCTCCTTCCCCTTTGACAGTTGCAATCTCAAGCATTACATAAGCCCACAATGTCATTACATTGTTCCTATTTCTCCTATTCATTTCTTTCTTCAAATTTCAAATATATGGGGGCCAGTGAGATGGATCAGCGGCTTAAGCGCCTGCCCGGCAAGTGCGAGGGCCCGAGTCCGACTCCCGGATCCCACATACAAAAAAGGGGCCGGTGATATCGCTCAGCGGCATGGGCTCCTGCTGGCGCGTGAGGTCCTGAGGTCAATCCCCCGGTACCCATAAAAAAAAAATTTCAAATATATTATTTTTAGTGTTCATTTTCATAAATTTCCCAACTCTATTAAAATCACAGGGCAGATGGGGATAAGTCAAGATGATGGCAAAGGGAGGAAAAGTCAAACCATTAGAAAAAGAGTATCATACTGCAGGTTGGCCCAGCAAAGAGATAACTGAAAATGATAGCCTATAAGAGTTAAGAATATTTTCCTAAATTGAGTTGATGAGTTAGTTTAAGTTAGTCAGCAGAGCAAGAAGAGGATTTATAAGAGAGGGACTATACCCAAGAACATCAATTTTAGATATCAGTGGGATTCAAAGCTCTGGTTAAGAACTGACCTTATGTAGCAGCTTGTGTAGCACCTCCTTAATAACTTAAGAGAATCGAAGAATAGACTAAGGCTGGCAAATGCAAATAAGCCTTCTGTGGTAAGAAATCGAGAGATATTCTTGCTGATGATTTCTACTTTTCCTTGTAACATATTAAGTATCATCATCTGCAACCATTACAGAAAAGTTGAGAAGATAGGCAAAAGCTAGTTAGAGTAGAGTAAAACTAGCTGATTTTGAAGAGCGAAAATGTGACCAATGAAAAATATTAGTAGGATTGTAGGATTTGTGTTCCTTTTTGTCATCCAACTGCATTTGACAACCATAGCATGTTGTGGTACCAATCTGTAATAATGTGTGATTTCACCAGTAGCTTGTCTGGAAATGTGCACAATAATAAATCATGTTGTTCAACAGACGTGATCGTCTTCCATGAACACGTAAAACAATACAGCATAAAGCAGTGGTTTATGTTGTTTTCTACAATGATTTTAATTAGAGAATTGGATTCTAAGCTCATAGAAGAAGAAGGCAGGAAAGAACGTGGATAAAGCAATGATCTGTCAACTCAGCAAGGATTTTCATGGGATCAGTGACAGCTTAGTGAGAAGAGATCTGCAAAGAATTCGGAAGTGAAACAACTATTTTCAGGAAGTTGGAAGATTAATTTCAGAAGTAAAAGGTTTCTGGGTGATAAAAATGCATATTTTTTAGTAAGGACACTAAATGAATTGGGAGGTTCTTATTAAAAATAGGAATATATGCAACTGAGAGGGCAACAGTTTAATCAGGTTACAGCTGGGGGGCTCAAGTTATCTACATCTGCAAAACTGAGGTGAGAAATCTGTGAGCCAGGTGCTCAGCTCTTCCTGGGGAGGCGGTTTGTCCACCAGTCTGATGGGTGGTGAGAGATGCAGTCAGGAGTCATGTAAATAGGCTTCCAAGGAGCAACAGTGATTTGCATAATACAGCAAAGTATTTGGTAAATACAAGGTGATACCAGTACAGGAGAGGAAATGTATGTCTATTCTAACACATGCAAAAAACACTGCTTATGAGCAAAAGAGATGATCATATATTCTTCCACAGATGTGCTGGAAATTGACTAGCAGATCCACCTAAGGATTAATAGACTCTGTTAGGCTATATGCTTTGTTTGACTTGCTATTGATTATTGATTTGGATGTTTTATGGATCTACAAAGGTATTTTGGAAAAACAGAAATGATATTTTATGATGAGTTTGTTCAGAATAGGTGAAAATTATTCCTGACAGTAATCAATACTGCATATAATTCAGAAATCTTATTTTAGTATTCTTTCTTTCAGCAATATAAATGTACTTTTTTGTCCAATTCATTTGAAACCAGTCTTACTATCTTATAATAAATGAAATACACGTTGACATGGGTGTAATTGAACTTTGTTTAAGAGTCAAAAGATTTTCACTTCTTGAAATTAATCCTTCAATAGAATAAACTTCTGCTTGAGAAATCTGAACAGGATATGATGTCCGCCTCTGAAAACTCGGAAAACTGAAGAATCACAGAAGACTCCATCTAGTCACTGTTTAAATAAAAATTTTCTTTATTTTTTTTTACCTAAGGGTAAGATTTGCAATATTCTATTTATATGAGCATAATTTTGCCTACATCTAAACATAGCATAAAAATGTCTAATACTAAGTCACTTAGAAAATGCCTTCATATTAAAATTAAAACCAATAGGAGATACATTCCCATATGAAAAGAACTTGCAAATAGTGATTATATAAATCACTACTGGTTTTCCTTTCCTTTCATTTATTTGCTTCCAGTAATGAAATTTATATACGCATAGTAGAATAAAAACTTTATTTATTCATTCTGTCACTGAACAAACATGCACATGCTAAGATGAGGGAGTACTGAGGGCCTTATCAATATTACTTATCTATAAGAGCAATTTGCTGTGATTATGTATACAGCAGAGATATGGAGAGTTTAAAGAATAAAGTAGAGAGGATAGCAATGAAAATACAGTGGTATTTCAATATTTACTGTTAATTGGCTCTGTGAGGCAAGAGGTATACCAAAAATAATGAGTCTGATTGTTTTGGTGGGAAGGGTCGCAAGTCACGAGGCAGTCAACATCTACATGTTCTAGCTTGCTAGGGATGCAAGCAAAGATGAAGTCTGGCATAAAACTTTCTATCAACATGTGTCAGGCATCAGGGCCAGTGATATTGTTGAGCGGCACAAGCGCTTGCTGGCAAGCGCGAGGTCCTGAGGTCGACTCCTGGTACCCACGTTAAGAAAAAAAAAAAAAAAAGAGAGATGTGTCAGGCATCAAATTTGATGAGTTTTAAAGCAGTCAAACACCAAGGTAAACACTGCAGAGAAAGTAAATAACATCGATTTTGTTGTGTTTTTCATTGGTTGTGTTTACAAAGTCCTAGACAGAAAAGGAAGTTGAATCCACAGAAAATGCAATTGTTAATACTTAAGGAATACTCAGGAAAATAAAAACTATAGGAATTTTATGTTATTCTACTTGAAGGTTTTGAGAGATGAAGTATACACATACTTTCCCTGTTTTCTGTTTTATAACACTTATGCTTTTCATCAGAAACTAGGCTTGAATTTAATTTTTATAAAATTCATATTGAAGAGTCACTGAAATTGTCAGGAGTTACTTCAATGACATGAGAAGTTAGAAACTTGCATAGCAAATAAACTGGAGAATCCAAACATTTGGTTGGTAATGCTAATGATCATGAATGGAAAAATATGACCCTGATGGCCTAGTGTAAATTTGTAACACAGTTCTGTGGTTCTATAGAAACTTTAGCTATGAATGAGGGCATGTTATTTAGCTCATAGGAATAACAATCATTCAGTTGAACAATATTATTCAAATTCACCTCTTCTGGCCTCCAACATCCACTTTGCCTAATTCCTCATCTATGTATTTGTCTTTGTACCAAAGATGCAGATCTAATTATGTAAAACCTCACACATCCCTGTAATTGTTTAGATCATAATTTTCTAACACTCAACCCCAAAAGGGTTGTGCTGAATGGGAAGTTTAGTTGTGATTTATTCACTCACCAGTCATGGAGTGTTTCAATGCTGCTCCTATGTCACTGGACCACCCCACCCCACATCCCTTCTCTAAAGAAACTTCTGAGATAGTAAGGGGAGCTGGAGAATAACAAAAATAAATAAATTATAAAAGGCGAGGTTAACACACAGTTATAAAACATGTATATTCAACCTTATAGGGCATAAAATATGATCTACTGTGTCTCTCAGAATCACATCTGTTCCATAAGGTTTGAAAAATGGGACAAATAAAGTAAATTTTAAAATGACTGTCAGGCAGAACAGGGGATGTCTTTTATACTCCTCCATGTACTATCCTATGCAAAATACCCATGATATGAAAAATACAGTGAAAAACCTTAACCACATAAAAAATCACACAGCGAAGAGTTTATGACTCAGCTCTTTGATTTAGGAGTCATGAGCTACTGATTTTGCTGTACTTGATGAATTTCTTCAATCAAATTATCCTCTTTGGAATAGAATAAGGTCATAATTTGATTTATTCCAAGTGAAGAAAATCCTGTGACTATCTTCTATTGTCCTTACCTAACTATACCAGCTGTCATACTTAGCAGCAACTGTACTAGGATATCAGGGAACAGACTGGCAACAAAAGGATATCCTGAAAGGGCAGACAGTGAACAACTACTAAAAGGTCTTTCAAAGATTAATGCAGTATGTCCATATCCTCTCAGTGGTCAAATATCCCACATCTCCATTGGCCATTTTAAGTGGCCAATGCTTTTCTTTTCTCGTCCCATCACTCACCATCATCCTTGTGCCACCTCTTCTCACAGAAAATATACAAGCCAAAGACTAGAGCTTCTTTATGCCATATGTGACTATCAAGAACTTGAAATGTGGTTTGCCCATGTTTGTAAACCATGTTAAATTCCATGGATTTAGTACAGATAAGAGAATTAAATCACAAATAATTTTATGTACAGTATTTATTGAAATGATAATATTTAGGATATATTGATTAAATAAATATATTAATGATTGTTGACAGTTATTTACTTGTTAGTGTAGCTACTAAAAATATGTAAGTGTATATATGGCTCATATTTCTGGCTTGCATTTCTCTTAGATGGCCCTGGGTCAGAAGCTAGCAATTTGTATATTTTTGAATGGCTAACTTTCATCTGCATCCGACTTCACTACAATGTCGTAATTATGCCCTTTTCTACCACCATTATTATATGGGATTTTTTTTACCTGAAATATTAGCTTCAGTCTTCATACTCATCACTTATGAAAGCAACCAATGCATAAAACACTCAATATATAGCTGTTAAACCCAATGCAGCTGTTAAATGAAAGAATTCATAAATCATATACACAGAACAAAATCTTATCTATGATGTTTAGTAACAACTTTAAGAAAAAAGAAAAGTGAATAGATCAGAGAAGGGAAATTTTGAGTTATGATTTAATTCATCTTTATTTCTTCCTCCTTAAATGCCCTTTGCCTGATTTGTGTGCTGATATACACACAATTTATTTTAGGACAAAAACAGCACCCATTATAGGCAATCCAATATTGTTTTGTATTTTGCATACATGACATATCAAAATGATGAATCAAGAATTTTATAAGTTCGAGTTTGCTTTTTCAAAATAAGTAAATTTCTGCTTTAGTATAAGAAATGATATGACTAAAATAAAATGACTAGAATTTTTAACACTTAGTTTCTAAGATTAAAAACCTAAAGCTATAAACAGGTATATAGAAAAATGGAGGGCCGGTGAGATGGCTCAGCGGCTTAAACACCTGCCCGGCAAGCGCGAGGGCCCGAGTTCGACTCCCGGAACCCACATACATAAAAGGGGCCAGTGATATTGCTCAGTGGCACGGGCGCCTGCTGGCACGCGAGGTCCTGAGGTCAACCCCCCGGTACCCACAAAAAAAAAAAAGAAAAATGGAGCATATTTTTATTGTGTAAGTGATACACAGTGTTGAGGAGAAAACTTTTTTGGACCACACTAGATTTTTGGTAAAGTATGATTAGCATAGTATGGTGTGTTACTTGTTTTTCTTCTTCAGTACAAAGACACACCCAAAGCAACAGGAAGCAACGAATGCAGTCTAGAATAGTACAATAAAAATTGAGCTGTTAGAAGAGCAGGATTTTAATTCTATTTCTAGAAGTATTGCCGGGAGATTTGACTCTTGATCCCTAGAAATGGACATGGTCTAAAGGATCTTTAAAGCAATTTCCAACACAAAAATTCCAAGAGATGGAAAAATCTGCCTTGCATTCGTACTTAGTTTTAGATCTATAAAAGACAGCTTATTTTTACTTGAAGTTCTTTAGTAAAATTGAATAAAAAAGGGTATGTAGTTAATTTCCAGTAGAAGCACGGGGAAAAAAACCTAGAATGTATTCCTTTGGCACCATACAATTATCACGAAGTAGCATGAAAATCAAATTCAGTTCAGCCTATGATATGTAGGTCAAGTCCCATATCTGAAATTATTCTCGTTTAGGATTAAATGCTTTAAGGACATTAAGTCTATATATAAAGTTATAATATATTTATTAATTATAAATAATTCAATTTAATAAGAAACTTGTATTAGTCTATCATCTGGGATTAAATTTTATGCTTTTCATTACTTTTTCTTAAAACTTCCACAAAGCTTGAAATAGATACAAAAAATACCTAACTTTAGTGTTCTCATTTTACAGGAAGATTAAATATTCTCAAGTTTGCAAGAACCAGGGAGATTTAAAGTACAACATAGGACCAAGGTGGGGAAAAACTTCATCAAAGTTCACTGTCTACCTCTCACCAATTCTTTCTTTCTTTCTTTTTTTTTTTTTTTTCGTGGGTACCAGGGGTTGACCTCAGGACCTCGCGCACCAGCAGGCACCGTGCCGCTGAGCGATATCACCGGCCCTTTTTTTGTATGTGGGTTCCGGGAGTTGAACTCGGGCCCTCGTGCTTGCCAGGCAAGTGCTTATGCCGCTGAGCCATCTCACTGGCCCTCTCACCAATTCTTTTAAAAACAAATTTTGAGAAGAATAACATTTCTTCATGGAAAAAACAGTCCTTCAGTTATGGATAGTCAGTAGAATAAAATTCGTTTTTTAAAAAATCCAGTGCTAACAAATATTTTCTCTTTATTTATTTGCAAAGACAGATGTCATATATTCCATTTCTTCATTTATCATCTGTTTGCCGCTACAAAAACAGGAAGTTCATGAAGATGAAGGTTTTTATTATCCTATTTATTTTGGCTTATCTCTCTATCTTCAGGACTGAATACTTTCTGGCCAAATCTATGCACTTGATATGTATTTACTGAATAAATGAATACATAAGTGAATGAATATCATTTGATCTAAGTTTTATAATAAAAAGTCATAATTGGTAACATCAAATCAAAAAGATGAATGCAAGATTTTTTTACAGAACTGAAACGTTCATAACATTATTTTTATGAACTTATTTGTTATTCAACAGATACTCACTCATCGTCTTTTATGTGCAAGGCAAAAGAGATAAGAATTATGGCAAATCATCCATCTCTTTAAATGTAACATGATGAGATTAAAGTACTTTACATATAAAGTATCTTCCACAAATAACACTGCATCATAATCTCTCCTCCAGTATACACAAACATTTGTGACAATAAATCTGAAAGCTATTATGATAACCTACTAGCTGATCCAGCATTTGATCTCCTTGGCAACTGTAAATTAAAACTTAATGGTGAAAACTATGCCTTTTCCTTAATTTGAGAATTAGATAATAGCGATAAATAAATGTTACCAATTCTACACTCCTAATTGATGAACACATCACTAGAGATTGCACACAGGACACATGGTTGATCTTAACAAATTAAGGTAACATGTATGGGAAAAGCAAGGAAAGTTCTTGATTCTTACCTGATTCACCATTATGAACTGACATATACACTATTAATCTGTTATGCTTATCTGATTTTGCTGTACCTTATTAAGCCAAGAATCTCACAAATTTTAAAACAGTTTTCCTTTAAAAAAATCACATAACAGGCATATAATTATGGTCACAGGTTTTCAAAGGTTAAAAGTATAAATAAAATTTTCCAAGAAATATTACACCAGAGTTAAGCAGGTAAAACTTAAATAAGACTATTGCAATAGAAGCTAACACTATTCCCATGGGGTGAGAGATGGCTTTCAATTTCAATATATCTTTTTTTTTTCGTTAAAGCATTGGGTCAATCACGGAGAACGTGAAGAGGGAGATGGGGTGATACGATTGGGCCATTTGTGTTTATGAATTGGTACTTACTAAAGTTAAGCGTCCATAGTTCCAAAGAGACTGAGGGCCTTGGAGGGAACTTAATGATTAAATTTCAGTGAGATGGCTGCCAGATCCTCAGAAAAGTATTTCTTGGATATAAAACTGGCAGCTCTCTGGAAGAAGACTTATATTTTAAATCTAGAGCAAAGAAAGAATTAGTATTTGAATTTTTTATAAAGCAAATGCTATCAGTAAAAGAAGGTCAGGAGCCCACATTCAGAAAGAAAACAGTCTTCAATTGTTTTTCCAGCTGAAGAACTGTTAAAGTTGTCTTGGACAAATGTAAGAAAAACATAAAGAAATTGGCGACTTAGTCATATTTCGCTATTAATGATTGAGAATTAAAAAGTCTTCCTGTTTTCTTACCTCTAAACTGGCATATTTTCTTGCTTTTATTTTCTCAGCTCCCAACCACAACTCACCCATATGCTTTTAGTGGCAAAGCGCCTGACACACAATAAAATACAGTATTTTCAGAGTTGAAGAAATTTGCGTATCTTGATGACAGGATTCAAAATCAACTGATCAATAAATGTAGAACTCAGAAGGAAGAACAACATAAAATCACCTTATTGCTGACAGATAGCACAATTGTCCTACTCTCAATGTAGCAAGACTTTTCTTCTTACAGTAGTTACTTTTTCTCTGGGTTTCAATTTAGGACAAATCATGCTCAGTGTAGCCAGCAGTCTAAGGTTATGATTAAGAAAATTTATTGAGCTAAAGCAACTTCCAGTTTACTCTGCTCTCAAGATTAAAAGCTTACTTCAATTCTAGTTGCTACTCTTCATTATAGGAGACTATACTATTCAAAAGAGCCTAACTATCCAGTGATTAGCAAACATATTAAAGGACAGCATCATCTAACGGTATAATGCAATATATGGAGAGTTCATTGTGAAATATAACCTGCATATATAATAACATCATTTAATGTAGAAATAAAAAGTTGAAATATTGAATCAACTTGAAAACTAAGAATTAAAATCAAGTAAGTTCAATTCTGAGCTTATCATTTTCTATCTACCATTCTCTTTTAGCCAGAGTGGTCTTATTCTAATGTCTGTGTGGATAAAATGTTACCTCAGTAACTTTAACCTGCTTCTGAACCTATTCCTACTACCCATATAGGTATGCTTCCTATAAGTCTTAAAATGCTGAGCTAGTTTGCAGAGGTTTCTCTGTAAGAATCCAATGATATCAGAGGCCACCAGAAAACATAGCCCATGCTAATGTACAACTCACTCTAGCCACCTCAAGTAAAATTCTATTCTTAGAAAAACACAGTGGGTGATTAAATAGATATCCAAGTTAATTATGCCAGAACTCAAGCTATACAATCAGTGATGCTACAGGAATAAAAGAAGGATTGGTTTTCTTGGATTCAATCATATTCTGATACCAATAAATCTGTTATAGTATCATAAATGTAATTCAAATTGCTATAGCAGATAGGCATGAAAATTTTAGTGTTTTGATAGTAGGTTATTTCAGGCTCAAAGTAAGTTGTGTCACATAAGAAATAAAAGGCTCCATTTTGTGCAGTCTTTAGGGATACTTTGTAGATTTTATGACAGGGCTTGCAAAGTCACATAGAATTTCTTATTTCACTGACTGAAGGTCATGAGAGAGGATATTTAGCACCAGGCCTGGAAGTGGTATAGAACATTCTGTCCCACTTTCTACTAGAATAAGTAAAATGGTCAATCTGACATCAAATAATGTTGGGAAATGTGGGCTACATGTCTACCAGTGGGAAAGTACTTTGGTTGCCTCTAAGCAAATCAGTTTATGCCTCAAAGATTTGTATGTCTCAGTTCATTAGGATGTGTCTTTCATGGTAATGGAGTTATAACATTATGATTTACCCTATTTGAGGGGAAGGGTGAAAACCTAAATACCTAAATACACTGATGAATGTCTCAGAGCGTGGCATTTGAATATTTATTTCAGAAAAATTTAAAATTTGCACATATAGCAACTTTACTAGGACTTGTGGCATCTTCCTTTTTCACCCAGTATCTTTCAAGTTGCATTTCTTCTGAAAGCCCACTCTCTTCAGTCCTCTGATTCTGCAGAATGCGAATTTTGTCTAACAGACCCTCACTCTTTGCTTTGAGCCCATGGTTGCCTGTGCTATAGCAGGTGCTCTTTTGTCTTTGCCGTGGAAGTCCTCATGCCTAGGAAAATCGCTTCTTGTAAAAGGGGCCCGCTCATTACCAGGCAAGAGGCCAATTAGTAGTTCCCTACAGGTTAGAGCTGCTGTGAACCAGCATACATTGGACATCTACAATTTTGTCTAGATGAAAAAATAAACATCTAAAATAAAAATTTACTTTTCTTACCCTTTCCTTCAATATCTCATTTCCTGCCTTTTATTAGGCCATATGTAACTAATGTTTTTATGTTGAAATTAATATTATTGTTGGTTTAGCGGGACTAGACCACTACTTTTTAGAGTAGTTGATACTGTTGTTTGTTTAATAAGATCACAGTGTACAGAATGGACACACATAACCCATAGAATATCATGGGCTGCTTTCATTGGTCCATGCTTAATCTTTTGAACAAAGTATTAGCATCTACAAATGTGCATGAAAAAGATGAACCTCTATAATAATCTACAACTAAGTACACGGACTTAGTACTAACCTATCTTGTTGTCTGATTTCATGTGTATGTAAATATACGTATAATTATATATATAATTATATGTCATTAAACACTATATTCCATATATATATTAAGTATTTCTACATTAAGATATATTATAAATGTTTATAAAATATTTATAACATGTTTTGTTCTATAAATATTTATATATAATATTCTCAGGATTTTATATATATATGGGTTTCAGATCAAGCTTTCACATATTGCTTTATATAGTTAGATGATGCTGTCCTTTAATATGTTTGCAAATCACTGGATAGTTATGCTCTTTTGAATAATGTAACTTCATGTAATTAAGAATAGTTACTAGAATTGAAATAAGCTTTTAATTGTGAGGGCAGAGTAAACTAGATTTTATATATATATTTATATATAAATAGTTGATACATTTAAATAAGCATATAATATGTTTATGTATAGTTGAGGAATATGTGTTTACTTAAAAATATAATATAGTATATTTTATGTAAAGTTGAGAAAAATATAATAAGTATTACTTTATGTGATTTTTTTGAGTACTTATTTCACTTACTATTATATTGTTAAGACTTTGGAATATGATTTAGGTCTCTCTCCTCCATTATTTTGTGTGCTGTATATTTCATTGCGTGAATGTGCTGTAATTTGTTTGCTCTGTCTTGCTACTCATTTCGCAGCCTTTAAGATAGGTCCTAAAATCTCTGTACCACATTATTTACACAAGCGTGTTATATTCTGTTAAGTATAAATTGCTTCTAACAGAATATAGCAAAAGTTATGTATGTCATTTCCAAGAATAGATCATAAAAATACTGACTTTTATCTTCCCTCCCTTCTCTTGGAGAAACAAGATGCCATACCCTATGGAAAGGTTCACATATAAACAAAACAAAACAAATGTTTCCAACCAACAGTCAAGGAGGAGCAGAGGGCTGGCAGTAGCCAGATGAGAGAGATTAGAAAAAGAGACTGGAAAAAGTTGAGCTTTGAAATGAACAAATTTCCAAATACCACCTTCAGTGTAGCCTTTTAGTAACCCTGAGTCTGATGCACTCTGGTTCAAAATGTGACAATAAATGTGCTTTATTTTAAGCCACTGTGGTATCAGGTAAATTGTGACACAATAACTTATAAGTAATATGGGTTGATTTGTGCATTTTGCTAATATGAGCAGTAATGATATAAATATTTTATACCTGTTTTCTGTTACACAGGTATAAGGGACGATTTAGGGAAATATAGTTAAATGAAAAATTACTGGATCATGAAGCATGTGAAAAGTCAGCTTTAGGAAACAATACCAAGAACAACTCAGTGAAGTTAAACAAATTAACATTCTTATGAAAATATATAGCTCATACAAAAAAATCCACGTAATTTTTTTTTTTTTTTGTGGGTACCGGGGGTTGACCTCAGGACCTGACGCACCAGGAGGCGCCCGTGCCGCTGAGCGGTATCACCGGCCCATTTTTTGTATGTGGGATCCGGGAGTGGAACTCGGGCCCTTGCACTTGTCAGGCAAGCGCGTACACCGCTGAGCCATCTCACAGGCCCAAAAATCCATGTAATTTAAATTTCACCAAATAGTGAATGTCAACTTGTATCTCTCTACTGTCATCACTTACATTTCTATAGTTATTGATGGTGTTCCATATCTTGGCTTATGTTTATGGTATATTTGTTTCCTCTTGTGTTAACTATTTATGTCTCTTACTCATTTACTCTTACAGTTACATGGGCTTTTCTAATTCATTTGTAGAATTTATGAATGACTTACTGATAAGATGTATTTTCTCAGTTATAAGTACCAACAATAACTTTTCTGATATTTGTTACTATTTTTCTTCTTTTCTTAACATTTCCTTAGATGAACACTTAATTTCTTTTCTTTTAGCCATAACCTTTGTATCATATTTAAGAAATCTTTATGTATTCCAAGTTTATAAAATATTAACCTGCATTTTCTTTTCTCTCTCTCTCTCTCTTTTTTTTTTTTTTGGTACTGGAAATGGAACTCTGGACCTTGCGCTTGTCAGGTAACCTGCATTTTCTAATAAGATATTTTTGTATTTAGTTTAGAAAATCAGTTGCTTATTGAGTATGGGATCCAATTTCATATTATTTAAATGCAAATAGATATTTTTTGGTATTTCCCTTTCATTGAGAAAACCGTATTGCTGTGCTGATTTTATATACCCTCTTTGTCCATGTTAACAAGATTCTACCCATGTGTAAGTCTTATCTGGGAACTTACCCTATTGCATTCATAACCCTGTTTATAAATACAGTAACACCACATTATCTCAATAAATATACATCATAATATATCTGGTAAGGCAAGTTTTGCTTTTCTTATACAGAATATCCCTAAAACATTTGGACTTTTCTTTTGCATATACATTTTAGAATCATCTTATCACATATCATGAACATTTTTGGTTTTATTGAAGTTTTTATTGTGATGAAATATGGACTTTATAAACTGAATCTCCCATTAATTGATATTGTGTATATCTGTTATCTAATTTTGCTTTCTAAATGTGGTAGATTAACTAATGGTCAACTGTAACACCCAGCTGAACTGAGTCAGTGTGGTTCTGCGTGTGGAAGGCCCACCTGAAGACTGTTGCCAACAGCATGAAAGGAAAATGGAGGGGAAGATGGTGAGCTGTTGATTCTCCTGGAGAAGCTTGTCACGCTGGTTTTCCTGATATGAACTCAAGTGTTCTAATCACCAGAGGATCTCAGGTCATTGCTGTCGCTGATGGCTGTAGTTCTCTTCCAGGGAGCTCTGGTCCTTACCTGGAGCGTTGCTTCCTGGTCCGGTGCAGATCCCTCAGCCTGCTGGCTCAGATCCTTCACCCCACTGGCGCAGACTTTCTAGCTTCCACCACTGGCCTTCGGGCCTTCCCAGTGAAGATCCTTGATAAAAACTTGCCTGAGACTTTGTCGTGGGCTCTAGGCCTCCAGCTGGACTTGGCAGGACATTGCTGTGGGATCCAGGTCCTCAGATGGATTCTTAGGGTTTCTAGTGCATGGACAGATTTCTTGCACTCTTCTGCATTTAACTTTTTTGGTGAATATTATAAAATAATCCTACAAATTTTGTGTTCTCTATTAAATCTATTCCCTTGTAAACCCTGACTACAACACTAAACTTTTATGTTTTCCACACAGAAATTTTGAATAACTTTGTTATAGTCATAGATAACTTAGATTCATAGCTAACATTGAAAAATATGTATTTTTATACTAGATTTTAAGTTGATACTGAGTTTTCCTGTTTAATTTTGTTTTATGTATTTATCTATACAACCATTTTTCTTCAGAGTAGCTCTGCGAATTGCTTAATGTTTTTGAAGTATAAAAAATTTAATATATGATACTATTTAAAAGCCACAGAGAATCCAGTTTCAGATTTTAAAAATTTATTGCATTGTGTAGCACATTGGAAAGACTTTGGCCTTACTGATAAGAAAAGTTGGACGAAGATTGATTAATGATTTAATTTGCTTCTACGTTTGCTTGGCTCAAATATGCTTTCTTTCACTCAAAAATACAAAAGCAAATTATGCACATCCTTATATATTTCTCTCTCTCTTCCTATATCCTTTTCTTTACTTCCTTCCTTCTTTCTCTTTCTTTTTCTTTCTTTCTTTCTCTTTCTTTCTTTCTTTCTTTCTCTTTCTTTCTTTCTTTCTTTCTTTCTTTCTTTCTTTCTTTCTTTCTTTCTTTCTTTCTTTCTCTTTCTTTCTTTCCTTCTTTCTTTCTCTTTCTTTCTTTCTCTTTCTTTTCTTTCTTTCTTTCTTTCTTTCTTTCTTTCTTTCTTTCTTTCTTTCTTTCTTTCTTTCTTTCTTTCTTTCTTTCCCTTTCCTTTTTAGTGTTTTCTTTTCTTATTAATTTTTAAGAACTAATAGAGAATTGCCAGAACAATTCCTGAACAGTCACTGCGGAGCCTGAGAGAATCCAAGCTGCTTTGGTAGCTTTGTCTTCCTTCTACTCCTCCTCATCTTTCACTTCCTCCTCCTCTTCCTTTTTGTTTACTTCTCTTTCTTCTTTTTCTTTGTCCCTATACTAACAGTATAAATAAGCAAAACTTTCAGAGGTTTTGAAAAAAGTAGCACCAATTTATATAAAATAATTTTTAAAATTAAAATGGTTTAACACAAAATAAATGACATGTTAATTGTGCAGTGCATAAAACAAGGACAGGGAAGGACTATATTAAATAATATACAGTGCAGTAAATGTACAATCATCTTATAGAAACCATCTATACTTGCTAGTTTTAAAGATATATTATGAATGTTTTTCAGAAATAGCATTTCTCTGAGAATATATGATAATGACTTTGGGAAATACCTCCAGAATCTAAATTTGAGTTCCTTTTTTTTTTGTGGGTACCGGGGGTCGACCTCAGGACCTCACGCGCCAGCAGGCGCCCGTGCCGCTGAGCGATATCACCGGCCCCTTTTTCGTATGTGGGTTCCGGGAGTTGAACTCGGGCCCTCACGCTTGCCAGGCAGGTGCTTACGCCGCTGAGCCATCTCACCAGCCCTAAATTTGAGTTCTTAAATGAATGCAACTCAGAGTAAATGGATTTCTCTTTTCCTTCTTCTCCTGCCAGTTGATGGGCATCGTGTTGGCCCTCCCAGTGATGATTCATACAGCTAGTGTCCACCTGAGGTCAGACCTTAGCAAATATATCTTAAAATGGGGGCAGGAGAATTTTGCGCATTATTATAAAGTTGCTGGAAAAGCTTAACTGTGTTCTTGGAAGTGGAAATGCCACCACACTGTACTCTTTTGTGCCAGGATTGGAAGTGCCCATCACAACCTGTGCAAGGCTGCATAAATGCAGTGCCCAGAGGTCTGCCTGGTGAGCAGAGAAGAACAAGATGACCCCTCGAGAGCACGTGTGTAACACCACATGGTTTCCTTGCTGCAAAGATAATTAGTTCTATTGGTTTACTGGGATGCACATATCCTAGGCATGACATTACACTGGAGCAGCCTAAAAAAGTAAATCTTTCTTACACCAAATTAACCAAACTCCTCCTTTGTATTTTTCTAGCATTATCCCAGAGTATGATTGCTCTAACTGGGTTGGTTTTAAATAATTTTTAGAAATAAATATATGGGATTTAGTTTGAATTTAAGATCTTTTTATAGTACTGGAGAATGAATACTGAGTCTTTGCACTGAGCTGCACCCTTACCCACTCTTCCCCCTTTACATTTTATGGTGAGGTAGAGTCTCACTAAATTTCAAAAGCTGGACTGGAACTTGTGATCCTCCTGCCTCAGCCTTGCAGAGTGCTGGGATTACAGGCCTGCACCAATAGAACTGGCAAGGAAAACTTTATGTGTATATATTCCATTTCATTAGAAGATATGGTGTCTATAAACATTTTATTTGAATATTTTGCTTATGTAGTGAGAAAGAAAGCATCTCTACTTGCTCTATACTTGCTATGTTGTTACTTTAATACCACTTTTCTCCCCAGCTTTCTTCACTAAAACAATTCCACTGACTTTATCAGTGTGATCTTGCTTTTCTAGGAAATTTTTCTCAGGAAGACAGAGATTGCATAGAGCATATTGTAGAGATTGTTTCAGGATCTTCCTCAAAAATTCACTTAATTATCCGTTTGTGCCAAGTTTGGTGGTGCACGCCCATAATCTCAGCACTTGGGAAGTTGAGGCAGGAGGATTGCTGTGAGTTTAAGGTCAGTCTGGGCTACATAGTGACTTCAAGGCCAGACTGGATTACCCAGCAAGACTTTGTCTCAAAAAAATAATATGCATTCAAGTATTCACATGTTTTAGTAGATATCATCAAGCAAATATTTACTCTCCAAGCTTCTGAAATTTTTAGATGCTGTATTCACAAATTTTGATGATTTATTCATCTATTTACTCATTTGCAGTACTGCATATAGAACCATGAGGTGCTCTACCACTGAGCTACATCTCAAGATTTTTTTTATTCTTTGAAACAGTGTGTCGCTGAGTTTCCTAAGTAGCCTCAAACTCGCTGTTCTCTTGCCTCAGTAAATGTGAGTACAGGCATGCACTACCATGCCCAACTAAACTCTGAAATGTCATGTTCATAACTCAATTCTAATCAAGTTTTCATATTGAATAACCTCTTTAACCAGACCCAAAACATCAAAATATCCTCCACTGATATGAAGACTGATATGAAGACTTTGTCAAAGTAGTTCTTTTCTTTACTGAATCACATTAAAAGCCCAGATTTGATTTAGCAATATGTGCTGGTATTATTTCTAAGAAGCCAGCATTTAACAAAAGTTTCTTACCTATATTTTCTCCTACTACATGTATAAAATATATCTGAAGATGAATAAAAGTGCTGTACCTTGTATAATTCTCAAAGAAGAGCTATCCACAGAATTTTAGTGTGGATAATATTCATGTTTTCAGTCCACATCTGTAAATTATTATTGACATATTTTTGTATAGTAGTTTGATTTAAACATTGAACTTCAAATCAAGGATCATGAGAGAGAATATTTCATTATTACATTATCTTTGTGTTATACCTGTGAAAGCTAAGATCTAGGGGATACTCCTGTCCTTCAAGGTCACAAGGTAAGTAAGGAAAAAAAATGGGGACTGAAACTGCTCCAGCTGTAGTCTTCCTCAAGCAGGTGGTAGGTATTACTTTCCATCTGTGAAATTAGTCATCCACGAAATTACTTTGTCCATTTAAAACACTTAAGCATCAAGACTGTAAATTTATTTGTTGCACAAATAAAATTTAAGAATTCTCACTTATTAAACTAAAATGTCTGATCCAAGAATGTCATGTCATTTCTGATGCTGTTTGCAGTCAGGGATATGGAATATGCTCTGCTGACTTCACCTCTCCGTTAAATATTTAGAAATAAGAGTAATAAGTCCTTACATTTTATCTACTTAATTTCCAACTTGAGGTAATTGTGTTATTTGTTTTTGGATTGCACTTAATTGAAGACACATTGCAAAGTGGTGTTGCCCTTAATCAAGCTTG
Organism: Erethizon dorsatum; assembly: GCA_028451465.1. Classification (NCBI taxonomy): domain Eukaryota; kingdom Metazoa; phylum Chordata; class Mammalia; order Rodentia; family Erethizontidae; genus Erethizon; species Erethizon dorsatum. The sequence continues at coordinate 17,066,561 of CM051824.1, forward strand.
ACCGTATCATTTGTTTGCAATAGGTCATGTTGTGTAATTTTTTACTGCAATTAATTCCTTAGAAAATAATCATTTCTGGTTAAAAGGACAGCAATCTTGTTAAGAAACAACACAAAACTCATCAATTATGAATTGCAACACTGCTGCCTGATGCATTTTATGAAATTTTACAGCAATTAATTCTTGGTATCTATTAAATGAAGGGGAAAGAAAACTGGTTCCAGATCATCATAATATTAGCTTTTCAAAGTATTATAACCAGCGAAGGAACAGTTTGCCCCTTGCAAAAGGAGCTAAGATAATAGATGGCCATGGAAAGTGGTAGAATTAAAAAACGAACACAGAATATAGACTTTCAGTTTTTTTAATATTCAGTCAAGAACATTCCTCCTTTATTTCAATTTCTTAAATGTGTAGTTATACAGAGACATTACATGGAACTTGACAGTTGTGTACCAGACAAGCAAATAGCTCAATCCAAGACCTCTGTAGCAAATGAATGCACTCATAAAGTTAATTGAAAATGATTTATGGTGATGAATGAAAGTCTAAGGAAATAAGGTCATCTCCATTACCCATTATTGGTACAACTTGAAAAGAAACTGCAGGTATATGCCAAGGGATAAAATGATATATTTAGGGACAGTATTTAGCAAAGTAAAACACCTTTCAAAGATATACAAACATTTAATAATAAGTGGCCCCTACAGAACCAGAGTGCAAACTCTAACAAACTTCAGTATTCCAAACAATTTCTACTAATTTTCAAAGATTTCTTCAGTGTGATCAGATTATAGAGACAAATTACTTCTGGAAGATAAAGAATATACTTCTTGCTTCCAACTTTTTTATTGTGGCTACAGAATATCACAACATAAGAAGTAAGATTTTACATAAAATATACATTTTACATAAAATATATATTTTGTATATATTTTGTTTTGTTTTGTTTTGAAACAAGGTTTCCGCTACGTCACCTGGCTGACCTTGAATTCCTGAACTCAAGCCATCCTCCTGCTTCAGCCTCTTGAGTAGCTAAGCCTACTGACAAGCAACACACTCTCAATCAAACTTTTCTTTGGGTTTAAAATCAGTTCATATTCCAAAAATTTCCCTAGGGAAGGGCTTTTCACTTCCTCTTGAGATGAATATGTGACTTTCCCTTAGTTAACAGTACAGTAGCACTCCTAGTGGGCAGCTAGACCACTATGGTTATCTTAAACAAAATCATAAACAACCAAACTGCACATAGCCTATCACAGAAAGGGTAGTTGCCTAGAGTACTGGCTTGGGAAATAATGGGTGACAGATAGTCCTAGAAGGACAAGAAACAGAAATCATTGTAATTTCTTTGTAAATGACAAATACCATTTACATAATCCTACATAGACCCCCAAACATGCATGAACACGTGTGTAAAATTTTATACCATTGTTTCCTTAAACCTGGCAGTAGAGACTCCTTGGCTGGGAAATTCTTTGTTCTGGAAGATCACCTCGTTTACTGTATGATCAGCGACAACCCTCACCCATATCCACGAGGTAACAGTACCAGCCCCCACCCAGTTGTGACAAATTGCATCTCTAGACATTTCCAAATGTCCTCAGGAGAGTAATACTTCGATCTGCTAGTTCACGTAATGTGAAAAGAGTACATCAGCATTTGAAAATTCTCCCTGAAAATATGAAGCTTGTTTCACTCCAAATACTCAGTAGTTCAAGGTTACATGATTTGTTAATTTGGGGAAACAGCTCATTAAGTGAAAATCTTACAGAAAAGATCTCCCTTGAAACAGGCGAATTAAAAAGAGAGAGAGAGAGAGAGAGAGAGAGAGAGAGAGAGAGAGAATTGGGACCAAACCACAGTGATTTTTGAACAGATTTTCATTCTCAACCATTTTTTTTCTCATTTCTTTTTCTGCAAGTTATTTGTAGAAAAGATTCAGATTTAAAAGCAAATCACAAGCATGAATAATTTGAGACACTTTGACTTGAAAGATGGCCAAATCTAAAAGATTTATAGTTAGGAAAGTCAGAAGAATAGTAACTCTGAAGTCTATATCATGAGCAGAATTTTAATAAAACTTAGCACTGAGTCCTGCCAAATACATGAATTTTTCCATTCTATTCTAAAATGGAGACTCCATGCAGAAAGAGTCACACAATAAAACATTAATGAGAAAGGCTGGATTTAAAAGGGGGTGGTTTATCATACAGTTTTTTTTTCTTACATTTAAAATCATTCGAAATCAATGCAAATAATACATATATACATATGCATATATCATATATAATATATAACGCAGATAAACTTGAGATGGTCGTTTTTGAATATCCTAATATTTACAATCACTTCATAACCAACAATCAAAATGTTATGATGACTATTGCTGGGATAGGAAGAATGAATATTCAAAACTAACATGAATTTCCAAGAAATTTCCAAGATTCCTTATATGCTATAAAAACAATGAAAAATGTGTCTGAATATATTATTTTCTGACATTTATTATTTGTTTTCTAACAAAGGTCACACAAATTATTTCAAAGAAGAGTGTGGATATTTCCGGCCCTTTAAAAGTGAATATTGTGGGGGCTGGTGAGATGGCTCAGCGGCATAAGCACCTGACTAGCTAGCGCGAGGGCCCGAGTTCGACTCCTGGAACCCACATATGAAAAAGAAAGGGGCCGGTGATATCACTCAGCAGCACGGGTGCCTGCTGGTGCGCGAGGTCCTGAGGTCAAGCCCTGGTACCCACAAAAAAAAAAAAAAAGTGAATATTGTTTGAGAAAATAAATGTGACCATATAATATGATCTATAAACTTGTATATGAATACAAAATTTTGGTAATATTATCCTCACATTATGTGACCTGTTAGGTTTCAGTCTTACTTTTTAATTATATTCTTTATCATAATAAATGCATGCGAATGGTTATTAAGTAAAATTGCAGACCCCTCATTTCATGAGATCAGATACACAGCCATCTCACATGTAAATTTTTAACGACTTTAGGTTGGGCTATGTTTCTCTTTTGTTTTATTATATGAATTTTAATATGTGATTTTAAATGAATTAATAATGTGCTTGTTATATTGTTTCTGAATTTCGTTTTTCTAGCATAAAAGTTTTAAATTTTATGTGTAAAATATCCTTGATTAAATACTTTAGATAAGTGTCTTAAACATGACAACAGATATTTTTATTTTTTTATTAAGTTTATTGGTGCAATTTAGATATACATAATGATCACATTCATCATAAGGAATTTGTATCTGTATATGACATATCTTGATTCCTCTTTTTTTCCCATTCTTCTCCCCTCCCTTCAATCCCTCTTTCCTTCCTTATTTACAAAGCTTTGTTTCCATTTTGTCCTTCTTCTATCACATTTTTTTTTCTTTTCCCTTCCTTTCTTTCCACCTCCCCCCTCTGTAATTCCCCTTTCTGTTGAACCATTTCTTCCTATTTCACTTTGGTCCTTATTTACACTTTCAGTTTCTCACACCAGAGAAACCATGTGATATTTACATTTGTGTCTGATTTATTTTACCTAAGGGTATGTTCTCAAGAAATGTCTCAAGTTTATCCTTCTTTATGGTTGTATAGTACTCCAATATATTAAAAAACTACATCTTTTTTTGTCCATTCCTCAGTTGATGGGAATTTGGGTTGTTTCCAAGATTAAGCTATTACCAACTATGCTGCTATAAACATGGATGTGCATATATCACTGTGGTATGATGTTTTAATTCTTACTTTTAAAATGACTTAATTACTTGAGAAAATATCAAGCAACTGAACAAGATAATAAAATTAAATCAAATATTGTCTTGCACTTCACAGTGTCACCTGGTTTGTGCAGGATTCCTCTTTGTTAGCTTTTCACCAGATTTTGTACATGGGCAACATAAAAAAAGAAAACTCATATCACTAGTTTCAAGCAAAATGAGTTGTGAACCTATGACCAAAGTTCAGCAGGATCTGTGAATATTGTGCCTGTGCTGTACACTGACTGAAATTACACAGAACTGAATTTTCCACACGAGAAACAAGTTTTCACCTCATGAAACAAGTACTGACAAAAGTGAACTAATAAGATATGCATGATAACGATAATAATGGACAAAGTGCAAAATAATTTTTGAAGGACTTCTTTTATTAATGTTGGACCTAGAAACTTAAGAAGAGACTTGGTTCTTGGGCTATAAACTGACTATTGTAAACTCAGTGCTGGAGCATAGACCTTTAATTCTTTCCTATGGTTTCCACACCTGCCTCTCGTGTATCTGTATCTAGGACAAGGTCTACCTGTGATAAATAAGTGGCCATACAGTTATATTTCTTCAAATATTCTGATGATTTTTCCCTTTACATCAGTATTTTGCTTATTATTCTCTTATAGTGCATATTAGCCAGAGTTCTCCATAGAAACTGAACCAAAGGATATATGGAGAGAGAGGAAGAGTGAGAGATAGATAGATAGATAGAGAGAGAGAGAGAGGAGAGAGAGATTGATAGATTTTAAGGAATTGACTTATAAGATTGTGGAGGCTGGCAAGTCCAAAATTTGCATCACCAGCAAGCAGGCTGGAAATTCTAGCAGGAGTTCATATTTCAATCTTGTGATCCTCCACAGTCTTGAGCCAGACATTATTTCTTTTAGAGGCCTTGCAGAATTTTCTCTTCAGGACTTCAACTAACTAGATGAAACCTATCTACATTATGGAGAATAGTTGGCTTTATTCAGTCTATTTAAATGTCAATCGTCTCTGAAAGATACTTTCCTAAAAATATCTAGATTAATGTTTGACTCAAGAGTTGAGCTTCATAGCCTGGCCAAGTTGACACATAAAATTAACCCTTCCCCATTCACATGATTCACATGAAAAGTGTAAACCTGATAAAAGGATTCCTTGGGCTGACTTGCTTTTACTCTCAAATTAATACAAACAGTATAAAATTCCATAAATAAGTATATGTTAATTAATATATTCTCATTGCAAAAGTTTAAACTACATAAAATTTTAAAAGCATGACTCCTAGCTTTCAGACTAAGCAAAGCAGGTCACATGCGGTGGGGCTCATTCCTATTACTACAAGGAAAATTTAACACACAATAACGTGAACAGAGTTTATTTGAGCAAAGGACAATTCATGAATCATGGAGCCATCAGAACAATTAGAGGGTCAGAGAATTCTAGTCTTCAACAAGGCAGTGGATATTTATAGAGAAAATAGATAAAGTACTGTATAACCAGGTGCTTACATTATTTGGAAATGGTCTGTTCAGTTGGTTTGTTATATTATTGTCATTGTTTAAAACATATTTATGTTGTAAAATTTAGACTTCTAAATAGATTTCATTTCACTATATAATTTTAGAAGACAGAGGTAATTTTTGTTTGCTTTTTATTTATTTATTTTTTTACTAAACATGGGAACTCGAATCACAGACACAGGCTGTAGCCAACGGGCTTCTGTGTTTTTAATTTAACACTACATAGAGAAAATACAGTCAACCATATCCACACACGTGTATCACAACAATGCAGTTTGTAACAATCATTGTCAAAGCTTCGTATCGAGGTGTGTGTCTTCATATCAAGATTCTGCAGTATCTCTTTTTGTGCAGGTGCTCTTAAAGCAAGATTACATTAGTTTCCATGACATAGAATTAAAAAAATGAAGAAATCTGTGTAATATTTATCTCACACCTATGAGAGGGAAGTGTTAATTCAGGAGGCAAAACAATACATTTAAGTATTTTTTGGGGGGATACCAGGAATCCAACTCAGGACATCACGCTTGCCAGTCAGGCTCTGTGCCACTGAGCTAAATCCCTGGCAATATGTTTAAGTATGAAAAGAATTAAAATGCTATGTTCAAAAAGTTATGAAAATAATTACTTCCTATTGTGAAATAGGAAGGAAATTGAACTGGGTGGGGGAAGGAAGGGAAAAGAAAAAAATGAGAAAAAAAGATTAAATGGAAACAAAGCTTTGTAAATAAGGAGGCGAAGAAGGGTTGAAGAGGTGGAAGGGGAATGGGAAAAAAAGATGAACTAAGATATACCATGTACAGGTACAAATTCCCTATGATGAAGAATCATTTTGTATATCTAATTTGTACCAATAAACTTAATTTTAAAAAGTTATGAGAATAGAATGGAAAGACTAATTTCACTGAACTTCTTTTTTTCCATACCATTTTCAATGAATTTAAGAGTCAAAGTTTTTCAGATAAGAACTGTTACTTTTTCTTTCTTTTTGTGAAAACTGATTAAATAGTTATTTTCTAGATTAATGTTTTCTCCTGTCAGACAAAAATCAAGTATTTGTATGTGTGAGTAACGCTATGAAGGAATTGATTTTCAAAACCACACAGAAAAGCCAGAGGGGATTTCACTAAACTAAGAGAGAATAAAGGTCAAAATAAAAATTTGACCTTTGTTCCATGAGCAGCTATAGATTAGTACTGACCAACGTGCTGCAACGATGGAAATGTGCTGTATGTGCACTGTCTAATATGTAACAAATAACCACACATGGGGACTGAGGACTTAAAAGCGAGAGAGCCTATAGAACTAAATTTTAAATTATATCTATTCATCTTAGTTTTCAAGTTTAAACTGATACTTTTAGCTCATGAAACTGTATGGAATAAATAGCTCAGTTCTAGATGAAATGCAAAAAGAAAGAAGCACAGCAATAAAATATTCGTGTGCAAGATATACTACCATATAAGCTTTAGTGTTATAACCTTCATGCTAAAAAATAAAACAGATACATAAAAATCATTAAATACATACTTTTAAAATTTCTGGCAGTAAGTTCAATTTGTAAAAAAGAAAATTAGAAAATGTTAAGGAAATTATAATTTAACTGAAAAAACAAGCAATGTTTTGGACATTTTCAATGTTATATTTACATATTCATTTAATTGATAATACTACATTATCCCTTGTATAGTGATTATCAAAGCACCTTCATTTTGATTCACATACAGGCTTTGGTACTGACATATTTTTAAAACTAGGTGAGTAATACCTAGGAGTTTGGTTGCTACATCATATGGTAAGACTGTTCTTAGTTCTGTAGTTCCCAAACTATGTTCCAAAGTGGTTGTACAATTCTGCAGCCCCACCAAAACCAAACTGCTCTGGGTTCTCCACCGACATTGGTGTTTAAGGTTGTTTTTACATGTAAGCCATTCCCATAGGTGTGTTCTAGCATCTGATTGCCATTTTAGTCTATATCTTCTGCATCTCAGATAATATTGAACATCTTGCTTCTGTTTAGTTGTCATCTATTTCTTTTGGTGGAGTATATGTTCAATTCTTTGCCCTTTTTTATCGTATTTTTAAATTGTTGAGTTCTAAGAAAACTATTTTTTTTGTACAAGTCCTTTACTACATAGAGTTTGCAAATATTTTTCCCAGTCTGTCTTATCTTTTCATTCTTTTAAATGGCCTTTGGCAAAGCAGAAGTTTTAAATTTTAATGAAGTCTTATTTATACATTTTTCATGTGAACAATAATTTTGTGCCTATTTAAAAACTCCTGATCAAACAAAAGGTCATATAAATTTTCTCACAAGTACTTTTTCTAGAAGCTTTATAGTTTTGCATTTTATATTTAAGTTTATGAGCCATTTTGAGTTAATTTTTGTAAAAGACACCAGAGCTGTATCTAAGTCTTGTTTTGCATATGGACTTCCAATCCAATTTTTCTAACTTTTGTTAAAAAAAAACTATCCTATTTCTATTGTGTTGCTCGTGTGCCTTTTCAGTTAACCATATTTATATATATTTTGCTTAATTATATCTACTGTGTTGTATCCAATCATATATCCTCACATCAATAAAATAGTACAGGTATCTTGATTGGAGTACTATTATTGTTTAACTTGAAATTGCATGAGTTTTCTAAGGTTTTTCTTCTAGTTTGGTATAATATTAGTTATTCTAGGTCTTTTGACTTTTTTTTTTTTTGTGGTTACCGGGGGTCGAACTCAGGACCTTGTGCTTGCCAGGCAGGCGCTTATGCTGCTGAGCTATCTCACTGACCTTAGGTCTTTTGACTTTGCACATAAATTTTAGATTATATTTTCAATACCTGTAAAATATCTTGCTGAGATTTTTAATTGGAATGTATTGATTTCATAGATTGGGTTAGAAAAATTGATGCCTAGACAATATTGATCCTTTCAATATATGAACAGATTTTCTTTAATTTTTTATCTTTTTAAGTTTCTTTCATCAGTGTTACATACTTTACATTGTCTGTTATTTCCGATCTCTGCCCTAATTTGTATTATTTTTTCTTTTCTGTTTGCCTGAAGCTTACTTTGCTAGGATTTTTAATTGTAAAAGGTTTTGCTGTATAAATACTATGGGGAATAAAGATTACTTATATTAGTAATGGAAAACTTTATTTTTTCCTTGATGGAAATTGTTTGACTCATACTATTAGATTTCAAATTTATATTTCAAGATTTATATTTCACAATTTTTATTTGTTAAATTATTTTGACCACTTGATCTTTCCAGCAGGTACAAAACAAATTAGACTATTTTTCTTGCTTTTCAAAATGTAGTGATACCTGAATAATTCTAACCATTTCTTAATTGACCTATCTGTAGATTTGGCTTCTTACACAAAGGTCTATCTGCAATATTTCTGACAAAGGTTATTGCTAAGATGCATTTTTGATGGTCTATTGTTCTTGCTGAAACTGTTTTCTGCTGTACAAAGGCTACCAGGACATGGTACCCTTTATATGGTATAGATGATACTGCTGGGTATAGTATTTATGATATGTGTTTATGGAAATCATGTGACATTTATGATGTTGATATATCATTTATTGAGATTCATGTACAATACATTTCAACTATTTTACTATTTCAGTGGTGCCTTTCATTATTGTGCACCATATACTCTTCAGCTACAATGAACTCGCATTTTACAAAGATGACCACTTGCAATTCTGTGATATTTCACACTTCAGCCCCTGTGTACGCAAATTTCTTTTACTCTCTTCTTTTACTCTCTTCAGCTTAAAACTAGCTGAAGTATCTTCCTGTGTATAAATCATTCCCTAATCACTTACTTATTTGAGTGGGTAAAGTGACCCATTTTACCTGAAAACAAACCGGTGTCTTGTTTCTTTTCCTCCTGACTCAGGTCGTAATTTTATTGAAGGAATAGAATTTGCTTACTGTTAAAATGGTGCCACTTTCTCCCATCTTAGCATGGTTTGTGATTTTGCTTCACACAATAATTTGTTACGTAGGAGAAAAACTTTTCCTAAATTCTGAATTGTTATCTTTTTCAACTCTGATAGAATTTTAATGGGTAAAATACTCATTGGACATCTTTAATGAAATGAAGCAAACTGGATGAAAATACTAGATTTAAAATGTGGCATTTTGGTGATGATGATTGAATTAGGAAAGCAGCCCTTTCAATAGTTTCTTTCCTTTGACCTTTCCACATCCCCTCTCCCTCCCATTTCTAAAGTCTGGGGACTATTTGAGTAATATTTTTTGTTATATATGAGCACCTGCATTTGGAGCTGAATATTTCATATTCCCTGAATCTTCTACTGTGGAACAATGGAATTAATGCAATTTTGAAAAATCTGATAGAAATTATTCTAAGTTATTTGCATTGGGTATAGCCAGAAGTCCCAAAATGTTTCTTCTGTACTCATTCAATCCCCATTGATCATTGCAGACTAGAAATTTATTAAAAGTCACAAAATATCCATTGAAGATATTACAGAATTGAATTTATACCAGGAGAAGTAATAGGTTGAGTTCATTACACACTAAGTTGGAAATTACCATTACATAGTAATTTCTGACTTCAGTTACAGGGAACAGAAGTAAATACAAGGACTCTGGCAAGTATGGGACTACAATATGAAGAATTCCTAGGTGATCAGTGAGAAAGGAAGTCAGGGAAAGACAACTCTACATTGCGATCTTAGTGGTTAGTATGCCATAAAATTTCAAGATAAAAGATTACAATACAGATTATGTCATTTCCTAACCAATTCTTATCCATTTTCTCCATTTCTTCTTCTTTTTAAAAGTACACATATAGGGCCGGTGAGATGGTTCAGCGGAATAAGCGCCTGCCCGGCAAGCGCGAGGGCCCGAGTTCGACTCCCGGAACCCACATACGAAAAAAAGGGCCAGTGATATCGCTCAGCAGCACGGGCTCCTGCTGGCGCACGAGGTCCTGAGGTCGACCCCTGGTACCCACAAAAAAAAATAAATAAATAAAAGTACACATATAAAGATACGATAAAAAGGAAAAAAATGAATGAAACAATCTAATTTCATTTTAAAAGATAAGGAACATGTTCAAAACTTTTCAAAACAATAATATAGTATCTATTTTCTTTATACTTGATGACAATTCATATTTATATGAGTAAAACATGGAGAACCAGTGTTGTCATTTGAACCTCATTAGATTATTCACTAATGCCTTAACTTTAAAGCAAAAGCTATATAATTTCTATTGCCATAGAATGAATTTGAATAATATGTTAGACATTTAATTAATGTATTTTCTGCTGAAATCACCGGGAGTTCCACACGAGGTATTCTGTCTCATTTATCTGAGAGCACACATGGCTGTTAAATGGACAATGGCAGAGGTACATACTCAATGACCCTCTGTATAGGTAATGACTTATTCATGCAGTAGAAAGATTAGTTTAAGGGAATGTTAAATCCCATGGAAAAGAGGAAATTTTGCAAAATTCTTTAAAGATGAAATGAGACTTCCTATCATGGAACTCACATTGCTTAAGTTGGTAAAACAGGTCTATTTGATAAGAATTGCCTCTATTAATGGAAAACCCCACAACAGTGATATTACTGGAGGATCAAAAATATTTTCCTACTTTTGTATGTATTTTTTTTCATTACTTCTGAACTCAGTTCCTCATACTTACTATGCACATCACAGATTTTCAGTACAATAAGCTTATAGAAGACTTCTCCATTCCTCCATTTTCCTTACTTGATACAGCATTATTGTCCTTTGGAACATAGATCACCTGTTGACTTTTACAGTTGTTTTCATGAATATAAACTATTTTGTACATTTGCTTCATCTCGCTTAGGAAAAGATAGTTTCACTTAGTGAGAATAGACTAGGGAGGTTTCTAAACTTCCCTGACTCTTCCAGTGATTATTTTGCCATGAGATTTACTTGCCTTGATTAAATTTATATGTGTATACTATGTAATGCTTCCATATAATGCTTTAATAGTTGGTGTGCTATTTGTCTCGCTCTCAATTTTTCTGTTATGTTTTCTTATGTCCACTGTACTGTTGTGATAATTATTGAAGCACAAGTCAAGTGGAAACTCCGTGAGGCTGGATCCCAAATGGATTAAAATGAACAGAGCAAGATGGACAATTATTGTTAAGAATATATGTAAAATTGAGTCCTGAAGACCCCCACCAAACAGATGTAAATTTCAAAGTAGTGAAGAGACTTTTTAAAGAAAGAAAACAAATATAGGAAACTTTAGGGAAGTATCGTGGTACAGTGGTTAAAACTATGGACTCTACATCTGTGCTGTCTGGTTACTTTCTTGAGGCCCTTGGGAAATTACCTTCCCACTGTGTCTTACTTGGTTTCCTCAGGTGTAAACCAGGAATAAAAACAGAATGCCCATCCATGGACTCATGTGAAGATTAAATGAAGCAACACAAGCAAAATTTGTAAAACTGAAACTAGCATCTAGGTATATGTGGAAGGAGACAAACCGTAGACAACCCTGAAACTGTGTGAATGGGTTTTCGAGAGCATTGCAAGCTCACTCACTTTCCTCTGCTGTGTTCAAGCAAGCGTCGTACGATCTGTGAGTAGAGCAACTGCTGTGAGCCATGCTCCGAATGAAACAAAAGCAACTGTGTTTATGAGTTCACTAGATGACCAAATGCACTGGGGACATCAAATTGATAATCAAGGGAGATTTGGTGTGTAGTTCTGCTGCTTTCTCCATGGGAAGAATGAAACCAGACACAAATTAGGATTTCGCTCAATTTTTATAAAGTGTTCCAGACTAGTATATACTTGAAATAACATCTTTAGAACCAGTTAAATTATTTATATGAATCATTATAACACTTTAAAGTAATCATCTTATACATTTGTTAAATGCATATGCGAACATTTTAAATTTCAAATGTAATAAACAATTAGGAGTCCTTCACTGATATTCACATTCAAAGCCAGATAGCATACAGCCCTAAATTTGAAGCAGAGTATACTATGTTAAGTAGCTATTATTCTCTCCTACCAGAATGGGTATACAATCTTCTGCAGGTATTTCATTGTCCCTAGAACTATGCTCATTCTGGAATTTATTTTGCAGGTTCTTATATATAGGACATGCTTAAAAATAAGCACTACTATTAAGATTAAATTCATGTTTAGAGAAATTAAATTTCTTCATATTTTATCTGTTGTACAAATAAGGTAGAATAATATAGGTAGTTAATGTTAGAATAAAATTATAATTTCATTGCATATAGGCTCTGGAAAAAAATGTAGATTGCTTGAAGTCAAATTATTTATCATCTTCTATTGAATACAAGGGCATATAGGCATACATAGTCTGTGATGATCAATTCAGCTTCCTACATATTTGGTTTCCCAGTGCAATCATGAATAACAAATATGACCAACAATATATGTTTATGTTCTATAATTCTTTCAAAACTTTTTGATAATATGTCCATACTATGCAGAAGTCAATAATTTAAACTCGTGCATTTGTAAGCTTGGGCTAATACTAAAATTTTATGCTTTCTGCAATTCCCAATTGAATGAATTTTGGAATAGAATTACCAATTTTATCACCCAGAATGTACTGAAGAATGCTTATAGCTACATGGGGAAAAAATGAAAAACGCTTGCAAACTCTGGATATTCTCAATTTTAACTTTTGAATCTCTGGCAGTCAATGAAATCTGAAAGGAAGGGTAGATGTTTATCAACAATGTTTATACACTGCATATATCAAAATACAAGATATTATTTCTTTTTTTTTGTGTGGGTACCGGGGTGTCGACCTCAGGACCTCGCGTGCCAACAGGCACCCGTGCCACTGAGCGATATCACCGGCCCCTTTTTCGTATGTGGGATCCGGGAGTCGAACTCGGGCCCTCGCGCTTGCAAGGCAGGCGCTTACGCCGCTGAGCCATCTCACCAGCCCCAAGATATTATTTCTATGCACTCATAATAAAGTAATGATAGTTTAAGGAGGTAAGTGTGCTAAGTGCTTTGAGTAGTTCTTCACCCAGTGTAGACTGAATTGAACATCACATTTTACCTCCTAAACATGTACAGTTATGTACCAATAAAAACCCAACAAAATAAAATAAAGGATAACACGCAGAGATATGCACACACAAATTTCCGTAAAGAGATGTTCGTTTGATTACTCAGATTACTTGTTACACAATCGACTATTATTACAAGTGATCAATTTCTTTTATTTTACTCATATAGAAGTAAGTCTGAAATAAACTCCTTTGCCATTAAAACATGTAGGTAAGTTTTATGATTTAATGTGATTGATATTTTATACCCACACTATATGATTTCTAAATAAAGAAGTATAAATATTGGATTACTGACACCAATAAATGTTCCCAATGATATAACAAGCACTCTGTTAGTTGATTTTATAATAATAATCTACCCCCTATTAAAATAATATTTAACTTGATTTTAAAATAAGAGTTTCTAGGTTAGCTTGTTTGGGGAATGGAACTGTGTACAGTGCAATTCTCTTTGTATAAATACTGCTACAACTCTGGGCACATTGGGCCTTTAATGATTTTAGGGACAATGAAAATGAATATAAAAATGATGATGATGATATCTTAATAACTCATAAAGCAACTGGTCAACATATAAGAAAAACTTGATATATAATTGTACATATCCAGATGACAACATACTTTTGTTTTTGTATTTTTATAATGAGACCATTTTACTAACAATCTAGTTTTCCATTTACATTATATATGTTCATATTATACATTACTCACTGAAAAAAAGAAAACAGGGAAAACGTATAATGTACTGTTCACGAAAGAATAAGTTATCCACATTCTATTTTGCTATATTATATATTCAAGGTAAGGTTACAGTAAATACTATGACAAGTATTGAAGATAAAATGCTGTCAATTTCTTTTATTGCTTATAATATTAAAATTGAAGCCTGTGATACGAAATTAAGTAAAGCAAGGCATTGATGTTAATTAAAACAAAAATTGAATAGGAAAACAAAGACTTTAATGAGACAGGTAAAAGAAATTTCCATGGTTGTAGTGAAATAAATGGATTATTATTAATCAGATATTATTTCCATAAAAATTTTTGACAAAGATGTTTGTGATGTGGGGAGGAGAAGGAGGTTACAAGAGCCAAGAGATTTATTTGCATTGAGAAAGCATGAATTAATAGTATATTGTTGAGAAATACTGAGGTAGAACCACACACAGCCAGATATATTGAACTGTGCAGGAGAATTTGGCTGGCACTTTAGCCATTTCTTCTACAACACTAGCTTTTTCTCTCTCCGGTCATTCTGCCATGAGTACATAAACATATTTAGATTATCACTTAAGACTGGACTGGGAAGGAACAAAAAATTCTTGTTTTTATTGTGAGCTTTTTGTCTTAAATTTTAAACAGCACGCACATATTCTACAAACACTTCAAAAATTAAAAGGAAGCCAGATTTAAAACCAAATTTAAAACATAGAATTTGAGTGTGGCAAACAGTGTATTGCCTATTCGTATCAGTGCGGCTGACCACTTGACGCTACCTCAGGCCCTTTCTCTGGCCAGCTTTCTATCCATAAGCTAACTAACGAAACTGGGTTTTACATTACTTCCCTGAGGCTTATGATTTGATCTGTCTTTGGAGAATAGACAGCTAAAGGGAGAAAATCTGAAGACACTGCCCAACCTGTTCATTCTTTCTTATATCTCAGGAGAGTTACATCATGCCTTACAAATGTTTGCTGAAGGAGTATATGAAAAGGCAAAATATTCCCAAGAAAAACAGAGTCTATTTGGAGTCCTTACGGAGTCCATTCTTAAAATTGGTATGACTAGTATTAAATTGTTTAACCAAGATTTTTTAGTGTTTGTAGCTATAACTTATTTCATGTTTTTTCCATCTTCACCACCATTACCAAATGCATATTGATGTTATATAAGTGATGATTACTACTCAAAATTTCTCATTTTCTTCCTCACAAATTTTCCCTTCATATATGTAAATCTGTATTTCTGGAACTTTAACTGTATCTTTCTGTGTCATTAGCACTCTGGAGATGAAAATTTAAGTTATAGAACCTCTCCTTAAATACTCAAATCATGCATATGAGTACTATGTATAGTTTATACTTTTTTTTTGAATCACGAATCATGAATTCACATTCACAGTTTCTAACCAGAAACTTCCATTATTCCTTTTCACTATGTATTCTCCTGTGTTTCATGACTTACTCTAATTCTACAATAAAATGGACATGACTGATTTCACCGTGCCTAATACAGAACTTAATGAGATATGGGAAATTTAGGTTCAGATTTTGTTTTAAATTTTGAATTATGTAAAGTTAATTCAAAATTTTAAAATAGCACACACTTTTAATATCTATAACCCACATACCTTCTCTAATCTACTTGCTAACTTTTCACCACTTGTAAACACTTACAATGATGAGTATAAATTTATTTCTCTCAAAAAAAAAAACCTGAGATTTGAAACAGCTACCGTCTTGCAAAATATATTTCTAGAAAGTGAATGGATTTGAGGAGAAAGCTAAATCCTTTCTGAGGAACTGCATTTTGTCATATGCAATGATTTATTCTGTCAGGAAAATAGATTCTATGAAGTACTGTAAGTCCCTTTGGCAAGAAAATTCATTTAGGCAAAAACTTTAATCTATCCTGGTGACAAACTTTTCTCCTTAGTTTACTGCTTTAAAAATGAATTTTATAACTTTCATGCTTTTTTTCGCAAAGAAAGGTCTTATTTTATGAAGATCTTATGATAATCCTAGGTCACATAAAATTGATCACTATTTAAAAATGAAATTTTGTATATGTAAAATGGATGGTTTTGATGTAAATATATTTCTTTACCTAAAATATGTGAACATGTTCACTTTTTCCTCATCAATCATCTTACTTTAAGCCTGTAGGTTTTGAAATAATTACAATATTTTCTAATAGCACAACAGCCTTCTCATACCAAAACTGAGTTTCCTTATTCTCTTAAATGACAAAAATACAGTTACATTCTTTTTGTTTGTTTGTTTTTTGTGGGTACCGGGGGGTCGACCTCAGGACCTCGCGCACCAACAGGCACCTGTGCCGCTGAGCGATATCACCGGCCCCTTTTTCGTATGTGGGTTCCAGGAGTCAAACTCGGGCCCTCGCGCTTGCAAGGCAGGCGCTTACGCCGCTGAGCCATCTCACCGGCCCCCACAGTTACATTCTTTAAGTCATTTGTAAACTTTCTGTCACAGTATTTTTATTAATAGGATGCATTTTAAACATCTCTGTCTGGCATTCTAAATCCAATACACTGTGTAAAACATTTGGGAACTTTTATCAGTTATTGTATTAAGCTTATTGGTAAAATTTAGATAAACATAATGATCACATTCATCCTAGGGAATTCATACCTATACATGGAAATATCTTGATTCCTCTTTTTTTTTCCCATTCCCTTCCCCTCCCTTCAACCCCTCTTCCCCTCCTTATTTACAAAGCTTTCTTTCCATTATCTTTCTTTTCTCATTGTCTTTCTTCTCCCTTCCTTTCCTTTCCCCCTGCCCCCTCCCTAGTTCCCCTTTCCTTTCAGTAGGACCCTCATTTTTTCTACCTATTTCTGAGTAAATTTATCAAGTTCATTGTTCTTAACATAGAGATATAAATAGTTTTGTTGGTAATCATGCATAATTGGTTCAAAGTACTTATGACATTGTTTTCCAGAAATTTCCTCCAACGATAACTTAAAAATGGCCAACAGGTACATGAAAATCTGTTCACCATCACCCATCATCATGAAAATGAAAATGAAGGGGCCAGTGAGATAGCTCAGCGGCATAAGTGCCTGCCTGGCAAGTGTGGAGCCCTGAGTTTGACTCCGGATACTCACATATAAAAACAAAAACAAAAACAAACAAAAAAAAAAGAAAATGACAATGAAAATCGTAGTGATACCCTTCACAGGAGTCATGAGAGCTATTATGAAAAAGACAAGAAATAATGGTTCATGAGGATATGGAGAAAAGTGTACTTATACACACCATAGAACCAAGATTCCTGTAGCCATTCTGGAAAACAATATGTGGGTTCCAAAAGAAATTAAAAATAGAATTTTCAGCTTAGTATATACCTAAAGGAAATGAAATTACCACCTCATGAAGAGATCTGCACTCCCATCTTCACCGAAAAATTGTTCACAGTAGCTCACATGTAGAAACAGCCTTAGTGTCCATCAATGCACAACAGGATAACTACATCATGGCATTTTCTTAGATATTCAATGAAATATTATTCAGCTCTAAAGAAGGACATCTTTCATTTGCCACACATGGGGAGACCTGCGGAATATGTTAAGTGAATCTGAGGCAGAAAGAAAGACATAGGTCTCATGATCTCACTCAAGGGTGGAATCTAAATAAGTAAAATTTTAAAATGTCAAATACAGAAAGATACAGGTTGGGTGGAAGAAAGATAATGGGGAGATAGAAATCAAAGATACAAAGTAGCCAATATATAGGAGGAACAAGTTGAAAGATCTAATATACAAATGAGAACTATAGGTAATACTAGTTTACTCTATCAATAATTTTTGTTAAATGAATAGATTACATCTGCTTTTGCCACATGGGAAGAAATGAGTATGTGAGATGATGGACACATTGACTTGTTACACTATCGTAACATTTTATTTCTATGTATGTCTTACATACACCATGAGTATTCATAAGAAAATTTATTTCACAAAACATTATTCTGAGTTGGGGTCTACAAATTTCATCTGATTTCTAAAAATGCCTTTGGAGGAAACAAATTCTAGCAAAGCAGATTAAGAACTCCTGATAGGGATCAGAGAATAGTGCACATGGCTGTAATCCCAGCACGGTGGAGGCTGAGGCAGGAGGATCATAAGTTTGAGCCTGGCCTGGATAACTTATTAATTTAGCAAGACCTGGAGTTAAAAAAAAAATCTGGGATGTACCTTAGTGTGACTGCTTAGGAGTTTAATACCTAGTACCACACACACACACACACACACACACACACACAACTTGCTGGGGAACATTTATTTCTTGTGTGATATGGCTACTGTGCATCCCCTCAAAGCCATTTCATCAAAGCCATTTACATCTTGTGTTGAATTCCGTCTGTGATCTTGGCTCATTGAAGAGCCTTCATCTGGGTTTGATGAACATTTCCACCCTCATCATGTAGCAATGAGTCCTCCAGCATACATAGCCATACCCCAGAGAGCTCTTGTTTTTAGATTAAAATTAGGCAGTTACGTCTTGAGTGTAATCATTCAGCCCAGGAATGTCTGTGCCTCTCGAACCTGGCCATCTCATTCCTATGTAAGGACCTATCCTGTCTTGTTGTCTGGCCTTGCATGCCTAGGATCATTAGTTTTATTCTTCCAGCTATGTAATTCTACTGGCTCATTTCTCTAGGAGCCACAAGTGGTCATTAATGAAGAAGAACTGGAAATGAGTTCTATGATACTACCCTGTCAAAACTTCCAAAAGTCTAATAGGACCTTCCAGTTGAATGTGTTCCCACTCAGAGGAGCTGTAATGTATTTAAAATAAAGCACTGCTCTGGACCCTATTCTTTCCTTCAGAGCAATTTCTTGTGCCAGAGATAACCCATTATCCTTTTAACAGACAGGTTTATATTAGGGAACACAAAGC
This sequence comes from Erethizon dorsatum, assembly GCA_028451465.1. Lineage (NCBI taxonomy): Eukaryota > Metazoa > Chordata > Mammalia > Rodentia > Erethizontidae > Erethizon > Erethizon dorsatum. The sequence goes on from CM051824.1 coordinate 17,085,584, forward strand.
ATGATATTGTAAAAAGGGCCATCTTCCTTCAAATGATGTATTTGATAGCAGCAGCAAAGAAGAATGCAACAAATTTTCTGTGGCCTTGCAATCTGCTGTTTAAAGATTGACTGGATCTCAAAGCTGCTCTCCACCCCGTGTTTGTTGATTCTAACTTCTGCAGTGTGACCACTATTCCTGTCTGTAGACTTGGGTAGGCCACAATTCAATGACATGGTATTTCTTCTAAGAAATGCTGGTTACTTACCTAAGAGCTGAAATAGAATACTGATTTTTACAACCGGGGAAATACTCAGAAGCCTTTTACAAAATGAGCTGCTAGAGACATTTATGTGAATACAATGTTCTACTTTTTAAGTTCTGGACTTAGATTGCTAGATGATTCTCAAACCACCAAAGTTCATACTATAAGTTCTGATCACAAAATATGGTGAATGTTTACATTTAAAAAACTAAAATGTATTGCAGATAAAATGACATTGTCATTGATACTTCTAACAATACTTCCCCTTGCTTCAAGCATACTTGTTCCATCACTCTTGCCATTTTCTGAAGCAGTTCTGAAAGTCCTCTTTCATAAGTGTCTTTTCATGGCTGCCTTGATGCCCTGAAATGATTTAAAACTTTTACAGCAATTTCTGTCAAATAAAAACATTATAGTGCATGCTTATTCACCTTACTCTCTGGACCCGGTGCCATGCAAATTCAAATACTTCCCAAAGTTAAAATGACCCTGAATGGTAAGTGTTCAGTGTGAGGGGGCATATTCTGAGGGGCATTGTGGTTGTTGTGATACATCAGTTTGACGTAAGAACTGCCTAACAGACGAGTATATTCTGTATGTTCCTGTGGGTGGTGGATATGTAAGCCAGCAAATTGAAGCAGGGGGATTATCCACCCCAGATGTGGGTGGCACCAAGCAATAGAGTTAGACAGATTAAAAAGGGAAAGAAAGAGCAAGTGCTTCCCTTTTGTGGAGGAGCGCCAGCCTTCCCGTTTCCTTTGGACAGTGGTCTATAGCTCCTTCAGCCTTCCAGTGTGTACTCTTCAGTCACTTGACACAAATTCTTGACAGATTTGCAGCAGTTGCTCTATACTGAGCTTTCAAGCTTTCAAGCATCTAGTGCTACTGCATTCTCCTCTCTAGCATGCAGACGACCATCCATTCGGGATTCTTCTTCTCTTATCCCAGACTGCCCTTGGGACCCTTCTACTTCTGATCCCCTAAGCCTACCTAATAAGTCCCTTTGTATAATTATACATATTTTATGTTGATTCTGTTCCCCTAGAGCACCCCAATGTAGGCATTAATGGCAATATGTCCTTTATTGTAATAATTTTTAATATTTAAACATTTTATTTTGTGATCACAATTTATGTATATATTTTGCCCATAAATTGTTTTAATTCTGATACCACTTATGTTACCTGAGACCTTGACCTGGGTGGAATTCTATCATTGAGCAAGCTATTGAAGAAATATATACTTCCATTTCATTGTTCTACCACCGTGTTTCCGATTTCCTCTTTGAGACAACTCATACTTGCCATCTGTATCAGTCAGGGTTTTACTAGAGAAACAGATACAACACAAGATATACAAATGCATAAGAAATTACAAGATTGGCTTACGATTGTCAGCCACAGAGTTGGATGAGAAAGTGTGCAGAGGGGGTCTACACACTGGGATTGAAGGATTCAGCCCACAGTCTGGAGTTCACTGCAGTGTCCGTGCAAATCCCTATCAGGAGGCTGATGGGTCTGCGACAGAAGGCTGAAGGATCCAAGGCAGAAGCTGAAGAGTCTGCGCTGGAAGCCAGGAGACGACGTCCAAACTGAAGGTGAAGACTGGAGCTCCTCGGAAGAATGGAAGCCGTCCGTCCTTCCTCATTTCCCTTTTATACCATCCAGGGGATGAGCCACCCTAGGGTGGGTTTTCTACACCCTAGGGTGTAGAATTGCTGAGTAAATTTAGTTAAGCTTCTAAACTTCTCAAATTGTCACAATAAATCAACCACTACACCATCTCTTTGGCTAGCAGGTAAAGAGTTGCTTTTGTACCACAGTAAGAGAGTTCTTCCTTAGGAAGTATTTTTCTGCCAAGATGGATAGTAGAACTACAAGACTTGAAAGTACGTTTCCATTAATATTCAAAGAAAACTCCCATAGTTGGGGTTCCTGATGCACTGCTGAAAGACAAAAAATGACCATTGCATTTCTGTTACAATTACCAATCTGATTATCACTATGCTTCAATTTCTTTTGTGAATTTGGATAGTAGACGCTCTTCTGCTGGTTTCCTCTAAGCAATAAAATAATATGTGTAGTGCTTTCAGAGAAGTGACTGAAACGTGAGTGCTTTAAATTTGTTGCTATTGTTTGAGTTATTCGATTGTCATTATAATTTGCTATTATTTGTGCACACTGATACAGGACATGCTCTATTGGTGTCATGGATTCTGGATGTTATTAATGTGGCTCTCCAGAATATTACAATCTTTCAGTAAGAGGTAAGGTAGTCAGTGATGATTGCTGCTTTTCAGTTACTCCATGGCGAGAGTAGGACAGCAGTGGTGTGACTTTTGACTTAAGTAATATCCTGGTGTTCTCTCCCCTATGATTATGAATGCTTTGTATGGAATTTTAGTTACATTTTACAGTCTATTGAAACTCAGTGTGAGCTAATTCCCAAATAAAACCCATAATTCTTAATTTTAATAATACACATTCCATAACATACATGTCGTGAGAATATTCAGAAAAGATGACAGAAGGTCAATAGAGATAATATGATATATCTTGTTCTGTAGCCAACAGTGTTGCCTTGTCCAGGAAAATCCTGGCTTATACTTAAGGATTTTTTTCAATTAACTTTGTGTATTTTATTTTCCCATTCTTCATTATTCCTATATAATTCCTATAATTTTTATCTTTATAATATTTTCCTAGATTTTGCCATACCATTAAGAAGATGTTTTAATTTAGAAGGGATTTTATCTTTTATTATTGCTAATACAATTTCAAGCTTTATATAATAAAACTAAATCCTTATATTTACTTTAATGTACCTCAACAGAAGCCTGGTGATATTTATCATAACTTTAATATACAGTCATGTGTCATTAAACTATAAGGATGTGTTCTAAAACACATATCTTTACAATTTTATCATTGTGCAAACATCACAGAGGCAAATCCGTCACTGAAACTGGCCTCTCTGAATGCATTCAAGAGAATCAGTAAGTGCAAGATGTGTGAGGCTGATAGTGCTATATGGCATTATGTTTTATATTAAATTTTTGTAAGTAGAATGAGTATACCTTAAAATAATGATAATAGATAATCCAGTAACATAGTCCTTTATTATCATTATGAAGTACATAATTGTGCTGCACTTTTATACAACTGGCAGCATAGTGGGTGTGTTTACACTAGGACCACCACAAATAAATGAATACTAAATTGTATTATGTCACATTGTTTACTTCAACAGGCAATAGGAATTTTTCATCTCTACTATAATCTGTGAGAAGACTTTCCTATAAGCAATTCCTTATTAATTTAGTTAGAAATAATATAATTTCATTCCTTTTTTTTTATGAGTACCAGGGGTCGACCTCAGGACCTTGTGCGCCAGCAGGCGCCTGTGCCGCTGAGCGATATCACAGGCCCTTTTCTCGTATGTGGGTTCCGGGAGTCGAACTCGGGCCCTCGCGCTTGCCAGGCAGGTGCTTACGCCGCTGAGCCATCTCACCGGCCCCTCATTCCAATTTTTATTGTTAATTTTCTTAATGAGGAAAAAAGGTAAGGTTTTATAGCTGCAAATACACATCTTGTATTTGTGAAAAGTTCTTGTATGTCTATATGCATATTTTTCTTTTTTATATACATATGTTTCACAAATAATTGTATTATTCAATATTTGAAACTCAGACTATATTTTCCATGATATCAATACATCAATAAAGACAAACCATAGATTCTTATCAAATTATGTATATAGCAATCTGGTAAAATTCAGCATTTATTCATGACTAAAAACTCCCAGGAAAATATCAGTACAGAGGCAACTCTTCAAATTGATAAAGATTGATTAACAAATTTTACAGGTATCTAAATTAATAAATAACTAATTTTTAAGAAGATTAGTAACCAAGTCTATTAGCAACATACCTTTAGTTTTCTTTAACCTGAAATGTCTTGAATTTCCCTTCATTTTTAAGTAATATTTTTGTTCAGTATAGAATTCTAGGTCAATAGTTCTTTTAGCACATGAAAAATTTTATGCCATTTTCTTCCAGCCTTCATGGTTTTTGTTGAGAACTGTCCTTTATGTTGTTGTTCTGCTCTGGGTACTGTGTCAGTTCTTTCTAGCCGCTTTCAAGATTTTTATTTTCTTTTAGTTTTCACAAATTTAACTGTGACATTTGTTAACATGGATTTACTACAATTTTCCTGTGTGGGGTTTACTCAGATACTTGAGCCTATAATTGTACTTCTTTGCCTTTTGGGAAATTTTTAGCCATTATTTCTTGGTGCACTTTCTCAGTTTCACCTCTCCTTCTGAGACTCCAATGATGTGAGCGTTAGATGTTTGTCATAGTATAATTCAACATTTTCCCAAAACTGCACTAAATATTTCTAGTCTATTTATCATTTTGTTTAAAATTAGTAAATTTCTATTGTCCTAACTTTATTGCAAAAGATATCTTCCTCTACATTCTCCATTCTGCTGTTGAGGCATTCGTTGATGTTGTTATTGGTTTTTGGTTTTTATATTTTTCAGTTCTAAACTGTCTGCTTCTGTTGTGTTTACATCTCCTATTGATTTGCTGAGACTTGAACATTTTAATTTGTTTTGAATATGTCTGTACTTACTCCCTGCAGCATTTTTACGTGAACTACTTGAAAATTCTTGGCAGACAATTGTAACGCATGTGCCATCTCCGTATTGGCCTCTGCGGTAGCATTCTTTCATTGGAGTTGAGGTCTTCATTGTTATTTGTAGAATAAATGACTTCTGGCTGAGTTCTGTTATGAGCATGTGGATCATATTAAAATCTATTATAACTGCATTTGGACACTATTCTTGCAGGAGAAGCTATTGTTGCTTGGTTATGGCCATGTGGAAGAGAAATTTGGGGCTCTCACCTTGAATTTCTTGATAGCTGAGAGTGGGAGGAAAAGGGGATAGGAGTATAGACTCCCCTGAGAGCCTCCATGATTATTTAACTGGAAGAGGGGGTAAAGACCAGCCCATTATTAATCTGTAAGTGGGCTTGCAAGGAGGACAGTCATAAAAGTCCTGATATTTCACTAGGACTTGCCTGCAATCATCCCTGTGGGGAAGGGATTGATTGACTGTGTGACCTATGGGTAGGGGGCTAGGTGTAGGATCCCAAAATGGCCTCTACCAGCACTGCATGATGAAGGGCTTATCAATGGCTGGGTGAGACCATTCAGTCTTCCCTAATAGCATTCCTGTGTAGGAATTTCAGGTACAAACTTAAAGCCTGGTGAATGTGGAAGTTCCTCCGCATTACTTAGGGTGGCAAGTTGGTGGCTTATTGACTTCTCCAGTATCCTGACAGAGATATGAAAGGCAAAAACTAGACTCTAGTACCTCACTGCCATGTCACCCATTTGTTCCCAAGTTGCCTGAAATTTTTCTATTCATTACTTCAGTTGTTAAGTCTGTTTATGTTTGTCTTATATGTAATGTACAGAGCTACTGGCTCCATTTTGAGGAATGAATAGGAAAACTATGGCCACTTCATGTCTTCATAAATACAATTTCAAAGAATATTATTGTGTATAAATGTTTCCACTCAGGAGAACTATTACCTTTCATTGAGTGGAAATAGTTTTACCCTAATAGTAAGAACCACACATTCATTGGGAAAAAAGTGTGGCTTGACAACATTTATTTATTTATTTATTTATTTATTTATTGGCTTTTGAGATGGGATCTCACTGTGCAGTTCAGGCTGGCCTTGGACTCACTATGTACTCCAGGCTGGCCTCGAACTCATGGTGATCCTCCTGCCTCAGCCTTCCAGGTGCTGGGATCACAGGACATCGCCTGTGTTAAGCTCTCTAATATTCAGAACTGAGATTGGAGAGTAAGAAGACTGATTCTAACTTAATACTCAAGAAAATATTGTGCCAGATTGAGGATAACGAAAAGTGCAGTAGTTGGAAGTCCAGTAGAAGGTCATAGTAGGGAGTCCACATGAAGCATGAGGAACGTAGCAATAATTAATACAGTGAGACTTCATAAAAGCAAAAAAGGAAGCATCCTTGGTGATTTTCAACTACCACTAATTGTTTCATTGATGTCAACAATCTGTTCTATCAGTTCCAGTTATTTGCCCCTTCACACAAACTATTCCTAGAGAATTTGCCATACTTTTCCTCTTTTTACAGATAATTTTCTTTTCTTTCTTTCTTTTTTTTTTTTTTTTTTTTTTTTGGTGCCGGGAATTGAACTCATGACTTTGCACTTGCCAGGCAGGCACTGTGCCACTGAGCTATGTCCCTGGCTCATTATAGATAATTTTCTGATAGCTTATGACATAGACTGTATGTTATGTGGAAAATAAAGTGGGTGATTCTATCTCACAGACATATTTCTATAGAAAAGGGGATGAAACACAAGGCAAACTGGGTCAGCAGGGTTCTCCTTGAAATTTTGGAATTATGGTTAAAAAAAGAAAAGAAAAAAACCCTGCATCACCTCTTTTGACCTATTGTTGTGAGATGTTGGATGAAGTAGGATCACTGAAGCAAAATACACTTGCATTACAAATAAGTCACCCTATCCCAAGGAGCTCAAATCCATATGGTCTTAGAGCAATTAGGAGACAAGCACAGCTCCTGCCACTTTTTACACCAAATCTTGGATGCCTCATTTTAATTCTTGCCTGTAGATTCTATAATATGCTTTCTTTGTTGAAGAGAAATAGCACTTTTAAAATATCAATGAAATTTCTTCATTTAGATCAAACTTCCTCACTCACTGAACTTTCACTGATATTTTGGCATGAATTACTCATATTCTCCACCTTTTTGTGGTACTTTTTTTGTGACATATTTATAGGAATTATTTTTCTATGAGGAAAAAAAGAGTCTTATGGAAACCCCAGGCAATTCACAATTCTGGATCTGTTTGATATCATTGTAGATAGATACATAGAAAGATAGATGATAGATAAATAGACGATATATATAGAGAGAGATAGAGATATAGATATCACAAGTCTTTTATAAAGATTTTGCAGAAACGTTTAGAAAATGGTATATATATGCATACATAGTACATTTGTTATGTTTAACAGTATAATTGTCACTGTAAAAGAAAATATAGCTCTTCGCTATTCCATCTCTTTATCAAGTAGTGTCAAAGTGTTATTTTTCTGATCACCACTTTTTTCTTTAGCAAAGACCTTTGTTTGAAAGAGTTTACATGAAGTTTGTACTGTTCATTGTGCAAAATGGATATTTCTATTCAGCTATCCCTAATATTATTCAGCTACAGGAGATCAGAATTAAAAACAAATTGTGGAAACATATTTTAACATAAGGACCTAATGCTTTAATATATTTATTAACTGTTCATACTTTCATTTGTATGTATATTTCTATTGAGAATAAAGAACAGTAAAAATAATAGATTGTTAATTTTTAATCAGTATAAAATTTATAATTTTTAAACCAGTATGGTTTGATGTTGCAGAATTAACTGAAATTATTCTTGGAACATACTGATTTACCTGTATTCTAATGCAAACCTAAAGAATGCATTATGATTTTATTGGACTCTATCAATTAAAGAAAATTTTATTTCTCAAAAAGAAGACAAAATTCATTTTTAATTAGATTTTACATTAGTAATACTACTTCTATCTGACCTCATTAAATATCATCATGTTGGATAACATGCAACTGAAAAAAAAACTATTATTTAAATGAATCATGCTTTATGAAGTGTTTCAACATCAAAATTATTATAGACATTCTCTGAATTATTACAGATAAACATTTTATAGAACTCGAATCAAGTTGCTCTTCTAAATAATGTAGAAATACAGATTGAATCCTGGCTGAAATGAATTCAGAAATTTTCTTTTTATCGGTAAAGTTGCTACTACCCCAGAACATAAAATTTTAAAATCATATTAACATACACTCAAAAACAAGCCAGGAAAAGGTTGACTTTTGCAACATTTAAACTTACCCTTGATGACTGGTAGTAGTGATGTTAAAATCATATCTGGAAACTTAGTAAGTAAAAGATAAAAGTCTTCAGAGACATCATCTTTTTTATGATGGGTAAAGAATATTTGCTAGAGAGTTTTAATGTACAACATTTTGTAACAAAGAGCCAATTTTTTTTTTTACGTGGATGACAATGTAGAATTCACTCTAGATTACTCCTTTTCTTTTACACTCTTATCTATTACCCATGTGTTCCATGTGGTTGTTGATCAACTTCCTATAAATTACATCCTCCTGCTACTCCCACCAAATTCATGTGGTGAAGTCTTAAACACTAATATGGCTATAGTTGGAGTTAGATTTTTTTTTTGTGGGTACCAGGAGTCGAACTCAGGACCTCGTGCTTGCCAGGCAGGCGCTTATGCTGCTGAGCTATCTCACTGGCCCAGAGTTAGATCTTTTAGTTGATTAAAATAAGTAATTTAGTGAGATCACGGCTTGGTGCTTGAATCCAGTATGACTAATGTTCTCATAGGAAGAGACGCTGATAGTGCATGTTACAGAGAAAGGCTATATGAGATACAGACAGAAGTCAAAAAGAGGAGTCTCCAGAGTAACCAAAACTGCCAATACCTTGACTTTGGGCTTCTAACTGCCAGAGCAGTAGGAAAAAAAATTTCTGTTGCTGAAGTCACCCAGCTATGACACTCATGAATGAAAATTACAGATCTGGGTAGCAAATAATTAAAAAGTGGAAGTGGCTCTGGAACTTGGCAACAGGTAGAAACTGAAAGACTTTTGATATACATGTTTAAAAGGAGCCCAGTTTGCCTCAAAAGGACTCTTAATATGAATATGGAAATTGTAAGCATTAGTGATGATATGTCAACTTGACTTAAGTCACCTAGCAAATTAGTAAAGTTCAGGAGGTATCTGTAGATGATTGACGTGTAGGCCAGCAACCTGAGTAGCAAAAACCTACTCCAGATGTGGGTGACACCAACCAGTCAGCTTGTCACCTGGATGAAATAAAAAGGAAAAGAAATAGAAAGCATTACTGGTTTGAAATAGCTCCAGTCTTTGCAATTGCCTTTGGATATCAGTCTCTGGTTTCTTTAACTTTCCAATTAAGACTCCCAGTGGTGACTCTACCTTGAGCTTCCAGGCTTTGATCTTTGACTGGTGCTCTATCTTTGATCCTTATTGTTCTGTGGCTTCCAATTTTCTTGGATCCTCTGGCTCTCCAGTGTCTGGATGGCCACTGTGGATTTCTCTGCATCCGATCCTGTAAGCTTAGCTAGTAAATCAATTTTTATTTTGGATTGATTTCTATTGAAATTAATTTCTATTGATTCTGTTTCTCTAGAGAACCCTAACTGATACAAATATTAGAGACAATATTGATGAGGTCTCAGAATTAAATAAAGAGCATGTTACTTGAAATTACAGGGAAATGATCCTTATTGTAAATTGGCTGAGAAGTTCTCTTAATGTCTAGTGTTTTGTGAAAAGCAGAAGTTAAAAGTCATGAGCTTGGACATTTAACTGAGAAAAAAATTAAGGGTAACAGTTTCCAACGAACCCTAAAACTTAGCAGAGCAAATTCCACTAAAATTTAAGCTGCAGAAAAATTCGCTGTTTTCATATTCTCCCTCCAGGGCCACCGGGTTGGCTCTTTGTAGGGAAGCTCGGCAGACACTGCTAACCATGGCTGTTTGCTGCTGTCTGCTCTTCGAAGCAGAGGTGAAGACAGTCTGGCTCCTTGCCCTTGAGGCACCTGTGGTAGAAACAGCAAACCTGATTATTGCGGAATGACTTTTTTCTTTTCTTGAGAAATAGCACATGTTCATAGCCAAATAGCCCTACAATTTTGCCTAATAAAATTTAAGAGCCAATAGCTTTCTTCATTCCTTCTCACTTGCTCCAACCTCTTTAGATCAAACTGGCGGCATCTCTGCTGGTATAATCCCACCTCTATTCCAGGTTCTTTGAAATGCACTCATGATGTCCTTATAAAATGGTTCTACTGTCCCCCATCCTTAGTGTTCTTTTTAGAACAAACTTTCTCATATTTTTCAAACAGGATAGGCTGCAGAGAATTTTCCAAGTCTTCAGGGTATGATTTCTTTCCACTTAACCATTCCTTCTTCAATTCATTTTTCTGCTCTCACATTTTAGTATAATAAATCAGAAGGAATCAAGAGATCTTCAACACATTGGTTAGAAATATGTAGAATATTAAATTCTGTTACTTGAAATTGCCACCTTTCATGGGCAGGGTGATCCACACCCGTAATCTCATATTGCAACCTCTGGGAGGCTGAGGCAGGATGATCACAACTTTAAACCCAGTAGAGGCAACTAAGGAACTTAGGAAGACACTGTCTTTATTGAGTTTTGTATCTTTAATTAAGCATATTGGTACAGTTTATATAAAAAATATATATAAAATGATCACACTCATCATATGAAACTTGAACCTGTACATGGTATACCCCAGTTGTTATTTTTTCCTCATTCCCCTCCCCTCCCCTCTGCACCTTTCCCCATTCTTATTTACAAAAGCTTTGATACCACTTTATCTTTCTTTTCTCATTTTTCTCTTTTCCTTTCCTTCTTTTCCTCCTCCCCATCCCTTGTGCCCCTTCCCATTTGAAAGTATTTTTTTTCCCATTTTGCAATATGTATTGTACATTTTGGTCCTCATTTACACTTTTAGTTTGTAACACCAGAGAAACAATGCAATATTTACACATATGTGTCTGATTTATTTCACTGAAGAGGATGGTCACCGGTTGCACCCATTTACCTATAAGTGTCTCAAGTTTATCCTTCTTTATGGCTGAGTAGTACTCCATTGTATAAAAAATCCACATCTTCTTTATCCACTCATTGGTTGATGAGTATTTGGGCTATTTCATGTATTTAGCTATTACAAACTGTGCTGCTATGAACATGGGTGTGTGTATACCACTGTGGTATGATGATTTTAATTATTTTGGAAAGATATCAAGAAGGGGGATAGCTGGGTCAAATGGAATCTGTAGTCCTAGTTTTTTGAGGAATCTTCACATTGATTTCCACAGTGGTTGCACCAGTCTACACTCCCACCAGCAGTGGAGAATTGTTTATTCTTCCACACAGCCCCGACAGCGTTTGTTATTGGTTGATTTCTTGATATAGAATCTCAGCATTGTGTTAATTTACATCCCTCAAATGACCAGTGATGTTGAACGTTTTTTCATATATTTACTTGCCATTTGTAATTCTTCATGTGAGAAGTACGTGTTCATCTTAGATGTTCTTTTTAGGATTGGGTCTTTAAATTTGGTGGCATTGATTCTTTTCGGTTCTTTACGTATTTTACATATGAGTATTTTGTTGAGGAAAAGCTGGCAAAAATTTTGCCTACTCAGTCGGTTGTCTCTTTACTTTGTTGGTGATTTATTTTACTGTGCAAAAGATTTCAGTAAAATGAGATCCCTGCTGTTGATTTTTTGTAATACTTCTTGTGCAATTGTTTTGTTCATAAAGTCTTTGCCTACCTCTATGTCTTCAAGAGTTCTACTTATTCTCTCTTCCATCAGATTTAGTGTTTCTGTTTTAATATTTAGATCTTTGATCCATTTCAATTTTAGTTTAGTGCATGGTGAGAAACATGAGTCCAGTTTCAGTCTTCAGCATGTGGAAAGCCAGTTTTTCCAGCACCATTTATTAAAGAGGCTATCTTTCTTCTATTGAGGGTGTTTGGCCCCCTTGTCAAGATAAGGTGGCTGAGTGTGTTTGAAGTTGCTTCTGCATCTTCTAATCTGTTCCATTGATCCTTGGGTCTTTTTTTTTTTTTTTTACTGTTTTTATCACGGTAGCTCTGTATTATAATTTAAAGTCAGGGATTGTGATACTCCCTGCCTTGCCTTTATTGCCCAGAATTGCTTTTGCTACTCTAGTTCTCTTCTGGTTCCATATGAATTTTAGAAATGTTTTCTCTAGTTCTGTGAGGTATGTTATTGGTATTTTGATTGGGATTGCATTAAATCTGTAAAACAATCTTGGGAGTATGGCCATTTTTACTATGTTGGTTCTTCCTACCCAAGAACAAGTGATATCTTTACATGTTCTGATATCCTCTTTGATCTCATTTTTCAGAGAACAATATTTTTCAATTCAAAGATCTTTTACTTCCTTTGATAGATTGATTTCTAAGTATTTCATTGTTTTTGATGCTATTGTGAATAGTGTGGTTTTCCTAATTTCTCTCAGTGAGTTTGTTGTTTGTGTACAGGAATGCTATTCATTTTTGAATGTTGTCTTTGTATTCAGCTATGTCACTGAATTTGATTATTAAATCTAGAAGTCTTTTGGTGGAGTTTTTGGGGTCTTCTATGTAGAGTAACATGTCATCTGCAAATGATCATAGTTTAACTTTTTCCTCTCCTATTTTTATTTCTTTTATTTATTTATTTTTCCTAATTGCCAGCTAATATTTCTGGAACTATATTCAATAGGACTCTTGATAGTAGACATCCTTGTCTTACTCCTGATTTTAGAATTAAAGCTTTCAGTTTCTATCCATTTAGTAAGATGTTGGTTGTTGGTTTGTCATAGATGGCTTTTATCAGAGTGAGGTAAAGACCATCTATTCCAATTTTCTGTAGGGTTTTTATCATGAATGAGTGTTGGACTGCATCAAAAGCTTTTTCTGCATCTATTGAGATGATCATGTGATTTTTGTCTTTGGCTCAGCACTCAGTCCTTTGGTACCGAAGTATGGTGATGTCTATGACCCCTTGGTAGAGTATTTCTTTTGTGCATTTCTGTGGGGGGTACTTCAAGAGGGATGAGAGCAAAACAGAATGATAACTGAAGAAAAATATAGTAGAAGCAAGTATGAAGGACAAAAGATAATCACCCAAGCTTTAAGAAACTGGAGAGGAGGACAGGAAAGGGTGAAAAAGAAAGCAAAAGAATATCGAAGCAAACCAGAAACACTAGAGACAATGTTCATTTACATGAGTAAATATCAAGAATCTAGAAAGACAATCTAGGGAAGAGAGAAACAGAAGCAAAGAATAAAACAAACAATGAATATCAAAACCTAAACAACTCCCCCCTTAAAGAAAAAAGAAAAAGGAAAATGAAACAAACTAATAAACACAGAGAAAGAAGAAAAAAAACTCCTCTGCTGCCCACAGTTCTGTGGTAGCGTCCAAGCCGAAGCCGAGATTTGTGCTGGGTAACCCCACCAAGTTTGCAGTAGGTTAGTGCTGTATGTGGGTCTGATCTTTGCTTTCAGATGTGGGGGCTGGGGCCAGAGTCTTCTGCCAGCACCTTTCCGGATGGCCTTTCCATGTCGAAGTGCCCTGATTGTCTTGGGATCGCTTTCCCTGCTGCTGTGGTGCCCTCAGACAGAGACACCCCAAGGCAGGTCCCAGTCCTGTGTATAGTTATTGCGCAGCCTCCTTTTCTCCACACCACTGGCTCCTCTCATGTGCTGGTTGCAGGGTGTTGGGAGGGTGGGGTACGCTGGTTTTCTACTCTTTGTCCCACCTTGCCCAAAGCTGTTTGTCCCGCTGGTCACAGGGCAGGGGTGTGCTAACCCCCACTCCTTGTCTCTCTACACCCAAGGCTGCTTGTACCACTGGCCACAGGGCGGGGGCAGTGCTGAACCCCCAGTTCTTCTCCTTCCACATCCAAGACTGCCTGCACCGTTGGTTACAAGGTGGGAGGAGTAATGACTTCCCAGCCCAAGGCTGCTTGAGTTTCACATCCACAATCCACATCCTTCTCAGGCGCCAGTAGGTTGTGGGGCAGAAAGGGTCACGCTGTTCCACTTACTACCCTCACTGCTGCCGGTGTGGTCCCTCACCCTGTTGTTGCTAGAGTTTCCAGTTAGCCACTATGGTGCACACAGAAAAAGAAAAAAAAAATGACGGCCCATTGGGGAAGGACCAACTTCCCCAGGTCACTTGCGCTGTGTGTCCCCACTAAATTTGCTGTCAGGTTGCAGCATCCTCTGTTTGGAGGAAGGCGAAAGAGACAAGTCTTATATCACAAGTCTGTCCTGTGTGGCTTGAGTTAGCCACACTATTTCAGACCATAAGTTTTTTGGAGGCTCCCCCAATGGTGGCCCTGCTCCACGCGTGGGTGGGAGACCCACAGGCCAAACACTGTCTCTAGACAAATTTTTTTTGTTTTCCATGAAACATTGGAACACTCTTCAACCAAGTCTTTTTTGCCACTTTATAACGCGGTCCACTTTTCCTCCATTCTCCAGTAACTTATTTCTTATGTCTATCTGAAGTCTGACCAAAATAACCTCTAAAGTCCAAATTTCTACCAACATTATGTTCACAGTAATCTGCACTTTTTCTAGTGTTCACATTAAAAGTATTCTAGTCTTTTGTCATCCTCAAATTACAAAACCAAATCATCATTTGTAGGTATTTGTAACAGCAGCAGCCCAGTTATGGCGTCAAAATCTAACTGATTCTGCTCAAACTGTGCTATCATTTGAATATCCTTCCAATTCACATTGAAATTAAGTTACCATTATGCATCAAGATATTAAGAGTTGGGACCTGTAAGAGATGTTGACTTATAAACCATGAGGTCTGCCCTCACAAATGGATTCAGGTTGCTATCATAGGAGCGTATTTGCTATAAGTTAATCCCCCTTTTATACACATATCCTCTCTGTCTTACATGCGTTTGCTTGTTCTTCTGCCATGTTATATGCAGCAAGAAGGCCTTTGTCAAATGGGGTATTTGTAGATATTTGTAACATACTTTGAGATTTTCAGTCTCCAGAACCAGGAACCAAGAAGTGACTATTTTTTTTTTTTTTACATTACTAAGACTGTAGTGTCCCAGTTAAACTGGATCATTAATCTGATTGACTTGTGAACCATTTACAGGAATAGTAAAGCACACTTCTGTATGCGTCTGGGTGGGTCATGAGTGTGAGGCCTTGGCTTCTATACCTGGGCTCTGGTCTGTTTCCCTTTGGCACAGTTCTGTTCTACTAACTGGCCATCATGTATTGAGCTGCTTTGTGACATCATGCCCTTATGATGTCATATTTCTGCCTTGGAAACAATTGACCATGGATGGAAACTTTTGAAACCATGAGCTAAATTCAACCTCCCCTCCTTTAAGTTGCAAATGTTGGATATTTTGAATCAGCAATGGAAAAGCTGACTAATATAGTTGTATATTTTTACAACACCAGAAATGTGACTCATTCAAGCTGCTATAAGAAAATACTATAAATTACATAACTTGAAGAACAGGAATTTGTTTTCTCAGAATTCTTGAGAATCTCAGAATTCTAGACATCTAATATCAAAGTGACAGCTAACTAAATTCCTGAAGATGGCTGCATTCTTGGCTTGAAGACAATGGTATTCTCAGTGTCTTTTCACATGGGGAAGATAAAGTAAGAAAGACAGGCACTACATCTCTTTTTATAAGGACATGAATCATATCAAAAATGGTTTCCCTTGCTATGAACTCATTTAATTTTAGTTGTCTCCTTATAAACTTTACCTTCAAATACATTCATAATGGCTTTGGGATTTCAACGTGTCAATATCAGACATGTCACCTCCATGCTCTACAGAAGAATCCATTTCCTTCCTAACTTCTTGATGTCATTGGCATTCCTCTTCGTATCTTTCTTCTTCTACCTACAAATTCAGCAACAATGGGTTGTGTAGTTCTCATATTAATCTTTTGTCTTCATATTCCACAGTTAATCGTATTTGTGATTCCACATGCCTCAATCAGATGACTCACTGTAATTTCCTTGTCTCCATTTTAACTGATTCATAACCTTAATTCTATCTGTAATTTTATTTCTTTTGTTTTGCAGTATAACATATTCAGATTCCAAGCATTAGGATGGGAAATTCTTTAGGAGAACACTTTGCTGCCTATCACAACCCTGACCCAGGAACTTCAAGAAATATAAGTAAGGTAGTATAATTATACCCCAATTGTACAAAAGTGGATAGATTGTCTTTAAATTACTTTCTTAGCTACTGATTCATTGCATTTGTGGGAACAAAAAGACAAATGCGGTGGTCCAATTTCAGGACAGCATAAGGAAAAGGTAATGGTATCCTAAATTTTTCATACAACTTCTAATGCCCAAATGGATCAGACTATTTATTACAGTCATTATAAACAACTAGGGTATTGGGAAATCACTGATTTACTTCCTAGCCTTTGGCAAGACAACCCTGCAGATCAGCCAGTTTCACATTAGTGAAAGGAAAACAATAAATACTGCTTTACAAAGTCCAGGACTTTATGGAAAGAAAAGGATGTACGGGGAAGAATCACAAAATATGCAAACACGAATATGCTACATAGTTGTGCAGTAATATTGGTCAGTACCTTGTGTTCTTTTTTTTTTTTTTTTGTGGGTACCGGGGGGGTCGACCTCAGGACCTCACGCGCCAGCAGGCACCCGTGCTGCTGAGCGATATCACCAGCCCCTTTTTCGTATGTGGAATCCGGGAGTCGAACTCGGGCCCTCGCGCTTGCAAGGCAGGCGCTTATGCCGCTCAGCCATCTCACCAGCCCAGTATCTTGTGTTCTTGAGGATGAAAATGTGGAAAGGAGTTACTTCAATTTTTTAATGTTCAGCTACTTTGTCATAGAATGTGTCTATTTCAAATTGACTCCAGTTTAGAGTTTGTAAAATCCTTATTGTATTAAGTCCAGTGGGAGAAGGCAGCCAACTACAAGTGCAGGAGAATAGCCTGGAACAGAGGTTTCCCTCAAGATGTTCAAAAGGAGCACACACTGATCTTATAATTCTAGCATCCAGAATTATGAAAAATTAATATTCTGTTATTTAAGCCATCCATTATGAATTTATTATGGTAGATCCTTTACAAAATAATACAGGTAATAACAGGATGTCTGTGCTAATCTAGGCTAGACTGTGCATCCACACAGAACACAAACATTAGTGATTATTCACTTCATAAGCTACTCAAGTAGTAGTGTCCAGTTGTTTATTTTATGTAAAATTTTATAGTGTGTATTGAGGGATTATAGATTAAATTCATAATAAGTTTCTTCACTGAAGGTGTTTATAATCTCATAGATAGAATCAATTTTCCTCTCTTCTCTTTATCACAAAACAGAGAGCATTTGATCACATAAGTGTTCAAATATTCATTGCACAGTTTTACTGAGATTATCATCTATCTATCGCCTATCTATCAATCATCTATCTATATCTATCAACTGTCTACACTGTTGCAAAGACTATCTTTGCTCTATTATATTGTCATTGTTTCTTGCAAGAACAAAGGACAGTTGACAATATTTAGCTTGGTCTATTGCTGGACTGTCCATTCTGCTTTTTAATCTATTTGTCAGTTTTTTCACCAGGGAGTGTCGGTCTCCACGTATATTCTCCTCCAATACTGTTACCTGTATGCTTTTAAACTTACCATCTAAATTTCAGAACTAGTTTGTTCATATTCACAAGTAACTTTCTCAAATTGGTATTGAGATCGCGTTGAATCTGTAGGTCAAGTTGTGAAGAAATTACACTCTGACAGTACTGAACCTTCCCTCACCTTAAACATGGGGTATCTCTCTATGTTTAGTTTTTTTGATGTGTTTTATTAGAATCTAGCATTTTCTCACATAACTCTTATACATATGTTGTTAATATTTATATCAAAGCATTTAATTTTAGGGAGTATTAATTTAAATAATATCACGTTTTTAACTTAGAATTCTCCTTGTTTATTGCCAGTATATGAAAAAGGGATTGACTTCTCTTTATTAATTTTATATTTTGTAACCTTCCCATAATTGTTAGTTAGTTATACAAGTCTTTCAATGTCCTTAATTTTTTTACATAGAGTATCATATCATCAGCAAGCAAATAGTTTTATTTCTTCCTTCCCAATATATATACGTTTTAAGTCTTTTTATTATCTTAGTGCAACGTTTATGTCTACCTCCTGTCTTTGTGTTTCCTAATTGCATTTTTAACATGATGCTGTAAGTCCTTTAGCTATTCATATAGGTATGTATTTATATCAAAGTAGAACAAAATGTGAATACTCAGAGTTGAATATTCTCAATCTATAACTAAAGTTTCCATTACCATTATCATGGAGGGAATTCATATATATAAGCATAATATCTCTGTTTCCCTCCTTGAGAAACTGTTCAGCAATATGTTTTCCAAGTATGAGTTCTATCTATTATTCCACCTATCACCTGAAGACCAGAAATATAAGGAAAAACATAGCAGGCAAAGCAGGAGTTGAAATTATCCCTTCTACTATAACAGGTACCATTTATTGTTCCTTCCCACCTGGAATCATCCTAAGTATCTATGTGCAGTATTCAGCAATTTTCCTCCAGAAATACAATGATATGAATTTCATTCACTTCATCTTGCAAGTGAAAAAACTAATGCTTTGAGATTTTAAGGAGTGTGTTTTTCATTGCACAGGTGGTATTTGATTAAACTGAAGCAAAATCTGATTCCATTTTTTAGAGTCTCTAAACACTGTGATACAATCCATTTACCTTCTGAGAAGCTCAATTCTCTTTCCTGAAATTATAAGAGTTCATTGTTTGGTGACATTGAAGGCCAGCTTCCCTCATTGTACAAACAACTGTAAAACCAATGAAAACAAGAAAAGGCACCCAAAATACAGACAATATAGAGAGAAAAACAAAGACAATTGATGGTGGGAATATGAAATTTTTACACCACATTTTTCCAGAGCACTAGTGGTTATATTTAATACAGATGGTGATTTACAAAAAACAGAAAACTTGACCCAGTAGGATGAAATAGTTCCATGGAATTTTTTCAATAGAGATATTTTGAGAGACAATAATAATTGTTGAAGATTAACACATGAATTGAGCATTAATTGCCTTCTGTGGAGAGGTAATTCTAAAATGATTGCTCAGCATAGCAACTAATCTAAAGCCTATTATACACTCTTTGAAGGGGTAGAAAACTGAGCCCATAAGCACAGTTTTTTTTTTTTTATTAATTCTTTTATTCAGGACTGATTAAAAGAGAGGTTTGTCTGTTTGACTGGAAGCTTGTTTCTGTTATCAGGTCAAAAAACAATGAATAAGCATAAGATAAAATGTGACTTCTCTAACATATATTGCTGTCTTATACTTAATATACTTTGTAATATTACTATCCTATTCTTCCGACCATATTATACACTTGAAACTATTGAAAAGTAATACAAAATATATTTAAATATATTTTTATATTTGTGATTTAAAATATTTTATTAGCAATGTTCTGATAAGGAATCTGGTAAGAATGGGATTACAATATGCAAAAAAGTAACAGAAAACAAAAAAGTTTTTAGTATATAAGACAGAACAAGGCAAAAAATTAAAATAGAAGTACTGATAAAATCAGTAGAGGAGCCGGTGAGACGGCTCAGCGGCTTAAGCGCCTGCCTTGCAAGCGCGAAGGCCCGAGTTCGACTCCCGGATCCCACATACGAAAAAGGGGCCGGTGATATCGCTCAGCGGCACGGGTGCCTGTTGGCGCGCGAGGTCCTGAGGTCGTCCCCCCGGTACCCACAAAAAAAAAAAAAAAAAAAAAAAAAAAGAAATCAGTAGAGGAATAACTTGGTTGACATATGCAAGATAACAAATAATGATGAAGGGGCTAGGTGACATAAGGTTTTAGAAAGTATTTCTAACACTTATAGATATCACTGTTAAAAAGAGATAGATGATGGCATTTTACTCATAAAAATGCACCTGTTAGCCTCATTAAAAACAGCAAGACTGATTGGAATTTTGAATCGCAATGAATTTGTGTTTGAAAAGGGAAGACTTGGGGCAATGTACAGCAGATCAATTGAGGGAAAAGAGAACCACTGTTACTAACACTTCATTCTTCACTTTCCAAAGTCGCTTGGTAATTTGTTTTGGTTAATAAACTTGGCTTGAGGTGCATCATATTTATTGGCTGGGTTGTTTGAGAAAAGGAAAAGGAATGACTAGAAGTGACAAAGGATAATTTCCATATTTAGAGCTTTTTTTAAACCAACAATAATTCAGCTATAGCAAAGTTCATTTTTTACATATAAAATGATCTTGTACTTAAATTAATACTTACAAAGCATATATCTGGGTTTTTGTTAAGTAATGATGAAAGCAAAAATGTGTCTTTCTAATAACACACTTACATCATCAATACACCCATCCTAATAATCATTGTCTGATATATACAATGGTACCTCGGTTCACAAACAGAAGCATTTGGCAAAATTTTGTTTTGGTTTGCGAATTCTGCATTGGGTGACAAACACAGTCATGGCTATCCATTCCAGAATTGTGGAATGCATCGTTTGCTATCCAAAGTATCATTGTATTTAGTATTAGGAATAATATCTATAATTGGAGAGTTAAATGAATATGAAATTTAAAAATAGATAAAAAACTGCAAAATACTAAGAGAACAGATCACCAATACGAAGTTTAAATAATCAAGCCAGTATGACAATTCTGTTATTATATAAATTTAACAATGAAATACTTATACAGATAAATAAATAGGCAAAGGGATGCTTTTAAACAATACAATTCTGGAATGATTGGATATCAATATTGAAATGAGTAGCCATTAACATTATTCTGCCACTTGGCACAAAAATAGTGGATCAGAGTATTGGAAGATAAAAAAAAATTATGAAAACTAATGGCTAATCTGCAAGGGAAAATACATAAAATCATTGTCACAGTTAGAGAATTCAACACTCCAATTTCTGTAATTGAAACATAAAAAAAAAGAAAATCAGAAGAATTCTGTTTCAGCTGAATAGTATTATTAATTAATTTGTTTAATTCAAACAAAATACCCATCAAAAGCTGTAATCACTTTTTTTGTTTGTTTGCTTGTTTTTAATTCACGTGGAGCATTCACCAAAACTGACCACATTCTGGTCAAAGAAAACAAACAAAAGAGTTTTTCAAAATAAAAAATTATCCAAATATACGCTTAGACCACAAGGGAATTTAGTTTGAACTTGGTAACAAAAAGATAATCATAAATCCCTAAATATTTGGAGATTAAGAACACACCATTAAATATCATATGTGTCAAAGAAGTGAAAGTCAAAATTAAATGAAATGTTTTGGATGAAACGAAAATGAACATATGTACAACTTATCAAACTTACGGAAACCACTGAAATTTGAGAGGTAATGGAATAGAAAGGAATGCATATATTAGAAATGGAAAAAGTATAAAGTCAATACTCTAAGTGTTTACCTTAGAATGTAGAGAAAATAAAAGCAGTGTAAACCTAAATTGTACATAAGAATATAATTAATATAAAATAACTCAGAAATCAATGAAAGTTAGAAGAGATAAATACTGTAGAGAAAAATCAACAAAAATAAAATCTGATTTTTAAAAATTATAAATAAAGATGCTGAATATTCAATCAGGACAACTGGAAAATATGAGAGAACTGTAACATTATCAATATTAAAAATAAATAGGAATTATCACTACTGATTCAAGGACATCAAATTATACTAAAAAGAACTTTATGTGTCCACAAATATAACTTAGATGAAATGTTCCAATTCCTTGGAAGATACAAAGTAGAAGAGAATCCATGAATAGTTTTCATATGGAGAACAGAAATTATATAATTTGATGGTAGAACTACCAAAATACCAAAACCTATAATGTCTTGCAGAAAATAGAAACAGAAAAAACATTTTCTTACTCTATGAGGCCAGCTGTATCCTAATAACAAAATCAGAAAAACAGAATCCTACAATCCAATATCTTTCCAGAATAACTTGAAATATCCTGAAGCCACTTAAATGCATCACTGTATACAAGTACACACTACAACTATGTACAGTTTATTATAAATATAGGACTTATACATTATTCAAAAAAATCAGTTAGCATTGATTATATTAAGAACCAAGGAAGAAAGGTGATATGAATATATTAATAGATTTAGTAAAATATTTAGCAATAATCTAGCACTAATTCATGTTTAAAAATTCTGCATAATTTAGAATCATAGGGAAACAGGGGAACTCTCTAAACTTGATAAAGTAAACCAAACACTTATATCTCACACCAAAGTTGATGTTGAGAACTGGATAATCTCTTACAATCAAAAATAATGCAAGGAAGTCTTCTCACTACTTATTTAATGTTGTATTGAAGCTTTGATTAAGAAAAGAAAATATATAAATAGAGAATAAAATAAAATTGTCTTTATTCAAAGGCGTCATGATTGTTTATGTAAAAGTTCACAAAGAATTGACACAATTTTATAAGTACTTAAAAGATTACAGAAAGATCATAGACTAGACAGTTACTATACAAAAACCAAACACATTACTTTATGAATACTTGAACTTCGAAATTTAAAACAAAATAGCATTTGCAATAGCAACAAAAAAATTTTACGAAACTATCAAAATGTGTATAAGAATAATATGTAGATACTCTAAAATTGATGAAAGAAATCAATGAAGCCTTAAATAAATGGAAAGACAGTCTATGTTCATAAAATAGCAGACTCAGTATCAGTAAGACATTAGTTCTTCTTAAATTAATATATAGATTCAGTCATACTAATAAAAATCCCAGAAATCTGTTTATATGGATATGAATAGAGTGACTCTAAAATTTATATGGAGAAGTAAAATTCCATAAAAATGCAACCCAATACTAAGGAAGGTGGAGGAGTGACACTATCAACTTGAAGTCTTACTAAAATGACACTGTACTCAAGATAGTATGATATTCTCAAAAGAACGGACACTGAATTCCAGATGAAGACTAAGGTGAACCCAGAAATAGATGCCCCTCTACAAAACAGTGAACTGTTTTTGACAAAAACACAAAAAACTATTTAACAGAGAAATCAAAACCATTTCAACAAATGTGGCCAAGAAAATAAGAAAATTATATGCAGAAAAAAATAGAGCTAGTCACAAATTTTGCATCTTTCACAAAAATAAACTCAAATGGATTATAGAACTAAATACATAACACAGTACTATAATATTTCTAGAATAAAACAGGTAATTTTCACAAAGAGATTTTAGGACACTATGAAAAGCACAATAAATGGAATTAAACATTTAATACATTAAACATTATTAACCTTACAGTTTACTCTTCTGAGGAAGATACTACAGAAACAATCTAAAGGAAAGCTACGGATTGGAGAACATCTTAAGGAAACACATATCTAATAAAAAACTTACTTCCTGAATGCAGCAATAACTCTTATAAATGAATAAGAAGAAATCAAATGACCCACCTAATAAAGAACAAATGACTGGAAGAGGAAACTCACTAAGGAAGATGCACAGCAATGAAAAAACATGCACAATGATGTTTACTATATTTTGTTACTGGGAAATAATTCAAAAAATAATGAAAAATTATTACATATCTATTAGAATGGCAACCCTCCACCCAACTCTGAATGGCAATGCCAAATGTTGGTGAGAATGAAGAATTACAGGAATTCACAATTATTACTGGTTGGAATGAAATTTTCACAACCATTTGTAAATAGTCCAGAAGTTCCTTACCATACTAAAGATAGTATTCACATGTGATTGAAAAACTACAAGTGCAAATGAGTTGACAATTTATGTTCATACAAATTCTGAATGCAAGTTTCTCTACTAGTTTTATTTATAATAAAAATATTTGGAAGTAATCAAATGATCTTTAGCTGAATAGACAAACAAATGCACATCAATACAATTAAATATTACATAGTGATTAAAAGAAATGCGATGTGAAGCAATAAGATGATATAGAATAACTTTAAATATTTCTTGATAACTGAAAGAAGGAATCCTGAAAAAACTACATACTGTTTGATTCTGATTATAATTTGTTCTGAAAAATGCAAAAACGTAGAGACAGTATAAAAAAAAAAGCAGTTGTTTCTAATGATTCAGGGGGATGGAGGAGAGAAATGGCTGATGCACATGAGTTTATTTGCATAGTAAACTCATTCCATATGGTGTTATAATGGTGGAAACGAGACATAATACATTAATCAATACTCATAAAGTCAAACAACATAAACAGAACCTTAATATATGCAAATTAAAAAAGTAATTCAGAGCTGGGTGAACCCAGGGAGGTATGTGTAGTGTGATATGATAATTTTAAGTGTATTCAAATATATAAAAACTCAATAGGATGGTAGAAAGATGCTAAGTATATTTTAAAATGAGAGAGATCTGTGTTATTAAAAGATAAAATGAACTGAAGATAGACAAAATATTCCAGTTTGTAAAACTGCTTCTAGTGGTGATATGGTTTAACTACTCTCATGCTATTACATATGTACACCAGAATGAAAAGTAAGGATACTGAACAGCAGATGAAGGAAGTCATGCCTCTCATTAATGGGTATAAGAATTTAAGGGTAAACAAGAAAGAAAGCAAGAGTGATCCTTGTATTAATGAATTAAAGAGATAGTGGAATGAACTTATGTTTAACTTAGTCCACATCTACATTATTTGAAGATGTATTTACATACCTGGCTTAATAGAAATATTAATTTTTTTCCTCCATCAGTGGGGAGATAGTAAAAAAATGATATACTGGTGGCAATAACCATGTCGAGCACCCACATCTTGGTTTAAATTCAATACTTAAATAAAAAGAACCAACGCTCCTTGGAGAAATGACTGGTTCTAGGAATAGGCAGAAAATTTACAAGGTGTGCCTGAAACATTGCAAGAGCCAGAATGTAAACAAATGTGGAAAATCAACAAAAATTACACACATACACACTCACGCAGACAGGGTATGTTAAAAGAGCACCAGATCCAAGTAAAATATTTGCCAGTATCTGATCCAATTGAAGGATTAAAAGCAATATTATTGGGATTGTATATGTGTCCAAACTAAATAAATAAGTGGATAAATTAATAGAGAAGAGAAAAATTTCCCATGTAGAATATCAAATGACACTTCTTAGATATGAGAATAGTATGACCTCTTTCAAAAGTATACAGAATGCAGAAGAAGAAAAAGATAACAATGCAAGTGTCTGACAAACACTAACTCAGACATATGATCAACATCAACACCAACATTCATAAATCATGATGATTATATGTACACTCGACTGTATATGGTTAAACTGACACTTTACCATGCGGTCTTCCCCCCAGTAACCCATAACCCCAGGCTTATTATGAGAAACACAGTAGAGAAATTCCGAGAGTGGGCCATCCTCCGAAACACTTGTGCAGTATTCTTTAAAACTGTTAAGGTCATGAAAACACAGTCAGAGTTATTTTTGCAGTCAAAGATTGCCTAAGAGATAAGAAAAGTAAATGTGGTATAAATTCTTAGTAGAATCCTGGGATTGAAAAAAGAACACTGAATAAAAACTGAGCCAATCTAAAATTGTAAAGGAATTATTGTTCATAATAAGAACAAAAAGTGAAGTTGACCTTCACACAATTTAAAAAGTCTTTCTTCAAAGCAATGTAAAAAAGTTAAAATTACAATGCATAAATAATGAGCAAATATTTGTAAAATATCTAACAAATATCCAACATAGGACATGTTTACAGATCATACCTGTTATGGCTTGTATCAAGATGTCACCCCAAAGCCTCACGCAATCATAGGTGGGGTTTTTCAGAGGTGGCTGGATCTAGAGTGTGTGATGCTGGGATTGATTCATGGTGCAAAGTTAGCATTAAAGATGCTGGGATTAAGGATGTGTGATTACTAAATTAGTCCACTCTTTGGTTTGGCACCCACCCTAAACTGGGTAGTCTAGATAGAATATGAAAGGGGCAGAAGGAAGCTGCTACTGTCATTTGTCGTTCGCTTGCTACTTCATTGCTTCGCTAACTTCTGTCCACCGCAAATTGTTTCTTCTGTGCGATGACTGTCTGCTGTGCCACCCTGCCTTGGAGCCAGCTGATTATGGATGGAAACCTCTATAAACTGTGAGCAAAAGAAAGCTTTCCTCCCTTAATTTATGGGTGTTGGATATTTTGTCTCAGCAACACAGAAAAGTAACTAATACAATATTTTAAAAATACATTTAATTTTTAGTCCTAACAAAACCAGCACAACAAAATGTTAGGTTGATATTTTAACAGATATTTTCAAAAGGATGCATATAAGATGCTAATGAGATTCTCAACACGATTACTCCTCAGGAAAATACAAACGAATAAAATACAGAAGGTACCATTAACATACTTGACATGGACACAAATATGTAGGTGTGCAGTTTAGAAATAATCCCTTATCAATTGATCTCTCCATCCTATATCATTACATACATATCAGAGCTTTAGAGCCTCAACTAACAGGATTATCTCTGAAATCATTTTCAATCCTAATTGTCAGTGATTTTAAGCAAGAAAGATAAAATTGTATGTTTTTATTTCATTTTTTCTCTTGACAGCTGCATTAATTCAGCTGCTTTGGATAATATTTGACAACTGATTAAAGGTTATCAGAATAAAACAGCTCATTAAAAATGTGACACTTTTAATTTGAAATTTGTAATGTAATCAAAAGTGCTTTAAAATAATTTTATCATTAAGCACCAGGACTATGATCCTTACTTTTCTAAGGTGGAATGTCTTAATGCCTTTGCTATGAATCTAATCCTTGCAAACTAGAAAATGTATACCATGTGTATTACTATAAGTTAAAAAGTTTGCTTAATAAAATTCCTAGAGAATTAAATTCATGCCTGAACTAGGCCCTGGGGCAATGATGGATCTAACTATAAATTTTATAGCTAAGATATAAACCTCAGAAATTGCTACTTTGTAATAAAAACACCGACAGAACTTCTGAAGTTCATTTCTCTATCCATGTTCCTATGCTATTATGCTATTGCAAGTTGAAAGTTTTGGAAACAGAAGGAACTTCCTAAGATTATATTAATGACCAACACAGATCTAGAAGACAAATTGTTTTTCGTTTCTGTGCAACCAAGTTGACCCTCCCAAAAAAGCTACAAATACTAAAGTTGCTTCTGGATAGCCTAGAAGAAAAGAAAGTGTCCTCACATTCATGTGTTCAATGACATCCACTCTATTCACATTAAGCATATACAAGTATATATGTACACAAAAACAGCCCTCAACCAACCTGTTTTTGAAGGTGTGCAATAGCCGACATTGAGAAATCACTGTGGTTCTGTGTTTTTGTTTGTTCCTGTTTTTACATAAAGAAACTGTGAGGCATTGTACTCATATCGTATGTTTCATCCATTATGATGAGCTGTGTCGACCTTCTAAGGAGGCATGCCTTTGCTGTGTGAAGTTCATCGTGTTTCACAAGACAGGCTGTGGGTCATGTGAGCAATTAAAACATAGAAATCAGTTAAATTAAGACAGAATTTAATCAGCAATTAAGACATAGAAATCAGCTAAACTTGGAAATACTAGGAATATGAAATATAGAGAGAAACTTACATAGGCTCAATAGATTTATGATGGCAAAATGAATATCCATTAATTGATTACAAGGCTGAAATATTACAGAAAGTATTTTTTTCACTTATGTCTCAAAACCACAAAAAGTAAATATCATTAAAATCCCACTAGACAGATATCCTGGGCTGACTTCCAAGGTGGCCCTCAATAATCTCTATTCCTGGATGCACATCTTATTGCTGTCTTCAATATGTGGAGAGGATCTAATGATACTTCTAATAAATAGGTTGTGAAAAAGGGATAGGATGTCACTTCAATGATTAAGTTACTAAAGATTCGAACTTCCAACTTGCTCAAATTCCTTCTCTGTTGACTTGGTGAATTGTATAATTTTTCATGATGTAACTGCCAAATGGACAATACTCAGGAAAAAGGAACTGAGGTAGTCACTGACTAACAGCTAGCACGACCTCAATCCAACAGACCATCAGGAACTGAAGTGGTCAACAGCCCTGACAGTAAACGTGGAAGCAGATCCATTTCGTCTCAGATTTTCACTTGAAAACACATGACTTGACCGACACCTACACTGTGGCTGAATGAGAGATAATAAAGCAGAAGGTCCAATTACACTGTGTCTTAATTCTTGACTTACAGAAAATGTGAGATAGTAAAGGTGTGTGGTATAGAGATATAACATTTTAGGTTGAAATGTTATACATCAATATTCCCTATAAAAGAAATGAACCTCTGAGAAGTTTTATATCTGTGTTATTAAATAGTTGAGTTGTACTCACAGTCCTCACTAGTGACCTACAGTTTAAAAGGGAAATATTGAGATGTTGTTTCATGTAAGGCACTTTTAAGTATTCACGCTGTAATTTCCATGGTTACACATGAAAGAAAGAGAAAGAGAGAGAAAACGAATTATACAGAAAGCATTATTAGATAAAAGTGGTATAACTAAAATTGTAAAAGGAGCAGTTCAGCAGAAAGTGTATAAATTCTTAATATTTGTACCCTTGATATTATAGTATCTAGAAAGATAAATTGATACATGTAATTTTTGAAATTGATATGTTAAAAGAATAGTTGTCACTTCAGCAAATAAGATCTGGAAATCAGTGATCCGTATAAAAATGAATCAATAAAAAGATCAATGATAAACTGAAATATAATCCTGACACACTTGAGTAGAGAACTGTTCCAGGAAGAGTAAACTGCTTTTCTTTCTCTTTCTTTCTTTCTTTCTTCCTTTCTTTCTTTCTTTCTTTCTTTCTTTCTTTCTTTCTTTCTTTCTTTCTTTCTTTCTTTCTTTCTTTCTCTTTCTTTCTTTCTCTTTCTTTCTTTCTTTCTTTCTTTCTTTCTTTCTTTCTTTCTTTCTTTCTTTCTTTGTTTCTTTCTTTCTTTGTTTTTCTCTCTTTCTTTCTTAATGCTCTGATGCCATCAGTTTTGTTGTGATAGCAGGATACCTACACAAAGAAAATAGTAACTACCTAAAGGTACTTGGACCCACCAATCTTTCCATTCAGATTACCATGGTTTTCCTGAGATTTGCATATTTCACTTCTAGTGGGCTGGATACACACTATCCGAGTTCATTAGTATTAAAGAAACCCATATAGAATGCAAAGTAGCGAGGGCAACAAATGCTTTGCCTGTAAAGAGTCCACTCTTGTCTTTCTCATTTTAGGTAGTTTCTAAGGGCTGAACTCTGATAGTAATGTTTACCAGGGTGAATGTGTCACATCTCAGGTAGAAAGTAGAAAGTCTAACATACCTTGATCCTACCTTGCTATTTTCAAGTACTTTTTTCATCATTAATCTTTTGAATTGCATAATTTTTCTGTTACTCAGAGCTATTTTCTATGGAATCAAATTAATAACTACCCCCATAGGATTGCATGAGAAAACGAAGATGGTATCTCTCTGAATTAGGTTTGTATTTCCAATCAAGTTGACATAGGGGAAATTATTGCTTCCTCTTTTCCTCCTTTTAACTTAAGTCAATACTAGGAATCTATCCAAACACAGTGAATACTTCTATCTTTAGATATATTTTCTTAATATGGAAGAACTAATACCCAAACATTATTCTAAACTGCATAATGTATTGCTGTAACAAGTAGATATATTTTGTTGTTGTCATACTACTTGGCAAATTTTATTGTGTATATGCTGTTTTCATTTGAATAGTAGGGCAAACATCATTTTCTTATGTATCTGCAATTGTTTGGCACCTAAAATACCATTCATAGTCAAAGACCAATGATGTCATAAGTGAATAGAGTTTAATACTCTAAAGCATTGTAAAAATCCTGTGCTCATGAAAATAAAAAAGAGATGTTTCATTAAAGAACCAAAGTCTTTTTATTTGTTTATTTTTTCTTTGTTAACCAGGACTTTAGGGGATTTAATGACAAATACAATGGTTTTCAGCTTGTGTTCCTACCAAAGAGCCCTTCGGGAAAGTTGTGTTATACAGAATTGCAATGATGCATGAATACTTGAGAATTAGAAAATAAATGGTATTTTGATTTCAAACTAGTATTCTTTTTTAGACTTCAGAATTACACTGAAGCTTTCCTGCCGCACCTGATTCTAACTAAATGACACAAAAATAAATTTTAGTTTATGTAGTTGCCATGTACTACAGATGAATTATCTTAAAACTGCAAATATTCTACTCAAGTAAAATATAACATTTCAATAGTATATCCCAGATATGAATTAATAGCCCATAAGCCAGTATAGGAATCAATATTAATGGATGTATTGCCACATCTTAAAGCCTTTTCTTATTAAACGTATTTTTATTTTCTTTTATCATGGAGATCAGATTTTCCTCATTTGGCAAAATGCCAAAAACAGAGAGCAACAGCAGAAATTGTTAATGTGGGTTAGTTTAACTGGAATTGATCAGAATGCTAATATGACAAGATTTTTATGTACCATACTAACATTTTATACAAAGAAACCAGTTATTTAATATTTCCGTGGAAATTCCTCACAAAATTGTATAATGTAAATTAGTCCATCTCCTGTTAACTACAGAAGCAAAAAAAAAAATTTTAAAGAGTTAAAATAGCTATCTAAATCCACACACAAAAAATAATTTTGTTTAAAGTGATTTCTATGAAATGTGATTCTATACACACAAATACAATAAAAATTCTGTTGTCTGCAGTTGCAGGAAACTGGTATTTTGATTTTGAATATGTGTAATGTATAATGTTTATTTAAAATTACAGATATGTTCAGTTTGCTAAAATTTTTATCCTTTAATTTCTGTCTCATAGAATTGTTTTTGACAGTTTCAGAAAAACAAGACTCAATAAATAGTAGGAAATATTTTGCCAATATAAGAATCAGAAAAATAATAAAAATATATACTTCACCAGACTTTCTAACTGTATGCATGTAGGTTCCTCTTTTTTCATAAAAGTGAGTAATTAAAACACCTAATATTAGTTAAATAAAAGTGAGTAATTAAAACACCTAATCAAGAATACTGTTTGTATATAGACACTGGTATTTGTCTGTCATAAATATCCACCCTTCTCCATTTCCACAAACCTCTGCTTTTCTTCTTGGGTTGTTTCTTCCTGGAGGAGCTATGTATTTCAGATTTTAGGACCTATTTCATCTAAAACTTCCCAGAGTAGTCAAGTTGAATTTTTTAAAATTCCTTTGTTCAGGTATGGAGATATGAGAGAATTAGGAGCAACGAAGTGTGAGAGTAATATCCTGGAAGTATCAGAAGGTTCGTACACTCACCAGAAGTATGTAAGAGATACTCAGAAGGAGAAATTCGAGTATGTGTCTCTCACTCTGTATTAACCATGTCTTTGTGATTCCTGGCATGCGATAGTCACTCTTTTTTTTCTTTTTTCTAATGAAGAGATAGCTTATCACGGCAGACCTGAAAGTTGAAAAGGAACCAGATGAACCTGTCAATGATTTGCATAAAATAACAAAGTGAGACTTGTAGTTCCAGTAATCAAATCCTGGAGGCCCAGAGCAAGAAGAAAGTGGTAAAATGAAAATTGAATGATCAGTACTCATGCTTTAAATTTAAAATATACTTAGCCATTTATAGTGTTATCACATGTGTCATTGCACATTTTATTCCTGAAAATAAACATGTTTTTCTACCATTCCATGGTGGGGGGGTGGCTGACTTTTTGAAGCCAAAATATTTCTTAGGTTTTACACATTGGAAATACAATGAAGTCAAGACTCTGGATTTCAGATGTAGAAGATTACACATTTTCTATTTTGCTATATTGAATCATCCTCAGAATAAATAAAACGAACCAGTTTTACATTGTTAGTTATTAACAAATACATTACCATGCCTTAGAACCAAAAAGGGAAATATGATGACATAAAAGAAGAAAATATCATCATCATCATCCCATCATTCATACTAGGGCAATTTTTGATCAAAGCATCCTCATCTTTCTTATCTAGTTTAACAAGTTAAATAGGATTTTGAGTACTTTTTATTATTTAATGTTGCAGTCATAATTTATGCTTTAATATCTAATATTTCTAGATTCCTTCCCTATTATACTCCTCCATACCATCTTACATTATCTCCCTTACTTAGTATTTACATTATATTTTCAAGCATTTTATATCTTTTCATCCTTATCCACCTTAGTTTATATATATGTAATTACCGTAGCTCCTTCAGATGCCATTTCCTGTAATGAGGTCTGTAATATTGCCATCTCTGAGGGTCGTTTACTCAAACAAGTGTATTATTTTGTAATAGGAAACATACCTGCCTGGCTTTGATTCCCTGTTTGCCTCTGGCTGTACAACATGCCAACTCCATGTTCCTTTTGTCACTCCAGAAAGACAGAGATAGCTGAACACTAGGGATTGCTGTTGAGTAACTGTTAACACTCTTGTCTTATTATTATGCTATGAGAACGGCTTTGTAGAGACTCCTGTGGTGAAAGATAATCACACGATGTAATCAGCTTTGCTTACAGACCAGGTGAGAATCTTTTCCCTACAAAGTCATAAGAACTCTTTACTCAACTATAACTTAATTTTTCGTGGAAAAAAGTCAAATGAACTCTTCTAGAAAAATAATGCTAGTGTAATATTGAACCACATATGTGCCCTACTCCAAAAGTTTTCCTTCCCTTTTCTGCAAATCAACCCTATTTTGCCCTGATCCATTTCTCACTGGAGTAAATCTAATCAAGAATAATTTTAGTTGAATCCAAATAGGATGATTTCAGCTACTAGCATCTATACATCTCCACTAGAGTTTGCTTCTAGAAGTCTAAAGCACATGATTCCAAAAGCCAGTCAACCTCATCTTCTCTCAATTTAATTGCTCCCTTTACAGGCTTCTCCTATTCCTGCTGTTGTCCTCCCGATACCATGCTTGTAGGCACATTGGAGAAACGGGGGTGTTTTATGTCTGTCTTCTTTCTCCTCTCTGTGAGTGTGAGCTTCAGGCGTCCATACGTAATCTTGCGTCTTGTGTTGCTGGAAAACAGTTGCCTGGGCCAATGCCAGCTGCTGACTCCTCCACCCTGCATGGCTGCGAGGGCTTTGGGGATTGTGTGGTGTAGTTGGTCATTTTTAGAACTCATATGAATGCCTACCCTACAGTTCCTCAAGTCAAGAATTCCACAAGAGGGGTGAAATTTCAGCCCTCTCTTCTCACTTGTCATTGTCACCTAAGCTTTTCAGTTGGGTCCCATCCCCTGTTGTAGAGTCCTTTACTGGGAGGGGTGATTGCAATACTGACATTTCCCCAAGCACCTAGTTTCCAGAGTCCTCTATGCCTACAAGGTATATGGAGTCCCTATCCCCTAAATGTTCCCTCCTGCAGAAGACTATGTTTTTTCCTGCCCCCACTCCATGGCCCTTTATTAATAGCTAAGGGATCTGCATATTTTGACACACGGTTAATTTCAGTTGGAGGCAATATGCTAATATCTCCCATTTCTAGGGTGACAAATTGACCAAGCATTTCCTGGACTTATGGGAATTCTAGGATGTGGGACTTTCTGTGTTAAAACTAGGAATATTTTAGGCAACTGGGTTAATTGTTTATCCTACCTGTTCCCATTCATCCTCAAAGTTCATGGGAAGACACAAGTAGGACAAGGCTATTAAAGCTATACAAAACACTCTTCCAAAGAAGCATGTAAAAATTTTTTCCCCTTCCAATTCTCTTTAACTTCTTTGGTGGCAAAGTCCACAAAAACATGTCTGAGATCTTGAAGCATTTGGGGCAAATCAGTGCCAAGACTAATTTATGAGCTGAAAACATGCCTTTCTTCACTCCCAGATGTCAGTTGTCTACTATAATACACCACTGGGGACTTTAAGAGAGTGAGAAGATAACTTGTCTTACTTAACCAACTTAATTTTACTTTCTTGGTCTCCCAAATATATTATAATCCTTTTAAAGGCAGAATCTAGTCTTTATTCTTTTTTTTTTTTTTTTTTTTGTGGGTACCGGGGGCTCGACCTCAGGACCTCGCGCGCCAGCAGGCGCCCGTGCCACTGAGCGATATCACCGGCCCCTTTTTCGTATGTGGGTTCCGGGAGTCAAACTCCGGCCCTCGCGCTTGCCTTGCAGGCGCTTAAGCCGCTGAGCCATCTCACTGGCCCCCTAGTCTTTATTCTTTACTGCTATTGTTAAGTTTTCTTTGTTTTGATATATTTGCCAAAACCAACTTATATATTTTTTCAGCCACAGGTGTTCACGCAGAGCATAATTCTTCAAAGTCTCATCTCTGAATGTCAAGTAAGGAGTGTTACAGAAAGAATGCCTTTCCATGCATACAGCAGTTTATTCTCATTTCTTCCACCTGTGTTCTGCCTCCTCTCCTTTGACACAAACAAATTTTGCAGCGTCTATTCATCCATCACAAACCTTTTTACATGTTTCTCCCCACAGTGGCCGTGGTTATCAGGCTCTTAGGACACTTTCTGATATGTGTTTGAAATTGAAATGTATTTATGTTGGTGACTGCAATTGTCAGTGCATGTCCATAAATAAACTATAATTTTAAACATATTTCATGGGGGCAATTGATGTTTTATTTAACCTAGAAATAACAAACTCCTACTTTGCTATTAGATAAAACTGAAATATAGTCAAGACTCTTTTGATGGTTCTCTTTTTTTCTTATTCTTTTAGTTGCCTTATTTCCACAAGTGCAGCGCAATATGGTGTTCTATGCAAGGGAATAAAGCACAATGTTTTCTTCAAGCAACAGTGAGGAGTGTATTAAGTACATACTCTTCCTATGTGCAAGAAAATATAATCTCATTTTCTCATTTTTCTGTTCCTAAGCATGATAATGCAACTTTATTGTTGTTTCTATTGAGTTTTTATGTTATTTATTGTGGTGATACAAGAATAACAAAATGATGAACTTGTAGAAGATTCAAAGCTCTAGGAAATTTCTCAGTATAGCTCTCCATTAAATTCAATGTTTCTGTCCCCTTCCTTCTTTTTGTCTCAATTTTTTTGAAGGTAGTGGTGGTAAGAGGAAAGTATTATCTGCCAACCACTTAATGCTTCAACAGTGCTGATTTGCTTACTTTCAAGTATATATCATAATGTATCACACAGCAAGATTATACTTACTCTGTCTCCTCTGATGATTATGTCACTTTTCAGTCCCATGACCTTGGGTAACTCTAACTATTCTTTCAAGAGTCACCACGGTAGCTAATTCTAGGCATTTCCTTATCTAAAACCAGACTCAGCACTCCTTGTGTGTGCCTTTGTTTCACTTTGTTCATTTTCTGTCCTGACAATATTCGTATTTGATCCCCAATACACTGAGTTCTCTTCAACAGCAGGATCACTGAAGTAATTGCCTTGGCATTTCAAGGCCTCTGGTAATATTATAAAATATCTAAAAATACTAGCGTCACATCTCAATTTCATCTATTGTCATTCTATTGCTGGTCGGAAATGATTTTTCTCTACCATTATTCACCTGGTACCTATAGGAAGTATATCCATCTTCAATCGAAGGCAATAAAATTATTCTCTACCCCCCACCCACATAAGGAGTCATATTGTTACCTCTTTATTTACAAGTGGGACAATTATCAGATTTTTCATGTTTCCTCTTGTTTGTAAAAATAGGATGCCTGAGAAAACTAAAGACACATCAACCTTCAGGGTATTAATAAAAGTCTTCTTATATGAAAAAGGGAAGCCGGTAAGATGTTTCCTAACACACTGTCACTGAGTCTTATAAAAGGAGAACTAAAACACACAAAGAGGCACCAGGGATGTACCTCCACAGAAGGAAGATTGTATGACCAGGCACCAATAGAATAACCATTTGCAACACAAAGAGAGAAGCTCCAAATTAACCCTATCAGCATCTTGATCTTGGACTTCTGGCCACCAGAGTTGAAAGAAAATTAATTTTTATAGTTGAAGCCACCCAGTCTGTCATTATGCAAATGCTAGCAAACTAACACATCCCCCTCCCCCCCTGCTTAGCTAATTTAGGGAGACACCTCCACTTTCTCTACAATGGTTCAGTTCTTTCTTTGCATTGGTCACAAGCATACCTACCTCCATTGCAGAAAGGCCTTTGGTCTCTCACCATGTCTTCCTACACTTCAACTGCCAAGACATAGCTTGGCCCAAATCTTTCACTAATGATTTCCAAAAGAAAATTGTCTCTCAACTTTAGGCCATTTTTTAAAGCATCACAAACTATCATATTCATAAACTGAAAATATTTTCAATTCTTCCCTCATGCAAAGATCACTAATAAACACAGCTTTATTTTAATAATGCTCCTTTACCTATTTTCTCATGTACCAAGCACACAAAGCCCTTTTTACATTATCCTCAGGCTTTCTTGAACTGACAAGCACTGCTTTTGGTAGTTCCTGCTTGTACCTTCAAATTCTAGAAACTCCCTCTTCCATAAATGTCCTCAGAATGTTGCACATTTTCATGTAACTAGGGTTTAGTTTACACATTCTATGCCACAGTTTGATTCCCATAAAAATGCTACCCTATGTGTTAGACAGCTGCCTATTCTTTAGCTAAGTAGGCTTTTTGCTCCGTGGGTTTCCACAGAAAGGTTTTACATTTCTTTTATAGAATACTCAGGTTTCTGAATTATAACTTTTCCCATTTCCTTTTCTTCACAGCTAATCTAATTTGTGAGCTCCTAAGCAACAATACAGTTTTAGTCTTTTTTTTTTCCAGAGGCCTACTATAGTAGCTGAAGAAAAAGAAAGGATACAATTCATACTTCTAGGCCTGAACTTATTTTAAATACCATTTTCAGCATAGAAAATGGGAACAAAAGAGATGCTGGACAAGTGATTTACTAAGGGAAACACATTGCTGGAAAAGCTGGCATTTTAACTTCTGCCCCTTTATTACTACTGTGAACCAGAGTGCAGGCATTAAATTACTCCCCATGTAAAATAGGTTCCAAAGATTACTAATAGATCTTGTTGAAATTTTATAAATATTCTGAATCAGAAAAATTTTAAATGTACTATGGTTGAAAGCCGTGTTCATAGCACATAGAGGGTAAAGCCATTAGTGTTGTGAAAATAAGGCAGCCTCCCCTCTGAGGACTGTAATAGTCAGAGTGTACTGCAATAAAATGCAATCCCCAAATCTCAGTGGATGCAGTGAACTCTGTCAGGATCTGCAGGTCTGGCAGAGTGGCTCTGCTCCAGGTTATGTATCAAGTTCAGGTTTAACCCCCTGTCTCTTATTCAGGGTAGAGGCTGAAGCAGCCATCACCTCCTCATGTTCCAGTGGTCAAAGCACATCACGTGGTTAAACCAGAGTTGGTACAATTTAACACAAGGGCTCTGACACACATGGCACATTGAAAAAGGCAGTATGTCTTTTTCTACACTCCTAGCTTTATTGGCCCTAAAGGCTTAGTGTGCATAGCTATTTCCTATAAATATGGTAAAGATGGTGTTATTCTTTGAATTAAATGAAGAAAAAAAATGAGAAAAATACTTTTTATTTTTCTGGTTGAATTCTCTGACTCAGAAAATGTAAGACCAATAACATGTGAAGGCAATTAATTATCTATAAGAGCATGTGTATTATAAATGTTTGAGTGAGAGGTAAGAATATGGCTGAATTGCTTCTTGAAGAATTTGACCTAGGTTATTCACTGGCTAAGAATAGTTTGAAATCCCTGGGTCCAGATATTTGTTTCTGCACATAGATATCCATCACAATAAATTAAAAACAATAGATCATTACAAGTTTATTCATGCATGCGTGTGTGTGTGTGTGTGTGTGTGTGTGTGTGTGTGTGTGTGTATGTCCAGGGAGTAGAATTAAAAAGAAAAGTAGGCAAACATTTGTGAAATAAGGAAACTATATTATAGCTCTAAGTTACCCTAATATCCTGTAGATAAGTTTGTTTTTTTCACATTACTAGAAAAACAAATTTCTTTAGTCAAAACTTTAGGTCATATACTAAACTATTAAAAAAAAAAAAACGGAGGCTTGCCCCACAACAGTATGGAACCACATGCCTGCTCTAACCTCATAACTTGCACTCTGGTATGTTGGAAAACAAATTTTAGTGATGAGAGAAAGCTTATGATGTATTTTTCAGATGTGTCAGATAATTATGTCTTACTCAGATCTAAATGAATCACTTTAATCTAAATATGGACCAATTTGTAACAACTGAGGAATGGATAAAAAAGATGTGGTATTTTTATACAATAGAGTACTCAGCCACAAAGAAAGATAAACTGGAGACTTTTAGAGGTAAATGGATGCAACTTGAGGCCATACTCATAAGTGAAATAAACCAGATGCACATGTGTAAACATCATATTGTCTCCCTAGTGTGAGAAGCTGAAAGAGTAAATAAGATAAAAAATGTACAATAGATGTTGTAAAATGGGAAGAAATTGTTCAAAAGGAAAGAGAAACTGGGATAGGGGAATGGAGAAAAGAATGGGAAATTATGTTATATATATATATATATATAATATATAAATATATTATATATATATATATTATAAATATATATATAATATATTTATAAAAGATAGTTAAGAAAAACTACTAATTTTCTTTGTTCATTGAAAAGAAAGGTTTGTGTTAATATTGTTTGGACAATTGAATGCCAATATCTTGTACTCTGAGGAACTAATTTAAAGATAACAATATGCAATGTGTTAACCATTGTTACCCTCCTATAATCTTGTTTTAAAATTTTGTTCTATTTTTTCTCTTTAAAATAAAAATTAAAAAAATAATTTAAAAATTTTATTTATGCAATGTTTGAAATTTCTTAAAATACGTAATACTAAAATAGTGGGTAAATGTCCAACTTTTGGAGATATAGCTCATTTCAGTAAGTCAAATGGAGTCAAATGGAGTGAAAGAAACAAAATGATTCTCTTAAAATTGCTCTAAAATATATTTTTATGAATATTGCTTTTGTTCTGATCTCATCTGGAGCTAAAGTACACACTTCAAAAAGAAAGTAATTTAATCCAAGAAGTTTCTTGTAAGAAACTGTGTCAGTTATACAGGATAATCATTATCATAAATTGTATGATTCTTTGTTTTTTTTTTCCTACCCCAGAAATGGAGTTTAAAAGAGGAGCAACAAAGTGACTGACAGAGATATGTACTTTTAAAGATGGGAATTTGTTTAAATAGTTCTGTAGAGTTTCAACCAAATAATTCTACTATTTTATTAATATTCATGAAATTGCTTTTATTGTTATTCATGAAATTATCTCTAAGCTAATTAACTTGGTGGGTTAGAGCACCAAAGAATATTATTGAGTTTAGGTTTATAGAAGACAAGTGAGTGAGAAGGAATTTGATTGTGATAAAAAATTTTTACTTCATTCAGTAACCAGGAACTACATGGACAGGGACGAATCATGGACATTGAAATTAAGAATTAAAAAATATAAGCATGAAAGTAGTCATGTTTCCAGAATGATCAGTCCTATGGGAAGCAGGGAGGATGGCAGCT
The DNA here is from genome assembly GCA_028451465.1 of Erethizon dorsatum. Lineage (NCBI taxonomy): Eukaryota > Metazoa > Chordata > Mammalia > Rodentia > Erethizontidae > Erethizon > Erethizon dorsatum. Next base: position 17,125,277 of record CM051824.1, read on the forward strand.
GTTCAAGAAACAGTTTTTGTCATGTCACCTCTACATCTGGACTGCTATTCTATTATTGTGGTAACATTTTGTATATTATCTTTGTTTTTCTTTGTGGGTACTGGGGGTCGACCTCAGGACCTCGTGTGCCAGCAGGCATCCATGCCGCTGAGCGATATCACCGGCCCTTTTCTCGTATGTGGGTTCCGGGAGTCAAACTCAGGACCTCGTGCTTGCCAGGCAGGCGCTTACGCCACTGAGCCATCTCACCGGCCCCAGCATATTATCTTTTTAACTGTGAAGAATGAGAAAGAATGTTTGTGTGACCCAAAGCAATTTTCCTCTCTAGTAACTTTACAAAGGTGTTTGAAATATAATTGCATGGGATTTTGGATGTTCTGTATATAAGAAAATTAATTATATATTGTGTATTGGAGCTTTTAAATTCTCCTTATTGGTAAACTTAGAAATATAAAAGTCTACGTGAAAACTTTCTTTGTAACACTATTATTTTGCTTGAAAGTTAACATCACCTTTGCTTATTTGTTTTCATATTTGAAAACAATTTACCCAAAGCTTGTAGAGATAATTAGTTCCACACCCTCACCTGAATTATAAATAGCCACAGAAGCAGTTCATGTGAAGAAATTTTATGTGAGTATAAAGTACGGTTCAGTCTTACATATGTTAATGATCTGTATGTATCCAACTGGAGAAAATGTTGGCTCTATCAATCTGGAATCTATTAATCTATATCCTGGGATTTTCATAGCTGAAGCCACTAAATTTCTCTTCTTACAGTAGTGGTGCCTAAACTTTTTGTTCACATATCCTTGATTCTACAGAATCTATGGATATTTCCTGCATAGAAATTTCAAAAATCGTGAGAGAATAGTCAATGTACAAATTAGGCACACATCACATTTTAACTTAATCCTCATTCTCTATCAGAACTATGGATAATTTTTCCATCCAAGCTTCTCATAAAACAGAAGGTTTTTGAGAAGACTCATAGAGGACTTTCTCAGGACCTCAGTTTCCTTGATATTATTACTGAAAATCTTTTTCCTAGAGCTGGGAACTCACCTCCATAGATAATCCACTGGCTTACAACCAACAGTGAACAAACGTGTCAGTACTGACCTTGGCTTCATGGGTGCCTTGGAGGAAGCACGACAATCTATGGCAGATACAGACCAATTCTGTTTTGAACTGTCCTATGTGGAACTCAGTACCATCTCAGACCTTACAGCAGAAATTCTCAAACTATGGATATGGTAAAAGACCTAGTTTCTTAAACTTCAACTAGGTCTGTTTTTATGAGGCTATTAATAAAGGTGAATTGAACTTCCTGAGATTTTATAGTTGATTGGAGGTAAAATCAAACTAAGTTCTGAATATCTGACCAATGTATATCTTTCCATTGTTTGTAAACAATTTTTACTATAATTAAAATATCAGTTTTTTGTTCAAATAGACAGGAACTTTAGCAATGAATAGAAATTTCTAAGAATGAAAATTCATTTCCAAAATTAAAGTCAATATTATAATAGTAATCCCATTTTTAAATAAATGGTATCGTGTGAATGACTGTGCCATTTCAAATGATATTTTGAATTCTTAATCTCTGGTACCTGTGCATATGACTTTATTTAGAAATAGTGTCTTTGAAAATGTAATAAAGATAGGTTGAGGTCATACTGGTATGGGATGAGACCTTAGTCCATTATGACTGTCCTTAGAAGAAGATAGTAGAAAAAACAGACAAGAACACAGAAGATAATCCTATGTAAAGACATATACATGGACGAAGGAGCCCACAGTATGATAAAGGCAGAGATTGAACATAGGTAAAGACAAGCCAAAGAGTACCAAGTATTGCCAGCAATTACCAGAAGCCAAGTGAGAACATGGTCCTGCTAATAATTTGATTTTAAATTTCTTTTCTTTTCTTTCTTTCTTTCTTTCTTTCTTTCTTTCTTTCTTTCTTTCCTTCCTTCCTTCCTTCTTTCTCTTTCTTTCTCTCTCTCTCTCTCTCTTTTTCTTTCTTTCTTTCCGTTCTTTTCTTTCTTTCTTTCTTTCTTTCTTTCTTTCTTTCTTTCTTTCTTTCTTTCTCTTTCTTTCTTTCTTTCTTTCTTTCTTTCTTTCTTTCTTTCTTTCTTTCTTTCTTTCTTTCTTTCTTTCTTCTTTTTACTTGGTACTGGGAATTTCTTGTCTCTAGACCTGTGAAAAAGAAATTTCTGCAGTTTTTATGCCCCTCAGTTTATGGGCGTTTATCCCAACAGCACCAGGATAGGAATACGAATGCCAGTGTTCTTTTAATTTGCATTTTGTTAATTGCCAATGTTGTTGAGCATTCCTTTATATATTTATTGGCCACTTATACTTCTTCTGTGAATTGTCTATTCATTTCACTTGACCATTTTTTGATTGAGTCTTTTATTTTTGGGGGAGTCTTTTTATTTTTTTATATATTCTAGATATGAGTTATCTGAGGCAAATTTTTCCCATTCTGTAGGTTATATTTTCACTCTGTTGGAGGTTGCTTTTGCAGTGCAGAAGCTTTTTAATTTCATATGATCCCATCTTTTGATTCTTGGAACTATTTCCTGTGCAACTTGAGTTCTGTTCAAACAGTCCTTACCTATGCCTATGCCTTCAAGAGTTTTACCTATCTTTTCTTCAAACGGGTTAAAAATTTCTGGTTTAACATTTAGTTATTCGATTCATTTTTATTTTATTTTAAAACATGGTGAGAGATAAGGGTCTAGATTCAGTCATCTGTATGTATATAGCCAGTTTTCCCAATGTCATTTATTAAAGAGTCTATCTTTTCTGCAGTGTGGGTTTTTGGCCCTTTTGTCAAAGATCATACAGTTGAATGTGCTTGGGGTTGTTTTGGGTATTTGGAACCCCTGGAATTCCATTTGAATTTCAGGATTACCTTTTCCATTTCTGCAATGAAGGCTACTGCATTTTGACAAGGATTATATTGAATCTGCAGATAAATTTAAGAGTTACCACCATCTTAACAATATCAAGTTTTTCAATCCATGAATGTGGCATCTTTCCATTTATTTAGGTCTTATTTGATTTAGCAGTGTTTTATAGTTTTCAATGCTTAAATTCATTCTTGAATATTTTATGCTTTTGATGCTAGTGTAAAGTGAATACTTTATTTCATTGTTGGATTGTTCAGTGTGAGTGTATAGAAGTAAAACTGATTTTCAAATGTTGACCTTATATTCTAAAAATCTGCTTAATTTTTTATTATGTCTATACTTTTTCTGGGAATTCTTCAGCATGTTCCATAAATAAGATTATGTCATCTGCGAACACAAAGTGGTTTTATTTCTTCCTTTCCAATATGAATGATTCTTTACCTAATTGCTCTGGCTGGAATTTCCAGTACAATGTTAAATAGAAGTAGTGATTCCTGGCATCCTTGTTGTAGTTCTGATTATAGGAGAATTTTTCTTTCATTATTAGCAACATCGTTAGTTGTATATTGTCATAAATGTAGGTTACCTTGCTGAGGAAGTTTTCTTCTATTTTGACTATATTGAATACTTTTATCATTAAAATGTGTTCTGTTTTGTCAAATGCTTTTTGTGTTTAAATTGAGTGGATTATTTTTCCCCCTTTCTTCCATTCTCTTTTAGGCACTGCATTACCTTTATTAAAAATTATAGAGCCGGGGATATAGCTCAGCGGCACGGAGCCTGCCTGGCAAGCGAGAGTTCCTGAGTTCAATTCCTGTTACCAAAAAAAAAAAAAAAAAAAAAAATTATGTACTGGTTCACTCTTTTTTTTTTTTTTTTTTTAATATGCGGGTACCGGCAGTCAAACTCAGGACCTCGCTTTGCCAGACAGGCACTTATGCCTCTGAGCTATATCACCGGCCCCTACTCGTTCACTCTTGCATTCCTAGGATGAACTCCTTTTGGTCATAGTGTTTAATCTTTTTATCAGGTTGCTGGATTCTGTTTGTTGATATCTTGTCGAGGATTTTTGCAACTATATTCACAAGAGGCATTAGTCTGTAGTTCTCTTTTCTTGTAATGTTTTTGTCTTTGGTGTTAATGTAGTGCCGTCCTTCTACGGTGAGATTGATTTTTTTCCCCTCTTCATATTTTTAAAGATTATGAAAATATTAATGTCTGTATGTCTTAAATATTCAGTAGAACTCAACAATGTTACCATCTCATATTGATTTTTCTTCATTGGAAAGTTTCTGTATGGGTTCACATTCTTAAAAAGCTAGTTATAAGGCATATGCACGTTATCTACATTTTCTTGATTTACTTTAGATAGATAGCTTCTTTATATGAATTTGTTCATTTCATCTAATGTATCTAATTATTGACATAATTTTTTCATAACGTTATTTGACAATCATTTATATTTCTAAAAGAGCAGTAATAGTATTCCTACTTTGCATCTCTGATTTTATCAGTTTTTACTCTTATTTCATCAGTGAGTCTATTTCAAAGCTTATCACTTTGAGGTTCTTTGATTCTATTGATTTTTCTCTTCTTTGTGTGCTTATTTCCATTTGATCTTTAGTACTTTTTTCTCTCTGCTGGCTTTTGGTTTAGTTTGCTCTTAATTTTATAATTACTTAACATCTTAATTAATGTCATGAATTCAGCTCTTTTTTATTTATGTGTTTACTGCCACAAATTGTAATGTCTGTTGGATCCCATATGTTTTGGCATTTTTAAATATTTTCATTAACTTAAAATTATTTTATAACTTTTTGTAATTTTCTTTTTATTTGTTAGTTAAAAATTGTGTGTTTTGGGCCGGTGAGATAGCTCAGCGGCAGAAGCGCCTGCCTGGCAAGCACGAGGTCCTGAGTTCGACTGCCGGTACCCACATACGAAGAAAAAAAAGGGCCGGTGATATCGCTCAGTGGCACAAGCGTGAGGTCCTGAGGTTGACTCCCGGTACCCACATTAAAAAAAAAAATTGTGTGTTTAATTTCTACATATTTGTGAAAGTTACAGATTTCTTTCTCCTACTGACTTCCATTTCACTATCATCACAGAATTTACATTTGTATTCCTTAAGCCTTTAAAAAGTGTTATGGTTTGTCTTGTGACCTGATATATGTTTTATATAGGGAAACGTTTCATAGTTATTTGAGATCAAGCATATTGTGCTAGTGTTAGAGTATTATATACACGGCTTTTAGTTCTAGGTAATAACATTGCTCAAGTCCTCCATTTCTTTGTTGGTATTTTGCATACTCGTTCTATTAATTATTGAAGTAAGACATGGAAATCCTTTACTATTATCGTACATCTCTGTTTCTCTTCCCTAGTCTCTAAGGTTTTGCTTTGTGGTTTTGGATATTTATAGTTAGTTGGGGATATTTTTATATCTTTGTTATTTACCTACATTTTTGTCAATGTATTATGTCCTTCTTTGTTTCTCGTAACAATTTTTATTTAAATTCTTATTTGTCTAATGTTGGTATAGCCATTACACCTCTTATTTTGTTAATACTTGCATAGAACACCTTTTTACATCCTTTTACTTACAAATTATTTGTGTCTTTGGATCCTGAGTGTCACATTGAGTGAAACCAGTTTTAAAAACATCTATTCTGTCAATTTTGGCTTTTAGCTTGGGAGTTTAATAAATATGCACTTAATGTTACGAAGAAAAAGAAACTAGTTCCACCATTTTTCTATTTGTCTTTGATATGTTGTAATAGTTTGTTGCTTATTTCCACCATTATTTTATTTATTAGTTTTTAGTTTTTTTTTCCTAGTGTGCCATTTAATTTCTGTTCTCAATTTTTTGCTCTTCATATTTTTAGCTACTTCTACTGGTTTCCTGGTGATTATAATTATTATTTTAATTTATACTAATATAGTTTGAATTAATATCATCTTAATTTTAATAGTGTATGACAATTTTTATTTATATAATTCTACTGTTATTGTGTTGAAAAATTACATATTTACATATGAGCCCTTTGTCTTAATCACTTTCATATTGCTTAAACAAAATACCTGACATCTAGAACTAGTGTTTGAGAGTTTTTGGGGTCATTCTAGATCTAAAGCATAATACAGATTTATATAGATTTAAAAATTTATCTTATTATGCATTTGTCTTTTGGATATTATAGCAAAGAGAAGGTAAAAACAAAATACACAAAAACAAAATACACAATAATACCAGATTTACATTTACCTATGTACTTACCATTACCAGTGCTGTTTATTTCTCTTTTTATGGCTTTGAGTCACTGAGTGGTATCTTTTATTTCAGTATGAAGGACTGCCTTTATCGTTTCATACAGACGGGACTAGTAGCACCAAAAATCCATTTATATTTATCTAGAAATATCTTAATTACTCAATAACATTAGTAAGATATCTGGGTCAGACATAAAATATTGGCTAATAGGATTGCTTTGTTCTCTTTCAGCACTTTGTATATGCCATTCCATATTCTTTGTGCCAATAGTTAAAATAGGAATGTAAATCTTATTCTAGGTCCTGGTACATAAATTTATTTGATACATTCTTTCTTTTTCTTTGGCATTCAGAAATATAATTATATCTAGATGCTGGTTTTGTTACTGAATTTTTTGAGCATCTCTGGTGCGTAGGTTCAATTCAATTTTGGAAATTATGCCATTAATTCTCAAATGTTCTCTCTATGTCTTAGTCCCCTGTCCTCATGAAACCCTTATTATGTAGACATTAATATATTTCATGGTGTCCCAGAAGTTTCTTAGGCTTTATTATTTTTGATACTTTTTTCTGTTAGTGTTTCTATCTTTCAAATGAATAATGACATCTGCTTTCTTTAATTGTTTTAATATATTCTTTCTGTACTTGCTTAACTATTTTGAGTTCCTCATTTTTTAAAATTTTAGTTACTATACTTCCATATTCCAGAATTTCTATTTGACTCTTTTTTTTATAATTATTGTAGTTCTTTTATTGATATCTTCTATTTGGTGATACACCATTCCCCTACTTGACTTTAGTAATATGCGCATGGTGGCTTTCTTTGGCTTTTTGATCATATTTAATAGAGTTGATTTTAAATGTTTTGTAAATACGTTTTCTAGGCTTCCTCAGGAACAGATTGTATTCATTACTTTTTTTTCCCATATTTGAATTGTTGTTTATTTCTTTGTACTACTATCCTTCCTGTAAAGGGAACATTATAAATATCGTAATGTAGCAACTCAGTTGCTCTTTTTTGTATTTGTGACTTTTTTGTTTATTTTGTTTTTTGATGTTTTAGAAGTAATTTTGTAAAGTCTGTTTACTTTTTCAGGTGTGACTAATGAACTGTCTGTTCCATCAGACTACTGACCATCAGTAATTTGATAGAAACTTTCTTAAACAATGGAAACTGTCCCCAAAAGAGTCTCCCAGTATTTTCAGACAGCTTTGTGCTAAGACGTCCCAAATCCTAGCAGAGCAGTTTGCTGTGCTGGCTTAGTCTTTCTTCCTCCATGGGTGGTGTATGATGGTTAGACACAGATAGGACCTTCGGGTGTTCTCAAATTTTATTGAATATGCATCCATTCCGGGGTGTAATTTTGGATTAAAGATTCCTCGACAGAATTTTCTCTAAGCCCTTCTTTGAATTTCTCCTAAGGCTTTGTCTGCTTATTACTTGTATTAACTGTACTTTGTTGTCTCAAAGAGTAGCAGTCAAAGAATTATACATAAATTCTTTCAATTAATGATGCCTGAGAAGCCACCTCCACTCTATGGAAGCAGTGAGACAAGAGAAACAAAGGCAAGACCTTGAGACAGTCTGGCAGCAATCAGCAGAAAGGTGAAAACATGATAGACCAACTTCCTAGTTTCTAATGTGCAACCGAGGTTGAAAATTACTGGATTAAACTATCTTTAAAGTAAAAAAAAAAGTGAAAACAGAATCACAAATATTTGACAATAAGCTTCACATTGTGCCCTTTGGTACCAGTATCTTCCACCAGGGGTACAAGTTTGTTTTACTCAGCAAGGCTACCTTGATCGGGGTTGTGGGGCTGGTAAAATGACACAGAGCTCTATTACAAAATTAAGTATTATTTCCTGCAGCAAGTATTCCTGTGGTTGCTCTAAGATTCCAAAGTGCTTTAGTTTAAACATGTCCCCAAAATTTTATGTGTTGGTAACTCAGTCCTTAATGTTAATAGGTTGAGACTCTGCCTTCCAGAGCATATTAATCTATTCATGGGCTAATGGATCACTGTAGGAGGTTTTGTTATGAAAGTGAGCTATTTCTAGCTCATTTGGTCCAACTTACCATGTGATATCTACCACAATATTATGACATGGCAATATTATGATGCCCTGACCAGATCCTGAGCTGAGGCTGGCACTAAGCTCATGGCCCTCCCAGGCTCAAAACAATACATTAAATAAATCTTTATTGTTTACAAATCACCCAATCTCAGGTATTTTATTACAACAACAGAAAACAGACTAAAACACAAAATCCCTAGAAAGTTAGTCTTAAGGTTTGTTTTTCTCAGCTTAGTCATTGCTTTTGTGGAATGGTAGAGTTTTAGAGTTCTACACCCTGTCATATTTATTGAAATCACTATGTCTATCATAGACAGCTAAGCTAGGTAGAAATATTATAGGCAATCAGACAGGGCTAGACCCTCAAGGGAGTCAATACAGAGAACGAAAACTCATTACAACTGTGGCCAGAGGCACATCTGTTGGAGGCGAGGCCTCAAGATAAAGATGAAATGACCAGGCCTACGTGTCTTCCCTAAAAATAAACAAATACATTAACATTAATGTCAGTCACACAGGTGAGTGGCTGGAAACCCCTTATTTGTTTCTACCTAAAAAGGTCCTTGCTCTTTCCATGTGCACTTGCAAGGTGACCTGATTCCCCAGTGGATCAATATTACCTAAGCGGCTAAAATTGTAATCTTATTGGCTGATCATAGTTTTTTTCCATGTTGTACCCATCTCATGATTTTGTACCACCTGGCGATTTTGCTCCCCGCCTTGTGTTTTTACTCTATAAAACTAACTCTGCAAAATGGGATCCATGGCAACCGATTTTCCAGGTCCTCTCCTGTCTCTCAGGAGCTATATCTTTCCCCGCTCATAATTTTTTCTCTTAACCTCCATTGTTCCTTAGAATTCATTCTTAGATTTTGGGGAACACTGACTCAGTGTATTGGACATCTAGCTAGGTGTGAGTTACATTAATTTCAACATCTAATGAGTTGGGAGTTATATTTATTTCCTCTATGTCATGTCCATTTTAATTCTGGTTTATTATATCAGTTAAGGAAAATTGAGTGAAGACAGAACTTTCTATATGTCAGTCAACTCTTTTGACAAAAAAACCAGTAATTTGATACTAAGTTCTCTTTTCCTTATATTCTAATTATTTGTCTTATTTTCTCCTTCCTCTGCATTTGAAGTACTTACATTCTTAATTAAAATCATCAATTTTTAAATATTCAATTTCCAACACAAGTACAAAATTCATGGTTAATTATAAAAGTTTCTCCTATGTATTAAATATTTTACAATGATTGAATAAATATATGTATGAGACATTTTAAAGTTAATCACTTATATTATATCCCATATGAAGGTAACAACAAATATGTAATTGAAATAAGAACACTATTTTATTTTTGCAATAGGAAGCACTCACTTTCTGCATAAAACCTGTTTTATAAAATAAAAAAGAGAGTCTTAACAACATTTATTTACGGTATTAATGCTAACTTAATATTATATGTAAAGTGGCTCAGTGCTGCCCTCTTTCAACCAATGGCATCTTCAGAAAGTATCATGAAAGCATACCTACATTCACTAAAAAACAAGACAAAACAAAACAACATACTCCTTATTAAAATGGTTTCTGATCTGAAATTTTCCTTCTAATCAAGAGTGGAGAGATTTTATTATTCATTACCTAACCACCTATTTCTTCTACAATATACCTGAAAGCTAGATGCAGTTGGTTTTAATTACATAATAACAATAGTTTATTAGAGGTTTGTTTTTAATGCTTTACTACACACTGATAGATGAAAAGCTTAGTGGGTTGCCTAAAGTTCCATTTTATAAAAAAATTAAAGAAAAAACGGTTCCAAAGTTAAAACATAAGTTTTAAATGTTGTATAGGGCCGGTGAGATGGCTTAGCGGCATAAGTGCCTGCCTGGCAAGCTCAAGGGCCCGAGTTCGACTCCCGGAACCCACATATGAAAAAAGGGCCAGTGATATCGCTCAGCGGCACGGGTGCCTGCTGACTCGCGAGGTCTTGAGGTTGACCCCGGTATCCACAAAAAAAAAAAAAAAATGTTGTATAAGTCGCTTGCAAAATAAATTTTTTTGCTTGAAAAATGTGTGCTCTGCAAATGTGCACAGCAGGGCCCCTCTCTGTTACTCTGTCTCCCCTGTGGAGTGGAAAGAGAGAGAGAAAGAGAGAGAGAGAGAGAGAGACAGGGAGAGAGAAAGAGACAGAGAGAGTGTGTTTATTACCTTTTCTTTGTACCTTTTTATGACAGGCCAGGGGATGCAGGTTAAGGACTCCAGGATTTGAAGGGCCAGAGACAAATTTCAAATTGTGATTTTTGCCTTGTGATATGCTTAATTCTATTACCTTTTCAAATTTGGCTAAAAGTACCTTTCCTGCGGACTTGTGGAAATGAAAGATAATTAGTTAAAATGCATAAAAAAATGCCTGAACAGCAAATGTTATAATGGGTTGGGCATTACTGTGACAATGGGGATAATGTTCACTTTCTGGGAATCATTGTTAGTGGTAAGCCTGAAAAAAGATGCTTTTTCTTAGTAACATAATACATAATCTAAAAGTAAGGAAGTGTACAGATATTCTTGCTAAGGTGATCTTTTTTTTTTGGTGGGTACCGGGGGTCAAACTCAGGACCTTACACGCCAGCAGGCGCCCGTGCCGCTGAGCAATATCACCAGCCCTTTTTTTGTATGTGGGTTCCGGGAGTCGAACTTGGGTCCTCGCGCTTGCCGGGCAGGCGCTTAAGCCGCTGAGCCATCTCACAAGGCTGCTACATTTTATCACTGCATTTATATGTTTTGGTCATAATCAATGATATCTTGATAGATTCCAGAGAATGGAATCATAGTTCCCTTGGTGATGTTTAAAAATCCAGCTCATGTGGATTCTATCCTCGCTGTCTTGCCAGTGACCTACCTACACTAATAGATACGTATGAATGAACGTCATTGCAAATCCAAGAGAAGGACCAAGAGATACTTTTATTTCTAAATACAAGTAACCAGCTAACTCTTTATGGAAATTTTCTCTCTTTGAGTTCCCCTTCACTTTTTTTTTTTTTTTCCAGAAATTGCTCAACCATCAGTTTCTGAGGAGCTTAATTTATTCCCTTTCATACTCAGAAACTTAAATCTCCAGTTCTGGTTTAAATTAATGTGACCAAAGAAGCGAGTCACATTGGGTCCCATGACTACTAAGGGCCATCTTGATTGTTAGAGTGTATTACATTATCAACTTGTGAAGACTTTAGTATACTGACAGTACAATATGCTTAATATTTAGGATAGGCCAGAAATATTACATAAACACGTATGTTCTTGATCAGTATATTGTTTCTTTTTTTTTTGTGGGTACCAGGGGGTCGACCTCAGGACCTCGCGCGCCAGTAGGCGCCCGTGCCACTGAGCGATATCACCGGCCCCTTTTTCGTATGTGGGTTTCGGGAGTCGAACTCGGGCCCTCGCACTTGCCAGGCAGGCGCTTACGCCGCTGAGCCATCTCACCGGCCCCTTGATCAGTATATTGTATCAATAAATACATTTGTTTTTGACACTATAAAAGTGTTGAATATTTTCTATTTATTAGCACATCATATATTATACATTGATGTAGTTAACAATCGTTAAACTCTTTCCAATGGAAATGGAAGCTCAGTTGTGTTGGAGTCTGATTTATATTACCAGTAATTGAATTGCTTTATTCTTTTGCACTTCAGAAGAGCACATATAATTCCTTTAAATTCTAAAAATGGTTACTTGAATAAAAATGTCTTCTACTTCATTGTCTTTTAAGTAATGTGAAATGTACTTTATAAAAGAACTAAATCCTAGTGTAGCAATATATATAATGAGTTTATGGAACTGTGTCTGAAATTATTGGCTTTAAAACTGGTCTTTAACTCATTTTGTTAAAACAGGTATCAAAGATGCATATCTAAAACTGCCTCTTGGAGACCACTTGGACATTGCAGTTTCCTCAGCTTTCCCTTGCCCAGTGATACTCAGACCAGCCATCTCTGCCTCAAACACTCTAGCAAATAGATGAGAGATGACTTTTGGTTATTCATTTTCAATTTAGAAGGCGGTTGTTATAAGAAGTTCATTTTAGCTCTTGACTTAACTGAATGGGAAAAGTTAGAATGAACAATTTATTTTCAGGATGAACAGAAATGAATGAAACTAAGAAACCACTTGATACATATTTATTTATTTAATTGACCTTTTAATCACATAGTCCCAAATGGTTCATTGAATTTGGGCAATAATATACTGGTTACTTGATAAAAAACAAAATCAAAAACAAAACAGTAGATGTGGTGCACAGACGGGAGTTTTTTTTCTTTTTTTTTTTTCCTTTGTTGTTGCATGTATCAATACTTCTTCACCTTTTATAGTGTGTAGAAAGGGTACAGAGATATTTATTAAGAGAAATATAAACATATATTGCCTGCTAAATTATATAAACCTGAAAGCATTAGGTATGTCTCTGTAACTCAATTTTTACTTCTTAAATTCTGCAGACACAAAATAAAACTTTATATAGTTGTGACATTATTTTTCCCTAACTATACATTAAAACATTTATTTTTTGTTCCTTGCAAGTTGCTGATAATACATAGCACTATGCGATCTCCTTGTAAATTATATTGATCATTTCTATCTACCTCAACAGTAACAGGGAATAATGTGATGATTTATAGGCAAAGCACAGCAAAATTACTTAAAACAGTCTAGTAAATACTTAAGTATTTACTAAGATTTTACCGTCTTCCTGAATTGATTTCAAACAAGATTATGGAAAGAAGGTGTACCTGTGGCTGTTTGGCTACTGAAGCTTATCAAAGTCCCCTTTTTAATTTTTAAGTCTTTATTATATACAAATGCAAGGTTTTTAAGAATCCATTTAAGTTCTAGTAACTTTTCTAAGTTAGACAATTTGAATAAACTACATAAATGGAACACTCCCAACAAAACTGTTATTGTGGATACACTGGTGTCATTAGAAGGAAGCCATTTTTTTGGATAGTACACATCCTCTTCAGATAAAGCTTTCAGGATGCAAAAAATAAATTCCAGAAAAATAATGATACAAGGGATATGGGTTACATTTCTCTTGATTTTAGCAGAACAGAATCAGTGTTTTCTAGTCTATGAACACAATACAAAAATCAAAATATATTAACCTTGAGGATTAAAGATGTGTTATCTTTCTGATGGTGTGACAAAATTCCAGAGATACAGCAACTGAAGGAGGAAAATTTTAGTTTGGCTCATGGTTTCAGAAATTTCAGACCATGACCACTCGGCCCCCATTGATCAGGCTAGGCCTATGGTGAGCAAGAGCATCCTGGCAGAGACCACATGGTACAGCAAAACTTCTCACCTCTTAGCAGTCATGAATCAAGGAGAGTGGGGAAAGGATGGGGGTCCCAAAATCCACTTCTTGGTCACAACCTTAATGACCTAAACTCCCTCCCTTAAACCTCACCTCAAAAAGGTTTCAGCACTTGCCACCAGTGCCATACCTGGGCACTGAGTTGTTAACCCATTTCTTTCAGGAAACATTTAAGATTTAAACCATAACAAATGACAAAAAGGAAAAATTAAGGTAGGAAGAATCTATCATGCTTGGTGTGAAGGAGTCATTATTAGTTTTAAATACTGGGCTGCACAGCTTATATATGATTCACATTCCCAAGTCCAAATTGCAGTATATGAATGTGTGTGTAACTGGGGTACAGGTAGAAAGACAATATTACCTACTTATTCACAGAAAGTCTTCTACAAAAACAGAATTTATACTATATTTAAAATAATTATATGTCAGAGATCAGTGGAATTTCTTTTAAGAAAATGACAATGAGACAATTTTATTTATATGATTTACACAATATGGTATTGCAGAGGTGAAAAATTATGTTTTCAGTGGCTAGAAAATATATCTATGAGCATTTTTCAGTGTTTTCTTTGATAGTCAAAATTACATTAACTGAGAGACCAATAATGTATATTATTTTATAATATACATCCACTTATTTTGAATACTCGTTCTGGCCTAGGAATTCACTGTCTCTCTACATCAGGGTTCACTAGCTAAGGGTGGAAATTGGGTCACACAACTAATCATTTTGTACTTCTTTCTCCCAAATTAAAAGATACAGAAAAACCACTGGATTCTGGAGATATATATGTTACCAATAAAGGTTCACATAGATTCGTAGTCTCTCTTTCAAGTGAAGCACCTTTAATTTTCTTCTTAGCCCTAATTGAGACGATTTCCTTATTCTTCTTCTTTTTTTTTTTTTAATTGCGGGTACTGAGAGTCAAACTCAAGACCTCACTCTTTCCAGGCAGATGCTTATGTTGCTGAGCTATATCACTGGCCTGATTTCCTTATTCTCATGTGCTGCATTTATAGAGATTATAGAATGTTGACTTGTCTTCAAAGTTGCAACCACAGCTTCAAAGAAAGCTTCAAAGCCCTATATATTATAAATTATATTTTGTATATATGTAATTCACTGTCTAATAATCAAAGTAAATAGACTATTGCAAACGTTTAAAAGGTGCACCATACATCAAGGAGTATGCTTTATTTATCTTAAAACATTTATCACATTTGATATATTTCAATGTTAAACTTCTGCCAATATGCAACCAAAATCACACCAAAATCGTTCACTGATGACCAGCACACAATTTACTGGTTGTGTTCACCAGAGAAGCAACACAATTTCTCTGGTAAGGAATATGAGACCTTTAGGAAGTCAAGATTTATCTCATCTTGGAACAAATCTGATCAGTTCAACAGATGCAGAAAATAGCATAGATGCATAACATAATGAATACTATATTTTATGTGAATATATATTCATGGAGATAAAACTATTATCATGCTTCAAATATGAAATGTTAAAACAATATAGTAGGAAGTGAGGCAAAATACCCATTTTTCTCCGTTATTATTTAACATCTCTAAAGCAGGATTAGGAAATGCAATCAGATAAGAATAGTAAGTGGCGTAATCATTGGTAAGGTAGAAGCAGCAAAATTATCTTAATTAGAAAAATAAAATTATGCATTTTGAAAAATCAAAGGTAAATATGAAATATGAATTTATATAAAATTTTATGTAATACAAAATATATAATTAATATATCCTGAAAAAATAAAAAAAATCAAAGAAGAAATACTATTAACAACATAAAAACATAAACTGCTGAAAACATTCAATTATGAAAAGGACTTTTAATTCAAGAATATTTGCATTTGTTGCGAGATATGGACATGATTTTATCTTACAGATATTTTTACTTTCAAGAATTCAGCTTTCTCTTTTGACTGAAAATTGGAAAATTTAGAGCAAAATGTGTAGTCTTATTTTTATTCACTGGAGACGACTTTGGTGTTTTATATGAATAATATGTAAAGTAATCACTACCTCAATCCCAATCTTTCCCAGAAATGCTCAAAGAATTTCTACAACTAACATTTTTTAACGTTTGTCTAGTACTTCACCATTAGGTCAACTTGCTCTCTGCTTGCATAGAATTGATTTTGCTGTCAGTGTTCTACTTTGACTTTCAAACTCTTTTAATACTAAAGCATTTAGTTTTAGTTTTCTGCTGGTTTAAACAAATCAACCACACAGACCAAGTACACACTGTAAGACAGATATTCTAAATGTTCTAATGTGTTACCAAAATTAATCCTAAAAGAAGTTTGCATAAAGTGTTATATCTTTTACACTTTTACAGAAATTCCAGACTTTGAGAGATTAATATATATATGGTACAGGTTTATTACCTTAATAAATACATAGAGAAACTCAGCATGCTATAAAATAAAACATCAACTAATTAAGAGATATGTCATTAGAAATTAAGACCGCTTCATTATTTGTTAGGCATTTATTGTGCTCTAATAATTTCTAAGTCATTAAGACTAATAAATCTTTGCTATACTAAATTATCCTAAAACATGAGTTTTTTATCTTCACTTTTAGAAATGTAAAACTTGGGACTAAGGGTAGTTATCTGGCATTTTTTCCCTTATGAAATAATATATTAATTCACTTTTACAGGCTTGTCACCTTTTAACTAAAATCACCATATCTTTACTACACCATATCTTTACTTTTCCCCTTATCGAGTGGGAAAGAGAGGATTGAAAGGAAAGCCTGTGAATGCAAAATACTATTTTTAAGTACGTCTCAAAAAATTTTATGTGTTTTTTCTGAAATATGAAATTAATTTTATAGTAAAGCCACAAATAAAATATGATATCTTTCTGTCAACTTTCAGTTGTTGCAACAAAATACCTGATAAAGTCAACTTATAAGGGGCAAGGTTTATTTGTCTCATGATTTCAGATGTTTCAGTTCAAGGTCACTTGGCCTCAAGAGATATTTTCTTTTCCAAGCTAATTTCACACTCTGCCTGATGTAAAGCCTCCCTCTTAAAGTGGGATCTTTCACCTTGGTGGGGGTATTTTTAAAATTTATTGGACCGGTGAGATAACTCAGTGGCATAAGCGCTTGCCTGGAAAGCGCGAAGTCCTGAGTTCGATTCCCAAAACCCATATACAAAAAAAGGGCCAGTGATATCGCTCAGCAGCATGGGCGCCTCCTGGCGTGCGAGGTCCTGAGTTGAACCCCCAGTACCCACACACACACAAAAATTTATCTTTTCTCCTCAACTTCCACACTGCTTTTCCCATGTACTTGAAAGGATTTTTATAATATTTGATATTTCTTTTTTTTTTTTTTGTGGGTACCGGGGGGACGACCTCAGGACCTCACGCGCCAACAGGCACCCGTGCCGCTGAGCGATATCACCGGCCCCTTTTTCGTATGTGGGATCCGGGAGTCGAACTCGGGCCTTCGCGCTTGCAAGGCAGGCACTTAAGCCGCTGAGCCGTCTCACCGGCCCAATATTTGATATTTCTGAGAGAATGGATCTATATTTTCTTCAATTTTTATTTTTATTAGTGCATGTTTGCAGTAAATAATGATTACATTCCTCTTGGGGAGTTGGTACATGTACATAACACACCTGAATTCTCTCATCCTTTTCCCCTCTCTTTCCTCCCCTCTCCCCCTATCTCCTGGTCAATGGATCTTGATGATATATTCCTAAATTTTTAGATATAATTTCAGCAAAACCACTTACACTTTTTCAGGTACCATAACTTTGACTTACACTTATTTTTTCCTTTTGTTATGCATTGTAGGTGAGCAGTAATTAAAGTGATATTTACTATAATCAACACTGTGTGAGAAAAGAGTACAGGCATATCAGAACTGAAGTTGTGTGCAGTGCTAAAGCGGAGAGCCTAGAGCAGAGGTCCCCAACTCCAGGGTCTGTTAGGAACTAGATTGCACGGCAGGAGGTGAGTGGTGGCTGGCAAGGAAGGGAAGCCTCCTTTGTATTTAATCTGCTTTCCATTGCCTGAGCTCCAGCTCCTCCCAGAGCAGCTGCTGTGTTAGATGCTTAGAGGAACACAAACCCTGCTGGGAACCATGCGCGGGAATGGTCTAGGTTGTGCCCTCCTTATGAGGATCTAATGCCTTATGATCTGAGGTCAGCTGATGTGGAAATGCTATTGCTGGACAATGTAATTATAATGTATCACAGACGTATACTAATAAAAAATAGAAACTAATCCACCCACTTCCTTCCCTGTCCATGGAAAGATGGTCTCCCACAAAACTAGTCTCTAGTGCCAAAAATGTTGGGGATCACTGACCTAGAGGGCTAGTCCGTACTCACCTGATTGTGCACAGTGGAGATTTTTGTGTATGAAGAAACGTGTGTTAGCACTAAGATTGGTAAGAACTTGAACATGAGCTACGTATTTAGTACAGAACTAGTTCGAATCTTCAAACCACTTACATAATGCATACTACCTCGAGATCAGCTTTAAAATAAGACATAGTAAATTATTGATAACTTGAAAGTTTGATTCCTTGAGCTTTTGCAAAACTTACAGCAATTTACAGTCTAATGTCTAGCTATGGAGAAGGACTGCGGTGTATTAAAGTCTCAAAATACCTTGCAGGCAGAGGCTAAAAGAAAGCAAAAGGATTTTTGATCATTTCTGTTTCACCATCAAGGGTTTAGTCTTACTAAATTTGAATTTCTGTTTTTCTTTACATATTAGCGACAAATAATCTTCATGAATTGAATGTACTGAACACTCTTTTTGAATGGTTAAGACAAGCTATTAAATAAAAATTAAGTGCATCTTTCAGATAGAAAAATATGTCACAGAGACAAAATTCCTTGCTAGAAATTTACCACTTTACTAAGAAACTTCATGAGTCCACGCAATTCATGAGTTTCCAGACCAGTGAAGAACAGTATGAAAAGTGTTTTTAATGCTATTTTAAAATATATTTTCTAATTCTAATATTTGGTAAGTACATTTTAATGAATTATTTTATAATTAAATTGCAAGCAACTTAAGTTGCATTAACACTGAAAAACTAGTTTATCAGAGAAACGAATCGGTTTTTTAATAAAATAAAGTGAAATGCCAGGATGTAAGCAAATTTAACTTCAGCAAAACTACTGGTGCTTATCTGCTGGTTGAAACATGAACTGATGCTTGCAGGATCTCACTTTTCTTTTGAGTGTAAATTAAATATGTTATATTATAATAGAGTACTATAGAAGGTGATTTAACAGAGCTTGTGATACATTTTAATGCACTTTTATAGCTTGTGCATTGTCTAAGTTGAAAATCTATCAGCATCAATTGTCTCTGTAGCATTTCATAGAGGTCAAGGTAGTATAATGAAGTCTTCAATAAACCCTGTTTTGAACCATTTGCTCTGCAGAGCCCATAAACTGAATCTTATTTCTAGTCTGAATTGTTGGCCAAACTGTATTCATTAAGTGAAAAAATGAGCTTGATGTTCCTTTGCATCTTCTCAAATCTTTTAATATTTGCCAAATAATGAATTTCTTCTCCCATAAACATGGCTTCTAATAAAATTCCTTATCTAGAATATTCAACCCACAGTCTCCTTTTATCTTTCTGAATATTTTCTGTAAATGTCATTCTAACTTTTGAGCCATTATTTTTCTTTTTTAATAAGAACATTACTCGGATAACTTCATCATATTTTGTTAACATTTTAACTTGAAATCGTTCTTTACAATATCCACAGATTCCAGCACCACTCATGTGGTTTTCTTGTGTGTTTGTATATATACACATGTGTTTAAATTAGTGCATGACTATTTTATACATGTTCATATAATATGTATATAAAATAGATTGTATATTAAAACATTCCATGTATGCATAATGATATATAAGATACCATACACGGGTGTAATACTGTAGACATGCACATGTATACACACATTGCTCTATATAGTGCTTTAAAGTTTTTGTTTCATTTCTTTCTTCATAAAACCCATGTATGTTAAAATGTAGTTTATTCAGTTAACATCTAAGAATGCAAGTTTCAGTGATGTTTCTTTTTTCACAAATTGCTAGGGAAGTTGATTACAATTAATGTTTATAAGCCAAGTACTCATTCTAAATTATATACAGGTTTACTCACAAAATCCATGCATGGCAGATAAAATCAATACTCATAGCATCATTTTATATTTGAGCTTATAAGAAAATGTTAACTGGTCAATAATCCAACAGAAATTTTGAAACTATAATACAATCTGTCTAGCTTTCAATTTCTGTTAATCACTAACTATACAATAAGCATGGAAACAGTATTTCTGACAAGCTGTATCAGCACAGATATTATCCAAATCCACAAGTGTAGGTATTAATCCTGGAACTCGTGCCATAAACCAATCTTGGTGCCTCTGTCATGGGCCATTTCTAGGACATATATCATGGCCCAAAATAACAGACTTAATTGGGACTTGTTCACTTTCATTTTAACAGTGTAAAATGCAGACTCTTCTGAAGGACCAAACTTATCTCACTTATCTCTATCTTTGATGAGTCTGTTTGGAAATATTTCTGACATGCTTCCCATAAATATAAGATTAAATTTTTATTACTGTAAATAAAATATGAAAATAAATTACAGATAATTCTGGATATATACATATACACACACACACATACCTATCTACATATATACATATATACCTACACATACATACCTACATATATATGGAGAGAAAAATTATCTTTCTGTAAAAGGTTTTATAAAGGAAAAAATGGACCTCACATCAAACATCTATTATTTAAGGAACAGATAAAAACAATGAAATATTGATAAACATCACCTCTTTGGCTCACCGCATTTGTGAAGAATTCAGGTAAGAACTGCCCCTAGAATCCAGTGGGAATCTGAGAGAGAATTCTAATTTTGTGAGCATAAATGCATGTCTTTGAACAGAAGATAGAAGTCAAACTGTACATTAAAGGTCAGAGAAAATTTTATGTGGCCAGAACAGGGTAAAATAAGGCCTCTCATGCATTTAATTCACCAGAGAACTGAGGGTTCATATGAAAATATTTTTGGTATTGTTTTCCCTAAAAGTATTTCAAATTAATTGAGTCTACCTTGTGCTATAGGTCAATGGACAAAGATGAATGTGAAAGCCTTTGAGAATGATGATGACAGCATCATGATGCACATTTGCATATCTTCTTGCAGTTGTAGTATTTTTGGAACCTAAACCTACATTGGCACTTTGAAAGACATTACTTTTCTCTGGGGACATGAATTTCCCAGTATATAAAATAAAAGACAGTGAACTAGAGAGATCTTCAGGTTCTCCTTAACAATAATGTATATGACATTTTGATTTCACTTGATTATAAGAAAAGGAAAAGAATTTGAGCAATGTTGACAAGGAAAAATAATTTTGCAATAAATTATTTTTGATTTCTTAATATCTGGGTTGAGAAAATATCATTCAGAAGTGAGCACTTTGCAACATAATAACCAATCAATAGTATAATCTCCTAATTGGCAAACACAACACAAATTAAAAGCCTGAAATGAACTGCTACAGCTCATGACAAAATTATTTGGGGTAATTTAAATTAGCAAGGAATATGTGAAAAGAGTATTTTTTTATTAATTTCATTGGTATAATTTAGATATACATAATGATCACATTCAACATAGGGAATTCATACCTGTATGTGATATATCTTGATTCCTCTTTTTTCCCATTCCCCTATCCTCCCTTCAACCCCTCTTCCCCTCCTTATTTACAAAAGCTTTTGTTTCCATTTTTTCCTCCTTTTCTCATTTATTTTTCTTTTCCCTTCCTTCCTCCCCTGCCTTTCCCTTGTGCCCCTTCCCATTTGAACCATTTCTTCCTATTTCACAATATCTGTTACATGTTTTGGTCCTTATTTACATTTTCAGTTATTCCCACCAGTGAGACAATGCAATATTTACACATGTGTGTCTGATTTATTTCACTTAAGAGTATGGTCTCAAAGTGTGTCCATTTACCTAGGAATGTCTCAAATTTATCCTTCTTTAATGCTGAATAGTACTCCATTCTATCAAAGAAAAATCTTCATCCAGTCATTAATTGAAGAGCATTTGGGCTGTTTCCAAGATTTAGCTATTGCAAACTGTGCTGCTATAAACATGGGTGTGCATATATCACTGTGATATGCTGCTTTTAATTCTTTTGGGAAGATACCAACAAAGGGAACAGCTGGGTCAAATGGGACCCCCAATCCTAGTGTTTTGAGGAATCTTTACGCTGATTTCCACAATGTTTGCACCAGTCTAGCCTCCCACCAACAGTGGAGAAGGGTTATTTTTTCCCACAGCCCCTCCAGTATTTCTTATTAGTTGATTTTTTAATGATAACCATTCTTTCTGGGATGAAATGGAATCCCAACGTTGTTTTAATTTGCATCTCTTGAATGACCAGTGATGTTGAACATTTTTTCATATATTTATTTGCCATTTCTACTTCTTCATCTGAGAAATCTGTATTCATCTCAGATGTCTATTTTAGATTGGGTCTTTAAATTTGGGGCTGTCTAATTTTTTTCAGTACTTTATATTCTAGATATTAGTCCTTTGAGGAAAAACTGTCAAAATTTTTTTCCCGCTCTATGGGTTGTCTGTGAAGAGAGTTATTATAGAAACTTTCTACTACCTGAGCTTGCTGAACAAAAAATAAAAATAAAAACTCTGATGTAAAACTGCCATTAATACATGATTATTTCTCAGAATAATGAACTGAATTCAGAGAAAATTATGACAACATTATGTAAGAAGGTCTTTAATATAAGAAAATCACATTTCAGAAATTTGGAAACTGTTCTTTTGGAAAAAGAATATATTAAATAAGTCCTTTATTCAGCTGCTTACTACTTATTGAGAGGATTTTTTTAAGAAAATGATGATGACTTCTGAGATTTGTTTTCATATATATTTAATTTTTAGGGATGATTCTTTTTTAAGGCAAAAATATGTAAAACTGATTTTTAATTCAACACTGAAATTTAACTGTATCTTTAAAGAGGAGATGAAGACGGGAAGCTTTTCAAGAATGGGGCCAGGATGATATCTATTTAACACGTATTTTCTATTTCAATTTTTATTTTTGATTAGTATATGTTTGTAATACGTAATTATCACATTCCTCGTAGTAAATTGGTACATGTACATAACACATCTCAGTTCTTTTTCTATCCCCTTTCCCTTGCCTCTTTCACTTTCTCCATCCTTTGGTTTTCTTCCCTTTTCCAAAAGATCTATGTCTCTAGTTTCTATTATATATCTTTAATGTGCTCTTTAATGTGTTAAATTATTTATTACAAATTCAATTTGCCTATTAAATCTGTCAATAAACTGATAAAAATCTAATAATACAATTTTGTATAATCCATTCTTTGATTCATGAAAAGAATTAAGTGCTTTTGAGCTTGAATAAACTAATTCTCTAATATGAAAAATCACGTGGAAATAGTTGGATTTTTGTGTTTTTTTATTGTTTTTCTTTCATTTTCTATGTCATGGAATGTTTAAGGAAGAAAGGGAATAAAATAAACAATTGTAATAAAGTGGAGACAGGTTAGAAGTTATTCTTCTCGCCAAATAATGGAATAATTGACAAGAGGTTGAGATTACCTGGGGTCCCCTCTTCATAGTCAACTCATTCACAGACAGAAGTGACTTGCCTGATTTCCAGTGGACTATTAAGAACATAACACAGCGTCAAACAAAAAGCAAAGTTTAGGTTCCCTGTCCAAGTCCTCTTTCTGTTAAATCACAAAAAGTTCTAAACTTTCAAAAGCTACATGCAGCCACATTTTAAACTACGGAAAATTAGTTTGTAAGAGTCAATACTAATAATATGGTTATTCACTAAAATACCAAATCCCCTCCTTGCACTTTCACGTGTAAATAACACAGGTTTATGCCTAAATAACATGATTTACAAGGGGCCACAGACCCCCATAACTTATAGTAAAACTTGATTTTCTAGTAGCTCATATTTTTAATTGTAATATGAAAAATACCCCCATTGTACAAATATATTTTATGTGAATGCAGAATTAATTTATAAATACTATGAATGAGATTTTCAGATGACTTAACCTCAGAGAGAAGCACTATAGGAAATAACACATAATAAAAGTGAGTGTGATATGAGCATGCGCCTAGCAAATGCCTGTCGTGTCAAGTCGTGTCATACATAAATATATTAGTAGTTTAAGAAATGCTCACAAGTCTATTATTGGTGCTAACATTTCCATAGTTAAAGATTTATTCATTTTAGAGAAACGCTGTTATTTCCCCTTAAGTATGTTTTATGAAGTTAGAGTTGTCATAGCATGGACTTAGAAAGTAAACAAAACTATAACTAGAATGTATTTTCAATCTACTACTAATTCACACTAGGGATTTACATATTTCTTGAACTTTTTCAAGTGCATTTCCCTGATACAAAATTGAGAAGATGATAGCATCTAGTTATTATCTAGCTAGTAATTTAAATAAATAATGAATAAATCAATAGATGTATAAAACAGAACTACATCAGTGTTTCTCACAATGAATATGGATGTCCTCCAGTCTTTATTAGATAGGGACAATTATTATTTTAACTTCAGAAATTAGCATAGGGTAGAAAACATTTTTCAGATGACAATGGCTAATAAGTGGCAACCCTACAGAAAACACTGGTTTTATGTTTGAAAGCATTTGGTACATTCTTGTTCACAAAGACTGAAAAAGAAGGTGCTCAGCAAGAATACAGGAAATATATGTTCTAAATCATCCATGAACCATAAGTGTCATCTGAATAATAGCAGGAAATCTGGTGAAGAATTTTTGGCCGTGGTGTGAGTAATAATCTCCTGGAAGTGATAAATGAATTAATAGGCTTAATTCTCAGTAGTTAGGAAGATTATCAATGTTTAAATTTGGCAAAAAGTAGTCATGAAGTACCACATTCCATATATACTTTAACATGGACATAATTCAGAAAAAGTATCTCAAGCTTCAGAATAATAGAATTCCAAAATCTAGAAAGATACCCATAAACTTTATTTAGACTTATAAAAAGTGTGGCTCAAGAAAATTTGAGTGCCACAGTTGTGAATTTAAATGAAGACAATGTAAATAACTGACATTTGGAAGAAAGGGGGAACAAGTACATTTCTAGCCTAATTGCCTATATATGCTGTTAAGCTTAGATATTAAAATGAAACAGGTATAAAACAAATTGAGGACCACAAATAGCGGAGAAAATATGAGTTGCATAAAGGATTCTCACTAGAATCTTAAAATTCAGAATAAGAAAACCTTTGTAAAAAATATTGACAGGACTATTTGAAGGACATAAATGAATAAACATCAGATATAGAAACGCTATTTGAAGATAATAGTATGATATTAGTATATGTCAAATTTCACTATTTAAAATATTGGGTTATTTGGAAACAGAAACTAAATAATGGAAAGAAACACATGAGAGAAATTAGACGTTACAATAACTGTTTATATCTATCTACAGATATAGACATTTCATATGTGTACATAACTATGACAAATCTTTTTTTTTTTTTTTTTTTTTTTTTTTTGTACTGGGAATCTAACTCATGCTTGCCAGGCAGGTGCTGTGCTACTGAGCTATATTCCCAGCCCTATAACAACTCTTAGATACTATTATTCTTTTTTATTTTTGCAGAGTAGGA
Organism: Erethizon dorsatum; assembly: GCA_028451465.1. Classification (NCBI taxonomy): domain Eukaryota; kingdom Metazoa; phylum Chordata; class Mammalia; order Rodentia; family Erethizontidae; genus Erethizon; species Erethizon dorsatum. Next base: position 17,150,711 of record CM051824.1, read on the forward strand.
TTCAAATAAATTAAATGATGATGATTACATAATTCATGGATGCTAGAGTGGATTCTGAGCCTTATTAGTTCTGATTTCTAGTCTTACAGTTATGGGTTATTCCAATTTGGCTCTAGATTGCACTAATAGCATCTTTAAAGTAATGAGATATTTCAATCTTACTGACATATAGAAATGTCTGATGAATATCATTTACCTCGTTGTATGTAGACATGGTTGATATGGCAGAAATTGGAGGAAGTCTGCCTTATGGTGAAGATAAGAGAAGTTTTCTCGATATGTCTAACAGCCTGAAATTTCATCATGATCAGTCTTCTTAGCCTGGCCTCATTTAGGTTTCCAGGGGTGATACTGGTGTAGAATACATGGGACCTGTTCCAAAATATTTGTTGGTGAACTAATATGTATGAAATTTACAGGTGATTATCTCACTGGGTTGTAAAGAGGCAATGGCTCCGTTTTTTTTCCCCTAATACCCAATTGCGTCCCACCCACATCCCTTTCCATATGTTTCCTCATTATCTTCTCAGTATCTCTGTTTGTAGGTATCCCCATAAACTGTGTTCTGTTTGTGTTCAAAGCTGTGATTTTATGCACAATTTAAAATTCTCTATAGTACAAACATACAGCTATCTTAGTGGCTAGGTCTGGGGCAAAGACACCTACTTTATTCTTTTTTTTTTTTTTTTTTGTGGGTACCAGGGGTCGACCTCAGGACCTCGTGCACCAGCAGGCGCCCGTGCCACTGAGCGATATCACCGGCCCCTTTTTTCGTATGTGGGTTCTGGGAGTCAAACTCGGGCCCTCGCGCTTGCCAGGCAGGCGCTTACGCCGCTGAGCCATCTCACCGGCCCCACCTACTTTATTTTTGAAGCAAAAGAAGAAAAAGGACAAAAAACCAAAAAACCAAAAGCCAAAAAACAAATCAGAGACAGTGATCTTACTGGAATGTTAGGTACAACTTATCCTATTAGGTTGTGGTTGTTGAATTCTATCTGAATTTTAATCTTTAATTTTTGGATTTGGGGAACAGAGATTAAAGGCATTCTGAACACCAATTGCTTCCTTTGGAACAAGAATCTACAACTAGCTACTTCGTGCTAATATGATCTGCTGTTTCCCTTCAGAACCTTCAGTCTCCTGAAGTATTCTAGAGGATAAACAAGAGTCATCAGGTGACTTGGCTGATCAAGTTCAGTTGAAGTACAGAGTGGTGGCCCATGTTTTCATATGTGAGAGTGAAGATAACTGGAACTTTTCTGTGAGCTTGGGAGAAAAACGTTGGCACCAGCTGCTTTTGGTTTAGTTTACTTAAAATATAGCAAAGTAAGCACTGATTATTTGGTTGTTTTTGTTGTTTTGGTTACTGTTTTTGTTGTCCACGTTAGTTACCCTGTCTCACTGTAGTCTAGGCCAGCCTAGAATTCAAGATCCTCCTGATTAAACCTCTCAAGTCCCAGGATTACAGGTATCTGTCATCACACTTATCACAGTGAATGGAGCACTTATACTTAGTGCCAAGACGTTATCATAATTCCAGAACAAAAGCAAGAATTACATTGAAAATTAACATACAAATTAATCACAGAATAAACTAATGACTGCATGATTATTGTGAACCCTATCAAAATACTAAATTAGGTTTGGGGAACATCATAGAGTAGGTAAGACCATCCCAGCAAAGAAATAAATGAAAATCCAAAGAGCCTGGAATGTGGATGCAGATTATATGATTTGATTCAATTTTGAGAACGAACTGTGCAAACTGACAAAGTTTTGGATATAACCTTTCGAATGCTCTTGAAAAGGCACTGTAATATGTTAAGTTTTGGAGACATTTTATTATATCTATTGCTATGGCTTGGATTTGAAATTTTCCTCCAAAGATTATGTAGTCAAAGCTTATTCTCCAATCTAGGAGTGTTTACAGGTGGGGCTTTTGGGAGGTAATTAGTTTCTGAGGATTGTAATCTCCTAATTAATCACTCCATTAATGGGTTCATACCGTAATGGATTTTGAGAGAGGAGGGGCTTCATTATGAAAGCAGACTGTCCCTTTGCTTCTGTACCGCCGTGATGTAAGCGGCTTCCTTCCCTCCTGCCTTCTGCCTGGGGCTACTGCCTCCCCACACGCCTAAAGGCAACCAAGCACACCAATCATGAACTGAAACCTGTGAGAATGTGAGCCAAAATAAATCTTTTTTTTTTTTTTTTTAACGTTTTATCTCAGGTTTTTTTTTTTTTTTTTCTTCACAGCTACAGGAAACGGTTGCTTTACAATATTTCATGAACGATCCATAAAGGGCTAATGTTTGCAGGGGAGACTGGGCATTGGAAACACACACAGAAAGGAACCGAAGATTTCTTACTGCTGGCTAAATGTGGGTTCTTGGGACATCAGGGATCCAGGTATTCATTTACTTTCACACATTGGGGGAGTTTTCTGCCATTATTTCTTTAAGCTCCTACCTTTATCTCCATCTCTGACCCTCTGAGACTCTCATAATGCATACATTGTTATCTCATGAGTCACGTAGCTTTTCTTTACCTTTAAAAAAAAAATTCTTGTCCCTGTGACTGAATATTTCAAGTTATTTCTGTGACTGGACAATTTCAATGATCCTTTTTTCTGTTTTAATGGGTCTGCTGGGGCAGTGCTCTATCAAAATTTTAGTTCGGTGTCTTTAGTCTACAGCTTCAAACTTCCTGTTTGTTTCTTGTTTGTGTTTTCTGTCTCTTTATTGAAACTCTCATTTTGTTAACGTATTACAAATTTTTGCTTGTCTCCCTGTGTTCTATTATAGCTCGCTGAGATTCTTTAGGACAATTATTTTTAATTCTTTTTCAGGCAACTCTAGGGTCTCCATTTCTATGTGGTAAATTACTAGATAATTATGTTCCATTGATGATGTCATGTTTCCATGATTTTTAAATATTTCTAGTAAAATTGCATTGAGATCTGTGTATTTGAGTGGTCAGATACTATTTTTTAGTGTTTTTTTTGTGTGTGGGTTTTTTTTTTTTTTTTTGAGACAGGGTTTCACTATGTGGTTCAAACCAGCCTTGAACTCACTGTGTAGCCCAGGTTGGCCTTGAACGTGCAGTGATCCTCCTGCCCAAGCCTCACCAGGGCTGGGATTACAGGTGTGTGCCAACACAAGTGGACAGACTTTTATTTTTAGAGGAAGAACTTCATTTACAGTTAAAATCTGGTAATGATTTTAAAAAAGAAAAATAACACCGGAAGCACAGAAAACAATGCAAAAATTGACAAATGACACAATAAAACAAACAACAGAAAAAATAGGCTAACTACAGAATTGAAGGAAACATCTATAAACTATATACGGGATTAATATCTAAAATATATGTGGAACTCAATCAGTCAGTAACAAAACAGAAAAAGAAAAATCCACAAAAGTACTTAGTTAGAAAATGATGTCCATAAACATTTCTCAGACATACAAGTAGACAACCAGTATATGAAAAGTATTCAACTTCACTAATCATCCAGGAACCATGAATAAAATCCACAGTGGGATGTTACCTTATACTTTTTAAGATGACTATTATAAAAAAAAACAAAAATATAACCACCAAATGCAAAAATATGGGAAAAAATAAAACTATGGAAGTTCCTCAGAAAATAAATATAATTGCCACATGATCCAGCAATTCCATTCCTGAGTACATTTGCAGAAGAAAATGACATCGTTGTCTCAAGTAGATATCTGTTCTCACATGTTCATTTCAGCATTATTCAGACTAGACAAAATATAGAAGCAACCTAAGTATCTACCAGCGGATTGTTTTATATATGTAGAGCTGCAGTGCAATATGCCATGTGAAATAAGCAAGTCATAGAAAGGCAAATGCCACATAGTCTCTCTTATATGTAGTGGAATCTAAAAATGTGAAACTTACACAGGCCTTGATTGAGAGGGACTGGTTTGAGACATAAAGGGAGATGTTGGTCAAATAGTAAAATCTTCCTGTATGCCAGATAAATAAATTCTGGAATTCTAACATGCACAAGGTAACTATTGTTAACAATATTGTATCCTTCACTTGAAATTTGCTAGGAGGGTAAATCTTAAGTGTTTTCACCACACAAACAAAAGGGTACCTATGTGAGGTGATAGATATGTTAATTAGACTCATTGTGGTTAATATATCAAAATGTACACATTTATCAAATCATCAAGTTGTACAACTGAAAGTTGTACTTTTAAAATTGTCAACTTAACTTCAATATAGATAGAAAAAGCACACTAAAGATAATGCTTTATAGAGATTTTACCAGTGTGGAAAATTTATCCTCTCTTAGGTGATGTAGGTTGATGGAAAGCTATTGTTTCCCAGATTACTCTTAAAATAGACCTGAGATACGTAGTTGTCACTAACTATATTAGGAAAGAACAGTTTCCTTTACAGTACATGTGCAATGTGAATTGAAGTTGTTTATTCATTGGAATTGTTAGCTTAACCTTTTTGAATATAGACTGCATTAATTCTAATATAAAGGCAACTGTATACTTTATAAGAAAGTTTTTCCTACATTTATTTATAGATGTAGTTGCTACACATACACACACACACACACACACAAAGATGGACAGTTTGTCTTCATCTTCTTTGAAAAATATATACAATAAATCTTGGTTATTTGTCCAGGAAAGCAAAAAAAAACCTCATTTTTTGTCTGTGCCATAAGAGTTCAGCACTCAAGGAAGATGCATGACCACAAGTAATTCAGGGCCAAGAATATACCCTTTTAAACCACCTTTGGCAAAGCTGTTTATGTAGATTGACACCTGGCCTGTCATACCCATTTATTACTCTACACATTTTTACTACAATTCATTGCTTCTTTTTGGTCTTTTTTTATTTTTTTCATCTTTGACTTTGCAGATGAATTTTCAACGCACGACTACAACACACCAGAGAAGTAAATGATGTTTATATTTTGCTTGCAAAATTAGCGCTTGAGAGAATCCCTTGCCTCTAAATTGATCACCTCATCTAGATTTTCAGATGAGAAAGACAGTGGATAGCTTATAGGAAACCCAATCTGTTTGGGTCAGAGTGATAGGATGGAGGTATAGTATAGTAAGGAGGAATATTACAAATGGGGATTTGAAGGACTCCTATAACCTAAGGAGATAAAAGCCATCACTTTACAAATGCAATAAAACCTTGCTTTGAAAATTTTTAAATTATAACTATTTAATCGATATGCTTGTACACGCATAAGGAAGAATTTGGATATTTATTGCTTATTGCTTTATGATAATTTAGTCTTTTTCTTGTTTTTTTTCAATTGATTGGTGCTAGAATCCTAAAGATTCATTTGTTGAAGAAGTTAGTATCTGTGATCTTACATTACCTTTGAAGGAAGTGTTAGGTCCTGTTTTGAGGGCGTTATCATCCCCTTTAGGAGGAAAAGTACTAAGCTGCTCTGACTGTGTGGTGATGATTACAAGCTATTATGCATGTGAATATGCAATGTAAAGATCTTAGTATTAAGTGGATTAACTGATAAAGACTTTGAAAGAAGTTTGGGGAACCATCTTCAATAAAAAATAGAGATAAATTTATGGTAAAAGTTTTCCTAGTTAACCATTCATACTGGCACAGGCCTGTAATTTTAGCACTCTGGGAGGCTGAAGCAAGAGGATCTCAAAATAAAATGCAACTTGTCAATTTAGCAAGACCCTGTCTCAAAATAAGAAATAGAAAAGGGCTAGGGATGTATCTCAGTGAGAGAAAGCTCTGAGTTCAATTCTTAGTGCCACTAAAAATAAATAAATAAATACCAAATTTTGCTAATTTTGTGGAAGTATTTTCCTTAAGTCAGGTTTTCTAAAGTAAACATGTCTTAAAATTAGAATTTTATAGGGTACTCTATGAAATTCACTTAAAGAAACTGTGGAAAACACAAATATTCATTTTTTACAAAATATTGAATACATTGATTTTATTGACATATTATCTATGGAAGATAACAGAACAAAATGGAATAGGCATGGGTATTAAAATGAAAGACACTTAGATTCAAATTCCAAGTCCCCATCAGTTTCATTATCTCAAAAATTCAGAAAATTAACTTGACTCAGGCATCTTGAAAATATTGACTATGATCACATATATAAAGCCCTGTGTTCCTGGCACAAAGAAGATACCAATTTCTGTCTGCTTTTGTGTCTATATTTCCACAACTATGTTCTATGAATCAATGGTTCTAATACATACTTTGCGACAAGTAGCATTTAGAAAGACTTCATGGAGCAAACTTGGTCCATGTGTTCATCTATTCCAAACATACTCACTGAGTATCTTCTGAATGTCGCATACTCTTCTAAGTGTTAGAGATTCATCAGAGAAATAACTATGAAAAAGACACTAACATCATTGCACCGTTGTACAAGTGTATATAAAATAATAGATTACATAAATGCTATAAAAAAGTAAGCCAGGAGAGGAGGTAATAGGAAGACAGTTGTTCTAACAAACAGTAGGTATGAAAGCGTTCTATAAGTATGCTATTTGAGCTTGGTCTTATTTGCCTGTCTATGACTATCCCAGAATCAATTCCTCAGTGTTTTATAATAAACTATGTTTATAAATAAATTAAGTAAAACACACTAATTTTAATCACAGTTAGATGCATTTTATAACGATTCACAACCCAATACCACAAAAAGTATGGGACATCTGCGTTACTTCTAAAATATTCCTTCATGCAACTTTGTAGTCAACTCTCTCACCTCAGATTTAAGGTGTTTACTGATTTGATGTTAGTATTTATTCATTTTGCCTATTCTACCACTACATGAAAATGAGATGAATAAAGTAGGTACTCATGCTTAGATTCTTCTTTTCTATACAGGATTTTTTGAGATTCATCTATGTTATTTATGATTCAGTTAAGTCATTGCATTATATCATTGAGTAGGATGTTTCTACTAATCTACAATAAATTTTGTGTTTTGATAATTATAAATAAATCTAGTAGCCAAATTTGTGCACTAGTCTTGCAAGGGCATATGCTTTCATTTCTCAAGAATACCTAGGCATGCCACTGTAGGGACATGTGATGGATTTATGTTTCTAGTCTGTGTGTTTTGCTTTCAAGACTGTTGTTATTTTGAACCCAGTGGTTCCTTGTTATGGGAGGCAGCCCTGTGGCTTGCAATCATTAGCGACATCCTGGACTGTGCCCTACTAGATGCCAGCAGCCCTGCTGCCAATTGTGACAAACAAAAACAACTCTAGATGTTGCCAAATATTCCTTGGGAGACAAAATTAGCTCCTGTTGAAGACTGATTTAATTGGCAGAAAAATTCCACATCGTGTTCATATGTTGTGGTATGTTTTACAGACCCACTAACAAATATGGGTTTCTTAATATTCCTCATAATAGTTGCTATTGTCAGATTTCTTAATTCTAGTCACTCTAAACTATAGGGTTTTGCTTGTATTTCTTTGGTTTCTAATACTAATTAAGTTTATTTTACTGCCATTTAAGTTTTTCTTTTTTGAATTATCTTAAAATACTTGAGTGGTTTGTTTTTTAATAAAATTTTTATTGAGACAAATACAGACACACATTCAGTTTTAAGACAAAATACAGGGAAGCCCTGTGCTAAATTTACTGTTTCATGAAGTGGTGTTTTCAAATGTATAGTATAAGAACCAAGAACCAGAAGAGATAGTTTATTATTTTACTCCAATTTCATTAGCTTTCTATGTATTATGTTCTGTGCATATGTGTGTGTGTGTGAATTAAAGGATTTAGTCTAAAGTATTTTATCAGGTGTGTAGGTTTGTATATCCCCATCAGAGTCAAAATGTTTAACAGTCCCATCACCACCAAATCCCTGTTACCCTTTTTGACATCTTTTTTCTCCCTTTCCTCTAAAACCTGGAAACCATAGTTCTCTTCTCTAACTCTAGAATTTTCTCATGGGATAGGAAGATTGGAGGAGGAGGGATGGAGGGGAAGAAAGTAAAACAGGATTTAAAGAAAAAGAAGAAACAAGCTGTGGTAAGTACATGTAACCACTACCCAAGATGATGGTAAACAGCATGAACTACAAACATGTAACAGCAAAATAAAATAAAAAATAAAAAAAAAAACTTTTATGCATGAAACCACACAACTTGTGACCTTTGGACTTAGGATTTTTTTTTTACTTATACTTTCCTGTAAATGTATCTTTTTATCAATATTTCATTTACTTTTACTGATGAGTACTATTCCATTGTATGCTTTGCCACAGTTTAATGTTAACATGTTGAAGGATTTTGAACTGTTTTTTCAGTTTGAGGCTATCACAGATAAAGATTTTTGAATATTTATGTTCATATTTTTGCACAAACATAAGTTGTCAAATTTATTAGATAATGGCACTGAATGCCACTGGTTGGGTATATGGAAATTGCATGTTTATTGTTATAAGAAACTCCTAAAGTTTGTTTAGAATGAGTGCATTATTTTTTTATTCCCACCAACAATGTATGGGAGATTATGCTTTTTCCTTTACTTTCCAGTATTTAGTATTGTCGCTTTGTTTAATTTTAACCACTACAATATTTCATTTGTTTTAATTCACACTTTGATTTAATAAAAATAGGTAACAAAGTGCAGCATTTTTCATGGGTTGATTGCCATCAGTGTAACTTCCTCTTATAAATGCCTGTTTAATTCTTTAGCCCATTTTTCTTTTGCATTGCTTACACTTTTTACTTTTAGGTTTTGAGGGTACTTTACATATCTTAGATAGTAAATCTTGCCAATTGTCTTAGTTATTTTTTCATTGCTGGGATAAAATACTCAATACTCACAAATTAAAGCAAGAAATGTTTGTGGAGGTTTCACTCCATAGCCTGCTGGTTCCAAGGCAAGGGGGCACAACAAGGAGAAATAGTTCTTGGCATGGCAGGCAGGAAGCAGTGAGCAATTAAGGCAAGAGGGATACACATATATAAATATAGATGGAGATAGAGGTAAAGTTAGAGGTAGAGGTAGAGAGATAGAGATAGAGATAGAGGTAGAGGTAGAGATATAGATAGAGCTATATCTCCAGACCATGCCCATGGTGACCCACCTCCTCCCACCAGGATTCACCTCCCAGCATCACACCCAGCAATAAACCCATCAGTAAACTAATCCAGTATCACACACCCGGTCCAGTCACCCCCCAAAAGCACCACCTATGAACACATGGGGCTCTGGGGGCGGATCTAGATATAAGCCATAACATCAGGTATGAGTATGTGGTGAGGAAGTATCATCTGAATAGTCCTTTATACAACAAAGGTTTTTCTATTTTGTTTTGTTGTTCTTTAATTTAAACAACATATTGACTTACAAGAACTGCCACTACAAATATCACAAACTTGGTGGCTTAAAATGCAGTCATTTATTCTCTCACAGTGTTTCAGACCAAACATCCAAAATCAAAATATTAGCAGGGATACAAGTGCTCTGAAAGCTCTAGCAGAGAAAGCGTCCTTCTCTCTCCAATGACCTGGGAGCTCTAGTCTACCAAGGCTTGTAGCTCAAAACTTCAATCTCATTCTCCTTCCTCACACGGGCTGCTCTTTCCTCTGTATATTTCCTCTGGTCTAGATGTGTCTTTTAAGAATATTTGTCATAAGTATTCCTGGATAATGATCTCATCTCAATATCCTTAATATCCTTAATGCAATTATTGATGCAAGCTTTGTAAATAAGGTCATGTTTACAGGTTCAGGAAGAGGAACATATCTTTCTTGGAGACACTGTTCAACTCTTTTCAATGAAGTCCTCTTTGTCAAATTTTCCATTGAATTTTTTTTTTTATGTATAACTTTTATCATTTGGGGTTTTCTGTTGTTCATTTGCTTTAGAGAATTTTAGTTGCTTTTTTGGATCATTTTTGTGATGACTGCTATGAATCCTCTTCAGGTAATCTTAACATCTGGTGCCTCTCAGTATTGGTATCACTTGATAGTAATTTTTCACTTTGGTTATTTTCTACGTTCTTTGTATGACAGTTAATTTTTTATTGTATCCTAGATATACTGGTTACAATGTGAGGAGAAAATGGAATATATTCAAGGCTTTTGTTGAAGCAGGCATTCATTATTTGACTTTAGCATGCAGAGTTCCTACATATATGTAGACTGTACTTCCTGTGGTGGCTTAAATTTCAGATCCTTTCTGATATGATTTTGGTGCCCTTGGCTTATCTGGTGGTGCTAGGAACACTTTCTGGTCCTGATATTGTTTGTTACCTGAGTCAAAGAAAAGGAATTCTCTAGCTTGGTCCTGAGGGACTTATTTTAGGAAGGGGAGTCCCAGGTCTAAAGGTACAAAGAGGCTTCCTTCGATGGAAATATTTTATGTTGGTATTCTCTTGACCCCCACTCCCTGCTTCAGCAATGTCCCTGGGAAGGTGAACAAAGTTTTAGACATGTGGATCAGAAAGGTGTCCCAAAACCAAATGTCTAGTTGTGGCTATCTTCTTCCTAGGGTTTTACTGTACCATGCAGTACTTGGAGGAATGTGTATATTAGGTGTCGAGAAAAAGAGAGTGCATCTTCTTGTGACTTATTGCTAGTAAATCTCCTGATCGGTTATTTTTGCTATTAGATTCAACAGATAGGATATGTAATGCACTCTATTGCTGCTTTGTTCCCCCTGTCCTGGAAGCCTAGAAAGTTTGTCTTATCATTCAGAGCTCTCCATTGATCAGCTTCTTTGTCTCCAAGGTTAATAGTTCTACTCAGCATGGAAGGCCAGGGAGAAAAAAAAAACTATCATGAATTTGCCCAAACTTGAATTCCCAGTTCTACTGTAGAGCAGTTTTTCTTTCTTTCTTTCTTTCTTTTTTTTTTTTTTTTAATGTGGGTACCGGGAGTCAAACTCAGGACCTCGCGTTTGCCAGGCAGGCGCTTATGCCGCTGAGCTATCTCACCGGTCCTGTAGAGCAGTTTTGAAAAAGGAAAAAATAATTTTGTCTGTTGTAGTGCAGTTTTAGAGAATTATATATGTTCATTCATATGTCTGTCCAGCACCACTTCCTTCTGTCTAAAGAATTTCTTTTAACATTTCTTGTAGAGTTGGTTTACTCTAAGTAAATTCTCAGATCTTCACCTTTTACTAGAAGTTTTCAATGTGTACAGGATTTTGGGTTGATCGGGCTTTGCTTGCTCTTTTGTTGTTGTTGTTGCTTCCTCCTGATCAGTTTAAAAATGTCTATTGTTTTAGATTGCATGGCCCCAGGGAAAAGGCTAATACTTATTTATCAATTATAGTGGTACCTCAGTTCATGAACTTAGTTCATTCTACCATTCTAGGGAAGATGGCGGTGGTCTTTTTCATCACCCATTGTGGAGTTTCCAAATGGAAACAAAATTCTGCTTATGGCTTCTGTTTGCAATCAAATTGTTCACGAAAAGAAGTGTTTGTAAACCAAAGTATTACTGTATATGTTTTTTTTTTTTTCATCTTTCTTTGATAATATATGTCTTGGTTTTTTGCACTTTAAGATGGCATGTTTCGGAGGGTATTTTTTTTTTGTGGGTACCGGGGGGTCGACCTCAGGACCTCGCACGCAAGCAGGCGCCTGTGCCGCTGAGCGATATGACCGGCCCCTTTTTCATATGTGGGTTCTGGGAGTCGAACTCGGGCCCTCGCACTTGCCAGGCAGGCGCTTAAACCGCTGAGCCATCTCACCGACCCAGTGGAGGGTATTTTTAATTTTAATTTTTAATATTTTGTCTTATTCTATCTGGGGTTTTTGTGCATGTGTGTCTGTTTATATGTTCAAGTGGTGGTTGAAAATTATAGTGAAAGTTTAGGTTTTAAAATATTTATTAGAGTAAAAGACACATGGCCATTAATGCCCTCAACCCTCTGCTCTCATCTTGGGACACTCTTTTCCCACCATTCTTGCCACTTTATGAGGCAGTTCTAGAAGTCCTCTGTGGCTGCCTCCATGTCCTGAAACATTCAACACTTTTATTTTTCATGGTCATTTTGGATTTTAGTGAAGAGCCAGAAATCACACAGTGCCAGATCCAGTAAATAATGTGGCTGTGTACACAGCATAATGGTTTTTACAAACTTGATTTTCAGCTGGATGATGCTAGGTATCAGCATTCACTGTATTTTTGATCATATTCTTAAAGACATTCACGAAAGAGGACTTCTAGAACCATTAAATAAGTGTGTTGGGGGTTGTGACTGTAGGGGTTCACCAAGAAAAAACCTAAAAGAGGTGTGAACTTTCTGTAAATCTACGATTCCTAAGGGATTTACGTTTTAACATCAGCCAACATTTGGTCTTTAATCATATGATGAAACAATTAAGCTGAATTCTTAGTGGCACCCATCATGTCCAGGGGCCTGTCTCTTAGTTAAGGAAGTCCACTTGTCATTTCTCACAGTGATGATTCTTAGCTCCCCTAGGCTTCAACTTAGTTGGATGTCATGGTAATCCAATTATTCGATGCATTCAAGCAAGTCATTAAATTTAATCTATCCATTTTCCTTATTGGAAGGGCAGGAATAATAGTTTGTCAATCCCCTTATTTCTGAGATAAGAATGTAAAGTTTTTTAAAATTTTTATGTAGAGATATATTTAATAATGCAAGAAGATGTGATAAACCAACCACTGAACCTATGAATTATTAGCTCATTACAAAAAGTATCTAATAATGTACTCTTCTCATTCACATTTCCCTGTCTCCACTAAAATAAAAACAATATTAAACTGTGTCTTTATAACTTTGTTACAATTTAATTTTAGTTTCAAAACACATACACAGAGAAATCTACACAAATATTTTAAATGTATCTCCAGTTGGACAATATTTTGCTTTTCTTAACTAATTTCATTTTTCTACTTAGGCATTACACTGGTTCTTGGTTATTCACCCAAGAAGGATAAGTTCATTGTGCTTGAAAATTTCTATTCTCTTCTCCAGCATAAAAAATAGTTTTGTGTGTAAATGTAAAAGAAGACATTTTCAAAGGAATTAATTAAACCAATTTATAGGCATAATGATCAGAAAATAGAGCTTATTTCACTTTGAGTCTTAAATATTGAATTGATTTGGCTTGCATAAATTCAAAATATTACTAAAATTTTATCTTTCTTATTTTATCTAATATAATCAAGAAATCTTTCAAATTAATAATTTACAGAAAGACAACAAAATTTAATGTTATAGGCTTTGGAAAATTTAAGCTGTATGACAGTGGTATTTTGACATGTACTTTTATTTTTTTTTATTTTTTTTATTTATTTATTTTTTTTGTGGGTACCGGCGGGTCGACCTCAGGACCTCACGCACCAACAGGCACCTGTGCCACTGAGCGATATCACCGGCCCCTTTTTCGTATGTGGGATCCGGGAGTCGAACTCGGGCCCTCGCGCTTGCAAGGCAGGCGCTTACGCCGCTGAGCCATCTCACCGGCCCACTTTTATTTTTTTTTACTTTTATTTTATTTTATTTTATTTTTTTTGGTGGGTACCAGGGGGTCGACCTCAGGACCTCGCGCGCCAGCAGGCGCCCGTGCCACTGAGCGATATTTTCGGCCCCTTTTTCGTATGTGGGTTCCGGGAGTCGAACATGGGCCCTTGCGCTTGCCGGGCAGGCGCTTAAGCCGCTGAGCCATCTCACCGGCCCGACATGTACTTTTAAACAAGGAAGGTTAAAGGTAATTCAATTGTACTTTTAAAAAATTAAGGCTTTCATGTTTTACTACCATATAAACTTCTATTGAAAACATATTTCTCATAGCATTTATGTAGCTGCCCATATAATTTTTGGAATAATTTTTCTTTTAAAATTTGAACATAACATTCTATTCACTTAACCTTTATACATACATGCGTAGAAATGGTATTATACTAAAATGTTTAAATTCTAGTTAGGATGTGATAATTAAATCCTAAATATCATCAGAGAATTTTCTCATTCTCGCTTCTCTGTCTAGGAGTGTAGTCAGATCAGTAAATCTACTGTGCAGATTGTTATCATGGTACATAAGGATTAGATACTATTTGAACTAGTACAAATATATTTTGTGGTTTAAATTTAGAAGATAGGGCCGGTGAGACGGCTCAGCGGCTTAAGCGCCTGCCTTGCAAGCGCGAAGGCCCGAGTTCGACTCCCGGAACCCACATACGAAAAAGGGGCCGGTGATATCGCTCAGCGGCACGGGTGCCTGTTGGCGCGTGAGGTCCTGAGGTCGTCCCCCCGGTACCCACACAAAAAAAAAAAAAAAAAAAGAAAAGGGCTGGTGATATCGCTCAGCGGCACAGGCGCCTGCTGGCGTGCGAGGTCCTGAGTTGAACCCCTGGTACCCACAAAAAAAAAAAAAATAATTGGAAGATAACAAGTAGGTTGTAGAAACTGATTCTCCACGGAACTGAGTCCCGTTTATAGTTGAAAGTTATTTTAATTATCTCTTAGAAGAGATCCTATGCATGAAATTCCAATATATCATTCACCATACATTAAAAATAAATATGCCAAATGTCAATGCAAAGAAATTCACAGAATCATGAAATATACAAATGATGGACATTGTCAATTTTATGCATAACAATCTGGAAAAAGTCACTTAATGGAACTTGTTATGCTTTTATTCTGAATCATACATAATGTTATCTTAAGCACACACTTTCACTAATGTTTAGTCAAAGCAAATAAAACCCAAATCATTGAAACTAGCAAACATAAGACACTGACTTTTTAGCAAATACTAGGTGATACGAACTTAAACTAAAGCTGCAATCTGCAGTAAAACAGTGGTCGATTTCAGAGCATGTGCTTATGTATAACAAAATATATTAACATTGAAAAAGTGTTAAACCTTAGAAATAAATTCACTCTAACTTGCTTGTGCTGCAACTCCAGGAGAGGAGTGGTGCTCCACCTGTGCTATATTATGCCTAACAAAATAAAGACTCCTTTGCAAACTTTGAGCTCTGTAGAAATCAGAAATCAAACCAAGGCTGGCAGAGTAATTGCATTCCTCCCCTGGCCATTTTGGAGATAGCATGGTATTGATGAAACATGGAGGTGGCAAAACAGACATCATGAAATGATTTCGCATGTCTGTTGAAAGGATGATTGGTTTAGAAGTGGTGAATATTTGTGAGCCTGGGTTTCTCAGCACCACTTTACTGGTGCTTTCTGCAAAGCTTTATCTCAATATTGAAAAATAAGAATCAAATCATTTTATGAATTAACACTAACTCAGGTGACACTGCAAGGGTGCTTGGGTAGGCTAGGCAAGCCATTGACACTGAAACTACCTTTAAGTTTCAGATAGTGTACAACACCATGGAATTATATTATCTCATAAGTTAGAAAAATATTGTAGGTAAAAAAATGGTTTCCAACTATTGTTTACAAATATTATAAAATATATATGTTCATCTGAATATTTTACAAAGAGAAGCTAGTTGTAAAATGGCATATTCATTCCCAATAGTCTCACACTTTGCCTTCTAATTTAAGTGATTCCAAGTTTGTTAGCTCTAAAAATTGACTTCTACTTTCCACATTGTCCTAGCCCTTGGCTATCAAAACTTTCAGTAATTTCATACAAGAATTGATGCCAACATTGACTCATTATTTACTTATAATCCAAACCATGTGCTTATTGTTTGGATTTATGGTTTGGATTTAATATGTCCCCTAAAACTCATATAAAGGTGGAGATTTAGACAGTGATTGGAACATGGGGTGCTATGCTCATCAAGAAATTAATGCAGTGATGAATTTATAGCTGAACATGCTGTTAGTAGGTAAGACCTAATCAGAAGAGGTGGATCATTATGGGTGTGACATGGAAGGGTGCATTCTTATCCCCAGGTCCTGCCTTCTTTCTCTACTTCCACGGTACCAAGAGTTGAGCAAGTATCCTCTGCCAAGCCCTTCCATCGTGAATTTTATGCCTTAGAGCCAAACAATCATGAACTAAATCCACTGAAATGATGAGCCAAAATAAAACTCTAGTTCAATTTGTAGGTGTGATATATTTTGTCCCAGTGACAGGAATGTGATTAATACACATTGATGACATAAAAAGAGATCTTCCATCTAAAAATCATTTGTTTAAATTGATGACAAAATATTGAAAAATATTTAAATGGTCATTGTCCTTATGGCAAAACCCCAAATCATTTATATGTATTGTAAGGCAATTCAGGTTTTGATGCTAATCTATATTAATCTAGCATCCTCCCTCATCACTTCCCAAATTGTAGTTTTTGTTCCCCAACTACTTTCATTTTTCAATATAATGTATTTTTTAATGTTCTTTGAGTTTATTTTCTTCTTTTTCCTTAAGAGATGTTTTTCTCATTTGAACATTCATTACTTACACTCCTTTAATAGATTCTATACCAAGAAATCACTGGGATTCTTTTGTGAACAATGTGCCTTTCAGAATACCATGTCATTACTACTATTTATTATAATCTTGTAATTTGTCAATTTTTATTTTATGTTCTCTTATTTCTTTATATTTGAATTAAACAATGAGTTCCTTTGAGGAAGTTTATATTCTTAAAGTTTGATTAGCACAGTGCCTGGCACAAAATAGTACATATATATGTTTTTGCTAAAATTTAAATGTCTGAATTTTAGTTCTGGAGTAATTTGTAAAATCAGAATTCTCAGGTTCAATTTCCAGTTTCCTTACTTAGTAGTTATCAGAAAATGTATAACCTCCTGAGTGTCCATTTCTTTGTCTGTAAGATGAGAATAATCAGAGATCACAACACCTTGAACTGATTAGAGGATTTAATAAGAGTGTAGCTAAAAATGCAATTGGTATTATTATAATTAGTTTTAAGGAAAGGTACCTGAGTAAATAAAATAGTAAATTTTCTAATGCAATTTAAATATCTGCTTGATTTCAATTATCCACAAGGAATACAACATAGAAATCATCATATGTATCAGATTCCTTATGTGAGTAAAACAAATTCATCAGTCACTTATATCTGGAAGCCTGATGATTCAGATTCACGATCTCCTATTTTGGAAAGGTACAGGTGACAGTTAATCTTGTCAACTTGATTGGCTTCTAAGGCATCCAGGAGATTGGCAAAGCACACTTCCATGTACATCTGGGAAGGTGACTGGACATGATCTTTATGACTATACCTGGTTCCTGGAACCTTCCTTTCTCTTGATTTGTCCTTTGGTTTTCTGGTTGCAATAAGGTTAAGCGCCTTTCCTCTGTCGTGCCCATCTTCTGTGATATTTCTGCCCTGGAGCTAGTGGCCCTTGGACTGAAACCTCTGAAACTGTGAGCAAAAATAAATCTCTCCTTTAAGGTACTGGTATTTTGTTCCCATGACAGAAGCTTGACTAATCAACCGTGAATAATAAAATCCCTTTCTACAAAGTTAATTTTAAATATCCTATATTACTCTAGAATTCTCCTTCACATCTCAATACACATAAACACATGTACATTATTCTGCATTATTCTGCATTTTGCTATAGAAAAACAAATGATTCTCAACAACATTAACACATTGACAAATACCCTCACCTTATTGTTTTCATATGTCTTGATAAACTAATTCAATGGACAAAAAATTTGACCAAAAAAGTAATGATGGTAAAAATTTCCCCATCACTTCAAATGAACTTGATCCATCTATGCAAAGGTAATGCTTGAAGATCAGTGGAAAACAGTTACAGAAACTAATATATATTTAATTTGGCTTTTCAAAATTATCTTCTTCACCAAAATTCCTTCCTTACACTTATTCTCCTGTACAGGAGGTGTTTTAGTTACTTTTCTCTCATTGCTGAGACACAAAATTACCTGATGCCCAAAATTAAGGAAGAAAAAGTTTATTTAGCTCACAGTTTGTGGAGGTTTCAGTCCATAATTGGCTGGCTCTAAGGCAGCGTGGTGTAGCAGAGCAGCAACAGTTCATGGCAGTGGAATAAACAAAAGCAACAACAGCAAAACAGGGGAAGAGAGAGAGAGCAAGTCTCTTTCACTCCCTTACATCATATACAGGCTACCTGCCCTAGGGCGGGTGTAGCACTCACACCTACAATCCCAGCATTTTACCATGAATCAATCACAAACTCTAGAAGCCTACCCCCATGACAGCATGAAGCTTTGGGGGGACATCCAGACCCAAACCATAACAAGAGGCTAATGCAATGTATCTGATATTCACTGTATGAAGGGTCCATAACCTCATGCAGATCATATAAAAATCTGTTACTAATTATAAACTGGCAAATATTAAGTATAATTTATGCCAAGTATTGCACTGGTATCTGACCTACATTATATAATTTTGTATTTCTCAAAATGAGCTCCATGGGTCATTATCATTAACATACTCAGCTAAAACAAATATTATTGGCTCATACAAAAGGTCAAGTACTAAAAAATAAAATAGTACCAAAAATTTCTTTCAAATAAGTTCAATATTGTTAAGAATATGTATAAATAAATATATATAATACATTTACTTTAAGAACATTTAATAGCAGACCACATAACTAGTGTTACAGAGAATGAATGAATGAATGAATGGGGGAGGCAGCAATCCTATTGCATCTTCACATTCAAGGGCTTCTGCTTCAGCCTTTTTAGTCACACCTC
Organism: Erethizon dorsatum; assembly: GCA_028451465.1. Taxonomy (NCBI): domain Eukaryota; kingdom Metazoa; phylum Chordata; class Mammalia; order Rodentia; family Erethizontidae; genus Erethizon; species Erethizon dorsatum. The sequence goes on from CM051824.1 coordinate 17,169,367, forward strand.
ATAACTCTGATGAAAGTGCACACGTGTCTCACCATGGCCTACGTTTTTCTACTGTATGTTTTCATGTATCCCATCTAGAGGTCCAGCTTCCAGCCTCGCTGCCCAATTCTCCAATCACCTCCTTTTCTATCCCACCAAATGTTCATGGTTGCCATACCAACAACCTTCTTATCCAGATCCTCAACCCACAAAATATTTGCTCTTTTGTCACAAGGGCACAATCCTAAAAGTACAGTGAACTATTGCACTGTTTTTTCTTAGGCCAGTTTTCTCGTCCTCTTGATCATGTCACATAAACAAAAAGTAAAAACTAATACAAAGGATGCCAATGACAAATGACATTGAGAAAGCAACTTCCACATTATCTGTTTGTTCCTAGTCAATGCTCACTCTCATTTTTTTTTTATGTGGGTAGCGGGGTTCGAACTCAGGACGTCGCACGCCAGCAGGCGCCAGTGCCGCTGAGCGATATCACGGGCCATTTTTTCATATGTGGGTACCAGGAGTCGAACTCAGGGCCTTGTGCTTGCCAGGCAGGTGCTTACGCTGCTGAGCTATCTTACCGGCCCACACTCATTATTGAGGGGATATATTTGATAACTTCTCAATTTTTCCACAGCCTGCTTCTAAATATTTTTGTTTCCCATAATTTCCTCACAAGACCTTTCTCTCTACTAACTCTTTCTTGATGATTTAATTTTGCCTGAAGAACTTAGTCCATCTACGTGTCTTCCCAAGTTGTTCTTCCTTTGCACTAACTACTGCAAACTTCTATTGAAATATTCTAATGCTTCAAGCTAATATATTTCCTCCATTGCCTAAAGTTATGCTCACCATGATCCCGTCTTGTAGAAAAGCATGGATCACAATTATCACTGACAACTTCCTTTCTGTCTAACTCACATTTGACTAATCTCAGAACACAGTCACCATTTTAACCTTGGTCATTTTCAAAATTTTGTCTTCGTCTGTCTCTAATTTAGCAACATCATTTTACTAAATTAGTGCAGTAATTTCCCACAAGTGTCCTTGTTGTCTGTGATTCACTGTTCCATTTAATGCAGACAAATACATTTTAAAAAATGTAAAACTATTTAAACCACACCTTGTCCCAGTCAGAATCAGATGCCAACTCCTTAGCTGGCATAGCAACTTTCTTTTTCTTTTCACTTTTCAGCTCAACTCTGGATAACCCTTCCCCTTTGTGACTCTTCTTCATATCGTTCACCTCATTTTTCACCTAGCTAATATCTTCAAATATGTTGTCCTCAATTGCAAATATCATGTTCAGCAATCTTTCTAGACACCTAAAATTTCATGCAGTTATTTCATTTTGGGCTTCCTTCATATTCAAATCAAACTATAACTGTAAAGTTTATGCATCTTTTCCCAAGAGTAAATTTAAGTTTCTTTAGAAGAAAGATTACATTTTAATATTTTGTTCCCAGCTTGGAGCGCAGAATGTTGCTAATATTGTGTGGCTAATTAATGTTTCAGTAACAATACATAGTATTTATAAAACATTCATTGTATTTATTAGAAAAACCCTAAAAGGAAAACAATAGATATTTCTCCTTTAGCCTTCACCAAAGTAAAAGTAAAACATCTACAACTTGTACCTGAAATTTCAGACTCAGTATTTGATGCAATTTCCATTAAATTTTATCATATAAATCTATCCAAGACTTGAATCCCAAAATAAATAATTTTCATTTCCAATGCCATGCCTTTGACAGGTGAGTTACTTCAGACAAACATCCATTATTCAAATATTAATTCAAATATATTATATATATGCAAAGGAATTGAAAAACAATCACGAAGATATACAGATCTGCTCAAAATCTTATATTAGGGGCACAGTGTTATCTCAGTTACTTATATAAAATGGTTTTGAATTTAAAATTGTGTTCTGATGCTTGAATAATTTAAATTTATTTTAAAATGACTTGTGATGTACATCTCCAAAATTAATCTGCTCCTTAATTTTCCGCTTCTGTTTTGTTTTGATCCGAACATTTTCTACCTAAGCTCAGGCATTCCACTGATTTTGAACTTCCTCACGTGAGAAACGGGCACTCCAATAAATTATAACTACCTATCTTTGTTTAATAAGTATAAAGTAAAAAATAGATGCTTTAAAGATCCACAGGCTTATCTTGCTATTTCTTTTTCTGTTTTCATATTCACTATAGATCTCCGATTTGCTTTCTTAAAATACATTAGAGAAATGCTACTTCCATTAAAAAAACATCAAAGCTGCTACCGTACATGTTTCCTCTACTGGGACTTCTGAACAGCTAGGCCACACATACAACTCAATCATCTGGATATTTTATTCACATCTAAAATAATTTCTTTATCATAGATTAATTCTATGGCTCTTTCCAACATTATGATACTTTTGGATGAAATGTAGATTTTCACACTTAATAGTTAGCACTTACGTAGTAGCAGTTAGCTATAAGATTGTTTGTGGCAAAGTATAACAATTATTTTCTCAGAGTGTATCCATATAGATTAATCTCCACTCTCTCCAAAATTAGTTAACTGTTTTTTGATCAGTGCTTAGTTATGCACTTCGTATGGTTTCACAACTCTTTGCTTTGTGCTTCTAGTTGATTGGCTCACATAAGAACCAGAAAAGTAGAGACAGGTCATCTATAGGATATGAAATAAATTTTACCAAAGTCAAGTGATTATTCAGTATCTCCTGATTTCTACTTGGATTTTCAGTTTGCTAGCCCTGTAGCAGCTACATCAGCTCAGGCTCTGAAACACTAAACCTGTAATATTTTTCAGCAAAATACTGGCTTATCATGGGTAAGTTTGGACGTGTTTTGATCCTGTTTGGACATACATTTTTCTCTTCTCTTTATTTCCTTTTTCCCATTTAGTAAATTTATAGTGTTTCCTGTACCTGACTTCTTAGCTGTTTTTGTGCTATGACCTTGCCCCCACATATAGTGGGGTGCATATTCCAATGTCCATGATGAACATCCTTTCTTTGGCCAGCAGTTTTTTCCCAAATTATATTTCTAATAATAATTTCTAATAATAATAATTTCTAGTCCATTTTCTATTTAGTCTGTTTCCCTTCAAATACTTAACTCCTAAAGTTTCTGCTTTTTCTGTTCCACTTGATCAATGTTAGGGTTACAATGATTCTTTCTCAAACTCTGTGGGTTCTAACAAAGAAAAAAGGCCATAGAATAACAATAGGAAGATGAGGAACGTATTATCTTTTCTTAGATGAGTTCCAGCATCTGCCAAAGTAGAGCAATCTTGAGTAAGACTGATGGCAACACAAGAGTTATTGCCAATGATGAGCTTCCTTCTACCTTTACAAATTAAGATAATTTTGCTTACCTGAAAAAAAATATGATTTTTTAAGGGAATTATTACTACACATTTATCCAGCATCCTGAAGTATAAAATACTTGGAGTATAAGAACCACCCATGGCATCAAGGAAAATGCATGGGAGCAAGCTCTCACCAATTCGTGACTTGTCAACATGACTCTGCCCTATGCAATACGTCGAATGAAAGGAACTATTGCAACAATCAAGAGTAGGTACTGACCACGCCAGCCTAATATTCCCTTCAGCTTGACTAAATTTTTAACCAGATTTCTTTCTGACCATAGGCCTCTGTTTACTTTAGAAAACTGGGATTTTGAATTCTCTTTCTGCCTTTTTGAGATGTAAATCTATCATTCTGTCAGGTTTACAATCCCAGAATGTCCTTTCAAAGACCTGGGACCCATTTCTTTGAAATTAAATTTTCAAGAAAGATAGAGCTCCTATTTCCTAGTGTCTTTTTAGCGATAGGTAGAAGCCTAACTTTGAGAAGTTACAACTGGAAAACACAGGTGGCATAATCATATTGACCAATTTCTCCCAGTGTCCTGGCTGCTTTTTCATCTAGGTCACCCCAGTGTCTAAAAGTTCATGGCCTTTTGTTTCATGGCAATCAAATTCATTCTCTCTCTCCATGTAATATTCTTGACCCCTGTTGCAAGATCCTGCTGCAATTCCTCTCAGAAGGAGCCAAAAATGAGTAGTAGGAGAAACAGTTGGAATTATTAGTCCCTCTTTCCTGTCCCAGTGGGAAGAGAGGGAGTGTAGGCATGCTTTGTGAAAACAGGGAGGAGTAGAATGATCTTTTCTATTTTCCACTCCCAACAACACTGTTCACATTTTATTTTCCTGGAGCAGAATAGAGTCTAGATGTATAAAAGATATCATGGAGAGAAAATTAAATACCATGATTTTGTCGACTGTTTTAAATTGTATTTAGTTTGGGAGGAGATGTAGCAAGGTTCATGCTTCCAAACATCAAATGTTTAAAGGATTTAGAAAAGGAACATTCACATAGAAATGGATTTGAGACCTGTTTCATCCGTTCCCAGAGAATAGTACCAGAACTGTCATACACAAGTTGAAATGGAAAATGTTTCAGTTCAATAGCAAAAGAACTTTCCAAAACCCTGAAGTGTTCAAAGATAGACAATGCTAGGAAGACTTAGAGGTAGTGAGTTCACTGTCAAGGGCTATAAAAACAGTGAGTTAGGAAGTCTGGATTGAATGTTGAAAAGAGAATTAAAAAAACACACTTGGAGACACACCACGAACACAGACAGACAGACAGACATGCACACACACAATGTGTGTGCATACAGTAATTTTTTCCCTAACTGAAAGTTTTTCTGAAACTATTTATTAGGGAAATAATAAAATACAAACATTATATTAACAGAACATTAGAGAGACATGTTTTTATGCATTCAAACACCCTATGTTAGCAACTTATAGGCCCTATAAAGATGTAGGAATCATTTTTTTCCCTCCTGCATCCATTATGATCATTAATAGCCTTTTGAGCTGAAAGTGCTGCATGGCCAAATTCTTTTCTTCACTTTGCCTTCTTAACTATATCTTTCACCTCCAAACTAGATGAGGCTATACATCACAGGAAACATAAAGTAGATCAATGACCTTAAGAAACTCAGAAATGTTGGGATCTATGATTTTCAGCATAGATTAAAAATAGGATGACTTCAGATGGCCCTGTGGAATGACTCCTCTGGGAAGATCGGCCTGTGGCTATTAGTGTGATTTGTCCACTGTGTGGGGCCATAAGAAAGTTGTCAACTGGCATACAGAGTGTGCTTTACAAAGGACTTTTAGTACATATGCAACTATATACAATTATAAAACTAGGGAAATGAAACATTTTAACATTTTAATCTGTAGCTAGCTTTTAATATGGATGAGATTTTTATTCTGAAATAACAGTGAATAATTTTAGAGTAATATGTACATAAGTGAAACCTTATTTTGTTATAAATAGGATGATTTTGTTTCAATAGTTTTTAACTGGTTTAGTAAGAAAGTTAATGTTTCCCCTCCCCCAAATTCATGAATGAAAATGTATTATTTTTTCTTAGGGACCTTGTACTAAATTGTTTCCCATTTACATCTGCTGTGGTCTCCATGTTGGTGTCCAGCCCAAATTCATACGTAGGGACTTAATATTCTATATGACAATGTAGCAGAAAATGGCCTCCTCTAGCCAGTATACTTGAGGTAAAAGTTCCTGCCCCAGATCCGGTTGCTCCTGTCTCTTAGAAATGGCTGGTCACTGTGATGTACAGTTGGTCACTATGATGCACATTGTATAAACCAATCCCCAATTGACAAGCCATTCTGCCTCGGTACTTCCTGCTTGCTTATCCGATGTAAGACTTAGACCACCAGAGATCAGGGGTGTGATATTTTGGGAGTGAAACCAATCAGTGCCTGTTGATGTAAATAAATATACCTCCAAATCCTGGGTGTCGTTTTGATGTTTCTGCTTGCCATTACATCTGGTGCACTGGCCAGGAAGACCAACCATTCTGACCTCTTTGGTCATCAGTCGTGGCTCTGGTGGATGAAACAAGGACCTCTCCAGGTCCCAATGGGAAGGTGGGCCCTTGAGATTTCTTGAGTCCCTTTAGAGGTCTGAAGGAGGATTTCTGTCTCCCTGCTCAAGAAGCTCACATCAGACCCCAAAGGGAGGTGGACACAATCTGTCTGTCTGTCTGCCTGCCTGATTCCAGTAAGACCCCCCAGGGGCACCCCAGTTAGTCAGTCTGTCAGTCTTGCTCAAGTTTGAGCAGAAGAGCTTGATCACCTCTTGTTAATTATGACCACCCTCAAGGGAAAGGGGGTTGGAATGTTGAACCTCTGAGTGCCTGCTGAATGAATGTGTGAGTGAGTGGAATGGACAGTGTAAGCAATAGGCTGCTCTGTCTGTGTACTAAGACTGGGAAGCACTGGTCGCAGTGGCTGACTGGGCCCTCACCTGCAATTCTGTTGCAGTTGACATATGGCGTAGTGGAGGCCTCGCACCCTCCTTAGCTAAGTCATGCCTAAGGCCCTGTGAGGGGCGTGGCCAGGTGGGCATCTGAATGGTCTCTCTCTGAGAGGAACCCACCCTTTGTTGCACTGTCATTCAAGGCTAAACAACATACATTGTCGGGAGATAGAATGGGAGCTAATTAGTTAAAACCCATGGTCCCTGACTGCAGGAAAAATGGCTTTTATGGAGTTAAAAATAAAACCAAACCACCCTCTGCTTCTCAAAGAAAAAAAGGAAAAAGAGGCCCATTCTTCTTGAAAATTCTGCCTTGGCACCCTCTTCGGCTGCTGCAGTTGCTACTAACACCTATAGTTCCACTCCCTGCTCCCTATTTGTCTACTTCCAGCCAATTGAACAAGTTCTAGTTCATTGCCTGCATTCATCCACAGAAGCCCCCTGGAGACACACCTATCCTGGTCAGACAGCATCATCTAATGCCCACCTGAGATGACTGTCAGCAATTCCTTCTGAGTTCCACATTTTGACTGAGGAAAATTGGACTGTCAGCCCTGACAAATGAGTTGTGCCCTATCAGGCCTGAATAGATAGGATAGTCTGAGCTCTATCAAGTTGGCCCCCAAGAGCCCATGGTCATTACAAAAGTTGGTGGCAAACCTGTGACTTTCCTGGGAGACAAGGGAACAGAACTCTCTGCCTTCAAAATTTCCTTCTGTAAGAATTACCCTGCTTCTACCAGGCACAAACTTACAGCCTGGAAGGACATCTCCTTCACACCAAGCCAGTCAGCCTTGCTCTCATTTAACCCTGCACATTCAACTATGGCTGTTCCTGGGGGAAAATGATGCCCACATCAGCCTGAGACAGATCATCACCTCACAACAACCCTTGTTGCTGTCAGATGTCATGGAAAGTACAAAAAGGCATCCAGCCACACATCAGCCTGATAGACTATTAATCACCTTGGGCAAGATCTCCTTGTTCTCAACAATGCAGAAAAGATGCCTTCATCTGCTTGTGAGTTGCTCCTATAAGCCCCTTCAACTGGGAAAATCCTGAGACAAAAGGCCAGTTCACTTGAACTCAATTACCATAAGAAGTTAACTCTCCCACTTTGGCTCCACACCTGTGTACCCACCTGCCAACATGGGATGACTGTCTGCAACTCCTTCTGACTCTGTTCAATACTGAAATATGCTGCCTCATTTTAGATGGGGCCCAAGCCTGGTTAAAGTCAAAAGTCCAGGCCACTGTGGTTGATGCTGATGCTTGGGTGAACACAGCCTCCTCTGAGCACCTCCAAGCAGGGACTGTAATGTGACAAAAGACCATGGAGCCTTAGTTCAGCACCACACTGCTCTCCTGGCAGACCTCAAAGAGGGAGGCAAAAAGGCAATAAACACGTCTAAAGTTACTGAAGTTACCCACTGGAGCCCCCACTGAAAAAGTCTTCCAAAACAGATCCTGTGAGATTGATGGGCAGTTTTTTAAACATGAATTCCTGTACATGCCTGAGTGCCCTGTACCTCTCCTGGGATGTTGCCAGCCCCCCTCACTCTTGGGTCCACTTTCTTGGACTTGATATTGACTCTGACTCTACCCTGGGAGGAAGAATAGCACCTACATCAGCCTGAAATGTCTGATAATCATGATCCTGAAATTTTGAGAGACTTGTTTTCAGAAGTATGGACAAAGGACCCACCCCCAGGGTTTGCTATCAATCATGCCTCTTTGGTGATTGAGCTCTGTACTGAGGCAACCCCCACCTGCATCAAATAGTACACCTTTCCTGCCAGTAAAGCCAGTTCAATATCTCCAAACTACCAACGCCACTGTGATTGCCCTTCATATACATTGTCTCAGTTTTCTGCCACCCATAGCCTGCTGGTACACCTACCTGGACCTAAAAATGCCTTCTTCTGCCTTCAATTGGCTCTTGTTTGCTAGCCTCTCTTTGCAACTGACCTGGACTCTCTCCTAGAGGTTCAAAAATATTTTCCCTCTTTAAAAAACACTTCTGATTAATGACACTTCCAAGCTGCCTGCTAAAAAGACACAAAAGCTCTGCTACAATATCTGGTAGAAATTGGTTACAAAAAAAATCTACATATTTCTTAGAGCTGTTGGCTTCAATAAAATCTGGATCCTTGAGTTCACAAAACAATAATGCTTACTCAGACTGTCAGCCCCTGGCAGTGCCCAGTGGCCCACCTGTGCAAATACTTGGATTTGGTTGCTAAGGGCTGCCTCACCTTCGACCGAGACCTAACTGTCCATGCGCCACATCCACATGCCCTACTGGGATGAACTGTTCTAAAAAAATGGACTCCCTAACAGATGCTGAGTATACCCTGTTTACGGATGAAAGTAGCTGTTTTAGGAATGAAGTCCGACGGGCGAGATATTCTATAGTCACCTTGGACAAAAGTATTCTGGCCAAAATTCTCCTGCAGGGATGATCTGCATGACAAACTTCTGCTTGGAAACCTGCCATCAGCAATGCAAAATAATCCAGTCCAGAGGCCTAAGCCCCCTCTGGGGATCCAACTGACTGAAACACCAACCCTAGCCAGAAAAATTTACCCGGCATTCCTGGGAGATCAGAGCCAGGTCTGCCCCCACCATTTGTTCTGCAAGCTCAAGCCGCTGTGCTGGCACCCATACCCCTGCAGCCAGCTGAGGCTTCAGCACCTGTGTCACTGGCCCTGACCTCCCATTCCCTACCTGTACTGAGAAAAAAGTTTATAGGGTCTTGCTATAAAAATATCATCCCTAGATGTGGCCTACCCTTGATCATTGGCAGTAACAATGGGCCTGCATTTGTAGCAAAAGTAACTCAAAAACTAGATTAAATAAAAACTACATACAGCTTATAACCAGTTAAAAGACCAGCTATATCTGTAGACATTCCTGCACACACATATAACCCAGTACATATTAACTACTTCTACAAGTTTCAGAAATCCAGCCTTAGACCTGCTGAAAAATTTACCTGGACAGCTCCTCCGAGGCTCACTCTGGAGAGACAATCCATGCATGACTGAAGCCTGAGGACACTGTTCACAGTATTGCTCCATACCTATTCCCCTTGAGTTTTGTGTCTTTTTAGGCTGCTTACCCCAGTCTTTGCTTCCCTGCCCCTCTGCTGCTGTGGCTTTTGTTAATTGACCTGGATTCTGCTTACCCCAGTCCTTGCTTCCCCAAACCCTGCTAGCTGTTTCTCTATGGATGGTTGATGCAAGAGAATAGAACAATCAATCAAACAATTGACCAAGATTTGATGAGCATTCAAGACACATTGGACACTCTCCTAGATCAGATTAACTCCCTTACTGCCTTGTCAGAGTCTTTCCCTAAAAACAACTTAGGAAAAAACTCTGTAATAAGATAATCTTGGGGAGCTTGGCTAGGGCCCATCCTAGGATCACTGACAACCCTAATGTTACTGCTTCTAGTTGGGCCTTGTCTCAAAAGTTCACATGTAATATGCCCAGCAAAGATTTGCTGGGGAAACTAAAAGAAGGGGGAAATGTAGTGGAAAAGAGCCCCGCCAGCCAGTATATTTCAGTTTTTTAGTTGCCCAGGTAATAGTTCCTGCTCCAGATCCAGTTGCTCCTGTCTCTTAGAAGTGGCTGGTCATTGTGATGCATAGCTGGTCACTATGATGCACAGCTGGTCACTATGATGTACATTGTATAAACCAATCCAGAGTTGACAAGCCACTTTGCCTTTGTACTTCTTTCTTGCTTATCCAATATAAGTCCTAAACCACCAGACATCGGGGCCTGATATTTTGGGAGTGATCCTGATCACTGCCCATCGATGTAAATAAATCTGCCTCCAAATCCTGGGTGTCGTTTCTGTGTTTCTGCTTGCTGTTGCAATAGCATTAAGTGGTAGAGATCTTACAAACTGATTAACTCATTTGATCATGATTTGGATGAGCCTTATAAAAGAGGCTTGAAAGAGACTCATTTCTTCTTCTACCATGTTAGGTGACAATAAGGTGCAGTATGTGGAAATAAACCTCACCAGACCTAGAATCTGCTGGTGACTTGATTTTAGATTTAGCAGCCTCCAGATTTCTCCGCTTTTAATTTGTAAGTTATCCAGAATAAACCATTTTGCTGTAGCAACCCAAACAGACAAAGCTGATGTCCCACCAAAATAAAATCTACTTTATAGTTCCTGTAAGCATCAACAACATTAATCAAACTTAATACAGAAATGAATTTTTAACTATATAAAATATTTTTAAAATAACTAAAGTAATAATACATAGTAATCACATCAGTGAAGAGAAAGCTTACTAGATACTACGGAGTACCAAGGCATGTTTCTTTTTAAGATCTGCATAGTTTATTTTTGTTTAAGGAAACAAGTGTGGTTATTGATTCATTCAGCCTTCTGATTTTTACTTCCTGCTCTGCTATTGCCAACCATTGCCAGCACTAGAATCTTTGCAGTCAAATTAAGGTAAAAATCCAATTTCACTTGAGGTTACAGTCTTTGGTTTTCTTATCTAAAGAGAGTCTCCTCTTCATACTTAGAATAATCTTGATTGCTGTTTCTATTCAGAGGCAGAAACAAGGGGTAAATTACACGATGGTTCATGTAACAAATATAAAAGCCCTCTTTCCTTAGAGTGTATAATTTTCCCATGTTTTGTAATAGGTTTTTTTTTTTGTGGGTACCGGGGGGGGCGACCTCAGGACCTCACGCACCAGCAGGCACCCGTGCCGCTGAGCGATATCACCGGCCCCTTTTTCGTATGTGGGATCCGGGAGTCGAACTCGGGCCCTCGCGCTTGCAAGGCAGGTGCTTACACCACTGAGCCATCTCACCGGCCCTGTAATAGGTTTTTTTTTTTTTTTTTTTTTTTTTTTTTGTGGGTACCGGGGGGTCGACCTCAGGACCTCGCGCGCCAGCAGGCGCACGTGCCACTGAGCGATATCACCGGCCCCCTTTTCGTATGTGGGTTCCGGGAGTCGAACTCGGGCCCTCACGCTTGCCAGGCAGGCGCTTAAGCCGCTGAGCCATCTCACCAGCCCCCTGTAATAGGTTTTCGAAGTCAAATATAATAGTTTTTGTTGCATGGTCTCTTAACATTAAATAACTGAGAGTAAATTTTAAAATTGTATTATTTTACAAATTTAAATTGGGAAAACATTTTTAAATACAATACATGGCTTGGAAAATATTATCAAAATATTATTAACAAGAAATTCACAAGGGGGCTGGTGAGATGGCTCAGCGGCTTAAGCGCCTGCCCGGCAAGCGCCAGGGCCCGAGTTCGACTCCCGGAACCCACATACGAAAAAGGGGCTGGTGATATCGCTCAGCGGCACGGGCGCCTGCTGGCGCGCGAGGTCCTGAGGTCGACCCCCCGGTACCCACAAAAAAAAAAAAAAAAAAAAAAAAAAAGAAATTCACAAGGAATGATATTTTTCTTATCAGAATGATGTTGCCTTTGGTAAATCATATGGTGTTAAAATTTGTATTAAATTTACATATATTTATTTTACTTTTGTAATAATTACTTCATGGGTGTATTTTTGAATGTGAGTACCTCGAAAGAAGCCTCCCTTCTTCTTGACAAAATTCCCTTGAGTTAATTATAATAGAGTTCCAGAAGTTGATAATCAAATAAGCTGATTACTTATAGATAAGTAGTGAAATTGAAATTTAATATTACTGATGAATAGAGAGGGTGGTTGGGGAAAATGACAGCAAGGAGAAAATTTTGAAAATTCTATTGATAAATGAAAATTGTGCCAGACTTCGGCTAAATTGTGAGTGATGACTGTTACCTTTTATATAGTTCCAAAGGTGAATAAAAATTCACTACAATTAAAATTTAATTTCCTGGGCCCATGAGATGGCTCAGCGTATGTGCCTGCCTGGCAAGAGCAAGGACCCGAGTCAGACTACCAGAACCCACCTACAAAAAAAGGGCTGGTGATATAGCTCAGCGGCACAGGCGCCTGCTGGCACGCTAGGTCTTGAGGTCGACCCCCGGTACCCACACACACACACACACACAAATTTAATTTCCTGAATTACACTAGAAACATTTTAAAAGATCAGTAGCCTCATCTGGGTAGCGATACTATTGTGAAGAATGCTGACTTAGAACATCTGTGTTATCTCAAAAGCTCTGTTGGAAATGGTGATAAAGACACTTTTGAATGTTCTTTAAGGTAGGCAATTCTTCCCTAGCATACACACACACACACACATACACACATTTTGCATGCATTCCTAAAGTTCAAATGTGAAGACTTTAGTCATCTATGGAATGCCTTTTCTGGGTCAAAAACATATTGTCTCTATTTTTATTCTTTCTGATAAAAATACATACATACATACATACATGCATACACACATACATGCCAGTGAATTGTGGTGGAGAAATGCCTGTAATCCCAGCACTCTGAGAGTATGAGCCAGAAGGATCACAAGTTCAAACAGCCTGGGTAAATTAGTGACTTGGCAAGACCATATCTCTACATAAAAGGAGAAAAAGAGACGGGGATGTAGCTCAGTGTGAAGGCCCTAAATTCAATCCCCAGAACTGCAAAATAAATAAATAAATAAATAAATAAATAAATAAATAAATACCACCATCCTTCACATACACTATTGCTCCTTTCCATGTCATTTTCAAAACACGATGTTAAGAAAAGGGTCTGTTTTCAGTTGCCTTATAACCTAGCAATATCTCCCCCTTTTTGTCAGAATGAAACCTTCCTTACTATATCTCTCATAAAATGTTATCATCATGTTCTGTAAGGAGATCATTTTATTGGAAAAATAGATTATTTCTAACACTTCTAATTAAGCAGATATATGCCTATTTACATGATGACACTTGGTTCAAGCATTAACGCCTTGGCTTCCACAGACTCTAATGGAAATCCATCTACCCAATTAGTTCTGCTCTGCACACTGACTTCGTATCAGTACCCAGGATCAACAGCATAAATAAACTCTTCAGTGGTTCACACTACTTATTTATTCAGTGGATAGAAACTTTTTATTTACTCTATGATACGTATTTTATTACTTTGTGAGTGCAAAGAAGCTTAAATAATTGTTCCTACACTTCAGGATCTTATAATTGAGAAGGTATTACTTTAAATATAGTGAAAAGAATAGTAGTACATTATTTTCTCCTTGGTTACATGTGGTAAATGCATACATTTCAATAAAGAATTATAGATATCACTTACAGAATGCTTACTATATTCTAGTTACTGTGGGAAATATTTCACATATTTAAATGAATTTAAAGTTCACAATATTTCTATGTATTTTGTAATAATTGCATCTTTATTTTACAAATAAATAAAAACATATTTAAGTTACTGTTTCAAAATTACATATATAGTATAAGGAGGATTATGATGCAAACCTAATTGCGTCTGGTTAAATAAGACTATAGCATATTCATATCCACAAGGTAATGAGAGCAATGTGTTGCTGAAACATAGAAGAGGTTGTCAGAATTCTTGATGGTAGATAAGTGATATTTTGTGAGTGAGGAATTGGTAATGATACCAGTTGAAAGTGAAAATGTGTTTGGAATATGAGGAGAAGAAAAACAGGCAATATTTCTAAGTATTTTTGATCAGAGAATATTAGAAAATCTGAGGGAGAGATGAGATTGAAAAGATGCATCAGGGAAAGTTAATACATGACCATGTAAAGCTAAGTAGATAGGACGCTATTATATAATTAATAGTAAAATTATACATTATTATTTAGGTAAATGACTTTCATTAAGATTATACTTATATTTTCATATTCTTGAGATGATTTTCTTTGGAGAAGAACTGCAAACCAGACCATGAGTATCATTTTTCATAGGACAGGCACACTGCCACCAATCACATGAAATAGTATGAATGCAACAGCTTAGGATAGTGCTTATCATTGGTTTTTTGTTTGTCTGCTTGTTTGTTTGGGTATATTTTTGCTTTTTGAAATTTAGGAAGTATACAATATCCAATCCAAACTTGAGAAAATTGAATTACCATAACAGATGCATATAATTTTACCAGTTTATCAAAGTAAAATGAGAGTGAGCAAGCAAGAGAGGAAGAGAGAAAGAAAGAAAGAATTATAAACAGAAAAGAAAGAAAGAAAGTGAAAGAAAGAAAGAAAGAAAGAAAGAAAGAAAGAAAGAAAGAAAAGAAAGAAAGAAAGAAAAAGAAAGAAAGGAAAAGAATTCTAGTATGTGCTAGTATCTGAGCTTCTAGTATTTGCTACTATTTGAGCATATGAAGGAATCAGGGAACTTCATGTACTACTGGTAAAAATTCACTGAACCACTACTGAATGGTAATCAAATTTATATACATACATGATGCATAATTAAGAACCTGAAGAAATATACATTTGTAATCTTAGGGGACAGTTTATCATAGAGATATTTTCATAAATTTGATAAGAAATACTCAAATATGTATATAAGTTCTTTAAAGTCCAACTGTGAGAACAACTTAAATGTCCATCTATACGAAATATTTGACTCATAATGAAGAGTAATTTTAGCAGTGTATGACCTGATATGAAAATATGTTTGTAATATATTTCCAAGAAAAGTAATATCATGAAAAGTAACATGTATAATATATCCCAAATTGTATTTAAAAGCAAAAACATTACACATATTTCAATATATATATATATACTAGAATTATTAAAATAACATTGACATAAGGACAGTTATCTTCATATGGGAGAGTAGATGCTGCAGCATTTAATATACTCTAAATTATATAATTCTATAATATTTAAATTTTTATAATTTTCATTTATTTTTAATTAGAGAAAAATATCTTTTATAAATCAATGTATTCTGTTTTTCTCTATATAGGGAAATAATAATAAAATTGTCTTGCTGAGCTCACAGGACAGTTGCCAGGTCAAAATAAGACAATATAGAAAGTTCATGAGCAAATATAAAGGGCTGTGCAAATATTACCAGGAAACTCCCTGCTTTTGTTCCGAAGAACTTTTGTTCTTAGGAATGAATGATGCTCAACACTATATATTTATCTATCTTTTTCGTATACTTTAATATAATGCCTTATTCTTGTGTTGCTTTCACTTATATAATAATTAGTTGTGAATGAAGATTATAACATTTTGAAGAATAATTGAAACAAAATAAATTCCAGCAATAAATTTCATTTTGGGTTATGAACAATCAAAATGAACTGTATTGATGTTTTTCAGAGAAAACATCTTGAAAAAAATGCTTATTTGAATAAGTTTTGAGTACAAGTTATTATTATTTTAAGAATAACAGCATTCCCAAGCAATGCTACCATTCTTTTGAAAAATTGTCTTGTATTATTTGCCTGTTACCAGGTTTATGCCAATAGTCTTCAAAGTATGGCAGTCAAAAGGATTATAAAAAGACTACAAGTTGAATAAATTTATTATTGATTTTTAGCTAGGCTTAAGTTCCACACATATATCCCAAGGTTATAATGTCTACATTAATCAATAGGAAACATTTTAAAAACTGAGAAACATATCAGTTATCCAAGTCATCCACTGTGTAGCATCACATAACACCATATAACAGAGACACCATATCATAAGACATGATCTTTCACCTCTCTTTCTGCAAGAAGATGCAATAATTCACTTGGAAGTATTTGATTTTGATGCCAATTAGTTGATGATGGACATTAAATTTGGCTTTTTGTTGTTTTTATTTTCATTCTGCCAAGATTTCCCTTATACATGAGTATAATACCAATGAATTCAATACCAGTGATTATAGATGTCTCCATAATCCCAGACCCTCCACAATACTTACTGAGCTTTCTGTCTACTGCACTCACTAAGACACTAGTGTGTTCCGGGGATATACAGTTTTGGGAAGAATAGAAACAAGTGGAATCAAAACTGAAAAGAAAGACACAGGGGCCGGTGAGATGGCTTAGCGGCTTAAGCGCCTGCCCTGCAAGCGCGAGGGCCTGAGTTCGACTCCCAGAACCCACATACGAAAAAGGGGCCGGTGATATCGCTCAGCGGCACGGGCGCCTGCTGGCGCACGAGGTCCTGAGGTCGACCCCCGGTACCCACAAAAAAAAAAAAAAAAAGGGAAAAGAAAGACACGCTTAGAGAAAGAGAAATTTTCCAAGAATAAAATCATATGAAAATATTGGGAAGTAAACTGGGGATTTCAACAAGTAAGGGACTGACTCATGAGGTCTAAAAATGATGAGAAGAATTAAGAATGGCTGAGAAGGGAATGTGACCACGAGAAGGGTGCTGTTGTGTTGTGAGAAGCTGCTCACAGTGGGGAGATTGGAAAGAGTCCAGAATCAGAAAAGCTAAGAGATCATTGGATGTGAAGAACAGAGAAGGATGGGAGGCAGCATTTACTCTGGGGAAAACTTTGAAGTATAAGCATAACTTTCATTAAAATTCTGAATCTTCTGAAAATGATGAGCAAATTCACATACATATATCTTTTTAAAACCTTATTTATGAAGACTTATGTTAGTCTGTATATTAGTGGTGCATTAATACTTAATATGCCTATGCCTGTGTGATAAATGTATTCACGTCCCAATCTTTATTGCCCTTCACACATTTAGGCAAAACTGCTGCAGCAAATTCTCTGTTTTCATTATTTTCCAAAGATTTTCAAATGTTCTGGTTTTCTACTTTGTTTTATACCTCTATGTTTTCACATAGGATTATCAAGCCTCTTGTATAACATAAAGAGCTTGCAATTTCAGGCTATGAAATAGAATTCTGGGAAAGAAATACAAAGTGATAACAGTGCCTATAGAATATGAAGTTCAGGTGGTGATCATCAAACAGTATAAATTAGGTCCTTTCAAACTCAGTGTTTAATATAGAAATAATGACACTAACTCTCGGGAGCACTCAACAAATTTTATCTCTACAGTTCCAAATTTTTAATAATTTACTGTTCTCAAATTATCATATTCATAACAACAAAGTTGTATTCCCACTTTTTCCATTTTAAAAAGTTCTAAACATTATGAGAATACATGTGAAACAAATGCTTTTGAATATTGCTCTTGATTAGAAATGACAAGCTTATTGCCTCTTTCTGTTTTTCTCCAGGCCCAGGAACAGAATGATAAACACCTTTTTGAGCTATTTTATCAAACTGAGAAATGGCGAGACAGCATCTGAAAAACAGGAGGGGAGGAAGAATGGAAGAGAGGGAGAGACGGAGGGAGGGAGGAAGAAAGAGAAAGAAAAAAGTTGGAGTGAGGGAAAGAGACAAAGACTGAGAAATGAGGAGAGGGAGGGAAGGGAAAGGAAGAAAATATCCATGGTATGGGTCCATGCTTCCACATCACTTTCATTCTTTTACTGACTGAATCTTTCTTTTACACTGGGGAATATACTGAAAATACATGAAACGAGATGTGTTTGGACTATGCATTCTGTGGCCATAGAATTTAGTTCTGATTAAGAGGCATGAATGAAGAAGTAAACATAATATTTTTAAAGAATCTTTTTTCTATTTGCCTTTTATGAATCCTGTTTAAGAGAGGAACTTCAATGTTCTCGCCAAAAAGAACACATATGTGAGGTGACGGATATTTTAATTAGCCTCATTTTATTGTTTCACAAGTATGCATGCAGTGATACATTATATTATACCCCATAAATCTATGAAGTCATTATTTTCCAATGAAATTCAGACAAAAGAAAATAAAATATAAAATGAATCCAGTGTGGAAGTGATGCTTTCTGCCTCTTGTGATCCTAGAGGAGTACACGTTCCAAATGTGGGAGAGGAACACTGAGCCACAGCTTGATGACACTGGGTGATCCATCAGTCTCCACGAGCTCCAAAGATAGACACAGTTTAGTCACTGGAACGGTGGTAACATACTACCATTATTCTACTATAATCATATGGAAAATAATGTAGAATACTTGAAAGCAAGAGACTCAATTATAAAATGTGACATAGTAGAACATAGAGTATATACTATTTTCTGGAATCATCATTTAACCCTACTAATTACTAAAATAAAGATTAGCTTCCATTATTAATATGTGCAAATCATTAATACCCTTTCATATCCCTTTTTGTCTTAAATATACTTGATTAACATTCTAGAAATTTCTCATCCTGTTATTTAAGGAACTCTGAAATATAAGCAGAGAATTAAAAAAAAACTAGTAGGAATGATACTAGTTGAAAGGTGTGAAACGAAACTATGAAAATTTCAAAACTAAATATTCCCAGTGACTGCTTTATCGAAGAGTAGTTTCTGTTATTCCATGAAAATATTATTTTTTATTTCACTTTTCCTTTTTGGAAATGCTTCACAAGTTGTATTCATTCTTCTTTTCTGTTCATTTTTAAAAAAATATTTACCTAGCATTATTTGCTAGACATGGTGCAGATTGATCCCTGCCTTCACTGACATTTTTTAGAGGTTGTGAATATTAATCTATCAATCATGAAAGTTATAAATATGCAGCCATGATTATAGCTGTGAAGATAAACTAGGAGTACTAAGAAATTTTGTCTGAGAGAATGGTCATATAAGAATTCTTTTCAATTAGAGGCTGGGCAGAAATTAATTAATCAAATGTATATATAAATTGGGCAACAGCATATTAAAAGAGTTTGGAATGGAAAGAGTTCATTGAATACTAATTACTTTATTAAGGAGATTTTCTAGCATAAAGAGAAAGAAAAAGCAAGTTGGAAAGGAAGAGACATCACATCTAAAGTGATGTAAAATTTCATACATTATATCTTTCTGCTCACTATGTCACTATGTTAGTTTCATCTTTATTTATTTCATTTAAATTTGGAAATAAATTTTTATACTCATAAATGTGTCATTTGTATAACTAAGTATATTTGCATACACACATATAAACACAGATAAAATGTAACTTTTAAGCAGCTTTTATGGATTATAACACTCCATGACTTTTTTCATCAAAATTAGGTGACATATTTTATATTAAGAAATTAACCTATAAGGAATAGAATTTGCATCTTCCATTTAGATTCAGTTAAATATTTAATGGGATAAAAACATATATACATATTACAAAAATACATTTACCAAAGAAGTGGGGCATTCTGTCATGGTATATGAAGCTGCTAAATATTTTCAAGTTATTATTTTTTACAGTTCATGTACAATCAAAATGCATATTATTACTATTTCAAAATTTATAAAGATTGAAAATAAATTTGAACTTTAGAACATTTTTCATTGGGTAGGAACTGTTATGGTTTAAATCTGGATGTCCCGCTAAAGCTTCGTGCGATTGTAGGTGGGGTTTTGGGGAGGCGATGGGAACATGGGGGTGCTATACTCATGGGTGGATCCACTTAATCCACTGATGAGTTTATAGCTGACTTGCTGCTCGGAGGTGGGAACTGAGTAGAAGAGGCAGGTCACTGTAGGCATGCCCCAAAATATTGTGTCTCATTTTCTGACCTCTCTCTTGAATCTGCTTCCTGGCTGCCATGAAGTGAGCGGCTTTCCTGTGCTGATCATGGAAGGACTGAAACTTCTAGAACATGAGACAAAATAAAATTATTCTCCTTTAGGGTTCTAGAGTCAAGTGTTTTGTCTCAGAGACAAGGCAAGTGACCAGCCCAGATGCTTTCTGTTATCTCTGTCTTGGCCTGGGATTACAAATTATTCTATGCTGCACAAAATTCTGAATAATGAAATATTTTTGATCCTTCAATACATTTTCAATAATTCAACTTTTTCTCATAAGTTATTTTGTCCGTGCTATTTCATTTGCATAATGTTTAGGGAGTTAAAACAATTTTGATTTCTTTTAAAGTATGTCAAATGTCTCACAATTCTCCAAAAGCCACATAATGCCACCGAGACCATGGAATCTTTTACCAATACCACAACTGGGGATCAAAATTTGTCTCACTTTTAAACATCGTTGCTTATTAAATTATCTCATGGTACTTACCTTACTGCCCTTCACAACCTTTATGGTTATTTTTAGTACCCCATAAAAAGATTAGTCATTAGAAATCGTCAACTCTATCAAAAAGGCACAATGAACTGTTTTGTACTAAGCATTGAATAATATTAAGCTGTAGTTTTAATGTAGCCTATAGTACATTTTTATTAAACATATGTGATTTCACACAAAATCACAAGATGATTTTAAATAGAATATCATTCTTAGAATTTCGAATCTATTACAAAGTAAAAATATAAAAAATAACTTGTAAGGTCAACAATACTTCTACAAACAACAATTGTAAATCCTTAAATAATTTGAGTTTGAATGCACGGAAAACCAACTCGTGGTATGGCTTCCATGACTCTTGCCTTCCTTGTCTGTTGTGTGCCTCCTTCTCATACAGAATAGGACTGACATGTGTGACCCACAGGATGTTGTAAACATGGCAGAGAATAATGTTTGAAGCTAGATAATCAGAGGACATTGTGGATCCTGCTTTGCCTTCTCTAGACTTTGTTATGGGGGAAGCTGCCCATTGAATTGTGTCACCACTGAGCCAGCTGGATGGAATGTCCCATGCTTACAGGAACTGAACATTCTGCCAAGAGCAGCAAACAATTGAACCCCTCCTGCCAACAGACATGTGATTACGCCATCTTAGAAAGGTATCCTGCAGCCCCAGTGAAGCCTTCAGTTCATGCAGCCCTTGCCAGCACCTTGAATATGACTCACAAAATACCTTGAGATAAAACCATTCGCCTGGGCTACTTCAGTATTCTTGACCCTCAGAAAATGTGGGAGGTAACACTCAGTATATTCTATGAGTTACTTATTAAGCTAAGCATGTCCTTTGTCTTGTATTATTTAACTTCAATGAGAATCTTATATTTGACAGATGAAAATTATAGAAATTTACCATCATGTTGAAAAATTTGCTAAATGATTAAGCCAAAATTCAAATATCTTCAACTTCTCCTTTAACCCAAATTCTGTGCACTAACAATGTCTTGCTTTAGGCAATGCATTTTCTTTGAGTTAGTACATACTGAAAAGGCTTATATTTTGTGACATATGATAGAAATTTATACATCATTGGGAAGATGTAGTTATTCATATTTATTGAAATGTAAGTGCCAAGATGAATATTTGCATTCTATAAGTATACATAAAAGTGAGAAATCACCATGTACTGGAGATATTAGTGAAATTTTGCTTGATACCCAACATTAAGCTAAATCTTGGTGGATGGTATGTGATAGGATAATAGAGGATCCAGAAATGCATTCTACAAAATATCAGGAATGACAATTACCTGCCTGAAAGAAAGAATTCCCATGCACTTTATGTTCAAAAGTAGTGGAGACATAAGATAAAAAATGCAGTTTAAAGTAAGAACATAGCAAGAGGTAAATAGCTTTTCAAAATTTAATCCTGTACTCGATAACAGTTGAACATTTCTGATGAGAAGCTATTTTATATAAGTACATTTTGAAGAGATCAATAGAAATATACATGTGAATATTCAGAAATAATTAAATTGGATAATGTAATCAGAAATGCATACACAAAATGTAGTTTTGTCAGTTTGTATAAAGAAATCATCCAAAGAGTAAGAAAGATTTTTTTTTGTGTTTGTGTGTTTGTGTGTGTGCATGAATTTGTGACATTGTGTCAGAGCTTGTGGTAGTATGGAATATTTGAATGAAAATGTATAAGAAGTTACAAAATTCAGGGACACATTGCTCTTACATCTAACAAACTTATCCATTAATTTAGAACATAAATAAAGGAAAAACATGCAAAGATATCATTTTAACTGCATATTTTGTGTTGCTATATCTCTTTTCCTAGATGATACTTTGATAAAAAATAATCATATAAATAAAATTATAACAAAACAAATTTTACCCAATAGCAAATTTGAATTTTATAACTATTATTGGAGAAAGACAAATTTGTCTATATAGGCATTTAAAGAATAACTTTAAATCATCAAATACTTGTCACAGAACTAAAAATACCAAGTATACGTGATAAATCTAAACCTGCCGAACACACTATGTCATTTATTTAGTTAAAGAGGAAACTGTAAGCCACTTTTGAAACATCAGAGATTATCCACCAGGGCAACTGACATGGTGAGTAAAGCAAAGATGGCTTGAGCTTGTAAGCCTAAGGGATAAGTGAGTTAATCAATAAAGAATCAAGTGAGGTGTCAGCAAATTTGAGGAGTTACTTTGGTTTGGTCAGGTGCAACGGGAATCCATCAAAAACTAATCTAATAAAACTAGCTGAAAGCACTACTAAAACTAGGATAGCCTTCTGAAGTGAGCACATACTTTTACTGCCAAATCTGTCACGTTAATTCATCTAGCTTTAAAGGAGTACCACCCCTTCAAATAGAAAAAGATTACCAAAGCAACTGGCAAGTGACAAATAAGCATTTTTAACAAAACAACCATAATCCAATGTGTCTTAGACTAAGATATAAGGAAGCCTAGTACTAAACATATGTATGCTTGGGTTAAACAATTTGTCATCAAAATTTTAAAATTAGGGATTAACATTTTAATTTTAATTTGAGCATATTATAAATCACTTATATGAAAATTTTATAAATGCATACTTACATTATTACATATTATGTTATAAAACAGTATATGTTTACATTTATCTGTTATTTATATGCATAAAGTCAATTTCATGAAATTTTTCAGTGATTAATATCATTTTATCTGAACAGTGTCAGATTTTAAATATAGTGAGAACATGAAAT
Organism: Erethizon dorsatum; assembly: GCA_028451465.1. Taxonomy (NCBI): domain Eukaryota; kingdom Metazoa; phylum Chordata; class Mammalia; order Rodentia; family Erethizontidae; genus Erethizon; species Erethizon dorsatum. The sequence continues at coordinate 17,192,490 of CM051824.1, forward strand.
AAATAGTCCAGTTCACTATTCCAGTACTATAAGAAACTATATTTAAATGTTATGTTGAAGAAACTGGATAATGAATAAAGATACATACTGAAGTACACCTGTTGTTTATTAAGTATATTGTGAAGACATTACAAAAACTATATATGGAGTGTAAATATTGTCATATGTATTACTTATAGATGAAACTTGTCTAATATATTGTTTTAAATTTTATCAATTTTACCAGAAAGTGGGCCTCTTTTTTTTAATACCTTCAACTTATATAGGTTTTCATTCTCCAGTAAAGAAAACTGAATTATTTGCATGTCAGTGCTGTGTGAAACCTTTTCATTTTTTATAGGTTGTAGCCCCAATTTTTGTATATGTTGAATGATTTGAAAGTGCTAATCTCTAATAGGCTCTAAGATAGCAAACTATCCTTCAGTTTGTGACACATGTAGTTCCATTTTGGGTCTTTTTACTATCTATTTTCTCTTCATGTATTATTGGTTCATTTAGGTTGCATTTAACCTTTCACTTTAGCTTTTGTAATTGTTTTAAAGAAATGGTAATTTACTGCTTATCAGGGAAATAGAAATCAGTCCAATAATGAGATATTGCCTCACCCTAGTTAGAATCGCTATTCACAAAACTACCACAAATTACAAATGTCAGGCAGAATGTGAAGAAAGGAAAACTTATGCATACTCTTAATGCAATTGCAAATTCATACATGTACTGTGGAAAACAATATAGAGATCTCCTAAAAAAGACTAAATATAGATCTTCCATATGATCCAACATCTTCGCTATGGGTTGTATATCCAAAGAAAAGAAAATTATTATATCAAGTAGATACTTGCATGCCATGCATTTTGCAGTAATATTCACAACACCTAAGATATAGCAACATCCAAGTTGTCCATTGATGGTCAAATGCAGAAAAAAGGTGGTACTGGGCCGGTTAGATGGCTCAGCGGCATAAGCACCTGCCTGGCAAGCGCGAGGGCCCGAGTTCGACTCCTGGAACCCACATACAAAAAAAGGGCCAGTAATATCGCTCAGCGGCTTGGGCACCTGCTGGCCTGCGAGGTCCTGAGGTCGACCCCCGGTACCCTCAAAAAAAAAAAAAAAAAGGTGGTACATATGCATAAGGAAGTATTATTTACCTATAGAAAATAATGTAATCCTAACATTTAAAGTAACACTGATGGAACTGGTGGTCATTATGTTAGTAAGCCAGAAACACAAAGACAAATATTTCTTGTTCTCGCTCATTTGTGGAAAGGAAATAGTCAATCTCACTGGAGTAAGAGTGAAACAGTGGTCAGTATGCACTTGGAAGTTCAGAGAAGTGTGGTAATGCCTCAAGGTTAGGTAAAGGACACCAAGAAGGCTAGTAAGGAGGTGCTACTTCTGATTTTCTATAGCACATGAGGATAGCATTTACAACAATTTCTATGAAAGTTCCCAACATGTAGAAAGGACTAACGTTCAAGGACATAGAAGTGCTTATTCTCAATTGGATGATTATACATCATATACATATAACAAATTATCATACTGTGCTCCTTAAATACCTAAAGATATCATGTCTCAATAAAAACAGAAAAAATATACATTTGTGTGGGAAGTTGTTGTATAAGGATTTTAAAAGTTGAACGGACAACTATATATTTTTTTGTATTTTGATGTCCATGGTGAACAGTAGTCTCAGAATTATTTTGGTTACAGTATTTAGTATTCAGCAGAAGAAAACAAAAAGATTGGCATGCATAACACCTTTTCCTTCTGTCTTAATAAATTTCTCCTTACATCTAGGAGAGTTCCCTACCATAACTCTATCCATTATTTTGAGATTTAACATCATGAGTTTTCTTTACTTCAGTGTTAGTAAATCATATTGGTAACTAAATTTTCTCCTTTCTCTCTAGATAGCAGGAGCATTAGGTACGCTGCTTCTTTTCAAAATACATTATTTTAGGAGACCAAAGCAGCTCTTATTTTCAAGGGCTTTTCTAAATAATTTTATAAAAACACTATATTGTCTTACTTTAAGCACTTTTTATTGAAAGAGGTACCTATTGTTATTTTCTTATTGATTTCAATTTTAGCACTATAATCATTTCATGTAATCCTATTGCATTGAGGCCCAGTAGATAATACTCTTTTTGATGGACAAGACAATATTTACTCATATAGGTCAGTGGGTAAGATTGTGGATTTTTGAACAATGCAGTCCAGGTAACATTTTCTGTCTTTTAGACTTACTTAAGTTATACCTTTCTTATGATGGGACATGTACTTCTCATCAGGTAAAAGTAAATGAAATATTGGACACCTACATGTATATATTTGAATACAAAATGTCTGAAGTATGAATATAGAATTCTTACAAAAATGTTTGATTAGAAAAATATATTTTTCAATTTTCTGGGGATTTATACATAGTTAGAGTGAAATACATGTCGTACGAGTGGTCATCTTGTCTGTCCAATGAACAATATCAACCCTTTGCAGAGAAGCAAAAATGAAGGAACCTCTGTGCATGACCCTTGAGGTGACAGAAGTACCTGTGCCATAGAAGTTTAACTGTTTAGTGATAGACGAGGTCTGTTAAAGCATTGAATTAAAAAAAGGCTATTAAAAAGGAAATATTTTAGTTGGTGAATGCATTGAAAATCTTTTCTTCTATGAATCTCTTTTACTTTAAAATATCAGTTTACTATCATCTAGCTAAGCATAGCAGCCAGAAAGATCAGTCTAAAATCAGTAAGTTCTAGTGAGATAATAGTAATGATTCAAACCTCAAAACTTACAACTGAGAATCTTTTCACTCGTCCAAATTACTTTTTCCAAGCATTAATAGAAACATATATTCTCTTTCATGGTACTTACATAGTTGATATAAATTGTAGCTTTATTTTGAAAATCAACTCAAAGGCATACAAAAACTCTCCATGTAGAAGGTGGGAATGTGATATCGTTTCCGTAGCAGTGATGTACCATAAGTACTATTACAGCATCTGAACAATGCTCAGGAAATAACACGGAGTCATAAAGGTTGCAATATTTGAGACTAAAATCTGACTTTGGACAACAGCACCAGAGAAATGGCAGGAAAGTAATGCTCAGACCGTGCTCTTCCCAGAAACACTGATTTAATGTGAAATCATTTTATGCGAAATCTAGAATACAGTTAAGAAATTGCAGCACCTTGAAAGACTGTAGAACTAAGAATGATTACATTGAAATGAGTAGTGAAAATTTTGCTTTACTCATATTAGCCCCTTCCCTCGAACCAACACAGGTTAGCATTGAGGGAGATCTTCAGGGCCATGGCTTCTCCTCTGAGGTGGGGTGGGATCCCACAGGCCCTGTTTCTGCCTTTTCTCACACAGCAGTGAAGAAATGTCTTGCACAGTGAAGGAACCATAGTAGTTCCCATGCACAAGGCATCTTGGAAGAAAGCAAAAGGAGTGGGCAGTTCCCTGCAGCAGGTATGGTTCTAAGGGATGGGGAGATGGTATAAAACTGAGGGTGCTCTCCCTGAATGGTGGGAGCTGAGCCGAGTAATCCTCCAACATCCCCATTCCTTCTGTGCATTCACCCAAGGGCTGGTTTCTGTCTCACAAAACAGGGTTGAAAGAAGCACCATAAGATGAACACCAGAGGAACTGGGAAGAAAAGGAAAGAGGCCAGGGTTCCCTGTAGCTGGTATTGTTCCTTGAGATAAAGAAGAAAAACAAAAGTAAGCTATGTCTCCCAAGGGGTTGGGAGGGTTATTTAAGATTATAATGGCTAAAATCTCAAATCTATGTCAGTAAGTGGACATCCTGATTCAAGATTCACAAAGTCTCTCAAATGGAATAAATTGGGAAATCCAAAGTGGGACACATTATAATCAACTGAAAAATAATTTTGAAAGCAGCAAGAGGAAAACAATTTGTTATAGAACATTTGTCTGCAATAAGACTTTGGGTGGATGTCTCCACAAAAACCTTGCAGAACTGAAGAGTAGGAAGATAAAATTAAAGCCCTGAAAAGAAAAGAAAAAAATCCAAAATGCTAACTCAGAAAGCCATTCCCAACTAAACTGTCCTTCAGAAATGAACGGATAAAAGACTTCTCAGAAAAAGAAAAGTTGAAGGAATTCATAACCTAAATGAACCTCACAAGAATTGCTGAAGTGAGTGCTACAAGTTGAAATATAAAGAACCTATGTAGCAATACAAAGGCATAGAAAACTGTGAAATGCCTGGTAAAGGGAAATATATGAAAAAAATTTATAAATCTGAAATACTGTAATCTTGACATGCAAATCATTTTGGCTCTACTATAAAGCTTAGAGGAAACAATATTAAGAGTAACTACAAGTATACAAAATTATCAGTGGACATACAATATAAAGAGATGTAAAGTATGTCATCAATAGCATAAACTGGTTAAGAGGTAAAATACAAAGGTTTTGTATGTGATTGAAGCTATCATCAGGTAAAATAGACTGAAATAAAAATAAAAACGTTTTGTAAGCTTCGTGGGAACCACAGAGTAAATTCCTATAAATATATATAATGATACACAAAAAAGAAAAAGACAGAAAAGTTTATCACCACAAAAAAAAAAAAGCTTACCAAAGAAAGACAGGAAAGAGAAATCACAAAAGAGATACAAAATAATTAAAATGCCCACTGTGTGTCCAAACCTATTAATAATAAATTTAAATATAAATGGATTAAACTTTTGAGCAGTATCTATGCAAAACTTACAGAATAGTTGAATGGATACAAACACAAAACAAAAAGTAAGATATAGCTATACATTTTGTTTGAGATTCACTACAGCCTGAAATTAAAGGGACAGAGAAAGAAATTCCATGCAATGAGTAGTCAAACAAAAGAAGGAATAGCTTTCTTCAGATTAGATAATCTAAATGAGAAGCTGTTAGAAGAGACAAATTCATTGTAAAGTAACAAAGGAGTCAATTCACGAGAAAAGTATAATTATAGACATACATGTACCCAACTTCAGCAGTACATAAAACTCATTATATTGAGCAAACATTGACAGATGTGAAAGGAAAATAGACATGCGATGATATTAAATGTTAATGTCCCACGTTCAGTATCACACACACACACAAAAATAATGTAGAAAAAACAGACTTAGGCAACACTATAAAATAAGTGGATCTTTCTTTTTTCTTTTCTTTTTTTTTTTTAACTTGTTATTTTCCGGTATCTGCATTCTGGATCTCAGAAAGGCTAAATTTTGCTGCTGATCACCACTCTACCATTTTATTTCTCTAAATGTATTTTGGAGAGACAATAGAAAGAACTTAATGGTTCTGGTATAATAATGTCATCATAATGTATCCTAAAATGCTGCTGCTCTTATTTCTATTTTGCATTTTTCCTATAAAACTTTATGACTTTTCCTATTAACATTCTGTAGACTATGACCTCTAAAAGACAACATAAGCAGTATGTTAAGATGGTAGGGCATCACCTATAGGACAGATTATGACACTGACTTCTAATATTAATGGTGACCATGATTAATGAAAGGTAGCCATTCTCTGATTGATATAGGGAAAATGCTAGGTGTCAAATACACAGAGTTCGTGTTCCCCAAAGCTGAAGAATGAATTCTAAGAAACAATAGAGGTTAAGAGTAGAAAAATTTATTGGAGAATAGGAATGGGGAATGGGAAATAGGAATAGCTCCTGAGAGACAGGAGGGGTCCCCAATGGGTTGCCCTAAAATAAGTGGATCTATAAGATATATACATAACATCTAAAAAGAAAATGATTTACATTATAGCAAAAATTGTACACTATTCAACATATACAAAAATTTTCCAGGTAAGAAAATATGTTAGGTAACAAAATAAGTCTAAAAAATTTAGGAAGATTAAAATTCATACCCAGTAACTTTTGTGACCGCACGGACTGAAATAAAGGTAAAAAAATTTTTAAAAATGGAAAAATCACAAATATGTCAATTATCACACTAAAAGACCATTGGATTAAAGAAGATAATCAAAAGAAATTAGAAAATATCTCAGGACAAAAGCAAAAACAAAGCATACCAAACTTACAGAATACAGCCAAAGCAGTACCTAGAGGAAAGTTAACAGCAATATAAGATTTCTTATAAAAAATAAAAGCAAAGGTCTCAGTAATGTAACTTAATAGTCTAAGGGGAAGAAAAGGAGCCAATGAAGCTCAAAGAGATGAAGGAGGAAACATTACAGGTTAGTTTAAAAAGCATAACAGAACAAAAACAGAAACAACTATAAAATAGAAAAATAATGCCAAAGAAAAATCAACTAAACTGAGAATTTTATTTCTTGACGAGATAAAACTGACAAATCCTTGGCTAGAAAAGTAGGAATAAAAGAGCAATGACTCAAAATTGTAAATAAAAAAAGAAACATTACAACAAGGACAAAAATGTTAAAGGATGAAATGTGATTATTAGAAAAATTATGTAATAAAAATAATCTATGATAACCTGGAAGAAATAGTTAAATTCCTACCAAATTTTAACCCACCAAGACTGAGTCCTAAAGGAAGAGAAAGCCTGAATAGGCACATTTCAAGGAACATGAAAAGAGTTAATAAGTTTAAAATTGTGTGCCACTGTGAGCAGTACGATGAAATCTTGCAGCATCCTGAAACTTCTAGTCCGGGATGTAAATCTTCCCTTCGCCCAGGGCATCCACACTGCATGCAGCCCGCTCTTTGTTATGTGGCTGTCATTTCAGTTTTCAGATTGCCTGTCACAATAGCACAGTGCTTGTGTTCAATTTATTCTTAATTAACTTAATAAGTAAATCCTACTGCTAACTATTTTTGATATGCCAAAGAGAAGACATAAAGTGTTTCCTTTATGTGAAACAATGAAATAATTGGTCATATAAAGAAAGAGATTATGTTGAATGAGGATGTTGCTGAGATCTATGCTAAGGATATTTTTTAAATATAAGTTTATTGGTACTATTTATATATACACAATGATCACATGCATCACAGAGAATTGTACCTGTACATGACATATCTTGATTCCTATTTTTTTCCCATTCCGCTCCTTTCCCTTCAACCCCTCTTCTCCTCCTTATTAACAAAGCTTCATTTCCATTTTATCCTTTTTTTCTCATTTTTTCTTTTCCCTCCCTTCCTTTCCCCCTTCCCCCTCCCTAGTTCTCTTTTCCTTTTGAATGATTTCTTCCTATTTCACAATATCTTTTGCACATTTTGGTTCTTATTTATACTTTCAGTTTCTCAAACCAGAGTGATAATGTGATGTTTACACACGTGTCCAATTTATTTCATTTATGATTATGATCTCGAGGTCCATCCATTTAGCTATAAATGTCTCGAGTTTATCCTTCTTTATGTCTGAGTAGTACTTCATTGTATAAAAAAGAACACATGGGGCCAGTGAGATGGCTCAGTGGTGTAAGCGCATGCCAGGCAAGTGTGCAGTCCTGAATTCAACTCCTGGTACCCACATAAAAAGGAAAAAAGGGCCAGTGATATTGCTCAGCAGCAAAAGCATCTGCTGGCAAGTGCGAGGTCCTGAGGTTGACTCCCGGTACCCACATAGAAAAAAAAAAAAAGCATCTTCTTTATCCATTCCTCAGTTGATGGGCATTTGGGTTGTTTCCAAGATTTGGCCATTACGAACTGTGCTGCTATAAACATGGGTGTTCATGTAGAGCTGTGGTATGATGCTTTTAATTCTTTTGGGAAGATACCAAGGAGGGGAATATCTGGGAATTTTCTATCCTTCAAATTGTAAAAAGTAAAAAGGAAATGAGTGCTAGTTCTACTTTTGAACCTAAAAAAGCAAACTTATGGTCATAGTGTGTGACAAGTGCTAAGGTAAAATAAATAGATTAAATTACTGAATTCAATGCTATCCTTAGGTTCAGGCATCTACTGGGGACTCTGCAACATATCTTTGACGGATAAGGAAGGACTGATGTATTGAGTGCGAAAATACTGAAACGTATTCCTAGATGATCTGGAGCAAGACTGGGCAGCCCAGTCTGGGCCTTCTTTTTAAAGTAGTACTACAAAGTCCTAGGTAGAGCAGTTAGGAAAGAAAAAAGAATAAAAGAACAAAATCCAAAATTAAAAAGAAAATGTAATCTGTTTGCACATTACATTGTCTTAGATATGGATATCTCTAATTACTCCAACCAAATACTCTTTGAAGTAAAAAATGAAATCAGTAAGCTTGCAGGGTAAAAATGAAGGCTAACGAAGAAAACTGATACTAAACTTTCTGAAAAGTAATTTAAGAAAATAATGCCACTTACATTGCATCAGAAAGTATAAATTACTTAGGAATAAACTTAATTAAGGAGGTGAAATTCTTGCATTAAAAACCATAAAACATGGGTGAAAGAAATTAAAGACAAATGAAAGACATTGCGTGGTACTGTATTTAAATACTTAGTAATGTTAAAATGTTCACCATATCAAAGTTATCTTCATAGTCAATACTATAATGATTAACATCTCAAGGTATTTTTTCATATAAGTAGGAAAAATTCATGTGGGAAAAAGCAGAACAGCCATAAGATTTTTGAGATTGAGGGACAAAGCCGGAGATATCACTCATCCTGACTTGTGAATGTATTGCAAAGTCACACTAATGAATAATGCTAAGGACAGATGTACACCAATGGAACAGAATAAAGAGCAAAGAATAAGTCCACATACATACAGATAACAGATGTTCACAGAGAATGCACATATGGAAAATGATAATCTTAGTATGTTTCATTGGCACATGCAGCAGAAGAAATCTTCATATGTGAAGATCAATTCAACATAAATAAAGAAATAAAGTGTTAGACCTGAAACTGTACAACTACTAAAAGAAAGCCTAAAGGACAATTTTCTTATCATTCATTATTGTAGCAATGTCATAGAGATCACATTAAAAATAACACAGCAAAAGCAAAAGTAGAAAAGGTTTACTATATCAAAGTAAAAGCTTGTGTACATCACAGGAAAAAACACAAAGGAAAGGCAACCTACGGAATGGGAGAAAATATTTGAAAACCATACACCCAACAAAGAATTAATATACAAAATATAAGGGGAACTCACAAAACTCAATAACAAAAAGCCTGAAAAAACAAGTTTTTAAAAAATGGACAAAAATTAGAATAGACACTTTTCCAACTGATTTATAAAAAGATGCTCAACATCACTGATCATGGGAGAAATACCAGTCAAAACCACAATGCAATATCATCTTAAGCTATCTTAGCCTGGTTATTAAAAACAAAAATATTACTGAGGATTTGGAAAAATTGGAATCATTTCATACCATTGACAAGAATGAAAATTTGTGTGATTACTGTTGAAAACAGTGTGGCAGTTCCTCAAAAGACAAAAAATCTAGCTACTGAATGATCCATTACTTCTGTCCATTTATCCAAAACAATAAATATCAGGATATTGAAGAAATATTTGCTTTGTCATGTTTATTGTATCACTGCAGCATTTTAAAAATAATACCCAAAACATAAAAACAATTTAAATGTCTACTAATGTGTGAATGGAAAATGTGTATGTGTGTATACTATTAGATTCAGATTCTGAAACAGATAAGATTTGAGTATTATTCAGGTTCTTTCATATACACCAACATGGTTGAACCTAGGGGACAAAATTCTAAATAATCACAGAAGGAAAAATACTGCATGATTCTACTTACACGTAGTAGTGAAATGTTCCGTAAAATCAGAGAGTAGAATGCTGCTTACCATTCTACTTGGCTTGGGGATTGGGGAATTTTGGGGGATTTGTTTTCAACAGGTATAACATTTTGGTTACAGAAGATGAATAAATTGTAGAAATAGTCTGCACAACCTTGAGTCCATATTTAATGACATTGCATTATGCACTTGAAAGGGATGGATATCAAGTTAAATGTCCCCACCACAATAATGAAATTTAAAAGCAAAAGTCAAATAATAATTGCTTCTCCTGCTGCCTCTGTAAAATAATAATAATAGTAAGGGGCTAGGGATATAGCTCAGTGGCGCAGCACCTGCCTGGCAAGCACAAGGTCCTAATTCGATTTCTAGTTAAAAAAAAAAAAAAGTTAATAATAGTAGCTGCTTGTGGACCTTTGGCAATGATAAAGTCCACAATTAATAAGCACTATCTCCCTTTCATTTTTTTAACAACTAAAAATTTCACCTAGAAGGCAATTGGAGGTAATTTCCCAACCTTCCCTTTCATATTATCTGAACAGAATTAAAAAGCCTTTGTTCCAAACAAACATTTCAAGAATATTGCGTAGAAGAGATGTTAATAGTTGTTCCTTCTATGAGGAGGATTAATTTATGTGAAATATAATAAAATTTTGAAACTCCCTTAGGAAAAGATTGAGAAAGTTTGCTAAGAATCCCTTTCCCTCTAAAATACTAACCAGGTATTTCATGAACACAGAGTCCTCAAATACGAACCAAACTCCCCATGAGCAAAGCATTCACCTGGGTCCCTCTGCGTCATTCTGTAGATCATGGAGGAATGGGGGCATAAACAACCATGAAGTGTATGCATCTTGCTTGCCTGGGAGCAATAGTTATTTCTCTTTGGCCAAGGGGTGTTGTGGCTTCTGTCAGCATCCTGAAACCATGGTGTCTTACTTGTTAGCTTGTAAACAAGGAGAAATCCTGCCACAGCCCTGACCTAGGCCCCACACAGTCCCTGATAGGGAAGACAAATTTGAAGATTGGGTAATGAATTGGGTAGAATCAGGAAGGTTGACAACTATAGTCATGGACTTGGAATCCTGGAATAGTTAAAAAGGCAGATAGACAGGAGAGCAGCTATGGAAGGTGTAGCTGGAAGAAGATATAACTGGATTATTGTAAATTACTTTAATACTTTACTGCATCAGACAGATGGAGTTAAAGTGAGACACTGTTCATAAACTGGAATGTAGACTTACATGGATAAATAACAGTACTTCTGTTCATGAAGCATTGGTTCCAGAAAGCTGGTGTGCCTTGGGACCTAATAATAGAATCGAGCACTACTGGCACCATGTGCATGTGCTGAGAGGCATGGAGAGAAGTGAAATGAAAGGAGATGGTTTTACAGGAAATGCCACTGGTAGGATTTCAAGATGAGAAATATATTAGACTGCCTCAGTTGTGAGGTAATTCACAGACCTGAATTTGTTGGCTTAAGATGTGTTTCCAGGTGTCAAAATGATAGTTAATATAAGTTCTCCAAGAAAAGATATTCTATTAGAAAATAAATAGTTTGTAGTGATTATGGAAGAAACAGACACAAAGGGACTCACACAGACATTCAGTACAATGAACATTTCAACTTCATTATCTTTTATCCCACAGGTAGATAAAAAATGAAGGGAGAGTTGCTATCAACCTTACCATGAAGGAACTGGGCTATGCCATTCATTTCCAAAGGACAGCGTTACAGGAATAATGATTGGGTGATGAGGGCAGTGCTATAATGAGATCAAGGACAACAAAGAATTATGAGAATCAATGAAAAAATGTCAGTGCTATAAAGGAATGCAATTTTGAAACTAACATATCTTCAAGGAGTTGTGGAAGAGGAGAGTTTGCCTGGATGAAGATATAAGTGCCTATATGGGAATGGGATGGAGCCTTACAAATTAGATGAGATATCACTCTGCTTGGCTGGAGGTATTTATAAACATGTTGGGATTTTCAAGCATGAATTTGTATAGAAATAATCAACTTTAATATGGTTAGCATAAGGTACAAAATATGGTTAGCATTGAAATTCAGAAGTGAAAGGTAGTACCAAATACTGATTCCCAAATTTCTACTATTCACTTAAGATCAACTTACAAAACATCACTGTCAATGTACAACTACATCTTGAGGTATTATAACATTAACATTTAATATCCTGATGATGAAACAGACAAGTAAAATCTGTAGTTAATTGAAATAATTAATTTAATTTATGTCTTTGAACAAATATTAAAATGCAAAATAGAAATAATAAATCTCATATTCCTATGTTTTTTGAAGTCCTGCATCCTCCTGATGGATGTAATTAGTAGAATGGAAATATTTGAAAAATAACATAAAGTAAGCATTATGACATGATTATATTGAGAAATGACTATAGATTCCAGTCATGTTTCTTATCTACTTGTCTAACCATCTAAGAGACTACTGTTACATTCAGTATTTCCATGACTATCCTATTAAATTATAAGAAAACATTAAATTTTTATTTTCATGCTTTAAAGATAAGGAAACTTAGAACAAGATTTTAATGAAATTTCTCAAGACTACAAAATGAATATATAATAAAACAGGTTGAAAACTTGATACTAAATCCTTTGCATGTTATTGCCACAAAAATAACTACTCATTAAATATTACTCCAGGTTTGAAGGTAGAAAAATTAAGCATAGTAAACTTGTTATACTTAGTATTTGAAACTGAGTACCATCAACAACTCTTAACATTTATTTATTTATTTTTTTTTTGTGGATACCGGGGTCGACCTCAGAACCTCGCGTGCCAGCAGGCGCCCTTGCCTATGAGTGATATCACCGGCCCTTTCCTCGTATGTGGGTCCCAGGAGTCAAACTCAGGACCTCGTGCTTGCCAGGCAGGCGCTTATGCCGCTGAGCAATCTCACCGGCCCAACAACTCTTAACATTTAACAGATCTTATCAGGATAGTATTATTCACCTCCCCAATTTCATTCCCAATGGGTGTTTGTAAAATACATATCCACACACACAGGATTATTTGAATGATAACACTCGGTCAGTGATCATATCAGCTCTTTTTGCATGATAGGATGTCAAATTGCTTTGTTGTTGTAAAAGATATTAAAATATCCTGAAGGAAAATGTATAATATCTTTCTCTCTAATTCCTTTCTTCCCTTTTTCTCTAGGGCTCTCCTGATTATCTTCTCTAGTTGTTTTGAATCTAATTTTCTGCTAAATATTACTAAATTACCAACCAGTAGATTTAATTGATTGATGCTGAAAATTTGTCACTTTCATAGAAATTTGAATTTTCATATGGATTTCCTAAACTCCAAAAGGTGATCTGCATTTTAATGGAAATATTTCAGGTCCATACATTAAAAATATTAAGAGGTTTTAGTCTCCTGACCTTCAAACCATACCATTTAGGCAGCATCTCACAGAACCTTGCCTTCTTCATATTAAGCATATGGTTTGCAAGCATCAATAATGGCTTTGAATAGTCATTCTGTTCCTTTTTTTTTTTTCTCCTTATAACTTCAAAACACATAGCTATAGCACGTTTATTTACCATGTTATTTCAGTCTGAGAGAACATTTTAAGAACTTGGAATAGATACATAAATGATACGTTAAATTTTAATCAGCGAGCCAGTGAAGTGTTTTCCTATTTGACACATCATAGTGTGTAATGAAACATAATGGTGTGAAACTGCTAAGTTGAAGGAAACTGCATGTGGCCTACCCAGAAAGGGAAAAGGTCCTTTTCAGAATATATGAATCTTAGTTAAAAGGATAGTGATATGTTCAGAGATGGATTTAATAGACTACTTTTAATGGACTCTAATACTCTTGTTACTTTAATTTTTTAAGTATATATTTATGCATATTCTGGATAAAAGTCCTTTCTTTAATTTTTATTATGAAGCAAAATAGGTTTCCTATGAGGATTTGAATTCAATTTAAATTAATTTTGAGCATGTATTAGTAAAAATGACAATGAATCTATATTTTTTCTAAAACTTTACTAAATGCTTTACATGCACTCTATTTTTTATTTTTCAAAAGTGCATAACTACACACTATCGTTCTTTTTGTTGTCCAAATGAACACATAAAAGCTTTAAATTTTTTAAGTGATTTACTGCTTGGGTTATTGTGTTGAAACTCAGCATGCCTCTGTGTGGCTTCAGAGAGGACACTCCAACAGTGATTAAATAATTGTGTAAGTTCTATAAAATGTACTGCAAATATAGAAAATCAAAGTGCAACATCATTTATTTGTTTGTTTGTTTAGGGAGAGTCAATAAATACCTTTTCATTTAGGCAAAGCCTTGTTGAAGGTGTGGCATTTCGGGTGAGGATTTAAGGATAGCTATAAAATGGATAGAGAATGATAGGTGAAAAAGAAATCCTTGAGTTCCCCAGACCAGTGACCCACTGATGTGGCCTCAGAAAGTTATCTGAATCAGAACTAGTTGAATCTTATTTTATTATTGTGGATTGATTAGTTTTCAGAGCTTGAATTATAAATTGTTAGTTTCATACATCCTGAATACAAAGGTGAAACATTTTTCAGGACCCAAACTTCTTTATTTTGACAAAAAATATGGACTTTACAATGCTCCATAGTCAGTATTTAGCCTGAAAGCTATTAGTGTTTGTTTTCCCTGAGCTAAAGAAAGTTCCTAAGTAAAGGGACCTATGTAAGCATTGGTGGTGTGTTTTAGATCTAGAATATCTCCCTAAATATCTCATATGTTCAAGGTGGGACTTCTGGAAGGTGATTGGATCATGGTGTTCTATACTCATTGGTGGATTTATTGATCCATCGATGAGTTCATAGCTAAATGTGGTGCTGGAGGTGGGACCTGGTTGAAAAGATTGTGTCACTGAGGGTGAGACTTTGGAGGATCTCCCTCCCCAGCTTTTCCATTCTCCCACCTCTTCCTGGGTGCCCTAAGATGAGCAGTTTTCCTCCACCATGCGCTTCAACCATGATGTTTCTGACTTGGGGTCAGCCAAGCATGGACTGAGTCCCCTGAACCATGAGCCAAATTAAACCTCTCCTCCTTTAAATTGTGGGTGTCAGGTATTATGTCCCAGCAATGGGAAAGTGACTAATACAATTGGTTTTGCCACTTGACTTCATAGTCAGAGCCTGGTTGCAGATCCTTAGATCAAAAGATAAAACTAAACTGGGCATGATGGCTCATAGAATCTCAGCACCACTGGAAGCTGAGGCATGATCTGAGAGGCTTATTGTAGGTTTGCACTCAGCACAGTCAGTGTAGTGACTTAGGGAGACCCTGTCTCAAAATTTAAAATTAAGAGGGCTGAGTTTATAGCTCAGTGTGATGGCCCTAGATTCAATCCTTATAACAGAAAAAAAGAAAAGAGAAGAAAAGAAGAAAAAAGGAAAGGAAAGGAAAGGAAAGGAAAGAAATGAAAGAAAAAAGAAAAAGATTAACCTAAACCAGGCACTTTATTGACCTCCTTCTAGCTTTGAATTTCCCTTTCAAGTATCAGAGTGTAATTAATCTTGCAGGACCTCAGAAGGTCGTGCTCAAAATCAAATTGTCTTAAAATGTCTGAGACTCTGCTAAAACTGGTTGCCCATGGCAGCCTTACTTTAGCCAAATCTGGGATTAAAACACTATTGCAACCTTAACCCAAACCTGGAAGGCTCTGACCTCTCTGTTCAGCTGCCTCTTCTGTTCATATGGTTGAATGCATGCTTGTAGAAGATGCCTCTATGCAATCTGAAATTGAATTAGCAGGACTCCATCTCCAAATGTGGGCATGGAATGGCCCACAAAATTGGATGTGATGAAAGCCATAGATTTCCTGCATATACATGAGGTAAGGATGTGATTCTGTGTTCATCAAATTAATCTTTGATTTGTTCATTCATTTGCCAATGTAAGGCATCCCCCAGTTTTACTATTCGAATCTGAGATGAGTATTTGCAGATACAAGTGAAGGAAAGCCAAAAGTTACTAGGTTCCAACGAGGTAAAAACTTCCCTTACTCCTAAAATCTGATTCACTTTCATTCAGTTTGCTTCTCAGTAGTGTAGCACAGTTCTGACTGGGATAAAAGGCATAAATTATGATAATTCAGGGCTCCAATACGAGTTCATTTTAATAAAATAGCTTTAAGTAAGATTGTGTTTCTTTCCTGGTTAAAAAAAATGTAAAATTTGCAAGTGAAAGGGAATGTGTACTTACTTAGTTCTTTTTCTTTTCTGTTTGTTTTGTTTTGTTGTTTTTTGAGACAGGGTCTCACTATGTAGTTTAGGCTGGATCGATATAAGGCAGAAGCACATTTTGATCTGAATTTACATTCTGTAATAAAATGAAAAATATACATAGAGCATCCCAAAATCTAATAACTCTATGACCTAGCATTGGTCCTGTATTCTCCTTAAAGTTTACCTGGATCAGTCTACACAGGAAGCTCGTCGCCTCCATTGAAAGCCCCTAAGACATTTAGTCAGTCCTGCTCGCTTTTGTAACTGTTCTCATATAATTACATTTTTTGGATGTACTATCAGAAAAGGGGTTCCATATACATTAATTTTCTAGAGCATGGAAACTCTATTGAGTAGTATTTTTTAAATTTTTATTTCAAACCTTTCAAAAAAATTGAAATTGTTAGTGGTATTTTAGGGACATATGTATACTTTTCTTAAGATTGCATATTGTTAGCAATCACTTATGGTATAAAATTATACTTTCTGGAAATTACTAAGTATTTGGATTCTTTGTTATCTTATTGTATTTCTTCAGTCTACAGCACTTCAAATGTTTTCTAGCACTATAACTTTTGTATTTAAGTACGTATTTTCACTTTTCTTTTTTATCAATTGGTTTCAATCATTTTTCTAATCAGTTTTCTCATTTTAAACTTACATGATACATGCGAGTTAGTCTAAAAATAAATAAGTGGTGTTCACCAATTACAAAAAACCTAGAATTTTAGTATCCTATTGTTATCATTTATATTGTTATTAGTTCTTTTCTCTTAACTAAGTAATATTTATTGACGGTGTTGATTCACATGTTGGTTTGTTTCTTTTGGGGTTTTTGAGAAAGTATCTTGCTATGTACTTCAGGGTGGACTTAAACACATGATGGAGCCCAGGCAGCCCTGAAACTCACAGAAATCTTTCTGCCTCAGCCTTCTAAGTGCTGGGCTTACAGGCATGTGCTACCACATTCATCTAGTAATGATTTTAATAAAGGAGCTCAAGTTGAGCAGATTCTATAAGGATGTTCTGTACTTTAAGACTATTCCATAAATAAGTGTGGTCTATCAAGTGGACTTTCCAATTGGAGTGAAGCACCAGAGTAATACAACATTCACAGTTTTAAAAAAACTAAAATAGTAACATTTATTGAATATTTGTTGAATTCTAACCCCTATGGTGAATGAATTTAAGATTTCATTTAATTCCCTCAAAAATTTATTGAAACACTGATATGTACTTAAATAAGTACATATTTAGGGGTGGTAAAGAAGGCCTTCATATTCCCCCCTAACTGTATTAAGCTTCAGATCAGTTTATAACCATCTGTAGAACCCTGGCCTCCCTTTTCTTAAGAATATTTATTTTACAAAAGATAGTTAAATTTTTTTCTATGCTTCTTTGAGAAAAACTATTTTTAAAAGTCTCTTGCCAGTTCTACAAGCCAGCCTGCCTGTCTCAAGAACTTGAGAGCTGTAACTTTGAAGTCTATGCAACACGGAAGGCAGTCGCCCTATGCCACAGGGCCCAAGGGAGGGCAGAGAATACAGGCAAACATTAGAAAACACAGGTGGCTTTGTCACACACAAAAAACATTTACAAGTTGAGGAATAACTCAGTGTGTTCAACACATACACTTGCTCATCTTCTCTACTAATATCCAGTACTTTTCTCAAGGGTAACTATTATTTATTATTAAGGGAAGCTTTAATTTATTAATTTTAATTAGTAAGTGTATTAACAGTTTCAATGTTGGTAGTACAATAATTTATAACTATGGCTGAGAACACCTCTTTCCATGAAATTATCTTTGTCATAAAACTTATTCTTTATTATTTTTCAAAAGTACTACAGGATCTTATTTAACAATATGTCATTTCAGGATTTTTTCAATGATAATGAAATAATTTTTAGCATTTTTGTTTATTTAGCTTGTTTTTAGAAGGGGGTTTTCACTAAGCTTCCTAGGCTTGTCCTGAACTCTAGGGATCAAGAGATCCTCATGCCTCAGCCTCCTGAATAAGTGAGAGTACAAGCAAGGAAGTGCCACCACGCCCTGCTTGCTAATATTATGTTCTTTGATAGAATTCGTTTTTCTAAAAAAATTATATTTTATTGAATAATTTAATAATACAACCAGAAAAATGTTCTGGTATTAGCCTGGTACACTTTTTGATGTCGTATTTGGATGATGTTCTTACTTGATATCATTATTATTGGCTCTTTGGGCATTTATTTTTTAATCTCCTCTTGGGTCAGTTGTGTAGTAGAGAATTCCAAGGCTGAACTAATATGCAGTGACCAAAGAGTTCTACAACATTGTTCAAAATGCTAAGGCAAAAACAAACAAACAAAAAAGATAGGTAGATAAATGATAGATAGATGATAGAAAGTTAGATATTCATGCCAAGTTGAACTGAATTGTTAGTTAGAATTTAGTCCATTTAGAAGTCACATATTTCATATGTGGAAAATGTCACATTAAAATAGTACTTTAACACATTTAGTTTGGTGGGACATTTCAGAAGAAAGATGAATCTGTTAATTCTCTAAGTTATCTTCTTATTGATATATTTATGTCATAGTAAAAAATCAGTAGTTTATATTATTCAAAGTTACACATGGAAATAGCTAAGGAAATTATGCAGGTGAAATAATTAAGAATTAGGAAGATCAGGAAAATCAGGGAGAAAAGCAATTAAATTATTTTGTTAAAATACAATGAGGGGACAGTTTTCCACTTCGTTCTTCATTGAAGCAAGTAATGGAACACAAAAGCTGGAATATTTTTTCATACTTTTGTTAGTACCTTCACAATTTATAAGTACATTTTTAGTATAAAAACTCAGGGCTTCCTTAATTCTCTGTCCATATTCCAAAAGCATATAAGGCTTGCTTTAGGAGATTTCTCTACTAAATATTTTACTGAATAAAATTGTGCATTTATGAAACTAAGTCAGTAATTTATAATCACAACCAAAGTGATTTAGATCCAGTTGAATTGAATCATATACTTGTTTAAATTTTTGAAATAATCATACTTTAATAAAAATATAGCAGCACAAAAACATCTGCATACTTGTCTACTAATTGAATTATTTAAAACACATAGATCAAGTAGTGTTCTATTGTCACTTGAAGAGAAAGCTCTTGAATTTATCTGATATATTTTTCATATTTTAATAAAAAGTATTATGCTTCTAATGTCAGAAATACCAAGAATATTACTCAAAGTAGTATTTATAGGAAAAAGTAACATATCTAGATTTGATTTCTTGACTCTTGTTTTAGGGTTTCTAAAATAATTTTTTTCAAAAGGAAGAAGCTGATGATCTTCCCCTTGCTGATGGATCTGACATTGGCTGTATTGCAAATTACCCATTAGTTTCTATTGGTAGGAGACTCCTTCCTCAGTGGTCTAAATTCTCTCTCACTGCTGAAAGAATAAACTAACAAAAAGGCAGTGATAATCTTTTAATCTATTCTAAGAATCAGGAATACATTTTGCATCACACAGGCATTGCCAAATATATTCTGATGTGAGAACCACCCTTACTTGTAATTACACCATCACCTCCCCTATCATTTTGTTTCCTGGACTCTTGCTAATGAAGTCTCATATACACCCACATTCATGATGAGTCTTTGGGGGCAGCTACTCTATTTTAAACTGAAAAGCAATAGTTAAAATCCTTAAAATAAGCATAGTCTATTTTGAGTTTTAAAAAATTCCCAGAATAGGAAAATCTATGAAGACAGAGAGTAGCTCAGTGGATGCAGAGATTTAAGGGGGAGGAATTAGAAGATGATCCCTAGTTGGTTAAGTGTTTCAGTTTGGAATTAAAAAAATGGTCAAAATTTGATAGTGGTCCAGCTTTACAACTCTGTCAGGTGCTAGAAGTCTACTGAACCTTACACTTTAAGTTCGTAAACTGTATGGAATGCAGATTTTAGTTCAATAAAGCTGTTATTTTATGTAATAGAGAAGAAATTAAACTCATTTTCCCCAAGTAGTAACTAATATGCCAAAATAATTCTAACAGAACAAAATGTTTCAAAGTAAACCAGAAATACTGAATACACACATACAGAAATCTCCATGCTATGTAATTTTTCTTTAACCGTTATTATTACTAACAGTTTAGCATGTGAATGGAGTTTACTTCCACTGTGATACACCAATTTTTTCTGCTATGTTTTCAAACACCATTCCTTTCTGCCTGTCATCTTTAAGGAAATAACAGTTTTCGGTGAAATTTCTACAAGGGTGTTTTCCTTTGTCATAATATAAATGAAGCAGTAATTTCCCAGTTTTCTTTCTTCCATGATCCAAGTAAGGAAAAAGTATACCTAAAAAGTTGTTTTCCCCAAAACTTTGTTTATATTGTCAGAACTAGCAAATACAACTTTAGTATAAAATGGCAAGTCTTCCCTAATTTCCTAACCACGTTCCAAAGACCAATGAGGCTCTGTGTCAGTGGTTTCCATATTAAACAAATGGTACCAGTTCTTCGTGGTACAAATCAACAAATTTTCTTCTGTTGCTTTCGTACTCTTCCTACCCCCAATTGCACCTCCTCTGTCTTCCTACTTCGTGGTGAGGTTAAAAATCTTCATTGAAGCACATACTTTCCCATGCTCAATGAGGCTGAGTGAATCTAGAGTCATTACAGTTTCCTGCATGTTCTAAGTTGACTTTGAAGGTTATAATACATAATTGCCCTCTATATCTAAATGTCGCTAAAACTGTCCTAACTCAGACTATACTAACTCAGAAAATAATGCTTAAAAAAAGACACATAGAAGCAAATAAATCATTTCAATATTCAGTCACTCTGCTTAACCAGAAATCCTACTTCTTCTCCCTCATTTCACGCTTTAGAGTTAGTTCATTAAATAGAGCTATAAAATCTATGAATTCAACAATTCTTGTGAAAAATCTTGTATCAGTCGATGAATTCAGAATGGAGAATCATTTATTAATTGGTTCTTTCATTATTTTGTAAAAACTGTCAGGCATAAACTTCTGCTTCCCATTTTTGTTTATTTTAAATACGCAAACGTAATTGAAAATGTCATTTTATTATACTAGCTGCCAACCAATTTAATTAATGTGACCCATGCAAAAAAACAGCAACAAGATTTAAACATACAACCTGGCAGTAAAACAAGTCCTGCAGCAGTTGTTTATACCTAGAGCCTGTTGATTGGCATTAGGCTACCACACTTAGGAATTATTTTTGCATAGAACTTGAAATCAGATGTAACTTTTCATTTTAAGATTTTTATCTTTCTGCTTATGACTTTTCTTATATCTACAAGCATAAGGTACAAAATTTCTCTTATAATGCTAATGATATCTCTCCTCTGCCACTACCCCACAATTTTTTCTGTTCCTTAACATGGAAATTTCAAACTTTCTATATTATTGTCCATGTAATCTTTCCCAGGAAAATCTATACCTACCGGGTTCCCCCAAACCTATCCAGAACTGTTACCAGGGCTGATAAAAATTATAGTCAACATAAGTTTTAGATTTGCTTTGCATATGTATTCCTACTGTATTCTAAGTAGTTCAGGCCCTTTCTAACTTTCAGTTACAATACTATCATAAACTTCTGAACTATGCTAAGCTTTCAACTTTACCTTCAGTAGCCATTCTGAACTACATAGTCAAATCTTTCTTATGGGACATTACTCTTTAAAAGTTAGGTTCTCAAAAATTTTTGGAAAAAGGATGTATATTCAAAGACCATATACTTACCAATCAACCATGTAAAACCAAAAGATAGACCACACACCAAATTTGAATGGAAATATATGTGAAGCAAAAATCTAATCCATGGCTTTGAAAAAAGAGAATCATATTCTTTCATGGCATATTCAAATGCAAGCGTGCACTTTAATAACATAAAAATTTGACACCCACATACTGAGAATAAACCACATCTTCGTTATGTGCCACTTGACTCTTCTAGACCAGGTCACTTAAGAAAGCATTTGGAAACTGGGAAAATTAACACTAAGGAGAATTACTTCAAAAATGGATATTTGATATAAAACATTTGGTATGATCCCATGATATAAAACACTTAGTAAAATGTAAGTGTTCTTATCAAGCAATTCAAGAAATATGGTTCTACAATAATCCAAATCATTTGCTAGTGAGAGAACCAGTAACATGTACTCCTAATCCAGTATGACAGGTTCATTAAAAGAAGACAGTCAAAACAAAAATATGAGGAGAAAACCATATTATACAAGAAGATACTGGAGTTGTGCAGCTACAAACCATGGAAAGTTAAGGAATACTGGTGACACTAGAAGCTAAGGAAAAATCATGAAACATACTCTTTCTGAGAACCCTCTTAGAGCATAATATTGCCGGCATCTTGATTTCAGACTTATAGCCTCCAGAACAGTTATAAAAATGTTCTTTATTTTAAGCATTCCTGTTTGTTACAGCAAATCCATAAAATTGATACATTAAATATATTTACAATTTTTTCTTTTAGTTTCTTTGAGCTAAGTTATGCATTTAAAAATGTTTGCTAGTCCACAATTAGCCATCATTTAAGGGATTCTTAATGTCCACTTGCTCCAAATAATCTGTACATTAAACACTCAAAAGACCTGATATTATTGTATCTTCTTGCTAAAATATTTGCTTAAGAAGACTCATATTTAATCTTGTTTAAAACGCTGTTCTTAGCCAGTCTATTAACTGGGATTAAGGCACCTGATCTCCATATTTCACCCTGTTTAACCACCCTATAGTGGAAAAAGATGGCAACCTAGACTTTTCCAATTATTTAGTGGGGGGACACAAATAGTTTCATATAGTTTGCAATTTTGAAGACTTAGAATGCATTCAGCAGCAGTACTTATTCCTCTTGAAGTATTCTCATATAGTTAAATCATTTATTTTAGTATGACGTGAATGGGGCTAAGTGAGGTTTAGCAAAGTACCCAGATTTACACTGTTGTCGTTTTTGTTTTGTTTTCCTTTGGTAGTAAACCTTTAGCTCAAATGGATTTCCAAATTCTGGCAAAGTTGAATCATAAAGCATTATTGTAATCCTCTTATCTAAATGAATTTCTTCCCAAGAAAATTAACAGAATATAAAATTAAAATATAATCCATAATCATAAGAAATGAAAGTACATGAAAATTAAGAAATAAAGAAAATAAAAGTTTTAAAGTCAACTTTTGAACATGTATAATATGTTTCCAAAGCCACTTAGCTTGTCCAAGAGCAAAGTTAGAGGAATTGGAGAGTAGTCATAGGAAAGAAACTACATGACAGGATGACCTAGAATTGGAAAAATCTCAGAAAATGAAAGCAGATGAAGAATATACCCAGAGGTGCAAAATTCATTCTCCTTGTTTGCAATAACTTTATCTAAAGTAATCTCTCAGGCAACAGAAGCATCTTCTTCCTGTCCAGTTGGATTTACTCAAAAAAGAAAATTAGAGGAGAATAAATTAAAAAGTCTAGACACAGCACATAAGTAAAACAATCTGTTTCTATGACAGCAGCAGAGAAGAGCCTGGGAATTTTAATCTCTTTCTTCCTCACTTGAACCAGAGAAAAATCTAGTAGGTGTGGGGAAGGAGGTAGATTGGAAAAATATTTCAGTGATGAATTAGGATAAGAAATAAAGGAACGAAAAACAACACATACACAAAAATAAAAAGTGGTGAAAGAAGGAAATGTAAAAGTTGTACCTGGTAGTGAGCAAAGAAAGATCATGACAAAATATTGCCTAGGATAAAAATTGGCAAGTTATTTCAGCAGAAACTATAAAGAAAACTTTCAGGCAAAAGTAATGTACTATATACAAAAATAGGAATTCCCAAAGTGCAAAAATAAT
Organism: Erethizon dorsatum; assembly: GCA_028451465.1. Lineage (NCBI taxonomy): Eukaryota > Metazoa > Chordata > Mammalia > Rodentia > Erethizontidae > Erethizon > Erethizon dorsatum. The sequence continues at coordinate 17,216,359 of CM051824.1, forward strand.
GGGAGAAAATAAACATTTTAAGATAATAGTACTTAAGGATTGAGTGAAATTTTACATCATAGAGGATTGTTGTTTATGATACTTTCCTTCCTCCCAGATGTTTTAGGATGCTTTTAGATCCTTTTTATGAACACTGATTTTGCAAACTGTAATTGATGTGTTACCTACATGTCTCTTCCATTAAAATGCAGATCATGAGCAGGCAGGATCCTCTCTCATTTTTTTGTTACTGTGGTTGTTCCCTTCTTTGCATCCCTAGTACACATGTACATGTATGGATTTGGTAAAACACCTATTAAGTAAATATGTTTGGGCATATAAATGAATCAGCATAAATGTCAGAATAGTAATAACTTGCTTAAGTCTCCTAAAGTAATTGGGGAGCAGTGAAACATCTACAGAGAAAATAACAAAATGTGAAATGTCAGGGAGAAGAAGATTATGTTTCTCTTCTTCACTTTTGAAATTTGATTCTGTTAAATCAAAGCCTAATGTGGAAGTTTTAGATAAACAATTAAGCAGCGTATGGACAATAATCTCAAAATAATATATTGCAGTAACCCTCATATTCTAGTCTTGCTCACTGAAATTGTTGAAACTTCTTTTTTTTTTTTTTTCGTGGTACGGGGGGTCGACCTCAGGACCTCGCGCGCCAGCAGGCACCCATGTCGCTGAGCGATATCACCGGCCCTTTTTTCGTGTGTGGGTTCCGGGAGTTGAACTCGGGCTGTCGCGCTTGCCAGGCAGGCGCTTACGCAGCTGAGACATCTCACCGGACCTGTTGAAACTTCTTAACCCTTAGGTCAAATCAGGAGCTTAACAAACTGTCACCTCTGACTCACTTGCAAAGGCCAATTTGCAAATTTTTAAAAAAGTAAATCAGCCACACAATATTATTTGGGTAAAATAATGTTTTAAATTTATAGACCAGTAATTTCTGTAATCTTAAAAATCTCTTTAGACTTCACCAAAAAGTAGTTTTATGCTGTTTGCTGAGTTTCCATAACTAAAGAAACTATTGTAGAAAAATAAAACAGTTGAACCTAAAAAAAAAAAAATAATGTGGACATGGATTTTTACCATGAGCTAGCTAAAATTTAGGGATGATTTAAGAATGAAAATCAGTATCAATTTCATCCTCCTAATAATGATCAGAACTTATCATAAAAGGTCATTTTTAACACTTAACTTTTAAATTCCCACCCAAATATATGGTAGAAGACCGGCATTGTCATTTACTAAAATACATCTGCATCAGTGAGGTTTTGAAGTATTGAATTGGTATCATTTCACTTTACCTTCCCATGGCTCTCTGCAAGCCATCATCTGTACGTTCCAAAATAGCAAGTTATATAGCTGGGTTTCTTGTGATTTCCATATTCTCTTCGCCCCAGCATCCATGATGGCGGATTTTTCTAAGGTAATGGATAGAAAGAGTGCATTGGGCTACTATTCCTTGCCAGTTAAAAAAACAAAACTAAACAGCCTGATATAAAAAAATTAAAGAAGAAGGGGTTTATTTTTTCTCACTGTTTCAGAAGTTTCAACCCATTGCTTTACCCTGGGGTGAGGCAGGACCATCGTCGCAGAAGAGAACTGCAAAGGAAATCTGCACATCTCACTGCAGTCAGGAAGCAGAATGGATAGCAACTGAAGTAAGAGAGAAGGAAGCTGGGAGCTGGGTACAGTCTCCAATGTCAAAATCCCACGACTCAGCAGACACACCCAGAAGTGTGATTTACTAATCTCCATTACTATTTGACTCAGAAAATTATTTTCAATGGACACTGTAAACGAATTATTCTAAATTTAAACTCTGTGTGTGGGTAGGTTTGCCAAAATTTTGAAAGCCCTCTTTAGGGCCCATACTCCAAGCAGAATATATTGTCCAATATCAACATCTTTATTTGTAATGAAAAATAATTAACTTGAATTTTGCTTTAAATGAACTTCCTTTTGTTTTAATAATGTGAGCTCATATGAGACACCATTCAGTGTGAAGAAATCGATGTATATAATTTTGGCTTACATATTCATATTATAATATCTTTTAATTTATATTTTCCTTCAGTAGATTAGATGTCCTTAAAGTTAATTCAATATCAAACTTCTAACTTGAAAACTCTTAGGCCTTACTAAATATTCTGGACTCCCACTTTTGTATCCTTTCTTTCAAACAATACATATAGATAGATGGATACATATAGGTAGACCAATACAGATACAGGCATTCTCCCAAAATGTTGTTCTTATCATCTCACTACATATTCAGTCATTTCATAATGTTTCCAAATAAAACTATACCTTCACCTAATTAACCATTCTAGCTGCATTATCTCGTCTCAGTTTATTCAATATGCACAGTTCAATAGGCGCTCATTTGTCCTATTGTATAAGCCACGGATCATGGGACATACATTGGAAAACACAGGCATTTTCTGGGATGTCGAGACATCTCTGGTGGATTGGGAAAATAATCATAAAGTTTAGGCACAATGTTTTTCATCCTTCCTAGTTTGAAATGTTATTGTTGCTTTCTTAACGGTAAGTTTCTCTTACACATCCTTCATGGCCTAAATGCAAGCCTATTGGATTTTCCTTTCCTGGAACCTCTGGTCAGACATCTGCATGCTTCTGCTTATTAATTGTTTTGCAATAACATAATTAATCTACTTCACATTCTCATTTTCGTAACCTTAGTTAGGTGGCACAAAGTTAATATTGAGAGTTATTTTTTTACAACTAGATTATCATTTACTCTTATGAGGCCTTACTTCCACATATAATATATATGTAATACATACATATATGTAAAATATATATGTAGTATATATACACATACATATATATATACATATATAATTCTAATCAATGCCAAAATATAACAGTTGTTCAAAAATCACCTGCCAAAGAATGCAAAGATTTTAACCTAATATATAATAACAGGAGAGAACCAGACCATAATTGTATACCCCTGACACTTGTTACTCAAAAAATGGTCCATGGATAGCATATATATCATGGAAAAGCTTATTAGAAAAACAGAATCTCAGGCTGTACAGACTTATTGACTCCTAATTTTCATTTTAGAAAAATTCTTAGTTCACTTTTTGTATCTCGAAGTTAAAAAATGTGAGGTATGCTTGGAAAATATGGTGAATGTTTAAATTTTAAAAATTATTACAGTAAAAGACACATTGCCATTAATCAACCTGAACATATTCTGCAACATTTTAACACACTTATCCAATTGTTTTGCCAGGTTCTGAAGCAGTTCGGGAAGTCTTCTTTCATAAGTGTCTTTACTTGAGTTGTCTTGGCTGGGTTTGTGTCCTGAATTTATTTAAATCATTTACCTTTCATGATCATTTTACCTTTATGGAAGACCTGGATGTCACAGTGTGGCAGATCTGGTGAATAAGGTGAATGAGGATATAAGGATACACCATAATTTTTCATGAGCTTGAAGTTTGCCTTTCCACTGAATGGCACTTGGCAGTGGCTATATATATATATATATATATATATATATATATATATCTCACACCTTGTGAAGACACTCAGTAGACTTCCAGAACTGCTACGAAAAGTGACAAGAATGAAGGGATAAGTGTGTTTGAAGTGACAGAATGTATTTTGAGGGCATACTAAGAGGGTTAAAGTCAGTGAGTCTCTTACTGTGTAGACACTGATACATTCTTAAAAGTTAAAATATTTTAAGATTTTTAAAAATTTAAATATTCACCAAATGTTTTTGATTACACCACTCACTTGATAAAATACTTTAATCAATGGAGGCATGTAAGCTATTGATAACAGGTTATAAGGCTATTTCTGATAAGCAGTGGTTTTCTTAAGGTTTAACACAGTTATTTAAAGAGACTCATACAAAACAAAAAGAAAAAAAGATTCAAGTGTCCCAAAAGTTCTACTGTTGGCCCAGTGAATGAGACAAGAATAATCCGAACAGGAAGCTTTTCAGTCTATTTAGTGTAGTCTGAGAATGATGCTTGATTACTACTCACAATTCAGTGATGGTTAGTTACTAATTTAAAACTTGGGGAATACATCGAAGTTCTTCTTAATTTACTCAATATAGATATAAAGACAATCTGTGTGTAGTTTGTGTGCGTGTGTGTGTGTGTGTGCGCTCAGGATTGAACCCAAGGTCTTTGCACTGAACTATACACTCAGTCCTTTCCGTTTCTATTATTCATTTGAGACAGGATTTGTGTAAGTCACTGAATTGCCTGGGCTGAGCTGAAACTCTCAATTTTCCTACTCAGCCTCTCCAGTGTGGGGGTTACAGATTTGTAACACAATGTCCAGCAAAGTTTATCATTTTTAAGCAAGGAATGTACATTATAACCACTCATGGAGCTTTTAAAATGTACTCATTTTTAGGCCAATCACAGGTACTTTAAATCAAAGACTTGGATGAGAAAAAGGTTTATATAATTTTAAATATATAGAGGAGTGAATAGAGGACCACTGGCCAAACGAATCAACTGTATTAATTATATTCACTAACATTCTGGTAATGTTTCCAAATTAGCAACCAGTCATTTTCTCTTTAATGTTCTGCACCTCCTAGTTTGTCTCAGTCAATGTTTTTAGATAAGAATTACTAAATTAAAATGGGTGCTGTCCTAGGAGATAATATCCCTTCCCACATCTTGGGATATTACCATAAATTTTTCTAATACAAAGATTAAATGAAAAAAATTCAATAATACAAAGCAGTTCAAAAAGGAGGAAGAAGAGAAAGAAGGAAGGAAGGAAGACAGGAGGGGAGAGGGGAATATGGAAAATAAGAAGGAGGGAGAGAGTTGAAAGAATGAATTAAAATAAATAACAAAGAAAAAATGGAGAAAAGAAAAACTAGATGAATAAAAAGTTGGAGTGGATATAAAATGAAAGAAAAAAAACAAAGTGGAAGAGAAAGATAAAAATAGAAGAGTGGCAAAGAAGAGAACTATAACTTTTACTCACTGGTATTTTGATTTCTTTCCTATTCTATAGTTTATCACCCAAGAAGAAAATCTTCTGTGCCAACCATGTGAGTTCTACATCTTTCATCCTGCCTAACAGACATGACGATGCTTTCCTCTGCTTCTTTTGTATTATTATTATTTTCAGGAAGGTCAGTGATGTTGGAAATATGGCATTTGTGGATTGACAGTCTAAAATGTGAAGTACAAAGCTTTAGCTCTGCAATCATATGTGTCCCAGGTTAGATGTTCTGCAGGACAGTGTTTCACAAGGATGAGGATTTTAGTCATAAGCTGCCCAAGTGAACCCTGGAGATTTTTCTGAGTCTGTTTTTATCACTCTGGAGCTTTCTTGGAGGTGGCTGAATCTGGAGTGTGTGATTGATTCATGGTACAATGCTAGGATTAAGGGTGTTGGGATTAAGAGTGAGTAATTGCTGGATCAATCCACTGACTGGATTGGCACTACCCTATTCCCAGTAGACAGGATAAAGTATAAGGGACAGAAAGAGGATTGTGTCCTCCCTCTCTTGTTGCTTTGCTACCTTCTGCCTGCCATGACTATTTCTCCTCTGCTGAAGCAGATGAGTGAAATCCTGAACAGAGCACCTGGACACAGAGTAAGAGAAAATGGCGTCCTTTACTTGAAGGTGTCTTTGCAAGGGATTCGCCTCCCTTTGAGAGCCCCAAACAAAGCTGTGTTTCTACATTTATATTGTTTCTTTTCTATGGGGTGATTTTTTCTTGGAGTCCAGTGTGAAGGGAGGTTATAGAAGCAGAAGAGCAGTTAAGGGCGTGAACAAAGGGAAGGGGAGTGGGGAGTTCTGGAGGGACTTTCCAAGACAGTTATGCTTCCCTGACATTACAATACAGCCTCATCCATACAAAACAGTGGTCATAACCACCAACTTCCTCAGGGAGCTTAGCTGTACCGTTCATCCATAGTTGCTCAATCTCACCTCAAGAGGTGGTTTCCTCTCTCACTGAGAGGCCTCTCTGCCATGCCCCCCAGCCTTGGAGCCAGCCGATTATGGACTGAAACCTATAAATTGTGAGCCAAAGAAACCTTTTCCCTATTAACATTCAGTATGGGGCATTTTGTTTCAGCAACAAGAGAAAAGTAACTAGCACAGAATTTGGTACCAGAGAAGTAGAGTCATTGTGTGACTATACCTGACCATGTTGTTTAGAAGCCTCTGGAGCTGGCTTGTTGGAATAGGAAGAGTTCAGAAAGGTGTGGAGATGCTAGCTGAGAAAGTAGAGCTGGAACACCTTAGGCTGTATGGTATGGGAGATTCTGGTCAGAGGTCAGAAGACCAGAAGGCTGATAGATATCTTGCCTATAAAGACCAGGCTTGGGAGGTTTCTGCTGGGAAGGAGGACTGCCTTGGTTGTTGGACTTCGGATGATGTCTGCTATGCCTTGGCAGAAAGTTTGTCCGCATTTTGCTCGTGTCCAGAGACTTTGCCTGAGACTGAGATTAAGGTCTGCAGACTAATCAATCTGGAAGAAGAAATATCAAGGCAGTCTAGTGTTGAAGCAGTGGCATGCCTACTGTTGGGGGTTTTTAGCCAGATTTATGTTGAGAATCAATAGCAAAGAGCCTGGCAGAATGATTTAAAACATTGTGCCATAAAGGAAGCTCCAGTTAAGTTGTGGCCTGCAAAGATAGAGCAGAGGAGATCTTTATTGCTGAGATGGAACAGAAGAATAGAAAAGATGGAGTGAGGTTATCACAAGAAGCAGCTGAACACCAACATTTGCATCCTGAAAATTGCAAAAAGTGAAATATTTTGATTTGAGAAAAGAGTTCCAAAGCACCATGTTCCAGAATAGCAGTGGCCTAGGGAAGTTGTTTCTCAGGATTTGGTTCATAGGCACTCATCCCCTACAGCCAAGAGAGATGGAAGCCTGGCTACTGCTCCAGCTTGTGACAGATTTTGGCATCATCCATGTGGCACTGGTTTTAGGTGCATGCAGAATACAAGAGTTGTGGAGTCAGGAAGGCTTACACTCAGATTTCAGAAGAAGGCCTGGGAGGCCAGGCAGTGTGCTCCTGAGAGGGCAGTGTGTGAAGCTGTGGGTTTGAAGCCGAAGGTGCAGTGGAAGCCCCAGAAGTTGGGAGAAATCAGGAATATGGATCAACTGAGGAAAATTGCAAGGATGGAGCAGAGCTGGCCTAAGAGAGGAGCCATGGGAGCTACAAACGCCAGAAGTGCAGTAGGGTCAGATCCACCGAAGCCCTTTGCAGTTTGCATCTTGCCGCAGATTGCCTCAGATGCTCCACATGGAACTACAGGGCTTAATGTTTTCCTTGCTGGATTTTGGACTTGCTTTGGTCCCATTCCTTTCTATCCCTCTATTTGTACCTTTTGGAATGGTAAACTTTATCTTGTGCCATTGTATATTGGAAGTGTTCAACTTTCTTTTCATTTTTACAGGGGTTCATAGCTATGAGTTGCCTTAAATCTCAGAGGGGGGTTTGGACATAGACTTTCCAGCAATGCTGAAACTGTTAGGACTTTGGCAACTCATAGAGATGGACTAAATGTCTTTTGTGTAAAGGAATGTACACGAGCCTTTGGGACAAGGGGAGGAATGTTATGGTTTGTGTCTAGATGTCCCCACAAAGCCTCATGCAGTTTTAGATGGGGCTTTTTCAGAGGTGGCTGAATCTAGAGTGTATGATTGATTCATGGTGCAGTGCTAGGATAAAGGGTGCTGAGATTAAGGGTGGGTAACTGCTGAGTCAGTCCACTGACTGAATTGGCATCACCCTAATCCCTCTAAACTGGATAAGTATAAGGGACAGAAAGAGGCTTGTCTCCCTCTTTGCTTGTTGCTTTCCTACCTTCTGCCCATCATGAATGTTTCTGCTCTGTGAGGCCTGCCACATCACCCTATCTTGGAGCCAGCCAATTATGGACTGAAACCTCTATAAATCATGAGCCAAACAAACCTTTTCCCCTTTAACTTCTGGTGTTGGGTATTTTGTCTCAGCAACGAGAAAAGTAACTAAGAGATAGATGCAAATTGAGTTTTGCTAATGGAATCAAGTCCTGGTTAATACAAAATCCAGAACACACTGAATATTTATTGAGGTACAATTTACATATCTTAAAATATCACCCTGTTAAGTGTACAATTTTACTAAATTTATTTACTGAGTTGTTCAACAGTCACCACAATCAAGTCTTAAACTTTTTCATCATTCCAAAAAGATCCTTCGTGCCAATTAATGTTAATTTTCATTCTTACTCCAGCATCTATTAATCTCTTTTTTTATAGCATTTTCTTTTCTTTTCTGAACATTTCACAAAAATTAAATCATAAAATAGATGGATTTTGAAAACTGCTTTATTTCTATATTATAGTTAAAATAATGTGTTCTGATAGTAATATTGACCAACCAATTTTACTAATCTTGGTTACCAGGCACTATAAACTAGGCCACTGATGACAGAAAGGAGGAAGTGAGGGAGGAAGAGAGAGGGTAAGAGATAGAAAGTTGAAGAAAAGAAGGAGGAAGGGAAAGAAAGAAAGAAAGAAAGAAAGAAAGAAAGAAAGAAAGAAAGAAAGAGAAAAGGGGAGATTGGTGGGGGGAAGAAGGAAGAGGGAAAGGTGAGTATAGATCTTATGCTCTAGTGAGAAAAACAGAATGACCAAACAGTCCTACAAGTCAATGTAAAAATTCAAACAAGTTCCATGATATTCTGAGAAATTAGAAAATGAAGGAAGCCTTCTTTGGGTAGCAATATTAGACAAAAATTATACATATATATATATATGTTAATGTGAAGAAATGCAAGTTATTCTTGATGGGAGAGACAGGATGTACCCTCTATCATGAGGAAAAAGGTTTTATACAAATAGGAAAATGGTTATGTGCAGCTCTGAGAAGGAAGAGTGGTAGGAGATATGGCCGTAGAGAAAGCAAAGGCAGATCAAATTCTGTCTTAGTAAGCCATGTTAAATACAGAGTCTGTAAAAAAAATATAGATAGATAGATAGATAGATAGATAGATAGATAGATAGATAGATAGATCAGGAAAAGAAAAACTTGAATAAATATTTTAACACTAAATTTATTGAGACATCATGCAAGAAATACAAGTTGCATTTGGGCTCTACAATTACAGGAGGAGCTCAAAGTGGTGGCCGTCATCTTCCAGACATTTACTAGTATGACAACCTGCGGAAGTGTGTATACACTTTTCGGTGGACTCTGTATTTTGGTCAATTTAAGGCCAAAATGTGGCATTGGAACTTTATAAATTGGGGTTTTTAGTAAGCTCCACTCGTTCCAGGGAACTTTTTAAAAAAATTCTCAAAATATATTCTCTAAGCAGAAAAATGAGCACACCTTTTAACTGTTTCAGATTTCTGTGACTTGATGAAGATTTTTACTGCTAAATTTAATGATTAAATAACAATAAAACCTAGTTCCATCATAAAATTATCTGGAAAATCAGGAGTTTACTCTAGCTTTCCTATTCTGCTTCCACAATTGAATAGGCACATTTCCTGGGCATTGTTTAACAACAGTCTATTGATTATGTGGTTAGTCTCAACCTTATTTCTCATTTATTAAATTTAATTATATCCTGTAGTCCACTAAGAGTGGAAACTATGTGAAGCACTATTTTATAACTCTTTTCATTTCTTTACAATTTCCTATCTTTTAATACTAAAAATGGAACTCAAAAAAGAGTCCATTTCTGTAAGACAAAATGGAAAAATTAAAATGGTTAAGGCAAGATTATTTGCACATAAATCTCACTTTATTGATTTGGATGATCCTGATAAATAGTTTATGTGGATCTGATTTAGCAGCTAATGACTTACTAACATAATCCGATATTCTTGACATACACTGTGATTTGCTATAAACATGGAGTAAGATGGAAAAAATAATAAAATTGGAAAATTAACAGAATTGTAAAACAAATGTTCAGTAGTAAGAGACAATATCTAATATATAAGAAAGAAATTGTTGTACTGTATGATTTCTGATAAGCTTTAAAATAAATTTGACAAAAATTAGCACAAATGAAATAGTGTATATGGGGACTTAAGCTGAGGTATGAGGAATTTCATATTTAAAAATATGCACCGGCTTAGATGTATGCATATACATGGTATATAAATGTGTCATTATCCACTCCATCACCAGATTTAAGCAAAGTTCAAATCAATACTGCATTCTAGGGGCTGGTGAGATGGCTCAGCAGCATAAGCACCTGCCTGGCAAGCGTGAGGTCCTGAGTTCGACTCCCGGAACCCACATATGAAAAAAGGGCGAGTGATATCACTCAGTGGCACAGGTGCCTGCTGGAACACGAGGTCTTGGGGTGGACCCCCAGTACCCACACACACACAAAAAAATACTGCATTCTAAGTTTGGATTCTATATTGTAAGTATATATATTTTGTGGTTATATATAAGTTCCAAAGAGACACTATAAAAATTTACCACAGCTCAGTGGCTTCTCAGAAATATGCAGATATATTTCTTTCATTGAAACTAGTCTAACATTGTAATCAGAAAATCTTGGATAAGAACATGCCCCTTCATATATCCATATATCCATATTTTCTGTACATATATAAATAATAACTGCTTTTGTTCTTAGAACCATATGATATATGTAAATTATTATCACTATTTTGCAGAATAGGAACCTGAGAATGTAGTTATGGTATTTGCCTAAATGTCCACAATCATTAAAGTTATGTATCTAGAAATTAATCCCTACCCTATCTAATTCCAGATATCACATAATTGTTGTTCATTTCTTCATAACAGGTATAATACACAGCTCTGTAGTTATGCCTTAAGTGTATATTATTCGTAATAGTGTAGAAATGTTTTTATCTTATAAAAACTATGTGAATTGAAGATTTGGTCATTTAGAGGACTTTTGGAAGAAGGATAATTTCTAGTGTTTTGTAGGAAAAGGGATGCACCTTGAAATCATGTTAAAATAATCAGACATGCAACCTTAAATATTCTATGCTTTCACTGATATGACAAACACAAAATTTAAACTAAAGAACAAAATAAAAATATATAATAGGAAACAGGGAGATAGGTACTTTGGCAAATGGAAAGAGGACCAAGAGATGGAGGGAGGGGGGAAGGAGAGGAAGGGAACATAAAAAGAATTAAAATGTGTTATGTACATGGATACACTCTCCATAATGAATGCAATCATTATATACTTCAAACATGCATTAATTAACATACAAGTTTTTAAAATTATGAAATTATGGAACTGATTAATACAGCTATGTTGGAGATCATTTCAATTTTGATGATTGAAAACCTGTGTGTAATAAAGTAAAAGGGACTGATAGATTTTATGGTATTCCCAGGTACAGGTAAACTGGGAGAAGAACGAGGTATATAGAAATTTGACTTATTTATATTGTACCACTCTTCAAATAGGAGTGCTGAGATTCTGCTTTACAAACTACGAATATCATACCTTAAGACTTTGCTTATGTAAAAATGTAAATAATTACTCAATTCGGCAATTGAAATTTAGGCCCTTTAAAAGAATAATAAAATCAGACATGTTAATTTTATGGCTGAAATTAATAATTTCAGATTTTTTCTGGGATATTTTACTGTGTGGTATCAGATGTTCGATGAATATTCTACATTCTCCTTCAAGTCATATACACTATATATGATTCTACAACAGAGAGAACTGATTTCTAGGAGGTTAACAAATGACCTTCATAGGCATTATATTATGTGCATATGCATTGAATTTTAGTAAATAAATCTTTGTATGAAAATGAAAACATTTATGGGACTGAGGAGGAATAAATGGAGGCTTCTCTAGAGAATTCTCAGGGCCTGCCCAGTTATTTTTAAATGTTCCCTTGGCATGTGTAGCTCTTTCTACCCTGCTGTCCCAAGCCTAGACCACAGGAAACACACCTGCACACATACATCAAGTTCTCTGGCTAATATATTCAACTTTCCCAGGTTTGCACAGGGAAGAGTGATGTGAACCAATGATGTAGATAGAGACTTTTTTAGAGTAGTAGGTGACAGGATATTCGGATCCTGGAACTTTGCCTCTATCTGTGAACTAGAGGCAAGTAACTTGCACACTGTAGTGGTTAATCATGATTGTCAACTTGATTGGTTTGAAAGACGTGTAGGAGGTTAGTAGAGCACGTTTTGCTGTTCCCAGATAAACCAAAGGGGCATGATCTTATAGCTTATATCTGGTCCCTGATTTCTTTCTCTCTAGTTCTTCCCCTGTCCTCTGTTATGCTTCATAGCCACCATGAGGTTAGCAACTTTCCCCTCCATATCTTTCCACCACAATATTTCTGTCTTATAGCCAGCTGACCATGAACAGAAATCCCTGAAACCATTAGCCAAAATAAACCAGTACCTTCCTTTCATTTGTACATCACACATTTTGTCTCTTCTGTGGAAAGCCAACCAATACAGAATATTGGTACTTAGCTGTGTGGTTGTTGCTGTGACTATACTTGGTGATGTTCTTCTGAACCTTTTGAACCACAAAGCTTGTTGGGGGAGACTGGAAAGTTTGGAGACACTATATAGGGTAGAGAAGCCATAGACGTGTTGTGAGCAAAGCTGGATGAGTGTTTCTGGTGGGAACTCAGAAGACCAGAATGCTAATAAGAATGTAGATGGTCAAGAGTGGAAATTAAAACATACAATTTGTTTTTTTTTTATATTTTTATAGATGATCACAGTTAAGACTGACATTTCAGGTGGGAATGATGACTCTGTTGGAAATTGGATTACAGTGTGTTACATTCTGGCAAAAAAAAAAAAAAAACAGAGTCTACATTTTTATCACCTCTTGCATAAGGCTGGGTTTAAAGGTGACAGAATAATTGATCTGGTGGAGAAGATTTAAAGGCACTTAAACATACAGGTAGCAGCATGGGTACTATTAGAAACCTAGTAGAACTGGATGCAAAGATCAAAGTAGAAAGATTTGAAAAACCTGGATTTGTGCCTGAAAAGAAGGACATGCAAAGTCAGGACAAACGAAAGTATGGTTGCTGAAGACATTAATATAATTTAAAAGAAACCAAGTTCTTTGAAGAAAAGGATGCCTTAAGAGCATTTTAGGAATCAGCAGGATGTCACCCATTGTAGGATCACAGGTGTAAAAGTATAAACTCCTTTGAAAAAAATTGCTTTAAGATGAGAACTCTAGGGTAACCTGCTCATTCAAGGTCATCTAGGGAAGCTTTCTCCCTGAATTCAGCCACTCAGACACTCAGAAGTCACTGCAATATGTTTCAAAGGGGTGCTGACTACTGCCCCAGCTGTCTGTATACCTTGGCATTATGCATGTGATTCCCATGCGATGCTACAAGAGGGATGGAGGCTTCCACCTAGATTTTAGGAGAAGGTTGGGAGGACAAGCAATGTCTCCCAGGACCTCTTGAAAGGGCAGTGCTTGAAGTCATAAGAGTGCATCAAAAGTGCAATGGAGATGCAAGGAAGATAGAAATGCCAGGAAGGTGGAATGTCTGCTGAGGAGAGCCACAGGGAGCAAGAAGAGCAAGCCTGAGAGAGAGGCCATGTGGATTGCCCCTGGCAAGGCCATAGGAAGAGGCCAACCAAGTCCTCCACAATTCATATCTCACCAGCATGTGACCCAGATGCTAAACTTAGAACTACATGACTTAAAGTTCACCTTGTTGGGTTTTAATCTTGCTATAGTCCATTTCTTTTCTATCATCCATTCCCTCCTTTGGTAGGAAAATGTTTACCCTGTGTCATTGTATCTTTGGAATATGAAATTTGTTTTTATTATTTTTGCAGGGCCTAGCAGTTAAAACTTTTCTTTAAGTCTCAGTGGAGACTTTAGAGTTGGACTTTTGAGCAAGGCTGTGACTGCTGAAACTTTGGGACAGGAATTTGTGGATCATCTGTTGTATGCATGATTGTTATGTCATGTCAAGCAGAATAACAACATCGATGTTGTTTCTACTTGGAAATGGAGTATCATTTGAAGAGATACTTTGGGGTGTCAACTTGACAAGGAGTGGGATTGGGGTGAATATTATCATCTTGATTGGCTTGAGAGACATTTATGAGATTAGTAAAGTACATTTCCAGATATGTCTGTGTGGAGAATAGGGGCATGACCTTGAGTCTGATATCTAGTCCCTGGCCTCTTCCTCTCTGGCTGTTTCCCTGCTTTCTCCTTCCTGGATGCCAGGAGGTTAGCAGATTTCCTTTGTTTGTCTTTCCGCCTGGATGTTTCTGCCGTGCAGTAGATAACCACAAACTGATACCTATAAAACTATAAGCCATGGTTCTGATGTGGGATGATGTACTAGTAAAAAATAAAAACAGAGGAAAAAATGCCAAAAAATAAATGAAAATTTCCTAGAAGTTATCTAGTCAGGCATTTTGTCCCAGGAATGGAGAGCTGACCAATACACATATCTTGCCCTTATTTTATTTGCCTAGTAGAATTGAATGTTAGTGAATTGAAATAGTAATTTCTTGTCCACTATCTTCTAATTTCTTTATTAGTGCCATGTTTGCAATATACAATGATTACATTCATAACGTGAAGATGGTACATGGGCATGACACATCTTAATTCTTCTTTTCATCCTGTTTCCCTTCCCCAAACCCCAAAATCTACCTTAGTATTTCCTATTATGCTTTTATTTTCCTGTATGATTTATTTATATTTTGGGTTTTCATAAAAGAGAAATCATGAGATATTTAACTTGCGTGTCCAATTTATTTCACTTAATATTATGGTCTTAGTGTACATCCATTTTCCTACAAGTAATCCAAGTTTATGGAGAGTCTTAAAAATATTAAAAGTAAAAATTCCTTTCAACCCAGGCAATCAAGTTCTCGGTATCTTCTCTCAAGAGCAAAAGATATCATGTTACAGTGATCCATGCATGCCCATCTATATAGCAGCACAATTCATAGTAGCTAAGTCTTGGAAGCTGCCTATTTGTCCACCAACAAACGAACAGATTAAGAAAGTGTGGTTTTTTTTGGGGGGTGCTGGTGAGATGGCTCAGCGGCTTAAGCGCCTGCCCGGCAAGTGCGAAGGCCCGAGTTCGACTCCCGGAACCCACATACGAGAAAAGGGCTGGTGATATCGCTCAGCGGCACGGGCGCCTGCTGGCGCATGAGGTCCTGAGGTCAACCCCCCGGTACCCTCAAAAAAAAAGAAAAAGAAAGTGTGGTTTTTATGCACGATGGAGTATGACTCTCAATGTCCACTCTTTTCTAATATCATGTCCTTTGGCTTGATTCAAGACTTAGAAGTCTGCAATTTTAATAATATTCAACAATCTCAGTTTAGAAATTGATAACAAGGGCTGGTGAGATAGTTCAGTGGCATAAGCACCTGCTTGGCAAACGCGAAGTCCTGAGTTCGACTCCTGGTACCCACATAAAGGAAAAAAGGGCCGGTGATATCGCTCAGTGGCACAAGCACCTGCTGGCAAGTGGGAGGTCCAGAGGTCGACTCTCAGTACCCACATAAATTAAAAAAAAAAAAAAGAAACATATGCGCTATCTATACTGCCCCTTCCTTCTAGTCCTTTCTAATGGTAGAAAACATACATACACTAATGTGTGAACAATGAATTTGGACATTCACGTACATATACCATTCAACTTTGGTTATAGAGTCAACTTCCCAGGTTTTTGTGACCCTCTCCAGGTAAGAACCTTCACCGGGTGTTAGAAAATAAATTGATAACAATATTCATGCTAGATTTCTGTTTTATATTTGGGAGACATTTCATTTGTTTGGTAGGTTACTCTAATTCTACGTCATCCTGTTCTTTGTTCTAAACCCTGTAATTAGGAAATATTTTACTTTATATAGCATAGTTCATTATTATGTTATTTATATTTCAGGTGTCATTCTCAGATATTTTCCTTATTTTTATACATTTGATGCTATTGAAGGCTTTAGTCCATTTATTTTGCTGTCAAACACTATTATTTATTATTTCCCTCCAAAGTTAGTTGAATTTTTTTGTTTGTTTTCACTGATCAGGTTTTCCCCCCTGAACAACATTCATTTTTAAGCATTTTAATGCTAGAGTCATTTGACATATATTCATAGCAAAAGTCCAGCTTTGGAGAAAAAACTAGAATAATTCCAACTGTTCAACAAGTGTTAGGAAGAGTATTTTTATGCAATAAGCAGTTGTCTGAATATTAAGAGAAAGATGTTTTTTTCTGCCAGCACTGAAACTTTCATAACCTTGGAAATAATTTTATCATTCTGTTTCAATTAATGCATCATTCACTTTCCAAAGTAATAAGTGATAAATTTAAAATCACGATCAAATAAAATGCCTTCCTTCAGACTCATTGGCATAATGTATAAATGTAGTAGAATCCCTGCATTAAGGCTTCAAACAAATGTGTCAGTGAAGTTTATTTTCCAATAAACTATGATGTGCAGACACTGAACCATACAAATGTTCTCCTATTTTGACAGGGACTACTGCTGCATTAAAAGAAAGAATTTGCAGTGTAATAAGCACATGACATGCAAATGAGGCTGCCTACATATAATGCACTAGGTTCAAGGCAATAGCTATGAACTAACATAGAGAAGGCTTAAACTGATTCTGTTCACGTTTCATATTCAGTGCACATCTGCCCTTCAGACTTTCCTTGTTTTGGACCCCATGGATTCTAATCATGTCTCCTCCCACTATTCTTCAGTGCACAGAGCTGCTGCAGGAATCAAGGTTCTGGCCTTGCAATGGAAGCTCACCCTTGGAGCATGGTGGAGGCAATGAGATAATAAAATCAGGGTGTCTTAGTACTCGTGGAGACTTCTGTGAGTTACTATTCCATTCTTCCATACATATTCACATATATGTAGCAATGGCCACCTAGAATTCATTTGAAAGCTTTCTATCACAAAGAGACATTTATTCAGTGATTCGAAATCTCTTAGTACTAACTCTTCCGATTTTACCCCCAATATATCTGCCAATTCAAGCTTTTTATTTTCTTGCAGGCCTCTAATGCAAAGCGAATATTTCATGACTAAAATAGTTGAGGAATGCCCACGTGGCCTTATTTAGTTGCCTCAGTTCTACATTGAAAAGTGTGTTTCCCTAACACTGTTTCTCATGACAAGCTCCTGTTCATTTTCTTTAACTTGGTATGTGTTATGTTACAAGAAGCCAAATCCCAGATACATATTAAGGCTACAGTAAACAAGAGAGAAAGAAAGAAAGCCTCACCCATATCTCTAGATTTCAATTACAGGCAGGCTATTACATGATTATTAATGTTACTTTCTGCTCTCAGTGTTTTGACATATCTTTAGTAATTGCAAGAACAGATTATTGGTTAGAATTCTTTCAGTGATGTTCAAATGTCATTTTGGATTCTTTCATGTATACTTTGAAAACTAAGAAATACAAGCTTAGCCAAATTTAAGATATCTTTTGTGTATTGCTTATGTAAAATTAATGGATTTATATGGTAATATTGGTCCAAGTAGAACCTCTGTACATCTCTTTTATGAAAGAAATACTGACTTCAATAGACACAAACTTTTTTAAAGATGCAAATTGATGTGTTTTCTTGTTAAAAGGAGGACTATATGTTAAAACAAAAACAAAACATAGTATAAAAGCAGACTAAGTTTATGCACAAGTTCTGCCACTTCCAAATTAGGTAACTTTAGAAATTTTGTTTAAGCTTTCTTGCCTCAGTTTTCTCATGTGTAAAATGGTACAAGAGTTATATGTACAACACTGTGTTTTTGTGGAATTCTAATTTAAACCTTTTAGCACAATCAATATGTCATCTTAGAAAGTTTGGCTCAAAATTGTCTAAATTTGTTGAAGATTTGATGTTGATATGAAGATAATGATAGTGATGATGAATTGGAAGTTGGTAATTACAATTATGATAATGATATTGGTGTTTGTAACACAATATTAAGAATAAAAAGAGTAAACAAAGATGCAATATGGAATAGAGTAAAATAGTCCTCGACACTAAGGATATGACAGAGAGAGGGGCAGATAGAGGGAGGGAGAGAGAAAAATTATGCTTGATCAGTGCATTAGTCATCTTTCCATCACTATAACATATCAGAAATAATTAATTAATAAACAGAAAATGTTTATTTTGCTCACACTTTCAGATGTTCTGCTTTATGATCAGTTGCCCTGTTGCTTTGGGCCTGTGGCCAGACAGTAAAACACGTTTGGCACACGGTAGAGAAAAATTGCTTATAGCCTGCACATAAGCCTGAAAAAGGCAGATGAGGGCCAGCAATATAGCTCAGCAGCATAACCGCCTGCTTGGCAAGTGTGAGGTCCTGAGTTTGCCTCCCGGTATCCACATATTAAAAAAGAAAAAAAAAAAGGCATATGAAGGGGCCATAGTCCCACAGTCTCCTTTCCATGCACACTGCCTGTGGCCTAAGAACCTCCTTCTAGTCCTTACATCCTATAAAGCCCAATATCCCAATAGCACCACCCACCAGATCAAGCTTTCAACACATAGACCTATGCAGGGCACCCAGCGTTGAAAATGAAGCAGTTGGAGTGAACAATTGCAAGACTTATGCCTTTTTCCATGCCAGAAAAAGTAAAAAATGATTGATTCATGGTGAAAAATGTGTGTTATTTAAGTGAAAGCTCAACAGTGACCTGTTAAGTGGGTGAAATAACTATAGGCACTAACAGTACTATGACATCAGAGGAAATAAAATAAAATAAAATAAAATAAAATGTAATAACCTTTTCATCCAAAATAAGCAATAAAAACAAAACACTTCAGGGTTAGCAATAGAATGGAGATCAAGCACATCTTTATAAAGTAAATGGAGGAATAACAGAATTTCCAAATGAGAAAGTCATTCAAGGTGCCTATAGAACTTGGTAGACAATTTGTCTTACAGAATCCAAGAAAAATCTCACAGAAGACCATAACTGGCTGAAAAGAGAGGAACAGTTTAAAAGATAACACAGTCCATGAGCACATTAACTCCTAGTTTCATTATCAAAACTATGGTCACAAATCTCTACAGAGAAGGAAGATTTAATCGCTTATGAAATTAGAACTACCAACTTCAATTGTTGGGTCCAGAAATGGGGTGTGCAGGCAATAGATGAATAGAAAGAGAAGATGAAATTAACAACAATAACAACAACAACAACAAAAACTTTGCACAACAAACAAGTTAAAGCTTTAAAACAATTTAATAAGAGACAAGCAGAAACTAGGCAAATAAAAGCTGAAACAGCTGGAAATAGAAGTGTTGATAACTAGAAAAGACGTACTTTAACACCTAATAGGCTTATGTATCCTTTTCTGCCTTATATAATAAAAAAGGTGACACTTTCCAGGTGTATCTCTCCTCACTTCCCCTGGGTTGACATAATTTGAAAAGCAAAGATATTCTGTCTTCCAAACATGTTACACGTTGGGATAATTAACTGGCTGATTTTACATTGTTTCAATTTATACTGTTAGTTGGACTGTAATTTAAAAGTTGTCATTTATGTTATTTATTCTACCTCAATAAAATCATCTCTTAAATTTTTTGTTTACGAGTAAGATCTAAACAACTTCTGAGTTAATTTGTTATATTTCTAAGAATCACATTAACCATGTTTGCCTCTTGGAACATCATTTGTTTTGCAAAATGATAGAATATTCATAGGCTATAATTCATTTTCTCCCTATGACTCGTTAGCTGTAATTTACTTCTCAGTTCTTTTAAATCCCTAATTATTTCAAGGATTTCAATTATCTGGAACTAAGATATTTATCAAATTGTCTCATATCAAATATCTTCTTTACTGTTGCCTCCACTATTATAGAGATCCACAGCAGCTATGTGGATTTCCATCATTAGATAGCATGTCACTAAATTCTGTGATGTAAACACTACACACACACACACACACACACACACTTAGAGCTAGAACACAGTCTGTGGAGTGCAGGGAAGAAATGAAGATGTGGATTTCCTTTTTCATAAAAGCACAAGTCCTTTCACCAAGCTCAGGGACCCCTAAGATTAGAGTGCATGTAGCTACACTGTGTCAATGCCTGTGAGGTCAGCCATGTTGGATGCAGCTTGTTCTCTAATTCCACAGATCTCTCTCTTCCTTTCACTTCCACAGTTTTTCTATTGAAAAGTCATTATTTACTTTCTCTCAAAGGCAGATTCCTTCTGTTTGACAAATCAAGAAACAAGAAAAATTGAGGATGGGGCAATTTCATTTCTTAAGGATGTTATAAAGTCCTGAAATTACTAAACTCTCTGCCATAGGACAACTGTTCTTGTCCTAAGTAGTTTATGGGCACAACACTTTTTTGTAACAGCAAGAAAGTAGAAATGGAATTTATCATTCACTAAGTTAAAAATAAACTCATTTTCTAAAGATATAAATGTAAATCAAATATATCTCTTTATGAAAATTAAAAGCTCTAAGTATGTTACTCTTTCCATTGTGGATTATTTTTTTTCTCAAGGTGTCTATTAACAAGTTGAAGATGCTATAATTATTTTAGTTTTAATGTATTCATTACTCAAAGCAATTATATTATGAATGAATTTCAAAAGCATCTATTAAAGTGTGTTTTATATAAGGTTTTATTTTGTTAGAAACATGTTGATAACAAGATTAAAATGTTATTATAAATGTATGTTTCTAAATATCTTAAAGTTTTTAATAATGTCCCAAATTATTTAATGAGCAAGTTTATTTATTATTGAATTATGCATCCAGTTAACCAATCTGTGTTGTTTTCTTAAGTTGAAATTTCTGATGTATTTTATGTCATACATATAAATATACTAGCATTTATAGCTCTGAGATGGGGCTGATCTATATTTTAGCTATAATAGATAGAAAGAAGAAAAATGCAAAGGATGTTAATATAAAGGTTATTTTATAATGATTACTAAGAAAAACTACCTAGTAGGTATGATTATAGCCATGGCAGATTTTTTTTTCTTTTGCATCTAGGTTAAGTACCAAAGCAGTGGTTTTTCAGATTGCTCTTCTTCTCTATGAAGTTGTTAGAGAAAAATTTTATTTCAAGTGACTGCTCTATAAACCCCAGCACATGGGCCTCCACCTTTATGCTCATGATGGCTGCAGCTACATTTCAAGGAAGAGAATCAAAGCAGTGATGAAGAAAGTAAATCTAGAGGCTCTGTCTCTTTTTAAATGCATGATTTTCCATTTTTATTAACAACTAATTACATAGTTTTATGGTGTACAGTCGGTACATTTATACATTGTTCTTTGATCAGATATTATATTATCCATCACCTCAAAC
This sequence comes from Erethizon dorsatum, assembly GCA_028451465.1. Taxonomy (NCBI): domain Eukaryota; kingdom Metazoa; phylum Chordata; class Mammalia; order Rodentia; family Erethizontidae; genus Erethizon; species Erethizon dorsatum. Next base: position 17,237,689 of record CM051824.1, read on the forward strand.
ATCATTCTTTTATGAGGGCATCAAGTCATCTCTGCTAGCTATAATTCATTATAGAACATTGTTACAGTAACCAATGTGACTCTGTACCCATTCTGGCTGTGACTTCCTGTCTGGCTGTGACTCTGCACCCATTAGCCAATCTCTCATTATCCTCTCCTTCTTACATATTCCTCAGTCTTTCATAACTACTATCCTACTCTCTATTTCCAAGACCTCAGCTTTTTTTAGATTCAACAGACAGACGAAATTGTATACTAGTTGTCTTCCTGTGGCTGGCTTATTTCACATTACATTATAATCTCCAGTTACATCTATGTTGATACTTAAAAGAACGTTTCTGAGATCCAACATGGGACCTTCCATTCATATTTAATGGACCAGAAATTAATCACAAGACAATGTCAGTCTCAAGAGATTCTTGGAATTTATGTATCTAATCTGCACAGGTAAACGCCAGCTGAAAGTATTCTATTATTCCAAGAGGAAATGAGGAACAATGAAGGGCCAATGATTAATTACCTCAGCATTTATCTCTACTACCATGGATATCATTGATTAAATATTCTTACAAGATGAGGCTCATTTTCACCATTTATCACCATCAGTGACTAGGTTTAATTGTATGAAGTCTGAGCAGTTAATGTTAAAGGGACAAAGTAGTAGCTATAAAAATGTAGATATAAGAAAACTTATGTGCTTTTATATCTCCTCAAAGTGGGAGTTCTATTTCAACTTTGTTCAACCAAATTTTCCAACATAGAGAGAAAAATAAAACTATGCATACCCCCCCAAAAAAAGGCAAAACAGAAAGCTAGGAAAATTGTGAAACCATTGTTCAAACTGAAGATTCCAGTAAGTTAGAAGTTAAATTGAATGCTGGAAATACTAAAAATTAAAGCAAATTTTCATTTATTAAACTTTATTTGAAAACATAATCATAATGTATTAACTCTCAGTTCTGGCATTTTTATGTCTAATCTATCATCTTTGATAGCAGTTTGGTCAGTTCTTAACAGAATCAAAATATGTCAGCACATCTACATAAATTCCCATGTTCAACTCAACCAGTCAGAAGCACAAGATTCTAACCCATGTCTGGCTTACCAGAATGTAATGTGTATTTTTTTTTCCAAATTTACATTGCATTCTTTCATAACTTTCAAAGTGTCAGAGAACAGAGAATGAATTGCTCCGGTTCTCTGTTGTAATGCACATAAAATATTAAATTTCATTTTCCAGGTGAGAAAAATTAGGTATAATGAGTGTTATACACTTGTCCAAAGCCATAGAGAAATATGTAATAGTTACAGAACTACTAGAACTGCAGTATGAAGGATTTCATACTTCCTTTCTCCTCCTCCCTTTCATCTCCTTCTCCTTTTAATTTCCATTATCCCTTTATAAAATACTTCACGCCAAAAATAGCTCAAGCAGCCCAAGGAGTGATGCTTCCTACATCCTCTATAATTCTAATTACTCAATTCACAACCAGCTCAAGTTTGTGTGTAGCTTGCAGACTTGGTAGATCTGCCTTCCTACCAGCACCTTCTATAAAGCTGTGTTTTCTGGCATTACAAGAAGTCTAATCCCACCACAGTCACATAGAAATCAGACTACATACTTAATTACACTATTTGGAAAAAAATATAATGCAACCACGTGTTACATGCTGAAAACTACTATTATGCTTTATGGATAATGGATTTTCATATCAAAAACGCCCACTCTGGTGACCTAAAGATACAAAAGAGAGAAATTCATGGAATATCTTTGTTATTCTATGTTAAGTGTGTCAGCAATTTATCACTGTTGCAAAGTACTGGACATAGCCAACTTAAAAGGAAGAAAGGTTTACTTCAATTCACAGTTTCAGAGGTTTTAGTATAAGGTCATTTGTTGGTGTTGCTTTGCACCTGAAGCAGCCTACTGTATTGTGGCTAGAGCACAAGTTCAAGGAGGCTCATTAACCTCATGTCATCCAGAAAGTGAATGAGAAGGGAAAAGGAAGGACAAGAGTCCCAATATCCCTTCAAGGCATCCCCCTCAATGATCCAACTTCCTCCCATTAGGGTCCACTTTCTAAATGTTCCACCTCTTCATAATATCTTGGCCTGGGAAGCAAACCTCCAATGCATGGGCATTGGAGGGACAAGAAAAGTCCACATTGTAGCCTTGAAAAGCACTCTCCCAAAAGAAAGACATTCACTCACTTCAAAAATAAGTCAGGCCGGTGAGATGGCTCAGCGGCGTAAGCGCCTGCCTTGCAAGCGCAAGGGCCCGAGTTCGACTCCCGGAACCCACATACAAAAAAAGAGCTGGTAATATCGCTCAGAGGCACGGGCACCTGCTGGCACAGGAGGTCCTGAGGTCGACCCCCAGTACCCACACACACACAAAAAAAGTCAAAATACAAATAAAACAATAGAAGTAAATTCTTATGCACAATATGGTGTAGCCAAGGCTAACTTTATATTTTTCATCAATTTCCCTGTACTTTAATTCCATAATCTACTTCTTTCTCTACAGCTCCATTATTTCTGAATCACTGTCCCTGACTCTTGCTATTTATTCATTTATTTATTCAAGCATTGACAATTCTGAAAACTTTTCCTCACAGCAATCTACAGATCATGCATCAGCATGTAAATGCTTTTCCATCAGTGACCTTTCCATTCCCAGAACAGCACAGTATCTTTCTTACTCCTGGCTTATCTGGTCAATCTCCACGTTATAAATAAATTCTAAACTGATGAGAAAACTGATTAATACAAAGATTGTATCATCTTCCTATATTATCTTTTTAAAATGCACTTGTATTAATAGAAAAATAAAAATAAGCATTGAGCAAATGTGTAAGAAGTTGGCAAGGGGTAGTAAGCCATTCTTTATTCTCCCTTGGCAAGAGGAAATTGACTTTTGAATTTAGATCATTTCTTTTCTTGGAGACGAATGGCCAGTAGTTTTTTCTCAGTTCCTAGTGGAGTTACTGAGAAAGCTCCAGTCTCATGTTTAGACAATTGGTTGATATCTAGATCTAGATGTATTATATATACTCAGAGTTTTCCCTTGGTCTGGGCTTATTTGTTTGTTCTTGTGAACTTTTAAAATATGTAGCTGCATCCTGAGGGAATCCTTCCATGATCTCTTAAACATTGGAAAGAAAAGTTTTTCTGTCTTTGAGCACAGAAAGTTGTAGGTTAAAGCCACATTTTACCGATATTTATTTTATAATCTTGTTTGATTTGTCTGATCTGTATTCTAAAATATCCAAAAATAACGTTTTTCTTGTAGCATAACTTTAAGTATTATACACATTAAAGTACCCATCACACTGGGTAAGTGTTATAAGTGCTTTCAATAAGTGTTAGGTAATCTTTTATTATTATTTTTCCCATTTGTTAATAATTAATTTTCTTTTATAGTAATTATTTTACAAACTTTTATTAGATCCTATTGTCTCTATCATTATATATTATTCTAGGCTCAAAAGAAATATAGATCGGAAGGAACACTGCATTAAAAAACCTTGAAAAATACAATCTCAGAATGACAAGAAAGAAAAAAAGCAACAGATGTGATACAACACAAGACATTCCTTCACTGTAATTGTAAATATATCAGATCTAGCAGAAGACAAAAATAGGTAAAGCACCTGAAATCATAGGTGTAAGAACAAATTTTTTAAACAGAACCCCAGTTGCAAAAGAAGTAGCAAAAATCAACGAATAAGAGTACATCAATTAAAAAGCTTCTGTGACAAACCAATACCCAACATCATCCTACATGGACAGAAGCTGAAAGCTTTCCTCCAAAATCAGGAATAAAACAAGGACATTTACCATCACCACTCCTGTTGTATATAGTCCTTGAAACATTAGCCAGAGCTATTAGACAAGAAGAAGAAATAAAAGGGAGATGGATGGAAAAGGAAGAAGTTAAATTATCACTATTTGTAGATGATATGGTGATCTACAAGGAAGACTCCAAAACCTCTACCAAAAGACTTCTAGAATATCCAAATTCAGTAGCATAGCAGATTACAAAGGCAACACTCAAATATCAATTGTGTTCCTGTAGAGCAATAACGAATTCACCCAGAGAGAAACTAGTGAAAGAATAGCTTTCACAATAGCATCAAGAAAACTGAAATACTGAGGAATAAACCTAATCAAGGGAGTGAAAGAGTTGTACAATGCATACTGTAGTTTGGAAGTGAGATCCCTTGTGGTACGGTGCTTTTTGAAAATCTGAAATAATATGGGCAGCTTGGTGAAAGTGGATATGAACACAGTAGGAAGATTGGAGAGGTCGTGTGTTCACTTGGTTTATATGCCTGTGTAGTGTCGGTCACATCAGGCTGAGTGATGCTTGATAACAAGGACTATTTTTTCCTCCATTCTTATTTTTCAATATCCAGTACTTGGAATAGTTTCTTGCTCTAAGAAGCTGCTTGTAATATAAATAAATGACTAAATTGAAGACATCTATAAGCAATATCATAGTAATAAGATAGATTCTCTTACTTCATTTCTTGAAAAATCTGGTAAAACAATCATTCAATGTGTAGCACCAGTTGATTAAATTTCTTGTTTAGGTTATTATTACTTTATTTCAATCAATTTAATTGAATGAACTCCCTATTTGCTTATAGGAATTACCAAAACTACAGAGAAAAGTCAAAACAAGGTCATCTAGCCTGATATCTAATACATATTACATACTCAGAAATGATTATCCTTCTTCTCTTTGCATGCATTTCTCCATTTGTAGTTTCTTAAAACTTTATCAGCTCTTGTTGATTCTCTCTTTACTTTTCCTCTGTTAGCGTTTCATAGAAAAACACAGATGAGTCACAAATAGTATATGAAATACACATTCCTTTCACACTTTTCATGTTAAAATACTTTTCTTTTTCTCACTGTGTGTGTTTATATGTGTGTTGATGTGAGTGTACCAGAAATCACCAGTAAATTATTATAATAACTTAAAAACTCAAAATTGCCTATCACCTTGAATCATTGCTTTACGGAATGTGCTTGTCATGTTATAAGATAGCATAAGAAATATCAAAGCAATATGGTGGCAGAGTTGGGGGGCTACTTCAAGTGTTTTCCTTTACTCTGGCACAGATAAATGGAGAATAAATTTGCATAACATATAAATTGATGCCTTAATTAAATGGAGTATCAACTTTTGGAAAAATGTATCCCTCTCCTTTGGCTGTCAGGGTCTTTCAGATCTTTTCTATTTGACAGTCATGCAGTACAGGAGCCAGGAATTGCTGAGTTTCTCCTTCAGTCTACCTCCTCTCCAACCTCACACCTCCCAGCACCACCTAATCATTGATTTCTGCTTTGAGTTTGGAAGAAATAATCTTAAAAAGTTTCCTTGGGTTAGTTCTCCTTTCTCTGCTTCCTAGACACATTTAGATAATCCATCCCCAGATTAATATGTTATATTTATTTTCTCCCGATCAGAAGAGGTTTGAGTAGGGTTTAAAGACCACAGTAAAATACTTTAAATCTCTAACTTTACTTACTACAGTATATAAGAAATGTCGTCTCTGAGCACAGATAAAAATTCACAAAACCCTCTGATATTTAGTTAAATTTTTCAAAAACAAAAGCATAAGTAAGCATTTCCCAAACTCCCAAATGTGTTCTATCTTGCAATTGCATTAGGCTTCTTCTTCAGGGATGTCTTTCTTTTCTTTAGTTTCTTTTTTTCTTTTTATTTATTTATTTATTTATTTTAATTTAATTTTATTTTTTTGTGGGTACCGGGGGTCGACCTCAGGACCTCACACCAGCAGGCGCCCGTGCCGCTGAGCGATATCACCGGCCCTTTTTTTGTATGTGGGTTCTGGGAGTCAAACTCGGGCCCTCGTTCTTGCCAGGCAGGCGCTTATGCCGCTGAGCCATCTCACTGGTCCTTCTTTTTTTTTTTTAAATGGTGAAGTGAATTTTGAAAATATGAAAATTATTGCTTGTTCTCCTTTCCTAAAACTATATGTATATTCAGGGAACTTATGTTTAATTTAAAGTCTCATATAAGGCCTGAAGTAAAAAAAAAATCATGTTTGTTGTTTTTTGGAATCTTATACAAAATATGCATTTAAGTATTTTCATACAATGTTTTCTTCAGAAAGGCTTTTGAATTTTAATTGAGGACTCTTCGTGAATTTTAATAACATAAATCATAAATTGCTACAAGAAAAATGAAGAATAGAACATGACCCATAAACTTCTACTGCATTTATTGTGGTTATCTGCAGTAATGGACTGTGAGGTGTGCTAAAAATCATATGTTGGTCCACCAGAACGGCTGCACTCTCATAAAGAAGTGGAATATTGTTCAAGTGAGAACGTGAGGCTGAAATTAAGATAAATGTACTATTCAACAGAATAGTTTGACAATAGTTTGACAACAGAATAGTTTGTCAACAGAGTTTGACAAGAAGCTTGTCAGAAGGAAAACAAAATTAGTCATTACAGCTGGCATGGAAGAAAGGTAAGAAGGGAAACAAAAATGATATTTAGAATCTAACTTCCCTCAACTCATATGAATTCTTAACATTTTTGGTAAGGCTGTCACCCTATTTAGATGCAAAGCATACCCAGAGAACATGTCTTAAAGTGGATTAATATAAAGTAAAATCCTAACTGTGAGTCTACTTTATTCAGAATGATTGGTTGAGTGCATAAATGGTAATATAAAAGTCTTTATTAGCAGAGTTGAATTAATGGAGTGCTAAAGTAGAGTGTAGAATTACGAAAACTTAGCACTCGGAACACCTGCCTGACTGAATGATTTTTAAAAATGTTTCATTTGTATCTCAACTATTTAGAAAAAGTGGCAGTCCTTTCCTGCCACCCGTCACTTTCAGAAGCCGGTGTCGCATGTACGAAAGAACTTCCCATTGACACTTCCTAAGACTGAATGCAAACACTAGAGTAAAATTTGAGAATGGCCATCAAGCAGGATTCACCTGCAGCCTAAATTATTCCTTGCTGCTGAAACTGAAACCTCACTAATGTCTAGGTGAAAACACAGTGCTTACAAGTACCTAGACCCAAGCTGAAGGTTTCTTTTTTATATAGATTATTCAACCAACTGTTTCAAATACCCAGATAATTTGTCCTCAGGCTGATCTTACATAAATAAGTTTGGTGCAGATATCAATGAGTGACTGAAGGGCACATATGCATTTTCTAAGATAAAGAGACTCTTTATTAAAGATAGTGATGAAGTTACAATTATAAATAACAATAGTGAGAAGCATGGGCTGGGGATACAGCTCCGTGGCATGGTGCCTGCCTGGCAAGTGCGAAGTCCTGAGATGGATTCCCAGTACAAAAAGAAAAAAAATAGTGGGAAGGATTCCTGTGTTCATAATGATAGCTCATGTGTTCATGATTCCCTTTAAAATTTGTTATCTACGTTAGACACATAAAATCCGTATGCTGCAAACTGAATGCAAGGTAGAAGAGAAATATGTTATTGTAGTTTTAGTTTGCTTGAAGTCTCTCATTTGTTAATGCATAGGTCAAATGTGGCAAGTTTGCTGAAATCACATGTAGCCAGAGGAAGACCATTGTTTTTCTAACAAGAGAACAGGTTAAGACTAAATTAACTGAGTGGGCTTGCAGTATCTAAGCTTGAAAGTACCAAAAGTGTGAGTAGAACACCTGTGAGTCAGAATATCTGAATAGGCCAATGAAATACCAATACTGAGGAATGTTCCTTCACCTTACAAGAAAAGTTGTCTCAGAGGTGTGAACATATATGGTTTAGCACCTGAGGAAGTCACTTTGTGGGGAAAGGGAAAAATCTCCATAGAGGAGTGGATATGATTGAGGCCCCTGTCTTCTACAAGCCTGAATAACTCTAGTCCAAACCAAGGAGACATTTAAAATAAGAATTCTGAGTAAATAAGCCTAAGCAAATTTAATTTATCACTTCTCTGTTTTTTTTTTTTTTTTTGTGGGTACCGGGGGGTCGACCTCAGGACCTAGCGCGCCAACAGGCGCCCGTGCCGCTGAGCGATATCACCGGCCCCTTTTCCGTATGTGGGATCCGGGAGTCGAACTCGGGCCCTCGCGCTTGCCAGGCAGGCAGGCGCTTATGCCACTGAGCCATCTCACCGGCCCTTCTCTGTTTTTTTAAAACAATTTTAAAGAAACTTATAATGTATAAATGGCATAAATAAATATTACTGAAAATATCTGTAGGTTGTATTTATAGGAAGAGATTTTTAAGTGGGAAAATATTAGCTTTTTCTCTGTTAGCAATAAAATTTAAGGGTCTTTATTTTAAGATTGACCAGAAAACATATTTATAGCTACGGGTAATGCTCAATCAGAATGACCAAACTATAAAACAATAGAGAGAAATTATTATATATGTTCTCTCTCCCTCTCTCTCTCTCTATCTCTCTATCACACACACACACACACACACACACACACACACACACACACACGCACACACTATACGTCTCTTATGCTGCATGAAAATGCTCATTGGCTGGCATGAAACTGAAAGATTATTTTACATCTAGGTATCTTCTAGTGTCTAACTTGGCAAATAATTTACTCCTAAGGCCTCTTCTTAACAGATAGATACAATAACAGTATTATACCCAAGTATCATTGGACTCCCTTCCAGCCTTTACATTTTATTTATCCATAATTTTTTAAATTACAGGAAAATAAAGCACATATGTGGGAAGTCTTCATTGTCTGAAAAATATCTACCTTCTAATCTTTCTATTAGCTGTAAATATGGAATACTCCCACCCTTCTCCCAGCCTTCCCTGGTGGAAAATTTCAAGTTTTTCAATTACTTAAACTATATGTTCAGTTTGCCAGTTCAGGTCCTTCTTAGGATTAATGCATGATGAAGTGAACATTTTTTTCAAAGTATTATTTGAGCTTGGGGAAATAAGTTTTTGGCCCTTCTTATATCTGCAAAAAGTCATGATTGTACTCTTAATCACTGATCAATATACTTAAGGAAGACTGGTTTCCAAAGTATAAAATTCATTCAAAAATAATCCAAACATTTCTCTCATGTTCTGTAACATACTCTATTTTTTCTAGCTGTGTATCCTACCACACCAGTGAAAAATAAAAAGCTAGACACTGCAGTAAATGACTGTATTTATAAAATAAAAATTTAGATATTCATCAATATTAGTGGCTGAGCATAATGCAAAATTAATTGGAATAAAAATACACTGTATATGTGGCCGGTGAGATGGTTCAGTGGCGTAAGCGCCTGCCTGGCAAGCCCAAGGTCCTGAGTTCGACTCCCGGAACCCACATATGAAAAGAAGGGATACAGCTCAGCCGCACGGTCTCCTGCTGGTGCGAGGTCCTGAGGTCGACCCCCGGTACCCACAAAAAAAAAAAAATACACTGTATGGAATTGTTCTGAATATAACTTTTAAAGAACTGAGTAGTTTTTCAGAGATGTTCTGAATTGGCCAAATGCTCTGAATAACTGAGGAAAAGTATTTCACTTAGCCTTAATTTTTGTGTTCTGTGTAGTCTACTAATCTTATGTAACATTTTCTCAACCTGGAGTTTAAACTATGGTAGCTTGAAATAACTGCTACCCTTTTCTCATTACGTATGTGAATTTTATTCTAACAAACATCTAATGTTTTCTTTCAGCAAAATTGTAAATCCCTCATGAAATTAAGAATGGAAGTTGCACTCAACTTGGTTAAAAGATACCTAAATCTGAGCAGTGTTAACTGTATTTCTGTCTAAAAGCAAAATATGTTTGCATAAAAATATTAATACATCAAGATGAAGTAAAATCCATGAAAAGATAAAAAAATGGATAAATCTTCCAGGAACATCTCTTTGCCATTCACTTCAACTAAAATCCTTTACTGTTGTTATGGAAAATATTATGTAAGTACTAAAAACAGATCAAAGTCTTATCATTTATATTCTCAGTAGATAGTGATTGCTTTGTTAATGCTATGGTATATTTCTCCCAGTTATTTTAATGCACTAAAAATTAATATTATAATATAATATAAATGTATTCTATACATAATGTCTTATTTCAGTAATTACTCCTATGTTTTATATGTAATTTTACAAATTCCAGTTTCAATTAACCTATGGATTAATATTGTGCTTTAGAAATATAAGACGTATTTCATCAAGTGTAACTAATGTTTGACATATGACATTTTGATAAATTCATTAAAATTCTGCATGCTTTGAAACAGTTTTTAGAGCAGCATTACTGTTATTGTCTTCACAGTTAGTAATAAGCAGATTTAAAAGTATTTTATTGAACTTACCAAGCAATATAACTCATTTAAATATTCCACTCAAATTTTCTTTAAGTACTAGATGAAAATTATAGTTATTATTTTGATATCGTAGATGAGAATAATGTGATTAAAGACGTTAACATTTTTCCTTGAGGTGATAGAATGAAGGATGCAGTGGAATCTGGAGTACAGCTGTGTGTTATTAGTCACTATCCCATCAATGGTAAAGTAAACAAATTTGTAAAAGGCAGAAGCAGCAAGTTTCAGTCATGGCTGTCTTTCAACTAACATAAAACAGAAACAGACAGAAATCCAATACACTGTCACACTTTTCCTTTTGCTTTTAGCCAGTAGGGTAAAAAACATTTTAATCTCCTTCAATTCCAGAAGTTTGTATGCTAGTCCTTCCTAACCTCTAAAACGGAGTGATCTAGCGTTCCATAGGAACTTAATCTAGAACTAGATTTACATTCCTTACTCATTGTCTATCACAGTGGTCCTCGATGGAAATTTGAGTACCATTTCCATAGGTCACAGATTAAGAAGCTAAACTAGGTTTATACAAGGCATGGGAGGTCAGTATCTGAATGCACAGTTGGTAACAATGAGAATGCAAGACTAAACCGAGCAGAGTTGTAACAATGTTTGTTCCATGAAAAACTATTCATAACATTAGAAGACATTTCAACATTTCAGGGCTTAAAAGTAATTCTTCTGAAAATATTTCCTTCATGAAATGAAGCAAATTTCTCAAAAGTACCTTTATAACATATACTTTGGTAATATGACTGGTATACAATAAAAATAAAGGAAATAAAAACATGACAGCCAAAATAAAATTTTAATTAAAAAATTGAACAATCTTAAGTAGATCTCCTTGCTAATATATTGAGTTATTTTGAGATTTTATTGAGAGTATAAGCACATATTTTAAAAATGGAAGGAGAGAGGAAATACTATGAAAACGAGTCCCAATTATATATCAAAATAGACATGAAATAGCAATTGAAAACGTTTTTAGATATTAAATTACAAATTTTACATAGAAAGTTTCATACCACTCTGTGAGAAGGTAGTCATCTATCAGAAATTAATGTCAGGATAGATACTGTGAATAGTGTTATTAAACTATTATAAAATTTTCTTTTTTATTTCCAAAACAAATATTGTTTTATTTTATTTGATTTCATTTTATTTTTCAGATCTCTATTACTTACTAGCCTCTTGAATATGTTCCCATAAGAATATACTTTTGTTAAGTAAAAAATGTGGGGTGAAGATGACTTTAGGACTATACTTGACTAAGCTGGTATAGAGTCTTTTGTTTTTGGGGGGGCATGGCTTTATTTTATTGGTATATTTTAGGTGTACATAATGATCACATTCATCATAGGGAATTTATACCTGTACATAATATATCTTGCTTTTTCTTTTTTTTTCCCATTCCCCTTCCCTCCCTTCAACCCCTCTTCCCTTCCTTATTCATAAAAACGCTGCTTAAAATTTATAAATTTGAAAATTTTCCTTTAAAAAGCATTAAAATCAGCTTAATCTCTGTTTTTCTTTTGTATCAATGCATTTAAGTAACAGGACAATATCACAAGGGGAAACTATTTGGACTCTGGGTTTTATATTTTCACTACACTGTAACTCATATGAGAAGGCAGTAAAAATAATTCTCCAAAAAGAGAAAATAGAAGATTACAACATATAATTACTTTGCTATAAAATTACCTAAAATATTCACTGCATTACCCAGCAATAATAATAACAAAAATGATAAATAAAGTAGTTGCTTTTGAAAATACTTAGAGAGGGCCGGTGAGATGGCTCAGCAGCATAAGTGCCTGCCTGGCAAGCGCGAGGTCGTGAGTTCGACTCCCGGATCCCACATACGAAAAAAGGGCCGGTGATATTGCTCAGTGGCACGGGCGCCTACTGGCACACGAGGTCCTGAGTTCGACCCCCCGGGACCCACAAAAAAAAAAAAAAAAGAAAATACTTAGAGAAATCTTGTTCCTCAAGTTATATTATACAGTATTAATATTTGTCTTCTGCTCTAATTTAGGACTTCTTGTAGAACACATATTCATCATGAACCGGATTTAGTTATGAATCCTCTCCCAGATCCCCATTGCCTCTTCTTTCAGATATTTCTTTTTTTCTTTTTTTTTTTTTTGTGGGTACCAGGGGGTCGACCTCAGGACCTCGCGCGCCAGCAGGCGCCCGTGCCGCTGAGCGATATCACCGGCCCCTTTTTTCGTATGTGGGTTGCGGGAGTCGAACTCGGGCCCTCGCGCTTGCAAGGCAGGCGCTTAAGCCGCTGAGCCATCTCACCGGCCCCAGATATTTCTTAAGGTTCTCAGACTTACGAAATTAACATTGTTATACATTATCTCTGCCTATGATTCTCTATTTTGGCAACAAATACCTACAGTTATTTAATCCAGAGCTTGAAATAAACTTTCCATATCCTTACTCCACCATAAAGTACCAATGATTCTATACTCAAATTATAATCTATCTCCATTCTACTTGTACCCCTTCCCTTTTACAATATATACCTACCCACTTTGATTTTTTTAATATAATGACCAGAACAAATTTTTAAAATAAAATAATAATTTTTCTGAACATATTTTATCCTGTCTGTGTCTATTTAAATGTTACCATTGCTGAGATGTATGGTTAAATTTCCCTCCTCAGAGTCCTTCTTTGACTTTCAAATCAATGCAAACTCTTTTCCAAATTTCTTTCATATTACCATGGAGCTTTTTTTTTTTTTTTTGCAATGTTTATCACAGATTCATACACTTCTTTCACAGCACTTTCCACAATTTATACCCGTTGTTCTATGCAAAACAGTTAAGGGCAAACTCCTATACTCTTCACCTTTGGTTTACTTTTCTTAAACGTGTTCATTTTATCACTCTCCTCTTTGCTATATTATGAGGTTTTTGACAAAGGGGCTTATTGCATTTAGGGTGATCAGTACACATATCCTTGGAGCGGAGACTCACGAACATAAGACAAACACATGATTGACATTTATGGGGAGGGGCAGTGCTAGGGATTGAACCCGGGGCTTTGCATATGATAGTCAAACACTGAACTACAACCCTAACCCTAACTGACAATTATTTTATTTTAAATTTCCATTAAATAATGTTTCAAATGTCATGAAATAATTTTATAAATCATATTGTGCTAATTGTGAGGAAAGATGACATACATTTACCAGTTCGAGAATTAGAAATTTGAAACCGATTGTTTATAAGCACTTGATAGGATTAATTTCAATAAGCTAACATTATGAACAGAGAAATCCAGTGTGTTTTGGTCCCCTTGACAAGGGTCCTTGGATTTATTTTATGAAAGAAGAAGAAACAACTATTTTTATAATTTGATAATTGCCAGGAAAAAGAGTGAGATGAAGTGACAATCACTGAGGTCAAAGTAGTGACAGCACCATTTTCTCCTCTCTTAAACTATATTGATAGCAAGACTTTATAGTTCCTCAGTTCATCTTGTTTTAAAATTCTAAGATGCGTTACATAAATTCTGAGTAAATCTTTAGTTGAAAGAAGCAGATGAGCACTAAGGGAGAGAAAACTTCTGTATTGCCACTTAAAACCATTCTCAGCATCAAGAAGACAAATTTAATGGCACTGAGCACAAATAACATGGTAGGAATCTATCACTACTATTTAAAAAAAGTAAACCAAAGCTGAAGAAAGTCCAGGCTTCTGTACTTGACCAGTTTTCAGAGAACAATCCTCTTCCTACCTACTGATTTTTATAGGCAACAAATTATGAGGGAAACAAAATACTTGTAACCATGTTTTGAGTGCCAGAAGGTAAAGAGAATCTTTCATTTGTGCTTTCCCTCTTTGGAATATTTGGGGAAATAATTTACCTAGATATAGAGTTTTCACATTCCTTTATTTGTCATATAAGTAGAAATGTTCTTAATATCTGTTTATTACTTTTCCAATGGCAACAGTGTCATCCTTATAACCCTCCCTGTACCTGATATAGAATATTTAGCTCTTTTTAATGTTCAACTCACTTTATGGTGCTTTCAGCCACTGAAAACATTTCACTGTATTTTATTATAAGATTAAATACCAACAGCCTATCAAAGGCAGCTACAACATCTTTCAGTGAGTGGATGGTGGGAGGCATGAGTACAGTTTTCCCATTACCATGGTTTGTTGTTACATCAGCTCTCTCCCAAATTCTTGGTTTTCTGTTACTAATATTTAATGTGGAAGAAAATGTTTTTCTGCTTTTCTCTAAAGGGAAAATTTAGTATCTACGCGTAATGTTTCCTATATTCAAAGAAAATGTTATTAACCCTTACATTGATCCCCAAACTCGAGCTTTATTTCTCTGAGTTGTCAGTCCCAGTTTGCAGGGTACTGTGTGGAAAAGTATGAAAAATCATTACAGACAGCTGAATGCTTGTGTTTTAAAGGAAGTTATATATTATAACAACAGGAGCATAAATTGAAATTGATTTGATCAGAGGAACTTAACACCTACAGAATAATGATACTGCTGCTTCTTTAGGGACATTGGTGCATTACAGTTTTGCTTCACTAAATTGAAAAACACTATCAAGCTGGCAGTAAATTCTGAAGTGTGTTACTGAGCAAACTCAAAAACCGTATAGAGGCCAGGAGCTCATGTATATCAAGAGAGACAAATTGGACACAAAGTTTAAAATTCAGCTTTCACTACAGGAAATTTTGAAAGCACATCAACATTTCATCATTTTTAATACTCTATTTTAATGACTCAGAAGATGACTCCACTGATGTTTAGCTGTTGAAGGAGGTAAATTTAATGATGCTAAGTATTTCAGAGTTCAAGAACATTTGGACTGTGGACTACTCTGCAATAACTGGAATTTACTCCAAATGAGTTGTTCTATGCCTATTTTCTAAATGAGTGCTTAAAACAGCTTGGTAAATATTCCCAGGGGAATGCTTTTAGAAACTAGTCAAATGACCAGCCATATATTACTGCCTGACAAGATCAGTGATAATGGTCTCTAAGTGGAAAGCTTGTAAATGTGTGTGGGGTGGGGTGGGAGGAGTATGTGTATACGTACAAATATTAAATTCGATGATTAAGTCATCTTAAGAAGAAGGGATTGTTCTGCTTGCAGTTTTCTAACTGGTATTAATCAATACAAATGTTACTATCACTGGGTGAACAAAGGAGAAAGAGTAGATATGTTCCTGTCCCAGAGATAAATTCTTATAAGGCAGAACCAGGGGAAATGTTGATGCATAAAGATGGCTATGTATGAGATGAAGATAAAATTACTGGACTCATTTTATCAAAGCAGAAGAATATGGAATTATGCTTCTAGACAATGGCTTGCCAGTAAAAATGAGCCTTGAGTCAAAATACAAGGAATCTTTGCCATTTTCTAGATGAAGAAATGAAAATTCAGTTTACTACCTCCTTAAATACAAAAATCTCAGATTTATTTTCAATTTTTTTTGTAGACTAGTTTTTGCAAGATCTTTGGATAGAAATTCATTGTCACTTGTGATTCAATATAGTTTCTTACATAAAAATACATTCTAGGGCTGGTGAGATGGCTCAGCGGCTTAAGCGCCTGCCCAGCAAGCGCGAGGGCCCGAGTTCGACTCCCGGAACCCACATACGAAAAAGGGGCCGGTGATATCGCTCAGTGGCACGGGCGCCTGCTGGCGCGCGAGGTCCTGAGGTAGACCCCCCAGTACCCACAAAAAAAAAATTCTAGACATCTTTCAAATCTCCCATAGTTTTATACATGCTTCCCAATTTCATCTATCTGTAAACTACATTTCTATTAGTAAGTTGAACTCTGATAGCTGTTGAATATTTTACTGCAATATAAGAGTTATTTTTACACCTTCTCCTGGAAATTTTGAGAATCCTGTATGGTTCCTCATTGGTACATTTAAATATTTCATAAAATATTTCTAATTTCCCGTTCTGTACAGATTACCAAATGTTGCAGATTTCTCCTATACCCACCAAAAAAAAAAAAAAAAAAAAAAAAAAAAAAAGCTTTAGGGCCAGTTTTTGCCTCCTATTCTTTTTTTTTTTTTTTTTTTTATGGGTACCGGGGGTCGACTTCAGGACCTCGCGCGCCAACAGGCGCCCCTGCCGCTGAGCGATATCACCGGCCCCTTTTTCGTATGTGGGATCCGGGAGTCGAACTTGGGCCCTCGCGCTTGCAAGGAAGGCGCTTACGCCGCTGAGCCATCTCACCGGCCCCTGCCTCCTATTCTGTTTAAGAGCAAAGTTCCAGAAAAATAGTTCTGAAAAAGTAGTCCTCCCATTAATTTAACTTCTAGTTCAACAGTCCTCATTTCTTAGTGTTTATCAAACTTTTTAGAACAATGATAATTATGGTCCAAGATAACAAGTCTCTTCAGAGAAAATCCCAACACGACATTAGGAAATGCATTCGTTCGTACCCGCTAGCTCCAAACAAAGCATTGAGTTCAGAATACAATAGTGCAGCATAATTTCACTCTCGTTCCATTTTAAGTAACACCACATAGTAAAGAAAACAGTACCTCTGTTGTTCCAGCTATTCCAAACACTGTCCATTACTGTTTGTAATTTCTTCAATTTTAAACTGGAGACCCTGTTTGTACTTTCTTCTGTCATTTTTCCCTTTATCTTATCTCCTAAGCATAATTAAAAAATAACAGTTAAGACTGCATGCAACCACATGAATATATAAAGGACACCTTCCTATAATTTTATATTTAAAAGTATGGAGAGAAAAAAATAGCGAAAATGTCTTTGTCAGAGTAGCAGCAAGGATTTCTGAGATGTGGTTCTCACTAAAACAGTCAATGTTTTAAGTTTTCTTTCCAATTTCTTGATTTTTAAGTCCATAAATTCATAAATTTCTTCAGTAACATGAGTGATCTTTCTTTTTATGTTTTGTTTCTAAATGTCATTTGGACATTTGTTATTGTTCTGCAACTTTTTGGTAGCGACCCATTTTATGAAGTAACATGATACTTGGTGTAGCACTAGTGGTCTCTCTGCGCAGGGGACAACAAATTCTAAAGAGTTGGGGAAGACTGAAGCAGTAAACAATATAATGTTCCATTTTGTATGAGTCTTAAACTGTGTTCTCCAGTACAGATCTGACATGGAATATAATATTTTAGCTAGGTACAAATATAGTGTCTGTTCAAATATTTAGTTGAATAGCGGCTGATTCAAAACAAAACAAATTCTTAGGATACCTTAACCCCTGAACAAAAAATGCTGTATGATAATTCTTAGGGGCCGATAATGGAAGTGAAAGACCCAGCAAAGATCAAGTTAGACTCTGTTCAATGATGCTTGTAACACTGGCATTTAAAAAATGATTGTTGCTCTCTTTTTTTTTTTTTTTTTTTTGCAGGGCTCTTGTCAACATTTTGGACACAGAATACAGACAGTTATTTAAAACAGTTTTTAGGGGGCTGGTGAGATGGCTCAGCAAGGTAAGTGCCTGCCTGGCAAGCGCGAGGGCCCAAGTTCGACTCCCGGAACCCACGTACGAAAAAAGGGCCGGTGATATCGCTGAGCGGCGTGGGTGCCTGCTGGCACGTGAGGTCCTGAGGTCGACCCCCGGTACCCACAAACAAAAAAAAAATAAAATAAAATAAAACAGTTTTTAGCTAGGTTTACGTGGCAAAAATGTAGTATGAAGTTTAGAAATTGTTCTTCTTTGGATGTGTAATCCTATGTACAGATGAGTGCTACTTTGTCATTAAAAACATACAAAAGTAATTCTTCATCATCTATTTACACATTACCAGGAATGAATTAATGTTATCCCAGTAGTTGTGCCTAGGCTTTAATGTCTATATGCCTAACTAAACTCTATCACCAGATTATTTTCATGATCATACATATTGATAACTCAGATTGAGCTGTATTTTATAAGTCACTGAGTAAAGTAGGTAACACACGTACTAGATAAGAAGTTCAGTAAGCAAGTAGACTAAGGGACAGGAAAATGTGTGTGACATTGTCATAGTGCAAAGAACTATATATTAGAAAATCCAGCCTATATTCAGTAAAGAAAGCCTATACGTGAAAATCCTTGGTAATCAGATTCAGGTTGCCATGGGAACCGTGAATAATGTTAAGCAATAAACACAAAAACTAAGGTATATTTCAAAGGAACATAAAAGAAATATAGCTCAGGAGATAGTGAGGCTTAGAAAGAACGAATATGACAAATTTATGAAAAAAGAAGGATTTACAAAGGAGAGCCTTGAAATATTACAATGAGAACTAAACATGTAAATGAAAATAACGACAGAAGTACTGCCAAAAAATTACTTACTTTAAATACTTTTAGGGTTTTATGAAGAGCCAGGTATCTTATGCTTTATGAAACATTACAAGATTAAGAAAGATAGGGCCGGTGAGACGGCTCGCGGCTTAAGCGCCTGCCTTGCAAGCGCGAAGGCCCGAGTTCGACTCCCGGAACCCACATACGAAAAAGGGGCCGGTGATATCGCTCAGAGGCACGGGTGCCTGTTGGTGCGCGAGGTCCTGAGGTCGTCCCCCCGGTACCCACAAAAAAAAAATAAATAAAGATTAAGAAAGATAATTTAATTGTTTTATTTAATAACTGGTATGATATCTACAAAGAATGTCTGATCCAAGAAATCCTTCAGCACTTAAGAGTGTGGCAATAATAAAAATGTAGAAGGATATTTTCTTCAAATCAACGGAATAAGGACAGCAGACTTGACTGGATGTGGAAATATTTTAATAAGTCTTAATTCAATGGTTATTATAGGTGAGAAAGAGTTATGAAAGCTATCATGAAAGAGCAGGTGCCATGAATGTATGGAATTAGAGCTCTATGAAAAACTCTAGTGAACATACGTTTAACTAAATGGTAGATAAGTAGGACATGGTAGTTAGATGTTGAGCTGAAAACACGGTAACTTCTAATTCAAATCATTGTCTTTAGAGGGCTGACTTTGGAATTTGTTTTGGGAAAAAATAGATGGTTTCATGGGATTCAGATTGACCCATTTAGTATTACACCTGGAAAATCTCTAGGCAGCATGTGAGAACTGGATCAAGGAAGTAAAGTCAGGCTAGCTTGATGCTCAAGATTTTAGTCACATATGCCAAGGAAGAATTATCTAGAGAGAAAATGAGTGGCATTTATACCCTGAGAATGAGGGAGATAAGATAAAAGAGAATAACAAATGAAATTGTGCATATTCTAACATTAAAGTTGGTCTTACTCAACTCCACCACTCAAGAGAGGACTGCTTCTACCAGTAATTCCACGAAAGAAGGCAACTTTGTAGTGTAGCAACAATGTAGTGTAGAAGAGATGAGAGTGGAATGGAGAATAAGACAATAAAAATAAAAGCCAGGGTACAGGATGCAGAGGCCAGCTTTAACTCTAATGGGATGTTCTGCAAAAGGAATATGGTACTTACGCATGTTTAAACTGGTGCTGAAAATGCTTGAGGTGAAAGGTTTAAAGGAAACTAAGCATTTCTTACAACAGGAGACCAGGGGGAGTCATTTGAATACTCTAACTGGTATAGAGTTTCTCTGCATTTCAGCAGTTCTTTTCAGTTTTTATTCACTTTATATCTTCAAAATACATTACCTTATTATAAGACAGTCCATGAAATATATCTGTTGGTGATGCTATGACTTGCATCACTGAATGCTGTTCTTTTACGTATTCATTTTTTTCCTCAATATTGAACTATATTGATATTTCAAACTTCGTCCAGAAAACTTCGTTTTTCTGGATCTTGTAATTCTAGGTATATTCTGCCCATTTAGTTTCAGCAATGTTACATTTTTTTATTTTTATTTTAAAGAGAAAAAATAAAATTGATACAAAATTTCAAAACAAGATAGTAGGAAAATAACAATGGTTAGTACATTGCTTCTTGTTATCTTCAAAGGAGTTGCTCAGATTACAAGATATAGGCATGAACATTTGATCAAATGATATAAGCGCAAACTGTTTTCAACAGATGTATAGAAATTAGTTATACATATATATATGTATAATATATGTATGTATATATATATGTATATATATATATTTCCTTTTCCTTTTCCCTTCCTTCTTTTCTCCTTTCCCCCATCCTAGTTTCTCTTTCCTTTTGAACAGTTTCTTCCTATTTCCCAATATCTCTTGTACATTTTGGATCTTACTTACTCTTTCAGCTTCTTACACTAGGAAGACAATATGATGTTTATGCATGTGAGATTGATTTACTTCACTTATGAGTATGGTCTCAAGTTGCATTCATTTACCTATAAAAGTCTCAAGTTCATCCTTTTTATAGCTGAGTAGTACTCCATTGTACAAAAATACCACATCTTTTTAATCCATTCTCTGGTCGATGAGCATTTGGGTTGTTTCCAAGATTTAGCTATTAAAAACTGTGCTCCTATAAACCTGGATGTACACATAGAGCTGTGGTATGATATTTTTAATTCTTCTGGGAAAATACCCAGAAGGGGAATAGCTGGATCAAATGGAACCTCTAATCCTAGATTTTTAGGAATCTCCACACTGATTTGCATCGTGGTTCCAACAGCCTACACTCCCACAAACAGAGGAGAAGGGTTCCTTTCTCCCCACAGCCCCTACTGTATTTGTTATTGGTTAATTTCTTGTTGACAGCCATTCTTTCTGGGGTGAGATGGAATCTCAGTGTTGTTTTAATTTGCATCTCTTGAATGACTATGATGTTGAACATTTTCTCATATATTAATTTGCTATCTGTATTTCTTCATCTGAGAAGTGCCTACTCATCTATGATGCCTTTTTTTGGACAGGGTCTTCAAATTTGGGGAATCTGAATTTTTTCAATTCTTTATATGTTCTAGATATAAGTCATTTTTCTGAGGGACAGTAGGCTAAAATTTTTTCCCACCGTGCGGGTTATCTTTTCACTCTGTTGATGATTTATTTTGATGTGCAAACACTTCTTAATGATATTAGATCCAAGTTGTTGATTCTTTGAAGTATTTCCCATGCAGTTTGGGTTTTGTTCATGAACTCTCTGCATACACCTATGTCTTCAGGATTTCTACCTACTTGCTCTTCCAGTAGATTTAGTGTTTCTGTTTTAATATCTAGATCTTTGATTCATTTTGACTTTAGTTTAGTGCATGGTGATAGACATGGGTCTAGTTTTAGTCTTTAGCATGTAGACAGCCAGTTTTTCCAGCACCATTTATTAAAGAGGTTATCTTTCTTCCAGGGAACATGTTTGGCCCCTTCATCAAAGATAAGGTGGCTGAGTGTGTTTGGAGTTGTGTCGGCATCTTCTAATCTCTTCCACTGATCCTCAGGTCTTTTTTTTGCTAGTACTATACTGATTTTATCACAGTAGCTTTGTAGTATAATTTCAAGTCAGGGATTGTGATACCTCCGCCTTGCCTTTGTTGCCCAGGATTGCCTTTGCTATTCTAGGTATCTTCTGCTTCCAGATGAATTTTAGGAAAGTTTTCTCCAGTTCTGTGAGGTATGTTAATGGTTTTTGATCAGGATTGCATTAAATCTGTATAACAATTTTGGAAGTATGGCCATTTTCCCTATTTTTGTTCTTCCTATACATGAGCAAGGGATATCTTTACATATTCTGATATCCTCTTTGATATCCTTTTTCAGGGTACTGTAATTTTCAATATATAGATCTCTTACTTTTTTGTTAGATAGATTCCTAAGTATTTCATTTTTTTTATGTTATTGTGAAAGGTGTTGTTTCCCTAATTTCTTTCTCAGTGAGTTTGTTTTTTGTGTACAGGAATGTTATTGATTTTTGACTGTTGACTTTGTACCCAGCTACACTACTGAATTTGGTTATTAAATCTAGAAGCCTTTTGGTGGAGTTTTTGGGGTCTTCTATGTAGAGTATCATGTCATCTGTGAATAATGATAGTTTAACTTTTTATTTTCCTGTATTTATTCCTTTTATTTCTCTCTCTTGTGTAATGTCTCTGCCTAATGTTCCCAGAACTATATGAAATAGGAGTGGTAATAGTGGACAATAATGGTAGTTTAACTTTTTATTTTCCTTTACTTATTCCTTTTATTTCTCTGTCTTATCTAATGGCTCTGGCTAATGTTCCCAGAACTATATTGAATAGGAGTGGTAATAGTGGACATCCTTTTCTTGTTCCTGATTTTAGAGTGAAAGCTTTCAGTTTTTGTCCATGTAGTATGATATTGGCTGTTGGTTTGTCATAGATGGCTTTTATCAGATTGAGCTAAAGACAATCTATTCCAATCTATTCCAGGGTTTTTTTCATGAATGAGTGTTGGACTATTTATAAAGCTTTTTCTGCATCTATTGAGATGATCGTGTGATTTTTGTCTTTGGCTCTGCTATATGGTGTATTATATTTATTGGGTTGTGTATATGCTGAACCATCCCTGCATTCCTGGGATGAATTTCACTTGGGCATAGTGAATAATCTTCTTGATGATTTGTTGTATTCTGTTTGCTAGTATCTTATTGAGAATTTTTGCATCTATGTTCATTAGGGTGATTGGCCTGTAGTTCTCCTTTTTCGTGTGTCTTTCTTTAGTTTTGTTATGAGGGTAATACTTGCCTCCAGGAATGAGTTAGGGAGTATTGATTCCCTTTCAATTTCATTAAAGAATTTGAGGGGTATTGGTATTTAATCTTCTATAAATTTCCTGTAGAATTCAGCAGTGAATCCATCAAGACCTGGGCTTTTCTTTGTTCGTAAGTTTTTAATTACATTTTTAATATCATTAACTGGTATTGGGATATTCAGAATTTTAGTATGTTCTTGACTCAACTTTGGTAATTCATACATATCTAGGAATCTGTCCATTTCTTCTGTGTTTTCCACCCTCTGAGAGTAAAAATTTTCAAAGTAGAAATTGATGATCCTCTGAATTTCCACAGGATCTGTAGTGATTTCACCCTTTTCATTCCTCAGTACATGAATTTGAGTCTTTTCTTTCCTTTTTTGATGAGGTTTGCTAAGGATTGATTAATTTTATTTATTATTCCAGAGAATCAACTCTTTGATTCATTAATGCTTTGTACTGTTTTCTTAGTCTCCATCATGTTAATTTCTGCTCTGGTCTTTATAATTTCCTGCATTGTATGGGCTTTGGGCTTGTCTTGTTCTTCTTTTTCTAGAAGCTTGAGATGCAACATTAGGTTATTTATTTGTGCTCATTCTGTTTCCCTGATGTGAGAATTCACCGCCACAAATTTCCCTCTTAGGACTGCTTTCATTACATCCTGTAAGTTCTGGTATGTTGTATCTGCTTTCTTGTTTAGTTGTAGGTATTGTTTAATTTCATATGTGACCTACTGGTTTTTTAAGAGGGTGTTGTTTAATTTCCATGTGTTTATGGAGTTTTTGCAGTTTCTTTTGTCATTAATTTCCAACTTCATTGCACTATAGTCAGATAATATGCATGGGATAATTTCAATCCCTTTGCATTTACTTAAGCATGTTCTGTGGACTAGCATGTGGTCTATTTTACAGAATGTACCATGTACAGCTGATAAGAATGTATTCTGATGATGTTGAGTGGAACACTCTGAAAACATCTACTAAGTCAATTTGTTCACAGTTTTGGTTCAGTTCTGATAATTCATTGCTAATTTTTTGCCTAGTAGATCTATCTCTGTGAAAATGGGGTATTAAGGTCTCCTGTTACAATTGTGTTATTGTTTGTTTGTTTTTCCATGTCTATGAATAATTGTCCTATATAGTTAGGTGCTCCCGTATTTGGTGCATGCATATTTATTATTGTAATTTCTTACTCTTGAAGTTTTCCCCTAACAAGTATGTGCTAACCTTCTCTATCTCTTTTGATCAATCTTGGTTTGAAGTTCATGTTGTCTGCAAATGAATAGCTACCCCTGCTTTTTTCTGGCTTCCTATTGTATGGAAGATTGTTTTCCATCCTTTGAGTTTCAGTCTATGAATTTCTTTTGAGTTAAGTGTGTTTCTTGTATACAGCATATTGTTGGATCTTGTTTCTTGATCCATTATGCCAATCTATTTCTTTTGATTGGTGAATTGAGGCCATTTACATGGATGATTATAACTGATATGCATTGGCTTATCTTTGTCATGATATTTTCCTGCTGTTTGTTCCCTGCTTTTCTCCTGTTTAGTTGCTTGCCCTGCCTGGTGGTTTCTTTCTGCTGTTCTTCTTGGAATTGTGGTCATTTTTATCTCTGTCTAGAGTATCTTTCAGTGCCCTTTGTAGGGTTGGTTTGGTGGTCATCAATTTCTTCAGTTGTTCTTTACCATGGAAGTATCTTATTTCTCCATTAATTTTGAAAGATAGTTTTTCAGGGTACATCCATCTGGGTTGGAAGTTGTTTTCTTTTGGGAGTTGAAATACTTCACTCTAAGTTCTTCTTGACTTGAGGGTTTGTGTTGAGAAGTCTGCCATGATGCAGATGGGCTTTCCTTTACAAGTAATCTGTTTCTTTTATCTAACAGCTTTTAAAATTCTGTTCTTGTGCTGAATTTCTGGAATCTCTATTATTATATGTCTTGGTGAAGTTTTATTTTGGTTATGGCTATTTGGAGTTCTATATGCTTCATTTATTTGTATGTCAAATTCTTTATACATGCTTGGGAAATTTTCTGCCATATTTCTGTGAAGATTTTTTTATGGCATTTGTGCTGTCTCCATCTTTCTCATTGACCCCAATCTATCTTAAGTTATTCTTCTTTATGTCATCTTGTAGCTGTTATATTGATTTTTCATGGTCTCTTGCTATTTTTAAGATATCTTTCTTTTCATGATCACTTGCTATAATTCTGTCTTTAATATCTAATATTCTATCCTCTCCTTCATTTAATTTGTTGCATATAATTTCAATGGAGGTTCTAATCTATTGGATTTCTGTTTGCATCTGTTTCATGGATTCTATTTCTTTTCTATTTGGGGCATTTTTTGTTTCCTTCATTTTTCTAAGCTCATCTATTCTTTTATCTGTGTCTTCTCTAAAATCTTTGGTTTTAAACGTCATTTCTTTTTGTACCTGAGAGATTATTTTCTCTATAACCTTTTTTCACTTGTTTTTTCACTTCTGTTGCTATCATTTCAGAAACTTCTAGTGTTTGACTTCCAATTTCATCTATCTCATTGTGTTCCAGGCTTGTCCTGGGTGGGCTGTGAGTTTGGGTTTGCATTTTGCTTCTGCTTGTTGTCATTTTCTATTTTCTCTTTTTTATTTTATTTTGTTTTCTATGTTGGCTTGCCAATTTCTCATGCTGGATAGCTTTATCACTAGTATTGAGGATTTCTTAGGAGATGTCTGTTCTTCAGGGATGTCCTCTAGATGTACGTGGTTCTTTATAGCTATCTCAATAACCTACCTTCCCAATTTGTAAAGGATGCAAAGTTACTATTTGGCTCAGCAACCAATCCGTTGGTACTGGGCTGTGGTGGTGATTATGGCCCCATACTGTCACATTGTTATCACGTATGGGAGAAAAACTGATTATAACATGTATGACATCCTGGCCAAAATAGTACAGTTAGTAATAACAATATTTTCAAGTACAACTTAACTACTGACAAACTATGATAACCATTAACCTGCTACCTCCAACCACAGGAGCAAACTCTAAAGTTATATAACAAAATCAAATATATACCATGTAGTTGTATGCAAAGATTTCCCCTTAGTGGAGTGATTTTACCCTTTTGCAGGGGTTGGTGGGTTAAGATGGGTAAGGGACAGGATAAAGTGATGAATGAGGTCAAATATAATACAGTCAAGGTTGAAGGTCAAAAGATGATAACCGTGTTTTGTGAAACTGGAGGACAAAGGAAGGAAAGAATGAAATAGAACGTGGAGTAATCAGAAAGGGAAGAGACAATGTTTACTCACTTGAAAGTTTAAATTCAGGAAGTAGTTGAAAGAGAGAAAGAGGATGAGTAGAAGAAAACAAAAAAGTAAGGTAAGAAAAATATTAATGATTTCTTTCATCCCCTAATGATTCCAATCACTCCTATAAATGGCAAGAATAAAGAGTATAGATTTTTAGTCCTCTTTTGTTGTTTTTTTTTTTCATATTCATGGTATATCTTCACACATATGTAATGACATGAGTTTTGACATTATTTGACATCATGCTTTTCCTGAAATAGTTATAATTCTCCCTTTTTTGAAGCATGGCTGGAGATGGTAAAATCCAACAATATGACAGTGTCCAGTGATGAGCAATGGATACTAAGATGGGATTACTCAAGAGAAAACAACAGTGGAGATGATGCATTCAACAATACTTCAGAGTGGGGTCACAAAAATGGAAGTAGGTTTTTCCCTTCCAGAAGATGGAGTGAGTTTACAAGCTTCGGTGCATTAGTGACTTTCAGTGCCTAGGAGAAAATAAAACATTGTTCCCAAAGAGTGACTATAAGGCTGCCAAATTAGTGGCATGTCTGTTTTTGCAATAAAAAATGGGTCAACATTCTAGTCTTTGTGGTTTTCATCCCCAACACACCACAAAATTGGAAACAATCAAGAATTTATCAGGACATTTAGCTTTCTAAATGTGTGCAAGTCAAAAACAAATATGTTATTAATCTCTGTCTTCCTCTTTCTCCCTATCTTTCTCTTTCTCTCTCTGTCATTTGTGTGCATGCCACAAGCTACAAACATACAGACAAAAATAAAGGAAATGTGGTTTAATAAGAAAATTGTTAAAACATTTTCTCTATTTAACATATTCATGTTGGTAAGTTAAGATACCATAAATATAAATCATAAATATGAAATATAAAGACTAAGATGTCTTTTACAGAGAAACTGAAAAGATATTTTTTTTTTTTTTTTTTTTTTTTTGTGGGTACCGGGGGGTCGACCTCAGGACCTCACGCACCAGCAGGCGCCCGTGCCTCTGAGCGATATCACCGGCCCCTTTTTCGTATGTGGGATCCGGGAGTCGAACTCGGGCCCTCGCGCTTGCAAGGCAGGCGCTTATGCCGCTGAGCCATCTCACCGGCCCTGAAAAGATATTTTTGAAGGTAACTGCTCCACCTATAAAGGATGATATATTTGAAAATATGTTTAGTGATATGAAAGAGAAAGACAAAAATTTCTGAGAATACAGCTCACAAATTAATGACAATTATATAAATCCAAAATAAAATAAATTCCTTGAAATTATCTCTTATTGGTTTTACTACTTTTACTGGAAAAGATAAGACAGAAATAATATTGAATAAAATAATGGCAAGCGTTAAGTCCTTGATTTAAGAAGACACAGCTTATATTCCTCAAGATATTTTAAAAGAAAATTCCATTAAAATAATAGCAATAACAATAAGGTAGGCAAATACTGGACAATACAGTGTTAACTAGAAGCAAGCATTTGCATTTGATATCAATTTTCCATTCCATTTTTCAGTAGCATGAGATTCTTAATTCAGTGCAACAAAAACTTATTAAGCACTTTTTATGTGTTCATTATCATGTTAATTACTACAAAGAATTATATGAAAAAGACAGGATTTAAATGAACTAGGAAGAGAAAGAAATATAATAGAGTTTAAGCAAAATATGGGCATAAACAATGTTTTTATGGGTAATCAGAGAGGATTTTTACAGCTGCATACATTGTCTCCATTGACATGAGGAGTAATTTCACTAACTCACTTTTCTCCTAACTCACTTTATTCCATGTATCTGGCAGTAGGAAACTTCTGAAATAAAGAACCCAAAAATATAAAAAGCGAAAGACTAATTTCACAAGGTGTCACACCCTAAAATTGTAGGACATAGTAGGTCATATAAAAGATATTTTTCCAAGAAATGTACTGGTGATGAGGCAACAATGGTACCTTACTAAAAATATACAGTATTTATCAAATGCACAATTACACTAAACACTAAAATACCTAATTCAAAAATAATTTAGTGACCTCAAGCTTTTCACCAACCAAACACAATTAATTCTCAAACTTAGATGAAGTACTATGTGCATAGGACTGTAGGAGATAGTCATTTTCTCCCCTATAAAAAAAATGTATTAGAAGTTGAGTGTACTGGCTCACACCTGTAATCCCAGGCACTCAGGAGGCTGAGTCAAGAGGATTGCTGCAGGTATGAGGCCATCCTAGGCTACAAAGTTAGTTCCGAACCAGCATACACTACATAGCAAAAATCTGTCTCAAAAAATGTATTAGAGGGGGCTGGTGAGATGGCTCAGCAGTGTAAGCGCCTGCCTGGCAAGTGCGTAGGGCCTGAGTTCGACTCCCGGAACCCACATACGAAAAAAGGGCCGGTGATATCGCTCAGCAGCACGGGCGCCTGCTGGCACGCAAGGTCCTGAGGTCGACCCCCGGTAGCCACACAAAAAAAAAATGTATTAGAGACATTCAACCATTCTGATTAAATAACTAAGTTTACTTTTTAGGTCAAGATTTTTCTGGTTTCACTAATAAAGCCCTTATAAGTATCCATTACAGCTATAAAGAGCTTATTCTTCCAAGATTCCATGGGAGAAAAGAAACTTGTTTGCCTATTTTTATTACTGATAGATAAGTTTTATTTTTCAAGGACATTTTACCGAGTTATTTTTGACATATAACTACTATGTATATTTAAGGTGAACAAACATTAACACATATCAGCTACCATATGTGTATATACTATATATATATATATATATATATATATATATATATATATATATATGATATCATCAGTGTATAAATATTTGTGTGCATGTTTGTGTATTTATGGTAAGAAAATTCAACTATACTCTTGGCAATTTCCAAGTATACACTACAATATTTTAATTATGGTTGCCATGCAAAATAATAGATATTTGGAGCATGTTCAGCTTGCATATTTGAAACATTGTGCCCTGTCCAACATTACCCTATTCCCTTCTCTCAGCTCCTGGAAATGCTCATTGTGTTCTTTATTATTTTGACTATTTTTGATTCCACATGTAAATGAGACTCTGAAGCATTTCTCTTTTTCTGTCTCACTTATGTCACCATGTATGATGTCCTCTAGCTTATCTGATGCTGTCACAAATGTGGGATCCCTCATTTTCTAAAGGCAAAATAATGTGTTACATATACAATGAGATTTATGTTCACCTATTTATCTATTAAAGGATATTTGAATTGTGTTCACATCCTGGCTACTTTGAATAACAGAAATTCAGATATCTCTTTGTATCTCAGTTTTCAATTTCTTTATTGTACATAAAACTGGAATGGCTGAATCACATGGTAACCCTGGGTTTACTATTGTTTTATGAAACTCCACATTGTTTTCACAATACCGTACTAATTTATATGTTTATAAAACATGTACAAGATCTGCCCTTTCTCCATGTCCTTGCCAACACTTATCTTTTGGTTTTAGTAGTCATTCTATCAAGTATGAAGTTATATCTCATGGTTTTTCTTTGCAATTCAATAACTAGAAATATTAAGCAGTTTTTCATATGCTCCTTGGCCATGCAGATTAAATTTTTGAAAAATATTAGTTACCTTTTATCTAATCAGATGATTTTTATTTTTGGTATTGAATCATACTGTTGTCCTTTAATATTTATATATAATTTTCAAATATAATTTTCTAATTTTGTAGATTGACTTTGCAACTTATTTATTGTATTCTTTTATATGCAGAAGCTTTTTAGTTTGAAGTCATACTTCTTATCTTTGCTTGTGTTGTTCGTATTTTATTACCTTATGCAAAAGTTATTATTAAGGCAAATGTCAACAAGGTTTTCCCTATGTTTCCTTTTAGGAATTTTTCAGTTTCACTGTTTATGTCTTTAATTCATTTTGAGTTGATTTATACTCGTAGTGTGAGATGGAGGCACACTTTCACTGTGTTTTGCATGTGAGTATTTGGATTTCCCAATACTACTTCTTTTTTTTATGTGGGTACCAGGAGTCGAACTCAGGACCTTGCGTTTGCAAACAGGTGCTTGTGCCACTAAGTGATATCACCAGCCCTTTTTTCCCCCTTATTTGGGTACCAGGAGTCAAACTCAGGACCTTGCACTTGCCAGGCAGGTGCTTATGCCACTGAGCTATCTCACCAGCCCTCAATACCACTTCTTGAAGATAAAATCTTCTCCCTATTGCCTGCTTTTAGCTTCTTTTTAAAAAATTAGTTGACTGTACATATGTGAGTTTATTTCAGGGTCTGTATTCTGTTCTGTGGACCTATATGTTTTTATACCAATATTGTTTTGTTCACCACTGATTTTATGTTTTGAAAACAGGACCTTTGTTGCTTCCAGCCTTTTTCTTCTTTATCGACCACCTTGGCTGTTGGGGGTATTTTGTGGTTCCATGTAAATTTTAAGAGTTTTTACATTTATTAAACACTGCTATTAGGATATTGATAGGAATTGTATTGAATATGAAGATTGCATAGGGTAATATGGACATTTTAACAATACTTAATTGTGGTCTATTATCCTTTCTAATACGTGAATAAATTCAGTTTGCTAGTATTTTATTGAAGATTTTGGCATGTGCGTCTATCAATGATATTCATCCATTTTTTCTGTTTTTGTTTGTCTAGATTTGGAATGAAGGCAATGCTGGACTCATAAAATGAGTTTGGAAGTATCACTTCTTAGTATTATTTCCCCTTTGAATTTTTGTCAGCACTCACCAGTGAAGCTATCTGCTCCTAGACTTTCCTTGTTGCACTGTTGCTGATATTGACTCCATCTTGTTCTCTGTTAATATTCTACTCAGACTTTCTATTTCATTTTAGTAGATTTTGTGTTTTAGGAATTTATTCAGTTCTTCCAGTTTCGCCAGTGTGCTGCAGTATAACTAATCATGATAATCTGTTTCAAACACTTTTATTTATGTATATTCATCTTTATTAGGCACTGGGCTTAAGAATATATGAGTTGGCTAGAAGGAGTTATTTTAGTTACTAAAAGCAACAACTGGGCTGCTGAGATAGCTCAGCAGCATAAGCGCCTGCCTGGCAAGCATGAGGTCCTGAGTTTGCTTCCTGGTACCCATATACGAAGAAAGGGCATGGGCGCCTGCTGGCGCATGAGGTCCTGAGTTCAACCCCCGGTACCCACAAAAAAAATAAAAATAAAAAATAAATAAATAAATAAAAATAAAAGCAACAACTGTACATTAAAAATCTTTCAACTTCAACAAGAATTTAATGTTCAATGAGGGTATAATCTTTACTTTCATTGATTGGAAATTCTACCAGTTTCATAGAAGCATGAACAAATCTCCAAGTACCAAAACTCAGAATGCAGAGAGCTTTTGAGAAAGGACTTAAAAATTGACTCTTAGGGGGCCGGGGATTTAGCTCAGTGGTACAGTGTCTACCTGGCAAGGATAAGGTCCTGAGTTGAATTCTGGTACCAAAAATCAAAACCAACCAAAAAAAAATTGATTCTTAGGGCTGAAGGCACAGCTCAAAGAAAGAAAGAATTTATATGTGCAGCTGTGCAATGGTGTTACCAGTATCTGCTGGGAAAATGTTGATATCTTCCATGAAATGATTATTCCATCATCTTCCTAGAAGTAGGCTGGACTCTCCTAAATAGCACATATATTCTGCCTGAATAAGGATCTATAGTTCAAGCTAGTGCATTAAAGCTGCTGTTGGGCCGGTGAGATAGCTCAGGAATATAAGCACCTGCCTGGCAAGTACGAGGTCCTGAGTTTGACTCCCAGTATCCACATATGAGAAAAGGTCCTTTGATATCACTCAGTGGCATGGGTGCCTACTGGTGGGTGAGGTCCTGAGTTTGACCCCCGGTACCCACACACACAAAAAAAAAATTAAAAAAATAAAACTGCTGTTATGTAACACAGACACTCTAGCTATATTTTAATTTTCCACTGCAAAGCTAAAGAACAAAATGTGTCACTGTTAATTACTTTTTAAGTTTACATTTAAAATGTAGGAAGGACTCAAAAAGAGACATCGGTACTTAATATTCAATGTAAATAATATAATTTGCAATCATATATTCATTGTTTATGATAAATCATGCCTCTGTCCTATTATTTTTAAATTAATTATATGAAGTAAATTGCCATATTTTGGAAGAAGTTAATGTCATGTTCTTTTCAAAAATTAAGAGAAAAAACATTGTATTGGTTAGATTTCTCTAGACGAACAGAATCAATAGAGCATATACTATGTTCAATAGGTAGGCCTACAGACTCAGCGGTGGAAGAGTTCACAATAACTGTCATTATGCCGGAAAGCACAGAATGCATTAGCTGCTTAGTCCAAGAAGCTGGACGCCATGAAGCAAAAGGAATCAAGGATACAGCACCAGTTCAAGACCAAAGATCTGGAAGCTTCCCAGAGAGTCACTGGTATGAGTCTGTGTTGGAAAGTTGAAGAACCTGGAGTTGAATGTCCACATGAGATGGCAGCAAAAGACAAACCTGCTTGAGCAAAATTGAGCGCTTTAAAACACATGTCAACTTCCTTCTTTCCCTTTTTTTCTCCATCTAGATTACCAGTGTACTCCACGATCATTCATGTGGCATGAATAACAAGATTTGTTTTTATTTACTTTTTTTCAGTGCCACTGCCCTTAGCCTCATTGGTTGTAGATGAATAGAAGTCCACTGCAAATTTATGCAAAATTATCTTTATCATTTATCTGTTGATAAACATTTATGTTGATTCCATCACTTGACTACTGTTAAGAAGGCACAAGCACCTAGAATACATATTGTTGCTGAACTGGTACGGAACTGAAAGGAAGATGCTCTGCACCAAGGAGTTGGAAGGCAATGTTTTATTACACTGGCAGGCTAGTGGGAACCAGTTCCAAATCATCAGCCCTGAGTCAGCTTTGGGTTTAGTTTATATGGGTTTTGTAGGCAGGAAGTACAAATGCTTGAAAGCATGGTAAACTCTCATTGGATTAGGTTAGGCATGTCTGTTGCTGGGTAGATAGTCCTTGAAATAGGTTAGAAAAACAGAATTAATTTTAGGTGGGAAAACACATACAGTGCAGCCAGATGTGGTCAGGCTGACCTGGGTCAGACAATCTATGAAAAGCAGCTGCTTGCAGTTAGTGAAAGTTGACATGGATTGGTGGGCTAACTGTATGGTGGGTGGAATAAGCATATCTTGTCCTAATATGGTATCAGACTGCTAGTTACTTTGTTAAAATTCTTAAATTTTCTATCATATTCCCCCCTTTTTTATGGGGAAGATTCTTCTTCCTCAGCTTCCTCAGTTTTAAGAAGCTGGTAAGGAGGGGTAGCTGGGAAGAGGAGCTGGTGGTGTATGGCCGCAAACTATTTGGAGAGAAATCGGGTCAGGAAATGGATCACACAAGGGCCTAAAAGAGGGACCATCAAGAGAGCCATTAGTGGTCCAAGTAGAACCCTTGTCCACAAGGGAGATAGTCCAGGGACTCCCACCAGGAAGAGACACCCATTATATTTTTGGCTTTTTGCTCGAGATATTTCCACAACTGATGGGAGTTTTCCCTTACTTTCCCTGAATTGTTGGCATAATAGCAACATTCTTCTTCCAGAAAAAGGCAAGTACCTACCTGTTGGGCTGTCAAGAGGTCTAAGGCTTTGCTATTTTGGAGGATAACTGTGGCCAGAAGACCAATCTGATCTTGCAAAGTATCTATTGAGTTTTGTATATTCTCAAAATCACCTGTTAGCTGGGTGCTCAAGTGTGAGTATTGCTGTTGGCCCACACCCATGGCCATGGCACTGAGTGCTAAACTTCCTGTTATTGCTATCCCAGCCAAAATTGGCAGTATTATGTGGTCATGCTTTGGGGAGACTGATGGGTATGTGAAGGACCTTATTGACCAGAGTAAACAAGGAGATCAGGTATCAGATAAGCAAGTGCCCAAAAGCTAATCTTGGTGCTGGTAAGCTCTTGATGAACCCTGTCAGAGCAAATAAAGAAAGTCCCATGGGGGGGCTTTACCAGAAAACCTGAAGTGATAGTTAATACATCTATACAGTCAGCAGAGACATTTAGTTTTGTAGAAGAACCCAGAAAGCAGGAGGTATTTCCCCATACCATCATGGGATAGGACTGGAGTAAGTGATCAGGGGCACTAGTAGAATTGATGTTAGAATTATTCTGAGTTAGACCTAGAACTTGGTAGAAAAGAACTGAAAGGGGAACACAGAGCCAGCAGTCATTGCCTAACTCTGGGTTTACAGCTTGAAGGACCTGATGGGTGCCATTGACCAGGCACAAAAAGTCAGGAGTCAGGGGTCCCATGTGATTTGTAGTGGGTGTGGGGACCAATGGGAACAATGGTAACTTTGGGGAGGGAATTCTAATATGGGATGGGGGTGACCAGACCCTCTGATTTTTAGGACTAGCTATGGGTTTAGTCCCCTCCCATCCACTTGGACCCTTATCTGGCATCCAGAGGACCAGTCTTTATGGGTGGGATCTGGAACAGTATATTGCAGGGGATTGCAGGTACCCTGTAGGCAAGTTGGACTTCAGGGGAGTTGAGTTAGAAGGCTATTTGGAGATCCTCCCCAGTCTATGACACAGTCCCACCTGGGGCAGAACGCAAAGCCTTCTTTATAGTGGGGTTTACAGAAGTTCTGGTTATGGCGCCATTCAGGACAGATATATTTATTGTTAAAGCGGCATTTTCATTCCCAGTTTAATCCTCCACATCATGAAAAGTAGCGACGGGTCCCCTGACCTGGACTGTTGGTGTGGATTGGGCATGCATCAAAATAAAGATATATTTTAGTCTGTGAGGGGTCCCATCTGGTCTGATTGAGAATTATTACAGGGTTAATTTCATAAATTTGAATCTAGAATTCCCAGTGTCCTGAGTCTGCCTGGCAAATATAGGGGTCAAGCAACATGAGCAGGAATAAGCACAGGAGGAAAATGATAGCCATCTCAAACCTTGGAGAGATTGTTTAAGATAATGAGTTCAATCGTAACACTAATATAGAAGAAGATGAAGGTGAATTTGTGAGGGATTTTCCAGCCTTCTGGGGATACAGCCCAGGGTCCTATGGCAAGTATCAATATTACCAAGAGAAAGAGGACTAGGCACCAAACTGAATAGCAGAACATGAGTCAATTACAGTGGGCACTCCAGTGCATGATGTCCGCTCAATCTTCAGCCGTGCATGGACTCGCCAGTTTCTGGGGTGGCAAGAGCAGCGCTTTGAGTGTGTTGTCTCTTCAGTGTGGTCTCTCAGGGAGCTGACGTATCTGGATAAGCTTTCCAGCAGTCATCTGGGTGTGCCTTCTTGATCCTGGAGTGGTGAAGTGGCTGGATCTCCACCACTTTTACTGTGGTAGGAGTAGTCAAAATAATTAAATAGAGGCCTTTCCAAATTGGGAATTGAGACTCTTTTTTCCAATCTTTAATCCAGACCATATCACCTGTACTGTAGGTATGGGCAGGAGTGTCAGTGGGAAGGGGTAACATTTCTGCTATGTTTTTATGTATCTGAGAGGTCTTTCCTAATTGAACAAGTTGTTCCTGTAAAGTAATATTTCCCAACTGGCATAGGTCCCCCTGGAGGCCCATTATTAGAGGCAGATGCCTTCCAAATAGGACCTCAGAAGGGATGTATCCAGTGGGACTTGGTGACATTCTGACTTTCAAGGGGACCATGGGCAGCAAGCCCACCCCAGGGTGTCTGAGTTTCTTGGTAGTATTTAGTCAATATTGATTTTAGGGTTCTGTTCATCCATTTAACTTTACCAGAACTTTGGGGCCTATAGGCAGTCTGGAGATTCCATTTGATCTTCAGCTCCTTGGCTAATTTTTGGGTCATTTCCGCTACTAATGACAGTCCATTGTCACTGCCTGTAGTCAGGTGCAGTCCATATGTAGGAATAATCTCTCTCAGTAATACCCTGCATACTTCAGAATCCTTTTCAGTCTTAGAGGGGAATGCCTCTCGCCATCCACAATAAGTGCAAACAAGGACCAAATATGTGAGATTTCTAAAGCTACTATAAAAATGCATCCTCACGAAATTTTATATCCCTTCCCCCATCTCTAGAGCTTTTTACGAATGGAGAGGAGAAGAAAAAATGGAGGGCATAAGGATGAATGGGAGAAGGGGACAAAAAATAAGGAATTAAGATATATTAAGTACATGTACAAACTTCCCACAAGAAATATAATCATTACGTACTGCACACAGGTATTAATAAAAAATTTAAAAAGAGAAATTTGTGCTACTTTTGTTGTCACACCTGAAACTGCAAAAGTTACAGCCACATGTGTGCTAAATGCTTGTTTAAAATGGAATAGCAATTAAATTTTAAAAGACATGGACACAAAATGTTTTGGTTGATGGTGGTGTGTGGCACCAGAAAGCACTGAATCTATACAAAGACTTCAGGAAGGAATACAAATGAAACCAAGTTCTTCATCATAAATAAAGGATAGTTAAATTCAGGAATAGGTTTGGACTGAAATATATATAAATAACTGGAAAGACTCTGAAGAAGCCACTGCCACATTTCTGACCTAGTTAATGAAGTTAATTGAGGAAAAAGAATGACATCAAAAGCAACTCTTTAGCTGTGATGAAACTTTGCTCTTATGGATGGAGATGCCAAATGGAACCTACACTTATAGGTACAAAAATGGCATGGTAGCATAAAACATAGACACATTTTCTAATCGCAATATTCTTTTAAAAGATTTCAGGAAAGAAATTTTGAAAGGCTGATGATTCCCAATCATCTATATCATCATGTCTCTATGATCCAGGATCACCCAAAATGTCAGCTGACTAGGAAACCTTATAAATATTCTGCGACTACGCCACTCTATATGTTTTAGTAAGGTTTTATTTTATTTTATTTTATTTTTTTGGAGGGGGCAAAATAAAAGGCTATATGACTATCTTTCTTTAATAACTAATTTGTTTATAAAAATCAGATTAACACTAACTGTCTAATAAAAGGAGGTTCAATTGATTTCCCAAACTGCCCAAACATAATATTTAATGTTTCCTCAGCATGTTTGGGGTTTATAAATATTAATAGAAAGAAGATTTTGAATTAATTTTATAATTCAAAATTTGGTGACTATGTAATAATATTACTTAATTTAACAAAACTATACACTGGAAAATTTTACGGAACTTTTAAAAACTAAAATAAATAACTTTAGGGTTTTATGTACTCAAGTTATACATGGTAATAATACTCTCATATTTTAGTAGTATTGAACAAATGCAAGTTTATATGCAAATACACATAAAGTTATATAATTTATACTTTTATATCTCCTTTATATTTAAAGTCAATATACTGTAAAGTCCTTTATATTATAGTATATTAAATAAATATGATAATATATATATTTATGGAACTTCTTAATTTTATCAGTCCACAGTTTCTTTCCGGACTACCAATGAATTTATAGACAGTTTTCATTAATCACACATAGTATGATTTATATATTTCTTCTGTATTTTTCATAAACCCAAACAGTACACAGATACTAGTATGTTTAATGAACACATATATCAATTAATTGGAGCAATTAATCACAGATCTGTCTAAATGTAGATTTTTCTAAATTCCATTAACTTGATCTTCTCACCCAGCAAGTATTTTCACATGATGTTATGACCTCCATATGTAGTTTAAAATAAATTGCTAGGTCAGCAGTACAAAGAAACTTAACCACTTTAAACCAGATAATAAGTGCTTGCCATTGTGTTGAATTCAGAATTGTTTTGTTGAAATATCCCACACCTGCCTGGATCTCTCAGTCTCATTACTGTGAGGTCATGGGAGGATTTCATCCTGGTACGGTGCAAACGTCCCATTTGTTTGGAAAGCCTGTGTTTGGCACATCTGGGTGTATGTGAGACATTACGGGGAGGGAGGCCAAATGAAAATTGTCATAATGCACCTGTCCATTAGTGAGCCGTCATGCCCAGCAGAAACTTTCTGGCACCATCTGGTTATAATTTTATGCTCTGAAGCATGAGAATTGATGGACCTTTTAATTTTTATCTCTGCTAGTATAATTGCAGATGCTATTCTTATTCAAAATGGACTACATTTTGCCCACAGCCAAAAGCATCCAGCTCCCTTTGACTTTAATGTGAGGACAAGCATAAGAAATTGACAAAAGTATTCAGCCTAATACTTCTAATTGCTTTATGAATCTTAATAAGCCTGTTTGACCTAATGATATTCAATTGTGGAGAGTTTCACAGGTTATTTGTTCACTTGCCATAGAAAGCATTTTCTTGAACCCTTTCAGAAAGGGCTGTGTTGTCATTACAAAGCAGACTCTTCGCTTTCTGTAGCCAGGAAGCATGGCATTGACTCATGTATATTATGCAAACAAAAGGAAAATGAAAAGACTGAAAATACTAGTACCAACGTTCCACCAGACTCAGAAAGTGCATGCCCCAAAAGGACGAAGGCTCGAGACAATTTATACAGTGCCTTTTCACACAAAAACAAGTACAATTTGTACAGAATATAAAGAATCATAGCTAATTAGACTGGCTTTAATTGGGTTTGTGCTAAATCCAGTGCTTTATAGAACCATCAGTGCTGAGTAGGAAAAAGAGAATCAATTTGTAAAATATACAGAGAAATTGACTACAGAAAACTAAGAGAGAAAAATAGAAGCCAAATCCCCAATACTAAATAATCAGCACAAGGTAAGAATAAAGCATGCACTGATAAGGGGGAGAAAAAGAGGTAATTTGTTTTCAATATTAAAGGTAAGCCATTTCTTTACACTTACACTTTAAATTTTGTTAATTATACATTAGGCTTGTGAGCCTGCCTATTTTCTGAAACAAAAATAAAGGGCCTTCTTCAGGTGTGGGGTTACAGTCCCTTTATATCAATGGGTAACTGATGTTGGGATTAAAACAATTGCATGGTAATAACAACACTCAGTCATGGTGTGACAGGGTGAGAGGGTAAGGACACCTGACCTTGTGCATTTCTACAGGGAGTGGAAATATTGTCAAAGAGAGTTGAAGTTAAACTGTTTGCACACTCATGCACGTGCATGCGCGGGCTTACACCTAAATGACCTATTGTTAAAGTAGTGGCAAAAGAATTACCAGGTCTTGTGATTAGAATACATCACTTTTCTCTTTGGTGAGTAATCAAAATTTATGCACCGGTATATTTTCAAGGCAAAAGATTTTCTAATTTTCTATTCTACACTATCATTGGTTAGTGAGAGACTTCTGTTAAGCACAATGTTACTGTTGGTCTGTGTTCTAATTTTAAAAACCCTATTTTTGTGCCATATCTGATGGGAATTCTTTAAAGGCTTTATGCCAGGCAGGAAGGAAAGAAGAAGGAGGTGTGCTTAAAAAATAAGTTCTTGTACTCCATTATATCAAAGAGTCACAAGGAAGAACTCTACAGTATTTGACACTGATAGGGGTATACATGAGTCCAAACTGTCTGAATGTGCATTTTCAATTAAATTTCATTTCTCACAGCTCAAAACTGGTCTTCATATATGTTATCTTACCATACAAAAGGATATTTTATCTTTCTTAATTGTCATGTAAATTTGATGAGGGGGGATTATGGTATAAGTAGTAATTTGGTCAGTCTAATCTGTAAAGTGTAGTTAATTATTAGAGTCAAATTTTGGAGTATCTAAAAGCAAAATACCAAGTTTTCTTGCAAAAATAGTAACAAATTTAACATTTAAAGTCTTAAAACCAATGCATTAAACACTGTATGCATGTTACACATAAATATGCACACACACTATTTTATACACGATAACTTAATTGTATATATGAAGAAAATATTTCTTAAATGAATTGCCCAGTAATATGTATCAGTCAATACTAGAACTGCAAATTACTGAAGGAAATTTCTGCAGATTTGATGACAGATGAGTCTATTATCTTACTTGTTATGGCAGCTTCAAAAACTTTTTTACATATGCAAAAATTTACCAAATTTCGTATTTCACATATATGCAGTTTGTGCCAATTTAGTTTGGTAAAACTGGAACACTTTTAATGAATAATTTGCCCTCCAATAAAATATTACTTAATTATGCCCCATATTTTTCTATTTTAAGATCTGATGCAATTACTATCATGATTGCAACAAAATGCAGACTAATTCATAAGGAATGGGTATATTTGGTATCCTTGGTTTTATTACAAGAAACACAATATATCATTACATTTATTAAATATTCTTATGTCCTACATAATATAAAAAAATTCCTCCTTATAACTCTTGTAAATATCACATCAAGAATAACAAAAAGAGTTCCTCACTATAACTCTTGCAAGTATATTATTTTATTTTTAGCTATTTCATGATTTCATTGCTATTATAAATGGAATAAGTTTGTGTATTACATTGATTAATTGATTATTTGTTGGGTGAGATAGAGGTTAGGTTGGAGTTAAAAAAATCAAGATTTTAAAAATATAATAGGGTTGTCTGGAAAGAATAGTAAACATTTCAGTAGACCATCCTTTCTAAAAGCTGCAAAACTTCTACTTTCATAGTCAATGTTGATACTACATTGCTTTTTCTGTTTAAAGCAACAAACAGCTTTACACAAAAGACACAATTTTGTACATTAAAAAAATGTCTGTGGCATATGCAGTTCTAGCACTGTATATTAACATTATCCATATACATATATAATTTATGACTATACATCTATCAAAAAAGAGAGAGCTTATTCTACCTTTTAAAAAATTGTGTTCTTTGCAAAAGCAGAGAAAAACTGTCCACATAAAAAGTCTCATTTTACTTTCCAGGATATTTGATGGAAACAAAATTTCTCAACTGAATCTCAAGTCTGTAAGGCTGAAGAGTTTGTAAGAACAATGAATATGAGAATACACACATTATTTGTTTTTACATAAATCATATAGAAAAATTTCCTCATTACTGATACAGAGAACCTTCTAGAAAGGCTGCTGAGAGGCAAGGATTTCTCATCTTGGCTTTGTATTGGAAAGTAAGCACTAATGAGATTCCGTCCTGCATTATTGGTATATGTGCACGGGGGATGGGTACTCAATGCTGCTCCAGTGCTTTCTTTTGAGCTAGCAACTTATTGAAACAATATGACGTCCATTTGCCTCCAGCTATTTAATAAAAAGGTAAGGCTAATCTCTTCTTTATCTCCCAGTGTGCACTGTTATTTGCCAACTTTATAATAAACTATGATTTGTCTCAGGAGGTTATGAAACTGGTGGGAAGAGAAAACTGTATTAACTTTGATTATTAGTCATTGAACCTGCTTCCTGGAATCGCTTTTGGGTTTATTTCAAAACAGTGCTATATCACTCCTTCTCTATAGTTTTAAAGTTAAAAATTAAGGACACTTATTTTCATCAACAATCAGCATAATCATAGTATTCTTCTCCTCTCCGATTTTTTGGCCCCTTGACTTTTAAGAACTAGCTTGCCTCAAATATTTCCCTTACTAGCTGCATCTCCTCTTCAAGTACACCACTCTCTAGGAACAGGTTACAGCATTGTCTCTTACTGCTGGGTTGTAACCTCACCCTATCTCAAATAAGGGGGAATCCTCAGAAGAGTGGTATTTGATGGTATTTCAATTCTTTTTGGAAAGAAGTAAGACATCTCACATGTAATCTACAGCTTCTCCCAAGAAAAGAAAAAAACACTTTGAAATATACTCTTCTGTGACCATTCCAACACATTCCTTCTGGATCTGGTGAAACTATAATCACAAAACAGAGAAAAATCATACATGCACTAGCATTATCTTAAAGTATGAATAAGGAAATTCATGCTGATTACCTATTGCAGCCTACCATATGATCATTAAATGTGCATTAATTCTGTCCTTCAATCACCCAACAAATCCACAAAAATCTATTGAGTTGTTTTTTGTTAATGTCTGACACTCTGCTTGTATCTGAACTCTTACTGTCATTGTGGTTCTCCTTATCTCCTTGCAAATTATCTCCTTGCAAATTAGCACCTTTGTTCTTTCTGTATTGCTCTCTGATAGGGACTCATAATCTTCCCCAGAACTTTCCAGGTAGTCACAGCTAAGCAATCGCATTAAAAAGGCATAATGTATATATTTGCTGTTTGCAATTCCTCTTTGGTTTCAAATTATTTCACTTATGTTTCTCTATAGCATTTGAATCATTCTCTACAGAACCAGCAACATCTACATAAAACCTTTTTAAATGCTACCAAAGTGACATAACCTCATTGTTGGAACATAATACAATGTTCTCTATGCAAGAGTA
Organism: Erethizon dorsatum; assembly: GCA_028451465.1. Classification (NCBI taxonomy): domain Eukaryota; kingdom Metazoa; phylum Chordata; class Mammalia; order Rodentia; family Erethizontidae; genus Erethizon; species Erethizon dorsatum. The sequence goes on from CM051824.1 coordinate 17,280,270, forward strand.
GATTTGATTTCTCAGAAGTAAATGAATAAAAATAAGGGATGGAGTTAATTACTCTTTGAAGATTTTTCTACTTTGACAACATCTACTTTCATCTCTCTTCAATATAGATGGCATAAAATTTATCTTCATATACTTTACATTTATTATTGGTTTTACACTGGAAAACTTCCCAGAAAAGCCAAAGAATAATCTGGTGATTCACTGAAACAGAACAAAAGGGATGCATTCATTGTCATAATGTAATTACTTATCACTTACTGATACGATGAGCCTGAACCTGTAATGGTGTTTCTCCTTTTCGTAAAGGGAAGATAAGTATCTATTTTAAATAAATACAATGTTCAGAAGCTGATGGTAGATGGTAATATATTGAAGATTGTAAACTACATTTTTCAACATATCTCTGTGAGACCATGAGTTCCTCAATGAGAGTCTCCACTCTTCTGCCTTTTTCCCTTTCTCCTTTTTCTAACACTCAAATCCTCTGGGAAAAAGTGTGTACAGATTCAAATTTCCTCTGCATTCTGACACTTTACATGGCAGAAAGGACCTATAGCTCACTGCAATCTGCAAGACTGGATGGTAGTCCTGAATTTATGACTAAATAGGTTTTCCTCTGTGTAAGAACTCAGTTTGCACTATGTGAGTATACAAAGCTGTAACTTCAAATGACAGAGAGATGGGCTTCAGGTCAGCAACCTTGTGTGGTAAAACCCAATGTGGAAAGTTCACAGAAATTTCTTTTACCATAAAGCTTTCTTCAAACATCTGAAGAAACAAAAGAGCAAATTGGCAATAAGTACCCTTTGTTAATTTAAATGAAAAATGCTTTAGAGAAAGATGTAAGCAAAGAAGGAGAAGAAAAAGAAAAAGAAAGAAAAAGAAAATTAAATGCAGTCCCTGAATAACTGTGGTCTCAAGTGAGGCTCTCACATACATGTGACCCTCAGTATAAATAGTCTGGGTTGGCAGCATTTGGGCAATAGTTGAAATGTACTCTGGGGCACTCAGATATTATTTTGAGGTTTTTTTTAAATCTAGGTCAGTGAGCAAGCATTAACAACATTTACCAACTTTAAGTGTCATGCACCTCTACGAAAAAGATTTTGAATAAATAAACTAACACAGACTTCTGTTAAGATTGATGCGTTTTAAATAATGAAACTTACTATGTTTAAAGCATTAAATGAAAACCGGGAATTTGTTACACTTTTTAAAATCATAAAACATGAGGAAATTGATTTGAAAAAGAATGGTAGAGATATTCTAGAAGCTCATATTTTAAGCCAAAGTAAAACCTGAAAAGTCATATTTGGAAATGGACTGGAAAAGCATTGGAAACAGCAAAAAGAACTAATAATGTAGATTATTTTCTATGACTCAGAATGCAGAATAAAGAAAAATATCAAAAGTAGATATAGATAACAGAAAATACAAGAGGATTGCAGAGAGAGGACCCCGGTTATGTTGGAGTTTTAGAAAAAGAATTTAGGGCTGGGCAATTTTTGTGGAGGTAACAATTGATGACTTTTAAGTGCATTAAGCTCAAATTAACATTTTATACACTCTTCTTTTAAAAATCTCTTTAATATAACTTTTTACTGTTTTCAAAACTTTGTTTTCTTATAATACTGTGCACTTACTAACACAATACTTATTTCAATTTTTAATAATAATCTACTTTGCTCTTTTCTCTCCTTAGATTTAGAATTCAGTGAAAATAAGACCCTGATTTCTATGTCTTAATTGTGAGTATCAAGCTAAATTATGCATTGTTCTAGATAATGGGGCTTAATAATAAGACATCTTTTACATGTAATTAATCTAATGTAGTGTGGCAGATAATAAACACATAAATGTAAGAAGAAAATTTCAGTGAATGTTGAGATTCTTGAACAAAATTAAGGAAAAAGAAGTGATACTGTAGTCAATGGGCATCCTAAACTACAAATCCATTTATAAAGTCCAAAATATTTGTAACAGACAGAAACAAGAAACAGAATTTTATCTTTATTATTTCCACAGCAAATTGCTCCCCTAATAGACCATGAAAGAATCTAATTAAATGTTTGTAAGTATATATATATATATATGTGTGTGTGTGTATTATACATTTCATATATGAATTATACAAGAATTACATAGACAATAGCAAAATATTGTACTAATTTATAAAAATGTGACAGTCAATACATTATTTTCCTTACATTAATATGAATCTTCTAATCCATTTGAGAATTTTACCATTTAGTTGATGATACAAGATTTAAAAAGGTTGTTGGTGTAGAACTTTGTAGAAAAATGTAATGCATTGCTGAAACATTTTTTCATGTTTTGGGGAAAATTTGGATGACTCTATGCACTGCTTGCCATAATTGTATTTAATATTAAGCCAGTAGAAAGAATGTAGTCTGCAATTCTTAGATTTCAAATACACTCTAGCTGAATTACATTTGAATAGAGGACACCTATTTGAAAAGCAAATGTAATATGCCTTAAACCAAGCCATTTACATTACTAGAGTATTAAAATGCAGCTCTGTGTCAATATCTTTGACAGAAAACTTGAACACAGTAGAGCTAGTAAGGCCATTTATACAAAGACTTTAAAGCACTTTCTGTACATTTTTCAGAATAATAAAAGTTAAAAAAAAGTAAAAAAATAAAAAGTAAAAAAAAAGTAAATAAAAGTAAAAATAAAATTATTGAAGATGAGAGAATGATATTGGTAAGAATGAAATAAGTAGGGAATAAAATAAATGCATACAAATTCTAAATTGTATGCATCATACTTTTTCTAAATTGGAGAAGTATTTACTGATGTTGATTTGGGGACTTTTCAGACTTTTACAAAATACAATTAATTCCTTTTGGAAATGTTATAAATCAGTACATCCACTCAGTCACTGTATAAGTCTGAGGGTTTAAAACTAGATCCCTGTCCTTGGAGAAGAGCTGACTCTAAAGCTTGGGGAGGATATATAAAATATGAACCTGAAACACTTTGTAAAGCTGAAAGTAAAATGCTGATAAAACGAAAAGAGTGGATATCAAAAGGACATAGAAGTAAACAGAGAAAGCTCTGAATCATCAAAGGTTGAACACATTTAGCAAAAAAGACAAAAAACGTGGTAACAGATTATAGCCCAAAATATAAAATAAATGTCTATGAGTTATTGAATTGAAGTTTCATTTATATACACAAAAGGGAGGGAAGGGAATAAACTTGTGTGCAAGAATCCAAATGATTATGTAGATATTGTACCCTCACAGAAGTGGAACCAAGGTGTGCAACATTTTGCAAACATTGGCTGCAAGTGGAGGCTTCAATTCAAAGATTACATCAGGGAAGGGAGAACAGAAACTTGACAGGAGCGAAAACTTGGAATCACTACTTCCTCCAGGTGGCCAATGTCAACTCCAGGAGCAATAAGCCTGATTGATAGCACGTACCTTTCAAATGGTCTATTGATTGTGGGACTTTGCTTCTGTTGGATTCCTTCCAAAGTCTCATAAACCCTACATAGCCATAAGAAAATGCCAGACAAATTCCACCAGAATATCCTGTGAAATGCCCGGCCGATATTCCTCAAGTTGGTCAGTGTCATCCAAACCAGGCAAGTCTGAGAAACTCACAGCCCACAGGAGCCTAAGAAACATGACAACTAAACGTAACATGTTATCATGGATTGACCTGGAAACAAGAAAATTGTATTTGGTAAGAAAGTCTATTATATAACATATAAAGGTCATAATGCACAAATATGAGTTCAATAAGCTTGACGAATGTCTCACAGTAAAGACAGGTGTTAATAGTGAGGAGACCTAAATATTTTGCACTTCCATATGGAGAAACTATGTGTTATCTTTGCAAATTTTGTTTGAAACTAAGACTATTTTAAAACAAGACTCACTTAAATATACCAAAAGTACTTTAACCTTAGAATTGCCACCTGCTTATTTTTAGAGAAAACAATTGTTACTTTCTGACTAAGAAAACGTTCCAAACTTTTCAGAATTCCCCAGACCCTACAGTATGCATTATTCTGCATTAAAAATAATATTAAAAGTCAGGATAATAGATATTTTCCTTAAAGTATATGAAAATTAGGTTTTCTAAAAATATATTTAGATTGAAATTAAGAATAGTTATTTATCTCTACCATGTGCTTAGAATGCACTCTCCTTTTATATAATAAGGTATAAATGATAAATAAAGTTGCATTTGTGGCATAAAATATGTGGGTGCTAGATTGTAAAATGATGAAGCTAAATAATATAGCCATCCGCTCACATATTATTTATTTGTGTGGTGCCTATTTAGGATTTCCTCTCATTGATGTTTAAGTTTATAATATGTAATTAACAACCACAATCACCTTGATATGTTATAGATTTCCAGATATTTTTTATTGTTTGGCCAACACACCCCATAGTGACCGCCGTGCTTCTGTGAGTTCAAGTTTTCTTGAAGAGAAGGGGTTTTACGAATCATTTATGAGGAAGACATGTTTCACTGAGTCAGATATCATTTTCAGATCGGACAACCAAGTCGACACATGAAAGACCTGCTATGGTGAGGAGGTGGATTAGTTCCTCTTTCTCATTCAAAAATGTACCCCAGATCCCTTTCTCTATCATACTCTGTTCCTAGAATATAAGGGGTAACAGGAAGATCAGCAGAGAAATAAGCTTCATCGTCTCTTAACCTGCTTCTACACTTATTCAATTAAATTAGAAAACATTTTTCAAATATTAATAATATACCCTACCTTGCTAATTATCTCTTCATACCTCTGCTTGTTTTGATTTTCATTTCTCACAAGTATGAATTCTAAATACGTCTCCAGATAAAACTTCTGCACACAAATAGAGGTGCTTAAAAACTAAAAAGCAATTATGTTAACCCAATTTGTAGAAAGGGATAGAACACCACATGAGGTCATTTTACATTATTGAGATAACAATTTAGTAAACTATGTATACTTTTACTTATATTCAAATTGCCATTTCTCAGTCACACTGTGAGATTCCTTATGTATTAGCAAAGGACAAAATAACAATATGAAAAGGTGTATGTGTGATAAATATATATATATAACTTATATATTCATATTCACAGGTGAATACCCATAAATGAAAATATATTGTCCATGGAAAAATGAAGTAAAGAAGGATTTCAAATTATCACATGTGAAGTTTTTTCTTTCTTTTTCATTTCTATGTGCCACTTTTATATTGACTTGAATTTGTTGAAAATTTTTCTTTGCAGAAAATGCCACATTACACTTGGTTTCACTAAGATTATATACCTACAGATTAGATATTTACAAAATAGACCTCCATTTGGGACCAAAGCCAAGTCTGGAATTGACTTAGCTTCTCTGCTGTGATAATTGCTAGATGTCTAATATTGGGAAATAAACAGTTATTCTGGAACATATTTTATTCAACTGTAAATTATGCTGTTTGAGAATTAAAAGAGATAATATGTGCTGACCACTTTATTTAGTATCTGTTACCTAACAAAGCTTGATAGTAGATGACAGTAATGATTACGACTCAGATTTTACCTTATATTCAGCTGATGTTCTTCTAGCTTTCCAAATTCTCTGAGAACATCTGGAAAATCTAGAATTAGAATCAGGGTAATGTTAGCTAATCACACACACACACATGCACACACACACATAATTTAGCACGGACTTATATTTGCTAACATTTTTAATATTCAAAATTTTAAATTCCAAAATTCAATAATGATTCAACAAAACTTGATCAAAACAATGTTTATAAATAGCCAATATACTTACTTGTTAGGTGGCTATTTGGTGAGCTATAGGCATAGGTAAGGAAATAAATAACAAAACCTGTTAGTTGACTTTAAGAATTGAAAGAAAATCGCACCCCTTGACTTATTTGTTTAGCCTGAGGATGATCAATTTTATATTATTGGATTCAGGAAAATCAGATGTCTAAAGCAAGGGTGTTGATTTTATACTGTCTTTAAGGAGTCTTCAGGAGAACCTTTAGAGAAAAGCCTTGTTAATCTAGTTTTTCTTCAGTATTGAGAATCCTTCAATGAGACAGAGACTGAATTTTAATCCATTTATTGTGTGCTGCCTTTTTTGTTGTAAAGGACTCTTTTGAAACAGATAGTTGGGTTATTCCATCTCTATTAATATCAATAAATTCCTAGAGCTTTGGATATACAAAAGCCACATACACACACAAGGCAAAAAAAGACAAAATACTTATGCTTTCTTGTCACTCTGTAAGTGTACATGTATAGACTTCCCTTTCCTCAAAATGATTAGCTTTTTCTTATTCTGAGTATTTATGGACAAGAAAATTATTGTCTCATTAATTGTGACTCTAAGCTTTATGGTTAATTTATTCATCTCTTTTCATTGAACATATCTTCTCAGTTGCCAAATGTGGTAACCCTATTTCATAACGCAAATTAAATTTGTCACTTGTTTTTCATGTTATCGTGAAGATAGTTTTCCATTCTTTTATTGCATTCTAAGCAATCATTCTCATAGTTTCTTTAGGATCCATTTTATATTTTCATACGCATACTTTTCATATGTACTTTTCAGGAGGTTGTAAATACTAATCATCTGCTATTAACTTATTCATTTAGTATGTAGTGGGGAATTTATCATTCATCCATGTACTTAAATACAAAAACATAAAGACATCTGACCAAAATGAAAATCATATTCAAAAACTTTCTATTCTTACTGCCTCCTCCTCTGAAGGTGATCAATTAATTTATTTGGGGAATCCTTGGGCCCATCTATCCTTTACAAGAACAGCTTCTGATCTCCTCTCTACCAACTTTCACTTATAAAGAGCCATGTGATCCTAGGCACCTCTGAGAGGTGTCCTGGAAACCTTAGGTCAAAAAAAAATTTCCCTGTATGTTTTAATTTTATTAGTTATATAATATTTCAGTTTTTAATATTAAATTTTAAGTGTACATATCTTCTCAGTTGACCTATATTTCATATGAAGTAAATGTTGTTTTGTCTATTAAGACCAAAGTATAACCCTTCATTCAGCTTGAGATAAATGATTAGAAAGTCTGAGAACAAATTTATCAGATTTAATAGATCTTTATTTTCAGTGATCAAATAGAGTAAAGTGCTTGTTAGCTTATCATGAGGTGATGGCATTGGATGCCATTTTTTAAGTGAACTATATTTTTTTTCCTAGGAATATGACAGCAGAGATGACCTATGAACAGAGCCACTTTCATCTTTCTGCTTGTTCAGGAACTTTCTTGCTCCTTCCAACATAAAAATGATGCCTGTTTTTTGTGTAGGTGGGAGGTGCAGTCTTCTTATTTTCAGAGCACTAATGTGGTTCCCCAAGAGTAATTTACTCTCAGATGGTGTCTGGTGTATCTATCTTTTTTTTGTGTGTGTGTGGGTACCGGGGGGTCGCCCTCAGGACCTCGCACGCCAGCAGGTGCTCGTGCCACTGAGCGATATCACCGGCCCCTTTTTCGTATGTGGGTTCCGGGAGTCGAACTCGGGCCCTCGCGCTTGCCGGGCAGGAGCTTAAGCCGTTGAGCCATCTCACCGGCCCTGTATCTATCTTTTTATTTGTCTTTATAAATCTGCCATGTTGAACTGTGAAAGTGAAAGCAATATCATCTTTGAGGCATCATCTTAAAGAACTATTGAGTAACAGAAAGAGACAGGGAAAGAGGAAAGGGAGAGATAGAAGGAAGGAAGAGAGAGTAGAAGTGGGAGAAAGATGAGAGAGAGACAGAGACAGAGAGAGAGATTAATTTATGTTAGCTTTCTTTTTGTCTGGTGGAAATTGTGTCACCTCCATTTCTTTAAAAACTCCATCAGAAACATTTGCCTTAATTGATTCTTCATAACTAGAAAAAATGACATTTGCTGAAATACTTTTCTGGATTTACAGACTTTTGAGGACTTTCTTTAAACATGAATATTTATTAAATAACATTCCTCCAGTTCACAGAGGAAACAATCATATGTCCCCTTCTGCGTAGGAAAGTGGTGTTAATTTGAACGGAATTGTTCGCAAAAAGAAGCATTTGTGAAATGAAGTATTACTGTAAATCAAAAGAAGAGTAAGAAAGAAAGTGAAATATTTATTACTACGTCATGGCATTCTTTGCAAGCTTCTCATCGTCACTGCTCATGTTCATGGATGCAGATTGGGAGACCACCTGTAGTGAAATTTGTGTAGATTTTTATTTGCCCACTTCCATATGTATGTGCATTCATATTTGTGTGCCTTTGTGCATATTTTCATAGAGCAAAGAAAATGTTTAAGGAGGGAAATGAAGAGAACACACTTCAAATATTATCTCGTGTGTAGTAGTCTTTTAAGTCTATATGGTCATAATATATTTGAAACAAACTATATTTTTACATTAACAGAGTGTCTATTTAAAGTCTACAGATTCTAGACTAATAGTATGTTTGTATAAATACCAATGCAATCAGTATCTCTTTCATAAATCACTTCACTTCTGAGGGCCCACCCAAACATCCCTTTTGATATAAGAAAAAAATGTAGTTTTAGCAAATGTTGACAATTTTATTCCTAAGATTTGGGTGTGGGTGGATTGTTACCACAGGCTACTTGATTGCCTTATTTTTCTGCCTTTGCCCAGTACTTGTCATCTGCCACCTTCTCATAGACATACCAGCAAAACCAGAAACCACGGAATAATTTGTGGCCTCCACGAAAAAATCATGTATTTACTAAGGTTCTTTATAGTCAAAGTTGACATGCATCACAGAATTGAAAGAAAACCTTTTTTTTCAAAGATTTTTTCAGAGATAAAATATCTGGGAGAAAATAAGACCCAAAAATTATATCACATGTGAACTTCTGGGTTGAAATGTGTAGTTTTAGAATGAAACAGGATATGGAAGTCAGTATTTTTAGTATAACAACTGAACAAAATCATTAGAAATATCTGTGTTAATTATAAGAGAAGCAAAATAGAAAGTTTCAAAATGGGATACGATAAAAAATTCAAAAGTTGTTAACAAATGGAATGCAAAGTGCAAGTTCTATTTATATTTCATCATTTTTGTCTTTCTTTAAATTTGTGATCACAGTAAGTCATTCTCAGGTAAAATTGCTTGTTATAATCAAATTGTGTTTTGTAAGCTTCATGGGATCATAGTAATTACACAACAAATGTCTCTAATAAACAAAGCAAAAATAAAAAATAAAGAATCGAAATACACTACTAGAGTAAATCACTGAATCACATGGGAAGACCATAAAGTGACGTGAAGAAAAAGAAAGAAAATATAGCAACAACTAAAAAAAGCAGTCACAAAACAGCTACAAAAATCCTAAATATTAATAATTAATTTAATATAAATACATTAAATTCTCCAATTAAAATATAGAATTATTTAATGGGCAAAAGTACCAAGATCCAACTATAAGTGGTTTACAAGAAACTGATTTACATCTAACAAAAATATAAATTGAAAAATAAGGGATGAAGTATGGTGTTCCATGGGATTGTAATAAAAATAAAGCAGTAGTAGCCTTACATATATCAGCTAAAAAAGACTTTAAATCAAAAGTAGTAGAAAGAGATAAGAAAGGTCATTATAAATTATAAGTCAATTCGACAAGTGAAAATAAAAATTTTAATTTATATACTCAACTTCAAAACATTTAGATGTATAAATATTAATGAACCTAACAGAAGAGATAGACTCTAATAAAGATCTGTCCCACTTTCAGCAATGGACAAATCATCCAGACCGAAAATTAACAAGCAGCAGAGCTAAATTGCATCCTAGACCTAAGGCACATAACAGACATTTACAGAGCATTCCATGTAAAAATGGGTGAATACACATTCTTGCTATCAGCTCATGAAACATTATCCAGGATATCCGTTCCACAGGCTACAAACAAATCTTAACTATTTTTTAAAAAATTAAATCATATCAAATATCTTTCTAAACACAGTGCAAAGAAAGTACAAATCAAGAGAAAGAAAAGCCTAGGAAATTATACAAATATATTGGGATTAAACAATTTACTCTTCAAAAACAAACAGATAAACAAAGAAATAATTTCTCTTTTGGTTATTCAAGAGTAAGTTGTTTCATTCCAAGGACAGAACTTTCTCCAAGATAGATCATAGTTTTAGGTCATAAAGCATGCCTCAATAAACAGAAAAGAATTAAAATAATCTGATCCATCCCATTAGGTTATAATGAATTAAATTAGAATCAACAACAAAAGAAACCACAGAAACCATACAAATATATGGAAATAATGCACTACTGAAAGATCAATATGTTACAGAAGAAATCAGGGCAAAAATATAAAATTCTTATAACCAAATGGCAGTGGAAATACAACATAACAGGATATGTGGGACACATTGAAAGGAGTTTATAGCTATTAGTGATTACATTTAAAAAAAAATAAACAGTGTGATCCCAAATAACCTAATGATGCATTTCAAGTTCCTAGAAAAAGAAAAATAATACAAACCCAAAGCTAGTAGAAGAAAAGAAATTATAAAGATTAGAGGAAAAATTAATGACATTGAGAATTATTAAAAAGAATCAAATATTTTTTCTTTGAAAGCATGAATATTATTGATAAATCTTTAGCCAAACTTACCAAAAGATGTACAAGATTCACATAAAAAAGATTCAAAATTAAAAAGTAAAAAAACAACAAAATACCATAACTCACTGAAATCTAGAGGATTATTAGAAACTATTTTGAAGACATATATTCTAATAAATCAGAAAATCTAAAAGAAACAAATACATTCCTGGACACATCTGACTGACCAAACTTGAACAAAGAAAATATAAAAATCCTATGCAGACCAATACCAGATAATGAAATAATGCAGCAATGAAAATTCTAAAAACTAAGAACACTGAGGATGAGATGGATTTACTACTGAACTTTACCAGAACATTAGAGAAGATTTAACACCAATACTCTTCAAATTTTTCCATGTAGTTGAAGAGAAATGAATGCTTCCAAACACATTTCACGAATCCAGCATTACCCTGATACTATAACCAGATAGGAACTCGAGAACAACAACAAAATTATAGGCCAATATCCTTCATGAACACACATACAAAAGTCTAAAATAGGATACTTGAAAAGAGATTCAATACATCATTAAATGAACACAAAAAGCAACGTGTCCTGGGTGACAATGTGGGGGAAAGGAGCCATTCTGTGTTGTAGGTGGAAATGTTAGGCAGTACAATTATTATGGAAATTGCTTAAAAAATTAAAAGTAGAAATTTAGTTTACCCCAGAAATACCTCTCATGTGTATATTCATGAAAGAATGAAAGATACTGTCCTATAGGGATTCCTGCACTCCCGTGTTTATAGCAGTGAAACTGTAGTAGCTAAGTCCTGGAAACAGCATACATGTCTGTCAGTAGATGCATGGATAAAGAAAATGTGGCATATTTACAAAATGGAGTACTGTTCATCCTGATAGAGGGATGAAAGTATGTCATTTGCAGGAAAATCGATGAAATTTAAGACCAAAATGCTAAGCAAAATAAACCAGGCACAGAAGGTTAAATATCTCATAGTTTCTCTTGCATGTGCAACTTAAAAATATCAATAAATAAATGAACAAGATAGAGGAAACATGACCGGAAACAAGAAGGCAGCATTTTGGTAATGGGGAAGGGGATTAGTGCAAGGGTGGAAGTAAAGGGAGATGGGTAAAGGGATTGAAAATAGTGAAGATATGTTATCTGCATGTATCAGTTCCCCAGAATGAACATCACTGTTTTGTATCGCAAAATTAAACTAATAAATGAAAATAGGGATAAAAAACAAACTTAAAAACTTGAAACAAATAAAAATGGAGACAAAATTTATCAATATCCACAAGATATCCAAAAGCAGTTCTAAGTGGGAAGTTTGTACCAATAAATGTCCAAATCAAAAAAGTAGAAAGAAGCTGGGCACGATGGTGTACACCTGTAACAACAGCATGCTGAAGGCTGAAGCAAGAAGATCGCCAAGAGTTTGAGGCTAGTTTAAACTACACAGTGAGACACTGCCACAAAAAATCTTAAAGTAACAGAAATGTGTCAGATAAACAGCTATTATTGATATCAAGGAAATAGATAACAAGAATAAGTCTAAAACAAAAGTAGTAAAAGGAAAGAAATAAAAAACAATCAGAGAACAAATGAAATAGACACTAACAAATATAAAATATTAATGAAACAAGGAACTGGTTCTTCAAACGGATAAATACAATCGCCAAGCCCTTGGCTAGAGGAGGTTAACTAAGGAAAAGAGAGATGAATCAGAGTAGAAAAGGGAAATATTACAACTGAAACAGAAGTTTAAAAAATCGTTAAAATTATTAAGAGCAATTAATGTGCCAACAAACTTAATAACCTAGAAAAAGTGAATAAATCCTGCACATATACACCTCACCAATCGAATCATGAAGGAACAAAAAATCCAAACAAATCAATAACAAGCAAGAAGTTTGAATCTGTAATAAAAAGTGACTCATCAAAGAAATGCTTGGACCACCCTCACACTGAGTTCTATCAAACGTTTAAAGAACTAATAGTAATTATCAGACACACATGGCAGTGGGACGCAGTAGAGAGCCTTGCAGTAAACCCACTTGTCTACAACCAATTGGTTTTTGGTAAAAGTGACAACACAATGGAGAGTGGACAACCTCAAAAATAGTGCTGGGAAAATTAGATATCCATAGGCAGAATAATGAAGGTAGGCCCTGTCTCTCACCTGTGACAAAACAGGAAAAAAACTCAAACTGGAAAAAAAAAATTAAAAACAAGACCAAAGCCCACGAAACTACTAGAGGAAAAAGTAAGAGAAATGCTTAAGGATGCTGGGATGGACAAAAAGTTTTTGGAAAAGACCCTAAATGCCTGGCAAATATGCAAAGCTAGACAAATGGAATTATATCAAATTTAAAAGTAAACTTACGTACAGCAAAGTAATCAACCAACACAATGAAGACAACCTATAGAATCAGAGAAAATATATGCAAAGTAGATAAATGCAAACGTCTGTCAGAGGCTGAACATCCAGAATGCATACAAAGCACTCCAAAACTCAATAGCAAAATAATAATACTCTGATTTTGAAAATGGGTAGTAGACCTAAACAAATATTTCTCAAATAAACATTTTTTGAAGGAAGATACACAAATGGTCATTGGATGTATATGAAAAAAGATTTAGCATTGTTAATCATCAGGGAAATGTAAAGGAAAATCACAATGAGTTTTTACCTTGCTTCAGTATTCATGATTATTATTCAAAAAAGATAACAGGTGTACAATGTTTACTAGTGTACAATCACCTTATACCAAATGTGGCAACTCTATTCTCTGTTCTAAATAAGAATATCTTACAGTATATTTCTTTTGAAGGTATATGTTAATGTATGCATATTTACACAATTCTTGGGAATTATTTTTGGTTGTGTGTGTGTGTGTATGTATGTGTGTTCAAGTACCCTAGTATACCATGAACTCTTTCCTGGTGGGGTAACCTTAATATAAATGAGAAGAGAAACTTATAATATATTCCTTTATTGACATAAATATTAGCATAAACAATAATACAGTGTAGAAAATTATTCTTGTCTTCAAAATTTTCCTTCTACTAAACTGTATCACTTACACTAAGCTCTGTGATATCACATAGTATATATTGAGATCCAATACCCAACTTCCTTTACTTTGTTTTTTTTTTTTTTTTTTTTTTTTTGTGGGTACCGGGGGTCGACCTCAGGACCTCGCGCGCCAGCAGGCGCCCGTGCCGCTGAGCGATATCACCGGCCCCTTTTTCGTATGTGGGATCCGGGAGTCGAACTCGGGCCCTCGCGCTTGCCGGGCAGGCGCTTAAGCCGCTGAGCCATCTCACCGGCCCCACTTTGTTGTTTTTTTAAAAACACATTCTTCAAGTTCTTCTCTGGATGATAGAATTAGAAGAGATAGATTGCAGCCTTTTAAATTCACAGCAAGTGAATTCATCCCAGAAGGGAAACCTAAACAAGATAGTAACCCTATTATATCATCCAACTATAGGGTTAGAAACCAGAGTAGAAATGCTGGGTATTTTCTTAAGCTTCTTAATGGAAAATGAATCAGGTCATTGAAGTCACTGTTATCCATCTCTGTATTTACAACATCAATTTGATAACTGCTTCTTCAAGAGCTGGCTCAGCAAGAGGCTGTCCCATCTGCTGGCACTGTAGTTACAGATATCAGAAATGCAGTTATATAGAAATGTTCCATTCCCCTCCTGCTCTCTTGGCGCGGGGCTGATAGTAAGGGGCTGATTGGAAGAGTGGGCTGAGATTTTTCATAAAGCATGTGAATTGGTGCGAAAACAGTCCTCCTATAAGTCACCCTACAAAGTGAAGTCGGATGATTGATTTTTAAAAGAATGAGGAAGAATCTGCACAAAGAAAATTTCTGTTCTGTTTTGATCATACATGCCTTATTCCAAAACGTTAGTGGTTTTTACATAATCTTTGAAATGCTATATTTCTCATAACATCAGGTTTTGTTGCAAACAAAAGGGTGGATATCAAGCAGCTATTTTAAGTGACTCTCCAAAACATATGTAAGGGGAAATAAATTTTCCCTAAACCCTTAACATGTTGACTTATTTATTTATTTATTTATTTATTTATTTATTTATTTTGTGTGTGTGTGTGGTTACGGGGGGTCGACCTCAGGACCTCGCACGCCAGCAGATGCCCCTGCTGCTGAGCGATATCACCAGCCCTTATTTCGTATGTGGGTTCCAGGAGTTGAACTCAGGCCCTCGTTCTTGCCAGGCAGGTGCTTACGCCGCTGAGCCATCTCACCGGCCCCTGTTGACATATTTAATAGGAAAATAATTGGAAACACAGGAGCTAGCTCTACTTCTCTTTTAAATTTAACTTTCAGTGTAGCGATTTCTTCTACTTTCTTGCATTTCCCGTCTTATGTATTGTTGTTTATTAAGCAAGGTTCATCCCACTGAAGAATTTTCTTTTACCCTTTACTTAAGTCATAGATTTGTAACCCATATACCTCTATCCATGTCAAACTAGACCTACAAACTAAGTTGATACTTTCATTTAAATTCTATGATATTTACAGAACTTGACTTCTTTCCAAAATTGGTCTCGGTCCTTCCTCTGTGCTCCCAAGTCAACACATTTTTTACTAACAATTCTAAGTCCTAGAGAATTATCTTCCTATCACATTATTACCTCCTCTAAGTAAGACCTTTCCAAAATTACTACACTGCCAAATAGAGCTGACCAATGAATAAGCCCAACTTCTGCCCCAGGCAGAATGTATAGGAGGGGAAATAGTTTTAAGTATAGCTCCATGATACATAGTCGGATTAAATCTTTATCCAGCTTCTATCAGAGATTCAACTACGGCCATCATCGTGTCACCATTCTGAAGTCCTCTAATGCCATGAAAGTAATACCGTGCTGACCAGAGATTGTGATCTGCTCACCAAGCTACTTCCTGGGAAGAACACACAGGCATGAACCCGGAGTTTCTTGAAGTATCTGAATCACTGCAACCACTGAGGAGAGGTTTGTAGAGTGTTTTGAAACAGAGATACGGTGTTACTGAGGTCCAGATCTGGACAAAGATAATGCTCCCAAAGTAGCACCAATCTTATAGGCTGGTTCAAGCCACCTGGGAAGGGTGTAGAACATTTCAGATGATCTCTATCATGTTATTTGGGAGATATCTCCACCAATTCTAGAGATGTAGATATCAAGGTGATTCTTAGGAAATTTCATAAAAGGCACCCAGCCAGGTAGATCTTCCTTAGGTTTAGGGCAAAGGCAGGAGTAAATTAGCTTGTTCCAGTGCAAAAGAGATTAAATTTATCTTATTCACTCTGTGTTTTTCCTTCTTTTATTCCTCCATTATACATAAGTCAATGAATATATGTATGTATGTATGTATGTATATAAATATTTAGAGTTATATGTAGACATTTAAAACACACACACACTGACACAACCATACAATTACATATTTAATTTATCTACATGGGTGCAAAGAAATTAAAGTAACCTAATGCTAATTCTTTGATAATTATAAAGTAAAATGAGTATAACATTTGCAGTTAATGCATCACATTTCAATTAGCAAAGATTGTTATCTGTAGTGTTGGTATGCTGAATTCAGTACCTAGTGAACCATTTAATTCCTTCACTGGCAATTAACACAGAGGTAGAAGAGTATGCAAAAAATGCAAAATATCTTAATTGTTGTTTTTAGCTCAATGGTAATTAGCTACTCTAACACAGAGATCACAATACTGTACCATTTAATTTTGGTTTCCAGTTTAATCACTTACCAAATTAATTTTTTATCAAAACTATTTTTTTCATTTTTTCAATGTATTTCTGCCACTGAACTTTAAGTAAATTAAAATTGGTGTACAAAGTTTTAAACAAAATTGTTACTAAAAAGATAGCGTGATATAAAATGCTCAAGTTATACTATATATATGTTCATATAAGCCCACAATTATAATGAATACAACACTTATCTGTGCACATTTAGTAAAAAGAATGTATGGGGATCATATCCACCCTCCATGTACCATCAAAGTCTCTGCTTATGAAGTGGTAATGCACTTGAACATTTCCAATTATTCTTCCTTAAACTGAAATGAGTGTACTTTTTAGAATCCATTTTGAGGATTAGGGGCAAAGAAACAACATTGTTCTAAAGCAGGTCATTAAAAATACACTGACTATAGAATAAATACCACAAACTCAATAGCAAAATAAAACATCAGTTAAAAAATGAGCAAAAGACCTAAATAGACATTTCTTGAAGAAAGATATACAAATTACCTGCAGGTATATGAAAAACTGTTCAACAACAATAATCATCATGGAAATGGAAATTGAAATCACAAGACCCCCCCCCCACCCCCGGAAGTATGGTTTCACCACAGGAAGTATGGCTGTTATCAAGATGACTTAAGAGAAAAAGTACCAAAAGATATTGACAAAAGGGAATTGTTATACACTGTTTGTGGAAATGTAAGTTAATATTGCCCTAAGGGAGAATAGTATGGAGATCATGTACACTAAAACTACCATATAATCCAGCAATTTCACTATGAGTATGCATCTAAAGTGAAATCAGAATGTTAAACATTAGCACTGCCATGTTCACTGCAGCGCTATTTAGCATAACCAAGAAATGGAAGCAACCTGTTTATCAACTGATGAATGGATTAAAAAATGAAGACCATATATATCATGGCATAATATTCAGTCATAAAAGAATGAAATATTGTCATTTGCAATAATATGAATAGAACTGGAGATTTTTATCTTAAAAGGGATAAACCAGACACAGAAAGACACGTACTGCATGATTTCACTCATATGTAAAATCTACTAAAGTTGGGCTCATAAAAGCTGAAAGCAAAATGGTGGTTACCAAAGGCTGGGGATGCTAGGGAGAAGAGAGGAATGGGGAAAAGTTGATCAGTGGTACTAAATTATAGATAGAAATAAGTTGTTGTGTGCTCTTGTACAGTAAATTGACTAGACATAACAATAATGTCTTGTACCTTTCAAAAAGCAGGAGGAAAGTATTTGGGAAGTTTTGTCTTAAAGAAATGATAAATGTTTGAAGAGATAGATATGTTTAACTTGAAACATTCATTACAACATCATCTGTCACTCCATTAATATCAACAACTTTTAAGTTCTTATACATCAGTTATTACAAATTTAGTTAAAATAAAAATGATAAAAATAAAACACGCTGGTTACTTGTAAAAACAAAACCACAGTTAATCCATATGTTGATTTATTTACTTTTCCATTTTGTCCCAATTTTTCCCTTTTCAAAATTATTTTTACTCTTTTTAAAACTACTTTTCTTCCCATATTTTCTGAATTAGTTTATTGACTTGATCGAGAAAATAAAAATGTCTCACCATTTATATGGGAATTTACTAGTAAATAATTTAACAATTCATTGCTACGATTTGAAAGTATTCTCTCTCTTCTATAATCTATAACTTTGTTTTGATTATGCTTAAGGTATCTAATACTGATGTTTAAAAATGTATTGTTAATGATATTAATATACTAATGTATAATCAATGAAGTTTAATGGTGTTTTTATTGTGCTATAATAATTCAGAATAATCTCAGTATGTCAATTACAGACAAGTAACATCATAGCTACTAGCCCTAAGCTTACCACATTCAATCCAGGGTGTTATTAAAAATCCAACTTTTATTGTGATACCCCAGATTTATTTTCCTAAAACCACAGTTATTTGTAGTTTGAAAAATTCCAATTACTTGCTCTTAAGTATAGAACAAAGAGAAATCTCCTTATAATGAACATAAAAGCCTATAATCAACTATATTTGTTCTATCTTTACTTGCTTCTGTTGTTCAGTGTGGATTATGTTCATCATATATGTATTACACTTCTCACTTTCATGATTTCTCTGTAATATCTCCTAGGTAGGTCACTCTATCCCCTCTTTTCATTTTATTATTATTTCTCTAAAATATTGTTAAATGTTAAGTTTGAAAGGAGTTTTTCTTCCATGATATATGATCTTAAAATTTCAAGTCATCCTTCTGGATTGCCCTAGTATTAGTAATGTTATTCATCTGCTAAATTTTCTTTATAGATATACATTTTAATTTTGCACTTAGATGTCCTTTTTGATACCTGGCATCTTATGCTATATTGTGTACTTATTTCATATTTTACCCAAAATATATATTTTCTATTTATCCATAGTGCTTACCAAATACTAAGAAGGCATTACAACTGAAATGAATATTTGTCTGAATTAAGCCCTTTAGCATTCCATCGATATGAAACTCATTATTTAGCTTTCAAAGTTTCAGAATAAAAAAAAAAAACTGTGGTGAAGGAAATGATCAGTGGTGTCAAGAATTATGAAAGGTTTGAAATTTCACTATATTTGTAAGTTTGCAAGGTGGTCTGCCATGGTTTCACATAGGTTGTAGAAGACACAGACATCATTGCAGGATAAGCAACATTTACTCTCCTCTCACAAATCCTGCAAGAACATGCAAAGAAACCCGGGTGGCATCTGTACACACGACAGGCTGTGTCACGGAACCTTCAAGTATATGCCTTACTAAATAATAGAACAAAGAGTCACAAAGTCTTCTCAGCTCTATCCTTCTTGACTAAATAAAAATGATTTAAAGAACTTTCTTAAATAATAAAAATGAAACACAGGGACTAGATGATGTCTAGTGCCAGGATTTAAAATTCAACAATTACCTTAATAATTCATTGTTAAGAATAAAAATTACACTTAAATATGTGGTGATAGGAATTCAGATTAACCCATTAACCATTTCAGAAGATGCTTTTATCTTCTAACAGTGCTATTTCTATGTCATATATTTAAAATGAGGAAGCTACTAAAGACACCACTTCCGAAAATGGGAAAAGCTACATTTCTTGAAAGGAGCCTCATCTCAGTCAGCTGTATACTTGGGTCCAGGTTCTTGCCCAGGATCTTAAGAATAAGGAGGTTGTCTTTTCTTCATATAATGCTTAGTAATCCTTAACATGTTTCAATGGGACATATCTACCATTATTTATGGCTAACAGTAGTAGATGCAAAACTGCTGTGGGTCAGGTAAAATATTAATTAAAAGAAATGGAAATTAATTGTCATCATGTCCCTGTATAATTTAAATGAACTTTTATTGGTTCTATTATCTCTTACAATATATTATTGTATTTTACTTGCCCTAAAATGTTATTTTTTTTAACATGGAAGAATGCTTATACAAACCACTAGAAAAATAAAGTAGCGAGGGACAAAAATATTGTACAGTGATACAACTTAAAGTGAAGGAGTCTTGTTAAATCATAGCTTATTTACCAAATACTTGACTTTAAAAAAATAAGACTAACTTGGCAGCAGTTATGAAGAGAACATGAGCGTTTCATTTTGGCCACAATTTAAGATAAACAAAAATACCGAATAACTATAAGCTCTATAAAAGTTATGCAATATCATGATCAGACTTTTAAGAAGAAATAGCATAATTGATCTCAACTAAGTTTTACTTTTGTTTTCTTTCTGGTGGTGGCATCAAACCCAAAGCCTTTGTGAGTGCCAAACAACCGCTCTACCAGTTTGTCACATCTCCAGCTCTATGATCTCAAATAAATTTTAAAAACACTCGCAACTTATTTGAATCCTGTAGATGATATTGTTTAGAGATACACTCACAAAACATTGTTTAGAGATATTTTTTTTTCTGGTGCATGATTACAATGACAAAGGTTATTTAAATAATAATGTTTGAAAAATAAAAAAAGCTAGATCAGTTAAAGTCATTTCATATGAAGGCAGTGAGTACTTTCTTGTACATAGTGTCATGCTCCCATGGACATTTTTGTTGCATGTGGTCCCTGGAAGACAAATTTGAGGATCATTAAGCGACCATGTCGTATTTTCAAATGTCATTCTTGTAAGAGGAATTATTTTCTATCAATGAAATCTGCTGATAAATTTCAACAGTTCATAAATGAACTTGAGTTACTTGAGTTTTAAATATTTTAAACAAATGTTGGAAAGCAATTTATCATGGGTCAAACAGAAGGAAATCCTTGGTTGAATGGAAGACTAGAACTTGAAATAGAATTTAACTCAATATATTACATGAGAGTTTCATTGGTTTGCTTGTTTCAATTACAGTTAATTTGTTTCAGTCAAACAGAGTTTTCATTTTCTGATTGTACTGATAATGAATTAGTTACTTTTCATCTCTGAGTCAGAGATATGGTTGAAATCTAAGGGCATATGCTTAGCCTACCAATACTGAATATCAATAAGTAGGTATGCATCACAAATACTCTTTAACTGGCACTTCTTCATCTAGCACACATTTTTTATAAATAACATCTATTATACTATTTTATACTCTTTCTCAATAAAATCAGTGCTTGAGTGGAGATTCTCAATCTGTGTCATATGTATTTTAAGGTACACTAACAACTCCTCTTTTTGCTAGGTCATACAAATTTTTTAAAAAATGTTAGTTCAGGAATTTTATTATTGCAGTCAATGCGTTTTGCAACATAGGAAGTTATATTCATTTATTTTTAAATATATTATTAGTGTCTTTTAGTTTTACAAAATATTGGGTTTAAATTGATCGTATCTCTTCTCCAATTACCTTCTCTTACACCCCCTTCCTCGATACCTTTATTTTCTTCCTCTTGTCTGATTATAGTCCCCTTTCTAGATAGTCTGTCTTTTCAAAACACATTTGGTTAGAGTACCTATTTGGTATGTACATGGAGATCATAGATTTTACCTCTGTGATTCTAGATGTGCTTTTCTTTACCCATAATATCTTAATTCTGTCTCTCCCATAAAGCTTAAAGTCAAAGAAAATTAACCTGTTTCCCTTTCCCCTGGACATCTCCTAATCATTCCATTTCTTCACAAATATCACTCTTCATTTTTGGTAAACCAGAGGAATATTAGAAATTGAATTACATATTCATGCATATTCATGCATACAAACACAAACTGAAGCCACTATGCCTGTTTCAGAGAAGAAATCTAAATGGAACGATTGCCCTTTATTAAGGATTGTTGCCCTTCTCATATTTGATTATCCCTTTTCCTTCCCAAATCCTTCGAAATGTCACATTGGAAGAGGGACATAGATGGGTAGTAGTTGAGATTATGCTGAACTTATTTCTTTCTATCAAGTTGGTAAATTTTATTTTGCTATTTCCAATAGCTTGGGTTCTTAGTTAACATTTTCATCAGTAAATTGTTCAAATTTCCATTTTAAAATTCAAATTATATTGTTATAAAAACTTTTCTGTACTGATCTTATAAATTGAAATCTTTGATTTAATAATTACCACTATAAAATTAAAATCAAGTAGCTTTATTGCTTAACTAATGCATGGTGTTATTACAGATTTTATAAGATTCTTAAATTCTTTTCTGATTTTGTGACATATACTTCTACCAGTCAGCATCCCAGGGAAAAGACATGTCACAGTCATATCAACTAAATAAAAAAGCTTACTTAAATGATTATTTACAGCCAGGTGTGGTGGTGCACGCCTGTAATCCCAGCACTCGGGAAGATGAGGCAGGAGAATTGCTGCAAGTTCGAGGCCAGCCTGGGCTACAAAGTGAGTTCAAAGCCAGCCTGAACTGCATGGTGAAACCCTGTCTCAAAAAGACCAAAAAAAAGATTATTTATAAACAGTAGACAAGGGATACAGAAAAAGAACACTACATAACCCCAAGCATAACAGCAGTAGGGACTTGTAACCAACCCTAGATGTAGAGCAACAAAGGAAAGAAGCAATGATCATAAACTAAAAGAAGGTACAAGGGGTGATCAAAAATATGGTGAATGTTTTAATTTAAAAATTTATTTCAATAAAAGACATTGTTATTTATATCCCTCAGAATAAACCCTTTCTTTTCAAACACATTTATTCTCTTCTGAAGCAGTTCTGAAAGTCCTCTTTGGTAAGTGTCTTTTCAAGTTGTGATAAAAAATACAGTGAATGCTGCTGCCCTGTGTCATTCAATGTAAATGCATAATGGCAAATAATATTATGGTGTTTCCTCACCCACTTTACTCACCAGTTTGGACACCATGTGACTCCTGGCTCTTCCTCAAAGTAAAATTGGCCATGAAACGTTAAAGTTTTGGATCAATTTAGGACATTGAGACACTTGTGACAATGCAACTAAAGATGCTTACAAAAAGGACTTTCAGAATTGCTTCAGAAAGGGCAAGAGTGATAGGACAAGTGTGCAGGAAGTGAATGAGGAGTATTATGAGGTGGATTCATGGAAGTATGTCCTTTACAGGAATAAATATTTTTATTTAAACATACACCTTGTTTTTGGATCGCATCTCGCAGCTTTTATAAGAAAGGTTGCCTGGCCAGAACTGTGGTTTTTAGTAGATATGTAAATTTTCAAAGAAAGAGCCAGGAGCAAAAAATAACCCAGCCTTACACTTTTTCTATGGCCCAATCTCTGGCTAGAGCCCAGCGCTGTCAAAATACAATGGGAAAAAAAAAGAGAAACTGTCAGAAAACTTAGTAGGGCAGAGAAGGGCAATTGACCCCTCAGAGCAGATAGAAAGTTAGCAACATAATAGCAATATTTTTCCTCTTTTGGGGTGGGGGATGGGGAGTGTTTGAAATTCCTGAAAAAATTATGTCTTGAATGATATTAATACATATACATTTTACCACTATGGTGAATGTGGCTTCTGATTGGCTAAAATAGATTTTGAATTATAGTCAAGAATATAAATGCCTTGCCCCTTGGAATTCTCTTTACTTGTGCATCTAGTTATGCATTTAAATTGGAGAAGTTACCCTATCAGAATACTCTGGATGTTTGCCTTTAGACTTTACTATCCATAACCAAGTATTTTCCTTTACTGTTCATTCTTTCCTTGTCATTTATCAGATTACGTTCAGGATATTCAGTTTGAATTTTACAGTTTTGTTTACAGAGTTCTTACTAAGTTGCCAAGATCTATGTGGGTCAACTGAGTCTGTTTTTCTTTCACTTCATCTGCCACTCTGTTTTCTTCAAGTATAGTTTTTACTGCTTCCTGGATCTGATGTCCTCATTTACATCTGAAAACCTAGAATTACTGATTGGTTGATTCAACAATCACAGGCTCACTCATCATTATTAGTCTTAAGTTCTTCCAGAATATTCTTTCCAGAAGACAATAAAATTTTAAATATAGAATCAGTGCAAACATGCTTTACTAGATTTTAAACAGAAAACATTTAAGCAGGAGTAAGTTATCTATAGAATGTCCCTTAATTTGTAAGCTTTTGATAATAAAATCTCCTCTAATTGATAAACTATCCTAGTGTCAACAACTTCAAGCTCATATTTTATTGTGATCCATGACAGTTTTCTTAGTAATGTCTTCATTCTCCCCTCCTCCTTGATTTTAAGTCTTTCTAATGACTTGTTAAATACAGCTATATTTCTGGAAAATTTAGTCTAGAAAAACATTTTGAGAACAAAAAAATATTTCAAGTTATTTAGTTTCGGGAACAAAGATCATTTTAAATAAAAAAGTGAATAATTACTTTTGAATTTTACTCTTTGTGGTAGTATTCCTACCAATGAGATTCAGGTATGAATTTTATATCTGAAAAACAAAAAATATCTAAGAATCAATAGAGAAGTCAAATTATTTGGTCAAGAAAGGTTTATGTGCTCTGTGTTACTGTATCTTTGATGTAATTTTTGAGATCAGGATGATGAATTTTTCAAACCCTATTGGATTCTTCACAGATGAGTGATCTGTCTCTTATGACAGTTAGGAAAACTAAGAAATGATGGCAAATGAAACACATCTAGTAACATCTAGTCCAAAAAAAAGAGTTTGAGTCGATATATTTCCCCCTTTAATGTTTAAACAGTTTCTCTAGGCAAGCATTTCATATTTATACAGGAGAATGCACTAGAATGGTGCTTATCAGTCCTCATGTGGAATTTTCCTACTTTCCTAAGTGTTCTGAGCTGTCAAATTAGTAACCTGTTTGCAGGGCCTCTCACACTGGTATTTCATGGCCCATCCCTAGATTTTTCCAAATTTTATACTATATCTTCTCAATTTAATATCCTATTTCCTCTGAGATATATTAATGACTCTAAAAACAGAAATTGTCCCTGTTGTGGTATAAATGCATGTTAATTTATTCACAATTATTTATGCCTCCTGAGGTATTTAAATTTTCATGAAGAACTCCTTGGAGGGGGATAGACATTGAAAATTATGTAAAATTGCATCTGTTTTCACAAAGATTATATTCAAATTGCAGTAACTTGTAGAGTAAGTAGTAGTATATTTCAGCTAAGTTATTTTATTCATGCTAGAAAATATTTAGAAATTTGAAGAAAAATGGTGAGAGCAAGAACCACAGGGATAGGGAAATAAAACATTGTGAGGGAAGATTTTCTGTGTACGAAACAAAAGCCTCACTGGCAGGAATAGAAACAATAGATTCACCTGATAAACACAGAACTAACTTTCAGACTAGGAAACTTGTGTTGTGGAAAATAGGAAATTAGGTTGATAGCTGCGAGTCAAAATATGAAAGATTGGGCCGGCGAGATAGCTCAGTGGCATAAGCGCCTGCCTGGCAAGTGTGAGGGCCGGAGTTCGAATCCCGGTACCCACATACGAAAAAAGGGCCGGTGATATTGCTCAGCAGCACAAGCACTCGCTCGCAAGCACGAGGTCCCAAGTTTGACTCCCGGTACCCACCAAAAAAAAAAAAAAAAAAGAAAGATTGTGAATGCCATAACATTCTTCCCTGCTTTGTTAGGAAATAGGTTGTCATCCCAGGTTGTCTGTGGAGAGGACACCATGCTCAAGGTTGAAACTACACTAAAGGTACAACAGTGTCATGGATGTCATTAAAAAAAGTATCCATAACTATAGCACAGACATAGGATAGTAGATCTAAGAATGAAATGGAATATAGAAAAGTTTTCATGCATAAGCCAATAAAATGTTATTTGTTTACATGCATGATCTGAAAAATAGTTTTACATTGAATTCTGAAATAAAAAACTTAGAAATTTGGAAAGGCACAGGTATTTTTCCCCTTTTATTTATTTATTTATTTTTTTTTTTGTGGAATGGGAAAAGAGGAGCAACAACAAATACATTAAGACATGAGGTATAGTGATTTACAAAATTCCTAACACATTACAATGGTGCAACTATCTAATAAATATACTTATGAATATGTCTGGAAGAAGGAAATATAATTTAGGATATTTTACAGATATGTCTCTCCAGGGCTGAAGAGACATGGATTAGGAGGAAATCAATCACATAAAGTTAAGTAGAATAATAGCTAAGACAAATTATTGGCAAATTCAGAGGAGTTTCTTGGCATAGCAGACCTAGTAGATATGTCTGGTTACTTGGAATTTCTACGGTCACTCAGAAGATGTATAGAAGATAGTTTCATTACCATATTTTCACTTCAAATAAAGCTGAACATATTACTGTGTCTCATAAAGTGACTGCAATAAGTTTTGTCAATCTCGCTTTAAAAATAACTATTTATTATAGAAGGGTTTTAGAGTTACAGAAAATAAGGAAAATAGTGAAACTTTCAATTGTATGATGCATTTGGCACAATTAATGAGTAATATTGTAGTATTATTAATTTTCATGTTTTATTTAAATGTATTTGTCACATAATGCTCATTTTCTCTTCTAGAAATTAAGTTCTGTCTTCTATTATTCAAGATATGAGGGCTGGTGAGACGGCTCAGCGGCTTAAGCGCCTGCCTTGCAAGTGCGAAGGCCCGAGTTTGACTCCCGGAACCCACATACAAAAAAGGGGCCGGTGATATCGCTCAGCGGCACGGGTGCCTGTTGGTGCGCGAGGTCCTGAGGTCGTCCCCCCGGTACCCACAAAAAAAAAAAAAAAAAGATATGACATTACACCTAGTTAGGTCTACTTAGGTTTTTCTTGATTGTGATGATTTATATTAATTTTCTTGTTTCTGATATACTTGAGTAGCGGTCAAGTGTTTTACAGGGTGTCCATTTATTTAGGTTGTCCAATACATTTCTCAGTTTTTTTTTATGTTACACTCAGAACATGTTTTTTTTTTTTAAATTTTGAGAATAACCTTTATTTTGTTAAAGTTAATATGTGCATTACAGGAAAGAAAAACACCAGAAGCAAAGAATAGCCATTCAGACATAAGCAGCTCAGTTGGATGTGTTCTTCTAGGTCCTGTGTGTATGTGCGCAACATGCCATTTTGTGTGGCACAGTTGGGACAGTATGTTTCTTGTTTTTCCACACATTGTAAGTATTCCACAGATCAAAATCCCAAAGCTGCAGGAGTATTTTTGATAACCAAGGATACACCACACCAACTCAATCTGTTAGAAAAGAAAATTGTACTCTTGCCTTTCTTGGGAACAAATATTTCACTGAGGACAAAAATGGAAAGAGGCCTCTGGATAGAAGTATTGGCAAAGCTACAATTACAGTGTTTCATTTCCTCAATGCTCAATTTAAAATGAGACATAAAGCAACACAGTGCACCAAGCCATATGTGTGAGAGTTATCAGATCTCTACCATTAAGATATTAGCAAGAAGGCACTTTCCCACTGAATTATTAATATATCCCTATAGCATAGCTAGAAGATGCACACACATTGATTCCTCTCCCCAAAATATAAATCTGAACACTTTGCACACATCTCTCCTTGTACGCTTACTTCTGTCCCTCTGCTGCCAACATGACAATTCTTGTTACACACTGCTTAAAGGTGTTGTAAAAATTCCAGTTTCAAGATGCATCTTTTCTATCAATTATAACAGAAAAGATACTTAAACATGTGTTTTGGGGAGAAAATCCATGGAAGAAAGTTGTCATTTTATCCCATCATATCAAAGATATATTAATGTGACCTCATGGTTGATGCTAATCTTAATTGTCTTTTATGGTAATGTTTTCAGATTCCTTCATTATATTTTATTTCCTTCCTCTATCTTCTTTAACATTTGATAATAACTCATAGACAATACTTATGTAATTCTAACTTAGAAAGTAACATTTTTTTTTGCCCCTACCCCAAAATAACACACTATACCCAGACCTTTCATTAAAAATTTTCTAAATTTATATTATGCAGAATACATGGGGCGTACTAAAAAGGATTAAATGCACACACATACACACACAAACCACACCCCTATTTTGAGTACATATTTACCTTAGAGATGTTTGGCATTTAGAGAATAGCAGGATGATTCTCAATCATCCTGGGCCTTCACAGTGAGCCTTAACATTGAGGATCTTCACATTGTGCTATATCCCCAGCCCATTTTTTTCTTTTTTATTTTGAGACAGGTTCTTGCTCAGCTAATAAGTTTCCCAGGTTGGGATCAGTGCCAAGATCCTCCAGCTTCAGCTTTCCAAAATGCTGGGATTAGGCAACTGTCTATATATTAATTTGCTTGAAAAGCATTAAAAATCACCAATGACTGCATTCAATGCCCAGGGATTCTTATTTCATTAGTCTGACGCTTGTCCTGAGAATAGATATTGGAGTAGGGATGGTGCTTAAAAATCTCGCCTGATGATTCCAATATGCAATCAAGTATGAGCACCACTAGACTGCAGCAAATAACCAGTCGTTTCACCTCATCGGTTGCAGCAGCAGTTAGCTACACTGAGAGGTGAGTAACTTAAAATTAAAAAAAAGAGGTTGGTTTGTTACTCTATTAGCTAAAATTTGGCCCAATAACATATTGATATATAAAGCATCTTAAAATATGCTTTAAAACTTTTCCTCCTATACTTCAAAAAATCTAGGAAAAACACAAAACCACTACTCTGGGAGGATGTGCATTATGGAAAATAGATAAAAAGAGTATACTCATCATTAAGAACATTTTAAAGATATCTATGTATACATTTAAGAAGATAGCTTGATCAGAGATGGCTGATTAATGCTCAGAAATCCTGTGAATTACTACGCACATCCAAAGAAATATATGCAACAATATAAATAGTACAAATTACTACCTTTAATAATACAAGGTATTAAAATATGAAAAACTAATAAAGTTTTCTTTTATAGGCTCTTTAATTGCGATTATTGGCATCTTGCAGTAACATATAACAAAAATTCAAACACAAAAAAGTTAAAAAAAGAAAAAGTTTGAAGCAAGGAATTAATGAAAATGAAGACAAGAGAACTATAAATATATGTATATATTCGAAGCTAAAGTGAAAAAATCAAATCTTCAATACTGCATAAATTACTAAAGGAACAAAACATACATAACAAATTAGAAGTTAGACATAACCACAGAATATAGAAAACTTGCACTTGTAAACTACGAAATCTTACCTCACATTTTAATTTTGCAGTAATAGGGTACAAAATTCCTCAAGAATATGTACAGAACCATTTTTCACTGTGTTTTTTAATGCAAGTAACCTAATTATACTCCAGGTTGTGAGGGAGGAAATCTATCTTTAATTCTAAAAGCACTGTTAAAATTTTAGCACTTTTATCTCTTTTCTGAGACCTATGTTTATGAACTTTAAAAAAGTATATTTGATGGCCAGGAATTGTGATGCTTGAGCCCAGGAGTTTGAGGACATCTTGTGCAAA
Source organism: Erethizon dorsatum (assembly GCA_028451465.1). Taxonomy (NCBI): domain Eukaryota; kingdom Metazoa; phylum Chordata; class Mammalia; order Rodentia; family Erethizontidae; genus Erethizon; species Erethizon dorsatum. Next base: position 17,309,557 of record CM051824.1, read on the forward strand.
GGGGTGAGACATTATTTCAAAAAGTACACACACACACACACACACATGCATGCTTGTGTGCATGCACGCACACATGGCAATGGTACTACAAATACAATTTCATAGCCCATACTTTTAAAATTTATCATTATTTTAAAGCTTTCATAACATATAGTCTGTCTTTTTATAGCCCTACTTATATTTTATTAAAATGCTCTAATAATAATACAGTGAATAAAATGGATCACTAGATTGATAGAAAAGTATAACAAGCAGCAAAATAGACTCTATTGAATAAAGAATTAAATGTTTTCTTTTCACTTCCTTCCTCCCTACCCTCCATAGTTCCCCTTTGCATTTGAACATTTTCTTCCTATTTCACAATATCTATTATACATTTTGGTCCTTACTTACACTTTCAGTTTCTCATAGCAGAGAAACAATGTGGTATTTGAACATGATTACGATTATAGTCACTTACGATTATAGTCTCAAGCTGCATCCATTTACCTAGAAATGTCTCAAGTTTATCCTTCTTTATGGCTGAATAGTACCCCATTGTATAAAAAAAAAAACACATCTTCTTTATCGATTCATTTGATGATGGGCATTTCGGCTGTTTCCAAGATTTAACTATTATAAACTGTGCCACTAAAAACATGGGGGTGCATATATTGCTGTGGTATGATGCTTTTCATTCTATTGGGAAGATACCAAGAAGGGCAATAGCTGGGTCAAATGGAACTCTAGTTTTAGTTGTTTTGAGGAATCTCCACACTGATTTCCGTAGAGGATGTACTAGTCTAGACTCCCACCAACAGTGGAGAAGGGTTCCTTTTTCCCCACATCCCCACCAGCATTTGTTAATGGTTGATTTCTTGATAATAACCATTCTTTCTGGGGTGAGATGGCATCTCAACATTGTTTTAATTTGGATCTCTTGAATGACTAGTGATGTTGAACATTTTTTCATATACTTATGTGCTGCTTGTAATTCTTCATCCGAGAAGACTCTATTCATTTCAGATGCCCATTTTAAATTGTGTCTATAAATTGGGAGGTCTGATATTTTGAGTTCTTTCTATGTTCTAGATATTATTCCTTTGTCTGAAGAACAGCTGGCAAAAATTTTTCCCACTCTGTGCTTTGTCTCTTCACTCTGTTGCTGATTTCTTTTGCTGTGCAAAAGCTTTTTAATAAGCTGAGATCCCAGTTGTTGATTCTTTTTAATATTTCCTGTGTGATCAGGTTTTGTTTATAAAGTCTTTGCCTATACAAATGTCTTCAAGAGTTCTACCTACTGTATCTTTCAGCAGATTTAGAGTTTCTGTTTATTATTTAGGCCTTTGATCCATTTTGATTTTAGTTTAGTGCATGGCAAAAGACATGGGTCTAGTTTTAATCTTTGGCATGTGGAAAGCCAGTTTTTCCAGCACTACTTATTAAAGAGGCTATCTTTCTTCCACTGAATGTGTTTGCCACCTTTGTCAAAAATAAGGTGGCAAAGTGTGTTTGGAGTTGTTTCTGCATCTTCCAATCTGTTCGACTGATCCTCAGGTCTTTTTTATTTTTATTTTCTTATTTTTTTTTTGGTACCATGTTGTTTTAATCACAGAAGATTTATAGTATAATTTGGAGTGGGTATTCTGATGCCCCCTGTCTTGCATTTGTTACCCGGAATTGCTTTTGCTTTTGTAGATCTCTTCTGGTTTTAAATGAATTTGGGAATTATTTTCTGTAATTCTGTGAGGTATGCTATTGGTATTTTGATTGGGTTTGCATTACTTCTGAATAACAATTTTGGACATATGGCCATTTTCACGATATTGGTTCTTCCTACCCAAGAACAAGGGATATCTTTCCATTTTCTGATATACTCTTTTATCTCCTTTACCAAAGTATTGTAGTAGTTTTCAATGTAAAGATCTTTTACTTTCTTTGTTACGTCGATTCCTATGTTTTTATTTATTTTTTTTATGTTTTTGTGAAAGGTGTGGTTTCCCTAATTTCTCTCTGTGAGTTTGTGTACAGGAATGCTACAGATTTTTGAGTGTTGACTTTGTATCCTGCTATGCTACTGAATTTGGTTATTAAATCTAGAAGTCTTTTGATGGAATTTTTGTGGTCTTCTATACAGAGTATCATAGCATCCACAAATAATAATTTAGCTTCTTCCTTTCCTATTTATACTCTTGTATTTCTTTCTCTTGTCTAACTGCTCTGTCTAATGCTTCCATAACTATATCGAATAAGAGTGGTGATAGTGGACATTCTTGTTTTGTTCCTGATTTTAGAGTGAAAGCTTTCAGGTTTTTAACACTTAGTATGATGTTGGATGTTGGTTCGTCATAGATGGCTTTTATCTGATTATATACAGAAACCTCATGGATGATTTGATAAAGTAAAGAATACTGTAAAAGCTCTGGAAGTTTAAGTTGAGTGTTTTATGATTTATACTAAACCTTGAAGTAAAATATTCTATGATATATAAAAACTGTAATTTGTGAAAAGATAGATAACTTGTTGAATCAATCTTTGAAGGTAGGATAATCTTAATGCCCACAACACGACAAGGTGGACACAACACCAATCCATAGGAAATTATATTAAAGTGTAAATTGATTTTTAAATTAAAGCTTTAGCATATAAAAGCTAATCATAATTAAGTATAATGCTTAATGAACAAATCACAACGGTGTCAGGAATCCAATAATCAACAGATAAACTGAAATATTCTCCAATAAATTGAATCAATAAATGATTCTGATATTACTACTCAAAGTTGAAAAATAATTTTACAAGCTATAAGTTAAATTATCAATTTTAAAACAAACCACATGTTAGCATACAAAACAAACAGGCATCTTCATATTCAGCATCAACATAATTTTTAAATATGAAATGATCCAAGAAAAAGTACTTGCAATATGTATTTTGAAAGTGATGACTATATCTAACGTGTAATTACATCCTTCAATAAATTACAAGGTGCAAATGATAGAAACATAGGCATAGTCTATTACAACTCAATTCAGACAAGAAATGGAAAAGACCTCTAAACTCTCGAAAATGTTCATATATTTTCTAATATTGAGGAAATGTAGAAATTTTAAGAAAATTAGCATTTTTCTCAAAGAATTTAAAAATATTTTAAAATTAACAATATTAATATTTAAAAATTAGCAATAGCATATTAGGTAAAGTGGAAATATTCATATATAATAATGATGCAAATATAGACTGGTAAGAATTTATGAGAAACAATTTCACCATAATTATTAAATTATACTTTTACCCAATAAGTCATGTTGTTATCTATGCAAAAATAATATAGAAATACTTATTTACATGTTTGTTACATCTCTGCTTTGATAATAAAACATTGGAAATGTCAAAAACATATGAGAATGGTTAGATAAATTTCGGGGTATACATACTGAGATTTAGTATGAAACTATTGAATTTAGTGAACCACTGTGATTCTACACACACTATATTTAGAACTTGTATTATATACTCAAAGTGTACGTGCATGTAATTTCAGAATTAGAGAACAGTGCACTATACTACCCTCACTGCTGACATCTACTAAAGATTCAGGAATCCCCAAGATCGCCTTCAACTTGAATAATTCCCTGAAAGTCCCAAAAGAAATCATTAGAAGCTATTATACTCCTTGTTGGGATTTATTATAGCTAAAGTAGGCAGATTAAAATTGTCCAAGGGAAGAGATGCATGAGGCAGAACCCAGAAAATTCCTTATACAGAAATTTTCTTCTGGTAGTGACATGAAGAGAGCTGCCTGTAAAAATGTTGAGTATTGCGAATCAAAACTCACTTGAATCTTGCTGTCTAAAGATTTTATTGATGTTTGGTAACATAGGCATTGTTAGGGAGCAAAGTGGCCCACCACAGTCTGCAGACCTCCTCATGAAGCATAGCTCTGGAGGTGAAGGTGATCCGTGTGACACAAAGCCCCTTCCTTAACTGGCATCTTTAGGCTCTATGGCTTGGTGCAAAGTTGTAAAGTGAACAAAGATACTCTTGTTGGGCAGCTAATTTCAGACATATAGAGGCTACTATGCAGGGGCTCAGGACCATGGCCAGATCTCTCTTTGGTCAAGATTAAACTCTATACACACATGCATTCAAAGATGTGTGTGTATGTGCCTTCGTCTGTATGTGTATGTGCAGGCATGTGTGTGTAGGCATGTGTGTACAGGTGTATGTGCATACATGCACATGGATGTATTTAAAGATGATTTCTATTTATTTTGTCATTCTAAAATAATTTGAGATGATACACATAAATTGATAATAATTTATGAAGAAAGAGATGAAATTTTGTTGTTAAAGGACATTTATTCCTTTATTATTTCAGTGTACTTCTATTTACAAGCATGTATCCCTGAAATATATTTTAATTAGATATTTAAAGAAAACATTACCAGTCTGAAAATAATTCCTTGGTATGCCAAGCCAAGCCTGACAAACCAAGCCAAGATTGCCAATCTTCACGGTTTTCAGAACATTAAAACTTGACCCTCAAGATGAAATATAATGAACGTTATGTCAACTATTTTATTCAATTCATCAATAAATAAAGGAACAAGGAAAGCTATAATTCTGATTCTAAGATCATTATAAAAACCAGGGTTTATTAGTTTATCAGAAAATAGAGTAGAATTAAATAAGAGTATTGAAAGAAGATTGATGCAAGAATTTGTCAGTGTCCTATATAAAAATAAAACCATACCTTTCAGAGTTTGTTTTCTACCAGAAGTAAGTCTAAAATTTAATATGACTGTTTGTAATATCTGATCTCTAATAAAATAAAGAATAATCAAAACAGATATTATTTGCCAACAACTAAATAATTCTAGATAAGCTTGTAAATAATGGCCTAGTGTGATTAAAAATAATCTGATAAACTCTCTTGGAATTATTTCCAAGCATTTAATTATTTTCTTCTTAATTTCATTTAGAAATATTCATAGCAGAATTAGTTTTAATTAACTCTGTAGAACACTGTATGGCTAAGAAGTCTCATTTTTATATAATTATACTAAGATATTAAATGAGAATTTTATCTTTAATATTCTCTGAAGTTTTCATCTTGGAATCAAAACATGCTTTTTATAATCACAAGAAAAATAGGTTTTAAGGTTTCTATTAGTTTAATTTGGCTAAGTTTGGAGCAAGTAATCTATAAGAGAATTGCAAATATGGCATTGCCAGTTACTTCTACCAAGAATTCATAAAGATTTGGGAAAATATTAAAATTGTGTGAATGTGCACACCATGGAAGAAATCAAATACTAAAACATATTTGTTCATTACTTAGAGTGTAAATTAATTTTATAATATGATGAAATTATTTCTTTATTTTCTTTCTTTTTAGCATTGATATTTAATTAATATGTTTCTATTTATAATTCGGTAAAAAATAAAAATCACATATAAAAATTATTCTTTACAGAGTCCAATCTGTATTTCAGTAAGGAACAGTAGTTTTTTATTTAATTAGTTTTGAACACTTTTTTAAAAATTTAATGATCTCACGATTATCCTGTAATTATTTATTCAGTAAGATATACAGGAATTATTTTAAGACCTAATTTTGAAAAAAAATAGGATTTTTCTATATTTGTGAAGTTACTTTTTATTATCTTTTCCCTTAAAATTTTTGATCTTATTTTCTTAGAAAATATAGCTGAACAAAATTTCTAATCACTGCATAAAGAAAACTTAAAACAAGTACACATTGTTTTGATTTTCTTTTTGTTGGAAAGCTTCCTAAGATGTCAAGCTATCTCAAAAGCTTTTCTTCCAATCCATCCCCAATTTCATGAGCATAAGTGCTATAAATGGCTTTAATGAATTTGAGAAAAACTCAATGATTTTTTTCCCTGGGCTAATGTTCTCTACATTTAGACTTAGTGCAATTCCTCCCTGGTCAGAGGAAAACCGTAGGAAGCATGATAAATATCTTTGGTGGGAACCTAAAGACTGCACAATAAAAACTATGCAATAAAGCTATTAAGTAGTTCTGTTACACTTGATGAAAATTAAATGAAGTTGAAGGACCAAATTAAACTTGTGCAGATGTTCAAAATTTTGGCTTGCCTGAACCACACTGAGGAAAGAGGAATTGTCTAACTTTGCATAAAAAAAGTGAGATGTAGTTAATGTATACAAGTCACGAAACTTCCTTTGTTCTTTATATTTATTATTATAACATCAGTAGGGGAGAGAGAGAGAGAGAAAAAAAAAACCTTTAGGTCATGGATTGGATACAATTGCACAGTCTAAATCATAAATTCATTATATCACTCATGTTAGTCTATTCAGGTTGCTTTAACAAAATGCAATAAACTGAGTGGTTTAAGCAACTAAATTTTATTTCTCACAGTTCTAGAAGCTGGTAATTCCTAAATCAAGTTACCTGCACATTCAGTATCTGGTGAAGTCTGCGTCTTCAAAGAATGTGACTTCTTGCACTGCACTCACATGTTGAAAGGAGCCAGGAAAGGATGTGGAACCACTGTATTAAGAGCAAGTTACTGCAAGGAACATGATCACAGTGTACCACAAACATGTACTAATAAAAGTGTCTTGCTCATGAAGTCTGTCTCCTCTTGATCTAGTCATCTCAGAAAGGCCTCACCTCTTAATAGCATTAGCTTGAAGACCAGGACTTTAACATAATCTGTAGCATTTATGTTATAAAAATATAAAACATGTACAAAATGATATGTTCCAAATTACAACATTGTGTATCTGGGTGGTAATAACATAGATATGGATAGATAGAATTATCTAATTTCTATAATTAATTGCAATGGATATTTCATTTTTGTAATTGAAAAAACCTTAAGTACAAATCATTGCCAATCAAAGCAATACAATACCACCATAAACCTACTACAATGGCTAAATTTATTTTTTAAAAAGCAGTGCCAAATCAAATGTTGATGAAGATGTAAAGGAAAATATATTCTCAGCCCTTGCAAGTGAAGGCACAAAATGTTACAGTCACTCTGAAGACTGGAAACTTTTAACCAGACTAAAAACAGTCCTCCGTATGATCCCACAGTCACATTGTAGGTACTTATCCAAGTGATTTGACAGCTATGTCCACATAAACCTTGCGTATGAATATTTATAGCACTTTTAATCATAATTGCTAAAAATAAAAACTGGAGACAACCAAGATACACTTCAGTAGGCAAGAAAGATAAACTGGCATACTTGAACAATGAAATTCATTCTGTAATAAAAAGAAATGAACTATTAAGCTATAAAAATGCATTGATGAAATTTAAATGCAGATTGCTGAGTGAAAAAACACAATCTCATATGGCTATATATCATATGATTTCAACTGTATGATTTTCTAGAAAAGAAAATCTCTAGAGACAGTCAAATTATTAGTGGTTCAGGTGGATGGCTTTTGATGGAAATTTTCATCATTCTTATTTACCCACAGATTTATTTTCTAAACTTCACACTGAATTTCTCATAAAATTAAGCAAGAGCAATAAAAATGTTTATTTTTCAATAATTGACAAAGGGTGAGCATATGGGACTCTTACTGTATGAATATTATTACTATCCATTCATGTTATGAATAATATTTCAGTAACAAGCTTTCAGATAAAGGCAAAGAAAAGGCTTACTAAGCTTTAATCTAGGGAGAGAGAGAATACCCAAGCAGCTCTCAGAGGTACAGAATAAAATGATCTGCAGAACCTTCAAATTCTGGAAAAGATGTGAATTTAATTTCATGATAAATATCTATGATGTTGAATAAAATAATATTTTCAGGTAAAATATGGTCTATATTGGGAAATAATGGTAAGTAGAATAAATAAACTTTCAAATTCAAAGTTTTCTCACAATAAAATGTGAAGTGAACGAAAAGGGAGATGTGACTAAGGCATTCCCAGATATCTCGGTAGGAATATGCCTGTTGGGAAAATGAGCAATTTCTTACTAAAACACAATTTTGGCTATTTAGGAGTTTAAGAGACTTTTGTTGTTGTTATTGCTATTTTACCTATCATGAAATCAGAGAAACTCAATAAACGCAGGTATTAAATAATTCTTGATATTTTATGAGCAGTGTTCCGTTACATAAAGAGTGACATAAACTTTTAATTTCGAAACAAAACACAAAAGCAGATGTGCAGTCAAGATGGCGGATGAGTAAGAAGCAGGCAGTGAAACTCTCTCTAAAAGTTACCATTGGAACACGGGAATATAGCGACCCGGAAAGCGCAGGAGGGGGGGAGATGCCTCCCCGAAACCCAGAGAAGTTCTGAAGCGCAATCTGGGACCCCCGGCACCAGTGACGGGTGACTTCTAACAAAGAAGACGGAAAGAAGGAGCAGACCGCGCGCGTGCACCTTCTACTATCCCGGGAGTTGCAGCGCCGCGGAAGCTCAATTCTACAGACACACGGTGGCAGCTGGTGCCCAGGGAGCCCCCACGGAGGATCCTGAGACAGCGGCGGGGCAGGGGAGCGGCGGAGAACGGCGCAGACCGGCGGTGAGTGTCTCTCAGCCACAGCTGCCCCGCGCCAGAGAGCGACCGGCCGGGCGCCATTGTGGGGGGTGTGGCGAAACTCAGAGCGGCTCGAAAACTGCTCTGGGAACTTGTGCTCCGGACAGGGCAGCACGGGGCCTCTCAGGCCCACGAAAGTGTGTTGAGGTCAGCAGGCGAACGAGACTGGACTCTCAGCCACACCTGTCCCGTGCCAGAGAGTGACTGGCCCGGCGCCATTGTGGGGGGCGTGGCGAAAAACCAGAGCGGTGGGAACCAGTGCAGGGAACCCGTGCTCCAGACAGCGTGCTGAGCCTCTCAGGCCCAGGGATCGTGAAAGGGCGCTGAGAGCGGCAGGCGAGCTAGACTGGTCTCTGCCTGAAAGTACGCGCATCTGCTCACCGCCCGCCAGAGGGCGCTCCTGGCTTACTGGGACGGACCTGCACAGAACAGGACTCTCTCACCACAGGGTAACTGCCTACAGCAGAGTCAACACCTGGAACTGATTCTTTTTATTTTTTTTATTTTTATTTTTATTTTTATTTTTTATTATTATTATTTTTTTCTCACTGATTCGTTTTTTGTTCTGGCGAAGGGTTTTTTTGTTTTTGTTTTGTTTTGTTTGGTTTTTTGGTGGGGTTTTATTTTTGATCTGTCTGTTTTATTGTTTTTATCTTCGTTTTTGTTTCTGTATGTGTATTTGCTCTTTCCTTCATTATTCTCTCTGGTTTTTTATATGAGTGTAAACAGCGCCTCTAACTTCTTTCTGATTGTGGTTGTGATCTGTTCTTCCTTTTATCCCTTCCTTCTCTTTCTACCACCTGTCCTCTGCACTAGTGTCCCAATTTTAGTGGGATCCCTCTTGGTCCTCTAACCTTACATCTAATTCCTTCCTCTTCTCCCAATACTCTATTTCCTCCTTAACTCATTTTAAATTTAAACTCCTCAGGGGAAAAATTGACATACACAGGACTTGTATACTGCATATAATTTTTCTGGTGTGTTTTAGATTTTGTTATATAACCGCAACTCTATACAGCTAAAAGTGGTAAATAACTGGTTAGCTCAGTCTGTCATTTTCTAGGCTCTGTTTGATGCTTTAGTTAACATTATAGCCAAATGTGAAATAATTGTTCTAAACATCTTTCCTTCCTGATATTTCATGATTGAGATTGACTAAGGGACACAGAAAATACAGTGGCACAGTACCAAAGAATCAAGGACTGGGCCAAACAGGTAGCAACTTCGCATACCCAACGAATTGAAGAGGTAGGATCTGGCAGAAAGCTCAAAACCTAAAAGCAAGCTCCACTTGGAAGATACTGCAGAGAAGTAGTCATCTTCTAAAGATCTTAAACACTAGCAATAAAGTAACCTACTATAGGTAATTTGCAAACATCACCCCAGGAATTAAAGAAAGAAAAAATGAGACGACACTTAAACAAGATGCAACCCCACACATCCAATTCACCAAAGGCAAACCTAGGGAGCAACGAGGTGGGACAATCCGAAAGCCACCCACCTGGCCTATCTGAAGTGGTAACAACAAAGCAACTGAATGAGGTTCTGGAAAAAATTAAAACAGAAATAATCTCACAGATAACTGCAGAGATAATGTCTACAATGAAGACCATGCTTAAGGACACTATAGCTGATACAGACAAAAAAATAGATGAACTTAAGAAAACTATAGAAACCATGAATGCTCAGCATAGGAAAGAAATGGAATCCATAAGGCAGATTCAAGCAGATACCCAAGAGATAAAAAATTCCATTGAAAGTATTTGTAGCAGAATAAGCCAATGCGAGGAAAGGATCTCAGATATAGAAGACAGGCTTGCAATTAGTGATCATGAAATGGAAAAATTCTTAAAAATAGCAAGGGACCATGAAAAATCAATTCAGCAGCTGCTAGATGACTCAAAGATAAACAACTTAAGAATAATTGGAATAAATGAAAAAGCAGGAGATAGCATCAACGACATTAAAACCTTGTTCAAAGACATAATCAGGGAGAACTTTCCTGGAAGAGAAAAGGAATTTGACACCCCTATAAGTGAAGCTTTTAGAACACCAACTAGACATGATCAAAAAAAAACTTCAGCCAGACATATTATAATCAAGATCCCAGAAATTCAACAGAAGGGCAGAATCTTAAAAGCTGTTAGGGAGAAGAGACAAATCACTTATGAAGGAAAACCCATCAGAATCACAGCTGACTTTTCAGCACAAACCCTCAATTCAAGAAGAGCTTGGAATGATGTATTGCAAGCTCTAAAGGAAAATAATTTTCAGCCCAGATTGATGTACCCTGCAAAACTATCTTTCAAAATTGATGGAGAAATAAAATACTTTCATGACAAAGAACATCTGAGAAAATTTATGACCACCAAACCAGCACTCCAAAACGTTCTGAAGGACATTCTAGAAAGAGATAGGAACCCCAACAGAAGGAATCCACCAGACAGGGCAAATAATTAAATAGCCAGAAAGCAGAAAAACAAAGAGTGGGAACCAACAACAGGAAAATATCATGACAAGTCAATACATATCAGTTTTAACCATCAATGTTAACGGTCTCAATTCACCAATCAAAAGGCACAGACTGGCGAAATGGATCAAGAAGCAAGATCCAACAATATGCTGTATACAAGAAACACATTTAATTCAGAAAGAAATTCATAGACTGAAAGTCAAAGGATGGAAAACAATACTCCATGCCACAGGAACCCAGAAAAAAGCAGGGGTAGCTATTCTTTTTGCAGACAAAGTGAACTTCAAGCCAAGAAGGATTCAGAGAGATAAAGACGGTCATTACATCCTTGTAAAGGGAACAATCCAAGAGGAAGAGATAACGATCATAAATATATATGCGTCAAATACCAATGCACCCAGCTATATAAAACAAGTACTAAAGGACATGAAAAATCAAATAAGCACTAATACAATTATATTGGGAGATCTCAATACTCCACTGTCACAAAAAGATAGATCAACTGGACAGAAAATCAATAATGAAATAGTAGAACTGAACCAAACTTTTGAACAAATGGACTTAGTAGATGTCTACAGAGTGTTCCATCCCACAACATCAGAATACACATTTTTCTCAGCTGCACATGGGACGTTCTCCAAAATAGACCACATACTAGCTCATAAAACCTGCTTAAGTAAATGCAAAGGAATTGAAATTATCCCATGCATATTATCAGACCATAGTGCAATGAAATTGGAAATCAATGGCAAAAGATCCCACAAAAACTCCCTAAACACATGGAAATTAAACAGCATCCTCCTGAACAACCAATGGGTCACAGATGAAATTAAAGAAGAAATTAGTCACTTTCTACAACTGAATGATAATGACAGTACAACATACCGGAACTTATGGGATACAATGAAAGCAGTCCTAAGAGGGAAATTTATAGCATTAAATACTTATATCAGGAAAATAGAGCAAGCGCAAATAAACAACTTAAGGGTGAACCTCGAGCTTCTAGAAAAAGAAGAGCAGGTTAAGCCAAAAGCCCGTACAAGGGAGGAAATTATAAAAATCAGAGCAGAAATTAACGTATTGGAGAATAAAAAAACAATACAAAGAATCAATGAAGCAAAAAGTTGGTTCTTTGAAAGAATAAATAAGATTGACAAACCCTTATCCAACCTTATTAAAAAAAGAAAAGAAAAGACTCAAATCCATGCAATTGAAAATGAAAAGGGTGATATCACGACGGACCCTGCAGAAATCCAGAAGATCATCTATACCTATTTTGAAAATTTATATTCTACTAAGATGGAAAATGCAGAAGAAATGGACAGATTCCTAGATTCATATGAATTACCAAAGCTAAATCAAGAAGATTTAAAAATCCTAAATAAACCAATATCAACCAATGAAATTGAAGATGTAATTAAAAACCTCCCAACAAAGAAAAGTCCAGGCCCTGATGGATTCACTGCCGAATTCTACAAGAAATTTAGAGAAGACCTAACGCCCCTACTTCTCAAACTTTTCAATGAAATTGAAAGGGAAGCAATACTCCCAAATTCATTCCTGGAAGCAAGCATTACCCTGATACCAAAACCAGAGAAGGACCCAACTAAGAAAGAGAACTACAGGCCAATCTCCCTAATGAACATAGATGCAAAAATCCTTAATAAGATACTGGCAAACAGAATCCAACAAATCATCAAGAAGATTATACACCATGACCAAGTTGGATTCATCCCTGGGATGCAGGGATGGTTCAACATACGTAAATCAATAAATGTAATACAGCATATTAACAGAACCAAAGACAAAAATCACATGATCATCTCAATAGATGCAGAAAAAGCTTTTGACAAAGTCCAGCACCTTTTCATGATAAAAACCCTACAGAAAATTGGAATAGAGGGTCTTTATCTCAATCTGGTAAAAGCTATCTATGACAAACCAACAGCCAATATTATACTAAATGGCCAAAAACTGAAAGCCTTCCCTCTAAAATCAGGAACAAGACAAGGATGTCCACTGTCCCCACTCTTATTCAACATAGTTCTGGAAACTTTAGCCAGAGCGATTAGACAAGAGAAAGAAATAAAAGGAATAATGATTGGAAAGGAAGAAGTTAAATTATCATTATTTGCAGATGACATGATACTCTACACAGAAGATCCCAAAAACTCCACTAAAAAACTGCTAGATTTAATAAGCAAATTCAGTAGTGTAGCTGGATACAAAGTCAATACTCAAAAGTCAATAGCCTTCCTGTACACAAATAACAAACTTACTGAAAGAGAAATTAGGGAAACAATACCTTTCACAATAACATCCAAAAAAATGAAATACCTAGGAATCAACCTCACGAAGGATGTAAAAGACCTCTATACTGAAAACTACAGTACTCTGAAAAAGGAGATTGAAGAGGATATCAGAAAATGGAAAGATATCCCTTGCTCCTGGATAGGAAGAACCAATATAGTGAAAATGGCCATACTTCCAAAATTGTTATACAGATTTAATGCAATTCCAATCAAAATTCCAACAGCATATCTCACAGAATTAGAGAAAACAATCCTAAAATTCATTTGGAATCAGAAGAGACCTAGAATAGCAAAGGCAATTCTGGGCAACAAAGGCAAGGCAGGGGGCATCACAATCCCCGACTTGAAATTATACTATAAAGCTACTGTGATAAAAACAGTGTGGTACTGGCAAAAAAACAGACCTGAAGATCAATGGAACAGATTAGAAGATGCTGAAACAACCCCAGACATACTAAGCCACCTTATCTTTGACAAAGGTGCCAAACACATTCGCTGGAAGAAAGATAGCCTCTTTAATAAATGGTGCTGGAAAAACTGGCTCTACACATGCCGAAGATTAAAACTAGATCCATATCTTTCACCATGCACTAAACTAAATTCAAAATGGATCAGAGATCTAAATATTAAAACAGAAACATTAAATCTGCTGGAAGGTAGGATAGGTAAAACCCTTGGAGACATTGGTGTAGGCAAAGACTTTATGAATAAAAACTCAACCGCACGGGAACTATCCCAAAGAATCAATAACTGGGATCTCATCTTATTAAAAAGCTTTTGCACAGCAAGAGAAACCACCAACAGAGTGAAGAGACAACCCACAATGTGGGAAAAAATGTTTGCCAGCTGTTCCTCAGACAAAGGAGTACTATCGAGAACATATAAAGAACTCAAAAAAATCAGACCTCCCAAATTTAAAGACCCACTCCAAAAATGGGCATCTGAGATGAATACACATTTCTCAGATGAAGAAATACTAATGGCAAATAAATATACAAAAAAATGTGCAACATCACTAGTCATTCGAGAGATGCAAATTAAAACAACACTGAGATACCATCTCACCCCAGAAAGAATGGCTACTATAAAGAAATCAACTAATAACAAATGCTGGAGGGGCTGTGGGGAAAAAGGAACCCTTCTTCACTGTTGGTGGGAGTGTCGACTGGTACAGCCACTGTGGAAGTCAGTGTGGAGATTCCTCAGAAAACTAGGGTTGGAGGTCCCATTTGACCCAGCTATTCCCCTTCTGGGCATCTTCCCAGAAGAATTAAAAACATCGTACCACAGCGATATATGTGCACCCATGTTTATAGCAGCACAATTTGTAATAGCCAGATCTTGGAAACAACCCAAATGCCCATCAACTGAGGAATGGATAAGAAAGATGTGGTATTTTTATACAATGGAGTACTATTCAGCCATAAAGAAGGATAAACTGGAGACTTTTATAGGTAAATGGATGCAACTCGAGAAAATACTCATAAGTGAAATAAACCAGAAGCACATGTGTAAGCATCGTATTATCTCTCTAGTATGAGAAACTGAAAGAGTAAATAAGATCCAAAATGTACAATAGATATGGTGAATCAAAAAGAAACTGGTCAAAAGGAAAGAGAGACTGGAATAGGGAAAAGAAAGAAGGGAAAGGGAAAAAAACAATTGTATATATATATATATATATAAGATGGTTAAGATAGATACACTACCATTTTTACTTAGTTCATTGAAGAGTAAGGTTTGTGCCAATAACGTTTGGACAATTGAATGCTAATGTCTGGTGTCCTGAATAACTAACTTAAAGATAGTAATATGTAATGTATTAACCATTGTTACCCTCCTATTATGTTGGTTTGAAAATTTGTTCTTCTTTTGATTTGTTTTGTTTTTTTTCTTCTCTTTAAAAAATAAAAAAAAAAAAAAAAAAAAAACTTTTAATTTCATTTGTTATTTTAATAAAACTTCAGCATGCAAGGACTTACTTAATTTCACATTTAGCCTTCGGTAGGTGGCAGTGCATAAAAAAGAGCTCCATGAAGGCTTCTGTCACACTTCACCTCACCTTGACAGTAACACGTCTTGGGGCGCCTCCCCCAGCGTCACACACCTGCTGCCTCTGTACAGAACGTGCACCCCTCCCCCACCGCCTAGGCATCGAATCCCGCTGCTTCTGATGCCTGCCCAGAGGCACCCTGCACAAGAGGATCTGCGCATGCGCCCCCACTCACCGAGAACTTCGCCCTGTGGAGAAGATCTTAGAGCCTGAGCCTTCATGATGTTTCTGCTCTGCTTAACGGAGCGCACACAAAGGGCACGTGGCAGGACGATGCTCCTGGGAGTGTCAGTGATGACCAAGAGGGCGCTGAACTTTGGCGCCCTGGTCGGGCAGAAACGTTCCTCAGTAGAGACTTTTGTCTTCCCATTCTGTCAGGGTCTTGAAGATTTGGGGACAGAGGAGGGACCACACGGGTCTTGTCTGGCATCCAGCTGCCGTCGCACACTGCAGACACCTGTGGACACACTTGAGTCGTCTTTTCCTCAGCAGAGGCTGCTGGGTGATTCTGGTTGGAGCTCAAAAGACTAGAATGCTCACAGTAGTGCGGACTAAAACCATGTTCATGGGATTTTATTTGGGAATGTAGATTCTACTGCGAACTGGATTACAGGCCATGTATGTTACACTCTGGCCAGCAAGAAGAACTGTCTATATTTTGTCCAGGTCCTGAGACTTTGTGGGAGGCTGAGTTTAAGGATGGTGGACTAATCTGGTAGAAGAAATTTCAACGCAACCCTACATTCAGGCTGTGGGATAGATACTGTTGGCTGCCTTAGGCCCAATGTAGCTTGAGAATGGGGAGCAAAAAGCAGACAAGTATTTGAAAAACATAAATTTTGGCCCCAAATAAAAACATATATGAAATTGAGGCTAAAGGAGATATGGTTGTGGAAGAGATTAGCACCATTAAAAAGAAAACAAATAAAGTGTGGCAGGGTAGTGCACACCTAAAATCTTAGCATTTTGAGTGGCTGTAACAGGAAGATCCTAAATTGGAACTCAGGCTGGGCAATTTAAGGACTTAGCAAGAACTTGTCTCAAAATTTAAAAAGGGTGAGAGAGGTAGCTCATTGTGAAGGCCCAACATTCAATCCCCAATACCGCAGGAAATAAATAAATAAATAAATAAATAAATAAATAAATAAATAAATAAACGCACAATTAAAATAAAATCCATAACCATGTGCTTTGAACACAGAGAAGAAGAAAGGTTCCTGAGGGCATCTCAAGAATCAGCAAGACCCTGCCCATTACAGGCTCAACTCTCCAAAAATGTGAGCCTTTCATGTGAAAGAAGAGCCCTGGAACCACTACCTAGGGAATCCTTTCCTGGGGATTCATTTCACCATGCTCAGCCATTCAGGCTCTCAAAGGTCATAGCTACTAGTCCAAGGGTACTCAGCTACTGCTTGAGCTGGTGGCGGACACTGGAGTTATCCACTTGATGCTCATTTTACTGGTAGGCAGCACAGGAAATTTGTGAAGTCAGGAGAGCTTCCACCCATATTTCAAAAGACAAGCAGTCCTTAAGAAGGGGATACATGAAGTTGTGGGGAGAGTGATGACCCCAGGAAGTGGGATCTTAGGAATGTAGAATGTCTTCAGGGTAAAGCCACAATAAGCGAACAGAGCCAGCCCAAGGCAGAGGAACTGTGGTATGCAACTAGAAAGGCCATAGAGGTGCAGATGCCCAGTGCCTTCTGCTACTCACATCCCTCTACTTCGGATCTGGATGCCCGACACTGAACTATTAGATTAATGTTTGCCTTGGTTGGTTTTGGTCTTGGTTTGGCTCTATTCTTTTCAATCCCCCTTTTCCTTTCTTTTGGAATGGGAATATTTACAGTATACTATTGTATATTGGTAATACACAACTTGCTTTTTGAATTTTACAGGGGTTCACAGCTAAGAGTTTTCCTTGAATATCAGAGGAGATTTGAACCTCTGAGCAAATTGGAAATGTTAAAACTTTGGTGTAGGAATTAGTGTGTTTTCAGTTGTACAAAGGATAGTTTCATCATGTTAGGAAGAAGTATTATCTTGTTATTGGCTATATTTGGAGATTAAGGATGGTTTAAGGAGATGAACTCGAATGTCAATTTGATAAGAAATCCAATGGGATAATTAAATTTAATTGTTAATTTGAGAGAATTATAGACTCCTGGAGGTCCGATTGTATCATGGCGGTGCTATGCTTATCAGTGAATTAGTCCACTAATGTGCACAGCGAAGTGTGCTGTTGTGAGGTGTGGTGCAGTTGAGGTGGGTTACTGTGGGCATGACCTGGAGGGTGTATCTCTCACTGAAGGGATACCACTCTCCCACAGAACCAGGAGAAAAGGGTGCTATCTATTTTGCTCTTTACATTCCTAGGGCCTGGGAACTAGGTTCAGAGAAAGTCAACATTTGGTCAAAAAACTGACAAAAGCCCCTAGCTACTCTTCAAAAAGATGTTTATACATTTCAAACACATGACAAAATGCTTATAAGTGTGAGTTTCCTAAGGTAAATTTTCTAAGGAAACAAAATTGGAGGGAAATTTCTTCCATTATTTTTACTACAGAAGATTAAAGCTCTCATTTTTAATTTGCACTTATCTTTACATGCCTCAAACTTTAGCTGTGGAAACCATGAAAGAAAATGCAAAGCAAACCATAGACACAATATGTTTATAATAACAATTTAGGATGAAGTATGACAATAGAAATTTATAACGTGATATCTATAAAAAAGAAAGGACATACCTATACAAACATCAAATTTATAAATATGTGTTATTTAATCTATAAAGAAATACGAAAAAACACTTCAAAAGAAGAAAGGAACTCTAAGCTGAGAAGACCAGAAGTGATAACTAATGTCATACTGATTCATAAATCTCATTCAGCCAGGAGAAAGGGTATATCTACAATTTTCCTAGGCAATCAGAATTTTTAAACTAGATTCCTTTTTTCAATAAGGTATTATTTCTAATATCCCTGCCTAAATAGCAAAGCACTAGTGCTAATGGAAAATTTACTGTTGAAATGCTTTTAGTAATTGCCTCTGGAAAGTAGACTCAGTCTTTCAAATGCCAGCCAATCACCCTAATATGTTAAGGGTATATACTTAAAGTTTTTTCAAATAATAACTAACCACTGTAGCATAGAGGGAAGGCTTATTGAAATAGTCTTAATAATACAGAGACATATTGAATTATCTATGCTTACATGTTTTAAGGGAAATTAAAAGCAATTTAATAGTATTCATTATAATAATACAGAAAAAATGCTATTTAATTTACTGAAATGAATAAGATTGGACAATAGACATGTTTGCATTGTGTATTTGTGGGAGGAAAACACTGATAAAGATGGTAGAAATCAATAGTTCTGTTTGAAATAAATTTAGATCAAAGCTTCACAGTGGTAAAAAGTTTCATCATTCATTAACCACATTTTCAGGGTAGCACAGCTAGTAAATGGAGATATGTAGAAATTATTAGGAGAAAATAAATACTAGTTAAGTTTAAGAAAGTTTACCTAACATGTAAAAGATTCTAAAATGAGCCAACACATCAGACTCGAGGTGGTTCAGAATGCGCAGTTATAATGATGTACTATTTTTTATAACCAGAAGGACAGAAAATGACCCACAGACATTACCTGTAGGGTGCAATTCTGCCTTTGCTTTATTTGGACCTGTTTGTCAGTCATCAGCTTGACCTTTGCTGAGGGGGTCAACTATTGTGTTGGGCTGAGTCTCAGTTGCCTAGTTATGGGGTTATATTCTTGGTTTACTTTACAACTGACTTATATATCAAGCTAGATTGTATTTCATTATATACAGAAGCTGCTGCAGGCCAAATTTTACCATTCTAATACAGAACTTAACTTGGGCTAAATTTATTTCAGTTTAACAAAATAAAGGAGGTCAACACAAATGAGAAAAAAGGACTATTAATGCAGAGTTTTCTAGAGAAAGGAGGTTAACCTTCATCATTTTCATCTGATAAAGACTCAAAGGGAGGCAAAAGAATGGGAAAGTTACATAGTAGATAAGAGGAAAGACTTCAGATATGCTCAGATTAGAACTATTGGTTTGTGAGGCTGGGGAATCCTATCATGAATGGTTTGGGGAGCATATTTGGCTTTTTCTGGTTGCTCTTAAATTGGAAGCAGTGGTAACAATTATGGAAGATGCCAGGTACTGATCATGTCCTGGCTAATGGTGACTCCTTGCTACATACTTTGTGTTTGACTCTCTGGGTAGCTGGCTGCAGGGGTTTGGCTTGTCTCCCTGGTCTGATAGCTGCTGGACATGTGTCAGATACATATTTTCACATGTGGTCTTATGACCTGATAGGATCTAAAGAGACATCCAGAAAGAGGAGATGGAGGCCTTTTTTCCCTCACAGAAACTCACTCCAAAAACTTTTAATGGTTTTAAAGATACAGCGAGATTGTAAAATGGGCTTGTCTTTACGTCAAATCCTGTCTGTGCCCTTTACTTATAAGGCCTTCAAGCTACAAATGAATTGATTAATTAATTGATTGATTGACTGACTGACTGTATTTTGTAAGGATTGTGAAGAAAACAATATTATGAGATAGGACCATATATGGCTCACAAAGTCTGAAATACTTTCTATTTAGTCATTCACAAAAGGTTTGCCAATTATTGCTATTAGTCAACTGACTGTATCTTGGGCCTAGTTTACTTCTTAAAGTAGAGCTAACATATTACCTATGTAAAATTTCTCTGATTTTTAAGCCATAATAATTCCTTTTTAGGAATTATTTTCTTAATTTTCTGATGCTGTTTTATTGTTAGTTGTATATTTATATTTAATTTTTTCTTATACTAGTCTGTGTACTAGCACAATTTCCTATGCATAGACGCATTATCTATGTGGTGTTGCTGATTTTATAGATGGAGATAGAACATGTTAATTTCAAAGAATTCTCCCAGTTTTTTGTGCTAAAAAGCCCAATGAAATGTAAGAAAATAATTTGTAGAGCCCAGGTGTACCTGTAATGTAAAGATTACTCTCTTATTCTCCTACTGGGCATGACCACTGAAGTCAAAGCTTTCTTGGTAAGCCTTTCACTTACTGGTGCTGAATGAAAACACTTGCAAGGGAGTGGTGGTCAAGAAGCCTGATTTCCCCTATTTGGCAGAGCTACGCTGAGTGCTTTCATGTAGGTCATTTGGACTCTATGGAAAGTAGCTGTCCCAACTCATTTGCCAGGTCTTTCAAGAATAAGTTCTCTACTTCAGGAACTGTGCACCACCCTAACATCCAAATATCTGGCATGTAGATCACATGAGGCAGATGGCACATAGAAACTAGTTACACAGGGTTTAACACAGGTCGATGTATACTCTTAGTGGTCAGTCATTACCTTAAGACTCCTACATTTTCCTTCAAGTAAGTTGAAAACATTTAGGGTTCCTTTATAGATGTAGCTGTACTATCATATCTATAGAGGTAATACATTGGAAAGTACTGAAATTCTATCCAGAGTCTTATTTTGAAAGTGACCTTATGCTTTTACAAGTAATGGAGGGAATTGGAGAAGCTATGTACTCTCTATCATTCAGTATCTCCTCCATTCAGTATAATTTGGGATAATCTTTGTCAATAATGTTTTCATATTAGTTGAATTAGATATTTACTCAAGAATATTTATTGAGGATTTACCATGAACAGAGCATATAGCGTCCCAATCTTCATAGAAATTCCAGGTAAAGAAAGTGACCATATATAAGTAAGCAAACAGATAAATCAAATTACAGCACCTATTTATTTGGGTTTTTAGGGAAGGAGGTAGAATTTAGGGATCTGAAGTTATCAGAAATAGTCCGCAATATGGTCAGGATCAACCTCAAAAGCCCTGAGACAGGAAAAAAAAAAACCTGGCAGTTTAGATACAAACAGGTGTAGAAATATAAAACATTCAACACAGTTCTATGCATGAAGTAGTAATCAATTAGTATTTGTTTCTTTTGTTTCCCCTGTAAACATCATATTAATAAATGAATTTTCTTTTAGCTTTTTATAATTCTTCAAACTTGAATTTGAATCTTGCTCACACTGCATAAGTAAGCTGTAGGATTTTTTTCCATAAATTTGAACTGATTTCTGAATTCATAGACCTTGTCTAAAGAGCTAGACATCTATGTCAAAATAAAACACGTTTGCTGGACAATTAGAATCTAGGCTACACAATCCTAAACCATGAAGTATAATGAACTGTGAGTTGTAGATACTGTTGGGAATTGCTTTATGTGTTTTATATTAACACCTCCAAGACTAATATATAGCAGGGACTTTTGCTTCATCCTTGCAAAATGCATAATCATGAGTCCTGGATGAGAAAACCATGTGTGTGCATGTGTGTGTAAAGGGAATGATGAGCTCTAAAAGCCAAAGTTGTGCTGATTATAGATAAACTGCCTGTTTCTTCACCTATACAGATTTTGCTGCAAATTTCTCTGTTATAGTAGTATATTTCTTCTGCTTTGTGTGATGAGGATATATTCGTTTCTTTTGTATTAGCCTGATGGCTGGATTAACACAATAACTGTGAAGGTAAAGAGGGTCGATTCCTATAGTAGGTACTCCTAGACATTACTGCAAGTTACACAAAACACAGTTGCTTTATATTTGAATGTTTACCTCTTTTTAAAACTAATGATCAGGAAATGGCAGAAGTCATACACATTTGCTTTTCAACCTGCATCCAATGGACCTTGAGTCTCTTCAGTTTGCTTCCTTTAGTGATGAAGACATCAAATAAGAAACATTATTGAAAAAACAAACAAAAACAAAAAATTACTTGGCTGATATACCTCAAGATCAAACTCTGATTTGTAATAGAAAGCAAATCAGTCCACTTATGTGAGTTATGGTGTATGGAGATGACAGGCAAGTGATCAGAACATTATATTTCTTTAAGGAAAAGCCAAGGTATCCTGCCAAATTCACTTCAGGGCTCTTCTTACTGATGTTTTAGGAATAGCACAAGGAATAACTGATCTACTAGTCCTTTTCAGTTTATGGGATCACAATTCTTGGGGGGTTGATACAGTTTTTTTGTTTTGTTTTTTGTTTTTCCTATAGCCCGTATTTCCCGTTGTCCCTGCTTCTTTTTTGGTTATTCCAAATGACTTCTTTCAATACTTTTTTTTTTCAATAGGATGTATTTAGGAATAATCTACATTGTTAACATTTCTGAACATTAGCTTCAACAATCATGCCAAATTTGATATCTCTATGAAGTCTTCTCTATGCCTCATCTACAGGTTTGGTAACCTCCTTGTCTTGGATCGCATACTTACGTTTGAGTATATTGTTTTGAAATTATGCCCTTTTTCGGTACTGGTTTATTTGCTTTCACTTCTACTGAACAATAAACTTCCAGAGAACACTAACTTTGTGCCGTATACAAATTTGTACATCCATGCATTATCTAAGAATTTGGCATTATACATATACCTTCAAGTTTCTTATTATCTTTAGGAACAAAGTACTCTATGCCCCTACCTCCAGCAGATAGAACTGTAAATTCTTGCCAAGTTCACATACGACTCTTAAAGTTTAGATATGTAACTATGGAAAGGATTTAGGATTAGGATGAATGTGGCACTAATATTAACCAACTTGCTGAAATTTTGAAATATAAACATGGTAAGAAATACATTTCTGGCCAACATTTATACCTATGTAAACAGAACTTATTTTTATAATTGTCTGAAAGACTAGTTTGTCCTCCTGTCTCTTATCCTTCCTAAGTAATTTAAGCATCCATTAAAGGACACAGAAAAAATACCTAGAGTTTGCCAATTCCCAGTCATTCTTGAGAAAAATTACTATAAAAAAATGAAACAGGGAGGGGAGTGGGTGGATATGTGTGTATAAGGCATAGTGTGTTTTATGGGTAATATATGTATCTATATAATGAATGTATATTTATATATATGCTCCTTTATGTATTTTTGGTGAAAGGTCATATTCTTCTTACTATTATTTAGTTTGTGGTTGAAGAAAGAAAAGTTAAATCTTCTTCTCCATCGGATTCCTCTTTCTCTCTCCTTTCTTGTCACATTGCTTTTGTTTATTCTGCTTATGTATGTTATATTTAGTTTGTTCTTTTACAGATGAAAAATAAGAAAGAAAGTTTTGGGGACCAAATGGATATGAGTTTGAAATTCCAGCTTGTATACTATTTCTTGAGTAGACTTGGCAAATTACTTAATTATTCTGAAAGTCAAGATTAAAGTGGAGGGCCGGTGAGATGTCTCAGCGGTGTAAGCGCCTGCCTGGCAAGCGCGAGGGCCCGACTTCAACTCCCGCAACCCACATATGAAAAAAGGGCCGGTGATATCACTCAGCGGCATGGGTGCCTGCTGGTGCACGAGGTCCTGAGGTCGACCCCCGGTACCCACAAAAAAAAAAAAAGTTTAAGTGGAGACAGTGAGAACTCAATCCTAGAACTAGTGCATAGCAGACTTTATTACACAAAAAAATTAAAACATTTCTACCCAATCCATGCAGGGTACCAATTATTTGAACCATCCTTTGGCCAATTATCAGGTTTTGTTTTTTGTTGCCAATGTTTCTGTTGACATTTTACTGTTGGCACTTATAGTAATGTTGACTTTTGTCCTTGCATTTGCATTCTCTGCTTTTCCACAATTTTTATTCCAGTTCAGTTTTTTAGGATCTCCAGGACACAAATTAAAGAAGATTTCAAGTACATTAATTAAAAATCTTCTCCCTACCATCAGTTTCTGCTTGTAGAATCATAATGCACTGTATTGCCAGTTTCACTCTCCTAAAACTTCTCTAATATTATGTGATGCCACTAAGGATATTCAACAGGCTTCTTCATTCCTGTTACATCAAATAAGAACTTTTTGCCTGGTTTCCAAACCATCTAAACATATATGTTGCATACCATTGCCTCTCAAGTAATAGGATAATCATTTTGTTAGGAAATGCTAATTTGATATTTTATATAAACTTGGAACATTTATCTTTCTCTCAAACTGCCCTAGCTCTTGTGTTTCCAAAGTTAGTTAAGAGTGTCTATCCAGTATCCAAAGTTATCTTTAATGCTTTATTAGCATAGTAGCAGATTGCAAGATTCACTAACAAATGTCCACATTCTCTTCTTTTCAAATGTCTAGGAAAAGTATATTTTCTGTTCCCTTTCGAACGGTACATGACAGACTTCATTCTGTGTGTCTGAATGAAGCCTCATTTATGGAGAACAATGACCTTCCTTCAATTTACCTTTGAAGTTCCATGTGCTCTTCCCATTGGCAATTTACACCTGGTATCATATGAAGAAAAAGATTTTGGCTCAATCCTTGGTTTTCTGTCTACTGTGAAGAGGGAAATTTATAAAGGAGTGTTCATTGTATACAGGTGACAACAGATTCTCTGTCTGGGAACACTTTTGTAATATATTGCAATATGTTAATAAATATTTAAACACTTGGTGAAGCACATATAAGAAGCCATAGATTCTCTTTAGCTGTCAGGAAACCAAGATGTGACTCTGGATAAATGTCTACAACTCTCTGACAGTTTATTGATGCATAGATTTAAACAGTTGAACTAGAAAACATTTAATGTTGTTTGTGACACTCAGTTTACTTTCTATAATTGATTCCTTAGCTTTTAAATATATATTTTATATTTATTAGGTCGTGAGTTCAATTTCCAGTACCAAAAAAAAAGAAAAAATTTAAAAAAAGAAAAAATATATATGTATCTCCAATAAGAAAGACAAAAGGATCTCTTTATCTGTTATTTAATCTGCTTACTGCATGTAGTTCAGGTAAAAGATTTTTGTTTAATTGGGATTATGCTCCTGTGGGACTTAACTGTTTTCTCAATTGCCAGGTGTACTAATTGGCATTTACTAATTTATATTTACACTCAACAAATGCACATTGTTAAATTTTACTGCATAATCTACAATTTCTCTTGGCCATAATCCCTTTCCTAAATATCTTTCATACCTTGTGCTAATGACAAGTGTTTATCAATTTCATAGGTTACTCTTTTGTACCTCAGGGACCTTAGTTCACCTTGTCTTTTCTATACATTATGTCTTTTCTAAGTTTTGGTGGCTACACTAAAAAACAATACTTACATCCGAAGGACTGAGTGCTTCTATTTTGGGGGATATACAAAGAAATACCAGGAAAATAACAAGACTAAGAATGCTAAGCTACTCTATGCGAAATAAATTATCTGGAAGTGGAACTGGAAATGGTCCCTTGATCACAGAAACATTCTAGTTCATAGATTCTATATGAGATTTTAGATTGAAAGTTGCTTTCTAGAAAGTTATGTGGGCACCTATGCAAAAGATAGTAGATGAAGAAAATGGCCATCGTATTCAATAATGTATCAACTCCTTGTATGTCTCTGATTTTTGACAAGGTTGGATATTCAGTCAAGTTGCTGACATCGAGTGCAACATAGAGTACCTAAATGTATTGAAGGGAGAGGATTTCATGGTCTCTCTAAATTGGAGCGGAAGTCTGTATGTCTCAAGCTGTTTATATAGATGTACTTGTCAAAATCTCAAAAATGAGTTATTCACATGAGACCGGTTGTGATCATTAATCAGGATATTATAAGCATGATAATTACTTAGGCCAGTAATTAATGAATGACTTTACTCACAAACATTTAGGAAAATGAAAGTAGTAGAAATACTAAAAAGAATTAGCAGATAAATGTACAATCTTCAATTAAGATATCTCTGCATCCCTGTTGGCCAAAGCTACAGCCCTTTTATATGGATTTTTCTGACACGATGATTAGCAGTACCCTTTTTACTATCAAAATTTTCCATTTTGGGGTAATATATTGTAAATTTGGGAAAGTGTAATCTAGTTTTAAACTTTCTTAGAGATTTGTTGATTTACAGAACTCCTGAAAAAAAATCTTGACTTTAGGTACTGTCTACAACTTTTTGATCTGGAAACAAATAGGGTGATGGAGGGGAATTGAACATTAAAATACCTGTGGAACTAGATATCTTGTCTTGTAAAATCAAGCAAGGGGGTGTTGCTCATCTGATGATCTTTTTCCACAAGCTCTCCTTTACTTTCACTGATCTTCAAAAATATGCATGTTTCTTGAGCATTTTACAAGGCACTGCTTACAGAGAAATTTCAAAGACTGTATTGTTATATATATAATAATATATACATTTATATATTTATATAATATATATATTACATATTTTATATGATTATCTTTTTATTTAATATATATTGTTATTCAATATATATAATGATATATATTTGTGTATTTATTGTCAGAGAAATAAGAAGTCTATTTCACCCTGGGAATATGGGGTAAGCAATAAGCTATCAGAAAACTCAGATGAGTCCACTTGGATGAGTACTTTGACAAAATACAAATCCAAGTAGAAACAGTAAAGAATATTTCCAAATAGGAAAACAGTTTGGTCAAATAACAATCATATGACAGAATATGGCAAAATCATAAATCCCAACCTGACTGCTGCTCAATTTGTGGGACCAGTAGAAATTAAAAATATGGAATAACTTGATAAAAATCATTACAAATTATATGTTGACAACGGAGCACCATTAAATCAAACATGGGGTGCTCATGCTAAGCCTAGTGATCTGTGCGGTCACTGAACATGCACGGGTCCTGGCTGTATTCACAGGACGAGAATATCCTCACAGAACATGAGCAGAGAGAATTAGCATAGTTGATACTCATTAGATATTTTCAATGGCCACAGTTTGGCCGATGTGATTTCTTTTGTATGTGAGTTTATAAACGTCATCTCGATTTTTACAGTGTTTGTAGATCCTAGGATCTAGGAGGAAAGAAGTGCAGCTGATTTCCATGTGTCTCCTTTGTTGGCTCTCATCAATGTTTTGTCATTTTCACTGTATTGTATTAGTCTTTCATCTCTTTAGGCAAAATACCTAAGTATTTTATTACTTTGAGAGTTATTGTAAATGGGATTGTTTTTCTAATTTTCTTTTCAGATAGTTCACAAAAGTTTATTTTAAAGAAAACATTTAAAATAACATGATAACTTTAAAAAGCAATATGTGTATATTATAAAAGACATAAAGTGGAAACAATTACAAAAACACAGCTAGTATTCAAAATCAATCTTACTGCCTATATGAAAACTGTGTTAAAATTCTAGTTTTGTAATTTCCGGTCTTGTTTCTTCTTCTCTAGCTACTGTTTTTCTAAATCTGTGAAATATGTTTGAATGATAAGGCAGAAGATATACACGTGTTATTTAACTAACAGTTAACATTTTATCTAACACTTAATTTTGGAAATATTTTAAGTGATTTCACGATGATAAATATCATTTATGTTTGGTAGAGAATGACCCTGGTACAAAAAAGCTAAAGTCTCTGCTGAATATATTTTTCTGATCACATATGCTTCTTGACTCTTTCAAACTTTCATTTGATATGGTTGTATCCTGGCAGTATGGTCACCTAAATATGTAACACTAATTTTCACAGTGTTATAACTTTACTGTCATCCAAAAATAATATTCTTATTCTAATTTTAATATTATTATTTCTGAAAATGTTAGGAAATTATCATGACAGTTGTTGAAGCTGTACAAAATGCAGTGCCATATTATCTTGAGAAATGCTGTGGTACTTATCTATTATAATTAGGAGTGCAAGGCGGGCATGGTGGCAGAAGCCTGCAATCCCAGAACTCTGCGAGGCTAAGTCCAGAGTATCGCAAGTTCCAGAGCAGCTTTAAAAATAAAATTAAAAAAAAGGGCTGAATATAGCTCTATTGGAAGGTCCTGGGTTTGATGCCCAGTACTGAAAAAAAATTAAGAATGAGTTGTTGAGAAATGTCTTGGCATTGTTTCATGTTTTTTTTTTTTTTATGTACTTTTCTTATGGCTCTCGTGTGATCAGTTTTCCCTATGATAGAGCTTAATCCATAATTTTTATTCTTTTTAAAAGGTATTACATTGAACTAAAAAATATTCCCTCTTCAGATGTAGCTATCTTCATAATATCAGTGGGGAATAAAATAAAAACGTTTGTTCCTCCTTTTGTGCTGTTGACTTTAATCGAAACTGACTTCTTCTGACAGTTTTGTTGTCACATAGATAAAACGTCTTTTAAAAATAACTACAAGAAAGCTAAGTTCTGTGAAATTTCCTCAGGCTGTACATTTAACCTACTTAAGAGCAGCAGTTTATTTTGATGGTTTCTTTAAACACTTGCATATCTCTCAAATAATGTCAGTTTTGAGATATCCAAATGATTAAATTCTGATTCTTTTGCTTGAATGTGTATCCGTCTGTCTGTCTGTAGATTATCTATTTACATCTGTCTATCTATCTATCTATCTATCTATCTATCTATCTATCTATCTATCTATCTAATCATCTTTTAATTTTTGCAAACCCAAGCCTTCATGTTTCCTAAGTAAGCTCTCTACCACTGAGCTACACTGTAGCCCCAGTAAATGTTTTTAAAATACAATCAAAGTATCAAGGTAGTTCCTTCACTAACAAATTTCTGGAGAAAAGATCAATGTAAAAATAGATTACATAAACATATTCATGAAAAATATTGAACAAATGCATATTTATAAGGTATTGCAATGGCCTCTATGAGAAATAACATCCTGACTTCAATTATTTTATAAGCTATTATCAAACATAACTAATAATACACTCTGTTTAGAACTTAGAGTGGTTATTTCTAGGGGTGAGGCTTTTGCTGGATCTTAGGGAATAGGTTCCTTTTGATAAAGGATTTAAATTTGGTGAGTTTAAAAAAGATGTGTTTGGAGGGAAAATGGAAAGATTCTATCAGAAAGAAATTATTTAGGCAAATCTAGTGATAGAAAAATATATGGCAAATTCATAGGATACAAGTAACCTTTTTAGGAAAAAATAAAACCAAACAAAATAAGTCTTTAACATAGATTGAGTTGAAATCACAACCCAATGGGCACGTCCAAGTTATTTATCAATTGATGAATATATTTAATAATAGTTTTAAAAGATGCATGCTCATATGAAGAAGTGCTTAATACAAAATGACAATATTTATACAAGATTTAGGAATTATGTGTTTCTTACAAGCACAATTGAAAGCTACATTATTGGAATGCATTCATTAAAATGCAGATAACAAGAGATCTGGGCTGAATCTATCAGCCACACCACTGTTCTACCACTACTGCCTTTAGTAAACTTCAGCAATCCTACCCACACTGATATTAGGACCGCAGTAATTGGCGTTTTTTAAAAAGAAATGGTTCTATCTTGTTGACTATCCTCTAGCTAGAGGAATAGACAAGTAGCCACATCACTGCTTTTACTCAGGAAAAGGTCAGACAAATATGTAACAGTTATGTAACATTGAGTACATTTTTGCATATCTTTACTCCTTAGGTTTTTCATCTCCAAAAATGGAAAAGACTGTGGGGAAAAAAAATGCATGTCCACTTTAATTTCCAATGATTTCCTTGGGGCGAGTGCAAATTGTAAATATTTGATTAAAATGTGACCAGTTTATCATTTTATCTTAGAATGTCATAGATTATTTAAGATGCATCAAGAGAGCACTGATACTGCACAGCCACATGCCTTTTACGAGGGTACATTCAAAGGCTTTGATAAACCCAGATGACGTGTTCCTTACATAGGAGACCAGGGTAGGCAGAGAGCAAGCCAGCCATGCTAATTCCTTTTCCCTAGAGTTGCTCAAGCTGAGAGATGAGACAAATTTGTCTCCAACAGGGATAGTTTTATACAATGATTTCTTTAATTATTCCAGTTATAAACCCTAGTGTAATATTAAAAAAGGTGTAGGAATGGCCTTTGTCACACTTAGGAGGTTCCCCTCTGTATCTATTCACTGAAATTTTTATCAGGAAAAGTTGTTGCATTTGTCAAGTGGTTTTTTTGGCATTTATCTAGAGTGATCATATGCTTTTCTTTTTCTTTCTTCTTTGTCTTTAATGTTGGGCATTAATTGCCATTTTGATTTTGGCCTGGAACTTAGTTTATGGTAAATAGTTAAAAATTCAGTCTCCCTGGATATTTTTTATTTTTAATTGTATTAATTTTGATAGTTTTTAGATACATCATTATAATCATTTTCATTTCTATGAGTTCAGTCATCATTTTCCTTCATTCCTAAATTTAATAATGGAAATTTCTGTTTAAAAATTTTTGTCGGCTATTCTATATTAAATTTTGTTCATTTTGTTGATTATTTCAAAGAGAAAGTGTTGAGATTTTTTATTCACTCTAGAATTTTAATTCTCAATTTCATTTATTTCCATGATTTTAAAGACATTTCCTTCTATCTATGTGCTTTTGTTTTTGTTTGCTGATTTTTCCCTAGTTTCGTAAAATGAAAGCTTAAGTTATTGAACTGAAATAATTCTTAACTTTAATGTATGATTTATACCTAAGAGTTTCCAACATAAGCATTCTGTTTCCATGTAAGCTCTTTCAATATCCCATAAACTTTCATTCATCTCAAAAGATTTTCTAGTATGACTTGGGAAACATTTTTATTTAGGTTTGTGTTTTTTAATTTCCCCCTACTTGTGACTTTCTCAAACTTTCTTTTGTTATTGCCTTTTAATTGCATTACTCTACTAAAATATATACTCTGTATGATTCCAAATTCAAAATTATTGAGGGCCGGTGATATAACTCAGCAGCATAAGTGCCTGCCTGGCAAGCGCAAGGTCCTGTGTTCGACTCCCGGTACCCATATATATTAAAAAAGAAAAATATTGAGATTCTTTTAATGCCCTAACATAGAGCTTGTTCTAAAAGTGTTTCCGGTGAACTTAACATTACATACTTTGCTCATTAGATTTTAGATTAGTTAGGTCTGACTGCATGTTAATCAATGACTGTTTGCATGTTGGTGTAACTTGTAAGTGTTGTACTATTGAAAATGGATTTTAATGTCTCTCAGCTATTATTTTGCAATTGTTTATTTTTTTCTGTAATTCTGTTAGTTTTTGTTTCATATAGTTTGGGACTCGGTTGTTCTGTCTTATCTTAACTAAAACTTTTAAAATTTTGACTGATACCTTTATCCATATAAAATGCTCTTCTTTTAATTTATTAATAATCTTTTTCCATTTAAGTCCATTTCCTATTAGAACTAGTCTGGCTTTTTTCATTATTGCTTTCACTGTGTATCTTTTTTACACTCTTTTACTTTTAAACTATTTGCAGCTTTGGATCTAAAATGTGTCTTTTTGCACTACCTATAATTGTTTTTGTTTTTTTTAGTATGCAGGTACTGAGAGTCGAACTCAGGACCTCGTGCTTGCCAGGCAGGCGCTTATGCTGCTGAGCTATATTACCAGGCCTGTACTTCCTATAATTGTATGTGTTTGTGTTTAGTCTATGTATCTAATCTCTGCCTTTTATTTGGAGAGTTTAATCTGTTTATGTTTACTTATTAAAGTAGGATTTATACACGCCATTTTGTTGTTTGATTTCTATAGGTCATATCTTTTTAGTTTCTCAATTCTACTTTTTTGTTTTTGTTAGATATTCTCTCCTATACATTTTTATTAACTCATCCTTTCTTTTACTACGTATTTTGCAACTATCTTCTTAATGGTTTTCCAGGGGATGACCATTAAGAGTTCACAACAGTCTGTATTGGCTCAAATTTAATTAAAAAGTATAGAAAGACTTTCTTGTGCATGGCTCCCATCCCTTTTTTATGCTATTATTTTCATAAATTACATATTTATCATTATGTGTGTTATGTTTTGTGTCTAGATGTTCCCCCAAAGCCTAATGCAATCACAGATTTTTTTGGGAGGTGGCTCAATCTAGAGCGTGTAATTGATTTGTACTGCAATTCTAGGATTAAGGGTGCTGGAATTAAGGGTGGGTGACTGCTGGATCAGTCCACTGATTAGATTGGCACCACCCTAATCCCAGTAAACTGGACACAATATAAGGGACAGAAAGAGGCTTGTCTTTCTCTCTCGTGTTGCTTTTGTTGTCTTCTGCCACCATGAACGCTTGACCCTCTGCCATGTGCACCCTGCCTTAGGCATGAAACTTCTATAAATTGTGAGCTAAATAAACCTTTCCTCCTTTAACTTTGGGTGTCTGGTATTTTGTCTCAGCAATGAGAAAAGTAGCAATATTATTTCATGTGATAGTGAATTACTCTGTAGTGTCCTTTTTTGCCATCTTTTAGTATTCTTTGTAGGACATGTCTGTTAACAGTGAACTCAGTATTGGTTATAAATTTTAATTTGTCCTTCATTTTTGAAAAAGTGTTATGTCAGATATAGAGGTTTTGGCTGCCTATTTATGTCATTTCCATTTTTTAAAAAAATTGGTCTAAATTAACTTTAATTTTCAGCTTTACTTAAGCAGGATGTTTTAGCAACATTTGCACCCAGAAAGGATACTGGCATTAGGCCTGATTAAAGAAAATGCTTCCGGTCAAGTAGTAGAAAAATGACAGTAGCAATGATAAATGTTGCAGTTGGAGTTAAAAAAAAAAAAAAGTGAGTTCCAATCATCTACCACTCTCTGAATGATGAGAGGCAAATTATTCTTTCTCTAAGCCTATTTTCTAATTTACCAGAGGATTTAAAAACGCCCATTTTATCACTGCAGTGCTCTGAGTTTCTGTTACTGTTTTGCCTGCGGCCGTCTGAGGCCACACTTGTATAATCTGAGAAGAGAAGGCCCTAGCGTCTCTCAGATGTCTTGAGGACCTGGTCGTGGCACTTTAAAGCTCACTGGTGTTTGTTCAGAATGGTAGCCTGGGCCCAAAGCCTGCTGGTGTAACAGACTGGTGACACTGCATTCACAGCGCAGGTGACAGGAAACAGCAATGGGATCTGGAGTGAGAGAGCCACTGAACGTTGAACTCTCCAAATCTGCTTCTGCTCTTCCTCTTCAGGTTGTTCTAAACCAGGTTCTCCAGCAGGGCTAAGTCGTGGAGAAGACCTGAACTCTTCTGCCGCCTGCTCTTCCTGGGGTTTTGGCAAACCTCTAGGTAACCCCGCCACACTCTCTTTCCACAAATGAGGCCTACTCTAACCCTAACCCGAAGTGCCTGCCACCATGCTCATCTTCACTGCCTGCCATTTCCCGAAATGAAATGTGGGCTCTGCTTCTGCTTTCAAGTTTGAGGTGCTCTTCTCCATACCCAGTCTGTAACCTTTGAGTAGCTGCTGCTCACAGGTGGAGACAAAGCCTTTGCCTGGGCTGAAAGGCCTGGGTAGGAAGAGGACTTTGAATGGTGATGATAGACCCTAGGAACTAAGGCATATTCTTAGCCCTTCTCTGGAAGGAAGAGTTAAACTGCTTTTATCTTTTGCAAACCAGAACACTAAAAATTTGAATTCAGTATTTGTATGACATTTATATGAAGTTGTTTTAAATCCATACCTGGTCTCCAAAAGAATCAGATACTTGGATAAGAGTCTTCCCTAACTATAGTAAGAGTGATCACCAACATTTTTGTTTTTAACCTTCCTACTTCTGACGTAGAGGTGTGTGTGTGATTGATTTAAATCCCTGTACCTGCTAACAAATGTTCTAGCATAATTCATGTTACAGAAATTCTGTTTCTGAACAGTTTCCTCCCGTTTTACAATATCTATTGTACATTTTGGATCTTATTTATTCTTTCAGCTTCTCACACTACTAATTTCAATTAGTTCATTAAAAAGAAAGGTTTGTGCTAATATTGTTTGGACAATTGAATGCCAATATCTTGTACTCTGAGTAACTAATTTAAAGATAACAATACTCAGTGTATTAACCATCATTACCCTCTTATTATGTTGTTTTGAAATTTTGCTCTATATTTTTCCTCTTTGAAATAAAAATTTAAAAAGAGAAAAAGAGAATTAATAATAATAATAAAAAAAGAAATTCTGTTCCCGCATATAGCCCTTACATGCTCCTGACTGGCACTGTGGTGTCTTGTGTTCACTAACTGCAGTTTCATTAAACTTGCAGTTAACAGGTGGGGAAGCAATGTGAAACCACTGAGAGCCCCCTCCTTTTTCTTCTGGGGTGTAGGATAGACTCCATAACTCTACCCGTTCACTTGCTAGTGGAGCAAGAGTGAGTCCTCCATTCCTTGAGGGGAAGTTGTGGATTCCATAGTTTCTAGGAGAAATTAATTATTCTTCTTATTAAATTTCCCTGTACTCAAATCACTATGCTCTTACTTCTTTCCAAAATTCTCTGTCTTAGCTTTTAACATTTTGGTTATAATACATCTCAGAGGGGGTTTCTTTGATTTTATTATACTTGACATTTATCGAACTTTCTTGGAAGTGTTAATTCATGTTTTCTGTCAACTGGAGAGCTTTTATACTTTCAGCCTCTAATTTTACAAGTAAACTCCTTTCTCATTTCTTTCTATCATTTCCTTGTAAGAATATATTGATGTGCATGGTAGGAAACATATTGGTGTACCATAGTCTTCAGGAGTTTGCTTTTGCTAATCTTTATTAATTTTTCTTTCTTAATCATACTGAATAATATAAATTAACCTGGTAACATAGATTCATTGTTTTGTTTGTACAGATGTAATCTTGCATATCAGTAAAGAATTTTTCATTTCTGTTATTGTACTTTTCGATGCCAGAATTTCTACTTGATTCTTTTTTTTTTTTTTTTTTTCTGGTGGGTACCGGGGGGTCGACCTCAGGACCTCACGTGCCAGCAGGCACCCGTGCCGCTGAGCGATATCACCGGCCCCTTTTTTGTATGTGGGTTCCGGGAGTTGAACTCGGGCCCTCGCGCTTGCCAGGCAGGCGCTTAAGCCACTTGAGCCATCTCACCGGCCCTTGATTCTTTTTATAATTCCTTTTCTTCACTGATCCAATCTATTTGATGAGACGCAGTTACCATACTTCTTTCCTGTTCTTTAGCCAGGTCTTCCTTTAACTCTTGGAAACATTTTAAATTACTGATATGAAATATTAGAACATAAAGTACAAAATTTATGCTTCCTCTATGAAAAGTTATATTGATCACTTTTATATCTGTGTATGGACCACATATTTTGTTTTGTTTGTATGTACTATAACTTTTGTTTTTGTTGCTGTTGATATGTGTATTGTAAATACTGTTGTGTTACAACTGCATGTCAGCTTCTTCTTGGGGCTAATTGTTTTTGGTTCTTTAATTTTTACTATTTCTTTGTTTAGTAATTTATTTGAACTAATTAAAATATATTCTGCAGATCAGTGATGACATGTTTAATAAGTTATTAATCGTTTGGTTATTGGTTAGGGATTTATTTAAATTCCTGCAACTAAGTAATCATGTAGTCTTTGCAATGGAAAGGACATACTTTTAACATTCAATAAGATATTTTATATACTGTATCTGCCTTATCCTGCATTTTCAGATTGCTCTGAGCCTCAAGATAAACCATGTTATTGGAGAATTGCCATGTGTTTCTTATGCATGTAAAAAAATTCCTTAATATGTATGTGATCTTTTAGATTCCTAATAATTCACTGGAGCTTTTATATTCCCCCAGGAATAGTTTGTTCTTCAGCTTTTCTTTTTAAGCTTGTTGTTCAGAGTGTTGTTTGCTGAAACTGGCATCCACTGTCTCAGAAAACCACAATAGTAAAGCTCTTCCTTGAAAACATTTCCCTGGAAAAAGATTGGTAGCACTGAATAAACTATGGGTCAGAATTACAAACATTAAATCTTTTCCTTTGGTTCTCCCACCAGAAAGGTTAAGTAACAATAATTACTTGGAAGTGAGGTTTCAGAAAAATCTGAGTTCAATTCTGCTGCTGCCAAGTTGTTTTTCATGGCTACTATGGAGATAGAAAGTTGAAACTAACACTAAGACTAACACTAGTTTTGTTAGTCAGTTTTCAGTGACAATAACAAAATTCATGAGTTTAACAATTTAGAAAGGTCTATTTTGGCTTAGAGCTTTGGAATTTAACTTGAAGGTTTGGCCTCATTGTTTTGGCCTTATCGTGTAGCAGGGCATTTTGCAGAGCAGTACTACTCACTTTGCCAAAGAAAGCAAAAGAAAAAGAAAGGGGCTGGCATCCCACTGTCCTCTTTACGGACATCCCCCACCCCCACCCAGTGACCTAAAGATGGTCCATTAGGATTTACATTTAAAGTTGCTACCACCTTCCCATGGCATTACCCTAAGGACTCAGCCTTCAACACATGGGTTTGGGGTCATTCAAGATTTAAAATATACCACTATTTAAACTAAAATAAAGCTCACTGTTGAGATACAGCTGTTTTTAAATCAATAAACCAATTTTTCCATGCGAAACCTTGACTAATTTCCAAAGTTTGAAAAAAGTTAATTCTGATACTTTTTACAAATATTTTGGTTTCTTTAATGGAGTGAATTTCTGTAGATCCTTTTTATTGATGTACCACTTACATGTATAACTATAAATTGCATATACAACTGCTCAAATAACATTTGGAAAGATTTCTGATATGAGGAAAGAAATAGTAAACTCAACACATGTTTTATTTGATATAAAGCTGCTTTGAAATATCAATGAAATGAAGTATTAGAATTTGAGGTTATATGGTTTATGTTTACAGATACAATATAAAAGAAAATGTGATATAGTATTTGTTGTCAAGCCCTGATGTCAAATACAAATTTCCGATAGATTTATTTCTAAATTGTTAACTAAAAATATTGTGATCAACCTCTAAAACAGTGCTGTTATTAAATTATATATCCATATTGAAATGCCGTGATTCTTTGGAAGAAAAGTAAATATAAAACAGTCAAAAAAGTAAATGTAAGGAATATTTTGTTATTAAATTTTTGTATTTTATGCCACTTCAAGAACTACACTCATCTAAGTACAGTTGTACAATAATAAAAAAAATTTAGAACTTTAATCATAAAATTATTAAAATACTTTAATGTAATCATATGGCATGAATAAAGTGAGCAAAGGGACTCAGAATCCTGATATATCCTCAAACATCTTATTTCACTCTATCCCAAATAATTTTGCCTATTTCTCTCTGTTCCTGACTGCACCGATATGATGTTAACAGTAGTATAAATTAATCAATCAACATCACAAACTAAAATATAGCTATTCTAATCATGAATCTCACCTTCCCTTTTCTTTTCCTAATTTGTTTGCTGGGTAGAGTATTTCCATCACATAAGATCCCAGAATAATCTGAATAAGAAATATGAGGGAAATAGTTAATGACTTTAATAGAGGATCTGAGAAATATAAGAATTATTATAGTATACTATAAAATAGAAAAACATATATAAACATGTGGTATTTTTAAAATTAAATGCTAAGGTATGGGCCAGTGAGATGGCTCAGTGGCATAAGCGCCTGCCTTGCAAGCGCGAGGGCCCGAGTTCGACTCCCGGATCCCACATACGGAAAACGGGCCGGTGATATCGCTCAGCGGCACGGGTGCCTGTTGGCGCGCGAGGTCCTGAGGTCGACCCCCCAGTACCCACAAAAAAAAAAAAAAATGCTAAGGTAGCTATAAAATATTTTCAGAAATCCATCTTTCTTTTTTTTTTTTAAGATATTCCCTCTTTAAAATTTTCTTTTATTCATGCAGGTTTGGAGTACATGATGTTCACATTCATTTTAAGGAGTGGTCAATGTACTGAACGTATCTTGATTGTCACTATTCCCCTCTTAAGCCACATCCCTCACTCTATCCCTAGGTCCTCTTTCCCCATTTTCATCATCATTTTTATTATTATTTTAGTTCATGTTTATGGCATATACACATTAGTCATTGAGGGGAGTTTGTATAGGTATATGACACATTTTAAATCTTTTTATGTCTCCTAACCTCCCGCTCTCCACCCTCAGCCTCTTGTTCCCCTTCCCATTTGCAAAAGATATGTCTCCCTTTTTCCTTTTACCAATCTTTTGTTTTGCTCTTATTTTCACTTTGAATTACTCAAATGAGAGAAACTGTACAATATTTGAGCTTATGTGTCCGATTTATTTCATTTAACATTATGTTTTAAAGGTATACCTGTTTCCCTACACATGTCTTTAATGTATCCTTCTTTTTAGCCAAGTAGTCCATTATGTATAGGTACATTTTCTTTTTTCATTCATCTGTTGATGGACATATAGGCTGCTTCTCAGCTTTAGGTATTATGAATAAACTACAGACATAATATTACAGACACGCGTGCACACCAATGTTTATAGCAGCACAATACATAATACCTATGTGCTTTTGAAATTAGCGGCATGGTTGTGAAGTACAGGAGCTTATCTTGGGTGAAACTGAATGCAGGGTAAAGTAATATGTTCTTTAAATGTTTGAATATTCAATGTTGATAGCACAATAAATTTTAGATAAATTTTACTCCATGAAGCTCTAGAAGAAGGAATTAAGATGATCAAAAACAAGTTACAGAAGTGCTGATTTTTCTGTCACCAAGAAAGCTCTTTAGAGAAACTACAACTCTTCAAAAGGAAATAGAAAATTGTTTTTTTGGATATATATACATATATGTATGTATATATACACACACACACATACATATATATGTAATATATTTGCTGTTGTTGTTGTTTTGGTTGTTATTGTTCTGGGCATTGGACACAGAGCCTCACACTTTCCTACTTGTTGGCAAACATTCTACCACTACACTCCCAGACCTACCAGACAATAGATATGAAAAGACACACAAAAAGAATGGTGACATATATTTTGAGAGATTTCTAGAAGACTCTGAGAATATGTATACTCATAATACCAAGTCTTGCATGAGGTTCAAAGAAGGGTTTCCCCAAATAATTAATGTTTGCGTTTAGATTTGAAGGAAGCTATGTTAGTTTTGGTGTAAAGCAAAATGAAAGAAAGCATCAGATAGCTATGATTTGTAAAATATTAATATATTTAAAACATAATGTCTTAGAGCTATTTTTCTTTAAATTATCCTAGATACAATTATGCACTTAAACAGAATGTATAAGTACAAGTTTGTTTTGTTTGGGGTAGAAAATAAGGGAAAGAAGAAAAGAAATTTCTTCACGTTAGAGCAGCTTAAGATAAAATTTATTTTTTTATTTTTATGTGGGTACTGGGAGTTGAACTCAGGACCTCACACTTGCCAGTAGGTGGTCGTGCTGCTGAGCAATATCACCGACACTTTTTTCCCTTTATGTGGGTACCAGGAGTCGAACTCAGGACCTCGCACTTGCTAGCAGTCAGCTTATGCTGCTGAGCTATCTCACCAGACCCAAATTTATTAATTGAGCACCTGATTCTAGAATTTAGGCAAGTTGTACTAGAAATGACTTTCTTGGAATTTTGGGAAGCAGAGGAAAGAAATACTCAAAACTATAGAATTATGCTGAAAAGAGTCCCCTTTAAAATTAAGTAGATGACACAGCATAATATATATTAAGGCACCATCAGTTACGTCAGTGAAAGATTTGAAGGACCTCTTAATACAATTTATACTATTTTCACATGATATCCAGAAGAGCCATTAACAGAGAGTTACTTCCTATTTTAATATATCAGGCTTACCATGCATTTGAGTCACTACAAAATATGGTCCTAGAATGAGAGTACCTATTCTTGTGTAACTTAAAATGTTAGAGCCTTTTTAGAAGCCACAATTACTGACATTTCAATATCAAATCCAACAAGATGAAAGGATTTATATAATTAATTTAGTTATGAAGAGATGGAGTTGAGACATAAAGCAATTCTACCCAATTTAAGTCTGCTATATTTCCAAGACATTAGAAGATTAATAATTTGGATTTCATGATCTCAAAGTTAGGGACAAGATAAATAAACAAAATGTATCATGAGATATCCTAAGGAATGGACTACATCATACTAAGGGAAATAAGATATGGCTTAGAATGAAAGGGAATAGAGTTTCTAACAGCCTTTGAAGGTTGTATAGAGACGTGTTGGCCATCAAGGACAAGTTGGTTATTTCAAGCTGAAGAGTTAGAGTGACATATACTAAGGCGAACATCTTGATAACCTGTAATAGAGCACAAACTCTAGAAATAAATTTTGTCTACATAGATAATCCTGGTTCCTCCAACTCTATTTTATATGTAATTAATATAGTGATTTTCTATGAATTAAGATGTGGAAGGTGTTCATAAAATACATTTTTATGAAAACAAGGAATCCTGTTGATAACCTTAAAAATATTTTCTTCAGGAATGAGTGTTAAATTACTGTAAATATATTCATACTAATCACTTGTACTGCTTCTTCATTAATATGTTAGAGTATATTATTCTATTTTCCATTGCTAAACTCATTATAATCTTAAATTTTATCAACACTTTTCAGTCAGAATGATGAAAATCTGGGCAGGATAATACTATGGAATTTTAATTTCTGTAATCTCTCTGCCACTATTGTCCTAGTCCAAATTAATGTTATAATCTAAGCAATGTATAAAATACAGACACCCCTTCCAAAATAGTACACTGAGTTTTATTTTTGCTTTTTCACGTGATTTGTTCTTCACATGATTTGTTCACAAATATAAATGAAATCATGTCTTTTCTCTGCTTATAATTCTTCAGTGGCTTCTTTTCATAATTTAAATATGCATGTTCTGATCTCTATTGCTTATCAGATGTCTTATCATCACTTTTCTTCTACCTCTTTATGCAGTTCTAACATGGAAATGTATAAATTAGTGATCAATGTTTACAGAGCTTGGACTCTAAGAACAAAACTTGAGTTCAAATCCCACCTTTTATACTAGCTAGCTATGTGAAATGTGGTATGTTGTTGAATCTCTTTGTGCCTTAGGTTTTTCATCTGTAAAATGAAGTCGTCAGATGTTTCACTAGCATAGTATTAGGATGAATTATTAATTATTTAGCAGGTGAACATAAATCACTTGGAAACATCCCTACTATGTTTACATGTAAATTGTTTAATATTTGTATGTATAACTATCCCTTGACTACAGCAAGTAGTTTGGTTTTATTCAAGAAAATGAACCTTGCCTAGACAATTCTTTTGGGTGTTTATTCTACTCATCTCATTTATGTTCAAAAGGTAACTTTCTCAGACAGACTAATACTGAGACATCTATCTGAAAGGGCATTGCTCTCCAATTTTCTTGATGGTTGTCATCATTAGTCAGTATTGTCTTCAATCATTTATTTCCTAGTTTAATATTTTCTGTCCAGGTAACTAGAATTTAATTCCAAGAGAGCAGGATTTTTATTTTGCTCGGCATGGCATCTCCAGTGTCTCATATGTGGATTTGCGAATAGCAGCTGTTCTCTAATTATTTGTAAATTTCATTGAATTAGTCAATGAATACGTATATGAATATTTAAAGAGTGATGTAGAAAAAAATAAAAAGTTTCTTTTATTAAAATAAAATTTGCAGGGTGTGGTGGTGCACGACAGTAATCCCAGCACTTGGGAGGCTGAGGCAGGAAGATCACTGTGAGTTGGAGGCCAGCCTGGATTACAAAGTGAGTTTAAGTCCAGACTGAACTGCATAGTGAAACCCTGCCTCAAAAAGACAATAACTAAATAAATAAATAAATAAATAAATAAATAAATAAAATTTAAATATACTACTAACAATTGAATGCTAATCCTAGACTTAAAAATATTACAGCAGAAAGTGTCTTTATTACTGCAGAATACAGTAATTAAGGATGAAAATATTCACTGCAATGTGCAGTGCTTACTTAATTAGTGAGAGGGAAAGTATCACAAAGCTCAGTAAACTTACTAGCCTCAATCTTTATGATGGTTTAACTAAGATCTAAATCAGATATAGAAGAAAACTCAGTAGATTTGATAAGGCATTTTATCCATATTTATCAACAAACATTATTGATAAAGAATAACATTGTAATTTTCTCATCAAATTCCTAAGTAAAGAATAATGCCCACAAATACACCTACTGTTCAATTTTATTATGCTTATTCTAGATAAATCCAAAAGTCCTGGATGAAGATGTAAGTATTGGCAACAATAAGAGAAAATTGTTATTTGAAGATTATTTTCACCAAAGGAAAACCTAAAGAATAAAAACAGGGGGCCGGTGAGATAGCTCAGCAGCATAAGCCCCTGCCTGGCAAGCGTGAGGTCCTGAGTTCGACTCCCAGTACCCACATAAAGAAAAAAAGGGGTCAGTGATATCGCTCAGCAGCACAAGTGCCTACTGGCAAGCGCGAGGTCCTGAGGTTGACTCCTGGTACCACATAAACAAAACAAAACAAAATAAAACAAAAAAAGAATAAAAACAAACAGGTGCTAATAAATTACTTTAATACTAGAAGAAGAAACAAAATCAAAAGCAAAAATAAGTCATGGGAAAAAAGGAAGCAAGATATAGCATGTGCAGGTACAAATTCCCTATAATGATGTTATCATTATGTATATCTGAAATGTACCAATAAAATATAAATTAAAAGGCATAAAAATGATAGTATTCTTCCATTCATCCACTTTTTTCTTTGTCCTGACAAGAAACTGAGAACCTCAATCACTGTGACCCAGCCAGCCACGTGATTTCCCCTGGACGCTTGAACCTAAGCCATTTTAATGCTCTGTAGGCCCTGATAGTGTTAGACAGATTATCGCTCAAAACGAGAAAAACTAGTCTCCACCCTGAGCCATATTTCGTAAGCTCTCA
This sequence comes from Erethizon dorsatum, assembly GCA_028451465.1. Lineage (NCBI taxonomy): Eukaryota > Metazoa > Chordata > Mammalia > Rodentia > Erethizontidae > Erethizon > Erethizon dorsatum. The sequence continues at coordinate 17,352,645 of CM051824.1, forward strand.
TATAAGCTCTGTATGAGGTCAGAGTTAGGCAGAACATCTGTTTCTATGTCATTCACTAGGAAGCTGAAGCCCCTTCTGTAAATTTCCCTCATAAATGCTTTGCATCAACCACCCTAGCATTCAGTGTTTGGAATCTCGAGCAGCTCCAGCATGGAACAGCTTTAGATAATCTATTGAGAAAATACCCTCCCACCCTACCTCCAACTGCAGGTTCAGTGAGACAGAACAAACATAATCAACTTCAACTAGCTCACAGATATGAACTAACAGTGAAAAAAACATAAATTGTTATTATCCCAAAAGTACAACACTTGCATGCACACCTTAACCTCAAGCACAGCTTTTCTTTGGCAATGTTCTGCTTACTATATGTTGGGACTAGAGAGATGAAAACTTCATTTTTTAGACTGTGTTCAGCGCAGTCCTACCAATGGAAAGCATTAGAGATTAGAGGTCAGATTCTTGGCTTGACAGCAGCCTTAGCAGTAGATGATGGGAGATGACTTAACCCTCTGTGGTGGCAGTACTGGTCTCATTTGGGACAGCTAAATACTGTGAATTTTAAGGATCCCAGATTTCTGTAAGACTGGGCTCCAGCGGGGGAATAGCCAGAAATAGCTGCATTGGAGGTGACTGTTCTGGCTCCTGTGATTCCTGATTTCTAGCAGGTATTACTATAACTTTCGCCAAGCAAAAGCACTGTAACACCTTATCTTATCAAATCAGGCTGCTTAGTGTTCCCTTTTCCTTGACCAGGCCATTCCTGGCCTAGAACGAATGATGTGACTACATCCCCTGCTTGTAGAGAGTGCATGAGAACACATTCTCACATCTGGGTGGAACAATGTTGCCACAATAAGGATATAATAAAGAGAACATTGCAAGTCCATGCTTTTGATACAGGCTATGGCAGATAATGTATGTAACCTAAAACTCCCTCAAATACTCTACTCTTGTCAGGAATCTGACTTACTCCCTGTCTTACTGACTTTCTTGTCACTGAGAATCAATATGGTACCTGACACTTACAATTTAAAAGAGAAAAGGTGTATTGTGGCTCATGTTTCAGTCCAGGGTTAGCTGGTTGCAATGAAAAAACAGCAAGGTTGAGGGGCATGGTGGAGAAGAGTTGCTCCTAGCATGGTGAACATGAAGTACAGAGCCAAGGGAGGAACCAGGAAGGGAGATATAACCTGGGTCGCACCTGCAGTGACCTAACTTTTCAGTCCAGGCCCTAACTCCTAATAGCAAGCCAGCTGTTATGCTTCTATAATCTGATCACTTTGGGATCCTGCCTATGATCCCATGAGGCTTGAGGGGGACATCTAGATACAAACCATAATACTCCCTTATACAGAGACTATATTACCATGGAAAAAGACATCACATTTTTATTCCTCAATAAATTTCTTCTCACCGGAAAAGAAAGCTAGTGCTTTCTTCTAAAAACAAACAAACAAAAAGACACATTTCCTTACTTAGGAAAATGAACTGGAAATAAATTATGATTTGATGACTTGATAAATACAAAACATGCCTTGATTTGGAGCCCATCTCACCAGCTTGTTCCTCCAGTATCAACTCCAAGTTCCAGACCATGACACAATCATTTACTGTACAGTCGCTAATACCCTGCTGGAGTGCATTTTACAGCATTGCAACCCAGATCCTCTTTCATGTATGTTTTCCTAATTCTCCCTCCATCCTCTCATCTCTAGACAACTACTCTAGATCCCTCTCATTCAGTCACCAGATTATGACTTGAAGCCTCTGATTAATTTCATAGATGTGCTTCTTGTTGAATTTTGGAGTTATCCTTACTTTATAGTAAGAAAGGCCTTGCCCTAATCTCTTCAAATTACTATCAGTTACTGTCTACTGTTTCCCAACTCAATTGCCGATTCAGACACAAGACATTAATACTATTAATACTAGTTAGGAAAATTAGCAATGGTAAAGTCTCTTCTGGAAGCTCTTCAAAATGTGATTGTAATGGTAAATTTATAAAAATGTTATGACAGAAATTAAAAATCAAGGGCCGGTGAGATGGCTCAGCGGCGTAAGCGCCTGCCTTGCAAGCGCGAGGGCCCGAGTTCGACTCCCGGAACCCACATACGAAAAAGGGGCCGGTGATATCGCTCAGCGGCACGGGTGCCTGTTGGCGCGCAAGGTCCTGAGGTCGACCCCCGGTACCCACAAAAAAAAAAAAAGAAATTAAAAATCAGTTAGTAGCCTGTTACTATATTGAGGCAGGATATGCTCATGCTGCTTTTACATAATTAGACTGCTAAACTCAGTTAGCCTTGACTGTCTGCATCCAGCTGCTTCTTCCAGATAGCTAGGTCAGCCTGACCACATCCAGCTATAATGTCTGTGTTTTTCCTACCTAAAAACATAAAGTTTTTCTAACATGCTTCAAGGACTTTATGCCTGAGACAGACAGTCAAGGACATTAAACTCCACCTGTTCTGCTCAAACCCCCTCCCTCCCAGAATGTTCCTGCCTTATGATAAACAATTCCTTTTAAGTAAAATTATTTTAAACAAATCTGCCTGACAACATACGACTTGATTCATGTAACCAATCGTGTAATAACCTGCTATGAGCTTTGTACTTCCTGCTTGCAAAGTGTATTTAAACCAAACTCTAAGCTGGCTCAGGGCTGGTGATTTGGACTTCATTCTCACTAGCCTGCTAGTGTAATGAAAGTTGCCTTCCAAATCCTGGTGCAGAGGGTTTTCCATCCGGTTTGGTATCAGATTTCTGCAAAATTATAGCATTTCATTAGTGCTCACCTTGGCTTTGTACCTGTATCTTCAATTACATCCATTGGTTTTGCTTTGTAAGTCCCAACCCAATTGAGATTTAGAGTACTTTTTATGGCTTATTTCAGCTAATAATTGGGTAATAAATTCAGTGTGGCAGTTCTGATTTTCTAATCTGAAATGTAGGCTACGAGATCTGTACATTCGTATGCTCACTTAAGTGTAGTGTTTTCCCCTAAGGGGAAAATACAAGACAAAGCAATTAAAAATGTCTAATTCATTTCATGGTTGATATTTAAACATATCTGAAGCTCTGAAACCTAATATAATTATTTCCTTAAAGATGAATTATTTTCTTTCCATGAACTCCATTGTTGACTACCATCTTGTACTAAAACATTAAGGAAAACAGTTTAATGTCATTCCACTCCAATCTATACCCTCGGGGATTCTTGTTCTCTTAGACATTGATGCCAGTCCCATCAATCCTCTGGTGGTAGTTACTGTCTCTTGGGGCATTTTAATTTGGGTTGATAAACATTCACTTGGGAATCTAATTCCATTATGGATAAATAGTTCCAGGTATCATGTCAGTATGCTTTGATTTTTTCCAACCCACTGTATGTCAGTTAAATTACTCTGTTCTAGCACCGATTGTAGAGACAGTGAATACGTAACAAAGGGATACTATAGGAACTGCAGATGGAGATTTTGTATTTATGTATGACATATGAAAAAGTTGATTAACAGACAAAACTACTATCTTTTTATAGTAATCTAATATTCATATGTGATATATACTTACAAGTTCACAGAGGGGAGACAGTAACTTTAAATTTAATGGTTTGATTATTCTTAATCACAGGAAAGGAAAATGAAAGTAACATTGGGATAACTTTTCTATTCACTAACAAAAATTGAAATAGCACATATTGATGACATGGATTTGTAGGCAAGGATATCAATCGTTTCATCTGAAATGTGAACATAGTTTATTAGGAGTCACTGTGGTTTGAATGTATGTGCCCATTCATAATTCAAAAGTTGGAATTTAACATCAAAGTGATGATATGTAAGCAGATGGAGCCTTTGGGAGGTGATTTTCTGGCACTGTGAGGGTTTTCCCCTCCTCGATGGGATTATTGTCCTTATAGGAAAGCATCAGAAAGCTGACCTCCTTCAATTCCTTCCACCATGTAAAAAAAAAACAAACAAAATCACATAGCAATTAATATGTGCTATGTACATGTACCAACTCCACACTGGGAATGTAACATTGTGTACTACAAACATGTGCTAATAAACAAAAAGAAAACAAGCAAAAAAAAAAAGAAAGAAAAAAAAAAACAATAATGACGTTACACCCTGAAGACACAGTAACAAGAGCTCATGGCAGAAGCTGAACTCTCTCACTGGACGCTAAATCTTTTGGCACCATAATCTTAGACATCTCAGCCTGTTGAACCATGAGAAATAAGTTTTTATAGATTATCCATTCTCTGATTTTTAAAATAGACACACAAAGTGACTGAGGAAGGAGGGTGCTCATGATATTAATTCAAATATATTTTATATCCTTCAGCCTAACCATTTCTTTCTTGGGAATTTAGCATTTGAAACATAAACACCAATGGGTAATAACACATATATTTAAGTTGTCTTGCAACACATTTCATAATGGTTAAAAATAGGAAAAAATTACATATATATCACTGAACAAAATAGCTAAATATATTAAATCCCTTTTAAACTCTGAAGTGATATCAGTCATTCACAAAATGAACTATTTGTGTATGAGACAACTTGAAGTGTTTTCTTGAGTTAATTTTGAGTTAACAAAGCAACTATATATTAGTGAGCTCCTTGTACTTAGTAAATCATTCCAAGCTTTACTATCTTGAAAAAATAATAAATACGCATTGTGGCTAGAATCCTGTGGTGATATTGTTATGATAGTTTGAGTGTTAAAAGGAATACTCACTTGTACTTGTACTTGTACTTGTACTTTCAAAGTATGCAATTCATTAATCTTGTGAACTGTGGTTGCCTGAAAAATAACCGCCCTCTAGGATGTTTTCATGCTAATACCTGGACTGTCAGTATGTTATCATATATGCCAAAAATGACTATATGTATGATTAAGTTAAGGATTTGAGATGTGTTATCCAGGTAAGAGCCAATGTAATCACCAGAGATCTTAGAAGACGGAAACAGGAGGGTAACAGAGAGAAAATAATTTGAGGATGAATGTGGAGTGTCAGTGACGGAGAAAAGGATGCAGGAATCAAGGAATGCAGTTGATGTATAGAAATCTAAACAGGTAAGGAATCAGAGTCTCCATCTAGAGTATGGTACCATCTTGAGTTTAGGATTTCTGGCTCCTGGAAGCATCAGGTGATACATTTGTATTTTTTGAGTCACCAAGTTTGTGGAAATTTATTATAGCAGCAATAGTAAAGGAATACAAATAAAAGTTGATTTTTTTTAGTTTATCATCTTGATGATCATAATTTAACCATTAATACCAAAGTTACATATTTAAATGATTGTTTCTTTAAATCTGTTTATCCACTTTGATCTATCTCTTGATCTGTTGGTCTACTTTCCTTTTTCTATAATCTATATCTGATTATAATTATTTGAGCCCTACAACATCCAAAAGGCCTCCACTAAACTTCTTATAATAGTGAAAACGTTTTAAGCTCTCATATTTCATTCTAATGTTTCTTTTCTTCTCAGTGTATCACTGTTATTATGCTACATATCTATCTGCTTCGTTAATATTATTACAAAATCAATTGGTAATTTTTCTTTCCATTACACTGAATATTTTTCTGTATGTTATTTTCATTATCAGTATGATCTGAAATATGTAATTTAAGACGACAAGAATTAAGTCTGCAGTAGCCTTTTTCTTTAGGACAATCATCAATTTATTACCTTAAAAGATTGTTGAATAATATCTAAGTATTTTCGTGTGGTCACAAATGATCAATTAATTGTAATCGCCCATTTTTGTTATGTCCAGTCACTTAGTAATGGTCAATCTTCTCCAAACTTAATGAATGCACTAAATAAATGAAAATTAATATATTAATTTTTCCACTAACAAAATTGGAAAATATTTGTTATTTTGAATTATATGCATTTGTAGCTATTGTTATTTTTTTCTGATAGCATTCTTATAGAATCAACATTTTTAAATCAGTAATAAGTTTTACACTATTTCGAGTATCAAATTATTATGATTTAGCTTGGAGCTCTTTTAATCTGGATTCTGAATTTATCTTTCTCTAAAAAATTAAATTATTAATTGTTATGGTTTGTGTCTGGACATTCCCCCAAAGCTTCATGCAGTTATGAGGTGTTGCTTTTTGGAGGCAGCTGAATCTCGAGTTTGTGATTGAGTCATTGCCTAGTGCTGGGATTATGGGTGTGAGTGCTACACCCACGATAGGGTGGGCAGCCTACATACAATATAAGGACAGAAAAAGTCTTCTCTCACGCTCCTCCCTTTTTGTTCTTACTGCTTTTGCTGTCTTCCACCGCCATGAACTGTTGCCCCTGTGCCACACCACCCTGCCTTGGAGCCAGCTGATTATGGATTGAAACCACCACAAACTGTAAGCTGAATAAACCTTTCCTTCCCTAATTTTGAGTGTTGGGTATTTTGTCTCAGAAACGAGATAAAAATAACTAAGACATTAATCCTTCATAGTTCACTTTTAGTTGATAATTGTACTTTAGAAGTAAATTCCATTGTCAGAAATGTGTACAGGATTCAACTGTAAGAGTAGCATCACTGATGTAAAAATTTTAGTGACAAAAAGATAAAATAGAATTCATATAAGCTTATCATTTTTCATTATTTGTTCATTTTAATTTTCCATTTTAAATTATGTTTCTGCACATATTTTTTCTTCTAATATATGGTTTGATTGAATACTAATGATTTTTAACATGTAAAACTTTCTTGAGAAACAGATAAAAGTTACGTCTTTGTGATCAGATTTGGCACTTTGAATTGAGATCTGGATTTGTACTATGCTCTCCTTACTTTATTTCTTTCTTGGGCAGTGGAGGGGGCTCTAGTTCTAAGATTTTAACTTAGGTTTAATTGAATACAACCTCATTAGAATCTAAAAAAAGACTTCTATAATTTTTATGACTTATTAATAGCGAACACCACTATTATCATATCCATATGACTCTGATTTGTTTTTGAAAGAATGTGAGATTGAATTATGAAACTTAATTTCTTATTTCTATCAATAGCATTTTTTTATGATTTCATTCCTTGCTAAAGGTTGAATCTTTACTTACATTCTGAATTTTAGTTAATAATGCTGTAAGATCACCATGAATTTTTAATAATAGCACTGTTTTGCTTCCAGGCATCCAGACCCAATACATCCATCACCTTGATCTCTTTTTTCTTTTACTTGTCATATCTGGACAGTGATGAAAGACCCAAATTTCCCTTTAAGATGTTTCCTAAATTTTACTTCCTTTCCTTTTCTAGGGTCAACACTGTAGTTCACAGGTATATTTTGTCATATCTAAGCAATTGGGGGGTATTTAGACTGGTTATTTATACTTAGCCTTACTTTTTTTCCTCCATAATTTTTTTTTCTCCCTCATTTAATGAAATTCAAATTCCTTATCTCAAGGTGAACAGGATTTTTTGTTTCTGACATTTAATAATCAGGTTTCTTTTTTTTTTTTTTGCTTTTCCTTTTTCTTTCAGTCATTAGCATTTAATGCAGTTGATCATTTATTGTTTCTTGAAATAATGTCTCCATTTGACTGTCAGGCAAATATTTTCTGAAAACTTAACCTCTCCTATGCATTTTGGACAGCTGTTTTCCAGTTTCACATGCTGCTTCCTTCCATCTCTCAGAACTCTAAATATTTGAGTGCAATTGGGTTTCATGCCGGCTGTTTTATCTTTTTCTCAGTTTTAGATGATCTTATGTATTCCAGTGACTTCACGTCTCATACATATGCTGACAACTCCCAGTTTTATATCCCCCATCTCAGCTCTCCTCCTCTATCCTAGCATGGTGCCCATACAAATGTTTTTCATATCTCTCCACTTCACTATCTAGTAAATAAATCACACTTTATATGTCACAGTTCCAGTCATCTAAATTCCTTGACTTTCCCTTAATCCATCTTCTTTATTTAGTAAATCTCAACATCCTTCCAATTTCTTTGCATTATCAGCTGTGAAATCATAATTTTTCTTATCTTGTACTCTGTATATCAAATATGAACTAATGAATACATCTGTACATTCAAGATACATGCCTAATTTAATATTTTCATACTATTGAGATTCCATCATCATAGTCCAAATCACTATCATATATAAATTCCCCTTTCACCCAAATTTTTGGCTTTCATCTTTGCTCCCTTACAAGTCATGATCTGAAACATGAGTTAGAACTTGTCATGTCTAACTATACTAACCTGCAATGGTCACCTTTTAGTAAAAGAAACAAAGATAAAATAAAATAAGACAAAATAAAAATAAAATAACTATTATAATCTGCCTATTCTCTATTTTGTCACTCTATTAATCAGGATTCTTCAGAGGAAAAGAAGCAATAGGATGGCTGGATGGTTGGATGGATGGTTGGGTGGATGGATATAGAAGAAGTGATTTATTAGGGGAGTGAGCTTACATGATTACGGAATCTGAGAAGTTTCGCTTTGTGCCACTTGACCACTGGCAACTAAGGAAGCTGATAGGGTGGCTCAGTACTTTAAGCCAGGGGAGCCTGCACAGTAACTCTCAGTTTTGGGCCAGAGGTCTGAGAAACTAGAAGGGTGCTCCTGTCCATCCTGGATTCTGAAGGCCAAGAAAAAGAGAAGATGAGTGCCCCCGCTCCAGAGGAGGTGGTGAATTTGCCTTCCCTCTGCTTTTTTAGTTCTTTCCAGAACCTCAGCCAGTTGGATGGAGCTGCTTATGTTTAGTGAGGGCTGATCTTCCTTAGTCCCCTAATTCAAATGCCCATTTTCCCAGAAACACCATCACAGCCATGCCCAGAAATACTGCTTTAACAGCTGAGTATTTCTCAATCCAGTCAGGTTGACATCTAAAATTTGATATCACACATTTTGGACTCATTCCCAACCATTCACCATCACTCCCTTCATTTTTCACTGCATCCATCACACTGTCTCCCATGCTTTTTTTTAATTAAAATTTCCACTTCTTGCTTTTCCTTGAGATGTCCACTTATGTTCCTTTTACTTAATCTTTCCAAAGAAATCAATATGATTGACCTCATAATTTCACTGAGGTTATCTTTTTCAGTGTCACCTAATTACATAAAATAGTACTCTCTTGCACTCTATTATAGTAAACCTTCATTTCCTTTATATAATTTATCGCTGCTTAGTAAAACATATGATAATTTTTATTTTTTATTGATTATAATTCTATATAATAATAAATGCTTATAAAAGCAACTTTGATTTTTTTCACAGTTTCCTAGAATTGGTAGGTATTCAAAAGTTACTTTTTTCAGGGCGGGTGAGATGGCTCAGTGGCATAAGCGCCTGCCTTGCAAGCGTGAAGACCCGAGTTTGACTCCCGGATCCCACATACGAAAAAGGGGCCGGTGATATCGCTCAGCGGCACGGGTGCCTGTTGGTGCGCGAGGTCCTGAGGTCGACCCCCCGGTACCCACAAAAAAAAAGTTACTTTTTTCAATAAATGAATGAAATACACTGTTTTTCTAGTCCCTATAGTTTAAGTTTGTCTACCAGACTTTTGAAAACATTTTTGAAAGCATTTTCTTATCATGAAGCTCCTGTGAAATGTTGTCAGCTAGAGATAATCACACAATTTTGTTTAAAACTGAAAGTAATCCATAAACCCTTACTAATTTTTATTGCCTTCTATAATTACAAACCCACAAAGCCTCCACACACAGATCTTTACTTGTTCCACACAGATTAAACAAGAAAATAGATATATGAAAGCTACTAAACAATGACACTTCTATTTATTTACTCTTTAGTTATTCTTATTCAAATTTCAAAGCTATTCTAAGTGTCCAGATGAGTGATAGTATGTTACATGAATCAGAGAAGATCAATGAAAATAGAGAAATAGATGCAGACTCAAGTAATATTTTGAGAGCTGAATTAAATTTATTTGGCACTTGTAATTCAACATTGTTTTCATGCTGATTGCTTTTATAGTTTGTTATCAGGCAGAAAAATTTTATGTTATATAAAGATCAAAGATACAACAAACAAAAACATTGGAGAAATTTTAAAAATACATTTCTTTTTTTTTTTTTTTTTTTTTTTTTTTTTGTGGGTACCGGGGGTCGACCTCAGGACCTTGAGCGCCAGCAGGCGCCCGTGCCGCTGAGCGATATCACCGGCCCCTTTTTCGTATGTGGGTTCCGGGAGTCGAACTTGGGCCCTCGCGCTTGCCGGGCAGGCGCTTAAGCCGCTGAGCCATCTCACCGGCCCAAAAAAATACATTTCTTGAAATATCTAAAGTACATATTTTTACAATTAGTTCTAAGTTCTGATAACAGAAAATATGCACCAAGTAATTATTCAATATGTACTATAAGTAGAATTATTTCTAAATTCAGATACTATAGAAAATAATTATTCACTAAGTAGTTACTCAATATGTACTATAAGCCAAATGGTATGCTAGTCATCATAGAATGATGATATCTATGTACATTTCTGATTGCCACCTGTTCCTTTTATTAAATGTCGTTCTCATAGCCTAAAACCATGTTTAAGCTTAACAAACATTGCTAATTCGCTTTTCTGAAGTCTCACTCCTGTTTGGTCTCTCTAAATGTGCATGCGTGAATGTATATTTCGTTACATACTCATCTTCATTGATGAGTACCCTATTCTTTCTTGGGAGGAAATAAAAGTTACTCCTGTAATTTTTTAATATTTTAGATTTTCCTACCTAAGTAGGACTTTCTTGGGAATATTGAAATTTTTAACTTATTAGATCAAATTTCCTTCTATGCTTTTAACATGTAGAGTGCTAACTAGTTTGTAGTTATTTGCATAAAACAATCATTTCCTATCAAATTCAAGATGATAGCCTCTAGTGTCCTTGTGTTTGAATTCCCATTGCCTTCTTGTTTCCCCCAAAGACTTTTTTTTTTTTTGTGGGTACCGGGGGTTGACCTCAGGACCTCGTGCACCAGCAAGTGCCCATGCTGCTGAGCGATATCACTGGCCCTTTTTTCATATGTGGGTTCCAGGAGTCGAACTCGGGCCCTCGCGTTTGCCAGGCAGGCGTTTATGCCGCTGAGCCATCTCACCGGCCCGCCTGTCTACTTGTATTTCATGTTTTCATATGTTTTATGTTTTTATATTCCACATATGCCAGAAAGACTCTTGTAATAAATCCTACTGTAGGAAAATCTCATTGTAGTGAGTGTGTGCACTAATATAAAATTATTCTTTGCTTACTTTCTCTATATTTTAATTTTAGTTAAGTATACCCTAATCTTGTTGAATTGTTTCATTTTCCTTTGCTCAATATTCTTTCCATATTTCCAGAGTTTTCTCTTTTTCTTGCGCTGCTAGTAATATAGATTAAATTCAGATTTTTTTTTTCTACAGTACTTAGGATAGTACTCAATTTTGTTAGGTGTTTTTTTCATTTTCTTGTTATCTGGCCATCAACTCCTCTAATTTTTTTCTATTTCTACTTTGTGTTGCACTTTGACATTTTCACGCAACTTCTTAAAATGTTTACACATTTTGAAACACTAAATATATTACTTTTTTATCTTCATGATCACACCCTCTCCTGTAATTAATTGTCAGACTTTTAAAAATATTCTCTGCTTGCCTCTTGGGTCTAATGTGCATCTTTCCTTCAGTGTACTCTCGTAGTCTGAGAAATGCACACATTTAAACTCATTAGATCCTTATCTGAATGGTTCAAGCAGCCAGAGTAAAACATATTACAATATAGAATTAAATAATTTTCTGAGGGAAATTATGGTAGGAATCAAATTGGTTCCACATTTAATCCATACAAGTTATCATTCTCTGGAAAATTTAAGCATAGACTTTCTAACATTAAAAAGGGCAACAACAGGATTGAAAAGTTTGCTTGAAAATATTAAGCAAGTGATATTACTTTGGTAAATAATCAATATTAATCTAAGAAAACTGTAAAAAGAAATAGTGGTTGAAATATATGCTCTGAAGTCAGAATGTGAGTTCAAAAATTCACCTTCACTTCTAAGTGTATGATCTTGGGTAAATCATTAACTCTCATTGGAGTAAATTTTATTAATCCAACGATAATAATAATTTCAAACAAAGTTGCTATAAGAAAAATTAACAAATCCTAACCTTTGTCTTATCGGCAAGTTTTAAAAGTTTAGAAACATATAAAAATCGAGATTGGGATATTCAGTGTTCAGAAAATGTGCTCATGGTGTAGCATTGAATATTGTGTTTGAGTGCACTAAGGCCACCTTTTTGTTATACTTCTCAGGTGCAATTAGAGATTGACATGCTGGGAGGTACCACAGTCACAGCTGGAAGTCTAAGATACCTGGAAATGTGCATGCATTGGAGAATATTGCAATCTGTTTTGCTAGTACATTTTAAAATATTGATGTTAGCAAAAAAATAAAAACAAACAAAAAATATACATGGCTGCTTCCAGCTGAACTTGAGTTGGAAATATAATGCTGCATTAAATATCCAATAACTAAACTTTATTATTCTCTTCAGTGTGAAATAGGAATTAAGTAGATGCAGTGATTGGTGCAGATGTTAATAAAAATAGCTCAGACAGGCAACTGAGCATGGTAAATGGATATTAAAAATAAAAGGTAGAACTGTTTTCCTATAAGAGTCTTTGTGTTTCTTAATTATGTACTTTACAGTGTGTATCACAAGGGTGAATTTTGCTTAATAGAAAATAAATTAACATTCACAAGATAGGGAAATTAATGCTAAGTTGGATAATTCAACATTCTAGAGTTGACAAGCCTTTTTGGAGATGTTGGGAAATTAAGGAATTAAGCCAGGTGAAATGGAGATGTAAATGACCTGCAAGTTGGTAGAAAAAGAGAACATATTCAATGGGACTGATATTATAGGTGACTGCCTACATCGTGAATAGAGCATTAATGTTTCCTTCCGTTGACCCGGTTGGATTAGTCACGAGCCATGGGTTTTGATTCCCTAAATGGAGTGGATAGAGAGGTTGGCGATAGTAGAATCTCGTTTATGTTCAAAACGGGGAAGTGGCCTTTACTTGATGGTAGTGATTATCAATATAATTCCCACATAGGGATTCTTAAATGCTACCAAGAAAACCAAGTCATCAGCCATTTAGGTTAAAAAACTGAGGTAATGAAAAATTCAAAATATATCATTCAATATGTCCTAAAATCTTTCCTTTGAAAGATTTCATACTTTAGAAATTTAAGGCTATAAGATATCAACTGCAAATGCATATCTATCTGACCACAGTGATAACAAATATAACTATATGTATTTTAGGGAATTTTAGGCTATATTTAATGTATTTTGTAAAAAAAAACTGAGTATGCCACAAATAATTCCTTTTTGTTTTCACTTATCATTAATTTAAATTTTTGTTCTCAATAATTCATACATATATTTTTGAATTGTGCGATTATGTAAAAGGCCAACGTTGATAATTGATCCATTAAATTTCAACTACTAAATCACATTGTATATTCCAATTTCATGGTGACAAAATAGTACAAAAGACAGTTTTATTTTGATTTGATGTTAACCTGCTTGCATTTAACCCAAAATTTCAAAACAAAAGAAATTATTACGAGGCTAGTTATACTTGTGGTAGTTCTCATTATGATATTCTAAGCAAATTAAATTAAACCGGACAAAGTTTTATATATTTTCTAGAAATAGTTCTTGAGACTGAATTCTATGTATCCTGAAAAAGAGGATATATAGATGGCATTCCACAGATTTATAGTAGACTTTCAGCAAGATAAGAAATGTGATAGCATGGATGATGCCAAAGGGAGATCTCTTCCTCTACCACTACTCTCCAGGTGTGCAACAGGCTTCAGGTATTTTGGAAGAGAACGACACATACTGCCACTAAATTGAAAAAGTTTCATGCAAAATGCCTATCAAACTGGCTACCATACAATGAAGTATATGGAATTCAAGAATATCATTTTAATTGTTTGATTTTAGACAAATTTATTTAGTATATTCAGACAAATTATTTAATCTGTCTTTATGAAATAAGGATAATGAAAATACCTATCTGAAAATTTTACATTTTACATTTAAAAATTTTACATTTTAGATAGCTCCTGTAAGACATTAAAATGCTGCTAAGTACATACAGAGTCATTGCTAAATTGTTAGTAATTATTTTTAGTGAACTTGAATTCCATGGCATTTCTCAGTCTCCTATGTGATGTGTCTTCTCTGCTCAGCATTATCCCTTTGGAAAGTCTTTTCTGACAGCTTGAAACTGAGTTGCACTTCCCTCTTTCCACTCAACAGACACTCTCTTCTCCTATGTGACACTACTGTGTTATATTTTGACTTGTGTGTCTGCCTTATTAATTCATGAGTCTCTTCAAAATAAATCTGTGGCCTTTATATGGTTTAGATTTCCATCTCCGTTTCAGCATTGTTTAAGCTTGAAACTGATTAGGTACAACTTTGCAGTATATTACACTTCACAATTAAGTTTATTTTGTTTATAACTCTGCATATTTCCCCCTACATAAAATATTTCTTTTTTTCTTTAAGTTAAACATGTTCTTTTACCATGCATAATGAGATGGCATGTAATTTGTTTCTTTCCTGGTAAACACAGGAGGCAAAATTGTCATTTCAAATATATCTGGAAACAATCAACTATCTACAGGATTACTCTCAGTGGTAGTAACTTAGGGCTTCACAGTGAGAATGAGGTTCAGAGCTTATTAGAAAGGCCAAGTGCTTTCCAGAATTGCTTTGCATTCTTTATGCAGCTTTTTCTCATATAGTGCAGCCCAAATGACTCCTACTAATTGCAAGCCTGTAGCTGTTTTATCAGAGCTATATAGAACCCCTATTCAAAGCTTTCTTGCCTTTTTAACTTCAAATAAAGTTAACTCTTCTACTTTCAGCTACTTGAGTTTAAGGGATAAACTTTGGCAGTGAGCAGTAATGACTTAATCAGCACATATATGATGCTATTTGCAGTTAGTGAGAAATTAGGGAAATAGTCCTAACGAGGTAAAAGATCAGACCTACAAGAAAAAAATAATGAGTCAAGTATAACATGATAACATGCAAAAAAGAATAAAAAAAAAACTGGCCATTCCCTAATTCTAGATAAAGATAAAGGCAAGGAGAAGGAATTTAACTGCACTAGTGTGAGATACAAGACCAAATCCAAGATCCCTTCCTTTATACTGACATTGGCTAATGGACATTGGACATGACAAAGATAAATGAGATTGGACACTTATGGAATGCATGACACAAAGCAGAAGATGGAAAGATTACAAAGTTCTAGAAAAACACAGATGCATGAACTAATTGCTCATCCAAAGAGATCAAAATAAGAAAAAAACCCTCATAGAATAGATGGCATTCCATCTGCTCCAGGAATGGTAAGTAGTGGTTACTCGGTGACTGAGAAGAGGAACTCATTCCAGATACAGAGGGAAATAGTTATCACCTCAAATTGCATCAATATTTATAGAGACATATTAGGTCTTGATTTTCTTTTAAAATTAAGGAGTCTTTTATTGGGGGGGATCTAATAGTTTTGAGTTCTTTATGTATTCTAGATATCAGTGCTCTGTCCAAGGATGGTCTGGTGAATTTTTCCCAGTCTGTAGGTTGTATCTTCAGTCTGTGAGTTATTTCTTTTTGCTGTGTAGGAAGTTTCTACTTGATATAATCTCATTTGTTTATTCTTGATATTATTTCTTGTGAATCTGGGGTTCTAATCAGGAAGTCCTTGCCTATGCTGGGTCTTTAGGGGTTTTCACTTCTCAGAAGAGGAAGTGCATATGGCCAATACCTACATGAAAAAATGTTCAACATCGCTGGTCATTAGGGAAATGCAAATTAAAACAGCACTGTGATTCTATCTTTGTGTGTGTGTGTGTGAGGGTGGGTGGGTGGGAACCAGGAGTCGACCTCAGGACCTTGTGCTTGCCAGCAAGCACTTGTGCCGCTGAGCAATATCACCGGCCCTTTTTTTCCATTATGTGGGTAACGGGAGTTGAACTCAGGACCTTGAGCTTTCCAGGCAGGTGCTTATGTCGCTGAGCTATCCCACCAGCCCCTGAGTTTTCTATCTTACTCCAGAAAGAATGACTAACATCAAGAAATCAAATAATAACCAATGTTGGAGAGGCCGTGTGGAAAAAGGACCGCAACTATATTGTTGGTGTGGGAATGTAAATTAGTACAATCATTGTGGATATCATCATGCAGATTCCTCAAAAAACAAAAAATAGAAATTCCATTTGACCCTGCCATTTTCCTTCTATGTATCTTCCTGAAAGATTCAAAGACATATATTACTATGATACATGCATACCCATGTTTACAACAGCACAATTCATAATAGCTAAATCTTGGAAGTGGCCTATATGTTCATCAACAGATAAATAGACAAAGAAAATGTATTTATTCATGATAGAATACTAGTCTGCCATAAAGAAGAATGAACTTTTTAGGAAAATGGATGCACCTTGACAGCATAATATTAAGTGAAGTAACTCAGACATACGAGCTTAAATATCATATGGTTTCTCTTATATGAAAAATTATATATATGTAATGAAGTATGAAACAAAAGATAGGTAATGAATAGGAAAAAAAGACATAGAAAAATTATCATATTCCAACATGGACAATGTTTTCTGGCCTATTAGTCTATTTTTAATCTGTGTATGTGATAATTAACTTTATAGAGCCTTAAAAGATAAATAAATGAATTTGATGTTTGCAAAATAAAATGGGGATAGAGGGAAGGAAAAAGAAAGAATCAAAATGTGTTCTGTACATGTACCAATCCCTTAATCATCATGTACTGCAAACGTGCACTGATAAAATTTTTTAAAAATAAAGAAATTTAATTACCACAGTGCGTAGCAGTTAAACAGAATAATGAAATTTGTTTTGGCACATTGGGTCATGTATAAAACATACTTTACTTTGATTATTTTCATTCCCTTGCCTTATTACCCCATTTTGACAGAACAAAGAACTGGAAAGCCTAAGCCTTGGAGACATTAAGATCAACCATGTCAGCCAGCTCTGGAGTGCCTGAACTGAAAGCTGTAGATTTCTTGTATGTGATACATTCACTTTCAGTGGTGAAAAGTGAATTTTTTTCTGTTCTATGCAACCAAATGAAATCTTAAGTATTACAATCAGCTTATCTCTTAATTTTCTGTTTGTCCGCTTAGCTGTTGTTCCTCATTCTCAGTATTTTTGAGCTCCGATTTTTGCCAGCCTTTTAAAATTTTTATTTATTTATTTTTAACACATACGGTAGGAAATAATGGAATTCACTATATTTCCCTACAGTCATACATGCTGCATTGTTAACGCCCATCTATCCTTTTATTCTTCCCTATCCCCTTCCACTCCAATACACTTACCATTGTCTATTACCCTGTCTTCTGTTTTCAGGTTGATATTTATTTTTAGTTTCTACATTTCAACACTTGTCTTTCTGTGTCTTCCTTGTCATACTTAACATTATATCTTCCAGTTCTATGCATGGCTAATGGTACTGAGCACTTTTTTCATGTATCTATTACCCATTGCTGTTTCTTCTTTTGATAAGTGTCCATTCAGATCTTCTGCCCTATTTTTACTATGAGTACTTTTTCAGTTTTCTGGATAGTAATTCACTGTAAGAGACATAGCTGGCAAATACGTTCTCCCGTTCTGTAGAATGACTCTTCCCTCTGTGGTGTTGCCTTGGTTATCCAGAAGCTTTTCGGTGAGATGCAACACCATCTGTCCGTGTTTGCTTTCACTGCTTGCAGCAATATCTTGAAGCATTGACCCTATGTTTTTTTTTTTTTTTCCTCAGATTAAGAGTTTCGTGTCTTACATTGAAATCTTCGATCCATTTTGAGTTGTTATTTGTATAGGCTGAGAAATAGGGGTTAAATCTGCGTGTAAATCTCACTTTCCAAAGCCATTTGTTTAAAAGCTATTCTTTCTCCATATATGCTTTGACACCTTCAGTGAGGAACATTTGGTTGCAGAAGTGTGGGTTTATTTCTAGTTTCTCTATTCTGTTCCTTTGACTTATATGTCTCTTTTTACACCAAAACCAGATTGTTTTTGTTACTATGGCTCAGTAGTGTGCCTTGAAATTTGATATTGTGATGCTTTCTACTTCATTCTTTTTGCAAAAAATTATTTTGGCTCTTTAGATCTCTGTGTTTCACATATAAATTAAAGTATTTTTTTCTATTTCTGTGAAGAATGTCATTGGTATGTTGGTAAGGATTGCATTTCATTTACAGACAGTTTTAGTATTATGTACATTTTAATAATATTAATTTTTCTAATCTGTAAACCTGAAAACTTTTAGTGTCCTCTTCGGTTTCTTTTTTCAGTGTGTGTAATGTTAATTGCAGAGGTCTCTCATTTTATAGGCCAATTTTTTTTTGTGTGTGTGGGTACCGGGGGGTCGACCTCAGGACCTCGCGCACCAACAGGCACCTGTGCCACTGAGCGATATCACCGGCCCCTTTTTCGTATGTGGGTTCCGGGAGTCGAACTCGGGCCCTCGCGCTTGCAAGGCAGGCGCTTACGCCACTGAGCCATCTCACCGGCCCTGTTAGGTCAATTTGATCCCAGGTATTTTACTTTTTGTGTATCATTATTGTAAGATTGTTTCATGATTTTTTTTCTCAGCAAGTTCATTATTATTGTACAGAAAAACTACTGATATTTGTGTGTTGAATTTGTATCCTGCTGCACTAGTAAATTAATTTATCTGTTTTAGTAACTTTTGGTGGAATTTTAGAAAGTCTTTTTTTTTCTATTAAACAAATTATATCATCTGTAAACAGGAATAATTTGAAGTTTTTTATTCTCTTACAGGTTTCCATCTAAAATGTTCCCAAAAGGCTCATGTGTATGAAAGAGAGTGCTGGTGACAGTACCATGCTCACCAGTGGATTCATCTGTTAATGTGTTCAGTAGCTGTATGTGCTCTTAGGAGATGGAGACTGGTTGGAGGTGGATCACTGAGGCTGTGTCTTCGAAGGGCATATGGCTGCGTCTTGTCCCTGGCTCGTCCTTCTCTCTCTGCTTCTTGGCTGCCGTGGGTTGATGCACATTTTTCTCCACCATGCTCCTCTGCCACACTGTTGTGCCTTGGAACCAATTGATCACGGACTGAAACTGTGAACCAAATAAACATCTCTTCCTTCAAATTGAGGTATTTTTGTCCTGGTGATTGGAGAGTGGCTAAGACCCTTCCCTATTTGTTTGCCGTTTAGTTCATCTCTTGCCTGATTGCTCTGCCTAAACTTTGTAGTACTCTACTTAGTAAGAGCTGTGACAGGGAACATCTTTGTGTTGCTCCTGATCATAGGGAAAATACTTTCAGTTTTTTCTATTTAGTATCGTTTCGGCAATCAGTTTGTTATGTATAGCTTTTATTAGGTGAGTTATAATCCTTCTATATAAAATTTGCTCAGGGCTTTAAAGAAAGGGATGGTGAATTTTATTAAGTTATTTTCTGCATTCATTGAGGTGATTTATATTTTTTTAATATTTATTTTTATTAGTACATATTTGCAGTTCATATGATTACATTGCTCTTGGGGAGTTTGTTCATGTAGATAACACGCCTTACATTTTTATACATCTGTTTCTCCTTCCATCTCCCTCCATCTCTTTGTTTCTTTCTGTTTTGCAAAACCTGTAGATCTCTATTTATTTTATCTATCTTTTATTTTTCTCTTTTTATATTTAGTGTTTCTCATAAAAGAGAAACCATGTGATATTTATACCTTTATATCTGATTTAGTTTTCTTAACATTGTGGTCTCAAGATGCATTCATTTTCCTATAAATGAGTCATTTATCCTTCTTTATGCCAGAATAGTAATCCACTGTGTATAACTACCACATTTTCAGTATCCACTTATCTGTTGATGGACATTTAGGCCTCGTGTGATTTCTATGCTGCATTATGTTAATGTAAAGCATTGTGTTTATTGGTTTGTATATTGGGAGATACACTTGCATCCCCAGAATAATATCAACTTGAGCACAGTATATGAAATTTTTTATATACCATCAAGTTATTTGCTAGTACATTGTTGAGAAATTTTCCATCTGTGATCATCAGGGACATTTGTCTACAGTTTTCTTTATTTGTTGTGTCCTTGCCAGGTTTTGGTAACAGTGCGATGTTGGGCTCACTCTGAAGGATGGTCATACTGGGTGTAGCAATCTTGGTCAGAGGCTTTTTTTTTTTTTCCCAAGACTTGTAATACATCATCCCATGCCCTCCTGTCCTTCAGAGTTTCTACTGAGAAATCTTCATTTAGTCCTTAGATGTGATTTGGCACTTTCCTATTGCAGAATTTAAAGTTTTCTTTGTCCTTTACTTTTGAAAGTTTTAATTATAATCTATCACATAGATCTTTTCTGGTCATGTCTATCTAGGTTCCTTTAGGACTACTTTACCTAGATGTCCCAGTATTAGGAACGTTTTATGCTATCATTTCTTTGAATAAATTTTCTATTGTCTAAGCCGTTATTTCTTCCCTTTCAAATATGGTAATGATAAAGACACTTGATCATTCAATGACGTCTTGAAGATATTGTATAATGTAATCATTCTCTTCTTCTCTCATTTTCTCTATTTCTGTCTAAATGAGGTATGGGAAAGAGCTGTCTTGAGGCTCTGATGTTCTTTCTTCTGCTTGACCTAGTTTGCTGTTGAGGTTTTTAATTGACTTTTTTTTTTTTTTTGTGGGTACCGGGGGACGACCTCAGGACCTCACGCGCCAACAGGCACCCGTGCCGCTGAGCGATATCACCGGCCCCTTTTTCGTATGTGGGTTCCAGGAGTCGAACTCGGGCCTTCGCGCTTGCAAGGCAGGCGCTTAAGCCGCTGAGCCGTCTCACCGGCCCAACTTTTTAATTTGACTTATTGAGCTCCTTTTTAAGATTTCTGATTGGTTTCCTTTTTTAAACTTTCTATATCTTTGCTGCGATCCATTCAAATTCTGCAATATCATCTTAATTTTATTTAACTATCTGTATTCTCTCAGATTTAATTTTTTTAAACAGTATTCTTTTTAATTCTTTATAAGGCATTTCATCCAATTCTGTAAATTTGAAATCTGTTACTAGAGAGTTATGATCTATAGGAGATATCATATTACTATGTTTTTTCATGGTTCTTGTGTTCTTATTTTGAGTTTTACACATGTAGGGAATGGATAGGTCTACCACTCTTCTGGGATGGCTACTAAGTTTGTCATCTAAAACATCTCCCCAAAAGCTCTTTTTGTTGAATCATTCATTGCCAGCTGATGAGCTATTAAGTGGATAGATGTTGAAGTTTCTAACTTAATCAGTGCCTCCATCCATTGATGGGATCATAATTTTATGGCATTAATGGGCAGTAGCAAAAACAGGAAGTGAGGTCGAGTTGAAAGGAATGGATCCTGGGTGCCTGCACTTGTCAGCAAATGTTGTTAATTCTCCTCACTGCTATTGGGTAGTGATACCATAAAGTCCTAACCAACTGTGTACACCTGAGGATATGTCAAAGGCTAGTGGTTTTCTGCAAAGAATGTTTTAATTTAATTTTATTTTTTAATCTGTAGCTCCTCCCAGAGATTGTGAAGAAGTGAGTTATGGCTGGATCCAGGCAAAATTCCTATGGAATGAGGTTGTCACAAGAGCAAGCAAGAGCAGAAAGCAGTTTGCTTCTGACAGAATTTTTCTCTATACTTTCTTAGGTTTTGTGCCCCAGTGCCAAGGCCACAAGCAGATCTGCTGCCTTGCTAAATATTACCTGCTGCATGCCGTTCTGAGTAAGGAAGCAGTAGAACCTCAGGGTTTTTTTTTTTTTTTCTGTCCTGTTGGTGACAGGCACATATGTGGGGCTAGGAAAGGTGTGTCAGAATCAGTGCAGCCACCTTCTGTCTTGGCAGCCAGGAGAAAACTAGAGGCAACTGGAAGCATCCTATGGGGGGTAGGCTTCCTGTTCTTGATGACATTGTCCTTTGTTTCTCACAATGACACAACACCCATTGTCCACCGTGTGGAATTCTTGGTGGATTATGTCACCGTCATTCTTCTGCACCTCATGAGACAGCCGCTCTGTGATCCAGTGCAATGCAGTGTCTTTGGGGTTTCAGATACACAGATAAACAGGTGTTTCTGACTCCTGTGGCAGCTCCAATTCAGACAACAGCTCCCTCCTCACGCTGGTTCCTTTGTACAGCAACCTGGTTCACTGGAAGATGATGTGAATTATTTTGCCAAAGCCAGAGTATTGTTCCGAATTTAGGCTTGTTATCCACTTCGTCTGTAAGCCTGGAAGACTAAAAACTTTCCAATGCTGGATCGCCAGCATTTCTTTCACCTTTATGTCTGAGAGGGGAGGCCACCCCCTCCCAGCAGTGGAGCTGCAGGTGATAGTTTATTTTGTTTCTCGAGCGATGCTGCTGTTTCAGGTCTCTAGATTTTACAAGGTCTCCATTTTTCTACTGTTGCGTTTCAGTGTTCTCAAATGGTCACTAATTCAATATGCAGCTATTGTTTTGCAGCAACAATATTGCTGTCATTGTTTCTGGAGGAACAGGTGAGTGCTGGATGCCTCTATTCTGCCATTGTGCTGACCTGCCCTACAATTCTCCTCACTCTTGGCATTTGCTTGTCTTGGTGGATTTTAACCTCCTGTGCCCATTGCTTAATTTATACGGGTCTTCAAATTATATCTGCTTTTTTTTTCCATTTTACCTCCCTTTTATAGGGCGATAATTCATAAAATAATATCTTTTAGCCAAGCTTTTGCTATCAGATACACATATAGTGTACAAAATTGCTAAATAGAGAGATCTCAGTATCTTACTGTCAAGAAAAATCAGCATTCTCAAAATTGACCTCAGTATCATTATCTAATTCATCTCAAAAGATTCATTCAGGGATTTTTTTTCTATTTCAAATAGTGTTATTGCCATGTAAACAATAACCAAACAAAAATTGTGTAAGTTAGTCTAAATATATTTTCCTTTAATGTCTGTATATCAATTTGATATAAATTCTTTGGATTATGTCTTTGATCTACTCACATGGTCAAGCCATATTCCTTTATTTAATAATTATATTTTAACATAAAAGAAACAAATATGTGTTTTTGGATACACGTCCTCTCCATTTTCAATTAAGAAAATATAATATTTGCCAAACTATAATCTCACAAAAGTGGAAACATCATCTTGCATACTTGCCCTAGTCAACAAATTATGATTTATTGTAAAAAGTTGGATAATTACCTCAAGTTCCCCTAAGCTGGACGATGTTTACTCCCTGAAGGAAGAAAAAAAAAAGCAAAAAGCAAATAAATTAAAGGTAAATTCTTCAATTCCTATGTTAAGATTAAGAGGCTGAGAAATTGCTATATAATTATAAGAAATAAAGAAGAAAATTCTGTATTCTTAATGACTGGGCAATTCTTTTTTTTTTTTTTTTTTGTGGGTTCCAGGGCTCGACCTCAGGACCTCCTGTGCCAGCAGGCCACTGAGCGATATCACCTGCCCTTTTTTCATATGTGGGTTCCGGGAGTTGAACTTGGGCCCTTGTGCTTGCCGGGCAGGTGCTTATGCCGCTGAGCCATCTCACCGGCTCAACTGGGCAATTCTTGATGACTCTGTGAAAACATAATCATAAGAAACCCAAGTAGTATGCAAGTAACAACTTGAGCAAATCTCCAGAAAAAAGTAGGGACAAGACATCTTGCAGTGCTTATAAAACAAAAGTTTTTGTCCTTTTATAGTTTCTTCTCTCATACGAACTGTGTTATATCCCCATAAGACTTCTCTTGCATCTCCACACATAATCTTACAACAAATTCTTCCTTACTGAAGGGAGCTTGTGTATATTTCTGTTTCTTTTCATCAGGAGAGTTCTGCTCAAATGTCCTAATAATACTTAAGAGCAAACTTGCCAATGGGAACACCACCTTCACTGAAAAGATACTCTCCATCTCATTCAGAGATCCTCTTATATCTTTTAGCATCTTGATATTGAATAACATGCTGCATCCAAAATAATTTAACAATTTTTAGAAGAATTTGAACGTTCCTAACATCTTAGAAGATAATCACTGTTAGTTCCATTTCCTTGTTCTCCATTCCTACCAGCCATGTCTAAAATAAATGGAATAAAGCAATTAAATGGAGAGTAAGCCACTGCCAAAAACAAAATAAAACAAAAAACCTTGAGAAAAAGGAGGTGCAAATGACAAACCAGTGGCTCTAAACAAATATCAGTATAAAATGTTGCTGCTTAACATCTGTTAAGATGTAAAGCTGGGTAAATTTGGAAGAAAAACCCATTGTTTAAGAAAATATTTATTGTTACTGTAAAAATGCATATCTTACTACATTATACTATTATTTTCTTCAGGTGTTCTAACTAAACCACAACATCATGGACAAGTCTAAAGAAGTGAGAATGATATTCAGATAAGCAAAATGCATGATCCGGTCATTGTACCCTGTACCTGAATTTGTATAAATCATAGATAGGAGAAACATAGGTCCTATTAGAGGACTGTTCTATGTGATGCCATACAAGATTGATGTGAGCACCATCATTGCTATTTCTTGACAATCAGGAAATAGGTTGTTTTGATTAATAGATTGTATATTTAAGGAAAATGTTGCTGTATGTTTCCAACCCAGATAGAAACTTAACATTCTTTTGATGACAATGGAAGCA
Source organism: Erethizon dorsatum (assembly GCA_028451465.1). NCBI lineage: Eukaryota > Metazoa > Chordata > Mammalia > Rodentia > Erethizontidae > Erethizon > Erethizon dorsatum. Next base: position 17,377,405 of record CM051824.1, read on the forward strand.
CTTCATCATCCAGTACAGGTGTTTGCTTACTGTTTGGAGCAAAATTATCATTCCTGTATACTATAGAGCAAGGAAATGCTCAACAATAAGGTTCTATTTTGTCAAGTCCTATGTAACCTATTTTCAGTATTTCACAGATAACAAGTTTGGGAAGCCCGGATCTTATGAAAAGTTCAGACAAACAGGTATAATGAGATTTAATATTGAAAAGGAAATGCAAGGTTCATCATTCTGTTCACTTCAACTAAAATAGCATATTTTCATATGTTTTTTTTGTTAGATATTCAGAACTGTTAGTGGGAGGCAAGGCGAGCTTAGCAGACAAGCATATCTCATCCCTTCCAGTTGCTTATAAATTAGTTGAGATAATAAAAGATCTATAATATAATTCTGAAATATTTTGCACAAAGTATTAGAGCTCTTATTGTTGTTTGTAGAGCACCACCTCTGGTTTGCAAAGATAGAATAAAATAAATAACTTTTTTCTAAAGAATAAGTCCTTTTACATGTCCAAATATAATACTAACTTTTTTTTTTTGAAGCTGCAATCCTATATCAAGTGAAGTGCACAAGCTCATAATTCTTTTTTAAGCGCAAAAGATTCAATCTGGGGCATTGTCTCAACTTCCTGAAATATTCTACCAGATTTTTTTCTCAGATCCTATCTAGTACTCTTATCAGTATTTTTATTAGTACATTTACATCACACAAATCAACTTTTACAGTGACTTGAAGCTTAGGTATAGGTAATGGTGTGCATGAGAAAATCTGTGAAAATATTACTAACCAGATGTTAATGTGAATTCTAGAATTTTTAAATATCAGGTTAAAAATATTCATCATAAAAATTAATTGGAGAAAATTGTATAGACATGAAGAAAGAATATTATTTTCTCCATTCTCTTTTTGATAGTTACAACTTTTAAAAAATCTTACACCACCCATTATAAGTGTGGTATAATTGTGGTATATTTTATAAGTGTGTGTAATTGTTACTAGTTAGGCTTTACATTTTTAAGGAGGGTCAAGGACCTGCTTGTACCATATATGGAAGAATACAATTTGAGTTCTCAGAAGTGAGATGTTAGGAGTGGCAGCAATAATAAAAAATGTACAAACTATAACCAGGAGTGCTATAAAATAGAGCATGTGAGCCCAGAAAAGACAGAGATAATGAATTCCCTTCATATCAAAAGTGAGAGGAATTTCTGCAATTTATATAACAATGTGTAAATAAGTATATGTTTGAGATAATTTTAAGATGACACTTTCTGTTTTTTTATGGAATCTCTTTACTGTGTAAATATGGTGTTTTAGTCACTTTTCCATATCTGGGACAAAATATACACAACACCCACAACTTAAAAGAAGAGGGGCTTCTTTTGGGTTATGGTTTCAGTCTATGGTTGGCTAGCTGTAAGGCTGAAAGAGCATGGTGGAAAGCCTGAGAGGAGAGCTGCTCTCCCTATGTTAGCCAGGGCACTGAGTGGAAAGGGAAGAGCCAGGGAGGGAGGAGGCAAAAGGCAGGGAAGGAGATATCCCTTTGCCATCATGACCCAGTGAACTGATCCTTAAGATGAGCTCCGTCTCCTAAAACCACATTCAACTAGGAACTTGTCAGTGGATTATGAGTGATCAAGTCACCTTCCAAAAGCCCCACCTCTGAACACATGAGTCTTTGGGGGAACATTCTAGATCCAAACTATAACATATAGTAAAATTTAACAAGTTATATGACCTGACATTTCAACCATTCCATGTTTATCTATATCTCCCAGAAGGTAAAATCTAACAAGGAAATGGAGCCTGGGTCCTAAAATATTGTTCTGATAGGATTAAGATCAGGTTTAGCAAGAACAAGTTTAAGGCTAGATATACACCGAAAATGTTTTGCATCTCTTTGTACTTAATTGAAATAAATTTTGTTCAAAATGAGCTCTTTATGGGTATGTAGAAATTTGAAAATCTTTTAGAATTAGGAAGATGACAATTGAATAATAATGTCAGTCCAAACAAAAGTGTGCTTTCTATAAGCAATTATGAGGTCAAAATGCATTTTAAGTTTCTAGGAAGAAAATGTGTTTCATGGATTCCTGTAATGCAGGAAAATGCTGGGGCACATGTTACTATTGTCTGTGTACAAGAAAGAAATGGATTTTTCTCACTCCAAAAAAAAGGATATCGAACCATTTAGGCAATATATAACATTACAATTCTCAGTATTAATTGCAAAACACTGTGATAATATAGCAGGAAACAATCATGCCAGCCAAATTTGAAACTAACCAATGAATATCCACTACAGTCTTCCCTTGCTGGGTCAGTCACATCGTTAATTATAATCAAGGTCTTCCTCTTCATCTGTGCTAATGCCCTTCACACTGTGTACCTCACTTTTTTAAATTTCAGCAATGTCTTGAGAATTTCTACAGATACCAGACGTGCAAAAACTGTGTACCAAAATAAATGGAGTCAAAGAAACCAACAGAGCTGTGTAGTTTAGGAAGCCCATGGTTGCAAACGGAGAAAGAATATAGATGAAATCTGTCTGTTGGTCCTTGGAAAGTTGTCTGTTAAAGTAGAGAATGTCTCTTGATGACTTTAAAGGGCAAATCAAGACAATAGGTGAAAGAGAACAAATGGGAGAGAGAAGGAAGAGAGAGGTAAAGAAGAGAGAAGAGGAGAGACAAGAAAAGTATATCTAGTACTCATGAGAGTCTTTGGAATTGTGTTGAGATTATAATTGTGGATAAATCACCTTTTCCCATCTCTGAAGTTTATAATTAGGAAAAATAAGTGAGTAATGGGAATTATTTGCAAGGACTTAAAAAATAACCATAAATTAGTTCTCAGCTTTAAATAAATTTGTGTTGGCAAAATTTGCATACTGTGCCTGAAAGGAAAGCACGGATCACTAGAAAATGCTGATCAGGTGAGAATACTCAGCGTTCGACAGTACCTGAGGAATAGATGAATCTAGCTCTTTGTATAGGTTTGTATAAATGTTTTAAAAATTGTATTTGAGGGATGTATGCAACACTTGAAAATAGCTACTTAGAGAAATTTGACTCATAATCCATCTCTTCTGTTTGGAGGAACCTGCTAGCAGAGAGGAAAGAGCTGTAGGTACCAGAAAATCTGTTGATGTGTGAAGGTCTTTTCATGTCTGTGGCCAATACAGACTTGAGCTTTTTTTTTTTTTTTCGTACACATGTACCGGGAGTCGAACTCAGGATCTCACACTTGCCAAGCAGGCACTTATGCCGCTGAGCTATATCATCAGCCCTGTTTCAGGGCTTTGAAGTAGAGAATGACCATCATCAAAGATGAGCCCTTTTTTGAGCTTACACTGAGGACTGGCAATATCCTTTAGGAATATGTGGCAGACATATCTCTACCTTGTTAAGGTGTCATTTTAGAAAGTTTACTCTCAAGCTTTGCAGCCATAAAAATGTTAGGACATATAAAATTTCTCCTCCAAATCATTCTAGAGGTAATACAGTACCTGTAGAAGCTTACATAAGGTACTCCATCTACCTTCAAACCCAATGTTTCATCACTAACTCTTCATGGAACTAGCTTCTTCACGCGGTTGGTATCCCTACTGCTGTGCGCCTCTCCATACCAGTTTTCATTAACCACATCTACCCAGTTCTGGTCTCCTCCTCACGCCTTAAATCCTGGTGACAAAAAAATTTACCTTGTTTTAAATTTCTTCCAATTACTGATTTTTTTTTTTTTGTGGGTACCGGGGGGTTGACCTCAGGACCTCGCGCGCCAACAGGCACCCGTGCCGCTGAGCGATATCACCGGCCCCTTTTTCGTATGTGGGTTCCGGGAGTCAAACTCGGGCCCTCGCGCTTGCAAGGCAGGCGCTTATGCCACTGAGCCATCTCACCGGCCCTGATTTTTTTCTTGATATGATATTAATTACTTATTTATTATTAAGTTTGCCTCTAGAAAATATGTGCCATATGAAAAAGGGTATCGCCTATTTAGTAAAATATCCCACTGTTTAAAAGAATTGTTGGTGTGTGAATTATCTGTTGAATTAATGGATCAGTTCTCATTAAGAGATAGGGAAGTTCTGTGGAGAACAGAACATTTATTTTTGACACATAAGTAACCTCTGAATATAAGTGACCTCTAAATATAATTGAGAAAATGTTTAAATAATTTAAATATTAATGTTATGGAGAAATAGAGCAGTCTGACCATATGGGGCACCTTAATCATCAGTACCTGAACTGAAGGTCATTAACAGTTTAGGATATTGGAGAAAATGGGAAGGTTCCAATGACTGAAAATATATTGCACATTTTCATCAGATCTTGATTAAATCTCCAATTAAAATTTTCCATTTGCACCAAATGGAAATACTTAGTATTATGGAATAGCCAAAAGGTACTTTCTGGAGAAAAATTGTGTCAATAAGAAATAAAATTTGTATCACTATTTTAGTACTTATTTCCAAAGTGATTGCATAACACAGGAGGTGTCCAGGATGTAATAAAAGGAGGGTTAAAAGTAGGTCTGAAAATGGAAACTTACTGCCGGTGTTCATAAGAAAAGATAAATGAACAAACGTATCACCAACTGAGCTGTGTTTTCGGTAGAGGTAATTGAAAAAGCCATGCCATCAAGGAATCAGTGGTTTGTTACTCTAATCAAATGCTCTCTTCTAGACACTGAAAAAAAAAGCCCACCTGTTTTTTGGAAGGCAAAATATATATATATATTTTGGAAATATATATATTTCTGTTATGTTTTAATGCAATGTTAGAATAAATTTTCAGGATAAACTGGATCAATCTCAATCATAACAAATGTATCCCTGGCATGGCAAACACCATTTAATAGCACTAAGTGTAATAAATTGATGAAAGTATCAAACACCTACTATGCTGAACATGAGAATAGCTAAATCCTTTTATCCAACTTTCCAATAACATTATATTTATATTAGATATTGACAAAGGAAGACAGTAATATAACTTGAAAATTTCCTCAATGAAGAATATTAAAAGATGAGTAGAATGTGAAGCCATCTCAGAGAATTGGTACATACTAAAGTAAAAGAGAAAAACACTTATTTGATGTGACTTAGAAAATTGCACTAGAATCAACAAAAGTTCCTAGTTTGAAGGTTCTATTTTTTAAGGAAGATTGTATAAGAGCTACTAAAGGATATATTATTATCTATGGTGGCTTTTCTTACTTTTTTGTCTTTATCACTTCAGGTGCTAAACAGACTAGAAATATTTGTACTATATAAATTATTAACTAATTTATTCCATATATATTAAATGTATGAGCTTTCCCTTCCCCTAAGTAATGCCAATTAACTATTACTGCAAGATTCATACATTTCCCAATCTCTCCCAAAAACCCTCACATTTGGGAAAAAGCTCTGAAAATCCTGATCACTGGAAGTTGTTTATATTCTTTTATTAAAAGTTTGACTACAGGAAAAGCCCTTCTTGCTAGACATTATATTCACAGCCTTAGTACAATTGGCTGTCTTTAGGTGGTCAAGTACATACCTTGTATCACCACTACCCTCTGATTACCACCTGCAAACCTTAAGGAAATCAAGATTGACCAACTGAATTGGAGAAAGAAAATAAGTTGACCTGTGATCTACCTCAAAGGAGCTAAACCAGTTTGCTCCCTGGTACTTTCTTTTTTCTTTTTTTTTTTATGGGGGCTCTGGGAGTCGACCTCAGGACCTCGCGCTTGCCAGCAAGCGCTTGTGCCGCTGAGCGATATCACTGGCCCTTTTTTTCCTTTATGTGGGTTCCGGGAGTCGAACTCAGGACCTCGCACTTGCCAGGTGAGTGCTTATGCCGCTGAGCTATCTCACCGTCCCGGGACTTTCTTTTCTCATATTGGAGCAGAAATTTGTAGTGAAAATTAATTCACCGATCCAACAAATACTTGTTGAACTAATTCAATGCTCTAAGTTTGTGCTTAAATAACAAGGCTTAATAAGTAAATAATATTTAGTCTTTGCTCTAAAGAATTTGTAATGTTAAATATTAGGACAGTTAGTGGAAGGTTTTTACATTTTAGACAGGATAAAGAAATGTATGTGTAAGAGGTATGGGATCATGGAGGCTTCCATCAAGGTTATAAAAGAAAGCCTGGGAGGCTAAGGGACGCAAACAGCCACTGACAGGTGATGGGTGGAATCATGAGACTGCAGTGGACATGCTAGGTAATTGTAGATGCCAGGGTATGAGAAGCCTGCTGAGGAAAGCTAAATACAGTGCACAATGCCACCCCAGGACTGGCCATGTAGGCTGCAAGCAGCAATGCCATAAGAGCTGGGCTGCCCAAGCCCTTGGGGACTCAAATCCCACTAGTGTACCTTGGTTGCCTGACTATGGAGACAGGGTTTAATGTTTGCCCTGTTGGATTCAGTCTTGCTTGAATCTTATCCCTCCTTATTATTTTTATTATTTCCTTATTTCTTGGTTTTAGGCTAGGAATGTTTTTCTGGTGCCACTGTGTCTTCGAAGTATGTTACATTTGTTTTCATTTTTATAGGAGTTCAGAGCTGAGTTTAGGCCTCAAATTATAGTTAAAAAATTATTTTTATTGTGTACATATTTAAAAAATTCTAGTATATATTTGTGATACATAATGAATATATTTTTCGTGTGGTATTGGCACAGATACGAATTGCATATTGATCCATTTTACTTCTCGTTCCTCTTTACTCCCTCCTGTTTTTTCTGCCGCCATATTCCATTCTCATCTCCACAAAGTCTATCTCCCTGTTTCCTATTTTGGACTTGAACTTCTGAGAAATGCTGGCACTGGTATGGAGCTCTTGGAGATGGACAAAATGCGTTTTGCACTGTGAGATGGGCCAGAGTCCTTGGGTACTTAGGGGTGGGATGCTATGCTGGTCCTCAAAGTATGGTCCTCAAGACATGGTGTCACCTGGAAGTGGCAGAACCTTGAAGAGGAGTAGCCTAGTGGCTTCTGAACATTGGGGTTATGCCTTTGAGGGGGATATGAGGGCCCAGCCCCTTCCTCTGCCTCTTACTGTCATATGGAATCCATAAGGTGAATGATTTCCCCTGCATTGCTATGGTGATGTGCTTCCTTCTCAAAGGCCCGGAAGCAACAAGACCAACCAGTTATGGATGTAAATTTTCAAAAACATGAGCCAAAATCAACCCTTTTCCTTTATAAGCTGATTGTCTTGGGTATTTATTACACTAACAGACTAATACAGGATGAGAAAAGGAGATAAAATGGAATGTAACCTTTTTAAATTCCCCTTGTGATTTATTGTTAATTTCGTTATAGTTCATTGTCCAGCTAAATTATGAAAGAGAGACTTTATGTCCCATCTGATCCTCCTTGAGCTCAGTTATCTGAAAGCATTGCTGGGAAGACAATAGTTGGTGATGACAGCATCGAACATGACTTCTTCCTGCCATGGTATGTACCTGCTCAGCCCAGCCTGAGTGTGACAGGAAGAATGCAGCAGCTGTTGTAATATACATTAACCTTTAATAAAAGTGAGATACTTAGAAGGAGATTGTCATAAGAGCAATCACAGACATCATCTCAATTGCCTTTGCTTAGTAAGTAACAATTCAAAAATGCAAAAACATGCCCGGGGATCTCTGCGATGTTCCAACAGGGCTTGAGGAAACAAAGCGGAGACAGTAATTGGATTTCATTTAAAACATACAAATTCTTTTTCCCTTATTTGCCTTTCTTCAGAATGAGTGAGTGTGCTGTCATGATTCTCTATTAACCACATGTCCTGCCTGTGGATTCAGGTTATCTCTGATATACACAGGTGATTAAATAGAGGCATAAAGAGTGAAAGAGATGACCCCTGAGACAGGAGAAAGTGGTGTTCTAGGGAGTTAGAGGATTAATAATTTTTCTGCTGACTACTAATTATCCCCAGCCTCTCCTGAGAGGTCACCCCTTTCCCTCACTGTGTACTTTTTGTGGCCCTATGTCTGTGTCTAAAAGTACAATGTGACAAAACAATCGCTGAGTTTTGTTTCTCATCCAGTATTCTAGAATATACTAAAGGTGGGAATTTGAATTCAGAATGTGTCAGCCATGAGCAAAGGCAACACAATTACCTGAATCTTTATTACCCTGACCTATTCACATGTATTTCTAGCTACTTTTTTTGCTCATGGGTATCATGGAAAACTTCCAGCTCATTTATAAACAAGAGGTTATATATTTGCTTTCTATTTGATTTTTTGTTTTGTTCCCTTCTTCTTTTCTTCCTCGTACAACCTAACCTTCTAATATAATGTCACATGCCTCTCATACTCCGTGTTTGTATCATATTACACCTTCGGTAATCTTGTTTACATATTAAACTCTGCATCTTTGCTATTGAATTGTATGTTTTCTCCTGTTTGATAGTAACTTGCATAGAAGGAGATCCTTTTAGAAATATCTATAGCTATAGCCCCAGAAATTAGAATATTAAATGCCTGGGATTTAATGGTGATACAATTATATCTACTGCATAGAGAATTAATTAAATAACTTGGATAAGAAAATACAAATCATGTAATCTTCACACATACAGTAGTATGAGACAAAGTATACATTGAGAATAAACAAAATTCAGTTTGTTTGTATACACACCTGTATGAAGATTTCTCATATTAATTACAAACGTTTTATTTTTCACTTCAGTGTGCTTAAAATATGCGTAATTACAGAATAAGTGCCTGCCTGGCAAGTGCGAGGTCCTGAGTTCGACTCCTGGTACCTGCATATAAAAAAATATGCGCATTTATAGGTTATGTTCAAATGTAGGATTGTGGGCAAAGAAATACCACTAAAAGAAAATAAATCAGAATGTCAGCTAAACTCTGTGTATCATTGATTTATCTAGCCTAGGGAACTCAGAATGTCCAAGAAGCATTGTTTCCTTTCAGCATGATTTCAATTCTTTTGTTTAGATGCAGAATTGAACTCAATGATAATTCTTTGTGATGAAAATGTAGTTTTCCCTACAAAGTTGCAATTGGTATAGAATTAAAAGAATGTGAACTTTATACCTCAATTTCAGAAAGTGCAATACTTGCTTTCTGATGTTACAACTAGTCCAATTTCTATTTCCATATATTACTAATTCTCTCTGTCTTTGTAAAACTTCACTCAAAATATATGTGTATATATATATATATATATATATATATATATCACAACAGACTTTCTCTTTCCCTCTTTTGTTCTGCTCCACAAATACATTAATTGTAAAATAATTATTTTGTAAACCAAAAAAAATAATAATGGCCATTGCCCAAGAAATATTTCTGTCCCATTACTTGATTCCCAATGATGAAGGATTTACATGTTGTCTGCTCCTGAGTTCTCTAGAAAGAAGATCCTTAGGCAAAGATCACTTTGTAACATGTCTTTGGTTGGACATAAAAGCCCAGACTCATGAAGATGAAGGAAACATGGAAGGTAAGTAGGCAACTATGCACTAGAGTTTGATACCGTACATTGCTAGGCTGGTAAAGTGCCTCCCAAAGTGCCGCAGGAGAGAAGCAGGCAGTTCAGCGGGTCTCTACATTGCATATGCTGTTTTCAGAAGCACTGCAAGAACATTTAACTTGTAGTTCATGGGAGAAAGATCAAAGGAAACTATTTCCCTGCCTTCCAATATATCATTGTGATAAAAATTTCCACAATACACAAAAATATTTCAATGTTAGAGAAATGCAAATTAAAATAACACTGAGATTCCACCTTGCTCTAGAAAGAATGGCTACCATCAAGAAAAAAATATATATATACATATCAAATGCTGGCCAGGCTGAAAGGAAAAGGAACCATTCTGCATTGTTGGTGAGGTTGAAAACCAGTACGTCCCCTGTGGAAAACAGTATGGAGGTTTCTCTAAAAACTAAAAATACAAATTCCATTTGATTTAACTGTTCCCCTTCTGGACATCCTCCCCAAAGAGTTAAAGACATTGTATTACAGGCATAGATGTATAACCATGTTTATAGCAGCAAAATTTATGATATTAAATCTTGGAAGCAGCCTTTGTATCTATTAACAGATGAATGGATAATGAAGATGTAGAATTTAAACACAATGGGATAATACTCTACTATAAAGAAGGAAAAATTTAAGTCATTTGTCACAAAATGTATGCACCTTGAGACCATAATGTTAGACATGATAAATCAGACACAAAATCTTAAATAAAGCATGGTTTCTTTATCTGAAATTAAAACATACTAATAAATTAAAGAACAGATTAAAATGTAGATAATAGGAAAGAGAGAGGTAGATCACAAAAGGGTAGGGAACAAAAAGATGGAAGGAGAGGGAGGGAGGAGAAAAGGAAGGGGCATATAAAGAATTTAAATGTGTTATGTACATGTACCAACTCACCATTATGAATGTAATTATTATGTAGTGGTACTAATAAAATAACATGGTACTAATAAAAATAAAAATTGGAAGAAAAATAAAGCAATAAAAACAGTAAAAACATGCAAAGAAACTATTTTCATATTAGAAGAAATGTCAAAATTTTTTATTTGTGCATTCCAAATTCTAGTCCAACATTCAAGAAGCCAGACAGTGCACTTAATGCCACAGAATCTTACATGTAGATCAGAAAGAGAAATTTGTTGCAGTGTGGTTTCCCAAGAAGAAGGAAAACAGAAGTTATTCAAGAAGAACTAAGAAAGCATACAAAATATTTGTATCAATGTATCAGCACAACAGAGAAATGGTTCATATTCATAAGGTCTGTAATTCTATTGGGGTCTGGAGATTTAGGCAACTTTAGGAATATAATTTTCTTAGGCCACCAGGGCTTTAATCAATGTGATATTTTTTGTTATTGACCAAAAGAAATGAAATCAGGGTCTTATGGAGACACCTGCACTCTCAGGTTAATTTTCCAAGCTAATTTGGAAGTGAATAGGAGAAAGAAATAATATCAGTAAATGTGTCCAAGTAATTTCATGTATTTCCAAGGGCTTTAGCCAAAATATACACAACTTCTAACATTAATTTATAATATTTTACATATTTTCACTCATCATTTTTCAATTATTTTCCATGAGATCAAAACATTAATATAAATTTATGGCCACACATATCCTACAATGAATCTGATTATCTTCACTAATTTGAATATTTATTGTTTTTACTTTCTTAAATATTTAAAATGCTGTTGTCTTACTCAGTAGAATCGTCAACAGAGAGACTGATTACTTTCCAATGTAAGTTTCACACTGCTGTCAGTAATAACTCATTTTTGGAGGTCTTTTTGTTATAAGGAATTAAAAAAATAATCTAGCTTCTTCCAAATAATAGAGTGGTAAAATTTAACTTGCAGGTGAAATAAGAACATATCTCTGTTATTGAGTTGAAGAATAGTAAGGGAACCCTTCCTGCTCATAACGTATTTTAAGCTACACATTGCAAAATGGAGGAAAATTAAAGAGGACTGCCGCTCTGTTAAAATTGTATAAAAGGCCGGTGAGATGGCTCAGCGGCGTAAGCGCCTCCCTTGCAAGCGCGAGGGCCCGAGTTCGACTCCCTGAACCCACATACGAAAAAAGGGGCCGGTGATATCGCTCAGCGACACGGGCGCCTGCTGGCGCGCTAGGTCCTGAGGTTGACCCCCGGTACCCACAAAAAATAAATAAAAATAAAATTGTATAAAAAAGGTGTCAATATATTCTAAGCAAACATAATTAATTGAAGAATAATATATATATACAGCAAAAAATATATTCTCAGTATATTGGCTAGTGAATATACCTGTTTAACCACTATCTGGATGAAGAGATAGGACATAAATAGGGCAGCATCTATTTGCCTTTATCTACTACACCCTCTTCTATAACCATCATTTTGATATAGAGCACATTATATTACTTTTCTCCACTTGTGTACTTCGTGTTAATGAAGCAACACAGCATGGCTTATTTCCCACATTATATTTGTATGATTAATTTGTATTGTTGCATGCACCATTTACCTACTCTACCTTTTAGCACATTTATAATCTTTTCCGGTTTTGGTTGTTAAGAATTCTCTTTTTTCTTTTCTTTTCTTTTTTTTTGTGGGTATCGGGGGTCAAACTCAGGACTTCACGTGCCAGCAGGTGCCCATGCTGCTGAGCAATAACACTGGCCTTTTTTTCGTATGTGGGTACCGGGAATTGAACTCAGTACCTCACGCTTGCCAGGCAGGTGCTTATGCCGCTGAGCCATCTCACTGGCCCAGTTGTTAAGAATTCTATTTCTATGAATATTTTGAACATAATTTTTATGCCCACATGTATTTTCACGGTTTTCCATGACCTTAGGTATGTGTGAGTTTTGAACTGATGATAATCCCTTAAATTTTATTCATTCCAGTGTGTGTGAGGGGCAGTGGCAGTGAGGTATGATGGTTTATATAATTTTAATTTATCTGTTGACTAATGATGTTCAACCTCTTTTCATTATTGATTTGTGTGTTAGTCACCTCTTCTGCTGCTGCGACAAAAATACCTGACACACATAACTTAAAGAAAAACACATTTTGGCTCATAGTTTCCAAAGTTTCCATCCACTGTGTGCTTCTTTCAATGCAGAAACAACGTGAAGGAGAAAAGCTGTTCACCTCATAGCAGCCAGGAAACGGAGTGAGAGGATGACTTACTTTTCTCATAGCTGAGACAAAAATACGCAACACCCAAAAGTTAAAGAACGAAAGGTTTATTTAGCTCACAGTTTGTAGAGGTTTTAGTCCATAATTGGCTGACTCCAAGACACGGTGGCATGGCAGAGGGGCTTGCAGAGGAGAAGCAGTGCATGGCAAAGTATGGCAGGCAGAAGGCAGCAAGCAGCAAGTGACAAGCAGCAACAGCAGCCCTCTTTCTGTCCTTTGTATTTTACCCAGGCTACTCGCCCTTAAGGTAGGTAGCACTCACACCCAGGGTGGGGCACTCTTAATCCTAGCGTTGCATCATGAATCAATCCGAGCATCACACACTTTAGATTAGCCATCTCTGAAAAGCCCCACGTACGACCACATGAGGCTTTGACGGAATATCCAGATACAAACCATAACAGAGGGAAAGATAAAGTAGGGGAAGGGTTCGGGTTCCTCCCCCTGCAAGCCACACACTAAGTGATTCTCCTCATCCAAGTATGGCTCAGGAACTGGTAAGTACATTGAAATAATGAACTCATCAATGGATTTATCCACCAATGAGATTAGTGCTCTCATCGTCCAGTCACCTCTCCAGGCTCTACCTCAGAACATTGCTGAAGGGAAGATAGAAACCCTACCTAATACATGGGCATTTGGGGTACACTTCACATTTAGACAATGACTATTTATGTACTTCATTTGTAAATGGCTGCGCAAGAATTCTGTCCACGTTTATGTTTGTTTATTTATTTACGCTTGGTATTTGTGCTTTGGTCATCTGTAAAGTTTAGATAATTTGTAGCCCTTTATGTATTAGAGTAGGAATCCACTGTCAAGTGCATGCATTGCATATGCATCCTTTTCTTCATATGTTGCTTTTTATCTTCTTGATGTTTTCCAATAAAACTTTCTTACTTTAAATAAATACAATTCATCTTATGAATATTGTGGGCATATTATTTTTTGAAAGAATGTGCCCAACATTCTATGATCATTATACTGTTCTTCTTTGTTCTTCTCAAGAGGCATCTCTTTTAATTATAAGCTTTCCATCTATGATCACCAGTTATCGGTTTTTGTATGTGCTGCTAGCGTGATAGGTTGGTATCAAGATTTATTTATTGCTACATAAACATCTGGTAGGCTAATACTACTTACTTTTATTTCCTTACATTTTTTCCACTGTGCAACTCTGCAAATTTGGTCAAATATGACAATATATGATGATTCTACTCCTGGATTTAATGTTTGTGTTGATATAGTATGATCTTTATCTTGGTTGCAATACCACATTATACCAATAACACTACCATTAAATACCCCTTCATTTCTGAAAGTATAAACTCCTCCAAAATATAATGTTTATTTTAAGGATTGACTTGATTATTCTCGTCTTTTTTTCATGATATTTTAAAATCAGCTTGTCAGATTCCCCATTCATACAAACCTTTGATGAGTTTTAATTAGTGTGAAATTGAACTTATATATTAATTTGAAGAAAAACGTTTACTCAACTGAATCTCAATTCATTCAATGTTCAGTGCTTTTATTTCATTAATTTTCTCTTCATAATATGACATATTTTTATAAAATAAGTACATTTTATTAGATTTATTCCTAGGTATTTTAAAATATTTGATTATTTGAAAAATATTACTATTTTACTATATTTTCTAATTTTGGATAGAAATAAAATAAAATTTTTGTATAATGATGATTAATAGATTCACTATTTTAGATTTAAAAATTTGACTATAGTTGTTTTAATCTGCTTCATAAACAATAATGTTATATTAATTCAATGATATCCTAGCATCTTAAATAATAAAATATTCTCACAATTTTATTATATGTGAATGGCATTAATTACTTAGTATTAATATAATGTTTGTGCTTACCTTTTGAAAGATATTTTAGCCAGCACTCAGGAGGCTGAGGCAGGAGGATCGCCACGAGTTTGAGGCCAGCCTGGGCTACATAGTGAGTTCAAAGCCTTGCCTGAACTACATGGCAAGACAGTGTCTCAAAAGACAAAAAATAAAAACATAAAAAAGAAAAAAAAAAAGAAAAAGACCTTTTAATAGTTTAAGAGCGTCCCATACTGTTCATATTTTGTTCATAGGTTATTATTTTTATAGTTTACTGTTAAAATTATGTAATATTTTACCAGATTTATTCATATATGTGTTTTAAAGTCATAAAACTACCTCTAAGAACAGCAAAAACTATAACCTAGAAGTTTGACATCATACTATTATTAATTTTAAAGCATTATCTCATTTAAATGTTGTATTTTTTTGGAGTATTGATTAATTTCTCAAAAATTGAGATTATACTAGTTGTTATTTTTTAAAATATTATTTTGAATTGTCTCTTGAATTTTATCGTTGTAAGAAAACATACAAGCAATGTAAGAGTCTGTCATCCCAAATTTATTGTGATCGCCTGTATGATCCCTCCCACAACTAGTTTTTGGCATAAGTTTCATGTACATGTACAATGCTGAAATATCCAGGAAACTTTGGTCATGTGGTCTATGTTTGTCAATTTGTTCAGCTCTTATTGTACACCTTTATGCACTTTTTAATTTTTATTTTGTTTTCTTTAATTTCTATGTAAACCAATAGGTAGGCTATCTTGAAGTTCCTCACTGTAATTGTGAGGTTTTATATTTCTTCTTTTATCACTATAGCTTTGTAGAATAACTTGTAGTCTGGGATTGTGATGCCCCCTGCTTTGCCCTTGATGCCCAAAATTGCTTTTGGCATTCTAGGTCTCTTCTGGATGTTTTTTTCCAGTTATGTAAGGAATGTTATTGGTATTTTGTTTAGGATTGTGTTATATCTGTGTATCAGTTTTGGAAGTATGGCCATTTTGACTGTATCGGTTCTGCCTATCCATGAACAGGGGACATCTTTACATTTTCTGATATGCTTCTCAGTGCTCTTTTTCAGAGTATTATAGTTTTCATTGTAGAGGTCTTGTCTTCTAGTTCCTTGCTTAGGTTAATTCCCAAGAATTTCACTTGTCTTGATGATATTGTAAAGGGTATTGTCTCTCTAATTTCCCTCTCAGTGACTTTGTTATTGGTGAATAGGAATGCTATTCATTTTTGAGTGGTGATTTGTATCCTGCTACACTGGTGAATTTGGATATTATTTCTAGGAGACATTTGGTGGAGTTTTAGGGGGTCTGTTATGTAGATAATCATGTCACCAGCAAATAATAAAGATTTATCTTCTCCTTTCGCTTTCCATGTCTGTTTTATTTCTTTCTCTTGTTTTACTGCTCTAGCTAATATTTTGAGAACTATTTAAACAGATGTGATAGTGGACATCGTTGTCTTGTTTCTGATTTTAGAGGGAAAGCTTTCAGCTTCTCTCCTTTTAGTATGATGTTGGTACCTGTTTTTTTTTTTTAATAGAAATTGTTCCCATTTTGCATTTCATGATTTGAGGCTATGATATGCGCTTTTCATAGGTTGAATGTACTATCTGCTTAGTAAATTCACTCTGGTTATTATAAAATGTTCCTCTTCATCTCCATTTATTCTACAGATTTAGCATCTATCTTGTTGAGTATTAGTAAAGCAAATAAGGTTTTTTTGGGGGGTTGGGTTGTATTAACATGGCATACCATTCCTAACTTTTATACAAATGTTCCGTGCCTTATATTTAATATACGTTTTAATAAAATTGGAGTAAAGATTTGTTTTATAACATTTGATGTTTTAGTATTTAAATCATTTATAATAATATAATCACAGATATGTTTTAACTACTATTTTTTCATTTATTTCTAGTCCCTCTTTTGTTTTATACAACAGTTTTTCTTCCTTGTCTTTTTTCATGATTTCAGTTTTTCCACATTAGCTTTTATATACAGTTGTATAATTTTATGCACTTTATACTCTAGAATTAACATCACTGAGTTATTAGAGTCTAATATAAATTAATAGTTTATCATTTACCAGGGTACATTAGATTATAAAATATTTTAACTCTTTTTATCATCTTCTGCCTTCTATGTTATTTCTGTTATGTGTTTGAATTAGATAGATGGAGCCATTTATGAACATCCATAATTTTATTTTTTTATTGTTTTATTATCTAGATGACATGGCTATCCATCTGCTATAAGCAACTCTATCACATGCATTTACAGAAGAAATTAAGAAAAGTTTGTAAAACACTTTTAACCCAATATTGTCTTGACCTTTCCATTTTTTCTTCTTAATTGAAGTCTTTTGTATTGAACTCTCTTACGACCACTAAAATTTAGATATTTTAATTATTTTATTTGCTATAGATTTTGCCTAGTTTCCTAAATGTTTTATTCCATTGTGCTTATAATACTTCTTCAATTCTAATATCTAAGTTTGTATTTCTAATTTCAATATATAAAACATGTTACAGGGGTTATCGTTTGAATTCTTCACTAGCAAGAATATCCTACTCATTTTATCATGTTAATTCCTCCTCATCTACAGAACTCAATTAAGGCACCTCTTTTTTTCTTATTATGTATTTTCAGTGTTCCCAAATTTAGATCCCTCTTATTTGGACTTCAGTAGCAATGTATCTCTGTCTTTTAGTCAACTGTGATGGATAAATTTTTCTGTTTTCCAGAATACTTGACCATCTTTTGTATACTCTTCTATATTATTAGCAAAATGGTGGGAACCATTTATCTTCTTATATATATGTCCTTGATGTATAGCCAATTAATGCTATAGAAGAAGCACTCAGATGTTCATTGAATAGGTAATAACAAAGTCTACCATTTCTGGTATTCAGTCAGAAGAAAAACACTTATTCACGAAGTGTTTACAAGACTCTGATAATGTATCCATAGTGCAGTGTCATAGTCTAAGACTCTTACTTACCTCTAGGGATATCTGAGATGAAGTTGAACTAGGACTGAACTAGAAGAATCGACAGAGACCATGGCAGAGTGAAGGTCATTGGATTTTGTAAATTATATGTATTGTCAACAAATTAATTTTAACTTGATGTGATTCATGTTGCCTACAGGTTTGAGAAAAGTTTGAGAAAATTTTTGAATAATAAAAGCAAGTCTCAGGGTGGAGAATACTGAGTATAAATAGTGAGTGAATTATACAAATTAGATTGTAATCCTTGTTTCACTAAGTTTTGTACTTCTGGAAAAGTTTTCTAAGTATGAATATTTGTTAATAAGTGATACTATAAATTATAACAAGCACTCTCATATATTATCTAATACTCTGAGAACAATGGATGACATGGCCACAATTGTGTAAACACTGGCATATTTTAGTGTATGCCACTATGAAACCATGAAAAGTGATTTACTCAAATCATGACACCCAATAAACATAACACTTTTTAAAATTGTAGAATGCTTACAAAATGATGGGAAGCCATGTGTGTCACCTTCCATAGATTTGTTCAATTGCTCAGACACAGTGCACTAAAATTTGTCCTATACTCATTGAATCACATTTAACTTTTGTTAAAAGACATTTATTCTTAAACATAATGATCTGAGTACAGTTTGTATTTCTTTTTTTTTTGTGGGTACTGGGGGGTTGACCTCAGGACCTGCGCGCCAGCAGGCGCCCGTCCGCTGAGCGATATCACCGGCCCCTTTTTCGTATTGGGATCCGGGAGTCGAACTCGGGCCCTCGCGCTTGCAAGGCAGGCACTTAAGCCTCTGAGCCATCTCACCGGCCCCTATGATACTCTCTTAATTACTGGAGCATTATATAAATCTTTGAAATCATATAAAGTATTTCTTCAAATTTGTTTCTTTGATAAAAATTGCTTTGGCAAGTCTATTTTCTTCCTTTCCATACACATTTTATATTTAGCTTCTGCATTTTAATAAACAGACTGCCAGGGTTTTCTTTAAGACTGCATTGAATCTGCGGAACAAAGAGTTTTGATGTACGCTAAAATACTGAATCATCTAATCATGAACATGGTATAGGCGTGGATGCACACATACCTTTGGGGGGTGGAGCGACCAGACCACAGAGACCCAGGGCAGCCAGAGCCCCAGAATGCGGGCACACACACACCTTTGGTGGGCAGAGCAACTGTGTCACAGAGATCTGGGGCAGCTGGCACTGGCCACATGGGTACACACATGTCTTTGGAGGGCAGAGTAATCATCAAGACCAGCAATGTGGAATTATCTGAAGCAGCAGCAAGGAGCCAGCAGTTGGGCTCTGGAGAACTCCACCAACAGAAGACCAGTCGCAGCCCCCGTATCCAAAGGCCAAGATCAGCTCCATACCCAGCACAATTTCCATGGCAAACTTGGCTGTAATACACAGCACATTTTTGGGACCTGACATGCACTCTATCACAGAACTGTAAACACCAGAGGTATTTTACTACTTTTATGCTCCCTTGTTTGCCTGATTGTCTCTCCTTTACCTGTCTGTTTGGATGTCATCTTGTTTTAGGGTTATTGTATTTTGTGGTTATTTTTGTTTTAGGGTTTTTTTTTTCTTCCTCTCCTTTCCTGGTCTTTATTTTGGTTTTTTTTCTTTCCTTTCTTCTTTGCTTTTTCATTCTTCTTCTATTTCTTCCCTCTTTTTCTCACTTCTACTGATCCTCTTTCTTTCCTCAACTACTTCTTGAATTTAAAATTTCAAGTGAGTAAACATCGTCTCTTCCCTTTCTGATTACTCTTTCACATTCTTTTTCATTCTTCCCTTCCTGTGTCCTCCAGTTTCCCAAAACTTTGATCATCCTTTGACCTCCAGCCTTGAATCTACTGTATTTGACCTCATTAATCACATTATCCTGTCCCCTACCCATCGTAAACCCCTGCCCCCAAAGAATGGTAAAATCACTCCATTAAGGGGAAAATCACTGCATACGAGTACATGATGTGTGTTTGACTTTGTTATATAACTTTAGAGTTTGCTCCTGTGGTCAGAGGTAGCAGGTTAATAGTTACCATAGTTTAATAGTAGCTAGTTTGATAGTAGTTAATCTCTACTTGAAAATACTGTTATTACTAACTGTATTACTTTAGCCAGGATGTCATACATGTTATAATCAGTTTTTCTCCCCTATACGATAATGCTGTGATAGTATGGGGCCATAATAACCACCACAGCCCAGTACCAAAGGATTGGGTGCTGAGTCAAATAGTAACTTTGCATCCTTTACAAATTTGGAAATTAGGTTCTTGGGATAGCTATAAAGAACCACCTACATTTAGAGGACATCCCTGAAAAACAGACTTCACCTAGGGAAGCCTCAATACTAGTGATAAAGCGATCTATCATAAGAAACTGACAACCATCAACACAGAAAACAAAATAAAATAAAGAAGAGAAAAGAGAAAATGACAAGATGAAGAAACAAAATGTAACCCCAGTCCCGCAGCCCACCCAGGATGAGCATGGAGCACAATGAGATAGATGAAATCAGAAGTCAAACACTGGAACTTTCTGAAATGATAGCAACAGAAGTGAAAACACAGGTGGAAAATGCTATAGAGGAAATAATCTCCCACGTACAAAAAGAAATGATGCTAAAAATCAAAGATATCAGAGAAGACACAGATAAAGGAATACATGAGCTTAAAAAATGATGGAAAGAAAAAATGCCTAACAGAGGAAAGAAATGGTATCCTTGAAACTGATCCAAACAGAAATCCAAGAGATTAAAACCGCCACTAAATGTATGCACAACAGATCAAATGAAGGAAAGGATAGAATATCAGGTCTTGAAGACAGAATTGCAGCAAGTGATCATGAAAAGAAATATATCTTAAAAATAGCAAATGACCATGAAAAATCAGTTCAACAGCAACAAGATGATGCAAAGAAGAACATAAGATTAATTGTAGTCAATGAGAATGTGCTGACTGGAGCCAGCACAAATGCCATAAAAACTCTTCACAGAAATAAAAGCAGAAAACTTCCCAAGCATGGATAAAGAATTTGACATACAAATAAATGAAGCATATAGAACTCCAAATAGCCATAACCAAAATAAAACTTCACCAAGACATATAATAATAGAGATTCCAGAAGTTCAGCACAAGAACAGAATTTTAAAAGCTGTTAGATAAAAGAAACAGATTACTTGTAAAAGAAAGCCCATCTGAATATGGCAGACTTCTCAACAAAAACTCTCAAATCAAGAAGAACTTAGAGTGAAGTATTTCAACTCCCAGAAGAAAACAACTTCCAACCCAAATTGATGTAACCTGAAAAACTATCTTTCAAAATTAATGGAGAAATAAGATACTTCCATGGCAAAGAACAACTGAAGAAATTGAAGAGCACCAAACCAACCCCACAAAGAGCACTGAAATATACTCTAGACAGAGATAAAAATGACCACAATTCCAAGAAGAACAGCAGAAAGAAACTATCAGGCAGGGCAAGCAACTAAACAGGAGAAAAGCAGGGAACAAACAGCAGGAAAATATCATGACAAAGATAAGCCAATGCATATCAGTTATAATCGTCCATGTAAATGGCCTCAATTCACCAATCAAAAGAAACAAACTGGCAGAATAGATCAAGAAACAAGATCCAACAATATGCTATATAGAAGAAACACACTTAAATCAAAAAGAAATTCATAGACTGAAACTCAAAGGATGGAAAACAATCTTCCATGAAACAGGAACCCAGAAAAAAGCAGGGGTAGCTATTCTGTTTGCAGACAATGTGAACTTCAAACCAAGATTGATCAAAAGAGATAAAGAATGTCACTACATACTCATTAAGTGAAAACTTCAAAAGAAACAGATAACAATCATATATATGTATGCACCAAATATAGGAGCACCCAACTGTATGACAATTTATTAATAGATATGAAAAATCAAATAAGTGATAACACAATTGTAATAGGAGACCACTATACCCCATTGTCACAGAGAGATAGATCAACTAGGCAAAAAATCAGCAAACAAATACCAGAACTAAATTAAACCTGTGAACAAATGGACTTAGTAGATGTTTTCAGAGTGTTCCACTGAACAACATCAGAATACACATTCTTCTAAGCTGCACATGGGACATTCTCTAAAATAGACCATATAGTAGTCCACAGAATATGCTTAAGTAAATGCAAGGGAATTGAAATTTTCCCATGCATATTTTCTAATCATAGTGCAATGAATTGGAAATTAATGGTGAAAGAAACTGCAAAAACTTCATAAACACATGGAAATTAACACCCTCCTAAACAACCAGTGGGTAGGAAAAAAGGTAAATTAAAGGAGACAGTAAAGAATATCTACAAATAAACAAGAATGGAGATACAACATACTGGAACTTATGAGAAGCAATGAAAGCAATCCTAAAAGGGAAATTTATAGCGGTGAATTCTCACATCAGGAAAACTAAATAAGCTCAAATAAGCAACCTACTATTGCACCTCAAGCTTCTAGAAAAATGAGTAAGACAAGCCCAAAGCCCATACAAGGCAGGAAATTATAAATATCAGAGCAGAAATTAATTCAATGATGACTAAGTAAACAATACAAAGAATTAATGAATCAAAGAATTAATGAATCAAATTGGTTCTTTAAAAGAATGAATGAAATTGATAAACACTTAGTCAACCTTATCAGAAAAGGAAAGAAAAGACTCAAATTCGTGCACTGAGGAATGAAAAGGGTGAAATCACTGCAGATCCTGTGGAAATTCAGAAGGTCGTCAATACCTACTTCAAAAATCTTTACTGTCATAGGGTGGGAAACATAGAAGAAATGGACATATACCTAGATACATATGAATTACCAAAGATAAATCAAGAAGACATAAAAATTCTGAATAACCCAAAATCAGTTAATGAGAT
Organism: Erethizon dorsatum; assembly: GCA_028451465.1. Taxonomy (NCBI): domain Eukaryota; kingdom Metazoa; phylum Chordata; class Mammalia; order Rodentia; family Erethizontidae; genus Erethizon; species Erethizon dorsatum. Next base: position 17,399,907 of record CM051824.1, read on the forward strand.
TGAAAATGTAATTAAAAATTTACCAACATATAAAAGCCCAGCTCCTGATGGATTCACTGCTGAATTCTAGATGAAATTTAGAGATTTAATGACAGTGCTCCTCAAAATCTTTAATGAAATAGGGAGGGAAGCAATACTCCCTAACTCATTCCTGGATGCAAGTATTACCATGATACCAAAACCATAGAAGGACCCAAACCAAAAAAGAGAACTACAGGCCAATCTCCCTAAAGAACATAGGTGCAGAAATACTCCATAAGATACTAGCAAACAGTATGTAGCAAATCATCAAGAAGATTATACACCATGACCAAGTTGGATTCATCCCAGGAATGCAAAGATGGTTCAACATATGAAAATCAATAAATGTAATATACTGTATCAACAAAGCCAAAGATAAAAAGCACAAGATCATCTCAATGGATGCAGAAAAAGCTTTTGATAAAGTCCAACACTCATTCATGATGAAAACCCTACAGAAAATCGAAATGGATGGTGTTTACCTCAATCTGATAAAAGCCATCTATGACAAACCAACAGCCAACATCATACTAAATGGACAAATAGTGAAAGCTTTCACTCTAAAATGAGGAACAAGACAAGAATGTCCACTATCGCCACCTATTCAATATAGTTCTGGCAACATTAGCCAGAGCAATTAAACAAGAGAGAAATAAAAGGAATTAGGACAGGAAAGGAAGAAGTTAAATTATCATTATTCACAGATGGCATGATACTCTGCATAGAAGACCCAAAAAACTCCACTAAAAGACCTCTAGATATAATAACCAAATTCAGTAGCATAGCTGGATACAAAGTCAACACTCAAAAATCAACAGCATTCCTGTACACAAACAACAAACTCACTGAGAGTGAAACTAGGGAAACAACACACTTCACAATAGCATCCAAAAAGAATGAAGTACTTAGGAATCAATCTAACAAAAGAAGTAAAAGAGTTATACATTGAAAATTATAGTACTCTGAAAAAGGAGATCGAAGAAGATATCACAAAATGGAAAGATATCCCTTGCTCATGGATAGGAAGAACAAACACAGTGAAAAGGGCCATACTCCCAAAACTGTTATACAAATTTAATGCAGGCCCAATCAAAATATCATTAGCATACCTCACAAAACTAGAAAAAAACATTCCTAAAATTCATTTGGAGCCAAAAGAGTCCTAGAATAGCAAAATCAACCTGGGCAACAAAAGCAAGGCAAGATGCATCACAATCCCTGACTTGAAACTATACTACAATGCTACTGTGATAAAATCAGCATGGTACTGGCAAAGAAACAGAACTGAGGATCAGTGGAACAGATTAGAAGATGCAAACATATTCAGCCACTTTACCTTTGACAAAGGGGCCAAACATGTTCAAAGGGGCCAAAAAATGGAAGGAAGATAGCCTCTTTAATAAATGATGCTGGAAAAACTTGCTGTATACGTGCCAAAGACTAAAACTAGACCCATGTCTATCACCATGCACTAAACTAAAGTCAAAAATGGATCAAAGATCTAAATATTAATACAAAAACACTGAATCTACTGAAAGAGAAAGTAGGTAGAAATCTTGAAGATGTAGGTGTAGGCAGAGACTTCATGAACAAAACCCAAACTGCTTGGGAAATACTTCAAAGAATCAACAACTGGGATCTCATCTTATTAAAAAGCTTTTGTACATCAAAAGAAATCACCAACAGAGTGAAAAGACAACTGACAGAATGGGAAAAAAATTTGGTCAATTGTCCCTCAGACAGAGGACTTATATCTAGAACATATAAAGAATAGAAAAAAATCAGACCCCCCATATTCAAAGATCCAATCCGAAAATGAGTATCTGAGATGAATACACACTTCTCAGATGAATAAATATAAATAGCAAATAAATATATGAAAAAATGTTCAACATCATTGGTCATTTGAGAGATGCAAATTAAAACAATGCTGAGATTCCATCTCATCCCAGAAAGAATGGCTATCATCAAGAAATCAACCAATAACAAGTGCTGGAAGGGCTGTGGGGAAAAAGGAGCACTTCTCCAATGGTGGCGGGAGTGTAGACTGGTACATCCACTCTGCAAATCAGTGTGTAGATTCCTCAAAACATTAAGATTAGAGGTCTCACTCAACCCAGCTCTTTCCCTTCTGGGTATTTTCCCCAAAGAATTAATAACATCATACCACAAAGATGTATGTGCACCCATGTTTATAGTAGCACAATTTGTTTAAGCTAAATCTTGGAAACAACTCAAATGCCCATCAACTGAGGAATGGATAATAAAGATGTGGTATTTTTATACAATGGAATATGACTCAGGTATAAAGAAGGATAAATGAGATTTTTATAGGTTAAATGGATGCAACTTGAGACCATACTCATAAGTGAAATAAATCAGACTCACATGTGTAATCATCATAGTGTCTCCCTAGTATAAGAAGTTGAAAGAGTAAATAAGATCCAAAATGTACAATAGTTATTGTTAAACGGGAAGAAACTGTTCAAAAGGAAAGAGAAACTGGGGGAAAGGAGAAAGAAGGAAGGGAAAAGGAAAAAAAAATATATGTATATACATACAAGATAGTTAAGATAGTTATACTACTAATTTCTCTTAGTTCATTGAAAAGAAAGATTTGTGCTTATATTTTTTGATCAGTTTTTCATGCCTGTATCTTGTAATCTGAGCACATACTTTGAAGATAACAATATGCAGTGTATTAACCATTGTTACTCTCCTACTATCTTGTTTTGAAATGTTGTATCATTTTTATTGTTTTTCTCTTTAAAATGAAAGAACAAGATATCATTTTCTATTTTTTTAAATTTAGCTCAGATAGACATTGTTCTGGCAGATTTAGAGGTGTTTCATCTCTTGATACATTTATACTTAAATAATTTGAATTTTTTAGAGTGATATACATTTATTTATTTTCAGCTTTCTTTTATTAGTACATATTTGCAGAACATAGCAATTGTATTCCTTGTGGAGCATTGGTACTTGTACAAAACTCATCTCAATTCTTTTTTCATTCTTTTTCTCTGCTCTTTCTTCCCCCTCCCTCCATCTCTTGATCCCCTTCCTTTTGAGAAACATCTGTCTTCCTACTTTCTATTATCTATCTTTTATTTTGCTCTTTATTTATATTCTAAGTTTTTAATATAAGAAAAATCAGTTGATAAGCTGTGTATCTGATTTGTCTCACTTAATATTTTGGTCTCAAGAGGCATCCATTTTCCTACAAATGACTCAAATTTATCCTTCTTTGTGGCAGAGTAGTACTCCATTTTGTATAAATAGCACATTTTCTATATGCATTCCTCTGTTTGTAGACACATAGACTACTTCCAACATTTAGCTGTTATGAATTGTGCTGCTATAAACAGGGGAATGCATTTATCAGTGTAATACAACATCTTTAACTCTTTCTAGAAGATAACCAGAACTGGAATATCAATGGGATTTCTACATTTAGTTTTTCCAGGAATCTCTATACAGATTTCCATAGTGGATTTACTAGTTTACATTCCACCACCAACGTAGAAGAGTTCATTTTCACACAACAGCCTCTCCAGAATTTGTTGTTATTTGATTTCTTGATGATAGCCATTCCTTCTGGGATATGATAGAATCTCAGTATTGATTTAATTTGAATTTCTAATAGTACGTTAGAGTGCAATTGACTTTATCAACTGTGTCTCATGACCTTCCTAAATTTGTTTATTATTTCCAGTAGCTTTTTAAAATTTCTCATGATTTCTTATAAAAATGACATCAACTTAAAATAGGGATGATATGTCTTGTCCACAAATTAATTTTTTTTTTTTTGTGGGTACCGGGGGTTCGACCTCAGGACCTCGGGTGCCTGCGCGCCCGTGCCGCTGAGCGATATCACCGACCCCTTTTTCGTATGTGGGTTCCGGGAGTCGAACTCGGGCCCTCGCGCTTGCCGCGCAGGCGCTTAAGCCGCTGAGCCATCTCACCGGCCCCCACACAAAATAATTTTAACTGGACATTATTCATGTCATGTATAAATTTTAGAAAATATATTTTGTATTTTGAATAATACATTTTTATGATTTTTTAGTTTTAGGTTTTTTTGTTTGTTTCTTTGTTTTCATTGCTCTACTATAAGGGCTGGGGCTGTTGTAAAATGAACAAGACACTCTTGGTTAGTTTCCAGGTTAATAATGCTTAGTACTTTTCTTCCTGATGGTGACAATAATCTTTTGAAAATCCTAGTAAGAATTGAACTATTCCTTTCATTGCTAACATTCAAAGATATTTCATCATAAATAAGTGTTGAATTGTACATGCTTTTTCTAAGATGAAATAGTCACATACATTTTGCTTCATTTTGTTACTCTAAGTACTTAGACTGATGTACATTTTTTTTTGTGGGTACCGGGGGGTCGACCTCAGGACCTCGCTCGCCAGCAGGCGCCCGTGCCGCTGAGTGATATCACCGGCCCCTTTTTCGTATGTGGGTTCTGGGAGTCAAACTCGGACCCTCGCGCTTGCCAGGCAGGCGCTTAGGCCGCTGAGCCATCTCACCGGCCCACTGATGTACATTTTAAGGATCAACTATCTCACTTTTCTAATACAAATCCCACATGGACATATTTATTTTTCCATACATATATTTATAGCTTGGATTTCTTAATGTTGTGTTGAAGATTCTTGTATTTATTTGTTAGGAGGTGTACTGTTATCTAGTGTTCTCTATTTGGGATATACTCCTCTGATTTTGATATGAATGTAAATTTACCTTATAGAATCAGAATCAGTAATTGTGGTGGACTAGTTAATTGTCAACTTGAGTGGAAACACCCAGCTGTACTGAGTCAGTCTTATTCTGGGCGTAGAAGACCTACCTGGGGATTGTTACCAGAATGGCATAAAAGGAGACTGGGGGGAAGATTGCATGCTGCTGATTTTCAGAAGTTTTGTTATGGCTGGTTTTCCTGATAGGAAATGGGCTGTTCCCTTTGGAGGAGGAGATCAAGTCCTTGCTGTTGTTAGGGATGTCTGCTGTTCTCTTGGGGAACTCTGGTCTTCACCTGGAGTGTTGCTTCCTGGCTCCAGAGCAGATTCCTCAGCCTGTTTACACATATCCTTCAGCCTTAGTGCAGACTTTCTAGCTTCTACCCTTGGGGGCCTTTGCGCCTTCCCAGTGCAGACCCTGGATATAAATTTTCATGAGACATTGTCATGGACTATAGGCTTGGGCTGGATTCTTCGAGTCTCTATTGTGGACAGATCCTGCACTCTTCTGCATTTGACTTTTTGGGTAAATATTATAAAATAATCCTATAAATGTATGTGTCTTGTATTAAATCTATTCTTTTGCAAACCCTGAATATAGCAGTAATCTTTCCCTACTTTTCTAAACATTTGCATAGAATTGGCATTGTAAATAAAGTGTCCCAATGTATTCCTATATATGATTGATTTTTAAGTGTTGCTTTCTTACAATTGCTTACAAGAGGCCGGATAGAAATTACAATATGTATAATAGACTCAAAGAAGTACAAGATTATATGGTCTTTTTACCCTCTTTCCAACAATTCAGTGTCTCTCTAATGTTATCACCTAACCTTCAAAATAATTTTTCCTTAGGTCTGCATGTACAGCCTGACAACTAGTATTATTATTTTAATCTGGAATAATTTTACATCTAATAAACACTAAAGATTATGAATAATAATCTTTTGCATTTTTTAACTACGGCGCTGTCATTGACAATTTCACACATTAATTGTCCTAATACATCTTACCTTTATGTTTAATTTACAATACATATCTACTAAAAATGAAATTCTAAATGCATATATTTTTATCCTTCAGTAATCTACATACATATTCTCTTTTATGGCCTCCATTTTTTTCTCATGAGAGATCAGCTAATCTGTCACTTTTATCCTCTGGCTACTTTGAAGAATGATTTTTTTTTTTCTTTGATTTGGCTTTAGTAACTTAACCTGATGGGTTTAGGATTATTTCAAAATTTTTTTCATCTTTCTTAAAATTTGTAGATTACAGTGACTTGGAATCTATTATTGAATGATTTATTTTTGCCTTTTAATACAAAGTTGATTTTGATTTGTAGTTAGTCATTTATTAATTTTTTAATCTGGATTTTTCTGTTTATGTTTTAATTTTTTCCATTCCATTGTTTTCAGCACTTTTTTTTTCTTTTCTTTTTTGGTACCGGGAATCAAACTCAGGACCTTATGCATGTCAGGCAGGCGCTTGTGCCACTGAGCTATAGCCCCAGTCCAGCACTTTTTTTTTTTTTTGTGGGTACCAGGGGTCGAACTCAGGACCTCACATGCCAGCAGGCACCTGTGCTGCTGAGCGATATCACCGGCACTTTTTCGTATGTGGGTACCGGGAATCGAACTCAGGACCTTGTGCTTGCCAGGCAGGCGCTTATGCCACTGAGCTGTCTCACTAGCCTAGCACTTTTTAAAATATTGTAAAAGATGTTAAAACTGCCAACCTTCTCAGTATTATCTTTTATAATTTTAACATTTCTAGATCTTTATTTTAAGGATACCGTCTGAAAATTTATTTTCTGAGAACTCCATGTAATTGAATTGTATTCTTTGCATTTGCATTTGTACTCTCTACTAATATTCTTAAAACTCTTCATGTAGGCATTGAATAAGAACAAAATGTATACATTATTAAAATTTTTAATGAATTTATCTTTTCCAGAATACTTTATTTTGTAGCAAACACTTAAAGAAAGGCACTTAAAATGTTAAGCCATTTTACCCAAATCCAGTAATTGTAATAATTCAGATTTGTCTTTGAATTTCTATCAAAATCACTTTTATTATAGTTCAAGTCATCATTATAACGGAGCTTTAGGATCTCAATATAAATTTGTATTTGGTATCCTTCTCACTTGAATCTATATCAGATTACTATTTTGGAACTAATCATCATTAGCCTTGTTTCTACAAACATTTATCATCATAAATTTTTATGTCAGAAGTCTGACTCAGATTTTAGGGGCTGAAATCAAGGTGTGGACAGGGCTGCATTCTTTCTGTAGGCTCTTGGTGAGGACCAATATCCTGCACATGACTGAAAGTCACAGTCTCCATGCTTTCCTATTCCCCTTCAGACCTGTGGGAAATACCAGGACACCTCCAATGGTGGACTACAACACCAGCTTTGTCTTCACATATCTTAATGTCACGGCATTCACCTTTATTTCCAACCATATTAAAAAGGTATTACAAATTGTCTTGCACATGACATTTAATATTTGCCTCTGAAATATCCTTCAATATCACATTTTAATTTTCTTTTTCCAAGTTTACTTTCCTTTACAATATTTTCATCCTACTTGATTCCATTTTAATCTGAGCTGTTATTGACATGTTATGCAGTTTCACATTTATATTCTCCTATTTTGTCCTTATGTATCCTGCCTCTCTTTTTAGATGCTGTGTATTTGTTCTATTTTATGGATATGGAATTGTGTAAACATGTATTCTGCCTCCTATAGTTAATCATACTTTAGAGATATTCAGAATATACCCTTATGGGTTGTTTGGGCTATGGTCTTTTTCTCTCCTGCTCAAATATTTATTCCCTCAAATATTTATGTCCTTGTGTACTGGATAAAGTCATTATAAAAACTAAAGATTATTTACCATTAAACAATGTTTTATTCTACAGGCATTTATCTAACCTATAGGTTGCTCTGCTAGATTTCTGGATCTTTTCTAGTCCAATATTCTGATTTTTTGTGGAAATTTTACTGAGCAAACAATATGAAATTTCCCATTGCCAGAATATTCTACAAAAAAATCCTGCTTGTGAAGAAACAGAAGTTTTATTATGTATAATGGTAATATAGATTAGTATACCCATGAAGTTAAACAGTAGAGAGGTTTGTAAAGACCCTAGAACTTGAAGTATCACACAATCCAATAATCTGTCTTCTGGACATATACCTAAAGGAGGTAAAAAAAAATCTTGTAAATATATACTACACTCCTATGTACAATACAGAATTATGATAGTCAAGAAATGGAGACAACCTAAGTGTCTATTTACATATGAATGAATAAACTGTGATAACCATATATTGTGAAATATTATATGGCTCTGAAAACTGTGATCTTACCATTTACCACTGCATGGAAAAGCCCAGAAGACATTATACTAAGTCAAATAAGCCAGATGTAGAAAGGAAAATATTGCACAAACTCTTTTATATGGGGAATCAAAAAAAAAATCAAATGCAGAGATAGGGAAGAAAAGAGTGTTCACCAGAGGCTAAGTTGGGAGGGGGAATGATAGGCCAGGAGATAAAAAATTGTAGATATAGAGGATGAACAAGCTTACAGATCTAAACTACAACCTAAGGAATATAAGTAATGATATCGTACTGTATAATGGTTTTGTAATAAGAGAATAGATTTTAGCTATTCTTGCAACAATAATGTAATGCTATCTATAAGAAATGAGAGAGATGCTAATGTGCTTTGCTATAGTAACATTTTTATTGTCTAGATGCATTCAGTGACATCATGTTGTATGTTATAATACATAAAAAATTTATTTTTTTAATTTTATTTCACTAGTACATGTTTTCAGTACAGGATGTTTACATTCATCTTAGGGAGTAAATGCATGTACATAGTGCAGCTTAAGTTTTTCAAAATATCCCTACCCTTCCCACCCACCTCTCTCACTCCATCTTTATCTCCCCTTTCCCCATTTTCACTATTATTATATTGTATTATTATTATATAATAATATAATAATATATAATAATTATATTATTATTAATTCATGTTTATAACATATAGTGTTCACATTCATTGTGGTTATTTTGTACTTATACAAATTTTAATTCTTTTTTTTTGTGGGTACTGTGGGTCGACCTCAGGACCTTGTGCTTGCCAGGCAGGCCCTTATGCCGCTGAGCTATCCCACCGGCCCCAAATTTTAATTCTTAATGTGTATAATTTTAATTCTTTTAATGTGTATAACACTTATACACATTTTAATTCTTCCTTCTTCCCCTACTCAGATGTTCCTTCTTCCCCTACTTCCCAACAGATGTTGCTGGGAAATTTTATAACTATTTTCAGAAGATAGAAGCTGGACCCATATCTCTTACCATATGCTAAACTCAAATCGAAATGATCAAAGATCTAAACATTAAAACAGAATCAGTAAAGCTGCTGGAACATAAAATAGGCAAAACACTTGAAGTCATAGGTGTAGGCAAGGACCTTCTGAACAAAACTCCAATTGTGCAAGAAATAAAAGCGAGGATAAATTGTATTACATCAAACTGAAAAGCTTCTGCACAGCAAAGGAAAGAAGTAATAGAGCAAAGAGTTAAAATACAGATTGAGAAAAAATTATGTCAGCTACTACTCAGACAGAGGACTACTATCTAGAATATATGTAAAGAACTCAAAAAATTAGATTGGCCAAAATAAAAGACCCAATAAAGAAATGGGAAAGTGAAATGAATAGTTTTCAGAAGAAGTACAAATGGCCAACAAATACATGAAAACTTGTTCAACATCTATGGCCATTAGAGAAATGCAAATTAAACCAATGCTAGAATGTCATCTTACACCAGAAAGAATGGCAGTCATCCAGAGGTCAAAGAATGACAAATGCTGGCATGGCTGTGGTGACAAAGGAACCCTTAACATTTTAGCGGGAATTGTATACCAGTATAACCATTATGGAAAGTAGTATGGAGATTTCTCAAAGAGCTAAAATTAGAAATTCCATTTAACTCAGCTATTTGCCTTGTAGGTATCTTCTCAAAAGGACTAAAGTCATCATATTACAGCCAAACATGCATACCAATACATGTTTAGAGCAGCACAGTTCATAATAGCTAAATCCTGGAAGCAGCCTGTATGCCCATCAACAGATGAAGGCATAAAGAAAATATGGTACTAATAAAGGAATATTATTAGACTACAAAGAGGGATAAATTTGAAATATTTATGGGAAAATGGATGCAACTGAAAAATATAATATTGAGTGATATAAACCAGACACACACACTTAAATACCATATGATATCTTTCATTTGAGTGAGGCAAAGTAAGAAGAGCAAAAAAAAGTATAGATAGAAGGAGTCAAGGAGATTTACCTTTTGCAAATGGGAAGAGGTCTAGGACAAGTAGAAAAAATCAATTTTAAATAAGATTAAAAGGAAATTTAGGTTAAATGTTTTTATTGCAATGACAAAGATAGTGATATATATATATATATATATATAAGATTCCTGATAGTTTATGGTTCATTCCTACTTCCTGAATGGTTTTCAGCATCTGTGTGTTTTGCTTTGTTGTTTTTTTGAGGCAGGGTTTCTCCATATAGTTCAGGGTGAACTCACTATGCAGCTCAGGGTAGCCTTGAACTCTCAGCAATTCTCCTGCCTCAGCCTCCCATACAGGGATTACAGGCTTGCACCGCTACGGCCCAGCAGCATTTGTGTTCTTTAAGTCACCTCAGAGGAATGATTAAGGGCATAATACATTTAAGAAGACAGGATAACAGGGTAGACTCACAATTCTAAAAGTACAAATCATTACTGTTTTCATTTCTTTACAGAGCCCAAGCTTAAAGACTTTGGTGGAAATGCAGAAATGACAGAGACAGTAGGATGAGATTACTTTTATGATTGAAGAAGAGAAAAGGTGAAAAAGTCATGCACTTAAGCTGATATCACCTAACTACGTACTGTGTCTCTGTGAGAGATTCTCTGTTGTTTTCCTGAATAGAAAACTTGCCCTGGGCTTCTAAGCCAGGACATAGCCAATATATAAAACAAAAAGAACTTTATAATTTTGTTCCTATGATGAAATATATCAAGATGCAAAATTACTTTCAAATTCTTTTTTAAATTTTGAATTTTTGAATTTTATTCCATTAGAATTATACTAGGGAAAATTCCTTCTAATTTCTGTTAATTATAATTTGTGATATTTGTGGTATAGGCTTTTTACATATCCTCAAAACCACTTTAAGGTGGAACTAGTTATTGGGTATAGCTATACTGTTTCCTTCATGTTGTTGTTTAAAATTACTCTCCAGCAAAAAGCTACCATTGCTGTTTCATCTATGTTCTATATGCTAATTAATATGTAAATTTTAATCTATATTCTTTTCTTAAAACTAAAATCATTTTGAGTATTGCAGTGCAGTATTACATTTGCCCCTTGATTTATAATTGAAGCAGGTTGCACTTATTAATATACTTCCTCCAGGCAAGGACAGAAAAAGTATGACTATGTTTTATAAACTGTAATAAAAAAGGACTGTAAAAGTTTGATTAATATTTCATTTTTTCATCTTTGAAAATACAAGACTGCATAAGGATGCCTTGGGCTAAAATATTTAGATTCTTGAATTAAATAATGAACATATTTATCCCTTTTTCACAAAAAGAGCATTATCAGTTTATATTATATCATCTAAAATATCTAATTTTCATATAACTAAATTATTTTAAAGTAATAGAGATAAGTGATGTACTTAAGAAATAAAAATAAAAATAAATTACAAAAAATTTATAGGTGAAAATATCAGCCTAATGTTTTATTTGAAATCCCACAATTTAGTTCAAATAACCCAGAGGACAAGTCCCCTTGTGAATAAATTAAAAGATAGCTACCTATTAATCCCTTGCTTTCTCAACCCTTCTTTACTTTCTCCCTGAGAGTTAAATGCAAATGGAGATTATGACTGAGTCACCTCTTCATTTTTCTGTGACTGTCACAAAACATTATAAACCTTTCATGTTCCCATCTTGGAGAGTAATTGAATTTCAGAATATAAAAATATCAATGCCATTTTATTCCAGTACTGATCTAGCATGCAAATTCCTTTTATAACATATAGCTAATATATTGTCACACTTTTCTGGTGACTAAGAGCTCTCCTATTTCCTGAGACTATGCTTGCTCTGCATTTCCATTCCATATTTGAAGGGTTCTGGATGTTACACTGATTGTCATGAAAACTAAATTGTTCCTACTTTGATTCCATGTACTCTGTCATTTTCCTTTCAGGGCTGCAGACAAAGGAATTTTCAGTGTTTCTTAGCCCTTTTCTTTATTTTTATACTCTTCAGTTTCCATTTTTTCCAAACTCATGCATGATTATATTCCTCATTCTTCATTTTAATCATCAAATTTCATTGGACCACTGCTTCCTATGTGCTTGACATCAATGAAGGCATTGGGGAACCAGGAGTGAAAAGTCCAGCAGAGGAGACAGAACCACATGGCAGCTGAGTAAATTCCTCCCCAATCCTCATTTCATAGACACATCAATTTGAACAGCTACTCAGTCATCAGGATTGCTAAATAGCTATCAAAATCACTTCAGAGGCCATAGTGTATAATTTTATTGTAAGATAAAATGCCTGGATCACCCTTTCCCTGTCTCCAAGAAGCCCGTCTTGAAGAAATGCTACTTCCTAGGAACTGTGAACTGAGCAGTGGAGCTAAGGAGGTAACTGCCACCTCCGATTCCTTTCCGACCTCAGGAAGCAGTGGATAGCAGTTTCCACCCATCAGTGTACAATGCATGTAATCTCACAAAGGCTTTCTTTGGCCCCATTCCAGCTCCAAAGCAGTGAGACTCAGCACCTAGTAGAAGCTAGTCTCTACAGACAAACTGGAGCTCACGGAGTGTCCCAGACATCAGAATGGGATCTGTGCGCTAATGGGACAGACCAAGTTCTGCCAGCATCATTTCTACATTTGGAGTGGGACTAAGGACACACTTATCCTCTTCCAAGATAGTGCAGGTCTATGTGGCAGTGAGAGATAGGTGTATGATGCCACTTAGCATCAACTTTGGTGTTTATGAACTGTTTCCACCACTCATCTCCTATGTGTGGGTAGCGCAACTATCTCTAACAACACGCATCAGAGAAAGGACAATCAAAAAACATAGTGCTGGGAAACTTGTATATCTAACATCCATAAGAATAAAGCTAGATCCCTATATCTCACCAGTTATAAAATTCAAATCTAAAGGAATTAAAGACAAAAATATAAGATGTGAAACTATAAATCAATTAGCAAACATATAGGAAATGTTTCAGGATATTGGAATGGGCAAGTATTTTTTTGGACAAAACCCCCAAAACATAGAGAACAAAAGCAAAAGTAGACAAATGGCATTTCATCAAACTCAAAAGCTACTACGTAACCAAAAATGGTCAAAAGAATTTGCAAACTATATGTCTTACAAGGAATTAATATCCAGAATATAAAAGAAACTCAAGAAGCTATGTAGCCAAAAAACCAAACGACACATTTTAAAAGTAGTTAACAAATATAGTTAAGATATCTAAATAGATATTTCTCAAAAGAGGACATATGAGTGGCTAATGAGTACATGAAAAATGGTCAGTGTCAATAATCATCAAGGAAAAACAAATCAAAACTACAATGAGGTACCATATCACCCGTGTTAACTGAAGGCTATCAAAAAGAATAAAGATAACTAATGCTGCTGAGGATGGAAGAGAAAAGAAGCCTTGCATATTATTGGTGGAAATGTAAATTAGTGTAACTATTATGTAACACAGTATAGACGTTACTCAAAAATTAAAAATATAACTTCCAAGTGACTAAGCAATTGCAAGAACTGATATACATAGCCAAAGGAAACTAAAGGAGCATGTCAAAGAGATATCTGCACCCTCGTGCACATTACAGCATTATTTACAACACCAAGAAATGGAAACAAGTGCTTGTGAACTTATGAATAAGTAAAGAAAAAGCAATACATATAGATAATAGAGTAATAGTAAGCCCTAAAAATGAATGAACGTGGGTGGAACTGGAAATCATTATGTTATGTGGACAAGTCAGGCAGAGAAAGAAAAGTACTGCATGATTTTACGTGTGGAATCTAAAGAAAAGCTCAACACATGGAAATTGAGAATGGGATCATGGTGGTCAGAGCCTCAGGAAGGAGAGGGATGAAGGAAGATTGATCAGTAGGTACTAAGTGTAGTTAGGAACAAGAAGTTTTGAGATGCTGTTGCACAGATTGGAGAATATTGATGATTTGTGCATTTTGTGAATATTGTACATATTTTGCACATTTTGCATTTGTGCATATTTTGTGCATATTGTGCATTTCCAAAAAGTGGTATGAAAAGATTTTGGAAGTTTTCACCATGAAGAAATGATAACATATTAAGGAAATAAATGTTAAATCTGATTTGCAGTATGTATATATGTAACTAAATATCACACATCACCACATTGATAAGTACAACGTTAAAATTTTTGTGCATCAATTAAAAATGAACTAAAAGACAAAAAAGATGATATTTGAAATATTAGAAAATTGAGTTGCATCAACAAAGGGAAAGGGGAAAAAGATTAAAGGAAAATATTTTAATGTTCCAGCATAGACTAATTCATATATTTATGAATATACATATTTACATATGTAATCTTATATTTTAGTGGAAAAGCTTCCTACTGCAGTTCATAAACATTGTTGTACTGATCTTGTCTTAGAGAGAAAATTGTGAATCATGCAAAGAAAGAGGATAAAAGAAAGAAAGAGAGAAATAGAAAGAAAGAGAAAGAGAAAGAAGTGAAAGAAACAAGGAAAGCAGAAAGAGAAAGAAAGAAAGGAAAGAAATTAAAGGAAAGGAGAGGGAAGGGGAGGGGAAGGAAGGAAAGGGAGCTCAGGGAAAACATTGCTCCCGTGAACTTATTTTTTCACATTCTTTAACAAATATTTATTTAGTTCGCCGTCCCACTTTTCCTCCATTCCGAACTAAACTAGTAAATAACTATTAAACATAAGTTAAAGCCCCGAATAAGGAGACCGTTGTCTGCAATTATATATGACTAAAGGGTCTTAAAAGAATTATTTGCTTGAATCTCAACTAAAGCACATTCTGTGGAAGAATTAGCGGTCTACTTTGGGGCTAACCTTACAAACATAAAAGTGCAATTAATCGCTTTAAAAAAGCCTACAGAAAATTTCATCATAACATTTTAACAGGAACAAGCCCTTTCTGTAGGAACAAGATTTCAGTACCACATAAATATTTGTTTTTTTGGTTTGTTTTGTTCTTTGTTTTTTTTTGTTTTTGTGGGTACTGGGGGTCGATCTCAGGACCTCGCGCACCAGAAGGCACCCGTGCTGCTGAGCAATATCACCGGCCCTTTGTTCCTATGTGGGTTGCGGGAGTCGAACTCGGGCCCTCGCGCTTGCCAGGCAGGTGCTTAGGCCACTGAGCCATCTCACCGGCCCCAATATTTGTTAAAAAATTGAATAAATAAGTTCATGAGAGCAATGTTTTCCCTGAGCGCCCTTCCCTTTCCTTCCTTCGCCCCCTTCCCTCTCCTTTTCTTTAATTCAGAATAGGTCTGAACTCCCCAGTGTCAAATGTACACTCTGCTATGAAAGACATCAACCACCATCTCTCAAATCTCCATTCCTGTGAGTAGCATGTGTTGGTTATGTATCTTGTTTTAGACACTAAGCTGGATAGGAGAGAAAATGAAAAGCTAACTTGTATGCTGCTCTACGATCTATACAGAAGTTTTGTATTTTATTATATTCAATGATATCAGAAGTTTTTTCTGTCACTATTCAATGAAGAAACTAAGATTGAAATATGCATAATAACCAATGGAAATCACACATATAAAATAGTATAAATAATATTAAGTATGGATTTTCTCTTTCTAATATCACTTCTTACTCTATAGCTTTAATTCCATTAAGGGTCCTTCAGAGATTTATCTGCCATGAAAGACAAAATATTAAGTAATTTCCTTAAACCTGTAGGTGAGGGTGAAATATAATCTAAGGAAAGAAGACATTAACTTTATCTTGCCTACTACAGGAGACAATGGCTAATGGGTGTCTATTATAAGCAAAATTTTTAAGTTTGATAAAGTAAATTTTATCAAATTTTCTTTGAGAGTTACTCCGTTTATTTTTATCTTTCCATGAAATTTATGCTTTGCAAAAATCATGAAGTTTGGTTTGGTGAGATGGCTCAGTGGCGTAAGCGCCTGCTTGGCAAGCGCGAGGGCCCAAGTTTGACTCCCGGATCCCACATACGAAAAAAGGGCCGGTGATATCGCTCAGCGTCACGGGTGCCTGCTGGTGCCCGAGGTCCTGAGGTCGACCCCCCGGTACCCACAAAAAAATAAATAAATAAATAAATAAAACCTGAAGTTTTTCTTCTCTAGTAGTTTTAAGAGAGATTATATTTATATCTAGAATCTATTTCAAAATCATTTTAGGGCAATGTGAGCTATGACTATTTTCATACAGACATCCAATGAGTTATTCTAGCACATTTCCATAAAGTATTTGGAAGAAATAAGTTGAATATATAACTAAACATGTCATTTTTTTCCTTTTGTATTCCTATCTGTTCCAATGACTAATTGCAGTTTGTTAAATGATAATTCTGAATTATTTTGACTACATATTTTTAGAAAGTCTTTGAAATTAAAGAAATGACTCCTTTATTAAGACTGTGATAGCTATCCTCAGGCTTTTGTATTTCCTTTGCCCATCTCCAAAATCAGCTATACCTTTGTAGACCAAATCAGGAAGGATGAACATCATATTGGGGAGGATGGATATGTGTATCTCTCCATTTATGAGCAACATTTATAATTATTTAGCAATGTTTTGTTGCTTTTAATATAGTAATATTTTAAGCATTTCATGAATTTATGCTTCTTTGTTTTGTGTTTTGTTATTGTAATTTTAATAGTTCCTTTATCATTGTTTATTGCTAGCAAATGAGAATAAAATTGCTCTATTTGTTTATGATAACTAATTTTTAAATTTACTTGGTATAACTAAGATATTTCTCAGAAAATACTTAGAACTTCCTACCTATTCAACTAAGTCCTCCATAAATAAAGGGAGACATTTCTTTTCATGATGTTTGGATTTATTTCATTTTCTCTTGCATTATAATTGTGAGGCCCTCTACTACTATTTAAATAATAGAATATATAAAATCTTATATTTTACTTAGTGTTAGGACAGAGGCATTCAATCTTTCCTTTAAAGAAAGTATGTTTTTGGTTATAGTTCTTTTCAAGTTTTGAGAAAGCACTTCCATTAATCCTTTCATTCGGGATTTCTTCATGAATATTTGTTAAAATTTATTGAAAGTTTTTTCCTGCACATTTTGAAATGTTCCTATACATATACATTATTACACTGAAACAATTATGAACACTTCAGAGTTAAATGTATCTTGCATTTTTTGAGATAAATTCATCTTGACTACAGCACTTAATCATTATAATTACTACGAAATAATTATAAAAATCATCATTTTATAACTAAATGAATTGAAAGATCAAGATACTAACCAAATACACAATATAACACATTTGAAAATTTAGAGAAGCTCTAGATTTAGAACTGCTTATTTAAATTTTCTAACGAAGACAGTGAAAATTTCCCACTATTATGAGAAAGTAAACAAATGTCTTTGGAAACTACTATGTGGAGTGTATTTTCCATGAAATGATCTTGTTTTGAGAAATTACACTTCACAAAACTGAGTGATAAGTTTCTGAAATATGATTTCAATTTAAGGTGTACCAATCAAGAGGCACGGTGGCTTGTTAACTACTCAATTACTCTTGTGTTCCTTCCCTTAATTTGAAAAACATTACTCTTAAGTCTGTGGTAGCCATGTGAGCATTTAGTCTTCCACAAAGAACTCTTAATAAATTGATTAATACTGTTAATCAATTAGTGGGTTTACCCTCAGAAAATTCAACAGCTCAAGGCTCTAATTGTATGTCTACTCTGTTAAATGAGGTGTGCAAACTTTTGAACATTTCCCCTTTGCAGAAAATTCCCTATCAACTCTGAACAGATGGGCTGATGGAGTATTTTAATCAAACACCCAAACAGAGGGTAAGAAAATTCATCATCAGTGAACCACAACATTGGAATAAATTGATAACTTTTGTCTGTTTTGACTATTGGGATGTTACTCAATCATCAACAGACTTGTCTTCTTGGAAATTCACCATGAGAGAATTTCCAATTAGGGCAAACCAGCAAGTGCACACCAGCCTAAGGGTTGACAAGCATTTTAATGATGTTGGTCAAATGTAAAAATAGAATAAAATTGGCAGGGATAACAACAGAGCTCCATCTCAGGAGGAAAAAAATTGTGTAGAGGCAAGTGCCTCCTCTCATGAAGAAAGCAAAATCCTCATCTTGGGTGCAAAATTTACTTTAAGCCAATAACTTTATCTTTCTCATCAGTTTCTGATCCTTAAAGGGTTATGATTACAAACCTGCAGATATCCTGTGAAGTCAACAATGTAACTGGCAGCACTAAAACTGCCTTTCCTCATGTGAAGCAGTACATAAATATATTAATACTGATTAAAATTGAGTGATTATAATCCGGGACTTTAAGGTCATTTTTTTTTATTTTGACAGCAAAAAAGAAATCCTTGATGCTTGTACATTAAATAAAAAATTTTATTTTTCTTAAGTATCAGATGTGAATATGGTAACTAAGTTTTCATGGACCGTGACATTTTAATGGATGCCCTTTCTTAGAACAGTCTTCGTGATTTGATTTCCCCCCCTTAATATTAGTTGGGACTTGGTCAAATTATGCCAAATTCAATGATTTCTTTGCATATGAATTATTATATAATTCAAATTGAAAAGTAAACAAACCTACTTACTTTCCTTCTTTCTTAAAATTTTAAAATATATATTTGTAAGCTAAAAACTTACTTTTTATTTATTTTTTTTTGTGTGTGTGTGGGTACCGGGGGTTGACCTCAGGACCTCGCGCGCCACCAGGCGCCTGTGCCGCTGAGCAATATCACCGGCTCTTTTTTCATATGTGGGTTGCGGGAGTCGAACTCGGGCCCTCGCGCTTGCCAGGCAGGCGCTTATGCCGCTGAGCCATCTCACCGGCCCCTAAAAGCATACTTTAAATAGTTAATGCTAACTTCCTATTTTTCAGTTTATTAACTTGGTGTAGCTATTTCCTGCATTTTAGTATTTTGGTTTCGTCTGTTGCTAGCAATACTTTCCTGTTTAGGTAGTTCTAGGGGGAAAAGGTACTAGAATTAAGGAATACTTTCCATTCCACTTCTACAGTCAATAAATATGGTCAGATAGACGCACTATTAGGAGGAACGTTAATCACCTTTTGTGAGAGGCCTGAGTTCATATTAAGAACTCTAATTCCAAGCCAGTATCAAAGAGTTTATTTCATTTTTCCTCTTTCTGAATTTTAATTCTTCTTCAATCATTAGAAAGCTTTTTCACAATATTTTATTCCTCCTGTATTTGTTAATTTGCTTTATTTACTTGAATATAATCAATCTCTTCAACTGATGAACTCTTTTGCATTCCAAGCTCTATCAAATACACCAGCTAACTGTCTGCCTCTTGGGTCTCAGCCTTATTGAATATAGCAGCTATGCCCATCAAATCCTTGGCCCTGGACTCACAGAATACTCCAGTCACACCAGACAATGTGTCAGGCCCTTGTATTCTGACCATGTCAGGTCCCTAGCCAAATCCTTACCCCCAGGCACACAATGGATAGACGCCCAAGTCAGGGCCCACCACAGCCAAATCCTTACTAGCTGGATCACTGGCCCAAGTAAGGCAGAAAAGGAAGCAATTGAACAGTTAGGTTTATCTCAGATATGCTCTTATTTGTACTTTTGCTACTGAGTTGTGCTCCACGCTGTGATCTAAATGTTGAAATGCTGAAGCCTAGTAACCAGTGTGATGATAACTAGAAGGTGGGCCCTTTGGGAAACAAGACCAGGAGGGTGAATCTTTGATAGGATCAGCACTCTTTTTTTTTTTTTTTTTTTTTTTTTTTTGTGGATAGCAGGGGTAGAACTCAAGACCTTGCATGCCAGCAGGCACCCGTGCCACTGAGCAATATCACTTTTTCATATGTGGGTACCGGGCGTCGAACTCAGGACCTCGTGCTTGCCAGTCAGGCGCTAATGCCGCTAAGCTATCTCACCGGCCCAGGATCAGCACTCTTAAAGTTGAGCTGTCCTGCTCCTCCTCCCATGTGTGGTCAAGGTGGGAAGGCTCCCCCTTTTTTCTATTAATTTGACAGTTCTAGACTTACACTTAAGTCATTTTAATTTTCTGTACGTTGTGTAAAATATGGGTCAAATTTCATTCTTTTGCGTGTGGATATCCAGTTTTCCCAGCACTATTTGTTGAAGACGTTATCCTTTCCCCTTTGTGTGTTCTAAGCACCTTTGTCAAATACCAGTTAATTTTAGATGTGTGAATTTATTTCTGGGCTTTCCATTCTGTTACAATGATCTATGCCTCTCTTTCTTTATGCCAGTCACCTGCTAGTTTGATTACTAAAATTATAGTATATTTTGAAGTCAGGTAGCGCAATGCCTTTGGATTTATTCTTTGTGGTCAAGATTGTTTTGGTTATTTGGGTCATTTAATTCCTTATAATTTTAGTGTTGCTTTTATCTACTTCTGGAAAAATATCATTGGATTTTGATATGGGCTACTTGACCACTTTGGGAAGAATGGGTATTTTAACTACAAGAATGCCTCTAGTATAAAGACAAGATATGTTTCCATTTATATGTCATTAATTTTTTATCAAGGATTTTTACTTTTCAGAATACAGATATTTAACCTCCTTAGGTAAATGTATTCCTAACCATTTAATTTTATTTGTAAATGTTACATGGGATTCTACTCTTCATTTCACTGCTAAAGAGTTTGTTATTGGTGTATAGAAACACTGTTGAATTGTTTTTCTGATTTTATTCCATTTTCAGTGAAAAATGAGAGATGTAGTAAAGCAAGAAAAGAGGGAATACTGACTTTCAGTGTCCTAGCAATTGCTGTCATCTTTAGCGGAAAATACATGCTAAAGAACAGGACTCCTGCAAAATATCTTGGCTTATGTTTTCTTCTTAGAATGAGGATTGACCTAATGTATGAGTTAAACTTAGAGATTGTTTCTACCTTTTCAACCTACCAATTTAAAGAAATAAATGAAATAAAATAAGTAGAGTTGCAGAGGATGCAAAAAAAGACAGTAGACTCTACTAGAAATTGCTACTGAGAATGCACATGCATTTACACACATACATTTAACCAATATTTAGAGAGTGTATATGCATGTGTATGCAATGTAACTACCTACGTGAGATAGGAGAGTTAAAAATAAACGTGTTTTGTTCATAATTGGAAAAAATTGTATTTGTTGCATAGTGATAAGGCTAATTTGCCAAAATGAGTGTTCCACACAATAAATCTAGAAACCCAGTGACCTTTGTCCTTGACACATTCAGTTACAAATATCATAAAATTGATTCTCCTCTTTCTCACTGCTATTACTATGTGAACTTTCTACTTATAATTCCATTTCTTTCTGCTTAGGACCACATATTAATAACCAGTTCAGCTGTATAAAATGGATTTTTAAAAGTGGAAAAAGTCAATATATTAAATATATTCTATCAGAAATCATTGAATTTATTTTTAATTAACTATCATCACTTATGAGTTTTGCTGAGACATATTTTGTATATTAATGTCTATTTACTCCAATGAATTATTTCCTAATATTCATAATTTTCATGGAAACAACTCTTAAATCTGCTAAACTTTGCTGCAACACAGAGCAATAAATGTTTGCAGATATGTGATACAGTGATTAGAATACGAAACACTACTAAATGCGGAGCACGGTGTACTGAGGCAGGAATTCAAAGCAGTCAGAAGTAGAAGACAATGATGGCATTAATGTTGTGTAGATTTTCCCTAATGACTGACATATTTACAAGATTACTAAGCAATCTGACAGACAAGCTGATTTGACCTTAGATGTAGATATATTTGAATATTTCATTAGGTATTCTCATCCAATTTTTAACAAATGCATTTGCTGGATATCAAAGATGAAACTATTGTAAATTACTAATCAGATAACAAATAGACAAGCTCAGTTGTAGTATCACAAAGGTTTTTTGAAACTTTATGTCCTTTATATATATATATATATTTTTTTTTTTGTGGGTACTGGGGGGTCGACCTCAGGACCTCGCACGCCAGCAGGCGCCCGTGCCGCTGAGCGATATCACCGGCCCCTTTTTCATATGTGGGTTCCAGGAGTCGAACTCGGGCCCTCGTGCTTGCCCGGCAGGCGCTTAAGCCGCTGAGCCATCTCACCGGCCCGAGCCATCTCACCGGCCCTATATTTTTAAAAATTGTTCCTAATAAGTATTCCATATAATCTTCCCACCCAAAGTAGGTATTTGATCATGTTTTTGTAGAGAGTTGTATCTTTTCCTCACTCTTTTAGACAAAAAGAAGAGGGTATTGGAGGGAGCAGGTGAATCAGAGGTAGAAAACGTTTTCTATAAAGGACCATGTAGAAATTCTTTTATGCTTATTAGAAGACTCTACGTTCTCTGCTACAATTATTTGTCTCTGCAGTTATAATAGGAAGACAGCTACAGGTGGTGTGTACCTGACTTGGCATGACCTATTATGACACAGCTTATTTTTAAGCCAAGTAAAATGCTGGATTTGGTTCTCAGGCCAGTTTGGCATATCCCTTTTAAAGTTTACTGCAAGGACTTATAACAGAAAATCTGCAAGGCAATTTTAACTAGTCAACACACCTAGTGCACTTTGTGAGGCAAGGTGACCAATTTCACTTCAGAAATAATTCACATGGCAAATTAATAATACGGGTGACATTAGAATATAGTTTACTATAACAAAAATAAACTTGCATTGTTCAATAGATTTTCTGCTTGCATATAAACATAAAAACTAAATAAAAGAGTTTGCATAATTCATCTTTCTGCCATATGTGAAAATTTATATCACTGGAAAAATAAAAGCTTTTAAAGTATTTTCTAGCTCATAATGCTAAAATGAAACCTCCAATCTGTTTCATTTTGCATCAAAATCTCTTCATCTTTTCATATTATAATAAAGTAATTTTCCCTGCTTATATAAATTTCACTTTTTCCTCTCCTTCATATACTTAGGAATTTATTCCTGGAAACACATCTTTTGTGCCATTAATCACTCAATTCTTCTGCCCTGGATCGTTATATCAGCAAACTGACACGCTTTATTGTTTCCTGTTAAGAATAATAAAAATAGGGCCAGTGAGATAGCTCAGCGGCATAAGCACCTGCCTGGCAAGTGCGAGGTCCTGAGTTTGACTCCCGGAACCCACATATGAATGAAAGGGCAGGCAATATCGCTCAGCGGCATGGGTGCCTGCTGGACTGCGAGGTCTTGAGGTCAACTCCCTGTACCCACACAAAAAAAATAATAATAACAAAAAGAAAACACCCACAAAATATCTTTCCTTGATGTCATATTTACATCCCAGCTCTTAATACAGCTTTTTTGCTCTTTACAGAAAACACTTTTAAGAATGTTGATGAGGGTCTCTTCCTCCACTTCTTTGTCTTCTTTTTGCCCTAACAAATGTGTAACTGGGTTCTTTCTCTGCAGTTCCACAAAGTAGTGCTTACATAGTTTATCAGTGACGTATATTGTGTCAATAACTTCTACTTTTTTTTTTTCTCCTTACCCTTCCTGACATCAATACTATGTGCTGTTTTAGAATTGTCGTATTGTTTCTAGATTCCATGACATCACATGGTTGGGGATTTTTCTCGTTTCAGGTACTGACCTTTCTCTGCCACTTTCACTACATTTTTTTTTTTCCATTTGGCATTTCAGTAGTTGAGAACATTTGGATTGGGTTTGCCTCAGGTTAATTCATTAATTTGCATGGCCTTAAATATTCTATATTGAAATGTCTTCAAAAGCACAACTTAAGGCTTTGCTGAGCTCTCCAACAGCAATTTTTTTTTTTTTGTGGGTACCGGGGGGTTGACCTCAGGACCTCGTGCGCCAGCAGGCACCCGTGCCGCTGAGCGATATCACCGGCCCCTTTTTCGTATGTGGGTTCCAGGAGTCGAACTCAGGCCCTCGCGCTTGCCGGGCAGGCGCTTAAGCCCCTGAGCCATCTCACCAGCCCCCTCCAACAGCATTTTTAAAGGCTTTCATGAGATATCTAATTAAATGCCTGGCATTAATTCCAAAATTGATTTTTTTTCTTTCTAAACTTGTCACACCAATCATCCATCATTAAGACAAAAAAAATCTGGAATTATTATTGATCTGTATATGTCTCTACCTAAAATTCTATAAACTCCATACATATCAAACACTACTTACAACACAACCCAAGTAATCTATTAATAAGTCAATTCTTCTATACTTTAAAACCTATGCAGTATGAATATGCAGTTTTTAAATTAAGCTCTTGGCATTCTAATATAAACTACTTCATATCTTGTTGGTAGAAATTTTTACTTTTATTAGTACGTTAGAAATACATAATGGTTACATTCACTGTAGGGGACTGGCACATATACATAAGACATTTTAATTTCCTTTCCCCCCTCCATTCACCACCCTTTTATTTTCCTAGCATCAGATTCATTATTCTTATAAGACCTTATGAAGTTAATTATCATATATACAGAGTGAAAACTACACTAACAGGCCAAAGAACATAGAAAACGTGTAAGACAAGTCACAAGGTACACTTTTAGATATATTGTCCTCACTGGATTACAATGTCTTTTTTTTCTTTCTTTTTTCCTATTTTCTGTGTGTGTGTGTGAGAGAGAGAGAGAGAGTGAGTTTCTTTTAACCATGCCTGTCATTCATATTTAGAATAAAACTCAAACGTGTTATGGTTTTCAAGATCACGCTTCAGTTGAAACTTACCTACTTTTCCACTGTTGCCTTTTGTTAATATATTTATTGTTTTATAAGCTTTATGCCCTCTAAATGAATAGCTTCCTATTTTTTTAAAATTAATTTTATTCTGGATTTATAGTCTTTCCATCTACTATTTTTCCCCTTTGGGAACCACCAATCCCAGATCTTTGCATTGCTGGGTGTGTCTAGTCTTTCAAGGGTCATCTTTACCTGTATCATTTCAGACTGTCCTTTTAACCACTTCAGGTAATACCGAAACCTCTACAACTGCCTTATATCACCCCGTTTTAACTTATTAATGTTATCTATCATATCTAAATTTTTTTTCTCATATATATTCTAATTTTGTGTTACTTGTGCATGGCAACATTTGATTATAAATACACTCAGATCTTATAAATTACTGGTTTGCTCTCTACTTTATTTAGCATAGCCAGAGAAATGTGTTCAGAAAAGACAGATTATTTGATGCACATATGCTAAAACAAGAAATAAAATAATATAAACAGGAAAATTGTCCTGCCAGTGTATTTTGGAAGATTTTTTTTTTCAGCAAGTGTGAAAAATACATAGCAAGTACACCTCATTACCTAACTCTACCCACATAGCCAATACAAGTAACGAAGGATGGCATGTTTTCCAATCAAATCCTAACAGACACTGGGTTCTTTCTCATTGTTATTATGTTAAAAACCAAAACAAGGGCCGGTGAGATGGCTCAGTGGCTTAAGCGCCTGCCCGGCAAGCACGAGGGCCCGAGTTCGACTCCCGGAACCCACATACGAAAAAGGGGGCGGTGATATCGCTCAGCGGCACGGGCGCCTCCTGGCGCGCGAGGTCCTGAGGTCGACCCCCCGGTACCCACAAAACAAAACAAAACAAAACAAAACAAAACAAAACACACACGCACATACACACACACAAATTCCCCTCAAATTACTCCCCATCACTTCAAACGCACTTAGCTCCTTGTTCTTGCCACTTTCTGAAGCTATTGTGGAAGTCTTCTTTTCATGAATGCCTTTTCATGACTACCTCAACGTCCTGTTTCAATTCAAAATATTCTTGGCAATTTCTGTCAACTAAAAACACTACAGTGTTTCCTCATTCACTGTATTCACTGGTTCTGGTATCTTGTAACTCTGGCTCTTCCCCAAAGTTGAAATGTCTACCATATGTAAACACTTCAAAATCAGTTCAGGACATGGAGACAGCCAGAACAGCACAAATAAAGATAATGAAGAAAGAAGACTTCCCGAAATGCTCAGGAAGTAGCAAGAGCAAAGGACTCAGTTATATTTCTCAGTTAAATTTCTCCGTGTATTTGAAGAAAGGGAGCAGTGATAACAATGTGTTTTTTCTGTAATAATTTTTTAAACAAATTTAAACCTTCACCATATTTTATATTTCCTATTTCTTAAGTGGCTACTCAGTTCAATTCCCTAGACATTTATTGATCAACTTCTCTGCTAAAATTTCAGTGTTTGTTTTTGAGGATTCAAAGTGTAATGAGAAAAGAACATACACCATCCAAGTTTAGAGATGAGGGAATATCGTGACCAACTTGTGAAAAATTGAAAACATGGCAGTTAAAAATTGAACTTAATAGTGAGAAGAAAGATCAAAATGAATGCTCATGAAGACAAAGCTGAAGAAGACAGCTTCAGATTATAACAGACTTAAATCTGGGGTAGATAGCTTAGAACTTCCGGGATCATTTTTGAGAAAAGAATATATCAAGATTTATTTGAGAAATATAACTGGAAATGGAGGGTGGGAATGAGCAGGCAGTAAGAACCAAGGCCACATAGACAAGCTGGAATAAAATGTACATTATTAGTAGCTAAATAATTAGCACTTGGACCTGGAAATAATGAAAAATCAAGGAAAGTATACATTTCAGTAATTCTTTGAATTATAATCATTTCACATCTGTTTTGTTATGAGTAATGGTAAAAGAAAGATACTGAGTAAAAAATATCATTATAATAGATGGTGACAGGTGCCCAAAGGGGAAACAATTTCAAAGGAAAAGAGGAGTCTGTTTTCACGCATTCTGAATTTCAAGAGCTGCTAACGAAATTAATGCAAATTTACCATATTGCAGTTGGATTTATGTCTTGGGGTTTCTATGGGTCAACTTTATCCCCTTTCCCTGAGTTCAGAATCCAATCAGAAATATTTATGGAATTCATATAGCTTCAAACTGTTATCTTTATTGCTGATTCAGCTAAAGCAGAGAAAGTGATAATTCTGTTTTCCGAAATCCTTAACTTTCATTTTGATTGATTCATCCCCTGGGGCAGTGTGAGAAGTTTCTGTCCTATAGACTGTAAAACATGGCATTCAGGTTTTGCTGCTATCCATCTCGTTCTATTTCCACTTGCCAAACTATCCTGATGTAAATAACAAGAGCATCAATTTTGCTGAACTTGCCATGTAATAATTCTTAAAGTAAAATCATTTATTCAACCTGAATTAAATTTTGGGTCACAAATGCTGGCTTGCTCCATTCCCCAGCATTCCTTAAGCTACTGGACTGGAAATAAATCCAGAATGTGTTGCCTGCAAACACGTAGCATTATCAGTCATGCTACATAATAGATTGTTGTAAACTGCAGCCACCTATTTGTGTTGTAAAATGCTAGAACTTATTTCTTCTATCTACCTGTATTTTAGTACCCACTATCCAATCTCCTTCTCCTTCCTCTTCTCAGCTTCTGATAACTACTCACCTAATCTCTTCTTTTATGAGAGCAACTTTTTAGATTCCAAATATGTTAGAAAATACAGTATTTGTGTCTCTATTGCTATCTTATTGCAATTAGAATAATGTCCTCCACTTTCATCCACGTAGCTTTAAATGACAGGATTTTGTCTCTTCTATGGCGGAACAAAATTGCTTTATTCATATGTATGTATGAATATATGTAATATATGTATATATTATGAGTGTATATAATGCATGTGTGTATAGATATGAATATATATGTGAATATACATTATATTTTGTATCCTTTCATCAGCGGATGAACGTCTCAGGTCACTCCATGTGAATAGTGCTGCAATAAAAATGTGAGTAAATAACAGAAGGAAGTAGGGAGGTTCAGCAGAACACTAAAATTAGAACTGTTTCATAATCCAGCTATCATACTACTGAGGGTATATTCTTTATTCAGTTTTGCAAGTTAATGATAAGGGAAAAGTCCATCAGTTTTAGGATGCAGAAAATTCCACTATTCAAACATATAAGTATAAATATGAATGTTGCTAAATGCCCCTACATTAATGTTTGTCTGACACAAATTTTACTATTTTTACCCTCCACTTTTAACAGAGCGGCATTTTGAGCTTCTGCATGTGAGTGCAGAAATGCAGTATTTGTCTTTCTGTGGCTGGCTTATTCATTTACAATAATGTCTTCCAGTTCCATCCATGCTGCTGTAAACTAGAAGTTACTAGTAATGAAACCTTTTCTCTATTCCCCTATTCTAATGATTAGGGATAATATGCTGATATACAGGACATTATTTTCTTTTTTTTTTTTTTTTCCTTCCCTTTGTTTGAATTGGAAGTTTGCAAAAGGCAAATATACAACCATCAAATCTGGCAAACCGTCTTTCGCTGGAATGATGTCAAGACTCAGTTTCCTAATATAGCAGCACTTACCCTAAGAGAGTTTGGTTTACAGAAGAATTGTGAAATTCTTTTGGTGTTGCTGTGTTGAAAACAGTTCTTTGTATACATGAGTGTTTACCGTTATGTCGTTATTTGCTATGTCACACCAAAGCAACCTGGGGAGAAAAACATGTTATTGCTGAATGCTTGAGCTTTGCCTTAAGGGAGGCCATGGAGGTCATCAGTTTTATCGTGCCTTTATTACGCCTCCCTCGGGAAGACTCAGAAACCAATAACTCAAGAAGCACCGAACCCTGGTGCAGAAATGTTGATGTGAATCATGTTTAGTCACTACAGAGCTGGAGTGAATTCAGCTTTGAAGCCGAGCGTCTGGCCATCAGCAAACCTTCTGTGTGCCTGTTTCCTCACTTACTGCATTCCTTGCCAGGTCAGTGAAACACTGGCTGGGCCGTTATAATTTTTGAAGCGGTGGGCATTTTTTTTTATCAGTCTCAAAATAATTTATACCTGAAGTAGTATCTGACTGTGAACACTTTGTATGAATCTTATTTGACAGAACATCTCTAAAAGATTTAAGAGCTAGACAGTTTCTCACTTGAGCTGCTTGCATTTCTATTTCAACTAACTTTTTCACAGCTTCTGAAGTAGTTTCAGGTGGTCTGTGGTAAAACAGGTGAATAACAACAGTTTCTCACCCATTTTTCTTATTTTCTCGACCACATTCCAAAACAGCAGGCCTCTTATACCATAATATAGTTAATTCTGCCCCTACGTTCTGGATATTACAACTTCCCATGGATCTAGATTACCTTGAACTTACTTTGACTCTTAAGATTTTCTTATCAAACACAATAAGCTTCTTACATTCTAAATTGCATATACAAATAGAAAATAACACAAAGTAATACACACTTTATTAAGAAATTGATGCTTTTCAAATTTCAATTTCTGTAAAATAAAAAGAATCAATGGTGAGAAAATCTTCAGTATTAGAATTTATCCTAAAATTCATTGCAAGAGGTAAGTATTATATTATCGTGAACTGTGTAAAAAAATAAAATGGGCAAAATTGAAAATTCCTTCTCACTTTTATGGCCAGGGGCACCATGGAAGTCTGTCCATGTGGTTTTGGGAGAGAAAGACTCGAAAAAGAGAATGAGGAATAAAGCTCAGATTCCTCATTCTTGTTTTGTCCCAGGTTAAAATCTGTCAGTGAGTACTAGCGAGATCTGAACAGAGACAGAGGTGCGGGTGCACACAGTTTCTTCAGAGGACGCTTTGAGGAGACGGAGACATCACGCGAGGTTCCAAGCAGCCTCCAGCTGTAGAGGCGCTGCAGCCTGGAAAAGCTGGGGGAAACTTCGCAGCCCCTTGTGGTTCACAGAGGCTTCAAGGGGAGGCTGTAGAGAAGTTACAGCAAGAAAAGGTAATTGTTTTCAATATTTGCAGAAGTTTCTGAGAATCTCAGCAGCTTTTCTGAAAGTCTCCAAAAGAACCCATTACTGTACTACAGGCTAAGATCCTTAGGAGCACTTTACCTGACTTCCACTCCATTCTCTACCACCATCACCTCTAAGCCTCCACTTTATTCTCTGAAAACCTATCAGAATTTCTTCTGATTACCGGACTTAACTTCAAATTATGGTCAAATTAGCTGTCATGTTAGATTCCAAAACATGCATGTAAGTAATGGTTATTTTTACCTTTTAGTATGTTTGTAATGTTATATACTACCTAAAATGATGCCATTCCAAGATAAAAGTGAATTAGATATGTCATCAATAAAACCTTGACCATTAATTAAGTAGTACAATGTGGAAAATAATTATTGAAATGGAAAAAAAATGTCTAGTTTGGTTTATTAGCATATTGTACCATAGTTTATTTTGACAACATGCTTCCTCTAAGATGTAGGGAATTTCATACTGATTTAATTTCTTTGTATGAAATCTGTTTTTTTTTTTTTTATTTCTAGTGAAGGTTATCCTTTTTTGTGTGTGTGGGTTCCGGGAGTCAAACTCGGCCCCTTGCGCTTGCCAGGCAGGCACTTAGGCCACTGAGCCATCTCACCCGTCCTTAGTGAGGGTTATCTTAGGAAAGAATTTTGAAAAAGTATTCATTAGCCAGATTTGAAAGGTTTTCTTTTATATTTGTTTATTTTTGATACAAAGTTAGACAATTGTGTCATTTCTGCCCTGGTGCTTATATGTATTTCCTGTAACTAAATATAGATGTGGGAAAATATTGAGGACAGTTATAGTGTTAAAATATCAGAGTAAACTAACTCACTAAAGTGAAATAAACTAATTTAGGGAAGAATAGTTGAGCAAAAAAGGAAAGTTCATACACAAAATTCTAAGTTCTTTTGTAATTTGTACTAGGAATGCAATAGAGGGAAGACCTTTAAACCTATCACATAGAGATTTGGGTTTGAAATTTAAGCAAAGAATTGTGTACTCATGAACTTGTGTTTGGAACTACATGATTGGATATCTTATAAGCTTAAGATGAAATTGGAAACATGCCATCTGTCAATGGTTAGAGGAGTTTAGTCTGCATAAAGATAAAAATAATAGGCTGAATGTTGATTCTTTGGGTAAGAAGCTTTTTTGTCTGGGCAGCATACAACTTGTGGCGCAGAACTGCCATTTCAAAAATACTTAAAGAGTCCTGATACCCTGTTGAGAGACTGTGATTTGATTTTTGATGTTGTAATTTATAACCATTTTTTTCTATTACTTCATGTGATCTTATTCAAACCTATGTTGCACAGCTCATTACAACAACCAAACCAGAAACCAAGTCTTATACCACCTCTCTATTGGAATGGGCAAACCCTTAATCCTCCAAAAACACTGCAAGCTTTTCCCAACATGTTTTATTTCAACACATTCGCCCACCCAGAGTCTCCCACCTTAGAGGCCTACATTCACATTTTCAGTAGACTGATACTCAACTTCAGTAATGTTCTTGCCCAGGTACCCTGGTATGCAAGTTCTGCACAAGTCTTGTAAAAACCACTGATGTGGAACTTAATATTTATAATACCCCTTCCAAAATGGGTAGGCAAAAATAATTCTACCAGCAGTGCTCTAAATATAAAATCTCAAAAATCTCATTTTGCAAAGGTATTTTTAAAGAGCAGAAAGCATTATTGTACACAAGACATAAAAGGACTATAAGTCAAAGTACATTTATGACTAAAATATTCACGCCCCTCCAGATGTTGTGACTGAGGGCCATTTTAGATTTTTAGTATAAACATTTAATTTTACAGATGATGAAACAAGATTGTAATGAATGGATCAATTTACCACAGTGGTGCAAACTGTCATGAAGGTAGGCCCAGGTCTGCAGGCTTCCATGCCATTCCTTTAAGCCACTAGGACATCAGTTTTCTGAAATGCTGTTAATTTGCAATTGCTGTTCCCCTGATGAAGACTGAAGAGGAGACAAAATATAGTCTTCAGAAGAGCTATTTGGATACACTTGGGCATGAAGGAGTGAAATTTCATCTTTCATTATAGGAAGAGTGAAAACTTTTGCAAGTTTTGGTACAACATTCTGTCCTCTGACCCTCAGTGTTTGAATTTCTGTCTCCCAGATTAAATCTTTGCAACCCAGGATATGCAGGTATTATTTGATGCTCCCCTTTTGGCAAGGAGGAACTCTGCATCAGATTTTGAAATGCCTTGAAGATGGGAAAATATTTTTGCTAAGCTTCTAGAGTAAATATAGATGTGACACTGTGGTTTGTTTGGCCTCCAATAATTTGAAGCACTTTCTTAGAGCTGATAAAGAATATAGACTGGGTAAGTGAGCTTTTTTCAAGAATTTTAAAGTAGGATGGGAGGAAGGAAATGCCCAACCCTTTACTACAAAAACAGAGACAAGCTTTATATAGTGAGAATAAAACTAGGACCAAGTAGATGTTAAATTTTCACTAGGAGACAAGGATTGGACTGTATATTTTTTGTTTGTTTGTTTGTTTTTTTGTTTTTGTGGGTACCGGGGGGTCGACCTCAGGACCTCGCGCGCCAACAGGCACCCGTGCCGCTGAGCGATATCACCGGCCCCTTTTTCGTATGTGGGATCCGGGAGTCGAACTCGGGCCCTTGCGCTTGCAAGGCAGGCGCTTATGCCGCTGAGCCATCTCACCGGCCCTGGACTGTATATTTGAACCTTCCAACATAAAAGGCAAAAATAATTACACAGAATTGTTTTTTTGTTTTCTTTTTGATATGGGCAGGAACCCAGAAATGCTGTCTAAATAGTGAGCAGTATTAATTCAGTACCTAAACAGTCAAGTACTTTATGAGTGCTTGGGAGATGAGTCATGGGAAAAAAAATGACAAATATATTTCTTGCATTTCTGGTGTTTATTTTTTAATAGATTGGATTTAAATATGCAGGGATATAAGTAAATGAAATATTTTCTGCTTGAGTAAGGAAATATATAGGATGAAAATCAAAAAGTAAGGTTTTACAGAGGCAGGAATCAGGCCAGTAACAAGGTTATGAGTTCTTAGTGGAAAACTGGAAAGTTTCTCAAGAAATAGATCTCACAAAATTTTCCAACTATTTTTAACAAATCAAGCCTTTCTTTAATATTTCCTTAATTTATTCAATTTTGTTAAATAGTCCTTGCTAAAGGTATTTCAGTATAGCATCACTGTAGGCCAAGAACCCACACCGGGGTAAAAATCCTATTGCACCATTACACATTTTTATTAGAGATAAATTGTATTATGTATTGTGATCTGTATTATATCCAACACTCATATATATAGCTCTGTGCCCTTTTTACACCTCCAAAACTTTTAAGAAACTATGTTGATAATATAATAGTTACTAGACAGGTGTTAATTTAATACCTAAAGATTTAGATACAATTGGTTAAGTCAAATGATAATAATGGAATAAGTTTCTTCATTCTTCTAGAAAATAGCTCTTAGAACAGTAGCATCTATCCATCCTTCCACATCAGCCTCATGAGAGGAAACCTTGCATGTGCCTATGTGGCAAACCGTACTGACCTGTACAGCATACTGGAGCCACAGTGAGGAAAAAGGATACCACACTCTGAAATTTGGATATCTATGCTCATAGGACTGATTACTGTGTCTGACCTCAGGGTTACAACCACACAGATGAGCACCCACTATTGCTGGATCTCTCCCTACTTTAACAGATTCCTCTCCCTTGAGCAGCAGTGACTTCCAAGGAACTTACAGTATCAGGCCACAGCCCTCGTTCATGTTTTTTCTTGCTCTCCTCAGGAAGCCACATATTAAGGATATTTAAAAGTAATGATATAAGCTGGGGAAATTAGAAAGTGTTCAGCATTCTCAAGGAATGACACTGGCTGAGTGGAGATCTGGGAACACCTTATCCTCATATCTACAGCTGATCTGTGGAATAAAGACAGCCTCCAAGTATAAAAAGAAAAAAAAGCATAAAATATACTATTACTAAGAGGAATTAAAGAGTATCTGATTGTTGCAGTAACCATATTAATACATTCAAATGTAAAAGTTTTCAAGCAAAACTATCACAAGGCAAACAAAAAAAAATAAAATTGTGTATTCAAAGAAAAAAATAAATTAATTTGAGCTGCCTGAAAGATATCTAATGGTTGATCTACTAGAAAGACATTAAATCTACTGTCTCAAAGATTTTCAGATAACTAAAGGAAGACATGAAGGAAGTCAAGAAATCAATGTATGACCAAAATAAAAATGATAAGGAAAAATCCATAAAATTTTAAAAATTGAGAATTGAAAAATACAAAAATTGTAATAACTTAAAGAGAAGAATTCAAAAGGGGATCTGAGCAGGTTAAATAAAAAATTGGTAAATTTGAATATGGAAACAAAGAAGTTATTGAGTCTCAGAAGCAGAAAGAAAAGTAATTGAATAAACATGAACAAAATTAAGAAACCTATGACACCATCAGGTTCATACACAATTTGGTAGTTTAAGAAGAGAGAGAGAAGAAGGGACAAAAATAACTACTTGAAGGAATAATGACCTAGAACATCCCAATCTTGATGAAAAACATGAACATAGACATTCCTGAAATTCAGAGGACTCTAGGAAGTAGGCATTGAAAGAGCATTACAGCAAAACAGGTTATAATCAAATTTTTGAAGGCCAAAGACAAACAAGAATCTTGAAAACGCCTTAAAATCAGCCACCAGGTATAAGGGATCCTCAATAAAATTATCATCAAACCTTTTGTCAGAAACATTTGAAGGCCAGAAGACCATGGGCTGATAAACTCAGTGCTAAAGGAATAAATAAAACCCTTCGAATAAGACTCCTATTCACCAAATTTTTTCTTCAGAAGCAGGGAAAATATTAAGATTTCCTCAGGTCAAAAAAAAAAAAAAAAAGCTGAGGTAACCTCTTACTAAAGACATATCCTGCAAAAAAATGAAGTCTTTCCAGTTGAAATAAGAGAAAATAGTAACTTGAAGCCATATTAAACAAAATAAATGAACAGCTCAGTGAACATGAATGGTCAGTTATAAAATCAAGTTGCTAATTATTTGTAACTCTACATTTTTTTCTCTGAGGTTAATGCACTTTAAATTTATTAGTTAATATTTTGATTCGCAATGTACAAAACGTAATATTGCAACATTAGTGACTGAAAAGAGTAGGGATACAGAAATAAAGGAGTAGCATTTTTGTATGCTTCTGAAATTAATCTGGCATAAATCCCAATTAGTGTGTACATTTATGATACTGAATGTAATCCCGATAGAAATTACAAAAGATAGATATAGAATATGTACAAAAGACAGTATGAAACAAATAAAAATATTTTACTGCAAAACTTAAGTAAGAGGGCCGGTGAGATAGCTCAGTGGCATAAGCGCCTGCAGGGCAAGCGCGAGGTCCTGAGTTCGACTCCCAGAACCCACATAAAGGAAAAAAAGGGCCAGTGATATCACTCAGCAGCCCAAGTGCTTGCTGGTAAGCATGAGGGCCTGAGGTTGACTCCCGGTACCCACTTAAAAAAAAAATTAAATACGATAGTAGTGAAGAAAATGAGGGGCAAAGAGCTATAGGCATATGAAAAACAAATAGCAAAATAATGAAAGCGATTACTTTCTTATCAGTCATTCTTATAAAGGGAAGAATTTCTGATGTACGCTGAAACATAGAGGTTCCTTAAAGACATACTGCTAAGTGAAAAGGATAGTTATAAAAAGGTGAATATTGTATGATTCTATATATATATGACATACTTTCATATACACATAAAGAAGAATGGTATTTTTCAGTGCTGGGGAAGGGATAAAGTTGAGAGATACTATGACATGATAATAAACTTTCAGTTTACAAATTGAAAAGTGTTCTGAGGATGAATAGTTAGGGATGGTTGTACAATATAAATATACTTAATGCAAACAAATGTTCTGTTCAACCATGGTTACGATGGTAAGAGTTATATATACTTTTCCACAATAAAATATAACTACCGGAAAACTACACCCATAAAAGAAGCAAGCAAGCGAGCAAACAAACAATAATCCAATGTGATAGTGCAGTAGTAACCAGGTAAGTCATAAGTTGATACTAAAGTACTGCAATACAAGCGATTAAGTCAAGTATCAGAATGAAGTAGAATTCATATAGAAGACTGTTCTTGGAAAATACGTTTTTTATTTGACCTTAATAGAATAAGGACCAACAAATTGATGGAGCAGAGATGGATGTTTGACTATTTTTCAAATGATGGTTATTATATACAGACAACTGAGAAATATTTGGAATTTAGCATCCTCTCCTCTTTAAGTTCACATTGAGATATTGGCAGAGGAATAGGACAGAATTCTTGGATACGATCTTTCCCTTTATATGAGTCATATAACTGGCTTGAGATGATCCTCTGAGAAATGCAATTCATTAATACTCTTATGATATAAATGACCATAGCGGGAATACCAAATAAAAATTGCAGAAAAATAAAAAGTAATATAGATCTCCTAGGAAAATTCATCACAGAGTGTAAATCAATAATTTCAAATCACCTGATTGTGTGCAATTTTATTCCTGTCAACTTGATATAACTTTCCAATTGTCTTTGTTATCCTGATTTAGAAAAAGAAACCTGACATTCCATTATTTTTCTTTTTTATGTAGATTTTAATATTTGAGAAAATAAATTTTCTAGCCTAACATATTCCTTTATTTTTAGCAAGAACTACCCTAGGTCAGTAAGAAAATATCCATTTCTACACTTACAATTATAGTTTTGTATTGAACAGATTGCTTCTTGAGGCAACTCTCCCAACTGGTGTTCAAACTGACAGTGATCCCAGTGAAACTTCGCAGGAAATGCAGATTTACCAAGGAATCAACTACTGACAGAAGAGAAATTCTGAGAATATTTTCTACAATCCCACTTGGTCTTTTTATTTTCTCTATTTTAGAAATTTATGCAGTTCAGAAGGGTGAAACCATAAATGAGGGTGTATTTTCTTGGATGGATGAAGGTTGCGGTTCACTGCATATTTAACAGACAAGATACCTCTTTGGGTCAACTCTGATTTAATATACCCTCGTTAATGCTTGACCTTTAAAACAAACATTTTTCCAAGGTCTTATTTGGATTAGAGCCCACTTGGCATAGGCACTAAACATATCTAGAGAAGTTACAAACCTGAGAATGACAGCCAATAAAATGAATTATTAATAACAGCAGACATGTTGAGTGTATAATTATATATTTTCTGGACCTTGATGGTAACCTGGAATTTTTATTATATCCCAGAAATTATCTGAAATATTCATATACCCTGGGATAACAATGATACACATTGTAGCAGAAGTTGAAATTGTGTTGTGTAGGCCAGATTTAGATGAAAGCATTTGTGGTTCATCTACAAAAAACTAATTTATATCACCTTTATTCCAAAGAAAAATAAATTAATTTTACAAAACCAAGGTATCTATTCATTTTGAAAAATATGATCTAAAATTCCAGGATCTGTGTTCCTCTATGGAAAAAAAAAAAAAAAAACGTATCTCAGAATCAGTGCTCAGAGCAGCCTGCATGCTCTAGTTTGTTGTTACCCTCAATTTCCCTCTCTAGTTTTCATTAGAGAAAGTTACTATCCATGAACATTTATCTTGGACCTTCCATTAGAGTTCGCTACTTAGTACAACTAAGAGACAGGGAAATATTCTTATACCCTAAAAAAATGGAAGTTAGGAAAACAGAGATGAATTTTTCAAAATTAGAGTGTAGGTTAATTATTGTTACAGTGAACTATTCTTATATACTTAATGAACACATTGTATTTTTTTTCTATAGAACTGATTTGTTCATGCATTCACTTTTCTGCACTGGCCTCTTTAGATCTATGAATATTTGGCATCTGCAATAGAGCCACCATCCTTCAGAATGTCCTTGCTTTTTCTAATAAATGAAGAATTTCTGTGCCTTGCTTGCAAGTCAGAATGAATGGTTTTTCACATTATTTAGCCTTCATGTGGGATTGATTGTTACCTGGACTTCAAAGATTTAATGCTTCAGCCAAGTTCAAGTGCTCGCAGTTCCTTCTGTCTATAGTACAAAATATCTGCTAAT
This sequence comes from Erethizon dorsatum, assembly GCA_028451465.1. Lineage (NCBI taxonomy): Eukaryota > Metazoa > Chordata > Mammalia > Rodentia > Erethizontidae > Erethizon > Erethizon dorsatum. Next base: position 17,437,999 of record CM051824.1, read on the forward strand.
GTGTTTATGATTCCCCCCTAGCACAAGCTACCAGATGTGACTCCAGTCACGCAGTTGCTGATATTACTGGAATCAGGGATTTGACTCATATAGACCTCTTCGCACCTGTCCCTTAGAATTAGATATTGTATTTTCTTAGCCCAGGAGTTAGAAAGTGAAATTCAGTATATTTAGTCATTGTGCTTTTAGAGTGAAAAAAATTCAGCAGGATCATATGTCAAATAAGAATGATTTCACTTCTATTTGCATTTTTTTTCTTTTGATCCCAGTAAAAAATTCTTAGGTCAGTTGAGCAGTTCCAAGGCAGCAGTGATGCAAGCATGACCCTCTGCATCTTTCAGGTATAGAATGCATTATGAAGCAAAGTAACATCACCTTAGGGAAATTCCACTATGATCATGTCAGTGCTAGGTCAGATGTAGACAGAGAGGCAATATTATTTCAGAATATAGCAGGGTTTTATTATTTTTTTCTCTATATTATGATGTTTTCTGTTTTTAAAAACAATCTTTCTAGCTGAGAAGACTCTCCAAGCAAGCCAACTGTTAGATAAAAAAAGGATCCTGCCAAAAACGTAATACTGAATGCAAACTAAGAAATCCAGAGCCATATTTCTATATTCCCCATATGCCCAAAGAGACACAGGTCCTTGCCTTAATCATTCTAGGGACTAATACTACTTCTGTAGCTTAGAGGTTTCAAAAAATACTTGATCTAGCTAATCCTAAGCTGTTGGCCCTTCCCTGCCTTGCCTTTCACACTTTGCTCTGCCTTCTGCACACTGATAGCAACTACAGTGTGTAAGTGGTACTTTGTATAGGAGATTTCCTTAATTATTCTACTTTGATAATTATCCCAGGCTTGCTGAATGTTCTTATGCATTTACCATGTGTCCCAGTATGGCGCGCTGTGCTTCCTGTCTCCAGGACCTGTGAGAATGATAAACACTGTCTTCCTGACCCTCTTGTGTCACCTGACTGACCATCAACTGACTGACCATACCATGAAGCAATAAATGAAAACTCAGTGTGTCCACAAATATTTATCCACATGAGTTTGGACAAGATTTTTTTTTATGTCTTAATTCAAAATCATTTCAACTTTAAAGGGGAAATGGTAATACTCATTCCAAATTCATTTCACAGAGTAATTATGAACATTTCAGGAAGCAAAATGACACAGGAAAACAAAGATTTAAGGTACAGGGACTTCAGTGTCTAACCAACTGGTTAAAAAATTCTTTCCATTAATTACTGATTATTTTGAAGGATTACCTATGTTAAGTCAAATTTAATTCTTCACTTTTATTATGGAATTATTTTCCTTTCAAGATTGAAGAATTCAGTCATATAGCATATATCTAACATTTGGTTGACAACAATATATGTTCAGAAATTTTTTAAAATTTTTATTTTAAGGAGAAAAAGATAGAATAAAATTTCAAAACAACATAATAGGACGGTAATAATGGTTAATACAGTGCGTATTGTTATCTTAAAATTAGTTACTCAGGGTGCAAAATATCGGCATTCAATTGTCCAAAGAATATTAACACAAACCTTTCTTTTCAATGAACTAAGAGTGGATATAGGTGCACCTATGTTATAGTAGCAAAATTTATATTAGCTAGATCTTGGAAACAACCCAAATGCCCATCAACCGAGGAATGGATAACAAAGATGTGGTATTTTTATATACTCAGCCATAGAGAAGGATAAACTGGAGACTTTTATAGGCAAATGGATGCAACTCGAGATCATACTCACAAGTGAAATAAACCAGATGCACATGTGTAAACATCATATTGTCTCCCTAGTGTGAGAGGCTGAAAGAGTAAATAAGATCCAAAATGTACAATAGATATTATAAAATGGGAAGAAATTGTTCAAAAGGAAAGAGAACCTTGGATGATGGAATGGAGAAAAGAAGGAAGGGAAAAGCAAAAAAATATATATTTTTTAATGTATTTGATACATACAAATATACATGTATTTATGTATCTTATACATATATTAGATAGTTAAATGTTCAGAAATTTATATAGACCAGAGTGTAAATATGCTTAAATTCATATTGACTGAAGTGTAATTATGCTTATAAAATATCTACATCCTCAGACTAAGCTTTTTTTCTAAAAACTGTTTTTTGAATTATTATACTACTTTTTGAAAAGACTTCTCTGTTAATATTTTTCCTCATTTTCAGTGATGCAATTTTTTGTGCTATATTTACTTTTCTGCTGAAGGATCTCTCTCATCCCTTTTCTGTCTCCCTCCTCTGTCTCTTTTTCTCTTTTTCACACACAGATACATGATACTATTACTGAGAAATGATCTACTATAACAACTCATTTTGCTACTCGATTTGAAAAATTATACGTATAGAAATATAAGAGATAATTTCTTCTTTAGGATATATATATGTTAACACAAGTACTGCAGTATTTACTAAAATAAATAGCCAATATTACCTACATTGTGTGGGGAAGTGGTATTTTGCATACTGGGTTTCCTGAACCATTCCTCATTGCTGACCATCTAAAAGTTCTTACTTCAAGGTTCTCTTAGCTTGAGGTATAAAAATAAAACAAGCAAATTAAGAGGTGCTCTGTTTCTATGACAGGGATGAAAGCTGACCTTTTGGGTATAATAAGGGTATATTTGCTTGCTTATTCCCCAACCAGCTGGCTAAAGTGTGGCTCAAATATTATTTAATTATATTATTAAATTTACCTCAGTACAAGTATACTGAGAAAACATGTAGAATTTTCCAAGTTCAATGTTATAGGTATAAAAGAATGTCTGGAAACAGATATACATATGTATACAAATATATAGATATGTGCACATATATGTATATGTACATATATACATACAAATAAGTAGTAATCCTAAAATAATCTTAAACTGAAGACAATAATTCCTACCGAAATTCTGTCTCAGTTTAGACATGCATAAAATTTTAATTGTTTTTTGCTGGATAAGAATTCAACCATAATATTCATGTAGTAGTCCCATAAAGAATACACAATGAATTTTATAAAAGTAATTTAGTTTTATGGCAAAACTAGTCTTATAACTTAGATGCATGATACATATATAACTGTAATGCTTTTTCCCTAATGATCAGTTACAATAAAACATCAACATTTACAAATAATTTTAAGTCCTCAAACTTTAATATCTCTTAAAATTTATGCAAATTTAGGTTTAAGTAAGACTATATCACTATATTTTGAAGACAAAATAGAAAAATGATTTGAAATATAATTAATTTTAATACATATTACGTATGCATTTTTTGATGTAGTGAAGTTATTTTTTTTCATTTTGCATATATTTCCTTATTCAAATTGTACTTGTGTGAGTTATAAGACATATAGTTCTGATACATCAATGGCTTTAACTCATGGAGATTCATTTTTAAAGCACGCTAATATGCAATTAAAGCCATTACATCACTGACTTTATAATTAATGTCATTCTGAGATAGAAAAGGTAAGAAAAGTTCATATGAAAAATAAATTTTTTAAAATCACTAAACCATAATATGCATAAAGTTATGACATGTACATTCAGAGATTTTGGGTGCAGTATGTTACTTGGAAGTAGGGCTTTGTTTTCCTGTTTTTGAGATTGATGTTCAAGTTGAAATAAACTATATGTCAATAAGAAATTGTTTGATAGAACCAAGAGGGTTTATGTAACAACAACCAAATTAGTTCGTGTGTGTGTGTGTGTGTGTATGTATGTATGTATGTATGTTGGAGGAGATTATTATCTTTTTTTTAATCTTCTAGTCTAAGACATTTCCTCATGAAGTTGTTATTATACTTTCAATTATTTTTTTTCTATAAAAGATATAAAAAAATGAGGCTAGTTTGAAATATTGTGGTGCAATTGGGCTCTGTGTAGAAAAATCAAAAACATCTAGAACTTTCCTAAATGTCTCACTTATTTTTATACACTTTTTACTAAATTTATCCAATAGGTACTTATTTAGTGACTTCTAAAGTGACTTCCAATTATAGTGCTCATTTTGAAGAATGTAAACGACGAAGGAGAATATTTTGACCCTCGTACAAGTTTATAATTACATTAGGTAACAGATTTAAATAGGCAATTTTATTATTGTGATATTAAAATGTGATGGATACTACTAAAGCAATGTAACAATCTTGTCACACAGCACCTAGATGTGCAAATTTAACTTTGTTATATTCAATTTACTTCTTTTTTAATTTTATTTTTCAATGTACTTTTTTATATTAAAATTTGTGAACCTATTCAGTAAGATAGTGAGGACTAGTGTGGTACGTTGCTCTTGGGTTTTCTTTTCAGCAGTATCTTTCTTCTTATTTTTCTTTTCCAGAAACTTATCTTCATTCTGATGTTACAAAGAGAAATGAGGTTAATGATGTCTACCTGAATTCTTATGCATCCTAGCTGCTGTATTCTACAAAGATATTTTTCTTTTCTCTTCTTTAGGCAAGTAACCATGGAAGTACATCAAGGATGTAGAGGTTACACGCTAATATAAATCATCGGAGTTTGTTGTTGTAGGGATTTTTGTTGAGATCTATAGTGCCTACACATCCTCATCAAACCAGGTTTTGCTATTGAGTTCTGCAACCCTTATCTAGGATATGAAAGAATATCTCTATTCTTCTGCACAAATCTTCAGGGTGAAGAGTCCAGAAACACTTCTTGCCATCTTTTTAGTTTCCTTCTCTCAACCACTTTGTGCCATCTCTCATTTGAATATCAGTTGGTATAAAAAAGAAGTTACTTAAAGACTTACAGTCTTCCCTTGACCTTCTGGAGAAAATGAATCCACAATCAACTGAAATAAGTAATGGAGTAATTTTCCAAGATCTCTCATACTTACTTAACTTCTGGCAGTGACCATAAAAGAAGGGTAATAAAGGACATTGGCATCTTTATTGCTCTTCCTTAGCTTCTGTTTACTTGCCATACATTTTCGTAGAAGCTTTCCTTTTACACATCCTGCCTATGCAGAAGTTTTTCCTAGGTCATACAGTAAGGGGGAGTTCAGGGAAGGCTTTCTGTGGGAAATATGATGTTTCTTGCAATAAAAGGTTAATGAAAATTATCCTGATGGTGTTCCAAGTTCTTCTAAGAGGTGAAGCTAAAGAAAATATCTGACTTCCCTCAGAAATGAGAAGGAAATAGAGAACAAAACCTAAGAAATCTTCTGAGAAAAATCTAGCAGAAACTTTGAGCAACAGAAACAAGTTTGGCTCCAGAATGAAGGAAATTGTCCCTATGAATGAAAGGAATACCAACAAGTGATTTCCATGTGTGTCCCTTCTGTTTGCCACCAATATAGCACTCTCAGTGCATCACGCTGTAAATTACGTATTTTTTCTCAATATCACCTAGAAATGGTAAAATAGGAAAGCATAGTTCTTGGAACTGGCTGGAAAGTGTAGTACACAATGAGCTTATAGCAATTTCCCTTGGTTCTGAGTATTTCCTCTTGCACTATCACTTTATATTACGTGAAAGATGAATACTGTTGGTCGGTGCAGTTTTAGAAAACATCACCGTCTACTCTGGTGGAAATCCACCTGGATTATCTGAGAAGCAAAGCTTCCTTTTTTTGGGAAAGGAGAAGGGGAGGCTTAAGCACAGGAATTAAGAAGTAGGTTAAACATAGCAGAGGATGTATAACTTGAAAAGCATTTGTACCTAGCACAAAATACCAGGAATGCCACAATTTAAGCCTTTACAAGGTTATATATAAATTATCATTCTGGAAGGATTATATTATAGAACAAATAATAATATATGTGAGAACCAAATCAATATCAAATAAAAATGAACTAAATTGCATATGAAGGAATAAAATATTAATTGAAACTCTGAAAAAGTACAGAAGTTTGAAACATGAAGCAACATTAGGAAAATGTAAAGAAAAATTTAATGGTATTTGAAGTTAAATGTAAAACAATGGAACAGAAAGAAAATTTTAAGGAGATGGAGGGAATTGAAAGAGGAGAGACTAAGGGAAAAGCATGGGTGACACAAGTATAATAATATGTCTTGTAACATAAATAAAACAGGAAGGGCAAAGCTAAATTATCCTTAAGATCTCACAAATAAGTGCCCATAAAACATCTAGTAATATAAATGAGCAAAACAAAGGAGATATATATTTTATTGACATTTAAAAATAGTAGTGAAATGAGTTTGAGAATATTTCCTTCCTTGTCTCTACTTATAAAGTTTCTTACAGATGGTAACTGGATATTTTTTCTCACAAATGAAATGATTCACCTGATTTATCTACAAAACTATAATGCAAAATCATATTTGTATTGCTTATGAATATTTTATCTTCAAACATTTCTACCAAATGATTGACAATATTCACTACAGTTGGCAATGTGAAAGAAAAGGGGAGAGAACACATTCAACAGGCCAAATCATGGAAGACTATAAAAGCTATTGACAGTAGGTGAGATTTTTCACTGCAACTGGGGAAGCATAACTCAGAATTTTAACATTCTTAACACTGTCCTTCAGGAGAATATTAAAGTAATTTTTAAAGTGTAGGCTTACTTTGGACTAAAACTTTTACAGGAAATGTAAAAAGGATTGAGAGCTAAAGTTTGGTTGCAGATAACTAAAACTACTCTAGCTTAGGCAGGAAAAGTATAACTGAAGAAAGCAGATGTTTAAAATCACTGAAAATGCTAATAGAGTTTTAAATATAGGCCAGGCTTCCATATATATTCCCGCGAAATTCAAAGTTCTTCCAGTGTCCTCCACAATCAGGAAGGACAGCAACTGGTAGCAACGTGTGGAGACTGCTTTAGGTCAGCCCTATCTCAGCTGCGATCCTGCGCTAGCAAGACATCAGGGCATTCAGAAGTCCTGAGCACTGGAACATCTGTACCACAAACACACACACGATCACTTACAAACACAAGTATCTTAATCCACGATCAGTTGAATTAGCAGAGATAATAGAAGCACAAAGGTAATCTCATTTCTAATTTTCAAATGTTTCGTGCATTCATCTAGTTGGAAGCATTCAGGTATGCATAAATTCCAAAGTGTAAGGTTACTTACAGAATTAATTTTTTACTTTCTAGACTCTAGCATATTTTTAGAAATGCAAGAGAGCAATTGGCAGGTGCTTAATAAACTAATCTGCTATCTCTGCCACAACCAAGAAGTTAGAAAATGAGGATTAATGTAACATTCAAGCTGAATAAGGAATGTCTAATTTTCAAACAAACCAACTAAATGTAAGAGAGAATATATTCACTTGGAAAAATTGTCCCCTGGTGACTAAGAAAGTCCATAGTTAATTTTGTTAATAATCTTTCCTCCTCCATCCTCCTTTGTAAATGTTATACTCACAAAAGTGTTAAACACATCATGCTGGAATGATGCATGCACACCCATGTTTCACTAGTGCAATTCATAATAACTAAGCTCTGGAAACAGCCTAGATGCACACCCATGGATGAGTGGATAAAGAATATTTGCTATATATTAACAATGGAGTTTTATTCAGCTGTTAAAAAAGGTAGAGTCATTTGTAAGAAAGTGGATGGATCTTGAGACTATAACATTACATGAAGTAAATCAGACACATGGCTTCTTTCATACAATAAATCCAGTTACAAAGGAAGAGTAAAATAAAAGCTGACATTTTGGAGTAGAGGAAGGTATCATGGGAAGGGGAGAAAATGGGATGGAAAATGTCCTGAATATGTTGTGTATTAATCCACCAAAATGAATATAAATATCAGGTATTGCAAATATATTTCAATTCTTATAAAAAAGAAAACAATTTTGAACATTGTGAAATAATGGACTCCTCACGATCATGGTGCTACTGATGTTGCTGCTGCTGCTGCTGCTACTGAATTTGTGGGGTTTTCCTGAGCTCAAGCTTTTTCCATTCCTACAAATTGTACCATAGGAAACATTGCTGGAAATAATGAGTAAAGAGTGCATATATACTTGAGCCCCTTATTCCCCTTACTCTATTAAAGAATGATAAGTCAGGAAGCGGAGGCGAAAGTGATGTAGAAAGAATTAAGATGTGTTAGATACTTGTGCCAACTTACCATGATAAATATAACTATTACGTACTGCAAACACATTAATAAGAATAAAAATTAGAAAAGGAAGAGTTTTGGCAATAGGACAGCTAATAAGAAAACCATCACATTGTAGCTAAGCAACAAACTAAAATTAGACTACATTTCTAGTGACCAGTTTACCTCAAACTCACTAAGCTAAGCAACAAACTAAAATTAGACTACATTTCTAGTGACCAGTTTACCTCAAACTCACTAAATAAAACCCTTTTAAAATCCACCTTGATTTTCTATCACCTGTGTTTATACCTTTTTTCTTTAAAATTTTCTGTACCGTATCATTATTAAATCAACATAGAACTATCTTTTTTAAATAAAGCACATATGACAATATATTGATAACTAATGTAGCACAAAGTAATATTTACTTTGGAAGTATTCAGTTTTATTTAAATTGTGATATAATTCTATTTCCATGGGAACCTGGTTGCTAACCAATCCAAGTAGGGTGCCATAAGTTTATTTTTGAATCAACTGGGTTTGCCAAGTTCTTTTCTAAGGTGTTTACTAAAGATAGTCTTATTAGTTTTGTTGGAGATGAAACAATTTGGTGCAGGTGTATGTGTGTTTTAATTGCTCTTATTTATTTTATTTTCTTTTTATATGAGCTGTATTTTGTTTTATTTTCCCTAAAGGAAGAAAAACATTTTCCAAAGAAAAATTTATTGAAAACAAATTGATGTAATAGTGAGGCTTTGAATTTCTGAACAGTAGGTAACTGTCAAACATTTTTAAGCATATCAAGCATTCAGGTCAACCCAACGAATGCATGGTATAAGATCAATCTCTCTTATGTCCAACGCATGTAAATTCTACTCTAAACTAGAATTTCATTCTTTGACATTGAAACTAAAACAAAGAAAATATCAAAATGGCAAAACTGGTCTTCATGATGCTGCCTGATTTTATTATGCAGTCTCTGATTTTTTTTCATTGCGTGAATGAGGACATGTGCTTATTTTATTCCATTTGCACGGCATGCTCAGAATGTTTTCAGAGCAAGGGCAAGAAATCTCACTTTATATAGTATTTACAGGAAGAAAATACTTGAAAATTGTGAATCCTAGGGATCTTTTGAATCAACACAAAAGCAAATACCTTCAATAGATGTTTTATAGATACATACTATACTGTCAAATTCTGCTAGGTTAAGTTGTTAGGAGAGAAGCATAAGAGAAACAGTGTCCCTACCTTCAAAGAGCTATCAAGGGCACAGACACACATTCATGAAAACACAACATTAGCATTATTGATAAAAGATAAGTTATGATAAATAATGTAACTGCCTGCAAAATATAAGTATGATCGATGTGATATTGAAGAATATGGTACAAAGGAGGCAGAGGAATTAACATCTGTTGTACATATTAGGTGTAGCGCTTTACTCCTACAGGTTATGTGTCATTGTCATGTGTGTTGCTGTACACAGGTAATGCTGAGATTATTGCTAAGGTAATGTGGGAAAAGATGAAAAGGTTTTTATTTTATTTAATATTTTTATCCCAGAAATCAACAACTCCACAGATATTATTGCAAGCATTATTTTCGCTCTCTTCCACTCAACAATATCTCTACTTTTATAGATAATCTTACTTTAAATACCATTATGATTGTTGACTGTAGTGTTCCTATGTGCTTTTCTTCCAGATTCTTAGTTTTCATTTTGCCACCACTGAGATAGATATTTACCCTTGCTAAAACTTTAACTCAGTAGCAGCCACCCTTCTTGTAGTCAGAAAGGCCATTAATATAATAAATGATTCTACGAAATTCCTTTTCTCATTATCATCACCACTGACTTCATGGACATCTCTGTCATTTTTATCTTTTATGTTTTCTTTTCTTACCAAAACGTTGGTCATAATGTTTTTTGGTTTTCTCTTTTCTGCCCCCTACCCCGGAGTGGGATTAACATTGTGATGAGATCTAAATTATTATTATAGTTCTGTATATATTTACATTAATCAAATAATTTAGTATTACTAGGCCAATTTACATAAACCTGTTCCTACTTGGTTTACATCTCTGATGAAAACCTTATTGATGCAGATTTTAGTACTGAAAGTGGTTCTAGAGGGCAGAATTTTGAAGGTAAGTTTTATTAATTGTTTCTGGGTGTTCAAGCATTGGTTCTCCAATACATTAGATTTAAAGTCTCCTTTGATTAATGACTATTTCTGACAGAAAATAGTACACTGATTACATTTTGTTGATGTAGCAATAAATATATGCAAGTTATTGCCATTGGATAACCCTAATCAAATATTCTTCAAAGGCAATGCTCTGCACACCATAAAATTGATATCTCATTACAAAATTTGAGTAAAACTACATATTGTAAAGAAGTTTGCCAGGTAATATTATGAAAGAAACAGGAAATAAAAGAATAAGGTCAGGGATTTCAATTCTCAGGTTAAAATAAAAGTTACCTGAAAACTTTTATGTTTGCCCTCAAATAATCCTTTATCTCTTATTGGTACAGGGCTGAGATTTCTGAAAGCCAAACCCAGAGTCATTCCTACATGTAGATAAATTACAATGTAAGTTTAATTCCAAAATTTGTGGAGTATCTGCTGTAAAAATGAGGGCATTATTTGGAAAAAAATGGGTTCGTGACAAGAGGAATAAACAGTATGCAGAAATCCCATTCATAGAGCCTGTAAAATTTGCTGAGACTTCATTGCATAAGTATCCTTTCCAAATCTGAAAAAATAAACTCTACTGTAACTAAAAGACCTGTAATAACTTCCCATGTACTTTCTGGACACTGCTTATTCTCTTCAGGACCTTTTGTCTCTGCCTCTTGCTTTTTGGTCTATAATTCAATTACCTACTATCCCCAAAGCTTGCGGTAGGAAGTATCACCAGCAAGAAAGGGTATTACACACACAACGAGTGGAAAATTTTGAAAGCTTACATATATAGAAGTATGGTTAATGCAAGTAAGAATATTAAGGATGTAAGATATTAGAAGAAACATAAAGTTGGATCAGGCCAAGTACATCAGTGAAGGACTTTTCGGTGTTTTAGTTTGAGAGATTAGAAAGGCCTCTAACAGTTTGCCTGGTTGATTGGTTGAAGCATGACTTGAGAAAGGGCCTACAATAAATAAAGCAGAATTGTTAGAACTGCCTTAGTGTACTGTCCAGCAAGATATTGAGAATCTCAGGGAAACTGGAATTGGCATGGATTTATCATGTAAGAACTGCTCATCCACCCTGAGAAATTCCTTTAAACATGAATATAAGAAATGAACTTGTGAACTCCACCATTCTTGAAGACCTCTATTGTCATTCTTCTTTCTAGGTCACAAACTACAGTGGCAACTGCTGCTCCCCGAATTTGCACCCCCAAATGTATTGGAGAAAACTGGTTGCCACACCTTATAATTTGCAGAGAACTACAGTGTAGGTAAGTTAACTGGTTTCTCTAGGAAAATACACATAGCATATAAACAGTCTAATCATTTTCACTTGATTTATATAATTGGATGTATTGTAGTTTGGATGTACAAAAATCTAACTTGTGCCATCAAAACCAATAGCCATGGCTCTTCTATTAAACCTTAGACTTTAGGAAGGGTCTGACTATAGTAACAAAGTTCATACTGTCAGTCTTTCTCTCAGATTTCCCTGAAAAGAAATGTGCCCATTTACCAGAGTGATTGTTCACTATCAAAAAGAAGAGTTTGGGGAGACTACAAGGCACAGGCTGTGAACTGACCCTAGTTGCAGAAGGTCCAAAACATCACTGTGACTTACCAGTGACAGAGAGAGAGAGAGAGAGAGAGAGAGAGAGCGCTTACGGGAATATGGGAATAATTCCAGGTGTTCACTGGAATTTTAGCTCAGATTTGTCACTTGCTAAGTCTATGAATTCCCAAACCACACTGTGGTTATTCATCTAGTTTTAGCAGGTATAACACAAATGCACAGAAACAACTGGCAGCATCCCTACATGTGGAGTGAACATTTTTATTTTTGAAATGCTAACTATGAACAATTAAAACTGCCTCTAAGTAGAAAACCAGTAAACTTAACGCAATGACATATTCTGGCAGGGATTAGGAAGATTAGTGTCAGAATTTAAGATGCAGAGAATGTGATTCCCTCCAAATTCACTTTCAGCTTTCTTATTTGGCCTTTTCAGAAGACAGATGGACTGTGAATGGCAGTAGGTTTTCATGAACTTAACCAGAACTGACTTCAATTGCTGCTGATTTTCCAGAGGTGGTTATATTTGTGAGCAAATTAACATATCCCCTCACTCCAGGTTTGCTTCTGACGTGGAAAATTTTTTTCCTCAGTACATGTTAGTTAAGATCAATAGACATAGTTTGCTTTTAGCTGGAAGGCTAGAAATATACCATAAGTGTTACACTTCAGCACGATATCAACTGTCCAGAATTGTGCCATAATTTATTTTGCATCACACTGCCTTTCTGTGAAACAACATAATTATCCATTACACTGATGATATTATACTGACTGGACCTTAGGAACAGAAAGCCACAATTATTGCAGGCATATGGAAAAAATATTTTCATGTCAGAAGATGAGAAATAAAATGCCTCAAAAATGCAAAAACCTTATTATCAGTGAAATTTCTAAGAATCAGTGAAGCATATTCAGAGATTCTATTTAAGGAGGCCAGATTGTTACACTGGACTCTCCTGCAACCAGATATGTGGCCCAATATCTAATTATCTTTGTAAGATTTTGGAGATAGCATATTTTTCTTTGTGATGTGTGACTTCAGGCCATTTACCAAGTGGACCAAAAAAGCTACTACTTTTAAGGCTCAGGAAAAGACTGTAATAGGGGCAGAATGCTGTGCAAGCTGTTTTACTACTTGGCCTTTATGAAGGAGAAAACTCCATGGTTCTTTAATTGTTGTTGGGGTCTTTGGCAGTCATCTATGATGAATGACAGCATGGTAGTATGATTTTGTGGCAAAGCCCCATCATTCTCTATGTTACTGTTGTTCTGAGAAACAACTTTTGAGTTGCTACTGACCTTAGCAGAAAGGGAACGCTCAGCTGTGAGTCACCTTGCTGACCTGCAACTAGAGCTGACCATTTGGAGCTGATAATTTTTTGATCCATCCAACCATGAGGTGGATGCCCACCATAACACTGCCTTTTCAAATGAAAGTGATACATAACAGAACTTTGAACACAAGCCCTGAAGGCACAGGTAAGATTCATGAGCAAATGCACACAGTTCCTATAACCTTTACCCTTAGTGCTATATTTTCTTTCTCCCAGCCCACATCTTTGACCTCATGGGAAATTCCTTTTGTTTTCCTTTTGACAGATTAACAAATAATTGTACCTCTTTATGGGTTACATTCTCATGTTTTGGTAAATTAATAGTGTGTATTGCTCAACTTAGGATACTTAGGTTATTCATTATCTTAAACATTTACCATTTTTGTGAGAACATTCAAAATCTTCTTTGATAGCTATTTTGGATTATGTGATACAACATCATTAGCGATAATCACTGCTACTACTTCTTTCCAGCTGTGACTTTCTGGCTATTGTGAATAATTAAAAAATGAACATTCAGGCCTACATATCACTTCAAAATCCTGATGTTAATTATGTTGGATATATACGGAGTATGATTGATGGATAATATCATAGCTCTATTTTTAATTTTGAAATGTGTTGTTTTCCATAATGCCTATTTTATCTTTCATTTCTGCCAACAATGTATAAGGGTCAACAATAGCTATCCTTCTGGAGATAAAACAATAGCTCCTCATGGTTTTTACCTGCATTTCCTTGATGATTAATGATGTTAAATACCCACTTGCATATTTAGCGCTCATTTGTATCTCTTCTTGGGGGACATGTTCATTTAAATCCTTTACTTATTTTTGGTCCTTTTTTTTTTCCTATTTAATAGTCGTAGGACAAGTTGCATGAATCAAAAACCAGTAATGGGCCGGTGAGATGGCTCAGCAGCGTAAGCACCTGCCCAGCAAGCGCGAGGGCCCGAGTTCGACTCCCGGAACCCACATACGAAAAAAGGGCCGGTGATATCGCTCAGCGGCACGGGCGCCTGCTGGCACGCGAGGTCCTGAGGTCGACCCCTGGTACCCACAAAAAAATAAAAAATAAAAAAAAATAAACAGTATCAAGTTATCTTTCATTGCTTAGTTCAAAAACACATGCAACATAACTTTATGTAATATGCACCAAAAATCATGAGAAATTATTTGCGTTTTCTTTTTTTTTTTTTTTTTAATTTTATTTTAAAGAGAAGAAAAAACAAAACAAATCAAAAGAAGAGCAAATTTTCAAAACAACATAATAGGAGGGTAAGAATGGTTAATACATTGCGTATTACTATCTTTAAGTTAGTTATTCAGGACACCAGACATTAGCATTTAATTATCCAAACATTATTGGCACAAACCTTACTCTTCAATGAACTAAGTAAAAATCGTAGTGTATCTAACTTAACCATCTTATATATATATATACAATTTTTTTTCCCTTTCCCTTCTTTCTTTTCCCTATTCCAGTCTCTCTTTCCTTTTGACCAGTTTCTTTTTGATTCACCATGTCTATTGTACATTTTGGATCTTATTTACTCTTTCAGTTTCTCATACTAGAGAGACAATACGATGCTTACACATGTGCTTCTGGTTTATTTCACTTATGAGTATTTTCTCGAGTTGCATCCATTTACCTGTAAAAGTCTCCAGTTTATCCTTCTTAATGGCTGAATAGTACTCCATTGTATAAAAATACCACATCTTTCTTATCCATTCCTCAGTTGATGGGCATTTGGGTTGTTTCTAAGATCTGGCTATTACAAATTGTGCTGCTATAAACATGGGTGCACATATATCGCTGTGGTATGTGTTTTTAATTCTTCTGGGAAGATGCCCAGAAGGGGAGTAGCTGGGTCAAATGGGACCTCCAACCCTAGTTTTTTGAGGAATCTCCACACTGACTTCCACAGTGGCTGTACCAGTCGACACTCCCACCAACAGTGGAGAAGGGTTCCTTTTTCCCCACAGCCCCTCCAGCATTTGTTATTAGTTGATTTCTTTATAGTAGCCATTCTTTCTGGGGTGAGATGATATCTCAGTGTTGTTTTAATTTGCATCTCTCGAATGACTAGTGATGTTGCACATTTTTTTTGTATATTTATTTGCCATTAGTATTTCTTCATCTGAGAAATGTGTATTCATCTCAGATGCCCATTTTTGGAGTGGGTCTTTAAATTTGGGAGGTCTGATTTTTTTGAGTTCTTTATATGTTCTCGATAGTAATCCTTTGTCTGAGGAACAGCTGGCAAACATTTTTTCCCACATTGTGGGTTGTCTCTTCACTCTGTTGGTGGTTTCTCTTGCTGTGCAAAAGCTTTTTAATAAGATGAGATCCCAGTTATTGATTCTTTGGGATAGTTCCCGTGTGGTTGAGTTTTTATTCATAAAGTCTTTGCCTACACCAATGTCTCCAAGGGTTTTACCTATCCTACCTTCCAGCAGATTTAATGTTTCTGTTTTAATATTTAGATCTCTGATCCATTTTGAATTTAGTTTAGTGCATGGTGAAAGATATGGGTCTAGTTTTAATCTTCGGCATGTGTAGAGCCAGTTTTTCCAGCACCATTTATTAAAGAGGCTATCTTTCTTCCAGCAAATGTGTTTGGCGCCTTTGTCAAAGATAAGGTGGCTTAGTATGTCTGGGGTTGTTTCAGCATCTTCTAATCTGTTCCATTGATCTTCAGGTCTGTTTTTTTGCCAGTACCACACTGTTTTTATCACAGTAGCTTTATAGTATAATTTCAAGTCGGGGATTGTGATGCCCCCTGCCTTGCCTTTGTTGCCCAGAATTGCCTTTGCTATTCTAGGTCTCTTCTGATTCCAAATGAATTTTAGGATTGTTTTCTCTAATTCTGTGAGATATGCTGTTGGAATTTTGATTGGAATTGCATTAAATCTGTATAACAATTTTGGAAGTATGGCCATTTTCACTATATTGGTTCTTCCTATCCAGGAGCAAGGGATATCTTTCTATTTCTGATATCCTCTTCAATCTCCTTTTTCATAGTACTGTAGTTTTCAGTATAGAGGTCTTTTACATCCTTCGTGAGGTTGATTCCTAGGTATTTCATTTTTTTGGATGTTATTGTGAAAGGTATTGTTTCCCTAATTTCTCTTTCAGTAAGTTTGTTATTTGTGTACAGGAAGGCTATTGACTTTTGAGTATTGACTTTGTATCCAGCTACACTACTGAATTTGCTTATCAAATCTAGCAGTTTTTTAGTGGAGTTTTTGGGGTCTTCTGTGTAGAGTATCATGTCATCTGCAAATAATGATAATTTAACTTCTTCCTTTCTGATCATTATTCCTTTTATTTCTTTCTCTTGTCTAATCGCTCTGGCTAAAGTTTCCAGAACTATGTTGAATAAGAGTGGGGACAGTGGACATCCTTGTCTTGTTCCTGATTTTAGAGGGAAGGCTTTCAGTTTTTGGCCATTTAGTATGATATTGGCTGTTGGTTTGTCATAGATAGCTTTTACCAGATTGAGATAAAGACCCTCTATTCCAATTTTCTGTAGGGTTTTTATCATGAAAAGGTGCTGGACTTTGTCAAAAGCTTTTTCTGCATCTATTGAGATGATCATGTGATTTTTGTCTTTGGTTCTGTTAATATGCTGTATTACATTTATTGATTTACGTATGTTGAACCATCCCTGCATCCCTGGGATGAATCCAACTTGGTCATGGTGTATAATCTTCTTGATGATTTGTTGGATTCTGTTTGCCAGTATCTTATTAAGGATTTTTGCATCTATGTTCATTAGGGAGATTGGCCTGTAGTTCTCTTTCTTAGTTGGGTCCTTCTCTGGTTTTGGTATCAGGGTAATGCTTGCTTCCAGGAATGAATTTGGGAGTATTGCTTCTCTTTCAATTTCATTAAAAAGTTTGAGAAGTAGGGGCATTAGGTCTTCTCTAAATTTCTTGTAGAATTCGGCAGTGAATCCATCAGGGCCTGGACTTTTCTTTGTTGGGAGGTTTTTAATTACATCTTCAATTTCATTGGTTGATATTGGTTTACTTAGGATTTTTAAATCTTCTTGATTTAGCTTTGGTAATTCATACGAATCTAGGAATCTGTCCATTTCTTCTGCATTTTCCATCTTAGTAGAATATAAATTTTCAAAATAGGTATAGATGATCTTCTGGATTTCTGCAGGGTCCGTCGTGATATCACCCTTTTCATTTTCAATTGCATGGATTTGAGTCTTTTCTTTTCTTTTTTTAATAAGGTTGGATAAGGGTTTGTCAATCTTATTTATTCTTTCAAAGAACCAACTTTTTGCTTCATTGATTCTTTGTATTGTTTTTTTATTCTCCAATACGTTAATTTCTGCTCTGATCTTTATAATTTCCTCCCTTGTAAGGGCTTTTGGCTTAACCTGCTCTTCTTTTTCTAGAAGCTCGAGGTTCACCCTTAAGTTGTTTGTTTGCGCTTGCTCTATTTTCCTGATATAAGTATTTAATGCTATAAATTTCCCTCTTAGGACTGCTTTCATTGTATCCCATAAGTTCCGGTATGTTGTACTGTCATTATCATTCAGTTGTAGAAAGTGACTAATTTCTTCTTTAATTTCATCTGTGACCCATTGGTTGTTCAGGAGGATGCTGTTTAATTTCCATGTGTTTAGGGAGTTTTTGTGGGATCTTTTGCCATTGATTTCCAATTTCATTGCACTATGGTCTGATAATATGCATGGGATAATTTCAATTCCTTTGCATTTACTTAAGCAGGTTTTATGAGCTAGTATGTGGTCTATTTTGGAGAACGTCCCATGTGCAGCTGAGAAGAATGTGTATTCTGATGTTGTGGGGTGGAACACTCTGTAGACATCTACTAAGTCCATTTGTTCAAAAGTTTGGTTCAGTTCTACTATTTCATTATGGATTTTCTGTCCAGTTGATCTATCTTTTTGTGACAGTGGAGTATTGAGATCTCCCAATATAATTGTATTAGTGCTTATTTGATTTTTCATGTCCTTTAGTACTTGTTTTATATAGCTGGGTGCATTGGTATTTGACGCATATATATTTATGATCGTTATCTCTTCCTCTTGGATTGTTCCCTTTACCAGGATGTAATGACCGTCTTTATCTCTCTGAATCCTTCTTGGCTTGAAGTTCACTTTGTCTGCAAAAAGAATAGCTACCCCTGCTTTTTTCTGGGTTCCTGTGGCATGGAGTATTGTTTTCCATCCTTTGACTTTCAGTCTATGAATTTCTTTCTGAATTAAATGTGTTTCTTGTATACAGCATATTGTTGGATCTTGCTTCTTGATCCATTTCGCCAGTCTGTGCCTTTTGATTGGTGAATTGAGACCATTAACATTGATGGTTAAAACTGATATGTATTGACTTGTCATGATATTTTCCTGTTGTTGGTTCCCACTCTTTGTTTTTCCACTTTCCGGCTATTTAATTATTTGCCCTGCCTGGTGGATTCCTTCTGTTGGGGTTCCTATCTCTTTCTAGAATGTCCTTCAGAACGTTTTGGAGTGCTGGTTTGGTGGTCATAAATTTTCTCAGATGTTCTTTGTCATGAAAGTATTTTATTTCTCCATCAATTTTGAAAGATAGTTTTGCAGGGTACATCAATCTGGGCTGAAAATTATTTTCCTTTAGAGCTTGCAATACATCATTCCAAGCTCTTCTTGAATTGAGGGTTTGTGCTGAAAAGTCAGCTGTGATTCTGATGGGTTTTCCTTCATAGGTGATTTGTCTCTTCTCCCTAACAGCTTTTAAGATTCTGCCCTTCTGTTGAATTTCTGGGATCTTGACTATAATATGTCTGGCTGAAGTTTTTTTTTGATCATGTCTAGTTGGTGTTCTGAAAGCTTCACTTATAGAGGTGTCAAATTCCTTTTCTCTTCCAGGAAAGTTCTCCCTGATTATGTCTTTGAACAAGGTTTTAATGTCGTTGATGTTATCTCCTGCTTTTTCATTTATTCCAATTATTCTTAAGTTGTTTATCTTTGAGTCATCTAGCAGCTGTTGAATTGATTTTTCATGGTCCCTTGCTATTTTTAAGAATTTTTCCATTTCATGATCACTAATTGCAAGCCTATCTTCTATATCTGAGATCCTGTCCTCGCATTGGCTTATTCTGCTACAAATACTTTCAATGGAATTTTTTATCTCTTGGATATCTGCTTGAATCTGCCTTATGGATTCCATTTCTTTCCTATGCTGAGCATTCATGGTTTCTATAGTTTTCTTAAGTTCATCTATTTTTTTGTCTGTATCAGCTATAGTGTCCTTAAGCATGGTCTTCGTTGTAGACATTATCTCTGCAGTTATCTGTGAGATTATTTCTGTTTTAATTTTTTCCAGAACCTCATTCAGTTGCTTTGTTGTTACCACTTCAGATAGGCCAGGTGGGTGGCTTTCGGATTGTCCCACCTCGTTGCTCCCTAGGTTTGCCTTTGGTGAATTGGATGTGTGGGGTTGCATCTTGTTTAAGTGTCGTCTCATTTTTTCTTTCTTTAATTCCTGGGGTGATGTTTGCAAATTACCTATAGTAGGTTACTTTATTGCTAGTGTTTAAGATCTTTAGAAGATGACTACTTCTCTGCAGTATCTTCCAAGTGGAGCTTGCTTTTATGTTTTGAGCTTTCTGCCAGATCCTACCTCTTCAATTCGTTGGGTATGCGAAGTTGCTACCTGTTTGGCCCAGTCCTTGATTCTTTGGTACTGTGCCACTGTATTTTCTGTGTCCCCTAGTCAATCTCAATCATGAAATATCAGGAAGGAAAGATGTTTAGAACAATTATTTCACATTTGGCTATAATGTTAACTAAAGCATCAAACACAGCCTAGAAAATGACAGACTGAGCCAACCAGTTATTTACCACTTTTAGCTGTATAGAGTTGCGGTTATATAACAAAATCTAAAACACACCAGAAAAATTATATGCAGTATACAAGTCCTATGTATGTCAATTTTTCCCTGAGGAGTTTAAATTTAAAATGAGTTAAGGAGGAAATAGAGTATTGGGAGAAGAGGAAGGAATTAGATGTAAGGTTAGAGGACCAAGAGGGATCCCACTAAAATTGGGACACTAGTGCAGAGGACAGGTGGTAAAAAGAGAAGGAAGGGATAAAAGGAAGAACAGATCACGACCACAATCACAAAGAAGTTAGAGGCTCTGTTTACACTCATATAAAAAACCAGAGAGAACAATGAAGGAAAGAGCAAATACCAATAACGAAGATAAAAGCAATAAAACAGACAGATCAAAAATAAAACCCCACCAAAAAACAAAACTAAACAAAACAAAAACAAAAAAAAACCCTTCGCCAGAACAAAAAACAAATCAGTGAGAAGAAAAAAAAAATAATAATAAAAAAAATAAAAATAAGAAAAAAAAAAATTAAAAAGAATCAGT
This sequence comes from Erethizon dorsatum, assembly GCA_028451465.1. Classification (NCBI taxonomy): domain Eukaryota; kingdom Metazoa; phylum Chordata; class Mammalia; order Rodentia; family Erethizontidae; genus Erethizon; species Erethizon dorsatum. The sequence continues at coordinate 17,458,588 of CM051824.1, forward strand.
TCCAGGTGTTGACTGTTGTAGGCAGGTACCTGTTCTGTGCAGGTCCGTCCCAGTAAGCCAGGAGCGCCCTCTGGCGGGCGGTGAGCAGAGGCGCGTACTTTCAGGTAGAGACCAGTCTAGCTCGCCTCCGCTCTCAGCGCCCTTTCACGATCCCTGGGCCTGAGAGGCTCAGCGCGCTGTCCGAGCGCGGATTCCCTGCACTGGTTCCCGCCGCTCTGGTTTTTCGCCACGCCCCCCACAATGGCGCCGGGCCAGTCGCTCTCTGGCGCGGGACAGGTGTGGCTGTGAGTCCAGTCTCGTTCGCCTGCTGACCTCAGCACACTTTCGTGGGCTCAATTGAGAGGCCCCGTGCTGCCCTGTCCGGAGCACAAGTTCCCAGAGCAGTTTCCGAGCCGCTCTGAGTTTCGCCACACCCCCCACAATGGCGCCCGGCCGGTCGCTCTCTGGTGCAGGACAGGTGTGGCTGAGAGTCCAGTCTCGTTCACCTGCTGACCTCAGCACACTTTCGTGGGCTCAATTGAGAGGCCCTGTGCTGCCCTGTCCGGAGCACAAGTTCCCAGAGCAGTTTCCGAGCCGCTCTGAGTTTCGCCACACCCCCCACAATGGCGCCCGGCCGGTCGCTCTCTGGCGCGGGGCAGCTGTGGCTGAGAGACACTCACCGCCGGTCTGCGCCGTTCTCCGCCGCTCCCCTGCCCCGCTGCTGTCTCAGGATCCTCCGTGGGGGCTCCCTGGGCACCAGCTGCCACCGTGTGTCCGTAGAATTGAGCCTCCGCCAGCGCTCCAACTCCCGGGATATTAGAAGGTGTGCGCGCGCGGTCTGCTCCTTCTTTCCGTCTGTTTTTATAACTCTTGCAAGCAGCAACCCTGGGTTTGTTTTCTGTTTGCCATTGAAAAGTACTTCAGTATTATTCATTAGTTGTGTATTGTTGCATGAGAAACCATTCCAAGCCTCAGTGCTTATCTATTTGTGTTTTCTTAAATAATTTTTAAATCATATAAGATCTCACTTAGAAAATCTTTCATGCATGTTTGCAAACACTATTGATACTTTGTTACCTCTGCCTTATATAAGACTTTATGTTAAATTGTACAAAATTTGGAATAGAGCTTCATTTAGCAAATATGTTTAAGTGTATCATATTTTAAAAATTCTTAATTCAAGCCTGTGAGTGACAAATGCAAGTTAGTGATTTTCATTTAAAGAATAAACCAAATAAAATGAGATATAGAGGTAAACACAAATGTCACACTTACTCTACATAAGAACTTTGTTTCACATCATGCTTCAGAAAATTACATTATATAAAAAGGGATGGAACTTAAATAGATCATTTTTATGATTCTGTATCCCCTAGGTGAATGGAACGAAATTTTCCTTGCTTTCTGTTTTAGTCTCTTCATTCTGTCTCTCACATCAGATTTTTGTCTTAGGTATTTAGGCATACCAGTTTCTGAAAACCAAATACAGCAATTATATTCTTTTTACTCATAATTTCTCAACAGTATACAAATTTAACAGGTTCGTATTTTGTTTGCATAGTTCTAGAGATAATAATGTGATCATTCGGTAATTTAAATAATCTTTAAATTTATACAGGAATTTATCATACAATAATATTTTTGGTAATAGCAATGACGGCCTACTGCCCTCAATTCTCTTTAATAATAAAAACTTAGAGTAAAACTTAAATCCTTTCATCTTTCTTAGCCTTTAACAACCTCCTAAGTTATAAAAATTCAGGATTTACCTTCTTCACCGGCATATTTTCCTTCAGAAAACTGAAGTTCAATTCCTCATGTTAACAACAAATTAATTTTCTAAAAATACTTATCTGATCACACAGTATTTTTCTGCTCAACAGCTTTTAATATGCATCCAATGCCCACTAAATATCTTTACTAATTTTTTTTTCAGTCTAATTCCAAATATTCTATCCGATCTGTAGTCTCGTAAGACTTGGGGGAGCTCCCGTTGCCCATTTATGTATAGAAATGAAATCTTCAATTTTTTTCTTATACCATTATTTTTGAATAAAGTGTTTCTACCTTTTTTCATTGCATGCAAAAACTATTTTAACCCTAACAATTCATTGTCTGGTTATTCTAGTTATACAGGATAGATTTTTACTTTACCATACTCTAGTTTAGTTTTACCATACTTCATTTTTCATAACTTTCTTAGTTTCCGTTTTTAAGGAATGCAAAACAGGAACTTTTATAAGTCGTTTAACGCTCTCTTCCATATAAGATAAATATTAATTAGTATATTATGTTATGAAGCATATTAATATATTTCTACCACAAAGTATGTATTTATGTAAATTTTTCAGTATACAAATCTGCTTTCTCTGAAATTAATATATCTACTCCACTTTTTTATTGATTGTTAGCATATTTTATCTTTTTTCTATTTTACTGATGGTTTCTTATAGAAAACAAATTTTTGTGTGTGTTTTAGTATCTATCTCTGTATTTTAATTGATGCCTTTAAAACATTCACATTTAAAGTGATTCATATATTTGAATTGATATTAATCTGTGTGGAATTCTTTTCTATTCCTTGGCAAAGATTTCCTTTTTCTATGCTGTCTAGTTTTTACTGAGCAACTGATATGATTTCATTTATAGTATCTCTTAAATTATGAGTTACAAATATTTTCAAAACAATAGTATTTTCTTTAATGCTCACAGTACATCTTTTCTATTAGTTTAACTCAGTCTGGAAATAAGACTTGTCTGCCTCATGTGTAGTAAAGGTAACATAATAATTTTTGTGCCAAATCTTCCCTTCCATGCATATGGTAATATGGTCATTCCACTTATCTACATGCTATTGTTAACCAATATATTGCACTTTTATTTTCTACAGTTAGTTTGAAAATAATAAGTTTATTTATCTTCATTCCTTCTCTGATGTTCTTTTGGGTGCATTTTCGAATTTCTGGGATAATTTTCTTCTATCTCAAAAAGTATCATAACATCGTTTTTTGCAAGAAAACTCTGGTAACAATAAATTTCTTCATATTTATTGCATAAAAATTATTTTTATTTCCTCCAAGTTTGACAAAAGTCATTGGATTGGAATTCTAAGTTGACTTTTTTTTCCATACAATACTTTGAATATTCAATTCTATTCTGTATTTTGTTTGCATGATTTTTAACAAAATGTCTATTGTAAATCTTTCCCTTTGTTCTCTGGAGGTATAAGTTTTCTCTCCCACTGACTTCTTTAATATTTTTCCTTGTATTTAATATTTTTATTTATTTCATGTTTTAGTTTGAGTACATTTCCCCTAAATGATGTGTGTGTGTGTGTATTTATTGTTCTTGATATTCTTTCACACTCCTGGATCTCTGATGCTCTAAATAATTTTGAAAACTTCTTGGTCGTAATTACTCTAAATCTTTCTGGTTCATTCTTTCTTACCATACTACAATTATACTTTCCTCATTTAAAATTTTCCTATGGTTCTGTTCTGTGTTTTCACATTTTTCTCCTTTAACTTAATTTTAGAGGTTTGTATTTACCTACCTTCAAGCACACTGAGTCTTTCCTTGATTATATTGGACTTATTCTGCATCCCATGAAAGCATTCTTTATTTCTATTATATTTTTGCAGCATTTTTTTATGTTTTCATAGAATTTCAGTTTTTCTGCTTACAGTAAATACGTGTATCAGTTTGGATGTTTGTATTCTCCAATAGAGGCCTGAATATATTTATCGCTGTTGTTTCAATTTCCCTGTCTTATAATTTTATTATCTATGACATATATCATATCTGAGGTAGTTCTGATGGTTGTTTTATCTTTTCAGATTGCATTTTCTTCTGGACTTATGTGTGCTGTGTACACTTCTTTGTTGAAATCAAGCCATGTTGCATCAGGCTGTTGGATCTGTTATTCTGGCTAGTGCTGTAGTCAGGCTTTACAAGGGAATAGATTTAATACAAGACACATTATCTATAGTATTATTTTATAATATTCACCCAAAAAGTCAAGTGCAGAAGAGTGCAGAAAATCTGTCTACACACTAGAGATCCTAAGAATCCAGCTAAGGGCCTGTATCCCACAGCAATGTCCTGCGCAAGTCCAGCTGAAGACCTAGAGCCCATGGCAATGTCTCATGCAAATCTGTGTCAGTGATCTACACCGGGAAGGCCTGAAGGTCAGTGGTGGAAGCTAGAAAGTCTGCACCAGTGGGATGAAGGATCTGTGCCAGCAGGCTGAGGGATCTGCACTGGAGCCAGGAAGCGATGCTCAAAGCAAGGACCAAAGCTCCCCAGAAGAGAACTGCAGTCATCAGCGACAGCAATGGCCTGAGCTCCTCTGATGATTAGAGCAGCTGAGTACATATCAGGAAACACAGTGTGACAAGCTTCTCCAGGAGAATAGCCAGCTCACCTTCATCCCCACTTCTCCTTTTATGCTGTTGGCAACAATCCTCAGGTGGGCCTTCCACACCCAGAACCACGCTGATTCAGTTCAGCTTGGTGTTGCAAGTTGACCAGTAGTTAAACCACCACAACTAGACCTCTGACTTTGTTTTATATTTGTTGTAGCTATTGCTGCCAGAAGATACAAATTCTTGAAATATCCTTGCTTTTATATCATTTCTTTTTTTTTTTTTTTTTTTTTTTTGGTGGGTACCGGGGGGTCGACCTCAGGACCTCGTGCGCCAGCAGGTGCCCGTGCCACTGAGCGATATCACCGGCCCCTTTTTCGTATGTGGGTTCCGGGAGTTGAACTCGGGCCCTCGCGCTTGCCGGGCAGGCGCTTAAGCCGCTGAGCCATCTCACCGGCCCTATATCATTTCTTTTTTTTTTTTTTTTTTTTTGGTGGGTACCGGGGGGTCGACCTCAGGACCTCGCGCGCCAGCAGGCGCCCGTGCCGCTGAGCGATATCACCGGCCCCTTTTTCGTATATGGGTTCCAGGAGTCGAACTCGGGCCCTTGCGCTTGCCAGGCAGGCGCTTAAGCCACTGAGCCATCTCACCGGCCCTATATCATTTCTTTTTTTTTTTTTTTTTTTTTGGTGGGTACCGGGGGGTCGACCTCAGGACCTCGCGCGCCAGCAGGCGCCCGTGCCGCTGAGCGATATCACCGGCCCCTTTTTCGTATATGGGTTCCGGGAGTCGAACTCGGGCCCTTGCGCTTGCCAGGCAGGCGCTTAAGCCACTGAGCCATCTCACCGGCCCCCTATATCATTTCTTGATTGGAATTTCCTAAGCATTTTTCAGAGAGAAAGTTGGTGTATTGAAATTCTTCATTTCCAATCACTGGTAAAAAATATGGGAATGTAGTTTTGAGGCATGGGGAAAGAGAAATATTCTATGATGTTTCAGTTAAATGTCAGGCTTTTCATGGGTACATGTTTGTGGTGTGTTACTTTTACAACGGTTTTGTTTCCTGCTTTCCCATTTGATGAGATAGGAGGTCTGGAAGCATCCACCATATAAGAAATGACTTTTCCCCGTAATTCTTGGACAAGATTCTTGTAAACATTTCATCTTGGAGATTAGGTCTTTATGAGGGCGGACACTGAGCATGTTTCAAAATGACTATTCCTCCTGTCCTCTTATTATTGTCACAGGAGGATCTTTTTTGGCTCTTTATTATGGGTCTTACCCAGTGAGATCTTAGAGATAATAAATACAAAAGTACAGACTCTCCCAAAAAATATAGCTTCCAAGAGCAGACAACTCTTATTCTTGTCTTCGATTAGTCTACATCATTCTGTGAGAATTATCTTTTATGTTTTTCTATTTGTGACTTCATGAGCATCTGCTCTATGTTCCCACATGTCGTAACTCTTTGCATTTACCCATTTATCAGATATTGGGGTGAAAATTTCCCTCACAAACTCAGTATTACTCTGGGTCCACAAAGCTAATTTACTTCTAATATCCTAGCATTTTACATGTCAGATATAACATCGGATGTCGAAATTGATTTTTGTATAGGTGATTGTTTTGATAAAAATATATGTGAGTTGTATATCTCATAATTTTAACTGCCCATTTATTCTCATCCCTGAGTTTCTAGAACACAGGATATATGTTTCAATGTGTATCCCCAATATACCACTTTGGTAATATTAGTTTTTGTCTGTTATGTTACAGTGGCAGTGAGGGTGGGAAATTTCATAATTGTATCTTACAATTGCATTTCCTTGAATTCACTTTGCTTTAAGAATGAATAGGGAACCAGTGAGATGGCTCAGCGGCTTAAGCGCCTGCCCGGCAAGCGCGAGGGCCTGAGTTCGACTCCCGGAACCCACATACGAAAAAGGGGCCGGTGATATCGCTCAGTGGCACGGGCGCCTGCTGGCGCGCGAGGTCCTGAGGTCGACCCCCCGGTACCCACAAAAAAAAAAAAAAAAAGGAATGAATAGGGCTGGTGAGATGGCTCAGAGGCGTACGCGCCTGCCTGGCAAGCGCGAGGGCCCGAGTTCGACTCCCAGATCCCACATACGAAAAAGGGGCCGGTGATATCGCTCAGCGGCATAGGCGCCTGCTGGTGCGCAAGGTCCTGAGGTCGACCCCCGGTACCCACAAAAAAAAAAAAAGTAAATAAATAAATAAAATCTTGGAACAAATAAAGCTCTCATTTTATGATCTTTTCACATGAAAATTATTTTTATTGAAATTTATTCCAATTAATTTTGCTTCATGCATAATAATTGTATATATTTATGAATTAGAATGTGATGTGATTGATGTATACCTTGGGCAAAGCCTTCCTTTAGACAGCTGCAGAGTGCTCACTCTTCTCAGCTGCAGCTGAATCAGGATCAGATTTGAGTATCAGACTGCTGGGCCAGAAGTAAATTTCATGAACAGCGTATTGTAAGGTAGTCTGAGAATAGCTTTAGAGGGATGCAGATGAAATATGAAGACATGAAAAGAGAACATGACTTATTTTGTGTTATAGAATATAATTATGTTGGGGTGAGGGGAACATGTGTATGTATTTCTTTTTTACCTCTTGGCAAAGGCTATCTCATTTTATCCTCTGTGGACTACCATTTGAGAAAAATAGTGTAGATTTCATTTTTCCAATATTTTATATACTAAGGCTGAGTTTTTGTGTAATAAGTCTGTGGAATACTGAAGGTAACTAAGTATATGGTAGTGAGGAAATGCTTTTTTAGACACTTTGACCATTTAAGAATGCTTCTGTCTGTCACAGCAACATTTCAGAAAAAAACACAAAATATTGAGATAATTTTAGACCAGTTATGATGGGAATATGCATTATCTTTTGTTTTCTGTAAAAAGTATCATTAGTCTTTTTTGTTAAATTTTTATCATATATATTATTGTTCTGTTTTGGCCACTACATCAGTTTATTTGAAGGTGAGATTTATGATTCTCCAAAAATAATCTCAGTCACTAGGGACATTTTTCTCTTCCATGTCATACTCTAAAAAATTAGGCAGACTTTGGTTTGAGGTTTGCCTTTTCTTCTTGTGTGATCTTAGGCAAATATTTAATTTATTTAAGCATCCCTAATTTTCTTCATTATATGATGAGACAATTTGTATTTATTATTTGAGGCAATAGTGAAGATTGTACAAAATAATTCACATAATAAATTTAGGCTCATGACTCTCATGACTGTGTAAGCTGTATATACCTCATAGCTACTATATATAGACCATCCATTTATCCTTCTTTGGGAAGAATATCCAGATTTTAGTTGTGACTATTTTTTAAATAAATGAGTCATTTCTCCATATCCTCATATATTTTAAGTAAAATTTGTGATACTTCGTAGTCTTCATATGTGAGAAGTTAAGAATGATGCTGAAGAGAAACGAGATATCAACAAACTACAAATAAGGGCATTATCACAAATTTAAACAGAAAACATAAAGACAGGACCTCAAAGTCACACTCTAAGGAAGGCTCATTAAAGAAAATGCAGAATTTATGAAAATGAGGCATTTTTCTAAATAAAAGGATATTTAACCTTGGGGAAACATGAATTTTTAGCACATGGAAAGACTAAAATAGCCTGTTCATATATAAAGTAAAATCATGCACTCAAGTAACTTGGTTTCATCACCTGATTTCCACCAAAATTACTTTTCTAGAATATGTGAGAGATATAGCTTGGGGAAGTTCATCATTTGAGTCACATTTCAGTAATGTTGAGCATCATTACAGTGTCCAGTGACCCAATTGTCAGTGCATGTATAATTAAAATATATATGGAGTAATATTATACAGTTTAATTTTTATTCCAATTAACATTTTGCATTTTGCCCTTAGATCTTTCATTACAATTGGATTGTAAAATTAAATGAGGTAGCACATTTTCTATATTTAGTAACATCTAATTTTAATTTGTACAGTACTTTCCTGGTGGGAAAATATGAGCAGTTGTCATCACTAGAAATAATAATTGAAATGGTTGGAGCAATACAAAAAATTCCCAATAGCTTACATCCATCTTTCTTGACAAATACATTCATTTGCCTCAAATACAGAGTAAATGTTTTATATATGATTTAAGCTTGGAGCTACTCTTCTGACCAATGTAGTAAGCCTCAAGATTTTACATTTTATGATTATTATCTGAGAACTCTCAACACCATAATATTAGATTCCCTCAAGCTAAAATGAATATCCATGTACTTTGAGAGTTTGGTCCACAAATATTTGTCTATGTCATACAAGAAGGTGTACCAATTTTGCTATGAAATTTAATTGAGTTAATATCAATGAAAAGATGTAAGACAGTGCTTTCAATTTTGGACTATATGGGTGTTTGTTACCACCACCAGTGATACCTCTCTCTTCTTTAAGCAGTTATTTTATGTGTGTGTGTGTGTGTGTGTGTGTGTGTGTGTGTGTTTTGGTATCAGGAATCGAACTAATGACCTCGTGCTTGCCAGACATGTGCTGTGCTGCTGAGAGATATCCAAGGCCCTCTCTCTTCTTTGTAATTTAAAAATTTACTAATAATTCATACCTAGTAATATTCTTAGTATGTTTTTCTGTTGAGTAAATGTAATTACCAGAGAAGGCACTAAAAATCAGGAGTAAGATTATAGGAAAGGAGTTAGGGAATACGCATAGATAAGAGAATTTTGGTGGCCCTACATTCATTCAGCACGTTTACATAATTATGATTGATGTCAATTGATATAATCCATTTTATTTTGTTGACAATACTAACATACACATTTAATTCACTTTGGTTTGTGTAGTGCAGGCTACATGACACTTAAAATCATAAGGCTTTGGCTTCATGTTCATCTACTAGCTCCAGAGTCAATTTCCTAAATTTTAAAGAGAAAATTCTGAGTTTAACCCTCAGTACCATTAAAAGCTTTCAGGTCTCAACAACTTTCTCTTTGAGTTTTCTGCGCTCCTTTTGATGATTTTAGTCTCTACATGCATAACATTTTCAACATCCTGATTCTTAGTTTACTGATTTCTTCTTTGGTATCTTTCACTCTACTTCACATACCCTACAACAGATGAGCACAGGACGTGAAGCTACAAATTCTACAACACGTATTCTCTCAAATTTTTTTTCCTGTTGTTAGAGCATAATTTTTCTTCTTTTGCTCCATGCTATTCTAATTTTAATGATGCTATAATTTGTAGAGAAGCCAAAATTTATTGATCCTTGTAAAATTTTTCTTCCTGTCATTGTTTTATATTGCTTTCACTATCCTCCACACCCCAAATATAATTTGAGGGCAATAATCATTATCAGCATCTGTCTTCTCTAGTTTTTCCCCTTTCTTTCTTAACTGCATTTGGTAAAACGACAACTGTTTGTAAAACCTAACTCAATAAAGTTTTGGCATAATTTGTGTCTGAATTAAAATGCTGAATATAGCTAGTTAAGATCGATATAAATATAGATGATATCGAGATATAGATTTAGATATAGATTATATAGATACACATAATAGATACACTCTCACTGACCTCAAATTTGTTTGCAGTTAATAGGACCACTTTGTAATCCCCTCACTCTCCTATGTCCCTACAAGTCTATTTCATTTCCCTCAAATCTAAGCATTTCTTTTTTTTTTTTTTTTGTGGGTACTGGGGGTCGACCTCAGGACCTCGCGCGCCAGCAGGCACCCGTGCCACTGAATGATATCACCGGCCCTTTTTTTGTATGTGGGTTCCAGGAGTCGAACTTGGGCCCTCGCACTTGCCAGGCAGGCACTTATGCCCCTGAGCCAGCTCACCAGCCCATAAGCATTTCTACATTCACTCAGATTACCTAATTTCTAGTTCACTGAGAAAATACAAATAATAAAACAAACTTCTCCAGCACATCTGACTACATATGAGCATTTATAACCATATAATTGTGCTCCTCTTTTCATTAGAATGCCTAGCCAGTGTTCTACAATTTAAAATGTTCCTTACTTACAAGTCACTGCATTATTTTATGATCTTTGTAAAAAGTATCCTTCTTTTCTTCCATTATGTCAAATGGTTAAAAATTTTGGTTTGTCTGCCACTTCCATTAATGTCTCTTATTCTTGTCATTGAATATCAGTCCAGTGTACCTATTTTCTAACCTAAATTATTACACAGAGGAACGTATCATAAGAAGAATTATTTCCTTTTGTCTTTTATTAGGTAGGATCATTTTGTCAGGTTTCAGTGACCCCATTAAGATTGTTAAGCAATTTATTTTGAAATATCCAATTTGATTTCATCTAAATTCTATGTATTTTTCAACTGTATATGGATATTTTAAAATATCAATATTGTTCATATTCATTTTCTCCTGTATTGTAGAATGTACAGGAATCTCTCTTAGATGATTTTACTGCTGTGTGATTTTCAAAGTCCACCATAATAGCTGCTCTCAGATGTTTACTCAGGATTTTTAAAATTAACTTCTTAATTTTCAATTTAAAATCTTAGTAATACATTTTGGTAAGCACCTATGTCCAGAAAATAGAGGATTGACGTGAATATCAAAGCTTTACTGAGATATATTTTAAACATATGTAGAATCTGCCAGTTACTATACAGAGATTTGATAAGTAAGGCCTAAGAAAGGAAATATTTGTAAATATACTTGAACATAAGTAATCCACAACATTTCACATTTGTATCCTGGTTCTGCAGTTCTAAGATAAATAGGAGTGAGTTTATCCTATCATTCGTTTCAATAAATTATTCTATTAATGCAAGCTGTTCATAACACTACTAATTTTACAGGACTAACCTTATTTTTCCAAGATATTATGGAGATTAAATCTGTCATTCAATAACGAAGGAACTTCATGAGTATTTTAAGAAAGGAGGTGTTATACTTTAGACAGAAAATGTTCCCTAAAAGGCTGATGTGGAACCTTGTCAGAAGAGGCAGTCACTGGGGGGCATGACCTGAAAAGGTGTTGTTCACTTTTTTCCCTCTGTTTCCTGGCAACCATAACATGAACAGTTTTCCTCTGCCAGGTCAAATCCACAGAAATCATGCGCCAAAATAAACATCTCCTCCTTTAAGTTGTGGGTTCAAAGTATTTTGTCCCAGTGAAGGGAAAGTGATGAATACAGGGGGCTCCTTATTTCTTCTGTCCCCTCCAATTGTGCATAGCTGTGCATCTGACCTCCCAGGAGCTCTGGTCTCTAAACCGCAAGCGTTTTTCAAAGAAGCTAAACAAACAAGAATCAATGTTGTATGCAAGTATATTTTGGTAAATACATCTCTGCACATTTTGTTGTACAATAGTATGCTGGCAGCAATGCAAGAAATTGTCAAAAAAGAGACAAAAGTAACTATAAGGATTAAAAGGATCCATACTTTTCCTGTGCTGATTAGACATCTGGACATTTTTTTAACACAAACAGCACAGCACGTAGCTCACCGCATGCGGTGATTAGCAGTACTTGGCATATTCTATGTTGTTGCTACTTTCCAGCATTATTCAAGCTAACATTTCAGTTTGGAAGTTATTTGTAGTAATAAGTTTCAACTAAATTGTTTGTTGTAATTATTTGATGCTTTTATAGACCTCATAATAAAGACTTGGTTTAAAATGAATCAAATGTATTATCCTACACCAGCTATTCTATTCTATTCATAAAAAATAAGAACATCAAATTACCATGAATTAAACATAACATTATTAGTGTCGTGTTTTATTTTGTTTCCCTTTCTGAGAATATTACACTGCTGTCATAATATTTGACACCACAAGTACTGGAAGTAGTACACTACTCAGTTACAAAAAATGTATTTATGCTTCATGTATCAGAGCACTTAGGTATTATGACTGTAATAAAAGTGATGTTACCAAAATTTCGGGATCATTGTCCCGTTAGCTGTATGCCTGTCTACAAATGAATCTATATTTCAGACATTGAAAATTTCGCTTATTTCACAGTTCTCACTTCAACTGGACATACGTTTCCTCCACGTGTTGGATTTAACATGAGTAGTTCCCTTCAACTATCACCCCAATTTTTATACAATATTTTAAGTTTTATTTTTCATGATCTCTCTATATAGTGCCATACATACTAATGTCTTCCATTTTCTATTTTATGACAAATGTTTTGGGTAATGATTTAAAAAATCCAGACTTGAAATTATCCATCTGGATCAGGGTCATCTCCAGGCTGAGGTCTGAACTTCAACTCTACATCATTACACTTAGCTCTTGTCTCAATCTGGGTTTGCCCAAGAAAAAATTTCCTGAACTGAACTGAATTGTAACATTTTTCTCTTAATATTAATGCTACTCATGTAAGATTACAAAACCAAATTTATCCTAAAGACATTTTGACTCATATATGTGGCTATGAGACCATATATATCTCCATGAATAATATCCATGAATAGCGAGTTTCCTGAGAAATTGGTCCTTGTTTTAATGAATTAGAAACAAAGGCAATTACAGCCCCATATTTATCGATCAACAGTGAATAACTAGTCTTTCTTTTTATGTCCAATTTAGCTACATTTTTACAATATCATGGAACCTCAGTGCAGCTCTGTTCAGTTTATTTTATTTTATGAGAGAGAAGGAGAAAAAAGAGAGAGAAGTTTTGAAATAAAAAGCCTTCTCCATGCCTAAGATTAAGGAAAACACTTGAGGCCTATGAGGGCTTTCATAAATTTTAAAGAACATACTTTTAGATCTCAGTGAAGAAAGGAAATTCGCTGAATAAGAATCTTGCTTCCCAAGCCAATCTGAACAAGTCTTCTGAGGATGATTGATATCAAGATTAGAGATGGATTCTTAAATGTTATGCATGCACAAATTTCAAAGAAATTCAGATTTTTAAAAAGCACTCTGATAATGTGATCAGGTTTTGTTTTCCAACGAGTAAAACCTGCTATTGATTTTTAATCAGAGTTTTAATAATCTTCAATAGTTTTCTATGCCAGGAAGCTTCTCTCATCATTTAACAGCACATTATTCATAAATGCTGTTCAAGAAAAAATGGGCTGCTATTTTTAATTTAGATATTATATTTCTATCCATAAGTCATATTTAGGTAGAACTTATAAATAGGCTAGTGGTAGATAACATATTGACAAAGAAATGCATCACACAGTTAAACACATAACAAAAATTTGCTGTAAGTGAACAGTGTGTATCAAGCTACCCTTTATGTTAAAGTAGAAGAGTGTAGTTTGCTATTTCTATGCAATCTCAAGAACAAATGCTATATGAATTTCTCTTAAATCAATGTTTTACTTATACGTATTTTGTTTTGTTTTTTGAGACAAGTCTTGCTCTGTAATTCAGGCTGGCCTTGAACTCACTGTGTAACCCAAGCTGACCTTGAGCTCCTGGGAGTCCTCCTGCCTCAGCTTCCCAAGTGCTGGGATTACAGGTGTGTGCCAACAGGCCTGGTGCTTATATGTCTTAAAAGGGGCAGATTAATATCTTTGGATACCTGAGGAGAGGTACATTCCTATATGCCTAAAGATATATAATAATAATTATCACTGCTTGAAAATAAATATTCAATATCACTTAATGGCAGTATATTTAACAAATTCTGTCAAATGATTAACTTAGGCACATTTCTGTTTTATCTTCCTTGTTCCACATATTATCCCACTCAAGTTACTTGTGTTAGTTTAAGTTTCTCATATATATTTAAAATATGGTATAATGATCCTCAGTTGATTCATCATCTCACTTGAACCGATTTCTTTCTCTAAGGTCAAGTACTTCCACCTAATTTTTTCTACTCAATTGGTAAAGAAACAAATATAAAAATTTATATTTGTCACATTTAAAACATTAAACATTAGTAAATTAGACAATGTATATATGTCAAACACTTCCTAATATATCCATAGATGTATTTAAAACTCTTTCAAACATTTTTATTTTTATTTATTTTTTCAAACACTTTTAAAGATATGCTTTAATTAGAATGCTGGAATATGTATGAGATAAAAAGAAGGGAGGTGGAACATAGGACATGACATGCTGGACTAACCTGACAGCTCAGTGGATAATTTATGTGCTAATATCTTTATCTCTTACTTTATTATTAACCATTAAGAAGTACATAAAGGTAAGAAAACAGGTTTATTCAAATGTTGTATATTTATTTGTATATTATAGATACTATTTATACTATTTATATTTACTTAGTTATACACTTCAGATATCATGTTAAAAAGGTAAAAAATAATTACAAATATTTTCATGATGGAAAGATAAAGCCAGTAAAAGTGAATAAAAACTAAGAATGTTAAAATAAAGCACCAAAACTACCCAAAGAACTTATGGAAAATATACTTGGAAATGAAAAATATTCAAGAATGAGATTCTGGGATAAATAAAAAAAGAAGAGGAAGAAGGAAAAAAAATAAAATAAATGAGCACACTTTATGCCCAGATCTTCTCTTCTAATACTGTTTAAAGAAACCTAGAGCTTCTTAAATAAGTGGTTGATCATAAAAGGGAGAGAGCCTGAAATTTATGAAATGAGACTAGAAAAATTTATAATATTAGAAAGGAGAAAAATATTAAACCACCAACCCACCCACACACCAATGAGAGTATCAAGTATGTTAAATGACTCATAGAAGTCAACTAAAAGAGCCCACAATTTACACAGATGGAATAGCTAAGCAACAAAACAAATACATTAATATTGAATTATAATAGTAAATATGAAATAAATATGTATGAGTCCTTACTGAGATAAACATATATTTGAAAGAATTAATGGGAAAGGACAAATAAAACTTTCAGAAATCTTTAACATAGATTATGTGGATAATCTGCCCTCAGAGAGGTAGAACAATTTTCCACCCTTTATGTGTGCAATGAATTTTTTATAAGGAGGGCAATATAAGCAGGGGTAGCAGTAAATTTACAGGAAACAAATTGGACAAACACTTTTTCAGTCAGGCAATCAAGGTCAATGTCTACATTGACGAGTCATCATGAAAGCATATGTTATTGATAGGAACTGGTGTACAACCACTGTGGAAATCTGTATGGAGATTCCTCAAACAGTAAAACTAGAAATACCTTTCAGCCCAGCTACTCCCTTTCTCGGTATCTTGCTGAAACAGTTAAAACCATCGTATTACAATGATGTATGCATACCCATATTTATAGCAGGACAATTCATACTAACTAAATCTTAGAAGTGCCCTATGGGACCATCAACAGATGAATGCATAAAGAAAATGTGGTATTTACACACAAGGGATTACCACTTGACATGAAGAATAAACTTGAGTCATTTTTAGGAAAATGGATGTACCTTCAGACCATAAGTTTAAGTGAAATCAATCAGACACACAAGCTTAAATATTTGATTGTTTCTCTTATATGAGAAACACAAAGTATAAGTAAATTGAAGAGCAAAATAAAAGATAGATAATAGGAAGTAGAGACATAGATCTTTCCCAGATGGGGAGGAAGTGAAGATATGGAGGGAGGGAGGAAGGGCAAAGAGGATTAAAAAAAAGATGTAGGATGTGTTATGCTTGTGCAAAACTCCCCACAAAGAGTGTAATCATTATGTGCTGCAAACATGCACTATTAAAAATTAAAAATAAAAGAAGTTATGAGAATGGCATTTTACCTGTATGGTCTTCCCAAGAAAAACTATCACAGCATAATCATAAGCAGCTGTGTAAAGAACATTAACAAATTGCCTAATATTTTATCACACAATTGTCAAGGTCAATAAAAACAAGATGTTAATTGACTCTCATACCCAAGTGGGGCCCAAGAAGACAAAATAACTGAAGTTACTGAATGGAGTCCTGGAACAGAAAAAAAATCTTAGGTAAAAACTGCAGAAATCTGAAAAAAGTATGGGCTTGGTTCATTAAAAATATGTCTATATTGATTTATTAATTATGACAAATATATTATATTAATTAAATTATTAGTTATAATAGATTTTCCACAATAGAGATTGTGAAGTACTTGGGAATTCTGAATATCACTGTAATTTTTCTATAGCTGTCAAATACTTCTAACATAAAACATTTTTTAAGTAGAAAAGAACATGAATATTTTTAGACATAATCTTAAAGTGTGTTTCCAGAACAAGGTTAAAGAAATGTATTTTTTAAAGTACTTCAAAAGCACCAAAATAATATATAAAGGAATTATTTGAATGTGAAATTTAAATGAAAAGTATAAAAGAACAAGATTAACATAAAAATGAATGTAAAGCCCCCACACACACACACTTTAACTTCATTTCTAACAGAGGTTGAGTGTCTTCTTACAGGGATAGGTCATAAATATTTAGATTTGTGTGTGGTGAAGAACGGTCAATTTGCTGTATAATTGTAGAACAAAATTAATCATACAAAATACTGATCAAGTAGACCTGGCTGTCTTTCATTAAACATTATTTATAAAATGTCTGGAATATCTTCACAGTAGAGCACACAAAAAAAATTCCCATTTAAAATTACTATAAATGTTTTACAGTCTAATGTGAAATTAATGAGAGAAAAAATCACCAAATAAAAATATAGATGGTTAGTGTATATGTGAAAAATGTATAAATTTAGAAATAATCGAATAAATATAATTTAAAGAACAATTGATATTTGATGTTAAACAAGTCCTTTTTTTTTTTTTTTTTTGGTACCGGGAATCAACTCAGCAAGACCTCGTGCTTGCCAGACAGGTGCTATGCCACTGAGCTATATCCCTGACCCCCAATAATTGATATTTGGTTAAATAAAAATTCCTCCCATTTTTCTTTTTTTCATGTTGCTATTTTTGGTACTATTCAGGGTTGGCATTTAGAGGTACAAATGAGAACTTTCAGCTATGGCTACTGAAGACAAAGATCAGTATTTCTAGTGGCAAAATATGACAAGAGCTCTTAAAGGTAGCACATCCTTTGCTTCATTGAACACTGTGATTTTGTTCATAGATGAATACTTGTCTTAAATAAATTCGTGTGTATTCAAACCCATTAGTCCAGTGACCTTTAAATTTTAGTAATTTTTAAATCTCCAGTTAAAATTTATATTTTTCATCCTTTTGGATGGAAATATACCAAATGTGCTGCAAACATTGGTTGGAATACTTGGCATCTAAAACAATGTTAGGACAGTTATGGTGGTGCAAACCTGTAATTGCAACAGTCTGAGAGGCAGAGGCAGGAGGATCACAGGTTCAAGTTCAGCCTGAACAATTTAGCAACTTTGTAAGTTTTTATCTCAAAAAATTGCTTTTAAAGAGCATAACATTTTTTTATCGTAATGGCCCACAAATATGCATGTGTCAAAGCCACATTTAATCTTTAGAATATTTCTATTGATGAATTATTAATTTTAATTTTATGAGTTTTATTATATTAAACAATAAGTGCTTAACAGGAAGAACATATCACAAAAATAAAGTATTGCATTTTAAATACTTCATGAGTATTTATAAAAAAGATTCATAATGTTCAACATCGACTGGTTTTGGTGTACAAAGTCTAAATAAGACCAACAGAAATAAATATCTATATGAACTACAATGAAAATACCAATGGTGCGCTACAAAAAAAAACCTTTACTTCCATTATCACACCTAACACAGTATTCACACATGGGAAGAGCACTTTCATGGACACAGACACATATCACTTACACTGACAGCATATGTGTTTTGCCTTCCTTGCCTTTTTGTAGGACATACTTAACATCTTCCTGGTCTTGCTGTTTTGTCCGGAGGTTTTTATCATAATATTCAGTGTGTAGTTAACAGGAACATAAAATATCAATAAAATAAAGTATTAAATTCTTAATATGTATTGCACATTTAGAAAAAAGTCAATATTTTCATATCAGCTGTGTACTTGCTTACAAAACCTAAGAGATAACATCAGAAATAAAAACCTATGTGAGCTACAATGTAAACACAAAGTAAAGTCTACCACAAAAAGAATCTTGGCTTCAACCGACACAGCCAATGCCGTCTTCTATGCTGTATGAGGACAGCATATTCCATGCACACATCTCACTTTCAATGAGAGCACATGTGCTTAAGCTTCTTTTCCTATATGACAGGCATTCTTGTCACTTCTCTTCTCTTCCTGCTTTGTCATGAGCTTCCAACTACATTATGTAACATGCCTTTAACAGGGAAATAAGATATCAATAAAATAACGTATCAAATGTATAACTGAGTGTACAGAATAGACATCAACATTTTCACATCAGCTGTTTACTTCCTTACAAACCTAAGAGTTAACATCAGAAATAAAAACCTATGCAAACTACAATGAAAATGCCAACAGAACTCCACAACGAACATAATCTTTGCTTCAATTGTCACAGCCAAGGTAGTTTTCACGTATGACTATTGCATGTTCTATACATAATTATCACTTACACAGCACGTATGTTTTCTTTTCCTGTTCTTTCTTGTAGTGCGCAGTTGATACCTTTTTGGTTTTCCTATTGTCATAGTAGGATTTTGGGAAGTTGCACCTGCTTATTCACCTGTCAGCTCACCAGTGTGGTGTACAATTATTTTGTGTAGTTCCTTGGTCAGAAACATTTTGTTTTCCCTCTGCTGCAAATGATTTATTATGAGTTCCAGTCTCAATACTCTAAGAAAACTTCTCCATGGTACTTTTCACTTGCTATTTTCTTTGTAAATGATCGAACTATGCCACACATATTTTGGATTGAGTAAAACACAATCACTGGCCAATGTTTTCTTTCAAGTGACATCATAGTTGCTGCATATCTCATCAACAACATCTACTCCACCTTTGGTTTTGTTTAGAAAGTTTCCTTCTCAGGCTTCTGTTTTGTTGAGGTTTCCCTATCAATATTTCCATCATGGTGCAATGTTATCATCAGCAGTACCAGTTTGTTTTTCCTTACCACATATGAAGCAATGTAAATCTTTCTGAAATCCAAAGATTGTACTAAATAATGCTTTGTTTTGAAATTGCAACATTTTATCTGAAATTTCTGCTTTGTTCCTGCATATGGTTCCAGTGCTGTTCAACTTATGCTCTGTTAGCAAATGTAACATCAATTGGAAATTTGTAAACCAATTGTGGAATATCATATTCCAAAGAGATTAGTTTGGGAGATGAGAGCAACAAGTCTGTTGATAACATCATTCGATTTGTTAGTATGCAAAGAAGGACCTGATGGCTCAGGATAAATTTCTAAATTGAAACCATTAAGTCTTTGCATCTACCAGTATATAAATTTTTAGGTCTTATTTTGACCTGTTGCTTTTCCATGAGTCTTTTACATTCCTACAATTACTATAAGAAATCCCTACTAAGTACAGCAGACCTATAAATGCTTTCAGTTGACCTAGTGAGGTGTCATAATAGATACATTTTTAATATGGCTATTGGTGCATACAAAATATTTTACTTGTACTTCAGCCTTTCTTTGTGTATTTCACATCTTCTAGCATTGTGTTTGTTACAATTCCCAACATGAGTGTCAGTGATGGCATTCTGTCCAATACCGTTCACCCCTGCCAAGATCCTTACTATATTTTCAGAACTAGTTCTAACATTGGATCATTCCATTTGGTTACATGTCCACTTCACAACATTTTGACTAGTCAAATATGTACTCACATTTTCTTTGTCATCTGAATCAACTAGGTGTGCATTCCCTGTGTCTGTATCATTCGATTCTTGCTGCAGTTCACTTTCACAGAAACTTTAGCTCACATAGCCAACATCAAAGTCATCATCATCATCATCCACTCACAAGACTCTTCTGTTACAAAAGCAAGTATTTTACTGTAATGGGTCATCCTTAACATCCATGCATGAGTAATGTGATGATTCACTTTTGACCTCTTCCAAAACTTGCAAATCTGGTTTATCATGTCCCATTGTACTGATTTGGGCTACTTCTACCAGAAAAATTAAAGGCTAACATTTTTAAAAACAAATTCTATAGTGGTGTGGGTGTATTACACCCTCTATGATGTTCAAGTAAACATATGCCAAATCTGTTAGATGGAGCATAATGTCCATGGAAATCCTGGTTTGACACATTTGCACACATGCAAATACCTTGCTTTTCATCATACCAATTGGGTAAACATAAAGATTGCTTCCTGTATCCCTCACACAAATGTACTGAGATGCACAGCTGTCTACTATTTGCTAAAGTAACAATTTATAGTTGAAAAGTAAGGCACATGTTTGTGGAGCCCAGTGTTATGCTCTTTGGTTGAAATCCTGGTATACAAAGGCCCTGAGTTCAATCTACAGTCCTACCAAAAAAAAAAAAAAAAGATGACATATGAAGTATTTACTTTTCAGAAAAATCTAATAAACTATTAAATTTTAAAAGTTGATATAAAATTGCATTCAGTATGTTCTTACTTTATTATAACATATATGTATCTATGTATACATTATATAAAAAATTGAGTCTGCTAACATCCTGTGTAAATTACATCTGTATGCATTCATTTCTACATTATTGTATGTATGTTAATATTTTGAAAAATAAAATTGTATTATATACTATAAAAATATACATTTTTCCACAGAAAATTGAGAAGGCAATTTATTATTAGTGTGCAAAATAGCCCATACATTCATAAGATTAATTAATTCTTACTACTTAGAGAATTATATGTATCTTCTATATTTTTATAATCATGCATGTGGAAGTTTATACAAGCTTTACGAAGTAAATTTTAGCATTCTAAAGAGTAAAAGTAACTTTTTAGTAAATGCATGAACTATTAGTAAGCATAATTATTAATTGCTGCTTATTTCTACATAACTTTGCATAATTGGACATAGTGTTGTACTGTGATCTATTTAGCTATTGTCGGAAAATTATGTTTGTTTATTTAAATATTATAAACATTACCAAAATATATGTTTTTGCATATTTGCACAAGTTTTAAATATATATTTATACATATATCTTTATTTTATGGAAAAAGTTAGAACAAAATTTCATAACAAAATAATACAATACCAATATTTAATACATTGTGTATTGTTATCTTTAAAGTAGTTACTCAGATTACAAGATATGGGCATAAATTTCTCCAAACAATATTAAAACAAAACTTTCTTTTCAATGAACTAAGAGAAAATAGCAGTATAACTATCTTGAATATCATTTCTTTATAATACATTTTTAGAATTTAGACTGCTGTGTCAAATGTCTAAGGATGATGTATAACAAAGATATTTTTTCTTTTGAAATGAAGAGTCTTAGAACACATCAGAAATTAGTTGTTCATAGGTTAGTAGTTCAATGTTGATTTTTAAAATAATATTCTATAAATAATTGGCCCAAACTTAAAAATGGCTATATTGAATGGAGGAATGATTTTTAGAATGGGACATTTTCCTATGCAGAATAGCACATGAAGTTGGGTGACTTAAGAGGCAGACGTTTGAGGACACCATATAACATTTCCTGAAAGAAAAAGTAATTCTTTGGATGAGAACAACATAAAAAGAGAAAATGATTTGTATGATGTGTAGTTCTGCCTAGTTTTACTGGCCAGTCCAGTCCAATGGACACACTTACTGTTTCCATAAACAGAGTGTGAATTCTGCTGTTTCCCTTGTTAACAAACTAATGCTTGAAGAAGGCAAGGATAAAATATAATATTCAACAAAAGTTTACACTTCTTACAAAATCAAAAATTAAATTTCAAAATGCCTTTTTGGACAAGTTACAGAATTAGCAAAATGTCAGCCCAGCACAGCTTCTTATGCCATGGGTAAGAACATCTGTCTTGGAGAGGTTTGCATTGCATATTGAGTTTTCTCCAAGAGGCTTGGAAGCTGCCTGGCAGAATGTGCAGCCCAGGGCTTTGAATACAATTAGTAGGAAAACAGAGCCAACTTTGCCGAAGGTGAAAGACATCAGGACCCCAAACAAATCCCTGACTGTTTCTTAGGTTTTAAATTCTCTGCATCATCTGACATATACTTAAGCTAAAGATATCTTCTCCATATAAATTTTACTGGAAAGAAACAGCAGATATATATATTTGTTTTCTTCATCCAGAAAGAGAAAGTTGACTTTTTGATAATTGTATTTATAGCCTCTGTATTGAGATGGGACTTTGTAAATATGTATTTGTATTTTGAGAACATTCTATTATATTCTGTGAATACAAGCTAGTATTGGTCTTATAAGATGTTCTTGTGGAATGTTAAAATATTAAAATACTAATGTACCAGAACACGAATGAATCACCACCACAAGAGTATAATTTAGATTTAACCATGGCATTGAAATTTAGCAGGAAAGCCCTTGTGTTTCAACATATGATTTTACATATTGTGGGCAAGGTAGAACAAATGTAGTCTTTGGATTAAAAAATGAATACATCAACATTTGTGGTTATCTATCCATTTATTCATAAGTAACTGAATTTTGACCACTGAGAATATAAAAAGAGGTAAGCCATTTTCATATTCTCTTCCCCCTAAAAACCACAAGACAAATGGTAGATATATAAGAACTTTTCATACCCAATGTTTCTTTGTGGGACAACAACAAGCTGTTCTTAAAGCAGAAAATTCAGATGTTATGCAACCTGACCAAAATTCTGGCTCAGCTATTTTTTTAGTTCTAATTAATAGAATATGAGGTGAAACATATATGTACATTTTAATTTTTTGAACATTGAATATTAAACAGTATTTTAAAATGTGTTTCAAATCCTAGCACCTAGAAACCACACTAGTTTGTATATTGGTGATCTTTCCTACAATGTTAAATACTAACCAAGAAACACTTCCAATTTTCAGAAGTGGTAGTCACTATTCATAATACAGATTTTTTCTTGTTAACTATTTCTTTCATTTTTAGTAATATAACAAATCAATTGGAATAGAGTCACAATATTTAAAGCCTATTTGGAAATGCTTGGAACCCAATTTTTCAGTATCACTTTAACTACATTTTAATTCTGCTTTAATTATAACTTTATACATGCTTCAAAGCTTATACTGATGCTGCCTTACTGTTACACTAGCATAAAATTTTATGTATGTAAGTTTATATAAAAATTGAAGCTGAATACGATGCTAAACTCTACAATATTGGGAAGTTAATGGTATAGATCAAAAACCTCATGGTGATTTTAGACTTGTTTCCCAAGTCTATTTGGATCAGTTAGTTTAGGCCACTATAACAAAATACCAATGACTAAATGGCTACAACTAGAGACATTTCCTTCTTACACTTTTAAAGAGTCAGAAGAGCAATTTCAAGGTACGGACACGTTCAGTGTTTAGTGAGAGCCACCTCTTACCATGTGTTCACATGGCTTTCCCTATAACTGCTAATGGAGGAGGAGGGAGGAGAGCAAGTGGTCTCTCCTTATACCTGTACTAATGCCTTCAAGAAGAGCTGACCTTGATATCCACATCTAATCCTAATTACCTCCAGAAAGCCCCTCATACAAATACTATCACCTTGCAGATGATGGCTACGAATATGATTTTTTGAAGCATACAAATATTCAGTCCATACAACCATTAGAGTCTTCCACAAACACCTGTACCTCTACCACCTATTGACACATATAGTTATGCAAACCCAATATTTTATATGAACCATGATTTTTAAAAACCAAGTTTAGAGCACAGCAAAAGATACAGCAAGTATTTTTCACAACCACTATCTGTAAGCACAGAAGCAGTACCAACATGCCTAGGGTGAACATATATAGGCACAGGAATGCTTTCTTTCATCAGTTAAATATATAGCACACTCATTTCCATAGGTCTTCATTTATTTCCTCTGTTTATGTATCCTCATATGTAGGTAGACTTCAAAGCAGTACTGGTTAGCAATTATGCTGTTATCTGGTAAGTTGACTGTAATACATAAAGCAGAGCCAGGAGTGTTTATGAAACACATTTCACCAGATTCTCTTTCATTGAGAGATGGCTGGGGGAAGGAAGTAGACAGAGCCAGGAGAAAAAACAAGATTTCTGCAGCCCTTTCTTACTTTTCCCTTCTTTTCTCCGCATGAGTCAATTACAGACACATCTAACTGCCCGTTTTGTGTTGTAATTTACATATTAAAGCAATATCCTACCAGAACTTCATTTCCTTAGGGACACACTCTCACATTTCATATGTTTTTACCTATTTCCACCAGACACATGGACTGTTTGTCAACTCACGATTGATGGCAGGATGTTAGTTTACTGTCCCATTGTGATTAAACAAAAAATTAAATAAACCAATTTACCTCAAATTAGTTTATATTGATGACAAATTAACGTTGTCAGCAGTATCTGTTAAGGAAAGAAGTCACACTTTGGAAGCAGTGATGTTTTCCTGTGTGTTAGCTTCCAAAGGATTTGCATTAGACCTACTTCCTTTTCCCAACCCAGTATCACATTACTCAACATCTGAATTTTCTCCATGATTGGGCTCAACTCTTGGGTATTTAGTAACTTTTACAAATGACAATGAGCGCTGTGAGTCCGCAGAGGCAGTCCTGACTGACTGAGAGCACACAGCGCTCATGTTCCTGGTCCTTCTGTCTTGTACACTTCATTATCTGTTTCCCCAAGGAACTTAGAAACCAAAGAGTCCAATAGCCCCTCCATCCAAGAAAAAAGTAGCTAATCATACTACTCTCAATTATGTTACAGATTTCTAAATTAGCATGATTTCAAACATCCATCATCTGTTGAGGAAAATAAATTGATTGTTTAATCAGTACCAACATTAATTAATTTGTGTTTATATTCTGCTTTATTGCTGTAAAATAATAGTGCTTAGATATGTATTTTATGATAATGTTAAAATAAGCATAAAGTTATCAGAACATGTGGAGATTAAAGAATGACCAAGGTCATTAATTTTCTAAGGCCTTTTGCATACTTAATCTTATTGGTAGACTGTGATCCATCTGTCTTTGTCAGCAAATATAAAAATGTATTTTTTTTAGTACCTGAAGCATTATCACTCCAGCTCAAGCACTGTCTCGCAGCAGGTTGGGGCTTTGGGAAAGTGGGAGGAAGATTAATAACTACAGATTGTCTTAAGTGTAATTAAGGGCCTCAGAAATTTCAAAATTCAGTAGCAAAGGTGTTGGTTTCCCCATTGCGCTCTATGACAAATGCATCCATTTGACCAAGTGAATGCCTTGCATGGAGTGATAATGAGAGAGTCAATATTCTATGGTGACTGGGTGTAGTAGGTGAAAAATTACTTCCCTTTGTACTGTTTCTCATGGTCCCTCAGGGCTAGCCTCACAAGCAGATGGATTTAGCTGCTGCAGTTTTAGTGAGAACTGAGAAGTAGCAAGACTCTATACTCATAGCTAGAGGAGATTATTTTTCCCTAGAATTAACAGTGAAGCAAATAAGATTGCTTCTAGAAGACAATTATAAAAAGCACACATTTTAACTGCAAGAGGCTCTTTTTTATCTTTAGTTCTCCCTGTATATTTAGTTTGTGATATATTAAATTCATCCTGGAAAATGACAACATTTTGATTCTGGTGCATACTTAGTGACCACTAAATCACTAACCTCATATTTATCAATTTTTCTCTGTAGACCTCAGTTGCATTGAGTTTCATATAGAAGGTTGATCAATTATTTTTAATGGCCTACCTAGGAAAGACAGTTTATTTCCTCCCTATATCCACTCCAAGTCTGACACTCTAATGTACTACCACTTCTGAATATTACCTTGCAAGGAAGGCACAGAGAAGATAAAATCAAGCAGGGAGATATTTCTAAGAGATTCAACATTAGTAAAATTAAACTCTGACCTATCTCTCCCACTCCCTTCTTCAATCTTAGGCTCTATAGTACATACTTTTGGTGCTGTAGCCAGACGTGGTCTACCAGCCAGGGACATATTTTTATTAACTTCTGTATACATTGTCTACTAACATCTAACAATTATATCCTTCTGCTGAGAATCAAAGAATTGCCCTCAGCTTGTAAAGGCCAATTCGTCCTGAAATGGATAGTAAATAATGTTCTTATTCTATGACAAAAATTCATTTTACAATTTTGTACCATTTTTCCCCTCTGACTTTGCTCTCCATCAAATTTAACATTAACAGTTCTCTTTAAACTTGGGGTGAAAATGTTGCCTGTTCTTCATTTATTTTAGAATTATTTTTGGAACATCAAAGAAGCCTGACAGTCATATTTAAAATATTCCTGGACCCTGTTTTCATGGAAGACACAGTTTACTAGAGAAAGTTATTTCATTCATGGTCAAGTATTGTCAATTTGAAAATCACCCAACACCTGGGAAGCAGGTTCTAAAAGAAAATGTTAAGTCCATGCAGGATGGTGTTTCTAACAAACTCTGGGCCATGTCAGACAACACTCACCTTGTGCACCTGTGGGAAGGGGAGAGGGAGTGTAGGGAACAAGAGCCAGGAGCCAAATAGGTTGAGGGAAATAAACCAATTAGTAAAGAAAAGAGGGTGATCAAGTAGTTTTTGAAAGATGGTAGGTTAATTAAAAAATAAATGTTTCCACTGGTCACAATTTGAAACACTTGAGGGATTTTGAGGGAGAAAGAAATTGGTGACAGTTTAAACTAGAATGACCAAAACAATAAAAACATAAAGATAGAATTGGAAACCCTTTAAAATACAAAATTAGAATGATTTCATAGAGAATTGTTTGTGAGAATTGAGGAAGATGTAAATGTCAAACAGAGATTTCAGGTTCCAAACTGCAAAATAAAATAGAAAATTAATTATCTTACTAGGCAGTTGAATGGAGGGCACAGACTAAGGGATCAGACTAGAGGGATCAGGCTAAGGGGAGAAGGTTATGAAACAGGCATTAGATGTGATTCATCTTAGCAGTGATTGAGCTATGAAAGTGCAATTATTGCATTGGAAATAGGATCAACAGGAACATAGAGAGTAGTCTGAGAATATATATATGTACCATGGCTCCAAAAATGACATTGAAATCCAGACCTTCATGGTGCACGTGTGACAATTAAAGACTCAATCATGGGTGAAATAACTTTGGGTGAGGATCATACGAGCAAAGAACAAATTCTAAGTCTGTGCATCAAAGAATGCTAGGCAAAATGTGAAATGGAAAATGGAAAAATATGAAGTAACAGGAAATGAGCCAACAGCTGGTTTAAGAAAAAGTAATAGTAAATTGTGCTCAAGTGAAACTATCTGGGACTTGGTATTTTTAGGAAGAAGGTACGTAGACAAACAGAGAAAATGTTATTGATATTCAACTTAAAAGTGAAGTGAGGTTAACACATGAAAGTAGAAAATACAGATGATCTTTTGAAAAGATAATTAAAGTAGAATATAACGCTTCAGTTAAATAAGTAAATGGAGTCCAAGGAGAATGTTTTGTTTGTGCAATGATTGCAAGATTCAGGGAAGGACAAAAAGTTACATGTCTTAAAGAGCAAGTATTAATTAATATCACAATAACTGAGAAGTCAGGTAGAGATGTGACACAGAACACAAGGACTTGTCTTTAATAGGAAGACACCACCTAGGATAATGAGGATCATGGAGGAGAAGATGCATGCAGATGAGTATTGTTTGTTTAGTGTATTTATTTGTGGTCGAATGTGTTGCAGTCTCAATCTGACATATTTTATTTTCTACAAAATTTTGCTACCAATGTAATTAAAGAAGGTATGGAGTAGAAGAAGGTACATGATGAAATTCTGAAAGGAATATTTGGGGCTAATACTGGTATTAATGAAAGATGGGATGTTTTCTGAGCAATGTTAATCTCACTGCTATTTAAAATTGGAGACAGTTTTGAAGTGGCAACAGAGGAGCTCAATACTATCATAGCAGCCTGTTATGGTTTGTGTCTAGCTGTCCCCATGAAGCCTCATGCAGTCATGGAGGTGGGCTTCTAGAGTTTATGACTGATTCATGGTCTAATGCTGGGATTATGGGTGTGAGTGCTACACCCACCCTGGGGCGGGTAGCCTGCATGAAATATAAGGGAGGGAAAGAGGCTTGCTCTCTCTCTTACCCTCGCGCTCCTCACTTTTGCTCTTGCTTGTTTTTGCTGCCTTCCACCACCATGAACTGTTGGCCTCTGCCGTGTGCCACTCTGCCTTGGAGCCAGCCGAGTATGGACTGAAACCTCTACAAACTGTGAGCCAAATAAACCTTTCCTTTCTTAATTTTGGGCATCGAGTATTTTGTCTCAGCAATGAGAGAAAAGTAACCAAGACAGACTTTGGTACCAGAGAAGTGGGGTCATTGCTGTGACTGTACCTGACCATGTGGTTCATGAACCTTTGGGAATGGCTTGTGGGAAGAGTTTGGAAAGGTTTGGAGATGTTGGCCTGAAAGAGTAGAGCTGGAACGCCTTAGGCTGTTCTGTATGGGAGATTCCGGTAAGAGCTCAGAAGACCAGAAAACCGGTAAAGTCCAGGCTTGGGAGGTTTATGCTAGGAAGGACTGCCATTGGCCATTGGACTCCAGATGATGTGTGTTATGGCTTGGCAAAAAGTTTGTCTGCATTTTGCTCATGTCCAGAGACTCTGCCTGAGACTGAGATTAAGGGCAGTGGACTAATTAAACTAGCAGAAAAAAATTCAAGGCAGTCAAATGTTGAGGCGGTGGCATGGCTATTGTTGGGGGCTTTTAGCCAGATTTATGTTGAGAATCAAGAGCAAAGAGCTCAGCAGAATGATTTAAAATGTTGTGAGTTTGATCAGAAAGGAAGCTCCAGTAAAGCTGTGGGCTGCAAAGATAGAGCTGAGAAGATCTCAACTGCTGAGAAGGAACAGGAGAATATAAAAGATGGCCTGAGAGCCTCACAAGAAGCAGTGAGTCTCCACACTTTGCAGCCTCAAAACTGCAAAAGTGAAAGACCCTGCTTTAAGGAGAAAGCCACAGAGCACCATGTTCCAGAATGGCAACAGCCACACTATGTCCTAGAATGGCGGCAGCCACACCAGGTTCCAAAATGGCAGCAGCATAGAGAATTTGTTCCTCAGAATCAGGTTCAGCGTGCTCAGCGATCCAGGCACTTGACCTCTACAACCAAGAGAGAAGAAAGCCTGGCTACTGCTCCAGCTGGCAGCAGACCTTGGCATCATCCATGTGGCACTGGTTTTAGGAGCATACAGAATGCAAGAGTTCTGAGGTTAAGAAGGCTTCCACCCAGATTTCAGAAGAAGGCCTGGGATGCCAGGCAGTGTCTCCCTGAGAGGGCAGTGTGTGAAGCTGTGAGGGTGAAGCCAAATGTGCTGTGGAGACCCCAGAAGTTTGGAGAAGCCAGGAACATGGATTGTCTGAGGAAACCTGCAAGGAGGGAGCAGAGCAGGCCTAAGAGAGAAGCCATGGGAGCTACAACCACCAGAAGTGCTATAGGGGCAGAGTCACACAAGCCCTTTGGAGCTCACAATGTGCCACCGATTGTTTCAGATGTTCCACGTGGAACTACAGGGCTTCATGTTTGCCCTACTGGATTTTGGACTTGCTTTGGTCCCATTCCTTTGTATCCCCCTGTTTGTACCATTTGGAATGGTAATGTCTATCTTGTGTCATTGATGTTGGAAGTGTTTAAGTTTTCTTTTCATTTGTAGAGTGGCTCACAGCTGAGAGTTTGCCTTAGATCTTGGAGGAGACTTGGGACTTGGACTTCTGAGCAATGCTTAAACTGTTAGGACTTTGGCAACTCTTAGACATGGACCAAAATGCCCTTTGCATAAAGGGATGCGCATGAGTCTTTGGGGGGGCCAGGGGTGGAATGTTATGGCTTGTGTCTCGATGTCCCCCCAAAGCCTCATGCAGTCATGGAGGCGGCTTCTAGAGTTTATGACTGATTCATGGTCTAATGCTGGGATTATGGGTGTGAGTGATACACCCACCCTGGGGCGGGCAGCCTGCATGTAATATAAGGGAGGGAAAGAATCTTGCTCTCTCTCCTGCACTCGTGCTCCTCCCTTTTGCTCTTGCTTGTTTTTGCTGCCTTCCACTGCCATGAACTGTTGCCCTCCGCCATGTGCCACTCTGCCTTGGAGCCAACCGAGTATGGACTGAGACCTCTGAAAACTGTGAGCTAAATAAACCTTTCCTTTCTTGATTTTGGGTGTTGGGTATTTTGTCTCAGCAATGAGAGAAGAGTAACCAAGACAAAGCCCAAGTAAAGTACAAGTAAATTAATAATTGGGTGCATCCAGAATGTCAGAGGTCAAAGAATAACATGGGAATTTCTTATGTTAATTAGAGAATTATTAAAATGTACTAAATATGAAAAATTAATGACATAAGAAGTCAAGATATGAAGAATAACTGTGCCAATAAATCAGAGGTCCAGGTAGGGAGAATAATTACAGTATAAGAGATGGTATGGGGAAAGTATGGAATTTTACAACTAGTTATTTTATATTTTAATTAGTTTGATGTGAGTGTCAAAGTCTAGGGTTGTAACCAAGAATTACTTGCTAAAATTGAGAGTAGTTCTTTCTGAATGAGGTCAAATTACTCAAGATTTCATGTTTTGGATAGATTTCTTATACAGATCTTCAACACAACAAGGATGATGGCAAGGGCTAGAGTGGAGTGAAAGGCAGTTGTCTCAGCTGAAAAAAGGAACCTTTGTCTCCTATTCTTTTCTATTGGAGTGAAAGTCTATGGCACTACTTTTGAAGTCACTTTTCAGTGTGACCCCTTATTTCCAATATTACCACCACTACCTGCATTATGCAGTTGGACAGCTGCTGTAACTTCCTAATGGCCTGTGTACTGACAAACGGGTTCACTGTGAGAGTTCCTTCCTACTATGGCAAGTTCTTTACTGTTGTTGTAAAGTGTTATAAAAAATCTTAATGTTTATTTCCTGAAGATTTTTCCTTGATTTTTTTTTCTTACACTTTAGAAAACATACAGAATCATTGCTTTGATTTTTATGCCAATCATGTCTTTCTCACACATTTCATATTACTTTTACACTTTTTTTTAAATAGATCCATATGCATTTTTTTATCTACCAGAACATGCTAAATATTTTTTCTGCATCTTGGTGTTCAGATACACCATTTTCAATATCTTTAATTCCTTAGTACTTTTCCCATTCTGTTTCACAATTTATGTGGATGACTCACATACCATCCCTGTGATTATCAATTTTATAATGTTGCCCAAGGTCAATACCACCATATTGTTTGCCAAAGTTATCTGCTTCACTATCTGTAGGTTTCACTAATATGAATCCCAACACCAATCTTTTCATGCTTCCTTCAATCACTATTTCATATATTCAAAGGAGTCACTAAGTACTGTATCTCTGAGCTCTTTGGCTATGCAGTTAAGGAGGCTACAAAATAAGGCCTTCTTACTTAAATTGGAGAAGCATGTCTCTCTGACAATTTCTAAGAGCATTTTTATCATTGGTTTGCCATTGTCAACGTTATTTTACTCTACTGTCTAAAAATAATTTTCCTTTTGAGAGGATTAAGACAAAAGTAATCACTGAATCAACATTTTCTTCTAAATACAGTACACCAAGGACTCAAAGTAATGTCATTTAAAATGAATGTAAATAATATATGTAATAAACATGGGAAGAGGGGATTTAGAGGCAGAGAGAGGAGGAGGGAAGGGAAGAGGATTTAAAACAGAAACAAGCTGTATTAAGTACATGTACCCACTCCCCAAGATGAAAGTAAACTTCTTGTACTACAAACATGTTCTAATAAAATTGAAAAAAACTTCTGAATAAGTGCTATACAAATTCCTAGTTTTCAACTCTATGAATGCATGATAAAAATGAATTAACAATGGTATCTTTCTTGTGTAGCAAATAAACTCATAATTATTTGACTTTTCAGAATTCCAGAAGATAATAGAAACATTAAGAAAACAATGAATCATATAATCACCTTTTGCAGAAAAAGAGTTACAAATACATCTTTTAGTGTTACTTCAGGGAATTTTTTTTCAGGTGATGGAGCACAACATTTTCACTGCTTTTCATTTTAGAAAATAAGAGCAAAAGTCAGACTATATTAAAGGTGACTTGCAGAGATGATAGGAATTTGAATTGTTGCATCCTTTGCTGAACAGCCGACACTTCTCCATGTATCGTACAACTTGATGTCTTTCACATTGATTCGTGTTACAGTTTGTGTCTAGATTTATCCCCAAAGCCTCACTCCGTCACAAGGTGGGCTTCTCAGAGGTGGCTGGATCTACAGTGTATGGTGCTGGGATCAAGGGTGTGTGATAACTATATCAGTCCACTGATTGGTTTGGCATAGTTCTGGCTAGGGTTAGGGGTGTGAGGGCTACACCCGCCCTAGGGCAGATAGACTGCATAAATATAAGGGACAGAAGGAGGGTTAATCTGCTCTTGCCTGTCTTACTGCTTGCTGGGTCCTATTTCTCCTCTACGATGCCCCCTGTCATGCCACCCTGCTTGGGAGATAGCTGACTATGAATTGAAACTTCTACAAACTGTAAGCCAAATAAACCTTTCCTCCCTGAACTTGTGGGTGTTGGGTATTTTGTCTCAGCACAGATAAAAGTAACTAAGACAATTGTGTAAACTACACCTTCAGTAAGTCTCTTTTTTTTCACTTTATTTGGCATCCAGATTGGATCTGCAACTCTAAGCAGCATTTCTCAACTAGATTTTTTGGTTCTACTTATCTGGGTAATGTCTTGTTCATCTTCTTTAGTAGTGGGTATAATTTTTATGCATGGAGAAGGAGACAACACCCACAATATAGGTACTAAATAAAAACAAATATATAGGGAGTGCACAGTGAGTGCTTAGAAAATGCATAGTTTTGGGATTCACTTTTAGATTTTTTTTTTTTTTTGCTATGGTACTGAGTTAATATCCTGATGTTGGAGATATGTCAGTAAAAATTTCTTGATAGTATGTTAGGCTGGAGGAAAATACATATGTTTGATTTGAGAATTATTGAATTATTGCTGATAGCTTTATATACTTCATATTAATATATAGAGACATATGGCAGAATGTATAGATTGTTTTTGTCTCTGCATACATCGTTAAATGTATACAAAAAAGACTAACCCTAACATTTTCATATATGTGTGTTTCTTTTAGTAATTTAGTCATCTTTTTTACCAGATGAATTGCATACTTCAATTGTTGATAGATGAACATCATTTTACTCATGTTTGATTTTCAATGAATAGATTTGTTTACTGCACAAGAATAGAACACCGCTAATCATGCAGAACTTTTAATCTGTAGAATTTATGTCATTTGCAAATTGCCCATATTAAACTATAGAGATCATGTTGCCTACCTGCTTGTTTTGAAATATTAGGGAAAACAGCATCTTATTGAAAAGATACAATCCACTCAAGGAAATTTAGTCTATTTTAGATTAAATTCATTGACATAAGTGATGTTAGAAAACAAGCTATTTGTTTGGTTTATATCGCTCATTTCCTAGCTCATGAAATAATGTTTGTTGTCATGTTAAGTTTAGCCTTTTAAAAACTCACTTTAGACCTAGTGTATATCTATACTTGTTTCTTCCAGTTGAGATGGTCAGTTTTGCTGATGCACTGGTCATTGAGAATTCTGCGATGTGAGGAGTCAACCACCATGTGCTCAGCTATTACCAAAATTAGAGGGGTGGTTTATGATTATAAGAAGTGATAATTGATTTGGGTATGTAGAAAAATGACATGAAATATGAACAGAGACAGATATAAATCATATTTATAAACATAACAATGAAAGCTAATAGTAGGTAATGAGAAGACAAATACATAAAAGTGTTATTTTGTATTAGGCTGGAATATAACAGTTTTCAGAAACAAAATATAAAGGAATATGCTGTTCCACTCTTTAATTAAAATTTCTAAAACTTAATATACCAGAGATATGCATTCTTTTTGAATCACAGGTTGTGACTAAGTCAGCTTTATTCCTTGGTATCTAAAGATGCAAACTGACAGAGTCTCCAAATAAGTAAAATTATGTGTCATTTCACTTAAATTACTCTGCAACATAATTAAGGGAAAAATCTATTTGTTCTCAGGGGTTTGTTAGTTTTTTTACCAAAGTAAATAAATAGTCTTATTCTTACCCATGATAATTTCAATTGTGGGCATGACAGAAGGTACTATAGTAATCTGTCACAATTCAGTTACAACTACAGGTTTATCAGCTACTTTGTTAAAACTGTAGAAATTATGTCTTAAGACTGCTTAGTTTTGGGCCGGTGAGATGGCTCAGTGGTGTAAGCGCCTGCCTGGCAAGCGCAACGGCCCGAGTTCGACTCCCGGATCCCACATACGAAAAAGGGGCCGGTGATATCGCTCAGCGGCACGGGCGCCTGAGGGCGCGCGAGGTCCTGAGGTCGACCCCCCGGTACCCACAAAAAAAAAAAAAAAGACTGCTTAATTTTGCTTCAAGGTCTCATAAAAATGTAGTTAACAAAATATCAATTGCTAGTATTTTACCTGCCTTTTAATTATCCTTAACTCTGTTATTTGCACAATTATTTCTCAATGATGTCATTCACTGAAAAGCTCATTGCATTTATTAATGTAATAGCAATAAAGAAATCTCTTTAAATTCACTGGCTATTTTTCAAGTCTTCTGATGAGTATGTTAAGCTATTTCCTAATTTTTTACTATTTTATTTCTTATTTCTACCAATCTATTTGATTGTTTCTTAAAGTTTATTTTTCTCTTCTGAAATAACTCACCTGCTTATGCACATTATCTGCATTTTCTACTGGATTTTTAAGGCATTAATTGTTACTTGAACATTACTGACAGAGAGAACCAACATCTGGGACCTATCTTTGTCAACACTGGGCCATATCTGGGACAAATCTGTGGAATGATTTGTATTCTGGGTTATTTAGTTATGTGTGTGTGTGTGTGTGTGTGTGTGTGTGTGTGTGTGTGTGCATGGGTGTGTGGTGTGTAGAATGGTGTTCAGGACAGCAGGACCTGAAGATAAGTAATATTTATTCCTAGAAATGTGTACACCTTTTATTTGCTGAAGTTTAAGTATGGATGATTACATTTGCTTGGGTACTATAGTTGCTATCATGAAACTCAGTGCACCATTGGCTTAAATCCCCCTAATGATGCTTTTTCTGTAGCCTGCTAACTGGTTTCAAAAGGGATTTTCTCAGTGCTTAAACACCACCCTTCTTTTGCAGTCTTTGCTGTGTGATTACATGGTAGAGAGGGGTCCTCTTGTCTTGGCCTTTTTCTAGTAATGAACTGCTACTACGTGTCACATGATCTCTGCTAGACTGGTAGTGACAGGAAGAAATGTTATTTGTTGGCCCAAATCCAGCCTTGGTAATAGGAAAGCACTGAACCTTGGAGCGTTGATTTCCCTGTGTCCTTGCATCTCACACTGAAAGTTGCCAAACTGCTTTGTACCTTTGCCAAGCCCCATTTTGAGAAAGTCCCCTAGTCCCCTAGAAAGTCCCCTAGATATTGCTATTTCTCTTGCCCTTTTCCTGTTTGAAATTTGTTTACTTATTTGTTTGTTTGTTTGTTTATTTATGTGTTTGTTTGATTTTACTCTATCAACAAGTATGGATATTATGGATCCATTTTAGGGACAAACTTTGCTTTCCATGAGGAGTGTTCAAGCTCTGCAGCTGGTCTACTTGCCTTTCTTGAAATGAGTGTCATCCTCCCTTCCATATCTACTCCGAGAAGGGAGATGCCATCTGGTTTCCCATCTTGTGTTCAGTGCTTCTTAACAGTACCAAAGAAGATTGTGGAAATAATCTTCTAAGTATTGTAATCTTTTCTTGTTATTGAGCTCTCTAAAGATCTATATTCTCATGTCCGCCCACTTAGTCTGTAGCAGCTTATCGAAAATGTGTCTCTGTTGTCCTTACTAACTTCAAATGGGATTCCTCTTTGCCCTGTGGCTGACTCCAGGGAGAAATTCATGGGTTCCAGCTCTTCACATAGTACCAGCATTCTCTGTGTCCTGAGTCTTTCTGGAGAATTAAGAAAGTTTTAATTTTGAAGTGTGAGCTTTTTTCCATTCGATGGGAAGTGACACACCTTCTATCTTTATGGATCTGTGTTGGAAGAGGAATTTATGCAGTTTTTCATTGCACTTTATTTTTCAAATGTAGTCTTTTTTTAATAGATGACACATTTACCTGATTTAAAAACATATAAAAATCAAATAATCCTCTGAAAAAATCATATTTTTGAGCAGCACTTTGAATAAAGGTGACAAACTGGAAAAATTTATGCAGATTTGTTTGAGAAGAGACTTCTAGATACAGGAAAAGGCAGCTAAAGAGGCAGAAACATTTCTGACATAGTTGAGAAATGAGGAAGACAGACGTCCCTGACTGTAGTAAGTAGAAAGACAAAGCAGTAGAAACACAATCAATGAGTCATGTATTGGATAGGTAAAGCGACGCTTTTAAAATCATAATAAAATTTGTGAATTTACACTGCATAGTAGATCTGCAACTATATCTTGCATCTAGAAGCTGCTTGGTTGAGGCTCTGTGAGAATGTTGGGTATCTGCATGTCTTTATGTCTGTTATTTCATGTCCTATCCACCCTGAATTTCACTTCACTTGGTGAGGAGTCTGGATATCGAAAACATTGTTTCTCCCACCTTTAGTGATGTAAAATGATGAGGAAGATCTACTTCAGAGAGCAGTCATCTGTTGTCTTATACTGCAGTTTACTGTGGCCACTCAGGAAATTAGATATATAAAGAAACAGGAGAGTGAAAAGCAAAAATGAGTGGAAATTGAATGTCTAGAGAAGAGGAAAGTGATTGGGTAGCCACCAGGAGTGGGGGAGGCTGGTTCTCCAGGTGCCATTGAACTGCCACTCAATTCCTTCCTGCAAACCTCCAAGCTTACCCTCAAGAAGGTGGCTGGAGGATAATCACTGCCTGCTTAGTTTCTTGTCTTAATACTTATGTCTTTCAGCTCTTTCTTTTTAAATCCAAAGTCTTTAATGTCGTAATAATTTGTTCAATTATGCAAGACCTTCTAACCATGGAAAATTAATGCAACAGGATATAAGAATCTCAAATAAACAGTCCTGTTTGGCATCCTCTGGTTGGTTAATCTTGAGGTATGTTTGACTTGGCTCCTTGGAGGCAAGTGTCAGTGTAAGTCCTAGTTTCCCACAGTGGGAACCTCCTAAGTAGTAACTTGTTCTTTTGGTGTAATGAAATTGTTACTTTTGTTGGTGTAGGTTCACAGTACACAATGATTGCATTCTTCATGGGGAGTTGGCACATGTATGTAACACATCTTAACACTTCCAATGCCTTCCCTTCCCCTCTACCCTTCTTCATTTCTTGGTGTCCCCTTCCCTTTGGTGAAAGATCTGTCTCCCTATTTTCTGTTATGTATCTTTTATTTTGCTCTTTATTTATGATTTAGGTTTCTCATATGAAAGAAATCTTGCCTGTCACATCTTCACTGATCCACTTGTTCTTAAAATCATTTCATGTATCACCTACCATCACCCAATTTCATGGTTCACTCTGATTTTGACAAATATATCCTATAAGTGTGATTGCTTGAGAAAAAATGTTGTAAGACATCTTGTTACAAAAATTAGAGTAATTGTACTAATGAGTTCTAAATAAATGCAGATCTTTGAAGAAAGAAAGGAACTATCCTTATTATTCAATACAAGAATAGTCTTATTCAAATACATTAAAACACTAGCATCTTTGCCATATTTGATTTTTTCCAGGCTGTGTAAGTATTGTTGGAGATCTCTTAATGCTTATGTTGTACTTGAGGCAGGGAAGTGTATGTAAAAGATTCAATTAATGATTTCATTATAGATATGGACTCGTTGAAGGAGAATCTCCAGCTCTGGCTCTGGTAACCAGAGATCACAAATGTAACTCTCTAGTTCTTAAATTATATAATTTCCAATTTGCTGCAGTGGATAGAAGAAATAATAGCTTGGAGATTCAAAGCACTACTTTTAATCCTCAAATGCTCTCTATCAATGAAATGCACATAGCCCTGCCACATCCCTGTGTAGTGAAAGTTGAACATTAAGAATAAAACACAATATGCAATCAAAATGACTGCATCTTTTATATATTTGAACTTTCATGTGTTCAACTAATTTTGTACAGTGATCATTTCTACACCTTAATTTTATTTTATTCATAAGTGATAAAATTATAAAGCTAGGTGAAGAATATATCACTTCCCAGTTTTATTTCCTGGTCTCCATCCCCAAATTTCACAACTGTCATATCTTTGCATGTTTGTCATATATTGCAAGTATGCAAATACAGCATACTTTTCATCTTTTAAAATATAAAATTAATGATCTCTTTTGAAAATATGATTCTACAAAAAACAATCAAAACCACACTGCCCAAATCAAAGTCAAGAAATTTTCTCATTTTTTTTGGAGTGCTTTTATATTTTTGGGTCTCATGTCTAAATCTTTAATTCTGTTTGAGTTGATTTTTTTGTGTCCTGTTCTATATTGTACACATGGATATCCAGATTTCAAAACACTATTAATGGAAGTGATTTTTTTTTCTTTCTCCATATGTATTCTTAGCAACTTTGTTGATGATTGATTGTAAACACATGGGTTTATTCCTGAACTCTCTCTTTTTTTTTTTTTTTACCTTTTTGTTGTTGTTGTTATTCCATAGGTCTATGGCTGTTTTTATGCCGCACCATACTATTTTGATTACTGTATTTGTAGTACATTTTGAAATCATGATTCTGGCATTGTTCTGGCGTAAGATTGCTTTGATTATTCATGGTCTTTTGTTGTTCCATGTGCATTAATAATTTTCATCTCTGTCTCACAATTAGAATATACCTTTCAAATGCTACCTTCTCTGCCAGGCAATATGGTAGGCAATACAGTTTAGAACAGTGCTTCCAGGGA
Source organism: Erethizon dorsatum (assembly GCA_028451465.1). Classification (NCBI taxonomy): domain Eukaryota; kingdom Metazoa; phylum Chordata; class Mammalia; order Rodentia; family Erethizontidae; genus Erethizon; species Erethizon dorsatum. The sequence goes on from CM051824.1 coordinate 17,497,903, forward strand.
ATGCCACTGGGATGAGAGGACAGAGTTGCAATAGTCTGTTTCCTTACAATAGATTTAGAGAAGAAACCGATTCAAAATTTTAGTTACTTAATGTTTTTCTTTGTTGCTCTTTGCTTTTTAAAACTGAAGAGTTAACTGAGTTATTGTACATAGAGGTATGATGTGTGTTATCACTGGACCTAAATAGGTATTGCCCATCAGGCTGGAGTTCTAATTCTGACAGCTGTGAGCTGCAAGAAGAAACCTACCAGGCTTTGAATTGCACAATGCCTCTTTCTCCCTCCTCTGGGCAGACAGCACCATGTACTCAAAGATAGCTGAAAGAATTCTTGTATTCACAGGAGGCCAAAGACTTGCGAAGATGGATCTGATAAAATGATTTAAGGGTTTTGTCTAATAATGAAGAAAATATTCTGAAGGAACACTGCTACCATCTACTTATACCAGAATTATTGGCCTAATGCCACATTATGATACAAAACATTTGTATGCTTAAATTATAAAACTGATATTTAAAATGTTTTATTTGTATTTCATATCATCAAAGTATGTTTTACTTTTACATTTAAAATTAGATTTTAAAGAATGCAATGTGTTTATTAATAGTAAGTACTTTAAAGATAGCAATATGCAATGTATTAACTATTGTCATTCTCCTATTATCTTGTTTTGAAATTTTGTTTTACCTCTTTTCAATAAAATAAAAACAAATAAAATGTAAGATTGTGGGGTTGGTGAGATAGCTCAGCGGCATAAGCGCCTGCCTGGCAAGCATGAGGGCCTGAGTTCAACTCACGATACCCACATACGAAAAAAGGGCCGGTGATATCGCTCAGTGGCACGGGCGCCTGCTGGCGCGCAAGGTCCTGAGTTCGACCCCCGGTACCCACACACACACACACAAAAAAACATAAGATTATGAAAACATGTATGGACAAGTATTAGTTTATTCAGAGAGTCTATAAGAAACCCCTCAGGACCTCGCGCGCCAAAAGGCACCCGTGCCGCTGAGTGATATCACTGGCCCCTTTTTCGTATGTGGGTTCTGGGAGTCGAACTCAGGCCCTCGCGCTTGCAAGGCAGGCGCTTACACTGCTGAGCCATCTCACCGGCCCATATAAGAAACTTTTTTCCCAAGTACATTTTCCCTCCTTCCTCTACTTGCTGGGCATGACACCTGTCTTACAAATTCATTTCTCATTCTAATTTTCCAACTTTATATGAGTTACTCTGAACTACAACACATGTAAGATATACTCATATTTGAGCAAGGATGTGCTGTTTTCTGAATCACTAGCTCCCTGATTCAGCTTTAAAATATACTACCCTTTGTGTGTGTATGTGAAACCCTCTCTTCATGCTCAGTGGAATATTCACACTTGTTTTTCAATAATAACAAAGTTGGTGCGCAGATCTCAAGGCTCACTTCGCAAAATTCCTCTTCCTATCAAAGTTATAACTTTTCAGGATGCCACATCAAGGTTAGCTATGAGTTCTATGGCCAGAGAGACTGCACAGCTAGCTAAATGTAACACGGATTTACATGCATCACCTCTAAATCAATGAGCTGCTTGTCAGAAATATCCCTCAACTACTCAAAAGAGAAATCTTTGGTGAAGCCTTTATATACTGAGGCCCTCTACTTTTGAGAGGGAAGAAAAATGAAGTTTTGAGGGTGAAATGAATTTCTGAAATGCCATGATTGTGTCATTGTATATAAATATAGCATTCTAGATATGCTGTAAAATCTCATTCAATGTTCAAATTACCTTACTCCTAAATTGGTTGCTACCCCAAAAATATTCTATGAAAAGTACAAGTTCTAAAAACAACTTCTACGTTAAAAGATTGTAGGCCTTCTATACTGCGTTCTCTCACTTAAAATTCAGTGACCCGTTTTGTATATAAGTGATTCTGGGAAGTTTTATAGTAAAGAAATGTATAGACAATTTTAAAGGCATGTTTTAATGTTTCCTAAAAATAGTTGATCATAAAGGGGGAAAATGGTGTATTAGACATGGCAAGTGAGGTGAGAAATTGGTGCGTGCAGGAAAAAACATGATTTATCCACCATTGATTTAATATAGTTTCAAATATTGAATATCTTTGCCTAGGTCAAATTTAGATGGCAGGAGGCTCCAACACCTCTACTGATTGAAATTAGTCTTCATATTCAGGATATGTGCAGCATAATCTCGAATAAAACATCTTACAGATACCTGCTTTGAATTCCTGACTTGTTCTCTCAGGACTCCTCCTCCTGGTAATGACCATGATGAGTCATCCTATGCTGAGAGCTACAGTCCCTGCCTGGGCACTGCCAATGCCACTCCAGCTCTGGCAAGAGAGAAAGGTTTGTTCTCTGGATGAATTTGCACAGGCATATACCATTGATCTTTAGCTTCAGTCAAATTGAGATGTGGTTATTGCCCTTCAAGAGGACTTTATTAACTAATCATGTTACGTGAAGGGGCCCATCCACTGTACGCCACCTGTAAACTACTCCAGGGAAGCTCTCTCTCTAACACTGGAAAACCATGGGAGAAACTCTGAGCTGAAGTGAGTTCATTTCTAGACCTCCTGAGAAGAGAAAGTTGTTTCCTCATATTGTTTAGATTTATCTCCTTGTTCTTCATTTTCTGTCTTCGAACTTACCTGTTTTCTGAGTAGACGGTATCGGTGGTATATATTCATGTTACAGAAACGTTAGAAAATATGCTTAAAATTCCTAAATAATTTTCTAACATCTGGGAACTAAATGTCTGGTGTTTTTTCTTTCACTGTAGTCACAGCTTACATGTGGGTATCCTTCTGTGCTTGCTTTCTCAAGTAAACTCTCTGTTTAGTTTCCACATGATCAATTCGTACTTATTCATCAGAACACAAATCAGCTGTCAGCTCTTTACTAATCTATAAATATCTCCACAATTCTCTTTCGAACAGAAATAGTCTGGTGCACACCTAGAAATATTACATATGTATGTGTGTATTATATAAGCATTTCTCTATGAAAAATCTATCTCTTTCTGTCTATATTGTATTATAGTTATTAGTCTAGTGTGCATTTTGTTACAACAAAGTATATAACAGTCAGATCAAGACCACGTCATCTTAATTAGTGGTAGCACAGATAGTTACTACATGAACCTGGAATAAAATTCTCCCTGCAAAATTGTGCAGTTATAAACCTCTGCAATTGTTTGGCAAATGTTTTCTATTCAAAGATACTTAAAATAGATGAAACAGGACAAGATAATTTGAAAAGTGTTTTATCATTTGGCATTCAACTACATGATCTACAATAAAAATAGAGATATTTTAAAATGGGGACATTAGTTACAAGTGAAAAGTTTGTCATTAATTATGTTGTAAAAATAAGTACCACACACACATTACTGATCTGTTCTTTCTTCTTTACCAGTATTTAAAGAAAATATCATGGAAAGTGATTTATTTAACAGATAGTTATTTTATATTAAAGTTAGACATTAGCATATGCATGCAATAATTTTGTATGACTAGAATTATACTAATATTTCCTCTCTGTTTATACACATAAAATCTAAGACATATTCCAGAACAGAAGCCCAGGAAATATTTTGAGTGAATTATTATTAATTTCTTCCTAGGCACTGGGTTATTATTGTCCTTGCCTGTATTATTGTCTTTTTGACTATGATGTGCATTGGTAAGATGGATGACCAGAATTCTTAGTTCAATATTTGATCATGTAGCAATTTGAGTCTTTGGTAGTATAGGGAAAAAACCATTAAGACTAGTGTCATTAATACCATGCTCCCATTAACAAGTAACCAGACCAGAACCACAAAGCACAGTAATTAGAGCGATTTATCCTTAATTTTACCAGGCTCAAATAACTTATTAAATAAACATAGACCAATATAAGTTTCAAAGATTCTACCGAAGTGTATACTGTCTACACAGGCTCAGTGAATTGTTTATTATAATGCAAGTGTATTTATATTTTTGTTTTACAAAGGAGAAGTTTTGATTGCATCATAATTTATTTGCCTGTTTAAAGATTCATATTGCAGGGCATTAAAGGGTTTGCATATCTTTAAGCTATATAGACAGATAAATTTATAGACTAAATTTTTTTTCCACAAAAATTCATGCACTGAAGCTCTAGTCTTCATGGTGACCTCATCAGTAGATAGTACTTTTGGGACTGGAGGAGGTAACAAAGACTGAGCCCTCATACCTAAGATTAGAGCTCTTGTAACAGTCATGAGAATGTGTTTCTTTACTGTGTCCTCATTTATGTGAGAATGCAGTGAAAAGTTAGCATTCTGCAGTCCCGAAAAGAACCCTAACCAAACCTTAACCATGCTGATAGCCATATCTCAGCCTGCCTGACTCCAAAACTGAGAAATGTATTTTATTGTGCATAAGCTACCTCGTCTATTGTATGTTATATTAGCCCAAACAGAGTGAAAGGGAAGCTAATTATGTCAAAAGTTTTTGGATTATTAGACTCAAATTTAACACATATACCTAATATCTATGTGACCTGTATTTCCACAATCTCAAGAGATTTTTCTTTAAAATTTTAATGTTTCTTTAGATGAATTCATGTAGAAGAAATGATATACAATGAAACGATAAAGTAACAAGTCAAATTTACCCCAAGGCAAAATTCTGAATTGAGTAAACTTCCCCTCCCCCACAAAAAAGAAAAAGGGGTGCACGGTTGACAGGAGCAGTTGCAGAACATTTCACTGAAGAAAAGATGAACATAAGGAAAATATTGCTACACTGGAATTTCAGCCCCCTGTTTATAGACCAGTTTCAATTTCTGACACAAAAAGAATTGGAAATTACAATGTTAACTACACTTGTTAAACCGTCCACATTTTTGAATTCTACTATATTATTGTAAATTAGAGCATTTACATGCTGTGAGAGAAGATATGTAGAATCATATTTGTCATATACTGTGAAAGAAAATGTACAGTACATACTAAAATCTGAGACTAAAATTCAATGAATACAAACATCAAAGCCTCCCTCTTGCCAAGGTGGAAATAAATACTGGGCAGGGGGGCAATTTTTATCAAATTGAGAGAGTCAGAATCTTCAGCCCTCAACTTAGAGGACTGCAAACAGAACAATTATACTTTGAGCAAAGCCTACTCTGCCTGGAATTTGAGGCATTGGTAGCCCAACACTCTTCCGTGGCACGCACGCACACACACACACACACACACACAGAAACATATTTTTAGACAAAATAAAAGTTGTGCAGAACTGACACATATTAATTCAATAATTTAAACTGCTGAACAGTGTGAAATACAAAAACAAAAGCACTCTAGATATTATTCATATATACTACATATGTATGTGAAAAACATAGTGATATATTTCCTATATATAGTTGGATGTAATTGAGTTCATAGAAATAATATAAGGACAATATTAGTTTGAATTTGGTAAAAAATTAAGTACACTGAGGTTGAATGAACAATTGAAATTAAATCATCTGTCCTCATTAAAAAGATATTATTGCTGAGTGTAGTGGCGTGTGCCTGTAATCCCAGCATGCTGGAGGCTGAGGCAGGAGGATTGCCGTGAGTTCAAGGCCAGCCTGCACTACATACTGAGACTCTGTCTCAATAAAGAAAAAAATATTGTCTAAAAATTTTATTAAAATATAAAAGTAATATAAGGTAAAGTCTTGAATCTTTTGAATCACTTCTTTAATGATATATTTCAAACTAAGATGGTATTTGTAGACTTTTAAACACACACATTCATCCACATACACAAAACAAAGAAAGAAAAATGAGAGCATATTTGCACATCTTTGTTCTACTATTCTCCATTTCTGTGTTCTTATAAATGTATAACTGTCATATATGTAGCCTTTCTAGTCATTACTGGACCCTTTGGTCAATTTTTGTTCATTTCTTTATTTTTCTCTTTAATTTGTCTCCTTGGTGGATTAGCTTTTACTATCCTTTCCTTTTCAAAAGACCAAGTAGATTTGCACTCTCTTCATTGCTTGTAAGACTCAGGATAAACTCTATTTTTACAAAATTACTGCTGGGCTAGGGAAAATGGAGGAAAACTTGCTATATATATATATATATATATATATATATATATATATACACCTACAGTATCCTCTATGAAGTGTTGAACACTTCTAGAAAATATTTTTATCTTTTCTGGCACCCGACAGGCAGTCTCCTCAAAAAAATCTACTTAATGTAACTTGAAATACCTTACTTTCTGGTGAAATCAAGGTTCACATATGTTCACACACAATCTTAAGCACACACACATACACACACACATGGCTTTTTCGTGTAAGTACCATAAGATGTATTATGGGGAATATCCTTAAGGAAAAAATCTTTGGTCAGAGACTTATTTCTGTAACCCTCTGTTTAAAAAGTATAACATAAAGAAACTCCACTGAATCTCAAAAAATGAGATCATGTCCAATTAAAATTTAATTCCACCACATTGTCAATGGTTATTTAAATAATATTTTAGCCACCATAAATAATGCATTTGTTACTAATTAGCAGCTTCTACATTACCTCCTCAACTTCTGTTTAACAAGTATCTTCAGACCTTTCATAAAATTTAAATCTGTAGATTCAGTTAAGGGGGAGAAAAGCTAGTCAATTATTGCGACTTGTTTTAGCAGACATTCAGGCTTCTGAAATGAGTCTTATTTTACAGAATAAAAATATTTATTATAATGCCAATTATAAGAAGGTATGCAAATTTCATTAAATCTTTCATTCCCTTGTCATTCCCAGGGGGATGAATCTTACACAGGGAGAATCTGAGTTTCTGGCTGGTCAGTGATCTCTGATAAATAGTGGTCAGATCGTGCTGAGGTCGGGCAGATGCTATGCATACGGAAAAGTTGTCAGTCAATCTGTTATTTTGTAATATGTTTGCATTTATACTGTTTTAGCTAAGAAAAGAAGTATGTAAGTGGCTTTACTATTTACATCACTTTATGAGAATAATGCTAATAAAACTACTTTGGAAATTAAGTGAATATAGGCTGTGTGAATTCAAGTTACTAGCCTTTCTTGGGACTAGTGATCCACCCATTATACTTTAAAATTTACACAACAACAGTAAAATCAAAGTAGAATTTTATGGAATATATTAATCAGGGATCTTCAGAGAGACAGAACCAATAGGATTTGTATCTATAGATATATGATAATGGACTTATTAGAGGGGTTAACCCATGCAATTATGGAGGCTAAAATTTCTCACAACAAGCCTTCTCAAAGCTTTGGACATAAGGATATCAGCAACATAACTTAATAAGAACAATCTTTAATTCCTGTTATTCACCATTTCCCAACTGGTCTTCCACATCTTATCTTCTTCCATGGCTTCTCTTTCAATTCTTAGATTAGCAATACTGTCCTCTTTGCTATTCCTCAAACATACTTGGGTTTGCATATCCTCAGGAAGTTAGTCTGGGGATATCCTCCATAAGTTATTTTAGTCATTATTTTTCCCCTTATTTTTAGGTTTGTAAAAATACAGCTTTAAAATGAGGTTTTATATGTTGATATTTGAAACCTGACCTCTCCTATACATTTAATATGCCCTCTATGTCCTTTCTTGCATTATATTTTCCATAACTCTTACCACTATCTGTAATATATAGTGTGCATATAATATCTTGTCATTTGTGAGTTGATCCCAAAATGAATATAAGGCTCAGGAATTGTTTTTAATATTATTTCTTTAGTATCTTAGACTCTTACCACCCAGAAATAGATTTCAGATTTTGATAGGTTTTGTGAAGTCATGAACAAAAGTATACTTTTATAATCTTTAAACAACAAAGATATAATTTGAAGTTCATAGTAAACTTCTTGGAAATCGTGGAAATTCAGACAAGTGAGTGGAGAGTAAACAGCCTATGGGAAATAGCATCCCTAAATACTGTTACTCTTTGTGAATCCATTGCTTCTTCAAGAAGAATCATTCCCAATTTATTTGCTGATTATTCCACCAACCAGTAAGCCTTCACTTCTCTAGTATTTATTCTTGGCTTTGTTTCAGGGCTTGTCTTTACTAATATTTGTGGGAGGCTTTGTATTTTATGTTACATAATGTGTTTAAATATTGTATTTTTCTCTCCAAAATAAATTTCTAACATGTAACTGTTTTGTTTTTGTTTCTTCCATAATACTTATGGCCTGCAAGTAATAGTATTATAATCATAATTAATCATGTTTATTAAAAGATTTTAATATAATTATTCCTGGATACAAATAAAAATAACTTAGTAGATTATAATAATCACACGCATTAATACAAAACTAAATCAATTTGTCATTTGATATTAATGGATAGTTCATGCTATAATATAATGTTCTAGAAAGAAGAAAAGCTGAGTTTCATGGTAAGTTATGGAAAAAGTGTATGCCTAGTTTTTTCTTTATTAAAAAATTCAAAATAAATGCTGCTGAAAAGTTTCCTTTTTGGCAATAATGATCTAGAAGCAAATTCTCCATGCAGTTTAATTTTTGATTATTTGTTGGATACTAATAACTAAGTGGAATGATCAAAATGTTTTATCTTTCATTCAACACTGCAGTAAAATTTGATGACTTTGTAAGAGTATAAAATTTGCAGGTGACTACATTCCCTCTGATTCTTCATGAAATGATGTATAGTCACAACACAATGGAAAATTGAGGGTTCATGCAAATATATTATTTTCACTCAAAGCACATTGCTTTAAAACAGTGACTGTCTTCTATCTGTAAGTGTGTAAAAGGTGCAAAGAACGGTTGCCTCACCTTCAGAAATTACTTCCAATTATATTAGAAGTATCTGAAGTTAAAGATAGTACAGAATTTTGGTAAGAATATATTAACATCAGCAGCATAAAATGTCATCTTTAACTGTCTTTTCTGATTAGTTTGCAGAACCCAGCTGATATTATGATAACACCTTGATTATCGAGATCTTTCAACCAATCAAAATCGTCTCTTTGAAAGTTACTCAATTGCGACATTTAACATATTTTACTTTGTTTTTCACCTTTATTATATATTCTTTAAATTGAATTAAATTGATCTGTAAATAGCCTTAAAAATTAAAAACTATTTTAGAAATTTTTGTTAATGGAAGCTAAATGTTCTCCATGATTTTACTTTTTCACAGTATACTTCGTTGTACAGTTTTTTTCTCCAAAAAAATTAAGAAAGTACTCTGGCCCTCGTCATCTGAGGCCTGTTCTTTTGAATCTGAAAATCTCTAAGGAGGAAGCAATTTATTTTGTACCTCTGTGCCTTAGACACTGACATTTAAAACATTTATCACCCTAGAGCCTTCATAAGGGAATAAGCTGTACTAGATTGTATTACAGACTAGAAAGCCAGAGCTCGAAACACCTTGAAGCTACTGTGTGCCACTGGATGAAAACTTCTCCAAATTGGACAGTGAGGCCACAGAAAGAAGAAAAGTACGTATGCAATTGAATCGCATATAAAAAATAATGAATATTCCTAAAGAAGACTAGGATTTAGGAAATATTCAGGTTAAAATTGAAATTCAAACAGAAATATAGGTATTAAAATACATGCTATCTCATTTGGAAATTTTCTAATACCAGAGATTAATCATAGTACCTATATATTTCTATATATTTCTATATCTATATATCTATATCTATATATTTTTATATCTACATATCTATTTTTCTATATCTATATATTTCTCATACTTTTCCTCTAATATGTTAATATTGTTTTCTTAATGAAATCATGTAGATTAAATTGCTTTCATTTTCCTTCTTAAAAATGTTATATTTGTTTTCATCACGCCTATTTTGTTTCAGGATGAAGCTGAGGATGGAAATTAGACAGGCATGAATAAAATATTTCTAGGAGAATCGAAAGGGGCTGGTATGTAATTAGCATTGTTCATCCAATTTCAAAGTATACCCTATGCTTCAATATAAATTGGGTTTTCACTGTATGTGTTTTCTTTGGTGCCCAAATTTAGTAGTACAATAATAGACATGTCTTGATTTTGTAGTATCCGAAATAAAAGATATCTGATTATAGAGGAAAGAAAAGGAAAGCTTGTGAGCTTAAAATAAAAGATCATATTAGATGAATCTTCAAATGTATTAGGTAGAATTCTTTGATCTTTCTTAATTGGTATTTCTCTGTTTTCTGAAATTAAGCACTGTACTATATTTATATTAGCATGAATTTGAGAAAATTATATCTTAGTACACAGTACCTTCTTGTTTTAGAATACTTTGAACATGCCTTTCCAATAGTTGTTTCTTAGAGCTTATATACTGTTGGCCTGTCGGAGGGAGGAGCAAACAGGACATATAGATATTGCAGTGGGGGAAGGGAGTCAAATGAACTGAAATCTATCAGAAAGATTTTATGGCAGATGTATGTTCACAGAATAATCAAAGTGTCATTTGGGTCCTCCAAGAATCATTAGTGGGAAACAAAAGCAAATTATCATGTTTTATCTTCTCATCTCCACTCACACTGTCTGTACCCACCCATAGGAGATGTATTTATATAGAAATGGAAGGAGATCTAAAGAGGATAGTGAAATATTACAGTAGAAGATTTTATTGGTTTTAACATATATTAATGCTTGTTATTTTTATCTAATTGAGTTCAATTTTAAAACAATGTGCATATACCCAAAGAATACTGCCTTTTGTTATCTTGAGATCACTTTGATTTTAGGATAACCTTACCAGCAATTGTAGATAGCAGAGAAATTTTCTGGATCAGAAAAACAGTTAATCTATGGAGAAGAAATCATGAGTGTTAGTATTTATGAAACAATTTAAAATTGCTTTTTAAATGTTTTATAGCAAAATGCACTCTGGATAGGGATGTTTCAACTTCTATTTAAATGCATCATCCACATATCACATTCCTATCTAAGTGGATTGAAACAAACACAAAGAAGTCACATAGCTGTGTAAACAGGGGAAGATGATTGTCTTGGGCACTTGTTGGTAAAAGCATGAGCTAAGCTGTGCATTCAGGAAAAGGAGCATGGTTGTACATGTAAGAGTATGGGTTACTTCATGTGAATAAATATTCATCTTCCTTTTGCACATCAAACATGGAGTCTAGTACTTCAGTTCTGAGGCAGCTACAGATTGAGAAGACCTCCTAGTGGGGCAGAAAAAATAAAAAAATACGGAAAGTGAGTGTTGATGAAGATATTTCACTTGGGAAACAGCACACCTTTGGTGGGTATTATGCAATCTAACATGCTTTTTTTTTTTCCTTTTTTCAAATGTTCTGTATATTTTAAAATTTTGTTGGTTTTTGTAGAAGTTCCTCCTTCTCAATTTTGAAGGCTTATTAACACTTCCATGTAAGAATTTCAGATACCCTTTCATCTTTTCCACAGAAAACAAATAGAAACACTGTATTCAATTCAATAAAGAATATTTGTTATTTTACCTTTATTTCCGTCCTTAAAAGCACTGTATTTATAGTTTACAAATAAAGTAACATTATAGGTAATAAAACCAAAGTTAATATAATTTTGCAGATTATAAAACAGAAGCTAGAAGCTGATGGTTTAACCCTTTTTCCATTTAATCCTTAAAAAAAAAAACTATTGTTTTATTTAATCTTAACTATGCCAGGTAGGGTCATTACCATAAGTTACTAACATCACATCTTTAAAACATTCTTTCATGCTACTATAAGAATTAGTAATATGTACTGAATGTATATTTTACTCAACATATAACTTCCTATTAATTAGTTTTATCTAAAAATAGGGTGCTTCTTCCATGCTAATTTCTGAGATTCCTGTAATATAGTTCTTACCATATTAGAACAAAAGTTCTAAGCTAGCAATTTATAGTATGTTGTTTAATATCTGAATGTCTTCTGAACAATCTCTTTACTATCATGTCTATATTTCATATTTAAAATATGTAGATTGATGGTTTGCATCTGGCTTACCATATTAGAGTGCTTGGTTTTAGGTATGTGACCAATAGGGTATAAAAGATGCCTGAATAATCCTGTGCTTTGGTTCCTAGAGATAAAGACATGTAACATGTAACTTGATGGCTTATAATCCAAAAACAAAGTGTATGTTTGACAACCGAAAAGATACCCTGAGAAGTTGTGGCTGAAATCTTGGGGATCTCTATGCTTGTTTCCACTTTCTCTCCCTCTTAATGCACCATATCATGTAATTTTACTGAGGCTTTGAAACTGTGTAAGTCTTTTAAACGATCTGACATTGTGTAATTGATACGTCTCAAATAAAAACCATGTATTTTTTTTTTTAATGTGGGTACCGGGAGTCGAACTCAGCACCTTGCGCTTGTCAGGCAGGCGCTTATGCCACTGAGCTATCTCACCAGCCCAAAACCATGTATTTTTAACACACACTTTTAATGTAAAGCATGAGGACATGTTCTTCCTCTGTGTTAATGTGTAGAGAATTTTATTTTTAAACAATCAAATGATCATATATTTTTCATTGCTTGAGGAAGTCAATTGTGAGTTTTACTTTTCCTTATATTATACAGTGTTATTATCTGTATCAGCCAAGAAAACAAATTAAGGTAAATAAAACATGTACATTAAAAGAAAATGTATATAAACAATCTAAATGATAAACATTAAAGTTTAAAGTCAATTGTTGAAATATTTGTATATAAAGATAAGTGAATTAAATGACCTGGTAACAACCAGTTCTCCACATTAAAATATAATGTAAATAAACACTATTCAGTTACCTAAAAGGAACTTCACAAAGAGAACATTTTATATTATTATGCAAGAAGCATTTGATACTAACTGGAGTGATTTAGCATTTCAAGGTTGAAAGAAGGGCAGAAAATATTCAAAAGACAAAACTGTTTAAGAAAAGAAACTGTGGACTGGTGAGATGGCTCAGCGGCGTAAGCGCCTGGCTGGTAAGCGAGAGGGCCCAAGTTCGACTCCCGGAACCTACATACGAAAAAAGGGGCCGGTGAGATTGCTCAGCGGCACGGGCGCCTGCTGGCGTGTGAGGTCCTGAGGTCGACCCCCCGGTACCCACAGAAAAAAAAAAAGAAAAGAAACTGTGAGTGCTGTGATAAGCCTGAAATGGAGATCTTGGCACAGAACCGCAGGTATGGATTCAGTACATGGAAGTAAAGTTGAGGCTGTGATACTGTCGCTGAAATCAGATAATTCATAAATGCTTCATTTTCACAGTACCTTCGGGCACCATCTAGGTATTCCTTAAAGTCTTATTAAAAAAAAAAAAGAATTTAAAGTTTGCTTTGTTGTTGTAAAAATAAAACTTAGGTAAAATTACATGTAAGAACAAGTACTATGGCAATGTTCTTTTGTTTATTTAACCCACGAAATAGTAAAAAAAGAGTGAATCATAGAGGTTGGACTATTATGAATATGCAACAATTTCTAGTGTTGACCACAGGTTGACTATAGCTGTGACTACAGGAAAAATAGACCTTACATTCATAAGAAGAACCATTAGATAGATGTGAATATAAGCACCTTGAAGAATCTGTCGCAGAGAAATTTGATGAATCATTTGTTGCTTAACATGTATTCTACAAATGGTTTTATGATATGATAATGACATTTTTAAATGTGAGTAGATTTGAAATTATACTTTTCTTACTACTACGCAGCTGTTTGAATTCCTTAGGTATCTTTTTCTTTCAAAAAATGTAAACAAGCTTGCATCTGACCTCAGAGCAATGGAAAATTTATTTCAATGCTCTTCCTTCTTAGTGATTACTTTTGTGTATGAAATAGATGTATTCTTTTTTTTTTTTTTTTTTTTTTTTTGGTATTGGGAATCACACTCAGGACCTTGTGCTTGCCAGGCAGGCACTGTGACACTAAGCTATATTTCTAGCCCTGTGTATGACATAGAAATAATATTCCATTCATTTATTTGTCATCACAATCATTCCCTCCATGGGGATTTATTGAAACCTATTCTCTACTTGCAGTATTCTAATGAAACAAACAAACATACAAACAAAAAATAGCATTGTCCCTAAAAACTGCATTCATTCATTTATCATAGCAATATCAAATCATAGACATACAATGTGTACTTTTCATAGATTTATTTGTAAACATGATACATATCAATATAACTTATTTATCTTGGGAAGAAATAATCAAATACTGGAGGAGATGATATTAGCGAACTCTTAAATGATAATAGAAATGGTCAACAGAAAGGACTACGTAGCTTGATTTATGGACACAGAACGAAAATCTAACTTGTATTTCAGTGCATCCTTTCATACCACTTCCAGATGTCTTCTTTAGTGTGAACTTGCCATATATCTTCAAAGTTTTTATCGTATAAGTAATTTCTGAGTTTCTTTAGGATTTTTGCCTTTATTTTGGCACGTTCATCTTCCCCGAGCATCCAGAATGAGTATATCCCAGGTAGAGGCAAATACACAAGTGATGATTATGTTCCTCATATGATCATGGAAGAAGCAAAATAAAAAAGTAAACATAATTATTTTAGTGTATTTTGTACTCATTGTTATCTCCTTTGCAGCTCACAGTCCTGCTGCAATTTTAACAAGTGGGATGAAATAAAAATATTAATTGTTGGGCCTGTGAGATGGCTCAGCGGCATAAGCACCTGCCTGGTAAGCACGAGGTCCTGAGTTTGACTCCCGGTACCCACATACGAGAAAAGGGCTGGTGATATCACTCAGCAGCACGGGCACTTGCGGGCGTGCAAGGTCCTGAGTTCGACCCCGGTACCCACACACACACACACACACACACACACACACACACACACACACACAAAAGTTAACTGTCAACTCACTATGATTTTAAACAGTAGCAGTTTTTATGCACATTTCTGGACTTTGACATGATCTTCAAATAAAGCTCTTCCCTACATGGATTTCACTGTTAGGGATGGAAGCACTATTCCCTTTCCGGTTGAAGAAAATAACTTGTGCATTCCACTTTTCTCTCTTATTAGGCACAAAATTGTTTATTTTCCTCCTATGGAAAAAATAATTTTATTAATCTAAATATGGCTATAATTACCAAATAAATAATACCCAAAAATGAGGATAAAGGTTTTCAATTGTGAACATTTACTTTGGATTCAATATATTTTAATTCATCCATCAGTGTATAATGAAGCCATCAATTTATCATTAAAGAAATTCTTTGATGTTGCCCAGAACTCCAGCGTTAGGTAACATCTCTGGAGCTCTGTGGGCTTTTCAACTAACATTGCTTTCATCTTCCTCTGCCTCTGTACAAGAAGTTCTATGTCACCAGAGAGATACCGGGTTTTTGCTTTTTTCTTAATAAAATAACATCAGTTAATGTCTCTTTTTTTGTGTGTGTGTGGGTACCAGGGGTCGACCTCAGGACCTTGCGCGCCAGCAGGCGCCCGTGCCGCTGAGCAATGTCACCGGCCCTTTTTTCCTATGTGGGTACCTGGAGTCAAACTCAGGACCTCGCGCTTGCCAGGCAGGCGCTTATGCCGCTGAGCCATCTCACTGGCCCAGTTAATGTCTTTTTAACATGATTGTATTTACTTTGTGAAAATAAATTAACAATGATTTTACCTCTGTAATTTTTAGTGCAGAATTTAAGTGGTAAATGATAAATCCATATTCAACTAGACAACAAATTATTGCAAGCAAAATAGTCAAACTTTAAATGAATATGCTTTAAAGTCTCTTCAAACAACTACCTAAGTATTTATTTTGGACAAAATAGACTGCTTATGTTTCGTGTCAAATAACACAACAGCAAAACACATTGTTAAAATGCATATCAATATGTAGTATTTAGCGTGTAAAATGCACGTATAAAATCCTAAAGAGTACCTCTTTAAGCCAGATTTAAATGTTCTATAAAATGATAATTGTCTGTGTCAGACTATTTGCTAGAATTGGCAGTTGGTATAACTGAAATTCCATTAAATACAGCTATTCCCCTTCTAGGTATCTTCCCAAAACAGTTAGACATCATATTACAGGGATAAATGCATACCCGTATTTATAGCAACTCAATTCACAATCACTAAATCTGGGAAGCAGTCTGTATGTCCATAAACAGATGGAAGGGTAAAAAAAGTTGGTATTTATACCCAATGGAGTTCTACTCTTCCATAAAGAAGTATAAACTTGGGTCATTTGTAGGAAAAAGGATAACCTTAGACACTAATCACCATCATAGTTTGTGGTGTCAGAGAATGATACAGAGTGGTTGTTTCTGCAAATCCAGCTTCACTTTGGGAAACCATATACATCGTGTAATCAATGAATACTTGTGATATCCAATGTTAAGGTATATTGGTCCCAGAGTAGTCTTTTAATTTGATCTGAGCTAAAAAGTTTATTTAGCACAAGTATGAGTATGTATCAAGTATGTGTATGACTAGGTATGTATATAAACACAAATATTTTATATGTAGTGTAAATAAATGTTAATATACACACCTGTAAGTGTAAAGATATGAAATACATGCACACAGAATATAGTGATTTATCTATTTAGAAATGAGTGGATAACAGTTCTGCATAAATCAGTGACAAAACCACTTACTTGATCTGTTATACACCGAATAGAAAATGCTATCACCATAGCGAAAAGAAACTAAGTACACATTGATAATTTAACATAGATTTTTAACAGAATCTTTCTCTACCAAACATGTTTTGATTTTAAAACAATTTTCACATCTTGAATTCACTATTTTCATCAGTGCTTATATGTATCAAATTTTATGTGATAATTAGATTTCTATTATTTTCTTACTTGTGTTCCCTTAAAACTTAGAAGGTATTTAAAATGCTTTCTCTCAAAATACATACACAACGTATGCCTATTGGCAAATTTTGTGAAAATACACAAAAGTAGAAAGATAGAACCTGTCACTTCTCTCTCCAGACAAAATCAAATTTAAATCTACAATGAAGTCTCCTTCATATTAATATATGTATAAAGGATATATATTCCCATTCGTTTTATGATTTTCAATATAATTATTTATTATTTTATATAATTTAGGAATACAACATGCTATTTTGATCAGTATGTAGTGAAATGATAATTACAGTCAAAGAAATTAACATAGCCATCACTCCAAATTTATCTCATCCATTTTCTTTCTCTCTCTCTCACTCTCTCTCTCTCTCCCCTCTCTGTTTCTGGTAAGTGTACCTAAAATCTGCTCTCTGAGCTAATTTTCATCATACAGTAGAACAGTGGTGGTGAACCTATGGCACATGTGATGTTTTTCTTTTAAGACAAAAGATGTAAATAAATATATGAGTTGTTTTTCTAACATTAAAACGTTGGGCTGGTGAGATGGCTCAGCGGCATAAGCGCCTACCTGGCAAGCGCGAGGTCCTCAGTTTGACTCACGGAACCCACATACGAAAAAAGGGCCGGTGATATCGCTCAGCGAACGGGGGCGCCTGCTGGGGCGCAAGGTCCTGAGGTCGACCCCCGGTACCCACAAAAAAAAAAAAAAAGTCAACATTCAGGTTTAATTTTAGTGTTGGAACTTTGCGATAAGTAAGTGGGTTTGGGTTGCAGTTTGGGCACTCATCTCTAAAAGTTTCCCCATCACTGCTGTAGAACATAATTAACTACAGTCCTTATGGCAAATATAAGATCCCTGCACTTATCCATCCTACAAACAGACAAGTTTGTACTATTTGAAATGGAAAATGTAGGTACAAGGGTGGAAATTTACATGATATATGTTTTATTTTTAAAAGATAAGCATTTTGAACTTAGAATTAAAAATTTAAAAATACATAAAGACATATAGGTAAATATATCATGTGTGTATCAAATCGTGCAAAGTATATTTTTAATGTAAGAAACACTTCTTAGCTACTAAAATTCTATACATGCTTATGAAGCAAAATCAGGAAACCTAGATGCCTAAACCAAGACAAAATAGAATATTAGTGGAGTTCTAAATTAAGATAAATGGCTCTGTGTGTTTATATTTTAGAATGAAAGAAATCATTTTCATTGTAAGTATATCAAAACAGCGAACTTGTGAAAAGAGATAATCAAAAATAAATATTCAGACTCACATACAAAATAAATATTTTTAAGATCTACAAGTGGAATAAAAATGAAAATCGGTCAACGGGTTGCCTATTGGAAGTTTGGCTACTTGCATATGTCCCGTATTTTTATTGTGCAATTTGAAATAAGGCACTGAAATATAGAAACATGTGACACTATAGCAGAACTGTTTGCATCTCAGTTCAGTACGTAAAAAATTAGGCAAATATTTAACCAAAAAAGAAAATAAACCAAAAACTTATAAAATATGTTGAGAAATATACTTAACTACTCATACATTTTATAGTGTGTGTAACTTAGTTTACACTGGTCATCACTGCTACTGTAGTAAAGTGATTAAAGTAAATAAAGTGGTACTATGTATTGCTGGTTCAAATGTTATATTACTACAGAGTGCACAACTGACATTATTAGTGATTCCATACTAGGTGGCAGATCCTTAAACAGATGTTGCTTTATTATGAACTCTGATGAACATCAGATATTTTGTTAATTAGGGAAATACATATCAAAAACTTGGTTTTATTGGAGATGTTGGAATGTTGTGAATTGTCATAAAGAATGTTTCAAATGAAAATATGTTACATACAGTATCCCTATTAAAATAGTTTAAGGGCCAGTGAGATAGCTCAGTGGCATAAGCAGGCAAGTGCGAGGTCCTGAGTTTGACTCCCAGAACCCACATAAACGAAAAAAAGGGCTGGTGATATTGCTTAGCGGCACAGGTGCCTGCTAGCGTGCGAGGTCTTGAGTTTGACCCCCAGTATCCACAAAAAAAAAAAAAAAAATAGTTTAAGAACTACAGACACTTGCAGCCAACACATTTAATGATAACAGTGTCTGATGCTTGAGGCATAAATAGTTGGTGTCTAAAGTTTGGTAAATTCATGGGGGCTGGTGAAATGGCTCAGCCACGTAAGTGCCTGCCTGGCAATCGCAAGGGCCCGAGTTCGACTCCCGGAACCCACATATGAAAAAAGGGCCGGTGATATCGCTCAACGGCACAGGCACCTGCTGGCATGTGAGGTCCTGAGGTTGACCCCGGTACCCCCCCAAAAATAAAATAAAATAAAATAAATAAAGTTTGGTAAATTCAGACTGTTCTGTGTTGTGAAGCTAACACACTCATGGATTTGGAATATCGTTGTATATGTAGGCAATGACCACGTCCTGTGAGCGGGTAGACTTCACACACGAATATACAGGACATTGGGTATCAAATTACAGACCAGATTGTAGACATATCATTTTGAATGCTACTTTAAAAAATAAGTTGTATCTGCATAGGAATATTTACTCTAAAATTATCTCATTTAAACCAGGGAATAAGGTTGTACATGAGTATTAATTTTTACTCTAAATATCTTGATGACCATAACAATTACTTGCCCAGCATTAAAAATGCAAATTGGCCTGGATTAGTTCACAATTGTTAAAGAATAAAAAACTAATACCGTGTTTAAAAAATGATAAACCATAAAATCAATATGCAGCTGTTGTTTAATGTAAAATTAAACCTAAGGACTTCATCTAGGGGAAGAAAATACACATTAAACAGCTTTAGATCATATGTATAGAATATTGTAATGGTTAATATTGATTGTCAACTTGATTGGCTTGAGAGATGCCTAGGACAGCGGTAAAGCACACTTCTAACTAAATACGTCTGTATGAGCCACTGGGAAATGCCCTTGGGGACTATATTGGTCCCTGATTTCCACTTGCCAAGAGTTGAACAACTCTCTTTGACCAAGCCCTTCCGCCATGATGTGTTTGCCTTGGAGCCAGTCAACTGGGGACTGGACCCTCTACAGCTGTGAATGAAAATATCTTATCCTCCTCTAAATTGTGTGTGGATGTCACTTGTTTTGCTCTAGCAATGAAAAGATGATTGATACAAATATAACATATCATATTTAATAAGTTATATGCACGGAATATATAATAGAGTATATAACTTTTATGTATCTATAGGTATCATGGTAATTTTGTAATAGCAGTAATAGAAAAAAAAGAAAAAATGGAGTGTTAAAAAGTAAATCTTAAAAAATAACATGTGTCAGATATTGATTCTAAATTACCAGAATGATAGATCATATTATTAGCCTGAATACTTCACCCTTACCTATGTTTTAGACACTTTGCCATGTGACTTTGCATATCCTTTCATTAACTAGAAGAAATTTATTTCCTCATCCTTGTACAATTGTCTTGATTAGAACATACCTTGGTGATCCTCTGGTTGCTAAGAGAAGACAGGCAGGGAGTATGACTACTCAAGGGGATTGGTTCTATTTAAGCCCATCTACGTTAGTCAACACTGGGCAAAACAAAAGATGAATGAGGTAAATGAAATTTTTCAAGTTTTAACAAAGTTTGTTGTATGGTAACAAATGCCTGATATAATTAGTCACTCAAATTTATGTCAAAACTTTGTCTCATTTAATACACATATACTTAAAATAATGGCCTTGAATTTTCAGTTATATGCTGTTTTATATATTATATGACACTTCAAAATCTGAATTAGAGACACATGTAATGATGGAAAAATTAAGTGATTAAAATATCATGAATATACTAAAAATAAATGGAAGGAAAATTCTAATATCAAAAAAGAATAAAGGTTATAGATGAACCATAAAATACTGTCCTGGCTCTTTTGTGTTTGGCCCTACATGGCCATCATCTATTTCTCCAGCTAACTTTTTGCATTCTGCAGCAGGTGGCACAGTGTAAACCACCAGCCAAACTTCCGTGCCTTCCATGTCCAGCTGGTGGAGTTTCACTAATGGTACATTCATACAAAATAAATGAAAGGAGGAAAACATTTTTGTTTTTCTTTCCGTTTCTAAATATAAATTTCTTCATTTTCCTTCCTTCCTTTCTCTCTTCCCTTATCTCTCTCTTTCTCTAGCTCTCTTCCTTCTTTCCTGTTTTGGTGATTGAATTCAGGGCCTTCACACTGAGCTATATACCCAGCCTCTTTTAATTGTTTATTTCAATACAGGGTCTAATTAAAGCCATTGATTATGAGGACAGATAGCAAAGTAACTGTGGTTACTAGGGATTTTGGTGATTGACCAATTAAAAACAAGATCCCCATAAATTAAATAATCAGTGGCTTATTATGACTCTATATGGTCTATATAGGAGAAATACACTGAGATCCAATGAACAAAAATCTAACTGAAATCACTAGTTTAGGATTCATGCATCTCATACTCAGTTCATGCATCAATTGATGAACTCAGAGATAATTACATGACAGGGATTTCATCTCTATTTCAGGAATTAACCTTTAGTGGCCCAAAAAGTATATACTATAAATTTTTATCCCAGCTTTCCCATGAGGGACCTGATGTGGTGCACTGAGAAGTGTCCTCCAGGCATTAGGATATTAAACTCTGAACTCCTACCAATCATCAAAAGTCTTAAATGGGACTGTAATTCACCATTGAGGATTTAAGGAGCTTAGATGAAAGCTATAGCTTAGCTTTTGAATGTGGCAAGCTGACAATGATCACAACATGACAGATTCCTCACACATGACACTTTGAAAATAAGAATTATTTTGAGGAAGAACCAATTAAGAATCAACAGGTATAGGAAGAGTTTCCTGTCTTCAGTATATCTGCCTAAAAACAGTGCATGGATTCTTCTTGGTGAAATAAATTTCTCCCCTTTTTTGTAACAGGAAGAGGAGAGTAACCCTTATTCCTAGAGACGGAGGTCTGGCGACAAATAAAATGCATGAATGAACCTTACTACAGTAATTCTTGCCTTTCATGAATTCCTCAAATATATCTTATCCTTTCCCCACAATTTGTCATCTTTAGATTCCCAAAACTCCTTGTTAAAGTAACATTCAAGCTCCCAGGTCTAACCCTCTTTGGTTTTTCACTTCATTCTGTAAAGCTTACTGCATGTAAATTTAAAATATTAATAAAATATGGATACTTTTTTAATTTTAAAGAGAAGAAAACAATAAAACAATGATACAGAATTTCAAAACAATAGGAAATTATATGATTAAAGTATTGCATAGTTTTATCTTCAAAGTAGTTGCTCAGATTATAAAATAGAGGCATGAAAAACTGATCAAATAATATAAGAATAAACCATTCTTTTCAATGAACTAAAAGAAATTAGTAGTATAATTGGATACCTTTTGTCTGTTAATCTGTACTTTGTCAGTTTAATTCTCAGGCCCCAGACATGATGAAGACAGAGGAAAAGTCTTTTCTTTTCTCACAACATATAGTAGTGAATCTAGTAAAACTGTAAGGGTATTCCATAATTTATTTATTTTGTTTCCAAATGCATAACTAAGATACAGACACGGATGATAGGATCCTTACATCTGTTTCTGATAGTTGGCATGAACTAAAAAATGATCAGAAAAACCAAGCAGAAGTTCCTAGTAACTTCAGATTCCATTTCTCTGAACAAAGAAATGAAACTCCATGATCTTCATTAGCAGAGTGGTCTCTGTTTGAGTTCCGCCATAGTGATCTTCTTTTGGAAGTGTAAAGGAGTGTGGAGAATATAATCAACTAATAATCTGGCTATCTTTCTGCAAATTTACCAGGATGGTTTTGTTTCTTGAGTATTTCCCTCAAGGAAGCCTCTTCTACTCTTTTACATTTTCTTCTAGTCTTAAGTTTCTTTCTTGATGCTGTGTTCCAGCGCTGTGCTTTACAGTTTCTATAAATTGCTCCCAAATCTTTACCATTAGTAGTTGTGTTTTAATAATACTGTTAATAATTATACACATTCCATTTCTCCTTAACACTGATCGATACTGATGGAAAGTATATAATATTGAAAGGAGTAAGGCACTAACAGTGTGAAATACTATGATTTGCTATGTATCAAAGAAGAAACAAAAATGTATGAATTCTGTGTGAAAATCTGATTAACTTTACTAATATACTATAATGAATCATATCTACTTAAAAGGTAATATTACAGGCAATATTAATAGTCAGATATAGATCAGATATTTGATAGTGGTTAAAGCAAATGCTGTTGTATGTATGAAAAGAGCTACTAAGTCTTCAGGAAAAAAAGGAGGGTTCAGTTAAAAATACAAATCATATTATTTAATCTGTTGATCTGTTGACGGATGTATAGGCTGTTTCCAAGATTCAGCTATTATAAATTTTGCTGTTATAAATATAAGTATGCATACATCACTGTGGTCTGATGTCTTTAACTCTTTTGGGAAGATATTTAATGTCTACATTCTTGGAAATTGAAAAAAAAAGTCATACCTTAATACTTGATAGTCACATAGGAAATAATCTAAGCTTTTATCTTGTATAAACATGGTCACCGACTGAGGATTAAGAAATATTTAGAATTATATATATATATATATATATATATATATATATATAACAGGTGAGGAAACAAGAAAATTGAAATGTCTTATGCACATGTACCAATTCCCTAGAGTGAATGTTATTATTATGTACTACAAATATGTACTAATAAAAGTCCAAAAAAAAAATCACAAAAATATGAGTACACATTTCTCAAAAAGAAATCTAGTAAATAAACAAGTATTTATAAAGCCAATCCATCTTACAACTGAGAGACACAGAAAAATTAAAAAATAATTCAGTTATCCAACTGCCAAATATAAGAAGGAAGGTTAATGTTTATTACTCATTTAGAGAAAGGGAAATAAGAACTCTTTTTACCATAGCTGAAAGAAAAAAGTTCTTTTCACTCTTCCATAGCACAATATGGTACCACATTATTACACTAAGTATATTAACCCGGCAAATCCAGCCTGTGCGTTCCAGCTTCTGTGCATTCTCGCATGATCTTAAGGAAGGCCATGCCATGGATATTACATAGCTGCTCTATGCTGCATAAAATTCCAGTCAATGGCCTATCATGCCACAACAAATACTGATTACAATTTAAAATTTGTCAGTCTCTACTTTCAATCTTACACTTTCCTTCATTTTATTAACCTTTTTGTGCTTATATTCATATCTGTCCATATGACAAATAGAATATTTTGATTTTTCTCAACTAAATATGGATTTCAATGGCACTGAGTTCTAAGGGATTTGAATAGCTGTTATATTCAACCTTTCAGTTATCTACAGAGTAAGCATTTATTAATTACCCACTAACATGAGCACCTTCAACCACATTAAAGAAAATCATACCATTTTACCTATTCCTAATTTAGTTTACTACTTCTTCCTTGTAATTTTCTTTAAATTCCCATTAATTTTGCATAATTTTATTACAACTGAGTGTAGCCACTCATAAATCATTTATTCAAATGCTTTCTTATATATTTTAGCACTATTCTTTTTGAAGCTTATTTTAAATATGTAACATAATGCACATTAAACCACAACCCATTTTTGAAAGTTCCAAAAGATTAATATTTTGAAAATGGTGAAGTTATAGAATGTTTTGTGAGTTGCTTGTTTTTTAAAGTGTCACAGTTAGCTATGTCAGTATTTCTAACTTAAAGTCTCCATTCTTGGTAATTGGCAAAAGAATCATCAAAATTGTTTTTTTACCTTACTGTTTGACAGTCACATAGAAGTGATCTAAGCTTTTATCTTGTACAATCATGGTCACTGAGAGGGGATTAAGAAATATTTAGAGGGGCCCGTGAGATGGCTCAGCAGCGTAAGCGCCTGCCTGGCAAGCGCGAGGGCCCAAGTTCGACTCCCAGAACCCACATATGAGGAAAGGGCCGGTGATATCGCTCAGCGGCACAGGCGCCTGCTGGTGCACGAGGTCATGAGGTCAACCCCTGTTCCCCCCAAAAAAAAATAAAAAAGAAAAGAAATATTTAGAATGGAAACAATCACCCTTGATCCACTGCAGGACATCTAGCCATAATAACCTGTATGTATGATTGGAATGGGGCCTCTGCAGTGATATCCTATGTTCATAATCCCATGCTCAATTTGTAGTATATTGCTGTAAGAGGACCCTAGTCTCACTCCAGTCAATCTGCATTCTCTTCAATACATGGGGGAAATTCCACAAGAACTCATACTTGGCCTTTTCCATTATGCCAATTCCGTGCCCTTTTAGAAATCTAGTTTCTAAATTTGCTTTATGATAATTCAGCTATGCCAATGCTGTTCTCATTTATTGCTTTGATGATAAAGGTCACCCATCCTCTCCAAGGAGCTCTTAAGGACTGAATATGCTCTAGAAGCCCAGAAATATTTCAGCCATTAAAAGTGAAATAACCCCTTTAATAAAACATTCTCAGTTTAAGGATATTTGGTAGCTTTAACAAAATCTTGCTAATTGAGCACAGGAAGTCTCCACTTGAACTCAATTGCCCTGTTTTTATGGGTATTTGTGTCATTAGACCTTTTAGAGCAGATAAATTTGGAAAAAAAAAATATAGGCAACTAAGTGGTATTAAGATACATCTTATTTTGCATTTCTGGGGCAGTACATAAGCTAAAAGTAAAATGATAGCCAAAAAATTTTCTAATAGTCATGGAGATTTTAACAGATTTATATTCATAGTGTAATTGGGCACAAAGTACAAGTAAGTAAATAAATGGAAAGTAATCCAAATGCATAGATACACTAAAATATCTTCATTATCTACATAGGAAATGGGATACTAAAGGATTGCCAGTCATTATCTTTAAGAACTAAGGAAAGAATCAATTAAATGTGGTTTAAGTTTTAAAGTAAAATGTCTGGGCCAATTTCCTCCACTACTTTCTCATAATAGGCTGTCATTTAAATATCTAAGTTCCTACAGCAGGTTTGTAATTATTAACACTGAGAAAAGTCTGGCAATATTGAATTTATATACTGTGTCTTCAAGGCCAGATTGATTACTTGTCATAGATGCACTTAAAACGCTGGTGGAAATAATAGGATGGCCTTTCACGTTTACCTTGATTTTTTTCCTAACTCTAATAGAATTATCTGTTTCTACACTGATTTTTTTAACTCTAAGTCCATGGGTAGCATAAATTTATTATTAACATATATTAAATACATTTTATTTTATATGTCGTATCTTAATTTCTTGGTCTTTAAAGGAAGAAATTCTTCTCATGAAAGAAAAGTATACTAATAAATTCTATGCAGTTTACTCCCTAATATTTGTGAATAAAGCAAATGTCTAAAATATACATGGAAAATCATCGCACATAGAGAGCAGAGCTAACTTTGTTAGTAATGTAGCATATAATGTATTGCCAAAATTTATAAGCAGTTATAGCACTTCACCATTTGGTGAAGATAATCCATGTTTTTTTCTGAGGAAATGACATACAAACTGTGATCTGAAGGATAATTTAGGGAAATGATACAGAAAAAGTGAAAGGGAGAACGTTTAGGAAGCAGGGCTTTTCAGGCAAGGACAACTGGTGTGCGAAAGCCTTCCTGTAGAGAAGGGAGCAAGGCAAGATGAGGCGCTGAAAGATGCCAGTCAGAATCACAGTGGACTGAAGAGAAGGCGACCAATAGACAGCCGATCACACCGGGCAGACGACGAGCCAGTAAGGGCTTTGTGAAGTACTGTAATCAAAACGGGCAGGCATCAAATAGTTTAAGCAGAATATTTTTTAACTTGCTCATTTGCTAAAAATTACCATGTTTTCAGGAAGCCTGCAATCTTAACAGTCTGGGAAGCTGAGGTAGGAGGGTTGCAAATTGAAGCCCAGCCAGGAAAACTTAGATATTTAGCAAGATCCTGTCTGAAAATTTTTTTTTTTTAAAAGAGGGCTGAGTAAATGCCCTGTGTTCAATCCCAGTACTAGAAAGAATGGGAAAAAGTAATAAAAAGAAAAGTAAGTGGGCCAGGGAGATAGTTCAGCCGCATAGCACCTGCCTGGCAAACACGAGGTTGTGAGTTTGGTTCCCAGTACCAAAAAAAAAAGAAAAAATTACTCTGATTTCAAGGTCCTTTTCTTTTTTTTTTTTCTTTTTGTTGGTTTTGTTTTGTTTTATTTTTCAAAACAGGTCTTGCTATGTAGTTCAGGCTTTACTTGCACTCACTATGTAACCCATACTGGCCTCATACTTCCTGCAGTCCTCCTGCCTCAGCCTCCCAGGGCTGGGATTACAGGTGTGCACCACCATGCCTGACTCAAAGTCCATTATTAATCAGACAAGGATAAGTACAGCTAACGGAAACACAGTCACATTATGATTACAAGTGGGATCATTTTGATTATTATTGATTATTTTTCTTTGTTTTTTATTTTGTGGAAAAAAGTAAAACAAAATTTCATAACAAAATAATAGGAGAATAACAATAGTTAATACATTGCATGTTGTTATCTTTAAAGTAGTTATTATTGTTCCTTGGACCTTGGATGGAGAGGGAGTAGAGATAAAGGAGATAGTCATGCTGAGGCTACTCAATTTTATAAGAGACTGAATAACTCTTTTAGTTCAAAAACCTAAAATTTGTGTTCTTTCCAAAAATTCTCAACTTATATGTCACCTGCTTTCTAGCATGGAATTTTCCAGGCAGAGTCATAAATAAATCTGACAACTGCCGGAATGTAGAGTTTCTATGGAAACAGTGGTCCTAAACTAGTTCTGGCTTTTGTTGTCCACAAGACAGGCTGACCTATTGCTAATGTATATCAACTCTATGTATGTTTACCAGTCTCTAAACATTCCCAGAATATTAGTGAAGTTGTTGAAATATATTCCACAACCACCTTTTCATTTCATTTCTAAAAAGCGCTCTTTGATGAATGCCCTTGTTACCTGTCTTGTAACATTGCCTGTAGCCAGAAGCACAGAATATTGATTATGATGAATTATTCAGTATTTTACCTACCATACCGTACATGTGTGTGTTGGGAACATCAAGTGGAACATATTCACTGGTTATGATGGGTCTCTCTCTGTGGGCCACTTGAGCTGGTCCACTCACTTGTTTGGTATATAAGATAGCAGAACAGAAATGCTGAAATAGCAGAGCAGGCTAGCAATGGAAGAGTGAGTCTCCCTGTGTATTCATCCCCTCCCTAGGAGAAAAAGATAGAACAGTTCATGAGGAGTGAAAATATTTCAGTTACTAGACACATAATCTCTTCTTGTTAAGGTTTTGTTTTGTAATACATCTCCCCACCTAGGTTATCTCCTTAAAATATCACCCCAAATTGTTCATCTCTATTAGCTCTGTTTTGGGTTTCACTCAGCAATTTTTCATGCAAATAATTATTCTCCACAGGAATAGTTGAGACCCTAAGATGTGGTCTTTAAGTAAAACTTTGAAAAGGCACCAACTCTTATGTTGATGTCAATCTTTTGCTCTCTGCTTTCCCATAACGAAGTCTTTTTTACGTTAATCAGTCTTCACTGCAATTGTCAAACTTGATCTGGTTTGATCACTAATGGTGTTTCCTGACAGTGTTTTTTTAAATGCATTTTCTTGAACCTTGGTCAAATCCTATATTCTCAGAGCCAGATTTGTAGCAGTTTTCACATCCAAGGACCCCTTTTGAAATGCAAGCAAAATATTCCAGATTACAAAACTAAGCCACAGGCATCTTTGAGAAAGGGGTAATCATTTTCTCTATGATGTTCATAAATTCCTTAACTTGAAGTCTTCTAAAATTTTGAATCAAATTGATACACTAAGAATCAAAAGCCAGATCTTTCAATGGGAGTAGTTTTATGAATTAGCATCATCATCACCATCATTATAATTATCATCATATATATATTTAATAGGCATTTACTTACTCCAATAATTGTCTGAGATCTAATTATAACAGCAAGGTAATTCTCACAGCTGTTCTATAGTGTAGGGAAGTATCACTGTCATCTTTGTTTCACGGATGCTCCAGTACAAGCATGGAGTATTGCCTAAGTAACTTGACAGTATTAAAGAGTTTCAAGCCAAATACTGAATTTTTCTAATGTGTATAAGGTGCAAGTCTAGAGCTAACCAGACAACTGAACTTCTTTGTGGAGGAGAAAAAGGCATGGCACAAGAAGGATTTCTATTTTATTTTTGCTCTAAAATGTCCAAGTGTATTCTATCTTTTCTCTTTTAGCCTCAGTTAAATCCCACCTATGTCTTATCCATCTGAAATAAAGAGATCAAGTAGAGCAGATCCTGAACAAGAAGTTCTTCTGAATAGGCCCCAAGGCAGGACTCTCCGGGGTATCTGAAATAGCTGTGTTCATTAGTAAACATGAAAATCATGATGGTAACTATATTTTCAAGTTCATCCTATTCAATGACTAAAGGTGGTTATGTAGTTAAATTTGATAAAGAAAATGCAAATGTAAACTAAGACTTTATACAAATAGTATGAACAGATTTTGACCTAATTTTTTAAACCATTCGATAAAAGTTATTTCAAAGAGAAAAACACCAATATTTGGTTGTTTTAAAATCCTAATTATTTCTCATAGATATTAAGGCAGATAGAACCTAAATGAAAATATAGTAACAATAACAAAATTGTTTACTGGTTATCAACTTCCTCCAGATGTGCTTCTTGGTCTGCTTCTTACAGAACTTTTTAAAGTTCTTTTATATCGTTCAATCGATACATTCTTTATTAAAGTTTACCAATTAGATTGTGAGGTAATAGCATATAAATGATAACTGACATTTTATATATAACCCTAGTTCCAGTTATAAATGTCAATCATTAGTACAATCACTATTATTCATTGTCAGCAAATTAGTCAAGTTATAGAAATTCACACATATGTGGTTAAGCATAAATAAGACAGCTTTTCAAAAAAAGCAGTCAGGCAAGATGAGGCGTGATCAAAATATATAGGTAAGCGAACATTAAAAGAAAAGTTGTTACACTAAAAGACACATTGCCATTTGTCCCCCTCAAAATACTGCCCTTCACATCCAACACACAAATCCTGTCTTTTTTTTTTTATTAGTACATGTTCGCAATGCATGTTTACATTCTTTGTGTGGAGTTGCTACATGTAAGTAACACATCTTTGTCCCTTTTTTCCATCCCGTTTTGTTCCCCTCCTTCCCTCCTAACTTCTTCTCTTGATCCCCTTCTCATTTGAGAAATATCTATCTCCCTACTTTTTATTTATATATTTTATTTTGTTTTTATTTTAATTTGGGTTTCTCATATAAAAGAAACCATAAAACATTTAAGCTTGTGTATCTGATATATTTCACTTGACATTATGGTCTCAAGGTGCATCCATTTTCCTAAAATGACTCAAGTTTAACTTTCTTTATCGTATGATAAACGAAAAACTACATGGAGTGCTCCTGCCAAAAAGGAAGGCTAGTAAAACAATGTTGTGTCCTCAGCCTCCTTATTCACAGTGTCTGGCACCCTGGGACTTCTGACTCTTCCTCAAGTCAAAATGAAAGGTAAACATTTTGAGTGGATTCAGAGGATTGAAGCAGCCCTGACGATGTAACTAAAGACACTCACAAAAGAGGACTTCCAAAATTGCTTTAGAAAATAGTGACTATGATGGCATAAATGTTTTCAGACTAAGGGGGAATATTTTGAAGGGGATTAATGTTAACGTATTTCATCTTATAATAAATTGTTTTTAATTTAAACATTCACCAGATGAATGCATTATATGAAATTATAGCAAAAGCTTAGTTATCACTCATCAAATTTCTACCATTAATTAAGGCATTATTTTTAATTTGAAATTTTTCTACTGACATGAATTTCTATACTCTTTATATACAACACTCACACAACATATTCAATTAGATTTCTCAAAAATACTAATCTCTTTGTTGTTTCATTTTATCACATGACTCACAATAATAATTTGTGTTATAGTTTGATATCTTTTTCTTTTTTTCTTTTTTTTTTTTTTTTGAGACAGGGTTTCACTATGTAGTTCAGGCTGGCCTTGAATGCACTTTGTAGCCCAGACTGGCCTTGAACTCACAATGATTCTCCTGCCTAAGCCTCCCGAGTAATGGGATTACAGGCATGTGCCACCACTCCTGGCTATAGTTTGATATCTAAAAGAAATTATATTACTCAATTTTATATATTCTTGGATATTTACTCTATTTTTCAGGAATAAAAAACAAGTAGAATTGAAATATTGTTTTGAATAAAATTAATGAGTAAACCAATTAAGTAATGCTTAATGTCATTAATTTTAAAATTGCTTCATTTCTTAGAGTAAGTTATGATTTCTCATTAATGGTAAGCTTTTGACAAATTTTTCAATGAAACTTTGTGGTATCCCTGATAGCATTATCTATATATTTTTTGATGTAATTTTGACTTTGCTAGGATACATACAGTAATTGTGGATAGTATATTGCTATATATGCAAACCAACAGGCTAGTTACTCCATTCTTGTTTTTTCCTGAGCTACAGGTAAAAATCATGGTGAATAAACATTATGAACATTAGTCACTCATCTGTATGTATCAGGGTCAATGTGGAAGTATGCTACATACAGTATATAAGTAAGGCATCATGGCATATTAATATTTCATTAGCAGAAAACTGAAAGGACGAGTTACAGTATGTTTATGCAGCAATGCTGGTGAGTTATGGGCTAGTATTAGGATTCTAAACATTCAATGCTGTACTAATAAAAACAGATAAAGCAACAGATGGAAAATATCATAAATTTTAATGTTATAAAGATACATTATAATTGTTTTGTTATCATGCTAAGTAGAACATAATAAGAATTGTATATACAGATGGTGATACTACAACTAATGAAATTATGATAATAATGATAGATACCATTATTGTAAAATTTGTTTTAGAGCATAATATCTCATAATCATTCTGAACATTTTAGAATATTTAATTTTTAGTATAACGCTGCAGGATGAGTTCTATCTTAGCTTACATATTGTGAATGCATAAAATACACTTTAGAGTAACTAAGCAAATGTCTTAATCTACATTGAAATCCCAGTCAGTTTGACTCCAAATCATATGTGCTTCACCATTTCTCACTATGTAAAATACTGATCTAAAAAGCATAGGAGTAAAATGTTGCTTTTATTCACCATTACAAAAGAGACATTTGTTGCAAATGAAGTCTGAAGATAATCTGGAGAATAATTGTATTGTGAGGAAAGGCCATTGTTTCGTTCTGTTCAGGCCTTTTACTGGGTATGGCCTCCCCACATTTTGGAGGCCAAACTACTTTATTCAGAATCGACTGAATTAAATGTTAATCTTATACAAATCACTGTCACATAAATACCCATCACACGTTTGACTACTATTTAAGCACACTAACTCAGTTGAATATAAACAAAATAGTTGTCATCACAATAGTAGCACCCATACATAACTTCTTAAAGCAAGGCAAGATAATAAATACTATGCTTCTATTAATATGATATGACTTTCCTGATTGTAACAAAAAAATACTATCCCATTCCCCAGAAAAGGATATATATTCTTTGGATAATATTTATTCTTTGTGGTATCTCATAAAACAAATGCTATGATGTAAAGTTAACAATAGTTAAATGCTATGATATAAAATTAGCAACTCTTCCATTACATGGCAAAGAGAAAAGGGAGGGCAACAATCTAAAACATTTGCTTTGTACTCAAACATATTCATAACATAATAAAAGAGAAATATTCATGAGCTACGTTGTTCAATTACATTCTTGTAATTGGATACGAGTATTCAAAACTACTTTCTACTAGCCATTCTGTGTTTTCCTTGCCCCAGCGAAGCACATCAGATGATCACAGTTCTTTACTTTCAAGAAAATTATTAGTACAATACATGTAATGATAAGTAATAATTACATTTATCTTAGGGAATGGTACACATACAGATGGTATCTTCATACTTTGTACTCCTCCTTTCCTCCTCTGCCATCTCCTTTCCCTCTTTCTCAGATCTCCTTCCATGAGTCTACCTCATTTCCTACCATCTCTCTTTTATTTTGCTCTTTAAATTATTTTATTTTATGTTTCTCATATAGGAGAAACTATATGATATTTAACCTTCCATGTCTTACTCATTTCATTTAACATTATGGTCTTAAGATCCATTCATTTTCCTACAAATGCCTCAAATTTTCTTTCTTTATGTCTGAGTAGTACTCCATTGTGTATGTATACCACATTTTCTTTATCAGTTCATCTCGTAATGGGCATATAGGTCACTTCCATAACTTAGCTCTTATGAGTTATGCTGCTATAAACATAGGTGTGCATGCATAACTGTAATATGATGACATTTACTCTCTTTGGAAGATACCCAGAAGAGGTATAGCTATGTCAAATGGAATTTCTAAGATCACATTTTTTGAAGAATTTCAATACTGCTTTTTCATAGTTGTACTAGTTTACATTCCCACCAGCAATGCAGAAGGATTCCTTTTTCCACACAAACATTTCAGTATTTGTTGTTTTATGAGTCCTTGGTAAAAGGCATTTTACTGGAGTTAGATGGAATTTCAGAACTGTTTTTTGATTTGCGTTTCTGAAATGGACAAGGATGCTAAATATTTTTTCATGTACTTATTGGCCATTTGCCCTCTTTATCCTGAGAAATTTCTATTCATTTAAATTGTCCACTTTTGATTGGATCTTTTATTTTGGGAGTTTTATTTGTTTGATTTCTTTCTGTATTCTAAATATGAGTCCTCTCTCCAAGGAGGACCTGGCAATATTTTCCGTATTATGCAAGTTGTCTTTTCACTATTGGCTTTTTCTCTTGTAGTTCAGAAGATTTTTCTTCAATATAATCCCATTTGTTGAATCATTTTTTTCATTTGTAGAATCTTGGTATTATAACTTGTACAATTTGGGTTCTTTCCCTGGAGGAATTACCCAAACCCTCATTCTTGTCTTAACCATATTGTTGTTGTTTTTCATTGACTTTAATTGCAGAGCATGATAATCCAAATAGATGCTCTAAGGAATCTTCTAAATTCCACACATTGATTCTTACCTTAATTGTGGAGTAAAAGTGTAATCTCCCTTTAATATTTATAATTATTATCTGGTTATTTATAATAACCAGAGGCAGCTGTTGATTCAGAGCTTTAGGAAACACCTTGCTTGGGTGACTGGCTCTCTTAACTTCCATTTCAGTGCAGTTATAGTCATGTCTCTTGTTGGAAGAATTTCTGTCTTTGAAACTAACACATGTAGGCTAGGAGAGTATAAAGTCACAGGGGTAGGAAGCAAACTTTTTTTTTTCAAGAGGGCTTCTATGGGTAACAGTGAGCAGTGCTACTCTTATTTACACCCACTGATTCCAAGACCCAGGTAGCCTGCCTGTGGTAGAAACAGGACCATATTTATGCCAAGTCAGAGCATATACACGAAGCCTCCTGCAGAAAAGTACCCCAGCCCTGAGAGGTATTGCCCCCCAAATTGTGCTGTAATTATGTCATCAAAAAGCCCTTCCATCATTCTGTTAAGCCAACTACTTTGGGATAGTACAACATAGAAAGACTAATGAATTTCATGAACAAGGTCCCACTGGTGGCATTTCATTTGTTGTGAAGTGAGTTTCTTCATAAGAATCAATGCTGTTTGCAAAACAATAATGAGACATAAGATATTTTGTAAGTTTTTAGTAAGTTTCAATTTTGGCAGATTCATTGTCTGCCAGAAAGGAAAATCCACACCTAAAGTAATTGTCTGTCACAGCCTTTTCTGTGATGTGAGTATCCAGTGAAATCAAATGGGTCCAGGTACCCTCCTGATCAGCCAGGCAATGGTGCCGCATTAAGAATTCAGTGTTGGGGGCCAGTGAGTTGGCTCAGCGGCATAAGCGCCTGCCTTGCAAGCGTGAGGGCCCGAGTTCTACTCCCGGATCCCACATACGAAAAAAAAAGGGGCCGGTGATATCGCTCAGCAGCACGGGTGCCTGTTGGCGCGCGAGGTCCTGAGGTCGACCCCTGGCACCCACAAAAAAAAAAAAAAAAAACAAAGAATTCAGTGTTGGTTTCTGCTACTTTCAGATTACGTACTCAGCAACAGCTGTAGCCACGTCAGCTTTCATAAACTGAAGCTCATATTGCCGAACCTATGTATAACCTTCACCCCTGCCACCACAGTCATCTTATGTGCCCACTGGGTGATGACAGGCATGGCTGGGGAAAGAGCCTAAATGCCGTCCACAGAACAAGCCATGTTACTCATTTGATCATTAAAATCTTCCGTTAAAATAGATCTTTATTGAACATTCATCTAAACGCATATCGTTATGCTTATTCTCACCCAAAAAGGTCTAATGCATATACCCTTTCTGCAAATAGCACTTTTATCAATTTTCCAAACACATTCCTTTCAAGTTCCTGGCCATCCAGCTAAACTGTTGGTCAAGCCCTGATCAGTACATAATTACATGACTGGTCATTATTCCTTCATGTAAAACGAAACAAGTAGACTGCTTGATGCCATGCCCACTAGGAAGTGTTCCCTTTGCATGTGTTCTTTCATTTAGGGATATTCCAGAGAAGTGCTACAGTGCTACAGCTGTCTATTTTCAGTTGTAATGTATATATTGTGCAAATCTATCTGTAAAAAAGGTCCACATTTTCCTTTTCATAGCCACACTATCCATACATAGCAGCTCATGAGGATATACATACAGGCTGGGAGAAAGAGGACAGTGTATCTGAAGTAGAGTCTACAGGCATTAGGGTACTTTTACATGAAAGTTGGGCTTTCAGGGCCTATATAATCCCTGTATCTTTTTTTTATGGTGGGTACCGGGGGTCGAACTCAGGACCTCGCACACCAGCAGGCACCCGTGCACTGAGCGATATCACCGGCCCTTTTTTCATATGTAGGTACCGGGAGTCGAACTCAGGACCTTGCGCTTGCCAGGAAGGTGCTTACGCTGCTGAGCTATCTCACCAGACCCCCTGTATCTTATATACCACTTTCATTACAGTGGGAGAGGAAAGCAGAAGGAGAAGGAAAGAAGGAGAGAGACAGATACAAAAGGAAAGAGAAAAATATATTATGCAATAATTCAGTAAAGTTGGGCCACACATGTATGACAGGGTACTATAGGATATAATGGAGCTAAGAAAAGCCCTATCATTTAGTGACATTGTATAAATATATGCCATACAATTATGTACAATACTCATAATAATAATAAACAATGGTGTTAACCTTTTTATGAATTTACCATATTATAGTTTCAGGGGTATTTTGGAATTGATTCCTTCTACTCATTAAAGTAGCAAAATGCCATATGCCATGATGTGTTAAATGATTGATGCTATGCCCACCAGGAAATTTTCCCTTTGCAAATGTTTACCATAAGGGTTTGAGTAAATACATTCTATGACAACAAAGTATGACTGATTTCTCAGGGTATATCCCCTTCATAAACAACATATGAAGATAAATATCTTTGTATACCTTTTAGAACTACTGACACACAATTATTGTACATGGCACCATGTTCTTGTCAAGTAAATGGGCTTCTATCTAGTTTATTGTATTAAATAAATGTGCAACCTTGGAAAAATTGGTGTCTTTTCATGTTTTCTATATTAAAAACATATTATTTAAAAGGCAGGTTTTCACCTAGTTTTATACAAATTACAGCATAAATATTAATGATTACTATATCTTTCTATTTTACAATATGATCTAAATTACTATAATTTAGGCCTCAAACTCATATTGAGAAAAATGGTTTGCCTTCTCTAGATTATAGGTAGGAGAAACTGAAGTTCATAGAAATTAAGTTAATTGCCAGTACTTTCACTTATCCTAGTAGAGTAGTAAGAAAAGCTGAACTATGCCCTAATCCTTAACTGGAATACCACTAAGGAAATACATAAACTAATAATGTGTAGGAATTGAATTCACAAGTCTGCATCTTAATTTCCAAGCTTGAGTGAAGGAGCTAAGTTTAATGATGCTAGATGTCCTGTTTATGCTAACCTTGCTTTATTTGGAAAAATGTGTACGTTATCCCTGCTATGAACCAAGAACAATGTGGCAAGCTTTTTTCCTTAGAGCTGTCTTTTAGCAAAGGAAGATTTACTGGGGCATAACTTATAAATATGTATTGTCTAAATCGAAATTTTGACAAACAATTCTCTAGAGGGACATTTTTGCTGTAACTTCCTAACCCCAAAAATCAATGCTGCTCCCACTTACTTCATTTATAACTGGTGAAATTTCAGGTTGATTTGGAGATCCAATTTATTCTTTGATAATTAAGTAAATGGAAATCAGAAACATTGGTAGTTTTGTTTTGCTAGAAGATTTGTTTCATCAAGACTTGTTTGGAAAAAACACTACTAACTTGCCTTGG
This sequence comes from Erethizon dorsatum, assembly GCA_028451465.1. Taxonomy (NCBI): domain Eukaryota; kingdom Metazoa; phylum Chordata; class Mammalia; order Rodentia; family Erethizontidae; genus Erethizon; species Erethizon dorsatum. Next base: position 17,535,271 of record CM051824.1, read on the forward strand.
AATACAAATAATTTTTTTCTTTTTTTGTTTGAGACAGGGTCTTGCTATGTACTTCAGGTTGGCCTTGAACTCAGGGTGATCAGCCTGGCTCAGCTTCCCAGGTGCTGGGATTACAGGTGTCCACCACCAGGTCTGGAATACAAATAATTTTCGCACATATCTTTCATTTGTAGATAATAGTTGAGAGTTCCAAACTAGTTAAGTTTTTCAAAATAAATCAAATGGTGATCAATTTAATAGCATAACATTCAACTGAAATGACAATAGGAAACTATTTGTATTGCAAAGCTTCATTGATTACACAGGACAGAAATAAAATTTAAAAGGCAATTTTTCCACTATCATTCACCAAGTTAGTTTTGTATTGCTAGATCACTCTTATGGTTTTCTACCTACCACCTAAATTTTGTTATTCCTCAAGTGTCTACTTTTGAACCTCATTGCACCTTATGTTTTCATCTACACATCTATGGTTTTGCCTATCACCTCCTTCTGATACTGTCTTTAGTTTTGTTAAATATGCAGAGATTGATGTTTGAATTCCAATGCTAATATCGAGCTGAATACTTAGCAAATTTACCTAAAATTTTCATTCACATTAAGCCAATCAAAAATTCCAGAATTTTTGTCATAAAACTAATATTTATTAAATATTTTTGATAAGTTATTATAATGTGGTTACAGACTTTATACAGCTTGTGTTTGAATCTTGGTTTATTGGGCAAATAAATAAAACACTTTTCTGTTTTTGGTCACACATGTAAAACGGTAATAGAATAATAGCTAAAGTTCAATTATATGCATAAACAGTGTCTGGCAAATTTTGAAGTATTCAGTAACTTTTTCTATTATGGTTAAATGCATATATATAAGATATATATTCCGTACTATAATCTTATTACATAGACAGTATCATTTTTATTTAGTAATTGAAATTTTGAGCACTTTGATAATTTAGGATTCAGTTTCTGCGAATTATATATTTGTCCTTCAATTCCCTGTCTCTCCAATTATCTTGCCACTATAATCTGTTGACTGTGTAACCTAGCCTAGGTGCCTTCATTTTTTAATTTTATTGGCTTTACACAAATTTTTTTTTCTATATATCTCTTCATCTATGTCATGGCTCTACCCACAATTTATTATCTTATTTCTTTCCCATATGATTCAACAATTATCAAAATTAGTTTCTGTTATTTTCTTTTTTCTCTAATCATTCTCTTACTTGCCAGTTTATCTTTGGAAAAGTCAAAGAAACCATGCTATTTCTACACTTCAATAACTAAAATTATTCCCAGTTCATCAAATTTAGCCCCAAATTATTCATACATTATTAGATGATATCTATGTATAAATCTGCCCTTTCTAATGTTTTCAAATCAAACATTTTCTTAATCAAAAATATTACAATTTAGCTACAATATATATATTTCATTTTCTAAATGTCTATGAATCTATAAATACTCTTTCCTTCCTGTATCTTGTTTTCTTCTTTAATATAATTTAAATATATTTTTGTCTCCTTTATCTTTCTCTGAGCTCTTTTACCTTTTCTCTATCTGCTATGAACTTTAATTAGACATTTTATACTACTATGCATAGTTTTGTGTCACTTAAAAAGTGGATGCATTCTGAGAAGTGCACTGCTAAGAAAAATTTTTATTGTGCAAACATCATAGTTTGTATTTAAACAAACTTAGCACCACTGCACACCTAGATATATGATATATCTTATAGCTCTGATGCTACAAACATGTAAAACACATAATTACATTGAACACTGTAGGCAACACAAGGATACATATCTGTGTATCTACACATGAAAATACAGTAAAAATATCATAAAACATAAACAACTTACACTCCCATGGGGAGATTGCCATGCATGGAACTTGGAGAACTAAAGTCACTCTAGTGGGTCTGTATGAGAACACCTAGGGCTTTAGTGAATACTACTTTAGGCTTTGTAAACAATGTATACTTAAGCTACACAAAATTTATTGAAAAACTTATTCTTTAATAATAAATCAATCTTAGGTGTCTTTTTTCTTCGTATTTGTGCCTTCATTATTGTTTGGAGGTTATTGACTGTTTTATAATAATGCTTGGCTTAAAAAACTAACATTGTATGGCTATATAAAAGAACTTTCTCTTTTCTATTCGATAAGGTTTTTTCTATTTGTTTATTTAATTTTACTTCTTATAGCGAGACCCTGTCTTAAAAAAAAAAAAAAAACAACCAAAAAACCAAAAACCAAAAACCAAAAACAAAAAAACAAATTTTACTTTTTAAATGTGCTTGTTATACACTAAAGCACAAACACACATATATGCATAGTATGCGTCTACACAGGGTCGTGGTCATCAGTATCGCTGTCTTCCATATCTACGTCCTGTCCACCTGGGTGTGCTTGAGACAATTACACGCTTGCTGCTGTCATCTCTTACGACGAGAATGTCTTTTTCTGAAATACTAGGTCCTGCCTAAAGCTGTTTCATGACTTAATATTTTTTATGAGTAGAAGGCATACACACTAAATCAGTGATAAAATCATAGTAATTATATAAATCAACAACACAATCAATTATTGTCACTTTGAAGTATTATGTACTGAACTTAAATGTACATGCTATACATTTATATGCATAGCAAATCAGTAGGTTTCTGCTTAATACCAATATCACCACAAATAAATAAGTAAGCATTATGAAGGCCATATTGTCATTGGGTGATAGGAATTTTTCAGGTCCATTATAATCTTATGCGGCCACCACATATACGGTCTCTGGTTGACTGAAATAAGTGTATAATTGCAGTTTTTTATTTATCAATTTCCTAACAAGAGGGACTCATACGTGCAAAACCTCATCTTTCTGTTGCATTCTGAGTGACTGTTACGTTATCTTAAAATAATAAATATTTACTAATGCAATAAAATAATTACCACATGTTGACCAACAGAAATTGTTACTCGATAAGTTTTTGCTTCTTCTTTTATTTGTCATGATACAATACTTGGTTATTTTTTATTTTTATTTTTCCCTCACTGCCTATAACATTGGTTTCCAGAAATTGAAATTTATGGAAAAGCAAATTGACAAATAATAATTTCAGTGACTGTCATAAATTTACAAAAGTTTCCCTGACAGAACAAACTAGGTTATATTACATTATCAAAAACATAATCTCATTTTTTTAAATCAAGGACACATTACAGGATTTATATGGATTAGTGGTATAACTTCTCCCCACATAGTCTTCAATACTTGTAAAGTCACCACTTGTACGTTGCTTTTTTGATTAACAAAAGAGACCTGGGAAACTGAGCACTGTTGATTTAAATTTTCTTCTTTTACCTAAAATGGCACTTGCCATTTTATATTCATTTGGTTGACCAGAAATACTTACTCGCCATCTCTCACTTGAAAGCTGGATATCACTGTATTTGTGCTAGAGTGCAGTCTGAAATTGTCAAGTTAGCACTACTGTGTATATAATCCAAGTAATATTTTGAGTTCAGTTAGTCACAATTGTCCAATTGCTTTGGCCAGCCTTATGGAATATGTTCTACTTATTGGATCTAGTACAGATTACTATATTTTGAATTTTATGGGACACTACATTCTCAATATATAATCCTGGAAATTTATATATGGCTATAAAACTTTTAATTTTTCAGTAGAAAATATGTTTCTCTATTAATATATTTTCAAGAAAATAATACTTTACGACACGAAGTAGGGTACAGTAGTTACAAAATGTGGTACAGCCAACTCCTACTTCCAATCTGAAATTTTGCTTCCAACATTTTCGGTTACCTACAGCCACCTTCAGTCTGAATATATTAAAAAGGAAAATTCCATATATGTGTTTTACATTGCATGCACTGTAATTCTGTGTATTACTATAGAATTTCATGCTATCCTGCGCCATTCCCCTAGGACAGGTCACAAATCACCCCTTTTTCCAGTGTACCCAGATGGATATACTACTTGTCTCTAGTGACTTAGCTATCTTAGTTTGTCCAGCTGTAAAGTATCGCAGCACTGGTATACAAGTCACTGTTATGTACCAGCCTAATGCTACATCCCGATTCCTACACCATTCACTTCACTTGATCTCATTACTTCCTCACTGAACTATCTCCTATTATCACACAAAGATGAGTGTAGTACAATAATATAGGGTGGTACCTCAGCTTATGAACTTAATGTGGTTTAAGATTTGGGGGAAGACCGCTCCATTTGTGTTTGTGTGGGGAAGATGGCCATGGTTGTGTTTGTCACCCAATATGGAGTTTGCAAATGGAATCAAAATTTTGCCTAACACTTTTGTTTGCGAACCAAATTGTTTGCAAACAGAGGCCTTAGTGAACTAAGTTATTACGGTAATTTAACAATATTGTAATCACACTAAATAGAAAGTCAGCAAATTTGAGCTTTAGTGGCAGAGAATGTTTAAACCTTAGATAAGATAACTTAAAATATGTTAAACAGGTGTTTCTCATACTTATTCTGAATTACTTTACCTTCCCCTAGAAACATTACAAGAGCATTCTTACTTTATCTTGTCCATTAGAATGTTATAATTTTACTAACTGCAACTGTCACTCTTCAGTTTAGTCATGTTTTTTATTCATTTAATCAGTTTTATCTCTCAGAGAGATATTGTAGGTAGTCTAGCATGTGTCAGGCACTGACATAGTAATTTCCAGAAAAAAATAAGGTCCCTTAAATTCCATCCTTTTGTTACAGTCTAGTATCATGAAGCTCATCTAGCCGGAACTATTTTATGAAAATCTTCTGTGACCAATTCTGATTTTATATTTCTGTCCACTTGCTAGGAAATCACCTGTTGAAGACAACTAGTGTGTCAATAATCATACTGTTTAAAAAGTGGCCTGCATAATACAACCATGGGCATAGTAGTTACTCAATTAAAAGTAATTGATGAATTTTAATAAGGAATTTCCTGAATTCCCAGGAAACCCTGCATTTTGGTGACATAATCTGATACGCACTCATAGAAACATGAAGACATTCCTACCCCAAGTGTTCATCTATGAAAATACACTCAGATGATATGAATTTGGTTTCCTCAATACAGATGAGAGAATAAGCTTTTAATTAATGTTGCAAACTATTTCCTGAACATAAAGACACAGAATTCGAAAAGTTAAATATTTTATGGCAAAGAGCCCTTTAGAAGGAAAATGGTAGTTTAGCATAAAAAACACTCATTTTTGAAAAATAACATAGATACTGCAATTTTCCATTTTCCAGCCTTTCTTAATAAAAAATTCATTTCAAACTATAAACAATATCCATAATATTTCCATAATTAAAGGATAGTTAAGCTAATATACTAAATATATTATTTAAATATTTATTCAATAAAATCTACAAAACCTACATGCATTATGATTTAAAATTTTCTGGTGCAGTCTGAATTGTTTTGCAGATGAATGCCTATTTTCAAAGCTGATTTCATTAGTAATTTCCTTCTTCTAATGACTGTGTAATTAAACCATAATGGTAAATGTAGGTTTATGTATATTCATAGGGAATTCATTACAACAAAACAAACCATAATTAACTACAAACGTAAGGTGCATTTTAATTTATATAGAGCTTTATTCCATACAATTTATTATTGTTTGTTAAAAAATAGAGCAAAGTAATAAATATTAACTTCTTATTCTAATGGGACATCCAACCAAAACCTTCTTTTTCTTGTTTACTCTGGTTATACTGTAATTTTTAGTAAGTATAATTAAGTTAATTTATTTGCTTCCTAATATTGTATTTGTTAGAATAACAGGGCAGAGACAATTATGACACTACCATTTATAGCACAAATAAATTTTAGATTGGAGTGAAAAAATACTGTAGATATAAATTTATAAATTTGTATATGACCCTGTAAAGTTTGATTCTAAATCTCAACTGATTTCCTTTCAACTAACATTTAAAGAACCGGTATTGTGTGTCTTTAACAACAAATTTCCTTTGTCCTTACGAAAAATTTATCACCATTTCTGTGACATAATCTTTTGAAATTCACATTGTATAACAGAATAGCTAAAAATCATGTCCCATATATTTGCTTAATCACACATGCTTAAATGCAACCAGTTTATTCTTTAAATAAAAACAAATGCACAAAATTATATTATTTCCTTAAAATATTTTTGTAGAAACAGAAGATGTACATCTCTCAAAAATATGCCCATTTTATTAATTCAGATACTGCACATTTAAATTGCACAATCTCCTATCAGTTTGTGGATGGCCTGAAAAAGGCTCAGTTACTTGGAACTGGGTTGGATAAGGTAGTCAGTTTCTGAATTGCTCTCTCTATACATGTCCATGGTTATCTTACACATTTAATTTATTCATCTAATCATTCATTTAAAAACATGTGTTCCATAAGATATATTAGCCTGAGACAAATTTTCCAGCATTAAAACAAAATAAAGGGCCGGTGAGATGGCTCAGCGGCGTAAGCACCTGCCTGGCAAGCGCGAGGGCCCGAGTTAGACTCCCAGAACCACATACAGAAAAAGGGCCGGTGATATCGCTCAGCAGCATGGGCGCCTGCTGGCGCGCGAGGTCCTGAGGTCGACCCCCGGTACCCACAAAAAAATAATAAATAAATAAATAAATAAAAATTTTAACACTTTATTAGAGAGATCTCATTATCTCTGCTTAAACACAGGTTATGGTTTCTATCACAGGCATCTAAATAAAAACTGAGCTGGCTATAAGAACCCCTGAAATAGGGCAGTAACATTATTAGGAGACATTTGGATTTTTTGAGTTTCTTGAATGCCCCAGGCACAAGTATGATTCTCTAATATCACTCCCTAAAGTCACAGCTCCCCTGCCAAGGGTTAGTAATGAATAGGTTTACTAATTAGATGTTAACTCAGCTGGTGGAGCTGCTCAGAATAATGAATCTATAGACATCATTGGCCCTGAGGAGGATATGGAAATCTTGGACATGTTAGGTGACATATATAGGATCTTTTCAAAGAAAGAAAATCTTTTCCTTAGAGGATCAATGAATAAGATTAATGATGGCCTCAATGATTATGAAGAAAAGAGTAGTAAGAGTCATAATATCCCCATTCAAATACACTGAACACAGCATTTTTAATTGCATCAGTGTGTGTGCGTGTGTTGACTATTGCTTCCAACAAGCAGCTACAATTATTAATGTCATAATAGACACACAGATAAATGGAGTCATATTGAAGCTGGAGGTTTCAAATATGTAGGTGTGTGAAGTGATAGACAAGTAGAGAAGGGGACGGATGTATAGATAATGGGACATAGACAGAGGTATATATTGATATATAGATAGAATAGGAAGCAACATTTAAACTGATTTTGTAAAGATGATTCATCATCTAGAATGTGGAGACTTATTGAAGTTCACCAAAAGCAAAGGGAAGAATGGAAACAATGTCTTTCATACATTTGAGAAAACTCAATACAGTTAATACTTGAAAACATGTTTCAGGGACAATGGTATTCCTAAGGGTAAAAAAATTGAGTGGAGTCATGCTATAGTTTGGATCTTAAAGGTCACACAATGGCCCATGTATTCAAGGCTGTCTCCATCCTGTGGCACATTGGAAGGTGGTGAAAACTTCAGGAGTTGTGGGCTGATGGAAGGGTGCTAGGGATTCAGGATGGGCCCTTGCATGGTTAAGTGGTACCCTGGTTGATCCCTCTCTCTTTGATTTTCTGACCACTGAGAGGAGAATAGTTTTGCTTTCTATATGCCCCCCAACATCATGTTCTGCCTCACCTCAGGCACAAAAACAGCTGAGCCAACCTAACATAATCTGAAACAAAGAACCAAAATAAATTTTTTCATTCAAGTATTTGCCACAGTGACAGGAAGCTAACATAATCATAATGAAAAAGACGTCACAGTGAAACTTAATATATTTTTGGTGTTTATCTACAGGACATTTGTTCATTTTACTTAGGTTCATACAGAGAAAAAGTAGTCCTGTTTATCTGAACAGTTTGAAAAAATGTGTACCAGTATCCATAATAAGAATATTATCTAGGGCCGGTGAGATGGCTCAGCGGCTTAAGCGCCTGCCTGACAAGCGTGAGGGCCTGAGTTCAACTCCCGGATCCCACATACGAAAAAGGGGCCGGTGATATCGCTCAGCGGCACGGGTGCCTGCTGGCGCACGAGGTCCTGAGGTCGACCCCCTGGTACCCACAAAAAAAAAAAAAAAAAAAAAGAATATTATCTAAAATGTTTGCTTGCGTCCCTTTCAAATCAATTGAATTCCCCTACCATGAGGACTTAGTGACAACTAATATGCTTTTTGTCCATATAATTTTGCCTTTAGTGATTATAACATAAATGGATTGATATATCTGTAACTACTCGTGTCTGAGACTTTTCAACATCCACTTATACTTTTTCACCCAATTCACCTTCAAGCATGCACCACTAAAAACAAGAGCAGATACAGAAAAAAATAACTTTGCCATCAGTCATCAGTTAGTGACAGGAGGATAAAAATAAGCTATTATAAATGACAAGTAATGAAACTAAATTAAGAAGCTGAAGAATATCTAGTTGCTCTCAAAAATGTGTAGCCACTAGAAAATCTGATAAACACATTAAAAGACTAATTATTTTGTGTTTCTTGCACAAGGCTTATTACGTACAATTATTGTGAAAAAATTATTAGAAATTTTTAAAAATGTAGAAATCAGCATCTATATTGTTATGTATTACAGTGACATCCTGTTTTCCACAAGGAATTCATTCTAGGGACCCCTATATATACCATACTTGTAGAAGATCAAATCTCTTGAATAACATGGCAGAGCATTTTTGCATAAACTATGCAATTTTCTCATATAATTTAAGTGATGACTATATTAAATTTTTATTACAGTGAAAGGGATATGTAAATAATTGTTATACTGTATTGTTTGTAGTTATAGCAAATGAGTCTGTACATACAAACTGCATCTAAAATTTTTAAAAATATTGTTGATACACAATTGATTGCATTTCTTAAGTGTATAATTGATGGATACGGTTTCTAATTTAAGTGATCACCAAGAGATGGATTTTATGTTGTCTTATTCTCATATATTTTGGGCTCCATATTTTTCTTCAAAATTCATTAAGAAATGCAATTGCAAGGACAGCTCTCTGATCTTTGCGGTCCAAGTTATCTGTAGGCATTTTATCCATTTTCCAAAAGAGAGCTGTAGTTTATAAATAGAAAAATTCTCTGAGAATTGGGTATTTTAGTGATGGATATTTATAGTGCAGATGAGAGAGAGGGAGAATAGCAAGGGGTATCCATTGCTTCTTATAGTATTCTTAATATATGTGGTCATCTATTCCTTGGAAAAATAAATCAAGCATGAGTTGACCACAAGGCCTGAAGCTGACCTATAAAAGCTTGGAGAAGGTTCCCTCTATAGGATAAACACTGTACTTAAAATATAAAATCTAATTTGATGGTTAATCTTTTCACATTTCAGCCAGTTACTTGCTTTCATTCTGTGGAGTTTCTCAAATTCAAGTACTGTTGTAATCCCAGCATTCCAGTCACAGCAAGACCACCCCCCCCCCGCCCCAGGACATGCTCTCTAAGTCTGCTGATAGCATAAGAAATGGAGGTATTCTGAGGCACAGAAGAAAGAAATGTAATGCTTTCGTCCGAATTAGCTAAAAGGTGTATATATTAAAAAGTTTTAACATGTTAATTTTTTTAATGAGTAAAGGAGAAAAGTGGAAAGTAAGTGCATGCGGAAATGGTTAGTATTCATAATAAATTCCTTAGATTGATAGGACTGCATACAATTGATCTTTGTGTCTTCGATATTTATAAATTTTCATTTAGTTTAATATATATATGATATTTATATAAACACATAACTACAAACATTGAATCTGCTTTTATGCTACTGTTAACATACAATTTTATAAGGAGAAAAAATGTTGAGTTTCCTCAAAGAATCTCTAACTTTTTGGAAAATGACTAGGTATCTTCAATCACATTATATTTGAAAACCACATCACAAATTTGGGATACAACCACACTTGAGACATTAAGACATACTACGAATCATAACTATATCTTATGTTTTTAATTACATTTAGTTCAACCTATGAACACTTGCTGGGTTTTGAGAGATGGACCGAAATGGGAGGATGTAGAATGTAAAATGATTTAGAAAGTTAAGGGATACTTGGTTGCCCGAAACACTGCATGCACACAGCACTCCAATATCATCAGTAACAGTCACCAAATAGAGTAAATAAAGCTTCAGTGAATGACAATTTACAAAAATGAAGGGAGGTAAGGTAGGTAAGGAATATGTAATGTCTGATATCCATTTTTGAACACATAAATAGAAATATTAAATATTTTTATACTGCTACTGTTAATATAGATATATACATATATATCTATATTAAAGCTTTTCATTAAAGCTTTTCTGGTATAATTTTGAAAAGGAGGCTGTTCACAAGTAATATTTAAATATAGTACAAATTAGAATCATATTTTAGAGTCCCGAAAAGGATTTTTACCCATCTGTGACTTGTGATAAGGCAAACTCAACAAGTAAATGAGTTCTGAATAATGTCATTTATCATAGTTAGTTGGTTGGTTAGAAGACAGTATTTTTCTCTGTCACGTAAAATGCTTTCCCTTGGAGAGTTGAGTAGTTTTTACATCGGACAATATAGACTTTAAGAGGGACACAACAAAACCACAAAAGAAAGTATTTGCCCTTGACTGTGATTCTCTGGCATATCTTCAGAGGTATAGAAGACAAGGGACAGAAAAAATTTAGAGAGAGGAATCAAATTAGAAATCGGAAATGCCCAGTGGAACTCTGAATGAGCCCACAGATTTGAAACAATTTTGAGAACCAGTAAAAGGAGAAAACACATGACACTTTGAAAATGTAGAATATTAACCCATATTAGAGCCTGTTCCATACACGTTTTTCAATAACAAATTACTGTCTAGAATAATGTTCTGGGGACCTAGAACAAAAACAAAAAATAGAATGTTTTCCACCTGCACTTGTGAGTCAGATAATGAATTGGTAAAAATAAATTAAATTCCATTAAAATCTAATTTTCATGGAGATTGATTTAGTCTTCTGATTTATTGAATAATATTTTCTAAATACCTATTTAGTGCCTGACACATAGCAGGCTGTTAATAAATACTTGATGAATAAATGCATATGATACAGCATAGGAAAAGACATTATATGAATCTCCTGTTGGAAACAATGAATTTGATATCAAAAATCTGGCGAAGAGTCATGAAACATGAGTTTTAAACTGAGTATAACACTGTTAATAGTTGACATAAAGAGATTCATGTAGAGTATTTGTACAAAGTATGTTTCAAATTTGATGAATAATGAAATAATATTTATTGAGGTGAAGCATTCTGTAGAAAAGTAAGGAGAAGATAAAATCTTTAACATAAATTGGGGCAACAAGAAGACTAATCATTTAGATGAGAATATATGCTTCATTCTTTGGGCAATTAGGACCCTCAGAATATTTTGGAAGGAGACAGTCAAGAAAATTGAGAATAGAAAAATCAGACGCTGATGCTGATTGGCATGTTGATTCCACTAAACTTGTTTAACATAAGCTAAGTCCTGGTGGCTGAGATTCACGGACGAGTATCAGGATATCATTTTTAAAGTCTACATCAATTTGGTCTGAGGCGCTTCAGAAATCACTGAATTTCTCAATTAAATCAAGGGTGTCAGGCTGCTAATTCTGGAACCAGAAGATCAAGTTAGAGTGATGGCAGTTAATTGTTATTGATTGGTGTGTAACAGCATTAGTGAATTCCAGAGGGTCTGGCCATTAGCGAGGTATAAAATGATCCAGTGACAACTTGGATTGGTTTTAGATAAAAAGAAATAAAAATTCAGAGGCAGTCAATGAGATTTAAGATGCTTTAGAGAACTGAAGCTCTGCCCTTGATTAAGTTTAACTACCCCGAGAGAAAGGAGATAAATGAACACATATGGGTTGGAAACAGGACAGAAGCAGAGAAAAATGGTGCGAATCACTCACAGTCTGACTTTCTGCTTCTTGATACATGTTTCTGCGACAGTGCAAATAATCTACATTTGTGCAGTTCTATGTGTACATGGCTATATGTGGCTACTGACTGTTTGAAATATAGTGGAATGGAGACCTAATTACAAAATTATATTTATCTTGAATTAACTCAAACTTAGTGTAGTGGCTCCCCCTACAATTCTGGATGGACAAGTCTGAAAACTTCCCTTACCAAAATAAACAAAACTCTGGAAAGTTTCACATGGCTGGCTGTATTGAAAAGGATAGGACAGGTAATGCTGCAATGAAAATATAAATAATAAAAAAAAGGAATTGAAAAGATTTATAATAACAAAGATTTATGTCTCTCATTCTTAGAGAATTTTCCACATCAGGTTCAACCTGGGACCATGGACACAGAGAAATTTCTGTCTCAAATATTGCTAGTTATTATCTTCCAGCAACAGAGAAGCTTGTAAAGCCACATATTCCACTGGTTCTTAAGACTTCCGAATACTACTGATGCATATCTGTGCTGCTTATCTATGTATTGTATGGTACACACTCACACACACATGTGCACACATGCACACACACATTTCTTCTAAGCCAATCACATCCCCACTCCTGAGTTTCACAGAGCAGCAATTTATAACCTTCCTCAGCATGCCACAGAGTATAGCTGAACAACAATACAATCTATTACAGTGAACAAAAAGGACCCAAACAGATTGTCAAATTGTGAATATTTGGTAGCATTTTCTGTCTGTCCTGCCTGGAGCTTGATGCTGTGAATACATCTATGGTAAGCACTGATATCACAATTGAACAAGTCATTTTAATGTCTTTTCTGGTATCATGCTTTCCCAGTTCTGTATATCCTTTTCATTCTTTATTTTTAGTACAAGTACATCTCAGAAAGAACTCCTCAATACTTGAATTGAAATTATTTGACTTTGACACTTTTGTATATAATATAAGCAATGATCTAACAAAACATGGTCATCTGCTATATAGCAACATATCAATAACTGCCACATATATGATGATATCCCCTAATATTTTATTACTTATTGATGTTGTAGCTGATTTGGCTTGTGTCAGTGCACTTTGTGATATTAGCTAAATAACAAAATTGCCCAAAAACATATTTTTCAGAATCTGTCTCATTGTTAAGAAACACATGACTATATATCCGGAAGTTTTTGTACATGTAATGGAACAAATTGGGACCGCACTAGTCAGACAGAAAAACATTCTACCTTAAAAGCATCCTGGGGCCGGTGAGATAGCTCAGCGGCATAAGCGCCTGCCTAGCAAGCGCAAGGTCCTGAGTTCGACTCCCAGTACCCACATAAAAAAAAAAAAGAGAGAGTCCTTAGAACTATTAATCCTTAAACTCCTTGTGCACAAATTTGAGGATTATTTCATTCCAGTTTCCTGTGAAACTTAGTACGTTGAATGATTGATTGAATGAATAATGAATAAGCCTAAATAATATTTCTACCAATATTAGAAATACTAAACAAAGCAAAATAGTTTATAAGTTTATAATATAGTTTTAGTTATAAGTTTATAGTTAATAGTTTATAAAATAGTTTTATAAGTTTAGAAACTTATAAAAAGTTAAATAAAGAGAATCATTTAAAGTAGAGAATAGTGCTAAGGTAACAATTTTTTTAACAAGGCAACTAGTTAAGATAAAATAAATTTTACTCCTTTTATAGAAAAAACACTTTAAAGATTTAGTTCAATCATTGAAATGAAAAGGTAAAAGATTCCTTAACCATTTCCACTTGAGCTCTAATAATACCAAACAAATCTGTCTTAAGACAATTAGGTAATTGTTTCCTGAGTTCTGCAGTAATTATTTTGGAGATAAATTGCCTTATTTTTATTCATTTGAATATTTACAAATATGAGAAGTTTTCTAGGCCACAGTATTTCATGTAAGTCCGTTCAGTATGAACAGTATGCATAAGTCTACTAAAATCTTATTTTACTTTTACCTATATACCTGAGTCATTGCGCTTGTTCACTAACATTTTAATCTTTGATAAATGCCGTTATAATCTATACCCATAACTACTCTATCCCTCTGCTTAAAGGCCCTCCCTCTGCTCTGTTCTTTTCCATCAACTCTCTGGAACTGGGACTTGTTTTCCCTCTGTCTAAACAGAGTAGGATCTGACCAACTTGCCTCTGGTGTTATACTAATCCAGAGAATAGTTTTGGGTTGTGACTGATTAATCTTCCCCATATACTGTTTTAATAAGTTATCCTATATTTAAAACTACCAGTATATATCTAATTCTAGCAGCAGAGAAAAAGAAAAAAATAAATGCTTCAATTCCTAATGTATGAAACAGATAAAAGTGGTAATTTATTGTGTAATTATAATTTAAATTTGTATTTATATGGTAATAATTATATTGAATATAACTAATATAAAATTAATGGATGAAGACAAATAGATTCCTCCAATGACAACAGACACTCAAATGTGAGGGTATAAACTAGACATGATTAATGTAATTATTATGTATTCCTTGATAAAAGCCTTGAATTGGGAGCCAAAAATTATTATAATAGATTTTTAGACTAAAAAGTTTTTTATCAGACACTTACGTAACGATGTCATTAACTTATATGAGACAAAATTTCCACACATATGGTTTTAAAGGCTTGGAAGATGAGTTAGACAATAAAGAGGGAAATAAAAAATACAGATTGAAAAGATTACAGTGACAGAAATGAACATGGTGACATGTAGCTTTTAAGTGTAGGAGTTATTTCTCCAGAATTCATATTTAAACAGACATGTGAATTATGGAAACTCACCAACTTTGCTGAGAACTTAGCAGAATCAGTCTCCAAGACTCAGGATGAGGGAATCGAAAAAGTTGATATGGGGCAGGTGGATGTGTTTTGGGCGTGGAACGTAGCCATGCTGCAAGGAATGTTGGGAGCTGGGTATTGGAACCGGTTAGAGACTGGTTAGAGACTGGTTAGAGACACCACAACATATGAGAATTTCGAAGCATGAAATGAGCCGTCCATGAATTATAAGCATAGAAGGCACAAGATCTGCTCTGTTTTAACTCTTCAGAGTGCTTTGTTCAGAATGTATTGGATAGAACAAGCAGAGAGTAGTGGTAGGATGAACCGCAAATGTAGTAGAAACTGTACTTCCTAGACTTGAGATACTCAAGCCATACTTTTCTTACACATAAAATATACAAGATATGTCTATTAACTTATATTACTGATGTAACAAATTACCATACATTTTATAATTTAAATACAAACCTACACGAACAAATGTGTTATTGTATTGTATTGTATTGTTCAGAAGTCAGAAGTGGGACGTGAGTTTTACAAGGTAAAGTGAAAGTGTCTGCAGAGTTGAGTTCCTAAGTGGAGGTTCCAAGAGAGGATTTGTTTCTTTGTGTATGTAGGCTTCTGGCAGAATTCAGATCTATGTGATTATAGAATTTAGGTTTCTGTGTTATTGGTGACTGACAGCTGAGGACCATGCTCAGCTTCTGGACTCTACTTACATTCGTGACTCGTGCCCTTTTCTCCACCTTCAAAGCCGTACGTGGTGAGCCATCTCACCGGCCCTTAGCTTTAGTCTTAACTTTAGTTATTTTTGCTGGTTAATGTAACATACTCAGTGGTTTTGAGGATCAAAATTTGGATATCTAGCAGTTTATGGGGATGGTAAACATTATTCTTTCCGTAATGTTTTTTAAATATTTGCTTATCCTGCCAAGAAATATATATTTTATGTATAAATCAATATACAATGTACAAATCAATTTGTGCATTATGTATTGCTTTAAATGCTTTCATATATATGTATGTATAATTACATAATTATGTCTGGTGTAGTATGATTATGTGATTAATGGAAAATATATATTTGGCTTTATTTTGAAATTAGGCCACCTGTGTTTTATTTAACAAAATGGGTTAGCCTAAATTATCTGGAAAAAATGATAACATACATAAAGACAGAGAGAGAGAGAGTACTGACCACCCGCTTTATTACTTGTAGCTATGAAACTGACTATTTCAAAGCCACATCATATTGGCCTTTAAAATAAATTGGATTTTTTTGGACATAGTATTTTGATATTTATGAAACACATTTTTAATTATAAGACATTACCCACTTTCAAGAATATTAATCATTTTATTTAATATCTCCACCATTCATATCCATGTGCCGAATTTTGTTTTTCTTAAATATTTTATTAAGTACGTATATTTTCTGGTGCATCTGCAACAATTTAATTATAAGAGAAATGGATTCTTAAAGAGAGAATTAAAGAGAAAATAAGTTCTTTATACAGGACTTTTTAATGCCCTTTCCCATAAAAGCAAACTGTACATTATGCCCCTTTTGATCAAAAGTCCCGCATAGTAAGCTCTGTAAAAGGAGTATAAATGCTAATACAACGTGATATAATCTTTGCCCTACACATGAACACAACATAATCAAAATATGGAGTTCTTCTGCTACTAACTCATTAGTTGCTATTTCTTTTTCTCATGACCTTTGGGAAAGTAAATTATATAATGAAGCCCAAACAATCCTGTATAGCATATCCACAAATGAAGGAAGAGAATCGCAGTACTTTTGTACAATCTCTGGAATTGGATTAGAGTCCTTGGGGCTAAAGTTTGACCCAGCACAGCCACACATTCTGCCCTTTACAGTGAACCAAACTGTAAATCATGCTGTTATTTTTATTGCTGCTTGTTCTTTGGGTATAGTGACAACTTAATATCCCACAGTAGTGTTCAGTTAGAAAATGGTACACATTTCTGGTCACAAACAGTAAAGAAAGCTCTTGTACTTTTTGATTGCTACAGAAAAAAATCATTTGTGCAGTTTATAGTAGAAGTGAATGAATGAACAAATGAATGAGTGAACAAATAGCAACTTAGCTTTTGCTGAGAATTGAGTAGTAAATCAAATTAAAAACTCATTTTTTAATCCACGTACAAAGAGTAAATGCTATGCTAGACAGGTCCGATGGCAGGATATTTGCTGTATCCATCAGTGATGGCAGTTTTAATTTTCTCCACAGTTTGATTGTGGACATACCAGAGAACCGATAACGTATTTCCAGTCCTTTGATGTCACTTATTGTAATGATTCTTAGTCCATTGTTTCCATTTTCACAGTATTCACAGTGTGTTTGTTGTCTGCTCTGTTTGAATAACAACAACAAAATGTTATATAAGCAATTCTGCCCTCTTCAAAAAACATTTGAAACTGTCAAAGCACATTTTAATATTATCTAATTTTTAAAAATTTTAACTTCACCAGTAAATAGGTGAAAGGAATATACACACATACACACAGATTCTTATCTCTACTCAGGGAAATTCGATCAAATAAACCATTATGTTTTTAAGAGAAGAACATATTATTTTCAGTCATATATTAGTATCTAAAGGCTGTTCTGTCTTAGAAAGTCCTGGATCAATACTTGTTACTTTTATCTGCTCTCTTCGTCTTCTGTTATTGCTGTATTTTAGACATTCATCCATCTCTGGCTCATACATTGCAGTAAATTATCAAGGGTCTCCTTGCTTTTATTCTCCCTCTGCTTCATACTGGTTGCCAACTTGCACGCCAGTTAACTCCCTGTAAGATGCTTGATTATACTTCTCCCTTTCTAATCCCCAGTGACTCCCATTGCCTGCAGAATAAGGACCATAGTTCAGCTACACAGTGGCACTTCTATTCAATTTGAAATTCTATTTCCTCCTGCACAAAGGTATTCTTTACCTTTGGAATAAACAACTAACATGCACGACTATACTCCAGTTAGATAGTTTCTTCTTTTTGGTCACTTGAAAAGATAACCACTTTATGTGAACTGATAGAGAATTTTCTCATATATTTTTCTAATATTTGCTTCAGTAAACTATAATTGACTTATATTTCTCCTTTCCCCAGTATTTTAATCACCACAAGGAGAGTAATCATCTCCTTCATATTTAACAGGTGACTAATAATGCTGGGAAAACGTCAAGTTATTTTGAATCCGTGGACTTCCCACTACTCGAACAGCGAAGAAAAAAAAAAAAAATCTGGTCATGATAGAGGAACTGAAAATCCATCTTGAAAAATCTTGCGGCAGACACAAAGGGGTGACACTTAGGTCTACGTGCCAGTTTCACCCAGACAAAATACAGTACTTGTGTTAGTGCATTGAAACATTCCTCACTGTACCTTTTTTTTACTTTGTTTGCATAAAATATAGTAACTATAGCACCAAATTAAGAAAGTTAGTGATACCAGCAGTAAGGGTAAGAGGAAAAGTGTGAGAACCAGGATAGAGTAAAAAAAAAAAAAAATCATCGCATGATTTGTTAAAGTCTTGGAAAAATGAATTTATAAGTGTAGTTTTGATGCCTCAGAACCAATTATTTGGTTTTCCATTATTTCCTATGGAAAAATATTATCAGTTCTTGAACTTTTGGTCTTCAAAACAACTGAATTATCACTGGATATAGTTTGTTTTAGAAGCATTAAAGGTGCAACAGCAAATGTAGATTTTGCAGAGGTGCATTTACATTGGTGACATTCACTACATTTCTTAGGGAAGATGGTCAAAACTGTGAGAAACTGAGTTTTTGATGGAAAAGAATGCCAGGAAGAAGAAGCAGAAGTTCAGTATTGTACTTCAGGAACACTTTAATTTGAATAATGAACTTTGGGAGTGTATGTAGATAATATCATTATAAAATGTGTGTGTACTGCATCTTTGTGTGTAAGTAAATAAATAAATTAAGGTAACTTGGACTGTAACAGGAAAGCAAATTAAAATTGATTACAATAATTAAATGTCTTTAGGTTCTTCAGAAAAAAATTTTAATATGGTGGGTTCAAGGTTGGTAAATTAAGTTTTATAGGATACTCAGATTTTTGGCAGTTTTTCAACAATTTTGGATTGTCCTCAGTTTAGGGCTCTCATGTTTTGAGGTACTAAAGTAGTCACATTCTGACAATTCAATGAATAAAGAAATAATATATAAAATAATTTCATTCATGTAGACCTTAGAATGAAAACATTTCCCGAAATTGCAGTTTTCTTCTTAAACCAGTAAAGTGAATTACATCACATGTTCATGACTAATAGGATGGCCATGGATGCCTTAAACTTTGGAACTTTCACAAATGAGCTGGTGTTTAGGGTCACTTTGCCTCAGAATTGGTACCTAAAGAACATTATACTCCTGCAACACATAATAATTGGGCTACCAACACTGGTGATAATTGTTTAGTTATGCATTTTATGAATTAGTATTTATTTTCCTGATATTTTCCTACTAACACATAGAAAATAAAATCCAGTGGTGCATATTTTGTCAGATTTCAAATGTGCTGTACAACACTAATTGACCATATTGTATAATACTAATTGACCATTATAGGTATCTATGTAAAGTTGTTTCAGGTTTGGTGTCTGTATTTTTCCCAGATATTACATTATCAGGATATTTTAACAGTTAAAGGAAATTTTTTTTTTTTTGTGGGTAATGGGAGTCAAACTCAGGACCTCGTGCTTTCCAGCAGGCACTTGTGCCACTGAGAGATATCACCAGCCCTTTTTACCTTTATATGGGTACCGGGAGTCAAACTCAGGACCTCGCACTTGCCAGGCAGGCGCTTACGCCACTGAGCCATCTCACCAGCCCTAGAGGAACATTTTTAATGATGATAGGTTGTCAACAACTAAAGAATGTTTTCATAAATTTGCTCCTGCCTATAACATCATAATCAGTGAAATCATACATTAGAAATATTAGGGTTTAAGTCCAGCGGCAGAATAGTGAACATCTAGAAAAAAATACATAATGGTAAGGCTAACATAATAACATTCCAAAGAAATAGGTACGCTGACTACAAAAGTCTCCTCAGTATATAAATGCTGTATTGAAAACAGGAAAGTACACTTGTACTATGAAGAAAGAGGCTGTAAGAAAAGGGTGAGAGGAAAAAGTTACAACAATCTAGACAAAATAAAAATAAACAGATAAATACAAGACGGTCATCTTCATAATCAGACTTCAAATGTAACACTGCATTCCTCGCAGCTCACTGTATTCTGCCCTTGAATTTTCATTTCAGATGCATTTATATGTGCCAGCAGGGTGTAACACATTGACAAGCCTGGGGGCCGGGGACAGCATCTGAACTAATGATTCCTATTCAGCTCACATCATTCTCCTGTGTGCTAAGCAAATCATGTATGAGCAATTCATTCAACAAACATCCAAAGTACAGAGTGCTGACTGGATTGAAATAAGCCTGTTATGTTTCACATAGTTAAATCAGGTCAAAGTAGGTAGTTTGGTGAAAATACATTTTTCAATGGCAACTTCTTTCTCACATGCAAAGAGCCTTCATATGCTTACTAAATAAACTTATGTCATAACTCTATGTTGAAGTCATACATTTTGATCCACCAAACCCTGACACTTCTTTACAGATTGATAGGGCAAATAATTTTATTCTTCCTAATAATAGAGGGCTAAGAATTAGGAATATGATGTGAAGTTTGACCGTTTGTCTTCTTAAAGCCTAAAAAGTGTAGTAAAATATTAAAAAAACCAGTAAAATCAATGATATACTTTTAATATTTAACACACATACTCACATTTACTGTGAAACAGAATGCTTCATGGTTGTGAAGATAGAATGCAAACTTGATCACAAACATACTAGAAAGGGTAAAAGAAGGACAATTACAAGATCCTCTGTGATTGTGTCTCAAAATAGACCAGCTGCTTAGAAAAATTCAGCTTTTCTTCTTAGAAGTGTCAAGGTCATTAAAATGTATGTATATCTGTGTATATGTGTGTGTGTACATGTGTTTCAATATCATAGTTAGAAAACCTAAGGATTTTTTAGGTAATTTCCACAGACCCAAAGCTCCAACATTAGAATTCATAACAGTTTAAATAACTTTGGATGACAAAATAAATTGTACTTTAGAGATTGGTGTGATCCAGGTATAAGAAAAAATGATTTTTAGTTGAATGCTAGTTGCAGATCAAAATTTATTTATGCACATAATCATCTACTAAGTCAAAGGGTAGTTGATATGCTATTACAATTTTTGTTTCAACGGAACTTATATGTGAACTTAGAGGTAAAAAATTTCCAAAAAGTTTTTGCAGATACAGAATCATTGGAAATAAAGAAAGAACATATTTTCTGAAAGGCTGTATTTGAGTGGATGGGGCAGAAGTGTTTTCTGGATTTAACCACTATTAAAGTAATGTAAAATATGTTTTCAGAGATGGGATTCAAAACATTAATTATATACATCTGTATAATCTTCAAAACTTCATTGTCGGGGCCGGTGAGATGGCTCAGCGGCTTAAGCGCCTGCCCGGCAAGCGCGAGGGCCCGAGTTCGACTCCCGGAACCCACATACGAAAAAGGGGCCGGTGATATCGCTCAGCGGCACGGGCGCCTGCTGGCGCGCGAGGTCCTGAGGTCGACCCCCGGTACCCACAAAAAAAAAAAAAAAAAAAAAACTTCATTGTCAAATTTTCACTAGAGTAGCACAACTGCAAAGATCAAGTCATATGTTTACAGAACTTCTAATTTACAAAACCTAATATATATATATATATATATATATATATATATATATATACTGCTATATACATAATATGCAGTCATGTGTCACTCGATGGAGAAATATTCTGATAAATGTGTCATTAGGTGATTCCATTGCTGTGTGTATATCAGACACAAAACTTCCATAAACTAATGTGGCTCTGATATCACTAGGCAATATAATCTCATAGGGCCATTATCATATCTGTGATGCATCATTACCTAAATATTCTCTTTATAGCATCATATATAGCACAAGATCACCGAAGTATCCTTAGAATACGTGAGTTTAAAATCTTTTCCTATACAAAGCATAAAAAATATTTTCATTTCTATCTTCTGCATCTTTCTTTAATATGCACATGTACATATAGATGTAGAAATTTATGTAGAAATTATATGTGCACAGATGAATCACATGTATAATTTCATAATCCTGTATGTGTGACTTATGAATTCTGCACTGTCGATACAGCTAAAGTGACTCTGTTTTCTTTTTCAGACTCCAGTTTGCCTTCACTTAACACCTAGATGCACTCACTCCCCAAGCCTATTATATATTAAGTCACTAACCTGTAGATAAACTCACTCCTCAGACACCTTCCCAGTTAACCATGAAACCCATAAAAGGAGAAACAAACAGTCACAACAAACAATGGTCAGGCTGACTGTTGCCCATATCCTGGGTGACAAACAGACCAGATGTTTTAAGAAGAATCCTGTCACATTCCAAAGAAATGATGTAGTAAAATATAGTCTCTCTGTGGTGACCAAGAAATTTTGTAAAACCCCCAGATGTGTATTTTTTTTTATGTGGGTACCAGGAGTTGAACTCAGGACCTCGAGCTTGCCAGGCAGGCGCTTATGCCTCTGAGCTAACTCACCCCTCCCAGGTGTGTATTTAAGGAACTGTGAAACAAAGGCTCAGGGTCAGAAGACGCTACTCCTATGAGTGACCTGCTGCCCACAGGCTTCTCCAGTAAACTTGATAGTTTCTCAATTTTCGGTCTCCTGTGAGTGTATACCTCGCTTCTGCCATAACACTGTAACTATTTTTACATCAATTAATTTTTAATTAATTAAATTTATTGCTATATTTTAGATATACATAATGATCACATTCATCATAGGGAATTTGTACCTGTACCTGATATATCTTGATTCTTTTTTTCTATTCCCTTATCCTCCCTTCAACATCTCTTAGCCTCCTTTTTCACAAAAGCTTTGTTTCCCTTGTTTTCTTTTTCTTGTTTTTTTAGTCTTTTCCCTTCCTTCCTTCTCCCTCCACTCTCCATTGCTGTCTCCTTCTTCTTTCATTGACTCCAATCAATTTTATGTTGCTCTTCTTTTCATCATGTTGCAGCTGTTGGATCGATAGTTCATGGTCCCTTGCTATTTTCAAGAGATCTTTCTTTCATCACCACTAACTGCAGTTCTGTCTTCTAAATCTGATACTCTTCCCCACCTTAGTTCACTCAGCTGTATATAATTTGAATTGAATTTTTAATCTCCTGGATAACTGTTAGAATCTGTTTTATGGATGCCATTTCTTTCTGATTTTGGGCATTCATGGTTTCCATCATTTTGCTAAGCTCCTCTTTTTCTTTTTTAATCTGTGTCTACTCTAGCTTCATTGGGCAAGTCCTTCATTTTGATCATCATCTCATTATTTTTCTTTTTTTTTTTTTTTTGTGGGTACCGGGGTCAAACTCAGGACCTCGCATGCCAGCAGGCGCCCGTGCTGCTGAGCGATATCACCGGCCCTTTTTTCGTATGTGGGTACCGGGAGTCGAACTCAAGACCTCACACTTGCCAGGCAGGCGCTTATGCTGCTGAGCTATCTAACCGGCCATCATCTCATTTTGTACCTGAAAGATTATTCTCATCCAATTTTCTCTATATCATTCACCTGTTTATGTTTCTTCTGCTGTTACCATTTCAGAAAATTCAGGTGGGTGGGTTCTCATTTCCTCTATCTTGTTGTCTCCTGGACTTGTCCTGGGTAGGCTGGAGGTCTTGTGTTGCATTTTGCCCCTACAACTTGTCATTTTCTGTTTTTTTAATTTTTGTGTGTGTGTTTGTTGGTACTTGTAAATTGCTTATGCTAGCTAGCTTTGTCACTAGTATGAAGGCTTTCCTAGGAAATGTCTACTCCTTGGAGATGTGTTCTAGGTGTAGCTGCCTCATGTGCTTTGTGTTGTCCCAAGATCCTACCTTCCCAATTTATTAGGGATGAGAAGTTGTCTATTTGTCTCAGGATCCAGTCCTTTGGTACTAGAAAATGGTGCTAAGTATGACCCCAGATAATCACAGTGTTATCATACAGGTGCGAACAACTGATTACACCAACTATGGCATCTTGGCTAATGTAGTAGTATTAGCAATATCAGTAGCATCATGCACAGCCTAGAAACTGACAAGTTAAGCTAACTTTTAATTTGGTACTTTTAAACATAGAAGCAATATTTAGTTACCTAACTAAATACAACACAAACCAGAAACTTGTATGCTGTGTGTTTCCTCTTAGTAGAGTGATTTTATCCTGTGTGTGGGAGAATTTAAAAGGGATAGGGGAAAAATAGAGAGGTAAATGAAAAGAAATGTAGTAGAAACAAGGCTGGAGGACAAAGGATGATCACCCAAGCTTTAGGAAACTAGAGGATAGGAGACAAAGAATGAAGGAGAAAGCAAGAGAATTTTGAGGTGAACCCGAAAAACTAGAGACAATGTTCACTCCCATGCAAATATCAAAAAATCAAGAAAGATACTTGAGGAATTAGAGAAAAAAGGATGAACAAATCAAAACAAACAATAAAACTAAAACCCTAAACCATAAATAAATAAAAAATAAATAGGAAAAGGAAAATATAACACACAAACAAACAACAAAAAAAAATAAAATTGCACCAGTGCCCTCAGTTCTGTGGTAGTATCCAGTCAGAGCCAAATCTGTGCTGAGTAACCCTGCAAATTCTGCAGTAGGATTAGTGCTGGGTGTGGGGCTGATCTAGGGCCTCAGATGTGACAGCTAGAACTAGAGTCTTCAGGTAGCATCTTTCTGAATGTCCCTTCGTAGCCTGCCCGTGTCTCTTTACACTGTTTGCCTCTGCATCACTCTCTCAGTTACTGTGATGGCCTCAGACAGAGACAGCCTGAGGCTGCTCCCAATTCTCTGTATAGTTGGTGGCACCTGGATCTTTTTCAACTTCCCACTCATAGCCACAGTGTGGCTTAAGGCTGCCGAAGTTTCTCTCTCTCTCTCTCTCTCTCTCTCTCAAGCATGGCAGGAGGGGTGGTGCTGTTCTGCTCACTAACTTTACCACGGCAGCTGTGGTCCCTAACCTTGTTATTGGTAGAAGTTCCAGTTACCCACTGTGGTGTATGACAAAAAAAGAAAAAACTCTGGCAGCCCCCTGGGGAGGGAGCAGCATCCGGATCACTCACCCCTCTGTTTGCCAGTGAAATTTGCTGCTAGGCTGCAAAGGCCTCCATTTGGAGAAAGGCAAAAGAGGCAAGGGCCCCTGTATCCCAAATCCGTCCTGTGTGGCTTGAGTTTGCCATGCTCTCTCAGTCCCTCGGTTTCTTGAAAACTTCCCAGAATGCCGGTTGCTGTTCATGCGCAGACAGAGATCCCACAGGCGGCCCTGTGTGCTGCTTTGCCATTTTATAAAGTCATATGCCTATGTTTCCTTTGATCTACAAGTCTCTAATTTCGATTGATTTTGGCATCAGGATATATACCCCTCCCTTTCTTCCAATTATCTTATTTTTAGATGATTTTCTCTGAGTAACTCCAATGTGACTCCTCCTCTATTCATCCACGTGAATTGCTGTCCATCAATTAATTTTGAGACTACTAAAATTAGTTTGAATTTAGCTTCTTTAATTTCTGCTTTTGGATAGTTTGAGATTAACATTCAGGTTTAGAATTTTGACATCTAGCTACTTATTTAAATTATTAGTAATTATTATAGACTACAAATTTTATTAAATATAAGAAAAGCAAATTTTCATATTATCATTTAAATCAAAAGTATGATTTACCTAGCAAAAATCATATTTAGAAATAATATGGCTATTTTTTGCCAACTGATGTTTTCTTTTCTCATACAATGAATAAATATAACAAGCTCAATCTCTTTTTGTAGTGAGTACTTATGTCTCCGAATATCAGAAATATTTCTTCTACCCGCTTTGACCTAAAGGATACGTGTACATTTTTGCACTCATTTACTTACAAATATTTAAATATGATCTTTTGAAGAATAGAGATACCACTTTACTGTCTAGCTCTCTTACTTCTTTCAGAAATGTTTTTCTGTAATTGTGAAATTTTATCTCTATTCTATAAATAACTATTATTTTGGGAATGCAAATTTTTGTAGTGATAATTTAGTAAAGCTTTAATATGAATTCTGTCTGTGCACACAAAACTATACAGTGCAGGCTTAAAATCTATTATGATTATTTGAGTGCAGAAAAATTTGGCAATATGTAATAAGGAAGATTGTTTCTACTATACTTCAAAAATATTAAGTTAATATACATTTGAGGAACTTGAACGGGTGTTTCAGGAATATATTTTTTTTCTGTTTTTGTTTAATTGTTTTATTTAAGCCACACATGCATTTATAATTCTAAAAGGAAGCACAGACAAAGAATGCTAGTTACATGTGTTTCCACTGGAAAATATATTGAATATGACAATACACTTTAATTTCTTACTCTATTCATTCTCTGAGAGTTTCTGTCTTAATCTTTTGACTGCTTTTTGTGTCTGCTGGGGAGTGCTAGCAATCTGAACTATCCTTTCTGATCAACTATAATCTAAATGAAGATGTACCTTTAAATAGTAGTTCTTAGAAAATGACACTTCATATTTTAGGATATAATTTTACAGGATAATTTTAATAGAGGTTTGCTGTAGGACATTTAAATGTGCTTGTGTATTTTAGCAAGTATTTATGGATGACATGGGACACATATACTTAAACCATTTGGATTTTGCATAAGCATTGTTGAATAAAAATATGAGTCTAAAGTTTATGAATGAAATATACAATTCAAGCAAACAATACCTATCAGAGTGCCTTCCTATCTGAAATTACACAACTTATTAATTTATGTGTTTATTTTCTGTTGTCAAAGTGTGAGATTTAAAAAACAAATGTAGCACTGTGTGCTTAGTTTTCAATGATATCCTATATGTAAAAGAAGCTAGTATGGACCCCGATTCATAAAAATTGTGTTTACAAATTAAGGTTGCACTACATATGTCCATGTATTTAGCCAGGGAACAAAATCCAAATGAAACTGAGCTTCATCCAGACTTTGCTTGATTTAGTCACACTGAAAGATGAATATGGGGCTTTCCAACAATTCCAATAATGCCACCTAATAATCATTCATGCTGACAAAAATAGAGTATCAGATTATTTCCCTTCTGAACTCATCAAGTTGGGTACTCTAGTTTTAGTAATAAGGAAATGAAAACTTGAAAAGATTAGAAAAGTCTTATAGAATCATACTTCTTTACAAAAAAAAATTGGTAAAATGTGTACTGTCTACCACAAAGAGGTAGGTTTATTTCAAAACTTTATTTTCAGGTATAGATGAGATAAACCAACCCAATAAAAAAATTGAGGAGACAAATCAGGAGATCCAGATTCACTCATTAATTCATTCATTCATATTTTGTATAGATTTTCTCTCTCTCTCTCTCTCTCAAGAATTGTGTACAATTAAGTGTTTTATGCAATGAAGAGAAATACAACTATACTACCCTAGTATTTATGGAGCTGTAAAGATAATGGAAGTGATAAACATTGAAAACTTCCTATGTGAATATGCCAAATAATTGTGAAGTATTATAAAGATTTTAAAATCTAATTAGGTAATAAGAGAGAAAAATATTGTCAGAGGAAATAGCGGTGAGAAAGAAAATTTTCTTCAAGAAAGTGGTAATTGGGCCGGTGAGATGGCTCAGTGGCGTAAGCGCCTGCCTTGCAAGCGCGAAGGCCGGAGTTCGACTCCCGGAACCCACATACGAAAAAAGGGGCCGGTGATATCGCTCAGTGGCACGGGTGCCTGTTGGCGCGCGAGGTCCTGAGGTCGACCCCCCGGTACCCACCAAAAAAAAAAAAAAAAAAAAAAACTAGATCAAAAATAATTTAGGGACAACTTGTGGCAAAGTGTTTGAAAACAGAAGGAAGAATCTCCAAAATAATAAAAAATATTGGGCCACAGATGACCAAGGGCTGGGATGATTTAAGATGTGGATGGACCACAAGCAGAGAACAATCGGCTTTCTTGGGTCTGGTCAGAATCCTATTCTTCTTCGACCTCACTGCATAGTAACCGCCAGTATGATAGCACACAGTCTTTCTTCCTTCTGTAAGCACATTTTCTGGTTCAATAAAATGCACTTATCAGTTCATTTCTTAGCAAATTTAATTTGATCATCAGACAACCTAAAACCTGTGGATATCATTTAAAAATTAAAAGAAATACTATGTCTCTAGCAGATTGTCACCCTAGAAGACATTACATGTTTGAAACATGTGTGTTTCTGCTACTCTAAGTATACATTCACAAAGATCAGGGTAGTTTCACCAATATGCCATGATTTTGTTGTAAATTTACTACATTATTTGAGTTTGCTATGGCATTTCATAGCTAAACCTAAAGCAAATGACAAGAAAATAGTGTTGCTCATGATAAATGTGTTTATTGATCTTACAACATAGTATTGTTTCTCCAGAATGCTTTCATTGCACAAAGGAGCACCATCAACTTCGGAGACAAGCAAATGTTAACTAGGTTAAGTACAGCAGGGTGCGAATTTCCTTCAGATCAGGCACATTAAGAGGTCCTTGGAGCACAGGTGCAGGTGGAATATCTGAGAAGATTATATATATGCATTATAAATAAATAAATAAATAAATAAAAAAAAATATATATATATATATTCATCCCACTGTACAGGTATAACTAAGACAACTCTCCAGCAGAACTTTACATCATTCAGAGGATTTTCTGATGCCTCCTTCAAGCTGTGAACATCTGCAACCCTTGATTCTCATCATATTTACATAGATGCAAATCTCTGCAAAGTTTAAATCTTTAACATCATTTATATATCTGTGAAAATATTTTATTTCTAGGAAAAAATAATTTTGAAAAGGAAAAAACAATTCAGGAATCTGAGCACTTCAAGCAATAGGAAATATGTAGCGAAAACATGCCCCGAATAAAACTGACAGCTTTAAAACTGTGTGTAGTTTGCCCTCAGTAAGATTGATTTACTCTAACTTGTATACATCTATAAAGTAAGCAGTATAGAATATTCACATAATTCTTAATTATACTGGAATAGCAAATATTATTTCAACTCCTGATTCTTTGAGGTTTTGACAAAGTTGAAAGGGAGAACGTCTAACTCAGAATTATGGAGATCTTTCCTACTATCCTTAGTTCCAGGTTCTGACAAAAACACGGAAGGATGTATTATTTATCAAATGTTATCACTACCAATCAAATGTAAGCTAAGAACTCACAGGGGCATAAACATACCTATAGTAAAAATGTGCGGTGTTTGAGAAAAGCAGTAATTAGTTACACTATGAATATTCTGAATGAGGAGATAGATGATAGATAGATAGGGTGTTCAAGAGACAGAAAGAGAGGGAAAGAAACAGAGACAAAGACACAGGGAGAAGAGGGAGACTTCATTAAATAACATAATTCCAAAAGTTGTATTTTCTAAAGTCTTGATAAGTACCTTATGTTCTCTACAATATTCACGCTGAGAATATCTTGTTAAACATGTTTCACAAGAGGCTAAGATATTTGACTTTTTCTATTACCACTTGTGAGTTTGAAACTTCAATCATTTCAATGATTCAGTATCTTTAACATGATAATCTCAAAAAATTTATTTTTTTGTGGCATGAATGTAATCAGGTTTCTTTCCAGACAAACATAAACTACATTGTATTTTATTTTATTTTATTTTTTAATTTATTGTTCATTTTTTTCACTCATTTTATATTCTAGTTAGGATCCTGCTTATTTCCAATAACGCTGTCAACAAAAAGTGAAAACATACTCTTGGAAAAGAAAAAGAATTACACTGAAGTTTTAGAGAAACTTTTCCTATCTTCTTTTTCGTTTCAAAACACTTCACTCCAATATTATTTTGACATTTGAGGCTAAGTCTGCAACTCAAATATATTGATCCTTTCATCTGCAGGATGTTCCTAGCCACATCAGACAGCACAATTGAACAAAAATACAGAACATCTACTTTCTTTCACTTTCAGAAAAGCTTCATCACCTGTCCATGGTCCTTCATGATCAAGGCACCAAGTCCCTCGATTTAATGTTACATAAAACATCTCTACGGAACACTTTCGCAGCGCTGTTTCTCAGGAAAATGAAAGAATGGAGACTTTGAAACATTTCTGTGGTGATGCTAGCCATGAAATATTTATTAAGTGCCTTCTGAATTTCCAGCACTCTGTGAGAGTTTAGAAATAGTGCAGCCAAGAAAAACAAACAAACAAACAACAACAACAGCAAAAAAAACCCATCATGTATGCTCCCTGATTTCTCAGAACACCCACCCTCCTGTAATCAGGAACGCCAGTTGTGTAGGAAAGAGCACTAATATTTTGAGAATTACCTGAGGGACAGAGACAGATGGAAAAAAGAAAATGTTCTTTTAAGTATCTAAAGACCCAACTTCTAGGTCCAATTTCTACCAATTAAATTACCAAATATGAAATAAAATTTCAAACTCAGTTCATGGTGTTTCCAGTGACCTAAACAAGATAGATACATCTGTGACAATATTGTTGTGAACATCTCCTTGTGGTTTAAATTGTGGCTGTTAAATTCTGGTTGTTATATGCTATCATACACTCACTGGCATATAATATTTCCAAGAAAAGAGTGGTGATACAGATGGATATGAATTTGTTGAATAAATGATTGTGAAAGATTTACAATGATTGAAGATAGTTTCATTTTGGTAGTTGAAGATTACTAGAGACTCATTGTTCTGCATCTAGAGTTCTATAATAGAAGTAAATTAAGTAATAATGTTTCTCTTTTATTTCTCAAGGTTACTGTGTTTCTGTAGCTAGAAAACAAAGATAAATTGTCTTCAGAATATTATTTCATGTGTTCCAATGTTGCAGAATAGGATCCATGAAATTTTTATGTACATTTAAATTTTATTTTGCCAATCTTTTGATATTGTTCAACCAAACCCAGAATTCTTCATTAATAACAAAGTTATTACATATTTGAAGGTTCTGGGAGATAAAATGAGAGGGAACTTCCAAATTCAGATTAAAATGGAAAGCTGCATTGATACGCTTAAACTATTACTGATGCCATATTTTTCTTCTTTTTCTTGTCTTACAATATTAGTAGTAATTTTTCTAGGAAAAGGGGTAAAAAATGATATTGGAAGTACAATCAGTGGGAAATTTTGGCTTAGTTTTATATTCACATGCTCTTTCTTTATCAGAAGTATTCATAATGTCGATTTAGAAGTAAGCCAGAATGTTCCAAGCAAAAGGAAATAAATGGCCAGGAAAGAAAAAAAAATGACATGATCTCTGATTCTTGGAACATCTGCTGTTCTCTGAGATCAGAAAAGTCAGTTTTATGGAAACGGCATTATTGCCATTTGAAAATTCATGCAGTTTCCCAAGTCATGTAGGCTTAGGGAAAGTGGATTTTCTCATAGATAACAAAAAAAGAAAAAATAAAAATAAAGTGTTGCTGGGGATATAGCTCAGTGGCACAAGTGCTGCCTGGCAACCACGAGGTCCTGAGTTCAATTCCGAGTACCAAAAAAAAAAAAAGTGTTCATCCCAAAAACAGAGCCATGGGATAGGATGGCTTGTAAACTAATGGTTTGTCTAATTCTCCCTAAAGAAATATGATTCAAGACACCAAGCACTACATAATTATGAGGAGATGGGAATGTTCACTATTTTGATTTATCAGTACATATTATAAACATGCATTACAATATCATACTATCCCTCATAAATATATACCATTATTGTACATTAATCAAAATTGTTTAAAATGTTTAAGAAGGTGGAAGTTGACAGCCCTGATTTGGTCATTCTACAGTATTCCTGTGTTAAACTGTCAAGATACGCCCCATCAAGTTGGACAATGAAAATAATTAAAAAAGAATTCATGCATACTGTAGCAATGAGATTAAAAGCTTATATGTATATATACATATATATATATATATATATATATATATATATATATATATATATGCAATCGTCATAATTTTTTCTTCACCAGCATTTAACATTGGTTCAGTAGGACAAAATCTGAACCTCACATAATTCATAATATTATTTACACCCACGTTTTAAAAATTAAATGTAATGCACTGGATACTCATCCCTACAGTGGAAAAGCAGAATTAAGATGGAATTCCTAGGCTGAA
The DNA here is from genome assembly GCA_028451465.1 of Erethizon dorsatum. Taxonomy (NCBI): domain Eukaryota; kingdom Metazoa; phylum Chordata; class Mammalia; order Rodentia; family Erethizontidae; genus Erethizon; species Erethizon dorsatum. The sequence continues at coordinate 17,567,515 of CM051824.1, forward strand.
AATTATTTAATATCTTTACATAAAATCCCTTGTATTGTTTTAATTTTATCATTTGCAAAGTTACTCTGAGCACATCACCATATTTAAATCATTAAGAGAGTTGAAAGTTTGGACAAAACAATGTACTTTTATCTATACAAAAAATAAGTTGATTTGCCAAATTATTTAGAATGGTTTTCAAAAAGTAGGACAATTTCCATCTATTTAACAAAACTTTTCTTTTTTTATCCAGCTGTACATGATCTCATTGCCCTCTAATTTTTAAAATTTTTATTTTTATTATTGCATGTTTGCAGTGTGTAATGATTACAGTCTTTGTGAGGAGTTAGTACATGCATATAACACATCTTAATCATTTTTATCATTTACTTCCCTCTCCTTCCTTCCCCCCTCCCTCCATCTCTTGGCCCACTTCCCTTTTGCAAAAGATCTCTGTTTCCTACTATCTTTTATTTTGTTTTTAATTTTCTTATATTTTGCTTGTCTCACTTGAGACAGATCTTGCAGCATTTAAAGTTGTGTCTGATTTATTTCATATAATAGTATGTTCTCAAGATGCATCCATTTTCTCACAAATGACTCAATTCTTTATGAAAGACTAGTACTCTGTTTTCGTTATCCATTCACCTGTTGATAGACATATAGCCTGATTCCAAGATTCAGCTATAATGAGTTGTGTTGCTATAAATATAGGTATGCATGTATCACTGTAATAGGATGTCTTTATAGCTACAATTCTCTATAGATTTTAGTCCTCGTGAGCATAGCTAATATTTTTTAAATCCATTCCTTGCAAGGCAGCGATTAAATTAAATACCGATATTCCCTCAGTTTTTTTCCCAAAAATCATTATTATCATTATAATCATTATTTATGTATCAGAAAATCAAAGCTCAAAAAAGTTTAAACTCATACAAAATTCCTAACCCTAGCAGAAATAGAATTTAAACACAAGCCATAATTTTATACTCTTCAAATACATACAAAGAAAGAACATCATACATGCATGTGTATTATTTAGAATGTGTAATATAATTATTTGCTTATGAGTCACTAAATAAATATTTACTGAATGGATAAGCAAAAAATAAAAAGGGGAGTCAAATAAGGAGAAAAATGAGTTCCAAAGGACACAGATGAAAAAAGTCAACTTGATCTTGATAATTTAAAAGTACTGTAATATGCAAAACTTAAAGTGTTAGATGTTTTCTTAATAATCTATCTTACTCCACAGTGATATAAATCTGAAAGAAACAAAATACAATCCTCATTTATATAATAAAGAACTAAATGTAACAGAAAAAAATCCTGTGCAAGAGAGCTAGGTTAAGGACAAAGATAGTTCTATAAAATTTGTAGTTCTAACATAATGTGAACTCTAAAAATAACTGATATTTCTGGTAAAAGATTCATGCATTTATGTTGAATTAAAATGTGAAACTCGACTGTTTCAACATAGTTTTAAATCTTTGCGATCTTTGTGGTCAAAATGTGAATATAATTCAAGTTTGCATCTCCAACCCTTAGCTAAAAATTTCTTAGAGTAATACTTGACTCTTTGTTGAATTTATTAATCCTTAAAATATTTTGCCTCTAAAGTAAGAATAGAAATGGCAATTTAAGAATATAGCTGTAGGGCTGGTGAGATGGCTCAGCGGCCTAAGCGTCTGCCTTGCAAGCGCGAGGGCCCGAGTTCAACTCCCGGATCCCACATATGAAAAAGGGGCCGGTGATATCGCTCAGCGGCACGGGCGCCTCCTGGCACGCGAGGTCCTGAGGTCGACCCCCCGGTACCCACAAAAAAAAAAAAAAAAAAAAAAAAGAATATAGCTGTAAGGGCCGGTGAGATGGCTCAGCGGCGTAAGCGCCTGCCTCGCAAGCGCGAGGGCCTGAGTTTGACACCTGGAACCCACATACGAAAAAAGGGCCGGTGATATCGCTCAGCGGCACGGGAGCCTGCTGGCGCGCGAGGCCCTGAGGTCGACCCCCGGTACCACGCCCCACCAAAAAATGAATATAGCTGTAAAAAAGGATAGAGAATCTGGGTTGGGGGAAAGGAGAAAAGAAGGAAGGAAAAAGGAAAAAATATATATATATACACAAGATAGTTAAGACAGTTATAGCCAAAATAACTATTTCAAAACTGATATACAAATTTAGTGCAATCCCAGTCAAAATACTAACATTATTCCTTGTAGAACTAGGGAAAACAATCCTAAAACTCAAATGGAAACAGAGAGAGCAAGTATAGAAAAAGCAATCCTGGACAACAAGAGCAAAGCTGGAAGGGGCCGGGGGTATAACTCAGCGGCATGGAGCCTGCCTGACAAGCACGAGGTCCTGAGTTTGATTCCCAGTTCCAAAAAAAAAAAAAAAAGTAAGAAAGAAAAGAAAAAACAAAAGCAAAGCAAAGCAAAGCTGGAGGCATCACAAACCCAAACTTCAAGTTATATTACAGAGCTACAGTTTAAAGGCAGCATAACACTGGCATAAAAACAGACATGTGGTACAATGAAACAGAATAGAGGATGTTGAAACGACCCCGAGCTAGCTAATTCAGTCACCTGATCCTTGAGAAAGTGGCAAAAAACTTACGGAGAGGAAAAATACCCTGTTCAAGAAATGCTACATGGAAAACCGGTTATACACATGCAGAAGATTAAATCTAGACCCACATCTCTCACTATGTACTAACATGAAATCTAAATAGATCATAGATATTAAACAAAAAATGCCATTAGACAAAATAGGTACAATTCTTGAGGACATAGGAATAGGCAAGGACTTTCTGAACACGACCCCAACTGCCCAAGAAATAATATCAAGAAGGAACAAATGTGATCATATGAAACGAAAAGCTTCTGCCAAGCAAAGAAAACAACCAATAGAGTGAAGAAACAACTGAAAGAATGAGGGAAAATATTTGCCTGCTACTCCTTGGATAGAGGACTAATAACTAAAATATAAAGAAAACAAAAAAATAGACAACCCAAAATTAAACACCCAATCAAGAAAAAGGCAAGTGAAATAGGCACTTCTTAGAATAAGTACAAATGGCCAATAAATACATGAAAAATGTACAACATTACTGCTTCTTAGAGAGATGTGAATTAAAGCAACACAGAAGTTCTAGCTTACTCAAGAGAGAATATTATAATTAATAAAACAAATGATAACAAGTGCTAGTGAAGCCAGAGGGGGAAAAAAGAACTTTTTCACATTGTGGGTGGGAAAGTAAACTAGTACAAACTAGTACTATGGAAATCCATATGGAGATTCCTCAAAAAAACTAAACATATAAATTTCATTACACCCCGCTATTCCTGTTCTAGCCATCTTCCAAAAAGAGTTAAAGACAATGTTTTATAGTGATATACGTATCTGTGTTTTTAACAGCACAACTCACAAGGGCTAAATTTTGTTAGTGGCCTATATGTCCATCAACAGATGAATAGATAAAGAAAATATGGTATTTATACTCAGTGGAGTACCACTATGCTATAAAGAAGGGTAAAGAGTTGTTTTTAGGAAAATGGTGAGCAGCACCTTGAGACGATAATGTTAAGTGAAATAAATCAGACATAAAAGCCTAAATATCACATGATGTCACTTATGTGAGATACTTAAAATGTAAATACATTCAAGAGCAAAATAAAACACAGATAATAGGAAAAAGAATGATAAATCATTTTGCAAAAGGGAAGGGGACCAAGAGATGGAGAGAGAGAGAAGGGAGGGAAGAGAAAGGAGTGAAATAAAAGAATTAAGATATGTCATGTACCAAGTCCCCAAGATGTATGTAATCATTATGTACTGAAAATATGTAATAATGAAAATAAAATTAAAAGTGCTCTTTGTCTTTAAAACTAAAATACTTTGATGTGCATTTGCTTTGTTTTCTCTCTAAGGTTATATACATCCTAAAATGGTAAGCTATATCTTGGTCCTTACCAATTTATCACATAGCCTCAAGAAAGATAAGCAGTTTATAAACACTATTAATTGAGGATCTTTGGCTTGAAATTACTATAATTTCTCAAGTCTCCCACAATACAAGTTTTTAATATTAAAAACCAAAATGTTTCATAAATAGTGAGATATGTTGTATAAAAATTTTCAGTAAAGACATAGTAGTGATTATAAATTAAATCAATTACCAATTGTCAAGGGCTTTTTTTCCATAGGAAGATAGGGTTTTTTTCCCCCATACTTGGCACAGTAATAGCTAATTGTTACTTCCAGTCCCTCAAAAGATCCATGGAAGCCAGGCACAGTGGTGCACACCTGTAACCCCAGCACTGAGGAGGCTGAGGCAGGAGGAGTTCTGCAAGTTTGAGGCCAACCTGGGCTACATAGTGAGTTTAAATCCAGCTTGAAATATATAGTGAGACCTTGTCTCAGAAAACACAAAGCAAAACAAAACAAAAACATACATGGGTGAGGTATATCCTGCAAAGTATTAAATTAACATGTAACTCACAGGCAAAACCATTTAGTTTTATTTGCAGTGTATCTTTAAAGTGGCCTTACAGTTTCCATGCATATTTTAATGTGTCACAAACATTTAAATTAAGGAGAAAAGTGTTACATTTTTTAAGCTTTTGAGAAACATACAGATCACTAATTTATGGCACTTATCAGTAATTTCAGTAAAATTATAAATTTTTAATATTGGAACTATAAGTGCCAGTGAGATAGCTCAGCGGCATAAGCGCCTACCTGGCAAGCGCGAGGTCCTGAGTTCGACTCCCAGTACCCACATACGAAAAAAGGGCCCGTGATATCGCTCAGTGGCACAGGCGCCTGGTGGCGCGCAAGGTCCTGAGGTCGATCCCCGGTACCCACAAAAAAAAAAAAAAAGAACTATAAGAAAATCCACATTTAATTGTTTTAAAAGTTTAAATAGTAATAAAACTATTATGTTTTTTGTTTATAAAGAAATTCTACACATCAGTATTTATGGGGTAGATACTATAATTTATACATATGTATTTTGAAATTGAGATTTCTGTTTTCCCAGATAAGTTCCAGGGCATTTTTATGATGATTTGCATTCATTTGAATATAAATTCAGATAACTACTTTAAAAATTTAAAAACACTTTACTATCTCATGAATGTTTTGTCATTTTCAAACAAGGGCAAGATTTTTTATGGTTTTGCTTCATGTTGCTTTGTCATGTGTTTCTACTTAAAACAAAGGATTTTCTGTTTAAAAAAAGAGTTTAGCATCTTAATGGGGCTCATATAGTATGATGGAATTAAAAACTTTAAGGAAATATTCTAAGAGTATTTTTCTCTGTAAAAATATTCATACCTATAGCACCCAGAAAAATAACTGAAAATTAGGATAATTTGTGGAAAATGAGGATAATATCAAAAAAAGAAAAATGAATATTATGTGCCCACATTATTTTTAGACATTTTAGAAAGAATAGAAGCTACATCATTTTGGATTTTCTGCATACAAATTTAGACTCGGCTATCTCATTTTACGCAAACGTAGATGTTTTATCTTTTTTCATATTTTGTTATTGCTATTCACATTGATATCCTCAGTCTTTACCACTCGCCTTAAATAGATTGTTCATTATTCCTATTCCTGCGTGTGCCTCTTTAGATATTTGTGCTCGTTCTTTTTCAAAATCATGAATATATGAGAAAAACGGAAGTAAAAGAAGACAAGAACAAACTGGAAAGGATGCTTATGTAAAATCCCCACAAAACAGATAAAAATAATTTATATTTGACAGGACATGCTATACAGTAGTTCAGAAAATCTGCTCCATGAATTGTCAAAAACAGCACAATATTCAGTTTATTTTAAGGCTCTGTAAACTTGTTTCTCTTCAGACAAGAGAAATCTAGCAACCGTAAAGAATAAAGCTTATAAAAGCAAAGAATTCTTCCCATAGTACAGAGTCTTACAAGTAGCAAATAACACTGTATCACCTCTTTCTCCTGCAACATTTTAATCATGCTGCTCTGAAAGCAGACAATTTCATCCTCACCTACAATGAATAATTATTTGGCATACCTTCAGGACTAACTTCTTACTCATTAAACTCACGCTTGTTATCTAGAACCACAAATGATCTCCATGAACTTTCGTGACGCTTATGTTTGTTAACAGAAGATTAAGCATTGAATTATTCTCAGTTAATTGTGCCTTGGGTTTTTGCAGAGACCCTCAGCCACAGGACCAACACTCAGGACTCTTTATATAACTGTTATCTCTCATTCACTCTGCTGACTTTTCCTTGATTCCATGTTTGCAATATGTTATATTTTCAATACTATCTGACCCCAAGCATAAATATGTATAGGTAATACCTGTACTTCTTTAAACCATCTTGATCAACTCGATAGATTTGTGTATAGGAAAGATATCTAAACTCCCCCTCATTTCTTCTATTTCGTTGAACAACATTAAAATAAAAATATCTGCTTTTTTTCTTTCATGAATCATTGGAGGTTTGAATTGTAACTTTTAATAAAAATTATGTTCTTGAGTTAGAAATTATTTGGACATATGTCTTCCTAGCTTTCTCTTCTGTGGGACACAATACCTGACACCCACAAATTAAAGGAGCAGAGGTTTATTTGGCCTTGTAATAGAAAGGACATGGTGGAAGGGTTTTCAGAGAAATCTGCTCACATCTTGGCATCCAGAAAGCAGAGACAGAAGTTGCAACCCAGGAAGGGAAATATTCTTCCAGGTGCTGATCCAGTGACCTGTCTCTTTGGCCCAGGCCCCACCTCGTAAGAGCATATACTCTGCTACTGAACTCACTTGTTCATCAATCCATCCACGACCCCAGTGCCTTTGTGATCCAACCACTCTCCACGTGATTATTGATCTTTCAAAGGCCTTGTGTCCTAATATCATATTGGGAGTTTGGACTTGTCATAAAGATGTTTAGTCTATAACTCACCATTTTAAAATAAATAATATAAAGATCTAATACATTTTTGTGGGTTGAATTTAGCATATACCCACCAAGCCTTGTGTACTCAGAGATGGGGCTTGTGGAGGGTGGTTGGATCCTAGAGGCAGGGCCATCATGAATGGAAGTAATACTCTGATGAAAATAGAGAAACAGGGCCTGTGAGATGGCTCAGCGGCTTAAGCGCCTGCCCGGCAAGCACGAGGGCCCGAGTTCGACTCCCGGAACCCTCATACGAAAAAGGGGCCGGTGATATCGCTCAGCGGCACGGGCGCCTGCTGGCGCACGAGGTCCTGAGGTCGACCCCCGATACGCACAAAAAAAAAAAAAAAAAAAAAAAAAGAAAATAGAGAAACAATCTTCTCTTGGCTATGTCAGGATGCAAGGAGCCAAAGGAGTCAAAAAAACAAAAACCGTTTTTAACCAAATACCAGATATTAAGTTGCCTAATATTGGACTTTTGGAGCTTCAGAAATGTGAGAAATACATGTTTTTCATTTAAGCCACACAGTCTACAGTTTGTTATAGAAGCCCGATATTGCTAAGTCAGATGATGTCCATTGAAAAACTAGGATTAATTAACAATCAAAATAAGAGAAAGATAAAGTAGAGTTTATGGACATAGAAAACAAATCTGGAATGGGGAGGGGAGAGAGGGAAGGGGAAGTAAAAATGATTAAGATGAGATATGTATATACGAATTCCCCAACAAAGTAACTATTGTGTTTTACGTGTGTGTGTGTGTGTGTGTGTGTGTGTGTGTGTGTGTGTGTGTGTGTTTAAAAAGAAATAAGCAAACAGAAAAATTTACACTTAGGGGATGTGTAAGAAAGAATGGTGGAGCAATGAATGCCAGCAAATCAGCTTTTCCAGGACAAAGTGTGTCTACAGTCTGGAAAACAGTAGCTTAAAGAGGAATCAAAGCGAGAGGAGGTTATCGAGGAACCAGAAAGGAAATAACAAAAGAGAAAAGCAGGATTAAATGATACCGAGGAAACAGAACACAAATTGAAGGAGAGGGGGACCCTGTGCAAACCATACATGGCTAAGAGCAGCTGGCCAGTTGCCATCCTGGAGACAATGTGAAACTGAAAACCTTTTCTCTCATGGAGAACTGCATTGGGACTGAGAGAATCAGTGACAGTTGGAACCTGCAAGGCAAATCTGGGATACTCCATCCAAAGTTGCCTGCCACAATCAACAGTGAGTGATCTTGGTCCAGTGCCCCCTGTCACAAATGGGGATGAGAACTGGGGGTTGGGGGGGTCACTGTAGGGAAAGGCTCAGTGTTTGCTCTGGGTTCCAGACCAGCCTCTTGGCTCCTAGCCATGCTCCACACTGTCAAGTTTCCAGAGTAGATGAAGGAAGGACAGCCAGGGGAGACAGCCAATGCTTGGCACGCAGGCTGGAGGTAGTTCCACTGAGGGGCTGCAGCTGGAGAACATGGACCTTGTTTCTGCAGTCAGAGGCCAGGTTCACCCTGAATTACACTGGTGTGCTCTTCCCACTGTGTGCAGATGTCTGCATCCAGCACCATTCTAGGGGCAGACTGTCACCTCAGAGCTTCAGCGTGAGCAGAAATGCAGCTCAGCTTGAGCTCTGCTCCTTAATCCTAGGCTGTGGAAAAGAGCCACGTGTCCAAAACAATAAAAAAAAAACAAAACATTTTTTTTTTGCTGTTTTCCTCCTTCTGTTCAGCTCACCGCCACATTTTTATTCTATTATTTTCCCTTTTTTTCTGTGTGTGTGTGTGTGTGTGTGTGTGTGTGTGTGTGTGTGTTTCTCTTCCTCTTGCCTTTTCCTTCCAATACAGTTTATAGAGGGTAAAGGGATTCTCCCTTTTCCTTTTTCATTCCTCCTATTACTATCCATATCTTTTCACCTGACTTCTGTCTCCTCTTTCTTATTCCTTTTCTGTTTTCATTTCATCTCTCCCTTTTTCATTTCACACTAGAAGTTAATGAAATTCAGACTAAAAATGTTTTTAAAAAATCAAAGAATCAAAAAGCTCGTTCTTTGAAAAAATAAATAAAATAAATATGTCTTTAGCCGCACTTACTAAGAGAAACAGAGAAAGAATGACATCAATACATTTAGAAATGAAAAAGGTGAAATCACACAGACACTGTGGAAATCTAAAAGATAGTAACTACTTTGAAAAATTATATTCCAACAAATCAGCAAGTTTTGAAGAAATGCACAGATTCCTAAACACATACAATTTACCAAAACTAACCTAAAAATACATAAATACTCTTAACCACCCAATAACAAGAAATGAAATTGACACAGTAATGAAGAATCTACTTGGGCCGGTGAGATGGCTCAGCGGCATCAGTGCCTGCCTGGCAAGTGCGAGGGCCTGAGGTCGACCCCCGGTACCCACATACGAAAAAAGGGCCGGTGATAATGCCCAGCGGCACAGGTGCCTTCTGGCATGCGAGGTCCTGAGGTCGACCCCCGGTACCCACAAAAAAAAAAAAAAAAAGAAAAGAATCTACCAACCAAAAAAAGCCTAGGACTTGATGGATTCATTGCTGAATTCTACATTAATGATATTTGATCACCAATACTCCTCAAACTTTTTAAAGAAATTGAAAGGAATGGAACTTTCCCAGATTCATTTATGGAAGCCAATATCACTCTCATCCACAAACTGAACAAAAACCCACCTAAAAAAGAAAACTATAGGCACAGTGGTCTGATAATATGAGTGGGATAATTTCAATTCTTTTATACTTAGTTAAGTGGTCTTTGTGGATTAGTTCGATCTCTTCTACAAAAGGTACCATGTGCTGCTGAAAAGAATGTATACCCTGTTGTAGAGGAATTGAATTCTCTGTAAATATCTATTAAGTCCCCATGTTCAAGGTTATGGTTATCTCTGATAATTTCTTCATTGATTTTTTTTTTTGTGTGTGTGTGTGGGTACCGGGGGTCGACCTCAGGACCTTGCACACCAGCAGGCACCCATGCTGCTGAGCGATATATCACCGGCGATTTTTTTTCGTATGTGGGTTCTGGGAGTCGAACTCGGGCCCTTGCGCTTGCCGGACAGGCGCTTATGCCGCTGAGCCATCTCACCGGGCCTTCATTGATTTTTTTGGTTTAGTAGATCTATCTCTTTGGGAAAGCAGGGTGTTAAAATCCCCTACTATGATTGTGTTAAGTGTTTATTTGATTTTTTAAAATTCAGCAGTATTGTCTTATGAAGATAAACGGTCCAGCATTAGGTATATATGCTTGTCAACGTTATCTCTTCTTGTTGGGTTGATCCCTTAACTAGTATGTAATTATTTCTTTGTCTCTTCCAAATAGTTTTAGCTTGAAGTTTACTGTATCTAACATTAGAATTTATCCTCCTGCTTGTTTTCAAGGTCCTGGGGGATGAAATATTGTTTTCCATCCTTTAATTTTTAGTCTATGAATATCTTCTCCAAATTCTATGAGTTGCTTGATGTAACAGATCGTTAGATTCTGTTTTTTGATCCACTCTGCCAATCTGTATCTTTTAATTGGACAGTTGAGGCCGGTAATGTTGAGAGATATTATTGAGCTGTGTTGATTATTTACTATCATTGCCTTCCTTATCTGTTGGTGAATCCTTTATGCTTCTTTTCCTGAAAGATTCTGTTGTTGTTTATCCATTGACCTTACATGGAGTTTTCATTTTCTCTGTTTTTAGCTGTGTCAGTTCTAATTGTTTCTGTCACAAATACTTTTAAGTGTTTTCTCTAGTGCTGGTTTAGGACTCATATTTTTGAGCCTGTATTTTCCATGGAAATACCTTATTTCTCCATCTATTTTGAAGGAAAGCTTTGTTGTGTAAGTTAATCTGGGTTGAAAGCTGTTTGCTCTTAGGGCTTGAAATATTTCATTCTAAGCTCTTCTGGCCTTTGGGGTTTGTTTTGAGAAGTTGTCTTTGTTTCTAATTTGTTTGATAAATATGGATTTTTTATTTTTCCCTGAATACTTTTAAAATTCTGTTTTTTATACTGGATAGCTGGCAGTTTAATAAGAATATGCCTTGGTGATCTTTTCTGTCATATTTGTTTATTGTTCTATAAATGTTGTTTTCTTGTATTTTAAATTCTTATATATTAATAAATTTTTTTCTATGAGTTCTGTAAACATGTTCATAAATCTATCTGTGTTATCACCTACTTTTTACCTAACTCCAATTAGCCATAGATCGGTCTTATTGTCATTTCATAGGTGCTGGATAATTTTCTCTTGTTCTTTTATATTCTTTGTGGCTTCTTTGAGCTTTATAATGATTCACTATTTTGTCCTCAATTTCAGACACTCTGTCTTTTCATTTGTCATTTCTGTAATTTATGAATTCTATGTAGGAATTTATTTCAGGTATTTTGTTGTGACATCTTTTTGAGGATTTTACATCCTTGTCAGATCTGTCATTCAAGTTTTGAACTGTTTGGTTAGTTCATTATGTTTTTCACTTGTTTCTCTGAAATTCACCATGGGCATATTAAGTTGTTGTGAACTCTTGGTTTATTTCTTTTTTGAACTCATCTAGTTTTGTTATCCCTTCTATAAACTTTTTGTAGAGTTCTACATCCTATTATTTGTGAGGTGTTCTACAACCTCTCCCTTTGTGACCCCTTGCTCTTTCTTGAGAGAGTTGGGAGAACTTGGAGGTCCTCTTTTTCCTCCTCCTTTTTTGGAGAAGTAGTGCAGGTTGAGGACTAGAACATTGAGGAGAATTTGTGGCTTACATGGATATTTTATTAGGATGTTCCCTTCTCATGAATAACTTTCAGCTTCATATGTCTAGTGCTAGTATTTACTCCCATTATTTACTTTAAGTGATTTGGATACTGTCCTTATGTTTTGCTGAAAGAATTGCTTCTTGTTATAACAGTATCAGCAGATTCAATCATAAAATCGTTTTATACAATAGTCTTGCAGTTACATTCCCCCCCTTTTTGTCTATGCACATTGTACTCTATGCACACTGTACTCTATGCACACTGAAAATTTATTATTTGTAATTCTTCAACAAGATAAGTGGTGTGGTGGGAGGAGAATGGAAGGTGGTTGGATGAGGAGTGCAATATATTGAGGGGGGTTTAAAGGTCAGGATAGTGATGGATGAGAAGAAAAATTTTTATGCGGGATCTAATTCTATTGGAGTACTTTTATTTGAGATATCTTACTGGTTTGAGTTTGTGTTTATTTCTTGATTTATGTATTTAGAAATGTCTAATTCTATTGGAGTACTTTTATTTGAGATATCTTACTGGTTTGAGTTTGTGTTTATTTCTTGATTTATGTATTTAGAAATGTGGGGTTATGTTGTATTCTTTCATGTTTTTTGTTTATATTAGGTTTCACTTTTATGTATTTTTTTCCTTCTATTGGCTCTGATTTACTGGGTGTCTAAGTTCTCTCCTTCATCTTAGCTCTCAATCTAGTTTCTTCACCTCAAACTCTTGAAGGAATACTATTACGATATTTCTTCATTCTTTTTCCAAATACATAAACTCCTCCTCCCAAATCTTTAGTTCCCCATACTTAGCTCCACTACAGTCACTCCCATCTTCTCTAGTATTAATCCTCAATACTCCCCCTCCCCTCCCATTTGGCTCTTCCATATCTTACCTAGCCTATTGTCTTTCCTAGCAGCAGGTTATCCAATAGGAACACAGATTTAATATTCCAATGAGACAATGCATATGTGATTCACATGTAACTTCTTTGCTAGAGTCTGAGTGCCCACATCCCAATAACTCCTCTGATCCTTCCACTGCAATACTAAAGGTAACTCAGGCTTGGGACTTCTTTCTGCCAGGTTGCAGTCATTCTTGCAAAATCAATGTTCTTATAGCGTCCAGTCCAAGTTCTTAGGTTAGGAACTCTTGTTGTCCCTCTCCCTGGGTGTGATAGTACAATTGGCAGACAGATTCAGTGGCAAAAAATTGTGCACTGAGTCAGGAGCATTCCTATACAGTCAAATCAGTTGGAGTGGTAACAAGCTAAACAATTACGGCCAATCTATACTATAGGCCAATCTCCTTAATGAACATAGATGCAAAAATCATCAACAAGATATTTGCGAATAGAATGCAGCACATCATCAAAAAAATTTTACATTATGATCAAGTAGCTTTCATCCCAGAGATGCAAGGATGGTTCAACATAAATAAGTAAATAATGTAATACATCAATAAACAGAAACAAAGTAAAAAACCATGTGATTATTTCAATAGATGGAGAAAAGTTTTCTGACAAAGTCCAACACCTCTTCATGATAAAAACCCTGAAGAAAACAGGCATGGAAGGACCATACCTGAATATAATGAAAGATATTTCTGACAAACTAACAGCCAGCATCACACAAAATGGGGAAAAACTAAAAGTATTACCCCTATAATAGGAACAAGACAAGGATGTCCACTATCACCACCTGTATTCAACACAGTATTAAAACATTAGCCAGAGCAATTAGGGAAGAGAAAGAAAAGGGATAGATACAGGAAAGAAAGAACTTAGATTATAATTATTTGCAGATGATATGATACTCTACAAAAAAGATCCAAAGAACTCCCCCCAAAAAACTCTTAGAATTAATAACCAACTTCAGGCAACATAGCAGAATACTTGATCAGCACATAAAAATCTTTAGCATTTGTGTACACCAATAGTGAACTCAATGAGAAGGAAATTATGAAAACAATACCATTCACAGTAGCTTCAAGAAAAATAAAATAACTAGGAATTAATCTAACCAAGGAAGTGAAAGACCTCTATAGAGAAACTATACTTCTCTGAAAAAGGAGATTGAAGAGGACATCAGAAAATGGAAAGATATCCTCTGTTCCTGCATAGGAAAAGTAAATATAGTCAAAAAGCCCATATTCTCAAAACTATTATACAGATTCAATGCAGTCTCAATCAAAATACCAAGGGCATACTTTACAAAACTAGAGGAAACAATCTTAAAATTCATATGGAGCCAGAAGAGACCCAGAATAGAAAAAGCCATTTTAGGCAACAAAACCAAAGCAGGAGGCCTTGCAATATCTGACTTCAAGCTATACTACAAAGCAGTAGCGATAAAAACAGCATGTCACTGAAACAAAAACAGTTATGTGGATCAATGGAACAGAGGAGAGAAGTGGTAGTGAACCTATGGCACGCATGCCAGAGTGGGCTGTTTATATCACTGAAAACTCTAGAAGTTTTGCCGTCACTGGAATAGAGGATACTGAAACATCCCCAGACACATTCAGGTATCTGATGTTTAATAAAGAAGCCAAAAGCATATATTGGAGGAAAGCTAGTTTATTCAATAAGTGGTGTTGGAAAAAGTGGTTATCTGTTTGCAGAAAACTGAAACTGGACCCTTCTCTGTCCTCATATAATAAAATCAAAATGGATTGAAGATCTAAATATTAAACAGAAACATTAAACATACTGGAAGACAAAATAGGTAAAACACTTGAAGTCATAAGGGCAGGAAAGGAATCTGTAAACAGAACCTTAATTGCACAAAAAAATGACAAGAATGGAAAAATGGGATTATATCAGACTAAAAACTTCTGTGCAGTGAAAAAAAATCAATTTGTAGAGTGAAGAGATATCCTATATAATGGGAAAAAAATTTGCCAGCTACTCCTCAGACATAAGATGATTATCTAGAATATATAAAGAACTCAAAAAAAAAATTAAACCCTCTAAAATTATAAACCCGGTCAAGAAATAGCCAAAAGAAATGAACAGACACTTTGCAGAGGCAGAAATATAAATGGTGAACAAATTAGTGAAAATATGTTCAACACATCTGGCCATTAAAGATAAGCAAAATTAAAAAAAAAACTCTAAGAAAATAATTAAAAAAAAACTCTAAGATTCCATCTTACTCCACAAGGAGTAGAAATCATTAAGAAATCAAGCAATAACAAATGCTGGCATGGCTGTGGTGAAAAAAGAACACTCCTTCATTTTTGGTGAGAATGTAAACTAGTACAACTATTACAGGAATCAGTACAGAGATTTCTCAAAGAACTGAAATTAGAAATTCCATACAACCCCCATACAAACCCCTTCTATGTATCTTTCCCAAAGAGTTTGGAAGACATCATACTACAGTGATACATGCATACCAATGTTTATAGCAGGACAATTTGTAATAGATAAATCATGGAAGCAGCCTCTATATCCATCGACAGATGATAGGATCAATAAGATTTGGTATCTATATATAATGGAACACTACAGTAAAATAAACAACAAATTTGAGGCATTTGTAGGAAAATAGATGCACCTGGAAAATATAATGCTGAGTGAAATAAATCAGACAACACACAAGCTTAAATACCATATGGTATCTCTCACTTGAGTGAGACAAAGTATAAACAAAGAAAATAAAGGATGTGTAGAAAGGGACAAGGGAAATGGATCTCTTGAAATAGGGAAGTGGTCCAAAGGAACAAAGGTGAGGGGTGAGGAAGAGCGGAAGGAGAAATAAGTACGATAATGATATGCCATGTACAAGAACCTAATAACATCAATGAATGTAAACATGATATGCCGTAACATGAGCTAAGATTAATAATATTGGCAAGAATGAAAATCAGAACAGAGGAATTAAAGGAGTAGGGGCATTAAAAAAAAAAGCTGCAGCATATACCCATTCACCAAGATGATTTTAAACTGCATGTGCTATAAACATGCACCAATAAAACTTTAAAAATGCTTTTAAAAAATATTTACACTGAGAAGTGACAACAGCAAAATAATGAAATAGCAGCCTGCCTCTCCTTACAAAAAAAGAAAAAAAAAATAGAGACCTAATTGTGAATGAAAATAACCTTGCGGGGGGAGGGGAAACTCAAGGGTCTAATTAAGAAAGTGTGGTTATACATTGGAGAAAAAATTGATGAGTTACTACATGGAAAAATTGCTAAGTCAGTCAAAGTACCCCTGACAAATAGGTTATCCAGAACAAAGAAAGGTGGAGGATATTAGAGTCTGTCACTATGGAATGAGTGCCACTGTCTTCCCTAGTGGCATATTTTGCAGAGGACACTGCTAGCTTTCACTGATGAAGTAACCAACAGCTAATGCTGCCACAAACTGCCAGGAGAGGGAGACAATGCTGTGTGCCACTTCCAGAAGGAGGAAATGATATGCCACCCAGAATCAAGGAAACCACTCTTCTTCCAAAACCACACAAGGTCCAGACTATGGCTCTGTGACCACACCACATATTAGAATGCCTCAGGCATCGAGCCAGTGCTGGCACGGGTTAGTCCAACACTGGGCCCTGGGGGCTAGCACCCGTGTTACACTCCTCAGCTCAGCTGCCACTCCATGAATGTCTGCATTTCAAACATGAGCCACCACCACAGCAAGCTAATCCAGGCCCAACTCTGGAGCCCTACAAGTTCCAGACATAGCTTCCTGCATCAGGTATATCCACACCTCACATTCTACAGCCATTACTGCTACAAGTGTACCTGCATTCCTATTCCCAGAAGTACCCCTGCAAAAATATATGCTCTTGACCCTAGCTTCACTACCACTTTATGAGCATCTCACACCATGACCAAGACATCAGTGGATGTCCCTGAAACCCAAGAGTGGTGTCATTATTGCCCCAGGCTCTGGAGCTCTCTATACAGCTTGAATTCCAAACTATGTTTCAGTGAACTTGCCAAAGGCGCTGCCTGTCCTTGCCAAAGTGCCTGTGAGGCAATGCTGTCAGTGCCATTGGAAGTGTGATTTGACTTAATTTCAGCAATGAAAAGGATATCCTCAGCAACAAGCTCCCCTAAGGGAGAAAGAGAGAATAGGCAGAACCTAATAGCTTCTGCCTTGAACACTCCAACTGCCCTCACCACTGTTACAGATGCTCACAGCTAGGGGCACTGAGGATCCTTAAAATCTTTGGTGATGCTGATTCAACTTACAGAGCTGCACATAAAATGTGCCACTGCACCATCACTGGAATCAGAACCACCATGTCCCACCTCACCAGCATCCTCACAAGTGCCCATAGATGAAGGTGAAACGGTGAAATCAGTCATAAACTGGGAAGAGGTGATTGCTTATTCAAATGCTCATACATCAACACAAAGTAAAAAATATGAAAAAGGACACCTGTCAGCACCAGAGGAATGTACTAGTTTTTCAGTAACCAACCACAAATGAAGAGCTCAGAACAGTCTGATGAGGAATCTAATATAAGTGTTTTAAGGAAGCTCAGTGAGTTTAAACACACAGACAGACAATATGAACATGGTAGGACAGCAACACATGGACACATAGATACAATTATAATTCAACAAAAATATATAAATAATAAAAATCCAGAAATAGTTATTTCAATGAATGTAATAAAATACAATAAAGAATAACAAAAATAAAATTGACAAAACAAAAAGGGTCTGTACCCAAAATGAGGTCATGTAAAATATGCAGTTGGAAGAGGAAATTGGAAAAAGAATAAAAAGAAATGAGAAATGATGTGGAAGAACATCAAGAGAGATCTATTTCATATAGATATAAAGGAAGTAAACGAGAGGAATGGATAAAAACTAACTAAAAATAATGAACAAAAACTTCCAAAATATAGAGGGGAATATGAACATTCAAGCCCATGAGAGTTAAAAGTTGCTAATAAAGTTCAAACCCAAAGAAAACTTTACCAAGATATATTATAGTCCCTGGAAAAAAAATCACAAAGATAGAAACATGGAAGTAGCAAGTCAAAAGAAGATCCACACATACAAGAGGAATTTACGAAGTTATTAATAGATGTCAGCAGCAGAACATTTGTAGGACAGGAAAGAATAAGTGGTATTTGTACTCTGTTGCAAGGGGGTGGGGGTTGCTTCCAACCAAGAAAGGTTAAATTACCTGGAAAAGTTGTATTTCAGAGAGAAGAAAATATGAAGAAGTTTTTCAGACAAACAAAAGCTGAGGAATTTCATCATACTCTTGCAAGATATACCTAAAACCTTATAAGAAATGTCAAAAGGAATACAAAGAATTTTTTCTTGGCTTTTGAATGAATATTTACCTTGTTGGATCTTAAAATTCAGAAGTTCTTAAAAACAGAAATGTATGAGAACTATCACTCCATGTATCCTCTGAAAAATACTGTACAGTCATGACAGACGGAGAGTGAAAGGCATACAACTTGTTATTGTCATGGTGAAATGACATAGAACTTGTGAGCACCCTAAAAATGTCCCTGGAACCCCAAGTGCTTCTGTGTAGCATTTTGAGATTCTTTGCTTGCACAACAATGAGAGTAAGCAAATGAAAATTTGCAAAAATATGGAGGTCATTACATTTGATCAGTTTACTAAAATTAATGAGAAAATTTTTTAAAAATACGCCATACGATCTCATTTAATTAAAAAAGTACAAACGCAGGTAAAATTGAACTATGCTGCTATGAGTCAGCACTGTAGCAGTAAGGGACTATTTCTGGAGTTCAGTTGGTACTCTGGTTCTTAGTCTGGCTGGTGGTTATTTAGGTATGCTCCGTTTGTTGAAATTCATTGTTTTAGTCAGGGTATGCAAGGGAACAGATTTAATATAAGACATAAATTTATAGCACTATCTTATAATATTTACACAAAAAGTCAAATGCAATAGAGTGCAAGAGATCTGTCCTTGTTCTAGAGACCTGAACAATCCAGCTGAGGAGCTGGATACTGCAGCAATGTCTTACTCAATTCTGTATCAGGGATCTACACCAGAAAGACCCAAGGGCCAGTGGTGGAAGCTAGAAAGTCTGCCCTGACAGGGTGAAGGATCCAGCCAGAAGGCTGAGGGGTTTGCACTGGAGCCAGGAAACCACGCTCAAAACAAAGGCGAAGACCAGAGTTCCCACAAGAGAACAGCAGCCATCCCTGGTGACAGCGAGGACCTGAGCTCCTTCTCCAACAGGAACAGCCCAGTTCCTATCAGGAAAACCAGCCACAGCAAAGCTTCTCCTGGGAAATCAGCAGCATGCAATATTCCCCTCCATTCTCCTTTTATGCCATTCTGGCAACAATCCTCAGGCAGGTCTTTCACACCCAGAACCATGCTCACTCAGTTGAGCTGGGCATTCACACTCAAGCTGACCATTAATTTGTCCACCACATTCATAGAGATATGCATTTGTGCACTAGTCACTTTCTTGTCACTGGGATGAATCAGCCGACATACACAGTTTAAGGAGGAGAGGTTTACTATGACTCATGGTTTCAGAATGTTGTCCGTGGCTGATTTGCTTCAAGGAAAAAACAGCATGATGGAGAGGCAAGCAGAGAAAAGCTGCTCAATGCATGGAGGTCAAGAAACAGAACAAGGAAGGAGCCAGGAACAAGAACACACCTGTAAAAGTTGATATATTGTGTCAACTTGAGAAGTCTAAAAGCTTAACTACATAGCTCAGCGTTCTACATCCTGGGGTGTAGAGGGCACGCCCTTACCCTCTAGGATGTTGTTCACTGTGTCAGTTTGAGAAGTTCAGAACTTAACTAAGTGATTCACCAGGGGGCCAGGGTCCTTACTTTGTAAACATCCTGAACCTCTGCAAGAGGAGGGCACGGAGATGGTGCGAGTGCTACACCTGCCCTGAGGTGGGGGGCAGGGGTAGCCTGCTTGCAATATAAGGGAGGAAAAGAGGCTTGTTCCCCTTCTTTTGCTCTTGCTGCTTTTGCTGTCTTCTGCTGCCTTGAACTGTTGCCCCTGTGCCGTGCCACCCGGCCTTGGAGACAGCTGATTATGGACTGAAACCTGCACAAACTGTGAGTTAAATAAACCTTTCCTTCTTTAATTTTGGGTATCGGGTATTTTGTCTCGGCGATGAGAGAAAAGTAACTAAGACAACATCCTTGCAGGTCACAACCTCAGTAACCCACCTTTCTGAGCCAGGCCCCACCTTGTAACAGCACATTCAGCTATGAACTCTTTAATGGATTAAAATACATCGATAAGTATACCATTCCCATGATCTAATTACATTTCAAAAGCTCTGGACCTAACACAGGAAACTTTTGCTGGATATTATAGAACCAAAACATAGTGACTTCTAACTCTTTCCTGCAAACATATATTATAATTCTATAAAGAAGGAAACAAATTCAAAACATATAATTTAAATAAACATATATACATGTGAATATTCTATGTCAACGTTCATAGCAACAGTATTTGTAATAGGCCAAGTGAAAAAATATCTAAAAATCTATCAACTGATTAATAGTAATAAAATGTGATATTTTAATAAAATGAAGTTATTTAATCATAAATGAATGTATATTGATCTGTGCTAAAAATGAGTACATCTTGCAAATATGTTATTGATCATAATCCAAATACAAGTTATATATTATGATTATACAGATATGAAATGTCCAGAATAGGCGAATTTATGGACATAGAGAATAGATTAGTGGTTGCTTGGGGTTGGAGATTAGGGAGTCTGTGGTTTAATAGCTAAAGAAAGGGGTTTCTTTTTCGAATGACACCAATACTCTAAATTTGGTTGTTTTCATGGTTTCATAGCAAAAAAAAACCCCATCAAACTGTATACGTTAAACGTGTGAATTATAACTCAGCAAAGCTGTTACCAGCAACAAAAACTTAAGCAGCTAACATTTACAGTCTTTCCATGGCTTCTGAAAAATAACTTCTGATCTGTCAGTAATGTGAAACAGCATTTTTACACATTTTAATAGAATTTATTTTTCTGATCATAATTAGCTGGTTTGATAACAAATTCTTTTCAGGGAGCTCATTAAAATACTGGTTCAAGGCTGTTGTAGGCTAGACTATAATAAGCGGGATATCTGTAATATATACTGTCTCGTTTAGAAGATTCTTTTAACGATCTTTGTGTCTTCATTGTTTCTCATGCTTAATTTCTTGATGTATAATGTCTTGCGATCTTCCATAACACTAGAGAATACTGTTAATTTCATAAAATCTAGACATATCTAACTCGCATTATTATGTGCAATTTTTAGCTATTCTCACTCCCTCCTACTCATTCAGAAATCTTTGTGGCAGAATAAAAAACTGAATATTATTTTGTTCAAATGTTCACATTGTTTTCTTATTCCTCCCCCTAATCTCCTCACCCTTAACTTTAGTGAAATGAAAATACCAACTGTTACCTGGCTTTTGCTCATAATTTTTACAAATGGCAACAGAATATCTTTACCACGGAAAAAAATATATATTATGTATCCTGAATGAAATTTTTTTTTGTGTGTGTGGGTACCAGGAGTCGACCTCAGGACCTTGAGCTTGCTGACAAGCGATATCACTGGCCCCATTTATCCTTTATCTGGGTTCCAGGAGTCGAACTCAGGACCTCGCACTTGCCGGGCAGGCGCTTATGCCACTGAGCTATCTCACCAGCCCTGTTCCTGCATGAATTTTTAATGTAGTTTAGTTCAAAGAAAAGGATAATGTCTATAAAACAATGATTGAAACTGATGAATATCTGAATTCAAAGAATTTGTTTATTACTATGAAAAGCATTTAAAAACTAGTTAATAACATGGTGTGAGTTAATTCAAGCTATTTTTTCCTGCTTATATTGATTTTTGCTGCCTTTATTTAGGTGTGTTTCCATATTAAATACTTACTATTTTTAATATATTTTCTTTTCTAAACTTAGGACTTGAGAATTGAAGACTACGCAAAATTTGTTATATACACTTGCTGTTCAGATATCACTAGTGCCGAGGGTAATATGATAATCGTCTACGCTAATGAATACCTCTTCAGTAAAAATTTAGTAGTATTTCCAAAGGTGGGGGGGACAAAAAAACAAGGAGAGATTTGAGATAATCTGTTCAGCTTTATTGAGGTATAAATGACAAGTAAACATATATATATATGGTATACAACTTGATGTTTTGAAATAAACATTGCAAAATCATCAGCACAATATATTAATTGACATACCTATCGTCTCACATATTTATCACATTTGCTTTTATTCCTTTATTTTTTATAGTAAGTACATTTATGTTTTTACGCTTCTGATCTAAAGCCTTTTCCAATTTCAAGTAAACAATGCAGTATTATAAGCTATACTCACCGTACCATACATCAGATCTCCAGAATTTATTCATCTTTTGAAGTACAGATGAAGGCCATTATTTTATCATGGGAGTGATTCTTTGGGGAAGAATTATAATATAATAGCTTATGATTTGAAGAAAGTCTTGAGGCCAAGAAGTAAATAGTATCATGATGCTTGCTGATTCTATTTATGAATTGATACAATAAAATTTAATAACTTGGGCAAGGATCTGTTGGAATAGTAAAACTATACAAAAAAGACAAGAAAAGTCACATAAAGATGGACAGTGAGCCATTCGCTGACAGGTAGTTCTGGTTTTATTTGTTCTCTGTGTTCCCACAGAGGCTTCATTTGATCTTTCTTTTGTATATTTGAACCATATTATTTATGGTAATTTCAAAAGCAAAGCCAAGTACACTCATTTGTACTTGAAGAACAGAAGGAAGAAAACTGAACTTGAAGTTTTTAGAGACAATAGATATATTAAGAGCCTACTTTGAAATGAAACAAATGAAACGACATCATCAAAAACATTTGATATCCGAGACTAAACCAAATAAAGGTAAAATATACAACATAGGCTATAATGCCCACAATTAAAAATAAACTAATCATTCTCAAATAGAAATTGATAAAATCAAATTTGAGAAGGAAATTAAGTGATAAACATACATTTTGTTCCATTTAATCCATCTGAACCATATGTTTCTTAAGTTTAATATAAAATATATTTTATCAAATTCAAAATCATGATTAAAAGCCAAAATCTTAGAGTCAGATCCTTTGAATTCTTAATCCTGCTTCAATATTAATTTTACCATTCCCTAGATATCGAAATTATTTAACTGTAGTTCTTCACCTTATGTGTATGTATAAACTTGGGGAAAATAACAGATTATGTTCAGTTGTTACTTGTTTCAATAAGATTATATACATAAAATATTATCACCACATTTAGGCTCAATAAGCTTTGGTAATAATAAGTTGCATTAAATTATTACCACTTCACTATTATTTAGGCTTTTGTTTTCAGCTGGGAGCCAGTTCTAATTCAAATTCCCACTAAAAGCTGGGTGTCATAGCTCACGATACCAGCACTCCGAGTGGCTGAGGCAGGAAGATTGCAGGTTCAAGTCCAGCATGAGCAACTTAGCAAATTAGCATGACCCTCTCTCAAAGTGCATAAAAGGGAGCCAGGAGATGTGACTCAGTGTGACAGCCCTGGATTCAACCCCTAGCACTGTGAAAAAAGATAAAAAAAAAAAAAAATTCCCACTACAATGTCAGGATGTTGAATTTAAGCATAACTTGATTATCATGTTCCTAAATAAGGAACTGAATATCATTACCTGTAAAATCTGATGTATTGTAGACACTTAAATATTTTGAACTCATGTTTGTCCATTATTGTTCCTTTGGCAACCATTTCATTTTGGATTTACAAGCAGATTCATGCAGTACTATGATGCTATCGTGTGAGGAGTTGGCTTATCAGAAATTTTTTAACACTTGGAGTGGAGGAGAGCCCAATGATAATATGTCAACAATATGCTGACATTTGTAGATTGTTATAAAAATGGACAAAACCTCCCAAAAGAGGGAATGCATATTTCCAAGATTTGAATAAGTATGTCAGTTGTAGTCTTCTTCCTCTCTATGCCTCTGACTTCCTGATACCAGTCTCACCTTGATGATTTAGACTGAGAAAAGCCTTCTAAACCCTAGGAGAATTACAATGACGTTCAAATGCTGCCTTTGATATATTTTGATGATTCACTAAAAACATTTTTGTTGTCATGATTCAGTGGTGCCCTTGGTTGACTATAGGTTTTGTGTCATTTTATTAATCAATACCTCTGTGGTAAACAGGTCTTCTAAGTGGTAAGAGATTATTTGGAAAGACTAGTGAAAACAAGATATGTTGATCTCAAGTCATAATGTGTAGCTTTGGATTTAATTTTTTCCTTAGTATTTTTTTTTTATGTGTGTACCGGGAGTTGAACTCAGGACCTCACACTTGCCAGACAGGCGCTTGTGCCGCTGAGCCATATCAACAGCCCCTCCTTAGGTTTTTTTAAACAATACTTGTTTGTGGTACATAATGTTTACATTCCTTGTAGGGAAATGATATATGTACAAAATATATCTTAATTCTTTTTTTTTTCTTTTTCATTCCTTCTTGCTTCCTTCCCTCTCCCCTCCATCTCTTGATTCCCTTTTCTTTTGAGAAAGATCTACCTCCCTACTTCCTGTGAGGAAAAAGGAACCCTTCTACACAGTTTGTGAGAAAATAAACTAGTACAACCACATCGGAAATCAGTATGAGATTCCTGAAACATCTGAAACTGGAAATTCCATTTGATACAGCTATTCCCCTTCTAGTATCTTCCCAGAAGAGTTAAATACGTCATATTACAGTTATACATGCACATACTTGTATATAGCAGCACAAATCATAATAGATAAAACTTGGAAGCACTCATCAATAGATGAGTGGATAAAGAAAATGTGGTATTTTGTGGCATGCTACTCTGCCATAATGAAAGATGAACTTGAGTTATTTCTAGGAAAATGGATGCAAATTGAATCCATAACGTTAGGTGAAATAAATCAGAGACAAAAGCTTAAATTTCACATAGTTTCTCTTACCTGAAAAGCACAAAGTAGAAATAATGTCCTTGAATTTAAAAGCAGTTGAGTTTGAATCTAAGATCTGAATGACCCATAGTCAAATATTCAGAGGCCAAACTGCTAGGCTTTATGAATTTTGGGGAAGATTATAGTTATTTCAGCCTGCTGAGACTTGTCTTTTCTTGTCGATTGATAGCAAAGGGAAACAAGTGTGTTTTTGGCATATTAGGGAATCATTGTTTCCTTGCTAACATTTTTTTT
Source organism: Erethizon dorsatum (assembly GCA_028451465.1). Lineage (NCBI taxonomy): Eukaryota > Metazoa > Chordata > Mammalia > Rodentia > Erethizontidae > Erethizon > Erethizon dorsatum. The sequence goes on from CM051824.1 coordinate 17,592,417, forward strand.
TTTCTTAGAACACATCAGGACATAAAAGGAGGTAACTGAATGATAACTCAGGCTATTCGGGCACTGAATAATCATAGAATTCTACTTAATCTATTTGGAAAATTGGAATTTAGTGAGATTCTCTTTAGAGAGATACTACAATAGCATAAAGACAATATAAATAAAACCAAAATAAAGACAGATTTATAATGTAAAAATTAAAAAAATAAGTAAAGCCCAGTATCTTAATTCTCTCACAATTTTTCTTTTCTTTTATCTTTTTTCTTTTTTGTGGGTACCGGGGGTCGACCTCAGGACCTCGCGCGCCAGCAGGCACCCGTGCCGCTGAGCGATATCACCGGCCCTTTTTTCGTATGTGGGTTCCGGGAGTCAAACTCAGGACCTCGCGCTTGCCAGGCAGGTGCTTATGCGACTGAGCTATCTCACCGTACCCCCACAATTTTTCTTAACATTCAACAAAAATGAAATAAATATCTTTCCAGTGATTCCTCTGGATTTTTCAATCATGAGATAGCGTACTTAGGGAAGATTAAAAGGGCCAAGAACAGTCAAGATCATTTTCAAAATTAGCTAGGTAATGAAATTAACTAACCAGCTGCCAAAACCTAATATGAAGCTCAGTGTAACTTCTTCTAGTAATTTAAAAATGTGTGATATTGGAATCAATAAAGGGAAAAAATAGAATAGACCAAGCACAGATCTGTGTTGAGATAGACAACTTCAGAGATCAACACATTGCAAGTATTAACATATTAAATACTTTAATACTTTTTATTAAATACTTTATTATCTAAGAAATTATGCATAAAATAAGGGTAGAAATATACAGTGTGTATAATTACACTAAAACAGGTGAATTTAAATGTATATTGATTTATCTAAAATCCCAAATCTTGAATCAAATGTTTCTTTTTAAATTTTTATCTGAATATTTCTAATTTCTATACTGAGAATATTTTGCATATGTACACTTTTACATGATATTTAAGATCACTTGCTTTATTAGTACATGCTTTTAGCACATAATGTTTACATTCCTTGTGTGGAGTTGGTACATGTACATAACATAATTTAATTCCTTTTCTCAACTTCTTTCCCTCTTCTCCCTCCATCTCTTGATCCCTTTCCCCTTTGAAAAAGACCTATCTCCCTACTTCCTATTATCATTTTTTTTGGTATCTGTAATCGAACTCAGGACCTTGTGCTTGCCACGCAGGCACTTGTGCCACTGATCTATATCCTTGGCCCTATTATCTTTGATTTTGCTCTTCATTTATTCTTTGGTATTTTCATATAAGATAAATGATGAAATGTTTGACCTTGTGAGTCTGATTTACTTCATTTAAAGTTATGGTCTAAAAGTGCATCTATTTTCCTACAAATGACTTAAGTTTATCTTTCTTCATGAGAGTAGTACTCCGTTGTACATAAATACCACATTTTCTTTATTCATTTATCTGTTGATGGACACACAGACTGCTTCCGAGATTTAGCTATTATGAATTTACTGCTATAAACATGGGTACACATGCATTACTGTAATGTTTTGTTTCTCTCTGAAGATACTATTAATAAATCACCCACAACTACTCCAAGCTCTACAACTTCCCACCAAAAGCTGATGCAGGCTATCTTCGAATTCTGATAGAGTTATAAATTTATCATTGCCATAAAGTTTCATGTTAGGTGTATTTGAGGAGACTCCTATAAATAAGTTAATATTGCACCAGTATTAAAATCTAGACATTCATACAATTCTTATATTACACTAATTTGAAAAAAAAAAAAAAACAGGGGCCAAGGGTATAGCTCAGTGGCACAGCATCTGCCTGGCAAGCACAAGGTCCTAAGTTCGATTCCTGGTACCAAAAAAAAAAAAAAAAGAAAGAAAGAAAAGAAAAAAAAATCCATGTTCCTTAGAAAATATACATGGAAATATTTGATAGTAAAAGGGCAGATGGTCTATAACTTATTTTCCATGGTTCAAAAAATGAATATGTATATATTGAGAGAGGGAGAGAATGATGAGGCCAGAGTTGCAAGATTAAAACAATTGGTGAACCAGGGTGAGGATTCATTCTCTCCTAGGCCTATCCTCACAAGGAATGTGTAAATTCGAGAAAATAGAAATCAAAAAAATTTCAACTCAATTTAAAAAAGAGAATTTAGGGCAGAGATTAGATTCAGGGTGTGGCTTCTTATTTTCTGGATACTTTCACTGTTGCTGGCAAGTAGATTGAAGGGGGAAACATGAGGACTAAAAAAAATTAAAAGAGTGGTTTGAAAAATCTCTGTCTGTCTGTCTGTCTGTCTGTCTGTCTCTCTCTCTCTCTCTCTCTCTATATATATATATATGCTCAGAACTGGATCAGAGGTGGGAGAGTCCACACTGGCCCTATGCACAGTGAAGAGCTAAAGGATCCAGTAGCTGCTCAGTCCAAGAAGCTGGAAGCCGCAGAACAAGAGGGATCAGGGATGCAACAACATTCTGTGACTGAAGGGCCAGAGCTCTCTAGAGATCTGCTCATGTGTCTGTGTTGCAAGGCTGCGGGAGCTGGACTCTAATACCCACAGGCGATGCAAGTAACAAAAGATGCATCACTCGAGCAGAGCACTCCAGCAGAATGGAGCTTTTCAAACACAGGCTTTTTCCTTCTTTCCCTTCATTCCTTCAAGGGGTAGGCAAGCCTATTGGTTGGTGCCAGCTGCAGCCAGGGTGGATCTTCTCCCCTTAGTTTCCTGGACTGTTATCAATTATCTCAATGAACACCCCTGCAGTCTCACGCAGAAATGTGCTTTACTGTTTTGCTGGGCAGCTCTTAATCCAGTCAAATTGACAATCATGTTTAATGGTAATAATGTATATTTAAATGTTATTATTATTGCATAACGTGGGATTTGAGTTAACTATAATCAAAACTGAACTAGAAAAGTAATTTGACCTCTTATTGTTTAAAACACACCGTGACTCTCTACCCATTCACAACCATTAGGCAGCTTTACAGGCTGGGCAGCCCCTGAGACCGTGAGCTCCATCAGTCATTTTAGTTGGTGTCAAAGGTGCTAATGAAGAAGAACCCGGATGGTGAAGTTGAAGGTCTTGGTCACAGTCAAAGTAAATGAACCCTCCAACCTTCACTGTGGGCTCAGAAGGATTTCACATGTCACTGCTCAAGAACATGGCTCTAGATAAGTGACTGCTGATTGCCATCCGTACTTATCCTTTCCTAGTGTTAGCATTTATAACATACATAGCTACTGCATACACAGATATATTCCTGCTACACTTTTAAATACTGGATATAAGAAGAGTACACAACTACTTGTCTTTTTAGAGCATTTGTCACAAAGAAGGGAGCAAAGAATTTATATGGTAACTGGAAAAAGAGGCAGTAGGTAGTAGATGTAACACCTATACATCTACGTAGATCAAGCGACCAAACTTCCCTGTCCATAGAACACAGCAAAAATCATATACCATCTCTACAGTGCTGCTAGGAGAATACCTCTGTACTTTCCCTAACCTGACTTTCTCAATCTGCACAGATCATACCAATATATTCTGGATTCTGGTGGACTTACAGGATAGGATAAACTTGTATCTCTGATATATCACTTAAACGAGAATACTAAAGAGAGATGCATTCACTTGTCTATGAACAACAGTTATATGTGTGTATGTACATATTACATAAATTCTACTACAGCTAAGTATTTCTAATCACTTTAAGCAAAAATTATGTTATTATAAGGCAGGCATTGAAAAATAACATAATTGCCTTTTTAATGGCCATTTATATGTAAAATATGTAGCTATATATATATATATATATATATATATACACACACAATTTATAAGCTTTGCTAGTAATTCAAGTTTACTTTTAGGATTTTAATCAATAAAGTGTTTGTATACAATTTAGCTATTTCTTGATTTATGAAAGATTATGTTGATTTGCATAATCAAATCTTCAATGGAATATTAGAGCAGAAACTCTTTTTCTTCTTTATTGTTGGTATTTTCTACCCTCATAGCAACAGATGAGAATAACATAGTTTCATGAAATAAATGAGTGTAAATTGATAAATTAATAGCATAATCCAATTCTGTAAAAGAAGTATTGTCTAGATGTTAAAAATCTGATGGTAATTATTAAGAGTTCTCCTGAGCAGATGCATTGCATTAAATTATAAGATTATGGATATGTACTACCTTAGTAAGATAACAGTGAAGAATAAGGGATATGTGTTTGGCTTCTATTGAGTATTACTACACACTTTTTATTCCTAAATTTATGTAAAAAAAGTCTTTTTATACTCCCCATAAATCCTCATGACTCTATGTATTGATTTCAATACATGGCGTTCAGAAGCTTCAGTCATGAAAATACAATTTCATTGTTTACTTGAGAAACTACATTACCGTGGGAAAAAATGTTAAAAGCATTCTACTCTATAGTTCTCAAATTCTTAAGTTTTTTTGAAAACAGATTTCAGGATTTTTCTTCCAAGATAATAAACTTTGTCAACCTTGGAAAAAAAGCATATGTTTAAAACTCCTTCTTTCTTTGGATGAGTCCATAGGATTATAGAATGAGTAAAGTTGCTTACTGCAGGAAGATCAGAATCACAATATAAATGTGCTTGTTTATTTTCAAAATGTCTTATGCTAATATTTGCATTGAAAATTATACAGAAACCCATGTTAATATTATATCTTTCTGGCTATGAATATAATGGGTTGAGTAAAGACAAGATTTCCTAAAAGTCACTGCTGATTCTATTGTTAAATCCATCAAACTGCTGAGATCATCATTTTCCCTTTACAACATTGCTAGAGGAATGAGTGCCATATCAGCTACACGGGAAAAGGGAGGAAGACTGTGTGGAACAAAAGTGCCATCCGACTTCAGAGCCTTTGTTTCAAGAGTTCTTATGTTTCATTCAAACTTGGACTTGGCATTTGTTGTTTGCACACCTAAGAAACTCACTTATTCACACAGCTTAAACATTTTCCTTGTTAGATTTAGTCATAATACTAAAGTTAACATTAATTTTACAGTGAAAATTAAATGAGATTGTATTGTGAACATTTTTTTGGTCAGTGATGTGTTTTCCAAATATTAGAGGTGATGCTGAAGTTACGATGTATGCAGGGGAGAGACCATTCATAAATGCAGTGATGGTCCCTTTGTAAATAGAGAAGCTTCTGTGGACAGATTAGAGGGAATGCTATTGTACTGGTAGAAGGACGGATGTTATCTAACACTCTTTCCCTTTAGACAGGTCTTTACAACAAACATTACAGGTAGTACACCAGGAAAAGAAACATGATTTTGCCTGCACACAAAGTGCAGATATTTCTCTTCCATCAGCCCAAGGACTGTGTATAAACTCAAATGCCTACTTTGAAATATTTAATTTTAGATTAACCTGTCAGCGGAAACTAAGTTTAAATTGATCAACTCTTTCACTATTGGCAAACAGATTAGTAATTTATATCACATAATGCAGGTAGGGAACCAAAAGTAGAGTGATTAGAAGTTAAAGTTGAATGATATCAGGTAAGATTATCCAAGCACATTGTTGGAATGAGAATAATCTAAAATTATTGACTAAACCTATCTTCACCTGAACAGTGTTATGACGATGGTTGCTAATTTTACAGGAACTAGGGACAATCACACTACATTTAGAAAATCTCTTCACATTTAAAATAATAAAATAATGTGTTTTGGACATGAAAATGTCTACCACATAACTCTTTTTGTCTTAAACTTGGAGTTTTAGGAAAAGATTGTGTAAAATTTGCATGGTCTTCTAAGAGCAAACTCACAATACGGAAAGGACTGTGATTTTGTCTCCTACCTTTTGAATGCTTATTGCTTTTAATAGCCACAGTTTTAAGTTATAACCCAAGTTCAAGTCCAGTATCCAGATAGTTATTTTAGAATTTTGTTCCATCAGAAACATGCAATAGAGAAAGAAGATTTCTCTTGATCTCACAATTTCAACTTCAAAAGAATAGTGAGGCTCTGATTACCAACTTGATGCACTTCACATAGATGCCAAGCTAGGGACCTTATAAGTGAACACTAAAATCTAACCCACATTTATCACAAGTTTATCCCTGATGAAAAGTTGTTTGCTCCTTGCAGAGTGCCTGTGTCCAATTTGAAGTAGTGTACAAATATGAAACAAAGCCTTGATCACGAACTTGTTTTGGGATTGATGACAGTGTGGATGAATATAAAATAAAGAGCTGTAGGTTTTGCAACTAAATGATGTCACAGTATGTGTAATAATAGATTGGATAAGATTTTCTCTTCTGATTTATTCCTACTCTGAGCAACAGCACATGAACTGAGAGAAGCTGTCAGATTAGTAGCGGCTTCATCACAGGAGTTGGAATATGCATCATACTCAGTGTTCCATAAAAATGCCTGTGGCTGGTGTTAGATAGTCCAGTTATCTCCTTAGACATTTTCTGAGTTATCTTGCTATCATTAGAAAAAATGTTTCTTCCAATTTCTCCTTTGGTAACTATTTGTCCTTGTTGAATAATTAGAACATCTTGGGAACCAGTATGCATTGATGACAATTTTACTTGGGGACAATTTGTGGTGTTTTCTGGCCTCAAACTGTGGAATCTGAATTCCAACTCTTGGAGGAAGGGAATAATCAAGAGTGTGTTTCACGGTTAAGTTCTTTGAGCAATAGCTTCATATCAAGGAGACTAAGCCCATATGAAGGTGAAATGTGTTAAATATGGAATTGAGTTTGGGATACCATATATAGATATAGATATATAAAGCATAGATATATAAAGTATAGCTATATAAAGTGTATATATATATATATATATATATATATACACACACTTTTGAGCAAGTTACCTTCTTTTTATTCTAAATTCATGAAATGCATTACTTATATAGTCCTAAGTAACTATGCTATCTGATTGTGTTACAAGCCAAAGGTTTGTTTCTACTTTCCTGAGACAATTTTTAATGTTTAATTATTAGCAAAACCAATTTTATTTGTTGGGGGAAGTCTTTGTGATGCAACCCAATGGTCTCAACTTCCCTTGGTAGTGTCAAACCATCTTCCATGACATCTGTTGCTAAGATTTTGGCATGTGTAAAACATCTGCTGGAGCAAGCGTCAAAAGCCTATATATTGCTGTTTCTATTTTACTCCTTTGTATCTCTGCAGGAAAACGCTCAGGACAGCAGATAGAATCAAGGACTTATTGTCTGATTACAATTAGTGCCTGCAAGACAGTGCCTCTCCTGCAAAGACCGAACCCATATTGTACTCCTCCTTTTGAGAATTAGATGAAAAACGTTAATTGAATCCGGTAAAGTAATTTTTGACAGAAATATTTGATTTCACATTCACTCTTTGCTACTATTGCTTATTGAACAGAAGCAGGGATTAAAAAGTAAAAAAAAGGATTCAGACTGAAATGTATACTCAGTCTGTCACTTAGTACTTAATAATAAAGGACAGGGTAATTACCCGAAAAGATTCCAGCTTTGTGAAACGTGATATGGTGGGAACATAGATGTGGTGGGAAACTTTGGGACTGGTTCCCAGTGACACCTACCTTTACTACTCAGGTTCCTTAGGACGCTTGACCTTCTCACTTACTTTTAAGAGAAAATTGAAAAAACAATGGCAGTCACTCCTAAGATTAAGTCATAGAAGAGGGATTTACTTTTTCTGACACGTTCTCTCTTGTCTTCTTGTTTGCCTATTTTGAACAAGTGTGTGAACATGCTGAGAATTGCCATGGGGTGCAGAAGTCACTCACCGTACAAAACCCAGTGAGAAGCTTGGAGCTTGGTCTCATGGAGAATCGCCTGCATCTTGAGATGACACACACCAGCTGGGAAGCAAACTGTTCCCTAGACAAACCATGAGTGGATGGCAGCATTGTCCAAAATCTTGGTAGCAGTATATAAGAAACACCGAAGAGAAGAACCCAATATTGCCCTGCCTAGATTTCTAATCTACAGAAACTATTTTAATAAATGTGTGGTTATTTTAGGCTACCAATTTTGGGATATTTTATATTCAGCAAGAAATAATTATTATAATAGATAACATGTAATAACACATGCTTCAAATGTTGTTTATAAGGATTAAAGGATAGGATATGAAGTAAGTTGACTACTGTTACTCTCTTTATATTTTAATTCAGATTTGGTGAATGGATATGATGGACATTTTTGAAATCCATGTTTATAATATGAATTCCGTCCATAAATTTGTATCTCAGAATATAGAATAATTATTATTTTAGTATACAGTGCATTTCTTCTGCTTGGTTTTGTGGATTTTGAAACAATGAATTTTTAGCTTCAAGCTCTAATGTGTCAATTGTCACCTTATCCAGGTCATGAGTCTTGGAAGAGACAAATCTTAATAAAAAATACCTTTATAAATAATGTAAAATTTTTCCTGGCTTTAAGGAAGGCATAAATAAATGAAACTTAGCCCATGCAGTTATTTAAATAAATCCCTAGAATTCATATATCTAAAGAAAAACATACTTCTGTTACTGCAAGAAAATTCTTGCTCAGTTTGTATCAAAGCTATACAATTAAGGGTTAGCAATAAATGCTATCCCAAAGTACAGTATTTTATGGGTTTTTTTTGTTGTTGTTTGTTTGTTTATTTGTGGGTACCGGGGGTCGACCTCAGGACCTCGCGCGCCAGTAGGCACCCGTGCTGCTAAGCGATATCACCGGCCCTTTTTTCATATGTGGGTTCCGGGAGTCGAACTCAGGCCCTCGCGCTTGCCAGGCAGGCGCTTATGCCGCTGAGCCATCTCACCAGCCCTTTTATGGTTATTTTTGAAACAAATCATTTTCCTCTTTGTAAGAGAACAACCTTGAGTGGTAGCATAACACCATCACAATAACAAACAAATGTCACGTTCTTACTATTGGAATTCCCTGTATTTTTCCTGGCTATTCTACTGAACATTACATATTTGGCAGCTAAATACTTAAGTACATCTTCATATCTGAATCTTTGAAATTTATACTACTATTAACCTTATTATCCAAACAGGTAAAACACGAAGAAGATGATTTGATTAAGAAATCAGAATGGATTGTCTTTGAAAAATAGTAGGAAAAAGATTTCCTATAAGAGAAAATATATGGGATTTTTAATGTGCTTAAGTAATTTGAAAAAGTTTCTTTGAGACAAGTAGTAACAATATTGAGAAAAATGTCTTACTATTCAGTGTAACCATCTAGTAAGCAGCAGTTTTCAGATTTGAAATCAAGTACCAGGTCTTCAGAGCTTCCAACCTGGAACGTTATGCCATATGCTACTAGTCACAGTAATAGCAAGCATTATATCAATCAAGTGATAATATTTAGTGGGTAGTTTGTAAACATGTGACATAAATATTGCAATACATACCATGCAACAGCTATGTGATAAAATCAGTGATGTCAGGATTTTTTGGGTGAAGTACAAAGAAATCAAATGAAATTATTCTGCTTAACAGGAAAATGCTAATTTTGCTGAATCCTGAAACTTTGTGTACCACAAGTTCAGTGGTCGGGGCTGGTGATATAGCTCAGCGGCATAAGCGCCTGCCTGGCAAGCGCGAGGTCCTGAGTTTGACTCCTGGTACCCTCATATTAAAAAAAAATAAAAATAAGTTCAGTAGCCCATGAATTTAAGGGCCTGGGTGTCTTTTCTTATAAGGTCGTTTTATGAGTTTTCAAGGTGTAAGACATGTAAGATGAGGAGATACGTCTCAACAATTGTTGGAGAAATTTTTGTCTCTAAAAGATTTCCAAATGTATTAGAAAAAATAAAACTTGTTTCATATGGTCATATGGGATCTTTTTATACTTTATCATATATTAAGTGGTCTTAAAGCTACTTACCTGAGAAAGTTGAAATGAAGAGATAATAAAATTCATTCTTGCCTTTCTAAGACAGACCCTTCAATTGTGGCCATTGTCTATGCCCAGGGGTCCCTAATTTATAATGATTCAATTTAAAGTTTTTTTTTTCTTTTTACGATGGTGCAAAAGAGATATGCATTTAGTAGAACTTTTAATTTTGAATTGTAGTCTTTTCTTGGTCAGCCACATGATCATAAGGCTAAACAACTGAGATTTTAAGTATACTAGGTTGTTAAGCTGTGATGTTTGGTAGGTGAGATGTATTAAATATATTTTCAACTTATATTTTTAGCTTCCACGAGTGAACTAATTTTGAAGGCTGAAAGTCTAAGACATGGTGACCGATTGATTTTGGCCTAGTTAGGGTCTAATGGCAACTGGCACCAAGGTGGAAACAGATATAAAATCTCATGGCGAGACAGGAAGCCAGAGAATGGTTCCGGGGTCAGACTCACTTATTTACAACAACTCTCTCCCCAAAGAATTAAATCAGGGTCCCATAACAACTACATCAGTTCCTTGGAGGGCAGCACCTTCAGTGAACTAGTTCTTCCTGTTAGCCCTGCTTCTTAAAGGGTCCACATAACCTCCCGATATCACCACACTGGGGATCAAGCTTCCAACACGTGAAACTTTGGGGAGCAAACCATAGTAGATGGGTTGGCGTTTGGATGTCACTCAGTTTTATTTCAAGAAGCATCTGCACACACTTAAAAAATTATGGATTTGCCTTGTTTTAGGCCACAAATACGTTAACCTAAGCATTAGAATAAACAGTGTAACTGAAGATTCATTTTGCTTCAAAGTTTAAAAATGAGAAGGGGAAAATGAAAAACATTAAAAGAGAAATGCCATTCAGTATTGTTTCGAAGCCTTTCTATTTCACTCTAGTTTAACTGAGTGAACCTTTTTCCCACCAGATCACCAGCCAAGACCTATTGCAGCCAAAATTGCAGAGGGATCAGGCCTGGAGCCCAGCGTGCCCTGAATTTCAGCTGGCTAAAGAATCCTCAGAGAAGCCCAGCTTATGAGCCACATGTCAACAATCTGCTTTCTCTCATTCTTTTATTTTTCCATTAAAAAAATAAAAGTTTTTTGGAAGACTAGAAAATCAATACTGTCTGCTGACAGCTCGATTCCTGGAATTGATGGAATGTTGTAAAGGTGGAAATGTTAATTTTTCTTTCCTCTTGTTCATGCTGAGCCTTAGTGCTGTCTTCTCCCAGCCTCCTTCACAGGCATAAGAATTTTGCTTGGTCTGTGTAAAACCAAGCAGGGTGTAATTCTCAATAAAGAATACATTAACTCCTTGACAATTCTGCCTTATCAAGACTAACAAAATCGGATTAATCCGAACAGCATAGCAAGTAGGCCTTGGAAAGTTTGGTTGGAAAGAAACTAGAGGAAATTTTATGATGTAATATAATCCCAAACTTCCCTATTCATAATAAACTTGAACTACTATGTCAAATTCCACTGACATAATCATAATTATGAATCAAGACCTCAAGGGCTTTCCTAACAAAATGCAAAAGCAGGTCTCTTGGGAAAATAGACAAAAAACAAAGTTGTTAGTAGAGAACTACACAAACAGGCCATAGTTTCCCATTCTGACATTGCTGCAAAGTGTAATTACAAGTTTACAATTAGTGGATTCGAGAAACAAAACATAAAAAAAATATTGTTCTGGCAACTATTCCAACCCCCTCCACACTTGTTCTTTAAACTCACATGCAGAGTAAAGAAAAAAGGGATTATGTGACTGCTACTAGAGGAAACATGGATTTCCCCACAATTCGGCTCAGTTTGAATTTTGTAAGTGCTTAATTTAGCCCAACTGCTCTTGGGCTATATATATATATATCGGAGTTGAATAATGGTACAAATATAGAGTTGAAAAAGCTGTCAGGATCCAACCTGTTACACGCTGTGAGAATTACGTTCTTACGACTGCACCTCTGGATAGTCCAAGATTGGGATATTCAACAATACGTGATATAAGCTGTGATTCTTGTGTTGACTTCAAGAATCTTTCCCTGTAATGTCTACCCACTAGCCAAAAATAAAATAACTCACCTTAATCTAATAGCTGTTGCGATTTCTAAGAACCCTATAGGCCTCTAACTATGATGAAGCATATTTAAATTTATTTATCATATACCTGACACTCACAACTGAATGGAAGAGAGGTTTAATTCTGGCTCAGAGTTGCAGCTGTTTCAGTCTATCATTGGCTGGCTTCATGACAAACCTCAGTGCAGAAAGTGGTGGTGGAAGAGAGCTGCATTCTTAATAGTTCTTAAAGTCATGCGGACTCAGTTCCCCCAACTATGCCTCACCCACTGATGGGCAGTTCATCTCATGAGTAGTGGGTTAACCTATTGGTGATTTAGTGCCCCACAATCCAACCCCTTCTTTATGAGTCTCTTCATCCAGTCAACGTGTCAGTCAAGATGAAGAATCACAGAATCTCTTTTCAACTAATAAAAGATATTAGAGTTCAGCAAGTGATATATCTCCCCATATTGTAAATGATGGAAAAATATTCAGTTTGAGAGGATGTTTGGGGAAGAGCTTTAAAATACATTTTCATAACCATTTTGTTGAATTTATTAATAGTATTTGACTGATTTTTTGCTAAGCAAGCTGTCCTGTAACACACTAGTATTCATATTCTGTTAAAATTTAAGAGGTTATATATTTAGTATGTCATAATACAAGACTCAGATTACGTGGGTTAATATCAAAAGTGAGGAAAATTGGCATCATGGAAAGATATTGACTATAAAGTATGCTATATTCACTTTTGAATGATAGCTGAACTTTGTTTTTAATTAATGGTACATAATGAAAAACATTCTAATATGTACTAGCTGCAAACACAAAAGTGAAAAGATATTATTGGTTTTTATTCTTTTTATACTCATATCTGGCATGATATGGCAGATCATGGCAACAGCATGTTACAGGGAGAGAAAAGTTTTTAGCTAAGTTTAACAATATTGATAGGGCCGGTGAGATGGCTCAGTGGCGTAAGCGCCTGCCTGGCAAGCGCGAAGGCTCGAGTTCGACTCCTGGAACCCACATACAAAAACAAAGGGCCGGTGATATCGCTCAGCAGCATGGGCGCCTGCTGGCATGCCAGGTCCTGAGGTCGACCCCTGGCACCCACAAAAAAAAAAAAAGACAATATTGATAAACTAGATGAATGTGAATCACCCTACCTCATTGTAGGAAGATGCTACTTATAATCAACAGTTTGAGGCAGACATTGCAGAATGGAGGCTTGCTTGACTGCTTTCTAATACAATATGCCATTTAACTTCTGTGAAAAAAAATCCTTTGTAATTTTAATTATTAGATTCATATATTTGTAAATTCATCATGTATAACATAGAAGATGCTACATTTGTTTTATGAGCACATGTACGCCATTTATTCCAAAATTGCATACCTTATTTTCCCACAGTAGCTTAAGGCTGAAGTCACAGAAAGAATGTCAAACTGAAAGAGAATAGAGCCACCTTAATTTAACATCTTCCTGTTTAAAACTATGAGAGAAGGAAACATATTGATTACCACAATGTAGAAATTATTTTCTGTTGTTAAGTATTGCTTTTATATCGTCTCCTGCTGAGTTCTTGGTGAAGGCCATGGAAATGTCCTCAGTTTAAAACTTTTAACACACCTGCTTGAAAAATCCTCCTTTATTTTTATTCTAAAATATACTATGTCAGTTATGATTAAGCAAAGTAAAAAATGTGGAAAGCAGTTAGAATAAATGATGGCTTCTAAATTACAGGAAGAAAGATGCAATTCTGAGTAAGTTGGATCTGATAGATGAAGCTTTGGTATGTTTAAAGACATAATTTAATTTAAAAGTAAGCCATTATACTTTCCATATTAAAAATGATGTCTATCATTGAGGATTGTTGGGAGAAGAGGAATACTACACAAAAAATGAGGAAATAGATAGATACCTACTTCAGTAATCCGGAAGAAAAATGGTTCTATCTTGGATAAGAGAAGTGACAACGAATGAGGTCAGAAATGATCACAGAATCAAATATTTTATAGACAGCATCAGGGAGACAGGAAAGCCAAGAGGGAGAGAGGGAAGGTACAAAGGGAGAAGGGAAGGAAGGAAGGAAGAAAATGAAGTATTTTGAGTTGAGCAACTAAAAGATTGAAGTTGTTAGTAATTTATATAAATTTTAGCATCATGCATATTTCATTAAATATCAAAGTGAGGTATCGTGTGTAGTTTAGTAGAATTAAATTAAAAGGACAGGTAAAAATTAAATAGATACATTTGGTAATCATTGTTTCATATATTTTATTTACAACTGTAAAAGTTGAAAAATTATCAAAACTGTGAATAAGATACATAGAAAACAAAAAACTTCAAAGAATGAGACCTGGTGTATTTCAAAGGAAAGAGGTCCAAGAGAACAAGTATAACTAGAAAATGAAGCAGAAAGCAGTTCTCAGTAAAGCAAGAGGAACAAACTAGAGAATATGCATGTTCTGGAAGGCGTGTAAAGAGAATGTTTGTGATTATACTGCTGCTGAAGGATTAAGTCATATTAGTTGAAAATCGAAATTTTGATTTTACAATGTATCCATCATCGATGAACTGTAATAGAAGAATTTTGGTAGAATGGTGGGGAAAAGAATGAGTACAGGCAAAGAGATCAGAAAAAGGGACAATCAAAGAAAACAACTGCAGACTTCTATTTTTGCCGAAAGCAGAGAAATGGAAATGAAAAGCGCTCATGATGTATTGAGCAGATTTTAACACAACCCTCTCATGATACTTCTTCGTGTTTATCCCCGTCTGTACCCTCCTTCTGAGTGCAGGGAAAAGCTGTAACTGTCTTTGTATTTATAGTGAATAGCTAAGTGATGGTATGTTATTTCCTTTGCTACTTAATGTTTATAGTGTATACTTTGCTTACAGACACTTCCTAAAGTTCCTTTCCTTGCTGACTGTGAGAGGCTGGGGATATAGCTCAGCGGCACAGCACCTGCCTGACAAGCACACAAGGTCCTGAGTTCAATTCCCGCTCCCCCCCAAAAAAAAACAGAATCCTTGCTGCCTCTGAAAAAGTATCTATGAGTCCTACAGTTAGAGTAAGCTAAGCATTCTGCCAAAGACCCACGTAAACTTTGGAACAGATCTTCCCCAATAGAACCCCTAAGTGAGAACGCACCTCTGTCCAACATCTTCACTGGAGCCTGGCAGAGACCCAGAAAGTGATGCTCAGTGCTATGCAGAAAACTGAGATAAAAAATTTACATCAGCTGAACCTTCTCAGTTTGGGGCAATTCGTTATATGTCACAGAACATTGATAGAATAAAGTCAAGATTTTCTAAATTTAATTTTCAATATGTAATTAATTGTTAGAAATACACATGGGAATCAGAAATATCAGAAATAACACATTTATTGATGAAATAAAAAGTCACATTAGGGTAATATTCTCAAGTATGGGTCCAAGAATCTATTGGTTAACTACAGGAATCTATGCAGTTTATCTATAAATGTAAAAATGGAATAAGGCTGCTCTGTTGATCACAGAGCGGTGAATCCAGTGTGTAAATTTTTAATAATTTTTTCCCTAATGTGACAGGAAGGAAATTATTCTGGTATCCATAAAGTGAACAAAATGTGTGGACATTTGAGAGGACTAGGAACTTACAATAAGAGATTCACAATAGGAGGAAAGTAGAAAATGTAGTATGATTACACTCTATTTAAAGTTACTTAAGTTTAGTGATCATGAGAAATGAATGAGATCAGTTAATGTGGGGATGTGTTTTTCTCCAGTTATGTTTTCATTTATAAGTATACATGCGTGTTATCTAAGTAGAGTGTTATTTATTACTTGGCATACAAATTTATCAAATATCACAATTAGACAAGCTATTGGCAAGTAATTTAATATTATATCATGGGGTACTGATAGTAATTTATGTGTTATAATTAATTTACTTAAGTAGAAAGAGAAGACTAACGGGGTGATATATGATAAACAAATATTCCAGGATCAGGGATTGTAGGTTCTATTGTAGTTTAAGGAGTAATATAATCTATAGGAGGAATGAATTGAAAACTGACAAGAGAATGATGATTGAAAAAGATTATTGAGAGACTGTAGTTACTGCCAACAATAAGTCTAGTTTTTGCCTAAGGGAAACAGGGTTTGAGGTCAGATGACAATTAAGGTTCAAAGACAAAAATATTTCAAGAAAGAGGCCAATTTGTTGGTAGAATCACTGATGTTGACTATTAGTCACTTAATCTTTAGAATAAAGTGGTATTTGAAAACACGATCAGAAGCCAAACCATTAAACATTTAGGAAATGTGAACAGGAAGTTGGTAGACAACTCCAGCAGTGAGGAGTATTGTGCATTATTTTCAGATATTAAGAGACATGAAATTTATGGATGAGAGAGGGTGAGTGGGTTGGGAGAAGGAAGGAAAGATATAGAATAAAACTTTATTATCAAAAGACACACAATTTGAGAGAGCTATAGGCTAATTTGGGTTCTAGTGAAGATCTCAGCATTAATTATGTCAAGAAATCAGAATATCAAAGAAATACGAACACTATAATGTTCATTATATAGTTCACAGAATCCAATATGTAGAAACAAAGAAACATTAATTGAATGATGAGTGGATAAAGGAAATGGGGTATATAAAATGATTTCTAGGGACCAGGGAGAAGGGAATAACGGGAAGAGTGTAATCAGTGCACATGTAGTCTCAATTTAAAAAGAACAAATTCAAACAATTGAGATTACAACATAAGGCAAAATATTGAGGATATAGGGCATAAAGTTGGCATGGAGTACAAAGAGCAAGGACATGCAAAAAGGGCCATAGGAGTTACAGAGGAATAAGAGATGGATAGGATAGATGATGCATAGACTTAACTGATGACCAGTAATGAGATATGATCTAGCAATATAGAATTTCAGGGAGAAACTATTAGATACAGCAAAAAAAAAAAAAAAAAAAAGACAAGGCTATCAATCTTCAATAAATTATACTTTTCTTCTTCTGATAGTATATAAGAGGAACAAAATTTATATATGTGAATGAGGGATAGGAGGCTTCATAAATGACACAAAAAGCAGAATGTGATAAATGATAGATATTTTTAAATATAAAGTGTCTTCTTCAAAATATATTGATTTGTTTTACAATGATGCGTAAATGAAGAAGATTGAATCCTAGTATCATAGAGCTTGTATATAGTATGAAAAGAGTAGAAAATATTAAATAAGAAAAATAATATATTAATAATGTGGTAAAAATTATATCAAGAATATACAGAATAAGTGGAAAGAAAAATATCCAGGCTGATATGAGAAAGGGGATAGAAAATGAGAGACCCTAACTGGCTTGTTAAGGAAGGCTTGTTAAAGGAGGGTGTTTTGAGGAGTTGACCTCTGAGGAAACATTAAAAAAGATGAAGAATGCCTTCAAAATCCCTGAGATGAAAACAACTAGATTATTCTAATATCCACTAAATGATCAGTATAGTTACTGTGAATATTTCCAAAGCAGAATAAGGAGCATACAGAAGAGAATATCAGGAATCTCTACGAAGATATCAACCTTGAACAAGGTAAGGAGTGCAGGATTTTCAAATGTGATGAAAAATTATTGAAGAGTTATAAGCATGAAGATGACTTGATTGTATTCACTTATGCTTTAAAAAAATTTAGGGCCGGTGAGATAGTTCAGTGGCATAAGCACCTGCCTGGCAAGCGCGAGGTCCTGAGTTCGACTCCTGGTACCCACATATGAAAAAAGGGCCGGTGATATTGCTCAGCTACACGGGCGTTTGCTGGCACGCGAGGTCCTGAGTTCGACACCCACTACCCACACAAAAAAAATTAATTTTATTAGTACATCTTTGCAACACATTGTGATTGCATTCATTGTGGGGAGTTGGTACTTGTCCATAACACGTCTTAATCACTTTTACAACTGCTTCCCTTCTCCACTGCCCCCCCAATCTCTTGAAACTCTTCTCATTTGTGAAAGATATATCTCCCTGTTTCCTATTTTCTTTCCTTTATTTGCTTTTTAACTGGATTATACTTTGGGTTTCTTACATAAGAAGAAACACATAATATTTAAGGTTGTGTGTCTGATTTATTTCACTTAAAGTTACGGTCTCAAGGTGCATTCATTTTCCTAGAAGGGATTTCCTTTTAAATCAAGTTAAGATGACCATTGTGGATTTAGCAGTATAGATAAGTGAAGAAGAAATGATTATGCTTATAGTTTTATTGTTCTTACAGTGGTTTGAAATGATACCTTCTTGAGGCAGAAAGGATAAAAACATGTTTTTAAAAAAGAAAGCACGGAAGAGTGTTGATAATGTACATGTTGAGGACAAATGGGTAAAAGCTCAGAAATGTGAGGCACGCCCAGTAATAAAATATGTTTGCTCTCATTTAATTTTACTTATTTTGAAATGTGTATTTATTTTGACCAATGAAAATAGAATATAGATAAAACCATAGATAACAGTATAGGATAAAATAAAGAGCTAACTTGACTAGGACATGTGAAATGAATAACAGAAATGACAGTCAATGGCACTTGATTACATTCTTTTTCTCTCAATCTATAATGACACATTATTGTGCTACATTTAATAGAATTTCAAGACATCACTATGTAGGGAAATTTCACATAAAGAGATTTTATGAAGTAATGCTGTTTAAAAGATGAATCAAAGTTCAAGCTTTTCAAAACTAAAATTATTGGGCAATAGTATGATTTCTTTCTGACTTCAGATATAATATGGGAAGAACATAGCAACTGTCAGGTTTCTACAAGTAGAAAGAAGTAAAAAGTTGAAAATCAATGATTTTCTTATACCTACTAGAGAACATAGGTGCCAGGGAAAACCTTCGTCCTGAAATCTAAGGAAATAGGAAAATACAGAAAACATATACTGAGATCAGCATACCTGAAGCAGAAACTATTGACTGCAAACATCAGCTGAGATGTTTTCTTGAGAATCCGATGAATTACTAGAAGCTAAGTGTAAATTAAGGAGAGACTACTACTAGGAGTCGTACTGGGGGAACACATGATTTTCTGAGATTTACTTCTAAGAACCCCGCCAAGTCTTCACAGTAAAAAGCCAAGAAAAATGTGCTACCGTTTCAGTCAACAAGAGGTAAAAATAATAAGCATTTAGAAAAATGCCCAGAAAACTCTCCAAACCGAAATGTCCTTGCCAGTGGTGATGCCTATATTCCTTATATACTGATTACGATTAGCCAACACAACTCCCTTTAGCCATTTATGGAGAAAAACAAGTTAAGAAACGCTCTTGAAGATCAAATTACAAGAATTCTTGCCCACTGAAAGACTGAGATTTAATAACATTGTAGATCATCTCTTGCTTCATGGATCGCACCACATCCACAAGTCTCCAGAATAATAACAGTAGGTTACACCTGAAAGAGCTACAATACCCATAGTGTGTCTAAGGCAGAGTTTTCAGAGAAAAAGAGACAACAGGGAAGAATAAGAGAAGCGGTAAAAATAAACTGGAAGAAAATGAAGTTTATTTTACACATGATATCCAGCTTTCAATTAAAAAAATGCAAGGAAAAATAAAAGGAAAGGGAAAATAATCAGAAAAACAAAAGGAAAGGGAAAATAATAAACTGTTAAGTCCTCTAATGGAAAAAGAAAAGTTGACAAGTACAAGCAGAGAGTCGGTAATAGAAGCAGAGATACGGGAACCTAAGAAGGAATCATCAGGAAATGACGGACATTAAAAGGGCTGTGCAACAATGAAGAATACCCGTGTTAAGATGATTAGTTGATTGTGTATAGCTAAGGCAGAAAAATAACATCAGGGAATTGAATATACTCTGTAGAAACTTCCAAACGTGAAATGGAAAGAAAAGAAACAGAATGAAAAGAAAAAACAACCTTCTGAAGAACATCCCAGAATTGTGGATCAATCACAAGTGTACATTATACATAATTGCAGTAACAGTAAAAGAAGAAATAGTGAAAAGTTCATATACAAATTTAAAGTTTTAACAGATGAAAATTTCTAAAATGTAGTGGACAACACATTGCTGAAATAGGAAACAGTGAAAAGCAAGCAGGAAAATGCTTCTGAAATCATGTATCGCTAAAACTGTGGAAAGCAAAGACAAAAAGAAAATATGAAGGCAGGAGATGTTAACTATAGAGGAAAAATAATAAGAATTTTACTATATTTCTTTATCAGAATCCATGTAGGAAAGAAAATTGAAATATTTAAAAGGTTGAAAGAAACACAAAACAAAAAAAAAATTCAATTTAGAATTGTACCTAGAGGAATTACCCATCAGAAGTTAAGAAGAAATAAAAACTTTTGTCAACAAGGAAAGTAAGGGGATTTATCACTGGTAATCTTGACCTGCAAGAAATGCTAAAATAAAATGTTCGTAGAAAGAAGTTAATTTCAGTTAGAGCTGCATAAAGAAGTAGAGTAGCAAGGGAAAATAAATGAAGGTAAAATACTTTTTTTCCAATTTTAACAGATAACTGTTTTACAAAATAATAATACTAATACTGAGTGATTGCAGAATATGAATAAAGAAAATGAATAAAAACAATGTGATAACACAGTACAGGGAAATATATGGAATAGACTAAATATGATATGATAAAAATATGAGAGCTAAGATCTAGGAAATAATATATTATTTATTATTATCTAGGAAATAATATATTATTTGAAAACACAGATTATTTGTAAACATATATTAAAAACTCTCAAAGCAGCAAATAAAATTATGTTTAAAGTAGTATAATTGATATGAAAGGAAAATTCAATCACAATTAACAAGCACATTGAGAAAAAGCATGTAAGAATGCGTGTAAGAACAGATACAATAAAAAACAACGAAAAATTGCAATGAATGTAAAATGTAATAGAAAATTCAAGCATGTTAGATATTAATTAATCTATGTCAATAATCAGATTAGGTGAATATTCTACTAAATAAAATAATAACAGCTGTTCGGAAAAGAAAATAATAAACAGAAACAAAAGTCAACTAATATTCTTTACATCAAACCAAGCTTAAATACAAAAATAGATTAAAAGTAAAGTTTTGGAGAAAGATATGTCATGTTAACACTTATTTAAAAACTTGGAAATATTATATTAGTTTCAGACAAAACAGATTTTGCAATAACATAAATTGTCAGAATAAAAGAAAGATGTCATATAATGATATAGAGATCATTTGTTACATAAAACAGAAATCATTAGCCTGTGTGCTGCTAATATCAAAACATGAAAATATATGAATCATAACTGAATAGAATTTTAGGAATAGACAAAATCAATATAATTGGTGACTTCATCATCCCAATTTCACAAATTTATAGATCTAGTAGACATAATATAGTTGAAATGAACCAGACCACTAATTAAAATGATTTAATTAAAATTTATGCAGTACTTTTATTTTATTTATTTATTTTATTTATTTTTATTTTTAAGAGAAGGTTTCACTGTGTAGTTGAGGCTGCCCTTGAGCTTGCTTATGTAGCCCAGGCTGGTCTCAAACTCATGGCGATCCTCTTGCCTCAGCCTCCTGAGTGCTGGGATTACAGGCTTGCATCACCATGCCTAGTTTTTTATTTATGCAATACTGTATCCACAACAGAATACAGATTTTTCTCAAGTTTGTGTGCATCAACAAGATGGACCATTTTTTTTGATATGACATCTTTAAAATTTTAATAAAATATATAAAATCTGCACTCGGAATACAATTGATGAAACTAAAGATCTACAGAAACTTGGCCAGAAAATCCCAACATATTGTGGATATTGAATGGCACTCTTTAACATTGCTACAAATGTTTGGAAATAAGGATCCAAAAATAAAAAAGGGAGCAATCTCATTCACAAAAATAACAGTGATAGTAAAATACCTAGGAATACAATTAACCAAAGAACTGTAAAATATGTATATTAAGATTTATAAAACATTGATCCTGAAATTAAAGACACTGATAAATGGGAAAACATAACATATTTATGATTTGGGAGAATTAACATTGTTAAAATTTTTCATACCCACCAATGTGATCTATAGATTCAGTGCAACTCAAGAACAAAGAAACAAACAGGTTGATTAAAACCCAGGCTAAGAGCTTAGGTACCTGCAATTTGCTGAAAGTAGATCTTCAGTATTCTCACTATAAAACTAATAGCAACTGTGTAAACATGAATAGTATAATTAGCATTATTGAGGTAATCATTTCACAATGTATATGAATATCAAAATATCAGGTTGTGCTTCAATAAAGTTAAGAGATAGGAATTGTCAAAAGAAATTTAAAATATTATAAAGTACATGAAAAAGAAAAGGCAACTTTTTAAGATTCATTGTAGCCAAAAAAGTGCTTATTATGAAAATTATACTAATGAATGCATATATTGGAGGAAAAGGGAAAATAAAGATAAATAACCTTTTTAACATTAGGCAAAAAAATTATAAAATTGGAGCAGAAATGAATAAAATAAAAATAGCAAATGAGTTGTAAAATATATAAAAATGTAAAAAGACTTTAAATGAACAGTAAAGAAATGAAAAAAGGAACAAATCATTAGAATCAGAAATAAAAGATAAAATCATTAGTGAATCTGTACTCATAAATTTGATAACTTAAATGAAATGTACTAATTCTGTAGATAATACAAACTACCAAAATTTATATAAGTGAAAGTCTTTGAGAAGCACATACCTTTAAAGAAAATCACTAATTATCTCTTCCAAAATAAACAGAGAAATAGAACTCCCTTCTATGCATCCATTACTTCATTAATGTCAAAACCATGTAAAGTTTTAACACAAGAAAACTATTCGGAGCAATATTGCTTATGAATGTATGGGTAAATGTTTAACAAAATGGTATCAAGTTAGATCGAATAATAAAAATAATTGTATATTATGTAGCAGTTGGATTGGGTTGAAATATACAATTCTGGTTCAATATTCTAAAACCAATTAATGCAATCTGCTACATAAGCTGGTTAAAGAAAAAATCATTGGTTTGATTGATGAGGAAAATTTATTTTAGAAACCCAATAAACACTCATGATGTAACGTTCAGAAAACTGGGAAGATAATGGCATTTCCACAACTTCCTAAATAAACTTATCTGAAAAGCCCAGAGTTAATATCATACTCTACTGAGAAAGAGGACAATCTCTCTGCAATCAAGGGCAATGCATGGATGTCACCTGACAGCACTTTTATTCAGCATCATCGCAGAAAAAACCCGGTTAATACAATAAGAGAAGAAAAGGAAACAAATACTTTGTAAAGCAAAAGGAAACTTTTACACAGAGGGCAGGATTATCTATGTAGAAAATTCCAAGGAATTGACAAAAAAGAAAAGAAAATTTTGGAACTAATGAGGTTTTGAAGCAAGATTTCAACATAAATTTTTAAAATGGACAAGTCAATTATTTTTCTTTATAGGAGAAGAGACTACTGAAATTTAATATTCAGGAAAAAATAACATAATCAGCATCAAAAATGAAATAGGCATAAATATATAAAATGTACATGGGGAACACTACAAAGGTTTTTGTTTAAAATTATGTTTCAAGGATTATTAGTTTTATCTTTTTTTCCTGTATGAAGAACTTTATAGGTACTTGGATTATGATTAAGTTATTCTTGATATTTCAAGACCAAAGGATATAATGCGCTCTTATTTTATCTTCACTTCTTCCTCCTTCCTTGAGTTGTATATGTACTTCCAAATGGTCTAAAAATGATCAGTGTTTTTGCTGATTTTATGCTATATGCTGAAGTAGTGTGAGTTCCAAACAAAACTCTGGTAGGGCCATATTTCCATAGTGTGAAAAGTTCAAATTTAATGCGTTAGTCCTAAAACCATGCAGTATAGCTATTGATTTAAAATATAATTTGTAGAAACAGTATGTAAATCCTATAAATTTTGAACTTGAGAGAGGAATAACTTTCATACTTGCTAACAGCAAGATGCTAGTGGGATTATATTTCTTGACTATTTATTTGTTGATGTAATTGTGAAAATAAATCACTTTATTGCTAATAAATAAAGACAACTTGGTAATAATTTGTCTTCTATGCATGAACATAACAAAATGTCATAGCACACAGCTATAAATCAGAGGATACAAGAGTTTAGCTGGAACATTAAAACCATCATAAATATGTAGTACATTTAGAGTTTTAGATAACATGTTAACTAATTAAGCATGTTGACACAAAGTTAATTGAAATATCCTAGGGTTTACATATTTACTCTGGGAAACTTATAATTGGAAAGCCTAAGTAGATGTTAACATAAATATAATACTAAATAAAAAATGAAGTATTAAAAAGATGAATTACTTATTTACTGTGAATAAAGTTTGTCCTATAATATACTTTAATATTCTGCATTAAAATATAATTCCTTCAGTATTTTTGCTATGAAATATAAGTTCCTACAATGACAACTGTCACTATAAGTATATTCTTCATTGTGGTTACTTGTACATAACATCACTAGTTTCATTTCACAAGCAATTTCTTTTTTAATTTAGATTTATATTTTATTAAGTTTATTGGTACAATTTAGGTATACATAATGATCACATGCATCACAGGAAATTTGTACCTGTACATGATATATCGTGATTCCCCGTTTTTTCCCTTTCCCCCTCCCTTCAACCCCTCTTCCTCTTCTTATTTAAAAAGCTTTGTTTCCATTTTTTCTTTCCTTTCTCACTTTTCTTTTCCTTTCATTCCTTTCCCCCTCCCACCTTTCCCCTCTCCCCTCACCAGTTCCCTTTTCCTTTGGAAAAATTTCTTCCTATTTCACAATATCTATTATATGTTTTGGCCCTTATTTACATTTTAAGTTTTTCACACAGAGAGACAATGCAATATTTAAACACGCGTGTTCAACTTATTTCACTTAATAGAATGATCTCCAGGTCCATCCATTTAGCTGTAAATGTTTCAAGTTTGTCCTTCTTTATGATTGAATAGTACTCCATTGTATAAATAAAACATACCATCTTTATCCATTCATTTCGGCTTTGGGGCATTTGGACTGTTTCTAAGATTTAGCTATTATAAAGAGTGCTGCTATAAATATGGATGTGCATATATTTTTGTATTGAATTCCTTTAAATTCCTTTGGGAAGATACCAAGAAGGAGAATAGTTGGATCAAATAGGACCTCTAGGCCTAGATTTTTGAGGAATCTCCACACTGATTTCCACAGTGGTTGCACCAGTCTATACTCCACCAACAGTGGAAAAGCTTTTTTTGTTTTTTCCACAGAGCCCCGCCAGCATTTGTTATTGGTTGATTTCTTCATAATAGCCATTCTTTCTGGAGTGAGACGGAATCTCAGCATTATTTTAATTTGCATCTCTCCAATGACCAATGATGTTGAACATTTTTTCATATATTTATTAGCTGTTAATACTTCATCATTTGAGAAGTGTATATTCATCTCAAACATTCCTAAAATTCATTTGGAACCAGAAGAGACTTAGAATAATGAAAACAATTCCGGGCAACAAAGGCAAGGTAGGGGACATCACAATCTCTGAATTGAAATTATACTACAGAGCTACTGTGATAAAAAGAGCATGGTACTGGCAAAAAGAAAACAGACCTGAGGCTCAGTGGAACAGATTAGAAGATGCAGAAGTGATTCCAAACACACCCACCTTATCTTTGACAAAGAAGCCAAACACCTGCCTGGAAGAAAGATAGCCTCTTTAATAAATAGTGCTGGGAAAACTGGCTTTCCACATCCCAAAGACTGAAACTAGACCCGTGTCTATCACCATGCACTAAACTAAAGTCAAAATGGATCAAAGATGTAAATATTAAATCAGATACACTAAGTCTGCTGGAAGAGAGAATAGGTAGAATTCTCTAAGACTTAGGTGAAGGCGAAGACTTCATAAACGAAACCATGATTACATGGGAAATACTACAAAGAATCAACAACTGGCATTTCATCTTATTAAAAAGCTTTTGCACAGGAAAAGAAACCACCAACAGAGTGAAAAGACAACCAATGGAGTGAGAAAATATCTTAGCCATTTGTTCTTCAGACAAAGGACTAATATCTAGAACAGATAAAGAATTGAAAAAAATCAGACCTCCCAGATTTAAAGATCTAGTCCAATAATGGGCATCTGAGATGAATACACAATTTCCTTTTGATCTTCATCTATATTGAGCAATGGTTTCATTCTCAGTATTAAATGAAAGTTTAATATAATGTGCTGTAGTATATATTTATTGTCCTTAATTTTTATGAAATCTATAATAAATTACAAAAAGTTATACAAGTCTATAATTACAAAAATTTATAAAATTTAGGTACTTTGAATAAATTTAGGTACTTCTTTCTATAATAAATTACAAAAAGTTATACAAGTCTATAATTACAAAAATTTATAAAATTTAGGTACTTCAAATAAATGTGGATTTTATAGACTGAATAATTTGGAGCAAAAAATATTGCCAAAAATGATTAGGAAACTGGAATAGATTAGATAGATAGTTAGATAGATAGATGATAGATAGATGACAGATAGATGTAGATAAAGATATTAGTGAAAATTACCAAGATCTATATCTTAAGATCTACATATTAATTAACTTACATTTCAAAGAGGAAATTACAATGGAATTAAGTACATATTTTTCACTAAATGATAGTAGAATATTACAAAACAAAAATTGAACACACTTACAATAGTCATGACATAATATAGCCTTAAATGTATATATGAGCAAAGAAATAAAACAGAGGGCCGGTGAGATGGCTCAGCGGCGTAAGCGCCTGCCTGGCAAGCGCGAGGGCCCGAGTTCGACTCCCGGAACCCACATATGAAAAAAGGGCCCGGTGATATCGCTCAGCAGCAGGGGCGCCTGCTGGCACACGAGGTCCTGAAGTCAACCCCTGGTACCCACAAAAAAAAAAATATATAGAAATAAAACAGAAAACTAAAGGTCAAAAAATATAACTCAAGAAGTTGTTCCAAGTCCAACAAAATTAATCAAAGAACTTAACAATAGAACAATAAGAAAGATGACTGTGGGAATGAACGATAGATCAAAGTACAATATGGAGCATCAAAAATGGCAAATAGTGAGTTTTGACTAATACAAATGACTAGGAGGAAAAGCTAATGAAGATAAAGGTAATAGAAGCAATGAAGAACAGGATCCTCCTGCCTCAGCCTTCCAGAAGGCAGAGATTGCCAGTGTGTACTATCATGCTCAGCTCATTACTGTTTTCTTAAGATCATAGCAACTTCTGGGCACGACCTGGGTGGCTGGGGCAGGAGGATCACTGAGAGTTCGAGGTCACCCTGAACTACATGGTGAGACCCTGTCTCAAAGAAAAAAAAAAAGTGATGAAATAATAATGAATAACATAAATGAAAATGTTTCATCATTTCAAAACTTGAAGTTCTACTACAATATTAAAATATGAAGAAGGTTTTATAGAACAAATAACATCAATACATTTGGACAGGGGTCAAATGAACAAATTTATAAGAAAATAAAATTGGGAAAATTGATGTAGACATGTGAAAATATTATAGTGTATAAAAAGATAATATTGCTATAAAATTTGTATGCTTATAAATTGTTCCACAAAGAGGCCAACAGTAGATGTCATATCTGAAAAATATATAAAATGATTAAAGGAAACACCCTGTAAATCTTCACTCATAAGATGAAAGATAATTATATTTCATTTTTTTCAGAAAAAAATAGAAAAATAGATAATAATTGTGAAGGGAAGCATGTGTATGAGGGGAAAGAGAGATACAGAGAAATAGACAGATGCTTAATACTATACTTACATGAAATAGTATGAACAATTATCCAAGATTATTACAGAAGTTATTAATGGAGCAAATACATTTTGCTGAAGAGCTCTAACACTCGAAATAACACAAAAGTCATCTTTCCCTGAGGTTCCCTATAATGTATTGAATACTATCTTTTAAAATATTAATTTTAAGTAATACATAAAAACATAAAACTGTATATATATATATATATATATACATATAGTATCTGATATCTCATGTATTTTTAACTGAATTAAACAAACAGAAACATTTCCATCAATTTTTCAGAGATCTATTTTATAGGAAATATTTTTTGTATATATATACTGTGTGATGTTTGAAAACAGGTTAAACATGTCAGTCTCCTCAAACATTATCATTTCTTTATGGTCCAGGTTTCAAATTCCTTTCTCCTACCTTTTTGAAATAGACAGTAAATTACTATTTCTAGTCATTCCGCTGTGCGATTATTCAATTACTTTAACCTAAATAAATGTAACTTAGCACACATTGATGTGTGATATGACACAAATGAACAAACAATAAAAAATCTGATTATCATTAATATTGCCACAATTAGAAGTGTGATTTTTTTTTTTTTTTGTGGGTACCGGGGGTCGACCTCAGGACCTCGCGCGCCAACAGGCACCCGTGCCGCTGAGCGATATCACTGGGCCCTTTTTCATATGTGGGATCCAGGAGTCAAACTCGGGCCCTGGCGCTTGCAAGGCAGGCGCTTATGCCGCTGAGCCATCTCACCGGCCCAGAAGTGTGATTTTTTATTTGTGAACGTGCATATGGACTGAATTCACAAGTCAATTCAAAAATATATTTAAAAACTGGGGGCTAAGAATGGCTGCAAATTCTTGAAGATGATTAAATTTTGGTATTATACTAAAATATTTGAAGATTTTTACCTTAATATTCTAAAGTAAGTGAAAGAGCACGGTAGTAGAAATAGAATGAAATAATAAGCTAATATATCAGCACAGAGAATGGAAATAAACCAGAACTTATTCCAAGCCTTGATTTCTGACAAAAGTGGCACTACCTGTCATTGGATGAAGGCCTAGGGAAACAGTACAGTGATGGTAAATACATCAAAGGACAATATTCAACAGGATTAATACTTCACATTACACGCAACATCCAATTTCATGTGGATGCTACTTCAAATCATAAAAGTAAAAGATATTATTAAAATTATAATGATGAAAATTTTATAATATTGGGAAAGGGATATTTCCTTAAGTAGATGGAAATAATTCCATAAAGGGAGTTGTTGACAAAATTAACTACACAGGGCTGGTGAGATAGCTCAGCGGTATAAGCGCCTGCATGGCAAGCGCGAGGTCCTGAGCTCAACTCCCAGTACCTGCATATTTAAAAAAGAAAATTTAACTACATAAAATGAAATTTTTCAAATGATCAGAAACCAATGAACAAGTGAATAATCAAGATGCAGAATAGAATAGCCAAAAGAATACAGATTCAAAACTTTAAAGAATTCCTGCAAACCAGTAAGAAATGAGTCTGATCTTCTGTGAAAATATAAATGAGACACAAATAGGTGTTTCATAAAAGACATCATAATGGCCCCATCTAAAAAAGCATAAAGTTAAATGAAAATTAAATACAAAAAGAAAAAACCTATAAATATGCTGCTTCTTATTAGTAGTTAGGAAATATAAATTAAAAACAAAATGAAAAGGCACCACAAACCCAGAAAAGTGCCTAAAATCAATGAATATGTGTTAATGATTTTATTAATGAGGAACATTGGAACACGTTTGCACATTAAATCATTATAGAACTTTCAAAGGAATTTAGAATTTATATCAAAATTAAATTTAAGGAAGCAGACTTCTTGCCCAAGTTATCTCATTCCTAGAAATGCACCAACAAAAATGTGTGCTGAGGTCGGTGAGATGGCTCAGCGGTGTAAGCGCCTGCCTGGCAAGCACCAGGACCTGAGTTGGACTCCCGGAACCCACATACAAAAAAAGGGCCGGTGATATCGCTCAGCGGCACGGGCGCCTGCTGGCGCGCAAGGTCCTGAGGTCGACCTCGGGTACCCATACACACACAAAAAATGTGTGCTGAGAGGTAAATAAACTATGCCTGCTTGTAAATACATAGATTAGTCATGCATGCATCATATTGAGTGAAGGAAGTCAGACGATGCATAATACACAAAGTAATTTCAATATATTTAGAGACCAAAGTTTGCTAAAAATAAACTATCATGTTTACAGATACATATTTAGCTTGTAAAAGCATAGAAATATATTCAGGAAATAGTCATCATAAACATCAGATTAACAGTTCTTTGGACAATGGTGTAAAGGAAACGAAAGGTGCTTGTGGAGGCATACTGGGTGTCGTATTCTATTTTTGACTTGATGTACGGTTGCATCAATTTTCATTTTACAGTGTCTTACTGAACTGTATATTATAGAATGCCCTTTCCTTTATGTACACTACATTTTAAAATATTTTCTTTATATATGTTTGAAACGTTAGGAAATGGAGTTCCTATGTAAAACTTATACAAAGCTAACATCACTTTTTCATTTGCCATTATTTCCATGAGCTACTCTTTATAAAAACGATAGATATGTGAGATGGTGTGATATCTGTTACAAATATAAATATCATACATATAATTTTTGAACTAGGAGATATATATATATATATATATATATATATATATATATATATAATTTAGAACAGCTCGTGATAAGACATTTAATTTTTTTCTTTGCCATATGTGGTTTTCTCGTACTATATTAAAAATATTGTCCCTCATACAACTTTGGGAGGTCAGTGCTTCAATGTTTAAATTTATTTTTCAAATAATGGAGAAAATTTCCAATAGATTCTGATTGAGGAACCAGCATCAACCCTAATAAGATATTAATGATCCTTTGCACACATGAGCTCTGCAATCACTCCTAGTAACTTTTTAAAGATTTTTAATTAATGACGTGAATAATGTCACAGGCTAGTAGTTCTCCAAGGCTATTTTGTTTGTTTATCACTCTTCATTTATTTGAGACAGGGTCACCCTATGTAACCCAGGCAGGCCTCACCCTCAGGATCCAGGCCTATCTTGGCCCTCTGAGACCTGGATTTACAAGCTTGTGCTACCACACTAGAAGTTAATTTGATGCGTACAGAAGTGTAAATTCTCCTGTGCTGTATCATTGGATCTTCAAGGAAAGGAACTGTTAACAAATTATTTAGTCCTTTTTTTTTTTAATTCACAAACCAAACAAACCGTGGTAAATGAGTGGTGTTCTTGCCCGTGAATGTACGTATTTCTATTTGTTGCTTAAGAGAATCTTATCATGTACTCAATATAAAATAGTACACAAAAGTTCCTTCCAGAGGTAATTAAAAAAGCACTCAAATTTAGAAATTTATTGAATTTTCTAATAGATATGATATTGTTAGCATGTACAAAATAGATTATTATTTTCATCAGATATCTTTCAACCTTATAATCTATCAATGAAAGCAGAAATGATGTGATTTGGACCTCTCTGTAGGGAAATTTTGGTGCTATTATATTCTAAGTCATCTCCAATATTTTTAAAATAAAATTTACAAAATTATACATATGCTCTGAAATATTATGTTCTATTTCATCTCTTTGACTACTTTTGGGGATTTACAAAATTAATTTAAGAAAATCCCAAAATTAAATTGAAGTTATATTAGAGGAAATACCTAGTAACACTCATAATATTCCTTTTTAATTCAGGAAGTCTAATTAACCTGTCTAACTAATGTAAATATTCAGATGGATAGAAGTTTACTGAATATTTTACAAGCATGCATGCTGCTGAATATACTGAATCTCTAGACTATTAGAAATATAGATGTTAAGTTGTGTGCAGTTGTTACTAAGCTCAAGTGTGTTTAAATTGAAGTTTTTTTCTTACTGCTAATGCAAAATAACTAAATGTTCAAAATAGAATCTGTTCTATCAAAGATACTGTAATAACTATACTCTAGAATCTAGAATTTAGGATAGTTTCACTAACATATGCTCATACTGGCCCAATAAATATTTATCTAATTGCTTAACATAACAATTGAGTGCCTAATTGCTAGGCATTTTGTGGTTTCTGACATTGATGGAGGATCCTAATAGTCAGAACTCAGGCTGAGACCTAAGGCAAAGCCTGTGCATTATCCTGCAAGATATTTCCCAGTTACCTTCAATTTTAGAAGCAGAACTACTGTAAATAGCAACAGCTTTGGAAATCTCACAGCTTCATTTTTATGCATGAAGAGAAAAACCACCATCTATATAAATAAAAATATAACACAGTTAATCACAAATTCAATAACAAAGAACTTAGCAGATGAACTGAAGAAGCATTTTTTCAAAGAAAGAGTGGATAAAAAAATAAGCCAAATATCAGTTCATTTTTCCAGGTATTTGGAAGTACTTAGGTATTGCTCAGAGCAATGCAAGGTTACTAAAAATAAGAGCAGACTCTGGGAAAGTCTTGGAAATTAAAAACAGTTTTGCTTAAAGAATATATAGAAGGGATAGATAGACTAGAAAATTGAAACAATATTAAGTCAAATGGAAGTAGTTAAACAAAAAACATTTTCTAGGTCATGCAACATTCAACTACTTAGAGCTATAGAAAGAGAAAATACAATATATGTGGAAAAAATTCCTGAATCTTAAAATCATCTATCTAGTGGTATCCACAAATATTATGTAGAATGGAGAAAAATTTACAAGCTGCCTGGTCCTATTGAAATGTCATAATAATAAAATAAAAGAGAAGATGAGAATAATTATGGGAGTGAGGAAATAGAGAAAGGAAATGAATAAGACTAGCTCTAAAATCTAAGATGAGATGGTAACAGAAATTATGCAAGTACATATAATAAAACTATTAGCTCAATGACATTGATATAACATTTACACAAAATCTCTGTAAAACGATTTTTACAGATATGAGGTACATGAAACGTATTTCTCACAGCTTTAAATGAGTTGATAAAAGGGCATTACTCAGAAATAAGTAAAGATGAGGAAAATGGGAAAGAGATCAAAAACAAAGAATAATAGATTAAATTAATGAAAATTATAATATGTTATTTATGACACACTTGCACAGATTTCAAATGAAAAAAAGCTGCCTTAGTTTTTGAGGTTTACATAAAGAATTATAGATTGAAATTACATAATGTCTAGGATTTTCTTTACTGTAACTGTTTTGTGGGGAGGGAACTGGGTCAAGACATAGGAGTTAGTTGTTGGAGCTGAATGCTTGGTACATTGATTCCTTAAACTATTCTCACAAATTCTGCATGTTCCAAATTTTTCACAGTATATTTCTATAATAAAATTTATACACACAAAGGTTTAGAATGAAGATTCAGTAAACTTTCAATAATTTCATCAAAAACAATATTGGTATAAGTGGCATAGGAAATAATGAAGAAGATAAATGGCAATGAAGACTAATTTTTTATCTCTTATGTAAAATAAGCAAAAGAAATTATAGGTATGGAGGTCATGAGAGATTCTTCAAATTTGTAACCAACACTACCACAGTACAGATTTGATACATTTGTGGAATATGTGAAAAGTATATCCATATAACGAGTAGGCAGATAATATTGGCTTTGTGTAATTGAAAGGTTATTATGGAATTGGATCTTGAAATGCCACTGCAGTACTCTGATGTCTAAGCTCAGACCCTTGATTCTCTCAGGTAGAAACTGCTGTGGGCTCTACAGCTGCCTAGGGGCATCGCATTCCTGTGTTTTCAGGAAAAATTCACAATGTTACATAGGAGTGTGCCCCCTCCCAAATCCCTCCTCACGCTATGTTAATTCACCCTGCCTTGTCTAGGAATAACCCTTGGAAGATTATATGAGGCTAGAGAATTGCCATACTCTGCTACCCCTTTGGTTATAAATTTGCTCAATAAATCTTGTTTTGTTATACATGTACACATGATTACACGATGTTGTGTTTTATACACTGAATGATAGAGCCTTTTGCTTTTATTTCTACTGTATCATTCACACAAATATGGAAATTTTTTCCTATAAATATACGTAGAGAAAAAGGTATTTTAACCTCTACTGTGTGAAAACTCAAACCGGAAATTGAAAAGTAAAGCTTTGGAGGTTGGAAGTGGAAGTTGAAAAATTGGCCAGAAAATTCTAAGTGCACAAGTATCTGTATCTCACATTCTAAGTAGCCATGAGTTAATGCTTGAAGTGGAGGCATCCGGGAATAGGAGTTTAGATAATTTAAGTTAAAATGTAGAGTTATAGAAAAAATGAAATGATAGAAAACACCAACGATTTTCAGAAGTGAAACTTCATTTTTCATTTACGATGAAAGATGTTGCTTAAAAATGATAATGAAAATTCCAGGATAAGCATGCTGTTTATATTTATGGGGATGAACATCATGTAGTCTCTTAATGCATAATTGTTATAAGTGCTTGCCTCTAGCAAAAGAAACTGAGAGTAGGAACAGATGAGTTATGCAAATTTTACTTTATTTTTGTAGGCTCTTCTGCATTTATTGATTTAGAAACCATAAAAAACAAACCACGACAGAAAACAGTGGTCCTGAAATTTAGTTTAAGTGGACTAAGTTAGAAAATGAGGCTAATAAAGAGAAAGATAATTAGAAAAAGCCATTGCTGGTAATATTAAGAGGTGTCAAATGATTAAGCGAATATAGCACAGAGGTCATGTTAGATTTCTATTGCAGCCATAACAATTTTCCACTAACTTAGAGTCTTAAAAATCACAAATTTATTATCTCATGCTTGTTCAACTCAGAACCCTGGAATGACGTGACTGTTCTTTGTTTAAAGTCTGATGTGCTAATATCAAGTTATTTTCCAGAGATTTAGTTTCTGCCTAAGTCTCAGTGTCTTCTTCGTCCATGCTCACTAGTTGTTGGCAACTACGCAGTTCCTTCCATCATCAATCCAGCAATGACATCTGGAGAATTTATAGTGTTTGACACTTCTCTGTCTTCTGTTACCTCTTTTGCTTCGAGTACTTAAATGATTGTCTTGGTTCCAGTTGGATAATCCATGATAATCTCCCATAATTTATGGTCAACTAATTTGTAACTTTAATTACATATGCAGAGTCCACTTTACTATATTAAGTTCTCGATGTGACCAAGGGGCAGTGGAAATAAAACTGACAAGAAACAAAGTTCTTCCGACCAGAAAGTTAAACTTCAGACATTATACTATCCAGAAGAATACAGCAGACATCTGCAATATTACCTGGCTCTCTAGTATTTCAACTCATTTTTAGATCTGAGAAATTTCATTTCTAAATTAGTATTATTTGATGGTAAAACCATCTTCTGTCTGTAGAATCAAAACTTCTAGATAATTATTTCCATTAGAGCAAAAACATTAGACTAGAACTTAGGATGTGTCAACTATATGCACCTGCATTGTAAGTTACTGATACAAAGAACGAGGGACCTCTGAGCTCAATTATAAAATGAGTTTAATGTGTGATTCTGTGAAATTCCCAAAGCATTTTTTAGTATTTATAGATTTTACAACTGCATGTTGCAACATGTAATCATCACATTATGTATAGTTACATTGGTTTGATGGAATTGGTATATATGACTTTACCAAATGTTTGCCTCCCTGTTTCCTACTATCTTTTATTTTACTCTTAATTAATCAAGTTTGTGTTTCATGTTTTTCACGTAAGAGAAATCATGTGGTATTTGAATTTCTGTATCTGGCTTACTTCCATTAAAACAACTACCTTGTTTGTGGGGATGTAAACTTGTTCCAACCCTATGGAAATCATTACAGAAATTATTTGAAACTCTAAAAATAGAGAATCCATTTGATCCAGCTATAGTTCTTCTTGGTATCTTCCTGAAAGAGCTAAAGACATCATACTATAGTGATTCACGCATTCTCATATTTATAGCAGCACAATTCATGATAGCTAATCACTGCAAAAAGCCTAGTTGTCCATGAACAGACAAATGGATAAAGAAAATTGATGGATTTCATGTCCAACAGCTTTTTAGTAGATTCCCATTCTGCTGAATGTAAACAAGAACTGCCCTAAAATAATTTTCTCCAGTTTTCTCATATTTTTGTACATCTTGCAAGCAAAATGTAGGTCATACTCTTCATTCTGGTTTCCTCTAAACAATCTATCTATCAACCAGATGTGGCCTATTGATAGAGATACCATGTCCCTTTGGAGAAAACGGCGGGATTTCTTCAGGCCTTGACAGAGGAGATACACGCCGCTCTGTGGACAAAGGGCAGGTGTGCTGAGAGCTGTGGAAGAGAGAATGTCTCCCTGGAGAGCAAAGGTTCACACGTTTCACTCCCATCATAAAAAACACAAGTCCCTAAACCAGTATTGCTCATTTGTATTGCAGCCTATCCCAGGTGAAAGCATCTATCTTGGTTTGTTGGCATTATCCTCACGAGACTCAAGGGCACGGAAAACTGAATTAAGTATGGTGATGTGTATTCTTACTGCAGTAAGACAGTTCTTTGTCTCCAATGCAGGATTCTCGTGTAAAATCTGTCAGCATGCGTGAAGCTGTAGCAGGGAAATGTGTTAGTGTGCACTTAAGACGGGATCTTATATTCTTTATGTGTCTTACTCTAGCTGACTAATAGGTTTATGTTAGTTGAATTTTAAATATTTCAGAAATTTTTGGCAGTATACTCTGAAGGATATTCAAAATAGTTGACGAAATACAAGAATTTTTATGCGATGTTCTTTGGCCACCAAATTTATTTTACATTAGAGAGATGAGACTCTGGAGATGTCAGGGTAAAATATCTCTGGCCACTAGCAATGAAAATTTACACGTTCATTTACAAAAAAACAGAGTAAATAACAGGAGAGTCTAAGAACTGTTATGTGAAATGATTGCATCCCATGGTTCCAAGTAACTTAAAGAGAAAAGAACAAACAAAAAAATTATTTATCTAATTCAAAATCAGACAACTTTTCATATTATGCTTTCTTTTGGAAGTCTACTAATTTTGTCCTTTATTTTACTGATTTATTTTTTTATATGCGGGTACCGGGTGTCGAACTCAGGACCTCATGCTTGCCAGGCAGGCACTTATGCTCCTGAGCTATATCACCAGCCCTAACTTTGTCTTTTATATTTAAGTATATGATCTGTGTTTACCATTGCTCTGAATGTGTTATTGGTATTTTTAAAATTGTTATGCTAACATAACATGGTCTCTGCAATTTAAAAATAAATTTGAAATAAAGTTTCCTTCCTGATTTATCATACACTTAAACTATGTTCTTCATTTAATCAAGCTAGAATTTATGTATTTTTTCTTCAGGATATATTACTTTCCTAAAAAAGTTCTACTTCAGTGTGATTTTCACACATCTCCACCAAAAACCTAATATAAACTTTAAATTCTTTGCCAAATTTGACTATCGCCAAATTCTCCTCCATAATTCTTAAATATCCATTTTCTTTATTTAATTTCCTTAAATAACAAGTAAAATGTTTTTTTTCTGTAATATCCATTGATCTTAATTACAATTACCAGTTTGGCAGGTTTTATTTATATCATTTTTAATCACTAATTATTTCATCCCCATGAATGCATCAGTAACCTTTATTCCTAATATTTGTAAACACTGAATTAATAGTATAGCTAATATAGTGCATATATATTATATGCACTTATTTTCTTATTAAAACCTGTAACATTAAAAATTTCACTCTTACATACAAGTTCAGCATCATTCCCACCACTCGATAGGAGGCCCAAATAGGAACATGTTTTATTCTGTGAGCATAAACTATTTAGGGAAGTGTTCATTTGGAATTTCTACCTTACTCTAATCTTCATGTCACATAACAGATGTGGCGATGCCAGGCTTTTTTCTGCTGTTACTATAGGTTCAACTAGGAAGGATCTCATCGTATTAGGAACTATGGGAAACATCACCGTTATGCTTCCTGTTTTGACCTAGCTTGTCTTTGAACATTTCAGCCTACAGGTCCCTTGAGCATGGGTTCTCTTAGTTTTTATTTGTTCTTTGGTTCTATCAGTCTTTATACTTTTTCCTTTCCATTAAGAAAGTACTTTTCGGGGCCGGTGATATCGCTCAGCAGCACGGGTGCTTGTTGGCGCGCGAGGTCCTGAGGTCGACCCCCCGGTACCCACCAAAAAAAAAAAAAAAAAAAAAGAAAGTACTTTTCCTGTTTAATTAAGATGTGCTTAACTTCTTTCCTTTCTTTGTTACATAGCAGTCTTTTGTCTGAAGGAACTTTTGAAAGAATCTTCAATTCGTGTTATTTTCTAAACTTTAGATCTTTGCTTTTGGATTATGGCAGTCTCTATGCTATATATCACAGGTTGATGCAGACATTTTTCCATGTGTTTGTAATATTTAGTCATCTCAGTATGTTTCCTTCAAGAGTTAGATATGGAAATGTGTTTGCAACTGTGCCTAGTTTTAAGTTATTTTAATTATTGTTATTTTACCATAAACTGTAGGTAAAGTTGGCTTTCTATAACATTCAGTTCCTATAGATAATTTTTAGACCCTTATCTCTTTATTATTTTTGTGAAATACTTTTGCTAAGACTGCAAGAAGAAATTTTGGAAAACGTTGTGATTAAGTAATGTAAAACCTGGAATAATTTGAGATTCTTCTGAAAAGAATCTGAGACATCACCTCATTTGTTCACATATTTTATTTCATATCAGTTAAGTTTGTAGCTTCCATAATATAAGTTGATAATCTTTATGTTGACATTATTCCTTGATAATGTACTTTGTGCTTATTTAAATGATATTTCCACTTTATTTGATATCAGGTAACAGTTACTCATAACGTATATTTTTACATATAACTCTTTAGAGGATTTAAGATGATAATGAAAAGATAATTTTTTTAAAAAAAAGAAGGAATGGGCTAGGTCAGTGGTAGACCATTTACCTAGAATAGTAGCGTGCTTGAGGCTCCAGGTTCGATCCCCAGTATGGAAAAACAACAGCCACAAGCCAGGCATAAAGGCAGACACCTGTAGTCCCAGCCATTCAGGATCAGAAGCGGAATAATCGCTGGAGACTAAGATTTGAAGAGAGCTTGAACAAAACAGAAAGACCTCTTCTGAAAGAGGGAATCTCAATAAACATTTTAAAAATATTTCAAACAGGAAGATTTCCATCATGTATTGTATTGCTGTCAACATAGTATTATTTGTCAATCTTCAAACTATACATTGATTTTAAGAACTTGAAAAACAAAAAATATTATCATTGTTCAAAAATACTTTTTATCTCTGTAATGTAAATGGTATCTTAAAAGAGAGCTTATACACAGATAATGTGAATTTCTCATACATGAAATTTCATAATCCTACAAAGATCCTTACATCCTTTGTTTATACTTTAGAGCTATAAATATATGTCCCTATGAGAAGTGATTTAGGATATTAGTCACATTGAGCATTTATTCAAAAAAAATATGCTTGGGAAGAAAATACAGAGCTCTCCACATAGTGCAAACAGTGATCAAAGACAGTATAGGCAAAGTCCAAAAGCAAAAAAGAAAGACTAATTCTGATTACCTTCTGAATTTGACTGAGTGGAAAAGTTTTCCCTACAATTTAAAAAAAATTAAAAAGAATAGTTGCAAAAACCAGAAATCTCCACAGAGAAAAATATTAAATTTTTCTTGTTTGCAAATGAGTTAGAAAATAAATGATTTAAAGCACTTATGGTCTCCTTGAAGACATATGACAGAAAACAATAGTGACTACAGAACAATTGAAGAAATAACGTTTAAAATGATCAAAATATGGTAGATGGTATTACTTAAACTTAGGAGAAAGAAGAAAGCCATCTGGGTAAGGTCATCTGGAGGAAGACAAGATTTGCAAAAAACATGAAGATGATGACTTACTTTTCAGATTGACAGAAGTACAAAAGGAAAGGTGTTCCCAGTAATTGGAATAAAATAGAAGTATAATTGTGGAAAATTAAAAAGAATATGCATGCAGTTTCAAAAGGGGGAAAGTGAAAGGAAAAAAACAAGGATTTTAACTTGGGGGCACAGTTTAGAAATATTTGTGTGTCAGGTGATTATATTTCATTTTGAAAGCCAGTACTTCTTTATTTTTGTTAACTCACATAAACTATTTGAGAATCTGATAAAATTGATCAGTTCTTCCAATGCAGGTAAGAAATAGTCCATTCGGGCTTGCAAGTATCAATCCTCCTTCCCTCTTCTCCCATTATCTTAGCTTGCCTCCCTTCTTTCCTTCCTTGTTTTCTCTCATCGTCATCCTACAATTCTCTGTTCTCCCTCTTTGTCTCTTTCTCTCTCTCTCTCTCTCTCCTTTCTCTCTCTTTTTTTTTTTTAATTATGGAAAGTCAGTTGTTACCCTTTACCAGAATACAACTGATTCTTCCTTCTCAAAATTTATTTATACTTATGTAACTGAAGTTTTGCAAGCAACATTATAGATTTTTTAAAAAGCTTGAGAAAAACTCCATGGACTTAGTCTACCAAACTACCAGAATAAGATTGGGAATCACTATTTAGTTATTTAGGAATTATTGCATTATTAAGCCCAGACTCACAGTTTTAAAATGATTAATTTAGCAATTAAATTATAAATACCTCAGAGAATAAAGTGATCCAATTTAGATTCACAAATTATAACTTTATTTCAAGAACTCAATTTGAAATATCTATTTATAAAGGCTACCAGTTCAAAAGTTCTTGAATATTTGAATATGCATGTTATGCACCTTTGTTTCTTTATCCCACACAACGAGTTAATGTGACAGATTCTTATCCCAAGTTTATAGACATGGTAACTGGTACTTACCGGCATTAAATAACTTGTTCAAATTTATAAGTTTTACTTGGTAGACCCAGGATTTGAACAAAATTGAGTTTAAATCTCAAATATGTGTTCAGGGGCTGGGGATACAGCTCAACAGTAAAGTAGTTGCCTAGCATTCAGGAAACCCTATATTTGATCACTAGCAAAGTGAAAAATAAAAATAAAATACAGTCTTTTTAAATATTAGGCCATAGAGGAACCAAAAAGTTATGAACTTAATCAGATGCAATCAGTCCTACTCAGGCCTAAATCAAGCCTAATATACAAAGGGAACATTGATGTAGCAATCCAAACTAGACCAGTAGGCATGGAAGTTTTAGGGGGGAAGGAAACAGTTTCAGCTTTAGGTTCAGTGACACTGAGAATCATTTATGAGAATTTTTGGGTTGTTCTCCAAACCAGAGCCAGTTCTCATCCTATGCCATCTGCACACTAGATAAAAGTGCTGTATGAAAAAATATTTTTCACTTTGAAAAACATAAAAATCAGAATTAAATTCACCTAAAGTCAACAGAAGACAGAGTAAGAGAGCCAAGCTCATGTCAGGGGCAGTCACCGTTTCCAAGGACTGTCAAATGAAGCTCCTGATTACTTCCACTTTGAGTATTACAATAACTTTATCAAGAAGGGAGGTAATGAGATTGTGATTCTCTCAGGTTCTCAGTGACCTTCAAATACCAGGTTATTAAGGAGGACTTTGCTCATGGAAAATATGCTTTACACAATGGAAATGTTAAATGGTTAAATGAATTATTCATTCCATTTTATAGTTGAGAAAACTGAGGCTTTCCCAAATTTATTGAACTTTGAATGGCAAGAGGCAGAATTAAAACAGGAATTCACCACTGAAGTCCAGAATTTTACACATCTGCTGGCTGACTGACATTTCTGATGCATCGTACACTCTTCAAAGCCTTGTGCTCGTGACCTATTTTTTTTTCCTATTTCATGTGACTTACATTTGCTCTTGTGTCAAATGGCATCAATTCAATAAATTAAAGAAAACAGATGGAGAAGCACATCAAGCTGGCAGTACACAATCCGCTAAAGTAATTAAGCAATTACTTGCAAGAACACACTCCTTCAAATATAATAATGTGTAGCATTCTCAACATTTTTCTTACAGAGGATTAAGAGCATTAATAAAATTAAGCATCATTAAAAGGGTTGCCGTGAAATTACATAGTAAATTATGAAAGCTAAACCCATTTTTGATTCATCAACATGTTTTGTCCTTTTATTTAGTGAGGATCAATTTAGCGAAGGGGGAAATCGAGAAAGAGAAGATGGCAAACCAAAGAGACTGACACAGGCTTATCCTGCCAAACAAGATTAGTGGCAAGTTGCCAACTGAGTGCCATAAAAAAATTATTTAGAGGTCTTTTGTCAATAAATCACCTAGCCATATAAACTGGAAAGGAAAGGGAAGGGAAGGGAAGTATAGAGAGATGCATCTATGAAGCCTGTGCTGCTGCATAAATGCCATTTTATTATTCTCTGAAGCTAGCCAGTAGCTCCTAGCAGCTGAAGTCAATCTACATCACACACACACACACACACACACCCACTGTGACATGTCTCTGCATTGCATGAAAGAGGACTGAGGATAATGGGTTGTGAGTCATTAACACATGACTGCACAGAAAGGTACAGAAATCTGTCCCTTGGGTTTATCAGACCTAAGCGTTTTTAATGCCTGGGTGTCAGATCCAGTCCACACATGTAACAGACTTTCCTTTCTGTTTTCTGTAAGACCAAGATGACTAACTTCAAAGCACTTTTGAGAACAATTAACAAACCTACCTTCGTAAAATGATACTGATAAACTTACAAGGTAGTACTGGCTATGATTTTGACTACCTCTAATGTATTTGAAATACTTTTATTAGCCTATGGGTGGTAACGTGGGCTGCACCATTTCCTTCTACAGAGGGAGGGAAAAGTAATCAATTAAAAATGTTTTGATTCTGGGTCATTAAATAATGCTAGAAATGTGTGGCAATCTTTTCATGGGAAAACATTATTGTGAGTGATTACATGATAGTACCGTGAATGCCAACAGTGCGGGAAGGATTTAGGAAGTCAGACGTGGATTTTAAAAATAATGAGGTTTCTGCCCAAAAACCGTAAGTGTAAATACTGTGTGAAAGGAAACATTTACTCATGGCCAATTTGTGTTTCTGCTAGATAGACCACTGAGAATAAACTTTAAGAAAAAATATTCAGCCTAGAGAAAAGTGAAGGAAGAAATACTAATGTTTAGAGACTGATATGCTATGCAGTAATTTTTGTTGTAAGGAGAGGTAGACAGGGTGTATTTTTGTTCCTGTAAGGATTATCTCATACTACTCATTTTAATGAAGATATCGTATGGCCATTTAATCTGGTGGAGGGGATTTCTATTAGGTGGAGTTTTCCGAAGTGTAGTTAATGGCAGCATCTCTACAGATAGTACTCACTAGAGCCATTAATAATAGCAAGCATTACAGTCATTGTAGAATTCCACAATAAAATGGATATATCTGCGTTTGTGTGTTTGTGTGTGTTCATGTGTGTGTGTGTGTGTGTGTGTGCCTGTCTGTCTATCTTGGAGAAATACAATAAATTTAGAATGGAATCCAGAAATCATTATTTTTCTATGATCACTAAGTAAATAAAATCACACACTGCACCAGCAGATTGAGAAACCACTACCTGTGAAAAAAATTTTTTTTGCCTCTGTATTTTTTGACATCAAAGCAATAGTCCCATATGAAGAGGAGACTGAAAAGTACAAACACACTAGGATGCTCAATTGCTATTAGTACAAACATCAAATGGAGACATATATATATATATATATTTTTTTTTTTTTTTTGTCTTTTTGAGACAGGGTTTTGCTACGCAGTTCAGGCTGGCCTATAACTCACTTTGTAGCCCAGGCTGGCCTCAAACTCACAGTGATCCTCCTTCCTTAGCCTCCCAAGTGCTGGGATTACAGGCGTGCACCACCACACCCGGTTTAAAAGGAGCCATACTCAATGATTTTATAGTATTAAAATCTAGAGTATAAAATATAAAATCCAATCAGCGTCCCTCTGTATATTAAATCATCATGTTGAATACACACGAGATATCTTCAAACTCTGTCTTACTTTACTGACACTCTGGTACTGCCAATAGT
This sequence comes from Erethizon dorsatum, assembly GCA_028451465.1. Classification (NCBI taxonomy): domain Eukaryota; kingdom Metazoa; phylum Chordata; class Mammalia; order Rodentia; family Erethizontidae; genus Erethizon; species Erethizon dorsatum. The sequence goes on from CM051824.1 coordinate 17,636,369, forward strand.
TAATCATGTATAATTCTCTTTTCTACATTTACACACAGAAGGGAAGGAAGGAGGGATGGAGGGAGGGAAGGAGGGGGAGGGAGAGTTTTCTCATGAGAAGAATACAAGCCATAAATAATATTACTTGGATCAATATGAAAAGGTCTTAGGTGTGGTGGAGTAGTGAATGGGTTCTGAGGACTTCTACTGAATTCAATCCTGGATGCTAACTGCTAACTTTTACATAGGAAAATCAGGCACAATATTTAATTTCTAACATCAAGCTGCCTTTTTATAAAATTTTAGGTTTATTTTTATTTACCTAAAAAATTGTTAAGGCTGTGGCTGCCTCAATGAACTGATGAATACTAAATTGTAATGAATTGGGTCAGGGAAACCTAAGGGAAAGTTCACCCAGGAGTTCCTGTTAATTTTGTCATATGTCAGTCTAATCACCAGAAATATAATTTCAAACTCACTGGTCATTCAGACACTCTGCAATTTTACTCATTTGAAGGGCTTGAAGGAAACATTAACCAACATGTGAAGCACAGCATCCTAAACCCCAACTAAAATTCCTGAAAAGTAATGGCAAAAATATCTGGAAATGTTGTGAAAATGCATTATTATAGTTTCAATCATTAATAAAGTATTTCCACAAATATATTTTTATAGAAAAATCATTTTACGCTCATCTAAAAATACTCCATCTGTCCGATATATTAGATAAGGATTTTCTATTGTATAATGAAACAATGTAGGCACCTGCAATTGAGACTAAAATGGTTTAAGACAGTCAACACAGCCTGCAAGGCAACATAGCCACTGTGCATCTTGAAAGGAAAAAAACAATACTTGAATCCAGAATTAAGCAATTATTTCAGAATGCTGAAAAGTTGAAATAAACTGTATGAAAATGATCATTGTCTCAAATCTAAATATTATGTTTATGTCCAATTCCTTTGCCATCTTGATTATAGCCTGCATTTTCATGAAAAAAGAAGAATATATTTGTTGTCCTACCTAAAGTCCTGGAATCACACTGGTGAAAATATACCTGTGGATGTCATATCTAACCATAGGGTTAATTTGGAGTTCTAAAGTCGAAGGTGGAGGCAACAGAAAATATTAAATCCCAATAATATCAGGTAGGACAAGATAAGTTTGCTGCTGCAAAATGCAAGTCCATTGTCCCACTGGCTTGAAACAAACAAACAAAAAAATGAACTTATTTCTCACTTACATGACATACCTCCTACTGGGGGTTGGCAGGCTTAGCCTGCTTATTATCATCCTACAGAACTACAGACAGAAAGGGGACATCGCGGCAAACAAGTCAATGCTGCACAACAGACATCTTTGAAGGATTTTACACCAGAAATAGCAGACTCTCGCCTGGAAGTGGCCACAGATTATTGGCCAAAGTGAGTTGTGTGGCCACACTTGAGACCATCAAAAAAAAAAAAAAATCCAACCATGTAACTGAAGAGCTAAGTAAGAACGACTGGGCAATTAGCAACGATGTCCGTTATTCACTGATGTTTAGGTAGTTACCTTGGATTTGAAGGTAAGGCAAAGCACTCAGTAGTGAATAAAGTTTCAACAATTTGAGAGAGTAGTGCAGCTCCTCGGAGCCCTGAGAAAAAAGATAAACGCCATCTAAGATGGTCATGAACACTTAGCAAGTGAACTTGTAGAGGGAACTGTCCCCTCTCCTAGGGCAAGCAACCTTTCTGATAAAGACAGACAAAACTTAGAAGGTGAGGTTGTTGTCTGTGAAAAAAGTATCTCCGATAATTATTTATATATATATATATATGAGGAATTTGTAGGACTTTGGGGTTCCTCACAGTTCTCACAGGATTTTTCTTTCAAGAGCTACTGTTTATTTTCTAGTTAGTTTCTGAAACACTTTTCAAATATTTTAGAAGGGTACCATATGCATAGTCTGGACTCTTGACATATCATACAGTATAATAGAAAAGACGATATCTTCCTGGCTAATATCAGAAGTATGAATGTGTGGAGTTTCTACCCTGGCAGGAATAAAAGAATATGAAATATTGTGGTAAATGAGGTGATATGCACGTTAGAATACGACAGTGATTTCCTGGATAAATAATGCATTTTGTGACACTGGGAACACGGTGGAAAGAAAGTGGAACTAGGAGATACGGAAGCTGTAGAATGTATTCTTTGCCATTCTACAATTAATAATAGCACTGAAAATTTAGTAAGTGCCTTTGAAGATGCAGGGCTTATCGAAAGGCATTTATACCTGTTTTCTACTGTAATACTTGAATATCCTCTCAGGTTAGTAATAGAATCCACACAGAAAAATTATACAGCAAGGAAGAGTTAAGCACCTTGTCCCAAAACACACATCTAGTGGCAGATCTGCATTGTAAACCAGGTAGGCTCTGCCCATGGCTTACCTAAGTGAATTCCTTACTCTAGGTTGAGGGAGTAAAAAATAATTGTCAACAAACTTATGTTTGTGGACTGAGAACAAGATGTATTGAAAGAAAGACATTTGGATTTTATAAAGAGTAAATGAGAGACAACAATTTAGAAATCGTGGAAGAGTCAGGTGAAATTATGTCAATTAAAATTTTTGTATTATCATTATTCCGTTTACCCCTCTATCTGCATTACATGTGTAGGGTTTGAGAGCACAGGATTAGGCTGCACTGAATTGATTTAATATGGTTAAAGGGATTAAAAAAAGAAAAAAAAAAGAACTTTCTTTCAAAATTAGTTTTGTGTATTAAAGCCCCAAATTAAGTTACCCTTCTATTAATTAAATTTTAATTTTTTTTTTTTTTTTTTTTTTGTGGGTACCGGGGGGTCGACCTCAGGACCTCGTGCGCCAGCAGGCGCCCGTGCTGCTGAGCGATATCACCGGCCCCTTTTTCGTATGTGGGATCCGGGAGTCGAACTCGGGCCCTCGCGCTTGCAAGGCAGGCGCTTAAACCACTGAGCCATCTCACCGGCCCTTAAATTTTAATTTTTAAAGCAGTTTTATAATTTTAATTGCTTACTCAGCAGTCTTCATAAATAATGACTGTTTTAAAATAAAACAACAAAAATGTTGTGAAAACTAAAGTAGAGCTTATCTAACAGGCAGCCTGTGGCAAGAAAGTAGAAGCAGATAATATGTGCAAATGAACACATATCTAGAATCTTAGGATTGGTTAACAGAAAAGAGGTTGGAATTAACATAGCAATTAAATTCCAAAACTTCAGTCAGTCTTCCATACACAAAGGAGCCTTTTGAAAGACAGGTAAATAAAAATTAATAAATAAATATGGAACAAAGAGAAAATAGAAAAGCTTTAACTAGGAGAACAATAAATTAAGGATGTCGGGATTTGGCTCAGTGGCACAGTGCCTGCCTGGCAAGTGCAAGTTCCTGAGTTCAATAGCTGGTCCCCCCAGCAAAATAAATAAATTAATTAATTAAGAGTTAAATATTCATCTACAAACTAACAAATCAATCTTGAAAACATGTTTACAAATGCACAGAATTTGGATTACATATCTGTACAGAATACATGACGGACAGGACACCGATATCCATCTATTTTAATCAGTTTCCCTGTCACTCAGACAAATACCTCACACCCGCAACTTAAAAAAAGGAGAGGTTTGCTTTCTCCCAACAGTTTCAGAGGTCTCAGACCATAGGTAGTCAGTGGGTTCTAAGTGAGAAAAGGCTTGTTGGAAGAGGCAGGTACTCACATTGCTGTAGGAGGAGGAAGGAAAGTAGACACCTCAAGATCATGTCCCTGGAGACCCACCTCCATCTAGGCCCCACCTCCAACAACACACTCAGCTACTGGACATATCCACTGATGAACAGAGAACCCCCATAACTGAATCACCTTCTAAAAGCCCTTTGTCAGAGTGTACGAGAGTTTGGCGGGAGGGCTCTAGATCTGAACCTTGGTACTCTCAAATAAATAAAGGTTAATATACAGCAAGGAATAGAATTAGAGTGAGCATTGAAAAGTAAAGTGAATTTTCATGCAGGACTTAGACATGGAGAAGCACCCGCAATCAAAGAGAATAGTCATGCAAAGATTAACAGTATGAATAAAGACAGTATATAGAAGCAATACGAAAATTATGCTTTGACCCAATAATATTTCAACAGTCAAATCGATAACTTGGAATGAAATCAAAGATTATTATTTAACTTTTCCCTAATAATAATAAAAAGGTACACAATTTCCAGATTCAAGATTTCCAGGTAGCCTAATACCACTTGTATCAGTCCAGTTTATTTAAATGGTCACCATCATGAACAAAAATCATTCATGGATATAATCTTTGTTAGCTACTCTTCTGATAGAGGATTAATATACAAAATATATAATGAACTAAAAAAACACAAAAATGAATAACTCAATAAATATAGTAAATGGATAAATGAACTGAACAGACACTCCTAAAAAAGTGAAAATAAGCAATTAACGTATGAAAAAGGATTTAAACATCTTCAGTTTTCACGGAAATGAACATCAAAACTACACTGAGATCACATCTAATCCAGTCAGAATAGGTATCATCAATACAAAAAAAGGGGGGAATGCTGATGAAGATGAAGGAAAATTGTACCCTTTTATGTTGTCAGTAAGAATGTAAATCAGTACAAGGCACTGTGAAAATCAGTATGAAATTTCCTCAAAAAAAAAAAAAAAGAAAATCAAGCTATCATTTCATTCAGCTATACCACTGCCATAATAATCAAAGTCAACACACTATGGAGATACCCATATTTCCATATTATAGGGGTGCAGTTCACAAAAGCAAATTATGGAAACAGTCTAGGTGTGCACATGCCTCCTTTCCTCTCACTGACCCACTACCCACATGCTGTCACGTTTGTAGTCTTCTCCACCGGAGTGACACATCCGTATTTCTAGTTGTGAAAGCCAAAAAATGTCATTGTTTTTATCCTTAACATCTTTCAAATTCTATACCCAGTCCACTAGCAAATAGTGATGGCTCTACCCACAAGTTTTTAAATAATCTGCCTCCTCATTTCATATTCTACTACTACTATGAACTTCCTGCCATTGCTTATGCAAACGTTTTTCTACTTCAGGGTCTTCTCAATTGCTTTTCCATTAGTTTGAAATAAATTCATTCCCTCGTGTACCTGAATGAATTATACTCACTTCCTTTGAGAATGCATCATATCAGAAAAAAATTTATCTATCTTTCTTACTTAAGCATTTTCATTTAAAATCTTTCCCAGGAACACGCTTTTCGCAAGTATCACACTTCATCCTATCTACGATACCTGTAACTTTCCATTATATTGCACGAAATTCCATTATAATTGGTTTCTGTGATTGTCTGTTATAATACAAGCTTCATGAAAGCAACCCTTTGGATCACATATGTCTTCCGTATCATGAACTTGATGTAGCAGAATACAGACACTCAATAAATACTTACTGTTTCGTAGATAACACTGCAACCACACATTAGGGAATGCTATATCTCACCAAGTCTCAGAAGCTATATTTCGTCCCATTTCTTATATTAATACAAAACGATGGTTCAATTTTGTGTTGGAAGTTGCCTGATTCTAATATTGTTTCTTGGCAATTTAACCTCATTCTAAGAGAGATAAATTCTTCGCTTACTATAATAAGAATTAAATGACTAGTGAAATGGTGAAATACAGGTAAAGATACTTCTAGCTTCTCTTTGTGGTTTTCAGCCAGAAAAAAATTTTTAATATATTGTAAAGAGTGCAAGAAATATTTTCTCTTCTTTGAAAATGAATACAAATTGTGATATTTAGGCATGATGCATAAGAAACATTGAGAGAGGGGAACCTGGAAATGATTTTACTTATTACACAAGAAAGAGTTTTATTCAAGAGATGAACTGCATGGCTTCAATCCATGACGTTCCTATCATCCTTTGGATTCTTTCTTTCTTAGCCAGCATTTCTTATATCTCTGGTTTAGAAGCAGCTTTTCACATGCAAGCCCCAAAACACAGATTCCAATAAACAATTAGCAACCATAAGCAATTAGCATAGGATGGAAATGAGAGAGCATTGGGGCATGGATTTTGTCATAATTGTGTGTGCAATGAGCTGTGCATGCCTGTAAAGTCTTCTTTGTGGAGTTCCGAACAGCTGAATCCCTGCCCTTTAATACACAAACACTTCAACTATAGTTCTTGGCAGCAGCTGCTACTAAGCAAATTTACTTAGCTGCTCTAGTGTGGCTTTGTTCTTTTAAAATAGTGAACTGGTACATGATTCTTGACAATTTCAGGATAAAATTCTCAGGTTAGAGAAGACAATCACAACTATTCTTCAGGTTTCTGATTTTATATACTTACATCAATTCACTCCTTATTCTGTGACACCTATGTCCTCCTAATCTGCCTCTTGTGAATTGTGTACTAACTTATGTTATCTAACAATATCTGATTCTAAAAATACATGGCATTCAGTAATATTAAAATATAAATGACCGAATGTCTAAATTGCTAAATTCTCTTGAGAATAATTTATTTTAACAGCAATTGGAGACTTAAAATAAAAAAGCAGTGTAACTTGTGGGAGACTATATATGGCATGACATATATAACTGGTGAACAAATAGTATTACTGAGAGGACACAGAGTGTCAATTGATATGCTTTTGGTAAGGCTAACATATTTACATAATCTTATTTTTTTAAAAGTCTTATCCTTATTTGTAATTTAAACATGGAATTTCCATATGACAAATCTAGGAAATGTTTCTAAATTTCATATTATGAAATACGTATTATGAAATACATAATAATTGATACAAAATAACATAAAATGCCCATATATTTTTCTGTTGACACAACCCAAATCAGAATTTAGAGACTGTACAAAAGAACAAAAGGGCAAATTAACTTACTGGTAAGTACGGTTAAGGTATTGACTTGACAGAATAACTAAGAGGATCCTGGTTCTTTAAGATACCACTACTACAAAGTTAACTAATTTTTACTATTCAGTTTTTTTATTTAATTCAGTGCTTAGCCAAAAAAAATAAAAAAATTGTTTTCTTCAAAATTACTGTTTACAGTTTCTTTATTTATTTATTTTTTTTGTGGGTACCGGGGGGTCGGCCTCAGGACCTCACACGCCAGCAGGCGCCCGTGCCGCTGAGCGATATCACCAGCCCCTTTTTCGTATGTGGGTTCCGGGAGTCGAACTCGGGCCCTCGCACTTGCTGGGCAGGCGCTTAAGCCACTGAGCCATCTCACCAGCCCTGTTTACAGTTTCTAATGTTAAGATTCAGTCAAATATAGTTAAATTAAACTTTGGTTGCATTTCTTGATTTGTAAATGTGAAGTTACATGGTTGTGAAACAGGAGAAAGACAATGCCTAATATATGATAGTAATACTTCAAACTACAGAAAGAGATTTCTCTTGAATTAAGTGTCACGGATACCATGGTGTATACTTTTCTTGTGGTTTGCAACAAGTGTAATATGGTCTAGAACACAATTATTCAAGAATACTTTCCTGAAGAGTTAGGCGAAGATAACAGTTTTGTGTCTATTTTCTAGTAAAGCTGTTACTCTGGTTGTTAACGGTCCTCCTTCACTCTATGTTCATTAACTGTAGATATGAAGAGGCATCCTGTTTTACATGATGACCGCAATCGAGATGCAATTTGTTTATTTATTATGCCAGGTTATAACTTAGTTTTCTATCATTTATTTCATTTAAATTGGAAGTGAGTTCAAAAGCTTCTATTAAACTTTGTGAATTTTTTCTTTGTAAAATAACTGCAGATTCACTCTAGATACCTTTCATTTCTTCGCATTTGAAGCTACAAAATACCAGTTCATACATTGTGATAAAAAACCTGATCGCTGGATTGAGATGAACACAATCTGTTTTTTTCCAAGAGAAAGTTGTCCCCCATTTAACTTTTAATTTTTGTGGTAATAACATGGAGCTACGTGAGTTAAGGGCCCCAAATTCATTTTTTTGCTTGTGGACATAGTTTCCCCAAAACTATTTATTGAAGAAACTAATTTTTCTTTACTGTGGTTTTGGTTTGTGTGTCTGTTGTTTAGGGTCTTTTGATTTTTGATGCTGGGTTTGAAACTAGTCCCTCGCGGTGCATGCTAAGTATACTCTGTACTGCTATACCCCAGCTCTCCTATTGTGTGTTTTTTACACTCTTTCCTTCAATTAAATGGGATGGGTCAAATTCTTTTGATTCCCTCTAACAGGACACACACCAAAGTTCCTAGTTCTTTTTCTTTTTTTTTTTTTTTTCAGTAAAGGCATATGTTGTTGATTTATGATATGATTTGCAGGGACCCTCTTAGTTACTGGATCTTGTTTAGGCTCTTCTGGTTCTTCCTGAGGGTATCAACATAAATTTGTATCTTCATCACAATTGCTTAGATTATCAAAGATTTTCCTGCTAATAATAACTTGGTTTTTCATAACTGCAGACTTCTTGATATACAGTACTGTAGATCAATAATTTGTCCCATGGGAGAAAAACAAACAAACAAAAAAAATATATATATATATATATATATATATATATTACATTAAATTTATTTTCAAAAAGCCTGGCAACTCATTTGCACTCTTCTTTTTAAATGAACATTATTTAATCATCCCATTACCATGATCAAATTGGCATACATTGTGAGAAAACTAATATGCTTCTGGTCAAGGTAATCACATGGCTAGACCAAGCACTCATGTTCAAAATGAGAAGTATGGGAAGCTGAAATCTGGCAGATAGATTCCTTGTATTAACCTTATGGCTCTCAGTTTAAAAATATAGTAAGCTGAAAAATAAAGTTTTTTGGTGATTTGAAAGCAATATCTGGACTGATGTGACTTGAAGTTGTTTATGTTCTTTATTTTCTTCATTTCATGCAAGTAGTTTTATGTCTTGCTCGAGAAAGGTCAATATATTTATTTTGTCAATGCAAACTTGCTGGAGATATTAAATAATATATATTCCAAGCACCGTATTTTTTTTGTAAAATTAAAAAATTGTAAATTCTAAGAGCTAGCATAGATTGTAAGGATTTTGATCTGATTTGAGTTGCTTGCATTGAAATATGACTGGATGACATTGAAATGCATATACTTTACAACTCAATCTGTATCTATGAATATTGTAACCTGTCTATATTCAGGTTATAATATTAAACCTGGGAAAAGGCCAATCCTACTGGAAAACACTGAATTGAAAACTCTCTCCATAACTGTAAAGAAATCATGTAATTTGTTTTTGAATACTCAATATATAGCATAATGAATGATATATTTCCACTAATATCCATTGCATAACAACAAAAAGGTACAGTATAAATAATATTCTCACAAATCTATTAGCAAGGAAGAAAGGTTTTATATTCTGAAAAATACTTTATGTGTTGAATAAAATGTCAACATAAGCACAGGTTAAGTCCCATTTTGGTTTCATTTGATATAAAATTTTTTTTAAACTTATTTTATTGCAATGTACTAATAGGTTTATTTTGATGCTTTCAAAACATGAGGCTGTGGGACAAAAGCAAAAATTTTGCCACAACACAAAAAGAGACATTTTAATTTGTTCTAATAGCCATAAAAATTTTGGCTGTAAAATCTGTGTGCCAATCAAGCAAAAGACTAGTGGCCACGAAGAAAAAAGAAACTCACTTGGAGGAAATTTGGAATAAGTCCATAAGATTTTATGCCTGAAAACTTTATATGAATCTTGATTCTTTAGAAAACAGTACATTAAGAAGATACAAAAGCTTTCAGTTAGCAGCAGGTAAGATTTCAGCAACTGTGTTAGATTTTTATTTTGTGTGTAGTTTCCTTTAGCTGGAAGGGCATTTTGAGGCCAAATGTTACTCTCCCTGTCCGTCTCTTTCTTTCTCACTTTTTCTCTTTCTCTCTCCCATACAGAGAAAACATAATAAAATTACTTGTACACTGAAAATAAATAGTAGAAAATAATTTTTACTTTTTTCTCCAATTGATGAAAGTTCTAAATCTCAAAATCTTGTTTCATGAAAGTGATATAACATTGAATACTCAGTGAAAGAATGTCAGTATATTCAAGACAAACAAACAACATGAGACAGCCAAATTGAGAAAATAACATAATTTTGCTGGAGAGCTTGGTTATCTTTTTTTCTCCTTCCTTAGTTTTGGAAATAATTAACTACATTAAAACTGTTTTGTTTTGATTTTCCCTTGTCTGAAGATGCATTACTGAGCAGGTTGGATTATGAATATGGCTATTCAGTTAAGCTTCAAAAATTTCCAAACTAGTACCCACATTCTTTCTACAACTCTTTTATGAAGTCTTTTGGGAAATAATTATGCCTGAAAAATTCCGATTTGCTGTACCTATGCGTTTCAAAAGAGAAAGTTTTCTCCCATGTTTCTTTAAAACACTTTTTTTAAAGTTTACTTGGATGAAGTCAGTGTATTTATAAAAGTAGTTTCTAGGTCACAAAAAAAGGAAAAACACTTTTTTGTTAGATTATAAAGTATTGACACACTTTCTAAAGGTAAAACTTCTGTTTGGTCAATCCCTTGAAAAAATTGGAATTGTGGCCTTTATCCTTGCACTTTGAACAGTGACCACATTTGTTTGGTTTTGTAAATATTTCTCAGGGATATTTTAATTACTTTCATTCTGTAAAGCTTGGTACTGAAATAAAGAAATCAACAGCAAATTGATCAAAAGTTTAAACCATGATTAAATAATTTGAAACCAAATATTTTGCTAATATTTAGAGATATCATAAACAGATTTTCATATTTTGTTTTTTACAATTTTTCTCACTATGTCCATGAATTTGATCTGGTAGCTGGTATGGTCAGTTGGCTCTGTCCAGAGATAATATTTATTTTATTAAAACCCCAAAATATTTACAATTCTTTAAGTAATACAGCTTCAGAGAAACAGGAATAGGTTTGCAATTCAAATGTGTTGATCATTTTTTCTTATTCTTTTATGCTTTAATTTATGTCATTTTTTAACAAACACTTTTAGTCGATTCCAGGTTACCTAGGAAAGAGGAGTTAATTTTAGAATGAACAATTAAGCACCAGCAGGGCTTGCATTATGCTTTAAAAAGCTACACTCTCCATAAACTAATCTTAAAAACATCCAATTCCTATAGATTTACCTGGTGAAAAGAATGGAATCATCTTGCATCAAGGCCCTTGAGATGGCTGGGACAGACTCACAGTGGCTTCCTCTCCACTGGTCCACAGAAACTGACAACACTCTTTATGGGTTCCTGAGTTTCAACTCCCTAAGCTCCCAGGCATATATGAGTAAGTCAGAGTCCTGGAGCAAAAGTTAATCTCTAAATCATTTTACCAAACCAGTGGTAAGGATTTCTCATTTTATCTTACTAGTGATTTTAAGCCTACAACAAACATCCTTCTCACAAATTTCCATGACTTATTCAGAGTTAGCTACAATATGCTATTTGTCCTTTATAAAAGTCTCTAATATTTACATGCTTGGGGAATTTTTTTTTTACTACTTTGTCTCCCAGAGCATGTGCTAAAACAGTTGTAAGCAGCAGGAAAGAATAAATATCTCTTAAATACACCACTAATTGATTGACTCAGTGAGTGAATGGATAAAAAAATGAATTTACTCTCTTTAATGCCAATTACTCAACTGCACAACAGAGCTGTTACCTAGTTATATAATATAGTTTGCAATTCAATATTCTATAGGGATCAGTATTGATTTCAACAGACAAGAATAGTCTAAACAATAATTTCACTGGTGTAAGTGGGTAATGTGATATTTTCTCTTATCATGGTGGTCTGCTGAGCCAGTGTTTCTCAAACTTACAGAGCCCGATTTGTGGTTATGAGATGAGTTTTTCAGAAGTAAGCTGTCTTCATAACACTGATAAAACGTGAATATAAGGTTTGGTGAGCGTGCATGGTATTGGAAGGGAGACTAAGAAAGAACAGATAGCATCTACTAACTGCCACTAGAAATCAGGCAGAGCAATTGTTTAATACATTTACCAAGCATTTTATTTTCTCAAAAGTATATCTCCAGTATATCTCTCCTTGCCTCATCCAAATCATAGAAAAAGTTATTCTATAAATGTGGATACACATACACAAGGGATTGTTTAAACAGGCTTACGTTTTATAACTTTTATCAACAAATTTCTGTAATTCCAAAATGCAATGATCTGGATAGAAAACAATGGCATATATATTTTTATTTTGTGAGAATAGGCTATACATGCTCTTCAAACAGTTCTAATGGTTTAATTACTCTTTAGCTCTGTGTCACTCATTTAGTAGCATCTCTTCCCCCACACATTTCCACAATTTTGTCTTACTACAGTGCTTTCCATTTAGAAAATTGAACCTGTGTACAGGGCATGTGCATATGCTGCTCCAAGGTCATCATGGAAAGAACGCCTACGATGGAGAAATACTTTCCGCGTCCCTTGTACAGGGCACTACTTTGGTAGCTAGAACCCTTCACATAAGTGTGTGACATCATTGCAGGTGTTACTGTCATACCAATGGATTGTACAGTACTTCACACCTATTTGTAGAATGTTATGGCAGAAATAGCTAGTTGACTATGAAAAATCATAATACTTTGGGTAATAAAGAATTATCTTTGCAGGAAAGCTCCTAAGTCAAAGACTTAATTTATTCACCCTCAACTCCCTCCGATCTATATGTGGCTATGGGACTTCTTCTTGCCAGTAGAGTATCTTGATCTTTCTAATCAGTTCTGTGTACAGGACTACCTTGAGTAAATCATAGAATCCAAGGTAGTAGGATGAATGAGTTTAGAAAATGATGTACAAGAGGACTACAGGTAATAAAATTATAGTATTTTGGGGATTTTTGTTAAATTGATTTTTAGCTGTAATTGTCACAAAAATGAATTATGTAACGCAATAGCTATGTTAATATGCTTTGTTTACTATTTTACTGTATATATATCCCACAAAATCACACTTTAAATATCAAATATACACAATGAATTTTATCAAAAATATTTTATATAATTTTACAACTTCAGAACAAACTTAAATCTGTTTAGCATGATTATTAATTATGCTACTTTTTATTTACTATTTTACTAACTGAACTTAGCTCTTTTCAATAATATTGCATGAAATGTTTGGAATGCTCTGTTTGAAGCAGAACATATTTTGATAGCATTTGTAAGTAATGTTTAAAACTTCAAAAGGCTCTGAACATGTTCAAAACTGAAATACAACAGGCAGCTTCATGTAATTTTAACATTCTACAATCCAACAATTCCACTGTAAGCGTCCAGCAAATGTGTACTTGAAAATATTAATACAGATATTTATTTAGCATATTATTTTATAGAGAAGAGAATTATTCAATTGCTGCTCAAAAAAAGAGCTGCAGTTTATTTGCACAATAATTCTACAATACTCTACTAAATTTAAGATGGATAACCTATGATTGCACACATCAACAAATGTAACTTGAAACATATTTGCATTTTGACATGTATACAGTTTGCTTGTTCTTGCCTAAACTATAAAGGTATTTAATAAACTTTGTGACATAGAACAATGGCGTCTCTTTATAGGTCCATGCTGTACATAAAATTTATGTACATAAATAATGCATAAAACACATCTGGAGAAGAGAAGCTGAGAATTTATATATGGTGAATCTAGGATCTATATTAGTTCACATCATATATTTTTAAAATAAAAAAATGAAGAAAATAAGGTAAAACAAAGTCTAAAGCTTAATCTTGGTAAATAGAGATTTTAAATGTAACCTTGATCCAAAAATGCAGAACGATTTCTTAGGACAAGTAGCCAGGACACTTCTATTAATGCAAAGTAAGGGCTATAATATTAAATGAAATAAGTCACACACACACACATGTTTAAATATCACAAAGTTTCTCTAATATGAGAAACCCAAAATATAAATAAAGAACACCATAAAAGATTAATAGAAGTAGGGAGATAGCTTTTTTTTTTTTCTCAGATGGGAAGGGGATCAAGAGATGGTGAGAGGGGGAGGAAGAGGAAGCAACAGTGAGGAAAAAACAATCGAGGTGTGTCATGTACATGTACTAACTCACCACAAGGAATGAAATCATTATGTAAAGCAAATATGTACCAATAAAAATTTAAAATGTTAAATATGAAAAAGAAAAAGTAGTGGAAAAGATGTCTGAAGATGCAAGAAACATCCAACATCTCTTCGTGAGAGGAGCTGTCGAAAAATAGGTATAGACAAAAATTACCTCAGATTGAGAAAAGCCATTTGTGAAACACCCACTGCCAACAACCTACTAAATAGGAAAAAAGAAAGCATTTTGTCTAACGTCAGGCACAAGACAAAGGTGTACACTCTCACAAGTCCTGTTCAATATGCTACTTGAAACTTAGCCAGAGTGAGCAGGCAAGAGAAAGAAATAAAATATATACAAAAGAAAGAAAGAGAGAGAGAAAGAAAGGAAAAGAAAAAAAGAAAGAAAAAGAAAGACAGAAGAAGAAAGAAAGAAAGAAAGAAGGAAAGAAAGAAAGAAAGAAAGAAAGAAAGAAAGAAAGAAAGAAAGAAAGAAAGAAAGTCAAACTATCCTTATTTGCATATGGCACTATTATTTACAGAGAAGACCCAAAATGACTTCACTGGAAGCCATTTAATGCTAATAAACAAATTGAGCAAAGTGGCAGAATACAAATTCAACACACAAAAATCAGTAGCATTCTTGTACATCAATAATGAATCCACCATGAAACAAATAGTGAAAACAATCGCATTCATGGTAGGTTCCAAAAAAAAAAAATTCCTAGGAATTGACCTGACCAGAAAAGTGAAGGAACTCTATGATAAAAATTATGCTTCTCTGAAAAGAGAGATGAAGAATACTTTGAAAATAAAAATGGCCATATAACCCAAAATGACACATAGATTTAATACAATTCCAATAAAATACCAACAACAGACTTCATAAAACTGGAGAAAAACAATCTCAAAATGTATATGGAAGTGGAAGAGACCCTGAATAACCAAATTAATCCTGAATGAAAAGAACAAACTGGGGAGCATTATAATCCTAGATTCCAATTTATACTACAAAGGTACAGTAAGAAAAGCAACATGGTACTGTTACAGAAATCGACGTGTAGATTACCTGTAGAATAGAGTAGAACTCACAGAAACAGTTCATGTACCTTTAACTATCTATCTCTGACAAAGAAGCTGAAAAGAAACATTGAGGAAAAGATAGCCTCATAAATGGTCCAGGAAAAACAGGTTCTTCACAGCAGAAGAATGAATCTAGAAGCATAGTATCTTACTGTTACTATCATAAAATCCAAATGCGTCAAATACCTACATATAACACAGAAATTTTAAACATGCTGGAAGATGAAGTAGGTAAAACTCTTGAATACATAGTCATAAACATGACATATTGAGCAAAATACCAACTGAACAAGAAATAATATGAAGCATCAAGAGAAAGAAGCAAGTAAAGAGGATTACCAAGGCCAATGTTAGTGCTGGCAAAATGTAAGCGGGAGATTTGAGAACAGCCGAAGGAGTGAAAATTCTGCAGTCACTGCCTGTGTTAATTACAGGAGCTTGTCATAGGAGGATTAAAGTATATAAACATCAAAAACATGTTTAAAAAACCAAACAGGGTTATATCAGATTAATAGCTTCTTCGCTGAAAATAAAACCATCAACAGAGTGAAAGGACGACCTAGATCATGAGAAAAAAAATTCCATCTACTTCTTGGACAGGAACCTAGAATCTAATGCATATAAAAACTCAAAAAAATTGACCCCCATAACCAGAAGGCCTAATAAATGATGGAATGTTGAAATTAATAGATACTTCTCAAAAGAAGTACAAATTACCACAAATTACCAGTAACTACATAAAAACTTTTCAGTATTTTTGGCTATTAGAGAAATGCATATCAAAACCACCTTGTTATTCCATCTTACTTCCATAAGAATGGCTAACATCATGGACAAACAAACACACACACACACACACACACACACACAAACCATACATGGGCCAGTGAGATAGCTCAGTGGCATAAGTGCCTGCCTGGCAAGCGCAAGGTCCTGAGTTCAACTCCTGGTACCCGCATTAAAAAAAAAAACCCAAAAAACAACCAAATGTGGGCAATGATGTGGAGAAAAAGAAGTCTTTTACATTATGAGTGGAAATATAAAGTAGAACAACCACTGTGGAAATCAGTATGGTGATTCCTCAAAAAACTAAGAATAGAAATTCTATTTCACTTCACTACAATTCTCTTAGGTGTCTTCCCAAAAGTTTTCAGATAATTATACTACAGTGCTATGTGCATGCCCATTTTTAGAGTAACAATAGTTACATTATGGAAGTGGTCTGTATGCCTATATGTATGCACATGGTATACCATTCAGTCATAAAGAAAGTTACATTTGAGTCACTTTTAGGAAAATGGAAGAATCTTGACACCATAATGCTAAGGTAAATAATTCATGCACAGAAGGTTAAATATCATACGGTTTCTCTTATATGAGAAATCCAAAAATAACTTAAAGAGCAAAAGAAAGGAGAGATGGTAGGAAACATGAAGGTAGACTTTAGGGATGAGAGGCTAGGGGTAGGGGAAAGGGTGAGGAAAAGTGATCAAGACTCCATATGTATTTGTCCAAGTTTCCCCAAATGAACATAAGTACTCTGTATTGCAAATATATACTAAGAAAAACACAAGCAAATAAATAAGTAACAAATATAAGATGAGTTTGGAAAATAAATGAAAGAGAGAGGGCCGGTGATATAGTTCAGCGGCATCAGCGCCTGCCTGGCAAGTGTGAGGTCCTGAGTTCGACTCCCGGTACATACATAAAAATGACAGAGAGAGAGAGAAGACAGAAAGGAGAAAGAAAAAGAGAAAAGGAAGGGAGAAAAAAACAGGGAGGAAAAAGGAAAGGAAGAGAAGGGAAATAAAGGGAAGGAAGAAAGGTATGACAAATTGTCATATATTTAGATGAGTCATCCTGAAGACAGTGTCACTGGCCATAACTGAGCAAATTATTATGAAAATAAATTATGAGCCATTTAATTCAGCAGTATTATGCTAAAGTATGATCAAAACAATGGAGTATCTTCTAGCAATAAAAAAGATACAAACCACTGATTTATACAAACGAACAAATCTACAAAGTGTCATGGTAAATGATAGAAAACAGATAAAGAAGGTTTATGCTCTATTATGACATTTGTAGGAAATCCTAAAAAAGTGAAAATGATAGTAATAAACAGCAGATCAATAGTTGGGACAAAAATGGTCATTATGATGGTTACACAACTAGAACAAAATTAAATTGAGAGTAAATGCATATAACTCAGTATATATAAACCCTATTTTAGTCCAGATATAAATTATGTTGTTTTTAACTACAAATAATAACTAATATTTCTGAAGTATTCACTATGATCCAGAATCAGTTCGATGAGTGTAACATGTATTAGTAAAGTTAAGTCTCACAAAAAAATTTTAAAAATGCCATTATTATGACCTTATCACAGGTGAGAAATATGAAGTTATATTTAATCAAAAAATAAACAACTATATGTGTGTATTCCAAATTCTTCATAGGCAATTTTTCCTGGAAATAATGTTTAATTCCATTGTCCTGCCTTCCACTTCATGGAAAAAATAGTAAAAATTAAATACATGAGAAAAATAGTTTCAAATAACAAGAAAATTAATGCAGTCTGGAAGAAGCCTTAAGCTCTGTAAGTTTCAAACTCAGGAACTCGGGCTTGCCAGGCAGGCGCTGTGCCGCTGAGGTATATCCCTCGCGGAGATCAGTGAGTTTCTGTAAAAAGAAAACTGTGGAATTTGTGAAAAGCAGAGAAGTGAAGTAACATTTGATGTATTTGGTAATATGGAGTTGTGAATACTGACAAAAAGACCATACTAGTCATAAGAGCGATAGTTGAAATATCTAGCAAGGAAATATTAGTGGCTTGAATTGTTTGGGACCATTTCAAAACACGTGTTTTGAAACTAGATGTTGTTCAAGATTTGAGATTTTAAAAAATTGATTGGAAATGTTTTGATATTTGAAAGAAAGTGTTGAATTATACCACACAAAATTAACTAGTTAATGTATTTAACTAGTTAAATAAAAGATATATTTAAATATATTTTCCGAGTCTATTTAATTAGTGCCACTAGAGCTTTAAATGTTAACTGTAACCACAGCAGTGTGAACTTTAATGACTCAGGTAGGATACATAATGCTTAGTATTCCCAAACTTAATCAATGTCTCCTTTTCTCCAGAGTAATTCATAAGACGATATTCCTGCAGACTAACCAACACAAAACCTTTCGGTAGTGATGTAATTCCATGTTTACTGCAATTAAATACTCACTGATCTAAGTTTTCTAAGCTATGAAAGTATTGCTTCTTTATTGCCTCTTTATTAAACATATGCTAAGTCGGTGGAGTCTATGTACCAAGTATATTCATCTATTCTTTTATCTATTTATTCATTAATTGAATATCTATTTATAAAAGAATGATTTTGCTCTGGAAATTCAGGATATGCAAATTTTAACATGTATTTTTGTCTTAGCATTTGCAATTTAACAGGGAGGTAAAAATATAACCAAAAATGCTATAATGGAAATAACAATTTTCTACGAAAGTCTTACAATGATAGATTAGTGCACAGTTCTACACTTGAACACATATCTTCAATTTGTTTTATACTTTCAGATTTGCTATATTTTGTGTTTAAATTGATTTCTGTTTTTACTTTCCTGTTTTTTGAAAAAAGTGTTTTGAGAGAAATTTATCTTATTTTTAATATTACTAGCCGCTGTGTTAAAACTCTTAAAATATAAAGATACATGCATTCCAATTAAATAAGAGCAGGCTGATCTGAATATTTTTATCTTTTATATACTTATCTATCATTACAAGTATTTTGAACTTTGGCACTAAAACTCTTTGTATTAACTCTCACTTGATTTTTTCATTCAACAATCTATCATGTTAACTATTTAATCAATATTTGTAAATCTAAGTTATTCTATTTAATGTCTGTGTAAGAGTCAGCAATGTGAAGTACAACACAATTCTATATTGCTCAAGTATTTGGCATTGAAAAAATGTATAGATAGAGTTTCTCACTGTAATTATAGATATTCATGATAATATACATACATATATATCTACATACACACATATAGGCTTACAAACATATGTATACTGTAAATATATACATACTTCAGGCCAGTGTGTAGGTTCAGGTGTGCATGTGTGTGTATGCGTATTCTCCTTATATAACGTTGTCCATAATCAACGGGCTTCACTTATGGTTGGACTTCATACA
Organism: Erethizon dorsatum; assembly: GCA_028451465.1. Classification (NCBI taxonomy): domain Eukaryota; kingdom Metazoa; phylum Chordata; class Mammalia; order Rodentia; family Erethizontidae; genus Erethizon; species Erethizon dorsatum. Next base: position 17,655,767 of record CM051824.1, read on the forward strand.
GTCAAGTCAGAAACATAGTCAGCCATGAGGCAAACATCCAGTGCCTCAGAAAAATTAGAAGAGATTCTCAAAGAGTAGGAAAAAAGATAGAATGGCCCTTCTTTTCTGCATAATAAGGATTTAAGCTATCATAATCATATCTAATGCAGGTGGAGTGTCCCTGGGTTTAAGTCATGTAAGCTGCTTAAAGTAGAAACAAATGATTTCCATTCGCCTAAAGAAAACAAACTTATTAAAAGTTATTTCTCAGACAAAGCTGCCCCAATTTCCATAATTCTTAAGAAAAATAAGCCCTGTACAAATTTTAGCATTTGCTTGGGTTGTTTATTTTTTCTTCTGTTTGAAATAAATTGATTTTTTTTAGAACACTAAAGTTAGTTTTGTGGAAAAAAAAAATAAGGAAATTTTTCTTTGAGGAAGAGAAACTGAAAGGAAACAAGAAAATTTGATGATAGAATTATGAGAAAAGAGGAGAAAAATAAATCATTGAAGAAGCAATGGTCAGGTAACTAAAAGGACAAGCACGATACTATATTCCCTGGAAATGAAGGGGAAAGGAGTTTCCATGACCTAAGGAAGTATCACTTTGTCATCATGGATGTTAGAGAGTTCAGTGAGAATGGTATCATGCATGAGAGGTTTAAATATAATTGGAAGCAATGGAAGAAAATATTTAGAAGAAATTACAGCTTCGCATAATATTTTCTACAATAACATTTCATTGTACATTTAGTCATATGTAGCTCATGCTATGATCCCAGAAACTAACTCTTACACATACAGGTTAAGTTTTAGGAATGTTATGTAACTTCCATGAAGTCACAAGGCTAACACATGATTAAAAACTTATAATCAGAGTTCAAAGCAGGACTTCTTATGCCGGGGTTTGACAACTTTCTATCTAGGGAGCAAAAAGCAATCACAGAAGAGTAAATCCACATTTCTGTACAAAATAGACTAGTGTGTGTAGATGGACATGTTGTTGATTTTGGAACACGATGTTCTTATCAGGAAATGTGTGAGGAATTAGGTGGTAATTACAGAGAGAATGAAAATTGTAGTTAAAAAACTTCAATGAAGAGGATGAGGGAGTGACTTTATCTTTTGCCAAATGAACCTTTTTTTTTTTTTTTTTTTTTTTTTGGTACCAGGAACTGAACTCAGGACCTTGTTCTTGCCAGGCAGGTGCTTATGCCACTGAGCTATACCTCTTGCTGAACGAATCTTTTTTGTAAAGTGGGAGGTGAAGTGAATCTCGCAGACCTATGGCAATGCATTAGTGCAGCCATTTGGATTAGAATTCACAGAACTCTCTCTACTTCACAGTCATATCTGCCAAAGGGGGTTTAATTGTTTGTCATCCAAGCAAGTAGCTAACAGTCATCAAAAAATATGTGTTGTGTTATATACATATATATAAAAGAATAATTAGTAACTTACTGTTTGTTTACATTATGATTCCTATAATTCAATTAATGACTTTCTAAAAATTGGTTGTATAATATTCTGCTTTATATACATTACTCTGTCCATGTTTCAGTGGTTGCATTATCCTTTCTATAAGCATTTGGTCAGTAGAGATTAAGAAAAAATGTATAGGGGGCCGGTGAGATGGCTCAGCGGTGTAAGCACCTGCCTGGCAAGCGTGAGGGCCCGAGTTTGACACCCAGAACCCCACATACGAAGAAAGGGCCGGTGATACACCTCAGGGGCACAGGCACCTGCTGGTGCGCGAGGTCCTGAGGTCGACCCCGGTACCTACCAAAAAAAAAGAAAAGAAAAAGAAAAAAATGTATAAATGAATGAATCAGTAAATAAGCGAAACATATTTTCTGTCATTCAGTGGTTGTGCATCTTCCATTTCCATGAAAAATTGTTAAAATTCAGCTTTTGCTTTGAATATGGATCATGAATAAATTTGCCAAATGAAAATAGCTTATTATTTTAACTGTCACTTTTGCAATCTTACAGTGACACAAGTATAAAACTAAGGAATTAGAAAAATTATAAACACAAGTAAACCTCAGTGATGGTTTTTTGTTTCAAAATATGCATTAGTCTATAAGATAAATACAAGTTGAATTAAAGCAGGGTCTTAAATACAGAGTCTGGCCTAATCCTTCCATTTATGAGAGACACAGTTGAGGACATTGGGGGGTATAAAGGGGCTACTATGGAATTTCAACCCTGACACACATTTCTAAATGTGTTGATAGGGAAGGGAGACTTTAATTATTTAATCAATCACTGGTAGAAAATAAGGAGCACAATCTTGTGCTGCCCATCCTAGAAAAAACAACTCATGGACAATTTATGTTTCTGTCTAGTTTCAAACTCTTCTTGCTTCCAATAAATGGCCATCTTTGCTACAACCTACTATTGAAACCAGCCTCCTAACTTAGAGTGGACTAGCTCAGTTTTTGTTCTGTTCACCTTGGTTGCAGTTCACACTGGTGAGTTCATTTAATCCTATGTTGTAAATTTATCTCTCCTTGGGTGCTTAATAGATGCATGACACATAGTTAGCATTAAACTTTTAACTTCTCCCACTACCATCCCTGCATATTTCCAAAGTCTGCTTCACTCATTCTTTCCTTACCTCTGTTGATAGATAGGAAATGCAGGCTTACAGTTGCTTACTCTGAAATCTTTGGAGTTATCTATGAAAGTACTCTTTCTTTAAAACTCTGCATGTCATCATAATGTGTACTATGTGGCCAGTTCTCACCACTTTCACTTGCTTTGTTTATTGGCAAAACTCAAAGGCCTCACAGTGCAGACACAAAAAATACCTCTGTGAGGACTTTGTGAATAAATGAAAAAAATTGATGAATGAATTTGGAAAAGTGGTAGAAAAAGTGTGGAAACAAATGCCCCATAGATATGGAAGAGGCAATGAAAGGTGAGTGTGAATAAGAGAAAGATAAGTTCATGCTACAAAACATTTTGCAATGATAAGGAATTTCTATCTCACTCTAGACATATTATAAGAAATAATTTGGATTTGCAAGGAAGACTTTAGTCCACACTGAATAAAATCACAATGGACCATCTAAACAAAAAAAAACTGAACTTAGTATGAAAATAAATTTGCTCATTAAAAGGAAAACTTGAAATGTTTGAAACTTTGAAAAATAGCACTCATTTTAAATGTTTAAAATGTCAGCTAGTTCTTAAATTATTTTAATTAGAAACAATGACACTTTTCTTTTGCTTCATACTTATCCCAATTAAATAAACCAATGTTTAGTTCAAAGTAAGTTTCCTATAGCTTTTCCAGGAATGTCAGGAATAAAAATACTACAGCTTATATGAGAAACCCAAACTATAAATAAAATGCAAAGTAAAAAATAGTAAGGAGTAGGGAGACAGATCTTTCTCCAGTGAGAAGAGGACTAGGAGATGGAGGGAGGGAATAGAGAAGGGAAGGAAAGGAGATGAAAAAGGAATTAAGATGTGTTATGCACAGGTACCAACTCCACACAAGGACTGTAAATGTTATGTACTATAAACACGTACTCATAAAACTAAAATACGAGAAACACTGAACTGCTCTTCACTAAGAAAAAAAAAAGCATCTGATGAGTTTCTGAAAAAAATTTTGATTGTCAACACTGGACAAACAAATTGCATCTTATTTCTGTGACAAGAATGTGAAACAACTTTCTTGACCCATTTCTCTCATTAACTCACTTAAAGATTTATTTAAAGAAATGGTTTCTTTACAACATTTAGGACTAAAAATGTGTTGACTGCCATGGAGATCCCAAGTCAGTGTGGAGCATCACAACTGTGTGGGAGAGGAAAGTAAAGAAACTCTTTGCTCGCTCACCTCTATGTCCCCCTAATGTCAATCACACTTTTTAGCACATTACAGTATGCTTGAAATGAACATCAAACAAACAAACAAACAAATCAGAAAATTGAGTTGATATAATAGCGTATGAACTTGCAAACATTGTCTATTTATAATTAATACTTATATTCACATAACACCTGTAACTTTTACAAGTATTTTTTCTAAATACTTGAATTTTAACAATTACCCAGCACAGATATTTTCCTTGAACTTATTAAATTACAGTAATTGATATGTCCAAATTCATATGAGAGCCACTAAAATTCAGAAATGTCTACCTTTTGAAATGAACATAGATGCTGTATCCTATTTTATATTAAAATAAATATGAGTCAAGGAAATGGTTTCTTAAATGTGCATTCTTTCATTATGCTCTAATATAGTTTCTACTCATACTTGTAAAATAATTCAAAATTAATATCTAAATCTAGTTCCGCCAGTGAAAAATCACCATTTCATACATCTTTACTTCCCTATCATGATATTTAGATACTCTTAGATATAATACGAGTCAAGAAGGATAGACTTTTTTGAATAACATATTTCCTAATCATTTTAATTTTCCAGACCCAAGTAGCCTAAGATTACGATGGGATAAAGATAAATAATTCTCCCTTATTACTTTGAATAATTGTGTAAATTAGCCACTTTTTAAAGATAGTACGCTAATGTGTGTTCAGAACACAGTACTCGGGTTTTTAAATGAATAATCTCATTTTCTTCTACAAAATCCACGTGCAGCTGCACTTATATATGGTGCTATTCTTTCAAGGATATGGAGGCTCTGAGATTACAAGTAACCTTTCAAAGTAAAGTGTTAAAACAAAGATCACAACAGAACCAATTTGATACCAAAGCCATTCTTTTAAACCCATGCTTACCTGGGATTTTTTTGTGTGTAGGTGCATTTGGCCAGTATTTGTATAAAAACCAGTGGAGTGATGCTCGCCCTGAATTTTCAAACTTTTGGTCTTGTCCATTACATTTTTTGCTTTCCAAATATGAACATATTTGCAAATGTGTACAACAAATATAGAATGCATACAAATAAATGTACATGTTAGTATGCATATATATATATTTTTTTTTTTTCAGTCTCATAATCCAGGACCAATTACAAGTCTTTGAGGACAGAGAAAGAAAGCTATAAATTTTGATGAGTCTATAGCTCAACAATAAAACAGAATGCTTGCTTTGCCTGATTGAATTTTATGGTATTCCATTTCCTAAATTGATATGATCTGAGGAATGAGGAAAGGATGAGCTATCTTTTCTTAGTCACCATTCACATTGACAAAGGATATCTTGCTATGTTCACTACCATGGAAACATATAGCCCAGAATCAAGTTCTATTCTGCGCACACTGAATCATTGCAGTTGGATGTGAAATTCTCTTAGATTAGGGAATGTGATATATACTAGTAACAGTAGGCATTAAAACTCATAGAAAAGTGTTTAAAATCATCAGACTAGAATCATTGGTTGGAAGCCATATATACAAGACATATTACCCATATCTAGCAAGTGTAATTAAAGGTAAGTTTAGAAGTAGGCACTGAATAAAATTGATGGTGTTCTGAAAAAATCAAGAAAAGTGATGTAAAAAAATGAGAATTAAATAAATAAATAATTTATTAGATTAAATATATAGTGAGTGGGGGAACACAATGTACAATTTAGAAACAGAACATAGTTGATAACTTTAAGGCAATTTTAACTCAGTTATCCTTTTGACTTCCTTTGCTCAGTATATGGCTCAGGTCTCTATTACTGCTCTGACTCTCGAGTTTCTCATCTCAGTCTGATATTAATCAACACTGCCTTTGTCACACACTTTAATACCACTTTGTTAGGCTCTTCTCATAAGCTGTTAACTGGGATTGTTGCCAGCTGACTACCAGGAGAGTAATTTTGCATGCCAAACAGTCTTGTAAAATAGTGTTCTCTAGGTCAGCGACGCATCTGCACTAAAATCAATAGGAAAGATATGGCATAACAATAAATCCCTAAAGCTTCTTACGGACGTGCCCAAAGCCATATTTGTGGACTAACGCCGAATTAAAGGTACATTGAGGTATCAAAGATCAAGAGCATATATTTATTCCTGAGGCTATGTGGAATATTCTTCTAAAGTGCATTATTCACTGGGACTATTTTTAGTTTACTCATTTGTAGGAAATTTTGCCTTCATACATTTATCAGAAAATATAATTTGTACTGTGATATGAGTCCCTAAATCCACTCAAGTTCAGCCGTGACACGTAAACTCAAATACTCCTTACATTAAATTGCATACAAACTTCTTAGACTCACACTCAAAATCTCCTAACCTTCTTTGACCATAGACCCAGCTTCACATACCCACCTCCTCCTGCTACTATGTACATGCAATATTTTTGTCAAAGGAATTTCCCACTATTCCTTAAACGTGGCACACATTTTTTTCTTTTATACTTGTGATTATGCTAGAAGTTCTTTGAAAAAACACTCTTACCATCAGTCCTGAAATCCATGGAATTTTGTTGAGAATTAGCTTGAAATATATTGGGGCCTTTGGTTTATCTTAGTTAATGATTCCTCGACAGTGTTTTATGGGCACAGCAGCCTAGGAGACACGCATCTCTTCCCACCCCACATTGTAAAAAGTCTAATGATTGAAAAGTCTTTGTATATCTCATGCACTTGAACTGCATCACTCGCCTTCTCCACTACCAAACCAGTGTTCCCAGTCCTGCTTAGTTTTAATCAGACCCGGCTTCTCCTGATGATTCACCTGTGAACTGAAACAAGGATTTGGTTTTCTTTAAGCAAGAGACTAATAGGTTTTCTTTTACTTTCCTGTGGGTCTTTGAAACATTTTTTTGAACAGTGATCTTTAAATCTTTATAACCTCATCTAGCATGCTGTGAGCACAGAACCTGCTCTCAAATTTCAAGTCTATTTGTGCTGATTGGCAAGTGCATTTATTAGCATTAATGTATCAATTATTTTTAATTAGTTCTTAGAACTTCTCTTTCACCAATAGTAAAATCATTAGCTGCAATTTGCAAATGAAAATGATCACACTGTTTCCCATGCCCAACACAATAGTGCCTTTCATTATCTTCACTAGAAATCCATTTATTTTTTCCTCTTATTTTAGTCCTTCTTGTCTCTTGAGTTGTTTGCCTAACAGCAAAGCAACATCTGTACCATCTACCCTACACTTGTATCAGGTGAATTCTCACCCCCGTCCTCTTCAATTCTTTGTTTTTTCTAGTTTATACACACACGTATTCACACTCACCCTCAACCTAAAAACTGCCTTTTGAACTCACAACAGTTTTGTGCCTGTGGCCAAACAATAATCTCTATCCCCTAGGTCACTTCAGCTCTTAAGTGATTAGTCTTTTTATTTAAGGCAATTTTTTTACATAGTTTTCAAAATTTTGAAATTGTTGAAGAGTTTCGTAGTTTTGAAGGTCATTTTAACATTCTAAAAGCCAATAACAAATCAGGAAAAAATAACTTTTGTAGGCAGAGCAGATGATTTAGTTTTAAGCCAGAAGATAAATTCAAAAATGCTTCCAAGAAACAAACAAAATGTGGGAACAAAAGATTAAGTTGTTTCCTCCATATTTTGAGTAAAGATCTCAGATGATCCTGTGATCAAGGTTAATTTAATAACTGAATTACTGAAATTTAATTCAACATTTAAAATCATCTAATGGGTAATAAGCCAATACTAACTTGCAAGGACTTATTCTTTACATTTTTTTTGTATGTGTTTGCATTACAGAATAGTGATGCTTATTTTGGAGAATTAGTACTATATGTACATATAACAAATCAGGTTCATTTTCAATTTCTTTATCACCCTCTCCTTTTACTTCTCCCTTCCCTGATTCCTTTTCCTATTTCTGAGAGTCATCTTATAGGCTATTACCTTCATTCCTTTATTTTATTCTTTCATTTATTTACATTTTAAAGTTTCATATAAAGCAGAGCATGAGATTTTTAACTTTCTTAATCCACCTTATTTGCTAGCATGATGGTCTCAAGTTCCATCTATTTTCCTGAAAATGATGTGATTTTATTTTTTTTGTGTGCCTGAAAAATATTCCACTGTACCATATTTTTTATCAGTTCATCTGTTGATGGGCATCTAGGGTTTTTCTAGGGTTTAGCTATTATTAATTATGTCACTGTAAACACAGGTATGCATATATCACATAGCATGATGTCTCTCATTCTTTTAGGAATATGTCCAGGAGAGGTACAGCTGAGTCAAATGGGATTTCCATGTTGATAAGCTCAAAATAGTTTAAGTTAAGCCACACAACACATAGTTTACTTGAATAATTTCAACTCTCCAAAAGTCCTTGAAATGAAATTTAGCTTGATTATATTTTGATTATAGCATAAAAATGAAACAAATTTGTATGAAGCATCAGTGATTATTTCAACAGTTTTCAATTCATACTACATGGAGCAAACATTGGGGGGAATACGGAATACACGAAGATACTAAGGACATCTTAGACACATGAGCTATACTCATAAACAAGACTTTCCTCATTCATATGAAAATTAAAGGAAAAATTTAAATAATCTGCGTTGTTATTATTTACATATTCAAAGAGTATCAACCTATATTTTTCTGTGTGTATTTAAGACACATAACTTAATCAATGTTAATAGCTCATTAGTAGAAGAAAAAGGACTAGTCAAAGTGGTCTGAATTCTGTTTTGGTTTTATTTCCATCACAATATTGCTATTACAATAAGGTATCGTGTATTATAAATAAGATACTGGCCTTAACTCAATATATGTGCATATATATGTTTATATATGTTAAGAGACTAAACTAAATTTTCAACAAAAGCAAAAGGTAATAGAAAAATCTGTCAATGATAGACAAAATTGGAAAAGATGCTCAGGACAAAGAAGGACAATAAGGATTAAAATAGTCCTATTTTGACTCCAGTTGGAACAAACAAGGAGATGGGCAAGAACAAGGATGACAAAAGTGTACACTAAAAGAGGACCATTTGTGCTTCCACATGTGGACTATTCTGCGACTGACATACATAACTTTATGTTAGTCTACTCCAAGCTGACAAAATAAGTCTTTATAAAATGTTTACAGATTAGGAGATGGGTTGAGATCCTTCAGAGAAAGTTAAGAAAAATCTCCTGGTGTGGAAAAAAACACAATATAACCTGCAGTTAACTCTGTTTTACATCAAAGCCATGCTCTCTGGTTTAAAATATCTGCAAGCTTATTGAACAAACAAACAAACAAAAAAAAAACGGGAAGTTTTGTTTTGTTTTTGCACTTTAAAATTCTAATCAGAAAATCTCACAAATAGCTTTTCATTCCCACAAATAACGGTTTCAGTCAGATTCACTCTGTCTTCCCTTCATCTGTTCTTTTTAAATTTAATAATTATGTCATTGCACCTAATAAATAGTAGGCAATAAACAACTAAATCTGAGCACTGAATAGCTCCACTGTATGTCAGGTTATATGCCAAGTATGTGGAATACTTTATGTCATTAAATCCCCATTGAGACAATGAAAATATTCTATAGTCTATGATTCTGAGAAAGTTACCAGGATAGAGACAACCTAAATCTAGTGCAAATAATTGTTTCGTTTTCCTGTTTGTAAGGAAAGTAAGATAACTATGTATTCCCTTGGAACTACTTGGATACTCCAGAATATGACACTTTATCAGGGACCCAGAGATAATTACATCTGGTGAAAAAGTAATCATATAAGAAACATAGTACCCTGTTCAACTTTAGAGAGCCGGGGAAGAGTCTCTACTCCTGCTACCATGGTTATTTGTTCATGATCTAATTCAAAAAGTCTAATAATGGTCGAACAGATGCCAAGAGAAATCCACAAGGCCATTGGAAGCCTAGTTCATAAAGCGAAGCTTTTAATAAGCATTTCACATGAGCCATGCTTAGTCTCATATCTTTGTTCTACGGAGATGCTTATCTGTATATTTCTTCCTCTAACTGTCTTATGGATTTTCTCTCTATCTTTTTTGGTCTCTGTCTCTGTTTCTCTCCCTTCCTCCCTCTTGTCTCCCTCTTGCCTCCCTCTTTCTCTGTTTCCTTGCCTTTAAATTTCTTGACAATTCAGCAAGTGAATAGAAACTTCCCCTGTGTCAGAGTAAATCTACATTGCAGGATATTTATTCTACCAAGTAGAAGGGACAAGAAGATTATGCATGAGATTCTAATGATATGAAGCTCACTACATATTGCCATCTCTAAATCAGATTCATTTTGTTTTCTACTCTATTCATCTGGTAATACAGAATTCCCTATCAGGCCACCACTATTGAAGCTTGAAAAACTTTAAGCCATTTGTAGAGATGACAGTTCTTACATTTGCAGTTTATATTAGAAAAATCTTTACCTTTGTACTAAATTTGTGAATACTTTGAGGAGTGGAGCCTGAATAATAACTTAAAGGATTCATTTAGTTTTGTTACCTTGTGATACATTCACTACTCAACTCTGTTTCATAGGCTACTATTTTGTCTGGATTTGTAGTATTTACCCTGCTCACTGACGGAACCTTGCCTACAAATTTGAACAAATACATTAAGCATGAACTCTAGCACAGACATAAATACACCTTCCAATTCAAACTACAGTTAAAAAAAAAAAAAAGAAGAAATGTACTTCTTTTTCTTTTGGCAAACTTCATAAAGTTCATTCCACATATGCATTCCCAACATTAATTGAACTGCAAAAATATTTTTTTATTGAGCCTTCCTTCTTTTTTCAGTTATATTCTACATTTGACAGATTTGGATAAACTAAGACGCAAGTCCATTCATAGATATAGTCAAAAATAATAGGGGAGTGAAAGCACCTGCTACAAGAACATGCCCCAAGTGATAAGCCTGCAATATCTTCAACAGAAAATCAGCTTCTAATAGGACAACACCAGCCCAACAGAATTTTTGAACATCAGGGACCTCCTGATCCTCTCAGAAAAACACAAAAACAGAAACAGAAACAAAACTATGTCAGCATTCCAGTCTGTACCCTTTCCTTCTTTGTATTTTGTTCATTATTTTTTTCTTCACAAAATGGACCAAAGAAAGCTGGGAATACAGATGACATTACACTCAGCAACCTACAGAAACGTGCATCAAGTTTAGCTCTTGGTCATCTCAGTTATCCAACTATGAAAAGGTAGTTGCTTCAGCATAGTCATGGACATATACTCCTTAAACTTCAGTACTGTATTCAGCTTGAGGAGAGCACTTAAGGATTTGAGTGCATTAATCTTCTGCTTTGGATCACGACTACCCTGCTGTGTGGCCTTTGAATTTCTCTTGCTCTTCACAATAATCTGTGAGAGTAATCAAGTGAAAATCTGCCAGAGAGTCATTTAATCATTACTTACCATGGATTGTAAAGACCTAGGCTGTTTTCTACACAGCTGTAAACAGACTTCTTTGAGGATCTGTCAATTGATCCAGTCTCTAGATTGAAGTTCTATAACAGAATTCTTCCAATCCAGCGATGATGCCCTGCGTCTACCTTACACACCGGGAGGGGAAGATCCTTAGATGCACAAAAGCTGGCAACCTGTCTTGGAAACTGGTTTAAACGTGCTTGACACCGATACAGTCGTACACCAGGAACAGCCTGGTGAGGACGTACTTACAAGAGTGGACCAGAAGGGTTGAAGGGAGGGGAGGGGAATGGGGAAAAAAGAAGGGAATTGATATACATCATGTACAGGCACAAATTCCTTATGATGAAGGTAGCCACTATGTATGCCTCAATTGTACAAGTAAACTTACTTAAAAAAAAAAAGAAAAGATGGACTAGAGAAGATAAAAAACAAATGTCGATGTTTTGTGTTGTTGTTTGTTCATTTGTTTTGCAGTTCCGGAAATTGAACCCAGACCTTCATACATGCTGCACATGCACTCTACCATGGAGTTTTATTCCCAGCTAATTTTATTTTTCATTTGGCACTGGGTCTCACTAATGTATGACCTCAAACTTGTGATTCTTCTGCCTTGGCATTCCTGGTAGCTGAGGTTTTAGATGTGCACCTCCACACCTGGTTAGTTGTCTCTATTCATTTTCTTATAATCCAAATTTCATGTAAAGAAGATTGAATTGCCTAAATTTAATTCTACATTCACTACCTGGTTAGTGTAAGATGGGACTTTATGATAGAATTCTGAGGATAAGAGTTAAATCATCAAAAGGATATCATGTAGGTTTTATAACATGAAAATCTGTACCGGATATGTGAGTGAAATTGCACTTATATATTTGTATACTGGAAGTCAATTTCCCTGCTCAGTACTATAAAGGTCTATATACTGAGGAAAACTAAATACAAATGAGTTAAATGAACACAGTTATCCAACACAGGTAGAATCCGAATACAATACTCACTTTACTGAAAAAAGATGCAGGTGTTATGATCTTCATTATAATGTTATATAGTTTCCAAGGAAAGCAGCCATTTCAAACTCGTCTCTTTATATCCTACAATATTTTGCCTATAGTAGAGACTTAAATGTTTGTTAAACTGAATCACACATGAAAAGCTAGTATCTATGTATAGATATTTTTGTTATAATAAATTTAGTTTTAAAACATTTGTGGCATGTTTTAAAAAAAGCAATACAAAAATTGTCTTAATATTCAGTACTTTTTACAAACATATCAGAAAATCATGAGAGTTTTCAAAAACATAGGTCACGATATAATTATAAGGCTATCATTTAAGGTTGTTTTCTCACTTGCATCCCTTATAAGATCACATTTATTTCTTACAAAGCACATATATGACAATGCCTCCATTATCTGGCAGATGATAACATTTGTACATGGCTTTTCTGTCAGCCATTTTGAGTATTTTCTAAAACATTTATCCTAATGCTAAAGTGCAACACTTCTATGGGATGTGGGAGACTTTTAACAATAGCTTGGACTTAAAAACGATTATGCAATTTTTCTTTTTCCTGAACATGGTATAAACAAGGACTTTTTTCTCCAAGGTGCTTAGTCCTTTGATATATAAGTCAGTAATAATTACATCAGTATTTGTTACAAGTTAAAATTGGTATTTGTGATTGGTAAATTAATTTGGGAATTTTTTTTTGTCCTGAAGCTCACGTTTTTAAGGTTACTAAATGATCTGCTTTCAAAGATTCAGCATGGGAACATGTGTGGGAATCAAAGAATCTTTCTTCTTGGAGACGTCCCAGAGTAGCATTCCATGCACAGGTACTGAACATCTTCATTCATTAAAGAATGTCCCTGGAGAACACACACACAAAGAAGCAAAATATCAGCCAAAACAGTAAATATTTAAATTTGATTTAGTCCCCAGATAAATTGAGATAAATTTTTCTTGCTTTCTTTCTTGTTGCATGAAATTTATTGATATACACAGCAAAATGATTGCGATGATTTTATTTCCATGAATGATTTATGTTCATTCCATTATCTAACAAGAAGACATTCTCTTCCCATATTCTTTATTCTGCCCATTGCTCCTTACCCTTCAGCTACACAGATCTGCTATTTATTTATTTATTTATTTATTTATTTATTTATGTATGTATGTATTTCTTTTTAATGAGGAGAAACTATTTCAACCCCAATGTCCTTTGTGTTGTTCTTTCTTTTGCTTGGAATAATCACTTAAAGACTTGCTTATGTTTGGTTCCATCTCATAATATGATGTAAACTACATGCCATTACTCTCAAGATGTCTTACCTGATAACACTTTCTAAGTTTCACAGGCAACGTCTTACATCCTGTTGTGTCCTGTTCATGCTACTTACCTGTGTGTATGCACGTGTATACTTGACAATTGGAAAAAAGTGAAAAGTAACTATGGACTTGCTAATAGTCTGATTGTATAATACTACTTTTCATGTGATAACATTAATAAAAGTTAATTCATACAGGACACTTAATGTATTGTATTTATTCTTTGTACACAACTTATTTGATATTCAAAACAACTCCTGAAATTATGCAATTCACATTTCTCTTTCTAGGTATATATACACATATTTTTTTGTGGGTACCGGGGGTCAACCTCAGGACCTCGTGTGCCAGCAGGCACCCATGTCGCTGAGCAATATCACTGGCCCCATTTTTGTATGTGGGTACCAGGAGTCGAACTCAGGCCCTCGCGCTTGCCAGGCGGGCGCTTATGCCGCTGAGCCATCTCACTGGCCCCTCTCTTTCTAGATTTGTGGAAACTGAGCCTCCCATAAACTATATATAAATTGTCTCAGACATAAAACTGTAAAACATGTCAAGGTCATTAGGACCCAAACATTGTGTTTATAAATGCTGACTATAATTCTTTTTTTTGTTTTGCTTTGTTTTTGTTTTTTGTGGGTACTGGGGGTCGAACTCAGGACCTCGTGCTTGCCAGGAAGGCGCTTATGCAGCTGAGCCACTGGCACCTATAACTCCTGAGCTAATACTCAAAAGCATTTGTTGAAGAACGAATGGATATAGAGTATATAAGAATGACCAAAAATTTCAAATTTTATTCCAAATATAATATTAAGCATAGGAATTGGAGGTGTAGCTCAGTGGTGGAGCATTTGGCTAGCATGTACAAGGCCCAGAGTTTAATCCCCACTACTACCAAAAAAAAAAAAGTGGCTAAAAATAAGCATAAATCTACATTATACATACAATTGATAAATAACTCCAATAATTCAACTCAAAACTATGTAATTGCAAAAGCCTTCTTATCTGGAATGGTTCATTTTTACATTTCTTTGGCAGAATATTTGAGCTAAAGTTCACTTGTGCAAATACTGATGCACATTTATCTTAGAAGTTTGCATAAATCCCAAATGCACGCCTTGCAATGGGAAGTTCAGAGGGGATGCAATGGCTGCTTGAGGTAGGCAGAGCCAGTGTCCCACACTTATTGTAATTGGTTGGTGCTGGCTTCAGAAAAGATGAAGGTATTTAAATATTGATTTATATTCAATTATTTAGAAAACAATGTCATTTTTATAGTTAATTCATATGGAGAGTAAGTGATGAAAGTGTAAGTGGAAAAGCATTTGGCTGTTTACAGAAATCCAGGATGCCTGTTGCAGAGATTTCTGCAGGGAAGTGGTTAAGAGCCTAGATCCTGCCTAGAAAGTCAGAGGTGAATGTGGAAGGGAAGCTCCTCCTCCCTGGCCTGCCCAGCAGCATCTCCACAGGAGAGGTGTCAGGAAGAGGAGTTAGAAATATTGAAGTGAAGACCTGCAGGATGGTAGCAAAGTTTATGAAATTAAAACCATAAAGGTGACATTAAATAGCAGCCAAGGATTAGGAGAATCAGTGAATAAAAGGGCCCAATGTCAGGTGTGAAGTGAGAGAACTTTCGGTACATATTATTGGTTTGACAAGGTTCCAAGGAAAAGGCAACATTTCATAGTGGGATAACATTTTATAACGATTCAATTATTGAGCAGGTGTGGAATGTTTTTCTTTAATCTTCCAATAATAGATTCTCTTTGTGCCTTTGTTTATGTGAGGAGATAAGCTGAAGGGATTTTTTATTATACAGAGAATGAAACCAGTCAGTAGGAGATAGATAAGCAGTCACTCCACCAAGTTCCAAACTCAACAGATAGAAATTTCTGCCAAGGTTCAGTTCTCCAAAGCAAATGAAAGCACGGAAGAGCAAGCAGAGGTGAAGAGAAAGACGTACATTGGAATGAATACACTGCCAGAAGACTAGTAAAAAAGGAAATAATTAAAATTAGAAAACCACAAAGAAAATTCGGTAACCGTGTAGTTTCAAAAACAAAAAACGACAGCAACAAAAAAAAGACAAAAAAAAAAAAAAAAAAAAAAAAAAAGGGACAGGAGACTGAGCTTGAAGTTGCAGTTGAAGAAATGCTCAATGTCAGGGTCCAGAAAGGAAGTAAAGCAAGGAAAAGCCAGAATGAAGATGCTCTATAGATAGAAATAGATGGAGATGGTGGCATCTGGAATACTCTACTGGGGAAAAGACAAAAATGGGGCTTACAAAAAGGAGGGATTGTAAAGTTAGAGCATAATATAAGAAAAGTAAGATAATTGTAATTCCAGTACATTCTGAAGTCGGAGAAATGGAAAACTAGGAAGATGCTTTGAAAGATATATTCATTTGGAAGGGAGCTATTAAAACAGTTTTGAAACAAAAACTAGAAAATGTAATAAAAATCAAAACACTAAGAAAATGGTTTTAGCCAGCTCTTATGTGGCGACCAATGAATATCAAAACTCAGAAGGACAAAAATTCTTCAAAATCCCATCTTTATATTATGAAAAGACAAAAAAGATAAGAAAAACACATACATTAGAAAGCTTTTAGGGTAGGGAATATAGCTCAGTGGCACAGTGCCTGCCTGGCAAGCACAAGGTTGTGAGTTCGATTCCTGGTACCAAAAAAAAAAAAAAGAAAGATTTTATAAAAAACCCAAACAACACGCATGTGCATATTCATGCACAATGCATGTACATATATGTAAACACAAACACATGTGTAATCATTGACATATTTTTTGCATTCAAAGTCAAGTTTTGAGCAAACATCTACTAGTTAGAAGTCTCCATCATCTTTTTTTTTCTAGAGTGGCACAATAAATAAATCAATCTTTTGGAATTTCCTTTTTAAGATTTTTACTTTTATTTGTACATGAACCACTTGCAAAAGTGAATTCTATAGGATTCTACCATTAAGTTGTTCAAAATGGGGACAGAAATTACATATTTACAAAGATATCTTAATGAAACATTCTTCTACTATTTTTGTGTGTGTTATATCCCCCAGGCATTTCCAGCTTTCTAGTTATCACTTAACTAACAATTTTTGTGACTTTCTTTGTTTGTACTTGTAAGCATCAACTGATTTTTATGGAAACAAACTTTATAATAATATTGATGAAATATTTAATTATATTATGTAAGTATAATAACTAATATATCTGGAATTAATAGGCTTGGAAAAATAAAACAAGCCTTGATAAAATATTCAGCTTGTGGGAACAAATATTCATAAACTGCATTAAAGAGTAATCTATCAGCTGTATGTGTTTTTCAAGCTTTGAGTTAAAGTTAGTAAGTTTCATGGCTGACCAGGAGAATGTTGATAAATTACTGAAGAAGCTAACTTTGAACATTAAATATAAATATTTCATTCATAACGGCCCATTACAGATATCTAACACTTGCATATTATGTTATTCATAAATGTGCATAGTTCACATGTGAAGTAATGCCACCTGCCCTTGTCTTTTAGTTCTGTTTTGCACAGTTTAAGGGAAAGATGTTTTAGAGTAAACAAAGAAAAAAAGAAACTGAATTCAATCCTCAACTTTGCCACTTAATAGTTACATGATTTTGTGTGAATTTCTTAATCTTTCTATATTTTATATTCCTTACTTATAAAAAGGACAAAATATATAACTCATGTTGTTGTTAAACTAAATGAGAAAGCATAGACAGTACATTCAGCATAATGACAAGTGAAAAGTGCAGATGACAAATATGGTAGCTCTAACTATAACTCTTAATCCCCACTCAATTTTTGCTTCAGTGTTTTTTCATACCAATCAAACTTGGAGAGGTCTAAGACTTTGTATATTCCTAACAAAGATTTTGCCAGTTCAACTGTTCTTCATTCACTTCGTCAAATCTTGTCATCTTCTATCAGTTAACTAAATAAGATCATCTGAAATTAATTTCTGACATGTCTCTGAAGTGGATGGTGAAAACCTATGCAACATGACATAGTTCATTTTCTGTTGCTATAACAAAATACCTGAGTCTGTGAAATTTATAATGAAAAGATATGTATTTTGCTCACAATTTTGAAGGTCCAAGAGCATGGCATAAGTATTTATTTAATTTGTACTGAAGTCTCAAGCTGCAACAACTCGTGGTAGAAAATCAGAAAGGAAGTAGGTGTGTACTAAAGAGCACACCTGCGTGAGAGAGAAAGAGTGGTGGGTGACCAGCTTTATAACAAATCACACTCATGCTTCTGGTAACTATTTCATACCAGGAGCTAACTCATTCTCAATAAAAAGTTAATCATTCTGAATATCCTAATTATCTTTTAAAGGCCTCATCTCCCGCAGTGACGCATTAGGGACCAAACCTTAACAAGTGTTTTAGTGGGAGCACATTGTATTCAACCCATAGCAACACAGAATTGGATACCCTATTTATTGTAAAGAAAATCAGCAGCTTGGTATAATGCATGCAAAGGGATTATCTTTGAGATATTTAGAAAAAGTTGTAAAAAACTAAGCCCATTTCTGTACTTTTGATATAGTGTTCTTAAACACTGCCGCAGGAAAGAGAACTGATTTCCTTAAGGTACTCCTTTGCAAGCAGCAGCACATAAATTGCACAATCCAAATTCTAACTTGGCACATATCTGTTTTAAGTTGTGTATTAGAAAATCTGGTCATATTTAAGCCTATATAGTGTGGACTTATTTCTGCAGTAATAGCATGGCCACAGATCTAGTATAATTTTAAGTTCAGAAAATATAGTAGCCATATAACAATGATTTTCTTCACTCTGGAAATAGGAAAACTAGAAAGGGTTGTAATCCAAGGCTATAAAATTCAGAAAAAAATCAGGGACTTGGGAACAATGAATGTTTCCCCATATCCCAGAGCACTCAAACTAGAACATTTTTTTTCTTAAAAACTTGAAAGAGATCATTTCATGGTAAATAAAACAGATTCCATTGTACCTTGAAAGTAAATTTATGGAAATTATTATCTTGATGAGAAATGAGTGGTACTGACTAAAAATATAAATTGAACTTTCTTGTCTGTTGTAAAGCTATCTGGATAAATATCTTCCAAGTTCTCTCTCTCTCTCTCTGTTTCTCTCTCTGACTCGCTCTCCTGTGTCTTTATCATTCTTTTCTTACGCTCTTCTTCATTATATTTGTATTTACATAGCCACTAACTTGTGATAATGGGGGGAAATTAATGCAAAAAATGAGCAATTCTTCAAGTTTTTATGTGTCCTTTTCATATGTATAAACATTGTTCTGGAATTAAGAGAGCTAATAAGGCAATTGTGACACTATTAACTGTAGATGTTGTAAACTTTTTTTACCTATCTTCAAAATAGTAAAATAATTCTCATAATTATGATGTATGAAAAAAATGAGATAAGATAAACCATACAAAATGTTGCTACAAGGCCTAATACACAGTAAGCTCTTGATAGATGGTCAATTGAGATGTTTTTAATGGTATCAACAGTTTTACTATCAGCATTTGCCTGACATTAGAAACAAAAAATGCTTAGTGTATGTTCGATTAGCCAGTTGATTTTAGTTTTCATAAAAGTTAGCCATCACATATTTTGTCAAACTCACTAATCTCACAATTGTATATTATTTTTATGTGGAAATCACTGCTCATTACACAACACTTAGTGGACTATCATATTTATATACAAAATATACAAGAGCTAAATATATGCATTTATTTCTTCAATTTCACTGCACATGACAGATTCACCTAAAAAATAATAGTCAGTCTCCTAAGAGCTGAAAAATACTCATGGTGCAAAACCAAAACCAAAACCATAACGCTGTGATAATTTTCAATTTAACAACACTTCTAAAGTTTTCCCTAAAGCAAAGGCTGGATCTCATTTTTTGAAATATCCATGGATACAATTAAAAGTTCAGAGCCCTCTGTGAAGTTGTGATGAACATAAAACACATACCATTAATGCCTTGAACAGCTTATTGTCTTTTTAGACCATAAGAGTTTATCCCAGAAATAGCAAGAAAAAGATTTAGAAGACTAAATAATTAATATAAAATTTTAATAAATATGATATGGACTAAGAAACTCCTGTTTGTCTGTCATTTAAAAAGTGTTTTCATTCACCTTTATAAATATGTTGGTATTTAAATCTGATATGCATTTTCTTATAGGGAACAGGACCAGGACTCATATATTGGCTAAGTTGAATGACAAGGATCAACAGTTCTAGTTTGTTCTAATTATATCCACTGGGCCACATTACTTTTTTTCCATAATCCTCAGGTATCATTGATAAGGCACTGGGTGGATATAATGGAAAAAGAACCCCACTTATTTGTAATGACTATCATCCTATTTTAGCAGAAACTAATGCTTATTAAATATAAGCACATAGCAAAATCACTAGGACAAGTCTCTCAAGGATTTACACACCTAGGAGCCTGATTCAGCAATCTCACTTGAAAAACACTGCTATTAAAAAAGCATAATTAGTGCATAATCTTCCAGATCAAGGATTCTACACCAATATGTACTGCAGAAAAGGAATACAACACATTATCTCTCATTCTGTAATTCTATGAGGACCAATAATGTAAAGTAAATAAGATTATTTTTGGGCAAGATAGCTAGGATTAAATACCTACTCTGCCTCTGGAGAATAAAACATTCCCAAATTTCAACTTATTTTTTAAATGTAATTTCCATTTAGTCTCTTTCTTATCAGTGTGACAAAATGCTTAACACCCTCAATTTAAAGGAGAAGAGGTTTATTTGGCATAAAGTTTCCAGTGCGTTCAGTCCAAAATCATGTGGTTCCAAGGTAGAAAAGCCTGGTGGAAGGGAATGACAGAGGAAAGCCACTCATCCTATGGCACCCAGGAAACAGAGAGGTGACCAGAAGGGGACACAAATATACCCTTCCTGGTCATGCCTTCAGTGATCTGCCTCTTCCAACCTGGTTCTACTTCCTACAGTACAGTCATCTATGAACTCATCACCTTATAGGCATAGTGCCCCATGGTCTAATCCACTTCCACACACATGAGATTTTTGGATGGATACTCTACATCTGCAGTGTAACATTCTTTTGATGGCCTAAGTCTTAACAGTTCTACAGTATTGGAAAGTTCAAATCCAAAGTTCCTCTAAGACTCAGAACAAACTCTTAACTGTGAGCCCTTATAAAAATTTTAGAAAGGAAATACCTCCAACATACATGGTACAAAGTAAACATTCCCATCCCATAAGGGAAAGGTGGATAAAAAGGAATCAGAACAAAGCAAGAAAGAAACCCTGCAACATAAACATTAAATCCTGTAAGTATAGGCCTGGTAACTGGGGCACAAAGTGGTGAGAGATGATTTCCAAAGGGCTTTAGTAGCCCCATCCCTATGGCCTTGCTGATTGCAGCCTACATGGGCTCTCTCTTGGGCTGACTCTGCACACTATCCATGCCTTTCCAAAGCAGATATTCCATATTCCTAGCATTTCCAGTAGCAAGGCGTCTCTAATCTACCTTCAAACTTTTGCATCTTCACACTGCCCCTTCCTGAGCTCCTGGCTGGGATTGTGTTCCTGTCATACATTCTTGCCTGGTCTTTCTGTTCTGAAATCTTTGTGGAAGCCTCTGTGAGCCCTAAGTCTTGCATTCTGCAAGAAAATCAACATTACACGAATGACACCAAGGTTTTTTGCCACCACAAGCAGGAATCTGGCCCACTTGGATCTTGGCTGCAATGGCTTCTTAATACTTGGATGGCTGAGCATGGTTAAGTGAGTCCAAGAAAGCTAATACCTTATGTGTCCCTTCTTGGGCATGGCGCCCAGGCATTTTCTTTTGCAATAAAATTTATACTTTTACTAATTTGAGACAGTGATGAGTGGAATTTTGCTAATTTCTGAGATGCTTTCAAGCCCATGTTCCACTTCTATTGTCCTACTGAAAAATACTTTTCTATTTAGTGCTAATCTTTTCAATAACTGCACTCTTCTCTGCCCTAACTTTATAGATATTTCCTTTCCTTCCAACCTTCACATCACCCACAAAATCTCAAGACATGATCAAAATATAGACAAATTTCTGGCAGAGCATAACACACATGGCCTCAAGTCCAAGTGCTAATAAAATCCCAGTGCCCAACTAAAACCTACTGAGCCTGGAGGTTACTATCCGGATTACTATCAACATTCTAGTATTCTGAGCTCTGATCAGTATTGCCCATCAAGCATTGCTCATAATCTTCTATGGCTTGTCAAGACTCTATCTCCAGACATTTCCTAACTCCTGCTATAAAACCAGTTCCAAAAGTGCCTGAACCACATGGACAGGTGTATCACAGCAATGACCTTACTTATAATGCCAAATTTCAGGATGAATCACTTCCCTCTCATGGGGCAAAATACTAAGCACTCACAACTTAAAATAAGAGAGGTTTATTTGGTTCACAGTCAACATCAAGTTCATTATAATATAGGCTGGATCCAAGGGAGAAATTTATGGTAGAGTGGCATGGCAGAGGAAAAATTGTTTGTCCCATAGGAGGCAGGAAGTGAAGAGAGAAGGCAGGAGCTGGGGAGAAAAATACACCTTTCAAGACATGCCATCAGGGTCTGACTCCTCCAACCAGGCTCCAACTCTGAACAGCATACTCAACTATGAATGCATCATTGGTCTAATCTACTAATGAGTATTGTTCTTCTATGATCCAGTCACCTTTCAAACACATGAAGCTTTGAGGGGACATGTAAAGCTAAACCATAACATTCCCAGAGGATAGTTTTTCCATAGTCCTTAAACATTTAGCTCTTAAAATGGGCTTTCATGAAGGCTATAGTCAGCACCTGCATGTCTAAATAAGGATAGAGGTGGTTGACTCTTCCAGGCTTCAAGGAATCTACTCCTGACCAATTTGCTTTGACTGGCACAACTCACAGAGCAATGTAACTTCACATACACCCTGGAAACTACACAGTTTTGGAAGACACAAGCCTCAAAAATGCCCCTATTGCATGTGACCTCTACTATTTTTCCAATAAGGGACTTCTTTTGTTAGACAAACACTGGGCAGAGTTTGTGGAGGAAATAGGATAAATTGGTCACCACTTCTTTTTGGTATTAAAGTTGGTCTCTCCCTGTGTTGTTATATTGGAAGCAAGCACCCAGAAGAGAGTTGGAATTCAACTTCTTTACCATGGCAAACAACTATTGTTTCACAGGTCCATCCTAAAAATCTAATAAGTTATGACCTATAAAACAGTGTGTGGTAGGGGGCTGGTGAGATGGCTCAGCGATGTAAGTGCCTGCCTGGCAAGCGCGAAGGCCCAAGTTCGACTCCTGGAACCCACATACGAAAAAAGGGCCAGTGATATCACTCAGCGGCACAGGTGCCTGCTGTTGCATGAGGTCCTGAGGTCGACCCTCAGTACCCACAAAACAAAACAAAAAAAATAAATAAATAAATAAAACAGTGTGTGGTAAACTACCATATAAATTTTCCACTAAATAATTAAATAATATTAATGTTTTAATTTAGTTTTATTCTATTTACTGATTCTGTCGTATAGTAATTACACATATTGGGTAGAAATTATGCCCAAGCTTTCATTTACAGCCTTTGAATTATTTGACTTCTCTCAAAACAAAAAATAAAGACAAAAATAATAATATATTTTACCTTACTAAGAAGCATCCACTCACTAGCACCCATGTTCGCAAGACACATACCTAATTTAAAAGAATTATGTAAAAGATGAAGGTGAATGTGTTAGTACACTTTCTTCTTGCTAGGATAAACCTAAGGGGAGACAGGTTCATTTTCTTTATAGTTTCAGAGGATTAAGTGTGTAGTAGACTTGCTCCAAGACAAAAATTCATGGTGGAAGAGCATGGCAAAACAAATCTGCTTAGTCCATGGCACTCAGAAAGTACAGCAAGGGAATAAAACCAGAAAGGAAGGAGCCTACGCCTTACGAAATACCAAAATTTAGGTCTTCATGACCAACCTAGACAGTGAAGAGTGCTTTGGTCAACTCCTCGGTGGCTTCCATACCAATTAAATTGATTGTTAAACTTAACCATCATATCTCAAACTTTGCCAAATCAACATACAAATATATCCCCTTACATCATACTTAATTTTCAAATAATTAAATAATTATTTGAAATTTGTACATAATTAAATAATTCCACATAACATTATACAGCTATCTTGCTTGTAACCAAAACCACAAAAATCCCATTCCCAAAATCTCAATGGTTCCAACATTCTTCAAAACTCCAAGTCAAAGTTTCTTTTGAGATTCAAAGCCAATCTTAGCTGTGAAGATTTGTAAGAATCAAAACTAAATTACATAATCACAAGGTGCAATGAATAGAGTAGATAGAATACAAAGGACTTCAGTCCTTTTTTCCTATTCCAAAAGAGAAGAATATAGATAGAAAACCATCAGATCAAAGAGACTGAAACACAGCAGGAAAAATAGTAAGTCTTGTAGCTCTGTATTTGACATCCAGGGCAAATGGTAGTAAAATATTTGTTCCAAGGAGATTTGGCAGCACAGCCCCTAGGGCGTGGCCAACTGGAACATGACAACACCCTTGGGCGGCAACTGCTGGTTACCTGTAGCCTTCCACAGCATATTTCCCATATTTCTGGCAATTCCAACTTCCTTGTCATAATAGTTTTGATTCATTCCCAGAGTCACACATCACTCTCATAGAGGCAATTTTAATGGCCTCCAAGGCCTTCCACTGAAATATGGGTAGAAGCCACAACTCTTAAATTCTTCACGACTGAACAACCAGCATCACCTGGCAGATACCAGGTCTGCTACCAGAGTAAGCAGTAACTGGGAGCCTTCGAACAATGGTGATAATGGCCTCTCAGTGCCTGGATGGCTGAGCATGGTGAAATAAATCCCAGGGCACCAACTGCCTGAATGGCCCTTCTTGAATAGGAACCCCAGGACCTCTCTTCTCCACTGAAAGTTTTACACTTTTGTAACCTTCAGTCTGCAATAGGTGGGGTCTTACCAATTTCTGAGCTGTCCTCAGGCCATCTTCTTTTTCCTCTTCAAAGTTTTTTTTTTTTTTTAATCACTCTAATTTCTTCGGCAAACGTGACTCTTTTGACCACATTTTTTTTTACATTGTACCTTTTTAGCTAAAATTTAGTTTTTCCATTTTTCTGTTCTTCTTTTGCCCTGAATTCTCACATAAACTTGGCTAAATGCAGCATGTAGTGTCCATGTGAGAGCCTGAATATTGAACAGCCTTGAAATTTATTCTGTCAGTCAGTTGGTCCACTCTCCTTTTTTTTTTTTTTTTTTTCTTTTCTGGGTACCGGGGGGTCGACCTCAGGACCTCGCGCGCCAGCAGGCGCCCATGCCACTGAGCGATATCACCGGCCCCTTTTTTCGTATGTGGGTTCCGGGAGTCGAACTCGGGGCCCTCGCGCTTGCCGGGCAGGCGCTTAAGCCACTGAGCCATCTCACCGGCCCAGTGAGTTATTTCCTTTCTTTTTTTTTTTTTTTTTTTTTTTTTGTGGGTACCGGGGGTTGACCTCAGGACCTTGTGCGCCAGCAGGCGCCCGTGCCGCTGAGCGATATCACCGGCCCCTTTTTCGTATGTGGGTTCCGGGAGTCGAACTCGGGCCCTCGCGCTTGCCGGGCAGGCGCTTAAGCCGCTGAGCCATCTCACTGGCCCTTCCACTCTCCTTAATCTCGGTCTCCCATAAAGTCTCAGGACATGGGCAATAATAGGCAAATATTTTTGCCACCATGTAACAAACATGGCCTCTAGTATTATTCTCAGTGAAATCCTTATTCTTAACTAAAACTTCCTGGCCTACCTTTACTATCCACA
The DNA here is from genome assembly GCA_028451465.1 of Erethizon dorsatum. Taxonomy (NCBI): domain Eukaryota; kingdom Metazoa; phylum Chordata; class Mammalia; order Rodentia; family Erethizontidae; genus Erethizon; species Erethizon dorsatum. The sequence goes on from CM051824.1 coordinate 17,681,295, forward strand.
TTTCTATGATTTTAGTCTCTGAATTCTTACCAGAATCACCCACAAAGTTCAGTATACAGCAATCTGAAGCTTCTGTAGCCTGCATCTCCAAACCTTTCTAAATTTCTTTTGTAAACCATTTCTAAAGGCTATTAAACTACATGGTCAGGTGCAGGCACAGCAATGACTAATTCTCCAGGACCAATTTTCTCTATTAGTCAACTTACCCAAATTACTCACAACTTCAAGGAAGAGAGGCTTCTTTGGCTCACAATTTCAAAGGATCCAGTCCATAGTTTGCTAGCTCCAAGGAAGAAATATCATCATAGAAGGGCATGGCAGAACAAAACTTCTTACTCCATGATGGCCAGGAAGCAGAACAAAAACACAATATCAGAGAGTATGCCAGAGCCCATATCTAGTACCGAGGATCACACCTCCATTACCTCTCTAGACAGACCCTGAAGTATGCATTACTAAACTTCTAGGTGGCTCCCAAACCAATCAAGTTTACAATAAAACCTTACCATTACATCATCCCACTAACTAGGTATGTTATTCTTTTATAAATTCCATCTTATGCTATTCTGCAACAACATTTTAAACTTTTATTGTGATCCAAAAAGATGATTTCATGAGCTAGCAATGGAATATATTGTACAGTGCACAAAGCATGACTCTGAGGTATGACATGATGGACGTTGCCTTGCACATAGACATAAACACCAATAATCCCTGAAAAGTGTTAGCCTTTAGTCATCTATGTGGTTCTCTTTACACTATGTCCCTCTTTAAGGCTTTGAGATCACAGATGGGGAGTCTCTATGCGCCTACAATGAGATATCTTGTAAATCATTTATACAGCCCTCTTGACATTGAGTTTTCCAAGTAATTGTATTTCACAAGCTCTGTTTGAATAACTAAGAAGAGTGATTCAGAAATATTTGAAGTCTTTGATAATTAGGTATGAAACATCACTATGAGATCCTGACTAGGTAAGATGAAGATAAGAAGAGAGCTCAAGAGGAATCATGAACCAAGAACCACAACTGATGTAAAGGTAATGATGACTCAATAAAACTGAACCTGAATTCACAAAATCTACATTTTTACCAGCTCCCTACCATTTAGCTAGCAAGGTGATATTGAACAGGCTAGTTAAATTCTCAGATCCATTTTTCATCTATAAAATATAAACAAATGTTATGATATACCTACATTTAACAATTTTTGCATGTTGAAATGTGTTAATATGTATTTAGAAAGCTACTATAGTAATACTTAACTCATTGATAGTGATGTTGGAAAACTAGAATTCACATTGAAACAAAAAGTAGACATCCCAGAAATTGCATCATAAAAGGTTATAGAAAGTATAAAAGATGAGAATAAGACTTTGTTTATTTTTTTTTTTTTTTATTTTATTTTTTTTTTTGTGGGTACCGGGGGGACGACCTCAGGACCTCGCGCGCCAACAGGCACCCGTGCCGCTGAGCGATATCACCGGCCCCTTTTTCGTATGTGGGATCCGGGAGTCGAACTCGGGCCCTCGCGCTTGCAAGGCAGGCGCTTATGCCGCTGAGCCATCTCACCGGCCCGAGAATAAGACTTTGAAAGGGCTTAAATTTGTGCTTTCAACATGTCTGGAATGGTGTCCAAGAAAGGATGAAATAGTATTAAAAAATATATGTTGTCAGTGAACAAAACTGGGATTAGCAAGACCAGAAAAGAGATTTTAGCTCAGAAGTGTTACTCTACTTATTGTATTGCTTAAGATTCTGTAGAGAACAGAATTTATAGAAAATATAGGCATAATTATGTAAGGGGATTTATTACAGAAGCAGACATGTATAGTCTACCATTGCTTTGTGCATCATGAAGAACCAGAAGATACAATAGCTGTTCAGCCCAAGAAAATGGGAGTCAATTCCCCACGAGAAATGTAATCATAATCGGTAGAATGAAAGGAATCAAATATACACAACCAGTCCAGGCGGGTGGGAGCCTGCACTGCAAAGCTGCAGAAACTAGAGCAAAGCGTCCCAAGGTGATGGCAGCAAAAGTGCACCTGCTCCAGCAAACTGGAGCTCTTCAGAAATGGGCACACTTCCTCCTGCTTACCCTGCTTTATTCCATCCAGGCTACAAATATTTTGGTTGGTGCTGCCCACAACTGTATATTTACTGGCCTACATTAGAAACATCTCTGGAACATGAGCACAGATAATAAAGTCCCTCCGGCGTCCACAGTTCTGTGTTGGCGTCCAAGTTAGAGCCCAGATCTCTGCCGGGTCACACTGCCAAGCCTGCGGTAGAATTAGTCCTGGGTTGGGGCTGATACTATGTTATGTATCAAAATTTTGTAATTAACTTGTAAAAATCACACTGTAATCAAATCCAGGTACAGTATTAACTATATAAGGTCATTATCATGGATCAACCATGCCCTTTACAAAAACATGCAGTAATTAATGAAACATCTTCCTCATTAATTATCTTTGTTCAATAATGACAAAATTATCTTACAATCTTTATGACCACTAACATTATTGTAATTAAGTGACTAACATTGTAATTTGTATTCCTTATCTATCGATGCCCAAAAAAATCTCCCCAGAATAAACATTTTATTATTTCATAGTCTCTGTTGTTCAGGAATCCAATCGAGGCTTCTGACTGGTCTCTGACAAGTCTATCGTGATGCTCGCTGGGATTGCAGTTTTCTCCAAATAGTCATCTGGGGGATAACCTACTTCCCAACTCATCCATGTGATTGCTGGCAGGATTTAGTTCCTTGCAAACTGCTAAGCCGAGGTGCTTCTCTCCACAATGGGGGTCTGTCAGTTCTTTAGCATGTGAACCTCTCCTCACATCTACACACAAGGTGACTGTTGATTGCACACAGATTGAGGGAGATAGCAACAAATTATGCATAAAAATATGTATTTTATTGATAACACTGGTAACAAAGGTCCTGTCACATAAAGAGTAAATACTTTTCATAGTCAACATTGAAGGGAAAAGCTAATATTAAAAATACATTTAAATTCTTATACTTCATTTGATTATATGTATTTACCTCAAATTCTGCAGAGTTATATGCTAAGATTTTCATGTACTAACATTTAATCTAGTTTATTTATAAGAGCAAATGGACTGCCAATGTACAAAAGGCATCAAGTGCATCAAGTTCCATTACATAATTCCTTGAGGTATTTTTTTCTTTGGATTTTCCAATCATTAAGATCTGTATTGAATTATATTATGGTTTCCTGGACTTTCCATATTATGAAGAACCTTTACAATTATCAAATCTGGTTCCTCTTGCCATTGAAAGACATGAAAAATTCTTCCTGCCATGACATGATCCAGGTTATAGTACAGTATAGTACTACTACTTACTTCTTGAAGTAATTGTATAGTTTAGTACTACTCCATCTAAAGAGAAAAAAGCAAGTAAACACAGTTTCAAACAAATCTTCTTGAAACTCATTATTTAAGTACTGCTCATTATTAGTTTTACTGCTTGTCACTTCAAATAATAGTATAATTATTAGGCTATTAGTAAGTGAGTTTACTTTCTGTCTGATTCATTTTTTCTCCATCATCAACAGCTATCAACTCAGTGTAGACAATAGATACAGTATTCAGAGGCCAAAATAACTCAGTTAATTTCTTGAATATTGATGCTGTTTCTATGAATGCTGACAACTTGCTTAAATTCTTAATCCTAACCTCGCATAAGTAATATGGAATAAATAATTTTTCATAGGAATGAGATCACTTATTAATAAGAAAACATACAGTATTTTGGTCTCACAGTATTTTCCTTTTTTTCTTTTTTCTTTGTGGGTACCAGAGGTCGACCTCAGGACCTTGCGCGTCAGCAGGCACCCGTGCTGCTGAGCGGTATCATCGGCCCTTTGTTTGTATGTGGGTTCCGGGAGTCGAACTCAGGACCTCGCGATTGCCAGGCAGGCACTTATGCCGCTGAGCTATCTCACTGGCCCAAGTCTCACAGTATTTTCCTAGTCATATATTGGGCTAATAATAAAAAAAAAAGATCACTTCCCTTATTTATTGATTCATACATTAAAGCATAACATTAAATTCTTGGTGAATTCCTCATCCCATGAATGTAGTTAAAAAGAAAAGCCTATATGTATGATAAGAGGCACCAATTACGCACAGATACAAAATTTCCCAGCTTGACTTTATGAAGGAACATGTGTGTTTAGCCCAATAATTTGGCATGAAGGATAAGAGCTAGTAGAGAATCATAACAGTGCCATTCCACTCCTGTTTCCAGAGCAATAATGGTCCAAGTGCCGATGTTCAAGATCTAGTAATTTAGGGAAAGTGTACAGTGAAATACTGACTCTAATCTGTATGATAGACACTTTGAAATGCAATATTTTAATATTCAGGACAAAAGAGAAATTTGAACTAGGGCACTCATTTCAAAAATTGTTCATCTCATCATTTGGCCATTTATTTTATTGAATTGAATATACTTATAGTTATGGTATATTTCTTTTAAATTCATGATTTATAAAAATGCCAGAGTTGTTAAATCTATCATTCCCCTCATTTGGTTAAAAACCACATATTTCAATCTTGGTCATTCATGTTCTTAATGAAGGAAAAGGGTAAGAAGTCTTGCAGTCTTTCATTTGTACCTTATGGTTCATAAGTACTACCGTAAATATCCAGTTTAGGAACAGGCACTAAACTGTAATTCAAATGAGTTGAATCTAGCCTGAGGTCTACAACTAACTAGCTGAAAATCTTGGATATGTGGATTTGCTTATTCTCACAAACTTCATTTATTTATACTTGTTAAAATTGGACAGCAAACTCAAAATATGGAGCTTTCATAAGGGCTTTTTAAAAATACATTGCTGGGACTTCCTATATGAGAATAATGTGGAGTCCTTGTTAATAAAACTGCTCCACTCCAACCCAGATATACTATCATAGGTAATAGTAATTAGTTAATTAATTAACAGTTTTCTGTTTTGGTAAAAAACTATCAAATGGTTATTTTCACAAATGATTAACTATCAAAAGGTAATTTCAAAGACATGAGGCATGCTATGCGAAGAATATAATATCCAATGTGATTTTAATTTGAATATATCTTTAGTTCAATTTATTGTTACAAAGTATCTCTCATGCAATGATGCAATAGCTACCACAAGTGAACTTGCTACATGAATAATAGAGGAAATATTCAAATGATCAGAGCATTTGAAATGGATGTCAAAAATCATATTATAAAACCATAAAATATACAAAATTTAATCTCTCTGTGTAATTTGTGTGGTCTGTGACAAGTAGATGGTGAATATTTAAATAAAACACTTACTGTGTTAAAAGACACACTGCCATTAATTCTCCTTAAAATACTATCCTGCATTTGATAACAGTTATCCGATTATTCTCACCAGTTTCTCAAACAGTTTTGAAAGTCCCTTGTGAGCGTCTTCAGGAGGTACAAAAAAATTGAGGTGAATGCTACTTCTGAGTGAATCCAGTGAAAAGGCACTCTTGTAAAAACTTTACAGTGCACCCTCGTCTAACTTACTGTTGGATCTGACACTGCGTGACTTCTAGTTTTTTTCCCAAAGTCAAAATGTGTGACCATGACTGGTACCTTATACATTTTGAATTGTTTCAGGGTATAAAAGGAGCCACAACATTTCAACAAAAGACACTGGTGAAAGAGGACTTCCAGAACTGATTCAGAAACTGGTAAGAATTTCGGAATTTAGGGGGAGTATTTGAATTGAGGGGGAGTATTTTGAGGAGTATTAGTGGCAACATGTCTTTTAAATTTTTAAAATGTAAAGAATCATTGGATTTTTCTATCATACTTCTTAGTAATTTTTCTCTAAGTGTTAATGTTCATTTATTTCATAGTACTATTGGACAGTTTTCCTGCTTTACCTGTCTTATAGACTTGATGTTCGCTATATACATAGATATACTACTATTTTACATAAATATAAAAGTCAATCAAGTGTGAAAAATGTCTCATATCTTGGACGATAAGGGAAATAAAAAGTTATTTTCTCCTTGCAATCTGATGCCGTGTAAAATAATCCAAATGATTCTAAACTTGTTCAATCCTTTGAGTTCAGGCCAGACTTCAAGATCAGAGCAGAGAGGCTGGTGAGATAACTCAGCGCCATAGCGCCTGCCTGGCAAGCGCGAGGTCCTGAGTTTGACTCCCGGTACCCACAAAAAAAAAAAAAAAAAAAAAGATCAGGTCAGAAAACATTGACTTCTTTCATCCAGTTTTTGCTTTCTCACTCTCTTTCTCTTTTTCCATATGCTTGCTTAATCTGATGAAGCAAACTGCCTTAGCATGAGCTGCCCAAAGGAAAGGACAGAAGTAACAAAAAGCTGAGGGCAGCCTCCGACAAATTGATGTTCCAATTTTGACAAACCATGAGAAATGGAAATTCATGATGACAAATATGGCATTCATGAACTTGGAGGTAGAGCTTCCCCTAACAAGCCTTTGAATGAGACTGCAGCTGCAGGTGACAACTGAACTGCAGCCTTATGAGAAACCCAGAGCTAGACAACCCAGATAGGTCCTGCAGCTGTAAAATGACTGATATTTTTGAAGAATAATTTTTTCATAATTTATTATATAGCAATGGATAACTAATCCATGCCTCGTGCTCTACTGACTACTGATACGCAGTGGATAAGACTACACCGTTGTTCTATGTTATATTATGGCCTTTCTTACTTAGCTCACCATTAAAAACAGTTGGTACTAGCAGCAGAAAATTAATATTTAAATATTCCTCTTCACATATATATTACTACTTTATGCAGTCATTGCATACAATCTGTGAAATATTTACTCGATTTAAATATAAGTCTTAGCTTTCAGTTTGAAGACTTACATAACTATGAAATGTTATTTTTTGCATTGATAATATAATAAAACAAATTGTAGTTCTCTGAAAATGAAAACCAAATCCAAAATTAAATTAACACTTATAATTTTTATTCAAATTTTCATGTCAAAGGTAAGTTTCCAGATTTAGTCCTACAATCTTCAAAATTCTGCCTCAGGTCTGGCTCTTCATATTTCTTTCTCCTTTCAATTTTTTTTTAATTCAACTGTTTGTTTTTATTGCATTTAAAAGTAGCAGGTCTCTAGAGGTCCTAAAATTGAATTATGTACTAAAATTGGTTTAAAATTATTACCACTGATTAGGAAAGCAGGCTGATAGAGTTTAAATGCTTCAAACCAAGTAGTAAATGTACTATGATCCAGGGATAAGACAGTGGATGTGACTGTATTATGTATCCTAATACTGGCAAATGCTTCTTTGGACTATTTAAAGATGCTAAATATGAAGTTCCAATTATGAAAAGGAACCCTTCCAATTAACTAGTTCTGAAAATGCCAGCTCTGGAATTTGAGTCAGCATCTCAGTCTTTTAGGCACAATGATATTTAGTTAGATGTAACAGTGCAATTGTAGCCTGGGCTAATGTACTGAACTAATAGTTGCCCTAGGATGTAACTTTGATATGGGCAGTTGAATCCCGCCAGCATCCGGTAACACTTCCTGTCAAAATGTCAGCACTACAAAGGAAAAACAAACAGAAAAGCAAATATGGAAGAAAAAGACCTACAATCTTCAGAGTGAGGGAATGGTGCTATATTGTCTTAGGCTCGAGAAGTCTCCACTCAACATGGGGCTTGCCTCATTTCAAACATTAGAAAGAACTGACATTAAGCTATTGACTTTTGTAATATAATATTGAAAATACCATGGGCCGGTGAGATGGCTCTGCAGCGTAAGCGCCTGCCTGGCAAGCGCAACGGCCCGAGTTCGACTCCAGGAACCCACATACGAAAAAGGGGCCAGTGATATCGCTCAGCGGCAGGGGCGCCTGCTGGAGCGCGAGGTCCTGAGGTCGACCCCCGGTACCCACAAAAAAAAAAAAAGAAAGAAAATACCAAAATATCATATACCTAAGGCCCATCGCTAAATCAAAAGTCAAACCTTTAAGGTAAAATAAGTCCAGAATGGAAATGAAAATAAGAAGCATATGACTGGCAACTAAAAGCAAATTAAAAGTATATTATTTTTGCAAAGTAATAGCATAAAAAGCTCTAGAAGTGGAATAAAGAGAAAGAATTCCAATCAAGTCACATTTAGAACGCCTTTTGTAGCCAGGGAAGAAAACCTTTCGTGTGGAATTTTCAATAGTATGTACATAACATCTTTCTGTCTAAGGAAAGTTGATAAATGTTTTATTTGGCCCTAAAAAAATTGTGAAAAATTAAGAGAAAACATGAATTCTGTATTTATTTTATTTTATTTATTTATTTTTTTATATGCGGGTACCAGGAGTCAAACTCAGGACCTCGTGCTTGCCAGGAAGGCGCTTATGCTGCTGAGCTATCTCACTGGCCCTGTATTTATTTTTAAAAAGAAAGAAAAAGGGCCAGTGAGGTAGCTCAGTGGCATGAGTGCCTGCCCGGCAAGCACAAAGTCCTGGGTTTGACTCCTGGAACCCACATAAAGGAAGAAAAGAGCCGGTGATATCGCTCAGTGGCGCAAGCGCTTGCTGGTGCACGAGGTCCCGAGGTCGACTCCTGGTACCCACATAAAAAAACAAAAAAGAAAGAAAAATAAAACTTTAGATATGTTACAAGGCTTACTGAAGAAAATATAAAAAGAAAACACACCAATATTTTAATCAAATAATTTGACTATAATTTCTTCTGTAATGTTAAAATTTGCTTTAATTGATTGTGTTTTCTATGTGCACATTTGTATTACATAACCGTAGTATAGTACTTCCATTCACTCTATTCTAGGAAAATAATTTTTCTATCAGTTGCCTTTTAGAAGGGAGGTAAAAATCGTTGTTTATGTTGATGTACTTTATATAAGCAGATGAGAACATCTATCTGGTAATAAAGCAAGTAAGTATAGATTTTCCCTCTGGATCCTTCATTTTTTAACTTGAAACCAATATGAAAAAGAAAGTCTGATTATGCTAGATATGAAAATCATCATCTAACGTATAAAAAATAAAGATTATTTTCTTTTAACTAAAAGAAACTTCACAAGTACTAATCATCCTAAGACATTCATTTGAGAGGAATTTGTGAACCATGGAATTTTAAAATAGGATCTAAAATGCTTATATTTTGTTCCTTCTTACCGGAAGTACTTTTACCAAACTGATAATCTCTTTAGACAAACTAGACAACAGGTCTGGGAACTTATTTGACTCCCCTGGTTTGACAGATCTGAAGATGAATTATTCACTAATTCTGGAAATAATAAGTAGCCACTAATAATGCCTGGTAAGAGTGTATTGGAAATACAGGTGTAGATTGCAAAAAAGGAAATTTTATAAATGAGTCATAACACATCAACGCTGGAATCCCTGGTGAAACACGGCTTATGATTTGATTGTGGGGAGTGGAGTATCAAACTTGTGCATATTTGCAGTGCCAACAAACTGGTTACCACGTATGGCAAATGTGAAGTGATAATTACGTGATTTGCGGTAAGATAAAAATCTTGTCTTTTATGGACAGTTTTAATTCTTCAGTTAACAGAAACAATAAAATTAAAAATTTGTTGTTTATTTATTCACTTTGCTCTGATAGTCTTAATTGTAAAAGGGGCCATTAGAATCTACACTAGGCTAAATTTCTCATGCTAGAGCCTGGGGTGTAGCTCAGTGGCACAGCGCCTGCCTGGTAAGCGCAAGGTTGTGAGTTTGATTGCTGACACCAAAAAAAGTTTTTTCTCATGCTAAATAACCTTAGGAGTAAAAACCCTTAAAGAAGTTAATTGTCAATAGTTTCATGTTTTTAACTTTTTTCCTGTAAATATCCAGACCATGAAATATATTTTACCTTAACTCAGATTAATTTTCAACTTTTATAACAGTTTTACATCTAAAAGAAACATTGAATTATTTTGTCATACCTTTTGAAGAATCAACACGCAAAGCCTCTTCTACAAACACTTTGAGGACTCTGCTCTAAACTGGCAAAACCAAAGAAAATGGCATTTGCAAAAATTCCATAATAAATGCATGCAAACTTAGTGATTTTTTTTGTATTTTCAAAAAATCCATAGTTATAATTCTTTTATAGATACCCTGACATGTGGGATAAGCCTGGCTTTCCAGTGTGATATTCAGGGGAGCTGAATTCTTCAGGTTTCAGATAGGTGCTGAGATTCTCAGGCAGTGACACTGCACACACAACGTCACCATGTTATGTCTCCCTCTCCAACCACGGTCCTCTCCAACGAATTCGTACTGATTTGCAGAACAGGAGGCCAATTTACTCAGGTCCTGAAACTGTTTCTTTTAGGACAGCTACACTGAGAGTGGACTGAATACGCATGAGACTTTCTTGGAAATACTGTGAGGTTAACATTGTATAATACCAACAAGCAATTTTCTCACTCAGCCAAGGAAAGATACTGGTTCAGGTGGCGACTATTATCATAAGGAAAAAGACAGAAAACAGATGTCTGTTTCCTATTTCTGGGGAGCCAACGATGGAGTAGTACTTGTACCCGTGCATTACATGTAAGAAGAAGTCCACCAGCCTATGGGCCTATGCTGCTGATTTGGTCATAAATTGTCCCTTTAGAAAATTAAACCAGTTGAGTCATCCTGAAGTCATTCTATCTATATACTGTAATCCCTAGGGTTTCTCATAATCCCAAATAAATCACCCAATTTTTGTCATCTCAGTATTACTTTATTTTATAATTGCAGCAATTACTTAGGACTACTGATGAAATAAACCAAATTTAACGCCGTTCCTCTAGATGCTCACTGAGAATGCGCACATAGACTTCGGAATGGCCAATTGGTTTTCAGGTATTGTCAGATCAGTTTTATGTGTGCTCAGGCTCTACTTTGTAAGTCCACAGACGACGTGCTGCTTCTTAATACTGTCCTTAATTTTCTTTTGCATTCTTTTTGAGAACACTTCTCTTTTTACCTGGAATCTCATTTCTTTCTTCAACTGCTCTTCAAGATTAAGCTAAAATTCCATCATCTTTTAAATGTCTTCCCTACGGCCTTCTAGAAAATACAAGTAGACCGCTCTTGTTTTATTTTCTACTCTATCATTGTTATCCTGTATATCAGCTTCTACTTTTCTTCTCATGAAAGAGTTCATCAAATGAAATCATTTGCAAAACACTACATAAAACACCTTTTAAGAATTACCATATATATTCTAAGTTTCTGAACAACAGTACAGTATTGAGTAGCATTGTGTTATTTTATAGATGAAGTAATAAAGGTTATTTGTAGGGTACAAATAACTTAACAGATAATAATGTTAGTAAATGAAAGACCCAAAGTTGCACACACTTAAAGCTGAATAGGACTTTATGTTATTTGAGGATGCACATTTAATTAACCGGTATATCTTTAATTCATTCAAAACAGGAATTGTGTTGTATTGATCTTTATGTTTTTACTGTCTGGATAAATTTCACAATTTTAAAGATAAACAAATGAAGTTAATTTGGCGACACCATGTACCTTGGAAAAAGTGTTGTAATGTTTATTACAAAGAAATTTGGCAAGAATAAATTTTGTTGTGCAGGCAGTGATAGTAACAGGATATATTTGTGTGTTTCTTGTAGCTGAGAAGTGAAGAGTTATACTGCTAAAGATGACACAAGTTAGGGGTTGCATCCTGAGTTTCTTAGGATAAACAATTGCAAAACAGTTATGCACAGAAGCAAGAAATAAACTACATCAGAAGAAATTTACTTAAAATTATCCTTTCAATAAAATGTTGTTTCATTCTGCGTGAAACAGATAGAAATACTTTTATAAGCTTAATCTTTCTGAAAGTAATTAAACTTTCTTTTTCATCACTCCTTGGAGGAGGAAGGGGAAAAAATGGCTTCTAGTGGAAAAGGAAAAAAAATGTAATCTCTCAAACAAGAGATACTCTTCAAAATACTGCACAGATATAATAATAATCTTTCTGCTAAGAAAGGAGATAGTTGTGTCGATATAGAAGCCAAGTCAGTATTCTGCCAGTTCATCTAAAGGAAACAGGAAAGGTCTGGCAGCTACAAAGATTGATGGTTAGCTAAAGCTTATTAGGTGTCTGGATTATGTTTTGAAAAATAGATGTGGTCAGGCCCCCCTCCCCATATTAACACACCACTCAAGGTACAAATTTTTATTTCTCAGTCATTCTAAAAGACATAGTGTTCACATAAATAAATATTTTATTGAGAGCAAAGACATTTGTGCAGCCATAAATGATATCCTTTTTATTGGACTATTGCTAAAGAATTTTATCTTATATAGCATTACAAATCATTCCCATAAACATTGTGATGAGGGTGAAATGTTGTTTGGCCATAGAGTAGTTCCTTAGCAATATTAAATTTGAATTTATTTAATGCATTATATCCTGTACTCTATGCATGGCAAAAAGAGTTTCTGCTAAGTTAAAAGCATCGTTAAAGGAACACAAACATAATAATGAAGCGCAGTTACATTGTAGTGCTAATGAAGGCCAAGAAGGACTACATTTTAAGAATAAATTAAATTCAGCTTAGACAAATCATAAATATCTTTGGAAAAGAAGTATTCTTTCACCATTCAGGCCAATATAAAAGGCTTGCTATGTGAGAGACATGATTTGAGGGAAAAAGACGGAGATAGCATTTAAGAAAAAAATATTAATCTAGCTAATGGCTATCTTGAAAAGTTAGAAGTAGAATAAAGAAACTGGAAGCTGGTATTGCCCTTAATTCATAGTCTCTGGAACACAGGAATCATGGAACAAATGTACCCTCACAGATACGTAGAATACCTCCAGGCTGCGTTCAGTACTAATTACAGTTCTGACAATGTCAAGGTCACAGTGCTATAACAGACCTTGGTTTTCAAATAAGACAAGGAGCTGGCATTTCCAGCTGAGCATTTGGAGATCTGGCCACTAAAACTCTGCAATCATTACCTTTCTCAGGTATAGAGGGAAGCAAGATAAATTTCTGCACCCTTGGTTCATTTCTGCTTCTCATAGTTTCCTATTGTTATTAGCATTCATTTTGGGCTAGGAGGTTGGGAGGGTTACAGACTGTGAATCAATAAAAATAGTGTAACTCACAAGTACAAATGACCTTCATAAATATCATTTCTTGGGATTAATTAGAATGGAGCCAAGTCCTGAACTGCTGACCTTGACAAAGACTCTGGCCTCCAGTCCTACCTGGCACCTGAGACACATTGTGTACTGAGCATTAACATATTTTTTCTTTCTTGTGCTCAAGAGGAAGTAATCTCAGTTAGTAGCTGTCATTTGAATTATGCTTAGTGGAGGATTAGAGTAGATAATTTCAAAATGAAATTTTTAGGAACCCAAAAGATTTTGTCTAACAATTAAAAGACTTGATAGTGGATTTAAATTTTCATTGTAACTAATCTATTAGTATCAAAATCGAATGAATTCGTTGACTTAAAAACTTTCATACAGGTATAAAAGTGATGCTACTTTGATTAATTATAATTCATTAACATATTAGCATTATTAATTATTCAGATTTACTTATATGTTATCTAGATTCTAGAATATGTGAAAGGAACACAAAAAGACTAGGCATTAGGCAACTAAATGTATTTAAATTGTTGGTACCATTGATTATGCAATATGCAGGACACCAGAGGATAAAGAACACCTTAAAATAAGAAAAAAGTATTTGATAAAAATGTTGATGAAACACAAAATAACCAACCATTCCAATAATTTTACCAAGTTTTTGCTCATTTTTTATCTTCATTAAAAAACTTGTTTCCAATTCCATCTGAGGAGCTGGTAGCAAATAAAATTCTCAATTTCATAGTATTGAATTAACAAGCTTCCAAAAAAATGTAGAGGAGTGAGAGGTTGAATTGCTTTGTTATTTGTCTATTTCTATAGGGTTCTTTGTAATTTAATTTTAGCTCATTGGTAAATCCTGAAAATGTTAGATCACCATAAAAGACAATTTGAATACACCCCAGTATTCAAATCTATGTACAAATTTCATGTTTCTTTTAAAGATAATCTATTTTCTGATTAAATACCTCGAGGAAAGAAAATCTTTATATCCCAGAATGCTTTGGCTTGTATTTAGAAATGATGATTAGAAATTCCTGTTATTACAAACTGACATCTCTTTCCCTTTATTTTTAAGCTATTGGTCCAAAAACTCCAGGATCATAGAGATAAAATATAATCTTTCTTCCAAATAATAAAATTTAGATGATGTAAAAACAAATTTTACTATGAAACTTCTTTAACCATTGAAATCCTTTTCATATGCACATTATTGATTTCTTTTCTATACTGATCACTCTCCTTGGGCAAATCATACTTTGCCAAGCTCACTGTTTAAAATGTTATGTCAAGAACTAAATTCAATAAAAAGTGTATGGTATCACAGAAAATCAAAGTGTTGTCTTTCCCTCTTTCTTTTTGAGATACACTATTTCCCCTCATGAACCCTATGATTGTATCAGACTTTGAAACTGCCATATCAGATTACTCAAATTATATTTCTAGACATCTATAACTTGGTCTATTTTACATATGATGGCAATTAGCAAATTAATATTATATAATGACCTGATTAAGAGTGGAATGATGAATGATCATTGATGATGACACTTAAATATAGGACTCATTATTTTCTTCCATTAAAATTGTAGTCCAGGGGCCAGTGAGATAGCTCAGTGGCTTAAGCGCCTGCCCGGCAAGCGCGAGGGCCCGAGTTCAACTCCCGGAACCCACATACGAAAAAGGGGCCGGTGATATCGCTCAGCGGCATGGGCGCCTGCTGGCGCGCGAGGTCCTGAGGTCGACCCCCCGGTACCCACAAAAAAAAAAAAAAAAAAAAAAAAAAATTGTAGTCCAGCTCACTATTTCAAGATGCCCAGCTCCTCCGTGATCCACTTCTCATCCAAGATACTAACAAGCTCTCTCACATTTCTCTTACTCAAAGAAATGGAAAGATGATATTGAGGCTCTTGATTCACACAGACCATAAATTGAATTCACACTTCATCTTTTACTAATTATGTCACCTAAGCCTTTTAAATTTAATTTCCTCACTTGTGAAATACAGTGACCTGACTCATGAAATTCTTATGAAGATTAAAATTACTTACCTAAACTGCTTATCACAATTTGTAACCTAACTATAAATATTTAAATTGCTATGATTATCACCATCTTTCATATTGTTTTTATCCACATCATTGGTAAGAACGAGCGGAATCCACATCATAGTATTGGAGCCTACCAATCTACTTGAACCAACCAAGGTGTTTCACCTAAATTCACTTTCTCAATTATTCATAAATATTCATACCACTCATTTATTCTATTTGAAATTTAATGTCATTTTACAAAAGCTGTGCTAGTGATTAAGACATCCAGTTGGATGTAGTGGCCCACACCTGTAATCCCAGCACTCGGGAGGCTGAGGCAGGAGGATTGCTGTGAGTTCGAGGTCTGCCTGGGCTACAAAGTGAGTTCAAGGCCAACCTGAACTGCATAGTGAGAACTTGTCTCAAAAAGACAAAAAAAAAAAAAAAAAAAAAGACATCCAGTAACTATTTTATCAATATTCAAATAGTTCCGAAGTACTTCTTTCTACTTTATATACTTTCTATTCTTAGCATTTTATGTGTATGTATGCAAATGTAAGTCATTTAATCTATTTTGTTTTGCTGTGCTTAAATTTTATTTTTTGCTTAGTGTGTATTGTATAAATTAATGGAGTACAGGATAATATTTCAATATATGTATATGGCATGCACTGATCAAATCAGGGTAAGCAGCATTTCCCTCATGAAATTTATTCATTATTTAGAGTTCTTGAGCTCTTCTCTTTTAGAACTTCATAAAATCTATAGTAGATTATTGTGAACTTAGTTATCCCACCGTGCTCTGGTACACTACATATTATTTCTTCTATCTAATTTTGTCTGGTAACAGTTGCCCAACTTCTGTTTTTCCATATTTCCTCGCCATCCTTATAAGTTTCTAGTGATCATTTTTCCACATCGTATATGAATCACATTTTTATCTTACCCATTTTTGGAATATAGTTCTTTGGCATGATCTATTTTGAATTGCAGCCTCCTTAAAAGACAAACAATTTTATTTTTCTGGGGAAAACAGATACAAATTAAAGTTAGGTTAAAGTTTTAAGCTATTTTGTAAATTACCTGTTAGAGAATGTTGTATGACTTTTTGTCTTCTGGTCAAAGGGAAGGTATTTTATTTCTTTCAAATACTAATTAAGAGTTGGAGAGTACAATCAATCATCTGGCATGATATTTGAATGTACACCAGACTTGTGATAGGCATTGAGAAATAAAACAGTGAATAATCTGTTCTTCTAACTTTTGATAACAAGAAAGATCTTCTTTTCTGTAAAAATCACACCTTTTATAGTCTAAAGGGTTAAAAAATCAGAAATTTTATAGTCTAAAGGGTTACTTTTGTGTGGAGAAATGGATATACCGTATTACTTTGGTTCTGTCAGTTAAAGGGCCATGGGTTAGAGCTGTGAAAAGGTAAGCTTAGCAAATAAGGAACCTATGTTAACTTACAGAAATCAATTCTTCTGCAGCGATGACTGTCTTGTAGTTGTACCTCAAATATCTCACAAAAGCTCACGTGTTAATAGCCCCAGGGAGGCACTATTGGAGATGATGAAATATTTAGGAGGTGGCCCTAGTGGAAGTTCTCAAAGTCATTGCAGCTATGTCCTGAAGGGGACTATAAGATCCCAGATTCCTTCTTGTTCTCTTTTCCGTACTTCCTGTGATGCAAGCAGGTTTACTACACCACGAACTACTGCCATTACTTGCTGCATCTCCATAGGCCTAAAAGGAATGAGACCAGTGTATCATGGACTAGAATCTCCAGTACTGCGAGGCAGTATAAAACATTCCTCTTTATAATAAGTTATCTTAGGTATTTTGTTATAGTGAAGGAGTACTGATAAATACACTTTACTTGCATGATGGAGGATCTTCTTAAATGCTATGTCTTAGAACTCTCACTGGATTCAGTGTAGTCCAGATTCTAATATGCTTGCTCTACAATGTGACCCAATAGAAGATAAATGAAAATCAGATGTGGAATTTTCTTGAATAGTTTTAAAATGATCTCTGCCTTTCTGGTAAACTAAATCAATAGGGCATAAACCAGTTAATAATGATCCTATCTCTGCCCAGACTTGGCATAAGAATTAAACCAGTACAGTAGAAATAGAGCATAAAGAAGAATGGAATTCTAGAAATATTTTCTAGTCTCTTTCAACCAGGTGTGCAACAAGTGAATTATTTTCCATATTGTCAAATAAATTCTGTTCATAGTATTAACCAATTTAAGTTAGGTCTCTTCCACTAAGTATCATAAAACTCCCATTTTGTCATTTGTATTCAGACTATTCATTTAAATATCTGAAAATGTCATCTTCTCTCTCATCATCCACACCCAATTCTGCAGAAATATTACTTGTTTATTTAATGAATACATTATGGATTCAGAATACACACAAAGTTTTAAAAAAATAACGCATACATTCTTATGGAAACCACATTTGGGTTAAGAAATAAAAGCTCGGGGCCGGTGAGATGGCTCAGTGGCGTAAGCGCCTGCCTTGCAAGAACGAGGGCCCGAGTTCGACTTCCGGAACCCACATACGAAAAAGGGGCTGGTGATATCGCTCAGAGGCACGGGCGCCTGCTGGTGCGTGAGGTCCTGAGGTCGACCCCCCGGTACCCACAAAAAAAAAAAAAAAAAAGAAATAAAAGCTCACCAGTTCTTTGCAGACACCACTGTTCTACACCTGCTTCATTCTTATTATTAAAAATCATTGTTTATAGTTTGACAACATGTATTTTCCCTATGAGATATTTATTTACTTTCATAGATTGATATTTTTGAAAATGGACAAATTTACTGGTAAACTTCGTGGGTTTTCTTGAGTTAAATTTATATATAGTAATATTCACCTTTATTAGAGAACAGTTCTTTGAGTATAGGCAATAAAATTCAATTTAGAAAAATAAAAACAAAAATCAACACATAAAATATTCTACACCCTCCAAATATTCACCATGTCCTATTGAAGTAAAAGTCTGCTTCGCACCTTTACACAATGGCGTATGCACAATGTTTACTGGGGTTACACTTTTGTATTTTACAAATGTTACATTTACATTGTAATCATACAGTACTAAACTTTTGGTCTGGTTTCTTTCACAGAACATAAAGTGTTAGAAATCCATTTTTATTGATTTCTCTTAGTTTTAATGAGCTGAGAAATCATGTAGTGTTAGTCTTCCAAGTTTATTCTTTTCACAATTACTTTTAGTTTCTGTACAAATTCATATGCATTTTATTTGTTTTATTTTTTATTTTATGGAAACATAAAACAAAATTTCAAAACAAAATAATAGGAGAATAACAATAGTTAACCTATTGTGCATTGTTATCTTCAAAGAAGTTACTCAGAGTACAAGAAATGGGAATAAAATTTCTCCAAACAATATTAGCACAAACCTTTCTTTTCAATGAACTAAGAGAATGTCTATCAACAAAGGAATAGATAAAAAAGATGTGGTATTTTTATACAATGGAGTACTACTCGGCCATAAAGAAGGATAAACTTGAGACATGTATAGGTAAATGGATGCAACTTGAGTCCATACCATAAGTGAACTAAATCTGACTCACATGTGTAAACACTGTATTTTCTCCCTGGTGTGAGAAACTGAACAAACAAATTCATATACATTTGAGAGAGATGGAAACTATTTCTATTTAAATATCTTCTGAGATTTCATCTGATATTGCTTTGAATCAATAGATAATTTTGGGAGAATAAAAATTTTAACAATACTGAGTTGTCCATTATATAATCCTGAGTTATTTCTTCAATGTTTTATATCTTTAAGGTTTTCCTAATAGGGGTTTAGAATTTTCAGAATACTGAACTTCTGCATATTTTCCCAGATTTTAATTGTTTCAGTTTTTTTTTTAATAAGGATAATGATCCTATTAACCTGATTTCATTTTCTAACTATTTATTTTGAGCATACAGAAATACAATTATACATTATATACTGATCTTTTTTTTCCTACAATCATGCAGTTAGTTCCTTGGTAGTTTAGGTATGTCCTTGGTAAATAGTTTTAGGATTTTTATGAAAGCAATCTTGACATTTGCAAATTGAAGCATTGTGATTTCTCCATGTACAATTTATATCTTCTCATTACATTTTTCTGCTGAATTATTCTGTCAAGGACTTAGAGTATGATGCTGAATAGGTATAGTAACAGTACACATGGTTTCTGCTTCAGGGATGTCAGAAGGAAAACACTTAGCATTTACCGGCATGTAAAATGCAAGACCTTTCCTCTTTCTTTCTTTCTTTTTTTTTTTTTTTTTTGTGGGTACCGGGGCTCGAACTCAGGACCTCGCACACCAGCAGGCACTTGTGCTGCTGAGCAATATCACCGGCCCTTTTTCCGTATGTGGGTACTGGGAGTCTAACTCAGGACCTCGCTCTTGCCAGGCAGGCGCTTATGCCGCTGAGCTATCTCACCTGCCCTCCTGTTTCTCTGTTTATTTTGTTTTTGTATATGTAAGTGTTATTGTAGTACTCTTTCTCAATATTTTTCATTTCATTCAGTGGGAAATTCTGATTTTAGTTCTATTCAAATATAGTATATCTATACTTACTTGGTGAATTGATATCCTCATTTTTAGTATTTATCCTTATACCCATTGATACAATTTGGATTGATTTTTCCTATACTTGTAATCAATATAATAATTTCAACTTCCTTCCAATCGTTACAATTATTATTATTATCATTTATTGGTGCATGCTGTGGGGAAAAGAGAGCTCTGCATTTTTGGTGGGATTGTAAACTAGTACAACCATTATGGAATCAGTATGGAGATCCTAAATATTATTTACGAAGTGTTTTGGAAGTACGCATATTATCTTGGATTTGAGTGCTTATTCTATAATTTCTTGAACAAGTTATTCCATTTGCCATAATTTGGATGTGGTTTCTAAGCAGTCTAAAGTAATCTAACTTTCTTTCTAAGTTACTTAATTCTGCTTGTTTGAAAGCACTGACTAGTTGCTTAATATTTATATTGCAATAGTTTTATTTGATTCTCTCTCTAAGCTTCTCAAGTGAATTTTTCCTAATAGTATGCCTTCACAATGAGAAGACAACAGTTTTCTTTTTGTTATAGGGTGTTATAAGATTCTAGTTTTAAATTTTAATATTATTTCTCAATGTATTTTTAATTTTTTTCTTAAAGGATTTTTAATTCAACAAATTTTTCTTTTTTTTTACTTCTTTCTATAACACTTATTTGGTTTACTTTTTGCATTGCTTACCTTTAATGATATTTCCAAAAATGTAAGTACTTTTTCTTTCAGATACCTATAACTTGTTATTTATTTCTGATACAATATGGTCTTTTTCCTCTTATTTTTCGCAAAGTTCAATCAAGTCTCATTTTTTTCCTTCTCTACGTATTTCTTTTCAAGGCATTTGTTTTAGCATGTTTTCATTTATTTGTAAAATATCTCTGAATATTTTTTGAGGATTTTTCATTCATTTTAAATTATTGATTTACATTTTTCTTTAGCTTCATGTTTGGATTTTTGGAAATATTTTCAGCAACAGAATGATTTCTTCTATCAATTTTGTTCTCTTGCAAATTGTTTTCTTTTTGGTGGCACTGGCATCGATGGTTAAAAGGAGGTGAAGAGTTGGATTGTCTCGTTTCTCTTTTATTTATGCATGCTACTTATTTTTCCTATTACTTTTCTTTGCAGACTTACCTGCAGAGTATTTCATCTCCTTCTCTAGGTAGCTGAATTCCACCAGGAACAATGTTTCTCATGAGTTGTTTTCCATACCTTCATGATTTAGAGCCATGTCCTTCTAGCCAACTTTATAAATTACCATGCCTCTTCCTATTATCAGTATGTTGACATTTACATGTTTACTACTTTTAGAGGGGATATATGATCATCTCCACTTCCTATCCCATTTATCTCTTTTATATGAAGTCATTTAAATCTCTGTATCTACTGATTTGTGATAATAGAAATATGCAAATAATTCTTATGGTGTTATTCTTTTCCCTTTCTCTTCTTAAATGTAATCTAGGGACCTGATATTTCTCCTTGTTATACCAAAGTTGTACATCATATGTGGCTTCATATGCTCCCTTAATTGATTTTATGTGTTTAGATATGTAAGTGGGCTCAAAATATGATAAATAATGTCTGTAATATTTAAATTAACATTCCACACAAAAAATTAAGATTTATTGATTAGCATTAGAATATATTCTCAATATTTTAACTGATCAGGAATATACAAATTCTAACCAATGGCTAGTAAAAGTTTATACTATCAGAAAGGTAAAATGAAAAGAAAAATTAGTCAATATGAAGTGTTACTGAGTACACAAGGCAATCACAACACTTTTGTTTATTATGGAAGGCCAAATTCACGGTAAACTTCTCTAGCAAATTCCATATATTTGACTGTAATTATATTGTGTAACCTACCAATCTACATTATGTTATATAATAACAGAAATTCTTATAGTAATGTTTTATAAACCATATTCTTATGAGCAAAAAAATAAGATGGAATAACTCAAAACATTAATTTGCAGTACAATGGGCAGATACAATGTGGATCACCATACAAAGAAATAGTATAAATAAATGAGAATAAATGAACTGTACTACTTACAAGGGTATGGGCAAACAAACACATATGCTATCAAGTAAAAGAAGCCAAACAAAACTGAGTCCATAAACTTAGATCACATTTATAGAATGTTTACAGGCAAGCATACCTAATCTATACTGTTACAAGGCACAATAATGGTTTTCGTTGCAGTAGCAACAGTAGTTAGGAGAAAGCCTAAGCATCTGATATGCCTGTAATATTTTGTATTTTTTTGCAGAGCTCGTTAAATGGGGTAACCATTTTATGAAGTGATTTTCAAGGGGTCTACTTAAGAGTTCATGTATTTTGTTCCTCACAAAAACATTGAAGTAAAAATTCAATCTTATGATACATGTAACTTAAAAGTATCCATTTTAATTTATATTTGGACTTGGCATTCTTATTTGACCTACAATGAAATATGAGTATTTTCTTGGCTTTTTTTTTTCACCAATCTTAGTATTAAGTCATGCTGTCTTTTTAAAATGAGATTTGAAAGTTTCCTCACACTGTATACTTTGGATAGAATTTATAAGCACGGATTTTCAGTTTCTTGAAAATTTATCACTTGGTAAATGAAAGTATCTAGGTTTGAAATTTTCTTAGAAGATTTGGACTCTTTATTCAGAGTATTAATTATAAAGCAATTAAGATTTTCTATTTTTCTTCCATAAGTTTTCAAAGTTCAATTTTTTGCCTGAGTTTTTTTCTAATTTTTTAAAAAACTATTCTTTCATATCTCTAGCTTATGTAATTAGAATAACTTTTCTCACTTCTTGTATGTGTATGTGTGGCGTATATACCTTTACTTTCTTATCCTCACCAGCCTTTAATCTTGATAGAAATTTATTAATCATATGAGTCTTTTAAAAATCCAACACTGATTTAATTGATCCTCTCCTACTTTATGAAATTCCTTTTTAATTAATGTTGTGCCCTTATCTTTGTAATTTTTGTACAATATTTTACATTTCTAATTTACATATGTCAAACTTACATTTTTTCTTTACAAGATATACTCATTTAAATTACTTCATATTTTTTGTAGCATATTAGTTCTATCCCAAACATATTGCTATGTACTGTATTAATGAACATTCAGTTAGAAATCTTTTCTAATTTCCACTGTGATTTCTTCTTCTATCCACAAGTCATTTTTATAGTAAGCTTATTGATTTTCAAACACATTAGGATTTTATGATTATCAGGAATCCTTTCATTTGTAGTTTAATGCCTTTGAGATCAGAACAGATTGTTGTCATACATACTTGAAGACTTTGCACACTATTTCATAAGTGTTTTCTCTGAAAAGACCCTACAGGTTCTGGTTCAGTGTTCTGTATTTAAATATCAGGTCAAGTTTTTGTTTTGTTTTGTTTTTTGTTTTTTGGTACTGGGAATTGAACTCAGGACCTTGCACTTGCCAGGCAGGCACTTGTGCAGCGGAGCTATATCTGCGGCCCAAGGTCAAGTTTTGAAAACAATTGCTCAAATAATCTATAACTCTTATGTAATTTAAGCTAATTGATTCTACTACTTACAAAAGTATAATATAATGCCTGGTATTTTTTAATGTTTGTTTTTATTAGTATATGTTTGCTGTACATAATTATTGTGTTCTTTGTGGGGAGTTGGTAGATGTGGCAAACACATTCTGATTTTTTTAAGTGCCTTCCTTTTCCCTCCCCTGACTTCTTCCATTTCTTGACCTTATTTGCAAAAGATCTATTCCCCTATTTCCTATTATCTATCTTTTAATTAATTTCTATTAATTTTTTGCTTTATACATCTAGAGGGCCAGTTATTACATGAAATTACTTTTAGAATATTTACATAATAATGGTAATTTGACCTTTTTAACATTGCAATAGCTGTTCCATCTACTATGTTTGCCTCACTCCTATTTCATGTGCTAATAACTAATATTAATGTTGTTCATATAGCTATACAGATTTTTGTTCTAGCTGTGCTTAGTAGGTTCTTTCATATTTTATGATTAATTACTCTGATACTTTGTTATAGCTGTGCTTTTTATAGAGAGCATTGTTTGAATTTCATATAATGTTAGCACTCTGGGATGGTAAGGCAGGAGGATCACAACTTAGAGCCCAGCCTAGGCAACTTAGCAACTTAGTAAACTCTGTCTCAAAAGAAATTTAAAAATGATCTGAGAATGTATCTGGTAGACATCCTGGAGTTCAATCTTTAGGACTAAATGATAATAACAATCTATGCTCTTAATCTTATTTTTACCTAAAATCTTCATCAATTTTCGTCTACAGATAAATTAACACTGTATGTGGAGTGGCTTATACAATATATTCCATCTATTTTATGTATTTTCTTTTCCATTTCAGCATTTAGTTTCTTTTAAATTTATTATTGTTTTCTATCTGGTATTAACAGTCCCATATATTATAAAATGTACATTTAAATTACCAAACTCTACTTAATCAATACAAATATTTTAGAACCCTTTTCTCCCATTCTTCCACATAGAAAATAACTGTCAAGTTTTACATATTTTAATTATTTTCTTTTTTATTTAAACTCTATATCCCATTATCATTATTTTAAACAATATACTCTCTACCTATTTAACATACTATATGATTTTCCCTTTTTCTTGATACTCAAATCTTCCTTTAACAGAGCTTTTTAAATTGTCTCTAGAAAGTACCTGCAGGTGGCATATCATATCAATTTGGGTCAAAAATGTAAATTTCTTTCTCATTTTGAAAGACTCCTTCACTGATTGCAATGATCTAAGCTGATAGTTATTGTCTTCAGGGTTTCTTGACACTGTCATATTTCTGTCTTTAGACATTCACTGAGACAGAAGAGAAGCCATCTGTTACCACTTGGAAGGTAAATGTTTATTTCTGGTAGCTTATAAAATCTGTTCCTTACCTTTGGCATTTTTCGCTTTCACTATGATATGGATTTCATTTATCCTATCTGTAATTCTTGTAAATTTTTGAGTTGTTAATTATCTCTATTATCAGTTTGTTCATTACTTTCTGTTGAATATGGTCTCAATTCTACCTTCCAAATTCTTTTTGGAAAACTCTGCCTTGGGGTATAGAACTTCAGCCAGTGAAAATAATTGGTCTAGGTAAGTCCACAAGATATTGGTGGAAACACAAGGCTTCTTCATCACTTCTAAGGTACACTATTTTTATTTGCCAAAAGAAACCTATTAGAATCTAAGTGACTTGAGGAAAGACACTTGTTATCTTTTTGTTTCCTGTAGTTCCTGGCAAAATGCAAAGATAATACTGGCTAATGACTTTTAACAATAGCTAAATAAAATTTTATAAAATATTCAAAATCCCTGACCTGAAATTATACTACAAAGCTACCATGATAAAATCAGCATGGTACTGACACAAAACAGACTTGTGGATCCGTGGAACAGGTTAGAAGATGCAGACACAACTACAAACACACTCAACCAACTTATCTTTGACAAAAGGACCAAACATGTTCACGGGAAGAAAGATAGCCTCCTTAATGATGCTGGAAAAACTGGCTCTCTACATGCTAAAGACTAAAACTAGACCCATGTCTATCACTATACACTAAACTAAAGTCAAAATGGATCAAAGATAAAAATACCAAAACAGAGGGCTGGGAATATAGCTCAGCAGCGCAGTGCCTGCCTGGTAAGTGCTAGGTCCTGAGTTTGATTCTAAGTTCCAAAAAATAAAAAATAAAAATTAAATAAATAAATAAAAATAAAACAGAAACACTCAATCTATTGGAAGAGAAAGTAGGTAGAAAACTTGAAGGCTTAGGTGTAGGCAGAGACTTCATGAATAAAACCCAAACTGCAAGGGAAATACTTCAAAGAATCAACCACTGGGATCTCATCTTATTAAAAAGCTTTTGCAAATCAAAAGAAATCACCAACAGAGTGAAAAGAAAACCCACAGAAGGCCGGTGAGATGGCTTAGCAGCATGAGCGCCTGCCTGGCAAACTCGAGGGCCTGAGTTCGACTCCCAGAACCCACATATGAAAAAAGGGCCAGTGATATCACTCAGCAGCATGGGCGCCTCCTGGCGCGGGAGGTCTTGAGGTCGACCCCCTGTACCCACAAAAAAAAAGAAGAAAACCCACAGAATGGGAAAAGTTTTTAGCCAAGTGTCCCTCAGATGAATTTATATCTAGAACATATAAAGAACTGAAAAAATCAGATCCCCCCTAATCCAAAGGCCCAATCCAAAAATGGGCATCTGAGATGAATACACACTTCTCAGATGAAGAAATACAAATGGCAAATAAATATATTAAAAAATGTTCAACATCATTGGCCATTCAAGAGAAGCAAATTAAAAGAACACTGAGATTCCATCTCACCCCAGGAAGAATGGCTATCATCAAGAAATAACAAATGCTGGTGATGCTGTGGGGAAAAAGAAACACTTCTCCACTGTTGGTGGGAGTGTAGACTGGAGCAACCACTGTGGAAATCAGTGTGGAGAGTCCTCAGGAAACTAGGATTAGAGGTCCAATTCAACCCAGCTATTCCCCTTCTGGGTATTTTCCCAGAAGAATTAAAAACATCACACCACAGTGATATATGCGCACCCATGCTTATAGCAGCACAATTGGTCGTAGCTAAATCTTGGAAACAACCCACATGCCCATCAGCTGAGGATTGGATAAAAAAAAGTGTGGTATTTTTATACAATGGAGTACTGTACTACTCAGCTGTAAAGAAGGATAAACTGGAGATTTTATAGATAAAAGTATGCCACTTGAGACCATACTCATAAGTGAAATAAATCAGACTTGCATGTGTAAAGATCATATTGTCTCCCTAGTGTAACAAGCTGAAAGAGTAAATAAGATCCAAAATGTACAATAGATTTTGTGAAATGTGAAGAAACTGTTCAAAGGGAAAGAACAACTGGGATGGGGGAAGGGAGAAAAAAAGGAAGGGAAAATGAAAAATAAATAAGTATATATATATGATAGTTAAGATTGTTATACTACTAATTTCTTATAGTTCATTGAAAAAACCAGTGTCAAAGTGGACCAAAATCTGTCTTACCTGACATTGAATCTGATATTGAGGCATTGCGGTGCTTTCTCCTTCTTGGTGTATTAAGACATTTAGTGTTCGTATTAATTGAGAGATGCCACTGTGTAGAGAGCGTATAGGACAAGTGTAAAATAATTGAAGGTTATGCCTAAATTTGTGGGTGAACAAAGCAAGATGTGAAACAGATGCCTGAGGTAAACACATCTCTTTTAACCTCCAGTTTTTTGTAACTGTTCTGGATTTTTAAAATAAATCAAATTATGGAACAAAACTTCCTTTGAAGTGCAAAAAATTCCAGGTGTAAAACTGGGATTAATTTAGAGACTCTGAAAACATATTGCTTGAGAAATACTATAAATAAAACAACATAGAATATACATAAAAATCTGAAAAAAAGCAGTTCACAACCTTGTCGTCTATGGTAAATTGTATACATATAAATAACTGTATTTTAATGTATTTCTTTTTTTCCCTTTTTATGCATTCACTTGTTTTTATAAAGCTGATGTCCAAAAAGCTATTTAAAAATCTGGTGTATTATGTGACCTGCAGTTTGAAAATCACTCATGAAGTATTCATTGCTGTAGTCTTTCTGTAATAACTATGTTTTTGCATTTGGTCTTGTTGCTTCAACATAAACACTGATTTTCCTTTAAATGATGGATTGACTGGCATTTAGTGCTCAGTGTCCTAAATGAGAATTAAAGATGCAACAATAGTTAATATACTGGATATGAAGCAAATATTGCACAATATTTTAAAAAGTAATTTATATTAAGACTCATTTTGCTATCATCTGCCTTATATGTATAAAATTACATGTTCAAATAGTATTCGTGCTGGGCATGGTGGCACATGCCTGTAATCCCAGCACTCAGGAGGCTGAGCCAGGAGGATTGCTGTGAGTTCGAGGCTAGGCTAGGCTACAAAGAGAGTTCAAGCTAGCCTGAACTGCGTAGTGAAACCTTGTCTCAAAAAGACAAAAAAGTAAAATAAAATAGTATTCAGAACTGAAGATTTTGGTTAATTAGTTATAGATAAATATATTGTAACCTCTTCAGCTATAAAGACTTTGTTTTATAAAATTAGAAACTAATTATAAAAGAACATAAAGAAATAGTAACAGTTTTTCATTTTAGTTTTCACCTATACCTTAGAAGCTTTGAAGGGATACCAAGTGGTTCCAAAATGCAGATGAAAACCCCATGAATACAAAGGATCGACTCTATTTTGAAAGATTTCAATAAATACAACTGTTTCCCCAGGATTATGTCTTTACATAATGCTTTAGAATACATAGATTTAAATTTCTATTTAAATTTCTATACATTTTATTTAAATAAAGCCTGGTTTTCTTTGTTTAAGTTCTTTTGGCAGGGTCAAGCTAAGCAGGGAAACTTTTTGCCAAGTTAAAACCTGTTTTATGACACATAATTCTCTCAAGTTTAGATAATTCCTCATGAATACATATCCTGATATTACTTTTGGATTTTGTCTTGACATAGTCTTCACATTCCATATAATGATAGACAACTTTTACTTTTATAACGAGTTATAAAATTATACCCTTTACTTGGTGAAATATTGGAAGGTATGATAATTTTTGTAATCAACCCCCCAAAGAGAAATGATTGAAAATATAGCCAACAGCAAATGTTTAATTGCTTTAATTTACACTTTTCATTTATTACAGTTCTAATTGTACTTTTACATGTCCTCTTTTTTTACAATGATAACCCGTATAAATAGACGATATGCTTTAATATTCTCATAACAGTATTTACAGAGATGTTAACATTTTTGTTCAACAAATGTGATTGCACAGACATGTGTAATAAAATAGTATTTCAATTTTTCAACTTTTTCATGTGTATCGGTTGAAAAGAAATTTTACTACCAGTAGTTTTCAACCTGGGCTACATTTTAAAAATTTCAATCTCTTAATAATTTGAATTTCTATGGATGGGAAGCAGACCACTGTATCCTTTACGTTCTTCATTAGTTTTAAATGTAGAAGCACTGCAAGTAGAAAACGAGTATCAGCTGAAATTAACATATTTTTTGGATATAGCCTGGGGAGGCTTTACTATTTCTCTTCCCAGATACTAAAAATGTGAGTTCCTTAGCACTGAGAGACAAATCATATTATTTTTTTTCTTTCAGTGAAACTTAATCCTAATAAAGTGCTTGGCTTGATTATGCTTAATGACTTCTATAATATTTGTCATGTGTCTTGCAAGAACAAATAATTGAGTGCTCTGCTCTTTTAAAAGTTTCTTCTATCTTATTACTATTTATTTAAGCAGAATTGTTCTATAGGAAATAAAACTTATCAAAGACTCAACGTTAATATTAAAGGTTTCCTAACTCTAACACAACATAATATTCTCCTAAGAGTATACAATTAAAAGGACCCATTTAAAAAGTCTCACATTTTACATTTAAAAATTTTTCAAAATACGTACTTTAAAATCAAATGTGTGGTACTAAATATGATAATTAAATCCAATAAAATATTTTGGAATTTGGGACCAGTTGATTATTGGAAACCATATATGAAATATACACTTTATATATATTTTGTATTTAACATGATATATACGGAATATAATGTATGTATATATAAGTGACACATATACAGTGTATTCAGTTTATGTATTTTTGTTGTTAAAAGGATATTAGGTGGTCAGTAATCTTTCAAACATTGCAGTATATTATACTAGCATAATATTTATGGGAAGAGACTAGTGTGTGGCTCTGTAGTACAGCATGCGCGAGGGCTTGGTTTCAATGCCAGCACGCATACACACACATAAACTGACAGAGGGATAGAAAAAAATGAAAGATTAAATTGAAAATATTGCCAAATAAACATATTCTCCATGTTTGTTTATTCATGTTAACAATAAGATTCTGACCTCTGGGATTAATATCTATTTGGCTGTGATATATACACAAAATACTTCCACAATTTTTTTGTAAATGTTCAATATTTATGTCAGAAATTCAATCATTGCAACTATAAATTTTGATAAATAACTTACGTATGATTTTAACAATAAGAAGTATGTCATTTTAAAATTATTCTAATGGTATTTCAATAAAAAGTTGTAAGACTACAAATTTATTTCTTCATTCTTATGAATTTTCAAGTACTCTCTGCAAATGACCTACAAAAATATTTTAATTCTACCAATCCTGTCAAAATTTTTATTATATTTGTATTAGTCATAGACTTCACTGAAAATACCAGATGTATTTCCATTATACCAGATAGACTTTCTTCAGAAAAATATAGCATTGATTTACATTTGCTTAGGTTTTTGTACCTTCATGCTTTTGTGTGATTTTTTTCTTTCTTTCTTTTTTTTTTTTTTTTTTTTTTCTTTCTTTTAATAGTGCTGGAGGAATTGAACCCAGGGCCTTCCATATGCTAGGCAACCGCTCTGCTAATGATCTACATCCCAGCAATGTATAATTTTCTTAATCTAATTATTGTGAGTTCTTCAGTGTTTATAATTATTTACCTATTTATTTATTTGCAGTATTGGCATTGAACACAGAGCATTTGCATTGAGCTGTGTTCCTGCCCCCCAATTCCCCTTTTTGAGATGAAGTCTCACTAAATTGCTGAATTGCTGAATTGCCAGGGCTGGGCTTGATCTCCTGATCTTCCTGTCTCAGGTTCCCAGCTGCTGGGGTTACAGCCTTCAATATTTATTTGGGAATAGTTTGCATTTTCCTTTCTTGTGTTGATGTCTTTTTTTTTTCTTATTTTTTTTGTCATCCTCAATTTACTTACTGATAATATAGAAATCTGTTGTGTTTTACAGATGTATTTTTAAAATTAGTCAACATTTGGATCTTTTTTTGATTGCAGTGTCTCTTTCTGTTTATTGTTAGATTTTCTAATCTAAGGTGATCTATAATATAGCCAAATATAACTTTTTGAACTTATGGAGTTAATAGCTTATTTTTGTTTCATTGTCCAAAATTTCTGAGCTAATATGAGAACCATTGTTTTATTTTTTGTACTAATAAAAGAAATAACTTTTTCCTTCTTTTATGATTTTAATCAGGAGTAATTGCTAATTGAAAAGAAGTGTAGAGTTCTACCAGAATTATTATGAGAATATGCTTATGTTTTCCTCAACCTGTTGAGTGTTTCAAACTATAGTAAGATATTTTCTAACAATCCTTCAGATTTTAGTTTCTGATAACTTTTTGTTGTGAGTCACTGATTTTCCTATAACATTGTTTTGCTAATAGTCCATTTTAAATTGTAGGATCTAAACTGGTACTGAAGTGTATCAAGCTTTAGTTTCAGCCTATAAAATCTAGTTGTGGATTTTATAAATCCACTCTTATTTTTTCCTAAATTTGGAAAAAGATCAATTGTTTTACAATCAGCATTTTATTTAACATTTGAACAAACTTTGATTTGAAAAGTTATATCCATATTTGCTTTAGGTAAGCAAACATTTCAATAAAATTTTAATTCTCTTTGTTACAAATATTTTACTTCTTTTACCATTTTCCAGGAAAATGCGCTTTGGAAATTCTTATTTTTTTCAACTCGCCTACTTTGTAAAATTTTGTGGCAAGTTTAGTAATTCTTTTATTTGAACTTATTTTTATATTTGTATGGCATCATACACTGTAAAGACTTTTGTACTTGCTTCATATATTTTTTTAATCAGTATACTTATTTCGGAATTTCCTTATGGCTTAATATTTGTAGTCATCACATTTTGTTTTTTAAAATTTAATTTATAGGTTAATATAGGGGTGGGAATAATAACAGGATTCACTTTCTGATAAACTGAGAAATAGTTCTGGTATTTGAGCGTCTCTGACAATGAAAGGTATGGTTCTTGTTGGAAAGGTGTGGACGTGCATGTGTGTGAAGAACT
Organism: Erethizon dorsatum; assembly: GCA_028451465.1. Lineage (NCBI taxonomy): Eukaryota > Metazoa > Chordata > Mammalia > Rodentia > Erethizontidae > Erethizon > Erethizon dorsatum. Next base: position 17,713,071 of record CM051824.1, read on the forward strand.
GAAATTACTGATTGTCTTTTTCCTTTCTCCCACATACCTCTTTAATTCTGACTTGTTTCTTATTAGCCCTTCAACATCCTCCCTTTCACTCCTTTTCCACTTAAGTTCATTTTCTGTTCAATTTAAGTTTGTAGGAAAATCTTAGGGGAGTTAATATTACCTTCTTTTATCTCTTTTGTTTCATACTAACTCCTCTGAGTTTTACATTAACAGGCTCATTCATTTCTCACAATATTACAAAAGGATTCTATCTGTGTCCCTATTTTACAAATGAAGAATGAGACATATAAAAGACAAGAGAGAAGCAGAGTTTAAGTTCATAAGTTTTGCAAAGCTGGGTCATTCATAATATAACATTGCACACCCTAGTCAAGACAAACATTTAAATTGAAGCGAAGTCAGCAAAAAGAGCAACACCTAAATAATTAGTAAATATTAGATATTAGCTAAGGGCTATAAATAAATGAAAAGAATGTTGAAAGACCATAATTGAAGAACAAATAATGCATCTAAGGTCACACATACTTTAATTAGAAGTGGGGTCAATAATGATGATAACTAAAGATTAGACAGCACTTGGTATCAATCACCCATAATATTTCATTTTAATGCTTTAGAAAATAGGCTTCTGGAAACAATTTGTTTTCTCTCTGGAAATTTTGCATCCTAAAGAAGAAAAATCAATGTAAGCAGATAAGAACTAAAGCCATAATGATACAACAAAGAAACTAACTTGATTAGTGCCCAAGCTAAGTTGCCAGCATTTAGAAAGTAGTACATTATTTCAGGATATATGAAAATCCTGGCAATGATGCCTGCACCCTCTGGCTTTGATTATTTACTTTTGAGCTGTCTTCTTATATGGAAGAGAGAAAAACAGGCCATATACACACTTTTGAAATAATTTATTGACAGCAAAGGCTATTTATGTTTCTATTTTGATGAACAGATGAAATAGCAACTTCTGAAACTCTCTGCATGCTTTAAAAAGAAGGGGAAATGCATGTGGCAAAACACATTTGGAAATTTAGCAAACCTCAGATGTTTATTATGAGATGTTTGATGAACCCAAACACAGCTGTGTACACTTCTACCAATTGAATGTGGCATTTTTCCCTCAAAACAGCAAACACCTCTTGATGCTAGCAGCCTACTAATGATAACACCACCCCATTAAGAAAGAGCTTTGTTCATGATTAGCATATAAGAGAAAAGCTTGCTCTCAGCTCATGTACAAGTTAAAATGGAGTGACGAAAATGTTTTCCAGAAAAAATCACTGACCTGAAGGTGTCCTAGGATTTGCTACAAAAGAAAATTTTGATATGTACAAGATATCAGTTGTCTTAATCTGTGAGCTCACTGATGAAAGTCTACTGGCATTATATGTCTGGAAGAATACAGTCAAAATTCAAAAATTTCTACCTTTTTCATTGATAATGAGTGAGCTCCTTTAAATTATTTTTCTTTGCAAAAATAAGTCTGTTATTTTAAAGATTCTGATACTGATGTAGGTAAAAAAAAAAAAAACACCTAAAAATGCAAAAATAAAGTTTTATTGAAATAGTCTCTACCTAGGCCAGGGATTTAACTCAGTGGCATAGCGCCTGCCTGGCAAGCATGAGGTCCTGAGTTTGATTCCCAGTAACCCCCCAAAAAAGAAAGAAATAGTGTCTACCTAACAATAAAACATTGCTAATGTCTGCTCTCTTTAAAATGTATAAAATATGTCAGCATGTTAACACATTAGAAAAATAAAAATAAAAACAAAAGCAAGCAGAATTATTAATCATATGCACACGTTTGATTATATATATATTTTTCTTTTATTACAGCAGTTGTACTATCTTCAACTTCATGCCTATGAGCTGCTTCTTCACTAAATCAGTGTCCATGAAGTTAGAATAAGTTATTATAAAGCAGTAGGGGTCTCAGTAACTTGTGCAATGTGATCAAAAGATAGAACAGATGTCTAATGGGAATCCCAACTGCAAAGAAGAGTGAGATTAAGGCCTAACAAAGAATTTGAGAATAAAGTATGAAATTACAAAATTTGGTAAAATGCCAAATATATGTTATTTAAGTAACTAACCAAATTGAATGAGAATTTTAAGGAAATTGTATTTATATTCTTCATATCACACAGGGTGAAAGCTAGGAATTGTAGCACCTGCCCTGTAATCCTAGCTACTTAGGAGACTGAGGAAAGATGATCAAAAGTTTGAGGGTTGGTGAGATGGCTCAGCGGCGTAAGCGCCTGCCAGGCAAGCGCGAGGGCCCGAGTTCGACTCCCAGAACCCTCATATGAAAAAAGGGCCGGTGATATTGCTCAGCAGCATGGGCGCCTGCTGGCGCGCAAGGTCCTGAGGTCGACCCCCGGTACCCACAAAAAAAAAACAAAACTTTGAGACCAGGCTGGGAATTTTATCAAGATGCTGTATCAAAAACAACAAAAGCAAAATAACAACAATAACCAAACAATATCTGTGGATGTAGCTCAGTGGTGAAGTGCTTGCCTAGTATGGGTTCAAAAGCGAAAAATTATGGGGGAATAAATGGCTGAGAAGCAAATATGAAAATTTTGAAAGCAGCTAAAGTAAATGAAAGTTCGTCTAGAGGAGACATGGTTATGTTACCCTTAACTTCTCATCTGATACTATAGAAAATGAAAAGTATCGGATTCATTAAAAACAGTGAAGGGAAGTTTTCAAAGAAGAATTTGAAATTCAGTATCATTATTTGAGAATTAAAGAAAATCCATTTTCAGAAAAAAATGATAACTTGCAGTGAGCAAACTTACAAGATACACTAAAGAAAAAATTTCCCAGGAAATATGATAGCTATTAACAAAGGAATGAAGAACATTAGTAATTATCTTTGTTAGTATTAAATACTTTTTTCTACATTTACTTTAATTACACTTTTTCACCTTCTTATGAAGCACTTAACCAGTGTAATAAGTCAAAAAACAAAAGCAAATTTAGAAAACAACCTGTTTCTATTTGAATGTGATATGACCATGTTGTAGAATTCCTAATACATACACAAACAAAACAAAATAAAACCAAACACTTCAACCTAAATATTGGTTTTATCAAGATCACAGTATTTAAGGTTAAAAAAATGTGAAAACTATTCCAAATACTCATGAAAATCAAATGAAAATACTAAAAAATTAAAAACTCAATTCCATTTGCAGTACTGTAAATATTGAGGAATAAATTTGCTAAAAGATGCTCAAAATTCCTATAGTGAACATTTTAAAAAATACTGCTAATATATTAATTAACTGTATGTCTGCTGAGGTATTTAAGGAAAATGTACTTTGAGATATACCAAAAATGAGACACATTAATGATTTGTGGACAAGGAATGAACTGCTATGTGATAGAATGAGTATAATAAAATATTTGTGAAGGTGAAAATCTGTAGTTCTTCTCTGTAAACTTCTTTTCCTCACTCATCACACGGATATTATATCATTTCACATCATAAGAGTCATAAGTTCAGTGCCATAATGCATTTTGAGAAAGAGACCCCATTCACATAACTTTTTTTTTTTTTTTTTTTTTTTTTTTTTAACGTGGGTACTGGGAGTCAAACTCAGGACCTAGCGCTTGCCAGGCAGGCACTTACGCCACTGAGCTATCTCACCAGCCACACATAACTCTTATTATAGCATACTTTTATAATTGTTCTATTTTATTCATACTCGTTGTTAATCTGTGACTGCGCCTAAATTATAAATGAAAAGATTCATAGGAAAATTCATAATACGTGTTTAGAGAGAAAGAAAGTGACAAAGCTTGCATGGTCCCCAGTTCATAACTGGGTCCCCCCTCCAAAAATTAAGAAGGCTAGGATAGTCAATAAATGTAACTTTCAAAATGTCAGAGGGTGGAGCTGGTGAGATGGCTCAGCCGTGTAAGCGCCTGCCTGGTGAGCGCGAGGGCCCAAGTTCAACTCCCGGAACCCACATAAGAAAAAAGGGCCGGTGATATCGCTCAGCGGCATGGGTGCCTGCTGGCACGCAAGGTCCTGAGGTCGACCCCTGGTACCCATAAAAAAATAATAATAATAAATAAAAAATAAAAAGAAGTCAGAGGGTGTAATTGAGAATATCTATATATGCTTCGATAGTATGACATCATTGCCAAATACTAATGTGACTTAGGACTGAAAAAAAGGAACAATATTCAGCACGTGGGTTAGATTTCTACCTTGAATTAATAAGACCCGCACTGCAAAATGACAGATTCTTCGGGGCCAGTGCAACTGTATAAATATCACACGTGAAAGTTTGATATTCAATTTAGGCAGAAGAGCAAGAGTGCACTGTCCACTTAATGCGTTTCAAATTTATGCTACAGTCAACAAAAATTTACCGCCCTTTAATAAGTAGATAAAATGAGATGCATACACAACAGCAGAACTGATTTCCTCTTAAGACCTGTTCTTCCATGAATCTCCAACTCAGTACATAGAAATTCCATTGTAAAATACTTTCATCCTAAAAATATTGGAATTATGTTGATCCCTTCTTTCTTTTATACTATGTTTAATTTATTAGCAAAACGTGAATCTTTTTGGCTCTATACACAAAATATATTGAGAATTAGATGTTTTTTAGGAATCTTCATCTTTTCCTCTCTAGGTCATGGTACACCCATCTCCTCTTGAATACTGGCATATGCTCTCGACACTGTCCAATGCCTCTTCTCCCGTGCTTGTCATTTTTTATTTTTACACCAAATCCGAATTCCTCCAAAATATAATTAATATTAAATAAATTACAATTTCCAAGAGGTTCAGTGGCTTCCTATACTATGAATAAAATGCAAATCAACTCTGACCTGTAAGGCGTTACATGCCTTGGCTCCTGGGATCGCTCCTGTGATCTACTTCTCCTCTTTACCTTACAGCTCTCATCTCAAAAATCTTCATATTGATTTTGTTCCTAATAAAAATGTTCCTTCTCTCTCAGGGTCTTTGTAAATCCTAATGTCACTGACTAGGAAAAATCATCTTAAAGTAAGTCCACCGCTTTTTCTTTCACTTCAGATATTTTTTAAAATATAATTTTATCATAAATAGCTTCCCACACCATTTTACATGAATTAGCTTTCTTTGTCACTCACCAATAAATATTTACAACGTGGCATCCCAGGTGCTTATTTTCTGTGTCTAAGCCTCTACTAGAAAATGTTATGAGATTATGTTGTTCAACTGCCAGACACATGTTAGGCATGCAGTAAATGTATATTCGTCAACTGAGTGAATGTAAACAGAGAAAGAAATCAGTAATTAGAAGAATAATTTAGCTGTATGTAGGATGTGTGAGTAGATTAAACAATGTGAAGAAGTGAAACCAGAAAATAGTGGTAAAAAAAGCAAGATGATTAGTGACCAGAATGTGGCACCAGAATCCTTATATTATAAAGTCCAGGAAGCCCTTTTCTTGAAGGATGGACCTACTGTCTCAGAATGGGACATAAAACAAACAAAAACACACTAGGTTTCTTCTATATTTGATTTCTCCTCCTCTACTCTCCTTTACATCTTTATTTTCCTGATGTATGAAATAGCCAGGAAAGTGGACTGATTTTCTTTTAATATTACTGACTTTATGAACTCTGTATCATTTACGATACAATACAATAAGGGTATAATGATGAATAAGACATAACTCCTGCTTTCAAGTAGTTTACTGATAAAATATAAGCGACGTAGCAAGGGGATAAAATGTAACAGGTCTCTACTGCTTCTAGGGATGCCACACTAGGGGATCACTACACCCCTGACTTCCTAGCCACAGTCCACTTTTCTGTTCAGAATTCATTCTTTGGGTTTAAATACAGACTTTCTAACTTTTTAATTTTTAAATGCAAATGGCCCTGTAGCTTCTTAAAGGATTTTATGATAGGTATTTTGAGTCTTATCACATCTTTCCCAGAAGAAAGGAAAGAAGAACTGCAAAAGAGGGGAGAAGGTGAGATTATAAGAAGGGAAATATGATACAGAAAATTTCTATTAGTTTTAAATTGTCTAGAACACAGACTGACGGCAATGATTATGCCAGGAACACCAAGGAGTAAGTTATGGAACTGTATGGTTTTTAAAATATTAATTGAGATGTCAGTTGAAATATAGTTTTCTAAAATTCTAATTCTCCTTTAACTCTGCATCACTCATTATTAATAATGCGCTCCTGTATATTAATATGTGCCAGAACTCAAATAAGTGCTTTAATTGTTTATGCTATTTTAATCCTCACAATAGCTCCAAGTAGGAACTACTACTTCAGTCCCATTTTCTTTTACAGACGACGGAGTACAGGAACAGATTTGCTCACTAATTTTTCCAAGGTCATCCCACTGATTAAATGGTAAATCTAGGATGAAACCCCACTCAATCTTTAAAGTTCATCCTCTCAACCTGGAGTCAGCATAGCTTCATATATATTTTTTACCTGGTTCTTTAGAGAAAATATTTGTTGATGTCTAATTTAAACTACTATAATATAATTCCTGTCTGATTAGTAAATCCAAACATCTAAAGCATGTGTTCATAGGTAGGTCTACCTGTTCCACTCTTAGAATACTTACATAATTTTTCTAAATATTATATTTAGAATTATGAGTTGATATACTGCTGTCATTTTTATTTCAAATGACTTCACCACTTTTATCAACTAAATTATATAATCATTGTTTAATATAGGTAAATGATTATTTTCCCATAATACAGATAAGAAAAGCCAAGGCAAATAACTGTCAATCTCACAAATTTCACCATGAAGACCTCCAAATTTTGGGTACACCACCAGGAAATCATAAGACTAATGCTATTTAATTATATTACTTAACTCTCTAACAGCTTTAGTAGACTTACTTTTATGCAGTAAATACATTATTTAGAGTTTATCCAGTCCCAAGCACTCTCTTAGGGCCTTCATAAATGTTAATTCATTCTATACTCATAACAAATTGGGGATAAGTGCAATAATTAATGTCATTTAACATTAGTAAATGACAAATTGAGGCAAATATTTTAAATAAAACAGCTACATGGCAATGAATGAAACTCAGATTTAATTTGAGAACTCTATAAAGTCCTTACATTTAAAAATTTAACTCTGTTGACTCCTGTGGTTCTCATATATTTTTTTCTCTGTCTTTTAAAATGTAGGTCTGTATGAGATTGCAACTGTATCACAAAAATTTAGAGGAAGTTTTTGTTAATTATTCACATTTTGATGACTTACAAATTAAAAATGAAAGCAAAAATAACAATAATTTTGAAATAATATAAATTGAAATAAAAGTATAATGGAGATTCCCTGTTGCCTAAAATCAACATTTTACAGTTCACTTTTCAAATTTTTAAACTATTTTTCTAATGTCAAGGAAATAAACTAAAGCCTAATACATGCATTAATTCTGCCTGATTTTGGCTTTTAATTTTATAACAATAGCCTCATTTTTAAGTGGAAAAGTCAAAATCCATTTTAAAAGATTCACATGGTAGGATAACACTTTCCACCCAAATCTGGCCTATGAGTTATTTACAAATAACAATTCCACATGGAAGATTTAAAATCAAGTGTATCTTTCAACATCTTTTGATCCTTCTGCCATGGTGACTTCAACATGGTTCAAATGATAAGCAAAGGCTGTATGTGCTGTCCTTTGAATGTCCATCCCAAATCTCATCTGAAATGATTTTCAAAGTTGTCATGACATTGCTTTATTATTTTCATTCAAGAAATCCTGTTTACTATCAATCAAATCAATGGCTTATATTTGGTTCCAGCAGAAAATGTACTTCCAGATTTGCAAAAACCATTTTTATTCACTATTTTTAAGATAACAAAATTAATGTAATTCAAAATTTGCAGGAGGGGGTGGGGCTTTTAAGAGGTGACTAGGCCTTCATGATGTTTCTGCCTTGATGAATTGATTATTTCAGCTAATGCAAGAGTGAGCTCCTAAGGAAGGATAAATTCAATCCCCATGCTTTCTGCCTTACTCTTCTTCTTGCGTACTCTCTTGTCTTCTGATGCTTTTCCTCAAGACGTAGTAAAGCAAGAAGGCACTCACCAGAGGCAGTTCCTTGATCTTTGATTTCCGTGTCTTCAGAACTACTAGTCAAGTAAACTTCTACTGTCCACAATTTACCCATTCTGTGGTATTCTGAGAGAGCAACAATAAACTGCCAAGATACGCAGTTAAAATAAGAGAAAATCTTTTCTACTTTATCTACAAAATATGAGAATCTATTGCCACTCATTCTCATTGTGAATGTTGGTTTGAATTTTAATTTTTTTTTTCAGTTTGGGAATATCAAACTTCCGGAAAAGCTGTAATAAATCTTTCTGCTTCTGCTTTTTTCTCTGTTCACCTATCTGTGTCTGTGCATTTAATTTTTTTGCGTTATGTTTAGTTCTCGTATCAGGTTAGTGCCTTTCTATCTGGAAGATTTCCTTTTGTATCTTCAATTATATATATATATATATATATATATATTTTTTTTTTTTTTTTTTTTTTTTTGTGGGTACCGGGGGTCGACCTCAGGACCTCGTGCGCCAGCAGGCGCCCATGCCGCTGAGCGATATCACCCGCCCTTTTCTCGTATGTGGGTTCTGGGAGTCGAACTCGGGCCCTCGCACTTGCCAGGCAGGTGCTTACGCCGCTGAGCCATCTCACCGGCCCCTTCAATTATATATTTTTAAAAGTTCAGGCCAATTATTTTGGAGAAAGTTCCTTATTTTGGTATTGTCTGATATTTTTCCATAATTATATTTAAATATGCATCTTTACCATGAATAGTACAAACATGGTCTATATTTTTGTTAGTTCACCTCTTTGGGAGTCACAAGATATAATTCTTTCCATTATAAGGGATGCCAGCTTAATCATAAGATTAAGATCTTGTGTTTCATATTCTCTTGTTTTTCTAATTAATAACTTCCATGGAAATGTTTTGAGACTACAGAGCAATCCCAGTTTTCATCACATTTCTAAACACTAATGTCAGTATTCATCAGTAATTCTTGCCTGTATCCATTGTTATGACGGTGGTTAAAAAATGGTAATTGTTTTTCTCTGACATCATCAAACCTTTTATTCTAAGGGTAGAGTTGTATGGCCAGATTTATTCAGACTCATTTAAGTTTTAGCTTATATTTGTAAAACATATACACACATATATTTTATATTCCTTATTTACTGGGACAAAATTTTGTTCTACTCTACTTCTTTATTTCCTCTGTCCCCTTATTTTTGTGTTACCCATTTCTCCAAAGAGTTCTGATTCTTTTCACTAGACAAGATTATATAGAAACCAACATGTAAGAAATTATATTTGATGGAAAATATAATTTTAACCAAACTCAAAGCAAAATTGTTTTACTGTTTTATCCAAATTATTATTGACAAAGAAAAGGGAAGTTAGACTAATATGCTGTATTAAAGGAAGTATACATCAGCTTTTTTTCTGAACAAATAAATAAATAGTGATGATCTACAAAAAACTGAGCATGAAAAACATCAATCAAATTCTGAAAATTATAGTTGTCCTTGAGAGTTTTCAATGCAGATATTTCTTTTGTATACATGTGAGAGTTGCCTGTATATTAAAGAACTATTCTCTAATATATATTTTAATATTTTATATTAAATGAATCAAGAAGTGATTTCTGTTATATCCTTTGAGAAAAAAACCCTGAGCATTCTAATATATCTTAACATCTAAAATTGCTTCCTGACAGTAGAATAAATACATATTTTCTTATTTATCTTCATTATTTTCTATTCTGAAAATATAAAGTTGTCTCTAATGTTTACATCCTTCAAGTGCTTTGAGCCAATTCTCTCCTGAGTAACTGGTACCATTTTCCCCTACTAAGACTTTTCCTGAAGACATTTTACCAAAAGATATTTTTACATTGCTGCTATATTAAAAGGTTTATATGTATTAACTCAAAAACATGATTGTGCATGTATAAATTTATAATATATATCACTAAATAGACTAGAAATAAATTGTAATTTAATTTATTTAGTCATTTGGATGGATACATTTCATCTCATTTTATGATGGGTTCTTCTGTCATTATGGGTTTGTTATCACCAAAATTTAGCTTTTTCATTCTAAACTTGGGTTGAAGTTGAGTGTGGTCATTTCAGTGCTTAGCATGACCCTACTTTTCTATTATGTCAAGTAAATGATTCCTTACTACATTTATTGTTTTAGTATAATATAATTCAGAAACACAGACAGAAAATCTGAGAGTACTTTTAAAAGAAGTATTCATTAATAAAGATTATAGTTTTTAATGCAAGCATAAATCCCCATGAATGTTTAATATGAATATTACTATTTAGGAATGCAAGTATGCTACAGAATTGACTATCATGCTTTGCAGAATTATAAAATGATCCCTATAACTATGTGCACCTAATGTTACTTTAGTGAGTGTAAGTTACATGGCAAAAAGGCACATGCAACAACTGCACATGCAGTTGAAATTACTGATCAGTTGAGCTTAGGGTAGGGAGCTTGTCAGGATTGGCGTAACCAACTACTTAAAATTAAAAATGGAGGAACTTCTCTCATTGTAAAAACATAAGTCTGAGAGTCTCAAAGTAGAAGGGCAATTCAACCACAGGGATCTGGCCACTGGCCTGGAAGGAGGAAACTGCGATGGAACCCAGTGTAGAAATTTGAGCAGCTGGTGGGAGATAGTTGATATTTCACAAGTGGTGACCTTTTTCCTACAATGGCACTGAAAGAGCTTTGTTGACAAGTTCAGTGATCTCGGAAACATGTTCATTCTCATGGATCATAGAAGCTTAAGACACAAAACTATGAACGTGAGATCTTGAGAAACCAAAAGTGAAAGTGTACCACCTTAGTTTTTGTAAAATTGAAGGAGTCCAGAAAGGCATAAATAGGATTTTTGAACTTGAAGCAGTATATTTTAAAAGCTGTGACAGAATTTTAAATTATTCTAGAACCATATAGGTCTTTCAAGTAAATATAAGGAAAGGCCAAGATACATAAAAATTTCATATGAAAACATATACCAACTGTAGTTAGAATTTCCACCTCACAAGTTCAAGTAATACAGATATTTCAATGTTTTAGAAATCTAATTGTTTAGGGTCAGAAATTTACTGCAGCATATATGTGTTTGCGCTTATGTATCCCAAATAAGGGATGCTTGCCTATATTTGCTGGAGAGTCCCCTACCTCATTAGTCTTGTGGGTAAAGTTTACATACTTCACTTTTAAAAATCTGAAAATAATAGATAACTATGTCTATAACCTTCCTTGAAATTGGGGCACAGAAATCAAACCTGAGATTTTGATATGAGTCTAATGATACAAAAACCTGATGTAAAACTGTTCAGGTGTCAACAGTCAGCAGCATTGGCATTCTTTCTTTCTTTCTTTCTTTTTAGTGTGGGTACCGGGAGTCGACCTCAGGACCTCGTGCTTGCCAGGCAGGCGCTTATGCCACTGAGCTATCTCACCGGCCCAGCAATGGCATTCTTTTTTTTTTTTTTTTTGTGGGTACCGGGCGGTCGACCTTAGGACCTCGCACACCAGGAGGCGCCCGTGCCGCTGAGCGATATCACCGGCCCCTTTTTCGTATGTGGGTTCCGGGAGTCGAACTCGGGCCCTTGCGCTTGCCGAGCAGGTGCTTAAGCCGCTGAGCCATCTCACCGGCCCTCAGCAATGGCATTCTTGAGTAGCAAGTAAAGATGAACTCAGGTATCTGTGAAGAGAGTAAAAGTCATACAGTCTGGCTGACCTATGGTTCTGAGTGACCCAAACGTGAATGAATGTGAAATCAGGAAGGCAGAAAGACTTACACTTATGACATGCTTATACATTTCAAAGTCCTGAGAGTTTCCTTTCATATTGTGTAGAAAAGAGTTAACATGGCAGACCTGAAATTTACCCATAAAAATCTTATTAGGAAAGTTTTCTGTAGTATGCCTTGCCCAAACTTAGGTTTCACGAGTGTTCTTACTACTACCTAACTGAAAGGAATGCCCACTGTGCCAGCACTGGGCACGCGATGTCTGTTTTTGCTAAATTTGTGTTTTGCTTCTGGGAATTTGGAATTTTGATACGTTCTAGGTAGACAATGACCCCAAACCAGTCCCCAAGAAAACTTCTGGATACCAAGTCTCTGAAGAACTTCCCTGGGAAGAAATATGATAAATGTGTTGTTGCATTTTTGTTCTTGGGGTACAGTGACTTCTGTACGACCTCTCCTGGGAAGGGACAGTATAAGGAAACCAGCACATAGATTCTTCCAGAATCTACCCACATCTTTCCCTTACAGTATGTGTATCAATCCTCAGCAAATTGCTATAATAAATCTTATACAGGAGTATATCTGTAAGCTGAGTCCGGTGAATACATCCAGAAAATGCCCTTGATTCAGAAGACACTAACACACACGTACATCTTTTACTTTCCCAACAACTCTCGAAAGCAGATACTCTATTCATTTTAAAAATGAGAAACACACTCCTGATGAAATTGTTGAGGCTACAGTACTATGTCATGGTAGTGAGGATATTTAAAAAATAATTCAAATGTAGAATATACTCAGATTGGAATTTAAAGTATACCTGGTGCCTATCCTTTCCCATTACATAAATGTTTGCCTTCCTATGTAAAACCCTTATCACTCGGTCATGCATCCATTGATCTGTATATATTCCTTCAATAAATATTGATTGAATTTTAAGTCCCTGCTATAATCTGAATTCTGCAAGTTGAAGCTATGTAGTAGTCTGTGTAGGTCAGTCCGTATTTCAATTGTTCTGATTGTTAAGAAAACCATAATGATAAACCACAATTGGCCCTTTTCAGTGTTCACCTCTGTCTCCGTTTTCTCATGTATGACCGTAATTAGTAATTCTTCTCTTCTATGAGTCTGATGTTATGAACCTTCGATGTTTATTTTCAGTTTCAAATATTTGATAAATTTACTTCTGTTTAAAAATTGATATAAATGGTAGGTTTTAATACTTCTAAACCCAAACTATTCCAACATTTTCCTGTAACTCTCACAAGTGTGGCCGTATCAAAATTATTTGGCCAGATAAGTCACTGCCTGAAGAGTATGATCACTTGTTAGTAAGTAAATGTAGTGTTCATTATTCTAAATCTTACAGTGTCAAGAACATCTCTGCATTATAAAACCCCAGTGTTAAGTCTTTTCCTGCCTGTCCTCTAAATAGCAGGCTTCTATACCTATCAGCAATTTTATATCTTGTCTGGTGAAATATTTGTTTAGGTATGTAGCTGATGTTTCAGTTCAAAAAATTCTGAATTATAGAAATTCTTTATATATTTTGAAGATTAACCTCTTATCGGGTATATGTTTGGCAAATAATTCCTCTGTTTTAGTAGACTGCCTTTTTACTCTGTTGTTTATATTCTTGTGCAGAAGCCTTTTTTGATATAATACAGTTCGTTCATACTTTTTATTGCTGTACTTTTTCTCATATGCTTAAAATCATTACAAAATTCTATTTCATGAAGGTTTTCCCTATATTTTCTTTTCTTTATTTTTAAACTTTGGATAATTTACTTTCAACCTGAGCCTGTATGATATTTAATTGACAAAAGTTTATGGTTGGAGGAGAATTAGAGAGATACTTTGTGAAGGATACAAGCTGTCATTTTGACAGGAGGAACAAATTTTAAGGGATGTATTGTACAAAATATTGATGTAGTTAATAGCAAAGGAGTACACAGTTGAAAATTGTTGAGAGTGGATGTGAAATGTTATTACCATAAAAATAAGTATATAAAATATGCATATGTTAATTAGCTTAACTTAGCCCTGTTGCAATTTACACATATTATCAAAATATCATATTTATTTTGCTGTGGTTTCTTTCAGGAGTGTTAATGTCTCAAGCTTGCATTTAAGCTTTAATCTATTTTCAGTCTGTTTTCTCACTTATTGTATAAAAGTCCAATGCATAATTTTTCAGGTTTATTCCAGTTTTCCCAGTACCATTTATTGAAAACTGTCCTTTCCCTATTCGGTATTCTTGGCAGCTTCATCAAATGTAGGTGGCCATAAATATGTAGTTTATTCCTCGGTGATCTATGTTATTCAATCTCCCTAATAATCAGGAACGTTAAAGTCCAAAGTACAGTGAAGCAGACAATATGGCACACCTGTCAGAATGATTATTTTCAAAACATCAAAACAAAATAAGCATTGGTGAGGATGTGCAGAAATTTGAACCCTTGCACTGTTTTGGGGAATGCAGAAGAGTACAGCCGTTATGCAAAACAGTATGAATGTTCCTGAACAATTTTAGAAATAGAATACTGTATGAACTAGCAACCTCATTTCTGAGCATTCGCCTAAAAGATGTGAAATTAGAGTGCTGGGAGGCATCAGTATCCCTAGTTCACTGCAGTACCATTCACAATAGCCAAGAGGCGGGACAACTGTCCTGGACAGAAAAATGGATAAAGAAATCACAGGGTATCCATAAAATGGAATACTATCCAGTCTTAAATGAAGAAGGAAATCTTGCCATATGCAACAAGAAGGATGAGCCTAGAAGATACTAAGGTTAGTGAAATAAACTCACCACAGGTGAGGACCCTTTCCTTGTTTGGGGGCTGTCACCTTTCCCTGTGACCTCCTTCAGTATAAAGAGACTCTCCCATCTTTTTATAGACCCCATCTATCAAATGAAAACTAAAATCTTTACATATTAAAACCTCTCCTCCAAATATAGTTATATTTGGGTTAGAGCTTGCATATCTGTATTTGAGAGTGACACATCTCAGACCATTGCGGTATCTAAGTAGGCAACAATGGATGCATCCTTATCTACGTGACAGCGACACAGAATTTCACTCACATTTAGTTGTCAGTAACCGTGTAATTAATTAGCTGTGTAATTAAACCCACAACAGTATTGCTGAGCCTTTGATATTTGCAGAAATCAGGAGGAAGGCCATAATCTCCACCAAACTAACCAACCAGACTTGATCATATATTAAGTTACCAAGAGTTTAACTGCATTACTTAATACAAATCCAGCTTGGTAAATGTTACTAACATATCATTACCCCTTATATAAAAGTTTGAGCCAGTAAGATTTAATATTAAATCTCTGATTTCATTTATTGGCTTGAAAATAATCTTTTAAAATTCCTGAAATATGTGTGCATTAATTATTAACTAAAATGAGGAATGACTTTATATTTGAACTTGTTACAAAGAGGAAAAAAATCATGCCCGATTCAAAATGTGATGTCTGACTTTGTGGATGAAAGTAGTAATTTCAAGATACAATTAAAATTCACACTTTTTGCAAATTTTGACTTCAATTGAATTAAGCATAACTTTTAATCAAACTGACTTTGGCAAAGTAAGTTTTACTTTATGTTATATTGCTATTACCATGCTTATGTATCTAAGGGTGGAGAGAATAAAGAGCAAAACACTTCTAAAACTTTTGACACTGGATATCATGAGATGTGACATGTATTTAAATGATGAGGTTTAATAAATAGTTCTACAATTAAATTTGCCAGAATTAAATATGAAACAATTCTATGAGAAGTTTCCACTCTTTTTGAGGATTTTAGGCAGGAAAAATAATATGTAAGGTTTAATTTCTGCTGTCAAAATGTAGAGACATTATAGAATAAAAATAACAATGTAATATATAATCAACAAAGTACAATATGGATTGTAACATGTAGAAGTTTTCCTGGAAAATTAATAGTTTTACTTTATGACAAGGCAAATTTGGACAGAAGAGTAAAAAGTGTTGTAGAAAAATAGAAATATTGAAACAAGGAAGAATCCATGAAAAATGGGGTGAGTAGAAGGTTCACAACAGGGTTTAATGAAAATAATATGAGTAGGGTCCAGTGTGATTTTTCTTGTTAGATTTTTCCCTTTTAATCAAGAGATTTTTTTCCTTGTAATCAAGATATTCCATGGTTATTTTGAATAAGCTTTTCAGGTCGATAAGTCTGATCTTCATGAAAATTCCTGTGTCATAAATACATTTCAGCAGTTTTGCCCAGCGTCTGTCCAGGTGGTTGGACCAAGGGTGTATACAAAATCCAGAATTATTTTAAGAACTACAAATTGGGTCTCACAGACAACTCATTAATTTCTCTGTGCTGGTGAAACCAAAAGACATTTAAAATAGGAAAATTTTGGTGGAGTTACAGTTTTCATATGAACAAGGCTCAGCCAACTGTTTTGAGAAAGGCCAAAATTAAAATAGATGTGAAACGTGACACAAGAAGTCTAAAGGATCTCTCAGCACTCGAACATTTTCCGGTCCTTCCTTCCTTCTTTGGTCCCCCTCTCCCTTGCATACCTCTTCTACACCACTTTTTACTGTCCTGCTCAGATTTCCTTATCATTGATGGTGATCTGAAGCTACTAATTTTCCATAAGCTCTCCACAAATTACAGCCCATAATGTACTTAGCCAGAATAGATACCTTCTGCAGTGTGCATCTATCGGGAACTCGGGGATGACGTTGCCAATGTTGCGGCCTTTTTCATTTTAGCAGTGGTGTGTTTTCTTTTATTAAACTAGTGTTAACACAAATCAAATATAATATACTAGTTCCATCAAATACTAGAAGTATAAGTTGAACAGAAGAAATTTATATGCACTTAAAAAACATTAAAATCAATTTGATTGAAAATACCATGCTAGCCATATATGTCAATTAACTGAATTACCTAAATCAATAACAATTGTAGGCAAACTAATAGATTTGAAGGTCTGAATTCTTTAAAAAACATTTTCAGGGTGAAATGTTTCCAGTTCTGCATTACCTTAGTGTTAACTGTCTGTGTACTATTGAGAGGTTGGAAAAAATGACATACAAATAAAAGAGAAAATTACTGTTATAATAGTATAAATGCTTCATAGCAGAGAATAAGTGGTTAAAAATAACCATACAAGGTTTAAAAAATGGTCCTCATTTTTTTTTTCTTTTGTGGGTACCAGGGGTTGACCTCAGGTCCTCACACGCCAGCAGGCACCCGTGCCTCTGAGCGATATCACCAGACCTTTTTTTGTATGTGGGTACCGGGAGTCGAACTCAGGACCTTGCGCTTGCCAGGCAGGCGCTTATGCCGCTGAGCTATCTCACCAACCCCAGTGTCCTCATTTTTAAAATTCATTTTAATGTTTAATTAAGGCCAGTTTTTGGGTGATGGCTGGAACACTAAATAAAATCTAAACTTTATAGGATACTTGGAATGTAACAGGATTGCCAGCATAAGAAAACATGAAATGATTTATGCAGATGAGTATGGTTGCGTATGTTTCCCTTATTTGGGATTCTTATTACAGTACGTTGAGAATGTGGAGGGGATACACAATTCAAACAGGGACAAAATAATAGAGATTAGGAGAGTTGATAGAAACTGTTCTCTTCATCAACTCTCAGTACAGTTGACGATGATAATTGTTTTTCTTTCTAAAATATAATTGGCATTGTCAATGATTTTATAAAGTTTTCACAAGCTTTAGAAATCTCAGTAGGAGAATTGCTATAGAGAATACAGGAGTAAAAACAAAAAAAATAGGTGTTATCAGAGTGCAGAGAAGACGGTGTACATTAGTACTCTTGGGGTCATCCAGAGGACTCTGATAAAGGGCTGCATGTGGAGCTGAGGTAGAGTAGGGTGATGGTTTGCCTAAGAAAGGAAAAGAGTAGCGATGCAAATGTGAACCCAAAATAAAATTTTTCAGATCCCATATTTAATGTTAGGCTATTGTGACCAGAAATATCAGTTTACTTTCAAAACAAAAGCTACTGTAGGATAGCTAGAAATTGCGTTGTTAGTGTTCCAAATGTGTATCAATTCACTTACATTTAGACTTAAATGTTTTCAAAGTTATTAGCTTTTTCTACAAATGAAACATGATGAAACAAAAAATTTACATTGGAATGTAGAGTTGATTACATTTTATAATTTACTTTCAAGTAAATGTCTTTGTCTTAGTTTCTCAGAAAGGACTCACTCATAAAATTTATATAAAATTAGAATCTGTATAAAAATCAAGTTCCAGATTAGTATATATTTAATTAACACAATCTTTTATGAGCCACAGAATCAGAAAACTTCTTACATCCAGCTTCTTTAAGTTTTGATGAAATTATTTTTCTGATATAGATTAAGATAGCCATTTTGTGTGTGTGGGTGTGGGTACCAGGGGTCGACCTCAGGACCTCGCCTGCCAGCTGGCACCCATGCTGCTGAGCGATATCACCGGCCCTTTTATCGTATGTGGGTTCCGGGACTCAAACTCGGGCCCTCGCGCTTGCCAGGCAGGCACTTACGCCACTGAGCCATCTCACCGGCCCTGATATAGATTAAGATAGCCATTTTGTGACAGAAAGTATTTGCAGAAAAATTGAATTTTAAAAGATACATTCTTTTTTTTTTTTTTTTGTGGGTACCAGGGTGTCGACCTCAGGACCCCGCGCGCCAGCAGGCGCCCGTGCCGCTGAGCGACATCACCGGTCCCTTTTTTGTATGTGGGTTCCGGGAGTCGAACTTGGGCCCTTGCGCTTGCCAGGCAAGTGCTTAAGCCACTGAGCCATCTCACCGGCCCTACATTCATCTTAAGTAGACCTCTTTATTTAGCGCACCTTTTTAAATATATCTCAAAATAATATCAGTGTTTCACATACAGTGTAAATATCACTTTTTGTTTCATGTTGGAGTGTGCTTCTTCACTGAGCCTTTACTGGTTTTAGCATTATATTCTCCATTCATTTCATGATAATCCCAAAGGCAAATTAAGAAAGCAAATGAAAGTGGATGTGTTTGGACACTTTTCAGAGTCTCATCCTCATTGTTGCTACATCAATATATTTTATGTGAAAACTGATCATCCAGAGATTATTAACAATTAGCATTTATGGGCATACATAACTGAGGCAGAAGCACAAATAAAATTGCATACTATGATCTCAGCTACACAGAAAATTCATGCAAAATGTTTAATGATATAGTTTTGTTTTTTTTTTTTTTTTTTTTTTTTTTGTATTTTTGAGACAGGGTCTCGCTACACAGTTCAGGCTGGCCTTGAGCTCACTCTGTAGCCCAGGCTGGCCTTGAACTCACAGTGATCTTCCTGCCTCAGCCTCCCAAGTGCTGGCATTACAGGCATGTGCCCCCACTAATGATGTAGTTTTCATTTATATTTTCTATCAAAATAAGGAATATTGTAAGGGTTTATAAGTTAAATATTTTTTAATTTCCATATTGATCTATTCCAACATTAGCTTTGACTAAGATGGAATAAAATGAACTGCATTTATACTCCTACCCTTAACTAATGACCCAGATAGTATGTATGAAACAGCACTTGTTAGTTATTTGTCTCCAGGTGCCACGGAACAGTTAACACAAAGAGAAAACAACCAAACACCAGAGCCATATAATTGCACTGATGTGCTTCCTAAGCCACAGTTCATGGAAGAAAACCCAAATGTAGCCCTGTTTTGAGAAGATGTGATAAGGAATTTGAAGCCAGATAGAATTTGCAGAGCTGAGTATAGGAGAGGAGAGAAACACAGAGAGGGATGACAATTGCATACAGAAGACTAATGAAGATCTGCAGAGTCCCTCAAGTTTTCAGCTCAACACCGATAAAAGGAGTACATAAGCAAAAAACTACCAAATGCTGGAGAAAGATGAGTGGTTTAATCATCTATATGTCACTGTTAAAAACACCTGGTATCAATCAATACATAAAGAGAAAAGATTTATCTTGGCTCATGGTTTTATTGATTTCATCGCAGGATTGGTTGGCCTTCTGACTTTGGTCCTGTGATGAAGCAGCGCATCAGGGCAGGGGATGTGTAGTGGAACAAAGGATTCACTTCATGGCTGAATGTGCAAGAGAGAGGGGATTCCACCATGGTCCCCCAAACCCCCCAGAGTGAACACGCCTGGTTACCTAAAATCTCCCACTAGCCTCCCCCTCTTAAAAATTTTACCACCTCCTAATAGTACCATGTTCTTGCACAAAGCCTTTAACAAATTTCCAGATCTGAACCAAATATGTGTTTGTACATCTGTGTGTGTGTGTGTGTGTGAAAATAAATACGTCAAAACACGAGGTTGTAAGCCTTAAATATATATAGTAAAAGAAGGAAGAAGCAGAATATTTTCAGGGCTCAAACAGAGCTGCCAATTGTTTCTGCTTGTCAAAATAGAAAAAAAAATTATTTGAAACTGAATATTAGATAAAACACTAGAAAAGTTTTGTTTCCTTGGTAGTGTGTAAAAATTAACACTAGACTAACAGATGTCTGAAAGTAAGCTTAAAAGAAAAGTCTGAAAATGTTACACTGTTCCCAGTGAATTAATTGTATCCAAAAACAAAGCCCAGAAATATTTAAAGAACAACAAATAAATAATAAAAAACATGTTACAATGTTACTGTACTTGCTAGCCAAAAAAAAAAAAATTGCCACACATACTAACAAGGAAATATGACATCATTTGCAATCAATATAAAAGATATAGATTAAGAATTATACAGATATTAGAATGAACAGACAAGTATGATGAAAAATTTAGTGTACCTCTTCTCCACATATTCCTCTACATAGAAAAAAAAACCAAGAACATGTTAAAGGGAGAAGTGAAATATATAAAAAGACCCAAATTAAATACCTAGAAAAGAAAAAGAAGGTAATTGAAGATGTAAAGTGCCCTGCATGAAGTTAACAGCAGAATACATGCTTCACAAGTGTGGTTAAAGTTACATCAATAGAAGTCTTCTAAAATGAAACAAATGGAAGAAAAGAAGGAGGGGGAGAAAGAGGGAAAGAGGGACAGGAAAGAAAGAAAAAAAGGAAGGAAAGAAGGAGATAAGGAGGAAGGAAAGAAGGAAGGAAAGAAGGAAGGAAGAGAGGGAGGGAGGGAGGAAGGGAGGAAGGGAGGAAGGGAGGAAGGAAAGAGGGAAGGAAGGAAGGAAGGAAGGAAGGAAGGAAGGAAGGAAGGAAGGAAGGACAGTCACAGGTGAAGAGCATTTCTGTAAATTACACGACAATGTTCTGTCGCTTGCTATACATGCTATTGAGATCCCAAAAGAGAGTAATGGTGAGGCAGGGAAAGTCTTTGATAGCCAAATTTTGTCTAATTTATTGAAAAATATACAAATATACAAGAAACTCAACAAACCTGACCTTAAGTACAAAAACTAATGATGAAAATAACTGTAAGAAAATCAACTTGCTCAAAATCAATTGCTAGAGAAACAATTTTAAAAGGAGCCAGAAGTGACACATTATATAAAGAGGAATAGAGATAATCACAACAGAAGTTTTCTGGTTATAGAAAATTTCAAGCCACAAGACAGCAGAGGAATATATGTAAAGTATTAGAAGTATCAAACTGTCAATTTAGAGTTTTATACCTAGCAAAAATCCTTTGCAAATTATGTACATGTACCAACTCCCAAGGAACGATGTACTGCAAACATGTTCTAATGAAAAAAAAAATAAAAACTGAGAGAAAATAGAAACAAAATAAATACTTATTTTTTTCTGAAATACGACAACTGGTTTATCAATAGCTGACATGCCATCCAAAGATTATGAAGGCATTTCTTCAGGTGGGAAGGAAATGCTCACTGGAAATCTGCATTTAGGCAAATTGTTAGGAAACATTGAAATGGTGAAATGTGGATAAACAAAGTTTTTCTTATTTTTAAAATATCTTTAAAAGATGATTGAGTGTTTTAACAAAATTAACAAACTTTCAGACTACTCTTAGTGCTTTTGCTCAGAAAAGGAGTTAGATGGGTGTTCACATTTCTTGAAATTTCTCAAACCATAAATCAAAAATCTATCAAATACTTTTGTGTAGCATATGCCTCAAAATGATTTTAATTGCTTGGTGAACTAAATACTGTTTGGTATAATTTGATTATTTAGTAACAGAAATATGGAAATTATTTTTCATATGTTTATCATTTATTTGTTTTTTTCATGTTATAATGTTATTGATTGATCTATTTTTTGTCATAAAATGTTTCCAACATTGTGCATTCCAACTATCATAATAATGTCATGTTAAGAATGAAAATTTAGTCAATAGTTACAAATAGACATATAGATAATATAGTCTATTAAAGTATGTCAATCAAGCAGTTTTAAAAGGTGTGTGTTTAGATTAGTCTAATTGATTAATTAATATTCTTGTATCTGTTTCACATAAGGAAAAATACAGGATGATCTAGTGTCTAAGTTAATGTATTTATTTTTTTTTCTGAATTATGATATGGCATCAGGGAGAAAGTCTCAAAATGCACTGATAAAGAATTATGCAATATGAAAGGAAGAATTTAGCCTACTTTTAAGCCTCGTTAAATTTTTCATAAGGCTGTGGGACATAGTTACAGAATGTCCTGCATGGGTGTTTTTTAAAAAAGCTTTTAAAAATATTGAATACTTTCTTTACTGAAAACTGAAATCCTCACAACTCTCTCATTCATGTGGGTGTTTTAAGCACTGTGCACTTAACTCAAGCAATCCAAACAGTATTCCTCAAATCCTATTATACGAATGAACTTTACATAATAAAGAGAGATATTGCAGGGGTATGATTCTAAATGTCTTAACCATAAGGGGCAATTATTTTTATAAAGATGGCCACATATCTCAATGTCCATGATATCAATGTTTTTCATTTTTAATTCAGTAAGGACATGGAGATTGTAGTTTCTTTTAGACATCTACTAAATTACAACTTTTATTCAAAACCATAACATGTGATATATGCATCTTGTTTTGATCTAGCCTCAAATCCTTCCAGACACAAGAACTTTCCTACTGAAACTCTCAGTTGAGCTATGTCATAACTGGCAAATATGCTGCCAATAAAAAACAGCAGCAACCATTTCCCTGTGCACATGTTGAGCATATTGACATTTCCTTTAAATCAGGGGTTGCAAACCAAATATAGTTTTGGTAGTTATTTTAAGACCTTAATTAGCAGAAGCTGGACATACTGAATTTCCAGTCCCTCAGGTTGAAAATTACTGCAGTTTCACCCATTTAAAGCTCTCCCCTTTTTTGCTAATCCACACTTGTCTTCCTCACTAAGATCTCTTTATCTCTAAATTACTCGTCTTGACTTCTGTATACACTAAACCTAGTTAAATACCTGAATCTAGGAAGGAAATCATACTAGTGCAGAGTACTGATACCAAATATACCTTTTCCTAAGAACTAATTCTACATGTGACATTTATTCTTTTCCCCTTTACACTAGACAAGTGGTTTTAGACCATTATGGTCTTTGGACCAGCTGCATCAGTACCGCTTGAGAACGTGTTAGCTTTGTGGGTCTTTAGCTCTGCCACAGATACACAGATTACAACCTGAAGGTGGGTACATAAAGACTGTTTGAATACATATGGAAGTCACTTCTCTAGGCATGTAATATTATTATGTCTTTCACGCTTAACTTCCCTGTTCAACTTTGAAATGAAGAGGCTATCATTTAAATATTTAAACTTTAGCCTGCTTTTCTTGATTCAGTATTCACCATTCTCAGTGTCAAATTCTCAGTGCCATTCTCAGTGACAAATCCTGAATGCTCAAAATTGTGCCACGATACAAGCTTTGGATTATTTAATGGTGGTCAAGAGTTGGTAGTCTATACTATATTGTAAGTTTTTCTTGCTACAGTCATGTGGGCTGTGACAGAGAAAAGAGAAATATAAATAACCAAAAAATATCATACTTAGGTATGCAATGCCAGAATGTCAAACTGAATGTTCATCAAAGTCTGGTTTCCCTACTTAAAATACTTGCATATTCAACTGTACCTTATGAATGTCTTTTCCTAGTTTGCCAACATTTCCTGGGGGTATACTTCCTGCAGCTCCTATTTTGGCCCATGGTGGATTCAGTCAGCAATAGTTCCTGGAGGATTTTACAGTTATCACTGATTTTAATTTTATCATAGAACACAGACTTTCTTATAATCATCAGTTCAAAACTATAACAGGTGAGTTAGAAAATTCTTTTACCAAAGATAATACTGTTCTACATTACTATGATATTACATCATGGAGATAAAATGGCCCCCTCAACTTGTAGGTGCTCTTTCCAGAAACTTGGGACAAGTTTACATTTGACAAAGTTGGTACATGTTTGAGTAAGATATATCATAGATTCTCTTCGCTCCAATATATCCATTCCATTTAATATTCCAGAAATTGGCATCAGCTTTAAATTGAAGATACAACTCAGGAATGAGTTGCTAAATCAAACACCAAATATATGGTGGTTATTGGAAGTCATCTTTTGTCTCGAAATTGAGATATTGTCCTAATTCAATGATTGATTGTGTGACTCCATAAATCCTGAAATTCTTCTATGATACCTGTTTGTCATGAGTACTGGAATCATGCACATAGTTTACTATTGATGGAAAATGATTTTGCTATCCTTATCTTTATTAATATTACTTTATTATCACAGGAGACTCATGGTCAGGAATTTAGAGCTGCAAGTATCTTATTGCACTTCTAGGCACTCTTTATTCAGTAGAAATCATCAAGTCATAATTTATACCTAACACTCTTTGATGGCAGTGTCTCAAAATCCTTTTATTTCTGTTGTCACTAATACTTTACTATTATATCATGATCTCTTCCCAAAACAACCCCCAGCACTCAAATTATAGTTTTAAATATTCAAGCTCAATAAATATTCTGACTATGCCTCCCTCTCCAACACCCTAGAAAACCACTGTTCTCCCTTATAGCAGTAAGCACTAAACTAAAATTTCTTTATCAGCAATTTATTTTCAGGTTTTTTGAAGAGGCAGAAAGAGCACAGAGACAGTGTAATGCACCTAGATTATTCATTTATTTGTCATACAATCAGAAAATATATTCCTATAATTAATTTCCTTGTACTTATGAGACACTAACTGAGAACTAAAGTGACTTTAGTCACCTCAAGTCTAGTTGACATTTAAAAACAACTGAGTTTGTGCTAAAGCATGCATTTTGGACAGTGGTAGGAATCTGGAAATGGGTTCCCTCCCAAATAACCCTGGCATTCAAATCAAAGTATATTCCCTTCTAAGTATACTTCCAGGTTGCGCAGAAAATGGTACATTATTCCTAGGGAAAAAGAAAAGTGTAACATGGAAAGGCATTTTGTTCTTTCTAACTTCTGGAATTTTACTGCCCCTCTGTTTCCAAAGAATGGACTTTCAAGGAAAAAAAAAAAAAATAGAAGAATGAGAAACAAATTACTCAGTTTGTATAACTGAGCTTGATTCTCAAATCTGTATCAGAGCTTCTCATGTTAGAAACATAATCCGAAATAAGAAAAATAATCTGAGTAGAGTTAAATTTAAAAATTCCATTTGATCAAAAAAGGTTCTACAATTGGACAACCTTATGACGGTAACTTGGTTCAAATTTTCCCACCACACTGTACAGTATGTTGTATTTATAGCCAGAGAAAAGAAAGAAACGATCTGATTTTTGGTTACTTGGCTTTTGAATATAAGATCAAATTTGGCAGCTTTCAGCCTCTCATTGGCTGGTGTTTCAGGTACTTTGATTGATTGAAATGCATTTGGCTGGATATAAAGGTGTACTTCTAGATTAAGTAACAATTTGATTACACATCAAGTTAGGGTTCTATTTACTACATACAGAAGCTATTTTAGGCCAAACATTATCATCCAATTATCTTTGGCCAAACTTATCAATATAGGGAGTGGGTAAAGAGAGGAGAGTAAGGGAATTAAAGAAGAAATAAAATGTGTTAGGTAAATGTAACAACTTCCCATGATGAATGTACTCATTATGCAATGAAAACATGTGCTAATAAAAATAAATTTTTAAATTGATAGATAATTGAGGAATATAAGTTAGATTTTATTTTTGAGTTATGATTCTGATTTCTCTCCCCAAGTTTACATTACAGGAATTGATTGGGGGTAAGTAATTCTACAGAGGAAAAGAAGAGCTTTCTCCTGGTGTACCCATGAATCCATTTTCTGTCATAGCTCTTTCAGTGGAGCTAATTTTAGAAAAGGACTGGGCTAGTCTGAGGGGGAGGCCTAATCCAAGTTTGAGCCAGAAATCAGGAGGGTACCCTTTTATTTTAAGACTTAAAACCATATTTGGCTGAGTGAATCTCATAAAGCAGAAAGAAATTTTGTAAGTAGAATACCTTCAAAGATGTCTACATCCAAATCCTTGGAATCTGTAAATGTTACCTTACCTGATAAAAGATCATGCATTGGAGGTAGAATTAAACTGATGATCAACTGACATGAAAATAGGGTGATTATCCTGGATTATCTCTGTTGACTCAGCTTAATCACCAGGGATTTTTAAAAAATGGAAGTAAGGGGAATCAAAGGTAAAAATGGCAGAAAATCCCAACAAGAGGGATTTGATCTGTTATAATTGACTTTGAAGGGGGAGTAAGAGGGCCAGGAGGCAAGGAATGTGGGAAGTTCTTAGAAGCTGGAAAAGACACAATAGTTGAGTTTCCTCTTGAGGCTACAGAAGAGAACATAGCCCTAACAACACCTTAATTTTAGCCAAGCCAGACCTGAATTGAAGTTGTAATATTAAAAAAAAAGCTATTATAACATTTTTATACTTTAACCACAAGCTTGTGACAATCAATTACCAAAGCAATAAAAATTAATACTTCACACCAAACTGTCAGTGACCCTTTCCTTGCAGATCAAACAGTAAAACAAGGAGAAGTATTGGCAAGTGAGTAGGCAGAGAAACAAAGGGCTTTCTCTCTATATCTGCCTCATTCTGAAATAAGTCACCCACCTGCCCTATTCTGAATTAAACAACCCTTTATTAGATGCTTATACTTTCTGCACATGCCTGTTACCCCACTTATTACATGATATTAAAACTGGGGATGTATATGTCTTATTACTAATGAGATATTGGACAATTTAAGGAACAACACTATTATTGCTTTCACTTCTTTAATTGCATTCCTAGGATTTATACACATTTCAATTAAAATCGGTGCACATTTTAAATTTAGCCAACAGTAAATGAGCTCCACCTATGGGTCAGTACTAAAAAGGAGCTAGAAATGAAATTAAAAGCCCCCAGGAATATCACTCCTAAGAGACTAGGTTATACTACAGTCCTTCGTGGCCTTGAACTTTCAGTGGTTAACAGAAAATGTTTATTTCTTACCCGTGATACTTGAGCAGCAGGAGTCAGTTTTGACTGTACTCCATTCATTCACCAAAGCAAAATCAATACTAATTTGGAAATCAAAATTCAGAGGCAGTCTCCTTCTATTGTCTTGTCCATGCCATGACCAATGGGAAAGGAATCATGAAGTAACCCATGAAATAGTTCTAAAAGCTTTCCCTTGCAGGTTACTTTTTACTTTCATCACATATCCTTATTCAGAAAGGATCTAATGGCCACACCTACAGACATTAGTGCAAGAATTATAATTATCTCCTAAAAAGGGGCAGTTAATATTTATCAAAAACAAACAACAAACACTCATGAAGTATATTGTACCACTTATCTTAACCCTAACATCTTTAAAGATCAATTGACCTCCGGCCTTCCTCATGAACAAATAAGACAATTCATATTGATCATGTGATCAACAGTTGGCAGTCTAACCACAAATTGGCTTTCCATTTTTTAATCAAAATAAGGCCATATTTTCTTTACCTTCGTTATTCTAATAACATAAAGTCTAGACACCACCTGGGGGCTCAACAAATGTTTATTTAGTATTTCCTTAAATATTTTGAATTTTTTTCTGAAAATGCTAAGTGAAAATGCTAAGTACAAACCTCCAAAACTCCTGGAGGTATTGGCCTGGAAATGTGTCTATGGTATTTTCATGTTATACAAAAAAAAAAAAAAAAAAGGTATAACTTAAAGCAGATGTCTTTTTCATGAATGTCTTCTACAGTAATAGATGCAAGGCCACAGACAGGTTAATTATGACTAGTAAGCACCAAAGAACTCTGCGAAGGGCAGTAATTTTGAATAGGAGGATAAGGAGGACATTGGATAATAAAAGCATCATAAAATCTTGTACATATTTGGAGGTAGATAAAAGAAACTTCAAAATAAAGGTTCCCTCAACTGAAAATGCTAGTAAGACAGCAAGAATATTTTCACCTTAAACACACACATGCACATGCAAAGAGTAGGAGAAACTTTTAATAGAGAATTTTTTATTACATAGTGTAGTTGAGAATCTGATATTCTCATAAAATAGATAATACATTTTAAAGAAAGCTACAATACAAAGCAATTTTCAAGAATTATAATTCAATAGAATTCCCTGAATATTAAAGCTCTGCTGAATATAATTTCATCTTCTCTATTTCAGAAAGCAATTTAAAATCTTTGAGTGTATTAGAAATGTTTCTTATATTTGTAGCCTATTAAATTTTATTCGGTACTTTCATGTACATTGCCATTTGATTCTCACAACGACCTCATGAAAGGCAGAGCATTATTATGCCCCATTAGCACAACTATGACATATAAGAGGCAATTATTAATAAATATTTGTTGTTTTGATGAATGAATTCTTGCATCAGTTATGAGAAAGGTGAATTTAAAAGAGTTAACTGCCTTACTCAAGGAGACAGACCCTGAGTCAGGGCTTCAGTCTTGAGCAAACCCTCTTTTGCTTCACAGTAAACATGACCTTCCTTGAAACTGAGTTCACCTTGCTCAAATGATACATGGAGACAGAAAAGAGCAAATAATTTATTAAAGTACAAGTTGAACCTAGTCAACTCTCAAAGGTTTATTTTTAAATAAAACTGACCTTTAAGTAAAATAGGTCATTTGCTTTGATACATAATATAGATAGATCCATTCATGCATACATTAAAATATATTTATTTGATAGTCCCAGAACATTTTTTTCTATGCTACAAATGATGCAAGGCAGTGGGGACATAACCTCTGTGCCCCATTTTTGTGTGTTTCATAGGCTGCTTGGAAGTAGCAAAGCCTAACAACCTCAGCTCAGAACAATATTCTCAAATGCACAAAACAATGCATGGAGGAATACAAAGGAAAGCCATGTTTCAGGGTAGCTCTGTCCCTGTTGAAAACCCCTACATGGATAGTTCAATAATAAAGATAAGTATTACTATTATTGATCCCTACTGTGGTACTGTAGTACATTAGTTCAAAGATAAACATGTAAATTTCAATACCAGTAAGGACACACAGACAAGTGTAACACAACTTTATTACAGGTCATGCAAAGACAACAATCATGCATCTTATTTTAAATGCTTCTGGGTGAGCCTGAGTTAATCTTTTAATATATTTTCCATACATCCCCAAACGGTATAAATGTATTTTTTATCATTGTTTACTGGATTTATTGTGATGGTAAAACACACTAATACATGATGAGGAACTTGCACATTTAACATACAGAGCAGACCTTTATAGAATAAGCAAAATTTAAATTGTTGATTTTTTTTTAAAGCAAGACCACAACACATTAAATTCTGTATTATGACATGAAGGGTAGGTCAGTTCAATTAAAGTTCGTAACATTAAGTGAAATTAAGCAGACACACAAACTTAAATATCACACGTTTCTTTATGAGAAACCCAAATTATAAAATAGAGTAAAACAGAGATAAGGAAAGTAGGGAGATAGATCTTTTTCAAATGAGGAGGGGATCAACAATTGCACATAAGGGGATGAGAGGGGAGAGAAAGTGATTGGAAAAAAGGAAGTAAGATGTATTATGTACATGTAACTCCACATAAGGACTGTACACATTATGTATGGCGAACATGTACTAATAAAAATGAAAAAAGAAATATTCTAAAACAGCTAATACATGTGTAAATGTCAAATGTATGGCATAGACAACAGCGTTATTGAAGACTGCAGTCTGAGTAATAACTCTAGTCTATAGTGCTAAAGGCAGACTAACATAATAATAAGTATTTGGGAAAAAAGAGAAGAAGGGAGGACTGAGTGAAGCAAGGGAAAAAAGGCTTTTGAAAAGTATCTAATTTCACACGTTAAGAAAATTACTGATAACAACCATAAGAAGCTTGAAATAAACTCAAAATTCAGTACATGAGTGCTGTTATAATTTTTCCTCAGGCAAGCTCTGCAAAAGAACTCTTTTAGTTTGCAGCACTCACAATGAAAAAGGCATGTGTGGGTTTGTGTCACAGTGAAAGACTCAATAATAGAATTCTTAGTAATTATTTTGATGCAAGTGTTTGATTTCTATTCCAATCAGCTAAAGCCACAAAGGAGAACTTATTGAAAGAATTAAGCTTACCTGATGGAATTCAAAACCCTACACCAGACTGCAGAAGCTTTTGGAAAACAACCAGGATCCAAGGGTCCATGATATAAAGTCTCCACACTGTAACTAGTAAATAAGTACAGACTTTGCACCAGAGAAATATCTGTCAAACTCTTTTTTTGTAAACTATGCTAATTGGCAGTCATTGAAAATATAACATAATTCTTATGAGGCTGTAGTGTATATTCACAACAAAACAAACAAAAGTGACTATGACTTTACCCTAATTTTAGTCAAAGCCCTAGTACAAATCATACAAATCACTTAAAATATGTACCAAAAACTGGAGGATTGCCTATATCCATATGTACATACATATACCTGGCTATATTGATATGTGTATCAGTAGGTTTGTTATGTAAGAGTTTTTATAATACTTTAGAATATTTTCTCTGTTTCTCACACATACTTTCACTTGTACATGCACACAAACATGAACACACTTTTTTTTGTTTTGTTTTGTTTTGTTTTTTTGTGGGTACCGGGGGGTCGACCTCAGGACCTCGCGCGCCAGCAGGCGCCCGTGCCGCTGAGCGATATCACCGGCCCCTTTTTCGTATGTGGGTTCCGGGAGTTGAACTCGGGCCCTTGCGCTTGCCGGGCAGGCGCTTAAGCCGCTGAGCCATCTCACCGGCCCCCATGAACACATTTTTGAAACCTAAATTTCTTGATTTTTTACCACCAGTTATCATCCCTGTCCCAGTTGTATAGATCCTTTTGAATATTATCACTCTATTTATAATATATGCCTGCATTTTTAATATTTTTATTACTAACAAGATAATACACAATATTCCACAAATTGATTTTCAAAATCATTGTATCTTGTACATCTTTTTTAGGACCATATAGCTCAAAATTTTCCTTTTCAAGTCCACTTGATTTAATAATTTTGCCAAATTATTGAAGCATTTTTCTACTCAGTAATATTCAGATTCTCTTCAATGCATTTGCTACTGTATATTAAGTAAACAACCAGACACACACATTTCTCCACACACACATTGCCAACCATATTGGAGGGAAAATGTCTCATTGTTTATTTATTTATATCTCTAACTTTATGCCTAAGTGACGACAGAAGCAGAAAGGGCTTTAGAAATAGTATATATATTGGTTCTTAACTAGCCAACCCCCAACACATCTGTAAAAAGGTTTTGTAGAAACAGGCTGGCAGATTGATTTGAGATGATCTTCAGACCAAATGCTATCTTTCCTCATACTCATTGAATTGTGAATATTTAAATACTTATTTCTACATAATGAAATTAAAATAAAAAGTTTAAAAGGCATAACTGTGTTCATAAGTCAATTAATTTTTTTTTTTTTTTTTTTTTTTTGTCTTTCAGAGACAGGGTCTGATTATGCAGTTCACTATGCACTATAGTCTTGAACTCACTATGTAGCCCAGACTGGTCTCAAACTCACAAAGAACCTCCTGCCTCAGCCTCGTGATTGCTGGAATTACAGGCACACACCACCACTCCTGGCTTCGTATGTCAATTAATTTAATTGAGCAAAATGGTCACTAAGTGGTTCAACAGTTTTTTTTTTTTTTTTTTTTTTTGTGGGTACCGGGGGTCGACCTCAGGACCTCGCGTGCCAGCAGGCACCCGTGCCGCTGAGTGATATCACCGGCCCTTTTGTCGTATGTGGGTTCCGGGAGTCGAACTCGGGCCCTTGCGCTTGCGAGGCAGGCGCTTATGACGCTGAGCCATCTCACCGGCCCTGTTCAACAGTTTATAAACTAACGTTCATTCTCTGCTTTACTTTGTTATTGGCTGGTCACATGCAACTACAATACGTAGAACAAAACATCCTCAAAATATTGATAAGGAAATCAAAATAGTGAAAAAAAGAGAGGAAACCCTATGTGACAAAATATTGTTTTACAGACAAAAAAAGGAAAACGGCCAATTGTACAGATAATATTTTGGCTAACATTTTCTTTATGATTTAACAAATTAGACACTTTGAATCTCCAAATTCATCTATTTATGTAGAAAAGGAAAGCAGTAAACATTTGTGCGTGTCCACATTTTATTTACTAAGAGCCCAATGATAGCTTAGGTATAAAGAGAGGACCAGGAGAGGTTTTCAAATCCACCCTGACCCTGTGTTTTCTGTAGATAACGATCTAATATGTCCCAATTGAAAATACACACAGTGTTCATTATCTGCTTTTCTTCACATTTTCATTGTGTTTCACACATTCTCATTATAGATCTTTCTCTTAGCTTCTCAAAATGTGTGCTTTA
This sequence comes from Erethizon dorsatum, assembly GCA_028451465.1. Lineage (NCBI taxonomy): Eukaryota > Metazoa > Chordata > Mammalia > Rodentia > Erethizontidae > Erethizon > Erethizon dorsatum. Next base: position 17,745,750 of record CM051824.1, read on the forward strand.
AACTTTTTGATCTTTCTTTATGTCAACTTCTTCGCTAGATGTCAACTCTTAACTGCTAGCTTGATCTCCAGGTGTCAGGTGGAATATTCTTCCCCTACCTGTGCTTGAGCCCTTCTCGGTCACCTCGCAGTGGCAATGTTTTGTCGTTTGTTGATCTGCCCCTGTAGTCTCTTCGATTACCTTCCTTCAGAATTTTCCATAGGAGCTTGGTCTGCTTGTTAGAATGATCAGCAAGATCCACTCTTCTAGTTTGATAAAAGTCAAAAGGTCTTGAGCATGTAAGTGTTTAAATATATCCAGTTTAATCGCTGATTAGTAACTGATTTGTTAATGATCACAAAAATGTCATTATTTACTCATCTAATTCCTGAAATGGTGAGACCATATGCTCTTTGCAATGTGCTTTTCTCTCAATTTTATTGACTTGATAAATAACCTTGATATAATGTAATTCACCACTTACAAATTTCTGTCCCTTCTTGAGGATATTCTCTATTTAAGAAACATAGATTTACTATAGGCAATGTGATAGTAAATTTTTTAATAAATATGATCTAGTGCCTTGAACAGCACTGAAATTGAAGATAAATGGCTTGTGCTATCATAAATGTGAAGGCAGTAATATTGGGAAAGTGACTGCTTTGGCTTTTTGTCATCCCCTTTGACTGATGTTGGCATGGACTAGACCTTTTCCTCTCTAACTTCACCTTTTAAGGACAAAAAAAATCACTTGAGTTATTTCATCCATTATCCAATATTTAACTTTAACTGTTTCATTCATATTTTCATCTGATATATTTATTTTGTTCTGAAGGTGTTATATTATAGATATTCTTATAGATACATAAGAATAACACAGATACTTTCGCTGGATAATTTCATCATTTTTAGTGATTCCTATTTTTGCCTGCATTCCTCTCACTCTTATCTGGCCTTACCACTTTCTGTGGTATGAGATTGCTTTTCTATCTTACTTCCTAATAACAGTTTTCTCAAAAAAAGATGGACAATGCTTACTTTCCAGTTCACATACAGTGACGTATGTGAAATCACTCTCCTACCACAGTATCATCTTTAGACTTTGGGAAAATCCCCTGACTCCCCTCCCCTGGCCCGTGTAACTGCACATATCACATGACAACTCACATAGACTTTTGTGTATCCATCTTGCTGGGAAAGAATGAGTCACAAAGAGTATCAAAAAGATTGTAAGGATTTGGAGGGTATTTCTGAAAAGAAACTCCAAGAAATAATGTACTATGCTGGGGCAGAGTAACCACAGGAAAAGAAAACTAAGTTGAAAATAGTCAAGACTCACATGCCCAGGTACAGAGATTGGTATGTTAGTAAAAGAGTAATATTACCAGTAAGAACACGTTGTCTACACCCATGGGGTCTGGGTAAAATTTTAGTTTGGATTAACCATTTAACCTCAGATAAATTATTTATTGTTTAATACGTGGATGATCTTTTCTCACTAGTAAGCAGATTAAAGGTAGGACCTACCCAGAGAGATTTTTTGTGTGTGTGTGGGTACCAGGGGTCGACCTCAGGACCTCGTGTGCCAGCAGGCGCCCGTGCCGCTGAGCGATATCACCGGCCCTTTTTTCATATGTGGGTTGCAGGAGTCGAACTCGGGCCCTCACACTTGCCAGGCAGGCGCTTACACTGCTGAGCCATCTCACCGGCCCCCAGGGAGATTTTTTGAGGAGTAATTATCTAATATTTCATTCAATTAAAACAGGGTCTAACATACAATGAGCATTCTATAAGTATCAGAATATAATTCATGTTGACCTGGTTATGAATTTGTGTAGTACTCTGCTTATTGTGTGATATTTACTCTTTAGAACATTATTTCTCAAGACATACTATCTGTAACAGAACCTCTTGCAAGCAAAGTCCACACCTCTGCACCTACTAGGTGTCTATGATGCATGCTGAAGTTCAAGACAATGACCAGAAATCAGTTAGGGTGACAGTGGTCTCAGTGAAGGTTATGCTATATAAAAAGTGTGACATTTATATGAAGTGGCTAGCAGTTAAAACTTTTTGCAGTCAATAGAAGAATGACTTGTGTCTGCATTGACTTTCCTCCAATATTGATGTTCTTAATTGGATTTACCACATACAAATGCAAGTGTGGAGTGCACAGAACATTTTCTCTGCCCGTTTTGTTTCTGAATGTCATATGGGAGGACACCTCTCTCTCTCACACATGCACACACACGCACGCGCGTGCACACACACACACACACACATATCACTTCCAAAAAGACTGACAGGAGAAGGAATCTGCTGAATTCATTTCTGATCTGGAATAATAGGGTTTTTCTCACAGGATGATACAAATATTTTCATCATGGTTCAAGGTTAGCCAGTCCCTCCAAATTTTTGGAAACCTCTACCATTCAGCCTTTTAAAGATACAACAAGAGATTAAAGGAAAACAGATATAAATGTTTATTGCAACATGTTCTCAATACTTTGAAAAATAGAGACACTTTGACACTTAGAAAATAAACATTTTACTTCTTTTCTAGTTTATAAAATTCAGTTAACAAAATACAAGCCTTTATAATATTTCTGGATATTTATTTTTCAACAATCTGTCTCACAGTTTTGTCGAGGTAAGACAAATGATATTTCATTAAGTGGAACTTTGACTAAGTATCAGTAAGAGATCATTTGGCAGGCTGACATTCCAAAACCCAGTGTAGGGCTGTCTTAATTTGTAGAAAATATTTTCCCAGAAACAAATATCCACCCTCACATGATGAAGCAATATTTCTGGAAAGTCCTTTGTAACTTTTAAACTGTTACAATTGCATGAGAATATGCATTTCATTAGATTAAGGAATAATGAGGTGATACCAGGCCAGAGTTTCAGATAAGCAATAGATAAAATTGGAAAAGAAAGCCAGGAAAAGAGAATAAGATTGCATCAGTTACAGAACTGAACCATTGTTTTCACAGAAGTTGCATTTATTTCTTTTTACTTTGTCAAAAGTTTACAAGTGGTGAATACATAGGCAAAGTTTTAGAACTAATTTTTCCTAACAAACTATAGAACACAATTGTAACTATCAATCAGAAAACTCAAAAGTTGTGTGTGTGTGTGTGTGTTGAGGCTTGAACCCAGAGCCTTACCCATCCTAATCAAGTGCTCTACCCTTCAGCTATCCTTACAGGACTGGAAACCAAAACATTTTTGAGTAAGAGCTGAATTTCATTTGCGCAAATACAGAGTAGAGAAGTTCAACTATGATGTGAGGGAAGAGATATTTGTCTTTCTGAAAGCAAAGAAATGATTGCAATGTAAGGAATACAGCTTAATGATGGCATTAATTGTAAAATATAACTTTCAGCAAGCCATTTTTCTTTCTCATTTAAGTTGCATCAAGTTATCTCCCTTCTAGAATGGAGACAAGATCTTTTGGTTATTTTTCTGATGGGAAAATTTTCATATATGACAGGCATCAATTTCTCACATGGTTATAAAAACTTTAGATACAAGTGATTTAAATATGACAATATTAGAGATAGATATTAATATCATAGTAATAATTTTCCATTCCTTTGATAAAGGCTTGATGGTAAGTAAAAGCTTGAAGCACTGACTGAAAAGACAAAATGAAAGAGAAGAAATTGTGTGGTTTGAATGTTTGTCCCCTTGAATGGAAATGCAATCCCCACAGTCATATACTACTGGTATTTTGTGGCCCAATATTTGAAAAGTGATTGCATCATAAGCCCTGTGCTCATATAAGGTAACATTTAAAATTCTGGGAATTAGGACTTTGGCATATCACACAACCCACTATTCTACCATACTGAATAATAAATCAACCCCTTCAACAAATCAAACTTTATATTTTTATAAAACTGATTTTTCCTGCTCCAAAGAAAAAAAAACACTTTTAATGATCGTTGGAGTCTATATTTAATTTACAGTAAATTTTTACGAAGTGGGAATTACAGCTGGGCATGGCTGTGTACATGTTATCCCAGTACTCGGGAGGCTGAGACAAGAGGATCGCCAGGAGTTCAAGGTCAGCCTGGACTACATAGTGAGACCTTGTCTCAAAAACAAACAAACAAACAAACAAAAAAGTGGGAATTACAATGGTAGTGTGTTACAGTTTGTGTCTAGGTGTCCCCCTAAAGCCCCATGCGGTCATGGGGGCAGGCTTTTCAGAGGCGGCTGAATCTAGGATTTGTGACTGATTCATTGTCCAATGCTGGGATTATGGGTGAGTGCTGCAGCCTCCTTAGGGCACGTAGCCTGCATACAATATAAGGGACAGAAAGAGGCCTGCTCTCCCCTCTCTTCTCTCTTGTGGCTTTTGGTATCTTCCGCTCCAATGAACTGTTACCCCTCTACCACGCCACCCTGCCTTAGAGCCAGCCAATTACGGACTGAAACCTCTACACATTGAGGGGCCGGTGAGATGGCTCAGTGGCTTAAGCGCCTGCCCGGCAAGTGCGAGGGCCCGAGTTCGACTCCCGGATCCCACATACAAAAAAGGGGCCGGTGATATCGCTCAGTGACACGGGCGCCTGCTGGCGTGTGAGGTCCTGAGGTCGTCCCCCCGGTACCCACAAAAAAAAAAAAAAAAAAAAAAAAAAAAAAAAAAACCTCTACACATTGTGAGCTAAATAAACCTTTCCTCCTTTAACTTTGGGTGTTGGGTATTTTGTCTCAGCCATGAGAAAAATAGCTAACACATAGTGGAAGATAGTAGAAAATATGTTATATGTAATATTTCCACAAACATGGAAATCTTAGTAGAAGAGTGCTTCATTTTCAGGTTGCTTGTGACTGTTAATCATGGTATGTTAACTAGAATGAATTAAGAGCTGACTAGAAGATAGTAAAGCTCAGTTCTGGGGTGATTGTGGATGACTGACATGTAGGCCAGCAACCTGAGAGGGGAATACCCAACCAGGTTGTGAATGACACCAACCAATAGGCATGTAACCTGGGCACAATAAAAAGAGAAAAGAAAATGTTCACTTTTGTTGTTGTTGTTGTTACTGTTTTGTTTTGTTACTGTTGGTTTTGTTTTGCTTTTTTATTAGTACAAGTTTGCAGTATACATTGATATATTTATTGCGGAAGGTTGGTACACGTACATATGATATCTGAATCTTTTTTACTTTACCTATCATTCCCTCCCTTCTCTGACCAACCCTACATCCCCTTCCCATCTCCAAAAGTTCTACCTCCCTGTTTCCTATCATCTATCACATGTTCCCATTTCTGAGGAGCTTCGGTTTTCTCCATCCCCTATAGATATTGATCTCCAGTTTCTTCAAACTTCAAAATGAGGCTCTCACCAGAGAACCTCCAGATAGCTTTCAGGTCTTTGACATTGAGCTACGGCTGCATTCTTGATCCTTCATGCTCTGTCGCTTTCATCTAATGGCACACTGAGAGGCTAGTGGATTCCCTGGTTCTCCTGCATACAGATGCCCAAGATGGACTCTTCTACCTCTGATTTTGTAAGCCTACCAGGCATATTCCCTTGTATAATTATACATATATTTCCTATCAATTATGTTTGTCTAGAGAACCCTAAGATATTGCTTATCCAATGGCCTCAGTTATAATGAATTATTCTGCTCCCATATGTTATTCTAGGTGTTACTTATGTGGAAGCCACATGTAAATAAAAGTAAAGTTCCTGACTGTTGATATCTTTATGGTGATCTTGGATGCAAAGTAGTGAAGTAGAAGGCAAAGCCTAGCATTTAGGAATAAGAGTTTAGTCATCTGAAAGGACTGCTGTAGGCCAATCATCATATAAGAAGTAAGTAGGCTAGACTGTTTCTAGAGTTGAGCGACTTTACATGATCATGTGTAATACTTCTAATTATAGTATTTGAGTTGTCTAAGGAGTTAGTTTTCTTTCTTTCTTTTTTTTTGTGGGTACCAGGGGTTGACCTCAGGACCTCACGCGCCAGCAGGCGCACATGCCACTGAGCTATATCACTGGCCCTTTTTTCGTATGTGGGTACTAGGAGTCGAACTCGGGCCCTCGTGCTTGCCAGGCAGGCGCTTACACTGCTGAGCCACCTCACCGGCCCCCTAGGAGGTAGTTTTCTAAGACTGGGTGTTTATAATATTTTGTCAGCAGCTACTTTTTAATTTAGGATCACATATTTTCATCAAAGTGAGTTTAATCAATCATTACATATCATAATTCTCTCTAGTCCTATTTTACAGAAAAATCTTCCAGATTTGGATTATAACCACTAAATTAAGTCTCTTTGTGATATTACAATTAAAATTTCAAATTAATGAAATGTAAATGTCTGCACCAAAATAGAATTAAGTCAAATTTAATATTTAAAATATTATAAATGTTTCATCTCATTTATGAGTTAAGAAGGACCTCACACTGCTTTTCTTCCAGCATTAAATCAGTAAAGCATAGCCAGTATGAATATTTCGTGGTTTTAAGAGAGAAAGAAACAATTTAATGACTGTGCTCCTTGAATTATAAGTATCCATTTATTAAATTAGAACTAGGATAAAATAAAGGTTTTGTAATCATTTGCTTCATTTAAAACATTCTATTGTCAGTTCAAAAGACTTTTAATTTTACATTTCTCTTGGCAGCTCAGTTTAAGTGGACACATGGTATACACTGTTATTATGCTACCAGCACAGTTGCACTTTAATCTTTTCAATAAACTTTTGTTATGTGTCAGAACAACACTGATGTTGAAAATATAAAGTACTCAGTTTATATACATAAATTCAACAAATAAATGAAAAATCATTAATGCAGAAAGTGTTTCTTTAATTCCCAGCAAGTATTATCAATTGTAATGCTCTTTAAATATGCTGACCCTCTTAAATATAAGAAGTATAGGGCCGGTGAGATGGCTCAGCAGCGTAAGCGCCTGCCTGGCAAGCGCGAGGGCCTGAGTTCGACTCCTGGAACCCACATACAAAAAAAGGGGCTGGTGATATTGCTCAGCGGCACGGGCGCCTGCTGGCGCACGAGGTCCTGAGGTTGACCCCTGGTACCCACAAAAAAAAAAAAAAAAAAGAGAAGTATAATGGAGGGAGGAAATAGAACAAACAAAAAATTTGATTACAATTTGAATTTTCCTAATCATTAGCTATCACTTTCTGGTATGTGAAACATACAAGGTTGTTTCAAGGAAAAATTTTGGTTTGGCGTTAGAAGGATTGAGTCTTAAGTAAAGTAAGGTCTCTTGCTATGTGAGTTTATGTGGGACTTGAAGTATTTCCAACCAGATAGTTCTTTATATAAATGAAAGATGTTACATGAAGTCAAGTTTATAACCCTTTCCATATATCAAAATGTTGTCATTTTATTTTTGAGCATGAAAAATTCTTCTTGTCCTATGCTCAGAATATGCTCTAGAGACATAATTGTTTAAACTTTCAAATCAAAAGAATTTCAAACTGAGAGATTCTGACAAATAAACAGGCTTGCATGCAAATAAATGTAGTTCATTATTTCCCTTCTATTGATAGTTTTATTAGGAGACAAAGAATAAAACTTTATTGACTGATAGTAAGAAAAAAACTGTGATTTCATCAGAATGTAAGCCTTGTTCAAGGAGGGATCCTGGATTCTATTTTTCTTTTTCACATTCTATAATTGTTTCCATACTATATTTACTTATTGCTTTTGTTAACTTTTGCTACCTAATTCAACATTCCCCTCTCCACTTATTATTTCCTGTAACCTTACTACTTGACACACTTTTAAATTCTTCTGTTCACATTTTCACCCCAGATTTTTATATCTGGTCTCCTCATAAAATGGAGGCTGTGCAACAAAGCTGAGTATCTCTGGAAAAAGATATTCTTATATTCCAGGAAAGCCACACTTCTTTGTGCCTAGTCCTGCAACTTGACTAGATAATTCATGTTTGTGTGAATTCTTTTCAAAGGACAAGTATAGATCATCTTTAGTAACTATTGTAACTTTATATGTAAATATTTTGCTATTGGAATCAAAGTCTACGCCAGTATTTAATTCCTGTGATCTGTAAGATGTTGCCCACAATTGACATCCTTCACATACTTGGTGACCAACTATGTCTTAGCCTAAAAATTCTAACAATTAATGTTTTTACTCTGATACCTTATTATAGCTTATTAGCTGGTGGAGCAAGAATCCCAATAAACTGGCTGAAGTAAAAAATTAAAACAGTAAATACATCTGAGAAGATGATTTTCCTCTTTTTAAAAATAATATACAAATTATCCTATTACTATATTAAAATTGATTAAAATAAACATATACCTCTCAAATTCATTGTTCTATCCATTGAAGTGGGTCCACTTTTAATTCTTTGGAATGTGCCACATTATATATGTGATCTGGTATGGTCCTTAAAGACATTCTCACTTCACTTCCCAGGTCCACCAAAATCTGGTTGATGGTTCAGTGTGTATGTCAGCAAATATTTAAAGAACATACATGTTTTATTTTCAGTAAATTTTTCATTTGTCCAAAGTCAAATCCCTTCTTTGATTCATATTTATTAACTATGCCCATTGTATTACCTGTATTTTTAATAATATAAAACAGTAAAGAAATAAGTAAAGAAAGAGGGACTATATATTACTTTGGGCTCAATTTTAGTGTAGCAAAAGAAGTACTAAATTTGGAATATTATAAGAAAGTACCCAGGAAGTATTTATCACTTTGGTATCTAAACAACAAGAGTTTTTTTTAATGCTCACTTAGATTTTAATGATTATAGAATAATGTGCCAGATGGACAGAATGTTATTTTGAAAAGAACAACCAATACTTTTGACATCAGAGAAAATTTAGTTTCTCTGATTTCTCATCACTTTTGGATTTAAACGTTTTATTGTGGGGACCCTGAAGCCCTCCGTCTGAGAAAATAAGTGGTTATCCATGCCACCCAGCTTCTCCTGCAATGAGTTTATCACATTTGACAGATACGAGGAAATAGTTGTGGGATGACCATTTACAAGAAGGGGAAGATGCAGAAACTGACACGAAAAGGAGCTCATTGGTGATGTAGTCTCAGTGAAGCTCCGACGGTGATCTCTCAAGTTGGATCTCCATAGTTTGTGATGCTGAAAACTTCATTCTGACTTTGGCATGAGGGACTTCATGTCACCAAGTTACTAGATGTGGGGTGCCAGGGAACATGCTTTAACCTGTAAACAGCCTCTCATTTAAGCTAAAAAGATGCAGCAGAACATTGGTAGTTAACAAGTGACAGCCAGTAGAAAACCCAGCATCACTTCAGGGCATCTACTAACAAGGTCTTAGCAAAGTGGGATGACGACATCTGCAGGAACCATTGTCGTCCCTTTCATTTGTAGGTGAAGCCTGAATATCTCTAATAAATATTCCTTCTCACTATATTTCCCCCGTGAAATATAGCTGCCAAGATAGCACCCATGAAGGCCTTTATATTTCTGTATATATGACAGAACACCCTATAAGATTCACTTGATGACATGAAGACAGAGGGTAAGAGAGACGGCCTTCATGAACAAATAGTTACCCAAGTTTAGCAAGAGTTGTGGGAATAATTTCTGTAAATCTGAATAAACACACTTTCATATGCTTTAGGAGTCAATATGAACAACGTCAAATTTAAAATAAATGAACTTATACCTTCTTCAATACATGCTGTTATTATGTATCAACTTTATTATTTTTACAAATAATGTATGATTTTGAAAACCAAATATGGGAGGGTGTATTTAACCTACATACTTAAATTCAGAATTATTAAGCTTAATTTTTTTTTTGTGGTACCGGGGGTTGACCTCAGGACCTCACGCGCCAGCAGGCACCTGTGCCACTGAGCGATATCACTGGCCATTTTTTCGTATGTGGGTACTGGGAGTCGAACTCACGACCTCGCACTTGCCAGGCAGGTGCTTATGCCACTGAGATATCTCACTGGCCCTAAGCTTAATTTTTATTTATATTTAGAAAGGATCTAATGAAGCATTTATGGATGGGAAACTTACAGCCAACTCACCAAACTTACAAATTTTATAGACAGATTGTAGCTTTCATATATATTTTGATCTACTCTCAATAAAAAGTTGCAACAGAAAGAATGCATGGTGTTAATATATGTGTATCATACTTTATCTCTAATAAACTAATATGTGTTCAGTTAGACAATAGAATAGCTACTAATATAATATTTTCTTGATTCATATAATCTTCTTTGATTCATTGTTAAAAATCTGTGAGATAATGGAAAAATTCTGAAAAAGAACTGCAGGTTGAACTGTAATGATAATAGATTTGTGGAGATTCTTTTCAGACAAAATTTTTCACCTTTTGAGCAAATACTTTATAAGTACTTAATAATCCTTGATCAGGTAACTTCACTAAAGAAATATAAATTCCAAGTTCATCTGCTGTAGCATAACACAGGTCCTGTTTATTTACATGTTCATGTTAGCTATACTTGTTATTTACAATCTAAACACACATATCTTCATTCTCCCAAAGAAACTACTCAAGCTTAAATACCAGATATGTTGTCTTGGATCATTTAGGTTCCTGAAACAAAACAGCTTGGACTAGGTGGCTTATAAATAACAGAAATTTCTTTTCCAAAGTTTTGGAAATGTAATTAAGACTAAGCGCTAGCAGATTTGGTGTCTAGTGAGGGCTGATTCCTCATAGATAGCTGTCTCACCCCAAGCTCACATTGCAAAAAGAACAAAGTATCTCCTTCAGGCCCCATTTATATGGCTACTGGTGCCATTTACAGGAGCTCTAGTCCCATGATTTAACCACTTCCCCAGACCTCCTAATATTATCAAATAAAAGGTGAAGATTTCAGTCACATGAGTTTCTGAGGGAGGAATAATATATTGACTACATCATGTACATACTTTTTAAAAAATCAATGTTTAGAGTTTCTACCAGTAGAGTGGAAAGTCCCTAGAAATATATACAAATCTAGGAGCTGTGCCCCTAGGGACAATGCAGAGGAACCCCTGCAGACAACAATGTCATGTGTTGGTTCCAAACCAACACTGTGTCCATGGTTTCCATGCTTTAGCCCAACCACCAGCTGCAAACTCCAAGCCAAAGAGGTAAGATAAGCCTGGAGGGTCTGAAGATCCAGGGGAAAATCACAGGCATGGTCACTGATGCTAGCTCCAAGAAAAGACCAGAGCTACTATAAACTACAAAATTAGTGTGGCATTTTACTCTGAAAGTGACTTCTTCATAGCAGATTGGGGAAGAAGAAGAAACCCAGTGAAGCACCCACAATACTGTCAGAGATTGTTTAATAAGTCACCATTTTGCATAGGAGTTAATTGTTTAAAACAGCCATAGAACAACTCCATTTCAGGGTTTATAGCATTATCCTCCCAGAGGTACTGTGTGAGAGAGAGGCATGGAAAGCATGTGGTCGAAATACAGAACCCCTCTAAAGTTTAAACTCAGGCAGAGAATGACATGACATCCACTCTCTTTGGTGAGAAACGAGACATGGTGAGTGTGGCTTTCGGAGATGGCTGAATCTCCAAGTGTTGACATTAAATCCAGCACTCTACCGGAACCTCTGGCTCACTGCTTGTATCCAGCAGAGACCACTGGTCTGATTGCTGTCTACACTGCCCAACATGAGGAAGGACAGCCTTTGCCTCAATGGTTGACACAATCTGGGGTGTGTGGACAGATGGGCCTCTGGAATGGGGGAGGCATCTCACAAATCCACAGTCCATAATGCTAAGTGGAGAAATTGTGGCTTGTTAGATTCCAAGCCTGTACATCCTGAAAAGAAACTGCTCACTCAAAAATACAGATTTTTTTTTTTACTCTTTTTGTTTTTTATCTTTTCCCATCATGAGTATTTTGGAGTTTGGGCTTTTTATCCTATTTTTTCTCTTTTTGTTCCCCTCTATTTTCTTCTTTTATTTATTTGTTTTCTTCATTTCCCTCTGCATTTTTCTTCTTATTCTTGTTTGTTATTTTATTTTCTTCTAATAATATTAATTAATATCTAATAATTTTGATTCCCTTTTGCTCTTCACTAGCATCCTATATCTTACATTTCTCTACTTCTTATCTGTCATTGATTATTTTTTCAAATTTTACTTTTTTCATTCTTTGGTTCCATACACATTCTATCTTTACATAACCATTAAGCTTTATGAACTTTAGTTATCCCCATGCTATTACTATTGAATACTGTTCCATTATTAGTGAATGTATAGTTGTTGTATTTAGTAGAAAATTACAGGGCCAGTGATATAGCTCAGCGGCATAAGCGCCTGCCTGCCAAGGGTGAGGTCTTGAGTTCGACTCCCAGTACCCACATATAAAAAAAAAAAGAAAAGAAAAGGATAGAAATTTACATAAAATATAACATAAACATAAACATAAACACCACTTTACTGGGAAACCTAAATACCCTACTGTCGCTAAATGATAGACAAACTAGATTAAAAAGAATTTTAAAGAAATAGTAGAGTGGAACCCAACATTTGAGCAAATGGACTTCATAGATATCTACAGAGTATTCCAGCCAACAAAAACAGAATACATATTCATTTCAGCAACACACCATATATTCTTCAAAATAGACCACACTAGCCCATAAAGCATGCTTATGTAAAGGCAAAGAATAAAAATAATCCCATGCACATTATCAGATCATGGTGTGATGAAACTAAAAATCAATGACAAAGAAACCACAGAAATTATGCAAACACATGTAAATTAAACAATGCATTCTTGAATAACTAATGCATAAAAGAAAAAATCAAGGATAAAATTACACAGTTCCTAGAATCAAATAATTCAAGTACAACATGCCAGAATTTATGGGACAAAAGGAAAGCAGTCCTAAGAGAGAAGATTACAGCCATGAATATGTACATTAGAAAAACAGAATAAGCTGAAATAAAAAACCTAATCATACACCTTAAGATTCTAGAAAAAAAAGAACATTTCAAATCCAAAGCTAGTAAAAAATGGACACTATAAAGAACACAGCAGAAACTAGTGAACTTGAGACTAATAAATTGATACGAAGAATCAATGATTCAAAGAGCTGGTTCTTTGAAAGCATAAACGATATAGACACAGCCTTAGCCAATCTTACCAGGAGAAGGAAAGAAAAGACCCAAGTCAATGCAACTCGTATTGAAAAAGGTGAAATCACAACAACAATTCAGATTATAAGCAACTATTTTGAATCCCTATTCTGCAATAAATTGGAGAATTCAGAAGAACTGGATAGATTTCTAAATACATATGACTTAAAGGACTGAACAAAGAAGATATAAAAGCCCTGGCTAATCCAATAACAGGGAATGAAACTGAAACCAAAAAAAAAAAAAAAAATTACCAAAAAGAAAAGCCCAAGTCCCAATGGAGTCAATGCTAAATTGTATAAGATCTTAAGGGAAGATCTAATGCCAATAATCCGCAAACTCTTTAATGAATTTGAAAGGGAAGGAGTACTCTCAAAGTCATTCCTGGAAGCTGGAATTACCTCCGTTCCATATGAAGACAAAGGTACACCACCAACAACAAAAGGGAAACATAGGCCAAAGCTAGAAACAGCATGGTACTGGCATAAAAACAGACTTGTGGTCAATGAAACAGAATACAGGATAAAGATCTGAACATATTCAGCCACCTGATTTTTGAAAAGGGGCCTAAAACACATACTTGATTTGTTTTGTTTTTTTTGTGGGTACCGGGGGGTCGACCTCAGGACCTCGCGCGCCAACAGGCACCCATGCCGCTGAGCGATATCACCAGTCCCTTTTTGGTATGTGGGATCCGGGAGTCGAACTCGGGCCCTCACGCTTGCAAGGCAGGCGCTTACGCCGCTGAGCCATCTCACCGGCCCTAAAACACATACTTGAGGAAAGATAGCCTCTTTAACAAATGGTGCTGGGAAAACTGGCTACTCACATGCAGAAGACTGAATCTAGACCCACATCTCTCACAATATACTAAACTAAAAAGAAAATGGATCAAATATCTAAATGTTAAAACAGCAACAATGTGGTAGAAGATATTATAGGAATATTCTTGAAGAGGTAGGTGTAGGCAAGAGTTTTCTGAATAAATGATAAAATATCAAATTCGAAAACCTCTGCATAGTGATGGAGCCAATCAATAGAATGAAGAAACAACTTTAAGAATGGGAAAAAAAATTTTGCCAGCTCTTTCTCAGACAGAGGACTCATATATAAAATATATGAAAAACTCAAAAAAATTAAACCTCCCAAAATAAAAGACACTTGTTGGGAGAAGTAGAAGCCAATAAATGTATAAGAAAGATTCCACATTTCTGGATGATAGAAAAATGCAAATCAAGACCATACTGAGAATGCCTCTTACTCTAGAAAAAATGGCAGTAGTCAGGAAATGAAATAATAAAAAATGCTGGCTAGGCTGCCCTGAAAAAAGAAGTATTTCTACATTGTTTTTGGGAATGTATGGTAGTACAAACACTATAGAAACTGGTATGGAGATTCCTCAAAAACTACAAGTAGAAATTCTATTTTGCCCAGCTAGCCCCCTTCTAGGTATCTTCCCAAAAGTGTTAAAACATCATATTACAGTGATACATGGATCCCCAGGATTTTAGCAGCACAATTTGTAATTGATAAATCTTGGAAATGACTTATATGTTAATAATCAGCAGAATGAATAAAAAGTATGGTATCTATACACCATTGATATCTACTCTGTCATAAAGAAGGGTAAACTTGAGTCATTTGTAGCCAAATGGAAGCACCTTGATACATAATGTTAGTTCAAATAAATCAGACACACAAGCTTAAGTATTGCATTATTTCTCTTATATGAGAAACATGAAATACAAACAAACAGCAGTATAAAAGATAAATAATAAGAAACGGTGATATAGATCTTTTAAATGGGAAGGACCAAGAGATGGAGGAGTAGGGATGCAGGGGAGAGGAAGGCAATGAGAAAAGAATAAAGATGTGTCATGTACATGAACAAACTCCCCACAATAATTGTAAATATTATGTATTCAAACGTGTATTAATAAAAAAATTAGAAAAGAAATATACTCTTATCTATCTAGATGGAGTGCACTAAAATTGGTTCATATAGGGTTATTTTAAGCATATATTATAATGGCAAAGCAGAGGAGTTTCTGAACCACTTTTTTGTCAAATAAATATATAGCCTAAAGATCACCATTGTCTGTTCTAAGACTATTTATTTGTTATAAGGGAAAATATTGCAATGTACAAGCATACATAGTCCCCAACAGATGATAGAAATAAACATCATTAATGAGTGGCAGATCATCAACGTGTGATCTTATCAGTAGAATACACTAAGAAATGCACATTATTGATTTACTGTTCTACCTAGGAAACTACAACTTTAATCATGAAGAATTATTGGATAAAACTAAAGAAAGGGCATAGTAATAATACCCTTCAAAATCTTTATGAAGATTTTTAAAATAAGAATCAAGAAGTATTACAAGTTCATGTAACATTTGATTTTTGAGTGGACCTTTTACAGGGGAATAAAAAATATAAAGGAAACCATTACGTCCATTGAAAAAAGCAGAATAAAGACAGTAAACTATTCAAAGATATCACATTAATGTAAAATTTACTGAATGATAACTACATTATGAATATTACCTTTTCTATAGGAACAATACATTGAAGTAATTAGTGGTAACATGTGATTCATGCAAATTACTCTGAATGTTTAAGAAAACACACATGACACAAGGAGAAAACAGTATGAGAGATGATACAGAAGTTGGGAAAAATGTTAAGAATCTATGAAACTGGGTTAAAGATATACTGTAATTTTTATGTTGATCCTTTGCAACTTTTCTATATATTAAAATTATTTTCAACAATATTTTAAAAATTCTCGATTTATACATTTTATGCTAAATTTTCTTTATTAAAATGTAGAGTACATACAGGAAAGTACATGTATTATTACAGGAAATTTTTTTTATTTTTTTTTAATACAGTCCTTGTTACCACCTCCCAGATCAAATAATAAATAAATGAATTAAATACTGTACATCCAGCACTTAGAAGCCCCGAATTCTCTTACCAAAGGAAACTAGTACGGTTACTTCTATCATCACAGATTAGCTTCCTCTTTGGAAAATGAAATAAATGACATCTTGAAATGTATCTCTTTAGTGCCTGATGGTTTTGGCTCAATATTCATGGAATTTAATTTTGTTTTTCAATATTGAAGTAATTTTTTCATGTTCATTATTATAGAGAACTCTTTGGTGACTATGCTACCACATACTTGTCCATTCTACTGAGGTTGAGTATTGGGCAGTTATGAGTAATATTACTGTGCACACTGCTGTATATGTCTTTAGATGAATGTGTGTATGCATTTCTACAAAGAATGGCTGGAACTAAAATAACTAGAATTTTCAACTTAGAAATAGTAGTCAATAATTTTCCAAAGTTCCTGACAATGTTCTCTCAGAAAGTATAGGAGAGTTCCAGTTCCTCCAAATCTTCACAGACATCTGGAATTGTCTCTCTTTCTCACTTCATTATTTGGATGAGTAAGTAGTTGAGTCACATTGTGAGTTTATACAGTTTTCTGATGAATATGCTAAGTACATTTTTATATATTAATTATCCATTTCGGTATAATTTATGAAGCGCCTGTTCACATTTTGGGTCACATTTTGTTTAATGTTTTTCTTATTGTGTAAAAGGAGTTGGACTAATTCTGCATGAGTCTCTCTTTGGACACATGCACTACAGATATCTTCTATTCTGTGGTTTTCCTTTTCTCTCTCTTAAGGAAGCATTTCAATGAACAAGACTATGAATTAACTCCAGCTTATCCAACTTTCCTTTCCTTTCCTATTTAAGAGACCTATGCCTATTCCTAAATCATGAAATATTCTTCCACTGTTTTCTTTTAGAGTTGTTATTGTGTTACAATGTCTACAGGTCACATGCAAATGGTTTTGGAAAACGTGAGGAGGGGAATGATTTTTTAGAATTGACTCAATTTCTCAGTAGCCTATCAGCCATCTTTTCTGAGTTTATCTTTCTTATTATTATGTTTCTTGTTCAGTTTTGGTGACAGCACAGCACTAGTCAAGTATGACAATGAAAATGTGAACATTTTAAAAAGCACACCTTCTTACCTATGTTTGATATTATTTCCTGCTAAAGTATGGAAGGAAAATATTACTGATTCTGGGCTGGGATAATCTTCTCTCTGGGAGAAATATAAACTTTGGGCATAAAGTTAGTTTGAGCCAACCCATATAAATGTGTACTGAATCAGATAGCAAGCCTGGGAACTGAATAATGAGGTCAGATTCAGGTTGGCAACAATAATGAGAATATAAATTCAAGAAATGCAGACTTTTTGAAGGGCACACTTTAGACCCTGTCTGTGGCTTTTGTGTAGTGTTTAATTTGACATCATTATCTTCCATCCAAGCATCGGCTTTACTTTGATATGGTTGGTTAAGCTTATAATCAGACAAATTCCCATGCTAAAATGGATACTTTCCCCATCCTTTACTGAAAAATTTGCATCTGTCATTAACTTCCCACTTACACAGCATGCCTTCCTCTACTTCTTCGCAGTTTGTTTAAAATTTTGCCTCTTAATATAATTAACATTACATTACTCCCTTCTTATTCAAATAAACTGAGCCCTTTATGCATGGCCACTGCATCTATTTATCTTTCCATTTAATCCGCAGTCCCCATAGGCTTCATATTCATAACCTGTTTAGAGCTTTAAATGAGGGTAACAGCATGAATGTAGGTAAATTAGACTACCTTTAACACTGCAACTCCCCTAAGCTCAAAGCAAGCTTTTTTTTCCCTTGGCTGTTTTAGCCACTTGAGTTCTTGGAAGGAGTCTCTTCATTAAACATTTTATATCCTTAGAGGCCATCTCATTGCCTCCCGATAGCCAAGTAGCGATCATAATCATAATTCTTTCTGGGAAATATTAAGTATCTACAAATTTTTTTTAACTGCAAAGTATTTAAACCAGTGAATTTGCTCTGGGAATACTGAATCACCAAATCACAGTGCAGGAGTTAAAGACAGTATCAGATCTCACATATAGAGTGCTATGAATTTCCAGCTAGAGCTCAGCTATAAAACCATTTCTGCCATTGGCCAATATGGTTAGGTTATTTAATCAATACTGAGAGAGCATATAAATACCAGGTTCTGACCTAAGGACTTTACTAATTAGCTAAATTAACCTACCTGAAAAACCTCTAAAATAGGTTCTTCTACGATTCACATCTTATAATCAAGAAAAGCAATATTAAGTTAAATAATTTGTTAACTTTTCCAAGGCTGCTGCTCACTTGGAAAAAGCTGGGAAGCTGGGATCTCAGCCTGGGACGATGGCATCCACGGTCATGCTTTTAACCTGCTATGCTGATTTTAAAGTATCCCTATGGACGAATAAGGGAGACACTGTATAAACAAATTTGATGTTTTTTTTTTTTTTTCCCCTCTGATCTCTGGTAACAGTTCTTATATTGAACTCTGGCGACAGCTCTTATATTTAGAGTCTATTTTTGTTTGAAAGCATTACTTCTGCCTTGTTTTCCTAAACTGATCCTCCTGACTTCTTTCACTTACTGTTCTAAAAATGAAGTCTGTGTTGCATTTGCTCCTCATTTCCACTGTGTCCTAATGAGAGCTAAGTCCTGTTTGTGTTCAGCAGCTACGTCTGAAGGCCTGCTTTCCGGTATTATGCAACACTGATGAAGCTCATCCATGGACTACAGGGGTTAAGCACTCACATATGATCAGAGGCAATTTCAAGTCGCTTAATTTTGTCACTTTCTGTGTTTCATTCACTCATTTATAAGAGGTTGTCAGCATCTGCCGCCGTGGTTTTTAAATATTGTCTTCTTACTAACGAATCTTTATTTTATCCATATAGATAAAGCAGTTGCATTGCTTAGGAATTGGAGATGGGGTAAGAGAGAACAAGTGACTTCAATATTTAATTCTCCATTTAGTTAGTGTCCTTGGCTAGGTCACTTAATATAATTCTCAGAACCTTGGGTATTCCATTTATAAAATCCAGATTAAGAGGTAACACGACCTTTGACCAATTCTTTACCAACTCCATTCCTTAAGCTACACTATTTGATAAACACAATTCTGCCCTCTATTTCTGTGTTCAACATTTTGTATAGATTCCACACTTACGTGAGATCATGAGGTATTTGACTCTATCCAGAAATAAATTGTCAAACATGGTGTCTAAAGTTAACAATATATTTCATTCTTTATTTTTTTGTGGGTACCAGGGGTCGAACTCAGGACCTCGCGCTTGCCAGGCAGGTGCTTATGCCACTGAGTTATCTCACTGGACCTATATTTCATTCTTGAAAGTTGCCAAGAAAGAATATATGAAACATTCTCAATATAAAGACTGATTAACATGGGAAGAAATGCCTCTTTTAATTAAAGTCACTGGCTCATTCTATATGGATGTTTATTATATATATATATTAATATATATGTATAAACATGTACAGAATAAATATACTCAACATCATTGCAGGTTATAAAATTAGATCTATTGGCTTATACTATATTAAATATAAATATACATAAATATGCAATATATATACGTAAAACATGTTGTGCAGGATAAATATATCCGATATCATTGCAAGTTTTGAAATCTTTTATTCTATACTTCACAAAACCCTCTTAATTGGCCTCTGTGGTACTACATTCTCCCCATTATTGCTATCAAATAATAAAAAGCAGATCATTCTGCTTTATTTAAAAGAATACCCAAAAGCTCATAACTACTATCATTGTTCTTAATTCCCACTAATTTTAATTTACACCCCATATAAGTCATCCAATACTTACGCTTCTTAGACCTTTCAACTTACTGATATAATGAGTGCTGTCCCATACTTCAGTCATGGACTGCACTCGTTATTATTAATACTACCAATCTGCTCATCATCTTACTTTTGAACATCCTATTTTGCGGCTAGCACCTCTAACTTTTCAACCTTCCCTTTCCAAGATCTTGATTCCAAAAACCCATGATTCTATGTGAGCTATGTTTATAGTCTTTAACATTCTTGCTGTCCTCAATCTCCCGTTTATTCTGTTCAAAATCCAAGATACATCATATTAGTCCTTTTACTATATAGGTTTTATACCTGTCCTGAACTTTTCTCTTTCTTAATTAGTTCATCTTTATTGACAAAACCACATCCTGATTAAACCCAGTAGGTTTTATATTCCACTTTTGTACCTAAACAGGTTCATGTATATGAGGAAAAAATAACACAAACATTAATTGTTCTCACTTTAAATTCAATACCACGTGTCATATTGGTGCTGCCAAGTATTCGCAGTGTAAATACCTAGTCCATGCACTGTCTTCAGCACATATTTATGAACATATATGTTATTCTACTGAGAAACAATAATAACCTACTCTTAAGTGAAAAAAAAAAAAAAAACTGACCTCAAAATGAAGTAATCCTATTAGGCAGTATGTCATTTTTGTTGATATAAGACTTAAAGTCTTTTTACTTTGTTTTCCTGAGTTGCGATTTTTGAAGGACCATTGGTTAATAAAATATACATGAAAATATGTATATTTAAATATGTGCAAAAGCTTCAAACTGCTGACAATAAAATATACCTTGCTAAAGAAAGCCCCACAAATGCTGCAGTGGGATCAGGTAGTGTAGGTCAGTGGTGATCACCTTTCTAGCATATGTAAGGCCTTGGAATGAATCCCTAATGTTGAAAAGCATGAATGAATTAAAGAACTATGTTAGTGCTCTAGAAAGTGAGTAACTTGAGGTAAAATTAGGAAAAAAACTGAAGACTGTTACTAGTCTTTTACCTAGTGAGAAGTTAAACAATCTCTACATGGGGTATTTACTAAGTATGACTTTGCTTTAGATCCTCTGAAAACACAGTAATTATACCATGCAACTAGCTCTGCCCTCTGCAATGCAAGAGGCTCCTGCCTTCTTGCACTAGTGCTGTGAGAATAAGATATTTCATGCTTCTGCGGTCTGTAAGATACAATAGAGGATACATAAGAACAGGGTAAAAGAGATACCTTCAGACAACAAGGATTTTATTCTCTCTCCCTTATTTTATATTACAATGAAGATATCTTATGTCTCTACATCTTTATGTCCTGAAAAACATCAAGGCTTAGAAATGTCTTTCTGTCCAACTTAGAAATGCCTTTATGTCCACTGAGGGAGAATCATTCTCTTCTGAAAGATTCCTTCAAATCTATTCATTGACATGAACTGTCTTGATCCTGCTTACTTCTTGCTCCTCCTCCTAGTTAGATTTCCAGCATTCTAACCCCATTCTAGTGGGTATTTCTTTTCTTTTACCCACCATAAAGAAAGCAATCCAACAGCTCTACAAATAATAAAATATTGGAGTCATAATATTATGTATTTTAGAAATGTTTGTATCTTAAAGGAATATAGACAGAAATCTAAAGGAAAGAATAATCTTCAAATTTCAGGTATACATGGATAAAGCTTTTTTTTTTTTTTTGTGGGTACCAGGGGTGAACTCAGGACCTTACGTGCCAGCAGGCGCCTGTGCCACTGAGCAATATCACCGGCCCTTTTTTTGTATGTGGGGACTGGGAGTAGAACTCAGGACCTCACACTTGCCAGGCAGGCGCTTATGCCGCTGAGCCATCTCACCAGCCCAAAGCTTTGTATTTTTGATGTAAGCTTACGGTATGAGCAGTTAGCTTTATAACATGTATAAGAGAGTGACAAGTATGGGTGTTTGGTAATCCAGAATTGAAATGTTGTTTCTCCAATGCTTACATTTATATTCTTCCTTGGAGGATAAGCTAATTCATACAGTTACTACATCATTTGAACTATGCTATCACCATTTGAACTACGCTAACTTCTAAGCACCAATGGCCTCTTTCTAAGATGAATTCCATTTATAAGTTGTATCACTACATTTTCCCACTTCTTATTATCCCTAAGATAAGGTGATCAATCATTTTTTTTTCTAAAGGTGTTCTGAGTTATGAAATGTTCACTGTCAAAAAAGAAACAGTGTTAGGCAAAGAATGGTTCCGATATACCATGATTAATTAGTCACCCTAATTTTCCTTAAGACATGCACTTGTACCCTCAATTTTGTGCCTAAAATTATATATATAAGCACAGAGTTAGCCGATTAATTTTTAAGATCCACTCAAAGATGAAAATAAACAGAGAACAATGATTTTGGCATTTCTTTTCTGGAGTAGTTTCTAACACTGCTCCTAATAAATGATGTTTATTGATAGTCTTACTATGGAGTTATTTTGTTACCCCAAATAGATTTCAGAATTTTGAGAGTGATTATTTATATTCCTATATGCTTGCTCTAGATTTTTCTTTTAGAGTTCACACCATTCTTTTCTGAATCTATTTGTATTTTTGATCTGGATCTCTGCCAAACTTGTGATATTGGCAGAACGAAATAAAACCAAAAGTCTTGGCTTTTGAAATATTTTTCGGAATGAAGGGTGTAATATCTCTTTAAAGACTCTGCAAATTCAAATGAGAAATTTTGTCTACCTGAACTTTAATTATTCTATTTTAAATGTGTTTTTCTATGAGAAAGAAAAGCACCTGAATTTCCAAAAATAACGTGTTCTTTTTAAAAGGAAAATTTTATGACAGTTGACTCATGTTATAAAAATTAACAATTTCCAAGTTTCATTGTCAAAAGTTATGTATGCATATCTTTAGGAGGGCTAAGGAAAATTTATTTCTTAAATTTAATTATGACAGCAAGATTTTACTATTTCAATGTAAGAAATTTATAATGGAAATTTATGCCTCAGATGTCTATATTGGAGCAAACCTGCCTTCTAATAAATCTTATGAAATACATTATTGTTGAATGTCCTTGTGTAATTACCTAGGTTTAAGTTTCCTGAGGCTATAAGGGTGCTTTAAGAAACACCACTACATTTCACAAAAGTGATTCCAGATAATAGATGGCATTTGAAGTATTATTATAATATTCCCAACTTTAAGTTCTGTCACTCTTACCATCTTTCTCTTGTTTTATAAGCCTTCTCTTTAGTTCCTCTAAGTGAACCCACTGGCTGACCTACTTTCTGGGCTCTCATACTTCCTACTTCTAATAATTTTTTTTTCTCTCCTGGTTCACAAATATTTTGACACTATCTTAGTGGATTGGCCAAGAGATAAATGCCTCCATTTTAGTCTCCTACCCCAACACACACACACACACACACACACACACACACACACACACGCAACCTTATCAGTGTTTTCCAAGCCAATACAGTACTGGGAACATCCGGGCTGATTCCCTAAGCTCTTTCAAGAGAAATTATACTGATGATATCCTGATTTCAGCATTTTCAACATCTTTTCAAAATATATTTTTCTTATGGTTCCCTGTCAATATTTTCTGGCATTCAATAATATATATCACATTTGAAAATATTAAATAAATATTTTTAGAAATGTTACAGGAATATAAATTTAACTGCTTTTCCACTGACTCCCACGCCATTCACAGGGCTCCACATTCCAACTGTGTATACTACAGTTTATTTAGAATGTCTTTCATAGCCATTATTATTCGAGTTCAAAATTACCAAATTTTGTAGTTGCTTTTATGCTTCAAAGATGAATTATGTTATGATGCATTTTAATCACAGAAGACAAAAAGCCAGCATTAGAAATCCGTGTACACTTTGTGATTTACGGTCTTACTGTTGAAATAGTTTCTAATGTTATCCAGATACAACCCATTAGCTTTCTACTATGGGGTTATCAGTCACGAAAAGAACATGTTGGCAAAAGATGTACAATGGTGTGCAATTCAACTGACTCTTCCATTTCATTTTTGAAATAACTCACTTTTGGCCATGAGCTATTTTGTGTGACAGAGCCCCTGATTGCTCACTTGGCATGCGCTCTTAAGCAATTTAGCCCTGAGCACTTTTTCAATAATTCATAATATTTTAAATGTGCAAATCCCTTGCCTGTATTTAGAAGGATAATATGTGACAGTGACTCCATTAAAATTTCACGTTTGCTTTTCACAGAATGACAACTTGCAAGCAACCAGTTGCCAAGTTGTTCATTATTATTCCATTAATTTTTGTAAATTTGGAATAATGACTGCATGAATAATATTTGCTTATTGTAACTTATTGTTATATTTGTTGATGTATATAGTTTTTATTTCTCTGCAACATGTCAAGAAATTGGGCTGATTTATAACAATGATGTTTACTTAAATAATTATGTAGTTATAAACCTTAGTTTAGGAATGAATGATAAAAAGAGAGTAAATAATTTATTTCAGAAAATAATCCGTTATTTAGAAAATATCTTTGAAACTCATAGGGTAAAATGTTGTAGAGGAGGCTCCTGCCTTTCCATCCTCCCCTGTGAAGTATTGTCCTAGAAACCCAGTATGTTCAATTAAGAGATGGATGAGGCAAGAAGAAGGGAAGGGAAAGAGGAAGAAAAAAAATAATTAAGATGTAGTATGTATATGTACCAATTGTCCAAGACGAATGTAAACTTTATGTAATATAAACATGTATGAGTAAAAAATGAAAGTAAAAATAAAATAAAACAAAAAGCATGGATTTATATTATAATGGAAGTTCACGGGCCTCTTGCCCTTCAGAATCCTTTAAAACTAACACAAAGTTGACATAGAAGCTACACATTAGACAATAACAAGGTACACCAGAGAAGTTTTCTACTTTTCTATATAAAAATGTTTATAACATTCTGTCTAACTTTTTAGATACTTTTGTGCCAAATTAAGTATGTGCGATTCTAATAGTGCTTTCATAATACCAGAAATACGTTCTTTATTTCTATTGATAGATGGGTTGTTTGTCAGAATTGGTTCCATAAGAATAACATTGTATCAACAATTTATGATGACTACATTTATGTACAAGAGCTACCAACTTGAAACTAAAAATGCAGATAATAGAAAAATGTGGGTATTAGTTTGCAAAAAAATTTGAAATATGTGTGATAAATAGTGAAAAACGACTACAATTTCAAAAATTAGCTTGAAAAATTAGAGGAAAATAAAACCCAGGACGAATAAATAAAAGCTGGAAAAGACATAAATAGTTAATCACAGAGGTAGAAACAGCCACAGAAGCTGTGAAGCCTTCTCTAGAAACAAGGAAAATGAAAATTGCATTAAAAATGAGATGCTACTTCCCATTATCTGAACGATTAATAAATAAGCAGACTGATAAATCCATTGTTTATGGGGATTTGTGTGGAGCATAGTATTTTCATTCCTTGCTACTGTAATGTGTGCCATTAAATATATTTACCAAGTCTTTGGACTACATAATTTCCATAGGCATTAAAATAGCTTTCACTTTTGAAAACTGATTTCACAGAAATTAAAATGTAAGCTTGTAGACGACAGTGTTGTTTTAGATGGAGTGGAAACTGTAAGGAATGCAAATGTTGATTGTTGATAGGGGAACTATTCAATAAACTAAACAGTGACTCATATATTATTATATATTTGTTTAAAATTAAGCAGGACTTTAACAGTCTAAAGGAATTTCTAGAATTATGTTTAAATCAGAAACAAATGTGCCTTATATTATGTAATCATATTAAAATAAATAATAAGAGAATGATACATGGATATATTGAATAAATGGTATGTGAGAGTTCATGAAATTGGAAAGAGGGAGCAGGGAAGGGGTCACTAATAAGTCAATATTAATAAATAAAATAGTTCTGGAATTTAAAAATAACATCATTCATAATATGATTCTATTTAAAAGTATGCGCTTAGCTACAAATCTGTGCTTACACATAGCCATTAAATAATGATTGGCAAAAAGTGATGTTAACATCTATCTCTGTGTGTAGAGATTTTCAGTGAACTTTTACATTCTTCCTTAACTATCTACATTGCCTTGAACTTTTAAAATGATTAGCTTGAATCATTTATATAATCAGGAAATTAGCTGTTATAATTTAAAAACAATATTCCTTCAAAGGTGGCATTTTTTTAATTACTTAGTGGTTCTGTGGGGGATTTGATTTTATATAATCTGTTAAGAAATGAGCAAATAAACATAATTATATAGATGTGGAAAATATTGCTCAAAATCTGATGTTCAGACTCATGATTGTTCTTTTCTTTTTTTATGCTGAGGAAAGATGGCAGTGTCCTGCAGAATAAAGAACCAACCCCTTTTATAACATCTCTTCCCTTAAGGAATTAGTTAAAATGAAATCATTATAGTGCCTGATGCTCTGAGCAGGACACATAACTGTTTGCTATTGATTAAAGTTAGTGTCCACATTCCTTTGAACAATATGATAAAGACAGTTTTAGTCGAATTTCAAGTAGATAATTTAATTCATTCATATTTGAAAGGCAATTTTCTCCTGGCTGTAACATAAAGTCCTGGGATCTGCAGACAGAACTTCTGCAACTCCTTAGGGGAAAGTTCTTTTCACAGAATACAAGGAACAGTCTAGAGAGCCAGTCTCCCTTCCCTAGATAAGCCTATGGGACCGAAAAGGTGATTAATGGGAAGGAGAGTGAGTGAGCAAAAACATCAAGGCTGCTACTGTGGTCTCACTAGTTAAGTTTTTTGTTTTGTTTTGTTTTATGGTTTTTTTTTTTGTACTGAAGTCATTTTCATCTAAGTCAAGAAATGTCTTATCTCTGTATTCTCAGTACAGAGATTGGACCAGTATTTGTAAACATTAAACCAACAGATATCAAATGGAATTATTTATTTGAACAATTACATTGTCTCTGTGAGTTCTGTTGTATTTTTAGTAAACATGAGTGTGTACTTGCAATATTTTGTGTAAGTTCAACATTTGCCGTCATTGGTGCTTGGGTCAAGATAGTTATAAAATGTATGTGATGGGACATTCATAATGAAACTTGAATGAAACACAAAAGCAGGCATGATATTGTCCTCTCTTACACCAGCAAATAAATTATAGATTTGCAATATGGGGGGACCTTCAATATGGAAGCATTTTTCATATCTTTGGGAGTCAAAACAAATGGAAATGTTGACATCAGATAGAAAACTTTATAACTTACACTTAAATCCAGCTGCTTCATTTTGAATTGTGTCTTATAAAATAGGCATGTTAAAATTCTTCTACATTTGAAAATAAATGGTTGTAGTGTTACACTTCAAACTTTTTTGTATCTAAGCAATTTTGGGCAGAATGATCAACTCCAGTTCCTGTTGTCAATCAGTTCTCTTTTCTAAGGTTTTAATGAATACATGAGATAACCCCTGAATTCATAGAAACCCTGGAGGTGCTAATTCTACCTCTTGTGCTTTGACATTTTACCATAGTGATTGATTTATTTGTTGCCCTCCAGTCTTTTTCTGTAGCCTGGCAAGCTCTTTTCCTCTCTACACTTCTAAACTGAGCTGTTTTAAATTAACTTGTGGAAGTCAAATTTCATAAAACATGTTTACTAAAGGTCACATATAAAATGGTTCTACAATTCCTTCTTCTAGTACCTTGGATTTTTATTGAAAATTATTGGGTTAGGATGCTTTCTGCATAAAACAGACATGTGCCTGTTGCTACAATTATACTTTTAATTAGACTCTGTTTTTCCTTACTTTAAATTTTATGCCATCAGGTACCTGAAGTTTGAAATACTAGACACGCTGTGTTAGTTTTATGAAACTGTGCCTCATGTTTATTCCATTCCCTGCTATATCTATAATATAAGTGAATTTTTCCAAGTTGATTTAGAAATTCACCCGTTTTTATGGAAAAGAGATCATCCAAAACACAGTTCATATTTAAACAATCTGTTATCAATGCATTTGGGTGCACTGTTTGTTTTGGTTTCACTTGCTCTGGTAAACCTAGAAAGATACATCCCATCACCACCCAGATGTTTCGAAAGGGAAGAGAAATTGTCACTCACTGGATGCTTCCATTTGTATAGTTTCTAGGACTTGAATAAAATTTCAGAAGTCCTTTATTAGATATGTCAGCTTCTTGGGTTAAATAAAGAGAAAGCTACCTGAAGGCCAAGGCAAAAAAATGCTTATTATTTGAGAGAGAAGGTCTTAAAGGAATTTTGCACTCTTTGCCTAATTTATGACCCCCTCAAGAACACAGCTTTTGTTTCCTAGGTAGAAACACAAGCTAGTGAAACCAGGACGGATGCTGCCTCAGTACCCCCAGAGGAAGTGTTCTATGAGAACCAGGGTGGTAATTAGCATTTAAAAATAACCATTTTCCAAATCAGTAGCCCTACTATAATCAGCTGTTCTCCAACAAAAGGCTTGTACTTCTAAACTTTTATTAATTTATCACCTTTTCTTGAATCTAATCTCTTCCTTCTCCTGCAATCATGTCTTCCTCATCCTTCAAACTCACTTGCAGTCTGAACATTACACAACCTTCCCCCTTAACCTATTTTTTCATCTTGTGGTCATCAGCATTTACTCATTATTATTTCTATGCAATTCAATTTATTTTTGTTTGAATTTTTCATTTTGAATATACCGGATATTTCTCCCCTAACTGAAGATCTTACTGATCCTCAGCTAATTTAGAGAAATGCATTATCTGTTACAGGACTCGTGTTTCAGTGGAGGGCTCCACATAAAGTATGTACCTTGAAGTTAGTTGGTTCCCTTTAAATCCTGTACCCATCAATCTCTAGCCAGCTACGTGAGGGAGCACAAGGTACTAATTTCTCTGTTTCTTATCTACACAGTAAAGTTAATGACACCTCCCTTGTTGGATTTTGCAAAAAGTACATCTGCCATTCTAGAGAAGTATTTAAATAATGTTTGTCATATAATGTGAGAAGTGTAAATGTTAGCTATTTTTTAAATATTGATTTTTCCATATTATTTTACCTATAAGTAAATTAACCACTACCAGTCACGTAGAGAAAAATAGAGCACTCGTTGTTGAACTGAATTTATATAAGTGAATCTGCAACCCTTAAAACCAAGAATTCATGGAAGAAATTTGTGACAACCAGGAATTGGGTCCTTAATTTCTGTGGCAGTTAACAAACAAATTTGTATGGAAGCAGGTATCATCAGAATGGAACCATATTTTACCATATCCGTGGTAATCATTTTTGCCCATTAAAGTAAACTGTGGAGAATCTGAAATGTGTGTAGAAGTAGATGAAACAATGTAATGCCCATCTTCTGAGTTCAGCCTCATGTTTATCTTTTGTAATGATACTCTATCAGTCAACACTGTAGCGCAAGCAAGAAAAGTGTAAGCTAACAGCGTTTAAATTAAAAATAGAACTACACAAACTCAAGGTAAAGTATTATTTTATATATAGAGGAAACCTCTAGGATCGAATTCCCCAAATACCACACAACTGCATTTGGCAGAATTATTTAGCTGTGATTTATTTTCAGAGAAAAAGAAAAAAAAAAAAGGTAAATAAGGCAGTTAAATTTCAAGTCTTACTAAAAGAAATAAAATAAATAAGCAAATACAAATATGTGTAACATTTTCTTGTTTTAAATTTAATTTTTTCCCAATCTTCTGTACATTTTCTTTCTTTGTTTACTACCTTTACCACTGAGAATATTTAAATGAAACAGTGGCCTTAAAACTTCTGATACTTAAGCTACATTAAGGCACAAAAAGGAGCCAGTAAAAGTAAAGTGTCTTTGGTGGTAAATATAAAAGCCACAGATGTTTCCCTTTGTATCAAATCAATATTTTAATTGGCTACAATTGTCCATTCATTGATCATCCTCACTCAAGAAATGACTATACCTGGGTGTGGTGGTGTAAACCTGTAATCCCAGCATTCAGGAGGCCGAGGCAGGAAGCACACCACAAATTCGAGACCAGCCTGGGCTACATAGTGAGTACAAGACCAGCCTGAACTACACAGGGAGACCTTGTCTTGAAAAAAGAATTGTCTATGAATATTTGAGTCTTGAAGAGATTAACATCAATAATAAGTCTCCAGGTGTTCATTCACTGCCCAATGGTGACACAGCTGAAATGGTAATGAATCAGGTAGTCGTAGTAATAGTGATGATGAAGATGACATTGCTAACAATGTGCTGTTTATAGTCAACATGGTGAAAATAGGTCAAGGGTTGATTAAAGGACTAGAGGTGCATGCATTGTAGCAGAACAAGACATCATACTAATTTCTAAAAGTCAGAGAGATTTGAAGACAAAAACTACTGGTAAGAAGGAATATGATTGTGGCTCATAATTCTGTAGGAAGCACTTTAAAAAGTGATCCAGCAGAAGTGAGTTATAAGGTTCACTTCCAGTTCCCTCAGTTGCTTCTGATTTTTTTTTTATCAGCTACAATAATAAATTGTAGTGCACAGGAATCTTACATTCAAAACACAGCATTATAGGTAGAGAATGAAAACTGCCATTCTTTGTTGTTCAACATCTGATGCAGGCATTACGGTGAGGCTACTGTGATGCTTAGTTTTCGTGAACACATTACTGCTTTTTTTTTTTGTTGTTGTTGTTTTTACTGCATTAAATGGTATGTCAGTTTTTGCTCTTAAGTAGTTACATATAATTAAATGATTGCTTGTCAGTAGAATATAAATTTTGAGCAAGGAATGATGGTAATACCAGACAACCAGATTGTCCACATGAGGGCAGATAGAGTGATACATTTGCTTTCTGATAGTTCAAAATATACAAACTGTTTTATGCACAAAATAATTCAAAATAGTCCTGAAATTACCTGAAGCTATGCATGCAAAGTGTGTATGATACATCAGTTTCACGTTGAGGCTTAAATTCTATTGCCAAGATATGTCATTATGCATATGCAAATATTCTAAAATCAGAAAACTTTCAAAATTTGAAACTTGAAACAGTTCTGGTTCTATGTATACTGGAACAATAAAATTTAACCTGCATTACTCAATTTTAGTTAGCTTAAATTTAAAATATGATAGTGGGCTAAATTCCTACAAATTTAAAAAATCTTTGGAAAGATTTTGTATGTGCATCTACATTTGCAGTTTTAGATTGCATTAAATCTCAATATTGGATCCAGTATTACAAATAAAAATTTAATGTCTTTAATGTCTGTATTAAGAGTTCCTCTAAGTTAAATTTATTATGAGTGACTATGTTGATTATATGATACTATTAAGATAGTATTTTGGATTTGTATAGTAAATAAAATATTATTTATAATCAACATACCTTTTTTAATGTAGCTACTAGAAAACTTAATGTTAATATTGTGAGTCTCATAATAATTTGTACTGGACAGTGTTACTCTGAATAGGATCCAATTTAACAGCTAATGGGAGTCTACCAGTTTCTCTCTTGTATCTGTTTTTTGTTTTCTGTTTTTTTTAAAATTTCCCCTAGATTTGAGATAATCCCGAGTTTTCCAGTGCAAACATATTGTAGCTTCAATAAAGCTACATAATATCCAGTGACTTTCTGGAGTAGTCAATTTACTTCAAACAATGAAAAGTAGACATACCAGTTTTATCTTTAGTTAATGTAGAACCTGCCTATTTTAATGATGGACTCTTGTCCAGATTTAATATGAGGAAAAATCGTAACTTAATAATTGGGTCCTTGATTATTTCCATCTTACATCAGTTTTCTCCCTCATGGAAGCTGCATAACTCCCTTTTGAGAGTCCCAACTGTCACTTTTCACTAAGCATTGCATTAAAGTAATATGATTAAGCAATAGCTTAAATATCAGAGAAGATTCCAAAGGTAGAAATGTGTGTGTGTACACACCTGTTAAGTTTTGTTATATCTACATTTTTCTACTTTTAAAATCACCAAAACATATCATGGACTTAATTTTTTTTTATCCAAGTGAAATTTTAAATATAAATCTAGTACATAAAAGGGAGATTTAAAAACAGGACCTCTGGGACCGGTGAGATGGCTCAGCAGCGTAAGCGCCTGCCTGGCAAGCACGAGGGCCCGAGTTCGACTCCTGGAAACCACATACAAAAAAAGGGCTGGTGATATCGCTCAGCGGCACGGGCGCCTGCTGGCATGCGAGGTCCTGAGGTCGACCCCCGGTACCCACAAAAAAAATAAATAAATAAAAAATAAAAACAGGAACTGTGAAGAAGTTCTACAGAGCACTGAAAGGTTAAACATTTCTCCATTCATACAGTGACCTCATTTCCTGTGAGGGCCCCTAAGACCCTTCTACAGAAATGAGTAAAACATTGCTGACAATTATTCTAGCTCTACAATGCAAGTCTTGAAGTTAGAGACCTGTGGATTTAAAATTAGCTGTGGTCACAGACTACCAGTATATTTAGGCTTTTACTTTACGCAAGGTCTTCCTTACAGTGGTACCTCGGTTCACAAGGTACCATTTAATTCTTTCCAAGATTCAGGTTACCAACCAAATTGGATGAGAACCAAATCAAATTTCTCCATAGGGTCCACATTGAACCTAACCATTGAATTTGATTCAGATCTCCTCCAATCCGGCTGGTGATCAGAATTGTGGAAAGAATTAAATCTATGAACCGAGGTATCTCTGTATCTATTAAACAGAAGCTGATTATAAATGCTTCAAGGACTTTTTGTGAATAAATAAAATATGCTTTTATTTTTCTGATATATAAAAACAACTCTTTCGGGCCGGTGAGATGGCTCAGCGGCATAAGCGCCTGCCTGGTAAGCGCGAGGGCCCGGGTTCAACAGCTGGAACCCACATATGAAAAAAGAGCCAGTGACATCGCTCAACGGCATGGGCGCCTGCTGGTGCACGAGGTACTGAGGTTGACCCCCAGTACCCACAAACAAAAAACAAAAAAACAAAAAAAACCAACTCTTTCAG
Source organism: Erethizon dorsatum (assembly GCA_028451465.1). NCBI lineage: Eukaryota > Metazoa > Chordata > Mammalia > Rodentia > Erethizontidae > Erethizon > Erethizon dorsatum. The sequence goes on from CM051824.1 coordinate 17,778,649, forward strand.
TGCAGTTTATATTATTTGATTGAACAAAAGCTACTTGTCCTATTAATTTACAAAGTATTATTTTAAAACAAATACTATTTTGAATATTTTGCTCATATACTGCAAAAAAAAAAAAACCTACTTCTTTCAGTGCATCTAAACTTATACTTTCAAAGCTCTTCTGTCTTCCATGAAGACTTTCATCACGATGGCTAACTTTAGACTACTTCTCTGTCCAAACCTATAACATTTTTTTATGAATTCATGTTTTTTATTAGGAATTCAATAAAGATTTTTATAGTTTTCTATTAGTGTGGGTTTTAGTCATTTAACTAGACAATTAACAATTTATTGCTGAGTACTTATTCTTCAAATATGAATTCCTTTTTTTTTAATTAGATTAGTTTCTTCAGGGAAAGTCTTACTTACATAAAGCTGTTTCAGAGAACAACTGACTGTGGAAGAAAAATATGCTTCTGAGAAAAATATACTTACAAGAAGAGTAATGTTCCTTAGATAAACTCACTGCCTTATTCATTACAGCCACACCAATTCAGTCTGACTCTTCTTTCCATCTAGAAGCTTCGAACTTAAATGTAGGCTGAGCTCTTCATTAGCTCTAGTCATGCCATGTAGCTCATCCTTTCCTTTCCATCATGGGCTGTTATGGTTTGTGTCTCGATGTCCCCCCAAAGACTCATGCAGTCCTGGAGGCGGCTTCTAGAGTTTTTGACTGATTCGTGGTCTAATGCTGGGATTATGGCTGTGAGTGATACACCCACCCTGGGGCGGGTAGCCTGCATGTAATATAAGGGAGAGAAAGAAGCTTGCTCTCTCTCTTGTGCTTGCGCTCCTCCCTTTTTCTCTTGCTTGTTTTTGCTGCCTTCCACTGCCATGAACTGTTGCCCTCTGCCATGTGCCACTCTGCCTTGAAGCCAGCCAAGTATGGAATGAAAACTCTACAAACTGTGAGCCAAATAAAACTTTCCTTTCTTTATTTTGAGTGTCAGGTATTCTGTTTCAGCAATGAGAGAAAAGTAACCAAGACATGGGCTTTGCTTATTATTCTCCACTGTGCCAGTATTTACCTCTTATAGGAGATGCCACACTCAGTGAGGAATGCTTCCACAACCAAAACCCTCATGGGGTAGTCCATGTACAGGTTATTTTAGAGAGACAATTCAGTCATGGAGGGTATGGTATAGAATAAGGGAAATGATTCAAGTTAAAATAGTATTTTTTTTCTTTTCCTATGGAACCAGCATCACATCATTTCTTACTCCCTAGTGACAGAGTGAAAAATGAACACTCATATTCTCCTATACTCAAATGGGCAGTGCTATTCAACCCATTTTGACTTTGTGTAATTCGTGTGTATTTATTAGCACCTCTTCTCTGACCTTCATTCTTTATTTTATATTTTCACAATAGTCTTTTCCCTAGTTCTCAGCTATGGTTAGTTCTCAGTTAAAAATCCACTACATTAATACACTGACTGTACAACTAGAAATAAATAAACCTAATATAGGTAGAATCTAATTATTTCTAGTTTTATTAAATGCATACAAATGTGATTCATACCAACCCTGTTTTTATAACTTCCCAAGCAAAGGGAACAGGTGACTGTACAAAAGCCTATCTTAAAACTTCTCCAGGAATTTCTCAAATATTTATGGGAGGCAAAAATAAAGTAAACTTGGTCTGTGGCTTATCTTCCTTAAGTAAAATATTTACAGATATCTTTGCCAAAAATCAATATCTACATTCATTTGACATGAATGGGAGGCAAATTCTTGAGCTCCTTTTAAATATCCTTCCTTCCTTTCTTAGCATACCTCACAGAACTAGAGAAAACTTTCCTAAAATTCATTTGGAACTGGAAGTGACCTAGAATAGCAAAGGCAATCCTAGGCAAAAAAGGCAAGGAAGGAGGTATCACAATCCCTGACTTGAAATTATACTACAAAGCTACAGCGATAAAATAAGCGTGGTACTAGAAAAAAACAGACCTGAGGATCAGTGGAACAGGTTAGAAGATGCAGACACAACTACAAATACACTCAGCCACCTTATCTTCAACTAACGTGCCAAACATATTCACTGGAAGAATGATACCCTCTTTAAAAAATGGTGCTGGAAAAACTTGCTCTCTACATGCCAAAGACTGAAACTTGACCCCTGTCTATCACCATGCACTAAACTAAAGTCAAAGTTGATCAAAGATCTAAATATTAAAACAGAAACAGTAAATCTACTGGAAGACAAAGTAGGTAGAAATCTTGAAGACATCGGGTAGGCAGAGAGTTCATGAACAAAAGCCAAACTGCACACAAAGTACTTCAGAGAATCAACAACTGGGATCTCATCTTATTAAAAAGTTTTTGCACAGCAAAATAAATCATCAACAGAGTAAAAAGACAACCACAGAGTAGGAGAAAAGTTTAGCCAACTGTCCCTCAGATAAAGGACTTCTATCTAGAACATATAAAGAATTGAAGAAAACCAGGCCCCCCAAATTCAAAGACCCAATCGAAAAGTGGACATCTAAGATGAATACATACTTCTCAGATGAAGAAATACAAATAGGAAATAAATATATTAAACATGTTTAATATCATTGGTCATTTGAGAAATGCGAATTAAAACAACACCCCAGAAAGAGTGGCTATCTTCAAGAAATGCACCAATAAAAAATACTGGAGGGGCTGTGGAGAAAAAGGAACCCTTCTCCACTGTCGGTGGCAGGATAGACTGGTACAACTACTGTGGAAATCAGTGTGGAGATGCCTCAAGAAACTAGAATTAGAGGTCCCATTCAACCTAGGCATTCCCCTTCTGGGTATTTTCCCAGAAGAATAAAAACCTCATATCACAACGATATATGCGCACCCATGTTTATAGCAGCACAATTTGTAATAGCTAAATCTTGGAAACAACCTAAATGCCCATCAACTCAGGAATGGATAAAAATGTTGTGGTATTTTTATATAATAAAGTACTACTCAACTATAAAGATGGATAAACTTGAGGCTTTTATATGGAAATGGATGCAAATAGAGACCATACACATAAGTGAAATAAATCAGATTTGCATGTGTAAACATTGTATTGTCTCCCTAGTGTAAGAAGATGAAAGAGTAAATAAGATCCAAAATGTACAATAGATATTCTTAAAGGGGAAGAAACTGTTAAAAAGGAAAGAACAACTGGGATGGTGGAAAGGAGAAAACAAATAAGGGAAAAGAAAAAAAAAATATATATATACGAGACAGCTAAGATAATTATAATACTGATTTCTATTAGTTCATTGAACTAATAGTTCATTTCTATTAGTTTATATTGTTTGATCAATTTTTCATGCCTATATCCTGTAATCTGATTAACTACTTTGAAGATAACAATACATAATATATTAACCATTGTTAATTCCCTATTAGCTTATTTTGAAATTCTGTATCATTGTTTTTATTGTTTTTTCTCTTTAAAAAAAAGTACCTGAGGGCCAGTGAGATAGCTCAGTGGCATAAGCACCTGCCTAGCAAGTGTGAGGTCCTGAGTTGGACTCCCAGAACCCACATAAAGGAAAAAAAGGGCCAGTGATATCGCTCAGTGGCACAAGCGCTTGCTGGCAAGCATGAGGTCCTGAGGTTGACTCCCGGTACCCACATTAAAAAAAAAAAATTACCTGACTTTAGTAGCTTAGAAAATGACCCCCCCCACACACACCACACCCTAATACTCACTGCACTGAGTAATCTTTTCCCCTTGAATAATTTGTTTCTAATCAATAGAGTACATCAATGCTGAAGGGATGTCAGTTCATAATTTGATTAAAAGAGATTGTAAATACCCTTTTGCAAGCAGAGTCTTTTCATTTCTGGCTTTGATGAAGCATTCTACCATGTTGTGAGTTAATAAATGTATATTAGTTAATTTCATTAAGTTTTATAGGAATCAGTAACAAGGCAATGATAACTAATACAATAGACCATTCTCCATAAGCACATGTATTTTGATATAGTGGTATTACTCTAAAATTTGTATCATAATGAGAAAGATCAAAGAGAGATCTTCAGGGACATAAATACAAAATTGTTCCCTTAGCATATTTCACCTTAACAAGGCCCTATTATATCTAAATTGGATATATTTAGAACTATAATCTGTGTAATGTCTTAGAAATTTTCATGCCAGAAGTTAAAAGGTCTTAATTATACCACCTAACTTTCATTATATTCTCTGTACCATTTCATGTACGAATATCTCCAATTTTCATTTATTTGGAAGCCAGATTGCATTTTATTTAGATTAGAATACTTAATCTATAGAAAAAAAAAATGCAGCAGTCCCCACTTATTCCCGGGAATGCATTTGAAGACACCCAGAGGTGTCTGAAACCACAGATAACACTGAACACTCTATATGCTGTTTTTTTCTGTACATATATACTGATGGTAAACTTTCACCTTTTCATTTAAAGAAAACACTTCATAGCTTCTCTTTAATTTATCCAAATTGGAAGAATTGTTACTCTTGCACCTTGGGGCCATTATTAAATAAAATGATTGTTATTTAATTTATTTAATGAAACAGCCTATGGCACTATGATACTGGGACAGTTGAGCTGATAACTGAGATGTCTGTAGAGTGACAAATGGGAGGGTAGTGTACACAGCATGGATACACTGGCCAAAAGGGATGGCTTCTGTTCTGTTGGGACAGAGAGGATCTGCATAGGATTTCATCACAGTACTCAGAATGGTGCACAGTTTAAAGTTTATGAATTATTTATTTCTGGAACTTTCTGTTTAATGGTTGTGCTTTGTTTTCAAGACAGGATTTTGCTAAATACCAGTGGACCCAAATATGTAAAACAAATAGTAATGGATATGAAAAATCAAATAAGTGCTAATACAATTGTAATGGAGAATCTCAATACCCCACTTTTTACAAATAGATCAACTAGACAAAATAAATCAACAAACAAATGTGAGAACTGAACGAAATTTTTGAACAAATGGACTTAGTAGATGTCTACAGAGTGTTCCACCTTACAACATCAGAATACACATTCTTCTCAGCTGGAATCAGGACATTCTCCAAAATAGACCAAATACTAGCTCATAGAACATGCTTAAGTAAATGCAGATCAATTTAAATTATCCTATACAGCTTATCTGACCATAATGCAATGAAATTGGAAATCAATGGCAAAAGAAACTGCAAAAACTTCATAAACACGTGGACATTAAATAACACCTTCTTGTACAACCAATGGATCACAGACGAAATTAAAGAATAACTTAGTTTCTAAAATTAAATGATAATGACAATAAAACATACTGGAATTTATGAGGCACAGTGAAAGCAGTACTATGAGGAAAATTTATAGTGTTGAATTCCCTTGTCAGAAAAAATGAGTGAGCTCAAATAAACAACCTAATTTTGAACCTCAACCTTTTAGAAAAAGAAGAGGAAGTCAAGTCCAAAGCTTGCACAAGGGAGGAATCTATAAAGATCAGAGCAGAAATTAATACAATGGAGACTAAGGAAACAATACAAAGAATCAATGAAGAGTTGGTCCTGTGAAAGATTAAATAAAATTGACAAACCCTTAGCTAACCTTATCAAAAAAGGAAAGAAAAGACTCAAATCCATGCAGTCGGGAATGAAAAAGGTGAAATCACAACAGATCCTGCAGAAATCCAGAAGATCATCAATGCCTACCCAAAGCACCTGTATTCTAATAAGATGGAGAACACAGAAGAAATGGACAGATTCCTAGATACATATGAATTACCAAAGCAGGGGAGAAAGAAGGAAGTGACAAGAAACAAACAAACAAAAAAAGATTAGGAGTATCCCCAACTTTCAAGCCAGTTTGTAAAACAGTAAGAGAAGAAGCAAAATGATTAGAAAAAATATTCCAGAATTCCCCTTTGGCTCCTCACATTTCTTTTTCAAAAGCCCTCAAATAAGTACTTTTGTTTAAATTTAAACATCTTAAGAATTTTTTTCTTGAAATAAACAAATTGATGAGCCTCTTTCTGATATGGAAGCTGTATTCTCCTAAGCAGTGTTCATTGCTAACAGTAGAGAATTGTGGATTTCCTGTTTGCCAGAAAGGAGGGAAGAAGGGAAGGGGCAGAAGATACAGGAGGATACAAGCCAAGCCAAGCTTAGTCACGAACAGCTCAGGCAATGCAACTCAGAACCTAAGAAAGGAAGGGAACAACCTCTTCAGTATGTAGCTTGTGTATGGGCCTTGTCTGAAATTAGCCATCTCTATTTGCAGTTGCATGAACTTACAGTTCCAACGTGAAGAAAAGTTTGGAGAAATCTTGGTGCGAATAGGGATCTATGAGCGAAATGACACAGACTGAAGAGTTGTCACATAGTTTGAAAAGAGGACTCAAAAGAAAATTCATCCCATAAGGAGCCAATATGTTTTGATCTTCTGACCTTGGCAGCCCTCCAGACCAGCTCTGATAAATGCACTCAACCTAGGTTCATTTTTTTATTACAAAATTTCTCTTATACATGAAGAACAAATTTAAACAGGAGAGACAAAGAAATTAATAGTGTTATTAGTGACAAGGCGATTTTCCATGAAAGATAAGAATTTTCAATTACAAGATATATTAGGAACTGTTAAAAAATTTTTCCTCATTCCTAGGAGACAAAATTAGACAATATTTGGAACTATGAGGCAAAATTGGAGTTCATACCCAAAGCAGAACTTACTCTATTCTTGTGTTTGAACATATTTTTCTGAGCACGAAGCTCTAGGACAGAGAGGTCTGAGGCCTTCTAAGTCAAGGATTTTGAACTACATCCTAAGATTGTCTTAAAATGTTGGTACAACATCGGAATCAGGATCATCACATATTAACTCACCAAATTATCACCGGAAAAGCCCCTTGGTCAAGCAAAACTAAGCTGATTAGAGTCTGATAACTTCATAGTAGATCTCAGAAAGAGAAAGTCGGAATTTACTTGTGATAATTTTAGCATTGGGCTGGATGAGTTTAAAGCAGGTCTTATAGGGTGAGAAACTCCTAGGGACTCATGCAATTTTATGCCTTAATAACATTGAGTTGGTCTTCAAGGCAGTCTTAACCAGCAAGCTGTTATTCCTGGTAATTAGCCTATTAACTTGGTTCATATCTTACCTTCTGTTAATAAGTATTCCCTGGAGCAAAGAGATAACTTATTCTTGCTTTTTATCTGTATTATTTAGCACTGGAAGTGGACAATATGCCTGGCTCCAGAATCATTAATCCTGAGAACAAGAAAGTATGTGGGTTTCATTTCAGAGGCTTGTGAATCTGTTCTTTCTTTACTCAGCAGTGTACCTTGTAAACCTAAGGATTTTAAAGTATTTCTGAGTTATTCTCGTTTTCTTTAAAATTTGGTCATAATCTGATAGATTTTTAAATTTTTCCCTACTGAATTTTCTGATTGAACGGTATAGACTTCACATAGAAAATCTTAAGATATTAGGAAATGGAAATTTTCTTTTGCTTTATATATCCTGACCTGATTGATCTATTCAGTGTTTGAAATAAATTAGTCACTATTATATTCAAAGTCACTATCTAAGCACAGAGTCTGAGAGTAGCAGAAGCCACTGTGGTATGTTTTGTCCCTGTTGGTACTGGGTGGTGGCATTGCCTTGTAGCTTTTGTTTGTTTTGCTTTTTATGGAGCAGAGGGCTTCTCGTTTTTTAGAATCTTGCAAAATCAAATGTCACATATCCAATATGATGTACTTCTCTAGCTTTCCTTTTTATTTTATGAAAAAATAAAACAAAATTTCATAACTAAATAATAAGAGAATAACAATAGTTACTATACTATGTCTTATCTTCAAAGTAGTTACTCAGAGTACAAGACATGGACAGAAAACATTCTCTCCTACAAAGAAGAAACAAACAGATACTAGCACAAAACTTTCTTTTCAGTGAACTAAGGGAAAATAGTGGTATAAATGAAGCAAATTAGTATATATAAAGGTGCCATACAGGTTACCAAAGAGTAGCAGTAAGCTTTCAATTAGAGCGCAGTGGAGGACTTTTGCTTGGAAGAGGAGAGCATATCTACACTCACAGGGATTTCAGGCTTAGAAACTGAATTGTTCTAACACTAACGGAATATGCTTTCATCATCTTCTCTCTGTGCATATTATTTTCTTTCCACAAAGCCAACATTTGTAATTTAGAACCCATTTTCTTCCATCTTCATGATTCGAAGACAATTTGTTTGATGCACACATTCATTCAGAAATTAGAATTTTGGTCCCTTCTTCAGTGGCATTGCATGTTGCTTATTTAGTGAGAACAAACAGTTTTCATATACTGAGATTCAATAAATCCTTCTTAACAGCTTCATCAAATGTGGCAAAGATAAGAGGACAGATTTTTAGAATCGAGCTAGGATTAGTCTTCACTTTCTCAGCTACCTGACTGCACTAACTGCTTTGCATAAGTGATTAATGATTTGTAAAAGAGAATTAGATGAATGGCGGAAATTCATTGCTTTGAAATCTGTCAGTGGAGTAAACCTGTAGCTGTGATTACCTGGCACCATTATTTTTGAAGTATCTTATTCTGTGTAAAACAAATAATAGATTTATCATTGATACACATAGAATTATTTACATAGGACAATATTTCAAATGCACTTATGTACTTGCATACACACATACGGGCATAAGTATATGAATTATTTCTTTTCTGTTTTAGTTTCATGAGAAGCGTGGTAGGTTAACACACAACACAAGCTTCTTGAGTGTTTTGTAAGACCAAAACAAAAAGTATATAGTTTCAGTTATTTACCTCTTTTGAATATTTAAACAGTTTGCTTTCTCTAGTCATAATTCTTTTACACATTGACCTTTGTGAGAGTCTTCATCTAAGAGATAACAGAATGTGTAAAATGAGAAAAAAAATAGCATCTCCAATTTAAGTTGTATTCAGCAAGAAAGTCATCAATCAGCATGGTTTGAAAAATAGTTTCAAGATATCATTGAAAAATGCATGCAAAAAATAGACTAGCCAAAATTCTGAAATTTTATAAAAATGATTTTGGCATGCTTTTGTGTCTTTAGTCAAGACAATGTGAAACTGTCATATTGTCACCTTAGTTGTTTCTCTCTGAATATACACTGCCTCATACTGCAGTTGAACTAACATGGCAATTTACCTGATGGAGTATTATTTTATTTTTGAGCAAATCTTTTATGTGATGAAATGTGAAACATTATTGGTATTTCTGATATCTGAACAATCAAAATTAAATAAAATGTTTCTCCTTCATCTGTGGTTTCATTTTCTATGGTTTTAGTTACCTCCAGTCAACCAGAGCCCAAAACTATTAAGTGGATAGTCCATAAATAAACAACTTTATACATTCTAAATTATGTTCTTTTTGAGTAGCATGAGAAAATCTCCCACCTACGTACTCCACCTTTGTACAGCATATCCACTGATGTATATACTTTCCATGCTGAATCATCTAGTAGCCATTTCAATTATCAGCTTGACTGTCATGGTACTATGGCATTTGTGTTCAAGTAACTTATAGGTAGAAACCTAACACTACATCAAGTTCCAGTGTCACTCTTCTCCCCTCTTCTCACCACATAGGCATTGTATTATGTGACATTATCACAACAGGACAAAAGATGAGGAAAGTACAAAAATATATTTTGAGAAAGAGGCCGTACTGTCATAACTCATTATAGTATATCATTACAATTTTGCTATTTTATTGGTTTTGATTGTTAAATCTCTTACTATGACTTATTTATAAATTGAATTTATGATAGTTATGTAGGTATAGGAAAAACATAATATATATTGTTTGATAGTGTCCATGGTTTCCGACTTCATAGGCAGTCTTGGAAATAACTTCTGTGGACAAGGAAGGATCCTATATAAGAATGGGAAACAGGATACAGTAGGGCAAATAAAATGATCAATTGAATTAACTCCTTATGCAAATTATTTTCTAACTTTCTACATTATGGAAGAGCTAAGGATTAAACTGAAATGATTAACTTTTAAAGAAATGTGAATCCTTCTTTAAATTTAATAACAGGGATTGAAAGCTCAGTAGAGCATTTTAACTTATGAAATTAAATGAAAAGATTGAAAAAAGAAATATATAGGAATAATTCAATCCAGTTTTGCAGCTTCCACTAGTAATTCTGTGGGATTCATGACAAAATATATGCCTTTAATTCAAGTTCAATTACTAGTTATTTGTTTAGCTGAAACCCTAAACTAAGAGTTTGAACTCTAAACCACATAAACTGAGCAAACAACATGTGTGGATAGTCAAATACGAAAGATCCTAGGTTTCCTTTCTTTATGTCTCACTCATATACCACTAGATTCCCAAGGCTGACAGACAGAATAGGGTGAAAAAAGTTCTTCCCTGATGTCTTTAGTAAAGGTGAGAAAAACAAGCAAACAAAAAACATAGAGTATTAAAAATGAGAAAGAAAAAACTCAAGACTTGGAAAATAATCCTTCCCTCAAGCAAAGCAGAAGCTCACTCTTCCCACCTGGGTGGACCACCTGGAAAGAAGCAGGTTCAAAAACACTGTCCTTTGTGGGTTCCAAAATGTAACCTCTTTGATATACGGGGCCAAGATCCTTCCTTTGTGAAAGGAGTTATTTCAATATTAGACTTGACAATCAGTTTAACTCAGGGAAGAGCCAATGAGCTCCCCCTCACTAATGGAAATTAACAGATTTATCGCATGTTAGACACCTATTCATGACCTCCTACAACTATGGTTATGATCTAAGAAAGAACTTTTTATTGCACATTTTTAAATGTTTAATTTTGCCGGTTATTTAATTCTTTTAAACCTTGAAATATAGATTTGGAAATTGTTCTGTTGGTGATATAATAGTTTATAGAGTAAGAAAATACTTCATATACAAGGGTTTCTAATTTTCTTTGTTCAGGAATATGAACTGTTCTTCTCTTTAAAAGGAAATATCTTGTAAACTCATGTCTCGAATATACTTAGGCCCATGGAAAAGAAATACTAATGTAAATGTAAGTTGTCACTCCTTTTTGTTTAGCTGGCATTCTTAGGATAGAACTGGTATGAAAATTTTAATGAAAGTATCATTCACTTGTGCTTTGCATTCTTTCATTGCTCATGCAATTTTCTATAAAATGCAACCTCAAAACTTACTGCTTTAAATGAGCCTCCTGAACAGAAAAGACAAGATTTTCTTTAAGTGGCCTGTGAAAGAAGCATCAATTGAACATCGGTTTATTGGGCAAACCAAAGACCAGTGCTTTATTATACATGATTAATAAATCAAATACCTAGTTCCTGGAACTAAAACTTGAAACGCCTTCAGACGGTGTCATGGCAAGCAACCTACTGGAAAATCAGTTTCTACTCAAAAGGGCAAAACCTGGAGTATTAAAACAAGATTCAAATATAATATATGCAAAGGCAATGTTCCAGGTGGAATCTAAGGTCTGTAAATATGTAAATTTGCTAATTAGACCAATGAAAATAGAACTAGTATCTTCTGTTACAAGGCAAATGAAATGCTGAGTTAAACTGTCAATATGCAAATACACCAATTAGAGTCTCAAGAACAGTAATAGATACAATCTTTATGGGGGAGTTGAGGAAGGAAGAGGAAAGAAGGGTTTTATTTATCGATTTTTTTGGTCCGAGTCCTCTTACTCAGAATGCCCTTACTCTTCATAATCAGTGAAACCTGTAGTTGTTAAAGAATTGGAACTAACATTTAAAAGCTATGTATGCTTACCTTCCTTCCCAGTAGAACTTCCCAAGTAATTTAGGGATTGACCCAAAGCTTTTTGTTTCCTGTATCCTTAGAGAATCAGGTATCAGTTTTGCAAGTCTGAACATGGGACAAGGGATAAAAGAGCCTCACTGGCTTTCCGTTCCCTGGAATCAGTTCATTATAAACTGCTTTCCTTGTGCAGTGTCCTAAGAACCACTACTGCTGCATCAGTCTCCATGGCAATGGTAAGAAAGAATATGAATCTCTAAGGTAACCAGAAACAAAACAAATACATTATTTCTAGATAAATGTGCTATTAATCAGAAAATATTTCAAAAAGAATGACTTCTAGAGACTGTAGGGTAATTATAGTAATTAACACACCACTTCATTACTTCATTTTGTCACAGGCATTATTCTCTGCTTGATTAAAATATTCCTGCTTCTCTTACTACCCTGAGCCAACAAGAACTTGAAATTCCCCATGAGAGATTTATTCATTTCATTTTATAGTTGGAGTCTCTGCCAAATCTGTATAAATCATTGCATTTGCTTTACTTGTTAACACTAACTGTATTGTTAGGTAAATTATCAATAGCAGATTAATGCATTAAGATGAACCAAATTAAATCAACACAAATTGAAATTTTAAAAATTAGACCCCAACATCGTAGTTTAAGAGATAAATTCTTTTTTTTTTTTTTTTTTTGTGGGTACCAGGGGTCGACCTCAGGACCTCATGCTTGCCAGGCAGGCGCTTATGCTGCTGAGCTATCTCACCAGCCCAAGAGATAAGTTCTTGATAGCCAAGCATAGTAATGCTGTGGTCCAGAGTTTGGAGACTTAACCAGAAAAGGATCACCTGAAAGATACCAAGGACATGGCATTTTAAGGCCTGAAGTAGATGTCATTGATCAAGGGAGAAAGAGGATTTTTACATCGATAGTTAAAGGAAAGAATCAAATCTGACCACCATAAGATAAAAAGAGAGAGTTATCTTTGGTTCACCTACCACATGGATTTATTAATTGGCTTATATTATCTTATAATCATACCCTAAAATGATTCTACAGCAAATAAAAATACTTCTTTTGTGAACATAAAATCTCTGTTTTGTTTGGATCCTTAAGACCGATTCAAAGAATGCTACATTGACTCATTTTGTTTCTAAAATAAAATAAATTATATAATATCTAGATTAAAACATAATTCTATAGCTTCCATTTTATTTGAAGGGAAAAAACTAGAAGGTATGATTTTTTGAACATATTCTTTCTAATTACTGTTGAGGGATTTTGATGGATAGTAATAGTTTCAATAAAGAAGAACTAGAGATTAAAAGAAATTTGAAAAAGATTAATTGATATTAGTATTACTTTAGTACAGATTGTGGGTGATACAATACATACTTTCTGGGCCGGTGAGATGGCTCAGCGGCATAAGTGCCTGCTTGGCAAGCGCGAGGGCCCAAGTTCAACTCCCAGAACCCACATACGAAAGAAGGGCTGGTGATATCGCCCAGCAGCACGGGCGCCTGCTGGTGCACGAGGTCCTGAGGTTGATCCCTGGTACCCACAAAAAAAATAAAAAAAAAAATACTTCCACTTAAGAAATTTAAATGTGTTTTAGCGATACTAATTTAAATGTATTTGCTGTACACTCACAATTCCAAATGATTAATTTTTAAAGCTTAATAAAACATAAGATATAAAAAATATATTCTGCTTCAGAAATTTAGACTCTAGAAGCTGGAGTATATCACACCATCTGAACACATGTGGAAATATGTTGAGGAGAAGTGTTTGTATGAAGTATTGCTTTGAATTGGCTTCTCTTCTGGGTGACATTCAAAAATATATTTCCAGTGCTTCTCTCCATCCCCTATCACTACTTGTAATGGTTGGCAGTTGAATATACCAATAACTTGCTAAGAGGATTTCTGCTTTAGTTTCTCTGAAGTCAAGTTACTTCTAATTGGGGAAAAATATTGTCTTGCAAATAGATTGGGACTTCAGTAAGCTTGGCTGTGACTTAGACTGGATGCCTCCCATGCCTTTGTGCAGGGGAGAAACTTAGATTTTAATGAATACTCCAAATATTCATTAGCACTTTTTCCTATAATTATAATCTGCCATATGTACTTTATATGAATACATTATTAGTAACTTCCAGGCTCTCTTATGTGAGCCTGTATTTTAGTGATTGATTTTATACCGTCAGAGTGGGTCAAGCACAAAGGTGCCACTATCCAAGTATTAAGGTTAGACTCTATCCAACTATATGAATATGGAATATACAGATAGGAACTTTAAAAAAAATCACAATGACAAGGAATTAGGCCCATCAGTAGATATTGCTCTATAAGATGAATTCTACTATGAATTATGAAAACGCCCCAAAATTGTGATTTAATATTTATTATACCAGTGAGATGAATCAGTTTCAAACTCTTTATAAACATTTCATTTAGTAGTTACTTTGAAGGTTCACTATTTTGTAGTATTATAAACCCTACTGAATCTGAGACAAAATTTAGGAAGATACCTATGCTTACCATGAGAGATAAAAATCCTATTATAAAAGATTAAGTATATATGTGTGAGTTTGCATGTATATATGAAATAGATAATTATATACAATGTTATAAAGAGTTGCATAAAAATCACTGAAACCATGTTCTAATCTCTTAATCTCTAAAGCACTAATAAGTTATTCTTTATTGATGACAATGTACTCTAATTGGCAATACACAATATGGCTACTCACTGACCTCATATTGCTGTACAGTACTCGTGTGCAGCTAACATTCAGGAACTGAATTTTAAATTAAATTTAATATTAGTTATTTAAATTCAAATAACCACGTGTGTTTAGTGTCTACTGCATTGGCGAGCACAGGAAATAGATAATGTCTTGAAACAGTAGAGCATATTTGATTTGAGCCCTGATGCATGAGTGAGGTGTTTCCCAAGCACATAATGATTTGTCTGGGTTCTTTCATTTCTATTGTTGTTCATTCGTTTTTAACAAAAAGTCATTAACTACAATAAGAGCAAATATTTGTTACATTTTGGCAAAGTACTGAATTTTTTTTTATAAGTATCCTATGAAACAGGCCCTAAAATTATTTAATTTACAGTTGAGGAAACTGAAGCACAGAGTGTTGAATTCAAAACACAATGCAGAGCAGACCAGGAAGAATTTAAATAGGGGTTGTCTGAGTCTAAATCCCCCATCTTCACCATTGCACCTTCGCCCTCCGCCACACACGGTCGGTACGACATGGGCTTGACTTGAAGGTTCTACGCTACCACCACTGAGCATTGGGAAATTCTGTTAATCGACTCAGGAAATAAGTATGTATTTTACGTATCTTAATTTCTAATCCTATTTCAGGTTTTTGAGGGAAAGACTCTTGCCAACTGAATATTGAAAAATAGAATCCTGATACAATACAGTTACACTTCAGTATTCTACTTATAAGCAGCTCTTTAGAAAAACAGGCAAAACTCAATTATGGTATTAGGGGTCAAGATGGAGGAAGAAGAGGAGGGAAGGAGGGAAAGAAGAAGATCGTAACTGGGAAGGGCCATAGGAGGAGTTCTCTGGAGCTGGCAATATTTATTTTATGATAACCTTTGTCATGCACGTTATGATTTGCACAATTGATTTTTAAAGATCTGAAAAATATAATTTAATATGATCCTGCTTCTCTCCCCCTAAAAACCTCACAGACTTACCCTCCAGGGTTTAGAGTCATAGTGAGGTTAAGATTTACTAAACTGCAAAGAGGGACATTTAGTTGTGTCTGGTAGAACTGTGAAGGACTCAGAGCAAAACTGCAATGGCCTACTCATCATACGGGGAGAGGAAAAACTCCTCAGAAAGTAGGAGAGTTGTGAAAAGGTGAAGAAGAATAAAACTATTGAAGAACAGAACTGAAAAATAATGGAGGAGAGAGAATGACCTTTATAAATGGATGCCTGTGGTTGTCAATGGGAAAAGTCCAGAGAATTGACACCAGAGGAGAAAGTTACAGTGATTAGAGAATGTTGTATTCAAGGATGGGATCATCAGATTTTAAGCAGATGAGAAATAAACTTGTATTTTGAAACTAGAAGTACCCAAAAAAATCCAAACTGTAATGTTCTTACTCCATGGGAGAGTATAAAACAAAAATACCATGACCTATGGGACCATCGGGGCCTACAGTGGCTTTGTGCCATGCCAGTTCCTCTCTTATGGCTTTGATGCAGAAAACCATAGTTACCCTACAGGTAAAATAGTTACCTAATTTGTTACCCAAATGTATTCCCTGAAATAATTAGGAGGATGAATCTTTGCAGCAGGAGGCCACCTAAAATCCACGAAGATAGCAAACTTGAGTTATTTGTTCCGGATGGCATTTATAGGGGGACACACATATAAACTCAAGAGATTAGTGCTGACTTTACCCTTAACAGCCTCACTGCTGATTGAAAGCACAGTGTTACTTACTAACTAAATGAGTAACAACAGTCTCGAGGTCGTGCACCCCAGTTTTGCACAGTAAAGGATAGGGAGGAACTCTCATTGTTAAGGTTCGAGTGACATTTATTTTTATATAAAAACTCACTTGCCATGGTACCTGTGACAGTAGCTCAGCTTTTGGTCTGTTCTCTGGTATATGGAATGGGTTCGATAATCTTTGACTGATCTGCTTCCTGCAGGGGCTTCGAATATCAAATGAACCAATGGAAATGACTCATGCTCTGAGATTCCAATTAGATGTTTTAATTGCAGACTGACGGAAACTCTCACTGAACCAATGAATTGTAACGATTCAATATATCCTATATATGGTAGCAACACTAGGTTCAAAAATTAAGCAGCAAAATAATGACGTATTTAACATGGGAAAAATGTACAAATATAAAAAAATGGAAATTCATAAGAGACATGCAAACAGCATTTAGTAATATCAGGGAACAAAAATACTCATTTCATGCTGAAGGGGCTTTTTAGCTGTTACATACAGGCTTGTATTTCAATGTGCATTCTACCCTTGGGTCCAATTTCCTTTGCCTCCCATGGCACTAATTTTATAATTTTTAGTGAAGATTTGGGGTGAGATCTATAGCCCCATCTGTTACTGAAGCAGGCCCATTTACCCCCCTACACATTATCCCAATCACTGAAACACATTATAAAAAAGAGAAAAGTCATTCTTGAGCAGACCACTGCAAGGAAACAGGAGATACAAATCTGTCTTCCTGAGGACATGGTTTGGGTATATTTATGGGGTGAGGTATAAGGAATGATGATTAGAAGGTAATTAAGAGCAGGTGATGCATTGAAATTGCAGAGGGTTCATTCAGAAACCAGGAAGACATTAACCTGCTAAGTCTAGATGGTTTGTTCAGGAGTGATGAGCAGTTGAACTTGTTTAAGCCTACAGGGTTTGTTTGAGTTTTCCCTCAGGTTTAGTGCCCCCTTGTCTTTGGTCACTCTTCATTCTCAAGGGATTCTAGATGATGACGGATCTGGCTACTTCCTGCTGAACTGGGGCATAGATCTAGGTTGGAGAAACAAAACTACAAGTCCTGGCCAAATGGAGACCACTCTTATTGTCAGAAAATAAGACAGGTGTTTCAATCACCAGTGAACACTAAAATCAACATTGAACTGTCTTGTTTTCATTCTGTTAAGGGCCAAAAACTACAGAACAAAAGGCAAAGGAAAGCAAGCTTCATCTTAGCTATAGGCACTATTATTTTGCACAAATCATAAGCAGAAATTTAAGACAAAAAAATAGCCCAAGAAGTATATTTGTTCAACAGAGTTTTAGAAATGTTCTCAGGCTACATTTATCTAGAATCCATTATTAATATCATTTCTATCTATTCTGTATGTAGTAGGTATCATCTAAAAGTAGTAGGACAGAATTACTCCACCGGGACAAGTTTTTAAAGAAAATTACAAGACCAAATCAAATCCAGTTTGTATAACCATGAAAAATAATTTTTTGTTTACAGTCGTATCAATTTTTTCAAAGTTCAGAATACTATATTTCAGAGTTCTTTTTATAGTCTTTTCTATGAACATGATTATAAACGTATTTAAGAAAGATGAAAACTATGGATCACAATAGCCATACTTAAGATATTATAGTCATTCCCAATTGACAAAGAAATATATTACTGATAAAATATACCAAATCACATCAGATTTCCAGAAATCTCTTCAATTTTGGAACAAAAACAAGGCATTCATTTATATATACTCTAATATGTGTCTTTTGTACTTGCAGGGACTCTGTGAAATTCACAAAGTAAATTTTAGACCCGAAACTTATTTTCAGAATTTGTTAACCATAACAAAGTTTTGTCATTATAAATAGAACTGAAGTGACAAAATAAAGCAAAAAATGGTTCTAAAGGCACAAAAAACAAGAGAAATAGCATCAATTTTCTAAGCTAGTGGTCTTAAAATTAAAGAATAAAACCTTTCCCAATTTCATATTGAGAGTGCATCAATGTTCCAAGAAACCGTCATTTGGGTAGAGGGTCAAACACTCTTTGCATCGAAGTACCTCTGATGTCAATGCTCAGATTAGGAAAAACCAATAAATATTTTTGCCAGCTCTATCAAATATCAAACCTTCCACAAGTTCATTTTTTCTCAAGGCCTAATTAGAATGTTCCCATACCTTTTGCTATTTGCCCAAACCCTTAGCTTTGCTTATTTATATTTCTCACAACACATACTCATATTTTACAACTTCCTTTATAAAACCAACTGAAGTTTTCTTGCAACAATAGTCTAGGTTGCTGGTGGAAGTTTGAGGCATTAAAGAAAGCTGATCATCATCTCAAGTTATTTCCTCATCATGGCAGATGGTTGCTAGGCTGTCTTAAATAGGAGTCTTATAAAATTAACACAGGGGTAAATATATAGGGCCTTTTTTTATCAGAAGGCAGGTGATTTTTTATTAAAATACTCTTAAACAAATCTTGTTTAAATCATTTGTAATCATAGTTTTTAAAAGCATTTGAGATTTAATTTATAAGCATTCATTTATTTTGTAAGTCAACTTGGCACATGTAGACATAATATACAATGCACACATACCCAAACATAGGGAAAAATACAGACGGAAAGCAATAGTCATCTAGTTTTCATTGCGATTCTTTTACTAGCTTCAGAAAGCCCCCACTCCTTGAGAGTTTTTCTCATTACCTCCTGTATTACCCCAACTAATCTTTAATCCTAAATTTACCTAACACCTTCTAATCAGGCTTATTTTCTCAAGGATCATTGACTGTAGGACACATCCCTTAAGAGTATTTTCTTTTTTCTTTTCTTTTTTTTTTTTTTTTATATGCAGGTACCAGGAGTCAAACTCAGGAGCTCGTGCTTGCCAGGCAGGCGCTTACGCCCCTGAGCTATATCACTGGCCCCAAGAGTATTTTGTATACCCACCCAACTTGAAAGAATATCTGGGAAATTTTAATTAGGGTTTTCAATATTTCCTTTCTTATTTCAGTTTAGTAGAGTTTTCAGTCATTTTATCAAGAAAAATTTGGTAGGGTAGGGATTCTAGATCATTAGATCATTAATAGAATTTTAAAGCTGAGCACTCTGATCCTAAATTCTCTGGTTGCTCTAGGTTGAGAAACATTTATTTCTTCAAAACAAAACAAAACAAAACAAAACAAAACAAAATAATATGAGTATTCCCTAAATGAAGTTGTGTTTGTACAGATGGGACAAGCAGAAAGGAGTAAGTGCAAAGAAGGTACCCCACTTGAAATATTATGGGTTGGAACTAGAAGAGACACCACTTGAAAATTATGGGTTAATTGAAGGACAATTAGAAACCCTCACTATTTGTTGAAATATGAAAGAACATCATGGGGAAGCTTCAGGCTCTCATCTAGGTTACCAAAAATTGTCATTGTTCCCTGACAAGGAGCCTAATTCTGACCATTCCAGAAGGAACACAGAATCATGACAACCAGGACACTAAGGAGCTGCAGAAGCAACTGTGGCAGGTGAAGGGGCAAAGAATTTTGTGGAAATCTTTATTTTACTAATAAATTTATAAAAATTTATTTCACATATTCATGTAGCTAAACTTTAAGGTTTTCACTTACCAGTTTTACATAGCTTTAAAACACATTTCTCAGGTGAAACAATAGTTTCTAAAATATGGTCCTTTCCCTTTGATTTTTCCCTTTTCTCATTCTCACATGAATTTAGAAATTAAATCTTGATGCATATATATTAGAAAGGACTAGCAGAAATAAAAGTTTTAGGCAAAAGTATGAGCATACCAAAATAGGTACTCACAAAAATTTTAAATTATACATAACAAAAAAAAATATTTTGTGCAAAACCAGGTGAAAAAAAAAAGCCATAAGACTATAAAAGTGCAGGAGAAATACCTGTTAAACAAGAGTTGAGTCATCTTGAGAATCTCTACCAAACGCATTCCTAGGAATTGTGAAGGAAATTTGACCCATTTCCAGGCTACTTTTCTGATTCTAAAACATACTATTCGAGGAAGTAGCTGAAAGTCTCCAGTTTTGAGAATCCCATGAATACTTCTATGTTTGGATCAAATTATAGTTTACCATTGCTTAAGATGTTCGAACAGCCAGTAAGAAGTTACTCATTAATCCCGCAACAGGAGTCAAATCTCAGAAATGAAAACAAAATTTAAGAAGTTCTGTGAGCAGAGAATCCCTAATTCTTCTCTATTATTGGGTATTCCCAAACCCAAGACTCTCCAAGGAAGGGTAAACCAAGACTGACTTTGGGTCAAATACTAGACGTCCTCAAACCATGATCCTCACAATTAAGGACAAACCAGCAGGAAGAGTAGGAATCCAGCCAGTTCCACCAAAGTTACTCACTAAATTATACGTTTTCCAAACCCAGAAGCCTTTTCTTTATTGCAAAGGTGAAATCATGGTCTAATGGTCGCATTTTGTTGGGGAAAGTCCAATAGATGGTCCCTAGAAGCTGCTTAAAATCATCCACAGGCACTCTACACTGGCAAAGAGCTCCCATGCCATGGGCAAAAGGTCCATCTGGATTTCCTTCTGGCTGCTTTATGAAATTGCAATTGAACCAAGCCATTTTGCCTACAGCGCAGTGTGCCAATCACTGAAATAATTTTGAAAAAAAAAAGTTTATTCATGAGGCAGCCAAGCACAGAGAAATGAAACACCAAAGTTTTGACTATACATCCTCAAGAATAAGGTGTGGGGAAGTTTGTGGATTGAGGTATAGGGAAAGGTGACTGGAAGTGAACTATGGTTGTAAACACCAAAAGCAGGTAAAACATGTTAAGTTCAGCAGCGATGGTGAAACTATGGCATGCGTGCTGCAGGCAGCTGTTTGTTATCATGGAAAGCTCTAAAATGTTTGCCATCACCAGTATAGAGGGTTTATTCAGAACCTAAAACCAGATGACATGAAGTAAATACTTAAGATTTATTCAGGCTTTCTCTGTTTCACAACAGATTCATAAATTTAACTTAACTCGTATTGAAGAATATTCAAATCTACAAATCTACAGCATTAACTAGTAAGACCAAATGTGAGTTTTCAATACTAATTTTATATTTATTTTGGTGTAGAATATTTTGATGGAAAACACTATATAATTACCACATACCAGGCTGGTGAGATGGCTCAGTGGCGCAAGTGCCTGCCTGGCAAGCGCGAGGTCCTGAGTTCGACTCCCGGTGCCCACATAAAAAAAATTACCACATACCTAAATATTAGATATTAGACTACATTTTTTGGGTGTATGTGTGATGCTGGAGATGAAATCTAGCACATGCAAGGTAGGCATGTTCTCTACCACCTATCTATACCCATTTTACATATCCTACTTTTATACTTAGCCACAACCAACACAATCAGGGAGAGGGTTTTCTTTCTTTCTTTTCTTTCTTTTTTTTTTTTTTTTTTTTTTTTGCCCATTTTTATATTGAGGTCTTTTATTGTGGTTTTATTAAAAAAAAAACAGACAAAACTATGTCCACACTGAGAACCTAGTGGGAGGTCTTCTCAGATAGTCATTTCACTTGCCACATACAGAACCGGGATCTATTCCAGGGTGCTTGATGTGTTCTTACATCACAACTGGGAGTGCTTTCTGAACTGGATACATTACATTGGCCTTTTTGTTACATCTCAAATAGAAGTTTTGTCTTTGTGTTACTATAACAGAATACTATACACTGTGTGGCTTATTGACATAAATTATTTCTCACAGTTCTAGAGGCTGGAAAAGCTAACATCAAGGCACCAGGTGATTTAGGATCTGATTAGGACAATTTCTTGGCTCAAAGATGGTACTTCCTCAGTGTTTCTACATGTGATGGAAGAAGCAAACCAGCTGTCTGGGGCCTTTTTCATAAGGTTCAGGCTCATGACCTCATTACCTCCCAAGTGTCTATCCTTAGTACTATCACAATGGTGATGAGGTTTCAATACATGCATTTTGGAGAGACAGAAGCTTTCAAACCTACTCCAGAAGAAAGGGAAAATGAACTAACTGTGTTTTGAGGAGAAAGTATAAGAGCTAGGAATTATTATAAATATACATACACATATACATATATATGTACACACACATCATAAACTTACACTATATTATAAAGTTAGACCATATTCCCTACCTCACATAGGATACTCACAATTATTTTATAAGCAGCTGCCAACTTTCCATAAAGAGTCTTAGTTGGATTCTATATCTGTATCTGTTACTTGAACAGTCTTCATTGAAGGTTAATTTTCTCTCAAAATATTTATCCAAGTGCTCCCCATGAAAAGGGTGATACACAGCGACCACCAGGTGGTTCTGTTAACTTGTTAATGGTTAACAATACCCTAAGACTGCTTTCATATAGACAGGCAAATTGTAGATTCTTCAGGTAAGGTGAACTCATGATTCTTTTATTTTCATGATTGGTTTTATCGGACTGTCTTATAATGGCAACAGAGAAAAGCCTGAAATGTGCTTCTAAATTGTAGTGTTTTCCAAGGCACATGCCATGGGACAAATTCAAGCCTGAAAATGGAAGGAAACTTTCTTTCTAATATCTCCTTTTGGCAGACATTCAGGAAAGAAAAGAAATAATCTCAGCTTTCCGGAGGAGGACTACCTGACCATCCAGATTTTATGCTTCAGTAAAATTCTTTTGAATCTGTCACTTTCTTGCTCTGCCATGCCCTATGCCCTATGAAATAGATACAACAAGATCGGGAGTCTTGGATATTCCAAAGCCAGTATGAGATGAAGGCAAAATGAGACAGAAGGAAAATGCAAAATACAATCTCTACTTAACAATTGATAACAAAATCCTCTTGAGGAAGGGCTGGATTCTAAGTAGGGTATAACCTTCCCATATCACAGCATTTTTTTCATTTGCATTGGTCAGCTGGTGAATCTCTGGCCTTACATGATAAAATGTTAACTATGTGTGTGTTAGAGGACCTCACCAGAATGATTTAGTATGAGGATATCTTAAAACTATTTCTGTGGAACGCTAGTTATGTTTGGATAAGTAGAAGACCACAGAGAATACACTTCGGGAATGTCTCTGCTAAAAATGTTTCTTTAGTATGGAATTCTCAGAGTTTATAATATTTTAACATTTAGGTTCATGATGACTCTCCAAACAATCAGGTAATAGTAGAGAATATCTAATATAGTTAGTAATGGAGGCTATATTTTGTTGTTGCTGTTTGCTGTGTTCTGTTTTCAGTGAACTTTTTGAAACAGTGTCCCATAGCTTCCTGTTATTGTTTGTGTCTGGATGTCCCCCCAAAGCCTCATGCAGTCATGGTGGGGCAGACTTTTCAAAGACAGCTTGTTAAACCTGGACCTCTTATTTTCATGCCCTTACCTCAGGAAACAGCATTATAGCGGTTCCAGCTTGACTCAGCATGGGGCCAGGGTCCTCACTTTGTAAACATCCTCAGCCTATGCAAGAGGAGGGCAAGGAGATGGTGTGGAGGTAAAGGACCCACCCTAGGGCAGGTAGCCTGCAAACATTATAAGGGAGGAAAAGAGGCTCGCTCTCCCCCTTTTTGGCTCTTGTTGCTTTTGCTGTCTTCTGCCACTATGAACAGTTGCCCCTCTGCCATGCCACCCTGCTTTGGAGCCAGCTGATTATGGACTGAAACCTCTACAAATTGTGAGCTAAATAAACCTTTCCTTCCTTAAGTTTGGGCATTGGGTATTTTGCCTCAGCAACAAGAGAAAAGTAACCAAGACACTTCCCCATGCCAGCAGCCTCCAATCAGAGCGTGGCTGACCTGATGTAATAGTGGGCTCTTGTTATCCTTTGTCTCATATGTGTAGACTTCTTTTATATCTACATTTATCAAGGAGGTCCCAGTGAGACCCATCTTACACGGCCCACACCAGACCCCAGCTTTCGACGAAGTGCAGTACAGAGGTCTCTTGTGCCTCCCTGCACAGAGCTTCTAGAGTCCAGATTACATTTAATTCCTTGATTTGTATGCAGGTGACTCCAAACACAGTTATGAATCAATTTTAGGGCAGCAAACAATTATTTCATCAAAGAATTTAACAATTCGTAAAACTTAAGCAAGAACAAAGCCTGTCCTTTCTATCAGTTGCCTGTGAGTATTCAACCTTTTCCTCCTTATCTTGCTTATCTCTGCCCTTTCATAACTCTAACCTTTCCTTCCTCTATCTTTCCCCAGAAACTCTTCTAGAACACCAAAATGCAAGTTGTTTCTAAAAGTTCATCTCTATCATGAACCAAGTAACTATAGAACTTAACCCATGGACCTGAGCTGTATTAAAAACTACAATTAAAGATATTCCTAAACCCAAACAAGGCCATCAGATATTCACAGACTTTATCATTCTTTTAGAAGCATATGACTCAGGATTACCCGGCCTACATGAATTCATACAAATGTTGCTCATAACCTCAAGTGCTAAATCTTAGAGGCCAAAAAACTGATTGGACGAAACAAAAAATAATCTATGGTATCTTGCCTCTCACAATAAAATTAAAGGTCAAATAAAAGACAGAAGAGAAGATGAAAATGTTGTAATATGCACACTTGAAACATTTCCAACAAAAGCCAATTCAACCATAATTCAGTTATGAAAATGACAACAACAGAAAGGTGAAATTATAGGAGATTCTGGAGGTAAAATAGAGCTCTTTCATCTCATTTTGCAAATGGAGTTAAACTTAAAATTAGAGAGCTAAAGAAATGCCAGAAATAAGAATTGGAAATAGCCCATTTCATTGAACTACAAGACCTGGCAGAACATTAGAAAAGACTTCAGAATAAAAAGAGTCAGGACCCAAAGTAAACTTGTGGCCCTGCAGATCATAGAGTTAGCTGGTACACAGCTTGCCTGACACCTACTTACAAAACATTTATCAATATCATAAACTGAGGAGGCACTGAAAAAAATATTCCCCCACTAATTACAGAAAACACAAGACAAAAAAAGCCTTCAATTCAGATCAATAAAAATGCTCCAAATATCCTGCCATTTACTTAACCATTTAAGGTGAACTAACTCTTACCAATTCCTGGTAGATACAGGTACTACTCTTTCTACATTAAATCCGGCCAACTTTGTTCACACTCTTTGTAACATCCCAATCAGTTTGTAGGTATTTAAGGTTATGCACATATTTTTTTCTGATTTCCTTGCCCATAATCAAGGCCCTTGGGTCCTTGACTGAAACATATTTCTACCTGCTCTGCAACACTTCCAATATTAATAGGAACTCACTTTTAAAATGGAATTGTAAAATTAAATGCACATCAAGGGACTATTTTGAGAGGACTCTTCTATTCATAATCAATTTGTTTTTGCCCTGGATGTATCTTTGCTTTCTCTGTTACATTTGATGCATACTCAAGATAACCATGTTGGCACTATACTTGACACTCTGTTTGCTGAACATTCTGCTAACATAAGCAAAATCTTTGTGACAAAATCTGTATAAATTTTGATAGCGCTTTTCAAACTCCTGCTCAAACTTCTTCAATATCTCCTGACACCAGATGTAAAGGAGGAGGAGGTTGATATTGTAATTCAAGGTTTTATATACACAGTGGCACCTCAGTTCACATACTTACTTTGTTTGGAAAAGATGGCCATGTTTGTGTTTGTGAGGGAAAGATGGCAGTAGTTAGTTGTGTTTGTCACCCAGTGAAGAGTTTGCAAACAAAAAGAAAATTTTGACAAACACTTGTGCTTGTGAGCCAAATTGTTTGCAAACAAAAGTGTCCGTAAACCAAGGTATCACTGTAAAGGTCTTCTTGTATTGTATATTATATTATTCCTCATAGCACACTCATCCTGTTAGTAAATAATGAAATGAGTGAGGATACACATTTTTTTGAGATCTTGTGCTATCAATAGATTTTTTTTTATCCCTTAGCCTCCAGTAGTGTCTTAACCAAGTACCATCCTATCTTCAATTCTTTCTGAGGCCACTTGTCTCACTGTAGTGGATATTTGCTTGGTCTTTATTACTGTGCTACCAGACCAGAACATCCATTGCCTTTGCTTTCACAATAGTAAAGACAATGGTACACCTGGGCAGTCATGCCCCTGAGGTTCACTGAAGTCTACTCTTATCTTCCTTGGGTTTACACTTAAAGTTCTAAATTTCTGTCATGATTCAGTTATGGACACAATATACAGCCAATTTCCTACTGTGTTCATAGAACAAAGAAGCCTGTAAAATGATCATATTTGCTTGCTCACAACAGTCAAAAGAAAAAAAAATAGATATAAAATATAAAAGATGAATTGCAACATTTCCAGAATATATTTAGAGGTCATGATCTAAATAAAGAGGAAAAAATATTTTATGTGGCTAAAGTCTATCAAAACCTCCTAGACCACACACGAAATAACCCAGTTTGAAGGCTATCAGGCAGGAGAAAGCTATCTTATGTGGGAAAGTCAAACTTTTCTATATTCAGGGTTTTGAGTAATTGGTTGAGGCCACCCCTTGTTATAGAAGACAATTTGCTTTACTTGCTGCACTAATTTAGTGTTAATCCCATTCTAAAATACCATTATAGAAATATCAAGAATGTTAAAAGTCTCTTACCTACAGTAAAATCATATAAGATGACAGAATTAGTTGCACTTACTAAAGCTTTTTAACTAGCTAAAGTCCAGACAGGAAACACACATACGAATAGCAGTTATGCTTCTTCAATGGTACTTGACTTTGGGGTGCTTCGGAGATAAAAGGGATTTCCTGCCTCTGGCGGAACTCCTATCAAAAACTGACCAATTTTGGAACATATAGATGCAGTGCTACTTCCAGAAAGGTAACTGTTTAATGTTGAGGATTATGTAAAAAGAAATCATTCAGAATCTAAAAGAAATGCTCTAATAGGTCATTATACTAAATAAATCACTTTAACCAAGATTGTGATCTTACCTAAAGTCTCAAATAATACATCTCTGGAGAAATTCAAAGAGGCCATTCTAAAGTAATGATATTGAGCTCTTGGTTTTGAAAAGGCTGTAGCCTTCATGCATTGCCGAAGCGATTGCTTGGTGGCATCATATGATTGCAAGTGGATATTATTTAAGTTTCTCCGTGAAATTATTAACCATGGAAGAGACAAATTGATTAGTATTTTAAATCAGCATTGGTGGAGAAGATTTCAAAAAGAGAGCTAAGGGTGTGTTGGGGCCATGTGTTCCTGGTCAACAGCATAATCCTGAAAAAAAAAAAAACAGAAAAAAAAAAACTGTATAGGTGAAAAATGGTCATGAACTAGGACCTCAAGAGCCTTTTGGAACCATCATATGGTTTATCTGTCCACCAGCCATGAATGCTTTCTAGAGAAAGAAAATTGGAAATGTATATGCATATAGGAACAGTGTATAATTTCCCAAATAATAATGGAGGCCAAGAAGTCTCGTAATAGGGCATGTGTAATGTGGTTAAAAACAAAAGCACATGGTGTAATCAGCCCAAGTTCAATGGCCTCAAAAGTAGGATATGAGGGTCAGGAAGATTCCTAGTATAAGTCCTAAAGTCTAAAATCCTGAGAATCAGGGCTCCTATCATCCAAAGGTAGGAGAACATAGATACCGTGGCTCAAAACTTGAGAGTAAATTCACTCTTCCCCCTCTTTGTTCTATTGAACTGTTCCTTAAGGACTAGTGCCCACCTACATTGTGGGGGTGGATTTTCTTTACTTAGTACAGATTTAAGTGCTAATCTCTTCCACAAAAACCCTCACCGGCACACCCGAAAATAGTTTTCACCAGCTATGTGCATATCTCTTATCCTTAATCATTTTGACACATACCATTAACAATCATATCAACACTTCTCACATTTGAATCTTTTTAGTTACTTGTATGTCTTATATCAGGATGGGTTAAACATTGTACCCATAAAAAAGCTACAGTACTTAAAGTCGCAAAAAACCTGCTCGATTTTGTGTTTGAAACTGAAAATTTTGCTAAATCCTCAAGACAACACTTTACAGTAACCATTATGCAAAACATCTATAAAGCACTATCTGCTAATCCAAAACTCCACTTCTCTTATAAACACAATCTTCTGAAAGGTTAAAAGGGTGAATGAAATTGTCAAATAGAAATTAGCAAAATTTTCATAAATCCCTGGGCTTAATTTGTCAAAGCTTCTCCCATTCACCCTAGCATCATATGGTCAATTCCTTGAGGGACAAATCATTTATCCTACTATAAATTGGTAACCTGAAGGCTCATATGTCTGGGGATTGCACCTATAAAATACCAGATGCTGCTCTACTTCACACAGAGATGGCAAAATATTGCCAAGTAATTTTATACTATACATAGTCACATCCCCAGAAGGTTAAGTCTACCTTCCTAAATTATCCTCTTACACAACCCATTCATAATGTTTGATCGGGAGATTTCATCTATTAGAAGACATAATAGGAAAACTGTTTTTGATCTTCATTAGAAAAAGCCTTATCATCTATTCTGGTATTGATTAAAACATACAATAGTAAAATCCTAGTATGTCAACTGTTGGGTTCATGTTTCACAAATAAAAAAAGCAATTCAAAATTCTTCACATTTGGAAGGCAATTCCAATAGGGTACCTCAAACTGACCATTCTCCAAAAGCATTTTTTTCTAGAAGCAGCTGATCTCCAGAAGCGGACATCTGGTGGAACAAAGGCACAAGCCTAATGTGATGGATAGCGGACAGACTACACCTATCATAGCAGGCCAGGACCACTACCTTCTTCTTGTATTTTAAAAATCTCTAGGTTCACAATTATTATTCTTATTTTCCTTAGACACCTTGCTACCAAATCCTGTGGTTTGGGTGTAATTTATCCCACCAAAACTCACCTTAAAATTCACTTGCTTATGTGGGGTATTAGGAGGTGAGAGAAGGAAAACATTTAGGAAGTGATGAGGTCATGATGACTCTAGTCTCACAAATGGATTAATCCTGTTGTGGACAAATGGATTAGTTGTTAATGGGTGATCTTAAAACTGGAGTTGTCATAAAAGTCACGTCCCTGGTCTCTCATAGGTGCCCTCTTGACACATGATGCTTTGCACCAACATAGAACACGGTAGCAGTTATCAACAAGGTCTTTCCCAGATGCTGCTCCTAGGTCATGAACATTTCAGGCCCATAACAATGAGGTGAAAAAATGTGTTTTTTTATAAATTAACCAGTCAGAGTTATTCAATTAGAGCAACAGGAAAAAGAGTAAGACATCCACTAATAATGACTCCCGTTCTCTTTTTTTTTTTTTACCCTCTTTCCTTATTAAAACTCATAGGTCAAAATAAATTTATTTTAATCAGAACTATATATTGTTTCCCAAAATAGTCACTTTTCTTGTGACTCTTGTGAATGGCTGAATATGTCGTCTATTACTAGACCCCGTGACAAAAAACTCGGGACAGTTCCGGTTTCCTCAATTGGACAACAGAGAAGTATAGTTGATGATGTTTCTATTTGTAACTGTATGAGTAACTGACCTTAAATTAATATTACTTCTCTCTCCCAGCCATAAAAACAATTATTACAATGTATGGATCAAGGTACACATAATTTCAAATTCAAAAACCTTCATGTTGTAATCAGATAAATAACACCTGGAAAGGGCTAGTAGTAGGACTCAGACTGATATCTTATGTGTTTCAGAAACAGTCTCCTGATGTTTATCTGTACCTAAAGACCCTAATTTAAGGTCTATCAGTTTCTAACACTGGAAATTCCAGTTTAGACATGAGCTCAAGTGTGAAGCCACCCTTGGTCAGTCAAGCATACTCCCTGGGGTAATTGCCTACTCACTATTCATGAAATCAGAGTAGTGTTCCCATTGGTGGACATCATACAAATAAAAAAATTGCTACTAAAGAGTCTCAATAAGTGTAAGGGAAGTTATTAATGATACCACCTCTTCACTAGATGTAACTCATGAATGGTGATGGAATGGTGAGGGACAACTGCTTTGTTCTAGAATTCTTGTCAGCTTGCCATGTTGGCATTTGTGCCATTCCTAATACTTCTTGTACTTTAATCAGTGATGTAAGAAAGATGAAACAGACTGTGCATTGCATTAAGGGGAAATTATTATTATTATTTTTTAATATTTGATTCTTACGGCCTCTGGGATTTGTTCTTTTGACCTGAGTCAGGCAATTGAGATTGAAAGCATGATACGGGGACAATTAATTGCCTTTGTGTCTGTCATAGTGTTCATGCTGTTGGTTTGTGTCCTTTTACTGGCATACTTAGATGCTTCAGTGCAGCTGTCCCCATCAGATGCTCAACATGATGATACAACAACAAAAAAGGCTTAAAACTATCCTACAACACAGTTGACTGTGAAGGTAACTAAAAAAATTCTGAGTAGTGACCTTTTGAATTTCTAGTTTTCCTTTATTGTTCATCCTTTTGTGAGAGATTAAAAATGGAAAGGAGACTAAATGTGAAAGTGGTCAATGACCAGACTATAAATGATAATGGAAATCTGATTCACAACCTGAAGCAATTAGCCAAAAATGCTAATCCACTATCCTTAACAACCATAGTGGGAAGTCCAATTATTATCTGCAGCCAACAGCCAAAACCTCATCAGCTCAAAATGGCCAGGACTTGGCTAATATCTGACAGGATCCTTAGTATTTGGCCAAGTTCTACTTTACGACAGGCAAATATGCTCTTCAAAACAGTCATATTGGATCCTTTACTTCTAGTTAGGTTGACTATGTCCTCCCCTTTTTGCTTTTTGTTTTTTGGAGACGGGGTCTCACTACATAGTTCAGGCTGGCTCTGAACTCCCTATGTAGTCCAGGTTGGTCTCAAACTCACAGCAATTCTCCTGTCTCAGCCTCCTGAGTGCTGGGATTACAGGCATGCACCACCATCCCCAGCTTTTTTTTTTTCCCCTTTTCTACAGTTGCCAATTATTCCTAAAGCTTTCCCATTTTCCTGCCATAAAGATTTCTCACTCTTACCTATCTTTGAATCTTTGAATCTTTGCCAAAATGCACTCTGATTGTGCCTGACTCCCTTGTTGTAGCAACCTCCATATAAATATAACCTTGGTTTCTTCTCATTTGAGTGGTCTTCATCTATTTTTCCACAGCACTCATTAAGGAATTTTTAATTCATCTATCTGATGCTGCAGTTCTGAAATAGTGTTTGTTTCATTGTTCTTGGAGAAGTCTTTGAGGTCACTATGACTTAGAGACAGCATATTATTTTAAAAAAGAAAACAAAAAACGAGAATGGCAGTCAGAAGACTTAAATTTCAGTGGTATTTCTACTGTAATTTTATGCCATCAATTTCTCTCTGTGAAGCTGAACTTCAGGGATTCTTGATTTCATTAGAAGTGCAATGAGGGGCCGGTGAGATGGCCCAGCGGCGTAAGCACCTGCCTGGCAAGCACGAGGGCCCGAGTTCGATTCCCGGAACCCACATACAAAAAAAGGGCCGGTGATATCGCTCAGCGGCAGGGGCGCCTGCTGGCATGCGAGGTCCTGAGGTCGACCCGGTACCCACACACAAAAAAAAAAAAAGTGCAATGAGAATGTTAGAATGAACAATCCTAAGCAATAAATCAGTCTTGGAAGTAGTGGTAGCTCTGAGTATTACCTCCTTGAATTCTTAAATTGGTGGATCTCTGTCTCCGTTTCTGTCTCTGTCTCTGTCTCTCTCTCTCTCTGTGTCTCTCTCTCCACACACACACATACACACAGACACGTATACACACAAAATTTCCCAGTCTATCTGTAGTAATTTCTAATATAGCCAGGAATTAATCAACTATATTAGTTTTAAAACTCAGAGTTATTATCAAATAACATTTAGAAATTGCCACAAAGTGTAGAGCTTTAATTTATTTGACCTCTAATGTTCCTGCCAAGCATATCGCTCAGAATACTGGACAGAAAGTACAGGATTCGAGTAAGCATTCATAAATAACACGTGAATTCTTATTAAAAGGCAATTTCCATTACGCGAAGGTTTAATTTGTTCTCTTTTCCCTCAGAAATTTGAAGTGAACAGCATTCCAAAAAAAGAAAAGAATTCCCCAATATGCTGTAAAGGAGCTTGATTAATTTTGAAATGACAAAATCTCAGTCAATGAACTCAGTCTCGATCAATCATCCTGTTTTCTTCAATTTTTTCTGTCTCTCTATTGCAGACATAAAGGACAGAGCAACATGAACAGGAGATAAGTGTAACACGGTGCAGCGTCTCTCGGAGGAGCATGAGGGTGATAAGCCGGGAAGACGTCTTTTATAATGAAAAGGGTAACAGCCCAGATGACAATTCTCCAGCTCAAGTTTGTCCCTGAAGTTCTTGGTGGGCTGGCAATGTATGCACTTATATCTCTGAATACTAATGTGCTTATCAATAAAACAGGAAAGACAGTGGCTAAAAATAATGCGGGGGTCGACCTCAGGACCAGCAGGCACCCGTGCTGCTGAGCGATATCACTGGCCCCTTTTACGTATGTGGGTTGCGGGAGTCGAACTCGGGACCTCACGCTTGCCAGGCAGGCGCTTACACCGCTGAGCCATCTCACTGGCCCTGTAAAATCTTTATAAGTACTTCTCATTGAAGTTGTTGAGTAGAATAGATTTTCCCATCGCCTTGGAGGAGTGAGGGAGCGATGGCGAGAGGTTTACCAGTGAGTACTATTACAATTAGATAAAGGTAAGGAGTTCTGGTGTGCTTGTGTATCGTAGAGTGACTCAAGATAATACACTGCACATTTCAAAAAGCTAGAGGACAGGATTTTAAAACTTTTCATCATAAAATAAATGATAAGTGTTTTAGAAGACAAGTGTGGAAACTTTCGTACACTTATCTTTACATCTCATAGTACCCAATGGATATGCACCGATTTTATGTTTTTAAATTGTTTCGGTCAGTGTATCATCACTGTGATAAAATAATAGATGTAATCACCCTATGTGGAGGGTAGAGTTACTTTGTCTCGCGTTATCAAAGATATTGGTTCATGTGTGGCAGTATGTCACAGTAGGAGCAAGTCATGGAAGAAGCTGCACTTCTCATGGTGTTTAGCATGCAAAAAGGAAGGTGCCAGGGCAATGACGAACTGTGACTTCTTTCCCCAGTGACTTCCAAGTGACTTCTTTTTCCAGCTTTAAAAGTTCTACCACTCCCAACAGTACCATGTGCTCCCAACAGTACCATCCAGACTACGGCATACCTATTGCTTAAAAAAGAAATTTAAGAAATATTTTGCATGTATGTTTCCTTTCTGATTTATTGTTTCTAAATTTTTGTTGATGTTTTTGTTATATCAAATTTGTTATATCGAATAGGCCAGAAGTAGTAGCACATACTTAATAAGTTAATGAGCACTTGTTTTGATAATATAATCCTTGTTCATCAGTTCTTTACTTTCATTTAAGTGGGCCATTATCAAATTTCCTTTCTTAATATCTGATAATTGTGATTTCTGAGGCTTGTATCTTGAGCTTGAAACTGAATCTTTTACAGCACACACTCCTGGAAATTTGGTGAGATATGTTGACTTTGTATTCGAAGTCCACTAATATAAAACAAAAGCATAATAACTTATTCCAAAAAAGCCAAATGACAAAGAATTTCTTCTAATGGTTTCCTCAAGAGATATGTGAAAAATAATATTCTCAGAATAAGGTTGTTTTCTTTGTTATCTTTTTTATAGCATAATTCATTAAACTCTTGATGGAAATGGACGATGCATTTTCAGAAGACCCAACGATGTACCACAAATTTTATCAAGAACAAATCAAGATCTGTTTTTTACCAACAGCATAAACATGCATAGTAATTTTACACAAAAGCACTTTGGGCAACAAAGAAAATGGTCTCTTTTCCACGGTGAAATCTCAACTTCTATAGAATGCAAAAATGCCCATACATATTTGCTTTCCTAGAATTTCTAACTTAAATGACTTCTATGAAGTATAACTCAAATCAGTTTTAAAATATTTTCTAAAAACTAATTGTAAGATATTTTCTAAAGCTGATTTAATTCAGGAAGAATATTTGTTTTCTCTTTGTTACTGAAATTAAAAATATATGCTAAATTTCTCCTAGTTTCATTCGTTGTGAAAAATATATAACAGCAAATCTACACTTGCACTCATTAATACACAGCAGCCCTATTTTTTCTGTTTCCTAGAAGACTCTGCATCACAACTTCATTTTAAATTGATGCTTAAAGAAAATAGACTTTATCACTAGGCAGGATGCTCATATGAATTACTGACCTCTGTCATTCATTTCTAAAAAAACTATTTTTTTCTTAATTAATAGAATTACACTAGTTTTCATAAAAACTCAAATTTTTCAAACTCAAAACAGATCTCTTCATTTATTGTATGCCACTGAATGTACAACTATCATTTGAAGTAACTGCGTCTGAATCACAGCCATAATATCAGGTTTATACTGTTTTTAATTATAAATGCATGATTTGATTAATAGATGTATTTCATAAAACTGCCATTCAACTACTTCCAAGGTTTATGTTCAAGCATACTGACACCTGTGATTAGTAAGTGAATGACAAACAAAAGACCTAGATCAAACTAATATTGTTGATTCAACCTCAATTTATATAAAACAAATATATACAGAGAGAGAAAGAGACAGAGAGAGAGAGACAGAGAGAACAGGTGCACATTCTTTAACCCACTGACCTCTAGAAGAATTACTAAGATAAGCTTTATCCACCACAGTAACAACTGGGAAACCTTCAGCAAAGAGACTAAGTGTAACTATTCTGAAACATGAAATACATATGTATGACTAGAGAAACACTGGAAGAAAAAGAATGGACTAATGGACAAACTAAAGAAACAAACAATTACATTTGTGACAAGATAGAAATAATGTAACTAAAATTGGAATGGTAAAGGAGTCAAGAAAAAGGAAAACAAATTAAGTTCATAATACTATAAATAGTTGTTAAAGAATTCTGATAAAAAATAATAAAACACATAACAAAATGTGAAATAAAAAACAGGGTTCAGATATTTAAATCTATAAGAATAAACGTAGTTACCAGAGACTACAAAATACCAAATTACAGCTAGAAAAAAAACAAGAAGTACTGGTGTACTATCGCACAGATCTTTAGGGTTACTACAGATAACAATAATGTAGAGTATATTTCAAAAATCTAGAAGAAAGAATTTGAATGTTTTTATCATAAAAGATAATTATTTAAGAAGGTAAACAAGTATAATCAGATTTAAACATTGGACAATGGAACGCCATTAGTATGGATTATTTTATTTTATTTTATTTTATTTACTTATTTTTAAATTTTTTTGGTACGGGGAATCAAACTCAAGAACTCGTGCTTGCCAGGCAGGTGCTGTGCTGCTGAGCTATATCCCCAGCCTTAGTATGAATAATTTTATGTTTTTGTTTCAACTAAAAAAATTGAAGAAACATAAAAATGTATGCATAAATAACAAAAATATAAACCTTCCAATATAACAACACAATCTAAAGATTAAACCTTCCAATATAACAACACAATCTAAAGATTCAATGCAATCTTTTTAAAATTCCAATGTCACTTCACAGAAATAGAAAACATCCCAAATGTTTGTATGGAACCAAGTAGAAATCAGTTAGCCAAACAATTTGAGTGAAAGAAACAAAGCACAGCAGGATTCAAAGTCAAAACACTAAAATATCACCTTCCTGTATGCTAATAATAAACTCAGTGAGAAAGAATTTAGGAAAACAATACTATTCACAATAGCATCAAGACAAATTAAATACTGAGGAATTAACCTGACCAAGGAAATGAAAGACCTGTATGATGAAAACTATAGTACAGTGAAAAAGAAGATCAAAGAGGACATCAGAAAATGAAGATAAACCCTGTTCCTGAATAGCAAGAAGCATTATTGTCAAAATGGCCATACTTCCGTAACTAAAATACAGATTTAATGCAATCCCAATCAAAATATCAATAGCACTCTTCACAGAACTAAAGATCTAAATGTTAAAACAGAAATATTTAATCTCCTAAAATATTAAATGAGAAAACTCTTAAAGTCATATTCATAGGAAAGAGCCTTCTGAACAGAAACCCAATTGCACCAGAAATAATATTAAGAATCAACAAATGGCATCATATCAAATTAAAATGTCTCGGAACAGCAAAGGAAACAACGGAGGTAAGAGACAGCCTACAAACGGGAAAAAAGAATTGTTGCCAGTTATTCCTCAGACAGAGGACTGATACCTAGAATATATAAAGAACTCAAAAAATATAAACGAACCAATTAAAAATTGGACAAGTGAAATAAAGAGATATTTCTCAGAACAGACATACAAGTGGCTAATAAGTACACGAAAATAGTCGATACCTCTGTCCATTAGAGAAAACCAAATCAAAACAACACTGAGATTCCACCTAACTCCAGGTAGAATAGCTTTCATCAAGAAATCAAAGAATAAAAATTCTGGTGAGCCTATGAGGAAAAAGAAACCCTTCTAAATCATTGGTGGAAATGGAAAGAAGAACAACCATTATACAATCAGGATGGACACTCCTCCAAAACTAAAACAAGATATTTCACTCTACCCAGCTATTTCCCTTCTAGGTGTCTTCCCCCAAGAGTTAAAGACTTCATATTACAGTGTTCCATGTGTACCCATGTTTAGAGGAGCACATTCCCAGCTAAATCCTGGAAAAGGCCTACTTTTCCTGTCAAGAGATGAATGGATGAAGAAAATATTGTACATATACACCGTGAAGTAGTACTCTGCCATAAAGGATTAACTTGAGTCATTTGTAAGAAATTTCACACTGATTCCATAACCTTAAATCAAATAAATCCGATGCACCAGTTGAAATATTGCATTGTTTCTCTTATATGAGGAAACCTTAATATTAACAAAGAGCAAAATAAAAGATAGATTTAGAAAGTGACATATTTAACTCCACATGATCTAAAATGACTAAGAACAAAAGGAAGGATTAAAGTATCAGGAAAATAAAAACAGGGTGAAAGTAGGTAACAATAGTAATTTTAGACAAGATAGAAATCAAAGCCAAAAACATTAAATATAACAAGGGTTGCTTCATTAATACTAAAAGCCAGGATGCAGTATGAAGCTACATTTATGAGGACTCCTGCACTATGCACCATATTATTCACTACTTCGTGACTGAAAACTGTATATTATGGGGACCACACTAAACCGTTAAGAAACTCCTCAGTTTACTGCATCATTCTCGGTCCAAGAAATACCCTGGTAGCATAAAAGGCAATAGAGAAGATAATAAATAAAATAGAAGTTGTGTATATACATCAAATAACATCTTGAAAATAGGTAACTTATGCTTCTCAAATGCCCATGGCACAGTCACAAAAGTTGCTTATATTTCAGGTAATGAATAAAATATTAGAATAAAATATTAAGATAAAATTATAAGACATACTCTAGAAATCATATGAAGAATAATTTCATTCATAAGACAGTTAAACTGGAAATTAGTGATAAAAACAAAATAGCATAAATGTTTTTCTACTTATAATCTTATAAATTATTTTGTTTCCCAGCTCTTGAGTAAAAGATGAATATAAAATTAAATCTCATAATTTTCAAAAATATGACAATAAAAATATTGTATACTAGAATCTAGTTTATGTGAAAGACATTTTAGCCTTAAATACTTTTATTACAGTAATTTAAAGAATGAAAATCAATTACAGAATTTTCTAGCTCAGAAAACTAGAACACTAAGCACAAAGTAAATTGAAAGAATATACACAGGAGCCGTACGCCTGTGAATGGCTCAGCGGCGTACGCGCCTGCCTGGCAAGCGCGAGGGCCCGAGTTTGACTCCCGGAACCCACATACGAAAAAAGGGCCAGTGATATCGCTCAGTGGCACAGGTGCTTGCTGGCGCACGAGGTCCTGAGATCGACCCCCCGGTACCCACAAAAAAAAAAAAAGAAAGAATATACACAAAAACAAATAGGAAGGGAAAAGCAGGAGCTAATGAAATATAAAATGCAAAAAGAATAAAATCTTATTTTCTACCAAAAATAATAAACCACTAAAAATTCTGATATAGTAGAATGAAAAACTAAAAATATATGATAGAAATGACAAAGGAAAAATAATAGAAACAAAACCCTTTTTAAACATAATGAAAATCTAATGTGACACTTCTATCTAAACAAGAATTGTAAACAAATCTATATTAAACAGTTAATTGCTCAGAGAAGTAAACATTATCAAATTCGTTCCTATTAGAGTTGGAAAGCTTACATTGACCAATATCCATAAAAATAAAGAAAACTATTAGGGAACTCCTCAGTTTATTTTTTTTTATTTTTTTGGTACTGGGAATTGAACTCACGACCTCGTGCTTGCCAGGCAGTCGCTGTGTGGCTGAGCTATATCCCCAGCCCTCCTCGGTTTAAAAAAAGACTAGGTCTATATAGTTTCATAGAAGTCCACGAACCCTCCAAAGGCCAGATAGTACAAGTGCTGTTTAAATTATTCCAGGGCATTAAAAGGAAAGCAATAAACACAGGAATGATAATCCAGATACAAATGAGATTGGTTACCTGAAAGAAAAGTTAGAGAAAAGGAAGAATACAAGACAGAATAAGAATAGTGTAATTGCAATGAGGGACAGACACTCATGAAGTAGACTATTTATATGGCTCTGTCTCTTAACAGCCATAGTAATATTTTACCTGCTGAAAAAATAGAATCTGAGACAATTGAATGCCGATATCTTGTACTCTTGAGAAACTAAAGATAACAATATGCAATGTGTTAACCATTGTTACCTTCCTATTATCTTATTTTGAAATTTTCTATGTTTTTCTCTTTAAAATAAAAAAAAGAAGAATTTGAACTCTAACAAATGAATCTTACTCCATGAATAGTGTGACTACACCGAATTGATTGGAAGAGCAAAGCACTGAAGTTATTTGGAAAATATGATTTGTCTCAACGCTGTAAAAGCTGAAGACAAAAATAACAAATTCTTTTTATGAAGTAAATTGTTTCTCCCAGAGGTGTTACATAACAATTATGAAACTAATTTATATGTTTACTAGTATTGAGAAAGTAAATAAACTGTAATAAAAGCTACATTTCTCAAATTAGGGCAAATACAGCGACACCTTTAACCACCGAACAGTTTAATTATTTACATAAGGGATGACCAAAAATTGCGTATTTTTTCATTAATTTTATAAGACAATATAACAGGAAATATAAAAATGACAATTTTATCAAATGTATTCAATACAAGAATTGACTGGTTGAAGTGACACCTGCTTGAGCAAGCTGGCGATAATATGTAAACAACAAACGCACTGCCCCAGGGATGCTTGGGGTAAACTGGTAAGAGATTAAAAAAGAAAAAGGAAAGGTTAGTATCAAACCTGCAGTTTTATATTGAAACCAGAGTCATCAGTTTTTAGCGTACACGTGTTCCTCCATTTACAGTAGGATTATGTCCTGATTAGCTCGTCCTAAATTGAAAATGCATTCAAGATTATGTATTTTGTAAACCTCATAGCTTAGCAACATAGTACACTGTAGAGTACTGACTGCTTACTTTCATGATTGCATGGCTGACTGTAAGTTAAGGCTCATTGCTGCTGCTCAGTACTCCAAAAGAATATCATACTGCTTGACTAAGAAAAGACCAAAATTCAAAGTGTAGTTTCTGCTGAATGCTCCTTACCTTCATACAGTTGCAAAGTGAAAAATCCATAAGTTGAACAAGTGGAAATTGAGTCCATCTGTATAAATCAATATAGATGTATTTATGTGTGAGTTACCATGTACATGAACATATATCTATATCTCTCCATGTGCAGTATGTATGCATATGGAGAGATATAGATATATACAAATACTATATCTATATCTATCTATCTAGATCTATATCTGTATGTGTGTCTGAATTCTTTAAATGTAAAGGATCAGGATTCCTTAGAGAAATTAGCCAAAAAAGTGCAAGTAAGTAAAAAGTAACTTGGTGAGTCAGAAAGTAAAGCTGCACCAGAAAATAGAAAGAGGTAAGTCAACACAGTACAGTGGGAAATCTTAAGGAGTTCCAAATGGCCTAAAATGAGTAACTGGAATTAAGTAAACCATAAGGTTTAAAAAATTAAAAAATTAAAAAAATATTGGGCTATAA
Source organism: Erethizon dorsatum (assembly GCA_028451465.1). Lineage (NCBI taxonomy): Eukaryota > Metazoa > Chordata > Mammalia > Rodentia > Erethizontidae > Erethizon > Erethizon dorsatum. The sequence continues at coordinate 17,819,153 of CM051824.1, forward strand.
CTTTGAGAACAAAAGAAGTTCATAAATCAATACTGATATAAGTATATATTTGAATAAAAACACAATGCAGATTAAAAGAAGGTGATCTCGTGTAGGTTTCTAGTTAATATGCAAACATAGAATAGAGAAAATACCAAATAACACAGTTTATAATTGTTCCAGGCAATATTCATATTCTCTAATGAATGAAAAGTATTGGGTGAACGTATAAAGGAGAGAAAAATATTTACATGGTCTTAAAATATCTTCCCATAATATTGATTAATAAAAGAGTGAAAATAGTAATTTTTCAGTGGAGGAAACTGCCAGACAGCAACCAAAATGACGAAAGTTATCATCACCAGGGATAAGACATATCAACATCAGCGTGGTGGATTAACTAAGGGTCAACTTAGAACACCCAGCTGAACTGAATCGACATGGCATGGGGTATGGAAGGCCCACCTGAGGATTGTTGCCAACAACATAAAAGGAAAATGGAGGGGAAGATGGTGTGCTGTTGATTCCCCTGGAGAAGCTTGTCACGCTGGCTTTCCTGATATGAACTCAGCTGTTCTCGTCGTTGGAGAAGCTCAGGTCCTCGCTGTCAATGAGCATGGCTATTGTTCTCTTTGAGGGAGTTCAGGTCTTTACCTTGGGCATCACTTCCAGGCTCCAGTGCAAATCTCTCATCCCAGTTGTGTAGATCCTTCACCACACTGGCGCAGACTTTCTAGCTTCCACCACTGACCTTGGGGCCTTCCCAGTGCAGATCCTTGGTACAGATTTGCATGAGACATTGTCGTGGGCTCTAGGCCTCCAGCTGGACTCATGGAGGACATTGCCATGGGCCCTAGGTCTTTAGCTGAACTCGTGCAGGACATTGCTGTGGGTTCCAGGCCCTCAGCTGGATTATTTGGGTCTCCAGTACATGAACAGATCTCTTGCACTCTTCCTCATTTGACTTTTTGGATGAATATTACAAAATAATCCTAAAAATCGTGTGTCCTGTATTAAATATTTTCCCTTGTAAACCCTGACTATGACAATCAGCTACCCCCTGATGTGATGAGCTAAGAAGAGCACATAACTTCTGTGATATTTTTGCCAAAAACGTAACTTTCATCTAATTATGAGTAAACATCAGACAAACACAAATCGAGGGACATTTTCTAAAATAATTGCCCCGTATCTCTTTCAAGAGGTTTGGTCTTAGGAGAAAGGAAAAAAATGAGAACATGTTAAGGATGGAGAAAACTGTAGTGACTTAGTAACTACTGCAATGTGTAATCCTGGCATAGATCCTGGAACAGAAAAAGAATGGTAGCGCTGTGTGAAATCTAAACCAAATTCGGAAGTTTGGTTAATGGCATTACACCAATGTTAATTCCCTTGTTGTAGTAATAGAGCTATAATGATGCAAGCTATGAGTGTGAGGAGAAACAACATAAGCTAATTTAATAATAAGAAAATTTTTGTAAATTTTCTCGACTCTCTAATTCTTTAAGGAATTATATGCAAAAGTTGAAGTTTTGCTACCTAGTATTGGAGTTTTCTTTCTTTTTTTATACTTACTTTGGTTAGTCTATTTGGAACTGGAGGAGATTAAAAATTATGGAAGCTGTCAGTAACAAAGTCTTAGTAATTTGGGAGAATTGATACAGTGGTTTCTGTTTGACTTCTCAGACTGCTTTCCACAGAAGTTATTCATGAGAGTTCTGCTTTTAAATTTGGTAAGGTCATGCTTGTTTTAAAATATTGGCCTGTATTAAGCACAAAAAATTGTATTTAGATCTTATTAATTTTTAGCCATGATTCCTTACTATGTATAATTATTCGTGAGTGTAGCAAAACAAAGAAGAGCATCACTCTCTAAAATATTAGGCACATAATTCCCTCTGAAATGGATCCTTAAGTAGAGAAAGATATAAAAATTTTTAAAAACACCAACAGCTTTGATGCAACGAATGCAAAAGAATAAGTGAAATAAGAAATAAAACTTTAACAACACACACAAAAAAATAAAAAATACTATACACCATCTCTTCAAAATAAATTTAACACTTAACTAAAATGTGGTAGTCATAAATAAATCAATTAAAAGAAAAGAAATAGGGAGCCGGTGAGATGGCTCAGTGGTGTAAGCACCTGCCTGGCAAGCACGAGGGCCCGAGTTCGACTCCCGGGACCCACATACGAAGAAAAGAGCCGGTGATATCGTACAGCGGCATGGGCGCCTGCTGGCGCACGAGGTCCTGAGGTCGACCCCGGTACCCACAAAAAAAGAACAAAAAACAAAAAAAAAAAGAAAAGAAATAATACAAGCAAATCAGAAGTAGACAAAATATCAATAAATGGTAGCAATTAAATAAAAACCAATGAATTCTGTTTTTATAAATCATCCAAAATATATATACATATTTTATATATGTATATATATTCACCAAACTAGCAAGGAGTAACATGCAATAATTTAATAAGACATAATATATCCATTTATATCCATAATATTTATATCCATAATATATCCATTAGTATTTAATAATACACACAATATATGTATGTACATATACAATTTAACAATACATACTATTGTATTTAATAATACATATAGTATATATATATATTCATTAGGAGAATGACTATTAACTACTATTAAATTATGATGTAAACAGAAAAAATAAGTAATAATTACCATGCATTGTAAAAAAATCCAGATTCAACATACTTTTTAAAGGAAAAATATAAATAAGCAACTGACTTAATTGCATAAATAATTTACCAATTAATAAACAGGAGGAAGCAAGCAATATTGAAAGTTTAAATCTTAAAACGTTCCAGGCCAATTGGATTTATTGATAACACTTGTGAATAATCCAGGAAATGGACAATTATTATATTATTTGGTATGTATTTTAAAATAGAAATTTACAAAAGTTTGATATTAATTATGTATGTAACATAATCTAACTCACAAAAATTCCAAAAAATATGTGTACATATATACACTAATGTATAAATTTCCACACACCGAGATTGGCAAATTGATGGGCAGCTAGCTGGTAAACTCGGTCCAGTCAATTTTAGTTCATTTTTTAATTTTTTTTTTATTTATTTTTTTGTGGGTACCAGGGGTCGACCTCAGGACCTCGTGCGCCAGCAGGCGCCCGTGCTGCTGAGCGATATCACCGGCCCTTGTTTCATACGTGGGTTCCGGGAGTCGAACTTGGGCCCTCGAGCTTGCCAGGCAGGCGCTCTTGCCACTGAGCCATCTCACCGGCCCTATTTTAGTTTACTGAGACTTGGACATGCCTATTCATCTACAAGAACAGTTGAGTATTTGCAACTAAGACTTGATAATTCACAAAACCCTAAGTATCTAGTGTGTGACCTTTCCTAGAAAAAGCTTTCCTGACTTCTGCTCTAAACAAATCTTAATTGCAAATACGTAAATAAAAATATCAAATAATGTACCAACACATTAAATTTACACTGCATTTAATATAAAGGATATTAAAAATAGAGGATATGAATGTAAATATGTTCAAAGTCTTGTCCATTTGAACATGAGAAACAATCAAATTCTTTCTTCCCTTCTTGCTATTGAAATACTAGCTTAATGAAGGTGTGGATTGAAGTAGGTGGTATGAGCTGACCCAAGGTAAAATTATTCCCCCAAACATCTATGCTCTTAACTCTTGCTGCCACAGAATCACTGGCACCTCCACTCTTCCAGGAGGGAACAAGCTTGCCCAGACTAACTTAACTCACACAGGAACAGCATGTGTGTGCTTGTGAATGGACTTCTCTAAAAGAGGCAAAAGAAGGGTCCCTCCCATTCTTATCCATCACTTTCTATCAGTCTTACAAATTCTGTAATTCACTGTCCTTCAGTTGCAAAGAACTGAAGAATTTTACTATTGCCAAGTTCCAACATTATGCAAAATGATAAAATGGGGATAAGAGAATGTCTTTTTTGTGTATACTCATAAGAAATATATAATGTAATTGCCATTTATAAGTTTTAAAGGAATTCCAGGGCTGGTGAGATCGCTCAGTGGCATAAGCGCCTGCTGGCGCGCGAAGTCCTGAGTTCGACCCCCTGTACCCACAAAAAAATAAAAATAAAAAAAAATAAAAGAATTCCAATGACTTCAGTAAATTACAAAGTAATTTTATAAAACTTCAGCAGACATTCTTAAATTTGAAGGCTTTTCTAACCTAGAAAAAGAAAAGAAAAACTAAAATCTGCAAATATTAGCTGAAATGGTGATAGACTTGTGCACTATTTCTCAAAGTGTGCTGCGTGGAAAATAATCACTGAAACAAAACAAAATTGTTTTTCATTTTTTGTTTTTCCATTTTATTATCACTACACTATTTCAGAAATGCTGAAAGAGAAAGTTTCCACTTTGCATCAGTAAAAAGCACACATGAATGCTTCCATTTTTGTATCTGTATAGTAATAAAAAAGGAACATATTAATAATTAAAATAATATTAATTACAATTATGAAGAACCTCTGAAAAAGTGGGTACATTTCTACAGATATACTCGAGACTATTTAACATAAAAGCTGATGTTTCATTTTTATGAATAATAATATTTAATATGTCAGTATTCTTCCTGTTACTTTATAAAGGTGCTTCACTCTTTTGCAAATGAGGTAAAGAATATACATTGAGGATTTTCAGATTTATTATAAACTTCCCCTGGAAGATGGAGGGGCTGGATAAATGTGTGAGAATTATTAAGAATTGCACAGTGAAGAAGAGGTGCAAGATATGAACTTCTTTTCTTTTCAAAACACAGTGAAACATTCAAGAAGCTTGCAATCATCTCATTTCAGCTGCTCACAAACCTTGAAAACATCTTGGCTTTCAATTCTTTCTTGAACTCTGGGCCAAAAAACACAAGGGAGAGGAGGGAAAGAAAATCCGCTTTAAGTATATAAAAGAGAAATGTCTGACACACAATAATAAAGAGGAAAACTTTAAAGTATATGTGGAAGAAAAAATAACATAATATACGTAGTGTGTTACATACAGAGAAACAACATTATACACATAGGTTAGATTCAAGGCAATAGATAGATATGTATAAGGCGCTGATGTAAGAAAATGCAATGAAGTCAATCTAGAAATCTGTATCCAGCAAAATCATCCTTTAGAATCAAAGTCAGGTCCGGGCATTTTCAGAGAAACAAAAATTGTAGTTCTGTTAATGAAAAATATTTTCTAGGATAGATGCTTAATAAATTTATTTCTATGGAGAGTACAATAAATGGTAAATATAGGGTTATTTTTGAAAAGAATGTTTTTCCTGTTAATTCCTAAGGAAGAGAGAAGCCTGCTGGAGAGAGACTTCAAACAGATGCCTGCAATGTTTTGACTCACTTTAGCTGGAGGATGCATTCAGGAGGAAATAGGCGAAGTCAGGTGGCAGGTATTTGACTTATCAGATTGCCTGACATGACATAAAGACATTTGCTATAAGATGAATTTCTCATTAGATGACCTGAATAAGAATTATTGTTGTTAATATGGGTATGGAGGGATGAAAGATCCAAGGAAAGAGAAAAAGGAGATGAAGGGAGAGAAAAGAATGAGAAAAAGAAAGGGGAAGGAAAGAAGAAAAGAAATATTTTATTCCTGAAGAAAGTGGCATAAAATATGCAAGTCTCTGAGATATATGAATAAGATTTTACTAAATAACATTCCCTTGTGGAAAATCGAGCTTCAGAATCATCTGCATGATTGGGAGCAAATACAGTATAAACAACATATGAGACAAGATGTTAAAGGATAAAGGATATGGGGGTGGATATGGGAAAATTCAGTGTAGCGTGATAAAGAGTTGACTATTTTTGAAGTGATTAGTAATTCTTCATACTGCTGCCATTAGAGAGCCTGGGTTGACAATGCAATTTTTTTTTTTGTACTAGAACAACTCCATAAAGTGGAAATAATATTCATATTTATGACAAAGAAGTAAAATATTTAATGAAAATGACAAAAAGAATAAAGCATAGTAAAATGAATATACTGTTGTAATTTATGTATTTTTTTTATAAAGGAAGTGATATGGATTCATAGCAGACTGATAAGTTAGGGGTGCTTAAGGTAATACCACAGCAATGAGCAAAAATTAAAGAGGAGTAGCCCAAAGAAATAAAATGTAATGTGCATAATTTTATATAAACTCATAATTGAGAAGAACTCAGCGAAGGAAAGAGAAAAAATAAAAATACAAGAGTTAAATAGAAAACAAAATCAAATACATTTGAACAATCACATAAGCTATATATTACAATTAAAACAGAGAGATTATATGAAATGATAATGACTCAAAATTCATTCCTAAACAAGATTTACAGTGTAAATGTAAAAGCACATATAAACATATTTTTATGTTGACAATAAAAAGAAGCTATAAGAGAAAAAATAGAACACTAAAAATTAGGTATTCAGGGCCGGTGAGACGGCTCAGCGGCTTAAGCGCCTGCCTTGCAAGCGCGAAGGCCCGAGTTCGACTCCCGGAACCCACATACGAAAAAGGGGCCGGTGATATCGCTCAGCGGCACGGGTGCCTGTTGGCGCGTGAGGTCCTGAGGTCGTCCCCCCGGTACCCACAAAAAAAAAAAAAAAAAAAATTAGGTATTCAGTTGGCAACATCAAGTTCAATGCAAATATATATTTATACTAGCAATGCGCAATTAGAAAACTTAAATAAAAGTAAAACAATTGTACAAAAATTGCATTCTTAAAAGGTACACATAAAATCTATGTAGAAAATGTTAGGGTAAACCGAGGCACACTTCAGACCACAGAGACAGGCAGAGTTTAAGCAACACGTGAGAACTTTATTGCAGACTGGGTGCTGCCCAGCAAGAGTGGGAAGACCACTGGCCCCCAGCAAGCGCGAGAGCATGTCTTAGAGGGCAGTTTAGGTAGGGGAGGGGTCATTGCTGAAGGGGGGGTGTAAAATTTTGGGTCCCTGAGTAGGAGGTCTAGGGCTAGCTGATAGGACGGTATTGTGTACGGGGGGGGGGAGTGCTGGCAGGCACAGCATGTCTCTTGTGGTTTTCCATGCAATCAGCTTTCTGCAGGTTGAGCTGTGTGGGGCAGCTGCTCGCTTCCTGTTGAAGGCCATGCTCCTGCAGGTATGAATTACAGATCTGCTTGGGGAGATTTTCTCTCCTTGACAGGGGTCTAGTTCGGAGACCTGACAGAACATATTGCCAAAAAATAAAAATATGATAAAAATTGAAGCATTATATCATTTTCATGGATTGGAATAATCAATATTGTTTGAAAAATCCATTATCCTCAATTTAATCTACATAATCATCAAAATAATAAACACCATGTATACTATATTATGCAAATAAGTATATTTTAAGCATATACACTACACTTATGTGTATATAATTAAAAGTTTATTCTAAAGATTATACAGAAATACAGAGCCTAAAATAGTCTTGCAAAACAACAAAGTTCTTAGACTAGCTAATTAAAAAAATACAATATAAATATGAATCATGATACTGTTTTGGGTTTGGGTGGGAATGTAAACCAATGGAACGAATAGAGGGTCCAAAAATAAAATGACATTTAACAATTGATTTGTCAATTGATTTTTAAGAAACGCCCCAACAATTAAATGTAGCTACGAAAAGCACTTTTACAAAAACTGTTGAATTAACTAGATAAGTATATGAATAGTGCAAAGTCTTACTCTTTCTCTCTGTTTCCTTTTTCATCCATCTTCCCTCGCAGCCTTCTCATTCCTGCCTTCTATCTCCCTGTTTTTCTTCCTACATTTTTTATATTTCATATATTGTACACTTTTACCTTGTACAGTGACCGTGAAACACTAAATTTTATAAAATAAGTAACACATTTTCTGTTTCCTGTTTCATGTTGCCCATACGTCACAATAATTATAGACTGGAAACATACAAAGGGATATTCCAGAGTTGCTATTATAACATTATATTATCATTCTCTTAACCATATTTTTATTTTGGAACAATGTCTAAACCTGACAAAGAAAGATAGAGAATATTAATCCTATTTGATTTTCATTTGTACAAATCCTAACTGTTGTTTAATTGCCAAATATTGCTTTACAACGTCTAAAATAAAGAGTATTAAAATGATCATGCAGAAGTTGGAGGATCAGATCAACATCCTTGTGTAAAATTTAGAGACACAATTTAACAATTAGAATTGTTTTACTGAAATGACTTCAAATAACGAGTATTTTCCTGAATTGTTCTATTTTACTGTTACCTATCCTTAAGTTTCTCATCTAGCTAAATAAACCTTACAAGTTACATAATGTATTTTCAGTGTGGGATCAAAGATTAAGACAGACAAGAAAACATGAAAAAATTTTAAAATATATAACAATTTTCCTAGTTCTCCAGTTTATTTTTATACTTATATAAATATTTGCAGTTTAGACATAATTGCATGTTAGGTAATTGTCACAATGTTAACTAAGTCTATGGTTTATTCTACATGAGCTCTAAGGAAACATTTTTAGAATTTAAGCACTGCATCACTTCAAAATACCATGAATTGGCAAGAACGTTACCAACACCACCCCTACCCCAGTCGTCTTCATGCTCCCTTCTTGGTTGGCATTCCCTGATTTTCTTATACCTTCTGGCCCTCGTAATGTGATTCCTAATAGGTTTGAAACACAAAGTATAGGAACAATGCAGCATCTTAAAACTAACACTTCTGTATGGTTAGTGTTTCCTTGAGCCACAGAATCAATAGAAAATATACATATAAAGTTTGTAAGAGATTTATTATGTCGGCTCATAGGATCAGTGCTGGCGGAGCCTGAAATGGCCATCTGCACCCTGGAGAGCCAGAGGATTCAGTAGCTGCTTGGCTACGATGAAAGGCGCAGAACAAGAGGGAACAAGGATGCAGCTCCAGTCCAAAGTCAATGGCTTGGACTCTCTCCAGAGTTGTCCATACAAGTTTACGTTAGACAGTGGAAGAAACTGGAAACCTGGAGACCAATGACCAAAGGCAATAGCAACAAAGGACCGGCCGGCTCAGGAAGACCGAATCTCTTCAGTATGAGCCCACTTCCTTCTTTCCTTTTTAATTCTGTCCAGGCCATAAGTCTATTTGCCCTGCCACCCACATCTGGGGTGGGTCTTCCCCCTTCCTGCTGCTGACCTAAATGTCTATCATCCACAGACACCTCTAGAACTGTGCTTCACTAATCTGCTAGGAATTTTTTTATTCCATTCAGCTGGACATATTATGATTCACAGCTGCACTTTCCTAAATTATAGCTCATAGAACATACGCATTTGATATTTAGAGATTAGAATGAGAAAAGAGAGTTTTTAGAAGAGTGACCCACCTCTGCTGCAAATGAAAAACAAACACATCCTTTTCAGTGTGAAAATTGTATATTTCCTTTGATGTAGGCAAGCATATTTTTACACAGGGGAAAGTAGAGAAATACATTCTGATAAAGTTTTGTTACAAACTAGCTGAACGTCCCTCAGGTCTATTACAGAGCTAGAATTTTGTTTCATTAAAATAAAATCACTCCCTAAAAGTAGAATTGCTATACTTTAATGTTTTATTACAGTAGAATCACTATGTAATTAGACATTTGTTGTCAAATGAAATCTTATAATTCTGCCAACCTGTATGCTCTAACCATTTGTGTTGGCATCTATCTTTTCAATAATTAATTTCTGGGTATTAGGACTGCCTGTTTTTTAGGTTTTATCCCACTTGGAACAAACACAGCTCCACCAGAAAATATCCATACAGTCAATTCCATGGATTTACTTTAATGTACGTGTTACCTTCAGTCTTACTACTTTTCAGTTTATTTTTGTCTGAAGATATGAAAATGACAGAATAAGAAAAGAAATTGATGCTGGCAAGAATATTTTTGAAAAAGAATAGACAGTCATGCAAGTATAATTTTTACTGAACTTCTTTCCAGGAGAATAATTGCTCTTGGAATATCTATTATTTGCTCTAATAATACTAGATTCTTTACCCACATTATTTCTTTTCTTTTCTTTTTTCTTAGCCACGCTATCCAGTAAATTATACTCAATTTTTACCTGACAAAATTGAGTTGTTGAAAGATTAATATCAGCCACATTGTAAGTGGTAAAACTATGATTAGAAGCCAGTAGTTTTTCTTCTCTCTGATGTGTCCTTTAAGCAGAGATAAAAATCCTATCCTTTTTCCTTTCTTTACCACATTCTACCAACTGCTTCTGCCTTCAACTTAAATTATCTCACTTCTTCATCATTTTCCTATCAATCGCTACATGCTGTGTCATCTAACGTGATATTTAAATAGATAATTGCCTTTGGTCAGTAACTGTATCATGTATAGATATAATTTCTGCACAATTTTATTGTAAGCTCTGTGAGGGCAAAACCCTATCTTTCACTATTATTTTATTTTATGTGGCAACTAGCACAATGCGATTGCATACAGTTAATTCCTGCTGAACTGAAATTTGAAAAATGTAGTTGAGTTCTTTGGGGAAAGTCTCTATGCAAATCGGAGCAACTTTATAAATATTTAATGCCTCTTTTCAATGTGAATGTCAAGTACTTTTTGCACTTCTGGATAATTGCAGTAAGAAGACAGACAACATAAGCTCCTTCTCCTCTTTCTTCTTTTTTGGGATTAACATGGAGTCCAATGTATAGAGAAGCTAAATCTACTTATTAAAAATATATAGGTATAATACAGGAACCAATGCTGTAATCATGACAGCAAAAAATCAATGATTAAATATACAAGTTGTAGCCTAATTTTAAGATTTTTTTTAAACCAAAATCATATCATGCTTTCACTGTAAATGTTTAGTCATGAATTGTAGAATGTATTATTTAGGAAATTTTACAAATGGAAATAAATATATTTCAGATTGAAACTTCACACATGAATGTTTTTACAATATCCACTTTACTCTTCAAAAACAACAAATGTCTCATTTAATTTCTTGTTTAATTATTTCCATAATGGTGGATAAAATATGTGCTAGGTGAAATATAAAAAAAATATGCTTAATAAGCTTTCGGTATGAAAACTCTCTAGAACCATCTGATACATTAGTGACGGCATTTTTAAAAAACATAAATATTCACAATATACAAATTTTTATAAAGTTCACATATTAATATTTTTAAAAATTATTTAAATGTAGCACTTGATCATAGCAGGTTTCATATATTGATGGTAATATTATTAATAATCTTTATTGAATGTGTATAAACTAAATTCTCTGTCAACCTGTGGAAAATCACAGAACCTGGATTTCAAACTTCTCTTCATTTCCTGAGAGTGTCAGTATTACAAGAGTTAATGGATACTTACTTTTGTAACGTGAACTGTGAATAATGGAAAAGACAACAAAATGCTTTGTCTAATTTATTAGCTAAGTGTAATAAACTGGGAGGCAGTCTTTAGTCGCCTAAGGGATGTTCCTGCTCTACTTGCTGTCCTTTGGTTTTAACTTTGATTGTAATTAAAATTTAGATATGTCATCTTCAATTTAAATCACTAGAGGTGGGTGTTGTTTCAAGATTGCCAGGTTTTTGCCTCATCAGCCATTAGTAACTAGGCATATTCATCTGCTTATTATTTTCTCTGTGTTAACTTTAGATATATGCTGACAGGTACCATTTAGAATACAACCACTTTCCCCTTGGTTCCAGAAATTTGTGAATCAAATCCATTAGAAAGCTTGTTAGTGTGTGAAATGAGTTTGACAGATTTGACCTGAGCGACTGTAAATATTGTCATTTTCTTCACAGGATCAATATTATTTTCTGTAGGCTGTTCTCCAGTGATGATGTTGAAGACATTGGAATGAGGATTTATCTCTGACTGAATACTCTAGAGAGTAAGCAAATGCAGAGTTCTATTAGGCATGAAAATTACCTCTCCACAGACACACACAGAGTGGAATCTATTCTCTACAAAAGAACCAGAAAAAACACTTTTAAAATCTTAATCATACAACATTTACACGCTTTGTCAACATTTTTTAGATATTTCCATCACATTTAGAGTAAAAATCAAATTCCAATACTTTGAAAAAACAACAATGCACAAAACTCTGCATTATGTGGTCCCTGTCTCCCTTTTTTTTCTTTATGTGGGTACCAGGAACCGAACTCAGGACCTTGCTCTGCCAGGTGCTTATGCCACTGAGCTATATCAGCGGCCCCCTGTCTCCTTTTATAACTTCAACTTTTTAGCCTCTTTGGCTTTCAGAATAATTCATGAGCAAAACAAACACACGCTGACTGTTGCAGAGCTTCCATCCTCTTCCTGACATCCTGTATTTCTAGTACCACACCCCCCCACATGTTCTTGGGTTGGACTTACACATATCCTTGTGTATGGAAATTGAGGTCATTTCCATCTACCTTAAATTTCTGAGAGTTTTTTTTTAATTAATAGATATTAGATTTTGTCAAATAATTTCCCCACTCAAATTGATACGATTTTTAAATATTAGTTTTCTTATTTGGTGATTTAAACTGATTGATTTCTGAGTATTGAAGCAGCTTTACATACTTACAAGAAATCTGACATGGTTATAATTCTTCTATATAATGTTGGATTTGATTTGCTATCACAGATGCTCCTTGACTTACAGTGGGTTTACATATCTATCCCATCATAAGTGGAAAATATCTTAAGGCAAAAATGTACATCATGTAATACTTCTTCTTTTCTCTATTGGTTGGTTTGCTTGGAAAAAATTGTTCTTTAAAAAATTGCATCTTTAACTGTGTTGCTTTCCACCTATGTATGGCATTAAATTTGAAGTGAGTTCCTTGTCAGTGGCACATGGCTGGAATGTGTTTCTGCCAGTCTTTCTCTTTGGTTTGGTATTTAGAATATTTCAATTTAAAATAATTATTGCTATGCTAGCTTTGTAATTTCACTGTTGATTTATATTTGTTTCCTTTCATTCTTCACTCCTTTGCCTTTTTGCAGATTATTGGAAATGTACAACATTGCATCTTGATTTATTTTTAATGTGCTGCATATCTACATATCTATTTACAAAGTTTCTATAGTATTTCATTGGATATTGTAACAGTTTACCAGTATCGGTGTTTAACCATTTTAAATAAAATTTGGAGACTTCATTTCTATATAGGTCCTTTTCTACTATTTGATATGATTCTTTTGGCTATCAGATAATATTAATTTCTTTTGTTTCAGGCATCAATATGATTTAAAATCCTCATGAGAAAAAATGGTCCAGTTTATGTTCCCATCTTTTGATTCTTTCATTTTCCTTGAATTCTAGAAGAATAATTTTGGCAGTTATACAATTTGTGGATGTTAGTTATTTTTCTAAGCACTTGAAAAATACCATGTCACTTCCTTTTGGCTTCCATAAAAAAAGATGACATGAAAAATCTGCTGTCATTTACATTGGTCCTTTCCTGAAGAATCATATCTTTTTGCTCTGGTTATTTACAGGAGTTTTATCTTTACCTTTACTTCTTAACAGGTTAACTATGTGGTTTTTTGGTGTGAATTTCTTTCAGTTTATCTTAGCTGGAATTTACTCAGCTTCTTAACCTGCAATTTTATCTTTTGCAATGTGGAGAGTTTTCGTCCATTTTGATATATTTCTTAATCCCATATTTTCTGCCTTTTCCTTCTATAACTTCAGTAATATGAATTTAACTCTTGTTATCATCTCAGTCCCCTGAGATATTGTTCAATATTTTTTCAGTCTACTTATTTTCTCTCCTCCAGATTGGGAATGTCTGTAATTCTGTCCTTAAATTCACAGATTCTGTCCTTTGTCATCTCTGCTTTATTATTGAATCCTTTTATATTTTTAAAATTTTAATTTGTATTATTTTTTTCAGTTCTGCAATTTCATCTGTTTTTTTTTTTTTGAACAAGTTGATTTTCCTAGTTTGTTTATTTTACTTCGTCCAAATGAATTTGTAAAGAAGTTTTATTACAGTTGCTATAAAATCTTTGTACTGTAAAATATCCCTGCCTCTTGTTCATCTTAGTGCTTGCATAAATGGACTGCCATTTCTTATGCACGTTCTCTTGGTTCCTACTTTCATTGCTGGTATGAAGTTACATATTGCGGCTGAAAAGGTTTCCCAAGGACAGATGACTCTTTGTAAAGTAGGTATATGGCAGACACATTTCCATGTACACACACACACACACACACACACACACACACACACACTTTCTCCTAGATGTTCCAATGTAAGTGGAGGCCTTAGTAAGACAAAAAAAAGGGGGGGCAGTGAGATGGCTCTGTGGCGCATACGACAAAAGGGCGGGTGATATCGCTCAGCGGCATGGGCGCCTGCTGGCGCGCAGGGTCCTGAGGTCGACCCCCGGTACCCACAAAAAAAAGAAAAGAAAAGAAAAGGGGTCTCCTACAGGTTCACTTGTGATAGTTGTGTCATTTTGTTGATTTTGTCTTTTCAGCTTGCTAGCAGAGATTGAGTATCTTTGTCTAATTCTGCTTGTTCTGAAGTCTCCAAGGGCAGGTAGGGAATCTTAGGCCAAGCCCATGAATATTAAGATATTTCCCATACCAGACCCTTTTCTGTAGCTAGTTCCCTTTTACTGCATCTGCTACTTCACATCTCCTTGTAGAAAGGGGAAATCTCTGGCCCATCAAAGCCACCCCTCTCTGCTTATCTTTGTGAGGCTTAATTTATTTCTTCTACCTGATGTAAAGCTCATTTGACTTCTAACTGATGTAAGGCTCAGAGGGACTTCCTTTAATACAAGACCAGAATGAACACATCTGGGCTTTCTTCTGTTGCTAAGTTGGAGCTCAGGCATTGCTGAGACTGAGAAGTCCTGTTCTACTGTTTGGGGGAAAGACAGTCTTTGTCTATGACTCAAGTTCTTGGAAAAATTGTCTTCCACAAAACTGATCTCTTGTGTCAAAAAAGTTGGGGACCACTACCTTAATGCATTACTGTTCCCCAGCACTAGGGTCCCAAAGGAGACCTTAGTCTCCTTTTATTACTGTAAGAATAATCTTCAGTTTTCTTTCTTTTTTTTTTTTTTTTTTTTTTGTGGGTACCGGGGTTGACCTCAGGACCTCGTGCACCAGCAGGCACCCGGTGCCACTGAGCGATATCACTGGCCCTTTTTTCGTATGTGGGTTCCGGGAGTCGAACTCGGGCCCTCATGCTTGCCAGGCAGGCGCTTATGCTGCTGAGCCATCTCACCGGCCCCTCTTCAGTTTTCTATTACAGAACTTTCAAAAATTTTATAAATGTGAATGGTAGGGAGGAGCAGTGAGAAATGTGCTTGTTTTGTGTCTAGCTCAGAAATCCCTTGTGAGGGCCGGTGAGATGGCTCAGCGGCTTAAGCGCCTGCCTGGCAAGCGCGAGGTCCCGAGTTCGACTCCCGGAACCCACATACGAAAAAAGGGCCGGTGATATCGCTCAGCGGCACGGGCGCCTGCTGGCGCGCGAGGTCCTGAGGTCGACCCCCCGGTACCCACAAAAAAAAAAAAAAAAAAAAAAAAAAAAAAAAAAAGAAATCCCTTGTGAAATTCTTCCTGAAAATGTAAATAAGGAGATTCATAACAATTGCATTAAATCACAATCTCCAGCAGAATTTGCAAATTTAAATATTTAGAAAAGTCCCCGGGTGATTCTGATCAGGAAATAAACTATGAGGGTAAAATAAAACTTCTGATACATAGCATTACTAAACATGGCTGTCACTTACCCTGAATTATGAAAACTATTCTTTGCCTTTAATAAGTATGTGGTTTACATGTGCACTTCACAGCTTTTAAAGACCAGAAAGGTACCTAGAGTAATTATGCTATCCCCAGGAACTTATTAATTCTTTAGAGCTAGATATTTCTAAACCCGTTCTGTAAATTTCAAAGCAATTAAGGATTTGTGATAAGATATCCCTCTGAGGTTAGTTTCACTAAATAATTGCTGAAAAGAGATGAGAATGAGCAATGTTGAGGTTTAAATTTTCAAGTTAACTGAACAGACTGGATGATCCATCATGGTTTTATATCTACTTGTGAGGATATTTACTCTTGATTGTGAATTGTACATTAATAAACCAATAGTCCTGAGTTTTTGTTTTTTTTTTTTTTTTTGGTGGGGGTACCGGGGGTCGAACTCAGGACCTTGCGTGCCAGCAGGCTCCTGTGCTGCTGAGCGATATCACCAGCCCTTTTTTATATGTGGGTACCGGGAGTTGAACTCAGGACCTCGCGCTTGCCAGGCAGGTGCTTATGCCCCTGAGCTATCTCACTGGCTCAGTCCTGAGTTTTGTACAGATAACTAATAACTATGTAATATGTCTCCACAAGGAATTTTTATAGTCTCATCTGGTGGATTTTTAGCTCTACATTTAAGTTGCTGCAACTAACATAGAAACATCTCAACGTAAGTTGCCCTTGATTTATAACAGTTTTAGATGTTATGATTACCCTGAAAAAATTGAGGATTGTACTCATTATAATTGTGCTTTTATTCTGCATGCCTCTATTTCATTGGGAAAGAAAGGTAAATCAGTTCCCTTCTTTTCCTAACAAAAAGATATTTTGTAGCAAGTAGGAATGATTGAACTCTAAACAAACAAAAAAAGGGAAAGAAAGAAGAAAAAGAAAGAAAGAAAGAAGAAAGAAAGAGAAAGAGAGAAAGAAAGAAAGAAAGAAAGAAAGAAAGAAAGAAAGAAAGAAAGAAAGAAAGAAAGAAAGGAGAAATCTTCAATCCAGATGAAGAAATAGCTTACTGCTTAATTTTTATTCTGTTCCTGTGTGGTTTTCTTAATTGAGAAGACATAGAATCACGGCGTAAAACTTCAGAGGCCAGCACCCTATTTCTCATTTCTATTGATTTTCTGTTCTTCTCAAAGTGATAACAGCTAGCACATTTACATTAATAAAGCCTACTTCTTATAAAATAATAGATCACTTTCCTCCACTGAAAAATCTGAATCAGCCAATAGAGACTGTAGAGCAAAATAATTTTTGTAGAAAAAAAGAACATTAAGTGAGCAAACACTGGCAAGATAATTTAAATCAATTAAAGAGCAAAGCAAGCAAAAGGCAAGCAAAACAGAACAAACAACTAAAGCATTTAATGTTTAATAAATGACTGGGTTTTTGAGTAGAAAACAGTAAACTTTTATTACTGAGCATGTGAAATGCATTGAAACAAACTTTAAACAATAAGCAGTGCTTCCTGCCCAGAAACCTCAAACCACCTCTTTTCTCATTTAGATTGTGTATCTTGCAAAAGAATTTCAAATATTAGCATGCCCACATAAGATATACTTAGCCATTCAAATTGACATATGACACACAGGAGTTTTTATGGTGTATCAGTGCTTCTTGTCACCACTATCTTGATTGACAATTCTTTTCATGTTTTCAACTGTTTTACTTTGCTGCTAATACATTGGAAATCTACAGCACACTTAATGTTTCAGAACTGAACATCCAGAGAAAGCCTGGATGACGTGCACCCTCTTCGCACTCATCCTTATCGTACACTCACAATGCGGGTTCTGCTTGCTCTATATTGAAGGTGACAGATTCCCTCCCCACAAAGTTTCTATCTTCTTTGAAAATTCTAATCATTTTTCAAGAGCATAGCTTTGATCATATTCAAATAATTAGGTTTGATTTCTTATACTTCAGGAAAAGGAACATTCTTCCTATTTTTCCATTTTCTATTATACAACACACACGCACTATAAATTTGGCTGTTAAGATTTTAAAATGGATTAAACAGTTTTTGAAGATGATAATAAATAATTTATTACAGTTGTATATATGTCTAAAATAGCTATTATAGAGGTAGCTCTAAAAAGTTATTTCTCCATTTTTTTACCCTTGCCAAAGGGTTCCATGGCAGAAATTTCAAGCCACAAAGACCAATAAATATTTACTGAGGTAGTGATAACATGGTGATAAAAATAAGCAACAAAAGACATGGAAACAAAAGCCAAGCAAGCTATATCTCCATAGACAATAGCTGTACGCAACTTTGAATTTAGTGGGGAATGAATACATTAATCATTAGTGACCTAAAAGTAGAAAACCATAACTGCCAAAAATTCTAAAACACATATATTAGCAATTTCACCAATCCAAGAGAATCAGAAAAATCTTCTGTGAATGAAAATAATTTTGAATTTAATGGATAAATAAGTTAATTCATGTAGGCAAGTAGAAAAGTCATCCTTATGTTATTACAGGTAGGTCTTCCTGAAATAACATTAAAGAAATTAGGTGCCGAAGTCAAAAGCAAACACTAGAAGAAAATTCACTACCGAATGGAGATTCCATACAAAAATATGGCACTGTAAATAGTGAGTAGTTCCATAGAAATACTTACTAAACAAAGCAATCATAAGTTAAAAAACATACACACACACATATATCTTCACATATATATGTGTATATTCACATATACACACATTTTTCTGAAAATTATCCAAAGGCATGCAAAAAATTTAAAAAGTAAAATTTTATTGGAGAAAATTTACTAACTATGCATGAAAATATCAAGAGTTTGTGGCATTCTCTTTGGTATACAGTTTCCGTGCTCTTGCCCTTTCCCTTCTGCAGTTCAGTATTGAATGAGTTCCTCTTTTAAGTTATGGATGTTAAGTATTGCGCCTCAGCAACAAGAGAGCAGACTGATACAGGCATCTGAAGGAAATTTTAAAACTCTAGCAGGGGCATAACAGATAAAGAAAATTGGAATATGTTCCATAAACATTTCATGGAAGATGAAATATTTTGATGGTATCTATTTTTTTCATTTTTATTTGGCAAATTTAGTGGGGGCCAATAAGTAGAGTTCTGTACAACTGGAATGGACATGTTGTGTAATAAGCAGTACTTGATAGTGGATTTATTATATGGTGATAATTGAAGCTAAAACCACATATAAAAAGTCCTTAACAGGGCTAGAAGTATTGAGGGCATAGTGATTTAAATTTGAGTAAGTCTTCTTAAACAAAATGTATAATTAATGAACTAAATGGTAAAAAGATAAACTTTATGACATAAAAAGCTAAAGAATTTTATTGAGCAGATAGAACCTTGGACAAAATTAACATATAATTGACAGGATGGAAGAAATTATTTGGAAAATGGAAAATCAAAATGGAATTAGTATCTAAAGAGAAACAACAATCCCCATAGAAAAATTTTAATCCCAATTTAAAAGAAAAAGGCAAATGCAAGTCAGAATCACAGCAGGTCTGGAATCCCAAAAGGCTAATACATCATTCAATCAATCGGTTCAATGCTCACTAAAACAAAACGTTATATCATTTTATAACTGAAGCCCGATTATCCCTTACTGTTAATACTTGGAACCAAAAGTGTTTTTGAATTAGGATATTTTCAGATTTTTTAGTATTTGAATACACAGGAGATATTTTGAGCATGGAACTCAAGTTTAAAGATAAAATTCATTTATCTTTCCTATGCATATTCTTAACATAGCCTGAAGAAAATTTTATGAAATATTTTTAGTGTGCCTGTATTTTAACTGAGTCTGGGGCTGGAATTTTCTAGTTAGGGTGTCCTATCAGTGATCAGAAAATGTTGGATTTTGGAACATTTTCAATCACAGAGTAAATGGATTTAGGATTGTTAACTTATGTTAAATGACAAGCATGTGGAAGCTAAATAATACTAAAGTTGTATAGGGAGAGTGTGAAAGAACTCAAGGATAGGAGCAGAGAATGACACCACCTTTCTGTAGACTAATTTTGTAGGCTACAAAGTTCAGATAAGTGTCTGGATACTTACCCAACCCAACACTTCTTCTGGTGTTTATCATGCACACACAAAGAGGTGCGTATATGGAATTTATAAGATTTCATTTGTGGTTGCCAGAATTTAGAAGCAATCTGGGGAATCTTCATCAGGATACCAAAGAGGTAAAGGACAGATTACCAGAGATTACAGAGTGCACTGAAGACTTAAAGGAGGATAGAGAACGATAAAATAGTCAGAAATACAAGTTTTGACATGCACATTGAGTGACTGCAATCTAGGGACATCATTTCAATGAAACAGAAAAATAATGTTTAGAACATAGCATCACTTAGATAAAACGAAAGCTATTCACACAGATCGAAAACACACATTTTGCAACAAAGCATGTACATTAAATGCTGAATCAAAACACTGAATATTTAAATAGAAATTATGCACAGAAAAGGTTGTGACCCCTATAGAAAAATTCTCATCCTAATTTAAAAGAAAAAGACAAATGAATGTTAGAATCACAGCAAGTCTAGATTCCCAAAGGCTAAATGATATATCATACAACTAATCAGGAGAGAGGAAAGAAGATTGTAAGGTTAAGATGAAAAGAATGAAAAAGAATGATAAATCAAGGGACAGGCTCTTCAAGCACTAATGATGATAGTATGCCATGGAAGGAAAAGTATGATTTAATTCAACCCTCTGCAGGTAGAAGACAGGAGGGACATATATATCCATATATGGTGAATTTTCCATCAAAATGTATTAATTGCCTGTCTTGTTCCTTTAGGGATTTTAACACAGAAGTACATAATTTCTTAAAATGATAGATAAAAGTCTACTATCAAATAGAGTATATGATTTTAAATATATACAAATTTATTGAAAATTTCATTTTATGCAGCATATTTTAATGTACTACCTTGCTTGTAACATTGAAATTTTTCAGATAACGTTTCTCCCACTGATGAACAATGCAATGTGAAAGATCGAATTTCTTATCTAATAAGATCCATCCTCTGGGAGAGGTGGAACTAAAAACAAATCTTGGCCTTCTCTAGACGCTGGTGAGAATGGGCGTTGAATTTTTAATCTGTAACTGCTTCCACTTAACTTCAGTAAAGGACCACTGGTGCTTTCTGAAAGGAAAGAAAAAATGGGAGAGTGGAGAGGAAATTCTGCTAAGATACTGAGGTAATGAAAATACTTTTTAAAAAGTCAATTTACTTGATGCCAAGAGGATTTAGTAATCCTGAAAGCTGCCTCATTCTGCCAATCTCAAGAGTTAGTCTTTTCGAAAGTCACTTGATTTAAGGTATCTGGACAAACCTATGCTATGTACTCAGATTTTACTATTTGTGTAAGACAAAAGATGTGTAAGGAGATGACATTATGACTTAGATGTGTAATATCTGCTATATTATGAAACAAATGTTGGTAAAGAGAAAAGCCATTGCAAACAGCTTTACCAGGCAATGAAAGCACAATCACCTGCTGCTTTATTTCATCTTCAATTAGTCTCATTTAATATAGTTTCGAATGCAATGTTGACCAAGAGAAGTGAAGTTGGTCCCGCTGACAGTGTTAAAAGTTACCATCCTACCAACATGTGGCAGGGTGTTTTCAATACTATAAATAACAGAAAACGACCAAGCACCTCTTGTGCTTATATTCCTTTATGTATAAATTTATTACCTAGTGAATATCTATATATATAAATATATAAAGACTAATTTTTTGCTAAATAATGTGCTAATTTCTGTGGGTACATTGGCTGTGAAAATTAACATGGTTCTTTCCACTCTGGAATATACATTCTTATCATGAAAGAAAAACAACAGCAAGAAAATGTGATACCTTTTTGAGGGAAGTAAAAAGAAAGTCCTATTTCTATTGGAAGTTTATTATCTTGTTTATAAACTCTTTGGTTAAACATAACTTCCTCCTGTTAGAAAGTATAAAGTTCACATGATCGACTGTATAAATAGTAACGAAATAGCTAATGGAAAAGAAAAGCCTCAGTTAAAAGTGGAGGAGAAAAATGAAGGGAACTGTTGGATGAAGGGGATATAGAATGATATGTTAATAGGATCCAAGTGCTTTTATCTTAGATATTATTGCTGGCCTC
Source organism: Erethizon dorsatum (assembly GCA_028451465.1). Lineage (NCBI taxonomy): Eukaryota > Metazoa > Chordata > Mammalia > Rodentia > Erethizontidae > Erethizon > Erethizon dorsatum. The sequence continues at coordinate 17,841,067 of CM051824.1, forward strand.
CTCTTGCATTTCTCTATCTATTAAGGTGTATCTTTTGTAATGAGTCACAAGTTACATCTAACTTTTTTTTTGTGTGTGTGACTACTGGGGGTCAAACTCAGGACCTTGCCCACCAGCAGGCGCCCCTGGCGCTGAGCGATATCACCTGCCTTTTTTTCATATTAGGGTTCCAGGAGTTGAACTCAGGACCTCATGCTTACCAGGCAGGCGCTTAAGCCGCTGAGCCATCTCAACGGCCCACATCTAACTTTTATATCATACTCATCACTAGCTTTTATCTAAAGTGTAGATAGTCCTACTGGTGCTAATTGTATTGGAGGATGCAGTGCTCAGCTCCTTCAAAAATATTTTCAAGTTTCATAGATGATGTCAGTCTATGTTGGCTGTCAAACCTCCACCAGAAAACAAAACTCCAAAGCTAGATTGGAAGTAAAGTTACTTTTTCCATTTCTTCTAACAATGCTCCTGCTGCTTGTTATGACATTACTGATAATAACAAAAAAGTAAAATAACTGTAAAACATTTCACTAATCAATGTGGTTTTTCATTTATGTAGCTGTTGGTCAAAATGTATCCTTTGGAAAATGCTGGAAATATCATTAATGGGTATCATAATATCTGGAAAATCCTCTATGAATATGTGAACTAAATTCGCTTCTGCTTTCTATATTCCAGTACAAGAGCCAGACGCTGTGCCTATAGAAATAGCGGTCCTAGAATGGAGGACAATGAAAATAATGGTTGAAATGAAAAATGAAGCAAAAAAGCAGTTTGTGTTGTTCTCACCCTCCCAAATCTAAAATCCCTCACAGTGCTTGGGAATTTTTATATAGCAATCACTTTATAGCATATTACATTCTGCCTTTGTTTCTTATGCCATAAACTGCAGGAGTGTTTTTGTCCTATATATATTTGCAGACATAGTGACATTTTCATTGATTTTGGTTTTAGTTACCAGAAACATGAATCTATGGTGAATGTATTAAACAATGATTATATTACTGCACATCCCATTGTTCCTTTCTGACATCATTCTTTATTGTTGTATGGCATGGATTTGCTCTTTCTGTTCCTAGTTGTCTTTGTCTTAAATTCCCTAGTCAACAGGGTTGCCCCTTTTATCAAAACATTTCCTGATTAGTCCAACTTGCAACAGTAATTTCGTTTTTCAAAGTATTTTAATATTTATTCTCTTGAATCCCTGATTATCACATAATCATTTAATTGTTTTCAGCTTTTCTCCTAAATAGAATTTACCTATGAAGATTGCAAGCTTGATAAGAACAAGATTCGATGGATTAGCATTCTTTGTTATCGCCTATTATAACTTTAGTGCTGAAAATGTGATTTTAGTGCCAGCTAAATAGCCATCAACTGATGATCTGTTATCCTTGAGCTGTCTCGGAACCCTCCCAAAATGCAGATAATAGGATTATTCAGTATAAGATGATTCTCAGGTGATTCGCATGAATATTACACTTTGAAGTACTGCCCTAAAATATATCAGCCCTTTATAAATGTTCCCTGAATAGTTGCTAGTTGATAGTTTTGTACTACATTCCTAATAATATCATAACAAATAATCACAAAAAATGTGGTTTAAAACAAACGAAATGTATTCTTTCACAGAAAATGAAAAGAGAGGTACAAAACTAAGTTGCCTGAAAAGTTGGTTACTACTGTGGGCTCTGAGAGAAATCATCCTTTGCCTCTCATGGTTTCTGATGTCTTCTGCTAAGTGTTGGTTAGCATTTTGGCTTCTATATGCATTTTCCAGTCTTCATCTCCATCTTCGTATTGACTGCTGCTCTGTGTGAGAATATTAGACGTTACATTTGGGGAATCCCTAAATCCAGTGTGAAATCTTCTCAAGATCCTAAAGTGCTGTGATTGTCTTCAAAGATCCCATTTTCAAATGTCAAATTCGAAGATTCCAGTTGGACATTACTTTTGGGGGACACTACACAATTCACTACAGCTATTTAAAATGAAAGTGCAAGTCATTATTATTATTTTTTATTGTAAATGAAGTGATAGCCACTTCTTTTTAAACTCCAAAACTCACAAATGGTAATGTGACTATTAAACTTCACTGCCAGATTGACTGGCTTGTGACTTTCCAGGGGCATTCGGAAAGCACACTTCTGGGTGTGTCTGAGTGAATCATGGTAGCATGAACTTGGGGACTATTCATGGTCCCTGGCCCCTTCCTTTCAGGCACCGTTCACCTGACCTACTTTCCATGAATTTGTTATACCATCGGACATGATGTTCCTGCCTTAGAGCCAGCAGACTATGAACTGAATCCTCTGAAACCGAGCCAAATATCAACCTCCCTCCTTAAATCTGTGGGTAACTTGTTCCAGCAATGGGAAATCTAATGTAGGTGAATGTGTTGGGAGTAAAACTTTTAAGTATGAGATCCATAATTGTTCTCTTATGCATCTTTTTATAGTCGGAAAAGGTAGTGCTGCCTCTTGCATTTCTGCATTTACCTTATTCATTTTTCATTGAATACCACAGAAGTAACTGTATAGCAAAAACAATTTTTCCATTTTAAAGCCATTTTTCTTGCAGGGTATAGCTGAATTATTAGCTGATGATGTTTTCTGTGAGCTGTTTACAGATATTTTTCTTAATGTTCAATTTATGCCTCAACGTTTTACATTTTTTTTTCAGAAAGTTACTTAATGGTGTATGTTAATGCCCAAAAGCTTTTAAAGTAACAGGAGCAATTACTGAAAAAAGTAGAAATAAGCAAGTATAAATAAGTGTGCCCCTTTATAAGTGATGATCTTGGAATTTTTAGATGTTTCTTACCTTTTTCCATTTGTTAAATGATGTCTCATATGTGAACAATTGACAATTACAGTGCTGACTCCACTAAAAGTATATTGCTTAGCAATAAGAGGGTTTATTAAAAATGATAGGGACTTATATATCATCTGAGCTCTTCAGTATGATTTCAGGTATGAAAATGAGGTTAACATATTATTTATTGCTCAAAATAGGAGAAACTCTTTTTAATATTCTTTGTATCTTTGTATTTTGTAAAATTATTTTTTTTCCAGAGCAAAATACTTAATTGACTTCTGGTAAGTCAGCTAAAATTCAAAACTGACTTATTAAATATTGTAAAATAAATGAAATTGCTTTCAGGGAACTATGTAGATATTTTGGGATTTTCTTGCTATTGACAACTTTCTATTTTGTTATCTAATTTGTAGCTGTTTTATGGACAGTATTATAAGCAGTGAATAAATACTATTCTGTGCAAAATTTAAGTAATTATAAAATTAAGAGTGTGCTAAAAATCCATAATCAAGACAAATATTTCAATTAGTTTTGCCAGACAACACACAGGAGAAATAGTTAAATTTGATTTTCAAATGAGCAACCAGTGATTTTTATTATAAGTATGTTTCAGGCAATAGTTTATCTAAAATTCAAATATGCATAGAATATACTTATACTAAAATCTTTCTTGGTTTTTAATTAATACTCAAGCTTAAGTGTGAGTTTTACATTTTTATCTGCTAAATTTAATAATTCTAACTTTAATGCACTATATTTAGAAGAAGCCAAAATTAATTTTAACAATCCATGGTGAGCATAACATAAAAATAAAGCTAGGATAATTCTTTTTGTTTTGCCTAAGATTCTAATATGGTTCTGTACAGCATGGTGACTAATTCTAATTACCTTATGAAATACTGCATTCAAATATTATTAATCTTGATTACTAAGTGTGAGGCCCTTCAACGATTTTGCCCCCAAGACAATACTTCATTTCTTTTTAACCAGGGCCTGGACACTGTCTGGGAACATCCTTAGCTCTTTATACTTTGCACTCACTACAAGCACAGATTTTAGTGGGAAATAATTCAAAAATAGCTATGTAGTGATAAAATGCATAATTTGTTCAGTCTTAAAGATTATCTGGTCTTATTGTTACATTTGACTGCAGAAATGAATCTCTGAGCAGTGATTTGACTTCAATTTTAACCATTAGAAAAATATTAACAAATTTGGAAATGGGAAATAGACCTCCTCTAACAACACAGTGTCACACAATTATGTTACACAAACACATACACACACACACACAAATATTTAAACAAATGTCAAAAGATCAAAGAGAATAATTGTCATGTAGGTACAGTAAAGCACTCCTCAAAGGAATTGCGTAGAATAATCAATAAGGAGGCCATATTTAGGCTGCTCAATGCCACTACATCAAACTATAGATACTGAGATAGTAAATGCATTACATCATTTATTTTTTCCAACAAGTTTATATTGAGCTCCTTCTAATAGTAGGTATCCTTCTTGTTACTAATATACCAATGCATATGAAAGGCAAAGTCCCTTTTCTCTTGAACATTCCATCATGGTGGCTCAAAATAGTAAAAAAAGGAAAAGTAGAGCAAACAAGTAATTTTCGTAATGCAGATACTATCAAGTGACAATAATGGACTAAAGCAACTTAATAGAAATATGTTTCTGAGTATCATGGGCTGTTTTAGATCCTGTGGGCAGGAGAAACTTCTTTGAGAAAATAACAAGTGAGAAATGTATGCTGAAAGGCGAAACTCAAAGTCTGGGTAAAGAATATTCCAGGTGGAGTCAAAGATATAATTTGGAAAAGTGATGGTGCAGTGCCTTGGTAGGGAACAACATTGGTCCAACAATTTTGACAGTGCATTATGTCCATCTGCCTCTTATTAACCCTGTATTTTACAATCATTATTTTCTGGGCTGTTTGAAATTTTTACCAGCATTTATAAAATCCAATGAACTCCAGTACAGAAACTGAAAAAACTAGCAAAATTAAATATTTGAATTTAAACTAATAAAATATGTCAGTCTCTTAGTGGAAGTAGCCACATTCAAGCACTCAAGATCCTCACGTTGTATTATATTGGCATTGTTAAAATTGTTTGGATTGCCCCTACTCAGTGTGGCAAGCACAGTGGTGAAACACAAATCTCCGTAATCTATACCTAGCTTTTAATTATAGCTTAAAATCTTTGCTAATAACTTCAGAGTTGGTTAGAATACTTTTTTTAAAACTGGACCTGGCTGATACTTAAGGAGTAAACTCTGTATTGGACATGGAGCACTGATTTATGAACATGCCATTTATTTGTGCCCCTCACCACAGCCTCATGAGTTGGTACTCGGGTAATTCCAATCCTAAACATTGGGATAGGGATTCATAGTAACATACAGAATGTGTCAGTTCTTATAGGGAATTAACTGTCCTCTTATCTTTATGTGAGCTTTAAATACAACAATTCACATAAGCCACTCAACATGTATCTGTTCCTTACTTACTAGTATTATTATTATTCCATTATATGAATTATAACTTAAAAATGCGGTGAAGATTTAAATTAAAAACTTATTACAGCAAAAGACACATTGCCACTAATCCCCCTCAAAAGACTTTCCCTCAATTCAAACACACTTATCTCATCGTTCTTGCCACTTTTTGAAGCACTTGTAGATATTTTTACTGATTGTCCTTAGTAGTGCTGTCATGGCTGCCTCAGTGTCCTGAATTGATTCAAAATGTTTATTTTAAGTGATCTTTTCGGCTTGGAAGAAGAGCCAGTAGCTGCATGGTGCCACATTCAATGACTAAGGTAGATGAGGACACAACATAATATTTTTATGAGCCTACCTTTCCACTGGATGTCACTCAGCAACACCATTCATTGTAGTTCTGATCACAGCTTGTAAAGATACTCATAAAAGAATACTTACAGAACAGCTTCAGAAAATGGCAATAATGATGAGGTAAGTGTCTTTAAAGAAACAGGGAATTTTTTTGGGGGGGTGGGTTTATACCAATGTGTCTTTTATTGCAAGACTGTTTTCCATTTTTAAGCATTCATATGTAGTTTGGTCATACTTCGTAATCTTCAATGTTTCAGACATGAAACTAGACAAAGACATACACATACTCTCAGAGAAACTCCTTGCCAAGAAGAGCTTGAAATTTACCTCAGGGAAAATTTTTTTTTTGATACATAAAAACAAATTTATGCATGACAGTTGGTATCTTAGTTGCTTTTCTTATTGCTAGGACAAAATTCCCAAAACCTAAAATTTCAGGAGGAAATGTATATTTCAGCTCGCAGTAGGTTTCAGTCCATAATCACTGGTTCCAAGGCAGTATGGCATGGCAGAAGGGCATCACAGAGGGGAAACAGTGCATGACAGGGCAGGAAGAAGGCAGCAAGTGGCACCATTGGCATCAACAAAGCCTGTCTTCTTTCTGCCCTTTTATATTTCATCCATGCCACAAACCTATTGATTGATGCCACCCATACCAAGGTTGGAGTTTCCATTACCCACACCCTTAATCCCAGCATCACACCCTTAACCACATTCCCACACCCTAACCCAGCCACCTTCGAAACTCCCTACCTATTTATTGCCCACATCAGACTTTGCGGAGCCCTCTAGACACAAGCCATTAATAGTGAGATAGTATGTGATATTTTGACCTATGTATATGTGGTATTTTGATTAAGATTCAACACATCAATCCCCACAAATATTTATCATTTATTTATAGTGAAAATATTCAAAATTCTGACATTTAGTTTCTTGAGATATAGAGTATATAGTTGTTATATGTACTGACTCTACTGGGCACTGTACTTGTATACCAGAACTACTTAATCTAAATGTAACTTGGTATCTATCCTGCCCCTCCCACCCTCTGGTAATCACCTTTCTATTCTCAACTTCTATGAGATCAACTACTTTGGATTCCGTGTAAGAGTGAGACTATGCAATACTCTTCTTTCTGGGCCTTGCTTGTTTCATTTAACTTAAAATCTTCAGTTTCATTGATGTTATCACAAATGATGAGCTTTCATTCTTATGTATGGCTGAATAGTGCTCCATTGTGTCTATATAACAAATTCTCTTCATTCATTCATCAGCTTATTAAAAATTAGCTAGTCTATTTTTTGGTTATTATGAATAGCAAACCCATTCACCAAAAATATCACCTCAAATGGGTTAAAGACTTAAATATAAGATCTGAAATAATGAAGTTACGAGAAGAAAATATAGGGTATGTGCCTTTGATATATTATCTTTTGAATGTACAAGAGGTGATCAAATATAGAGTAAATGTTTAAATTTGAAAAAAATTATAGCAAGTGACACATCGCCCTTTACTCCTTTCAAAATATTCCCCCTGGATTCAAACACACTATTCCGATTATTCTTCTCATTTCCTGAAACAGTTCTGCAAATCCTCTTTCGGAAATGTCTTTACAAATTGTGATCAAAACCACAGTGAATGTTGCCTTCCAGGGCCATCTGAAAGGAAGGTAGGCTCATAAAAACATTATGGTGTGTCCTCATCCACCTTATTCACCAGTTCTGGCACCTAGTGCCTTTTGACTCTTCCCCAAAGTCGAAATGACTAAGAAAGGTATCAGTTTAAGATGTCAAGGCAAACACAATAGTGCAACTAAATATACTCACAGAAGTGGACTTCCAGAACTGCTGCAGAAAATGGCAAGAACAGTGGAATAGATGTGTTCAAAAAGAGTAAGCAAATTTTGAAGGGGATTAATGGCAATTTTATTATTGTATTTTTTTTTAATTTTAACACACACCACATTTTAGTTTGGCTATATACTGAGTGGAGGGGTTGGTGGATCATGTGGCAGTTTTATTTTTAATTTTTTGAGGTACTTCCATGCTGTTTTCCATAAAGGTTGTACTAATATATGTCTGTTCCAAAAGTGGACAAATGTTCCTTTTGCTTCAAGTCCTCACCAGCGCTTGTTACTTCAGTGTTTTTGATAATAGTCATTCTCCCTGGAATGAGGTAACATCTTATTGTGATTTCGATTTCTATTCCTCTGAGGAATAGTGATTTAAACATTGTTGAGCATTTTTTTCCATTTCTTTTTTGGGTATTTTTATGTCTTTTTGAGAAATACCTATTTAGGTGTACAGACCACCTTTAATCAGTTTATTGTAATCACCACTTTGCTATTGAGTTTTGGTGTTATTCACATATTCTGGATTTTAACTCCTTATCAGATGTGTAATTTGCAAATATTTTCCTACATTCTGTAGACTGTGTCTTCACTCTAATTACGGTGCCTGTGGTACAGTGATTTATATTTTGATGTAATCCAATTTTTCTGTTGTGTTTTCCTTCTCTGTACTTTGTGTGCCTATTCCAAAAAATCCCTTGCTATTCCAATATCCTGTAGCATTTCCCTTGTGCTTTTTCCAGTACCTTCATTGTTTCTGCTCTTCCATTTAAATCTTTAATTCATTTAGAATTGATTTTTGTAACTAATGTGAGAGAGTTTCATTCTTTGCTTATGGATACTCAATTTTTCCAGCACCATTTATTGAGGGAAGAAAAAAACCTCCTTTCTTTAATAAATGCTTCTAACACTTTTAAAGAAAAAGTTGTCTATGACCATGAGTCAAATAAATCTCTATGCTTTTTGAAGTAGTCAGGCTTAGGTGTTCTGGAATAGCAGCAAAAACAAGACTAAAACAAGGGTTCTGGTAGCTCTATATTTCATATAGGCCATGAAAATTAAAAAGTAATCAATGTTTTTCCTTCACTGAATTCAATTCATCAGCTGCCAAAATCACATGAAACAATAGGGAGAAACATATATCAAAATAAGTTGATATTGATATTTCAAGGTATGACTTGGGCCATACTCTTTAGTAGGGTAAATATGAAATCAGAGTGACAGAAAGAATGAAAAACAAACATGTAATATTATAAGGTAGCAAATTTCAAATGAAATATGAGCGTCTTAGTCACTTTCTTGCCAGTGAGACAAGTATCCAACACCCACAACTTAAAAGAGGAGAGGTTTATTTTGGCTCGTGTCTGCAGTCCATGCTTAGCTGGCTCTGAGGCTGAAGTGAAATTCAAGAAGAGTCTGGCAGAGGAGAGCTACTCACATCATAGCATCCTAAAAGCAGAGAGAGAAGGGAGAACCTGGGGCAAGAGATATACTCTTCCAGTTACACCCCTAGTGTCTTGCCTTCAACTAGATCCCCCTTCTAATAGCACACTTGGGAGCTGACTCTAATAACAGATAAATCTACTGATAAATATTGTGCTACATGATCCAATTTCCATCCAAAGCCTGACCTCTGAACACATGAGAATTTGGGGGGACATTCTGGATCTAAACCATAACACTGAGAGATGCCAAAAATATTACTCTAGAGCAGTGACTCTCACTTCCCATGAGCCCTGACATTCACATAATGATACTCCGGTTATGGCAAGACTTAACCAAACGGCAGTGCAAAGACCTGGTTAGCTAGGAAGAGATACGTGGTTTTTGATGCAGCCATAGATCAACATTTCAAACACAGAAGAAAATTGTTTAGCTCTTGGAATCTTACTCTTCCAAGAAGGATGTGAAGAGTGACAACACAAACTGATTTTCTGTAACTATGTGAGTCTTTCTTTCCATAAATCAGAGAGTTGTGTCTAGCACTGGTATCAGTGTCCTGGGGTATACTTCATTGGGTAGCACCATTATTAGCTTTAAAGAAGCCAACACTAATAGCTCTCTTTAGACAAAGAAGCTGATCATGTAGAGATTCACACAGTCCTACAACTGGTAGCCAGCAGCAGGATGGAGATCTGTGTTGGTTGATCTCCATCACGTGATGGGCCTTCTGTACTGACTCCCACCCAATTCTGGCTTCATAGACCATCATAAAAATAACCAGAAGTTCTTGTTATATACTTCCCACTCCACATATACCTACTTACCCCTGCATATTTACCAGCTTTATCTTTCCGTATATTAGATTAACACACCTGACTCTGTGAACAGGAGAGGAAGAGCAGGCCATGGCAATATAAAATCACATTTGCGTCTTCACTGTAGCTGTGTAGAGATAATGGGGAAACGCAATGAGTACTCTCAGTTATTTTTTTTTTTTGAAGACCATAATAGGACACCCTAGGAGGTGATGAACGTATCCCTTTTGTATATAAGATTTATAAGGGTTATGAGATACATTGTGTTTGATGTACAATTGAAACTTCATTTATTAAATGAACGTTGCTCAATGTCAGCCACTGGGTCAGAAATACCGCCAATTAATGTCTCTAACAGGGAATTCTAAGCCAGGCAGAAAGTTGAGAGAGAAGGCAGCATTGGAGAAATCCTGTAGTATACAATCTTAGTTTTGTGCAGATAGTTCTGAAATATGATTTTGGCATTTGTTTGCTATATGACCGTGTTCAGAACATTTAAGCCCCCTGAACTTGCGTTCTGTATTCTGTAAGAGGAGGCAAACGTTATCCCACAGAAATGGTAATTAAATAGGTTTATATAAAGTTGTAAGTGCTACAAAGCACTTAGCTCAGCGATATATATATATATATATATATATATATATATATATAGCTTTTTTATAGAAATTGTAGAAAAGCAAATAGAAATTTCAGCAGTAAACAAAGACTGAAAACAATCCTGTAGAAGATCATTCCGTGTGGTCAGCTGTCTGATGTATCTCCGGGTAGTGCCAGTTTTGGAAAAGTAGCAGAGAGGGTGCCACAGTATTTGAGAACACTGTCACCCAAACACTTGCTTGGGTGTAAGGCTATTCAAATCATTTTGCATTTTGTCACTCGAACCATAGAAGTCAAGTGAAATATGTCCATACTCAGGACCAGAACTCAATGAACCATTCTCGTACATTTTTTTTGCAATATTTATTAAGGGTGAATTTGTAGCAATTAGCCTTAAGAAACATTTAGTGATAAGGCACCAGTTCCCTGCAAATCCCCAAGGACTATATATATAAAATAGTTTTTTTAGTCCTTGTATTTTATGTATATCTGAAAGCAAAGTAAGGTCTACATACACAACATTTTACCCTTAATGTTAGAAGAACTCTGGCTGCTTTACATTTTTTCAAGTGCTATTTCTCTAGATTTTGGATACAGAGTGAAAATTTCATTTTAGTCTCAAGAGTATTGGGAATAGCAAAATATTGGTTGGCTTTTGAATTTCAGATACTTGACCTTTTTCTCTAGTTGGCCCACATGTGGCAAATAGTATAAAGTGAGATAGAATTACTGGAAGGCCAAAATCATCAATGCTTATGTTTTTCTTTTATATCCTACACTTATTTTATTTCTTGTTATCTTTTAAACTCCTTTTTTACATCATTCCTTTAAAAATCTAAGAAAAACGTGGGGGAGTTTGTATTGGTTTTGTTGCTTATTTATTCTCATATTATGTCACTGTCAGTGTAATTGACCATGAAAATACACATTAAATGTTTGATCATAAAATAAAGCATTCTTGGCATGTGGAACTGTGGCAAAATAACACAGCACTGAATTTATTTTAATTAAAATAGTCCTTTTCTGGCTGGTGCACTGAACTATTCTCAATTTGAGAGAAACTAGTAGGTACTGTAGAGTATGAATGAGGAGCCCACGGTATCCAATTTAATTAATTCCAAAGATCTGTCCACCTCTGTACAAGAAACTGAAGTTCAAGTGTTTATCATGATCTTGGTAATGACAAGTTATACGGTGGATAATCCAACATACGGTAGATACACTTCTGTTTCTAGCAGAAGTGTTTAGATATTAGAAATCATGATTAGGTGCTGATAGCTAATGGGCCTTGCTAAATACTTTCCTTTCTCTCCCTCTCATGAATCCAAGCCACAGAAGTCAAAGTAGGGACAAGCACTCTAGTCAGGACAAGTTGCAAAGAAAAAATGTTTGCCTACACTATTTAATGGGTCATATTTGTATCCTGTCCTAATCCCCAGTACTGGCCAGGTGCATGTACCTATTCCAGTCACCCTTAATGTTGGTGGGTAACTTGCAGACTTTCTTTCTCGGAAGAATGGCTCTCAGTCAAATCCTATGGAGACTGTCCCCCACCCATGGCCCACATACCTTGGCCAGTGGTTGCCTGGGGAGAGAGTACAAAAGACAGGGCCCCCTCATCTATAGACTAAACCAGCAGTGCAAGTTGTGCTGTAAAATTGACTTGTGGACCCTGTTCTTGTTTACCTTTCCCTCCTACCATTTTCCCTAAAAAATGTAATCTACACAAATCACCTGAAAGTACATTTATTGGCATACTCTGTAGGAATGCTTGCCTAAACAACAGAACACCAGGGAATTTTAAAAGAGGCTGAATCACCCAAGCCACATTATACTACCTTGGTACTTGCGTGTTAGCCTCTAAAAAAATTGCCTTTATTATTAGTACTATGGAAAAATTTGTCTCCATAAGTTATAGATACACACATATACAGTCAAGTTTATATAGGACACAAACACATATACAAATACATGCATACTAATACATAGACTTACTAATGGGATTGTGAATATGAGTAAGAATAGATATTTAAGAGAAAAATTATCTGAATGCAAAATCAAAATTGTGGAAACATCTAAATTGCTACTCTGTCACATGGATAAGTACAAAAGTCTATCATCATAAATAGGGATTATTATAATCAGTTCTGACATCACAGTCATTACTCTCTAATTTTAACATATGCAAAATTGTTATAATTCCACTCTGCATATAATTCCACTTTGTTTAAAAAATAAAATAAATATGCAATAATATAGTAAAACCTAAAAATAAGAGCACCATTGCCTTGGTTTTAATAATGCCTTCCTAAATGTCTACATAAATGTAGCAATATTTGCTGATATAGTGGTCCCTTAGAAAAGGGAAAGAAGAAACATAAAAGATGTTGAAATTTGGTTTAGGGGATGTATTTTGATTCTCAATAGAGTAAAACTTACATTGTATGTAACTAAAAATTCTTGCTTACCAGGGAGACCTCAAATTTGTACTCTATTTTCTGGGTACCAAGTAAAAGCATGAACAGAAAGTACTGTTTCTGCCACATTTGTCCTCCTAAACCACTACCTATTCCAGGTAATAAAGAACATAACATCCCAGGCTCATATGGCATTATCTCATGGCCCTTGTTGAGGCTTAAATATCTTTACCATAGGAGACCTTTTATCTGCACATTGGTGGTACCCTGTATGCAAATCACAGGATTATATGCTAGAATATGTGTTTGATAATAATGATGCCCTACACCGTAGTAAATTTAATGGAATTTATGAACTGTTTCTTTCCTAATAACAAAGTTAATAACCTTTCAAAATTGTATATGGACATTATGAAGCCTCACACCTTGTATTGATGTCACTGGCAGAGCTTCTGTGTTAATATAAAAAGGAAAACCTGTGCACAGTCTATTAAATGAGTAATATTTTTAAAGCGTGTAAGAAGTAAGATTGTTCACGATTAAAAGTTTTCCTTAATGTAATTAAGATTTTTAAATAGTAAAATAGGAAAATCTACTAGCATTTATAGTATCAACCACACAAGACTAGGGTAGGGTAGAGTTTACTTTTTGTATAATCATTTTGTTGTAAGAATTCTGATATTCCTGTCCTTATCCACGCGGTGGTGATGATGTGACAAATAAACTTTATTTTTAATAAAATATGTTGATAGTGCCTACTAACCTCAGAATGATTCATAAAGTAGCCCCTCATACCGTACATTTATATCTCAAGCCTCCACCCGTATGTATCCTATGTACTCCCATAAGTAGAAGCAGCAGTCATCTAAGAAAAATGATACAATTTTTCCTGTTCAACTCAGGCTTTAGTTGGCTGAAATTCCAGTTAGTAGAGTCACAGTTTTGCCACCAACAATTATGAGAAGTTTTTCCTTCTACAATCAGGGACAGCGTTCTCTATCCATAGTGTCTACTCTCTGAGTCCAAAGGTTGCTGTTGTAGATTCATTTAATTCCCTCTTAGCAGCTTCTGTGAGTCTTTATAACTCCTGAGTGGAGTTCGCCCATATTCCAAGTGTCTGAAGAAAGAATGAACACTAAACCACAAATTTTATTCACTATAAAATTCAGAAATAACTTGGAGAAGGAGGAATTTTTTTAAAGGGAGCCTGACCAATGAAAGTGTAATTCTTAGGAGAAATATCATCATAGGCTGTGTTGACTGGAGTATTTTGGTTACTTTACAAATTTAAATTTTGCCCTGTAGCAAGTTGCAGAATTTCTGGTCTTCATTCTCCTTTTCTTTAGGTGCAAAATAGCTTGTTTTTTCATTCATCGTATAACCACTTCTCAATATTGTCCCCATCAAAGTTATAAAACTGATTACAACTGGATTTTTTATTATCTTCCAGTCTCATATTTGCTACCATCCACTCGTCCTTCCTAAATCTAGATTTTATAGAAGCAGATTACCTTTGTTGGGAAAAGTTTAAATAATTAAAATTTGTTAGATATTAAAGTACTTTTGCATAATTAATTTAAATATTTTAAGGGGACATTATATCTTGACCTTTTCCTGGGATCAGGTGTGAAAAATGAGTAAATGATAACCATTTCTTGATCAGAGAGGAAAAGAAACTAGGGAAAGTGAACTAATAAAATAGCTAAAGAGGCACATGTTCATTTCTACTGTCAGTATAAGTTAAGGCCATGATGGATTCAAATAAAGAAGACTCAATAAATGAAAATAATATCTATTAGCAGGATGATTGCAATAGATTTTGAAGACTAACTAAAAGTGCATAAGAAAATAAAATTTAAAAAATATTTCTAGCCCACACCATACCATATTCAAAGATAGAGATATGTAAGACATCACCATGTAGACAAAAATAGCTGCTCACACATTAGAAAGCAAATTAATAGTGAGGAGAGAGTAAGTTAAGAAAGGTAAATCAAAATTTTCTGTGCTAACAATTTAGGATTTCTTTTTACTTTTTCTTGAAAACTACTGGAATCATAGAAGGCTTTAAAGCAGGATATCAATTTATTCATGTTTGACAGCATTAGATATTATGGAAAAACTAAAGCAATAGCTAATAAATTTGACACCTTTGAGGCAATGTTGAAAACATAGAATTTCATGGAATAGATTTTCAATATTAATTTTGTAAGATGAAATTTATTAACTATGCAATAATGTATTAACTAAGAAAGAAGAAGATAGTTTTACCAATAAGACTTTAGTGTAGCCAGTCACATCTCTAACTAATCCAAAGTGTTTCCATCTTTGAGATTTATTCCCATGAGACAAAGTTGACTTTCATTTCCTAAAATAAGGAAGAGAGGTGTCAGAGCTCAGCCTCTGGGGAGAAAGGTGATGTCAAGATGCCCTGCTGTTGAGGATGTGCAATAATATTAAAAATCCAGAAGCACATTCTACTCTGATCTACAGGGCAACTCAGAAATAACTGGTCTAAAATCATGTTTGAAAACAAGCTCCTTCATGGTTAATAAGTCTAATGGTCCAAAATTCCAATTTGTTTTGCACTAGCACTATAAACTTTCTCTGACAAATCTTGCAAATAACTGCCAAAGTACTTCTTAAACCTCTGCGATGTGTTTGTATTTTTGTACACATGCGTGTGTGCCGATGCGTGGACCTGTGACAACTTTGATCGGATTCTTCCAAGGACTTCAGAGGGGAGGCTGCTCTGAAAACCTGACCCTAGCATTGGAGCCCTCCACACTGACTCTGTGCTACAAACTCAGCTCCTTGTCCTACCACAACTTTTAAATATTACAACAAATTTCCTTAAACCTTCAGAAAGCAATTTTAGGAATGACTCAGAAGACAAAAGAACAGGTCTCATGACAGTAGAAACTTTGTCAAATTCTAGAAGAGTAGAAACCAGAATTTTCTATTATCCTTTGACTATCTTGTCATAGTAAATAGCTTACAAATCTTTAAGGGAGCCAGACCTATGTGCTTGAGTTACTACAGACCCAAGTGCAGCACTTGAGTGCACATTAGAATGATCCGGAAAGATTTTCAAAAACTGTAGTTGCTTCATCCTATCCTCAGAGTCACTGGTTTGGAATGAAGACTGGGTTTTATCAACGGTACCATTTAACATCGCCATGGATGATTTTGTTACGTAGACAAGTTGAAACTACTGAAACAGAGCAAAGTAGATTAAGTTTGAGTAGCTATAAAAGCATTATGGAAGAGCTGAAAAATGGGCTGGAGATGTAGGATAGATTGGTTGCCTAGCTCAAGGGAGCCCCTGGATTAGCTGTCCCACACCACAGAAAAAGGAAAGAAAAAGAAATTTAGGTTGTACAGATGCCACACAACAAAACATTCAAAAATTCTAGAATGCTCTTGAAAGGTATTCAAAAATACAAAATCAAGAAAGTAGAGGCTGCACTATGGCTCAGTGGTAGAGCACTTGACTATCATGCATGAAGTCCTAAGTTAATCATCAACACTGCATGGAGGGAATAAATAAAGAAACAGGGAATATTTTCCCTTCTCACGATGAAAAAGGAGGCTAACTCTGAGATGGTTTAGATGTTGGAAAAATCAGGCCTAAACTTTGAAGCAATGAGGTAAGGAAAAATACGGATGAAAGGAAAAGAAATCTCAGCAGAGAAATAGAAAATATATTTTTAAAAATAACAGAATGGGAATATTAGAATGAAAATAACTTTAAAAATTAAAAATTCTCATAATGTTGTGCAAAATAGACATAATAGAAAAAAGCAGACATAATCAGAAAATGAATAATTTTGTACGTGACTGAGGGCTTTCTGGAAATCTTCTACTGGGAAATGAATTAAAGGAAAAGATTTGGAAACAAAGGGATAATTAAAATACTGAGAACATCTGGGAGTCATGTGTTTACATTTCAAAAAGGGGTGAGCCATGGACCCATGGATATATTCCAGCAGTAAACTAGGGTGGCTCATTTTCTCTGACCCTCCACAGACAAGATATTTAGCTATAATCCAAGAGGTAAAATAACCAGAATTCTTCCCCTCCATTTCCGTAGGAGAAATTGGGTAATTAAGTTTCTTTGCCTTTGTCAGAGAGCAATGGAATAGCAGGTAGCTGGTATATAAGATTATTGTTCAGATTTCTTTTGTCACTCCTGCATGTGTCTCGGTCCATCTGGCTCCTGTCACATTTCCTCAGCAGATAGAGATTGTTTGAGGTGATTCAAAATGGTTCTTGCTGTGATGTGCTATAAACAATTGATAGATCTAGGCTGAAGTAGAGAAAACTGATAAAACTAATAATTAACCTGTCCCTGCTGCAGAAGCCTCATATCTGCTTTTTCAATAGTGCAGCTAATTATAGATATTAGCAGCATATCATGAACTTCAAGAAATATAAATACAAATTATCCAAGCACAGAACAAAGAGAGAAAGAGATTATTAAAATAAAAACAAAACTCAAAGAGCACCAGTGTCATGTGGGAAAATATCAAGCAGTCCAATAAAGAGAGCAAAAGAAAGTAATTATTTAAAACATCAATGGCCATGATACTGACATATTTCATGAAAAACATAAATTTATAGGGTAATAGAGTTCAGCGGATCCCAAGAGAACAAATATAACAAACCGTGTCTGAGCATTTTGAATTCATATGAATTAATGTAAAACAATTATCTTAATAAAGGCAATGATGAGGTTCAGGTAACATGAACTCTAAATATTCCAGCTTAGCATACTGAGTATTTTAAGCCAAAGGAAACTAAGAGAACAACAAAAGCAGAACAGTCTCTCTGACCATGTCCCAGCTTCACCCTCCTGAAGATCCTCACACGTCAAGTGTCTTGCCCTGTAAACAGAGGGAAGGATGCACACAGAGAAGCCAGTAAGGACCTGCGTACATAGGTCTTACTGTGTCCCCTCAGCTTTTATTATTATATTATATGATGTTGTCCTCCAGTCACACTTCATATGACTGTCCATGGAATCCCAGTTTTTCCTCAGGTCTTTATTTCTGAAACATCATGCGCCCCAGAAACCTATGGTTAAATAAATTTGTTGTGCTTTTCTCTTCTCAATCCTGATGTGCTTACACTTTTTTGTTTATTTAAGTCTAAGCCAGAAGCCTTTGAATGGGTGAGGAAGAGATATTACTTTTCCCTTTAGCCAAAGAAAAATGGCATCAAATACAGGGAACTAGCACATCAGAGGCAAATACAGCCTGAAGACAGAGGGGCAGCATCTTTGAAGAGATGAAGAAAGAAAAATTATAAAACAAGAATTCTATGTTTGGTTAAAAAATATATATATATATGCCTCAAGAATGACAGCAAAGTAAAGACTTTTCAGATAATAGAAAACTACAAGAATTTATCACCAGTTGACCTGCCACTATAAGAATCACTCATGGACATTCTTCAGGTTAAACAAATTGATACAACAAGAAAACTTATATTTTAAGTAGGAATATATAACAAGGTAAATGGTTTACATTAGGTACATATAAAATACTTTTCCTGAATTTCTTTAAAATTTATACTTATTAATATCAAAATGACATGTCAAGAGGCTTACTTTATATATAGATGTAATAATTACAACAATTATAATTAAGTGATTATAGAAGAGGCTGGTAAATGGATCCATTTGGCTGAAAATTACTGCCTTTTTCTCTAAAGTGGCATAAAGGTAACTTTACACTGTAAAAAGGTAAGGCAGCATATATTACAAAATTAAAGAGGTAAATAGAGATAAGAGGGGAATAAATACATTGAAATGAAATTGAAAAATGTACAAATAACCCAGAAAAGTCAAGAAAGAGAGGAAAAATGTACCCAGAAGAGAAAAGGCAACAAAACAAACTCTAAAATTATGCACCTGAGTCAAACCACATCAATAATTGCATTAAATGTTAGAGGACTAAACTCTACAAAGGAAAAGCAAAATTAATCAGAATAGAAAAAAAAAGGAAGTCACAAATGGACTTTATATATAAATTTAAGGATTAATACATTACAACATAAATGGATAGAAAACACATTTTATTCTTCTTTTCTTCTTTCTTTTCTGTTCTTTCTTTTGTTTCTTTTTTTTTTCCCACAGGTCTCGCTATATAGTTCAGGCTAACCTTGAACACACTATGTAGACCAGGCTGGCCTCAAACTCACCGGCAGCAAACCTGCTGCCTCAGCCTCTCCAACACTGGGATTACAGTCATGCATCACCACGCCCCACACCCAGAGAAAATACCTTGCAGGTATTTTGTAAGAACACTTCTCCACTGTTGGTGAGAATGTAGACTGGTGCAACCACTGTGGAAATCAGTGTGGAGATTCCTCAAAAAACTAGGACTAGAGGTTCCATTTGACCCAGCTATTCCCCTTCTGGGTATCTTCCTGGAAGAATTAAAAACATCTTATCACAGCAATATATACGCACCCATATTTATAGTGTCACAGTTCGTAATAGCTAAATCTTGGAAACAACACAAATACCCATCAACCCATGAATGGATACAAAAGATGTGGTTTTTTAATATACAATGGCGTATTACTCAGCCATAAATAAGGATAATCTTGAGCATTTCTAGCTAAATGGATGCACCTTGAAACCATACTCTTAAGTGAAATAAATCGGACATGTGTAAATATCGCATTGTCTCCCAGTGTGAGAAACTGAAAGAGTAAATAAGGACCAAAATGTACAATTAGATATTGTGAAATAGGAAGAAATTGTTCAAAAAGAAAGAGGAAATAGGCAGAGGGAAGGGGGAAAAGAAGGAAAGGAAAAGAAAAAAATAGTAAAGAAATGATAAAATGGAAACAATGCTTTGTAAATAAAGAGGGAAAGAGGGGTTGAAGATAGGGAAGGGGATTGGGAAAAAAAGAAGAATAAAGATACATCATATACAGGTACAAACTCCCTATGATGAGTATGATCATTATGTATATCTAAATTGTACCAATAAACTTAATAAAAAATAATAAAAATAAAATGTACATATATTCATATCAGACAGCACAGGTTTCAAGATAAATACTATTACTAGAGATAGAGAAATTTCATGAGATAAAGCTGTAAGTAAAGTACTTTTTCTTTCCATTAGGAATGTCTAAGTCCTAAATAATATTTGCATCATGATGGAGACAAAATCAACATAATTAGGTAAAGAAGCCAATTATACAATAATAATGTGAGATTTAAAAAATTCTCCCCCCACCTGATGAAATTAGACATAAAGCAACTGATAAAACTGGTTGAAACTGATAGAACTGGAACTCTTCAACACCTTGAAGTAGTTGATAGCAGGGTGTACATAAATTTTCCTTTCCCAGAAGACTGTTCAGCAAGACAGGTTCAGTCAAATAATAGTAAGTCTTGCTAAACTTACAATAATTAAAATCATAAACAGGGTACTTCCATACATCATAGTAAATTACAAATCAAAATAAACATTTATGAAACAGTATATTTCAATATAAAACAATGTACTTCTAAATAATCCATAGATCAACAAAGAAATAAAAAGAAATAAGTAAAGTATTTTAACTGAGTCGATATAAAAACTATTTATGAAAATCTGTACAGTATAGTTAAGAGTAGTAAGACAAAAATTTACAAATGCTTGTTAGAAAGAAAAATGGCTATGGTTCCAATGACCTAATTTCTATCTTAAAGCTGAAAATAGAAACATGGTTAATGTGAAGTAATACAGGAAAGAAAAAGTAGAAATCAGAAATCAAAGAAGTAAAAAACAATTAGAGAAAAATAATAAAGAAAAAACTGCTTTCTAGTAGAGCAACACAATGCCTACCTGGAATAGACAAAAAAGAGAATGCAGAAATTATCAATATCAAAAATGAGATTACCATTTGGCCTATGCACCTACAAAACACTATTTTTCCACAATGGTTTCTCTCTCTCTCTCTCTCTCTCTCTCTCTCTCTCTCTCCCTCCCTTAGTAAATATTTTAAGGCTAAAACTAAACGTTCCTCTAGAGCTAAAGCATTCCATTGCTCTTTCCCTCTTCTTGTTTTTCTTTTTTGGTACTGGGAATTGAACTCAGAACCTTGCACTTGCCGGTCTTTCCTTAATTTTTATGTTGAATCAAATACAAGTGACCTATAAAACCCATCAACATGTATATCAGTCATGGTTTCTTTCAGTCTTCAGTATTCTTGAAAAGTGTAAACCATGTCTCCGTTCAGTGACTCTGAGATTAAACTACTAAATATATAACTGCTCCTTCATGGAAGAATATTGGGAATATGACTTCTGACCCAGTAAAAGCAATCAGGCAGGTTCTATTGTGTGTAGGTGTTATGGCAAAAATAACTTCCAACTTGTTAGATGTCAGATGTGCTGAGTTCATGGTCTCAGAACACTGAGGAATAATGTTGTGAACCAAAGGAGAAAGTTAGGAATGTTTTGTTGGAAATAAGGAGAAGAATAACTGCAGGATTTCCAGGAGTCCCAAGTGGGTGGCCACTGCGGCTGTTTGTCATGAGCATTTTATATAGCAAAATCATAACATGGGTGGAACATGGGTCAACCTACAATCAACCTATAGGATTACACGTCTAGTCATTTAACTAGTATTGATCCAATGAGTCACGTAGCAATGGCATATGGAAAGAACAAAGTCATTGCTGGAAAGGAACAGGAGTATGGGTACGAATGTTCTAGTCACCTACCTATTCACCCAGTGCCTGTGTGTGCTCACTGGATAAGGTGGTACTAGTTACAGGATAATCCCACGTTGCTGTTTATGTTTAGGAAGGCTTCCAGGCATGGTTGTCTTCAAGATTTGCCTCCCGCCACAATCTTAAGATGTCTTCATTTTTTTGCACTGACGCTTTCAAGGGTCCAATCGCTCTCTGATTGTTAGTTTCTATCTGACTTAGCTGTTGGTAATAAAGGGACCACTACATCTACAGAAAGACTAACACAGGTATTTATTCGTGAGGCTTGCAGCAACTTTTGTAGCTTTCCCTGACATGCATAATACATGAAAATATCTGGAGAATGGGATGGGCTATCTGCATAAATAAAAGTACATTCTGCTTAAGTGAATGGCTTAATTGAATAACAATAATTGATAATTGAGTAATTTTTCTCATTAGAAAAAACTTACACATATATTCTAGGCCTGTAAATATTTTGTAGGCACACAAGAAATTATCTATTAAATTTATTTAAATTATCTATTAAAATTTTATTTTGTGGTTTAAAAATACTACAATAAACAGTAAATGTGACATTTATCAGTCTTGATTTTCAGAAGTACAAATGGTAACTCAAGGTTTTTGCTATTTGCAGGGAAAAGAATGGCAATTAATACAAATCCAGAAAGTCTGGCAGAAAATTATGCAAATGCTTAATTTCAAAATCACTTAGACTTCCAAATTCTGGTGATTGTTGGCCATCTTTGACCACTTGTCATCCATTCCAATTTGCTTTTCTTCAGGGAGTCCACACCACTGTCATTAAGACTACATGCCATGTCTGACCTATTCTCTCAGAAGCATGGTGTTTGGCTTCAGGAAACAGTCACCACACTGTTTGAGGGCATTGGTACATGTCAGTGTAATCTTTTGAAAAGAAACTCCTGTGTCATTTAAAAGCACTACTGCTCAAGAACAAACCCGTAGGCATCTAACTGCCACAAGATGATCCAGTAACCATTCTAGCAAAGAAAACAGCAGTGAGGTCAGGGAGAAGAACCAGGAAAGGGTGAAAGGAAGAACAGGTAGAGGTCAGGGGACAAGAGGGGACTGGTACTATTTTAAGTCCTGTATCATCTCTGCATTGTATCTTTTTTTTTTTTTTTTGGTACCAGGAATTGAACTCAGGACCTCACGCTTGCCAGGTAGGCACTGTGCCACTGAGCTATATCCCCTGTCCCTCTGCATTATATCTTACAGTCATCCCTACGTGGGACTTTCCAGTTACACAAGCCAATATTATTGCCTGGGCTAGTTTGAGAAGATTTCTCTTACATATATTAAAAATCCTTATGACTTTCATACTACGAACTCGGTTCGTGGTATGCTTTTTGTCTTCGTTAAATTTTATTTCAAAATTGCAAGAAGATATAGACATATTTTTCAAAAGTAGTCCACACATGGCAAAATTCTTAAAACCACAAGTGTACATCTGAGTCAGTGCACACCTGAACCAGTGCCAAGTAGACTTCAATTCTCACATGCCCAGAATTACAGTCTGAAAACCCAGGCATTAGGTAGGCTCATTAATTTTTATATCTTTTTCCTTTTACCCTAGTCTCACATAACCACAAGCTTAGGTGATTGCTTTTAGGCAGAGAAAACTGATTTGTAATCCAAGATCCCAGCAGGAAAAGAGAAAGTTCACTCTCTGCTTAGTTAAGTTCTTAGAGAATGGGACTGGCATTTTTA
The DNA here is from genome assembly GCA_028451465.1 of Erethizon dorsatum. Classification (NCBI taxonomy): domain Eukaryota; kingdom Metazoa; phylum Chordata; class Mammalia; order Rodentia; family Erethizontidae; genus Erethizon; species Erethizon dorsatum. The sequence continues at coordinate 17,864,326 of CM051824.1, forward strand.
TTAAATCATGGGAGAATCTGAGTAGGATATCCTTGCCCCCACCCCCAAAGCTGAGCTGACAGGATGAAATACACTTTATTAGTTCAGTTAGTGGATTGCTTACACAGTGATCTAATGGCCATAGATGTTTGCTATAAAGCTTTCTTAGTACCAGAGAGGGATTTTAATTAGACAAACTGTAACCTCTTTCCATTTATTAATTCTTTCCCTTAGGTTTGCCTTATGAATAAGTGTGGATAATGAAAACCTGAAGAGAAATAACACTCATTCCAAAAGTGTTGCTCTAAGAAAAATACTGACTTCTCCCACCTGCCCTCAGGAAAATAGACAAGATATGCATGTACGTAATGTATACTGACAAATATGTTGTCCTGTTTGGGTTCCAACTTCAGCAGTTGGTGTTAAGGAGAAATATCAGAGTATGATAGAAAGACCAGGGGTTAGGAATAACAATAAAAGTTCCATAGTTGCTCTTCAGGAATTGCAACCTACACAGAGTAATATACGGGCTAAGGATGTGTGTTTTGTATGTTTTCTTCTGATACGTTAATTATCTGCCATGTAAACCACTAAGCCTCCATTTTCTAATCTGTGAAGTGAAGACAATATGGGCTCTTTTGTAGGCTTATTACAATAATTACAAAAGATAGTGTTGTGAGCATGATATTAGCAGAAAGCACCCACTGTATAAATAGTAGAGGTTTTGATGCTGTTACTGCTTGTTGTTTAGCATCTAGCCATATACTAGCTGTGACTTTCATCTTAATATGCATTGCATTTCCTGATACATAGTCTATATTTAAATGAAATCACAGAATAAAAATATATAAGTCATTGGGTAAGTTTTAACTCTTCAAGAGGAGAGAATCTATAAAAAAATATGAGGGTCTGATCTTGAATGTATATAATGGTAAATAATTCCTTATGCCCAAGATCCCTTGATCCCTTTATTTGGCCTTGGATACCGATGAGCAGAGCAAGGAACTGCATCACTCGCAGATGACTTCACGGTTACAGTCTTATTGGAAGGGTCAGGTGTCTGGACTGGGAATTGAATGGTTGAGCACACACCGCACGCACACACACACACTCACAAACTCACACTCACAAACACACACTATATACACCAGCAGACTTAAATGGGACTGTGAAACTCTAATAGTTACTTAATTTGTAAAGCTACTTCCTCATAGTACTATTTAGGTAAGTCAAGGGTGATAGAAGAATTAAAAGATTTAGGGACAAGACTTACAAAGACTTAATTACAAATTATGAATAATAATGTTATAAGTCATCTCTTTCATAATATCAGTGTAAAAAATGCTAAAATAATAAAATGATAGAAGTAAATTTTTGATAATGATTTTGATATATGTCTGAATTTTTAGATTGCAGACAAAGGACAATAATTGGCCTTGAGATTTTTGTGAATAATAAAAATACAGGGCCAGGAATATAGCTCAGCGGCACAGAGCCTCCCTGGCAAGTGTGAGGTCGTGATTCCCAGTATCTAAATAAATAAATAAATGGATAATAAAAATGAAAAACAATTTCAAGAGTTTCTGTTTTGATAATTTTGCTACTTTTTAATTTGAATTCTAAACCTTAATTTTTTGAGATTTACAAGACCATGTTATTTTAGATACTTTTAGGATTGCAACAATACTGAACTCTGTTTGATAATGCTGTATAAAATTCTTTTTTTTTTTTGTGGGTACCGGGGTGTCGACCTCAGGACCCCACGCGCCAGCAGGCGCCCGCGCAGCTGAGCGATATCCCCGGCCCCTTTTTCGTATGTGGGTTCCGGGAGTCGAACTTGGGCCCTTGAGCTTGCCGGGCAGGCGCTTACGCCGCTGAGCGATCTCACCGGCCCTGTATAAAATTCTTAAGTTCAAAAGGTGAAAATACCAGAAATCCAGTGATGATAAAAAAAAATCCATCAGAACTGACCTGTAGATAAGAGGGCCATGGAATATCATTATAGTAAAGAACAAATAATGACCCATAATACAATAAAATGTAGAGACACATGATGTGTTATTTATTTCTTCTTCTTGGGGACTTATGAAGATATGTTGGAGAACGGACACAGAAAGAAAAGTGTAAAAAATGATTCCATAAGAACATATTTTTGAATCTACAAGTTATTGGAATATATATATATATATATATATATATATATATATATATATATCCATATATATCCATGCATACTTTTTTGTTTTTCTTTGTGTTTGTACTGGGAACCGAACTCAGGACCTCACGCTTGCCAGGCAGGCTCTTATGCCACGGAGCTATATCACCGGCCCTATCCATGCATACTTAATAGCTGTACCATCAAAACACAAAATCAAACTTAAATATCTTTAATGAATCAGTAACTTCAGAGAATAAATATTCAGATAAATATTTCCAGGGTTTCAATAGAAAAATTTTTCAAAAGTAACTTTAGAGTGAAGGGATTAGAACCTTTAGAGATTTATGTATCATGATGTTCAGCAAACTTTATCATTCTATGTAATTTCTTTTAAAAATTAGAAAGGAAAAGGCTTGAAAGAAAGATAAGACAGAGGCAAACAGTGATGGATGTCATCTCTTTGTACTTCTAGCAAAATACATGCTCACTATTTCTTCATAAGAGCATATCTCCTTGATGTTATTCCCCCACTGCTATTCAGCTCATATCCTTTTATACAGTTCCACATAGAAAAGACGACACCATTTTCTCCAGAAGTGTTTGCTGTCACCCTGCTACTCAACCCCTAACCCTATGACAGGAAATTGCATCAATGGTGACAGTTCTCAACCTCTAAAAGGCATAAAAACTGATATTTAAGTGGCCTTTGACCTTTTACTATTCAATTAGCTTGTCTTAATAAATGCATTCCTGACTGTGTGGAATCTGGTAGCATTCCAGCAAAAAGGCAGGAAACAGTCAGATCTAGATGGAGTTAGGTCTAAAAAAAACCCTAAATTTGCAGTCCAATAATTTGGTGTTGTAAGGGTTAAATATTTAAAATCATCAAGCAAGGAGCATGAGCAGTCAGCCTGTTTACCAGTTCTTACCCAAGATCTCTGGCTGAGGCAGTCACAAATGTTTTCTGTAAAAACATGTCACCAAAACTATTTTCTCTGTTCTCGGTGTTAAATCCACTCTTATACCTCTTAATCTCTTGTTACATCATCTGTAAACTGGTGAAAATAGAGTTATTTATAAAGATCTTAAATATATATTGAATTTACAGAAAAAGGTCATAAAATGTTCTTTATTATTTGATATTTTCTTGAAGATGATTAAATCACTTTACCAAGGGCCAGTGAGATGGCTCAGCAGCATAAGCGCTTGCCTGGCAAGCACAAGGTCCTGAGTTTGACTCCCGGTACCCACCAAAAAAAAAAAATCACTTTACCTAGTTTAATAAATAAATCTATATAGTACGATGGACCAGATAGTGGTCTCAATCTTGTACTCTTGTTCTTAAAGGGATTACGCTATGTCACTCTCTGCCATGGCACTTACTGTGCTAACTTTCACTTCTCCTTGGTCTCACCATGTGACTCCCATTGGTCAGTGGCATGTTAGCAGATATGACACTGTCTTGAATTACGTTTGTGTGGTTGGGCTTCATCTTTCTGCTGTCCAACACTATCAGGAAAAGAATGTCCCTTAGCTACACAGCTGCTCCAAAGAGGATGTAAGTTACCTGCAGAAGATTCCAGCTCAAATCAGCAGACAGCTGGCTGACCAATAAAAGTGAAAATTAATCGCTTATTGTTAAATGCTAGTAAGGTTCTTTGGTTGTTTGCTATGTAGTATACTATTATTTTGGTAACAGCAGATGGAAACCTTTAGGGATTTAGGTGCTTACACAAAATTTGAGGGGCTGAAGGAGCTGAATACAGGTAACCCCTTAGGAATAAATTTACAAATCTGAACTGGCTTATCCACAAGGGAACTTCTCCATTTTTTTTTCTTTCTTTTTTTTGAACCAGGAATCAAACTCAGGACCTCACGCTTGCCAGGCAGGTGCCATGCCACTGAGCTATATCCCCGGCCCTTGCTCTATCTTATATAACTCAATTACCATAGAAACCAGTGATTCAAATATCACACCACCATAGCCTCATACAGAGGCCAGAAAATTATAGCCACAACTAGTAAAATCTAGGATGAGAAGCCACAGACAGGAAAGGTGGCACATAGACTTTACTGTTAAATCTCTACCCACAAAGTGAATGCTGCTATCATATTTTATATCTACCCGCTGACTTAAATTCTAAGTTCATATCAAGTGAATCCTATGACTGGTGGTGCTTGAATACCATTGGGAACTCCAGCCACAAAGGAGTCTAGAAAACATAAGTGTGGCTGTTCAGCTTATGAATTACAACTAAGCAAACTAGGAGAAAAGGTGGATTAAGTGTTGAAGTAGTCATTCTATATATTTAGTATATTAAATATTACTAGAAATATAATATTCTAAGATATGGTGATTTGCATCACCCATTTTGACACATTTGTGTATCTAGATACCATGGTTGAAATTTCTATTCCAGTATGATATAATACGGCATAGTGTAGCTTGTATACAGCAATACTTTTAGTGATCCATGGCCACCCAGTATGGTATGAGGTAATTATGTAAAAAGAGGGTCTACCAATAGGGAAAGATACTGGCATGAACAGAAATAAAGAGTAGGGGCAGTGGCAGGATTCTAGGCTGTTCAGACACAGTAACTTGCATTTAGTGCTAGGGGTGGGGATGTGGGGATGAGGGTGGGGTGGAGTATAATACAGTACCACAATCTAGAGAAAAGGCCAACTCAGCCACCTGTTATTATTAAAACAAAGTTTGGAGACCAAAGCCTGACACTGATGTATAAACTAAACTTATTTGAATCGTCATGTATAATGTGTGGGAGTAGTTGGTTAATACAATACCTACTTAGGGTTGAGGAAAACATGACCATATAAAGTTAAGCCTCACTTGATTTGACTCAAAGACGAAGAGAATCAAAGTATTTAATAGATGACATTCATCCCTTCATTTGAGCATGCTTTGCTGCTTAATCCTAGCAATGTATCATCATTCCAAAGTGTCTTGCATGCTCATTAAAATTTGTAGCTATCTCAATTAAGCTAACTTAAAAGCACTTTATAGTAACACAACTCAGACATAAACATACACAAAACAACACACACGTTTTATTAAATTTAATTTTGTTTAATATATATTAAATTTATATATTTATTTGTTTTACACACCATAAAATGTGTACAATCATAAATTTCTCTTCAAAAATACTTCATAATTAAAGAAAAAAGAGAAGTACCATTTCTGCCATTTATTATCAGTGTGATATCAGATGTTATTTTATTTTAAGCCTCATTTACTTTATCTGCAAAGTGGGGGTAAGACCATTAACAGTGGCTGCCTTGCAAGATTTTTAGTGAGAATAACAATAGGTAATTAATGTGCCCACTTGCTGTCATTACAGTACTATAGCCATAAGAATTATGTCATAATGATTGCTGTTAGCCTCATTTGGCAAAGGAAAATGTCACAGTTGTAAATATTTCTAAGACTACAAAGCCAACACTGGACAAGCTAGGTTCATTTGTTGCTATGGTGATGCATTTCAGACGCATGAGTTGGGATTAGAATTTTCATCAGCTGATTTCCTTTTGCCTAGGATGCTTTTCTTTTCATAATGCATGTGTTACAGAATTCTATCTACATTAAAGCTTTTAATTATCACTATGATAAAATTTTTTACAGATCAAGGGTTAATAAAAATATTATTGGATCTCTAGTTAAATAGTCCCATTAACAAGTTGTATATGGACATTGATGCAGTCCATTTTCTATTGGTGCTTTATAGATAATATACAATAACACCTCATACCAACTTTCACTGATAGCACTACTTATTTGTAAATTATACTCTCATTCATACAATCTTAGTGAATGTAAATGAATTTTACTGTGACATGTATAAAATATTAAATTCAACATTCCTGCTTACAAACATCTCCATTAGCATTATTATTTCACCCCTTATACATAGATATAATTTTTCTTACACACCTCTAACCTATGATGTAACAAAACTATACATGAGCTTATACATTAAACTTATAATTTTATTCTCATATAAGAGAAATGTAAACATTAATAAATACTTATACATAACATAGGATAGATATTTAGCTCTGATTAACAGAGCATAAAACCCTTAGAATAACCAAATGTACGCTACCCATCTTATGTATGTATATATATATTACACATATATATTTTTTTTCCAAATTGCATCTTTCCCCAAAAGCTTATACTAATATAATCTTCTAAACCAAAGATTCTATTGATATTTCTCCTCCCAAAATAGATGATTATCTTAAAAATCAGCCAATTTGACATGCAAGAATAGGATGTTGCTTTGCAGTGATTTTTTGTCATATATTTTCCTTGCCCTCCCCTTCTTTAAAAATATTTTTATATTGATATAATATTAACTTGGGCCATTTTGCTGAAGGTTAGAATATATGGAATCAATAACAAAAAACTCCTATAACAAAATTACAAAACAAAAGAATATAAAACAAAACAATAACCTAATGAAAATTGGGCAAAGCATAAAAGTACTAAAGACATTTCTCTAAAGAAGACATGAAAATAGACAACTGGTGAATAATAATGTACAACAATGATTATCAGAGAAATACAAATCAAAACCATACCAAGATATCACCTCACACTATTAAAATGGCTATAATTTAACAAAATAAATAAAAATGAAAAGTATTGGCAAGTGTAATGATTAAGGTAAATGGTCAACTTGATTGGCTTGAAGACACATGGAGGATTATTAAAACATACATTTAACTGTGTATGTGTGGTTCATGAATACCTTACCTTGAATACTGTATCTTGTCTTGGCTTCTGTTTCTCTGGCAATTTCTCTCCCCTACTTTTCAGCCACTGTGACCTGAACAACTTTGCTCCACCACGTCTTTCAACCACAGTGTTCTTGCCTTGGAGCTTCCCTGACCATGAACTGACTCTCCTGAAACTGTAAGCCAAATTGATCCTCTCCTTTAATTTATGGGTGTTGGATATTATGTCTTAGTGAGAAAAAGTTGAATACTACAGGAGGGAAAGGAGAATTGCAACACTGTTGAGAATTTAAAATGTTGCAGGTGCTACAAAAAATAGTATAACATTTTCTTTAAAAAAAAAATAAAACTACATATGAGCAGGAATTCCACTTTGCACATTTTCCAAAAGAACTTTATCATATTCATTATAGCATGATTCACAAGAGTGAAGATATGAAAAGACCTGAAAATTGATGGATGAACAGATTAAAATTACACCCACACACACTACCTTAGGAAAAAAATCTGCATTTTGTGACATGATGAACACATGCTGGTTAAGAAAGATAAGCCAGTCATAGAAGAAGTACTTCATGATTTCACTTGGAGAAGGAATTAAAATATTCAAGCTCATACAAACAGAAAGTAGCATGGTGCTTGGCTTGGGCTGGGAGGATGAATAAGTGGAAAGTTTCTGTTTAGTAGGTGTAGAGATTTAATTATGCAAGATATAAAAGTTTGGTGGATTTACTGTACATCCTTGTATCTCTGGTACACCATTGAGCATGTAGAAATCTGTTAAAGGGTATACCTTGTGCTAAGTATTCTTATTGAAATGTAGATTCATTTCAAAAAGTTTATCTTAGAAAAGTAAAAAAAAAAAAATCAAACCCCTAATAACTGACATCCAAAGTCTGAAAAACATGTTTTACTAGTTTTTACAATCTTTTTTATTACTCTGTGTGGTGGAAATAATGGCCAATTTGTAACACTCAGTTGACCTGAATCAGCATGATGTGGGTGTGAAGGGGCCACCTGAGAATTGTTACCAACAGCATAAAAGGAAAACCGGATGGGAAGATGGTGTGCTGTATATTTTCCTGGAGAAGCTTGTCATGCTGGCTTTCCTGATATGAACTTGGCTGTTCTCATCGTCGGATGAACTCAGGTCCTCACTGTCCCTGGGGATGGCTGCGGTTCTTTTTGGGAGAGCTCTGGTCCTTACCTTGAGTGTTTCTTCCTGGCTCCAGTACAGATCCTTCAGCCTGCTGCCACAGATCCTTCATCCTGCTGGCACAGATCCTTCATCCCACTGGTGCAGACTTTCTAGCTTCCACCACTGGCCTTTGGGCCTTCCCAGTGCAGATCCTTGGTACAGACTTGCAGGAGACATTGTCGTGGGCTTTAGGCCTCCAGTCAGACTTGTGGGCAGCATTGCCATGGGCTCTAGGTCTTCAGCTGGACTCGTGCAGGACACTGCCATGGGATCCAGGCCCGCGGCTAGATTCTTTGGGTCTCTAGCGCATGGACAGATCTCCCACACTCTTTTGCATTTGACACTTTGAGTGAATATTATAAAAATAATCTTATAAATTACATGTCTTGTATTAAATCTTTTCCCTTGTAAAACCTGACTACAACACTCTGACGTGAGATGTTTATATTTTTACAATACTAATCTAATTTTATTTTGTTATATTCTCATAAATTTATAGTTGTCTATTTGTTTCTTACATTCTATCTTAATTTTATATCTGTGATTTAATTAGAATTTATTTTGTTTCTTGTTCTGATACAAAAATGTATGTTTTTGTATACGTAAAAAATTAACTACTTGTCCTGACACTATGCATTTATTTATTTATTATTTATTTATTATTTATTTATTTATTTATTTATTTTCTATGTGGGTACCGGGGTCGAACTCAGGACCTCATGCTTGCCAGCAGGCGCTTGTGCCACTGAGCGATATCACTGGCCCTTTTTTCCTTTTTATGTGGGTACTGGGAGTCAAACTCAGGACCTCGCGCTTGCCAGGCAGGCACTTATGCAACTGAACTATCTCACTGGCCCCCTGTATTCAGTTATTTACATGCCATTTTTATCTTGCTATTGTACACTAAATTTTTATTTTGTTTTTATATATATGTTCCAATAATTTGTTAATTCTTGTACCAGCAACACAGTTCATGACTAAATTATTTTACTACCTGGTGGAACAAATATTTCTCATAATTCCTTCAAATGTTTCGATAAATACATTTATTTTCCCTAAAAATTAACTCACCACCACATATAAGGTATCACATGTAGATTTTTTATTGGAATCTCATTGAAGTATTTTCTTATATGGAAGACCGGTAGTTGTGCAATCCACCAAAATCATGTTTTTCTCTGTCTTTTTTTCATGCATTCCTCTTAGTCCTAGGAAATACTTCCTTGAGAATATTCTGTTAGTAATGGCGATCTAAATATCTGTGTGTGGTTGTCCTTCAGAAAGAGATTAAAAATTCAGAACCTACCTTATAGCATGTATAATTGGCACATCTATTATTTAAGGCTGTGCTCTCCAATAAGCCATTTTTATAAAAGGAAAAATATAGTGATTTTACACATTAATGCTCTTCACTGGGAATGCAGGATTCCAGCAGTTTTCATTTACTCTGTACCACTTTAATTATAACTAAGTCAAACTTTCTATCCATGAATTAAAAAAAAAACTTTCTTTATGAATGCGTAAGAATAGTGTTTTCAATTTAGAAGAATTTCATGTTAACTATTTTACTGGATCACAGTCAGATTTTGGAAGATAGAGAAAAACTTCCATTAGTCACTACTCATATGAGAACATTAAGACTCACCAAGGTTAAAGAAAATGAATCATATCATTCTTCCAATAAAGAAAAGAGCTAGGATTCCATGCCAGGTATGAAAAATACTACTGCCATTCCACCAAAACAAAAATAAAAACAAAGGCAAAAATTTTTTTTTTTAATTCCTTGAGAACAGGTCTTGTTATAATGCCCGGACTGGCCTTGAATTTATAATCCTTCCGCCTTGGCTTCTGAAATTCTAGATTACAGGTGTGCACCACCTTAATCAGCTTAAAGGATATTTAAAAATCTTTATAAGTTTTATCTTGCCAATGATTAATCCAAGGACTGTCATGTATCAAGATTGCCACTGTTTTATACATATTTTTAGGGAGCCATTGTTAGATGCATGTGTCATACTCAGATCACACTTAAATGTTTACTTAAGGCTGCATGTACACTAAGTGGCCTCAGTGACAGAATATGTCTAATAAACCTAAAAATAAACTTCTTCCTAAAACACTCATCAGACATTTTCCAAACTAAGTTAAAGTAAAAGCAAATAAAACATTGTTTGGCTTTTACATCTGAATTCGGAGACTATTTTTGAAACATTTTTTGGAGTGTATTCTTATGGCATTTAAATTGGGAATTTAAAGAAAACAAAAGTTTTTCTAAAATGCTTAGCCCACATCTAAGCAGAAATATAAAAATAGATCTGAATGCTCAAATAGCTGCGAAAATATCAGATTTAGCCTGTGGTAGGGCCAAGATTTCAAACTTTGTTTGAGCCAGAGCCTGGAACTCTCTGCTATACCCTTCCATGTATGCAGAAAAAAATACACACACACACGCACGCATGCACGCACGCGTGTCAGGCGTATATACAATCAGGCAAAAAAATGTTATAAATGTAAGACTTCAGTTTTCTAAGAAGATATTGTAAAATATTTCGTGGGCATAATGGAAATTAATTAGAGCTGTAATTTTCCTGAATTCTCAAATTCAGTCTTTCTAGTATGAGGCTATAATCAATTACTTGAATTTCCTTACATGGTCTCTCCTTCTAATTGTTCTGTGATTACATAATATTTCTTTTATTTCACAGTTGGATTTTTCTTACTTTTTCTTTTTTTTTTTTTTTTTTTTGTGGGTACCGGGGGGTTGACCTCAGGACCTCGCACGTCAGCAGGCGCCCGTGCCGCTGAGCGATATCACCGGCCCCTTTTTCGTATGTGGGTTCTGGGAGTCGAAGTCGGGCCCTCGCGCTTGCTGGGCAGGCGCTTAAGCCACTGAGCCATCTCACCGGCCCTTTCTCTTAGAACATATAGTGCTGGTGTTCCCTTGGGGAAACATCTGTATTTTATCAATGTTTAGCATCAAGTGTGAAAATTCTTTAAAAAGCTTTTTGTTAATACATACTAAAATTCATCTGATTTATACATATATTAATTTCTCACTGTAATCCTTAACATGACACATAAGGAAGTGCCAGTGTATTACGTGTATTATATTCTTATTTTTGAATTGAAATTGAGCAAGCCATGGACTATGTTATTAATGCATATGAAAAGGTTCCTTAGGCTTGGTTTTAGTTTTTGTTCATAATGAATCTTTCTGTACTTCCCTAAGAACCACTGTCATTAAAAAATAAAAATTGTTAGAAAGTATTTCCCCTCAGATTTTAGCTCAACACGTAGTGAGACAGAAAAAGTGTATTTTGTATTCACATATCAGAATGAATAAGAAAATATTTTTAGTTTTTCTTCAACTTCCATAAAATAATGAATCGTACTCTAGACAGGCAATGTAGATTTCTGGGGAAAATGAGGAAAAGTTGTTATGCAATTAATTCAATCATGTTTTATTCACTTTTTTCTAATGATATATTACTATTTCAAAAAGCAGCTTACAGAATTGGAATAGGAATTCAGTCCTATAACTTCTGTATTTAAAGGAGCCAGGGACATAGATGGGAGAAGTAATTCATTGGTAAAGAAAAATAATTTTCTGAAATCAAATAATCTATTATTACTTTAAGGTTTTCATCATCCAGTGATCAATTTGGTAAAGAACTTGTAGCCTTTATTTATTTATTTATTTGGTGCAGGTGATTGACATTGCTTTGATTAAATTATCACAAGAAAGTACATCTGATTCCTATCTCCACATTCAGATTTTCTCTTTCTTAGTTGCAAAATCTATAGCCTGCTTATATTTTATTCTTGCAAATATCTACAATGCTAGCAGCTTGTGATATTCCGGTCTGGGAGTTCCGTGAAAATGCACACTAAGCTGCTGTTTTTGAGGGAGTTATAGTCTTCAAAGGAGAAGATGGAGAAAATGGCTTGAGATCATTGTATTATTTGAAGTTACCACTTTAGAAAGCTGTCAAAAAATAAAATCACGTTCTAGACATGTAGTCCCAGCTACCTAGGAGGTTGTGGCAGCAGGATTTCAAATCTGAGGACAACCTTGGCAACTTAGAAAAAATTACAGTGGGCTAGGGAGATAGGTCAGAGGTAGAGTGCATGCATAGCATATGTGAGGCCCTGGGTTGAATCCCAGGTACTGAAAATAAATAAATAAATACATACATACATACATACTTACATACATACATAAATAAAATCACTTATATTAAGGACTTAATACATTATTCATGAGAAAAATAGTAAAATACTAGAACAAATTCAAATGATAATCCTAAAAATGATGTATGTTTAGATCAAAGATAATGAATTTTCAAATCAAGGCAAAATTAGATTATTTTATACTGAGGAATATAGACTTCCCACTTGAAATAATTTTCGTGTCTATATCATAATTATTTTGCATTCCTGGTATCTGTAACATGTAAAATAGTAAAATTGCTCAAAACCAATAAAATGCTAGAATCTAATAACCTTGAAGAGTGATGAACATTGCCTAGATTTCCACTGCTGTCACTCAGCAACTATATAATGTATATTATATAGTATATATATTACATATATATATATATATATATATATATATATATGCCTATTTTAAATTTTCTTAACAGTTGCTCATATCCTGCAGAAGAAAACAAAACATCGTGGGGTCATCAGATTCTCATAAATTAGCGTTTTAATTTCAAGTAATCTTTGAAGGTCACTTCTTTCCTGTACTACCAAAAGCCCAGCATATGTAGTTTACACCCACTACCAACTTCAGTGCAGACCAAGTTATATCTTAACTCTTCAGAGAATTACCACAGTAGAGTAATCAGACATGTTTCTCAGTCCTAGTTTTTTCCTGAGATCTGTGTTATTTCTGTTGAATTCTCCTATATTTGCAGTGCTTAAGCTGATTTTTGTTGTATCATATAAGTTTAGCTCTCCCATTCAATATTGCCTCTTGTATTCATTATTTCTGAATGCCAGTATCAGTCAAGAGCCTACTTAAAACTCTGTCAAATTATTTTCCTTAACTTTTCCTGCATTGTTATTTCAACAAATGCTATGGTGTTAATTCTAACAATCAATAATAGTTCTGACATGTTTTCACAAATCCTTCTTCCCAAAAAGGAAAACATTCTGAATTTCATAGTACTGGAATATCTTTGAAATAAAATCTACCACAATTGGCAATCACATCATATAGATACTCAATCTAGAGTACAGTTTGGAATTTACTATCATCTACTTCCATGTAAAAAGTACAATACAAATAAGTGATATTGGAAAGGCTAGTAACTAGGAGATGCTACTATTCTATTTAAGACTTTATGTGCAAGTTGATTACACAAAAGAGAACCTGGACATATGTACTTGGAATTCATTCCAAGTAGATGCTTACTAATGGAATCCATGTCTAGGTTGTAATTGTTCATATGTTAAAGGATTATTGGGGATCTACTTAAATTGATATATGGGGGCATTATTTTCTGTAAGAAATGCAATATATACACAGGTACTGCATTGTTTTTGTTCACAGATTAGTATTGATATTCTGAGAAATATGGTAATAATATAAAGTCATTAATATAGTTTTTGTACTATTATATTGTAGGAAAAATTTAAGATTTAAATTATGGGACATATAGGGATACAGTGAAGCTGAAAAATATGGTAATTTCCACCCCTCTATATCCTAAGTACAGTTTCACTCATAAAAATAATTGGAGAAAAAAATCAAATTTATTTATTTTACATAAAATCTCTCAAGAAGGATAAGATATTACTTTTATTTTCAGTGATAATAAAAGAAAGACACTCCATAAAATTGAAAGCTAAATGAAATGTATCATTAAAATTTAACAGATGGAGGCATATTAATCAAAATTATAAAGCAAAATAAACTAGAGCCAAACATATCTGTGGCAATAAAGTTTATTTTAAAAATAAATTTTAATGAGTGACAGCACACATACACAAACACCCAGCGTCATACCATATACAATAAATAAAGCAAAATCACACAATGATATTAATCTGAAAAGGGTAATGAAAAAATAGATATGGCAATAGAAAATAAAATACATGTGTTTTGTCAGTTTATGTTACAAAGAGTTAAAATCTACAGAGAAAGGGTGAAAATCAAGAGCCGTTGTGAATATAATAAAGGTATGTAATTAGATGAAGCAATGTTAACTAATGATACTATTGGCAATAATATAAACCATAGAACAAAATTAAAGATTCTACAAATAAATGGAATCAATCTATTCAACAAAAATTAATCTAGGTTTTATTTTTCTGTTTTGCAATAAACAGAAAGAGTAAAAGACAGAGAAGTTTTAAAAATTAATTCAGTTCAAACACCTAAGAAATGACAGAACTGGTATTATAGATAATTAAGCTTGTGACGCTTGAAAATATTAAAGTCAGCCAATATCCTATATTTTAATCCCATAGAGAAAAATGGACAGAAATACAATTTAAATGAGAGATTACTTCAGAGTAATTCCACTCTTCGATAGACCACATAGGAAATAGAACCAACCAACCCCCCCCTAAAAAAATGCAATGACCATAGAGAATACAAATATCATAACTGTTACAGACCTACTGACTGCCTCACCTTCCTTCCATGTGTAGTATGACTCTGGTTAATGGTGCCATGGTCCCTTGGATTGTTAGGGAAGTAACCCTTGGCTCTTGGTCTCATGTATCTGTTCTAAAGATAATAGATTATTAGTTTCTCACGGTGTTTGTTTTACATTTCTCATTTGCTAAATTTTAATCTTCATTGTCTTGAACACTCCTTTCTTATATATAACTGGTTCTCAGTTATATAAACTTTGGGCTCAGTGATTGAAGGAATATAAGTTGCCAATTTAAGAAAGTGATTATAATGATATTATTGAGTGAAATAAGGTATACAATTGTGTTTTTCCCTTATCTGCACATATTGTCTAACATGTAGTTTCTAATTCTCCGAATGGTGTTTTTCCGAATCTGCTGTAAGTTTTGTGGCTGGTTGGCATGTATGGCATCAGGGTAGTGGACAGAACAGGTAGAACTTGTTTCTTCCATGCTGCCTCCATCTCTCTTATCTTGGATGCTCCCCTCTCCTGCATTTACACCTACTGCTTTATGACAAATGTCTCACCGCCTTACTGAAATTTCTCATTCTGAAATCACGTTGTGCCTCCTATTTTCCTTGGATACCTATCAAATGCTCTATTAATTTGAGATGCTCATTTCCCATGGAGTTTATTACACTGTACTATCTTTCCAACTCTGAAGCTCCGTTATGAGCTAATATCTCATAATCTACCAATATTTTAAAAGTACCCACGCTCTCCAATTCAGTATTCAATTCTTAATCCTCTTCTGGTATTATTCTACACCCTGCTTGGCAGATTTTATCGATTCTCTGTTATAGCATCTTTGGGGGCTGGTGACTTCTGCACCTATATATGCAAGTCAGATCCTGCCAGGTTCGGGCCAGCGAACCCTGATACAGAGATGAATGGACATGTGATACAGAGAACATCTTTGCTGGGGTTACCAGGGGACTTCACGGAAATGAAGCCCTGAAGCGACTCATACTCCCAGATATATTGAGGAACAACAAAAGCATAGCTTTCTGCTGAGAGCAGAGGTTAGTAGGGAAGGTGACAATTTGCCTGAACTATTACCTTCTATCTGATTGCCCCCTAGGAAGCTTCCTTGTTTTCCGCATAAGAGCAATCACTCCTCAAGTTGGCAAAACATCTTCAAGATGTTCTGGCTCCACAGAGTTAGCAGTCTTCCACCCCTTGGTCAACCTGAGGAGACACTGACCAATTGGGGTTAGCAAGGAACTCCACAGATCTCTCCTCTATCTCTAGTTAGATATATCTACTTGATTATTCACATCTTCTTTCTTGGGAGCATAATTCCATAGAGGAGCAAAGACAGAAGGTAGAAAAATTCTAATAAGATTGGCTATGTATGTCATTTTCCACCCTGCTAATAGAAATCTTAAAGCAGAATATTGCGTTAGTTATAATATGGAACTGAATAAAAGAATGAGAAAATATACTCACGTTAGTGTTCTGTGAAATTTGGCATCATATTTGATCAGCATCTTAACGCAAGAGATCATTGAATTAAGGTCCACAGTTTCAAATAAGTTTTGGCAAAAAATAAGTTCCATAAAGGGGCTTGAACTTCAGAGACACGTTTTTGTAGCTACTTTCTTGTAGTTACCTTCACATAGAATAATCTCCAGTTGGTGGAATATGTCTTTCCTCTAAAGTACTTTTTCTATCCTTGGATTATAATATCCATAGATATTGAGCAAATATTGTCAGTTAACGTCCTTTCCATGTACTCATTTTAGTAAGCAAGGCCTCTGATTAATGCTATAACAACTGCCAGTTTTACCTTGAAGATTTGCAAAAGATTCTTTAATCTGTCTGTCCTTGTAGATATTTCAGGAATACACATTGTGAATTCAGGTCTAGGTAAAGATTCTACAAATCATCAAAAGCATTTTTAGGTTACATTTCTATTCCAAATGTCATGATCCTATTAAAAGTTATTACATTTTGCTGCTTATCTCCAACACCACAAACATTTTTGCACATAAGGGAAATGAGAACACAGGGATAACTCTACAAATGTGCTCTTTATTCTTAGCTCAGAGGAGTTCTTCTTTCTTGGTCTCATCCATGAATTATATCCACATAGCTAAATACAATGATTGGTTTTTTTTTTCACGTCATCTTACATAGGAACATAATTTGACACACTGATTGATTTCCCTTTATCTTTCACACTTTTTAATTATTTATTTTTATTATGACACTAGTTTTATATGAATTATTATGTGATAATTTTGGATGGTGAAAATTAATATATCTATGTCAAAACACATACACAAAGAAAAAATGGTTACCTGGATTGCAAATGGTATAACAAAGTATTGGCATATAATATAAGAGATTATCTTCATAAATTTTCATTATATATACATATTTTTAGTCAGTTTTTTTTTTGTGTGTGTGTGGGTACCAGGGGTCGACCTCAGGACCTCATGCGCCAGCAGGTGCCCATGCCACTGAGCGATATCACCAGCCCTTTTTTCGTATGTGGGTTCCAGGAGTTGAACTCGGGCCCTCGCGCTTACCAGGCAGGCACTTATGCTGCTGAGCAATCTCACTGGCCCCATTGTCAGTATTAAATAAATATTTCATAAAGAAATATCCTAATAAATCTGATTTCATTAAAATTGAGAACATCTATTCGAAAACTACAATATTAATTAAAAGAGAAAGCAATACAATTGTAGAAGAAAAATATTTGTATTAAATGTAAAGAAAATGTGTAATTTATGTAACATCTGAAGATCTTCTATAAATCAATTGTGAAATGACAAAGAATCCAATAGTAAGTTAGAGAAAATAATTAAACAGGTATTTCATATGAGGAAATACAAATGTTTAATTTTCGAAAACCTATCAACCTAATTAGTTTAGAAAACCTTCAAAATGAATTAAAATGTTATGGCACTATTATTCTTTCAGACAGATGAGTATTTTTAAAGACTTTTACATCCATATACTGGAAAATATAGAGAAACCATTGCTCTCATATGTTCTTAGTGAAGCTTTAAATTGGCATAATCAGGTTGACAAACAATGTAATAATTATTCAGTAATACTATAGCACATTCAATTTCAAGTTATAAATGTGTACTTATGTATTCAAAGTTACATATGTCTAAATATTCTCAGCAAAATTTATCATAATAAGCAAAAACTAGTAATGATACAGATTTTTATGAAAGGATGAAAAGTCACTGGTAAATGCTTGCATAATTACATTTACATAGGAGAAATACATTTCAGGAAATATATAGCAAAGGACTGAAATTACTCGTGATATTTTATATTCCTGAAAAATTTAGAGTGGATATTATGTTCTTTAACAAGAGCATAGCTAATTTAAGCATTCCATAATTATATATACTTTACAACACAATTGTATACAATAAAATATATGCAAAGTTACCTCAATTTCAAAAGATAATAATTAAAAAGATAAATTTTGTCCTATACCTACAGTGGAATACTACTACTTAGCAATGAAGATAAATGAATCAAAACTACTCATAAAAAGAACTCGGTGACTTTAAAAATTATAAAAGATAAAAGAAGCTAGGAAAAAATGAATGCATTTTCTGTGACTCCATTTATTTATTATGGAAAAAAATCCATGGTTAGTTTTATACTTAGGTGACAAAGCTGTAAAGAATTGCACCAAAGTGAATAGCTATTTCAGGGAGTGATGCAGAAAGAGAGGCAGTGGATCTTGGATGACTGACAATGTCCTTTGGTTGCGTGGCTTAGGTATTGCATAGATGTTTGGCTTTCAATTTTTAAACTGTATAGTCATGGTCTTGTGCTTTAACTGGCATAGTAAGCAATAAAAAGTTAATGTGTTGTCATCATGTACTTGAATTTACAGACATATTTTTTCAGCAGTAGCATTCAAGTAATTATTTACAATAGGAAAGATAAATACAAATGTGAAACAGATAACATTCATACCAGTGTTTTTCCTTCATCATCAGGCTTTATAATAATTTGATTAATTAAGCTTTATTTTCAAAGCTTACATTACTCTTGTCATCAATGAATTAAGAAATTCACAAAATGATCAAAGGCTGAATGGATCCGAACAATCGCTTATAAATTACTTTGGGAAATCAGGAGAGTTGTTTTTAGCAAGAGATCAGGGAAGATTTTCTCTTGCTATGAATGGCTCCCCAAAATCCATGTGTTAGAGGATTAGCCCTCAGGGCAATACTATTGGGAATTCCATTAAGAAATGGGTCTCAGTGGGAAGTCCTTAGCTTATTAAGAGTGTCATTCTGAAGAGGATTGTGGAATCATAGCTTCTTTCTATTTTTCTTGGCCAACGTGCTCGTGAAGTAAGCAGTTTTATCGGCATTTTCTCCCAACAGGAAGTGTTTTTGCCTGACCATGGGCCCAAAGAAATAGGGCAGATCAGTCATAGATTAGAACCTCCAAAATTGCAAGATAAAGTAAACCTTTCTTAATTAAGTTAATTACCTCTAGTATTTTATTTCAGAGATATGAAGCTACTATGCTTCCATACTGCACTTTTAAGGATACATAGGATTTAAGGAAATAAGTAGAGGCATCTTATAGAAGGCTTTTTACACTATAAATGGGCAGGGAGAGGAAAAGGCAGTGTGTAATTAGAACACAAAGTATGAATAATGATTTACTTGCCCTACCAGATTCTATGATTTTTATGTAAAAATTCTCTTTTTTCAAAATACACAAAGATACTTCTAAATATTTGTATGTAAATTGTGTTTTAAAATTTACAAATTAGAGAAGATAATATTACTTGTAATAAACTCTTTTGTACAATGAATAATGCTAGTCAATTGAATTCAACAAACAAGATCATGCCAGTGTATCACGTGGAAGGTAGTGATTGTGGCAAGTAAGTGCTGTGGAAAAAAAAGAACAGAGAATGAGAACAAAAGGATTTTTTATTCTTTGATATAGGTGAAGATGTGAGGATAATGAACTTCACTAAATCATGACAGGAAACAAGAATTCAAGGATTTTATCAGCAAACTCCATTTTGTGAAAACCAATGTCTCCATTTGAAGAGTGATGACATTCAGAGAGAGTTTAAGTATGAAATCAAAATCTAACTTTTTGCACTTATCATGTAAAGTTTTAGTGTACGTTCCCTTGATACCTGTGTAGAATAAAATATATAAATATCATTTCAAAGATACTTGCTGTTTTGTAACAGAACTATCTATGCATCCATCAGCTCACCAAGATACTACTTCAATTCTATTTTCTCCAACATACTGTCCCACCATCTTTCAATAAAAACTTGATTTTCCTCTTTAATATAATTAGAGAAATGGCTGTTTTGTACAAGTGGTATCAATTTTCAATAGCTCTCATGGCAGTTTTTCATTGCTTACTCTTCAGACAATTACTGGATTCAATCTTGAATTAGACTTAGTCCTATATGAATTTAGAGACCCTACAATATAGAGAGCTCTTGATGGAGGACTTTGGTCATTTGTACATAACCAACTGTACACTGCGCAGAGCAAGTGTTCCACAATTGTTGGGTAAAATACATCTGGGTCCATGGAGTGTAGCTAACATGAGAAAATTTTGAAACCTTTCAGTGACTTAATACTTGAAAAGCTGAACATGACCTATCATGCTTATTTTTCCAGAGAGTTTGAGATCATGGGGTTAGAAATTTATGATTTTTTTATTTTTTATTTTTTATTTTTTGTGGGTACCAGGGGTCGACCTCAGGACCTCGCACAACAGCAGGCGCCTGTGCCTCTGAGCGATATCACTGGCCCTTTCTTCATATGTGGGTTCCGGGAGTTGAACTCGGGACCTCGCCCTTGCCAGACAGGCGCTTACGCCGCTGAGCCATCTCACCGGCCCTTATGATTTTTTTTTAAATGTAATGTTCTATGCTCTGTCTCATATTACTTGAAAGATAGAAGGGCTTCTAGTAGTGCACAGATTCTATTATTAATGAATGGCATGAATGGCAATGTGCTTAAATCCTTTAATTGCATTACATCTTGAGATTTCGGTAATTTTTTCCTGATGTAGCATTCTTACAATCTGTGATGAAATGAGGTATGTGGATGTCTGCTGGAAAATCTAAGTCTGTGCTAGGGCCCAATTATTATAATACTGGCAACCAGAATTGAAAAAAGCATGAAGTTTTCTTGTTTCCATGGCAACCACAAATGGAAATTTCTTAATTCTAAACAGGCTCAAGTGAACAATGGATTTCATAAAGTATAATTCAGCATTTTTTAATTATAGCTGATATTTACTTTTAAAAATGTGTGTTGTCCAAACATGATGTCTTTTTAAAATTTTATGTCATCAGATAAGAAACAAATCATGCTATATTTCTTTAAATTCCTATACAAATTTTAAAACAGGGACTATAATCTTTTCATTTACTTCCTCTGGAGTAGGCCTTTGTATTTCCCAGTAAGACATCAAATGTTGCAATGCAGAACAGCCTCCATCATTTATGTTCATAAACAATCTGGAGCTTGTAGGTTGGTCGCAATCACATTCATCTTAAACACATGTGATTTGATTTACATCCCAGTACTGTAGGTACATATTCATATAAGCATATGATGCAGAGAAGGAATGGATTTCTATCAAAACCCTTTTTGCTCTTTATTATATATCTGTGTCTTTCATTTGCACCAAATCCTTTTCTTTCCGCACTTGTCATTATGTGTTTTTCAATTCCATGCAGTGGTAATTAACGTAGTGCTAAGACCTGCTTACCATACTCTGCAGTATACCACATTCTTAGTGTAAGAATATTTCTGAGAAATTTGGCAGCTGTCAAGACTTTTTTTTTGTTTAATTAATCAGGCTCCATAACTTCTTATGATTTTGTATTGCGTGGGTAATGCAAACTTAACTTGGCCAAGGAGCCATCTGGATGCAACCGCACAGTACAGATGCATGCACAAGGACCTGCCTAGCACCCACAAGCATGCATCAGAAAAGTGAAGAGAACACTGCAATTCCATATGTGTTAAAGATACTTGTGCTTAATCTAATACAAACTGAGAAAATAATTTATATTAACATCTCCTTTTCTCTGATTATTTTGAAAAAAATGGAATGTGAAAAAATTTTTCTTCTCCATAGCTGTGAAATCTACAAAGTGGTTCTATCTTATACTATCCTTTCATGCTACTGTGATACTTCCTAATACTCTTTATGCTCATCCTGTGCTCCAGATCTTTTCTTCCCTCTTAAGTTTTTTCATACATTGATTTTCCTTTTCCCCCCCTCCTCTGACAGAATGATATCTCACCAGATCTCTCATGGTGAGTACTGTCCTTTATTCACCTGTATGAGGCTCAACTTTTATCTTCAAATCAATCACGCTCACTTCACCGCTATAAATATTTGTCTTTGAAATCTCATATCTGAAATGAGGCTTGGCCTGACTTGATCATTCTAAAGTGTACACATTTATCAAACCATCACATCATTCCCCGAAATTATATACAATTATTATTTGTCAGTTAAAAATAAAATAAAATATAAAGCATGTTTTCAAAAGAAAGATAATGTTCCAGTCATTGTTAGTTGAGCTTTGTGGTTATCTCTTTACTTAGTTCTATATGACATTCTTTATTTTGTGGCAGAAATTGGGGAATAATGTCTTAACTTGAACTTGAATTTTTGACCTTCAAAAATATTTTATGTGTCCTATTATATGAGTTGGTGGCAGCTTTACTGCTTTCTAATCAAGACCATATTAGAAAGAGAAGTGTTAACATGTCACAATTAAAAGTCTTAGATTCATATTCATAAAGCCGTTGTCTAGAATATATCCCCAATAAGCTTCTCAATGTAAAAAATGTTGGCAGGCTGATGATTCTGTAGGATTCCTTTTGACCTATTTTATATGGCAATTTATGATCTGATTATGCCCTAAAAAATCTCTTATCTTTATTTCACATCACACTTAGGCTACCACTACCAATTAGATCTTCAAAAATTTCCAAATTCACAGTTAAATTTAGGCCCGCAATCCCACAAAATTTGTGGCACTTACACAGAAAGAAAACTGTATACATAATCACCGTGTGTCACATTAGATTTAGTGCTAGAAGTCATATCTCTTTAGAATATTGTAACCTTCAGAGCCTATAACCAAGGCTCTCTGCTATGAGCAGATTCTAGGGAGGTTGCTTTGTCGGTGGGACATTAGCAAGTGTGATACAAGCTGTGGTTTAAAATGGGACTAATTAAATGAGGCTTACACTTTTCTTTCCTGCGCTTGGGAATATGAGAGTAAAATGAATGATCCTGGGTTTTTCTCTACTTTGAGAAACCATATTGAATAGAACTGTAGTTAGTAGCCTGCAAACTACTAGACCTGAGTGAAGTCATCTGTTTTAGTCATTTTATGCTGCATACAACCACTCCAAAAGTAAGTGGCTTAAAATTGAATTTACTTTTCTCCAGGATATGATATTTGGGAAGAGTTTGGCAGAGACAGGTCAACTCTATAATATCCACCAGCTAGGGTACCTTCAAGGCTGCATGGAAGAGTCATCTCAAGACATATATATCTCCAGTGGCTGATCCTGACTGAAGACTGTGTGTGCTGGTTTCTCTCAGGTAGTTTCTGTGTGTGAGCCAGTTTGGTTCTCCCATCAACCTGGTTGTTTTGTTGGTTGACTGGTTGGCTGACTGGTAGACTGGTTGGTTGGTTGGTTAGTTGGTTGGTTGGTTGAAAAGCATGTGTCTCAAGAAACTAAGTTCAACAGAGTCTGCATAACGTTTCAGGCTGACTTTGGAAATCACACAGCTAGGATAAGCCCACCAGATTCAAAAGATGGAAACATAGGTCTTCAATTGATATATGGGAAGAATTCATACATGGTAGGAAAAGTGTATAGCATAAAATACATATGAATGCAGTTGTATATGAAAAATACAATACAAGAGATTGTTTTAGACTATCTAGACCTTCCAGACATTCCAGATGAGTTCAGCATCTTGAGTGAGCTGAGATGACCCATGTGTTAAGAATGACCCAACTGAGCCAGCCAAAATTGCCAACCCAGAATATTGTGGGTGGATAAGTGATAGCTGTTTCAAACCATTACATTTTGAGATGGCTTGCTAAACATCACAGGATGATGTGGCAATTGATACTCAGAAATTTAGTGCTTCCATAACAAAATCTGAAATATGTGGTATTGGTTTAGGACCAGTCGGTGGGCAAAAAGATGGGAAAATGATGGAGAAACAGGGGTGTCTAGAAAAGCAGCAAAGAAACTATTAGTATAGCTGTAAACATGACGAGCAACCTCAGGAGAAGCTGGAAAAGGAATGCTGGTTTCTTTAGGCTCTCCTTATAATGAAGCAACATCTATTATATTATCACCTTACTAAGATTAGCATTGTTTCAGTATTTTTACCATCCCAACTACTACCATCACTTTGACCTTAAAATTACCCTATGGGGCATGTATTCTAGGCAGCTGAGTGTTCCTTAATTCCCAGAAATGCTATTGCAGTTACACCTATTTCAGTAAGGAAATACTATACTGCCCTTGCCGCCTTATAGCTGTATAGCTATTTTCTATTGTATTTCTATGAGTTGACATAGCAGTAGTCTCTAACCCAGGGTTTTTCTGGTCCTGGGTTTTTTTCTCTCGGCCCTGAGTTTTTCTCTTTCACTCAAATATTGAAAAATATGCTGTGAAATTTATATGTAATATATTAACTTTATTTAGAGTAAACAGAAGATTAAAAAATAAAGACTTGTGGGAGTCCTTATAATTCCTCCAAAATATACAGTGCTCTTAATATTTAGCATGCATACATCCTTATGTATGTAACAGAAGCGGATTCAAAATTGCTTACTAAAGGGCACATGTAAATGAAAGAATTTACCTAGATATGTTTTAGGACAGCACCCACTGTACGGCTTAGATGATTGTACTTCTCTCTTAGTTCTACTGTATTTTGTGTGCTAATATCAATTCTCTTCCAATGTATTTCTATTACTTCCTTGTTAAATATCCTTCTAGTGTATCTATGTAAGAAAGAAAGAGGATAGCCTCTTATTGCCAGCAGAAAATGTAGGAAAGTTTCTGATTATGTCTGTTGGATCACATGATTATCTTAGAAAAATTATCTTAGTCTTGAGGGATAAATGCTCAAAGGCTGTCCATGGTCACATGTTTTCTTATACTTGCAAAGATAAGACATCATAAGCAATAAATATTAGAGTTTAAATTAGACATTATAAACAATGTGAGAGCTGGGTCCCCAAGGAAAAGCAGTAGTCTACTCCATCTTCAGAGCTTCTATCATACCTAGTATCCTAATCTCATTTCTTAACAATATAACCAGATTTGCCACTTTTCTTACTATTTTTGGATGAAAAGTTCACTGAGAGAACTTGACTGCCCTTAAAATACGTGTTGTCCCTGAGATGCTGCAGTTTACTATGGTCTCTGCTACTCCACACTTAGCTCCACTTTTGTGCCTAATTAATTTTAAGAATGGTGAATATTGGCCAATCCACCACCATTTCTTTCTGTGGGAGAGACTGGAAGGTTATATCTCAAAATATAAAAACTGAGGAAAACAAATAAGAAATTAGTGAGGTGATGTTGTTGAGATAAACAGATGGTGCATTTGATTTACCATATTTAAAAATCAAAATTTTGATCTCCTTTCAAGCTTCACTTGTGTGGGAGACTGAGTCAAATCAATCACACATTCAAAGCCACCCTGGGCTATAAAGGGAATTCAAAGCCACTTTAGACTACGCGGTAAAACCCTGCTAAAAAAAAAAAAAAAAGAAAGAAACTAAAAGAAAGTTTCACTTCCAAAGGCATTTCACAATGCCTTATTCATCCAAATTTGTCATTTTGTAGCCATGAAAACACCGTTTGCATCCTTAATCTACATGGATCATTGATGAAACAAACAAACAAAAAGTGGACAGCAAATCTGTGATAGGTAAAACTACTATAATTTGAAATGATGGGTCATGATTTCAGAATTCATTTGTGGGCCATAGCTAGTTAAATAGTTTTAAGTGAGTATTTCCATGAACTTCCTTTTGTAAGAAAGCATGTTATTCTGAATCTCTGAAAACTACTTGGGATTTGGGCAGGATTAAATTGAATGGGGATTAAATATGTATAGTAATACATAAATATAAATATAGGCAATGTATCTATCTATCTATCTATCTATCTATCTATCTATCTATGGCTATGCTTGTGAACTGGTGGGAGGCATGTGGAATTGTGGTACATGAAAAGAGACTGAGAAGAAAAATTTTATGAAAGCAATTTCTTTAAATGGACAAGATAAAATTTGGCCAAAAATAATGCTGTTCAAACATATTGGCTAATTAATGTGCACCATTATTGATTATCCAGACGCTAAAAGGGTTAGAACAAGCCAACTACAAATATTAACATGGCTTAATTAAAATCGATCATTAATTTTTGATGAAATATCAAGAGAGATGCACGAAGGCTCCTTTTATGTGCTTTCTGTTAGAGCTGAAGAAATGGAGCTGCAGATGACAGAATGTAATGGAAAGGATGATGTGTACTTTGGCTCATCCTGTATGTTTGATTCTTTCTAATCATGATTTGGTTATTATCCAGTCAGGACTTCAAAACTCTCAGTGTACAAACACCTTTTTGATGAAAATTCCCTTGAAGTTTCACTTCCTTCTTCTTACTGATAACACTAATAAATGAACTTCTAAAACAGTATACTGTACGTCTCTGTTTTCTTTTTCTTATGCCAAATGCCTTTAGTTGACAAATTATATAAATGAAGACAGCATTCAAGTTCATTTTAATTATCTATGATAACTTCCAGAGCACTGGCACAGTGCTATTAAAATAAAACCCAATCTCCCACCAAGATATAAACCTGTGAACTCTTTCAGGTTCCTCTCTGTTGTCGTTTCCTCCCGCATACAGAATGAGTTTGTGAGGATTAGAAAGGAACCTTGCTTTACTCATCTTCCAAAATATTGTACTGCTGCAGCAAAAATTCTGACATGCAAGTTGCCCAATATATTTAGTAAGTTTACAAAATGTATCGATGAAAAACATTATGATCGTTCAAGTCCATCTTAACTGAAAATAATTTGCTAAAAATGAAATGTTGTGCTATGTTAATTAGGCTGTCTTTAGAACACAGAAAATACTTCCTTCCTACTACTGCTTTGGCGTAAATAAACTCACTCGGGCCTGGAGAGAAATTGTAAATTCAGAGAATCTAGTGCATTCTCTTTCATTATTTTTTGGTGGAGCAAATAATTCCTTTTTATCCTCCAACATGAATCCAAACACTAGCAAAAGTTTTTTTTTTCTTTTTTGTGGTCCTACCACTATTTATTTATTTCAATGAGAACATTAGTTGGTTTTTGTGGTACTGGGGATTGAACTTAGGTCCTTTTTTATTTTTTTGAGACAGGATCTTACTAAGTCACCCAGGCTGGGCTCAAACTTGTGATCCTCCTGCCTCAGCCTCCAGGATCACTGGGAATATAGGCCTGTGCCACTAACGCCTTGCCTATCCAGTTTTTCCTTCATAACTTCCTTATTTCAATAAGGATATCAAATAAGTTTCAAAGACAGAAGGAGGCACATGGGGTAAATCTCTGACTTAGTAAAATCTATGGTGTACTAAGAAAGAGAGGCCATTATTACAGTACATGTTGGTTACTAATGTTCCTTTTTAAATTCCATATTTTATTTGTACCCCCAAAAGCAAAATATTGCCTCACTGTGATTGCTTTTTTTGTTTTTGTAAAAACAGATGAAATCACATGTAGTTCATATAGAATTTCTTTTTCTCTAAGATAGCACCAGATGAAATAAGTTAGAAGAATCCTGGATAAAGTAAGCTTTGAGAATAATTAAAATGCATAAATAATTTCAACCCTCTGCTTAATGTCATAAAATCTCATGAGATATAGAAAAACTATGAATAGGATATTCTACACAAGAATTTCTCAGCCTTGAGTATCACAAATATGTTTTTATTTACCTTTTCCATTAAGACTATAAAAATGTTACAAGTTCCACCATTTCTATTTAGATTAACCACTTTGCAAGTTTTTAAGATTATTGTCTATAGTCAATGCCATCTTTCAGTGGACTAAAATAATTAAAAGCTGGAGTATTTTCTTGTTCATGATACTTTTTGCCAGTAAATGCCTGAATGAGTACATGAATTTTAAGACTGCATTACTTCTTTAATCATTGACATAGGAGTGGTGATTTGTTTGAACTACATACAAATGGATAGCAATACTATTTGAGTTTAGAGTTAAAATTGTTTCTAATTTACCACCTATTTCTGGTCATCTGGGTCATAATAGAGCAAAGCTCATCTGCTTCACTTAGAATTTAATTATTCCAATCAATGTAGGCAGACAATTCAAGTAATTCAGGATGACCTATGATGTTTGTTTGTGGAATGATTTTTTTGGCCTAAATTACTCGGCAAATTGGTTTTAACTCCATTGTGTCCTAATGTGTCCTATTTAAAATTTTCCCTGTTGGATATTTATGAACTATTATACAAGCCCATTTACTCTATAACCGAAATGTTTTTCTAAATTTACTTCAGTACAAAATCACAGATCAATATTTTTGAGCACTACAATGTAGTTATGCTCAGTATATGTATGCATATTTGCATTATTACAAGTATATTTTTCTTCCAGCTTTAATATATCTAGTCGCAAGAGCATTACTTGCTATAAGTAAATCAAGCACTGTTTTTATGAAAGAAGCACAAGATGAAGAAAGAAAACCAGAGACAGAAAGGAAGGAAGAAAGCAGCAAGAAAGTCCGATGAGGCTCTCTTCTGAGGGATCATGAGTTGAGGGAAAGCTTATGCGCCTATTCTTTTTCTGCGGGAGTGCTCTACCAATTACATATTCTGCAGTGAGAAGATGTAAAAGTGGAAGTAAAGAAATGATTCACAGTTGGGAATTCTCAGCGAAAGCTTCATGGCTTATATAACATTATATTTTCTACTCTTGACAGGTAATCAAACATAGTTTTTTGTGACTTTTTTATCAGCAGATTCGTGTGGACATGTCACTCACACTCCTTGCTCCTCAGATTTTTACTAAACAAATGTCCAAATAATAGTATCTTCAAGGTACTCATTTAACATAAGGGAAGAAAAACCTTAGATGCAAATGTTCCAAAATTTCAAAGTTCGCCTTAAAGTTACATATCTGTGCTGAGATTTCAATTTAATTAAATTTAATTAATTAATTTATTTATTTTTGGTACAGGGAATCGAACTCAGGACCTCACACTTGCCAGGCTGGCGCTGTGCCACTGAGCTATATCCCTGGCCCTCAGTTCAATTTTAGAAAGTCAGCCGATCAAGAATTTCAATTACTTCTTGAACATAGCACCACATATTTTCTATTGCTTGAGACAATTTGTTCTAGTTGGGAAAATAATAATCATTAAAATGTTTTAGTGTGAAACAATAGGAAAAAAAAGGACATCTTCATTACTTCCACTGAGTTTGATCTAGGGAGAAAAACTACAGAATGACATGTACATTTAAACTAGCTTTGGTATTTGCTAATACGCAACTGAAAGTGTGTGTAATTCTAACAAAAAAGTTAAAAAAAATCTGTATGTGGTGGATTGACAACTGGTGGTCAACTTGTAACACCCAGCTAAAATGAATCAGCATGGTGCTGTGTGTGCAAGGCCCACCCGAGGACTGTTGCCAACATAAAAAGGAGAACTGGAGAGGAAGAAGGGGTACTGTTGGTTCTACTGGAGGAGCTTGTCATGCTGGCTTTCCTGATATGAACTTGGCTGTTCTCATTGTCAGAGGACTCAGGACCTCATTGTCACTGAGGATGGCTGTGGTACTTTTTTGGGGAGCTCTGGTCCTTACTTTGAGCGTCGCTTCCTGGCTCCAGTGCAGATCCTTTGGCCTGCTGGCACAGATCCTTCATCCTGCTGGCACAGACTTTCTAGCTTCCACCACTGACCTCTGGGCCTTCCCAGCACAGATCTGTGAAATAGACTTGCATGAGATATTGTCATGGGCTCTAGGTCTTCAGCTGGACTCATGCAGGACATTGCTGTGGAATCCAGGCCCTCAGCTGGATTCTTTAGGTCTTTAGTATGTGGACAGATTTCCTGCACTCTTGTATTTGACTCTTGGGTGGCTACTATAAAATAATCCTATAAATTATGTGTCCTGTATTGTTTCCCTTGCAAACCCTGACTACAACAGTGTGTAATAATAATAATAATTCTAAAAAACCGATTAAAACTCTGTCTTTCATTACAATAAAAAAAATTCTGCAAGAAACCAGTTTGGTTCAGTTTGTGAGACAATCAAATTAATTAAATTGCAAAGCAGGTTTTTTTTTTTTTTTATATGCGGGTACTGGGAGTCGAACTCAGGACCTCGTGCTTTCCAGGCAAGCACTTATGCTGCTGAATGATATCACCAGGCCAAAGCAGATTTTTTGATGACCTTTATCCACCCAGCCTTGGTTACTGCCATTTACATTTACCTAATGTTAAAGATGTTCTGACTTTCAGTGAGTTTCCAATAAATGAACACTTCCTGTTTGTGGTTAGGGCCCACGGAATCACAATAAATAAAAGCTCCAGTTGCTTTGTTCCGGAGTCATGCTAGCCCTTATTGACTTCTAGAGATTTCAGGGTGAAAATTTTCAGCCAGAATTCTTACCATATTATGTTCCACCTTGGAAAGTCACAATAACAACACATAAATAAATTTCCATAGTCAATCTACCTAGTCTGTCCTACATTCTCATCCATATAATTGCTGTACCTATAATTTCCTTCATCTCAATCTGACTCAAACTTTTCAAATATATCCCAAAATCTTAAACTTATGATATGTTAAAATGATAAAGAATAATAAGAAGAAAATGAATAATATGGAAACAATAACTCAAAGTACTATTTACCGAAGAATCTCTTTTATAAATTAAGAAAGTGCATGACTTATGTTAGATATTAGTGAATTCTCACTTGTAGCCTTGGCCATTCATCACAGATTTTACTTTATTTGCCTGAACTTGAAACCTTTTCAGTGTGGTCCTATTTTTAATCTATTTCACTCGTACCTGTGACTTCTGTCTGGGAATAATGTTGGCTTTTCCTTGCTTTGCTGCTTTAGATTATTCAACTTTTACCACAGGTGAAAAATCTGCCCTACTGAACTTGGTGATGTTCAATAAAGGCTTCTCTCTCCTAAGCTTGATGCTATCTCTCATTAACACTAGATAATTCTTGACTCTTTCAGTATTCTTTGAAGACTTTTTACCTGGATAAATCCTCCCCTCCACCTCATATTATGTCATTATCCTCTGTGACTTCACCAGCCCCATGTCCACATATCCACCAATGTGCTCTTATAATCCATCAGTGCTCATGCTACTGTCATGGGCTCATGATACTCATCTACATTTTTAGTTGACCACTAATGCCCATAGTAATACCACATATCTTGGTGAGCAAAGTGATTTGCTATTGAAATTCTAAATGTATATCTCCAATTATAATGTCCTAAATTTCTGTCCAGCTACCTTGAAATGATGTTTCAACTATAAGTAGTAATGCCATCATCAAGACTAGTTTATTTTTAATTTATTTTTAATTTTGCATTTGCTTGTTCTCTCTCTCTTTCTCTCTTTTTTTTTCCTTGAGACAAGGTCTCAGTCTCACTATGGCCTCAAACTCACTATGTAGCCCAGGTTGGCCTTGAATTCACAGTGATCCTCCTGCCTCAGCCTCCAGAGTGCTGGGATTACAGGAGTGGACCACGGCACCCGGGCTATCCTCTTTTCTTTTCTTTTCTTTTCCTTTCTGCTCTTTTTCTTTCTTGTACTTTTTTTCCTTTCCATTATTTTCCTTCTCTTCTTTTTTCATCTTTCCATTTTATTCTACCCATTATCACTATATAAGGTACCTCCTGGTTCAACTTTTTCTATATATATCGGGGGTAACATGGTAGATCATTTCAACAATGTTTTATAAAATACATCTATGCCATATTTTCTCTTTTCCTGGAAAAGCCACAAATGTAAACGACCTTCTCCTTTAATTTATTTAAATGGTAACATTATTAATTTTTTGATAATATTGATAAGAATGACAAAATACAATTTTGAACAACAGAATGAACAATTAATAAAGAGTTAACATTTAATATTCAAGGGCAGAAATACTGTACTAAAAACAATAGATTTTATCATGTTTATTGAAGAATACTGTGGATAAAATTAAACAGGTAGGGCTTTGATTTTTATTGTTCTACCACATAATTTACATAATTAAAATGTGTTCTATTTTTGTGGATGACAGTTTTCAATGATTTGGCTATTTTTAGTCTACATGACTGAAAATTTATATAATGAATGAAATAGTCTTGATAGGTTTTTTTTTTTTTTTTTTTTTTTGTGGGTACCGGGGGGACGACCTCAGGACCTCGCGCGCCAACAGGCACCCGTGCCGCTGAGCGATATCACCGGCCCCTTTTTCGTATGTGGGATCCGGGAGTCGAACTCGGGCCTTCGCGCTTGCAAGGCAGGCGCTTAAGCCGCTGAGCCGTCTCACCGGCCCTAGATAGGTTTTGCAAAGGAATGATAGAAGTTAACTTTGATGGTTACATTACTTTGAATATTATCTAACATAAAATAAAATAATTTGATACTAAATTAAATTATAGCCCCATTAATTTTCTCAGTCTTTACAAGCAAATATCAAGTGTGCAATATTTAGTGTGCAAGATTTCTAAGTGCCTTTCTTAAAGTGCTATGAATTGAATGGTGAGAAATACATAAATTAAGGTAATTTTTTTTCTCAGAAATCATACCTTTTAGAAGATAGAAATCAAATGAATAATTAACAAGCAAAGCATTTTCATATGCTTTTAGAGTCTATGAAAAAAATTAAAAATGTGATACAGTAGATGACTTGTTGTAAAGGGTTGCCTTTCATTTTTTGATCAAAAAGACTCATATTCTAGAAGGGTACAATTGAGATAAAGCCTGAATTATAACAAGAAATAAATAATGTAAAAATCCAAGCAGCAGCATCCAGTTAGAAAATCATAAACTGCAGAATGGTCCTAGGGAGAGGAGACTAATTTGGTTCAGGAATAAATGACCTGTTTTAAGACATGTAGCACACATGAGGAAGAATGACCTAAAATGAAATAGAGTCTACACATATTAGAGGACAGAATGTAGAACTAGAATTTACACATGTTAGAGGCCATAGTGAATAACTAGAATTTTCTAAGGCCGTCGACTATGAAATTTGAAGGTGAATCACAACATGACTCAGTTTATGTATCATATGTTACTTATGAAAACTGATACTTACATAGGTGGATTAAGCGCATGCCATTCTTTTAGAAATATTCTGTACTCTCATCATAAATGAGATTGGCCATTTTTGGGGTCCTTTTAATTAAATGTTTGTATAGAGAGACAGCAATGTATTCTAATAAGAATTATAGAAAGGCAATTTTTTTACTTCACTGAAATGAATATTTAAAATTAAGTTTGTAAGCCAGGTAGGGTGGTAAACACCTCTAATCTCAACACTCTGAGAGGCTGAGGCAAGAGGATTGCAAATTTGTCGGCAGGCTGGGCAATTTGCAATTTAGTGAGAACTTCAAAATAAAAAAGGCTGATGAATGTAACTCAGGGCAAAAGCCCCAAGTTCAATGCCCAGTACCAAACAGAAAGAAAGAAAGAAAGAAAGAAAGAAAGAAAGAAAGAAAGAAAGAAAGAAAGAAAGAATAAAGGGTTGTAAAATAATATTATACAGTACAGTAAAAATTTTTGAAAATGAGTGACATTAGCTTAGATATAGGCCAACATTTTTTGAATAAAATGTGTCAGAAAAAAAAAAGAAAAAGTATGTCACTTAATAGAGCAATTTGATAAATGGTTCCAGTCCAGGCCTGCTGGTACACATCTATAATCCCACCTACGAGGAAGCCTGAGGCAGGAGAAACACAAATTTCAAGCCAGCCTGAGCAATATAGCAAGACTCTGTTTTATACTAAAATTTAAAAGGGCTGAGGGGTGTAGCTCGGTGACAGGACACGTGTTAGCACAAGGGAGAGCCTGGCCTTCGGGGCACACTACTCTGGACAACAAAAAAGGAAAAGAAAGCTTTAGTGGGAAAACAAAAAATAAAATTTGTCCTTTTTATTTCTATTCAAAAAGCAAAACATAACAAAAATTTCAAGACCTGAATGTGACCAATAACAGAATGTAAAATCTCTAAAAAATATGGAATTATAATATAGATTATAATTTTTATAATCGTGAGTGGGAGGAAACAGTGTTTTGTAAAGTGCAGAAAGTACTATAGCCCCTCAAGCATATTATAATTATGTTAAAATTTACATACTTATATGAAAGAAGATACCTTGTTTATGGAAAAAATAGGATTGACTTGCAGACAGCACTTGCAAAGCGCATAATTAATTTCAAGCCAGATACAAGATTAACTATTTGATAATTGAATAATATTTACAATGATGAAGCACAGGACATGTAATTGAATGAATAA
The DNA here is from genome assembly GCA_028451465.1 of Erethizon dorsatum. NCBI lineage: Eukaryota > Metazoa > Chordata > Mammalia > Rodentia > Erethizontidae > Erethizon > Erethizon dorsatum. The sequence continues at coordinate 17,898,673 of CM051824.1, forward strand.
TTAAGGAGGGGATTATAATTTCCATTGATAGGAAACTAGAATTTTACTTTGCCATTTAGTTATTCCATGATCTTATGCAAGTTTAGAAATCATCTTATGGTAATATAATAATCAATGAAATATAAATTATATGGCCTTAAAATTTTATGCAGTTTATTTATTCTATGACACCAAGGGACTATTCTAATGTAATTCACTGGGTTGTTACATTTGATTTGATTTGGATAAACATAATGTGTGAATTGCTTGTGTATATTTCAAAATGGGATTTTCCAAGAACATTATGTAATAAAGCAGCTCTCCAGTCAGCATTTATTGCTTGAAGCTATAGAAGACATAAGAATAGTATATTCCATTTGTTAATTACATATTTAAATGAATAATGCAAAGAAAATAAATTGCTAATAGTGCAAGTCAATGTCACATGTTACATTTGATGTGTAAAAACAACACAATGTCATAATTAGGGATAGAACAAATATTGCTTTCCTCCTGGAGACATGTAAGTTAATTTAGCACTGACCATGATTTTCTATTGTAGTTACCTACTTATTCAATTATTTTCTTTCATCTGGCTAAAGTATTCTAAATAATAAGAAAATGTTATGAAATGGCTGTATGAAAATTAAAATATCCCTCAAACTTTTATTCTCCATGAAATGATTACATAATTATATGGGTAATACTCATTATTACAATGCTTAGGATTTCTTTGCTTTACTTGGATTGATTAAGTAATGTTGTATCCTCAGCTAACATTAATTCTTCAGTTTATTGAACGGCACAACATTAGTTCCATACATGAAAACTAAGTCATATTTTTCATGTTAGTGTTCATTCCTAGTCAAATTCTTCCATCAAAATATTACATTGATCAACTGGATTAAATGAGACCAAACTATGTTTTCAATTGTACATTTTTATGATTTCAAACGAGTTGAAATTATTTTAAATAAGCCATATCGTCAGTTTTAGTTAATGCCTAGCGATTGAAAGTTCAGAGGACAGCAATCTCAGACCTGGACGCTCTCCATTGTCTGAATGTGTCTCCAAAATTTCATTCATTGAGACTGAATTGCCATGTGATAATATTAAGAGGTGAACTATTTACAGTTTACTAAATGTTGTAGCTCTCGCTTCATGAATTTAATACTTGACCCTGTAAAGGAGAAGTGAGGGAGCTTTCCTGCATTTTGCTTTTCTGCTGCATGAAGACACCGTGACTGTTCTACTTTACAATAGTCCTTTGTAGCAGTAGGAATGGAGTGAGTCAATGCTAAAGATATAAAATAATTCATGGAATGACAATGTAGGTTAGGAGAGTTTAGTTGTGTTCAGGGAATGAATTATTTAGCTGAGATCTTTCTCCGAGCCTTCTCCGACGGGACCTAAGCTTTTTACCAAGGTAGCTGTGAGTTTGAGAAAAGGAAATAATCAGGCTATTAGGAACCACTACACACAGGTTCTGCGCTGACACCAATTCCATTTGACTCAAAATCTATATTGGTCCACCAGGTAGTAGCAGAGTTTATGGAGGACCAATAATCAGTGGAGTTCTTACCAGGTCCATCTTCCATTTGGCCAAACTCATTCTGTGGTATTCTATAAACTCTAGCATTCGTAATTGGAATAGGCATATTCCGCAACTGGCAGAATCTTCACATTTGCTTTCTAACTTGTGAAATAAACACTATTATAGTGGGAAGAAAGTAGAACTGCCTTTACCTACAAAAACAGTAAACAAAAAATATGGTATTCCTGCAGTGATTTCAGAAATTACTGTAAAGTTCAAGGACATTAAAGAAGTAGGAATGGTATTTTCTCACATCCCCATGCAACTCACCTTTTTTGACCCATGAAGAAAACATACAGATCTTAGAGAAGGGGAACATGATTATCATAAGTGGAACCAGTGCTAAGCTACCCCAGATACAATCTATGTACCAGGTAATTATTTCTTTGAGCAGATTAACATTGTCCTTCGTGTCTGTTACGTGCCTATTTTTCTGGCACATGCCTTTTTATTGGTCTCTGTTGATAAGGCCCGCTAAAATCAGTTTGGCTTCAGCCGGTAAGGTCCACAGCATATCCTCACTGTTCTACCTCATGGGAGTATCAACTCCTCAACCCTACGTCATAATTTAATTAACAGGGATCTTGACTGTTTTGCCCTTGGAATATAAAACACAGGCTCTTTATATTGATGACATTATGGTGATTGTACTCAGTGAGCAAGAAGTAGCAACTACTTTAAATTTTCTTATAACACATTTGCACAGGAATGGGTGAAAAATCCATGAAAAAAAAAATCAAGTGCCTTCTCTCTCTGTGACACACCTCAGTGTCCAGTACTGTGGGACATGTTGAGATAGCTGTCCTAGGGTGAAGGATAAAGTGTTGAGTCTGGTGCTGTCTTAGTTACTTTCGCACTACTAAGACACAATACCCAACACTCACAAATTAAAAGAGGGAAAGTTTATTTTGGTTCACAGTTTGTAGAGGTTTCAGACCATAGTTGTCTGGGTTTCAGGCCAGAGTTGGCTGGCATAAGGTGAGGGGCATGGCAAAGGGGCATGGTGGAGGAGGGCTGCTCACGTCATGGCAGACAGGAAGCAGAAAGAAATCAAGGGAGTTAGACCTTTCCAAGCCATGTCCCCTTGGCCCACTTCCTCCAACAGCTTTCGTCTCCCAGCAGCACATTTGGCTAATTTATCAGTGCACTAATCTGCTGATGAGTAGCACAAACCCGTGATCCAGTCACCTCCAAAATGCCCCACCTCTGAGCTCATAAGGCTTTGAGGGAGGAGATTTGGATATAAACCATAACAGGTGCCACCAATATCTAGTGGCCCCTTTGAATTCTGGAGGCAATATATTTTTTATCCAGGTGTGTTATCCCAGCATTTTTACTAAACAACTTAAAAACCTGTTACTTTTGGTATGGAGAGAGATGAGGAAGAGGGAGAAAGAAAGGAGGAGAGAGAGAGAGAAAAAGAGAGGCAGACAGACAGAGACAGAGAGAGAAGGAAAGGGGAGGCAGTAAGTCTAGGTGGCAGTACAAACTCTTTTGCTACTTGGCCCATACATTCCAGCATAAACCAATGTGCTCCAAATGTCAGTGGTGGATAGGGACACTACCTGGATCCTTCAGCAGGCACCTATAGGTGGCTCATGGTGCCATGGTGCAGTCCCTTAGGATTTTAGAGCAATGTACTGTTATCCTGTATGGATAATTACTCCCCTTTTGATAAATGGCTTTTGTGCTGATAACGGACCTCAGAAGAGATTGGGTCCACAGCTATAGACCACCAAGTTACCATGTGACTTGAGCTGGTCATTATGAACCAGCTGTTACATGCCCTACTAAGCTATAAAGCTGAGTATGTACAGCAGCACTCTAGAGTCGTATGTCCAGTTTCTACTAGTTTCTCTCCTCTGGCTTACAAGTAAAGCCTGTTGGGAAATTCCCTATGATCAGATGACAGAAGAAAAGAAATCTCAACTAGGTCTATGGATTGTCCTGTATGAGATGCTGGCACTGTTGAAAGTGAACAGAGCAGAACTCCAGCTGCTTTGGGGAACATCTCTGGAGAAAAGCCACCAAGAATGATGCTCTCAGTGCAGGCACATCTGATGAAGTCATGGCCTTCGGTAATTGCTTCTATTTGCAAAAACTTCAAAGGCATGCCTATTAATGCAGGGTGCTTAGTCTCCACGTGGTGAAGCAATTTTGAAGGTTCCATGGCCTCCTTGGATAGTCAGTTGCTACACAGTATACAAAGAAGACTTGAAGAATGTGAATCCTTTGTGAATCCTCTACAAACTGTTGAACTGAGCCCACAATTTAAGTATAATGCTTGGTATTTTCTTTTAAATGTAGCTTTCTTTTGTTGACGGCCTTAAAGTCTTCTGCTGTCACATAATTAGGTCTTTTCTCCTTTTCAAACTAGCTGTCTAGTTTTCCAGTAACGTTTTCTTTTTTAGTCATTTCCCTAGGATTAGTTTGTGGGCTTACCAAAACTGTGAACTGAGACAAGTGTACAGTTCAGGAAAAAAAGGGAATGGAAGAAAGTGGTACATAACCTAACAGGTAGGTCAAGTTCGACTCTGACTTAAAGCCTGCCACCAGATGCGGTTTAATTGTTCTTTGCCACTCACTGATAGGGTAGTGACAGGAGTCTGCAAGAAATCGATTCACTATGGTCTCTGTCCAAACCTCTGCTAATTTGAATCTGTACTGTCAACTGCTCCCCAGTGTTAACGTGACCACCTCAGCTGCACCTCAGATGATCAGGCATTAGATTGTCATAAGGAGAACGCAACCTGGATATTTTGCATGTGGAATTCACAGTAGGGTTCATGCTGCTACCAGACTCTAATGCACCCCTCACGTGACAAGAGACAGAGCTCAGGGAGTAATGCTATCGATGCTTGTAAATAAAGATCAAGGTTCAACTGCTTGCTTGCTTCTCACCTCTTGCTTTGTCACCCTGTTCCTAACTGCTCAAGGACTAGCATCAATTTGTGTTTCAGAGGTTGGGGACTCCTGCCTCAGGGTGTCTATTAGTATTACTCTGTGATTAATATCAATGGACAAACACAGCAACCTAATCCAATCAGAACAATTAATGACCCAGACCCTTCAAGTCCAGAGGTTTTTATCACCCCAGGAGATCAAGAACAGTGATCAGCTGGAGTTTGAATTAGAATGTGAAAGTGAAATGGGTAGTGAAAGAAGGTAATTATAAGTACAAGCTACTGCCACACTCAGAAGTAAGAATTAATAACACCATGAGTATTTTCTCCTCATTTTGTTAGGAACGTATGTGTGCCTGTATATACAGCAAATCGTATGACTTTGTTCTCCTCCCTGTCTCGTTGTCTTATCATGTAACATAAAAATATTGGCTTTATATTATAGTAAATTGTGATATATCAAGAAAAATATTAATCTTTACTGAAGGACTATACTACGGGAAGTGTTACTGTGTTTTCAGTACACTGGATAGTCGCACCATGTTACACAGAAGTATGACCTGGTCATTGCTTTTATTTGGAGATGAAGTATGGTTTAAAAAGATGCACATACGTGCCTAGTTAATTAAGAGTGGACTTGTGATAATTAAATTACATATCTACTTCTTTTGGCAATAGGGTGCCTGTATATTTGGTCAAAATTTATTCTTCATGTTTGCACGAGGGTGTTTTTGAATGAGATAAATACTCAAATCAGTGGACTTTGAGTAAAGAGAATCGATAACCATTTTTGAGTAGGCTTGATCCAATCTCGATCATCCCAAAAACATAAAGTCCCCCACTTCCATGTTTATGATTCCTAATAACCTTTGAGCAGAGAATTTACTTCCAAGTGAGAATGTAAGTAAGGCTCTCCCTTCATCTGAGATGCCCAGACACTGAAGAAAAGAGTGACTAACCCAAAAGAAGTAAACCTTGTGGGAAACCAGTACTCAAATTAATTAAATTGTTTATTACCTAGAGTAGAAATCTATATATATGAACATAAATTGTTCTCCTAAGACAAAGGAGTAACTCTTGTTTTGATTTTACTTTGTTATACCAACTGGCAACCACAGATTAGTGTATCTAATTTGTGTTTCTTTGCCCAATATTCTTTCTCCCTGGGATGATCTCCCCTTTGCCATGTCATGTGATTGTTCTTGGTGGTGCTGCCAATCATGTAGCTTTTCCTGTCTCCTACTAATGTGTTGGTATAGGCTAAAAGTATCCACACTGAAGTCCTCCCATCATGTTTTGTTCACTGATCATGAAAAGGAGAGGAATTGGGCTGCCTGTGGCCACCTACCCCTCCTGGTTGGAGACTGATCCATCAAGACATAGGAGTAAACAGTAATAAATGGTAAAAGGAGACAGAATCAGCATGCCAAAGTCACGAGTAACAAAGTTTGTGACATTGTTTGGGACGCTGGAGCCGTACTGCACACTAACATAACTTAAGTTGGTTCTAAGTTAGCTTACTCATTCTAACATCCATAAATAAAATATCAAAAAATGTATAGCAACACGTAGTATATGAAAAACAATGGATCCCAGTAGCACCATGAGAAACAATATGGGAAACAATATGGAATGAATAAAGAGCAAAATGAAAGCTAGATGATAGGAAAGAGGGAGATAGAAATCTTTTGGAAAAGCTAAGGGGACCAAGATATGAAGGGAGTGGCGGGGGGAAGGGATGAAAGAAGATTTAAGATGAGTTATGTGCATGTACCAGCCCCTCACAAGGAAAATAATTACTGTGTACCGCAAACATGTATTAATAAAATAATAAAAACTGAAAAATAAAAGAAACAATATGAGAAAGTCCCAACTCAGATTAGATCCCCATTCTAATAGAGAAGATAAAGCAAAGATAAATTGGTGTTTCTGAAGATGAAATATCTCTGATTACCACGGAATTCTTGATTTCTTTAAACTAAGATACATAACAGGTAAGGGCTAGGATGGCAGAAGGTCAGAAAGGGAGTCTCTAGATAACCTAGAAAGATTATTTATAACTATAGTATAGGACAATGTTCATATAATTGACAAGTCTATTTTATTTCAGCAATCAGATACATTTCAGAAGAACAAATTAATGCATCAATTTTTGGTTCAACTATACTATTTTACAAAAATTTTCATTTCCGAGTGCCTCATTTTTCTTTTGGATGGATTCCGTATCATATAGCTTAGATGCAATTATCTTAAACTCTCACCCCTTACTGTGGCTCCTTTATTTATCTTCGTGTGAACAAATAATGACAGTACAGGAAATCATTGCATGGTAAATCCAGATGAAGCCTTTTGTAAAGACACATTTTATAATACATTTGCAGCCTCTACGTTTACGCATTTTATAAAGTAGTGCTATGGATACGTACCGGGCATCTTCATAAAAAAGAAAATCGAAAGGGCCCATTTATAAGTTTTCAAGTAATGTTGAACTGAAAATAATAATAATATAATAATGATGATAATAATGCATAAATAAATAAAGGATAATGTATTATTCTCCTGTAATTCTGTTTGTTTTGTTTCATTCATTAAATCAAAACTTTTCATTACTGAATGTTTTATATGGAGTTCAACCTCTGAACTGTTAGTAGCAAAACTGAGATAATTAGTATGTGGTCATGAATTGAGTTAATCTTAAAAGGAGAACATATTTTTTTCCTAAATGAATGAAAATTTCTTTAGTCTTTCTGAGTAAGAATAAAAGATTTAGAGACCTTTAATCACCGATGAAGTTTCCAGAAATATTAGAAAAATACACATTAAAAATCTCTTTAGTGTCATAGTCATGTGTGACATTTTGCATATTTTATTTCTTTATTTTTTAATTGGAGAAAATGCCTTTATTCTTCTATTCCCAGAAACCATGACTGGAGACAAAGATTACAAAGTAAATGCACTGATTTTGCTGGCAATTTAATTGGGTTAAAACATCTTCGATATCAAAAAGACTTGGTGTTTAATCATCAGGCTCTTTTGGGCACAGATATGCTCCAGGCAAGAGTGTGGAGGAGATAAAGGCAGCCTTTGACATGGTCGGCTCTTCCTCATTCTTGGTGCTTCCAGGCTCCTTTCCTGCGAGAGTGCTGCTCAGGTCTGGGGTCTGAGGTCAGAGTTGTGAAGGACTCCTGAAGGGCATTGACACTTGGTATCAGAGTGATTCTACAATGGTCCGTCTACTTGCCTGCCAGTTTTCTGAGATGAACCTCTAGCATTTGAAGCTAGATTTGTGTTCCAATGACTGTCCCATCACAGCTGGGAAATCTATTTTTAGTCTTTGCAGTTTTGCCTGTTCCTACTTCTCAAGATCTGACATCTGTTTCCTCAGTTTCCAATTGACCATTGATTCTATATTCACAAATTATATTCCGTGATCTGGACCCCATCCTTTGCCCTTAAAGCCAAATCCAATTCACTCTTATTAAGAAGTACAGATTGATGAGTGTGTTTAATTTTAAGAGCTCAGTTTTTTATTCAGGTAAAGGGATTAAGTCAGAAAACCTTATTTGTCCTACTATTTGAACTAAAGATTTTTATTTTCACTATGAATTATAATCACCTTTATATCAGAGACAAATTGAATATAAAATTTCAAACTTTTTGACTAGTAGGAGGGAGAATTTTGGGGGAAATTATAAGAATTTTGGTACTTTCCATGTCCATTCATGTAAGTTAGCTCTTAAATATTTTCTTTAAAACAAAATTTAAGATTTTATTTTTTAATAATTTAAAAAACCATATCAGTCTTTGTCTTAATTGAAGAAATAATTAATTAAAAAACTTAAAAAACTAATGTCGTTATCACAAAAAGTTATAGAAGGTAAAAATTTAGTGTCCATGAGTTTAAAATATCACTGATTTCAAATTGGATTGACATGGATTCATCCCACATTAGAAGAGATTCCTCTTCTCTGCTCTACTAAACGTCCATTGTTTTCCTCTACCTTTTAGAAAAATCCCTGTCATAGAATCTGATGAAGGAGCCCGTAATGCTAGCCTTGATACTTTTTCTCCCAGCCCTTTTTTGTTATTAGCAGTACATGTTTGCTGTACATGAAATTTACATTAATCCTAGGGAATAGGTACATGTACATAACACATCTTGATTCTTTTGTTAATCCCCTTTCTCTCCCCCACCCATCACTTTATCTCCTGTCCCCATTATTATTGTTATTATTTTTAGTTCACGTTTATAACAATTAAAGTTTACATCAATTGTGAGTATCTAGCAAGAGTACCTCGCACATCTTAAATCTTTTTACTTAAACTTTCCCTTACCCCATCCATTCACCCTCAGTCCTCTGGATCCTTTCCCATTTGCAGATCTATCTTCCTGTTTCCATCGCTCCTTTGTTTTGCTCTTTATTTGTACTTTGCCTTACTCAAATGAGAGACACTATATGGTATTTAACTTTGTATTTGATCCTTAATTTTTTCCAATGTTCAGGGCCCTTTTTTTGTTGTTTGTTACTGTTTTTTGCTCTTGCGTTTGTTCCATGTAATGCTGTGCGTGTGTGTGTGTGTGTGTGTGTGTGTGTGTGTGCTGAGCATCAAGTTCCTAGGCCTTACCTTTGTTAAGCAAGCGCTCCACCACTGAGCTACTCCCTCGGGTTTCTTCCTACTTGATTTCCTATGCAGTCCTTCCAGAACCTCAGACACACACAGACCCTTCAACTCCCACCACCACTAACACCGAAATGACCAGATATTCAAATCATTCCACAAAGTGTCTTATTTTTGGCATATAACCTGCATACCTCTGCCCATGTACTTTAAATCATTTCTAGATTACATGCAATATATAACATAATGACAACGTCAGCTAAGCAGTTCTACATTGTTTAGCAAATAGTAATGAAGTAGTTTACATGTTCAATAAAATGCAAATTTTTCCAACAATTTTATATTTTCATGATTGAATCTGAGGGTACAGCAACCTCAGATATGGAAAGCTGGTGGTACATACTTGTGAAAACCAAAAAAAGAAAAAACATATCATTTTAAGTTCAGATATGATTTCTGGGTTTGTGTTTAATACATAAAAAATGCTTAATAAAATTTTTCTTATTTTCTAAGGAAAAGAGATTAATATCCACTCTTTTTTTGTGTGTGTGAGTACCGAGGGTGGACCTCAGGACCTTGTGCACCAGCAGGCGCCTGTGCCGCTGAGCGATATTACCGGCCCTTTCTTCGTATGTGGGTACCAGGAGTCAAACTCAGGACCTCGTGCTTGCCAGGCAGGCGCTTATGCCACTGAGCCATCTCACCATCCCTACTATCCACTCTTTAACTATCTTCTTGTATCCTTTTTTTTCTCAACTTCTCACTATTTTTAAAATCTTTGCCATCACTTCCCATCTTACTGCCAATATGCTTCATTTCTTTTTCTTTCTTCCACCTGTCTCTGAAGGAGCGCTAACATTTCTGCCTGCGCCACTCTTTTGGTAACTAACTACTAAGGACAGGGTCCACAGTGCTGCCAGGAGCAGTAAGCAACATACTTGCCTCCCTGGTGAAGGAGGAGGCAGCATAGGAGTGATCTTTTTAAATTCACTTCATAAACAGAGATTGGATCTCCACTCAGAGAAAACTAAGGTAGCTGTCCTTGTGATATTAAATCAAGGCAGTTGTCAAGTCTGAAAGACTGTCAAAAAAGGACAACATTTGGAAAAATGCCATTCATATGATTAATAGAAATGTTTATAGAAAACTCGGGGGCACTGGCTGGTTTTCACAGGGAAGTAAAAGGAACTTCTCAACAGCAGCAGGAATGAGGAAGTACAGAAGCCTGGGGGGGGTGTGGGTCTAGTAGCTTCACTGACACTACAGAGAAGTCATCACTTCAGTAATGACAAGAACAAAATATTTTGAAATTACATAAAAATCAAGCCATCAAAAAGGAACCAAGCTGAATTTTAAGGCAAAAAACAGTGAAGAGGTTTGGAACAGATGAGTATGATTATTTGCAAGGTTTGACTTTTATTTCCCTAAGGGCAGGAGTGGGATTAGGATAGAAAAAAGACAAAGGAAAGGCAACATTTTCTTTTTGGTACAGGATGAGAGATTCAGGGGAGGCATCTTTCCTAACACATAATGTTGTGAATCATTACATGGCTCTCTTGCTTGGAGGTTTCATTGGTTTGAAGCTATTGATCCTGCCTAAGTAGCCCCATGATTGATTCTATATTGGATATTCTCCTCGTCATTTTATGGCACATCCCCACTGTGCCAAAAAAAATGATTTATTTGGAAAATAATGGAGGCTACAAAGATTTGTATTGCTGTTAAAATGATTGTCTTTTTGGAAATGATCCCTTGCATTCTTTTACCTGTCAATTATAGACAATACTTGTTTTCACAGTTTTTGTTTAATTAAAAAAAAAAAACACTTTCCTTGTAACTGCATTGAAAAGTGAACATAATCATAAAGGAATTTAAGGAATATTTTAGATTAGTGTGAATGCAGAATCTGCATAAAACATTAACTTCCATTTCTTGTCTTTCCCCACATAGTTTCTAGGCTTCATACCTCAATCTCTGAGAGGCTCTGTGTGGCTCACATGTTCATATTTCATAAATACTGAAGGATAGCTAATACCTCTCACTTAAATTTTTGGTAATTTGTAGGCTATTTGTAAAATACAACACAGGGGTTAGGCAAAGAGAAAATACACAGCACAGGATTATTGCCTGATTTTAAGAGGGTATAAGTCTTGATCGTAGGCTGAAAAAAATGAAAGTATGGAAGAAGAAGATAAAATTGGTAAGGTCTGAGGAATTCTGTAAAGTTCGACCTTCCGTCTAGGCAAAAATATAATGGGAACAACCATGGGTATGAAATTCACTGAGAGAGTGCACAAGAATTTTTGTGTCAATAAATATAAGCCATAAAGAATCAGTTACAGTTTTTTTTAATTTTCCCATCAAACTCCTCTTCTACACCCCTCCAGAATAACACAAATTACAAAGAATAAGTTTAAGAGAAAGAAATGTTTGTTAAGATTAAAGAAATGGATAAAAGATTGATTATGTGGAAGAACAAGGGAATTCTTTCCATTAGTTCTCTTCTTAAACCGCCCCAAATAAACCCATCATCTGAATAAAATTCATGAGCAACCCTGCATCAAAAGTGTCAAGAAAAGTTCCCCACAATTCCTCTTCACCTGCTATCCAGATAGCTATTTCTTTCTACATAATTACTTTCGGTCCGTTTAGTCAATGAAAGGTCTTGAGTGCTACAACGAACTCAATATTGCAGTAGTTATCAGGTGTGGATTTTGAGGTTAAAGATTCAAGTTGGCAAATAGTCAGATTTTTGTTCAGTGGCCTAAAATTATTATCCTACCTCACCACAAAGGGGATATAGTTTGTGTAATTTCTGATGGAGAATGTACCTTTCAACCCCACACTGGTAGCGTTATCTGAAAGACTCATAGATAACATATTTGGTTTATCCTAGTACTAGCTCATCAGAATAATAAATGAAAAAGATAGCAGAGTAAAACAGAACATATTTTCTCTTTTTGCTTGAATGTGAGACATTCTGTGCTGCCCCCACAGTTCCTCAGAGGTTAAAAGGAAATAAAATTCTCATCGCTAATACATTTCTGGTGAAGCAACCCTGAGGGCTACTTCCTGTTTTTCTGTGTGTGAATAATAGTCTGGTGCTGAGGGCAACTGGATTGTGTTTTATTTTATTGTATGACTGTAAAGCAATTTCAGTCTCCAATTGAACATTTCATTTCTTCTTTATTAAATTTCACGATTGTTCTTTCACCTCAGGTACTTACAGTAGTGGCACTTATATTTTTGGAGAGCACATTTTCTGCAATGTAAGTGCTTACCATAAAGAACCTGGTGGTTTTTGATGCAAGGAACCCAGATAAGCTAGGAATGGGTGCTTAGTGCCTGATGGGGCAGAGTGTATGCAACTGTAAAATAGAGAGGGAGGAAGGGGTTGAGGGTGAACTGGTAGAATGCATCGCAGATCTGTGTGACACCTAATCAATGTGGTGAAAGGGTCAAGACTTCATGGTTGAAATGTGATTCATAATGGACCTCATGTCTTTGAAAATCCATTACAGGGAAAATGAATGTGAACTTTGGTGAGGGCACAAAAGATACAAGCTACAAGTGGACATAATAGATTAAGGCCAAGTCCAAGTGTCACCTTTTCCATCAAGTCCTTTCTGACTGCATCAGCCTTCATTGCTCTTCCTCCTCAGCGAGCACATGCATTGTTGCTTTTAGTGCTACACAAGTGAACACTTGACCATTTTCTTCATATTACTCTTTTCCTTTCCTGCTTTTGAATACCTAATACTATTGGTTTAGGAGTGGCCATACCTTACTCCTTAACTTAGCCTGCAAGTCTTACAGACAGCAGCCATGTCCTCAGTAAGATAAAATGGTAGAATAATGTTAATGTAAGTGTATTAATTGCATAAGGTATAACTGTCATAATATTTACAGCACATAATCTGCATGTACACAAGTTTCTAAAATTTGCCCGAATGTTTGTGTTAAAATTTAAACCCAGATCTATAAAACTTTGCATCCCACGCTTATTTTGCCATAAGAAACACTGTAATTCTACTCAAGCTACCGGAGTTGTATCCTGATCTCATTCGTTTCTAGTTGTATAACTGTGGAAATTCACTTCCTTTTTATTAGCCTCCATTGCCTTGTCTGTATTGTGGATATAATAAGATCTCTCCAGGAAACCTCTTAATATACTTCAAGTTTCAATGAAATAGTAACGTATGTGAAGAAATGTCTCAATAAAAAATTATATAAATGAAAATGTGATATCTCAAAGCTTTTATACCTACACCCAACTCTAGTACCTAATACAATATTGGTACATAGGACTGCTCCACTATTTTTAAATTACTTTGATATAAACATGATGAAATGGGGAAAATAATATTCAGAAAGCAGGTTTGTAGAAGATTTAATCAATTCTAGTGGTGGTTTTCTTTTGTGTAATTTTAATTTCAAGTGTATGTCTCTGTGTGTGTTTATTTTGTGTTGAGCAAGTGGGATGGGATGGGTGGGAGAGGAAAAATTTGGTGTCCAGAAATAACCACATTAGCAAAGAGTGCACCCAAGAAACCAATTAGTTCTGCAAAATTCAGTTTTTAATACATCAGGGAACAAAAATCAACTAAAGTTATTGATTTGGTCAATTAAAGTGGGACTTGGGCCTCAGAAGATAATTACTAGAAACCAATAACCTTGGTTTAAAAAGAAATTGTGAAACTTTGCCTGACCCCTATTTCCCATGTACTCAGTCCATCACACAAGGCATAATAATTTAAATTTAATTTGCTAGATTTTGATGTTTATTTGAAATTGTAATTATGAGAGGTTGTTAAACTGGTAGTTCCCTTAAGACCACGCCTTCTGGTGTCCAGGCATTTATGTAATCTGCTCCCACATTAATTCCGGGCTTGGCCACATAGCTTGCTTTGATTCATAGGAAATTAACGAGTATGACAAAAATTGTGTAATTTCATTTATCAGGAAGGTGTTTCTTCCTGGGACACATTCACCAAGCTTTTAAGAATTTCAGGTGAGGGCCGGTGATATAGCTCAGCAGCATAAGCGCCTGCCTGGCAAGTGCGAGGTCCTGAGTTCGACTTCTGGCACCCGCATATTAAAAAAAAAAAATCTCAGGTGAGATTACCTGAAAGTCAGAAAAGACACAGTGACCTTGAAGGATTAAGGGCCAACTTGGTAATTTCAGTCCCGTTAAATCTCACCTAAATGATGTCAGTGAAACCTGTGGAGGAAGGCCTCACAAATTTGTGATAATTAGTCATTGCTTGAAGGTACCAGGCTTTGGGATGTTTCTGTTTCTCTTAATATCTAGAGAATTTTCTTCTTGATGCATATGTTGATTTGAAAACTGAGAAGTTTACGCTCACTAAATAGCAAGTACAACACTTATAATCCAGTCAAATTACACTAGCGCCTGCCTCTGATTCCCCCACACTGAAAATTCTAAGTGTTAGAAGAGTCACATGTTAGAGTTGCTACTTAGAAACATTTCATTAGCTAATAGGTATTAATAAACTTGTTATTTTAAAATAATTTTAGATATATATGCAGTAGCTATTGTAAGGATAGTATAGTGTTTCTATAGAGCCCACAGTCAATTTGCCTTCTAACTGCCATCTTTATATGTTCTTAATTGTGTAATTATTGATACCTTGTAGTTAGCCATAGTCCATGCTTTATTCCTTGCTTTCTTTATAACATCTTTTTTTCTTTCTATAGACTGTGATTATTTCTCAGATGTTTATTGTTTTTGATGTTGATTTTGAGGAGTACTGGTACAGCATTTTGTAGAATGTCACTTGGGTGAGTTTTGGTGATATATTTTTGGGAAGAAGCTCACAGTGACAAAATACCACTTTTAATGTATCATATCAAAGATATATACTATCAATTACATTAATGTTAATATTAATCTGACTTAAAATTGTGCTTTTTAACTTTCTATGCCATAAAGTTACTTGTATTCCCTCTTTTCCTTCCTCCTTTGTTCTTTAGAATTACGTCATTATAAACTGCCACTATCAGAAGAATGGGGAGCAATGTTCCACCTCTCAGCCAGTGATGAACAATCTACCAAAATTACATGGACGTCTGCCGGGAAGATTTGTCCATTCCATCTCATTTGTTACTTACACAGGCATTAATTTATTTAAGTCAGTGTCATAAATTTGTTTAATGTAGAAGTTGCCAAGGGATCCATTTTTAGCCCTGGCATAATTGGTTTGAAATCCAGTCATATCCCATCATCTTTATTTAGCCTACCTTAAACTTCCCCTCCCTGTGTGTGTGTTTGTGATATAGACCACTTATTCTTCATTACAATAACCTCAACCTCCACAATCTCACAACTGCTGACAATAATATAACTTAATGGTCAACATCAGAGTTTCCCTTTGGCACAGGATTTTTTTAAGCTAGCTAACTCCAAAGTTGCTCAGGAAAGTATAAGAGAGAGAACCCATGGATCTTAATGCAAATGTATTTCTGCAGGGTTTTTTTTTTCTCTTTTTTGCTTCCCACATGCTGGTAGAGAATCCCGTTGCCTCTAGGCTTGCTGTTAGGGAACCAAAATACTTCCGTTTGTCCTGTGTTTCATTGTGCTGCCTTTGAGTTTGTCCTAACTGATAAAAATGAACCTAAATTTCTACTAAATTCTAGGACTGTCCCAGAGAAGGAATATTTTGGTTTATGCCCATTCTCAAGATAGAGATCTCAAGACCAAAGGAGAAAGAAATCACAGTAATTCAGTATAGTACTGACATATTTATTTAAATATCAGTATAGATATTTTATATTTTAGGTTAAATTATTTAAAGTCATTTTATTTTGTGTGTGGTGGCACTTTTAAAATATCTCTTTATTTATTTATTTATTTATTTTTGAGACAGAATCTCACTAAGTCACTATATTTCAGGCTGAGCTTGAATTTGACCTCCACTTGCCTCAGCCACTTACAGTTCTGGGGTTACAAGTATGTGCCACCACAACTGTCATTTGCTTAAAGCGTTGTGATTTGTTAATATATCTTTCAGTTGTCCTTTATATCCATTTGGCATATTCCCATCAGTATCTTTTGATTTGTTTTACCTCTTTCTTAACTTTTTGCACTAGAAGATGCTTCAGACTAATCTTGAATGTTTCTGTAAAAGTTATTTTTTCTAAGGACCCTGGGTTTCTTTGGTTGGAGAGTCATATTAGAAACCAAGAATAATATTAGAGTTATATTAGAAACCAAGATCTGTATCCTGTGTATGCTCATTGCTACTGGAGTGTCATTGCTTTATAGCTTAGCTGGTACAGCAAGTAAGTGCATGTGTGTGTTCTAATGCATATACTTATGAGCATCTATATATTTTTATATATAATTGTTGCATATACAATTGTTTGCATATATAATTGTTTGCAAACTAGAAATGAGTTTGTACTGATGCCTCATAATTTGTTTAACATTCTATCCTTCCTCCTTGCTTATCTATATCTTCTATTCCCAAAAATGCGATACAGTAATTTGCTTCAACATTTTTCATCCATTTACTTAATTGTTCGGTTATAGTATACATATATAACACTTTCAGAATTGTTAGCATGTTATACTCGTTGGAGAGGAAATAAACTTTATGGATGAAAATGCAGTGGTTTGTATAATTCCATTCACTTTTATCCTATAGATGCCACATCAAAGTGACTTAAGTCAGCAACTAATTATATTACCACCTTCAGTGCCATTGCCACATATTTGTAATGTGTTTAGATTGTTTCATTTCAATATATGATCACCTGAACTATATAAAATGTATGCTCCATGCAGGCATTAAGCTTTATGTGGTAGTAAACATTATAGCTTTATCACCCTACAGAAAACTATTGTGCAATAATCAACCATAAATACCCTAAACCTGTGCCAAATACATATTAATACTTGGTTTGTTTGCTATCTATATAATTTTGCCTTTTCTGGAAAGCCATAAAATATTCAGTTATATCACTCCATGTTTTTTGTTGTTGTTGTTATTTGTTTGCTCATTTTTTGTGTCACTAAATAATAATTTGACTTGCTTTGTAAGCAATCACCAATCTAAGTGGTTTTACTATTTTGCATTTCCACCAGCAATAAATGAGTTCCTTTATCTCATCCTCGTCAGTATTTGATAGTATTCTGGAGATGAACAATTATTTTAGGTGTGTGTATGTGTTGTCTCATTGTTACTTCAATTTCCTTGTGATAAATGATCTAGAGAATCTGCATATGTCTTTCATGTAGTGTTTGGATCTCTTGCCACTTGTAGTTGGTCTGTTACGTTTTTCACTGAGTTTTAAGAATAAGTTTATTTAAGAGTTTTTAAGTTTTTGTATATTTTGGATAGAAGCTATTGAGGAAACAGTTTTGCAAATATTATCTCTCAGTCTTTTTATTATTTTTGTATCTTTCACAGAATAATTTTTAATTTCAGTCATATCCAAATTACTAATTTTCTGCATGTATCATGCTATTGGCATTTTATTTAAAAGCTCATCAACAAGTGCAAACTGTATAGATTTTCTCCTAGGTTCAAGGATTTTTGTAGCTTTGTACTGTACATTTAATTTCTATATTCTACTTTGCAGTAAGTTTCTGTAAAGTGTAAAGTCTCTGTGTATGGTTATTTTGTTGCCTATGGATTTTCACATTTTCCAGCATCATTTGTAAACAGCCCAATTCTTTTCCTTTTGATTTTTCTTAGTGACTTTGTCAAAGATGAGTTGACCATATTTCTATAAATCAATTTCTAAGCTCTTAATTCTGCATCAGCTTACCCCTTTCTACTTGTTTTTGTCTCCTAACTTTGAGCTTCCATAAATTCTTCTCTCTATAGAAGTAAATTCTTCCAACTGTAATCCAGGATAGTAATGGACCCCCTGTTAATGTGGTGTGAAGATGACCAGAAGTGGGAACACTCTAATATCTTCCAGTTATATCTGATTTTGATCTGGCCCATGTCTCTGGCCTTAATCTTCTTGTTTCTTCTTACGTAACTCCCACCCTTCCATCTTTTCAGAGAGAAAGGCTGGAGGGAATGGGCAGATGGAGAGCCTTTGCCCATGGTGCAATGACAAAGTACTGGCAAAATCTGACTCTGAAGAGTAAATCTGCTCTGAAAAATAATATGTGAATGTTGTAGAATATTTACTCTTCTTTCTCTAACATAGCTGAAGGTAACAAAGAAATGGGGCAGCCATTTGGAAACAGGCGAATATTTTTAAAAAATTAAACTAAGTGATCATTTTTTCTGTCTCTTCATTGATAAAAAAAGTTGTCACAGGAAATTTTCTGAAATTCATAGACTAATTGTTAAAAAAATAGAACTTTCAGGCTCATAATTTTTTTATTTTAGAGAAAAAACAATAAAAATGATACAAAATTTCAAAACAAGTTAAAAGGAGATTAACAATGGTTAATACATTGTGTATTGTTATCTTCAAAGCAGTTGCTCAGATTATAAGATATAGGCAGGAAAACTTGATTAAATAATATAAGCACAGTCTCATAATTTAAGACTCCTACTAAATACCATATCTTCTACTCTTGCCTAAAACACACTGCCACAACATACTGACCGATAATCATAAAATTGTCCAGAATGAAAAGCAAGGATAAATAACTATTTCAGCTTACAGTAGCTCTTTAGTTAGTTGGTGACTATGACAAATTATTATTGTTGATTATATTTCTGAGTACACTGTTTAAAATACTTTGCTTTTTGTTTGTTTTGTTTTGTGATAGGGTCTTGCTATGTAGTTCAGGCTGGCTTTGAACTCACTTATGTAGTCCTGGCTGGCCTTGAAGTCACAGAATCCTCCCGCCTCAGCCTCCCAAGCGCTGGGATTGCAGGTGTGCACCACCATGCCTGGAAAATACTTTGTTTTTAAAAGATTGACAACTTTATTATAGTAGAGAAACTTCTACAAACATTTGCATTGTAAATAGAAGATCTTTTTTTTTTTCACATATCTGAAGCTGGAGAATTTCTAGCATTTGATATTTACTTAGGCTGTGTTAATATGTATGTAGACAAATTCAGAAACTATTTAAATGCATTTATTTATATTAAATTATTTATTGTGGGTGGATGTGGGGGCTGAGGAATATGTGAAGTATTAGTTCTTAAATATCTAAACTTTTATACTCAACATACTCTTTAGATAAAGAATAAATTATACAGATTTATTATATATACATGTATAAATTGTATGTGTATACACACATAGCCTATATAAATTACTTGGCCTAAATCATAATCTCAAAACCATCATTAAATTCAGTTTGATTTAAAGGACAAATCCTGCTAAATTATTAGTGATAGGTACCAATGATGCCTATTTGACTGATTTTTGGATCTTTATCTCTTGCTTTTGGCACAGTGTAGAAAAAGCTGAATTTAAGTGCATTCTGATCAATGTAAATGCAATTGCTTTTTATTCTATCTGGTATATTAGCTCAGATTGTTTTTCTAAAAAAAAAAAAATTAAAGTGACACCTCTGCCTTGCTTTAGAAAATTATGGGTGCCAACATTAATTTCCCCATCATCATGTTGCCCAGGTTAGTGTCTTTAAAAGGTTGATGTATTCCCTTTACGAAACCTAACCTCCTTCAAAAGTTAATTGTATGGAAAAACTTGGTGAGAAGGGTAACCATTAAGAAAGAAAATATTTTATGTTCTCATCAAAATTAATTTCAAGTTGGAGTGTAATATTGTAGCACTGGGCTGTGATGATAAATGTTGCTCTTGTATCTTTTGAAATATTCTTCCCAGTTCTGTTACCAGAAATCTGAACGGTTCAGAAATCTGCTCCCTACAGGAAGTGCTGGCAGAAGTCTATGAGGCCTGACAATTAGCACAAAGTGATGTGGATTTGCAAATTGTTCAAATCAATTAGACCTAGATAATTAAAATTTCTTTCATCATGAACACACTGGAGAATTGACTTTATTCCTTGATTTTTTTTTTTTTTAGTTGAAGTTGAAATTGCCAAGGGAAAAAAAAACATGTTATTAAGACCTGGTACATTTTTTAGAATACTGTAATCTTAGATAAGTTAATGAAAGAAAAAGATCCAAATTTTTTCAACTTTTACTTTTAAACTTAAACAATCCTTATGTGTTAAGGCAACTAGGTACTTACTTTACAGCCTGAGAATAGGCTCTCAAAAGAACTGCATAAGAGCTAGTAGAAAAGATACTTTACATTCTTTGTTAATGATTTTGCTTCTGTTTGTTTTATAGAGAAATGTGTTGAATTAATAAACTTATAATTTGATATGATTCTTAAATATTTCCAAGAGCTGAATGACTATTCAACCACAAGTAAATTGGTCAAGGTGACAGTTGTATTCTATTTATTTTTCCATATCATGGTTTAATAAAATAATCTTTTAAAATACTTGTTGTTTTAATGAAATTTGATTAGCTATTTATATGAGAAATAGCACTAAAGTAATTATGTTTTAAGTTAAACCAGTGAGGGCTGTACAAGAACCTGGTTGTCATCTTGAGTGCTCTGAATGGAGTTGAAATAGAAAATAAATCCATTTTTGCACTAGGTGTGCAAAAATTCAAAGCAAAGGAAACTGATTGCAAACATAGGAAAGTGCCTCAGGCAGTACAAATAATGTTGAAAAGAAAAATCAGTTCTCATGCCTTGAATATTAGAAGACAGTACATAGAAGATTGTGCCTAGAGAATTTGACATTGCTTATCTATTCAACAAATATTAAATACTTCTTTCCAGATATTGAGAACACAGTGGTAAATAAAGACAGACTCTGCATTCATTAATTCTACCTGGGAAGGAATGTAGTTAATAAATAAACAAAAAATGTGCTAAGTGAGAGTATATTCTGAGAAAATAGTTTGGGTTAGAAAATAATATAGTCTATATATATATTTTTTTTTTGGGGGGGTACCGGGGGTCGACCTCAGGGCCTCGTGCACCAGCAGGCACCCATGCCGCTGAGCGATATCACCGGCCCTTTTTTCATATGTGGGTACCGGAAGTCGAACTCAAGACCCAGCGCTTGCCAGGCAGCGCTGATGCCACTGAGCTATTTCACCAGCCCCTAGTCTATATTAAGAAGTTGTGGGGAAATATTTCTCCAGTAAGCTAAGTGAATAATAAATCTATGCAATAATGCAATAATGCATAATGGAATCTATGGAAGTTCTGGGGGAGTAGGATTCCAGAAAAGAAGAATTTTGGAAACAGTAGGTCTAGAGCAAAGGGGTATTTGGTGTGTTTTCAAAAACAAATGCCTGTGTGAAATGCATACTGGATAGAGAGATAGGATATGAGATAAGAGGAGCAGCCAGGGCTAGGATATAGTGGATATGGTGATAATTCGTAGTTTTGAAGTAAATGGAAAAATTGTGTTGACTTTACTAAGTAAATAAATTAAGGATATGAGATCAAGATGTCTAGAATATCTCCAAAGTTTAATGATGGTGGAGTTATCTATTGAGCGAGAAAATACTCAGAATAAAGAAACTGGGCCGGTGAGATGGCTCAGCGGCATAAGCGCCTGCCAGGCAAGCGCGAGGGCCCGAGTTCCACTCCCGGAACCCATATACGAAAAAAGAGCTGGTGATATCACTCAGCAGCACGGACCCCTGCTGGCACACGAGGTGCTGAGGTCGACCCCCGGTACCCACAAAAAAAAAAAAAAAAAAGAAAAAAAAGGAAACTATGAGTTGGACTAGGATTTAAACTTTGCTTTGTTGGCCTTGAGAGAACTGCTATGCTTTCACATGGAATTAGGGCCTTGATGGATTTATTTGGCATTTGAATAAAGATGATGTTTAAAGACAAGGTTCCGGATGGGCTCATCAGGAGATAAGTATGAAAGTTGCAAGGAATGAATTTCGAGGCCCTTTACATATACACACTGGAAGACAAGGAACATACAGAAAATAAATTAAATCAACGGGAAGGTGGTGACTAGAAAAAAGGAAAAAATATTTCATGAAAAATGGGGTGAGGAGTTGGGTCAAATGCTGCTAAGTAATTTGAGTAAATAGAGGCAGAAAATTACCACCAGTTTTAGTAACAGGTGTTATGGGAGTCCTAAAAAATTAATCACAGTTTTAATAAAGTTAAGGAAACATTGATTGATTACAGTAAATTAAAGAAAGAAATAGGAGAGAGGTAAGTGAAAACAGCAAAGGTAAGCATTCCTTCAATGCATGTTCCTACAAAGAGGGGCAAAGAAACCAAATAATTTCTCTGAGTAGTACTTCGAAGTCCAAATGGTGTATGGGTCTTGAGGATGAAGGCTATGGCAGCCCTTTGGAAAGATGACAATAAGGCAGCTGAGAGGGACGTGCCCACTATGTGCGTGTGACGTGAGCTCACTGTAGGAGTCACGTCTTTGAGATGACAGAATTCAGTGTGTATGTAGAGAGGTTTCCCTGAGAGAGCCTTGCAGATAAGTGACTACTCAACAGAAGGGAAGCCAGGGGAAGGCATGGATCCGGCAAAGTGGTAGATGTGGCTTGCAGAGTACGTGGAAGTCATTTCGGGGTTACTGCTGCTGCTTTTTCGTGACATGTGTGGTGTGTCGGTGAAGAGTTAATAGTTGGGAAGTAGCTCGAATTGAGAAGAAATTGTTTCTGATACAGAAATAAACTGGCTAGGAAAACAGAGTAGGGTTGTTGTGCAGCAATAAGAGCTCATCTGAGTCTAACAATTAAAAACTTCAAGCGATGAGTGCCTTGGACATCTATTTTTTTCTATTTATGTTTTGTTGAGGTGTTTCTGGTTTTGGTGTTGAGCAGATAGAAAGATTTTCATTTTGTCTATGTGGATCCAACCTATTTAAAGTTAAAGAATTAAAGGTAAGTGTGTTTGGGGTTACAGACAAGTGGAATATAAGAGGAGTTTTAAGTACCCTGGTGAAGATCATTGAAATCATGAAGCCACTCATATGAACATTAATATTGTTTGTTTCCTAGGGAGCTGACAGAAAAATTCTATGGAAGGAAACTAAATAATCATGGTAAAATATCCTATAAAACAAAAGGAAATGACCTAGTGTTCAATAATATTAACAAGAAAGATACTAAAATCATTTAGACAGCAGATATTGACCTTAAAAGTAGGCGCACCATTAGAATATGGCACTAAGGGCCGGTGAGACGGCTCAGCGGCTTAAGCGCCTGCCTTGCAAGCGCGAAGGCCCGAGTTCGACTCCCGGATCCCACATACGAAAAAGGGGCCGGTGATATCGCTCAGCGGCACGGGTGCCTGTTGGCGCGCGAGGTCCTGAGGTCGTCCCCCCGGTACCCACAAAAAAAAAAAAAAAAAAAAAAAAAAAAAAAAAAAAGAATATGGCACTAAAACATTTTTCTGATCTTAGTAGTGGTATGAATATTTATATATTCTTTCTCCCTGTCATATCAGGATATTTTGGGGGAAAATATTTCAATTTATTGTATCATCTAGAAGAAGATTTAGTGACTAGGAAAAGTATATGACAATACCAGAGTATAATTAAATTACTTCTGAAAAGCAATTTTAAATGTTATTATAGAGAATAGCAGAAATTAAACTGAGAACCTCTTTTTACCCACTGGGCAAAATGGTCTCATCAAGTAGTTAAGTAGACAGGAAAGTAAGTGGGAACGTTCACCTTTGAGAACAATTTTGTATGAGTTAATATAATTAAATATGAGAATCCACTGAAATCCATCAATCCTACCTCAGTCTGGGTTGCTGAAAACTCTCATATTTGTGCAAAACAGGCAATAAATATTCTGAATCTTTAGGATTACTAAAATATGAAAAGACTTCAAAATCAATTTTAATGGCCTGAATAAATATTATAGTAGTATAGGTAAAAGCAGTAAAGTGAATGAATACTACATAATAAATCTCTGAAATCTCATGTTAATTAAGACATCAGTTGCAGGAAGGAATAAACAAATACTACTGACCTAGGTAAGTCATGGAAGGGTGTAAAACTATATTTAATCTTGAATTTTTTTAAGTAGATGCACATATGTAGTGGTAATATAACTGCTGAATGGAAAGGATGCAAAGGAACTTCAAAAGGATAATTTTTTTTCCTGATTAGAAGAGGATGAATATAAGAATGGAGCATGGCTCAAAGCTTCAATACTATCTCTTAAAATGCTTTTTATTTACGTGTATGAGGGGAAATACGAAGAGAAAATACAAGATAAACAGAGGAAATGGGTTGTAGTGGTCAAGGTTTCTTTAATACGTGAGGTAAGCTACTTCATAAAGGAGAGGTTTCTCTGACTCACCAGTCAGGGTGCAGTTCTGGGAGCCTCTCCTGGTAGTGGCTGTGTGGCTGTCAGGGTTGCTGCACTATGGAGCGTCACCTGGCAGGAGACATGCAGTGGGTGAATGCTGTTTGCTCTCTCTTCAGCTTCCAGTGACCCATGCACAGCCATGTTTATACCAGCACAACTCATAATGTAAATCTTGGAAGCAGCCTATATGTTCATGAACGGATGAATGGATAAAGAAATGTGATATTTATTTATAATGGTTTACTACTGTGCTGTAAAGAAGGATAAACTTGACTTATTTTTGTGAAATGGATGCATCTTGAGACCATAATGTTAAGAGAGATAAATGAGACACACAAGCTTAAACATCACATGGTTTCTCTTAAATGAGAAACCCAAATGATAAATGTAAATCAAAATAAAAGACAGGTGGTAGAAAACTGGGAGATAGACCTTTTGAAAATGGAGAAGGGACCAAGATATGGAGGGAGGCAGGAGGAGGGGAGGGGAAAGGGATGCAAAAAGAATTGAGATGTGTTATGTACATATTCCAACTCCCCACAAGAATTGTAATCATGATGTACTATAAACAGGTACTAATAAAAAATAAAAATTGAAAAAGTCACTAGGGTTTAGTTGTGGTTGTGCCAGTCTAATGAATTTACCTCATTGTGTTCACTTTCCTAAGGTCCCTCCTCTGAACACCATAGTTAGATTAAGTTTCCCTTTTGC
Source organism: Erethizon dorsatum (assembly GCA_028451465.1). Lineage (NCBI taxonomy): Eukaryota > Metazoa > Chordata > Mammalia > Rodentia > Erethizontidae > Erethizon > Erethizon dorsatum. Next base: position 17,923,785 of record CM051824.1, read on the forward strand.
TTATTCTTCATAAGTAGGAATACATTTCAACTCATGAAGCCACAAGAACACTCAAGCCAATCAAACTACAGGAGGGCTGGATGCAGGAAGAAAGAATAAGTGGCTGGAGAAGCGGTCTGAAATATGCTACACCGTATTTGGGAAAGAGGCCTCACCTAGGGTCATTTGAGCAACTGAAGAGTTGTCCTGCTTGGACGGGCTGCACCAGAAGTCTTGCATGCTTGGCATTAATTGCGCATTTTCCCTAGTTCAGTGCCATTTTCCCTGTGCCAAAACACATTGAAAATATTCACTTTATTCTGAAATGTTTTACGTTTGTGTAAATTTTGAGGCACCTGGCTAGCTCAGTCAGTAGAGCATGAGACTCTCAATTTTGTCTAAATTTAAGAAATATTTCACTTGAAAAAGTTCTGATTTTCTCATTAAAGGAAAAGAAAATGTAGCCCAGAAGTAAGGAATTTAATGTTTTGTAGTTACATAAGTTACATAAGTTACATAAAGAAAGAAAGACAAAAAGAAACATTTCCCTATATGCTTATAACATCACAAGATTTTCTGCATAAGACAAGTACAGCATCCAGAGACGGCAGCTTCTTAATTAACTACCATGGGAATGTTTAGGTGTGAAATTAGTCACCAGAGGGAGCCCATATTATTCCTCAAAAGCAATAGCAAAAGACTGAGGACAAATGAAAATACACATAAAGATTGGGTCAGAAAAGTTCACGGAGAGTACAAAGTGTGCTTTTACTATTTTTTGAATTACTGTTTCCTCTCAATTTCAAGATTCGAATGAACTAACTTTGATAGATGCAAAGGCCTTTCATAGCGAAGGCGTGGAAGAAAACAAAATTCATTTTTTCCCAGTGGCTATTTATCCACTGACCTTCACATTTACTTAACATGAAGACTATATTTGTACATGCTGATTCAATTTTTACAAGAATAAGACATTTTATTAGCCTCCTAGGCAGGTTAACTGTGATAGTTGCTAAACAATTCAAGTGTCAATAATCTGCTCAATTCTCAAAATGAATCAATATTGGCCATGTAATTAACAATAGAAACTGTCTACACAATTGGGTCTTTTAATCAAGTATGGAAGAAAGCAGAAATTGAAAACAGAAGACATCCGTTTGAAGTACTTGCTATTGTGAATGTCTGTAATTTTAGGACCCTATACAGTGGTTATATGGAATCTATAAATGGTTATTTATAGAGTTATTTCAAATTGGCTGAACAATGAAGGAATTATTAAAGCAAAATGCAGGCTAAAATCTCAACCATACATATCAGAATTATAAAATTGAAGCACTTGTACATTTGAAAGGACCTCAATGGAAAAAATATCATGTGCAATGTGCCCTGTGGTCTCTATTGTCTTTGCTTACACTGATGCTAAGCTCAATGAGAAGCAAAACCAAGCATTATTCAGTTTTTGCGTGTTAAACTCATGCTTCTACCACCCAGAATGATGGGAGATCGATCAGGACTTGTATCTCTGCATACCCTGTAATGAGAACTTGAACAGACTGGCCTGCCTTTACATTTTGCATGGTGTTCAAACTGTCCTAAAGCACTCAGGCAAAAAAACGAGCCAGAGCTGTCACTGCTGTGCAAGGCTTCGATTCTTGAATCCAGGTGTTAATTTATGACTCTATTGCTACCTACCATTTTTTAAACTTGTACATATTCATCTTACTGCACGTTCCTTCCATTACCATCTCTGATTGGAATAACTCTGTAGCTAAATTACAGGTTATACATTTGACCCATTTCCGAATTTGTATGTGTAGCACAATCGTTGCTGAATTCCTGTAGTGAAGAGAAAGCTTCTAGATTCTGGCTGCACTATCTTCTACTTTATAACCTTGGATAATTTAACCTTTATCTTTGTTTTATCAATTTTTTTACCTGGTTTACTCATAGTTCTCACTTGTAGAACTATTGAGAATATTAGATGAACAATTAACTTCTAAACAATATTTTCAGGAACACAGTAAGTTGCCGGTAAATGGTATTTATTGTTGCTGATGATCTCCTTATTATTGCCACTGGCTGGGGATATAGTCAATAAATACCTATTACGACTATTTCATAATCTGTATAATTCACTCTCCTCAAATTGAAACAAGCTTGCTTTGGTTTTGACTTCATTCACTTTTCTTGGATTCAACTTTACACTTTCAGTATAAATGAAATATTCTCATTTCAAATAGGATCTTTTCTCTACTTATTTAAATATTTTTTTAAACTTGACCTCTTCCCCTAAATATTTTGTAAGTTACACCTCTGGAAGGAAATACCTATGTCCATATCCATACATTTGCTGTAACCTCAAGCATTTGACGTCATGTATGGGGAAATGCTGTCATAGGAGTTCCATAGGCAGGGCTGAGAAAAACACGGGACTCGACCTCAGTCTGATAAACACGGATATGATAACCTTCCAACCGTGGCTGTGGAGAAGGCGGGAATCTTGGTCCGGGCTGTGGGGATCTGATACGCAATAGGAAGCAATGAACAGATGGTGAAAAACTGAAAAATTCAGAGCCATGTCACTTCTACTTGGCTACTACAAGTGTTTTGTCTCTTAAAGAAATTGGTTTAGAGTGAGAATTTGGGACAATAAAAATAATGAGGATGGGTTTCTTAAATGCATAGCAATAGAGTAAATATAATTTTAGAAATAATGAAATTATGTTTCTCATAAGTGTTACCCAAATAATATTTGCCTGATTTGCAGTTTTCTTCAACAGAAATATCACTTGATATATAAAACTATGTTTTTCCAGTCTTACAACAAATTAAAATAATTACCAATACTACCAATACTTATTAGCAAATTATGGATGCTCCCTAATATTTATTTCATACAGTAGCCTTTTTTGTATTCATTTGTTCTGAAGAATGATAACAACACACACGCTGTTCTCCTTACTGTAGCAGTGTCAGATGGTACCAGTGCTCATGCAAGTGAACCAGTCAGAGTGACCTTAACCAGTGGAGTAAGATAATAATTGCTCATGAACTTCTAAAATATCTGCTAAAACATTTAAAACTCACTGTCAGTTATATATAGAAAAATTATAATATAGCAAAAGTATGTTTATTTAATATACTGCAATTTAAAACGAGAAGAAATAATAATAATAAAATTAATTATTAAATCTTTGACCAAGAATAAGGAAGAACAGTGGTGTCACTATTTCCACAGTGAGATGCTGCTTCTTAACTGTATCGATTCAAATTTCACTTACAATATTTTCATTCCTCTCCTCTCTGTCACACTTTCATTTGTGTTGGCCCATTCTCTGTTTTGGTTGGGAAGTTCTTATACAATGGCATATGAGTTTATAACTGGGAAACAAGAAGACAATTCAACTCCATGATTTTCTGTCTTTGTACGGATTAAGTGACAGATGTACCAGTTTTAAAGGAAATGAAGTGATTTGTCTGTGGACATGGTGTTTATCAACTTTTAATGCTCAAGTCCCAGGGTGTGGTAGATATAAAACTCCAAAACCACCTGCACTGACTTCCTCTGTGGCCTCACCTGATCTATATCCTGTGACACCCTGCAAGGACCACTGGTGATAGAGCAGTAGCCAGTAGTCTTCTGCTTCACACCCTTTGCCACCTTTGATCAAAGATGCTGTGACCTGGAGTGCCGCTGCCCTGTCCTTCCACTGCCCTCCACTCACCCCCATCCCTCAGCCAAATCTTTGTCATTTTCCAAATGACAAATGACAAATGACAAATTTTTAATCTTTGTGGACTAAAGACCTAGCATAGACATTTTACTTCCCTGTGTTCACTTCCGTTTATTATAATTTGACAAATGAAAATTGAACTATTGTGGTAGAGGACCAGTTTGGTTGAAGGGTGTTAATTAAAATTTGTGCATGTTTTGAACAAGACTTGCCCATATGTACACAGGGCCTTAATTTTGTTGGCCATTTCCCTGCCACCCCTCTTGGCCCAGGCAAGTCCCCACGTGAAGATTTCACTGGCCATAAAATATTCATATACATCTACTTGAGACTGATAATTATTACCTATGGTCAAGAGTCTCTCAATATAATAATTGCTACAATGGAGTTAGGAATGTTTAAATGAGGCAGAAACAAAAATGTCTGTCCAGAATGTGGTTAATATTTTGACACTTTCTTTTTTATTTTTTAATGAGAAAATTTGCTTGTTATTAAATTCTAAGACTCCAAACTAATGATATTTGTATGTTTTAGCAAATCAGGATAATCTACTACAGCCTTTGGGAAGAAATGACTTCTCATTTATATTAACATCCAGTACACTACTGGCAAGACAATCTATTCGATTTCACAAGGTGAAGCTACTGTGAGGGTTGCAACGGTTTTACTCTTTCTTAGGGAGTGAAAATCGATAACCTCCTCCTCCAACTTGAGCCCCGGCTTCCTGTATCATACTCCTTGCTGTTGATGTCTTGCAGCTGGCCTTGAAGTTGAGCCCTCTTTTCCTATACCTCTCCTGCAAGAATCCAAACTCTTCGAAATACCTCTTTTCCCATGTTAGGCCTATTAGGTATTTCTCATTTTTTTATACCTGAATAGATCCTTTTGAATACATGAAAACGAATGATCCTAATGTGTCTGGAACCCTTTTTGTGTAAGCAAATTAATCATTGTTGGAAAAGCTAAATTCCTTTTTCAGACAACAATAACAAAATACTTCTTTCTTTTTTTTATTTGCTCTCTTTTTTTTTTTTTTTTTTTTTTTTTTTGAGACAGGGTCTCACTATGTCATTCAGGCTGACCTTGAACTCACTATGTAGCCCAGGCTGGCCTTGAACTTGTGGTAATCCTCCAGCCTCAGAGCCTCCGAAGTGCTGGGATTACAGGCGTGTGCCACCAAGCTGGCCTAAAAACACCTCTTTCATAAAGATCTTTTATCCTTTAATTGAAAACCTATTTGTTTCTTCACTGCTTGGTTCCTGGGAAGAGATATTTCTCAACTTCATGTTCTGTTTGGGTGTGAGGTGCACGTGGACAGGTAGAACTTAATGGATCTTCAACTAGCATAGTTCCCCAATCCTCTTAATTCCAGGCATTCTGTTTGCCTTGGCTTTTTTGTTTTATCACACTTTTTGTATTACAACAAAAGGTTAATATTTCCTGAGTATCTTCTGTGGATGCTTCTCTCAATGCCATGTATTAAGAAATTGTTATGATAAGCACAAAAATTATGTCGAATGTTTCCATCTCCCAGAAGGATTATATATATTTCATATTTAGTTTCAGATGGTGTCTAAGGGATTTAAATATATCATTTACCTATTAAAAAGAAAGGATCATAAATATTTTCACTATGCTAGTTAAAGTTGACTACAGGAACACAATTGTCAGTGCCGAAAGAAGTGCTATAATTTATATACTTAGATTTTTTGAGGATTTCATATGCCACTTAGATCAAATTGTCCTACTCATATTAAATTCTTCATTGAAATTCTTTTACTTATGGAAAGGAAAATGAAAATATATACTATAAACTTGGAGAAAAATAAAACCTCCATCTTTGAAAATAAAGTCGTAAATATGAGTTCATGACTTCATTTACAAGATGTGAAAAATAATCATTATGCCATTAAATATACTAATATTTAAAAGGCCTACTTTTTACCTGATTGTGTGCTAAAAACCTTTGGGCATAATGATGAATAAACACAAATTTCAAGAAAATTACATGTTATGGAAAAAGGGTATATTTCAACAACTGTTTGAAATGCTCATGATTGAGAAGGAGTGATTGGAGGTATTTATTTGCTGTATGTCTGGTCATGATAATTGGACTTATACCTGTGAGGGTCATGTCAAACAGTGCATGTGTACAGAGTTTGGAAAATGACAAAGATTTGGCTGAGGGATGGGGGTGAGTGGAGGGCAGTGGAAGGACAGGGCAGCAGCACTCCAGGTCACAGCATCTTTGATCAAAGGTGGCAAAGGGTACGAAGCAGAAGACTACTGGCTACCGCTCTATCACCAGTGGTCCTTGCAGGGTGTCACAGGATATAGATCAGGTGAGGCCACAGAGGAAGTCAGTGCAGGTGGTTTTGGAGTTTTATATCTACCACACCCTGGGACTTGAATAGATCTTGCATAGAGGAGAAAGAATCTGTGAAGGAAGGCAAGGATTCACAGAACAGAGCACAGCAAATCATAGTATAAAGACATCAAAGAGTAGATGCATTTCAGCTACCTAATCCAGTGAGGAGGATTCTTCTTTCATGTTATTAGCGGAAGCTTCTCCTTTCTTCTTTCTCCTTGTCCCTCGTGTTTTTAAATCAATTTCCTTTTGTTTTGTGGTTTTACTACTTTATATAGTGAACAAAATACTTCATGAAAATAGAAGCAATCAAGCATAATGAATACATTCTGTATGTTCACCTCTTCATATTTATATACATCCACCTATTCAAGTTTTACTATTTCATGAATGGTTTATTTTACATATGCTCAGTTTTAAACAAAATGGTTTCATGATTATTTTCTATTCACAAAACTTAACATATTTTTCCTTCTCTAAATAATTTTTAAGACATCATTTGTAAGTCCATGTTCTAATAAATCATGCTATTACATTTGAAATTGTAAAAGAACATAAAGAACATAGTTCACTACCACAAACCTCATTGTCCAAACTGGTGCACACTCTATATGGTATGAATTTTGGATTAAAAAAACTCTTGATTATTTGCTCTATTTGTATGTGCAGATAGATAGACCATCCACTTCCTTTTCAGTTGATTTTTATATTACGTTAATAAATTATATTTTTATAGTTAGGTTCTTCTAATCTTTGTGTTTCTTATTTTGTCACTATGAAAATGCTTTGCATCATATTTGTGCACACAATTTGACTTTTTATTTATATCTGAAGGATACTCCATGTAAATGACTCGTTGAGTTATAAAGTATTTAAGCATTTCAGATTTTCATATATATCACCAGTTCTCCATATATTTTATATTACACTTCTGCCAACAGCAAATGAGTGACTGTTTCTCTACACTCGCATTTATGGAACATATTATCATTTTTTCTTTTTTAGTTAATGTGATAATTTAATAAATGCAGAATCCTATTGTAAAGATCACCTTCTTTTAATTATCTGACAGTCTTGCATGTATACAAATGAGTTATTGTTATTCTCTGCACTATAGTTTACACATTTTTAGAGTTGTATATATAATCAACACTGGCAACATTGTTTTCTCTCAGAAGTTATTTCTATTAGTATTTTTGAAAAGTCAGTGGTAATTTTTGAAATTTATGAATGGCCTCTTTTACAACTGAAAATCTACAAATCTTCTATTTATTGGAATTTGCACTTGGTATCATGGTCAACAGTTTTTTAAACATTTTGCTTATGCTAGTCGACATTTCACAAACTTTCATATTCTATCTCTCCTCAAACCCCACTTGGAAAGATGATGAATGAAGTAAAAAGAAAACAGGAAAGGAAATAAGCCCTTCATTAATTTCTAGATGACTGAAATCAGATTCACAAGGATAACCAACTTGACATGGGGAGGACGCGGCACACTCACATGCTCGGAAATGAAATAAACTGAAGATTTGAGGTCATAGAAGATTGGGCTTCTCAGACCTGTTCAACCTTGCCCCGAATATGAATATATTTTTAGCTTTACCTCAAAACTTCAGGCAGGAGGAAAAGGAAGATCATTCCCAGAGGAGTGCGAGTTGCAAGGACTCTAAACACAGGAGCCTCAGCCCAGTTACTGACAGGTGAATTCAGATCCCTGAGAACGAAGTGGTTGGTGCATGAGAACCTGATCGCTTGGAGCTCCCAGACCGCTTCCCCTCGTCCTTCTAAGATCTCAGGCAACCGAGTAGAACCCTCAGACGGAAGATCGGGGAATTCTCCTGCAGAAAATTTAATTGTTCTAGAAAAAGACCTTTAGATATTACTTAGTGAAAAACTCTCTTCAACACCTTTACATGATGTCAATAGTCACATTTGTCTTTTCCAGAAGATTTTCAATATATCACCTGGAAGCTATACAAATTATAACTATATTGTGACTGTGAAGATGGGAAGGGGGTTATGGTAATAAGAAAAGTAATCAGAGATCAATCTCTTCTATTAAAGAAACCAAGTAGGTAAAGATTTGTATGGGACAATACAAAAGATCGTGATACAGGGATAATATTTAAAAATAAGTGGGCCGGTGAGATGGCTCAGCGGCTTAAGCGCCTGCCCGGCAAGCGCGAGGGCCCGAGTTCGACTCCCGGATCCCACATACAAAAAAGGGACCGGTGATATCGCTCAGAGGCACGGGCGCCTGCTGGCACGCGAGGTCCTGAGGTCGACCCCCCGGTACCCACAAAAAAAAAAAAAAAAAAAAAAAAAAAAAATAAGTGCAAAGTAGAACACATGGTAGTCTGCTGATTTTTAAATGGATATAGCATTGATTAGATAAAATAACTTATTAGAAATATTAACAAATAGAAATATTAACATATTTCTCTATATTGTATTACATAAATAGACTATGTTTTCATCAGGAGAAATACACAAGTAAATTAGGTTTTTTTCCTTTATTCATTTATATATTTAATCCATTTGGATTTCTTTTTGGATGGCCAAAACTAAGGAACTAACTTTATATTTTTGTTCTAAAGTGCGAATCAATTATAAAATGAATATATTGTGTGATTCTAACATCCAGCACTGTGACTATAGTTAATAATCTTTATGGTTTACTTGAAATTTGGTAAATGAGAGTATAAATCTCTTCATTATGCACACCTCCCTCAACACACTCAAAGGTGGCAGTGATGATGGATGTATTGATTAATTAGATTGTGAGCATCATTCCAAAATACAAAAAACGCTCATAGTGCATGCCTATATAGTCTTTGTCAATTATACCTTAATAAACCTGGAAATCAATTCAGAGCATTGAAAAATAAAACCCTGTTTTAGAAGCACTGCTTTCTGTTCCTAATAATTTAAAAATTTGCAGTCCCATATTGATTGATTTTTTAGTTCTGGGTATTGAACGTGGGGCCTTCATTCTGAGCTACAGTGCTAGTCCTCCTCCCTCATTTTAATTTTGAGACAGATCCTCTGTGATGTTGTTGAAGCTCCCAGGCTGTGCTCAAACTTGGGATCCTCCAGCTTAGGCCTTCCAGAGTGCTGGGATTTTAAACTTGCAATGGTACATCTCCATGCCTGGCTCACATATTGAATTTTTTTTTTGTGGGTACCAGGGGGTCGACCTCAGGACCTCGCGCACCAGCAGACGCCCGTGCCGCTGAGCGATATCACCGGCCCCTTTTTTGTATGTGGGTTCCGGGAGTCGAACTCGGGCCCTCGCGCTTGCCGGGCAGGCGCTTAAGCCGCTGAGCCACCTCACCGGCCCCACATATTGAATTTTTACATGTAATTCCTTGGTTTTGTTTGTATACCCTGAATTCTGTTCCGTGATTATTCTATTTCCCTAGATCACTCTGTAAGAACATATTGCTTTTTGGCATGTCCTGTTCTTCATTGGGCAACTGTAGCTGTCAAAAATATTTCATATAAAATACGATAACTATTAAATTTGGGGGAACAACTAAGTAAATAACATACTCACTAATCCACCATATGATGCATCTGGGAGCAGAAATCAGAAGACAAAAAAATCATTTACATTGACCATGCTTTATTTATTTATTTGGGAGAAAATAGAGGCCTTTGAGGCCGAGAGTGTCTCTCACTAGTAGAGTACGTCCCTAACATGCGAAAGCTCTGGGTCCGGGTTTGATACCCAGTGTAGAATAAAAGCCTTTGTAAGACAGCTGCCTCATGACCCTGTAAGCACATTTACCCACCCACCTGTATCCTCCCCATTAAACTATATATAACCTATTCATAAACTTTTTAAGTGCAACCTTTGCATTAGTTCGACACTAGGTCTCCACTCACCAAAGAATAGTGCTTCAATTTTGCACTTTCTCCATTGTGCAGGAAGCGAGCATCAGCATGCAAACTTTTAAGTAATTTGTCCATATTAAATATTTAATTAAATTAATTAGAATAAACAGAATCAGACTCTTTTGACAATGTATTTATTTCTATTTACTGTTCCATTTATCTTCATTATAGCAAAATTATTTTTCTCTGGTAATTTTTCTATCCTTCTTGACTCCTGTTGTTAGATTTCTATTCTGTACTAAATTCTCTCCCCTAATACTATTGCTTCAATCACTGCACAAAAAAGCATCTTACCCAAATCACCTGTGACAGCTCTTTTTCCATGACTGGAAGTCAATTGTTTTTTAAGTTTCATCTTTATGATCTATCAGCAGTGAGTACTTTTATTTTGCTTAAATGCTCTGATTTTACTCATCCTAGAGCAGCACAATTTTCTGAGTTTACGTCTTCTTTATTTTTCACTCGTTCTTCCCTGATCTCCCAATCTCTATATTTTGGTGTGCCTAGAGGTTGTCATCTGTGAGTCTCTGTTCACATCCATACCGGGTGTGATTTCATCTGATCACATTGATTTAAATATTGTATGTGCTACAGTACTTCTAAAATCCTGTTTTTTTTAGACTTCTTTCTTGCTTGATTCACTTTCATATACCAGCTCGTTATGCCCACTTTTAATAGGCCCATCAAAGTTAACAATATGTTATGATCTTGACATATGTTGTTGCCTTGCCTGTCTTTCTCTCCTGCAAGTGTTTTTTTCTGTCCCAAGAGAGACTACTCTAACTTTTCTATTTTTAGAATCCAAAAGTCATGCAATCATCCTAGATTCTTCTCTTTATCTTACAGAATTCATTCATTTTATAGTAAGTTGTATTGATTATATGTGGAAAATTCCAAAGTCTTATTATTTGTCAGACCTCTACTTTTTACCTTCATGGCCCAAACAATTATAATTTCACCTAGGCACCTGTGGTAATCTATCAAGTGGATATTTTGTTTTAAGTTTCTGTATACTTGCAACATATCAGGCTGAGCAATCTTATACAAATCTCTCTATTCAGACCTCTCAAAACTCCCAATATTTTCATTGGCATCTAATCTCAATGTGAAATCAATTCCTTACCATTATGGCAAAGCCTTCCGTTACCCTCTGCCTCAGTCTCACTCTCCGTTGCCCATTCCTCAGTCTCTCCCCAGTTCTCACCACACTGGCCTTCTTTTTATTACTTAAAGGAGTCAAAATTCTGCTAATATCAGAGCCTTAACAAGTGGCACTTGTTTTGACTTGAAATCTCTCTAGATTTCTAGTTCTCCCTTTCATTGTTTCTGTATTTCATTAACTATCTAATTAAATGGTATTTTTAATTGTAACTTTCCTTCTTATTCTATTTAAAAGAGCAGAAATCTGTAATTTTTTTTCATTGAGGAAAATGTAAAAACAACGTAGGCGTATACAAAGTAAACAAGGATAAGTCCATACCCAACACATAGACTCTTTTCACAATTGGTAGCCATTTATTGTGTAAAATTTTCCACATTTTCATATCTCTAAAGCTTTTGACAAAATATTCCTTTCTAAAATTTCCATCTATTTATTTTTTGTTCTATCTCAGGGATTCATTTAAAAGTGTCTTTTCATAAAATTGTCCTTCAGGTAATCTCAGATTATTTTTGTTCCCCATTTTATCTAACTTTCTCCGAAATTAATGTCCTGTTATTGACTGCTTTCTATTTCTGTAAGCTTAGAAATAACATATATTGTCATATCTAATGGTATTTTGTCATCACTTCTAAATAGAAAAAGGTATATTCAGCTTCTCATCTTTAAATTCACTTAGCAGTTTAGCAAAACTTTGTCTGAGCTTGCATCCTAAAAGAAGTTGGAATTGTTTTATACAAATTACTTCAAGTTTCAGTTTCCTGTTTACCTTATTTTCTACCTTCTTGAGCTTTCAGTATATTATTCTTGCTAGAGATGGTTAAAATACTGCTGGAGTTTAAACATTTTCCTTTCATACTTTATTCTACTTATACTGAATTGGTGCATTTTTTTTTCCTACCAGTGAGCAGAATATGTCTTCCTTATTATTATTTTTTTTTTCGTACTGGAAATCACACTCAGGACCTTGCGCTTGCCAGGCATGTGCTGTGCCACTGAGCTATATCCCCATCCCCACTTATTGTTAAAAAATAAAATTTCTGTGAATTAAGTTTTATTTTCCTCATTTTTGAGAAAATGAACCTAAAACGAACAGAGATTATGGGGTATAACTAAGTTGATATGGTTAAGAACTGTGAATTAGTTTCAGGTACAAGTCCTGATCTCTGTACTACAAAAGTGAATGAGCTTCTTAACTGGAAAATGGAGTAAGAAAGAAATTAAAAGTACTTAAAAATGAAATTTAGACTCTATAGTAGCAAATAATCACAGGAAAAATGAAAAAAAAATAGCCAAACACTAAATCCCTCTGGAATTTTATGAATTATTCAATGGATTTTATTCATGGAAGGGGGTATAAAGAATGCCAGAAGTAGGGCCAGTGAGATAGCTCAGTGGCGTAAGTGCCTGCCTGGCAAGCGCGAGGTCCTGAGTTCAATTCCCGGAACCCACATAGGAGAAAAGAACAGGTGATATCGCTCAGCGGCACAGGAGCCTGCTGGTGCACAAGGTTCTCAGGTTGACCCCCGGTACCCACAAAAAAAAAAAAAAAAAAAAAAGAATGCCAGAAGTGTAGGGATTAGAAGAGAGGCATAGTAAACAATGAGAACAAAATACAAATCAACAATGTCCTTATTCAGTATTCTCAGGTGTCAATTTGCCACCAGTGATAGTTGAGATGCCTGGGTAAAAGAAATTTCTAGTAGACTTCTGGAAGACTGGAATTCTCTCATTTCTGCTATCCTTGTTTCTATGTCGGCATTGTATCCTATTTTATTATTTTATTATTTTTTTTTTCTCAGGGGAAAGCGTGAACATAGTCCCCACTACCATGAATTATACAATCTAGTTTTCCACATTTGGGGAAATCGTAGGGGTCAGCACATCCAGAGCTTGATGTGTGTTGTAGGGGTCAGCACACCCAGCACATTCCAGTGGATAAGCCTCGCCCTGGGAAAACCATTTTCGTGATTATGGTATCTCCCCTGCCAGGTAAGTACTGTATCCTATTTCAGAGAAGCATGCTTCATTATTACCTGTCTTTAAAATTTTTTTGTAGCGATATGTTGCCTTTGATCAGACCTTCTAGTCATATATAAAACAAGCTTTTTCTTTTACAGAAGAGAAATTTTGCTCTTCTCATGAGTCTGCCATTATGATTATAACCTTTATGCTATAAAGTGATAGAATTTCTATCATATTCAGAGATTAAGAAGAAGAAAGAAATGTGTAAGCATCGTATTATCTCTCTAGTATGAGAAACTGAAAGAGTAAATAAGATCCAAAATGTACAATAGATATGGTGAATCAAAAAGAAACTGGTAAAAAGGAAAGAGAGACTGGAATAGGGAAAAGAAAGAAGGGAAAGGGAAAAAAAAATTGTATATATATATATAAGATGGTTAAGATAGATACACTACCATTTTTACTTAGTTCATTGAAGAGTAAGGTTTGTGCCAATAATGTTTGGACAATTGAATGCTAATATCTGGTGTCCTGAATAACTAACTTAAAGATAGTAATACGTAATGTATTAACCATTGTTACCCTCCTATTATGTTGTTTTGAAAATTTGTTCTTCTTTTGATTTGTTTTGTTTTTTCTTCTCTTTAAAATAAAAAAATAAAAAAATAAATAAATAAATAAAAAAAAAGAAGAAGAAAGAGTTAAAAATTCCAAATATCACCTGACCACTCCTCTGCAGTTCTCTTCCTAGAATTTTACAGTCGATTTGAAATTCCTCATGCTAGGGCAGGTGAGATGGCTCAGCGGCTTAAGCGCCTGCCCGGCAAGCGCGAGGGCCCGAGTTCGACTCCCGGAACCCACATACGAAAAGGGGGCTGGTGATATCGCTCAGCAGCACGGGCGCCTACTGGCGCACAAGGTCCTGAGGTCGACCCCTGGTACCCACAAAAAAAAAAAAAAAAGAAAGAAAGAAATTCCTCGTGCTTTCAGTGCCATCATTTGTCCCCTCTAGCATCAAAACTTTTCACTCTTGTCAAAGTCGATTAATCTTAAATTGGGCAGATAGGACTGGTCAACACAGGAGGAGTTGGAGAAGTAGGCTGTGCCCTATTCGCTAAGATTTCAAGGATTCTCACTCTTAACTCCCACTGACCACTGCTTGAAACTCTTCCATTGTATTTTTATAACAAAATCATTAGCCTCTTGCTAAAAGTGTACATTCTATTTGAAAAGGTAACATTTCAATATGTCCTGTCATTATAAATTATGTGGGTGAAAAAATTAAAATAAATTATTCATAAACTTTTGCTTCTTTCTCTGCACTTACGATGTAAGATTAATAAACTCACTTGCTGATATTTTTTGTCATTTATAAAGTGACATATTAACTATACGTATCTGTTGAATTTCCTGGAAAAAAATTAAAGAAATTTCAAATATAAGCTATAGGATGAATTACAAATATTTTATGAGGGATAAATAAAACATATCAGAGTATTTTGGAAAGACAACGGGCTTTGCATTTAACCTTTACCTACCAGAGTATTGAGTTTTGCCACATGCTTGGTGTGTAATCTTTTCCAATAAACTGCTTTTTTTCGAACCTCGTTTTCCCCTCACCTGAAAAAGGATGTCATCATTATTCATAGGAAAGATTATGATTCCTTTTGAAATTATATTTAAATCACTAATATAGGCTTTCACATTTGGTGCCAGGAAGTGCTAATTCTTACTCTTCTCCCTTTAATGTGCATAAGAACTGCTGAGTAAGTTTCAAAAGATGACTCTGAATATGTGAGAAGAAAGGCAGATTCCTGGAGCGGGGTCAGTGCATACTGCGTAATAAGGTGTGAGACATAGGAACTTAGTGTATAATAGTTTCTCAACCCTTTATAGAATTAGCTCATTTTCATCCTCACAGTAATCCCAGAAGTTACAGCTACTATGACCTCTAGTTTACCTGAAGAAATGAGGCACAGAGAAATTCAATGTGGGTCCATAGTTACGCAACTAGGAAAGAGTAGAGTTGAAACTAGAGTTTACGCTTGTGCTCGGACCAAATGATCGCACTTGTCTCCCTGCCAAAGGACGCAGACCTCTCAATTTTACACTTTATAGAAGATCCTCTCAGAAATTAGTACATCAACAGGAAAATAGACAAAATTGAAAGGGGCAGGGGTATTTCGTAACTTTCAAATTGCACTGCATTGATCTTTCAGTGCGAGGAAGAAATCACTGCCTCAGATTTGTCTTTCTGTCCCTGGCTCAGCAGAATTTCTCTTTGAAGTCCCTCCGTTTTGGCAGACATGCAAGGTCACAAGATGGACAATTGCCTGAATTTTTTTAAGATAGCCTCCTGACCAGAGAGTCAGTGACATTTGCAGCTCTTTAATTATACACAAATGCCCCTTTCATCTTGCTTAATGCTGAGCAATAAAATCAAGTGCCCATTCTTTTCTCTGGGTGGCTATTTGGAACATAAAGCATCTATATTTTGGCGAGGTATATATGGACGGTAGGTGCAAGAGGACGCTTAGTCTATTATAATGAATTTATAGGGCTGAAGAATCCACAAAAGGGTTAGAAAATGTTGGCTACTGTGCTCTTTTTAAAAAATATATTGCCTAAAGATGCAGAAGTGCTGACTATTGGGAAACCAAAGTTGATTATAAAGAAGCAAATAGCATGACATAAAGTTACATTAAAATAATTTTTAAGAATTTGGTCAGGAGACATGGAAGCCAAGTAACAAGGAAGATAAAGACACCATTACTTGCAAATGAATGTTTCTTGGCAAGACTTAAAAGAATGTTGGTTCTGAGAGAGAGACAAACAGAAATTCTGTTTGCACTTGGTGCTCAGTGAAACCACAACAATCAAACAACAATTAAGGACAAGTTTGAATGTCTGGGAACATAATCTGAGGATTATAATTATTGTGTCAGGGTTTGACTATCCATCTTGTGATCATCTTTCTTTCTTTGTTTAGCATATGCTCCAAAATATCCAGAGTCTCTTCTTTATGCAGGTATTTATTAAATAAGTATAATTTCCAGAAGGTATGAGCACCTCAGGATTTAAAGTCCATTTTAACAAAAACAAAAACCTAGATCACAAGATATCTTGAATGTAAACAATTTGTATCAAATAAGCAAATATTTTAATAGCTGAATGAAAAATTATGTACAAAGTGCTTTGCAAAAAATTCAGGTCAAAATGTGTGCCCACAAAATATTAGTTATTATTTTTAATTCAGACTTCTTTGATTTTCAAGTTAACTGTTCAGGATTTGTAAAAATTTTATTGCATTTCTTTTTTTGTGTGTGTGTGGGTCCCGGGGGGTCGACCTCAGGACCTCATGCGCCAGGAGGCGCCCGTGCCACTGAGCAATATCACCGGCCCCTTTTTCGTATGTGGGATCCAGGAGTCGAACTCGGGCCCTCGCGCTTGCCGGGCAGGCACTTAAGCCGCTGAGCCATCTCACCGGCCCTTCATTTCTTATAATGTAGAAACTTCTTTAAACTTATTTAGGAGTATTCATTAAATTGTGCTAAGACCTGTGATAGAAAAGAAAAATACGTTTTAGTGATATCCACTCCATAAAATAAATTTAAAGTAGAGAACATATTTTAAAGATTTGAAAAAATAAATCAAAGCAATGTGAAGTAATTTTATTTATTTATTTATTATTTTATTCGTTTGGTTTTTTGAGACAGGGTCTCATCTTGTAGTGTGAGGTTGGACTTGAACTCACTAAGTACCCCAGGCTGGCCTCAAACTCGCAGTGATCCTCCTGCCTCAGCCTCCCAAGTGCTGGGATTACAGGTTTAGGCCACCATGCCTGGCTCAGTGTGAAGTAATGTAGAAGTGAATAGCAAACAATAAAATATCTAGGAATTGATAGAAGGGCAAGTGATGTGTTTATCATGATCACCGAGGCCCTTATGAAAGCTGTATCATTAATTCTCAAAGGAAATGGCCATTTGCACTAGTGAAAAGAAAGTCTTATTTGGGGGCCGGTGAGATAGCTCAGCAGCATAAGCACCTGCCTGGCAAGCGTGAGGTCCTGAGTTCGACTCCTAGTACCCACATACGAAAAAAAATGGGCCGGTGATATCGCTCAGTGGCACGGGTGCCTGCTGGCACACAAGGTCCTGAGTTCGACCCCCGGTACCCACAATAAAAAAAAAAAAAAAGAAGAAGGAAGTCTTATCTGATAATAAGTCTTTTAGGGATATTTATAAATGAAAACAGAGATAATCCATGTCTTTCAAGGTATTCAAACACTTAAAAATAGTATAGGCATACAAGGCAAATGTGGAATCATTCTCAATTAGAGTTTTTTTTGGGAATTAGTAAAAACATACAGTATTTCAAAGTGGAAAGAGTTACTACATTATGTTTAATAACAGACTAGGGACTATGACCTTGAATTTCTGAATTTAGTTTATAATTAGATTAATAATGAAAAGTAGTTTTTTGTTTGTTTTGACGGTGGGGATTGAATAGAGGACTACCTGCGTGCTAACCACATGCCGTACCCACTAAAATATATCCTCAACTCCAGAAAACTGGTTTTGAAAAGATAGTATAGTGGTTACATGTTGAATATGTATGATTTAACAAATATGATACTAAAAAGATTCAGGTAAAAGGCAATTAAATGCAATAGAATGTTTAAAAATTAGTAGATAAGACCATTGAAGAGGTTAATAGAAGATGGTTGCATGCATATATATGTGTGTGTGTAAACGAACCGTTTTTAAGAGGTCCTAAAAGTATTTTGGGTTATTAAACTAGAGGTTTGGATAAGCAGTCACCACCATCTGTATAGAATTTTGAACGCTTGTACTCTTATGCATATATGGAATTTTAAAATATTCTGTGATATTATGTAGAAAACATTTCATACAACAACTGAATTTTAAATGTCGCTTATATAAATGTCTTGAAAGGTTCTTCAAACAATAGGTAGGAAGGCATACAGAATCAAAGAGAATTTTGAAAGGTTACTGGCCATTAGCAACTATATCGTGAATTCTATTTTTAAAGATAAATATTCTATTTTTTTAAGACATTGGTTGCATTTCAATATGATATGCTATGGAACGCTGACTTGATACATAGTTCTCTTCTCTCTACGTGATGTTCTCATATCTTCCACAGAACCAGGGAAGAAATCACTGTCCATAACTTAATATTGTAGCTTCTCTATGGGGTAAAGAGAAATTCAATGTGGGGTAGAAAAACTATTTAAACTGGGTCAGAATTACCAAGATTCAAAAAAATAAATTCAAAAAGAACAGTAAAAAGTTATCAGATTAAGAAAAACTTGAGAAAAACTAAAAGAACAATGGCAATAGAAATATTAGGCGAATTTCATTTATGTAATATGTTAAGATAAAATACATTACAATTTTCATTCTTTGATATATAGCACAATATTATGTGTTGGTTATTTCTAGATTGCATGTCAGAACTCCTAAAAAGGATGTGACCTAAATATTTGCATTGAAATTATTAAGTGGGAATTTAGATGAGAAAAACCTCAAAGAGAAACTCCTAATGTAATTGTTAAAATTCCTCCAAAGTAATTTTAAATTTATAAGCCACAAAATTTATCTGTGGGCTCATTTATTCTTTTTTTTAAAGAAATGGGTAAAGAAAATGGAGTACTACTTTGCTATGAAGATGGATATATTTTAGTCATTTGTAGAAAAATGTAATTACCTTGAGATTATAATGATAAGTGAAATAAATCAGACACATACATACAAGCTTAAATACTACATGATATCTCTTATAACCCAAAGTATGAATAAATTAAAAGCAAAATAAAAGAAAGATATTAGGAAACAGGGAGATAGATCTTTTGCAAATGGGAAGGGGACCAAGTGATGGAGGGGAAGAGGACATAAAAAAGACTAAATTGTGTTTTGTTTATATACCAAATCCCCATGATTAATGTAATCATTATGTACTTCAAACATATACAATAAAAAATACAATACAATAACCACAATAAAAAAATCAGTAATTGTCATCTAACAGAAGTTAGTCAAGAAGAAGATACTTGATATCTGAGGTTGGGTAAGAGAAAGAAAATATTTGCAGTCATTAACTGTAGTGAACTAGATATTGCCAACTCAGTTGGTGTAAACAAAGATACCTGCATTTGCATCTGACCTAAAGTGCAGAAAGCATATTTATTTGAAGAGAACACAATGAAAATTGCTCTCATCACATCTGCATTCATTTTGTTAACAGAACTGGGTGGAGTGAACACATCCAACTTTAAGAGAATGGGGTCTTCCGGCAGACATAGGCCTACCTGCCTACCAAATCTTTATTTTAGGACTACTTACTAGTTTCAAGCTCCCATCCCTCCTTTTCTAAAAGCCTTAAGCATTTTCCTCCTAATGATGTGGAATCTTTGGATAATGTGAATATAACCCATTGGTTCACAGTATGCAAAATATACCTGAATAGAAATAGGAAATTCCTATTCCGTACTGACCTTCCCTCTTCCTCACAAAGAAATGTCTGGTTATGGATGTTTTATTTAGGGAAAACAAGATGCTAACTGTCTGAAATGAAACAAAGTAATTTCTCTCAGTGCACTTGCCAAATGCTTTAGGAGCACATACTCGATCACTGCTCAATACACAACTCAGCGCTCATTTCCTAAACACATGCAGATACCACATGCATTTGAAGAAGACAAAGCAATTCTGAAATTTTTTCTCAATAATGTAAAATAAAAATTAAAAGGGAAAAGCGACCTAGAAATGTGTAACTAAATCTTATCAATGTCAATATTTTCACACTATTCCATGTTTTCTTCACTTACATTTTACCTATATTTTTAACATTCCTTCTTTCTTTGCTAACATTTCTCAAATTTTTAACAATGCTTCTACAAGTTCTTTCATTATATTAGGTCTACATGGACAACCTGTTTAAGTAATCCCGCATCTTTGATATTAAGGATCTGGTTAGGCTTTTCCTCCTCTGCAAGTTTGTACTACGTTGACTTGGTTTACATTCCCTGAGTCATCTTTTTTGTAAGATCCAGTTACAATTGTCCAACAGAAAAAATTGCATCACATTTGGGGATGGTACGTAGGCAGCAGCCATTATTCTCTAATGCTTAACAGGGTCAGGCTTCTGTGACAGAAAAATACAAAGCTGCTGGCTATAGCACGCATCCCACACATCCCTCTACTACGTGTCCCAAGCTTCTTACTAATAGCTGGTGATAGAAGCCAAGGGCAGCTCAAGGCCCTCTCAGAAGCATGGCAGCCGATCTACCCAGTTAGTCCCCGTGCAGAAACAAATTTAGCCACAGATCTCCCCAACAAACTTTATGGTGGCCTCACTTGAATCTCTGTACATTCTTGGCCTCTCAGCACAGTGAAAAATTCAATGATTCCTCAAACTCTCTCCTGTACATTTACCCCCCATTTCTTTCCGAAAGTTCATAATATCTAATTTCTTTCCATATCTATATATCAAACTGATAATTTTCTACTTCCCTGATTCGCAAGCATCAGACCAGCAATGGGACTGCTAAGAAAATAAATTATTTTTAAGCCATTTTTTCATTTAGTGTTTGAATTATTCTCAAATACTATGATCAAAATTAGCACATAGGCTCTTTCTAAAATTACTCCAAATAGCAGATTAACTGCCTATATTATCTGAGGGACTTTTTGTTCCCTTACCAAATCCAATGAATCTCTGGCAATTCTGTCTTCCTCATAATCTGTTTTATCTGCACTAACTTTTTCTAAGATTTTTCTGAAGTTTTCATTGATGAATGTACCCTTGCAGCTTTTCTAGAACTGATACCTTGTGTACACCGTCATATATTAGCATATATATTACTTTTATTATTTTAATGAGGATTTTGAGATAGGATGAATAAATTGCATACAAACAGTTTTTTCTTTACTTCTTCTCTCTCAATTACTTTATTTGTAGAGATGTAGATGACAAAATTTCTGATTTTGGGAGCCCGTGGTTACGAAAAAATATAGAGAAAAGTTTGTTTTTTAGTTTACTTTTAAATATGTATGAATGTTAACATAAATATAGTATTTCTTTGCCTTCTTAATATGACAATTCACATGTGAGTTAGAAATATATTTTAATATTCTAATGTCTGATGCATGCAATGCATGGATTACCGAACTCCTTGAATTGAGTGATAATTTCTTCCCAAGAGACTGGATTTCAGAGAAGAAACTACGGCTTGAAAAAATATGACTACCAATTTGGAATTTCAATGGGACTGATTATCTGAATTAATTCTTAATCTCCAGGCTATGGAAATACAATTGAAAATTCACACTTTAATGCTTAAGTGATTCATAAAATGAATTAGCTTTTCAGCAGCTAAATATTACCCTGAGGGTCTAAAATATTTATCATGGCTTCCTAAATTATCCATGTTTATCCATTAAAGAGTATATATTCAAAAACAATTCATTATTCAATAAATGTTTATTTTCCCCTGATTGTGTACCATTTTGTTTTTATTGTTATATGTTGGGGATATAGCCATGAAGAAAAAATAGATATTTTTATATTGTTCTTGCATGTGGAGCTTGTCAGTTTTATGGAATCGCATGTGAATTGCAGTCCTTCAACCAGGAAAATATAAGGATGACTTCGGCACTAAAGGCAATTCTGCTATTTGGAACAATTCTAGGTAAGATTATCTTGCTTTGCATGTTGCCTTGTAACAGTCTTGATTTGTCAAAGTACATGTATGGTGTTGATGCAGTGACAGAGTTGCCTATAGACACATTTTGCAGAAAGTATTCACATCGTTAAGCAATTTGTGACTATAATTAGGAGCAAAACAAAATGAGATAAATAACAGGAACAATAGGCTTTCTAAAGAAATACTAGGAGACATACTAGGAGATATACAAAGATGAACAAAAAGTCAATCCAAACTCAGTGGAGTGAACATAAAAATAAGAACACAGTATTTATGTTTAATTAAGTACATTGCAATCACACAGATTGCATATAAGAATAGATTTTGTAAATAGTTTACCCTGAAGTCTTTTCCAAACTTCATCTTGCCCATCTTCTCCTAGACAGCCTTTATTGCGGAAAATACATATGTTCAAATTGAGGTGATTCCATAAAATTCTTTCCTTCTTTTAGGGAATAATCTGGAATCCCTGGTCTGTCTTCCAGGCAGAGCTGTGGTGTAGTTTGTTACCTGCTATTCACTTCTCTTCATCTTCACTCCAACTCTGCTTATTTGCTTTTCCTTAAATTTCCCCACTGTAGCCCTTTGTACTTTCTCTTTTCTTGTGCCTTTAATTCCCACTCTGCTACCAGCTGTTCTGATACATACACTTTCTTGGATGCCATTTAAGACATATTAACTAAAATAAAAACACAAAAAAGAATTGTCCAGGCTTTCCAACTACATTTCCCGAAGGCATGTATGTATTACCTTAAACTTCTCCTCTTAGTATTTATAAGAATTGAAATAAAATTACACAGGGTATGAAGAGGGAATTTTGTTTTGGTGTTTGAGTTCCTTAAAATATTTCCAATCATGATAACTTTTAGATTAGGTGCTCCTGAAATACGTGCTGAGTGAATTTTTAAAAGCACTTTTGTATCTAAACTTCTGTTAATAAAGTATGTTTACTTGGAGCATTAAGACAGTACCCTTCACTTTTGACAGATAAATTTAAAAAATTCAAGAAGGGTAAAAGGTATTTGATTATCATAATGAGTACACATAATGAATATATAAGTCTATTTTAATATTTATAATATACAAATCAAAACTTTGTCCATCGCTGAAAATGCATATTCTTTTTAAGTTTCTACAGTCTTTTGAATAAGGGATTATATGTCACTTTACAGGGTTAGAAATCACACGCAACACATTTTTGAGTTCAGTTTAAAATATGTAAGAGTAAAAACAAAATAATAAAAATGTAGGAAAAAGAAACCATCTGAAATACTGAGAAAAAAAGTTCTTTTAAATGTCTCCTGGGTCAAAGTGGAAGTGATTAAGGCAATTTTAGTCTATTTAGAAAATTACAAGTTCCAAGAGAGAGAGAAAAAAGAGCACATTGGCATATTTCAGTATACTGAAATGAACTAAATTAAAGACAAATAAGTAAAAATTTGAATAGATGGTGCCTTAATTAATCTGAAGTCAGAAAATTACCAAAGTCCTAAATTATCATCCAGATGCAATCTAATTTGGACCAAATCAACAAGGGTCATGAGAAACTGACACATAGCAGATGTCCATAAACTCTTTCCAAAGATCAGGCTAGGTTTCTCAGGCCATACACACTTTATCACAACAATTCAACTTGGCTTTTGTATTGCTAAAGCATCCAGGTGCTAAGTAATAAATGGCTAATGTCTTATTCCAATAAAAATTTACCCATGGAAGCTGAATTTGAATTTTGTGAAATTTTTATACCACAAAATATTCTCATTTTGCCTCTTGTTCAACCGTTTAAAGTATAAAACCATTCGTAGTTCTCCAATGATACAAAACAGGACAGAAGCTGTAGCTTGCCAATGCCTCTCAGAACATTTCCATTGTCGCATACGCAAAGCTGGCAAATGGGGCATAGGAGTCATGAGCAAATCAGGACACAAATTGTCATTGGATTTCATGAACAGGTTGCTTCTGGACTCTATACAACTTTATTCTATGAAGAAGAAACCCTACAAACAGTCTTCCTCTCCCTTCCCTTTTATGGGCCACACTTTTTAACCGTAAGAAGTAAATCCTAATGATTTACTTCTTACGAAAGAAAAATATGATGTATTGTATTTCGTTGATTTTTAAGAGACCCATACTCTTTCAAACAGCATACACAACACTGATTTTCTATTTTATTATCAGTAGTGTGTTACAATCTTTGCCAGCCAATCAGGAGTCACGAAGTAGTTTCTGAGCGTACACAGACTAAGCCACTGCTGTTTCATTTTTTTAATGTAATTGTTTTGTGTGCTTCCTTGTTACTACATGTGTTGAATTTAATTGCTATATAAAATGGCATCATAAAGATTACGCTATTCTTAAAATGAAATATTTCTGATTATGCAAGAGGGTTCAGGAACCGAGCAGCCAAATACACATTTGATTAGTGGAGCAAATTTTTGTTCTCCGAGATGTGACAGCAATTCTATATTTTTCATAAAGCCCCTGTAAGTACTGTACTAGGCAGAATCTCATAATAGGAGATATCCACAAGTAAATGAAGCAGTATTAAAGTTTATTTCAAGGTGCATGAAATAGAATTTTTATCACTGGATAAAGAGTGCAATTAACTATAGCTGGAAATGCTAATGACTCTAAATAGATTGACAAAATTCCAAAGCTATAGAAGGTTTCTGTGAGATACATATTTACACAATAAGCCCTTTTATATTTCTTTGTTCCTATTGATATATTAACTGCACATATTCATGAGATTCAGTGATATTTCCATACATGATTACAGCATGCATTGGTCATATCAAGCCACACTTCTTTCATCCTCATTCCTGACCCCGCACCTATACACCTTTCCAAGTCTCAAGTACTCATTACTCTTTTCTACTTTCATTTTTTTTTTTTTTTTTTTTTTTTTAGTTTTCACATACAAGAGAACATGCAGTACTTGTCTTTCTATCTGGCTTACTTCACTTAGCATAATGTCCTCCAGTTCCATCCATTTTGCTGCAAATTATGACTTCATCCCTTTTCATGTCAGAGTAATATTCCATTGTGTGTATGTGTGAGTTTGTATATGTATATTTTCTTCATCCATAATTATCTTGATGAGCAGCTAGGCTGATTTCATAATCTTACGTTTTTGTAATCATGCTGCTACAAATGTAGACATGCAGATATCTTTTTATACGCTGACTTAGTTTCCTTTGGATATACACTAAGGAGTAGGATAGTGGGATCATATGGTATTTCTATTTTTTTGTTTTTGAGGAACCACTATACTGTTCTGCATAGGGACTACTAATTAATATTTTCACCAACAACATTTGAGAGATCCTTTTTCTATACACTGCCTCCAGCATTTGTTATTTGTATTTATTGTTATTTTGGATAATGGCCATTCTAACTAGAGTGCGATATTTCATTGGAGTTTTTATTTGCATTCCCTGTTCTCTAATATTACTGAGCACTTTTCCATGTGTGTGTGTGTGTTTGTGTGTGTGATTTGTATTTCTTCTCTTGAGAGTTGCCTATTCAGAGGATTTGTCCAATTTTAATTAGATTACTCATTATTAAGATTTTCACTTCATATATTCTGGATATTAACCCACAGTTAGGTAAATGGCTGTCAAATATTTTCTCCCATTCTGTAGGTTATCGCTTCATTTTGTTCATTATTTCATTTGCTGTGTATGAGCTTACCAGTTTGATGTCATATTTGTCATTGTTTACTTTTGTTTCCCATGTTTTGGAGTCC
This sequence comes from Erethizon dorsatum, assembly GCA_028451465.1. NCBI lineage: Eukaryota > Metazoa > Chordata > Mammalia > Rodentia > Erethizontidae > Erethizon > Erethizon dorsatum. The sequence goes on from CM051824.1 coordinate 17,949,366, forward strand.
AATCCAGAAAGCCATTCCCTTTACCAATGTCTTGAAGTGGACCCTATGTTTTCTCCTCATAGTTTGTTTCATGTCTTACATTTAGAACTGTGATCCAATTTGCACTGATTTTATTTGTACAATAGGAGAGACAGGAATCCAGCAATGTGCTGCCTGTGGATATCCAGTTTTCCCAGCACCATTTATTGAAAAGTCTATCACTTTTCAGTGTATGTTTTTGGCACCTTTGTTGAGAATAAGGTGCCTATAGATGTTTCAATTCTGAATTTGCTATTCTGTTTAACTGGTTATATATCCATTTTTATGCCAATGCCATGCTGTTTTGTTTCCTAGGGATCCATAGCATGCATTGAAATCACATATTTTTTCCTTTGGCTCAAGATTTGTTGGGCTAGGATCTTTTGGGGTTCCTTATTAATTTTAGTAAAATTTTCTCTAGTTCCATGAAGGATATTATTAGTATTTTGATGGGGATTGCAATTAATCTATAGATTGTTTTGGGTAGTTTAGACATTTAAATAATATTAATTATTCCAACTCATAAACATCGCAGTCTTTTCAACTTATAGTGTCTTTAACTTCTTTCATCACCATTTTATAATTTTTATTGCAGAGACTTATCTCCTTCCTTAAACTTATTCCTAGGTAGGGGTGTGTGTGTGTGTGTGTGTGTTCGTATAAAGTGAATGTGAGTCTTCATGATTTCTTTATGAGCAAATTAATTATTAGTGTATACAAAAGCAAAATGCTGATTTTGTTCCCAGTTACTTTTATGCATTTAGTTTGTCAATTCTGTTAGTCTTTTGGTGGAATCTGTAGGGTTTTTCTATGCATAGAATCATATCATCTGCAGACAGTGATAATTTGACTTTTTTCATATTTTTATGTCATATTTTTATTTTGCTTGACTAATTGTTCTGGCTAAAATTTTAGTACTATATTGAATAAGAGGAGTGAATGTGGACATCTTTGTCTTTTTCCTGTTCTTAGAAGAAATATTTTCAGTTTCTCCTCAGTTAGTATGATAATGGCTGTGGGATAGTTATATATATCTTTTATTATGTTGAGCTATGATACTCCTGTATCTAATTTATTCAGTGATTTTTCATAAAGGTATGTTGAATTTTTCCAAAGCTGTGTCTACATCTGTTGAGATGATCAGATGATTTTTGTCTTTCATTGTCTTAATGTTATATCTTCACATGTATTGAGTTGTGTGTGGTATGTTGAGCCATCCTTCCATCCAGAAAATGAAGCCAATTTGAACATGGTATATGATCTTTTATGTGCTATTTTTTAAATTTGCTAATGTATTGTTGAGAATTGTCCATCTATGATCATGAGGGATTTTGTTCTATGTTTTTCATTTTGTTGTAGTATCCTTGTCAGGTTTTGGTGCTGCCCTCATAGCTGGAGTTTGGAATGATTCCTTTTGTTTGGGTTCTACAGAATGGTTTGAGAATTGGTGGTGGTTTTTGTTGCTGTCGTTGTTTTGTTTTGTTTTTGTTTTTGTTTTTGTTTCCAACAGGGTTCTGCTGTGTATCCCAGGCTGGTCTCAAACTTGTGATTCTCTTGCCTCTCCCTCCCAAATTCTGGGATTAAAGGCCTGATCCACGATACCTGGCTACTGCTTTTAGTTTTTAAAGATTTACTAAAAATACAGTGACAAAGATATCTGGCTCAAGGATTTTCTTTGTTTTGAGGCTTTTCATTACTTGTTCGATGTCATCAATATTTATTGGTTTGTCAGGGTTTTTCATGCTTTCATGATTTAATTTTAGTTGGTCATATGTATTCAGACAGGATTTCCTGTTTACTGACACATAGTTTTCAGGAAAATACTCTAGTCATCCTTTGGGTTTTACGTAGTATGCATTGTAATATCTCATTTTTCCCCTTTACTTGAATCTTCTCTTTTTCTTTTTTCTTAGGTACTCTAGTAAAACGGTGTTTTGTTTTGTTTTGTTTGCTATTATTTATCTATTCAGGAACAAACTGCTTCATGAATTTTTGTAAATTTTTTAGTCTCTTGTTTATTTATGCTGTAGTTTTTAGTATTTTTCTATTATTTTGAGTTTAGTTTGTTATTACTTTTCTAAGTCTTTGAATGTAACATTAGGTTATTTATTTGAAACTTTTATATTTTTCTGATATAAGTATTCATTGCTATAAACCGCCTTCTTAGTAAAGCTTTGGCTTTATCCCACAGGTTTTCCTATTTTTATTTGCTTGAGAAATTTTTGCAGTTTTCCTCTGTCTTTCTCAATAACACATTGTTTGTTCAAAAAGTGTGTTGTTTATTCTCCAAGTATTTTTAAAATGTCTAATTTTATTTTGTTCAGAGCTGGTTTGTTTCCATTGTAATAAGAAATGATACAGGATATGATTTCTTTTTTTAAAAAATATTTAAGGCTTGTATTGTGAGTAGTATATGATCTATCCTAGAGAAATTTCCACACTGATGAAAAAAGTATATTTTTTGCAGCTGTTGGATGAATTGTTTTATAAATGTCTAAGTCCATCTTATCTATACTACAGTTTAACTCTGTCGTTTATTTGTTTATTTTATTTTGTTCTGGATGATCTGTCCACTGATGAGAGTAGGCCATTGAAATCCCCACTATTATTTATTTATTTATTTTTATTTTAAAGAGAAGAAGAGGGACCGGTGAATTAGCACAGTGGCATAAGCGCCTGCCTGGCAAGCACGAGGTCCTGAGTTCGACTCCCGGTAACCACATATGAAGAAAGGGCCGGTGATATCGCTCAGTGGCACAGGTGCCTGCTGATGCAAGAGGTCCTGAGGTCGACCCCTGGTACCCACAAAAAAAAAAAAAAAAAAAAAAGAGAGAGAGAGAGAGAAGAAGAAGAAAAATAGAAATAAAATACAACAGAGTTTCACATAAGGCTAATAGGAGAGTAATTAATACATTGTATATTCTCTTCATAGTAGTTACTCAGAGTACAAGATATAGGCATGAAATATTGTCCAAACAATATTAGCACCAATCTTCCTTTTTGATGAACTAAGAGAAACTAGCTGAATAGCTATCTTAACTATCTTCTGTATATATGTATTTTTCCCATTTCTTTTCTTTCCTTTCCGCTTTGCCCCATCAGTTTCCCTTTTCTTTTGAATAGTTTCTTTCTAATTCACAATATCTATTGTACATTTTTTATCTTATTTACTCATTCAGCTCCTCACACTAGAGAGACAATACAATGTTTATACATATGGGTCTGATTTATTTCACTTATGAGTGTGGTCTCAAGTTGTATCCATTTACCTATAAAAGTCTCAAGTTTATCCTTCTTTATGGCTGAGTAGTACTCCATTATATTAAAAAAAAGCCACATCTTTTTTATCCATTCCTTGGTTGATGGCATTTGGGTTGTTTCCAAGAGTTTGCTATTACAAATTGCTCTGCTATAAACATGGGTGCACATATATTACTGTGGTATGATGTTTTTAATTCTTCCAGGAAGATACCCAGAAGGGGAATAGCTGGGTTGAATGGGACTTCAAATCCTAGTGTTTAAAGGAATCTCCACACTGATTTCCACAGTGGTTGCACCAGTCTATACTTCCACCAACAGTGGAGAAGTGTTCCTTTGTCCCCACAGCCCCACCAACTTTTATTATTGGCTGATTTCTTGCTAATAACCATTCTTTCGGGAGTGAGATGGAATCTCAGCATTTTTTAAATTTGCATCTCTTGAGTGACCAGTGATGTTGAACATTTTTTCATATATTTATTTGCTATCTGTATTTCGTCATCTGAGAACAGCAAAGGCAAGTCAGGGGGCATCACAATCCCTGACCTGAAATTGTACTACAAAGTTACTGTGATAAAATCAGTGTGGTATTGGCAAAAAACAGACCTGAGGATCAGTGGAACAGAATAGAAGATGCAGACACAACTCCAAACACACTCAGCCACCTTATCTTTGACAAAGGAGCCAAACACATTCACTGGAAGAAAGATAGCCTCTTTAATAAATGGTGCTGGAAAAACTGGCTTTCGACATGCCAAAGACTAAAACTAGACCCATGCCTATCACCATGCACTAAATTAAAGTCAAATGGATCAAAGATCTAAATATTAAAACAGAAACACTAAATCTACTGAAAGAGAAAATGGATAGTAATCTTAAAGACACAGGTGTAGGCAGAAAATTCACGAACAAAACCCAGACTTCATGGGAAATACTACAAAGAATCAACAAATGGGATCTCACTGTATTAAAAAGCTTTTGTACAGCAAAAGAAATCACCAACAGAGTGAAAAGACAACCCACAGATTGGGAAAAACTTACAGCTAGTTGTTCCTCAGACAAAGGACTTCTATCTAGAACATATAAAGAATTGAAAAAAATCAGGCCTCCCAAATTCAAAGACCCAATCCAAAAATGGTCATCTGAGATGAATACACACTTCCCACTGTTATATTGTTACCTCATTCTCCTTTAAGATTAATAATATTTGATTTATTAAATTGGGTTTTCTAGTACTAGGTACATATAGATTCATAGTTATTATATTTTCTTGTTGAATTTTTCCCTTGATAGTTTCACAGTAACCTCCTCTATCTCTTCTTATCATTTTAGTTTTAAAATCTATTTTGTCAGTGTGATAATTTAAATCTCAAATGTCTCCCTAAAAACTCTGTGTTCAGAAGTTGGGCTTCTGGAAGGTAACCAGATTATGGGGACAGTATGCTCATCTGGGGAATCATCCACTCATGAGTTTATACCTGAATATGCTGTTAGGATATGAGGCCTGGTCTCCTTAGGAGTCAGGTCACTGGAAGCATGACCTGGAAGGATATATCCTTGCCCCTGGGTGCTTCTCTTCTTCTATCTTCTCCCTTTTCTTCCCTCTCCTTCTTCTTCCCCCTCCTCTCCCCCTCCTTCTCTCCCTCTCCCTCTCTTTCTCTTTCTTGTTCTCCTTCTTATTCTTCTTTTCTGTCTCTCCCCCTCTCTTTTCTCTCCACCATAAGTTGAGCAGCTTTCTTCCACCCTGCCCTTATGCCATGATGTTCATACCTTGGACCCATCTTACCATGGACTGGATTGCTCACACTGTGAGCCAAATTAAACCTTTCCTCCTTTAAGTTGTAAGTTTTGGATATTTTGTCCTGTGGATGAGAAAGTAACTAATACAATGAAAGTGCTAATCTTATCATTGCATCAATCATTGATATGTTCATAGTTGAAGGCTCTGTTAAGAGGTGGGGTGAGTTAGAGGAAGTAGACAACTGAGGGCATACAGTTAAAGACTACAACTTTTCTCTGGCTCGTTCCCTCTCTCTGCTTCCTAGGTGCTATGAACAGAGCAGATTTTTTCTGCCTTGCCTTTCTGCCATGATGTTTATCCCTTCAAGCCTGTTGACTGTGCACTGAAACCTCTAAAACTGGAAGCCAATAAACTGTTTCTTCTTTCAGTTTCTATGTCAGATATTTTGTCATAGCAATAGAAAGATGACTAACATATTAAGATACAAGTACTGCTATTGTTCCTTTATTTTAAAAAGTTAATTCTTCCAGTCTGTATCTTTTAATTCAAAAATATAGACTGTTATATTCCATGACATTTAAGGACTTACTCTTGTTACTTTACTTTCTTGTTTTTTTAATGCTTCTCTTTTTCATCTTTGTATTTTGATGACTCACTGCATTGATAATGTTTGATTAATTTCTACTTATCTTTTGCATATCTACTTCTGTGGTGGAATTTATACTTTCACATCTTTTCATGATAATAGTTACCTTTATTTTACTTCTGGATGGAGAACTCCCATAAGCATCTTTTGTAAGCCTGATCTAGTGGTCATAAATTCCCTTGTTTTCTTTTTCCCTAGATTTTTATTTCTTCATTTCCAAATGAACAGGAAGTTCAGCCAACAGTACAAATTCAAAAAATAAGTCCCTTTGCAAGGTGGTTCTGCAGAATCCTGGTGGTTCCCTGAGAGCCCAAATGAAAGCTCCACTGCAGATTTCCAGTTGTTTATCTGAGCAGGTTGTGTGCCTGGGGTTGTGAAACATTCCAGTGACTAGAATTACCTGCAACCATGTTGAAACATTTTCCTCGGACATTCTCTTCCACACTTTCCCCTGCAAAAAGGAGACTGCTCCTCCCTTAGCTGTGGAAACAGTGTGGCAGGTGGCAAGATATTTATTTCTCTTACTATGGTTTTGTCTCTGGTATCTAAATAATATAAATTTACAGTCTCTTTCTTGATGGTTTCCAATGTCCTCCCACAGTTACTTATTTCAAAATGCAACCATAGGGGGCTGGCGAGATGGCTCAGCGACGCAAGCGCCTGCCTTGTAAGCGCGAGGTCCTGAATTGGACTATGTGGTACCCACATAGAAAAAAAAAAAAAAATGCAACCATATACATCGTCCTTTGGTGGATCTTTGTGAAATGGAGATAAATGTTGTTGTGATAATAAATCTGAAGTCACAGTTCCTGGCTGATATCAAGAAAAATAAAACTTGCAATATAAATATGAATGTGTAGATCATCATCTTTCCCCCTTTCCTGGAAATATTCAATAGATGTTTTTGAAAAATTTCCTAAAAATTCTCTTCTACATGTACACATACCATCTTAATGTTTCCACCTTTATGACATTTGTGATAGTAAGTGGACTTTAGTGACTCTTAAAAAGAAAGAAAAACAATCAAAAACTAAATTAATAAGTGCCTGTTTACAAATTTAATAGGTTAATTTTCAGTTGTGGTATAGTTATAGGAAAGAGATTTTTAATGCTTTTGACAAAGAATTATCATTCTGACATGAACAGTACCACAGCATTCTTTCTTTCCCCAATGTGAACCTGTAACCTATACCAGGATACCACTTCCCTGGCTACACTCTTTCATGAAGGAACAGATTTCTTTCTAGTCTTTATTCAAGGGAGATCTAAGAACTATTATAATTATTTATGTGACTTAGCCAGGTCTCACTCTCTAAAGTCAGCCTTCTTCTTATAGATTGGAAACTCAGCTCAGATAAAAGCTTATTAAAAAGCAGTAGAACTTGAAATGGCAACAGTATAAGGGAAGAGCATTTATATAGGATGGGACAGAGGGACATACACTTCAAGAATCTGAGGCAAGAGTTAATGAACACGACCATACATACATGAGAGGGAGAAGACATGGTATACTTATGCTCCTGCTCTTTATTATGAAACTCTTAGATTTGAAATGATTTCTTTTTCATTTACAGTAAAGGAATTAAACCTGATCTACCTAACACTTGAGGTTTTTGTAAAGACTGGATTCAAAATGTTATATTAACTGTTGAGAATGTTTATTGGTTAATAAAAACCAAAGAATTGTAAAAGCTATGACCACTTAATATCTTAGTATCACACTTTATATCTTAGTATCAAAAAGCATAGATATTTGTAATTCAGTACAGATCTGTGAAGATAGACTTAGCTCTTATATAGAAACCATAAGAAATAAAAAACTAAGAAATCTGCATTTTCTGTCTTTTAAAAATTTATCCCATTTGAGAACTCAATATGTATCAACATATATTGGTTACTTTCCCATCTGAGAAACATACCCAATACCCATGACTTAAAGGAGGAGAGGTTTAATTTACCTGATAGTTTCAGGGGATTTGGCTGGTTCTAAGGCAGAAACATTATGGCAAAGGGCATGGTGGGGGGCAAATGCTTAGCTCATGGAGGATGGGAGCAGATTAAGGGAGTAGTGAGCAGAGATGACGTAGGCAGGCACCACATGTAGTTATCAAGGTCACACTACATGACTCACCCAGATGCATCCAGAAGTGTGGTATCCACGCCAATCAAGTTGACAACTAAATTTATCCATCACACCCCACCCCTTGTCAAATTGACACCCAAGCATACCTTGTTAAATGATACTTAATCTTCAAATAAACACAATAATAAATTAATAATTCTACCTGTTACCACTATCGTGTGTTCAGCCACAATAATCCCTTCCCCAAAGTCTCCAAAGTACCAGCATTTTTCATAATTCCAAGTCAAAATCTTTTCTGAGACTCCAGACAAATTCATAACTGTAAGGCTGCATAAAAATATGTTTTAAAAGTTACATAATACCTTGGTGCAATAGCAGAATGTAAACCTTCCTATTCCAAAAGGGACAAAAGTGAAGACCAAAAACCTGCAGGGCAAACAGTAAGTTCCCTAGCCCCATGTCCCGCATCTGTGACACACGGTGCTTCCATGTGAGTTTCTAAAAACTTAGGTGTTTCACCCATATGACCGTGATCACCACAGCCCACAGAGCCTCTCTCTTGAGGTGGTTCTTCTTGCTTCCTGAAACTTTCCTTTATATGGGTCCACATTCCTGACATCTCTGACCTCCTGCAGTCTCCGCTGAAACTGCACTGGCTTCTCATGGCCTCTTTGTCTAACCTCCCAGGTTTCCTTTGAAATAAGCGTGAAAGCATCCCTGAACCTACAACTCTTGTATTCTGCATGCCAGTCAAATCAGCATCATGTGGATAACACCAAAGTGTGCTGTGAGCAGGGGAAGTAGCTCAGAGCCCTTGGACCACAGCCTCTGAATTCCTGGGTGACTGCATGTAGTGAAAGGAACCCCAGGGATCTACTTCCTTGACAGGTCTTTGGAGCAAGGGCTTAGGGACTCTTTTCTCAAATGAACGATTTACATTTTTGCATCCTTCAGCCTGTCATGAGTATGGTTTTGCCAATTACTAATATGCCTCAAGGTATCTTTATGATGGTCCTTGTTCAAAGTTCTTGGTGTTTTGTTTGTTTTATTGTAATGTAGATTAAACCCAAGACTTTTGTGCTAAGCTACATCCTCAGCCCTTTTTTATTTTTGATTTGAGACAGGGTCTTATTAAATCACTAAGTGCCTCAGGATGGGCTCAAAGTTGCAGTCTATGTGGACTGGGGTTTGGCTTGCTTTTAATAGCTCTAATCTCTTCAGCACCCATACCTCCTTTTAACCCAATTTACAGATGATTCCTATCCAGCAAAATTGTAAATTTGTAAGTTATTTCTGCTCTGCTCTTTGCTCCTGATTCTTATGATACATCTGGCTAAAAGTGGCCAGCAAGTACTCATGCTATAACATTGGACCATCTTGAAATTTTCTCTGCCAAACCAATTAGTTCACCTCCTTTGTTCTAGCCTCCCACAGTGTCTCAGAACATGGGCAAAATATCAAAAATTTCTTTTACAGAATTAACATGAATGACCCCTAGTCCAATTTCCAATATTATCTTCATTCCCATATGAAAGCTCTTGAGCCTCTCTACATTCCTATCAAATTTCTGATCTTCTGAGAGCTAATCAGAATCACCCTTCAGGCTTTGCTTACATCATTCTAGAATTTTTCCAGTCTGCTTCTCCAAATTTTTTCCAACATCTCACTCAAACCAGTTACAAAGTTTTCTAAACCACCAGTTTAGGTATAGTCACAGCAATGATCCTTTTTCTTGCTACCGGTTTTTGTATTGGTCACTTTGCAATAACTGGAACACAATACCCCAAACCTAATATTTAACAGAGGAGAGGTTTAATTTGGTTCAGTGTTTCAAGGAATTCATTCCTTGGTCAGCTGGCTCCAAGTTAGAAACATCATAGATAAAGTACTTTCAGCAGCAGAGATGCTTAGTTCATGGTGGCTGAGCAGAACAGATGGACAGTGCCAGAGAAGAGGGGCTAGAATCTAGATATAGCACCAAGAGTTCGGGCCTCCTTGGTCCACATAGAAGTGTGCTTTCCTAATCCCCAACCTAGCTGCCAAGCCAACCTGTTGAAAATTAAGCTTAACTATCACACACAAAATGGATACTATTCCAAGGAAACATACATGATTAAGAGAATGAATTGGAGCTTCAGAAATTCAGTCATTCATTCGCTGATTAGAAAATATTGCATTTTAAAACATATTCTTAACAGTATGCCCCATAGGAAAGTTAAATTAAAATTCTAAAGCTCATTGTCTTCAACTGAATCCTTTTTCCTAAGATGTAGAAATAAAATATCTAGTTCCTATTGTGAACTACTTCGGTAAATGTTAGTAGCATTAACAAGTTCAGCCAAAAATCGCTCAAAAATTTATATCTTGCAATTATCAGCTTTTCTTAAACGCATGCCCTTTGTCTTTTTCATCATTATATATTAGGGCCTTTATTAGTTTATGTATGTGGCCATATTAAAATTATAGACAATATTTGTGTCCCCCACCCACCAAAAGATTATATGTTGAAGCCCTAATCTGCAAGGGGATGATATTCGGAGGTGATAACTTTTAGATGTCATGAAAGTAATGGCATTATAAGAGAAGAAAAATCCCTCAGAGTTTCCTCTTTCAGCCATCTGCTACTCTGAATGATGGCATTAAATAAGAACTATATTGATTAATATCTTAAACTTGGATGGCTAGTCCTCAAGAATTTAAGAAATAGTCTGTTGGTTAAGTTGAACAGTCTTTGGTATGTTGTTACAGCAGTCTGAGCAGATGAAATGGTTGCTATTTAGTTTCTTCACCTGAATTCTTTTCCCACTTTTATCCATTGACTACTGATGTAATTTGTTGAATTCAATTTTTTTTCTTTTCTATTTTTTGAACATATTTCTGCTTAAAACACTTCAGCAATTCTGTATTGCTTTCAGGACAAAACCCACCCCACCAAAACTAATGTACACAATCCTTCCTTAATTGACTCTGGACACCTTTCCAGTCTCATCTTTACATACTAAACCCATTTTCTTTTTCTGTCTTTTTGCTGCTGTCATTCAAAACCACATAGGGTCTCACACTGACACACTGTATATAGCATTGGTCAATTTTATGTAACATGCCTTCCTCTATTTTTTTGCTTTTCCTCTTCCAAAATCTATTATTTGGTACTGAAGTAGTGACGACATAGGGGATTGATGCTGATAAATTTAAATTTAGTACAAAATGATAGATTTTCTAACAATGCATTTCATCAAGTACTCTGAAGGCATTGTTGATACACAGCTGAGAAAAAAAGCAGGCATAGATTTTTGCTTACATTTAACTTAATATGTGTCTGACCCTCCACTCTACCCTAGTAGCAATAACTTATCTCCATTTTCACACTTTTGCAAGTTTATCCTTTATTCCAATGTGTTATCAGACATAATGATTTATTTGATTTTGTCCATATCTAATATTTAACATGAAGCTTTCATGAAATTTATTGAATAAATAGGTTTCATGGGGAATCAATAAGCTACATAAAAATACTGAATTTGGAGCTTATTTGCATTGTTACAAAAATGAAGGCACTGAAGAATAACAACACAAAATTAGAAATATTACTGGAAAGTTTTAACTTCCAGTGAATTCAGTGAAGTGTCCAATCTAACTAGGCCCAAGAGCACAGTGGCTGTGTTTAGTGAAAATTAGCCCAGAACAAATTGTCTGAAATAAAACAGCATTTGTTCAAATACTCAGATCTTTTATTTAAGGCTTGTATAGTATTGAAAAAGTAAATTAACCTCTTGGAAACTCAATTCTATTGATGGTAGTGAGGAAAATAACTAACTACCTTATAGTGATTTTGTCAATAGCAACTCCAAAGGGCTTACCACAATATTATATGCATAATAAGTAAACAATAGATAACATTTCATGTTACTCTTTTATAAGGTATATGTATTGTCTGGAAGGTTTGACAGGGCGTGAGCTGAAGTTGTCACAGGACCAGTGTGGAAAATGGTAGTACAACTGTTGTGCACAAAACTATTTTCCCTCAACCTGCTGAGCAGTAATGTGAATTTTCACAAAAAAATATTTTCTTAACTGCTATTTATGTCGGTATTTAGTTGGTATTTATATATGAGTTATACAGTTAATAAATCTTAAAATTGAGCACATCAGAATAAGTAAAGCTTAAATCTGTGTACATGCTATTAAAGTAAAATAATTTCTAGTGAATTATTGCCTCTTAAATCTTAAAAGACTCTTAACGACTCATAAGAAACCATTGAAAAGAAATATTATTATTGAACAAACAGGGAAAAATTATAGTTTTTTCTTACACTGAAATTTGGCCATATGCCAAGCACATTCCTCTTTCTGTGTGTTGTTTCATATAGTCTTCAAAAGTAAAATGTAGGGGCCGGTGAGATGGCTCAGCGGCGTAAGCGCCTGCCTTGCAAGCGCGAGGGCCCGAGTTCGACTCCCGGAACCCACATACGAAAAAGGGGCCGGTGATATCGCTCAGTGGCACGGGTGCCTGTTGGCGCGCGAGGTCCTGAGGTCGTCCCCCTGGTACCCACAAAAAAAAAAAAAAAAAAAAAAAAAAGTAAAATGTATAATCCTAACAAAATACACAAATATCCAATAAACACATAAGATCCTCAATAAACACATAAAAACACCAGAAAAGGTAAGGAAAAAACACAGTGAGGTAACATTACATACACACCAGAAAGGATATATTCCTATGAGGATGTAGAGAAATTAAAACTTTCATATGTTGCTGTTGGGAATGTAAGAGTTGCAGATACTTTATTAAATAATCTGGCATTGAAATTATACTACAGAGTGCTCTGATGAAAACAGCGTGGTACTGGCAAAAAAAAAAGTAGACCTGAGGATCAATGGAATAGAGTAGAAGATGCAAAGAGAACTCCAAACACACTCAGCCACCTCTTCTATGACGAAGTGGCCAAATATGTACACTGGAAGGAATATAGCCTCTTTAATAAATGGTGCTTGAAAAACTGGCTTTCCACATGTGGAAGACTAAAACTAGACCCATGTCTATCGCTATGCACAAATCTAAAATAAAAAGGATCAAAGGTCTAAATATTAAAACAGAAACACTAAATCCACTGGAAGAGAGAACAGGTAGAACTCTTGAAGACACTGGTATGGGCAAAAACTTTATCAACAAAACTCTGATCACAGGGGAAATACTACAAAGAATCAACACCTGGGATTTCATTAAAAAGATTTTGCACAGTAAAAGAAACCACCAACAGAGTGAAAAGACAATTCACAGAGTGGGAAAAAAATCATATCCAGTTGTTTTTCAGACAAAAGATTAATATCTAGAGCATATAAAAAATTGAAAAAAAATCAGATCCCTCAAATTTAAAGACCCAATCCAAAAATGGGCATCTAAAATGAATACACACTTCTCAGATGAAGAAGTACAAACAGCAAATAAATATATGAAAAAATGTTCGACATCACTGGTCATTCATGAGATGCAAATTAAAACAGTGCTGAGATTCCATCTCATTCCAGAAAGAATGGCTATTATCAAGACATCAACCAATAATAAATGCTGGTGGGGCTCTGGAGAAAAAGGGACACTTCTCCACTTTTGTTAGGGGTAAGGACTGGTGCAACCACTATGGAAATCAGTGTGGAGATTCCTCAAAACCTAAGACTAGAGCTCCCATTTAACCCAGTTATTCCCCTTCTTGGCATCTTCCCAAAAGAATTAAAAGCATCATACCACAGTGATATATGCCCACCCACGTTTATAGCAGCACAGCTTGTAAGAACTAACTCTTAGAAACAATCTAAATGTCTTTCAACTGATGAATGGATAAAAAGATTTTTTTTATGCAATGGAGTACTACTCAGCTATAAAGAGGATAAACTTGAGACATTTATAGCTAAATGGATGGACCTTGAGATCATAATCATAAATGAAATAAATCAGACACAAATGTAAATACTGCATTGTCTCTCTGGTGTGACAAACTGAAACTGTAAATAGGACCAAAATGCATAATAGATACTGTGAAATAGGAAGAAGTTGTTCAAGAGGAAAGGGGAGCTAGGGAGGAGGGAGGGGGAAAGGAAGTAAGGGAAAAGAAAAAATGAGAAAGTAGGATAAAATGTAAACAAATCTTTGTAAATAAGGAGGGGAAGATGGGTTGAAGGGAAGGGAGAGGAATGGGAAACAAAGATGAATCAAGATATATCATAAACAAGTACAAATTTCCTATGATGAATGTGATCATTATCTAAATTATACCAATAAACTTAATAAAAAACATGACACATGAAACTCCATAAAGAAATGACTCAAAGGAATGGTTAAACCTGAATGCATTTTTATAATACATTGGATGAAAAGTGGAGAGTCATGGAGAAAGAAGTCAGAATATGACTTTGTAATAAAGTAGGGGAAATTTATCAATAAAAATAATTTAAGGAAGAAAAAAAAGCAGAGTTCCCATTTGAACGATTTTATTTATAGTATTTTTGCAAGAGAATTAAAATTATATTCTATACACACAAAACTTGTATTCAAATGTTCATAACATTATTCCTAATAGCCAAAGAAATAGGCATAGACCAAATGTGTATCAATGGAATACTGGGTGAAAAGCAACACGTTTTATTCATATAATCAAATATCACTCACTTATAAACTGGAATGAAGTACTGATACTTGATACAACATTTAGGAAACTTGAAAATAATATGGTAAGTAAAAGAATATAGTCACAAAAGGCCATTTGTCGTATATGATTCTACTTATATCAAATATCCAGAATAATCATATCTATGGAGTCTCAATATAGAACAGTGGTTTCTTACAGGTGGGAAAGTTGGAGAAAAATAGGGAGTGGTTGCCAGCATGTAGGGGTATCTATGTTTGAAATAATCAAGATGTTCTCAGGTTGATTATGATAGTGTTTACAGATGTTTTATGTTTTCAAAATTTAGTGCAGATCTAAGATCTTCCTTTTTGATCCATGATTCTCAATTTTCTTCTCACTTTTTTTTGGCACCAGGAATCGAACTCATGACCTCAAATTTGCCAGGCAGGTGCTTTGCCGCTGAGCTATATCCCCAGCCCTTCTTCTCACTTCTACCTACACAAAAAAGAAATCTTTGAAAGATTTGTGGTTACCCAAAGCTCTCTAAGAATAGGAAAGCATCAGTTTCAGAGCCAACTAAACCACGGTTTGAAGCCAAGGCCTGACTTCCTGGTAGAAAACATCTCCTTTTCTAAGGTTAGTCAGTTTCCCACTTATAAGACATGTATCTCAGAGGACTTTTGTTACTAATAAATGAGGTGAGGAATATGTAAATATCTAGAATATGCCCAGAAATAGTTGCTCCCTTTTTTCCACTATAATTCCCTCACTTTTGCAAGAAAAATATTTACTAGTTAATATTTTCATCAGTTCACAAGCACTTGGCAGATGACTTACCTGATAAGCTAACAAAAATTTTCATCACTCTGGAACCCAGGGTAGACCATACTAATCAATCGTTGCACTCCTTCCTGCTGAGTATATGAAGGTAAAAGTTTAGTAGGAGGGTAGCCCAAATTGAATAGGGGTTAAAACATATTTGTAAATCTCTATTAGATAGGCATGGGAAAATCTTGAATTTATTTTAAGGCAGCAAAGACACTAGTTAGATCCACAGTATCTTCTACATCAATTAGGACTTAAAAATGTAATAATCAAGAAACATAGTGCATATAAACACACACAAAGATTACCAAACAATAAAATACAAATCCGTGCCTTTAATTTCTGGGTAAAATAAATACGAATATTTAATGTGAAATTTAACCAAATTGTAAGAACTCATAAAATATTAATGTTGTATTATATAGGAGTAGCATGGTTGTAATATTTGGACATATAATTTTAAAAATATTAATATTCTAAATTATAATACTAACATGAGCAATTGTTAATGTCAGTTAGGGTCTCTAATGTATGGAGACGCTTAGGAAGCTGAAGATGTACCAAAACTCTATACATACCCAGTGGTATGTATTTGCAGTACAAATCACAGATACTATACAAAAGTTATGATTTATCTCCCTTAAAATGGTGAATATAAAATCCTGTTTATATGAATTATGAAGTCTGTGAAATGCACATTTCCTTTTGGAGCATTAATAAATGAATGTGCACTCTGGTCAAGAAAACCATTAATTTAGAAAGAAGATATACTTGTTCTTGCACTTAATCGAGAAACACATTTTTGTAGATCAAGAATCCAAGAAAATTAGGAATGCAAGGTTGTCTCCTATGCAGAAAGGTCAGAGCAAACTCGAGGCACTTTTTTAAAATGGCAAGTATGGCGAGCTTTATGCAATGCCTACTGTTTCCACCGCAGTGCTCAGGATGGCTTGGGGGAAGACGGGAGCGATGAGGATCTCACCATGTTAATCTCTTGCTTAAAACTCAGCAAGTACAAGGGAAACTTTTGTCCAAAGCAGAAGTTTTCAAACTTTTTCTTGCATTGAGTTAGAATTTCTTAACCTTGGCACTATGTATACTTGGAGTCAGATAAATTTTTAATTGTCATAAGGGTCTGTGAATATTCAGTGGCCATTACACATTGGATGCCAATAGCACTCTAACCCCTGGTTACACAATATCTCCAGACGTTGCATAATTTGGGGGGAGGGGTGGCCTCATCACTCACAGCTGAGAACCACTGATGTAAGATCTATTCCTGTTTTCCTCCCTCAGAAACATATACACAACAGAAAAAATGGACTAGATCTTACATCACTGCTGCGCCCATACTACTTTGACTACCTGAATGCCTTCAGAAAGACACACCTTGTAATTTTCTGTCTTTCCACATTGCCTAGTACAATTCAGCTCAGGTTCCAATGTACCCCAAAGACAATCCTGATGCCAGAAGTTTCAATTAGCTATCTCTGCTCTTTTTCTCACTCATATCTTTAGCAATTATAGCATTTACCAGCTGTAATACTATTTTTTTGTTAACTCGCTTGCCTCCTCTTTTAGGCAAAGAGCTCCTTAATGTCAAGGAATTATTTTTATCCATCCATTGATACATAAGGCCTTACCTGAGAGTTGCAGACAGGCTGAGTTCAGAAATCACTGACAATGACTGAATAAATATAAGCTTCACATCTCGGACATGATGTGTAACTAAAAGAAATTGGAAGATGAGATACTGACATAGCATAACCAAAGAAGCCAAGTAGGTAAAATATCTGATAGTCAAAAGAAAACAAAGTAAAACCCTCTTGTGGGAGAAACTAAATAAAATTAAAGCTGACTTGTGGGGTGACGACTGCACCGAGAATATAATCGCTGTCTCTGTCTTTCTTCCTTTGTAACTATTATTTGCATAAATCTGGGGTCTATATATAGTGGGAAAAGCTGGATATGTGTGAAGTCATACAAAATTGGCAAAATTTAGCAGTGGAAAATATTAAAGTTGAAATAAACCTCTATGAATTTCTAGCCTAAGGTTTAGCTATTATTTGTAGGAACTGATAGAGGTCTGATAGGCTTTCTTATACTTGTCTTCCTCGTGCACAAAAGTGGGATGGTCCTATCTTCCTTCGAGATTCTTATGAGGAAATCTGGGAAGAGTGGAGTCCTTTAAAACAGACAGGACCTCAGCGGGTGCTTTACAGATTTCATTTTCCAAGTTTCTTTTTTAATTATTTCATGTTCCTCCTCTTATATTCTCACTTAATCTGTTATGACAAATAGCCTTTAAAAGAATTTCTACTGATTCATGCATGATCTTGTCTCCCTCCCTGGATTTCCCTCATTATGACCGTACCAAGGTGCTCAGAGAAAACGTTTTTTTTAATTAAATAATAACATATCTATGACTACTAAACAATTAATGATAAGAGAGACATAGGGTGGTTCTTATGTGTCAACCTTTTGAGGCAATAGCCCATGTTACCATTCCCCTTCAAATCCTGCTGGTTTTACTGAATCATGCCCCTGGGGAATTTATATTCACTTTGCTTTAGACTTAAGTCCACACTTTGGGGCCAGACGAATGTCATCAGGTGAGCAAGAGAGTATGAGAACTCCATAGCAACAAAATCCGGATATCAAAAGGCTCTTATGCCAGTAGGATACAATAGAATGGACACAGAAATAAATAGAAATCCAAATGAATGTGCTGTGATATGAGAGCAAAATTATAATTATTTCTAGAGCTAACCTACTGGGGAACTAGGACTTATTATTTCCCAGCTCTGTTGTCTTTGTTTTAGACTTTCAAATATTAAAAATACACAAACAGAAATAGAGAATTGAAATACTAAAATGGGTATAGTGGAAATTCAATGTTTATGAAGTACTATATAAATAGATATAATACCTGTATATAAGTTTTGATACAAAGGAATTAGCCAGATGGAACATATTTGAAAGGTCATACCTAGTTCCCTTAGAATTCATTATGATTGCTGAACAAGTAGTTAACCGACATATATGTGTATATATGTATATATGTGGACATTATACACATGCCCATGAAAAAAGTCTTCTTATCATGTGATTTTAAAAATGTGAAACCAGAGTTCATTATCTATTTCTGTATAACAAGTTATTACAAAATGGAGTGGCTTAGAATAGTAAACATTTATTTCTATAAAGTTTGTTGGTGTCAGGAATTGGAAAGTGGCTTAGGCAGGAGTTTCCGGTGGGGAATCTCTCATAAGGTTTCTGTCATGGTGTGCATGGGGTTTCAGACATTTGCAGACTTGATGAGGATGAAGGTCCAGCTTCCTAAACGGCGAACTTATAGGCTGGAGGTCCCAGTTCCTTACTATATGGACTTCTCTTTAGGGCAACCTACATGTCCTCATGACATGGAAGTTGGCTTTCCTGGCACAACCAATGCAGGAAAGAAAATGTAGTGGAGACAGATACAATTGCACTGTTTTAAAGCTTGATCTTTAGAGCAACACCTTCTCACGTATCCTTTGTTCTATTATTTTAAAATGAATCACTAATTCTAGTCCACACTCCAGGGGAGGGGGAAAACATCTGTATTTGCTACAATATGCATAACCTAATAATAAATAAACAAAAAGAGAGACATAGAAAGGGAAAAGGAAGGAAAGATATTAAAAATAAATTTGATGGTAGCAAAAATGTCTGGGAATAGTTCCCAGACATGCAGCTGAGAGGAGCATCACATTCACATCCTGGAACGGGTATTGATGATGGAAGATATGGATGCCTATAAAACTATGAGACTCCTTTGGTAAAGTCTTGGGCAAGCCAAAGACTTTTTACTGTAAAATCCTCAGTTGCCTCATATATGAGCCAAGATAGGGGACAGTGATGCTATTTTTTCAGCTCTCGTATTCTGATTGGATATAGAAAGAAGAACTGGAAATCTTAGCTGAGTGTACTTAGACTGTTTCTTCAAAGATACTGAGAATCCTTGTTTGACCTTTGAGCCATCTATTACTACAGAGCAAAAACGCTGGAACTGTATGCTTGAAAATATCCTCTCTCATGGTTCTGTGGGTTGGTGAGCTCAGATGAAGCCTTGTATGTGCCTGGAATCAATGGCACTTTGCTAGAGTGACCTGAAGTTTTGCCTGTGCAGCCCATACAACCAAGACGATGCTTGCTGTCACCACCTGGAGCTAAGTGACAGCCAGAAATGAAGCTCTTACAAGTGTCCTGTGTAGCTTGGGGTTCTCACAGATTTCCTCTGTGGTTTTAGATGCCAAAAATCAAATTTCAGGCCAGCTAAGGGCTATGTATAAGACTGCCATATCCTCAGATTCTATTGGTCACTTAAATTCTAGAAAGGGAAGTGATAAGCTTCATCCCTCCATTACTAGTAAGGTAATGCTGAAGAAGGAAAAAGGGGAAGGTGATGTTTCCTGAAACATCTTAAAAAATATATGGGCCGGTGAGATGGCTCAGCAGCGTAAGTGCCTGCCTGGCCAGCGCGAGGGCCCGAGTTCGACTCCCGGAACCCACATACAAAAAAGGGGCCGGTGATATCGCTCAGCAGCACAGGCGCCTGCTGGCGCATGAGGTCCTGAGGTCGAGCCCTGGTACCCACAAAAAAAATAAAAAAATAAAAATAAAAATAAAAAAATATAATGTGTTCCAGTATGATTATGCGACAGACACAAGGACACGCTCAGCACGGGTTCTGAAAATATTTGCTTTGTAAAATTCTGAATCAATTGTGGATCCTGATATGCCTTTAACTAATCATTGGTTGCTGCTCTTACAAGGGCAGAAGAGCTGCCTTCAAATCCCTCCAGTTGCAAAATGTAGGCATTAAAAACTGGTCAATTCAATAAGGCTGTTAATTTAGTCCTCTGAAACATATTTCAGGTTCACATAACCCTGTACACACTTTGGAAATTTTTCTTCCAAATGTATGTATATGTTTGTGTGTCTGTGAACATATTCATTTATCTTCCAAATAGTTCACTAATTATCATATACAGATTTGGCAAAATGACTGAGTGAAGTAAAGAAGTTGACTGTTGTTTCCTTGAAAATGTTATTTAAATCAACAGTCAAATTTGCCAGTCCACAGACAACATAGGCATAATTTTACAGTGAATTTACGCATGAAGTTAATTACCCATCAGGTTTCTATAATTTCTCCTCAACTTGGCCACTTAGCAAATAATATTTATATATTTTCATTTGGTGTAACAAATTGGAACAAATGTCACCATTTCATTTTAGTTCTATTTAAATCTTCTTTTCTATTAAGTTTCAAACTTGCGAAAAATGTGGTAGCTTTGTCAAAATCCATGTTTCAGCTTATAGAGGGACAAAGCTATATTTAGAAGATCGTTCAAAGTAAAACACTACTAATTAGATAGTTAACATGAGGATCATTTAGAAAATAACATTCTGCTTTTTGAAATTTTTTTCTATGCTATTTAATTTTTGGTTTATGTTTGGAAATAGACATGTAGGATTACTTAAAATCATATTTAACTAAAACCATACATGCAGATCAACTCTTCAAATGCTACTTGTGGAAACTGTATTTCTGGCAGAAGCAGAGTAGGTTGGCTTGATCAAATTTCCCAGAGAATCATGTTTGGTGGTGCACACAATCCCAGAACTCAGGAAGGCTGAAGCATGATAACTATATGTTCGAGGAAAAATCCCCAGGGAGAAAAACTAAAAATAAAATTGGAAAAAAATTAAAACATTCACCTTTAGTGCACCTATGTTTATAGCAGCACAATTTGTAATAGCTAAATCTTGGAAACAACCCAAATGCCGTCAACCGATGAATGGATAAAAAAGATGTGGCTTTTTTATATAATGGAGTACTACTCAGCTATAAAGAAGGATAAACTGAAGACTTTTATATGTAAATGGATGCAACTTGAGACAATACTCATAAGTGAAGTAAATTAGACCCATACGTGTAAACATCATATTGTCTCACTAGTGTGAGAAACTGAATAAGTAAATAAGATCCAAAATGTATAATAGATATTGTGAATTGGGAAGAAATTGTTCAAAAGAAAAGACAAACTGTGATGGGGGAAACAGGTAAGGAAGAATGGAAAAAGAAAAATTATATTTATACACAAGATTGTTAAGATAGTTATACAGCTAATTTCTCTTAGTTCATTGAAAAGAAAGGTTTGTGCTAATATTGTTTGGACAAGATATCATGCTGATATCTTGTACTCTGAATAAGTGCTATGAAGACAATAAGCAATGTACTAATTATTGTAACTCTCCTACTAACCTGTTTTGAAACTCTGCTTTATTGTTATTTTTTCTCTTTCAAAAAAAAATCATGTTTAAAACATTGAACATCTCCCCAGAAAGCATGTAAAAAAAAACTCAAAACCAGATAAGTGAATTATCAGAAACAAAAGAAAAATGAGTTTTATGTTAGAGGAAGTAAAATAAACAACAAACAGAATTTCATAGGAAAAAGGGATAACTATAGAGAAAAATCAAATAGATAAGAATTAAAAAGCCAAGGAAAAGTGAAGTAAGTGAAAAATACTTCTGAAAATTATACCAAATTGAACTACCAAGTATAAGAGACATTGGGAATATATGCTTACAATCTCAAAGATGTATACTTGGAGTTACTAAGGAGAAAAAAATAAAGGAAATATGGGGTAAAAGCAAGCTTTGAGAATAACAGCTATGAATTTTACATAATTTTAATACATTAAGGCAGAGTCACAAACCATTATAAGCCTTAAACAAAATGCAAACAAACAAAACCAGTAGGGATATCACATTAAAATTTCTAGCAAGGAAAAATAAAAATTTAAAATCATGCAGAGGAAATAAAAATAGGCAACAAAATTGAAAATGCTACTCTTTCCAAAAAGAATAATCACAAACATTTTTTTTCAATTTAATGATGTTTTGTTTTCAGAATTTTTAAGCGATTAAAGTCACAGAGCCTCATGTAATAAACTTCGTGGTTTCAAATACTTTAAGAAATGGTTTCCATAGAAAGAAGTAATGGCATTAATGAAAAGAAATAAATAAGATCATAGATACTTTGTGGAAGATATCTCATTGAGTGCATTACAAATTATACTCTCTGGGATGTTTATTTTAAATATTTTGCATTTCATTAGCTTTTCAAAGAACTCTAGTATTGAATTAGAAGATTATTGGCTGATTAAGCTTGTTTGCAGGAATATTAGCTGTGAAATTCTGGATCTTGGAGCAGACAGAGCAGTTACATCGCTTTGAACAGGGCAATTTGTACTGCACTCATCCTCCAGGAAAAAGAAGTACTGAAGAGCTTGCCCTGAGAACCCCCAATCATAATATAATGTACAGTATATACTTCAGTTGTGAGATGGAAATTAAAATTTATATATACAGCTTGTTAGTAAAAGTCAAGAAGTTATTTTCTTACAAAAAAACATTTTATTTTGTGGGTACTGGGGTTCAACCTCAGGACCTCGCGTGCCAGCAGGCACCCGTGCCACTGAGCGATATCACCTGGCCCTTTTTTTGTATGTGGGTACCGGGAGTCGAACTCAGGACTTCGCATTTGCCAGGCAGGTGCTTATGCCGCTGAGCTGTCTCACTGGCTCCAAAAAACAAATTTTTTTTTTCCTTTTTCTTGTGGGTGCCGGGGGTCAACCTCAGGACCTCGTGCGCCCGTAGGCGCCCATGCCACTGAATGATATCACCGGCCCTTTTTTCGTATGTGGGTACCAGGAGTCAAACTCAGGACCTTGTGCTTGCCAGTCAGGTGCTTATGCTGCCGAGCTATCTCACCGGCCACAAATTTTTAACTAGCAAAGACATCAAAACTTAGCTATCTCATACTTATGCTGTATCTTTTATTTTGCTTAGAAGGGAATACTTTTATGTGAGACATTTGACACAAAACAGAGTGCCAGGCCTGAAAATATGGACTCTAAAGTATACAGAGCTGTAGAAAATGCTTTCTAGCTATAAATATTGGTATTTTTGTACAGCAAAGAAGAATGCTTATTTATTTACATGGTGATCCAAATCATTATTGCATATACAGAATATATTGACTTTTTCTTAATGTAACTTCAGTACTTTACAAGATAATTGTAGCCAGCCTGCTAGAGCTAAGTAATAATCAAATCTAAAATATAAACACCATAAGAAAATGTATTTTAAGTACACTTTTTAAATAATTCACTCAATAGATTTGAATAGGTATGGCTGAAAATAAAAGACAACCACGAAGATGGGGGTTAATTTCTGCATAAGTTGTGAGTCTTGTGTTAAGATGTAGCTAAAGATCACATTTCTTTCATTGTTTTCGTTAGTACTCTTTCCATACTCCATATATTTTGGACTATTGATTTTAGTTAAGTTACTTAACTCTGGCTAGTTCTCTCTTAGGAACTCTGATGAGTTGCAATCTAACACCAGGATGGGGCTGTAGATGTTTGTGATTGGGGAATTCGCTTTAAGCTCATTCATCTGAGTACTGGCAGTCATTAGTTCTCCATGGCTATGAGCTAAAGACAGATTTCTTGCCAAGTGAGTCATAGCAGCTATATTATGCATAAAATATGCCACAGAATGAATGGAGAGGGAGGGAGAAAGAGAGAGAGAGAGAGGGAGAGAGGGAGAGAGAGAGAGAGAGAGAGATGAGCATCAGTGACATCTGCTGCCTAATCTCTGAAGCAAGGGATCTTCCCTTCTGCAAGATGCTACTGGTCAGAGATCAATACTTGAGCAATACAAGGGAGGACACACAAGGTGTAAGTTCCAAGAGGTGGAATCACTATGGAAGGACTACCAGAGAGCAGAAAGGAAAATCTCTTAAATTAGGCCTTGGCATCCTCTTCTACATTTCAGTCTCATGTTCCACAAGGTCCTTAAATCTTAACACCAGAATTTTTCAGGGACATTTTAAATCCAATGTAAGATCCATTATTTTGCCCATTAAATGTGTGTTGTTAATATAGCACATTAAATGATAAGTTTATTAAAATATGATCATGATACGATCTTTTAAACTAACAAAATAAAAGATCACTCAATAATATTATGATTTTTACACCATATTCAATTTTTCTGATTTTACTTCCAAGGCCCCACATTATAAATCTACCTGCCCTTGCAGTCTTCTTTGGGTTCTGTCAGTGTATTAAAATGGAGGGAAATCTGTTTTTATTCCTGGAAATGACCAATATGTTTACCAGGGCTTTGGACTTTATTCCAGTTTAATCTCCTCAGATCCTTTACTCCTTCATTAATTCTCTGCAAAGATTAATTTTATGTGTCCACTTGACTGGCTGTGGGATGCCTAGATATTTGACTAAATATTATTATGAGTGTGTTTGCAAGACTGCTTCAGAGTGTGATTGACATTTTAATTAGCAAGCTGAAGTGGATGGGCCTCATCCATTGAAGAAGGGCGTAGTGCGGAAAGGCTGAGCAAAGGGTGACTGTTTGAGAAAGAGTTTGGTCTCTTGCAGCCTTCAGACACTAATTGAAATGTTGGCTCTTCAGTGCCTGGAGGCTGCTGGCTTTCTGAATGGAATTTACACCATCAGTTCTAGTTTTCAGGCCTCTGAATAGAGATGGAAGTAGACATCAGCTCTCCAGGGTCTCTTGCATGCCTGTTGCAGATCTTTGGCTTTCTCGGGTTCTTTCCTCATTTGAGCCAGTGCTTTGTTATGGTGGTTCCATTTGTCTGGGGAACTTTGATTAATACTTCTCCTTCCTGCAGCATCACATATTCTATGAACAAAAGCCATTTGCAAACAGACAAGTTCTAGCATCTCTGCCCTGAGCTGTTTCTTCTCTGTGTACTGCTCCATTTACTGTGTACTGCTCCATTTACTGCGTACTCCTTTGGTCTATTTTCAGCTCTTTTTCTCTTTTTGGTAGTGTGATGTTGAAGGGTTGTAGTAGTAAAAAGTTAGAGATTGTCCAGGAACTCAAACCATCAGGTGAAGAATCCAAGTGATTCCTAAACTTATCCTGCGTTAAGCTTAGTAAAGTTCCCAAAATACAGGGGATTTCCATTTGTCATTGCTTTGCATATAAATTTGCTAAATTAACTTCAGGCAAATATTTATTTCCCTACCTTGATCTTACATGCTCTATTAAAGAAAAGAATACTTATTTACTTAGATGTTTTTAGTTTTTCACTTTCAAGAAAATATTTGCTAAAGAGGATATTTCACGAGCATAAATATTTTCTACATAAAGTATTAAAATTGCCCAAATTATGGGGACTTGATCCGACATGGCCTCAAGACCAAAAATGTGTCAGCCGCTGTACTAAAGATCCCAGTGACATAGCCAAGAACAGAAAATGCACAAGCATATTGCCATTTGGATTGAAGCAAAGTGAACATTTTATTTCCTGATGACATTTTTTTTTGCCTTAAAGGAGAGATCATGGAAATTCATGTGCAGAGGATGACACTACTCAAAGTACTGAGCCCCAGGGTTTGACGGCCGCTGTATAACCATCGCCTAACTGTCATTCTTTCCAGATTAAAGTTTGTTCAGTTTGTTTTTGAAGAATGGTGGTTGTTAACTCAGTGTAGTGTATAGCTTTTTGAGAGTAGCTGATTATGCTACTTTTGAGTCTGAATATTACTTTTTATCTCTTTCATTTTTCTTAGTAGTGAGTTTATATTTTTTAAGCAAATAGTTGGCAAGATGCAGGCAAGTGAAAAATCTAAATATTAATTTTAGAAGGTGTTGCTGAGAAATGAACTTAGGGCCTTCACACTGAACTACATCACCATTCCCCTTTTTTTTTTTTTTTTGTGGGTACCGGGGGGTCGACCTCAGGACCGCACGCGCCAGCAGGCACCCGTGCCGCTGAGTGATATCACCGGTCCTTTTTTCGTATGTGGGTTCCGGGAGTCGAACTCGGGCCCTTGCGCTTGCCGGGCAGGTGCTTAAGCCACTGAGCCATCTCACCGGCCCAACATTCCCTTTTTAATTTCTTTTTAAATTTTATTTTGAGACAGGGTCTCATTAATGTGCTAAGTTAGCCAGGCTGGGTTCAAACCTGAGATCCTCCTGCCTCAGCCTCCCAGGGTGCTGGGATTATAGTCATGTGCCATCACACCTGGGAAAACATTAATTTTGAGGCAACTGGGTATTGATTTACACTTAAGCTTCATTTCTATTGACAAATGGATTTTAGAGAGAAAATGCTTTGTATACAGACCATGCTTCTTGAGTATTATGATGTTTAGCGAGTTCCTATTCTGGATCCTTTTATCTGCAAAATGAAATAGTATGAATGTCCTCATAGGCAAAAAATAAATAAATAAAAAGAGAATAGCCTATGAATGGTTATGTAACCTGCCACAATCTAATATTCCACTCCAGATTAAGAAGTTCAGTAGATATTTAATAATTTATGTTTACAATGTAATTTTAAATATACTCGTCTTTAATCCTTGCTCAGAAAATTAAAATTTTAAGAAATTGTGGTAAAACACACGCAACATAAAATTTACCACCTTTATCAATTTTAAGCAGCTCAGTAGCATCAAGTACATTCATATTGATGTGCAATCCTCGTCTCCATTCATTTCCAGAACACTTTTCAACTTGAAAATGGAAATGCATATTAACTCCCCATAACTCCTGTCCCAGGCAGTAATCATTCTACTTTGTGTGTCTGTGAATTTGAATACTCTAGCTACCTCATTTAAATGGAATACTATGGTATTTATCTTTTCTCTAGATTGAGTAAAAATAATGCCCTCAATTGTCCTCCATAATATAGATAGAATGTGTCAGAATTTCCTTCCTCTGTAAAACTGAACAATATTACATGTGCTATAGTTTAGATGTAGAATGCTCTCAAAGCCCATGTGTTAAAGGTCTGTTCCCTAGAATTATACAATTGGAAGGCAGAAAACCTTTAAAGGGTGGAGCCAGGTGGGAGTCTCAGGTCCTTAGGAGCATGGTGGATAGTGCAACCACAGCTCCTCTTCTTTTTCTCTTTTGTGTCCTGGCCATAAAGTGAAACTTTTGTGCTATACCATGTATTCCTGCCATGATGTGCTGACTTCCTCCCACCAGTGGCCTAAGAGCAATAGGTCCATCCCATCCAAGAAACATCTAAGAGTGTGAACCAAAATGAACCTTTCTCTTCATACATTGATTGATCTCAGGTACTTGTTACAGTACCAGAAAACTGCCTAAAGCATCACTGTATGTGCATACCAACTTTGATTATATATTCATCTGCTGATGGACACTTGGGCTGCTTTCACCTTCTGTCTTTGTGAATGAAAGTGTTGGTGAGAGTCGCCACAATGGCGTCTCACCAGTGCACTTGACCCTCTTCAATCAGAAGCAAGGAATGGGTGCTCAGAGGACAGACCTCTGGCATTTGGAGGACGGGTTCCTCATCATGCATCGTGGCTCCTGAACACCATGTACAAGCTTCCCCAGGAACGAGCACAGCTGGCTGCCTTGGAGCTAGGGTTGGTGAAGTGTAACAAATTTTGAGCTAAGAGCAAACATTCACCAGAAGTAATGAAAATTTGGCATTCAATCCTCCCCTTAGAGAAGTTACAAGCCTTCAAATATACCACAGGCTTTCAAATGCTTCAATGGAGTTTACCTGTACATTCCTGGTACTTGCTGCTCTGTCAAACTACCAAGATCCTATGCTCAGTAAAATTTTGGAAAATATATATGTTTGACAAAAACAAACAGAGCAATTATCACATTACTTTTCTTCCTATTTATTTTTTTGTTCAGCTCAATCATTCATGGACCATGTGTCTGCCATCTGTCTAGGATTCTAAGGCAATTACTGCTGTTGGCTTACTGTATGCAGGTTCTGCATTCAGATTGAAGCAGCATGCAACTAAATACACTAAAAAATTACATTTGTACCAAACATTTACAGCCTTTTTCTTGTCATTATTCCCTAGACAATACAGTGCAATAATTACTTACATCGTATTAAATAGTATAAGTAATCTAGAGGTGATTCGAAGTACATGATATTAGGTTTGACGCAAATCTTTGGTGTTTTATACAACTGACTTGAATATCTATAGATTTTGACTCCTGTAAGGGGTTCCAGAAGCAATTCCAGGGGCACCTAAGAACAATTTACAGCCTCCTGGCTTCTAGAAGCTGAAAGTCTTATAGGAGAGAAACACATAAATAAACAAGTACAATACCATGTGAATAGAATTGAAACTGAAACAAGGTATTGATGTCATATCTTATTGAGTGATGAGAAGGATTTACATGAGACAAAGGCATGAATGCTGGATAAAACATGGATACCCTCTATATTTCCTATTCATCTTGCATATTTCAACACTTCAAAGGAACTTTAAAAGAAACAACCTTTATTGAATGTGGGAAACTGGATATACAATTGGGATTTACCCATAATTTCCTTTTTAATTTATTTTCCTTTCTCTTTCAGTTGTCCCCCGATTTCATAAAGGTGCATGTTTTCTCTTTAATGTTAATATTTTCCCTTTTTTGCATGCTTTCATTAATCAGCTTTTTTATTCCCACTGTAAACATTTATTGAGCACCTAGTGTGTTCCAAGCAAAATATTTGACATTTTCCTACTATGTGTACAAAGTAGTAATCAAGACAAATTACAAACAATCTTTGCAGAGTATAAATTGTAGTCTAGCAAGGAAGACACAATCCAACTAGATTGACAAAGTTTGCTTTCTTTAATTACACATGCTACATTTTAAATTTATTTCACAGTGTTCTGTGCTCTAATGGAATCACAAAAGTATGATTTTAAGAAGTTCTCTTTAATGCAGCTTGTTTTATGCTAATGGCTTATAAATAAATATTCCTTTCTTAGTAGTTCTTCAAAGTCCCTGTATTTAGCCTGAGATGGCCCCTTACGTATTGAGAAGGCTCTGCGCAGCTCAGTGCGTTGCGCTTATCAGTCATCCACGGATGCAGGACAGGCCGTCAGTTCCAACTCTTAATGGCTTCTGATCCTGTTACCCTGGAGCAAACCTCCTTTTACACAAGATCCAGAGCAATTCAGGCCTTCACTGGAGGCAGCTGAAGAGCTTCTGATGTCAGTGTCTCTCAAAATGTCCCCATATGCTCTGCTTTTGTCCACTCACCAGGGACAGACGCAGAACATGGTGGGACATCATGTATTGCATTATTTAACAATAAATGAAGAGGACATCCCTAGTGAAGAATGCGATTTTAAACTGGAAAATAAATGATTAAGAGTCACGGGTGTGAAGGTAACAGTAGCAGCAGATGTTGTAAAACACCACTAAGGAGGAAAGAAAGGCAACAGCTGAGAGCGAATTGATTTTCCTCCTCAGTCTTGCGTCTTTACTCAATCACGCCAGATGGAGAAGCAATCACTAAGACATAAGGTGCTATTGGTCTCACTGCCCTTCCCACAAGAGAACTGGTTGAAAATACTTCCCCAAAGCAGCAGAATGATAAAAGCAAATGCACTGTTTCATTTATTAATCAAGATTCAATTTATCTCACTCATTTGAGACAGCAAGCTGTGGTGGAAAGGAACAGACTCTGGGTTAGAGAGACACAGTTTTGAATCCTAATTATTTTTCTTGCTACCTGAATGACCTTGAGGCAGTTTCTTTTCCTTTCTGAGACATATTATTCTCACTTGCAAAAGATTAAGAGCTGACACTTTTTGAGGCTTTACTTTGTGCTGGGCAATATGCTAATCACTTTATTTCTTCATACATGAAGGATTCCATCCTCCCCCAAAATATTTCAGTTATGTATTCTTACCGGATATCTACAAGAGAAAAAAATTTAAAGCTAATTTAACAAAGTTACTTAACTTACAAATGCTAGCCAGATAATGTAGAGGTTTGGTTCAGGAATGATAGGGCAGAGTGGTCCTGGGTTCAAATTCTTGATCTTTTGCATAAGCTGAGACCTCTCTTCTAACTTCCAGGTGACAAAATTTCTGTATAAATAAATGTAGTTATTGAGAACAATTGTATCATTTAATGGTTATGAAACTGTGATGACAGAATACAAAGTGGATTTTAATGTCATTCCAGAACAGAATAACTGTTCAATATATATTAACCACTTTATCGTTATTACCCTTACCTTTTTTTTTTTTTGTGGGTACCAGGGGGTCGACCTCAGGACCTCGCGCGCCAGCAGGCACCCGTGCCACTGAGCGGTATCACCGGTCCCTTTTTCGTATGTGGGTTCCGGGAGTCGAACTCAGGCCCTCGCGCTTGCCGGGCAGGCGCTTAAGCCGCTGAGCCATCTCACCGGCCCTACCCTTACCTTTTTATACCAGATTACTCAGTATAAATAACACATTTACATTTAATCCCAGTCTGTTAGCTTTGACAGCCCATGCCATTTTCATATGCTCTAGTGTAATTTCTCTTGTGAGGAGTAATTGTTCTATCAAGGAGTGGAAATTGCAGCAGTGAGTGAACTAAATGTTTTCTATTTCCTCCCAGGTTCTCCTTTTTTCCTTGAAACTGACAAGAAAATAAAATTTTGATTTTAACAAGGGCCTCTCTCTCTCTCTCTCTGTCTCTCTCAGTCTCTGTCTCTCTCCATCTCTGACTCTGTCTTTGTCTATGTCTCTCTCTCACTCTCCCTTTATCACACACACACACACACACATACACACACACACACACACACACTTCCCCATTTTCATCGGGTTCTTTAGATGGTTGTTTGTCTAACCAATCCTGGACCCCTTATTCTATGCTTTAAATATTGATGATTCATGATACATAGTTGGCCAAATTATCCACTCTTTCTTGTTCTTCATACCTGTTGCATGTGAGCGTAAATGGATGGGCACGAATTTATCCAAGGGAGAAGGGAGTATTGTCACGGAATCTACTTGTGATTGCAGTAAAGAGAATATTAGGACCATAAGTACGTGAATTTGCCAAGGGTTAGAGAAAAGATTGTGTGTGTGTGTTTGTTTTTTTAAATTTTAGTAGCACAGAAAATATTAAGCTAGCAAGAAACAGGTGTAGGGAAGTGAATGAATAAAAGCGGCAAGATTAAACAGATTAGAGAAAATCTGTTTAGATGAGTTGTACACCGGTCCAGGCTAAGAGAGGATCAAAGTTAAGAGACCTAAGGTAAAGAGGAGACTTGACCAAAGTTCAGTTAGCAAGCATTTTGTTCTCATCGATAGTGGCGAAAATTCTAATTATTTTTCAGCAAAGAGTGGTAATTTGGAAACAGCAGGTGTGTCTGGTCTTGCCAGGTAAAGCAGGAGGAATGAGATAGAAGTCTTATGCCAGTCTGCTTCATTTTAGTAAGCCATTTCCTTGATATGAATGGTAGGAAGATTCCTGACAAGATTATTTTTCAAGATTACAGAGCCTAGGTAATTTTTTTTTTTTTGTGGGTACTGGGGGGTCGACCTCAGGACCTCGCGCACCAACAGGTGCCCGTGCCGCTGAGCGATATCACCGGCCCCTTTTTCGTATGTGGGATCCGGGAGTCGAACTCGGGCCCTCGTGCTTGCAAGGCAGGCGCTTACGCCGCTGAGCCATCTCACCGGCCCGAGCCTAGGTAAAATTTAACATACGTCTCAAACATTATTTCTAGGTGTGCCTAAGTATACCTTCTAGACATCACCACATTAAATGATATAAGCATTTCTACTCAACATTTCCAAAGTTAAGCTCATTCTTCCATCTAAACTTGAAAAGCCTTTTGTTTTTGCTTCATTTCTTGGTTGCACTACAATCAGCATAGTCATTTGAAATTGAAATATAGAAATGGAAATGAAGGAAAAACATAATTTAACTATTCAACTTACTGTGTGTTGAATATATAACATGCATACAAATATAGGTAAACACAAGAAGGAAATAGATAAATAAAATAAATTTGTAAGTTAAAAGCAAAATATATGTGGAAACAATAAATTACCACAATATCATAAGGTGGACATTTGGTAATATCATTATATCAAAGAAAATACTGAGCTGAATATTTGGATATTTTTATAAGGCCATAGGTTTTTAAAATTGCATATATAAGATATGTTCCTATAAAAATGCTTAACCAAAAAAATATGTGTGCATACAGGTGCATAATAAAATGGATCATAGTATACATACATTTTTGTGACTGCCATTGTTTCCTTTAAGTAAGTATGATGCTTATTTTTCAGTGCCATAAAAATTATTCCATTACATAGTTTTGCAATTTCATACTTTGTGAGAATATAGCTTTTTTATCAAAGTTACCTCTCATTGCATGTCCATGTTATTTTAACTCCTTTATAGAAATAATTACATATTATTTTGTTGAGGATAACTCATAGAATCAAAATGAATATAATTTTGTAGATAAGTCAAGTTATTTCACACAAAGCCACTAGTACCTTGCACTCCCCAAGAAGAAAATAAACTAGTCTATTTTCCTACCATCACCAATAATAGCTATTGTACTTAAAATGTGATTCATTGGGTTGTTAGTTTGCATTCATTAGCCTACTATTATAGTTGAACTTTTTTCATGTGTATTAGATACTAATATTTCATTGTGATTTGATTCATTGTCTCAACTGACAGTACCAAGGTAGATAATTTCCTTCAAATGTCTAATTTTTAATCTTAATTCTAGAGGAATATATATGTTTTATAACTTGAACTAAGAGTAAACTACTTATCTAAAAGAACATTCATGAAATAATATCTATATTAAGCCATTAACATTAATACTTTGGGTTTATTTTTAATTGAAATTAATCATATATATATATATATATATTTGTCGACTACAAGGTGATGTTAAATGTGTATAAATTGTGAAGCAATAAAATCAGGTTAAGTAGCATGTGACACTGCAAAGAATTATCTTGGTAATTAAAACATTTAAAATCCACCATTTTAGCTATTTTGAGATGTAACACATTATTATTAACTATTGGCCCTTTGTATGTAGCTAGCTAGTTCACTAGCACCTATTTGGCCTAACAAAAACTTTGTACCCTTTAAACAATGCCTCATCTTTCCCTGTCTATCTTTCTTCAATTGCTAATAACCCCCATTCTAATTCTCTAATTGTAGGAGTTTGATGGTTTGGATTCCACGTATAAGTAAATACACATGATACTTGCCTTTCTGTGCTCACCTTAACTCCCTTACCATAATGTCTTCTGGGTTCATTCATGCAGCCAAAAGACTTTCCCAAATTTTGAATATATTGTGTATAATTGTCACATTTAAAAATCATTCATTTCTGGATGGTTTGGTTGTTTTGGTTGTTTCTTGGCTATTGTGAATAATGCTGAATGAACATGGGAGTATCTCCATATTACTTTCCTAAACTGCATACTAATTACATTCCCAGTGTATAATTGACAGTGTTGAAAGGATTCCATGTTTCAACATCACGACCAAGACTCATTATTCTTCACATTTATGATAATAATCAATCTAACAGGTGTGAATATATATCTCATTGTGGTTTTAATTTGTATTTCTCTGATTAGGTACATTCAACATTTTCATATATCTGTTGGCCATTTGTATGTCTTTTTTTGAGAAATGTCTATTTAGGTTTGTTGCCTATTTTCAATAGGCTTGTTTTCTATTTTTGAGTAGTTTCAGTACATTGTATGTTTTAGATATTAGTCCTTTGGGATAGTCATCTTTCCATTACTGTGATAAAATATTCAGGAGAGTGAATTTAAAAGAAGCAGGTTTATTTGGCTCACAGTTTTGGAATCTTGTCCATGATTAGTTGACCCTGCTGCTTCAGTAGTGCCATGTGTACCGTGGCAGGAGTACATGACATAGAAGACCTGTTCATCTCATGGTAGCCAGGAAGCAAAGGCAGTGACAAGAAGGGAACAGAGTACTAGTGTGCCTTACCAGGGCACCTCACCAATGACCTAACTTCTTTGCACTCTGCCCTGCCTACGAAGATTTCTACCACCTCCCGATAGCAGCATGGACTAAGAATCAAGTCTTCAAAACTTGGACATTTTGGGGACAATCAGAACCTAATCAGGACACCCTTTATCAGATCTATGGCATGCCAATATTTTATTTTCTCCCCCATTGTGTATCGTATCTTCACTCTGTTAGTTATTTCCTTTGCTGCACTGAAGATATTTAGTTTGACACAATTCCATTTGTCTAATTCTGCTTTTGTTGGCTATGGCTTTGGGGGCCACATCAAACAATAATTTCCCAGGGAGCTTTTCTCCTGTTTTTTTTTTTTTTTCCTAGTATTTCAGCTTAGTATCTCTTTAAATCATTTAATCCATATTGAATTTATCTTTAAATCACTTAATCCATATTGAATTTATCCTTGTACAATTGTCCATTTTCATTTTTTTGCACGTGGATACTCAGTCTTCCTCACGCTGTATACAGTATTAAAAAGAGCCTTTTTCTATAAGTATCATTGGCAACTTTGTCAAAAATTACTCACATAGATGTTTAGGGTTATTTATGGGCTCTTTATGCTATCCCATTGGTAAAGAACTCTGTATACATATTCCATGCTGTTTTCATTACTATATCATTGTAATAGACTTTTAAAAATCATTAGTGTGATATTCCCTGCCTTTTCTTTTTAGTTTATGCTGTAGCGCTTTAACTATTTAACTATTTGGGTTCTTCTGTGGTTCCACACTACTTTTAGGGCTTTATCCTCTATTTCTAAAAGAAATATTATTAGAATTTTGATAGGGATTGCATTTTGGAGTATATGGGCATTTTAGGAATAGTAAGTTTTCCAGGCTATCAACACAGAAGTTTTCCCACTTATTTGTGTCTTTTTCAATTTCTTTCAGCACTGTTTCATAGATTTCTGGATGCAGATCTTTAACCTCCATAGTTCCATTTACATTTAGGCATTTTTTCTGTGTTTTGGTTATTATTGAAAATGAGAATATTTCTTAATTTCTTTGTCAGATAGTTGTTTGTGCTTAGAAAATCTACTGAGTTTTGTAGGTTGATTTTGTATCAGGAACTTTCACTAAATTTCTTAACAAGTTTTAGCATTATGTGTGTGTGTTCATGCAATCGGCAACCATATGCACTTTTATTTACTCCTTTATTATGTGGATGCCATTACTCTGACTAGAATTACCAACACTCTGCTGAACAAAAATTGTGGGAGTAGGCAACCATGTGTTATTTCTGATGATGTTAGAGAAAAAAATCATTGTGTACATAATGAGCTGGGGGAGCTTGTATTGTTTTGCATTTATTTTATTGATGTACATTCTTTCAATAGTTACTTTGCTAAGAGTTACTGTGAAATGTGTTGGCTGTTGTTAAATGCTTTCACTGCATCTATTGAGATGGTCCTATGGTTTTTACCTTTCTGTTAATATGGTAAATCGCTTTTATTGACTTACATATCTTGTACCAGGATGAGGATATAGCTCAGTGGCACAGTGCCTGCCTGGCAAGCACAAGGCCCTGAGTTTGATTCTCAGTAGCAAAAAAATAAAATAAAATAAAATAAAGTCCCTGGAGAGTGTACGTATATATATGCTGTACCTTCTTTGCATCTCAGGAGTAAATCCCACTTGCTTACAATGACTGATTCATCAAATGTACCATTGAAATTTGTTTACCACTATCTTTTTTGAGAACATTGTATCTATGTTTATACTGGTCTGTAGTTGTCTTTTAGTTTCTTTGTCTGGCTTTGATATTGGGAGAATCCTGGCCTTATAAAATTACTTTGGAATTATTTCCTCTTCTTCAGTTTTTGGAAGGGTTTAAAAAGTACTGGTATTAATTCTTTACCTGTTTGGTAGAATTCAGCAATGAAGCCATCTGGTCCTGGGCTTTTATTTAATGAGACACATTTAATTATTTATTCAATCTCCTTTTCATTCTGTTGAAATTCATGATTTGTTCCTGCTTAAATCTTGGTAGCATATTCATTTCTAGGGATTTATCCATTTTTTATTTCAATTAATTCTGCTCTAGTCGTTCTTATTTGCTCTTTCTGATGTCGAGCTTAGTTTTTTTTCTCTTTTCTGTTCTGTTGCTGTGTGCTGAAATGTGTTGTGTGAGTCAACAGTGTTTATTTCCATTTGTTCTAAAATGTAGTTCAAGCCCAGTGTTTCCTTATTGATTTTCTGTCTGAATAATCTATGTCCTGCTGAAGTAGAATACTGAAATTCTACATTATTCTTGCATTGCAGTTTATGTCTTTCTTCATATATTTTAGTATTTGTTTTACATATTTAGGTGTGCCAATATCGGGTGTATTTTTATTTATAATTTATATTGGCTTGATAAATTAACCCTTTTATTCCTATAAAATGAACTTTTTCAAATAGATTTTTATGTAAAATCTATATTGTCTGATATGAACATAGCCTCCCCTCTTGCTCTCTTTGGTTTCTACTTGAATGGAATACAGTTTAGACCTTTACTTTCTGTAAAGGCATGTCCTCAAAAGTGAATGAAAGTTTTAGTTTCGTTTTGTTGTTGTAGCAAATATTGGTTCTTTTTTTAGCCAATCACTATTTGCTCCTTGATTATTGAATGTAACTCATTTACATTTAAAGAAATTACTGAGAGTTAAAAACTTTTATCACCACTTCATTAATTGTTTTCTCAAGGCTATGTAGACCTTTCATTTCCTTTTCTCTCTCTTGCTTTCTTTTTTTTTTTTTGTTTTAATGTGGGTACTGGGAGTCGAACTCAGGACCTCGCACTTGCCAGGCAGGCACTTATGCTGCTGAGCCATATCACCAGCCCTCTCTTGTTTTCTTAGCTAGTGGTTTAGAGGTTTTTTTTAATAGTGTACTCTGGATCTTTTCTTATCTTTTGTGTATCCCTCATAATATTTCGCTTTATGGATATCATTATACTTGTAGAAAATATCTACCTGGGACAGGATATATTAAGGTATTAACAACCTAATTTTGATCACATGTACAATATCTACAATTTTATCCCTTTCCATATTTTACATTTTTGTTGTCACAGTTAGCATATTTAAGTCTGTGCCACTTACCAATTATTATAGCTTCAGTTGTTTTATTTATTTATTTATTTATTTATTTATTTATTTATTTATTGTGTGGGTACCGGGGGTCGACCTCACGACCTCGTGCGCCAGCAGGCGCCCATGCCGCTGAGTGATATCACTGGCCCCTTTTTCGTATGTGGGTTCCAGGAGTCAAACTGGGGCCCTCACGCTTGCCAGGCAGGCGCGTACGCCACTGAGCTATCTCACCAGCCCAAGCTTCAGTTGTTTTAAACAGTCTGACTTTTTAAACTATTTTAGAGATACAATCTATTGACCCACCACTATGAGAGTGTTCTGGATTTCACAAGATATTTACTTTTAATGGTTAATTTTATTATACTTTCATGTTTTTATGTGACCAATTAGTGTCCTTTTTAAAAGGCTTGAAGAACTCTATTTATACTTCTTATAATAAAGTTTAGTGGTGATAAGCTCTCTCAGCTTTGGTTTGTCTGAGACAAAGTCTTTGTCATTTCACTAATTAAAAAGAGGATTACTGTTTACAGTATGCATTGTTGGTCGACAGTTTTTATTTTTTTTCTTTTGCCTTGTAGGATTTTGAATGCAGTTATCTCCCAATATTTATGGAACACTGGTTCCAGGTCACCCTCCAACATCCAAAAATACCCAAATCTGTGAATGTTTGAGTTTCTTATATAAATAATGTACTAATTAAAAAAAATAATACACTCCCTGCATGTAACCTACAAATATCCTCCTGCATATCAATCATCTCTAGATTACTCATAATACCTATTACCATGTAAATACTATGTAAATAATGGTTATGTATATTATGCAAAGAATGATCACTAGAAAAAAAGCTTATACATATTTGGAACATGTGAACTTACAAAAAATATATTTAATCCAGAGTAGATTTAATTTAGGATGGTTGATGCAAGATATATGAAGGACCAATAATAAATCATTCCCATTTTTTCTGGCCTATAAGATTTCTAATGAAAAATCTATGTATATTTTTATAAACATTGTCTTGTATGTAATAATTTGCTTTCCCTTGCTATTTTCAAAACTTTCTTTGAGATTTTGATTACAATGTATATTGGTGCTGGTCTTTATGGATCCATACTATTTGGTATTATTTAGCCTTTGGTGTTATCTATATCTTTCCCTAGCTGTGGGAACTTTTCTGTCACTATTTCTCTGAGCACGTTTTCTTTCTTTCTGGAAAACTGTAGTATGCCTTTTGTTGCATTTGTTCATGTCCCATAAATCTCTTAAATTATCTTCATTCTTTTTCATTCCTTTACTGCTCAGATTGGATTATTTCAGTCATCTATTGTCAAGTTCTATGATCCTTTCCTCTGTTTGGTCTGTTTGGTTGTTGAACTGTTCTATTGAATTGTTCAGTCAAATTATATTTTTCTACGTTCTATAATTTGTTTAAGATTTTTTCGTACTTTGTCAAAACTCTTAGTTTATTCTTAAATTACTCTACTGACAGTGGTAAGCATCTTTATGATCATTATTTTTAATTTCCTTTCAGGTAAATCACATAACATCATTGTACTAGGACAAGATTCTGGAGAATTATTTAATTATTTTATTGGAAATACATTTTCCTCTTTTTTTCATTTTTGTGACAATCTGTGTTGGTTCATATACACTAAGTTAAAAAAATACCACTCCTTTTCTTGTCAGAGTCTACTTGTCTGTCAGAGATTTTAAGGTGATTCCCTAATCTTTGTGTTTGAGTAAACTACTATCTCTGTTTTGGGTGACTGCACCCCCACCCCTGGAGATTAAAATGTGTAACAACCCGTCTGTACCTCAAGGCAAGTAAGGTAGTCACCAGATCCATTAAATGTAGGTGAAAAAATTAGTGTGTGACATGTTACCCTATTTTCCTTATAAAGCTGAATATCGGCATTTATCTCCCACTTTGTAGGCACTAAACTGGGAAGATCTGTGGAAAATGCCTGTTTTAGCAGTGAGACAGCTCCCCAAGATCCTGGGAAGATAGTTTCTGGAAATTGTCTATTATATCTTACTTGTTTTCTTTGTTCTAGGGTGTGTCAGAAATATAAAGCCACAGTCAACACAGAGCTATGTCATTAAGGAAATTGTCTCTTGGGTGGGAGTTACAGATGTTGTGTCAGTCAGTGCATGAACTTGCTCCTTCCAGAAAGAACAGCTTGACCTGTGATTATCACTAAAGTGAGACAGGAGAAAGACTAAGAAAACGCCTGGTTTCTACTCAGGGTACTAGGGCTACTATCGCTCCATTAACACCACTATGCAAGTTAGTTAGCAGATTGGCAAGTAGACCCTAGAAGTGCATTGTAAACCCCACCTCTGAAAATACAGAGGTCTATATTTTCAGTCTTTTTTTTTTTTTTTTTTTATGTGGGTACTGGGAGTCGAACTCAGGAACTCGCACTTGCCAGGCAGGCGCTTACGCCACTGAGCCATTTCACCGGCCCAACATTTTCAATCTTATTCTCTGCACTAGTCTTAGGGGATGAAGCACAGTGATGTTCTTCCATGCCCATATGAAACTACACTTCATTCTGGTACAGACTGACATATGGCTAAGATCTGATCCTACAGTCCATGAATTAAGAGTCAAACCATGGGTAACTTACACACACACACACACACACACACATATCTATATCTATATCATCTGTATTGCTATCTATCTATATCTATCTATATCTATCTATCTATCTATCTATCTATCTATCTATCTATATATATACTTCTTTTTTTTTTTTTTTTTAATGTGGGTACCGGGAGTTGACCTCAGGACCTTGCGAGCACTTGTGATGCTGAGAGATATCACTGTATCATTTTTTTTCTTTTAAGTGGGTACTGGGAGCCAAACTCAAGACCTCGCACTTGCCAGTCAGGCACTTATGCCACTGAACTATCTCACATGCCCTATATTTTCTTTTAAGCTTCTCACTCTACCAAAATATTCTCAAAATTGGGGATTCCTTCCTGATTTTTTGGGGCAGTGCCCAGGATGCGGTTCATGCTTTTGTGTC
This sequence comes from Erethizon dorsatum, assembly GCA_028451465.1. NCBI lineage: Eukaryota > Metazoa > Chordata > Mammalia > Rodentia > Erethizontidae > Erethizon > Erethizon dorsatum. The sequence goes on from CM051824.1 coordinate 17,989,613, forward strand.
CTTAGCATTTCATACTGGTTGGATATGGGTACTTTCTCAGGTGCCTGGTGGGTAGGAATCTCTCAGCACATTTTTGATTTCCTCTTAATGAAACAGATCTATGAGCAGATATTTATTTATGGGTGGAGGAAAAGTTAGGAGCTTCCTACTCCACTATGTGACATAACTTGAAAATTTTTATGTTATCTCCACAAAAACTCAAGGAGATGAAAATTATTTTTCCTATTTTATAGACAAGAAAATTGAGTATTAAGAAATGTTGAATCATCTTTTTTGTGTGTGTGTGTGGGTACCGGGGGTCGACCTCAGGACCTCGTGCGACAGCAGGCGCCCATGCCACTGAGCGATATCACCGGCCCTTTTTTCGTATGTGGGTTCCAGGAGTCAAACTCAGCCCTCCTGCTTGCCAGGCAGGCGCTTACGCTGCTGAGCCATCTCACCAGCCCGAATCATCTTCTTAAGGTTTATATTTAATAAGTATTGAATTAGGTTTATCCACTTTTGACAAACTCAGTGAATTTATTGTGAAATGATAGGATTTTATTTCATACCTATGTTGAAATCCTGAATATCTTCTAATGATTTCTAATTTTTTTTCAACAAAGTTACACACTACTAATTTTGCAATTCAGGGATAAGAAAATTGGACAAATTGGAATGGAGAGGGGGATCACAATCAGAGAAAGAAATGACAATAATTTTCCTGTGTTCTTTATAATGTAATTGACACCATGTGAAAGGTTTTGTGGGTTCAAAATACCCAGGTTCTAATCCAAAAACTGATGACTAAATCTCTTGAACACTCTACAACCGATATGAAAATTTATAATTCAAATGGCAACACTCCACAATTTTCATGAATTATTTAGAGAGTTTTACATAAATATTTTGTTTTCCCTCAAAATACTTAGCTATCCTCACTCTCAGGCTTTTACATCACCTTGGTTGAGTGCCCTGACTTTTCAGTGTTGACAAAACTTATCAGATAGTTAGATTTCCTCTGAAATAATCTTAAGAAGGATTTCCAATGATCTACATTTCATGAAGAGGGTTACGTGAGCCTTCATGATTAGCCACTAAAAAAAATGAGGTATTTCAAGTCATCACAACTATTCAGGGTGTAAAAAGTGGTCATGTTTCTGATGGGATGACTATAAACTTAGGGAATATCTCTGTGGGAAATCAGAAGCTGCTACTGAAGTACTTGATTTCCCCTCTATCCTCGCAATTATAAGCTTTGAATGAGGGCAGATGGAAATTGTCTTTCTTCCCATGATCACACTGTGAAATCAGATAGATGTTTTCTTCATGGCTGAAAAATAAAAGACTCAAACTGTCTGTCCTTCAATAAAATTGTAAACAAGAAGTGAGTAAAGAAAGGTGAGAGAAAGGAAGGATGGAAAGAACATGGAGAAAAGAAAGAGTAGATAAGTTCATCCTACGTGCTTGAAACTCAAATCTACCTCTATGCTGAAGAAGAAGGAAGGATTACTAATCCTCATATCTTTTGAAACATAAATCAGGACACCCCTGAGAGTTCTCAGATCGTTAGCTGACTACATGTGTAGCTCTAATTAATGACTAGTTTGTAAAAGGCTCTGGAAATGTAAAGCACCTTAATTGGAGTAATTTTCAATCATGCAGAAGCAGAACACCTAAAGTAAATGAAGATATTAGAACATAAATGGATTATGTTAAACTAGAATAATAGGACTTTGAATGTAATTTCAAGAAATCTGTTCTTAGAATTTCAGTTAAAGTTCCAAACCTAAAAACAGAACATTATACTAAAGAGGTCTAAAAATTATCCCAGGGGACATAATAAGAAAACCGATGTAACACCTAATCAGACACACCTTAAGACTAAGAAAGAAAAATAAAAAAAAAAAACAAATAAAGCAACCTTGAAAGGAAAATGTAGCAGTGCATTTAATTTTGGCTGTTATCTTCTCTCAGGAGGAGAGGTTGGGTTCTGCTTTTCCATTTCCAAATCAAGGAAAATAGAGGTTTGTTAGTGAACTACTCATAAGTAAGGTATACTTGCAAAAAAAAGGGAAACAGGGGCATCTTATTTTAAGACAGAAACAAGACCACATCTCTTCAGTGACCAGGAGTAGAAAAAGTATTCCTCTTAGGAATTTCTTGGATGTTATAGCAACAGAAATTTGGGTTGACTTTGTCCTTGAGCTCTGGTATGAAGAGTCCAGCAACACCATATACCAGTGAAAAGACAAGGAGAACAACAAATACTAGACAAGCTCTATTTTGAATCATTGATCAGAACAAATATTCTTCAAATCAAATGACCTAGAATATGTTTTCTTTTTTTGTATAATTTAAACCAAAGAAACCAGATCTTTGAAATTTTATTTTTAAGGAATACGGTTTTTGAAAGTATACGTCAGGAGAAGCCATAGTTTTTCATGTTCCATAGCATTATATTTCATCACTAAAGTTTTATTACTGCTGCCTAACTGCTTAGGAATTAGTTGTTGAAATTAGTATTTGTCCTACTTTTCTATTTTTCCACATCATGTGTACTCATGTTTTCATATTTATAAATCTGACAAAAGCAAAACTAGTAATATAAACCTATTTTTGCTGAAACAAGTAGAGATCCATTGCTAATAACTGAACAACTCATTCATGGAAGCTACAGAACTGTTGCTGCTGGCAATGCTCTCAAGCTGTCCAAGGAACTCTTTCTTCTCAACAGTTGCCAATGTGACTGCTCCTAGAATGCATCTGTAAAGACATTTTCCATGCTGGGTTCCTGAGGGGCACAAGAGCCACGGTTCTACTACCGATGTCTTTTATTGTTACTATTTTTTTGGTTTCTATAGTATTAGACCTCTATCATTCAACCATTAGGATAAAATATGATATATTTTCTTCACCAAAGACGTGGCAGTGAAATCAGTTCCTGTACACAGCATGCAAATTTGGCCATAAATAATGCCAGTGTGACAATGACTAGTGATTTGGATTAGCATAGGAGAGACTAGAATTACCTTGTCATGAAATTTGTCTAATAATCACTTTTAAATGGGAGACACAAAGGTTTCTTAGCAACAAAAGCCATTTTATTTCTGTAAAGGTAAATATATATGTTCCATTCTAGGAGTTTATATTGACAAAGTATTAGGTGTGTGTCAGTTTATTCTTGGGTTTGTGTATGTAAAGTCATTGTAAAAACTTTGACATTCATTACAGTAGCATCAGTAAATTTGTCAGGGACTATAAAAGCACAGCCTACATTTATTGATAAATTGTCTGCCTCTTTCAGCCAAAATCTCATATGCTTTTGAAGTTATTTAACATTAATCAGTTTCTCACTTTTTGTGGTTTTCAATATTATTTGAATAATGAGTGTGAGATTCTGCATTGTGGTACAGATTTCAGGAGAAACAGCCCCAGGGTGTTATTTTAAACTAGCAAAGTATTATGAATATTAAATCCAGGTCCATATTTTTGACTTTGTTCCATACTAACTCTTAAAGTTTCAATTTATTAATAATAGAGAGGAAATTTTATATTCCAAACAGATCTGCTGTAAAAATTAAAAGTTTGTGCACTCTATCTTGTGTAAGACAATTAATCCAGTATTAAATCTGTTAAATCTTTATTTTAGCTTTATTTTTGCAGTGCCCAGCATAAACTAAGATATCTTGATTTCTTTAAAATAAAGTTGTAATGAGCTAATTACTACCTTCTTTCTCCTGTTTGACCTGCTTTGTTGGATTAAATCAACTTTTTCAACAAGCATTTATTGAGTCTATGATAATCAATAGAGTGATCCTAGACACTGTGGGCATTAAAAAGTTGAAATAAAAATTGATTCCATATTGAAAAATGTCAAAATTAAATATGAAATGCCTAAGCATAAATATTAATATGAAATTACAAAAAGTAATCAATAAAGAGATGAGTATAAAAGAAAAGTTTCTGAAGGGAGAAGAATTTGAGCTGGGTTTTCAAATATGGAGAAAAGAATGTATAAGCATAAATAAAGTTTTACACCAGTAATTCTAACTATAGAAGAATGGATATATCTTAGTCCATTTATGTATTATTATAACAAAATACTACAGACCAGGCAATTTATAAATAACAGAAATTTATATCCCACAATTCTGGAGTTTGGAAAGTCCAACAACAAGGACTGTTTTTTTTGGGGGGAGGGGCCAGTGTTGGTTTTCAAGATGGCACTTGGAAACTTCCCTCCTCTGGAGAGGAGGACCACTGTGACCTCATAAGGCAGAAGTTTGCAAGGCGAAAGAGATAAATTTCCTCTGTCAAATCCTTTCATAGGATGCCTAGTAACATTTATAAGGGCTCTGCTCTCTTGACTTAATCGTCTCCCAAAGGCCACACATCACAATACTGTTGCATTGGGGATGAAATTTCACCAATAATTTTGGAGGAGACAAAAGTCTTCAAACCATTACAGTATAGAAAAAAACCTTAGAGGAGAGAAAGTGTAGATCGGGAATGTGAAACAACAAAATAATTTTTTTTTTCTAAGAGAGTAAATGGTACAAAATTTGGGCATTGTTATAGAATTCCTTGAATATTTTTTTTTTGTGGGTACCGGGGGGTCGACCTCAGGACCTCGCGTGCCAACAGGCACCCGTGCCGCTGAGCGATATCACCAGCCCCTTTTTCGTATGTGGGTTCCGGGAGTCGAACTCGGGCCCTTGCGCTTGCAAGGCAGGTGCTTATGCCGCTGAGCCATCTCACCGGCCCAATTTCCTTGAATATTAACAGTATTTTTTCTCTAATCTTAAACTTGAAGTGGTCAGTCCCTAAAATGGCCTGTAATGATTCTTCTAGATCTTATTCACTAATCTTGCAGGTCCATTCCACATGGAATGGGGGTTAAACGCCTTTTGTGATCTACAGTACACAGTGAAATGGCTATATGTGATTTCTGATTCAAGGTCAAAAGAAGGCATTGTAGCTTCCTCCTTGGTCTCTCAGATAGCTACCCTGGAAAAGCTTGAAATGAAGCCATGAAAATCCTCAGCTGGTCCCATGAAGGGAAATTGAATCTACTTACTAGCATTCAAAATACTGGGAGTGTGCTACATTAGAAACAGATCCTCAGGCCGGTGAGATAGCTCAGCAGCATAAGTGCCTGCCTGGCAAGCACGAGGTCCTGAGTTCGGCTCCCGGTACCCATATAAAGGAAAAAAAGGGCTGGTGATATCACTCAGCAGCACAAGCCCCTGCTGGCAAGTGCAAGGTCCTGAGGTCGACTCCTGGTACCCACGTTAAAAAAAAAAAAAAGAAACTGATCCTCTAGACCTAGTCAAGTCTACAAACAAAACAAAACAATAAGAAACAAAATGAAGCAATTTTGAAGCATATTTATAATTTCTGAGATAATCAATTAATCCAGTTTTGTGCTACATGAAATGCATACATCAATCTGAGATATAACTTCACATGATTTTAGTATTGTGGGAAGAGTTGTTAGTAAGAAACTGAGGATGGAGTATCAGGTAAAATCTTTCTAGAACATTATCATTCTTCCATTTGCTCTAATCAGATCTAGGGAATTATAGTTTGATGTGTATTTGTTCTGATTTTTAACATGTCCTGCTATCTTTAATTAGTTGGCACCATTTTCCAGAAAAGATATGTGATAGAAAATGATAAAGCCATACCTGTGTTTAGAGAATAATTAAGTTAGATTAGTGAAGCAATCAACAAATGAAAGGGTGGCTCTGAGTCAGCCATGAATTTACCATTGTCTTCGAGTGTCATCGATACCCATGTGGAAACATTTAAAGATGGCATCCTTAGAAAGGAGTAGAAAATTGGGGTGGGGAGTGTTGTACTTATTGTTTAACAACAGCTCTTCAGGTAGCCCAGATTCTGTTAAATTTAGTTAGATGCAATTAGGATGACATATTTGGTTGTGATCTCCCCAAAGTTCAAGGATGAGATGTATGGTGAAGATTAGCCTATGACAACACTAAGCCAACTCTTTGAATATCTACTGTGAGACAAATCCTGAGAGAGAAGTATTAACGTTTCCCTTTATCTCCTGTGGAAATCCTACTATAAGAATTATTGTGCAATCATTCCTCAATGCTATATTTGATTAACCTTGATTGTCCTACACCTCCAGCATAAGTCTTTGACATTCTTATGAATGTAGCATGAATTCCTCTCTTTATTTCCAAAAGTCTAGTTATTTTCTAAGACCCAGTTAGACTTCAGTTTTCTTAGTTCTAGATCTCAGACTTCTGATACAGCCTCCTCCATAATCCTGAGAAATTTCAGTTTATTTTCCTGTGTTTACCTTATGAAGTGTAATTTCTTAATTTAATTTTAAAAACAGCTTTACAAAAGCATAAAATGTTTGGCTAGCATGATGCAAGGTCTCACTCAAATACATTTGCAAATACATTTTTCTGATTTTACTTTCACACATTTAATCATGAGGTGCAAGAATATTTTTGGTCTATAGAACTCAGTAGGAAAGGTCGATGTATGTTGGAAATCTGGCATAGCTGGCATGGTGCCTACCTCTCCAGCCGTGAGCAGGCCAAAGAATGTGAGAGGGGAATAATATCGACGATTTGAAGCTTTTGACTGCCAGAGGGCAACTAATCTGTGCCCAGGATCCTAGGAACAAAGGAGAGGAAGTAGCTAGGTAGCAGCCTAATAAAATTTTACTTAAGCAGTCAGGTTACAGACTGTGATATGCATATTCCTATTGAGGAAAAAGAATAGGCCAACTGAAATGAGGATTTTTCTAAATCAAAAATTAAAAAAAAAACTCAAGTTAAAAAATGTATCAATTCACCTCTAGCCACATTTTTCAAATCTTTAAGTAAGTCACTATGGCTATAAAAAAATAATATTTTTTCAATACATGTAATAACTGATTACTAATACAATATTAGTAATAGCAGTGAAAGCAGATAAGAAATTTGTGATTAAATATATGGCAGTAATAATAAAAAAGAACATTTGTGTTTCAGAATAATTTTTGACATCTATGAAGTCGTGCTTGCAGGTTCCCGTCCCTTCCCCATCCCATTCTTGTTCTGGTCCTGACACAGTACTTTAAATTTAACCAAGCAACCGCCACAGAAGGAAGTGCTCATCAGACATTGCAGTTCCACACTGCAAAGGGCAATGGTGCAGCCTGCACATTTTTGATGGTGGTGGTGGTGATGGTGGTGATTGTTGCCATGGTAGCTAATACATTTCACTTGGTTTTAACAGGACTTCTTTTCTTTTTTCCCAAGAAAAGCTCTTGAGGGGAAAGATGAGGGGACAGACTGACACTATGGAAGTTTATGATGTTTTTCCAATATATGTCCTTCCATATTATTTTGCCAATTATGAAAATTTGAAGTATTGCTAATAAACACTATAAACCAGACACCTACATCCAGTGGTTCCCTGACATAGGCTTCATAGGAATAAACAAGAAACAACCAGGCTCAAATGGGCAAACAAATACACTTTTGTTGGTAGAATAAGACCTATGAATGTATTTTACATATTTTAAAAGATCTAAAAGAAAGGAAAGGCAGCTAGGAGGATTTCTATTTGGTGTGTGTATGTGATGCAGTCATGTAGATGTGTTTGTGTATATATAAGGAGGGGAGGTATATATGTGTGTAGGGACATGTAATCATGTGGATGCTTGTGTTCTGTTTTTCTGGGCAGGAAGGCAATTGTAGAAAAATAAAAGCAAGTGAACCATTTACTAAATAATAAAATTTCCATTATTATTATTATAGTCTGTGATAGAATTTCAAAGTTGTTATAACCTTTTTAAAGTCATAGATCTGCACTTAATTTTTTTCTTTAAAATCAGTGTCATGAGTATGTGATAAAATAAATTTGGTGATAGTAAACATGTATGAGTACTTTGCAAGTTATAAAACACATTAGAATGTTTTATAAATCATTTCTATCTTCCTTAAGTACACATCCATCTTTTTAAACCAAATGCAGTGGGTAAAGAAACTCAAAAACATTTTCTTTACAACCACTTGTGAACTTGATCTTGCCCTCACTTCTCTTTTGTAGTAAGTCTTGCCAGACAAACTTACTAACTCAATGTAGGAACTTTAGCAAGTTCTAGTTTAAGACTGTATGAGTACTCTATATATTGAAAATGTCTCCATGATTATATAATTATAAGATTATAGAGGATTAGGACGTGCTTCAGCCTCTACTGTATTCTATTCCAGGACAATGATTCAGGAGTTAGTTTACCTACATTTCAATCCTATCCTCACATTTAACTGTTTTGCAATCTAATTAACATTGCCTTTGCCCATCTTGTCCTCTGTATTTCAGAAATAATAAGGATTACTTTCTAGAATATTTAAAAGGGTAAAACTTAAATACACGTAAATCTTAGTAGTGTCTGATAGCCATTTGTCAGTAATATTTACATTTATGATATTTATAAATAACAAAGAGACTGTGCTTTCCATCGCTGTTAATAGTCCTCAAAGGAAAACATCAGTATGATGTCAGGACAAATTTTTTTTAAAAATATTAAGGCTTTACAGGCGAATTAAGCCCCTTTTTTTCAGATGTTAGCTCTTGCCTTCCTTAATATATGTGTCTAACGTGTTTGCCTGATGGCAGATTCTCTTCGAGCTTCTGTGCATGGATTCCTTTGGTAGTATCTTCTTAAGATGGCTGCAGATTTTCTGAGTAAGTACAATGGCTAAATACTTCCACATGTAGTTTGCTTTATTAATCTCCCCTCCACCTCTGAACTTTTAGCTTCCCAAATTGTTGATGTGACAAATTTATTTTAAAAATCCGATAAGGAAATTAGGAGGGCAAAAAGAACATAATATGGCGCCAAGCATGAGATATCCTGAGGAAAACAGGGTGATTTGATTATAAAAATAAATAAAATATTCCAAATAATATTTTCGGACTCAGTCATAGTGTTTAATTAGATCTAGCAAAACAATTTGAAACAGAGGAAGGCGCAGAGCAAGTCTCCAAGCACAGCATTATACACCAAAGGATTAGCAAAGACATCTTACCTTCACCTTCCTTAAGAACAGTCTCAGTGACTTAATGTCAGAGAGATTTTAATGACACACTGCTGCAGTTTTAATTAATTTTTTCATCCATACGCAAGCACTCAATTACAGTTTTACCTCCTTCCCATATGCTCTAAGATCTGCTAGTTACGTTTCAATTTAATGCACTGTTGCAGTGGTAGAATGCTGGGAGTGTTTTTTGTTTACAAATGAGGTCAAAATAATACATTTGTAAGAGTGTGAATTTCTTGGTAGGATAGGAAAGACATCACAGCAACTGAGTCACTGATTCTCAAAACAAATGTGATTTTTCCCTGCCTTCCTTGGAGGTATTTGGCAAGGTCTAGAGGTATTTTTCACTATTACAACTGGGATGAACATAATGACATCTAGTGGGTAGAAGGCAGGGATGCCACTAAACTTGTATACTGTACTGGTTAGCCTCCCACCGCAGCAAATCACCCAGATGTTAGAAGTAGCAATACTGAGAGGCTCTGTATCAGATGGTGCTTTTCTCTGTGAAATACATTATTTCTACCGAGTAGGTCTTAGTGTTTGAACTACAAATATATAAATGATTTTTTTTTAAAATTGCTTTAATAGAAATTGAATAAATTATTTGAGCATGATTCTGAAACAGTCTGAGTTAGGAGATGGAATACAGAAGAAAGAGGTTAACATAAGAGCCTACCCATAAAAAACAGTTGGTCCATATTAAAAACGAGCAACAGAGAACAGAACTCAGTTTCTTATGAGTTGACAAAGAACATTTGGAAAATGATAAATAAAACAGGAACTGAAATTGAAAATGGTTACCATCATCTGTGATGCTATGAAAAATGTAAGGAAGAATTTTTTTGGGAGGGGGGCTAAAGATTGAAAATACCCTCTTTCCCCATAAATAAGACCTAGCTGGAAAATAATCAGCCTTGAGATAAAAAATGTGAGCTATAATCAACCTAGAGATCAAAAATGCCAGCTATAATCAGCCTCTCTTTGCTTGGCCTGCCATCACTATTCTCTGAAGAGGATCAGATAAGAGGGCTCCTCTCTTTTCCAATCTCCCTTGCTTTTGCTCCCAGCATTGTTCGTTGATAAAGAGTAGATGAATAAAAGCTGACAGAAAACATGGAGACTCTCTGTGAAGGGCAGAAAAGATTTAACAAACGTGAACAAGTATATGCTTGAAAAAATTCCTGGAACTATTACATCAGCGTGTTTCTTTCTGATATCTGAGAATTTTATTTAGGGAAATAAAAACAAAATACTGTTTTGTCTCAGCCAATTTACTATGAAGACAAGCAGAGTAAAAATCCAACGCTTGAAAATTAGTTCCTCTGAAACAGGGAATTCAGAAAGTCTGAGCCATGCATACCTGCCCCCCTCATTTTATTCTGAGAAGGGCACAGTGTAGAGAGTATAGGCCCTTCACAAAAATGCCCTCTTAGTGGGAAAAAGGAGGGAATTGGGGTAAATTCTTCCTAAAATTCTTCCCAATTCTTTATTTCCCAGTGGGAATACATCTGTCCCTGGTAGGGAAGAATGAAACCATTTTATAGACTAGTTTTCAACTTGGAAAAACTAATGACCCAAAGTTTAACCAGTGCTACTTTGTGTATCTTTATAGGATCATGAGTTACCAGCTTGGCTTTGGAGTTGCGCATGCTAAAAGACTATCTTTATTACTACATCATTTAAATTACCTCCTAGGACTCACCCTACATTAGACCATCTTACCACCACTTTTCATGAAGTTTTTCTAAATTTATATAATCATATTAAGTGGCATAAATAATCCCGGTGATATATTATCAGTTGGGCAGAATGCATTAACTTCCTCAGTGTAACAAATTCAAATGCAACAATAATATAAAATAAATTAAATTAATTTGCCTTGTAAGATGAAATCCATAGACAGTACAAAAACTATCTTCAATAAATATATGTTAGCAGTCACTGCATTGTAGTCTTACACAGATACTGAAATGTAGGTGGGGTTCCTTTGTTTTCTTCCGTAAGAATGGGTCCAATTACATTAGCACCTATGAAGTGAATAAACTGCAGCTACCTTACTAGCAAAAAGTATGTTTGAAGGTACTTAGGATTAAAAATCATTGTTCCTAAATTTCTACAAGTGGCAAAGTCCTTAGAGCAGTCAGAAAATGTCACTCCTCCAAGCTGGTAGTCTAATCCAATTTATGTTTTCATTGCTGGAAACCATAAGGAGATTTCATGATGCATAATACAAGGATATACCAAGAAATCTCATATATAGATTTCCCAAAATATCTACTTTTTCCAGTTTTCAATAGTTTGGGTAAAATTCGATGAATTGTAAGGAATTATTCATTAAAATCTAATCATGGTGCTAAAAATGAACCCTACCTTTAAGGACATACATACTGAGGTGATCAATGCCAAGTTAAACATTGATTTTAGGTATACTATTCTAGACATATGCTTGGGTCACGATTCCAGAAGCTCTTTTGACGGCATATGATTGGCCATAGACAAAAGCTTGTGAGCAGGAGTAATTTATGTCACTTCTGAGACCTGAATTTCTCAGGATAAAATCACCAGATACTCTCTTTTTCTCAGCCAAGGCCCTTGGTAATACTCCAGATAGAACATTCTCCAAAAGGCTTAGTCTCGAATGAGGACAATGAACAGGAAATTCATTGTGGTGGATCAAATAATGTTTTGCATTTTTGAACAGGCAAATAATCTGATAACACTATTGTTTGTGCTTACTTGGAAGAAAATGAAGGTGCTGTGGTAGAAAAGGATAATAGCACCCTACAAATGTATGTGTTCTAAGCCCCAGAACCTGTGGCTATGTGGCCTTGCATGGTGAAAGGGATTTTTGCAAATATTATCAAATTAAGTTTAAGGGAAGATGGCCTGCACTATCCAAATACTCTCAATGTAATTACAAGGTCATTAAAGGAGGAAAACAGTAAAGTCAAAATCAGGAGGGATATTTTGAGCGATATAAGGTGTTGAAATTATGTTCTTTGAAAATGGAGAAAGAGGTCACAAACTGAGACATGCAGGCAAACTCTAGAAAATATAAAAAGCCTAGAAATAGATTCTTCCCTAGCATTTCTAGGAATACAGCTCTGATTATAATTCTATAAGACACATTTCAGAAGTTGCAACTCTACAAATATAAGATAATACATTCATATAATATAGACCTAATTGATATTTTCTCTAGATAAAATCATAACTCTGATGGAACACCACTCTGAGACTTGGAATCAGAAAGTATTTTCCATACATTGATGTACACCAACACAATTAGATGGAGATGGAAGAATATTGGGTTCTATTAAAATGGCAAATAAGCCAAAAGAATCAAGAACTTATAATATATCCCCTACACAGCTTAAAAATAAAGCATCTCAAAGACATCTTCCACCTTTGTGAGTTTCTTTAAATTCAAGAAACAGCTTTTTTTGTGTGTGTGTGATGGCAGGATATTGCAGCAAGAATAAGAGCAAAATCCTCATAACTGTCCAAGGAAGAAATTCTAGAAAAAGGGATAGGGGAATAAACCTCTCTCCTGAGAAATCAGAAGCCAGCCCAAGGGCAAACTTGCAGGCAGATGTTTGTGTTATCCTTATCATTAGAAAAACTCATTGGAAAAAATATCATCCTGGGTTAGTATGAGAGGCTACAAAGATAAGAATACAAATAAAAAACATCTTGAGCAGGCTTTTTTTTTTTTTAATATGTGGGTACCGGGAGTCAAACTCAGGACCTCACACTTGCCAGGCAGGCGCTTATGCTGCTGAACTATCTCACCGACCCAGTAGCCTTGTTTTTAATCTGGGCCAAGCACAAGCCATACAAATAAAACTCTAAGAAAAATTAGCACTTGATAATCAAAAAATGGAAAACAAAAGATGAAACAAACATTGAATTGAGAGTCTGACAAAGCAAAATACACACAATTAAATATGCAAGACTTGACAAATTAAAATTTTCTGTCAAAGCATTGAAATTAAGTATGCTATAAGGATTTTAAAACCATAAACAACAAGAGCTGAGTAAATCTGGCTAAAAATGAACCTTGTAAGATGACTAAAATTGAAAAAATGTAATAAAATTAAATAGGGTTCAGAGGCTATGAGAAAAATGCAAATAATTTGTAAACTAGAAAATAGATGTGTAGAAATTATCCAGAAATCAGTAAAATAAAATGAGATTTTAAAGAGATTGAACAAAACTTTCTTGCATATTAATGGACCCAATGGATAAATATTGACAGGGATATAGCAGATTTGAGTAATAAAATTAATATGCTTGAAGTAGTGCCTAAATATGGAATGATCTATATGAATGAAGAACACATTCTTTCAAACCATATAGAATATTTATGAAATTTGACTACATGCTGAAACTGTGAAGCATGTAAACTATGAAAGGGTCTTTAATTCTTATCAAACCAAGTTCATTGTTGGTTACGAAATTACATTTGAAAGAAATAACCTAGACTGGTGATGGCATAACTTTTAGAGCTTTCAGTGATACAAATAGCCCACTGCAGCATGCATGCTATCGGTTCAAAACTACTGACCTAGAACTACAATAAATCTCCCATGTCTGACTATTACTAAGATACTTATAAACAATGTTGGACTCAATGATAAAGATAAGATTATACATACCTACATATAGGAGTGCAATAAGGAATAGAAAAACTATTATATAGCAAATCTTGTTGATGTGAGACAGAAGAGAAGCACCTTTCTCTCTCATTTTCCCCCTTCCAGCTGGAGCATGGTATGGCTTATGCGGCTGTCTGTCCCTCTCCCAGCTTCCATTTGCTTCCCCCTGCATCCCAATAAATTGGGACAGTTGGCTTCAGTGTCCTCGCTGGCTGTCAGACCACCATTTTCCACTGTGATATGAGTGCAGCCAGACAGGCAGTGTGGATCCCCTCCCCAGCTCCTGCTCCTTCAGATGATACTGTTGCATTTTTGAAAACAGAGAGAGCACCCTGGAGTGGCTAAGATCAGAAAGGGAGGGGCCTGTGGCCCTTATTTGCACATCCAAATTTCACAGCAAGACTTCCAGAAGATTCCTTGGTTCCACCCCTCATGCTCACTGAAACAGGCACTACCTAAGTAGCACTTCCCAGGCACTTCTGAGGTTTTAGTCCAGGAGGCTCCCTCCTATTCACCGCCCCTTGTGCTGTAGCATAGGCACTATTAAAATAAAGACTTGCTTTTTGTGTTCCTGTAAAACTGCTTGTGATTCATTGCTCAAGTACTGTGGGCTCCAAGAGTCCTGTACTGTACATCTATTTGGGGATTTTCTTATCCTGAGTTGTGTGGACAGAGAGATTGCTTTCCAAAGAAAAGAGTAAACACTCATAGCTGTTAACAGCCTCAGCAGGAAGATCACTGTGAGTTCCAGGCTATCATGTGCTACATAAGCGAGTTCAAGGCCAGCCTGCACTATGTAGGAGGCCCTGTCTCAAAAAAACAAAAACAAACAAAAAAAAAAAAACAGCCTCAAGATGTGTTACATGTACCTTTCCCTAAGATTAGTGTAAGCTGCATGTGCGGCAAACATGTACTAATAAAATAAAAATTTTAAAGAGAGGGCCGGTGAGATAGCTCAGTGGCATAAGCGCCTGCCTGGCAAGTGCGAGGTCCTGAGTTCGACTCCTGGTACCCACATACGAAAAAAGGGCCGGTGATATCGCTCAGCGGCACGGGCACCTGCTGGCATGCAAGGTCCTGAGGTCGACCCCTGGTACCCACAAAAAAAAAAAATTTTAAAAAGAATATAGGGGCCGGTGAGATGGCTCAGCAGCATAAGCACCTGCCTGGCAAGCGCGAGGTCCTGAGTTCGACTCCCAGTACCCACATACAAAAAAAGAGCTAGTGATATCGCTCAGCGGCATGGGCGCCTGCTGGCACTCGAGGTCCTGAGGTCGACCCCCGGTACCCACAAAAAATAAAAAACAAAAAGAATATAAAGATATTTGTCCATGTTAGTAACCGTTGTATTATATGTGTATCACATAACATACTGTATATTTTAAAGGTGCACAATTAAATTTATTTTAAAATGTTATGGAAAAACTTATTTTAATAATTTTGAAAAATTTGATAAAACATATTTGCTCTGCATATACAACTTGCCATATATAACTGAAGAAATATGTTAATCTTGGGCAAAAGTGTATCGGTTAAATAAATTCACTTAGCAACTAAAAATATTCTGAAAGGAGAACACGAGACTCAGATGCCTCTAAAGATGAGTTAAATTCATATTTAAGGAAATCTTTTACAACACTGAAAAATGAAAACAGTAAGAGGACTCTTCTTAACTCATTTTTTAAAACCAGGATTTGTTGTTACAATTAGCCAAATACTGTACGAAGAATGTTTATGACCCAATCTTCCTCATAAAAATGCCCTAAACAAATATTTAGACATCATAACCAAAAATCATGGTTACCAGAATCATGATTAAGTAAAATTAAGGCCATGTTTGTGTTATTACTAGAAAATGGATTAATTCAACAGAAGAACAGACCAGAGAAGATGAAAATTTCTGGAAATTATGTATGTGAAATTCAATTTCAGTAATAACACAAGTTCCAACTAAATAGAAATAAAAATGTTTAATTTGATAAATGGCCTCTGAAAACAATAGTAAGCAAGAGAAGTCAAGCTAAAAACATTTCCATAAGAAACGCAGCACAGTCAATAAAGAAGCTATTGCTATTAAACATTGCATTACAAATACAGTAAATACAAGAGAGGTCTAAAGGTTGTCATTGTGTTACAAATGATAGTTCCTCCAGAAAAGTAAAAGAAATATGAGCCTTTTTTATTTCATCTGCCAGAGTTAACTGAAAATGAAGAGATTATTTCAGAACCGTTTTCCAATATTGAAATTATGGTTTTAAAATCTAAATATTTATAGCTATGATTTCTATCTGAGAACTGCATTTGGTACATCCTGAAAGTTTTAAAGTTGGTTTTGTTTTCCTTCTTCTCATAAGCATTTCCTAATTTTCCCTTTCTCCACTGATCCACTGGTTGATCAAGAGTGTATTGTTTAATTTTTATAAATTTACAAGTTTTCCAGTTTTAGATCATCTATGATTGTTAATTTCACCCTGTTGTAGCTAGAGAAGATATTTTATATGATATATACCTTTTTAAAGCTCTTGAAATCTAATGTCCAGATGAAACAATTCTAGAAAATGTCCAATGTACATTTTGGAAAAATGTGTGTGATGCTGCTGTTGGTCAAACATTCTATACATGTTTCTATTATCTGTCTGAATTATTGTGTTGTTTAAATTTTCCCTTTTTCTCTGGTTTAATAGTAATAAATTTAGCATTAATAATATAATAAATAAATTTAGTAATAAGTGTAATGATAAATTAAATAATAATAAATTTAATAATAAATTTTCTCAATTTATTATGACAGAGTTTACTATTTCTCCCTTTAATCTGGCCGACTTTTGCATGGCACAAGTTTCTGTGGTTTTCCAAGCTAGCTAGCAAGCCAGTTATATTATAACACAACCATTTTGATTTTATCCTAGTTAATTGACTAGTTTGTAATTTGGTGAGAGAGATAAGCTGGAATGTACAATGAATCCAGGCATATGATATTCACAAACCAGAGGTTTTGAATATAGAGGGAAAAGTAAATAAAGTTCAGGAAAACACCAAAAGCAAAGCAAATTCCCAAGTGACATAAAAGTCTTGTTTTTTTTTTTTTTTTTCTCAAAATGTTTGTCACCCACCACCATTCCGATGTCCTGCTTTGACCCCTAAATGAGAAGTAAACAAAGAAAGTGTTGACCAAGATGAGCAAGAAGCCCTGGAAAGAAATGACCTTTGTCCCTACAGTACATTAGCTGTAGGAAAGGCGCTGAAGTGTTTCTGGAGTCAGCAGAGTCTCCCGCTGACCTAACTGGTGAAGCCAAGTCCAAAATATATCTACTAATCCGCTGACCTCTGAGCCACAAGCATATTCGTTATTGTGTTGTTATAACTGATTTCAGCACAAACATAGGCAAAATACAGATTAAAAGAAATAGATTTAATATCAAATGTATTTACCTTCACCCATACAGTTAGTAGTTTATTTCACATATTGTCGAATTTATGCAAGAACAGAATCAGAACAGATACTTTAGAAGTCACAAATGTTTGGGGGAAGAGACAGCCCAGTTGAAGTTCCCGATAAACGAACAAATAAACTAAAGGACTGTAATTACTCCAAGGAATCATTTATAAACTAGAGTGAAGAAGAGCAAAAAATCCATAAAAACCAAATAACCACTAATTTTTATGATGCAAGAATTTCTAGTTAGGGCACATTTGCAAAGCCTACCCATTATTTACTTTTAAACTTAATTTACTTATTTATTTATTTATTTATATTGTGGGTACCGGGGGTCGACCTCAGGACCTCGCACACCAGCAGGCGCCCGTGCCACTGAGCGATATCACCGGCCCTTTTTTCATATGTGGGTACCGGGAGTCGAACTCAGGCCCTAGTGCTTGCCAGGCAGGCGCTTATACCGCTGAGCCATCTACTGGCCCTTAAACTTAATTTAGTTTTTAATACATGAAGTAAATAATATGCAAATCCTCTTAGGTGAGGAAAAGTGTAGCAATTAAGTTTTTATTGCATACAACTTAGGCAGTGACTAAGGTTTCAGTAGTTTCTATGAACCAATATCTGTGGCAGAAATAAAGAGTAAGGTCTGGAAAATAGTAGAAAAACATGAAACAAGAAAGGAGTATTAAAAAAGAAATTTTAAAATAATAGTGCTAATATTTGCATTTTGAAAATATTTCTGAAGTTAAAAATCAGTTGAAAGGCAGAAATTTTAGCCATTGGAAGATGTAGGCTGTCATTCTACGAGCAAACAAACAGGCCAGGTTAGTGTATGGTTGGTTGGACGGAGATAATGTGCTTGGGAAAAGAGATAAGACAACAGGAATTTTAGAGGGTTTGGTGCCAATTTTTGTGAAACTAAAATGCTATCTTCAGAAAGGAAAGTCTCAGGCACAAGTAAATAATTGTTATTATGCAGATGATTACCATGCCAAAATTATTGAGATGACGATAATGGTGGTGGAAGAATTTTTTAAAAGCTGATATCATATTACTAGACACACTAACAGATGTATATTGGCTTGACTTATGCTGACTTTTATAAGAGAAATAACTCTAAAAGAAGTTTGGATAGAAGTAGTAAACTTGGGAAATGTGCAGAAATGTTTGATGTCAGTTCTAGTATGGATCTAGAAAACTTACAAAAGACACACGTTTTCCTTTTAGTAGTACAGGGAATTTGGAAACCCATATATGCAATAATTTTTTTTTCTTTTTTTGGCCATGGAGTGGTTTCCATCTTTGGATGGCCAAATAGAATATTTCACAGAGCACATGTAAATGTGTCTCTATGTGTATTTGCTCTTGAGAAGATACTCATTTTATATAAATAAAGAAAAAGTTTAATTTCAGATATTAGAAGAAAGGTTTTTAAGAGTAATTTTAAGAAAATTGACTCATTAAAAATAGCTACAGAAGCAGGACCTGCCACAAAATAGCAAATCCTAATATATGGTCGCTTTATTTTTTACAGTCATATATATCATGTATAATTAGATGGAAAAAGTAATTAAACTAGGAAATAATTATATTATTTATCCTAACCATTCTTTACACTTGTAAGATCTTGTATTCTGACATGGTGATTAAAAACATGAATTCTGGGGCTGGATTACTTTTGTTCAAATTCTCTGAATTTCTTTGTGAAATGAGAGTAGCTATTTATCCTGTTAATTCTAAGGATTCCTCATTCTAAATGAAGCATTATTTGCTGCTGAATCCAGTGATCCTGTTAGTCAATATCTAAAGAAAAATTAGAACATATATATATATATATATATATGTTTTATATGGAGATATATATATATATATATGTTTTATATGGAAATATGTACATGTTTTATATGGATACATATATACATACAAAAAATTCCAACACAAATTATTACTGAGGTTTTATTCATAAGATTTATAATTATAAAAATCAATTCAAACATCCACTAAATTGTGGATTTCCAAACTCTGATTCATTTATAGAATGGAATATTAATGAAGAATAAAAAGGAATACATATTTAATATATTCACAGGCATTTGCAACAGCATTGACAAATCTCAAGTACATCAGGCAGAATGAAAAATAAGATACGTTGTATTCTTTCATTTATATTGAATTATGGACAAAGCAAAAGCATGAAGATCCAAAACAAATCAATAGTTACCATCAGCTGTAGGTGAGGAGAAAAGATGAATTCCAAGGGCTTGACAGTGCCTGTAGGGTGATATGATTGCCAACTAGAATGTGATGGTTTTTATGAATTTGTCAAAGATTAAAAAAAAACTGTATAACAGCAAAATGTGATTTGTGTGTTATGAATTATACTTCAAAATACATGAAAAAGGACATGATGAAAGAACTATTTCATCAGGTTGTGAGGATTAAGATAGGTACTGTAATTCATATAAAATACTAGAAAGAGTATCTCAATATCAACAAACAAAAAATGCTAGCTATTATGATTGGAAATTATAATTACAAAGCTGAAAATGTTTGAAATGAAAATTATTTTGAAGTGAAACACAGTTACTCTTTAATAACCTTTTTTGGAAAATGAGAGATTTTTTTATTTACTAATAGGTTGGCTTATAGTGAGGCGCACCTGTTACTAGCAGATTAAAGATGATTGCAACCTGTCGGGGTTGTTTCCAAGACAAGCGCACTTGTTGAAGCTGGTAAGTTTTAGTGACAAATGAGGCTAGTCAAAAACAAAATTAAATTGAAATTAAATCTTGCTCGTTACTAAGAGTCATTTCATCTTCCCTTCAGGGTCCGTAGATTCTAGCTCAGAAAGCAAGATCAGTACACATCCTCCATCTCTCCAAGGTATTTCTTTTCTTTGTGTCTCTTACCACCTTTCCTCAATTACTTCTTCTACAGAAACCCATGCTATGTGCAGCAGATAAGGGGTTCCCTATGCCATATCCATGTCACATGTCTATCCACTATATTCCGGTCTTAACATCTACCTAGTTTTGCAAGAATTGATTTCCTAAACTTATGAGATAATCTCATCTCCATTAACTGTATGGTCAAAACTGGGTAAGAGCTTGATATTTCCCTAGCCATTGGTAGGGTTCAGAGCAGAGTACAGCACAGTTTTTCAGTAGCTCGAAGGAAGAGAGGATTTCTATCTTTGTTGTCTATCTATGTAGAGGGAAATATAAATAGACTGTACATGGAAATCTACTTATAGTAGATCCTGTAAATCTTTCAGTGGGAAGCCAGTGGTGGGAAGAAACACAGCCTGGTCCAAGTCACAACCATGACAGTGAGCAAAACTGTCCTTTTTGAACCCATTTAGAGTTATAATTTCTTCTAAGGACTACTAAAGCACCTGAACCACTACTTGTACCTTTCCTATTAATTAATATTTTATTGTTTCAAGATGCCTTAGTTACTTTCTTGCTGCTGAGACACAATATCCAACACCCACCAACTAAAAGAAGAAAGGTTTATCCTGGCTTAAGGTTTGTAGAGGTTTCAGTCCATAGTTGGCTGGCTCCAAGGCAGGGTGGCATGGTAGAAGAGAATTGCTCATGGCGTAGTAGCCAGGAAGCAAAGTGTATGGTCAAGGGAGGGAAGGGGATAAACCCTTCCAGAACATGTTCCCAGTGAAACACCTCCTCCAGGAGGGCTTCACATCTCAACATCACATTTAACTATAAACTCAACAGTGGCCCACTGATGGTTGTCATGCTCAATGATACAATCAGCTCCCCAAAGCCCCAAAGCCCCAGCTGTAGGCACATGAGGCATTGGGGGGGGGGTCATGTAGATACATGCTATAGCACCAGCCCATAAAGATTCACAATGGTTTGATAATAATGTGATAGGCTGATACACATGAAGTCCCTAGTGATAGGTAACACAGTGACTCTTACTAAGAAAAATACTGTGTTCAAATAAAAAAATTAAAAGAACACATTTATCTTATTGTTCCCAATTTGTGAAGCAATTCTGGAAGTCTTCTTCTGTCTCTTTTCGAGGCGTGATCATAAATACAGAAATGTTGCTGCCAAGTACCATCCAACAGAAAGGCAGCCTCCTAACAACATTACAGTAAATTCTCATCCACCTTATTCACAGGCTCTACTACTGTGTGACTTCTGACCCTTCCCTAAAGTCAAAATGATCGTGAAAAGTAAATATTTTGAATTGGTTCAAGACATCAAGTCAGTCAAGACAGCAAAACTAAAGACATAAAAAGAGAACTTTAAGAACTGTTTCTGTAAGTTGCAATAACAATGAGATCAGTGTTTTTGAAGAAAGGGGATTATTTTGATAGAAATTAATAATACACATTTTACTGTAATAATTTCTTAGAATCTTAAACATTCACCGTATTTTTCCTACCTTGTATATTTCAATAGACCATTTATAAATAGGAGGCATCTTTTTACTAATTTAAATTTCAAAAATGTGGCAGATTTTGTAAAAAAAAATATATATATATATATATATATTTTTTTTTATTTTTTGTAGGTACTGGGGGTCGACCTCAGGACCTCAAGTGCCAGCAGGCGCCTGTGCTGCTGAGTGATATCACCTGCCCTTTTTTCGTTATGTGGGTTTCGGGAGTCAAACTCGGGCCCTCGCGCTTGCCAGGCAGGCACTTACGCCACTGAGCCATCTCACTGGCCCCAAAAATATTTATAAAGGACATTAAAAGGTCCTGAAAATCTTTACAAGTACTATTTTGGAAAAATTTTCTCTGGCTTATTGTCTTCCAAAATTTGAAAAAAGTAAAATACATTTAGCTATTATGTCTTCTTTCTAACACCAAGTCAATATTTGATAGATTAAAAGTATACAGTTTCATTGGCTCATAAATGTAATTACTTAAATTTTTACAAGGTTGTCTTAATTGAGTGTGAGAGATTCTGAACTAATTTCATTTGATATTTCTCTTAAAATTTAAAAAATGATTCATCACGTATCTAGTAAAAACTGCAGGTCTTTTTGCAGTAGAAACAAGATTGATAAAGATTATCTTCAGTGATAAAAATATAAATGATTAACAATGAAGTAATTTGCTAGAATTTCTTAGAATTTTTTTATGCTTTGGGTTTTAATTATCTTATATGTAAGATAATTAAATTTTATTCCATTATTTATGAATTTTCAGCAAGGCATCTCTCTGCAAATCTTTCTTCCCTCTGACCTTACTTTCAGATTTCATCATGGAAACATGTTCTCAATTAGTGTGGGTAACTAAAATACTTGATGAAAGGTTTGCATATTATTCTTTTACTAGCTTTTGGTATTCAGTGGTAATAAATTATCAGTCATACCCTTAGACTATGCTCTAAGACGAGTAAGTAAGAATAGAAGATACTGAAAATATCCTGAAGTAGATGAAAAGAGGAAAGAATTAAACATAAAAGCCCACAGTGAATAAACAATAAATAAAAATAGAGGAAAGAGAAGGTCTAGGTAAATTTCCCCCATCATTCTGCACAGCGTCCTTATCCTACATCCTCCCTGCTGTAGGATATACCAGGGGCCTCCAAGGAACCTGTCCAAGTGATTAGTGTGTGACATAGAATGACAGTATGCAAGAGGGAGGACTAATTCTACCCTAAGACAATAATAAAAATGTTAGTTATCAAAGGGAGACAAATGTAAGCCAAATAGAAATAATTATACAAATGATTAAGAGAGAAGTAGGAGAAAGTAATAGAGAGAGGGAGAAAACAAGAAAATAACCTAAAGTTTACCTACTTCAGTGGTTCTCAATCTGTAAACAACAAGAGCCCTGATGAGTCGAACTACCATGCCCCTTCACGTGCAAGATTACTAGAGTAAATCAACGGGAATTCTCTTTCTTTATTTCTACCATACACAAATGCTTCTGGCAGAATTGTGAAAATAGTATACCTATTATGTTTCTTACTATCTATGTGGATTTATGTGTATCTTATGCTGTGGAACAATGGGATACACATAGGTTTTTGTTTTTTTGTTTCTTTTTATTTTCCTTCAAATTGAGAGAATCATATTAGACCCAAGTTAGTTATCCTGAGCCATGGGAAGGTAGACTATCCAGAAGATGCATGACACAGATACGAGAATTCCAGGGATGCCTTGTATATGGTGGAAATACAGTAGGGAGGACTTGTTTCATCTGGAAATTTATTTATCATTTTTGCCTGTACATAGCAGAATTGTATCCAACTTTGCAAGTTTATCTTTTTTTTTGTGTGTGTGTGGGTACCGGGGGTCGACCTCAGGACCTCGTGCGCCAGCAGGCGCCCGTGCCGCTGAGTGATATCACCGGCCCCTTTTTCGTATGTGGGTACCGGGAGTCGAACTCGGGCCCTCGCGCTTGCTGGGCAGGCGCTTAAGACGCTGAGCCATCTCACCGGCCCTGCAAGTTTATCTTAAATATCAGCCTTTCACTGAAATTTCTCACAGTGCCTCTACTCAACACAACTACTCTCTGCTTTGAATCCCTGTAGGGAACTGTTTCTTGTTTATGGCATTTAAAATGGACTATGGCCCTGGATGTATCTGTAATCTCTCCTTTGGTAGATTCTACTTTTTTATGAGCACAAGCTTTATGTTTTAATTTTCATATGCTGTCTTAATACTGTATCGAGAGTAAGATAATAACTTTTGTTGTTTCTATTGATATATTTTTCTAATTAAAAGTTAATATTATGTCCTTATCTCAAAATTCAGCACATCTATTTTTGTATATGAAAATACCATGGTTGACTCTTCAGGATAGATTTTGTATAAAATTGTGTTTTCTACTACTGCGTAATTCCCATAATTCTCAGAAACGCAGAGGGAGATGAAAGAGTAACACATATATAGAATCAGTTCTAGGAGAGGGCAGAATAAAGCAATCATGAGACAGAGATTGATCCAGGAAGCCTATTTTAAGGTCCTAAATCATATCTACCTATTTCCCTAATTCAGTGGGAGTCACAAAATAATAATTTGTGATTAAAATGTTGAAAATAAAGAATTTAGCATTAATGGAGTTTTCATTCAATTTTTGAATTATTAAGATTATTTTTTGACCAACTAAAAGCTGTTAAAGGATTAGAAGGATTAAAACATGAACATTACATATGTCCCTCGTTGTTTATGCTTTAAATTTCACTTGAGTCATGGTCTGTTGTTTATGTACATTCCTTTTCTGCTGAAGTCATTTATCTGTTTTTCATTATCAGTGAACATTTACTCCATCTTACCATAGTCTGGGCAAATACTGATGTTACTTTTCCCAACAGAGGAAGTGCTACCCCTGAAAGCCATCAACATGGATTTGGGTAAATTTCAGACATTTAGTTAAAAAAAAAAGAAAAGGAAAGCATGATGTTGAGAAACTGTGCAGAATTCAAAAACACACCTCAATGGAGACTTCACTCTTTGTGACGATCCTTTATATTTCTGGGTTATCTTTTTGTATCGGCTTGGGAATTTTCAAAGTATCTACTAAAGGCTGATTGTATACTTGACTGTACCGACCTCTCTGGCTGAAGAAATTGAGCTGGTGTGAAGTTTCTGTCCTCTGGAGACTGGGGACGCAGTGTGATTAGTTGTGACATGTTGAAGGGTGTGACTGGATAAAAGAAAGGCATAATGGACACAGATTGTATTTTCAACTAGCCGCCAAATGGTTATGAAATGAACTATCAACCAATTTATTTATCTTCCTTTTAGAGGGCAAACAAGAGTAAGAATGCTACATTCTCTTTAAAGGATGATTTGCATTAGATTTTTAAAATAATATTAAAATTTCAGGGAGGACCTTGACTTTATTCAGATATAACTAATTAAAAATGGATATTCTGTCAACTTGGTTGTCTTTCCTGCTGCCCAAAATCTGAGATAGTGAATGTCGTGTGGACCCAGAATAAAATGGAAAGACTAGATGTTTAGATGTTTTAAGTATGAAAGATTTTTGTTCCATCTCACCTGACTTTGATTACACATCACAGAATATGTATGTCGTCGGACAACTCGTACTCACAGTAGCACTAATCCATGAAAAGACCTTGAAATAGATCCTAGAAGAATGATAAATATTAGTTTATAAAACTAAAACTAATTGAAAAACTGAATTTCCTTTTAAACCAGAATCCACCTGGGCACCTGGGGACTTTACAATTAGTTTGTATTTCTTGATTTGGCCCATGTGATTGATGTAACTGTCTTCTTACTTTCAGTTCCTGTTCTCCAGGTGAATATCGAGCTTCTTCTGCTTTTGACCAACTTTCAGAGCTGCCTCTGGTAAGTGGCTGGCCATGATGCCCAACACTCACCAGAAACAATCACAGACCAGATATACCATCATGGTAACTCTGTGGTTATCATGGATTGAGACCAAGTGTGAACAAGGACAAAAGGAAGCATTATATGAACTTCACAGTGACCACATCTCTCTTTCCCAGATAACATAAATGGTTCTCCTCTTTCGATTAGAGCCTTAGTCTAACATTGCTTCTACTATTCCCACATAATACTGTTGTACCTCATTATACGATCACCTTTACTTTCTGTCAGTTCCCAAGCCAGAGAAAAGAGAGGCTTCCTTAATCCCTTCTTAAAATCAACGCAGGACCAAATTTCATAACTAAACCTTTCTGACAAGAGTCAGATAGCATTTTAGAGAATAGAATGCTCTCAGTAATTCTTATATGAGAAGAACTGCGTTAACCATTTTATGGATATTAACTCATTGACCATTACTGCAGTCCCAGAAAGATGGCAATGTCATTTTTATTGTGCCTAGTATAAAACTACTCACATGAAAGTTAATATATTGTCCACAACCTCTATGCCAGTGGAAAAAATTCACTGTTCTGAACACCTGCTGAGGAGATCATAGATGACTGACAGCCCCAGCTGCCACATCCTTGATCTTTCAATCTGCTTTATTAAGGCCACACTTTGTCCAGCTGCTTTTAGGCAAAAATAGAGCAGGGGATGACTTTAGCCTATTTCTGAAGCACAGATTTCTCTAGCAAACATCTTTGCTCCAAAGACTCTTCACTAACTAAATAAACCTTCCTTAAGACTGAACTGCACTCTGGATGTTTCTTACCCTCTTTGTTATGGGAACCTGACCTACATAGTGGTTTTAAGACTAGCTTGTTTTTTCCCTTTATCTAGTATAGGCATTTTTTTCCAGTTCAACTCTTGCTCATCTAATTTTATCTAGGGATCGTCTTAGAAGACCATAACTCAAACAATTGCTCAAAGTATAAGCAGAGAAGTTGAAATTTGGATGAGACAGTTTATTGCTCCCCCTAATGCTTTTATTTTTATTAGTACATATTTTCAGTACATGATGATTACATTGATCATGGAAAGTTGGCACATATACATAACATATTTTACTTTTCTTCTGTTTCCCTTCTCTGATAATAAGTAATGAGATATTTTTAACTGTCAAATCTTAAAGGAAGAGGCCAAAAATACAAAACGTAACTAAATTGACTCCAGATATTTTTTTTAATTGCTATGAGATATGTCTAATTTTCATATGAGAAATACAGACTTCCACTCTTTAGCTCCTCACTCCATTTTATAACTGGGTCTTTAGTTCAGACCTTGCCTTTGATACCTATGTTTGAATTGTGAATTTCCATATTCTGCCCACTCTGGCTAAATGTGAGCTCTACCCTGTATGAAATCTTTCATCCTTTAGGATTCAGTCTGCTTCTTGAGGAAGTAGTATTATTGCAACTGAAGGCTTACTCCAGCTTTTCCATTCATCCATAGCATTTTGTGATTATCACATATGGTGACAACCACTAATGCTCTTACTGTCATTTCTGTTAGTAGGATCCATGTTGATGAGATATAACTTTTTTGATTAACTAAAACTCTTAGTAGAGTTTCTGGTGTATCATTACTGATAAAGTACTGTTAAATGAGTAATCAAATGAATGAATTCTCACCAATTAACAAGTGCTTTGCTCTGAGTTTCATATTTCTCTATGTTATTGATGAGCTTGGTTCCAACTTTGGTGAAAGTCTGGTTTTTCCTTTATTGTTTGCCCATTGTGCTGACTCATAAATCTCCAGGTCACATATTCTACTAGAGCAGATCTAAACCATCTTTGTGTAACAGAACTGATTTTCTGAAAAAAACACCATGACTGGGTGTTATATTATAGGTGTATGATAACATCAAGTGTAACTACCATGATGACAGTGACTTCATCTGCCCTGTCATTGTTCTGTGTCAAGTACTTGGCATGCACTAGGAACTGAATGAATATTGATATAGCAGTGTATAGAATATTGAAAATGTAAAGAGTTCATGTTAAGAAGGTGAGGGCTAGTACGGATTTTTGTGTGCATGTGTGTACTAGGGATTGAACCCAGGGCCTCCTGCATGCTAGGCAAGGGCTCTGCCACTGAGCCACACACCAGCTTTTCTAAAATGGAGAGTTTCTTTTAAAAAATCTTCTAAAAAGGTATAAGTATATGCTTGACTTTAAGAGGAAGGGAAAGTGAACCTAATGACTTTGTTGCATTGCAAGATATTATCAGAAACTCTTCTCAGTAGAGTGCTGTGATGATCATACAAAGGCCTAAAATTCACAAATACTCAGGTATGGGTGTGAGAAATGGCAGTTTGACAAAGTGACCTCATCAAAATGTACCCATTCACCTTTGATCTATTATTGCTGATCTTTAGCTCAGGCAACCAGATTTTAAAATTCCAGAATCTAAACTGGAAGGCAGTAAAATCAAATGAAATTTAAACGTATTTGGTGATTAATCTCTTGTAAAACATTGTATCCCAAATAGTGTGTGGCTGAGGTTCTGGTAAGTATAGTTTTACCATATATTACCCACTTTTTCGTTGTCGTTGTCATCCATACAAGGCATACACAAAAGCTGTCCAGGTATTGTAAATGAAAAAAAAAAGTTGTTATATTTAGTAAAACAGAATAGATCTAGTTTATATATTTAAATATAAATAATGTTGTTGGGGGATTCTATGCAATTAACTACTTATGAGACAATAAATCTTTGAGATGTACATCGAGTTGAGAGAATTGTTTGCATGTGGTAGCATTTTCTGTGGTAATCATGAAGCCATAAAATAGGCACTAGCCTAGTTGGATTAAAATGGAGCATGGTTATAATAATTATGTGCATATTATGTCACAGCAAAGGAAAATTTTTGTGAACTCACTTTGTTGAAACATACTCCAGGCTTCTTCTGGCAGAAGAAACTTTTATCAAACTTATCAAAAATCATGTGCTACCTGAAACCTCTGACTTACATTTAGTCATTTATTCAGTCATGCATTTGTCAAATCCTTCTGATTGCCCAGTAACTACAAAGTTCACAGAGTTTAATCTAGAAAGAAATTTACAGGAGTGGCCTACAGTGGTGAACATATTCATTAGCCTCAGTGTCTTCATAAACAATGTGTCACCGAAGTTCCAGTGGAGCCCCAGCTGCGATGGAACAGGTCACACAACATGAACTCCAAAAGGTTTAGTAATTCTAAATTCAAAGCCAGTTGAGCTCAAGTTCCTACCAACACCTTGAACAACAATTTCTGAGCAGTTGCTTCACTCAGTACACAAGTAAACCTTACCTATTCCAGGGATTGTGAGTGAAGTTCATCTCCATAGAAAACTGGAGATCCTTACCTTCTGCCATAGTATTGAATTCCTAGAATTTTCTCCAACTAGCTACCAAATAAAGTTATTAAAATATAATATTTTCTTTAAAAGAAGAATAAAAAGCCAGACTTCTGATTATGGCTTGGGAGCAAATAGTGCTTAGCAGACTGATCTGAATAAATTACCTAATTATGTCATGTAGTAATCATAACAATTCAGAATTTAAGGCAAACCAAAGTTCCATAGTTTGCATAAATCATATAAGAAATGGCCGACCTGAGATTAGAAGCCAGAGCCCATATTCTTTGACCTTTGCTGCATTTTGTGATATTTCAAGGGACTATCACTAAGATAAAATTCACACGGAGGTTAATTTCAATTCAAAATAAAATTTATGTTTCATAAATAATAGTTCTGTAATAATTGAACACATTAATTCCTGATGTATACTGGCTTTGTTTCTTATGCTTTATGTTCTGGGAGTACTGAAGCAAAAATTGACCTGTCATTTCTCAAAGATAGTACAGTAAGCTAGGCAGGTGTTTATGCTGCTGAGCTATATCACTGGACCTCTTTGGATATCTTTACCCAGTTTTCTCAGCAAAGTTTGTTTAAAATTGTCCTTTTTACCCTGAACCACCATTCTTCCTTTCTTTTGAAACAATTTTCCTTGAAAGTGCGAGCCTAGTTTTGAGATTTTTCTTCTGTTTTATTGATCTGTTTGTTGATATTTATACTATTTTAATTGCTGTAGCTTCATAATAAGTATTAAAACCAAGTTACTTTAGATTCTTAATGAATAATTTCCATATAAATTTTAGATTTAGCTGGTAAATTTCAAAAATAAACAAAGAGCCTGCTAGAATTTCAATTGATATTGTACTGGATCTGTAGATTAATTAAAACAAAAAAGGCATCTAACAAATTGGTACTTCTGATACACAAATGTAATTTGCAAAGTTTATGTAGATTTTAACTGATTACATGTAAAGTCATTTAATCATTTTTTTTTTCTTTTTTTCTTTTTTTACCATGGATTGAACCATGGCCTTTGCTACATTCCATCTTTTTGAACTCTGAGAGACAGGGTCTTGTTAAGTCATTAACTTACCCTAACTTAGGCTGGGGTTGAACTTGCAATTCATGTCTTCCACCTCAGCTTCCCAGAGTGCTGAAATTACAAGTTTGTACCACCACTATTTGTTGCACAGGTGTTGCCTATATTTTGTCCTTTATTCTTTTTTTTTTTTTTTTTTTTTTTTTTTTTGTGGGTACCAGGAGGTCGACCTCAGGACCTCGCGCGCCAGCAGGCGCCCGTGCCACTGAGCGATATCACCGGCCCCTTTTTCGTATGTGGGTTCCGGGAGTCGAACTCGGGCCCTCGCGCTTGCCGGGCAGGCGCTTAAGCCGCTGAACCATCTCACCGGCCCTTGTCCTTTATTCTTATTTAATATTTTTTGCTGTAAGTAGTATTTTTGAATTTCAATTTTATAGTGGAGCTTTCCAGCAACCTTGTAAATTTCATTTGAACTGTATGGTTTTTAGAATTCTTCAGAATTTCTTCATATATTGTTTTGCCACATATAAATTAAAGAGTTCCACTTTCTTTTCAATTTAATAATTCTTACATTTTATACTTTCTTTTATGCTGTGGCTGGACCATCCAGTAAAATAATGAATAGAAATAAGGTTAGATATTCATGCCTCATTCCTGATTTTAAATTAAAGCATAGAGGTCAATACTAATCATAGTAAGTTTATCTTATTTTTAGAGGTGCCATTTACCATCCTGAGGGAATTATTGTTTGTTTCATATTCGCATTTTCCTGAGCATTTTTTTTTTTTTTTTTTTGGTACCAGGAATTGAACTAAGGGCCTTGCGCTTGCAAGGCAGGCACTGCGCCATTGAGCTAAATCCCAGATGAACATTGTTTTATAGTGAATTTCATTTCATAAATTTCAAATATGCATGGCAGCACTGAGATTCATAGAGTAACCTGGGAATGCAAGCAGGATTTTTATGCTGGGTTTGAGACAAAATTTCTTAAACTTTTCTATTTTAAGAAACTCAGGTTATTGGATTAAGCCTACTCATATTATTGAGAGCAATTTCCTTTACTTTAAATTCAAGTGATAGGGGGCCGGTGAAATAGCTCAGTGGCATAAACACCTGCTCGCAAGCGCGAGGTCCTGTGTTCGACTCCCGGTACCCACAAAAAAAAAATTAAGTGATAGTAAATATTAATAATATCCACAAATAACCTTTACAACAAGGTCTAGACATGTATTTGAACAGATAACTGGGCACCTAAGAATTACAATCATTAAATATTACTTTTCCTACATATTATTATATCTGATTTTGTATAATTTTGTTTAGACATTTTGTATCTATTTTGAAGAAGGATATTATGTGGAAATTTGTTTCTGTTTTAATGTCTTTTACTCCATTTTTGTCTGAGGGTAAAAAACAGTCTGATGGATTAATTGGAGAGTATTCCCTCTGCCGTTTTTTGTAAACTTTATCATAGATTTCTTTCGATTTCTTAAAAATGTGGTAAAACTCACTGCTGAAGCCATCTAGGTCTGGAATATATTTTTTGGTGTGTGTGTGGTATCAGAAATCGAACTCAGGACCTTGTGCTTGCCAGGCAGGTGCTGCACTGCTCAGCAATATCTCTGTCCCCTGGAATATACTTTTTGTGAGGTCTTTACTCTGCAAAAAATTTTTAAAATAACTGTTGGACTATTTAGGCTTTCTACTTTCTTTTCAATAAGCCTTAGTAGTTTTTCTCATTGACAAACCAACAGCCAATATTATACTAAATGGCCAAAAACTGAAAGCCTTCCCTCTAAAATCAGGAAGACAAGGATGTCCACTGTCCCCACTCTTATTCAACATAGTTCTGGAAACTTAGCCAGAGCGATTAGACAAGAGAAAGAAATAAAAGGAATAATGATTGGAAAGGAAGAAGTTAAATTATCATTATTTGAGATGACATGATACTCTACACAGAAGACCCCAAAAACTCCACTAAAAAACTGCTAGATTTAATAAGCAAATTCAGTAGTGTAGCTGGATACAAAGTCAATACTCAAAAGTCAATAGCCTTCCTGTACACAAATAACAAACTTACTGAAAGAGAAATTAGGGAAACAATACCTTTCACAATAACATCCAAAAAAATGAAATACCTAGGAATCAACCTCACGAAGGATGTAAAAGACCTCTATACTGAAAACTACAGTACTCTGAAAAAGGAGATTGAAGAGGATATCAGAAAATGGAAAGATATCACTTGCTCCTGGATAGGAAGAACCAATATAGTGAAAATGGCCATACTTCCAAAATTGTTATACAGATTTAATGCAATTCCAATCAAAATTCCAACAGCATATCTCACAGAATTAGAGAAAACAATCCTAAAATTCATTTGGAATCAGAAGAGACCTAGAATAGCAAAGGCAATTCTGGGCAACAAAGGCAAGGCAGGGGGCATCACTATCCCCGACTTGAAATTATACTATAAAGCTACTGTGATAAAAACAGTGTGGTACTGGCAAAAAAACAGACCTGAAGATCAATGGAACAGATTAGAAGATGCTGAAACAACCCCAGACATACTAAGCCACCTTATCTTTGACAAAGGTGCCAAACACATTCGCTGGAAGAAAGATAGCCTCTTTAATAAATGGTGCTGGAAAAACTGGCTCTACACATGCCGAAGATTAAAACTAGATCCATATCTTTCACCATGCACTAAACTAAATTCAAAATGGATCAGAGATCTAAATATTAAAACAGAAACATTAAATCTGCTGGAAGGTAGGATAGGTAAAACCCTTGGAGACATTGGTGTAGGCAAAGACTTTATGAATAAAAACTCAACCGCACGGGAACTATCCCAAAGAATCAATAACTGGGATCTCATCTTATTAAAAAGCTTTTGCACAGCAAGAGAAACCACCAACAGAGTGAAGAGACAACCCACAATGTGGGAAAAAATGTTTGCCAGCTGTTCCTCAGACAAAGGATTACTATCGAGAACATATAAAGAACTCAAAAAAATCAGACCTCCCAAATTTAAAGACCCACTCCAAAAATGGGCATCTGAGATGAATACACATTTCTCAGATGAAGAAATACTAATGGCAAATAAATATACAAAAAAATGTGCAACATCACTAGTCATTCGAGAGATGCAAATTAAAACAACACTGAGATACCATCTCACCCCAGAAAGAATGGCTACTATTAAGAAATCAACTAATAACAAATGCTGGAGGGGCTGTGGGGAAAAAGGAACCCTTCTTCACTGTTGGTGGGAGTGTCGACTGGTACAGCCACTGTGGAAGTCAGTGTGGAGATTCCTCAGAAAACTAGGGTTGGAGGTCCCATTTGACCCAGCTATTCCCCTTCTGGGCATCTTCCCAGAAGAATTAAAAACATCGTACCACAGCGATATATGTGCACCCATGTTTAGCAGCACAATTTGTAATAGCCAGATCTTGGAAACAACCCAAATCCCATCAACTGAGGAATGGATAAGAAAGATGTGGTATTTTTATACAATGGAGTACTATTCAGCCATAAAGAAGGATAAACTGGAGACTTTTATAGGTAAATGGATGCAACCGAGAAAATACTCATAAGTGAAATAAACCAGAAGCACATGTGTAAGCATCGTATTATCCTCTAGTATGAGAAACTGAAAGAGTAAATAAGATCCAAAATGTACAATAGACATGGTGAATCAAAAAGAAACTGGTCAAAAGGAAAGAGAGACTTTATGTTCATTTTAGGTAAATATTTGACTTAGTGTAAACTTATTTACATTAGTCTTAATTTTCTTCATAATACTTATAATTTCTGTAGTGAAGTACCTATATAATTTCAAATGGTGTTAAAATGTGTTCTCTAATATTTTTACTGGTCACTATGACTAGAAAACATTTCAGTGATCTTGTTATATAACTAGACTTTGGTTCCACTTATTTTCTTTACTGTTTCTTTGTATTCCATGTAGTAAGTGTGATTTTGGCTTGTTATCTCTTTTCTTCTTCTTCATTTTTTTTCTTGTTCCTTGGTTTGAGGCCTTACTTTTGTTTCTAACATACTATGACATTCCCAGTAAATATTAGAATAGGGGCATTCCATGGTTTGATAAATTTTGTTTTATGGTATTTAGTTCAAAATGATTTTTAATTGTTTTATGAGTTCTTCTTTGAGCCATATGTATGCTAGTGTTCAAATATATGGGAATATTTCAGATATTTTTTATTAATGTTTTCTAATTCAATTCTATTTTTCTTAGAGACTATTCTTTGAATGAGTTAAATACATTTAAATTTACTTAAACTTTTGTTATGTCTCAGAATATGTTCTCTCTTGAAAATGTAAAATGTGGTATTAAGAACAATATTAATTTTACTACTGATTTTTAAAAGTCCTTATACATTTAAATCTGTCCAACTTGTATGAAATAATTATTCAAGTCCTCTGTATATGTATGAATATCTTATCTAATTGTTCAATTCACTTTTCAAAGAAAGATGTTAAAATATCCTAAAGTATTCTTGTTTTTTTTTTTTTAATTTAACTCCCTTTAAGCTCTGTAAGGTTTAGTTTCTTGTACCTTAAAGATCTATGATTAGTTGCATATGTGATTAAGACTTGAATGTTCTTTTCATAACAATAATTTTATCACTATGAGAGGAATTTATCTCACATAATAATCTTTGCTTCAAAATTTTATTTTGTCCAACATTAATATAGCCACTCCAATTTTCTTTTGATTATTTTGAGTGTATATCATTCTTCATCTTTTTTACATTTAACC
Source organism: Erethizon dorsatum (assembly GCA_028451465.1). Lineage (NCBI taxonomy): Eukaryota > Metazoa > Chordata > Mammalia > Rodentia > Erethizontidae > Erethizon > Erethizon dorsatum. The sequence continues at coordinate 18,024,270 of CM051824.1, forward strand.
AATTTCTAATTTTTACTGAAACTATGTTCCACTGTAGACAGGCCTGATGGGTCTTCTTCAATTAGTCAATCTCAAACTCCTAATTATATTTAATATACTGGTGATTTTTATTTACTTTGAATCTATCATCTACTGTTGTTTATTTCTCTATCTCTCCTTTTTTTCTCCTTGTTATGGCTTGTATCTAGATGTCCCACCAAAACCTCAGGATGTCATAGGTGGGGCTTTTCGGAGGTAGCTGGATCTAGGGCGTGTGATGCGGGGATCAAGTTTGTGATTCTGGGATTGATTCATGGTCAATGCTAGGATTAATGGTGCCCCACCCTTGGTGTGAGTGCTAACCCCCTGAGGGTGGGTAGCCTGAGTAGGATTTGAGGGACAGAAAGGGGGTTGCTGCTATTACCACTTACTGCTTTTTGCTTGCTTCTCGTTTCTTCACTACTTCTTTGCTTTGTTGCCTTACTGCCTTCTGTCCACCATGAACTGTTTCTTTTCTGTGATGTCCCTCTGCCATGCCACTCTGCCTTGGAGTCAGCCAACTATGAACTGAAACCTCCACCAACTGTAAGCTAAATAAACCTTTCCTCCTTTAAATTTGAGTGGTGGGTATTTCATCTCAGTAATGAGAAAAGTAACAATGTGACTCTTTTTCTGTTTTCTTTAATTGGGTATTTTATGATTTTATGTAATTTCTGTTAGTTTATTAACTATAATTTTTTGTTATATTACTTTAGTGATTGCTTTAAAGTTTATAATATACCTCCATCTTTGTCTTATTAAGTTGACCTTCAAGTAACATCCTCTAATTTCAATATAATTTAAGAAAATTATGGTAATATATTTCCATGTCTCTTTATATCAATGTAAAACTACTTTTTATATTTAACCCCCAGAATACATCGTTATTTTGTTTAAATGGTCAATTATGCTTTAAGAGAAACACATTGTACAAAAAATAAAATTATGGAACTATCCATATAGTTACCATTTCTGGTGTAGTTTATTGCATTTCTTTCATGTGGTAACAGAGTCTGTCCAAAGGGCTTCCTTGAACTTTGCTTGAGTTGCATATTTTGCTGATGAGATATACTTCAGCATTTGTGCATGTGGGAATATTGCTATTTTACTTCTTTTTAAAAGATATTTTGGGCCAGTGAGATAGTTCAGCAGCGTAAGCGCCTGCCTGGCAGGCGTGAGGGCCCGAGTTCGACTCCCGGAACCCGCATACAGAAAAAGGGCTGGTGATATTGCTCAGCAGCACGGGCGCCTACTGGTGCGTGAGGTCCTGAGGTTGAGCCCTGGTAGCCACAAAAAAAAAAAAAAAAAAAAAAAAAAAAAAAGATATTTTTTGTGGTTATAAAAATTTAAATTTAAAAGTGTGTTTTTTTTCATTCTCACTGAAATATTCCACAATCTTCAAATTTGCTTTGTTTTCTTTTTATCTTAAAAAGTGTATTTCTAGTTTCCAATCTGACATGTAGAAGCTTGTAATGCATCACTGCTAAGTTTCTGTCAAGAAAAAAAATTAAAAAACTGAAAATCAATATCTCTTTTAGTTCCAGCAGGGAACTGATGTCACAGAGCAAGTAACTGCCCTGGAAACTGGAGCATAACAGCACACTAGGGCAGACCAGGGCTGGAGCCAGCATCAGTTTGGAACACATAAAGGAGCAGTTGACTAACATAGGCAGCATGAATGTAAAGTAGATGGAGATGTATTTTAAATTCTGAATATCTGCCCATTGAGAATTCTCCATATTTTTCTTTTTTAGTTTTGCCCCCAGGAGCTCCATAAGGTAATTATTGTGAAGATCTGAGAAAAAGTTGCCTCTGCTTCTGTCAGGATAAGAGAAACAAAGTAGTTGTTTTAAAATAAACCTGGAATATTTAATACTCTTCAACAAAGGTCTGCATTAAAGGGAAAGTGTTTTACGGTGCCTATCCAGTTTGGGGTAGGCAGATACTCAACTCTTAAGAAATAAATCTTGGGCCGGTGAGATGGCTCAGTGGCCTAAGCGCCTGCCTGGCAAGCGCGAGGGCACGAGTTCGACTCCCGGAACCCACATACAAAAAAAGGGCCAGTGATATCGCTCAGCAGCACGGGCGCCTACTGGCGCGCGAGGTCCTGAGGTCGACCCCCGGTACCCACAAAAAAAAAAAAAAAAAGGAAAGAAATCTTAGAAAATTAAAATAAACATTAAATATATACTCAAGGCTTTATTGGACAACAGATGAAAAATATAAATGGGCAGACAGATGGACTTTAACAAATCAAAAGGAACCAATAGAAATTGAAATTTCTGTAACAGAAATAAAGAATATCTTAGATGTCAGACATAGTCAAGGAAATAATCAGTGAGATTGAGAATACAGTAGAAAATTCTTAAAGCAAAATTCAAGGAAAAAAAGAATAAAACATTTGGAACAAAATATCTAACAACTTTAGAACTATTACAAAGATATAGTATACATTTAATGGGGATATCAGAAAAATAACAGAGAAAGGAACAGAAGAAATATCATGACTAAAACATTTTTTAAAATGATTGACAAACACAAAACCATAGATGCACAAAGATCAGAGAATACTATCCAGGATATAGACAAAGATAGATAGACATAGAGAGATACAGTGATAGTGATAGAGATAGAGAAAGAGACAGAAATAGAGATAGAGATGATATAGATAAAGATAGATATAATTCTAGCTGCAGAAAAATAAAAGAGAGAGAAAATCTTTAAATAGAGCAGGGGCAGAGATAAAGTAGTTTGGAGGCCTAAATTAGAGACAATATGTGAAAATATAATAAAGAGAAAAGAATTTGAATATTGAAACCAAGCATGAACCAATCATGAACTGATATTGTATTATTTGAGAGTAGGTATAAATAGATTGTATATGTATATTGGCAAATGGAGTGATGTTACTAACAGTGAATTATTAAAAATGCTTAATTAAAACCAACAAATAATAAAAAATTTAGAGGACAAAATAATGAAAGAAGAAGAGCATCAAATAAAAAATTAAAAATATAGTAAGAAATTAATGGAATCCTATCAATAATCTCAATATATAATAGGCTATTAGGGTGGATAAAAGCACACAAGTATAACTATCTACATGAAACCTATTTTTCAAAGAAATAAAGGTATAGAGAGCATACCATGCTAACATAAATCAAAAGAAATATGTGGTAGCTATAATAATTTACACGAAGCATATTTCAAAATAAGAATATTTGAGCTAAAGATGAATGTTATATAATGCAAAGGGAATAATTTCTCCTAGAAGGTACACAATTTTTAATGTGTATGCACTTAATAAAATATATAAAAATAAATGATGAGAAAACAAAGAGAACCATAAAAAGAAACAGGCAAAGCTACTTCAGGTTGAAAATCCCTAATCTGAAAATCTGACTTTTTTTGGAGCCAAGGCTCTCAAAAATCTTCATATTTTGGAGCATTTCAGATATCAGATTGTCTGATAAGAGATGTTCAACTGTTAAAGTCTATTAAAGTACTCAAAATTTTTAAAAGATCAATATTTGAAACATTTCTGGTGCCAACCATTTTGGATTAGGGGTACTATACATACAATATAGTTGGAAAATAATTCTTATATCAATGATTGGCAGATTCAATAGGCAGAAAATCAGGTGCTATGTACTTGAATTGATAATCAACTATATAGTTGGAGAATCATATATCAAATAAACCTAGTTGAAAGTGATGCAGTATTTCACCCAAAAGTATCAGAAAATGCATCTTTTGCAATATCACATGGAAAATTAATCAAAATGAACCCATCCTGAACAAAAAAAAAAAAAACCCACAAATTTTAGCAACTTTCAAAGCATATAAATTGTATAGTTAATTCTCAGGCCACAATAAAATTAATACAGATATCATAATTTAAAAAGCTAGCCAGTCTCCAAATATTTTAATATGTGGATATATAAAGAACTGACTTTGAGATGATACATGTGCCAAATGAGATAAAATTGTTTGGACTATGTAACACTGAAAACATAACTTTTCAAGTTTTGTGATGTGGCAAAATTAATAGTTAGAAAACATACCTCAAATACAAATATACCTTGAACAAAGATGAATGATATAAAGTAAACAACCTAAACTTCAAACTTTTTTTTTTTTTATGGGTACCAGGGGTCAACCTCAGAACCTGACATGCCAGCAGGCGCCTGTGCCGCTGAGCGATATCACCGGCCCTTTCTTCGTATGTGGGTTCTGGGAGTCGAACTCGGGCCCTCGCGCTTGCCAGGCAGGCGCTTATGCCGCTGAGCCATCTCACTGGCCCTAAACTTCAATCTTAAAAGAAAAACTTGAAAAAGCTTAGTAAATTGAATCCAAAATAAGCAAGAAAAAATAAAAATACAGCAAAACTAATGAAATTGCAATCAAGAAATATAGAAAAAGCAATCAAAGGAAATCTTACTTCTTTATCAATGAATCAAATATAATTTTAGTTAAGCTGAACAGGAAAAAGACACAGATTACTAATATGGTAATGACATTGGAGCCGACACAACTGATCCCATTGTCATTAAAAAGACAATAAAGAAATGTTGCTTTGAACGCTGTGCATCTAACCTGACAACTTAGATTCTAATTCCTAGAAATATACCATCTACTGAAACTGATAACAGAAAAACAAAGAGAACTCTGTGGAAAAAAGAGTCATTTCAATAAAGGGCTGAAATGCACACTCCACATGTAATAAATAATAAAATAACAATAATTCCTCCCTTTTCTCTCTGTCTTCCCCTTACTTCATAGAGGAAGGGACAGAGGAGGAATTATATATAATTCACAAAAATTAATTCAAAATAGATCATAGATCTAAATTTGAAGAACAAAACCAGTATCTATTTAGACGATAATACAGGAAGAATTATGTGATCTTGGATTAGTCATGACTTTTGAGGTACAACAACAAATGCATGAACCATCAAAGAAAAATTGATAAGTTAAACTTTATTAAGATGAAAACCTCTGCTCTTTAAAAGAATAGATGAGAATGAAATTACAAGCCAAAGACCAAGATGGCAAGTAAGCATGTGAAAAGATGCTCACCCTCATCTCAATAGAAAACTGCAACTTAAAATATTGTTGATATACTATTACACACCTGGTTTTAATTTTAAAACTATAAAGTTTGGGGCATAAATCAATTATCTTAGAGCTAATCTACGGGTGACTTTGCTGTTGAAGCCTGAAGGATAAAGCATGTAGAAGAGTAAAAATGCCTGTGACTCAGAAATAACATCACTAACATAATTGCTTACCCCTCATCTAGTCTCTATAACTTGACATGTTTTGTCTACTATATTTTATATACATAACAGCTTGTTAATATTTAGCTATTATCCTTCTCCTTTTCCAAAATAATTTTTATTAAAGATTTAAATGAAATATTGCAACGTTTTATCAATAAGAAGAAAAATAATACTTGGAACTAGGATTTGATTTTTTTCAACTTTTACTTAATGTGAAATTCTAGGTATGCTTTCTCCTTAAACTACTTTAAGAATATTAGAAATCCCATGAGACTAAACAAAAGATTGTAAATTATCTGTTCAACATTACTAGCAAGATACCAACAGAAAAATAAATACTGATTTGCCTCTTCCAGTAAGAAAATATTTTTGATGTTAAATTCAGGGCATCATTGAAGTTTCAGATATGATAGCATTGCTTATTACTCTCTTAAATGGACTCACAGTCCAAATTCTATCATTGTAACATTGGCTTGTTCTGGCATGCCTGCTTCTACTGGATGTACATGCATTGAACCTGTTAGAAGTGGTCACCAATGCGGAAGAATCCCTCCTGGGCTTTATTCTTTTATTTGAAGTAGCTACTGGTTGACGTTGTATATGAGCTCATAAATGAACCAGTACATAGGGAACAAAGTTCAAAAGAGTTGGAATCTTGTGTAGTGATGCATTATTAAAATAAATATATACATATTTAAGTTCTATGTGCATATATACCAATATAAGAAATTAAAATTATAATGATTATTTTGTGTCGATTTTCAACTATGTTTCAAATGTTTTGTTCACATGACATATATTGACATAAGTAATATGCATAAAATCTCCATAGGGCAGCTATTGAAACTAGAATTATGTGACTTACAACTCTGTGATTTATATAACTTGCCCCACATTCCCACAGAAATTAATGCATAATTAATTGGGGTGAAGAAGGAATAAAAATGATCATGGCATATGTATATGTACCAATTCCCCAAGATGAAAGTAGTATAATATATCAAAAACATATTAACAATAATAACAAAATTATTCAAACACAGGTAATTTGACTCAACAGTCCCTGCTCACATCCACTACCATATGCATTAAAACACTTTGGAGATGAAGATATTGAGAGTAAATACAAATACATCCAATGATCTATTTTTTCACAATAATGATATATAATAAAAGCTCCACCTAATTAGGCATACAAATAATAAGCATTTTCGTCCCATATCTGAGGGTAAGTTAAATTATGACTTATTAAAGCAGACTTCAGTTCTACTGGATTTCAAGATACATAGATCAAGATCTGCTTATATGACTCTAATCTTTATTAGACAAATACATAGTGTAGTTACAGCATGTTTTTATTCCAAAATGTAGGAGCTTGGAACAATCAGTGCAACTGCACAGCCACATTAAGCTTCTACTTACCTGACATTCTTTTGGCTGAAATAGGTTACTGGCAAGACCCGGTATTAAAAACAGGAGAAATTATATCTTCTGTTGTGTTCAACATTGAGGTAGTGAACATTTACAATATCATAATCTGTTCTAGTGCACACACACATACATACGCTATCCCCATTCATTCCCATTGGAACATACACATACTCTTCTTTCCAATCACATAGTTCTATTTTCATTTAAGTAAATCCACCCAGTTGTTTACTCAGGTATTTATTTGGGTTTCTTGAGTGTGAGGGTCCAGTTCCCACAATGATCACTTTTGTAATTGCTCTTCAAAGACAGAATTCTTGCCTCCTCTTGATCCTAGTGGCATGCTTGTTTACTTTGAGAAAAAGTGGTATCAATAGAAAGAAAATAAGATTCAAATGACCTAGTGTTATAATTTTTTTTAAATTGGGTAAAAGTTAAATTTGAGTTATTATTTATTTAAAGCCAGAGGTATAAGCAGTAATCTTTTTGGCAATTCAAATACCTAATTTATCTGATTCTATGCACATTTAACAAGTTATACTGCCATTAATGCTAATCTAATCGAGTGTACGGAGCTTGATAATTTGATACTTTCTCTTACAGTTAATTGGCTTTTAGGTAACATAATAAATGATATACTTACAGAGAAGCCAAGAGGTGGGGATGGTGCTTTATCTACTCAAGGCGTTCAAGAATTGACTTTAAAATGAATGTGTTGTGCCTGTGTATGTTCCTAATTCCTGAGGCTTGAACGGGGAAGAGTAATTTGAGATTTCACTCTCAGGGTCACAGCATGATGAGCAATCCTTCTGCAATGAGAGAAATATTTGCTTCATAAAATCCCTGAATGTCTTTAAAAGTCACGTGCCAAACATATTTGTCTTATGCAAGTGAGAGTCAATTTAGAAAAGCTGCCCGTGCCTCTCCACTACCACATGTTCAGACTTAAAAACTTATTTCTTCATACTCAAAACAAACATTTTGGAAGACTCTGGGATTATCAGACAAGTTCCCCTCATTTTGCATTGCCATCTGGATGCAGATTCCAACACAGCACCATTTTGTCAAGAAAACTATTCCTGGAGAACAGAGGGCTGGGGTTGAATTGAGGAATGCTCTGGTTTTAATTCTTAGGCTGCTGTCGTGAGTTTTCTAGCCAATTTAACACAGGGAAAAGAGGAATCTTTTTTTAAAACCCAAGAATTCAGTCCAAGCTTAGTCATTTTCAACCACATAATATTATATATATTCTTTTAAAGTATTTTATTTGAGGCAAGGCAGTTACAAGAACATTTGCCCCTGTGACTGCTTTCTTCTATAACAAGACACATGAAAATAGAGAACGCTACAGCATGATTATTGTAAGGATAAAGAAACAGGAAAGACTTTTGCTTAGAAAAGATTGAAAATTGTTACTATGTCTCTTAGTTACTATCTTATTACTGGAACACTATACCCAATACCCACAGCTTAGAAGGAGAGGTTTAGTTTGACTCACAATTATAGTCTGTGGTTGGCTGGTTGCCTGGCAGAAATAGCATGGCAGAGGAGTGTAGTGGAGGAAACCTGATCACATCATGGGGACCAGACAGCAGATAGCAAAGAGAGGAGCTTGAGAGCGAGATACACCTTTCCAGGTCACATCCCCAGTGAACTGCCTCTTCCTACCAAGCCCCAACTTACAGCAGCACACTCAGCCGCTGACATCACAAATTGCTGAATCCAGTGATGAGTACGGCACCCTATGATCATCTTCCAAAATCTGCACCCCTAAGCACAGGAGCATTGTGGGGGTCATTCATATCCAAACTACAGTGCTACTCACGCAGAGAATGGGAAAACATCAAAGTTTACACAATTGTGAAGAAGATTGAATTAGAGAACAAGATTAAGTTAGGGAACAAGTGTTAGGAAAACATGTGTCAGAGAAAAAGTACCTTGTTATTCATGTTTAAAAGATGAAGACTTTACCTAATTTCATGCTGATGAATAACACAGATTTAAAATTTATCATAAAGGCAGTTTAGCCTGACATTGTAAATTTCTAAAAATAGCTTTCATTGTTCTACAGCTCTTTTCAAATTTCTAGTCAAACTAATTCTCTGAAAGCCAAAGATAAACACTTCAATATTTCCCAGGTTTTCTTCTTGGTACCCCACATGTGCATCTATTCATTAGTGTCAGGTAATGAGTATTTGAAATTGCTATTGTATTATATCTGAATATTATTTTTTAACTTCTTCTTAACGGATAATATGATCCGTTAAATGTAATATTTGTTTCACAAAAAAAAGGCACAGTGGCAAGGTGATTTCTGTCTCTTCTAGAAGTGCGTTCAGTGTGCGAGATTCTAGAGTCACCACCTCAGCCTCAGCTTTAACACCAAGGATGCTATACCCCATGAAAAAGCATTCTTGTATGTATGCTAAGACAAGGTGTAAATAGGCACCAAGTTATACAGGAGAAAGTGTTTGTTCTGTTTTCTGTGTAATCCAGGTTCAGAATATCTACTTCAGACTAGATGGTATTTATATGCTTGTTTCCGTGATGCCCAACCACCCACTCAGATAAACCAAATTCATCTCTGGTTGCCTTTGTGAGGCAGTCCCACGATAGAATTGCATGTAACTGTTGGGTGCCTCCTGCCTTCAAAAATATCTCTCCAACTATCATAGACTTTATAGATGTAGAATGGGACTTACTGTTTCTTTCTGCTTTGGAAAATAATCTTTCAGCTATTGCCATTTTTTTGCAGATTTGGCCCTACCTGGCTTACGCTGAGCCCAGTGTAATTTCCATAACTAAGTGATTTTATTTCTGTCAATGGCACAACCTCACTCTTTTCTTACACATGTGGACTCTAAATCTATATACAGTAACTTACTGAACCATTAACTGCTTTCTTCCTATTGAAATGATATGATTCTGGTGTTTCCTTACAAGTCTTTTTCATTTTTACTCTAGATATCACTAAAACAATGGGATTGACAGGTTAAAGCAGTTATCAGAGAGTTTCTGAAATTGAATGGAAAAAAATATCGTTGTACTCTCTTATATTGTATGCTACCTAAGGTAAAACAATTAAAACCCTCTTGAATTAAAGAGAAAAAAAATGCTTGCTTATTCTAACTATTTACTCTTAGAAAGAACTAAGTACACTAGTGTGTTAAATTTAAGCCAAACCATTTTGTTTTAAAATTCACCTTTAATTAGTCATAGCTTTCATAGAAGTGTGAATGTAGTATATTATGTGAATTCTAAAATATATATTGTAATTCTGGAAAAAAATGACATAAATCATTGTTTCCACCTTGACTTACCTAGTCTGTTTTGCAGCATGAGGAATCTACCTGCTTCATTCTCTCCTCCTTGAACAGATGGATTATAAAAGTGTCAGCTAACCAAGGAAAATTTTGTCTCATAACATTACATTTTTGGCCAAGGGAGAGATGCAAAATAGACACTGTCTGATTCACATACATATAACCATCCAAGGGAATGGTTTTGCAGTCTTTGCTGGCCAAGCTAGGTTTGTCCTTGGCTTGCTCTCAATAATGTAAAAGTAAATTACAGTAATTGCCGACAATTAGATATCAAATGTGTGCAGGTGCTGAGAATGTTTACTTCCATGGCTACATAAAGAAGGCATATCCTTCATAGGAAAAATGTAAGGAACATTAAAATATTCTTAGTTTGAAGAAATGGTCACTCTTCAGAACTTGTTCAAAGGACCATAATTCAGTTTTGTAACTTAGGTGTAACTGTTGCTCTAGCTACCCATAATTTGCAGTTTACACTAAAGAAGATGATACACATGTTAAAATACAGTCAGCGCTGATTCAACAAATCGCAGATAAAAATGTAAAGCACTTTTTCTTGTAATCATTTCCTAAGGAGTATATAGTGTAACAGCTATTTATATAAGTTTTATAGTGTATAAGGTAGTACAAATAATCTAGATGACTGTGTAGATTGTATTTTAAGCTGTGCCATTTTATATAAGGGATTTGAGGACGCAAGGGAAGTCCATGGAAACTGACAGACGACTCTATGTATATTCACAAGTGAATTCATGGAAGCTTATTGTGATGACATATTATTTGAAATAAATGAAATTTTTGTCTGTGAAGGACAGGACAAGTAAACTATAATATGTATGTATGTCATGGGATACTGGGTTTTCATCAATAATAATGAGTATAAATTATCGACTGTAAATTTGTCCATGATATATATTTGCAGGGAGTGGCTGAGCTGTAGAGCGATTACACATTCAGGGTTAGAGCAAGGCCAGCCCCAAGAACATGGAGTGCCAGAGGCGAGCCATGGGAACAAGTTTTTGGGACTAAGCAGAGCCAGTCCAGCAGGTGTCTGGCCTTGGTTTCCTCCCTGTTAACTACAACACAGATAGCTACGAGAATGTTTTGCGTTCAGTGGTCTCATTAAAAACACTGAGACCTTGGGCCGGTGAGATGGCTCAGCGGCTTAAGCGCCTGCCCGGCAAGCGCGAGGGCCCGAGTTCGACTCCCGGAACCCACATACGAAAAAGGGGCCGGTGATATCGCTCAGTGGCACGGGCGCCTCCTGGCGCGCGAGGTCCTGAGGTCGACCCCCCGGTACCCACAAAAAAAAAAAAAAAAAAAAAAAACACTGAGACCTTGCACTTTCGTCCCTGTTGCATGCTTCTCCCCCTTTTACTGTGCATAAATAAAGATGCAGACCATGCTGGGTTGTCGCTGCCTCTCCATCAGAAAGGTCAGGTCCCGCCCAGTCCCACCTTTTATTATGTGTCTAGATTTTTCTTAATCTCCTGTCACCCCCTCTCAATATCCTGCTGGCTGTGTGGGCCATGGCATATATTGAAGTGAAATATATGTTTCACAGTTTGAGTAGTGTAATTCTATCAACATAAAGATTAATACATCATATGTCTATCGGTAGATACTAACAATTCACCAAAATATCAACAATGAAATTTTAATGACTTGTTTTCTTCTTCGTACTTCCCAATGTATTACTTAATATTACTTAAAGTGAAGATACGTACTATTTTCCAAAAATAATACATTTTACTCGAGGGTCATACCAGTCCACACACCTCTGTATGAGGAACCCAGACATTTTAATTCATTTTTTCAGCATTTTAAAATGCATCACATGTCAAATTTTGTTTCATTTTCCTTTTCAAATGTGTCATGGATTAATGAAATAAAATATAATAAGCATGTGAAATACAGCACACTTGCATATCACGGAAATATTGAATTGCTATACAAATTTCTACATTCTTACTCTCAGTATCTGTATTTCTGTAATTTAGAAGTGCTAGCATACAGTCTGTAGTTCAGTATAAGGCTGTCGATCACACTTTGAGTACCACTACTTGGAAAACATGGTAGTTATTAACTAATCAAAGAGTGATATTTTTGAAGACAACCATTTAATTAGTTAGAATAGGCCAAACTATGCTGAGATTGAGAAATGAACATAACACTTTAGTGGTTTAAACTGAAATGACAGTCTTATTGACTCATTCAGAATCCATTATTCTGCAGGTCATGATGCTCTTTTGGGACACTTGGCCTTTACATCCCCATGAGTTGGGAAAAGAGGGCTAAAGGAGGAGACCTAGCTCATAATTGCCTTTGACTATAAAGAATGCACATAGTTACTGTTCTCTTGGCAGTAATGCGAGTCAGTCATGATTCCAAACTAAGTAAAATGAATGGTGAGAAACATGCGACAATGTGGATATTTGATGAACACCAACTTTGTGAAGGAGTGATAATCTAATTTACTTAGAAACAGGTTCATAAAATTAATAAGGGAATTGGGACTTGGAGTCGTACTCAGGTCTTTGGATTCCACATTCAATATAGATTGGCGCTGATCCACGTAGACGAGGTTATCCTGAAGTAACAAATTCAGTCTTAAATCTCAGAAGCTTAAGACATGAAACTTTCCATCATGCCATGTATTGTGATTTTGCCATGGAAGTGTGGGTTTCCCAACATGACAAGGAAAGAACGGAGAGTTTCTATAGAAGTCATACTCATCCTCTATTTTCTAGCCCAGAAGTGATTCTTGTCACTTTCTTTCACAGATAATTGTCCATAGTTGTTCACATGGACCCACCACTGTGAGGAGTGGGCATTGACGAAACACTTATGTTTCATCACCAGTATAAAGGTACTAACATTTAACTAATATAAACCAAAGCTTAATCATTGTAATTTGGATAATTCTACATTTTCAAATACAGGTATAGGATTGAATGAAATCTGAAAATTGCCTAATTTATTTCTTACATTTTATCCCAAATCTATATGAGTACCAATAACTAGTCTACCAATAGCCAGTACAACAATTTTACCTAAATTGGTCAATCCTGGTAGAAAAAAAATAATCAGCTGAAACTGTCAATAGCTATTTGAAACACAAATAACAGACACATTTGGCAATATAAAATGCATACAAACTTAATCTTATATTACCATCTTTTGGTTTCCAATTATTAAAATGAGAAACAGTGAAATGCCTAGCCATAGTTTTTCTTTTCAATCAACTGACAGATCTATCATTTCATTTGCTCTAATACAAGCTAGAAAATGTGCAGGCCAGGACTTGTCAGAAACCTTTTTATTCGAATCAGATTTTGTACGATACTTTATCCTTGGGGAATCCTCTGATGAGATTAATGAAAGTGTGTTTAACTAATTGAATCTAAGAGAGCCATCTGTCTCTGCAGATCTAGCATCCACAATACAGATCCAAGAGGAAAGACCACGTTAAATCTTCACGCAGATATTAGCCCAAGAGTGCAAGGGTCAAAATCACATATTTGATTTAAATTACTGTCACCACGCAGACCTGTCCCTTATCTTGCATATCAATGTTCAATTCGAAAATACAACGTAATTTCAAAAATAAAGAAGAGCCTGGTGTAGTAAATGGCACCTGCTGGTGTAAACATGTCAGCAGAGCTCAAGGAACTTGTCAAGACTTTAAAAAGAGTAGCTCAAGATTCTTCACCCATCAGAATTCTGTGTCTGAATACTTTCCATCTGTCCTGGCAGGTATGTGGATGAAATTATCAGTTCTTCATTAGCATATGTTTTACTTCTTGGATGTTTGTTTATGGGGAAAATTAATGTAGCATGCAACTTGCAATTAGTTTTTACACTGTTAATGACAGGTTCCCATAAAATGCCTTGCATTGAAATATGGAAGTTAATGGCATCAATAAGGTGTGCAGATACTGAGACTCAGAGCTGAAAAGGATCCAATTCAATTCAGTGTATATAAATTCGACACATTTGATAGGATTGCTAGACATTTACGAATAGGTCACCCATTTAGTGTTTCTAATATTAAGGACAAGTGTATGATGAACATATTTGATGCAATTTGGCCCTGGAGGTTAAATAATAAGCCGGGTACTGATTATTACTAGTGCACATGTATATGGAATTATGGTGAATATTCTAGTTCAAAGTTTATTTGAGAAACTCCTCCGGACTTGGTCTGAAAGATAAATACACATGAAGCGTGGTCCCTGTCCTCCAAGAGATGAGCTATAGCAGTGATTCCTGAATATCAGCTGTGTATTAGAACTGCTCTGGGAACATTTTCAAAATAAGATATGCCCACTGCCCTCTCATTAAATTTATACTTAATGTATTTTCCTAAAACCTTTTCAGTTTAGCTCTTAAATTTAGATCTTTGATCTATTTTGAGTTAAATTTTGTACATGTTCTGAGTTAGGGGTCAAACATAATCCTTTTGCATCTAGATATCTCATTATAGTATTTGTTGAAGAGGCTATTCCTTCCCATTAAATTTTTTTGGAATCCTTTTGGAAATCAACTGAGCAAAAATTTACAGGCTTGTTTCTGCACTTTCAATTTTATTCCCTTGGGCTATATGTCTATCCTAATGTCAGTAAAACACTATTTGGATTATTACAGCTTTGCACTAAGTTTTGAAATTGAGAAGTGTGATGAGTATTCCAATTTTGTTCATTTCAAGACTATTATAATTCTTTTCCAGATTCCACACACATTCATATACATTTTTTAATAAGCATGAATATTTTGAAAATAAAGGCACATATGATATTTATAGAATGAAACAGAATTAATCTGAATATATATATTTGGGTAAGACACATTTTAAAATTAAGGCTTTGAATCCATGAATATAAAATATTTTCCATGTATTTGATTTTTTAATTTCTTTTAAAAAGGTTTTATTGTTTCAATGTGCAATTTTTCCACTTCATAAATTTATTTCTAAGTATTTTATTATTTCTAGGTTATTATACATAGAACTTTTCTTCCAACTTAATCTTTGGATTGTTCACTGCTAGTATAGTGAATGAAATATTTTTTTCTTTTAACCTCACATCTTGCAATCTTGTTGAAACTTGCCTAGTTGATGTAATATTTATGCATACATATCTCCTTTTACTTTCTATGTGCATATCATGCCATTAGCAAATGGAGATAGGTTTTCTCCTGCTTTCAAATCTATATATTGTTTATTTTATTTTCTGGTTTGATTACATTGGCCAGAACCTCAATTGCAAAGTCAGATGCAAATGGTGAGAGTAGGCATTCTGTCCTGTTTCTCATGCTACAGCGAAAACAGTTCTTTCACCATTGAATATGCCCTTCATCAGGTTCAGAAAGTTCCCTTCTATTTCTGGAATTTTGACTGTTTTTAGCAAAAGAATATTGAATTTTTGCAATTATTTTGGTTTTCATTGAGATGATTATGAATTTTTGTCATATATATATATATATATATATATATATATATATATATATTGATTTCAAATGTTGAGCCTGGTTTACACTGCTAAAATAAATCCCATTGGTCAGCATCTACAATACTTTCTACATGTTTTTTGATTCACTTTGATAATATTTTGTTAAAGACTTCTGTATGTGTATCCACAGACAATAGTGAACTGCAGCTTTCTATAGCAGTGATGTATTTGCCGGTCTGGGTCATAGGTTAAAATGTGGCTTGAAGAAGGACTTGGGAAGGACAATTTTTTCTATTTTTTTGGAAAAGTTTGTGAAAGATTAATGCAAATTTTCCAGTAGACATTTGGTAGAATCCACCCAAGAACTTATCTGGTATTGAAATTTTCTTTGAGATAATTTTCAAGTTTTTAAATCTAATCATTAATATTTATAGGATTATTCATATTTATATTTTTTCTCCAATTAGTGTCAGTAGTGTGCATCTTTGTAGTATGAGTCCATTCAAATTTATCTAATTTTGGATACTTCAAGTATTTTATAATATTCTCATTTTATTTCTCTCAGTGATATTTCTCTCTGGTGATAATGTCTTCTGTGTGTGTGTATGTGTGCGTGTGTGATGAAAGACTGAACACTGAACCCAGGGCCTTTACACTGAGCTATATTCCCAAGCCCATTTTCTTACATTTTTTATTTTGATCCAAGACCTCACTAAGATTTCCAGGCTTGTCTGGGACTTATGATACTTCTGTCTCAACCATTTACAATGCTAGGATTACAAGTATGTGCCATCTTGGCCAGCTTCCTTTCTCATCTTTAATTTTAGCAATTTAGGATTTCTCTGTTTTTATTTGTTAGTCCAGTTAAAATTTTGTCCATCTCCTTGGTCTTTAAAGCAACAATCGCACATTTACTGATATTTCATATTTCCATTCCATATTTCATTATCCACTTTGACATTTATTAGAAATATTTTCAAAATTAAAATATCCTCCAATTCTTTGTTTGAGTGTGCCATCTGTTTCATAATGAGATATTGACTCATGTATAACAGTAAACAGCTTGAGGAAAAGCGCTGAAAAAGAGATTACAGAGCAGGCTCAAGGAATGATAAACAAGAGGGCCAGGGATATAGCCAGAGGCCTGCTTTGCAAGAGTGAGGTCATGAGTTCGATTCCCAGCACTGGAAAAAAAAAAAGGGAATGATAAACAGGTAAATATTTCATTGACCCACTTAATCATGGTTGTTAAAATAAGAGTGGTGTTTGGAGAAGATGGGAAAGAGTGTGAAGCACAACTACCAGCAGCCATCTAAGATATGTCATGACTTGCTACATATATATCTGCTGATCTATCTCTATCTTCCTATCTCTTTCTACCATCTATCTGTCTGTCTGTTATCTATCTATCTATCATCTCTCTATCTATCTATCTATCTATCAAATTAGGGTAAGATGCTATCTATTCAAGGTACATCATAATGAATATCCCAATCCAAAGAAAATATAGCAATAATTAAACTACTACATCATTAATTATAAAATGCATACCAATTTCTAGGATGTTAAGTTTAAAATTCTCATCTTAAATTTTATATGTTATGGAATACTTCCCTATATCAAAGTGATATAGATTCATTTTTAAATTAAGTTTACTACATGGGGACCGGTGAGATGGCTCAGTGGCGTAAGCACCTGCCTGGCAAGCTCAAGGGCCCGAGTTCGACTCCTGGAACCCACATATGAAAAAAGGGCCGGTGATATCACCCGTGATATCATGGGTGCCTGCTGACGTGTGAGGTCCTGAGGTCGACCCCCGGTACCCACAAAAAAAAAAAATTTAAGCTTACTACAAAAAAATTTTTAAAAACTGTATTCTCATTACCTAACTATAGTGATTGATAATCTTTGGGTATATTTACTTTCTGTTCTCTTTTATTCAGATATCTTATGCTATTTTATATGATTAATATCATACATACTTTTATTGTATGACATAAAGTCATAAAGAGAATTAAAACAAAATTTCATTTAAGCTGTTTTACTAAACTATATGGAATTTCTAACTTAATTTGGTTGCTTTCAAATTTAAGTGCTCTAGTTTAATCATTCACCTTCAGCATGGTATTTATATTATTTTTAGTTTATTGTTAAAATGATACTATTAAAATAATATTTTGGATATTTATTTTGCTTTGTATTATTTAGGATTCTTCTGTATGATATGCTTAATGGTCTGTGGTAAGATTCTAGATAAATATTGCTAAATTGTTTTGCAAATACTTGCATGAATATAAATTGGCATATCACTGTATTAGTTCGTCCTAGTATTAAATAATAGCTTGAGATTTAGTCAGCAGTCAGCAACTATCTCTCTTCCGCCTTTTTTGTCATTAATTCTCTGAGAGCTAGGAAAGTGTCTGACATTTACTCTTGTTTAAATGTTTGGAATGCCATGTCAAAAAATACACACAATCTATGTTGTATGTGCTTTGAAAGGTGATGGAACAACTATGTATTGCTCATATTGCTCTTGATGCCAGTGTAGTTTAAAACAGTTATTTCTGGGAAAACCGAATAGGCACATATGCAATTCATGGCAGTGTATTTTAAGTGCTAACTCAGATAAAGACAAATCTTTTGGATAAACACAACACTGAATAATCATGAGAATTTAATTTTGTTTTGCATTTATAACATATCCTAAATGCTTAAAACTTTGGGTTTTGGATTTTGGACTATACAGAATACAATATCTTAGATATTATTGAGGTCTAACCCACAAAATTATCTTTTATATACACTTTAAAAAGTACCTAAAGTTAATTGTATACAATACTTTCAGGGCACCTGCATTTAACTGCAATCTTTCACATCAGGAAAGTTATAGAATGCTTTTTATGTGGCATCATTTTGGCAATGAAAAATTTTAGATTAGGAAAGCTCAAACTGCACAAAGATACATGGTGGAAAAAGAGATTCTTTTGTTTATTGATTTGGTTTTGATTTTGTTTTTGTTTTTTTTGTGGAGAACACAGGAGGGATTTCCCTGCTGGCAGAAGATCACAAATCAAAGTAAAATAATACTTGATGACACATAGACTAAAGCAGTTTTCTGAATTATAGAATTCATAAAAAAGAAGGGTACATGAAAACAGGATCCATTTTATTTACCTCAATTTAAACACTGCTCGATTTAAGCTTTTTAATGTAGAGCCTTGAACAAATATTTTGCTTTTTCTCTTGGGAATATAGTTATGGATGACTTACTAAAGTTGACTATGGCCATAGACTTACTTGTCACATTGAATGTAAGAGGCAGTGATCACAATAGTTTTGAGCAGATGATTTAAATAATTACCACAATAAATGTATTCATTATATTCAGAACAAGGTGTTGGCAGATTTTGTTTTACTTCTTTTTGGCTTGTAGATGGCAACTACTTCCTGTCTTTCCACATGGTCTTGCCTTTGCATCTGCCTGTGTCCTAATCTCTATAAGGAAACAAAGTGTATTGAATTAGGGTTCACATGTGTGATTGTATTTTACCTTAATTACTTATTTAAAGGTCATACCCCAAAATTTAGTCACACTCTAAGATATCAAGTGTTTGTATGTTAATATAAGAATTTAGGGGAACACAATTAAATCTGTATTACTACCATATTTGTACCCCCTTGCTGACCCACCAGGAACCTATAACATGAGCAGAACTTTAACACTTTTTGTGTATTTTCAAAGAAAAATTCAGAAATTTTAGTTACTGTAACAATTCGGGAATTTTGAATGATGTATTTTACTCAATAATATTTTGTAGGGTAATCTATGCAAAGGAAAGAGCAGTAAGAAATAGTGTACAATATCCCTGCTCTAATAGACCCTAAATTTTAGTAAGTGGAGGTGACAAGTGCCAAACAGAAAATTAGCTAAGTATAAGTAGATGTGGGCAGGTGGGGTAAAATGTTTCTGTGAACTAATCTGGAATTACAAACTTTTAGGAAAATCAATCTATAAATCCACATAATTCAAATACACACAATCCATATACAGATAAATTGAAAGCTACCTACAAAATATTTCAAAGAGGATATTTATATTTTGTTAGAGTTATAATACATTTTTTAAAATTAGAGTCGTATCTATGCTAAAGCTGAGGGTCAGAGAGCTTAATTAAATTGTCTATGATTACACAGATAGGGGAAAATTATTAAATCCATAAAAATACTTCTGTTCCAAAAAATGAATATATTTCCAAGTCCATGTAGCATTTTTACTTGATGTTTTGGCTCTCAATTGGAGGACAATAAGATATTTTATTCATGCCTCAAAATCCTAGAGGGAAAGTGATTTATTCCGTTCCACAGAATCCTCCCAGCATCCCGCTTGATGAAGCATAAAATTGAGACTTCTATATCTTAACCATTAGATACTCATTTGGGTGCATTTAATCTACGTATACTTCTAATATGTAGGTGTTAACTTTTTAAGATAAAATTTTAAAATACCTCAATTGATAGAAATTTGCTTTTAAATCTAGAAAGGTTGTATTGATAACATTCAGCATTTTATAATTATGATTAACTTATTTCTTTAAAAATATGCCAATTAAACAAGACACTGTCTTTTTGTCTATAGAATTGATGCCTTTTCCTTCTTTTATGGAAAGGTATAATTATGGGATTAGTTATAACACTATTAATATATGTGAATACCTTTTATGAGGTTAATAATTTTTCTCTGTGTAGTATTAAACAAGCTTTGAGTTTTACTTTTACCTGTGAACAATATCTTCTATATGTTACACATCAACTGAGGATGCCTAACCCTTAGTGAAAGAGGTTAGTTCAGTGTAAAAGAGTAGTCAACAGCATTTCAAGAAAAAGAAAAAAAAAAAAAAAAGAAAAGAAAATGCATGTTTCCTGGATATTTGAGCTTGCATTGAATTCTATATTGAATATAATAGTTTGCTGTAAAAGTCAAGAAACAAAACTCATAATAATAGACTAATGCAGAAATTCTAAGTTGCTAGGCTTGAGATTGTCACCCCATCCCTCCACAAAAATAGCAAACATTACTGAATTTAGCAAATGTATATTCCTTGTAATTGCCTAACCTTGATTAGACAGAGTTGAAGAACTTACATAAAACATTAATATTTTAAATGCTGAAATAATTTTTAAATTAAAATATAATGCCTCCTTTTAAATTTGATAGTCTTTTATTTCTCTGGAGTGTTTTTATTCTCCTCTCTGAATTTTCTCTATGATGAAAGACACTGAGCTGTAGTCATATTACCCTATTGCATTTCCTATATCATTTTTTCGAGGAAGTTTGCATAGAATCTTGTGAGGCTGCACTTACCTTTTTATGTATCCATGCAACTTCCTACCAAAGTAAGTGTAAACACATTTTTTGATGTCCATGAATGACATTCTAGCTTAGAGCTTATGGAGCTATAGTACATTTGAAGTTTAATCAATTCTAACATTTTCTCTCTTTTTCTTTCCTATCATTTTTTATATATTTAAAAAAATCACATTTTAACATGAAACTTTCTGATAAATTACCACAGAATTATGGTCTAGTAAGTATCTTCAATTTATTCGGAAGGACTGGACCATATGTAATCCATTTTATATTGATATATAGATGTACTACGCAGATATTAAATTTTTTTGGTTGATGTGGGCACTTTATGTCCTTTCCAAAAAATTTTGATTGCAGAGAGATTCTTGAGCTTTATACTATCAAAAATATTCTATAATGGTCTGAGGCTTTTGACAGCCCCTTTAGGTGGCCCTAGAAACACTGTATAATCATTCTGAGATTCAATTTATGCATATGTAAAATGAGAATGATGAATACCTTATAATACACATTAACAAATCTAACCCAGAGGAATTATATTGTGAGATTTTATCCCTTTTATCTTTTCCTAAATTAAACTGTCTCAGTCTGTGAAACAAGTTCTGCCTTATGATATCTCCAGAGTCCTTCAAAATGACTGCATCCACCTCATGGGCTTTTTTTTTTTTTTTTAAAGAAAAAACAACAAAAAAGATGATACAGAATTTCAAAACAAGATAATAGGAGATTAACAATGGTTAATATATTGCGTATTGTTATCTTCAAAATAGTTGTTCAGATTACAAGACATAGGCATGAAAAATTCATCAAACATATAATATAAGTATAAACTATTCTTTTCAATGAACTGACAGAGATTAGTAGTAAATCTTAATAGAGATTAGTAATATAAATAAATAAATAAATATATATATATATATATATATATATATATATATATATATATATATTCTTTTCCCTTCTTACTTTTCTCCTTTCCCCCATCCCAGTTGGGTTTCTTTTGAATTGTTTAACCCTTATTTGTTACTGCTGCTAATCTTACCTTCTTATTAATTTTTATTGCATCAAGTAGATAAGAAAAGTTTATTTCCCAATTGAAAACATCTCATTCCCTTTCATTTTAACTAATCTTTCATCTTAAATATTTGTCGTATTGAAAGTTCTATCTCCCACATAAATGATATAAATAAACTTTTATGGACAATTGAGCATATTATGAGGAATTATTAATCTGATTTTTTCCTCATCCTCTTTTAGTCCCCTGAATGGAATACAGCCATATACAAGGACTTAATATATTTTTAAGTTGTAGGAAAAAGGGATCTGCACATGAATTAAGCGTTTTCTGAATTTTCAGTCTTCTCTTTTGCACACAAAGGACTAATTTAGGGCCCGCAGTTAATGGTGACAGATAAGGTAACATGCAAGGACTGCTGTAGAAATACACGTTTCTAAGACATTTCTCATGCTTACTAATCCCCAGACACCCTGACCTTGGAGACGAAAACCTGAAACTCTTCCACCTCTGTTAACTAGCAAGTCAAAAGCATCAAAGGAGAAGCCAGAAAGGTGGTAACAGTTTCATTTAAGAAAGCATTTCATCCCTAGGCCACTGAGTCATGACTCTGCCTTCTTTAGAAGTAGACATTGGCAGGGTTTCAGTTATGGTTGTAAGTGACTTATTCTCTAGAGATCTCAGGTATCGCACAGCCATGTGCATCATCCTCTCCTCTTGCCCAACAGCCCGTGGGCTTGAGGAAGTATGTGTCTGCCAGCAAATGCCAGTCTATTTCTCTGCTTCATCAACTACGTGACTTAACAGGGGTGGATTTTTCATGTATTCCAAGTTTTCTCCCGGTGCTTGATTTTGTTCTAGCAGGTATAAACTCTATCAGCTAATGTGGCCTAAATTTTGCGGCATTAATTAGATTTCAAATTTAGTATCCCAACTCTTACTGTAAAATGTTGTTTTAAGAAAAAGACCATCTCCCTAAAAGCAGTCAACTGAGTCAATTGAATAGTGACCCATTTGTTTTAAAAGAACCCACGTTTTCCTTCCTGATTTGAAACTATCACAATTCAGCTTTGTAGCATAGAACTCTGAGAGGACACAATTCAATAGTTAAATGAAGAATAAACAATATTTAGAGTCACAGTGTTATTTTCAAGATATTGAATAATTTTGCACATGTAAAACGACCTCAAATAAATTATTTCCTTAGACTTGTGGATATAATTCAATGGACAGTAAAAGTGCTTAAAATTAAAATAAGTACATATATTAGATGCTCATGTTTTGATAGCATAGTTTAATGGAATAAACCAAACTAGGAGATATGTGATCCGCTTTCTGGGATTGTTTCTCTTCTGCAGTTATCTTGAGGATAAAACTCTACAAACTATTTTTTCCTTTCTTTACATTTTATTTTTTATTAGTATGTGCTTGCATTCCATAATGATTACATTCCCTGTAGAGAGTTAGTAGATCTGTATAACACGTCTCGATTATTTTTTTCATCCCCTTTACCTCCCCACTCTCCCCATACCCTCCATCTCTTGATCCTCTTTACACTTGTAAAAGAAAGATCTATCTCCCTACTTCCTATTATCTATCTTTTATTTGCTCTATATTTATATTCTGGGTTTCTCAGATAAGAGAAGCCATGTGATATTTAAGCTTGTACATCTCCTTTATTTCACTTAACATTATGGTCTCAAGGTTCATCCATTTATCTACACATGACTCAGATTTATCCTTCTTTATGTCAGAGTAGTATTACATTGTATGTAAATACCAAATGTTCTTTATCCATTCATCCAATGATTGATTTATGGGCCACTTCCAAGATTTATCTGTTATGAATTGTGCAGCCATTAAATGGCTATGCATATTTACTGTAGTATCATATCTTTAACACTTGTAGGAAGATATCTAGAAGAAGAATAGCTGGGTCTAGTTAAATTTCTAGTTTCTGTAAAGAAGGAATCTCCATAAGGATTTCCATACTGGTTGTACTAGTTTACATTCCTAAAATCAATATATAAGTATTCCTTCTACCATGCAGCTTCACCAGCATTTGTTATTATTTGATTTCTTAATGATAGCCATTCTTTCTGGAGTTAGATGGAATCTCAGTGTTGTTTTATTTTGCATTTCTCTAATGACTAGTGATATTGATCATTTTTTCATGTATTTATGGGCCATTTGTACTTCTTTTTCTGAGAAATATCTATGCATTTTATTTGCATCTATTTTTAATTGGATCTTTTATTTTGGAACTCTAATATTTTGTACTCTTTATATAATGTAGACATTAGTCTTCTGTCTGAGGAATAGCTGGAAAAACTTTTCCCATTCTGTAGGTTGTCTATGCTTTTGGTTGTTGCCATTGCTGTGCAAAAGCTTCATAATTTGATATGATCTGATTTGTTGATACTTCATGTTATTTCTTGTATAATTGGGGTTCTGTTTAAAAAGTTCTTGCATATAGCTATGCCTTCATGAGCTTCAACTATTTTATCTTCCAGCAGACTATTTCTGTTTTAAAATTTAGATTTTTGATTCACTTTGATTTAAGTCTAGTACACAGGGAGACATATGGGTCTAGATTCAATCTTCTGCAAGTAGTTAGCCAACTTCCCAGCACTATTTATTAAAGAGGCTAGATTTCCTCCAGTGTAAATTTTTAGCCTCTTTGTCAAATATTAGATAACTGAATGTGCCTGGAGTTATTTCTACATCATCTGTACTGTTCCACTGACCCACATGGCAATTTTTGTGCTAATACCATGCTGCTTTTATCACTATTGCTTTGTAATATGACTTTAAACCCAGGATTGAGATAACTTCCAGTTTGCTCTTGTTACTCAGTATTGCATTTGCTATTCTGTGTCTCTTCTGGTTCCGTACGAATTTTAGGATTGTTTTCTCTAGTTCCATAAGAAATACTGTTGGTATTTTTATTGAAATTGCATTATATATATATATATATATATATATAAAGAGAGAGTGAGAAAGAGGCACATGTAGGCAAAAAATTATATATATATGTATATATATATATAGATAGGCACATGTTAATATATAGATAGATAGATAGATAGATAGATAGATAGATAGATAGGCACGTGTTACATAAGATAGGCAAACACATTTCTCTGGACTTTGAAACCACAGAACACTGCTACCTACTATTGTTATTTACCTATACCTTTTAAAGACGGAAAAGATGGAAAATCATTTTAATGGTTCTAGAACACTGTCTTGTCAAACACTGTTGAAACTTAGGCAATTCCTTTTATTTTGAACTTCAGTCTCTTTGCTACCACTCCTTCCTTTGAGTTCTGATTCTGTGCCAGTCACTGCTATAATTTTTCACTAAGTCATAATATTTGTTATGGGGTACATTATGGTAATTTAATGCATGTATATGATGCATAATAATCAAGTCAGGGTTGTAATCATTTCCATCTCTTCAAATATTAATCATTTTCATGTAGTGAAAATTCCATACTCTTCTAGATATTTTGAAGTAAACATAGATTGTTTTCATCAATATTTATCCTACTATTATATAAAAACCCCAACTAATTCCTCTTTTGTAAACTGTGTTTTAGTGTCCTTTTTCTAAACTTCTGTCCGCACCCTCTCCCCATTCTCCTTCCAGTAATGACCGCCACTATTGCACTCCATTCTTCTATAAGATTGACTATTTTTTTACATAAACCAATGAGAATATATATTTGTCTTTCTGGGCTGGGCTCATTTCACTTACATAATGACCTTCCAATTTCATCCATGTTGATGCAAATGAGGGGACTTCATGTATAAATAACATTTTCTTTATCCATCCATCTGCTAATACACATTTTGATTAATTCCATATTTTAGTTATTGTGAACAACACTGCAATAAATATGGGAGTGCATGTATCCTTTTGGTATAAAGATTTCATCTCCTGTGGAAAATACTAAGTAGTGGAATTTCTGGATCATATGGTAGTTTCTATTTTCAGTTGCATAAGATGTCTCCATATTGCTTTCCACAATGTCTCTACTAATTTACAGCCTAACAACAATGTAGAAGAGTTCCTCTTTCTCCATATCTTTAACAGCATTTTTTGTCTTTTAGATAGTAGTCATTCTAATAGTGATTAGGTGATATCTCATTGTGGTTTTAATTTGTATGTCCCTGATAATTATTGAGATTAAACATTTTTATAGATTATCTGGCCATTTGTATGCTTTTCTTAAGAAGTGTTTATTCAGATAATTATTTCATTTATAATAGGATTCTCTTTGGTTCAGTTTTTTTGAGTTAACTTATGTATTCCTGATATTAATCCCTTCTTTTGTGAATAGTTTGCAAATGTTTTCTCTCATTCTGTAGTTTGTCACTTGATTCTGTTGGTTATTTGCTTCACTGTGCAGACAGGTTTTAGTATGATATAGTGCCTTTTGTCTTTTTTTTTTCTTTTGTTAACCATACCTTTGGGATCCCATCTAAAAAAGCTATGTGTCTACTTCTGCCTTAAAATATTTCCTCTATGTTTTCTTGGCAATTTCATAGTTTCAGTTTGAATTTAGGTATTTGATCCATTTTGACTTTATTTTTTATGGTGAGAGGAGCATATTTGGCTTCATTCTTCTGAATATGTATTTGCAATTTTGTTAACATCATTTAATAGAGAGTTTCCTCTTCCCCTGTATGTTCTTGGTCCCTTTGTCAAACATTAGTTGGCTTAGATTCAGAAAGTTAAATATTGCTTGCTTTCTTTGATATGAAAAACAAATATACAGATAAATGAATGAATGTAGTAAGGTATAGATTATAAGAAACTGGAAGATAGATTATTGGAGATAGAGTGGGCAATATAAAGGAGAGAGATGAGGGGAAAGGGACTAAAAATGATCAATATATCTTACATAGATATAACAATCCCCCACAACAAACTTCATTTTATGTGTTATAAATAAGCACTAAATAAAAAAGATGACTTTATGAGTATGGATTAATTTCTAGGTCCACTGTTCTGTTCCATTGTTCTGTATGTTTGTTTTATGCCAGAACCATAATGTTCACATTACAATAGTTTTGCAGGATGTTTTGAAATTAGGTGTTGAGTTATCTCTGGATTCCTGGGATTTTGTTTGTATGTTATTGTTTTAGCTCAGGACCACTTTGGATTTTCTGGGGGTTTTTTGTTATTCCATATGAATTTTAGGGTTTTTAAATTTTCTGTAAAGAAAGTCATCAGTATTTTGAAGAAAATTGCATAAATGCATAAATGTATATATAAATTTAAGTAGTGTGGTCATTTTAACAATATGAAGTCATCCGATCCATGAACATGGAACATATTTTCTTTTTGTCCTTTATATTTTCTTTTATTAGTGTTTCATAGCTTTCATCATAGAGATCTTTCACTCCTTTGGTTTAATTTATTAATATTTTTTGTAGCTATTGTTAATGGCATTGCTTTCTTAATTTCTTCTTCGTTAACCTCATTACTGCTGCATAACATATTAGTTTTTGTATTTTTTTTACTCTTCAACTTCACGGAATTTGTCTATTTCATAAAGACAGATGATGTAACTTGTTTACTTCTGACTTGGATGTCTCTCTTCCTTCTTTCTCTTGCCTAATTGCCGTTGTTAATACTTTCAGTATTCTAGCAAATCAGAGTAATGAAAGAGAGCATCTTAGTCTTGCTGCCAATCTTACAGGAAATGCTTTTGGCTTTGCTCTACCCAGTATGCTGTTTATGGAGTTTTCAAATATTGTCTTTAGTATTTTAGGTAGATTTATTCTATATTTAATTTGTTAAGAGTTTTTAGAATGAAGGGACAGTGAATTTTTGTACTTTTATGTGTCTATTGAGATTATCTTTTTTTGTTTGTTTGTTTTTGGTGGTGCTTTGCTCTATCACACTTATTGGTTTGCTTAGGATGAACTGTCTTTGTATCCCTTAATTGAACACCATTAGATTGTGGTGTTTGATCTTTTAGAAATGCAATTGGGTTCATTTTGCTAATATTTTATTAGTAATTATTATATCTACTGTTCATCAATATGAGTCTATCTTTTTTAATCTTTTTCTTGTTCGATATTAGGATAATGCTGGCCTCATGAAAAGAGTTTACACAGTTTCTTTAATTCAATATTTTTGGAATGGATTAAAAATTGGACTTAAGTGTTCTTTAAATTTTATTGCAAGTTTCGTCAGTGAAAGCATCGGGGTCTGGAAATTTTTAGATAGAAGACTTTTAATTATGCTTAAATCTCATGACTTGTTATTGGCCATTTATATTTTCTGTTTCTTTTTTATTCAATTTTTTGTTAAGTCATAGGTATTCAGAAATGTATCTGTTGCTTATTGGTTTCCCAGTATGTTAGTATATAATTGTTCACTAACGTTTCTTAGGACCCTGTTTATTTCTGCTGTTTCTGTAATATTTCCCTTTCTGCCTCAAATTGATTTGAGTTCTCATTGTTACTTTATGCAAAGGATTGTCGATTTTGTTTCTACTCAAGAAACCATCTCTTTGTTTCATGGAACCGGGAATCAATGAAGGTGAGTTCATTCACAAATTGCAATGAAGTTTTAAGGAGTACCTCATTTCTTAAAATGTTTATAGTGTGGATTTAAAGTAGAGTGGTTAAAAAAAATAGTTCTTTCTTTCTCCTGGCTAGAAATCAGTGAAAATAAAAGGCTTATTTTCCATTATAATATATGAGGTTGATCAAATAAAAATATTTCCACCTTTGCTATTCCACCTTGAGGAAAAAATGCTCTGTCTTCTCCTTTCTCCCCTATTTTGCATACCTCTTCATTGGGGTTAATTGCTTTTGCAGTACACCCCTCTTTCTAATCACTGTTCTTTCTCTACTTGCCTGCTCCCCACCTGACTTCTCCACAGTTCCTGAGTTCAGGAGTTCACAGGGAGTTTAAGTGGAGTTGGAGGAGAGAACGCATCGTGCCAATAAAACTCACTGAGATAGAATTATAAAATTAGTGTCTAAGAGTATACAAGAGATATAACAATTGAATTGAATAAAATAATTTCACGAAATGCCTCATAAAATTTCATGGAAAAGGGCCCAATAGGCAGAAACAAGCTATGATATAAAAAAGCATGGAGTTCTAAAATGTCTGGACTGCTGTGCAATGATGGAGGACAGGAGTCAGAATTTTTAGCAGTGATTGATCGAAGTGGATATAAGTTATATTTATTGGATGTCAGTATTTCAAGAAATATAATGTTTCTGCCCATCTTACCAGCTTTGGTTCTTCTCTATCAAAGAAACATAATCATTATTTTCTAGCAGACCAATTCCAAAACTGCTGAAGCTCATAATAAGTTTAGAAAAGATAGCACCAATAAGTAAATAATGCTACTTTTCTCTGCAAACTCTCAAGTTAGGTACTTCCTCCGGTCAATGCTCCATATTTTAACTGTAATATTTTGCTATTAGTCTTCAGAATTCCTTTCCACCCTTCCGGTTTCCCATTACATTGTCTTATTTACTTTCTTTATCTGCTTTTTAGACCTTCAGGACTTGATTTTCGAACCAAATTTGTTCTGAACTGTTTCCTTCTCGCTACCTGCCCATACCTGGTAACTGTTACAGTCTACTTCAAGCTCAAGACTGTTTCCCAACTTTACTTTCTCTGCTGGAAGGAAACCTCATAGAACTCTACTTAGACAAAGGCCACTGATTTGTCTAGGACAGTAGGTCTCAAATGCTATGGAAAGCTTGAATATTGCAAAACTTGTTCAAACAATGCTTGGGCCCCACCTCAGAGTCTCTGCTTCAGAATTTCTAGGCTACAGAATGAGAACTTGCATTTCCTTCAGGTTTCCGGGTTCTGTTGGTACTACTTGTCTATGAACCACAGTATAGAAAGGCTTCTCTCATCCTCCAGGCTGAAATATTGGCCTTCTCCTGTACTCCTATACTTCGCTGTCAGAAATTACTTAGTAATATCAACTCCTTGATTGTAATTTTCAGGTATAATTAATAACAGAATGATTTACAACATAAAATCTCTAGTAATAAATTCAAGCCTTTAGTTCCAGCTGCTCCTTCTACTATTGTTCTTGGCCTCCATCCACCATATATTACAAATCTGTTACACCAAACTATGTTCAAATCTCTAGAGCCTCCTCACCATTTCTTTCTAATTTTTCTGTACATACTGATTCCTTTTGATTCTGTAACTAGCTGACATTCCAGTATTTCTTTACATGGACAATGGCATCTGTTCTGTAAAACATTCTCAAAATTGTAGGCACTTTTTTCTCTGCAGTTCTTGCATTTATATATGTTGAGTAATTGTTACATTGTGTTCAGTTGCTTTCTTAGCTGGGTATTTCTAGCAAGGAAATATGTGTTCCTTCAGTGTGCTGACATGATAGCTTAATTGTAAATAAACACTCATCAGCTTTCTATGTGACAGTTTAGGTATTCAGTGTATACATGGAATAAATGATCTCTCTGCTATTACAATTTACCTCAGCTTTGCTCTGTGAGTGGGATCATTTCTTTCTTAAAAATGCTTTCTCTACAAAATTTAAGCTAACCAGTGTATTACTTTATCTTTTGTTATACAGGGCAGAGATTTTATCATATCTTCTAAAACTCCAGTGGCGGGAAAAAAAAACTGCCTTATTTGTACCCTTGGTAGAGTTAAACCTTAGAGAAATGATAAGGTAATATTTTATAATGATAACAATAACAAACTTAACATTTATTCCATTGAACACTATTTATGTGTTTGGACACATAGCTTGCAATGTATATAGCATATATCTTCAAAACAATTTTATCGCATGAATACTATTTTTACTTCTGTAGCACAGATGGAGGAACAGAGAAATTTTAAAAGTTTTAAAATATTGTACAGATTATAAATGGAGGTAGGTGATTTTAGCTGAAGACATCCAACAGCAGTGCTCTGGAGCTGCGTTCTAACATCTCTCCAGATATATTTGCAAGATTCCCAGGACAATCATGTATCCTTGAAATTAAAGTCAAATTTCCTCTAAAAATATTTTCCTATACTTGCACGGGAGTGATAAGCTATCGAGATCATACACTTTGGGATTCCTCGGTGTCAAGAAAACATCTATAACGCAAGACCATGTCCATGATCCCTGTTTCTGAGTAGAATTTCTAAGTTAATTAAAGTACAGGAGGAAAACAACTCCTTTTCTACTATCAAAATCCAAAAATAAATGTTAGAGTTCTAGATAATTTAAAATTGATTTTATGATTAAAAGGATCCTGATCTCAGAAGTCAAAATAAGATAGAGTGTGTAAAATGAGGCACAAAAGCAGAAGTTGCTATCATATGGGACATTCAAGTAGAGAATATCCTACTAGAATGATCCTGATTTATTCAAAGAGACTAATTTCTCCAATAAAATGTACACTTCACGACAGATTTAGAGATGGACTAAACTTTACATCTCTCTGATTACTTTACAGCAACATTGTATATTTATTATTTGTGTGGTCTTCCCCCACCTCACAAAAGTCTTGATTCTCTCATCTCATAAATTTCATGAGTATTCTAAAAGTGGCAACACTAGTCTCTTTTAAGTATGCGCTCAAAATTATATTTATGTAAGTTTTTCACCTTTGTTCAATTATGCTTATACACTTATAAGTACAGTGGTTCCTTGATTCATGAACTTGATTCTTTTCACAATTCTTATCGCAAACCGAGTTGGATGAGAACCGAATCAAATTCAACGGTTAGGTTCAATGTGACCGCCGAAAATTGATGTGGTACTCATCCAGTTTGATTTGTGACCACAATTGTGGAAAGAATCAAGTTCATGAACCGAGGTACTAATGTATTTATATTGAGCACTACGTTTAAGACTATTTACCAAGTACTTAGCACATACACGTGCATTGATGAGATTTAGTCTTATTCTTAAGGACCTTAACAATCTAATAAAGGGACATTAGGAGAGTCGATGTACTTGAAGTTTAAAATACAGATAGTTATCAGAAACAACATACTAAAACATTACTCTGCTTTCTTCAGTAAGTGGGAATGGTCCTGGAGAAGGGACTGCATGGCTGGAGATGAATTTAGGAAGATTAATCAGCCACCAATTTTGGAGAAATGTACACTAGGAGGAATCTGCAGGCTTTTAGTCCTGGGATGAGGAGAGAAGAGTAGTGTTCAAAAACTCGGTCCTGTATTGTTTCAAATCCTAATTTACTTTGATGTGCTGTGATCTGGAGAACTTTGTGAGACTTATTTACCTTCCTGATAAGATTGAAAAGCTATCTTTACCTCCCTAGAAGTGTTACTCTGATAATTAATTGAGATATTGTATCTGAATTACTTTACAAGGTACCTGGCACTAAACAAGGGTTACATAGTTGTTAATTATTAACATTAACATTATTATTATTCTGTTATTCAGTGTGGAGAGAGGACATCTATGCACATAAGGGACATCTTAGAAGAGGCACAGAAAAGTACAATTTGCTGGGACATGAGGAGAAGAGGAAGAATGAAATGTCAATGTGAGTTTAAAATATTGGTTAAGGGAAAATGACAACATCACTATAAAAATGAGATCAACAATGATTCCTCCTCCCTAAGATACTTCTAGGTAACAGATCTAACAATAATAAAATGCAGAAAACATTACATCTATTCAGCTTTTCACTGTATCCTTTTCAAGTCCATTTATTCCCAGCAGGAAACTTAGAACTCACTTGACTTAAGAACAGAGTAATAGCAAGCCTACAAAGTTGTGCTCTGTCCCTTGGTTTTTCAGTGAAAATTACGAACACTAAGAAAGGCAACAAAAAAAAAATCTTTATTTAGCAAATTGTTACTGTCTATAAGTTGTTGTTTTTCCTATTTTGTATCTCTAACCTGTACATCATTCAAGCTTTGTAAATTCAACCTCCAAATACTCTTTCAAAAAATGTTGCACTAATTAACATATAGAAAATTAAAGATTATAGCGTCCTCACCATAACTTATTTTGAGTAAATGATGATTTATAAAATGTTTTTTAAAAATAAAGTAACCATGGCAACACTTTTTACAGTTTTGAAGGAAAAAGATGTGAAATCTATATTTCAATGATTTTGTGACTAATTAAAAGTCAAATGATTCTTTTCACTGAATAGTGAGCCAAAGGAAGGGAACCAGTGTTAGCTGACTTTACAATTTGCTTTTTTCCAGCTCATAGACCTGCTGTATGTATTGGAAGACTTACTGACAAAGCGTAGCTGTTTTCCTATATGAAATTATATGAAATTGATTGAAAAATCTACAAACTAACAGATTAATAATAATCACAATTACTTTCCTTACGCACAGCAAATACTACATTATAACAGATACAGTAAGAAAATTGGATTTGTTTATAAGACAAAATATTCTGGGTAAGATAGCACAAGATGAATATAAATTCTTGCCTTGATTTAGATCCACCTTCCCTTGGTGAATGAGCACGCAGTTGTGGCAAACTACCCACCACTCCTGGACCAGGGGTGATAATGAGCCTACCATAGTAATAGCATTTGATTGGAAAATTCTCCTGAAAAGATGCATTGAACATTTCAAGAAATTTGTGTTGGTGCTCTCTCCTAAATATTCACTCCATGCTGAATCCTGATCTTACCATCTGATGTTTTTGTATCTGTGTCTCTTAGAAACCTCTCCTTTTTTTTTGTCTGTTTCCTCCTATTCTATAACTTAGCATTACGGAGATGTTCTTCATGTGCACCCAAATTGCCATATACTGCTCCTTTTCCTTATTTCATCAGGTTCATTGCTGTGAGTTAGGCCATATGTCTGTTTCATAGTGCTTCATGTGTCTAAGAATTTTCTTGAGTTCGACCTTGATATTCATTCCCATCAAAATTTGGCATCCCAAGAGCTGTGTTTCTCCTCACCCTTAGATAGTATCAGTTTGATTTGGATCTTCACAATGTTTAAGGAGTCATGGTCAATGACAAAATCAGTAAAGTCCCCCTAGGAATCCATTGAGGAATTGTTCCAGGACCTCTACAGACAATAAAAACCTGTTAATAGCTACAACCCTTACGTAATAAGGCACAGTATTTGCATAGAAAATGTACATATCCTCCTGTATACTACCTCAAAACACCTCTAGATTACTTATAGTAATCTAATACAATTAGCAATCTAATACAATTTAAATGCTGTGTAAATAGCTGTTATATAAATTCTTAAGGGATAATAACAAGAAAAAGAATGTCTTTGTGTGTTCAATATAAATGTAATTTTTCCCTGAATAATTTCCATCCAAGTTGCTGAAACCATGGATAGAAGGCTGCCTATACTTTAGAGCTGCTTTTTTTAGCCTACTCTGTGATCACTCCTGTAACTTTCATGAGCTCCTTGTCCCTTCAGTTTGAAGTCAACCACATTTAGGTTACTTTTCTAAAATCCATTAAGCAAAAATATAATGTTTTCACTTAATATGGGAAAATAGTGTTAAAGATTCTGAACAACTTTGCATGAACAGCTACCTATATCACTGCCCTGATACTAAATTTCCTGTGAAAAAATATCACATTAAGTGGCAAGTATTCATGGAGCCAGAGGAGCCATTTCATATCAGGCTTTCCAGAAACAACAATATTTTGGAATGATTAACAAACCTTTAATTTTCATACAGAGAAGGCTTTGACATAGCTCAAGCCTTTGTAATCAAGAGATCTCTAATAATGATTTATTTGGATCCCTAAAGAACTCTTGGAATTTAGAAGTTTAAATAGGGAGTCCAGGCACAGACATTATTTTCAGTTATTTGATAATTTTTAGATAACAAGAATAGAGTTTCTGTGAGCATAAAGAGAGTATGTGTGTAGGGGGGACTGTCTTAGTTACTTTTCTATCATTGCTGAGACAAAACAACCAACACCCACAGTTAAGGAGGAAAGGCTTATTTAGCTCATAGTTTGTAGAGGTTTCAGTCCATAGTTAGCTGGCTTCAAGGCAGAGTGGCACATGGCAGAGGGGCAACAGTTCATGGCAGCAGAAGACAGCAAAAGCAACAAGAGAGGGAGACATGAGATAAGCCTCTTTCAGTCCCTTATACTGTATCCAGTCTACCAGGATTAGGGAGGTGTCAATCTAATCACTATGCTGATCCAGCAATCACTCACCCTTAATCCCAGCATCTTTAATCCTAGCATAGAACCATGAATCACTCATACACTGTAGATTCAGCTGCCTCCAAAAACACTCTATGATCACAAGAGGCTTTTGGGGGACATCTAGACACAACCCATACAGAGACTGAGTGTGGAACTATGCCTCCCTCATGAATACAAGTAGAATTTAATTATGAATACATCTGCTAAGACTGGGACTGTGTTACGTTATTTAGAAGACCTAAGATTCGC
Source organism: Erethizon dorsatum (assembly GCA_028451465.1). Taxonomy (NCBI): domain Eukaryota; kingdom Metazoa; phylum Chordata; class Mammalia; order Rodentia; family Erethizontidae; genus Erethizon; species Erethizon dorsatum. The sequence continues at coordinate 18,059,555 of CM051824.1, forward strand.
TTGTGAACATTTTGCCTCCTTTAATAATCACAGGCTTGATGAAGAATGCCACAAAAGTCGACCCTGCAATAACTTCATGTGATCCTTTCATCTTCTTTTCCCCCATCCCCCTCCTCTCCCTTCAACCCCACTTCCCCTCCTTCTTTACAAAAGCTTTATTTCCATTTTTTCTTTCTATCCTTTTTTTTTCTTGTCCTCCCTTTTATTTCCCCCTCCCACCTCCCTCGTTCTCCTCATTTGAACATTTTGTTCCCATTTTCAATACCTATAGTACATTTTGGTTCTTATTTATACACTAAGTCTATTACACCAGAGAAAAAATGTGGTATATAAAAATGCATGTCTGATTTATTTCACTTAAGAGTTCAGTCTTCCTTTTTTTAAAGAGAAAAAACATAACGATAAAAACACATAATGATACAAAATATCAAAACAAGATAGTAGGAGAGCAACAATGGTTAATACATTGTGTGTGGTTATCTTCGAAGTAGTTGTTCATATTACAAGATATAGGCACAAAAAATTGATCAGACTATATAGGCACAAACCTTTCTTTTCAGTGAACTAATAAAATTAGTATTATAGCTATCTTAACTATCTTGTTATATATATATATATATATATATATATATATATATATATTTATTTATTTATTTATTTTTCCTTTTCCCTTCCTTCTTTTCTCCTTTCCTCCACTCCAGTTTCTCTTTCCTTTTGAAAAGTTTCTTGCCATTTCACAATATCTATTGTATATTTTAGATATTTACACTTTAAACTTCTTATACTAGAGAGACAATATGATGTTTACACATGCGAGTCTGATTTCACTTATGTGTATGCTCTGAAGTTGCATCCATTTACCTATAAAAGTCTCAAGTTTATCCTTCTTTATAGCTGAGTAGTACTCCATTGTATAAAAATACCACATCTTTTTTATCAATTCCTCGGTTGATGGGCATTTGGGTTGTTTCCAAGATTTAGCTATTACAAATTGTGCTGCTGTAAACATGGGTGCACACATATATATCAGTGTGGTAGGATGTTCTTGATTCTTCTGGGAAGATGGCCAGAAGGGGAATAGCCTTATTGAATAAGACCTCTAATCATAGTGTTTTGAGGAATCTCCACACTGATTTCCACAGTGGTTGCCCCAGTCTACATTCCCACCAACAGTGGCTAAGTGTTTCTATTTCTCCACAACCTCTCCAGCATTTGTTATTGCTTGATTTCTTCATGATAGGCATTCTTTCTGGGATAAGATGGAATCTCTGTGTTGTTTCAATTTGCATTTCTCAAATGACCAATGATGTTGAACATTTTTCATATATTTATTTGCTATTTGCTATTTTTTCATTTGAGAAGTGTGTATTCCTCTCAGATGACCATTTCTGGATTGGGTCTTTGAATGTGGGGGTCTGATTTTTCAATTCTATATATGTTCTAGATAGAAGTCCTTTGTCTGAGGGATGGTTGGCTAAAATTTTTCCCAACCTGTCGGTTGTCTTTTCACTCTGTTGGTTGTTTCTTTTGATGTGTAAGGTTTTTTAATAAGATGAGATCCCAGTTGTTGATTCTTTGAAGTATGTCCCTTGCAGTTTGGGTTTTGTTCATGAACTCTCTCCCTGCCCCATGTCTTCAAGGTTTCTACCTGCTTTCTCTTCCAGTAGATTTAGAGTTTCTCTTTTAATATTTAGATCTTTGATCCATTTTGACTTTAATTTACTGCATGGTGATAGATATGGGTCTAGTTTTGGACTTCAGCATGTAGAGAGCCAGTTTTTCCAGCACCATTTATTAAAGAGGCTATCTTTCTTCCAGTGAACATGTTTGGCTATTTTGTCAAAGATAAGGTGGCTGACTGTGTTGGTAGTTGTGTCTGCATCTTCTAATTTGTTCCACCAATACTCAGGTCTCTCTTTTATTTTTTTGCCAGTACCATGGTGATTTTATCACAGTAGCTTTGTAGTATAATTTCAAGTCAGGAATTGTGATGCCTCCTTCCTTGCCTTTGTTGCCCAGAATTGCTTTGCTATTCTAGGTATCTTCTGGTTCCAAATGAATTTTAGGAAATTTTTCTCTAGTTCTGTGAGTTATGCTAATGGTATTTTGATTGGAATGGCATTAAATCTGTATAGCAATTTTGGGAGTATGGCCATTTTCACTATGTTGGTTCTTCCTATCCATGAGCAAGGGATATATTTCCATTTTCTGATATACTCTTTTATCTCTTTTTGCAGAGTGCTGTGATTTTCAATGTATAGATCTTTTACTTCCTTTGTTAGATTGATTCCTAAGTGTTTCATTTTTTTAGATGCTATTGTGAAGGGTGTGTTTTCCATAATTTCTCTCTCAGTGAGTTTGTTGTTTATGTACAAGAATGCTATTGATATTTTGAGTGTTGACTTTGTATCCACCTATGCTACTGAACTTGGTTATTAAATCTAGAAGCCTTTTGGTGGAGTTTTTGGGGTCTTCTATGTAGAGTATCATATCATCTGCAAATAATGATAATTTAACTTCTTCCTTTCCTATCCTTATTCTTTTATTTCTCTCTCTTGTCTAATTGCTCTGGCTGTTTCCAGAATTATATTGAATAGGAGTGGTGATGGTGGACACCCTTGTCTTCTTACTGATTTCTTTTTTTTGTGTGTGTGTGGGTTCCAGGAATCGAACTCGGGCCCTCGCGCTTGCCAGGCATGCGCTTATGCCACTGAGCCATCTCACTGGCCCCTTCCTGATTTTAGAGTGAAACCTTTCAGTTTTTGTCCATTTAGTATGATGTTGCTGTTGGTTTGTCATAGATGGCTTTTATCAGATTGAGGTAAAGACCACCTATTCCAATTTTCTGTACAGTTTTTATCATGAATGCATGTTGGATTTTGTCTAAAGCTTTTTCTGCATCTATTGAGATGATCATGTGACTTTTGTCTGCGGCTCTGTTGATATGGTGTATTACATTTACTGATTGGCGTATGTTGAACTATTCCTGCATTCCTGGGATGAATCCCACTCGGTCATGGTGTATAATTTTCTTGATGATTTGCTGCATTCTGTTTGCTAGTATCTTATTGAGATTTTTTGCACCTATGTTCATTAGGGGAATTGGCTTGTAGTTCTCTTTTTTGCTTGGGTCTTTCTCTGGTTTTGTTATCAAGGGTAATATTTGCCCCCAGGAATGAGTAATGGAATATTGCTTCCCTTTCAATTTCATTAAAGAGTTTGAGGAGTATTGGCTTTAAATCTTCTCTAAACTTCTTGTAGAATTCAGCAGTCAATCCATCACGACCTGGGTTTTCTTTGTTCATAAGTTTTTAATTACATTTTCCATCTCATTAACTGATATTGTGTTATTCAGAATTTTTATATCTTTCTGATTCAGTGTTGGTAACTCATACATATCTAGGAATCTCTGTCCATTTCTTCTGTGTTTTCCATCCTATGAAAGTAGGATTTTTGAAGTAGATATTGATGATCTTCTGAATTTCCACAGGATCTGTAGTGATTCCACCCTTTTCATTCCTCAGTGCATGAATTTGAGTCTTTTCTTTCCTTTTTTGATAAGGTTGGCTAAGGGTTTATTGATTTTATTTATTCTTTCAAAGAACCAACTCTTTGATTCATTAATTCTTTGTATTCTTTTCTTAGTGTCCATTGCATTAATTTCTGCTCTGATCTTTATAATTTCCTCCCTTGTATGGGCTCTGGGCTTGTCTTTCTCTTCTTTTTCTAGAAGATTGAGGTGCAACATTAGGTTGTTTATTTATGCTTGCTCTGTTTACCTGGTGTGAGAATTCACTGCTATAGATTTCTCTCTTAGGACTGGTTTCATTGCATCCCATAAGTTCCAGTATGTATCTGCATTCTCATTTAGTTGTAGATATTGTTTAATTTCTTACTTAATTTCATCTGTGATCTATTGGTTGTTTAAGAGGTTGTTATTAAATTTCCATATGTTCGTGGAGTTTTTGCAGTTTCTTTTGCCAGTGATTTCCAATTTCATTGCACTATGGTTGGGTAATATGCATGGGATAATTTCAATTCCTTTGGATTTACTTAAGCATGTCCTGTGAGCTAGTATGTGGTTTATTTTGGAAAACACCCTCTGTACACCAGAGCAGAATATGTATTCTGATGTTGTGGGTTGAAACACTCTGTAGACATCTACTAAGTCCATTTGTTCAAAAGTTCAGTTCAATTCTGATATACCATTGTTGACTTTTCATCTACTTGATCTATCTGATTTTAACAGTGGGATATTGTTTTCCCCCATTCTAATTGTCTTATTGCTTTTTTGATTTTTCATGTCCATGAATATTTCTTTTATATAGTTGCATTCACGGGTATTTGATGCATATATATTTGATTGTTATCTCTTCCTCTTGGATTGTTCCCCTTATGAGGATATAATGAACTTCTTTGTGTCTCTTAATCAGTCTTGGCTTGAAATCCACTTTGTCTTCAAGGAGAATAGCCACCCCTGTTTTTTTCAGATTCCCATTGCACAGAGTATTGTTTCCCATCCTTTGACTTTCCAGCCATGAATTTCGTTTTGAATTGTGTTTCTTGTATGCAGCATATTGTTAGCTCTTGCTTCTTGATCCATTCTGCCAATCCGTTTCATTGGATTGGTGAATTGAGACCATTAACTTTGATGATTGTAACTGATATGTATTGACTTGTCCTTGTCATGTTATTTTCCTGTTGGTGGTTCCCTTTTTTCCCCCTCTATTTAATTGCTTGCCTTGCCTGGTGGATTCATTCTGTGGGGACTCATATAGTTGTAGTCATTGTTATCTCTTTCTAGAATGTCCTTCAGAACATTTGGAGTACTAGTTTAGTGTACATGAATTTCCTCAGGTCTTTTTTTATTTTCATGGAAATATCATTTCTCCATCAATTTTGAAAGATATTTTTGTGGGGTACATCAACCTGAGTTGGGGATTTTTTTTTTAGGGCTTGAAATACTTCATTGCAAGCTCTCTTTGACTTGAGTGTTTGTGTTGAGAAGTGTACTGTGATTTTGATGGGCTTTTCTTTACAGGTGATTTTTTTCTTGTTTCTAACTGATTTTAATATTCTGTTCTTGTGTTGAATTTTTGGAATCTTGACTATTATATGCCTTTGTGTAGATTTTTTTTTATATCATGGGTAATTGGATTTCTATATCCCTCACTTATCTGTATGTTAAATTCTTTTTCCCTGCTTGGGATGTTTTCTGCCATTATGTCTGTGAACAGTTTATTTTTTATGTTGTTTGTGCTATCTCTTACTTTTTCAGTGACTCTGACCTAGCTTATGTTATTCTTCTTTGCATCATCTAGCAGCTGTTGGATGGATTTTTTATGGTTTCTTGTTATTTTTAATAAATCTTTCTTTACATGATTGCCAACTGCAATCCAGTCTTCTATATCTTATATAATGTTCTCACTTTGGCTTATTCTGCTACATGTACTTTCACTGGAATTTTTAATCTCCTGGATATCTGTTTGAATCTGTTTCATCAATTCCATTTCTTTCCTATGTTGGGTGTTCATAGTTTCCATCTTTTTCCTAAGCCCCTTTACTTTTTCATGTGTATCTGCTCTGGAGTCACTAATCATGTCTCTCACTATTTCTGTAGTCATCAGAGAAATTATTTCTGATTTGATTTTTTCTACAGCCTCATTCATCTGCCTTGTCACTTTAGCTATTACCATTTTAGAGACTCCACATGGGTGGTTTTCACTTGTTCCACTTGTTCCACTTCATTGTCCCGTGTTTGTCTTTGGTGAGATGGAAGTCTGGGGTTGCATATTGCCTAAGTGTTTCCTCATTTTCATTCTTTCTTTCTTTTTTTTTTTTTTTGTGGGTACCAGGGGTCGAACTCAGGACCTCGCATGCCAGCAGGTGCCCGTGATGCTGAGCAATATCACTGGCCCTTTTTCTGTATGTGGGTACCGGGAGTTGAACTCAGGACCCAGCGCTTGCCAGGCAGGCGTTTGTGCCACTGAGCCATCTCACCGGCCCCTCATTTACTATTTTATTATACTATAAATTCCTGGGTTGATGCTTTTAAATTGGTTATGGTGAGCAGCTTTATTGCCTGCGTTTAGAACTCTTAGGAAATGACAACTTATCAGAGATGTCTTCCAGGTGTCACTGGCTTTTGTATTTTGAATCTGTTGCAAGACCCTACATCTTCAATGTACTGGGGATGAGAAGTTGCTGCCTACTTGGCCCAGCCCCTGGTTCTTTGGCACTAGCCTATAGTATTTTTTATGACCCTTAGGCAATCTCGGTCTTGGCATAACAGGTAAAATAACTGATTAGAACAATTAGTCACCTTAGCTAAAGTAGTACAATCAGTAATAACAATAGCATCAAAGCTTAGAAAGTGACAAGCTGTGTAAACCATTAATTTACTGCCTTTAACTGTATGAACTTGATTTGTGGCTATATAACAAAATCTAAAACTGGAAAATTACATACAATAAATAAGCTCTCAGTATTGCAATTTTACCCTAAGAGCAGAAAATCTAAAAGGGTTTGGGGAAAAATAGAGAAGTAGAAGAAGAGGAAAAGATTAGAAACAAGGCTGGAGGACAAAGGAAGAAAAAAATGTCCACTTCAAGACTTGTCTCTGCTGTCACTGGTAGGCAAAGTGGGCAGACAGTCCAGATCCGTGTTGATTAATCCCAGGAACCCAGTCGTAGCTTTATGGTAGGTAGTGGAAAACCCAGCGAACCCACCGCACCTTTTCTTCCACTGAAGTTCAGGCTGGTTTCTGGCTGTGAGGCTGGAATCCAAATTGTTCAGCTTGTGCCACCTCTTGTGTCTCCTTCTGGTTTGAATTAGACTCCCTGTCAGCCTGAACTTGGCTCCTTGCTCTCTTGCTGACTTGAACTCAGGAGTCTCACCCTGACACTGGGAGTCACTGGACTGACACTGCAAATACCTTTAAAGAACTTTATTGTCATGTTCGACTCCAGAGTATTTTATGAGCATGAAATTCAATTAAAAAAAAAAACTGAGGCTGTCTTAATATTTGAAGAAAAAGGGTAAAAGGTATAGAAAATGTAGTCATGGCACCATGTACAATTTTAAACAAAGCCTAATGCTTCCCACCTCTGAACCATAACAAAAGATGAAGTATTCTAGGAAAAATAAAATTATCAAATGTGTTTTTCAGTTCATTTCCTCTCCTCTTTTCTATATTCTAATGCTAAGATTCTTAGCATAGACTGATGTTCATAATCAACTCCCCATTTTTGAATTATTCTACTTTTAGTTATTGAACTACTCTAATTGGAATATTATTTTTGAATTAAGAAAGTTCAACTCTCCTCTTTAGTACTTTTCTCTGAGGTAACTCAGAATGTATGAAAAGATACACTTAAGAACTTTTCAAATAATCGAATAAAGTGTCATGTTTCCCCCTAAGTAATTCCATGTATTACTTAGATATATTTATTATTTATAGATATTTATTATTTATGTATAGATATTTATTATTTATATTCTGCTGGGTTTAATATGACACTAAAATCCAAGTTGGCAAGCTCTTCACACATAGTGATCAAATAACAGGTGTTTTTTTGGTATCAAGTGAATACATCTCTATTGGTTCTTCAGATGAGAATTTTTTTTTCTTCTTTAGAACTCCTGCCTAGAAAGAAATACCATGGGTTTAGAAGGATTTTAAATTGTTAGTATAACCTTACATGTCATGGTATCATCAAAAGAAATGATAAGTTTGGTTTCTCAAAGACTTTCAGTTTGTAGAGTTGGAAAAACATAATATAGGACCAGAAAGTCTGAAGTTATAAGTTTGTTTATTTGTAACTGGAAAGCAAATCTCAAGTACAACAATTAAAACCCTTTAACTCCTTTTCTGACTTATAAGAAGAAATCAATTACATTTTCTGAGAAAAAGAATTTCTTAGCAAAAATTTGACTTTCAGTTTAGATTCTGCATTGGTATCTCATGATTTTTCATATTGAATTTTGTGCTTCTGATTAGGTTGCAGCTATATTTTATGATAAATTATCCATAGCATAGTTAATAAAAAATAGAACTTAATAATTACTAAACCAATAGGAAAACAACAAAACTGATTGTATCAGGTAGACAAATGCCAATATTTCAGATTAATCATCAAAACAAACCTACCTATTCTGCTTACCTTTTTAATGTAGAACCTTACTGATATGCTGATATGCTCTCAGTATTTGAGGTTAATGTTTGAACTAGGCACATAAAGATTTTTTTTACAGGGTTTTGTTTTTCCAAATTAAATTGGAAAATATTTTTAATTCTTCTCTTTTAATGCCTTTATTTATTTATTTACTACCATACTGCGGATTGAACCCAGGGCCCTCTGGATGAGCTATCTTCTCACACTCTTTTATTTATATTTTGAGACAGGATCGTGCTAAATTGTGGAGACTGAGCTCGAACTTGTAATCTTCCTCCTGCAGCCTCTTAGAGTACTGGGATTACAAGTGTGTGCCATTACATAGGGATAAGACCCTTGCTAAATTGACTTTTTTCTTTAATATATAACAAACAAAAAATACAGACAAGCAAAAGAGAGACAGATACTTCCTGTTATCATTAAGACGTAAAAATAAATACAAATGAAAGAGAATAGTGGTCAGTGAAGGTGAGGAATTGTAACAGCACGGTGGAATAAAGAGAGGTTAGATTATGGGATCCAAAATACCTCAGATAAAAGAATAATTGCTATTATTGTATAGCACAGTAGGTTGACTATATGTTATAATGATTATATATATATATATTTATATATATTTATATATATATATATATATTTTTTTTTTTTTTTTTTTGGTGCCGGCAATCAAACTCAGGACCTTGCATTTGCCAGGCAGGCACTGTGCCAATGAGATATATCTCCAGCCCAATTTATTATATATTTAAAGTAATTAGAAGACAGGAATTTTGAAATTCTCAACAACAAAAAATCATTACTATTTGAGAAGATGGAAATGGTAATTACCCTGATGTAGCCAAATACATTGTAGGCATATCAAATTATCACACTATAATCCTTGAATATATACAATTATTTATCAATTTAATATAAACAAAATCTGTAAGATATTATGTAGAACTTTTGCAAAATTCTAAAATCAAAAACAACAGAAAATAAAGCATAACATAAAAGAAAAAATGAGAAAAATGTGAACAGAGAATTAAGAAAAGGGAAAATAGCTGTTGCTGTTTTAGTAATCTTGATTAAAAAATCACTCCAAGCATAGGGAAAGTAAAATGTTTACCTAATTTACTATTACATAAATACTGTTTAAATGCTTTTTTGTGACAGTAAAAAAGGAGGTTGAATAAAACCCACTCTTGGCAAGAATTTGAGGTGAGGGGCCGATGAGATAGCTCAGAGGCATAAAAGCCTGCCTGGCAAGTGCAAGGTCCTGAGTTCAACTCCCGGTACCCACATACAAAAAAGTGCTGGTGATATAGCTCAGCGGCATGGGCACCTGCTGGCGCGCGAGGTCCTGAGTTTGACCTCTGGTACCCACAAAAAAAAAAAATAAAATAAAATTTGAGGTGAGAGGAACACCTGTGTAATAGCAATACTTGTGGCAATACTTCTGGGTATAATGATTGTGCATCACCCATTACATGAGTCCCAATCCTGAGTGTGTTCCCCAGAGAAACTTTCTAGTAATTCATGAGAGGTAAATGCAGAGAAGGGTGTGACACCTTGTATAGCAAGCATTTGGAGACACCAGACATCTATTTCCTTCTAGAATACAAAATGGGATGGAATTTTATGAAGCCGCAAAAAGAAATTAGAGGCTAGTAGACATAGACAAGCATGGATTGTCCTTTTAAAAATGTGTCAAATAAAATAAGAAATGCTTACTTTTTGTACTTTATTGATTGACTGATTGGTTGATTTTTTTGAGACAGGGTCTTGCTAGCTATGTAGTTCAGGCTGGCCTCGAACTCACTGTGTAGCTCAGGCTGGCCTCAAACTTATGGTAATCCTCCTCAGCCTCCTAAGGGCTGGGATTACAGGTATTCATCACCACCTCTGGCAATTTTTTTATTTGTTTTGAAAGGAGGTCTTACTAAATTGTTCTGGCCAGCTCTGAACTCAAAATGAACCCACCTCAGTTTCCTGAGTAGCTGGAATTTTAGTCATTTGCCACCACACTCTCTGTTCAAGAAAAATGTTTTTTTCATAGCATCAAGCTCTTCATGTAAACTGAACAAAAATGCATGCTGCCTGTTTTACAAATATCCAATGGAATGAATTAGTACTTATGAAGTTAAGTGTCAGAAAACGATGAGAGTGAGGATTTGAGAGGAAGATAAAAGCAAACTAAATATAGACATATCAAGCTAACATCAGGTACCCAGGAACATAGTATGGCTTGTAATGAAATTAGAATTGATTCTATGTACTTGACTTTGAAAATTAAAAAGAAAATCCACTTGGAATTAGGTGTGAGAGAAATTATTTTCTGCTCTGATGCAATGTATGGGTCCTTCATTAGTCCATTTAATTTTTAATGACTAGAAACTCTGGTGAACTTAATTGAAATGGGGTTACCTCAGGGATGAAGCAATATTAAAATAACACTTGTTCTCAACGTAAGCCCTTTCTCACATTCGTATCTGTCCTCTTGGCTGTTATATGGTTTTCCAAACTTTGAAGTTGGCTCAAGTCACTTTCTCACCGCTGGGACACATACCCAATACCCATATCTTAAAGGTAAAGAGGTTCATTTTCACTCAGATTTTCAGTCCATAGGCCACTGGCTCAAAAGCAGGATGGTGTAACGGAGGGGCATCATGGAGCAACAGCGGCTCTTGTCATGATCTCCAGGCAAAGAGCCAAGAAAGAAGCCCAGGAGGGAGCTAAACCTTTCCAGTTCATGCCTCCATTAGCCCATCTCTTTGGAACAGACCCTACCTCCTAAGAGTAAGTTGGCTACATCGCCTCCATGACTCAATTACCTTACAAAAAAGCTCCACCTATAAGCATATGAGGCCCTTGGGGAACATCTAGGTATAAATCATAACAAGGGGAGAAGGAGAGGTTATTACTGGTGATACAGCAAATCAAATAGAAACATTTTAATAGATTAAGGCACAAGTTATGTAAAAAGAGGTGGTATAGTTTGTATGTGAAATATTCTTCAAAAGTTCATGTGTTGAAGTCTCACTCCCTCATGGACCACTAAGAAGAGGTGGTAGAAACTTCGGATATGGAGTCCACGGTGAAATTTTAGGACATGTGGCGGTACCTACTCAGAGAGGATTGTAGGACTTTCGGCTCTTTCTGCATTTCACATTCACTCATGACGTGAATGGGCCTCCTTTACCATGCACTTCTGCCACGATGCATTACACCATCACAGGCCCAAATAAAAATGGACAATAGGTCATGGACTAAGTCCTCCAAAACCTCCAAAATAAGCCTTTCCTCTTTAGAAGTGGAATTACATCAGGTAGTTGTTATATTAATGGAAAGCTAACATATATGGTCATCAATATCATTTGAGGGCTGGTGAGATCGCTCAGTGGCATAAGCGCCTGCCTGGCAAGCGCAAGGTCCTGAGTTCGACTCCCAGTAACTACATAGGAAAAAAGGGCCAGTGATATCGCTCAGCTGCACGGGCGCCTGCTGGCGTGCAAGGTCCTGAGGTCAACCCCTGGTACCCACACACACACAAAAAAAATATCATTTGAAACACCAGAGTTTCATCATTTTTTTTCTTACATCAAATATCAAGCTTTTTGAAAGTTTCTTACCTGCTGCAGAATGAAAGCAGGAATGCAGGAGAGAGTTACATACAAGATGTGAGGTGAGCAAAGAAGGTCAGATGACAAAAGGATCCCATAATACTATTCATAGTAGACTACATATCGACTTAAAAATATTTTAGAAATAAAGCCTCAGGGAAATAACACATGTTTGGATTTTGTGGTTGTCTGCTAACATTTTTTTTATAATTGCTTATTCTAGCATTTGTTTCTAGGCATAAAAATATTAACAAATTAAATCCTGAAATTTGTGCTAACTCAGAGATGCTGTCTGCAATCACTGAAGGATGAGCCAGTGGAGAGAGAAGCAACCAGAAACAGAGAGAGAAGTTTAAGTCTTTCATGGGCAGAGTGGAATGTGATTTGTTTAACTTTCCGTTTAGAGCTCTTTCAGTATATGTCTTCTGTGTGTCTAAAAGTGATAATATATTCCAAAGCATTTTATACACTGTAAAATACTAAATGAATGGATAAAATTAGTTTGTTGATATACCTATCCAAAAATAATTTCTCAGCTCCAAAGACAGCATTATGCACCTAGCATGGTCATTTGGTGGGTGATATATCAAATTTCAAATTATAGTTGAGTGTTTTATAAGAAAACACAAAAACAGTGGCACACTGGGGAAATATTTTATAAAACATCTTTTCTGACTACATAATATTTAATGAAAATCCACCCTGTTTATTTGACTAATTTTTTTCCACAGAAAACACTTAAGGATTCAACTTCTTTTTTTTTTTTTTTTTTTTGTGGGTACCGGGGGGTCGACCTCAGGACCTCGCGCGCCAGCAGGAGCCCGTGCCGCTGAGCGATATCACCGGCCCTTTTTCGTATGTGGGTTCACGGGAGTCGAACTCGGGCCCTCGCGCTTGCCAGGCAGGCGCTTAAGCCGCTGAGCCATCTCACCGGCCCAAGGGTTCAACTTCTTGAAGGCAACCTTTAGCCCCTTCTGGGGTCAGATCTAGCTTCACTCTGAAAATGCTGATCAGAAAAATACTCATAAGTCTTCTTATAATCTGTCACAAGTTGTCCTCTGCTTAGGCTGGCAAGACTGTACAGCGGAATTTATGTTCAATTACAGTAACTCTATTAGCTGAGGTATTTGGCATATTTACATCCCATTCGCTCCATATAATATTTGAATTTAACATTTAAATTTACGTGGTCTTATTTTAAATGTCCTTTATTGTAATCAAGCTCAAAACTTTAATGGGAAATATAAATTAAAACTTCAATAAACAAAATTCAAGTGAATAAATATGGTGTTGGTTAGAGTTTGGGGATAGAATACAGTTTTTATTACAAACATGTACTAGGTAGAAAAGGTCCTCAATCAGCAAGATGCTCAAATTATAGTCAAAAAAGGCAATGAAAGGAAGATTGAGGGAGGAGGGAAAGGAGGGAGAGAAGAAAAATAAAAATTGAAGTCATTCTAAAATAAATGTATAGCCATCATACCTCTGAATCATTTAGAGAAAATATTTTAAGTGCCTCATATATTTTTATCAAATGTAATCTTGACACCAAGTTTCAAACAGCCTGTTTGCACTTTTTTCATACTAAAGACGAAGAAATTGAGAAGTAAAACATCTCTTCCACATCCATACATCCAGCAAAGGGAAGAATCAAAACCAAGCACAGTGCTGTTAGAACACAAAGTGCTCTTAGAAAAAAAATGATTAAAAAATTTAAATGAAGACAGTTATAGGGCAGCGTTGAGATGGTTTCTTGGAGAAAATAAACCATATTATAATAGGGAGAACAAGATAACAGCATGACTAATAGAGGCAGAGCTGTGGCACCAGAGAAGAAGGACACGGGACAAGAGGGTATTGAGTAACAAGCGTATCATTTCTCACACAAACCCCCTGTAAGTCATTCATCTCATCTCCTTCAAAGACTTTGTGTTTGTACATAAACCAAAATATAATTTAATATGTTATTTATATTCACTCATTTTTACTTGAATATGCTTACTCATAAAGAAAATACTATAGCACATTCTCAAACAAAATCATGCTTTAAGAGAACCGTAAGGTAACCCAAAAATAAAGCATATTTTTGAACTCCAGCAATACGTTAATGCCTGCCGGCCTAAGGCTTTCAGTCTGGAGGCCTTTTTCTTCATTTCCTCAGGAAATATTAATGATATTAATAAAAGCTAATAGAATTTGAGCACTCACCATGTGAGAGAGAGTGTTTGTATGTGTCCAATACCACAATTTCCTAATAAGAACTGCATAAAGTAAAAGCGTTCATTATCCCTTTTAAAGGATAAGGACACTTGAAAATAGAGATTTAGTAAGTGGTAGAGAGATACTAAACATATTCTAGCTATGAAATAAGTCTTCCTACCTCATCAAGCAAAAAGTCACAAGAAGACGGGAAAGGAAGTGATTGTGCTCAGATGGTTTCTAATGTGAAATGTTTCAGCACATTACCTAGTATTTCCTCTGACCAATGGCACCTCCTGCATTCTTAGGAATGTGAACATTATAGGCATTATAACAGTAATTTTATAGCATCGCTATCCTCTTGCGGGCCAATCAGTGACATCATATTTGCTGTTACAAACACATTGCTATGCATAGTGGACTGCGAGGACAATGAGATACTTCACACTTCCACTGATCTATAAGATTCACAGGCGTCAGGACTTAGAAGAAAAATAAAGCATAAAGGCACCTATATAGTGTTGTAGAAGAGAATCCTAATAATGATTCTGTGGATTGTTCTTAAATCAATAAAACATCGCGGACATACTTTGACAAATTGAAGAAGGAATTTAAATTTAATGTGTAGCATGAGACTTGATGTGTAGCATGTCCCTACCCTCACTTCATTTCTTGTTTTGAACTGAAAAAGTGATTTTTATAAAAGATTCTATTTCGTATACTGTTTCATCCAGTGTTTGCTTTTCTCTGTGGGTATCACTAGCACAGATCTATGTAATGTTGATGAATCTCAAGGGTCCTTGCGAAGATGCGTGACCTAGATCAATATTATCATGTCTGCACATCACACAACTACACTGATGAGTGAGCAAAGGGGAAAAAAACCTTGTCGCTTCCCTGCCTTCTAATAAACAATCTGCAACACATCCCACATCATGATCCCTGTAAAGACAGGCAATCTCCAGGGAAGAGCAGTGTCTTACGTGGTTCACGTGAGAGAAAGCAGTCCTTTTTAAAGGGAACAACAACAACAGCAAAAAAAATAAAATAAAAAACACACAGAAAAATGCAAATTTTCATTTCCCTAGAAAAAAATTGCCTTAACGAACTGGTATTTCTTCGTATTCCAAGGAAGTTAACCATAAAAAAGCAACTTGGTGATGAAGAAGTCTGATTTTCCTGCATAATCTGGTGTACATGAAAATGTTTTCGTCCACAAACCCTCCATAACTTCTGAGAGTTGTGCCAAAATACACACCAAATATAAAATTATAACATCTGAAATATGGTGTACTGGGAATCAGCAGCAAAGGACATACTGCTGTGATGAAAATTAACAGCTCTCTGAGGATAGCACTGTCACTGGGCAAACATTGGAGGCGAGGGGCCTGGTCAGTATGAAGCATTAGTATGAGAAAATACATAGGAAATTGTCGTATTGAAAGATCCTGAAAGGATTATGGGGATTTTTTTGGAAAGAAGTAATCACGGAAGTGGGACAAAGTTGTACTACAAAAGAATCATCTATCCCATGTCTTTGTTAGGGGTAAATTCTATACAATGCATGAGTGGACTATAAATCAAGCAGTTATTTCAATCTGCATAGGTAGCAAGTATGGGTAAGACCCAGTTGTCATAATCCCTTTCTAGTAATAATTTACATGCCAATTATTAGACCCAATTTCTGTCAGCAGGGGAAATTATGCAAATGATCATTGTTTATTTATATAAATGATCAGTACTCCCATAAAATAATGGGGTGTTTTTACCTAGGCTAACTTTTCTTTCAATCTTTAAGGGACAGTGCAAATTTTAAATCTACTGAATCAGCTTTTACTCTGTTCTCATTGCATACTGTGTTTATTTCTATCACAGCCCTGAGAATTCAGCATCATCACTCCAATAACTACAGGACAAGGAGACCGTGTGAATGATCTATACATGAGTTGTTAAAAAACTTCAGGGCAGAAGAGATTTGAGTTAATATTATGTCAGGGAACTTCACCAAGGAGTCAGCTGAACCAGTTAAAAATTTTTTTGATGAATCTTTAAGGGTGAAGCCGGGAGGACACTTCCAATGGAGTGAAAGACATGATCAAATACATAATAGTTGGCAAATGTGTCAAAATTTTCTCTTTCCTAGAATCTTTTTTGGACTAATGTCCCCAAAGCATTTTGTAAAATCCCTTTTTTTAGCCTTATATATTGGAGAGCAAGTCAACACAAAGTAAAAGGCAAAACAATATGCAGGGTGAGTCATCTGGCACCTGTGTTGCTAAGGCAACTGCTTCACACATGGGGCAGGGATGGGAATGTTGCTTACAGCAAATGATTGACTCATATCTATCTTTTATAAAATGTGTTAGCTCAAGCTGTTCAAGCCAATAAGTGCCTACAGTGCTGTGTATGTCCTCACAATTATTTTGTGACTTTAACATTCTCTAACAAAGCACAACTGATTTTATGCTAGCAAGCAATAATTTGGTTTTCTTAATGTATTCATACTGATAATGAATTCTTACAACAGCACCTTCTATTTTCTTATTTCAATAGATACACAGACACAAGGGCATAAATATTCCAGGCAGGTCTTTCTATCCAATACCTGTTGAACCTGAATGGAGTACACTTTCAAAAACAGTTTGCCAGCCTGGACACTCACACATCTAACCATGACGATTAAATCCACATTCAGTGCTTTCCCCAAAGGTCTGTAAATGTCTGTATTGCTTCCATAAACTGAAATACATTGCTCTAAGGTTAAGAGAATATCATGGTTAACGATGCCCCTTAGTGCACTTATAATTTCCTTTTAAGAGTTATTGTCTGAGGGGCATTCCCCAGCCATATGGACATATATTCTCTAGTCATTATGGAAATTCCAATGTGAGCACTGATATTCTCAAATCTTACTATGGGCTGCAGAGGGAGTATAGAATGTTCTCAATTTGCCTCTTTTCTTTTTTAAATCATCTTCAGAGAGGACCAATGTGGCATGCAAAATGAACTCTTTTACTTGGGAATGGTTCTGCACTCATTTAAGTTTATTTTCCACTTAACCTGGTTCATTAAGTCTTCTAAATTGTCATCATCCAAGACATTTTTACAACTTGGTGCCAGGTGGCTGCTCCTGGAAAAATCTTGGTCCCACTTTACAACTTAACATGCAAATCCCAAGCATCAGGATCTCCAAGTAGTCAGAATAATCAGTTCATGAATCTGGTGAAGGAAGAGAATCTATAGATTTCTATTACAGACCAAAGCACTTATCCTGTAATAGAGCAGACTGGAGTATTACAAAAACTATTCCGGTATCATTTTTTATGAATTTCATCAAACAAATCCTAGAATTTCTTTCTCTTAATTGTTATAGCCTCAGAGGTAGAATCCCTGTAGTTATATAATGAACTTTTAGAGAAGCCCTGTGGAACATTACTAAAAATTGTGATGATATTTTTGACACTTTACCATCTCCCATCTGTAATCAGTGGCTAATTTCTGCTGATTTATCATACCAGAGTTCGCATTCACTAAAAGTCCAAGTGCTGAGCACTGAAATAGGAACTTTGTGTCTTCTGTTGTAAGGATAATTTACAGTACGTCTCTGATATGTGTACTACTGTCCTCATTTTGTATTTGAGAATCTGAGGAGTGGGAAGATTAAAACTTCTTCCTAAGGCCATACTACTAGTAGGCTAGTAAACCCTAAGATTAGAAAAATTAGTGAAGTCTGCTCTTATTGAAAAGTTGAGATTGCCAGGCACAGCAGTGCACAACTGTAATCCTAGCACTCAGAAGGCTGAGGCAGGAGGATTGCCATGAGTTTGAGGCCAGCTTGGGCTATATAATGAGTTTAAGGCCAGCCTGAAGTATAAGCGGGAGCCTATCTTTAAAATTCAAAAAATGAAGGAAAAAAAAAGAAAGAAAAGAAAAGAAAACCTGAGCTCGTCCCATGTTGCCACACTGCTTTAAATTCTGAAATTTTCTTCACTTCGTTCTTTCCATTCCCCTCTCATTCCCTAAAGCTTCGTCTCTTCTTGGTTCTGTGCAGTTATTTTCATACCTGACAGTGACTCCCTGGTCACCATCATCTGCAACTCTTCCAAACCATAGGTCAACTTCATTGCCTATTTCCCTGATCTAAATCATAGTCAGTTCACTGACATTTGATGAATCAAATATGAAACATTTATCTTGACCTCAGAAACTTATCTCAATGTTAATTCAGAAGCTATCTTCTACAACTCCATTTTATCTTCAAATTCTATTCAAATGGAAGGACATGGTTGGATTATACTGTGTCTACCCTGTACATCACCTGCGTCTTCTGATACCTTTCTGCTTTCTTTCAAGTCTGCTTAATGACAATCCAGTCATGTTTAAACTCTTAGTTTTAACGCCACCTGTCTTATCACTGCAACTGGCAAAGCTCTATCCTCTAAATCTCTGTAACTCCTATTTCTCAGTTATGGAATTTATTACCATTTACTGTGTACCAGTCTGTATGTGTATTATCTACCCTAATAGTCTAACATTTTTTGAATGACCAAGTCTTTCACCTCTCTAGCTTATACTTCCATCTCTGAATTTAGCCCATCTCACTGCCTCACTTGCCTAACTTCCATTGCAAATCGACAATACCCATCGCTTAACATTGCTTTCCTCATCCAGTTCAGTGATTCTTGTTATTTATTGTTAAGACTGGATCTTCAATTCACTCTATAATAACCGACATCCTGTATTTCCTGGTGCTGTTCCAGTTTTTCTGAAATGTCCTACTTTTAGCCCCAAATGACTGTATTGGGAGAAACCTTCTTAGGTGCAGGTAAGCCAGGATAGTTTGTTTATCCCTCATAATTATGCCTTTCTCCCCATTGGGCTTTTAATCAGCATCATGCTTACCAAATTTATCTGATTCATAGACTATACCTTACTTTCCTAGACTAAGATAGTACTGTATATCCCGAACTCTGGCAATATGAGCTGCTGAGATTTCCCCAGGGTCTGGCCATTTTTTCTCTTCCACAATAGTGAACTGATTTCATATCTTTCCTCTTTTCCCAGGACTTAACACGATGATTTCTTTTATACATGTTGTTATTGCTTTATTTCCAATGCTATGAGACTCCAATCAGGGTGTTGCTTCTACTATTATACTGATTATAAGCATCTCACAAATATGCATATGGTAATTTCTAGTGTAATTCCAATATAATTCTAGGGTTCAGATCCTCAATTCTAATTTGACTTATGCTTTCCCTTTTCCTTTCTCTGCAAGATGCCACCACACTTGAAACAAAGTTCAAGTAACAGACTTTGAATAAGTTGGTTGATCTTTCTAAGCTTCAAGTTCCTCATCTGTAAAACATTAGTAATAAATTCTGCTTGGCTCCTTTAATTATACAAGGTGGGGAACAAACGAAACAGATATTCCAAAAACTACGGTGCTAAAAGGGCTCAATGAGTCATAATATGTCATTAGAAAAACATAAAGCAGCAGAAATGTTATTAACAAAAAGAGAAAAGCCTACTTTCCAGTGGCACCAAATTCTCCCACAAATACTGAAGCAGCCTTCAATCCCTGGGATACAGACTAGTGAGGATCCCCATTTAAGATAATCACAGCAGAGGGAAAGCACTCAGGGGACCCCATTTCCTTGGTTAGAGTAAACTATCCCCACTCCCATTCTGCAGGTGATCCTCTTCATCTAATCCTTGTCTGTAGTTCGGTAGAATATACTGTCATGAAGTTCACCCTGAACATATTTTTTTTTTGACACAGGGTCTCCCTATGTACTTCAGGCTGACCCTGAACTATGTAGCCCAGTCTGGCCTCGAACTCATGGTGCTCCTCCTGCCTCAGCCTCCCAAGTGCTGGAATTACAGGCATGTGCGACCACACCCGGCTTACCTTTAACTTTCTTACAAAGTGGTATAGAAATGAATTTCTGAATCTCATTCTAAAAGCATCTCCCACAGAGACAGGACTAGGGTAATGCTGGTGAAATACCTGCCCAAGCACACAGTTTAAGGAGACACCAGAGAATACATAATCAAAATAAATACATAACACAAATTTTTAAACATCAAAATTATTGCAAAAATTATGATGAACAGTGAATCAAATTTTAAAGTGGAGACACAATCTGTGTGACTGATTATTTTTTCTGCCACAGGGTTTAATATGTCTTGTCACATCACTGATCTTCCAAAACAAAGGCAGGGAATATAAAAGACTGGATTCATAAAAATATAAGTTGTTATTAAGGTAGAAGGATGGAGAGTATCCCCTTGGTGAGGCCAGCCCAGAATTCAATAAATTAGTTGGTTTCTAGGACCAAAAGTAATAGGAATATTTTTGAAGACTTTGCAGTTATTGTTGCTTCTGAATTAAGTAATAACAACCCTCCTGCATTAAGGCAAAGTGGGAAAGGTTCTAATATTTGCCTGGTATCTACTTTGGACATGGAGCTCAATATCTATTATTTTGTTTAATCCTCTTAATGATTTGTCACTATTTTAGGCTGCCAGAAATTAAGTTCTATCCAAGCGGTACCTTTATTTATATTGCTTTATTTACTTATACTGCTTATTTATTTATATTGCTCTTGTTTTTCAGTAGGTGGAACTGAAGATGCCAATCTAGACGAACAGTGGTCCTCTCTCTGTCTCTCTCCCATATTCTGACTGCTCTGACAGATTGAGGTTTCGACAAATGCCATTCTCTCCCCTCTCATTTTCCTCACTATTTCTCATCTTATAACTTGATTTCCCCAAATATCCCTTTAAGCATATGTTCAAAAATTCTTGGCTATATTGCCTTTCTGACTTACAACTAGTTTTATATAAATTATTTTATATTTTATACAATAATTTTATAAATTATTTTATATTTCTTTCTAAATATTCCTTCAAATTTTTCAGTTCCTGACAAGCAAAAATCTTATTAATGATTCATAACTTTCTCCTTTTGCATTGGGTGCAATGCTTTAGCTTTTTATAAGTTTGATTTATGCAATAAATGATTTAATGAATCAATTATTCATTCAATATTTATATGATAACCCATGATAGTTTATTCGAATACTAAGAAAATCAAATTTTGCTCTTATTATAGATCAGTATATAGGAAATTTGACTGTTTTAATAAATTATAGCCAACAGAGGTTGATGTCTTATTTTGCCAGTTGAAGATTTAGTCCCTGGAATGAGTCTCACTATGGCCAGCCACTGTGAGCAGGCTTGGCAAGTGACCTCAACTAGCTAAAACCACCTTTCTTGGCCCTTTGCCACAAGGCAATGATGACATAACCACTGTCAGAGAAATGTCTTATCATGTGAGGTGAAGGAAAGATTTCAGGATCCCAGGATGTCATTTTGCAAATTACATTCTTGAGTGCTACTACTGTTCCCTGTAAAGGTCTGAAAGGGTTGAGTTGTCTTCATTGAATGACAGACTGCTGCCTTCGGACAATTTCCTCAACAGTGATAACATTGAAAATGTGAGGGTGAACAAGCTGGAAAATAAATGATCATTGAATAAATGGCTGCCTTGGCTTGTCTTTTGTAGAGAGATTCAGTAAGTGCCATCCCAAAGAGCTTGAATATTCCAGAAGGAGACTGTCAACAACTCCCTGAAAACAAACTACAAGCATATGCTTATTTTTACGTATCTCCCTTACTTTTTCTTTGTTTGACACTTAAAAATATCTAATACAGCACCGGTGATATAGCTCAGTGGAACAGCGCCTGCCTGGCAAGTGCAAGGTCCTGAGTTTGATTCCCGGTACCCACACAAAAAAAAAATCTAATATAATTCTAACACAGTAATTTAATTCTCCATGTATAATATTTTGGGGTTTTTTTGTTCTATTTCATTAATGGTTTTTTAATTGGCTCATTATATTCACATAACCTCAAAGCCCCAACTCCAAAGACACCTACACACATACTTAGCACTTAACTCACACTTGGGAGATAAACTATTGCAAAATTAGAGCTGGATGAGGAACTATTAGTTGCTTCCATTCAGGTATTTTACTGATTATACATATAATTTGATCTTAATAAGGGAGTTAAGACTATAATATTTGTACCGGATGAGTTTCTTAAAACTCGGCTAATGATTTAATTATACCAGATTTTTTAAAGTTCTCCTCCATTTGCTTTACACAGAATTCTTCACACTTTCTCAGCTGTCACTTAGAAGGGATTCTTTGAAATAAAATTAATTAGCCATTCACTTAAGGAGAAAAAAAAAGGAGATAATGTTCCCATGTCTAGTCTTTAAATGTGGATTCCGATCATTTTAAAATCTGTGGATATTCTGTAATATAATTTAACTTATGAGCTCTTCCTACTCTCAGGGTTTTTATAAGGGCAGTTGATTAGCTTTAAAAGTGTTGTATAGATCAGTATAAAAAACAAGCAAAATAAAAACCTATCTTTCCTAGCAGACTGGAAGAAAAATTGTATATAAGCTGATCGAGCTTTTGAAGATAACTCTGATGGTGAAGGTGAAAGGGGAAATTAATCCAGCCTTTCGTAACTTTGACTTGTCTGAGTGTTATTTTCATGCTTTCTTTGGGAGCCACATAGTAGCTGGAACTCACTTCCAGAGAATCAGAGAACTCTGTCTAATTGGAAGCAAATGACACTCAAGACAAAATGATGATGGAGAAATTTATTTACTTTATTTGTTCTTTCAATAAATGTTTATTGATCACTTATTGTGTAACAGGGTCTATTCTCATCTTGGGAAGCAAGTAAGATAAACAGCCAAGTACTGAATTCTATGCATCGCTGAGCATTTCCCACCTTAGTACACAGACATCTATTGCATTTCATGACAAGATTCAGAGAGCATCCACCATGAAAGTGAGAAATTGACCATGGTTCTTCAGAATCTGGGAGCTAAACTGCACTGCTATTAACTTGACCCCAAATTACTTTAAATTAACAATCAAAAAATAATTCCATGTTGTAAAACTATTAGTCAGATA
Organism: Erethizon dorsatum; assembly: GCA_028451465.1. Taxonomy (NCBI): domain Eukaryota; kingdom Metazoa; phylum Chordata; class Mammalia; order Rodentia; family Erethizontidae; genus Erethizon; species Erethizon dorsatum. The sequence goes on from CM051824.1 coordinate 18,082,529, forward strand.
AGTCAGATGAATTTTCTTGATTTCTTTATCAATGGAAACAATTTATGCTATTTAGGGTATAATTTACCATATAAAATGACTTTTCTTATATATTCTAGAGCTTTCTCAGAAGTCCAACTTCTTTTTTTAGATGTCATTGGTACATGTTTGCAATTCAGGCAGTTTAAAATCATCTTGGGGCAGGCCGGTGAGATGGCTCAGCAGCGTAAGTGCCTGCCTGGCAAGTGCGAGGGCCCGAGTTTGACTCCCAGAACCCACATACGAAAAAAGGGCCGGTGATATTGCTCAGTGGCACGGGCATCTGCTGGCGTGCAAGGTCCTGAGGTCGAGTCCTGGTACCCACATAAAAAAAAATCATCTTGGGGACTGGTTATATGTACATACTAGAGCTTTTTTCTTTTTTTTTTTTTCTTAATTCCTTTTCCTCCTTCTCTCTCCTCCTCTAATGCCCCATCCCATTTTTTCATTCTTGTTGATATTATTACTCTTAGCTAATGTTATGGAATATAATGTCTACATTAATTGAAGTTATTAGTTTCTTGTACATGGCATAGCTTTATTCTACTTATTTTCCCCTCCCTTCCTCCTCATCCCTTTGACTTTTTCCATTGGATCACTCCTCTATTGCAAGAGGTTCATCTAGTCCCCTTCTCTCCATCCTTTTCTATTCTCTTTGTTTGTACTTTGCCTCACTCAAATGAGAGATATCATATGGTATTTAAGCGTGTTTTTCTGGTTTATTTCACTCAACCTTACATTTTACAGGTGCATCCATTTTCCTACAAATGTCCCAAATCTGTCATTCTTTATTGTAGAGTAGTATTCCATCATGCATAGATAACACTTTATTTATCCAATCATCTGTTGGTGGATCCACAGGCTGTTTCCAGGATTTAGCTATTACAAGTTGTCCTGCTATAAACATTGGTATGCACGTATTGCTATAGTATGATGTCTTCAGCTCTTTGGGGAAGATAGCTAGCAGGGGGATCACTGGGTTATAAGGAATTTCTACTTTGAGTTCTTTGAGAAATCCTCACACTGATTTTCATAATGGATGTTCTAGTTTTACATTCCCACCAACAATGAAGGAAGGTTCCTTTTTCACCTCAGCCTTGCCAGCATTTGTTATTGTTTGATTTCTTAATGATTGTCATTCCTTCTGGAGTAAGATGGAAACTTAGCATTGTTTTAATTTGTATTTCTCTAATGGCCAGAGATGTTGAGCATTTTTAAATATATTTGATGACTAGAGGAAGCTCTATGAAGGGTCTGTTCATTTCTCTTGTCCATTTCTTGACTGGATATTTAATTTTAGGTGGTTTTATTTATTTATTTATTTTTTTGGAGTTCTTTGTACATTCTAGATATTAGTCCTCTGTCTGAGGAGTAGCTGGCAAAAATTTTTCCCATTCTGAAGGCTGCGCCTTCACACAAGTGATTGCTTCTTTTTTTGTAGAGAAGCTTTTTAGTCTGATATAATACCATTTTTAAATTCTTGCTGTTATTTCTTGTGTTTAGAAAATCCTTTCCTACACCTATGTATTCAAGTGTTTTACTTAATTTGTCTTCTAGTAGGTTTGATATTTCTCTTTTAATGTTTAGACCTTTGATCCATTTTGATTTTAGTTTTGTACATGGTGAGATAGAAGGGTCCAATTTCAATCATCTGCACACAGAAAACCAGTTTTCCCAGCACTACTTGCTGCATAGTCTGTCTTTCCTTCAATATATGCTTTTGGCCCTTTGTTGAAGATCAAATACCTGAATATTCAGGGACATTCCTTTATCATAAATTCTGTTCCACTGATCCATCTATTCGGTTTTGCTCCAATACCATGCCATTTTTATCACTGTTGCTTTGTGGTATAGCTTAAAGTCAGATATTGCTGTTTCCTGTTCTTCTCTTATTACCCCAAATTTCTTTTGCTATTCTGGGTCTCTTCTGGTTCCATATGAATTTTAGGATTGTTATTGGTATTTTGATTGCAATTGCATTGAATCTGTATAAAAAGTGACACTTATAGAACATCAAACAATTATGATGAAAGGAGAAGCTCAGTGAGGCATACCTTCATTAAATTCTGAAATATCCAGCAAAAACAAAAACAAAAACAAAAAACAAAAACAAAAACAAACCCAAAATTTTAAAGACTACAAGAGAAAAACAACAACAACAAAAGTCACATATAAAGGTAAACTAATTAAAATCACAGCAGACTTCTCAGCACAAATCCTGAAGATCAGAAAATCTTGGAGTGAAGTATTTCAAGCCCTAAGAGAAAATACTTCCCACACAGATTAACTTACCCAGCAAAGCTACCCTTCAAAATAGGTGGAGAAATTAGGTATTTCCATGAAAATACCACCTCGAAAGATATATGAAAACCAGCTCCAGTGATAATACTTAAGAATATATATATATTTTTTTTGTGGGTACCGGGGGTCGACCTCAGGACCTCATGCACCAGCGGGGCGCCCATGCCGCTGAGCGATGTCACCAGCCCTTTTTTCGTATGTGGGTTCCGGGAGTCAAACTCGGGTCCTCGCACTTGCCGGGTAGGCACTTACACCGCCGAGCCATCTCACTGGCCCTTAAGAATATTCTTGACAGAAACAATGAATTAGACCAGCTGAAAACACAGAGAAAACTACTTAGGTCAATGGTTAAACAGCAACAAAAAAATCAGGAAAGAAAAACTAAGGATATACCAACAGAAAAAGAAGGCAATGATAGTAAATAACCAACACATCTCATTAATGTATCACAGTTAATAGCCTCAACTTTCCAATTAAAAGACACAGGCTGGCAGACTGGATAAAAAACCAGAACCCAACAGTCTGTTGCACTCAAGAAACTCATCTAATCTTAAAAGATATTCATAAACTAAAATGAAGGGATGAAAAACAACATTTCATGCACCAGGACCCCCCCAAAAAACAGGGGTAGCAATTCTAATACTAGAGATGGTAAATTTCAATTTAAAATTGATTAGAAGAGACAAAGAATGTCACTATATACTATTTAAGGGAACAATCCAATAAGAAGAGATAACATTGATAAGCTTATGTGCACTGAATAATGGAACACCTATCTTTGTAAAACAAAAACTGCTGAAATTAAATGATCAAATAAACATGAATGTAATCATAGTAGGATTTAACACCCTACTTTTGAAAAGGGGTAGATCAATTAAACAAAAAAAATCATAAAGAAATTTCATAGGTGAACCACACTCTTGACCATATGGTTTTAATGGATATATACAGGATATTCCACCCCTCTACAATGTAGTATACATTCTTTTCAGCAGTATATGGTACTTTTTCCAAAATAGATCACATACTAGTCCACAGTCTCTTTAAATAAATATAAAATAAATTACTGCATGGATACTATCAAACCACTGTGTGATGAGAATAGAAACCAATAACAAAAGAAATTTTGGAAAAGACAAAAAGCTCCAGGAAAATTAACATTATACACCTAAACAAACAATGGGTCACAGAAGAAATCAAAGAAGAAATTTAAAAATTTATGGAAGTTAATGGCAATGACAGTACAATTCACTGAAACTTCTGGGACACTATGAAAGCAGTTCTAAGAGGACAATTCATGACAATCAATGCCCACATTAGGGAAACAGAGTAAGCTCAAATAGGCAACCTTATGAGAAATCTTAAGATACTTGACAACAAACCAGCCCCAAACCAAAATTAAGGATGAAAATTATAAAGATGAGAGCAGAAATCCATGAAATTTAGATAAAAAAACAAAACAAAATAAAACAAAAAAACAGTAAAATAATCAATGGACCAAGGAACTGGCTCTTTTAAAGAATGAATAAAATAGATAAGCCCCTATTCAGACTTACCAAAATACTTACATCAATGTAATTAAAATGAAAAAGTAAAATCACAACAGATACTTTGGAAATCCAGAAGATAGTACTACTTCAAAAATGACACTCCAACAAATTAGCAAATTTTGAAGAAATTCACAGATTCCTAGACACATACAAACTAACAAAACTAGACTAGGAAGACAAATATACTTGATAACCCAATAAAATGCAATGAAATTGACATATTAATAAAGAATCTACCAACTAAAAAAGGTCAGTACCTGATGGATTCACTGCTGAATTCTACAAAACTTTTAATGCTGTTATATTACCAATAATTCTCAAGATCTTCAAAGAAATTGAAAGGGATGGAGTGCTCCCAGACTCATTTATGGAATCGAGTATCACTCTCATCCCCAAACTGGATAAATACCCAATTACAAAAGAAAACTATAGGCTAATCTTCTTAATGAACATAGATGCAAAAACCCTCAACAAGATATTAACAAATCGAATATAGTGAGTTATCAAAAAGATCATACATCATGATCAAGTAGGTTTAATCCCAGAGATGCAAGGATGGTTCAACATACATAATTCAATAAATTTAATATAGCACATAAACAGAAGGAAGGTCGAAAATCATACAATTATTTTAGTAGATACAGAAAAGGCTTTTGGCAAAACCAAAATCCCTTCATGTTAAAAACACTGAAGAAAAACAGATATAGAAGGACCATACATGAATATGATAAAAACAATATATGACAAACCAATAGTCATCATCATACTAACTGGGGAAAAGCTAAAAGCATTCCCCCTAAAATCAGGAACAAGACAAGGATGTCCACTATCAACTCTTCTATTCAGCATAGCACTGGAAACATTAGTCAGTTAGCCAGAACAATTGGGCAAGAGAACAAAATAAAAGGGATACATATAGGAAAGGAAGAAAACTCAAATTGTCATTCTTTGCAGATGATGTAATATTGTACATAGAAGACCCAAAAACACAATCAAAATCTCTTAGAATTAATAATGAATTTCAGCAATGTAGCAGGACACAGGATCAAAACACAAAGATTATTAGTATTTGTACAATAATGAATGAGATGAGAATTATGAAAATAATACCATTCACAGTAGCTTCAAGAAAAATAAAACACCTAGGAATTAGCCTAACTAAGGAAATGACAGACCTCTGCAAAGAAAACGACAGTACTCTGAAAAAGGAGATTGAGGAGGGGATCAGAAAATGGAAGGAAGGCCAGTGAGATGGCTCAGCGGTGCAAGCGTCTGCCTGGCAAGCACGAGGGCCCGAGTTCGACTCCCGGAACCCACATACGATAAAAGTGCCAGTGATATCGCTCAGCGGCATGGGTGCCTACTGGTGCGCGAGGTCCTGAGGTCAACCCCTGGTACCCACAAAAAAAAAAAAAAAAAAAAAAAAAAAGGAAATGGAAAGATATCCCTCGATCCTGGATAGGCAGAATTATTATTGTCAAAATGGACATAGTTCCAAAACTTCTTACTGGCAGCAATCTATTTTTGTGAAAAGATGCACTTCTGTGGACCAGGCTGAATCTACAATCCATGCCTTAGGAGACAGTTGCCTCACCCCCTTCCTTCTCCCCCTCCCCCTTCTGTCCCTTCCTTCTTTCTTTCTTCACATTCACTTCAGAATTGCTTTCACTGAGTTCAGCCTTGTACTCTGGAGGATTCTTCAATCTTATCTCCCAGAGTCAGGACATTGGGCCTCAGATCCAACTTCATTTTTTGCCTAGTATTAGGATTAACCTCTTTTGTGTGTGATTCTGTATAGCCTTCTTTTCACTCAGTGGTACTAATTCTGCCTTTTTAGTCAATGTGTCATCCATGCATCAGTAACTTCAGCATCACTTGGGAGTTCATCAGAAGTCTAGATGTCTAGAACCCTCCATCATACCTACTGAATCAGAACCTACAGTTAAACAAGATCCCTTGGGACTCATACAGAAACTCAAGTTTAAGGATATTAGTGTAGGTATTAGTGGCAGATATGGACCTCAACTGTGCATTTTCAAGGCTTAAAGTTCATTATTCAAATGCCTATAGGGACTTACAAGTCCAGATAAATTGGAGAAGAATTATACAAAATAAACAATAAACAAATAAACAAAAAGAAAGACTAGTAAGAAGTGTATCGTATTAGTATCCTATCTAAAATGGCACACACACCACATATTGCAATTTGCTCACCGTCATTCAGGAAAGTGGACTCTAGATGTGCCAGATCTTCTGAAATACAAGAGAAGAAATAATTACTGTTACGAAAAGTCTTGACTTACTTATCTAGCAGGCAACCAATTACATTTTTAACACTACATGAGCTGCCTGCCAAGTAAGTATTTGTTGCGCGCCCTTGCCAGCAAGGAACACACGAAAGTGGAACTTGTTATTAAGAATTTATTAATGCTGGGCCGGTGAGACGGCTCAGCGGCTTAAGCGCCTGCCTTGCAAGCGCGAAGGCCCGAGTTCGACTCCCGGAACCCACATACGAAAAAGGGGCCGGTGATATCGCTCAGCGGCACGGGTGCCTGTTGGTGCGCGAGGTCCTGAGGTCGTCCCCCCGGTACCCACAAAAAAAAAAAAAAAAAAAAAAAAAAAGAATTTATTAACGCTGTACAGGGACCGAAGTCGCACCCAAGCCGGTTCTCAAGCTAAGCTAGCTTCTTCCAGCTTCTTCTTCTTCCTTCTCCCCCGGGCACTCTCCTATATAGGAATCCATCTCCAATCACCCTCTGCCACGAATAGCACACCCATTGGGCGCCGCCGCAGGGATCCGCCCGCTGCCCAAAACCTTCCCTAATAAGGGGACATAGAAATGTGGAACATAGGCTGATCAGCTGATAGGAAGCAGGCTATCCACGCCATGTTGGTGGCGCAGTAAGAAAAAGGCTCCCAACATCTCCCCCTAATTAATTAATTTTAAATGGCACAACAGCAGGAGAATGTAGAGGCCCGTGCCCTGTTGTGCAAACGCCAAGCAGATTAACATAGCATGAGATGGCCAGGCTCATACTACTTCATCCCTATTGGCAATGCTCCCTTTTCACAGGGGTGGGGCTTTGGAGCAGACCCACATGCATACGAGTGTGCATTCCAGCAGTCCCCTCAACCCCAAGGGCAACTGCTGTGCAGTGCGGCTAGCCTTACATCCTGCATAGGCTACGAATGAACGGCAGCCAGCCATACTTGGGGAGATGTACCAGCATCCACAGCTGTAATGGCCTGAGCGAGCATGGCAACATCCCTACGGCGGCGTCGCCGCAGGCAGCACAAACACCAGAGGCAGAAGGCGACACTCAAAGCCACGATTCCCAGGAGAGACATAGAGCCCGCCCATCGTTGTACCCATCCAGACCATCTTGTTATAGCAGTCCATAAACTTTGCGTGGTAACAGGTGTGACTCTGGTAGCATTGATCTGTGCGATCTGAAGCGCCAGTTGCTGAGTATAGTTGACAAAGGTAGCATTCCAGGGACCGGCCAAGTATTGATTGAGTTCCCATACTTTGGCAGAGGCATTGCATACCTGAACGGGTATAACACATGCAGCATGATAATGCACGTCACAAGTTAGTCTCTGCAGAATATAAAAATTGTCTATTTGTTTTTGAACTAATGCCATTTGTTGATTAAGAGACAAGATTCCAAAATGCAAATGAGCATTAATGTCTGCTTGGGTTTGTAAGGCCGTGGCTACCCGCTCTGAGAGCTGATTGATGACCTCTGCACTCTGGATCGACTGGGCAAGGGCAAAACCAGCGGTGGTAGCAGACGCTGCCACCGCTGCAATAATTGCTGTCACAAAAGCTGTGAATCCAAAATCTCGCTTGGCATGATACTGAATGACAGGGAAGTGCGTTTGATTGACGTGTAGCGGCATCATGACCCCAGATGGCACTCGCACCAACAGTGCGCCGGTATGTTCTTCTGCCCAACAATTAGACAGCCTACAAGGAACTACAGAACAGTTAAGCCCCCCTCCTCCCCCGGTATTATTGCTGGTAACATTGAAAACAACAAAGAAGAAGGGAGCCAACACACAAGGAGTAGAAGTAACACAAAATTGTGAGCCTTGGTGACATTCTACGTATCATAATAGGTAGCTGTCCCATTGAACATCAGAACATTGCACATAGCAAACGGAATGAAATCAAGACAAGCCTGTATACCACATAGAAAAAACCCATCAGACATCAGGGGTTGATTATACTGGTTAGGGTTCTTATAATGGTAGTCGATAGCGGTGGGAGGACCACGGAGGCCTCCCACCCACATATCTCCTTCAGAATAAGACTGATTATTAAGAAGTGGTAGTGGTTCATTGCGTAAGCAGTTACCCCAATGCATAGCAGATTGTAAATGGGTATCATGAGTATTTTGCCAGCAGAGACCCGCAGGGTGGGGATCCATAAAGGGAGGACTAAGTTTTAAATTGGTACTTTTGGGATAACTCAAGTTCTGAATACCCAAAACCTTACTTATAGATGAGTTGCCAAAAAAGTCTCCAGTGGTAAAGGAAATAAGGATAATGCAGCCAAATTCATCATATGCCGTAGCATTAAGTGGCGTAGACTGCAGGAAATATAGGAGCTTCTTTGCCCACAGCCATAAGCATGGGAGGGTGCGAAACACAGGCCCAGTGGTTCTCACCACTAGAGAGGGGCAAGAGTCCCAAAAAGCCCACCAAGAGAAGAAACAATTGGCAGCAAGCCAAAATGCAGCCCCATAGGGCCCCTAGCAGGAGCCCGCACAGGAGAAGAATTACTGAGAGCTCAGAAATAGGGGGAAGCCTTAAATCTCTGCTAGACGTAGAGTTGTCAGCCATAGTATGCAAGCCATTACCTGACAACATACTTACGCTGAAGTGGTTGAGTAAGAATGAAAGGGCTAGAGTCAGAGCAATCACTCCCTTAATCATTTTGTCCTTGCGTGTCGCTTACTTCCACCGATGATGAGTCAATGGACTGAGTCTGTGTTGTACTGAGTCTCACAAGACGTTCGGGAACCCACACCGGCTCTGCATTTTGTTCCTGTGGAAAAACACAGACCGAACCTCGTGCCCATACCAGCACAGGATCGGGGCCATGCCATTGCCCCGTTAATACATCTTTCCACCGGACCAATCCTTTGGAGGCCATCGGAGCGCCTACATGTCGATCGGCAGCAGAGACCTCCCGAGCGTCCAAGGTCAAAAAATTGAGGGTAAAGAGAGCCATGGATAAACGCTCCTTAGGGGTGGTTAAGATTCCCCCTTTTTGTTTTTGTAAATAGTCCTTGAGCGTGCGATGAGCACGCTCGATGATGCCCTGGCCTTGTGGATTGTATGGCAAGCCATGAGAAAGGTGTACCTGCATGCGTGCACAGAAGTCAGAAAAGGGTTTGCTAGTATAAGCGGGGCCATTATCAGTCTTGAGATTGGCAGGTTTGCCCCATGTGGCCCAGGCCTCTAAACAATGTTGTATAACATGGCAGGACCACTCTCCCGTCATAGGGGAGGCATAAAGGACCCCAGAACAGGTATCAATAGACACATGAATATATTGAAGCTTTCCAAAACTGGGGAAGTGAGTCACATCCATCTGCCACAATTGTCCAGGAGCTAGCCCTCGAGGATTGATACCCCAAGAGGGCTGAGGACGTAGTAGCGCGCATGATTGGCAGGCGCGGACGATACCCTGAGCATCTTCCCTAGGGATATGAAATTGATGTTGAAGTGTGTTGGCATTAACATGAAATTGGCTATGAAAATTAGATGCCTGTTGGTGTTTAGTGAGGGGGAACACCCAGATAGGACGAGTGGCCGCATCTACTAAGGTATTACCCTCACTCAATGGGCCAGGCAGACCTGAATGTGCTCGTAAATGTGTTGCATGAAACTTTGTTGTTCTGGCTAAAATCAAGTTTTGTAACTGTTGAAAGATATGACTAACTGTACTACTGGACCGCAATGAGCCTGCAGTTTCTAATAGCTGCAGTGCATTAACCACATATTGAGAGTCTGAAACTAGGTTGAAGGCGTTAGGAAAAGACTGAAACACTTTTACTACTATAAGCAGCTCGACAACTTGGGGGGAACCAGGGGTAAATTGTTGGGACACCACCTCATGTCCATCAACCATATAAGCACCTATACCAGTTTTAGAACCATCTGTAAAAATAACTGGCGCCCCCACAAGGGGCTCTAGGGAAGTGATGCGGGGAAATATTACTGCGTGTTTGGTAAAAAAGGTGAGGAGAGGGGCCTTTGGGTATTGATTATTAATTGCTCCATTAAAGACACAGTGAAGAATAGCCCAATCGTCAATGCAATTAGTTAAGGTGTCAATTTGATTCGCTGTGTAAGGTACATGGATACCTTGAGGGTGTTCTCCAAAATGTTGCACACAAGTTTGTATACCCCGCAGAGCAAGAATGGCTACTGCTGTAGGGTAGTGCTCAATGCTCTTATTTGGTGAGATTTGGGGATGAACCCAACATAACGGGGCTGCCTGCCACAACACTGCAGAAGGCTGTCGCATTGTTGCCAACACACATAAAACCATATCTGTATGAGGTTGCCACCTGGTTAAAGAAGCTTGGGCCAATTGTTTTTCGACCTTATGTAGAGCGGAAATGGCTTCAGGGGTCCAACAGCGAGGTGAAGTTAAATCAGCATCACCAGGGAGAATATCATATAAAGGCTTAAGTTCTGCATTGGACAAACAAAGGTATGGTCGGATCCAGTTAATATCACCTAATAATTTTTGGAAATCATTTAAAGTTTTGAGATTATCCCTGCGGATCTCTATCTTTTGAGGAGTAACTGAGGAAGAGGTAATTCGGGCACCCAAATATTCTATAACAGGACCTCTCTGTATCTTCTCAGTGGCTATATGAAGACCTGCTGCACGAAGTGCTAATGTGAGCTTTATCAATGCTTTATCAACCATGGGAAGAGTAGGTCCAGCCAGTAAAATATCATCCATATAGTGTAAACATTTTAAGGTTGGGAACTGGGTTCGAATTGGCTCTATCACTTTTCCTACAAAATATTGGCACATAGTTGGACTATTAGCCATACCTTGCGGCAAGACCACCCACTCATAACGAGCATCAGCAGCTTCTTGATTTATAGCAGGCAGAGTAAAGGCAAAACGTTGCCGATCATCAGGATGAAGAGGAATGGAGAAGAAGCAATCTTTAATATCTATAGCAATGACGGGCCAATCAGAGGGTAAGGCAGACAATAGAGGCAGACCTCTCTGAAGTGGTCCCATAGGCTGCATCTGAGCATTCACTGCCCTTAAATCATGGAGCAAGCGCCATTTTCCTAACTTCTTTTTAATAACAAAAATGGGGGTATTCCAGGGGGATTGAGATTCCTGTAAATGGCCAGCTTGTAACTGCTCTTGTACGAGCATATGTGCTGCTCGCAATTTGTGTTCAGTAAGGGGCCACTGGGGTATCCACGTTGGGGAGTGTTCTTTCCAAGTGATTTTGATAGGTTCCCCAGTGGCCCCTAAGAAAAACCCAGCCCCTGTCTATTCTTTTGGGGTTCAGGCTGAAGAGGATCAGGCCTACCTTGAAGCTGCTTTCCCAGGCCCTTTCCAGGGACATATCCCATTTTATACATCATGTCTTGGGATTGAGGAGAATACTCATTACATAGGCGCAACCCCATGACTGTTAAAATATCCCTACCCCATAGGGAAATAGGGAGTTGCAGCACATATGGGGTAATTTTTCCCATATGCCCTTCTTCATCACGCCAAGTAAGTTCCTTGGCACTCATATCAGGAGTTTTGGCGTAACCTAAACCTTGAAGGGTATGGGTAGCCTTTTGTAAGGGCCAACCTTGGGGCCAATCATGGGAGGCTACGATGCTCTTATCCGCCCCAGTATCCAACAAGCCCCTAATTTTTCTTCCTTCTAAGTCCAAAAGTAATTGTGGCCGTTGCTGTAAATCTATTGAGAAAGCAATGAAGTCTTGCCCCGTTGATCCAAAGCCACTAGACCCCCTTTGCACATTTCTGGCAGGGAAGCAAGAATGCAAACTTGGGAGAAGAAGCAGCTGAGCTATCCTGTCACCTGGAGCAATGACTGTAACTCCCAGGGTGAAGCAGCCATAATTTTTATTATACCTTGATAATCAGGATCAATAACACCTGGAAAAACCTGTAAGCCACGTAAGGCTGCTGATGATTGGCCAAAAAGGAGACCTACTGTGTCTGGAAGGAGTGGGCCTTTTAAATCTGTCTCTACAAGCTGCACCCCCATGGTAGGTGTTAATACGAGTCCGGTGGTGGCACGGAGGTCAAGCCCTGCGGCGCCAGCAGTGGCTCTCCGCGGTTGCTGGGATGACGGAAGGTTGGCCACTGTTCCTGTGTCGGGGGGTTGTTCTGGGTGCTCATGGCTCCATACATTAGTGGGCCCTGGAACCTGGGGCCCTGCTGGCCGTTTTTTGGCTTGGCTCCTAAATAGTTGCCCTGAATATCTCTGGTGGATCTGCAATCTTTAGCTAAATGCCCGGGTTTATGGCATCGGTGGCATGCACTGGCCTCCATACCTTTTACCGGCTGTTGGGCCTGATTAGACTTGACACCCTTCTTTTGAGGGCAATCTTTTCTTATATGACCTTGCATACCACACCGGAAACAAGCCCCGGGCGGGAAATTATTTTTTCCCTTTCCACCTTGTATGGCAGCCATAACAGCGGCCGCGAGACCTGCATTAGTCAGTGGACCCCCAACCTCTCGGCACAATTTCATCCATTCTTCTAAAGGTTTAGTTTTATAAGGAGCTATGGCTGCCTGACATTCCTTGGTGCATTGTTCAAAAATAAGCTGTTTAGGGCCGGTGAGACGGCTCAGCGGCTTAAGCGCCTGCCTTGCAAGCGTGAAGGCCCGAGTTCGACTCCCGGAACCCACATACGAAAAAGGGGCCGGTGATATCGCTCAGCGGCACGGGTGCCTGTTGGCGCGTGAGGTCCTGAGGTCGTCCCCCCGGTACCCACAAAAAAAAAAAAAAAAAAAGCTGTTTAACTAAAGGCGTGGCTGTTTCCATAGAGCCAAAAATGCGGCCTGCTGCCTGCATCATGCGGGCAACAAAATCAGAAAATGGCTCTACAGGCCCTTGGGTTATCTTAGTTAAATTACCTCCAACCTCTCCAACTCCTGGGACGGCTTTCCAAGCTCTAATAGCACATTGATTAATTTGCTCATATACCTGCTGGGGAAATCCGAGCTGGGCATTAGCAAACCGGCCTTGTCCTAACAGCATGTCTAAATCCCATGCCGCATTACCTGCAGCACGATTATTGGCAGCCTCCTAGGCAGCAAATTCTATATTAAATGCTCTCCACTCTAAGTATTTGCCTGGACTAGTACAAGCCTTTACCAATGAAGCCCAATCATTTGGGGTCATGGCATGCCGAGACAAGGATTCCACCAGGGCTACTGTAAAAGAGGCATTTAAGCCATAGGTCTTGACTGACTCTGCTAGAGTCTTGACTGTTTTAAGGTCTAGGGGTTCATGGTATCTGTTTCCGGCAGCGTCCGTGAACACTGGAAAGGCCACACCCTCAGCGCGAAACTCACGCCAGGTCCCAGCGCAAAAACTGCGGCCTCCTCCAGAGGCCCCTCCACCATAAGGAGGAGGGGAGACAGGCGGGGCACTAGGCTCTGCCCTTCCGGGTCCGGGTCCCTTCTCTGGGGGCCGTAAAGAACCCTCGGCCGGCCATTTCCAGTTCCTCCTTGTAAATGACTTCCCCTTTTTATCTCTTGTAGGAGTCAAGTCGCATTTAGACATAGCCTCACACAAGGAATCCTCATCTTCATCACTAGAGTTACTCAATATTTGTTGGGGCCAATCCTCCCGTTTACTCCCCTGTCCCTTCTCACTGCCATATTGGGAACACTCCTCTTGAACACTCTGGAGTGCCTGTTGACCGGCCTCAATGAGCTCTTTGCATGAGGAGTCGCGTAAACAATTGCGAACCAAAGACCACAAAGGGCGAATCCCAGGGCTTAAATCTCCTTGTTCATAAGCAAAGTCTAAATCCTTACCCAATTTGTCCCAAGAAGGGAGGGTCAAATGTCCTGAGACAAGAAACCAAGGGGCATATGTTTCTATTGCTTCTTTAAATTCATCAATTGTTCTCCCTTTTACCCGCAGTCCTTTCTCAGTTAGGAGCTCCTGCAGGGCAAGAAAAACTGACTGGTGAGACGAGGCAGCACCCATTACAGAGCTTAGGCAGATATACTTCCTCAAACGTGGCCTGCGCTTAAGTTGCGCCGGGCCAGTAAAAACGAAACCTGCGTCGAGCGCAGTGTACGAAACCTGCGTCGAGCGCAGTATCTTCACAGCAATTCCCCGCACACCCGCGGCCCCTCTCTTACCAGAGGTTTAGTGGATCCACTCCCGCTCTATCGGCGGCCTCCCTCACTGGGGAGAATCAGCTCAGAGTAAAAACGAAACCTACCTTGGTGCTGATAACGCCAAGGTCGCGAGTTCGTTCCCCGTATGGGCCACCACTTGTTGTGCGCCCTTGCCAGCAAGGAACACACGAAAGTGGAACTTGTTATTAAGAATTTATTAACGCTGTACAGGGACTGAAGTCGCACCCAAGCCGGTTCTCAAGCTAAGCTAGCTTCTTCCAGCTTCTTCTTCTTCCTTCTCCCCCGGGCACTCTCCTATATAGGAATCCATCTCCAATCACCCTCTGCCACGAATAGCACACCCATTGGGCGCTGCCGCAGGGATCCGCCCACTGCCCAAAACCTTCCCTAATAAGGGGACATAGAAATGCGGAACATAGGCTGATCAGCTGATAGGAAGCAGGCTATCCGCGCCATGTTGGTGGCGCAGTAAGAAAAAGGCTCCCAACAAGTATTCATGGTGCTTCTGACCATGGACCCCTAGTTTATAACCACTGCTATAAGGGCCATTTTTCACATTAAAGGGAATATATTTAAAGAAAAATAAAATATTAATAAAAATAGCAACTTGAATCCTGAGTTTCCTTTAGTAAATTTCTTAAGCACTCAGGATCCTAATTATAACTGAAGAACCTATAAAGCTAAACTACAGGATATCTATAGGGCTTTCCTTAGTATAAAGAAACAAGAATAGCTTCCTCAAGTAAGTGAAAAAATAGTTGAGTTCTGATAAATGATAAAAATAATTAAATGAATGAATTTGAGAGTAGGCAAGGAGATAAGAGAACTTTTCTAAGAGAGGGACCGTTGGAGGAATTAAAGAAAGGTTCTGCTGAGTTAAACATGGCTTGT
The DNA here is from genome assembly GCA_028451465.1 of Erethizon dorsatum. Classification (NCBI taxonomy): domain Eukaryota; kingdom Metazoa; phylum Chordata; class Mammalia; order Rodentia; family Erethizontidae; genus Erethizon; species Erethizon dorsatum. Next base: position 18,097,688 of record CM051824.1, read on the forward strand.
GATAATGAAGCAAAATAGTTAAATCACAAAATACAACTTATATTCTTAGCATTTGCCTTTCTGACTGTGTTACATAAATGAGTAGTGTGGAGGGATTCATAAGATTTTACAGCGTTAATTGGGGATTTAACTCTGCAAATATATCTTAAAGATAATATCCTAGTGCCCAGCAAAAAGTACTCTTCTCATGTAAGAGATTGCTTACAGGACTCAGAGCAGGGATCTGGAATATTATAGTTCTAGCCAGTCCGATGCTACATTTGCCTTAGTTCTAAAGCAGGTTAAGGCTGGGGATATAGCTCAGTGGCACAAGCGCCTGCCTGGCAAGCACAAGGTCCTGAGTTCGATTCTTGGTACAAAAAAAAAAAAAAACCCAAAAAACAAAAAGAAAGAATCTTAAAAGGCATTTATTTCCACAAAATACTCACTCTGCCTTTCATCTGCCATTAAAGTTCTCACCAGAAGCTGGTTATTCATAGACACTTGTGTGTATCATCAAAGTCCTGAGCTAAAGAGATTTAATAAGAATTCCCTGATAGAGATCACGCAGTTACTGGTCTCTGGTCAGAATCTTAACTACTTAATTTCCAGTTCCTTCAACAGCAAAATAAGTAAGTACTCATACAGTCAATTGAGAATATTATATGTGAAATATAATGTTTGTATTCCCTACTAGACTATGCTATCTACAAATCTTAATTTTCCTTGTCTTTGAATAAATTGATGTCAAGTAAATATTTAAAAAGCTTGGCAATTTTCTTTAAAAACTCCAGAAGTGATTTGATGACTTGAGCTTTAGGCATATTATCCATTTATATATATATATCTTTATTGAGTCCCTTTACTATTATATAAGAAGAAAAATTATCTAAGCTATGGTCTCTAACTTCACAGTTTTTAAGGTAACTTCAATAAATAATAAAATTCATAGTGTTTTAATCTAGAGTGTCTCGAGTGTAGCTAAAAAAAAGAATATAGAAGTTCCAGATTTCTGAAAGTATGAATTCACGTTACAGTACAAGAGATGTGATCTGCTGAAAGAAAATGATAAAAATTGTATCATGGATATGATCTTTCAAATGTTATTATTCTTAATGTGTATCTATAATTACATATGTAATTACAATGAAAGAGAATACCAAAATTTGAGGACATGATGCATGTAAAAGTAATTGCCTCCTCCTTTAACACTTGATTATGGATTGTGAAATTATTTTATCTTCATAGGCACTATAACCGATTCTTCTGTGTGGTATTCCGCAATGCACATATATCCAGACAATGTTAAATAATGAACCAAATCGCCCCTTCCTTTTTTTTCACTTTTTGCCTAGATGGAACAATACCACATTGTTGTTGAAAAAGCAGGCGTCTCATGTAAAGAGAACCCCCTGTGGGGGTGAATTGTAATATCCTGAAATGTGCTGAAAAGTACAGATTGATCACAACCTCTATTTACCTCTTGGATTAATAAGTAAGTGATAAATTGCTCTCCTTTGACTTCCACAAGGCTGCAGTGTTGCCTGCTACTTCTTTTTACCCAGGAGGGCAATGCTGAGCCTGAAATTATTTGTAATTTTCAAAAAGTTAGGCACTGTATTTTAGGAGAAAAAGCAGACTTCTCCAAAACTTTATAATATGTGTACATCATAATTTGCACCAGACATTTTTTGTGATTTTTCACTTTCTCAAAATTCTGTCCTGAGAAGTAGAGAACTAAACTATAGATTTCAACTTACAACTTTGATGCTGAATAATACTTAGATGATGACCTATTCCTTGCTGAATAAAGTCTAAATATAAGTTCTCTGTCCTATCCATTTCTCTTTCATACTTTCAAAAACTATATCTGACAATATCACTTCTATTCCCCTATTCCATGCTTAAAATGTTCTTTGAATAAATGAATGGATTAAACAACAGAGAATAAAATCTAAGGCTTTGGCATGGTGAATACTTAAAAATGATTAACATACGTTAGATTAGTAAGTTCTCTGGGTACTTTTTCTCTTCTAGTTTTGAATGCAGATCTCGCAAAATTTCTTGGAAGTGAAAAGATGTATGTAGAGTGGACCTATGGTAAACATTTAATGAAATTCGCCTTAGCAGATATGCCAAACATACTTATTTATTTTGCAAATTATATCACATGAGTCAAAGCTTGCAAATTTGATGATCACTTTTGCAAGTGCTAGAGGTAGAATTAATTCTTTTTAGAAAGAAAAGCCACGAATATCATGATATCCTGTCTAGTGAACTAGACCATAGCTATACACCTCATTAAATACAGGGCGAATGACCAAATACTTCACTGGTGAACTAGTAAGTATTTGTCTTTTTCTCTTTTTTTTTTCTGAATGCAAGTTGGTAACTTTTTATCATATTCATATTTTTATTGTTTTTAAAAGCTTACTTTTCAAAGCGCTCTATATATTGGGTGTTAAGTGCACAATAAATTAAGAAACCATTATCTTTAAATCAGAGCAATTATAGAATGTTGAAAATAAATGATTTATATTCAAAAATTTATACCAAAATTTATAGAGTAGTCAGAGCACATGGGTGAACTGAGGAGAAAAGACCGAGGCTTCAGAACCAGATTTCCCAGGTTCCCTGGTAGCTCAGCTGTGCTGCAAAAGTTTGTCAAACACCATTCATCCCAGTCAGACACAGTGCACACTGGTTGCCTTTTTTTATCAGATAACAATCATAATAATACTTTCCTTATGGTGTCTGTCATTTAGGGACTCAGACAAAATATGTAACATCCTTAAAAGATACCTAGGGCATAAAGGCTCAATATATTAGGGGCCAAATATGTTTTATTTCCTTTTAGGTGCAAAGAAGCTCAAATTTGTGCTATGAATGATAATAAATATTAGTAATTGGAAACATAATTTACAATTTTAAAAAAGACATTCATATTGTGCTACTAGAATGCTGTCTTTTTGTTTCTAGCATACTGAGGTATGATGAAGAAATAAATAAATTATAAATTTAAACTATAAAATGCAATACTTTGATATTATATGTATATTTGCATTTTGAAATAAACAGTCAAGCTAATTAACATGTCCATAACATCACATGGTTAGCAATTGTGTGTGCATATAAGAAAGAGAAGGAAAGCAGGGAGAGAGAGAAGGTGGGAGGGAAAGAAAAAGAACAAACCTATGTGGTGTGTAGGGAGAAAACTTAAGAACTACTCTTTCAGCTGGTATGGATGTCTTGATTCAAACCCAGATTCAACTACTAATTACTTATTATAAGTTGGTCCATGGACTGTGACCTATTACTTGTAATGCTTGACTTTCTGTGCAAAATAGAAGAGTGAATGATATGTGTGATAAATAAAATGGGTGATTACCCATCTGACGGATTTAGCCAGTCTGTTCAGTTCTGCAGTCACTTTGACTGACATTGAGTGTGAATATAGGAGCCACAATTTGATGGTTCGGATCCAATGCATAGTCTTGTTGACATCTCCCAAGTTAACAGGGCAGGATTAATTTCAAAGAGATACAGAGATAAGACATTGCTCTGTCTAGAAGTGTGGAGATTTGCCAAAATTTATAAATTTCTTAAATACCAAAATATTCTTCTCCCACATGCTTACTGCTGTTTAATTCTTATCAAATCCTTCCTTCCATAATGTGATATGATGCTAAAAGTATCAGTTCTTCTAGAAGAGTGAATGAATTATAACCTACATCACATCTTAAGTTTTAAATATCCCCCATCATATCTTTTTCTGAAAGTAGACTCGAGTGTAAGGAAAAAAGGGACACAGGGATGTCTTGCCTGTCATCAGAGAGATGGAGACCATTCTGTCATAAATCTTCCAAAATTTCACCTGCGCAAAAGGAACAGTGAATGGAAGCCAAGCTGTGGGCTACAAAATGAGAGCATGGAAAGCAGTAGCTGAGATGGGTGAACAGCAGACCAAGAGAGTCATTTAAAAACAGAGCTAGAAAGCTCCAAAAGGATATAACTAGGTGACGAGTTATATTACGGTAAGCTATATTAACCATTATTTAGAAGAGCTTGGTTAAAAGAAGTAATGTACTCAAATCAGGTTTCTTAAAGATGGGAAACAAATTTGATTAAATCATGTCACCTAGATTCCAGCATTATACGCAAATTCAGAGAGACCACTTAGTTTTTGTAAATCACAACCTTGTTGGAGTACATTAGTCAAGTTCACCTGGTTTAAGTAAGGTGGTCTAGTAATTGGCTAAAAGCAGTTCTTCCCAAAATATATGACAGAAAATTTTGGGGGGGAAGATGGCAAAAAAGTGGTTCTTAATTGTAACTGCACATTATGACCCTTGCAGCATTAAAAAAAAATCCAATACCCAGATTATACTCTAGATCCCGTAAATTACACTCTTGAGGCAGAGAATGTATATGAGCACTTTTAAATCTCTGTTGGTGATGCCAATATATATCCAGTATTTTAAAAAAGAACCCCTAAAAATTCTGATTCAGGAAAGCTGTGGGAGTTCAAGGAAGTTGTATTTAGTAGATTTTACATTGTTTCTCATGTGGCTGAGTGCAATTATCCACCTTTAGAAATTTGGTTTGATAAACACAGTATGATTTTAAATGAGATTCTTAGAAAACAAATATCCTAATCAGATGATTTAAGCCTGTAAGTCCCAAATGTCCTGCTTCAAGGCTTTAAGAGGCATGACCATCAAAATCAAGAACAAAGACATCGCGTATTTTGTACTCTCCTGCTCAGATCCCATGTATTCTACTTCTGTGCTCCCTCTGTTTAGAAAGCTTCTTAATTAGCATGGTACATTTCTTAAAATTGTTGTGATACCTAAAAAACCCACATTCATATAGACTTATTTATGAAAGCCCATAGCATTCAGTTTTCAATACTTTATTTATTTATTTTGTGTGTGTGTGTCTGTGGGTACTGGGAGTCGAACTCGGGACCTCAAGCTTGCCAGGCAGGCGCTTATGCCGCTGAGCTATCTCACCCGCCCTCAATAGCTTTAAATAATACCCTTTTGTTGTTTTTGTTCCGGGTTCTCACACAAGATACCACATTTCATTGTCATATCACCTTGGGCTCCTCTTAGCTGTGACAGCCTTCCAAATCTCCCTCATTTTTGATGAGTTCTGAAGAGTTCGGCTAGAGAAATTTGTTGAAATTCCCCTCTGCTGGAATGTGATGTTTTTCTTATGACCAGACAGGAGATACAGCACTTGGGAGGAAGACCAGAGATGAAGAGGTATTTGTATCCCGTTACTATCTGTATGATTTATCATGATGAAGGTTGATCTTGGTCAACTGGCCGAAGTAATGCAGTGGGGTTTCTCTTTCTTCAGTCCCTATTGCATTTGCTACGGGAAATTGCTGTGCACCACCCAATCTAAGGAGTTGGAAAGTATGCTGTCCCTCTCTGAGAGTAGATTACGGACAAAAGTTATTTCTGTAGAGATTTTTCTCTTCTCCCTCACTATTTATATCAATGTGGAGATACATTTTTACTTTGGGGTATAATCCAGTGCTTCATCACATCAGTTATTTTAACTTTGGCCATTGGTTGGCTCCTGTGTCTATCCAATTGACTTACCACGCCCCCATGTGGTTTCTTTTAGTTTTGCTTTGAGTACTTAATTTCTGCCATTACAAAGTGGCCAGACTCATCTTGGCTATTTCCAGCCTCACTTCTTGAAATAACCATTTCTCTAAGGAGCCATAGTTTTTATTGGAGAATGGTAATTAGAAAAACAAATCTGGGTGATAGGTGTGTTCAAGGGATGTTGTGGCCTTGTCAAGTGACATTGCATGTAAAGGTATGATGAATGCATATTTATCCTTCTATGTAAAAATATCTGTAAGTATTTCCATACAGGACTATATATCTTTAATAAATTAAACCTGTTTTACTGATTGATTTTTTTAAATTCTATGACCACATGGAACATTCTAGCCTCATCATGCTTCTATGTAAACACTCACTTTTTCTGCAGAGGGGACCAGGAATCAAACTCAGGACCTCGCGCTTCCCAGGCAGGCACCGTGCCACTCAGTAATATCCCTGGCCCTGTAAACACTCACTTGAACAGAGAAAAAACTGTTCACACCATCTGCCATCTATTTACTTAATTGTTCAATTATACTATGCATGTATATTGGTTTCAGAATTGTTTGCTAGTACTCTGATGGAAAATAATTTGTCAACTAAAGGACATTGTTTACATATGGTTTCATCTGCCTTTAACCTTTCAGACTTCACTCATTACCAAAGTCACTTGGTTCAGTACCTTATTCCTATTACCTTGCAGTGAAGCTGTTCCATACATTTGTTATATATTTATATTCTTAATCACATTCTGCATTAAAGTATATCCTCCAACCTCCTAAATTATGTTTTTAAAACTTGAACATAATGTGGTTTACTTTGTGCGGTAAAGCTCTAACATGTTTTGACATTTAATGTCTCGTGTTCACCATCAGAATATTGTATGGTATAGTTTTGTCACCAAAGGTTCCTGTGCTTTAATATTTGACGTCTAACCCCACTGCTGTTGAAGGTCAGTAACCGCTGATAGGTTTACCTCTGCGTACCTTTGCTTTTTCCAGAATGTCACATAATAGGAATCTTAAGTTATAGTTTAAAACTAGTTTGTCTTCCCTATCAATATTAAAGTAATTCTTGCAATTTTTGTGGGTTGCTAGCTTGTTTCTTCTTATTGCAGAATAATAGTTCATTGAATGAATGTGCCATAGTTTTGTATTTTATTCAACTGTAAATTCATATCTTGGTTCCCCTCTAATATATTTCAGCTATTAAAAAGCTGCCATAAACCACATGCAATTTGTTTTGCAGACACTAAGCTTTGAAATCAGTTGAGTAAATTCTAGTAGTATTAGTGTGAGATCACATAGTAAGACAGGGTATACTTTGGGGCTAAAATCCCACTAAATCATTTCCTCCAATGGATATATCATACAGTAGTTCTACCAACAGGAAATGAGAGGTCAATAAAATTCTACATCTTTGCCAGCAGTTGCTATTGTCAGTTTTTACATTTGATGTTAAAATATCTAATGCTAAATGTATTAAACATATTTTTATAAGTTTCTTTTCCACCTGTATATGTTCCTTAGTTATGTACTTATTCAGACCTTTTATCTGTTTTCTAAAACTTTGATTTTTACAATTGCTGAAGTTTAAGCACTCTTTGGGTATTTGGAAACAAAACCTTAAAGGATCTGTGTTTTGCAAACAGTTGCCTGATGTCTATGGCTTTTATTGTCATTTTATTAATGTCATTTGCACAGAGGAAGTATTTAATTTTAATCAAGTTCAACTGATTTTTTCTTCTGTGGTTCATTCCTTTGGCAATGTATTTTAAAACTAATCTCCTAAGTCAGGATGTTGTAGATCTTTCTCCTGTATTTTTAGTTTTTATAGTTAGATGTTTTATATTTTTGGTTTCTGATATATTGTGGTCTGATTTTTGAGAAATACGCTCTCTATTCTGTTCCATTTATCCATGATCCTACTCTTTCACCAGTTCTGTGTTTATTACGGGAGCAGGATGAAAATCCTGAAGTCAGATAATGTCAGTCTTTGAACTCTGTGTTTTTTCTTTGGTATTAGATTGATTATTCTGGATCTTTTGCCTCATAATATAAAGTTGAAAGTAAGTTTGGAAGTATCCATACAATACCTTGCTGGGATTTTGGTTGAGGTTGAGCTCTATGTATAGACAAGGTTGGGAAAAACTGGCATCTTAAAATTTTGAGCCTTTGTGTTCTTGAACATGCAAAATCTCTCCATTTACTAGATCATATTTAACTTCAGAAGTGTTATGCAATTTTTTGGATGTACATCCTGTGCATAGTTCATTAACTTTACATCTAGATATTTATTTGAATTATTTAGATTATGCTATATTTATTTTTTAACTTTTAATTATTTATTACTAGTATATAGGAAAACATTTGATTTTTGTATGTTAATAGTTGGTCCTAACAATTTTCTATAGCTACTTATTATTTCATAAATTTTTATTTACCTTGCACTTTACAGAGAAATGTTTCTTCTGTAAACAAAGACAATATTGTTTCATCCTTCCCAATCCATGTATCTTATTTTTTGATTTTTCTTTTCTTAGTGCTCTGGTCTGGATTTCCTGCAAGAGGTTGAAAAGGAATGGTAAGAGAATGTATCATTCCCTTCTTCCCAATCTCAGGAAGAAATTTTCCAGCTTCTTGTTATTAACTATGATGTTAAGTACAGGTTTTATTGATATGGTTTATTAAGTTGAGGAGGTTTTCCTTTTTTCCTGTTTGATGATTGTTTTCATCATAAATGGTGCTAGATTTTTTCATACTGTTTTCAATATCAATTAGTATAAAAATGATTTTTTTATGCTATGACCTGCTAATGTAGTACATTTATTTAAAAAAAAAAAAAAACAAACTTGAACAAGCCTTACATACATGGAATATATCCCACTTTGTTTGTTTGTTGTAAACATTTTGTACCTTGTTGCATTTAAGTTGCTAATATTTTGTTGGAAGTTTTATAACTGTGCTCATTAGAGATCCTGGTCTTTGGTTTTCCTTTCTTGTGATGTGTTTATCTGGCTTGATCGTTAGAATAATTGTGACCTCATATAATAAATTATGAAGTATTCCCTTGTGTCTTCTCAAGGTAACTAAAGAAAATTTTAAATTTTCCATTAAATATTCAGCTTAATTCAGAAGTAAAACCATTTTGATATGATTTAGAAGATTATTGACTATCAATTCAATTTCTTCTATAGATATAATGTAATTTGAATTTTCTGTTTCTTATTGTATGAGTTTAGCAGTTTGTGTTTATTTCCTCTAAGTTAAATTTGTAGTCATAAAATTTTTCATCGTATTATTTATTATCTACACAGGAAGTCAAGGTGACCTTCCCTTCATTTATTTTACTAACTTGTGCCTTCTCTATTTTTTAATAACCTGTGTAAAAAATTATTAATTGTTGATTTATTACAGTAAAGCTGACTACCACATTGTTTAATATGAGGATGCAAGTATTTTCATCAAAAAAGAGTTAAGGGAATTATTTTACACATGACATTCAAATTGATTTACCACCTTTACCTAGAGTGTAAACGATTATTTCTCTTTTCTGGAAATAAATGCTCAGTAGTGCAGTAGGCGAATACATATCAATAATCTTTATCAGTCTGTCACCAGCACTGTCAAACTGAGATTATTACACCTCCTCTTTCTCCATCCTCTAATAATCTGATTTCATTTTCTTTTCTTTGTAAATGTTTAGCCTTCTTTGGGATATTTGAATTTCTACACCTCTTTTTTCAAGAGTGTAAAGAATGACATGTGGTCCTAATAAAGGAACTTCAGGCAGCAGTAATAAAGGCCCTTGCCATATCATTAACATCTTTGATCTCACTAAGGTAAAAATGAAGTTGAGAGAGTGTTTTGCTGGGAAAAATTATTGTAATAATTATCTGGTATGTGACATATTTTCGAAAGTTATAGACGTAAAATCCTTATCTGCAAACAAACAAAAACACACAAAACTCTTTTTAGAGCCAACTATGTGAAACAAATAAAAGTGGAAATTCTAGTCCGACAGTTCATGCAAACCATGCCTTCTATCCCAAATACATATTGGATTTCAATTATCCTTATTGGCTACCAAATTCCAGATAGGCCTACTGCAAAAAACATTACATAACCATCCCTCAGTATCCATAGGAAATGGTTCCAAGATCCTCACTCTACCCCACTCCTATGATACCAAACCCATGAATGCTCAACCCCCTTGAGCAAAATGGTATATTTACGTATAGCCTATGTACCTCCTCCAATCTACTTTAAATCATTTCAGAATTACTTATATACCTAATGAAATGCAAATATTATGTAAAGAGTTGTTACACTGTATTGTGTAAAGAATAAAGATAAGAAAAATTTCTGTATATGTTTATCACAGATGCAATATAGTTTGTTTTTAATTATTGTTAATCTACAGTTCACTGAATATGAAGGTAGGATCCCTTAGATATGGAGGGCCAAATGTTTACTGTAATGTCTCAAATTATTCTTAATATCATCTCTCTACTTTGTGATGCCTAATGCTGGCACACAGCTGTCTAATGCTACCTTGCAGGACAATAACCACACGTTTAACATTGCTTTTATAGTAGTTTTGCTTCCTGTATTTCACTGTCTGGATTGCTAAAAGGGATGAACACGGTACTCGCCACACTTTATCAGATTGATCAAAAGGCTAAAGGGACACTGAGTGAAGGGGACCTAAGACTGATCAGGTTCAAGTAAAACAAACAAACAAAAAATGAAGTATATTGCGTAGCAACTGAGACTCCATCTAAAAAGTGCACTTCTGCACTACAGAATATAATTTGACTAACTCTAAGCAAACATGGAACTAGATATCTAGAATGTAGAGAATGGCAATAGACACTAAAATCTAGTAGGAAGAAATTGTGCCACTAGAAAACTGAAAGCACAATTATTACATTACCATAAAAATAATTTACATGTACCAACTCCCTATAATGAATGGAATCACTTATGTATTTACAAACATGTACTAATAAATTTTTTTTTTTATATGCGGGTACCGCAAGTCAAACTCAGGACCTCGTGCTTGCCAGACAGGCGCTTATGCTGCTGAGCTATATCACCGGCCCAATAAAAATTTTTAAAAAGCTTGTTTTTAAAAGGCCAAAAATATAATGGGCATAGGATAGAGAACACTGTTAACAAATATTTGCTCTTGCCATAAGTCTTCTCCTAAGAATGAAAACACTTTTAAAGTATAGAGTGCTTTATATTTTACTAAACATACGTAATTTGTAGAAAACCTTATAAGAATATAATTTAAATCTTGTTACTATATTTTGAATGGTGAAATAAAGATCTGACAAACTAGGTTGTGCCCAAGCCACAGATCTGGTAACCTGTGGTAATGTGAATTCCTGTTAACATCTAATATGATAATTGGCATCTTGTGTTTAAAAGGGTCAAGGAGCTCTGAGAAATTCTGAACACAGAGAAATGTCAATAGTTAGGACTTTGCTCTTATTCTCTTCACAGTTAACTGGCAGTGAGCATCATATTGGGTTTCCCAAATCCACTGAAGTGTTTCCCCAGGAGTTTTCTCTTCTCTTACAGGTAACCAGATGATGCCGTCTATATCCAATACACCCATTTTCACACTGTATTAGGAATGTATTACAGCAAGCCAAATAGCTTCTCAACCAAAATAAAGGAATCTAGGGAAGATTTAATAGCCTTGCCTTGTTTTTTGTCTCACATAATGCTTTATGATAATATGCCAGTATTTCCTCAGGCTCTTGCTGAGTTTATACTGTATTTCTTTTTGCTTATTTTCTAACCCAGAAAACAATAACAAAGTTGTTTCATTTCTGCCAAGCAGAAACTACTGGCTCACTAGGTATAGCAGTGAATCAAATTTTCTCTTAAATTGTGGGGTTTTTAATGTGGGATACCAAATACCAGAGAAAAGAATTGAATGTGCTAAAATCCCACTGATCTAAATGCAATGTTATGTGCAGTAGTGTGTATCCTGTGGAAGAAATCTCATCTTCATTCCAGAGAAAAAAAATAACATAATTTCAGCTATTGATCAAACCTATTGCAAAGTTTTTCGTTTACTTACATCAATGTCCTAACAAATGGCATCGATTTAATGTGATTCATTCTTTTAAGGGGAATGGGGACAGGAAGAAGAAATCTGTGGCAGAAATGACTTGGCTGCTTTCATGTATGATATGAATATCTTTGTGATCTGTTCTTTCCACTTCTTCCCATTTTGTCTGTTTGATTTTGATGTCAATGGATAGTTTCAGTTGATGTAAATACAGATAGATCTCTGTGAATGGCACATATCAGGGGATATTGATGACCCAATTTTCACACTCCCTTCCTTCCTTTCTCTCAGAGGGCTGCACACATCCTCTAGCATCTCACTCACATTCTAGTGTCCAGTAGTTTCATTTGTCTTCAGACCCTCATCTAGGGGAAACCTCAAGTAATTACCCTCCTACACCACCATTGTGACAAATACTGAGGTTTTATAGCAGCAGAAAGCAAATATCCTGTGGGGTTAACCTTGTCCATTGTATGTTTATATACAGTTCATGAGCTAAGAATTGATTTTATAGATGAAAATCTGCAATCAATCTGATAATAAGGGTTATTAAATTTTACACTAACTTAGGTGAAATTTTATCCAGCTCAAAAAAATTTCATTCTCATTTGTACACATGTATTATGCTCCATGAATTCCTTTCAACTATTTTTACACTTGGAATTTATTAATACAAATTTATGGGAGATGTGTTTTAACTATTGCTGTAAACATTTACATTAGAGTGACAATTTTTTTCTTGACCCACATGTCCTAAAGTATCACCTGGTCCATTAAAAGTTAGTTGAACCCTATTCTAAAGGTTAAACAGAAATATCTGCTTATTTACTGTATCACCCCTTTAGTCCTTACTTTTCATGGAATGTCATACATAGGCTGCAGGTAAAGAGAGTGCTCTATGTATCATAGTCAGAGACTGAAAACTTCGTTTAAAGTTGAAGAAACTCTCACCTATTCTCAATCTGGGCTAATTTCAGTTTGATACCTGATATTTAGGGAAATACTATGATTGGACTGTGCATTGATTTGAATTTTACTTTATTTCCCTGTCTATGGGATTCTTTCATCCTGTCCCACTCCCAAATTGGTTTGGCTTCTGTAGATTTAAGAATGGTAGGGTACAGAGGTAAGAAAATGTCTTGCGAAACTGCCAATCCTTAAGCTGACTTTCCTATAATTTTGGCCCTTGCTTAATGTTGGATCTCTCTCTCTCTCTCTCTCTCTCTCTCTCTCTCTCTCTCTCTCTCTCTCTCTCCTGGTGCCTTTGAAGATTTTTGAGAAATCTATTCCTGAATGCCTCACATTGGAGCCACCTAAACAGAGACACAGGCTCCTCAGCCTCTGCATAATTCTTTTCTCATTGTAATGATTAATCTTGCTTTTTCACCTCAGTTGGCTTAAAAAATGCCTAAAAGGAGACTTTTGAGTGTGTCTGAGTGGGTCACAGGGTTGTGACCTTGGGAATGATACCTGCTCCCTGGTTCTTTCATCTCTGTTTCATCTCCTACCCATGGCTTCCTGGTTGCCATGAGTCAAGCAGCTTTCCTCTGCCATGTCCTTTCACCACGATGTTTCTTTCTTGGTGTTACTTCAGTAAGCCTTTCAGTTGTAGATCACTCTTCCCTTTTTTTTTTTTTTTTAATGTTCAGAATAGATAGCAGTCCACTCCAGGAAAACACATTACACTGTCCTAAAATACCTTCACTAAAATTGATATAAGGGAGATCAAAGCACCAACATTAGCCTAGGAAGTGAGACTGTGCCAAGCAAAATTCTCTCCCTCAGCTACTTCAGTTTAATTATCTCATGCTTTGAATGTAGGGATTAGTTAATTGTTACTGAATTTATTTCAGGCTGTTTTCCTGGATTACAGGATTACAGGATTACTCAGATGACTATGACCTTATAAATGTGTCAGTATTCATTCTGTTTTGGCATTTGTATAAGTCAGCTGAAACTGACACCAAAAAAATTCATTTTTAATATTCAGTTCTATAAGAAGTTAACTGCTGAATACCATGGTTTATGTTGTAAAAAGAATTCTGGCAAAAAGCAAAGTAGACTCTTGATTGAAAAACTTGAAGTTTTAGTTCATAACATAAAATGGTGAGTATGATGTTTCTTATGTTATTCCTTCTGCTCACCTACATCAAATATATTGAAAAAGTAATTTCTGCTTTGCTTATTCCTGATATGGTTAGTCCCATTTGTAAATAAATTGTTAAGAAAGATAAAAATCTGATAATAAGAATCTAAATGCAATCTATACTTGAGGTGTGTTACTCATAAGTTTGCTAGATAAAATAAAGGATACCAAGATGCATTAGAATTTCACATAAACAAAATTGAATCTGGGGATATTATGTTTCATGCAAAACTTAGAATATACTTGTGCAAAAAAATGTTGTTTATCTAAAATTCAACTTTAGCTAGGGATTCTATACTTTCAGTCCAAATCTGACAATGTTATTTATACACTAATATATCAAATTATTCCCTTTCCCTTTTGAGATTCAGAGAAGAAACTAAAAGCTGTATTCTGTTTAGCTAAACCTGGTGTTATGGCTTGTGTCTAGATGTCTCCCCAAAGCCTCATGTGGTCATAGGTGGGGCTTTTTCAGAGGTGACTGAATCTACAGATTGTGACTGATTCACGATGTAATGGTAGGATTAAGGGTGCTAGGATTAAGGGTGGGTGATTACTGAATCAGTCCACTGATTTGTTTAGCACCACCCTAATTCCCAGTACCTTAGATAGAATATAATGGGGGCAGAATTTGGTACCAGAGCAGTGAGATCATTGCTGTGACTGTATCTGACCATGTGGTTTAGGAGCCTTTGGAGCTGGCTTGTGGGAAGGGAAGAGTTAAGAAAGATTTGAAGATGCCACCTGAAAAAGTAGAGCTAGAATGCTTTAGGCCGTGCTTGGTGAGAGATTCTGGTCAAAGCTCAGAAGACCAGAAGACAGCTAGAAATTCTTCTGGTGAAGACCAAGCTCGGGAGGTTTCTGCTGGGAGGAAGGACTGCATTGGCTGTTGGACTCCAGAGAATGTGAGTTATACTTTGGCAGAAAGTTTGTCTCCATTTTGTTTGTGTTCAGAGACTTTGCCTGAGACTAAGATAAAGGGCAGCAGAATAATTAATTTTGCAGAAGAAATTACAAGGCAGTCTAATGTTGAGGTGGTGACATGGCTACCATTGGGAGCTTTTATCCAGATTTATGTTGAGAATCAAGAGCAAAGTGCCCAGTAGAATGATTCAAAACGTTGAGAGTTTGGCCAGAAAGGAAGCTCCAGAAAAATTGTGGCCTGCAAGGTTGGAACAGAGGAGAAATTGGTTGCTGAAAAGACTGGCAAGGAAAAGCCAAGTATTTCAGAAGATAACAGAAAAGATGGGCTGAGGACAACACAAGAACCAGCAGCACTCCAGCCTTTGCAGTCTCAGAGTTGCAAAGTTGAAAGACTGCTTTGAGAAGAGAGCCCCAAAGCAACATGTTCCAGAATGGCAGCCGGGCTAGAGAATTTGTTCCTCAGGATTGAGTTCAGAGTGTTCAGCAATCCAGGCACTTGACCCCTACAGCCAAAAGAAAAGGAAGCCTGGCTACCACTCCAGCTAGCAGCAGACCTTGGCATCATCCACATGGCGCTGGTTTTAGGAGCACACAGAATGCAAGAGTTGGAAGTAGGGACATAATACAGCTTAATTCTTTTTTCATCCCCTTCTCCTCCCTTCCTTCTCAACACCCTCTATCTCTTGGTCTTCTTCCCTTTTGCAAAAGTTCTATCTCCTTATTTCCTATTATCTTTTATTTTACTCTTTATATTTTAGGTTTCTCATATGAGAGAAACCATGTGATATTTAAGTTTGTGTGTCTGATTTATTTTACTTATTCTCACAGTAAAATTTTTCAAAATGGTATGCATACCTGATGGTGAATAATTATTCAACTATTCTAATGGTACTTTTGGCATGTTGTTATTCATTTAATTTCTTAATCATCTGCTTGCTTTGGTCAACTTAAACATAGTTGGTATATGAATAACTCCAGAATTGGTAGACAGATTAAAAATTTAAAAAAAAAACCCTGATATAATGAACCACTGAAAGAAAATTTTTCATTCAAAGCTATTTGGGGAGGTGATTCACTAGAACCTTCCCATTCTTTTCCTTTTATTTTTTTCCTCCTCATATTTCTATATTGCAAAGCATGTTTTTTAATGGAAAAAAATTTATTCTATATCCTATAGTGTTGCTAGATATTTTCCTTCTATAAAGTTAGTGTTCAGGACCATTTACATGTTAAATATATATTACCATCTTTTTTCAGTAGTTTCATCATCTAGTATTTTCTACCATAGAATAAAAGCTTTTCTGGCTCGACTTTGGTGTGTGTATTGGAGGCAAGGGTGGGATCACTGGGAACCAACAGTGAAGTATTTCCTTGATGTGCTCAGTGCTTCTTTTAAGTCAATTTCCTTTACTTTGGTGAAACCCATGCTGGTTTTTTTTTTTTTTTTTAATTTGCTACAACTGTCTCATCTCAGTATCCAGTGTCCAGTAAGTATTCAGCGTTTGAGGTTTAACTGTTCAAACTCAAAAGAGTGGTTTTTATAAGTTACTCTGAATCTAGAAGGATTAGTTTAATGTTTGATCTTTAGAAGTGGTCCTGTTTTAGAAGATCACAGAGAGAAATCCTAAAGGAAAAAGCGACCATGTTAGAATTTCAACTGCTAGTGCTCAGTAGCTGAAGACAATATACTTTAAGACCTATGACTGGCCTAACGTCTCAATGAGGAATTCCTTAAATAGCAAAAAAAAAAAAAAAAAAAAAAAAGTCTAGTTGTACTTTTCAATGCTGTGTTTTTAGTCATTTCTTTTTTTTTTTTTTTTTTTTTTTTTTTTTTTTTTTTTTGTGGGTACCGGGGGGACGACCTCAGGACCTCGCGCGCCAACAGGCACCCGTGCCACTGAGCGATATCACCGGCCCCTTTTTCGTATGTGGGTTCCGGGAGTCGAACTCCGGCCTTCGCGCTTGCAAAGCAGGCGCTTACGCCACTGAGCCATCTCACCGGCCCTTTAGTCATTTCTTTTAAATATTTTGTTGTACTTATAATTTTATGCATTTATGTTTATATCCTCTGCAAACATTAAGAGTCTCTTCTTATGTGATTCAAAATAGCCATTGCAATACACTAGGCAGGGATTAGATTGCTTCAGAGTTTTCCAGTGAGAACCCTGTGAATTTGGCCTGACTGACACGTCCTTCATTATTTGGGGCCACTTTTGCATTTTACGTCACACATAAGAAACTCTAAGCTCATTCTGTCTTCCTTTTTGCCAGTTTTGAAATAATGTATTTTGCCAAGGAAGTCTACTTTCTCTCAGAGAATTTTATTTACAAACTAAAAACTTTGAGCTACTTTTTTACACTGCTCTTCAAGTGTTGCTTCTCCTGTACTCCTTAGTAGAAAGAGTTAGGAAATGAACACTAGCACACACATGATATCTTTATTAGATATGAGCAAGAGTACAGTGAATGCTAACTAGTGCTGTCCAATACAAAGGTGACTTAGACTCATAAAACTATTATAGCCTATACACATCCACCTTATTCACCCGACCTGATACCAAGATCTTCTAGCTCTTCTCCAAAGTCAAAAAGACTAGGAAAGGTAAATGTTTGGAATTGATTCAGGACATTGAGGCGTAACTAAAGACACTCTTTTCACATTGTAGACTATATTGACTGATCTTTAACAGTGGATAAAACTATAGTAAAATAATTTTTATACAGCGTATTTTCCTGACTCAGTTAATATTTTGGTTAACAATTATATAGCTATGTTTATGGATAAGATTAATCAGATATTTTCCTTTCTTTCTTTCTTTTTTTTTTTTTTTGTGGGTACCAGGGGTCGACCTCAGGACCTCGCGTGCCAGCAGGCACCCGTGCCGCTGAGCGATATCACCGGCCCCTTTTTCGTATGTGGGTTCCAGGAGTCGAACTCGGGCCCTTGCGTTTGCCAGGCAGGCGCTTACGCCACTGAGCCATCTCACCGGCCCTCCTTTCTTTCTTATACTATCATTTTTTACAGAGTATTTTACAGGATATACTGGGTTCATAACATTTTTAAATTTTATTCTTTTGTAACTTCTGGAGAATTTATGACAGATATTGCATTAATTTTCTTTTTTGTGTGTGTGTGTGTGTACCGGGGGTCGACCTCAGGACCTCGTGCACCATCAGGCACCCGTGCCGCTGAGCGATATCACCGGCCCTTTTTTCGTATGTGGGATCCGGGAGTCGAACTCAGGCCCTCGCGCTTGCCAGGCAGGCGTGTACACCGCTGAGCCATCTCACCGGTCCCTGAATTAATTTTCATATGAATGTCAAATACAAGTCAGTATCTATGTGCTTGATATCTATGTATAAAGCTACCTGTATTTCTTTTCTGTTGTTGTTGTTGTTTTTGTTTTGGGTACCGGGAATTGAACGCAGGACGTTGCGCTTGCCAGGAAGGTGCTTGTGCCACTGAGCTATATCCCTGGCCCCAATATTTCCTAGTTTCTGTCTAAACAAAATTTTTCAAATTTTCTTTGCATGAATTTTTGAAGTTTTTTTTGTAGAAATGTATCCATCATATTTAAAATGTCAAAGAATTTTGACATGAAGTCATTCAAAATAATTACTTTTTAAATCTTCATGAAATGATTTTCATTTCATTCATTTAAGGATATCAGATAAATTTTCTTGATTAATCAAAATTAGAGACCTCTCAATTTTAAAAATCATGTCAAAAACCAATTTTCACATTTTTTTCTTTTCCATTATATTTAGGAACAGTTTTTTCACTGAGTTCAACAATTATATTGTGTGGGAGACCAGAGCTGAATTGCCCTTTGTGCCCAAGAGCACAAAGAAAAATGTCAATACAGCATATTTACCTGAGCACATATTAATGGATAATATGAGGCAGATGAATCTTGTGTTACTTTAATTGCTTATACCCATGTCTGGGTAAATAAAAGAGGGAAGAGCTAGAGGCTCAAGGCTCCTCTGAGTACTAGAGGCAAGAGCCACCTGGCTGACCAAAGGTTAAACTGACTTCGTGTCTCTTCGTCATTCATCCTCTTACACCCTTGGGTCAAAAAAAAATGAACTATTAACAAGACTAGGACCTTACAAGCAGCACCTGGGTAGAAAAGGCTCAAAAGAGTGAGCTAGTTCCCCAGAAATGGCCATGTTTATGACTGGCGTTTTTGGTTATCCTCTGAATGGGCCTGGGCTATAAACCTGAAAGACACAATCCCAAATACCATAGTAATGAATGTTTGACATCCCAAAAGATTAAAATCTGGAGAATGACCTGGCTATATAATATGGCAGTGATAACCACAGTCATCTGACATATTGTAATGGATGTGAGCCTTCTGACAAGATGAATCAAAACTGATCGTGAGTCACTACTGTGTCAGTAATCACCCAAAGGGCTGAAATCTCAAGAAATTGTATCTTTCATAAATGTAGATATACAAAAAGAACACTTCTGCATTTTTTGACAGAGCTTCAATGTTTTTATGTATGCATACATTGCTTTCATGCATACAGTCAATATTTAATGATGTACTTTTAATGTCAAACTTGCAAAAAAAATGTGTGAAATGAATGACCTAATAGATTTTACACAATATATTAGAAATTATGTAAAGATTAAATACATATATACAGTATAGTGAACTGTAAAAAATAATGTTAATAACTTCAAACCATTGGGAAAAAAACTAAAATTCAAGATGTGAAATATATGTTACATGGATAGATTATGGATAAGTGTGGTAACATAGTTTATATAAACAGGCCGATTTTCACAATGATTAAAATTATTTGAAGTCTTGTGTCACTATGAATGGTTAATTTTTATTTTAGGTGATTTCTCTCCCCATCGAATATGTTCATTTTCACCTTTCATACATGGCTGTTTGTTTTTGCAATTTTTTTATTTATTTATTTTTTTTTGGTGGGTACCAGGGGGACGACCTCAGGACCTCGCGCGCCAACAGGCACCCGTGCCACTGAGCGATATCACCGGCCCCTTTTTCGTATGTGGGTTCCGGGAGTCGAACTCAGGCCCTCGCGCTTGTAAGGCAGGCGCTTACGCCGCTGAGCCATCTCACCGGCCCTGTTTTTGCAATTTTTGAATTGTAATTCCATAAACACTGATATGAGAATCCCCTATAAAATTTTATCATTTCTGTGTCAGCAGCTTCTATGTTGTTTTGGGTATGTGTAAATCAATTCTGTATGTACTCATATATAGTCCACAAATGTGATGGAAACAATGCTTATCTCCTTATGGCACCCTCTACCTCAGGGGTCCAGAACCCCAGAGCCACTAGCCAGTACTTGTCCGCACAGTAGGAGCTCAGTGGTGGGGCAGCAAACGGAGCTTCACCTGTGTTTACAACCCTTTCCCACAGCTGCTGACATTACCACCTGGACACTTTCTCCTCTTAGATTCTCATAGAAGCATGAAACTTGTTGTGAACTGCTCAGGTAAGGAATTAGGTCTCTTTCTTGTTTGAATCACTATAAAACCACCACCTTCCAATTCCACCCCGCTCCACCCGCTTCCATCTGAGGAAACACTGTTTTCCATGAAACCAGTCCCTGGTGCTAAAGTGTTTGGGTACTGTTGCTCTACCTAATTATCTTTGAACCAGTTAGTAACTTCACTTTCTTCTTCTGGAAAATGTGACTCCAGTCCATTAAAACCTCTTGGAATTTCATAAGATAAGTGGAATGCCAAGGCAGACAAACAATGCATTTTTAAACTAAAGTTTTGTGGGTTTTTGTTGTTGTTGTTGTGTTGAGTGGCTAGTTCACTTAATGGACCATATACTTTGGGCTTAGTGGAAAAAAAAATCCTTCAATGGTACCACCATGGAATTCACTTTGAGAAACCTTGATTGTACCTGTAGTTGTTTATGTCTAGATGTCTCCCCAAAGCCTCGTGCACTCATAAGATGGGGCTTTTCAGAGGTGGCTGGATTACAGTGTGTGGATGTGGACTAAGGCTGTATAATAATTAAATTAGTCAACTGATTGGTTTTGCATAGTTCTGAGAGTGGATAATGGGTGTGAGTGGCACTAACCATCAGGCTTTTAGCCTGGATGGGATAAAAAGGGAAAGAGAGACTTGCCATTTTGCTGCTTCCTTCCTGTCCTGCCACAGACAATTTCTCCTGTGCATTGCCCCTCTGTCATACCATGCTGCCATGGAGACAGCTGACTCTGGACTGAAACCTCTACAAACTGTGAGCTAAAATAAATCTTTCTTCCTTTAACTTGTTGATGTCAGATATTGTGTCTCAGTGATGAGAAAAGTAACTAAAATTGATTTTGGTACCAGAGAAGTGGGGTTGTCATTGTTATGCTACCTGACCATGTGGTTCTGAAGCATTTGAAATTTACTTGTGGGAAGAATTTGGAAAGGTTTGCAGATGCTGGCTGAAGAAGCAGCCCTGGAATAATGTGAGCCAAGCTTGATGGGAGATTCTGGTCAGAGCTTGGAAGACCAGAATGCTGACAGAAATGCAGCTGGTAAAGGCCAGGCTCAGGAGTTTTCATTTGGGAACAAGGACTGCATTGGCAGCTGGCCTCCACACCATGAGTATTATGCTTTGGCAGAAAATTTGTCTGCATTTTGCTCATGTCCAGACACTTTGCTTGAGACTGCAATTAAGCGTAGTGGACTAATTAATCTTGCAGAAGAATATCAAAGCAGTCTAATGTTGAGGTGGTGGCATAGCAAATGTCAGGGGCTTTTAGCAAACTCTACCTTGAAGATCAATAGCCAATGGCCCAGCAGAATGATTTAAAAGGTTTGAATTTGGCCAGAAAGGAAACTCTGATAAAATTATGGTCTACAAAGATGGAGCAGAGGAGAACTTGATTGCTGAAAAGGAAGAAGACAATAGAAAACATAGCCTGAACCAGCAGAACTCTACCATTTGCAGCTTCAAAGTTGCAAAGGTGAAAGGTTTTGCTTTGAGAAGAGAGCCCCAGAGCACCATGTTCCAAAATGGTGGTGGCCTAAGGAATTTGCTTCTCTGAATTTGGTTCATAATGCTCACAAATCAAGCCAGTTCACCCCTACAGGAAAGAGAGGAGGAAGCGTGGCTCCTGTCCAGCTGATGGCAGACCTTGACATCATCCACATGGTGCTGGTTTTAGCCACATGAAGAATGCAAGAGTTGTGGGGTCAGGAAGGCTTCAACCCAGACTTCAGAAGAATACTTGGGAGGCCAGGCAGTGTGCCCCTGAGGAGTACAATGTGTGAAACTGTGAGTGTGAAACCAAAAGTGCAATAGAGACCACAGAAAGTTGGAGAAATCAGGAATAACTTGTCATACAAGAAAAGCCACAAGGAGTGACGAAAGCCAGCCCAAGGGAGAAGCCATGAGGGCTACAACCACTGCCATAACATAGAAGTGGAGCCACCTAAGCCCTTTGAAGTTCACATATTGCCACAGATTGTGATGGATACTGGACATGGATCTATGGGACTTAATGTTTGGCCTGCTGGATTTCGGTCTTGTTTTGGCCCTATTTCCTTATTGTCCCTTATGGGAATCTATCTTGTGCCGTTGTATGTTGCAAGTGTTTAAGTTTCTTTTTATTTTTACAGGGGGTTGCAGCTAACAGTTTGTCTTAAATCTCAGAAGAGAGTTTTGACATAGACTGTTTAGTAATGCTGAAACTGTTAAGACTTTGGCATCAATTACAGATGGGATAAATGCATTTTGAACAAAGGGATGTACATGAGCTTTTTGGAGGCCAGGAGTGTAATTTTATGGTTTGTGTCTAGATGTCCTCTTAAAGCCTCACACACTCATAAGGTGGGGCTCTTTGGAGGTGGCCAGATTTAAGGTATGTGAATATGGATTAAGACTGCATGATAACTAAATCAATTAACAGATTGGTTTAGCATAATTCTGGAAGTAGATAATGAAAAGGCCCACCCTGGGTGTGAGTGGTACAATCCAATGACATTGTAGACTGAATAGAATAATAGGGACAGGGAAACTGGCTTCTTGCTGTTTTCTGGATGCCCTGCTATGGACTATTTCTCCCTATGATGCCCCTCTGCCACGCTGCCCTGCCTTGGAGCCAGCCAACTATGGAATAAAACCTCTGCAAAGAGTAAGTCAAAATAAAACTCTCTTCCTTTAACTTGTGGGTAACAGGTATTGTATCTAGATGAGAAAAGCAACTAAGATAGTACATAATTCCAAATTGGTCATTATTGTAGATGATTAATTATAAAACATTTTCTTGCACAAAGTCCACTAAATTTTGAAATAAATATTCATAAAATGCTCCACTTCTTCATGTCCTCAATACATAAATGAGAAGATAAGTTCTAGAAGTTTTGCATCCAAAAAGGCATTAATTTTATGAGGTATGATTAAAATATATAGTGAATCTTTCAATATTTAAAAAAATATTAAAAGACACATTGCCATTAAACCCCTGAGAATACTCCCCCTCATTTCAAAGCACTTACCTATTGTTCTTGGCATTTTTTAATGGCCTAATCCCTACCTCTCTTAAATAACTTCAATGGAAATTAAGTTTTTAAGATTTTTGACTTTTAAGATTTTGACATTCAATGATTGTGACATGGAAATTTTAGACTTCAGGAATTTTGATTATTAAGGATTGTCAAAATTTGGTATTATAGTATTCAGCATTATGTCTTTTGGCTATATAATCTCCTACTGCCTCTAGACAACTATTTGTGGACCACATTAGGAAAATTCTGGCACTTGCTGCATGATTATTGGTGACAAGTGCAGGCTTTGGTCACATAATGAGAAACTAAGGATGAAATACCAAATAAAGTACAGCAATGAAAGAGTGGAGCGCCTGATACACTGTTGGTCCTATAAATGTAATATTTGATGCCACAAATGAAAAAGTACTAATGAGATTAAGCAAACACTTATGAGTAATGCATCATTTCCATATATTAAATCTCAATAATTTATAAGGGTAGGATGCTACTAACAAAACTCAGATGGCTGTTTGAATGCACACATTTAGGAGAGGATGTTGGAAGTAGATTCACTGTAGTAAGAGAAAATGACTGAAGGAGGCAATAAATAGTTGAGGCATAGGAAAGGAAAGGAAAGCTGCTTGGAAATATTTAGCTCATTAGGGGAGATTATTTAAAACATGGCTCTGTCAGCACTCATGCTGTGAAAGAAAAAGATGTTCAGAAAGAATAATGAGTATGATAGAACGCAAAGGATCAAAAAAATTGAAAGGCCAATGAGATAGCAAAAAAGAGGAAGATTACCATAAAAAGGTGGTTATAGAAGGCATTAGGGTGTTGTTGATATCTAAATGGTTTTCAACGGTTCCTAAACTCCTATGCTGTACAATTATCACTGGTTCCATCCATAGAAAAATCAGCCAGAACAGACTTTTATTATTTGGAGCCACAGTATAGAACTCAAAAGTTTTATATATATTCTATGGAATTCTTTTCTATTTTAGGATTTTTATTTAAGTGAAAGTTGAGCATTGACTTATCAATGCAGAAGACAAGCACTGAGAGACAGGTGATGACCGTACAGAGTAAAAACACAAGTGTAGCTAATTGCTTAACTTTGGTTTGCAGCAGTTATACGAGCCTTTCATCAAAGGAATCTACGAATTGAGGATCCTAGAGAAATTAAGATTTCCTAATGATGAGCAGTAAATAACAATGAAGAATCTCAGGTAACTACTAATATTAACTGTAATGAAAGGAAGGGAGAATACACTATAAGTTCTACCTTGGATTAAGTGACAGCAGCCTCTGGAGACTGCCCAGAAATAATATGCAGCACTATGTAAATGAGCAGAACAGTTCTTAGAATCACGAGGATAAGCACAAATATAGTCTTGGGATTTTGAATCCGAAACTCTGACATAAATAACCTCATATAAGTATGGAAACATCACCAAACTTAAGTAAATATTTATAATTTTTTCTTGGCATATTTGACATTAAGCACCCAGATACTTGAAATTTCGGGACTAAGAATGGTTAAAATGCTTTGCAGTTCTCTACTATAACATACAGAAATGTCATAGAAACCTATTGAAAAAGGATCAATGGGTTGATCAAAGGATCAAAGGATCAAAAACATCAATGGATCTACTTGACAGTAGTAGCAAAAATATGATGGCACATTGTAGAAAAAAATTAGTTACAAAAGCCTGTAAATTTACAAGGCTTAATTTTTTCATCAATTTTGATCACTATTAATACAGTCAAACCTAATAATCTAAATATTATATCCCCTCTTTAAGAAAGTAATCAGGATGCTTGACTGATTAATGCTCTCATTTCTCAGTACAATTGGTTCTGGTTTCTTAAATTTAATTCTTTTCCTCTGAATGACTTTTCTACATAATTTGATAAATCATCAATTATCTCTGCTATGACTTTTTTTCTCTTTTAGTCTTACTGGGAAACTTATCTCACAAAAGTCCAACAGAACTTCTTCTGAAACTTTAAATATAACAAGATGAAATTATTATTATTTTTCTGTGTGTGTGTGTGTGCGTACCGGGGGTCAACCTCAGGACCTCGCGCGCCAGCAGGCGCCTGTGCCACTGAATGATATCACCGGCCCTTTTTCGTATGTGGGTACCGGGAGTTGAACTCAGGACCTTGCGCTTGCCAGGGAGGCGCTTATGCCGCTGAGCCATCTCACCGGCTCCAAGATGAAATTATTGATGTCTCTTTCAAATTGGCTCCTCTTGCATACTTTCTATGAAGCTTATCCTCATTATTCATGGACTCTATTTTGTAAAATTTTCTCCTTACCAAAATTAATACTCTTCTAATCATTTTTAGATATACTTCAGTCATCATGTGTACAGATTTTTAACTAAGATAAAACACTCTGTCTTCATATTTTATAGCTCACAAATATACTTTGACTAGTCTACTTAGTGTAACAGTTTCCATAGTTTTGTGTTTGTTGATTTGTTATTTAAAGTAACCCTTAAGTATAGTGTCAGTGTCCTCAACAGAAGAAAGCTATGACCTTATGAAGAAAAAAGTCTAATAAATTTTGTTTATATAATATTACAGTGTTGCTGACCATGAGATTTATATACATATACGTATAAAAACAAGATTTCTTTAAACAGAAATGCATATGATAAAATCGTGCCCTGATTAGTCATTGAAAATGTTGAGACCAGAGGATCACAGGACCTTAACCTGAGTATACAGATGCTACTCTATTTAATGCAGGGATTTGAAAATATCATAATTCAAAAATAAATTTTTTACGTGGGTACCAGGAGTCAAACTCAGGACCTCGTGCTTGCCAGCAGGCGATTGTGCCACTGACCGACATCACTGGCCCTTTTTTTCCTTTCTGTGGGTACCAGGAGTCGAACTCAGGACCTTGCGCTTGCCAGGCAGGCGCTTATGCCGCTGAGCTATCTCACTGGCTCCAAAAACAAATTTCGTACAGCTAGCATATCAGACATCGTAGTACAACAACACGGTACACTAGGGTGCAGGTTGTTTTCCTCTGTGATCACCTGGATGACTGATAACTGACTCTATGCTGTTCCCCATTATTTCAAAAATATCATATTGTTTATCACTACTCTGGGAACAGAGAAAAATTCAAGTTGGAAAGTATTTTTTTTTTACTAAGCGTACACTGCTTTTGACCATAGTACAGTCAAGAAATCATAAGTAAAGCTATGATAAATTGTATTTGCAGCCAGGAATAATACTTTGCTTTTGGTAATTCAGTGCTCCTGGTGATTTCATAAAACATAACTATGGAAAATGATGATTGACTGTATTTTAGCAACTGTATTATTTTAACATTTTCTATACTTTCACTACCTTTAGTTTTGCTTCTTTTTTTCATCATTATTTGATAAATGATAAACAGCCATGACAAAGGTGAATTCTGGATTTGGCTTGAATAAATAATTGTGTGTGTGTGTGTGTGTGTGTGTGTTATGATTAAAAAAAAGGTGAATGTTTAAATTAGAAATGATCATTACACAATGCCATTATTAGAGATAGATTGTCATTAAAACCTTCAGAATAATACTGTTTTCTTTGAACACATTTATACCATTGTTCTTGCCACTTCCAGAAGCAGTTCTGGAAGAAGTCCTCTCTGGTGAATGTTTTTAGTTGCCCTGACCTGGCTGTCTTGATGTCTTGAATGGATTCGAAACACTTACCTTTTATGGTCATTTTGAATTTGTTGAAGAGCTAGAAGTCACATGATGCCAGATCTGGTGAGTAAGGTAGATGAAGATACATCATAGTATTTTTATTTGACAAAAATTGCCATAAACATTTGAATCAATCTAGGGCATTAAGGTAACCACAATAGTGCAACTAAAGACACTCACAAAAGAGGATTTTTTCCAGAACTGATTCAGAAAGTGGCAAGAACAATAATGTGTATCCAAAGTGAGAAGAACATTTTGAGGAGGATTTAATGGCAATGTGTCTTTTACTGTAATATTTTTTAAATTTAAAATCCATTATATTTTTGTTCATACCTCATATACATATATAGACAAGTTTGTATATATGTATACATACATATCTCTCTATATATAAATCTATATGAATATATATATACACACACATATACATAATTATGTGTGTGTGTACATAGCAAGGATGGTGTGAGGTTTGACAGTAAAAGTCAGTATAACATGTTATCCTTTTTTTTTTTTTTTTTGTGGGTACCGGGGGGTCGACCTCAGGACCTCGCGCGCCAACAGACGCCCGTACTGCTGAGCGATATCACCGGCCCCTTTTTCGTATGTGGATTCCGGGAGTCGAACTCGGGCCCTCGCGCTTGCTGGGCAGGCGCTTAAGCCGCTGAGCCATCTCACCGGCCCTAACATGTTATCCTTAAAGATGAGCAGGTCAATGTGAAGACTCATATAAGAATGACATAGAAACGGGAAGTCAAATGTAAAGAGCAGTCTTGTTACCTGCAGATATTTCTGATGGGTAAGAGGTGATGGTGTCAACAGGCACCTGGTCATCTTCCCTCAACACACCAGCCCGCCTTCTTGACAGTGTGTAAAGGCTCACATTGTTCTTTATCTCCTTAGACCTATATCCATTCAGAAGAGTGGCATTTGTGTGAGTGAATAGCATGCATTCAATTGTTTCTTCTTAATTTTTTTCTCCTCTAATATGACCAATTGCAAATCAATAAAAGAAATTAGTGAATTCCTAGACATTTTCAATCTACCTAGACTGAATGATTAAGAAGTAGAAAATATAAAGAGACTGATATTATGTAAGGAGATTAAATCAATAATAAAAAGTTGCCCACCAAACCAAACCCGGAAACTAATGGTTTCATGGCTGAATTTTACCAAATATGTAATGAATAAATGATATAAAACCTTAAAAATTCTTGTAAAAATTAAAGGGGATCAAATACTTCTAAGCTCTTTTTATGAGGTCAGCACTACCCTAATGCCAAAACCAAATCAGAACAAGAAAAAAAGAACTATAGGCCAGTATTCTTGATGAACATAGGTGTAAAAAACCTTCAAAATAATATAGCAAATCAATCAGCAGTGCATTTAAATGATCGTCCACCATCATTGATAGAGATTTATCCCTGGAATCCTGGGACAGAAAGTGTTGCTTGCCACCTCTCACTTCTGTGTCGAGTTCTCTCTCTTCACTCTCTGTGGGCTCCAATTTTCACGTCAGATCTGTGCTGGGTCGCAGAGACTCACTTCCCTCCTTCTTCTCTTCCCCGTGTTGCTCTATTCCAGTATCTGGATTCCAAATTTTGGACAGGCTAGCATCTTAATGGATTGTCTGAAGAGCTCTAAAAAAATTTGGAGATTTTGAATATGTAAACTAAAGAATATAAACAGACTACTTAATTAATATTGTGTATGTAGAAAGAAAAAAAAATCTCACAAAGACTCCACCTTTACTCTTAACAACACAGATCGCTTCTGACACCAGGTGTTCATGAAGCCACGTACCAAACCAGCAGTCAGCTCTGCGGTGGACAGCCCCTGGGTGTCTCCAACTTTAAGTCAACACTGACACTGTCTATCTGGAGTTAGCATAAGATACCATAATACAAAGTTTCAGATGCCTATGTTGCCTCCCCCCGCCATTTCTAATACCAATTTCCAGCTCTAGGTTGTTAAACCTGTTCTAACCAGCCAGATACTAATCCTTCTTAAGTTTGATTAATTTCCTTGCCTGTCTCACAGAAATTAGGGAAACCGTTATGTTCACCTCCTTATTGTAAAGGATGTTACAAGGATATAGATGAAGAGCTCTGTAGGAAGAGGTATGAAGAAAGGGCAGTGGAGATTCCATGCCCTCTCAGGGTACTCTACCTTCTAAAAACCTTCTCAAGTTCATCTGTCAAGAAGCTCTTAAATGCTTGTTCCTTGGAGATTTTATGGAAGCATGACTGAAGCATAGACAATCACATTGACATGTAACGATACAGCAAATATACTATCTAATGGTAATAGACTACTGAGTGGGATTCAGCATGTCTGTCTGTTGAGATTCTTTGTGGCCTCTCTGTGCAGCATTCCTACCTTCTGATTATCAGGAAAGACCATTTCTGAAATGGGGATGTAATAATTTCTTTATGGCCAGCTCTAACACAGAAAGGTGGGAAAAGTTAGATTTTCTGTAATTCATTCATTTAGGGAAGAGAATTTCTACATGTATGACTTGCCTTGGAGATAGAGAGTTATGAACAAGGAAGAGAATGGATGACAGGATTGTCCCAGCTACTTAGAAGGCTGAGGCAAGACGAAGAAGACTTGGGCCCAGGAGTTGGGAGTCAACATTGGGATCAAAGCAAGACCCCACCACTTAAAATGTATCTCATGATATTATAGTTATTATTCCCAGGAACATATGCAAAAAATGATTTTCTTTTTGTAAAGAAAATTTTTAAAAACTATATTTCACGTGTAACTCTTGGGTATTTGTCTTAAAGGAGAAATCAGAAAAAGTAACAGAGCAGAAACGACAACCTCAAGAAAAGCATTTTAAATTCTCAAAATGTGAGTTTTCATTTTGGAATGTTTCAAAGAAAGCTTGAAACAAGTATCTACTTATCCTGTTTTCACACAGGAAAGCAGTGAGAATTCACTTGACACTCAAGTGTTTTTTTCCTAATACTACCCAGGAAGCACCTGGCATGAGGAAGCATGCTTAGAACCAACACATTCTACAAATGAGAAGTTGTTGCTCTTCTGAGGTAAATTCAGTAAGACTGTCCTCCCAGATGACAGATGGTGAAAATCTAACTTTGCCAATTTCTCTTATCTGTGCTGTGAGTGATAGGAGTTAAAGAGATTAATTTCAAAGTTTAGAAGCCATTTCTTTTGAGAAGATTTGAGAGAAAATGAAGCTAACTGATCTGAACCCTGGCAATGCTCTATATCTGGGCTTAGAGCTAGAATAAATCATCACAGGCCAACACTCATGATTCACATGGATGTGATAGCAAAGCTCTTTCTGGGGCTGTGGACTGAAATTTAGATGTGTTATTGGCAATATATTTTAGAAAATGAATGATCACAATGTAGGTTTTTAAGTTTTCAATCAAGCAGTTTCTTTCATATTTCATCATCTGAATATTATTTTAGTTTTTTGTAGTGACAGAATTTGAATCTGGAGCTTCATGTAAATGAAGCATTTCCTGAAACATTTTGCTACATCCCCACAGATCAGAAGCAAATGAATAGTAAAATATTAGGCAGTCACATAATGTCGTCAATACATTTCCAGTTTGAATAGTTCTCCATGTTCCCAACATGGAAATCTTATTATTGTACTTGTAAAAAAGTAGAACTTCGAAAATATTGCTAGAAATGAAAGCACACAAAAGGTCTTATTTGGGGCCGGTGAGACTGCTCAGCGACGTAAGCACCTGCCTGGCAAGCGCGAGGGCCTGAGTTCGACTCCTGATATCCATATACGAAAAAAGGGCCGGTGATATCGCTCAGCAGCACAGGTGCCTGCTGGTGCACGAGGTCCTGAGGTAGACCCCCAGTATGCACACACACAAAAAAGAAAGGTCTTATTTTACCACTGATTAATTTCTCTGATAAGTCCATTCAGTTTAATGAGTACTGATTTTCTCACCTGTATTCCAGATCAGCTGGGTTATAGTTTTTATAGCAATGGCATTCAATAAAATATGTTAAGATATAGTAAAAGAGACAATAAATGTAAAAGCCAAATGCTTGGGAACTGTATGGAATAGGAATTATACAAAATGTGTACAAGTTCTGATAGCCTAGTATTCCTATCTCACTTTTTAATATGTAATGTCATATATATTTTGCTTTCAAAGTACATAATTAAGTTCATGAATGCCATTAAAGAAAATGAAATAATCACTCATTAAGTTGTGCACAATCATTGAAAATACAATTAAGAGTTAGTTATTGTCTTTTTATTTAATTTGTTAACTAGAATCACTATTAGAACATTTTTCCCTCAGAGGTAAAATTATGGAAAAAAACTATGTTTACGTTGGAGGATTATTTTCATCTTGTCATGAAAAGTGATTTTTGAATGATTTTTAAGCTTATATATATCATCAACACAAAGAGATTTCCCTATTCTTTTAAAGCTTAACTGACAAGACTCAAAAACCATAAGAAGACTGGCATGGCACCAACTCATGGTTACCACTCTGTAATATATTTTTTCATTTTTAACACTGACAGAAAAATTATTTTTTTTATCTTTTTCATTGGTATATTTTAGATATACCAATGATATACCAATGATAGAATTTACCATAGGGGATTTGACATCCGCATATATCTTGCTTCTTTTTTTCCCATTCCCCTCCTCTCCCTTCAATCCCCACTTTCCCTTCTTCTTTACAAAGCATTGTTTCCAATTTTTCCTTGGATACTCTTTTATTTCTTGTCCTTCTTTCCTTCCCCCTCCCCCTCCCTTGTTCCCCTTCTCATTTGACCATTTTCTTTCCATTTCCCAATGTCTATTATACATTTTGGTCCTTATTTACACTTTCAGTTTCTCATACCAGAGAAGCAATCCAGTATTTAACCATGTGTGTCCAATTTATTTCACTTAACAGTATGGTCTTAAGGTGCATCCATTTAGCTAGGAATGTCTCAAGTTTATAATTCTTTATGACAGAGTAGTAATACATTGTATAGAAAAAAGTATATCTTCTTATTCCATTCAGTGGTTGATGGGTATTTGGGCTGCTCCCAAGATTTAGCTATTACAACTGTGCCCCTATAAACATGAACGTGCATATATCACTGTGCTATGATGCTTTTAATTCTTTTGGGAAGATAGCAAGAAGGGGAATAGCTGGGTCAAATGCAAACTCTACTTTTAGTTTTTTGAAGAATCTCCATTCTGATTTCCACAGTGGTTGCACCACTCTACACTCCTACCAACAATGGAGAAGGGCTCCTTTTTCCCCACAGCCTCGCCAGCATTGGTTATTGGTAGATTCTTAATAATAGCCATTTTTTCTAGAGGGAGATAGAATATCAGAATTGTTATAATTTGAATCTCTCAAATGATCAAAGATGTTGAACATTTTTCATATATTTATTTCTTCATCTGAGAGGTGTCTATTCATTTTAGATACCCATTTTTGGATTGGGTCTTTAAATTTGGGGGATGTGATTTTTTAAAATTATTTGTTTATTCTAGATAATTGTCCTTTGTCTGAGGCACAACTGGCAAAAATTTTTTCCTGTCCTGTGGATTGTCTCTTCACTCTGTTGGTGGATTATTTGCTGTGCAAAAGCATTTAAATAGGATGAGATCCCAGTTGTTCATTCTTTGTGATATTTTCTGTGCAATCAGGGTTTTGTTCATAAAGTCTTTGCCTATGCCAATGACTTCAAGAGTTCTACTTATTCTATCTTCCAGCAGAGTTAGTGTTTCTGTTTTTATATTTAGATCTTTGATCCATTTTGATTTTAGTTGAGTACCCAATGAAAGATATGAGTCTAGATTAGTCTTCAGCATGTGGAAAATCAGTTTTTCCAGTATCATTTATAAAAGAGGCTTTCTTCGGGGAAAGGTGCTTGGCTCCTTCCTCAAAAGTGTATTTGGAGTTGTTTCTGCATCTCCTAGTCTGTTCCCTTCATCTTGGTTTTTGCCAGTAGCATGATTTTTTTGTTTTTTGTTTTTGTTTTTGTTTTTGATTTTTTGGTACTGGGAATCAAACTCATGACCTCATGCTTGCCAGGCAGGTGCTGTGCTGCTGAGCTATATCCCCATCAGTACCATGCTGTTTTTATCATAGTAGCTTTGTAGTATAACTTCAACTCTGGGACTGTGATGCCCCCTGCCTTGCTTTGCTGCCCAGAATTGCTGTTTCTATTCTAGGTCTCTTCTGGTTCCAAATTAATTTCAGGATTGCTTTCTCTATTTCTGTGAAGCATGCTATTGAGATTTTGATGGAGATTGCATTAAATCTATATAACAGGGCCGGTGAGGTGGCTCAGCGGCATATGCACCTGCCTGGCAAGCGCGAAGGCCCAAGTTCAACTCCCGGATCCCACATATGAAAAAAAGGCAGGTGATATCACTCAGCAGCACGGGCACCTGCTGGCACACGAGGTCTTGAGGTTGACCCCCAGTACCCACCAAAAAAAAAATCTATATAACAATTTTGGAAGTATGGCCATTTGCACTATATTGAGTCTTCCTACCCCCCAAAAGGGATATCTTTCCATTTTCAATTTTCTTTTTTTTAATTTTCTAAAATTTATTTTTTTTCCACCTGCAAACTGTAGCAAAAAATGATCAGCTTTATTATGCAGATAGGTTTCCCTCTACATTTTAAAATAATTTAGGCATGTATAAGTAGAAGAGCTCTTTAGAAAGGAAAAATTCAAGAATGAATAAAACCTTTCAATTTTGCCTTTGTAACTTTCCAGTAGTAAGATTAAAATGATTTCAGTTCATTCATTCCAAGATATACGACAGCACCTTAAAAGTGGCTGATCATTTTATGATATCCTCTTTGGTTTTCTTTTTCAGAGTACTATAGCTTTCAATGTAAAGGTCTTTTACTTCCTTCATTAGAATGATTCCTAGGTATTACATTTTTTTGGATGCTATAGTAAAAGGTGTTTTTTTTTTTATAGTTTCTCTCTCAGTGAGTTTGTTATTTGTGTACAGGAATGCTATTGATTTTTGAGTGTTGACTTTGTATCCAGCTACACTGCTGAATATGATTATTAAACCTAGAGGTCTTTTGGTGGAGTTTTTGGGGTATTTTATATAGAGAATCATGTCATCCACAAATAATGATGATTTAACTTCCTACTTTCCTATCCTTATTCCTTTTCTTTCTTTTTCTTGTCTAATTGCTCTGGCTAATGTTTCCAGATTATATTAAATAGGGGTAGTGATATTGGACATTCTTGTCTTATTCCTGATTTTAGGTGAAAGGTTTCAGATTTTGACTGTTTAGTATGAACTTCTTTGTCTATCTTAATCAGTCTTGGCTTGAAATCCAGTTTGCTAGATGCAGCTGGCAGTTTCTCTCCCACTCTGTAATTTAAAATTCCTCCAGAACTTAATTACAACTTTATAACAATGACAACGAAATATGTTATATATTATGTTTTAAATCCCTTGTTCCACATAAGACAAAACTGAGAGCCAGTAAATTAAATATGCTGAATAATTATTTATTTTCCAGGAGGTATCCAAGTTGTTCTCAACTCTAGACAGCTGCCTTTCTTCCATTCTTTAATTTGAATACACTCTGCATTTCTTATAAACAATCCATGTTGGCTTCAGCCCCTTCTGCCACAATGATGCTCACATATGTCAATATACATACTCCTCCTAACTCTATACTCCTGACCTACCCACATTTTTATCTTCCAGGTTAAAAACATAACCTACTTCTCCATGGGTAATTACCCTAACCTTCCTGAAGTATCCTAGCCAGTGATGATCTCTCCATTGTTGAGATAGTTATAGTATTGTATGTATGTATTATGTAATATTTATTGGGTCCTTGTTCTGACTTCACTATGTAGGACATTGTATAGTATTTTTGGTACAGATTTACTTTTTCTTTTTTCTCTCTCTCTCTCTTTTTCTTTCTTTTTTTTTTTTTTTGGTTTTATTAGAGACAGGGTCTCACTATGTAGTGCACGCTGGCCTTGAGTTTGCTTATGCAGCCCAGGCTGGCCTTGAACTCACAGGGATCCTCCTGCCTCAGCCTCCTGATTGCTGGGATTATGGGCATGTGCCACGATGCCCAGCTTGGTATAAATTTTCATAATGAAATTTAACATTTTCTTATATAGCCCTTGAAATGACTATGCCATCTACAAAACCATATTCTAGATTTCCTGAGGAAAAAGCTCTAGGGTTCATGTGATATTTCTAGGATATATCATACTTTTATGCCCATGACAGGATTTAATATAAAACTGTCAACTAAATAATTGTATTGACCTATTTGAATAGATCTGAGAAATATATATGGGTCATGGGTCTAAAAACTAAAGACTGTGAGTAAAGTATTAACTGATAATGAAATGTCTGTCCAAGACCTGTTGGTTTTGAACAGAGAATTAAATGAAACTTCACTTAAAATACTGGAAAAATGCAGAGATGAAAATTCAAAGTTGATGTAATTCCACTGGGCCCTTCATCAGTCCACTTGCTCAGACTGCTATATCACCTATTTTTAAATTTTTCTCTCTTTGTTTCTTATTTTCCCAAAGTATATGGTATTTATTTTAGCAAAGACCATAAAACAAAAATCTGCTTATATGTTAGTATCCATCTTCAAAGAATATTTCCTCTTTTGTCTTTATTATTGTTAATTACCTTATTCCTCTTACTCCTGGCTATTTTGATATGTCCTTACACCTTTTACATGTAAAGGAAGGCTTCAATAATACTCTTTGCTTACAACAAATCTAAAAGTAAATTCTATTTATAGTTGATTGGCTTCAAGATGATATTTACAAAATATGTATTATTTTGTCGAAAAAAATAGCAGATTTTGCTTTACCAAACTCACAAAATAGGGTAAAACTATATATAAAACATGTAAATACTTATATTTGCATATCAGATTAAGCACTAACCAACTGTAAATCATAAAAGGATGTTTTTCTTATTATTGTGTGATCATGTTTTGTTATGTGTATCCATATTCATTTGCAGTGGTTAAATTCTTTGCAGTCAAAAAGGCAATCTGAAACCTTGACACTAAAGAACTCTAGTAGGAAAGGAGGTAAAAATGTGGAATGAAAGAAAATAAAACCAACTGAATATGTACAGAGAGCCAGTTTTGATGATTAGGAGATAGACTTTATGACACCCTGACAAATGAGGACATAACAGAGTGATAATTTTAAAATGTAAATCAGGCACAGATAATGGATATACAGCACCAAACACAAATCGATATTTTGAGTAAAATATGTAGAAAGCTAGAAGTTATGATTCAAAACAGAAATTATTGAAAATTATGAGAAAGGGAAAAGCAAGAGGTCACCTCATCATACTAAGATGAAAAAATAGCAAATATTGAAACAAATACACATAGAAGAAGGAAGGCAAGCAAATTTCAAATTTAATGTGGAATATTTTGTTCAAGATAAATCATATCAGCAAAATAATATTATACTTCGGGATTTTTTTCATGACATCTTCAATGAAAAAAAATCTTCGGATATAAGAAATCTTGAATGTTCTTTGCTGTGTAACATTTTCATTTTTAACCCAGAAAAACATAGTGCAGTTCTTTTGTACTGTCTTCCTTTTTGTTTGTTTCTTAAAATGTGTTTTGGGCTTTTCACCTCTGAGGGTAAAGAAAGTCTTATTCATTTTGTGTTTGAGGTTATATCTGTGACCTTTGGATCAATGCTCAAATTTTTATAATCTTTTTAAAATTTATGTTTATTTCGTTAGATTTTTGGTTTTTTTTTTTGTGTGTGTGTGTGGGTACCGGCGGTCGACCTCAGGACCTCGCGTGCCAGCAGTCGCCCGTGCCGCTGAGCGATATCACCGGCCCCTTTTTTGTATGTGGTTTCCGGGAATCGAACTCGGGCCCTCGCGCTTGCCGGGCAGGTGCTTAAGCTGCTGAGCCATCTCACTGGCCCTAGATTTTTGGTTTTATAAATCTCTGCAATAGCATATTTATTATCTGGGTGAGGTCATCTGTTTAAATTGATATAATTTATGACAACTAAAAGTTGATTGATTTTGATCACTGGATATTTCAAAATTTTAAAACTGACTTTAGATCGAAGAGGATACTAGAAAATGGAAAGATATCCCTTGCTCATGGAGAGGAAGAACCAACATAATAAAAATGGCCATACTCCCAAAACTGCTGTACAGATTTAATGCAATCCCAAAAAATACTATTAGCATACCTCGCAGATCTAGAGAAAACATTCCTAAAATGCATTTGGAAAAAGAAGAGACCTAGAATATCAAAAGCAATTCTGGGCAACAAATACAAGTCTGGGGGCATCACAATCTGAGACCTGAAATTATACTACAAAGCTACTGTGATAAAATCACCATGGTACTGGCAAAAAAATAAAAGAGAGACCTGAGTATCGGTGGAACAGATCAGAATATGCAGACACAACTACCAACACAGTCAGCCACCTTATCTTTGACAAAATAGCCAAACATGTTCACTGGAAGAAAGATAGCCTCTTTAATAAATGGTGCTGGAAAAACTGGCTCTCTACATGCTGAAGTCCAAAACTAGACCCATATCTATCACCATGCAGTAAATTAAAGTCAAAATGGATCAAAGATCTAAATATTAAAAGAGAAACTCTAAATCTACTGGAAGAGAAAGCAGGTAGAAACCTTGAAGACATGGGGCAGGGAGAGAGTTCATGAACAAAACCCAAACTGAAGGGACATACTTCAAAGAATCAACAACTGGGATCTCATCTTATTAAAAAACCTTACACATCAAAAGAAACAACCAACAGAGTGAAAAGACAACCGACAGGTTGGGAAAAATTTTAGCCAACCATCCCTCAGACAAAGGACTTCTATCTAGAACACATAAAGAAATGAAAAAATCAGACCCCCACATTCAAAGACCCAATCCAGAAATGGTCATCTGAGAGGAATACACACTTCTCAAGTGAAAAAATAGCAAATAGCAAATAAATATATGAAAAATGCTCAACATCATTGGTCATTTGAGAAATGCAAATTGAAACAACACAGAGATTCCATCTTATCCCAGAAAGAATGCCTATCATGAAGAAATCAAGCAATAACAAATGCTGGAGAGGTTGTGGAGAAATAGAAACACTTAGCCACTGTTGGTGGGAATGTAGACTGGGTCAACCACTGTGGAAATCAGTGTGGAGATTCCTCAAAACATTATGATTAGAGGTCTTATTCAATGAGGCTACTCCCCTTGTGGCCATCTTCCCAGAAGAATCAAGAACATCCTACCACACTGATATATATGTGTGCACCCATGTTTACAGCAGCACAATTTGTAATAGCTAAATCTTGGAAACAACCCAAATGCCCATCAACCAAGGAACTGATAAAAAAGATGTGTTTTTTTTATACAATGGAGTACTACTCAGCTATAAAGAAGGATAAATTTGAGACTTTTATAGGTAAATGGATGCAACTTGAGAGCATACACATAAGTGAAATCAGACTCGCATGTGTAAACACCATATTGTCTCTCTAGTATAAGAAGTTTAAAGAGTAAATATCCAAAATATACAATAGATATTGTGAAATGGCAAGAAACGGTTCAAAAGGAAAGAGAAACTGGGATGAAGGAAAGGAGAAAAGAAGGAAGGGAAAAGGAAAAATAAATAAATAAATAAATAAATATATATATATATATATATATATATATATATATATATATATATAACAAGATAGTTAAGATAGCTATAATACTAATTTTATTAGTTCACTGAAAAGAAGGGTTTGTGCCTATATAGTCTGATCAATTTTTTGTGCCTATATCTTGTAATATGAGCAACTACTTTGAAGATAACCATACACAATGTATTAACCATTGTTGCTCTCCTACTATCTTGTTTTGATATTTTGTATCATTATGTGTTTTTATTGTTATGTTTTTTCTCTTTAAAAAAAGAAAGACTGAACTCTTAAGTGAGATAAATCAGACATGCATTTTTATATACCACATTTTTTCTCTGGTGTAAGAGACTTAGTGTATAAATAAGAACCAAAATGTACTATAGGTATTGAAAATGGGAACAAAATGTTCAAATGAGGAGAACGAGGGAGGTGGGAGGGAGAAATAAAAGAAGGGACA
Organism: Erethizon dorsatum; assembly: GCA_028451465.1. Classification (NCBI taxonomy): domain Eukaryota; kingdom Metazoa; phylum Chordata; class Mammalia; order Rodentia; family Erethizontidae; genus Erethizon; species Erethizon dorsatum. The sequence continues at coordinate 18,136,780 of CM051824.1, forward strand.
AGAAAAAAAGTATAGAAAGAAAAAATGGAAATGAAGCTTTTGTAAAGAAGGAGCGGAAGTGGGGTTGAAGGGAAAGGAGGGGGATGGGGGAAAAGAAAAGAAAAGAAAAAAAAAGGCCTGAGGATCAGTGGAACAGAATAGAAGATGCAGACACAACCCCAAACACACTCAGCCACCTTATCTTTGACAAAGGGGCGAAATATGTTCACTGGAAGGAAGATAGTCTCTTTAATATATGATGCTGGAAAAACTGGCTCTCCACATGCCAAAGACTAAAAGTAGACCCATGCCTATCACCATGCACTAAATTAAAGTCAAAATGGATCAAAGATCTAAATTTTAAAACAGAAACAAGAAATCTACTGGAAGAGAAAATAGGTAGTAATGTTGAACACATAGGTGTAGGCAAAGAGTTCATGAACAAAACACGGACTACCAGTGAAATATTACAAAGAATCAACAAATGGGATATTACCTTATTAAAATGTTTTGCACAAAAAAAGAAATCACAAGCAGAGTGAAAAGACAACATACAGAGTGGGAAAATATTATAGCCAGTTGTCCCTCAGACAAAGCACATATCTAGAACACATAAAGAATTGAAAAAAAATAGATCCCGCCCAAATTCAAAGACCCAATGCAAAAATGGGCATGTGAGATGAATACATACTTCTCAGATGAAGAAATACAAATGGCAAATAAACATATGAAAAAATGTTCAATATCACTGGTCATTCAAGAGATGCAAATTGAAACAACACCGAGATTCCATCTTACCCCAGAAAGAATGGCTATCATCAAAAAATCAATGAATAACAAATGTTGGCAGGACTGTGGGGAAAAGGAACCCTTCTCCACTGTTGGTGGGAGTGTAGAGTGGTGCAACTACTGTGGAAATCAATGTGGATATTCCTCAAAAAAAAAAAAAAAAAAAAAAAACTAGTATTAGAGGTACCATTCAACCCAGCTATTCCCCTTCTGGGTATCTTCCCAGAAGAATTAAAAACATCATACCACAGTGATATATGTTCTCCCATATTTACAGCAGCACAATTTGTAATAGCTAAATCTTGGAAACAACCCAAATGCCCATCAATCAAGGAATGGATAAAAAAAGTTTTTTTTTTTTTTTTAATATATAATGGAGTACTACTCAGCCATAAAGAAGGATAAACTGGAAGCATTTATAGGTAAATGGAGGCAATTCAAGATCATACTCATAAGTGAAATAAATAAGACCCATATGTGTAAACATCATATTTTCTCACTACTGAGAAACTGAATAAGTAAATAAGATCCAAAATGTACAATAGATATTGTGAATTGGGAAGAAACTGCTCAAAAGAAGAGAAACTGTGATGGAGGAAAGAGGAAAGGAAGGGAAAATGAAAAAAAATAATATTTATACACAAGATAGTTAAGATAATTATACAGCTACTCTTTCTTAGTTCATTGAAAAGAAAGGTTTGTGCTAACATTGTTTGGACAAGATATCATGCCTATATCTTGTTCTCTGAATAACTACTACAAAGATAACAATACATAGTGTATTAATTATTATAACTCTCCTACTAGCCTGTATGAAACTCTGTTTTATTGTTATTTTTATTTTTTCTCTTTAAAATGAAAATAAATAAATAGTTACTTAACATTTCAAAAAATTCACTTTATTTATAATTCTATCAATTAATCTTTACCAAATTTATATAATCAAAGCTAGAGATGTTATTTTATTCTATTTTATAATATTTGCAATATATTTTTAAGTAACAATTTATCTCATAAATATAAATTTTATTGTGCACTACAAACATTTTAATACACATTATTTATATGTATATTGTTTGTTGTTTAAAATAATTATAATTTTGTCTTTCTACTTAAGTACCTTATTAGAAATTTTTTCAATTATACATTAAAATACCATTGTGCCTTTCAGGATTCTGTTTCTATAGATAACATGCAACTTGCTTAATTTTCCATAGTTGTATGGTTTTGAACATTTAGCAGCCCACATTGATGGGGTATGAAAGGTAATCCATTAAATTTATAATTTTTATACTGTAAATACTCCCACCATAGTTGGAGTATTTACTTCAAGCTAACTATATGACATGATTAAATGCAGATTTGGGCATAAAGGTGTATAATATTCTCTAGCACATCATTCAGTTACACATTTTCATTGCTTTTTTAAGTATGAGCATGCTGGATATTGTAGCATATAAATATATGTGCATATATCTGATAGTTTATTATATATGTGTATGTGTGTGTGGTCATACTTTCAAAGACTAAATTTTTTTTTTTTAATATGAGGGTACCAGGAGTCAAACTCAGGACCTCACGCTTGCCAGGCAGGCACTCATTCCGCTGAGCTATATCACTGGCCCAAGACTAACATTGTTAAAGAACATGATTAATAGTTTCAGAAATGTTCAAATCATATTTTCATCATTATATGACATGGCCAATTTTAGATTTTTTTCTCCAAATGAATCTTAATTCAAATTAAAAAAAAGAATGAAAAGTATGTCTAAACCAATGATTATATATGCATCATTGTGCTTTTCACTTTGCAATTTGAAAATTAAAAGGAAGTAAAACATCACATTTTTATCCAACATTAGCTAAAAAATAAATCTGTTTTCCTTATATAAGCAATGCAAGTAGAGTTAGAATCTGATGATGGGAACAAGAATGAGAGAGAGGGAGGCAAAAAAGAAGGCAAATTGATTGATTGATTATATAGTTACTTTGAAACTAGAAGAAAAACCCACAAGCCAAATAATGTAGGCAGCTTCTAAGAGCTGGAAAAGAATAAGAAACATTCTTCCCTGGAGTTCCCATAAGGAATGCCACACTACTCACTCATTTTAGGATTCTTATCCCCTGAAGTAGAGAATAAAAAAATTCATATTAATTGCGCTACTGAGTTTGTGGTTATTTATTACAACAGCTATAGGAAACTATGCCATTTATAATAAAACCACTGCAATATGTTGATATACAAAATGAAAGAAAGATACAGCAATACTTTTTAAAATAAAGCAGGAGTGGCTATATAAACATCAGAAAAAGTACACATTAGAACACAAACAAATGATATATGTTTGAGATGACTGATATATTAATTACCCTGATTTAATGATTATACATTGTATGCATATATTGAAATAATGAATTGTACACAGACATATATATATATATATATATATATATATATATATATATATATAAAGTTCTATGAAGAACTCAGAACAACCCAAATGTGTATTAAACAAAAAAGCTACAAAATGTATTAGGCAATATGTTATAAACCTAAATAAATAAATCTTCATTTATACTTGAAGAACCCAATACCAGCACCAACAAGGATCTATATGAACACCACACCTACACTTAATTTTCAGGAGTCTACAAGACAACTCTTAATCTTGGTGATTCTCTCTATATAGCAAATGTTGGCAGCTCTGTGGGGAAAAAGGAACTCTTCTCCACTGTTGGTGGGAATTTAGAGTGGAACCACTGTGGAAATCAGTGTGGAGATTCCTCAAAAAAATAGGACTAGAGGTTGCATTTGACCCAGCTATTCCCCTTCTCGGTATCTTCCTAAAAGAATTAAAAGCATCAAACTACAGTGATATATGCACACCCATATTTAAAGCAGCACAGTTTGTAATAATTAAATCTTGGAAATAGCACAAATGCCCTTCAACTGATGAATGGATAAAGAAGACATGAGTTTAGAGTATTACTCTGCCATAAAGAAGGATAGGCTTGAGACATTTCTAGCTTTCTGCATTCACCTTGAGGCCATATTCTTAAGTGAAATAAATTGAACATTCATGTTTAAGTACTGCATTCTTTCTCTGGTGTGAGAAACCAAAAGTATAAATAACAACCAAAATATGCAATAGAAATTTTTCAATGTAGAGATCTTTTACTTCCTTTGTTAGATGGATTCCTAAGTATTTCATTTTTTCAATGCTGTTGTGAAAGGTGTGTTTTCCCTAATTTCTCCCTCAGTGAGTTTATATTCATGAACAGGAATGCCATTGATTTTTGAGTGTTGACTTTGTATCCAGCTATGCTACTAAATTTGGTTATTAAATCTAGAAGTCTTTTGGTGGAGTTTTTGGGTTCTTCTACATATAATATTATGTCATCTGCAAATAAAGATAATTTAAATTCTTCCTTTACCATTTTTATTCTTTTATTTCTTTCCCTTGTCTAATTTCTCTAGCTAATGTTTCCAGAATTATATTGAATAGGAGTGGTGATAGTGGACATCATGGTCTTCTCCCTGATTTTAGAAAGAAAGTTTTCAGTTTTTGACCAAAAAGGTATTGAAGAGGATGTCAGAAAATGGAAGGATATCCCTTGCTCATGGATAGGAAGAACCAACATAGTGAATATGGCCATACTCCCCAAATTGCTGTGCAGATTCAATGCAATCCCAATCAAAATACCATTAGCATACCTCACAGATCTAGAGAAAACATTTCTAACATTCATTTGAAATCAGAAGAGACCTAGAATATCAAAAGCAATTCTGAGCAATAAAGGCAAAATTAGGGGCATCACAATCCCTGATTTGAAATTATACTACAGAGCTACTGTGATAAAAACAGCATGGTACTGGCAAAAAACAAACCTGGAGGTCAATGGAACAGATTAGCAGAGGCAGAAACAACTTCAAACACAGTCATCTTGTCTGTCATGAAGGGACCAAACATGTTCACCAGAAGAAAGAAAGCCTCTTTAGTGAACGGTGCTGTAACAACCGGCTTTCCACATGCCAAAAACTAAAACTAGAGGTATGTCTATCACCATGCACTAAACTAAATCAAAATGGTTCAAAGACCTAAATATTAAAATAGAAACACTAAGTCAGTGGGAAGAGAGAACAGGTAGAACGCTTGAAGACATAGGTGTAGGCAAAGACTTCATGAACAAAACTCAGGTCACACAAGAAATACTACAAAGTATCGACAACTGCGAACTCAAATTATTATAAAGCATTTGCACAGAAAAATAAATCACTAACAGAATCAAAAGACAACCCACAGAATGGGAAAAAATCTTAGGCAGTTGTTCTTCAGATAAAGGAATATCTAGAACATATAAAGAACTGAAAATATCAGATCCCCTAAATTTAAAGACCAATCCAAAACTGGGCACGTGAGACAAATATGTACTTCTCAGATGAAGAAATACAAATGGCAAATAAATGTATAAAAAAATGCTCAACATCACTGATCATTCAAGAGATGCAAATAAAAACAATGCTGAGATTCCATCTTGCTTGGAAAGAATGGCTATTATCAAGAAATCAACCAATAACAAATGCTGGCAGGGCTGTAGGGAAAAAAGAATACTTCTTCTCTTGTTGGGAGTGTAGACTGGTGTAACCACTGTGGAAATCAGTAAGGAGATTCCTCAAAATCTAGGCCTAGAGGTCCCATTTGACCCAGCTATTCCCATTCTTAGTATCTTCCCAAAAGAATTAAAAGCATCATACCACAGTGATATATGTGTACCCATGTTTATAGCAGCACAATAATAGCTAAATCTTGTAAACAACACAAATGCCCATAAGCTGATGAATGGATAAAAAAGATGTGTTTTTTTTATACAATGGAGTACTACTCTGTCATAAAGAAGGATAAATTTGAGACATTTATAACTAAATGGATAGACCTTGAGATAATACTCTTATGTGAAATAAATCGGACACATGTGAGTAAATATTGCATTATCTCCCTGTGTGAGAAACTGAAAGTGTAAATAAGAATCAAAATGTTTAATAGATATTGTGAAATAGGAAGTAGTTATTCAAGGCAAAAGGGGAATTAGGAGGGCGGATGGCAGGGAAAAGAAAAACTGAGAAAAAAAGAATAAAATAGAAATAAAGCTTTGTAAATGTGGAGGGGAAGAGAGGTTGGAGGGAGGGGAGGGGAATGGGGAAAAAAAAGGAACTAGAATGTGTCATATACAGGTACAAATTCCCTATGATGAATGTGATCATTATGGATACCTAAATTGTACCAATAAATTTAATTAGAATAAAAAAATGTTGGCCCACCAAAGTAGGGTCTGGCTTATAGGAGTATTATATATAATAGATATTTGGAAATGGGAAGAAAATGGTCAGATGAGAAAGGGAACCAGGGAGGGTGAAGGTGAAAGGTTTTGGTTTGTAGTGCAGAGCAGTCTAGAATTCACTGTGTGGCTCAGGCTGCCCTGGAACTCACAGCACTCTGCCTACCTCAGCTTCCTGAATTCTTGGATTACAGTTGGGCACATCCATGCCTGGCAATAAAAATTTCTTAATAGTTTAGGCATCAAAGGAAATTCTCACACAATTTCTTAATAGTTGAGGCATCAAAGGAAATTCTCTCACCATAAGAAAGGCTATTTTTTAAAAATCCACTGTTAACATTATAATTAATGGGGAAAACTGATAGCTTTTCCTCCAAGACGAGATGTAAGGCAAGGATGCCCACTCTTCTCCACTTCTATTTAACATAGTACTGACAGTACTTAGCAGGAGCAGTAAAACAAAATATAAAAGAGATCCACAATGAAAAAGAAGTAAAATTATTCCTTCTTGCAGATAACATAATCTTATATATGCAAAACCCCTCAAAATTGTTAGATTTAATAAAGGAACTCAGTAAGGATGTGGGACATAGAATCTACATAAATAATTTGTGGTATTTCTACATATAAATAATTAGCTAGACCAAGGAGAAAATTTTTTTAAATCCCATTATTGATACAATCAAAATAGACCTAATAATAAATTTAAGGTGCTAAAAGTCTTATACACTGAAAATTGTACAATACTGATAAAAGCAATCAAAGAGCACATAAAAAATGGAAGAAATATTCTTTGCTCATGTATCAGAAGAATTTTTTTTTATTTTCTATCCTGCCATAAAGCGAAATGTAGATTCATTGCCATCTCTATAGAAATGAGACTATAAATTTAAGGAAAATACACAAAACACTGAAGTTAAATATGGCGTGGTTTCTCTTATTTGCGAAACCCACATTATAAATTAAAAAAAAATAAAAGATAGACATAGGAAGTAGAGAGAGAGATCTTTCTCAAATGGGAACAGGATCAAGAGGTGGAGGAAGGGGGAACAAAAGGAGAAGAAAAGGAATTAAGGTGTTTTATGCACTTGTACCAACTCCACACAAGGAATGTAAATGTTATGTACTGCGAGCACATACAAATTCTAAACATTTTAAAACTAAAAATAAGGAAGGAAGGAAGGAAGGAAGGATGGAAGGAGGAAAAGAAGGAAGGAAGGAAAAAGAAGGAAGGAAAGAAAAAAGGAAAGAAAAGAAAGGGAGGGGAGATAGATGAACAAAGAGAAAGCAAGCAGAAGTATGAAAAGGTGAGAAGCACCTCAGATCTACTGAACCATGCACACATCTGAATTTCTGCACCTAGCCACTGTTGCCGTCATGCTCAAGATAAAGGCTGAGGGGACAAGAATAAAGTTAACACCACAGTGAAATCCCCAAGAAAATCTACTAAACATATTCCTCTCAATCCAGAGCCTAAGCCTAAAATGCCCCCTGCAAAGACAGGAGAGGAGTTTCTAAAAGAGAAAAAAGAAAAAGCCAGTGCTGGCAGTGTTGAGAAAAAGCCTACAAAAAATGAGGAAACCAAAACAGTCCATGTGCAGAAAGCTGAAGTTGCCAGAGGCTGCAAGAGAAGTGAGAGCATTTTTAATAACTGTGCTTCTTGCGACTATACAGTTGGAAATACTAATTTTTCTTCAAGTTTTATAAAAATGCAGAATTTTGCTTTGCTTTATTTAATGTTATGTTGTTAACTTGCAGAACGCTGTTGTTTTTTGGGGAGTAGGTGGATACGTCAGTAATAAACGTCTGTCATGCTGGATCGCTATGGGGGAAAACACTTTTCCCGCATACTTTTAAGAGATTTCCTCTTGAATCCCAGACACACAAATCCACGTTGTCACATATACCTCAGGGTATGGAGAAAATAAATTAGCTTTTACGTACTACTCGCCCTGCCTAGGTTCAGCAGATAATTAACCCCTTTAAGTCATAGTCTAAAATTGATTACCCAGCTCCTCATTTTATTGATTTTAAGTCTTCAGATTGAAAATCCTAAAATTGTTATTTGATTTCCCAATACAGTTATACTGTGAAAAGATGTTCAACAATATAAAACATAAATTCTCATTCAGAACATCAAATGAAGACATTATGGGGTTTTGTAGTGGTTTCTGATGTTAGTAGTTCATAAAGGAATTTGACAATTGTAGTATGCTAATAATGCAGTGGTACCTCATTTCATGAACTTAATTTGTTCCACAACGCTGGAAAAAATGACCACATTTGTGTTTATGCAGGGAAGATGGCCATGGTTATGTTTGTCACCAGATGTATTGTGCAAACAAAAATGAAATTTTGCCAAATGCTTTTGTTTGCAAACCAAATTGCTGGAGGTGCCACTGTAATTGTTACTCCAAGTTCTGCTGGAAATACCATGATTTTTTATGAGAAGTTTCTTTAACAAAAGTGGACACAGTTTGGCTAGAAAGTAATAGAAAAAAAAATTCTAAAACATATGGGACTACAAAACACTTCACGCACCAAAAAAATTCAGAGGAAAAAGAACAGAAATATCATGCTTCTGAATTACAATTATAATATATAGGTATAACAATCAAAACAGAGTAATATTATAAAAAACACATAGGGCAAATAGAACAAAATACAGAACCCAAAAATAAATACAAATAATTTTCAACAAAGACACCAACAAGACACAACGGTGGAAGAATTTTCTCTTTAAGAAATGGTGATTGGGAATTCGAAGAATGAAATTGTGTCCTTATTCTACACCACACATAAAAATCATCTGAAAGTGTATGAAAGATCTAAATGTTAGACCCGAAACCATAAAACTCCCAGTTTCTACTTATTGTTAGCATTGACAATAATTTCTTCAGTGACTTCAAAAGCTCAGGCTGCATACAACATAAACAAAAGTAAGTAAATGGAACTCCATCATATTACAAAGCTTCTTCATAGAGAAGTAAATAACAAAATGAAAGGCAACCTACAAAGTGGGGAAATATATTTGCAAATTGTATGTCAGAGAAGGGGTCAATATTTGAGATTTATAAAGAACTCATACAATTCAACAGTAAGGAAACATATAAGTTGATTAAAAGCTGGAATATCTATCTTGAGTAGATATTCTTCTCAAATTACAAAAATGGCCTACAGGAAGATCAAAAGGCGCTCGACATTTCCAATCATCAATGATATGCAAATGAAAACCATGGTAAGATGCCACCTTACACCTGTTAGGACAGCGGTTACCAAAAGACAAGAGGACTTTTGTCCACTATAGCTGTTAGGAAGATTAGTGCAGACATTATAGAAAATAATATAAGTGATTTTAAAACCTGAAAATAGAACTATCGTATGACCTAACAATCTCTTTTCTGGTTATATATCCAAAGGAAATTAAACTATTCCCTCATAAGAACATCTGCCCTCCCATGCTCATTGTAGCATTATTGACCACAGGCAAAATCTGGAAACACCATCAGTAAATCAATGAATTTAAAAACAAAATAAAGAAACCAACAAACAAAAAGTGTGTTGAGCCAAGTGTGGTGGTACACAATGGTAATACAAGCACTCCGGGAGACTAACGCAGAATGATTGGAAATTTCAGCTCAGCCTGGATAATCTAGTGAATTAACAAAACTGTATTTGAAAATTAAAGTAAAAATAAATTAATTAATTAATTAAATTAAATAGGTCAGGATGTATCTTACTATGAAGGAGCTTGGTATGAAAGCCCTGGATTCAATTCTCAGTACTGCAAAAATGAAATGAAACAAAATGAAATGAAAAAAAAAATTAAAAAAAAAGAGGTCCTGCTATTGCTCACAACATGGATGAACCAGGAGGATATTATGTTACTGAAATAAGTCAGACAGAGAGAAAAACATTTCACAAGCTTACTTAGGTGTGAAATCTAAAAATATTTATAAATACAAATAATGATGTAATTATCTGGATCAGTATTGGAGGAAGATAATGAGGAGATGTAGATCAGAGGATAAAAAGTACTAAGTATATAGGATGAAAAAAGTTAAAAGATCAAATCTACACCCTGGGGACTATAGTTGTATTAAAGTTGTATTAAAATAATAAAGTATAATTTAGTTGTAATTGTATTAAAGAATTTTTCTTAAAAAGTAGATAAGAGCTGCTGTTGCCACAGGGGGAAATATTGGCAAGTGAGATAGTATATGTGTTATTTTTTTCCAGTGTAGTAGATATATGTGTGTGTGTGTGTGTATATATATATATATATATCTTCAATATACACAATAAAATTTACTTTTAAAGACAAAAAAAGCAAAAATATGCAAACACTAAAAAATATAATACAGTCCTTTTCACTTTGAGTAATAAGAGAGTTTTCTAACAAGAAGAAAAAAATTTGCTTAAAGCAAATGCTTTGCTGGGGATATAGCTTAGTGGCACAGCGCCTGCCTGGCAAGTGTGAGGTTATGAGTTCTATTCCCGCTACCAAAAATAAATAAATAAATAAATAAATAAATAAATAAATAAATCGCTTTGAGGAATTCCAGATAGTAGTAAAATCTTACCCCAGTTATAGACAAAAATTTATATTAATTTATGGAAATCACCAAAATTTCCTTGTCAAATGATAATTTGTATAGTTTAACATAAAATACTTGGGTATTTTATAGAAATAATTGTATTATAATCATATTTTTTGGAGATACTCACATCTCAGATTTATAAGGTTGGTGTTAAAATGAGCCATGAGTAAAAGTAGGTAGGAAAAATTATTCTGTGAAAAATTAAACTACGATCAACCAACCAACTTAATTTTTTTCGATAACAGAGCGAAAAGATACATTGTAAATTACACATTTTTCATTTTTCTTTAAAAGAATTTTGAGAAATTTATTAAATTTTATTCTTTATTTTTTATTTTGAAAGGAATTTCACTTAGTAGCTGAAATGTTGAAAATCCAGATTTGTACCTTCTAATTGTAGTTATTTCCTTTTTCTATGATAATGGACAAGCTATTATTTTTAAGAAATTGTTTCTTCATCCATAAGGTGAAAAATTTGTGTAACGTTACTAGTTCTCAATCTTAGCACTTTATTTTTGTATTTTTAAAATGTAAAATTAAAATTATAAAATAGCAGTTTACTTATGCATGTATTTTTGAAAATTAAATATAGCATTAATAACATGAAGGAGAGATGAAAAGAAATTTTTATAGCAAAAATAATATGCAAGTACTAAAAAATTCTTCCTACAGAAAAAATACCCAAAAGATTTCCAAGATACTTTCAAATATAAAATTCTATCATAAATAAGCATACAAAAGTCTTTTATATTCAATATTGCAACAATTATATTTTATACATATACTCTTCTACTTAAATTTCCCCCCAAGAGTTTATTAAAAGCTTTAAAAATCTATGTGCATTATTTCTTTTTCTAGGCTAATATCAGTATTCTTGTCTGCACATTTGTTGGTCTGTGGAACAGATTCCAAAGTGAAAATAAAGGGAAAAAACAATAAAACAATGAACATACTAAAAGTATCTACTCCATAGAATGTAAAAGTATAGAACCTGTCAATTTATGAGGTTTGTCGAAGATTATCATTTGTTAAAACATTATGTTAGACCACATATACATTAAAATTCCTCTTGAACGCATTTGGAAATATCTCATCAACTCATGGACTTTCAAGGAATAATAAACCAACCTAAACTCCAGAAAGCTAATAATTCATCTAAAGCTCACATTTTCATGTGAGTGTTGAACCTCTTTGGGAGAGAATATTCATTCTGTCCTTTTGGACATGTGGTGAGGTGGAAAGCTGATAATCACAGCTAAGCTGACTTGTTGAATTGAAAATGACAAGCTATACCTGAATATTCCTTCTCATGAATACATAGTTTCCTCTTCACATCCAGCAGCGCTCATATGATTAATTGCTCTATGGTACAGGTTAGCTCCCAAACATTAAATTATGTTTTTTACCTCAGGACTTATCATTCACAGAATAGGCAATGTCCCCAGAAGGTCCTTCAGGGGAGCAGTACTGCTTGCTACTGCTGAACCAAATTTAAATCTCCTTAGACTCCCAGTGAAATTGCTTGTTCAACTGATTATTTTATGCAGCTAATGATTTTGCGATATCGCATTCAACTGAATAATTATACAAGAGAGATGCTGAATGCCCATCTTCTCTAGATTAGAATAATTTATAAATGCAGTTTTTCTATCCCATTTAGCAGAACCACCTTTAATGAGACAGAAGCACAACAAGGCAGGCAAAATGATATGTAACTAGCAAGAGAAAGAAAATACAATTTGGACAGACAGAAATTTTCCTTGAATAGTTGTCAGGAAAAAGGATTTTTATCATCAGAGAATAATATATCTTGAAGAGTCCCGACAATAGCACTTATTTACAAATACATACACAGAAATAATTTTGTGTTTATATATTTTAAAATAAACAAATGGGAGCCTAGGAATTGATGGGTGCTTAATTTTGTATGCATGATTAGTAGCAAAGCCACGTTCAAAAATTTTAGATCAGGTCTTGTTTTCCTCCTTACATAGATTGAGCCCTGTTTTCAGAGCATACATGGTATGTATGCTTACTTCCTACTGGAGAATTTAAAGGAAGTGATTTTTGCTGTATTTTTCCCTCCTATGCTCATGCTATGTGTTCTCTTTTTTTTTTTTTTTTTTTTTTTTTTTTCCCCACTGTCCCTCTTTAAGCTGTTTGGATCTGACAGTCCAGTGCTAGTTATGAAAGCCCCACTGGGATGCCAGATGGTAAAACTATTCCTCTCTCCTGTGGGTGCCTGGCCATGGGTCATAGGCTATTCATTGCTAGTTTTTAGTTCAACTGTGAAATGAGAATTTGTTACAACATGCTACTTTTGAAATAGCAGTATCTAATTTTATAATGGGCTTGATAAAAGTCTAACAGTACAATTAACGAGAAAATTTTAGGGAATTTTTGCACCAAATGTTTATGTTTGATAAAATGTTTTTAGTCACAAAAATGTGCACATTTTTAACCAAAAAATTTTAAAAAGAATTTTTTATATGTTTGGTATCACAACCAACACTAAGAATACCATTAAATCTATAACCACTTACATATTTTGTATTTATATAACCACAGTTTCACTGAATGAGTTTATCAGGTATAATCATCAACTTTGTAGGAATACAATTTAATTATATATAGTCAGGTAATACATTTGAAAAATTCCAATTAACTGGTGTAGTAAACTAGTAGTTTATAGTTTGTCTTTTGTGTCTTGTCTTGTTTGCTACTGCAGAAATGGAGATTAGTTGGTTGCTTAGGCTAAGTTTCTCCAATCTCACTTTAACCAGGGCAGATTTATTTTTATCAAGATTATGTCTCAAACAGCGTCTGATTATTGGAGGTCAGATATAGGATGTGAGACAAATGGAGCCTATCAATTCTTACTGAAAATTCATGATTCAGTCACTCTGGTGGTACTTGCATTTTTGAGAGGAAGGAGAATTATATACACACATATATAATATATATATATATATATATATATATATATATATATATACATATTTGATTATTTCAAGACTTATATAGGTCCTTGCTATGAGATGTCACAAAAGTGGGCCAATAGAAACATAGGACACCAATTTTAGACTGGAGCAGTGGTGAGGGTTGTAAGAAAGGCAGAGGCATCAGAGTAATGAGCATCTCCTCAATTTCAACACTGCCAAGGTGGGAGAAGTTCTCCAGTTGCACAGAGCACAGTGAATTCAGAGCAGCGCAGCACAGTCCGAGCTCAGCGGCTGAGCCGAGTGAAGGCAGCAAAAAGAGCCATCCTGAGGGACGCAGTGGGATTCCGTGGGTATTGACCAAGAAATGGGGTCATTCCTAAATGGGAAATTAAAAACTCATTAACGTTAACTTATTTTTCCTAGAACAGTCTAGGAAGACCTATGAAACTTCCAGTTTTACTCAATGATCATAAATGCTTAATCACTCTATGGTGTATGTACTTCGTTAAGACTATAAAAAGCCATTTTCTTTGAAAACGATGATGATTATCTTTCAGCTTCTAAAATCTAAAAAAAGGGGAAAATCATTTATAAAATAGGAAATTTATTTTAAAAGTTGGTCAACATTGTTATTTCATTGGTAACCATTGTTGCTATGTAGTTATAAACTACAGTATAGTCTAATTGTCCATTATTATACAGGTGACATTTTTACTCTAAATCCTAAACATGCAAACTGGATAAATGCCAGAATTTTCACCTGCTGTTGATCTGCTTCCCAAACTCAACTGTACAATTCGTTAAGTGTGTTACTTGGAACATATTTCTTAATCCTCTATGTCTCAGTTCCTCAGCTAAATAATGGGGAGAGCTTAAAAACCAAATTCAAAAAGGCACTTAGCTCTGTGTTAAATATATAGCAATCATAGAATAAATCATAGTGATTCCTATGTTGACCAATAAAGGAAACCAAGTCTTCATTGAGGCCATCTAGGTAGGAAAATTTTGGAAAGATATTTTCATGGCCACTTTAAATTCCACGACAAAGACAGATATCAGTTATGTACACATAAAAGACACCCAGTGTTTTTCTTAACAATTAGTAAAAGATAGAATTATTAATTGTGTAATGATTTTTATACTGAAAACCGTTAGCCACATGTTCATATTTTGAATTGCTTCTCAGGATATTTTTATCACTGTAATAGGATAATTTCTGATCTTTAGAATTTATGCAATAGCTTAATGATTTTTTGCAGAATTCATTTCCAAAACATGGAGTAGTGAAATGTTAAAGTAAGTCTCATTCCTTTCAGAAAATGAACAACCCTGGGGTTGAAATTGGAAAGTCGCATCAGAAATGTCACAAAGGGGGTCATTTTCCTGTAATATATCACATTTCTGTTTAGACTGAAAGTGATAAAGAGAGCAAGGAAAAATAATAGATGATATGCCTCATTCTTAATGCGTTTTTACTCTAAAAAAATCCCCACAGCCATCTGTTACCTGCATGTCAGTTTATTGCAAGTGAATGACATTTTTCTCTTCTACTTGAAAAGAAATGTATGGAAATGCTGATCAAAGCTTATTTAAAAAATATGGTGATATTAATAAAGCACCTATTTAAATACTAAATCCTCATTATTGTCTTGGATTAGGTCTTCAGCTATATAATGTAAACTCCAGACAAGCATTACTGCTCAAAGTAAGTCAGAAATCTAGACTGTGACTATGACAGATGGGTGACATAAAAATTGTATCAAACTTTTGAATAAATCTAGAATATGAAGCATACGTAACTAGTAAATCCAATAATTGAGATTGCAATGTAATTATTTCTGCTTTTAGCCATTTATTTCCACAAGTATTTATTTCTTGGGTTTGTATATATTTATAGTTATAATCATTTTGAAAATTGATTCAACAGCATAGCCATATTGTGGAAGGGAATGTGGAATAAAAGAAGGAGGAGGGCTTTATTCTATTCACATATATCCGTATAGTCCAGGGTGTTGATTTGAAAGAGGGAGGCATCAGGGATTAGGAAAGTGGATACTTTCCTTCTCAATACCATTAGCATATAAATCTATAATATTTCATTGTATTTTCTTCTAAGAGAATGATTTTAACTGAATCAAAGTTAATTCAGTTATACATAATCCAGTCATTTTCCAGTCAAAAGATAACTCAACCGTTAGGGTGGATTTGCCTGAAGTAGAGAAAGCGGTCATTTTGTGAGATATAGTTTTAGAATCTCTAATAAGCACTTATATACATAGATTAACTTGGCGATGCTAGAAATTTATGTAATGGGGATTATTCTATTTTGTAACAGAATTTGGGTTAATGTTTTAAAAAAGCATAAGAATAAGAAAGTAGTGACTCATTTTAGGTGAATGTAAAGATAATGGAATAATACTAATGTTGCTATGGTTACATTCCAAGAAGAGTTAAATGACTATTAAATTAGATCATGTCTAAGATCAGATTTTGCACAGGGTATGGAAAGCAAGTGTAGGAGCTTGTTAGGACTCCAAAGAGGGGTAGAGAGGATGTGACTGTAGGACTCTACAGTTAGGACTGTAGGAGGGAGCATGCACAGGTGAGGAACATCGATGAAGAACCAGATTTTTCCGAATCTGACCTTGACACAAGCTTCTTTTAAAATAAATAGAAAACAATGTGGCCTGGGGCTATTTTTCCTGCAAAAGCCTACGTATTAGTCCAGTTTAGTACTTTATAATTGCTTAGAATTCTATGATTTGATACGCTGTCAAAGAATTTCCTGTCATCTATGTCCCACCACTTAAGTACGTGTTTCAGCCCTGCCAGTTAATGTTTCTAATGCGATAGACATTTTGATAAATTGGAGAAACAATACAAACACAAATCTGTTCATACAAACGCAAATGTGTGCATGGAAAAAATAGTCATGGTAGTACTACTCTTGAGCCATTATCTAGGGAATTTAATGCTAAACAAACAACAAATAGTTACACAGTTTTAGGAAGAGAAATAGAAAAACATAAAGATAGAAAGG
Organism: Erethizon dorsatum; assembly: GCA_028451465.1. Classification (NCBI taxonomy): domain Eukaryota; kingdom Metazoa; phylum Chordata; class Mammalia; order Rodentia; family Erethizontidae; genus Erethizon; species Erethizon dorsatum. Next base: position 18,153,468 of record CM051824.1, read on the forward strand.
AACTTCCAGAAAGTGACCACTCTATTCTGAATTTGCCTTATCCAAAATTATATCAAAATAACATTTACAATTGAACCATAACATTCTGCTGAATAATACAGCATGTATTCAGATTCCACAATTCCAAAGTTCACGTCTACTTTCTCTTTTATGTTTTTTTTTTATTTTTATCACTTCTACGATGATGGAAAATCTATCTAATTGAACACATCAAAGAATCTATTTTATAGATATTAGCATAGTACATTTCAACTAATATGCATCCAAGTGTTATTTTCTTCCATGATTCAAATTTATTTTTCAGGAAAATTTTATTATTTTCCATTCATATTTTACCAAAGACTGAGAAGAAAAGATACCTATTAAGCTTTGGTGTTTAACTTAATTTTTTTGACTGCCTTCTCTTATAGGAAGTAAAACACTGAGAAGGGAAATTACTTTGGTGGTCTCAATTTAGTAACAGAACTATCACAGTTTTAGAGTCCAACAATAAGTTTCAATTCTCAGTTCTACTGCTTTATACCTTGGGAGAAAACTATGTTTCGTCTGCGTTTCTGGTCATCATCTTTAAGCTAAGTAAAATGACTCCTAATGCTGGGGCTCAGAAATTAATATACCAGTGTATGGTGCTTTGAGATGCTAAGTACTTTGATCTAAAGGATCAAAGGAGGTTGGAATGCCTCCAAAGCAAGTTCTCCCTAACATTCTGCCTTGCTGTCTCCTGTACTTACTTTTCCTTTGAAGCAAACCATAGTTGTCAGAATTTGACGCAGTGTGGGTCATAGAATCAAGATTCTCTTTGTCCCAAAACCAGACAACCAGAAAAATCACTATCTTCCTTCCTCCTTGAAAATCATCATAGAAAATGCTGCACAAAGAACCCAAAAGAATGTGAAAGGACAGGACTTGATGATTTCCCCATATGTGTATGACCATTAAATCATATTCCTCATCCAATCACATTTCTCCACAACTGTCCACTCTTCATGGAACCTAAGCATAAAAACACTTTGCCCTGGGTTTTTCGGTCATCATTTCTGAAAGTTCCTGTGTCACGTAAAACTTTTATTAAATAAATTTGATTAAGTTTGTTACATTTACTCTTAACTTATGACAATTATGATGAGTGATGAAATGAACTGCCTCTGTAGTACTGTACAGAGATACTAAATTAATAAATTTCATACTGATTCTAAATATTTAGCAAGTTGTCTAACCTTGAGATCTTTCCTTGTATTCACTATGGGAATTACCAAATTAAAGTTATGGAGCCAGCATTTTAAATCATACTGGTAGATTTCAAACAACTTAATCCTTTTGGGCTTAATTTTCTCTGCTATTACTCTAAACAGTGACAACACAATAGTGCATGTTGTTCCCCAATATATCACAGTATTAAGGTTGAATCAATGAGAAAGTGGATGTATATGACTTTTAAAAATCACAGGGCCCTATCCATCTGGAAAATGATTTATAAGCTTTTATTTTTCACTGAGCTTTGGCTCACACTTAATCTCACAAGCTACTGATTTCATAAAAGTAATTATACTCTCAACTTAACAATTTAAATATGGTTCATAAGAGATACAAGATGAAGTGTTTAAGTTTGCAGTGTCAAGTGTACAACTTATTTTCAAACAGTTCAGCAAAAGCTGTCTATCTACATATATATATATGCACCTCTTTATCTACCCATCATCTATTGAGAAAAATAGTCAAAATATTGGTGAGAAGATTCAGGTTAAGAGTATGTCATTGTTCATTGCAGTACATTATCAACAGCTCCATGTTTGAATTTCTTAAAAATAAAAGTATGTGGGAAATATGAATAAAAGTCATTTGTCTTTATTTACATAATGACTGAAAGATCGGATGACTAGTTATGTATTATTGTATTCTAATTGCAGTTATTTTGTGTGAGGCATGAAACTAAATCTCTACACTCATTGTCTTATTTAACCCTTACACTCCTGAAAGATAGATACTATTATACTTTCTAAATTCCAACACTGAGGTCTTGAGAGGATAAACAATTTATCTCACGGGTAGAACAGCCAAGTTCTACTAAGAGAAAGGCAACAGTAAGGAGAGAGTCACTGTCAAAAATCTTTGAAGACGGTCACAAGGTCTAAGCTTTTTTTTTTTTTAAATTTCAGACTCGTTACATCTCATTAAATATTATTGCCAGAAGTCTATACAGCAGATGCTATGAAGATATGAAGATAATATTTCTTGACCATTGTGTCCATGTTGCTCCCCTTAATTAATACCCAAGTGCAGTTTGTTCTCAGTGGTACAGACCTGTAGAGCCTGAAGCAGTTGGATTGAGTTGCACCTGAGCTGTTTTATTTTTAATATATAAATTTAACATTTTATCACATACAAGTGATTAAATATTTTCCTGTCTTGTTTTACTTCAGACAACTCAAACATATTTGGTGGAAATAAAGCATCAGAAAATTCAAATAGAGGGTAGACATAAAACCCTAAATCAGATAGTGACATCAGAAAAGCGACTGAGTAGAGAATCTCATGTGCTACCTTCCCAACAAAGGGCTAACATGAAGAAAAAAAATTGCTATTCCACTGGACTGTGTGAGGAAGCGCAATAGAGATGTGGCAGTGGTTTAATGTCACTTGAAGACTCAGATGTCTAATAAAGTAAGGAATGAAGTCCATACAGTATCTGTCATCCTCTTTCTCTGGTGTAGATCAACTGTAAACCAAGAGGGATTTGCTATGTGAGGAAAGGGTAAGCAGGAATCCCCCAACAGTCCCCACTGATGTCAAAGACACCTGAGTATTTGCTGCTAGAGAAATATGGAGTTCTCATGGGCCCTGGCCCAATTTGGGAGCTCTAAAGAAGTCCACATCATGTCATCACCCTGCAGAAAGCTCACCCTGTGTTACGACCTCTCACACCCACTGGAAATCTTGTTTCAGTGTTACCTTGAGTTCACATAATCCTGAAGACTCAAAATAGACAGTGGCTCACCACCACTGGGATTGCGGTGCTAGCTCTGCAGATTGCCTGGGAAGACACACCCCACCCTCTCTCAGCTAAAGAAGGAACCATGCTTTTTCATAATCTTCCCTTACTCCCTCTCCCTCCTCTGTCCATCTCTTGGTTTCCTTGTCTTTTGCAAAAGATCTATCTCTCTATTTCCTATCATATATCTTTTATTTTTCTGTTTAGTTTATTTGTACTTTGGCTTTTTCACATAAGAGAAATGAACACTGAAGTAGGAAAGAAGAAAGGCAAATTATCCTTGTTTGTGGGTTGGAAGAATGAATACAGTTCAAATATTGATACTTCTCAAAGCAATTTACAGTTGCAAAGCACCCTCCATAAAAGTTCGGATGGTTTTCTGACAGAAATAGAAAACTTATCAATGGTAATATTAATGCTAAAATACCAAAGATTAATTGGCCAAAGAAATCTTGAGCAAATTGAACAAAACTGGAGGCATCACAATACCTGAAGTACAAACATACATAAAGAAATAATGACCCAAACAGAAGACATAAAAAACAACATTAAGATCGGTATAAAACAATAGAGAACTTAGAAATAAATTCATGCATCTAAATCCAACCTATCTTCAACAAGCCATCAACAAACATACCCAAGAGAAAAGGCAGTCTTCAATGAATAGTTCTCAGAAAATTGGATATCCATATGTAGAAGAATAATATTGAACCTCATCTCACATCATATACAAAAATCAACTCAAAATGGATCAAAGTATTATATGTAGTCTTGAAATTTTGAAAGTAAAGTACTGGAATAAACCTTAAAGAAATTACAAGGCATTGATTTAGGCAAAAAAAATTTTTAAAACCCCAAAAGTAGAAACATCAAAGCAAAAATACACAAATACATTATATCAAAATAAGGAGTTTCTGTGCTGAACAGGAAGTAGTCAACACAGCAAAGAGAAAACATGCAAAATGAGGACAATATTTATAAATGATTCACTTATTAAGGGATTAATATCCACAATATTAAGAGACTCAACAACAAAAACAAATAATCTACTATAAAACTGAACAAACAATTTGAATAGGCATTTATCAAACAAGATATACAAATGACCAACAAGTATATGAAATAAACTGTTCGACATCATGAATCAGCAGAAGTGGAAATCTAAAGCACGGTAAGACCTCATCTTATCCCAGTTAGAATGGCTTTAATCCAGAAGACAGAAACAAATGCTAGTAAAGATGTGGAAGAGAAATGGGTACCCTTATATGCTGTTGGTGGGAAAGTAAACTAGTACAACCTTCATAGAAAAGAGTATGGAAGTTCCTTAACATAATAAAAATAGAAATATATATGATTCAGTACTTATCCAAAAGAAAGTCAGTCAGTATGTCTAGTTCAGTGATACCTGAACTTCTATATATATTGCTTCCCAATAGTCAATATGAGGAAAAACCTATATGTCTGTAAATGGATGCACAGATAAAGAAAATCAGGTCTATATACACAGTAGAATATTATTCAGTCACAAAAGTAATGAAATTATCTCACTTGGAGCAACATGGATGGAAGTTGGCTATTATATTATGCTGGGCACACCAATACCAATGCTGTAAGCTTCATTCATATGTAATAAACTTAAAAATTTGGTTTAGCAGGAATAGAATAATTTTAACTAGAGGCAAGGAAGGAAAAAAGGAGAGTGAAGAGAGAGTTTTTGAGCAATAGGTAACAAAATAGAAATGACAGGAATAAGTTCTAGCATTCAACAAAACAGTAGTGTAGCTATCATTTACAATGCAATATAGAATCCAGCAGTTTGAGAGTTCTGAACACAAATACAGCAGTGCCTCGGTTCACGATCTTAACTCTTTCCATGACTCTGGTCGCAGAATTTATTCTGCAGTTACAACTAGAATTGTGGAATAAATTCTGTGACCAAAATCATGGAAAGAATTAAGTTTGTGAATGAGGAATCACTGTCAACAAGATACCATTGTAAATGACGATCGTTTAAGTACATGGAAATGCTAATAACCCTGAGTTTATCAGTTGATTTTATATATTATGTATAATATATATATGATATATATCACTGTCCTGTAAATATACTTTTTATGTGTCAATTAAAATGTTTTTAAAAGGAGTAAGTTAAAAAAGCTCTAACAACTCAATGAGTGCCAACACCCTTTCTCATTTGCAACACACACACACACAATGTGCACACAAACAAGTGAAAGGAAAAGAGCTACTTGGTGGTCTGCATTGTGAAGCGCTTTCTTCTACAGAGTTGTCCCCCCAGTTACAGAAGATTAAGAACATACTCCCAGAAATGACGAAGTTTAATTTTATCGTAACTCTTCACCATAGTTTGATGAATCTTTACTATAATCCTGCCTATCTGTAATCAATTTTCCCCTCATTCTTTTATTTTGAATCTCGCTCTTCTATTTATTTGTTATAAGAAAAATATTGGAAAGGAGATTTTTTAAAGTGAAATGAAGTGTTCTTAAAATTACAATATTTTTATATTTTGTTATTTTTAATAAATTGCTGCAGACATTTGTATTAATGGGAAATTTAAACACCATCTAATTCAAATTAGGTCATGTTGATGCACTTGATTTTAATATGGTTTGCTATTTGTATTCCCACTTTTTTGTTAAAAATGAAAAAATTAACTTATTCCAGTAATTAAGAATGTGATTATGATAAAACAACTTTAATTGTGTGGCCATAACAATTAATATGAAATAATTATATGCACATATACTTCATATGATTTCTTAAATAACATAACAGGAGAATAATTTTATATTCTATAATGTAAACAATGAGTGAGTTGTTTCTGAAATCTATCACCTTTGAGAACTGCTTTGTTCAATCTATATTATCCCTGTTTCAAATTTCCCCAGTCTTTTTATTCCACATTAAATATTATTTACCTAGAAATTTCTAATTCAATAAGATCTCTCATGGACAGAGAGAAATCTCAACTCAAATGCAACTCCCTGCTTTAATCTATTCTCTGTGTTGCTGGGGTGTATAGATACATATCCATTAACAAATATATATAAAATAACATGGTTTACCCACTGTAATGTAAATTTTAAAAATGTATTCGCTTCATTAGACTGTATTTCCTGGCAATATATATGGAACAAACCTTGCAAGGGAACGCCCATCCTTGAAAGGCAGAAGCATAACAAAGAGAAGTCAAGGGCTGACAGATGGTGCTACAATACCGAAAACAAAGAACTTCTACACCAAGGCAATAAATCTGGATATAGAGATGCCTCACATGAAATGTCAGCATGGTAACATAAGCACCAGAAACTAGAGCAGGGTATGAGTTCTTAAGATACAATGAATAATGAAATTTTCAGATGTCACATGCTTGATGTCTGTGGCTTAGAATGAAAATATACAAGAACTTTACATTAAGGCCACAAGGAAACATCCTTACAAAAAGCAAAAATATGGAACATGGTAAATGATTCAAAGTCTCTGAAGTATCCCCTTGTTGCTCACTAAATAAAGGCACTTTAGCAATGAATGGACTTTTGTAAAATAGCAACAGTCACTTGTCCAAAAATAGTCTACAAGTCAAAATAACTTTCCTCCTTCCATGATCCTGGATGCAGTGACAAGCAATTCCACAAATAAGAGTATCCTTTCCAAACTGACTAATAAAATTAGTTATGAAAATTATGTAATTATGATAGTGGTGATAATGATCATAATGACAGATTTATTGAAATTTACTATACTTGAGGTACTATATTATGTAGTATGCTTATTCAACTTCATTTAGTTTTTAGAAAAACACTAAAATGATAGTCATTACTACTAATTTTGGAGGAAACAAAAACGCCAGAAGCTGTGAAATAACACGAGCAAAGTTAAGTAACTAGTGAGTGTTGAATGTAACACATGCACTTTGATCTTTATGCTATGCTTTTTTCCTTTGGGTACATTTAATACACTGTCTGAGGCTGGCAGCAGTCACAATAAAACCTACTTATCTTATTTTTCCTTCCAAAAGAGTGATTAGTAGAAGAGAGCGTAGCAGTCGTTGCTATCCACTCTTACCTGGGTACAGGTGGTGGGGCTCTTCTTCTGTACCATAACCATCTGCCGGACAGAGTCCAGGTAAAATGTCAGGAGAGAGTCGCTGCACGAATACTCTGAACCACCGTCCAGGCAAGGGGTCCCATCAGTTTGGATTAGGCTCAGCAACATTAAGGAATACGTAGCCACACTATTGTAGGCTAACTTCTGGGGCTACACAAACGGATGTTAATACAGATGCTACCCTACAGCCATGGCTCCCTCACGGAGATGGCATGGAAAAAATGAATAAATAATGATGGATAAAGGATCTTAGGTGCTGGCTCAACCGCTACCATTTTCTGTCATGACAATGACGGAAGGCCCTCTGCTGCTTACTTCCCCTTTCTAATTTGTTCCTGGTTATCTCCACCAAGTACCTCCCACATAAAGCATCACCCTTCCCTATACTAATCTACGTGATTCGATGTCTCAGAAATTAGTTTGGGCCTTTGGCTTTCCTTCTATTCTGTGGTTTATCATAGATTATAAGATGTATCTGTTTTTCATGTTTTTACCTTTCAGAAAACAACTTTCAAACTGTCATCTTAAAATAGGATAAAAAGCAATGGTGAATGTCATTATAAAACACGTACAAACTTTATTTCAGTTGTGCATATTGTACTGATATAATGAAGAGGATAGGCCCAAATTAATTAAAAATACTTTTTTAAAAATTAAATGGTAAGATAGCATTATCATAGATTAGCAGAGTTTTTCTATATAAATGTGTATATATCCTCTATATATTCCCTATGTATGTATATATGTGTACATACATGTTCTCTATGCATGCATACATGCACAGACATATAGAGAACATGGATACATATATGGATTCATATATGTACACATGTATATATACATGTATATACATTATATTCAACATGTATATATGTATGTATTGTTGTAACATAATATATAACCTCTCAAAATACACAACAAACAGTATCAACACAGGGTGAACTCTATAACTTGCTTCCCTCATTCATTTCAAATATTTTTATAAGAAAATTTTCTTTTGTTAACAGCTTCACTGAGTCTTATCTGCCATAAGAGTCTCACTTTTAAATGCACAATTTTTAATCTGTGGTAACTTAAAATTTTTCTCCAAATATTACAATAATCCATTTAAAATCATTCCTATAACCGAAGAAAATATTTTTTTGTCCATTTACACTTAATTCCCATCCCACCACCAACCTGACACTACTACTCGTACGATTTACCTTTTCTACTTACGCATGTAAGTAAAATTATACATGCTGTCTTCCATCACTGAACTCTTTCCCTTCGTGCAGTATTGAGGCTCTTTTTGCAGTGTGTATCATAAGCAGCAGAAACGTAAGCAAACAGGCATCTCCTTTACCAATGTAATCAGCGCCAAACTGGTCCCATGGCAGGCTGTGCTGCTCAGCAGCCCAGTGACCAGATAGAAGCAGCAGAGGCTTCAAAGTTAGATGAGAGCGAGTTTGAATTCCCGCCCCTGGGAAATGTTCTTACTCTTGTAAATCTTCAGTTTCTTCAACAGCAAAGCAGAGATAATCAAACACGACTGTCAGGACTGTTGTGACAATTAAACAAAATGAAGTTCAACCTTGTACTAAGTAATGAAAGTTCTAGCTGTATTTATTACTGTCCTCAGGGATTGTGATGAAGGGAAATAGTTTTTTGTAACAGAATTACTAACCATGAGGTACAAAAGACAAATCAGTAAGCAAAACAGCAGCTTCCTAAACCATGCATGGTGGCACAGGCTTATAATCAGAGCAATCTGGGAGGCTCAGGCAGGAAGATCACAAGTTTCAATCCAGCGCGGGCAGTCTAACATCTTAGGAAGACTGTGTTTCAAAATTTTACAAAGATAATAAATAAAGAAGAGAGGAATTAGCTCAGTGTGAAGACCCCAAGTTCGATCTCCAATACCAAAAAACACTACTACTACTACTGCTACTACTACTGCAACTGGTAATAAATAATAATAATAATAACAATAATAATAATAATAATAATAATAATAATAATAAACAGCAACTTCCTGAGGGAGTCTGAGGCAGAAGGATTGCAAGTTTGAATCCCACCTGGGCAATTTAGCAAGAGTTTTTTCTCAAAATTAAGAAAAAATATATGTTGCACAGTGGTAGAGTGCTTTGGGCTTGATCCCCAGTACTACACAATAAGTCAACTTATTTTTTTTTTAACTTCTAAGTATGTCTTCTCTAGTTTCATCAGTCTTTTTCCTTCTTGCAAAAAAAAAAAATTCAAAATTGTGTCACTGGCATACTATTATTTTTCCTCTAATTTTCAGGAAGTTATGAGAAATCATAAGTTTTTATTTACAGAGGGATTAGCTAGAATTCCTCAAATGAGGAACGATATTAACGGTACTCACCTTCCTGGAGAGAGGATGCCTATGTGAGGAGCAGCAGCTCTGTCTAGGTATGTCTGAGGAGCTGTCTCAAGAAAGGGCAAGTATACTTATTTTATTCAGGCCACCAAAAAATGAGAAGAGATTGCAGGAAGGTAGTCTTCATCCCAAAAGAATGGAAAATTATTTATTACATGTCAAAAGAATTTATTCTTTGCCTCATATCAGCTTCCTCTCCACAGATTGGAAATGAGCAATATCAGACTTGGCCACATTAAGACATAGTGTACTCTCCATCACCGAAGATCAAATACAAGCAGTGATTGACTATTGAAAAAGCAGTAAGCCTTGAATGGCTTGGGATATAGGGAATCTCACAGGTCTTTTTCATTACAAAATCACATTTCTATAAGACTTTTAAAAGAGCTACCAATGGCTTATACAATGGAGTTACAGATGGTAGTATTTCAGGATGATAGGAAAAATATTTTGCAGTACAAATGGCTCCAACCAACTGCTCCTTTCAAAATTGTTTTCCTTTGAAAAACTATCAACATAATTTCTGAGGTCCTGAAGATATGTTTATCTTACAGTTAACAAGAGGAGAAGCAACTGTTTCTGAAAGTGATGGTTTTGCTTCAAGATTCTGAAGCTAAATGCTTTTATCTCAAGGAAAATGGAGAAAAGCTATACAGCATGGAATTCTATTCTATTGTATTTTTCTACTCATCATACCCTGATTCTTCTCAAAATAAAACTCTTGTTCCATTGGGGAATTTACTTTGTCCTTTTCCATGAAGGTCTTCTAGACCTGTGATATGAGTGTCTTAGCTATAGAAGTTGGACTAGCATCCTGTAATTCCAAGCCATAATTCACCTAAACCTTGATCCTGCTTTCATACTGACTGATTGCAGATGAGCCTGTTAACTGTAGACCCTCTGAGAATCCTTTACTTCATACTTCATAGGATTCAAATACTATAATGATTTATTTCTCAGAAGCTAGATATTCTTTCTAGAAGCAGGAAAAAGATAAGGATACAGCTCAGAGTATCTTGAAGAGTGAATGGAGGTTGGAGGATATAAAATCATATTTTGCATTTGGCAAGTTTCAGAGGCCAACTCAACCTCTGATCTCCTCAGGCAAGTGAGCTAATGCATTTCCATTTTTCTTTTTTTTTAAGTTTTCTTGAATCGAATCTATCTTATGTAACTTGAATCCTGACTAACACTGGGAGTCCTGTGAGTGGTCCAAGAGACAAATTCTTTTTTTTTTTTTTTTTTTGTGGGTACTGGGGGGTCAACCTCAGGACCTCGCACGCCAACAGGTGCCCGTGCCGCTGAGCGATATCACCGTCCCCTTTTTGTATGTGGGTTCCGGGAGTCGAACTCGGGCCCTCAAGAGACAAATTCTAACACACAGCATTGGCTGAGTTAGGGTAAAAGAGTAACTAATGAAGGTTCCTTTATCACTGAAAAAATAAATTTGATAACAACAATGCTTGTTTTTGAATCATGCTTGAACTATCAGCCCCTGAGCCTTCGACGATATTCAAGCTATGCTTGAGTTTTGTAAGAATGATAGAAAATTAGTAAAAATCTTGGAGTGGGTAGGGTGCTTGTAACATTCTTCTCAAAATCATACATAAAAGGAAAACGTTCTTCTATTCTAACATAATCAGTTACAAAAGAGAGAAACAGATTTTTGAAAAGAGATGAGTGTTTGAGAAGCCAGAAGCAAACAGAAACCTAACTTCTTTGGTACTTCCCAAGTATCTGCGATTAAAAAGGTAGTGATTCCGCTGTAAAGTGCCTTCTATTGTGAGAAGCCAAACGGCAGAGAGACAATTTGCCAAAGCCTTACTACTCCTGCCAGTTTTTTATTTTGTCTGAATAAGGAATAAGCACGGAGACATTGGAATGTTTTCTAAGAATTTTTTTAACTTATTACAGTAAAAGAATCTGCCAAGAATGATAAACTGTTTGAGGTGAGGGAGAGTATTTTGAGGGGTATTAATGGTAATGTGTCTTTTACTCTAAAGAGCAATTTTGTTTAAACATTCATGCTATTAATTTGAAGGACCATAACGGAGTACCCTAACATCGACACATAAGAGAGTGGACTGTGTTTTCAGTGTTTATCTGACCAAGAAAACCCAAGGATGCCAATGAGAACACTACTATTTAGAGAAAGGGTAGCTATCTATACTATATTATATGACAATGACTATAGGGAAGCATTATTTACATTAGCCTATTTTTCTTCTATTATTACTACTGAGAATTAGGTAATAATTGCACTGACCATTGACCCATTGACATCAAAATTGCACAAAACATACCTGGATGACAGATCCAGGACTCATTGCTGAACACGGACATTATTCCATGTTCTCACCTTTCTTACCTTTGGTATATGCATAGTTTAGCTCTATTGAGAGCAAGTACATTAAGGAATGAAAATTTAAAAATATATTTATGTGGAAACATATAGAAGATCTATTTAACTACAATTTGTTTAATACCAAAAAGTGGTATTTACATTCTTGGTGAGGCTTTCACTAAATGTCAGTTAATCTTTAATGAGATTTTAGACATCAGTTGCAAAGTATTTTGATGCAGAGAAATTTTTCCATCATCCTTAAATAGTTTTGGCAACTATTACTCCTTTGACAAATGAAAGTCAATTTGTGTTTCCCAACAAGAAGTCACAAAGAAGTTGCATAGGTAAAGATATGGAATTGTGCTTAGCAACCCTTCTGAAAAAATGCACTTTCTAAGAGATATGTGACTAAAGGGAGGAGGGGTACAAGACCTAAGAGAAAAGATCAACAGAGGGCGGTAGGGGAATAAAATGTGTAATGAATTTGTCTGTGTGTGGCAAAAAGAAAAAAAAAAAAAAACTTTCTAAAAAGCAACAAAGATGGAACAATGGCATGCTAATTGCCTACCAATTAGAAACTGTAAGATGATGTCAACGAGTTTCCTAAATTGCTGTTATTTTCTGTTTTCATTAAGGTTTAAAATTATCCTTTTATTCTACTCACCAGAATTTCATTACCGCCATTTTTGTCTGAAATTATAATTCAAATTCAAAGGCTTAATTAGGGAAGAATTTAAAGAACTCTGACAACTTCTTTGCAATAGATAATCTTCACAGTGAGTAATTCAGTTCGTTCAAGAGCAACCACTTAGAAGTCATCCCTTAATGATGAATATTGTTCTCCACTAAGTCTCTGACCTTACCAGATTTAGTCTTGCTGGTTTAGTAACTTTTTCCCAAACAAGTGCTTGAATTTTAAACTGTCTGCTGTTTAAATGTATAGCATGTCTGCCTGGAAACATTAATTCACACGTAGCCAGTGCAGACCAAAGGATGAGTTTAAGTTGAACCTACAGATTTTTAAAATGAAAGAAACCAGAGGGAATAAGTTCTCAATAAATAAAGAATACCAGGAGGTCATTCCTCTCCCTCCTGTTTCTGATTTGCTAACGTTTCTTCCTATTTCCTCTCTGACTTAATCTTAGGCTCTTCCACATCCTCTTCTCTACCAAGCTTTCCTCTAGACTTCTCCATTTTTTCTTATGATAAGAACCCTGCTAAGTTAAAGAGAAGAGAATCTCCCGCCCATAATATGTAATCCCTTTTGATATCTGACCAAATTCCTTATCCCTCAGTTATGCTGTCTGATGATCTGTGCCTACCGCTAGCAAGAATCCTATTAGGTGGGTTTCACCAGCACCCTCTCCTTACCCCTGTTGCTTCTTCTTAGCAATTTTGTATCCACTGAATCCCAGGCTTGACCATCAATCCCTGCTTGTTCTTCCTGTATTCAGAATTGAGTCCAGTTCTATACCGAGGTGCTGTGCCTATATATTGTAATAGCTTCTGGATAAAATGTTTTCAGCACTTTACTGTCAAGTTCTGGTTTTCCTTAAAGGTCTTTTGCACCCTTTCTTTTTCCCTTGCTCAGTAAAAATGAACTGACCTCGTTTGCATCTCCTGTTTATAATCTGCAGCTCCTCCTCTGATTTATAATGTGTTAATCGCTATTCTTGAACATAATGAAGGGATCCTGAACAAGCCACTTGGCATAGAAGCTAGAGGTAAAGATATCTGAGTTCCTGAGAGTCCTTCTCTATCTAAAAGTAGAGTCTTCAAGAGAACCCAACTGTCTTAAATGCCACAGGAGGTGGGGTATGTAAGAGGCTTGTGCAAGGGGGGCTAAAAAGAATTTGTCTATCGACAAGGAATATAGAAAAGTTGAGTTTATTGATACACTGCAAGAGAGCAGCAGCCAAATTCTGGAACAGATTGAGTCATCAGGGTGAAAGATTGAGACTTTATTTAATTTTAACATGGGGGGATGTGGAAATGTCATCCCAAGAACACTTTCATCAGGTCATGGTGGTTCCATTGTCCTTCTGTCTCAATTTTGAGTACAGAATACCCAGGTATTGTTTGAAGATTGACATAATGTTTTTGTTTGACAGGGTCTAGTGTCCTTGGCATTGCTAGAAACATCCTTCCATGTAAAATTAATTTACAAATATGTAAAGGTTAACTAATGTCAGTTCTCAAGAAACTCAGAATAAAATATATGTTTGTACTTATTTTTGGTGTTGTATTCCTTTTTTTGTGTGTGGGTACCGGGGGTCGAACTCAGGACCTCACACGCCAGCAGGTGCCCGTGCTGCTGAGTGATATCACCGGCCCTTTTTTCGTACGTGGGTACTGGGAGTCAAACTCAGGACCTTGCGCTTGCCAGGCAGGCGCTTATGCCGCTGAGCCATCTCACCAGCCTGGTGCTGTATTCCTACAGGGGAAGATATGATAGTGTCTAAAACATGACAAGCGGTTAGATCATCCAGTTATATATGCATAGTTCTTGTGCATAGATTGCAAGGTGGAAAGTTAATGTTCTACCAAAGACTCATCACTCAGTTGCAAAGTGGCCTACAAAGAAACAATGGTAAAATAACCATGATTTCTTACATTAAAGTCCTTTCCTGGGAGCAACCAAATCTGATATTCTGGTCTCAGAGATAATAATTTGCCACCACTCTCATGAAACTACGAAATCTCCTGTCTATTCCAGCAGCTTAATTATCTTTCCAAAAAAATTATTCGTTTTTTCCTTAAGTGCACCTAAGAAGTTATTTGTTCTCCCAGAAGTTCCTCTATATTTTCTCACTTTCTATTAAGATGGCATATAATCTTTAAATTCCAGTGACCACATTTTTAGTGATCTCCAATATATATAGAATTAAATCTTGCTTTCTTATGTACTAATCTGCTTTTCTTATGTTCTAATCTCTGTTTACTTTGCATAACCCCTATAATTGAATTTAAAAGAGTAGAGGAAAAAGTAGAAGAAAAATTCTATTTTCCAAGAATAGAATTTCAGGGTCAAGCCTCTCTCCTGAACATATCCACATAGCCAAATGCAAGTTCATAGTATATGATGAATACATCTTTATTTTATTACATTTTAAAAGATAAAACCACATGAGGCACTATTACAAGTAATGGTTAGAAGTTGCCCTGCACACCTAATGAAATTCACTGCTCTTCACACTATTATTCTTCTTTATTTTTCCTGCTTCTTCTTACAGGTTGACGAAGTGTCTGAACATATGCCTGCAAAAAAAGAATTTCCATGCCACACAATATTTTTTCAAGGAATGTCATGTTTCAGTGAAATTGGATAAGGGATGGACACACTTGGACATAAACTCCTCAACTAACAGAGTTCTTAAACTTTGAAAAATACTCCAGATGCCACTCAAGGGTAGTTTGGGACCAGCTTTTCAAGAAGAAACTTTAAAAAAGCCAGAAGGCAGCCCTTCCAAGCATTAACATGATAGACTTAAAATGCACAGAGAAGAACGTGACAGATAACTCCCCTGGAAAGAACCATTCAGCCTGGGAAGAGGCATGATGACCCATCAAGGCCTACTCATCAGAACCCCGCAAGTCCCTTCTTACCCTCTAAGGAATACACTTCTCTCTACTGTTCTATATATTTCTTTGCTACCAGCTGATCAAGGAGGAAAAATTGAACTCCTTTTAAACTCCTGGCCTTGTTTGTTGCGTGGCTACTCAAGGAAACTTTTTCTTTTTACAAAAACCTGGTCCATAATATTGGCTTCTATGTACTTAAGCAATGTGTCCTGGCTGAAAAGCAATAGTGTCTAACACAGAAAAGTAACAAACATTTGCTTGGGACCTATTAATTTTATTTCATTTTATTATTATTATTTGTGTGTGTGTGTGGGTACCGGGGGTCGACCTCAGGACCTCGCGCTCCAGCAGGCGCCCATGCCGCTGAGCGATATCACCGGCCCCTTTTTCGTATGTGGGTTCTGGGAGTCGAACTCGGGCCCTCACGCTTGCCAGGCAGGCGCTTACGCCGCTGAGCCATCTCACCGGCGCAGGACCTATTAATTTTAAATCGTTACTTGAGTTCATTTATTTTCATAAGAACACTGTTAGGTAGGAATCTCTGGTTCCACAGGAAAAACTTGAAGGATATCTTGTATAAGCACCTTGTATGAGGTCTTGCATCCAGTGAGTCTTACCGTTGGAGTTCAAGCATTTTCATTATAATGTGCATTTTAAAGCAGCTTAAAGAGTTTTTTTTTTTTCCAATAGATCATGAATTTTGATTCTGTAATAATAAGAAAGACAAGGAATTTTCCCTTCATGTAGGAATGAGGGAGTTGAAAAAAAACCTGCTACATTGCATCTTAGACTCAAATTGTTTTACCAGCTGTATTTCCTACTGAGAGTCCAATTCAGCAAAATAAGAGAATTTAGTTTCAAGATAAGAGCATCCCAGTGTGATTCAACTTAAAAAAAAGAAACATTTCTGGGAAATAACTATTTTACATGAGTCTATCTCCAAAGGAAGTATCAGTCAGGCCTGTTGCCGCCTAAGCAGTTCTATCTGCTCAAGAAAATATAAATCATTGATGAAGGAAACGAAGTAAACAAGGCTCCAATGAATTAAGTAGCTATTTGGGAGCTGTCCTAGTTTGTTATCTTGACTAGAGTACAATAAAAGGACACAGAAAGGAATTAAAGTGAAAGCAAGCAGAAGTATTAGTTACTGAAAAATCATATAAGATTTTTCCAGACAAATTAGAGAAGACACTGAAATATCATGTGTCTAGGAAAGGTCCCCATTCTAAGGAAAAGTTGTGTGACCAGGGGGAGGGAGCCACTGGTCAGCAAAGACACTGCAATATCCAACAATAGTTCAGATTGAGACAAGAAGATGAGCCAGACTACAGGAAATCTCAAATCCAAAACAAAGATGTACTTCAATCACATTTTTAAATATTGTTTTTAATGTTGAGTTTTCTATATATGTCCTATTTTAAAATTTAACATATCAAATTGTTCATAGGAAAAACATATCTACTATCAGTAGGATCTGCCCATAGGGCATGTTAAAATATCTTTAAAAATGACTACATTTTCCCTAAATAATAAAGTAATGAGAACATGATAGAGTGGCAGTTGGTAATGGATACCGTTTTTGTGTATGGTTTTTATTATTAATCCCTACCTATACATGTCTGAGAACATATTATTTATCAGCAGTATATTTTTTCTTCACATGGCACAATCATCATTCCTTCAAGTTATTAGCATTTTTATTTGCATGAATATAACTTTTTAAAAAATGTATTAGCATGCTTGCAGTGCATAATAATTACATTCATCATGGTGAGTTGGTACATAACACATCTTCATTCATTTTGCTTCCCCTTCCTCTCCCTCCCACAACTTTTAAAATGTCTATTATTTTAATGCATGAATGTGTTTAAGTTATATAAATATTTCCCTACTATTGAGTATTTCAGCTTTTCTCCCTATGACAAAAATCCTTTTGTATAATCTGCACGCACATCAGTAGCTTTTTTATCTGTTTAGATTTTCAAGCATTCTGGGTCAAAATGATGCATGAGCATCTTACACATATCACATACCGCCGTCTTAGAATAACCAGTGACTCTGCACACTGTGTTTAATGATTGAGCTTTGTTTAAATTGACCCATACAGGCTATGCCATTGATTCACGCTCAGTTGATAGTATCTAACACAGAAATATAATTAACAATAACAGTAATAATAAAAACTCAAACCATTGGTGCTGGTAGACAGATGGGATCGAGCAGTCCTACTGTCATCCCCACTCCCTTGACTCCTGGTTCTTGTGCTTCTAGCACAGGTTCTCGGTTTGCAGCCAATCCCTAGATGGAAAAATTGCCTCTTGAAGTTTGGGGAGAGAAGATGCTGAGAAAAAAAAAAAAAAAAACAAAAAAAAAACTGAAGCATGAAGATGGATTGGGATGATTTGTAATTGGAAGCAGGGCCAGGTGGATAAATTCCTCTGAGGAGAATTTATTTGAAAAGAACCTCAGTCCCACAGCGACTACCAAGTTAATGGGAAAGTTTGATGTGGAGCTAATGTCCTGATACAAAGCGAATACTCGTGTTTCCAAACCTGATGGAAGAGCACATTGTTGATGCCACTGGTAGGGAAGCATTTGTTGTGTGACCTAATACAATAGTTTAGAATAAGAGTGGCCTGCACTTAGGTAGTTGGAATAAGAGAAAGTAGAAAGGAATTGTTTAAGAGGTAGAGCTTATATACCTGTAAAAGAAATAAAACATATCGATTTCTTGATAAGAGTAGAATCAAAGAATCCAGTTGGAGTAATTTTGATTATCTTATTTAAAACACTGGGCAAATGACCTGTGTCATACACAAAATAAGTCAAAACAGATTGAGAAGAAATGAAAATAGATTTTTCAGAATTAATGCTAATAAATGAAAGAAAACACATGTGTCATGATTTTAATATGATAAAGTATTTTTTTATCCTGCAATATACCAAAGTCCATGAAATAGTGCATGAAGGGGGAAGTGCATTTCATCCAAGGATCTGTTCATTTCACTTTCATTATCACAAACATTGTAAAGTCGTCAGTGAGTCAGAAATTAGTAGAATTTATACACTTTTCTTCTTGCTGTAGCAGTTGTTTTATTTGCCTTGAGTGTACACACTTCTGCTTATGCTTCCTAAGTTTGTTATTTTAACTGTGTAAGCCATGACACACTTGACTACATAAGGAAGCATAGAGAGTATTAGATGGTCTGCTCCACTCTTTACCTGAAAGCTTAAAAGCATTTTGATAGTAATAAAAATCTCGACAAGAAATAAGAGAACTGAATTAAAGCAGTGCTTTGCAAATCACTTTCTTTTAATAAAAGTAATATCACTAATATTTTACTCTTTGGTTACATTTCTTATAAACCAGCCAAAGAAACACACTTAATTATTTGAACTTCATTTCAAATGACCCATTTTGCTGAACAAGTTCTTTCTTTTTATGAATCTGAGATTTTGGTGTATGTCAGAAAGTGCATACGTGACATGCAGAAAACATACATTGGACACTGAGCTTCTAACTGGTCTCTGTGGGTAATGATTTTATACTCATGTCACTGCATTTTGTTGTTGGAAAGAGTATGCTTCACATACAAACTCATATTTAGACATAGGTGGAATTTACCTATGTATTTACCCTTATATTCTGGCCATCTAACCTTACAACATCAGTGTAATAAATGTTTAACTATAGATGACTATATGCTGAGTCCTTCTAGCAAGTATTCAAATGTGGAAATAAGCCTGACATGATGGCATATGCCTATAATCCCAAGACTCTGGGAGACTGAGGCAGCAGAACTGAAAGTTCGAGCCCAGCCTAGGCAACTTGATGACTTAGTAAACTTGTCTCAAAATAACATAATAAAGACTGGGGGTGCGGTTCAGCGTGAAGGCTCTGAGTTTAATCCCCAGTGCCGGGGGAAAAAAAGGAGGTATGTTCTTAAGGACCACCAACACAGAGGTATTAGATGAGAAGCAAATAAAAGAATATAGTGGAGTCTTCTCTCCCTTCTTTCATCATTCTGGTATATCTTTTTCTATCAGATAATCTTAAGTTTTTACCCATATGATACATTTTTTGCTTCTTTTTGACAGAAAAAATGTTAGCTTTTCAGTATTCAACAATTAGGAACTCTGGGTCATTTTTGAAAGCCTGCATACTCATTAAAAGTAATTTGCATTTTTCCAATATGGAAAAAATATGCCTCCAAAAGACTTAAACTCTGATCGAAAAGTACATACTAGGTTCCATTGGTAATAAGGCATTTAGGATGCTTGCTGTGATACAACACTTTAGGATAAGAGAGTCTAAATTGATATAGTTGTACAGGAGAAAATAACAAAAAAGCACTTAAAAAGTTGAATATATGTACTGACACAATATACAAAACATAGCAAATGCACCTTGACAGGACTCTCTTAACTACCCTTCTAACTCTCTGCCTACACTTGGGATAATATTTCTGTGCCTGAAAAAATGAAAAGAAAATTAGTCTCACTGCTTAGGTTTGTGTCAGTTAGTGACTGACAAAGTCCATGGTTTCTGTCTTAGTTTTCTTATTTTGATTTTACCTGGTGAATTCTGCCAGAACCCTGTCCTTTTTTTTTTTTTTTATGTGGGTACTGGGAGTCGAACTCAGGACTTCGCGCTTGCCAGCAGGTGCTTGTGCCACTGAGTGATATCACTGGCCCTTTTTTTTCCTTTATGTGTGTACCGGGAGTTGAACTCAGGACCTCGTGCTTGCCAGGCAGGTGCTTACGCCGCTAAGCCATCTCACTGGCCCTGTCCTTTTTTGTATTACTCTGATAATTTTTAATATTTTTCATAAATACAGTCTCAAAGTTCTGATACCACTGAGAACAGTAGCAAACCAAATTAATGTCAATGTCCTTATTTCTCACGAATAGGAGAGAAGAAAATGCTGAGTTGTCCTCACATCACCAAATTCTAAGGCTCATTTTCTCCTTCCTCTCTGGCATTTCCCTCTTGCCACGCACTTTGTTAAATGCTGGTTGCTAAGATAAATAAGAAAGAAAGGAAATATTTGGTGATAACATGGGACAGAGTCTTGAGTAAAGACACAGACCAAGGGTCAAGTTCAATGCTTATTAAACCACTCAGTGTTTTGAACTTGTATTTGGAACCAGGCCACATATTGGGGGCACAGGATTTTCAAAGATAAATTAGGAATCATTCTCACTTTAAATGAATTTAGAACCCTTTGTGATTAAAGAATGTGAGAAACATGCACGTGGAAATCATTTATATTCTTCTGCACAAATAGATGTTAGGGCACCTTTTCCCCATAGCCTATTTTAAAATATGTTTTTTGTAATATCAACCTCTTACCTCTCAGAAGGATACTCTACCTAGACTGGGCAGGGATATTTAGGAGGAGACAATGATAATATGTTTTCAGCAAGAAGTTGCTGTAATAAAAAATATTGGAGGGGTCCATATTATAATGTGGGATAAATGAATAGAATTTGGAAGGTGGAGTAGATGACATACAATTTTAAGTTTAATTTGTGTTAAAAGAATTTTAGTGCTTTTGGGACAATAAAAGCGAGGAGAATCTGAATGGAAAGATATGCAATTGAGAGGATAGTAAATTTTTTTGAAACTATGCTTTTAAATGCATCAATTTTCATGCACTAAAAGACCATCAGAGTAGAAACAGCAATACTTTGAGGTTTGACCATGGAGCAATGAAAAAAGTGTCAGGTAAAGCCATTGCCACAGTCCCAGTGTTGGTGTATAACAGAGGCTAAAATACATAACTACTAGGTTGTATATATACAGAAGCAAACTTCGTTTTCATTTACCTTTCATATATAAAATTTTTGTTAATATTTATATATGCACACACAAACTTCCTTTAATTTTCCTTAATCTTCTAAAGGCAGTTTCCTTTTCACCCAGTAATGGTGAGTACTTGTCTCAGGTTAAACAGAGCTTGCTTCTGAATGTGGCCATCATTACATTAAATACCAACACAGAATATTATTATCTTTAGACATGATGCTTATTCTCTATAGTCCTAACCACATAACGTATTGGAATTTATTGTGTTCCAAAAATTTACTTCATGTCCTATATGCAGGGCTCCATTTTAAAAATGAGAACAGTCTCAAAGAGGGTCGGTTATATTCCTCAAGCACACAGTAGCAGAATTCTGAAACTGGGAGTGGTTATGTTATGAACTCAATTTCTAACCGCTGCTAAAAGCCAGAGTAAGGGCTGAATATATACATTCAGTGAGTATATGTATAACTACAGACAGTATCGCTTCCTTCTTAATTGATTCTTTTTTTTTGTGGGTACTGGGGGGTCGACCTCAGGACCTCGTGCACCAGCAGGCGTCCGTGCTGCTGAGCGATATCACCGGCCCCTTTTTTGTATGTGGGATCCGGGAGTGGAACTCGGGCCCTCGCACTTGCCGGGAGGCGCTTAAGCCGCTGAGCCATCTCACTGGCCCTCTTAATTGATTCTTACAGGCTTCCTTTAATGTCATTCAGATGCAGAAGCAGTCATGGGTATAACTTCCTTAGTGGTCCTATTTGTCACAGAATTTGAAAGACACTGAAGGCAGACTCATCAGTTACTAAGCATCCATATTCTGGCGGCGGGGGGGGCGGCTTCCTTCTCTCCCACAGAGAGTGCAGGTTGCTATGTCACGGGAGATATTTCCTGTGAGTGCCTCTGCGTGGAACACATGATCTTCACCAATCTGGAAGGAATGCAGAGGCTTTTTTCCTAATACTTTTGGTAGAAATAATTGTATTCATAATTTGACTGAAGATTCAGGAAGCTATGACTCAGTGTGTATTCTAGTAAATTGGACCTCACAAGGGTAGGTGGGCAAAACTGAGGCACAAGCTGCATAATCTAACAACAGCAGAATCCACAGATTTTGTCCTAATGGCAGTTAGTGAAGAAAATGGAAAAACATTTGAGAACTTCCAGAACAAATCTTACGTAGTTTTGAATAAACACTTTAAGGAATATTATAAAGCTTTGGAGCCTGAGATAATTTTAGAGAATGTGTTTAACAGAACATTTAAGTACTCGTTTATGATTGTCAGTAGCAATCATTACAACATAAATGGCTGAGGAGGAAACAAACATTGGCAAATTATTGTAGGATCAGAGTTGGTAATAGATACAAATGGAGACAAAAATTCTAAGTGTGTAAAAACTCTGATCAAAGACTCAATATGACAACCTGGAGGATGTCTCCGTTTAATGGAAACAAATAAAGTCAGTGTGAGCCTTTGGCACCTGGAGAAGATCTGGAGTTCCAAATATGCATCAACATAGTTCTAGTCAGTGCAAGAAAACCAGAACTAATGATGCTGTTACCAGAAGAGTCTCAGAATTACCTGGAATGATCCTAACTCTGGCCATGCTATGGGTAACCATGAAGTAGATGCCAGAGTTACTAGAGCAGAGGAGTTTAATAAACTTCATGATCATAAAGATGCTTAGAAATTGCATAGCAGGGAAACATAAATCAAATATCAAGGCAAAAGGATTAGCAGGTGGTAATAATACAACGTAAGTTTTATCCTCTTTGGTCTTCATAACCCTCAATAATGTCTTATAATCAAGCTCCAATTTTTATGTCTGTTTCCATACCAGAAGGTGAGCTATTCAAGGACAGAAGATGTATGTCATCCTTTGTGTTTAGTAGCTTAACTAATATGCATTTGTGTGAATATGAATACATAGATGGATGAAAATAGAATTAGTAAGAATATATGTCCAAGATATGAATCCCACAAGAACACATGTTATTTACAGGGAAGTTGCAATAGCATTAAAAACTCGGTGTGTAGAAAATATTCTCATTCTATGAGATGGAAAGATAAGAATGAATGCCTTATATTGAGAAGTTATGCTTTTTTTAGAAGGGTGTTAACTGAGGAAAAGTAGAAGTTGAAAATAGCACTTATATAAAATAAGGAATACCCATTATAGAGTAGTATACTGGAAGAATGGGCAAGGTATAAGGAGTGTGGTTGAACTGACTGAAATAAGTTTGTGTGAGAAGGCAGCAGCAGGACATGACACACACAAGAGGGCTAGTTAGAATAAGTGGGGTGTGTGTGGCTGAAACACAAGCAGTAAACTCTAAGAGCCCAAGTACAGCAAGGGGAGCAATGAATAGTTACAGTTACATTTATTTTGCATCCAAGATTAGCAAAACTATTAGCAAAAGGTCAGTCAACAAATCTCTTAGGGTTTGTTGGACCATACTTAACTTTGTTATAGCATGAGAACAGCCTCGAACAATTTATAAATAATTGGGCAGGGCAATGTTCTAATATTTTACTTAATGGGTACTAAATATATATAACTATACATAAACACCATCTCTGTAAACATTTTAGTATTTAAGAAAAGCATAAAACAAAACTTAGTGATATTCTTAAATGTTTAAATATTAGTTTGATGAATAGGGAGAAATATTGCCCTAATGATTATAAACACTTATCCAGGGTTTTGTTTTTAAGGGGCTGCATGAAAGACAGTGTGTCAGAAATATTAGCACTACTTCAACTGAACAATTAGAAAGAGGTGAAATGAAATGTTCAAGCTTTAATATACTGGAGAAATAGTCAAACTATTTCAAATTTAGCCTCCAGACATTTGTTTTTCTATTCTAAAAAATAGCTAGAGTGACTGATAATTGATTTTGTAATGGAACTGGATAAAATGCTTCTATGTTCTATTAGCAAATACAGAACTGATATAAATCATGCTTATAAATAACTATGCACAATTAAGTATTTAAATTGTTATGTAACCCACCATCTTTCTATCCAAGTAGAAATTTTATGTTTCATGTATCCTAAACATCTGAGCTTCAAGCTTAGGTACTACAACCTCGCGGGTGGTCTCTAGGATCAGATTTCTCAGTGTTCCATGTGCGCTGTGGAGTGGAGGTGGGGATTGGGGAGGAGAAGTCGCAGATCCAACTCTAGGGTCTGGAATAAGGGCTTCCTGGTGGACAGTAAAGTGAGATTGCAAAAGTTTCATACATAATCCAAAAACATGTGTTGATACCAAATTACCTGATGTCAAACAAAAATTGCCACCACTACTAACTGAATAGCTACCACGTGTGAGACACTGAGTAAAAGTCTTATACATATGTCCATTTATTTGTTTATTTGCAGTGTTTCTTAAAAGAGATAACATCACTCCCTATTTTAAGAGTAGCAGGGCTGGGATGTAAACCCAAGTTTCGACCTATATAATGTATGTTCAAATCTCTTGAGCTTCAGAAAACCAGGAATTCTGATTTGTGATTGAGAAATCCTAGTAGTTGGGGTAGTATAAGATGGAGTTAGGGTTATGGATTTAGGTTTTAAAATAAGTTCATCTCGGCTCACTAACAATGGCTGTGGACCATAAAGGTTATTATTTATTCTATATAACAGAGTAAACACGCATGAAATAAAAAGTGTGTATGATTATGTCTTTTTTAAATTGTACATCATTTCCTTTAAAAATTTTAGATATATTTTAGGTTATTAATAAGTGGAAGTTATTATTCGGCCCTAGGCTAGAAGAAGTTGGAACCTTGGACTGATCTCAGCCGAAAGGACAAAGCTTTGCAAGATTACACCCAGATTATACCAGGAGAGTTTTGTTTTACTTATCCTGGGTTACTCTACCCTTCAAAAGTCCAGATATACGGGCCGGTGAGATGGCTCAGTGGCGTAGGCGCCTGCCCGGCAAGCGCGAGGGCCCGAGTTCGACTCCCGGAACCCACATACGAAAAAGGGGCCGGTGATATCGCTCAGTGGCACGGGTGCCTGTTGGCGCGCGAGGTCCTGAGGTCGTCCCCCTGGTACCCACAAAAAAAAAAAAAAAAAGTCCAGATATACCATCTGTATTCTTACATGCATATATATATATATATATATATATATATATATATATATTTGCTCATGTACCTGATTATGATAATAAGGATCATAAATTAATTGAGCAATTTAAATAAAATAAATCAAATAAAATACTGCAAAATTCTAGGATGCAGTTTTCAGTTTTTTTTTTCATTATATCGTATCAGTTTTTTTCATTGTATCGTATTAGTTTTTTTTTTTTACTATTGTAGTGTTTTTTTTTTTTACTATTAAGTTTATTGGTACAATTTGGATATATAATGATCACATTCATCATAGGGAATTTGTACCTGTACATGACATATCTTGATTCCTCCTTTTTTCCCATTCCCCTCCCCTCTCTTTAACCCCTCTTCCCCTCCTTATTTACAAAGCTTTGTTTCCATTTTTCCCTTCTCTTCTCATTGTTTTTCTATTCACTTCCTTTCCCCCTTCTCCTAGCTAGTTCCCCTTTCCTTTTGGAAAATCTCTTACTATTTCACAAGATCTATTATACATTTTGGCTCTTATTTACACTTTCAGTTTCTCACACCAGAGACAATGCAATATTAACACAAAAACTCTGCTAAAAGACTTCTAGATTTAATGACCAAATTCAATAGCATAGCTGGATACAAATTCAACACTCAAAAATCAGTAGCACTTCTGTATAAAAATAATAAATTCACTGAGAGAGAAATTAGGGAAACAACTCCTTTTACAGTAGCATTGAAAAAATGAAACACTTAAGAATCAGTCTAACAAAGGAAGTAAAAGATCTCTACACTGAAAATTACAATACTCTGAAAAGGATATCAGAGAGAATATCAGAAAATGAAAAGATATTCCTTGCTTTTGGTTAGGAAGACCCAACATAGTAAAAATGGCCATAAAACCAAAATTGTTATACAGATGAAATCCCCATCAAAATACTCATAGCATACCTCACAGAACTAGAGAAAACATTCCTAAAATTTATTTGAAACCAGAAGAGACCTACAATAGCAAAAACAATTCTAGGCAAGAAAGGTAAGGCAGGGGGCATCACAATCTCTGACTTGAAATTGTATCGTATCTGTTTTGAAAATAAGTTCTAGCACATTTATTTCTGTACTGTGACCATATCCCTTTTACTTCCTGCATCACCACCTTATCCTCATATTTATTTTAAGCACATACAGATAGTGCTTTTGAAAGATCCTGTTGCTCCATCATCTTCATAAAAGCCCCTATCATCACTATCAGAAAATGAAAAGTATTTAATCTTAAAATAAAATCACTCATTATACGTTTACATTAGAAATCAGTCTTCGGGTTGGTGAGATGGCTCAATGGCATAAGCGCCTGCCTGACAAGCGCGAGGTCCTGAGTTCGACTCCCGGTACCCACATACGAAAAAAGGGCCGGTGATATCGCTCAGCAGCACGGGTGCCTGCTGGTGCGCGAAGTCCTGAGTTTGAACCCCAGTACCCACAAAAAAAAAAAAAAAAAAAAAAAAAAAGAAATCAGTCTTCTCAGCACAGGGGCACCAACCAGGGTTTAGGAAGCATGTGACGTAAGAGGACAATGGCGTAGGAGCAGTTTTACTTGCAGTGATATATGAGGTTGCTGACAAAAGATAAATCTGACTCAGGAGGATGCTGAGGAATGAGTACAGAAAGAAAGGAAAAACATCATTCCTAAAAAAGGCAAAGATTTATGATTTGACTGGTATTTGCATGACACACAATTGGAAAGGCGGGAGAATGACGAAATTGGATAATCTGGGTTTTGTGATATGTCTTTAGAAAAAATGTGCAATCATCCAATATGCATATGTACCAGTACTACAAATGAACAATTTATTATGCATGGCAAAAACATAATAATTTTTTCATCTTTGCAATTATATCACATGTCCCTTTATTTTGTTCTTCTTTATTTTTCAATTTTCTCTTTTCTTTTTCATCCTTAATCTTACTTTCCATATCACCTTGATTCATATGTTCTGCTACTCTCTTTTTCATGAAATTTCTCTTTCTGCTAGGTCACTTTATTGTAGCTAAAGATATATCCTGGGGGCTTTATTTCCAATTTTCTTGATAGCTTATCTTATAAATTGGGACAAACTTTAGCACTTCATACAAGTGTTTGAGTATCTGAGTTGAAAGGATACTGACATCATTCACTCAAATATTTCCTCATTTTATCAAACGAGAAAAGATGAAATTAAAGCTTAGAGGGGTAAAAGAATTTTCTGTTGACAACCACTTTCTTACTAGCCAAACCACCCTGAAGGCCGACACCCCCAAAATTATTTCCCTCTCTGGTGAGCCCACTACAGTGGGATACTCAGCTTTAAGCAGTGTGAAAATCACTGGGAAAATGGAAATAATATTATTTCTATTTTTTTTCTATTTAAAGTGAAATATTTTAGAGACCACAGTCAGTACAGGTGCACATATATGGAAAACCAAATCTTTATTAAATAATTTAGTGTTGATAATATTATTACTTGAAAGATTTAAAGGGTAAGTGAATTCAGGTTTGCATACCTTTATCAATGCAATGAAAACAACCATGTATTTTTTAAATGTTGTATTTTATCCTGCCTCACTATGCAATGATTTACAAATAAGTACTAACAAAAGCAATTCTAGAAATATCAAAACAGTTAAAGCAACTCTAATGAGAGAGGAGAAGGAGATGCGATCTGTCCTCCCTACCATCCGAAGTGAATAAGAGGTAAAGAGATGGTGCTGCTGATGGTAATAGAAAAGAAGATTAGTGTTGAGTAATTTTTAAAGCATCAAAGGATATTTGACTGATATTGGAATAAGACCCTGAAGAAGTGTGTAAAGAATGTTCTGTCCACTTAATACCTCTTTGTGTCTCCAATGGCAAAAATTGGGCTCTCAAAATTTAGAAACTGTTCCCTTTCAGCCAGACCAACACCACTACTTCTTCCGCCATCATATCAACCCACCTTTTAGTCTAGTTTTGGCACTACAATTACTGGAAATGTAATTTTCCTAGTGTGACAAAGAGAGGGAACCCCTTTAAATTTGGTGATATAAAGTTAAACATAACAAAGTAAGATATAATCAGTCTTCTCACTTGGATACCACAAATAAAAAAGATAAACTATTCAGTCATACCTTAATATTTGAATGGAATAGTGACACTTATAACAACAAAATAATCAAGTTAAATTCTCTCTGTGCACTAGTATAAATCATTGCTACTCATTCAAAGATCAGTAAATAGAAAAGGAGAAAAACTACAATATTGAAGTATTAGAATCTACACTTTAAAGATTCATAAAAGGATTTATCATGTAAAAGTATAGTTTCATGTATTTTATGGCACTACTACACATAGAAAACTGAAAAAGTTATACAACACAAAGTATCATTAAAATATGAGAAATTCTTAAAAAAACACTCCTGCAAAAAGATGATATTACCAGCAATCCAGTTGATGTTCACATGTACAATATGGTCACAAAACACAATGAATGTTTGAGGGTTAAAAAACTTATTATAATAAAAAACACATTGCCATTAATCCCCCTCAAAATACTCCCTTCCCTTCTAACATATTTATCCCATTATTATTTCCAGTTTCTGAGACAGTTCTGGAAGTCTTCTTTCATGAGTGTCTTTAGTTGCACTGTTGTAGCTGCCTTGATATTCTGAATTGACTCAAAACATTTACCTTTCTTTGCTATTTTGATTTTGGAGAAAAGCCATGAGTCATATGGTGCCAGGTTCAGTGAATAACATGGATAAGAACACATAGTAATATTTTTATTTGAAATAAATTGCTGTATGTTGTTGGTCAATGAAAGGTAATTATACAATACAGCAAATGTATAAATACAAAATTACTATAGTAAAAACATGGCCACTAATTCCCATAAAATACCAATACTCCTTCTTATTTCAACACATTTATTACACCATTCTTGGCAATGTGTCTATTTCTGTACTAAGGTTTATATAAAATTTAAATATCCATATTTTTCAATCACACTTTGTATAGTTAGATATTTGCAATTTACTTGCTTTTTATTTGTTCATAGAATTCTGGGAATTCTGTCTCTGGGATTTTTCTTTTCGTTGTCATGAAATCCTTATTTATTATCTTTTTTGTTGTTAGTATTGCTTGGCAATATACTCCTCTTTGGTCCATAGGTGATTATAACTCATATGTGCTTTATATAAGCTGCTGCAGTTATCCTTTATGTGACATTCAATTTGAGTCGCTTTTAGTACTCTATTCAGGAGATAGTGACCCTCTTCATAGTCACATTCCCTTTCTGGGGGGAATTCACATTTATACGATTAATACAGATATATAAAGGCCTTGGCCCCATATCCCAGTGAAAAATGATGCTGAATGACACTCCTAAAGACACCCCTGCTATTAGCTGAGGCCTTTATAACTCCATTGTTGTTCAACTTCTCCATCTGGCCAGCTCTACTTATTTCCCTGCTCAAAAGTGTATGCCCTAAGAGCTATCCTCCATAATCTTCCTAGATACACCTCTCTCAGATTCTAAAGGTACCGAGACTACAATAGTCTGTGTGTTTTTTTTTTTTCTATATTACTTGAAGATTATAGCAATTCTTGATTCTGTGACTCAATGTCTGATCAATTCTGGAAATTCATATACTCTTAAAACTTGAATATTCACGATGCCGTGATCTTTTTCTGACATCCAACTGTTTAAATATGAACATGATCAAATTTTCACCATCTCTAAATACACCTCTACACATATATTTTTGTGCCAATAAAACGTTCCTGGGGCTGGTGAGATAGCTCAGCGGCATGAGTGCCTGCCTGGCAAGCACAAGGGCCCGAGTTCGACTCCCAGAACCCACATACGAAAAAAGGGCTGGTGATATACCTCAGCAGCACAGGGGCCTACTGGTGCGCGAGATCCTGAGGTCGACCCCCGGTACGCACAAAAAATAAAAATAATAAAAAAAATGTGAGAAACCACAATTGTAGGAATAAAGAAGTGAATTGGGAAGAGGACAGAGAATTAGAATTAGGAAAAGGCATGAGGAACTCTTTGAGAAGATGAACAAAATTCTATTTGTTGATCATGATGCTGGTAACATGTGCACCTGCTTTGTGATCATTCATTGAACTGCACATTTTTTGTTTTGTATGCTTGTATGTATATGCATTAAAAGTATGAGTTAAAAACAGAAGAAGGATGACAAACCATTACAAATGTGAAAAAATGGCTTGCCCATGTATAGAAGTTAATTAGGGACACATCAGATATTTCAGATCAGTTAGCTTAAGAGGAATTATTTAGCGGGTCTTGCTATAATAATTGGTTATTCGACTTCACTCCGTATACTAAATTGAATTTAAGATAGATTAGATGTAAATGTAATATAAAGATATGATAATCCATATTCAGGATATTGGAACTCAACAGCATAAGAACAAATATTTTGATTTAAAAATGAGCTTTAGACCTAAACACGAATTTCTAAAAAGACATACAAATAGCCAACAGGTGTGTGGAAAAAATGCTCAACATTACTAATCATCAGGGAAATGTGAATTGAGACCACCATGTGCCATAAGCTCACCATGTGATATATAAGCTCACTACAATTAAAATGACTATTATTAAAGCAATAAATAAATAAAAATAAAAGATAACGTGTAGACAAAGATGTAAAGGGAAGGGAACACTTACAAACTTTTGAAGAAAATGTAAATTAATGTAACCATGATGGAAAACAGTATGGAAGTTCTTCAAAACACCAAAAATACGATTCACCAATACCACTACTAGATATATATCCAAAGGAAATGAAATTAGTATTTTGAAGAGTCATTTGCATTCCCATGATTATTGCCACACCATTTATAGTAGCCAAGAAATGGAGTCAATGTAAAAGGCCATCACTTGGTTAATGGGTAAAGAAAGTGTGCTACATCTATGGAATAGTATTCAGTTTGACCTTCATAAAAATGAAATACTGTCATTTGTAAAATTATACATAGAATTAGAGGACATTGCAATAAGTGAAATAAGCAGGCACAGAATGACCGATACTGAGTGACCTCACTAGAATGTTGAATCTAAACAAGTTGATTTGATGGAACTTGAGAGTAGAATATGGTTACTAAGGATTGAGAAGAAAAGGGAGAGGAATTGGGAAAGTCTGCTCAATGGTACTAAGATAAGGTTGGATGCAAGAAGAAAGTTCTTGTGTTCTACACAGAACAAGATGAACATAGATAACAATAATGCAATTTATATCTCAGAAATATAGATGAGAGGATTTTGAATGTTTTTTCCATGCAGAAATAACTGTATGCTTACACTAAAAGGAGCATTACACAATATATACATGTATTAAAATATCCCATGGAAACCCATAAATAGGAACAGATATTATGTGTCAATTTAAAAATAAAATAATTCATATACTTGTTTATCAACAACCAAAATTAAAATTCATACAGTAAAAGGAGACATTCAAATCTATTTAATCCTTCCAAAATAGTTATGCACAATATACAGATAAATCTTACAAATCAAGAATAAAGAACTCATCCACTACTAGTAAATTTAAACACTTTGCAGTCCACTGTAAGTATATGCTTCAGAGAAATTCTTTCAGTTGCTTACTTAGGATATGTGTGAGAACGTAACAACATTGTTTACAACAGCAGATGGAAAAATTCCAAGTGCTCACTAATCATTAAATGGATAAGTAAATTTGTATCCATCTATTTAACTGAAATATGTACAGGAGAACAAATAATAAACTGCATTTGCATTTATCAGCATGGCTAAATCTTAAAAATTCTACTGATTAGGAAAAGCCTCCAATCACCAAAAAACATGCAGAATAATTGCAGCAATATAAATTTCAAAAATCATAAAAACTAAACTATATTTTTAGAAATACATACATATATTAATTCTATAAGGAAAAATAAGAAGTAATTCACAAAATAATCATAACAGTGTTTGCTTCCAGGGGGAGTATTTTGTGGAAATGGATTACACAAACTAACCCTGAGCTACTAGTGATTTTCCATTTATTGATCTATAAACTGAGACCATAATGCACTGAGAAAGAACAAAATAAACATACTTTACAACGTTTTAAATGTATGATGTATTTCACTTCAGCTATTTTTAAAAGGCAGAGACTAGAACATAAGGAATGGATACAAATATAAAGAACACTTAAGATACTTTTATTGTGAAGCGGTACAGAGAGGCAGAGCTACAGTTAAATGAAATAGTTTTTATTGTTATTGTTACTCTTAATATGAGTTCTATCATATGCGAATGACATTAAATTTTTTTCCATAGGAAGACATAGGAGAAAAATCTGTAATTTCAACAGTGAATGAACCAAGCAGGTGAAAGTTGATAGTTTTCAGAAGAGAAAATGAAGTAATTTAACATAGTTTTCCAGCTGGTATTTCGAAAAGCCTAGATATTATCTGTCTTTTGCCACAAGGTCTGCTAGAGGTAGCTGGATTCAACCCTACCATCTATTCCCTACTTCTTGCTATTGCTTTTAAGATTAACTGTAGCAATTGCCTCTTTAGCCTTTCTTTTGATCCTTAATGACAAGGGATTAAATGGCATTTTCTTCTGTAGGGCGCTAAGCCTCTGATGCTTGTACATGTCTGTGCCACAGGGCTCTGTATTCTTTTACCAAAGAAACACATTTTCTGTGCCTGCAACTGTAAGACATTTCTCAGTTAGACAATGGATAATATAGTGGATATGAATCGGACCTTTACAATTAGACCTACCTGAGTCTGAACCTAATACTATGTCTTCTTGCCTGACCATAGGCGAGTTAATAAGATTCATTTCATTTACCCTTAAAATGAAGGCACCGACTCAATATCGTAGGAATCAAGAAGCATCTACTTCATCAGAAGTTTGAGATTTCTGAACATGCATATAACATATTTTGCTCATAACTATTTTCCACTTTCCCTTATTCCCTTACTCTTGTCTAATAATATCCCCTTACTTTCACATTATCTTTGGTGTGTGTGTGTGTGCATGTGTATTTTTTTTTTATTCCACATACAGTATTGAGAAAAACCATAAAATGTGTTTTTTAGTCTGGCTTGTTTCACTTAACATAACTATCCCCACTTGCTTCCATTTTCCTGCATATGACCTAATTTCATTATTTTTTATAGCTGAATAATACTCCATTGTGTGTTTGTGTGTGAAATCTTTTTTTTTTTTGGAGCCAGGAATCGAACTCAGGACCTTGAGCTTGCCAAGCAGGCACTGTGCCGCTGAGCTATATCCCCAGCCCTTGTGTGAAATCTATATCTCACATTTTCTTTACATTCTATTTTTTACCTCCACACTGCTATAAAAGCAAATGACTGGCCCCTGTGCTTAGAAATTAGTTGACAATCCTCAGTATGAAGTTAACTGACTTAAAAATCTTTAAAATTACAAAGTAGAAATAAGCCCGTTCCTCTCCTCCCCACATTCATGTGCCTGGAAAGAGGTACAAATATGATAATGGCTATGAAACAATATGCATCAAAATATTGTATTCGTATATGTCAGTGACTTTATTTCTATCATTTATCATATTGTCAAGCCTTTATCCATTTCCTATGGGCAGGATTTAGAAGGAAGAAATGAAATAGAAGCCCAGTGACCAAGGTTTATTGAATCCTCCATCAATGACTAGTTCGACTTGCCCTATAGTTAATTTTTAGGAAAGAGGGCAACGTAGGAGTATTCCATAGTACAGAAAGAAATCACTCAAATAGACAAGAGTAAGAATGTACTACATCTTCTGGGATTAAATGAGAAACTTGCTTTTATGAGGGTAGAGGACTGACTCAAAGGACAGAGTTCTATGAAGTTAAAAAGTAAGTTTACAAAAATTGCTTTTATTTTTATATATTGGTATCTGGCATAATATAAATTATCCATCATAATTTATATTATTCCGTTTGAAGATGAAGCTCATGAGTTGTATACTAGAAGAAATGCTGGTTGGCAGGTGTATAACCCTTACTGCTGTGCATATTCACAAACTACCATTTGGTAATGGTAAAGTCCATCCTCGCCTATGCTGTTTTCTAAGGTCCGAGAGCTCTACTTCTAAGAAAATTAATGGGAAAGCATTCTGTGCACCATAGCACTGAAGAGAAGGATTGAAAATGAAAATGGCTACATCTGTCCCCCAAATCCTGGGAATAAAGCATGCATCTGAAATGCCTATTTAGTTATGCAAATGATGAACTTATCAAAAATGGATTGCAATGCTCCTTGTATCATTCTGCTTTTATTTTCTTATTTTGCACATATTTAAATGTCTCATTACAATGGATGAGAACTGAATTTTGACATGAATGTGTTTTTTGTTTTTTTTAATGTGGGCACTGATTCGAACTCAGGACCTCGTGCTTGGCAAGCAGGCGCTTATGCCGCTGAGCCATCTTACCGGCCCATGAATTTGTTTTGAAAGAAAGCTTTATATATTTTTGACAGTTCTCAAAATGACGACCCCTATGCCCTTGGTAAGTGGGAGGGAAAATAAAAAGCCATTATTTATGCTGGGCAGAAAACCTAGGATCATTTCTTCTGTAATATTTTTGTTCTTTTTTTCCCCTTCAGATGCATTCCTCTGACATTGAGGTTTCTAACAACCCAGGGACTGCTCCAAAGCTGAGAGAGCCGAGGCTGTACTAAGTCATAGAAATGGATTTCTGTCCCCCCCAAAAAATAAAAATAGTTTGTTTTTGTTTTTGTTTTTGTTTTTTTATTACAGAGGTCATCTTAATGACTAGTTAGATCGGTGGTGCTTTAATCCTTCTAAAAAATGCAGAGAAAAAAATACTTAATTTTGGTCAGGAATTAAACCTAATGTAGACAAAAAATGTATTTCCCTGAAGATTTTGCTACAGTGGTAATAAAGTGGAGATTGATGAAGTGAGACACCAGGCAGTAGTGGGGTCGATATGATAACAGAATCCTTGAAGGCAGATGCAGACAGCAAATGATTATTTAGTTTAAAGGTCAAAGGACCCTTATCCGAGTCAGCAATCCAGAATAGTGTCTGCAGAAGACCAAAGCAATGAAATGCAAAGCTCCCAGATGTCAGTTTCAAAATCCTGGAGTGGATGAGACCATGTACCAAGGAAGATGTGGTGAGTCTTCAAGCTAAACTAGGGAGACTAGTTAAAAACTTATCTTAAGATTGCTCACATCGATGCACAAATTCACATTATCACTTGCTTCACATTCAATGTCCTAGTCATGTAACCAGCCCCACCCAGCTAATGAAAAGATATTCTCTATAAATATCTCACTTGGGTTTCTCCAGGTTTCTGAACACAGTGACAGGGAAAGGAATGTATAGAAGCATGAGTGATAAAGAAAAACAAGATAAATTTGAAGCTGAAAACTTGAAAGATGAGGGATTTCTGGCACCTTCTCTTGTCTTGATCTCATTCTATATCCTCCCTAAGCTGGACATTGGAAGGCAGTTTCCAGAAAAATTCATTGTGATGGCAAAAACACCTTAAAAAAATCTGAAGCGTTAAAATGTGGAACCTTCCATCAACACATCTAGTTTTTATCCAACCTCACCAGACTTTCATTCCTCTAGTCAGCACGGCTCATCTATTAACTTGAGGTCAGAGGCAGCTCTCGAGGGCCTTCTTCTTAATTATAAATAAAGAATCAGTGATCATAAATATTTGAGAGAATATCAGTTCTGAATTGGGTGGATATTTAAAAGTGAAATTCAATAATATAAATAGCATAAGAAATGAATAAATATATTTATGTACACAATTAATAGACCCAGATATATAAAGACATATTAATTATGCAAAGAACATTACAAAACACTCAAATAAAGGTTGTTGAAAATTTAAAAACATAAAGAAGTAACAGAAGATAGAAAAGACAGGTAAAGGTTTCTGATATAAAGTCAAGGAGATCTACAAGTGGAACAAAAATGGCAAATGATCAATAAGAGGATAAAACCAAGGAGGTCCAATTCCAGAAGAGAAAGAGGGAAAATGGAGATAGAAAAATTTGAATAAATATAATATGCAATAATATAAAATAAAAATTTTCTCACATTGAATTATGTGAATTTTCTAACAAGTTCATTGTCATTTGCTTAAATGATAAAAAATTCATGCAAGTCAAAGCCTTATGAAATTGATGAATATCAAGAATAAAATAAAAAATCCTAATGTATTTAGAGGAGAAAGAGCGCTATCATACAAAAAAGAAGTTGAAATTAAAGAACTTAATTTCTTAAAAATAATAACCCAAGGTTTTCTAATATAATGGAACAGGGACTTCAAAATCTGAAGATTTATTTTAACTAAGAACTCAATACCCTGTCCACACCAGTCAATAAAGATAATGAAAATATTTGTCATTCTTCAGAGGATGGCTCCCTAAAATACTGTAACACACCTTAAATTTCCCTGTATGAACACAGTGGGAAGACCACTGAAGAGGGGGGAAATTTTCCAGAAACAATAGACATAAATGATAGGCTATTTGGAACTATGCTTGATCTTAATAAAATGATTAATCTTTGTGTGGTAAAACTGTAAAGAATCTTTAAGAGAAAGAATGCCTTTGGAAAAGACACTACTGTGTGGGACAGTGAGATGGCTCAGCAGCGTACGCGCCTGCCTGGCAAGCGCGAGGGCCCGAGTTCGACTCCCAGAACCCACATACGAAAAAAGGGCCGGTGATAGTGCTCAGCAGCATGGGCGCCTGCTGGCGCACGAGGTCCTGAGGTCGACCCCTGGTACCCACCAAAAAAAAAAAAAAAAAAAAGACACTACTGTGTTCATCAATAAAGCATATTTATGGAATAAAAGTCCTGTAAATAAAAACTATGTAAGTGAAAATTAGGACATAATGATCTTAAAGATGGGAGATCAGAATTTGTATGGATAAGCTGTTCTCAACAACCATAAAAGTCAATAAATATCTAATTGTATTAATAAAGTATATCAAGTATAAGCAAATTATTTAGAAATATAAAAATGGCTTTGAAGGTCACAGGTTAACTGAGTTCCGTAGAAACATGAAGATCAAGATAGAGTTGGGGGGGCCGGTGAGATGGCTCAGCGGCATAAGCGCCTGCCTGGCAAGCACAAGGTCCTGAGTTCGACTCCCAGTACCCACATTAAAAAAAAAAAAAAAAAAAAAAAGAGAGAGAGGGGCTGGTGAGATGGCTCAGTGGCGTAAGCGCCTGCCTGGCAAGCGCGAGGGCCCGAGTTCGACTCCCGGATCCCACATACGAAAAATGGGCCGGTGATATCGCTCAGCGGCACGGGTGCCTGTTGGCATGCGAGGTCCTGAGGTTGACCCCCCGGTACCCACAAAAAAAAAAAAAAAAAGAGTTGGGGGAGCTGAAGTACTAGGACGAAGGCATTTTGCAGTAGTACCTCTTACTAATATTTGTCATTTCAAATGTGCTAAAAAATAATTGTGACAGAAGTAAATGAAAACCAAAATACAAATTAACATTGAAGACATATTTGGGTTTAATATCAGCAAATAATACATGGATAGCTCTCTGACAGGTATATCTGTTCTCTAGTATGAATCACTGTATACTCTAGGTTTGCTTAAAGCCATCAGTGAAAGTGAATAAATGATTGCATGTATTAATTATGTTACTATGTTTAAATACTTACAGCATACTTGGTTGTAAATAGAACTCCAGTATGCTGCAATATTGCTGAAACCTTGCTTTAATCTAAAGAATATGAACTGCTCTCCATCTGATTTTCTCAGGTAGGCAACTTGACTGCTGTTTCTAATATTCTAGCCACACTCACAGTCAACTTTTGATCCTTGGGACAATATGGAGTTTCAAACTGAACAGTCAGCGTGGGTTAATGTGCGTTTGTTTGTACAATGGAGATAAAGGAAGCAGTAAAGTGCCTCTCAAACTTGACATGAGTATCTGGAATGTCCCCAGACATGTGTCCTCAACCCACGACACCACTGAGAGTTCGAAGCTTTATTAGGCAGGACCCAGTGGGAGGTTTTGAGTCATTTGGGTGTGCCTATGAACACTGGTGGGACCTCGATTTATCCTATTCTCTTTCATTCCTAGCCACTGGGTGAATGACCTTCTC
Source organism: Erethizon dorsatum (assembly GCA_028451465.1). NCBI lineage: Eukaryota > Metazoa > Chordata > Mammalia > Rodentia > Erethizontidae > Erethizon > Erethizon dorsatum. The sequence continues at coordinate 18,191,952 of CM051824.1, forward strand.
ACCACATGCTGCTCCTGTTATGTCTGCCTTTCTGATCACAGAATGAAACCTCCAAGACCACGAGGCAAAATAAATAGTTCCTGCTTTTAAATTCATGATCTCAAATATCTTGTTATCATGACAAAAAGCTGACAATGATCTCGAAACTAGAAAACCACTCCAAATTATTCTTCTGACAATAATTTATCAGGATTGGTCATCGAGAGAAATCCTACACGCACTTTATTTATTTTATTGTCAAAAAATGTAGTTTTAACACCTCATTTGATTTCTAGCAAGCATAAAATTATAGCTATACATTTTAGTAACTGAATTGCACTTAATTATGCACTACTGTAGAAGGCAATTTAAAAACAAGAGTCTAGTTTTGTTAGCCACCTTCAAGAAAGCTCGATTGTACTATTGTTTGCTTTTTTTTTTTTTTTTGTGGGTACCGGGGGGACGACCTCAGGACCTCGCGCGCCAACAGGCGCCCGTGCCGCTGAGCGATATCACCGGCCCCTTTTCCGTATGTGGGATCCGGGAGTCGAACTCGGGCCCTCGCGCTTGCAAGCCAGGCGCTTATGCCACTGAGCCATCTCACCGGCCCTATTGTTTGCTTTTTGAAATATGTTAATTTGCTTTTTGAAAACTGGTTTCCATGTACCCCTGCTTTAAAACAAGGAACTCACTTTTTCTCTATTCTACTACACCTACTCCCAAAGAATGAACCAGCCAAATATCCTATCTCTCTCTCTTTTTTTTTTTTAATATGCTGGTACCGGGAGTCGAACTCAGGACCTCATACTTGCCAGGCAGGCGCTTGTGCCACTGAGCTATATCAAAGGCCCCCTGTCTATTTTTTAATTGCAATGGTTAAATGTGAAAACGTCAAACTGCTGTCCAGTTATAAATATTTTGTATCTAGGATTGAGAGAAACTGAAACTCGGATACCAAAATTTGATCATACCAGGGTGAATCTGTTTCAAAGATGAGACTCATATGGCCAACACAGTCTCCCTTCTGTCCTTGACATTTAAATAAGATAATCACACAGAAATCAGATTTAACATTAAAACAGATTTATCATTTTTTCTTAGAGCAGTATTTGTGGGACATGAATAGAGTGATCCCATGCTAAGAGAGCCTGAGGACTTAACTCACTCACTGATACTTCACTCACTTCTGTTATTCATTCTACCTTAAAAAGCATTTAATTTTTTACTGCGATGAAACACAAAAATATTAAAAAACCTCTGAGAGGGCAGATGACATTAGCAACTTACCCTGGTCAATAAATATGCCCACATGTTTGGCACAGAAGTTGTAATTTTATAGAATCTTACATGAATTAAATGAAAGTATATCAAGTACTATTTCCATGGAGATAGTGTGGGTAATTTCAATTTATAGATGCATACATTATCAAGCCCAAATGAACTTGAGACTTTTTATGATTTCTCTTCTCTTTGAAACAGCCAAGTGAACATGTGATCATGTCATGATACGTCAGCTTGACTAGATAAAGAGGTGCTGTGGAGATTAGTAAAACATACTTCTGGATGTATCTGTGGAATATTTCCAGAGATGATTGACCTGCAATCCAGCAAACTGAGCGCAGGGAGGATGCCCTGATTGTGGCTGGCACTATCCAATAGGCTTACAATGAAAGGGGAAGAAAGTGAATGTTTGCTGCATTTTTTGGAAGCGCCATCCTTCTTGAGCTGATGTATTTTTGCTGCTGCTGTCACCTGTGGACATTAGTCCCCAGTTTCTTCAGCCTTCCAGTGAAGATTCAGACCAAAGATTTTCAAGGGATCTACCAGGCATTTGGTCTCAGACTGGTGCTACATTCTTAATCCCTCTTATTCTGTGATTTTTAGCCTTTTTAACTGAGGAGATACTGAATACTCCAGATCAGTAGCATACAATCATTGTGGACTCTCTAACCCTTTATCCCGTTACTCTAACCCTAACCCTAACACTTGTTCCTCTAGAGAACCCTAAACAATACAGAACATTATTTAGGGTCTGTTAGATTGAATGTCACAGTGTTGGGTTTTTACCTGTTTTAATCCCATAATTTCACTTAACTAAAATATTCATGATAATATTAATCCAAACTCATAGCAGTTGTCTTCTCTATTCCATATACCCTGGTTATACATTAATATATGTTCAGGAATACAAATTTAAATTGTTACCGTTTAACTTTAAAGTTAAATGTGATTTTTTTTTTTTTTTTTGTGGATACCGGGGGTCGACCTCAGGAACTCACGCGCCAGCAGGCGCCCATGCCACTGAGTGATATCACCGACCCTTTTTTCGTATGTGTGATCTGGGAGTCGAACTCGGGCCCTCGCGCTTGCCAGGCAGGCGCTTATGCCACTGAGCCATCTCACCGGCCCAAATGTGATTATTTGAGGTAACTTCCCCATGGCTTCTTGTTATTTGTGGAATAAGAGAGGGATTAGTGATATTTTTCTTAGTCTAAATATCTGGGATATTTCTAGACAGAAAAAATTAATTATTTTTGCAGAAAAAAACACACATACTTTGGTGCATCTTGATAGTTTTGTGACATAGTAGTATGTACATGCCGAACTTGGCTGTATCCTGACACTTGGGTGCACACAGATAGCTTCTTTGACAGTTAACCGTATATCTCCTACTAGAGTCAATAGGATTGCAATGGTGAAAATGAGAAATTAAGAAGCAAAGAGGGTGGATTGCATTCAGGTCTGTATTCCTGAATTTAGTGACAGATACACATAAATGTAGTTGGGAAAAACATGTGCAGTTAGATTGATTCTACAGGTCAGAATAAGGTCAATCTACTGTTATTATAGAACAAACTGTGACTCAATAAAAGATTTTTGCTACTAACTTGTGACCTAAGTGTTAATTAATCCCTTTTCAAGGCAGGTTTTTTTTGCTTTTTTTTTTTTTTTTTTTTGCTTTTTTATTTTTTTTGGTACTAGGAATTGAACTCATGACCTTGTGCTTGCTGGGCAGGTGCTGTGCTGCTGACCTATATCCCAGACCCCTCAAGGGAGGTTTTTAACAAAAGCCAAAAAATATTTTAGCAACGTATTCCATAATCTTCCTAATTTCCAACAGAATTTTCTTTAAAAGGCTGTACAACTGAATCACATGAAGAGATTTTTCAGGTTCCTAGACCCCCTACAGTCCTCCTGAATCAAGAGTTGTATTAATAGGACCAAGGTTTCTGTATGTCTCAATTCTCCAGGTGACTCTGCAGCTTCAGTTTGGCTTCATTGTCTATACCAGCATTGGGGAAAGCAGATTTTCAGAGGGCTCAGGTCTGTGTCCACTGTAATGTTCAATAATTCTCCTATAATGAGAAATGCTGAAGCAGGGAAAGGAAGGCCAGGATAACTTCTATATCTAATCTGTATCCATTATTGTCTGGTAAGACAAAATAATTTCTTCAAAAATATTGAAAATTTCAATATGTTGAACTCTTCTACACCATCTTTCTCAAAAGTTGGACCCATGGGGCCGGTGATATCGCTCAGTGGCACAGGCGCCTGCTGGGGCGTGAGGTCCTGAGTTCGATCCTCACCCACAAAAAAAAAAAAAAGTTGGACCCTGAAATAATAATATTCAAAGAATAATAATTTTCTGATTAATTGAATAGCACACTTTGTTCATTTGGCCATTATTTCTGTAAATATTATAAGCTTCACAACTTCCTTAGAATCTTATTTTTCATCTGCACATTTTCCTCCTTTCTTCCTATCTGATTCTCACCATTGATATCAGCAGACTATCAATAATAGGAAAATATTTGCACCTTTAGCTGAATCATCTTCTTGGGATCAAACAGCTTAAGAAAATCCCTTCTTACGTGATAAAGTTATTACCATTCATAAACATTATCATCCCTGCCTTGGACTGTGCTTCATTATTCTGCAATTACAGGGTTAGCCTTTACATTCAGTCAGATCAAACTACCAGCAAATGCTTCCATAAAACCTATTAGCTCCACTAATTCTTTGCACCTTTTGAATGCAAGGGGATTTGGTTCCTAATTTTATTTCCAAGATGTTTAATGTGCCAGTCCATTAGCAAATTACACCTGATGTGTAGCCTTGGTGTCAGTTGAATTTTTATTGGCTCTGTGGTCCTTCCAGACTGTGACACCATTTCTTTCCTTCTGCTGCCTTGAGTATTTGTACAGAAAGAGATGCTCTGTAGCCTGGCTCATCTCCTAATTAGGCTGATTGTAACACCATGGATATGAGGCTCATTCTTCTGGCTTTACTTTAAATTGATCATCCTGTCTCTTCTAGAGAAAAGGCATTTTCATCAAGCTAATGGTTTGTCCAGCAAAATGGACACAGGTGGTTCCTGAGAAATTTTTGGATCTTAAAACCTATGTTTTTTGCCAAATTGAAGTACAATAAATTTGCCTCTTTATTAGTCAGGTACCATCTATTATTAGAAGTGGCAGTATGAACTAGCAAATTATCAGACCAGCAAACAGAAGAATGGAGTACAAATGTAGCTATGACACTGATTGATAAACTCAGTGGCATCTTCACTTGAGAAGTAAGGACTTTGATTAGATCAATGGTTCTTACACTAAGAGAGAATGCAGCAGATCGTAAGTGTGTGTTGAATGATGGAACCCTAGACTCCTAGTAAACAATCATATGGAGGTCTGAATGTAAGAAACTTATAAATTTCTCTAAGGATTTTGTGTTCAATTCTAAAGTTACTCAAATTAGATAATATCTACAATCCCATAAATGATGCTATGGGTGGACTTGACTGGAGAACACAGAAAACTATCCGAACAGGTTCCCTCAATCAATCGGAATGCTCAGCTTTATTGGGCATCCCATTTTAACCTAGGAAATATGAAGAGATGAATGCTTATAATGGAAAAGACAGTGAGGTCCTCATAGCCTGTCATACGAAAATTTGACAGAACATACAAAGTGTTTCCTCTAAAACACTTTGAAAATCAAATGACCTTAAACCTTCTGTGTTGAAAGGGCTGGAGTTGCCATTTAAGGTTATAGATTTAATGGAACAGAAGTACAGGGATAACACAATATCATGATGTTCTATTGCATAAATTGTTTTTTCCTCAAGGGTCCAGAAGCTCAGACTTTGTAGATTTTCTAAATAAAACAGAAACAAGGTTACTGAGTCACTTTGATACTGTGTCTGTTATATTTTCCATTTACCAGGAGCTAGGTTTGTTACTGGGGTTATAAAAGTCCTTCACTGGTCTATTTATGATGGGATTACAAAACATACTAAATTTAAAAATTAAAAAGTTATGTGCCTGTCTGGCAAGTGCAAGGTCCTGAGTTCGACCCCTGTTACCCACATAAAAAAAAAGGTATGTGAAAGTGTAGCAAAATGTAAAATTATGATATAATATGGAAGACATATACAATTAAACAAAATGTGTACAGTTATAAATATGATAATAACTTAGACTTAAGGAAAAGGGCTGGGGTTTTAGCTCAGTGTTAGCACATCTGCCTAGTATGTGCAAGGCCCTGAGTTTCATTCACAGCATAGCAGACAGTAAAGATTTAAAGAAAGAAGTAGGGTTTAGAAACTTTTTGCTTTTATTTGCCGATATTGAGCTGAGGTAGAGAAATGGGGTGGGGTATACAAGCAAATGAAAGTATGATAAGGAAACAAAAGAACAAGGATTGGAGCTGTATGTGCATCTTACTGGTTCTGTTTCATTGGAAAACACTGAGACTAAAACCCATATTTATTGGAAAAATTTTAATGCTGTGCTTTAGAAAGTTATTGTACATTTTTAATATGGAGAATTTAGTGTATAAATGCTTTGAAATATGACCAGTAGTCATTTGAATTTCAATAAAGGAAATGAAGATTGAATGCGGGAGAGGGAGAAGAAAGGATGATATGAAACAAAACATGTTCTTTTAGATGCATGGTGACTGGAGTTTTGCAGAATGACTTTTGAAAGTGGCTGATTTGAGCATTTTTTGCAGAACTGAAACTGGATTTGGCAACTCCTGGAGATGATGACTGAAAGAAGGGTAAGAAGAAAAAAGATTTTGAAGTTGATCCAGCATCTGTAACATAGGAGAAAGACAGGAAATAAGCATAGACTGGAGATGCTTATCTTTAATAGTTTCTCCACTAAGTACCTTCAGACAATGAGAAGATCTTTGCTTCAGTTAAATATACATTCCGGGGCATACACCGTGAAAAAGAATGCACGTGGGTAAGAGTCTTTAAATTTATAATGAAACAAATATTTTTAATCTCTCATTAAAAACCATTAAAGTAATTTAAATTTTCTCTTTCCAAGTTCATCTCTGAGTCCCAAGTAGGTAAAGAAACGTAGTATCTTGACATAGATAATGGGATGCGGGGTGGGGTGATATTGCATTTGCGAAGGTTCTAGGAGGTGGGATAAAAACATTGTAACACTGTCGCCAGGAAGCTGGGTCCTGATGCTGTGAGTAACTAGTCCTTTGTTCTTTATATCTTCAATGAATGAATTAAGACACAAAGCGGGCTGTGTGGAAGTCTAGGCAGATTTTATTGCAAAGCTGACATAGATTTTTGCCTTAAGTGAGAATGCAGGCATTGCTACTTAGGCATCTGCACTGAATGAGAGTTTGGAATCTTCTTATGCACATAAGAGTTATGCCTGAAGTTCACGGAAGTATGACGACCATCACGGTTTTATCTACATGATGTATATGGATAGTGTCATTTTCTTTAGAGGGTTACATTAGAAATGGAAAATGTCTTCCTTGTTCTTTTCTTATGGTCAGTGTTCTTGCAGGAGCCTTAATCATATAGGAAACCTATGAAAAAGATTTAGGGAATAAAAGCTCTAATCTAAACCAAGGCAGCATGGGGGTCTCTAAAGAATGTTTCCCTCCTTATATCAAGGGACTGTAGTCTAAGGCAACCAGGTATGCAGTTTGCCATTTTCTGGAAATACCCCTGTGTCATACTGAATGTACACAATGTGTTAACCTTAAAATGTTACTGTGCTCTATAGGATTGCTTTGGGTCTGAGACCTAAAAAAGCACTGTATTATACACAGAGGTCTGAGTTTCTTCCCTTAACTATAACTGGCAAAGCATGCTGCTTAGAACCTCTTTATCCCACAGGCCTGCTAATATCTATTGGAACTGCCAAACAATTTTATAAATAACAATACCATGGAGTTTGTGCTTACTCAACTATAGTTGCTAGTTCTTTGAACTTTTCTTTCTCTTGTATGTTTAAATTATATGTTAAGGTTAGTGAGATGCCCTCCTATTCCTAACAAGAGGAAAGAACTAAGTGTTTGGGTGTTTTGTGGTAAATGGGAGTCTGTAGGTAAAGGAGGCATGGAAAGGTGATTGAGGGAATGTGCTTGAGGACAGGGATGGAAGGGAAATTGCTTTAAATATATTACTTTGATTTTATCTAATTATTTCCTTTTAACCTTAATTTCTCCATGCTTATAAAAGCTGAATTGAAAGAGCAGGATGGCTATTGTCCTGCTTAGAGATATAAGTCAAGAATTTTTATGTCTCTCTCTCTTCAGTCTTACTTGACTTAAATAGTTCTCTTATCACTTCATGGCTCTAACAGGGTAGCCTTCCCCTTTTCTTGAAGAGACTCCTTTCTGCTGATCTTTATCCCTCTCAGGTATTACAGTGCAACTCAATATTCATTTCCATAAGAAATATATCCTTTAGCCATCTGTGTTGTTCTTACAGACATATAGTGCTCAATATTGCGTTTTGTCAATTGCAGCCTTAAATGGCTCATTAAACCAACATACAAGATCTGATACTCTACCTTGCTCTTTCTTCTATTTGTATATGTTAACAAGTTAATTTATATAGTTTCTGTTGTAAATACACACTATTTGTGCTTTTTTTGGTAGGTCTATATGTCCACAAAAAAACTGCCAAGGAACAAATAAAGATGAAAGAAACAGGAAGTAGATCCTGCATTGTTTTTCAAGGTAGCATATGTGAACGATGAGGTTATTCCTCTGGGAAAGTCCATCCCAGTCATCTCCTTAGTACAGGGCAACAGAAAATCCCTAAATGCAATTGCTCATGTTACAGAGACTTCTTTGCACCTAGTTTTTCAGATCCAGGTGGGTTCATCTACAGGCGACAAGTGCACCAAATCTTCTGACTGAAATCAGCAGAATGAGATTGTTGCAATTTCATAGTTTCTGCTCATGCATTGTCTTGATATTTTTCTGGCTTTCACACTGCTTAGCTTTGCAGCGCTTCCTGACACTTACTCCTGGGCTGTGTTTTAGAGCTTTCCAAGCCCTCTCCTCATTCTGCCCTTAATTCCTCACATTCTCATGATTTTGCTGCATTGGTACTGGATGTTAGACAGTCTCTCCACCTGTTTTAAAATATACTCTCATGGAAATGTGTCTTATCTTCCTATTTTGTTCAGTAAGAGCCTATGTCAATAGAGCCATCTTCCCTACAATATAAATTTAGCCTTCTCCTTTTCTCTTGTATCTGTTTCTTTGCAGAGAGGAAGAATATGTGACTGATGAACTCAGAATAGCAGTTTCATGAAGCAGAGCCTATTTATTCATGTACTAAACTTTACCAGACTGCCAACATACCATTTGACCAATATTCATGTTACTGGGGGCCAGGTCAGAGTCCTGAATCTGGACTCTGACTACAGATATTCTACATTTAATGACTGAGTCGCTAAATGAGGAATTGTATACAGTATGTACATTACAATATTCAGAACAAAGAATTGGTCAGTGGAAACTCCAACTTGATGACTCTGCTTTTCTTTACATAATTTTACATGCACTACTGTAATGTATAACAGAACATAAAACAGTACTGCACAGTACGATAAGCAAAAATTACTCTATTTACAAGGTGTACGGTACCAAAAAAAAAAAAAAAAGCCATTGAGGCTCTGAAAATAAGCTGGACAGAAGTGTAAAAAAAAAAAAAAAAAAAAAAAAAAGACAGGTTCTAAGTCCAAGCTGAGGGTTGTAAGTCTGAATAGCAAGCCTTGATCATAAGTCCAAACAGTCGTTAAATGAAGAATATCTGCATCTGGATTCATTAGCCTATCCACAACTAAGAACACAAAAAAACCTACAAAACTGTAAAAATTAGCATTCACAATTTCACCAAAATCAGAGCACAGCTAGTCTACCCTCCTTACGCACACAGAAGCATTTTAAACTGCAGGAGGGGAAGCACAAAAGTCAGGAAATATACATAAGTAGATTCAGCCAGCCTTTGGCCCAACAGCGGACCCAGAAAAGAGCATTGAAACTCTGGTTTAGGGGAAACCTCCTGGGCATCAGGGTGAGTGGTCCAAGTGTTGCTTTCAGCATGAGAAACACAGAGAAATAGCCCAGCTTTAAATAGCTTCATCTTTTAAGATCAATTTCAACTTTTATTTCCAACCAAAGTAACTCTAGAGTGAAATGGTAGTATTAATACGTAGCATACGTTATGTACATCAGATACAGAACTTAACTTACTCAGTTCTCAAAATAGTCTTGCTAACTTAGATAACTATGATAATCTCCATAACATAGATAATGAAATTGAGACACAGTGAGATTCAAGAAAACATTTGATGTATTGATTACATAGTTAATGGTGAAGATATACTTTTAGCTCAAAGTAAATCTTCATATGGTACACTTTTATTTAATTTCTTTACTTGTCTGTAGTTCCTTCAGGTCCTATTATTAATGGAGGGAAGGTAAAATGTGGATAATGAAGAGGTCAAAAATTGGGAGAGAGGTTTGGTTCATTAATACTTATTTCTTTTTCTACTTACCAAATTGACAACTGGAGTCCAACTGAAAGCTCCAACAGCAATTTAATCAAATATTTAGACATGCAAACCACTCAGCTGTTGAGTTCTGTACTGTTTTCAATGAATGTAGGAACTCATTGAATAGATCTATGATATGGTAGACTACTGTTCTCAACAACCTGAATCAAGGTTCAGAATTGAGAACATCCCTGTTAAAAGTGGTAGAGCATATCAGGGAATATAGGCTTTTCTACTAGTCATAGAGAAAAACAGGAGAGCCTTCTAACACACTTTACAACTGAGGGAAGATGTTTCCAGGTACTTGTGCTGAGGCAAGGAAGAGAAAAATCAAACTCTGGGGTAGGTTATAGTTTTAAACCCAGAAAGTACTAGCAGAAGATTCTAGAACACCAAAAGAAATGTAGTGTCATACCCAGGTGCAGATATTTGTCACAGCTGTACATGCCAAGTAAAAGGAAGGAAGTGTAATGCTCAGGATTTGTTTAATGTGCAATAATTTTGTATATGCAATAGTAATTTGTCCAGGACCAGAATAAATAAGCATAAAGCTAGGTTCTACAATAGGTGAAAGTTTGCTGAAAATGAGACCGTTGAAGACCACCTGAAAAGCGCTAGAATAATCCAGTGCTAGGAATAGCTTCTTCAGAGATCAGGCCCACTTTGGGATTTCAGAGCAGAACAAAAAGGACATTAATGGGGACCAGGGATCACACACTTCCACAATATTAAAAATGCAATAGGGCCGGTGAGATGGCTCAGCGGCGTAAGCGCCTGCCTTGCAAGCGCGAGGGCCCGAGTTCGACTCCCGGAACCCACATGCAAAAAAGGGGCCGGTGATATCGCTCAGTGGCACGGGTGCCTGTTGGCGCGCGAGGTCCTGAGGTCGTCCCCCTGGTACCCACAAAAAAAAAAAATGCAATAGCTACAAGCACAGTTGGAAGCCAGGAATATCCTCCTGAAAATGTGCCTTACCTGAGTATGCAAGGGTCACCAACCAACAGCCTAGACCTGAGCACAGACATTGGCCAGTCAGGACCGGGCTCTTTCTGCAAGCTTGAATCTTTTTTTACATGGAGAACCTTGATGAAAACTTTTGGCAGAAACTATTCACTACCTCTTTTCTTTTGTTTGGGGAACCACCATTCTGACTTGTTCTTTGTCAGAGCAGTAACTCCTTTCTTGCTTGAGAAGTCCCAAAAAAAAACTTTGCCTGTGCTCTTACTCTTCTGTGTAAGGTCTGGTTTTTATCATTTCTGAACCAAAGAATCTGGCTCCAGTAACAAAAACATTGTGGTTACTATATATTCTTCTAAAAAACTAAGGTCTCATTTCTAAAGGAAAAACTTGTAAAATTTTTAGGTTTGGGCAGTCGTGTACTTTAATAGCCAAATGTTGATACTTTCGAGAATGAAAGGTAGAGATAGTAACTATACTAGACAATGACATAAATTGAGCTGTCCCCAGCAAACCAAGATGTATGATCACTGTGCATAAAGGTATAGTTACATGAGTAATTTTATGTCCCAATTCATCCCCAAAGTGATGTAGAAAGTTTAAAATAATTGAAATATATCTATGCTAAAGGACACAATGTTTGAATTTCAGTCCTACTCACTAGTTAGATGGGCAGACATTGACAATCACATAATTTTTTCAAGCATTTTCCTGTTTTCCTTCTCCACAGACCTACTTATACTTCTAAGTTTAGGGCTCTGCAGAGGCTCAAACAAGGAAACACTCAGAATGACAAACAAGGTCACATAAACCTACTAGCATGGAAGGTTTCAAAGCTATGTGAGATCTATTGCTGACTGCATGAAGTGATTTCAGGGCTAACTGAGAGGCACCTCAGTCCTCTAAAGTGTATTTTCCACTCCAGTATCTAAGATGTAACATTGTACATATTAGGACATTTATTGAAATACATCATGTAGAAGTCACACTGATGGTTTTCAGTTATGTATACACTCGTATACATCTTGACTGTTATGTTTATAAAAATTCTGAAATCAGATTTTAAAGAAGAAAAGAAACCCTAAGTGACCCCAAAGCAGGTCAGCAGGGCATAAAATATGAAGTGATATCAGGTGAAGACAAATTGTTCATAAACCACTCTGGCTGGAAGAAGTCTCGAATCAAGAGGCATTGAAAACAAGACATAAAGCCTTTGTCTTTATGACACAGTACAGTGTTTTGAGGAGTGAAACATTAATCTAATCCACAAATTGTCTGCATTGCTTGGAATGACTGGTTTGACAGACATTTTCATCCACTTGAAGAAGGTGACTGGATCTCACATTGCATAGAAGCGGCCTAACAAGAATGACTAGGACATGGCAGGAAAAAATTAGAGTTGATTGATGGTATTCATAAAATGAAAGGCTTTGATGATTGAATTTTGTAATAGAAAATTTCAGATGTTCCACTCCAAGATCCCAGTCCTCAAGGTCTTGGTGCTGGTGAGGTCCTGGAACAGAGATTCTCAGTGCAGTATTAGGTATATCAAATATAAAGCACTATTTAGCAGTACACCCCAAATAATTTTCTATTAATGTTCTTTAAAACATAGGATTGTGCTAGTGGCTTATACTAATTAAATTTGATCCAAATGATTATAAAATATAATTTTTATTTTTATTCAGGTTTTATTTCTTGAAAGAAGAAACCTATGGGCATTCGTAATCATGTTACTCCCATTTAAAAGGCTCTCAAATGGAGACCTGTTGAGACTATTCTGTATGACTAACAAGTTACATTGCAAGGCACATCTTTTTTTTTTTTTTTTTTTGGTGGGTGCCGGGGTCGAACTCAGGACCTCGCACTTGACAGGCAGGTGCTTATGCCACTGAGCTATCTCACCGGCCCCTGCACAGTACAGCTTAACTAACATTATCAATTGTTCTTTATCAAACTGTCTTCTGTGAATGCGGCTGGTGATCTAATGTAGTGCATTTGTCTCCATTGTCAGAGCAGGTTTAACATATACTTAAGTAATCTTTTCTAATATGCTGCTCAAACACTAATAGGAAATTAGCAATATATCAGAAAATTAGTAGACATGGATTGATATTTAACTTGCCCCTTTTGGGTAAAATTAAAATTCATAAAGGTTATTTCACAAATCTTAATAAAGCTTAAAGTTTAATAAAGCTTAAATTAATCTAAGAAATACCTTCTAAGAAAACCTTACATTTTAAAAATTATGAACTTTGATATAATCTGAAGAAATAGTGTTTCAGCAGAAAGAAACAAAGGAGCATATAAAATGTGATTCTGGGCCAAGAAACAAATACACAGTTTCCCCACTTAGCAGTGGCAATTATAAATGGATAAATTGCTTTCCTTCAGAATGGGAGGTGTTCCTCACACAAATAGGCTCGGATGATCACTTGCTCGTGCACATGCAAGTTAATGCTTTGTACATAGTTTGGTTAGTATGAGTTATTTATTGCAATGGAGAAAGAAAAATAAGAGATACAATGCGAAGTAAGAAAGAAAAATGTGAAAGATTAGAAAAGCGTCATTTTCTGTCAAATTCCCTCTTTCTTGCTTTGAAATTGCTCTTTCTAGTATTTCGCTTTTTTCAAACATAGATTAGTTCTCACCTAAATCCTTCACAGTGCATTTAGAACTAAATAAAGCATTAATATGTTCATCTACATGAAATGTTCCCTTAACTGTTACCTGTGGCAGTCATTTAACTGAATTTAATATGGATAACACATTGACATTGTAAAGGTTAATAATCCAATGATTAACAATACTCATTTGCAGAAAATGGCTTTAGTCATTGTTTCATAGAACAAGGTGAACAACAATTTATTTAATAGTCTCCAATGTCTGGGAGAAGTATCTTTTTATGCTTAATGCAGAATATTTTCATTGTCCTCACACATGTAAGAGTGTCCACACATTACATGCGTATGTAAAACAGCTTCTCTTGTGTCTTCATCTTTGCCGGATTTAGAAGGGTTGAGTCAGAATGTCATTCCCTGGCATTCCAGCCTAGCAGAAATAACTGGAAAATGTCCAACCAGGTACTGAGACCTCAGTACTGCAAATGTGTGGTGACAGGTGGCATGAGAAGTCTGAAATTTGGATTTACAAAGTGAAATCCATCAGGCAGATGGAGCAGTGCAACCCAAGAATGAGGAAGAACAAGTACAGTGCGTGGAGTTCCTTATGCTAAGTGAGTAGTACATTAAAAGAATTAAGTAAAAAGAACTGTGAAAGGGTACATACTAGAGAAATGTTAGAAGATTTCATTTTTAAAAAGTGAGGGATCATATTTAGGAAAGGCAGAATACTTTACTAATACCAAGGTTCAATAAAAAGATTGGCACTACTGCTATCATTTGAGTATTTTCTATGTGACAAATTATCACTGTTTTTATATACCTCAATACTATCCCCAAATATGTCCCCTAAGGTACATGGTACTCATATTTCAGCTTCAATAACCAAAGCAGAGCTCAAGGGTCACAGCTACTATGTATCAAGCTTCCTGCCCAGACACAATTTGTTTTGATGACAAAGACTCAAATCAAAACGTCCATTTTCCACTTGTGTCATTCTTTCACCACTGTTACTGTTGCTTTCATCACCTCAATAGGCTACAGCAATATCATCAACCTCCTCTTTATGTAATAAAGATACTGTACCCCAAGTCACTTATCTGTGGAGCCCATTACTGATAGTCATCCAAAATATAATCCTTCTCACCAACAACTATGGATATTAGAATAATACCTAAAGTTACCTATGCAACCATACTTTGGGGGAAATTATTACTCAGCATAGTTTCCAGTAAGGGAATCAAAACTCCCTAGGTATTTGAAATAGGAAGAATTTAACCAAAAAGATTTGTTTACAAATGAGATCAGAAAGTGAAGAAGGTTTTAGCTGAGATTAAAGCAGGCAATGATAGGAACTGCTGAAGAAACAAATGGACAACAGCAAGAACCTGGGGTTCTAACAGTGGCAGGGCCATAAGGGCAAGGTGTGACCATGGAAAAATCTTTCAAACAGCCAAACACCTCTGCAACTGTAGCAACTGATGAGAAAAACCTGTGTCACCCCGAGAGACACCAGTGGAGGCAGGGAGAGGTGAGCATTGATGATCCATCATCTTTCGTTCTCCTGCCACTAGCAGAACCAATTAGGAAATCGGTTGCTGTTGACTGAAGCAATTAAGAAACCAGTTGCCAAAAGCCTGAGAAGCTAAGCCTGCAGGGTTACCCACTTTGTTCCATTGAGCAAAGCAAGGGGAGAGGGATTAGGGGATCTGAAAGCAGATAGTATAACCAATGGCACAACAATCACCCTTCAAATTATGGCTGCTTATCTCCATTTTGAAGCAGCTGATGGGTGGGGGAAGTTAATCAAGTCTTCCAAATTGAATTTTTCATGGACCAAGTAATTTACCTTAAGTTCATAGAATTGCTACATCAAATTATCAAGTACACATATTACTTACAGTTCTGGAGGTCAGACGTTTGAAATGGGTCACACTAGACTAAAATTGTGGTATAGGTGGGGCTTTATTGCTTCTTAGAGGCTCTAGGGAAGACACTTTCCCTGCTCTCTCTCTGGTTCATAGCCCTCTTCCATCTCCAAAAACAGCAAATCTCCTTCCGACTCTCTGATCATGTGAACCTTCTCTTCCATCACCCTTGTAAAGACCATTTAGGGTCCCATGCATTCAAGAATGATAATGATAACACTGGGCCCACGTGGAAAACTCATGCTGAATTAACCAACAGCTTTAATCCCGTCTTTTACTTTCATTCCACTTTGGCAATTAAGATAATATCTTCACGTTTTCTGGGAATTTCAGAATGCACATGTTGGAGGATCATCGTTATGTCTAGCATACAACCCACCCTTTTGATTGTACACTGCAAACATAGTGTCTAATGTTGGTAGCACAAATAGTCATTGTAATGATTTCATGTAACACAGTAATAGACAAGCAGAAAACTCATTTATATTGATGAAATTCAGTTGGATCTGATCAGAGGCCTTATCAAGTTTTCAGTGGCACTTTGGTACCTAGACATTACTTTGGCTGCTTAGATAATTGTTACATTTTTTCCCCAGGATTTTCTTTATTCTAGACAGCTGGACATGCTTATGAGTTGACATCTGTTTAAACAAGGTGTCACTATTCCAAGCACTTGAATTGAGTAGAATGATGGCCGACTTTCCTAATAAATTAAGATAATTGCATATTAGTACAGCAAATTAGTTCAGCCCAAATGCTTTTGATTTTGTTTGCTGATCACTGTTGTTCAGTTGGTTTGGCAGGAATTCTGAAGCTGAAATGGCTGTACCTGAGGACAAAACTACACTCGGGGATCCAACTGGGGTTTTGTCCTTGGAATTAGGCTCTAGTTTTTAATTTTTGTACTGAAATCTTTGCCCGCGTCTTCCAACAAGGACTGATCCTTAAATAAATAAATCCTTAGGTAGCTATGTACCTCTGAGATACAGAGATACATCATCTATCTATTACTCCAAATTTTCTTTTGGACCATAATTTTTTTCTAATTTGGTTGGTAGCTAGCAGGACAATTTGATAGTAGAAACAACAATGTAAAGGCTTGAAATATAATATTTTTATCCCATCTATCAAGAATGTTCAACATATATGACAACCTTACTATAAAAATGTTTTAAAATGTCTAGCTTGATTTTAACCAAACCTGTAGAAAGCCATGTGCTTTGAAATTTAATTATGCTTAATAGTATGATATCCTTGACATAGTCTAGATAGCATCAATACATTTTAATACATAAAAATATCAAAATTGAAAGCAACCATACTGACTTATAAAAAGCACATATTGAATGGCCTATGTTAGAATAACTTTTTCCCACTTTCTGGTATCACCTTGCTGAAAACTTCTCCACCTTTAAGCAGGTGAGAGAGGATTTATTCTAGGTTTTCTCTGCACATAGCTGGACTCATTCTAAAATAATGAAGGATAAGGAGTGTTCTGTCGCACACTAGGGTGACTGTGAATAACAATAATGTGCTGTGTATTTCATAAAAGCTTCAAGAAAGTATATTAAATGCTTTCACCACAAAGAAATTTGAGATTACTCTGATTTGAACATTACCCAATGTATATGCTTATGGAAACATCACATGTTGCACTGTAAATATGTGTAATTTTATATGTCAGATAAATGCATAAAAATAAAATAATGAAGACTAACCACTTTAGAAATTGAGATGCACTTCTTAAACAAACATCTGAACTACAGTCACAGCATAACATGATCACCAGCAGGCTTGGAGAGGAAAACTGGGCTGCTTTTACAAGGCAACAAAGTCATGGTCACTGCATGATATATGTCAGGTGGTACAAAGTGAAGCATCCCTAAGTGGTCTCCTTAATATACTCAGAATAAAGCTCATGTTGCACCATGAAACATCAGTGATTTACAAACTTGTACATCTTTTAGAGAAATTCATAACCTAGGAATGCCTATGCAAGAAATACTCTTTGGGACTTACTCTGCAGCCTGGTGGAAAGAAAGGTAACCACAGGCACCTAAAGTATTGGCAAAGTTTTCAAGGAAAGGCCAAGAGTTAGATGAACAAGTTTGGGGAAATATTTCAAAAAGAAGCTCGACTTCCTAATAATTGCTAAGGCAGGTGCCAAGTGAAAGCTTAGCAGCTGACGTAGCTCAAGTCATGGAACTAATAATGTGAGGACATACTAATTCTCTTTATACAAAATTATAATTTTCTTTTTAGGGAGAAAAGGTTAACCTGTTTAATTTAGTGAAGAGTTATCTTCTTTTTTCTTCTCTTTGTCCTACAGAAAAAGCAGAAAATAATATGTAATATTGATAGATGTTTTTTGAAGAACATAAGTACCAAAATGCTAGAAAGTGATGAAATACTACTTTGGAAATTGTTTTATTGAATAATTAAAACATATTTCTACTGATTTGGACAATTAGCTGAAAACATATCATTGTGCTGCTCTCAGCAAACAACTTCCGTATCATTTATGTCACTTGATTCTCACTTTTGCTAGGCTTTTTCTTCTATATATATTACTATAAAAAATCAAATGTGAAAACAAATTGCCTATAGTCAGACAAGTTGTATGGTGGACAATAACGCATATCTAGGTTTTAAAACTTTTTTGTTCTGTTGTGTTGTTTTTGTTTTGTGGTACTAGAAATAAATCCAGAGACTTCAAGCTCATCAACACTTTTAATTTTTATTTTGGGACAGGGTCTTGCTACCTAGGCTGGGCTTGAAATTGTGATTGTCTTGCCTCAGTCACCCAGCCTGCTAGGATTACAGGTTTGCACTGCTGCATCCGGCAAAACTTGTGTTTTTAATATACATGTACATGTGTGTTCAGGGAGCATGTGTGTTTTCTAAAGTTTTAGACTCCTTTGTCTAATTTCTCTCCATTTTCCAAAATGAAAAAAATGAACTCACTTATCGCAAGACAGATGGATTTCCTTCCACCTTTCTTCTCTAGGTCTTCAAAAACATCATTCACAAAGGTATGGAAAAGATTAATAACAGGTGAGGTCATTACTCTCCCAAAATCATACTTATTTTAAGAATCTCCTAACTATCAAGAAAAAATTAAAACTTACTCCTAGTTTGGTGAATTTGTGTATTTAATTGGAAAGGCATTCATTGGCCACCTTTGCTAGTGCCTCACAAACTGCCTGTCTTTAGAGTAAATGTTCCCTATTCTTTCTCATGTCACTTTTGTAATTTCTTCCTAGTCACCCTGATATTCCTTTCCCAGTTTGAGTTGAACAACTGCCTCATAAAATTCTTTCTTCCTGCTAAATACTTATATTTCCCATCGGTTATTCCTAGATCCCTACATATTAGCAGCTTGCTAAACTAAAATTTTTATGTTAAACTGCTTTCTCATTAGAGCAGTGGCTTTCTAAGTAACTGCATAATATAATAATGTTAAGAGATTATAAAAATCTGAATCGAGGGGTCGGTGAGATGGCTCAGTGGCGTAAGCGCCTGCCTGACAAGCGCGAGGGCCCAAGTTCGACTCCCAGAATCCACACACAAAAAAAGGGCCAGTGATATCGCTCAGGGGCACGGGCGCCTGCTGGCCCATGAGGTCCTGAGGTCGACCCCCGGTACCCACAAAAAAAATAAAAAAATAAAAATCTGTATTGAGACTTGGAGACATCGAACTACATCAAAACCTGTGGAGGCTACACCTTGACATAGCTCTTCAGGTAATGCCAATAGCAGGCAGAGTTGGGAATCAGTGTGTTTTTCAGTGCAGAACCTAAATGATATTTTTTTATTCCTCCTCTTCTTGAAGCATCTATTAGCAGACAGCAGCAGGACAGGATCCATCTCTTTGGAAGTTACAGGCAAAAAGTAGTTCTCAAGTGTTTGGGCAAGGTACATCCTTCGCGGAAAACAGGATTATACGGGTACAGATTCAGTACTTTCAAGTCAACCACACGCTTCTTTGCTTAAGAGTATTACCACTAAATATTTTAAGTCACTGAAAAGATTTTAGCAGAAAAAGATTATGAGCAGAGTTATTTCTTAGGGAGCTATCTTAGGGCAATAGGTACACATAGCAGTAGGGAATTCTAGGACCAACTGCTAGAAAAACACGTGAGCAGAAAAGAGTGCTAATGAGGCAATGATGGTAAGGCTGTGTTGGCAAATACTGAGCAAAAAGCTTTCACTCTACCTCTTGGCTGAAATCAAAACACAAGAAAAAAGCCATTCCTTAGCAGTGGTTTTCAGGCAAATTATCATAACTGGGCACATATAAAACTCCTCAGGCCCATTAAATTCCATGCTAATTCAATCAAAATTGGTGTAGGTCCAGGCATCAGGGTTTGTTAAAGCTCCTCAAATTATTCTAATGTGACCATTATGACAACTGCTCTACTAATAAGCATAGAACTTTCCAGAGAATAATTCAAACTTTTCTGCTTTCCAGCTATGGTGTTGGGCTAGAGCAGGAGGGACAAACAGAGCATTCCAACTCTTCCCTCTTCTCTCCCCCAAAACCTCTCACCTCTCCACTGAGATCCTTTCATTAGAGTGCAGAATCCATTTCTGATCATCTGTTTTCTTTCTCTTTAATATTATTCTAGCTTCTTCACTGCTTCAGTCTTTTTTTTTTTTTTTTTTTTTTTTTTTTTGTGGGCACCAGGAACTGAACTCAGGACCTTGTGCTTGCCAGGCAGGCGCTTGTGCCGCTGAGCTATAACACCGGCCCACTGCTTCAGTCTTTTTTTTTTTTTTTTTGGTGGGTACCAGGGGGTCGACCTCAGGACCTTGTGCCAGCAGGCGTCCATGCCGCTGAGCGATATCACCGGCCCTTTTATCGTATGTGGGATTGGGAGTCGAACTTGGGCCTTCACGCTTGCCAGGCAGGCGCTTACACCACTGAGCCATCTCACCAGTCCACTGCTTCAGTCTTTAAGAAGATGTTGAAAATGATCCACAGGTGACCTGTCTCAAATGTGATTAGAGTGAGTCAATGACTTATGAATGAATTCCTTTCTGGGAGAACGTTCATAAATTGGATTCCTTCATAATCCGACAAAGTGAGTCTCATACAGTACACCTGTGAAAGTTCACAATTTGATTGTTCATAAATCAGGGCCTTACTGTACATGGCTTTTCCCTTTATCATTCAGAGAATGCATGGAATTACCAAATCTTTGCAAGACATAGTCTCTCAGTGGTCCCTTCAACAGTACCACTGAAGTTGATCTGATGATTCTCCTCCACAGGAGCTCCAAAATATGAGATTTTAAAAAATTTCTTTCACCCTAAAACCCATGTCCCACTTTTTTTTCAAGTTGACTTGTAGTAAACAGCATTTCATAGATAAGAGTTAATATTTCTTTTCTTTCAGAAATGTCAGTTTAGTTGAAAAACCTCACTACACACTTAAATATATTTTAGTGGTTATCAATTGTAGCCTATGAACTATCTATTGTGCTAGAAAAATGCAGATTCCTATGCGTTATCTTGAACATTCATATTTTAATAGTTCCTTCGCATTTTCCTAGAATATGCATGTATATCAAGTGGCCTTGATAGTTACGCTATAAAAATCTTTCTTTACCTCAATGTCCTCAAGTATGAAATAGCAATAGCAATACCACCAATATGTTATGGTGACTGAATGGTATAATTTACATAAAATACTTAATATCAGGTGATAGAATAAATAATAGCCAAACTATATGTTAAATATCAAGTCAAGTGGAATTGGGATACATTATTTTATATTACAAGTTAATGCAAAACATTTTAATTGAGTGCAGTAGACGCTTAAGCTATGACAAGTGAAGGGATGCAGAGGAGGACAGGGTCAGACAGTTAATTAAATAATGCTTCACTGTGTTGGTAAGTTTTAAGAAGCCTTGAGTCAGCAGCAAAAAAGCAGTTAGTCCTGTTAAGAAAATGCCATTTGATAATGAGTGGGAACATCATAACTGACTAACTTGACTAAATCACCCTGTTATTCTTATAAAAAGCTCCAGCTTTATGACAATGTATTATAATTTATCATTTTGAGCAATTCTTTGTAAGAACCATCTCATATCATTAAAAATTTCTTACTTATGTTCATATGTTAGTGGATGAATTAAAAGGCAAAGCAATATCAGTGCAAAGCTGCCCTTGATGGACACTTGTGAACATAATGCCGCGGCAAGTGAAGAAGCCATGCTGGTTTTTGTAGGAATTGTGGAAACTGATAACCATTGGGACTTTTCCATCTCCAAGGCACAGGTGGGCTACACCCAACTGCCTAAGTACTCAGAATTCATAATATGAGTGAATTCATGTAGTCTGACTTTGGGATGCTGCCAACTTCAAGATTTCCATTTTAGTCAAGTAGATATAGAACATATAACCTACAATTCAAAATCATAAAAGCAAACACAAAATCATCTACAAGAGAAAACATGGACATTAGAAGGCTCAGTCCTACATGTCTACATACTGGCTACTTGGGATGATGAGGGAGAAAGATCACAAGTTTGAGGCTAAAAAATCTTTCTTTACCTCAGTGTCCTCAAGTATGAAATAGCAATACCACCAATATGTTATGGTGACTGAATGGTATAATTTATATAAAATACTTAATAAGAACTTAATAAGAACTTGTCTCAAAATTAAAAAATAAAATAAAGTAAAATGAAAAGGATTGG
Source organism: Erethizon dorsatum (assembly GCA_028451465.1). Lineage (NCBI taxonomy): Eukaryota > Metazoa > Chordata > Mammalia > Rodentia > Erethizontidae > Erethizon > Erethizon dorsatum. Next base: position 18,213,971 of record CM051824.1, read on the forward strand.
GGATGTAGCTGAGCAGTAACTCGTTCCTGGCTTCCATCTGCAGTAACAACTCCACCACCACCACCACCACATCACCACCAAAAATTTAAAAAAGCCCCCATTCAGGATTCAGATTTTATACCTTGTCAAAAGAGGCAGGTTACAAGGAAAGCCGAGCTTCCCAAATATTGATGCTCATACTTGTTCCCCAAATAGAAAGGATACTTATTTTATCTAAGGCAGAATTTATGGATATGTAGTCATCCTAAAATGAAGGTATTTCACATGAACACTGTGGGTTAGTCCTTACACATGCACTGTCATTTAAGGTTCCCCTGTGAATCAGCAGCGCCTTCTTTTGTGCAAAAGTTGTATTCAATCTAGGGGAGATTAGTATATATACAAATGTAATAGAAAACATAAGTAATAATTGATTTCACAAAGGTCTGTGCACAAACTTTAGGCCTTAAAACACATGTTTCAGTGGAGTAGGAATTATACTACAGTAAGGAAAATCTAGAGAAATTTTTTGATTATATGTGCTTATCACGCCTAAACCTTCAGTGTAGAAAATAAGCATAAGCGAAGAGTTTTGCAAATTTTCTAAAGTGATTCTGATAGGTACACTTCCACCTGGAGTAAAGAATCCAATCAAAGAAAGGAAGAATCCTTTCCTCTGGGGTGATCACGGAAGGCCTTTAGGAAGGGTTAAGAGAAATAACTCTTTAAGGTATTTAAACAAGCAAAGATTTAAATGAAAAAAAAAATATTTCAAAGAAATGACACTACAAAAAGCATAGGAAGAGAAGTTTATTGTAGGAGACCAGCCAGATAACGAGGATGGAGGCCTCACTGAACTTCTCAGCTTGCTAGCGTGCTGCAGGGTCTAGGGAAGAGTCAACACAGCTGAAATCTGTTATGGGTTCAAACTCATGATAGAAAGCCAGGCAGCCAATCTAGAATTTTGATGATCCTTTATTACGCTGGCCAGCTGACTGACCTGCACATTCCACCCCGGGAGATCACAGATCAGCACTGAGTCTGCGCAGCACACAGAATTTAACGCAAACAACCACATCCTGATTGGAACAGAAAGCAACTGTTTTGGCTACTGTTACATAGTTTCACCTGTTTTGGCTACGGTTCCATGGTTTCTACTGTTTCAGCTATGGTTACATAGTGGACCAGAGAACAAGGAACTTGAAGAAAGGTACACAGCAATTGCAAATGGACAGCAGAATCTTGAATCATTCTTGGTAAGTAATCTAGTTATATTTTCTCGTGGTATTTATTTTTATTGCCTAGGGACTTTATAGTCATGGGGGCCATCACAAAATCCAGTTGTTTCCCTGGGCATATACTATAGATAATGGGAGGCAGATGCATCTTCTATACCCTAATTTCTTGCTCTCATGTTTGAGTGAATAAAAAAGATTTAAGATGCGTCATCTACATATACCAAAGACCAACAATGAATGTAATCAGTATATGTTGCAAATGTGAACTAATAATAACAAAAATAATGAAAATGAGCAAAGAGGATCTAGAGAGAAGAAAGCAGATGGATAGCATGGAGAAGGGGAATAAAAAGAATGATAACTTTGTATACTTCAAATATGTTCTAATAAAAAATGTAAAAAGTATCAGTCTAAAAAATGGCTAAGGGACCATTGAGATGGCTCGGTGGCGTAAGCACCTGCCTGGCAAGCGCAAGGGCCCGAGTTCAACTCCCAGAACCCACATATGAAAAAAGGGCCGGTGATATCGCTCAGTGGCACGGGCGCCTGCTGGTGCACGAGGTCTTGAGGTGGACCCACGGTACCCACCAAAAAAAAAAAAAAGAAAGAAAAAGGCTAGTGTTATATATCAATCAATGTGCAGATATACATCAATAGATAATATTTTAATGAAATATTATGTGTTGCTGCACATAAAATCAATGGAACTGGTCAAAACTGACACATTTGCTTTATTAAAATTCAACTAATTGTTGAATTAAACCATAACAATGTCAACAATATTAACCCACTGTTTTCATGAGCAGAATACAAACCTAGGTTGCCTGGATTATTCATAATAAACAATATGAAATTATTTTTGCTTTTCATACATATATGTGTATTTGTTTTTTAATATGTTTGTAATAAATAATAAATACATTAATCATAGGAAATTGATACATGTATATATCACATCTTGAATTTTTTACTTCTTTTTCTTCCCTCCCAATCCCCAGATCCCCTTCTCATCTCCCTGTTTCTTGTCATGTATCCTTTATTTGGCTCTTTAAATCATTTATAATTTGGGTTTCTTATACAAAAGAAGCCATGTGACATTTAACTTTCTGTGTCTGATTTATTTTACACTTCCTAACAGTCTTAGAGAGGTGGTCATTTTATAGCTAAGCAAAGTGACACAATTTCTCAAGTCACCTAAATATTAATATTCATTGAACGATATAGTTGATATTTTTGGCTCTGTACTGCAAAGTTTCTCCTTGAAATGTGTAATATTTTATATTTCTCATATATAACTGACTTATGTATTACTGGGAGATAGAGGAAGAAACTTTAGCCCCATACTGAGAAGCTACGTGGTTTTGTCCCTGCTGCTCTGTGCACTGGGGAGCACTGAGGGGAAAGAAGAAAATATATATATTTCTTAGTCTGTTTTGCCACCTTATATGTGCTATTTAACTTCATTTTTGTAACCACCCAAGGAAGAAAGCATTGTTTTTCTCACTTTAAGCATTAGAAATGGAATTTCAGACAGATAAAGCAAATTTTCTAAAGATACAAAGCTAGTGATTGAGTGAAGATTTAGATAGATGTTTTTGTCAATATTCTCTCCTTTTATACACCAGCAATTGCAACACTTTTACATTCATTCCAGATATGTTATTTGATATGTATTTGAGGGAGGAAAATATGTAAAAGACAGTTGATTAGGAGTAATCATAACCCATCGATACTGTGGTGTAATATTGTATGTCACATCATTGTATGATACACCGTAAAGACACCTACCCTGATCACACTATGCATATTATCCTATTAGACTATTTCAATGTTTAAACATAACTGTTTCTTGACAGATTCTACTGAATCTCAAATATCTGTTTGTCCCCTACTATACATTCAATTTATTTTAGGCAAATCTTTTTTTTTTAAGGAAATCACAATTCTAGTGCTGCATACCTCAGAAGCTTGTTTTGAGAATATAATGAGATATTATATATCAAAGAATCTTGTAAACTTCAAAATGTTCCATGGGACTTATTATCTTTTGGGACTTATTATCATGTAGTTATATGTATGTTTTTCTTTGCATATAAGAATTCAGTGCTGTTCTCAAAAGGTAATTCAAAAACAATTTGATTTCACGTTCCTAGATCAGTGCGAACAAACTCCATCTGTTTATACACAAATATGGGTGATCTGGAAAAATCATTCTCATAAGGACCTTAAAACATTTCTATACATCACTAAGTAAGAAAGGCAGCCAGCTAGTCATATGTTTTTGACACTACAGAATTAAGATGTTTTGCCTCCGGGTGGGTCTGCATTCTGCTATTTCCATTGCTCTCCATTCTGAGTGTTATAAATGAGAATTCCTCAGAAAGCTAGAGAGCTAACTTTTCCTAAAGGCATCAGATATTTTAAGAAAGAACACTACAGCAAGTCTAACATTAATGTGAAATACTGTAAATTAAAAATCTCTAGACTGGGAAGTAATAGAAGTGCCAGTTTCAAGAGACAGTGGAAATCAACACACATTTTATTGTATTTGTATGCACAGCTTCAACTTGCTGGAATGTAAATGGAAAAATAAATTTATGCCTTTATATCTAAAGAAAATAAACCAGGATTTTGAATTACATATTGCTACACAAAAGATCAATGTTCTAATGTTCTTGGGAATAAATACTAACAACAGACGTGCACATATATTTTTTGTCATCTGAACTTAAATTTTCTTTTCTTATAATATCTCATTCCCTTTTTTACAGTTCTTTAGGTATCTCACTGGATTCCAACAAAACCATTTGTGATAGATCAGTTAACACTGTACACATTTACTACACGACACAAATGAGATATAAGCCAGTGCTTTACCCAAAGCAGGCAGGAATCAATTTTTTAAAATGAGTAACTAAAATGATCTTTACATATGTTAAATTTAATCCTCTGGAATTGTTTTCTTCAAGTACGATTTTAGAATCAGCCAACATTGGCAAATGCTACTGTTCATCTAAAATGTGCAAGGTACTTGCTAAGTTCCTTCTGCAAGACCTGAATTCCTTAAAGAGTTTATTTTCCAGAGGACAAACCTGATATTAAATAAGATAATCACATATGATATAATTATGCTGAATGAGAAGGGCGGAGCTGCTTTTGAAGCCACATCATGAATACCTCATCTGTAGTCACACTGTGGAGACTACATGCATTACTAAGCATTTAAGCTGAGCCAAGTGGTATAGTTGAAGATGCTGGCCTGTAGTATACTCAGCAGTGTACTGGGAGACCATGGTATTTCAGGAGTTTCTTTATACTTTTTGAACTGTTTTGGTTTTCCCTTTCTTACTCATCTGGTGAAGATATTCTCAATTCTTCATCTTTGCCTGATTTTCACAACCCATTAGTTCTAAATTTTAGTAGTTTTTTATATTAAATCTATTATTTTTTCATATTTTTCCCCTACTGTTTGCTGTTTTTCAGGCTTTCAATATTCCCAGTTGGACATTTTTTAAGCCTTCTAGTACCAAACTCGATTTCAGTTTATCTAAACATGATTATTAGAATAATCTTTCTAGAATAAAATTTTTGAAATCCCTTAGTCACTTATTTCCTAACATGATCTGAAAATTCTAGTATCATTATCCCTTTGCACTTTATCTCAACTCATAGAATTACCAGTTCACTAAATTTTTCTAAGTTGGATCTTCTTCCTTTACTTTTGTAGGCAGACATCGCTGACTTCTCCCCTCGCCATTAAATACAATTGAAATGTACTTTATACTATTTCAAAAACATTACAATTTTATCCTTAAATACTAACCTTACCTGTAAAGTTCAGGCCAACATCTACTTTGCCCTTCTGTCCTCCTTCAGTAGTTAGCTTGAGGTGAGACAGGACTTGCAGAAGTGGACTTGGTTGTAGATGGATGAAGCCTGGACCTTAAAGTTTAAGGTATTTACAAGAAATTCACATAGGAATGAATGCCTGCTCTACTTTCCTCACTTCTCCTTCACTTTCTTCAGTAATTTGTTTTTATGTTCTCCTTCCTCTCTTTCTCCCCCTTTCTAGGCTTTTCCTTAAGCAAAGAAGAAGACAGAGTCATCTCATGACCTAGGGAGATAACTAAGAGAATTGTCACCCTACGAAGATCTAGGAAAGTCTCAAACCCTTCAGTTCAGTGTCTTGCAGAAGTCTTAATAGTGCTCTAAAAATTGGTAGAATTTTAGAATTTTCACATTTTCTCAAGTCCTCTTCTTCATTTCCAGTTCTCAATTCCTTGTTCTGGTCCACATAGAAAATTCAGCAAGCTTTTGAATTAAAGGGGAAAAGGCAATTTTTCACAATGTATTATGAGTATAGCAGACTCCACTGACATTTCATGATTGAAATGATTGGTTTCAATGGATGAAAGACAGAACACTTTGTATTATTTCAGTAATATATTTTTCAAAAGAACAGAACATTTCACCATTCTTAAGATAGTTTTCATCATCTGTATTGTTGGAGAATTTCAGCCACTTCTCACCTAATCCAATTTCTCTCTACCATTTTCTTTCCTTCAATTTTCCTATGCATACATGCTTTTCCTTACTATTTTTCTTCTTTTCCTTTATCCATCACACATTACATGAATTTCTCACAGGATCAGGAGCAAAGGCAACAATATTTTTTTCTTTTCTCATATAAGTTAGTTTCCTAAAGATCTTGGTATCTGTCAACTAACACGTCCAAATAATTTATGAAGGTACTTTTTCCAATTATAAACACTCAATAATGTTTTAACAGAGCTGGGAATAATTTTTGAGATATCTCTTTACTTAATTTCATGCTACTTCATACCAAAGTATGAGGATGCTATGTTCCCTGTCATTCCTCTCTTAACATTTAGCTACTGCATCCTCATGGCCTCTTGTTAATTCAACAATCAGCACTTATTGAGCAATTTTCTCTGTAGCTCTCGGTGCGGTGCTAAGATCTTAAGGAAAATGTTGTATTTTATAAGGCCTGATGCTAAAATCATTTTAGACAAGATCAGGCGTATTCAGGTGGTGTGGCCATAAGCAATGCTAACATAATTTTAGAGGCCCTTTTTATACAAAACAAGAACTACAGACAGGTATGAAACTGAGTAGAGTATTTATAATCAGTAATCATGACAGTTTAGGAATTTAAAACTAACAAATGCGACTAAGAATTTTTAATCCATGAAATGGCATATTTATGTTCATGAACTCACAATACTTTGTTCTTTCAGTCTTATAAATTTTGGACATAAAATCATTCCTTTACAAGATTACCCTTTTGGGCATTTTTCTGCACATAAGAATAGTGCATTCTGTTATCGTGGTTATTTATTTATTCTATTTCTATTTCTATTTCTACATCACAAGTCATTATGGGTGATACCAAGAACTTCTGCAGGATACTTGCCAAACTTGGGAAAATATCAAGCTTCATTCTCAGATGAGATTTGACTACGTGGAGGGTAGACATTGCATGTTTTCTTTCAATAACTAATCAAAATATTCTGATTTGATGGTACTTGTTAACAAGCTTGTTGATACATCATTGTAGTCACACACGATACATCTTGTGTTGTCTTCACTGACCTCAGTTTTTCCTGTTGACCTGTGAAATCCCACCTCATTATGCCAGCAGCCATGACAACACCTGACTGGAAGACAGATGTGATGGGAATAAGATCCTGTTTACAGGACATGTTTTAAACATTACACTTGATCAAATTTTAAATCAAAAGAAGATCAGCTAAACACATTGCTAGTTTTCATATAAGGAGGCTAAGCTAGCAAGGAGTCCTAAAACTTAAGCATCCTTTACTGCATGGTACCTCAGCAATTTTTCCTTTAGCTTCTGCTTTTTAAGACATTTCCAGAACATAATGATATTTGATTCACATACAGATCTTTAAAGGAAAAATTTGGTTCATTATTTTTTTCTTGTCAGTAATAACTATCTGGCTTACTCATGTCTTGATGGTATTCCAATAATAATTAATAGTAGTAACATACAATATTTCCTCTTAAGAGTTTTATTAAAAGACTGAAAATAACATAGTCATATTTAGACATAACAATGTGATTAATAACAACATGCAAGTCTTGGATTAATCATGATATCCTAATAGTTGAGCAAAGGAATTTAGACTACATGTAAGTAGATGGATTGATTGCCATTAAACTAAAATTAGCACACGCATATATCAGTTGTAATAGTGAGTCTTTTTGGTTTTCATTCAGTGAACACTTTACTCTGAAATTTTAAATTTGATTTAAGGTCCTGAGAAAACAAGCAAACAGCTTCAGGTTAACACTGCTACAAATCAAAATGTCTTATCGTTCTCCCCCCTCTGCCTCAGATGTGGTGACTGTTGAATGGCAGAAATGATCTATTTCTCAAGACAGAACACAGAAAGTAAGCCCTCTTAGATTGGGTTCATTTGCATATATTTTCTCCTTTGAAATTCATAGTCAGGTTTGTAGTTCAGACATTTTTTCTTCATTGAACTGAGTTAGAATAGATGACTCCTTAACCTAATCTGTGTAAAGATACTTTCTCTTTCAATAATTCACTTTCAGCATTACAGAAATGTACTTGTCAATAAATTTTGGATGTTATTCCTAGTTTTAAACTTCATCAATGTCTCCAACTGGTTTCCAAGATATACTTTGAATTTATTTGCATGTTATAAGACATTACATGTTCTGATCTGGCCTCTATGGCTTCTAGCAGTTCTCTTCTACCAATCTGACTCTTGTTCCAGTATCCAAAAATTTAAAATCCATTTAGGTTTTTTAAACAAATACTAGCACTTGTTCTCTTTTTCTGCAAGGTTTAAGCTACACATTTGTATCTCTGCCTATTCCTGCTTATTCTTCATATCTTCACCTGAAGTCTGCATTTTATGAGATCTTCACTGATTTCCCTAACCAGAAATAAATCCTTTCATGGCTGCATTTTAGGAAGAAATTTGCATCTGAAAATGTATTATACATTTTTTTGGCTTATTCTTTCTATACTTGTCTTTTTACTACACTATAATACCCTCAGCATAATCTGTACCTACGTCCACATCTATGTCTATACTTAATAAAGCATGATGTCTGAGACGTAACTAGCACTTATTAAACATTGGATTAACGAATTGAATTTAAAAATTTGGTATTTTCCTGAGATCACTGTGTGCATTGATTCTTTATACAAAGTCCCCAGGTTTTAGTTTATTAACTAAAAGGAATACCTAATAAAATCATATGTACCTTCTGTTAAGGTGATGGACTTTCAGGGGTAGAAAAATATTTTTACCATTTTACTCCTATCATAACCCCATCTGCTGATATTACTTTAATTCTCTGTGTTTCTTGAGTCTGAAGTGGAAATATATTTTCCTGTTCTATGGAAACCACACAAAAGCAAAAGTGGGCAAAAATGATCATTTAGACAAGTTGGCATACTGGCAAGTCTCTTATCAACTATATTAATCCATAATTTGTTCACTCACCTGACTTAAGTAATACAAACTTGTGAATAAAATAATAACATCTGTTTTGACAGATCTAGTGAGAAAATACTGAGACAGAGCTTGCTTGAGGCACCGTGGAGAATGAAAACACTCCAGCAAACTGAAGCTCAGCCTGTAATCTTTCCATATTGTCTTGGCTACTTTTCTCTCTGCTGAGACAAAATACCTGACTCCCAAAATTAAGGAAGGAAAGGTTTATTTAGCTCACAGTTTGTGGAGGTTTCAGTCCATACAAGGCTGGCTCCAAGGCAGACTGGCACATGACAGAGGGCATGAACTGTTGTTCATGGTGGCGGAAAACAACAAAAGCAACAAGGGCAAAAAGGGAGCAGCATGACAGAAGACTCTTTCTGTCCCTTATATTGTACGTAGGCTGCCCACACTAGCGTGAGTATAGCACTCACACCCATATTCCCAGCACTAGACAATGAATCAATACAAACTCTAGATTTAGCTACCTCTGAAAAGCAACAACCCATAACTGCATGAGGCTTTGGGGGGACATCCAGACACAAACCATAACACATAACCTGATAAGATCTTACATAATCCTTCCAGTATATCTCCACAAAATCTACCCCAGCCATTTCTATTCTTTCTTCCAATTTATCTGGCTTTTTGAAAAAGCCATATATACTCAACTTCCTGACTCAGCTAACTCAATTCCTAAAACAGACCACTCGTATTGTATGCATTATGTTTACATGTATGCCATGGTCTTTTCCATGGAATTTGCATCTTACTGACACAACTTGATCACCTGCTTCTGCACTTGGAGGGATCATGAGAATATTTTAAGACCTGACAGTTCTCTCACTTGTTCTTCTCCATCTTTCCCATGCAGCTCCTGATATGCATTTTATTTGGACCAAATCACCATTGCTATATATTCAAAGCCTAGAAATTGGCCTTGAGCAAGTGATGCATTGGAGAAAGTTTGAATTAAGACATAAAATTCTTAACCTGTTCTACCAGTTGTCCTTTTGCATAAGCTGGGGTATAGCTCCTCATCCTTTTGAGTATGGAATAAATCTTAAAAACTCCTGTTTCTCTGAGTATTTGTGATTTGCAAAATCAGTTGGTCTACTAAGACTCAGACCTAGAACTCAGATCTCTTATAACCACCTTGAGTAACATCAAAGTCTACTGAATTATCTGAGACTTTGTTTTCTTATTGTTGTAGTCAAGGTTTGCAAGGGAATATATTTAATACCAGACACACAATTTATAGGATTATTTTATAATATTCACCCGAAAAGTCAAATGCAGAAGAGTGCAATAGATCTGTCCATGCACTAAAGGCCCAAGGAATTCAGCTGAGAGCCTGGATACCACAGCAATGTCCTGCACATGTCCAGCTGAAGACCTAGAGCACATGACAATGTCCTCCACAAGTCCACCTGGAGGCCTAGAGCCCATGAGAATGTCTCATGCAAGTATGTATCAAGGATCTGCACTGGGAAGGCCCAAAGGTCAGTGGTGGAAGCTAGAAAGTCTGTGCCAGTGAGATGAAGGATCTGTGCCAGCAGGCTGAGAGATCTGCACTGGAGCTAGGAAGTGACACTCATGTAAGGACCAGAGCTCCCCCAAAGAGAACTGCAGCCATCCTCATTGGCAGCGAGGACCCAAGCTCCTCCAACAATCAGAACAGCTGAGTTCATATCAGGAAAACCAGCATGACAAGCTTTTCCAAGAGAATCAACAGCACACCATCCTCTCTTCCAGTTCTCCTATTACGCTGTTGGCAACAATCCTCAGGTGGGCCTTCCACACCCAGCACCACACTGATTCAGTTCAGCTGGGTGTTACAAGTTAACCATTAGTTGATCTACCACACTTATCGTAAAGTGAGAACCTTGTCATCCCTCTTGTCTCAAGAAGTTCTTACAACTAGTAAAAAGTCATGGATGTGAATGTTTTGATAAGTAAAATATTACTACAATATGAAATGTTAATTTATACTCAATATTATTTGTGCAGGGCCTTCCAGAGCTCACTTCTTTCTGTGGAATCACAGATTGTCATTTCTCTATTTTTAAAACTGAGTTTTGATTACTTGGCCCTCCCCAAGTCTTTGTACACCATAACTATATATTTCTTGATGAGGTGAACAAACAGCAAGCTACATGTGTACATTGATCCCATAGCACATCTTTCCCTAAACTAAATCATCTAGAAATAGATCCAGGGAATATGCCATGATGTAGCAATAGATATCCTGGGATTGGGCCTGAAGGAAATATGAATGACCTACTGACAAAAAGGAAGAGCGTGATTAGAAATATAGACTAGGGGGCCGGTGAGATGGCTCAGTGGCGTAAGCACCTGCCTGGCAAGCGCGAGGGCCCGAGTTTGACTCCCGGAACCCACATACGAAAAAGGGGCCGGTGATATCGCTCAGCGGCACGGGTGCCTGCTGGCGCGCGAGGTCCTGAGGTCGACCCCCCGGTACCCACAAAAAAAAAAAAAGAAATATAGACTAGGAATAAAAACAGAATAAGGATTGTTCTTGGGGGAATATGCAAAGTAACAGTTATTGTGCACATGATATACCCTGGGTATAGTCACATACATATCCACACAGAATGTTCACAAAATATATGAGTAGGATAGAAGGAATCACCCAAAGCAACTAAGGACAAAATTTAAATAAGGTCTGCATCATTGCAGATAAATGAAATCAAACCTAGAAACCAATATTTCCTGAAATAAATAGATAGGAAACTATACAAAAGCTGATGATAACAGCTAACTACTGGGATGGTACCATAAGCCCTACCCTGGTTATCTGTCAGGAGTTGAAAGTAAAGGCCTGAGAATAGGAAAAGATTTCCTCACCAACCACAATGTTAGTTAATATAAACTCCAGGATTAAGCCAATGTGCAAAATCTGATGAAATTCACTTACCTAATATGCATCTAGAAATTAAATCAATCCTTACTTATATTGTGAACATTACTTCTCTTTAGAATATCTTTTACACTATTATCAAAAATCTTCAGTAGGGCCGGTGAGATGGCTCAGCGGCATAAGCACCTGCCTGGCAAGCGTGAGGTCCTGAATTCAATTCCCGGAACCCACATAAAGGAAAAAAATGGCCGGTGATATCACTCAGTGGCACAAGCACTTGCTGGCAAGCACGAGGTCCTGAGGTCGACTCCTGGTACCCACAAAAAAAAAAAAAAAATCTTCAGTAAATACCTATAGCCAGCTTTGTAAGTTTCCTAATATCTAGCAGCTATTTCCATTTAGGAGTTTTATGTTAACTCACACAAAGTGAGTAAGAAAAAGAATTCTTTAATATTGCCACCACATTTCTGTATTTAACAGTGATCACTGTCAGTTAATAACACATTGAGCACTTATATTCTTCTGCACCTCAGTCCCTCCAACTGATAGGTCCTGGCAATTCTGTTTCTCAAATATATCTATCTACTTCTTTCTGACTCCATTCACATCACCGTCTCCCTTTGTTCCAGAAGCCACTACAAACTGTGAGTCTTTTTATACTAATTTTTGTTCTCAGCCCCAAATCTATGCTTCAGACTTTGGCCAGAGCATCTTCTATAAGTGCTTGGCTGATTATGCCACTCTCAGCAGTACTTCCCCACTCGATTAAAGTTCAAATACGTTCGTGTGATGCCTTTTGTGAAAGGTGCTCCTGGAGTTTATAATGCACAATCTCTGTAGCTTATGCCGAGGAGCTCAAAATATGTTGGTTCAACAGCCTGTTTTGCTCCTTCCTAATCTTTATCATAATTGGAAGTAGTAGTTTGGGCTACTAATTCATTAAATCCTGTATTTCCAAATAGACTCTTAGCATCACTAAAATAAAACCCTAGTCTGTCTGTCCGACCTGCATCATTATCTTTCAAGCTTACTTCTCAAAAAAAAAGTTAATGCCAATAAATATTTGTAGAATAAGTAAATGACTAAAAGTTTTAATGATTGGCTGACGGTGTGATCACTGAATATTTCACTTATGAATAAAGTGACAAAGAGATCACTACTAGATTTATAATTTTATGGGATAAAAATATTATTTATGTATTTATGTATTTATTTATTTACGAAGTACTCATGTCTGTTTGAGGATGCCTAGTTTATTTTTCAAAGTCTTAATGCTTTTTTTCTTTTTCCTTTTCTTTGTTTTCTTTTATTGTTTGAAGGATCAAGTCCAAGACCCTGTCCAAGCTAAGCAAACATCCTACCACGGACCTACACCCCCAGCTCTCTCAGGATCTTCACATTTCTGATACCTTCTCTGTAAATGCTAGTCCCAAATAATACCTTAATTCTCTGGCTTATTCTGGAACTTACTATCTGCTGTATCCCTTTTTTTTTTTTTTTTTTGTGGGTACCGGGGGGTCGACCTCAGGACCTCGCGCGCCAGCAGGCGCCCGTGCCGCTGAGCAATATCACCGGCCCCTTTTTCGTATGTGGGATCCGGGAGTCAAACTCGGGCCCTCGCGCTTGCCAGGCAGGCGCTTAAGCCGCTGAGCCATCTCACCGGCCCTGTATCCCTTTTAAGCACTGATGATATTCTGTTATTCATAAACCTAGGCTTATGTCATCAAACTCTTACATTTAGTTTCAATGGCCTAGTGGAGTTCTGGGATTGAGTTCAAATTTGTATTTGTTTTGTGCTGTTAACAGTGCCTACCACTGTGCTGTGTGCATAGAAGAAATCAATAATCAAAACAAGTTTGAATATGTGCGTGAATGAATAATTTAGAAATAGCTTCAAGTTGCTGTGTTCTGTAGGGTACAAATTAGAAATACCCAGAAAAAAACATATCTTTTACTGTTTTAAAATGCATCAAAGAAAAGATAAATTGAGTGTTTATTTTCATGAAATCTCCCATATAAGATGTAGATTATTTTCCTTGAAATTTGATTGTCTGGTACATGTCTGTTCTTTTTCTCTTATATATATATATATATATATATATATATATATATTTTTTTTTTTTTTTAGTGTGGGTACCTGGAGTCGACCTCAGGACCATGCACTTGCCAGCAAGCGCTTGTGCCACTGAGCGATATCACTGACCCCTTTTTTCCTTTATGTGGGTTCTGGGAGTCAAACTCAGGACCTCACGTTTGCCAGGCAGGTGCTTATGCCCCTGAGCTATCTCACCGGCCCCTCTCTTAGATTTTGTACTACTAAATTTCTTTGTTTTCAATTTCATTTTGTGTCTTGAAATAATTATCTCAAAATTAGTTAAATTTGAAGGGAAAAAGTCATTTTTCTCTTATCCTATTTCACCAATTCTTTCTTTTTTATATTTCACTATACCTTTGTTATAGTTAATATAATATAGTTATATTGTCATAACTATAGTATATAAATAAATTTGTTTTATTACTTAATGTTTCTATTTAAAATAATTATTCTATGAGAGTTTTCTTTATTTAAAAACCACATTCATGAAAATCTTTATGTTAGAGAAATTAGCATTATTTTCACTAAATTATTTCATATTTTATATTGTTGGTGAGCCAATAAGGCTGCTGGCATTTCTTTCCCAATTTAGGTTCCAAAAATCTATTAACATTTCTGATACATGTATCTCTATTTTCCCTAAAAGTTTAAAGGACAATGATGCTAATATTTAGTTTGAAGATAAGTCTTATTATAGGAAAAGTACAGCTTTAGGGTTTTCTAAATATCCATGTTTAATACCTGGTTGATACTTACTACCTCTGTGATCTAGGGAAAATTGTCTTAATTGTTGGAGTCACAGTCTCTTCATCTGTAGATTGGTTTGGTAATTTCTACTTTGAAAGGTTTTGTAAATCAACAAAAGTGGAAACCATTGTAAAGCAGCTTAAATTCTAGTTCTGTCCCCTTTCCTGCGCACATTCACATTTCACTCTATCTTCATTTTTGCTAAATTCTCACTCCACCCAGACCCCCACCACATATATTTTCATTTTTGGGTTTTTTGTTTTATTTTATTTTAATTTATTATTATTATTATTTTTAAAATTTGAGACAGGGTCTTGCTATGTAGTGCAGGCTGGCCTTGAACTCACTATGTAGCCCAGGTTGGCCTCTAACTCATGGCGAGCTTCCTGCCTCAGCCTCCCAAGTGCTGGGATTGCAGGAATGCACCACCATGCCCAGCTCATATATTCTCAAAGTAGTAAAAATAAAAAAAAGATTAATTTTAGTTTCAGTTGGATAGACACGTTTAGTTCCACCAGCCTGAAATACATAGTAAGACCCTATACCAAAAAATAAATAAATAAATAAAAACGAAACAAAACAACAAACTAAAAAACAGATGTGTTTAATTCATTACCATTATTTCTTCTTAATGAATATGTGGAAATATTATATGGTAGAGTCTAACCCGGGCAACAATTGTAAATTTCATGGTAATTGTTAATAACAACATCAATAAAGGCAATCCCAAAACCTGCTCTTTATTAACAGCTTATTATATAGAAGGACTTGTCCAAAGTATCTTACATATAATATATTTAATACTTAAAAATATCACATAGTAATAAACAGCTCACATTTTAAAAGAAAAAACAAATATGTGGCCAAAGTGACACGCAATGCAAATGCTAGACAGTAGTTCCTATTCAGAGATTCTTCACTCCAATTCTTGTATTCCACACGGTTTACCCCATTTTCATTCTAATAAACATTTAAAAATTTATCTATTGTGTAGGTCTTCTATCACTGAAAGCATTTATTGAAAATGGATGCAATTTCTATGCAAATATGTCTATAATAAAGCACATAAGCATTTATAAATTACATGTATAAGTACACACAACTGATCCTGTGTTTTCAGCAGTTGCCTATCATTGGAGATGCAGGAAACACTTGTTGTGATGTCATGCCTAACTTTGCAATATAGCATCCAGATAACTTTTAGTTAGGATTCCTCAAAGAATATAACCATTTGAAAATATATATAATTATGCAGTGGGATTTATTAGGCAGGCTTACAAGATGAGAGGTGGAAAGGACCGCAGTGGCCATCTGTGCACAGAAGAGCTGGATGATCTGGTAGCTGCTCAACCCAAAATGGAATCTGCAGAACAAGAGGAATTGAGGAGCAGCAAAAGTCCAAACTCAAAGGCCTGGAATCTCATTGGAGAATCACCTGTGGAACTTCCAACAAAACATGCTGGAAAGCTAAAGAACTGGAGAAAGATGATCAGAGGCAATGGTGAAGACTGGAGCTCTTTAAAAACAGGCACACTTCCTGTCTTGGTTATTTACTCATTGCTGGGACAAAATACCTAACATCCATAAGTTAAAGGAGTAAAAGTTTACTTGGCTCATACTTCGTAGAGGTTTCTGCCCATAGTCAGCTGGCTCCAAGGCACAGCAGCATAGCAGAGGGGAATCACAGAGGAGAAACTGCTCATGGCATGGCAGGCAGAGGGCAGTGAAGCAGCAAGCAGCACCAGCAAGCCTGCCTTCTTTCTGTCCCTTTGCATTCCATCCAGGCTACAAACCTAGTGATTGGTACCACCCACACCAAGTGTGGGGCTTCCATTATCAACACCCACCCTTAATCCCAGTATCACACGTCCTAGATCCAGCCACCTCTGAAAAGCCCCACCTATGAGCACATGAAACTGGGGGACATCTAGATACAAGCCATAACACTTCCTTTCTCTCCTTTGTTAAATTTCATCCAAGGTATAAGCCTATTGGTTGGTGCCACACCAAACTGAGATGGGTATTTCTTCCCTGTTCTCTGGCCTATCTGTTAACCATCCAGAGACACACCCAGAACTGTGCTTTACTAATCTGTTAGGCATTTCTTCACCCACTCTAATTGACATATCATGATTAACGGCTCAATCCACATCTTTCAACTGGATAACTGGACACACCTCCTTAAATAATACTTAATTTACAAATACAATAGCAAGTTCCTAACCATACCTAGCATGATACAATTATCCTGTATATAAATAAAAACACCTTAGTTCTCCCCCAGATTAGAAGGCAAAATTATTCACTGGATGATGCTTACTCTTCTCATGTCATAAGTTCTATATTGTACTTCAGATTTAACAATAGGTCAGGGACGGTGAGATGGCTCAGCGGCACGGGCGCCTGCTGGCGTGCGAGGTCCTGAGGTCGACCCCCCGGTACCCATACACACACAAAAAAAAACAATAGGTCAGTACCAATTTAGTCAACATTATGTTACACAGGAGGAAAACAAAGATATCTGCTTTATATATATATATATATATATATATATATATATATATATATATATATATATGATTAGGCATTTTAACAAAATAGGAAATAATCATGACAATTGAATTTCTTTTTTCTGTAACTGGTCACATGGACATAGCTGTTATAACTACCTTTTGCTACCCTTTTAGTATTCCCTTGAACTTTATCAATTATCAGTTGGTCTTGGTTCTTCTCCTGACTGGATAATCCATAATCTCATTCTTAATCTAGGCCATTTGTCATCCTCTCTGGATTGAATTGTAGTTTCCCACTAACCTTAATAAAGTGCAGGATAATATCAGGAAACACCCTAAAGGATCTCCTGCCCTTCAAACATACTCTGTCTGACCTTCATTGTAGGTAGAAATCCAACTTCTCCTTAATAATCTCCATCAGTCACTCCCACCCATACTGTAAGTTTCTCATTAGCTTATTGACTGGAAGTCTTAGCTTCCAGTTCAGTGGAATCAGTATTGTGCCTCCTGATAGAAACCTTCTGTTCTCTGGAACTAAGACATCTAGGCCAGCAGAGCATAAGGTCACAGAAACAGAATGCAAAAATATTGCTAGTGGTCACTAGGGGTAATGGTGAGAGCTACTATACCCATTTCCACCCCATTATTCCTGGCTGTAGAAGATACATTTCCATATATTGAATGATGCTTTTGAGCATAAAAGATGTATGATTGAAAACTATGATGAGTGCTTAAATTTTAAAAAGTTATAATAAAAGTTGCATCACCATTTATATCACTCAAAATATTTCCCTTCACTTCAAACTCACTTATCCCATCATTCTTACAACTCTTCTGAAGTGGTTCTGGAAGTCCTTTTTCATGTCTTTAGTTGTACTGTTACAGCTGTCTCGATGTCTTGAATCAGTTCAAAAAGTTTACCTCTCAGATTCATTTTGACTTTGAGGAAGAATGAGAACTCACATGTACTCTATCTGTTGAATAAGGGAGATGAGAAGACAATGTAATGTTTTTATGAGTCTGTGCTCTCATTGGATGGCATGCTGAAATAGCATCCACTGCATTTTTTATTTGCACTTTATAAAAATATTCATGAAAAGGGGCTTTCAGAGCTGCCTCAGAAAGCAGAAAAAATGATGGAACGAATGTGTCTGAGTCAAGAAGGAGTATTTTGAGGGAGTTAAAGGACAATGTGTCTTTTATTCTAACAATTGTATTTTAATTTAAGCATTCACCATATATTTTGATCACTTCTTGTACAGGCTTATGGAGAGCCTTGCCTCTGTCCTTTAAGGCATTGCCACCTAGCTGGCAGCGTGACTACATGTCAAAAGGTCAGTGCCCCATCATAGCATGAGCCCATTGCTGTATCTCTTTGGCCATGAGTTGTGTTCTTTGGTCAAAACCAATGCTGTGTGAAATACCATGATGATGGATGAGGCATTCTGTAAGTCCATGAATCGCAGTTTTAGCAGAAGCATTATGTGTAGGGAAGACAAACTGATACCTACAATAAGTGTCTACTCCGGTAAGGTTGAAGTGCTGCCCTTTCTATGATGGAGTGGCCCAATGTAATTCACTTGCCACCGAATCACAGGCTGTTCACCCCAAGGAATGTTGCCATATTAGAGACTCATTGTTGGTCTCTGCTGCTGGCAGAGGGCATTCTGCAGTGGCAATAGCCAGGTCAGCCTGGGTGAGTAAATTTCATACTGCTGATCCCATGCATAACATCTAATCTGCAACCATGGCCATGTTCTTCATGAGCCCATTGGGCAATGACACAGTGGCTGAAAGAAGAGATTAACTGCTATCCACAGAACAGATCATCCTATCCCTGTGATAATTAAAGTCCTTTTCTGCTGAGGTTACTTTTTTCTGTATATTTTCATGAGACACAATATCTCCGTATTTCTGTAAAACTGGGCCTTGACTTCTCTGTCAACCAATCAAAGGGTACATCTCATGAGGTGATAGGTACATGCTCATGGACAGGAGACAGTGTTGTAGAAGTAGGAATTATTGGCATTTGGGCCACTTCATGTAGCTCATTTGTACGTTTTGGACCTACTTGGGCTGATAATATCTATACCAGTTCCATGTGGTGGTGAATTATTGCTGTGCAGATCCAAATTTGTGACTCAGTGGGTTATATAGCACTCAGTTCATGAAGAACAGCTCAGGTCCCATGGTAGCCTGATATACCATGGTCAAGCACTCAGTTTCCACAAAGGCCCAGTGGCAAGCCAAGAACTATTTTCTCAAGGGAAGAGTCATTGTCAGTAGATAATGGCAGAGCCTTGTTCTAAAATCCTGAGAATCTCTGCTGTCATTCACCAATGAGGGCCTGCTGAAGGCTCCAAACAGCGTCCCTGTCTGCCATGGAAATCTCAAGTATCATGGGATTTGCCTAAGTGGCACAGCAGCCTGGAGATCTTGTAGAGCCTTATCTTGTTTGGGGACCCACTAAAAACAAGCAACTTTCTCCATATAATCAATAAATACATGAATAAATTGTTCAACATAACAGTCCACTTAAGAAATGCAAATTAAAGCAGCACTGAGATTCCATATCACTCCAGAAAAATGGCTGTCCTGAAGAAATCAAAAAATTACAAAGACTGGAGAGGCTGTGGGGAAAAAGTAACACTTCTTCATTGTTGGCAGCAGTGTAACCTGTTACAACTACTATGGAAATAAACATGGAGATTCCTCAAAAAACTACAGAAATTCCATTTCACCCAGCTATTCCTTCTACGTGTCCTCCCCAAAGAGTTAAATACATCATCTCGCAGTGATCCATGCATACCCATGCTTATAGCAGCACAATTCCCAATAGCTAAATCTTGGAAATAGCCTATATGTGCATCAAAAGATGAATGAATAAAGGAAACGTGGCATTTATACACCAAAAAGTACTACTCTGCTATAAAGAAGAATAAACTTGGGTCATTTGCAGGAAAATGATGTACCTTGAGACCGTAATGTTAAATGAATAAAGCAGACACAATCATAAATATCACATATTTTCTCTTATATGAAAAACTCATTATATAAATAAAATGCAAAATAAAAGATAGACATAGATTAAAAAGAGAAAGTTATTATAAGCCAGCATAGACAGTGTATCTAAAAGTGTACCTTTATTTAGTATAATTGTCTGATGTGTTTTATGTTTCTTGGCCTGTTAGTCTGTCTGCTAATCTGCATGTATGATAATTAACACTGTAAAGATTTATAAGATAAACAAATGAGGGCAAAAAGAGGAGATGGGGGAATGGGAAAAAATAGTTATGTACATGTACCAATTTCCCTCAATGAATGTAATCATTGTGTATTAAAAGTATTCTAATAAAAATAAAGAATTAAAAAAAAAACTGGTAGCTTTCTGAGTCACTTGGTAAATGGGCTGCAGTAACATACCCAAGTGAGGCATGTGTTTCTTTCAAGATTCAAATAAGCACATTGTGTTTGCATTGTGTGTCTTTCTTGGTTATAGGAGGGGCAAAATGCAACAACTTGTCCTTTACCTTAGAAGGGATATCTGTATTCCTCAGATAACTGGACTCCTAGAAATTTCAGTGAGGTAGAGGGCCCTTGAATTTTAGTTGGATTTACTCCATCCTGTGACATACAAATTCTTTACCCCAAGTTCAGAGTGGTTGTTGCCTATTTTTCACTAACTTAATCTAATGGACCAGTGTGATATCTTATTGAAGAGAAAAATGATCCAGATTCCTGAGAATTAAGTTGTGACACAGGCTAGAGAGTTGATTTACCCTGAGGTAGGACAAGAAAGGTGTATTGCTGGACTTGCCAGCTGAAAGGAAATTAATTCTGGCTAAGAATGGAGAGCTAAGAATGGAGAAAATGTTATCTGACAAATCAATAGCTGATTATCAGGTACCAGCATATGTGTCAATTTGGTCACAATTGGTTTCCTTTCCTTTCACAGTTTGGTTTGTTTTCCTTTCACATCTGGTATAGCAGCCACAATTTAAGTAACCACTTGGTTAAGGTTATGGTAACCCATTGTCATTCTCCAGGATCCACCTTTCTTCTGCACAGGCCAAATAAGAAAGATTAAATGGGGATGTGGTGGGAACCACTATCCCTCCATCTTTCAAATTCTAAATGGAGGCACTATTCTCTGCTCTCCATCCAGGAATGCAGTATTGTTTTTGATTTACTCTTTTTCCAGGTCGGGACAATCATAATGGTTTCCATTTGTCTTTTACCACTAAAACATCCATCATTCCACAGGTTAGGAAACCAATAAGGGGATTTTGTCAAGTACTAAATATATCTATCCCAATTATGCCTTCTGGAGTGGAGTAATGAACACAGGTTTGATTTAGGGACCTACTGGATCTAGTATGAGTCAGACCTCGGCTACAACCCCATTGGCCACCTGCCTTCCTCGGCTCACTCCTTGTGCTGGAGGGGCACAATATTTTTGATCTCCTAGAACCTTTATTAGTTCAGAACCAATGTCTATTTGTCTCCCAAATGTGAATCATTTTTTTTCTCCCAACCAACAATCACCCTTGGCAAAGAATGGGAGAAAGACTCACAGTATAACTTTTTGGTAGTGTGCCAGTGTCCTTCCTCAAGGTGCTCCAGTTTCCCCTCCATTCGAAAGGTTCTTGGGCTAGAAACTGGCCCACATCTGGAAACTGGTTCAGGAGCCAGTTGCTATTTGAGGTAAATTTTTTTTTCCTAACACATTTCTACTTATATAAATCCAGTGAAAATATAATAGGCTTCCTATTGTATTTTTCTTCTGTTAACACCGTAATTAACTATCTAACACCACAAGTACATACATGTCAGTCCATTCAAAACATTGCTTTGCCTATGCTGTGCACTATGATAAGTGTGCCTACCTTGCCTTTGGCTGATGAGAACTGCCACTTGGCCTCTGACACTTCGGGATCCAATTACATCCATCTCATTTAAGTTTCCCAGTTGAGTGACTGTGGTCTCCACCATAAAGTCTGGCATACAGAGAAGAACAGTGACACATTTCTTCAAGGATGGGGGCACTCTTCTCACAAATTTGCATCTTAAGGTATTAGTGAAGGGTCCTCTCAATGTGGAGGAGTAGATTTTACCTGACAAATATATTCCAGCGTTCCCATTTCCTTGACTCTTTAAATAATCTCATTGGGCCAGAAATATAGTTCAGCGGCACAGCGCCTGCTTTGGAAGCACAAGGACATGAGTTCAATTCCCGGTACCAAATAAATAAATAAATGAATAATCTCATCAACAGTAACTCAAGGAATATCAGGCATCTCCAATTTATTTACAGTGAGCCAATTTTTGATCCATGTTTCATCCAACCAACCAAATTAATTATTAGCAACTATTTAAACTCCAAAAGTTGCAACATTAAATCCAGAATCTTTTTTTAGTGGGTCCGTATCAAGAAATTCAGCCTGATCATCCAGGTGTATGCTTCTCCCACCATTATTCTACAACATTAACATCCACTCCCATACCTGTTCCCAAGGCCTCTGCTTATAATAATTAGAAAACTCAAGAAGTTCTTGGGAGCATAGCATGCCTCTACATGGGCCACACTGCTACCTCACCTTTAAAAGCCTTATGAGATTAGAGTCTGGTTATAGGCATAGAGGCAAAAATGGATAGTTAAGTTTGGGATGGGGAGTATGAGCCTTGTTTTCATTGGTAACTATATCAGAGAAGATCATTATTGTTTCCAAGGCCATCATGGAAACAGTGTAAGTTTCTTCATGTGTAAGTACAGAGGCTGACAATACAAAATATGAAGAAGGAATGCTTCTGCCACTGAAGGTGGGGAAATCTCTTCCTCTGCCAAAATAATATCATCAGAATTTAGGAATTCAATGTACACAGTCTCATCAGGTTTCTCTCAATATCCCAATTAATGGGATCCCTTACGATACACACCCTCAGTTTAACTGCAGGTACTGTTTGAGGCTGAATGTTAAACTTGCACTGTAATTCAGCTGATCTCATTATGAGGCTTATGTTTAGTTTCAGCAACTTCAACCCTTTGGCTAAAAGAAAGAAGCTTCTCTGGACATACTTAGAAGAACTTAGATTGTTTGTGTGCAATTGGAGCTGGGAATTTGAATCTTTGAGCTTATTTAATACTTTCTTCTTAACTATTGTATGTAAAGTCATTAAATTCTTTACATCTCATAAGTGTTGAAGTAGAATGATTAAATAGATATTTGTTACATATTACTTTAAACAGTTAATACCAAAGCCTATCATTACTCTCTCCACCAGCAGAAGGAGCAACCATGGCACCATTACGTCTTATCAAATTAGAGAGCTAACTTCAGGAACCACAAAACCGAGTAGAGAAATTCTTCCTTGCAATTCTATTTCTCTAGAACCATTCCCAGTGCCAAAGTCTGGGTTAATTAAGTTTCTCGAAAGGAACAAAATTTATAGAAAATATGTGCATAATTATGCAACAGGATTTATTGGGTAGGCTTACAGGATCTGAGGTGGGAGAGTCCGCAGTGGCCATCTGTGAGATTAGAAGCAGGAGAATCTGCAGTGGCCCTTGTGAGTTGGCACGCTGATGGGTTCAGGACTGCTAAGCTCAAGATAGAAGCTGTGGAACAATTGTGATCAAGGATGTAACACTAGTCTGAAATTGAAGGCCTACAATCACTGGAGAACTGCTGGAATAAATTGCATTGGAAGGCTGAAAAAACTGGAAATAACGGCCCAAATGCAATGGCAAAGGATGCCATTTTTGAGGCTCTTCAAAAGCATGTCACTTCTTTTTTCATTCTCTTTTTTTTTTTTTTTTTTTTTTTTTTTTTGTGGGTACCGGGGGTCGACCTCAGGATCTCGCGCGCCAGCAGACACCCGTGCCACTGAGCGATATCACTGGCCCCTTTTTCATATGTGGGTTCTGGGAGTCAAACTCGGGCCCTCGCGCTTGCCGGGCAGGCATTTAAGCCACTGAGTCATCTCACCGGCCCTCTCTTTTTCTTTCCACACAAGCTACAAGCCTATTGGTTGGTGCCACCCACAACCAAGATAGATCTGCCTCCTTCAGTTTGCTGTCCTACATGGCAATCACCCTCAAATGCTGCCAGATCTGTGTTTTACTAATATGCCAAGTATTTCTTAGTCCATGCAATTTGACATATCATGATTAACAGTGAACTATCCCAATTCTGTAATTTTGGAGCACTCATCAACACTGGAGATAAAGATTAACAAAAGTCTGAGAATGGAGATTTTACTTCCTTGCTATCTGAGGCATAATCCAGTATTGACAAAGCAGAGTGTAAAAACTGAGTTGATTTTATGTGCATTCAGAAATTTATTCATTTATTTACAGTTAAATTATCTTCATGTTATTTTTTCAGACACTCTTATATTCTAAACCCAGCACTTGGAACAAGGGATCCTGGGATAATGACAACAGTGGTTGGCAGTGAAAATATAATTCTATATAATCTTTTTCATTAGAAGATTCAATAATGAACATATATGTTCCTTTATTTCTAGTACACCAGAGGGTAATTACCAGGAAGTGGGAGAGGGTGAATGGAAAATAGACAAATAATAATGTCCACTGCAATTCTTAGAGAAAATAATCTTGTTATTTCATTTTAGGAATTTCATAAAGTCTGTAACATGGAGAATTTCCAAGTAAAGAAAGGTGGAAAGGGTGAGAAACAGACTTTTAAAAGAATATTTTGTTTTCCACTGGGAATCTAATGGTACCTAAACAAAAGAGATAGGAGGGATTAAAAAGAGATAGATTAAATGATCAACTTTTAATTTGTATTTTATTTTTTAATTTTAATGCTTCAAGCTGGGCATGGTGGCACACGCCTGTAATCAGGCACTGTAGGGAGGCTGAGGCAGGAGGATTGCTGCAAATTTGAGGCCAGCCTGGGCTACAGAGTGAGTTCAGAGTTATGTACAGGTACATAAGGAGACCCTGTCTCAAAAAAAAAAAAATAATAATAATAAAATTTAATGCCTCTTTATAACCTTACATATTTATTATGTATGATGTGACATTTCAACACATATGTACAATATGTAATGATGAGATCAGGGTAGTTGGCATATTCATCATCTCACACATTTATCATTTCTTTGTGTTATAAACACTCGAAATTTCCTCCACTCTTGCAAAATGTACAATTCTGTGCTATAGAACATTCGAAGTTTTTCTGCCTATCCAATAGCACCTCTGAATCAATGAAGCACTCTCTACGCATTCTCCTTCTCTTTCTACCACACTCAAACCCTCAATTATGTATTTTTACCTTTGATAGAAGGTAATATTAGGACTTTTCCTGCACAGACACACATACACACACACACACAAAGACAAGAAAAAGTAAAAAACTCTGTAAGTAATCACTTACTATTATTAATATTACACTTATTATTTTATGTCAGTTTGAGTATGGTGTTACATTTTAAGCAGTATCTGTACATGGCTATTGATAATAGTTTTGATGAGATTATGTATTTCTACATAACTTATTTATGTAAATATCCTAGGCATTTGGCATTTTATTCATTTTTGAAATATTTTATAATTCCTTTTTATTTCTTCTTCAACAGTGACAGATCACTTTTATGTTTGTCCGGACTCCCCACAGAAGTACACTGACCAAGGGTAACAAAGTGACACATGTGCCCGCCAGGTTCAGCAGTGTAAGTTCCTGAGCCTGCCCCTAGGTCTCCAAGGCCTTTATGCATTACTCATCACGTGTTTTTCCTTTTTCTCTGATCTGTGGTGTAAAGATATTGTTGCAAATATCCAGAAGACCTGAAAACATCCCTATGGGCAATACTAATAATAAAGAAAAAGTATGTATGTGTATCCACACACAGATTGTTGGAGAAACTGGATAGTGGTGTAAGAATAAGGTGCCTACAGAAGAGTATGGTGCTAGAATGAGCACCATATGTAATAAAAAGAAACAGAAAGATAAACTGTTGGGGTCCTATGCTAAAAGTGATGGATAGACATATATGAAAAATAGAACGACACTGCTTAAACTAAAAATTAAAATATTGGTTGTGAATTGATAAATTCAGACTCACAGCATTACAGTGAACACTTAATGGTATGTTGATCATGAAATGAGCAAATATCTACTATGTTAACCCCTGCATTTAAGAGAACTCTGAATGTTAAATAGATCAACTAATAGAAATTTAGGAAAACACACACTACTACATTTTTAAAGATTTGCGTTGATGAAGCTTCAGCTGATCACAAAGCAGTGCAGAAGTGCAGCGATGAGTTTGCCATCCGGTGACAGATGAAACTCTATCACCCGAAGTCTATAGAGCAAATGCAGCAGCACGGTTTTGGTATTATTACTCCAGAAAGTTACTGACTAGAGCTGGTGGGACAGTTTCCACAGGGATTAAGGAAGCCAAAGACAGAATCACTGTGATGACAGACATGCGTTAAAGAAGTAGGTACACACAAGTGTTAATTTGCTATAATACACAAAAGTTTGTGTCCTTGCTATTATAAAACAATGGATTATTATACAGTCCTATATTACATTAACAAGTAGATATGGATCACCAGGCTCATATTTTTGAATTGCTTCAAAAGCGATTTTGTATTAATGGTTCTTGTTCGCTGCAGGGAAGATGGATTTGATGATGGCAAATTTTTGTTATTCCTTGACAACTGTTCTATTTATCCTCCAGCTAAAATTCACATCAAAAGTAATGTTATGCCATTTAATTTACCCCAAATGTGAATTTATTAATTCAGTCATGTATGAATACAGCAGAAGTATCATTAGATCAATGAAAAATAAATATAAGAATATGTTCTCAAACAGCTTGATAACAATAAACACAGGTGTAGGTGTCGAAGCTTTTCAAAAGTAGTTTAGCATAAAGGATGCTGAAGATGCAATTGATAAGACTTAGAACAGAGTGACAAAAGTCAGGTGCTTACACATGGTATAGTCTCTGGCCTGGCCTGTGACTAATGATAAACAAGGTGGTGATGACTTTGAAAGAGTCCGTATGTTCAGTGAAGAAAATATATGATGTCAGACTACTTTACACACATAAAAATATGCATACCTTTGGATTGCACTGATAAGCTAGAAGAAGTAGATCCTGAAGATTTTAACATCAATAATGAGCCTGTAGTTCATCCATTGGCTGATGGTGAAATGGCTGAAATGATTCCGAGTCGCGGTGACCATATGAGAAACAGGAGTGCCAATGAAGATGGCGTCGTTAGCACTCCAGAAAAATTGCCTATAGAGGACAGTGAAAATGTGTGATGGGATTTTTGAAGGACCAGAGCAGCATTCACACATAAAGAACATGAAATAGCAATAGTTCATAAAATCAAAGAGGGACTTCCAAGGCAACAATCATTGTGAATGAGGTTAATATTTCTATAGGAAATCTTTTTAAAAGCCATCTAGATCACCTGTCTCCTCATCCATACAGACCTTACTTCCTTGTCCCCATTTGCTTCTGATGTTTCTTCCCACTTAAATAAAAAATCTTACAATGCAGTACACAGTAGTCTTTTAATAAAATACAACATCATAGCAAACACTACAGCTTTTCAGCATTTGCTATTTGTACTGGTTAATATTTGATAGTGGCATACTCACGGCACTACCAAGCTGGTGAGTTAACCAAAACTTATGACTTTTTATTGTAATAACTTATTGTTATTATTGTTAAAAAGTAATAGGATGGCTTACTATTTAGCACTTAGCAGTGAATCTGTATGAATAAATCATTGCGTATTGGCAGCATACAGATTCAGAGTCAGGAATAATGGTGATACGGAACAACCACAATTTTGTTCAAGTGGGTGGTTGAGATACGGACACCTCGGCCTCCTGCTGGTGCAATGCACATAAATTTAGTATCATGCACACAACTATAAAAATATTATGTAAAAGCACTTTCAAATCAGGAATGGTGGTATGTGATTGTAATGTCAGAACTCTGAGAGGCTGAAGCAGGAAGATACCAAGTTGGAGCTCAGCCTGGACAACTTAGTAACTTTCTGAGACCCTGTCTCAAAATTTTAAAAATAATGATAATAATTTAAAAAGTGGCTGAGGATGTACCTCAGTGTGAAAGTCCTGGGTTCAACCCTCAGTACGAAAGCAAACAAACAAATAACCCAAAAATATCCCCCCCAAATCAATCACTTTTAGTCTATTATATGAGGTCTATAAGAAGCATAAATGAAATGTATCTTTGGGCCTGGGGTCCATCCAAGTGATAGTTCATTACATAATGCAAATATTCCAAAATCAGAAACACTATGGTACCAAGCACCTGCATAATTGATATTGAATTTATATTATCTGTAGTTTTTTATAGCTATTTCTTAAGAAGATGAGGGAATTCTTTATTCTTATTTTACTGACTTTTTTATCATTAAGAAATATTGGGTTTTGTCAAATGTGCTAGAGATATGACTGTGATTTACTGCTTTAGTGCGTTCACGTCACTAAACTTCAGTCACGTCTAATCAACAGATCTGATGGATTATATTAATTGATTTTTGAAGGCTGAGCCAGCCTTCTGTAAATAGAACAATCCTTCTTGATCACGGTGTTTAGTTTTTTTTAATATAGTCTTAGAGTTTGTTTGTTAATATTTTGTTCAAGATTTAAGACCTATGTTCATGATAGACATTCTATATAGCTTTCATTTCAAATAATATTTTCAGCTGGTCTGGCTAATAATGTAATGCAGGCTTCCTACAATGGGTTAGAAAGTATTCCCTCTGGTGAATAAGGTAGGTGAGGAACACTAGATGGTATTTGACAGCAACATTCATTATATTTTTGTTGACACCTCATAAAGACACTCACTAAAAAGGGCTTCCAGAACTGCTTCAGAAAATAGCAAAAACAGTGAGATAAGTGTGTTCAAAGCAAAGGAAAATATTTTGAGGGAAATTAATAGCAATGTGTCCTTTAGTGTGATATTAAAAAAAAAATCTAACATTGACCATATAGGTATTTTGATGGCCCCTTGTATGTACACATATATGTACATATTTGTATGTATGCTTATAAACATAAGAATTATTTATATTTTCATTGCCATTGATTTCATTCTTCATCCCTAAATTTCCATATGATGTCATTTTTCTTCCTCTTGAAGAACACTTTTTATATCCTTCAGTAAAGTTCTTCCTGTGGTTCAGTTCTGTTAGCTATTGTTTGCCACTTTTGTTTTTGAATGATCTTCCCTGAATATTAGAAAAGGTAGGCAGTCATGTTTTTTCAGCACATTGTGAATTTGTGTTCTATTTTCTCTATGTAGAAGTTCTTTGACAGTCTAAATATTTCTCCTTTAAAGATAGTCTCCATCTTCCTCTAATTTTTTCAAAGTCTTCTTTTCTTAGATATTCCACAATGGTTAAGTGATGGTTTATGTGTGTAGTTTCTTTTTACTTGTTGCCCCTGATATTTTTTATTGTTTATATTTTCACTTGATTTCTTGGATCTGCATTGCCAGTTTGTCTTAACTATCAACTTGGAGGGATCCAGAGACTCCTGGAGAGGTGATCAGATCCAGGGGGCTCTGTACTCATCAGAGCTGAATGTGCTGTTAGGAGGTGGGACTGGGTTGGAGAAGGTGGGTCCCTCGGGAAT
Organism: Erethizon dorsatum; assembly: GCA_028451465.1. NCBI lineage: Eukaryota > Metazoa > Chordata > Mammalia > Rodentia > Erethizontidae > Erethizon > Erethizon dorsatum. Next base: position 18,243,600 of record CM051824.1, read on the forward strand.
GTCTTTGACGGGTACATCTCTTGCAGGTGCTCTTTCCCTGTCCTCTGCTTGCTGGATGCTGTGACATCAGCCGTTGGCTCCACAATGCCCCTCAGTGCAGCCAGCAGACTGCAGACTGAACCCTCTCAAACTGTGAGTTGAAATAAACCTCTCCTCCTTTGAATTGAGGGTGTCAGATTCTTTGTCCCAGCAAAATAAAATCTGATTAATACACTACACTTTGATTTCTTTAATACATTTTGGAAATGTCAGATGTTACCTCCTCATATATTGTTTATTTTTTCTCTTCCCTCTCTCTTGCCGCTTTAGCATTGCAAATAGAGGTCTGACTTCCCTACTATATAATTTTTTCTCCTAGCAGCTCTTTATTTCAAGCATTTCGTCTTTTTTAAATTTTAGAGATTTACCTGACTTACATTCCATTTTGGTAAACTCTGGTCAGAAATATCTATTCTATTATTTTTAATCATCTGTTGCATTCTTAAGTGTGGATATTATTTAATTTTACAGTTATAGAAATCCTATTTGGTTCTCGGTACAATCTGGTAAGCAATTTTAAATGTAGTTTACAGCTCCCTAAAACCTGTTTTGATCTTATATTTTATTTTATAGGGATAGTATACATAGTTGTCTCAGTTTATGTAGTATATTTCTACTTTCAGAATTCCTATAGATATTATCTATTGGAAATCATATCAGTAGCGTAGAATAATGACTGAACCATGACTCTTACTCCTGTTGCCTGGTTCCCTACTTAGTTTTGATTAACTTTGAAAAGTTATGACTAGAAAAAAAAGTGTAGCCTAGGATATCATTATTTATTCAGAACTTTATTCTCTTATACCTGTACCCAAATGTACTAAAACTTAACAGAATACCTTAATCCAGGTTTGAGGACTGGGCTGAATCTGGACTATTCTACATTAGTCAGTGATGACCTGAAGTTTGTGAAAATAGTATTTAGTATCACTTAATCCTTCTTCCAAGAATGTGGAACTTTGGATCTCTATGCAAAATATGAGTGTTTTCCCAAGACCACACATAAATGTGTCTTGAACTAGAAACATTATTTTGCAAAAATATAATCTCCATCCCTTTGCATTGGCAAACAGAGAGCAACAGTAGCCATCTAGCATAGATGTTTATCTGTTGCTTTCTGCTTAACCTTGGCCTTAGTAGCTTTGGAAACTAAAAGAAACACATGAACAAACAAAACCTCAGACACTGTTCCATAAAACTCTATTTATATGAAAGCCTGAATTTAGAGCACAAATTGTATAGAATTATGCTAATTGATGGGATGCCATCATAATCTCTGAATTGATGAACTGCCAATGATCACAACTTTCCAAGTTTTCATCACAGTGATTAGAACCTAAAGGCTGCCAAGCATTTCACCTCCTGGATTAAAAAATATTCTAGTGTCTGTTTTTATTTCAGGTAGATTTTACCACTTGTTACATCTCCATTTCTTTCTTGAAAAGATAATGAGATATGGAAGAGACAGACCAGCAATCTAACATTGCCACTATGATTGCGACGTGAGGCTATTTATGTAACTTCATTATACTTTTCCTCTGAATGGAAAGTAGATTTGTATTTTAAATGTATTAGTTAAAGTGTCCTTTCTCACAGACAAAGTACTTTTACAATTTATGTCAGATTCCTGTGTTTTGCTAATGTTTCCTGTTCTCTTCATTTTGAATCATTTTATGTTATAGATAGAAAGCATAAAATCTGGGTAAAGTAACGAAAATATTTTCTGAATATCTAGCACATGGGAATATTAAACCAAAACATTCAGAGAATCATATCTTTGAAGACAATTATAAGATTAGTGGAAAATCAGTCCTAAAATTTTTATTATAACTCATTCCAAATTAGAGATCTGTATGATTTTTAATTGTACAAATTAGATATCATAGCAAGAAATTAATAAATTTAAAATTAGAAATAACAACTTTGGGGCTGGTGAGATAGCTCAGCGGCATGAGTGCCTGCCTGGCAAGCGCGAGGTCCTGAGTTTGACCCTGGCACCCACACAAAAAAAAAAAAAAAAAAAAAGAAAGAGCAACTTAGAAATTGAAAATAAAACCAGAAAAAATTATAACTTTTCCCTTTGGAATGATATATTAAATTTCTTAAATAAGACTGTATCAGTGAGGGCCAGTTTCCCTTGTCTGAATTTTTCTGAATAATAGCACCCTAAATTATATATTCTCACCAGAGGAACTAAGTGTCAAAAGTTTTCTAATCTAGTCTGTCCTAGGGGCTGTGAAGTAGACTTGATAAAATCCCATTTGTTATCATTTAAGTGCTCATTCTTAAATTTTATAAGAGATGAGTTAATGGGTAAATGCAGTTGTGGGGATTATATGATAGGGGTTCTCCCAGAAAGCAGTGGGAAGACAGGGCAGTGAGCATTATTTATTCTAAAGATTTGGCATAGGTGATAATTATAAAACATTCAGGAAAACTATTAATGTTGATTATTTCATTTAATCTCTTGCATGAACCTCCTGTGAATTAAAAGGACTTTTTCCTTGATCTCACCTGAAAGTTTAATGAAATTGTTCAGTCTCTAAAGTGTGCAAATAGCAGAGGCCACATTGAGACTCCATCAAATGCACTCCAGAACCAGCTCTTTTAAAACTGCATTTATTTTTGGTAAAAGAAAAAATGTACTAAGAGAATAAGAGAAAGCTATTCTGGCAAAAGAACTGCTAGAGATGAGACAATCAAGTCATGAGGAGGTGAGAGTTTGGGAAATAGGGTCAGAATTAACTAGGCACCACCAAAAATATCAGTGCTGCTTGAGAGGGGCACGCAGGTTCCAATTTTACAAAGATTTCCATGCCAAAAAAAAAGAAAAATCTCAGAGATATATGGTGACTTGGAAGACAACAGCATCATGAATATTTAATAGACCATCTGGCTTTCTGATTAGCAGGCATGCTTTTTGTTCGTAATATTATCTGGATGGTTAATAAGAAGCAAGTTGCTAGTGGCAACAACAATTTTTTCTCGATTTAAATTCACATAAATAAAATCTGATGCAGCACACAGCCTTAATAGAGTTCCAGAGCATCTTCATGACTCTGCAGCTAATTTTTTTTGTGTGTGTGCTAACTCTTGACAGCATATCTGTCAAGACAGTAAGTTAAACTGAGCTATGGGAAAGAAATCCGAGTGCAAGAACATAACAAAAATACATTTCTTACCTATGCTTGTGCATAGATAAGGTTTTGCTCCTATCTGCTCTAGAATCTCAGATATCAGAGGCTCCAGTTTGACATACGTTTCTAATAACATTCAGTATGCAGCAGGAAAGAATGTGGAGAAAGTGCCCTTAGGTTCTTACATTTTCCACTCTGGGAGGAGATATGCCACTTCTATTGGCAAAAACAAGTCATATTTCATAGCTACTTGCAAAGAGGACAGAGAAGTTACATCTTCTAGCGCTTGGAAATACTTGGTAATCAACACATGTGACTGCTATATAGGGAATAAGTGTGGCACAAAAGCCCAAGAGATTATGTTACCTTTTCTAAGCAAATAAGGCGTAAGAAATGAGTTCAGAAAAAACATTCTGGATAATGTAACTATGTATTCCTTCAGAAAGAACACACTATAACTTATTGGAGATCTTTAGTTGATTCAAATAAATGATAGAAATTTGTACACTTGAATAGTAAACTACCCCTTGCTTTATAATCTACTAAAGGTTGTTAATTTTCTGATTCACCAGCTACTACTGGACCACCTAAAAGTAGTCTTTTGGTGGAAGAAAGCAGGAGTTGAGAAGAAACCAAACTTGCAACGTCTGTCAGGACCAGTGTTCTACGCGGCCTGAAATCTGAGCAGTTTCTGTAATAGCTCAGCCAGGCACGAGCAAGAACACTCTAGGTCAGCGAGCTGTTCAGCTATTGATATATTACAGCTGGCACCTGTGGAGAGACACCTGAAGTGAGAAAGAAGATGCAATTTCAAATACATGAATAAGTTCTGCCTGCAAAATCTTTTTCTCAAAGAACATACAAAATAACCTTATGAAGCAATGTTCCTTTCCCTCGTCAAATTGGTTTTGTCATCCAAAAATAGTCATGATATTTTCTTTTTGCATGCCTTCAAAGTTCAACTCAGGCCTCATTAGTTACTTCAGTATATACCTCAACCTACAGTGATTGGATTAGAGCAAGTAAATAAATTCAATATTCCATTTTTACATGATTGAAGCAGGAATAATGTAATAATTGGAAGAAATTGTTATGTTATGACTCTTCAGGTAAAATATTACGTAGGATAGAGAATTTCAGCCTTTTAAAGATGTCTTATTCTACCAAAAGCCAGGTTATGTTATGTTTCAGGTTTGCTATGTTTCAGAAATGCATAATTTCAAAAGCATGGCAAAAAGGGTGAAAGAAAACTAACAAATCTAGATGTAGACTAGGCTTCCTTTATTAATAATAAAGTATAAATATTGATTGTGTTGTTATCAGATAAGAAATGGTGATCATTTTAACACTGTGGTTTTTAAAAGTGTAAGAAGCCTACCCTTCCTTTCTAATTTTATTTTTTTGACTCATAGCTTGTTTTAAAACACACACCCACTCTTACTTCATGTAATTTTTAGTAGTTGATTGATTTCTAACTGTAGTGAAAATGAATTAGAAAACTTGAGAAACTGGATTCATAAATAAAATTGTCAAGAAAATATTTTGTCATTAAGAGGTTCAGAGTTTCCAGATCCAAGGAGGAATAGCTGTCTTTGATATGCATCAAGCAACATTTAATATCATGGAAAATATCATGAAATGAAATTGTGAAGCAAGAGGCCATCTTCTTTATTTAAAAATAAATCTGAAGTTGCTGTGAAAGATAAGTTATTTTGTAATCATGTGAAGTTCTGGGTCTCCTCTGAAAACAACTATATTTGCTTTTCATCCTATGTCTGAGCAAACGTCAGACTAAATATTATTTACTTATACTTTGTTTGTTTTTTTTTCTTTCTAAATGCACAGGAGAGAAGAGATTCTTTTCCAGCTCCATGTTAGATGTGACAATATGACTTGTTTCAACTAGTAAAATGTGAGTTGGAATTAAGTGAGTAGCTTTCAGGTCTAAGCATTTAATGCAAGGGCTGCTGGGATTAGAGAAGCATGGGCTAATTTGCAGGTGCAATTCAGACAGCTGCCCTGGACAATTGGCTGAATTCACAGTGGACTACACATGAAAAGAAACCAATCCTTTGAGGTCCATTTGTTTGCCAGGCATAAGTGTATTCATCCTGACTTACATAATCATCTCCTCCAGCAGCTTCCAGAGCACCCAACCACCCTTCAAGCATTCTTCAAAAAGATGATCAGTGACTTATTCTTTCAAACTAAGTGATCTACTTGTTCTTCGTCCTTATATATTCCATAGTTCAAAAAGAGACGATTCATAATGAGAAAATAAACTAAAAACAAAAATTATTGTAAATGTATACAGAATTAAATGATTTTTTCGAAGAGGAATTTAATTTATTTTCATTTTGCAAGAAAAGAACTGAACCAAAGCCTTGGGTTTCATTTCATAGCCAGAATCTTGATTTGTAACACATAAAATGAGCCTACTATGCTCTTTCACTATATTTTCATGTATTTGCATTTAAGTATTTCTCCATACAAAATGGCAGTAAATGTGATTTCTACAATAGTTCCTGAAATGATGTTGCTAATCTCTTAGCTCTGTAACTGGCATTCATAATCTTACTATCCATTTCCATTGCTTTTCTGTTTTCAGCAGGAAATAGTTTCTATGGTTGCATATCTAGAGATGAAATCTTTAGCAATTTATTGAACTTTTAATAAGTGTTAGAAGCACATTTAGGCATCAGTTTGAGAAGAAATTTCCTGCCACTGTACTGGAAAGATTTAAACACAATAGTTTACAATATAACCAGAAAATAAATCTCTGTGTTATCGTTGCCCTGCTCCCCAAAAAGAAGGCAACAAGAAACTGTAACCAGCATATCTACACCCATCAAACCAGCAGTGTTTTTGCCAAATGAAAAAAAAAAACAAAACATGAAATGGTATTTCTGAGGATGGGATCTTATATCTTTTTTTTTTTTTTTTTGTGGGTATCGGGGGTCAAACTCAGGACCTAGTGCTTGCCAGGCAGGCGCCTGTGCCGCTGAGCCATCTCACCAGCCCAGGACCTTATATCTTTAATCCAATACATAAATCACTTATTCTTTATTGTTTTATATGTCATCTGTTGTTAGATACATACATATTTATAATTCTTGGAACCTCCTGATGAATTGATCCTTTTATCAACATATAATGACATTTATTGTCTCTTTCTGCAATTTTTTACTTAGCCTGGTTTATCTGATACATTAGGTCCAGCTCATTTTTCATTTTTGTATATGTGGAACATGTTTTTAACTTCTACTTCCTTCCAGACATTTTGTGTCTTAACCAGTAAATTTCTTAAACATAGCATACTGCTAGGTTTCTCTCTGCTCTCTTTTTTGCTCACTTCTCTTTCTTCTTCTCACGTTACCTCCATCCTCCAGTCAGCCAACCCCTTATTTTTAAAATTATGGAATCCAATCCATTTACATTCAAGATTATTGCTAATATGTTACAACCTATGCCAGTCATTTTGTTCATTATTCTTCAGTTATTCTGTATATCTTTTCTCCTTTCTTCGCTTATCGTTAATTGTTGTGGTTTGCTGGTCTTGTGTAGTGAGAAGGTTGGCTTTTCTTTCTCCTTCTCACTCCTGTATGCACTCTCCTGATAAGTTTCATCCTTGCACGTGCTTGCATGAGGTAGTTACCCCTTTGCACTTAGATATAGGGCCCTCTTGTGCATTTTTTCCCCCAATGCCTATCAAGTGGTGACAGCTCCTATCATTTTTGCTTATTTGGCAAGGACTTTTTTTTTCCTTAATTTCTGAAGGATAGCTTTGCATAGTATATAGGAATTTTGTTTGACGGGTTTCTTTTTCTTTCATACCTCTGAATAAATCATTCCATTCTCTCCCACCCTGTAAGGTTTCTGGTGAGAAAATTTCTGTTCACCTAGTAGAGACTTCATCATGCTTTGGTGTCACCCCCAGGGCTACTTGCACTCACACAGTGTGTCCAGGTTGAAGATGCTGCTGAGATGTAGCCACTTAGGTCACGGAGGTCGGAGATGTGCTATACAGGCTCCCTCTCCAGACACTCTCCAAACCGGGATTTGGGGGGATTTGGACCGGTGATCAATGCAGGATTCTCCTGTACTGAAGACTATGGACATTTTCAGTGGCAATGGAGACCTTTGAGGGTCCGCTTACCTTTTCCCCTTAAGAAGAAATCCAGCTGGAGTCTAAGCCAGTCTGTTAAGAGGGGGACATGTTGGAGAGCAAGGACGCCTCCCTTTCCTCACTGTGATGAGATCCTGGTTTCCATACTCCGTAGCACTTCTCTGATCCCGTCCAATGCGTCCTCCTTCATTCTTCTGGAATGCAGTCCTCGCTCCTTCCTTTGTGTGTGGGTGGAGATGGTGCAACAGGTCTTGCTCGTAAGTTATTTTTAAATTTCATTATCAACCAATTTTGCTTCACATCATCCTATTATTCTCCTAGTAAAAAAGGACTATTTTGCATTTCTCAAGTTTTTTCTTAGATGTGTAAAGCAATGTTATGTTGAAGCAAAAATTATGTAGAATTTTAGAAAATAAAAATGATTACACATATATTCTTACCTGCTAAAGATTGCCAAATGAGGTATTTATGAACCGATTACTTTAGTAATTGAGTTGATTTTTTATTTTATGTGCTGAAAAATTTTCAAGCTTAAATAGACCCATTTTTAATGTGTGCTAGGAAAAACATGATGAACTTTTAAAGAGATTAAGCAAGTTGACATGTTAAAATGGAAAGTGAAAGTTTTTTTAAATGAATAAATTAAAGAAGGAAAAATACTGGAATAAATAAAACATCATAAAATACAGTATAATAATGAGCAAAATTAAAAAGTTGAGAAAGGTAATTCAAATATAATAGTAGCAAATAATTGCATAGTGTATGTTATATTTAAGAGTGTTAGAATTTACAAATATGTACACATTTAATCTCATAATAACCATTGAGAAGATTGCTATTATAAATTCTATTAAATAATGAAGAGACACAGGAAAGTTTAATGATTTGCTCAACATAATGCATTTGTTAATAAGTGCCAAACTTGGAATTCAAATCCAGGCAGTTTGTTTCTAGTGTTTATTTTCCTTAGCGTTGTATTTTGATGGCTTTTGTTGACTAGTAGTAAAGGGAATAAAATGTTAATTTAAAAAGAGAAGAATAGCAGAGGATATTCTAAAAAATACGCAGTTTTATGTTGTCAAATGGAATTCACTCAAGAAATACAGAGGAATACTATGAAAAAAGAGAACGAAAAAGATCAGGCAAAACTAAGCTGAACAAATTTGGCATAGTTATATGAATAATTATTAATAACTAATAAAATAGACTGGAAACTAACTAAGTACTAGAAAGAAATAATATCTCATAATGTTAAAAGGTTCAAGTTTCTGGGATTAGGAAAAATACAATAAACGTGAACTTATACACACCCGAAAACAATACATTGAACATAAACTGACAGACCAGAAGGAGAAATTCAGAAATACTTTATTTTATTTCCAAATTAACAGATTTGACATATAGAAATAGAAATTTAGAATATTTAAATCTCTTCATTAACTTTATTTGGTGGATATACATGAAAATTACTACCATCGATTGGAGAGTACAGGAAACTTGTAAAAAAATCTTCAGTGTACTAAGCCACACATCAAGTCTCCTAGATTTCTATAATTTGGAATTCTATAGACCAAGAATCCAAGCACAATGTAATTTTATTAAAAATCACTAACATTTATGTTTTACTCTGCTCTTTGTTAATATTTTGAGTTTCTCATTTAAGAGCAACCCATATGATATTTATTCTTATATGTCTGCTTTATTTCACTTAACAGTATGGTCTCAGTGTACATCCATTTTCCTATAAATGACTTAAGTTTATACTTCTTTGTGGCAGAGTAGTACTCCATTATGTATAAATACCATACTGTTTTTACCCATTCATCTGTTGATGGACATATAGAATGCTATTATGCGTTATACTGCTATAAGTACGAGTACACATGCATAATTAACATGTGTCATGTACATGTACCAACTCCCCACAAGGAATGTAATCTTTATATACTGCAAACATGTACAAATAAAAATATTGAAAAAAATACAAATAGCAGTGTACTAAATAAATATGATAGGAATTTTAAAAAATAATTCAAATAAAGCATGAATAAAATAAAAAATTATAAAGGATATGAAAATTATTTATAATCATATAAGAAAATTGCCATATTTAAAACTTAGAAATAATGCTAAGGTAGGAATACAATTAAATTTATTGACTCAAGTATTTATTTTAAAAATGATGAAAAATTTAAATGAAAAAAATTAGTAAACAATTTCAAATGTGAAAATAAAATGATTTTGAATTCTTTGAGAGAGGAAGGAAAAACAGGAAGAAAGAGATGAGAAAAGCAGAAGAGAAATATGTTCATAGAATTTACTGAAACTTACATTAAAGGAAGAATTGATTTAGTCAAGAATCGTCTTTAAAAAATAATAATAAACTGGGTGTGGTGGCTCACACCTGTAATCCTAGCATTGGGGTAGGCTGAGGCAGGAGTATCTCTAGTTCTATCCCCTACTAGAAAGACATGTGTCAAATTTAAAACAAATAAAAAGGGTTGGGGATATAGCTCAGTGGTAGAACACCCTTGTATTTGATTCCTAGTACCACATATAATAATAACAATAATAATTATATCAGTAATCTACATAAATGTATATATAAATAATATTTATTAAGAAGAAGAGCTGCAAACATTTTGAAAAACTTCATGTGGATTAGATAACAAATAAAAAATGTATGTATTATGAGAAAAAAATACAATATTTTTTTGTGTGGGTACCGGGGGTCGACCTCAGGACCTCGCGCGCCAGTAGGCGCCCGTGCTGCTGAGCGATATCACTGGCCCTTTTTTTTTTTTCCTATGTGGGTTCTGGGAGTCGAACTCGGGCCCTCGCGCTTGCCAGGCAGGCCCTTATGCCGCTGAGCCGTCTCACCGCAACCCCCCAGAAAAATACAATTTAAATATCACTGACACAGAAAGACAGAGATTCCACAGAAAATAAAATATCATCTAAAAAGCAACTCTAGGGATCTTTTATAGTTAGTTTTAACTAAATAGTTAGAGATAATTCTGCTGTTCAGGAAACTTTTTTTTTTGTAATTTTTATTTTAAAGAGAAAAATCAAACCAAGCTTCAAAGAAGGCAAATGAGAAAAGATTCGTACTGTAAGCTTAGATATGTTGAATGATATCTACTTTCTGATGAAAACAGAGGACAGTTTTGAAAGATTAAAAAATAGAGGGCCGGTGAGATGGCTCAGCGGTGTAAGCGCCTTCCTGGCAAGCACGAGGGCCCGAGTTCGACTCCCAGAACCCACATACGAAAAAGGGGCCGGTGATATCGCTCAGTGGCACGGGCGCCTGCTGGCGCACGAGGTCCTGAGGTCGACCCCCTGGTACCCCCCCAAAAAAAAATAGATCAGATATTTGCTATATTACCTTGATTGTTAGAATCCAATGGGGAAATTCTCTTATAATTTTGAAAGATTGGAATCTACAATTGGCTGCCCACTCACATTGTCATTGTAAGAGAGACATGATGACATTTTCTGATGTACAGTTTCAGAGAAAGTTTACCTAACAGGAAAATTTGCTTAGAAAGCCATAGGCAGAAGAGAATATGTCAAGAGAAAACCCTGGATGTTTCCAGGGAAGGGCGACTTCTGAGGATGAGTGAAGACCTAAGACACCATCTTTGCAGATAGACTTGAGGGCCTTACCTCAGGCGCATCAGGAGGGATTTTACCAGAGACATCAGGAAGACGAAGTCACACCACAAGCTACAGAGGAATTTGAAAATTTTGAAAAAGTTTAGATAATGATCAAGACAAAATGCAGAAAACAAGGTCAGTTACTATAACAAACAGCAACAATGGTTACTATCCAAGACATGCTAGAAAATGACAGTGTCTTGCATGACATTAGCAGAATTTCATGTCCTCCATGAACATTAGCAGAATTTCAAAAATAGAAATACTATGCATTTTGTTACCTTAAAATGAAACTATAGGTGAAATATACCAGGTGTAATTATGAATGCAGACCAGAGTTAGACATAATCCATCTTGAAATTGAGATAAGAGAGTGAATACATAACTTTCAAAGGCTACAAAGTTAAAAGAGAGATTATAAAGAGAGGAGAGATTATAAAGAGAACAAAACATTCTTGTCAAGGGGAAGATTATTTTTTAATTTTTGAGAAGAGGGGAAAATGGATTTAGTATATGAAACTAGTTGTCAAAGCTATACACTGATAACAAGTATAGTAAATAAAAATAGGATTTTATCTACATTGAGCCCACGAGCTAAATTCTTACTCATGGTTGCAGGAAGACAATAGTTACTAAGCATAGATCTCAATTTTGATTAATACAAGCTCATTTTTTAAGGGTAATTTTTGTTTGTTTATTTCAGTAATTTAAAATGTAAATATTTAGAAATGATCGCCTTTAGTCTACAATATCTACACCGTAGAAGCCTGCTAATTAATGTCACTGGATTAGACTGTTAGAGATATGAATGGATTGTGAAGGCGCCGATGTCATCAATAGGTAGACTCACTGATGCACACAGCTGAACGGGCTTTAGGAGAAGTAGCCTCAATGGAGGAATTGGGCCTCGAGGCCATTACACTGGGGACTAGGCTGCTTCCTCTGGTGCCCTTTTCCTGGGCTCTGCTTTTTGGTTGCCATCAAGTAAGCAGCTTTGCTCCACCACGGGCTTCTGCCATGATCTTCCTGCCTTGAAATCAGCCACTTATGGAATGAAAACTCTGAACTCAGCCAAAATAAACCTCACCTCCTTTAAGTTGTGGATATGAGGTATTTTGTTCTGGTAAGGGGAAAGCTACCAAGCCACAAGTACAAAACTTGTTACTTTTCACATTATTTGACTTTATATATATATATATATATATATATATATATATATATATATATATATATATATTTAATTGGATTATAAAATAATTTAATAGAAGTGGATTATATTATTGGTTATTCCTTGTGTCACTAAACTATCCAATAACAGTAGAAATTTTTGGAGGTTATCATTGATGTTACAAACGAGCTTGAAGATGCAATCTGTAGTAGGAAATTTTGAAATACAGATCATCTTTCTAGAACAAAGTATGGTTTTCCATTTTCCAAGTCTCTTTTTATGGCCATAGACATATCTTATGCACATGGTTTTACATTTATAGTACTGAGTTATTTAATATTGTTAGTAGTACCACAAATAATATTTTATTCCATTATATAGGAACAGTTGATTATATATATATATATATATATATATATATATATATATTAATTTTAAAAACAGTATCTCAGCTGACTCTCATCCCATTTTTCAGGTATGCAGATGTAGCTATCAACAAATAACACATTTTAAAAATATCTTAATTTTCACTGATATCACTTCCAAAACAATATCAACTAGTATTAATTTCAGTGGATATTTATATTTGACTGGTCATGAAAGTTCTCCTCCTATCTCAATGAATACTTTCTTTTTCTACTTAAATTAAGGTTTTCTTATTGTAAAGAAATTAGCAATCTATCCTCATAGCATGGATGGATATGAAACAGCCTTTAAAATTTTATGTGTTGGGCCGTGCCTGCCTGGCAAGTGCAAGGTCGCGTGTTCAATTCCTGGCACCAAAATAAATAAATAAATAAATAAATAAATAAATAAATAAATAATTAAAATAAAATTTCATGTGTTAAAGGGTTAGTCACCAGCCTGTTGTGCCACCGGGAAGTGGTAAAGCCTTTAGGAGGTGGAGTGTGCTGGAAATAATTTAGGTAACTGGGTAAGTGCCTTTGAAGGAAATCTGGGATTTATTTTATTTTGTCACAGCAATCAAGAGCTAACCAACGCAACCTGTCTCACACCAAAATGTTCAACTTCATTGCCATCACTGTACAGCTAGTACTCCGTTTTTCACTAAATATGAATGTCAGGATTGGGGTTGTAGCTCAGTGGCAGGACATTTGCCTGACATGCACAAGTCCCTGGGTTCAATATTCAGTACCACACACAAACACAGAAATAGTGCTAACTTTTAGCTATATTTTTTGGGGGAGGTACTGAGTTAATACCACTGGGCTATGGTCTATTAATATGATACATTTTTTTGGAAAAATACAAGCTATAGTATAGTTTTTCTTTCTATTTTAGTAATGATAATAATTTAGCACAAACGTTATCTATTTCTTGAAACTTTGGAATAATTTAGCCAAGCGTAATTCTTTTTTGCAAGATATTTCCTCAAAACTTTTCTCACGAGCCTCTTCTTTGGAGTGTCAGGTACATTTATCCTTGCTCAGTCTAAATTGATGTTGAGCAGTTACCTAAAGATTAAGTGCCACTGGTTATTCCAGCTGTACTGATGTAGAAATTCTTCTGAATCTCCTCTGCATGCCTGTTCTGTGTAGGACCTAGTAACACACTTGAATGGTGGGTAGAAAAACGTGGCTTGTTTTCACGTTCAGCCCCTTTTCCTCTGCATTTACACCAAGTGGAAACTATTTCCCAGCTAAGATATTTAAGCTCTGGCCTGATCCTACCCCTTCTCCTTGCACCCCACATTTATATTTTTATGACATCCTTTTAGAACTGAATGGTGCATTTAGAACAGAATGGTGCATTGTTCTGCAATTATAGATGATACAAACTAAATCACACTGTCCTTCACTTACCAAGTAGAGATTGAAGGTTCCCATATGCCAAAATATTCATAATAAAAAACTAAACTTGACCGCCTGGTTTTGCCAGCATGGATGCTTTTAATGATGCTTTTTAACTCCTGTGTTAAAGGTTATCCTCTCCGCCAGGTAGCATTTTTCAGAGTATATGGTGTGCAGTTGGAAACGTTTTTAATATGAGTACAAATGATATTTTTTTGGTTTTCATTTTGTAAACCTAGTTTAGCAGGTCTCACAGAGAGCATAATTCAAAACTGCTCCACACTGAGGTCTCCACTCCTCTTATTCCAGAACCTTGTCTCTCTTTTATCTTTAGAGAACTTGTCTTTTTGTATCTACCCCACTATGTTAACACTGTCCCTAATCCACTGGTTTGCAAGGCCTTGAACTTGATGGGCTTCTTTCCACAGTGTTGTTTTCTTCTATCTCTAGTCTTATTCTTCATGTTCAAATACGTCAAATGTCCTTTATGAGTCGAGATTGCACTTAGCCAGCTGAGTAGTGTGTTGCTGGGACAGGAGATCAGGTGGCTCTTTTGGAATTTCTTCAGTGAAACGTTCTCAAATTTTCACAGCTCTGTGCACAGCATACTCCACATTTATTTTTTATTTCACTCCTTGCAGTAGTCTATGAACTAAACTATGACATGCATAAATATTCAAAATGAATTAGAGACATTGTATAACTTATATCAGTTTATCTTTGTTGAGAGTTTAAAAGACAAATTCTGAATAAGAAGAAAGTATGACTTGCCATGAAGTCTATTTATGCCATTAGCTATGAATGTCAGACACTGTGATATTTTTCTCTTGATTATTCTTTATTGCAATACTCTATATTATATACAGTATTTAGATATTTAATATACTATATTTTATAACTTACCTTGAATAGTATTCAATCTGTTGTGTGTAGCCTTCTTGAAATACCACTGTGGACTCTGAGCCAAAGATGCACTGATTTAACAGGTATGAATGATCATGTGAGCAAAATCTCCTATTTTTATTTCCTATATTTTATTTACAGAAGTAGTGCTCATTATATAATTTTTATGCACATTAGAAGAATGAAGTTAAACGTGGGCATACTCACTTTAAAAGGAGACTTAGGTTTCAGCTGTCTATTTTTACCTAAGTCCAAAATGTGGCAGGACTGGTTACCTTTGAATGCCCAGCACTAAGACACTATTCTGGATCAAAGTTAGAGAATCTAAATTTTTAAATCAACTGCTAAGTATGCAGACTAATGAACTCTGTTGTTGTTTCACGCCTATAAATTTTTCACTGTTATTTCACTGTGACCAAAGTCTGCTCTTTCTCGACTTATTAATTTCTGTCTATCCCAACTTCTTTCACCGAATCACCTTAATTGGCTACCCTGCCACTGTGGGAAAATCTTTTAATCAGTTTCCAAAAGTCCTCCCTCCTAGTATTAATTTATTATACTATATTATACTCATGATTATACATATTTAATTTATATATAAATACATATTTTATATATTCACTGTCAATTTAACATATTGCTAAATTTGATTTATAAGTTCAGATTATAAAATATATTTTTAAATTTATATTCTATGCAATGATGGCATTTTGAATTTATTCACTTGTTTTTATTCAACTTTTATCTGTTACATCATGTTATATAATACATAAATGTTAAAAGCTGAAGGAAAAGGAAATACCTCAAGTGGGAAAGGAAAAGAAATGCCCTGTATTTGGTTAGCTCATCCCCTGGTGGTGTCTATTAAAGCTCTGTGTCTCTTTCTCCAGTAACCTTTTCAGTCTTCATTCATTATTTCCTTAAAGAATATAAGAATATTTTCTCTTGTCCCTTCCTGTTCTGCGAAGTTTTGAATATAGAGATGATATTTCTGTTTACCTTCAGAGCCAATTAGCCAAAAAGAAAAAAAAAAAAAAAAAAAAAAAAGAAGAAGGAAACAATAAGTCATAAGAAAAGGGAATTTAGCAGGAGTTAACATTACAAAAAGAAATTCTGGATAGTAGAGCACCTCACTGACACCTCTCAACTAAATTCAGAAGTAATTTATTGAGCTTGTTACTTCATTTCTAACTCTAAGCTGACTACTTTGTGGCATACTGAATTTGCAAAGATAAAATCCTGCTCTAAAATGTTTGTGTTCTAGTATCAAAAGCATGGTGGGTATATAATGTATGTTTAGAAAATAATGCAATAGGGGCTGGTGAGACGGCTCAGCGGCATAAGCGCCTGCCTGGCAAGTGCGAGGTCCTGAGTTCGACTCCCAGAACCCACATACTATAAAAGGGCCAGTGATATCGCTCAGCGGCACAGGCGCCTGCTGGCGTGCGAGGTCCTGAGGTCAACCCCCAGTACCCACCAAGAAAAAAAAAAAAAGAAATAGAATTTAATACGTAGCTGGATATTCTGGTAGAGACTCCTTGGGAAGAGTGATATTAATGTAGAAATATCAAGGAAAAGTACAACTTAGTAAATTACCAAATGCTAATAACTTCTCTCACAAGAAGTTTAACTAACAGTATGTTATTAAACCTAAAGTATTATCAAGAAGAGGAATAGCAATTTCAGTTGTAACAAAATGTAACGAAACATACTATATTAGTATTTGTGTTGCAACTTTTGTAAGTATGCCTTCTTGATATATTAATAGATATATTTAGCACATTCTTAAGGCTTAATTGGGATATTCAGTACGTCCCAAACTCTCTGCTTTAATGTCTGTACCTGCTTCCCTTGCATATATGATCCATCAATTACGTTGTTTCAGCCACTACTCTCATCATATTTCACAGTTTCTGCAACTGGCACACTAGATTATACCTGCTATCATCATCACCGGACTGCAACAATAGCCTTCTAATTGTTCTGTTTTCAGACAAGTTCACTGAAAATCCATCTACCAGGAATCAGCTGAAGTAGCTTTCTCAAAACCTAGAACAGCAAGGTCGTTTTCCTACCTAAAACCCTCTAATGTTTTTCACTGTGCTCAAAATAATCCCAAAATATTTACGATTACAACCCACCTTTACTGTTTCTTCCACCTCTCTTATTTCATCTGATACTGTTCTCCTCATCTCTTCATCCCTAGGCGTGTTTGAATGCTTCTTGTTCATTGAGTACCCTGACTTTTATGAATCTATGTATTTACAACTTTATACCTTATGTTTTCTCTGTCTAGACATCTTCTCTCAGGAAAGCAGTGCCCTAGTTAGTAATATCAAGCCTGTATCCTGATTTGCTGAGCTAAAGACTTTGCTTTGACACAACTAGGCACTTGAACTTGGAAAATTACCTACAATCTGTCGCTCTCATTTAATCTGTCAAATGAGCAAAAAATCTGCATCTACCTCAGTGAGTTGTGATAAAGATTAGATTATTTTATTTGCATAAGGCTTTTTAGAAGGTAACTATGTAGAGAAAGCTGCTGTGTAGTGTCTGTCATTGTTATCTTGTCATAAAATGCCTTTCTCAATTGTCAGACTATGTCTTAAATACCCCCTCCACAAAGATCTCTCTTCACCATATATAACAGAGACGCTCCTTACTCCATCCATTTTCTTAATTTACTCTACTATTTGTTGTGTCATTGAGGAAAACCAAACTTAACAATATTTCCTCACTTTTTAAGTTATTTAACATAGCTCACCATGTAAAATATAAATTGCATGGGCATAAGGTTTTGGCCTACCTTGCTCACTACTTTATTTGTGGTTCAGAGAACATTACCTGACATACAGTAAGCATGTAAGAAATATTTTTTAAAAGAAAGAGAGAAATTGGAATTTCCAAAATGCAGCATTAGAATTTTTGGTGATCGTTGTTTCCCAGCCAGTATTCTAGTCAGCATTGATCTTGAGAGTCATAGAGAAATAAAATCACAAAATCCCATAATCTGGGTAGTATTTTTCTGGTTTGATCAATTCCATTTCTTCAAAAGAGAATGTGAGCAGTAAAGAATCTATTTTTGTAAATCATACAATATGAAACTTACTGAAAATGCTACCTTTGCTTGGGGCAGCATGTCTAAAAAGTTTCAACAATGTCAATGTCTTAAAACAGTTACTGATTTTGGGCAGAGTTCTAGAAATCTCTTAGGAGGAAGAATCCTTGGAACTAGATTCCAAGTATAATAAGCATCTTATCTGAAAACAAATAAAGAAAGTATAAAACATTATATAAGAATGGACCAAAAATATTTGGATTCATCTGTACTTTGAAAGAATTTAAGCTAGTTATTGGGCTATAGTGCCTCAAACCATTTAATGCTTAAATACCTCTCCCTGTGCATAATAATGCTAAGCCTTGACCTGACTGCTTCAATAATAATTTATGGTTTTAATCCAACTTCTTCACAAACAGAATTTTCCAGTACTCATTAATTATAAAAGAAAAACAAAAAAGCTAACCACTGAGTATGGATTCTGCATTACACATTCTGATCGTGTTCCCTGCAATTACTTGTTATGCCGGTCATGTGTCTCTGGACTCTCTGGTGTGTATTAGAACATGCAGAATATTTGGAACTAAATTTCTAGTTTGTCAAATCTAATTTAGAGTTAGTTTGTGGAGTCTTATTTTGAGAGTATAGTTAAAGATAGTTTTGAAAAATAAAATAAGCTGCAGATGGAGACACGAGTGATAGCTGAGCAGTGCTACCGTCATCTATGGAGTATGCTGGTACTTAAGATGTTGTCTCATTAATAATTATTTTAATTTTTAATTTGCTCTGAGTTAAAATGATTTCTTTACAGTATGATCCCTGTTTAGATGACATATCATTTTTATAAGACATGGAAAATAGTTGAAATAATCTCTAAGTTAGTAAATTAAATTTCTTTATGGGTGGGTAACTCAATTTTTGAGCTAATGAAGTTGATTGTTTCTAATGTCACATGTGCTAGAGCACAACTTGGCACAATCATGGGATGACCATCTTGCCCTAACCAAACAGCAAATGAATATATTCAGTACTCACAGAAATTAAGTTAGAATGCATTAGATGGATGCGTGTGTCATACTACTTCTAAACTTGGTAAATTTAAAGCAATTATTAGTTGAAGTGGAATCAGCCAACAAGCAAGTTATACTCTGTCTACACTTTACTAAGGTAAAAGTGCATGGTTATAGTAGAAGCTCCTATGAGGGCTCTGAAAACTAATTCTCTCTCGGCATCTGAAAAAACTCAGTCGCCAGTCCCCAGGGAGAAATAAGTGAATGGCTCTCTTAAGCTTCTTACAGTTCTGGAGGCTAAAAGTCTAAGGAAAAGATGCCAGGATATCGGTTCTGATGAGAGCTCTCCAGTGAGTTGTAGACTGACAAATTCCTGTGATGTCCTCACAGTGAGAGAGGGTAGAAAGCTCTCTGTGTCTCTTTTATCAGGTCACTAATCTCAGTAATATGGCCCCACCCTCATGACCAAATCAACTCCTAAGGCCTCACAGATTAATTGGGGATTAAGATATCAACATGTGGATTTAGAGATTGGCCACAACCATTTAGTGAATTATGGTTAGGTTTCTAGCTACAGTTATATTGCTACGTATTGAGGGTAGAAGAGAGTCCTTGGCCAACTAAGAGTCTTTAGCACTTTGATAACTATTAATGATCTAGGGAGGAAAAGCATCACAGTTCTTTGCTACCCATGAAATATTTCTTCTGCTATGCTTCATTGACTGAATCTTATAATGATACTCCACTTCTATAGCAAACCTTAAATCTTATCTCTTCATGATTCTTGAGGGTCAGTAATTGAGATGTAATAAATTAATATGTGTTGAGTTCTTCATAGGGTTTCTTTATTTAAAAATGTTTTCATTTGACATGGCTGTTTCTGAAGGAGTTCTTAAAAATATTAAACAAAAATTCTAAGCAGATTATAAATGGTTACTTTACAAAATTTAATTTAATGTCATTTCAGTGAAAGGATCTTCTGACATTCCCCTCACATCTATCTTTTACATTGATGTTGGCCTTGCCACGTTAGCAAGGCAGTTTGCAACATGGATTATGCTTTCATTAATGAGGACACAGGAAGTAATATTGTTTTTAAGATAGAAAGCAGAACTAGAAATCATCAGGCTTTAGTTCTAGTTTCAAATATATCATGCATTGACTATGAAAGTAGGCTTAAGTTATTTAACCTTTTTGACACTGTTTCTCACCTTCAACTGCATATTAAATAGAGCTATGTCTTAAGATGTCTTTAAGAATACACCTCTATTAATGAATATGGGTTTTGGCTACTAAACTTCCATTTCATCAAAGTCAAAATATTCAAAGAGGTGGATTTATGTTATATAAATAAATGCAATTTAGAATATCAACAGGAAAAGTCACACTGAAATTATTTTTCCGTCCAAGCTTATGGGAAACCTTTATACTCTTCACTTAAACATCACTTAAACATCATCACTTGTAAAATAAAGATTGACCTTTAACCATTTCCTAAGCAGCTTGATAGGAGGACCAAAAATCCGAATATGAAAAGAGTGAAGGTTGTTAGTGGGTAGTAGTAAATCTGGAGTTATCAAAGTCCAGAAGGGTCAGACCACCAAGCTCTAAAGAAGAGTTAGGGGAAAGCATTGTCTTGTCCCCACTTTCTTTGAACTTACAGGAACCTGTCTACAATGATCTATATTTTAAAAAATTTGGACACACACACACACAGAGGACATTTTTTCTGCATAAACTGATTTCCAAATGCTTGATATTAAACTTGATTTTAAAATAGAAAAAGCTTAAATCATCATTGAATATATCACATTGGTTTTGTCTCCCAATAATATTTCTTGTCTCTTTATACTTGTTATTTCCATCTGCCTACAAATTTTATCCATACTTACAGCCCCAGCTTTTTAACCCAAATTCTTTAAACTACTGACCTTCCTAAAACCTTGGGTCCCATTTACCTCTTCAATATTTTTAAATTTGACATATCAAGCCAGTTACATCTGGCCTCTTTATCTTAGCTGCTATTTTTTTAATGCCACCATCCTTTCAGTTGCAATTTATTTATACTGATAATTTTATTATATATAAATTGTTAAGGTTATCCTCAATACTTGTTTACATTAAAATATGCTGTCAAATTAAACCATGTTGCATAGCTTGCCCATCCTCACTCAAGTGCTCTTTAGGCACTAAGACTAAGTCACAAATAACTAGAGGTGCATACATGAGCAGCAATTTTCCAAGTAAATGGATGAAGGAATCATATATAATTTTCAAAACAGGGTGCATGTGCAAGGAATTCAGACAACCAGTTAGAATTTCTTGTGCAAGATGAAGAAATAATACAAATTACTAGCAGTCTCCTCCTCCTACAATCAGCTTCAGTAACAATATAAAAGGAAAATTGAAGCACAATTAAAAATAGAAGGAGGAGAAGGAGGAGGAAGAGTAGGAGGGATAGGGAAAGAGGAAGCAGTGGCAGCTGATGGCTGTCTTGACAATTTTTTAGAGGAGAGGTGGGAAAATGGTGGCCATAGCTGACGGTTGGAGAAAACAGTAGATGGAGAGTTCAGAGGAAAGTTTTTAAGCTCAACACTTACCACTTCCTGGGGTAGCCTTGGAAGAGTCAGTGTACAGGTGTTTCCTCCATTCAGAAATAATTTGCAACAACCTGAGTGGTGCTTTGTAATGGGTGGAAATTAAAACTTAGACTCCTGCAGTGAGAAACCAATAACAGCCACTCATGGCATTGTCCGCTACACTCTCAACCAGTAACACAGCTATATTAAGAGAGCCTTCAGATTTTCAGAAGGTTCAGCTAAATTGTAAACTATTCACCGCCTGATAATATTCTGCTTCCTGGAAGTTTAAAACTGAACTCCAGACCATAACTTTTCTTCTACTTTCCCTGGATTGCTTTGCCCTAGAGTTCATCTGCTTTCCCATTTTAATTCACCTATAAGAACTCAGACTGTTATCTGCATTTCTGCTATTCTCCCCCACATAGCAGAACAATGTGGAATGGATGCAGTAAAGTTCATTCGTTAGCTAACAATCACAGGCTAGAAAGTGGCAAGGCTGTGTACTGAATTAGCAGATCTGATTCCAAGATGTCATTCTACACCTATGATATACGTTAAGTACACAGCATTCTTTATGTGGAGGAAATGGTCACATGCTAAGCGTTTCTCACACAAGTTAAAGCAGAGCCCGAGGGATGTGATGACCTGAGCTGTGTACTGATCATTCTGACATGTTTGAACATCACAGTGCTTTCTCCTGGCAGGTGTCAGAGGGCTTCTCCCTGCAGCTCAGGAGAGGGAGTAACTATTGCGGGATGACTGGCAGCCTCTAGGTCTTAACAGCACTTTTGGGGAGAGTCAGCCATACCTGACATTATCAATGTGGCTATACAATGAGGATGAAATTAGGTCTTCAGAAGGGTCCACACATATAGGCACTGAAAAAGCATAAGTCTACATTTATCAAAGTACCAGGTTGCCATCTCCCTTTTCAATAAATTTGAAAATTATTGGTAAGACACTGTAATTTAGGTTAGCACCACCAGAAGCAACAATGGACTGGATATGAAGAGAAGGTTATTTAGATCATATAATAAATACACAAAGAGAAAGGTATAAATGGAAACATAGACATTTGTAAGTCCACAGTGTAGGAACAGGGAACAGTCAAAGTGGCTGATTTGATAGAAGATAGAGAAACAACTGTTGGTCAGCTGGCACCTAAATGGACTAGTCTTTCACACTTTACGTTCCCTCTCTCTTATCACCAGCCAGTGACCTTGGGCTCAAACATTTGGAAATGAGTTTCTTTCAGGATTAGTGTTTCCGTTTGTGTTTTACTGTAGCATGTGTGACTTGGGTGGCTCTCTAATGAAGTGGCTCAGGCTAAGTGCTTCCTGGAGTCCTCTCATCCAAGGCTGGATAAATTATATGAGGGTCACAGTGGGTAGAAAACAGCAAGGTACTTTACTTCCTCCAAGATCAATACAATTTTCTTGATAACCCTGTTCAGTTTCTTACTGAGAGAGAAGAGCTAAGCTATATCTCTTGTCCAAAAGTAAATTTTCATCTATCCACACATAATTATATTGAGCAATAATTCATCTGACAAATTCATCTGACTCTTTCTATGTGAAAGTAAATGGCCTAGGCCAAAATAGCATATAAAAGAATAACGGATAATTTTTGAGGACTTACAGTGTATGTTTCTTATTTAAAAAAATAAAAAGATTATTGGATATCAGTATTTGTTCACTAAAATGTTATTTTCATATAGCCTCTATCTGGAAACTGTGATGTTAACATCCTGAATTATAAAATGTATTTAGTAAAACCTGCTTAAAACATAGAATTTTACTGTTTTATATTCACTAAAACTTTTATACAATAACTTTTGTGTGCTAAAATGTTCTGTTTCAAATACAATGAGTAATGCAATTAGTTTCATTTTTCTATTTTTTTCAGAGTTTCTTATCCTGGCAAGTCATGGAAATATCATATAAAGTATAGCTGGTATTTAAACTTACCTTAATTTCAGAAGAGTAGTTTTAATTAAAAAAATGAAGAATTGCTAGATAAAATCTCATTTATGTTTCAAACACAGAGAAATGGGTTGGTAATTCTTACTATGATGAGAATTTAAGTGGGAAATTATATGAGTCAGTCCTGAACCTTAAGGCAATGATAGAAAAGATAAAGAAATTTAAAGGAAAAAAAAAAGGAGAAGGTTAGTACACACTGAATCTAAGTATGGTGACTTGAGGGAGGAAGAAGGAACATTTTAGGATGGTGGGGAGCCACAGAATTCTCTGTAGCACTACTGACCCCTGTAGAAAAAAGGAGAGAGAGATTTAGGGTTCCACAGAATAATTTCAGCTTTAGCTACTTTGAGAATGAGATGCTACATTCATTACCTGTTACTACATAAGAAATTACCCCAAATCTTGGCACCTTACAACAACAAATATGTTTTCATTCACATAATGTATGTGACCAGGAATCCCGGAATGGCAAAGGAAAGTTGGCTCTGAGTCCCTCACAAAGTTTCAGTGAAGTTGTGGGCCAGGATTATATTCATATCAAATATGATCAGCTCCAAACTCACTCCTCGTGGGTTTTTTCAGGGTGTTTTATTTACTCACCATATTCTATTAATAAGGCTACTCCTAATACAGCTTCTTCTAGTTCAAGTGAACATAGAAGGAAAAAGGAGCAAGAATTCAACAAAGGATCACCCTTTGTAATATCCATGTCATGACTTCTGCCATATGCTATTGATAACATACACCAATATTGATGCCATGTTGAAAGGTACTGCTCAAGGTTATGTGCTTCAGGAGGTGGGGAATCATCTCTGAAGTTGACTACTAAAATTCTATTAATAATATCCAGATACTGATAAAGAACAACATTGGTACTGAGATGGAAAGTCAAGGTTGGAGATGGAGATTCGGACATCTTCATGGTATAGGTGGCAGTTGAAGACTTGAGAATAAATGAGAGTCCTCATCATACCACTCACCCTATATCAGTGCATGGAAGCTCAACTCTCCACCCCCCAAGTGGCTAAGAAAGTTGGGATAAGTGGCAGCATGTTATGTTGTGTAATCTGAGACAGGAAAGGCACATTGAAATATTCTATTTGACCTTATCACATATACCTCAAGGTATATGACCTTATCACACACACACACACACACAAAAACATATATATATATATGGAATTGCAATTTTGGGAATCACATATGTATTCACTGATTTACTTATTTAGCAAATATTTATTTATTGATATCCTAAAATATGTGATACAAAAGTGTTAATTAATACAAAAGACTTGCCCTTTGTCATGAAAAAGGAGAAACATAAATATCCTGTCTGGTATTCTAAATATCTTTGATAATATCATAATTTCAAAAGAATTTGGGTGAAAGCAGATACAGTATAGACCTGAATGATATTAAAAAGAATTGTTCTGGGGCCAGTGAGATGGCTCAGTGGCATAAGCGCCTGCCTGGCAAGCACGAGGTCTTGAGTTCGACTCCCGGTACCCACATACGAAAAAAGGGCCGGTGATATCACTCAGCAGCACGGGCGCCTGCTGGCACGCAAGGTCCTGAGTTCGACCCCTGGTACCCACCAAAAAAAAAAAAAATAGAATTTTCTAGAACACAAAGAGGAGAATGGAGAGCTTTATAAAGGAAGAAATAGATGACACTAGGACAAAACAAATAATAATGAGTAAAAGATAATAAAAGAAATAACAATAAAATTAATTAAAATCAACCTAAAATCTTATATGCTTGTTTATAATCAAGATTATAACAGACAGCTATTTTTAATATTCTCAATATTCAGACATCAAATATTTGAAACCATACGTTTGCTCACCATTCGTTTATTTTCCAAGGCACATGTCAGCTTTGATCATGCCAGGCTTAGCCAGAATTTTGAAGGAAAATTTGGAAGTGAAATTTCCATGTCCATTTTTTTTTGTGTGTAATAGGAATGTGTGTAATGTTTAAAATTTCATTTCCATAGAACAACATTTTATTACCTTTAACATCTTCAGATAGAACTTTTATGCAATATCATTATTATAGATTATTCTCCCAATAAATAATTATATTAATTTAATCAGATTTATTTAGAGATAATTAATTATTTATCTCATTCCACAGAAAACTTTTTGGTATTTACCTAAGAAATATGCGGTTTTTACTAAGAATCACCACAACACATGCTGATAAAAGTCTTCATCTGCTACACTGGAGTTGTTACAAAAGATTCTAGCTTTCTTCTCTGGCTCCTCCCACCCCTAGATTATTTTTAGATTATTCTTAGAATCCCAGCCAGAGGTAGTTTAGTGAAATGTAAGTCATGTCATAGCACTTTTCCCTGAATATATCCCCTTTCATAAGGATAGAGGCAATTTGAATTTTGTCTTTTAAGTTAGACTTTATTATAATCTTAGGAACAGCATGTTTTGGCTTCAGAGGGGGCAGAAATCATCTCCCTAGTGTACATAAACAGAATGTTGATTTGTCCTTTATAGAAGTAAACTATATTTTCCTTCCAGCAGATATAAAGACTGAGGGTTTTGATGTATGCAAATTTGCTACATCAAATAAATAAAACATAAGATATTGACCTCAATTCATCACTAGTATGTTTTTAATGTAAAAGTATAGAACCATGTTAATTTCCTTCTTAGTTCCTTTTATAAGCTATATTTCTTTCCTGTCATTAGCGATATTTATTCACAGTAATGGCAGATTGATTTTATTCAAGCAACATCAATACATAAAATAAGAACCTATTTTTAAAACCTCTTTCTATTTTTTTCAGAATTAAATGCTGTAAATGCACCACAGGCAATTGAAATTATTATGGGTGGTACACAAAATAAAAACATTTAGCTTACATCTTTCCCAATTAAAAAGAAAATGATAATTCTGTTACATTTCTCACTAGGAATTATGGTAATGTTTTCAAGTGTCCTGACGTCAATATCAGCAACGTACATTCTCAGGCATTTTTACATAAATTTTGTGACGCTATCTTGATACTCATATTTGCTAAAAAGTAGGTCCTTGCAAATGATGACTGAAATTTTACCATAATGAATACACTAACACTGTTAGGTGCATTTATCAGACATTTTCCAGCATGGCAACTGAATCTGCTGATTTACTTCAGAGTAACTAATCCTAACTCATGAGGGGTTGGTAGGATCCAGAGAGCAACCTAAAGGCACAAGACCATTGCCTGGTCTCTTGGCCTCAGGTCATATGCCCTAATGGATGTCATTCATTCTCTTTCTCCCTCACCCCAGTTTTCCTTTCTAATATACAAATTAAACAACTTCTCCACTGTGAAATTTATGTCAGTACATTTGTTCAGAAATGCTTTAAAATATCCACGAAGGATGTCATATTTTTGTCAACCAAAAATGGGAGTCCGTGTGTTATCTACCACTCTCTCCCTGTGTTCCAAGAACACTTGTCTCATTCAGGAACGTGGCGCTTCTTTTCAAGTCTTTGTTGATCAGCTTTATTCGTCTGAAATTCCTTTGTATGCCTCAAAAATCTTCAATCTTTTCTGTGTACTTTTTAAAAAGAATGCGTATGAGTGGAAAATTAAGTCTGAGCTATTTTAAATCATTTCGAGGGGAGCAAGGTATAGGAATAAATAAATAAAAGACACAACAGTTTAAATGAGAAAAAATAAATCTTCTATCTCTATCAAGTAGATATATAAATAAATGGTCAATGGCTCTTATTTTCATTCCCCTCTCAGTGTAGGTTTATTTTTGTACAGTAATCATGATATAGTGTCTATTTCATTTTTGTTTCCTTGTAACATCAGGTTGGTTATTTTTCTGTGCTATCACAAGGACTTTGTAAATATTGTTTTATGGTTTTATTTCATCCATTTAATGGCTGAAGCAAGCTTACAGAGATCTCTGGGCAGTAAATGTGTTCCCATTTCCCCATTAGTTGTTACGGTCTCATAGACAGGCTTGCCTGTGCTTCTTAAATATTCTTTATAGAGAATGGGAAATATCCAATATCCTCTGTGCCCTACAGTTCTTAGCTATATTCTTTACCATGGGGCTGTTATAAATAAATTACAAATATAGTAAAAGAGTTACCAGATATTGTCTTTTTCCTTTTTCCTTTATAACCTCTTACATTATCTTAGAATATTTACTTTAGTAACTGCTTTCCATTACTGTAATAAATACCAAAGATGAACAATTTTCTAAAAAAAATAATTTTGTCTCCCAGTTGTAGAAGTTTCAGTCCAGGATTGAATGGTCCCATAGCTTTGGACCTGTGGTGAAGCAGCACGACATGGCAGAAACACAAGATAGAGCAAAGCCAGTCACCTCACGGTGGAGAGGTGAAACAGAGGAAAAGAACAGAACCCTCCAATCACTTTGATACCATGAGCCTTATGTACTGGAAGACTTCTCAGTAGGCCCGACCTCTAAAACTGTACCACTTCCCAATAATATCATGTTGAGGACTGAGCTTTTAACACATGGATCTTTGGAGGAGTTTTAGGAAGCCAACTATGGCATCAACCTAGGTAAAATTCCACTAATATATGCTTTATGCTTCAAAATCTAATCTAAGATCTCACATGGGTTGTTTTCGTATCTCTGTAATCTCTCGTTTGTAGCAATTGCCCAGTGTTTCTTTTGTCTTTCATTATATTTTTTCATGATTTCTTTTATAAAGTTCATGTCACTTTCAAATGGTCAGTGAAAGAATGCAACGCTCTTCAACTTGAGATTGTCTACAAATTTTCAGAGCTATTGTTGAGTTTGCATTAATGAGAAGAGCAGAACAGAGTTGGTGTAGCCTTCACAGAATATCATTTCAGTTCATATGTGATTTTGACATGTCTCCCTGGAAACAGTAACCTAGAACACTTGAGAAAGGTAAAGTCTGGTGGGTTTCTCCATTGCAGACTTACATTTTTTCCCTTCGTAATCACTAAATATTTGAGAAACACATTTGGTGGCTATGCAAATATTCTGTGACTATTAAAACTTTCACTTCTTTATTTTAGCATTCATCAGAGGATACTGCCCAGAAATTTATTAGTTTGAAATATATGGTAGTTTATTTTCTCCTTATCTATGTATTTATTAATTTGAATTTTTAAAAGAAAATTTGTCACATCTCTGTTTCTTAAATTTTTGTATAAATATGAATTTGAGGATGCTTATTTTCATGTTTTGAATATTTCCTTAACATCTGGTATTACAATATGCCCCAGGATTGTCTTTATTTTCCAATTCACTAATCTCTGGTACCTTGTACTGAATAATGATATTAAGGTCTGAGTGCAGGGGGTACTCATAGGTACAGGATACTCCTGCTTCTAATTCTTCTCACTGGATATAACTCATATATTTGTGTGTGTATTTGTTATATATTATGCATCATGTATATATGTTAATGTATAAACCATTAATATACAGATACATATTATACTAATATACACATGTACCCATTTCTATTTCAGCATCTATCCTTTTGTGTATGTGTGTGTGTTTAGGAGTTTCTCTCATCCCTAGCAGATTGTGTTATGTGACCCCTAGTAAATTCCTGAAACCCTAAACATATACTTTTCCTATGCATTCATGCTTAGAATAAATGGATAATATGGAACCATGTTTTTCATGAATACCTATGATAAAACTTAATTTACAAATCATAGGAATGAAGTAACATCAATAATGAAAAAAATAGAACAATTACAACATTATATACAAATGTGCCTTGCTACTTGTCATAAATTGGTTCTGAGAGGTACAATGAGTACCAAAAATAACAAGTGTCAAACAAGTACCAAACAAATGATGATGATTGGGACAAAATTTTCATAGCGAAATGGGATGAGTATCAAATTTGACAAATTCCAAAGTGATCCAGGACTAAGGTTTAACTGTATAACAATATGACAACAACATACAATTGTCTTTTAACCTTATTGAGAACTTTTACCTTTTCACTTACAGGAGGCATTTCATAGCATCTCTTTGACATCTCTGAATTGCCAGCATCACAATTCATGTTTTGGGGATATCATTCAGTAAAATAAGGTTTACTTGAACACAAGCACTGTGATACTGCAACAGCTAGTTTGATAACCCAGATGGCGAAGTGACTGATGGGTGGAGAGTGCACAGTGTGGGCACAATGCTGGACTAAAAGGTGATTCATGTCCCAGGCAGAGTGGGAGAGATTTAATCATCATAGTCAGAAGGATACCTCACTTCAAGCTCATGAAATGTCTGGAGTTTTCTATTTAATATGTTCCGACTTTAGCTGAGCACAAGTAAACCACAGTAAGATAGAACCACAGCCTGGAGGCAGGGGACTACTGTGTGAGTATTTTTACTGAGTCTAAACTGGCAGCTTCAACTTCATGCTAGCACCTTAGGATTTGTTTTAGCTTCCATCTTGCCCTTCATTTTAAATTCTCCAATACTGAGAAATCTGGCTTTCACTACTTACAATATGTATCTTTCTTTTTGCAACTTTAATATACAAATAATGTGGTTTCAGAAGCCCTGTAGAAACTAAATGTACCAACTAAGGCGCAATGTTTGTATCTAGTTTGTTGTATCTTTAACATTATGATAACCTTCCGAACTCAGATTTGCATATTAAATGTCACATCTTCCGTAAGACTTTCTACCAACTCCATCACTGTTTAAAAAAATACCCCGATGACCTCCTCTGCCTGCATCTCCGCCAGATTAGAACACAGCTCATTAGGGTGCTGCCAGTTCTGGAGATATAAAGAGAAGCAAGACACAGCCTTTGTTTCTGAGGGGCTTCAAAACTGGTGAGTTGTCTGTATTTGCTCACAATACTGGATCATGTAATCATATCATGTTACTTTGGAATTAGAATGAGCTCGGCAATTTTTATATCAGAAGGTAAATGAACAGATATGCTATACAGACATGAAAGAGGTTTGGTAAGTTACATGGAAGCTGAAGACATAGAACTGTTTAATGATTTGCCGTGGCTTTGGAATTGGTCGTATCTAGGACTTTATTCCAATTCTGTCATTTGCTTCTGGCTGGATGAACTTAGACTATATAAGAGTATGAGAAGAATTACAAACTGAGGGGATGAATGTCTGAAAAGCCTACCTTGGTGCAATCAAATTGCTCAGTGGATTTTACAAAACTGGAAATGTTTAGCGCTAGTAAAATCCATGGCAATCTATGTCTATATGACATACTAAGATATTCCCATCACTCAGATACTGAAACACAATGTTAAAAACATTAAAGGTCCATACACATGAATATTTAGATTTAGGTTTATTGGCATTATTAAATTTGGATATTGATTTTGAACTTTTTTTATGAGGATAAATTAATTTTTTAAAAAATTCTCTTTTCTACCCCATTCAACCTTTAATAACAAAGTAGCTTTAGATACTGACTGACTGTGGCACATGAACAATTTTTACCTTTATTTTGAAACCTTAAATACATTTTCTTTAAGAACCAGAAGTAAGAAAATAATAGCCATTAGTAATACTTAAAAACATGCATTTATTAGAATAGACATCCTTTCAGTGTATTGAGGCAAGAAAAAAAAAAAAAAATCAATAGAAAACCACATACCTGAATCCCAGAAGATCACCTTTTTTTTTTTTGTACCAGGACCGAAGATCACTCTTTCCCTGCTGAATTTTATATAGATTTTAAAATTCCTCTTTGCTTCTTTAGACCTCATTTTCCCCTTCTCCACTCTCCTCCTTCTCCTCCTCTACTTTTTCCCATTCCTCCTTGTATCTATCCCCCACCACCTCCTCTTTTTCCTCCTCCAAAGACATATTTTCTATGTCCAGGCGCTCCTCAAGTAAATTAGCTTCCACCCCAAAGAATTTATCAAATTTTTCCATTTTTTTAGAAATTGAAAGCTTCCTCAAAATGGAGTTTTTATGGACCAGTGTTATTTATTTCTTGTACAACAAATATTTATTGAGCACCAGTCTTTGTCAGTGCTAAATTATAAAATGTTGACACTAGAGGGAATATAACAGATAAAATCATTACTCAATATTGTTGGAAAGAGAGATATTAATCAAATTATCAGTTATGCATACAAATCATTATTACAACTGAGATTAATACCATAAGGAACCGTGAAAGCTTAGGGGGACATACAGGGGGACACATATAGTCCAGTAATCTAGAAAAGGTTCTGCTAGCTGAAATCTGAGCTGAAAATTTAAGTAATAGAAGAAGTTTACTAAACGAGGAAAATGAAAGTATGCTTGAAGTAGCAAGAACAACGCATGCAAAAGTTTTGATTTAAGGAGGAACATAATGGATGGGTTCCATTTAAAATACTAGCAGTGACCAGGGTTCTGTGAAAAAGGAGAGTTAGACAAGGGTGAGATCATGTAAAATTCTGAGATCAAACTTCATTTTAACTCTGTCGTCAGAGCAATAGAATATCATGCAAGTGTCCAAACATGAACTTTCAAATTAACATATTACTTCAGCTACAATGTGGCATAAACAAAAGTTGAAAAGGAATCTTATATCAGCTCACAGAGGCCAGGGGAAAAACTTACGCAATTTCCGAATGAAAAATGATGGCAGCTGGTAATGACAGATATCAAGAGAAGTAGATTACAATAATTCAGAAGGGAAATATACATAATTAAATGATCATTTTATCTCTAAAATGGACTTTCTTCTAATTGTGGAACCTAAAGAACATGAGAGAGTTGTTTATTAACAGCTGCTTTAAGAGGAGCAGTGGCTTTTAGTCAAAAGACGGACAACCTCAAGGGTCACGTTCCCTGCCCTGGTTTCCCATGAATGGTGCTGAGTTTTCCTAACATAATATAATCCAGTATTAACCTGCAAAACTACAAAAATAATGTGGTAATTTCCCAAACTACTTGTTCAGATTAAGACATAATTTTTTCAAAAAATGAAACCATGCCAGAGCATTCCACTCCAAGAATGAATGATTTCTTTATTCCATAATTGTGATACTTTTAGATTTGTTTACATTGTTCTTCTAAAACTAACCTGCCTATGAACATTCATTTCTGTGAGGGTTTTTTTTGTTTGTTTGTTTAAGTTTTATACTTTGGAACACAATTGCTGGCCACAGAATATTACATGTACATCTTCAGTGTCTCTACACATATCCAATTTGTTCTCTGAAAAAGCTTTACCAGTTTATACTTCAGCAATACATGAAGGAGCATGTTACTTTACATCTTCCCCTACACATGGAATTGATACTAAAAAAAACTGAATTGAACCAAGAATGGAATTATATTCCATGTAATATTAATTTCATTTAATTTTTATGAATTATTTTAGTATTTTCCATTTTTAACATTACTATTGAATCTTCACAACTATTTGTTGGCCAGTCATATTTCTTCTCCCATGAATAACTGTTTATAACTTTTGTGTGTTTTATATTGGGGTGTGTTTTCGTGTGTGTGTTTGTATACACATGTATTTGTGTCTTACTGATTTGTAGACTGTAACTTTCTATCTTTCTCATATCTGTGGTAAATATTTTCCATCTTTTCTGAAACAGTTGTTTTCCTCCCTTTGTCTTTTTTAATTAAATAAAATCAGTTTTACTTTATATTAAGTGATTTCTGTTTCTTTTAAAAGTATTTCTTATCTCTGAATATATAAGAGCAAACACATACAAATATCATTTACTTTTAATTTTGTTTTTGCATTCATTATTTATTTGTAATTTTATACTGTACGTGAAAATAATTAAATTTTATTTTTTCACATGAAAATCAGTTGAGTTTAGTGGTCTTCTTTTTCCAATCTTTTACTAAATTTTTCTGCACTTTGCAATGATATGTTTTTATTCTGTTAAACTACTTTAGCTTAAATAAAATGAACTATATTAATATCTTCCTTAGATAAGTACCTAGATAGGTATAAAATCATATATATCATTTGATTTAATGTGGTATTTAATTTGAAGATTTTTCTTTTATATTCATAAACAAGCCTAACTAATATTTTTTGATTCTGTAATGTCGAATTTTATGTTTCAACTTGACTGTACCTTAGGTCAACTATATATTTGGCAAACATTTTGGCTACTTGTTTGAGTGTGTTTTGGGATGATACTAAGTTTTAAATTGGTAGATTAAGTAAGGTTGGTGTTCTTCTTACATGGGGCTCAATGAGTTGCAAGTAATAGGACTTAAGGCTGATATGTGCCCGATTGATAGACAATTCCTCCCGTCCAAATGCTTCTGTTTCTTGAGATCGCCAGCCTTCAGGAAAAGAAGTAAACCACGAGGTCTCGTGGTTCTCTGGCTTTTTAACTCAGTCTGGAACTTACACCTCTGGCTCCACTGGGTCTCCTGTTTGGAGACTAACTCTACAGGTATGGACTGGTCTGTCCCAGCAATCACGTGATCCCATTCCTTGTAATACATTTATTCAGTTTAACTGCCCTTATTTCTGTAAAGAACCATGACTAATGCATGTATTGTATTATGGTGGCTTTGTAAATCTAGTTGGACAGAGTTATTTGCGCTCCCATTTCACTCAGTAGACTAGTTTCCTTAATGCAGAAAATTTTCTAGAACTTTTGTCACACTGCAAATAGAGCCATCTGGATCTTGAATATTCTTTTAAAATTCCTTCACTTTTTTTTCACATGGCAATATGGTAGAAATGGACATTCCATAAAACTCTCTCTCCTAATTACTGAGCATTACTCAGTTTTGTTTTCCTTTTATTCTTCTTCTTATTATTATTTTTATTTTTGGTACCAGGAATCAAACTCAGGACCTTGCACTTGCCAGGCAGGTTCTGTGCCACTAAGCTAAATCCCCAGCCTGTTGTTTTCCTTTTAAATGTTCATTTCATCCATCAGTTCAAGGGATTAAAAAAAAACAAAAAACAAAAAAAAAACTTCTTGTCTTTCCTTTTTCTAACTACATATTACCTTTCTAATAATGATCAGTAGAGGCTTTTTTTCATATTTCCTAAATGATCTGCCCAAGGCATTGCCATTGGTCTTTTCAAATAACATACTCCTACCTACATTTTTCTCCATTCTAAGAATGCTTTAATATTTAACATTATCTGTATGTTTCTCTATTTTTGTGATTTTAATTATTTTTATAACGTTTTAAATTATAAGTATTTATGACAAAATTTCAGTGATGTTCTTTCTACTTGTGGCATCCCACATTAAATGTTATATGTTTTCAGTCTTTTAGCTTTTATTAAATGTTTTAAATTGCCTATTATTATTTACTTAACATATTATAATTTATTATTTAACCCAGACCTATAGAGAAAATTTTTATAATTCTCAACCACAAGTTATTTATTTCTTTATATCTGCACATTTAATTGAAATATAACATATGATATTATTACACTTGTTCCTTAAAATATAAAGAGGTTTTATGGTGTGCTTCATGTTCCATTTTCTTAAAAAAAAATTTTTATTTTTAAGAAAAAAAATGTTAACTCTCTAGTTTGATAGTATTGTGCTCCAGAATATCTATTGTTCAAAACAGCTATACATGGTTATTATTTTTTCTTTTATTTAATCATTCTCATTTCCATTCTGAGAATATTCTTCTCCATCAGGATGATGAATTTGATAACTTTTCTTTGAAATTTCGCTTGCTATTGTATATGGTTTTGCTTTATGTATTTTGAAGCTGTATCAATTATTAGGCATATAGAAGTTTAGAAAACTTAAGTATTATTAGTGAACTGATTACCATTATATATTGACTTTTTTTCCTTAATATTTTATGTTTATTGACCCAAAGTCCATTAGTTTGTTATTAGAATATGGGTGACTTTTTGGATGGCTAACATATCCTTTTTTATGGTTACATTTTGAAACACACTATCCTTTAGTTTAACTAAGGAAAACTAACTTAGTTTAACTGTTTTTTAAAAGATTAAAATTATAACTATAATCTAAGGATCTCAGATACTGATTTTAAAAAGTATATATCATAACAAAAATGTTTATTAATATTTTTATAGACACAAAAGTGGAATTTTATAGATTTCTAAAAACATTCAACTGAGGCTTCTTACTTCAAAATAGTATAGATTCAAATACAAAGTTGATGAGATTTTATTTCATTCTTTTCCTCTCGGCATTAAATAGTTTTCTTTTTGCCTTTCCTCCTCCATTATGTTGCACGCTTTGCAAACTCATGCTTGATATACTTGGATATGATTTGCCCCTCAGAGTTCCATGCGCTGTTGGTGTGGTCTCCAGCATGATGGTGTCCAGGTGGTGCAACATTTAAGAGGCGAAGCTAGTGTTACGGGCACACTTCCCTCAGAGAGGGCTAAGGCAGGTCTTGTGAGACTCCTGAGAAAATGGGTGGTTTTAAGAAAGCATAACACGTCCCTTCAATTCCTCTTCTGCATGCATCTTCCACATGTTCTCCCACCACAGCCAAACTGATGTGGTGCTGTGACCTTGAACCTACAGAACTCTGATGCAGATAACATCTTTTCTTCACAGATTACAGAGGCATGGATATTTTACTATTTGCAACATGTAACAAACTAATAAAATCCTTAATATAACAGTCTTATTTCTACTTCCCAAGGGGTAATATGATAGAATGCTAACAATATACCAAGGCTTAAAGTTTTAGTGCCCATTCCACTTCAGATTTTATTCTGCTTTTCATTTCAGTGTCCTCTTCTTACCTGTCCATTAGGCAGCTCCTTACAACTGCTTTGGTGTGTCTCTTTCAGCATATTTTCTTGTTTAATGTGAGGGTATTTCCAGAATATCTTTTGCACCATAGGGTCAACTGAACTGTTTTATGATCATCACCATTTCTTTGATTTCATAGTTACAGTTTCCTATATATTAACATATACTTATCTTTTTATTTTTAAAATAATTTCTTTTTTAAGTACCTTCTAAATATTCTGGGCTGGTGAGATGGCTCAGCGGCATAAGTGCCTTCCTGGCAAGCGCGAGGTCCTGAGGTCGACTCCAGGAACCCACATAAAAAGGAAAAAAGGGCCGGTGATAACGCTTAGCAGCACAGGCACCTGCTGGCAAGCGCAAGGTCCTGAGTTCAACCCCCGGTACCTACATAAAAATAAATAAATAAATAAATAAATAAATAAATATTCTATCTTTTAATATATGGACACATACATAAATATATATTTTAAAATTATATATCTCCTACTAAATGTAATCAATCTTTCCAAATATTGAGTGTTTAAAAAGAAACATATCTACCTTTGATGACTTTTATTTTAGCAACCTAGGCAGTCCATGCAAGTGAACATATAAATTACAATATAAACATTATTTATATTATTATTTCCTAAGGGGCAAATGGATGGTCCACATAGCTTTAGTATTAAGAGACTTCATTATAACCTTGTTTTCCAAACAGACAGATACTTAACTTTTTATCCTTCTGGGAGTGTTCTTTGTAGTTTTTCCCTCTATTCAGCACAACTTGTGGAAGTTGGAGTAATGAATAATTTGATAATAACAACAAAGAGCTCACCAATGCCATCTTGCGATCAGCTAATTCATCTCTTAGTAGCATTTAAATGTGCAATTTTTCAGATGTGTGGGTTTCTTAAATTCCAAACAAGCTCAGGTCAAGTCACTTTAGTAGGTAGAAAACTAAATGGAAACTCCATCATATAGAAAACACAGAAACAACACAGAAATCTGAAGCAACTGTTACATTTTTAATTAATAGCCTCTGACTTTTTCAGTAGAATTGGCTTGATTTTCCCTAATGTTTATATATTAGTAATCATAAAGTAAAAACAGTGGAAAATAGTGAATGGGCAACAAGAACAAATTCTAATGCATTCTAATTCTTAACCCACAGAACAGTTTTTGAAATAACAGATATACAGTTTAATATTTTTCTTCCCATAGACTCTAAAAGTAATTTACTATAATATTAAGTTTTAGTACCTATAAATTTATTTAAATTTCTGTACATATAGAGATGTGTAGGCATACCTTCCAAAAATCCTTGTTTTTTTGTTTCAAAATGTGTTTTTCTTCCAAGTTATCAATTGTCTCTCAATTCCTCTTCCTTATTTTTAATTTTTCTAGTATCTTTGTAAATATAGGTCTTTAGCTTAGAAACAGGAATTTTATTTGTTTTTCATCATGTAATTTATTAATCATCAGCCATAGGCTTTGCAGAGTTAATTCTGTGCAAGGAATCGCTTTACTTTCATTTCACAACTCGCCTTTACTGTCATTCAGGACTGAACTAGGGGCACCTGTGCTACTCACTGTGTAAGTCCGGCAAATTATCTCCTTTTTATTCAAGTATCTAGTCATATTTCCCAAATACACAGCCTTGAATAATAAAATATAGTTCGAGTCCAACCATGTATGGCCTCTGTTTACTTTTCCATTTGAACTATTATCTTTTTCTATTCAATGTTAGATTTGTTGAAAGGAAAACAATTACTTAAAACTCATAGTTTTAAAGATAAAATACATTAATTTGGATGACTTTCAGAGAAGTGGTTTTATTTTTAACCTCCTCTTCTTTTTTTTTTTTTTTTTTTTGGTGGGTACCGGGGGGTCGACCTCAGGACCTCGCGCGCCAACAGGCACCCGTGCCGCTGAGCGATATCACCGGCCCCTTTTCCGTATGTGGGATCCGGGAGTCGAACTCGGGCCCTCGCGCTTGCAAGGCTGGCGCTTATGCCGCTGAGCCATCTCACCGGCCCTAACCTCCTCTTCTTTGTATTATTAGGCTCTGCATTTTTTTACTATTGTATAATCCATGGAAGGAAATCATGGTGGTCATACAATGAAAGATACCCAGATATATATCCTTTTATGATCTTATTCCATCTTATTGGAAGGATACAAAACATTTGCCAAACAGGACATTTTGACTGCAATACACTGATCCCTACACATGATTCAATTTCTTCCCTAAATTCCCCATATTATAGGGATGCCTTAAGGAGAGGGGTATGTCTGTGATTTAATTGCTGCTGGTACCAGCAGTGGACAAAGAACTGAAACAGTTACTTTAAATATTATCACTAACCAGGAGCAAAATAAAAGCAAAACCAAGGAAGTAGTTTTGAGTTTGTCCCACTAAATAGTAACAGTGGTTCCAGTTCTATGATTACAAATACAGAGTTCTATGTAATAAAAGACAGATGGTATAATTTTATACTGAAAAAGTCCTAGATCTAAAAAAAGTATAAAAACAATTTTTTTTTTTTAATGTGTGTACCAGGAGTCGACCTCAGGACCTCGCGCTTGCTAGGCAGGCACTTGTGCCTCTGAGCTATCTCACTGGCCCCCATTTTGTGGTTTTAAAAGAAATACATACACTATTTCTCATTATACTGCCCATTGTTTAATCAGTTAAATGTAAATGTTTTGTATCCTAAATTTTATGTTTATACTCTCAACAAAATGGATTGGAACGTATATATCCACATTAAAAAAATTTAAAACCTTATAATCTTTTCCTTATTTTTTTTAATTCTTTATAAATGGCCATAAGTCAAGTTCCACTTCTGTGGCACAAAATGCACTGTATTAGATTAGATCCACTGAGATGTTTTCATTTAAATATTTTTTTATAATGTAGATGTGGTGTTGGTGTGTGTATAAGGAGTGTGTGTGTAGGTGTGTATTTCAAACATTTGAAACAGGTTTTGACCATTACATTGTGAGAACGTAAGGTTTGTATTATATATATATATATATATATAGAGAGAGAGAGAGAGAGAGAGAGAGAGAGAGAGGGAGAGGGAGAGAGAGAGAATTGTATATATATATATATATATATAGCATTTATATTTATGAATTAAATACCAATACTTGATCAAGAAATATAGGCATGTGAATACTGAAAACAAGAATTCTAGGGGGATATGATTAACCGGATAAAATCAAGAAAAAGAGAAAAGAAGATGCAGCATAAACTTGACCATAAAAATCCCAAGATACCAGAATGGTTTTAAAATTAGGTCAAATAAATCATGAATTTTATACAGTGAGAAGCAAAATTAGAATGCTTGTTACCCCCAGGAGGTTGAAGAAATACATCTTCAAAAAGAATTTAGTAAAAAATTATGGATAAAAAGTTACCATGAGTTTTAAATTGAAAGCACGTTTTGTTTCCCTTACCAGCGAACTTCATAAATTATCTGTTACTTTGCGGTCTTAGGTATTTATTCCAAAGATTATAAGTCTAATAGAATTTACTGAATGAATCAGGCTTTTTGCAGGCTTAGTATTATCATGTGAGCATATCATATGTTTGATAATTATAAAATTAATCATTAATTTTTGGTATTGACTCATAAGTGAAATAAATCAGATTCACATGTGTAAACATCATATTGTCTCCCTGGTGTGAGAAACTGAAAGAGTAAATAAGGTCCAAAATATACAAGAAATATTATGAAATGGGAAGAACCTGTGCAAAAGGAAAGAAGAACTAGGGTGGGGAAAGGAGGAAAGGAAGGAAGGGAAAGGAAAAAAAGTACAAGTTAGTTATACTACTAGTTTCTCTTAGTTCACTGAAAAGAAAGGTTTATGGTAAAATCATTTGGAGAAATTTTATGCCCATATCGGGCATAAAACTACTTTGAAGTTAACAATACACAGTGTATTAATTATTGTTATCCTATTATTTTGTTATGAAATTTTGTTTTACATTTTGCATAAAATAAAAGAAAGGATTGGCTGATTCCTTGGATTATGAGAGAGGAAGAGAGAAAGAGAGAGCCAAAAAATGTATACACATATCAGGAAAAGAAAAAGAAAATTAGCCTGATGTTTTTTCAACCTCATGCTCCTATGGGGGGCCCAAGAGCATGCAGTGCATTGCAGAAAACCCACTACACTGCATACCCTTAGAGAAGGAATTGAAAATGCATTTGCAGCAATCTCAATGACCAAGGTTGCCCAAGCAGCTGTTTGCAATACTAATAAATGTCTGAAAGTTAATGGTCACTACTTTGAGGAACTCTTGTAATTGTGAAGGCCAAAGTTAACTTGTATTAACCACATGATATCTCAGTAAATTTAATATTAAAATATTTGCACAGGTTTTTCTTTGCCTGAAGTGTGTATACATTTTTTTGGTAGACTCCATATAGTAGGGATGGAATTGGGTTGGGATAGGAGCAGATCTCAGATCATGGAAGACATACAGTATAATAGAAAGTAGGTACTGGTGTGTCAGAATATCTGTTTTGAACCCTGAACATACAATGCATTTGTTTTTATTAATATTCATAGTGAAATGAGATTTTAATTTCTCGGAATTCAGATTCCTTATTTACACAATTCAATAAGATTACCCTTCATACCCTTAGCAATATACTCCACAAAAATTATGCATTCAGGGGGCTGGTGAGATGGCTCAGCGGCGTATGCGCCTGCCTGGCAAGCGCGAGGGCCCGAGTTCGACTCCTGGAACCCACATATGAAAAAAGGGGCCAGTGATATCACTCAGCGGCACGGGCGCCTGCTGGCGCGCAAGGTCCTGAAGTCGACCCCCAGTACTCACACACACACAAAAAAAAAAATGTGTTCAATAATATTAGCAAACACTAGAAGTTGGCTTTTTTCAGAGAAGCTATTTTTATTCCTCCGGTTTATCCTGTTTGTTAAACATCAAGTCAAAGAGGAGAAAATTTTGGTGTTGTCTCTAATTAGTTAGATTCTAGTGA
Source organism: Erethizon dorsatum (assembly GCA_028451465.1). NCBI lineage: Eukaryota > Metazoa > Chordata > Mammalia > Rodentia > Erethizontidae > Erethizon > Erethizon dorsatum. Next base: position 18,284,790 of record CM051824.1, read on the forward strand.
ATAAAAATATCATACACACAAAACCCTCTGACAGTACTGCATTAACCTTTCTTCACCCACCTTCTAGACTAAATATATACATAGAACAATAAACAAACTTACTCTGTTATAAATTTCTATGTGTATATAATTATTTTGACAAAAAATTGGGATCCAGTCTGATCTAATATTGCACCACATAACTGAGTAGGTGATTGGTCTCCATTCTGTGTACAATTTTCTCCCTGCCACAGTCAGCTAGGCCCTTAAGAGAAAAATTTAAATTACAATAAAAGGGTCGGTGAGATGGCTCAGCGGCATAAGCACCTGCCTGGCAAATGTGAGGTCCTGAGGTCGACTCCCGGAACCCACATAAAAGAAAAAAAGGGCCAGTGATATTGCTCAGTCCCACATAAAAAACCGACATAAAAAATAATAATAATAAATAAATAAATAAATTACAATAAAAATTGATTGAAAGTCTATAGGGTTATTCAGATTAGACCAAGGATCTCTTCATGAGCTCCTGTTATCAGTTTCAATATTGTCTTTAACTCACTTCATTTCGTGTTTTGTTTTGTTTTGTTTTCCTTCCAGCTTTTATTTCAACTCTGCAGTCTTCTCTTCCAGTTTGTTCCCATCTGGTCAGTGCTTTCAAAGAGCTCCTCATTCCCTCAGCGTGGAAGCCCCAAGATTCATGCTGGCCCGGAAAGGACCCTCTGGGTTTCCTCCCATCTTCTATTCCTTTACCTTTCTGCATTTATCTACTACAGCACTTTCCCATTTTCACTTTTTCCACAATAGTCTCCTTGCTGAGGCATGAATATATGACCAAGACAGATGCTTTTTAATCTGGTGCTCTCTTATCTATGATGTTTCTGATCCACACCTTCACATGGTTCTACTCTAGGAGTAGAAATTGTTTATCATTTCACATCTAGTGTGGCAGATGGAATAACACTCCTCTTGTCAAGATATGCACGTTCTCCACACTGATTCCTCGGAAAACTAGGGTTGGAGGTCCCATTTGACCCAGCTATTCCCCTTCTGGGCATCTTCCCAGAAGAATTAAAAACATCATACCACAGCGATATATGTGCACCCATGTTTATAGCAGCACAATTTGTAATAGCCAGATCTTGGAAACAACCCAAATGCCCATCAACTGAGGAATGGATAAGAAAGATGTGGTATTTTTATACAATGGAGTACTATTCAGCCATAAAGAAGGATAAACTGGAGACTTTTATAGGTAAATGGATGCAACTCGAGAAAATACTCATAAGTGAAATAAACCAGAAGCACATGTGTAAGCATCGTATTATCTCTCTAGTATGAGAAACTGAAAGAGTAAATAAGATCCAAAATGTACAATAGACATGGTGAATCAAAAAGAAACTGGTCAAAAGGATAGAGAGACTGGAATAGGGAAAAGAAAGAAGGGAAAGGGAAAAAAATTGTATATATATATATATATATATATATATATATATATATATATATATAAGATGGTTAAGATAGATACACTACCATTTTTACTTAGTTCATTGAAGAGTAAGGTTTGTGCCAATAATGTTTGGACAATTGAATGCTAATGTCTGGTGTCCTGAATAACTAACTTAAAGATAGTAATACGTAATGTATTAACCATTGTTACCCTCCTATTATGTTGGTTTGAAAATTTGTTCTTCTTTTGATTTGTTTTGTTTTTTCTTCTCTTTAAAATAAAAAAAAAAAAAAAGATATGCACGTTCTAATCCCCAGAACCTGTATGGAGTATATTACTTTTTATGGCAAATGGAGAGTGTCCTGGATTCTGTAGTAGGAGTCCCCGGTATAACTACAGGAGTCACTCTAGGAGTCACTGTAGGAAGGAAGCAAGAGGCTCGAGGTCAGAGAAAAGGCGGTGTGATGATGAGAGCAGAGGGAGAAATGTCTGTGTGAGATGGAATTATAAACCATTAAAGAGGATAGCCTCTAGGAGGCGGAACAGGTAATAAACTTGTTTCTCTGGTAATATATTTTACTTTATGTACTTCTTTTTCTTTTTGAGTCATAGTTTCCCTATGCAGTTCAGGCTGGCCTTGAACTCACTTTACAGCCCAGGCTGGCCTGAAATTCACAGCGATCCTCCTGCCTCAGCCTCCTGAGTGCTGGGATTACAGGAGTGTGCCACCATACCTGGCCTTGTATTTGTTTTTTCTAATGGCAATCTTCATCACATGGCAGTGTACACGTTGTACTTTTTAAAAAATTATTATTCTCCCAAATGAGAATGGTGGCTCCAACAGGGAATTTTTTTTTTTCCTGCTTACTGCTGCCTTTCTCCAGTGCCAAGACATACTTAGCATGTGTTAGGAGCTCACTAAACAATCACAGAAAGAAATGAATGGACCTATAGAAGTAATTGTTCACTCCTTTTCCACACTTTTGTTGCTGACAAAAATTGTTTCAACTCATTTCCTGACTTTGACTTCTGACCCAGTCTTCAGAATTCCACTTACTCATTCCTGAACAATTTCTCCAGTTTTTCTCACATACAAATTGTACTTTGCAAAGTTTGTCAAGAAGTTTTCCAATTCCTACATCTACCCTAAACATTGATAGAACTGAATATATGAAGGGCAAAATGAAGAAGCATATTTGGACCTAGAAAAAAGCACCTGCTAGAACCTGGGGTACAGAAATAGATTCCTCCCATCTGCAAAGAACTCTTGATTGGGCTGGGGAAGGGATGCAATCAAGCCAACTTTCTATCAGTAAGCGAGAACATCCATTATCTTTCACTAAAACACTGAGTTTAGGTGCATAGCCTAAAGAAAATTTCCTCGAAATTTATGTTATGTTAAAATGGGGTGATTTGTCATTTATTGAGAAAGCATTTATTGATTCCTAACTATGCTGCAGTCACTGCAATCGATTCTGGAGATGTAAAAGGGAGGTCACCACATCTAAAGCAGTCTTATCCCTCAGCTGAAGCTCATACACATTGCAATCTAGATGTTAGGGGTTTTTTTTGTTGTTGAATAGTTTTCTGAAACGTCTTCATGCATTGTTGACTCACTCACTATCTTTGTCTGAACACTGCCATGATTCTCTCTAAGCCCCATCTCCCCTCCACAGAATCCAGGCTCTGTAGCTGCTCTTTGGAAAAGCCCCTGCTTTGAGGTTTCCCATTCCTGAAAACATTTTAAAGAACCTCTTCAAATTTATCCATTCAAATGATTATTTGTAGCTGCTATGATAGACTAGTAGCTATTAGTTGAACTGAAAAATTCTAGTAAAGTATACATTACCAAGAAACTGTCTGTAACATCCATTCTGCTTCACTATGGCCACACCAAGCATTGTGAAACTCAGGAAAGAATTCTAAATGAACAAAACATGAATGGGTGCTTTAACATCACATGAGAACAAGAGTTTTCTTTAGATAAGGATTTAATAGGCGTTTTCAGAAAAAAAAATACAAAGAATCATATCAATAATGAGAAGTGAGGGCCGGTGAGATGGCTCAGTGGCGTAAGCGCCTGCCCGGCAAGCGCAAGGGCCCAAGTTCGACTCCCAGAACCCACATACGAAAAAAGGGCCGGTGATATCGCTCAGCGGCATGGGCGCCTGCTGGCACACGAGGTCCTGAGGTCGACCCCGGTACACACAAAAAAAAAAAAAATGAGAAGTGAGTCTTCGGACTAATCATCTACCAAAAGAAACTTAGTGCATACATCTCTTTCAGTCTTCAGAAGCGACACCTTGACACATATGAAAGGGAAAAAAGAGAAGAATTGGTTCTGCATAGGACTAAGAAATCTATTGATTATAATAAAGTAAAAGGCATTTGTTTATCAATTTTTCTATTTTGCTTTTTTGAATGTTTGAGTAACAGAACTGTACAAATAAATTCATGGGTCTTTATTAATTGTAGGATATTGGGCAATAGTAATTAAACATTCTGATTTTACTTTTTTAAAATATTAAAAAGTCAGTGATAGTCATACACAACTTGCAGTGACATTCTAAGAATTAGGATGGACATATATGGTCATATTTAACATAATGTTTTATTCATCATATACATTGAAATAAATGCACAATTTCTCCTTTCTTTCCACTTCCTTACTTCAAAATAAAGACTAGGAGTCAAGATTTAGGTTCACAGAGTATTTTACTCGGTGATTTGGTTTCAAGTATAACTGCAGATTATTCTTAATCTGTAATTAAATTTAACACTGCTGTATAAGAGACTAAGAGTAACAGCATCTCCAAGTTTCAGAAACATGTCAACTAGATGAATTCTGAGGTCATCGTTGGCACTAATTTGGTATGTTTGACATAGAGTAATTGGACAAAAGGGCAGTATACCGCTGCTTATGGTGGTTGCCCAGTATTTTGTTAAATCAGTCAGAGATGAAGAATAGATAAATTCTATCACCAAACTATATTTGCCATATAATTCACAGGTTTGTAACATTCTGTAAAAACATACAGAAATAACTTTCAAGTGGTATAAATTCACCATCAGGTATTAGCAGTTTCAAGGTGCTGTGGACAAAGATGGTTAGCTGGTTAGTTAAGGTTCATTCATCGCCTTGAATAACAATAGCATGTACATGGTAGTTCATAGGATAAAACCTACTGTACAAGAAATACCTAACCTCGTGCTTCACAGCTTTAACAGACTGTTGGCTGGGGTGAGAAAAAAAAATTATTCCTTTTACATCTCACTGTGAAATTAGTCTAAAGCATTCTGGGAATTCACTCATTTTTTTGCAACATCTGGGAAGGAGACTGAATATTGATCTCTTTGGACTGCTATGTTTTGTTGAGAGTGACAGTTTCTATATTCAAGGGAAAGGTTATTTGAGAATAATGAAGACATTTCACATAGCAAATCCCAATAAACATCCAAATAAAAAGCTGAATCCTTGTCCTCTGGTTGTGCAAGGGAACACAAAAGGTAGGAGTAAAAATGTAGTGATTGTGGCAGCTCTGCTGCCAATTCATCACAGAAAACATTTCTCACGACTGCAGACAGTGTTGTCTGTAATGTTGTTTGCCTGGGGAGGGGCACACAGGTCTAAGCTTTACAGAAAGGCAAACTGGGCCTCCCTGCATTATTCTTTTAATGCCATTCTAAAACCATTGCTCTGGAGATGTGTCATTGTTTTGTTAACATTACATATTCATCCTTTACCATATATGTTTGTAACAACAGCAAACACATAGCTCTTAAGTTACCGTTTTCCATTAATCGGTTATAATTGAAATTCACGATACATGCAAATGTGACTTTAGAATCATTCTAGATACAAAGCTGTCAGCATACCTTTTGATCTGTTTGAGTGAGTGTGCAACTATTATTCTATTTAAACCTATTACTTTTATTTGTTTTTGAATGATTGATAAAAACCGGATCTCTCTGACAGAAAGGTCTCCCACCCTCACCCCAGGCCTTATGTGACCAAATACCTAAATATTATCTTCCTTTAACTTTTCTCTTCCTTTTCAAAATTCTGATCTTTTAAATATCATTATCCCTATTGATTTTTATGAGCCTATTCTCACAGTATTTTGGGTATCTATCTAAATATGTGTCTAAGCACTTTGCAGTGAAAAGCTAAATTAACTTAAGAGTTAGTCTTAGGAAGAAGATAGTTATGGACTCCAAAGATACAAACCTCCAAAGGTGAAATGTCATTCATGAGGACAGTGGTTTCAGAGAACTTTGTTTTTCTATTTATTTTTGTTAGAAGCACTACTTGAAACTTCAGAATGTAGGCCATGGGGCTAATTTGTACTGTGTCTTAGATAAATTTCTCCAAAGTGTATCAAGAAAAAATAGAATGATGCCATTATTCCAACGCACTACACAATATCCCACTGAAATGAGTAGCAGTGACATTTCATTACTCATTTATTTACTTAACAAAGATGCATTTAGTAACAATCACTGACATGATTCTACCTGTGTGTTACGCTATAGATGTTCTAAACCAATAAGAACCTGAGACCTGCTTTAAAGATCCTAGCTGTATCCTCACAAACAATTACGTAAAATAATCAAATAAGTGTAGCTGCCCAAGCTTGCTTCACATGAGAAGTGACAGAAGCTACAGGGAACAACCTCCAATTCTACCTCAACCATCCACATCATCCTGGAAGTAGCCATCAGATTTATAAAATATAAACATCTCAGGTGTCCCAAACTTGAGTTGCCAGGTGACATCCACAAAAGATATTTAATGTGGTCAATGGAGGCCACTGAAAAACTAGAGGATTTTCATTGAAAGGAAGAAAATATCAAGAAATATATCTTTCCAGCTGAGTTACCTCCCCATTCTCTTCATCATACATGCTGAAGTAAAGAGGGAGCAGAAAGTAGAGGCAGAAAGTGGGTTATCCCCAGGCATTCTCTCCTTTCCCACCTTCCCCACCCCCTTTATCTGAGTCTGTTATATTTAGATCTAGAATGTCTGCCCAAATTTTTGTGTTTGCAAGGTGATTGGACCATGGGGGCACTATACTCATCAGGGCATTCATCCCCTGATGAGTTCAGTAGTTAAATGTGCTCCTAGGAGATGGGACCGGGCTGGTGCTGGGTCACTGGGAGCGTAACCTGGAAGTGTGTGTTTTTGTCCCACCTCCTCCATTCTCCCTTTGCTTCCTGGCCACCGTGGGTTGAACAGCTTTCCTCTGCCATGCCCTTCCACCATGCCATTTTTATCTTGAAGCCACCCATTGACTGAAACTGTGCACCAAAATATACCTCTCCTCCTTTATGCTGGAGGTGTCAGGTATTTGGTCATAGCAGATGGAAATGACTGGCACGGTTCTTCTTATTTCAACTGCAAATATACCTCTTACCTTCACAGACTTACTTTCCCCTAAAATTTTCCTTTTCTTTTGTGGGTACTGGGGGTCAACCTCAGGACCTCGCGCGCCAGCAGGTGCCCATGCCGCTGAGCGATATCACCGGCCCTTTTTTCGTATGTGGGTTCTGGGAGTCGAACTCAGGACCTTGCGCATGCTGGGCAGGTGCTTATGCTGCTGAGCTATCTCACTGGCGCTCCCCTAAAATATTAATATTAAAAGTGTCAAAATATTTTGGCTCTTGTGTTACGGAAATATTTTTCTTCATTATATTTCTTCTTCTCTACATAATACCTTCCCCTCAAAAGTAGATTTTATTCTTATAGTGACTTTAAAGGCCAAACAGGAGCAGCTATTCTTTTCAACTATAAAGCACCTTCTAGTTCACTCAGTGAAGGTGCCCATATATACAATCCACTCTGGCAGGGATGTTAAACATGAGAATTACAGGTCATCTTCCTTGTTCAGCTCTCTCTATGCATGTTGTTGTACTGAAAAATAAACTAATTATATTCATGTACATGCCTGACATTTATCTAATTTACTTTATATATATATATATATATCCATTTATTTTTTAATAGGAAAGGGGGTTTGAGGATAACCTAAATATAACGTGGAAATGTTAATGATAACATTCATCAAAAACACACAGTGAGGAGAAGTAATTCTACTGTGCCTGATACTGTATAACAAAATTGAACACTCTTTTAAGCCACTTTGCAAATTGTACACCTTTTTCCATTTTGAAATGGAAATTTCATCACCTTGGTGTCAGCCATTATAAATTCAAAGTCAGGAAGGAATATACAGACAATTGGGAGAAGGAAAGAAATCAAAGTTAAAATCTAATTACCTTAACATGGTGTGAAAGTTAAAATTCATTAATATAGCTTTGACCAAAGTGAAGTAAATTAGTTAGGTTTTCTGAATCATAAACCAAAATACCAAAAAACATACCAAGGCCAGTCTGACAAGTTATTAAAAGCTTAGTTTAGTTTAGTTTGTACAGCAAATTTTAGTTTGTACAGAGTGGTAAACAATTCAAACACAACATGTTTTCAACCATCAAGAAAATTCTGCTAGGCAAGTATTTATATATCTTCCTTTTAAAAATAATCAGATCAATGAAGCTAAAAACTGACCCTAAGTTACATAGTTAGTAAATAGTGGAGTTGAATATAAAACCTAGATCACTCTAACTCTACACCCTTCACCTAAAATAAGACAAGGTGAATGGCAAGTTCTCCATAAATTTTATTTTTATTTATTTATTTATTTATTTTTGTGAGTACCGGGGGTCAACCTCAGGACCTTGCGCACCAGCAGGCACCTGTGCCGCTGAGAGATATCACTGGCCCTTTTTTCGTATTTGGGTTTCGGGAGTCGAACTCGGGCCCTCACGCTTGCTAGGCAGGCGCTTACGCCACTCAGCCATCTCACCGGCCCTCTCCATAAATTTTAAATACTACATTCTAATTATTTTTCCATCTGGCTGTAGCAATTCTCATATATAGGTATATCTGGCTGTTGTATAGCCTTTGTGATTTTGTGGATTCCGTAAATTGTTTAAATGAGTAATATATGCATCCCTTGGATTAATTTTAAATCCTACTCCTGGATTGCATCCTCTTAACATAGTTATTTCAATTGCAGAAGGAGTTATTCTGGGGCATACAAACCATAAAGAAAAAAATGTACTAAGATTATGTTGAAATTAAATGTAAGAAAAACATTCACAAGGATTATAATAAGCTTTGTGGGTAATTATACTTACCAAGGACTTTTAGTCCTGCTTGCAGTTACTTTCTCTCTCTGCAAAGAACTACTAGGATAGGCTTCAGGAAATTAACTGTGTTTTGGGGACCTCATACCCATGTTTATCCAAAAATAAGAAGATAGGACAAAAATGAAGTTGGCAGTTGGTGTGAAAGGGAATGATGAATTTGGAAACAGTAAAGTTGCTTGAGAAGGGGAGAAATTGGTAGCGTTCTATCTCAGAGAACAGCTTCTACATAGCTGGGCAGTCGTCCAGGAGAAATCTAGATACAGCAGCAGGTGGCCGTGTGACTTACAGGCTTCTTCTTGCCTCCTAATGAAACGCTCCAAAGCAATATTACAAAAGTGAATAACAAACTTGTAAGATAAGGGGTAAAAAGTTTAATGGATATCTGGGATAGTGGTTTGGAATCTTGGCTGCCCATGAATATCGCCTGCATATTCACACTTCCTAGCCTCTTGTCCCCACCCTGACTACTTATGGTGATTTCAATTCTAAGCTCAAGTGTGAATCAGACATCTGCATTTATAATTGTTGATAATTTACAAAGTCAAGAATTGAAGTTAGAGACCAATGAGAGGGCCTCTATAAGTTTCTATCAAACTGTCATTTTATGTAAGGTCTACCAACCACTTGTGTGTTGAATGTCTTTGTATTCATTGTCAGATTTCCATTCTTTTAAATTAAAAATATAATATAATCATAAAAACACAAGTAACTTTTCAATTATATAATGTGAAGGGCCATGGTGGTTCATGCTTCTATCCCAGCATTCAGCAGGCTGAGGCAGAAGGATCTCCATGAGTTTGAAGCCAGCCTGAACTACATATTGAGACCTTGTTTCAAAACAAAACCAAAGCATAAAAAAGAAAGAAAACACACAAAAAAAAATAAAAACAATTATATAATATGAAAGTTCACTTCTTACTACATTAACATTTCTCCTGGAATATATTTTTCACAGACATTAAGAATTGCTATTGTTTTACAAATGCACGTACATACATGTAAGTTTTCTGTAAAAGCAGATATATACATGCTATTTGTGTTATTTTGTAAGCTTCTTTTAATCTTTTTAGTTGTGGCAATATCTTCATAATATAAAAATTTGCCACCTCAATCATTTTGAATGTTTTTTAGTACTGATAAGGTTCATTGCATCATTGTGTATCTAATCTCCAAAACTCTTTTCATCTTATAAAATCCTCTCTGTATCCAATAACCATTTTCTCATTTCCTTTTCTATTAACCCAATCCCTAGCACCCATCTTTCTACATGAATTTCATATCTCTAGTTACCATGTAAGTGGAATCATACAATATATAATTTTTTGTGACTGGCTTATTATACATAATATCCTCAATATTTATTGAGTATATCTTCCTTTTGACTACTGAATAATACTTCACTGTATGTAGATACCATACAATATTTTGTTTATCTACTCATCTGTCAATAGACATTTATGTTACTTTCACCTTGAACAATTGTTCATAAAGCTACTACGAATACAGTACTACAAACACCTCTTTGACACGCAACTTTTGCTTCCTTTGTGTATGTATCCAGAAGTGAATTTAACAGATTGTATGGTAATACAATTTTTAATTTTTCGAGGAACTGTTTCTTATAGCATCTGCATCATTTTACATTCCAACCATCAGCGAGTACGCAAAGATTCTACTTGCTCCACGTCTGTGCCAGCAGTGGTTACTGTCTGTTTTCGTTTTGTTTGGTAATAGCAACCCAATGACTGTGACAGACTGTGTCATGGTTTCTGTTTTGAGTTCCTAAATGATTAGTGTTGTTTAGCACCTTTTCATGAGCTGATTGGCCATTTCTGTATCATTTTGGGGAAACTCATTTTTGAAATGGATTGTTTGATTTTTTTGTTGTTGAGTTATAGGAAGTCTCTGCATATCTTGGATGTTAATCCCTTATTAAAATTTATTTCATTGATTTAAAATTTGCAAATATTTTCTCTCATTTTCTGGGTTGTTTTTCTAATGACTGATAACATCTTTTGATATACAAAAATATTTCAATGAATTCCAGTTTCTTTTTTTTTGTTGCCTGTAACTTTGGCATTATACATAAAACCCACTTTATTCTCAATACATTAGAGCTATAATTTTTTGTCACTGAAGGGAGATAAAATTCAGTTTTTTAATTACTATGAGAAGTTCAACAACATGTATAGAAGATCCTTTAAAAAGGAAAGATCTAATACCAATTCTTTCCTCACAAGGTGGTCCTGGGGATTTAAGTGGATAAAAGGATTCAAACTGACAACAGCAGGATGGTGGACTATGATATTTCTATTATCATCCCACAGCAAAAGCATCAGTTTTTAAAACGACCCACGGTGGAAGTTCAGCACATAAATTCCAGCATACCATCGGAACAAAATATCTGGGAAAGGATATATTGAAGATGGTAAGAAAAAAACTCTATTTCCCTTTATCCATGTCACTTTTCTCCATAGTTTTCACAGCTCAGTGAAAAGAGAGGTCCCCTGGGCCAGTAATTTCTCTCAGAGGAAAGTGGAAGTGTAGAGTATGAGTGCTGTGCACCTAAACTATGTATTGCCCAAAATATGGAGGTGATCATCATGGCTGAATAGTTGAGAGACAGTGGGACCCCAGAAGAGAAATTACAGAACACGTTAACTACACCATGTGTCCCGTCGCAAAGCCTGCCCGTAAGCCCAACTGCTTACAGGCTCCCCAAAAGCACCATACACCTAAACCACTTCTTGCAAGTTGTTTTGGCATTGTTTCCCACAAATAGCAAATTCCAGTGTCTCTCACTGCTGGCTCAACCATGTGGAACTAGGAGAAAGCTCAGTGTTTCGGGACCCTGCACTAGGGAGACCAAACCCAAGTCCCTCATAACTATCCTGGATTTGCAGGATCAAAAAAAAGTAATATAAAGGGCTGGTGATATCACTCAGCAGCACAGGTGTCTGCTGGCACGCGAGATCCTGAGTTCAACCCCCGGTACCCACAAAAAAAAAAAAAAAAGGAATATAATCTCGAGACTGCATCCTTGGAGATAACAGGCCTAGACTAGGCTGATCACAGTCTAAGAAAACCTCAGACATCCTTACGTAGGCTGTTGGGTGAAAGTGTTTTTCTCCCAAAAACACTCAGTGAGGAATTGAGAGATTGTTACTTCAAATGTAAAGACAGGAGGAAAGATTTCAAGGAGCACAAAAAATATCAAGGAAGCATGACATCACCAAAAGAAAACAATAATATTCTAGTAACCACCACAGAGAAATGAAGGCCTTTGAATTGACAAAAAATTCAGAATAATTGTTTGGAGTAAGTTCTGCAAGCTACAAGAAAACAGGGTGACAGTTCAAGTGAAATTAGAAAAACTATATATACATGAATGAAATAAGATGTCAATAAGAAGACAAATCATTTGAAAAGAATGAAACAAATTCTGAGGCTAAAAAATGCAATGAATAAAAAAATACAATAGACAACCTCAACAGCAAACTTTATTGAGCAGAAGAAATATTCTGTGAACCATATACACGGGTCGCTGAAAATATGAGTCAAAAGACAAAAATTTCATAGACTAACAGTTCAAAGAGAAGATTAAAAGAAAACTTAAAAAACTTATTTAAAGGAACATTGGCTAAAGTTGTGACCACATTAAGCAAAATAAATCAAATAGAGAATGTTAAATAGCATATAGTTTATTTTATATGAAGAACCTAAAACAAAATAGATAAAAGAATACAACAAAAGTGAGATGGAAAGGGAAAAGAGGCCCTGTTTTGTTAGAAACATGGAAGGGGGTCAGAGGAAGGGGACTGGGAAGTCAGTAAAGGGACAGAAAATTATCAAGGTGCATATGATATACACATGTACAAATTCTCCAGAATAGACTTAACTATGATGTGTTGCAAACATACACTGAGAAAGGAAGGAAAAGAGAGAGGGAAAGAAGAGAGAAGGAAGGAAGGAAGGAAGGAAGGAAGGAAGGAAGGAAGGAAGGAAGGAAGGAAGGAAGAAAAATGACTGAAAACTTCCTAAATCTTGGCAGAGACACAGATGGCCATGAATATGTACCCAGCTGCAAAGGCTCTAAAATGTTGACTTACTCTAAAGAAGACTCTAGGCATATTATAATCAAACTATCAAAAATCAACAAAAGATAATTATGAAAGCATCAGAGAAAAGAGGTTCTATAAAAAATTATACAATATCAAATTGGATAACTTCGAAGAAATGAATGAACTCCAAGAAACATAAAACCTACCAGGATAGAATCAAGGGGAAAAAAAAAGAAAATCTAAACACAACAAGTGTAGACTAAATTAGTAATAAGAAATGCTGAGGAACAAATGGCTTCATTTGTGAATTCTACCTTGCATTTGACAAAGAATTAATGTCAGTTTTTCTCAAAGTCGAAGAGGAGAAAATACTTTCAAATTCATTTTACAGGCCATGGTCCCTATGATACTAAAGCCACATTAAAATAATATGTCGAATGAATATTATAGGCCATTATCCCTGAGAAACGTAAATGTAAAATCCTCAACAAAATATTAGGAAACTGAATTCTTCTGTACAATAAAAGAATAACTCACCAGGATAAACTGGGATTTATCCCTCGAATGAAAGGATGGTTCAGCATAGGAAAATCAAGAAACATGATGCACTATTTTAATACAATGGGGTGTAATTCAGTACAATCATCCCAATAAATGCAGAAAAAGCATTCAGCAAGATTCAACATCATTTATGGTAAAGGTTTCAACAACCTATCAAAGGAATGTATAATAAAGACCACCTATCACAGGTCCACATCTAACATCATACTCAGTGGTGGAAAGCTGAAAACTTTCTCTGAGATCAGGAAGAAGAACAGAACACTCACTCTCACTGTTTCTGTTCAACATAATAATGCCCTAACAAAGGCAATTAAGGGAGAAAAAGAAATAAAAATGTATCCAAACAGAAAAGGAAGAAATTAAATTGTCTCTGTGTTCAGATGACATAATCTTATATATTAAAATCACTAATGCTGTATCCCCCCACCAAGAGAGTTACAATCCTTCAGTAAAGGTGTAGAATAAAACATTAACACAAAACATTCAGTTGGATTTCTATACAATAACAATAAACTATCTGGGAAAAGAATTAAAAAATCCTATTAACAAAAATATAGAAAGAGTAAACTACTTAGAAATCAATTTTTAAAAAGAAGCTGAGGACATGTACACCAAAAACTTGACACATTGTTGAGAGAAATTAAAGATATAAATAACCTCACAGACATCCTGGGCAAGCACGAGGGCCGAGTTCGACTCCCGGATCCCACATATGAAAAAAGGGCCAGTGATATTGCTCAGCGGCACGGGCGCCTGCTGGCATGCGAGGTCCTGAGGTTGACCCCCGGTACCCACAAAAAAAAAAAAAGACATCCTTCTTTCATGAATAGAACAAAACAATATTATTAAAATTCTTATACTATGAAAAGTGATGTACAGTTTCAATGCAAATACTTTCCAAATTCCGATGACTTTTTCTACAGAAATAGAAAAAAGTCATAAAATTATTCTGAGATTTCAGAAGACCTTAAAGAATTAAAGTAATCTTGAACAAGCAGATCAAAACTAAAGGCATCAGACTTCTTGATTTCAAAGTATACTTTGAATGTAGTAATAAAAACTGTATGGTTTAGGGATAAAAATAAATACATAAACCAATAATGCCAAATAGAGAACTAAGAAATAGATTCATGCATACAATTTTCAAAATGTCACTAACAAGACATAATGATGAATGTATAGTGTCTCCAATAAATAATCTTTGGAAAAATTAGATAGTCACATGCAAACATGAAATTGTATTGTTATCTTATTCCATCCACAAAAATCAACCTCGTACCACAAAATCTTAGAAAAAAAAATATCAGAAAAGCTTCATGCCTTTGTCTTGAAAATGATTTTCTGGGTATGAGACCAAAAGCACAGGCAATAAAAGAAAAAAACAAATATTTAGAACTAAATTCAACCAGAAGTTTCTGCATAGCAAAGCAATCAACAAAATGAAAGGCACTCTCATTGAAGAAGCATATGTTTACAAAACATATAAATAATAATGGGCTACTATTAAGACCATAAAATAAACTCACACAATTCAATAGCAAAAATAAAACAACATCATGTGTTTCAAGTTGTTTGTTTTATTTTCTGTTTTGTTTTGTCCAAATATTTAAAAAGATACTTTTCCAAAGTAGATGTAAATATGGACCTCAGGAATATGAAATGATGTTCAATTTCAATAATCACAGGAGTAATCTAAAGAAAAAGCAATGAGATAACATTCAAACATAGTAAGATGACCGTTTGCAGAAAATCATAAGGTGTCAAGCATCTGCAAAGCTGAACAGAAAAAAGTAACTTTTATACATTGTTGGAAGGAATGTTAACTGGTACAACTATTCTAGAAAACAGTGTAGAGGTTTCTCAAAAATTAAAAATAGAATACAACATAAAATACCATATAATCCAGCAATTCTACTTCCGTGTGTATACTCAAAGAAAACAAAATCAATATTTCAAGGACATAAATGCACTCCTGTGTTCACTGCAGTATTCACAGCAAGATAGGAAAACAATCTAAATGTCCGAGATGAAATGATTCATTAAAAAGTGCCTCAGCCTCCCAGAAAGCTGGGAATACAAGTGTGCACATCACACTTGTTATTATTTATCTTATAATAAAAAGTTTTTATGCTGTGATCATGCCCCATTTACCCCACAACCCACTCCTAATAACTAGGAATCTACTTTCAGCTTCTATGGGTTTGACGTTTTAGAGTTTACATATAAGTGAGATCAGTTGTGCAAAATGTAATTGTTTTTCTGTTCTGGTTTATTTTATGTAGGCTAATGTCCTTCAGGTTCATCCATATCATTGAATACGGAACAATTTCCTTCTTTAGTGAGACCATATGATATTCCATTGTACATACATAGCCCTTTGTAAAAGGATCATTCCATCCGTTAGAATGTGGGGCCTGCTAGGAAGAGGTGTGTCACTGGGGATATAACTTTGGAGGTTATAGCTTTCTTCTCCCTGTCCTCCCACCATGATGTTTCTGCTTTAGAGTCAGCCGAGCATAGACTGAATTCCTGAACCATGAGCCAAAATAAACCTCTCCTTCCTTAAATTGTGGGTATTGGGTATGCTGGCCCAACAACAGGAAAGCTGAATAAATGATAAAATGTTTTTAAGAAATCTTGAATCCAATATCATTCTAAAAGACTGTTAATGGCAATCTATACCTGTCAATATTTTAAATTAAAAACTAAAAGAGAATTTGCTATACTTCAGTCTATCAATTTGAGAATAAATCTGTGTGTGCCCTGATGGAGTTCTTTTCTTTCTATAATCACAGGGAATCTAGGGAATGTGAAGTTTAAGAAGGAGGGTCAGACACCTTAGTGAGACAAGGGATAGCAATCACTTAACCAATCAGCAAAGAAAAGAGACCATGAAATTTGTCTGAACATCCGGTCCTCTAGTAGATTGTTCAAATTTATTGAGATGTTAAATGAACATCTTCTTAGAGAAGAAACAGAATACTGTGCTTTTTACACATGAATGCAAATAATCATCAAAATGTCAATTCCTTGAAAGACTTGTAAATTCAAAGTAAATCCAATCAAGCTTCCAATGTGGCCTTGTATAAAACTTGATAAAAGGCAAGATATTCCTCTAAAGAAAAGGCAGGGGGCCGGTGAGATGGCTCAGCAGAGTAAGCGCCTCCCTGGCAAGCGCGAGGGCCCAAGTTCAACTCCCGGTACCAACATACGGAAAAGGGCCGGTGATATTGCTCAGCGGCACAGAGCTCAGTGGCACGGACGCCTTCTGGCGCGCGAGGTCCTGAGGTCGACACCCAGTACCCAGAAAAAAAAAAAAAAAACCTCAAATAAAATGAAAAATAAAAAATGATACATTTCACAATATACTGAATTAACAGAATTTATGGTATAATTACCTTAAGTAGACCTTAAAAATGTATTCATTATATATGAATCATTAAGATATTCTTTATTTTACTAGAAAAATATACTTAAAAATACAAAAAATTCCAAGTTGGACCATAGAATAAAAAATAATAGGCAAAAAGCTTGAATGACATCTCAGATGAGAAACATCTATGTCAAAATAATACAGGTATGCTGAACAAAACATCCTTCATTAGATTGATTCCTAAGTATTTCTTTCTTTTTTTTTTTTACGCTATTGTGAGAGGTGTGGTTTCTCTAATTTCTCTCTCATTGAGTTTGTTATTAGTGTACAGGAAAGCTATTGATTTTTGAGTGCTGACTTTGTATCTAAGTATGCTACTGAATTTGCTTATTAAATCTAGAAGTCTTTTGATGGAGTTTTTGCTGTATTCTATGTAGATTATCATGTCATCTGCTAATAATGATAATTTTACTAATTCCTTTCCTATCTTTATTTCTTTTATTTCTTTCTCTTGTCTAATTGCTCTGGCTAATGTTTCCAGAACTATATTGAATAGGAGTGGTCATGGTGGACATCTTTGCCTTGTTCCTGATTTTAGAGTGAAACCTTTCAGTTTTTGTCCATTTAGTATGATGTTGGCTGTTGGTTTGTGATAGATGGCTTTTATCAGATTGAGATAAAAACCTTCCATTCCAATTTTCCGTAGGTCTTTTGTCTTGAATGGGTGCTGGACTTTGTCAAATGCTTTTTCTGCTTCTATTGAAATGATCACGTGATTTTTATCTTTAGCTCTGTTGATATGGTGTATTACATTTATTGATCTGCATATATCGAACCATCACTGAATTCCTGGGATGAATCCTACTCTGTCATGGTGTATGATCTTGATTAATTGCTGCATTCTGTTTGCCAGTATCTTACCGAGGATTTTTTGCACTGATGTTCATTAGGGAGATTGGCCTGTAGTTCTCTTTATTGGTTGGATCCTTCTCTGGTTTTGGTACCAAGGTAATACTTGCTTCCAGGAATGACTTTGGGAGTATTGCTTCCCTTTCAATTTCATTAAAGAGTCTGAGAAGCAATGACAGTAGATCTCTAAATATCTTATAGAATTAAGTAGTGAATCCATTAGGACATGGGCTTTTCTTTCTTGATAAATTTTTATTACATTTTCAATTTCATTGATATTGGGTTATTTATAATTTTTACATCTTCTTAATTCAGCTTTGGTAATTCATATGTATCTTGGAATCTGTCTATTTCGTCTGTGTTTTCCATCTTATTAGAATACAGGTTCTCGAAGTGGGTATTGATGATCTTCTGGATTTCCACAGGATCCATTTTGATTTCACCCATTTCATTCATAATTGCATGAATTTGAGACTTTTCTTTCTTTTTTTGTTTTATAAGGTTGGCTGTTTTTCAAATGGATTTAATCTTTCAAAGAAGCAAATCTTTGATTTATTGATTCTCTGTATTGTTTTCTTAGTCTCCATTGCATTAATTTCTGCTCTGATCTTTACAGTTTCATCCTGTGTATGAGTTTTGTGCTTGGCTTGCTCTTCTCTTACTAGGATTTTGAGGTTCAGTACTAGGTTGTTTATCTGAGCTATTCTGTTTTCCAGATGCGAGAAGTCAGCACTATGAATTTCCCTCTTAGGACTGCTTTCATTGCATCCCATAAGTTCTGGTATGTTGTACTGGCATTATCACTTAATTATAGATACTATTTAATTTCTTCTTTAATTTAACCTTTGACCCATTAGTTGTTCAGGAGGGTTTTATTTTTATTTTATTTTTATTTTTATTATTTTTTTGTGGGTACCGGGGGTTGAACATGGGCCCTTGCGCTTGCCAGACAGGCACTTATGCCGGAGAGTCATCTCACTGGCCCAGGAGGGTTTTATTTAGTTCCATTTTTTTATAGAATTTTTGTTGTTTCTTTTGCCATTGATTTTAAATTTCATTGCACGATAGATGCATGGGATAATTTCAATTCCTTTGCATTTATTTAAAAATGTTCTATGGGCTCATATGTGGTCAATTTTGGAGAACATCCTATGCACAGCTGAGAGGAACATGTATCCTGATGGTGTTGGGTGGAACTTTGTAGACGTCTACTAAGTCCATTTATTCTCAGCTTTGGTTCAGTTCTGATAGTTCTTTGTTGATTTTTTGTATAGTTCATCTGTCTATTTGTGACAGTGGAATATTAAATTCCCCCATTACAACAGTGTTAATGCTTATTTGATTTTTCATGCCCATAAATAATTGTTTTATATACTTGGGTATGTGGGAATTTGGTGCACATGTATTTGTGATTGTTATCTCTTCCTCTTGGAGTTTTCCCTTAACAAGTATGTAGTGACCTTCTTTGTCTCCTTTGATCAGTCTTGGGTTGAAGTTCACATTATCTGAAAATATGCCCTTGCTTTTTTCTGGGTTCCTATCACATGGAGTATTGCTTTCCATCCTTTGCTTTTCAGTCTATGAATTTCTTTTTGAGTTAAGTATGTTTCTTGGGGACTAGGATATAGCTCAGCAGCACAAGCGCCTGCCTGGCAAGCACAAGGTCCTGAGTTCGATTCTCCGTACCAAAATAAAACAAAACAAAACAAAAAAAATATATACATGTTTCTTTATTTTTTTTATTTTTATTTTTTTTTGTGGGTACTGGGGGTCGAACTCAGGACCTCATGCTTGCCAGGCAGGCACTTATGCCACTGAGCTATCTCACCAGCCCTATACATGTTTCTTGTATGTTGCATATTGTGGGATATTGTTTTTGATGTGTTCAGTTTGTTTCTTTTGATTGGTAAATCGAGACCTTCACATTGATGGTTATAACTGATATGTACTAGATTATCCTTGTCATGTTATTTGTCATGTTATTTTCCTGCTGTTGGTTCCCTGTCTTTTCCCTCCTTTTATTTGGTTGACCTGTCTATTGGTTTTCTTTCTATTGGTATTCTTGGCATTGTGTTCTTCATTTTATCTTTCTAAAATTTCCTTCAAAATATTTTTTAGAGCTGGTTTGATGGACATGAATTTCATCAATACTCAGAAATAAATACCTTGGGCCGGTGAGATGGCTCAGCAGCATAAGCAACTGCCTGGCAAGCGTGAGGTCCTGAGGTCGACTCCTGGTATCCATAAAAAAAAAAAAAAAAAAAAATCAATACCATTTTTGTGCACAGATAACAAATTCACTAAGAGAAATTAGGGAAACAACACCTTTCACTATAGCATCAAAAAAATGAAATAGTGATCAATCTAATGAAGGAAGTTCTTTACATTGATAACTATAGTACTCCAAGAAAAAGAGATCAAAGAGGATATTAGAAAATGGAAAGATATCCCTTGCTCTTGGGCAGGAAGAATGAACACAGTGAAAATGACCATATTCCAAAAAAAATGTTATACAGACTTAATGCAATCCCAATCAAAATATCAGTAGCATAACTCACAGAACTAGAAAAAATGTTCCTAAAATTCATTTGGGAACACAAGAGAACTAGAATAGAAAAAACAGTTCTGGGCAACAAAGGCGAGGTGGGGGCATGACAGTAACTGACTTAAAATTATACTGCAGAGCTACTGTGATAAAAAAGAAAACAAAACAGCATTGTACTGGCAATAAAACAGACCTGGGAATCAATGGAACAGATTAGAAGATGCAGAAACAACTTTAATCACACTCAGCCACCTTATTTTTGACAAAGGGTCCAAGCATGTTCACTCAAAGAAAGATAGAATAAATGGTGCCGGAAAAACTGGCTTTGCACATGCTGAAGACAAAAACTAGACCCATGTCTCTCACCATCAAAATGGATCAAAGGGCTGGGGATGTAGCTCAGTGGTAGAGTGCTTGCCTAGCATGCACAACACCCTGAGTTCAATCCCCAGTACCACAAAAAGAAAAAAAAAAAAAAAAAAAAAAAAAGGAACAAGGATCTAAATATTACAACAGAAACACTAAATCTGCTGGAAGAGAGAATAGGTAGAACTCTTGAAAACAGGAGTAGGCAAAGACTTCATGAACAAAATCCTGATTGCATAGGAAATACTACATAAAATCAACAATTAGGATCTCATTTTATTAAAAAGCTTTTGCATAGCAAAAGAAATCACCAACATAGTGGAAAGACAACCCACAGAGTGGGAAAATTTTTAACGATTTGTCCATCAGACGAAGGACTAATATCTAGAACAGAGAACTGAAAAAAATCAGACCCCTCCAAATATAAGACTTAATCCAAAAATGAGCATCTGAGATGAAAACATACTTCTCAGATTATGAAGTACAAGAGGCAAATAAGTATATGAAAAAATGTTCAACATCAATGGTCACTCGAGAGATGGAAATTTAAACAACATTGAGATTCCATCTCATACCGGAAAGAAAGGCTATCACCAAGAAATCAATCAATAACAAATGCTGGCAGGGCTGTGGGAAAAGGAACCCTTCTCCACTGTTGGTGGGAGTGTAGACTGGTGCAACCACTGTGGAAATCAGTGTGGAGAATCCTCATAAAACTACGACTACAGGTTCCATTTTACCTATGTTTTCCCCTTTTGGAATCTTCCCAGAAGAATTAAAAAACTCCTGAAAGACACACACCAAAGCATAACAGGTAGTAAGATGCTTCCAGACAGAATTCTTGAGAAACAAGTGAGGGTGGAGAATCAAATGTTAGAAACCTGGGTTATTATAAAACAAACAAATCCACTACCATGGTAAAAATAATAATTGATGATGATAACGGCTCAATGTAGAATAAAATACTGGAGTAATAAATGTTACCAAATCATAACACATCCCTAGTGCTGGATGATGTTTTAACAATAAAGATCTGTAGGTCCCTTTCTACCTTTAGGAGAACAAAATACTAGCATTTATCATTAAATATTAACATGTAGTCTTGTGTACATATGTATGTGTGTATATATATTTTGTGTGTGTTATGTTTTACTCAAACTAAGAAAATATGATTTTAAGTGGCATTTTAGGAGGTGAAAAAATGTCTGGACCTGCAACAATTTAACAAAGCTCTCTTATTGAGGACCTTTAGTTTGTAGTAATATTGAGACTTAAATTATCTGAAGTTGTTGATGCCCTGAAAATAGAATAGACTGTGACCAGGGACACTTATAGTACTTGAGGAACATCCAACATAAGATATATTAGATGCAAGATAATCTATTTTACTAGTATATATTGATAAGTCTAAGAAATATTACTGGAATGTGAAAATTATGTTTTTTTGCATATTTGGAAACTGTTCACTTATAAAATGAAGTAATGCAGTGTTAGTTGGTATTTGGACTAGAACTAATTATTCAGCAGTATTACTAGAAAAAAAAGAACAAACCAAGTAAATTATATGTTCTTCTGTTGCAGAAACTCCAACTTTACTAATCAATTAAAGCAGTGATGTTAAATTGTCTTCCTTTACCCATAAATTACAATGATTGATTAGAGATCTACAGTGAAATCTCCAGTGCTGTAAGTGCTGTATTTCTCGTAGCATAGTAAGGATCTCCATATGGTATCAGAGTAACACAGAGGACTACTAGGTTATATTATTCTGAGAACTCTTTTAGTTTCTTACTTAAAGAAGCCAGTTTAAAATGGCTCAACTCCTTCTTGTAGGCAGTGTCCATAGGCAACCCGGTCTAAAAATCCATTTGTTATAGCCTTAGAAAAGTCTTACCACACACTCAGAAATGTACCTATGCCAGCTTTCTCCCTAACATGAGATAATCTGTGATAAATTATAGGTAATTCATTAATCATGTCCACTTCTAGGATGTCCATCTCCTCAAAATTTTCCTGCAGAAGAGAAGAAATAAAACTGTTCAATTACTGCAAAAACATTCAATTTTAGCAGAAATAGCACTCAAAAGTAGGATATATGTAAATGGCTACCATTTTAGATTTGCTGAAATTTAAAAAGTTATAATTAATGGGGAGTTTTATACACTGCTGGTTAGATTGTAAATTTGTAAAATGATTTCTATGCTGTTTAATAGATATTCTGAGGATTTTAAAGCTCAGTGTTAACTCCACACATAATAAAATATATTAAAAATAATACAATGGAAAATGATACATTTAAAAGGATATATTGTTTGAAGTAGTGCAAATGGGACAAAATCTAAACAGCTATTTATAAATATTAATTAAATTAAAATGGCATCATTTTCACAGAATTATTTGCCGATATAAAGATGGCAATTACATAGGATGTATTTATATCATCTTATTTTGTAAGACACTTATAAATGTAAGTATAAATAATATATATGTATCAAATGTGTCACACAATAGTATTTACCAAAATACTAACAGTAGAGCCTGGGATATAGCTCAGCGGCACAAGCACCTGCCTGGCAAGCGCAAGGTCCTGAGTTTGATTCCCAGTACCAAAATAAAACAACAAAAAAAAATTCATAGTAATACATGCATATAGTGTGATTATATGTTGTTAAAACATTTGTCTAATGCATTTAAATTTGTTCTTAAGTTAGCATGTATTATTTGCATTACAAAATAACAGTCTTAGATGTATTACTTGAATCATACAGAGGTAGTCTCAAAGTCAGGCGACAGACTGTGATTTATTTGATCCATCTATTTTGCTTTTATAACTTCCTAAAAGAGTTGGGCCAGTGAGATGGCTCAGCGGCTTAAGCGCCTGCCCAGCAAGCGTGAGGGCCCGAGTTCTACTCCTGGAACCCACATACGAAAAAGGGGCCGGTGATATTGCTCAGCGGCACGGGCGCCTGCTGGCGCGCGAGGTCCTGAGGTCGACCCCCCGGTACCCACAAAAAAAAAAAAAAAAAAAGAGTTAAAGACATCATATTACAGTGCTACATGCATATCCATGTCTATGCAGCACAGTTCATAATAGCTAAATCTTGGAAGTGGACTATATGTTTATCAACAGATCAACGGATGAATGGATAAAGAAAATGTGATATTTATATACAATGGAGTTCTACTCTGCCATAAAGAAGGGTAAGTTTGATTCATTTGTAGTAAAATAGATGCACTCCAAAATTGAAATAGAAAGTGAAATAAAGATAGATAATTGGAAGTACGGAGATAGATATTTGTCAAATATGAAAAGGATCAAGAGATGGAAGAAAGTGAGAGGAAATCGAGGTAAAGAAGGCGAAAAAAGAATTGAGATGTATTATGTACATATACCAACTCCACACAAGGAATGTAATCATTATGTAATGCAAATGTACTGTTACAAATAAAAACTGAAAATAAAATTAAGTAGCCTGTGTCTGATTACTATTTTTTGTTAAAAAAAAGAAAGGTCTCACTCAAGAGTATAACCCATTCACTACAATGAAACCAAGCTCAGAAAATTATAAGGGAATTGCTTTGCTTACTAAGTATGTTTTCATTTCATCCATGTTTCACAGGTTGTACTATTATTCTTATTCATTCCAAAGAAATTGAGTGTGATAAAGAGGGAGAAGAGCTGAAGGGATGGTAATAAAGCAGCATGGTATTATCAATCAAAGTTGTTGGTTGATATATAATTTCACGGGTTCAAAAAAAGCAAAACAAAATACTAAAGCTCGCTGTATGCTGCTGTTGCAAAACTGGTACCAAACCGAAAGGAAGACACTCCACACCAAGGTGTTGGAGGGCAACGTTTCATTACACCAGCAGGCTGGTGGGAATTCAGTTCCAAATCACCAGCCAGAGTCACCTCTGGGTTTAGTTTATATCGATATTGCAAGCAAGAAGTACAAAAGCTGAAAGTGTGGTAAACTTTCATTGGGTTGGGTTAGTCACCATCTGTTGCTGGTTAGATAGTCCTTGAAATAGGTTAGAAAAATGTAATTTTTAATATATTTTTAAAATATAATTTTATAGGTTAGAATATAATTTTAGGTGGGAAAATACAGACAGTGCAGCTAGATGTGGTCAGGCTGACCTGGTCAGACTATCTATGAAAAGCAGCGGGCTACAGTCAGTCAAAGCTGATGTGCTTTAGTGCTCTAGCTGTATGGAGGGCGGGATAAGCACGTCTTGTCCTAATATGGTATCAGACTGCTAGTTAGTTTGTTAAAATTCTTAAAATTTCTATCACTGCAATGGAAACTTTTTCTATGTCTGTAGTAAAAAATATTGAATGACAAATCATAATCAATTATTAAACAAAACCTTATTGCCCAATATTGTTCTACAATTAAGATAAATAGACTTGGTAAACTATGGTCCTTTGTTGCTTTTCTTGTTTTTGTCAAATCTAGTTGAAAAAATGGCCCATCTAGTTCTCTGTGACTGAACTATTCTGAACACAGAAAAGTGACTGAATATTAAATTAGCAACTCCACGAGTAACGTAATATTTTTGCAGATTCAGAAAATCTACTTTTTAATTTTTTAAATTAATGCATGTTTATGGTACACAACATTTACATTCCTTGTGTAGAGTTGGTGCATGTGCATAACACATCTTATTCCTTTTTCGTCCCCTTCTCCTCCCCTTCCTTTTCCCTTCCCTCTATTTTTTCATCCCCTTCTCACTTGAGAAAATTTATCTTCCTGTTTCTTATTATCAATCTTCTATTTCATTCTTTATTTATACTTTGGATTCTCATATAAGAGAAGTCATGCAATATATACATGATTTATCACATTTAACATTACAATCTCAGGGTGCATCCATTTTCCTACAAAGGATTCAAGTTTATATTTCTTTATGGCAGAGTAGTACTCCACTGTGCATAAATACCACATCTTCTTTATCTGTTCATCTGTTGATGGACATATAGGCTGCTTCCAAGATTTAGTTACTATGAATTGTACTTCTATAATCACGGGTATGCAGGTATTACTGTAATATGATGTCTTTAACTCTTTCAGTAATGTCTTAAGGTAGTTACTTTCTCAGCACTTAGACACAATACCCAACACCTAGAGCTCCAAGGAGGAAAGGTTAACTTTTGCTCACACTTTTTAGAGGTCTCAGTCTGTAGTCAGCTGGCTCGGAGTCAGGGTGGCATGGCAGGGGGCATGGCAGAAGAGAAACAGCTCATGGCATTGCAGGCAGGAAGCAGAGAATGATCAAGGGAGCAGGGAGGGAGATAAGCTCTTCCAGGCTACACCCCCAATGACCTCCCTCCTCTAACCAATATTCACCTCCCAATGTCACAGCTATAAACCCATCGGTAGACCATGTAATCCACTGATGAGTATCGCACCTCAGTCACCTCCTGAAGGCCTCACCTATGAGTGTGTGAGACTTTGCAAGTACATATAGGTATAAAATATAACAAGGAAGGTACCTAGAAGAAGTATACCTGGCATTTTTGAGAAAACTCCACAGCAATATCCATAGTACTTATACTGATTTCCATCCTCACCAACAATGCAAAAGGCTTCCTTTTTCCCAGCAGCCTAAACAGTATATGTTATTATTTTATTTCCTGGTAATGGGCATTCTTTCTAGGGTAAGCTGGATTCTAAGTGCTGTTTTAATTTTCATTTCTCTAACAGCCAGTGATTTTGAACATTTCTTTGTGTATTTATTGGGCATTTGTACTTCTTCATTTCATTTTCCCACTTTTTATTGGGTCTTTTATGAAGAGGAGGTCTAATTTTTTGAGTTCTTTGTATATTGCCGATATTAGGCCTCAGTCTGAGGAATAGCTGGCAAATTTTTGTTTCAAATCGGTATGTTGCGTTTCCACACTGTGGGTTGTTTTATTGCTGTCCAGTAGCTTTTTAATTGGATATGATCCCATTTTTTTATTCTCAGTGCTATTTCTCATGCAACTGGGGTTCTGTTCAAAAGTCCCTGCCTATGCCTATGACTTTAAGAGTTTTATTTATTTTATTAACCAGCAGGTTAAGTATTTCTGTTTTAACATTTGGTTTTTTGATCCATTTTGATTTTAGTTTAGTACGTGGTTGGGTACATGGGTGTAGATTCAATTTTCTTCATGTAGATAGTATTTTTTCCCAACACCATTTATTAAACAGGCTATGTTTCCTACAGTCTATGTGTTTGGACATTTGTCAAAAATCAAATAGGTGAATGTGGTTTGGGTTATTTCTGCATCCTATATTCTGTTCCACTAATCCTCATGTCTGTTTTTGTGCCAAAAACACACTGTTTTTATCACTATAGCTTTGTAATATGACTTCAAGTGTGGAGTTATGATGGCTCCTGCTTTGCTCTTGTTACCTAGGATTGATTTTGCTATTCTGGGTCTCTTCTGGTTCCATGTGAATTTTAGTACTGAACTTACTGAGAAAGAAATTAGGAAAAAAAACACCATTCACAATGGCACTGAGAAAAATTAAACACTTAGGAATTAATCTGAGGAATTAACCTCTGCAATGAAACCTAGAGTACTCTAAGAATAGAAGAGGACATCAGAAAATTTAAAAAATGTGTAGTTTTTTATTGCACACTCTTAAATTATTGATGATTTTGAATGTTCTATGCAATGACAATTGTTGAAAGACTGGATAGTAATGGTGATGATAACAATAGCACAATTTTTTAACTCAAGGACATTTTCATCATAGGTGTAATTTCAATGCTTAAAATGGATTTAAATAATGGTAGAAAAGATTTTCAAACTATTTCATGGAGGACAAAAAAAATTAAAAAAAAATACACAGTTCTCTGAACCGAGTTTCTTTTGTGAGAAAAGATTTAAAATGTTTGAAAATCACTGGGATTCCATTACCCACATGTGGCAGGGACAGGCTCATAAATATTTACTGCAGCTTCCAGAAGAAAAATATGCAGGGGCAACAACACGACCTTCCTCAAGGCTCAGATATGCTTAAAGATAGCTTTACTGTGACCATGAAGATATAACACATTACATACTACACTTCATTCATAATTAAGCATCGTGGAAAACTTAGAAGAGTCTATCAAGTTCTATAAAACTTTGATGAGATGATTTCCACTTCCTTGAGGGTTCCAATCTAACTCACATTTTATAGGAAACAGTTTTCCAAGATAATTTTCTTCTGAACTGGAGGGTACCTATTTTTTCCTATGTGTAACATCTTTACTTGGACTGCTATTCAATGTGTATTGGCTGTGGGGGAGGAAAATAAGCACTAATCTTCAACTTAGAATATCCAAGATTATATTTTAAAGATAAAAATACATAAATTTAAAAGTCACGTTACATATGAATTTCAGCACTTTTTAACTTTGCTTAATCTCAGTTTCTAGAGGCAAAATAAGAATATCTATATCACATTTACTATAAAAAGATGTTGTGATCATTTACCATTAAATTAATTTAATAAGCCTATATCGTGAACTTACTAGGTGTCAGAAACCAACAAGTGCTAGAAAAAGAGTTTTTTAAAAAAAGGTCACAATCATGTAGAGAAGAAATAGTAAATTAAGCCAACAATATGTAGTGTGAACAGTGTTCAGTCCTACTAAGCCTTTAAAAAACAAATCATAGGGCCGGGGATATAGCTTAGTGGCACAAGTTCCTGCCTGACAAGTGCAAGGTCTCGAGTTTGATTCCTAAAAAAAAAAAAAAAAAAAAAAAAAAAATTCATGAAAAAGTATTGCATTGGATTCCAGCATTAGTGCAGAGAAAGAAAAGCTTCTGTAAAGACATGGCATTTTTTTTTTGGTGGGTACCGGGGGGTCGACCTCAGGACCTCGCACGCCAGCAGGCGCCCGTGCCGCTGAGCGATATCAACGGCCCCTTTTTCGTATGTGGGATCCGGGAGTCGAACTCGGGCCCTCGCCCTTGCCAGGCAGGCGCTTAAGCCGCTGAGCCATCTCACCGGCCCAAGACATGGCATTAAATTGAGACCTGAATAATATTTAAAGACTCTCACACAAAAAAAGGGAGATAAAGCAAATGTAGCAGCTCACATGGAAAATAAGATGAGAAAAAATTTAAGATTCAAAAGATGTGAAAGCCTGTAAGATGTCCTTTAGTAGATGAATGAATAAACAAAGTGTGCTACATAGATACAATGAAATATCACACAGTGACCAAAATAGCCATCAGTCCACAAATCAACATGATTAATTGTTAAATGCATATTGCTTTTAAAAATATTTTATTTTAACTCACAAGTAATAGTTGTGTCTATCAATATTCCCCTGCATGCATTATGGTGTGATCAAATCAAGCTAATTAAATTATCCATCACCTCCAAATAATTTTCTTTAGAACTTTTAAAATATACTTTTAGAAATTTAATAGAATAAATAAGCCGGACTGAAAATGTTACAATGTAACTACTCCAATTATCTGTCATTTAGGAAAAGATAAAAATGTAGAGCTAAAAACAATAATTGTAGTTTCCAGGGTTTGGAAGAATGGGGAGGCAGTGTTGGAAGCGCCAGGAAATTTTTAGACTGGTGAAACTATTGTTTCACAAGCCACACAGCATATGGATTTGTGAAGACTCATTGGATTTTACTACACAAAAAGTAAAGTGTATGTATAAAATTTTTTAAAAAGATATTTAGGAAATTGGTGGAGGTTGAGAATGGAGTGAAGGTTGTGAAAAATATAAAACTGTATTACAAATATGAAATGATCTCCCTATGAGGTGGGGGAAATACTGCCAAGATAAGTTACTTTGAAAAGAGGAATCTGTAAAATTAAAATTAAAAATTAGACATAAGTACTGCACTCCTAGGGATAACGTTGCATCACGCGGGGTTGGGCATTAACTTCTCTGATGATTTGTGTGCATCTATACTGCCAATGGGCAATTAAGGAATGGTCATGAGGGTAGCCGAGTTTTTCACTGTTGTAAAGGGAAGTTACAGATACGCAAGGATAGAAGAATATAAAAACACAAGTTGTAATGAAATAGAATTGGAGACATCACTATGAACTAGTTTTTAGATTAATATGGATACAGATGGCTACATACAGAAACATACACTGATTTGTGTGTATATATGTGTGTGGGTGGTACTTGTATACACATGTAAACACATACTGATATGTGTATATGTGTGTGGTGTTAGTATATACATATAAACATATACTGATATGTGTGTATATGTGTGTGGGCGGTGTTATGTACATATATACATATATACTTCTTTGTCCCATCAGCTATAAGAATGTAGAAGGAAGGACACATCAGCAGCAAAAAGCATGGCTACCTCTATGATTTCAGCTGCTATTAACCTTCCACAATACAAGCAGCCAGGCTTCCTTGGTGAAACAGCTGATTCAAGAGAGAGGAAGGAAAGATATACTAAGAATATGGAGCATCTGGTATTGCAAAGAAGGAAGAAAGTACTTGGAGAAAAAGTTTTTAAAAACACTCTGATAGAAGTATGTTAAAAAGAAACAAGAGCCAATAGAAAGTGCTACAATTAGCGAAAGCAATGCAATATATCAGTAGAACAGTATTGGATTAAACTTCAAAGTATAAAATAAATAACAATGGGTTCATGTTTACATAAATAGATTATTAAACAAATCGATAAGGGAATAAAAAGCAATGCCCCATTCAGAATTTAAAATAATTTGTGCATATACTTTGTCTTGAAGGAGGTGAAAAGTAATGGTGCAGTTATTTTCTTCCAAAAAGGAGAAAAATGGAGTAAAAAAGAGTAATTTTACATTTACCCTCACACTACCTTAGCCAGGTTATCAAGCTCAAAATGCACAGTGATGAGTGATTTTGTGTGTGTGTGTGGGTACCGGGGGGCGACCTCAGGACCTCGCATGCCAGCAGGCGCCCGTGCCGCTGAGCAATATCACCAGCCCCATTTTTTGTATGTGGGTTCCAGGAGTCGAACTCGGGCCCTCGCGCTTGCCAGGCAGGAGCTTACGCCACTGAGCCATCTCGCCGGCCCGTGATGAGTGATTTTAAAAGTAGATATCCTTGACATAATGAGATGAGGATACTTTCTGTGGTCCCAAAACACATAACCTAATTCTAACCACAAAAAATCAGGTAAATCCCAATAGAGGACCATTTAACAAAATGCTAGACCATTATTCCCCCAAATGTCAAAGTTATTATAAAAAAGGTAAGTAGAAAATACTGTAACAGCCAAAAGGAGCCTTAGTAGACATGATGAGTTAATCAAAAATGGTTCTTCTGGATGGGAGCCTGGGACAGGAAAAGGGTATTAGGTAAAAACTATGAAAATGTGAATAAATATAGATTTAATTAATAATATAACAATTATGTATTAATTATAACAAATTTATTCTATTAATGTAATATGTTAATAACAGAAGAAATTGGCTATGAGGCTTATCAAAAGGCTTATGTGATTTAGTTTTTTGTAGATGAAAAAGTAGTCTAGAAATTAAAGATTATTTTAAAAACTGAAATCAATTTTTAATACAGTGAGCAAAGAAGGATTATAATTGATACAGTTGGAAATCTAATTAGGAGCCAAGTCACATAGGTCCCCATGGTCCGTGAAAAGATGTTTAAACTTTCTTCTCAGTACAATGGACAACTACAGACAACTGAAATCTAGTGGGGAACACTCCATTTATGATTGTTCAATTAAAAGTCTAGCAGTTGTTCAGCAAAAAGGATTAAAGTTATGATCTGTAGTACAGTGGTATAGGATTAAAACAAGAGCAACACTAGAAAAGGTATTTCAATATAACAAGATAGAGGCATATAGGTTGCAAAGATTAGGATGGAACTGCATGAATTTGAAAGGTATCTTGGATGTACGATAGTCAAACTTGGTTACATGTTGCATCTTGGGCTGAAGCACAGTGGTTTGTCAGCAATGATGTAAAACACATATAGAGATGTATAAAAATGCAGAAGAAAATTTGAGGAAAAATCTAGAATTTTTCTATGGATGTATTAAGTTTGGGGTCTTTAAACCATGTTAGTAAAGAAAACAGGCAGTAAGTCAGACATGCACAGAGGGTGCAAATGTAAAAACTTCTCACTTGAAAAGAAAATCCCTGGACCCCTTGCTTGAGAAAGGGCCACCTAAGCAATGGATTCCTCAGGGTTCATTTTACCATGCTCAATAATCTAGGCATTCACAGGTAGGTAGACGCAGTCTAGTCCCAGATGGCCTGGCAACTGTTCAAACTGGTGGTAGACCTCGGCATTGTCCATGTGTTGCTGATTGTTTACTCATATAGAACACAAGAGTAGAGGGGTGATAGAGGCTTCCACCCATAATTCAAAAGTGGATCCGTGAGGCTGGGTGATGTTTCCCTGAGGGGATTGTAAAGCTGTTAGAGTGAGACCAAAACTGCAGTGGAGACCCCAGGAAGTCAGAGATGCCAGCAACACTGAATGTCTCTTGAAGTAAGCTGCAGGCCAGGAGCATAGCTGGCCCAAGGGAGAGGCCCAAGTAGGTTGTAACCAGCAAGACCATAGCATTGGGGCCACACAAGCTGTTTAGAACTCACTTCTCACTGCCATGTGTTCCAGATGCCGGGTATGAAATACATGACTTCATGTTTGCCTTCTAGTTTTGTTCTTACTTTGGCTGTAATTTTTTCTATCTCCCTGTTTCTCCCTATTGGAAAGGAAATGTTTAACTTGTGCCATTGTATTTAGGAATTAAATAACTGTCTTTCGCATTTTACAGAGGATTATAGCTAAGAGTTTTCCTTGAATCTCAGAAGAGATTTTGGTTTGAACTTTTGAACAGTGTTGGAACTATTGAAACTTTGGGGAAGCGATTATTGCATTTTTGGTTGTATTTAGGATAGTTGTATTAGGTTAGGCAGAATTATTAGCATTTTATTATGTTTGGTGATTAAATATGGATTTAAAAATGAGTTTGCTGTCAACTTGACAAGTGGCGAAATTTAACAGCTAAGCATCTCAACTTAATTAGCCTGGGACCCACCATAAAGGATTAGTAAAGTATACTTGTGGATTTATCTGGATGATTCATGCAGGGATGAATTTGAGGCCTGTATGTGATACCTCTTGTCTTCCTCTCTGGTGCTGTTCCATTGTTCTGCCATGCCTTTCCACTGACATTTCTATTTTAGTCTATACGCAACCATGGACCTAACTCTCTGAAACCGTGAACTAAATTAAAACTCATCTCCTTTAAATCGAGGATGTCAGGTATTCTGTACCAGTGATGGGAAAGAAGAATCATGTACCCTGGAAATGTGTGGCTAAGATAAAAAGGTTGAAAGGGATTTTGAAATCAGATTGACAACAACAGCCTAGGTAGCACAGTCAAAATTTCAGTGAAGTATGAATTTCAGTGAAGGATATCTCTAGATTTCAATAACCAGATGAAGAAGAAAAGGTTTTGACAGAAGGCATGAACTTTAATAGACCTGAGAATGTTAGAAAGTGGAGAACTAATGACCTGGAATGAATTTTTAGTTTCTACCATGAGGTATCTAGGATATAAAAGAATGTAAAGTCTCTTCTAAAGAGGGAATTTTGATATCAGAAGACAGTTTGATTTTAATTAAGGCAAGGTGATAAAGAGAATGTTACAAGGTAGAGCTAAGAATATTAGAGATATTATGCATGCACAGCTCAACATTGGGAGGCAATGAGGGAGGTAAACTATAGTATGATCAGCAAAGCAGATAAAGCTATGTTATGTTTTAGATCGAGTATGTCCCCAAAGAGCCCAAGGTACTCAGAGATGGGACTTTGGGGAGGTGATTACTGACTTGGTATTAGTGGGTGTGGCCTGGTCGGAGAAGGAGGGTCACTGCAAGCATAACCTGGAAGGGTATATATACTTCCCCAGTTCCTCCCTTGTCTCTCTGCTTCCAGGCTGACATAAAGTGAACCGATTTCCTCCACCTAAGGACCTTTTGTCATGCTGTTTTTTAATTTAAGCATGCTGAACATGGACTGAAATTTCTGAACTCTGAGCCAAACGAAACCCCTCCTCCATTAAGTTGTGGGCATGGGGTATTTGTGGCAGTGATGAAGAAAGTGACAAAGACAGATATGTGTAGACCATTCAGAGATTAGAAGGAAGTGAGGTGCACCTTTCAGAGACGAGTGCCAAAACTGCAATCCCAAACCCACTTCTTTATCACAAAGTGCCAACACTACAGTTAAATCTGAATACTGAGGTTTTAGCTTAGAAAAAGCTACTCATACATTAACGTCTTTTGTCTTAAAAGAAAAACAAATAACATGCATGCCATAGGTTCGCCACCACTGTTGCAGGGGATAATGAATAATCATAAATGTCTGCAGTAATCAAGGTAAACAAAAGAGAAACTCTGTACTGAAGCTGCTGTTTTAAATTGTGTAATATATACTGATATAAAGAAAAGAAAACTACATTGAAAATGAAAGGTATATGGAGTAAAATGGAAACACTATTCTGATTAGTACATTTTTTGCCATTTCAACTTTTCATTCCTTTTGCCTCCCTATGTAGTCTGCAAATTGCTAGTAAGTAAAGGTATAATGAATTTCTTTATATTCTAAGCAATATTACATGTTCTTCACATATTATCTATGTTCTTCAGGTTTTTTAAGATTAAGTTTTAGAAGTGGTCAAAGCTTACTTCTGCCAGGCCATTCTTGAATTAATAAGACTTTTCAGTGACTAAAGTAATAATTTAGAAAAAAAGCCAATGTGATTATGTGAAGTCTGTCATTTTCCTGAATAACTAAAGTTATTCCTTCTGTGATACATGCTTCAGAATTCACCCCTTCCTGCAATTTACAACCATTTTATGTGCATAGCTGTAGCAAAGTAAAATTTAAGAATTAGATGTTTTATTGGTATAAACAAGGACACAAAGGTATACTTGATTGAAATACTTTTCCCTCAAAAACAATTTATTTCTGATTATCCACATAAATCTTTCAAAGTCTTCAGATTCCTTGATCCATACTGTATACACCTTATCTGTATGTTATATTTTCTTTTCAAAAGGTGGGGGTGATGGTGAGAAATCTGGAACATCTCCCAATTCTATCAAAGAAAGTGTCAAAACGTTGATACAACTATGGACACATTCCACTTGTCTATTAAAGAAATGAATAATGTAAACAGTTAAGCATTTTCCTGGGACACAGAGACCAGATATTTATGAAAATGAAATAAACATCCTATTTCATGTTGGAAACTAAAAATTCAGGAAGCAAGGAATATTTACTGGCTTGCTTCTACTTGAAAAAAATAGAGGGATGAAAATATCAGTGAAATTAAGGAATAGAGTTAATCCTAGAACTCCCCGTCCTAAAACTGTTGAACTTCGTTTTACCATCTGTTGGGTAGCATATAGAGGTAAATTTTTTCGCAAATTGATAGAATAGTCCTAGGGGTCTTCTGCTGCCTCTTTTCTCCAAGGAAATTTAATCAATAATTTGACAACAAATGTACAGCCAGTTCTACTCATTTTACTCAGTTCTACTCGTCTCAAGTATCAATTTAACTGAATATTAGGTGGTTGACACCTTCTTTGATTTAGGGTCTGCACAAACTTTGTCCAAATCTCCTCTCTTTCTGTCTG
Source organism: Erethizon dorsatum (assembly GCA_028451465.1). Taxonomy (NCBI): domain Eukaryota; kingdom Metazoa; phylum Chordata; class Mammalia; order Rodentia; family Erethizontidae; genus Erethizon; species Erethizon dorsatum. The sequence goes on from CM051824.1 coordinate 18,319,878, forward strand.
AACTTAGAAGGCTACATGCTGAACTTTTAGTGTTCGCATGGTTCCCCTGGAATTCATGCAGCTTCAAGTCAATGTCTGTGTGTTTACAAACTCAGCCAAACCAAGACTGGCACTGACTGCTAAAGGGGAAAAAAAAGGTCCATAAAAAAAATCCCAGTATTTCTCCTGCCCCAGAAGCTTTTCTTCTGTTTCTATGGAAACACTCACAAGACAGCAGCATGCTGTACTGTGCAAGTGGAGAAGGCATGTTCCTGGCATAGCCATGTCTGAGCGATATCACCGGCCCTTTTTTCATATGTGGGTTCCGGGAGTCGAACTTGGGCCCTGGTGCTTGCCAGGCAGGTGCATACACTGCTGAGCCATCTCACCAGCCCTGAACATTATTATTAAAGTTCAAAACTAGGTAGCATGGGGCCGGTGATATCGCTCAGCGGCATAAGTGCCTGCCTGGCAAGTGTGAGGTCCTAAGTTTGACTCCCGGTACCCACATCAAAAAAAAAAAAAAAAAAAAAAAAAAAAAAAAAAAAAACTAGGTAGCATGTATAAAGTCAGGATGGTTAGGTGGTAGGAATCAAGGAGAGATTTTGAAATTAATTGTAGGATGCATCAGGAATGCTTTAATCTTCTCACTCTGAGCTAATTATCACTCACTCTGGAGAACAACAGAATACCAATTAAAATGTAGCATCCTAATAATAATAAACACCATTCCTTTTGGGAAAAAGAGCCTTCGAAAAAGGCTGAATTGGTATATGCCATCAGCATGAAACTGAGATATCTATATCATATCATACCTAAATAGTACCATTTACATTTTTTGAATAGTGCTAAAAACAAAACTCCCAACATGATGAACACACAAAACTCCACCGTAGGAGAAATGGGTAAATCTGGGTGTGTTAGTTCACACCTGTAACCCCCACTCTGGGAGCCTGAGGCAGGGAATCACAAATTTGAGACCAGCCTGAGCAACATAGCAATTTAACAATACCTCATCTCATATTTACTCTATCTCATATTTGATTCCTCCAGTCTTTTTCTAACCATAGTTAAATTTCTACATCTTTCTCTTTCTCGATGCCCAATGACTTCTACCACTGCTTTAAGTTGAGGGCATAAAATTGTCTGAGCCTTTCTTGTCTTATATCTGTTGTTGTTATCAATTCTGATTACTCCTAAACAGGTTTAATTTCTTCTGTTTTATTTATCTTAATGAATACTAATAAATTGTATTAAAATTACATTAAATTAGAATTCAGTGATAATACCATATAGCACTTTCTCATTAAGGTTTCTTATCCTAATACGAACTGCTACATCTTTCAATTTATTATACAATGGCTTCCTATACTAACCTAAAGTAAAATTTGTTATATCATATCATAAAATATTTAGTTCTTCTGCATCCAAATATCTTGAAAATCATAAAATGATGCTTAGGTTTTAATGATGTTCTAGGACTTTCCACACCCAGTTGCTCACATTCATATGACTAAGCTATTTAATCTCTAATGGAAAATGTTCCTTTTATGTCTCAATCTTAGGTCAACCCTGGTGTTCAAGAACGATTCTAAGGAGTTCTATAATATGAACTTAATAATTTCGTTTTAAATCATATGACCTGGGATTCCAGTCCACACTTGGTTCTGTCCTAATTACCAAGTTTTTTGGTACATGTCTTTTTGTTTTGTATTCCCTAACTTGACCTATGAATTCTTGCCTTGGACTCAATCAATCAAGATTTTGCTATGGAAGCCAAAGTTTCAATGGCTAGATTTTTTCTACTGAATAGTATTTTTCTGCAACAAGTTCGAAAAAATCAGTTTCCCTCTCAGTTTTAAATGTCCTTTTTACTGGATAAGTATCAAATTTTCTTGGCTAGGCTGATATTACAAATACTATAGTAAAACATTTATATTTTTGATTATTTATTGATTTTTTTACTTGGGAAACTTCTATTACTTCTAAATTATTTTAGCACATATTGCTCTTCCTCAAAGCAAGAGACTTCTTTGCTTCCAGTTTAGGTTCTCCAACTTTAGAATATACCTTAATTCCAAGATTTAATTTCTTCCCAACCTCTGCCTGTTCATGTTCTCTTAGTGGCTTTTGGGCTTGACTCAAGTGGGACTTTCCAGGATCCAACCTGTTTTTTCAGCCATCACAATATTCTGTCCCAGCATGAGTGCTGCCCTCAACAAACACAAGACATGATGTTATAAAGAAGAGATGAAACAGAACACAGACTCTTCCCAGTGCCAGAACATCAATTTGAAGGGACATTCAGAGAAATTCAATGTTTGTTCAGAACTCCTAACCTGAAGTCCTGACCCCCTTACTAGATCCCTTGCTTGATCTCCCCACTTTGAGCCCGCCATGTCCAAGCCCTATGAAAGCCTTTTTTTTCTCTGTACCCCATAGCAGGCCTTTTTGCTCTCCATCTGCCTGCTCCCAGGCACAATAAATGTCACACCATGTTGCTTTTACATAAGCCTGATGGTCTCCGCTGGTCTCTGATTTGTGCCATTCCTTACAGTGGCCAGTATTGAAAATCTGACACAACCTATATCCTAGGAAAATGAGAGTCCAGCCTATCTCTATATCAAGAAATGTTTTTCTGCCAGTTAGTGGAGTTAAGCATTATTTGCACACTAAAGTCTAGTTACAGGCATCTAGAATTGATCAAACACTTGGGTGCTGTATTTGTTACTTAGCGCTTGAGTTTTGGCTTCATAGCATGAATAAAGTAATAGTGATTAACATAGGATTACTTTATTTTTCTACTAAGCTAAACCCACATATAAATGGTTGTTGACAGTAGTTCAGCAGCTCAAGTGAAGCAGGGCTAAAGTGTGGAGCTTGTGGATTTATGTTATTTTATCACAATAACTACATAGGCTTTAGTCATTACAAAAAGGAAAAAGGGTAGATCGCAGAAATGTTTGCCAAATAGTAATTTCTCTTTTTTCTTTAATGAAAGAACTCTGTGTTATTGGGAAAAGCAACATTCTCAACATTAAAAATAAACATGTAAACACACGAATGATGAAATGAAACAAAAATAAAAATAGCCCTTTATTTTCAAGACTCTCCTCAGTGATGGCCCTGCGTTTCCTAGATTCTTTTCAAGCTGGATTTTTTGAGAGAACACAGTTCAATCCATGAGATATCTGCAGGATCACTAGATAGGGTTGTTATAAAATTTTCAAAGTATTGATTCATTTAACATGTCCTTCGTTATTTTCTACACATTCCTTTCTACCAGAAACACTGATACAAAATTTAAGTGACGGGCAGAGCTGTATGTGCAGCTTTGCTGGCTGCTTACATACAGAATCCACCTTGATGGTACAGGTATGCACTCCCATATCCGTGCCTCACTGTCTGTGTTGATGACTGAATATCATTTCTAGTTTCTGCTGTGTTTCTTGAACGTTTAGCAATGAAATTCCATGAGACTTTAAGTCATTTTGCTATTATACACTACAGCCATTACCCCAGTCCTGTGTAATGTACTTCCCAAATATTTTGTTATCTAAGTGAAAGATGAAAACTTTCTTCTTGTTGAAGTCTACACTGTTGACATTCATTACACGTAGCAGAATGCAGATGTTCACTAATATAGGTAGCTGCTTGGATATTGATTTGTAGCCTTCTTAAAATATAACTAGCATATGCTTAGGTTGAGGCATTATACACAATACAAAGATTGGTAACAGTGAGCTAATAAAAAATTGCATATAAATATATAATAGTAACTGTCAGTTAATTTATGGTATTTCTTGAGTCTTAATTTCCTGTTATTCTAAATAAGTGGATGAAACAGGGAATATTATTTTTCTTTGTGACTCAAACATGATATATTTTTAGTTACATATAGAGATACACAGCAAATTTTAATGATAATCTTTTGCACAAAATAAGCCTTATGTATTTGTTGAAAAGTTAATATTACTTATTTTATGATAACAAGCCTATTTCTTAGCCATGTAACTAGTTTCTACAGCCAGCTAACTCCATTGTTTTAGCTAACAATGAAGTATGTTACTTTAAGTAGCCTGTCCAAAGTGAAAAGATTTGTCATCACCATCCACCATTGTTTGCTATGCCAAAATCTGTAGATATTTTACATTACTTCTCCTCACTCACTCCCAATATCAGTAAGGTGTCACTAAATCCAGAGATATTTTATTGAATATTGCTCCATATAATTTCTCACTATGTTCTTACTACCTTCATTATCCTCATTATATGCATTTCTGAATATATACTCCAAACATTTTTCTCTGTATTCAGTTTCTACTTCTCAGCTGTTCTCCATGCAACTTGATATGCTATTTTATTTAAACACAAATCACCTTCTTTCTCCTTTATATAAGCTATTTAGATGGGACATTTTATTACCAAATGTAGTTTGTGCACACTTTCCATTATCTAAACAAATGTTCTTTTATTCAACTCTCCATCTGCTTCTCTAATGTTTTCACCATTAAATTCTAACCTGGAGTCAAATCTCAATATGAAACATTCTGTAGACAACATTGCATTTTCTTCTTACTAAATTTCCTTCCTCCTTCTCTAGTTTCTTCCCCATTTTCAGCCTGTGCACGCTTTGTGTCTTCAGCCACCTGGAAAACCACTTTATGCCTTGTTTTTTTCGGAAAACTTATTTCTGCTACATAGTAGTCAAATTCTACCTTCTGTGTTATAAATTACCTAACCTAGGAAATGTAAGTGTTCCTAATTTTTGAGCTCAATGTGTCATATGTGTATATATACCAAATAACTAAATCGTACTTTGTTTTTTTTTTTTAATCTGGTCTCTTCCTTCTTCTTGGTCTTTGAATCACCCTTACCAAGACAACATTCTATGATTGGGCCCCTCATTCTTTTCTAAACCTTATCACTTTATTAAATGCCTAATACATGACTTGTACCCTCTCAGCAGGAAGGCATGTGATGATACACAATGGTATCATACAGAATTAAAAGACTGACGTGGAGAACTGCTGCCAAATCCTCTTTTTTCTGTCCATACTTTAAGTGGAATTGCTCATGAAAAATGCAAACCAAGTCTATGTCAGCAGAGCCACAAAATTTTCTCTTAAGAAATGATTCTATCTATGATGAACTTCTTTATTTGGGGTGATGAGTAGAACCAGAAATTAAAAGAGGATTCAGAATGATTTAAATACATTTCTAGATAATGTAGTAGCATTTAAAGTTTTTTTCATTTATTTGTCACAGATAGTTAAGTAAAAGAATCAAGGTGCAGAAATAGAAGCATAGTGTTCCATTATTTGTATAAAGAAAATAATTATATTTTCTTTTTTTGTGTGTGTGTGGGTACCGGGGGTCGACCACAGGACCTTGCACTTGCCAGCAGGCGCCCGTGCCGCTGAACGATATCACCAGCCCTTTTTTCGTATGTGGGTTCTGGGAGTCAAACTCAGGACCTCGCGCTTGCCAGGCAGGCACTTATGCCACTGAGCTTTCTCACCGGCCCAAATTATATTCTTGAGTGTAAATATGCAGACATTTCTATATGTATAGAATAGCTCTGTAACCTTTGTTACTGTGATGGGAACATTGTATGGCTGTCCCTAAATCAATAAGGACAGAGGGATTTAATTTTTACATTATATTATTTTTTAAATTTGTTTTATATGGAGAGAAAAAATTAAACATTGACTATGTCAATGTTGATGAAGTAGCCAGCCAAATTATGATGCAAAAAGAAAAATAGAAAACATAAAGTGAATGGCTACATTTTTAGATTTTGATTTGGCAGAATATTCTAGGAATTTATATTGGTTGCCAAAAATTTGTGGCTCATTCATGTTTAGTATTAACAGGAACTCTGAGCCTCCTAAATGGACAAAACAGATCTATTTTGCTGACATTTCCTTCTAGAAATTAATTAGATTCACTGTTTTGACACTGTTCTTTGATTGTGTACACAAAGTTCAAGCTTTCACCTCTAGAAAATGTAAAGAAAATTGTTGGTTTATTTAATCTGTACAAACAGCTTTCATGGATAAGTCACACAAAACCAAATGATGCTTTCTTTCTCCAACACATTCATAACCTGAACTCCTGCTTTGCTCAAATCCTTTGTCCATTTCATGACATCAAACTAATTCAAGATAGTGGGAAATCTCAAAAAGAAGTAAAATTACACTGACTAAAGATTTTTTAAAAAGCGTTGTGTTAACTCTTGTATCAGTTGCAGATTGTTCCCATCAGACATCTTTCAGCATGAGCTCAAAAGTTAACTTTTGAGATTATTTATATTGTACAGGTAGGTCATAACCATCCAAAGTATATCCATTGAAAAATATTGACAAAGCAACCATTTCCCACCTTGTCATCACATCCTAGAGCTTAAATGAGAAGATGTTCTTCTCAGGAGGACACTATCAGAATGAACTTCTGGTCCTTCGAATGGAGTTATTGCTTAGCTGGTGTGAACTCATTCTCACAATGGTTTGCTATCAGCTATGAATCTCCATTCATTCTAGGGAAGCTGTAGTTCTTGAAGCACTAAGCACTGCACCAGAATGGATTGCTACTGGCAACAAATCTTTAGCAGGATGAGTAAAAGAAAGAAAGAAAGAAAGAAAGAAAGAAAGAAAGAAAGAAAGAAAGAAAGAAAGAAAGAAAGAAAGAAAGAAAGAAAGAAAAAGAGAGAAAGAAAACTCCCATTGTTAGAATAATCACAGCTCAGTCTAAATATGAAATTGTTACAGGAGACTGAGTAACTGGGTTCCTACCACTCCATTCTCAAAAGGGATAAAGTCACTGTCAATTTCGGGGCACACCTTTCCTATGTACTTCACACTTGTCCTTGGACACGCCGCCTTCATACATCCAGTTATAAATAGATTCCTTATCATGTCTCAGAAGAGCTGCAAGCTAAAACACAAAATAGTTTCTCTTAGCAGAGATTGATTTCTAATAATAGTGACAAACTTGACCTAAAATGAGGCCAGGTGCTCTTTTCAATATGAAAACTCCGGGCAAAGAGCACAAGTATAGGAATACCTCCAAAGTTACTCACTCAAACAGGTGAAAAAATGTTACCAGAACATCACAGACCATGTTATGAAATAGTACAAAGTAACTGTGTTTATGAAATGTTTTGTTAAAATGAATAATTTTCAAATATTCAAAAATATGGCCTGCCTCTTTATGAAATGGGAATTACAAATAGACTGTACCATCTATTATGACTATGAGAACCTACTCAGTATAAAAGAGTTTCATAGCTATTGTTATCTTTTTGCAGCTGCATAGCAACTTCAATGACAACTCGGTCTTTCCGGAGGTGACTTTGAGGCAGAGCTTTATGAGAGTTGCCTTGGAATCAACATAGTGGAGAGGAGGAGGCACCAAGACTGGCAAGAGAGAAACCCAGCTACACAGCAGGCCAAATTTCCTTCCCTTGCTGACCAACTCACAGGTAATTCTGAAACTAAAGTGATTTACCATAGTTGGTTCCCATTGGCCAAAAATGGCTGAGACTTTATGCCCCTGTTTCTTTCAGACATTGAATGTGGGCAATCACTCCAAATACTTGGCCTTGGGTGAGGTAGCTTTCTACAACTGAGGAAGTCTTCAAGGGGCTGACAGCTCAACGCAACTTGCATATGTCACTAAAAGTAACCAGGGCAACAAGTCCTTAGGTGGAGAATCTAGACATCATGTTTTTGTGTCCATCACAATCTCATTTTACAATAGAAAAACACAAGAATGAAAGCAGTTAGGAGAAATTAATATGTTGCAAGTCTCGTAGCAATTGCTGGTTCTAGAAATCACAGAGGGTTTATTGACACATTACACAGCTCTTCCCTATACTCCAGGTCACCCCTCCATTATTGAAGCAAAAGAATCTGGACTCTTTACTAGCAACATTCTCTTCAAAATCTACCTTCTCTTCTTCCTACGCCAACATTTCTTAGAATGCTTATCACAATGATTTCTTTTCCTTTGTCTCAAAATAATTACTTCTGCTCCTTTTTTAAAAAGCCACTTTATTTTATCTTGCTCATTTCTTATCATCCCTGAATACTTGCTCATCAATTATTCTTTCCATTGTACTGTCAATTTCTCCCTTTTGCTTATTTTTCCAACACCTTTAAGACACACCCATGGTTTTTGGTTTCTAAAAGAGAACTTCCCATGATGACATTTTTCATTCTTTATTTATTTCTCCCAACTGGCTCCCCTTCAATCTAGTTGATGTCCATTCAGAGATTCCTTGTAATTTAGCCTCATCTTCACTTTTTACACTGCAATTGTTCTTTAAAGTGCACTGATGACATGGAAATTTGCTAGTGCATTATTCCTCATATCATCCCATTGATTGCATTTAATCCCATACTTCCTCCTGAAAGGTCAAACTTCCTTCCCATACCTTTCATATCTGTGCATCTTTGATTCTGATCCCCTTTTCCAATTACCTGGTCTCCTTATTTATCTGATTCAGAATATTAAAATTCTCCACACTTCTATTCAAGCCCTCTCCTTCTCTGTTTGCCCCCCCCGCCACCATGATGTGTTAATTTTCATTTACTGCTCAAGCTATGATTCAATTTTGAGTTCCTAACAGGAATGTATATCTTTCCTGTAGTACAAATACAGTTCATTTGCAAACAATTGGTAATCTTACTATATACACTGACTCAGCGATACATTTTAATTGTTCAATGTCTACTGTCATGTGGCCTTTCCCTACATTTTATTTTCCACTATCAAAATCCTAAAATTCTTTAAGTGTTACAAAATTTCAAATTATTATTTTTCATATTTTAATCTAGTGTGTAAGGGCTTTATAAGATCCTTAAAAACTCATTTATAATATACATGCCAGAGTATATACAACACAAAGAGAATCAAACATGTTTGTTCAGTTTTCTAGATAAAACAACACTGATTCAATGACCACATGGAGAAGTTCTCTCACTAAAAGTGAATTTATAAATTCAACAAATATTTGTAGCATCCTTACTAGATGGCAGGCACTGAACTAGCAGGAGAAGACATAGAATAACAAGAGGAATTGTCCTGAAATCCCAGAATTTATGAATAGTGTAGAGGTAAACTGTTATCCTTTATATCTAGATGTCCCCTCAAAGCCTCATGCTCACAGGTAAGGCTTTGGAGAGAGACTGGATTATGGGTGTGTGATAATGGATCATAGGTGTATGGTACTGGATTAGTCCACTGAAAGATTTTTTAGGTGTGGATGATGGATTTAATGAAGAGGGAAGACCCACTCTGTGTGTGTGTGTGTGTGTGTGTGTGTGTGTGTGTGTGTGACACAAACCATGGGTTTGTAGCCTGTATGGAATAAAAAGGGAAAGAAAAAGGAGGTCTTGCTGTTGCCTGCCTGCCATGGTAGGAGCTCTTTCTCCTCTGCTATGCCCATCTAACATGCTGCCCTGCATTGGGGCCAGCTCATTATGTACTGAAAGCTCTACAAACCATGAGCTAAAATAAACCTTTCCTTCTGTAACTTATAGATGTCAGGTATTTTGTCCCAGCAATGAGAAAATAACTAAGACATAAACTAATAAATAATATATTAAACTAGAGTTCTATTGTAGATAACTAAAGAAATATATGAGAATATCTTATGTATCAAATTGTATGGTCAGTTACTCAATGGTAAGTAGTATATCACATTGTCTTCTAATTTCCCATTGTTTAATTTTGATTTCGTACCCTCAGTTCTACTCAAAATATCTCTCTGCAAATATTTAAAGGTACTTTAAAACATACAAACACACATGAAAATAACTAGATGTTATTTCAACATGTATTGAAAAGTATAAAAATGGAATTTGACTAAGCACAAATAAATAATAAACCATTTTAGCATTCTTTTCTACATACTATTAACTATTTCAAGCAATATAAAAATGTTATATTTAATGAATAACATGATTGAAAGAAGCAGCTATTAAAAATAAAAGAGCTAATCAAAATTTCAAAGATTTGAAGAATTTGAGGAGCATAAAAATCGTCAAATATAATAAGTATATAAACCTATATAGATATAGAAATATATATATTTTATAACCATAATAGTTATCTATAATATATATATTATGTTGTCATTATTAATATTTATTTTCTCCAATAATGAAATGTAAACATATATGTCTTATATTCAAAGACATTCACTCAAGTAAAGGACAGATCTACCTAGTAGCAGAACTAATTTCGCATGACACTCTCAGATGAGCATAAAAGCACAGTGGAAGCCTTCATGACAGAAGTGTGATGGAAAACACAACTAGTGTGTATGAACTATATGTATGGGCCAGTACAGTGATAGACCAGTGTGTATGAGAACCAAGATTGTGTGCAATGGAACAATAGTGTATGAGATATGCACCCTGCTCTCAATAAATTTACACTCCACTAGGGGATACATGACTAATACATGACTACACACAAAAATGGTATGCAATTTTATTCATTGTTTTTAACTGCTCACTTCTGTGCTTCTTAATATATTCATCAAATCTCCAGTATTGACAAAGGAGAATAACCAAAGCATGGTGCATGTGCATATACCTGAGACTAAACTAGAGAAGGAGGAGGATACAGGGGGAGGAGAGAGGAAAGGGTGAAGACAAAATAAGGAATGGAAAGATGAAAGGATTTTTTTTTTTGAGTAACATTGTTGACAAAAGTGTCAGGAGATAGAGAGAAATAAACAAAATGAGCACTAGATCTTATTCCCCACTCACATGTCTTATGCTAACACTTTTAAACTCTCTTCCTTACCATTCATGAGTAATGAGAAATGAATCTGGCAAATAAGAAAGACGTGTTTACTGCTCCTTTGTATTAGGGAAGAAATGGAAATAAGCACCAAGAAGAGCCATGATGAGAAGGTAAGATTTTCATTTTGTAGTTATGGCCGAGATAGGAAAATGTCCCTCAATGAATAGATAAATGATGAATGTTAAAGAATGAAAGCAAAATAAGTTACTCCTTCATATAATATGATTCAGTGTACTAGGACCAAGTGAGTACCCTAGCATTTTACCAGACAGAAAGCTACTAAAATATACCCATCACTGAAGTCCTCATTCAGTCTCCATTCTTCTAGCAATATTTCCTCTGACAATTCTGGACAAAGTAATTTTGCTCCTGAATGAGCTCTTATTAACAGCAAATAAAGAAATTACATATTACTGACACGTTAAATAAATTAATTCACACACAAGTTCTTTAAATAAAGCACAATTAACTATTTGTTCTACTTCCCTAGTATTTACCATAATGGCAGAAATTATTTCACTAAGTTCATCACTGAGGCTAATTAAATGAGTGTTACTTTTTTTTTTTTGTGAGACAGGGACTCACTGTGTAGTTCAGGCTGGCCTTGAACTCATGGCAATCTTCCTGCCTCTGTCTCCCACATGCTGGGATCATTGGGATGCATCAGCACACCCAGGAAATTGGTGTTAAATTAAATACAAATATAAAATTGGCATTTCTAAATAATGATCTGAAGACTTCTATTCATTCTGATGGGAAAGGAGTTTTGTTCATTTTAGAAAACAAAGTTTCACTGGAATGACTCACATATATATGTAGGAATCATTGGGTCTGCTATTACAAACTTGAGAATAAAACCCTAAGTACCTTGAACAGTAGTGTTCTTGGGATTGATAGTCTTCAGGCAAGGTTCTGGAGAAGGCTGTGGGGTGAGAGACAATGAGGGATTAATTTTGGAAAATGCAACCTGCTGGAGTCTGCCCTACAACCACAATGAATCTCAACAACCCCATGTACAAATTATTCATCCCTTCCAAGATACCTCACTTCCCAATTTCATCCACTGGGCATCAGTGTCAAGACCTAGTTCCAGGATTCTACCATTCAATAAGGTCCAGGTCAATATGAGGCTCCTCAGATTCATCGTATCAGGTACAGTACCTTGAATTGTTTTTTCTTGCCTGGATACCTATGAAATAAGCAGCACCCAATTTATAATGATGAAACAGGTCTAGGATAATGACTGTGGACACTTTTATTCAAATGGGGAAAATGGAAGTAAAAAAAAAAATCATTACTGGTCCATACAAATACTGAAATCATAGAACATCTACAAGAGCTGGCAGGAATTTTAAGTCAATTGCAAAGTAAATATTGTAACACAGTATGATAAGGGCTAGCAGAAGATACTGGAATTCTAGTTTAGAAATGAAGGATAGTTCACTGCACACAGCAACAGGAAGAAAACAGTTATCATTTGCATCAATTCCTTGAGTCTTAGTTCTCATGGGGCAATACAAGGATGGTTAGGTACCAGAACAAGTGGTTGACTGCAATATAGGAGAGGACCTGTGAATTATGAAACCAAAGTTTTTATAAAGCAGACGTCTGTCTCCCATTTTCTCTGGAGTAAAATGCTACTTGTATCATCTAAGTAAGGCTGTTATAAAATCTGCCTTTTGATTTACATGTAGACATTTTATCCACCAAATCTGTTCACTGCACAAACATCTTTGAAAAGATAACTGACAGTGAAGTCAGCTTCTGCATCTGAGATATCTAGAATTGTGAAAGGACCATGGACACTTATCTCCTAAAGAATATTTTTAGAATTTCAGGACTCAAACACATTGCAACATATCCTTACCCTCAAGGATATCTTGCAGGCTTGGAAATTTGTTGGCAAGAAGAGTGCCAAAGTCAGCCCATAAGAAGACATTAAACACAAAAACATCTTCATTTGAAGAAAGAAAGAATACAAAAGGAGAGGGGTATGAAGGTTACTAGCAGAGATTCTTTATTTTGGTTATGCTAATAGTTTATAGGCTGAGTGAGAACTGATTCAATCTTTCACCCCGTAAGGTCACCTCCACTATGATCATAGCAAACTTGGCAATGATAATATGCTAATTCTCTCAAATGCAGCAGCTCTTGAAGTAATGTTCCTATTAAAAATGGTTGATAATAACCACCGTAATGTGAGGAAAGGATGTGCTTGTGTTTAGGCATTAAGAAAAGAATAGACTGGCAGAGTATAGCCAAGAGTCATCACAGTTGCTCTAAGCACCATATTGGGTGAAAACAGAAAAGATCACTCGTGACACCTTATCCTTGCCCTCCATAGAACCCTCACATTTGCCTTCTACCAATACCTAGCTTCCCACCTTATATTAAATCCTTCATCCCTGTTCTCAGTAGGCCCGACTCCCGTCTGCTTCGTCTGAAATGGTGATGACTTCCATTCTCTTCTGCTTTCAACTCATATGCAGGGCCAATGAGACAGCTCAGTGGCATAAGCACCTGCCTGGCAAGCATGAGGTCCTGAGTTCAACTCCCGGTACCCACAAAAAAACAAAACAAACAAACAAAAAAAAAACTCTTATGCAAATACCTGTCATTGGTACAATCTAAACTAGAGTTGTTTGGGAAATGAAGTCTGAGAAATGGGTTCTGCTATATACAGAAGACTGTGAAAGCTAGGTGGAATAATGATAAAATACCACCAGAATATATACAAGTACTGTAGCATAGCTTTTGTCCTTAAAAACAAAGAACAAAAAACAAAAAGCCCACAACTCATTGTAAGCATTTATATTTTTCATTACTTTCGTCTGACTACTTTGACTCTGCTTTTGTTACATAAATAAAATTTAGTCCTATATATATAAGAAGTCGATTTGTTTGGTTTCTTCTCAGAGATCTTCATCTTGGCTTCATTACTTTCTCATTCAGACATGAGATGTAAGCAAAGACAGGTAATTGCAAAGGGTTTTTAGAATCAATTTATTTCTTATTTGTGAAGGCAACGGTCCAGGATTGAATAAATTTTACCTTTTAAAATGTTCTAGCTAAGGGATTTACGTGGTATGACTTTATCTTTGAAAGTACAGTCTGGTTTGGGGAATTAGACAAATACAGCATTCTTTGGAAATGTGATTTTCAGTGGAAGACATGAATGGTAATGTATCTGTTTTATAGCAAGATTTAAAGATTACACTACGTAAGTAGTTCTTCGGGTTCGGTTCCAAGACCAATAACAGCAACTTCATGTTGGAACAGGTCGGTAATACAAATTCTCAATCCCCTTGCAGAAAGTTATATTTTAGATTATTTTAAAAAATATAGGGCCGGTGAGATGGCTCAGCGGCGTAAGCGCCTGCGTTGCAAGCGCGAGGGCCCAAGTTCGACTCCCGGATCCCACATACGAAAAAGGGGCCGGTGATATCGCTCAGCGGCACGGGTGCCTGTTGGCGCGCAAGGTCCTGAGGTCGACCCCCCAGTACCCACACACACACACACACAAAAAAAAAAAAATATATATATATATATTCTTTTGCAAATAAAATATCAAAAGAACCTACTTACTAATATCTTATATCAACCAAACAATATGTATATAAGTGAAAATGAATTAAATAAGTTTGTTTACTGATATTCAAAGCTCATTGTGATCTTAGTTGCATAATGAACTAATATTAATTTATTTTCTTTAGAGAGTTTTTGAGACTTTTACTGACAAATAACTCATACTGTACTTCACTTTCGACTCTACTTTGCAACTGGGTTTTCAATTTCATATGTGTCTGCACATGTTAGCTTTGATGACTGAGTGCTGGTCACACAATTGTAGATAGACAAATGTAAGGGTAAAACTGTGGAACATTTATTTTCATGGCACACTCACTCACTTTCAATGTTGATGTTGTTTTGTTTATCCAAATTGCCAGTTTCTTTTCTACTTTAGAATCATCATTTGACCTGTTTAATTCCTCCAAGAACATGGTCGTTAGTGCTTTGTTTTCAGTCCCACAGTTTCAGAATGATATGTCTCAAAAATTTTTCCTTAAAAACACATCCAACAACTTCTTCCAACCCTTAAAAAACCTGTGATGATAGCATCATGGACAATTTCTTAGGATCTGCAATCTTTATGATATGTTAATTGATATGGTTTGGTTTATTGCCCCAAACTACATCGCTTTTAGACATTGAAAAAGTTTCTAAATTTAACATCAAGATTTAGTAAAACAATAAGATTACAAATCACAAATTGTTTAAATCTCAAATTCAATAACTGTAACACAAATTTATCTCACACTCTTAATTTCTGCAGTTACAGCACTCTCACAAGATTGTGATGCTGAGACTTACAAATTGGTTTGACAGTAACTATTCCTGAAACCAGCCCATCACTCCAATTTGCGCAAATGCAGAGTTCAAGGTCTATTTTACCTGTGCATTTAGTATTCTGTGTGGGCACAGAATACTATGGAGAAGGGATATTAAAACAGTGTCTAGCCCTGAATTTGCCAGTAATTGTATCTCCTGTGAAAAATGCTTATCTTCAGTTTTATTCTGTCCTCATATTTCTTCCGAAAAACAAACTGCTCTTTAACAATATCTGAGAAGTTCCTACACTAATACTGCATTTTACAATAATTATAATAATTTCACAATATTCACTTAATGTAGCCTCACTTGCTTTTAAAATCAGCTTTTAAAGGATAGTCTTTTATGTGATTCTGTTTCATCAGAAAAAAAAAAACCTGTGCTTTTAAATATTTATTCTATGCTATAATTACAGTAAAACAGATATTCAATCAAGAACACATTGTTATACAAGCAAAAACCATACTCCTGCATGGCAAATAGTTCATAGTAATCCTTTTATAATGATAACCTAGGCTGGTGATGAGTCACTTTCAAATAAATATCAACTCTACTTGGAGCACATAAAATGGACTTTTACAAAGAGCTGTACATTTTAAATAACTTTCACTCACCGTGACAGTCGAGTTTTGGATATTTGTCACATGTTGCCAGATTTGTGTTGGAAATAGCTGCAGAAGTTTCTGAAGCTTTCCTGCACCTCTACGACCAGAGCAGGGAGTAAGCCATCATTTAGGCACTCTACAATTAGTGCTTGTCTCCTGGATTAGACAATGGAGAAGCAATGTCAGTCAACCCAGGACTTTCTTCTTTGGGGTGACCTTTTCCTTCATGACAAGTGCCTTGATGGTTCCTGGCATTTGAAATGAAAATTTTTTAAAATAAAATAAAATAAAATCTGAAAAGGTCAGAAGTTTTCTAAAATCACACTATGTAAAATGTTTAGATCTTGCTAAGTGACAGCTAAAAGAACTCTACAGTTAAATGAATGAATGCAACATAAAGATGGTTTCAGTTTAAAATAAAAGAGGAATGCAAAGAGATATTGTTCCCATAGTAGCAACTTTTCAAATTCTCTGTAGATAATTTTTGAGACCGATAACATGCCAGCTAAAAATAAACTGTACTATTTAAAGGATTATGGAAGGAGAACTCGCACAGTTATGAAAATCTAGCATTAAGCAGCAATTATAGGAAGCAGGGAATAATTTTATTTCAATTCATTAAACCAGAGAATTGTCTATTTGTGCATCTGTTACTCAATATTTACCAATCTGAAGCCAAATGTGAGGACACATCCTCTCCTGTGTTTGGAGTGGAGATGCCTTTCCATAAAGCTGATGTAATTCCTATCTTCGGTGCAAAAACACTAAGAAGGGACTGACTGACTTAACAACTAGTCTATAAAACAAATGAGTATGACTTGTATTCTCTTCTTATATGAGTTGTTAATCTATTCACCAAAATCAGATGTATTTTATAAGAGAAATTGCATTAATTTGCCCATTTATTTGTTCATTGCGTTCTCACAGATTTATATGTAACTGACAGTGTTGAATTTTGAATTGTTCATGTGAATTGACGTAGTGTCAAGATTTGAGGAGTTAAAAGCCTACCAATGTATGGTAATATAAATACTGAATATATATATGTTATATTAATATACATTAATATATTTATATTCAACTATTTTATACATAGAAGAAAATTTATTAACTTAGATTGAAATGTCACTGGAAATTTCTGAGGGAAAATTTAAGGTTACAGTAATAAATAAACTCTTTATCTCAGCAAACAAAAGGAAACAAACATTTGGGGCAGACAGTACAGTATTTGTAAAGATGAAGGATCAAGAGAGAATCAAGTTGTGTTTGGATATGAGACAAGGTTGAATGGCAGAAATATTAATTGTAACTGGAAAGTGCTGACAGATGAAGCCAGGCAAATACTATCTGGCATCAGACATGCCCTTGAAAACAATCATCATATTCTTACCAACTTAGGAACTATTGCTGATATACACATAAAGAAAGAGTGTTGATAAATTTTAGTTTTTTAAAGTAGTTACCTTCTAAATTAGGGCTATTGTCCATATTCATCTAACTACTAATATTCATGCTAGGGTTAAGAGTGTAACTCAGTATTATGGTGTTTGCATGCATGAGGCTGTGGGTATAATCTAAATATTGGGAAAAATTTAAAAGTGAATACTCATATTTTCATGTAATAAGTCAGTTAATATTTCCTTATGTGCTAAGGGAAAATCTGTGCATTTATTCCATTCCCACTCTTCTGTCAAATAGGATTTGTTTTGTTGCATGTAAGCATTATTTTAAAGCTTTTAAAGAATGGTCTTATATTCTGGTGTCATGTTTCCAGTTTATTTCAGGATATATAGGCAAGTGTGATATTCTGATCCTAATGTTTAATTATTATGTTTGAAATGTTTGTCTCTGTCATTATGTTTGAATCCATAGTGTCTGGAAATGTGACTTGCAGGTAGTAGGCATTTATAAAATGGATGCTCCAAGCACCAACTGCTAAGTGAAAAGATGAATATTCCAAATAAAAAGATAGGAAGAGCAGAAATTATGCACCATATAAATTTCAAAACGTCCATCCTCACCCCAAATTAACCATGAAAAAGTACAATACATGCCTCTTCTTGCTTAGACTAAGATCCTGTGCAGATCTACTAAGCTAATAAATTAAGAGTATAATGAAATGTGTGACTGAACATGTATGTGATAGTAGAGAAGCACAAAAAGTCAGTAATAGAGTGAAACATAGATGTGACAGATGAGGAAACAGGCTTAGAGATGTGGCCAAGCTTATACAAAGGTAGAATTGACAGTGGAAGGAACCAAATATTTTGACATTCAGGACAGAAAAGACAACAATAACAACAAAAAATGTGGACCGGGGAGAGGCTATTGAACAAAAGTAAGTTAGATTTGAGTGATAAGCCAAAATATTGACCTGAGTTGGAAAGAAAGTGTGACTAATAAATATTTGTCTATTTATTTTTTCCCATGAAGGTCATTGATGTATAGTATATAAAATAAAGAAGGTGAAAAGACATGTTCAGAGAAATAAAATGAGCTAAGAGTCTACTAGGCATAAGAGAAATAAAGAAATGAGAAAGAAAATGCCATCTATTACAGGTAGAAAAAAATCTAAAAAAGGTGATGGTCCAGGATGCAAAACATTTTGTTCAGAGTTTTGTGAATTTGTCCATTCATGTTTGTTTATTTATTTAGTTAGTTTAATATTCTAATTTCTGTTTTCTTCTGAACTAAAAGCAGTAGCACACATAATCATCAAAAAGAAGACAAGGAAAAGAACGATTTTTTTTTATTGCAACTCTTAATCCCATTTTGGGAACTACTCTAATTTTCTATTCATCAGAGCTCTTATAATATGGCTTTTTATTAGCCATTCCCTATACGCATCCATTCATGTATTTTTAAACAATTGGGAGGGAATTCCAAGATTTTGCAGACAACTTTAGAAATGTTCAAAGTAAATAACTCTCTATGGGAGTAATTTTTGGTATTGGTGGAACAGTTTCTTAGAATCACCTGCTGAGATTTTTGCTTTTTGTTTTTTAAATTCATACTCTATAACTTCTGTCTTCTCTTAAATTCTCCACCATTGGCTCCTTCTCTTTGTGTCAGCATCATTATGTGTGGAAATAAGTAAAGTCTGCAAGGGTGTGACAGAAAAAATCATATATTTAAAACTAGCTGAAATAAAGAGTTAAATGTAGAAGCTTTTACACTTTTTCCTGAATTCAAACATACAAATGATTAAAAAAAAATAAAAACAAAACTTTGAACTAAATTGGTTTGATTTTTACATCTTTTTTCAGTACTGTTTATTGAACCTAGGGCTTCAAGTATGCTAGGTAAGCACTCCATCACTGACCAGTGTCCAATTTTTTTTTTGTTGTTGTTGTTGTTAAAATGGACCATTTTCTACAATCAGTGTATTTGTAAGACTTTGCTTAATGAACTTTAAATGATAATAAAGTGGAGATTTCTTCTATTAAATTATTTTTTTAATGAAACGCTCTCTCTCATCCCAGCTGCTACAAAGGAAAAGGAGCTGTATAAATAAAACAAAGGCGTCAAGCAGGGGAGAGTATGGGTTCCAATGGTGAATGCATAATGAACCGCAGGGGAATGCAGTTCCTAAGCCCCACCTGCTTTTGTCAGTTCAGAATCTAAGTGTAGCAATATTAAAGAAAAGTCAGTAGTATGGGTTTTAATATGAAACTATACTACACCAGTTTATAAATTCTATGTTAAGAAAATGAAACTGCTCTTTATTTTTTTCTCATGTGTACTCTGCCTTATTTGGGTTAGTCCCATGGCAAGTAGGATCCATAATGATGTCCTTCAAATCTGACTGAAGGAGAAAAAAGATACTCTCTCTGTTCTAAAGAAGTGAGTCCTGAAAGAAAAGAAAGAAAGAAAGAAAGAAAGAAGGAAAGAAAGAAAGAAAGAAAGAAAGAAAGAAAGAAAGAAAGAAAGAAAGAAAGAAAGAAAGACAGAAAGAAAAAAAGGAAGGAAGAAAAGAAAGAAAGAAGGAAAGAAAGGAAGGAAGGAAGGAAGGAAGGAAGAGCCCCAATTTTTAGATTTTTTCTTTTTCTATTGGTGGTGGTGGTAGTAAATAAGCTAAAAATTTTCAAAATGAATTTTTTTGTGTGTGTGTGAGTACCAGGGGTTGAACTCAGGACCTTGCTCTTGCCAGCAGGTGCCCATGTCGCTGAGCAATATCACCAGCCCTTTTTTCCCTTTATGTGGGTACTGGGAGTCAAACTCATGACCTCGCGCTTGCCAGGCAGGCACTTATGCTACTGAGCTATCTCACCAGCCCTCAGAATGAATTTTAAAGACTTGACAGAAATTTCAAGAATATTAAAACAAATGAAAACTAATTAAAATATCAATTATAATTGCTATAGTTATATCAAAAAAAAGACATTGACAATGGTCACAACATAAATTTCTTTCTATATCCTCATTTTGTACCACTATTTTATTTTTAATTTTTGTCACAGGCTACTTACAACTTAGATGCTATCGATCATTTAAAAGCCTCTATTTTAAAATTCCCAAAATTATCACTTTAAGCTGGTAGTTCTACGTCTGACACAATTTTGCAACTCCTTCCTGCAACAGATGGGTCTATTCAAGCTATTGTCTAATTTTTTTTTTTTTTAATCTGTGGGTACCGGGAGTTGAGCTCAGGACCTCGCGCTTGCCAAGCAGGCGCTTATGCTGCTGAGCTATATCACCAGCCCACTCTTGTCTACTTTTAATTGGGTTGTTTGTCTCTTTGCTGTTGACATAGCTTTTTATATGTTTTAGACATATAAATTAGATAATTTGCAAATGTTTTCTCCTGTTTGGTAAGTTGTTTGTGTCTTGATTTTGTGTTTTAAATTTTTATAAAATCTCATTTATCTTCTTTTCCATTTGTTGCTCATGTTTTTGCTATCATATGAGAGAAAACCCTTGCCAAATCTAAGGCTATAAAGATTTATGCCTATGTTTTCTCCTACAAGTGTTATTGTTTTAGCTCTTACATTCAGGACATTGATCCACTCAAGTTCTGCATTCAGTGTGAGGTAGGGGTCCAATTTTGTCTCTTTTTTTGCATATGTTTATTCAGATTTTTCAAGCATCACATGTTGAAAAATCTATTTTTTCTACCATTTAATAGACTTGGCATCTTGGTCAAAATTCAATTGGCAATATGTGTATGGGTTTATTTTCAGAATCTCAGTCTTGTTACATTGATGTATGTATGTCTATCATTATGCCAATACCACACTGTTTTGATTACTGGCATAATTGTGAACTCAGGATATCTGAGGCAAATGCTTTTATATACACAGAACTGTTTGAGAACTTGGTGGAAATTTAAATAAAAACTTAATGTGTGATTTCTTAGGGCAACATATATAAAATGGGCATCTGAGATGAATATGCACTTCTCAGATGAAAAAATACAAATAGCAAATAAATACATGAAAAAATGTTCAACATCCCTGGTCATTCAAGAGATGCAAATTAAAACAACACTGAAATTCCATCTCACTCCAGCAAGAATGGCTATCATCAAGAAAACAACCAATAACAGATGCTGGAGGGGATGTGGGGAAAAAGTAACACTTCTAACTGTTGGTGGGAGTGTAGACTGGTGCAATCACTGGGGAAATCAGTGTGGAGATTTCTTTAAAAACTAGGATTAGAGGTTCCATTCGACCCAGTTATTTCCCTTCTGGGTATCTTTCCACAAGAATTAAAAACATCATACCACAGAGATATGTGTGCACCCATGTTTAAAGCAGGGCAATTTGTAATACCTAAATCTTGGAAACAACCCAAATGCCCATCAACCGAGGAATGTATAAAAATATGTTTTTTTATATAATGGAATACTTCTCAGCCATAAAAAACATAAACTTGAGACTTTATAGGGCAATGGATGCAACTCGAGACCATACTTATAAGTGAAATAAACCAGATCCACATGTGTGAACATCGTTTTGTCTCACTAGTGTGAGAATCTGGAAGAGTAAACAAGATCCAAAATGTGCAATAGATATTGTGAATAGGGAAGAAACTATTCAAAAGGAAAGAAAAACTGTGATGGGAGAAAGGGGAAAGGAAGGAAGAGAAAAGGAAAAAATATATATATATAAACACAAGACAGTTAAGATAGTTATACAGCTGTTTTCTCTTGGTTCATTGAGAGGAAAGTTTTGTGCTAATAATTTTTTGGACAAAGTTTTATGCCTATATTTTGCACTCTGAACAACTACTGTGAATATAACAACATGCAGTGCGTTGATTATTGTTCCTCTCCTACTAGCCTGTTTTGAAACTCTGTTTTATTGTTATTTCTTACTTTTTTCTGTTTTAAAAAAAAGAATAGCGAAAACAAATGCAAGACATCATAATCAAACAAAAATGTGTTGCTCATATAATAAGAATCTTCAAGTCAGAGAATATGGAGGATAGAATGAGCACAAATACTTAAAAGTGTACTATTGGGTGAGGATGAAACTGAAGTACACCTAAAAAGAAAGATTATAATTTGTATGACTGTAAACAAGTATTATGGGTTAAAATAATTTTACATGTTGATTTCTATTTCTATGCTTGGCTTCTTTCACTGCATATAATGATCTCCAGTTCATACATGCTCTTGCAAAAGACAGGATTTCATTCTATGCAGCCAGAGAGTACTGCATTGCAAATATTTTCTAACTCTTACAATTCCGTATGTAAAATGGTCAGCGAGATTAATTAACAGATGAGTAGCAAATTCAGACTCCCCCAATTTTTTCTTTAATCTCCAAATACATGAGTATATTTTGGGTAGTTTACATTGCTATATTTAACTATCACTCTCTCTCCCTCCTTCTTCCAGTCCCTATTTTCTTCTTTCCTTCCTTCTTTCCTTCCTTCATTCCTTCCCTCCCTGCCTCCTTCCTTCCTTTCTTCCCTCCCTCCCTCCTTCCTTCCTTCTTTCTTTCCTTCCTTTCTTCCTGCCTTCCTCTTTATTTTAGAAATTCATGTGATTCCCATAAAATTCCCCTATTTCTGCCTCAACTCTGGGCCTTTATCATTTCCCAGTCATCTAGACATGATTAAAGCACATATTTTAAATAGTTTCTACCCTGTGTTCCTAAGAATGTTATTAGGAAAGATGGGTTCGCATGAGAACTGTGGCATGTATCCTCAACACTTCAGTCTATATTAACCTTTTGGAGATTCAAAAGAATTGTTTAGACCTAGTCTATACCAAAGCATCCACTATTTATTAAGAAAATATAGGAGAGAAAGCCAGTGATGTTGGTTTTTCCTCACTCTGTAGCATTCCTGAGAGTAAGTCTATTTCTAAACATGATACTTGGTCTCATAGGATTCAAACAAAGTTTGAGCTAGATAGAAAATGTTCATTCACACTCCAATATAAAGTCAAGTACATTCCTAAGAAAGAAGAGAGGAAGGAAGGAAGAAGATGGAAGGGATGAATTGGCATATGGCTGCCCACTGTTGACACAAAGTATGGAAAATCAATCACCAGACTTGCTGAGTTTTTAGAAAGTTTTGAATATTTCCCTGTTGATGAGTACTCTTACTCTATTTTCTGTCTTAAAGGAGAAGTGAATATGTATAAGTGTATATGTATGTTATACCTATTAAATTAGAAGTCCTTGAGGCGAGCTTTTGAAAGAAATCACTGAGTAGTAACATTAATAAAAAATGGGAATTCTGAAAGAAATAGTTTTGCATAAGAGTCAAATAATTAAAGAGAGTGTTCCTAAGAAGTGTATTTTTAAAATTTCATTCTGACATCTACTTGAATTTCTATGATAATAATTACCAAAAAGAACTGGTCTTACCCTACTTGATGGACAGCCCTGTGAATATCCGAAGACATTCTCATAACTATGAGCTGTATAAAAGCAGGTACATTTGGAACTGAATATAAACATCTGGGGATGCGTCAACCCACAGGGGCTGTGGAGGCTGAAGGAGCAGAGAGAGATCACTGATGTACTGCAGTGCTAAATAGTACACCAGGGGTGCCTGTGATCCAGCTCTGAAAATACAGAGCTGTCTGAGACAGAGACTCCTGGGGATCGTTCTGTGGTAGTGAGCACAGACAGGATCTTCGATGCCAGTTATTTTCAGCAGTTCTTGGATCACTCATAACTGAAGATTACGCTGGAGTTGTGAATGCATGAAGGCAGTCCCTTAGTGTCGGCACCAGGTACTTTGCAACTATGCACATCTTAGCTAACCCACCTCTGCTTGATTTCTCGGTGGACCAGAAGGTTCAGCCTTCAGTTAGAATTTCTCCTTTACAATTTGGCCCTTCTTATTTTAATGACTAGTGTGAGTCTGGCAAAACTGCAGAACCTCTCTGAATCTTGATTTGCTTAACTGTGAAATAAGAAACTACAACAAAATACTATGTACAGACTTGGATTTTACACCTGTAATAACTTCTATTACTTTTCTATGATAAGTCAAATGAGCTAATGCTTTTATCTGGAATGATTTAATTTCAATTTAGTTCAAAACTAACATTTGAAAACTAACAAGATCCTTTGGATAATTTTCCCAGAACAATAGAGTTGAATTTTTAAAAAGGAATTTTAGTTTAACCTGTGCCATAGAGAATATATATATATATATAATATATTATATTACAATACATATATTATATATATATATATATATATATATGGTATATGTGTGTCACTATTATGCAGCTAGTGCAAATGAGCAACTGAAATTTTTATAAGTAATTTAAATTAAATTGAAACAGCCATACGTGGGTAGCTACTGTTTTGGACAGGACAGATACTGAAAGCAATTATGTCTAATACTGCAAGCAATTATGAAGCAACAGAACATCTAGTATCTTCTCAAGTGCAGTTCCATAAACAAAAATAGGAGACACTACTGTCTTTAGTTCAGCCAATTAACATTGCCATGGTCGTTTAATATCTTCATGTGCCATGGACTGTGGCAACTGCTTGATGTAGCAAGGCATTTAAGACATAGTCCATGAACCTTAGGCAATACACTGCCTACTAGGAATGACACATATGCATGTTAACGATACCGTGACAGCAATATGTGGCTTGATACAGGTAAGCACTGGATGCTACTGAAATTCAGAGACAATAATTTATGTCTGACTTAAAGGAAATACATCCCCTTGGAGATATTGTTTGAACTGAGTTTGAAAGAAAGATAAGAGAACGCAATAGTCAGAAAAGCGTTCAGCAATAACCACCTTGAATTTCTGGGTTAAATGAAGCAAGATTGTTTTCAATGGAATAACTATGTTTACAAGGAAATAAAAAGGGGGAGGGGACTTCTAGCTTCCTGAAAAGAAAAGTGGAAAAGTTGATTGATAAATGCATGAAGAAATACTGATGCTACTGCTAGGATATACTAAGCCTGGAGTTTATTGTTTTCTGCTATCTAGAAGTTTGGAGCCTGAAATCTTCCAGTGTATGACACAAGGTCAAAGGAGTAGAAATGAAGCCTCTATAAAGCCATCGTGTAGGGGCAGCTGTATCGTTGGTGATACTGAACTAGTCCCTAGAGGAGTCAACCAAGCAACATTTCTATGTCAGTGGGTCTCAAACTTGGCTGCACATTAGAATCATCTGGGGACTCACAAACTAACAAATGCATAATGAAGGAACAAAACAGCAGGTGCTGAGGCCATTCCTAACAGAGCAATTAAATCAGAATCTCTGTGGAGCATCAATCTTTATTTAAAGCTTCATGTGTAATTCCAATGTGCAGCCAAGTATGAGAACCACTATTGGAGGTGAACTTCTCTGGATATTTAGAATGCTAAATATCAGCCAAGTTAAGGATTTAAATTTATTCTGCCTTAGGCCAAAAAAAAAATCACACGCAGCAATATTAGGTAAAATAATTTCCTTAGTTGTTGATACTCCTGAGATTACAAGCAAAGCACTTGGGAATAATATTCTACAATTTTGGGTGCAAGAATTCCACACTGTTAGAAGACAGTCCCCCTATGTTAAACTAAAATTAGACAAACTAAAACAATTGAATTAAAAATTCACCATAAACAACAGCCAGCAATAAAAGACAGAATTAGAAGTGCAAGATTTCAAGACAATCTGAAGAGACACAGACTTTATCTTTAAAATGATTAAAAACATGAAAAGAAAGAACTGAAAGTACAGCCAGTCATTATTGGATGCTTCCTTTGGGCCAGACAGTTCCAGGAAGAGTCTATGGACTTAGTGGCACTGGTGGTTTGAAAAATGAAAACAAACAAAAATTAGAGGAGAAAGTACATATGAGGAAATCTATTTTTAGAGACTGCAGGTGCTACTTTCCACAAAACAATTTTCAAATAGGAAGAATAGTTAAAATTTTTAGTTAACCAGAGATTCTGAGGAAATAAAGTTCTTAAGATGTGCATGTGTGTGTGTGTGTTTGTGTGTGTGTATCTTTTATTAATCCTCAGATATTTTCTCTGCCTTTGGTAACTAGGGTATGATAATTTTATGTGTCAACCTAGGTGGTCGTAGCACGATATTTAGTCAAATTCTACTGCAGATGTTGCTATGCAGGAATATTTTAGATGACACTAACATTTAAGAGTGTAGCCTAGGCATATAGTGTATTACCCTCGATAATGTGGATGAGATGCATCCAATCAGTGGAGTACCTTAAGAGAAAAATAGAACTGAAGTCCCTCGAGGAAGGGGAGATTCTGCCTCCAGACTCCTTTGGAACTCCAGCCACAATCCCAACTCTTCCGTTAGTTCCAGGCTGGCAGTCTGCCCTTGGAATTTTAGTCCTGCCAGCCTCTGCAGTGTTGAGAGCCAGTTCCTTAAAATAAAGCTCTTTTTCTTCAGATAGATACTGCCCCAATTCTTTGCTGTTCCCTCTATCTATAGAAATTTCCATTTGACTTTATTGTCCCATGAATTGAAAGTAAAGCCTATTTCCCCCCGTCAAACTTGGCTTGGTCTTATGAGTTGGTTTGGTCTAATGGTCTCTTCACAGACACAACACAATTAGAGGCTGAAAATGTTCTCATTTGGCAGGGCCTGTCCCATGCCCCTACCATTTCCACGGGGAAGCTGTGTTCCAGCCAGGCCAGTGGAGGGTGGGAGATACCCTGAGCACTTAGGCTATAGTGTGAGTGGCTGAAGGAAATCATGGCTGAAGGAAAATGATGGAAAGAGGACCAGAGCCTTGTATTGTTTAGCTTTCCTGTTGCTGGGATGAAGTAGCTGACACTGGCAATTTAAAGGAGGAGAGGTTTAATGATTTCACTCCATGTTTCAGTCCGTGACTGGCTGGCTCCAAGGCAGGAACAGCATGGCAGAAGGGTTTGGTGGAGCAAAGCTGCTCACTTGATGGCAGCCAGGATGTGGAGCACAAAGAAATATATTGCCAGGTAGAGACAAACCCTCTACAGTCTCACTCCAGTGACTCACCTCCAACTGGGCCCCAGGTCTTTAAAGCACATCCAGTTACGAACATCAGTGGATTAATCCACCAATGAGTACAGTGGTCCCCATGATCCATTCACCTCCGGAAGAGTCTCCTAAACCAGTCAGGTTGACCATTAAGATGAACCGCACAGGCCTGTTATATGTAATCCACTCAAATACTAACATCCTCTAGGTTAATGCCTGCATTCATTTTATCTGGGGAGTGAAAAAATGGTCAGCCTTTCCTTGAAAAAGATGTACACTTTATATATAAGACAAAAATGAAAAGCATATTGTGTCTTGGGTTAAAAAATGAGGTGATTTTATGTCTTCAAATGGTAAATTTTAAAATACATTTTTCAATAAAAATTGTACATAGTTTATAAAGTAATCCCTGTATAGTTATGCTAGCATGACAAAATTCAATAAAATCCAATAAAAATAAACTTGAATCTTTGTCTCTTAAATAATTTAATGTTGGAAATTCATAAAATGTGAATTATTGTAGGAGATAATTGTTTTTTAGGGTCACATTTTGTTTCAGTTGCATCTGGTGCCACCACTTCCTTTCCTCCCAGAAACCTAAAGCTTATAAATTTTCCTATCCTCTTCCCAAAGGTTTATTGTCTCAGCACACTGACTTGATTCGAACTTGAAGCTACGCCAAATTTTCTTTATGTGTCAGTAAAATCAGTGTTAAGCTCTGCATATGGTTCTAATGTCTATGTCTTCTTTAGGATGATTCTCCTCTTTTCAAAGAAACTGAATAAAAATAAGTTATTTTTATAATGGTTATGATAAGTTAAATTCATATTTAATTTAAAATAAATATACTTAATACAAGTAATCAAACAATATTGACTACTGAGTGTATTCCCTCTACACAGGTAGTTCAGTTAAGACAATGAACATAACTATGAATAAAGACATTATTTGTTATATTGAAGAAAAAAGTCACTTAAGAAATCTTACATTTTGACACACCTTTCACAAATTAATTTGGTTTCTTTTTTCTTTTTAATTCTAAAAGCATATTAATATTCCATTTAAATCCACCTAATTGCAGAACAGTGTTTATTTATTTATTTTTTTTATGTGTGTCCTGGGAACCAAACTCAGGACCTCGCACTTGCCAGGCAGGCGCTTGTGCTGCTGAACTATATCACTGGCTCAAGAACAATGTATTAACACTGTACATTCTTGAACACCAAATTTTCCATTCACTGGTTGTGTTTCCATGGCTACAATTTTTTTCCTCCTAAAGTCTAGTTTCCTCATTTTGTAAGATGAAGTAAAAACATAATTGTAATTCTTAATATTGGGTATGTGATAACAACATAAGTCAATGAAAAATAGTGCCTAGAGCCTGACGTTTGCTTCAATGTTAGCTATTAACAGCTAGGATTATAATCACACCTTATTATAATTGCCTGACTCTACAAAGCTCAGAGAGATAAGAGCCCTCACTTTCATTGTTTTTCTGTATAAAACTAAGCATATAAAATTATAATGTAGTGTATATAATAACAAAATATATTAAACAAATATGCATTGATTTAACAAATATTTTCTATGTCATGGGACTATGGTCAGGATTTAGCTCAGTTGAGTAGCATTACATATTCTCTGCATTTCCTGGTACAGGAAATGCTTTATGTCAGTTTCTTCAGTTAATGTCAAAGTGTTGAAATTTCACATGTCTTAGAACCACATACTAAATGCTCCCGGCATTGATTATACAATGTATTCACTATGAAAAGCAAATCTAGGGCCGGTGAGATGGCTCAGCGGCGTAAGCGCCTGCCTGGCAAGCGCGAGGGCCCGAGTTCAACTCCTGGAACCCACATACGATAAAAGGGCCGGTGATATCGCTCAGCGGCACGGGCGCCTGCTGGCGTGCGAGGTCCTGAGGTCGACCCCCGGTACCCACAAAAAATAAAATAAAATAAAATGAAAAGCAAATCTGTGTTCACTTTCTCAGGCAGAAGCGATGGTTCCTAACCCCACCTGATTTGAGTTTCTCTGTTATAACTCTCACTGTCCCTACTAATAATGCTTATCTGAGAACAACCAAGAAAAAGATGAAGGATACGAACTCTCCTCAGAAGACTTGGAGCAAAACCCTCCTTACCTGCAACTCCCGTTTAATCTCTTTGCACAGATTTATCCTTTTATCCTTCTTTGCAAGAATTTAGTGGGATATTTTTTCCTGCTCCTGGGACCTGTCATGATGATATATTAAGGAGAGATGCTTTCAACACCGAGCAAGGGAAACTGGACTTTCCGTGTAAGATCAATGGACCTGTGGTCCTTGAAGTTTCTCCATGACCTAAGAGTTTCCATGAGAGTTTTACCCCTATTTGTGCACCATTTTGGTAAAAACATCATTCCATTGCCTTGGTCATAGGTTAAGATGACAGCAAATTATGTTTTTTTCTCTAAATGTGATAGAATAAATCTTGATCTAAATGTTTTCTGAAGAAATTAGACACATTTATTTCTATGCATAATTTAAGAACATTTACTACATCAAGAAGACGGGGCATACTACTTGCTCTTTCCTTACAAAGTAGATCACTCTCCGAGATTCAAATGTACAGTATTTAATTTCTTCTTCTAGCTATCTTAAGAATTTTGTTGTCAGTCAAAAGAGATGTTTGGTACAAATTTTTTATGTGTAAGCCAGTGAAATGAACTGTTAGACGATGCTCCAAAATGATTTTACTCTACACTGATGCCATTGACCAGCATTGTGGAGTTCACAGTAGAATCAGGTGATGAGCCACTAAGGAAATATTTGCTCCGCATTAAAATAAATAATATTTTAAAACATGAAAAAATTATAGGACACGGGAAAAGGGTAGCAGCACATTCTCTCAATAGATTTAAGGGGTTCTTCAAAGAGAAAGGATTCATTAGCATGAAAAAGACAAAAGGATCAGCATAAGCAATGTTATGAAAGATAAACTGGCTTAAGAACAATGAAGCCAGGGGCATGAGTTTATGTTTTAATAGAAGGATACTCTGTGGTTTATAAAAGAAAATCCCTAAATTCAAGATGGAAAATACAGATAACATCCAAACATCATTATCTTAAGTTGTTGAATTAGAACAATTACTGTAGATATTGAAAAGTGTGTCTTCCTATGTATGGTACTAAGTAAACATTTTTATAAATGAAGTATAAAAATGGGTCATACTCTTCCCTCTGTTTTGCAATGTTGATCATACGATGTATTTTTAGCTTGTGTCTCTGCACCTGTTTATTAAAAAATGTATGTTTCATATAATTCTTATCCAATTAGCATTTGTTTAAGATTATAGCATCTTTAAAAATTCTGTAATTATTCCAAAACTGTAAGTTCTTGTTATGGCTTTTATCTCCCCAAAGCCTCATGTGCTAATAGGTGGGGCTTTTTGGAGGTGGTTGGATCTAGGGTGTGAGAAACCGGGATTGAGAGTGTGGTACTAGAATTGTCCACTAATTGGTTTAGCATAGTTCTGGGTGTAGCATAGTTCTGGATTTACTGAAGACAGAAGGCCCACCCTGGTTGTGAGTGGCACCAATCAATAGTCTTGTAGCCTGAGTGAACTATAAAGGGAAAGATGGAAGGCAGGCTTGCTGCCTCTCGCCTACCTTGCCACAGACTCTTTCTCCTCTGCCATATCCCCTTGCCTTGGAGCCAAATGACCATGGACTGAATCCTTACCCCTCTACCAACTCTGAGCTAAAATAAGCCTTTCCTCCTTTAACTCATGGATGTCAGTTACTTTGTCCCAGCAACAAGGCAGTAACCAAGATAGTTTTTATATGTCTATTTGTTGGATCAAGATGTAATTTTTGCAAAATAAAAACTTTTATTTTGGCATAATAAAATACATTTAATTCTAAAAAACAAAATTAATACAATATTTATTTGAAGCGTAATGTATTCTAAAAACTTGATATTCAAAAGCAGCCAGCCTAATGTAGATTACAATATTTTTTAGAAACCCTCAACACAGAAATATATAAAGTAAGTCATGAATGAAATGCCCAAACACTCTCCCTCTTCCAGTTCATTAGTGCTCTACCATTAATTGCTTGGGATATCTATCTATCTATAGATCCACGATATCTATAGATATAGATCTATAGATAGATATTGTGTATGTTATATTTTATGTATGAAATGTCTTTTAGGTTCTCATGTATTTGGAAAGTGATTGGATCATGGGGCTACTTCTCCTCATTATGGACTCAAACCTGACTGTGCTGTTTAGAGGCAGGGCCTGGTTAGAAGAAGCAAATCCCTGACGAGATATATATTCTTTCCCCAGCTGTTCCTCTCTCTACCAATGTACTGGCCATGATGACATGAAGAGATTTCCTCCATTATGCAATTTCTGCCCTGGTGCTTGCTAACCATTGACAGAACCAACTGAAATCACGAGCCAAAATAAACACACTCTTGAAGTGTTAGTTGTTGGATATTTTGTCCTAGCGACAGGAAGGTGACTAAATCAGAAAACTGGTATTGAGAGTAAAGTCAGTGCTACGGTATAGAAAACTTTGGAAGTGGTTTGGAGGACAAGTTTAGAAAAGTTTGAAGATACAGGCTACAGAAACCCTAGAATTTTGTGAGGAGTGTCTGATATCTTACACTAGTCAAAGATCAGAAGACCAGAAATAAGTATGGACAGTAAAGAGCAGGCTCAGGAGGTTTCAGTTGGGAATGAAGACTGCATTGGAAACTGGACTAAGGCACATACATGTTTGATTCTGGCCAAGAATTCATCTATATTTTGTCCACATCCTATAATGGTGAAATGCCCAATGTATAGGTAGAGAATTATTTGATCTGGCAGATGAAATTTCAAGAAGCCCAAACTTCAGGCTATGGCATGGGTACTGTTCACTGCTTTTAGCCAGATTTAGAGGAAGAATCAGAAGCCAACAGCTGAGCTAAATAATTTTAAAAGCTTATAGTTTTGCCAGAAAGAAAGCACTTGGAAATTTGGGCAAAGGAGAGCATGGTTGCTTAAATTATTGGTATTAAAACTGACCCAAGAACTGTACATCAGGACATTAGGAAAGATCCCTCAGGGACACCTCAGAAGTCAGAAAGGCCACAGCTATCACATCACACAAACAAGGGTGTAAAGCAACTAACATTTCATTTGAGAAGAGTCCCTGTGACAATTACCCAAAAAGGGCCTCCTAGGAAATTTGTACTCTGAGACTTATTTTGCGGTGCTGAGCCGTCCCAGCACTCAGAAGCTACCATGGATATGGTACAAAGGGGTCGAAAACCACTGAAGCCAGCGGACTTTATCATCATTTATGTGGTGGTGTTTTCTCAGGCAAGCAGAACGCACAAGTGATGAGATCACTAAGATTTCTACCCAGATTTCAGAAGAATCACTTTGTGGCCAGATAAAAATGAGTGACAAAGTCACAGTGTTTGCCAGGTTCACCTGCGAGGAGACCATGATGTACGAAGTTGTGAGAATGCAGCTGAATGTGCAGTAGAGACTTCAGGAATTTGGAGATGGCAGGAACACAGATCATCTGCTGAGGAAAGCAGCCAGAAGCCAGTGAAGCCAGCCCAAGAAAGGGACTATGTGGGCTCTTTTGGAGCCTTTTGGAGTTCACATCTCACCACAACTTGCCATGTGTTCCACACATGGAGTAACAAGAGGTCATGTTTGTTCTTTGGGTTTCAGTTGTGCTGTGGTTCCATTCATTTCTACTCCCTTATTCCTCACTTTTGGAGTGGGATGTTTACTCTGTCACTGTATGTTGGAAGTATTTAACTTTCTTTTTGTTTTTTACATGGGCTCACAGCCACAAGTTCGCCTTGAGTTTCAGAGAAGATTTTGGACTTGGACTTTGCAGAAATTCTAGAACTGAAAAGTTTGGCCCAGTGATGGGAAAATGATACATATATTTAGTTTATGTATATAATTATTATTTATACAAATAATACTATATTATTATTTGCATGAAATATTTTCATGCAATTGATTCCTATTATGGGCATCTTCAAACCTGCAAAATTAAGAAATAACACTGTAACTGATTATTTTTACTAGTAAATTATATTAACTTTCTATATTAAACCTTAGTTTTTAAAGTTTTAGGTTCACCCTAAAATTGAGCAGAGAGGCACAGGGATTTTTCCTGTATTCTGTGTCCCCAGACATCATAGCTTCTCCCATTATCCAAATATGCATCAGCATGGCATATCTGTTATAACTGATGACTGTATATTCATATATCTTTATTGTCTAAATTCCCTACTTTTGATATTATGCATCTAATTCATTTGGGCAAATGCATAATATCATATACCCACTATTTCTATTGAATAATGTGGAGTATTTTTAATGTTGGAAAAGTTCTCTGTGTACTCATTTTTTTTTTCCCAAACTATTGGCACCCACCGATCTTTTTACTATCTCCATAGCTTTTCTCTATTTCCAAAATGCCATATATTTGGAGTCATGTAGTATACAGCCCTTGTAGACTGACTTAGGCTTCCTCCTCATTATCTCATGGTTTGGTTATTCATATCTAATTTTAGCACTACATAATATTCCATTTCTTGGATATAATGCAGTTTATCCATTTACCAAGATATCTTGGTAGCTTCCAAGCATTGTCAAATATGAATGAAGCTCCTATAAACTTGTTCCTTGTTGGTACATAGGAAAACAGTTCAGTTTTTTTCATTATTAGTATACTCCCTGCTATATTTACCTCTTTACTTATTACATGAAGATGTGCCACTGCACACCCACATGTTCTATGATACTTATGGGTACAGTGTCATTTGAAGAGCCAATACAAATTGATAGAAGACAACAACTACACTTCAGTATTATAAGTACTTTCAAGCCGGGCATGGTGGCTCACTCCTGTAATCCCAGCACTCAGGAGGCTGAGGCAGGAGGAATGCTATGATTTTGAGGCCAGCCTAGGCTACGTAGTGAGTTCAAGAACAGCCTGAACTGCATAGTGAGACCCTGTATCAAAAAAAAAAAAAAAAAAAGAGGACTTTCATACACAAGGGTTGATGAAGCTATACATCTTCACTAAGGTTGCTTTCACTGTTAAAAACTAGTATTTCTTCTCCAAATCTTCATTTCTTCATCAATAAAACCAGAATAAAAATATTTCCTTCTTGCAAAACAGTTATGTTTAGATATGGCAATATAATGTTCAGTGCCACCAAAATACCCAATCTTTCATTTAAAAGTGCATGTATATGTGTATTTATTTATGTACATGTGTGCATATATATAAAATTATATCTCATAGCAATACCTGTACTGTATTTAAATCATTGTTCACCTAAAACTTTCTAGGGCAGGCTTCTATAAGACATTCTGTCCCAGTGTTCAATTTTATGTTAATTCGTGCATCTCTAGTTGATGTTTTACCATTGACAATATAGACATGCTAGTTACTGAAAAATTTCCTAAGTATTCTGGAGGTACTCAGTAGTATTTCTATCAAGTTTTCACGTTACCAGTTAAAGAAGC
The DNA here is from genome assembly GCA_028451465.1 of Erethizon dorsatum. Taxonomy (NCBI): domain Eukaryota; kingdom Metazoa; phylum Chordata; class Mammalia; order Rodentia; family Erethizontidae; genus Erethizon; species Erethizon dorsatum. The sequence continues at coordinate 18,354,622 of CM051824.1, forward strand.
ACCTAAAATTCTCCACTCAGATTCAAGTGCACCGGGACAAAAAAGACCCATTCATGGAGCTTCTCCAAAGTGAAAAAATTATTTCCAAAGCTGTGCTCTTCTGATTTCAGTGTGTGTGTGTGTGTGTGTTTAAATTTATGGTTATTTATTTATTAAATATCTACAAACTGCAAATGGCTAACTTAATCATTAACATCCAAGATCCATGTTTTTGTATTGGATTCTTTTCATTTCCCTGAAATATAAACATTTTTCAAACATTTTTCTTTATACTAAATAGAAATATATGATGTGCAATATACAATCTTTCCATTCCTAGAAGTGGCCTATATTCCAATGAATAGGAGACCAAATGCAAGAAAAAGTATCACTAAAAATAATCTATTTTTTGCTGTGTCTAACAGTACAGAATTTGCAGTTAACAGGTATTTATTGTTGAAAGAACTACAGGTAGTGTATGAAAACAGTGAGTAAGGGCAGAGATGACAAAGCTTCCATAAAAGATGAGAGACAGTCACAGAGAGGACATTTACTGTGCCCTAATGACAACAGCAAATGCCACGTTCCACTCTTCAAGACTAGTAAGTTAACACTGTCAGCTGCTACTTGCTGAGATGGGCTGCACTTTCAGTAGTTATCGTACACAAACCTTGTTGCTAAAGCAATATAGGAATGAAAAAACACAGCACATGAACCCTAGGGGAGCTGCTATTTAAGAAGAAAAGAAGCCAAAGCACTGCCCAAGTCTGGAGCGCTAATTAGCACTCTAAGGAGTGGATTTCTACAGGGGACTTTGTCAGGTCAATTCACTAATTGTGTATCATTTTGAAAATTTTCAGCAGAATAGGAGTAATTATATGTTTCTTATTTTTAAGGCTGGCCTTTGGGGTATAGCAATTCACCTGAGAATTGCATAATGTCCTGTTATTGAAAAGTATTATATTAGTGAGCATGACAGAGAAAAACAACTTATAGATGTGCAGGACAACTTGGAAAATGAACACTAGACCCCACACTAAAGAGAAGTCCCAGTTAGAGAGGGAATCAGCTTTAAATTCAGAAAACAGCACACACAAGCCACTCTCCACATCCACCTCTGTCCCTGATCGTGTCAAATGATGAACACTTCATGCACACTGGTGTCATTGGTGGTGTTAATAGGCTGATACACAAAATGGTCGTGGGAGAGGTTTAAAATGATTTATTATCAAGCATCCATCGATTATGAGTGCATTACATACTTTACAGCAAAGTAGATTTTACATTGCTTCCTTTCACTGGGATACTTTAATATGAATGAGCGAAGCAAAGATGAAATTTCAGCTGGTCAGAAAGTGGACACGGCTTGAGATAGGATCATCAGAAGCAGAAATACATCAGGATAATTGTAATGTTTGCAGTGACATTGTCACGCATTTGAATATTTCTCTCTTTATTAGGCAGACTTCTTCACTTCTCCTTGAGTTACTTTCATTTCTTAAAATTTAGCCTTGAACTAAACAACTATTTTATAATAATACCTATGCTACTTCCCAAAATTTGATCATTACCTTTCACCACATTTATATAAGGAGATATCTCTACAAGCTGAAAATGACTTTAGGAATGTCTTATTATGAGGTCTGTGCCACTTAATCTTGATTGTCATGTTGAATGGATTAACAGATTCCTATAGAAGTGATTAGATCATAAGGGTACTAAGCTCATCAGTGGCTTAGCCCATTGGTGAATTCATTGCTGAATGGGCTATTAGGAGGAAGCAGGTCACAGGGGTTTGACCTCGAGCAGTGTATCTGGTCCCTGGCCCCTTCCTCTCTGTTTTCTTTCTGTTTCACTTGGAGTTGAGTAGCTTCCCTCCAAATGCCCTGCCGCTGTGGTGTCTCTGCCTTGGCGCCTCTGACCACGGGCTGTACTAAGTGCAACTAGTTTTTTGATTTATCTAATGCCCAGAGTCCATAAAATTAGTTCCTTAAAATAATATCATATTACATGACACTGTTAAGATTTTTTTCCCCCATCACAACATTTTAATCTGTTTTTGAAATTTTTATTTTTGGGGAAATATTTGCTTACATGCTAAGGTATTTACATTATGTTCGAAAATATTTGATCTATGAGTGCCAGTTTCTGTCTCTGGTTACTGCTGTTGTAATGGTTGATACATTATGTCAACTTGAGAAGTTTAGAAGTTTAAGAGACTCGAGGGGGTCCAGGGTCCACACTTTGTAAACATTCTCCTCTTGTGCAAGAGGAGGGCAGGGAGATGGTGTGAGTGCTACACCCGCCCTAGGGGTGGTAGCCCAATATAAGGGAGGAAATGAAGTTTGCTCCCCCCACACCTTTTTCGCTGTTGCTGCTTTTGCTGTCTTCTGCCACCTTGAAGTGTTGCCCCTGTGCCACACCACCCCACTTTGGAGCCAGCTGATTATGGACTGAAACCTCCACGCACTGTGGGCTAAATAAACCTTTCCTTCCTTAATTTTGGGAGTCAGGTATTTTGCCTCAGAAAGGAGAGAAAAGTAAACAAGACAGGTGTGGCAGGGGGATCCAAACAATAGATAGCAACTGACTGACTAATGCAGAAATCTGACCTTGGTCATCGATGGGCCACCCACTTGCTATGCATGCTTCCAAATGTGAAAGCAATGAGTCGCAGCTATTGCTGAGATGAAAACACATCTCCGACTTGCAGAATTTGGCAGAATCTCTCACTAGACCCAGTCATTTTCAGATAGGATTTTTCCCATTACTTCCTCCTACAAAATGATTAGGAACCACCATAAAATATATCATAAACTAAAATCTATTGTCAAACTAATAATAGAATTACAATATGCTATCATTTAATTTGCTATCATTTAATTAGTATGGCATTTAGTTTTGTGAAAATGACCAGCAATGTAAATTTTTCATAGTAAATAGAAACTTGTATGTCTCCAAATGGGCAGTAATCAAAACTAGGTATTTATGCATTTGTCATTTTATTGCTAGGTATTTATGCATTCATCATTAGAAAGTAGCAGAGCAGAACAGGTAAGTGTTTTCTTTGAAGCCTGAATTTGATAATTACTGCATGTTTGAGGCATTTAATACATGACTTTACCACTGTAGTGATAAACGTTTTATGATGTGGTCTTGAAGGTTTAAAATATATAATTCATTTAAAGGGTTTTCATGGTGAATATAATAAATATTATATTATATATAATTTAGATTTTATATATAATTTAATTGTGTACATATAAATTAATCTTTAGTAAAATTTTACTATGCTTTAGGTAGTTGTATAATTCCAATTACTTAATACTCACAATTTACTATTATTGTATCCCATTTTTCTGGCTTCACTTAAGGTTCCAGATGTTGAGTTATTTGCTCACGTTCCCTTAGCTAGGCAGTGATTAACATTCTCATTTGGACCCCAATTTTCTGACTACAGCAACTTAGTCCTCAAGAGCTGCCCTATAATTCTATGAATAAACATTTTGATCCTTGAAAAAGATTTATTTCACCCTCCTTAATTTAATGAGTAACATAGAAGCAGATTTTCTTTTGTCTGCTAATAATTCATAAATTGCTTTTCCATCCATGCTTCTTCCATGTTATTGTCTATGTTAAGCCATCTGAAATTGTTTCTGAAACAAGAAATAACACAAATAAGTAATCAATTCATCAATATTTACTAATAGAATTATTCAGAGAAGATTTGGGAAGAAAATGACAACATTCATATTGCAAAATAAAATTGTAAAGTAAGTAAATAATTGCTATGAGCCTCTTTACTAGTGTTCTTTTTCTATAGTTAGGGGATTGTTATATTTAAACAGAGAAAAGAAATATTTGAGGATTTTTGTTTGTTTGTTTGTTTGTTTCAGACAGGGTCTCTTGCTATGTTGTTTAGACTGGTCTTGAATTCATTTTTTAGCCCAGGCTGGCCTCAAACTCACAGCAATTCTCCTGCCTCAGCCACCCGAATTCTGGGATTAAAGGTGTGCGCTACTACACCCAGTTTATTTGAGGTTTCTTTAGTACTGAAATATTAGGATTCATGGTTATACTGAAATCTTCAATTCAGTACTACTTTTTCTTGATCTTTGTGTCACATAAAAATGTAGATTAGACTACACAGAGAGCTTTCCAAAATATCAGTAGATAGCCAACTTCTTCATTCAGGAAATTATCTAAAATGTAACAAATTTAGAGATAATATGAAGTATATGATGAAAATATTTACATTGCTCCTCTTTTAACCGGACAGGAAAGAATTGCTTAACCACACTGAACCAATGCATGAGTATGTGTGTACATGTGTGCATGTGTTCATAGCAGAATTCGAGCTACACAATCACACATATCCAACAATTTCAACCTCATGAAAAAGATAAATCTAAGTATGTGTTGGGGACCACAAACTCACAATGGCTAGTTTTATATACTTCCCTAAGGGATGAACGGAGGCTTGGGATTTTTGGTATCACCCTTTTGAGATTTCCCATTATCCAATTAGGGGTGGGCCATCCTCTCTCCGATTTTAAGACTAAGACCAAGACTAAAACGACTAAGAATAAAGATGCTCCAGGGCAAGATCCTCATTAGCTTAAAATCACCACTGCCCTCTGAGTCACCCGGTAATCCCCTCCTCAGTCAATTAATGCCGAGGTTCCGGATGCCTTGTGGCCTTTTGCTCCTTATGAAAAACTGTTCATCCTGGATCCCCGCTGTACTGCCATTCGCCTCTTGCTCTTTCTTTTTTTCTTTCCGCTGTGCACTGTAACATGTGTCAGGAGAATGGTGCTCACTGCAGGGGTCTCCAATAAGTATGACCACTAAGGATATTGCCAGGAGCAAAACAATGAAATAACAATTCTTTCAAAAGTTGTGGTAAAAAAGAAATTATAAAATGCATTTGTAGTTGCTTTAGTTAATACACATGAAGCAAGACATTATGCTTTATTGTACATCTTATTTCCCAGATGGTCATTGAATGGGGCATGTGTTCCAAGCTATGTTTAATGTGACATCGGGAAAAATTAAGAAAAGCAATCTCACAGAGGAGAAGGTATCCTAAAAGATATGTGTCTCTTTAAAAGACCCTGTCTTAATTACCTACCTTCGTGAATAAGAGCTCACTCTGAATTATACTGTCCAGAATTGTATGGCTTTTCTAGCATTTCATGGAATAATTTTAAATTAGATGTTATCACATCTATCAACAGTATGTAATACCATGGTTGTAGGGGGTAGGACACTGAATACTAGGAAAATAAATAATATAAGTCTAGATAAGAGGATTTAAGGAAAAGTGTGATTCTCTTTTAAAATATTCTCCTATTTATAAAGAATTAATTGTGTGTCCATCCAATGGCTGTAAACTTCATGAAAGCAGAAAAAAATTTCTGTTTTGTCTACCTGTATTTCCCAATAGTGTTAACAACACAGAAAATTTACTTAAGGATGGATTTTCATTAAGAGAGCAGTTGAGTATATAATTCAGGTAATGAATGAATGTAATCTAAATATTGAAAAAGTGAGTAAACCAAGCTCTTCTCCAGGAAGAGTTTTAAGTCCAATGTGGTGGTGATGAAACAGAACAGATGATGGAAAACTAGATCTGTGTGGTTAAGGGTGCCTGGAAAATCAATGGCAACTTGATTTGTGGGAGATAATACACCAGTAGAGAGAATAGCTTCAAGGATGAATTGAAAAACAAAAGTAGAGATTACTAACAATAAAGAGTGTGGAGTGTTCCATTGATTTCTGATCTTTCATATCTCAAAATTCTTTTTGATAGTATTCATGGATTTCTACAGAATGGAGTAGAATAGAATAGAACAGAATTGAATAATGGAAAACAGAAATCTGAAAAGAGGTACCTGACTTGTAAAATGAAGACAAGAAGAGGAGTCAGTGACATAAAACACTACAATTCAGAAACTGACAGTATGTAATGCCCGAATTATATTCTAAACTAGATAGTAGCCTGCACTTTGAGGGGTCCCCAAGACCACACTCAGATTAAATGATATGTGTACTGAAAGAACTCTGAAGCATTATACCCATGTTTACTGTTTATGCAAGCAAAAAATACAGATTATAATAGGTAAAGCTGCAAGAACATGAGTCAAAATCTAGAGAAAACCAATTACAAGCTTCCATGTATCTACTGTCAGTGGAGTTACATGGAAATCATTTCATTACTGTAGCAGGGACATGTGACAAACGTGTAATGTTGCCAGTTAGGAAAGTTCTCCTAGCCCAGATGTCCAGGTTTTATTATAAGTCAGTCACATATGCACATAGTGGCTTTTAAGACTGACTACTTACTCAAGTTGCAAAACCACAGAGGAGAGACAGGTGCATTATGTATATCACACTAGCAGTTTAAACTATCTGAAAATATCTGTACCAGGTGGCATAAAGTTTCAGGTAAGCAAAAACACTGTTACCATATGAAAAATTCCAGACGCTCAGTTCTCATGAGGTAACTAAGGGCCAGCTCCAAAAATGGGTCTTTCTTGGGAATGCGCATTATTTGAACAACACGGGCCTGCAGAATTCACCCTTTCCTGTGTATCCATGTTTTAAAAACTGTATAATGCAAAAGTTTTAGTGAATATAATTGTTTGATAGAACCAAAAGGAGAAAGAAAGTGTAAAAGAGAAGACAGAAAATGTGCAGCCTACCTGTAAGCACTAGTTTAGAAGCAAAATAAGCAATCAAGAATAAGAACTCAATACTGCAAATGTATAATATATCACATATAAGTATATTTATACATAAACTGAAGTACCTGCCTCCAACTTTGCAAATAAAAGGGGAAATAATTTCACAAAATTCATTTGACATATTATTAAAATGTCAGTGCAAGACATTTGATGCAAATCTGGTGCTGCTTATACTTCATGTCTCTACCCTATTTCTGAATCATAACAAAATTCACAAGTTATAAAGTATTACTTCAGTTTCTATGAGTACTATATTTATGACAGCCTCTCCCAATGGCAAAAGATGAATTGAGAAACTAAGGTGGCAAATGTACCATTAATTTGAAGCATTTTCTTGTTATTCTATCCCACAAATGGCCCTGTGCATTTTAATGCCATCTCAAATTTCCTTCTGCTACTTCAGTTAAAAAGTCATGGTCTAGTAGAAAACACCCAATTTGACTCTTTTAAAAATTTTAATTATGGAAAAAGAGATGCATAGGAAGTTCTGTTTAGTGAATATGTGTAAAGGGGAAACTTAATTCATGAGGTTATGGGTAATCTAGCATGATTCCTCCTCAAAAGTCTAAGATATGTTGGAATTTAAGAACATTTTGGAGAATAAAATACTAACGTGAATCCAAAATGGTCATCCAAACATATCAAGACTAATAATAATATTATACTTCTTAAAAAACTTAATTATACTTGTATCCAACACATATACTGCCTCTCTTCTCTTTTGAAAATGGATACATGGAAAGATGGTATCCAGGCTTGCTGGTCACTGGTCATAATACTTATGCACCTGCTGTATTTATGCTTTTTTCACATCCATTTATATGAAGACTTTTCAGCCTGGAACAGTCATTCTGTGTTTGTTAACATTCTTACTTATGCTGTCACATGTAGGAACACTAATTACCTACACAGCAACTCATTAAGTATTGGGAAAAACAAACTTTGCCCCAACTTATCTCTTTTACTGGATCGTATTACCCCTTAATTACCCTTAATTGATTCTCTATCCTCCAGCTTTTTTCCCTCCTATAATGGGAGTATGGATCTATAGAGATTCCTTTATGTGGAAGGTCAATGGTTTTATTGTAGTTTTTTGCTTCTCTGTGTGACTGTGAACATTAGTAAAAAGTTATAAAGTACTTATTCCTACTTCATCTCATCAAGTAAAAAATTACGTTAAGGGAAAGACTACAGATCCTTGGCTCTACCTTATACAGACTTTCCCCAGCTTGAGATTTTTCCAGTACATAGTCTTTTTTATTTAGTTGGGCAGACAGAAAGGCAGGGGGGTATGATGCTGATGCAAAAACTAATTCAAATGCAATGCATATTTTTTTTTCAGTTTTTAACATGAGTACAAAATAGAAGAGAATTAAGAGCAACTATTAACAGGTGGCCCCACAAAATAGGCACTGTAATGTGCTTCTACTCTCTTGTTTTCTGCTTTGAGATCAATCACCAATAGTGGAGATGTCTCATTTGTCAAGAACACTTCAGGAATAAAACCTCTATTTCCATGAAGTGAGTGGATTAATGAAAAGAACTGATGGTTTCATTCTTTGAATTAAAACAGACAATTTGAGCAAGTTTGATAAGGTAACTGGTTATCAACCTTAAACATTTTCTATAAAATATGATTTATGAAAACTATTTTGGTAAGTCCAACTCAATAAATTTTATTTTATAATTAAAAACCAAAGTAAACAGAGGTGATTTCTACATAAATATGACTATCAGTGAAATGTGGCTACTTTGAATATAAAACCATAACATGAAGTGCTAGTGTAACTACCTGGGTCACTGTATTGATTATTTAAAGCCAATCTCATCTGAAATTACACCCCACTAGTACCATCTGCTACAGCCACCACCTCTATCACCACCTCCATTTATTAAGCATTGTATTCTAGCACTCCAGTAAGTGTGTGTGTTCATTATCTCATTCAATTCACAGAATAATTGAGAACATATTGCTCTTCTAAGCAGAACTATCTAAATACAAATGTATAAGACAGTTAATTTATGATTATTAATACACATTGTTATGCAGAGTTTGGGGATTTACTGTGAATATAACATACATACATGCTTTGCACCTTAATTAAGTCTATCCACCCTTCTTCGACCCTCTCAGCTCCTCCCTGTTGGCCCTCTTCTCATTCAGCATCTCATCTACGTTTAGGGTTTTTATTGTTACTACTGTTGTTTTTCGTTTACAGATAAGACAAAAAATATGTGATGCTTTTCTTTCTGTGTCTGTTTATTTCACTTAACATAATAACCTCCAGCTCCAATCATTTTTCTGCAATGGTAGGGCTTCATTCTTCTTTGCGACTGAATAATACTCCTTTGGGTATACATCCTGTGTATAGATGACCCCCCAAATGGGTATGCAGGTATCTCTTTGGTACACTGACTTCATTTCTTTCAAATACATATCACAGGAGTTGGATAGTTGGAATATATGGTAGTTCTTTTTAGTTTCTTAACAAATTTTCATACTGATTTTCATCGTGGGTGAACTAATTTACATTTTCACTAGCAATAAATGAGGGACTTTTTCTCTACATCCTCACTAACATTTGTTATTTCTTTTTAAATAGCTATTGTAACTAGTATGAATCTCATTGTAGTTTCAATTTGCATTTTCCTGCTGACTAATGGTATTGAGTATTTTACATTTAGACATACATATGCCATTTGTATTTATTCTTTTGAGAAGTACCCATTCAGATCATTTGCCTATTTTTAAATTGAATTACTTATGTTTTGGTGGTAAAATTTTTGTATCATTAATTCTGGTTATCACTCTTCTGTGAGATGAAAAGCTGGTAAATATTTTCTCCTATAGGTTGTTCTTTCACTTTATTGACTGTTTCTGTTGAAGCACAGAGCCTGTTTAGTGTGTTGCAATCCCCAAAACTGAACATCCACATGAAGTAATTTGAAATTGAACCCCTATCTCACTGTATAAAAATTCAACTCAAAATGGATTAAAAGCCTTAATATAAGACAGAAACATCTGAACCTACTGAAGGAAAACATAGGGAAAATACTTTAAGATATTGACATAGGCACTGACTTCCTGAATAGCTTCCAAAAGCGCAGGATACAAAACCAACGCCATCTAAAGAAAATGATGGCAGAATAGGATTTTCCCCACTTATCCCTTGGCAGAAGCATCTATTTGAACAACTATCCATCTATAAATCATTTTCAGAAAAACTAAGAAAACTATGTGAGAGATCGTAGTACCTGATTATAGCACAATAATAAGAAAATATGCATGGAAGGAGGTAGGAAGGATAGTTTTAATATTGCACTCACTCCTCCATCAAGCCTAGGCACCACTGCTTGGAGTGGGGTCTTCTCTGTTTGGAGGAAACAGAAGCACTAGACTTTCCCTAAGGTCCTATCATGGGGCCCATCTCCAAAAAACCCAACACTGGACAGGCCCTTTGTACTCCAGACTCCAAGCAGCTCCTTAGGTACTGAGCATTCAGCCTGCCCTGGTGCCAGGCTGGTTCGTACACTCTTAGATGCCAGCCAAACTTCAGCAGCCTGTTAAATATGTTTTCTTGGGGCCGGTGAGATGGCTCAGCGGTGTAAGCGCCTGCCTGGCAAGCGCGAGGCCCCGAGTTTGACTCCCGGAACCCACATACAAAAAAAGGGCTGGTGATATCGCTCAGTGGCACAGGCGCTGGCTGGCGTGCGAGGTCCTGAGGTTGACCCCTGGTACCCACAAAAAAAAAATATATATATATTTTCTTAGGAAGACAGTGAAGGGACTGAATAAATATAGAATGTAAAACTCTCATAGGCAAGGTGTATGTGCAAAATAATAAGTGGTATAAATTGCCAGGAAAAAGTGTAGGAATTTGGCAGGATAAAATGAAAGATATTAAACCAGGAGCCACTTTCTTATGAGGGTATTGTATCAGCAAAATCAGATTGTTGGCTGCTTATTGTTGCTATACAGGAGGAGAATCAAAGAATATACAAGCAACTCTCAGGTAAGGAAATATTCCCATGTATTTTATTATTTATTTATTTATTTATTTATTTATTTATTTATTTTGTGGGTACCAGGGGTCGACCTCAGGACCTCGCGCACCAGCAGGCGCCCGTGAGGCTGAGCGATATCACTGGCCCTTTTTTAGTATGTGAGTTCTGGGAGTCGAACTTGGACCCTCACTCTTGCCAGGCAGTGCTTACGCCACTGAGCCATCTCACCGGCCCTCCCATGCATTTTAAAATGAAAGTATATTGAGCTTTTATCAAAATTCAGTGACTTTGAGGAAAGCTGATAGAAAGGAAGCTGTTATATATTGACATTTTCAGGTTTTATAATTTTGTGTTTAGTTATGTACTTAGTAAATACAATGTTAGAAATAGATTAGATATACTAGGATTGCCAAGAATATTTTAGACATGACAAATGACAGTGACACAAGCATGTTACAGGCTTTCACTTGTTAATCAGACCATTATGGCAAACAAGCAAATTCGTTGTATACTGAGAAAGGGGAGAGAAAAGGGGCAACAGTGAGGAATGAAGTGTGGGTTCAATGGAAGCAGAAAAAAAAAAATGAAACTGGAAACATTGACAACATCAACAATTAGACAGATGTAATTCATTAAGACAGGGCAAATATAAAATATCAGTATGTGATACAATGCGTTTTCTGGGTCTTGTTTGATATGTTGCTACCTACAGATTCTGCAAATGGGCATTGATTTCCATTGCACAGACAAGTCAACAAAATTACAAATGGCAACACGCACCATTTAAGTGAACTTTTATTTTTAAAAAAGTGTTTCTCGGGGCCGGTGAAATGGCTCAGCGGCGTAAGCGCCTGCCTTGCAAGCGCGAGGGCCCGAGTTCGACTCCCGGAACCCACATACGAAAAAGGGGCCGGTGATATTGCTCAGCGGCACGGGTGCCTGTTGGCGCGGGAGGTCCTGAGGTCGACCCCCCGGTACCCACAAAAAAAAAAAAAGTGTTTCTCATGAATTAGATGAATACTTATTATAAATTGAATATTTTAAACTATTAATGTGTCATCTATCACTACATTGTCTCCTTCTGCAGATATTTCATGTTTTCAAAGAGAAATATGTGTGTGTGTTTGTGAGTGTGTGTATATGCAGAGTCAACTGAAGCTAATTAAAATTGCTATCTAAATTCAGAGGTATCACATAATAATTTACATTCCATGTGGAAGATTATATTATACAAATTTTGATGTAGCAAATGCTCAGAGGCACAACATTACGGAAGGCATTTTTCACATTCCCCTTACAGCATTTTGGTTCACTTCAGTGTAAAAAGTTCTCCAATTGCCATTTAGACAAATCACTATTTATATCAGTCATCAAAAAAAAAAAAAAATACCAATTAATTTCAATCTCTGGAATGAGCTATAAGAAGAAAACTACTGAGGTGGGAGGCAGCGGGGAAATAGTCAATGATCTCACTGGCATTACCATTGAACCATGATTAAGCCTGATCCCTGAAGAAAATAAAGTGTCTATCTAATTGCTGGGAAGCCACTCTTCTTCCTGCCAAACAAAAATAACAATGCTACAATAGTATACAGGAAATATATATTTATATAAGTATATATACACATATCTTCCATCTAGTTCACTGAGGCCCCTAAGGGAGATACTATGAGCACATCTTCATTTTTGGCTTAAGCAACATAGTGGAAACTGTTGGACTGTTGGAAGAGATATCACCTCCTACTTCAGGACTGACATAGCTCTCCTCTCAGTTTCTGGAAGTATTCACAACGTGCAAATCTTAATTTAGAACCTCTTGAAAAATTGCTTTCTGCACAAGAAAGCTGACTTTCCCAAGGTTATGCCCCTTTCATGAGGAATAGTAGACAGCCAATGATAAGCCAACGCAAAGACTTCAAGGATTGCTCCCCAATTTAAGAATAAACCTTGAAAGGAAAAAATGTTCTTCTCGACGATTCCCCATGGCACTGACTTAAGGCTGTGGGGTAAGGGTATCACAGTTCAGCATCCCTCTCTTCCTCATCCTTCTACCTGCATTCTCCTCCTGCTGTCACCCCCAGAGGCACTCTGCACTCAGCATTATGCTTACAAACCTCAATTTGGGTCTTTTCTGGGGAATCTTACATAAGACAGAGGAAGGAAAGCTGAGGAAATGTTGTTAAAAGTAGAAATTGGAACACCAGCCTGTTAACAATGAAAACTCCATCACTGGGAACATGTCCATCTTTGGGAGAATGTGGAATGTACTTGACACCCTGCATTCTCTAGTAGTGTAACTCTCAAGATGTTCACTGGGGTAAACCAAGATTGAGCACATACACTACAGGGGTGGATTTAAGAAATTCTGGGGAAGTCACAAGCATTAGGACAGTGATATTGAATGGTTCTTACCAGTGCTATGATGTACTGAATAAAAAATAAATAGAACAAGAATGAGGAATAATCAATTAAATACTAAGAGGCATTCCTTGGTAGGATATCATGAAATTGCATATTCCTGAAGCTAGAGGGCAGAAAAATGCATAAGGTCATGTCTAGGACATAAGAATAATAGTAGTAGAAAATCTATTGAGGCCTCTGAGTTCGTAAACTTAGAATATCTACCTTATTATGCACAGAGTCCTCATTAGCGGGGAGTGGGATTCAGGGGTATTTGGTAAGCTTATGTGGGTAAATCCAATTTACTTCAGAAGAGTCTGAGCCCATGTAAAAGACAGACTACTCTGTGTAAGCTAAAGCTTCTGTATCGCTTGACATCAACATAAGGGCCCTTGCCTTGTGAAATAGCATGAACTCCAATCCTGATTTACCTACACAACTCCTTCAGATCACGAGATCGATATTCAGGATTAAGTTACAAAATAATCAAGATGAGAAGTGCAGGGCCTGCTATGAAAGGAAAGGGACTATACCCAGAACTCACTCCTGGACTCAGGCAATATTCACAGTCATGAGTCAGAGTTAAATTTCAGTGAGACTAGATTAAGTGGAGAACATAAGAAAATATGAAATTGAAAGAAAAAGATTTTATAGATATGGAAGAACCCTCCCGTAGTACAGAATTCAACATCTTAGTGAAGTGTAGAAAAAAAAGCTGATTTACTGGTAAGATTGCTTTTGGAAGCTTGGGAAAGATCATTGCTCATGCAAAGTGAATTAGAAATGATCAAACTTGTATGTCTAAAGATAGCTGGCATGGATAAACTACTAAGAGGAAAAATTCACCAGGTGAATATGTCTGGTAGCAGAGAATAAAGGAGACTCACTTTACCCAAGTGCAAGTATCAGGGGCACACCCATTGCTGAGAAGCTCAGTCGTCATTTTCTACTTACCAAAGCTGATGGTAAGACATACTGTGAAAGCATTTGTGTGCTAGGTGGCAACAGAGATAATTGTGAAAGAACAGGTTACTACCTGTTCATAGAAGCTGCAATAATTGTAGTAAATCGGATTATTTGAAAGGCAACTGGAAAAGATCTGATATAATCTGAAGAACATCTGAGAAACCTATAAAAATGGTTAAAACATTTGAAGTGGACTAGGGATATAGCTCAGTGGCAGAGTGTTTGAGTATTATGCATAAGGCCCTGGGTTTAATCCTCAGTATCACAAAAACAAATAAAACACTCCCCCCAGTACAAACAAACAAAAGCTTGAGAAGGTTTTCAAACAGTAGGAATTTTGCGCCAGAGTATAATACACAAGGTCTGGAAATATTATTTTTCATTTTCACAACTAGACAACTGGTAGAATGATATGAGTAGCATCATGTGGTAGCAGCCAGGGATACCGCTAAACATTCCACAATACACAGGGCAGTCTCTCATGAGGAAAAAAAAAATACTGAAACCATAACACCAATAAGTTTGCGATTATGAAACTCTAATGTAAGGATAAGACAGACAGAATAAGAATGGCGGGGGCCAGTGAGATGGCTCAGCGGCATAAGCGCCTGTCTGGCAAGCACGAGGGCCCAAGTTCGACTCCCAGAACCCACATACAAAAAAAGGGCTGGTGATATCGCTCAGCGGCATGGGTGCCTGCTGGCGCACGAGGTCCTGAGGTCGACCCCTGGTACCCACAGAAAAAAAAAAAAAAAAAAAAAAGAATAAGAATGGCTTATTCACAGAGGTTGAAGGCAACCCCTCCTCAAAAAAGTCATAATTTCTGTATTAATTTTCGGTTTGGAGCTATTTTTCCTGACCCAGAACCGACTGGCTGAAGGTAACACTGGGTATCCTAAGAAAGACATTACAATGATCCCCACAGGCCTTCACCAAATGGACCTACAGCTAATTTTTTTAGGTATACTGGGAAAAGAGTACACAAACAATTTGATGAATACTGGACAGGAAAATCAAGCTGATATTCTTTTCAAGAGCCAATATAATCATGAGGACCCTCAGTTAGGCAAATGAAGGGTTGAAAATTAATAAACAACTGGCACATGCTAAACTCTCAGTGTATCTGCTGTATCCACACTCCTGGCCAGTGGTTATTTTCCAGGTCTCCAAAAGTATACTTGAAATGAACATATATAAGGGTTGGCAGAACTAAAAAACTAGCTACTTGTCCTAGATAAGAACTAATGTAGAAATGGAGGCCTTTTTGTAACTACCTCTTTCCATTGCCACTCAGACAGTAAATCCGAAATAATATCTTACCTCGGAAGGGATAGTAGAAATTGTTTTCACCTGTAAAGTAAAGGCTTCCAATCAAGATGGTACAGCAAGAACTTCCCACATGAGGAAAACACAAAATGGGAAACCAATAAATGAAACAACAATCTTCAAAGCAAGGGATATCAGGAGACATAGGGCAATGCTCCCTGAGATATTAAAAATAAAAGAGAGCTAAGATGGAGCTCAGTACCACCAGAGAGTTTCCAGGCCCCAGTACAAGAAAAAGTCTGGCAGACTCCAAAAT
The DNA here is from genome assembly GCA_028451465.1 of Erethizon dorsatum. Taxonomy (NCBI): domain Eukaryota; kingdom Metazoa; phylum Chordata; class Mammalia; order Rodentia; family Erethizontidae; genus Erethizon; species Erethizon dorsatum. Next base: position 18,370,300 of record CM051824.1, read on the forward strand.
TGAAGACGAAATTGAGAATCCAAGATGAACAAGGAGGATAGACTTTAAAGGACAGTGCATCAGGGGAAAGAGCGGAACAGATAGGAGAATTCTGGAAAGCTTCAAAGACAGAGTACTCCACAGATCTGCAGAGAGTCCCACTTAAATATTCGATAGAGTAATGAAAATCACATGCATATGAAAAAACTGGAGACCCTGGAAAGAGACCCTGGAAAGAGACCCTGGAAAGAGACACTGGAAAGAAAGAAAAAGAGTACTCAAAATTGACAAAAGGCGGGAACCAATTCCTACCCTCACCACCAAAGATACAAATCTCATACTCTTTGGGGAAATTAACAGACTAATGAGAAGGTTTTGCTCCGTGGTGACGCAGCTCTGGTTCCACTTAGCAGATCTTAACAGCTAGATATGAAAGGAATAAGCATTTTCTAAATAACTGCAACCCCCACCCTGAAAAATTTTCAAGAACATTTATAGGAATGAAAAAAAAAAAATCAGCATCCTAAAAAAGTAAAGTTTAAAATGTCTTACATCTAATAACAAACTACCAGGCTTTCCAAGTAGTGGTAAAATCTAATACACAAGGAATAGAGAAATCGACAACTGGCGGAATGGTGTTAGTAGCTGATACAGAGCACAGATGTTAGAATTAGCAGAAACTTTTGAAGGTAAATACAGTGCTAGGGATATAGCTCAGTAATAAAATATGAGGTAGCACGAGAAGGCTTTCTTTCTTTCTCTCTCTCTTTCTAATTACACAAGATAAATAAATAAATAAATATTACCTTTGAAGGAAGACCTTGTGAGCTCATCTATCCCTACTCCTGTCTTAAAAATAGAATAATAAAATATAAAATGATTGGAGGTATATGCCCCAGCCAGTGTCATATGTCATCTAGACATCAAAATAGTTACTAGAGCTATTAGAAGTTTTCACTGGGTCTTTTCATTGGTTCACACATCTATCTTTAGATGAATAATTCACATCCAAGATTGGAGTTTAGGTTTAATGTAGAAGCAGGAAAATCAGGCTGTTTTGTCATTCTTGGTTTCAATCCAGTGATGAATATTTCTAGGGAAAAGAATCACTCTGTATAATTTTTCACAAGTTATTTGCCTTAGGTTTCCCAAGATGTCATATCTTACAGACAATTACCTGACAGTCTTCAATATAGCTTTATATCTGCTGTGCAAATATACATTATTATAACACAATTTACTCAAATGATACATTATTCTCAGAATTTGCTTAATAAAACCTTCTTCTCTTTTGTGAAATAGACTGAAATTTTTTTCTTTGTCTACCCTGAAGCTAGCAATAGTTAACGAGAATAAGAGTGGAGGTGGTTTTCATAGCACATTTGCTGCATGAAATTCTCCATAGTTACTGTTATCTCTGTGTTTGGACATATTTCTAGGAAAGGACCGAAATTCTTCTATTACAAAAGAAACGGAAAATAGTTATATACAAGGTTGACAAACAATTATCTGTGTTTGAAATCAACTAGATAATAAATTTTGCATCTGTATACAAAATTTTCACTCTTGGTTGTCATCAGATTGTAGAGTAAACATGATAAACTATTTGCTGAGAGGATATCTGAAGTTCTGTGAATATTAAAAACAAAACAAAATTCCACTGCTAAGTTAGAAATACAGCCTGAACTTAACATTTTCATTTTTTTGGTTAGAAAACAAATAAAAATGAGTAACTGAAAGTGATGCACACAAAAAGCAAAGACTAGAATTAACAATCATGTTTTCAGTCTAGTTTATTTGTGCAGTTTACTTTGCTGTATAGCTCATTACAGCATGGCTCTCTGCCTTCTTTCATGCTATGAAATCAACCTGTAATGGCTTTTCTCCTTTCAATTCTTTATTTAAAATTATCCCTACATTTAAATTCCACTTGAATTTTTACTTGTCCAAGAAAGTCATTCCTCATCTTTCTATCCCAGTTTCACACTGACTGCTTATTTCTGTGAGCTCCTAGTGGAATTAGCAATTTATTGTCCTTTAATTGTAACATCTAGTTGCAGGCATCACCATGTAGGGGGAAATCTCTTTGAAGTCAGGCACCATGAATTTTGCTAGTATCCTTCCTTATACTGACACACTCCCTTGTGTTCCTAAGCATATGAGGCTTTTTTTTTATTTTAAATTTTGTTATGCCTTCCATTTCATTGACTGCTACATTTCTTAGAAAAGAAGTCGAACCCCTGATGAATTTTTCTTGTCTTTTTTCCCTTCATCAACCTGCTACAGCTAAAATTCTCAAAAATAAAATTTTAAATGTCAACAAATATTGACCCCATGATAGTTTTTGCAGATTATTTTGTCATTCCTGCCTAGTTTAGTTGCTTATTTTACAGTTTAATATTCTTTATTTGTAGTTGAGACACTGTCTCTTCCTGTTCCTCACAGAATGACTGTATTCTTGCATACACTGTGCACACAAATTGGGGTTGGTGTATTAATTCACAATAACCCAGTCTTCCTGACTGATGAAGTAGCTTTGAATATCTCATTCAGTTACAAAGAACAGAAGAGTTCATCTATTGTGGAAACCAGGAGGGTGTGGATCTCTAACATGTGTTAGATTGGGGAAAATACAGAGAATAAATCAGTTTTTAAAACAAAATATCTTGAGTTACAAAGAACACTAAAATATAGATGACATAAAACTGTTTTAAAGAAATCCTTCTCAATTATCGGAACAAATTTCTGCCAATGTTCTGTTAAGATAACCATAATAGCAAAGAGTGTAAACAAATTTATAATTCACTTGGTTAACCTTAAGGCAACATTACTTTTTGTCTGATATTTGTGACTGAGAAATCTTAAGTGTCAAGCTCCAAAAGTACATATTTAATTTTATTGATCATCTTGGTATAGGGGAATAGGGATGAAATTAGCTTTAAAAGTATGGACAATTAACCCTTCAGGCAGAAAATATTGGAGAAAATAAGAAGAGTATTATTATACTTTAAGTTTGAAGGCACTATGTAAATTTGTTCTTTTACTTATTTTCATCTTCAAAATTTAATATAATCTAAGGGAGTGACCAAAGGATGGTTTGGTTCAAGCACTAGATTTATTGGTTATATCAGAGGAAGTTATAAAACATATCTGTAAGCAGTAGGTAATTTTTAAAAATGTTTAATTGTCCATTGATACATTATAAAGTGAAAGTAACAATTTGAGTCTCTGATGCAGACAACCCAGTTTTTATTGGTTTTGCTACTTTTGTTAAGTTACTGTCCCAAAATTCAGTTTTCTTGGTTGCAAAATTAGAATTACAAAAGAACCCGGCCTACACATTTGGGGTGGGGAGTTCATAAGCATGTAAAATTACTGTCACATATAGTGTGCATAATATTCTCTTACTACCTGTAATTTTTTTACTACCTCCTCTTATAACCTTTCCAGGAGAAGTTAGACTTGCAAATCCATAAATTAGAAACTGTCAATGTGTTTGTCTTTGAGGCTATTAATAAAACTACAAACTGAGGGGATCACCTTGAGCTCGTTTATCAGAATTTATATTTTTCAGAGCTAGAAGGGGAACCGAAGATGAGATATTATATACCAACAGAGAAAAAACAAGCTGGCTCAGTGTAAACTGAAATGAGGTACCACAAAGAAGTTTATGAAACTTACAAAGGAACTGAGTATGGGGTTTTTAGAAAGTCCAGAAAGTTCTTCTTAGACACTTGTCTGTTTCTAGTCCTAGAATTGAAGTACCATGGGAAATGTCGAAAATGCTTAAAAAGTACTGAAACTGATGCATGCAGTGATAACAGCAGTAAATTAGCTGACCTATCATTACATTTTGCATGTCAACTTATACCATCTGAGTGTTAATTTTTCCTTATTTTAGATTTACTAATCTCTTAAACCATAGCTAAATATTTAGGATGAAATTGAGGTTTTTCAATTTTTTTGTGTGTGGGTACAGGCGGTTGAACTCAGGAACTCACACGCCAGCAGGCGCCCATGCCACTGAGCGATATCACCGGTCCTTTTTGTATGTGGGTACTGGGAGTCAAACTCAGGACCTCGCACTTGCCAGGCAGGTGCTTATGCTGCTGAGCTATCTCACCGGCCCAAGGTTTTCAAATTTTAAGAAGTGCAAATAACCAACAATTCCTATGAAATGTACAGAGCTCTAAAGCATTTTTGTCATATTTTTTCCTATTATCAAACTGAATTTCAGCCTTGGCATGCAATATTCTCAAAAATAATGCTTGCATTTTAATGTTAATATACAGCTGGAAGAGAGAACATAGCAATTATGTGATGACTAAAAGGCCCCAAAGAATAATAGTGATGCTTTCAACAATTGTATTCCATTAAGAGCTCAGTTAAGCGAATAAAGAAAATACTTTTAACATATGGTTGTAGTAAAGGAAAGACTGGTAAACATTTTAGCATAATAGGATATTTCTGAGTAATTTCACCTCCTAAACCAGTTTTCACATAATGAAATGAGAGCCTTTTGAATCAGCAGAATTCTAATTTTTAACAGTATTTCATCTAAAATGTATCATAGGTTCTTAAATTTTTTCTATAGTTTTACTTCCTCTGACCTTTGTATTCATATTATCTTCTATTGCCTGAAGCAGTTTGTAAAGGTAAGTCTATCATTTTCTTCCAAAACCAATGGTTTGATCTCTGCTTCCCTTTCGTTCTCTCTGAAGCACCCCTTGGATGTCCCTTACCCATTCAAACCCAGCTTTCCTAAAATGTCCAACTCCACTGTCCTTCGTTGCATTTTTATTGACCTCTATATTTCTGGTACCACCCTAAATATATAAGATCCCCAGCTTTATAATAGCCCAATTGAGAAGTTTTCAATTTTATATTGTCATAAAGTGTTTTCTGTTCTTTTTCTTTCTTTCCTTTTTTTTTTTTTTTTTTTTTTTTTTCCTGGTACTAGGGATTGAAACCAATCAAGAGCAATCAAGGCCTTTGCACTGAACTACATCCCTAGCCCATTTTTAATTTTTTGTTTTTGAGACAGAGTCTTACCAAAGTTTTTAATTAGCCCAGGCTGAGCTCAAATTTGTAATTCTCGTGTATCACCCTCCCAGATTGCTGGGATTAGAGGCATACAACACCACACCCAGCTCTGATGTATGTGCTTATTCTGTCAAATCTGTAAAACTCTCACTTTGTGTGCCTGAAAAATTCAACACTTCATTATAAAAATAGGCTTTGTATTAGATGATTTTGTCTAACTATAGGCTAATAAAAGTGTTCTGAACTGGTTTAAGGCTGAGCTGTGATATTTAGTAATTTAGTTGTATTAAATGTCTTTTCACCTTTAGGTATTTTGGGTTTAAAAATTAGTTTATCAGAATGTAACCCCATTAAAAGTTGTTATGCATTGGTATTGAGGGTAAAAATAAATGTGCCAGAAAGTCATGGATATTAATCACACAATTTAGTAGAATATTTTCAAATGAATAACAGAGAAATTACAGAAATATGAACAAGTTAGAACATTTTATGAAGGAAAATGTGAGGATAGAGAGGTCAAAGTCTTTTGAAATTATCAAGGTGAAAAGTTTATTGTGTCACTGAGTGTATGTCACACACTGTACAGTGTGGACTGTGATTTCTCAGATAAAGGAAGAAAATCTGAGGAAAAGAATAAACTGTGGAAAACCATAGAGGACTGAAACGACTTGGCAATTACAAGTAGGAGTCAACAATGGGAAATGCATTCAAAAATAATTAAAGGATTTGGCCATACAAATCAGAAGGAACAGGACACCTGCTAGAATGCATGATTCGGGGGTATAATCAGGGCCAGATCATGAAGGGCTGTGTCATTTACTGACTATATAGCAGAGTGCTCAGATTTTATCCCGATGGTGGTTGGGTACTAGTTATTGGAGGAGTGACTGTGTTTTAGGAAGATTACTGTGCAATTTTGTAGCAGGTGTGCAGTGATGGGGTGATTGTTGTGCTATCAAATGAGTGAGGTGATGTATCTGAACTATTCTTACTGCCATTGCCACTTTTCAACATCGCCGTCTGCTATATTGCTAGCAACAAATCCATACAGTGGAAGAAGGCTGCCATCTACATTTTCTACTGGTTTCTCTGAATGACTGAGAACTAAAAAGAAACTGTCATTTCTATTTAGTGTTATAAGAGTTTGAATACTAACTGCCAATTACATTTTGATGTCTCAGATTATCTTCAATTGCTGTTTTAAAACGTAGATATTCTCTTAAACTCTCTTACTCAAGCACCTTCTCTCATTTCTCAGAACACAGCTTTCTTTTCTCTTCTTGCAGGCTGTTGGAGCTCCTGTGAATTGTACTTCTAAACAACCTCTCCCTCCCCCAAGATAAAAATTGTTCTATGTTCTTCCCTATTTTTCCCATTTTTTCTCAAAGTTCAGAGGGGACATGAGGGTATCCTGTCCACTTGTACTCTTGGTCCCTTCACACTGATTTCCATAGGACCCTCTCACCAGTTTTCCTCTCACTCATTTGTGCTATCTCCAATGTGATTTTGACCTCAAATATCTCCTTTCCACTCTTAAGACCACTGAAAATATTATATGTCTTATGTTCTTAGTTACAAAATGAATTAAGACACCAAATATAGGTCCTAAATAACCCCCTATAACTCATCTTCAGTCATTTACTAAGTCCAGTAAAATCTATTTCTTTTATTTTGCTTAAAAATATCACATCTTAACCCTTTCCCATTACTGCTTAATTGAGACGGTTATCACTTTTCAACCAAATCATTACAAAATTCTTCTAATTGTTCTATCTGTAGTTTAAATTTTTTTTTTCATTTCAATGTCCATGAATCTTTCTAAAATTTACACCTAATCAATTCCTCCCTTCACCAATTTAAAACTCTCTAATGTCTCTTCCGGTACTTTGTGACCAAACATTTTGAGACCAAATTTAAGGACATAGAAATGAGAAACAGAGAGTTTGTTTGTTGTGTAATCACAAATTGTCCTCTATTAATGATCTAATTAACTTTGAGTATTGTATATATGGTCATCCAAACACAGTTTAATTTTGAAAGAAGTACTGTTTTTCTTTGCCTTTTGTTTTTCTAAGTAAATGAACAAAAGAAAAAAGTGATTCTTTAAGTTTAGCTCTTAAAAATAATTATAATAGTCTTTCCATATTATATTACAATATCCCCAGTAGCCCTGAAACCATGGAGAGCGCTCAACCCTGTATACTATGTTTATTCCTATGCATATCTGTTATGATAAATTTTAACTTAAGGATAAAAGATATGTTGTAATAATTATCCTATGTAATATAATGAATGATAACATAGAATCATTACATAAGTATACTGTAAAGCTATGTAAATATGTTCTCTCTCCTTCTTTCAAAACATTTTATTGACGAGGATATAGCTTAGCGGCACAGTGCCTGCCTGGCAAGTACAAGGTCATGAGTTTGATTCCCGGTACAAAAAAAAAAATTATTGTGCTGTTCTCACCCTTTTGCTTCTGAGGATGATGATGTCAGATGATACACACTGACTATGTGCTGAAGCAAAGCCACTCACACAGGTAATGTGATATAGCATTAGGTCACTATTGGCCATCTCCATAGATACCTGGGAAGCCACTGTGAGAAGCTGATGAAATCTCTCCCTAGTCAGCTTTATTCTACCCAACAGAAGAATCATGCCTTTGTCCAGTGGATCTACATTGTACACACATGTTTATCAGATCAACTGTCACAGTATTATAGTGCTTGTAAATGGTGCACAATCTAAAACTTATGCACTGCTTCTTTCTGGAATTTTCCATGTAATATTTTTATATCACGGTTGACCTTAGGTAATTGAAACCTTGGAAAGAGAAACTGAAGAGGGACTACTGTAAATTACTTTGAATTGAAGCTAAACTACTTATTAGATTCCATATAATAAAATGGCATTCAGTGTCTTTTTTGTTTGATTGTGTGTGTGTGTGTGTGTGTGTGTGTGTGTGGTTTCTATTGAGGCAGGGTCTTGCTATGTAGTTTAGGCTGGTCTCAAGCTCCCAGCAATCCTCCTGGCCTTACAGGTGTGCACCACCACACCCGCTTTTGTTTTGTTTGTTTCATTTTTTTATTATTAAGTTTATCAATACAATTTATTTATTTATTCATTTTTATTTATTTATTTATTTTTGTGTGTGTGGGTACTGGGGGTCAAACTCAGGAGCTCGCGCTTGCTAGCAGGCGCTTGTGCCGCTGAGCGATATCACCGGCCCTTTTTTCCTTTGTATGTGGGTACCAGGAATTGAACTCATGACCTTGCGCTTGCCAGGCAGGCACTTATGCTGCTGAGCTATCTCACTGGCCCTGTTGATAGAATTTAGATACACATAATGGTCACATTCATTAGAGGGAATTTGTACCTGTACATGATATGTCTTGGTTCCTCTGTTTTTTTTTCCCCTTTCTCCTCCCCTGCTTCAACCCCCATTCCCTTCCTTATTTACAAGCTTTGTTTCCATTTTATCCTTCTTTTCTCATTTTTTTCTTTTCCTTTCCTTCCTTTCCCCATCTCCCCTCCATATTTCCCCTTTCTTTTTGAACAGTTTCTTCCTATTTCACAGTATCTATTATACATTTTGGTTCTTATTTAACTTTCATTTTCTCATACCAGAGAGACAATGTAATATTTACATGAGTGTCGGATTTATTTCACTTAAGAGTATGATCTCAAGGTCTATCCATTTAGCTGTAAATGTCTCAAGTTTATCCTTTTTCATGGCTAAGCAGTACACCACTATATTTAAAAAAACCCACATCTTCTTTATCCATTTATTGTTGATAGGCATTTGTGTTGTTTCCAAGATTTAGCTATTACAAACTGTGCTGTTATAAACATGGGCACGCATATATTGCTGTGGTATAATACTTTCAAATCTTTTGGGGAGATACCAAGAAGGGGAATAGCTGGGTCAAATGGGACTTCTAGTCTTAGTTTTTTTGAGAAATCTTCACACTGATTTCCACAGTGGTTGTACTGGTCTACACTCCCACCAACAATGGAGAAATGTTCCTTTTTCACCACAGCCCCTCCAGCATTTGTTATTGGTTGATTTCTTGATAATAGCCATTATTTCTGTAGTGAGATGGAATCTCAGTGTGGTTTTAATTTGCATCTCTTGAATAATCAGTGATGTTGAACATTTTTTCATACATTTATTTGCCATTTCTACTTCTTCATCAGAGAAGTGTCTAGTTGTTTCAGATGCCCATTTTTAGATAGGATCCTTAAATTTGGGGAGCCTGATATTTTTTCAGTTCTTTATTTACTCTAGATATTAGTCCTTTGTCTGAGGAACAAATGGCTAAGATTTTTTCCCACTCTACTGGTTGTCTTTTCACTCTGTTGGTGATTTCTTTTGCTATGTGAAAGCTTTTTAATAAGATGAGATCCCAGTTGTTCATTCTTTGTAGTATTTCTCATATGATGGGGGTTTTGTTCATGAAGTCTTTGTCTACACCTATGTCTTCAAGAATTTTACTTATTCTCTCTTCTAGCGGATTTAGTGTTTCTATTTTAATATTTAGATCTTTGATCCATTTTCATTTTAATTTAGTGTATGGTGATAGACAAGGGTCTAGTTTTAGTCTTTGGCTTGTGCAGAGTTTTTCCAGCACCTTTTATTAAAGAGGCTGTCTTTTTTCCAGTGGACATGTGTGGCTCCTTTGTCAAAGATAAGGTGGCTGAGTGTGTTTGGAGTTGTTTCTGCATCTTCTAATCTGTTCCATAGGTCCTCGGGTCTGGTTTTTTGTTTTTGTTTTTATATTTTTGCCAGTACTATGCTGTTTTTATCACAATAGCTCTGTAGTATAATTTCAAGTCAGGGACTGTGATGCATCCTGCTTTGCCTTGTTGCCCAGAATTGCTTTTGCTCTTCTAGCTCTTTTCTGGTTCCAAATGAATTTTAAGAATATTTTCGCGGAGGTGGCTCAGTGGCTTAAGCACCTGCCCGGCAAACGTGAGGGCCCGAGTTCGACTCCCGGAACCCACATACGATAATAGGGCCGGTGATATCGCTCAGCGGCACGGGCGCTTCCTGGCGAGCGAGGTCCTGAGGTCGACCCCCGGTACCCACACACAAAAAAAGAATGTTTTCTCTAGTTCTGTGAGGTATGCTAATGGTATTTTGATTGAGATTGCATTAATTCTGTATGGTAACAGTATCATGTAGAACAATTCTAGATATTTAAAAATGAACAAGTCCATACTTATTTGTAGATCATACTAAAGAGTTCTATTTCTGACAGACTTTTTTAGAAAGCAGTAAGAGGGCTGGAGAGATGGCTCAGCGGTGTAAGCCCCTGCCTGGCAAGCGCGAGGGCCCGAGTTCGACTCCCAGAACCCACATACGAGAAAAGGGACCGGTGATATCGCTCAGCGGCACCGGCGCCTGCTGGCACGCGAGGTCCTGAGGTCGACCCCCGGTACCCACAAAAAAAAGAAAAAAAAAAAAAAAGAAACTAGTAAGAGACTCCTCACAAGGAATGCAATCATCGTGTATTGCCAACATGTATTTAAAAATCGAAAAAATGTGGAAAATGATCAAAATGAGATTTCTATCTGGCCAATGGAAAATACAAAGAAGTCAAAATAGGGCCAGAATGCTAAGGAAAAAAAAACATAGTAGCCAATGTGAAGTAACTTGACATTGTTTTGTTAAATTCTATAGATAAGGAGGGATATAGTAACAGTGAAGCTAGTATTCTTTTTATTTCTCCTGACATAAATAGTATTCAAAACTTCAAGTAAAATTAAAATTGCAGGTGTAAGCATTTCAGCAATTTTTTCTCATTATTTTGGAGGAACTTTAAATACTGTGTCAAAATAAATAAAACTGGTGCACTGAAATTAAACTAAATTTTAAAGCAAATCATGGAGGGTGTTTCAAAAAATGAATAAAAATTGTACATGACAGGGCCTGGGAGATAGCTTAGTGGCATAAGCGCCTGCCTGGCAAGCACAGGGTACTGAGTCATACTACTGCTACCCACATACGAAAAAAGGGCCGGTGATATTGCTCAGCAGCACGGGTGCCTGCTGGTGCACGAGGTCCTGAGTTTGACTCCCGGTACCAAAAAAAAAAAAAAAAAATTGTACTTGAGTCTCAGTTTTTCTCTGTTCCTTGTACAACAGCCTTCCACAGACTCGTTCACCAGCTGAAGTCACTCATTTTGAAGTATGTCCTATATATATTTCCCAGTTTAATGTTCATTACAAATTGTCATTCTTGAGCGAAACACAATACAATTCCCCTCCACAACCTCTTCAAATTGAACCTTCATAGAAGTTAAAGATTTTTGTATATATTTGTTATGCTTTAGATTTTTTCCTTGCATCATTAAAATACATGTTAATTATTTTAAACAACAGAGCAGTTTCCCATTGGTTTTATTAATTAAAAAGAAATAGTAAAATGAGTTTGTAATTATGGTATAATCCCACAACTTAAGACAATGCATTGGATTTTTTTTGCAAGAATGTACCATATTTAAGTAAATTCAGTAATTCTGAATATAAATTATCTATCTTTACCATTATGCACCTACAGCTTTAAGGCAAATTCTAATAAATTATATTGTTAAAGAATTTAATATTTAAACTATGGATGAATACTGACAAATTGACATTAAAAATCTTAACCAATTAATTCTCTTACCACCACTGTATGGGAATGCCTGCTTCTTCACATTATTTTCTAAACAGAATATCATCAAACATTAATCTCGTTTACATCAAAATCCCAAAAGAATATTGAAAGAGTAAGCAAAATGGTTCTATCAAATATGTGATTGACTGGTAGGGAACTTGCTGAGGATTTGAACAGCTCTTATGCTTCCAATCAAAGCATTTTAACAGCAGATTTGAGGATAAGGCCAGTGAGCACAAAATTTGTTTCACACATTTTGACTGTGAAACAAAAATAAAGGCATTTGTGAATTTCACTGGAATTGTGGAATTGTGCAGCTTCAGATTCCAGCTTTTTAAGAAATGTCATCAGGAGCCGGTGAGATAGGTCAGCAACATAAGCACCTGCCTGGCAAGCGCGAGGTCCTGAGTTCGACTCCCGGAACCCACACACACAAAAAAAGAAATGTCATCAGTGATCACAGAAGATGAAACCTGAGTCTTGTTATGATCCAGAGACTAAGGTTCCAATTTCTAATGAAAATCACCTGAGTGGAGTTTGTACCCAGAAACACTAAGGTGAACTCTGAATATTATAAGGGCTTATTAGCACAGTCAAGAAATTATGTGGGCAGAAAATGGCCTCTGAAATGGGAAAATGCTTTAATCCTCCCCCGTGAAAATGCCGTGTCAGACATATCTTCTGGTATGGCAATTTCTGTCAAATAAAAACATTATGGAGTGTCCTCATTCACTTTATTCACCAGATCTGGCAACATGCAACTTCTGGATCTTCCCTAAAGTCAAAATGACGATGAAAGATAAATATTTTGAATTGATTCAGTGCATCAAGGGAGCCAGGACATTACTAAAGATACTCACAATAGATGACTACCAGAACTGCTTCACAAAGAGGCAAGAATGATAAGTGTGTCCAAAGTGAGGAGGAGTATTTTTGAGAAGGATTAATGGCATTTTGCCACAGTTTGTATTTGAAGGAATTCAACAGTGGGTTCTATTCTTTCTGGGCTTTAATCTCTACCACCCAATGGTAGTCTTCCTATTGTCTTGACTTTTTTCTTAGACTTTCTTTCACTAAATATAGTGGACTGAAAAGAGGAAAGTGGTTGTACAATATCAAGTCCAAAGTCGTCACTCATGGTGCATTGGGAAGGGTTGCTAACGGTCAGGTTTTAAGAGGTGTTGCAGCTGTCAGAAGACAATACATGAGTGCAACAACAACAAAAAAAATGCATCTTTCAATACTTTCATTCTGATCTTGTGACCAACTTTGAGCCTTCTAAGAGGTAATAAACGGGCGAATCTATGTTAATTATCTCTCTTATAGGTCACTTTTGTTTTTCTGTGTATTTAGAGCCTCCATGGGATAACTGATATTTTAAAGGGAATAAATGTAAACTGACTTTTTATCTTCAGGAATTTATTTTCATATTTTATTGTGAAATATATTGCTGTAGGCATGAGAGGCACATTCCACTTTCTGAAGGTTTGATCATTGAAACAAAATGAAAATAGATTAATAGGAGAAGAGGCATGCACATCGATTAGCTGTGAGACAACTGGAGCACTTAATTCTCTTTATAGAGGATATTGGAATGCAGGTAATTTTTAAAAAAATATATTTTGGTGCTGGGGAGAAGGATGGGCCCAAAGAATGGACAATAGCTTGGGACAAAGTTAGGACTATGAATGTGGTATCAACCACAGCCTTTCCTTGGAGTTAATCTTCCCTGTTTAGTGAGATATAGGAAGTGGAGTCCAAGGCAATTTGGTACTTTCTGGAGAAACTTAACTGACTCCAATAAAGAACTCCTGAGAAAGCTCCTTCCTGAGCTTCCGAAGGGAAAAAGAATGGAGTGATGGAGACTATAGTTAGTCAATAAGATCTGGATTATTATGTTTTTGTGTGTGTAGTGCAAGCAGCAGTTGCTATATGAATCTTCATTTAGGTTTTTCTTGTTTGTTTTTTTTTTTTATGTGTATACTCCAGTGTAAGCTGGTATTAGTGAGAGCCAAGCTAAAATCACATATCCCAAAAATATATTATCATGAGGTCTTGGCATCTCTTGCTGTATAAAAATCTGAGAAGGGAGACTCAAAAGTAAGTCCTTTGAGATTCTAAATCATAAGCAAGGTATTGTCAAAATAGGAGGTCTGAACTATAAAGAAGAATTTGGGTATAAGACCAATAGTTTGAATATTAAGAAACATATGTGAAAAACATTACAAATGGAAGATCTGACTTAGAGACTGAACATTTTCTAGAATAGTGATACTGGTTTTCTATTGATTGCTTGGGACCTTAGAAACAAATAGGCAGCATTAAAGCAAAATAAACCCCATATTTCCACAGCTGATGAATGTTGAAACTGCAAAGCCACTTTGAACTTCTTTGCAAAATATTCGCCTTGGCCATGCATTCAGTGAAAATCATGCAGCAAAGAAACAAAGACAAGGGGCTGGTGAGATGGCTCAGCGGCTTAAGCACCTGCCCGGCAAGCGCAAGGGCCCGAGTTCGACTCCCGGAACCCACATACGAAAAAGGGGCCGGTGATATCGCTCAGCGGCACGGGTGCCTGTTGGCGCGCGAGGTCCTGAGGTCGACCCCCCGGTACCCACAAAAAAAAAAAAAAAAAAGAAACAAAGACATGTATTTTCACAACTCATCTAAAAAATAAAGCACCTTGGAGATTTCTGCTTGACATCTCCCCAGCAAAAATAAATGGCTAGAAAAATAAGATGCAAAGAATCTCAAAGAAATACCTATATACATTGCTCCAGAAAATGGCCCAATCACTTACACTGAAGTGCTGATTCAGGAAAATCTCAATAGAAATATGAATTATTTATAGAAAGTATGATTCCTACCATCTAATCACCAAGCATCCACTTCCACAAACAATCTCTTATCAAATGTTACCCATACTACCTTCTAAACGTTACTTATCATCATTATAGTCCAAACTATAACCAATTCTCCTAGGATATTTGCAGCATTCTCTAACTTGTCTCTCAGAATCCATGCTGAACAGGGCAGTCAGGGTATAACCAATGAAATATCTTACTTTCCTACTCAAAACACTTTCATGACAGCATTTTCTTATGGGAGGCTAATTTCTTAAATGAGACTTAGAAGGCTCACGAATATCCACTGTTAGTATATTCTCTTTCATTATTGTTGGTATCAGTTCTACCACCAGGCCTTTGGCCATCAGTTTTAAGTATACCAATGTCTACCAAATATCTGGCAAAATCTTGATTTCCAAATAATTTATGTATGAGAAAATCTAGTCCAAATCTTGTTCAAGGCATAGAAACATCAGATAGATTGATAACAGAAATAGTAATAAAGATGAAAGATTTCTATCTTTGAAGAAGGTCATGTCTTAGTTACTTTTCTCTTATAGCTGAAACAAAATACCTGACACCTAAAGTTAAAGGAGGAAAGGTTTATTTAGCTCACATTTTGTGGAGGCTTCAGTTCATAATCGGCTGGATCCAAGGCAGAGTGGCTTTTCAGAGAAGAGTTCATGCTGGGTAAAAGTTAGCAAAAGCAACAAAATGTCAGACAAGACTCTTTCTATCTCTTATATTTATGCAGGCTACCCTCCAATAGGCAGGTGTAGCACTCACACCCTAAATCCTAGCCAGAACTATGCCAAACGAATCAGTGACTGATTTGCTAATCACACACCCTTAATCCCAGCATCACATACTCTAAATTCAGCCACCTCTGAAAAAGCCCGTGTCTGCATGAGGCTTTGAGGGGGGCGTCTAGACACAAACCATAACAGATCATATTCTGAGACAGTTCTCAGTGAGTTCTCTAAGGCCCAAATATCTAATACTTAGGTCTGTGACAAAGGGAAAGTAGCTACATGCCCCACCTTAGGAAAAAAAATCTTAGTATTTAAATGAGACTTGAAGGATAAGAATTCAATAACAGGTGTGTAAAGTACCAAATTGTGGAAAGTAGAAGAAACTAACTATAGGTAACCAATTATGACAACATAATAAGTGCAGAAAATAAGGTGAAAAAATTCTGAACCACATCTTCAAAGATCCTGAGCACCAAACTACATATATAGATTTTATGTGACCATTAATAGGAAATTTTTAAATAAGAAAATTATGTGTTGATATTTGTTAGTTACAAATAATTTAGGAAAACAGGATAGAAGACCCTCTAAATTGAGAAATGTTTTAGGAAATGAGAATGTAAAGTAGTGAAGTGCAGACATATGTTTTTGTAAGACGAAATTGTGGAAGATGTGAGGACTGTCCTTTGTCTCCCTTTATGGGAGGTGAGGTAGCATAAACTTTAAGGAGACTTATAGAATGAGGTGTAGATTCCAGCCTTAGAAAGTGCCAATTGTGAACCTCAAGCAGATTATTTAACTTCTTTTGCCCCCTTTTTAAATCCATGATATAGAAATAATGATGAATTCATAAAGTTTTATAAATATTTTGGTAAATATGTGGTTGTTCAGCTCATAAGCTAAATAGGTCCTAATGATCTATTATAATTCTAGTCTCAGTTTCTCATCATTGGGACATAATATCCAATATCCACAATTAAAAGGAGGAGAGATTTATTTGGGCTCACATTTTAGAAGTCAGCCCTTCTGTGGCCTGAATCTAGGTAGAAGCAGCATGGTGGAAGGGTCTGGGTGAAGGAAAGTTGCTCACTTCGTTGCATCCAGGAAGCAGAGGGTGAAGGGAAAGCAGGGGCGCGACCTGCTTTTTCCGACCAGCGCCTACCTCCCAACACTGAGGCAGCTGTAACATCACCACAACCCAATTACTTCCAGGAGCCTCTGGCTCTGAGACATCGGGGGCACATCCAGATATAAAACATAACATTTCTTATAGATATACTTCAGGACAACATTTCCAATGATTCATTTCTAAAAATGAATTCTACACATAAGCAACATAATGCTGTTGTCTTGATTTGCTTAATCACAGACTAGGCTGTTTTATCTGCCTGTAGTACCAGTTCAGTGTTATATGTGTGGGTTCCCTCCTGCATGTTATATTCAGTTTACTACATGGCATTACATATTTTATGCCAAGAGTAAGAAAATGTAAGCTGCTCTGACAGAAATCTGTTTCTGCTTAGCATTTGAGATGGAAACTCAGCTTTTTGGGTGTGATGTTGGTTTTCCCTGTGTGTCTCTTTTGACCCTGTTAATAGTAATCCACAATCCCTGTTAAGGTCTGAAGGTGGTCTGCCCTTGTCAAAATTTGTGCTGAGGTTTGATTCACACTTGTGTTTGTCATCTTTATATAAAGGTACCTGAGACAATGAATCAACTTTTAAAGGGAAAGGTTTATTTTGCCTCCTGGTGTTAGAGGTTCAAGAATAAGTCATGTCCAAAGGAGAATAATCATACTTTATTTTGCCTTTTATAATGTTAACTATAAGAGTGTATACAGATAGAAATTCAGTATCACTATTCATGGGAAATGGAATTCGTCTATGCTCACTTCTAACAAAATCTGTATGGCTTTGTAACATCCTATTGTCATGCCTAGTATACTGTGGTAATAGCATTTCTATGCTACAGCCAGAGATAGATCAGGAACAAGTTAGAAATAAGCATAAATGGGAAATTACCTGATTACAGAGATCATAATACAAAACAGCTGAAATAAACTAACCTAGTAAAAGTTGCAGGTCTTCCATGCTAGGATACACTTGCGTGGTATACTCAGCCACTGTACTTACACACTAAGTACACACAAGATAGCCAACCTTCCAGATCCCTCAATGGCTTGAGAAATTATCCTACATGTTATTTTGTCAGTGACATTTGTTATGTAATACAATGTACCAAACAGAAAATTCAATTTAACTATAAAATCTAAAGTTAAAAGCTCAACATATTTTTATGTTTGTTCCTTTCGTTTTAAAATGAATCTCCACTTGACTGTAACTTGAGCTCTGGCATTTGCGGAGGAGGCTATTATTTTGAAGTTAAAACTTTTCTTAGAAAACAATCACATAAGATTTTTCTGTCTTACTAATAAGATATTTCTATAACCATTTAATTCTCAAAGGACGTATACTGCTAATTCCGTGGTTCTAGCATATCAAATAATAACAAGCATTTATAGATCCAAGAGCTCTTCTTAAGGATTTGACATATGTTAACATATTTAATCCTCTAAATAATCTTATGAACCAGTTTCTATTCTGATCCCCATTTCTGAGATGAGTTACCTGAATCAGAAAATGTTATAAAATAGGAAGTGGAAAAGAAGTAGCCTAGGGGAGCAGGACATGAGCAGATGGACATGAGCACAGGATACTAAAATGCAGGGCGATGATCCTGTTCAAATATTGTATTAATCAACTTTGAATTATCACAACAAAAATAACTGAGACAGCCTACTTAGGAAGCAAAGATGTTTACTTTGGCTCAAAATCCTGCAAGCTCCAAGTTGTGATGCTTGCATTGGCTCAGCTCTGATAAGGGTGAGAGTTTGGCAATAGCAGGAGATTATGTCAGAATCAACCTCTCCTATCTGCAACTCAAGCAGAGAGTAAGCAATAGGAATTTGGACTCCCACAATCCAATCAAGTTAACACTCAAAATCAACCCTCACAGCAATAAACCATGTCTGAAGACCAGAAAGACTGTAAGAAGATAGTTTGTTTAAAAACTAATTGGGAATAAATGCCAAGTATCTGGAGTGCTTAATAGATACAGGAAGTTCTGATGTTGGTGATGGGACATTGTGGTACAAAGTCTAATAAGCAAAGGATTTCTGATTGTTCAGAAGGATGGCCTCCTGCCATGGAAGGTGCTCTCCTGAGTGATCTTTGTGCTTTTCTCTGCCTCAACGTACTTTTGGTAGGTGTAGATAAGGTTATTTCCACAACAATTCAACCTGTACTCTAGGTAACTATTCATTTTCAAGCCAAAACCACCATTCAAAGATCTATTTAAAAATGGAAAAGAGGTACCAGTTCCGTTTAACTTCACATTTTGTTAAATTATGTTGTTGAAGACAGGCCTGGTAATGCACATTAGTAATTCCAGTATTCTGCGAGGGCCAGGCAAGAGGATTGCATGATTGAGTCAAGACTGGGACACTTAGTAACTTAGTGAGATCCTCTCTCAAAATAAAATAAAGTAGATAAGGGTTAGGAATGTAGCTCAGTACATAGGCCCTGGGTTCAATCTCCAGTACTGCCTGAAAAAAAAAAAAGTGGGTCATTTTAGTGAAATATAATTTTCTCCCACACCACCCTCAAAAATTAAGATACCATCCAGCATTAATATAATGAACCCAGTTGAGAAAAAGGAAAATTATGCTTACTTGGAGCTTATGATGGCAATCCAGAAAAAGAGAAATTCAAACAATTTTGTAAAAACAGTGGCTATTTTCATAACTTAAAACCATGAGGTAGTGGAAAACCACGACACCTTTTTGTCATGATTGATGCTGGTGTAATTTAAGTTATGTTGTAAGAAGAGGATTGGGTGTAGTCTCAGGCTCTGTCTCAGTAGTCTGGGGGAGTATGTAGTTCAGAAGGTTAGCAGAGGTTAACAATGTTTTGAGAAACTATAGTTTTGGTCCTATCTAAAAGTCAGCTCACATGAGGAATAGGGGCATGCATGCAGAACAGTTCAATGGTTCATCTCTCATTATGCCTGAGATCTGATTAATAATGGCCTCTCACCTATTTTAAGTGATCCAAACCAATGCTATTTCATTTTGACTTATTTTCTCCGTGAAAATTCATATTTTTTGCAAGGGGATTCAGAGGTATTGTTTCAGGAAAGAGTGTCCTATCACTCCGACTAAAGTAGAATATCATTTGAAGTATATAATTTTAAAAAATTCTTTTCTTAGAACACGCCTCAACCTAATGAGTATAAAAGCATGGTTATTTAACTGAGCTGATCAACTGTGGAAAGCCTCTTTCTTTGGCATTAACAAATCATCAACAAGTTGCTTCCACTCATCTAGTGACTTTTATTTTGAGCATCAAATTAATAACATAAAGACAATAGGTAGGAAAAAATATCTAAGAGACTGGGGAGAGTCAACATTTTGACCTCAAATTTAAAAGGAAAAGTCAACACTAAAATCCTTCACATATATATGAAGGATTTACATATGAAGTGATGTTTTAAAAATGCCTCTTACTAAGGGATATGTAGAAAATGTGAAAGGTTAAAAAACGTTCTTTGGTAATTTCCTTTATAAAGACAGCTCTACATTTGATTCAGTTCCTCTTGAACTTTGTTGCATCAAAAACAGATGAAATGGCTCTAAGTAGGTCACTATCATATAAAATAATAACTTCTGTGAAATGCCTGGAAATTTTAAGTAGTAAAGAAAATGAATTCTCTGGGAAGCCTGGAGGTGGTCAGAAAAAAAGAAAAATAAATCAGGCTTTATTGTTTTTTAAAAATCCTAAAATCCGGGGCCGGTGAGATGGCTCAGCGGCATAAGCGCCTGCCCGGCAAGCGCGAGGGCCCGAGTTCGACTCCCGGATCCCACATACAAAAAAGGGCCGGTGATATCGCTCAGCGGCACGGGCGCCTGCTGGCGTGCGAGGTCCTGAGGTCGACCCCCGGTACCCACCAAAAAAAAAAAAAAAAAAAAAAAAAAAATCCTAAAATCCCTAAAGCCATAAGATCAAATTAGTGACTTCTTTGTAAAAAAATAACTCGTTCAGCTCTAGAATCATCACTTTGAACACAATTCTGAACAACTATTTACCACATGGTTAGAGATATAGTAAGAAATGTCATTAAGCTACTATTCTTAGTAGATCAAAAATAACTCTGACCAATTCCCTCAATTCAAGTTAGTTCAAGTTAGTTAGCTCAATATTGATAGAGGTTTATTAAATATCTAATAATTTCAAAAAGCATCATTGTCACAGAGCTAATGTTAGAGAGTTGGGGGAATTTCATTAATCTAAGTTATTTTGATAGTATTACTTTGCTTACATAAAAATTTTTGAGGTACGCAATTACTCAAAACTATTAGGGGGAAAAAAAACCAACAAGAATGAGGTACTCATGATCCCAGATATGCCTGGATCTTTTTGGGACATATGATAACTAAAGAAGGGAATGCTCAACAGGTTTAAAAACTTTCATAAACTATTGGAAAGTGGATTTTTACATATAAAATATAGCTATGTCCAAAGACTGGAAAATTTAGATAGAACTTTGATTCAAACTTAAGTAACACTTCAAAAATGAAATTATGGTCACAACCTATGAATAGCCTAAATGAAATGATTAAATGAGAGTCATCTAAAATGTGTAATAAGCAAGACCAAAAATTATATATATATATATATATATATATATATATATTTTTTTTTTTTTTTTTTTTTTTTTGATGTGGGTACTGGGAGTCAACCTCAGGACCTCCCACTTGCTGGGCAGGCACTTATGTCACTGAGCTATTTCACCAGCCCCAAAGATACTTTTTTAAGATACTGGATTTTCTCCCACCCTCCCTTGTTTCTTTCCTTCTCTTGATGTCTTTTTTTTCTTTCTTTTTGATTATAAAAGGTGAGAAAATACACATTCAGTAGCACTCCTTTTCCACAAGGCAAAGGATATATTCTGAGACCCATCCTTAACCTTAAATAGCACAGTACCATATAGCTAGTTGTATAGGTAGGTAAATAGATAGATAGATAGATATTAAAAATTGTGTGAATACAGTACCCCCCTTTCTTTCAAAAGATGTTACTGTACAAATCCTTTTTCCTGTGATCACATACAAATGCCTATGTGGAGAGATAAAATGAGGACAAAGACATAAGCATTGTGACCTCAGCATATGATGTTTTTTCTTTTTTATATTATGTTGAGAATTTTTACCTTTACAATGAAAAGAAGCACTCTACAGCTTTTCTTTGATATATCCAAATTGCCAGCATCACTACTCTTGTGCTTTATGGTTATTTTTAAGTAAAATAAGAGTCTTTTGAACATATCACCAAGACAGTGGATCTAATCACCCAGATGGCTACCAAGTGACTAACGGGCTGTAGTGCATGCAACTGTGGATATACACTGGGAATTGGGATGATTTATGTCCTGGGCAGGCTGGGGTGGGACAGTGTAAGATGTAATCATACTACTCAGAACAGCATGAAATTTAAACCTTATGTTTATTTTTATTAATTTTTCCATTTCATATTCTTAGGCTATGGTTGTCTCCTATAACTAATACAAAAAGTAAATTTATGAGTAACAGGGTACCAATGTAGAAGCATGAAAAATTTGAGAGTTATCAAATTGTGGAAGAACATTGTCAAGATGACATGGACTCACAAATTCTTATGGATTATGAAAGTAATAAACATTATAAAAGTGGTTCTTCAGTCAGTGTTTTCAGTGGGAGGATGAACAAGAAAGAAGGTCAATTACTCCAGGCAGGCACTGTTATTTTAATAGAGTAAAAGAAAACAGCTTTAATCTCTACTTTAATCTTTCTTATTACCACCAGCAAATAGAAAGCTTTTCAAACTTAAGAATAAGATAAATATATAAAAGAGAGAACTAAATTCTTAAATCTCAGGTATTGCAAAATTTAATGCCTTTAGACACTGGACAGATAAATTAGAGAGGCAGACAAAGTATAGAAAAACATGGAAAACTGAAGAGCACATCCTTATGTAAAGGAATTTATATTCCACTATAAAGATAATAATCCATTGTACAGGGAAAATTCTGTCCAATGACTATACTTTTTCCTGCTATTAATTATATCAAAACTCTTAGAAATATTTGTCTAGGCTTTTGATTCCAGTATCATAGTATACAAGATACTGTGAAAAAAATGCTATGAATGCTGACTTTATTATAGAAAATATCTGAAATTTGTTGTCTGTTTGGTTAGTAATGGTGTTTTGATTTGGTTTGGCTTGTTTTTGCTTGTTTGTTTACTGCTGGAAAAAGTGATAGAAATCCTAGTGGTCTCAAATGAAAAAGGGAGCTGGAGAACAGAGATGAACATTAGACCAGATTTTTCCTTTTTTTTTTTTTTTTTTTTTTTTGGTACCGAGAATCAAATTCAGTACCTTGCACTTGCCAGGCAGACACTGTGCCGCTGAGCTATATATACTCCTTGCCCATTAGACCAGATTTGAACCTGCTCTGGGTGCATATGGAAAAAGCAAGGGTATATTTTAGCGGCTATTCAAGTAGGAGGAAACAGGGTTGTGTCCCCTGCAAAGAAAAAAAAATGGGATACTATCTAAAACTGGAACACGTCTAGTAGAAAAATCACTGTGTTGTCAAAGGAGAAAATAGATCTTTTGCAAAAGGGACAGACACCAAAACATGGAGGGCGAAGGAGGGGCATGGAATGAAAAAAAGTGTTAAGATGTGTTAGGTACATGTACCAATTCCCCATGGTGAACGGAATCATTATGCATTGCAAACATGTAGTAGTAAAATAAAAATTTTAAAAATAATAAATAAACTTAAATCCAAACAAATGAAAAAATATTCATTACTGTCTGCAACCCTCACTGGGCTGTGGTTTGAAAACTGTATTTTCTAAAAATTGAGATGCACTTGACAGCCTTCAAATAAATCAGGGATTTGTACTTGCTTTCATTATGTAGTTACAGATGCCCCAAGATAAATATTAACTCAGAGTGGCCCACGAAAGAAATGTGAAGTTCAGCTAAAATATTCGAGTGAAGTAATAAAGATATTGGAAACAGAATCTTATATTTATATAACTGGCATCGGAGAGCATTTGGAGTGGATGAACTGTTCCACAAGTGCTATTGAGAAAATAATAAAAAGTAATTAGATTCTTATCTCGCATCATATAGAAAAATTCAGTTGTATATGAATTAAATATGGCAAGAAATTTAAAATTTATTAATTCAATAAAATAATATTTTTAGCAGTTCTTAAAATAATTTAACACAAAATGCTCAAATTATAATTGAAAGTCTTAATAAATTGTGTTCATTTAAATTTTTAAACTAAATGGCAGTGAAAAAATTAAAGTGATCGTATTCCAAAAAAGGATCACTACACTGCATTTAACAAAAATCTGTTAATATAAATTATAACATATAATATATGAAAATAATATATTTAAAAAGCAATAATATGGGCTGGTGAGACAGCTCAGCGGCATAAGCGCCTGCCTGGCAAGCGCGAGGGCCTGAGTTCGACTCCCAGAACCCACATACAAAAAAAGGGCCAGTGATATCACTCAGCAGCACAGGTGCCTGCTGGGGCACAAGGTCCTGAGGTCAATCCCCGGTACCCACACACACAAAAAAAGCAATAATATAAAGAAGAAATATGTGCAAAATAAAACAGACATTTTATTAAAATGCGTTATATACATGTTCCAACTCCTCATAAGGAATGGGAACATTATGAACTACAAACTAATAAAAAATTAGATAATCTCCAAATGAGTACAGTTAAGTTGCCAATAAATATTTCAAAATATCATCCTTATTATTAAACAAATAGCTACTATTTAAAAACATAAAGAAATATTCTTTCATACCCATGTGTAAATTATTTTTTAATTTGAAAAAATAAGAACTATCAAAAGTATCCGCAGCTGGGCATAGTGGCACACACCTGTAATCTCAGCACTCGGGGGGCAGAGGCAGGAAGATCGCCGTGGGTTCGAGGCCATCCTGGGCTACATAGTGAGTTCAAGCCCAGCCTGAACTGCATAGTGAGACCGTCCCCCCCCCCAAAAAAAAAAAATAATACATGAGAACAAGCTGACAGCTACAAAAAATTCTTTGGTGATATTTGAAATAGCAAATATATCAATTATCAAATTAATTGATTTAAATATGTATATTTATGAAGGGACAATGACCCTTATTAAAGTAGAGCTACAAACATCAAAATTGGTGGGTTTCATAGACATATACTTAAATAAAAAACCCTATCATGATATATAAAATATGGTTACTGTACTATATGAAAGCATGCATAAAAGTCTGTTTTTCATTATGTGTGTGTGTTTATGTGCGTGCATGCACTTTGCCTAAGAGAGAGAGAGAGAGCGAGAAGGAGGAGTTAGAAGTCAGAACGGATGTTACATACACCTAGAAGGGGGGAAAAGCAAACAAGGAAGAATATTAAGGTGGTCTATTAATTTTAATGTTTACTAAGTTAGGTTAATTATATGTGTATAAATTGCCTTAATTTACCCATATAATTATTTTCAAAAACTTATAACTTACATACATGTAGAGTAATTTATATTCTCCAACTCTTCATCCTCAGTTTTCAGTTTCCAACTCAACACTGAAATTATGTTCAGGATCACAAATAGTCACTTAATTTATAAATCACAACATAATGAGTTTTACTAACTTTTCTATAGTAGTTTTATACCTATTTACTCCCTTCTTTGTTGTATAAATAGTAGTGAAACACTACTTCATGACAAAGTGTGTGGACATTTGTGCTCGTGAACACGTTTCTTTCATACTGGTGTTCATTCGATCATTAGCTCTCATTCTCTGTCTCTGTCTCTCTCTCTCTCTTTCTCTCTCTCCTCTTCCCATTCTGTAATCCCAAAAGTATATAATATTGGCCCACTTATTGCCAAGGACTCTCTTTTTTCCCAAAATAACTTTATTTTTTCCTCTGTGTACTTCATAATTCATGCTTCTTTCTGTGTCTTTGGATTTACTGATTTTTTGTTTTCAGTGTCACGTGTGGTGCTAAACTCATTCTATTTATTTACTTCATTTTAGTATTTGCATTATTTGTAGAACAACATGCTTTGCTTCTTTTCAGTACATTCTACTTCTTTTCACACATATCCATCCTTTTTGAAATCATTGAACATTTTTATAGTACATTTAAGAAGCATTTTTTTTTTTTTACACAGTTTCCTAAGGAAGGGCTTTCTTGAAGATTCAGGTATTTAGTGGGATCATTTCCCTCTGGCTGGTAAAACAATCTATGTCATAACCTGATATCAGGCAAACTTTTTAAATGATTAAAGTGCCAGTTTCAGTAACTTATAGTTTGTGAATTATTTCTAAATATAGCTGTTGCTCAAGCAAAATAAAAACAAGACAACAACAAAAACAAATGTCAAAGATGTGCAGTGGAAATATAATTGGTGAATTCTGAAAACTGGTCAGTTTACAGCCCTATGGTAGTTTGTCCCTTCTCTACTCATCATCATTTGCTCAGCCCTGTAGAGCAAAAATACACACACATTAGTATCCAACTAAAGACTCAATGGGATCCTTCAGCATATTTCTGGAGCCTTGATAACATATCCTTTGAAACCTGTAGACTTTAATCTTCCTCAACCCTATTAATCATCTCCTCAATTCAACAAGATCTCCACACTTGGTTCTCCAAGTATTCGGAAGTAACCCACCTTCAGAAGAATGTGATGATGGGGTCATCTATTTGCTTCCCTATGCTGCCTGCTAAACATAGCATAAAAATGATTGTTACATGGATTTTGAGTTGTTTACCTGTTTAGAGTAGGAGGACAACTTCAGCACCTTTTACTCCATTACGGCTGTTTTTTTTTTAATAAATTGCCTCACATCATTTAAACACCTGCTTAATGAAAGAAATAATGTTCAAACACCACAGGCATTTAGAACTGACTTAGTATTTAATGCAAGTTGTATATCTATACTCAACTGCATAGAAGCACAGAGTACAGCAGCAATAGATAACCCCAAAGGAATTTTTAGATAATTAGAAAAGATTAGGTAATAATAAAGTGTGTTTCACATACTGTACAATACCCAAATAGATAAAATTACAATGAATCATATGTGTAAATGTTTGTTGACCTAGATTTGCTTAATTAAAAAAGGTTTAAATGTTTGCTGCTTTTGAATTAAACAAATTTTCAAACCTCTCAAGCAAAAGTTTCATTAGAATTTCACCGGTCTGATTCGCATTTACTAAAATCATAAGTTCTCATTTTGATGGGAATCAGCTAAGAGTACTGATATCTTTGTAAAGGCCCATATGGTTTCATTAGTTCATATAAAGCCTACACACAAATTTTCTAAATTTTAATATTTACTTTTTAAAAGTATTTTTAAAACTTGTTAAATGATGTTGGCTTCTGATCCTAATTCCTTGATATTAATAATTTAATTAAATGAGATTAGTAAACTAATGATTAGCAAGAAAACACAGAATCAAAGCTTCAATGAGCATAGACATATATCACACTATAATTATGACAATAATTCAACTACTAGTTGTTAAATATTTAGATGTACCAAGAATAGTTCTCTTTTATACATTTGATTTTTAAATCTTACAACCCTCCTTTGAGGCAACTTCTGTTTTCATCTTTATTTTATTTATGAGATAACTGAGAATTGGCAGTGTGATATCTTTGCCAAAAGATATAAGAGTAGACAATATTGGCACTCAAGTCCTGACAGACTAAAGGTGACATTTTTTAATACACCAAATGATACCACTCAGTGTACTAAAATAGAAAGGCCTAGTCACATTTTTCATGGTATGGTGTGCTAATATACTATGAGAAAGTAAGGATTTGAGTAAACAGTCATTTAATGCTTTGGAAATGAACATACAACCCAGTTATGATCATCAGTCTTCTTTTCCTTGATTTCAAAGTCAAAATTTTAATAATCAATGTGGATGCCTTTTTAGGAATATATAACAACTCCCCATTATACTGAGAAATTTTCTTTAAAGGAAAGGGTTTCATTAAAAACTCTCAATTATGTCAGTAGAATATATGAGTTAGCGTGCAAATATTTGGCTTATAGATTTGGTAATTTGATTAATTTAGATTAAATTATTAATAATTATAAGAATATCTGTAAGTATGTTTTAAATGTCTCATTGGAAAGAAAATAAAATTATTAACTCTGATGAATTTGAACATTGACAATGAGCAATTAAATGTGTGAAATAATACCTATTATTTTATTAAATTATTTATCTATTTGATAAATATTAACGATTCTTCCATAATTATTTTGCCTATAATTTCTGTGATCTGTGCAATCTCAAACCATTTCTGAAGTTAATATTTTTATAATTGTGTCTTAGTATATTAGTAATTTACTACGTAGTAATTGCTATGTTTGTTCTTTAATTATTTGTTAGAAACACTAAAGTTTCCCTATCAAATTACACACTTGATAGGGATTTTATTAAAAAAAAACAATATTTAGCACATGTAAATTGCATGAATTATTTCTGCTTTCATTCAGTGAGTTTCAGTAGTTCATTTCTTTTTAGGTGGTTCTCTAAGCTGAATAAACATACTTATTAACCTAATTAGGTGTCTTAAAAATATTCATAATATTCCTTCATTATTTCTCTCATTCCTGTCATTGATAATTTCTCTTTCTGTCATTCTCAACAAGTCTTACTAGAATCTTATTGATTTCACCAAGAACCACCCTTGATTTATGATTTTCTTTTTAAATATGCTGTCATAATTCTTCTGCTCATTTCATATTTAATTTACTACTCACTATGTAAGTTTTATAGTGGAAATTTAGGTAATTGAAATTTTTCTTATACATATTTTACAATAAGCTTTTGTGGACACGAATTGCCATCAAAGAAATGCTTTTCTTGGCTACAAAAAATTATAATGTGTTTGTTTTTATTTGGATTCCGCTAAAGTTATTTATAATTTCTCCTTTAATTTCTTCTTTATTCAGGCAGTTATTTAGAAGTGTGTTAATTTTTTTTTTTTTTTTTTTTTTTGTGGGTACCGGGGGTTGACTCTTCAGGACCTCACACACCAGCAGGCGCCCGTGCCGCTGAGCGATATCACCGGCCCTTTTTTCGTATGTGGGTTCCGGGAATCAAACTCGGGCCCTCACGCTTACCAGGCAGGCGTGTAGGTCGCTGAGCCATCTCACCAGCCCAAGAAGTGTGTTATTAACTTTCTAAACATTTGGTAATTTTCCGGAGATTTTGTTATTAATTTCTAATTTAATTTCACAGGCATTAAATAATATCTGATATACAGTTTAGCTCTTTTGCATATACTGAGGATTATTTTTGCTTGAAACTGTATTTAAAACTCTCGAGTATCTTCAATCTACTTCTATCAGTTATTGACAGTAAAATAAAAAATTCTGAACAAAATAGTGGATTTGTATATTTCTTCATTCATATTTTGTTTTTTCTTTTCATATCTTAAAGTGCTGTTATTAGTTACATAAATATGTAGCATTTTCATCTTTACTTGATAAATTTAATTCTATTATCCATAAGAAATATTTCTCTTAATCCCTGGTAATGTTCTTCACTATGAAATTATCTTTGTCTGATATGTAAATAAGCAAGTACTGTGTCTGTCTTTTTTTTTTTTTTCACTGTTACATGGTACACTCTCCAATTTTTTTAACTTCATTATTTCTTTTTTTTTTTCTTTTGTGGGTACCAAGGGGACGACCTCAGGACCTCGCGCGCCAACAGGCACCCGTGCCACTGAGCGATATCACTGGCCCCTTTTTCGTATGTGGGTTCCGGGAGTCGAACTCGGGCCCTCGTGCTTGCAAGGCAGGCACTTATGCCGCTGAGCCATCTCACCGGCCCCATTATTTCTTGTTCTTGGAACAAAATACCTGACACCCACAAGTTAAAGGAAGAGAGGTTTACTTCAGCTCATATTTTGTAGAAATCTCCCTTATAATCTGCTGGTTCCAAAGGAAGGTGGCATGGCAGAGGGGCATGGCAGAGGAGGAATAGTCCATGCCAGGGCAGGAGGAGGTAGCCAGCAGAGCGCCTCCCTTTCTCAAAAATTCCATCCAGACTATAAGCCTATTGGTTGGTGCCACCCACACCAAGGGTTGGCCTTCCCTTGATCCACACCCAGAACTACGCTAAACCAATCAGTGGACTAATTTAGTTATCACATTTCTTTAATCAATAGTCACACACCCTAGATCCAGCCACCTCTAAAAAGCCCCACCTACTGCATGAGGCTTGGGAGCAGGTCATGTAGATACAAGCCATAACATTTCTTTTTAACCTAATTGTGATATTTTGAAGGAAACATATTTATTATCTTTGGCATGTTTGAAGGTAGCTACTGGTATAGTTTAGTTCAAGTACACTTCGTGCCTCTATTTGTCCTATTAGTTTCATATATTCTTTTTTTCCCCCCAATTCTATTTTTCTGCTATATTTTGTATCAAGAGTGTATACTTCTACTAATATATTTTATCTCCTATGTCAACTTATGACCTATAACTCTTTTTTTCTTTACTGGTTACTTTAGTGTTGATGCTGCACATCTACTCTTTTCACAGTCAGCCTTCGATTAATGATCTATAACTTCATGTGCATGTAAACACTTCACACATGTGTGTAACTGTACTTTTCATTCTGACACTTGTTACATAGTTGTAACACACTTTAATGAATTTTAATTGCATGGTCCTTGTATTTACTTTAAATATTTTTTTTGTGTGTGTGGGTACCGGGGGTCGACCTCAGGACCTCGGGCGCCAGCAGGCGCCCATGCCGCTGAGCGATATCACCGGCCCCTTTTTTGTATGTGGGTTCTGGGAGTCGAACTCGGGCCCTCACGCTTGCAAGGCAGGCGCTTACGCCGCTGAGCCATCTCACCGGCCCGAAATGATATCTTTAAAGAGATTTCTAAAGCAATATAAAATATCATTTTTGGTTTTCTGCTCATGTATCATTTTTAGTGCTCTTAATTTCTTTTGTTAGATGCAGATTTCCATCCAATATGTTCATTTTATCTGAAGGCATCACTTTAATATTTTCAAAATACAGGCATGCTGGTGACAAAGTTTTTCAACTTCACTATGTATTGAAAAGTCTTTGCTTTTGAATGTCACTGTGAAAAATGTTTTTGCTAAGATCATTTTTTTCTCTTTCAAAGATATTTCTTCACTATTTTCTAACTCATATTCTTTCCAATAGAATTCAGTTGTCATTCTTATTTAACTGGATGCAAAATATCATTTTCTCTAATGTTTTTTGTTAGCTGACTATAAAGTATATACATTTTTCTTAGGAAATAAATCGATGTATTCTTTTTTGTATTTTTTTCTTTAAGAATGTGTTTACAGCTCTTTGAAATTATTAGAATGGGGGCTTATACTGTTAATGAAATTTGGGTTTTAGTTCATACATTATAACTGAAAAGTTTTAATTTGATCTCCCTTTCATTGTTGCCATTAGTAACTCTTCTTATTCATATATTAGACTTCGTGAAGTAGTTTCACATTTCAGTCATTCTACCTATATCTTTTTCATCTTTATTTTTCTTAATTTTTAAAATTTAGTTTGGAGATTGCTAATGCTATATTTTCATGTTCAATAACCTTTTTTCTATAATGTCTAATTTGCCATTCACACTATCCCATGTATTTTTCATATTGTACGCTGTGATTTCTTTTTTAACTGCAAGTGCAGTTCAAATTTCTTTAAATTTATTCTTGTCTTACCTAACATGCTCAATTTTTCTACCTTCTTAAAAAATAGAATTCAGGGATAATTATTTAATGACTTATTTAATAATTCTAAACTTCGTGTCATTTTTTGAGTTTTTGTTAGTGCTTTTTTCTCCCTAATATGAACCACATTTCCCTGTCTTTTTTGAAGCTTAGTAATATTTGATTGGGTACCAGGTATTGTAAATTTGATTTTGTTGGGCCCTAGATAATTTTGTATTCCTATACAAAACTACTGAGCTTTATTCTGAGATGTAAAGTTACTTATAAGCACTTTTTCCTTCAAGATTTTTAAAAAAATGTTATTACATAGTATTAGGGCTACTTTAATCTAGAGCCATTGCTCTGCTACTGAGGCAGTCCTTTTATAACTCCTTATTCCATTAAGTGCCTAGTAAATTACAGCTCATTCTCTTCTGGTTCGTGAGCAGAGGCCATAGTCCCAGTGCTGTGTAACACGTGAGAATTGTTTTATGTACTCTCTTTGTGTAGGTGCGTCCCAGATCTCTGGTGGTCCTATGATATATATTTGCTTGTCTATGCTCAGCTTCAATATTAAGCAGGATCTTCAGGGAATCTGCAAACCTACCAAACTCTTTTTGCTCCTCCATCTTCAGTATTTTGCCCAGTGAGTTTTAATTATTTTGACCCACTGAGACTCCCTGTTTTGTTTTGATTTTGGAGTTGTTTCTATTTTTAGGGGTAGAAAACAAATTTAGTCCTTGTTATTCGCTGTTGGTCACATGCAGAAGTTTGTGACTGTTGTAATTGTATTTTTCATTTGGCATAGAAAATATCTTTTCTTATATGTCAAACAGTAAGAGTGTCTTTTAAATTTTCTTGGGCAGTAAGAAGGACTTTTTTCTTATTTTCTTTTAATGTAGGGAGAGTAATTTCAGAGCTAAAAGGTATAACAGTCACTCATCTTCTTGTTTCCTTTTGACTTGGGGGAGAAGAAATGATATCTTTATTCAGGACATCTAATTTTGTTAGAAATATCTAGCCTTTTGAGTCTAATAAGCCTCTAAGTGAGCACATCATGGACCAGTATACTTATTTCTTTGGCTTTAATGTCCTTTATTTTTAACACCTTGATTGGAGATTCCCTTACCTTTGTCTAAAGCTAATCTATTAAAAATTAATTTGTCTTTTTAAAATTTAAAGACCCACTCCAAAAATGGGCATCTGAGATGAATACACATTTCTCAGATGAAGAAATACTAATGGCAAACAAATATACAAAAAAATGTGCAACATCACTAGTCATTCGAGAGATGCAAATTAAAACAACACTGAGATACCATCTCACCCCAGAAAGAATGGCTACTATTAAGAAATCAACTAATAACAAATGCTGGAGGGGCTGTGGGGAAAAAGGAACCCTTCTTCACTGTTGGTGGGAGTGTCGACTGGTACAGCCACTGTGGAAGTCAGTGTGGAGATTCCTCAGAAAACTAGGGTTGGAGGTCCCATTTGACCCAGCTATTCCCCTTCTGGGCATCTTCCCAGAAGAATTAAAAACATCGTACCACAGCGATATATGTGCACCCATGTTTATAGCAGCACAATTTGTAATAGCCAGATCTTGGAAACAACCCAAATGCCCATCAACTGAGGAATGGATAAGAAAGATGTGGTATTTTTATACAATGGAGTACTATTCAGCCATAAAGAAGGATAAACTGGAGACTTTTATAGGTAAATGGATGCAACTCGAGAAAATACTCATAAGTGAAATAAACCAGAAGCACATGTGTAAGCATCGTATTATCTCTCTAGTATGAGAAACTGAAAGAGTAAATAAGATCCAAAATGTACAATAGATATGGTGAATCAAAAAGAAACTGGTCCAAAGGAAAGAGAGACTGGAATAGGGAAAAGAAAGAAGGGAAAGGGAAAAAAAAATTGTGTATATATATATATATATATATATATATATATATATATATATGATGGTTAAGATAGATACACTACCATTTTTACTTAGTTCATTGAAGAGTAAGGTTTGTGCCAATAATGTTTGGACAATTGAATGCTAATGTCTGGTGTCCTGAATAACTAACTTAAAGATAGTAATACGTAATGTATTAACCATTGTTACCCTCCTATTATGTTGGTTTGAAAATTTGTTCTTCTTTTGATTTGTTTTGTTTTTTCTTCTCTTTAAAATAAAAAAAAAAATCCAGTATTGTATGGTGGTAGAGGGATGGGCATGCAAATTATCATATTTGCTGTTTTTTTAATTCTATTTGATTGCTTTTCCTTTTATGTATGATATATACATAGAATTTTACTTAAAGATTATGTATCCAGATTGAGGAAACATTCTGAATTATCTTAAATTTGGGACACGTACAATTTATAAGAATACTCTCACTTAAAAAATGTGTCAATATGCCTGATAATTTTCCATGTGCAGTTTAAAAGAATACACAGCGGCAAAAACAATTTAAGAAAGTTACTTTTGTGGATATAGTTTTACTAGGGAAGAGGAAGTAGAGAACATTTCAGCACAATTAAATCAGCAAAAGAGAGAAATGGGAATAAAAGGTAATAAATATGGAACAATAGTAAAACTAAAGTTGTAGGAGCAGAATATCTATATTAGGTAAAGACAGCAGATGAAGCCTGACAGGATCCGCTCCACTTAACAGAAGTGAGCTAAAGAGCAAAAAAAACAAAGACCATGAAGTCAGATTATTCAGATTTGAACTCCTAAAGGATATGAAACCAGCTTAATTAGTGCATTTCAAAGCAATAATAATGCTTTTATCCCAAAGGGGAAACAGAGCTTAATGATCTTATTATTTCTTTTTAGCTAGTTGAGTTTCATATACTTGAAAATGTCTGAAAATCCAACATGTTTTGTTTTTGAAAAACAACATAGTAATTATAAAATAATTAGGCGAAGAAAAATCTCTAAGAAAACAAATAACCTGGTGAAAAAATTGTGTCAAAACCAGGAAAGAAGAGGAAGAAATTAACTAGAACTTAACAAGAGCAAATAAATCCTGTGATTGTGACAAAATCCGCATCTAGATATACCTGGCTTGATGGTTGATTTACTATCCAAGAGCTTTCATCATAATTATTTGCATTTTATAAATACTCTTGGAATTCTTACATAATGTTTATGTACACAAATATACATGCACTCAAATATGCATCACATCAAGATAACTGAATATGTCTTTGTGGTTGTAAAAGGATTACATCCTTTTCTTTATACTTTGGTCAATACAGTAATTTATCCATCTAATTAACATGCTGTCTTATAAAATGTAAGAGATAGGCTTTTTTTTAACTTAAATGCAACCACAGTTGTAAATGTGTTTACAATCAGCCTTCAATAAGCTGATTCTTTCACTGATTCCTTACTACTATTCAAATAGGAAATGAATATTTACACTTCACCTTCAATATATTCTGTACGCAATTTACCTATCTAACATAATGCTTCAAGTCCCAAATAAGTATTTGTTCCAATTTAAGCCAATATATACCTTTTACTATGAAGTTTTTTCCTTGTTGCTCATTCCCCATTTTGCTCAATATGTAAGTAACATCCGTCTGTAAAAGTCAGTTTAAATATCACCTCCTTCCTGAAAGACCCAATTCCTCCATATATATTAATCTGTAGACTACTACAACAGTAATGTTAGACTACACAGTGACTTGCTCATTGTTCATTTTCTCTACTTTATCGCTGATGTTTAAATTTTTTTAAATCTTCAAATAATCTTTCTTTGCAAGCCGCCATCAAATTTATTCTCCATCCTTAGTTTTCAAAATGCATAAACGAAAACAAAATGGACACATCCCAAACACACTTACCTTTTCATTCACTGACTGATCGTCGACTGTGATCTTACATATAAAGTCAGCCCAGAACCAGAGTCTCCCTTTCCTAAGTATTGTAATCCCGTCTCTGTTTTTGTCTTCAGCTGAGATGTTTGAGAGGATCTATGTGTCATAAACCTAATTTCTCTAGAGTCATTTGTGGGACTGAATACTTTAAGCTTTTGATCCTTCCAAGGAACTAACAAAATTTGTGATTGACTTTCGCTTTTCCCTTCAGAGCATGATCTTCTGATAGTGAATTTCTTAATTTCGGCATCTTTTACAATGTTCCTAAACACAAAATAATTTCCTAAGACACCGGATCCTGGTGCCTTTGGCTTAATATTTCTTTCTTCGGTTTCCATCTTTGTATTTCCCATTTAGTGTGAGCAGGATGGAGAAACTTGGCTTCCCTTCTAATACTGTGTTTGAAATTTTCCTCGTCTTATTATCCAAGTTCATCGCCTTAAAGATGCCCTTTCTACATCACTGTAGGACACAGTTGAACTAGGTTTCTTCCTCTACATAACACGTGTCCCTTTTCCTGCATGTTTAATAACATATTCTTCACTTTCTTGTGAGCCCATACAAGCAATTCTTTCATGTCCATATATTTCTATCAACAATGTCTTCGTGATAATGTAAGTGTTCGGGGACAATATGGACTTTGTTTGTTATTCTCCTTTCTTTTGGAGCCACCACATTGGCAGAGGAATTAACGATCACATTTCTGCTAACAGGCTGTGCAAAGTAAACAGAATCACTTCAGTCCTGCTCTTTAAAATTCTTCCTACCTTTACCCATTACCCAAGTCCAGAACAAATTTTAGATTTTACATATTTCTTATAGATATCAGCACCCGATGTAAACACAGTAAAATCCACATGAGTTTCTTTTTTGTGATTAAAACTACAAAATGAGTGGTTTACAACAACACCGATTTATTATCTCATAGTCATTAGTGTCAGAAGTTCAGAACGGGTTGGTGAGGCCATGCTTGTTCTGGAAACTTCAGGGGAGGAAAGATCTGTCTGCTTGCCTTTCACAACTTTGAGACCGTTGGCATTTCTCGGATCATGGTCACACATCACTTAACCTTTGCTTCTATCTTCTCATTGTCTTCTCTGTCCCTGACTCTACTGCCTCTCTCTAATAATGACCTGTGTGACTATGCTGACTTCGTGCAGATAATTCAGAATAAACTCCTCATTGCAAGATCCTTAACTTAATCACATCTGCAAAGTCCCTTTTACTATGGAAGCTAACATTTATAGTTTTGGAGACTAGGACATGTATATTTTAGGGAAGCCATTATTCAGTCTATCATAAAGTTCTAGAAAATATTTCATTTATTATAAGAACAATTATTTCAAGAATTAACATGAAGTAATATGTGTAAAGTACTTGAAAATTTCCTGCCCTGGCATTTATGTCTAATTTAAAAACTTTATGTATAAATAAAGATTAAAATCATGGATTTGGGTTTAAAGACAGCTCAAACCTGAGCTCTGTCACTGTGTGTAATTTGGTGAACTGTTTTCCCTTTCACCTGTTTTTCTGATCTCTAGGATCAGTGAAGTGGCATTAAGTATCTCACAGAGCTTCCATAGATAATTCATGTAAAATGATTTAACAGTGTTTGTTGCACAGTAAGTGCTCAGGAAAGTTAGTTATTAACACCAACATTATCACTGAATTGGGCCGGTGATGTAGCTCAGCAGCATAAGTGCCTGCCTGGCAAGCGCAAGGTCCTGAGTTCCACTCCCAGTACCCGCATTAAAAAAAAAAATATATATATATATATATTTTTCACAGTACAGTCAGCCAACAAGCATAAGAATTTTTGAGATAAAAAGTAAATGAAGTATGTTTTTTGCTACTTCCTAGCTTTCTCTTCCTTACTCTCTCTTTTTGAAATTCAGATCTCTCTCTTCCTGCTGGGTTTTTTCTTTTCCTTTTTAAAATTTCTATTGCATGTATCTCCTCTTAACATATCGTATCATTTTTGATATTCAAAATATTTGCTAAGATCCCTAGGGCAGAAGTTTTGGACTATTTTTTTTACTGCCACACTTCAGCTTCTAGAACAGTGCCTGGAACATAACAGGCACTCAATAAACCCTTGTTGAATGGATGAGTGCATGAAGGAGTACAAAATGCTTGATCCTTGTTTACCTGTGAAAAATTCACATATTTTTAAGTTCTTATATAGTAATGACTCACTAAATTCAAACATTACCAAGGCTATGGATTGGATATGTATTCAGTGATCACACTCACAAAGTGTAAAGTTATATTTTTGTGTCCTACATTTTTAAGAACTTAGTTACATAAGTCCATAACCTACAGGAATGAGTTAATATGTTTACAATTGTAAACAGAAGGACTATCACTAGCTGTTAGTTTCTTATTTCACTGGACTAGGGCTGAGAATACCCAGATATGGCAGTGTATCTGAGATAAAATTTATATGTTTGAATGTAGTAAATATAGAGGCTGCTAATGTTTCATGCTGGAAAATATGATATATAAATATTTATGTTTTCTTTTTTACCTTCCTCTTACCATGAGTTGGCTCACTCTCATCCTTTACTGTCTTCAATCAAGAAAATATTATTTCCTTTAGATTTAGTTTAAATGTGCTGGGCTTCCAGCTAGGGCTGTGTTTTTCCTTTTGTTCTGTACAACATCATTATAATTATTAGCATTATCATCAACATTTGTTGTATTTTATACACTTGCAAATGTGCTTTGTTTTGTTAAACGTTTATTTCAGATTTAAAGAGTACTAAAAAGAGTGAAGAACCCTAAGGACAACTGGGGCTTTATGTTGAAAACACTTCTCTGAATACCTGTGAATTGTTGAATTTAACTGGGCTACACCTGGAACAGGATGTGGAGAGAAGGGAGCAGGTTGGCATTTGCAAAGGCACACATTAACGTTGCCTGACTTTCCTCTCACAGGCGGGAGGGCAGAGAGGTCATGAATGAAACAGGCTAGATTAGGTCATGCCAAATTCTGTTCTCTGTCCTTATATCTAATCTGTTGTCAAGACAGGGTCAGAAAAATGTTCAAATGTTTGGCAATGTTTAGTTTAATAGGTTAACTCTCCCAACGATCCTACTGTGTTTCATAGCCATTACCCTAAACTGAAGATAAGAAACCGCAGAATTCCAGCAAGCTATAGAGTGGTCAGGAAAACAGAACAGGTAATTATAAATACACTGAATACAGATACCAGGCACATGCTAAGTGCTTGGTAATTATGAACTAGTCCTCTGCATGAAGAGGTACTCTTTTGGAAGAGCACACTTTTCTGGTATTACAGTAAGTTGCTTTCAGTAGAATCTGTGGCATAATTGGCTGAGGAAGGAAACATGAATGCAAGTATGTTGAGAAACAGAATATAAAGACCAATTTTCTATTCAAAGAATCTTACAGCAAATATCCCTATATATGCCATGTGGTCACTGGAATATTTTTCTTTTTTAAATAATAAAAGAGGAATCAGGAGACACTTCTTCAGGACGCAGTTCTTACAAGTAAATCTGTGTCTTATAGCGCTCCTCTGAAAGTTGGGGATTAAATACTCTTGTATATACCCTGTTTCCTGATTTTAGCATGTTCCTGCCGGCTTGAACTACTGCTGGTAACGCACGACTGTCCCGTCAGTGCAAGACATACAAGAGAAATGTTTAAGGATTAAATCAGATTTCAAAATGAAACTCTTTTTTTTAAAAGCGTGGCTATAGTATGCAGGTTCCAGAACTGTGAAAGGGTTATATTAAATTCAGACAGTCCACCCACTTTAGCGTCAGAATTGTTTCAGACCCACAAAAATCAAAATAGTGCCAACATTTTTGCCCATAATAATATGTTCCGATTTCTTAAAAAGAAATGAGAACTTTCTGTAAGTCATTTATTTTTACATGGGCTTTTTGCTTCAAATGAATGTGTCTTTCTTTACTTCTTAGAAAATGCTTTGCCTCTTTCTTTTTTGACATTTTCTTCACTCTATTTCTCTTGCCTTGAACTGCCCATATTTTTCACCATATGTTAAGCATGAGGCTAAAAGGATAATTTCTACTGAAATTTTGAATAAAGATTAATCCCTAATTATCTAAATCATATTTAGTACTTACTACATTTTATTCTGCATAATTTAAGGAGCTAATTTTATGGTAGATTGTCAAAATCTTCCTTAGCTAACTAAAAAGAAGATGCCAATATAGGGGTGGTATGTAATCAGGAAAGTGTCCCTTGGGATATTCTGACTGATGGCAGTATTGCTATTGTTGACCTTTGTAGGTACAGTCCCCAGACACTGTGCTGAGGTAAGATATTCACAGGTCATTCTGTGTGAACTGCTAACTGCTGAGGGCATCGCCCCAACGGCATTGAATAATACAACAATAACTTTAACTACAGCATAAATAGACTCTTCTAAAAACAAGGGTGCACATTCCCACGGTAGAACAATGAAGAGCAGATGGCACTGTGCCAGGTGGTCAAAGATGTCTAGAAAAGTGAGACACTGGAACATATAACCTCATCGCCAGACCTTACAAGTTTTTAGCTATATTTAGCAGATCTATATAATGGTGAGCCTCATACCAACAGAGTCCCTTTATGGAAAATATGAAAAAGTTCAGAAACCAATATGCCCACATCTTCACTGAATCTAATGAAAATATCAGATATTTCTAGGAGGTAATCATGTCAGAAGGTTAATACCTTGGTATAGAGAACATCTGCCTCAGTTCACTTTGTGAGGCCTAGCAGAATACCTGACACTAGATGATTTATAAAGAACAGAAATATTTTTTAGAGTCCTCCAAGCTGAGAAATCCAAAATCAAGTCACCCGTAGATAAGGGCCCAATCTCTATTTCCAAGATGGCACTCCGAGTAGTATATCTTTCAGAGAGGAAAACCTGTGGTCTTTCAGGGCAATTACTCCTGCAAGCCCTTTTTGTAGCAGAATTAGTCTATTCATGAAGGCAGAGCTCTTGTGATCTAAACACCGCCTTAAGAGGCCCCATCTTTGACACTGTTGCATTGGTTCTGAACCCATGATTTTTGGAGCCAAAGGTAGAGTAATTTGAATGGCAAAATAATACAGTAGTGGATGAAACACATAAAATGACATTTGAAACATAGGAACTGGTAAAAACCAACATAAATAGGGTTGGGAAATTATAAGAATAATAAGAGAAAGATGTGAAATTTATAAATTAATATAGTTAAGCAAAGAATATTTTTCAAATACGAAGCACTAAATATTTCAGTCCTATCAGTTAATGTCTAAAGCTAAATAGATTCTGTGCTTTGTGGTAAAGGACATGACAAGCACATATTGCACAATTATATTTAAATGAAATTTCCCTGAAATAAAGAAGAATCTGAATTCTAAAAGAATCACAGGTTAAAAGAATTCAGAAACTCTCCAGGGAAACATACCATGATTAAAATATTGAACTGAAGATTTGAGGAAGTACCGTGCCGTATATACCAGGGAGTTAGCATGGAAAGGAAAAAAAATACACAAACAATACAATTTCAGCTGGCCTCAGACACTTGCTGACAATCTTCACACTGTGTGATAAATTGTTGCAGGGTGCACAGTGGCAGCACAGAGCATGAATGACACTGCGAGACGAGACTTACTTCGATCACCAAGCACCCAGAGGGGCCATCTACGCCGAGAGCACCCAACGCTGGGGAGACCACCAGGAGCAACACCGAAGAGGACTCTCAGCCTTTCACTTAGAATCAGTGTAAGAATTAAAAAAAGCAAATTGTTCATATTCAGTTTTTTAAACTCTAAAAAATTTTGTTTTTTAATTCAAAATTATATTTTATTTTAATTTAAAAGATTATGTTACTGTCTGTTCTATAAGAATAAGTTGAGGTACGTCAGAGATGCTCTCCGTGTTCCCATCACGGTTAAAGCAGAACGGGAAGTTGAAGAAGGCATCGTGCTGCTCATGTAACCTGACATAGAACCTGAAACTTCTACAATTCTGACTCCTTTGGGTTATACCAATGAAGAACCACATCAATTCACTTATTTCCTTCTTCCTTAGAGAAGGCGTGCTTCATCCCAAGTCCATGGATTCTATAAATTTTCAATTTAGAGCACTTACTCAGAACCAGGCTCTGAGCAAAAATTTTTAGAGTATAAAAGTATGGTCATGATTTTATTCCTGCTACCAATCTCTTCATGATGCCCTGAGCGAGGAGGACATGATTTGGATGGTTTAAATGATCAGCAAGAAAGATACTCTTGGGGTTGGTGAGATAGTTCAGCAGCATAAGCACCTGCCTGGCAAGCGCAAAGTCCTGAATTCAACTCCCAGTACCCACATAAAGGAAAAAAAGGGCCGATGAGATAGCTCAGTGGCACAAGTGCTTGCTGCCAAGCACGAGGTCCTGAGGTTGACTCCCAATACCCACACAAAAAAGAAAGAAAGAAAGAAAGATGCTCTCATTTAACAACAACAACAACAAAAAATTCAAAATCACAGCTAATTAATTGCCCATTTTTATGGAACCTTAGGCTGGTGGTCTTTCAGCTTTTTGTACAGTACCTCTTTAATTTACTTAAAATTAATTCTTTTATTTTGGGTTACTTCCCTGGACATTTGGTTATAAAACAAAGCATAAACCACTTTCTTTCAAAACTAAACAGATATATACTTTTATATACAATATATGAATATTTCCTAACTCCAAGATAAAAACAAGTAAATTAGAACCAGATAAAGCAAAATGAGGCAGATAAGAATAACATAATAATAAAAATCTTTAAAACCTTAAAAACTTAGTGATTGTTAATTTACCCCCTAGCTGTTACATACAGTGAATTAGTTTTTATTGAGTACGTGTTACCTCCAGAGTGAGGCTCATGCCATAGAACTTAAAAAATAAGGACGTTGTGCTGTGCTTGTGTATGTAAAGCACATACATAAGAAACAGGAATAAATTATTTAGTATAAAAATGAGTATCGGCATCAATCAGAAATTATGTAATTATAAGCTTTTAATTTTCTTTTATCTAAAATTCTTTCTCTTAAAATGATCTAGATTAGAGTACCTCTAAGGCACTCAAATTCTAAATTTGTAACACTGCATAAACAGTATTTGGATCAGGGCACTCAGACGCAGCAGGTGGTACAGAATATAGCAGAAACAAATAAAGATTAGCTTCCATCCAAAGCTCACAGTTTACCACCCATTTTTCCCATACTCTCCTCCTTTGACACTATTGGCCTAGAGATCCTTCCTGATTATCACTAGATCTGTGGCACCTTCAGAATGGTATTTTTCCTGGTACCTAAGAATTTTACATGAACGACAGTATGCAGTGTTCCCAATATCTGGAATGCAGAGAATCAAAAAAATCTTGACAGTATTTACTGAATCACTTCAGTTTAGAAAAACACGTTCTACTATTCATGTTACCCCATTCTCCCTCAATTCATGTAAATACGGGGCATAGGATGAAATCAAACATGGCGTGTGTGTATGTTGATTCTCCAAGGAAGGTTATTCTTCCTGTATTTATAATTTTAGATAGAAAATGGCAAAGATGCCCCTCCCAAAACAGAACATAATTGCGTGTTATACTGGGACAAATCAGGGCTTTTCAGTGTCCCTT
Organism: Erethizon dorsatum; assembly: GCA_028451465.1. Classification (NCBI taxonomy): domain Eukaryota; kingdom Metazoa; phylum Chordata; class Mammalia; order Rodentia; family Erethizontidae; genus Erethizon; species Erethizon dorsatum. The sequence continues at coordinate 18,412,956 of CM051824.1, forward strand.
TCTGTGGCCTTTCAGTCCCAAGACCCTGGAAGCATGGAGAAATAAAGTGAGTGAGAGAGAGTGCACTTGTTGGTGAAAAAGTGCATTGTTCTTTGAGGAGGTTTATAGGTGCATTTTTTCCATTGTTAACCACACAACATTGGAGTTTGCTGGACTGGAGTTGCCTTCCTTTCAATACAAAAGATAAATCAATCAAGAAGCAAAAGTACTCAGTGAATGAAAGGGACATACAAAAAAGGTGGAGCTGTACAATCTCTGCTGTCGACTTGTGTTCCCCCTTTTAGACTCATCTGTAAGATACAAGAAGGTAGGAAGAGGGAAATGAATGGTAACGGTCTTCAGATTATCACTACGCTGTGGCCGGGGCACCATCATTTGTTGGCACACTGAAACCAACCACAAATATGTAAGCATTTATTCATTAAGCTTTTTTACTCTCTACTTTGCATAAATCTACTCTATGCTGGGAAACTGATGCAGATTTTTTTGTTATGAGCTGGATTTTTCTTTGGAGCATAAACTGAGAAAAACATGAGAATAAAATGGAATCACAGCTTCAAGGTCAGAAAACTGGAATCACAGGCCCATCAAAATAACACAAGGACGTGTCATTACACAATATGTTCAACTAGTTCTTCTGAGATAGAAAAAAAAAAATGCCCACTTAGTTAGACACCAGTTTCCCTCTCCTTTTTCCTTTCCCAAAAGCAGAGAAGACAGAAGAAAAAGAGATTAGGTCAAGTAGGTGAAGACGAGGTTATCCTACCCTGCTTCCACCCCATTTTAAGACTGCAAGCTTCGAACGATACCGGTAGGTTTAGCCTGCAATTAAAGGAGGGGAGAAGAAGTGCTGTCAATCAGAATTACACATAAACAGGGATGGATTTAAAAGCTGAAATGATATGCTTTAAATTATCTGATGTGACCAGAATGGAATCTAGTGATAAAGCTATAAAATGTCAGAGGGAAGGGGATTTATGTAAGAGAATCCCCAAGAAGTTCACGGAAAAGTAAAATAATTTCTCATTTAAACCCATGATGAGTTCAGAATCTTCAGTAAATCAGTATTGCTAAGTGTGGTATCTTTGACCAACGTGGTCTAGGCTTAATCATGCAATCATAAATATGTAATCATTATACTTAAACAGATTATGTTAAGTTAAATGCATCAGACACACAGTTAAAATATTACACAGTTTCTCTTATATGAGAAACACAAACTATAAATAGAGTAAAATAAAAGATAGATAATAGGAAACAGGGAAATAGATCTTTTGCAAAGGGAAAGGGGACCAAGAAGTAGAAGGATGGGGGAGGAAGGAGAGAGGAAGGGGATGGAAAAAGAATTGAGATGCATTGTGTACATGTACCAATTCCTCACGAGGAATATAATCATTATGTACTGCAAACATATAAAAAAATAAAAATTGAAAACATAAAAATACCCTCAAAATAGAGAAAAAAATAAGGAATGCTATAAATGCCAATGTGTCAACATCCAGAATTGATCTTGGTTAAGTTTTTAAAAACATAAAAGTACCAATTTATGGGATATAATAACATAGAATATATTATATATACTATTAATATATTATATATTAATATATTAATATATTATTATATATAATAACATAGAATAACAAGAATATATTATGGTTTCCCTGTATCCATTTGATTATTGATTTTAGGTTTGCTAGAATTTCCTCATTCCTTGAATACAACCCGAGAAGACAGAGTGTCTTTAATGCTCATGCTTAGGTTAATACAGTTTTTTGGTCATGTCAAGACACCAAACTCTCAACTCAGTAAATATAATGTCTCCTCAGAATAATCCATAATTATAACTTGATTCAGGATGGAAACCTCCCCACTGTGCAGCTAAAATCTATCTTTAAAGATAAGATTGTGTTCAGTAAGGGCTCAGTGGTCAGTTTCTTCCCTTTTGCACCTGGAATTCCCTCCGAAGTTGAAGGAGTAGTAATAATGGCGGTAACCTCCTCCAGGGAGCAGAAATACTTAAAACAGATTTTAATAAGATAACTTTAGTAATCTACTCTTGGAGTTCTTTTAATTTTATAAATATTAAAGCCATTCCTCTGTTTTTCTCTGTGTACATTTTTTGTCTGATGCCTTTGTGATTGTTCAGAAAAAATAGTTTAATATTTTAAATGTTTCTCTAAAAATAATTAAATGTGTGTTTATACAAGATGGTTGCTTAATGTTCCCTTTCCCTAAGTTTCAGGGGCAGGACAAGACCACAACTAATAAAGAGAAAATGTTTGGGAGACAGAAGTTTCTGAATCTCCTTTAAATATTTTGAATTGTCTTTGAATCTCAGCACAAATGTCTCCTTCCACAGCTTGACAACATAATAATTCACCTTAGATAATGGAAGGCAGATCCCTGGGAGCTGAAATAACCTCCACCTCTCATGTAAAGTGGGAGGCTGTGGTTTCTTTGCTTCTCCACACTGGTAAGTTTCTCATTCTGCTTGGGCTTCAGTGAATACAGAATTTTCTTGCATTATTTGTACTTTTGATTGACGTATAAAAATTCCACTCATTTATGGTATATAATGTGATGTTTTGATACATGTATAAATTATGTAATGATCAAATCAGGGTAATTAGCATATTCATCACTTTAAATACTTATCATTTCTTTGTGCTAAGAACATTCAAAATCCTCTTTTCTAGCTATTTTGAGGCATACAATGCATTAATGTTGACTACAGTCACCCTACTGTGCAACAGAATACCAGAACTTACTTCTTATCTCTAACTGTATGGATTGTACATCTGTAGGGGTCCAGAGAGGCACTGGGAAGCTGTGTACTCTGCCTCCTTAGGTATTTTTCTCATGTGCCTTTTGTACTCTATGTTTGCAGAGATTCAAACCTCAGAAGTGTGAATAGGAATTCAGATTGACCATCAATGGTTTGTGCAGCATGCTATGAATGAAATTCAAATTTTATTTCTGTAGCTAAGACAGAATGTTGGGGCTAGACGAGATAAACGCAAAATATATCCATATATAGAAATGTCACAGTGAAATACATTGTTTTTATAATTAATGTGTGTTAAGAAGAAGACAGTGAATATAAATTCATTTGCTGAACAAAGAGGAGGTATTTGCCTGAACAATATAAACCACAGAGCTCTGGGTGGAAAAGTCTATGTAACTAGTTTGATTCTGTATTTCATTACCATTGAAATCAACTGGTTACCAAATGGATCATCAACAACCACAAGGTTGTAAATAAGATTTTCAAGTAAATTGACCTATGGTAGAATAGTCACCTTAGTTCTATCTGGACAATTAAGATTGTGTGTGTGTGTGTGTGTGTGTGTGTGTGTGTGTGTGTGTGTTAGGAGGAAGGAGGAAAGGCTCGTGTCTAGATCAGAAGGATACTTAATGAATTAAAGATTTAGAGAAAACTTCTAGGCTGTTCGGTTCATCTGAACTTCCACATATTAAATCTTACATCTTAATACTTGTCCCACTGTGTGCTATCCATAAAATTCAAAAAATGTATTTCCCTCCTTCAGTGTGTTAGAGAGTACGTGAAATTTTTCTGCATTTGGGTGTATAGATCAGACCATGAAGTCTCTGAGAGAAAGCAATGAATATTTGTATTTCATTTGCATTTCATTGGTTTGTATTTTAATATCATATCCCTCATATGAAATCAGTACAGATTTTTTTAAGTGAAATGAAACCAGAATTGAATCTGTTAAAAGTGTCCTCAGTTTTAGAGGACATCAGGTTTCATAATAATTACAGTAAATTATTTAATATTAAGCTAATTGTATAAAAAAAGAAATAGCCCATTTAAATGACTCTCTCTTCCTTTTATGATCTATATTCTTTTGAAGAGGAATCTAGGGTGTAACCATCATGTTTCCTCTCTTACTTTCCCACTGTCAGCAGGGATGAAAGATAAAGGATATAGCCACGATTCCTTAGGTGCTAAAGGGTAAGGCAACAGGGTTGCAGCCATCAGGGGAAAAGCTGCTTTATGTTTACGGAGGGGCTCATTATACGACAAGGGCACTTATAGGAACAGAAAGAGGCTACAAGCAAGGAAAAGTAGCAAAGGTAATGTGTAGGAATAAATAACTCCATTCAAGGGGAATACAAGCACTTGATCAACAAAATTTACTGAACATTTTCATTTGTAATTTAAAAATTTGGAAAGATCTTTTGAAATACTGGCATTACAGGTAAAAAGTGAAATTGACAGCTATGTCCTTATACAAAAGTCCAGTTGGAGACAGTCCATTTATAGTTTGGGGTGGTAAAGGACCAGAGACTTTCCCAAGAAAGTAACGCACACTAGGCAGTTGCCAGGACAAATATATGAGACAGAAGGAACCACGTTTTCTCTCATCATTATTTGTTTTGTCTGTAAAGTTGAGATAATTGTGTCAATGATCTTCCAATCAAATTGAAATCTACTTATTACCTCCTCTATGACATACGAGTACTTTCATCCATTTTGAAATTTTCTTTCTTGGAACAAAAAAATGAACTCACAACAGTTGAAAAATTAGTTAGTTTTATTTCAAAAACAGGAGTCACAGAGAATAACAACGCGAACTGTAAGAATCAAAACTAGAAATTTCATTTGACTCAATTATTCCCCTTCTAAAATACTCCCCAAAGAGTTAAAGACATCGTATTACAATTATTCATGCATGCCCATGTTTATAGCAGCACAACTCAGTGATTAAATCTTGGAAGTAGCCTCTCTGTCCATCAACAGATGAATGGATAAAGAAAATGTGGCATTTACACGTAGCGGAGTAATACCCTGCCATAAAGAATAATAAACTTTAGTAATTTGTAGGAAAACAGATGAACTTTGAGACCATAATATTAATTCAAATAAATCAAACACAAGCTTAAATATTACATGATTTCTCCTTTGTGAGTCCCCCAAAATATAAATAAATTACAAAGCAAAATAAAAGATAATAGGAAACAGGAAGATAGATCTTTTGCAAAAGGAAAGCAAGCTAAGAGATGGAGGGAGGGGAAAGAAAGGGGTGGGGAAGAGATAGAAAAAGAATTGAGATGTGTTATGTACCTGTACCAACTCCTTATGAAGAATGTAATCACTATGTACTGCAAAATGCACCAATAAAAATAAAAATATATCACTGATTATGATTCCACAGATTTAGTGAAATAGTAATTTTATACACACACACACACAAATACACACACATCAGTTGGAGGAATCTTTCCTTATATCCTTTAAACTACACAACATTGATGACTGTCAATTCCAGCTAGGTAATCACCTTCTGAAAAGTCCATTTAAGAGTCAAACAGAATCCAAGTACAGTTTAGTTCCACAGAAAGAAATTCGTTTTCCTAATCTCTCAAGGAATCTACTTACTGAAGACACTGAGGTTTAAGTAGTCATATACGAATACATATGGAATAATATATCAATAAAAACATCTTTAGCAATGAAACTGTGGAAACATATATCACTGAGAAATGGAGCCATCTCCGTTTATCAAACAGCCACTTCTACATTTTCAAACTAAGTAAATTAGTTTTATACAACCTCTTGGGATTAGAGAATTAGTAGGCATTATTCTTTGGTTTTCTCTTTTCATAGTTTTTCAGAGCTAACCTAAGTGACAATTACATAGAACAAAGGAAAGTTTTATAGGAAAAATTAGAGATTCTAATGACAGCAAAAGGCTCAAAGAGGGCTGGTGAGATGGCTCAGCGGCGTAAGCGCCTGCCTGGCAAGCGTGAGGGCCCAAGTTCGACTCTCGGAACCCACATACGAAAAAAGGACCAGTGATATCGCTCAGCAGCACAGGCGCCTGCTGGTGCACGAGGTCCTGAGGTCGATCCCCGGTACCCACAAAAAAAAAAAAATGACTCAAAGAACTGATGAGATCTATTGAAGAGAAGTGAAGAAAAACAGCAGAGATAACAAATGCATGAAGAAAAGAGACATTAACCTAAAGAGAACATTTTTACAGGGGGGATTTAATATCCTTTAGACAGTTGAGGATGTGTTTGCATGAATTATGGTGCTGAGCCCCAGCTCCAGACATAGCACCTTATAGCATGAAAACATAACTGCCCTGTATATTTGGCAATCAAGATCAATATATTAAGGCTGCAAGATTTGTATACATGCAAAATTCACATCTAATTGGAGTAACTGTGTCTACACACATATTGTTTTTATTTAAGAACAACATAACTGAGTTTTCTAATAATAAAATTCCTGAGCTTTAACAGCTCTATAACACTAACTCCTTCTGCAGTGATACTTATCAACTCTCTTAATGTTCCAGAAGGAGGATCTAGGTCTTACTTTAAAGAGAGCCCCAGTGCTGTATTTAAATTATACAAATATTCTTGGCTGTCTCCTGAGAGATGGTGAACATCCGTGTCTGAAGAACTATCACAGAGACACTTTGTCCTCCATCCATTATCTCAAATTAACATGTGAGCTAGAGGCTTGAGATAGATTAGGTAATTTTATATTGGATAATGTTTTGTTGTAGTGAATAACTCAGCAGGGATTTGAAAGGACTACTCTGGCTGATTTCCACATAATTAGATAAATTTGAGTGGAGTGAATTCAACACAATTTATGATAGTGTTTAAATCACTGTACCCTTGACATACACATGCTAATATATGAAGGGGATTGAACATGAGGTCTTCTCTGTGAGGTCCTCTGCACAAGGCCACCACTGCACAATAAGACAAGGACAAGAAAGTTACTCAAACTGAATCGTGACAACATGTGTTTGTGTGTGTGAAACAGAGAGAAAGAGGGAGAGAGGGAGAGAGAGGGAAGGAAAGAGAAACTCTGAGGATAGTATATCACACTAAGTTAAGACAAAAAGCCTATTCTGTCAGCTGAACACTCATCTCCTTGGGATCATAATGTTATGTGAAATAAATCAGATACACAAGCTTAAATATTCGATGGTTTCTCTTATATGAAAAAAACATATTATAAATGAAGTGCAAAATAAAAGATATATAACAGGAAGTACAGAAATAGATCTTTCTTATTGGAGAAAGGGATCAAGATATGGATGAAGGGGAAGGGGAGGAGATGAAACAAAGGATTAAGAAGTGTTATATACATATTCAAACTCCATATAAGGAATGTAAATATTATGTGCTGCAAACATGTATTAATAAAAATAAAAAAAATAGATGCCCCCCTCAAAATGCTGTTGTTAATATGTTTTAATGATCTTGAAATATTATCTATTTGAATTCACATAAATAATTGATGCTTACAAGTTTTAACTTACACATCAAGAGATTATGCTTAATAAAATATGCTTAGCTATAATGGAGTGGGATTTATCCCATAGATATAAGCATATAATGGATATAAGCATAGTTCAACCTATGCCAACCAGTAAATGCGATATACTATATCAACAGAATGAAGAAAAAAAACATGATCATCTCAATGCAGAAAAGTTTTTGACAAAATTCAAAATTATTTCATGAGAAAACTCTGAGTAAGTTGTAATAGAAGGAACATGCTTCAACATGAAGGCCATTTATAATACAAATAGCTAGCATTATAATGAATAGGGAAAAGCTCAACACATTCTAAGCAATCTATTAGCCAGAGCAATTCAGCAAAAAAGAGGAATAAAGAACACCAAATTGGAATAGAGGAAATGAAACTGTCATTGTGTCATTGTTTATAAAGATGATGCAGCAACTGCCACATCCCAGCACAGGACCATGAAGCATCTGCAAAGTTTGGTCCCTGACCAACTCCATACCCTGTAGCTCATGCCCATGGACTCTGCACCCATAGATTCCATGATCTGGCTGCAAACATCTGCCAATTTAAGCCAGCTGTACAGTTTATTACTCCTTAGCACAGGGCAACAGCTATACTGACTAACAGATGGACCTGATTGTGGGTGAGGACAATGTCTGGGAACAGAAGGCAAGCACAGAAGGTCAGAACAGACAGAGAAAAAATACAGACCTGGTCTGCAGTGATAGCCTCAAGAAAAGTCCACATCCGGTGTAAATTACAAAAATAGCATGGAGTTTTACTCTAAAAGTGACTCCTTGATGGTGGGGTAGAGTTGGCAAAGAAATGCAATGCAGTGCCTGCTATATTGCCAGAGAGGGTTTAATCTGGCACCATTTTGAGAAGGGGGTGTTTAAGACTAAGCCAGAGAACAACTACTTAACAACTCCACTTTAGGGTTTACAATATTACCCTCCCACAATCACGTGGTAAGAGGCAGCCATGGAGCAAATGTGAGCTAGTAATCAATAAAGTTGAGAACTAAAAAACAATCCAAAGAATCAGTGAACCAAAGAGCTGATTCTTTTAAGAATAAACAAAACAGACAAACCCTTAGCTAATCTTACCAAATAAAGGAAAGAAAAGACCAAATTAATACAATTAGAAATTAAAAATAGAAATCGCAGTGAACACCACAATCCAAAGGATTATTAGTGACTTCTTCACAAACATGTATGACCATAAATTGGAGAATTCACAAGAAATAGACAGACTCCTAGATACACATGAACTACCAAAATTAACCAAGAAGATATAAAAACCCTGAATAATCCAATAACAGGGAATGAAACTGAAGCACAAAAAAATAATTAAAAAAAATAATAAAAATAAAAAAATAAAAGGTAACACTGAGAAGAGCCCAGTAGCCAAGGTATTTACTGCTGAATTCCAGAAGAACTTTAGGAGAGATCTAGCACCAATACTCCTCAAACTCTACTGAAATTGAAAGAGAAGAAGTGCTCACAAAGTCATTTCTGGAAGCTAGCATTACCCTGATTCCAAAACCAGACAAAGACCCAACCAAAATAGACTACAGGCCAATCTTTTTAATGAACATAGATGCAAAAATCCTCAAAGAGAACAAATCATCAAAAGGATTGTACAACACGGCTAAATAGGCTTCATTCCAGGAACACAAGAATGATACAACATATTCAGATCAATAAATGTAACACATACAAACATAAGCACATAAAAACAAACACATACAAACACATACAAACAAAGCACAACCAAAAATTACATGATAGGCAAAAACAGCCTTTGAAAATAGGACCGGAGGTCCCATTCAACGCAGCTATTCCCCTTCTTGGTATCTTTCCAAAAGAACAGAAAGCATTATACCACAGCGATATATGCATGCCCATGTTTATAGCAGCACAATTTGTAATAGCTAGATCTAGTAAACAACTCAAATGCCCATCAAATGAGGAATGGATAAAAAAAGATATTATCTTTTTATACAATGGAGTACTACTCAGCCTTAAAGAAGGATAAACTTGAGACTTTTATAGGTAAATGGATATAACTTGAGACCATACTCATAAGTGAAATAAACCAGACTTACATGTGTAAACATTGTATTGTCTCCTTAGTGTGAGAAGCTGAAAGAGTAAATAAGATCCAAAATGTACGATAGGTGTTATAAAACAGAAAGAAAATGTTCAAAAGGAAAGAGAAACTGGGATGGAGGAAGGAGAAAAGAAGGAAAAGAAAAGCAAAAAAATATATACAGATATATATACAAGATAGTTAAGGTAGTTACACTACTAATTTCTCTTAGTTCATTGAAAAGAAAGGTTTGTGCTAATATTGCTTGGACAATTAAATGCCTATATCTTGTACTCTGAGTAACTAATTTAAAGATAACAATACTCAGTGTATTGACCATTGTTACTCTCCTATTGTCTTGAAATTTTGCTTTACTTTTTTCTCTTTAAAATAAAATTAAAAAAAAAGAAAAAAAGAAACAGCCTTTGAAAAATCCAACATTCATTTACAATAAAAATTCTGAAGAAAATAGGTTCAGAAAGACCCTATCTCAATCTGATAAAAGGCAATTATTACAAACCAATAGCCAACATTATATTAAATGGAAAAAAAAAGTGAAAGCTTTCCCTCTAACTTTAGGAAAAAGATAAGGAAGTCCACTATCAACCCTCCAGTTCAACCTAGTATTTGAAACATTAGCCAGAGCAATTAGGCAGGGGAAATAAACAAAATGGATATGTGCAGGAAAGGAAGAACTGAAATTATCATTATTTGCAGATGACATGATCCCCTACATAGAGACCTATAAAAGTTCCACAAAAATACTCCTAGAATTAATAACCTAATTCAGCAAGGCAACAGGATACAAATTCAACATACAAAAATCATTTGCATTCATATACATGAATAATGAACTCACTGAGACAGAAATTAGGAAAGCAAAACCATGTACAATAGCATCAGGAAAAATAAAATACTTAGGACTTAACCTAATCAAGAAAGTGAGAGGGCCGGTGAGATGGCTCAGCGGCTTAAGCGTCTGCCCGGCAAGCGCGAGGGCCCGAGTTCGACTCCCGGAACCCACATACGAAAAAGGGGCCGGTGATATCGCTCAGCGGCACGGGCGCCTGCTGGCGCGCGAGGTCCTGAGGTCAACCCCCCGGTACCCACAAAAAAAAAAAAAAAAAAAGAAAGTGAGAGACCTCTGCAAAGAAAACTACAATATTCTGAAAAAGGAGATTGAAAACAACATCAGAAAATGGAAAGATATGATGTTTCTGGTTAGGCAGAACCAATATAGTCAAAAGAGAGATATGACCAAAACTGAAATAGAGATTTCATGCAATTCCAATTCCAATCAAAGTTCTAACAGCATTGTGCCTAGGATATAACTCACCAGCACAAGCACCTGCCTGGCAAGTGCAAGGCCCTGAGTTTGATTCCCGGAACAACAATAAAAAAAGTTCTAAAGGCATTTCTCACAGAACTAAAAAAATAAACCCCAAAATTCATATGGATTCAGAAGAACCTAGAAGAGCAAAAGCAATCTTGGGCAACAAGAGCAAAGCAAGAGGCCTCACAATCCAGATATCAAGTTATATTACAAAGCTACAGTAATAAAAATAGCATGGTATTGGCACAAAACAAACATGTGGATCAATAGAACAAAATAGAGGATGCAGGAACAACCCCAGGCACATTCATATCTGATGTTTGACAAAGTGGTCAAAGATATTCACTGGAGCCACGATTGCCTCTTCAATAAATGATGCTAGGAAAACTAGAATGCAGAAGATTAAATATAGACCCATATATCTCAACATCTTTAAACTAAAATCAAAATGGATGAAAACTCTAAATGTTAAAACAGAAATAAGTAACCTGCTGGAAAATAAAATAGGTAAAACTCTTGAAGTCAAAGGCATCGGCAAAAATTTTCTAAACAGGATGCAAAAGGTACAAGATATAGTACCAATATTAAACAAATAGTATGATATTGAATTAAAAAGCTTCTGCACAGCAAAGGAAAAAATCAAGAAAATGACAGGACAACCTACAATACAGAAAAAAAATGCAAACTATTCTTCAGACAGAAGACTAATACCTAGAGCATGTAAAGAACTTAAAAAATTAGACTCCCCAAAATTAATTGCCCAATCAAAACATGGGCAAGTGAAATGAATAGACATTTCCCAAAAGTATCAATGGCCAATAAATACATTAGAGAATCCTCAACATCACTGGCCATTACAGAAATGCAAATTAAAACAACACTGAAATTTCATCTTACTCCTGAAAGAATGCTGTCATCAAGAAATCAGATAACAAAAGCGGGAGAGGATGAGTGGAAAAAGGAACTCTTATATTGTTGGTGGGAATGTAAACTAGTAAACCACTAAAGCAATAGTATGGAGATTCTACAGTAAACTAAAACTAGAAATTCCATTTGACCCAGTTGTTTTCCTCCTAGGCATCTTCCTGAAAGAATTAAAGATGTCACATTACAGTGACATCTGTGTACCCATGTTTATAGCAGGGCAATTCATAATAGTTAAATCTTGGAACCAGCCTATATGCCATCAACAGATGAATGGTGTCTTATTTAGTTTCTTCATTGCTTGGACAAAATATGTAACACCTACAACTTAGAAAAGGAGAAGTTTATTTTGGCTCATGGTTTGTTTCAGTCCATAGCTTTCAGTCTACTGTTAGCTGGCTGCAAGGCAGGGCAGCACAGCCACATGGCATAGCAGAGGAGAAACAGCTCATAGCATTGTGGCAGAAAACAGAGAGTGACCAAGGGAGGAGAGAGGGAAATAAACCCTTCCAGGCCATTCCCCCAGTGATCCAACTACACCAACCAGGATTTATCTCCCCAAATAACATTTAATATTCATCAATGGACTAATCCACTGATGCGTATCATGCCTGCATGATCAAATCATCTCCTAAAAGCCCCAGCTATTAGAACATGAGGCTTTGTAGGGACATGTAGATATAAATCATAACAAATGGATAAATAAAATGTGGTATTTATATACAACAGAATACCATTTTGACATGAAGTATAAACTTGGGTCATTCACAGAGGAATGGATGCACCTTGAGGCCATGATACTAAATAAAATAAACACACGAGCTTAATTGTATTATGGTTTCTATTGTATAAGAAAACCCAAAGTATAAATAAAAAGCAAAATAAAAGACAGATAATAAGAAGGGAGATAGAAGAAGACAAGGAGGGAGAGAAAGAGGGGAGAGGTGAAGGGGTTGAAAACTTCTTGAGATGCAATATATACATGTGCCAACTCTCCACAAGGAATGTAATAATTATGGACTATAAACATGTACTATTAAAAAAAACTAGAATAAAGACCTAGAAGACTTTGAACATTTTCACCATAAAGATGTGAGTAATATGTGAGGAGATAGGTCTGTTTTAAACATTAGGTATTGCGTATACCTACCGAAGTGTCACGTGGTGCCTCATTAATATATACAATTTAATGTCAATGTATCAGTTACAATTTTTATTTATTTAAATTTATTTATAAAAATGGTATGGTTAAAGGATACCTTAGTCCATCCAGGCTGCTATAACAAAATACTGTATGCTGGGTAATTTATAAACATTTAGTTTTCTTACTTGTCAACATGAGCATCCAAAAGCAAGGTACTTGCAGAATGGTTGCCTGGTGAGGCCCTGTTCCTTGGAGTTAGTGCCCTCTCATTGTATCCCCACATATCAGAAGGTGCAACACAGCTCTCTTGAGCCTGTCTCATAAGAGCACTAATTTCTTTCATAAAAACTCCACTTTCATGGCTTACTCTCCTCCAAAACGTCCTTTTATTATGATCACATTGTGGATTAGGCTTCCCCATATGGATTTTTGGGGACACAAAAAATCAGACCATAGCAACAGTGAACATTAAGAGATGAGCTTCAGGGGGGAATGATTCTATAGAAAGACTAAAGAAAAACTATACATACACTACATATTATATTTAATCCTCAACGTTTTGACAAATACATAGCAATCGTGTTGGTGACACTCTTATACCGTGGTAAATACCGAGGCCCACACTCCCCTGGAATCATTCGTGGATAGGCTTTATCTGGTTTCCTCCACAGCGGTTCCTATTTTTCTGGTAATAAGTAACAAATGGTAACAAGAATCCTTTGGGGTCTGGGATCATTAAGAAGTCCACTAAGTGGGTACATATCCCTTGAGAAGTTGTCATTTACATGAATTCATTAATTTGTTATAAATCATAATTTACCCGAGAATCATAATTTACCTGAGTTGTGCAAATTCTTAGGAATTTAGTTATGGATTCCCAGGACTCAGTTATATTCTCTCAATCATAATATATTTTATGAATCTAGGCCGCCAGTGTATAGACCTATTATTAAATCAGACTACTGTAGGTTAAATCACACTTCTATTTCTTCCCTTCTGTCAACTCAGTGAGTTTGTTAAGAACACTAAGTCTCAGTTTCGTCATCTAAAATAGGATTACAGTGTATACTTCAAGAAAAATCATAAATGCTTACCAAATGACAGGTATTGTTGTCTTTTTATGCCCTTTGCTCATCTTAACAAAGAAAAGTCAACAAAGTATTTATAGTATGGTGCAGAATCTGCAACAAGAAAAACTTGAAAGAACATTAGCTTAACATGATTTTCACTCTTAATCAACAATATGATCATTTGTATCAGTTTTCTAGACCAGCCCTGCCTAACAAAAAATAGTCTTCTGCATATGTAGTTTAAATTTTCTCTAGTAGTCATATTTTTTAAGAATGTTTAATCTTTAATTGATATAAAACTCTTACCAAAATGTTTATGTTTTAGTACTAAGTCTTTAAAAGTTAGTGAATATTTTACTTATATAGCCTATCTCAATGTGAAGTAGCCATATTTCAGTACCAATAGCCACATGTGTTCATGGTTATTTCATTGGACTATGAAGTATTAGAACCCAAATGACAAATGTCTAGGATATATGATACAATTACTCTTCTTCAGTCCACAGAAATCTTGTTACTCATTTCTCCAGTGCTTATCCTTAACTTTGGTCTGCTCCACTAAGCACCCAATCACCACCCATTATAGTGAGCAAATATATACATATGTATCCTGATGAAGAAAACTTTTCTTTGGTCACAAGATTTTGCTGTAACTATGACAATAGTAAATCATGAACACCATGAAGAATTTATTAGATATCATTAGCTATGCAAAAGAATATTTAGGTAGTTGTTTTATAAAGAATGTGCTTTTAAGTAACACCCTCTTGTTGTTTGTTGGGAGGATATACTTGTAAACATTTATTCAATTGCATACTTACATAAGACAATATTTTCCACACAAATATATGAAAATGGCAAGATTAACAAAAGTTTCAGGTAGTTATTTGATAAAAGGGAGATTTTCTTTTATTCATTTTCTTCTCATTTCTTTCTTTTTAATTTATGTCTAATTTGTCTTTCCTCTTTTCTCTCTCTCTTCTCTTTCTCCCCTTATTTCCCCCTTCTTTTCTCCCTCTTTTCCTCTCCTTCATGATTTTTCCTAGTGCTTTATCAGTAACTATTGTCAAGTTAGTTACTCACACTAGAAAACCTGAGAAAATGATTTCTCCATCACACATCTTGTTCCCATGGATCATAAGTAAAACTTTATTGGTGAGGAGTATATAACTATTTTTTAAAATATCTTTTAATAACACCATTCATGACTGATAGAGAAGACAGCTTCTACAACAAAATGAGGGCTCTCATCTCAGGTATATATTAATTTCCTTATTTCTGTTCTAAATTTAAAGAAGAGAAGAGAACATACAGCTGCTGAACTGATCAGATCCTCTTTTCATACACGTGTTGAACACAGATCTTTTTAGTATATAAAAAGTACATATTCTTGTGCTGATCTCAGCTCTACTAATTTTTTTGCAGGCTTTTTAAATGGTGAGGCATTGTCAGTACAGAGGCACTCTTCTCCAGAAACCAGGGAGGAACTCATTAGCTGAGAAATTTTCAGGTGTGTGTGCTCCAGGGCACTGACAGATGGTTTAATTGGGTATAAAATTCCAGAGGGCAATGTACAGATTGACAGCATTTTTGTCCAAAACCAAGTTGATGCTGTCTTTGTGTCGGGAGGATACTGCTACCCGAATAGCATTTGCAATTTCATACAAAGTGGACAGGCTGATTATAACACCAATCTTCTTTCATTTGTTCACTGAGACCTCAACTTGTAATATTACAGATTCATTTCTGCGATTTAGGGCTTATCACTGCTGAAATGCAACTTTTCCTGGAGGTTTTATCAAGTTAAATATAAATGACTATGTAGGTACTTTCCAATTAGCTAAAGTTTGTAGTAGGTCTTGCACTGGCTGCTTGCTCAGCCAGGTCCTTTTCTATACTAATAAGTAAAGGTTTTGGAAGTATAACCGGAGGTAAACATATACAGTATTTTAAAAATAAATACTAAATTTGTTCCTACCAGTGGCTAAGAAAGATTTTCTGTGTTACTTAATGCCTCCGTAGTAATGATGGCTTATGTCCTCTGACCCAATATTTTCTCATTTATGACTGTAAGTGGGAAACAGGGTAGCAGGTAACCACACTGGAAGAGAAAAACAAGTGCTCCTGTTATATGCTCAGGTCAGTTATGGGAGAGCAAAACTTACACGAAAATTGACCAATTCCCTTTCTTCAGATAAAGATGTTTTGATCTTTTAAAATCACTCATATATTTTACCTTGGTTTATGTTTTATAGTAAATATTCAGAAACCTTTCAGTTCTGACACCTTTAATTTAAGCCCTCAGAGCCAAACTTCTGATGAAGTTTTATTTATACCTTTATAATTTATTGTTCATAAGTGTCTTCTAATGGATTTCATTGATTTGTTCAGTGCTTTTCACATAGGAGGTTGGCCCTCTGTGTGTGTTGATATTCACATTGATTTTGAACATCTTTCATTGTCTTTCTTCATTTGGTCAGAGTTGATAAGCCTATTTTCAAATAAGTAATTCCAAGGAGGATCTTGTTTGTAATCTAATGATTTCACACACACACACACACACACACACACACACACATGCACACACACACACAAAATCACACAATGTATAGAGAATTAGAGTGAAAATGTTTCAGGGAGTACAGAGGTAAGTCATAATGATAATTACCTATACTTCAGAAGTGTTCATAAAATTTTAGACATCATTAAGAGTGTTGCAAATATAACTAACTCAGTACTTGAATGCTGTTATTATTCCAGATTTGTATGTGAGGACACTGAGGCACAGATAAGTATCTTAATCAAATTCACACCCTTTTTTTTTCATAAACTGAAGAATTTAGAGAATATAAAATCAGTAGGCATTTGGGGAACAGGGAATACTTCCCTATCTTATCCAGTAATCTTTTGGAGAAAGACCATGAGAGGCGCCTAGCAGAACTTTGCTTCTTTCCTTCTTGGACTGAAGCAGATGGAGATAGCATAAGGAAGGAGTGAGGCCCAAGCTGAGATATGAAGGCAGTATATGAGCTGAGAGTCTGCCTGCAGGGACAAAGCCATCACTCATGGTGATTAGGCCTTCACTCCTGAAAGGACAGTGGGAACAATATTGAGCTGGAGAAAGATCTACAAGCAAAGAATTATGCCAAGCACTGAGGAATTTCTAAGGAAGTCCATTGAGAACAGGATTCATAGATAACCAACAGACAGTTCTTGCTGTAGTGATGCCTGAACAAATTCAGTAACATAAATCCTGAAAATGAACCATGTGTACTTGGAACAAATGTATTTAAAAAACCATCTCATGTTACTTTAAAGCACACAAGGGCAACACCTTTGTCTGGGTCTTAACTTCTAGTCAGTAAAATCTAACAATAAGATTTACCATTTCAGACTTCCATGCCCAAATAATACCTTTATTGATGTATACATGAGACTACCTGAATACGGTAATCACTAAAAAAAGAGACATTGTTTAAAAGTATTTAAGACCTTATAATGGGATTTCATGTGGATTATCTCATCATTGTCATTAAGTCACTTAAGGCAGCTATTGTTCTCCTGATACAGAGGTTGGGTTGGTAAGAGAAGTGAATCTCAGGCCCACATGCCACTAACTAGGCAGGCATTCAAAAGCTCTGATCCCACATGGAACACTGGTCAAGGGCATGGTGTTATTCCAAAGAAACTGAGGTCCAGCATTTCCACAGTTG
Organism: Erethizon dorsatum; assembly: GCA_028451465.1. Lineage (NCBI taxonomy): Eukaryota > Metazoa > Chordata > Mammalia > Rodentia > Erethizontidae > Erethizon > Erethizon dorsatum. The sequence continues at coordinate 18,430,531 of CM051824.1, forward strand.
CCTCATCACAAAAAAGCTGACATCTAGTGAAGTAAGTAAAATAATGGATTGAATCTAGCTCGCACTCTTAAGTTCCTTTTTAGTAGACAATTTTATATCATGAAAGCAAACATAGGAAACGAAGAGAACCAAAATTCATAACCAGAAAGTAAGCTGCCAGAGAGTGCAATCAACCCTGATAATGAATACCTATTAACAGTTCCAGTCATATGAGAAATTCAAGACCCATACTAACTTTGAAATTCTGTGTGGTAATTTGGTGTGTGGGGTTGACTCCTGCATGGCAAGCTAGCTCTAGGGAGGAAATGCAACACATTTCCCAGCAAATGTTCAGAAGGCTATAGCCAGGAGTTATTGTAAGAGGGGTGCTTTTCGTGTTTATCGTTAGGGACTGAAATGTTCTGGGGAGCAAAGAATTTGGAGCAATTACAAAGCAAAGGCCCTGTGGACACCCTGTTCATTGACCAGGTTGTAGATAACTACACAAAACCATCATGGCTGACAAAAATGTCTGACACAGGAAGACCGGGAGGTATGAGCAGTGGGGAGCACAGGTTGTGATAAAGAGTGGAGGGCACAGTGGTCAGTGGTCCCACCCTGATGAAGGAAAAGCCTAGTCAGGTGAGGTGTCATGAGGGAGACACGTCTGAGTTCTGGGACCAATGGAGGCAAAGAACACAGTTCCTTTACTTGTCCTCCTGCCAAACACAGAAATCTAGGGTTTGACTTCTGCCTTTACACACTGTAGGCATCCCGGGCATACACCACAGCTTGGGCATTTCCCACGACCCAGGCACAGACTGAAGTTCACAGATCTGAGTATATGTGGCCATAATGCTCCACTGATGAGAAGCGCTTGCTGCAGCCAAGACGTGGGCCATCTGCTGACGCTCTGGAGAGGGTGGGGAGAGTGAACACACACCTGGGAAGAAATGTATACATTTTTTAGCAGAGCTATTCTTTTCCTATATATTCCAATGGTTTTAAACTTTTTCTTTTTTTAGATTTTTATCTTATTTTTATTATACTTCAATATGCTTACCTTGCTCTTCTGCTACTGCATTATTTTTATTATAAATTTTACTTTTACTAATTTTAACTCTTTATTTAGAATATTTCTGCCCCCTTTCTCTTATTGGTTTTATGATTGTTGTCATTCCTATTTTTTTTTTAAGTAGGAAGAATTTATTGAGAGCAAGAAAGCTTATGTCTGAGAGGGACAGGAGGGGGCCTGGAAAGTGGGTTGCCCCAAATTGATTGTTACTGTATTTCTCTAGCTGGTTTGTTTTGATGTTGTGGTTGTAACTATTGCTTGTTTCCTTTCCCTTGACTGGGTATCAAGCTGAGTGCATTGAGCATGGTGGGTGGCTTCATTGCTGGTGAGCTACATGGAGAATCTAATGGCAAGAAATTGCACCTTGCTCTAGTTATGATCTATTCATGCTTGAATCAAGACAGATAATTCAGTGTAAAGAATGAGTGAGATAAAAGCCCAAGCTGATGATATAGCCCCAGGTCCCCATGGTTAGGGAGGACGTGAAGTTCTTCTCATGGACATTTACCCACCCACCCCGTTGAAATAGCAGAGAGAAGTAAAAAAAAAAAAAAAAAAAAAAAAAAAAAAAAAAAAAACTTTTTTGGACACAGAAGTTGCTGGGATCTGTAGGGTCCTTCAAATGTTCATAACCTCAAAAACTGACTTCAAAGACATCTAAGAGGAAGAAATACTGGACAAACAATTCAAACAATGATGTTAACAGAAACTCTAACCCTTAAGCAATAAAGCCCAATATCCCCCTCTCCTAAATTCTTCATAACATCAAGACATTTTTTGTCTCTATAATTTGCCTCTTCTAGATATGTCATTTAAGTAGGATTATATGTGTTCTTTTGTGACATTTCATTTAGCATAATGTTGTTGAGGTTCATTGGTGTCCTAAGATATATTAGAACTTCATTCTTTTTTTATGGCCAAATATTTTATTAGAGATATTTGCTGCATTTTGTCTATCCATTCAACTATTCATGGACACTTGGTTTCCTTCTCCCCTTTGGCTATTTGGAATGACGCTGTGAGCACTGGAATACAAGTGTCAGTTTGAGTTCCTGTTTTCAGTTTCCTAGGGTATATATATATAGGACAGAAATTCTAGTTCATATAATTCTATATTTATGAGGAACCTCAAAAGTATTCTGCAGCTACTTCACCATTTTATATTTCTACCAATAACATGTGAGGGTTTCAGTGTTTCCATAGTGTCTCTACACTTGTATTCTCCATTTTTAAAAAGTATTATGTCCATCCTAGTTGGTATAAGGTGGTATAGTTTTGTGATCTTGATTTTCATTTCCCTACTAATTAATAATATAAAGCTTCTTTTTCTGATTAGATGTCATTTGTGTATCTTTTTGAAAATTGATTTATTGAGTTCTTTTATTTCTTTTTTTGCTAATTTATTTATATTTCTTGTTGAACTGTAGGAGTTTATCAGGGACTGAGTTATTTTCCCCAAAAATTTATATGTAGAGCTCTAAATTTCAATGTGACTGTTTGGAGACAGGGCTCATAAAAAGATAACCAAGGTTAAATGAGTGAAAAAGTATGGAACCATAACCTAATATGATAATTGTCCCTATAAGAAGAGACACCAGAGGAATGCGAGCACATAGAAAAGCCATATTAGGACATGGTCAAAAGATGGCCATCTGCAAGCTAAAAATAGAGGCCTTAAAAAAAAAATAATACTGGTTAAGGTGTTGATAATGGATTTCCAGCCTCCAAAACTATTAGAAAATAAGTCTGTCTTCTGAAACACCCAATATATGACATTTTGCTACGTGAGTCCTTAAAAAATATTAAAGATTTACTTATAAATCCTACATTTTAACTATATCATGTTTTATTTTCAAATGATTTTCCTATTCTTTCAGTTGTCTCTTCACTTTCATGGTGTGCTTTGAGAAACAAAAATTTTAAAATCAGATGAGGTCCAATTATCTATGTTTTGTCAATCATGCTTTTGGAATCGTATCTAAAATATATTGCAATCAGGAATCATTTTATTAATCACTATAAAATGGGGGAATATTTAATCTCACTCAATCATAAGCACTGAGTATGAAGTTAACTGGGATTTTGATAAATGTATTTATTGTGTTATTTTCCCTTCCATTATTTTTCTATGTACTTTTGTCATAAAAGGGTGTTTGGTTTTATCAAATAGTATTTTTTTTAATTCATTGAGGTAATAATGTTATTTCTTTCATTTGTTCTACTAGTGTAGTGGATTACCTTGATTTATTTTCTTATCTTGAACTACCTTTGCATTCTTAAATAAATTCCATTTGCCTATGCTGTAAACTTATTTAAGTTTGCTCTTGGATTTGTTTTGTTATTGTATTTTGTTGAGAATTACCAACTGTATATTCATGAGGAATAGTGACCTATGATTTTCTTTTCTTGTGATATCACAATCAGGTTTTGATATTAGGCTAGTGCTGGCCTCATAGAATAGAAAAAACACACAGAAATTATTTCTTTCTCTTTTATCTTATGGAAGAGGTTTTTTGTTTTTGTTTTTTAATGTTGTTAATGCTTTAAATGTTTAGATTCAACAAAGAGGACATCTGGGCCTGGAATAGTCTCCTCAGAGATGCTCTGATTACTAAATCAATCTCTTTACCTGTTATAAGACTATTAAAGTTTCTATTTCATCTTGAGTCAGTTTTAATAGTTCGTGTGTTTCTAGCAATTTGTACATTTCACTTACAAAATCTAAACTCCTAGTATACAGTTATTCATAGCATATGATATATAATGCAATATCTTTCTTATTATTCTTTCACTTGTTGTTTGTTTAATTTGCTACAATCTGTTAGTTTTCTACTTTTCCATCTATTATGATTTCTAGCTTTATTCCAATGTGGATGCAGAAGAAAATTTGTGTGGTTTTACTTTACAGATTGGTATTCCTTATAAATTCAATTATTCTGTAATTCAATAATTCTGTGTAAATTATTGAGACTAATTTGTAGTGTAATGTACTGTCTATCATGGAAATGTTCTGTGCTGATGGAAAAAGATGCACATTCTGTTTTGAATGGAATGGTTTATATATGTCTGTTACTTCTGTAGGATTACGGTGTTGTACAAATCCTCTTTTTCTTTATTGATATTCTGTTCATGTAGATGCCCCTTAACTTATGAGGAGTTATATCTTGATGAGCCCATCATAAGTTGAAAATATGACAAGTCAAAAATATATTTAATACTCTTACTGAACAACACATATTAGTCTTACAGTCCACGGTTAAGTATCACTTGTTTAACTTTGTGATTATGAGGCTGTGTGGGAGCTACTGTTGTTGGTGTCCAGCATCATGGTAAAAATTGGAACATTGTGACTTAAACCATTGAAAGTCAGGGATCATCTGTAACTTCTATGCATTATTAAAAGTGATATATTGATGTCTCCAACTGTAATTGTACAACTGTCCTTTTGACCTTCAATTCTGTCAGTTTTTTGTTCATGTATTCTGTGGCTCTGCTTTGTGAATATATGTTCATAACTGTTATGCTCTTGAAGTATTGACCTTTATTGTCCTTGTTGTCTCTTGTAAGTTTTGATGTAATCTTTTTTTTAAATACTAGTATGACACCCCAGATCTTTTGCAGTTAACACTTGTATAGAGTATCTTTTTTTCACTTTCAAATTATTCATGTGTTTGGATTTAAACTGTAGCTCAGTGACAGTGCACATTTCTGTGCACTCATTTCTGTTTTTACTTTTAAAATCTATTCTCCTAATCTCTGATTTTTTATTAAAAGATTTAATATATTTACATAAAATTAATTACTGATAAAAATAAATTACTAATGCCACTCATGACCTTGTGTTCGTCAGGCAGGTGCTGTGCCACTGAGCTATATCCCTGGCCCTACTTTTTTTTTTCTATGTCACACGATTTTTTTTATTTCTCATTTCCTTAATTACTGCCTCCTTTGCTTAGCTGAGTCTTCATCATGAACCATTATTTTTCCTCCCCTTTTTCTCTCCCTCCTCTATTTCTCCTTTTCCTTTTCTCCCTCCACTTCCTCCTCCTCCCTTCTTATTTTTTCTCCTTATTCAGATATGTTCTTTTTACTTATCATACACATTTAACATCTTAAATTTATTGCAATCTAATTCAAGTTGATAGTCAATTTAACTTCGCCAGCACAAAAATAACTCTACCAATATTCCATTATGTTTTTGTTGTTACAAATTACATCTTTTTATGTTATGTGTGAAATAACATTGATTTATTAGTATATTTTAGGTATTTGTCTTTTAAATCCTGTAGAAAATTTTAAAATAGGGGAGTTACAAATAAAAAATACAATAATAGAAGATTTTATATTTGCTTGTGTAGTTACATTAATGGGAGATCTTTACATTTTCATGTTGCTTTGAGTTATTCTCTAGTGTCCACTCATTTCAACCTGAAGAGTTCTTTTTAGTATTTCTTATACAGTAAGTGCAATGGTAAAGTACTTCCTCACTACTGTATATGAGAGAAAGCCACAATTTATCCATCATTTTAAAAGAGGATTTTTCTGGGTATTGAGTTTAGTCACATCTTTTCTCTCAGTATGTTCAATACATCATCCCATCGCCGCCTGGCTAACATGACTTCTGGTAAGATATTAGCTGACAATCCTATTGACAAGTCCATATATATGATTATTCACTTTGTTCTTACTGTGTTAAGATTCTCTCCTTATCTTTGGGTTTTAACAATTTCATTAAAATATTTATTGTTGTGGATTCTGTGAAGCAATCCTATATGTAGTTCTTTTAAACTTCTTGAATATGTGGGTTTATGTCTTTTATGATGCTTAGGAAGATTAGCCCACCATTCCTTCAAATATTCTGCCGGTTCTTTGCCTCTCTCTCTTTTTTCCTGAAACTGCCATAATAGGTATATTAATCTACTTGATGATGTTTCAGATATGCCTCAGATTATCTTCCTTTTTCTTTTTCTCTCTGCTCCTTAGGGATGATGATAACACTCATCCCTTCTTCTTGATGTCATTACAAGTTCTCCTCCTGCTCATATCTGCTCTTGAATCCCTCTACTGAAATTTAACATATATATATATATATATATATATATATATATATATATACTTCTACATTTCTGTTTGACAGATTTGTACAATTCATATTTTTGTTGATATTATCTTTTTATTTATACTTGTCTGATTTCCATTAGTTCTTTTTGTGTTCTCTCTGCATGCCTGCTTAAAAAACCAGTTTTAAAGTCATTGTCTAGTAATTCTGATGTCTAGAAGCACTCAGGAATGCTTAATTCCATTTATCTTTTTCTCTGAATGGGCATACTATCTTGAAGTTTTTCCAGGTTTTGCTTTTTTTGGGGGGGTTAGACATTTGCAAGAGGAAGGGCATAAGAAGCAGGGGAAGGAGAAAGTGAGGGAGAGTAATGCGGGAATGGACATGATCCAAATATATTACACACAGTGGGTCCCCCCCAAAAACACACACTCACAGAGAATTCAACATTTGAATAAGATAATATGGTTATTGAGTTAATCAGATTTTTCCACTTCCACAGGGTTTGATGTTTTGTTGATTTTCAAACACTGTATTTGTCTATATTCCCAAATATTTTTGGAGGGAAAATATAGAAATCAAATTTAAAAGGATATATTTCCTTCCTATATATTTGAAGTAGAAACATACTTATTGCAGTTATTTATGAATTATTGAAAAAAATACTCAAAATACTCATTGTCTAATACACATAGTAATAGAAATATTCGACTCTTTATTGTATTTCATATGTTATGCTTGCTTATGTGCATATATGTACAACAAATTTGGGATTCAACTACATATTTATGGTAGCCTCACATATATTATCCCATAATCATATGCATCATGGAAATATTATGATAATCATGATTCAAAAAGACTGTTTTCCATTAACAGATGTGCCATTATTAATTTATTATCTGGTTGTATTTTTCCCATAATGAGTGTACTATTCATAAATATTTTAATACAATCATGTGAAATCTATAAAATAAATTATTATCAGTGTAATTATTTTAACAAAGAGGGAGATATAAAATATCTCTTTAGAAAGTTTAAGCCAATTCACATGTTTATCTGCGAGTGTTAGTATGTTTAAAAGCTAATTTTTATATCAATAATAATTTGCATTTGTAGAGCACTTGGTAATGTATAAATTATAATCTTGTGTTGATCCTTTTAAATATGCTAAGAAGTAGGCATAAAAGTATCATTATCCTGGGCCGGTGAGATTGCTCAGCAGCGTAAGCACCTGCCTGGCAAGCGCGAGGGCCCGAGTTCGACTCCTGGAATCCACATACGAAAAAAGGGGCCGGTGATATCGCTCAGTGGCATGGGCGCCTGCTGGCACATGAGGTCCTGAGGTCAACCCCCGGTACCCACAAAAAATAAATAAATAAATAAATAAAAGTATCATTATCCTAATTGTACAAGTAAGGAAGTAAAAATCATAGATAAATGATTTGTACAACTACAGGCTATAAATTAGTAACTTTATGGGTTTGGACAAATTATTTAGTGATGTGTTTCCATATTTCAATTTTCACTGTCCTCAAAATTCTCTGTTCAAGCTAGTCATCCCTCCCAACCTGACCAATAATTTTTTTTTTTTTTTTTTTTGGTACCAGGAATTGAACTTAGGACCTTGTGCTTGCCAGGTAGGCACTTGTGTCACTGAGCTATATCCCCAGCCCTTGATGAATGATTTTTTTAAAATTATTTTGTAGGTTACCTTATCCAGAAGGACAAACAGTTGGAATCATCTAGAAATTTTCTTTTCAAATTGGCTTCTTTCACTTCCTATTAAGTTTCCTTCATGCCCTTTCATGTCTGTACAGTTCCTTTATTTTTAGCCGTGAGGAATATTCCCTTCAGTAATTGCACTGCAGATATTGTTTTCATTTATTCACCTATTTAAGGATAACCTCGTTATTCCCAAGTTTTAGCAGTCATGAATAAAGCCACTAAAACATCTGCGTGCATTTGTGTGTGTGTGTGTGTGTGTATGTGTATCTTCGTGTGTGTACATGGCTTCTGAACACCTATGGACAAATGCCAAGGAGTACGATTGGTATGTCTTACAAAACCTATTTACTTTTGTAAGAAACTGATGAACTGTTTTCCAAAATGCCTATATAATTTTGAATTGCTTCCAGCCTCGAATGAAAGTTACTGTTGCCTTACACCCTCACCACCATTTGTTGTTGTCAGCTGCGTGCATTTCGGCCATTCTATTAGTTGTGTGATATTTTCTTGTTGTTTAAAGCTCCAATTGCTTCATGACATGTGATGTTGACCATCTTTTCATATACTTACTTGCCATCTGTATATCTTTTATGTGTCTGTTCAGGCCTTGTGCTTTTTTTTCTTAATCAGGAAGTTTATTTTTTTGTTGAGATTTAAGAATTTTTCTGTATATTTTAGATTATAGGATTTTATCAAATGTTTCTTTTGTAAATATTTTCTTCCAGCATGTAACTTCTTATTTTCTTGACAGTACATTTTGCAGAACATTTTTCTTAATGAATTACAGATCATCAATTTTTTCTTTCATGGACCATGCTTCTGGGATCATATTCTTAGTATGTCTCTTAATAGTCCTTTTGCCACATTATACAAAAAGTTGTGTTTTGATTTTCATTTAATTTACAATATTTTACACTTATTTTCTTGAGAATTCTGCTTTGATACACAATATTTAAAAGTCTGTCGTATAAATTTTACATATTTGGGGGCTTTACATTTATCTTTCAGTTACTGGTTTATATTTTAATTCCATTGATAACCCACACTCTGAGATTTCAAATGTTTTATATTTGGGAAGTTGTGTTGTATGACAGAGAATGAGTTTTCTACTGATAGATGGTCCACATGAGTATAAGAAGAATGGGTAGTCTATCCTACCAGAGTAAGTCATCTATAAATACCTATCACATACATTTGCTTGATGGCATTTGTGGATCCAAGTATGACCTTATTGATTACCTGCTTGCTCAGTGCATCAACATCTAACAGCTAGTTGTTAAGGACTCCAACAATATTAGTGGGTTGAAATATTTCTTCTTGCATTTATATCTGTTTTTGCTTCATGTAGTTTCATACTCTTGCAAAGCAAATACATGTTAAGGATTGTTTTTAATTTTTAAATTTTTATTTTTATTAGCATATGTTTGTAGTATATATGACTAGCCTGGAAATATATGCCAAAACTGTTACGTTTTTGTATTTTTTTCCTCAGACTTGATCTGTCATTTGTTATCTGATAGTAATTTGTGAGAAAATCTCAGTCATTATTGTTTCAAATATTTCTTGTTACTTTCTCCCTGTTTCCCTGTTATTTTCATTATGCACTTGTTATATCATTCGCAGTGGTAACATAGTTTTGATACTCAGTTCCTGTTTTTTGATTTTCAGTTTTGTAGATTTCAACTGATATTTCTTCAAGTTCAAAGGTTGTCTCTCCAGTCATGCCCAATCTACTAATCAGCCAATCAAAACCATTCCTCATTTCTATGCCAGTATTCTTTCTTTCTCTCTCTCTGTCTCTCTCTGTCTCTCTCTTCCTCTCTCTCTCTTTGTGCCTTTCTTTCTTCCCTCCATCTAGCATTTCTTTCTGGTTCTTTCTTAGGCTTTCATCTCTTATCTGCTATTCATTGCATCCATTTGTTCCCTTGCCATATTAATCCAAGTTGTTGTAAATTTCCTGTTTTTCATCTTTGTCACGTCTGGTACTGATGCTTCCTCTTCATAATGTGGGGTTTTTTTTTTTGTTTTTGTTTTCGATTTTGTTTTTGTATGCTTTTTCGTTCTGGGCTGGTAGCTGGATGTGTCTGAAGTAAAACAAACACGAAGAAACAAAACTGGTACCTTTCAGAAATTAGAGTTCAGAATTTTTTTTTTTTTTTTTTTGCCCAGGTACTGGTTCTCGTGGAGACTTCTTTTATGAAACGTTGTGATCTGCATTCTTCTTCCACTTCTTTCATATAGGAGATACTTGTTTGCTTTGTACTTTATGGGTCTAAGAAGAACTTTTTTTTTTTTTTTTTGTGGGTACCGGGGGTCGACCTCAGGACCTCGCGCACCAGCAGGCGCCCGTGCCACTGAGCGATATCACCGGCCCTTTTCTCATATGTGGGTTCCGGGAGTCGAACTCGGGCCCTCGCGCTTGCCGGGCAGGCGCTTACGCCGCTGAGCCATCTCACCGGCCCCTAAGAAGAACTTTTGATTTTGCAGTCTGTTCATATTTTTAATTATTGTTAGGGTGGAATGGTTATTGGAAACCAAAAGGGATAATGTAAGTAAACATTTTCCTTCCCAAATTTTAACAAACTGGTAACATTTATTTAGAGAATTTTTTTTTGAGCAAAAGCAAGTAGGCAACATGGCAAATAGTAAATATGATTCAAATAGCCACAAACAAGGTACCAAACAAATCTTAACCAAACATATAAAAGACCTCTATAGGAAAGTGTTAAAATAAAATTTACAAAAGAAAAGTGCTCTGAATAAATTGTTACTAGGTAGCAAGAAATATTTTTAAAATGTCAAATATATACGAATTAACCAATTAATCTACACAATACTGATGAAATTTTTAGTTGCAATGTTTTAAGAATTCAATTCCTTTTTCTAAAATATATATGGAATAATCATGGTCCACAACAGCTAAGATCAGAGAAGAACTTTACACATGATACTGACCATTTTATTCTGGATGTAATGTTCTATCTAGACTAGATTGAGATGGTAGACATTGACTTGATATTTAAGTCTACTTTTCTTTATTAATTTTGGTTGTAATTAAAAGAAACAAGGTAATTTAAAGTAGTATAAATGAAGATTCTTTGTATATATATACCTCAATTTTAATTTGCTTAATTACAGTGGCAATTACTGAGAAATAAATATTGAAATCTTCAAATATAACCATTAAATTTCCTTTTCCCATATCTGTTGCTCAGTGTCTGTTTCACACGATTGCAATTGGTCTATAACAGCATGTATATATACACATGGATTTTGTAATTTTCCCAAATTGCTTTTTTTAATAATAAAAATACCTTTCCTTTTCCTAGTAATATTACTCTTTTTTTTTTGTGGGTACCGGGGGTCGAATTCAGGACTTCGCACGCCAGCAGGCACCCGTGCCACTGAGCGATATCACCGGCCCTTTTTTCTTATGTGGGTACCGGGAGTCGAACTCAGGACCTCACACTTGCCAGGCAGGCGCTTATGCCGCTGAGCTATCTCACCAGCCCCTCTTTTTCTTGAAGTCTACTCTAACATTAAAATATCACCTCTTAGCTTTGTTATAATGAGGCTTTTTATGATTAATCTTTTTGTATACTTTTAAGTTGAATACATGCAAGTAAATAATGGCCCCCAAATATGTCCATGTCTTTCTATTTGAGCCCTGTGAATACACAGACATTTCAAATGGGATTAATGCAAGGATCATGAAATTAGGAGATGATCCTAATCCATTTGTCTAATGTATAGGTTTATAGGTCCAATTTATAGCTCTTGAACCTAATCACAACCTTCTTTACAAGACAGGCACAATTAAATTCAGAAGAATAGATCTGATGATGGAATCAAATATTAGAGTGACGTGCTTTGTTGTGGAATATCGGGACAATAAATAAGAATGTAGGCAGTAGTAGCTGGATACAACAACAGTTGAGAAAATTCCTTAAATAAAAATTTGAAACAGGGCCAGTGAGATGGCTCAGCAGCGTAAGCGCCTGCCTTGCAAGCGCGAGGCCCTGAGTTCGACTCCCGGAACCCACATACGAAAAAGGGGCCGGTGATATCGCTCAGCAGCACGGGTGCCTGTTGGTGCGTGAGGTCCTGAGGTCGACCCCCCGGTACCCACAAAAAAAAAATTTGAAACAATATTAATGATCATAATTAACAGTATTATGTCTCAAATTCGAAACAGCTGTAAGAAAGCATTTTTAATACTCTTATCACAAAGAAATTATAAATGTTTAAGATGATATATAGCCTATATACCCTGAGTTGATTAAAACACTATATAGGTAATTAAATATCACACTGCACTATATAAAGATGTACAATTATTTGTCAATAAAAATACAAAATAAAAAAAAACCAAAATATTTGATAGCATTACCATTCAGTTTTTTTTGTTAAATGGCTTGATGATGTTAATTAAAATTTAGTGCTTTTATTCAATGAAGTTGGTATGTTAAAAGAGCCCCAGGGAACATTTTCACATATCTAGATAGCGCCTAAAGATACAAAGATCACCTGCAAGTCAAAAGGAAAACTTAGAGAATATTTATGAAAAACAACAGCGAACAAATCCATAACCTTCAGATACAGGAAAAAGAATAAAAAATGTAAAGAACTGTATAAAGAGGGCCACACAATCGGTGTTAACAGAGACATTAAACTTAAAATAGCAAAAACAATTATGCATATTAAGCTTGTGCAATTTAGAAATTCCATTCAGGTAGCAGTGATATGTACTACAGGAAAATTTATGCATTTTGGAACTATGTCCTGGAGTGCAATATTAGACAAATTTTTCTCTGTCTGCATATGTACGCCAACGAATTATTCAGAAGAGTCCATAGGAGTATGCCCACAAGGATATGTACACTTTGTTTGCGCTGAGGGGTGAGGGAAATTTGAATGTCCCTGAGGGAGTCCAGGTCAGTGAATGGAATACTCAGCTGTGTGTACATGCTGAAAAGTAGGTGGCTCTCACATGCAGGATCTGGGGTGAGAAATAAACAAACAGAAAAAAGCACAGAACTCATTTAAATTAAAATGTACGTATGCTTAATAATAACATCAATTTTAGGGTAAGCTATACAAAACAAGAATATATAATTAATAACAATAGAACAGTTATCTTTAAAGTGACATAAAATGGGAAAGAAGATCAAATGGTATTCTAAAGCATCTCCCCATCTCTCTTGTACTCATGGATGGCCACTTAATTCTAACCAGTGGTGAAGTCAGTGGAAAGGGTCTTAAAAGGAGGGATAATAAATTATTATGTACTTTTTCCTTTTGGGGAATGTATTTCTTACCGGTTGCAGTTCAGATGAACTGAGTAGAGTTTCAAAGTTTTCTTCCTTTGAGAGAACAATAAAGAGAATTGCAGAGGCATTTGATATCTTTGTGGAACTAAACAACTGTTAACATCCAGAAATCTTGTTGATTGCAGCAAATACAATCCTTTCTGAGAAATTCACCAAACTACGGCAGATCGAGAGGCTTCTTTTAAAGTTTAAGCCAATGATCAGGATGTAGGTAAAACTGGAATTGGCGAGCTCAGATAGTTTATTACACCAAAGTTAAAGGATGCACAGTGGAAAGAACAAGAATTTTAGAGGTGTGAGCTATGAGTTCAAATTTTATTCTCAATTGCTGATTGTGTAATACAGCAGCGCAAAGCACTTTAACCTCAATGTTTTCACCCACCCATTGCTTTCTCAATGTCAGGAAAATTTATAACCTAATATTTTTGAAATTCATAGATATCAAGCATTTAAAATACCAGGCATTTAATTTTCCTTAAATTTTACTGCCTTTCCTGTGAACAAATAATTTTAGTTGTATCAAGGAAACAATTCAAAAATACTGCACCAAGAAACCATTTCCTTCTGCACGTGGAAAGGGCCTCAGGTTAGTTATCTAAGTTAGAATTCAGGCTGACAGTAATGCAATAATCCTTTTCAAATCATGCTGTAGAAGTTAAATCACCATATGTCATCACAGATGGCATACTGGCAGGAGAGAGCTGTGATATTTTAGATGACAAAATAGAGTCAAAAGCACTTAAAAAGGTTAACAAGAGGGTCGTGAAATATAATCTAACAGGATTATATATAAAACATTTTGATCTGGCTTTTAAAAAGCAACCATACAGAATTGAAAAAGGACACTGTATTTGAAAAGTTTTGATATGGAAGGTCAATGTTTCTCCTGACCACAACATCAATTTAAAACAATAAAATAGACATGAGAAGGTAAATTCAAAGTTACTAATCAAACCCACGTTTTCATGTCTTTGCTCCAAGGATCTGATAAAATCATACCAAAATAATCCCATAAAATCAAATAATGGCCGGTGATATAACTCAGCAGCATAAGCGCCTGCCTGGCAAGCGCGAGGTCCTGAGTTCGACTCCTGTACTCCTGGTACATATTAAAAATAAAAGACAGGAAATAGATTATGTGGGGATGAAAAATGTCTTCCTATTTATGGATAGAGTGGGGCCTGGAAGCCAGAGCTCAGTATTCATATGTGATAACTGCAGTTGAGAGAAACTTCCCACGATCCGCACAGCAGAGTCAAACACAGTAGCACAACGAAAGGGAGGGAGAATGGTACCAGTAAAAAGAGTTGATCTGAAAGGATGAATATGGAATTATTTTGCTAGTACCAAGCCTATATTCTGGTCTGACCATCATTTATTCATCGGTTTCCCCAGTGAACTAGAACTATAACATTTTAATACCATACACAGACAAATAAACTCAAGCTTTCAAAGAAAATAACATATCCCAAAGCAATTTATTTATTTATTTATTTTTTGTGTGTGTGGGTACCAGGGGTCAACCTCAGGACCTTGTGCACCAGCAGGCGTCCATGCCGCTGAGGGATATCACCGGCCTTTTTTATTTCGTGTGTGGATTCCGGGAGTTGAACTGGGGCCCTCGCGCTTGCCAGGCAGGCACTTATGTCGCTGAGCCATCTCACCGGCTCCCCAAAGCAATTTAGAACAGTTAGAGGGGCCTTTGGAAACTTAGACAAAGAAAATCCCTTGGTAGAATTTGATAGTGCCCTCTCTCAACTTTTATGTTCTCCTTCTGACTTTGAAATAAACATTTCTAGCAGCAAATTTGACAAAAATTTCAAGAAAGTATAATAAAATGTATCATTTATGAGAGTATCTTGAGAGAAAAAACACAATTTTATATGCAGAAAAGAGTAGGAACAAATATGTATTATTTTAGAAAATAAATGAAAAATGAAATCACATCTCAAAAAATAATTTCCTAGCAGTTAAAAAAACTAATTATATTTCATTGTGAAATATAGTATATATTTATAAATACAGATATTATAAAGGTAAAAGAAAAATCTATGAGCCCAATACCATGACTAAAATTAAAACTGGCAGTACCAGAGTTCTCCTTCAAGAAATGGAAGAAGAGCTTGTATATCAGATTATCTTACAAATAAAAGTAATAAGTCTGAATGTTAAAATTAAAGTTGACCACATGAAGGCACTTGAAACTTGCCAAAAGCAACCAGAAACTGGGAGACAGCTGATGTCAGTATATAAGGTGACATAATGGCTAAAGGTTGTGTTTTGGGATTTCTCTCCAAAAAGTACTAGGCTGTGTGTTTAAGGTGACCTGAAATGATATCCACATTTGCTGCTCTCCTGCTCCATGAACTGGAGGGTACTCTTGGAATTTCCAGACAACCTGGAAAGTAAAGAGTGTAAACTCGGACAACAGAGCCACAGAGTATTGATTTGCAAAATATATGCAAAATTTCACTGAACAGCTTATATCTGCATAAGGAAGATTCCAGAACTTCCTGAGAATGAAAAATCCAAAAGAGTGGAATTACTACACAACTGCTACATAGTCAAGAAGAGAACTATTTGTAGGGTAACCTCTCCAAAACTCACTGTCTCATAGAACAAAAATAACACTTTACCGGAAGATAGCAAAATCAAGAGTTCTATGAGATCATTCATAATGTCCAGTACATGACAAAAATTATTAGACATTCTTAAAAATAAAAACATGCAACCAATAGAAAAGGCTCTCAGCTGAAACTGACCCATAAAGGACCAATACATTAGAAATAGTTGTGAAAACTTTAATATTGCTGTAATAAATATGTTCAAGAATTTACAGAAAAAGGGTATAAAATTGAACAAAAAATAGGTTAGCTATTATTTATTTATTTATTTATTTATTTATTTATTTATTTTGCAGTACCAGTGAATTGAACCCAGAGGTGCTATACCACTGAGCTGCATCCCCATCCTCTTTTCTATATTTTTTATTTTGAGATAGGCTCATTAATTTTCACAGTGGGGATCGAGACTTGTAATCCTCGAGACTCAGCCTGAGTGCTGAGTATACAGGCAAGCACTACAATGCCTGGCTTCAATGGCATATTTACGCAAAATATAGGAAATGTATTTTTAAAATAAATAGAATTTTAGAATTAGAAATTGTACAATCTGAAATGAAAGTTTGGATGGTTTTAACTGCAGACTAAAATTAGGAGAAGGAAAGGTCAGTCAAATAAAATATAGAATAATAGAAATTATCCAATCTGAATAAATTACAAATAAATCATTTTTAAATGAAAATATTCTTAGTCAACATATGACATGAGCTCATTTAATATACATTCAAATAAAGTCAGGGAAGAAAGAAAGAAAATGAGGTTTAAAAAAAGTATTTGAAGAAGTCATGTTCCAAATCTTTCTAAATTATTTGAATAACATCAATATTTAGATTCAAAAACTCAACAAACCTGTGTACAAATACAATAAAAATCACAGCTAGTCACACTGGAGTAAATTTTGCCTGGCATTGTTATTAGGTATTGTGGTGGATTAACTAATGGCCAACTTGTAACACCCAGCTGAACTGAATCAGTGTGGCGCTGGGTATGGAAGTCCCACCTGAGGATTGTTGCCAACAGTATAAAAGGAAAACTGGAGGGGAAGATGGTGTGTTGTTGGTTCTCCTGGAGAAGCTTGTCATGCTGGTTTTCCTGATATGAACTCAGCTGTTCTAATTGTGGGAGGAGCTTGGGTCTTTGCTGTCACTGAGGATGGCTGTGGCTCTCTCCGGGGAAGCTCTGGTCCTCGCCTTGAGTGTCACTTCCTGGCTCCAGTACAGATCTCTCAGCCTAGTGGCACAGAGCCTTCATCCCACTGGCACAGACTTTCTAGCTTCCACCACTGTCCTTTGAGCCTTCTCAGTGCAGATCCTTGATACAGACTTGCATGAGACATTGTCATGGGCTCTAGGCCGCCAGCTGGACTTATGGAGGACATTGCCATGGGCTCTAGGCCTCCAGCTGGGCTCATGCAGGACATTGCCATGGGATTCAGGCCTTTAGCTGGATTCTTTGGGTCTCTAGTGTGTGAACAGATCTCTTGCACTCTTCTGCATTTGACTTTTTGGGTGAATATTATAAAGTAATCCTATAAATGATGTGTCCTGTATTAAATCTATTTCCTTGCACACCCTGACTACAACAGGTATAATTGATGAATATAATTATATATTCGAGGTGCACAATGTGGTGTTTGATACATGTATATATTGTGAAAAACTACTGTCACATTAATTAACATTTTCATCACTTCATATAGCTACCTTTCGATATTTGTATGTGTGTCTGATATGAGGCAAAAAGAAAACTCAATTCATTTAATGAAACCAAAGTAACCTTTATGTGAAACCAAATCAACATATTACAAGTAAGCAAAATAATATAACATACATTCATATTTCCTGAAAAAATACCAAGGCCAAGGATATATACAATATTAAATAACCTACTGCTGAATAAGTTGTGTTCCAAAAGTGCAAAATTGATTTAACATTATACAATCAAGTGCAGTAATTCACCACATTGAGTATCCGGAAAAAATGTATTCAATCACTTCAATATATTACATATAATTTGGCAATATTTAATGTCCATTGAAAGTTCAATAGAGGAAAGTGCTGAACATAATACAAGATATCTACAAAGCACATCCATTCTACAGTTAGTATGTTAAATAATACCAAAGTTAATATATTAAATAGTTCTTCAGTGCTTTCATGTTCTTTCTGACCACTTGTATGTAGTTTTGCAATAAATATTCTGGCAACAATTCAACAAAAAGACAAAATTTGGAAACAACAAAAAAAACTTTGGATTCACAGACCTTAATAAACTAATGACAACTAGAACTAAGAAATGAATTTACCATGATGGCTGGATTTGTGGCAAAAAATATGTAAGATCAATTTGACTTCTATATAATAGCAATAAAAATGTTGAACAAAATTAATATTAAAACTACTTTTAAAAAGTCAAATTGATGCATAAAAATGCAAAGTATATGAAAGATCTCTACATAAAATATAAAACACTGCTGAGACACATTTTTAAAAAATACAATTAAGTGCAGAACAATATTATGTTCAAGATTTGAATTTCTTAATACTAACAAGGAATTCCTGCCAAGCATGGTGGTGCACACCAGTAACTCCAGCACTTGGGAGGCTGAGGCAGGAAGATTACTGTGTTCGAGTTTGAGGCCAGCCTGGGCTATATATTGAGTTCAAGGCCAGCCTGGACTACATAGGGAGACCCTGTCTCAAAAAGTATTTTTAAATAAAAGAAATTATCCGCTTCTTGATCAATACTTTGAATGCCTTCAAAACAATAATGCCAAATGGCTAACTATAGAACTTAAAAAGTTGATTTTAAAATTTATATGGAAATGCAAATGCAAATATACAGCAGCAGAGATAATACAGGGAGTTTCTGATTCGTTTATTCAAAGAATCAAGATTAGTTGTGATTAGATGCTCAGAGTGGATACAGAGCTTCATATAGAAATGCACTTACTGCTGTTGTCCAAGTCATTACAGTGAATTATCTCTAAAATTACATTGACACTCTAGATGACTAATGTTATATTTATTACAATTCTTAAATTTACAAATTTAAGTAAATATCTAACAAAAATAGCAAATATTCTTCAGATACTGTATATTTTACCACCCACATTTGTCCTTTTACATCCCCAATGGTGTTGAGTGTTCCTCATTAAGTCAGTTAAATATGTATTTTCCATTAAATAAATTTAAAATTAATCTTCTTGCATAAGCAATAGCATAAAGTGAACATGTAAACATGTGTACAAGTACGCAAATACTACAATGACTTTTCATAACAACTTTAATATTTATTACGCTGGAAAGAATGGTTGACATTTTATTAATCTGTAGTTCATATTCTGTGAGCTTTTGTGGATACTAATCATATGGCAAGGCCATCCACCACAGAGAAAGCACATGATACTGCTTATCCATTTGTAGCTTTCCGTCCCACAAGACAAGGTGATTAGAACAGAAAGGGTTATATAACCTTCTTGGAGAATCGCACTAAGTTTTTCTGAATAGTTCTGGGCTCTAACAGAGTAAGATGCTTTTGCTTTTGATGGATTAGAATTGGGGACTTGGAAATTATCAGTATTCCTCTATGTAAAAACTTACCAAGGAATCAAACCTGAAGAAAAAATAAAACGATTGTTGTCAGCAAGATAGTATACCCTAACTATACTATTTGTACTACTGACATGTTGTGAACACCTTTAAATTACCTAGCAATTGCACTAATTATGTTAATAAACTGTATTTAAGCTGGTTTGGGTTGAGTTTCGACACTCTCAGACTTGACTGATAGATACATGGACCAGCTGGAGGAAGATGGCGTCATTTACAGGACAAACTTCTAGTGCACCATCCTCTGGATGTAACTATTCTAATCTTGGAAATTTTTAGGTTTTCCCTACTTCATCATTCATTTGATGTGGCTGTAACTATCATATGCCAGAGCAAGGTCAATGGCATTGTCTTGTATGACAGATTTTAAAATAATATTCATCCCTCCAATTCTATCTTTTCAAACATTATCTATCTATTAAAGCTCATAATAATTCCTTCCATCCTAGAAATCTTCATTTCATAGTGGCTCATCAAGACTTTGTCCTCCAGTATTGGACAGATTCTAAAGCACCTTTACCCCACACAAACTCCTAACATTTAAGACTTTGCAAAATTCACAGACCATAGGTATGAATGGGACCTGTGACATTTTTTTTTCTAACAAATAGAATATGGCAAAGGTGACGAGATATCCCTCTTCTGCTTATCCTACATATACATAGGACTCTGTCTTGCTAACATATTCATATTAGAAGCTCCTTGCTAACTCTTTGAAGTAAGTGTTCATGCTGAGCAGGATCCACATAGCATGAAAGTTTCAGCTTCTTCAGGGAAGTAAAGACAGCCTCTGGCCAAGAGCAAGCAACCAGCCATGGCCCTGAGTCACACCACCACAAGGAAATGAATATAGCAAATAAACCCAAATGGGCTTGGAAGTGGATTCTTTCAAAACTGAGCCTTCATTTTTGAGCATAACCCAACAGCACTTTGATTACAATACTCTAAAACCATACGCAGAGGACTCAGTACACCCTGGACCAAACTCCTGACTTGTAAAAAATTGTGAGATAATAAACAGTCCTCATTTTACTCTTCTAAGTGTGTGGTAATATTGTCACTCATCGACAGATAAGTAAATCTTATTTCCCACAGAAAATATTGTCACTCCGATCACATTTTCAGCTAATAATATATCTGATTGCATTCACTGATGCATTAAAACTTATGCCAACAATTAATTCCGATCAATTCATTTCTGTTCTTGTACAAAATAATGCAAATTTTGCAAAACAGGATTATATCTTCTACTTAAGTGGTGAAATATAGAAACAAAACTATTTGCAATTAGGTAAATTTAATTACATTGAGGATCGTGCCATAAATCATTCTGTCATGTATAATAATGGATCTTCTTGACTACTAAAGTGAAGTGACTTGACAAAGGAAAGCTCTATTCTTTTTATGCTTTAGAAGTAAAATTCTAGATGTTTCTGGAGAAGCAAAGTTGACAACTTCCTTATACAATAGGCATGATAGTAAAATGCTATAATAAATTTCAATGAGGCACCACTTGTACAATCTTTCTAAATGAGTATGAGCAGGATATATATGATAGAGTGTTATTATATCCATAATAACATGTTATTAGGCCCAGCTGACTTTTGGAAGGGAGATTATCCTAAGTGGGACAGGCCTAACCCTATGATGCCTAAGAATAGTCAGGATTTTAAAATAACCCCATTGATCCTCATGGCACTATAAATTCCTCCCTCTTTAGTGTGGATAAATCTGTGAATAAGATGATGTATGAATTCATTATTTTATTAGGTCACACACAATAAGATTATTATGACTGGGTCTGACCTAATTAGGCAAACCTTTCAAAAACAGTTTTTTGGCCAACTGCAAAAGAGAAAAACAGAAGGGCTCCAGTGGACTTGGGTGAAAACAATTATTAATGATGCAAAATGCCTGTGGGAGCTTCTCAGCCAGGGGCTACGAGGTGTCTCTAGGAATGGAGAGTGGTTCATGAATGTAAAGAGCACTAAGCGGCGATTTAGTCCTCATCGTGCAGAACTGAATTCTTGAAGCCGTTCTTCCCAGAGGCTCCTTAGATGAGAACTCAGCCGGACCATGCTGTGGTTTGACTCCACCACAAAACTCATTTTGAATCCCTCTAAGTAATGCAATTGAGTTGGTAGAATTTATAAGATGTGGGCCAGGTGGGAGACAATTAGGTCACTGGAGCTGCACACCCTGGAATCGATTAATTTCGGTGTCTCAGAGTAGGTTGGAGTTTGCAGGTTTGTTAGTTCTCAGGAGAACAGATTGTTATATAGTGTGGTCACCCCAGACGCTTGGCTTCTTCACAAGATCTATTCCCTTTCTGCTTCTACACCATGTTGCGATGCAGCCTGAACTGGATGATAGTACTATGCTCTTGGATGGCCAGAACTGTGAGATAAATAAACCTCTTGTCATTATAAGCCTCAGGATTTTGTTATAGCAAAATGGATCAGACAGGACCAGCACCTTAATTTTATGTTTGCTATGGTTTTAGCAGATATCTTACACATGCCACTGCAAACTTCCAACACATAGCACTTATATTAAACTGTGAAAATTTTGGTGTATTGTTATACAGCAACAGAAACCTAATGAAAGGCATGAAAATTGGTGGTATTTTTCCTGGTGACATAGCGTGAAGAGTAGAGAGATTATAAGAGCAAGTGTATCTGTCACTGGTTTTGAAAAATGAAGATGTCATAGGAAAACAACCTGGGAGTAATCTCCAGAAGCTATGATCAGCCTTCAGTTGACAATCAGAAAAGAAAGAGGAAAGCCATCCTTATAATACCAAAGGAAAATAACTCTGCCAACAATCTGAATGTTTC
The DNA here is from genome assembly GCA_028451465.1 of Erethizon dorsatum. Classification (NCBI taxonomy): domain Eukaryota; kingdom Metazoa; phylum Chordata; class Mammalia; order Rodentia; family Erethizontidae; genus Erethizon; species Erethizon dorsatum. Next base: position 18,452,771 of record CM051824.1, read on the forward strand.
TTTGAAGCATATTCATTCTCAAGGCACTCTATGGGAACTCAGCCTGGTCAAACCATTTTTTCAGCACTGGAACCATTGCTGAGGAGAAAATCTAGCAACCTCACCCCGCCATGCCTACATTTCTGACTTCCAAAACTGTGAAATAATATATGACTATTATTTAAGGTGCTAACTTTGTAGTGATTTGTTACACAATACAGCAGGAAAATGGAAGAGGTCCGTAGGATAAAGCAGAGGACTGATGAAAAAGAAATGAAACATAGCCATACTTGTTTGATAATGAAAAAGCATCAAAACCCAAAATTATTTGAAAATCAGATAAAAGTCAAACAGGAAGAAAATTGTGTATATGAAAGAAATATTATTACTGTCAATACACAGCCTCATGGATAGGTAGGAATTACAAAGTTTAAAGTGAAAATGGTAGAAGTGTAGCTCTAAAGCAGAATTTAAGGGAAAACCAGTTTTCTCCCTCCTGGCCTTGAGCAGCTCCCTCTTGAATTCCTCCTCCCTGTAACTTCTAACCTCGGCTCTGATACTGATAAAGGTTGACAACTATGTTCTGTCTTCTTTCAAGGGATACAGATAAGGTTGACAACTCTGCTCCTATAAACAGAGTTCTGTGATATCGTGAAGTCTGTCTTCTTTCAAGGCTAAATTGCAAAACTATATCACTGAATAAATAACTGCTTTTTACTCACTTCTGTAACTTCCCTTACTCCCCCTTCCAGTTTCATGTCAACCCCCTTTGAGAAAATGTGTAAAACCTGGAGCCCTTCCTTTGTTCAGGGCTCAGACCTTTTGGACATGAGTCCAGTGAGTCAGTGTACATGTAAAATAAATAAATCCTCCTATTTCTCCCATGGTCTCTCTTGGCTCTTGAATTCTCCAACAGCTCAGATTGTCTGGAACCCATCTTTAATTTTGACTTCTAATGATCTATTTCTTCCAGTTTCCACAAAACTTGTCTATACTTGCTTTTTAAATGGACCATAACTATCTGACATTTACTGTCAATAAAATTCTTACTCCTTCACATAAAAGCCATATTTAACTATATCTCATGTTGAGATTATATATGATAAATATTTGTATAATAAAATTTTAATAAGCAGAGAATGGTAGGTACATTACATTAATTGGGACAGTTTTACCTTTGTTGGGGAAAAATTCTTTAAATCTCAAATTACAAACACACCTTGTAAATCTTTCTAAAAGTTTTATGGGTGGAAAACTGGGTGAATACTGGGTGTGTACCATAGAGTGTTGGGGGAAAATATTTCACAGTTCTCTCATTTTTCTATGTCTTGTTAGCCCAGACATTGTCAACTTTTACCCCAGGCTACCTTTTCAGAGCTGTGTATATGATGAAGGGTTTGGAGACTAGAGATAATATCTCAACCCAGTGTACATATAAGGTTTTTTTTGTTAACATAATAAATACAATATCTCCCTATGGGGCAAGCCTTGGAAAGTTTTACTTAAAGTCCATCATAAAAGATTAAGCCACTCTAACCTCTGGAGTCCCCAGATGTGAAAGAAAGAAAAGAACCTTCTCTCTGCACCACTCTGTATTACTCTGTGATTTAGGAGAACAAGGTACCAGTATAAAAATGAAGCCTATGATGCGTGGTGTGCTGTGAGTACCAAAGGCCTTGTGTCTGAACTGCAAGTCTCATGTCTTCTACTAGCATCCACAAAAAGTGGAAGGATAGTAAACACTGCAAATATTAAACCATTAATAGTCTTTGAAAAAATTGACATGCCTAATCCTGAAATTATAGAAGGTAAGAAACTTTGAGACAGAGCAAAACAAAAACCTATAAACAAATAGAAATACTTTGATCAAGAAAAGAGATTAATTTCCCACAACCACAATGCATTTAAATTCCACATTAAATAATAAAAAGGAAATCTGGCTAAAGAAAAAAAAAACAGAAGTTTAACATGATAAAAAAGGAAATTACAATTACAAATGTGCATTAATATAACAATTATTTTTAGGGTCTTTACTGAATCTTGCCCTATTTTCTGGAGCTTGTTTTTTTTTTGTTGTTGTTGTTGTTATTTTGTTTTGTTTTGCTTTTTGTTTTTGGGGGGTTTTTCTGTTGCTGTTTTTAGGAAATGATTCATTCCCAGAAGGCAGGAAAAAAATTATTATAGTTTCATCAAATGACATTACCTAAAGCTTCTGGGTTGCTTTAAGTGCCTTCAACCAAAGTTCTGACTCCAAAAGTGAATTTAATGTAGAATTTGTTTATAACAGACTGGAAAGAATTAATAAACAAAAATCAAATAGTTCCATTGTACCACATAACAGTTTGAAAGAATTAGATCAATTTCATAAGTACTATATCACAAAGGGAAGTGTGATTAGTATTAGAGTATATTGAAATGGCAAACTGAAATAATGATTCAATGACTCAAGTAACTGGCAATTCAGAAAGGCAAAGTATCCTTCAATTTCCATAAAATTGCTGTTCACATTTTCTTCCTCAGAATATGAGTATACATTGTGAGCATTTCTTGCAAATTCTTATACCAAGATCTCCCACTGTTAAAATAAATAAAATAAGCAAACAGACAAATAAAAATCTATACCAAGCTTTTTAAATTTATAGCTCTTTAAGAAATCTGGAATAGTTTGGCAATGTCCAGCAGTGATGTGCTACAGCACATTTGTACAAGCTTATAATAGCTGATTGCACAACTCTTCCCAACATTATGTTTTGTAATATTATGTTGGTAGGTTGAAATTAGCAATGGTAGTAGTATTTACACCATGTATATTAGCAAATGAAGCAGAACTTTTTCCCTAACAAATAAGTGATTTGTCGAATATTGCTATCATTGATTTATTGTGTCAACTTGAGATGTTTAGAAGCTTAACTAACTCAGCAGTTCTACATCCTAGGGTGTAGAGGACATGCCCTAGGGCAGCTGTTTATGCTCCAGGATGTTTTAATGGTTGATTAATTGTGTCAACTTTAGAAGTCTAAGCAACTCAGCAGGTTGCCAGGGTCCTCACTTTGTAAACATCCTGAGCCTGTGCAAAAGAAGAGCACTGAGATGGTGTGAGTGCTACACCCGCCCTGGGGCAGGTAGCCGGCATACAATGTGCTTTTTTGCTTTTGTTGCTTTTGCTGTCCTCTGCCACCTTGAACTGTTGCCCCTCTGCCATGCCACCCTGCCTTGGATCCAGCTGATTACAGACTGAAACCTCCACAAACTGTGAGCTAAATAAACCTTTCTTTCCTTAATTTTGGGTGTCAGGTATTTTATCTCAGCAATGAGAGAAGAGTAACTAAGATGAATATTTACCAGCATATTATTCTACGTTACAGGAATCTTTACTTCTAGTCCAAGCATTGCAAATTCTTCTGCCTTTAGGAGTATGACAAGTAAATTAAATGAATGAGGCAGGTCAGGTGTAATTAAAACTAAAACCAATTTATTAGCCATATATAAAGAGAGAGACAGAGAGAGATGATATATATATGTAAACACATAGAAATATGTGCCTTACATTTCAGATATGTGTATTATTTCTGTATGTGTATTCTCTTTGCTATATGTGAAAATAATACCTTAGAACATATGTCTAAATCTTTTTATATAGACCCAAAAGAACTGTTATTTCTTTTAAGATGGTTCCTCAAGGACAGGATGAAATTTGGGTGGTGACGAATATTCTTGTGGAATATATTGTGAGGATGATTTTACAGATGTATACTTATCTACAAATTCATAAAGTTCTAAACATGTAGACTTCTTCTAGGTCAGTTACACCTCAATATTATGTTTTTATTTTAAAAGATGATCTTGAATCTCTTTGTGAAACCGAAATCTATCAATATTATTCCATAAAGGTAAGAGGCGTTTAATAAATATTAGATTATGACAATAATAATTCTTTGTTCAACTGTATCTTCTAATTTAGCAGTTATTGAGTTTTATTATGTTGAAAACAACCCTTAAATGTTGTTTTTTTTCCCCTAATACTATTTTTATAGCAGCTCATTCTACTCCTATAATATGGGACAGGAAACATAAATTACTTTGTCAGTCTTCCATTATCAGAATACATGCATGCACTCTTATTACTTTGATAATTAAGCTGCAAAGATGAGGATTTGTTTCCAGTTGAGTTATCTGATAGATTACCTCAATTATGCTCATGCCAACCTTTAACAGAATCCATGATGGGATTTGACTCTCCTCCTCTAACTCTGTCCAAAATAGTACATTTTTAATCAGCATTAAATATCCCATACTACAAACAGAAAAGAGTGAATATTTAGGAAAAGTATGGAAGCTTTTTTCAGAAATGGTTTGACTTAGAAATGGGCATATTATACACATACAAAATTTAAAAATGTACTTGTTATATTGACTCATTTTCTGGTGGTTGGTTGAATATTTTTGAGCACAAAAATTCTCTAAGCATTATTTTTCTATGTAGAAATTGTAAGTAATGATCCATTCTCTGTTACCCTCAGAGACTTAAAGTGAGAATGGAACATAAAAATGTTTAAATGCCATGAAAACTAAAGCATAAATAATAAAAGAGTCTATACTTCATGCTCAGAGGGTAGGAAAGCGTATGCCTGAGAAGGACTCTTTCAAGACCTCCAGAAATACTCTTCTTTATATACAAATGTCAAATATGCAAAATTTAGTAATGACTTGTCTTCAAAATACCTAATGCAACTTGATAGAGAAACACATGCACAGTGAGGTAGGCAGTAGATGCAAATGCTCAGAATGCAATTGAAGGCTTTAAAAGAAGCCACTGTACCAGTTTTGACAGCTGACATAACATGTTCTTAGACCAAAGAGCAAAATCAATCCTTGGAATAATGGTTAGAGGGAACTGGAATGAGCAAAGAAAAGATTAGCTTTCTGGCTGGGAAAAGCTCAGTGATAGACCTCTTGCCTGGCATGTGTGAGGCATTGGGTTCAGTTACTAGTGAAAGGGTTAAAATTAAAATTTTAAATAAAAGCCTGCCCAGGATGTCCACCAAGACCAAACAGATATGTCTTGCAGGCCTGATAACAGAACACGTCTTCATTTATGTAAACCCCTGTCTTTGCTGCCTTTGTGTAACTGATTGCCTTACAATGTAACTTAAAATGTAATAGGACATTTCTTCCTTTGTATAACCCATGCTTTGTATAACTGATAGCCTTATGATGTAACCTGAAATGTTTAGACTTCCCTAACAATCCATGATGTCACCCAACCCTCCAATCACATGCACCAAATCTTACTAGGTACCTCCCTGCTCACTTTCCCTTTAAAAGTCCCAAAACCCCACCAGGCCGGGCTCTGGCTCTTTGGGAGAGATCCTACTCAGAAGCCCACCAGAGTAATAAACTGCCTCCTTAACCTCCTTGGTGCCATTTCTTCCAGTGTTTGCTCTGTTTCCCATAACACTAGCACTGCAAAAAAAATTTATATCTAAAAATGTCAAAAACTGGAGTACATTAAGGCAGGAGGTCTTGGCTTAAACACTTTCCTGAGTATATACTCACACTCAACTTGAGAGGGGCCATTGGGAGGATCACCAATAGATAAAACCCTCTGCTTTTCCAGGGGATATAAGGACGAAGAAGTAGGGGAGGGTGTTGGTATACATATAAAAATTTCTGTACCATGGTAGGATACCAACATAGCTATACACTTTTATCCTTCCCATATCAGTTCAGTTTTCTTTTATTCTACCAGATGCACTACAGAACATGGGTGATTCCAAAACAAAAACTAGTAACTATATATATAAGTTTTTATACCAGAATTCCTAAGGGCCTGGTAAATTGGGTTTTAGCTTCATCCCATCTAGTACAACCCTGTTGTACCATGAAGAAGCCATGTTGCCTGGTAATCAATATAGCGAAATGTTGAAAAATTTTAAACTAATGTAACTGTACCCCACATAAATAGAAGTAGACTAAGAAGGTATTTGCTGGAAATTTGCAGAAGCTCAACTAGTGACACTAATATATCTTAAAAAGATAGAAGAGTTCGAGAATAAATGGAGAAAAAGAAAAATGGCAGCTGAAAGTAAAATAATAAATAAATGAGTTATCTAATAAGGTAGTACTAGGTTCCTCAAATGGGAAAACTATGTTGCTGAGGCCACATTTGCTTTTAGCACCTTATAAAATGAAACAGAAACTTACAAAACCTGAGTGGCATCAATCTGGATCACGTTTTAATTATACAATATAATTATGGACTGGGCTATCTGTTAATATCTGAGTAGGACTCTAGTAATATATACATTCTTTGTCTTTTATTTTTCAGGTTTCATATATACAGTCTTACTAGGCTTAACACACTGAAATTATTAATAAGATCATAATACTGACATTGATGGTCAAATATATTGAGAAATAAAGACTGTTGATAAAGTAAGACCAATATAAAATGAGTATACTAATGGAAATTTTTATTTGCATAATTACAGGACAGGTTAACCTCAAAAAATTTCATTTATTTCTCCTGTTTCTTTTTCTATACCGGTTCTAGTGTTCCTTGTATGACTAGGATTTTTTGTTATGTCTGTGTTTGGAAACATTAATTATCTACCTTATTAGAAGACAAGATGACTATAGGAATTTATAAAGCATAACGACACCATTCTAATGAATAGACTCTAGAAAAAGGGTGTTACAAAGAAACTGAAAGCAAGAATTTCTTGTAACATTCAGCTCAGGGTTCTTTTCAGAGGAAAATTTTGATTGCATGAATTTTTGCCACCTGGGCTCCAGTTGGCTTCTTTCTCTGAGGTGGTGTATAGTTGGATCACTCCTTGAAGTTATCATAAGGCCAAGATATTACTTTCAACTTTTCAGGAAAATCTACATCTTGTCTGGCTGAAGGTTGATGGTTCTTCCTGAGATAAAATGTTTAATGAAGTTATGGCCTTTTATTTGACTATTATTATTGACTCCAACATTGGATTCCACAACTTCGAAATGCAAAAAAAAATTTAAATGTGTTAAAGGCAAACATAAATTCTACGTGGCATGAATATTTGTCAGGTTAATGCTTATATAAATGTAGATAATGTTTAATAATTAGCTATATTAAAAAATCAACTTAAAAAAATAAAATGAGTACACCAACACAAAAAACTAGATAAACTATCAACTAATTTCTATGCTAAACAGCTCTGTGCAAGTTTATCATAAACTAAGAACAGTTGTATATTAAAGGAGAAAAATATTAAAAATACATATAACAGCTATATAGTTTTAGGTTGATGCAAAACACTATAGTTTTATATAAATAAATTACATATATAAATGATATAAATTCCATAGTAATTTCAGATGCTCAAATAAATGTGATGGTTTTGCAATAATCTAATTTTGGCTGATGCTCAGAGGATAGCCTATGAAATAAGAAATTTAGCCTTGCATAAAAATCATCTGACCAGGGCCGGTGATATAGCTCAGCAGCATAAGTGCCTGCCTGGCAAGCGTGAGGTCCTGAGTTCGACTCCTGGTACCCACATATAAAAAAAGAAAAAAAAATCATCTGACCGTAATCCTCATTTTCCAGAAGATAATCTTTACCTTTGCCTAACCAGATGGTAACAATGTGATATAGGATGGCAGGCAGCTATACCAGAAAGATCAAGAATATGATTGAGGGTCAGGTTTTTGGAATATATGGTACAAGTTGACCTGGAACCCAAGATTAACAACCTGGGCAATCAGTCATGCCAACATAATTGATTGACGAGACGTCATGTATGCTGGCACATATGAATGCTGAAAGAATAATACCTTTACATTATGCTAAGAATACAACAGGAATTCTGCATTTGGTGACTGTCCTGGCTCTGCTTATGCTATTCTTCCCTTAGCTGATTTTAATGGGTGTATTTTCCATGTGATAAACCATAATTATGAGGTTAGTCTTCATTGAGTTTTATAATTCACTCTAGAAATTTCCTCCTTTTCTTCTACTTGTATATATTAGAAGGGTGGTTTGCAGCATTTGCCCTCTAACTTTGTACTTTGCCTAACCTCATATGAATGTACCATTGAAGAATGTTAGCTGAAAACTTTGTTTGTTTGTTTTTTCGTTTATTTGTTTTTTGAGACAGGACCTCACTGTGTAGTTCAGACTGGACTTGAACTCACTACGTTGCCCAGGCTAGCCACAAATTCATGGCAATCCTCCTGCCTCTGCCTCCCAAGTGGTAGGATTACAGGCTTGTGCCACCATGCTTGGCTCAGTTGAAAACATTTTTTAAAAAGGAAGAAATAAGTTAGGACTTCAAAAAGTATTCATATAACTGTTACCAGGCATAGAAAAAAAAAGCACATAAAAAAACAAAATTTTGTCTACAGAAAGCACTGCCACTCTTATTGATGAAAGGATATTAGTACAAATCAAATAGACCCAGGAAAATGTTACCCAGTCAGTCATGATTTGACAGTGAAAAGAGATGGCTAACAATTAATAAAGCTTGATATTCTATGATATGGTATTCACGGTATGAAATTCAATGGAATGTAATGGGACAGACCCTGGAATACAGTTAAAGAAGGAAATAGGTTTTTACAAATGTTAAAAGGGTAAACAAATAATCTCACATACTCCAGAATAAAATGGGCTTAAAAAGCAAACAAACAAAAAAGACAAGGTGTATTTGTTAATGTGAAAATACTCTCTGCCTTGGCTGGAAGGTATATCAGTGCACTATTTTAAGGACAAAGTTTATCTCTATATGTCTTAAAATTGATGTTCTTTGGGATCTCTAAGTGACATAGGTAAGTAGTATTGAACCAAGAGAAAAAAAGATAGTGGGTTATATGAAATTCACTAAAAATTCACACAAATTCACATAAATTCACATGAAGAAGTCAAACAATTATATTGCATACTAAAAGGGAAAACATAAGAAAATTTGATATTAGCTCTTTTAGTAGAGACTGATCTATAAAAACAGTATTTTAATTTATGTATGAGAAACTATATACATAAATTAATGATATGACAATGTTAAATCTTTCTCTGTTACCTTAACTAAGATCATGGACTATCTTTATAGAAACATGGAATTCATGATCTCAGATTTTCTCAGACTTATGTTGAAATTAACCTGGTTTCATTAGAAAAAAAATCCCATTAGATGGAGAAGAAGGCATACGTTTTAATTCACATTTATATTTAAAGGCTTATTTTTCTAATCTTCCCCTTTGTGAAGATAAGTAAATGGTAAACTGGCTACCAACTCGATTTTACATATGAGACCTTGCCAAACAGGGCTAATTTGTATCTTTACCCCTTAATCACTGCATATTTTGTTTGTTTGCTTGTTTTTGTGTAGACATACCAAAAATTATAGCATTCTCTTGACATGCTTTTTCACTCTTCCCAACAAATAATAACTTTTCAATTTCACCATTTTTCCCAAGATGTTCTCCAACATTTAATTCTCACAAGTTACATCTGGAATTTTAAAATACAACCTGTCAGTTGACATTATCAAATTAATATAATAAAAATGCTGCTATATTTGATTAATTTTGACGAGAGAAATAGAATTAAAAGAAGGAAAGGGAATAAAAGGCTTAGAAATGAATTTGGCTCTTGAAAGCACAATATCTCAGCCAAATTAAGGAAATCTTGCTTGACATCTAGGTCAAATCAAACTCTAAACTTGATTTCATTCAAATTGATTTGATTTAAAACTAAAAGTTCAGCTGAGCTCTACCCAATAGAGACTTTCAGGTTAATAAAATCTAGTTCAATATAATGCATGGAATATGAATGTGAAAACTGTCATGAATTCATTTAAGAAATACACTAAAATAAGAAAGATTCCATTGTACAGAATAAAATGCAAAGAGCTAAGGTCTTTCTGTCAATGTCATTGTCATGTCTGACAGTAATATCTAAATTATGTAATCCATTTTTTCTCTCTGAGCCACATCTCTAAAGCACAAACATATGTACTTTACACACACACCCAAATATTTAAGGATATCAATGACTATATGACTATCAAATATTTTTATAAATGGTGGCACTTTTACAAGCAGATACATCCAAATTCAGAGATGAAGAAGCCACGTAGTTAAGTGGCAGTTCAGCTATTTTTTTTCCCATTAGCAGTCATTAGTCATGACCAAGGAAAAAAGTGGCAAATGGATTATGAAGTTTTCTGATGCCACCAAAGATGTAGAACACAAACTATCCTGCCCTTGTGGTAAGAAATAGGCTTACAGAGTAGACTTATGCATGGAAATCAGGGAGACAATTGTTATTAAAATTGCTTATCTGCCCCCCAAACAAATAGCAATTATCCAATATAGCTTGTATATGGGGACTGCTTAGTGTTGAGGCATCATGAATGATAAAAAGATCTAGATAGGAATAAGTGGGCCAATGCAATGTTTTTTAAATTTGCCTAAAGTTATAAGTAGCCTGGGAACATTAGAAAAAGTACACCAGGGCCAGTGAGATGGCTCAGCAGCATAAGCGCCTGCCTGTCAATTGCGAGGTCTTGAGTTCGACCCCCGGTACCCACAAAAAAAAAAGTACACCGTACACAGCCCTTCCTCTTGAGACTATTATTGAGTAATTCACATAAGGCCAGGGTTTAGAATTAATATTATGAGTTCTAGGTGATGCTTATTCTCTTAGTCACAGTTACATTCTTTTTTGCTGGAACAAAAGGCCCGAAACCCACAATTTAAAGAAGAGGTTTATTTAGGCTCACAATTTTTAGAGTGTTCAGTCTATAGTCACCAGCTCTAAGGCAGAACTGTATAGTCAGAGGGCCTGATTCAGAAGAAAGCTGCTCATTTCCTGGAAGTGACAAAGCAGAGAGCGAAGGGAGGTGCCAGGGAGGGAGATATACTGTACCCTCCCAGGTCACACCTCCGGTAACCCACCTCTAACCAGTCCCCACATCCTGAACTACTCCGTCAGCAAAGGATCCTGTGATCCAATCATCATGCAAAAGTCCTCCCATCATGAGGCCTTGGGAAGACATTCTTGATCTAAACCATAGCACTTACCAATGCAGAATTTATGAAACAAAGAATCATGGATTCTATAGGTTTGGAAACAAACTTATAAACTAGAATTATTTTAAGGTTATTATAAGTAGTCTATGAAATCAGATGATTTTGAATCTGAGCATTATTTACTTAGCAGTTATTTGAACCTTGAAGAAATTTAAAGACATATTTTATATAAAGCTTGCAAAATAATTCATGGTAAATACAAAGACATCAGTAAATGTTAACATCACTTTTTTTTTTTGTGGGTACCAGGGGTCAACCTCAGGACCTCGTGTGCCAGCAGGTGCCTGTGCCGCTGAGCGATATCACCGGCCCCTTTTCTCGTATGTGGGTTCCGGGAGTTGAACTTGGGCCCTTGTGCTTGCCAGGCAGGCGCTTACGCCATTGAGCCATCTCACCGCCCCAACATCACTTTTTTATTGGGTTGAAATCAAGTACAAGGGCTGGCAGGATAGCTCAGTGGCATAAATGCCTGCCTGGCAAGTGCGACGTCCTGAGTTCGACTCCCGGTACCCACATACGAAAAAAAGGGCCGGTGATATCGCTCAGCGGCACGGGTGCCTGCTGGCACGCGAGGTCCTGAGGTCAACCCCGGTACCCACAAAAAAAAAAAAAAAAAAGAAATCAAGTACATAATTATCTTAAAATAGTGTTAAGATAACTGCCTGTTAAACTATGAATCAATGCTAACTTTACCTCAAGTGGAACTCATCTCAATCTATATAATGTTAAAATGTTAAAAAAGGGTATCTTAAAATTAAAGAACTCAGTATTTAGATAAATCCATGAGGGTATATAATTACATAAAATATGATGAGTAAGAAATATTAGTGTATATAATTCTGTTTATGCTGAATCCTACCTAAAAGAGCTATTAAAATGGACACTTCAGCAGAAAGTTGCTAATCCGCATAAGATTCTTTTGCTTGACTCAGATGGAAATCATGAATCAGTAAAATGCAGTTCTGCTAGCAGTCCTGATGTCAGCAGATGACACCTGACAATGCTGGCTGCTAAGGGTTGGCGCAGCCAGTTGTTGGTTACTGCCACAGCCTGGCATCATCGTCTGACGCTGGCTTTTTCAGGATACCATAGACTGACTGTTCCTTGGTGCTAGTCGCTGTGAGTATTTATTGGTCTTACTTCTGAAAAGGTAACTGTCTACACTACTCAGGATAAAAATTCCTCTGAGTAGCTTTACAAGACTTCTGGAGTCTACACTACCCAAGAAATAAATCACAAGCAGGTCTACAGGATTAACAGGGCCCGTGCTGCAGAACAGGGCGGGGGTTAGTGCACAGGAGGGAGCACTCCTAGACTAAAATTGAGAAGTGGCTGGGAAACACTGCTTACATAGCACCTGCAGTCCTGTGTCAGTGAAGCGTAGGCCTGAAACCACATGCATGAAGCTTCCTACAGCCCCCAAAAAGGTTAAACATAAAGACATATTCATCAAGACACATTATAAACAGATTGTCAAAAATCAAAGAAAGAAAAACAACTTGGAAGTAGTAAAGCAAAGTGACTTGTCACAAAAGGGATACTTAATAAGGCATCCATATATTTTTCAGCAAAAACTTTGTAGGTCAGGAAAGAATGGGATGATATATTCAAAGGAAGGAAACATAATAAGACTAAAGTAGCAATGAAGAATGCTACATCCATCAATGCTGTCTTTTAGAAATGAAGAATATATGAAAATGTGAGAGTTCATTACCATTAAATATGTCTTAGAAGAGCGATTAAACACAGTTCTTTATTTCAAAACAAAAGGATGTTATTTAGCAAAATGAGAAGATGTGGAAATATGATACTCATTGATAAAAGTAAATATACACAGTATTTAAATTTAGAATACCACAATACTGTAATGCTGGCACACAAATCACTTATAAAATTATTATAAACTTCAAAAGATAAAAGTATGAAAAGTGATTGTAGCTATAATTGTTTTTAATGGGTAAACAATATGCAAAAACACAAGTTATGATATAAAATGTGGCATTAAAGAAAAGTAGAAGTATACAGTTTTTCAGGGAATTGAAATTAAACTGTTATCAGCTTGAAGTAATTCTGGCTAGATATTAATTCTTGTAAGCATCATGGTAATCAAAAAAGAGGAAAGACTAATATGCAGACAAATGATACAGGGATCAAAACACACTACTAAGGAAAAAAAAATCCCTCAAGTCACAAAGGAAGAGAACTCAACAATAAAAGTTTGTGAGCTTTGTCTCTAAGATCAAGCACAAGTTGCTCACTCGACATTTTTATTCTTATTATTAGACACTTGAGTAATTAGGCAAGAAACATATATAATAGGCATCCTAATCAGAAAGGAAGATGTAAATTATTTCTGGTTATAGATGACATGATTTTGTATACAGAACATCCTAGACTCTATAAAAAAAATTAGAACTCATAAATTCAGTATACTTTCCGGGTACAAAATTGATGTGCAAAAATCAATTTCATTTCTACGTAAGTAAAGAACAATACAAAAAATTGAAGAAACCACCTTATTCATAATAGCATGAAAAGGAATAAAGTATTGAGGAATTTAACCAAGAGAGAGAAAGATATTTACACTGAAAATACAAAATAAATACATAAATGAAAAGACTCTGTTTATGGACTGGAAGACATTAATAACCCTTTAAGAGGTTTATGTTATCCAAAGTGATCCACAGGTTCAATGCAATCCCTATCAAAACCTCAATGGTACTTTTTTACAGAAGAAAGTAAAAATACTAAATTTATATGGGACCACAAAAAAATCCTAAATTCTCAAAGAAATCTGATGAAAGAAGCACAAAGATGAAAACGTCACAGTTCCTTAATCAAAACAGTATGGTACTGCCAGGCATGGTGACGCACGCCTATAATCCCAGCACTTGGGAGGCTGAGGCAGGAGGATTGCTGTGAGTTCGAGGCCAGCCTGGGCTACCAAGTGAGTTCAAGGCCAGCCTGAACTACATAGCAAAACTCCATGTCTTTTTGTCTCAAAAAGACAAAAAAACAATAAAACACTATGGTACTGCCATAAAAACAAACAGCAATGATACAGAATAGAGACCCCAGATAAAAATCTACACAGAAAGTCACCTGACCTTACACATGGATACCAAAAAAAAGTGGGAAAAGGATAGTCTCAACAAATGAAGTGGGATAACTCAGTATCCACATGGAGAAATATTTAATTTGGTCCTTATTTTACAACACACCAAAAATAAACTCAAAATACATTAATACAAATGTGAGTCTTACTGTTCAGAAAATAAAAGTTTCACTTGTGCAAGGTGAGTAGGATCTAGAGATAGTTGTTTGATATTATTCTAATTCACAATATGCTTAATATATGTACATTTATGTAATTATTTTAAAATATTGTATAATAAAAACATGAGGGTAAATATCATGTTATCTACCACAATAAAACTAAGTATTCTTTTATTTCTAAGAGTAAAAAGATTAGCACTACAGAAATATGAAGAGGCATTTCATAGAAGATGAAAAATGAATTAAATATGTGAAAAGTAGCTGAGAAAACAGAATGCAATTAAAGACAAAATCACTCACCATTCAGTTTCCAAAAGCAGTAGAATGCAGGACAGCCAAAAACATCGGTAAGGATAAAGCAGAAATAATGAACTCACCTGACAGGTTATATAAATGGATATAAATGGATACAGACATACCAGAGTTTCAGAAATATCTAATGAGTTTGAGCATGCATCTCCCCTGGTAGGTACATATGACAAAACTTTATTACATAAGTAAACAAGGGAACACCTTCAAGAATAGACATAACAGAGCTGTTTATAAATGGGAAAAACTACATATCCATTGATAAGAAAAGGGATTACCAATTTGTGAGCTATAATTCAGAGGAATACCACATAATTGTGAAAAAACAACAGCTACATGTATTAAGATGACGTATCAAAAATGATAACAAAAAGTTAACTTCAGCAATATTCTAGGAGGTTTGATTACTATAATTACCAAATCATGAATAAAATTTCATAAATGTTGAAGGTATGTGTAAGTATATTGATCTAAAGATATTAATCAAGTCCTGGGGAGCACCAAGGCCAAGTTGTTGGGTATTTATAGGGTTAAAGGGCAGGAAAGATATAGGGCAGGACATTGGAGAGATGCAACACTATGGGCAATATTGTTTAAATTTTAGAACAGGTATGCAATGAATTATGTCTTGCATTATCAGTTATCTTTCTGCTTGTCCAAAGCAATTAAAAAATAAGATATAATGAGAAAATACAGCATTTATAGAGGTACTTAATATCTTAAATATGTATGATTTGTTCATAGATATTTAATGCTATATTAAAGTCAGTATTTCAATAGCTCTTTGATGCTTTTTTTTTTTTGGTGCCAACTCTTTGATAATGGGGAAGAAAGAAAGTTATTTCCAAGTTGTGCCCTGACCCTCAAATAAACTACCTTCTTTAACAAAAGAACATTATACATCTGTATATATTCTCAAGTAAGTGAATAGCCGGCAAAAGCAAAAAAGCAAAAACCAGAGGAGGTTTCATTCTACAAACAAAACTCTGAAACTGCAGCGGGTAAGAAATGCAGTATGATTCTCTCCACAGGTAGGCAACTAAGAAATGTGGGCCTCTGGACTTCTGGTTCCACAGTTGTGAAGAGGTGAACATTAAGGCAGGCAGTCCAATCAGTGCCAGACTCCCAAAGTGATCACTAAATCAGAAAGTAAGTTCCATACAAATAATATTACTACTACTGAGCTTCATCTTGTTCTTTAGCAGGAATATGTAGGCTCTTTTGGCCCTGAGCTCTAATTTATTAATTTTCCCATCAACTTATCAACATCTGTAAAACCTTGATTCAATTTACAGGTTGGAGAGTATTAAATCTTCACACAAATATTTTTTATCTGATAAATATTTATTTTGGCAGTGTATTTAAATCTTCTTATATGTCTCTGGGCAACAGCTTATGATTCTATTCAAATAGGTTATAGGTCATATGATTTTTAAAGATTTATTCTGTGATACTTGTAATGTTGTTGAAATTGTAAGTGCTGTCTACATTTCATGTGTACAAACCCATATGTACATGCATACACACACACGGATTTACAGAAAACATCTACTTGTCTATGTTTCTCTACATAGTTATCGTATATAACCACATATTTAACATAACTTATCATTTATATTTTAGGTTACACAAATAATTGCTTTAACACAAATGTGACTTCTATTCATTTTAAGGAAAAATAAACATTACCATGAAGGTGAATGCACATGAAAGATGCTACTCTCTCATGAATGCCACCCTTTGCCATGCTTCTGAGGAGCAGTAGTAAAATCCTAAATTTTCTGAATATTTTGCTGTTAAGTCTTCAAGCATCACATTTCAATGATTTCTTAAAATTTTTACATGAAGATAATATTAAAATATGTTATGCTGATGCAATTTTTCTGTTTTCACTCAGTATTATATCTCTTTAATGTGTTATGGCATGCATAATATAGTTCATTATGACTATCTCATATTATTCAATATTTTGTGAATGAACTTTTTTTGTGTGTGTGTGGGTACCGGGGGTCGACCTCAGGACCTCGCGCGCCAGCAGGCGCCCGTGTCCTGAGCGATATCACCGGCCCTTTTTTCGTATGTGGGATCCGGAAGTCGAACTCGGGCCCTCGCGCTTGCCAGGCAGGCACGTATGCCTCTGAGCCATCTCCCCAGCACTTGTGAATGAACTTTTAAGTACTTTCCATTATTTACTGCTATAAAATAATGCTTCTACACACACTTTTAATTGTATCTCCTTCAATATATGCACAACAGTTTATCCAGGTTAAATATCTAGGAAGGTTTTCTTAGTTACATTCTCGTCACTGAGACAACACCTCATACCCATAACTTCAACGAGGAAAGGTTTATCTGGCTCACAGTTTGTATAAATTTCGGTCCATAGACAGGTGGCCCCTGACAGCTTTTCAGTCCAAGGCAGGTTGGCACGGCAACAGGGCATGACAGAGGAGAAAGAGTACATGGCATATGAGCTGGAAGCAGAGAGTGAGACCACGGGAGGAGGGAAAGAGTTAAACCCTTCCAGGTCATGTCCACAGTGACCCACCTCTTGCAAACAGCCTCTATCTCCCAAATTACATTTAGCTATAAACTCTTCACTGATGTGTATCACACTCCTGTGACCCAGTCACCTTCCCAAAGTCTCATCTATGAGGGCATGAGGCTTTGGGGGAGTTGTCCTCTAGATAAAAACTATAACAAGGGTTTTAATGAAAGGTGACATGTCTTGAATAGAACTTTTGAATCCCAAACATGAACAGATAATGCCAGGTGTTTTTCCCATAGTGATTATAAAGCATTTGCATCTTTATGAGCAGCATATGAAAGTTTCCATTATTTTACACTCTTGCCTGGAGTATATCAAACTTTAATTCCCACTAGGATAATATGTAAAATAATATTTCATTCTTATTTTAATTTTCTTTCTTCTGCTTATTGATGAGTTTCAGGTTCATTTCATCTGTTTATGAAACATTCATATATATTTTCCCTTATAAAATTCTTGTTCAAATAATTTTTTATCTTTATTTCAAATTGGAACATTTCATATCGTGGACTATGATTTTAAGTATTATATAATCCTACATATAAGATTAAGTGCAAGTATTTTTTCAGATTTATTTCAGATTTTTAAAGTTTTTCTTTTCACAAAATCCTGGAATTTCTGTGTGATAAAGATCTAATTTTCCTTTCATTTTACAGTAAAACTAAACAATGATCTATGTTCATTTATAGAAGAACCTTTAATTCTCCCCCACTATCTTTCAATATCAACTTTGCCAGCAATAAAATTTTATGTGTATCATTTTAGGGAACTGTGTTTTATTCCTTTGTCTATTTGTGTGTTGAACTCTTAATTTTAAACTTTCATGAATAACCATATTTCATGGGTAAATCCTGAGCATCCAAATAAATTTTGCATTCATGTCCTTTTTGATAAAGAACCACGTGTTTCAGTTTGCTCTTTCTTTAAAATGCAAATAAAATCCCTGATTTTTTTTTTATTTTAAAGAGAAGAAAAAACAAAACAAATCAAAAGAAGAACAAATTTTCAAACCAACATAATAGGAGGGTAACAATGGTTAATACATTACGTATTACTATCTTTAAGTTAGTTATTCAGGACACCAGACATTAGCATTCAATTGTCCAAACATTATTGGCACAAACCTTACTCTTCAATGAACTAAGTAAAAATGGTAGTGTATCTATCTTAACCATCTTATATATATATATATATATATATATATATATACAATTTTTTTTCCCTTTCCCTTCTTTCTTTTCCCTATTCCAGTCTCTCTTTCCTTTTGACCAGTTTCTTTTTGATTCACCATGTCTATTGTACATTTTGGATCTTATTTACTCTTTCAGTTTCTCATACTAGAGAGATAATACGATGCTTACACATGTGCTTCTGGTTTATTTCACTTATGAGTATTTTCTCGAGTTGCATCCATTTACCTATAAAAGTCTCCAGTTTATCCTTCTTTATGGCTGAATAGTACTCCATTGTATAAAAATACCACATCTTTCTTATCCATTCCTCAGTTGATGGGCATTTCGGTTGTTTCCAAGATCTGGCTATTGCAAATTGTGCTGCTATAAACATGGGTGCACATATATCACTGTGGTACGATGTTTTTAATTCTTCTGGGAAGATGCCCAGAAGGGCCGGTGAGATGGCTCAGCGGCTTAAGCGCCTGCCCTGATTTTGTTTGATATTGAACTGAATCCATAACTTTATCTCTAAAATATCATTATGTTAAATATTCCTTTCAATGAATATGTTATTTTCCTTCATTTGTTTATGTCCTCTCAATATTTTTTCAGAACCTTTTTATAAAAAAAAAAAAGAATTGCAATTATTTTATATTATAAATAGCATGGCTAAAGTATGTTTTCTTTTGGGTTTTGTTACTTAGAAATAAAAAATATTTTTATATATTAATCTTTGCGTTCATGAAATGTTATAATACTATTTAATTCTTTATTATTATCTAGTACATTGCCTGTACTTTTTAACTCTATAGAATATAAATTACTAACATCTTACATAATTGGTATTTGTTTAGCTATATCTCTGAGTTTCCCAGTGATTTTTTTCACATTTCTTCATGACTACGGGAATTCCTTCACAATAATTTTTGTCTTGCAACAGTATGTATTCTGAAGTTTCCTTAGTGAGGATATGTCACTAGTGATGGATTCATCGTAGTGTTTTTTTAATTAAAACTTTCACATTTGTATATGAAAGGAAGTTTAGCAATATACCAGCGGTGGAGAACCTCTGGCATGCATGTCACAGCAGGCTATTAGCTATCATTCGAGACTCTAAAATGTTTGCCATCACTACTATGTACAAACTTAAATTGAATCTTTTTCCACAATCTGAAACTATCTATCCATAATCTTCTCAGGTTATTTATTTATTTTTTGAGAAAGCCTCTCTTCCAGTAATTATCCTCATTTGAATGGTAGTCTGTGTTTTACTGGCCAGTGTTAGGACGTTCTTTTTGCCTCTGATGATCTGTATTCCTTTTTAGGGTGGGAATTTTGTGTGCATCACAGTATTGAACATTTATAGCCTCAATATTTTATACTCTAAAACTCTGACATTTTCTCTTTGTGCTCTTCATCTCTTTGCAGTATTGATACTTTTGGGTTAATTTCTTTCCATTTATCTTCTATTATTTCATTTTTCATCTGACCTATATAAAGCTTTTCAAAAATAGCTATTGATCTGGTCTTTTCAATGATTATGAATGCCATTTCCCAATATTCTGTTTCAAATCACTCTTATCCTTTTTCTGTTCTATTTTTCACATTATTCATTAATACTTGTTCATTCATTAATATTCTTAATATATTTTAAATATACCATTTTACCTTTCATCATATTTAAAACCACATGCAGTCATACTTATTAGAGTGAAAAGATATAAAACAAAAGCAGCAAAAAAGAAATGTTCCATGTAGTGGAACTTGGAGCAAACCACAAGCAAGCTTCCAAGAATCTCTCACCAATTAAGTCACACAGACACTCTGAAAACCTCCAGCAAAGAGCTGTGACAATAAAGGTAAAACATATGAAATTTTAAAAATATGGAGTTTGCAATGCATATCAAAGGAAACAGACACGTATAATGGAATTGTATTATTTCATGAAGGGATCCAAGTGAAAGAAACCATATCTACCTACACAACATGATTAAACCTGGAGCCATTAGATTTAGTTAATTAGAGAACACACAAGAAGTTTTAAAGAAGGGAAGCCTGTTAGAAAAATCAGTTAACCTAGGTTTTGTTTGGAGGCTATCTAGATACTCTGTATAGCACATAAGGAGATTCTAAACTCCAGAACGCAAGTAGATGTTCAACTAAAACCATACTGTTTGCACCAACAGTTTAAAGACAATTAGGTATTCTCATCCAAGTGTAGTGGGACCCCTCCTGAAGCCAGTTTCTAGCAGAAGGTTCACCCCTTTCAAGCATATCTAAAGATGTCATTCTCAAGCTGGTATGCTTATTCTCTTTTCACAATCTTCTGTTACTTAATTTGGATATCTGACTGTACAGAGAATCGTCCTCTGAACGCTAGTCAAAGTAGCAGCATTTTGTAGTGGGCTGCTGTGTCACACTGCGGTGGATCTCACCTGAGGCTTTGCACTAATCTACAGCAAAAGGTGATGCAGCACTGTTGCTTGACAGAACCTCAGAAGACCAGTGAGTTTGCAATAAGAGTGAGATGGAAATAGAGTACACTCAACGTTTCCCCAGGGACTCTCGTCTTTCATCCAGAGTCTTACTGTTTAACAAAAAACCATATATAAACAGTAGCCCAGGAAGTGAGGGTAGGGTAAGAGGTTATTGATGACATCAGTATGCAGCTGCCTGTAAGCCATCCACTACTCTGCAAGTAACCCCAAATAAACTCATTTATTAACCAAGCTGGATTTGTCTGAGTCATTCTTTGGTCTGTTGTGCCTTCTCAAAATGCAGGCAGATGTTACTTTTATGTCTCCCCTTGGAAATTCACAGAACGTTGACTTTTGAGGGTTTGCGTCTGTTACTTATTGTTTCTGCTAGCACTTTTTCATGTTGCTTGTTTCTTCGTATGTCTTGTAGGTTTTTATTTGTCTCTACCTTGATGATAGAAATCCTGAGGCTCTTCAGAGTATTTTTCTCCAGAATGAGTTTGGATTTATTTTTTCGAGGAACTTGACAATATTACTAGACCTGGCAGTCCTTTAATTTGCACTTGGTGTAAACCAAGTGAATAATTCAAATGAGAGTCAAGACATAGTTAGAATTTCCAAAGACACTTTATTTTCCCTTCTAAGCAGCCATTGTGGAGACAGATATTTTTCTGTTTACCCTCTATATTAGTACATGCATCCATTATGACCCAATCTTCACCTAATGTGTGTTCAGAGTCCCAGGTTTAGGAGTGGAGACCAGTTCTTCCTTCTCTATTCTGCAGGGCTCAAGACAATTTTCCCCTACAGGCTTTATAAAATCTCGTGCTCCAGGTTCCTAAGAATGGCAGATGCTCCGGGATAGCCTAGTTTTGTGATTTTCGTTACCAATTTTATTTCAACATTTTCTTATAATCAGGACTCTCAGATATGTTTAATACTTTCTTGTGAATTATTCAAGTGCATGTATTTAAATAAAAGATTTTTGGAAAATCTGGTCTTCTCGCCATGCAGGAAGCAGGAAGGTTCAATTCATTGCTCAATTTCTCCCTCTCCCTCTCTCTCTCCAAGATTCCGTCTTTGTTTTCATAACTATCCTCCTTCAAATGCCCTTGGGCACGATTTTTTCTTTAATACAATTTATTTCCTTTCCAATATTAGTACATTTATTTTTATTCTCACTTTAAAATAATTATATAAATATTTATCATATATTAATACATATTTCATTATATTTAATAATAACATAAGTGTATTTACTGATATAAATTTTAATTTCAATTTGGGTTTGAAAATATAACGAATGATGATGTGGTATATGTATACCTTTTCCTATACATTCCCACAGTTCCCAAGGAAGAAAGGAAGGAGAGAAGAAGGAAGGGAGGAAGAGAAGAAAGTGAGTGAAAGAAGGGAAGAAAGGGAGTGAAAGAAGTGTAGAAAGAAAGAATAAAGGAAAAAAGGGAGAAAGGTTCACATCCCTTTTAAAAGTTTCTGCTCACATATTCTACACTCTGGAAAATAGGAAAAGCTAGGGAAGAAGTCCTGACGTATAGAGTTCATTTGAATTATATTCTATTCTTTCAGAATCCTTGTTCCTGTAAAACATTATAATTTTACATTTTGTCTGTTTGTTTAATACCTGTCTTACATGACCTGTGAACTCATGAATTCTCAAGGTTGAATTTATATACCAAAGCCTCAATAAATTCTTTTGAGTGGCTGATTAAGGGAATGAATGATAAATGATTCGTTCATCTTGTCAAATATTCATCCCACTAGAAAAAAATGGAAGAGATATTCACCTCCAGAAATGTTACTGAAGTATGATTTTTGCTTTTTAATATTTGCAAAACTTTTAGAGTAATCTCCAGGCTTAAAGATGTAGACATTGTCATAAAACATGTTTTTTCAGGCCCCAGTCCAGACTAGCTATACAAGATTGTAGAAGATATTGTTAAACTTACAAGTTTTAAAAGATGTGTCAGTGCAGATATTTTTCCTTGATGATGAACATAAACTTAAATACACAAAATAAAAAGTAGGCACAATGTAAATTTATCTATTTATCATGTTCCTTGAAGTGAAAAATAAGAGAAAGATCCTGAAAGCTGATATAATGCAATGTTCATTATTTAACAGAAACATCAGTTTTGTACTTTAATAACATGTATGATGACTAAAGAGGAGCAATACTGGGGCCGGTGAGATAGCTCAGCGGCATAAGCACCTGCCTGGCAAGTGCGAGGTCCTGAGTTCGACTCCCAGTACCCACATAAAGGAAAAAAATGGGCCAGTGATATCACTCAGTGGCACAAGCGCCTGCTGGCAAGTGTGAGATTCTGAGTTCAACTCCAAGTACCCACATAAAAAAAAATAAAAAAAAAAAAGAGGACCAATACTAAGTGAAAGTGAAACCACCAATGGAGAAATAAAGGAAAAGAATTTTGATAGCCATGATCTCATGGAGGATTACTTACAATGCTGATATTTGGAGGCCAATGTGTATCAAAGAAAAAGAATTTAAAAAGCATAAATATCTTTAAAAATTGTGATCAACTCTCAATTTTACAAAACTTGATAATCCATTAGCAGTTTTGGTCCCTATTATCACATTTAACAGCATGAAATCTAGATGTCAAGTGTAAAAGTATAAGCAGCCATGAATCTTACCTGCTTTCAGCATTTAATTAGTGTTCCAGAGATGAAGAATTGGACAGGAAGTTGGCATTTTAGAGAAGTAAATGTGTGCTATGAGAACTCTCCACGCAGTCCTAGGGCTTGTAACATTCTGTGTTGGCATACCATGGTTTATACACAGTATGTCAAGCTGGAAGGATGATCTAGGTCTTGTAAATTCTTGAAAATACTACTGAAGGACAACAGGTGGAAAGCCTGGACTTAGAAAGAACAGAGACCCAGGAAAATTCTAACTCTACCTTTTATTACTCGTTTGAGTTGACAACTCATTGACTTTCTTTAAGGTACACCTTGCTCTGTTCCAGGGATAATTAAATTAGGCTTATAAATTTAAAGAACTGCTTAGCCTGTGTCATTTATTTCAGATGAATTATTCAAATATTTAGAAATACACAATTCCTGCTTCACATTTTACAAAGCACTTTCTAATGAGTGTTTTTTTGTTACCATTTAAAGATAAAACTCAGAGTAATTGCTCAACATTTTTTTTGCGGGGGGTACCGGGGGTCGCCTCAGGACCTCACGCGCCAGCAGGTGCCCATGCTGCTGAGCGATATCACCGGCCCTTTTTTCATATGTTGGTTCTGGGAGTCGAACTCAGGACCACGCGCTTGCCAGGCAGGCACTTATGCCACTGAGCTATCTCACTGGCCCCTCAACATTATTTAATTATAAATAAATAAATAAAAAAGTGGATAAATTCTATAGTCAACATTTCCCTCTGATATTCTGGCTCCAAATCCCATAATTTATGAAAATGACCACTGGAGGCTTTTGTGCTTTATCTCACTGAGCTATGGTAATATTTTAGTTATAAGATGGGGGTTCATTGATGTTTTCTGTACATTTTATATTCCTCTTTTTCTTCCTCTACCAACAAATATTCAACTTTCTTTTGTACCTAGCCCAGTAGCTTTTTTGAAAATTTTGTTTCCTTCCCCTAAAACAGTCAACCAGTCATTTACACTTTAGTACATTACCTTTCCATGCTGAAAATGGAGGATTTTTCCTTGTCTTCTTCCCCCACCCCCCAGAGGAGAGCAGTGAAGTAGGGAACTTGATGAAGCTAGAGTCATATAGCTGCTGCTTTACAAAGATAGAATTTGAACACAAATTTGGACCTACTACAAATGCTAAGTCATAGTAGCCACCTATTTTAACTTTCATTGTTGTGTTTTTCCTTGGATAAATGATGAAGAAAGCCTAATTATTTTATCTGGTAACAAAAGCTATTTATTAGCTCAGTTATAAAGCTAATACTATAGTACTAGTGCATTGAAGTAAGTCCCCACCCACTGTATACGAGAGGACATGCCCAGCAAATAAGTAGATTCCGTGCTAATGTCATTAGCCCAATACCTACGACTCTTAAGTTTGTAGATAAATTTTAATCTCTCCTTAAATGGAACCCTTTAATTTAAATAATTTGCCTATCCAGACACCAGACTAAAATGTAATTTGGTCCTACTAGCTTTAAAAGTAAAGCAAAGTTCCTATTGGTGTGACAATGGACTATCTGGCTTGCTGCAATTGTTTCTGTATTGAAATACCTTAGGTACACGTGGTATTTTTTGTTTTTGTTGTTCTAGTAGCCTGATTTACATTTATACGTTGTGAATAGATATTGACATACAGATATTCTTCTCCATTTACTCAATTCGTATATTGGGTAGGAATATCCCAGAAATATTGTCACCATACTCTAGTAAACATTAGTAATTAAACTCTCGAAATTTACTTTCTTGAATTTTTTTTTTTTGTCCTAGTACCTTACTGGCTTATTGGCTTATTCCAGCAGAATACTTCCACTCCAAAAGAGAATATTGATTTTGCCGTATCTTCTTTTAAGACTTAATTTTTGTTTTTATGCTAGATTTAAATTTCAACCTGGTTTATAAAATGTAATCTATTTTAATGGTTTGAGGCATTATATTAAGATAATTTTCTTCTTCTAAACTGTATACTTTCTTTCACTCATTTTACATTGCTTAATCACCTAGCTGAATATATTTTACTTAGTTTTCAGTAAAAACTATACACATATCGGTAATTTATTTTCTGAGTTATTAGAAAATGACTTTTTTATTTTATATACTCACAAACACATACTGTATAATTCCTGTGGATGAATATATCATTATGCATGCAAATGTAAAGATACTGTACAAAAATAATAGTAACTATTAATTTTGCAAGAGATCAAGAAAAAATAAAAATATAGACATGTGAATTATTTGCATCATTCGTTATTATTAAAACTTACACCAAGGTTTACGCCTATCCATCAAAGTTGTTAAGTAGGTAAATTTAATCTTGGAAACATCACACATTTGTGAAATCTCATGTGATCATAAGCCACTGTCAGCTCTCATTTTCTTTTCTCACTCACAATCAATCAGATTACTATTTTTACTACAACTATTTTATTTGACAGTGATAATACTGAGTGAATTAATAATATATATAATTTTCAAAGTAGACATGTTCACTTTAAAGAAGTCTTTTCCTTGTTTTTTTCAGGTGAAGTCAGCAGAGATTCGGAGCAGGCTAGACATACGTAAGCATTGCAGGTACTCAGAAGAGGTCACCTAATGAATAACAAGCTGAGAGGACCTTGAAATCCTACTGTTAAATTCACATTATGCACTAACTTCCATGTACCTCCCTCTGTTCACTTAGGAAATAGTTTGATGTATTTTTTAATTTTACTAAAAGCACTGGGAATGAGATCTACCATCTTAAAAATTTAAGTACAAAATACACTATTAACTATAGGCAAAATGTACTGCAGATCTGTCTCATGTATAACTAAAACTTTGTATTCGTTGAACAGAAACTCACCATTTGCCTCCTCCCCCTGTCTCAGGAAGCTGCCATTGTATTCTGTTTCTATGTGAACTCTGTTTGAGTAGTTCAGATCCTCACATAGGAGGGATCAGATTTATCTTTTGGCACCTGGCTTATGTCACTTAGTACAGCATCTTCAAATTTCATCCATTGTAGAATATGTCAAAGTTTCTCTCTCTTTTTTTTTTTTTGTGGGTACCAGGGGTCGACCTCAGGACCTCACGTGCCAGCAGGCGCCTGTGCCGCTGAGCGATATCACTGGCCCTTTTTTCGTATGTGGGTTCCGGGAGTCAAACTCAGGACCTCGCGCTTGCCAGGCAGGTGCGTATGCTGCTGAGCTATCTCACCGGACCTCTCTTATTTTTAAGGCTGAAAAATATTTCATTTCATGTATGTACCACACATTGATTACTCATTTCTTCATGGATGAATACTTGGGTTGCTTGTGCATTTTAATTATTTGTGAATAATAAGGCTAATCCATCCCATAATAGCTGCCTATGTCTGTAAGTACAAAGCACTTCCCTTTCCATGATGGAAACAGTCCAATACAATCAACCTTCCACCAGGTCTCAGTCTTATCACTCCAAAGAATGGTGCCATATCAGGTAATCGGTTTTAGTCTCTGCTGCTAGCAGATTGGCCATTCAGTAGTAGTTGTAGCCAGATCAGCGTTGGTGAGAAGTCCATGTTGCTGAGCCTATGCATAACTTCCATCCCTGCCACCATGTTCACTTTGTGTATGAGCCAACTGGACAATTACAGGGATGGCTGGAGAAAAATGTTGACTGCCATCCACAGAATGGGTAATCCTATCTACTTGGGTATTAAAATCAGCTTCTGTTGAGGTCTCTTGGTGAGCATTTACATGGGACATAAGTATCTTTATATCCTTCACCCATAAGAAGAGGTCTATTCATAAAATCTATTCTCCAAATATCTTTGCCACCAATTTTCTAGTCATGTTCCTTTCAAGTTCCTATCAGGGCCAGAAATCTGGATAGAGTCCATGAATCATTCTACAGTTGCATATCCTGCCATTTTTTCTTCCAGGCACAATGTATGACCAGGATCACTGTCCAAAGTTCTGCTCACTGTTAAGATTTACTTCTAGCACTGTCCTTCAGGGATGTCCTAGAAAGGGTCTGTAGTGCCCACTTTTGGGTGGTGCCTGCATAATGTGTAGAACCATTTGTGAAGTAAGGTCTAGTCCTCTCTTTGTCAGTTGACTGTGTGGTACACCCTATGAGGCCCTAAGTGCATGTTGGGAGACAGAAGGCAATATAGCAGGAATAGGAACCACAGGCATTTGGGCAACGTTTTCATGTAATTTACTTGTTCCCTCCAGGCCTGCTCTAGCTCAATTCCACACATACCACTTCCATTTAATGATGGACTGTCGCTGTGCAAGTCCAACTTGTGACTTGTTGGATCAGTTAATGCCCAGCTCATGACGGAAAACTCATGTTACATGATAACTTGGGTCTCTTGGTCAACTGTTCTGCTAGATTATATGGCCCCAGTGGCAGAGTAGCTTACTTAGTAGCCGAGACCTGTTGCAGTTATATAAAGGTCCAATTTCATTCTTTTATAAGTATATGGATATCTACTTTTACCAGCACTTTTTGTGCTTGAAGACTATACCTCCATCACTGAATAGTTTTGACACTTTGTAAAAAGTTATTTATCAATACATATGAGAATGTCTAGGGTCTATATTCTGTTCCATTGGTTTATAATTTCATCTTTATACCAGTACCACAATGTTTTCATTACTGTATATTTGGAGTAAATTTTGAAATCAGGAGTTCTCCAACTTTGTACTTCTTTTCCAAGATTGCATTAGCAGTTGGGGATCCCTTGAGATTTCAAATAATTTTAGGATGAAATTTTTATTTGTTCAAAAATTATCACTGGGATATTAATAAGTATTGCATTGATTCTGCAAGTCTCTTTAAAAATTTTAATAATATTAAGATCTGGAAATTGGTGTGCATTTTCACTTACTTTTTTTTTTGTGGGTACCGGGGGTCGACCTCAGGACCTTGCGTGCCAACAGGTGCCCGTGCCGCTGAGCGATATCACCGGCCCCTTTTTCGTATGTGGGTTCCGGGAGTCGAACTCAGGCCGTCGCACTTGCAAGGCAGGCGCTTACGCCACTGAGCCATCTCACTGGCCCTCACTTACTTTTTTACTTCTTTCAGTAATGATTTGTAATTTTTACTGTACAAGCTTTTGGTACTCAGTTCCTAAACATGTTATTATTTTCCTGTTTATTGTATATAAAATTCTTTTCTATTTCCTTAGAATTTTCATCATTAACGTAAAGAAATATGTTTTTTTTTTTACATTGAGTTTGTATCCAAGTACTTTGCTAAATTCATTGAATAGTTCTAACCATTGTATATGTAATTTCCAATTTTCTACATATAATTCCACATCACATGTAAATAGAAATCATTTTACTTCTTCCTTTCTCTTTTGGATTTTTAAAATTTATTTTTCTTTCCTAAGTATTCTGTTTAGAATTTCTAGTACTATGTTAATCAGAAGTGGTAAGAATGGACATTCATGCCATTTCGCTGATATTAGAGAAAAAAAGCTTTCAATTTTTCATCATTTTGTTTGCTATATTTCATAGATGATGTACTTAGTATATTGAAATAATTCCTTTTATTTTTATTTTATTAAGTATTTTGGATAAGTTGTTAAATTTTGTCAGACACTTTTTCTGTATCAACTGAGATGATGAGTTTTTTTTTTTCTTTTTTCTGCTAATGTGTATTACCTTGATGAATTTTCATTCTTCCATTCCAAAAATAAATCTTAGTTGGTCATATTGAAAATGTATTTATTATTCTGCTGAATTTGATTTGCTGTTATTTCATGAATATTTTGCATTAATGTTCATAATGGATGTTGTCTTGGAGTTTTCTTTCCTTGCAGTATTCTTTGTATTTCTCAAATGTAAAATCAGTAGAAACTTAACCTGCTCAGATTAAATTAGGCAGAGGATTTAAGCATACTGAGATAACACTTTTTCCACTGACAATTATCTTCTTACATACCCAACACTTTCTTCCTCTTTCCCTCTCTTATTCTTTTTCTCTCCTCCCTTCTCATTTGATTTCTCCTTACTTGCTTCTCTCTACTTGCTTGGTATAGGTCATTACAAATGCACATGCATACACATATACACAAAAACATGCACACATACATAGATATGTGTATAAAAAATAAAAAATATATGATGTATATTATTATTTCATATAATCTTGTAATGGTTTGGAAAATTTTGACCAGTAGTTCAGTACATTCTACAACATACCTACCATGTACCCAAGCATAAAGTCAAGACATCTTTTTATTGTATTAGTTCTACTTCTGTTTAATCTATTTTCTTATCTCTTTCTAATATAGACTTTATGAAACAGCTACCTGTGGCAAAACACATTTGTTTTGTCTATCTGGATCATAGCCTTTAAAATGTAGCTGTAGTTCTTCCAAGATCCCCTTTCTGAACTGTTCCTCAACTTTTTAAAAGCATCTACCTAATTTCAATTTAAAATGGAACCAGTATTACCTGGAAAATGATATGTAGCTTCATAAATAGAAGTTATCATACATGGATAAAATCATACTCTCAGGCTCTCAAGAGCCTGACTGGACTTAAATGTCTATCAAATGCTCTGCTTTTATGTTTCCTCATACGTAAAAAGAGATAATAAGAAAATTTTGTGGCCAGTGAGATAGGTCAGCGGCATAAGCACCTGCCTGGCAAGCATAAGGTCCCGAGTTCAACTCCTGGTACCCACATATGAAAAAAGGGCCGGTGATATCGCTCAGTGGCATGGGTGCCTGCTGGCACGTGAGGTCCTGAGTTTGACTCCTGGTATCCACAAAAAAAAAAAGAAAATTTTGTCATAGTGTAGCAGTGAGAAATAAATTAACGTGTTTAGAATACTACTTAAAAATATAAATGTCCTCACAGTTATCACCTAATAACTCTAATGCATCAGATTAGTCTTCTTACAATGAGGGATAATCTTGAGCCCAGTGCTCCACATAACTGCATTTCTATCATTTCATCAAAGCAATTGTATTCTGAATTGTAAATAAATGAACACATTTAATATAGTCATGCTTTATATTTTTCCCCAAACAAAAGGCCTCTTTCTCATGAATACTGGTGCGGAAAGCCCACACAAAAGGGAAAAAAGAAAAAAAATGTAATATATTTAAATATCAATAAAGAGTGCTTTACACTTTTTAAACATATCCATTTGACAGCTATCAGAATAAACCTTTGATAGGCTCATGTTTTCCAACTTGTTATCTTAAACCAAATCTCCTCACCTCTTTTCAGTCAATTTCAGTCCCATTTTCACTTTGGTTTACATAGGAGATCAATCTAACAACAATCTATGTTCATCTTCTCCCCTTATAGCAAGTAATAAACAAATAACCAAGACACAGCTAATCTCTACGTTAGATAATGTCTCCGTTCTGACTTTTCGTGCTTCAGGCCCTGGCTACCTGGGTACGGACATTGCATATCCATTTCCTAAAACTTCTCTGCGCTCTGCCTAGTCTTTATCCTCTAAAGACTGCTGATGAAAATCTGCATAACATATGTCTCATACTTAGTTTCTGTACTTACAGAGTTTCCTTCATCTGTCCTGACATTCTAGTTTTCTGAATCATCAATTTCTTTTTGTTTCCACCAGCCACACCCTCTTCACCTTTCTCCTCATCTGACGTCAGTCTCATTCATCTCATTTTACCACATTCTACCTTCTGAATCAATCCTACTATCACTCATGAACAACAGGGAGTAAAGAAGATGTGATGTGCAATAGCAGAGCTAATGCAATTAAATGCACTCCACAGTTAATCAGAAGATAAACAAGTGCATTAAACCTGTATGTATTTTCCTTGCCACTCAATGGAAAATGCATGAATGCATAAACACTGATTCAAGTAGGATAATGTCAGTATGCCCAGATATTCCAGACTCTAACCTAATCTACACTTCTATTCCTGCTCAGTAACTCAATGCTGAGTTATCCCTCCTCAAAGAAAGACTGCCTATAAAAACCAATTAATGTGTTTTCCAATTTGTAACTACAGAAGCTAGGAGCAAAGTAAACATGTATTGTTGAATTTATTGGTTTTCTACACTCTCAATTTCATTCCAAAAGTAGTGCCTTTCATATATTTAAAACATGAGTTTTTTAGAAATAAACCACAGAATTTTCACATAGTATCACTTGCCTTAATAGATGTTTGTTTCTCCCAATCTCCCTTTCTTATCTGATTGGAAATCTTTATCATGTCTTTGACCATGTAGGCATTTACTTCACACTACTGTAACATTCTATTGTGTTACCTCCTCAGCTCGTTTCTTCCTCTTCACACTCATTGATAGGAATGACTGGGAGTGCTGTGGCCTAGGCAATGTTTTTACTTTCCTTGATGCTTTGAATAGTACCATCTGGAGAGAAATTTTTGACAATACAAAGCATTAACTTTTATGTTTAAGAAGGTGAAATGCAGAGTCATTAAAACAGAGGAGGAAACTGGCCCATAATTTAAATAAAATAATGAAAATAGTGAAAGTGGTAGACAACATTTTGGAAATAATGTTTTCTCAGAAATAAAACTAGATAATTTATACAAAGTGCTCATAATTTACTATGTTCATTAATCTAGCCTCTTTCCAGTTCTAACAAAAAGGGAAAGAATCTTACTAGGATACCAGCACTACTAAAAATAAATATATATATATATATATATATATATATAGTTTCAATCATCATAATAATTAATTGTGATTATTCTGTACTTTGGGCAATCGTGAAAGTCAACTGAAAACATAAGTAATATTTATGTTCAGTAGCTGGTTAGAATAATTCATCTAATAAGACTAATTTACCTTATATTGTTTTCCTTTACAAAGTGTTTTTCCTTGGCACACTTTCTGTTTCATCTCCTTATTCACAAAATCTATTCCACACACATGTAGTGCATTGAAACCCAAATCATGAGTGCCCCTTTATGAAAACTATTTGGATGAAAACAGAGAAAGGAGTGAGGTAAGCTACTGATTTTATGTATTTACAAAGGAAATGTCCGATAGAAAATGAGAGCAGCAGTTAGCTAATGTAGATTAATACTAATAGTAATAATAACATACAGAGGTAATTTTTTTTTATTTGTTCATTTGTTTGTTTATAAGTCCGTCCCAGGTATTTGACATTTGAAACAGCATCTCATTATATAAAAGGGATCTTTATATTTTCTACATGTGTTAAATATTTCAGCTGACTGAAAAAGAGGGAAATAATGAATAAAAAGGGAACTAAACTTATCAAACCATTTCAATAGGTAGCTGTGAAAAGGTAGAATAAAAAAAGAAAAACCTTAAAAGCTTTTATACCAGCCAGTGTTCAATGTATTTACTAGGGCGAGGTTTCAAATTACTTCCCATTAAGATATTTCCAAACTGCTGCGCTCCCGAGATGATCCCTGTGTTAGTGAAGGAAGGTCTATGGTGGAATTCCACAGAATAGCGTGATTATAGTTAAGCTACGTGATGATTGAACAATCGTGCCTCTTCGTTGAAAACTTACGAACACATGCCCCCTGTATTTCATAGTCCTTACTCATAAATGCCAAAAAACTTTGAGTTTTTGTGAGTAGATAAACTTTAGTGAGTAGATGAACTCTGGTACGTTGGTACAATGGAATATATTTGGTGCTAAAACACTGAACTAACACGTTCTGAAAAGCCATTGTAAGATTTTAAATGCAAATTACTAAGTGCAAAAGCCAATGTAAAAAGGTTTTATACTGTATGATTCCAACTACATGACTTTGCAGAAAAAAACAGAACTGTGGGGACAATAAAAATCAGTGCTTTTCAAGGATAAGAGAGTACTGAGGAATAAATACAGCACGGAAAATCTTTAGGGCAGTGAAACTATCTTGCATGAGAGTATAATGGTGGATACATGTAATTATACATTTGTCCAAAGCCAGACAATGTATAAAACCAAGAGTAAACCCTAATGTAAATTATGGTCTTTTATGAGAATGTGTTAATGTTGATTCTTCAACTGCAGCAAATGTAGCACTTGTTGGAGGATGTTGGTAATGGGTGAGGTTATTCATGTGTGGGATAACAAATAAATGATATACTTCTACACTTTCCTCTTAATTTAGGTGTGCTTCCAAAACAAGTCAAAAGAAATTAGGTTTGATCTCTTATTCATGGGTATTTTTTTTTTGGTTTAGTTTTGTTTTTGTTTATTTATTTTGTTTTTTTTTTTTGTTTTTACTATTTAGGTCCTTGGCTACATATCTGAATAGAAATTTTCCTTTGGCTCTATAATTATTTTAACTTACAATTGGCTTTAAATTTCAGTTTCTATCATTCTAATGGAATAGATTGGGAAGTTTTTTATTTTTGCTATGATGTCAATTAGGAAAAACGTATTTTAAAGGTTAGATTTAAGGTGTGAAATAATGTCGTCCCAGTACTTTTTGTTGACATATTTTAACATTCTTTTAAATGTATACTCTTGTAAAAGATTACTAATAAATGATGAAAACAGATCTGAGAATATAGAGCATCTTAGTTACTTTCTTGTTGGTGTGGCACAATACCCAACGCCCACATGTAAGGAAGAAAGATTTATTTTAGCTCAGTTTGTAGAAGTTTTAGTCCATAGCCAGCTGGCTCCAAGGCAGGGCAGCATGGTAGAAGAGCATGGCAGAAGAAGTTTCTCCTGGCATGGAAGACAGGAAACAGAGAGAGATTTAGGAAAGAGGAAGGGAGACAGACCCTTCCAGGCTGTACCCCAGTGATTCAACTCCTCTGACCAGGTTTACCTCCTAACATTATATTTAGTTATATCACACACCCATGATGCAGTCACCTTCCAAAGCCCCACTTATGAGTGCATGAGGTTTTGAGGGGGACATCTACATACAAACCATAAAAGAACTGAATCTTCTAGGCCGGTGAGATGGCTCAGCGGCGTAAGCGCCTGCCTGGCAAATGCGAGGGCCCGAGTGCGACTCCCGGAACCCACATACAAGAAAAGGGCCGGTGATATCGCTCAGCGGCACGGGTGCCTGCTGGTACCCACAAAAAAAACAACTGTATCTTCTAATGAAAATATGAACTGGAGGTTTTCAATTTTCAGTGTTTTTTAAAGAAAATGCAAGTCTGTAATCCCAGCACTCTCGGAGGCTGAAGGAGGAGGATTCCAAGTTCAAACCCAGGCTGGGCAATTTAGCAAAACTGTCTCAAAAAGAAAAAAAAAAAAATTAAAATAAATAAATAAATAAACGGAATAGAGGTGTAACTCAGTGCAAAGTTCAATAGTCAGTACTGAAGAAAGCAAGCAAGCAAACGAACCACAAGCTCAATTCTCAGTATCTTGATTTAACTGATCTGAGCTAGAGATGGTCTGACCAGGATCTGAATTCTTTCCAGTGAGGATATTCAGTCTATATTTTTAAAAGAAATCAAGCATTTCCTCCACTTTTTCTTAATTTACTCAATTCAAGTTGTACTTAGTCTCTTTTCAAAATTCCTAACAAATTCTGTATCTATAGTTATGTATTTTATTTCATCTTTATTTGTAAACATTTCTGCTTTCCTTTTCTTGGGTCATATTCATTAAGGAGTAATTGATGTTTCTGGTTTAAAAAAAAAAATTGGATGTATATGCTTTCTATTTTAAAAATGCTTTTTTTCCATTAATGTCATCTTTTAACTTTTACTCTTTCTTTTATTTTGTTTCATATTTTATCTATTATGTAGATTATATTGAACTGTATGTTTATAACATTTGTATAGATTCAGTTTTTAATGTTATCATCTTTATTTGCACAAGGTAAGTTCTAAGTTCCCTTAGTTTTAGGTTTCACTTTTTGTTTTCTATGACAAATGCCTTTAAATGTAAAGATTTGTTTTGAGTTCAGAAAATTTATCTTTTCCATAGATTTTGTGTTACTATATTGCTGGTGCTTTTTTAATTGTTTTGTAGTTTCAGGTTTTATTTATTTTAAGTATCAATTATTGTAAGTACTTTTACATATATTTATTTCCAAAGAAATATTTTAATATTTTCAAATTTTATTTTAATCTTATTATATTATTAAAAAAGTATAGCCTGTAAACTCACTACATTGTTTTATTTAAATTGTACTGATTTTTGTCAATGACCCACGGATACATATACAAGCATGGTTATTCTCTATTTGAAGTTTAGGAGTTTTGTGTTTTTCTATTGTCTTGATTTTTTGTAATTAATTGTGGTATTTTAACTTTGGAAGAACTTTTTTTCTAGAGCTAATTTTACAAACAATGTGTTAATACCTGCTAATATAATCCTATTTTAATCAAGTCAATTTTAGATTATAAGAGTTTTTGCTTTAATTTCTTTTTGCATCTCATCCAATATATTTTCTTTTTGGTTATAGCGGTATAGAATGGTACTTAGTATTGCATACTGATTTTGTGCCCAAGACTGATGGTGAATTATTGTAGTTTCATCTATAGATTCAATTGGATTTTCAATAATGGCATCCCTTCTCTTTTAATCCTAAAATTTTGGGCCGGTGAGATGGCTCAGCAGCGTACGCACCTGCCTGGCAAGTGCGAGGGCCCGAGTTTGATTCCCGGAACCCACATACGAAAAAAGGGCCGGTGATATTGCTCAGCGACACAGGCGCCTGTTGGCATGCGAGGTCCTGAGGTCGACCCCCGGTACCCACAGAAAAAAAAAAATCCTACAATTTTATTTTTCTTCTCTAAATTTACTTGCTATATTCTCCAATTTTATGCTGTGCATCTGTCACAGTCACTTCCCCTAGCTTAGAGGAACTGGATTTACAGTTTTTAACTGCTTGTGATTTTGCACTAGGATTTTATTAGTCTCTTATTAGGTATGTCTAATTTGTTATTAATCTGAACCACTGAGCTCCCAGTTCAGATCAATTTATTCTTTTATTTTTATTAATATTTGTTCCAAATAATTTAAGTCAATTTCTAAGAATAATTTTTGGGTACATCTGAATATTTACGGTTGACTTACATATCTATTCACATTTAGAATATGTTTTTTCTGTTTGATTTTGCAATACATGATTGATCATTGAAATATTTGTAGTGTTTCTCTCATTTTCTGTATTTTTTTCTCCTTTATGCCTGCTGGTACTCATTTACATTTTCTTTTCCCTTCACATGTCTGATTAACTTTGCACATTAGCCATTATGCCTGAAAAATTATTTGACAAATATTTAGAATCTTAAATCCTTTTACTTTCCCTTGCTTTTTCTAGGTGCTAAAGGCCACAGGGAATGAAAGATCATGTTAATCTTATTTCTGGTCTTTGAGGTTTTTCCTAGTTATGCAAGTGACATGAAACCTTACCCAAGAGGTAACAGAATATTTACTTTTAGTTTCTTAAAATTTTTAGTATGATCCTGTGGAACCTGAACCTGAGGGATTATTTATCCACATTCACACATTTGTCGGGCCCTATACTCTGACTTTTGTCCCACAAGTCCCAGTTGCTTATTAAAAATACAAAGCAGACTCTCAGTTTTATTTTCCAGATTGCTAAATAAATATAAGTAAAGGTAGCCCGACATGTCATCATACTGCTGGGATCTAGGTCTCTCATTACTGGCCCAGTAATTTACCACTGTTATGTTAAATATACCAGAAGATTTAAATTTATTATCTAGCTTTTAAAATATTATCACCACCTAGAAAGACGGCATATTGTTGTTGGTATTGTTATTATCTCATCATCAATATCATCACCATTTGCACCACCATTTGAATCATACTGCCAATTTTTTCCTCCAGAAGCTCTATTTTTCTGGAACCATATGATAAGAGAGTCTCTCTCTCTTTCTCTCTCGGTCTCTCTCTGTCTCTCTCTCTCCATGTCTCTATCTATCTGTCTCTCTGACTGTCTGTCTCTCTCACTTTGAGTACCTTGTTACTGTCCTTTGTAAATTTATGAGTGATACACGTCCAGTGGCTTCAGTTCCTATAACCAGAGGCAATCTTGAGAGTGGTGAAAGAACTTTGGTCACTACCATTGCCAGCAGGCTACATTATCAACTGATAAGTGACCATTCTCAAAGCAAAACAAAAACTCTTATGCAACTGAATAACAAAGACCTTGAGAGATTTTGATATTTTCACCCATCACCCTAAAATCAAAACTAGCAATTCTTGGAAGACTACAGAATCTCAAAACATTGATCTTAGTTAGGAGGCAACTCAATAATTTTATATATAATTTTATCCTATAATATTGTTTTATTTATAAAACTTCAATTTAGAGACACACTTCAGTTTTCTCCCTTCTGTTATTGAATAGCTGTTCTTACTGATACTGCCATATCATGTTTTCTTTGTGATGACAAGTTTCATATGCTCTTCAAATTCCTACCAACATTAGTGCCAGGATCTTTTTCCCCTGTTGATATTTCTTTGAATACTTCTTTTGATGAATCATTAGTGTTTCAAACTTGTGAGTCCATGACCTGCACCTAGAATGCTTGCAGGATTAAAACAAGAAATTCTGCAACTCAATCTCAATGTGTTCCACAGAATAAAACAAAACAACTTGGAAGGAGGCAGCCTGCTAATGATGAATAATCAATGCATTATTATTACAATAAATTGCATTTTACTTCAAAGATATTTTAGGATGTGTTCCAAAATGACTAAAATTTCTGACACTATAATTTATATAAGCTGGATTATCACTTTATACTTTGGTTTCCTGATCCATAAACTAAGGAAGATACCTGTATCGGTGTCATATAATACTTGTGAAAATTATATAGTTAATATAATTCTGAATCTTCTGAATGCTTAGAAGACTTCATAGCAATAAGTAATCGCTATTTTCTAAGCGTTGGTATTAGAGACCACAATAAATAGCTCACCAAGAATTCACTCAATACCTTTTGTTAGATAGTAGAGTGTATGCATGTTCTCTCTTATTTACTCTTCTATTTCCAGACTTTGGAATAGTGCTTGGCATTTATTAAGCCATCACAAAATATATTATGTTATGTATAAACAAATAAATCAATGAATTTGTATTTATGCTTTTCTCAGTATAAAAATGGAACTAATTTTGGTAGGAATCTAATTACTCATACAACATTAATTCATTGCTAAAAATAATACTAGATGGGAAAGTAATTTCTCTTCTAATTGATAGACTGAAAAAGAGGTGAATACTATGACATAAGACTTTTCTTTTTTTTTTTTTTGTTGGTACCAGGGGGTCGACCTCAGGACCTCGTGCGCCAACAGGCACCCATGCCGCTGAGCGATATCACCGGCCCCTTTTTCGTATGTGGGTTCCGGGAGTCGAACTCGGGCCCTCGCACTTACTGGGCAGGCGCTTAAGCCGCTGAGCCATCTCACCGCCCGACATAAGACTTTTCTAAGTGGCTTATGGTCATCTAATCTTTTCAACTTTTCTGCTTATAAACTGCTTGACTATTAGAATTATGGCTACATATAATAGGCTTTCTTTGCATGTGGGTATTTTGGGATATATTTAATTCAGGATTATAAATCACATAGGGAGATGATTTATGCAAATTAAGAATTCATTAGCATGCATTACATTATTTTCCCTACAATACAAGCAAATGGAAGAAGTCAAATGGATCAAGTTGGGGGAAAAAAAGCAATTTCTTAATAATCCCATTATTGTGTTGATAAATAACCAGAAATGGATAAGTTGCAGGCTACAGCACTCCTCCAACCTTCATTATAATTCAGATGAGTAGCGGAGAACCTCCTTTACGATAAGTACTTGACTTCATGGATCAGCTCATAGGCAATCTTGCCAATGACACTGGCCAAAATACATTTTCTCAACATGAAAGTAACTTCCATTAACTACTGTCAAACCCCTATTGCCAGTAAATTATTTTTGTTTATGGATAAGTGAAGTAATTTGTTGATGGAATTAAAAAGCAGCTAGTTTAGTGAAGAGTCAAAGAAAGTTCAAATTCTGATTCTGCCACTTAGTAGACTAAGAGTTTCTCTAATTTATCTAGTCTTTCTGAAGCTTGGTTTTCTCATGCTCAAAATATAATACAATAAATAATCCCTGTGGGGCATGAAAGAAATTGAAAATAATGCATGTAATAGGCCTGATACACAAAAGGCACTCATTAAATATTATTTTTCTTCCCTATCCAAATCTATCCACCTTTCAAGGACAAAGTAGACTTTCAAAATTCCTGACTCTTTCATATTTATTCCACCTTCCTATTAGCACTGAAATGTTTGTCTTAAAATGGATTTTTTAAAACTTGTACTTTAATTTTTGATTAGTTTATGTTTGCAATACATAATGTTCACATTCCTTGTGTGGAGTTGGTGCATGTACACAGCACATCCAATTCTCTTTTTCATCCTTTTTACCTCCCTTTCCTCCACTCACTCCCCCTTCCTTCATCCCCTGATCCCCTTCTCATTTCTCCCTTCTCCCTGAATTGATCCAAATCATTTACTTTATGGTCATTTTGACTCTGGAAAAGAGCCAAAAGTCAATCACTGCCAGGTCCAGTGAATAAGGTTAATGCGGACACAATGTAATGTCTTCATTTGACAGAAATTGCTGTAAATATTTTTTTTTTTTTTTTTTTTTGTGGGTACCGGGGGGTCGACCTCAGGACCTCGTGCGCCAACAGGCACCCGTGCCACTGAGCGATATCACCGGCCCCTTTTTCGTATGTGGGATCCGGGAGTCGAACTCGGGCCCTCGCGCTTGCAAGGCAGGCGCTTACGCCGCTGAGCCATCTCACCGGCCCATGCTGTAAATATTTTGAATCAATTCAGGACACAGTGGCAACCATGACAGCACAACTAAAGACACTCACAAAAGACAACTTCCAGAACAGCTTTAGAAATATGGCAAGATTGATGGAATAAGTGTATTAGAAGCCAGGGAGAATACTTTGAGGACGTTTAATGGCAATGCATCTCTTACAGTAATAGTTTTTTTTTTCTTAATTTAATCATTCACAGTAACTTTTGATCACAACTCGTGGAATAGTTTGGCAGTAGGTGGACTAGAACCTCAGTAAGTCATTAAGAAGCCCTGAAAGTTTTCCCTAACCCTCCTTGGGCCACAGTTGCTCTGACTGTAACCACAATAAAAGATTTGAATCTAATTAACATTTAGATTCTACTACATTTGGGGTCATTCAGTTTTAAGGGTTAGAAACCTACCCAAATTTGTTTCAATTAGTAAAAGACAGTTTTCCAGAAGAATATAGATTTCTCTCGAGGGACTAAAGGAATGAAATAAAAATTTATTTGTAGTTCCTTTTCTTCCTGTTCTTTCTTTTTCTGTCCTTTTCTATGTTTTTCCTGTTTACTCATTTATCTACATTTCAACTGTGTTTCTATAGACCACTGATAGCAACCTTTTAGAGCTTTCAATCATAATAAACAGCCTGCTGCAGCACACAGGTCACAGGTTTGCCATCACTGCTACAGGCTAACTAGAAAATTCTGGTATTCTGATTAGAAATTCCGAAGATAGAAAAAAATGCCTTTCATTCAGCTGCATTCAGATGTCAAGTCTTGGTCCAATTCATCACGACATTCCACATGGTCAGGCATCCAATGCCCAGGGGTTGTGTGAGCTGCTGGACAGTTAATGGAATACGCAAACTGAAAACCAACCGTGGGACAGATCTACCGTTCTTCAACACCTGCATAAACTGCTATTTTTTACTCGTATTGTGTAAATTTGTACTTTGTGGCAGGACAAAATCCTGAAATAACATAGATTTGTAAGGCAAAAAAGTAGCAGAAATTTGGACCGAAAACACATGTGAAGACAAGTCTTTGAACTGGAATTCTCAGCAGACACTATCTTTTTCTTACCACTAAGTCTAGAGAAATATACTTTCTTGGAAAATATAAGTATTCTTTGCATTCTTGGGTCTTTTTCTTCTTGTTTTTGTGGAAACTTCCACAGCATTTTATTTGGCATATTTCAGATTTGTCTCTCCTTCCTCATGGTCCATGTGGTTCAGAAAGTATAAACTCAAGTCTTCTAAGGAAACTTACAGCTAAGAGCTGACTTCGTCCTTTGGGACATTTGAGATTTACCGTGCACCCTAGATTTGGGGGCTTTATGGTTTCTTTCCAGTTGCTTCAGCTTGGAGAGATGTTCATGGTCATTAACTTGCCATTGTAGCACAAAATACATTTACACTATGGATTTAACTTTGAACTGGAAACTATTCTATATAAATTTTTTGGAATCTTATGCTATTGTAGCTGATTTATAGGAAGTGCAATGTGGTGTCATTTATTCTTAAAAGGATTATTGTGGGTACTCAGGGATTGCCATGGGTTTGGTAATGGTAAACAAGTAAGTTTCCAAAAATAAAATGAATTTCCTAGCACATGAAAAGGGCCAATTTCTTGATTCTCTCCAAGGGAAAGCATAATTATACCACTGCATTAATTGTTTATTTACTTATTATCAAGAAATAAAGAGGGATGTGTAAGTATGTAATATTTCTACATACCTCATGTACAGTACTCGGGTTTGGCACCTGCATTTGCTTCCTTCAGCTTTCCTGTTTTAAGGATGCTACTTTGACTTCTGAAAACATAATTAATGATAGCGCTACAAGTAATTTTCAAACTCTAAACTAAATAGTGTTCAAATAGTTTTTTAAATGTCTTTGTAATATTTGGATTAAAATCATGAAAATGAAAGAGAAGGCTATGGTGAGAGAAATTTGCAGGCTGCAAATTCAGAGATTAGGAAATGCTAATCATCTGTATAAGTTAATTGGATTTTGAAAAGTACTAAAATGAGAATGTCAAATGTAGATTAAATCCAGACTTAATCAAAATAATATTAATTCTGATCAATTTACCTAATAATTTAGCACATCTCTTCCCTGTGAAATGGCATACCTGGTTCTATCTACAGGATATTCCAAATGTTAACATATGGTATAGACATCTGTAAGATGCAGCTGTGAATTAGAGCTGCTATTCTGTGGTTTGGGCAGGACTATAGTTTAAATAGCTATTTCTGGAACCCTGACATAAGGGTAAACAGAGTGCAGAAGCTGAACTTGAACCAGTGAGGCCCAAAGTATAGGACCAACCCTGATATAGGAAGTTATATATCATGCCTTTCTATATTTTCTATTAGGTTCCCCAATGTATTATACTCATAGTGTCCTCTAAAGAGTCTCAACCAAAAGTTCTTCCTCTCTGTCCCAATACGTATATATACAACCCCAGACAGACTGATTATTTAAGACTTCCTCTTTCACTCTAATATCAAATTTTTTTCCTCTATGTTCTATGATCTCAGAATTGCACCCTGTGTGTTAGGTAATTGGATAACTGAAAATCTTCAAGGTATTTTTTAGACAACGATTCCTCTACTTATTAAAATAGTTGCATTAATGTTTTTCTACTCTGAACATTAAATCAAGGAAAAGGGCTCAAAGGAGGTATTGGGAATTACTCATGAATTCTGTGGCTGAGTAACGTTCACTCTATATTGACTAACTGTAAAAGTTGTAATATTTTGTTTGATTTGAAAATTAAAGTGTTATACTTTATTAATTTCATCTTATGCACAAGTAAATATACCATATGTAAAATTATTAAAATGTTAAGAGGTTGGGGGTATTGAGAAAATACTTTGATGTAATATAGTATTTACTTAATGTATGAAAATTTAGGGGCCGGTGAGGTAGCTCATCCCCGGTACCCACAAAAAAAAAAATAAATAAATAAAAAAGAAAGAAAGAAAGAAAATTTAGTTGTGAATGATGCAACATATTTAGAGGCCACTTTTTAGTCGTAAATAAATTGCAATTACAAGATAGAGAACAAAGCCCTAGAATAATATTTTAAAAAATAACTCCCTTATATAGGTCCAAGCACTCATATGTGAGTCTAGTAGTAGAATAATACAGGCAGGCTTAATGATGAGCTCATTCTTAAATAATATGACAACTTTCATCTGACAGAGTTTGCTGATTCTACTTCTTTAATTTGAAAAGATAAAAAATGGAGTACAGGGCCGGTGATATGGCTCAGTGGCATAAGCGCCT
This sequence comes from Erethizon dorsatum, assembly GCA_028451465.1. Taxonomy (NCBI): domain Eukaryota; kingdom Metazoa; phylum Chordata; class Mammalia; order Rodentia; family Erethizontidae; genus Erethizon; species Erethizon dorsatum. The sequence continues at coordinate 18,496,331 of CM051824.1, forward strand.
GCCTTGCAAGAGCGAGGGCCCGAGTTCGACTCCCGGAACCCACATACGAAAAAGGGGCTGGTGATATTGCTCAGCGGCACGGGTGCCTGTTGGCACGCAAGGTCCTGAGGTCGACCCCCCGGTACCCACAAAAAAAAAATGGAGTACATAATATGTAAACTGTCAATAGGAAATTGAAATATATCGACATTTTTGTTGGCATATGCATGCTGAATTTGGGATAATATAACTTCAAAATTTAAAGTGACCCATAAGGGGCTGGTGAGATAGCTCAGCGGTATAAGCGCCTACCTGGCAAGCAAAAGGTCCTGAGTTTGACTCCGGTACCCACATACGAAAAAAGGGCCGGTGATATCTCTCTGTGGCACAGGCGCCTGCAGGTGGGCCAGGTCCTGAGTTCAACCCCCGGTAACCACAAAAAAAAAAAAAAAGAAAGAAAGAAAAAGAAAAGAAAGAAATAAAGTGACCCATAAAATAATATCTTAGAAGTATCATGTAATTGGTTACTACCATGGACTATTAAGCCTGTGTCTCCCATCTTTGCATTTCTTTTTTATTTAAATGAGATGGTTTAACTTTTGAATAAGTGGTAGGCAGAAGTGAATCTTACATTATGAAAGTTCTGAGGTTATTTAACTATTTAATGATTTTCTTAATGTTGGCTAACTCCAGAATTATTTAATAATTAATTAAGTTCCAAGTTAATGTCAGTGCATGAAAAAATTCTAAAAATAGTAATATTCATTATAAAACATTCAGTAATTTAGAATTAAATGGTTTACTTCTCCAAGGAAGTGTTAGAAGAGGTCAGAGGGGTAAAATATTAAAACTCAGAAAGAATATGGAAATGTTTTTAGGTGGCAGGACTGTAACCGGCTGCAGTTTAGATGTCTTGGGAGAGAGGTGATATTGAAACTAAAAACAGTTGGTTTCTTTTTTTTTTTAATTTTGACTAATTTTTGGTACATTTTAGATATACATAATAGTCACACTCATGAGAGGGAGTTTGTACCTGTACATGATACACCTTGGCTTTTGTTACTTCCTCAATTTCCTCTCCTTCCTTCAACCTCTTTTCCTCTCCTTATTTACAAAAACTTCGGTTCCATTTTGTTCTTTCTATTCTCTTTTTTCTCTTTTCCCTTCCTTCCTTTCCCCCCTCCCATCCCTTGTTCGCCTTACCATTTGAATGTTTAAATATCACATTGTTTCTTCTGTGCGAGAAACAGAAAGGGTAAATAAGGACCAAAATGTATATAATAGATACTGGGAAACAGGAAGATGATATTCAAATGGATGGTTGGTTTCTTAACAGACAGGAATTGTTCTGTGAGTGGTTACAACTGCACAACTTAGCAAAACTGAGGTGTAAATCCCCAGTATATCTCTAAGCAAAGTATTTGCATTAGTCAGCTTTCATTTAGCTGAGACGCAGTACATGACTCACCTACAGTTTGAGGAGAGTTTTAATTTGGCTCATGCTTTCAGAGGATTCAAGGCATTAATGTCATGACAGAAGACCACGGCAGAGCAAAGATGCTTATTTCACAGCGGTCAGGAGGCTCACCTGGGGAAACGTGCCAGAGGTGATGGTGGAAATACCTAACACAGCACCCAAGATCACACTTCTGTGACTCACCCAGACACAACCAGAGCGGTGTTTACCTTTCAGGGTCTCCCAAACCATCCTAGTCAACCCAGTTAAGTTTAACCACTGCATTACTACTTCCTCATGGCCAAGAGAACAGGTTAAACTTTACAAAGAAATTTTAGCTCTATCACTTTGTAGTACTGTGAAATGGGGATTTACTTAGTTTCCTTTTCCACCAGCTTCTCAGTCAGGAACTATATGGGAGGCAAAAAAGATATAAACACAAAATCTAGAAACAAATCTAATGCAAAGTAACACCAGAAAATGCACACCCAGTGTACCAATATTACGCACATTATTTCACTACTCTCAGAGTTTTTTTTTTTTTTTTTTTTGTACCGGGAATTGAACTCAGGACTTCACACTTGCCAGGCAGGGGCTGTGCCACTGAGCTATATCCCCAGCTGCTTTTAGAGGTTTGATGATGATTTTAATTATAGATGGAGACATGTGCCAGCAATGCATCTATGTTTATATCATAAATTTTATCACTAGAAAAAGTATCTTGGTGAACTATGTCTAGACTACTTTTTATAATGTGTATAATGGCATATACAGACAATGGAATGTACCACATCCTTCCTTATATCCTTCATCAGTTACTGATCAAACATTATAAGTTTTTATATTTTATGATATCTTTCACATGATTGAAGAGTTGAAAACAGTTGAACTATAAAATAGATATGCCACTATTGTTACGGGATATATTCACTAGGATTTTTCCAAAAGTATAACATCTGCATTTGGGCTATATATAGCCCATTTGTGTGCTTTGTAAAAATTGCACAGATATTTCTGATTGTGGATGTCATTTAATGTCTTGATTAAGGAAGATCTTCCTCCCTTATACCCAGAGTCTTCCTCAATTTTACTGACAGAAACTTCATTCAGTTCTCAGGTAAAAAGAAAACAGAACAAAAAAACCCTGGCATCATCTTTACCTATTCTTCTTTATTTGCATTGTATATGGGATGTGTCAAAAATAAATTTAGCTACTTTGTGCCTTCAACTCAGATATACTGTGTCCATTTCCCTCTGTCTTCTCTGCAGCCACCACAATCCTACTCCTCATCCGGTATCTCCTACCTTTGACTTCCTGCTGTCAAATGCAATGGCTACATCAAGGACCTTCTACAAGCCTCCACCTCCTTATGCATGAAATGAAGATTCTAACTCCCTATTGGGTTATTATAATTATTTAGATGTTATATGTATTTAGATGGTATAAAACTTTATGCCAGCCATCCAGTAAATAAAAGACATAAAAACTATTATTCTTCCTAAGAATTCAAAAGTTTCCTCCACAATAAGTTGTAATTTCCAGAATGCATGAAGGCCATCTTATCTCTGTAAACACCGCATGCTATCAAAACTTTGCCTTGCCTGTAAGATGCTTAAATTTGTGTGTAGTTGAACAAAATAAAAATGAATAAGAAGTAATCTTGAGTTGAATTATATAGGAAGTCCCAGTTTACTCAACACTCAATCTCAGTCCAATCTCAGTTCACTATTCTTTCTGATACCAGAGATTTTTTATTTTTTTTATTTTTTAACCAGTGACCAGTAATTTACTTTATGGTCGCTGCCTATAGATGACTCCTCATATATATTTAATTCAGATTTGCCTTCCAAATCTTCATGTCATGTTATTAACAGCTAACCTGTTAATTTTCCATGCACTGGGGAGATAATCATTTAAATATGTTTTTGATCAGGTACCAGCTGTATATTGAATAGTTCAGGGAATGATCTTTTTTTGTGATTTGCCTCAAGCATAACATGAAAGTATCTCCCTCCTAATACTAAATAGGAGTCTCACTCTTATTCCTAAAGGTCCCTCACATTATCTGTCTGCTCATTGTATCTTAAACTCAGATAAGTGCATTGGAAATGTTTTTCAAATTTCATTCTTCTACTTTCAGGTTGATAGGCTAAATTTCCTCCCATCTTTTATTGTATGAAAGAAATCCAACAATATTAAGTATTCTGTCAATAGTGATATACTTAATAAAAGACTAGACTTATACTGTTTTCTAAGCCATATGCTTATAGTGCTATGTAGCATTCTATAAATGATGCTAAGGACGAACATACTGAGAAGAGAAACTTCCCTGATATTAGAAAAATGTATCAGTGGGACCCATAGCCAATCTAATAATTAAAGTTATTAAACAGAGGGACCTGCCCAGTGATGTGGATCTCTTCAAATAAAACCCTAGCAGGGATTTCTCACAGGCACCAATGCAATCTCAAAATCCATTTGACTTTTTTTCTTTATAATGTTTGATGATAAAACTTTGAAATATAAAGCCTCATCATGAAAACCCTAACAGAGCCTTAATTACTGTAAAACTATCACATAAGCTATAATGATTTCAGCTTTATAATATAATCTGAAATTGAATTACTTTCATTTCACAGCAAAGTCAATATTGCCAATGGATTAGAAACATGGCTGATAAAAGTATTATTGAGTTCATATCTGGGGAATCAGATGAAAAAAAAAAGATTTCTCTTGTGACTTTTTCACTTGAGAGTTGGCATTGATCTGAAGAGAAACTTCATGGTATGGGTCCCTTTAGTAAGTAAATGCATGGAAGCCAAGATAAGTGAGGCCAAAGTTGGTATCAGGCAGTTAAGTCTTTCCACTTTCTACTGCTAAAATACCATTGGAAGAGTACAGCCCAGGTATGAAAGGCCTGCTCTCTAAAGGTGAAACTTAGGTCAAAAGGCTGCTCAGAAAGTATAAATGCTGTGATTTCCATAAACATAAAGTCAGACTTATCTAAGAATCTGTCAGTTGGACAATAGTTTGAGAATAATAGATAAGAGTTTATACTCTACCATTTTTAGTTCTGCTAGTTTGGACAAATCCTCTGACTTTATCAAGTAGTGTAATGTTCTATAAAAACATAACCATTTAATGCTTTTGTGATTCTATAACAGTGGTGGTGAATGTTTTAGAGATCAGTACCCAAATTGCAACCCAAAACCCACTTATTTATCGCAAAGTGCCAACACTGCAATTAAACCTGAATACTGAGATTTAGTTCAGAAGAAGCAATTTGTACACTAATATCTTGTCTCATAAAAGAAAAACACAATAATAAGCATTTCATAGGTTCTGCACCCCTGTTCTATAATATCCAATAAAGAAATGTATTGTGATCATCTCATTTAAAATGTTACACCTTTGCAGCTGTTGATGATTTGTTCATTAGGACTTGATTTAATACTGGATGTAGCCACTTTATTCCAAAGAAAAAAAATTCTATCCCCCCAACAATCAAAAATACCTTTGCTTTTTTGTAATCTCTGTCATTCTTAAATGTATTTAATTTCACACTTGAAATTATATAAAATATATTCATTTTAAATTCTGACCTTCAAAGGCATCATAAAGTCATCCAGAAGCTAAGATTTGCAGTGTTAAAACCTGAAAAATCTTCAAGACTCTTAGATATGAAGATAATTGTTAATGCTGATTTTCCTCTGAGCCATACAGAACAGTGTTTAAAGTAGTTGACAGGAAGGGAAGTTAGTGCAGTAATTAAGAAACAAAAAAAAAATCTTGATGAATTTGTATAATTTAGGAAACAAAAAATGGAGTTCTGCACCTTCAGGGCAAGAAGATCTCTGGTTAATTCAATAATAAGGAACAATAATTCCAGAAGAGAAAATAAAATGACTGAAAATAACTCAATAAATAGCTTTCACAGTAAATTAAAAACAGGTAAAGATAATCAGTGGATTCAATGACATGCAGAAGAAAATCAACAAGAGAAGGCCACAAATTGAAAATTCAGAAAAAGTATAAAAAATATAAGGAAGGCAAAAAGGTCTAACATACATGTAATTAGAAGCCCAGAAAAATAGGAGCATATGAATGAAGTGCAAACTAGAGTGACAAATGAGAGAGAATTTTACCAAAACAAGGAAATGCATAAAACTACAGATTCAAGAAGTATAGGATGTTCAAACAAGGCGAACACTATAAAGAAACTCTACAGAAATTTAAAAATAGGAGAATAATAATCTTCAAAGTAACAAGAAAAATTACTGAATTTCAAAAGAAATATGGAAACCAAAGAGTTCTTTACTCCAAAAACAAGCAAAAATAAATCCCACAACATTTCAAAATAAAGGTTACAAGATATGTTTATATGATTAATAGCTGTGATTTTAGTGACAGATTTCTCTGTCTCTCTCAGACTTCTAAAATGTAATTAATCAGAATGAAGATGATACCAATAACAAGCTTAGAGATGCAAAACAAGCCTAAACAAATTTAAAAATACTGAAATCACAGCCTACATTTTTTATGAACACAATTAAATAAAACTAGAATTCAACAATTAAAGAAATCTTTGAAATTATACAAAGATTGGAATCTCAACAATATAATTTTAAACCAACAATGAGTGATTGATGAAATTGAAAGAGAATTAATAAAAATAATAGTAATAATAACATAGTAATAAGTGCCTAAATAAAGAAATAAAAAAAGTATTTTCAAGTAAAACTCCCAATGATTCATTCAAGGACTTAGAAAAGCAAGAATAAACCAAGCTTAAAATTAGTAAAAAGAATAAAAACCACAAATATGAGAGCAGAAATAAATGAAATATATAATTTTTAAAAAATCAACAAAATGAAGAGTTGGATTTTCAAAAGCATAAACCAAATCAAGAAAACTTTAGTACTTGAACCAAAAATAAGAGAGGACACAAAGAAAATCAGAGATGAAAGGGAGATATTACAACCGATACCACAGAAATATAAATATAAAGAAATATAAGGTGTTATTATGAACAACTACAAACAAATCGTGAAAACCAAAAGAAACAGACAAATTTCAACACACATATAATCTACCCAAATTGAACCATAAAAGACATAAAATAGAACAACAACAACTAGTAACTTTGAAATAGCAATAAAAACTCTCCCAAATAAAGGAAAGTTCATGACTAGATGGCTTCCCTGCTATATTTTACCAAATGATTAAATTATTAATGACAATTCTCAAATTATCCCAAAGAATTGACAGGGAGCAAATACTTCCAAAGTTATAAAAGGTATACAATATAGCAAACACACAGAAAACATTATTTGAGTGGGAAAAAGCTGAAAGAATTTTCTTTAAGATCTGGAATTAGGGCCGGTGAGATAGCTCAGCAGCATAAGTGCCTGCTTGGCAAGCGCAAGGTCCTGAGTTCGACTCCCAGTACACACATACGGAAAAAGGGCCAGTGATATTGCTCAGCGGCACAGGCGCCTGCTGGCGCGCGAGGTCCTGAGGTCGACCCCTGGTGCCCACAAAAAAAAAAGATCTGGAATTAGAAAATTCTCTCACTGCTCTTATTCACCATAGTGCTGGAAATTTTAACTATAGAAATTTATCAAGAGAAATAAATAAAAGGCATCAAATAGAAAGGGAGGAAGTCTAATTATCCCAGCTTGAAAATACTAGGTTTCTCTATGTAGAAAATACTAGCAGTGCAACTGAAACATTATTAGAACAAATAAACACATTCAGTAAATTTACAGAATACAAAATAAATACACACAAATCATCATTTTCTGTATCAATTAAAGAACTTGCTGAAAAAACATGAAAAAATCAATTTCACAATACCCATAAAAATAAAATAAAATATAAAATAAAATACCTGGGAATAAATCTAACCAAGGAGGTGAAAGAAATCTGCAATGAAAAATGTCAAAATACTAATGAAAGAAATTGAAGAAGACACTTGAAAAAAATGAGAAAATTCCTTTGAGGTAAGACAGCTAAATTGGTCAACATATTATTCCTTTTTATCCAGATGTAAAGCCCTTTGATGATTTCATTGTTATTATTTTTAAATACAATAAATTTAATTCAACTAGTATGTACCTATTTAGTGGCGGTTGGTGTCCCCATAATCCTGATAGCACAAGGACTTTATGACAATACTGAATGAATGTCATACCAGTGTTTTATTTACCCCAACCATAGCTTCTCCCTAAATTCCAACTACCCTAATGGAGTTTTTACCTTTTATTTCACCACAAAAAGATTAGATAAAAACATTCTAAGTTTGGGGGCCGGTGAGACGGCTCAGCGGCTTAAGCGCCTGCCTTGCAAGCGCGAAGGCCCGAGTTCGACTCCCGGATCCCACATACGAAAATGGGGCCGGTGATATCGCTCAGCGGCACGGGTGCCTGTTGGCGCGCGAGGTCCTGAGGTCGTCCCCCCGGTACCCACAAAAAAAAAAAAAAAAAAAAAAAAAAAATTCTAAGTTAAATTTTATATATATATATATATATATATATATATATATATATAAAACTTTATCTCCACTTCTTTGTATACTGCGGTAGATTATTACAATTCTATCTGAATTAAACCCTTTCTTTTGTTCTCTGATTTCCATAACACTGTGTCATTTTAGGGATAAAATTCTATTGTTTGGGTGTTTGATGCAGGCTCGCTGGTGGCCTCAGTGCACTCTGTGAGGAATACTAAATCTGAGATGATGTTTCAGAGTTATCTTGAGTTAGGGAAAGTGCACTGCCTCTCTCTATCCTAGCTCACATCTCTTGCTGGGTGCAGACCTCAGGATCATCAGTTACCGCATGCGGATTTTGAGAAGGAAGTGTGAATTTCAGTGAGACAGTTTTCTTTACTCAGGGTTGTGCTTGCAGGGAGTTAAAAGCTCAAGGCTGTTTGTATATAGCACTTCCACTTGTTAGAAAAACAAGTTTTGCACTTCTGAAGGGAATTTACGTAGTGCATTGTAGCATCCACGGCAGCAGCGATGACGAACCTTTCAGGTCTTTCAGTGATAACAGCTGTCTGCAGCACTGTGCCATAGGTTTGCCATCACTGCACCATAGAAATATTTTGATGTTCATTGAAGTTTTTGTTTTCCACATGTTTTTAAACTGCATTTACAAGGTTTAGCAACAAAACTTAGACACTGAAAATTGCTGTGGGTTCATTCTCTTCAACCAACTCAATTTTCTGCTGGTCTACTCATCTTTCCATAGAACATGTAGAGAAGACAGTTCAAAACAAAAAGGCTCTTTTTATTCATTGCATGTCTGACTATATTTCAAAGCTCTGTTTGGGTCATGCTTCCTAATCATAAACCCTTAACTAGCTTGTGCTGTGACTGAAATATATCACGGTATCTCTAAAAATCTGAATCTGTAATCCAGCATATTTCTGTGATTCCCAGGAATATATATTCAGTTACATATTGTGAATCCCCATGATTGGCATTTCAACTTAAACATGTCTAAAACTGAACTCAAAATCTTTAGTCTTTAAAACTCTTATTTCTCTATAATCACTTTAAAATAAAAATTAAGTCACTTTACAAGTAAACAAAGTATAACTGTGCTGCAGATAAATTATCATCACATAAACACACTCACTGAATAATATCTATATCAAGAAATATAGTTAGAACAATGTTTCCCCAATGGTAATCAATAGCATGATTTCAGCATTTTCTTTAATTTTATTCATGCCACAAAAACTAACCCTCATAAGCAAAATAAATTTATAAAATCTGTTCATGTATTACAATTCTTTTATCTGTATTTAGTGTCAATGAATCAACACTAACTCATCGTTAGGGTCTGTGGTTTGAATGCAGGAATACTGATCAATTCTTGACAACAAGTAAAGTATGCATGTGTTCTTAGCTAGGGCATAGCATTCTTGAGGAATCATGCTAAGTATATTTCCTTATTTCTCTCTTTGCATTCTTCCCCTCAATCTAGAGAACTACCAATAGAAATAGAAATTATTTTGCATGTCCCTCTTTCCTCTTTTAAAGGTTCCTCCTCATCTTTTGGGTATTAACATTAGAATATGTAAGTTCATAATTCCATCAACAAACACTATTTTGAGGAACCTACTACAGAAAAGTACTGGGTTGGAACAAATCTGTGAAACAAACACGACTATTCTTAGAAAGTCTATAGACCTGCAGTAACAGAAGTAGAATATAGTCTAATAAAAAGTAATTTGACTGATTTAATTAAATTGAAGAGATCAGTGGACCTAGATGTGTACTTACAACATAAAGACGAGCTGAAAAGCTCTAAAGCTCTAGTACTGGCTACTGAATCAGTCTTTAATATATATTTGCTGAATTGAATGACAGGTTTTGCATTTTGAACACTGCTTTTCCTTTTTTTTACTAAAAAAGATAACAAAGTCAAGAAAAAGAAAAAAGTGTAGTCTTAAATCTCAGTAATGAAGATACATTAAGGTATTAGGCTGATGCACACATGATTGTTTAACATACTTAAAGGTAGCTCTTGTTTGTGGAGGTAAAAATAAAATAATGAGAGAATTCCCCTATTGGTATAAAAAAATAAAAACGTCATTAGAATTAATGTTAAATAATTATTCATACCTGCCCTCTCTAGTATTTTAGGCTTTGGTAGAATTTTAATAATGTAAATGTTACTGTGCATTATGTTGATAGGATTCTATCAGTAGATTGTTTCAATAGTGAATTTAAGCCCATTAATTTGAAATGCTAGTTCGAGAAAAGAAAATCTAACTAATTGGATAGATTGTCCAACTTGTAAGATTTATTATTTCATTTTGAATTGATTACTTCTATGAAAAGGCATAGATTTACTTGATATAATTAAACAACCAGGCTATTTTCTGTTATTTGGTAACCCTAGCATATTTTTAAGGCACAGTACGATGCGTGAATTGATTTACCAAACACAATTACACCTGCTCATTGGGCTTCTGAAACAGTGCTAAGAAATTCCAATAAGTAATTTCAATCTGTTCTAATAAATGGAAACTAAATCTGAAAAGCTGCTGGATTTGAGACAAAAAAAAGAAAGGAACAAACAGTCTATTCTTTTCCACACAGGTCCATTGGTAGTTCTTACATTTATCCATTGAAAATAACAAAGAACACAACATTCTGGCACAAAAGAGAATAGAATGTGGATTTTTCTTCTACACTGTATAATAGCATTGTTCAAATAGGTACAGAATTTTCAGATATTAACTGATTATCATTCCCCATGCTTTTAACATATTGAAAAAATAAGGCAAGACTAGAAATAGCAAAGATTACACTGTGAATTAAAGAAAGACTTCTTGAATTTCAGAGATGTAGTCAGGGTCATTTAGCCTGATATATCTTCTAATGGTAACAAAAATTCAAGTTATTTGTCTAGGTCACCACGGTGGGGTGGGGAATGACTCTCAGTGGCAAAAGATAAAATGGAAAATAAGAAAAAATGTCCGCGTTATTCAGTAGCTTGAAGATACAGGATTATCTACATAATCAACATGCATATGTGTATAGATATATACGACAAAGAGATGGAGAGGAAATGGAAAAGGCTAAAAATACTTTCGCTTATTTACTTTTTTCAAGAAGCACATTACTACAAGGACAAGAGTTTTGTAATAGAATAGCTGAGTTTTTCTATTTTGCGCAAATAATTTTAAAAGACTATTTGCCTCAGAGAGCATTATAGAATGTTATCCAGATGGTAGTGAATGGGTTACTTGAATTGCAAACAGTAAGGCTGCATTTTCATTTATTATCTGGCTTGGGAAGAAGTGTCCCTGTAGCACCATCACACAGAAGTACTATATATTAATGTTGGCAGCACCACACCAGGATTTTAAATAATGTGATTCACAAAGCTTAAAAGTGCGTCTCCTTCCCATGTACCACCATGAGCCAAAGTCACGAAATCCACATGTGTATCGGTGGTGAGATGCTGGAGTGCAAGGAAAGGATTTTATAATGTCGAAGAGGAACAAAGATGTTGCCAAGAATGAGACTTGAAGGGTAAGGGATGAAGAATTCTACAGAGCTTCGTCTAACAGCAGCCTAAAGAAGAGCGTATGAATAATAGATCTGAAAGGTGCCTAAACGCTTCTACTGACGGCAAGATGGAACATATTTGGCTTTTTTTCTAGAATCTACCAAATGATCAGCTGCCTAAAGGTGAGGGAGATTTCTAACTAGCCCACTAGTTAGTTCTCTAGCAAATGCTTCTGAATACTTTAGCATATTTTGGAGAAAACAAAACACTGGAGGGCAGACAAATAATTCTGGGAACTGATGAGACAAAAAATTTCTCAATTATTTCTATCAGTATCTTAAAATGCCAAGGTTAAGAAAAGGGTAACAATCACAACTTACTACTCTGAATCTAGCAGCTCTCTCACTCCAGGCCTATGGAATGATAATAATTTAACTTAGTATTCTTTCTACACCAACCATGCATATTGTAGAATTATTGAAAATTATAGATTCTCCAAAAACATACTTAATGTAACATAACATTAAAAACACAATTAACATACACGTTTACCCAGTTCTTCTCTGATTTTTCCCTATTTAACTTTACCCAAAACTGATAGCGTCCTTAACTGATCGCTATCAGCAATGAGGGTAGTTAAATACTACACATGTTGGGTTTGATTATTGGTTCTATTATTTGTGATCTTTGGTAAATTAATAAAATTTTTTGAGCTTTGGTCTTCTTCACATAGTAAATGATAAAAATAGTAATTTATGGTAGAGATCTAATGATGTTAAAACAAATGTATTTAAAGCCACTATTATTGATATTATTATTATTTTACCTAATAACTACTGGAACACTTTATATATGAAGTGAATTTCCATTATTGTTAATAATAGCTGCCCATAAAATTTTGTTTACAAAACTAACAAAGTTAAAAGTAGCATGAAGGGCACATAAAGTTCACATTTCTGATTTTTTACAATGATAGGTCTAATATATATACAATTACAAAAATACATTATCATTATCATATATAAATTAATTCTAACCAAACTGAATAAAACGTGAAAATTCTCTGAAGGCAATTGTGAAAACATTAATCAGTTTTTAATTTTTCCAATGAGTCTTAAGAGTTGAAGGGGGGCAGAGGAAGTCTCTGAGTTCTCATTGTTCTAATAGTTAATTTGAGAACGTAATTAATAAAACAAAGATTTAATCATTTTACCTTGCAATATAAGACACCCATAATCCTTAGTTCAGATTTAAATATCGATTCATGATGAATCTCACAGGCTGATGGAGAACAGCAAAGATGTATGCACCTCTGACTCCTTGGGTTCACTGAAGTGTTCATGGTAAAAAATCATGCTCACCTTAAACATTTTATTTACTATGATTTGCTATCATTTTTGCATGACCCAAACAGAGCTTTGGAATATAGTCAGACATGCAATGAGTATTCATTCATTTTACATTTTATAAATAATATATTTAGTACTTAATAAATGTTATTAAATTATTTGAGAGGCACTAATTTTTTTGTTGTTTTATTTTGTTTTGTTTTGTTGAGACAGGATCTCACTATGCAATTCAGGTCGGCCTTGAACTCACTATATAGCTGAGGCTGACCTCAAACTCACAGTGATCCTCCTGACTCAGCCTCCTGAGTGCTGGGATTACAGGCATGCGGCACCATGCCCAGCCCCGATGGGTAGTAGTTTATAACTTTAATGAATATGTATCAACTTCAGTAATAAGATTCTTGTTCAATCGTATTTTGTAAAATTGTTGAAAGGACTGAATGGGAGATTAGGATGATCTGTAAGCATGTTACCATCCACTGCATTGTTCACCAATAAAACAAACAGCAAGCTCTGTAAGAGTCTGTTTTAACAGTAGAGTCAAGCACATTGCCTGGTACAAAAGTGCAATGTATTAATTATTATGGAGGGACTGAAAGATGGATGAATGTTACTGGGTATGTTTACTTCATGTCAAACACACTAGGCTTCTTGCACTCACAATAGTCTGGTCGTCTTTCGTTCCTCTGTCCATGTGCAATGCTCACTTGAAGGCGAACATGAATTGATGTCATCCTCACTCAACAGATTAGGGAAGGACTTAGAGAATTCATTTAAGTAAGCATTACACGGCTAGATCTACGAATGTAATTTCCAGTACTGGGGACTGAATCGAGGATCTTCATCTGAGTGACATCCCCAGCCCATTTTATACTTATTTTTTTGCGATAGGGTCCAGAGTATTGCTAAACTGCCCAGGTTAAACTCATACTTTCGATCCTCCTGCCTCAGTCTTCTGGACTGCTGGATTGCAGGTTTTGTTCCACTGTAACTGGCTTGAATGGGATTTCTTGCTTAAATTACACCATTGACTTTCTCTCTAAACCCATGGAGAACACTATATGGATTTCTCTCCAAACAAAATGGAAGAATCCCAATCTTCATAAAATATTTTGAACTCTGTTATTTCAACATTTGTGAAAGCACACAAACAGTTTGAAATGGTTCTACACCACACACATAAGGAGTGTGAATTTGTGTGTTAAAGACACAAAAAATGTTTTGCAAATTTTCTTAATACTAAGATCTTTTATCTAGCATTCGTAACTGTTTCTTACAAACCCAATAAACATTTTGCAAATATATATTTAAAGAAATGTATATGTAAAAGAAAAATACTGGTAAAAATCCTTCCAACTATATCATGGCTATTTGCTTTTGTTTTATTCAGAATTATAGCAAGTTTGGATACATGATGCTGTAGTATGGAGATTTTGAAGCATTAAAATGGAAATACTAATTGGTGATACTAACTGGACTGAGATGAAGACATACACTCGGCAAAAGTGCATTAGGAACAGATATCACAAAAAACCACTAGTGGAAGCAGGATTGAGACCAAAGAAAATTCAGTCTCTTCAATACTACGATATCTGTATTAGTCAGGTTTTCCATTGCTGGGGCAAAATGTCTGATATGCACAATTGGTGCATTCTGGCTCACAGTTACAGAGTTTTTGCTTTGATCTGTAGCCAGCTAGTTCCAAAGCACAAATGTTATGGCAAAAGGGCACTGTGGAGGAAAACTGTGGAACTCATGGTATCCAGGAAGCAGAGAGGGAGAACCAGAGAGAAAGGGGTCAGGAATCAGATATATTCTCCAAGATCACACATCAATAACCCTATCAAACATACCCAAAAGTTATTTTGATTAATGTCCTAGGTGTCTCTCAGTTAATCCAGTTGACAATCAAGATTAAATATCACAAGTCTATGTTCGTCAACTTGACAATCAAATTCACCTCCTTAAATCATATTTGATCTCCAAATAGACACAATAACAGGATTATAATCCCATATAATAGTATGCATTGTTATGGTTTAGATCTAAATATCCCCCCAAAGCCTCATATGTTTGATGTGTTTCCAAGGTGAATAAGGGAATGCTATGAACAATTACATATTAACAAGAAAGAGAGAGAGGAAGAGTAAATCTGAATAGACTTTTAAAAAGTAAAGATACTGAATTAGTTTTCAGAAAAGCTTGTGAATAAACAAAAGCTTCAGGACTATATCAATTCTCTGGTGAATTCTACTAAGCATTTAAAGAAAAATTAGAGTCCTAGGGATTGCACCCAGGGCATTGCACATGGCAGGCAAGCTCTCTACCACTGAGCTACATAGCCAGTAAAAATTAACTTCACACACATTTTAATATAAAGGCACACAGAGATTAAAAGGAATATAATATAATATAAAATGATATACTATATAAACACTAATCATAAGAAAGTGGGATTTGAAAGATGACAGAGTAAAAAGTTTGGCACATATCACACCCTCTCCAGGAACTAGAACTGAAACACTGAAAAACAACTTAGCAAAAAAAGAAGAGTTCTGGGAATCAAAAAAGAGTGACAGGAAAACCAGGGGATCACAGAAAAACTGGAGATACTGCAAAGATTGCATAGAAAAGAATAAAGTCATCTGGAATGCCAACCCCAGCTCCTGGGAAGGGAGACCTGGCTTTGCAAACCCAAGGTAAGCCTAGAGAGGGTCAACAGCCCCTGGGAGAATCAAGGGACCTGGCTGGCAGAGCTAGCTCCAAGAAAAACAGTTATTATAAACTGCAGACACAGCATGAGCTTTTACTTTGAATCTGATTCCTTTTTCATGGCAAGCTTGAGTTGGAGAAGAAATCCACAGTGGTGCCTGCTATATTTGAAAGTGACTAATCAGGAGCCACTTGGGAAGGGGTGATGGTTCAAGCCTGAGACAGTCAGAGAGTGGAGGTGGGCTAGTTATTGACCCCCATAGCAGATTAAGCCAGGCAAGCTCAGCCTAGGAAAGACACAGTTGTGTCACCCTTTGTTGGGAGAATCCATGCCGGTCACATGTGGTTTTCTGAGGGACTTGGTCTGGAAGTGTTGGCGTTAAGTCCAACAAAGTGCTTAAACCACCCACCGCCTTGAAGACTACTTCCAGCGCAGAACTCAGTGGTCTGTGTGATTTCTCCATCTGCCAACATGATCAGGGGTATCCTGAGACTTGGGTGATTGCCACAGTCTGGGGTGCACACACAGAGGGCCTCTGGAGCAAGGGAGAACCTCACAAGCCCACAGGCCGGTACAGTTAGGCAGAGATAGCAGGGACCTGAGGTACACACAGGGGCACAACACCAGAGCCACTGGAATGCAAACAAACCTAAGGCAGATGCCACATCACTGACTGACCCGGCCCAGCAGGAAAGGTGGAATAGGACTCAGCACCCCCCCTCACACACACGCACATGCACACGCGAAGTGAAAACGTGGGTGTGAAAGCAAATCAGGATCCAGTAGGGACTCATTCTCCTTCCCCCATATCTGGTGGATTCCAATACTTCAGGGCCTGAAAAGAAACAATTCACCCAAACACATGGAGTGAGCTTTTGGACTCATTTCACTTTTTTCTGTGATTGTTTTTGGGTTTTGTGGTTTTCCTTTCTTTTGCTCTTTGTTTATTCTGTTGTATTTTTTTTCATTTTTCTTTCTTGTTCTTTTTCTGTCATTTTACCTTTTTCCATTAACTTTCTTTTATTCTTTAATTGGATACTTTATCTCACTTCTCCCTTCCTAATCTTTTAATTCTTTATCAAAATTTTTATTTCATTATTTTCCTTTCTCCACCCTCTCCATTTTTATTATTGCTATTAAGCTTTACTACTTTTTAGATACTTAGTTGAACCTATGTTATTATTGCTGACTTCTATTATTAGTGGTGGTATAGTTGTTGCATTTAGAAGACACTAGTAGTATGTCAATATCTGCTTTGTTTTTATGTCAATATTATTGCAGATTTCCTTTTTCTTGTTAAGGGTGGTATAGTGGTAGCTTTTGTTGGTTCTTATGGTATGTCAATAACTAGTTTATCTTGGACTCTAATATCATTATTGCTAATTCCTTTGCTATTGACAGTGGAGGCATAGTTGTTTCTATTAATATGATGTTACTGTGCCAACATATGACTTCTTTTTGTGTCATCAACATTGGTTTGTCTTCTCCTCTCTATGTGGTTAGAAGAGAAAGCACCCAGAATAAGATTAGACACAAAGAAGACCACCTTCAAATATTATGCTGAGTGGGTCAAAAATGTTTTGCAAACATCAAAACATAGCCAAACACATAGCTACATCACAGGAAAAGAGTCTAACTAAAGAGATCTCCACAGTCGTGACAACGTTTCCACCCTAACTGAACCTGAAATGGCAGCACAAAATAATAGAAATATGAGAAAGAAAGGTAACAAGATATACCTTCCCAAATGCTGAACTCCCCAAATGCTGATGGACACCAAAGAGGAGGAGGTTCAAATCAAAGAACTCAAAAACGAAATGGTGAAAGTGTTTGAATACATCAAAGAAGAGACATATAAGCAAATTCATAAGATGTTTGGTGAGTTGAAAGAGAAATTTATTAAACAGATAAATGATTTTACTAATTAAATGTTCAACAAGCTTAAAAAAGAAATAATAAACGGAGTTAAACAAGATAATACAAGATATGAATGACCAGTTTGGTAAAGAATTAGAAATTATGAAAAACAGGCAAGGAGAAATAATAAATTTGAAAAATTCAACAGAAAGCATGGATAGCAGATTTGATCAATAAGAAGGCAGAGCGTCAGAAATTTTAGAAAAGGTGGATGTAGATCATAAGCTCAGTAATATCCTAAAAGTGACAAGATACCACACAACCTGGATCCAAAGGCTGCTAGATGACTCAAAGAAAATACAAAAACAATATCAGAATTATAGTAATAAAGAAAAAATTAGAAGATAATTTAAAAGATATAAAAGAGGTATTCATTAAAATCATAGAAGAAAACTATCCAAGTTGAGGAAAATAATTCAATATCCAAGTATAAGAGACATAGAGAACTCCAAATAGCAATGACTAGAAAATAACCTCTCCATGACACATCATAATCAAAGTTTCTGAAAATCAACAAATACTAAAAACTCTTGGAGTAAAACACCAAGTTACTTATAAAGGCAAGCCTATCAGAATCACAGCATATTTCTCACCATCAACATTTAAGGCCAGGAGAGGTTGGAGCATAGCTTTTAAAGTCCTAAAAGAAAACAACTACTAATTCTTTATACAAATTTCTATATCCTGCAAAATTAGCCTACAAAATTGATGGAGAAGTAAATACTTCAAATGACACAGAAATCTGAAAGACATACGTGAACACTAAACCAGCACTGCAGAAAATATGTACTCTGTGGAATCCTTGACAGAGACAGGAAAGCCATAAACATCAAAGGGCCCAAAGAAACACATACAACTAATGTGGAGAGTAGTTAAAAAAGCTAGAAAAAATATAAAAGTGATAAGCATGGAACAATAATGCAAAGACAGGACTCAGAAAACACCACATAGTAATACTTCTCAATATCAATGGTCTTAACTCCTGAATCAAGAGACATATGCTGGCAGATTGTATCAAAAAACAAAATACAACCACACATTGGATAGAGGAGACACATTTCACCCAAAAGGAAGCTCACAGACTAAAGGCGAAAGGATGGAAAATGATACAACATTTTCTTAGTTCTGACACCTAAAGTGCAAGTAACCAAAAAATATGTAGACAAATTAGATTTAACCAGAATTAAAAACTATTTCTTGAAAAACAATGAGAGCAATGTAAAAGTACAACCCAAATAATAAGATAATGTATTTATAATTTCTAAAAATATTTGATTAGAATCTACTATCCAGAATAAAAAAGAAATCTTATAATTCAATATTTTCACAATTCAAAAAATTCCATATTACTCATGCTTTACCTAGGGGATGCTTTACCTAGGGGATGCTTTACCTAGGGGATGCTTTACCTAGGGGAACTGAAAACATATGTTTATATAAAAACTATCATTTGGAAAATTTTTTATGTCCATATCTGTACTCTGAAAAACTACTTTAAAGATAACAACATGCAATGTATTAACTATTGTTATTCTCCTGTTATTTGGTTATGAAATTTGGTTTTACTTTTTTTCATAAAATAAAAAAAACTGATGCACGTATGATCATAGCACTACTATTCTTAATAACAACAGAATGACTAAAAATGGAAAAACCTAGATACACATCAGTCAATGAATGTATAAATAAAACATATATGAATACAATGGGATATTTTTAGCGATAAAAAGGAAGAAGTCCTTCTACACTTGAACCTTGAAATCAACATATGAAGTGAAAGAAGCTAAGTATAAAGTGCCACATACAGTATGAATTCATTAATACTAACTGTACAGAATAGGTAAATTTGTAGACCGTTGCCAGGGCCTGGATAAAAGTGGGTAAGGAGCAGTGTCTCTTTTGGGTGCAGGTATAACTAAAAATCTCAGAATTTAGATAGTGGCAATCAGTGCACGCCATTGTGAATATAATAAAAATCACTGAATTGTTCATTTTAGAACAGGTACTTTTATGGCTTGCAAATTATGATTCAAATTTTATTTTATTTTATTTATTTATTTATTTATTTTTTTGTGGGTACCGGGGGTCGAACTCAGGACCTCACACACCAGCAGACGCCCGTGCCGTTGAGCAATTTCACTGGCCCTTTTTTCGTATGTGGGTTCCGGAGGTTGAACTCAGGACCTCGTGCTTACCAAGCAGGCGCTTATGCCACTGAGCTATGTCACCGGGCCCCATGATTCAAATTTTAAATGTTTAAATTAAATAAAGCAAGGAAGGAAACAATACCAAGAAAACCACTGCAGCTGAAGTGGCAGAATCGGGTATGCCTTTCTACCTTTGTGCATTATCAGAACTGTACTGATGGGTAAAACCCAGGGGAGTAGCAGCAGTAAAGATGAACAGATGGGCACTGACTCATTCCTCGGGGTCTGAGACTATGATGGTGGGCTCCCTACTGCATACTTGATATAAAAAAGATGATGTAGGGATCCATGATTAATGTAGGCATCCCCAGGAGGTTTCAAGTAGAGTTAAGGAGTGAAAATTTGACAAGGACTGGGCCACCTACTAATTACAATGGTAAAAAGTTCTAATTCCAATATTAAGAAAAATGAGGCTTAATTTTATAGTAATGAGTTTTTCAAAGCTAAAGCATTTGGTTTTCACACTTACCATTGTAAAATTCAAGTACTGAGAAAGTCTATTTGACAAATTATTTTGGGAAAAGATATTCATCTTTGTGTTAGGGAATTATAATTGTATTGCTAATATAAGAGTCTGTGTTTGGAAGAAAAGAGTAATTTCATCTTATGGCTACCTATTTAGAGTATAATTTGTTTTGTCTTATTCATAAGACATTTTAATTCTTAATATGAATCATTCTTTCACATTTGAATAAATTCTATTTGGTAATTTTATAGTTCTTATATTTAATATTTTATTTGACTTATTAAAATGTGTCAGAACTGAAATCTTCATTCATGATAATAAAGAGTTCATAGGTTTTCATTTTTCCATGTTATGTAGTTTTATCCTCATATTAAATCTACAACTGTATTGAGAAGCCTCATGGTTCTGTCTGTATCCTCATAATTTATATATTCTTTAAGTTTTTTAGAAGATTCAATCAAAGGCAAAAATAGTGGTCATATTTTGTTTATAGTGATTTGTTTCAACCATTAAGTTTTTTGTGATTGGAATTTTGTAAAATGTGGTTCAGATAAGAGTTTGAGGACATTTAGGAAACTGAAATATACACAGTAGGGTACCAGACGGTTACAGCTACACAGAGAGACAACCCGAGGAAGCCAAAAACAACCCCCTCCATTTTATTCAGTGCATTCTAACATGTAAAGAAATACAATGAAACTCTTCAAAGATGCAGGAAAAAAAATAATTACAGAAGAACAGGCCCGTCAAATCCTATAAGGGAGAGAAGATTTGCTGGGCGGGCACCGGGAATGATCATACCTCAGTGGTAGAGTTAAATAAATAAAAGCTGCATTATGTCTGCCATACAAATCATGGATACAAGACTTGAAGTGATTAAACTCTTTCGAATTAACTATGATAAATAAACACCCAATTTATTTACAAGAGATATAGCAAATATAAGATTTAGCACCATAAAAATCACAATTTGTGGCATCTAATAAAAAAATGATCAGGTCTGCAAAAAGATCAGGAAAATATGACATAGAACCACAAAAAAATCTGTCAGTGGAAACAGATTATGTAACTAGAATTCAAGTTTAAAAATAACTTTAAACCCTTCCTAATATGCTCAAGAAAATAAAGAATGTCAATATAATTTAAAAATTCATAGGCTGGTGAGATAGCTCAGTGGCATAACTGCCTGCCTGGCAAGTGCAAGGTCCTGAGTTCGACTCCCGGTACCCACATAGGAAAAAAGGGCCAGTGATGTCGCTCAGTGGCATGGGAGCCTACTGGCACGTGAGGTCCTCAGTTTGACCCCCAGTACCCACAAAAAAAAATTCAATAACTACAAAATAAAAACCACATGTTATATCTAAAATTGAAAAAAAAATACACTATCTTAAAGAAAAAATACATTAGTATGAGATTTACAATTGATAATATCCTATGTAGGAAACAACCAGTGACCTTGATGACATAATAGATACATATTCATTAATAAGAGCACAATGAGAAAAGAACACCAAATGTGAGCAGAATATAGTACAATGTGGAACTACATCAAGTGGTATAATGTAATAGGTAACAGGGTGCCAAGTGGAAAGGAAAAGTAGAGAGGTTAAAGAAGCAATATTTAAATAAGGGATAGCCCAAATTGCTCCAATTAAAGGAAACAACAAACCTTATTGATGTCAAATAAACTGTGAGAGCTGAATGGATAAATATGTGTGCACATGCACACATACACACACACATTAAAACTGCTGGAAAACAATGATAAAAAGAAACTTCAAAAAGAAAAGCTGGAGGAAAAAGTTCACACTGGGCTTTGTGGAACAAAAGTAAAATTTTAAGCAAATTATTATCAGGAACTGTGGAGGAGAGAAGACACTGGACAATTAAACTACCTAAGAGGAAAAAATTGTACAACTAGAATATTACATTCAGAGAAATATATTTCACTAATGAAGGCAAAATAAAGATTCCTCAAGCCAAGTGTTACTGAGGGGATTCAGGCACAGAAGGCCTACATGAAAATAAATGTTAGGAAATTTACCAAGCATAACAAAAATTCTACCAGACAGAAATATGAATCTATACAAAGGAACTAATACTGATAAATAAGGTAGATACAAAATACATTATTTTATCATGGAAAAATTTTGAGATATCTGCATGTTTTATGTAATAATAATGATAATTATATCTGAATATTTTAAAACTGTGCAATAGTAAGCTATGGCAAGTATAGTATACACAATTGGAAAACTAGTAATGACACACTGTTTAAGGTTGTTGTACCATATGGACAGTCATGGAATAATAATGTAGGCTGAAATGAGTTTTAAATACATTATTAGAAACCCTATAGCATCCACTAAAGTAAGATTTGTAACTCATTAGCAATAGAGGAGGTTGAAATATTTTTAAAAATCAAAAGTTATCAGGGAAAAAAGGCAGCAAAATGATATAAAAGGCAAATAAATAGAAATCTAAGAGACATAAGGAAATAAGTGCAACATAATGGGCAATTCTTATCCAGCCTCAGAAGACCATAATATCAATACAAATACAGACCATATACATGGTGCTCATGAAATTTCAGATGGGAATGAGAACTGTGTCGAGAACTGGACTATAGTTCATGGTTGTTATTTTCTGGCAAATAATTTGTCTATATTATCTACATGCCCTAAAACATATGAGGGTGAGTTTAAGGGTGGTAGACTAATTGATTTGGCAGAGAAAACATCAAGGCAGCCCAATAGCCAGGCTGTAGCATGGCTACTTTTATCCCATTTTACAGTGAGAATAGAAAAACAGAACAAAACAAACAAACAAAAACAGAATGAAATGACATGAAAACTTGAATTTTGGCCCCTAAAAATACTGTGTGTAAAGTTGGGGTCAAAAGAGATGCTTGCTGGGCCGGTGAGATAGCTCAGCGGTTTAAGCGCCTGCCTGGCAAGCACAAGGTCTTGAGTTCGACTCCTGGAACCCACATATGAAAAAAGGGGCCAGTGATATCGCTTAGCGGCACAGGCGCCTGCTGGTGCATGAGGTCCTGAGGTTGATCCCCGGTACCCACAAAAAAAAAAGGAGAGATGCTTGCTGAAAAGATTAACTTCGTTAAAAGAAACTCAAGTACGTTGAACTGGGACAAGCAGAAAGATGTCATGTGGGCATCGTGAGACTCAGCAAGAACACATCCAGTGCAGGGTTAAGGGTACAAAAGTATAAATTTTCACTTGAGAAGAGATTTTCTCAGCCCCCTGGTAGAGAAGAGCCACACACGGAATTGGTTCCTCAGGCTTCATTAATGCACTTCACCATCCAGACACTCAAAAGCCACTGCAGAGCCGGTGATATAGCTCAGCGGCATAAGTGCCTGCCTGACAAGTGTGAGGTCCTGAGTTTGACTCCCGGTACTCACATATTAAAAAAAAAAAAAAAAAAAAAAAAAAAAAAACACTGCAGCTATGGTACAAATGGACCTACCTAGTGGCTGAAGCAGCAGCAGATCTTGGTTTCTTCCTCATGATGTTGGTTTCTCAAGCATAAAATGCAAGACTTGTAGGGTTATAGAAGATTCCACCCAAATGTAATAGGATGGTCAGTAAACCAGACAAGACTCTGTGGAAGGGATTACTGCATCTTAGGTTGTATATAAGATAATTATATTGTGCTGGGGGAATTATGACCTTGTTATTGTGCTTATTTGGAGATTGAGTGTGGTTAAAAGAAATGCAGAGTGACACATGCTTATAATCCTAGTGCTATGGGAGTCAGAAGGAAGATCACAAGTTCAAGCCAGAGCAATTTAGCACAAAAAAAGAAAAAAAGATAAAGTAAGCCTGGGAATGAAGCTCCACGTGAAGGTCCTGTCTGCAACTGCCAATACAACATAAAAGTATATTAGGCATCAAATTGACGAAGGTGGATTGTTCTAGTTAATCTTAATTGTTACCCTGACTGAACTAAGAGACTCCTGGAGAGATGATTAGATCAGGGAGTACTATATTCATCAGTGGATTAATCCACTGATATTCATATCTGAATTGCTCTTAAGAGGTGGGATCCAGTTGAAGAATGTGGATGACTGTGGGTGTATCTTTTTTCACAGGTATGTCTGTGGCTGGCACTGTTCCCCTAGTTTTTGCTTCCTAACAGCCACAAAGTGACCAGTTTTGCTCTAACATGCCCTTCTTCAGGATGTTCCTATCTGGGAGCCAGAAGAACATTAACTGAATCTTCTGAAACCATAAGCCAACCTAACCATTTCTTCCTTTAAATTGCGTATGCCAGGCATTTTGTTCCAGCAACAGGAAAGCTGCAAAAGAATATTCTAAATTAAATTTTATCGGAATAAAAATAAGTCACTTCTTGTAAGATACTATTACCAAAAAATGTGAGATCAAGCCATATGATAAAATATTTGTGATAGTAAATATTATTCAAAGAATTCATATCCAAAATAGAATATTTTAGGAAAAAGTTCTCATAACAGAAATAATTCACATAACCCAATTAATAATATGCAATTAGAAAGACATTTGACAAAAAAAATATACCAATTGTAAATTAACACATGAAAACCAGCTTACTATAGTTTGTCATTACCTAAGTGCTCAAGACTACAGTGAAAATAAAACCAAGCAATCATTGCCTGTGAACTGAATAATGGGGAGATTGATCAGAAAGCATCGAATTGATATTTTTGGATATGAAAGAACTACTCCATAAATTGCTATGGATATTTGACTGTACAGATTTTTCAAAATTTATGTAACTTTGCACTTAATATCAGTAAATTTCACCTTGTATAAATTATACTTCTTAATGTTAAATTTAAAAATTCCACAGATGTTAACTTGGCATATGTCATTTGGATCTGTTAATCCTTTCTTCTTTATAAGCAATAACTTTGCCTCTTAAAAAACTTCCCAAGTTAATGAAAATTAATTCACTATACTTAGCACATTACCTACAGTAAGTAAAACAATGGATATTGAGTGTGGCACAACTGCTTAGTACTGTTTAAAATTTGTTAGGACTTTTGAAGGCTTTGGGAAAGCCAAGGATGAATAAACTCCTACTCTACATCTCCAGCAATAACTTAGTATCGCACCTTACCCTGAATATCCACATAATATGTTGCCACTGTGCTTTTATCACATTTAGTTACAATTTTTTCCTGATGAACTGATTTATTTTTTTCTGCTGATATATGACAAATCACTTGCTGGTCACTTCCTCCCAATGTTGCCAGCATTACAACTTGTGTCAAGATTTCTAGGTGTGGAAGCCACTGACCTTGGTTTCAATGTTGATATAGGATTTACTTGTTAACCCAGAGAAATTAAAAAAAAAAAAAAAAAAAAAAAAACTCCAGGGGAGTAAAAATGTGAGTGTAAAGCACCATATTAGATAAGAGAGTTGATAATTTTAAAGAGAACTTAGGAGAATTTAACATTTGCTCCTCCGTGTATGAGGGTTCAGAGGTATGCATTTTTTTCAAACAGAAGTATGCACATTAAAACTTAATCCTGCATTCAAATATTCTATCATGAATAAATGAATCTTTCATAATAACATATAAAATGCTTTTGTTGTTTGAAAAGAAATGATACCAGAAATCTTCATTGACTTAAACACAGTTCTGTCAAACATTAAAATAAAACTTCTGTTCTTCTTATCCAAAACTTGAAACTTTACATAATCTTCAAACTGAAAACTGATTCAAACTATTGATAGATTTTAGTACTTACCATCTTCCACTGATTATTGCCACTAAGATGGATCATAAAAAGAATAGGTAAAATAATTAATTCTATATATATATATATATTTTTTTTTTTGTGTGTGTGTGTGTGTGGGTACCGGGGGTCGATCTCAGGACCTCGCGTGCCAGCAGGCGCCCATACCGCAGAGCGATATCACCGGCCCTTTTTTCATATGTGCGTTCCGGGAGTTGAACTCTGGCCCTCGTGCTTGCCAGGCAGGCGCTTAAGCCGCTGAGCCATCTCACCGGTGCAATTCTATAGATATTTAAGACTCATAATTACACTGCTACAGTGAGTTAAAATGAAGCCATCTTTAAAAAAATGTTGGACTTGACATTTTTATGACTCCTAAAAGAATACTGACATTACCTTTTATCCCATACTTTCTTAACTGACAACAGGTAAATAACTTTACTTTCATTCTTGTTTATTTTATTTTCAAAATATCATCTTGAAGCTATGTTCAATATAAGGGATGAGCAAAGATAATTAAATTATTTCTAGCTAAATTTTTACAGTAAACAGATATACATGCATATAACATTATACATATGTATACATTACACATGCACATATATAAATGTAATGTACTGTGTAGGTGCTTGCATGTAATAATTTCTTAAATGACAGGGCATGGAACATACCAGTTGCTTGACTTGGCATAATTTAAAATATAAGAATACTTCAAATTTTAATGAGAGAGGAGTGAAAGCAGAACACCTTTGGAAGAAAATAATATTTTCACAATGAACAAATGAACACATTTACAAAGAGTCTACAATAGGAGTTTTGAAGGGAAATGGCAGTTACAGCCTGAGTGAGAACCACATATGAGATTAGAAACAAAGAGAGAAAAATACTGTTTAGTTTACAAGCAAGGAATAAATAGTTGATTAAAAACAAAATGAAGAAACTTTATACCTTAAAAACTGGCCAAAACTTTTCTCTGGGCTGAGATTGCAAACAGCAAGAAATCCTAATTTATTATTTACTAAAGCACTATTGTTTGAACTTACAAAACTTTTCAAGCCCTTAAATATGTACAGGTCTCTTTTCAAGGAAGCAAAGCATGAAGCAGGACAATTCACCCCTCTAAAGAGGGCCAAATATTCTAGAATTAGTTTTAGCAGACATATGGGTATTATTCAGAAATTGAGAGCAAATAGGTCAATATATAGGTATGAAGTCATATGCAACAGGCTAGATGTGATAGCCGTTCTGTATTTTATTATCTTCTTTTGACTTAACCTAAAAATTACCCATTTTTCTGGGACAATGACATCTATGGGAAAACAAAAGTGGATACTAAAGTCTGTCACTAGTGCCTGTGTATCAATTATATTGGCACCTCTAGTTTCCTCCCAGGTATGTTTCCTAAACTCAATTTCATGTGGGCTTGCTCCAAGATATCTGTAAACTAATACATTTTTAGCATCAGAATATTTCTCGAATATTAGATTCACAGAAATCAAAATTCTTGTATAATACTTTGTGGTCAGATTCCTGATTCTCCACCAGTGAGACCAGGTTAGCTCAGGGACATGATCAAGGCACAACTGTCCGCAGAAATCAATTTCTTTTTTCTTTTTTTTTTTTTTTGTGGGTACCGGGGGGTCGACCTCAGGACCTCGCGCGCCAACAGGCACCCATGCCGCTGAGCGATATCACCGGCCCCTTTTTCGTATGTGGGATCTGGGAGTTGAACTCGGGCCCTCGCGCTTGCAAGGCAGGCGCTTACGCCGCTCAGCCATCTCACCAGCCCAGAAATCACTTTCAATAACCTTGGCCATGAGCTTGTGGTAGAAGGAGTATGAAAAATAGTAATGGGACTCAGGCAATCACAGGAAGCCCGATCCAAGAAAATATCCACTTTTTATTTTCATCAATTGACTCTGCTGGAAACTATTGGACCAGAGGGCCCAGGACCTCTGTTAATGACCTATTTATTTGAGTATATAACATACATTCCAAAGCTTGTACAAGGCAGAAGTTTTCATGGAGGATCTACAATAAGCTGTAAATATAAAATCTGATAGGTATATATTTCAAATACAACATCATGAACTTTTCCTAGAACACCAAATCACAAAGATAGTAAAAGTTACTCTGTGTATATTGAATTATTAATAATTATTTACAATAATAAAAAGGATTACTGGAGAAATGATGTTCAACAGTTTGGGTAATACTATTTATTATCTCCATACATCTGATGTGTCAACTAAAACTCAGAGAGATTAGGTATTTTGCCCAAAGTCATACTGTAAAAATAAGATGGAGTACTATACAAAGAAAATTTCTGGGAGCAAGAGGTGTTCAGATAACCCTGTTTATATGTTCAAAATGTAAGTTCTTACATTCCATGAAGAGGGTTGTCAGCTAAAATAATAATTAGGTTTGAATTTCATGTAAAACTAAATAATTTTGTATAAGTGCATTCCACACAATATTTAGAAGTTCTAATATTGTATTGGAAATATGGTAAAGTTATTCTTCATTTATCAACATTTTTAATTTAACTTGCATTCCTGTATTTTTACTTACAAAATCTGGTAACCCCACATATAACCCATTTAAACTCTCAAAACTTTTGCCTTTATGATAATAATATCATGAAAATCTATCAGAAGAATTATGACAAATTGGAACATATTGAAAAGAATACTACTTCCTAAAGGCTGTGCTGAATTAGAAAATAAGAAAGATAAAGTCCTTTACTTTTAAACAGTGTACAATCAAGTCAGGCAAAGAAAAATAACCAACAGAAAGTACCAGTGAATAACAGAAAAATAAATGAGTTAGGAAGTACCAGATTGTAAATTAAGAAGAGAGGGAAACATGGAACAACCTTGACTAACAAGCGGAGATGTAGTCAGGGAATGGAGAGGATGACTAACTCAAAAGTGAACCCATGTGGGAAAGGTATAACTCTAAATTCCATCTCACACTTGCATGTCTGAGATATGGGAGCGTTAAAGGCATTTCTAACTGCTGTTGAATGTGCATGGAACCCCAAGAACTCTCTGAAGCACAGAATCATGATTGTACTCATGAAGAGAAGAATAAGCAACATGAGTAAGAGGAGACAGTGAGTATAGGTAAGAAGACAGCTTTGAAGACCGGAGAACAGTGAACAGACCAGATACATGCAGAAGCATCACTTACAAGTTCTTAGAAATCCAAAGTCTCTGGCTTCACCCAAAAACCCTACCAACATTTCTGGGTGTGTGCTGGTCAGCTTCTAATAGCTGTGACCAAACACCTGAGAAAAACAGCCTAATGGAGGAAAGATGTATTCTGATTCATAGCTTCAGAGGCTTTAGTCCATGGCCCACTGGCATTACTATTTTGGGTCTGAGGTGGAGGAAATCTTCTCACCTCTTAGCAGCAAGGAACCTAAGGGAGCCAAGAGGATAGGCTGGGAAAGGAGAAGAGGGAAGGGAGATAGAAAATGAGGTGGGGGAGAGAGGAAGAGAGAGAGAGACAGAGACAGACAGAGACAGAGACAGAGAGAGAGCTGAGACAAAACACACCCTTCGAAACTGTGCCATATGTGACTTACATCATACAATTAGACCCTATCTCCTAATAAGTCCATTCGCCTAATGAACTCCTCAGTGGATTAATCCACTTAATGAAATTAGAGCCCTCCTTATCGAAGCACTTCTGGAAATCCCATCAGCTGGCACACAAGCCATCAACATAATGAGCCTTTTAGGGGACATTTTAGATCCCAAATATAACAGAGGATGACTCAAGGTAATCGCTATTTAAACACGTTTTCCTCCAGTGATTTTGGTGCATAGTAATATTTAGGAACTACTGAAATAATTTACAAAAATGTCTTCCTTTTTCTTTGAACCAAAAAGAAAAATCTATGTAGAATATGTCCACAGTACACCAAGTTAATAATCAATATAGAGTATAAGCTGACAAAAATCAAGCACCTACTTGTTCCAAGCCCTTGATTTCTCCTTAAAACTATTACAAATCCCAGCTAGGTGGCAGAAGAATCATGATGATTAGAAGGTCAAAGTACTTGAGCATACTTAATATTAAGAAGCATGTTCCTTTCTAGTAGCATTAACTCCTACTTTCAAGCATTTAAAGTAATTGTTTTATTCTAAAACAGTTACTTTCTTCACCTATTATTAGGAAAATAATTTGGCATTTTTTCTGGTAAAACTAGGTCTATTTAACTAAAGTGTATTGCAAAAAAGTCTTTAGAAAGTTTCTGCATGAATGCTATAAGAATTTCAAGTATACTTGGAGAATAAAATAGCTCAAGAGGATACTTGACTGCTAGGTTTAGGGAAGCAAGTTGTGAATAGTAGCTGATACTTTTATTGAGTGATGGCTGTCAGATTTCCTTTGGACACCCATATATATATATAAATACATTCTCTCAGCTAATCTTCACAAAACCCTATGAGTAGTATTATCCTCATTTTTGTATGGAAAAACTGAGCAGCCCATAGGTAGTTCATTCAAGGTCATGAAAGTATTAAGAAGGAAAGCCATGTTTACAACTGAGGCAATGTTCTTAGACAATCAAAATTATGGAATCATTTGATAAATATTAACTAGCTCATGAAAAGAAATTTCCCTGTTAAGGGAAAAACACCATTGTGGGATATGAAATATCCTTTGAAATTTGAGAAAACTTTGTAATTCTCTATCAAAATTAGAATAAGAAGCTAATCAACTTGAAAAGAAAAAGTAGAACTAACATGTGTGATGGTACAAATACATGGTGTAAAGCTTTGAAACATTGTATAGAAATTCATTTCTAAATGTCCAAATATTATCAATTGTAATCGTTTATGATGGCAATCTTTTTAAATCATATTACAGACATATATATGTATATACATACACATACACACACACATACATACATACATACATACACACATATATAGTTATCTTCTTTCTATCCCAAAATATATAAGGTATAAATTAAGCTGTTTTGCTGTTCAGAGTTTTATTATAAATATTCATTCTGGTGCTGTACGTTAATACTGGATTTAGGAAATATGAGGCATATGTGTCCAGTGGCAAGCAGTGCCTGGGATATAGTTAGTTCTCCATATGCATTAGGCGTAACACTGAATACATTTCTTGGTTTCATCTTAATGTTCTAAGATAAAAAAATCAGTTTTGTAGGACATAATGAGATATATAACTGTTCTTTTTAATCAGTTTTATGGTCAGGAATGACTTTTGGGAAGCTTAATGCATTAGATGATTGAGAATAGAAAAAATAAGCACAGAAGTGAAATATGAGATTACTGAAATTGTACAGGTGAGAGTAAGAGAGGTTTAGGTGCTTCAAAGGGAGTTTAAAGAAAGAGTAATAAACAAGGGGTATTTCACTTTCAGAAGCAATAGGAAGTGAGAATGAGAGAGAGAAAGAAAGGCATGAGACATTAAGCCATTAAGTGGTAGAGGATAATGATACTTTTAATAAGAAACATTAAATTATGAAAGCTTCCTGCCTACTTCCATCATGGTGATCACCAACAAGAGAGTAGCTTGCTCTTCTGAAAATGACAAAATGGGATATGCTTCTATGAAGTTCCTTCTAGGTCTAAAATCCTGTTGTATTTTGAAAATAAGCTTATAATTAAAAGTAATAGAGAGATTATTCTAGGAAAATAATGGAAGTATAGAGATGCATGTCGGTAATGGTTGGAAAATTCCCAAAGTAAAATTTTAACATTTTTGTGTATATTGTTTATGAGCATGTCCAGACCCCACACACACCCCCCACTCACACATCCTATATAAAACTCTTGTTCTATGTTCTTTTTAGCAGTTTGATAACCCCTACTTTGCTGGTAACAACTGCATCATTTTATGTTATCTAGCATAAATAACTTTGTAAGGTTTAAGTCTTCAGTTACAGAATCCCAGCTGCCAGCCTACCTTAAGATCTGGGGAAAATGCTTTAGGTAACAACCCACAACTATGGCTTCATGGCAATAAAAAAAAGTTCCAATTTCCCTGAAGAGTAGCTTAAATGTAATTTTTACATTGCACATCTATTGAACAATGTGTTCTTTAAAATCAGTGATTCAAATAATACATATAGCTCAGAGAAAAGAATCTAGCTGAAAATCAAGATGTAGCAAAGTATTGTTCATTCCTAACCATTCAACCTCCTGCTGTATGTCTTTCTAAACTCACTTCAAATTTTACATAAAAGAGAAATTGTAACTTTGGAATACATATATAAGTTGTTCAATAATATAAAAAGAAATCACAGATTGAAAAGCCAAAAGTTGCAAAGGGATAGATACCCCTGTCGGGGCAATCTTTATTTTCCTGCATCAATTTGTGGCACAAGAATTGTCAGGTTTTTTAATGTATATGTATATATATATATTTTTTTCAGACTCATAACTAGACTTGAATACCTTCCACTATCTGACCCTATGCAAATTATGCAGATTTTTCTTATTTTCCTTTTGATCTGCTCTCTAGAAGAATTCTTTTTCCACCAACTCAAGATATTCTCTACTGTCTATATAGCCTTCTGTTTGTTCCTCTCTCTTCGGACCTAAATCCTATAACTCTTCAGAAATGATACTTTTCTCCTAAGCCTGTTTCTAGCCTACATGGGTCTCTGTTTTCCCTAGGACATTATTGGACATCTAAAAAACACATTCATGGGGTAATTCCACCATTTGTTTTAACATAATAGTTTTTGTCTGCTGCACTAGGCAATATAATCATGTTCTTTATTTGACAACTTCATTCACTACCTTACCAAGAAATATGGACATATTATGATCTATTCATTTAGATACTTTTTCTTAACCCCCATTTTCTGTTATGGTAATTGAGTGTAGTACTGTCTACACAGATATCCATCCTTGTACTCAACCAAACACAGATTGAAAATATTCTAAAATAACTGCACATATACTGAACATGTAAACTTTTTCCTTGTCATCAAGGAACATATGTATAACAACTATTTATATAGTGTTTATATTTTATTAGGTATTATAAGAATGGAGATTTAAAATATATGAATGTGTATAAATTACACGCAAATGCTATGCCATTTTGTATATGTCACTTGAGCAATGCAGACTTTGGTTCCTGAAGGAGTCCTGGAAATAATATCCTATGATAACTGCATGTGCATGTGTTTGTTTAATGAATTAATGTAAATAAGTCATTTTATTTATCTTCAACAAGCATTTAAAGACTTATATTTTAAGTATTGTTATAAACACTCAGCTAAATATAATGCTACAAGATATTCACTAGGAAATCTCATTGTTATACAACAAATCAGCACTTTTTTTTTCATCATACATGTCTGAAGATCCTGTCAGCTGATTTAGGCTAGGCTTAAGGGTGTTTGACTTGAAGCTCTGAGTCTGCTCTAGGTTTGTCCCACTCTTTACTCACTATTCTTAGATTAGGGGTGATACATGGTGGTTCTCTTGATGGCAAAGGACAGGAGGGAAGAGCATAAGGTCAATGATCCAAGCACATTTCAACTGTATATTACTTACATCTTGTCCGTTAACACTGTGTTGGTCAAAGCATACCTGTATGATGAGATGAAGTGAGGTATATGAAATAAGAATTTGACAATGTGTTATGCTACTGTTGACCTTCTTAGGACATATACTTTGTGCTGAGATTGACTGTTGGTAACTGAAACTATAGGTAGCAAAATCACAGATAAGAAGTAACCACTCCATGAATATCTACTATTTATCAGCAAGGTGTAGAATAGGTAGTACTTGCTATGATGACTTCATAGTAATTGAACTCAGGCTAGACATTCATGAGAAATAGGGAAAGATAAGTAGCTATTATTAGAAAGAAGGGTATTGAAATAATAGATGAAGCCATATAAGACATTTTTTAACCATGTTGCCAAGAGTCACTGAAACAAAAGGGAAGATGCCCTGAATCTAAGTTAGATAAGCAGCAGTAGCATCTAGCTCAATCAGTCTGCTACATGCTAAAGTAAATCAAATCTTTAGAAGTGAGCTATTGATACTAGAAATTCAGTTGTTTCAAATTCCACCCAATAATCGTACACATAGCAATTATAAGACCTGAAATTGGTACTTGGTAAACACAAACAGACACACAGACACAAACAGACACACACAGACACACACACACACACACACACACACACACACACACACACAGATAGGAGGAGCTCCATCTGATATGGTTTGTACCAGAATAGAGTCATCATAATATAAAATAAAAACACCATTCTGAGTAAAACTTCTAGAGTAGAAAAATACTTATAAATGGAAAACGCTCTTCCATTTCTGAAAAAATTATTTTTAAATGTATATTCATTTATTTGTAAAATATTCAGTGGTTGGTTCTGAGAGTTCTTTGGAGAAAAAGTTCAGGAAAAATAGAGTACTGAGAAGAAAGTTAAGCCCAATTTTACATCACGTGTCAGGAAGAAAGTATCTTACGAATCACTTCCTCACCTCAAAGTGAGCATGAAGAATGATCCAAGGGAAAAGATTAAGAGTGAAGGAAAAAAATGGGTCAAGAAATAGGTCATTCTGTTTGCTACTTACTACCTCATGCTCTAATTTATAAATCATGTGCCCTCTCACTTACTAGTTACCAACCTCACTCACCAACATAGGAATTTAAGTCCCAGTGTTTAATCTTCTGCCTTTTAATATAATGGTTTATTTCCATAAGAGGACTTGGAGTCAGGTTCTCAACAATGGATCATCCTCAAATACAGTCAAGAATTCAAGTATAGAATGATCTTGATTCTGGAAGCTGGAGTTGGTAAAGAGTTATACCACTTTGTAGTGTCATAAGATTATACTACAACTTTCTCTCCTTCAGCTCATCATATTAGCAGATTTCTTACTCCTTCTGAGAATGATATCCCAAATTTCTATTCAAAATACTTTTGGGAAAAACATATAAGCAGCACAGTTTTACCTAAAAGTATGGATATGCAAGGTAAAGCCTTTTTAACTTCAGGAATACGGAGTGGATTGGCAGGGGCTGGAAATGGGGCTTAGACACTCCCATGGGGGAAAAATCAACACTGAAATCTAGACCAGGGTGAAGGGGTGGGATCAGTTACAACACAGTGTGCAGGATGGGAGTTGAGTAGGTTGAACAACAGATAAGAGAGCCACTGAAAAGAGAAAAGGAATTTATCAGATCTCTACACAGATCTGGGAAGTCAGATCCTCAACCAGAAGTCAGAGTCAGAAGCAGAACCTCAAGCCCTTGAGGAAAATAAAAAGGCATTTATAGTAACAAGAGCATGAGCTGAAGCTCAAGTTCAGGAACAAAGAATGGCTAGTGTATCAGGATTTACAAGTCAGAACTATCTCACTAGTACGAGGTGACAATGCTGAAATTCTTACAATTAATTTGAAGGTTTAAGTATCTCAATAGTAGTCTAGATTCAGTAGAGGCTAAACTTGTACATAAGAGTCAAGAAACATTAGCTGTGGGTAAAGAAAATACGATGAATATTAGTGAAGACCCACTACTTTTGAAAACAAAATGGGTTGCTTGGTAGCTCTGTATTTGTTGAGTAGTGTGATAATCTTAATAAAAATATGATTCCCATCCTCGAGCAATTCTTGACTGTATGCCAGCTCCAGTGGAACTTCTAGACAATATATATAGAATCTCTGCCTTCAGCAAAACAGTAACGAAATAAATCAACTATGTGACACTAAATTGTGGTCCATTGTTAATATATGAGGACATAGTATAGTTTAACCTCACTTTTAAGAAAATTCTCAAAAATGAAACGCATCTCACAAAAAATGTATTACATTAAAGTTTTTGTCCTATAAAAAAAGTTTATATATACGAAATGTTTAACGTGGAAAGAAAAGATTACACTGAGAAAGTTTAAATGACCTCTCTGAGGTAAAATACTAGTTTCATCAATTCCAATCACATACTTTCAACTTTCACAAAAAATCCAAAATTAAGTGTCAGTCAGTAATGCCTCACAGTGTTCCAGAACTTCTGATGTTTGAGCATATGAATCCTCAAGAGATGAACACAATGATGAGGACATCCATGATCGAATAATAAGAGCAGTGGCTAGTTTATTATAAAAAGAAATACTGTAATGCAGAGTATATATCATCTATTAGATTTCACAATGGTAAGTCTGTAATATAGGCATATTACTATACTTTATGTATGAGAACATGAGCTCAAAGCATTCAATTGATTCCCTTGAGATTTCTCAGCAGGTAAAGATAAGCTACTTTGTATATTTAGGCCCAAGTCTATGATGTGGACCTTCTAGAGAATAAGAATGAAGGCACTGTCCCTTTTCTAAAGAACTTAAAATTCTATCGTACATACCTCTCCCCAGCTTATTTTGCATCTAGATGCTTGAGAAATTATCTAAATATGTCCACAACTCTATAATGCAGACATTGTCTCAAAAGAAACAGTATGGTTTGAACATATGTTACCAAATGTTCCCGGTAGGATCAGCTAGGGAGAATCTGCCTCCATCATTGACAAGAACTATTAAATCATCTGAGGAGATGATAAAAGCA
The DNA here is from genome assembly GCA_028451465.1 of Erethizon dorsatum. NCBI lineage: Eukaryota > Metazoa > Chordata > Mammalia > Rodentia > Erethizontidae > Erethizon > Erethizon dorsatum. The sequence continues at coordinate 18,532,786 of CM051824.1, forward strand.
AGAGATGCTTGTATAATTAGAAAAGTGGAAAACCAATTTGTAGATTGAGCTGGTAACAGATGTTAAGGGTCAGATATCAGATTCCAAATATATTCACACCCAGTATGCTGCCGAATTTACCATCTTGATTGAACGGAAAAACTCAAACAGTTCTTCAAATAAGTCAATCAGTTTTAAAAAGTCTGAGAGAAATTTTAAGTGCCCACTTTAGCTATCCCCTACAGATTGATTGAGGAAATCAAGCTACTCTGACATCCAGTAGTATGCAGGCAATCAGGCATTTTCACTGTCATTTCACACTGCAGCCAACAAAATTTCATACTGATAGAGTGATCTGTTCGAAGTCATGTAATTATCAGTGTAGCATCACTAAATGTATATCTTTTTCTTAATTCAGGACTGCTATGGATTGAAGTTTGTTCCCCACAATGAGATTATATGTGCTGCAGGGTCATTGGTAGGTAACCCAGTTCTAATGAAGTCATGAGGGAGGAGCTTTCACAATGGCATTAGGACCCTTATGCAAGGAGATAGTAGGCACCATGCTTTTCTTCTTTGTCTGTCATATGAGAATAGAATGAAGGTGGTTACCCAAAAGCCATTGATTCTCCCATAAGAATTGGTGCACATCTTAAAACTGCACTCTTTAGCTTCTAGAGCTGTGACAAAATAAATTTTTAGCCATTCAGTCTATGACTCTTTAGTATGGTAGACAGATCTGACTAAAACCAAAGATCCTTCTCATCTTCTTACTGTAAAGCAGTGTGAAAACTAAGGGACTCCAATGGGCCTGAAGAGCAGTTCTGAAGGCCAAATACATGGTCTTTTCCTTCCTTGATGTCTGTGTCCTCTCCAAAATGCAGATGTTTCCACTGTAATAGTATTAAGAGGCTGGTTTCTTAACAAGTGACTGGGCCATGAAAACTGATTCCTCATGAATGGGATTAAAGCCCCTGTGATAAAAGCTTTATGCAGTGTCTGGCCGGTTTGCTCTTCCACCTCCTACCTGGTGACAACACAGCATCCTCCCCTCCCTTGGACACAGCAACAAGTGCTATCCTGGATTCTAGAAACAGCAGCCCTTACCAGAATAACCCAACCTACTGGCCTCTTGGACTCCTCTGCTTCCAGAACTTTAGTAAATTTTTTTCAGAATACTTACTATTTTTGGCATTTTGTTATAGCAGCACGTACAACTAAGACAATGTCCATTTCCTTGTCATCCATCTTCCCTCTCTTTCTTCTTTCATGGGAAGAGTCCTCATCTAATGAGCCTTAACCACAGTGCAGGTGAGGCGATTCTAAAAATGCTCCTCAAAATACTTCTCCAAACCAGGAGAACTCTCAGTTTTGGAGTTATGCATTGAGCTTCTAAGAAGGACTATTGGTATTCTCCCTGTAGTGTTCTTCTCCTATTCTCATCTGACAAGTGCCACAACCAAATGTAGCCATAAAACAACGATGTTTCCAAAAGGAGATAAGTCCTAAGGAGATAGGTCCTTTTCTTAGGTTCTCTTCTTCAAAAGAGAGAAAATATTAGTTATTTTGAGAGAGAAGATATCTTTGCATTAGGGATCTTTTCTGTATGCTCACCATTCATTGGGCTTCCCGATGCCTAAATCTGTCCTTCGATATTCTTTTTATCTTCCAAAGGGCACATAAATAAGCATAAGAAACTATGAGTACTTTTTTAAAGGTATATATCAAAGAAGAGAAAAATACAGGGAGAATCTTTTAAATACTGAAAATAAGTGCTAGCAAAGGACAAGACGGTAAACTAAGAAACTCAAGGATGCTAAGTTAAATGAGAATTGGCAAAGCACTGGCTCGATGAGTTTGCCAAAGCTGCAGGGTGAACAGATCCAGAACTGAAAATGGCTTTCTTTGTTGCTGTTCAATAAAAGCCATTACTTTTCAGAGTGCTACAGCTGCTCAGGTTATCTACCAGGACGCAGTGTCATGTAGTCATTGTCAAAGTAGAGTTTATAAATGTTGAAAAGAAATCTCCAAACCAAGAGAAATAAACTGGAAATAAACCATTGGTGGTCTGTTTAATTCGAAAGCTATAGAAAAATGCAAGACATTTTAAATACAAAGTTCTCTTGCATTTTCTCTAAATAGGGATAACTTTATGTTCTATTGGACAATGATGTTTTCCTCTCTCTATCCTAGCAATCACTACAGACTTAATGTAGAAGCTTATGTCTTAGTCTTTCTGGGCTCATTGAGGCCTCAGTCTGCTCTGTACATCCATACTCGAAACTCCAACAGCATCAGATACTATATGTATTGCCCTCTCTATCAATATTATAAAGTTTAAAATAATTACACCCACGGTGCCCTTATTCTCTATCGGGATGCATAGAGTCAATAAAATTTGAAGGAGGGTTGCTGAAAATGTACAGTAGTTCAGTGGTAGGCTGCTTGCCTAAGATATTCAAGGCCCTGGATTCAATCCCCAGCACTGAAAAAAAAAGTTCCTTTTTAATATTCAATTAAATACATGTCCATTTGTTACTCAATACATAAAACAGTATGGACGGAAGTCTAAGAATCCATCTATAACATGCCATAATTATTATCTGCCATTTGCATATACTTCTAATATAGACTGACCTATGTGTAGTACAATTCGGAAGTTAAAAAATTATAGTGTAGGAAGTGGATAGAAACGTCAGGAGAAATGTGAGAATGCCTCTGAGAGGTGCAGGATTGTCTTGTAAGCCTTTGAGATGAACAGAACTCTACATGAAAAAAAAAAAGCAGATTGAAAAGAATAGCTCTTGAGTATGTCCTATGTTTTCTTTTATTTATCACATTGCGAAATGTGCCTTCTGATTGCATGTGGAATCTCTTCATTCCGATAGATTACATTCCTGTGGCTTTCGTCTGTATTCACAATGTCATTTTCAATGTAGTTTCAAAACTCTTCATTTTTAACGAGAGGCAAAAATCTCATTGTAGGTTTTACTTGCATTTTCCTGATAGCGATGTTGTGTGTTTGTTTTCTTATTTCTGTTGCCCATTTGTACGTCTTCTTTTGAGAAATGTTTATTCATATCTTTACTCGTTTTCCAATCAGGTTTTAAATATTTTTTTGTTATTGAGTTCCTTGTCAGATGTACAGTTCATAAGTAATTTCTACCATTGTATAGATAGGCTCTACTATGTTGAATGTTTCCAGTTTGTCTATTTTTGTTTTTATTGCCTGTGCTTTTGAGAACTTACCGAAAACTTCCTTGCCCAGGTGAGTATCATGCAGTGTTTCTATGTTTTCTTGAAGTAGTTTCACAGATTCAGGATTTGCATTTCAGGCTTTAGTACATTTTTTGAGTTGATTTCTCATATATGGTGAAAAAATGAGTATTTAGATTCATTCTTCTGCTTGTGGGTATCCAGTTTTCTCAGCTCTGTTTAACAAATACTGGTGAGTATAGAAAGAAGCACGACTCACACATTGTTGGTAGGAATGTGAAGTAGGACAGTCTCATGAAAAACAGTGTGGAGGGCCGGTGAGATGGCTCAGCGGCTTAAGCGCCTGCCCGGCAAGCGCGAGGGCCCGAGTTCGACTCCCGGAACCCACATACGAAAAAGGGGCCGGTGATATCGCTCAGCGGCACGGGCGCCTGCTGGCGCACGAGGTCCTGAGGTCGACCCCCTGGTACCCACAAAAAAAAAAAAAAAAGAAAAAAGAAAAACAGTGTGGACAATGCTCAGAAAATTAACAGGAAAATTATCATATGGCCCAACAATCCCACTACTGGTATGCATCCAAAGAAAATGACATCAGTAAGGTGAAGAGATGCTTCTGTTCCCACGTTTACTGTAGCATTACTCACAACAGCCAACACAAGAATTAATCTAAATGTCTATCAACCGATGAATGGATAAACAAAATGTGCTATATGTGCAAATATGCACACACACACACACACACACACACACACACACACAGTGGAGTACTATTCACCCCCAGTAGAGACGAAATTGATTCATTTTCAACAACATGGATGAGTCTGAAGAACACTAAGTGATATAAGCCTGGCAGAGAATAACAAAACCTCATGATCTAATTCATAAATGAAATCTAAACAAAATGATCTCACAGAGAGTAGAATAATGGTTACCAGAAGCTGAGGACAGCAGAGGAGAATGGGGGATGGGGAGAAGTTGAAAAAATTGGTACAACCTTATAGTTAGATAAGAAGAACAATTTCTGGTTTACTGTTTCAAAATAGAGTGATTATACTTAACAGTCACTTATTATGTATCTCAAAACAGCTACAAGAAAGTATTTTACCTTTCCCAAACCCAAAGAAATGATAAATGTTTGAAATGAAAGATATGCTGATTACCCTGATTTGTTCATTACATAATGTATAAAGGAATTAAAATACCACTTTTATGCCCTATAAATGTGTGAAATTATTATGTGTTGATCAAAAAATAATTGGACACAGAAAAATATTTTAATACTTATAAAAAATCTCCAAAAACTGCATTATAATTCATAATTTTACATGAGCAACTGGAGATCTAAGCAGATAGAATAACAGAAGAATATTTCAGGCTTTCAACTAAGTTTTTATTTTATTGTAAAAGTAGTGCATCTCTAACGTGACAGCTTTTATTTCATGGAGAAAGTAAGTTGTCATATTTTGCATCTGAGATAATAATATGGAATTAATCAGGCCATTTTTATTAGAAAATATAATGCTCAGTTTTGAATGTTAATGAGAATATAAATGCATGTGCATAGTTTAAATTTGGAATATATATTTAAATTTGTATTAAAATTCAAAAGAATATTAGTAAAACATTTTCATATATACAAAAGGAGATATCTGTGAATCTGAGAAAGTGAAGGAAATCATTAAAAACCTGGTTGCAATTTTTTCATAAATAAACAGTGATGATTACGTAATATTTTTCATGGGTGACATTGTCTTATATTTTCATATATCTGTGCTTGTCTTAGGACTTCATTAGTTATAGTGTTTAAGAGAGGACGTCTAAAATATACTTCTCACTCCCCCATTTTTATTCTTTTCTTTCACCTAGTACTCTCCATAAAGAAATACCTTACTTTCCTGGAAGATAAGATGTTGAATGTATACATTGTTAATTTTAAGCTATCTGAAGCTGAAAACACATTGCAGTAATTAGTGAGTGACAAAGGTGAGTTTTAATGTTTAATTTTTTTCACTGATATTCTGTATGACACTTCATATCCAATGGCACAGAATATAGATTCCTATCATTAAAATTATTTAAAAGAGGGCCGATGAGATGGCTCAGCGGCTTAAGCGCCTGCCTGGCAAGCGCGAGGGCCCGAGTTCGACTCCCGGATCCCACAAAGGGGCCGGTGATATCGTTCAGCGGCACGGGTGCCTGCTGGCGCGTGAGGTCCTGAGGTCGACCCCCCGGTACCCACAAAAAAAAATTATTTAAAAGAATTCTTAGTTATTCTTAGCACAAGAAAAGTCATTTTATAACTGCTCATTTTCATTTTACAGAGTATTCTCCAAAGAATATATATAAGCACAAACATGGCAAAAGAATTGTAAGTTTTTTTTTTTTTTTTAACTAAAATTTAGCATCAGAAAGAAGCTCCAAAAGCCATTTTCTCCAAAAATGAACTTAGTTCCAGATTTTTAATCAGGCCAGTTTATCTTTTCCTTTGTCAACACTTTCTCTTAATTCATAGCGACCTGGCCTAAGACAGTGAATTACACAAAGCTCTTTGTAAAGTGGACAGAAAGACATTAGTCCCTGAAGGTGAGGTTCTGACCCTGAAAGGGGAAGAATATTTAACTTGCCTCCTTATCTTTCACTCAGTTTTTGTACCTAGGATTTAAAATATTGTGTACTTAGGAGATATAATTATATTAATCTGACTACTCAGTATTTGTATAGTAAATGAAAAGGCCAATACATTTAAAAAATATCAAAATATTACATTATGTGATTTTGGAAAACACAATTATATAACTCAGATACATCTTAAGTTCTTTTGTTTTATATACCAATATAAGGTTTTTAAAGATGCATATACAAATATAGCAACCCAAACAAACAAATAGTACATGCACCCACATGTCATTTAAAAGTTTTCATTATTTCAGTTAAAATATTTTTTTCAAATCCATTAAAAACAAATAATATGCACAATATAATTAAATTTGTGAACGATACACATATCTCCTGACACCTGTTGGATGGCTGTAAAATGTAGGTGGCTTAATTTCTTCTTGATACATCACTTATAATTCACTATTTGTGGATGTAGTACTTATGTGAGACTCTGAGTTATAGTTTTGTCAACTGTGAATGGAAATAATTACATCGACCGGCTGCCTCCTTGGTGTGATTCAGTGGTGTTGTCAGAATTAGGATTTTGATCAACTACATACCTATTACCCCATTTAGTTCTATTCTTGTTCCTTTTATCTATAAGTTACCACTTCTCTTTTCTCTTTAAGGTGTGAAGAAATTATCCTTTTCAATATTATTTTTTTAAATGCCCCTTCATATCTTCAGAGAAGATTCAACAAAAAGAATCTGCAACAAACCCAAACCAATCAGTGCATATTTTCTAACCCCAACTCTAATGTTCTTCTACATTTTATCTCCTTCCTCAGCTGATGAAATTTATCTACCTTTGTGTATTTCCTAATGTAGAGATGCTGTCAAACTGAAATAAATATTTATGAAAGACTTTGATCTCATGTAAAGAAAAAGTCCTATAACAGTTTATTAGGTCAAAAAATTGCTTGCATAGTTGGGTGTTGGGGCTTTTTTCAGATGCCACCGATGATTTCAGAATTCCAGAAGATGATTATAGAGATAGAAAATAAGTGCTTCTTTTTGGAGTCTTTAAGGAGACATAGAAGTTAGACAACCAAAGAATCAGGGGAGTGTTTTTATCAGTCCTAGCATTGAAATTTAATAACTATTCAGGAAAGAAGGATTTTTTTAAAGTTTCTATGTTTCAAAACTATTTCTGTTAATTTCCCAAAGTCAGCCGCTGTAACTTGGCAGATGGATGCTGGCACTTAGTTAGTAAATTCGAAAGAACTATTAAGGAAAATCATCAAAACTTTCAATCTTTTTCCATTGCATCAACGTGTCTCAAATAACTATTTATTTTCACTTCAGTGACCTAAAAGACTAAAGAGAAGGGCTTAAAAGGACATTTTATTTTGGTAAATTATTAAGCACACTTAGCAAATTGAAACCATTTTGTTGTTAGTAAATTTGCAAGATTTTTGGGATAGAGAATAAGTACTGTATCAAGAAAAATGGGACATTGTCCTCACCTTGGCCTTCTTCCTGATGTAAAGCGAGGAACATAAAATGTGTCATACAACACACAATAACCAGTACACCCAGCGGAGTGTTCTGTTTCGAATTCTTTGTTCTTCATCTCAGCAGCGTAATTCTGAACGTCCTTCTCCTGACTATCCTTCTGGTCTCTCAGCTTGGCTCTCTTGTCTCTCACCTCTGTTCTTCTGGTGAACAGCTCAGTTCTTTGCTAAAAACAATTCCCTTAATCCCAGGACCTACAACACTGATTTTCACCATGAGTGCACTCCTATCCCTTGTGGGATCCCTCCTATCCCTCTCTGTGTCAATGACTGATACACAGAGAGACAAATATCAGAATTTCCATTTATGATTTATCTTATTCTTTTAAAACACATTTGTATGCATGTTTTATGTTTCCTGTATATTAGTACAATAACACTGGGTTATCACCTGTGAAAAATGTTAATATCAACAGTGCATTCTTAAAAAAATATTTTCATTATCGTTCTATCAAAGATACACAACCAAATCTTTTGGAAACAACTTGGCAAAGAGAAAGCTTGGATGTGGCCTATGAGGCTGCCGTGTGATCTCTACAGCCCAGCTGGGTCCAGCTCTTACATGCTCAAATTACCCTAATTGTTAAGTATCCCCCTACACATAAAGATCATTCCTATTTCTGTGCTTTTGCTCAACCTCTTGGCTCTGCCAAGAAAACACTCCCCTGACTCTCTGTCTAACTTCTATGTCTCCTCAAAGTCTCAATTCAATTATCAGCTTCTCTAGAAAGCTTCCCACAGCTACCTAAGGTCAGGTCAGGAGCTATTCCTCTGTGTTTTTGTATTAACTCCGGACACAGTCCTGTCATTGTAAGCATAATTATCGGTGCATGTGTCCCTTGTTGAGGACAGGCCCTTAATTTATTCTTATGGGTATTCATAGTAACATTTCAAACTAGTTCTTCAAACATATTTGAAGTAATATTTAAAAAATTATAGTAGGCAATATGCAGGCTCTCACTTCTGTAATTCATGCTGTCATGTATGAAAAGATGCTGGGTAAAGTGTTTTCCAAGGTTAGGTTGAAAGCATCATTTAGCTATTTCAATCACTGATACAGTTATTTTATTGTATTTGCAACTAACACATCAATTTTCAGAGTCACAGGGGAAATATGCTCTGCTTGTCGATGTGGGGGTTTACTTACTACACTCTTTCCTGGTTACATGTGCTAATGCTTAGTATTTCCACCTATTACACAAGAATCCTTATGTAAGTTTGCAGGTATAAGCAGCAGGAACTAGGGTGCATTGATTTAAACCACGTCAATTTAAATCACCATTGCAAGCCACAATTTATATAGCTGTGACAAAACATAGGCTCAGTCATCAGTCCTCTACTAGATGTCCAACTATTTTTTGATAAAACCTTAATACATGTGCTTCTAGATCCAGACACATTGACTGGTCTATTTGAGAAGGCTTACAGTCATAGATTTAAAGAAGTAATTTTTAAATGTACTTTAATGTACTTCACAAACCAAATTGTAAATTGTTATTTTTGTCATGGGATCATACACTCTAATAGTGACTCTTGTTTTACTCCTAATGTCTGCTATCAAGGACAAAATTATTCCACCCTTTGGTGATCCCTTTTCATGAGCTGTTTAAAAGATTTTTGTGCTCTTCCATAATTACAGCCATTTTCCTCCATGACTAGATATACCCCTAATTTATATTTTCTCCATATGTTATCCAATCTGACCTGACTTAGAGTAATCAATTCTGTAAGGACTTAGCATTTATTTTTCACTACTATACAACTCCCCAATATTTTCTTCTATGTCCTTGTTTAAACTGACAAGGGCCATCTATCGCAATCAAAACTGATAAACTGTACTTATTTCAACCCTTCCTATTTCTTTTTCCATAGCACCTGGACTGCTCATCTACCCCCACACCACCATACACATATATCCCAAGAGTACTTCTGAAACTTTTAGAGATGCATAAGTCTTTTTTTTTTTTTTTTTTGTGGGTACCAGGGATCGACCTCAGGACCTCACGCGCCAGCAGGCGCCCGTGCAGCAGAGCGATATCACTGGCCCTTTTTTCGTATGTGGGTTCTGGGAGTTGAACTCAGGCCCTCGCACTTGCCAGACAGGCGCGTATGCCACTGAGCCATCTCACCGGCCCCGTCTTCTTTTTTCTTAGGGTGAAATAGACTTCCTATAGATGCATCTCTCCCTATGTATATGACACAAGAACATGACACTGAAAATAAGACAATTTTAGCCATTTTGTTTATGTAAGTGCAGAGTAGCTGAGTTATTACTGCCATATTGGCATGTGAAAACGCTGACTTGGATGTGCCAAATGAAAGCTCTTTGTGCCTGTTTATCAGTGGATTAGAAATGAAATATATCTTTCTATTTTATTCTGCTTAATTTTCCTGTACTTTCAAATTTGTCTATTTAGCACATACTATTTCGAGAGGAATGGGCATGCACAAGAGAAAATTCTTAAATCTGTAGAAACAAAATCTATTACAAGAAAGTTCAGCAACAAATACTCCCTTGTACCTCTTCTATACAAGAATGAATGTCCTAGCTCTGATATATGCTTAATATTACTCAATTGGCTTCATTATTCACTTTCTCTTATGTACGCCTTCTGCTCTGTGGCTTCAGATTTTCTTCAACTTCTATAGGTCAAGTGTACTTCACCGTGACTTGACTTTGTGTGCACTGATGTGACTGCTTTGGCCAGTGGAGAGTTAGAGGCTTGAAAAGTCATCATTCTTTTGGGCTTCATCCCATCATCTTTGGCATCCCCATGAGAAATATGAGCTCTTGGTCGCCCACTGCTCCATAGCTTTCCAAGTTCAGATACCCTCTTTCTTGAGTTTTCCTGAAATCACTTGCCTGAGTAATTTTAACATTATCATGTTCAGGAGAGATTCTGATACCTAAATGCTATGGTATTAATTTCATTGGGATTTTTATGTACCATTCATATGTCTACTTTGTCTTCTGACCTATATGAATGTTCAATATAATCAAATTCCTTTCTGAATATAAAGCACAAATGCAAGGATTTAGCAAACAAATGATTAGGAGGATTCAGCAAACATTCCTGTAAGTAGGATAACTGAAAAAAAAATCTGTTCCAGTTTTATTATAAAATTTTACTTTTCAGTAGCAAGTTCTCTATCTCTTTAGCAGATCTGGGTAAAAATTAAAGAAGCTTAATAATTTTATCTTCTTACCTTAATACTTTACCTTTCTCCCTTTAGAGAAAGGGATATTTCTGGTTTGACTCTCTCTCTCTTTCCCTCTATCCCTTGTACACATACATGTGTGTACTGCCAATGTAATACATGTGCATACTTAAACACTTAGGAAGTATACAGAGCCTTATAAGAAACATTTTTTTCTGTGGATTAGCTCTATCTGTATATGTGTTTATATTTCCATGTTTTAGGTTATCAGTTTTCTATTTACCTCCTGATGTGATAAACACTGAGTATTCTAATATCAGTACAATCTCCTTTCCTTTTCCAAATAATTAATTACCAATTTATATTTTTTCAATCTATTACTTCTATAAACTTATGATGCTATTATTCCTTCACTTTTTGTTTTGTATGACAACCTAGCTATGTAAGGTCTGTTCACTTTGTAAGCTTAGAAAACCACCAATCATTTACTTCTACTCTATTCCCATCCCATCTCTGAATTCCTTTTATTTGTGTGTGTTTTTTTTTTTTTTTTTGTGGGTACCGCGGGTCGACCTCAGGACCTCGCACACTAGCAGTCGCCCGTGCCGCTGAGTGACATCACCGGCCCTTTTTCCGTATGTGGGTTCCGGGAATCAAACTCGGGCCCTCACGCTTGCCAGGCAGGCGCTTACGCCGCTGAGCCATCTCACTGGCCCTTATTTGTGTTTTTATTGCTAGGGTTGATAGCATTTATATTCTATTTCATAATGTAATCAAATTCTGTGCTTTGCTACATGTTGATTGTAAAGGTTGAATATAAACTACTTGCTTTGTTATAACTACATATATGATTTGCCATGCAGTTAAATACTGCATTATTTATGCAACAGATTTCTTAACCATTGTTTTACTTGAGTTTTAAATGGTCTTTTTACTTGTGTCATTTGTATTTAATACTGCATTAACATGAAAGTTTGATCTGACAAGAAAGAGTTACACAAATCATGCTTCTTGTTCAATGCCAAAGATTGGTGATTACAAAAGGATTTAAGTGCATGCTCAAAGCAGTATTTTGCATTATGAATCCTAAGCTATTGTATATCTGCTTCAAATAATATTATTTCCTATATTAAGATCCAATTTTGTTGCATAGTAAAATCTTGAGAAACAGAGGCAGGAAAAATATTCACAAAGAAGATATTTCCATTTCAATGTTTTTCTCTTTTATGGCCCATCAGTTAGTCATGCTCCATAAGTGTATTTTGGATATGCTCACAGTACACAATCCAGTCAAACCAGGTTTGTCCTGCTAGAAAACAGTTATAGGAAGGAACTTCCATGAATCTTCCATGTGTAATGACATCTGCACTTGTCAAGTTCATTAGCAGGTTTATAAGGAAAAGTTTCAAAGATTACCCCCTTTCATCTGGTACCCTGGAGAAGAAGTAACACAGTAGCTATGAACAATTTTATATTCTCACAACATCTTTAAGATTCTGTAATTTCTAAAAATAAATCAAATCTTTAGCTCAGTTTTATCCACTTCCCACTCTCTTCCATCCTCCTACTTCTATCATCATCTCAAGTAATTTACTAAGAAAGATTATAAGAAAGGTCAAGAGTCTGAATGCTTACCTTTGAAATATAAATATCATATTTGACTTTTTGAATCCTACATTGAAGATTATCTTTCCTCATAACTCTGGAGGCCATAATAAGGTATCCTCCACCATGTAGTGCAGCTAACGAGAAAGATGATGCATTTTTGATTCTTATACCTTTATGGGAAAGTGATGTCTTTTTCAACATGCAGGGCCAGGAATTTAGCTGGAAGAGAAGAAACATGAGTTGATCCCTCTATTCTACTGCCTCATCTGTGTACTAGGACAAATAATGGTCATCTCCTACTGCTCGTTATTTCACAATTTATTTCCAGGGTCATATCAACACATGATAATTAACTGTATATTTCATCGGCATCTCCAGGGTACAGAGGGTGAAACTCGGCAGAGAAGACTCATTCTGGAATACCAGGGAAAATTGTACAATTTATTAATCAATTTGCACACAAAAATATGCTAAGCAGTTTAGGGTATTATAATATTTACCCTCATGATGATCTAGAAGTAAGTTTATCCTTGTATTCAAATTTGAATCTTATATTTCACAAAGATATCTGAAATTGAGAGAGCTTAGGTTTGCTAAGTTCACATAGATTGTATGTGGTTGAAGCAGAATTTAAACCAGAACTACCCCACCTAGGTCCCATTCACTACTTGAAATTGCTTCTTTTCAACATGTGGAAGAGAATACCACTTTATGATCTCTTCCAGGCCTCGAGTTTTTATCAAGAAGATGAATCTTATTATAGTTGCCTGAATTATTTTTCTGCCTGGAGAAATCATATCTTTTTTCTCAGCTCTCTAAGGATAGTTACTCAAGATCGACTCCTGGTGGACAGTAATTTGTCAGTTTTTATTCCAGCCAAATGAAGATGCTCACTAATTCAAATCTACCTTGTAATGTCAGTGTAATAATCAGAAAATAGAACTTCAATTATTTTTCTTATAACTATCGACCACCTGAAGATTTTTTACTATACAAGTCTATTAGCATCAACAGAAATGATCCTTGCAAACGGTGAGCAAGAAATGTAAAAGATGTAAGTAACTATAATAAAATTCACTGACTCAATTCCGTGGTGGAAATGGCCTGCATTCCATAAGACAATGCTAGGCGGAAAAGGAAATACATCAGTAATGACTACACATGTGGCCTTCTAAGAGAAACAGAGAAAAATAAATAATGGTGGAATAAATAAGAGATTCTGCTCCAGTCATTTATTTGATGCATAATTTGAATGACAGCTGGACTTTGCAAAGTAATAAATTGTTATGCCAGGAAAGATTCACACAGTGGGAGGTACAGATAGGAGACAGGAGCTCTAGTAGGTCTGGCATGCTGAACCCTGGAGCATGCACATTCAAAGTTTCAAGGAGAAGTACTACATAGCGCATGGTGCCCTTCACATCAGAAGGTAATGTTGGTAAAGCCAACAGTAATTCTTATCTCTGAAAACTACAAAATTAAAATATGAACCTTAGTACATGGATTTTACCATTCATTACACAGTTTTTTAGGTAAAAGTGCCTGTTTTGCAGATATTCCCAGGAATGGTACAATACAAGGATTATGACATCCAAAAATATTCCTTGAAATTAGTAACATAGGAAAATTCAGGTAACGAAAAACATTGTTTCAGGAACCAAATATGTATAACATCAAACCCCAAAGCTTATCATAAAATAAATGTACAATAAATTTTAGTTCTTTTGGACTCTGACTTGATTTAAATTTTTATTCTTTATTCAGTTCCCTAATTCAGAAAACAATTGTGTGTGAGGGCTCGGTATTTTTTACCAGAAGTCCTTGATACATTACCTTCTTACAGAACTGAATCTTTCGTCTCTCCATACAGCAGACCAAAAAGAAATAATTCAGATTAATGGTATTACTTCCCAATGCTTAAAGTATGAGTATTTTGAGCCCATAAATCATTTATGAACTTTGTGTTTGAGTTCCCCGCAATTTCACTGTATTATCTTTTACTGCACCCCCCAAAAAAATATTACCCCAGGGGCTGGGGGTGTAGCTCAGCGGCACACCACTTCTCTAGTATGCACAAGATCCTGCGTTCAAAATTCTAAGCACCACAAAATGCAATGTCTTAAAATAATACAGATCTAATATTTTACTTGCTGCTGGACAGAAATTTTATCGTGGATTAATTGGTTCTTTACGTTAAGATCTTCTACAAGACAGAAATAAATTTTCAACCAGGGAGGAATCTGCTTCCAAAATCATTTATATGGTTGTCAAAGAATTCATTTCTTCATGCCTTGATGAAGTAAGGCCTCAGTACCTTACTAGCTGTTACCTGGTGGCCAGCCTTAGTTACTTGTAATGAAAAACTCTTGAAAATAGTAGATTGCTTCATCAAAGGCAGAAGGAGAGAATCTAGGAGGAAGACTAAAATCACAATATTTCACAATCTAATCTTGACACATGTCTCATCATTTTCGTCATGTGCTAGTCTTTAGAAGTCAATCCAGAAAGTCCAGCCCTTACTTTATGGGAGAGAATTACACAAGGGCACGAAATAGCAGGGGTTGAGAATCATCAGATGTCATTGTAGAAGGTGACTAACATAATAGGGAAAGCATTTTTCAGAGTGTGTGGCAGGGTACCCAAGATAGCTGAGCTGGGGCTTTTAGCCTAGGCCTTTTTCTACTCAATAATGAGTAGGCATAAATTAGTAGCCCACACAAACACATATAAATGGGAAATCTGTGTTATGTAACTTTTTGGCAACTTGCCAGCTTTGTGTGACACTGTATATAATGGAATGAAACTTTGTAGTGTTGTTCCCCAACACCTCTGAGAGAGTCAAGGCATGTCAAACATTCCCACAGCTCTGCATCTTTTCTTGGGTTTGTCTGAATCTCAAGTGAACCTTCCCAAGCAAAGAGCAGCTAGAATATATTCAATCCTAAATAAATATTTGTCATTATTACTTGTACTACTACTAATAATAATTTGTCCACATATTTCTTTGTTAAAGAAAATATTAAAATATTTTCTCATTTGAGCCTCTTCAATAGATATTTAGAATATTTTAATCCCTATTTTCTAAGTGTGAAAAATGTTACTTATTGGAAATTAATTTTGATTTGGCTATCTAACCCTAAATTTCAAGGGTACGGTCTCCATGGAAAGGAGAAGCAAAGACAGGGAAAATGTGCTATTTAAATGAATTTGTTTGCTATTTCATCTTAGAATGGGTTTGTGGACTAATATCTCACTTTTTGTCTCAGTTATCTATAACTGTGCATCAAACCACCTACAGCAGTGGTACAAACAAGAGCACTTGTTTGTTTCACAATCAGAAATTGACTAGGCTCAGGAGGAAGCTATTGGCATTGTGGCACTCAGAGACAGCCTGAGATCCAGATCTGAATTCGCATTTCCTGGAGCCTAGGATGAAAAGTCTGTAACAGCTGGGATTATGCTATAAATTGAGTGTGGTTTATGTGTCTCCAAAGGGTTTGTGTGTTGGAAATTTGGTCCTCAGGATAGAAGTACTGGGCATGTGGAACCTTTAAGAGTTTATCCCTAATGGGAAGAAATCAGGTCAGTAAAAGTGCTGCCCTCAAAAGGAACCAATGTAGTTAAGAGGTAGCCTGTTTAGTTTTCACAAGGAAGTTGTTATAAAAGAGCAAGACTGACCCCTCACCTCGAGGTTTCTGGCTTCCTGTCTTCCCATGGGATCTTTTCCTCTCACCTGCATTCTGATCATGACGCCATGTACAAAAATGAGGTGGAGCCAAGAAGAATTCTCACTAGAACCAGTACCATGCTGTTAAACTTTCAGCCTCCAAAACTGTGAGCTAAATAAACCTATTTTCTTGTGGCTGCTTAGCTCAGTGGTAGCTCAGTGGTAGAATGCTTGCCTAGTATTGATGAGGCCCTGGGTTTGATGCCCAGAACAACAAAAACAACATCAAAACCCAAAAACCAAACAAACAAAATATAATTTCTTTGTAAGTATCCAGCCTGAGATAGTTCATTATAACAAGATGAACCTGATTAACAGAGATGGGTATCTTCCTCTCTCTTTCCATTATCCCTACATATGGACTTTCCCAAATGGCTTTCTTGGGATAGTCATAGTGCTTACATGGCTACCGTAGGATCCCAAAGTGAATTTTGCCCGGTAAGTCAGGAGAAGCTAAATGGACTTTTCTAAACCTAGCACAAGAAGTCAGAAAACATCACTCATTACCAGTGCAATCCACTCATTGGAACAATCACAAAGGCATGCCCAAGTTCAAGGTGAGGAAACACAGAATCCATTTCTTCATGGGAGGAACATCAAATGAATTATTTAAAACTCCTACATGGAACTTAACTAGGTTATATGATGAAAATATCAGCAAATTATACTTTTCTTTTCCTATTTTCTTTTCTATGAAGCCCCCTGGATTTAATTCCACATTTATTTCCTTACATTAATTTACATATATATATATATTTAAATAGATCTATTTATCTATTTGTATAGGTTTCTCAAAAGTTTCTTAACTTTTCCTGGCTGTAGCTTCAGAATTGTTTAGTCACAGTGAAATGCAGAAAGTTCAAAGCGTAAGAGACCATTAACTGAGACCACCACACCTTTGAGTCTCCAAGCTTCTCTTTCATCATTCTTAGACACACATTTATCTCATCTCACTAGTCATCATTACCCTTCTTTATCTTAAAGATCTAATGCTCCAAGGAACTGGTGGGATGTCTTAACCACACAGTGTGAGTCAGTAAACAAGGACTCACAGATTCATTTTCAGAAGCTTTTCAGAGCTGAAAGATGTGAGAGAGAAAAGGGAAAGCTGTTTTCCATGGAACTACAAACAGAATTACATTTGCTGTGAGAAAATTTAACTTCTGTTAATTGCCAACATGCCCTAAACAAAAATAAGCAAACAAAAAGTAGATCATTAAGCAATAAAATTTAATTCCATTTCCAATTATTTTAAAATTGACAGGATTTTCTTAATATATTAAAACTCCTGGATACCATGGATTTTAGATGTAGCACACCTGCTTTAAGCACAAGGAAGCAAATCATTAGGATAGTGAAAAGTTCAAGAAACTTGGCAAAGTAGCAACCCTGCCATCCTTTCAATTTCTTCTGTACCACAAAATCTGGCATTTTATAGTCTTGTTCAGCTTTAAATAGAATACAAATCTTGTCTATTAATTGAAAATTATCAGCAAATATATACATGTCACCCTGCTAGTGCCCTTTACCTAAAGATGACCAGCAGGACTTTATAGCTTAATAAGTTTTATGCTTTGTTACAATGAAGAAAAACACACCTCATGGGGATGGAGAATCACGGGCCTTCTCAGTAAGGCAGAGATGATAATGCTCATTATAAGGTTTAAAGTTATCTTAATTTGATGAGAAATTTAGGAAGTTTTGTTCTGTTTTAAATGCCGTTATGGGTGTGGTAAATTATGATTATTAATGTTAAAATTCTTATCTAGAAAAAAGAATAGGGTGAAGCTAACGTTATAACGATAAACAAATAACACTTATCTAAAGATAAGGGAGTATTTGATCATTTTGTGGCTTCAAAAATATTCAGTTTTAGTGTGCGCTTTCAGACATGATAACACAACAGTCTGGTTTTGGCTTCATCCATCATTCACAGAGTAGTGCCTTTGTTGGTGTCGCTACTGTTTATTTACATGATATTTTTTATTTTCTTTTTTGTTATTTAAGTTTATTGGTACAATTTATGTCTATATAATGACCACATAAATCATAGGGAATTTGTATCTGTACATGATATATCTTGATTCCTCTTTTTTCCCCCCATTCCCATCCCCTCTTTTCAAAGCTCCTTCCCCTCCCTGTTCACAGAGCATGGTTTTCATTTTATCCTTCTTTTCTTATTTTTCATTCCCTTCCTTCTTTTCCCCCTCCCTCCTCTCTATTTCCCTTTTCCTTTTGAACAGTTTCTTCCTATTTCACAATTATCTATTGTACATTTATATTTTTATTTACATTTTCAGTTTCTCACATCAGAGAGACAATGTGGTATTTACACATTTGTCTGATTTATTTCACTTATGATTATGGTCTCAAGGTCCATCCACTTAGCTATAAATGTCTCAATTTCATCTTTCTTTATGGCTGAGTAATACTCCTTCATATAAAAATAACATCTTTTTTTAAATCTATTCCTTGGTTGATGGGCATTTGGGTTGCTTCCAAGATTTAGCTATTACCAACTGTGCCACTATAAACATGGGTGCACATATATCACTGTGATATGATGCTTTTAGTTCTTCTGGGAAGATATCCAGAAGGGGAATAGCTGGGTCAAATGGGACCACTAAGAAGGATAGCCTCTTTCATAAATGTTGCTGGAAAAACTGGTTTTGCACATGCCAAAGAGTAAAACCAGACTCATGTCTATCATTATGCACTAAACTAAAATAAAAATGGATCAAAGACCTAAATATTAAAAGAGAAATACTAAATCTGCCAGAAGATATAAAAGTAGATCTCTGGAAGACATAGGTGTAGGCGAAGACTTTATAAACAAAATCCTGATTGAACAGGAACTATCATAAAGAATCAACACCTGGGATTTCATCTTATTAAAAAGATTTTGCACAGCAAAAGAAATTGCCAACAAAGTGAAGACAACACACAGAGTAAGAAAAAATTTATGCCAGCTATTCTTTACACAAAGGACTAATATCTAGAACATATAAAGAGCTGAAAAAAATTAGACCCTCCAAATTCAAAGACCCAATCCAAAGAATGGGCATCTGAGATGAATAGATATTTCTCAGAAGAACAAACACAAATGGCAAATAATTATGAAAAAATGTTCAACATCACTGGTCATTTGAGAAATGCAAATTAAAACAATGCTGAGATTCCATCTCACTCCAGAAAGAATGGCTATTATCAAGAAAACAACTAATAACAAATGCTGGCAGGGCTGTGGGGAAAAGTAAACCCTTCTCCACTGCTGGTGGGAGTGCAGGCTGATGCAACCACTGTGGAAATCAGTGTGGAGACTCCTCAAAAGACATTTTTTTTATTTTCAACAGGCGAACAACACAACACAACCAATGGCACCAAGCCAGCTCCAAGCCACCAAGAAATGCTTTTCTTTCACCCACTTTATACAAATTGTTTCATTTTTAATGATATCCATATAAACCAAGGATGTAAGAATAGCATGAGCTTAATAGAATTTTGGTGTACATATGTGTGAAGAGCCAGGGCCTGGGGGCTCATTTAGCTGTAGCTTCATAGATTTTAGCTTCTTCCTTTACTTCATTTCCTTTAAATAATTCCTATTCTACAAGAGTTTCTTAATTTTATATTGTAGTGATAACTGTTCTCTTATAGTGCCTTTTCATAGAAAAATATATTTTCCTGGACTTTTTTTTCTTTCAATAAGCTTTTTAATTTTTTTGAAATAAAATACATAAACTACACAAAACACAAATATAAAGATCAACAACAATATAAACACATAATTGCACTTTAAAACAAGGAAGTATAAAAGGGGAAAGGAAGGAAGGGAAAAGGAAAAAAAATACATATATATACACAAGATAGTCAAGATAGTTATGCAGGTAGTTTCTCTTAGTTTATTGAAAAGGAAGTTTGTGCTAATATTGTTTGGACAATATTTCAGCCTATATTGGGTACTCTGAGTAACTACTATGAAGATAAAAATAAACAATCTATTAATTATTTTTAATCTCCTGTTATCCTGTTTTGAAACTCTGTTTTATTGTTATTTTTATTTTTTTCTATTTAAAATAAAATAAATAAAACAAGGAAGTATAACTAGATAATGGGTTTGGTGATGTTTTTTGTTTTTGTTTTTGTTTTTTTGTGGGTACCAGGGGGTCGACCTCAGGACCTCGCGTGCCAACAGGCACCCGTGCCGCTGAGCGATATCACCGGCCCCTTTTTCGTATGTGGGTTCTGGGAGTTGAACTCGGTCCCTTGTGCTTGCAAGGCAGGCGCTTACGCCGCTGAGCCATCTCACCAGCCCCCGGTGATGTTTTTAAATATTGCACCAAAAGCATGATTCATGAAAGAATCCTTATCATACGTCATCAGAAAAAATGCAAATTATAACACCACGAGAAACCACTACATACCTATTGGAATGGTTAAAATGCAGAACACTGAGAACAACAAAGTCTGGGAGGATGTGTAGCAACAGGAACTCTCATTCATTGATGGTGTGAATGCAAAATTATATAGTGACTTTGAAAGAGATTTTAAGGGGCCGGGGATATAGTTTAGTGACACAGCGCCTGCCTGGCAAGAGCGAGGTCATAAGTTCGATTCCCGGTGCCAAAAAACTAGAAAGACATTTTAGTCATGTCTTATAAAATGACTTTTCCACATAATTCAGCTCCCTTGTTCCTTGGTGTCTATAAAAAGGAGTTGAAAACTTATGTTCACACTAACATCTACACATGGATGCACATAGTAGCTTTATTCATAATTATACAGACTTAGAAGCAACCAAGCTGCCAACAAAACTACAAAAATAACTAAGACTAGGGTGGGGAAGGAGTTTGAGAAGAAACTAAAGCCATGTGTACCCCTGAGGTCTGTCCTGTGCTCCATCCCAAATGCATTTATCATCTGTGGAGGTGACAGCCAGAGGTATGTATAAGATGGATATGCAGAGCAAAGGGACTTTTGGAGCCACGTGCTCAAAACCTCCTGGAACACATGGTTAGAGACTAAAAGAAACCTGCAGAGCCACAAGTCCAAGTAGGATGAAAATGCACTGCCTTGAAGGAATGAATGTTCTGGCTTTTGTCCTCCTCATACTCCGATTTATCATTTAGACTGGTTCCAAGTCAGTCATTTAACAGACCATTCTGACTTTCCCCTGTGCCATACAGGAGTTCCTGCCCAGATGCCCTTCTTTTCTCTTTGATCCTTGCTTCCTGGTTCTATCAATAAAAGACCACCAAGACTTCAGTTCAGGGCTCTCATTTGAAACTTTCTCACACTGAGGGGTCTCGGTTAATGGCAGACCACTTGGGCCCTCTTGGAGTATGGATTGGACACCGACTCCAAGTAATCCTTTATCTCATCCTTTTGCACCATACCATGGTCATGAATTGCAGCAATCTTCTATCTGAATATATTCACAATCCATAATCTTATAGTCATTAACACAAATCATTTCTATCTACTTTTCATTACAGATGTGAATTTTTTTTTTTTGTGGGTACCAGGGGGTCGACCTCAGGAACTCATGCGCCAGCAGGCGCCCGTGCCGCTGAGCGATATCACCGGCCCCTTTTTCGTATGTGGGTTCCGGGAGTCGAACTCGGGCCGTCGCGCTTGCTGGGCAGGCGCTTAAGCCACTGAGTCATCTCACCGGCCCATGTGAATGGGTTTTTAATGCCATTATTTTTCTTAGAGAAATAGATCTTTGTGTCAGTTTCTTTGGGAATGCATGTTAAAGGGCAAGCAGGAATAGGCACAGAAATTGGACAAGCATAAGGTTGAGTATATGAGTCAAAAATGTGCCACCCCAAGGGTGAACAAAAAGAGTTGACTTCCGTTATCCTCAGTCATTGTACCTCTTTCTACTAGTTCTTAGTACCTTATTCCTCTATTCTGTCCACTTACCTACTACTGGGAAAGGTTCTGATATTATCATTCTTTCCTCGGTACAAATGCATTTACTATAAGTTGATGTAAATAACTATTCCCTCTTTATAAAGCATTTGCTTTATTCTTTTTTTTTTTGTGGGTACCGGGGGTCAAACTCAGGACCTTGTGCTTGCTAGCAGGTGCTTGTGCCACTGAGCGATATCACCGGCCCTTTTTTCCTTTTTATGTGGGTATCGGGAGTTGAACTCAGGACCTCACGCTTGCCAGACAGGCGCTTATGTTGCCGAGCTATCTCACCGGCCCAGCATTTGCATTTTAATTATTTATTTTTATGGCTTCTTGATAATGGGACTTTCAGAATCAGTCCATAAAGAAAAATGACATTTTGAACACACAGGTTATCTTGGCAACCTTAATAGCATAAGACACTAATACATGTTGATAATACTTATGAAATATGTCAATTTCTTTGACTGTTTATGAAAAGTGACCTGTACTGGAAATGAGTATACTTGACTTTTAAGCCCAGGTCTAACTGTATGATCTTGAGGTCATTTCATCATGCTTGCCCTGTTATTTGATTAGGATTTGCTAAGTACAGACATCAGTTGTAGCTGCCAAAGAAGTAATGACATAAAGCTTTAGCCTTGCCTTCAAAGATTCCTGAAAAATACAAATAAATAGTCAATGTAAATATTTTATGATTTGGAATATGATAGAACTGAGAAAATGCTACAAGAAAACCAAAAATGCCACTAAAGCATAACTCAAAGCTAAGAAACAAATTTCATATGAAGGTTAACCCTGGAAGACATGGAGGAACTAGCCAGGCAAGCAAGGGGAGGGAGAATTCCAGACAGTAAATACACAAGTAGTGAAAGAGCACATGACAAATTGCAAGTTGCAAATAATGTGGTTTCCTCTTAAAATTGGTGCTAGAGACAGTGGTGAATAAAGAAAAAATATATATACCTTTGGGATCATGAAAGCAATGGAGAGCTACTGAAGGAATAAAATTATCAATTAAAAAAGGGCAATACACTATCATCAGATTTTCAAATTAAAAAGATTATTCCAGATCCGATAAGAAAAAGGAAGGATTGGATAAATCAGAACCAGAAGTACAGACAAAGAAAAAAGTAAAAATGCTCTTACAATAATAAACTTGGAAGAAATTTGACAGAAGCACGGATTAATGTAATTTCAATCATGTTGAGTTTGGTGTTTTCAGTAGGAGATTAAAAATATCTTTTGTGTGAATGAATGAATGAGCAATGAATAAAACAGCTTCTTGGGGCTGGCTCAGGATTTTGAATTTGAGGTACTGAATAGGATTATGTCAGTACATAGAACATTCTTGAATTCGTGAAAATTAATATCATTTAGGAAGTAAAGAGAGGGTACCACACTTCCCTTACCAGATGTGAAGGGCAGCTGAGGATACTGAAGACTTGTGCAGCAATAGCCTTTGTCCTGATCTCAAAGGACTACTGACTTTTGATATGAATACCAAAGGTGTATTATCTAATATCACCAACTCTTTCCTATGGTGAATGTCTAGAGCTCATACGAGTATACCCAAGAGGCATGGATAATGTATCCATTGTAGTTGTGTTTCTAATTTCAAAATATTAGAGAAAATAATCTTAATGGCTATCCAAAGGTCAAAATATAAATAGATAATGACACATGGCCATTCATCCTCCTCAAAATACTCTTACTTTGAACACACTTATCTCATTGTTCTTGTCATGTTCTGAAGCAGATCTGGAAGTCCTCTTTCCTGACTGTCTTTAAAAGTGTGATTTTAGGGCCAGGGATATAGCTCAGCAGCACAAGTGCCTGCCTGGCAAGTGCAAGTTCCTGAGTTTGATTCCCAATACAAAGAAAAAAAAAAGTGTGACTTTAAAAATTACCGTCAATGCTACTGACAAGTGCCATTCAGTGGAAAAGCAGGCTCCTAAAAGCATTGTGGTGTATCCTCATCCACCTTATTCACCACATCTGCCACTTGCAACTTCTGGCTCTTCCTGAAATGACCAAGAAAGTTAAATATTTTGAATTAATTCAGGACACTTAGGCAGCAACAATAACAAAATTAAAGACATAAAAGTAGACTGCCAGAACTGCTTGAGAAAGTGAAAAGGACAATGGGATAAGTATCTTCAAAGTGAGAGGGAGTATTATGAGGAGGGATTAAAGATAATCTGTCTTATATTGTAGTAAATTTTAAAAATTTAAACGCATACTTCCTATTACTTAGTAAAAAGTACACATTAGGGTTAAACATATTGCTATGGAAAAAAGATCTCAGAAATGATATGAATGATATGTTTCATAAAATTACAGCTATGTAAAAATCCCAGTGACTTGTACTATATATTTTATATAAATACCTACATATGTAAAATATCATAAAATATGCAAAAAATGTAAACTCCAAAGTTATGATAGAATTATTTTCTAAAAGGCATGAGCACAAGGGTTTCAACAGTTCTGTAATACTTTAATCCTTTTTAAAAGATTTTGATTTAGCATGTTAAAATGTAAAAATCCCATACAAAATTACACCATAATGTTCTGTGCATTTTCAAATTTCATGTATGTGAATATTACCATGATTAATATTTTATTCTCCAAATTATTATGTTCACTCACTGAGATGTTTTGGAGATATATCTTTGTGGCTGTTGCACTATTCTCTGCTTTCTTTTCTGTTTAAAATAACTCTTAATAATGTTTAAGAAAGTAAGGGGATGAGATAAATAAAGAAATACCTAACAATCAGAAAAATATGTAAATCTAAAAAACATTGTCTGTGACTTGTGATTTTGGTGCAGTTCTTCACATAGATTCAGTCTCTGGTATTTGTCCTGGGGACAGATCAGCAGCCTGACTATGCAGATGTTCTCCCACTTTGTATCATCCCTCCAATCCCCCTTCACTGAAGTTAGGTGAGGTCTAGATTCTCTGGCATATTTCTGAAGGAAACTATTTCACAAATACCATTTCTTGTCATTTCATCACTCCTACCCTCTGGGACACACAAAGTCAGTTGTTCCATAAGGAGATGTTCTTTTTGTCTAACATGTCATCATTTTTTAAGCCTCCAGTATTACAATTACAACAGGGGAATGGGCTGAAGACCAGGGCTTTAGTGTAACATAGCAGAAGGCAGTGGAAAATTGTGCCTTTAACCTTGACTATCAAATTGACTAGATTAAGAAACTCCTGGAGACATGATGCAATTGTAGTGGCAGTAACTCCATCAATGGGTTAGTCCACTGATGACTTCACAGGTGGGTCATAGGACATGCCTTTGGGGACTGTATCTGGTCTCAGCCCCTTTCTGTCTCCTTCCCTGTGTTATGCTTCTTGAATGCCATGAGTTGAGCCATTTCCATCTGCCATGCCTTCCACCATGACATTTCTGCCTTGGAAGCAGTGAGCATGAACTGAAACCTCTGAACTGTCGCCACAATAAACCTCTCCTCATCTAAGTTTTGAGTTTAGGTATATTGTCCCAGCAAAAGAAAAGCTGAGGGCCAGTGATATGGCTCAGTGGCATAAGCGCCTGTCTGGCAAGAGCAAGGTCCTGAGTTCAACTCCCGGTAACCACATAAAATATAAATAAATAAAATAAATGAAAAGAAAAGCTGAGTCATGTGCAAAATTTTTATTGAGAGTGGGGTCATTGCTGTGACTCACCTGGCAGTGAGTCCAATCCTATGGAACTGGTTGATGGGAGGAGTTTGGAAAGGTCTGGCAATGGAGGCTAGAGAGACCATAGAATGTCATAGCAGAGACTGATGGATGATTTTAGTGGGAGCTCAGAAGAACAGAATGATGATAGGAAGGTGGACTGTGCTAAGAGCTTTCAAATAGAAATAAGGAACCTGTTGGGAATTGGATTAGAGAGCAGATATGTTATATTCTGGCAATAATCTATCTACATTTTATACATACCCTAAAACTTTATATGAGGCTGATCTTAAGAGTGGACTAATTGGTCCAGCAGATGAAATTTCAAGGCAGCTCAACATTCAGGCTGTGGCATCAGTACTGCAGGCAAATTTTAGTTTGCTTTTCAATGAGAACTAGTGCAAACAGCAAAGCACTAAGATTTTAAATCATTCAGCTTGACTGGAAAAGAAGCACATGTAAAATTAGAGCGAAAAGAGCCAAAGTGTGGTTGCAGAAGAAATTAGTGCTATTAAAAAGAAACCAAGTACTTTGAACTGGGACAAGAAGAAATATGCCTTTAGGGTATGTCAGGAGTCAAGACTCTTACCATGGAAGTCTCAATTGTGCAGAAGTGTAAAGCTTTCATTTGAAAACACAAATCCTAAGTCCCATGCTTGAGAAGGAATGCCTCAAAATTGACTCCCCTGGATTCATTTTACTGTGCTAACCCACCCGGGCTCTGAGAAGTCACTACACTCATGGTCCAAGTGGTCCTGGCTACCACCTTAGCTGGCAACAGACTCTGGCACCATCGATTGCAGGAATGCAGTATGGACAGAGGCTCACAGAGGCTCCACCCAGAATTTGAAGAAAGGCCTGGGAGGCCAGGCAAAAGATATGTGACAGGGTTGGAATCCCTGTCAACACCCCGAGAAAATGGTTTGTGAGGCCATGGGAGTGAGGCTCGAGTTGTAATGGAGACCCCAGGATGCTGGAAATGCCAGGAACAGGTACCATCTGCTGAGGAAAGTTGCCGAAAGTGCGCAAAGCCAGTCTAGGAGAGAGGCTTTGTGAATACCATCTGAAACAGGGCTGCCCAACCCCTTTGGACCATATATGCTACCACCTACATGGGATGCTGGACCTGGAGCTACAAAATTTAATGTTTGCCTGGTGGTTTTCAGTCTTGTTTTTTTTCCTATTCACTTCTATTCCTCTATTTTCCCACTTGAAATAGAAATGTTTATGTAGTGCCACTTTATCTTGGGAACACACAAATTGTTGTTTGAATTTTATTGGCGTTCACAGCTAAGAGTTTGCTCCTTGAGTCTCATGGGAGATTTTGTAGCTGGACTTTTGAGCAATTCTGGAAACTGAGAATTTTGGGAAAAGACTCATGTGTTTTCAGTTGTACACAGGATAGATATAACATGGTAGGCAGAATTATGATCTTGTTATTTTATTTACTTGGAGAGAAGTATGATTTAAGGAGATGCCATTTGGTGCCAAATTGACAAAGGGTGGATCTGTGCTGGATAAGATTGAGCATGAACTTGACTGGATTAAGAGACTCCTGAAGAGGTGACTGGGTTCATTAACCCACCAATGAGTGCACAGCTAAGCGGGCTGTTAGGAGGTAGGGCCCTAGCTGAAGGAAGTAGTGCATAGGACATAACCCTGGTAGTCTACCTGGCCACTTCCTTTTTGTTCTTCATCCACCAGGCCTTTCCACGTCAACATTTCTGCCTTAGAGCCAGTCAGTCATGGACTGAAACCTCTAAAATCATCGAATTGTGTGAGGTATATGGTCCTAGCAAAAGGAAAGCTAATACAGAGATAGTAAAATGCTTCTGGATGGGAAGAATAGCAGTCAGGAAGCCAGGTTTACTCATCATTATCACAGTGTATTGGTCAGCTGTCCCACTCCAGGGCCCAAATATCTAACACGTGCAACTTAAAGGAGAGGATTATTTTGGCTGTCAAGAGTTTTCATTCCATGTTTGGCTGGCTTCAAGGCAGGAAGGTCATGACAGAAGGGAGTGGTGCAGCAAAGCTGTTTCGTTCATGGAGGACTGAAAGCAAAGGCGGTAGCAGCACCAAAGAGGAAGGAGTGAGGGCCAGATGCAGTAGCCAAGGGCACGCCTGCATGACCCACCCAGACACAGCCACAAATTATTGCTCCACCAATCCCCTGAGTGGCTCCCACACCAATAAAGTTGACATAATCCACCTTACTTGTCACAATATTCTTTGAGATGGACATTGAAATGAACTCTACCTCAAAATTTTTCACAGATCACCATAATTTGCTAACCAACCATGGTAGGTATGTTCTTGTTAAAAACAAAGTTTATTGGGCCGGTGAGATGGCTCAGCGGCATAAGCACCTGAATGGCAAGCACGAGGTCCTGAGTTCGACTCCCGGTACCCACAAAAAAAAAAACTTTATTGAACATTCACTCAATGTCAGACATTATCTTACCTCTGAAGTTAAAATGAGGAATAGTAAAGAAAAGTATTTACCCTAGGGAATCATATTTTAGATTCAAGGGCAAGAAATATGCATTTTAGATTTTAGGGCAAGAAATATGTGTATAAATAAATAAAAATGATATGAGGAAAATAAAGTAATACATTTTGACTGTAAGGAATGGACAATATATGGAATGTCAGACAGGACCTTGAATATCTGGATTAAGAATGTTTCAGAATGAAGAAACATAAAAGAAATACTCCGCAACATGAGAAATAAATATCACAGTTGTCATATGCTTATTGGTTTCACATTATTTATTCTCTAATTGTCACATACATGTTACTTTTAAAATTGCATCTTCGATATAACAGTTCTGATGGCAGGAATACTGTTTGGTTCTTAGGGCATACACCAAGGCACCCAAAAACCAGAATTTAAGGTATATAATATGTTTTCTATGAATAATTATTATTATTTTTTTTTGTGGGTACCGGGGCGTCGACCTCAGGACCTCGCGCGCCAGCAGGCGCCCGTGCCGCTGAGCGATATCACCGGCCCCTTTTTTGTATGTGGGTTCCGGGAGTCAAACTCGGGCCCTCGCGCTTGCAAGGCAGGCGCTTAAACCACTGAGCCATCTCACCGGCCCTCTATGAATAATTATTAAATAATTATTTTTAAGTAAAACAATTTTCCCTATAATTAGTAAAATGCCCTGAAATTTATGAACTTTAAGAAATTTTTATGAACAAAGCACTCTTCATACCATTAAATAAATGAAAAATTGAATAAATGCATGTCTCTGAGCCCATTTTCGATAGCATAATTTATCTCTGCATTCAATTTATAGCACCACCATTATAATTTAGCAAAAAAGAAGCTTAATTTTTAACATAACAATTTTTTATCTTTTTACTTTGTTTCAACAATGGAGACCTACACTAATAAAATGCAGCAGAAAACTTTGATGACTGATATGTTAAGAAATCAATGTACCAGAATAGATTTTATATTTATATTGTATATTTACAATTTGGCAACCATAGTTGGGATTTTTGTTGCATATCTCCACGTGTTAGTGCCACATTTCCTCCTTCCATAAGCACCTATTTTGTCGGGTAGTGGCTGCACTATAATGGACATACACTGAGTGTGATCCAGAAGCTAAGGATACCTGTCTCAAACACCTAATAATGTTACCTGGGCACCTGTTCACCCCTGAAAATGAAAAGGGGTCAGGGAAATCATCTGTCCCAGTCTCTAACCTTTGCAGGAAGCCCCATGTACCTCAGAGATAAATCGGCCAACATGTTCTAGAACAAATTCTCTAAGTGAGAGCTCAATGCTCCATGTTTATCTGGTCTTCTATTATACAGTAAGGTGAGTATAGATAGTAACAATGTACTGTTTATTCTTTTCTAAAGCTAGAGGAGAGAATTTTGAATGTTTCCACCACAAAGAAATGATAAATGTTTGAGGACACAGGTTAACCCTGCTTTGAATATCATATAAGGTAGACATGTATCAAAACGTTGCATAGTAAGATATAAATATGTACAATTTTTTAATGACGCTCTATTATAACATTCTTCTTTAGGTTCAACAATGTTTGCTTCCTTCTCCACATTCTAGGACTACCTCTGAAGTCCACGAGACTAGAGTGCAATTTGAATACATAGCTTTTTCTTCATAATTTTATCCCTAGCTGCCCATATTTTTTGAACATAATATATACAATGCTAGTTCTACTACCCAATACACGTAGGAACAACCTGTGAAGTGAAATATTGTGATTTTAACTCTATCAAACTCATTTTCAGAGAAAGGAGCCTGAGAAGAAGGACCCGGGAATGAGATGCAGTCCCCAATGTCATAATATAATATCCACTCTCTTCAACTAATTTCCATTGTTTCATGTTTCCAGCATTTCCAAATAATAACATGAAATTATGATCTTATCGATAGATTAATCCATATGATGAAGTTAGAGTCCTCATGATTCAATCACTTCCTAAAAGCCTATCAGCTAGTAACCATGCCTTCAACATAATGAGCCTTTTTTGTGGGCATTTCAGATAAAAATCACAGCAGAAAGATACATAACTTTTAAGGCAATCTAATATAGGCATATTAAATTTTGTGCTTAGGAAACAATGTCTAATGTAAATTAGTCATCAACGAGTATTTGATGTGAGAAAGAGAATGCCATATTTATTGGTATTGTGGCCAGCCATTAGAGTTTACTGTTTTGAAAGCCACTGAATTCTGGTTAGGGAATGCCAAGAAAGTATAGGGAAACCTGTAAGAAAAGAAAACCTGAAATATTTCGACCTTCATTATCTCATGTAATTATTTAACCCACTGGCTGCATCCCCTACTCTATTACCTCCTCATGACATAGGTGTGCTAACCATCTGTTTTTAACCATAAGAGCAAGTGAGACAACTGAATTGTAATGATAAGGAAAGCCTTAGAAATCGATGGAACTGAGTTTGTATTACAACACCTACAATTGGGAAGACCTTGGTTAGAGACATAACTTCTAAGCTTGAATATCTTCTATGATAAGAAAATATCAGATTTCCAAAAGTTTAGGAGTTCAAAACACTGACAAAGTTATTTTGTTGAGCAATATAAGCAATATGCATAAATATACTAAATACAGAAGTCTAAAATATGGATTTCCCAAACATACTTAATGGCCTGAAAGAAAACTATAGATAATTTATTTCACCTAGAACCTTCAAAAAACTGAGATTTTATGATACATAGAAATTAGGATTCTCCTTCAAAACAGATTTCATTGGAGGTTCAGATTCATTTTTATAAGAATAATATATGAGTCAGCTTTCTCACTGGAGGCATAAAATACCTGACACACAACTTACAAGAAGAGAGGTTTATTGTGGCTCATGGTTTCAGAGGTTCCAGTTCATGACTGGCTGGCTGCATGGCAGGAAAATCATGGTGGAGGGGAATGACATAGGAACACAGTTCATCTCATGATGGACAGAAGTAGAGACGGCAGGAGACCCAGAGTGAGGGATAGAACCCACAAAGGCACATCCCCAGTAATCCACTTTCTCCAAATGGGCCCCACCTCTCAACCACACATTCAGCTCTGAATTTATCAATGAATTAATCCCTATAATCAAGTTCCCTTCCAAAAGCCCCACCTCTTAACAGATGAGACTTGGGGACTTTCTAATATAAACTGTAACAAGTATTTTATCTTTACCCTTGCATGATAACTATTTTTACTCATATGTTAACTTCACTCCCTTTTCACTTTGCAACATAAATCTATTATATGGAAAACTATATGACCAAAGGCACCAGACATACCCAAGAAAATAAGAGGTATGAACCTGCCCTCAAGTAGGAATCAATCTAGTGATGGCTTTAAGGGACATTGCTCAGAGTAAAGAGCAATGTTTACATGTCTAGGAAAAAAAAGCAGAACAAGTGAGAAATACATTAATTTGGTCTATGCTTTCTCATGCCAAAAAATATCCTATATTTGGGAGCAAATGAAGCACCATATTTAGTGACAAGGAAACCTTTTCTTCTCACTTGATGGTAAATTACTTATTGGTACTTGACTTAAAAGAGTCCTAGAAGTTAGGTTACAATTAATTTAAAAATTTACATCTTCCTCTGATGACATAAAATAACAAGCATTTAGTCACAAGTCAACATACAATGGTCACTTTCCTAAACAAGTGAGCAATTTTTGTCCTGTCCTGCTATGGCCTGGAAGAAAATTATAGCTACTACTAGCTAGGAAAAACTTTATTCCAGAAAAGAGGCTTTTGTAATTATATCTTTTAAACCTAGTACCAGTTAACTTACTTTGTTTCGTTTTGTTTTATGATTGTTGGGCTCAAGAGTTTAAATAAAGATAGCTTTGGCAACCTCAAAAGACTTGTGTTGTCCAGGATCAGGTGTGATAAATAATATGTGCTCAGAATATCCATTATTAATTCCTACGATCAGCAGTAAATACACAGAGCCTACCCTCATCTCTCCTGCCTCAGCCTGTAAGCCACTTTCCACAACTTCATCTACTTGACTGTATGCATGCACCGAAGGGCTGTGATTGGGAACCTCATCACGAAACGTTTTTGCATTGGGCCCTGATGGAAGTCCCAGCATGCTATTTATTTCTCACCAAATAGTTTTGAAGATACATTGTGCTGCAGCTTACTGGACAACAGTGAAAGAAATAGTACATCCTTCTATAAGCTACTAGGTCCAAAGCTCAAGCAAATCACGTGACACCAAAATCCCACTCTTCAATCAGCACTGTTTTCTCACCTGTCATATTTCCAGAACAGCTGCAGAGGGAATAACTCTTGTATAGAGGTGTAGAGTTTTCTTTTAAAGTGTATACAAGTAACTTACAAAAACCGAATAATAAAACTCTGCAATCTTTTCCCATGTTCTCTCTCCATATTTAATGGTGTCTGGCATTTCTATGGATGACATTTAATATTTGAAAGGGCATAATTTCCTTCAGTGCATAGAGGAGTTTGTTATGTTTCTGGTAGATATAGAAAATTTCATATCTTTACATGAGATCTGCATTAAAATCTCTATGTGTGATGGATGTTTCTCTGTATGTACATTCTACATGTTATACCACCATTCTATATACAAAAATTCTCTATTTAGTACTCCTTTACAAGTTTACAGCCACTCTTATTAAGCAACAAAAATTAATAATGGTAGAGTTAAAGGTTGCTAGAGGAAAATCTAGTTCGCTGCTTTTCCAATTGTTCTCCTAAGACCAGGCATCCTGAAAAGCACCTCAGGGCAGAGGAAGCCCCATCAGGAAGGCTGCAGGAAGCCCGTTCTGCTCAGTCAAAGCAGCACTGCTTTGAGATTTCTCATACATTAAAACTTTTAGTGAAATTGTGCTGAAAAGGGGATTTGATTTATTTAAAACAAACAGCAATAAAAGACTACTGACTGAGTTCAAATCATTTATTTCACAACTGAGAAACTTTACAAAAGATCAGATGGAGACTTGGAATAGAATTGGCAGAAGCAGACTTTGGAATCTGGCTGTTATACCAAGCCCAAAGAAATAAGACAGGAAGCAACAATACCCACAATTCCCACAGCGGTCATGAAGCAGAATGCTTAGGAGATAAAACTCACCTGAAGAAAGGAAGAGTGAGCATTTCATAATTACAGTGCTGCAAGCTCTTGCACTCTCGTTTACTCTTTGTGTTGTACAAAGATCATCTTTCATTCTCCCTTTGATTAATGACTATAAGGAAGAAGTAATTGCACAACTGTATTACCCTGGCAAAGACCAGAATCTTTCTTTAAAAAAAAAAACAATTTAAAAGATAACATTTGAAATAAACATTATGACCAAAGAATGAGTTGTTGTTATTACTAGAAATATTTGTAGAAAAACATTGAGGTAGTTTCAAACAAAGCTTTCAGAATCAGTTTTATTGGACTTCATCCTTAAGATTAGAGCTCCCAGTCACTCCCTGTAAGCAGAATACCAGTACTATTATTTCAAAGAGACCACAAAGCCATGGCATCAGCAGATGGAAGAGTGGAGAGCTTTCTTAAATGTCCAGTTGGATAAAACTTACAAATAATAAATACTAAAACATTAAAGCCAACACTGATACAGCTTGTATTTTTGGAAGAGTTGTTTAAAAATAGGATGCAAGCAACACAGGAGATAAGAAGATATTCCAATCAAAAATAATTTTGCAAGAGTTCATAGAATAAAATGAATTATTTTCTTAATAATATGACTCCTAAAAATGTTTTAAGTAGTGCTTTTTTAAAATTTTAGAAAAGTGATTAATACCTTGCATTAATGTACTGGGAAGATATAGCAAAATTATAGAAATTTCCTATTGACAAAAAGATTATTTTCATCAAGCTGGTACAGATTATAAACTTATTTAGAGAAGAATATTTTATTATTTCTTCTTACAACTCCCATAATCAAAAACATAGCATACTTTCTGTATGGACATACATATATACACATGCAGACACACATATACATGTATGTCTATGTGCATATACACATACATAAACCCAATATTATAGTAAAGTGAGGAAACATGAGTGAAAATATGGGTAGATAAATCTACTTCCTGTTTCCTTGTCTATGAAAAAATTTATCAGTCTTGGCCATACTGAGTTTTGTAAAAGCAAATGAAATATTTGAAGAATGTTGAATTTTCTCAATTACCTAATTGAGTTAATCAATGGACTATAAAGTATCTGCTGAAAGAGCATTTAATGCTCTTTTACAAATTATGGAATACAGAAAGAACTCACAGGCCTGGTCCTTGCCCTCAAAGAATTTGTTATCTCAAGGAAAGTTTTCACAAGTTGTGAAAAGCTGATAGTGCTAAAAACCTATTACAGTGGTCATTACAGTGGTTCACATAGTTTGCTCCACATTAAATTCCCATGGGAATTTTTAAAATATCCTAGTGCAATCATATAGGGTGCAACTTCAATAACTAGAGAACTATCTAGTTATCCAGTCCTAGATAAATTGTAAATTTGATTGTTCAACGTACTTGAGAAAAGTAGTACACATCTTTTTTGGCATCAGAGACCAGTTTCGTGGAAGACAATTTTTCCATGGACTAAGGTGAGAGGGATAGTTTAAGGATGATTAGAGCACATTACATTTATTGCATACTTTATTTATATTATTACTACATTGAAATATATAATAAAATATGAAATAATTATACAGCTCACCATTATGCCGAATCAATGAGAGACTAGAGCTTGTTTTCTTGCAACTAGGCAGTACCATCTGGGGATGCCAGAAGACAGTGACACCCCAAGTGTATTGCTTATGTCCAGTCTATCCTATAATCTCATTTTGGCCTGCCACCAGATGCAGTTTAATAGCCACTTGCCATTCAGTGATAGAGTTTGATAGGAATCTGCAAGTCACTGATTTATTATGGTCTCTGAGCAGTCAAAATTCTCTACTAATCTTGTCGTGTGTATGCAGCCACTCCCTGGTACAAACATCGCCACCTCAGGTTCATCTCAGACCATCAGATATTAGATTCTCATAAAGAGGTAAACCCAGATCCCTTGCATGCATAGTTCACAGCAGCATTCGTGCAATGGTGGGGAACCTATGGCACGCGTGCTGAGTGGGCTGTTTGTATCATTGAAAGCTCTAAAATACTCACCGTCACTGTATGAAGATGTATTAACACCACTTACCTGATAGGAGGGGAGCTCAGGCAGTAATGTGATTGATGGGGAGCAGAGGTAATTATAGATGCTTTGCTCCACTGCCTGCCACTCACCTCTTGCTGTGTGGCCAGGATCCAGGGGTCCACGACCCTGGGGCTCGGGACCTCTGCCACAGAACATTCTTTTCTAAGTAGTCCCAAATGCCATGTCATTACCTAATATCTACTGAATCAGAAACATGAAGATTTCCCCCATTTGCTGTTTAGGTCAGGCTTCTTTAGCTACTAGCAATTCATAGAATTCATTGGGATTATTCACTATACTTGGTGATTAGAAAGAGCAGCTTAAATTACCCTAGCCTGGAATCAGCTCGCAGCAGTCTTTCAACCCTTGTTACGTATTGGAAACATCTGAAGAGCTTCTGATACAAGCTAATGCAACGGTGCCCAAAATTATTGCACATCAAAATCTCCTGGAAGCAGAACTTCACATCCATACCTCCTAAATAAGGATGGGAGCCAGACCTCATATTTTAATGACTCTAATGAGCAACAAAATTTGGGAATCACCTTTTTAACGCCAGATCCCCATATTCCAAGGCTCAGAAGAAAAGCTTCGGCATCAGTGTTTTTACTAGTTCCCCAGGGAATTTTCCTGTTCACTCAAGATGAAAGCTACTGAGTTGGAGCTCAAACATGATCATCCACTGGAATCAGCCACAAAGATTAAGTACAAAAAAATGCTGAAGAACTCAGCACACTGCAACAAAATATTCTTCATGAGCCGCACCTGATAGTCCCTGTTAAAGACACAGATTATAGGATTGTTCCAGATCCTTACTAAGACAGAGTCTGAGGAGTTTCGGTGTAGAATTCTTCCTTTTAATGAGCCCCAAATAAAGTTTAATATTATTGCTCTAGAACAATGGTTATGAACCTACAGATAATTTTCCCCTCATTTGGCAATGTTTGCAGGTACTTTCAGCTTTCACAACTGAGATGGATGTTACTGATATTTGGTGGATAGAGCACAGGGAAGCTGCTAAACCTCCTGCAGTGCCAATGTGTGCAACAGACCCCTACAAAGTTACCTAAATGAAAACATCAATTGTACGGCAAAGAGAAAACTTGTTCCATAGCACTAATTCTCAAAGCCTAAAATTCAACATCACTTGCATCACTTATTAAAACACAGACTGAAGGGATCTGCCTAGGAGAGTTTTTGACCTAATAGGTTCAAGATACAGCAAAAGAATCTACATAGCTTATAAGCTCTCTAGATGTTGATACTGCTAGTCTGGCAACTATGCTTTGAGAACCATTGATCGACAGGTTACCTCTCAATTTTCATCTAATTGCTTGGACTGTACCAGAAATAAAATTCATCAAGATATAGAAATATAACTGTGAAATGCTATTGAGACTTTGTAAACATTCCTGAGTACATCTGATGTAAACACCAGAGAACATCTAAGTCTATGAAATCAGGCCTTTTTTAATATATGATAATTTTCCCATCCTTTTATCAGCATCAATAATCAATTATGGGACCATAGTCTTGAATTTAAATACTTTACTTCAAAATAGGATTTGTAATTCTACTTATTTGCTCAGCGAGTGATTCTTGGCATAACTCTTGCAAGGACTCTTTTTGGTTCATTTGTCCTTAATTTCTTTAGAACTATTTTTTAATATGAATTGCATCCAAACACATAAAGGGAAAACACGGATAACTTCCTAATGAAGAGGGGTGGTGCCTGCAGCCCTTGCCACCGAAACCAGCTCTCACCTGCCTCAGCCCTCAACCCTGTAACTCCTGAACTTTTTTTGCACAATCCTGGAGTGCCACGATGCAAAATCTGACATCCTGTCCACCACTTCTGCATAAGATTAAGATTGGGTAAGAATCCCTGAAAGAATACAATCACCACACCTTAAATATTGGTGGTAGCTTTGGGGGAGAATTATTAACTAGCTCAATAACTAGTTTTACAGATACGTCCTGCTTATAAAATAAATATTTTTGTGATGAATCTAGGTAACAGAAAAAAGTAGACCATTTCAGACCACCTTTGAGAGTGGCTTTCACTGATTTTCTTCTAAGACTATTTCTTTCCCTGATCATTGTAATCAGCAACACCAGCCATACTCACAAAATGTTAACAACATTTCTGAATAGAGATTGAAAGTGTTTTCATCAGGCGTTCACTCACTGCTCTCTCCATTAGAGCCATCAATACGAAGAGAGACAAAAATTATAAATCTGTTACTAGGCAACAAGGACAAAGCTAATGAACATTAGGCCAGAAACTGCAGCCTTTATAAATAATATCCAAGTAACACCTTAGTGGAATATATTTTTCCAGTTCTTTGCTGTTTTGACACAAATGGAACCAAGATATATTCCTCTTACTTTGTTTATTTTTTTCCCTTTTCCGCTGTTGTTTATGTCCTGCATTATTACTCTGTGGGAAGAGACAGTAGATGTAAAGAAGTCCATAAATTGCAACAAAACTGTTTTACTGTAAATACTTCTACTCATTTATATTGTCTTCTTTAATATATCTAATCAGCAGGTTTTTCAAAGCAATTTTTGAGACCTCCACTGCATTTGGCCATGCTAGCTACAATTACAAGGTGTGATTTGTGAGACCGGCAGAAAAAGATCTGAATGGGGGCCGGTGAGATGGCTCAGCGGCGTAAGCGCCTGCCTTGCAAGCGCGAGGGCCCGAGTTCGACTCCTGGAACCCACATACGAAAAAGGGGCCGGTGATATCGCTCAGCGGTACGGGCGCCTGCTGGCGCGCGAGGTCCTGAGGTTGACCCCCCGGTACCCACAGAAAAAAAAAAAAAAAGATCTGAATGGAAGTGACTATCTGGACAAAAATCAAACACAAATTTATAGACACAGGCACATATACTTTGGTTTCTTTATCTCCTTTCAAAACAAGGAACAAAGTGTTCTGAAAATCTAGTGAATGTATTTCATTTATATAAATGAACAATTGCACTTCAAATATCGAATATCTTCTTTTCTGGTTTAGCCTTTTGTGTAGTTTATTTTTATTACATACTGAAATGCAAAAGGACTGGAATTCTTTAACATAATCCTAAATTACTTTTCTACAGGGTTTTCTTATGAGTTTTTGATCTAGCAGTTCAGGTATTTAATAAGAAAACAACAAAATAATTTGACTAATGAGAATTTTGTTTTGGAATTGCAGATATTATCAGCTTAACTTACTTTCTGTCATTTAGTTTAGCAGAAAGACTATGAAACTTTTACCATGAGTGTCCCATAGCAATGTGTAAGTTACTGTCTATATGTAATCCATTGACTTCTTGTACACCAGAAAGGAAGCTTGAGACAGTACCCAATGGAAGCAATCATAGAAACACTGTGCCTTTATCCTAGGAACAAGTTGATTCTTGGCAAAGAATAATAACAGTGGGTATATATTATATAGTCCCAATTTAGAGAGGGGATGACACTAATTTTCATAAAAAAGAGAATTACATGAGAAGCTATAAAATAAGGACTTCTCTTTAACAAGTCTGTGTAATATATTAAAGGCAAGAAACTCTGTCTCTATTGGCACTGGTTGCTACAAGAATGATCAAATCCATGAAATGTAGAAAGAATAACTGATTCACAGCCCTATATTAGAAGAAAGCCAGCCTAACACAAGGGATGATACAGAGTAAAAAGCCAAGATATCTGGTGACCAAGTAGAGATAAACACTAAGAGACAGGACGGAAGATTTTGTGTCAAACCAAGGTAATCTAAGTAAAATGAAAAATTTATGATTCAAGTTTTTCTAGTGGAATGTCTAATACTAAAATAATTTTCTTTTCTGTCCTGAACATTATGACTAGACAATCATCACTAAATGAGATAATGGAGACAATTAGAAGATAGTCGATGACATTTTATTCAATAAGAGATACATACTGTGAAAACACTTTAGGTGTTTTTAAAGAGTAACAAACTGAAAAAAGAAGAAGTAGTTCAAAGAAAGGAGAAAAGGGAGAAAAAAACAAAACAGATGATATGAGAAAATGAGTAAAGAAGTCAAAAATTATTTTTTGACATTCATTATATTGTTGCCTCTAAAGAATACTTTGCTATGTGAAACAAAATCATCATGATCTTTAAGACTAGGAGGGTTAGAATGGATCATTACATGAGTCTAATAACAGAGACTTTGGGGAAGATATTCCCTTATGATTTTATAAATTATTTTTACTACTAAAAATGATTATATTTCAGATTTAAAATGTATTTTAATTTCTAGCAAAATGGCAAAACCAGGGGCCGGTGAGATGGCTCAGCGGCGTAAGCACCTGCCTGGCAAGCACGAGGGCCCGAGTTCGACTCCCGGAACCCACATCCAAAGAAAAGGGCTGGTGATATCGCTCAGCGGCATGGGCGCCTGCTAGAGCAGGAGGTCCTGAGGTCGACCCCCAGTACCCACAAAAAAAAAATGGCAAAACCAATAAGTATGTCTTAAAACCACAGAACACATACTAATTGGATGGAAAGAAATATGGATTAAGGTACAGATAACCATAATATCAATTTTCATGCACTTATTACATGCAATAGCATATAAACTTGAGATGCAAATTCCAATAATTTCACCAAATGAACACAGGACTCACTAAAATAAGAAAAAATATCATAAGACAAATTCAGTAACAAACACATCCTTATTCTTCCTTTCCTGCTCTGCAAAAAAAATCTGCTTTGTAAAGGAAATGTGCATACCAAGGCATCTATGATGCTGTGAGAAGTAAAGAATCATCTTCTCCTCTTTTTGGAAAGTTCTCTTACAAATTAATTTCTAAATTGCAGGAACAACAGACATACTGTGGAAGGTACTTTAGTAGCCTAACTGTGTGGAGATAACTTGGTGTGCTGGGAGATGAAAGGAGAGTAAAAGTCAAAACAATTTTTTTTTTGTCAGTACCAGGGGTCGAACTCAGGACCTCATGTGCCAGCAGGAGCCCATGCCACTGAGCAATATCACCGGCCCTTTTTTTGTATGTGGGTACTGGGAGTCAAACTCAGTACCTTGCGCTTGCCACGTGGGCGCTTATGCAGCTGAGCTATCTCACCGGCCACAAGAACAATTTTAAAA
This sequence comes from Erethizon dorsatum, assembly GCA_028451465.1. Lineage (NCBI taxonomy): Eukaryota > Metazoa > Chordata > Mammalia > Rodentia > Erethizontidae > Erethizon > Erethizon dorsatum. Next base: position 18,573,067 of record CM051824.1, read on the forward strand.
ATACAAAATTCCATATATTTTGTTGGAAATCAAAAGGCAGAAAATTAAATACACCAAAAACACATTTCCTAAAAATTATCTTTTTAAAATTTTATTTTTGTACATATTATACATATTAATGGGGCTGAGTGTGAAATTTTGACATACACTATACACTGATCAAAATCAGTGTAATTAGCACTTCTTGTCCTCATTATTTCTTTGGAGCTTTCAAGCTCATCTCTCTCCCCACCCTCCCAGACTCATCTCTTGTAAGTCTTCATAAAATATATAACAAGTTAATTTGAAGAAAGGATATCTCAAAGTGATATGGAACACCAGGATGTGTTCCTTCTATTTGTCTATATTTTGGCATCTGTTATCAACTCTTTTATCCATCTTCTCCTGTCATCCTTCCCAACTTCTAGGAATCTCTATTCTACATTCGAGCTAGCTTTTTCTTAATTTCCACTTAGGAGAAAGAGCATGCATGTGCTATTTGTCTTTTTGTGTCTGGTTTATTTCACTTCACATAATATCCTCCAGTTCCATACATTTTGCTTCAAAGGATGGGATTTCATTCCTCTTTATAGGTGAATAATACTCCTTTGTGTACATATACACTACATTTTCTTTATCAAATCACCTACTGGTGAACGAACATAAAGGCTGACTCTGAATTTAACTGCTGTGAATAGTGTGTAACACTTAAGGGCACACTTTGCTATGTTGATTTCATTCTTTGGATGTATGCTTAATAGTGAGATAACTGGATCATATCAATTTATTTTGTTTAAAGAACTCCATTTTGTTTTCCACAATGGCTGTACTAATTAGCATTCCTGCCAACAAAGTATAACAGTTCCTTTTCTCCACATTCTTGCCAGTATTTCTTTGTTGTTTCTTTATAATAGCCATTCAAATTGAGGTGAGGTAACTTATTGCAGGTTGGATTTGCATTTCTCTAATGGCTAATGATATCAAGGATTTTTTCAAATATTTGTTGACCATTTCTGTTTCTTCTTTTAATAATGTGTATTCAGATCATTGGCCACTTCTTAAATTTTACTTGTGTTAGGTGTTTCTGTTCCTTATGTATTCTAGATATTAATCATTACTCAGATGAATATTTAGAAACTACTTTCTCTCATCTTCACTTCATTGTTTCCTTTGCTGTGCAGCAGCGTCTTAGCTTTATGTAATGCCATTTGTCTAATTTTGCTTTTGTTTCCTGTGCTTTGAGGGTCATATCCAAAAAAAAATCATTGCCTATACCAACATAATAAAGTTTTGTCCTTACGATTTCATGATTGCTTCTAGTATTTTGGGATCTTACATTTAGGCATTTGATCCATTTTGCATTGATTTTTTACACAGAGTGAGAGACTGGGGTCATTTCAATCTTCTCTATATGGTTATCTAATTTTCCCACACTTTTTATAATAGAAGCTACGCTGTCTCCAATGTACCTTATTTTTTTGTCGTCTTTGTTGAAAATCAGTTAGCTATAGATGGCTGGGTTTATTTCTAGGATTTGTGTTCCACTGGTGTATGTGTCTGTTTTTATGCCAGCACTATGCTATTTTGGTAAGCAGGGCTTTGTTTTAGGTCGTTAAACAAGGTATTTTGATGTCTCTAGGTTTGTTCTTATCACTCCAGATTGCTTCAGCAGTGTGTTGCCTTTTATGGTCCCATATGACTTTTAGGGTTATTTCTTGTTCTTTGAAGACTGTCATTGCTATTTTGATAGGGATGACACTGAACCTCTAAATCATGGTGAGTGATACAGATAATTTAACAATATTAATTCTTGTGGTTCATGAACATAGAAAGGCTTCCTTTTGCGTGTGTCTTCTTCAAGTCCTTTCATCAGTGTTTTGTAATTTTCATTGTTTCTTTTACTTTTTGGGTTAAATTTATTCCTAAGTATTTTTTCATAGTTACTGTGAATGGTATTGCATCTGTGATTTTTTTCTCAGTAATATACTATTGATGTACAAAAATACTAATGATTTTAAATACTATTAATTTCATACTGATTTTTATCCTGCGAATTTACTGAATTTACAAGTTCTAATAGTCTTTGGTGGAATTTTTTTAAGTACAGAATCATATCATCTCCACATAGAAATAATAAGACTTCCTCATTTCCTATTTTATTTTTCTTTCTTGCCTAATTGTTCTGATAAAATTTTCAGTAGTATATTAAATAAGAGTGGTGTAAGTGAACATTCTTGTCTTGTTCCAGATCTTACAGGAAAAGCTTTTTTCCCCATTCAATATGATATTGGCTGTGGGTTTGTATGATATAGTCCTCATTATACTGAGGTATGATCCATCATTTTTGTGTGTGTGTGGGTACCGGGAGTCAACCTCAGGACCTCACGCTCCAGCAGGCGCCTGTGCCACTGAGCGATATCACCGGCCCTTTTTTCGTATGTGGGTTCCTGGAGTCGAACTCAGGCCCTTGCACTTGCCAGGCAGGTGCTTATGCCACTGAGCCATCTCACCGGCCCATAATCAATCTTTTAAGCAAGTTGTTCAGATTTTTTATCCTAAACAGACTGAGGATTATCAACTGTTGTTATGTATCTACTGAAATCATATGATTATATAATTTATATTCTTCTGTTGTAACATACTACATTTACTCATTTACATATGTTGAACCACTGAGATAAATCCAACTAAATCTTTTTTTGTTGTTGTTGTGGGTAACAGGGATCGACCTCAGGACCTCGCGCGCCAGCATGGGCCCCTGAGCGATATCACTGGCCCTTTATTCGTATGTGGGTTCCGGGAGTCGAACTCGGGCCCTCGTGCTTGCCGGGCAGGCGCTTATGCCGCTGAGCCATCTCACCAGCCCCCAACTAGATCTTTGTGAATGATATTTTTTCATGTATCTTTGGGTTTGATTTGTTGGTATTTTAAGAATTTTTCTGTCTACGTTCATGAAGGATTTTGTGTGTGTGCGTATGTGTGTTTTATCTGGTGGTTTTGGTATAAGGATAATGCTAGCCATGAAGAATGAAATTGGAAAGGTTTCCTCCCTCTTGATTCTTTGGAATAGTTTGAGAAAAATGGATATCAATTCTTTAAACATTTGGTAAAATTCAGCAGTGAAGCCATCCAGCCCTGGGATTTTCTTTGTTGGAAGACAGTGTTATTATTGGTTTGTTTAGTTTTTCTTTTCTTTCTTTTTTTTTTTAACATCCTTATAGTTCAATTTTAATTTGGTACACAAGAAATTTATCTATTTCTTACAGGTTTCCAGTTTTTCTGAACATATAACTATTCATAATAGTCCCTAGTGATCATTCACATTTCTGTACTATTTGATGTAATGTCCCCTTTTTTAACTTTGATTTTATTGAATTTGGGTCTTCATTTCTTGGTGAGTCTAGCTAAATGTTTGTCAATTTTGACCACATTTTTGGAAAACAATTTTTCATTTCACTGATCTTTTATATCGTTTTAGTCTCTATGTCTACTCTGATCTTTGTTATTTCTCCTTACTAGTCTTCTTTTTGGTTTATTCTTGCTTTTTAGGATCTTGAGATTCAAGAAAAATTTATAGTCTTTGGGGAAGCATCACTGCTCATTTTAATTTTTAGTCAGTTATCAAATAAATATATTTTGAGTGCCTGTGATGTATCAGGCACTGAGTAGATGCTAGTACTTAGGATACTTTCATTCTCACCTCATTGACTCTAATCCAAAACATAAAAAAAAGAAATAATGGGGGGGTTATGATGAGAGGAGAGCTATGGTGTGGCAGGCAGAGAAAAAATTAAATGATCTTTTAGGACCACAAATATACTCAATCACTTTTATGGCCTTCCACTCTAGCTTTTATCACGTATTCAAATTCTTTGGGGTAGCCTCTTCTGGATTGCAAGATCTCTCCTTTCCTTTCTTTCCAGGCTATTTTGCATGATTCTCCCTCTACCTTCGCAGTCCCTTGTGCCCTTTATGCTACTTCCTCCATTACTCTAAATATACTAAACAATTCCTTGTTTCAGAGACAGATGTATAAAACTGCTGCATAGAGTTTGTTTTCAAACATTCTTTCCCTTTTAGTTAGTAATAACCTTCTCAGAGACCTCTCAGGACTTGAGTGGCTGTAACTGAGCTTTTCAAAGTGTTTTTAAAAATAGAATTTATTTGCTCTGTTGTTTTGTTTCATAATTAATCCTCCACAAAAGCAGGAAGTCGTTTTGCTAAAAAAAAAAAAAGTATCCCAAAGACATAGCACATTGTGTAACAAAATTAGAGTCAATGACTAGAGTGAATAAATTAATACAAAAAAAAAAAAAAAACCCAGGACCATAATCCAGGAGGTGTAAAAGGGCAAGGACAGTGCTTTTTATCACTGTGGTCAAGAGACAACTCTAACGTTGTGGGACTGACGTACTGTAGTTGGTAAATGAGTAAGTGGGACTCTGATGATCAGTGAAGTAGAAGTAGAAGAAAAAGAATATCAGTTGGGCCGGTGAGACGGCTCAGCGGCTTAAGCGCCTGCCCTGCAAGCGCGAGGGCCCGAGTTCGACTCCCGGAACCCACATACGAAAAAGGGGCCGGTGATATCGCTCAGCGGCACGGGTGCCTGTTGGCGCTCGAGGTCCTGAGGTCAACCCCGGTACCCACAAAAAAAAAAAAAAAAAAAAAAAAAAAATATCAGTGAAGATATGAGTGAAAATGTGTGTACGTGTGCATGTTTGCATGTACATAATTTAAAACTGTACGAAATTATAAATTGTAGTATAAGGAAAAGAATCTGTGTGCTAAACTGAAGTGTGGAAAGTCTTTTATTCAGCAGCAAAAAAGAAAAGGCACCAACTATGCCAGGAGAAGCCAAGAGCACTAGAGGCAAAGGGAGCAGTGATTACAAAAATCCCAAAGGCAGGTAAGCAGGTGGTGTGCGAGAAGCAAGATGAAGGATGACCTGGTATCCAGAAACCTGGTGAGAAAGAAGGCCGATGGCAGGGAAAGATGTTCAGGAATAAGCTTATATGTGAGAGCAGTGGGTGCTTGCAGGCTATGGTATGATTTTGGAATTTAAACACAATGGGAAGTCACTTAAAAATTTTAAGGAAGAATGGCAGGATTCAATTTGTTTTATAAAAGGTCATTCTGGCTACTGTGTAGAGAATGCACTCAAGGAGGAAAATACGGAGTAAAGGCTGCAAAATGATGATTGGAAATTGGAAAGATGAGTAGTTTTCCTCTATCTTTTTAAAATTAATACCAGAGTACCCCAAGGTTAGGGAATTTTTTCAACCTATGCTTTAGTATAAATAGCTGCAACATTGATTTTACTGCAATAAAATTACACTGTGAACATCTCTGCTTTTAATTGTTTATCTAAAAAATATGCCAGAAGCATATTTTGGCCATAAGCAGAGACTAATCTATTACCTTCTAATATGCTGTTAGTGTTACATAGAAAATCGGAGAAAAAAAAAAGCCTTGGGCTGTCACCACAATGAGGTATGTGGTGTTAACAAATCCAGTGCTCTCTGCTGCATATCTTCCTCTATGTCGATGAGGCACACAGGGCTAGAAATATCTTAAGGGACCCAGTATTTCCTTCTCAAGTCATCAAAGAAAAATATATGCTCCACGACAGGCTATACTATGACAGCCTTCTAAGCTACAGGATGAATTTTAGGCAAGCAGATTTACATTCTTCATTCTTGAATGTTTTCTATAAATTATTTTTAGGAATATGAAACTATTCATATTGACACTAACACTGCATGCTAAATGGCCTTTCACAAGTACTCAGATCGAAAGAATGCAACATCCATTCCAACAGCACATGCACTTACACATACTCACATGCAACTGCTTTGCTGAGAGCAGAAAGCATACTATTAATAATTATATTGTATCTAACACAGCTGCTCATTTCCAAATAACAAATGGCTTTGTATTTTTTCAGGGACTTTGTAGAGAGAAAAGGATAACATAACACGAAGTGACTATTGGAATTTCATAGGTGTTTTCCATCCTTTCAGTCCTATCACTTTGAGGTCTCAACTCTTTTGTGTGAAATTCAGACAAGGCTATAGGAAGGAATAAATCACAAAATAAATGAGATCTGTTTCCCTGGTGAAGTTTTATTTCAAAAAGACAATTTGTCAATTAAAGGCGAATACCTGAGAAATACTAATTCACAAAGTGAAAAAATGTATTGTTATTAAAGATACACGGAAGATATCACTAGAGTGTACTTGGTTCAAGATATGGTTTGAATAACTGTTTTATAATGAGAAAGGGAATTGCACCCAATAAGTAAGTCAGAAAATCCATTCTGAAATTATTTACTTAAAGTTTTCTAGGGTTTAAGTTATGAATAGACTAGCTAAGTCAAAACTGGGGTTAGGGGCCAGTGAGATGGCTCAGTGGCATAAGCGCCTGCCTGGCAAGCACGAGGGCCCGAGTCCGACTCCCAGAACCCACATATGAGAAAAAAAAAAGGGCCGGTGATATCGCTCAGCGGCATGGGTGCCTGCTGGCGTGCGAGGTCCTGAGGTCGACCCCGGCTACCCACAAAAACAAAAACAAAACAAACAGAAAAAAAACTGGGGTTAGTGATGGTCAGTATCCTGACTTCACAGTGGTTTCCTTTTCCATTTATCAGAGAACAAGTTTGTTCTTTTAACAGAAGTATCTTGACACTGATGTACGAACTCCTTATGAGAGAAGCAAAGGAGAAACATGCTCACCAAAAGCTCTAAATTGCGTATTTTCAAGCCTTTCTAAAAGTGAAGTTTGATGACAAAAGAGAACACAAGGATGATGAAAACTTGCGATGAGAAATGGAGCGAGCCCTAGAGGTGGAAAAACGATACAAACGCGAAGCTGAACATACAACTTTAACATGATTAGTCTCTAGAATTTGCTGGTGATTACTTCAAAATGAAAGAAAATACAGACATGGGCTACAGAATATTTTCCGTACTAGCTATTCAATTCTCAACAAACCAAACATAGCAGATTTATGTGTGTGAGGAACCATTAATTAGCTCAACAGGTGTTAGATATGCAAACCCTAATCATTCTCAAGAAAGGCCTTTTTTTTTTGACTGCCTCTTACCTGACTCCTGGGAGCTGACCTCACCAAATGTTTCATCCAGCAAGAATGTTTTTGGACTATGTTGTGCTTGTTTGTCAGTATGGTTTATGCTATCAGTGTGCCCATCCTATGAAGGAAGTTTGAAAAGACTATAAAACATTTACATACTGGATACACTGGATATTGATCAGATGTGTTAGAGATATGAGCCTGTCTCATTGTGGTCCCCTGACAATAATGAAAGGAATCCATAGTAGCCCTAGATCTGAGATATCACCTTTGGTTATTTATTATGATATGCTGTACCCCTAAAATACTCTTGCACCATGCGACCTCTTTTCCTTTTCATCTTAGTATAAGCTTCTGTTTACCCCATACATCTAACTCTGCCTGAAAAGTCACTGTGCTTAAGTTTTACCAGCCAACAGTCATTGGCTTAAAAATGATTAAGGTTTCCCCCAAGAGGAAGACTTTGGTCACTGCAGCCAGATCTAGCGGTGAAGATGTTTGTTTTCCTGCCCCGTTCTAACATTTTCTCTTACTTAGGGCCAGAGAGACTGCCTTGGGAAGTTGATTCCTCACCTGCACACATAATATCTGCACTTCCCTTCTGTGGTGCTCTGTTCTCTGAGAGGGCACTCAGGGACCCATTGGTAAGAACTTGTTTTTCAGGTAATTGCAAAGGAAAAACATAGCGCACCTCAATGAAAAATTCACTTTGATTCTATTCCCTAGTCTCACTTCATTTCCCTTTTAAAGACCAACAGTCCCACATAGCAAGTTGCAAGCAATATTAAGCAGTAAGTTTCACTGCTGGAGAGTGATCCAGTAGAATGGCCCAACAGAGTGTGAAGACAGCCTGGCTACCCTGATCTCACTTGCACAGTGCCCCACTCTCGGTGGGAGGCTGCTTTCAAAATCACGTGTCCTCAAGTCTAGTTACCTTGATAATGTAAAGGAAGCTGGAGCAGGTCTATGAATTCCAAGCAGAATCTCCATAGCATTAGCACAGAGTGTTAGCAAGCTTTCTGTGAGGATAAATGATAAAACTAGGGTTTGCAAAAACAGAAAGTGAAGCTCATGTGATTGGAGTTATGATTCAAGTACATTAATAGGAAAGATGATGAGATGAGAAGCCAAATCCTTAAATACACAGACGATGTTCGCCATCCAAGTTTGAGAGAATTTTTAACCTCATCCCAACAGGGGAATTATGCTGACATTTCTAAAATTCATATTTCATTATTAATGAAAGTAGGATGGGGTGGGGAGAAGGGGGCTTTTCTATTACTTGAAATTCATACCACAAAGGACAAAATTCCACTTTTTCAGTATCTATAAAAGTTAAAATTTGAATTACAGATCCTTTCACTTTGATTCTTCATAAATTTGTCTGGGGTTGAGCTATGTTCACTACCCCCTCTAAGTTGTCTCCTCTCAATACGCCCACAACCAAAATCCTAAGCAGCCCCCTGACCATGACCCTAAACTCCCATCCTAATTTTCCTTTCATCATGGCTATTAAATGGGCTACATAATTTTATGATTAATCCATGATCAAATTTGAGGTTTTAAATGATCTTTGAAATTTGAATTGAATATATTTAATACATTAAAATATAAAAATTGTACTTATTAATGGGGTAACATGATATTTCAATACATGCATACATTGTTTAATGGTCCCCTACAATTTACACAGAAACCAATTTAGAAAAATCCCAAACCAAATAGCCAAGTTTTCTACCACTCTAATCCAGGTGAGAATTCAGGTGAAAGCCATTCAGAGAGAGAGAGAGAGAGAGAGTACCTAGAATTTAACCAATAAAATCATCTCAATGCATTGAGTCCTCTCCACAAAGTGGTCTTCAAGCTATACAGAGTCTATGATTGTAAAGGAACTGAATCTCTTACTAAAGATTTCACCTTAGCTCCACCCAAATACAACCAGACCTTACCCCTCTTTGCAAATACACATGTACACAGCTAATTACTACCATCACTTCAGTGAGAATTTTCTCTTAAGAAGGGACTCTCAGCTCAAAGGTACTGTTACTGCCGAGAAATTTAAATCTGGAACTTTAAGTTAAGTAAAACTTTAAGAATCCTTTGGGCATATGTCTCAGGACATAAAATAGAGTTGTTATCTTGCCCTCCTCACCTAATTCCTCCAACAAATGACACCTGTCTGAGGAAAATCACCTTGTATTCTATTTTTCCATAATTTTATACATAATGTATTTTGGAACTTAATAAAGATTACTGGCTTCAAAACTCAATGGTGTTTGGTTTTCAAATAATACATTTTTCTTTCAACATTCTTGTCTTTAAAGGCTAATGGATGCACTGCTCTGTTGGAAGCCAGAATTAGGTGGAGAAATCACAATTATTTCTAATTGCCACTGAAACCTTGCTTCTTTAGTAGAAGGAGGAAGTTGAGTAAGTTGACAGAAGTACATATCTGCTAAATAGAAGAAATGCAATTAGTGGTTATTTGACAGGTGGGAAAGAGGTTTTACATTGTAAAAAACTAAGGAAATTATTTAAATTAGCAAGTTGTATCAACCAGCTCAGGGACCGTAACATCCAAGGTCTATCATAATCATCAGTTGATCTTCTCTTCCAAAACATATTTCAAAATGGGTGAGTTTTGTTTTTATATCATTAAATAGAAATGCATTGCAAATTAGAAGTAGAAAACCTGAAGCTTCATAATTAGACAACTCCACGTGTGAGCCAGATTTTGTCATTAATAAGTTATATAACACTGTACCTGTTGTTAAACCTTCATAATCCTGCTTTCTCTAAAACTAGATAATCGGGCCGGTGAGATGGCTCAGCGGTGTACGCGCCTGCCTGGCAAGCACGAGGGCCCGAGTTCGACTCCCGGAACCCACATACGAAAAAAGGGCTGGTGATATCGCTCAGCGGCACGGGCGCCTGCTGGCACGCGAGGTCTTGAGGTCGACCCCCAGTACCCACAAAAAAAAAAACTAGATAATCATAAAATATCTTAAAACATTGTCAGAAAGCTTACATAAGAATTTTAAAGCCATTATATTATTTATTCTATTTACATTTAAATATAGTTTCTTATTATATATGTAACTTACTTGAATAAATTATCTGAATCATTATCTTCAAAGTGGAAATACTAATAAGCAGTTTCAGGTATAACATGAGGATCAAATGAGTACATAAATTTATAGACTTAAAATCACAAAGCTATGTGCTTGGCATACATTACTTGTTCAAGAGATAACAGTTCTGTTCTTCTCTCACCCTCCTTCTTTTCTCTTCTTCCTTCCTCCTTCATTCTCCCCTCTTTCACTGTTGAATAGTTAAAATTTTGGAAAGACGACACCTTGATGAATCTATTTGTATTTTCTACTCAAGCAACTGCCTCCCATGTCTTCCTGTGTTGCCTTGGTAATTACAGAGCCTGACACAGAATGGATAAATAAGTCACCAACTTCAAATCTGAAAACTCCAGGGGTGAAAGATAGGCAATTTTACACGTAAAGCCACAGCTCATCTCTTTTTTCAATCAGAAATCTAATAAAACAGTAAATCAGTGGACTTCCCTTTAGTCTCCTGCTTTTAACTTTCAATGTAAAGTGTCATTTTGATGCATGAAAGACAAAACAGTATTCAGAAGATAAATCAGAGGGAACTCCAAATGTTGTCTTACCAGGGGCCTCTGAGGAAAGCAGGTCCCAGTAGGCAGGAAGATAAGTGCGCAGTCAGAAGAGGCACTGGCCCTGTGGCTGGGAAAGAGCATCGTTTTTTCTTTGGGAGTAGGAAAAAGAAAGAGTCAGGGCTGGGGATATAGCTCAGCGGCACAGTGCCTGCCTGGCAAGCGCGAGGTCCTGAGTTTGACTCCCGGCACCACAAAAAAAAAAAAAAGAATCAGGCAGTGAAAAATGACGGTTATGCTTTCAAGGCCAGTATTAGTAGGGTAAAAGTGCTTCAGAATTCAAGTAGCATTTCTGAACTGCCTCACCCTTCATGTTCAGCTCAACACCTGAAGCACTTAGTAACTTTTTCTGCCTACCTCAGGGTCTCCTGTCCCTGACTTCTCCAGCATACATGACAATAGGACCTCGAGAAAAATTTGTAGTATGTTCCCAGAGAGAAGTCCCAAGTTTATCAAACTTCAAGTGTTTTTCTTTGTTTCTATTCTTTCTTGAAGAGTCTACCACAATGGTAACCGCATGGTTACTACTGAACATAGACTATTAACCATTTAGCTACTTTAACTAAAGTTCAAAGTCCTAGAGAACTATACTTGAGAAATCTTTTAAGTTTTAAAAAATACTAATTGATATGTAATTTTATGCATATTTATGGGGTAGAGTGTGATAAACTGATATTTTCATACAATGTGTAATGATCAAAAGAGGATAATGAGCATTTCTACCTCTTCAAACTACTTGAAAATTTTTTAAGTCACATGGAACAATTTCAACATGAATAGATAAAGAAAATTTGGTATTTATACACAGTGGAATACTACTCTGCCATTAAGGAAGATAAGCTCCAGGCGTTCGAAGCAAATGGATGCAACTTGAGAATGTAACTTCAAATGAAATGAGTCAGACACACAAATTTAAATGTCTTATGGTTTCTCTTATATGATAAACTCAATACCTATACCTATACCTATACCTATACCTATACCTATACCTATACCTCTACCTATTCCTAACTATCTCAAAACAGAAGCTAAAAGGAAATAGGGAGAACTCCCTAAATTATCTATTCTGTTGTTTCAAAAATATTTTAAGATAAGTGATAATTTGTTTCATTTATACTACTAGTTTCTTTTGTTCACTGAAAAGAAAGTTTTGTCTATTTTTTTTCCTTATAAGAGAGAATCTTTTTTTTCTATAACTTGTTCCTTGAAAAACATTTTAGCCATTCTTTTAAGATCTTGCTACACAGTATATTAACCATTGTTATTCTCCAATTATTTTGTTATGACACTTTTTTTCATAGAAGAGCATTTTATTTTTTATTAATATCTACTTGTATTACATTAAAATTTTAAAAATTAAAATTAAAAGAAAGGAAAAGAAAAAGGTATTAATCAACTTCTTTTGCAATAAAAGTGAACACCAAACATGCTCAAAATCCCAGTGTCTTAAAACTATGAAAACTTCTTTGCTTGTGCATCTTTGGGGTGGCAGTGACTCCATTCAGCTTGACCCACAGATGTCAAGTTTGGCTTCAGATCTTCTCTACAGGTTTCCTTGGGCTAGCAGCTCCTTGGTCCATATTTTTTCCACTATGGATTAGGAAAGCATGAGGACAGGCTAAGACTCAACCATACAAAGACTGCCCTTGAGCCACACTGGAAATATATACTTGGCCAAGAAATTCATGTGATCAACATCCACTTCAATAAACAGGGAGATAAAAGCTAACAGCTTCCGAAAGAATATCAAAATTAAATGATAAAGCATGTAAGTGTTAACTTTTAGAAAACAGGAGTGAATGAAGAACTAGAAACAAACAAGGTATCAGAAAAATGGTGAGATAATAGTAGATCTCTGCTCATATCCTCAAAAGCAACAAAAGTTTCTCAGCCATCGAAGGGTAAAGGTGCTGTTGCGGGAATTTGAGATATACCTGTTCTTTCTCCGTAGGCAGGCTTGCAAACACTGCCAATTGCCAATGAGATAAGAAACACGGAGAGTTCAAAAAATAGGATGAAGGATTTAGGGGATAAAACATGAAATGTACAAATATATGAACTTGGAAGACCTAAAATGATAAGAGGTAACAAAATGATTAGAAAGCTTGTTTAAAGAAGAATAGCAGCTGAAAATTTCCCACATACTGAATTGCCAGGTATATGGGCATCCAGGTTTGTGGTACTCAGAGGAAACCAAGTAATATTAACTCAATGAAGAATAACCCAGGGCACATTATAAGCAAAGTGTCATATGTCAAAGACAATGCGTCTTAAAATCAGCAGAGAAAAGAGACATATCACTTCTAAAGGAACTCTCATAAGACTATCTGTGGGCATCTCAACAGAAACCTTGCCAGCCAGGAGGGAATGAGAAAATATATTTAAAGAATCAAACTAAAACCTGCTAACAAAGAATACTATTTCCAGCAAGGCTCTATTTTAGAAATGAAGGTGAAATAAAGACATCGCCAGACAAACAACAGTTCAGGTTATTTATTACCATGAGACTCGCCTTACAACTAATACAAAAGAGAATTCATAGAATCAACATGAGAGAATGCTAAGTAACATTATGAAAGAACAAAAGCATAAAACTCCTTCATGAAGGTGAAAACTATAGGTATAATCAGAATACATAATACTGTGATGGTGATATCTAAATCTTTTCATTTTAGTATAAAAGTTAAGGGAAAAGTATTAAAATAACTAAGGTAAAAAATACACAACATAAAGTGATGTAAAATGTGATACTGATATCATGAAATTTAGCTAAAGGTACAAATAAAATTTTAAAGATTTTTTATGTGATAGAAAGTAAATTATAATCTTAAATTGGAATGTTATAACTACAGAACATATTATGTAAACCTCCTGACACCCACAAAGAAATTACACTAGTTACACAGATAAAAATTTACTACAAAAAAATTTATAAATCACAAAGGAAAATGACAACGGTTATGGAAAGGAAAAAAGGAATTATAATACAGTCAAAAGTAATTAACAGATAGCATTATTAAGTTCACAACTATCAAAAGTTACTATAATAAATTGGTTAAAATTTCCAATCAAAAACACAAAGCGAGAGAATAGACAAGTAAAAACAGGACTGAACAATATGCTGACTACTAGAGAATAAATTTAGTCTTAAGGACATGCATAGGCTGAGAGTAAAAATGCAGAAAAAGATATTGCATGTAAATAGTAACCAAAAGAAAACAAAGATGACTATACTCCATGAAACAAAGAAGACTTTCAGTCAAATCTGTCCCAAGAAACAAAGATCCTCATTTTTTTGTTGTTGTTACCGGAAATTGAACTCAGGACCTTGCACTTGCCAGGCAGGCGCTTGTGCTGCTGAGCTATATCCCCAGCCCGATCCTCATTTTATAATGCTAAAAATATCAATTCATCCAGAGGAACTAGTAATTATATATGCACCTGGCATCAATATACCTAAATATATAAACCAAATATAACAGAATGAAGAGAGTCATAGACAGTGATACTGTAATAGTAGACTTCAAGACCCCACTTTTAACTATGGATAAATCATCCAAATAAAATATCAATAAAAACACTGTGCTTAAATAACACTGTATGGCTGAGTAGTACTGCGCTGTATAAAAAGACCACATCTTCTTTATCCATTCCTTGGTTGATGAGCATTTGGGTTGTTTCCAAGATTTAGCTATTACAAATTGTGCTGCTATAAACATGGGTGTACATATATCGCTGTGGTACGATGTTTTTAATTCTTCTGGGAAGATACCCAGAAGGGGAATAGCTGGGTCGAATGGGAAATCCTAGTTTTTTAAGGAATCTCCATGCTGATTTCCACAGTGCTTGCCCCAGTCTATTCTCCCACCAACAGTGGAGAAGGGTTCCTTTTCCCCACAGCCCCTCCAGCATTTGTTATTGGTTGATTTCTTGATGATAGCCATTCTTTCTGGAGTGAGATGAAATCTCAGCATTGTTTTAATTTGCATCTCTCAAATGACCAATGATGTTGTACATTTTTTCATATATTTATTGGATGTAACTTGAGACCATACTCATAAGTGAAATAAATCAGACTCACATGTGTAAACTTCATATTGTATCCCTGGTGTGAGAAAATGAAAGAGTAAATAAGGTCCAAAATGCATAATAGATATTGTGAAATGGGAAGAAATTGTTCAAAAGGAGAAAGGAACTAGTGTGGGGGAATAGGGAAAGGAAGAAGGAGAAAAGGAAAAACAAATACAAGATAATTATACTACTAGTTTCTCTTAGTTCATTGAAAAGAAAGGTTTGTGCTAATATTGTTTAGAAAAATTTTGTGCCCACATCGTGTACTCTGAGTAACTACTTTAATGATAACAATACACAATGTATTAACTATTTTATTCAATTATTTTGTTATGAAATTTTGTTTTACTTCTTTTCCATAAAATTTAAAAAATATAGCACAACCTCAGAAAGAGTGGGATTAATATCACAGTTCAAAATCTGAAGTCTACAAAGGTGGTACTTTCTATAATATTTCTATTTTAGTAGACTAGGTCCTACCCAAACACTGAATGCTGGAGAAAGACTGTAGATTAACACAAATCCAATCAGACAGTAGCCCTAATTGAAGCTATTGTTCTGATTATGTTTTCATAGCTGAAGATGAATAAATCCTTAGGTACATGCCACATGAAAAATAGATAAATAAATAAATACTATAGACCAGATGGCCCTAACATACACAGAACAGTGTAATGCACATTCTTTTCAAGCATATGGAAAATATTCTTCAGGATGGATTATGTTGGGCCACAAAAAGTACTAAAAATTTCAAAAACAATGAATATCTAGTATCTTTTCTGACCACAGTAATATGAAGCTAAAAATCAATGATAAGAGGAATTTTTGGAAAATTCACAAAAGTGTAGCAATTAAACAATATTCATGAACAACAGCTAATGGATCAAAGAAGATATTAAATGTTAAATTAAAAATATATGTTGTCATTAAAATTACAATCCAAACACAACATAGTAAGATGTATGGGACACAGCAAAGCAAGATCTAAAAGAGTAGTTTAGAATGATAAATATCTACATTAAAAACAAAGAAAGATCTCAAGTAATCAACCTTGTGATATGCCTTCATATCACAAGGAACAAGGAAAACATTAAGCCTAAAGTTAGCAAAGAGTAGAAAGTTATAAATATTAGAGCAAGAACAATGAAATAGAGAATAGAAAGACAACAGAAAAGATCAATGAAACTGAGTTCAGGTTTTTGAAAAGGTCAATAAAACTGACAAACCAGACAAAGCAGACAAAGCTTTATCCAGATTAACCACCAAAAAAGAAAGAATACTCAAAATCATAAATAACAGAAAAGACACTACAACTGATACCAAATAATACAAAGGACTACTGTATTTAGAAACTAACACAAACAATCAAAAGCCAATAAATTCAATAATCTAGAGTAAAAGGATAGGAGCTGGGGATATAGCTCAGCAGTTCAGCGCCTGTCTGGCAAGCGCAAAGTCCTGAGTTTTATTCCTGATACCAGAAGAAAAAAAAAAAAAAAATCATGAAACCTCAAGAATAAAAGGATAAATTCCTAGAGAAGTATAATTCATTAAGAACAAATCATAAGCCAACAGAAAAATCTGAACTGATAAATAATGAAGAAGAAGTTTGGATCAGTAATAATAAACTTCCCAGGTAAAGATAACTTCATAAGTCAATTCTTCTAAGCATATATAGAAGGGTGAATACCAATCCTTCTTAGTCTTTTGGAAAAAAAATGGATAGGAAAACAAATACTTCCAAATTAATTGTACATGGCCAGAATTACTGTAATATTAATCTCAGACAAGAACACTACAAAAAATAAATTTACAGGTCAATGTCCCCCATAAACATATATGAGAAACAAAAATTCTCAGTGAAATACCAATAAAATATATTCAACATCACATTAAAAGGGTCAGCCACCACAATCAAGTAGGATTTATTCCTGCTATGCAAATTTGGGCCAAATCAATTGGGTCAATCGCACTACAAGGACAAAAGCTACAAATCACAAATTATCTTGAAAAATACAGAAAGAGAATTTGAGAAAATTCAAAATCCTTCTATGATGGGTATACAGGATAACATTAGTTAAAAGTTTCACTTTCAGTTAGAAAGTGAATTACTTGTGAGAATCTAATATATAACATGGTGACTAAACATAATAACATTGCTGTTTACTTAAAATTTATACCTTTCACACAAAATGGTAACTATGGTTAGTGACTTAGGTATGACAGAAATTAATTTATAGTAACCATTACACAATGTATTATATATCAACTCATATTGAACACCTTGAACATATACAATTTTGTTTGTCAGTTACATATCTATTTTAAAATTTAAAAGAACTTTCAAGCTTAAGTCTTAAGTAGAAGGATTTTGGCAAGGATTTAATATCATAAACACATTTTTTGAGGAATAGAGATTTTCTATTAATATTCACTCTAAATAAGTTTTTGGATTGGAAGTAACTATTTCAACTCAAACTCAAACTTCTCATTGATTAGAGAATTAGAAACAGTTATTTAATCTTCACATTGACTAATATTTAAGTTTATTACAAATGGCAATCAAACTGCTCGGCAATTTGCAAATATCTCATTCATTCATAATCTTACCACTGTGATGTATGGTTTAATCGCGCCATTCTACAGGTAAGAAACCAAGGCTCATAGATGTTTAACAGTTCGTTCAAGGCCAAGAAGAAATGACAATTGTGAAACAGGAATTGATATCTAGGTCTATTCAGTTCTAAAAATCACCTTACTTTCTAGTAATGTATATTGATTATGCATAGTAGACATTAAAAAATAAACTATTCTTACTATCTTGTATAGCACTTACTAATACTAGGCACTATTCTTAGCATTTTACCTATATTAATCCTGTCATAGCTTATATCCAATACATAATATTGTAATTCTCCATTTCATAGATGAAAACGTTCAGGCAAAATTTAAATAATATCTCCAATATCTAGGTCATCTGTCTCTACTGCTGTGTTAAGCTGTTTCATGATAAACCAAAGTATTACTACCTGTGCAATAATGATGAGAACAAAAAGTGCATCATGTGACACAATAGAATATTCACACCATAATTACTCACATTCACCATCCACTTACTTTTAACTAAATGACCTAATGATATACATTCTGAATTTTTCCATATATCCCATCTTAACTTGCATCCTGCTAGACTTTGCCGGATATCTCTTGAATGAAAATCTGCAGGAGCTTCCTAAGGAATTGCCATTTCCCTCCTTATCCCTCAACAGTGCATTTTTCACACAGCAGCCTGAATAAACTCTAAAATGTAAATCTGATCATGTCAGTTCCCTACTTGGAAACCCTGATGGCTTCTGATAGAATTTTAAATAACATTCAAACTCTTTATTTGGCCTCTACAGCTTCATATGATCTGGCTCCTGCCTACTTCTTTGATCTTACCAAGAACCACTCTCTTGTTCACTCCTCAAGTGCTGGCCCATAGCTTTCTCCCTCTTCAAAAACAGCCCAGGTTGTTTTCTGCCTCAGGGCCTTCACACTGCCTCATATAGTGTGGAAAACACCTAACTAGATTTTATTCTGTATATTAACAATTTGGTATTTACTTGCTTTGTACTTTGTCTCCCTAGTACAACAAAGCTCTAGAGGATTAAGAACCTCTCTGTTTTGATCAGTGCTGCATTCTCCTTCCCACTGTCTAGAACACTATCCGATCATATTTGGTATCATGGCAGTATCGGCTGAATAAGCAAATGAATCTGTAAATGAATAAATAAAACCAACTTGTGAGATGTAACCATTCTCATATTTAATCTCTAGGAAGAAAACATTCATTATGCATTTCAGAATTGGAAACCTAATACGAAAGCAGAATTAAGTAAACACTGCAAATAATTAAACACACTTTTAAGTGGTTTAAAACAGTCAACAATAATCCTAATTCTAGGATTATAGTAGTTAGGTTTGTGGTCATTAGTTACCTTAAAGGCAAAAAGGTTCAAATGCCAAAACAAATGGGTAAATGTTAGCATGTGTGTGTATGTGTGTGTGTGTGTGTGTTTATGCATATATGTGTGAGAGAGAGAGAGACAGAGAGGCAGAGAAAGACAGAACAGAGAGAATTATTTTGGGAAATGTAATAAAAATAATTTTTGTTTGTGCTTTTGGAATGGTTTTAAAGTCTTACAAGGGAAATAGTGATAATATATGATTAAAGCTATAAACCAATTTTCCAATCACTCTCTTAAACTGTGCCTTCACTTTCTCTATATGTAAAAATGTACATATTTTTCCAATATACAAGTTTGTTCAACCTAAATAAAAACTTGTCCGTGATAACAAGGGATGGATGGAAATACAATCATTAACACATTTTCAATGTGCTCATCACTGAAGAATGCAACTAAATCATTCAACATACAATTATTCTTGTGTTCTCCCTCTACTCCAAAGGTATAGAAAATTCTAAGAAATTAAAAATGTGAGCCTTATCTATAGTGAGCTTATTGGCATCATCAGGAAAACAAGAAACAGTACATGCTTGCAAGGATGTAGGAACAAAGGAACCTTTATACACCATTGGTGGTAACATAAATCAGTATAGCCACTATGAAAATCAGTATCAAAGATTCTCAAAAAATCCCCCAAATAGAGGAACATTTGATCCAACTTTTGACCACTCATCAATATATTCCTGAAACAATTAAAGTCAGAATACTATAGAAACTCACGTATCCCTGTTTATTGTACCACAATTCACAACAGCTGAGCTATGGAAAGAGTTGATTCAAGACATCAGCAACTGATAAATGGATAAAGAAAACATACTATGTATATGCAATGAAGTATTATTTATCCACAAAGAATGAAATGTCATTTGCATAAAAATGTATGAAACTAGAGATCATCATGTTAATTGAAATAAATCAGACTCAGAAAGAAAAGTATTGTAGTTTTCTCTTATGTTAGAGAACACAAAGGAATCTCGGGAAGTGGATGAAATGGCAGGGGGATGATGAGGATGGAAATTATCAAAATATGTTATATACATGCACAAATATGCAAATGAAACTCACTATTCTGTACACTTAACGTGCGCTAATATAAAAAGGAAAGCTTAAACTTTATAAACACAGTAACAAACAGCACAAGACAAAATATAAGTACAATTTTAATTTTGAGTAATAAAAGTACAAAGAGAAAAGTCCAGTATTCACAGGTGTTGTAGTTAGGGTTTACAAGGGAAAAGATTTAATACCAGACACATAATTTATAGGATTATTTTGTAATATTCACTCAAAGAGTCAAATGCAAAAAAGTGCAGGAAATCTGTCCACACACTAGAGACCTAAAGAATCCATCTGAGGGCCTGGATCCCATGGTAATGTCCTGCACGAGTCCAGCTGGAGGCTGAGATCCCATGACAATGTCTCATGCAAGTCTGTATCAAGAATCTGCTCTGGGAAGGCCTAAAGGTCAGTGTTGGAACCTAGAAAGTCTGCACCAGCAGGATGAAGGATCTGTGCAGCAGGTGAGGGAGCTGCACTGGAGCCAGGAAGCGATGCTCAAAGTAAGGACCACAGCTCCCCGCAAAGGAACTGCAGCCATGCTCAGAGACAGTGAGGACCCAAGCTCCTATGATGATGAGACCAGCTGAGTTCATATCAGGAAAGCCAGCGCAACAAGCTTCTCCAGGAGAATCAACAGCTCACCATCTTCCTCTCCAGTTCTCTTTTTATGCTGTTGGCCCTCCACACCCAGCGCCACACTGATTCAGTTCAGCTGGGTGTTACAAGTTGACCATTAGTTAATCCACCACAACAGGAAAAGATATTATTAAAACAGAAATAGGACTGCTATACTTTGTATAGAAGGAAAGCAAATGAACTTAACCAGAGAAACAAAGTGGGGAACTCTAGAGAAAAAGGATGTATGATTGCAACTGTGTTTGTATGTGTGTACATATGTTTGTAAAGAGAATGCATGCACTACATAATAACAAGTAGGAAACTGGAAATAAAATTGCCGCCCCTCCCCATTCTGTAGTTAGCTCCCTTTTCTGTTTGGATAACCAAAATAGACCTCACCTCACATGTTTAAATTACATGCCAGGAATAAAGGAATACAAGTGTAAGTGTGTGGAGGTAGATTTTCAATAAATTGAGAAAGATCAACTTATTTCTTTTCCCAACTGCACAGTCACAATAAATCACACCAGTCTTGAAAATGCTCCTTTTCATAAGCAAAGGGTTACTATTAGTTTTTTTTTTCCCCTCTTCTCATATTGATTGCTGTTCAACTCACACAAGGGAAGAAATCATTCCTTATTCAGGAAATGGAAGTTTCTTCTGTTCATTTCACATAATGGCTAATTTAGGTCAGAAATCTTATCCATTTTGGTTACGTATTTCACAGGCTCGGCACATTCCCGGCTGCCTATTTTATGAAGCCAGCAAGGATATTCAGAGAAACTGGCCATCACATATTTCATATTCTCGGACTGCCATGCTCATCAGAAAGACAATACTGGATTGATTCCAATTGTCAGGTAACTTTTAGTAGTATGATATATCAGCAGACACTTGGGAATCATTTATCAAGCTTGAATTCAAATTACAGCAATATCAATGCAAGGACACTCTACACAGTTAAAAAATGTGTACTTTGTTAGATATATTAAAAAATCATATTAACATATAACAGTAGGAACAGAATAAGTAGAACTGAATAAATAGGTCTACTTATTCCCATAATGATAATATTCTTCAAAATTATACTGGAACTGCTTTTATAAAATTGTACTTGGAGTAGTTAGAAAACAAGATAGAAATCACATGGCTTCTTCAAACCTTTTTTTGACCACTAAATCTCAGTAACAAAATTAGTACACATATAACTACTGCATGTAGAAAGTAAGAGGGAGAATCATTTCAATCATAGTATTTGGAATTCTACTTCATCTTTTCTGAAAGATGAAATACCTTAACATTGCTTAGTTGTCAAGTCAGACAAATCTGAAAACCTCCACTTTCAGAAATTTCTTTATGAAAAATTATAAATACCTGGTTTTTAAACCAGATGCAGGCAAATATTCTGTTACTTGCAGGAAAACATATATATTTGGTAAATATCAAATGAAGCCATTAACTTAATCAAATGTTTGCTAGATTAACTGTACTATATGATATGCATAAGGAACAACAGTGGAACAGCCCTACCTCACAAAAGGTTTCTATTAAAGAGCTTACGACTGGTATTCTTGTTAATGTATGCATGTACATTAGTCCTTACTAGAACAATAAAACTTCCATTAAATACTGACAATGCATAAAGACTTTGCTGGTTGTTATGGGGTATATGAAGATTAATAATTCATACTTGTATATTACTGAATCTCAGAAACATTTAAAATATCTTCTGAATTTTCAAAAGGAAAATATTTATTTATTCTTCTACCTTATCCCCAAACTCTTTTGCAACAAAGCAGGACACTACATTCAGTGTAATATGTTTAAAAGTGATAATGAAATCATTGGAGGAAGAAGTCATACTGGGGAAGAATTCCCTATTACAATGGAAGTTCTATTATGAAATAAAATAGAAGTGATGCAGTATGGTATGACTGTCACTTAGTATCAGCAGGGAATTTGATCTAAGATTCTCCACAGATGCACTTGGTGCTCAAGTGGCTTTTATATAAAGATGTAATAATTGTACTCAATTTACATCCAAACTTTTGTTCACTTAACTTATCTCTACAATTCTTCTAACACATAATACAATGTAAATGTTATGTGTGATCATTGATTGTGGTTGTCAACTTGACTGGATTAAGAGATGCCTCACAGATAAATAAAACACTTCCTGTTGTGTCTGTGAGGGTATTTCCAGGAATGACTGGCATGTGGGTGGACAAATTGAAGGTGGAAGATCTGCCTAATTGTGTGTGCACCATCCAACAAATTTGCAGTCCAAAGGGAATGAAAGAAGCAGGAGGAAATCAGTCTGTATTTGAAAAACTCCATTCTGTTTCAGCTGGTGCATCTTTTGTTATGGCCATTGTCTGCGGATATCAGACTCCAGCATCTTCAACCGCTCAACATGGACTTAAACCTTAGACACTCCAGGGAGCTCCCAAGTCTGCAGTCTTGGAATGGTGCTGCATCCTTGGTCTCTCGTGTTCTTGGCTTGCATGTTCTTGGACTGAGCAGCTACTGCATCCTCTGGTTTCCAATGTGCAGATGGCCATTGTGGACTCTCCCACCTCAGATCCTATAAATCTGCCTAATAAATCACCATTGCATAATTATGTTTATTTTTCTGTTGATTCTGTTCCTATGGAGAACCTATCCAATATGCTATATGAGTACTTGTTGTATTGTATTGACTAGTGAATGACAAGAAGAAAACTTCTCTACATAGAGTAAACATGCAATTTTCAAAATATTTTTCTCTCTGAAATTGTTCGAATCACTGGATGCAGTATCCACGGATTCAGAGGAATCGCTACATTTAGAAGATGGATAGACAAGTAGATCCCCCCAAAAAACGAAATGTATTTAACAGAAACACATATGATTAACGTAAAGAAAGGGCAACTGAGAACATAACCCAAAGGAAAAATCCCACTGTGGCACCTGATCTCCGATGCACTGTAAGATCTTAGTTAGTTGGCACAAGTACTCCAAAGGCAAAGAGCCCACATTAATTTAATTCTTTATAAAGTAATTGAGAAGGGACAGAAACATCTAGTGAGGGATGTGATGATGGGAGATTCCTGGCCAAAATAAAAGTACTTTCAGGGTCGTAACTTAGCTAATGAATTTCTCTTACCAAAGCATCTATTGCCCTAAGTAGCTATTCTCTACTTACCTGGCTCAACTTGGTGAGGCAGCTATTAGCAGACAGAAGCAGGACAGGGGACAGATATAAAGGAAGAAGAAATTGAATATCTAAATCTCTCTGGGCTTGTCTTTTCTCAGAAATAAGAGATGCAAGAAGTGGACCCCTTAACGTAGAAAAGCTGATTCAAGATAATGACATTACCCATTAGTGGAGCAAAACAAAACCAATCGGTGAGCAGTTCCGGATTTGTGGGTTTTAAATATGGAAAAGGAAAATAAAACTAGATCCAGCCAAACAATACAAAACACAGCATGAGATTCCATTAGGTTGAAGTGAAAATACTAGAGAAAATGTCAAATCCACATGAGAAAAGAAAGAGAATCACGTAACTGTAAAAGAGGATTTAAGGATTTTAAAATTATTTGCAGTTTTTTTTCTTCTATTTTATTTCTCTTACTTCCTCTACTGTTATACAAGCATGTATAATGGTTCTAAAACTAGTGAGGAGTAAACAATGGATATGGTTACAATTTGCCTATCAATAAGAACATAAAGGTGAAGGAGGCATAAAACTATGCAGAAGAGAAGCTTTTGTGTAATATTGACACAAAGTTGTTATTTATCTAAATGACATTAAGTTATTATTTGTAGTCTCTCAGGGTAATCACTAGAAACTATAAGCTCTAATGAAAGAAACAAAGGAATTAAAGTGGTACGCTACAAACTATGTCTATTCAAAAACTGTTATCAAACATAGAAAATAAACAGCACAGTAGAGGAAGTAAATCTTACTTTAGTTACATCAAATGTAAATGGATTAAACATTTCAAAAAATACAAATTGGCAGGACAGATTTTAAAAATTATCCAACTAAACAGAGGTACAGTTTAGATTTAAATCTGTATGAATATCAAAGAAAGGATGAGAAAAAAATATATACAATGAAACCAGTAACTAAAGAGAGCTGGGGTGACTATACTAACACAAACAGCATTTTTTTTAACAAAAATGAATATATAATAATATTTTATATGTAATTAATAACTATGAATATATATGGATCTAATGACAGATAAGCAAAACATGTAAAGCAAAAGTTGTTAAATTGGAAAGGAAAGATAATTCAACAACAATAGATTTTATAACAGTAGCTTTGTAGTATACATTCAGGTCTGGGATTGTGATGCCCCTGCTGAGGACACGAAGCAGAAGGAATTTTTAGTTATAGCTCATGGGAATGGAAAATAGTACAGCCACTTTAGAAGGCATTGTGGTAGTTACCTAAAAATTAAGTGTTTGCTTATCACATAATCCAAAATTAGCACTCCTTGGTATTTTACAAAGACTTGAAAACTTTTGTCCTCACAAAATCCTGCACATAGATGTTTATAGCAGTTTTATTCATAACTCCCAAAGGTTGGAATCAACTACTATGCCTTTCAGTAGGTGACTAAGTAAATCGTAGCATATCTAGGTAATGAAATACTGCTCAGCACTACAGAAAAATTAACTATTTAGTCATGAAATAGCATGGAGAAATGATGAAGGTGTGGTGCAGTAGGGAGCACTTGATTGGACGAACAAGTCTCAGGATTCAATACCGAGCACAGGATAAAGCAAGAAGTATTACTTAATGAAAAAGTCAGTCTGAAATCTGTTTTTAACTACAAAAAACAGTCTAATATATGATAGTCTGAGAAAGACACAACTACACAGACAGTGGTTGCCAGAAGTGGAAGTGAGGGGAGAATTAATAGGTAGAACACAGTGAATTTGTAGGACAATGTCTTAGTTGCCTTTCTCTCCTTGCTTTGACAAAATATCCAATGCCCAAAATTAAGGAAGGAAAGGTTTATTTAGCTCATAGTGGAGATTTTTCACGGCTGAATGGGGAAAGAAGAAGGAGAAAAGACTGTTAATAGATACAAGGTTTCTTCCTGTGGGGGGCGAAAAATTGTTCTGGAGTTAGCGATGATTATACAACTTTCAAATATCTAAAATCCACTGAAATTTTACTTTAAAGGGATATATTTTATGGTGTGTAATGTCTTATTAAAAGTTAAGAGGGGAAAAAAAGAAGAAGGAAAAAGTGATAATGTTCCGTTTGAGATTTTGTATTCTTGGCTTTTCAATTATTTGTGTTACTTTAGCCATCTGGAAGTTTTTCAGAAGGATGGTAGTTTCCAAGTTTGTATTTTTCCTAAAGTGTCAATTATGTCAACATTTTAATGTTGACTTTCCTTCTAATATATTTATAATGCCTATAATAGCATATAATTAATTCTTTTTAACATTAATCTATTTTATTAGAAATTGACAAATTGTTTCTATACATATACAATACAAAGTGATGTTATGATTTATGAAAACAAAGTAGAATAATTGAACAATCTATCACTTCAAATTCCCACTTTTTGTGACGAAAAAATTTGAAATCTACTTGGAATGATTTTGAAATGTACAACACAGTATTATTAACTGTATTCACCATGCTATGCAACAGATCTTTTAAAAAGTACTTCTTAGGTCTAACTGAAGCTCAATATCCTTTGCCTCATTTCTCCACATTCTCCTCAGCCCCCAGCCTTTAGTAAGCCCATTCTATTCTCCCCATTAATGGGGTTGGTTGTTTTAGACTCTACTGTAAGTGATAACATGTAATATTTGTCTTTCTATGCCCTCCTTATTTTATGTCCTCCAATTCCAATTCCATTAGTGATGGAGGAGCGATGTCCTTCATCAGTAATAACAGAATTTCTCTCTTTTCTAAGGCACAATAGTATTCTGTTGTGTATATACACCGAACTTGCTTTATCTGTTGAAGGACACAGGTTGATTCTCTAATTTGCCTGTTGTGACCTGTACTGCGGTGAACACACATGGCTACAGACATCTTGTCAACATACTGATTTGTAGTCTTTTGGGTAAATAACCAGCAGTGGGATATTTGGCCCATATAGTAGTCCTATTTTAGTATTTTTTGAGAAAACTCCATACAATGGATTTTAATGGCTGTGTTAATTTACATTCCTACCAACAGTGAGCAAGCGTTTACTTTCTTTCACAGGAATTCTTGTATACTACAGTTTCTCTTAGAAAAGCTTTTCTTGGACCAGGGATGTAGCTCAGCAGCACACAGTGCCTGCCTGTCAAGCACAAGGTCCTGAGTTTGATCCCCAGTACCCCCCAAAAAAAACTTCTTCATTCAAATGAACATTGATTTTAAGAGCATATAATTTGACATTATTCTAGTTTTAATATAATTAAGTCTATTTAAGGCATGTCTAGAACAAGCCACTTTCTAAACATTCTAAAGCCAAGCCATTGCATTCAGAATTTTTTCAAAGATTTGCACATTTATGAAACATAAGCAAATTATATTCTCCTGTGCTTAGAGAGTGTATATTAATTGTGCATCTACTGTAAGACATGTACTTTCTCATTGTCTACACAGGCAATGCTGGTCACTCAACGCAGGCTAATGAGCACCTCTCCATAATAGTCTCTGAACGGATCTCCCTGCTTCCAGGCTTTTCCCAAGTCTCTCTCTGCCTATTTATTATAAGCTACTGTTTCCATAGGAATCCGTCAATTGTATCTTCATTTTCTCTGCTGTTTATCGACTTCACAGTATCTGCAGAATGAATCCTAAAATCTTTGATACAGGTTAGGTGCCTCTGGCTACATCTCAGCTTATTGCCTGGAACTGCTCATCATCTTTTATTTTTTTTTTACTTTTTTATTTATTTTTTTTTTTGTGGGTACCGGGGGGTCGACCTCAGGACCTCGCGCGCCAGCAGGCACCCGTGCCGCTGAGCGATATCACCGGCCCCTTTTTCGTATGTGGGTTCCGGGAGTCGAACTCAGGCCCTCGTGCTTGCAGGGCAGGCACTTAAGCCGCTGAGCCATCTCACCGGCCCTCATCATCTTTTAGTATTTCAGAAAGCTACAGTTCATTTACACAGCCTGCTGCATGAATTTCCTGCTCATATATTGATAATGCCTATGATAGCATTATATTACTTATTAGCGTTATTTTCTCTCTTTGTTTATCCTTTAAGTCTTACTCAAACTTTGTTTCTGCCCATAAGCCACTCACTATTTCCCACCTAAACCCGTCTCTGTTGAGGTTAGGTATACTTTTCTGGAATTCTAGCAAATTCTCAGATGACACTGTTTGCAAAAAAAAAAAAAAAAAAACTTAAATTTTAAGTGATTTTTATAAGATTTACACATTTTGGAAAAGACAACCTTGTCTAATTCTTAACCATTTCATTTCCAAGTATAAAATAAACAATTAAAAAATAACCTTAAAAAACTGAACAGAATGTGAATTCAGTTTGTAATTATTATATTGTTAGCATTCAAAATTAAGCCAGTAACTACTATCTTTAATAATTACATTAACATCTAAGAGAACTTTCTTTTAAAAGATGTTTCTATATTTATCTTAATTTTCAAACTTATTTATTTCAGCCCAGTCTTTTCCTTTTGGGCCTTCTGAGTTGTATAGATTTTCACCCTTCACTGATTGCATTAATGTCCTCTCAAACTCATTCATATAGGAGTCAATTATCTCAACTAAAGGGTTAATGATGTAGTTTGGATCAGAAGCAATAAGTTAAATCAGCTCAAAGTTTTTATTATAGTTATTTATTTATTTTCATTTCATTCATTTCTTTTATTCACTCACTTCAAATATTGATTGCATACCTGATCAACTCCTTTACATCTTTGAGTTGGGGACAAGTGGCTCCGACTATGTTTTCGCACACTCTCATTAAGTTGTATTTGTCAGACTTTCACCCCAGTGGTTTCTCAGGGGTATAAGATTTTGGGGAAAGTGCTGTTAGCGATTCATGACATGATACCCGTAAAATCAAGGATTAATGATTAGAAGTAGATACATGATTGTCTATTGCTTTTCTGGGTGAAATATTAATCTCTCACATTTGACACTACTGTATCTCAATAGACAAATTATTCTTTCTTTTAATAAAAAAGTCTCAGTAATACACACTAGCTAAAAATTTTCATTTAGAATTCTGCTATCAGGGAAACAGATGGGTGGTTCATATGTACTTTTTGCTATGAAAGATTGATTAAAAACCTAACACTTTCCCAAAGGCTATTATAAAACAAAATACAGATCAGAAATAATGGTTGTGTTTGACAGCTACTCTGTCCCCTTCTCCCTCATTCTCACTGCCTTCAAATTTCTTTTAAAATGACCTAGGATACCATATCAGTTTTCTGATTTCCTCCATGTTTGTAACAGGCAATTCTCCATCCATCAATATTTGATGAATTCCTTGTACACTGTCACATTCAATTAGTCCCTGTAGCCTATAAGTAACACTTCTCGTGTACTTTCTGAATTCAGTTGCTTATAGTCATTGGCCTTATTTATCCAGACCACATTTAGAATCATTTTCACTTATGTTTATTTTATTTTTTTATTTTTTTTTTGTGGGTACCGGGGGGTCGACCTCAGGACCTCTCGTGCCAGCAGGCGCCCGTGCCGCTGAGCGATATCACCGGCCCCTTTTTCGTATGTGGGTTCCGGGAGTCGAACTCGGGCCCTCGCGCTTGCCAGGCAGGTGCTTAAGCAGCTGAGCGATATCACCGGCCCCTTTTTCGTATGTGGGTTCTGGGAGTCGAACTCGGGCCCTCGCGCTTGCCGGGCAGGCGCTTAAGCCGCTGAGCCATCTCACCAGCCTTCACTTATGTTTAAATGCAAGTTCCACAAGTTCCAGCTCTAAGAATTTACAGAAGATATTGCACTTGCTACCACTGTCAGGAATCTCCCTGAAGCTTAGATCACAGCCTATCAGAAACTTGCTATTACTATTTAAAAGAAAAATATTTAAGCAACAGATTATCTCTGTGCTATGTATTACTGATGTGAAACAGATAAAACTGCAGAAGTTCTACAAATCATTTTGCAAATATGTTGTAGTGAAAAATTCTCTGAGAAAGATAACTCTGAGGAATAATAATGCCACCCTATCTTACTTATAAATATAGATGGGAAATCATGTACAGGATCATAATATCTTAATCGTTTCAGCCATGCAAATGTAGTTTTGTATAAGAAATATATTAATATTATCAAAATATCAAAGCATCAAAATGATGGAGGAAATCAAATCAAATCAAATTGAATGTCCACTCTGAGTTAGGATAAAATGTTCCTTCATACATTAAATTGTTATATTGAACCTAATAATAACAAGTAACATGATTGTTTTATTTCTGCTCCCTCTCTCACGTACCCACACAGATACAAAACCAAATTTTCTAAGCTGTCTTCTTTGTTCCAATACCATTGTGATTTTGATGAGCTTAAAAAAAAAATCATTATGAATGTTGAACTCTTAATTTTTAGCACTGAAGACTTGGCTTTCATGCTTTTATGTTAGGCTATACTTGTAAATAATTATATTTTGTCTGGAATAGCTGAAGAAAAGGGCTTCCAGTGTCTTCTGTCAGGCTTGAAAGGAAGTCCTGGATAAAACTTTAAATCAAAAATTGAGGCAGATATATTTATTACACTCATTTTACAGATGGTAAAACTGTAAAGGCCTGGAGAAAACTAAGGCTCAGAGAAAAATCACTGACACTTCCAGGAGCAAGCAATGAATTAGTATGAATGAAATTTGAATTTATTACTCAGACCTAATGTGATGTATAATCTTCAAGGAGTCTTTACATATCAATGCATTTATATTTTTAAAAGGTATATAAACAAGTAAAACCGTATACTACAATAACTATAAGCAGAGATTTATACAATTAAAAATAACCATAACATTAATGTGAGTGTTCTAAAATGAGCTTAGGTAACAAAGTTCCTAAATTAAATATAAATGCTTCTTCTTTATTTCCAGACAAAAGAAGATCAAGGAAAATATAGTTATTCAGCTTTAGGCATACAGTGATGATTTACTTATTTTTATTTATATCTAAAATTTGTCCAAAGAGGAATTAAAGCCATTAAATGATGGATTGGACAGAAAAATAAAATACTTGCATTGTATTTTGCTTTTGTCTTCTCTGCCAAATAAAGTGATCACTGGACTGAAACAGCTATGTGAACCTTGATGCAGGAGGCAGTTTTCCAAGATTATGCTCACAATTGGTAGGTAAATTTTACATGAGCAACTAACTGTTTGAAATTATTTCAAGTCCCTCAACAGAAAAATTTGATTCTAGAATGAAAGAACTAGTAAGCAAGATCTCCAGCCATTCATTGTTATAGAGTGGTTATTGAAAATAGGAGAAAAATACTCCCAGAACTGACAAATACATAACTGATTTTCACAATGGAGAATAAAACCAGAGTAAATAAACTATGGCCTGGATCACTTAGTATTGATGCTGAAAATATTTTAAAATCAACCGCTCCACTTGGGTGGTTGAACACATAATGCCACATTAACTCCATTTACTTACTTGAGTAACATAGTAGATAAGTATGGAAAAACCTGGAAGAGTTTATTCTGTTCACTGGCCTCTTCCTCTCCCTCTGGCTCTTTCCCCATGCTCTGTTTCCTGGCTACCATGAGTTGAGCAGCTTTTCTCTGCCATACAATTCCACCATGATGCCTCTGACTTGGAGTCAGCAGACCAAAAACTCTGAACCACTGAATTAAAATAAGTATTTCCTCCTTAAACTGTGTATGTGAGTTATTTGGTCACAGTGACAAAAAGTTGACTAATACAATATGATAACTTCTTTATAATTACAACACTATTTATTGCACAAATGCCATGTTAAGGAGCAAAAACTCTATCAAAGAAAGTATATTAAATATCAATATAATGTTTGTATCAACTGAATCCAATGTACATTTAAATTTACTTAGCCTAAAAATCAAAAGTAATTACCTAAATTTAAATATAAACATTGTTTTTATTAAAAGCAAAGCCCATTTTTGCCAAGATAGCATTTAATTTGTTGACCCAAAAACTAATATATGCAGATATATATTTGAATGGATTATAAATAATATATGGAAACATATATGGAATCTCACGTGATGTTGAGATCATAACACTCAAACAATTGCATAGTATAGTGAGCTAATAATTTTAGAAACCAGACCTGTATTGCATACCTATTTTGAAACACATTTTAAAATATCTCTTACCCTGCTTTATCTTTCCCTTCTTGTTTCTCTCTATTGCTACCAAGAAAGCCACAGAGATCACATTATTCATAACAAATATTAAAGTTTCATAATAATATTCATGCTTTTCAGATAAAAAGAGGAAATAATACAAGAATTAAATAAATGAGCCATTGTCATATTTTGAATAAATTTCAGTGCCATGTACTGAAACTGAGCAGTGTAATTATAGTGGCTGACTAGTTCTTGGTTTATAAAGGAAATCAACAAGAAAAACTTGTGCATACTCTCTATGATGAATGTGATCAATATGTATGACAAATATGTATGAACAAAAATGAAGTTAAAAAAAAAGAAAAACTGGTGAATTCTAGAACTCAGAAACTACAACAACAAAATGTAGCCTGAAGCACTAGAACATTGAAAGTTAGGTTGGCTTAGCAAGATTTCCTTCAGAGTTTTGTATATTATTAATAAACTATCATGCACTCATTAGGAAGTTTTTAAGAAGTGGAATATAATCAACTTTTAGTAGGCACATATACTCACATCCACATATTGCCATTTGACTTTTAAAATAAAATGGAAAAGATAAGAAAAGGAAAAAACATTGAGGTGGGATGTGAGCATCCATCTGAAAAATCATCCAGATATATAAGAGAAGAAAAGAAACAAACTTGATTTAACAGGTAGGGTAGAGTTTAAAGGCTCCTAGTTAACGTCTCTGTAAAAGTTGAGAATAACCATAGAGGAAAACTACAGTGGATTACTAGATGAAATATTGACTTACTGCTTCCAGAAAAGAGGTGACAAGACAATTACAACGCCATGAAAGTCATGAATGTTCTAGTCTACAGTACCAATTTATGCATGTTCCATATAATCGTCTGGTGATATTGGGGAATTGAAAATAATTTGAGATCATGAACAGAAGAAGGAATGCATCTATTTTTGTGTACAATGTAAATACAAGATCAAATTAAGTTTAGATTTTATATGTCTATATTAAGACATATAAATGGGAAAGAGTGAAGAAGAAAGACATTAGTAATTGTGTTAAGGAGTTGACTTAATTCATTTCTGATAATACAAAAGAAGTAACCTACTAAGGACATGAGCAGGACTTTTAATATTTGAGTAACTTCTATTCTCCCTAAGTTAGAGAAAGACACGTGATTGGCAAAACAATGGACAGTTTGTTACTCTTAGAGAAAGGCCAAAGATGAATGATGAATCATGAGTTTCTACTCACTTAGATGCAGTATATGAATGCACTTGGTTAGGATCATTGGAAGTAAAAGAAGTCTGATCCAATGTTCATGCAAGACATGGAAATGTTCACTTTTTAGGGATAAATATTGAGATTTGGATACCGATAATTTAAAGTTTTAACCTCTTTCAATGACATAACTTTAATTCAATTTTAAAGTCAATTCACTTTCATGAATC
Organism: Erethizon dorsatum; assembly: GCA_028451465.1. Classification (NCBI taxonomy): domain Eukaryota; kingdom Metazoa; phylum Chordata; class Mammalia; order Rodentia; family Erethizontidae; genus Erethizon; species Erethizon dorsatum. The sequence continues at coordinate 18,606,320 of CM051824.1, forward strand.
ATGCTTTATAGTAACTGGAAGTTTAGGATTTTACTAGTCTGTAAATATGGAAAACTTGAGTAACTGAACTGGATAATTCCAAGAAACAGAAATGTTATTATTCAAATATTATAATAAAATTTATACATCCAATAATGTCAGGAAGTTACCAAGCAATAGATTCTGAGAAGAACACATAGGAGATCTTTGTCTCTAAATGATGCATATTCTTTTCAAAGAGCTGAAACATGCTATTATGTAAAATAAGAGCCTCACAATAAAAACAGAGTAAGTTTAGTTGGCAATAATACACAAAAATAACAGAAAAATCCATGTCTTTATCTAAGCAAAAACAAGTCTATCAAAGATAAACAACATGTTTAAAATAGAGAGCCTTATGTCATTTCTAGCATTACAGCAGTGAAATAGAAAACAAATGAAGTAGAATCAGTGAATGAAAATCTAAAGCAATAAATTAAGAAAATATCATATGCCTTGAGACTTATTGTAGAACTCAGTGATACACAGGGTACTAGATTTTTAACCACTCCCTTTTCCAGTAAGTTAATTTGATTTCCGATGAGAGTATTGCTTCAAAGTGACTATAAATAACTTTTGATATATTTTCTCTCAAAAGAACATTTCATATTTTAGGGGAATTACTTTATCTTAGAGACAGTCTTTCCAGGTGTATCTCCATTCTTTGAGTGATAACATGGAATGATACAAAGTGTACCTGTTAAATTTAGAGTCAGAGAGTTATACAATTAAGTTGTGGTTCAACCTCTAATGATAGTATTAAGAGCAAAATTTTTAATATAATCAAGATAAAAGGAGCCCTGATTTGTAAAATGATGATGGCAGCACCTACTCCGTATGTTTGTAATAAAGTGACAGCATAACCTCAACAGCCCAACAAGGAGAACCTCAAGTACTAGCAATATATCTTCTTATTTTTCCACCCTAGATAACACTTGTAATTTTTTTTTATTTTAAAGAGAAGAAAAAACAAAACAAATCAAAAAAGAACAAATTTTCAAAACAACATAATAGGAGGGTACACTTGTAATTTTTTGAAGAAAAAAAGTTTGTTTTCAAATCTAAATAGTACACCTTCTTTCTCTCCATTCAGGCATAGGACTTCTGTTTTCACTTTTCTTCAGGGAAGAATTTGTCAGTCATGCATATCTTAGAAAGATTGGTTTTCATTGTCTTTGTCTTCTCTGTCAGGGGCTGTAGGCAGAATGCACTTGACTACAAACATTAGCACTTTGCTCTACAATGAAATTTAATTTTAACTTCCCTACATTTTTATGTAAGTCAGGGTAGACTGGGTTCTATGGGGGTTGGAACACCCCTAGACTCAGGCTGACAGGAAAGCCATGACCAAATGTTGGCGGCTGCTATGGAAGGAGAAAAGAAACTCAGGAAAATTTCATAAGGAATTACATAATTGTTCTGTCACCGAAAAGACAAATATCACTTCCATTTATGATTCTTTTGCTCAGTCAGTCACTGAGAGACCGGGTAGTAAAATCTTACATGTCCAGAAGATGGAAAGCCAGATTATCAAATTGAACAAAATTATCACAGTTATAACTTAATATATGCACAAATTATATGTACTGAAAACAGTACATGTCTTGAGTATGGAAATACAACTTTCTTTTTCTGTCACTCAGCTGAATATCTACCTCAAGTTTTCACTTTGGCTAGTAGCAAAACAAATTACAGCAACAAAAATAATTACAAATAAACTCAATCACTTGCATATTTTCTTAGTCATTCTGAGAAAGCTGATTAGAGATTTTTGATATAAGATCATGGAACCACATATTGCTTGGCACTTATTTCTTGAGACCAAAATTCTAATTGTTTATCCATATTTCGCAAGGCTGTTGTTCTCATGCTTGTACTGTAAGATGGTACAAGAGCAGGGAGGCAAGATCCCTGTATTATACTATAACTGATGGAAGAAAATAAAATAGAATTAGATGCTGCCCAAAGAGCAAAACTTAATTGAGGAGTTAAAGTAGTAATACATGAGAAAAACACGGTGTTCACAGCAAGTACCAAAAGAATGATTACCAATAGAGAGTACCGGAAAATTTGCTGAGCAAGGTAACTAGCTCTCCAATTTAGAGGGATTTCAGAAGAGACAAAGAGAATCCCAGGTCTTAGTCTATCAAAACAATAACAAGTTATAATATAACATGTTCATGTTAAGTTTGAGCTTTAATAAAAGCTATAATGTTTTTTTACCAGTATTGATTACTTAAATTAATACTATCTTCACTATTCTTTTAATTCTTGTTATTATTTTATCAGATTAAAAAGAATTTTATGCTGATTTTTAAGATCTGTGATGCTTTAAAGTGGCTTATTAGCTGAGCTGGTAAGTATCAAGGAAAAGAATCATATTCAGATTTTTCATATTCCACCTGAATGCACTTAACTACTACATTATTTTTACTGGCTGTTTTCAAATTATTTAGCATCAGTTTGCCAATATTACCTACCCACTTGTGTATATTTAAATTGTACCAATTCACTTAAAAGTAAATTTTGGGTTGGGGTCATTATGAGACTTCTGTGCTTCGCTTTTGAGTTCAGACTCCATTTTAAAATATCTGTGTGAACAAGAGATCATTAGATTTTTGTATTTATCTGTTTTCTCTTTATAAAATAGATATAAAATAATTGACCTGCCAAATTTACAATGTTTTACTATCAAATTTGCTACTATCCAGAGACTTTCATAAATGCTTAAGCATCAAAACTGTATATGTAAGTTGTTATTGTCTGATATATGTTATTGTCTGATATATTGTTATTGCCATTCCACATAGAAGTAAGGAAATACTATAAAGTTAAAGATTAGTCTAAAAATGTATGGTCATGAAATGTGTATGACCTTTTATAAAACTACCTATCAAATGTGGAAATGTTTCTGGTGTATGGGACTATACTAAGACAAAATATGAATACCACAAAAATAATATTTCAAAGTGAATTTCAACTTCAAATGAGCAGAGAGAAAAAAAAAATATCAGTCTCTCCCATTCTTCTGTCCTCACTTTTCATCATTAGGTGCCATTACCTCAAAATATCTAATGCTTTCCATAAACTAAGCACTCTCTTTTCATTAATGAAATGTGTACTCCACTAAATTTGCCTCAATTTCCTGAATTGAAATGATCATGATAACTTTGCAACTGATATCTGGCAGAATATTTGAATTGCCGTAGTCACTGATATATAGGATCCTTACATTAAAAATTATACATGTATACACATATATAATTTTATTTATTTTATTTATTATTTATTTATTTATTTATGTGAGTACTGGGAGTTGAACTCAGGACATTGAGCTGCCAGCAGGCACTTATGCCTCTGAGCTATCTCACCGGCCCTGCACATATGTAATTTTAAAAGGACAAAGAAAAACAAATATCAAAACCATAAAACACAATCAATTTTGGGATTGCATTAGCAAATGTTTAAGAGGTGTACATTAAGAATATCAGACTTGGGCCGGGGATATAACTCAGTGGCACCAGTGCCTGCCTGGCAAGCATGAGGTCCTGAGTTCAATTCCTGTTACCAAAAAAACAAAGAATATCAGACTTATCTTCCCAAATGCAGATGCATTTCCATGGTTAGCAATATCTACGTAAATGCAATACTAGAAAAAAGCAGAAGCATCAATGTAAGTAATCAATAACACACAGAAATGTGAAACAATAAAGTATAAATTTTGTCATGTTAATTAATATAAATCATCATTCAACATAAACTCAATAAAATTCAAGCCAGTTTCCCAAATCTGCAGGGTGAGAGAATTATCAATGTTCACAGTCCAATTGTAAATTAGGAGGAAGCAACATTAAGGTTTCCCACAAGATAAAAACCTGACTAATCCATGCAGTTTGCATCACAAAAAGGGCAACCTGAGCTAATAGTAATAGGTCAGTGAACCAGCAGCAGCTACATTTAAAATACCTGTTGTCAATAGAACTTGCATGTAGTCAAATAAAAGCCCAAATTTCTTTCTAAATTATTTTATTAATGCATCACCACTTAGAATTTTAGTATCTACAATCTGTCAAAATGGTGCTGCTGATAGCTTCTGTCTTATTTCCTTTATCTCTAACCCACCTATAGGTTCCAAATCTACTCTAATTTAAAAGTCAAAGCCCAAGAGCAATGTGATCATAAGTAATCGCAAGTGACTTAATCATTAGAGTTAGCCCCCACGAATTGTAAATCTGTTAGTCTATGCACAAGGAGTGATCCTTAGGCATCTATAATTACCTAGATAAAGTTTCCATGCAATCTGCTCTATTATACAAATACTCTCTGCAATCTGATTGTGTTTATACTAGATCTCACTTCCTCTATCTCATATTTCTCAATCAGACTGAAACTCTCACCTCTCAGCCCTAACGTCTTTCTGAGCTCTGGGTAAAATAGTGAACTGAAACCCACTTTCCATAAACCACACATTTCTCTCCATTATTACTCAATATCGTACCTAGATTATATCAGTTCTCTTACCCCAGGACAAAGGAGATTTTCGTTTTCCTGCTCCCCTGACTTGATAGTAGAAAAATACTTTAAAACACATGTGCATAGAAACCTAGAAATTCATCCATCATTATCCTTACATTGAAGATAATAAGCTGACACGCACTGAACTCTTGGCTGAAGTGGAAGGATGCCATGATTCATTATCAGGACTGTGACACTGCAAAGCTCATGTTAATTCTCCTATTCCACGAAAGCCTGACGGCAGTGGAGAAAAAGACAGGTGAAGTGGAGTGAAATTGTGGAGAGCTCTGAAAACCCTACAGGAAAGCTTTTACTTTATCTGATGTGCCATAAATAGCTGTTGCCTTTTTCCTGAGTTAGAAATACCTGAATCAAAGAAGTGTTTTAATATAGTGATGATACCCTGTTTTGTTCAAAAAAGGTTTGGCTTTCACTTATGTTCGATGTGAGTTTCTATAAGCTCCACTGAAACTCAAAAGATGATTTGAGCAAAATATTATTGTCCCTCTACAATTTATGTAGTCGATAAAGTGGGCTAGTTTAGATTAATGGGATGTATATTCATTATCTACAACACCATAGAAACAGCTTTTGGTTAGAAAAGCAATGTTTGCCCAATGCACTTTACCTACAATCTCTTGACCTAGCAAATATGTTTTTGTTTCGCATCTCCTCAAAATCCCATTTCTGTCTAGGAGAGAGAAGAGTTCTTATTGTCTATGGATAGAAATAGAATCCCTTAGTTTTGATCTGCCTCGAGGTTAATATTCTTAAATATTTACTATTTTTTCTCAAAGTATGACTGATTTTTCCTATAATTACATTTAGCTTTTTGTTACTGAAACTTGATGTTTAGTTATTATGTATTTATTCTTGCTGTTTCCATGTCTTTTCCTTTGCTTTCAGACTCCAATAAAAGAAAAGAGAGAAAAGGAAAGAAAAAAAAAAAGATCAATGAATAAAACTGTGCCTGTCTTCTCTGAAATTTCAGATTAAATCATTACATAGTGGCTAGAAAAGACAATGAAATATATTCAGATATCCAAGCTTCATTTTAGATTTACATGTTAATTCTAATAATTGGATATACCTGCACCAGCTCTGAACTCTGAAAGGTACAGTGCTTTGCAAAATCTCTTTTTGATATGCAGTTAGAAAGACTATACTCTCACATACATCAACTGATATTCTCTCATAATAAACCCCTAAAATAAATGAAATTTTTAAAAAGTACATAGAGGCATAGGGAGCATTGCAATTGAACTTTATTTTGCTGGTCTATGTCAGCAGCAGCTAAACTTGCTAAGACAGTGCAAATATATCTTTGAAGCAGTGGACAATGACACTAAGACAATATCTGGGCTTACTGGTAGGATATCTGTGGCACAAAGGTGGTGTTGTGTACAAAGACTTAATCTTGCCTTGGACAGAGACCCTCATATGAGATAGAGAAAAGTCACGGTGCAGAGAAACACCTGATTGATTTGGCTCATGTTTCTTACTCTGTCATTGTATGTCCAAGATTATGGTTCTAAAAACAAGGAGGTACACCATGAAAAAGTCAAAAGAAGATATATTAGCATATATATGTGCAGACACAAGTCATTTGGGCATTTTTAAAGGATAAGTACATCAGAAAAAAATGGGTTTATGAAAATTAATATTAATGCAAAAAATTAATGCAAAAAATGGAACATCATATTTAATATGCTGAGAAATGGCTATGGATAGAGTTAAGCTGTAAAGCACCTTCCTAGCATGCACATTCTATCCTCAAAACTGAAAAAAAATAGAAGCTAAAAATGCATAATATAAACATTCTTTACTGCCCAAATCAAAAGATATTTTGTAGTTTTCATAAAATTCAGATTCTATGAAGCCAAAGATATTTTTTCAAAAGTAAGAAAAAAAAAAGAAACTGAAAAACTAAATAAAATATATTAAATAATGTCACTCAAGACGTTGGACGTTAAGCAATGAAGGAGAGTGCGATAGGAGAAATAATTTGATCCTTACATTGACTTCAGCTTATTGCTTGGAAAAATCTTCTGGGAGCAAAGCAAGATAGAAAAACCCATGAAGAGCCTGCAGTATCTCTGGGTTTAAGAGATAGAGGTAATGTCTAGGAACGTGAAAGGAGCTAAATAAACAGGGCAGAGGAGCAGAAAAAAGAGAGTTGCACAAATAAGTATTTCCATATAACAGCAGAAAGTCCTTTAGGGAATTCATGGACGTATTGGTTAGTGCATGAATGTGAGGAAAGATCCATGTACTAGAGAAAAAGCTACCCAAAAATATTAGTGGGAACTGTCCAGGAATCAACATTGCCAGGAACAGCACTACAAAGACTCAAGCCATCTTATTTCAGAAATTTCTGTGGTAGAAACATTGCATCTCACTCGAAGGTAAAAAATATTGAACGTAAGAAAAATATAGTTCTGGTTCTGCCTAGCAAATTTAAAAGCAAGTTCTGAAAGAAGAATCAAATTGTTTCTACATGTCTAACCTGTGTTATTTAAACAAAAGCTCAAAATTATTTACGGGAATATAAAAATATCTAGTAACCAGCTGCATAAAATTCATGTCTGTCAGAACATTAGAAGCAAGCAAGCATCCAAATATTCAAGAACATAAAATCCATAATAATAAGGAAAAATAGAAATAAACTGAATCAGATGCAGAACTGAAAACAGTGATAAATTAATAGACTAGGACATTAAACTTATTATGACTGTATCCTATATATTCAAGATGCTACAAGAGCTCTTGTATTTGACTAATAAAGATATAGAAGTTATAAGAAAGACCCATATTGAAGTCAAGAGTTGTATGCTATAATCTCTGAGAGGAAAAATTAAACCTAGATAGGAAATGTGTCAAGAAATTTCATTTCAAAAACATTACAATCAACATTAGAGGGACTTCCAGGAAGATGGTGGAGTGATGGAACAATAGCTGAGACACACGCTCTCTGAGATTTGGTGTCCAGACACTGGAATATAGGAATGCAAGGAAAAGAAGAAAAAAGGAAATGGATGCTTGGCCCCCAGCAAAGATCTGGAGTGAGAATCGAAGCCCAAGAGGAGAGTAAAGAAGGAGACCTCAATGCAGAAGAAGGAGATGGCAAGTGGTGCTTCTTCTCTGAGCCCTGACTTACTGCATGGGAGGGGCCGCTCAAACCTGCAGACATGCATGACTACTGGCGACCCCAGAGGCCTCCACAGAGAGACACACCAGTGGAACGTGGCAGTGGATGCAGTGAACTGTAATGGCTGGTGAGTTGCTCAGATTCAGATGTCCCGCACAAGAGGGCAATTGGCTAGCAGCCATGATGGAGAGGGGCTAAATCAGCTCAGAACTCAAAGCAGCTGCAAGCTGGCTCCCTCTAGCAGCTCTCCATGTCAGCGTGAGGCAGAACTGAGTTCAAGGTGGCAGGAAGTCAAGGAGCCAAGTTCAAGCTGGCAGGGAGCCAAGTTAAAGTTGGTAAGACGTGCACTGAGTGTTGCAGGCTGAACAAACCAGAAACCAGCCTAAACTTCCGTGGAACTAAAGGTACAGGCTTGGTGGGATTATGCACTACCCCACTGTAAATCTATGGCTGATTTGGGATTAATCCGTGCTGATCTGGGCTCTGTCTGCCTGCTCTGTCTCCACAGCAGAGATACTCCGAAGTGGACATTTATTTTTCTTCTTTTCTTTTGGTTTTCTTTAATTTTTATTTTGTTTCCTTTTTTCTTGATTGCTCATTCTTGATTTATATGAATGTGAACATTGTTTCTAGTTTGTTGTTGTTCTGTTCTGTTCTTGTTTTTACATCTTCCTCCTCTCTTTCCCTCCTGTCTTCTTTAACAGTTTCCCGAAGTTCATGTAATTGTCCTTTGTCCTCCAGCTTTGTTTCTAATCTCTTCCTCTTCTACTATTTATCCTTTTTTCCCCCAACCCCTTTTAAGTTTTCTCCCTTGAGGGTAAAATCACCATATTGGGGGCATATTTACTGCATACAATTTTCTGGATTGTTTTAGATTTTGTTATCTAACCACAAATATACTTCATACAGTTAAAAGTGGCAAATTCATAGTTACCATAGTTTCTCATTTTCTAGGGGATGTTTGGTGCTATTCTCATTGTTAATTATACTACTTTAGCCAAAATGACATAATTGTTCTAATCAGTCATTCTTCCTAGTACGCCAAGACTGAGATTGCCTACAGATCATAAAAAATACTATAAGCCAGTGCCAAAGAACCAGGGGCTAAGCCAAATAGGCAGCAACTAATCATCCTCAGTACATCTAAGAGGTAGGATCTTGCAACAGACTTAAAACCCCAAAGCCATCTGCACCTGGAAGATATCTCTGAAAAGTAGTCATTTTCTAAGGGTTCTAGATACTAGCAATAAAACTACCTGCCATAAGTAATTTGCATCAACCCAGGAATTAGACAAAAAAAAATAGAAAATGAGAAGATACTTAAGCAAGATTCAATCCTAGATTTCCAGTTCACCAAAGGCAAACCTAGGGGGCAATGAAGTAGAACAATCCAAAAGCCATCCACCTGGACTCTCTGAAGTGGTAACAGCCAAAGTAACAGAGCAGATGAATGAAGCTCTAAAAAAAATCAAATCAGAAATAATTTCTCAGATAACTACAGAGATGGTGATCATAATGAAAGACATGCTTAGTGACTCTAAAGTAGATACAGATAAAAAATAGAGGGAATTAGGACAATTATGGGAACTATGAATGCCCAGCATAGGAAAGAAATGGAATCCATGAAAAAGCTTCCAATAGATATCCAGGAGAATAAAATTCCATTGAAAGTATACAGAGCAGAATGAGCCAATGTGAGGACAGAATCTCAGATATAGAAGACAAGATTGTCCTTAGAGATCATGAAAATCAAGATTTCTGAAAGATAACAAAGGACCACAAGAAATCAGTCTAGCAGCTACTATATGATGTAAAGAGGAATAACAAAATATTGCTAAGAGTCAATGAAAAACAGGAAATAGCACAAATTACATTAAAAAAAAAAAACTATTCACAGAAGTAGTGACAGAAAACTTCCCAAACATGGAAAAACAATTTCACACACAGATAAGTGAGGCATATACAACTCCAATTAGCCATGATTTAAAAAAAGTCTAACCAAGTAATATAATAGTCCAGATTCCAGAAATTCAACACAAGAAAATAGCAAAATCTGTTAGAGAAAAGAAATGAATCACCTATAAAGGAAAGTCCAACAGAATCACAGCTGATGTCAACACAAACCCTCAAGTCAAGGAGAGCTTGGAGTGAAGTAGTGCAAACCCTAAAAGAAAACAACTTCTAGCCCAGATTGATGTACACCACAAAACTATCTTTCAGAATTGCTTGAGAAATAAAATACTTCCTTGACAAAGAACACCTGAGGAAATTCATAACCAACAAACCAGCACTCCAAAATGTTCTGAAGGACATTCTAGAAAGAGATTCAAGGACTAAAACTTAATGAAACCCAGCAGAATGAATCAACCAGATAAGGCAAGTACTTTAAAAGAGGAGAGGAAAAAAAAGAGAGAGAACCACCAACAGGAAAATATCATGACAAGGATAAGTCAGTACATATCAGTTATAACCATCAATGTAAATGGCATTAATTCACCAATCCCAAGAAACAGACTGGCAGAATGAAACAAGATGCAAGATCCAACAATATGCTAGATATAAGAAACACATTTAATTCAAAAAGAAATTCATAGAGGAAAGTCAAAGGATGGAAGACAATACTCCACGAGACAGGAACACAGAAAAAAGCAGTGGTAGCTATTCTATTTGCAGACAAAGCAGATTTCAAGCCAAGACTAAGAGAGACAAAGAAGGTCCTTACGTTCTGATAAATGGAATAATCCAAGAGGAAGAGATAATAATCAAAATATACATGCACCAAATACTGGTGCACCCAACTATACAAAACAAATATTAATGGATATGAAAAATCAAATAAGCATTAATGAAATTATGAGGGACCTCAACACCCCTCTCTTACAAATAGACAGAACAAATAGAAAAAAATTCAACAATGAAATACCAGAACTAAACCAAACAAATGGACTTAGTGGGTGAATCCAGAGTGTTCCACACTACAACATCAGAAACACATTCTTCTCAGCTGCATATGGTATTTTCTCCAAAGTAGACCACATACTAACTCACAGAACATGCTTAAATAAATGCAAAGGAATTGAAATTATCCTACACATATTATCAGACCATAGTGCAATGAAATTGGAAATCAGTGGAAAAAGAAACCACAAACACTTCATGAATACAGGGAAATTAGATAACATCTTCCTGAAACACCAATGGGTCACAGGTGAAATTAAAGAAGAAATTAGACAGTTTCTACAGTTAAATAATAATGCCACTACAACATACCAGAACTTATGGGACCCAAAGAAAGCACTTCTACAAGGGAAATTTATAGCAGTGAATTCACATTTGAGAAAAACAGAACAGGCTCAAATAACCTAATACTGAACCTCAACCTTTTTGGAAAAAGGAAAGCAAATCAAGCCCAAAAATCACACGAAGGAGGAAATTATTAAGATTAGAGCAAATATTAATGCATTGGAGACTAAAAAAAAACAAAGAAAGAATCAATGAATAGAAGAGTTGGTTCTTTGTAAGATTAAATAAAATTGACAAACCATTAGCCAAACTTATCAAAAAAAGGAAAGAAAATATTCAAATCTATGCAATTTGGAATAAAAAACATGAAATCACAACAGATCCTGCAGAAATCTGGAAGATCATCCACATCTAACTGAAGAACCTGTATTCTAATCAGATAGAAAACACAGAATAAATGGACAGATTCCAAGATACATATGAATTACCAAAACTTAGTAAAAAAGGTATAAATATTATAAATAAACCAATATCAGCCAATAAAATTAAAGATAGAATTAAAAACCTACCAACAAAGAAAAGCCCACACACTGACAGATTTACTGCTGAATTCTACAAGAAATTTAGAAAAGAAATAATGCCACTACTTTTCAAACTCTTTAATGTAAGTGAAAGAGAATACTCCCAAATTCATTCATGGAAGCAAGCATTACCCTGATACCAAAACCAGAGAAGGAGCCAGTGAAAAAAGAGAACTACAGGCCAATCTCCCTAATAAACATAGTTGCAAAAATCCTCAATAAGATACTGGCAAACAGAATGAAGCAAATCATCAATAAGATTATTCACCATGACAAAGTAGGATTCAAACCAGGCATGCACGTATGGTTTAACATAAACACATCAATAAAAGTAATGGACAATAACAACAGAGCCAAAGAAAAAAAACATGATCATCACAATACATGCAGAAAAAAAAGTTTTAAAAAGTCCAACACCCAATCATGATAAAAAAAAAAAAACTACAGAAAAATGGAATAGATGGTCTTTATCTCAATCAGATAAAAGCTATCTATGAAAACCAACAGCCAACATCATACTAAATGGACAAATCCAAAAACTTTCACTGCAAGATCAGGAACAAGACAAGAATGTTGACTGTCACCACTTTTACTCATTACTTATTGTTCTGGAAACATTAACCAGAGCAGTTGGACAAGAGAAATAATTAAAATGAATAAGGATATGAAAGGAATAAGTCAAATTTTCATTATTTGCAGATGACATGATACACTACATAGAAGACCAAAAAAACTCCATCAAAAGACTTCTAGATTTAGTAACCAAATTCAGTAGTACAGCTTGATACAAAGTCAACACTAAAAAATCAATAGCATTTCTGTACACAAATAACACTCACTGAAAGAGAAATTAGAGAATCAATACCTTTCACATTAGCATCCAAAAAATGAAATACTTAGGAATGAATCTGATGAAGGAAGTAAAAAACCTTTAAATTGAGAACTACAGTACTCTAAAAAAAAAAAAAAAAAAAAGATCAAAGAAGATATCAGAACATGGAAAGATAACCTTTGTTCTTGGGTAGGAGAAACAATATAGTGAAAATGGCCATACTCCCAAAATTGTATCCCAACAAAAATAGCAATAGCGTGGGCTGGTGAGATGGCTCAGTGTCTTAAGCGCCTGCCCGGCAAGCGCGAGGGCCGGAGTTCGACTCCCGGAACCCACATACGAAAAAGGGGCGGGTGATATCGCTCAGTGGCACGGGCGCCTGCTGGCGTGCGAGGTCCTGAGGTCGACCCCCCGGTACCCACCAAAAAAAAAAAAAAATAGCAATAGCATATCTCACAGAATTAGAGAAAAAAGTCCTGAAATTCATTTGGAACCAGAAGAGACCTAGAATCGCAAAAGAAATTCTGGGCAACAAAGTCAAGGCATGGGCATCACAATTCCTAACTTGAAGCAAAGCTACTGTGATAAAAACAGCATGGTACTGACTGGCAATAAAACAGATCCAAGGATTAATGGAACAGATTAGAAGATGCAGAAACAACTCCAGATATACTTAGCCACCTCATCTTTGAGAAAGGAGCCAAACATCTTCACTGAATGGTAGATAGCCTCTTTAACAAATTGTGCTGAAAAACTGCCTTTCCACATGCTGAAGATTAAAAGTAGACCCATATTTTTCACCATGCACTAAAATAAATCAAAATGGATCAAAGAGCTAAATATTAAAACAGAAACATTAAATCTGCTGGAAGAGAGAATAGATAGAATTCTTGAAGACATTGGTGTACACAAATGATGTAGGCTATGCACAAAACACCTATTGCACAGGAAATATCACAAAAAATCAACAACTGGGATCTCATATTATTAAAAAGCTTTTGCGGAGCGAAAGAAATGACCAACAGAGTAGAGACAACCCATAGTGTGGGAAAAATTTTTGCCAGCTGTTCCTCAAAGAAACTAATATCTAGAATATATAAAGAACTCAAAATAATCAGACCCTCCAAACTTAAAGATCCAGTCCAAAAATGGGTACATGAAATGAATAGACACTTCTCAGATGAAGAAATAGAATTGGCAAATAAATATATGAAGAAAATATTCAACATTACTAGTCATTCGAGAGATGAAAATTAAAACACTGAGAGTCCATATTTTTTTTTATATGTAGGTACAGGGAGTCAAACTCAGGACCTCATGCTTGCCAGACAGGTGCTTATGCTGCTGAGCTGCATCACCGGCCCTTGAGAGTCCATCTTACTCCAGAAAGAATGGCTACCCTCAAGAAATCAATAATAAATGCTGGTAGGACTATGAGGAAAAAGGAACCCTTCTCCACTGTTGGTGGGAGTGTAGACTGGTGCAACCAATGCGAAAATCAATGTGGAGAATTCTCAAAAAACTAAAAGTAGAAATTCCAGGGCTGGTGAGATGGCTCAGTGGCCTAAGTGCCTGCCTGGCAAGCGCAAGGGCCTGAGTTCGACTCCCAGAACCCACATATGAAAAAAGGGTCGGTGATATCGCTCAGCAGCACGGGAACCTGCTGGTGCATGAGGTCCTGCGGTAGACCCCTGGTACCCACAAAAAAAAAAAACCCCAACCCTAAAATTAATCTTAACCTAGTCATTACCCTAATCTTAACCCTAACCCAAGCTCTAACCCTAAACTAACCCTATTCCTACCCTAACCCTAATCAAAACCCTAATCCTAACTCTTTCCCTAAACCTAGCCCTAAATCTCACCCTCAATGTCACCCTTACCCAAACACTTACCCATAAGCCTAGCCCTAACCCCAACCCTAATCCTCACCATACCCTAAATTTAACCTTAACTCTTAACCCTTACCCTAACCGCTAATCCTAAACATAACAATAATTTTAACCTAATCCTAACCCTAACTCTAAACCTAACACTAAACCCATTCCCTCACCCTAATCATAATCCTAAACTTAACTCAAATCCTAATTCTAACTTAATCCCAATTTAACCCCTAACCCTAAACCCTTATCCTAACATTAAACCTAACTTTCATCCTGAACCTCACAGTCTCCCTAACCCTAATCCTAACCCTAAATTTAACTTCTAACCCTCACCCTAATGTTAACCCTAAACATAACCTTGTCCCTATCCCTAATCCCTAACCCTAAAACCCAATTCTAATTTAACCCTAAATTTAACCCTAACCTTAACCCTAAACCTCACCCTCATCTTCATACTTACCCTATCCTTGACCCTAACTCTATCTCTAGCCCTAAACACCTAACTTAAACCCCAACCTCTAACCCTAACTTTAACCCTATACCTAACCCTATCCCTAACCTAACTCTTGAACTCTCCCTTGCACTCACACTAACCCTAACCCTAGCCCTAACCCTAACTAATTATAATAATTTTTACACAAATCCTCCTGCCTTTAGCAATCATCATTTCTGTCATTCAAAGGATAAAATGTGAGGACAAGAAAGACTAACGGGGTTAGAAGGTAACATTCCCATATTTCATACACGGTTGGGAAGTGTTCAAGTTCCAATCTCCAGAATGAAAAGTCCTTGTTAAATGATCAAGGCATTCAATGGGGAACTTAAAAGCATCATACAATTGTAGCAGGGCTCAACAAGTTATAAATCAACAAGAAGCAGTTTGCCCACTTATGGACATGTAGCAATATCTAGAGATGTTTTTGGTTATCTCAATTGGGGGTATTATTGTTATGTGATTATTAGAAATCTAAAATAGTGCTAAATATCTTACCATTTCAAAACAGCTCCTCATGACAAAGAATTTTGTAGCACCAAATGTTGATAGCTTTGAAGTTGGTAAATTCCACTCTAGAGTAAAGGCTATTTATGTAGCTCTATCCTTTCAAAGGTCATAGTTTTAAAAGGATCCAGGCAATTGATAAGAAATTTAACAGAGTGCCACCTCAGAGGTGAACATTCTTACATGAAAGCTCTAAATCCAGAACTCAAACAATGTAAGATTCAACAAACCCAGTACTCAACAATTCCAAAGCAAGAAATGAGACCTTCAAGTAGGAGAAGAATCAGATGAAAGAAACAAACCAGAAATGACAGAGATGATGGAATGACTTTTACAGAATATTTAAACAGAACTTTATCAAAGACTTTAAACAATTTTTATAATAATGCCAAGGACTTAAAGGAAAGGGTTATCATATTTAGGAGAGTCATCAAGAAATTAAATCAAATGGAACATTTAATTTTGAAATTCACTGGAGTTTATTAATAGTAATCAGTCATTGCAGAAGAAATCAGTAACCTTGAAGACACAGCTGAATCATAGAAAGAAAAACTCAAAATTAGAAAGTAGCTAAAGATTTAAACTTAAATAAACAAAGTCTCAGTAATCACAAATAGTAAACAATATACTGTAGGGGCCGGTGAGATGGCTCAGCGGCATAAGCGCCTGCCTTGCAAGCGTGAGGGCCCGAGTTCAACTCCCGGATCCCACATATGAAAAAGGGGCCGGTGATATCGCTCAGCAGCACGGGTGCCTGTTGGCGCGCGAGGTCCTGAGGTCGACCCCCCGGTACCCACAAAAAAAAAAAAAAATTACTGTATCCTCAAAAGAAATATAAAAAGGAACAACAGGAAATGTATTTGAAGTACTACAAGCAAACAAAAAGTGCCACTAAATGTAATGAAAACTGTAAAATCTCAGATCTAAGAACACTGTAGTCAACAATAGTAGAATAATCATTTATTTCAGGTGAACAGGGAATATTTATTATGCCAAACCATATTTGGAATTTTAAAAACAAAATTCGATAAATCAAAATATTAGATCAAATAGAAAATTAAACTAGATGTATATATGTAATATATATATATATATATATATATATATATATATACATTTAAATACCCATATATGTGGAAATGTAAAAATGCACTTCTAAAAAGCCATAAGTGGAAAGAAAATATTGCAAAGATAATTAGAAAATTGAAATAGTTTTATTCAATGAAGACTAAAAGAAACAAAACATTAAACTTATTGCTTCTAGTTTCTGCTTTGGATACTGAGGATTTGTAAACAATTCAGCTCATACACTAAAAATTAACCAAAAATAAAACCCAAAACAGACAACTTCAAGCCCTTCAGTTTTCTTGAATCCATAGAAATCTTAAATCACAGGGAAAACAACGAGTATAAAATCTAAGGGAAGACAGTCACCTATAGGAAAGAGGGAGACAGGAGCCTCTGCTTAACTACAGGAGATGGAAAC
Organism: Erethizon dorsatum; assembly: GCA_028451465.1. Lineage (NCBI taxonomy): Eukaryota > Metazoa > Chordata > Mammalia > Rodentia > Erethizontidae > Erethizon > Erethizon dorsatum. The sequence continues at coordinate 18,623,023 of CM051824.1, forward strand.
AGATACCTCAAAGACTAAGCTGGCAGAGTTCAGCTGGGAATAGTTGGCAAATGCCCTATAGAGCGTTAGCTCTCTGAGAGCTAAAGAAATTGGATGCGTCTATCCATCCAGACACGCAGGAGTTTCCTAGAGCTGCTGTAACAAAGTGCTACAAACTAGATAGCTTTAAAAACAAAAGTGTATTTTTTCACAGTTTTGGAAGTCCTAAACTAATGTGGCCATCAGAACGCATAATCTCCGAAGCCTTTGGAGAATGATCCTTCCTCGACTATCTCAGCTTCTGAGAGCATTCTTTAGTTTGAGGCAGCAAAACTCCTGATCTCTGCCTCTGTTTTCACACAGACTTCTTCCCTCTGTCTCTCTCCTCTTCTGAAAGCTCCATAGTATTTTTAGTTGATAACAAACTGTATAGTATGTTCATAGTGTACATGGTGATGTTTCAATACATGCAATGATTAATTCACCCATCACTACAAACATTCATTGATTTGTTGTATAAATATGTAATATCCATTCTTTGGGCCAGGGATATACCTTAACAGCACAAGCGCCTGCCTGACAAGCACAAGGTCCTGAGTTCAATTCCTGGTACCAAAAAAAAAAAAAATCCATTATTTTAGCTACGTTGAAGTATAAAATATACATAGGTAGATGTACATAAACATATAGAATATGCATGTACAGTATGGTGTCAGTAGTCACTCTGTACATGTGAAATCTAAGGAATTGAATTTTTAGAAGTAGAATGAATAGTGGCCACCAGAGGCTGGGTTTAGACTGAAAAATGAATACAAATATGTTAATTTTTCCTCTTCTAAAAACATCAGGACCGGTGAGATGGCTCAGCAGCATACGTGCCTGCCTGGCAAGCGTGAGGGCTTGAGTTCGACTCCCGGAACCCACATACGAAAAAAGGGCAGGTGATATCGCTCAGCGGCATAGGCGCCTGCTGGCGTGCGAGGTCCTGAGGTCGACCCCCAGTACCCACAAAAAAAAAAAATAATAAAATAAATAAATAAATAAATAAAAATAAAAACATCAGGTGTATTGGATTGAGGACACATTCAACTTCATGATGCACTAATCTTTATTTCTAATGACCACACTTCTAAATAAGGTCACATTCTGAAGTGGTGGAAATTAGGATTCCTTCACACCTTTTGAGATGACAATATTTAACCCATAATAGGGCTCAAACAAGTAAATGGAGGGAATCAGAACACCTGGGAAACGGAATATCAGCCCCTGGGTTTCTAAAGAAACCACAAAGAACCTTCTCTCTTAAATTCCCTACGTATAAACATCATAATCTATGCAGAAAGAAACCAAGAAACACTGTCCCCATGCTAGGAGGGTGACAAAACAGAGAAAAATATATTTTGACCTACACACAATTTTGCATTATGGACCAGGTATCATTTTTGCTTAGATATTCCTATCTTAATCATATAGAAGTGTGTGTGTGCATGTGTGTGCGTGTGTGTTGTGTTCTGATTTGAAGGAAGCCTCACTTTATTAGCCTCAGTCATTTGTAATTTAGTACAAATTTGTTTTTTTCTATCAACCAGGGTTGAACAAGAAGGAGAGAAAGAATTTTCTTAAGCTGAATCTCTAACATCACATTTTAGCAGAAGGCATAACTTCATTTTTCGAACTACAGTGTTTGAGTCATCAATCAATTCATATTTTAAGTAAAAGTGAATTGACAGCAGAGTTCTCGAGTGTCACCTGCAGGGGAATGTCAAGCTTTGGGATGGGCTTGTTCTCTTATTGAAAGAGCCATTGCTGTGATCCATCAGAGTCGCTCACTCTATACATATTTAAAATCCATCCTTCGTGAGAAAGGGTAGTGTTGTAGGAATCACTCTCGCTCTGGCAAAGCTAGATATTAATGGTCCCTGCAGTTTTCCCTGAATCATCTCCAGAATATAGCATGAATCAAATGAAGAATTAGCATTAGACCGAAAAGTCAAAACAGAAGGACCAGTGGGAATAGGGGACAGAATTTCCTTTCCCACTTTCTGAAAGTTCATTAATTAGTATAAATATTCTAAATTCCAAAACATGAAAGCAAGAGTTAGTTTCCAAAACTAAATATCATTTTAACAGGAATAGTAAAAATATTCTTCAAATAGTAATATTTATAATAATTTAGAAAGGATGAATATTCATTGGGACAAGTTTCAAACACGTAAGTTGAACAGAGATTTTACTTTTGGTAAAATGTATCAATAATCACATGAGACCTACAAATAAGATGGAAGGAACAAGATACTTTCCTACGCCCTCAGTCTCCCTACTAACCTCTGAAGCTATGAGAGAGACACGCTCACTCTTTCGAGTGGAAACGTTCATGGTTCATGCTTGAATTTTTTTTTTTTAGAAAAGTAATATGTGCTGTTTGACACACTTAAGGATATGAAGCTATCATGGCAAAGGTGTGAAGACTAAGTATGTCTCAGGTTTTGATCATTCTGAGGATAAGAAATATGTTAATGGTCTCATTCCTCTCCATGAACAAAGGCTCTGTACGATAGCTAAAGTCTGTGAAGTACTTTTTATATGTTGGGAGTTCTAGTAAATACTTTAATTTCCTTTCATCATCATGGTTACCGTTAAAGTATTATTATGATTCTATTTTTCATTTCATACAACTAAGAGAACAAAGATACTTTGATAAGTTCACACAGCTTTCTAAATTCTTCCTCCCTCTTGACTTCTTGATCATATTCCAAAATCTTCATAAATAACAAAATTATCTAGAAATCATCATACATATTCAAATAGCCCAAGAGAAATCATGTAGCATTTGAGCTAATTCCTGTTAACTGATGAACAAAAAGCTACTGGTAGCTCAAAGGATTGTTTTTATTTTTCCCAAGAAATGAATAAATGATTTTAAGAATGAACTCTACCCTACCCTAACCCTAAAATATAGTATACAAAGATGACAAGAAAATATCAGTGTCTTACAAAAACAAAAGTTTTAATTCTTGTCATACATTTTACCGCTGAAGTTAATCTGAGATTCCACATCTTCCTCACACTACACGTGTGTTAGATACACTTAGCTCACTACAGAATGAAAAGGGGGGAGGCCAGTTCACACAATACCTCTTAAAACTTCATCTAAAAAGATGTCATTTACCAATGTAACAGCTAAGTCTGATATTAAGAGAATGGAGGGGCTGGTGAGATGGCTCAGCGGCGTAAGCGCCTGCCTGGCAAGCGTGAGGCCCCGAGTTCGACTCCCAGAACCTACATATGAAAAAAGGGCTGGTGATATCGCTCAGCGGCATAGGCGCCCGCTGGCGCGCGAGGTCTTGAGGTCGACCCCCGGTACCCACAAAAAAAAAAAAAAAAAAAAGAGAATGGAGATACATAATCTTTGAGTAGGCTGATACCATGAAGAAAGAAATAGTAAATATTTAGAAATATTTATTGAAATATAATTAACAATTAAATTTTGTTTTACTAGCTAAGATAAAGAATAGAAACATGATTCAGATGATTTTAGAAGAATGCTATTTTCTTTTTAAAAGCTATTCTGTAAAATGGTCTAGGTAGCACTACTGATTAATTTCATAATTCTAGAGAATTTTTATCAATTTTAAAAATTGGAGAGCAAGTTATTAAAAGCTCAATCAAAATGTTTTATTCAAGTCTTCATTTTATATTGCCCAGTGATTGTTCTTGTACCCTCGGTTGGCTTTTGAAAGAGAGGTTCATGATTAGTTAGTGTATAGCTTGCTCATCATTAAAGACCAGTGAGTGGATAAAATTACCCAGGGGCACAAGTAAGAAAAAAGTGAAGGGACTATAAATAAGACCCAAAAGAATTCCACAATTTAGAGAAAATTTAGAAAAACCCATTATTTATAGAACGTAATAAGTATAAAAAGACAGAAAAACATGGGAATCAAAAATCAAATGAACCCACTTTAATCTCCGATTTTTCTTCAAACTTGAGGCTTGATTACAGCTTAAATCTTACAATTTCAATATGTATTCTGGCAAAAAAAATGCTATTTTACAATAACAAGCAAAAAATCTTCATTTGCAGAAGACAAAACAATACAATCACCACCTTCCACTTCCCCGTACACAACTCCACCTAACTTGTTTTCCATCTTTCACACTCTGACATCTGATTGAGACATGCTGTGGTTTGCAGCCTGCTTAGTGTGAACCATGAAAAGAGACAGACAGTGTGGAATAGAACCTTCATAAAGTGAGAGGCATTACAGGGGTGATCCCTTATAATGTGAATTCATGGCAAATAAACAAGAAAAACTACACAAATACCAAAAGTCCTGCTTGTATAATATTGTTGTTTTAGCTTAGCTCTCCATTACTTGGTAAAATCCAAGAGTTAGACCTCTTTTTATTTTCCTTTTTTTTTTTTTTTTTTTAATGTGGGTACAGGGAGTCGACCTCAGGACCTCACACTTCCCAGCAAGCACTTGTGCTGCTGAGTGATATCACCAGCCCTTTTTTTCCTTTATGTGGGTACCGGGAGTCGAACTCAGGACCTCGCGCTTGCCGGGCAGGCGCTTATGCCACTGAGCTATCTCACCGGTCCCCCTAGACTTCTTAACAGAGAGAATTTTTTGAACTCTTCCTAATTGATCATATTTACAAAAAAAATCAAGCATTTGTGAAATGTTTAGTGGGAGAAACTTAAAAATTCATTAACTGAACAAAGTTTTAATCCAGTTCTTTTCTGAGAACAAATTTGATAAAATATTGATAACATCGTCCTTTCACTGCTCAAGCAAAACACACAGATCTCATTCTTGATTTGTTTTTCTCTTATTAAGCCATACAATTAATCACCAAATTCAGTTAGTTCCACCTTCCCAATATTTCTTTTTTTTTTTTTTTGTGGGTACCGGGGGGTCAACCTCAGGACCTCGTGCACCAACAGGCACCCGTGCCGCTGAGCGATATCACCGGCCCCTTTTTCGTATGTGGGATCCGGGAGTCGAACTCGGGCCCTCGCGCTTGCAAGGCAGGCGCTTACGCTGCTGAGCCATCTCACCGGCCCCCCCCAATGTATCTTGAATCTAATAATTTATCTTTGTCTTCTTTTTACCAGTCTTGCAGATTATTATCATCCCCATTGTATGGATGACTGTTGATCTCTTTGCCTCCAGTTTTGCAACTTTCTATTATACTCTGCACATAGCAATGGATGATTTAAGAAATGCAAACCAGTAAATTCCTCTGATCAAAGGACCTCAGTGACTTACACATAAATTTATATTTAAACACAACACTTGTACTATGGCCAGAATGTTCATAACATTCCTGTTCTGCTGATCTTTATTTGCCTCTGTGTCTCCAGAACCTGGTATCATTTACTTCTCTTTCTCTTTCTTCAAAGCATTAATTCCCTATCTTGTTTTAGGATAACTAAAATTGCTGTCCCTTCTTCCTGTCATTCTCTCTTTTCCTTTGCACAATGTGCTTATTTTCATCCTGTAGCTCTCAGTTCAAATGCCCCCTCCGCAGTGCAGCACCCTGCAATATTCCAATCTAAACAGGTTTCCTCTTACATTTTGCTATCTTGACATTCCTTTAGTTTCCTTGATAGGAACATCAGAAATATTAAAAATCTATTGTATTTTCCAAATTGCTTATTATTTGTGTGCTTACTCCAGCCAGATGGGTCAGAGACTTTATCTGACCAGCTTACAATATTCTAAGCACCAGCAGATTTCCTGTTGCAGGTAACTATTTTATGTCTGTGGAATAAGTTAACTGATGGATGAACCAGTAAGAGGTATGGGGGATCACTGATTTTCTGAGAAGGACACAAGGAATATATCTGGAGAGGCAGAGAACTAAAAAGACAAATCTTACCAAATGCACAATTGTGCTGAGGCTTGACTTGAGTCTTTGTGTATTCAGTGTGTGAGGAAGTAAGAGAGTAAAAGAGAGGTCCTAAGATGCATCCTTTAGACAAAAGCATCCAGATGTCCTGGAAAAACCAGATGGCTGTTAAGCTTCTATTTGTTCCTGATAAACTCTTAAGATCGCACCCCTTTTCTAGCACTGAATCAAGGGAAGACATCAGAGGGAACGGAAATTTTAAGAAAATGTTTTGGTACAGCATCAGTCCAACAGCCTGACCCAGTAATTTTTTACATTAAGCAAAAACCCTTGACATTTTTTTTAGGAGCATCAGAGAACTGTTTAGGGAAGTACAAAGAATTAAGACTAGACCAATGTCTTCCAAGATATTTATCTGACCATTCCCCTTCCCACTTCTTACCTGTTACAGATACAATCAGATCCTTCCCTTCACACTTTGAAAATCTTAACCACCTCTAATGCCATATTAATAACAATTAATTATTTTCCTGAATGTTCACTATGTAAAAGGGATAATCAAAGATATGGTGAATGTTTAATTTTAAAAAATAGCAGTATATTCTCATTACCACAAATTCCCCCTCAAAATACTCTACCTCACATTGAACACACCTATCCTATTGCTCTTGCCACTTAATGAAGCAGTTCTGGAAGTCCTTTTTTGTGTCTTTAGAAAGCATGATCAAAAATACAGTGAATGCTGCTGCCAAGTGCCATGCAACATAAAGGCAGGCTCCTAAAAACACTATGGTATGTCCTCATCTGCCTTATTCATAGAAATGGACACTGCAACTTCTGGCTCTTCCCCAAAGTCAAAACAACCGTGAAAGGTAAATGATTTGGATCAGTTCAGAATATCAAGGCAGCCACAACAGCACAATTAGAGACACTCACAAAAGAAGACTTCCAGAACTGCTTCAGAAAGTGACCAGGATGATGGGATATATGTGTTTGAAGCAAGGGAGAGTATTTTGAGGGGAATGGATAGCAATGTGTCTTTTACTGTAATAGATTTTTTAAAATGTATGCATTCACCACATTTTTCTATTACACTTCAATTTAATGGTTGTAAGCTTGCTCTATGTACTAAGTCACTTAATCTCCATGACAGCCCCGAGCCCTGCACAAATCCCCATCTTTCACATGACAAAAGTGGAGATTGCAGAACTTGCCCAGGGTCAGATTCCTCTTAGTTATAGACCTGGAATTTGAGCACTGGTGGCTCTTAACTGCTTAATAGATTTTTTTTCTCACTGTAGCATGGTAAGAAGCAACGGTTCAGATACCTGCAGATCAGGATATCTGAAAAGCCATCTGTAAATTTTTATGCATTTTTTACCTAACCAATTTGAACTCCTCTTGTTCCTTACTAAATGTATTCTAAGATAAATTTCAGTTAAGGGTAAAAGAAACCAATTTTCTTTCTTAGACTCTCGCCATAGTGAGAAAAATTGAAAACAATGCCTTTGCCAATTCAACTTAGCTTTGGAAGAAGCTGGTCAGGTGGCATCTGTGGTGTTGCTTTGAGAGTAAAATCATATAATTTTCCACAGCGCTTTAATGGAGGCCTGGCTTGGGATTGCAGCCTCAAGGTGCTACGACTATGTGAGACTCAGAAGAGTTCTATGAGCTAAAAGCAATAGGGTCTGGTGTAAAATGAAAACAAGAGTCCCCTTCTTAAAAAGCAATAAGAATTTTATCAAAAGAGAATCAAAACATTAAACAAATGTAAAGCCTTTTTAAGCATGTGGCCTTGTGCAATAACAAAATTGTCCCTACTTATAGACAAGTCTTGAGAAAAAAATTGTCAAGGTGGTAAAACTTTTCCTTTGCTACATGAACCATGTCCCCTTCAAGCTTCTAGTGTCCACCTTACCCACCATTCTGTGTCTTCCCTCTGGAGAATTACCTTAGCAAGCAATAGCCCTTCCTGAACTTTTATCTTTCCAGTCTTCATTGTCAACATTTATCCATCACATACTATGCAATTCATCTTCAGTACATTCCAGAAACAGACAAAAAAAATGGAATAACCTCGCCACTGAAAGTAAATGCAAGCCAAAGTGAGGAAAACCAGCAAATTAAATTTACTATCTGTGTCATAGTGCTATTGTAAAACAAAAGTTCAAAGGTCAGAGAGAGAGATTTTCCATCTAAAATAGTTGAAAAAAGATATATGCACCAGTCTGCAAGTCACAAATATTCATGTCAAGCAGAATATTCTAGACAAAAAAGACATCATTTTTTAGCATGCTGTTGTTGACAGCATTGCAAATTTTTGATGAATTCATTTACAATAGAATAGTGCTGTTTTTCAAACGATTTGGAATGGAAGTGGGAAATTACCAGAAATCCACAGGGATTTAGTACTCTTTCAAATCATTCATGCTGCACTCAACCAGTGCTGCTCATCAGCCTTCCCTACTGGGTCTGATTCACTCAGGGCAAAGTCAGGATTTGCTCCCACTGGGAGACAATTCTGCTGGTAGAAAAGAATGGCAATTTCCTTCAGGTGTGTGATGACACAAAAAAAATTGGACAATTAATGATATGGACATGTACTTAATACTAAAGGTGAATTTCAGCTAGAGGGTTTCAATCTCCATAATTGAGTAGGTGGGTGGGTGGGGGTCATAGGACTAAGGGGTCAGATATACCATACATAAGGCTAGTGTTTCTCATGCTATTTAAAATAAAACACAGTCATGCACTGCATACAATGGGAATATATTCTGAGAAATGTGTCCTTAGGTAATGTTGCCATTGTGCAAACATCAGAGAATATACTAATATAGTTTACTTCTGTGTTACATATGTTTTGGGTTTATTGATTTTGACGTACAATAATTCTACATATTTTCTAGACTCTCAGATAACCTCCACAGGGCCAGCAAAGACAGTAACCTTCCAAGGAAACTGACTTTCTCCCCAGAAAAATAAGGAATATTGTAAGATTTGCTTAACAATAGATAAAGAAGAGAAATGAAACATATTTATCCATTAATAATACTAAAATTCTCTTCATTTTCTTATATTGCATCAGGAAAGGAAATCATATACATAGTAACAAAAGCAGAACACTTATGGTTTATTGACATTAGTATGGAATTAAAAGTCAGTATGGGTCCAAAAGGGAAGTTTTTTTTTTTTTTTTTTTGGTGATTAGATTTGCATATTACCCAAAAACCTCCTCCTTCCTGGAATTCCCAATAAAAATTCCAATGCCTTCAATAACTTTCAAGCACCACAAGGTATGCCAGTCAAGAAAAGTTATTCATTCATTTGTGTCCACCATGCCCTACTTTGGTTGTTTGGGATTATGGATAAGGAAGGCTAAATTGCCATTTTTCCCTGAGAACAATGTCTTTTGATTGTTACACAGGTATAGAATTGATGATTTTCCTGGTGAATTGGCCTTCCTGGTAAATCTGTATGAGTACAGTATATTGAGAGTCTCCTTTTCTCTAGTGCTTTTTTTGCCTCAAAATCTTCATCTATTGTTAATATACTGATGTTAACTTCAATGTGATTGTAACTTTTGTAACATATATTTTTCTCTTTGAAATTTCTGCATTCTTAGTTTTTATATCTTTTAATACTACGTATATGCTTTTAAAAATTATCCTGGAAATCCCTTTTAGGTAAACCATTTCATTCATTTTACTTGTTATGTATATTACACTACTACATTCAGATTTATCTCTACACTTTAATTTTAAGTTAGTGGTCCTAATTTTTCTGTTTCTATGTCTTTTTTTTTTACCTTAGTTTGATTTTTTTCCTATTTTCCTCTCTACTTTTGAGGTTATATACTTTATTTCTATTATTAAATATTTTAGATCTTTGTCATGTGCATTTAATTTATAACTTCAAGTTAGTCTTTTGCCTTTGTTTTGTTTTCAAGGGTATAGAGCTCTTCATCTCTAATTACTAAAAGTACATGCTATTTTATATTTTGTTGTCTTAGATCTGCATTAACTTTTGAATTAGACATTATCTTCAGGTTTACACATATGTTCACCACTTTTTCCATCATTAATTTCTGCTTCTCCAAGGGATAACTTTCCTTTTGTCTGAACTACATTCTTAGTAGTTCCACTGGTAAATGTTGGTGGAAAATTTTCTTTTGGTTTGGAAAGGGCTCCATTTTTTCTTTGTTTCCAAAAGACACTTAGATATAGAATTCTAGATTGAGAAGAATATTTTCTTGGTATATATACAACATCATTCGCTTTTATCAGATTTCTATAATTTTGGTTAAGAAGACAGCCCGCAACCTGATTTTTACCCTGTTACCTGTATTTTCTCTCTGGTTGTTTTGAAGATCTTTCCCTTTGTTGTACTAATTAACTATGATGTGCCTTGATGAGCATTTATTTTTAGTTCTTGTGGGACCCTTTGGCTTTCTGAATGCTTGAGACTGATTTCTTTAATAAGCTATTTAAAAATCTTATTCTGAGCTGAATTGTGCTTTATTTTCCTACCCCTCAAAATTTGTACTTTAAAGTTTTAACTCCCAGTGTGACGATGTATGGAGATGGAGACTTTAGGAGGTAATTAGCTTCATATGCAGTCATGGCATAAGATTAGATTGATAGGATAGTGCTCTCTTAGCCCCCCTTTCTCTCTCCCTCTCTTTCTGTTTCTGTCTCTCTCCCTCTGCCTCTCTCTCTCTTCCTCTCTCTCTTTTCTCTCATTACCATATGAAGATACAGCAAAAGGACAGTAGTTGTCTGAAAGTCAGGGAGAGAACATTTAACAGACATTAAATTTGCTGGCGCCTTGATCCTGGAACTAGAACTGCAAGAAAAAAAATTCTGTTTTTGAAGCCATCCAATCTATACAGTATTTTGTCATGCAGCAGCCCAAGCATATTAAGACAATTCTGAAGCATTGTTTCTTGAAATATATCCTTTGCTCACTTTTTTCTTTCTACTTTTATATATACTATCTGTTCCTTATTGTACTCCTCTTTAAATATTTTTCCAAATAATTAATGCTTATGTACTGATATAGTTCATTAAGATTTTAATCTTAGATTCAGTTTTGTTTTTTTTTTTTAATTGTACTGAGGGTTGAATCCTGGTTCATCACACTGAGCTACATCCCAGTCTTTTTTAAAACTTTTTACTTCAAGGCAGGGTCTTACCCTCACTAAACTGCTCAAACTACCTATTTAGTTTTCTCTCAGTATCTTCAGGGATTTGGATTCCTGTGGATACCAAAATCTGAGGAAGGTCAAGACCCTTATATATAAAATGGTGACTAATGTACATCTTTTTTGTATTAGTCACTTTCTCATCACTAAAACAAAATACCCAATAACCACAATGTAAAACAAGAGAGGTTTATTTTAGCTTACAGTTTGCACTGAATTCAGTCCATGGTTGGTTGGGTCTAAGGCGGAGCAGTATAATGGAAAAGTATGGGTGAAGAACACTGCTCAAGGCCGCGGCAGCTGGGAAGCAGAGTAAAAAAGAAATTTCCAGGAATTCAGTCCACAGTTAGTCAGCACCAAGGCAAAAAGAGCATGATGGAAGGGCATGTGGGAAAAAGCTGCTCAACCCACGGTAGCCAGGAAATAGTAAGAGAAGAGGAGCCAACGAGAAGAATACACCATCCTAAGTCACAATCCCAGTGACTAGCCCCCCTGACCAGGCCCCATCTCTGAACAAGAGACTTCTGTGCGACATTTTAAATATAAACTGTAATGCACCTGTATACATTAAGTCATGTCTAGATTACTTATAAAGTATAAATGCTATGTAAGTAGATTTAACACTACATAATTAGAGAATAATGACAAGAAAAAGTCTATACATGTTCAATACAGATATATTTTTAATATTGTTTTTGATTCATTTTTGGTTAAATCTGCAGCTAATGAAACAAAGGATATGGAGGACCAACTATATTTGTAATCTTTTTATGACTTACATATATTTCAGAAATATGTTATGTTTTTCACTTGATAATTACAATATCTGTGGATGTCAGCATTTGATTTTGCAGTTTTCCCTGCTGGTTCTTATTAATGGTTTTCTCTTTCTCTTTCTCTATTTTATTGGTTTATTGGGGTTTTTTTTTGTTTTGTTTTGGTTTGGTTTGTTTTTTTACTGAAAAAATCTTAGCTCTTAGAAGCAGTCTGTGAGAAAGCTTTACTGCCCATTGAAAGATGGGTTCCTTCTGGGGTTTGTTTGCTTACTGGAACATGAGAACTCTAACAAACCACTTGATTTTTTTCCTAAGGGTTTTGAGAGCGGTGGGGCTCTGAAAACTGAGGTTTTATATACATGAAATTTATCTCGTGATCATGAATTATTTCTGAGAGAAGCTTTTTACTTTCTCTTGGGGTCTTGTTTTGATTTAAATTTAAATAATCCCCTTGCACCCACCTGGCATGCCACATTTATTTCTGATCTACAGTTAGAGAAGCCATCGTCTTTCCTTCTTTCCCCTGCAAACTCTGAGACCACTAAAAACTAAAGCTCTGTGGTCTTCCAGTTTAGCACATGATCTCAAGGGGGAAAATTCAACCCTACTTACTTGTCTGAGTTCTCTCTTCTGTTAGCTGCCTGTGGCCTTAAAGGGTTCATTACTAAATGTTCAGCTCACTGATGCATTTTAAGAAATTGTTCTTAGCCAGATTGTTTTTATGTTCACAACATGAGTTTCAGACAATTTGCTATTATTTATCTTGTCTGAAATAGAAGTGGAAGTAATTAAGTTTCTTCTGTTTTAGACGTCTTATCCAAAACTACTACATACACTATTGTAAAATGATACCTATGTGCATATAGTATATATGGTATATATCTATATGGAGGCCAGTACCTCTCCATTCCTTTACTGTAGTCTAACATAATTGTAATTTGTTCATCACTGTTCCAGATTGAGTACCTCAAAGGGATTTCACTTTGTCATGAAACTGTAAACACAGCTGAGAGTACAATTAATATCAAATAAAAATTGTTGTTGAATACAGTGCTATTGGTTTCCTCAAATCTAAATTTTGGGCTTATAAATAAAACAAAAAATTCAAGCAAACAAAAGAGAGATATACACCAAAGCCATTGAAAAATGTGACATACTGATATAGTCGTCAATCCACAATTGCAGTCCAGGGTTGCTGAATTGTGTCCTCAGTAAAAAAAAAAAAAAAATCAGCTTTTCTATTTTTGATGATTAAATTTTTCTATACTTTTGTATAGTATCACACTACAGCTCATGATACCAAGGAATCATCCTCCTTGGCATTAAATACTTAAACTTTGAAGTATTAATTATTTTTCTTCTATTGTACAAATTCTCAGGCACTATGTATTCAGATATTGTCTCTTTATTTACTGTGTTCTTGACACTCATACTAATGTTGACAACTTACATCTCCCTCATTACATCTCTTTATTCCTTTCAGCTAACTGCTGTGTAAATTCTTTAAATTGATCTCACAGCTTAGTGATCTGTTTTCTGAGTGTGCTCCTTTTAATGGCCAAGCTATCCAGTGAATGCATCATTTTAACCTCTTGCTTCCATCACTTACAGTTAACTTTTCTTAGTCTCCTGCTAAGTGACTAGAGTTCATGACAGTTTAAGTGCTCTGGTCACTTTAATGGAATATTACCAATTCCAAATTGCACAGCCCTACCCTAACACCATCTTACAATGCACTTACCTTAAAAGCATTACTGTCCAAATGTTTCCACATACATGGGGAGATCTTAGTGTGGGTTTGTTGTTGTTCGCTTCTTTCAGTTTTATGTTTATTAAATTTAAAGTAGAATTTTTCAGGAATACTTCTATCAATCCCAAATTCAGTTCTGTGATATTTAATTTCATATCTCTACAATCAGATTTATTCCATAAAATTTAAGACTTAGCAAATACTACTTACGATATGCTTTACTCTTCTTATAGGAATATTTGAAACACTGTATCTAAAATCCACTCAGTCAAATCAAAGATAATATCTACACAGCCTGCAAAAGAAAAAGACAGGATACTGAATCCATAAATTGTTTTCAATGTATATGATTTCTTGGGATTTAAAACTATTTTTTACTAATGTTAACACAACGCTATCATATGTTACTTTGATGTGTTGAAATGGGTTCACTTTCAAAATAATATGTGAATACTTTTGGCCCCAGAATATTGTCTCTATAGAATAGTTCATGTGTACCTGAGAAAAAATGTGTATTTTGTTATTGTTGGATAGGATGTTTCATAAAGTGTCAGTTATATAAGGAGGGTTGACAACATTTTCATGTCTTCTACATCCTTATTTATTTTCTATCTTTTATAGCTACAGGGCTATTTAAGAGATCCATTTCATTTTGACTGAGTTGTGCTAGTTTCTGCCTGTAAGGAATTGATATAAGTCACCTATGCTATTAAGTTTATATTTGTAGAATCATTCATAGAATTTCTTTATAAGCCTTTTGATGTCTGCAGGATCTATGGTGATAGCTCTTATATCGAATGTTTTATTTTTCTGAGTTCCTTATTTTTCTTTGTCAGTTATGGTAAACATTTGTCAATATAACCATTGCTTAAGAGAAACAACTCTGTTTCATTGGTTTTCTCTATTTTTAATTTCATTTATTTTTATTCTGATTTTTATAATTTTCTTTCTTCTACTTGCTTGAAAACTTTTGTCCCTCTAGTCAAAAATTTTGAAGCAGTAGCCTAGATTATCAATTTGAATTTTTCCTCTTTCTGAATATATATTTAATACTACGGACTTTTTTTTTCACAGTACTCCTTTAGCTGTGTACCACAGGGGGGTGTATTATAACTTTATTTTCCTTTTTTTTTTTTTTTGTGGGTACTGGGGGGACGACCTCAGGACCTCACGCGCCAACAGGCACCCATGCCGCTGAGCGATATCACCGGCCCCTTTTTCGTATGTGGGTTCCGGGAGTCGAACTCGGGCCCTCACACTTGCAAGGCAGGCGCTTAAGCCGCTGAGCCGTCTCACCAGCCCTGCGTTTTTATTTTCATTCATGTTCATTTACTTTTGGTTGTTTCTTTAGACTTCTACTTAAATCCAGATAATTTAGAGTAGCTTTTGCTTAGTTTTGTTTGCTTTCAGTTTTCAAGTATTTGTACATTAGTTTGATAGATAGATAGATAGATAGATAGATAGATAGATAGACAGACAGATAGATAGATAGACAATGGATAGATAATTTTATCTATTATGGCTGGGAATACACACCTTATTATTTATTTTTTTGTTTTGTTTTAACTATTCAGGTTTGTTTTATGGCCCAGAAAACTATGTATCTTTGTATCCTTTCACTACTTCAAAGGTTGTGTTTTTCTTTAGAGTGATGATGTAATATACTTTTTCTCTGTTTGTTCTCTCTGCTTTTCGTTTCACTGTTTGGCTTTTATGTTTTGCAGTTTGTTGCTTGACAACTACTTAAAACTCCATTTAAGTTTACATATAACTATTTTGATATCTCTTTTATACATTTCATAATGCTTGATTTCAGTATTATAATTATCATAGTTTGCTGATACCTCCATCTTACCAATTTTGGTCAAGTATAGAAATCTTATTTCTTTTTCGTGTTTCTAATGATCCCCATTTATAATCTAATGTTATAAATATTTTCTCTACATATTTTTAGAGGCACATCAGATGGTCCCCTAATTTTTATACAAAGATCAAAAACAATTTTAAAAATTTATAAGAAGAAAAGTGTACTTCAGATATGTATATATCACAGTGACCTCCTCTTGTCATTCTTTTAAATCTTAATTTTTCTTCATCTGAGAATTTCTTGATCTTCTCTTTATTTATGAAGGATATTTTCTCTAAATATAGAATTCTGGATTGTCACTTTTTTTTCAGGACTTGAAAAAGATTGTGCCATTTTCTTCTAGTTTTCATGGTTTCTGATGAGGAATGTTCCTTCAAGGAAAAACTCACTGCTCTGTTCTGATTTCAAGGATTATCTGTCATTTGGGTTAGAAAATTTGACTACTATGTGTCATGGTGTAAATTTTGTCATGTTTATCCTGTTTGAGGTCCACTTACTTTTTTCAAATATGTAGATTTTGTATTTGTTTCAAAATTTAGAAAGTGTTCTCTGAATTTTTCAGTCCCCAACTCTTTATAATCTTCTGTTATTTCAGTACTATGTCCCTATCAACAATTTCTATTGTCCCACACATTCCTGAGGCTCTCTCCATTCTTTTAGCCTGGTTATTTTCTCTTTTCTTCAGATTTGTTAATGTCTACTTCTATTTTCCAATGCATGGATTCTTTCCTCTGGATTTTTGTTTCATTGTTGTGTCCATCTACTGAGCCTTTGTTTATGTAATGCTATATTTTACGTCACTCTATATTTTATGTCACTCTATATCTTAGTTTTTAAATTTCCATTTGGATTTTCCTTATATCTTTCTGGTTGGGTACTTTGTAATTTTTTTGATACTTTCTTTTTAAAATAATTATTTCAAGCATGTTTGTAATTGCTTACTGGAGCATTTTTGTCTTGACTAATATTTTCATCATATAATTCTAATATTTCTGACATCTCAGTTTTCTATCTACTGATTGCTTTTTTCATTTTCTTGTTGGAGATCTTGATAGTTCTTAACACAATTTATATTCAATTGAATATTGATTATATTTGTATTATTTTTTTAAAAAAACTATTGCATTTATATCTTCAGTTTCAGCTGACTTATTTTGACACTACTCTGGCAGTGGAAGGGAGGTCATCATATTATTGCTGACAAGAAGAGATAAAAGCCCCAGATCTGCACTTGGATTCCGGGCACACCTGAGATGGTAGGTTCCCTTGTTACTGCTGAGTGGAAGTGAAACTTCTGACTCCCCACGTGGTCTCCACTGTACTCTGATTGTGTTGACTTCATCACAGCTGGCAAAGGAAAAAAATACACTGACTCTTCTCTAGGCTTCCTTTGACAATATTCCATTTTGGAGGCGTGTCATCATTGTTACTGTCAGATATGGGCAAACTCTAGACATTTCACATGGTTTCTACTGACAGTCAAGTGTGTGTGAGAGTTTGTTAACGCCCTGAAGAGACGAATGCCTTGGCAACCTACTCATCCTTCTGTGATATCATCCCAGTGTAGATTTATACACTGCATGAAAGCTTCAGGAGGTGGAAGCCTATACTTCCCACTCCACCTTTGTTGTCACTGATGTTGGGGCTGTAGTTTGGCTGGTGTAGACAAGTTACTAAGGGTTTTATATTTTGTAAGGCTACCATTTACCTGGGCCTTTTACTGGACACTTCAGGTTGCTGTGGGATTTTTGTTGTTTCTTGGTTTTTGTCTGTGTCTAGTGGTGTTTCCAATTTGCTGTCTTCTTCAGCAACAAGTCTAGGATTGTGTGAGGCAAAATGAAGTATCAGGAAAACTACCACTATGTTATTCCTTGGGTCCAAGTTTCTCAGGTGATATGCCTACTTTTCTCCATTTTTCAGGGGCTTCTTATGCATATACACCACTTTATAATGTCCAGAGTTGTTAGTTGTAATTAGCATCAGAAATAAGTAAACACATATCTACTTATTTTTCCAAAAGCAGAAGTTCTGAATTAAATATTATTCATAATTCCATTTTATACCCATAATAACTTATCATTTATATCTGTGCTTAAAGTGCTTTTGTAGATTACTATAAAGTTGGCATTATAAATCTTCAAATAATCACAGTCCACCTTCAGATAATATTATATAACTTTATATGTAGAATAAAAATGTTATTAGCAATTGACTCATTTCCTCATTCCTTTTATTGGCATCATTATTCCAATATATTTTACCTTTTACATAATCTATGCATTTAATATCCATTTATACTCTTTTTACTTCAAGCAATCACTTTTCAGAGCAATTATCATACTAAAAAATAAAGTTGTATTTCCTTTCACTTGTATCATTTAGAATATTCATCTATTTCTTTGTGTAGATAAAAGTTCATATTTGATACATTCCTTTTACTTGGGGAACTTGCTTTTAACATTCTTAGAAGGCAGGAATGATGGTAACAAATTTGTTCAGTTTTTGTTAGTCTGAAAATTATATTTTGAAGATATTTTTGCTGCATATAGAATTTTTATGGACACGTTGCTCTTCTCTTCCCATTTTGCACTACCAAGATGTCACTAAATTCTCTTCTGACTTGTGTAAGAATTTCTAACAGTAAGCCTGCTATAATTATCTTTGTTCTTCTATATTTAATGTCTTTTACCTCTCAATATCTTCAAGTTACGTCTTTATCCCAGTTTTTGTTTTTTTTTGTTGTTGTTCTGTTTTGAGACAGGGTCTTGCTATGCAGTTTACAGTGGACTAGAACTCACTATGTAGCCCAAGATGGCCTTGAACTTGTAGGGATCCTTTCTTTAGCCTCCCAAGTGCTGGGATTACAGGTGTGCACCACCACACCCAGCTTTTTTCTTTATCTTTGGCTTTCAAGAATTTTATTAGTATATATTTAGTATGGTGTGCATGTTTGTGTGTGTAAG
Organism: Erethizon dorsatum; assembly: GCA_028451465.1. NCBI lineage: Eukaryota > Metazoa > Chordata > Mammalia > Rodentia > Erethizontidae > Erethizon > Erethizon dorsatum. The sequence goes on from CM051824.1 coordinate 18,641,414, forward strand.
TGTAAGTGGGGGGGTATATCTTACTTAGTCTTAGCTGAGATTTTGTATACACTCTTTGAGGTCCTCCCTTGTCTGTTTATATATCTTGCACCTTTTCTCTGTTTGCTGTTATCTTCTGAAATGACAATTGCGCATATGTTAGACCAAATGAAACTCTTCCATATATTTTGGAATCCCTATTTTGTTTTTGTCATTCAGTTTTCTCCTTGTTATCTAATTTACATGATAACTATTGACCTAAAATGTTTTACTCTTTCTTTTTTTAGGACTCAAGTCTATTAATGCCTATTGAGAAGGTTATTGAAATGTTCTTCCCTTGTTCCTGTTTCATACCAAGTCTATTCAATTATTTATTATGGATTCCATTAATCTATTGAAATACTTTATCAGATCATTTATTTATAATATAGACCTTTTTCACTGGAGCTTTTAACATATTAGTCATTATTTGTATTTCTTGCCTGATTGTACTAAAATCAGTATCATATTTTAATCTGATTCTGTTAATCATTTTTGTTTGACAGCATTTTTTCTGTTCATGTATATACTTCATAAGTTTTTGGAAAGACATATATCTTTAACAAAGCAATAGATACTGAGTTATACCTTATTTTTAAGAAATGGGCCTGCTGCATCTTTATCACATCCTTTATTTTATTTGAAGGATTAGTTACACCTAGCCAAGATGAAAGACGAGTTCAAGTTTTCTCATCATTGTAATTTTGCTGAGTGAATCACTAGTCTTCATATTCATATTACATCATCTTCTTTTAGGGTGGAGCCTAGAGGATTGCTTTCTATTGGACAAGCCTGGAGGACTCTCCATTCAATTGTTGAATTAAGTCTTTTTGCTTGCATCACAGTCTTCATGCTCCCGCTGCTCATCATGAAATATATTGGGTCGTTCTTACTTGTCCCTTCACACTTGACAGTTACGGGGCCAGGGGAAAGCAAAGGAGGGAATTTTTTGTGTTGTTTGGTTCAGCCTCAGTCTTAGGCAGGTGGTTTGCTCCTGAGTCTCCGGGACTGGTCTCTCTCTACCGTCGTGGCCTTGCCCCAGTAGTAGAGAATCTCTTCTAATCTAGCCCAACATGCTCTTCTAACTTCCTTCCCCTAAAAGAGGGATTTTCCCATTCTCTTTCCTCACTTTTGATAATTATGAATCTGTACCCTGTGAGAGTGTTTCCTGCCTTTCCCTACTGCTTAAGATTTTTCTTCCACACAAATGCAAACAAGTACCTAAGCAGTGTTTCATGCTCACCCCGCTCCAGCTGCTGTTCCATGAACCCATGACAGAGGCGTCTTCTCTCTCTTAAACTATCACCAGTATTTCTCTTGTGTACCCTTGAGGCAGTGAAAAAGGGACAATGCATTGGAATGAATTTCTCATGTTTGCTGGCTCCAAGATTTCTGTATTTTTATGTTTTCTCACAATAAGCCTTCAAAAAGTGGTTGCATTTACTAAACGTTCCTTATCAGTGGTTTATATGGTAACTTGGGTCTTCCTTAGTAAGACCAATATCTGTTTTAATACTTTCCTTGGAAGAGTGCTTTCTTATATTTTGGATTAGTTGGTTTCTCTGTAAGATCAGCTCTCTGATGCTTCAGGAAGGTTATGATTTTGTGTATTACCCATTTTTTTTCATAGAGTGAAAGCAATAGACTTTCTAGGTTTCTCTATTTCAAGTCAAAGCTGAAAGTTGTAGACATTTTAAAGTAAATTTTTCAATGGTCTTTTGTGACTCTAAAGTTTAAAGACGTACGTTAAATAGCCAAAATAGTATGGTTAAATAACCAAAGTTTAGAATTACTAACTTAATATAAGGATAAAAATTGTTCAACTTTTAGTTTCTGGAATTTTATGTAAAATTTAATGAATACGTAGGTATGTATTAGCTGACTGCAGAGAAATCACATTAATCTTGCATGTTAAATGAGTGTTCCTTACATCAAAGTTTTAAGATAATCTCAGAAAAGGAAACTCACATTCTACGTGGTGTCAAAACTTCATGTCTTTCTGAAGAACAGAAGAAGGGAGATAAAGGAGGCGTTAGCAGCCAGTGCAAGAATAAGTGGCCTCTAAGTGCAAGCTAAACCCATGCACTTAAATGAAAAAATATTTGTTACAGACAAGTGTAAAAGATGAAATCTGTCAGGGCTTCCCTGCTGGAAACATTCATCAACTGTTTTGTAAAACACTCCCTTAAACTTCAGGGATGATTTTGTCCATAGACACAAGTAAAAAAACTATCTTTAATTCATTCTCATAGCCCTAGGTATCTTCGTGATTATAACAGAAGCTGTGTTTGTGTTTGCAGGAAAGACATGATTATATCCTCAAATATTTTTATAAATAAATATTTTTAGAAGAAGAAAAATGAGTTACACTTTCAATAACACACTGGCTAATCCTAGAATTTAAATAATAATGAGCATTATAAACATTTTTTTCAAAATTATCCTGCACTTCTGGAATAATTTGTTTCTCCTGTTACATCTTTCATACATGTTGGATACATTCAGAGTCAGCTAGACCTTAGTATTAAGAAGGAAAAGAAGGAGTGGAGAAACTCCAGCCTTCACTTTTATTTTGCTTTAACTTTGAGAGAAGCAGCTATTTTTATCTTGCTGATTTATTTATGAGATATAAGAAAGAATCCTGTAGTGGAACATTTCTCTGAACTGGATATAAGCATCGAGGAAAACCAAAAGGGACATTTTGGTTAAAATAAGAACCAACTCAACTAATATCATGATTGTAAATCATTGCTTTTGTAACAGATGTTGTTTGAAAGGATTTCCGTTCTTGATTAGCTTTCATTCTCTCCTGTTCTATATAGCTACATCCCTGCTGAGCTGACCCTGAGAACAAAGGTGTTTCTGTGAAATTTTCAATTCTGTTCCCTGCCACTTGGAGTTCAAAGTTTTTCTGAACCGCATGGAGCTTTCGTGATTCACATGCAACTCCTGGGCCTTTGAAATTTACTGTGGAAGAAAGGAACAAACTTTGTGGCCAGTATTAGATGGAAATCCTAAGACAATTGTGAAATCTTGTAAAACCTATTGTACATAGCATATATCACAAATGTAACAGGAAGAACCCCATCTGAAATCTGTGACCCAGGCAGGTTGCTTTGGTCACACTACAGAATGTATTAAAGAAAACTACAACTGTTATTTTTATATCTATGCTGAGTGGTTCTTTAGATAGCAAGATATTCTGAACTAGAATACATTATTTCTTTATTTAGTAAAACAGCTCAATGAATTTTAAGATATATAAATAATGACCTTGTCTTGGTTGGATCTGGAGAGAGATTACTTGTGTATCTAATATGTTAATGAGAATATATAGGGTCTTTTACTAATATTTGAGGGAAAAGGTTAGAAAAAATCTAGTATGCAAAGAGAGACAGGACCCAGAGGGAAAATATGTGGAGATGGTTGAAGTGATTGTAGGAAGAGAGAGCTGTAATAAATAATTTTAGGTTTTATGTAACTGTTCTACAGTTGCTGAATTCCCATGACCCCAAAACATTCAGGCTTACCTGCTGTAATATCATGTGTGTTATTGCTGTTGCTAGAGATGGGCAGATGAAGGAAAGAGAAATCATGTTAATGGAGGAATGATGATAGACACAATGATGATAGACAAAATGTAAACTTCTACTTCATCCTTTGTTTCTTTTTTTTAATAAGGAAAAAAGGACTATAAAGACTAGTAAAAATGATAGTTAATTCTCATGCTTAGAATCACATAGAATTTTGATTTTCTTGTGATGGTTAAATCTAATGAGAAATGAAAGAGCCTTTAATAGCTGGACTGTAGGAGTTTTAGCAAATTCAAATGCCTTCTAAAATATTTTATAATGTTCCATATTGAAAGCAATAAAAGATACAACATGTTCAGGATTAAGTGGGTCTGAGAAGAATCTTGTGTGGCATATAAGGAAGCAAAAGAAATGAATTTACAGAGCTTGTACTTTTACTGACTTATATTTGTGGTAGATGTTAGAATTCCACAAAAAAAGAGGTTGTCTTCTTTTCAGAGACAAAGGGACATCTTGATATTAGCTTTATATAAGTGAGTGGGCTGGACAACAAAATTTAAGAAGTGAAGTGTGTTATATCCAAAGAGACATATTCTCTTTCCTGTCTTCACGAGCAGAAAACAAATCCTTGTTATAGAGGTGCAATGCTGATTTTTCATGTGGAAGATTGCTAACCTGGAAAATTACCTGCACTCTCAGCATACATTGTCTAAGCAAGAAACTAATCTTTATTGATTTCATCTACTGATATTGTAGTATTGTCTGTTACCAAAACAAAATCCTAATGAATATCAGTGTGTGTACCTGTATTGAGGTTGTTTTTAGAGATGTCTGATGCATTTAGCCTACCTTAGAAGAATTTATTGAGCATTTGAAAGACATTTGTGAGGATTTTATTATTTGCAGAGAATATCAGTTATATGTGCTTAACTCTCCATCAAAACATCAAAACATCAAGCTATTAGCATCATCCAAGGTGTAGATGAATTCTCAAATCAATGAAGTCTCAGTGCAAGTGTGTTGTAATAACTTTGAGGAATGTCTCAAGTGATCTCTTATGAATAATTATTGAAAAATAATTATTAAATACATAAGTTCATACAGGAATATTTTTCATATTAAAGTGGATTCAAGTTTACAATACAAAAATTGTATTTCTTACACATTGTAATACTAATCTGGGGTAAATGTACAAAAACTAAGTTAGTTCAAAGTAAATTTGACTATAACCATTGGATCACATATGATCATTATCTTTCATGTATCATGATGGAAAACAAATATAGAAATATTCTGTCATTGAGCACAAAGAACACAATTTAATTACTGGTTTTATTTTTTTTTTAGGTACATTTTGTTGTCACTTCAAAGCTATTGAATAGACAAAATTAAAATTCCTTTTAGATGTATTGTAAGCCTACCTTCTCCACTTCACATAAACATTTTTCTTTTTGTTTCTATATGGATAATCTGCATAAAATTTAATTTGAGCAAGCTACATTTTTGGAAAAAAATTAAAATAAAAATAACAGTAACAAGTTCCAAGAGGCCAACTATCTTATTTAATGAAAAAGAAGCACAAAGAATTAAATGACCTGCTGAAACAGAATAAATTTTTAAATGGGACCTAGACTTAGCTTTCTTAATATTCATTTAACTAAAAGGAATTTAGTTCAGTGGCAGACAACAAGATCGTTTTGCTGTTTGTTTGTTTGCTTGTTTTTTTTACTCTGTTTACCATGATCACACTAAAAGCAGGTCATTTATGATGATTTTTAATGGATTGCTTTTGAATAAATACTCTACTTTGTTCCTGTAGTTTAATTAAAAGAAAGCTTACTTGTTCATCTTTTTTTTTTAACTGATGGCCATATAGACTTCAAAAAAAATTCACAACAATGCAGTGTCATAGAAATAATTAGGATATTCACATACATAGATCAACATGAATACTGACTCCCCAACTTCCCAGCTTGGCTACCTATGTTGTTAATTAAGCTGTTTCAAAATCATTTTCTTCACCTGAAACATGAGGAGAATAAAACCCATATTGAATGTTTATAGTTAGGATTCAAATGATTCACATAGATTATTTAGCAGGATGCAATTGACACAGTAGACAAATATGGAATCCTTCTCATGAAGTTTATTGCAGCTGTCAGCCATTGAATATATTAAGCCTTTCATTCAAAAGCAAAATAATACAACATTCAAGAGACCTGGGCAGGGGCTGGTGAGATAGCTCAGCGGCATAAGCACCTGCCTGGCAAGTGCAAGGGCCTGAGTTCGACTCCCTGTACCCACATACAAAGGAAAAAATGGGCCAGTGATATCTCTCAGCGGCACAAGCCCCTGCTTGCAAGTGTGAGGTCCTGAGTTTGACCCCTGGTACCCACAAAAAAATACTTGACTTCTTTTTAATGCTAATCTTTTCAGCAACCAAGCTCTCTACTGCTCCGACTTATAGGAGCTTCGTTTTTGGTGACACTCAAAAATTTTAAAATCACTCAGCTCTACCTTTTGCTCTGGATTCCCAAAATACATCTGGCAAAAAGCAACCAAACATACCCATGTTATAGCTTCAACATTGAGCTGTCTTGAAATTTCCTTCAACAGATTAATTAAACTGCTTCCCTTCAGGTCAGTCTCCCACAAAGTCTCAGGAAATAAGCAAAATGTAGACAAATTTTCTGCCAGAGGATAATACACATGGCCTAGATTCCAACTGCTTATGGAGTCCTTGTTCCCAACTGAATGTCCCTGAAACTGGTCTCTACCCTCTGCGTTTTTATCAGTATTCTGGTCTTCAGAGATTGGACTGGAATCTCCCATTAAGCTCAGCTTACACCTATTCCAGGGTTTCTCTAGCCCATGTCTCCAAATGTTTCCAAACTCCTCCCATGAACAAGTTCCAAAGGCTTCTGAACCACATCGTCAGGTAGTCACAGCAACAACAACATTTGTTTGGTACCCAAATCTGCCTTAATCACTGTCTTATTGTTGAAACATTATACTGACACCTACAACTTAAGGAGAAGAGAATTATTTGGGCATGTGGTTATAGTCCATGTTCAGCTGGCTCCAAAGCAGAAAATAGCATGGTGCAGGGGCATAACAAAGGAAAGCTGCACATACCATGGCAACAAGAAAGCAGAAAAAGAAGGGAGTACCAAGAAAGTACATATATATCCTTCCAGGTCATGCCCCCATGACCTGCCTTCACCAGAACATGCCCTACCTCCTAAAAGCAGGTTAGCTATAGCAACCACAAGTTTGAATCTTTTTCTAAAAGCCCTAGCTCTGAGCACATGAGGCTTTGGGGAGTCATTTTCAATATAAGCCATAACACCATTAGATTATACTTTCTTATCCAATCATACTTCTCCACAACTATCCACTTCCTCTTCAAACCAAGCATAAAAAATGCACATTTGCCCATTCATCTAGGTCTTCGTGTCTTTGTGAAGAATTTGTGTCATACAAATCTTATATTACATACGTTTAACATAAGTATATTTTTCTCTTATCAATTTTTCTTTTGTTACATAGAAACATAGCATGGATAAGAAAAATATATTTCTTTCTTCCCACATATAAAAACCTAGAAAATGGGAAGGGGAGCAAGAGTTGGAAGGAGCAGGGAGTGATGGGAGGAATAGAGAATGAAAAAGGAATTAAGATGTGTTATGTACCAACTTCCTCATGATAAATGTAGTCATTATGTACTACAAACATATAGTAATAAAAATATATATTATCACAATAATTCTGTTATGACTGATATATTTGTAATAAAACAGAATTGCTATAATATATTCTGTTATTCAAGATTTCCATGAATTCAAACTTTGTTTTAGTCCAAATTTACTTAAAATATCCTTATTTGATACTTTTCTATAATATTTCATGAAAAAAAAAAAAACAACAAAACCTTAGTTACTGAAGTCATATTGTGACCAAACATGCAAACATACCCAAGAGATGAGGATTAGCCAATGTGTTATCCATTCAGTTTAAAATGGTTTGAGGATTAAGTCCAGTAAAATTCTCCCTGAAGCACAATTGCATTGCCAATGTTTTCTTATGTTATGAAAAACTGAGTGCACCGGCCAATTCTGGTCTGAAAATTAAATTAGAAATAAACTTTGAAAAAAAAAATCCCATACTTGCACATCTAAAGAAAAACATAAGATTTTTAAAATGAATTAAACCTGGAAAGTAAACATTGATAAAGGTCTTCTATTCATCAAAGAAAGAAGTGTTTGAAGAACTATTCATCTAAGCTTAAAATGTAATGCTAGCACTTTCAATTTATCAGCCAATTTTGCCCTAGATTTCTTGAAAATTATTATTTAAAACAGCGACAACATCAAATTATGGTGCTCTTCCAAAAGAGCACTGATAACCAATCCCACCAGAGACTCATGCACACACATAAACATCTAGATTTGCCAGAGTCACATAAATGTCTATCATAAATCTCATCTTTTATTTAGAATTTCATTAACAAATAATGGCAAGAGTAGTCCTGATTTAGAGTTTGATCTGTTTTGAAGTGTTGACTTTTCATTAAAATTACTGAAATCAAATAGAAATAGCAAAGAAGGAAGAGGAGAAAAAGGTCTTTAAATTAAAAAGTATGGAAAAGATTGTGCAGCTAAAGTGAATTGCCAAGAGGGAGAAAGTGTACGGTTAGTGAAACATGAGAACATAAGGACATGTGCCTCAAAAAAATTTAGTCAGAATAAGGAAAGGATCCAAATTTCGATTATAGATCCAGATAAAGTGAAGGTCTCTCACAAAATGCTACCTTGTTTTTTTAACAGATTGACACTTTTCCTCAAATGAGAGCAGGGATACCAAAATGTTGCTTTACACGAGGTCATAGAAATGCAATTGGATAAATAGTTCATATAGAACCTACTATGTATCATCCAGTTGATAGATCAGAGAACAAAGAGCAGATTTTTCTTTAAGTATTCTATATGTTGCACTGTTTGAATTCTGAGACCATGGGAAAATCAGCAGAAATAGGATTTTAGGAGAAATATTAATGACTAATAAAAATTAAGCAACCACTGTGACCACACACAATACTTAGTACCTGATATGTAAAGTAAGGACAATTTATGTTTTAATGGAAAACTATGCATTATGTAGAACACATCTTTAGAGTTACTTCAGTTTGTATTTTAAAACTCTCTAAATTGTAGATAACTGAGAACAATGAAAAGAAATCCTATCTATAGACATGTAAATATTTTAAAGCACATGTGGAGTTGAATTTCCCATAGTGGAAACAGCTAGATAGGCTGTATGTCCATTTCATGATTCCATATCCAAGAATATTTCTTTTCTTTATATTCTTCTATAAAATTGTTGTAACATCTTACCAATTCTTGCACTAGAATAAAGATTTAAATTATGGCTTGAACATAAGTACATTTTTTTATCTGCATAGGAGTCGTTTTTATTCCTTTTTCTAAAAGTTAATCTGGAATGATAGTAAACAGATAATTTCCTTTATAGTCCTGTCCCTTTCTAAATAAATACACTGAGTCTCAAAGTCATGAAAAGACTTTTGTAAAGTAATCACAGTTAGTGTTTGGCAGAATTAAGACCTAAACAAATCATTTGTCCGTGTAAATTACTAGACTCACTCAAAGCCACCTGACTTATCTTTCTAAAGGAGGGATAGTTTATAATCCACTAAATGGGTAGATAAGATGAAAATTTTAGGCAGCTATGATCAGAGCATGTTATTTTGAGAGAAAAAGGCATCTTTCTAGCCATAATTTCATCCCTAAAATAAATCTTTCATGGTGATACCTAATTCACTTATGTATAAACTTAGCTATGTGTATAGAGTACAGAGAATGGCAAGACCTGAGAATTAACTGACAGTGTGGGAATCACTGGGAGCTAATAATTATGCTGGCTTCTCCTGATTCCAAAGTGCAAACATGCTTTAAACAGATTGCTAGTTCCCCCAGAGAAGAGAGAAGGAAATGGCTGGATTAAAGTCAGAAAGCAGAGAGCCAAAAAAATCTAGTATTCATTACCATCTCCATCAATGAATATTTATCAAGTTCCCACAGAGAAGCTAGTATCAAGGCTCAGGAATTTGGAGTAGTAAATACAATTTAGAGCAGTAAAAGTTCTCTCCAAGGCTGGCACACGGCGGGGGGAAGAACCCTGGATGCCAAAGGAAATAGAGGGGAGAGCCAGGAAAATGCAGGCTCCTTCCTCAACTTGCAGAAATAGATAAATACTGACCCGACACAGGAATATGTTCTCATTTTCGTTCAATTATTTGAAACTAAAGTTTTATTATATTTTTAATATCATCAATACTCAGATTCACTACCACTACCTCAGTATGTTCTGGAAATTTTTAAGAGCCTTCAAACCCTCAGGATTAGTGATATTTTGACCTGTATTGTAAAAAATAATAAAAACATTGCATTGATAAGTATTCTTATACAGGATTCCTTTATGCAAACGTTTTACCCCCCAGGTAAAGGGTACTTCACAATAAGACAGTTGTACATGATGGAACTTTGTAAAATCGTGGTGCTTTGAACAATTACGTTTGAATTGTAAGAGTGTGCTGGCTTCTACAGTTTGGTAAGCTAATTCAATGACCTCTGTGTGGGCAGTCACGCCCATGAAAGACTGAAAATATGTGATAGAGTATTCAGCTGTTTCATAAATCACAGACCCTAAGGTACCTCCTTCAGGGGTTGCTACCAGTATAAGGTATATTTAGGTCATGCTGGAACTGGGACAGTGTCACTCTCCCATCCAGACTAGGTGAGTGTGGTGCTCTCTGAGGCAACCAAGCCTCCAAAATGATGCCCTCCCACTCCTTCTGCAGCCATCCCTATCTTGTGTCATAGGCCTTAGATGAACCCTGCTAGAGAGGGGCAAATGTTTTCCTTCTTCTCCACTAGCCTTATCCTTGAACCAAAGAACACCAGAGGCAACACTAAATGTTTACCTTGATGCTATTCATACCTGCTAAGCATGTGTTGTTAGTGAAACACAGTCAGTCACATTTAGAACTAGGAAATGAGAATTAAAACAATACTGACTAGGTCAGCGTCCATGGAAATGCTGCCCCAGAGAGAAATATGCATATTTGGTGGATCTCCTTTCACACATTCAGAAATGATTGTGTAAAGAACAGCCTGTAATTCTGTGACCCATAACTTCTATTTTCTATATTCCTGCTTGCTCTGATTTTGCTGCTCCACCCCTCTCTCTGCTCTGTATACTTTCTTAAGACCATGGTTTCTTTACTTCTTGCCTGAGAGCCCTAGAGAATTTTTCATTATGGGAGGCTTTCCATTGTCGTATGGGATATTTAGCAGCATCCCTGGTTTCTATGCACTAGAAACCAAGTGCAACTTCCACGTAGTGATAGTCAAAAATTCCTCCTTGTATTGTCAAATTTCTCTTGATGGTGATGGGTACAGGTTAAAAATCTCCCCCAGTTGAGGGTCACTAATATATATATATATATATATATATATATATATATATATATATCTTCTGAATCTCCCTACATCATAGCCAGAGTTAGCCTTGCTTCCCCATTAACATGCTTCCATCTTCCACTCTTAAAATTTCAGTAATATGTATCCTGTGGACTTGAACTAAAGTTTGGATATTAAATGGAATGGAATTATAAAATACTGAATTAATAATATATTGTTGAATTAAAGGAAGAGCAAGTTAATAATTCTAATGGCCTAAGGAACTTCCTCTTGAGTAAAGTATCGCTTGCTCTCTAAGAGGAATTTGTCTTTGAGCTGTTTCTGCTACTTACGTTCAGAGACTGACTCAGTGAAAAGATTTTAAATTATCACATCATTTTTCCTACAACGTTTTCTCCAAATATCAAGGCAATTCTATTGCTGACTGCAGCAGATCTCATCTTACTTTCAATCTCAATTATACATATGGCCTTTACTTCCCAGGCCACTGCAGCCCGAATATATAACAAAGAATTGAGTCAAATAATAACAGAAGTTAAACAAAAAGCATCTCTATAACAGCTTACTAGTTCAAACACTTGAAGGAGTATTTTAAAGTACAATTCTGATTACCAATATATTGCCCTTGTCTAGGGTTTTACATCTTGATTCTACTCTCCCCAGTGTTAAATCTTTCCCTCCAAAATTTATTTTGAAGAGTTTATAGTGGAGCAATTTGTTCCATTAGGGTTTTTTAGCTCTGTAAGTCAGCATCATTTCTGGCCATCCAAAATGTCTGTCCCATGCAATTCTCTGTTTTTTTATGTATATATATCCTCTCCTGATATATCACTCAGTCAGAAGACACATCGCATATTTTCAGTGAATATACACCTTTATAAATAAACCTTTCCTCTTTACAAGCATCAAATATAGGCAAATAAAGGTTGGAAACATATTGAAGTCCACTTTCTCATGTGGAACCCATGGTTTTATAATTTCAAGCTCTAATAATTTTCAAACTTGAGAATTTTGATCACATCCCACTTTGAGAGCTTTAGAATTCAGAAACTTTTTGACCCATGAATAAAGAACCAGTGCTTCTCAATTACGTCGAAAGCCACAGATTATCAATGTCATGGGCTATCTTCCCCAGGGTAGAAAGGTTAGGTCATCTTGATTGAGAACAGTGCTAAGGAAAGCAAGATCAGGGCTTGGTATATACGTGAACCGTATCACAGACGCAGGCTACGCTTGCCTAGGCAGATGCTTTGGTCTGGCAGGAGCAAGGTCTGTCGGGGAAAAGTTGCCCGTGAGAAGATTGATGAACTGCTGCCCTCTACTGTCGAGGACCTTGTACTTCAACCTCTCCTGTCGAACTAAAGGTGAATGTCTCAACTAGGTGTTTCAATTAAGAAAATTACTGCTGCCCTTACCGCTGTTATTCTGTTACTAGAGCTAACCATGTTAAGGATGAAAACATGAGATTATGAAAATATTAGCTGTGGGTGATGTAATGCAATCTTTCATAGTTACGAACATTCAGTGGAGAACTGTGACCCATGACTCACTGGCCCAGTAATGTACAGTATTGTCTTAATAATGTAAAGTAAATCTCATATCTCTGGGTAAACAAGATTGATAAAAGTAATAGTATGGAATTTGAAACCATTTGGTTCATGTCTATTAATCATAGATTATTCCCTAAATCTTTTGTGAACCAAAAGACAGTCAGGTCAATACTGGAATACTGGAATATTGCAGTAGTAGCTATTTCTAATATTCTACACGAATGAAAAACATGAACTCAAATAACTGGTCTCCTTACTGTTCCTTGAATAGGAATCCAGCCTTTCTACTGGATTTACACTGCTCCCTTTGCTTAGAATTTTCTTCCCCCAGAAGTTTCATTTCTGACTTCCTCATTCCAATTTCATTTTATTTTTGATAATTTCTCCAGCTACTCATATATATATGAAATAAACAAGTTTTTATCCATTCCATTTCTGGTGTCCCCTCCCTCTTTGCTCTGTTTTATTATTCATTGAGAAAAATATACACTGTATTGCATATTTGTAGCTTTTTCCTTTTGTCTTCCCATAATAATATATAAACCCCCAAGAGCAAGGACTCCTTGTTCTGTGATTTTTAGTGGCACCTTGAGGAGCAACAGGCATATCCCAGATGTTTAATAGGTATTTGTTGGAGCAGCTAACTACATCACAGGTTATCAAGTCAAATTGTAGTTCTATCTTTCATGGAATCAATCAGGACAGTTAAAGAATAAAACAGTTCACATTTTTATCCTATGAAGATCTTCCATTGTCTCTCATACTGAAAATTAAAAGTGAAAATCCTGTTTTGTTTGACATAGAGTATTTTAATTACTTCAAACATTTAAGAAAATCAAAGTAAATTGCAAAGTAAATTGCAGGATGATTCTGAACATCCAAAACCTACCGTCTCATCCCTACATGGAAAAAGTTGTCCATTTAGATACAATAAATATGCTCTGGAGATTGTCAAATAATCTGCTGATTTCCCCTGTTTCTTAAATCTGGCCACTTCTAATTATGCGATCTGTCCAGATGCTGAAGTCATTTAAAGTTGCAATTTTTGCACTAAAGTATTTCTGAGTGCTTTTCCCAAACACTTAAGGAAATTAATGACGATTCTTGCAAAAGTTAGACCATCAACAACTAAAGCCATTAATGGTCACCAACATACCTTCAACACACAACTATCACAAAACAAACAGCACTAAAGCAGAAAATAGGTGTAAATACCCGGGCCAGGTAGTGAGTAGGATACATCTGTTACTAATAAAGTAAGTGAAATGAAATCAGACATTGGTAGACACTTCTGCAAATCACCTGTGTAATTTCCACTGTCCCTCATTTAGCTTTCTTAAAAGTTCAGACACCTGAACTCCAAACTCTTTATAGAATCAGCTCATGACTCTGGAAACAACTCATGGTTTTTAGCTGTGATGACTCCATGACTTCTATATACATGAAAAGATCACACAATACTGGTTAAAATGACATAGTATATGGAGGGGTAAGGGAAATTACAAACTTACCTTTTCAGGTTAAACTCTGAGCTTTAAGTGCTACATGTGTAAAATAAGAAATGTTAATTATTGAGAGTTCAGTACATACTATTGTAGTAACTTACACATATTAACTCATTTAATCTTTGCGATAACACAATAAGAGGTTAATTAATTAGTTCAAGAACCACAGCTAGTAAGTGAGAACTAGTATTTAAACAGAGATGATCAGTTTCTAGAGACGATACTCTGAATCACCCAGACTAGAGAATGATGAAACTGTGCCAACAAAATATAAATCATAGGGTTGAATTAAAACGAAGTAATTAATGTACGTAAAGTTCTTAGCATAGCCCTTGACACGTAAGTGCTTAACAATTAGGTAGTTATTATTATGTAATCCAGAAGTCACAATATTTCCTCTCTTTTATTTTTCTTCATTTATTTCAACAGTCTCCTCTATTCCATTCACAACAACCTAAAAAACAGTATCAAGATCTATATCTGCTTCTTTGGTTTCTCAGAGCCAAATTTTGAGCCTGAATTCCTCTCCATCTGGTTCTAGTTCATTAACTGGGTTCGTATTTTGTTTTGGTCTGCTTTCTACATTCCCATCCAACAACCTGTCCAGTAAACAACAACACCTGCATTCTTGAATTGATCTTGCCAGACACTTCCCAATTCCTGAATTCCTGTCCTTGGCACTTTGTGTTCCACTTGGTAAACGGAATCCTGTAACTGGTCCAAGCACAGTTCTGTGATAAAATATGCAAACCCAAGAAGCTATTAAAGAAACTAATGCAAAATCCCAGTGGTCCTGCCTCCAAGCTGCCATCTGATTCAGTGGTTAAACTAATCTAAAATGCCAAATCTAAATTTTCCATGCAAACATGTATTTGTAACAAAGAAGTATAGTAAAATGCTATGGGCTTCAGATCTCTTTCTTCAAACAGAATATTGGGAATAGGAACACAGAGATACACTATACAAAGGAAGATTATTAGAGTTATTCTATCCCTTTCCAATTATGCCATATATTTTTGTGTTCAATTTTTCATGCATAAAAATTTGAAGAAATGGGAACATTTTAAGTGCTTAAGAAATCTCCAGAAACAAACAAAAAAGGCCAAAAAAAAATCTTCCTCCATTACTCACCTACTTGTGAAATAAGCAGGTGATTTCTCTCTTTTTGACTTCAAGTTAGCTTGAAGACTGGACTTGTCACAAGAAGCTTCTCTGTATGTTGTTTCCTCATTCCCAGGTCATAATGAACATTTCTCAGTTTTTTATAGGTTAGACATAATTTTGAATTTAAATATGGGCTTTTTTCGGTTCATTTTTTTTTTCTTTTTTCCTTTTTATCTAAGAGAGTATCTGGTAGAGAAAATGAAGATTATCTAGATTGGGATTTTCTTTGAGTTTTAATAAAAAATGAGAGTTGAAGACATTATGAGGTTTGAAATTTACTTGTGGCAACATGGCTGTGGAGCACTCAGACCTCCCTCAAAAATAAATCTGCTATGAAGAGAATGGTTACCTGAAAGCCTACACCTGCCACAAATTCAGGAACCAACAGCGCAATTTTGATGAAGCCACTCTAACCCAGACTTCTCCCAGCCAGTAACTAGGCACAGTATGAATCCAGAAGTGAGAAACAGGTACCCAAACAAGCCCACTTTGGAGGGAAGTGCTGTTCTGGGGTCTCCTCATCAGCCTGGCCAGCACTATGTCTCCAAGCATCATTGTCCTTCTTCTTATTTTTTTTATTTTTTCTTTTTCTTCTTTCTTTCTTTTTTTGTTTAATTTTATTTTATTTTTATTTTTTGGGACAGGGTCTTGCTATGTAGTTCAGGCTGGCCTTGAGCTGTTGGCAATCCTCCTGCCTCAGCCTCCTGAGTGCTGGGGTTATAGATGTGTACCACCCCATCTGACTTATTATGTTTCTTTTGCTCTATTCTTTTCCAGGACCAGACTTCATAGTCATTTAAAGATTATCCTTGATTGCATCTATAGCTTCTTGCCATCATCCTCAGAAAGATTTCCCATGGTAAAATTCTGGCACATTTAATTCTGTGCTGATATTGAGTTCTTGCATGACCCGAACTGACACATCAACTCATTTACAAAACTGCTAAAAACAGAAGTAAAGAGATATGTTTAATTGTCACATCTCTACTATAAACCCCAAATCTTCCAGGTGCATGGCACCACTAGATTGAGGTAGGCAAAGCAATCTACAGCAAATACATTGATCCATAGATGCCTTCAAAAATGTTTCTGTCTTTCCCTTAGAGGAAAGGAAATACTCTAGCTCATCTCCAGATAAAAATTGGCTGTATTTTCATTTTTCTGTTCTTTTTTCCAGTCCACTAGGTAAGCACATGCACTAAATATTATTGTTGTTGCTTTATTTATGTACATATGTGAAGCAGTGATTGTTATAGACATCTTCATCAACATCTTCTTCATTAATTTCTCATGGGCAAGGCTAATTTCTTGTGTTTTTCTAAATGGTTAAAATTATTATTCTCAAGTTTACTTAAGTACGGGGCAGGAAAATCCGGAAAGGAAAGAATATCTATTTGCTGCATTTATTTAAAAGTAAGTTCATCTCCAAACTGTGAAACTATAAATAATAAAGCCATGTAGTAATCACTACAATATTATTTGATGCTCCAGTAAACAATATGTCAGACACTATCAAAAAGAGCTTACAGAGTAAATTAACAAATATATTAAGAACAATGTGAGAATTAAAATGTTATAGTAAATTGCCTAAGACTAGATGCTTATCTAAACATTTGGAGAAGATAAAAGTCTGTCTAGAGGAATCTATATTTAGACCTGAAATGGAATCTCAGAATCCTTGGAAAAGAGCAGGTGGCGCAATGGAAACGTAATCCAATATCAGGCCATAACAGACAACCTATCATGTTTCAGTAAATTCCAATTATCCATTATTACTGCTGTTATTAATACTTTTCAGAAGCACATTTTGCCCTTTAAAATGTATTTTATTAGTGCATATTAATTTTATAAAATATCAGGGTTTCAATGTGGTATTTTCATACATGCATAAGACACGTATTGATCGTGTGCCTTTCCATGTTATCCTCGCCTTTACACCTACACTTCTCCCTTATTCCCTTCTTCTTTTCTATTA
Source organism: Erethizon dorsatum (assembly GCA_028451465.1). Classification (NCBI taxonomy): domain Eukaryota; kingdom Metazoa; phylum Chordata; class Mammalia; order Rodentia; family Erethizontidae; genus Erethizon; species Erethizon dorsatum. Next base: position 18,658,658 of record CM051824.1, read on the forward strand.
ATAGTGTACTCCTCATTTTGTTAGACTCCACATATTAAGAATCTGTTCAAGTTTATTCTCAGTTTTGCTACTTTATTGTTCAATCTAGACCATTATGGTACAGCACTGACCAGATATGAAGCCTGACAGGTATGAACAACAACCAAATTAACAAGATGTGGTTTCCGACTTCTAAAATCTAACATGATTTTGAACAGATCATAGGGTATAGTCCCTCTATGGAAGAGCAATTAACTTGACAATTAAGGGCAAAAGGAAATGCATGATTTTCTGTATAATGAAAGTGAGGAAATAATGAACTATACCGACAAGGACACTTCTGAGACTCAAAGGGTGAGCCTTTAATTGTTGTTCTGGAACCAAAATTACCAACTGGGACTGATGATCTAGAATATTTAATTGTCTGTGTATAACAAAATTCTCTGGAATGCACTTTTTTTCTATAAAGTATCACAGGCACTCTGATCCATAGTTTTTTTTTTTTTTTTTTTTTTCCTGTGGGTACCAGGGGTCGAACTCAGGACCTCACACACCAGCAGGCGCCCATGCCGCTAAGCAATCTCACCGGCCCTTTTTTCATATGTGGGTTCCGGGAGTCAAACTCAGGACCTCGTGCTTGCCAGGCAGGTGCTTATGCTGCTGAGCTATCTCACCAGCCCCCAGCATCCATAGATTTTAAGCTTACAGTCTCATCTCAAAATTAGAAGAATAGGCTAAGTGTGAGTGCTCGGTTAGTATCAGTCTGTAGGTGTGCAGAGTTTGCACTCATCTGCTTTGGCATAGGCCGCACAGCATATTTACTGTGGCCATGACAGATAACATGGGAAGCACAAGAGTGAGTAGTTGTTTTAGGCCCATGTTCAGTGGTAAGACACCAAAAAATGAACAGCCTACCATGAATTTCAATATGGTTAAAATTTATTGATTACTTTTGTCCTCAAAGAATATAAGCAATGATCTAATTTTAAGGCAAATCTAAATTTGGCCTTAATTGGGGCAGCTAGTAGGATCAATTTTCATAGAACAAAATAATCAACGAGTATAAAATAATATTTTATAATGATTTGAGCCTATCGCCCCAATACCAACAATTTTTGCTACGGTCTTTTGAACTTCTGTGTTTTTCTACTGTTCTTTGTATGTTTCTCCCTAATTCAAATGCAAGTTCCTTTATGTGAGTCATAAGACTCGGGGCTCAAACAAAATCTCTTTTTCTGTGAGTAGAATTTCTATTCACCATGTGAGCAATTAATTTTTCCCATAACCATAAAAAGAGAAAATTTACAATTGAATATCCTTGTATAGTAATAAAATAAAATTTCTAGCCAGGTGTGATGGTACATGCTTTTAATCCCAGCACTCTGGGAGGCTGAAGCAGGAAGACTGCAAGTTCAAGCCCAGCCTGGGCAATTTAGAGACACCCTGCTTCAGTAAATAAACAAAACAAAATAAAATGAAACAGGCTTGGGATATAGCTTCATAAGAAGGACCTATGTTCAATGCATTCATTCCCCAGTACTGAAGGAAGGAAGGAAGATGGGGAAGGGAGGAGGGAGGGAGGGGGAGAGAAGAGAAAAGAAAAGGAAAGGAAAGGAAAGGAAAGGAAAGGAAAGAAAAAGAAAAGAATAGAAAATGAAAAGAAAAGAAAAATGAGAATCTACAGGAAACAGCCAGGATCAGTCAATTTGGTTTGGATTGGATTACATCATTCAGATTATTCTTCAGAACTAAATCCCCATAAAATCAAATTTACATTCGAAGGAGCAAAAAGGGTTTTGTTTCACAAGCCGGAAGATTACACCCATGATCCTTTGACTTCATTACAATTGAATGTGTAAGGCAAATATTACCCTAAACTCCATAACATAAAATATGATACACACACATGCGCACACGCAGGCGCTTACACACACACACACACACACACACACACCCCTGCCGTGTTGTCCCTGGAGTGGTGCTACTTGACGCTCCCTTAAGAAAATCATTTACTATTCAGCTGCAGGAAGTGCAGATGACTGATAATTTCTAGCTGTGGTTGCTTTTAGGATCCACTTTAGTTTTTGGATCATGGCCGTGTGTTTATGAGGAAACTCTGAGACGAGTTACGTGGTGGGAGGATTATATTCTGGATTTTTCTACATGAGGGGTCCTCTAATGGGCAATTTCTTTCCTGGGGCCCCCCAGTTGAACAAGCAAAGACTGTCAGAACAGTATCGCAATCTGCTTTACTGTTACCTAATCACATACTTACGTTTCTGTTATTGGCATCAATCACCAATAAATCTCTCACTCTCCAATTCTATTTCAGATTGTTTCCTAACAACCTCATCTAAAACATAGAAATTACCTGAAAAGGTCCCAGTGTCTTATGCTGACGCCATCAGTTCTTACTTGATAAATTATTTCTTTGTCTCTCAGTCTTCAATAAGCATGCTCTCTCTTGATGTCTTGCAGTAGATCCCCTAAGCTTTTCTGGGGTTGTATTTCCGTGAGAATTTTTTGAAAACATAGGCCATCGTGAGTATGTACAACTCCAACTAATAGCCATAGATAGCTTAGGAAAACACATATAAAAATAAAAAATCATGTCCTTGTTAGAGATTCATGGGCATCGTGTTTTAAAGTTGGTCTGTGGACCTCACACTGTAAAGTGATTTTCAATAGAGAAGTTCACATTTTATGTGCTTTGTAGCACAGAGGAGAAGATGAGTGGTCCTCACTTGGCGATGTTGATTTCGCAGTCTAACCTGTTTGGTATAAGTACCTATTTAACATACAGTTTCTTAGAGTTATCATTTAGATCTAGAATGTCTTGCAAATGCCTCATGTGTTCAGCAGTGGAGCTTTTAGAAGGCAATTGAACGATGGGGGTGCTATGACTGGCTTGCCCTCAGGAGGTGGGGTCTTGTCCGGAGAAGTAGGCCCCTTGGGGTGTGACCTGGAAACTATATCTGCCTTCCTGGATGCTATGAGATAAGGTGCTTCCCTCTGTCGGACTCTTTCGCCATGACTTTCCTGCCTTGAAGCCAGCTGGCTATGGCATGAATCCTCTGAAAAACATGAAACAAAATAAGCCTCTCCTCCTTTAAATTGTGGGTGTTGGGTATTGTGTCTCAGTGCTGAAGAAAGTGACAAGGTACTTTTTTAAAAATTTCAGTGACTCTATATTATACATATAAGGTCAATCATAATTTACCTTATACGATTGGCCAGCCAAGGTTTCTTCCCTGTCATTTCCTCTACATTACTCTTCTACGGCAATGTCTTAGTTACTTTTCTTGTTGCTGGGAGGTAGACCTTCCCATTATTAATAACCAGAAGTATGCTAAACCAATCAATGGGCTAATTTAGTTATCACATATACTTAATCCATTTTTACACACACTATATCCAGCCACCTCTGAAACGCCTCTCCGATGAGGGCATGTGGATTTGAGAGGACATCTAGATATAAGCCATAAGAAGTCATATAAGATTTCTCATCGGCCTCTTTTCATAGTCTACATTCCCTGACTTCCAAATTTTCCCTTATGCAGATACCTTTTCATAGATTATAGTTCATACCACGTATTCCCCACTTCAATTTATCAAACTTCCATTATTTTATCAAGATTCAATGCAATAAACCTTCCTCTACTGTTTCCCTAACATTTGTACATCTGATATTCTCCCAGTTTAATCAATCTCTGCGTATTAAGCAATGAAAAGAGAGTGACATCTCACCTAACTCTCCATTTCCATGAATAGGGGATATTGGATTTCTTTTTCCAGTGTGTACTGTTTTCCCATTTCCCAGAAGCTGATGTTGAAGAACACAGTATTGAAGAATATTCGTTGCTTAGTATCACAAACAAATAAATAATATACCTTCTACCTCCATTGATTGTTTTCTGCTGGTATTTCCCAGGAGTTTTGACTACGAAATGCTCTTTCAAAAACAGAGCCAAGGAAAAGGAGGAAAGAATTGCACACTAGGCACCTAATGGAAAATCATTTTATTATATAGAGAGACATTATCATACATAAAGGTATATATGTTGTTATATTTTATTATATTGTGTATTATGCTACCCACAAAGAACTCATGTTATTTTTTAAAAGAGTTCAGAATATTACTTTAAGTTTTTTTCAACACAACAAAAGAAGTTCCAGTAAGAAGTTCAGGCATGCTCATATTCCCCAGTCCCAAAATAAATTCATGTATAAGACTGATGAAAAGTAGCTCTATTACATTGAGTATTCCATATCAAGAGGATACATTACATTGAGTATTCCATATCAAGAGGATACTTTATATATTCAATGTTTGTAGCTTGGTGAGAATGAGTTTTTTATATCTTTCCCTAAATACACATTTTAGTAAGTAATTAAAGACATTAAAAAAATGAGGATACTGGATAAAAAAGGAGTAAACAGGGCCGGTGAGATAGCTCAGCAGCATAGGCGCCTGCCCAGCAGGGGAAGGTCCTGAGTTCAAATCCCAGAACCCACATACAAAAAAAGGGCCAGTGATATTGCTCAGCGTCATGAGTGCCTGCTGGCGCACGAGGTCCTGAGTTCGACCCCCGGTACCCACAGGAAAAAAAAAAAAAAATGGAGTAAACAAACTGAGGAGTGAAAGAAAAGAAGAAAGAAAAAGTGAAATAAAAAAGGAATAAGGGGAGTTCAGATTGTGACAAAAGGTGAAAGGAAATTAATGAAAATAATGATGACTAGATTTTTTTAATTGTTATTCTGGATATTCTTATTTTCTAAATCCAAAAGAATTGGAAATCAGTTAAGCAAATTTCACTTCTGACCATGAAGAACCGTGAAAAACTCCTTATGCCAATAACAACCAAAAAGCTTAACAACAACAACAACAAAAAGTTTGAAATCACTGGAGAGTTACCAAAGTAGTAGGGATATACAACCTAGAATAACAGAGAAGTAAAATAAAGTGATCTTGGAATCTGTAACAAATATAGAAGCAAAATTGATGACTAGAAAAGTTAGGACGCTTAATTAACTTTCAATAATTTCAATACCAGAGAAATTAATTGCTGTTAATGAGGAATTCTGGTAAACACTAAATTTTCAGTTAATCCCAAAAATGCTACCCTCCAGGAAGAGAGTAAAATAATAAACAATTGCGACCGAGTGAGTGCATTTTTATAGAATCTTAATTCTTTTAGACTTAGGGCTGATCTGTCTAGGCTGTCTGTTGAAAGCAAAACTTAATTCTCATCAAAAGATAAATGTATCCAGCATTTACATATAAAATTTTCTAAACAAAATGCCTAGCAATTGACCAAACTAACCAGGACTTTAAAAAGAAAACAAGTCTGAGGTGGTAACTCAGTGGTAGAATACATGTTTAACATGTGTAGACACTGGATTCAATCCCCAGCCTGACTAAATAAATAAATAGTAAATGAAAGAAATAAGCAAAATATAAGTGAAACAATGTAATAAAAGAATAAGTGTTTGGGACATTTTTAAAAATCAAACTCATATTTAACCATTAATCTATTTTGTGCATTTTGTTTTTTTGTTTTGCAGAGGTGTTTTTCTTTTTTCTTTTTTACTTGTAGGTCATTGATTTCCATTTTAGTTTTTATTAGTTCCATTTTTATGCATACCTGAGTTTAATTTGATATTTTTTATTTGATCTTTTTCTCTGTGTCATTTTTTGGGTGGGTACAGGGTATAGAAGGTCAACTGCTCTAGCACTTTTTTTGAAAAGACTATCTTTTGCAACTTTTTAAAGGAAATACATGCATGGGAATATTTTGGGGCAATTTATTCTGTTCGGTTGTCTTGTATGTCTATAACACCATCACATCAAGCAATCATGTTTATTGCAGTTATATAATAAGGTTTAAAATCAGGCAAAATTACTTCTTACATTTATTTTCATCAAAATTGTTTTCCAGTTTCTTTCTCTTTTCCTTACCAGAAAAATCTGTTGGTTTATTCATTAAACTATTGTTTTGCTTTATTTTCATCTACATTTTTTAATAAGAAATCTATTCTCCTTATCGTCATTCCTTTATACATTATATCTTTTTCTCCCAATTTTTAAAACACTTGTACTTATTATTGATCATAAGCAATTGAAGCTTATGATGTGTCTTGTTATCATATTCTTCCTATTTCTTGTGTTTCAGTTTCACTGAAATTCTTGAATCTGTATTGTTGTTTTAAATGTAAATTGGAATGCTTTTAGTTTTTATTTCTTTGAATAATTTTTGCAATTCCCTTCTCCAGAGACTTGAATTACATATGTTAGTCTGCTTGATTTTTTACACAGTTCACAGATTGTTATTTTTACTATTTTTTGTGGGTTTCTTTTATAAATTTATTTTTGTATTAGTACATTTTGTTTTTCAATTTTCAATGGATTGTTTTGTCATGTTTTCAAGTGCTTTCTTCTGCAATATATAATCTACATATTTATCATCCTAGACATTGTAGTTTTCATCTTTCGAAATTCAAAAGTATTTCAGAACTTTCAATATATATACTTAACTTTTAACCTATAGGATGCAGTTATAACTTTAATTTCCTTGTAATTCTAACATCTGTATAAATTCTGGTATCATTTTGATTGATGAATTGTTCTACCACTTAGAGTCATATTTTCTGCTTCTTCAAGTACCCTGTAATCTTTTAATTAAATGTTATGAGTTTTTAACTTATTGGGTACTGAATATTTTTGTATTTATATAAATATTCTTAAATTTTGTTCCGGGATACAGTTAAGGTATTTGGACTCCATTTGTTAGGATTTATGTTTAGCTTTCCACCCAAAGCCTCATGAGTCATAGGTGGGGTTTTGGGAGTGACTGGGTCATGGGTGTGTGATACTGGATTAGTCCACTGACTGGTTTGGCATAGTTCTGGTTGTGGGTGATGAATTTACTGAAGAGGGAAGACCCATTCTGGGTGTGGGTGTCACCAACCAATAGCCTTGGATCCTGGATGGAAGAAAAGGGGAAAAGAAAAAGGAATTCTCGCTGCTTCCTGCCTGCCTTGCTATGAGCTGTTTCTCCTCCGCCGTGCTGCTTTGCCGTGGAGCCAGCTGACTATGGACTGAAACCTCTACAAACTGTGAGCTTAAATAAACCTTTCCTCTTTAACTTGGGAGTATCAGGTATTTTGTCCCAGCAATGAGAAAAAGACACCATTTCATCTTTTTGGTGTTCTCTTTTAAGATTTGTTCAGTGAAAACTGACTAGCATTTAACTAATGATTAATTAATCTTCAGTACTAAGACAAGATTGAATGGACCATCCAATAACCCACCAATTTTAATGTTTTCCAGTTTTTGTGGTAGAAACGCAATAATCTTGCCTAAATACTAAATATGTTCCCTCTAATCAGTTTGGATGACTCCTCCCCCCATTTCGGGTTATTTCCTTGTAAGTGTGGGCTGACCAGTACTTTGCTGAGCTACCCTCTGGGAGAAACTCAGTTTAAATCCTAAATTCACAAGATCCACTGGTTCTCCTCCTGATCTGACAGTCTGCTCTGCAAATTCTCAAAATGGTAATCCCTGGTGATTGAAGAACTCACGTTGTCTTTTTCCAATAATTCAGAAATAATTCTTCACTACCTGCTGTCCAGTTCTTTGAAATTCATTTTTTCAAACTTGTGTGTTTTGTTATTGCTTCCTACAGCAAAGTAAATCTTATCTTTGCTGTTATATCTTGGAAGAAAATAAGTGTCCTTTCAGCGATGTCAATGTAGCAATTATAGAGGACTTGGGAAATAACATTTTTTATAAAGAGTATTGGATTAATTTTTAACCATACCTCATGCCACATAAGGAAATCAAATCCTGATTGACTGTATATAAATGCCAACAGTGAAACAATAAAGTTTCTAAAACATAACATAAAAGAATATATTCATAGCCTTAGAATAAATAAAATTGCATCCAATGATGCACATATAACACTAACCATAAAGTAACCAATACTTCAGAACACTTTTCTGCCTCAGAAACACTATTAAAGGAAAAAAGAAAGTAGAAGATAATTTGCAAAATCTAGGAGAATGTTTGCATATCTATAATTCTTGTACATTAATAAGGAAAGAATAACCAAAGAAATTTTTTAAATGTCCAATATCTTTATTTGTGAGAAAAATACAAAATTGCAATGAACTACAGTTATACATTTGCCAAAATGACAGAAATTAAAATAATTAAGAATACTAAATTTTGGTGAGAATATGGGACAACAGCAAGCATACACTACTAGTGAAAGCATAAATTGTAAAACTATCTTTGAAGATCTGGCCTAAATACAAATCTGATCATGTACATAACCCAGTAATCCAATAATTTAACTTTCAGGTATATATTTATAAGAAATGTGGATTCATGTGTACAAAAATAATTGAATGTTGATGAATATTGACAAATCTTCATAATAGCTAAATACAGGGCAAAATAAATGATCATTATCAGATAAAAGTATACATAAATTCAGGTATATTCAAGAAAGATAGATAAGACAGAAAGTGATTTACAACTTCACGCAAAAACATGGATGAATCTCACAAACATAATTTTGAATAAAATAAGCCATAATCTAAAATATATAATCAATATGTCATGAATATAAAAATTTATATTCATATATTTATATAAATTTCAGGTATATAAAATATATGAAATTTCTTGTGTATGAAGATGAAAAATAGCTACATTTAGTTTGTATTGTTTTAAGCTTTTTTTTGCATAGATGATACACAACTATTAATAGTGTCAGTACAGTAAAAGAAGCTATGTAGTTCCTACCTTTGTGGAATTTCCCATAATTTAAAAGACTTGAAGAGTAGGGCAAAAGTTATAATCCCTTCTTTGACTTCATTTGTTTGGTTACATAAACTTGAATGAAATACCATGGAATGAAATGTGTTGGGGAGACACAAAATAGGATATATAAGGAAATTACTCTCTAGAAACTTAGTTTAATCAAATAATAACTATATAAAAGATTGTGTGATGTAAGGTACAAGCAAAATACCAGCTTCTATAAAAAAAAGAAATGTCTGCTGTGCATGGTGGCGCATGCCTGTAATCCCAGCACTTGGGAGGCTCTGGCAGGAGGCTCGCTGTGAGTTCAAGGCCAGCCTGTGCTACGAAGTAAGTTCAAGGCTGGTCTGCATTACATGGCAAGAACCTGTCTCAAAAAAGAAAAAAAAAAAAAGTCCTTATACTTTGACTGACCAGCAAAATAGGTGCAAAATAGAGAGGAGGTGGGTAGATAAAAAGCCACAAACTAAAGAGTACCAGGGAGAAATTCAGCTGATTACAAATCAGAGATAGATATAAATGTCATATTGATGGTCTTGAGTTGGAAATTATGAAAACAAAAGCATAAATTAACTGACCAGAGGAACAATACAAAACTTAAAAGTTTTATCTTGAATATAGAGGCTGGTAATTTTATGGATGTTACACAACTGAACATTAAACAGAAAAATGATTTGGTATAGAAATTGATAAAGGGAGGAAGCTTGACTGATTGGCCAGGATAGTCTGGCATTGAAGCTAAAATTCACAAATAATGATCTGGCATTGCTAACCAAAAATAAGTGTAGAGTTTGGAAATAGCAAAAAGAAATATGTTTCTAATTGAACAAGAGAAACAATGTAAAAATATACCTGAAACTAATCCATCAAGGACTATTTAGTGGCAGCTGCATATATATATATATTTAGCATAAGCAAGGCATGATCTGTGATATAAATATGTTCTCAACAATTCTGTTCAATAATTATTGATGCCTGTGATGTGCAATTTAGAACTACTTCAAAGAGCTTAAATTGAAATCAGAAAGGAGAGGCATAAATAATGCAGAAATGAGCATTTTAAGGCAGTAACAGCTAGGTTCAACTGAGAAGTAGAAATAAATGGTGCTGGGGGAATTCATAGAGATATTAATATGATGGCTGGAGTGGTCAACAGAGAGCTGTTTGATGAGAAGATTCTACTTTATCTAAGATAATTGGGATTTGCATAGTGCAAGAACCCAAATGATGGAAAGAGAAAGAGCGACCAATTAGCAGAGATAGTGCAAAAACTGCCTAGAGGGGTGGGGAGTGCAAGTCAGGTGACTATGGGAAAGAAAAACCAGCCCAAGACCCTAGTTTCTCTTTAGTCTTTAAACTTCTATAGTGCTAAATCTCAAGTCCACTCCTTTTGGCCCTTCAGTTTTTGCCAACTGAAATTGTTTCTAAGTGCTCGATGAGTTTTTGAAGTTTATTTCCCGAGGAAGCTGACAATTTCAAAACATGAACATATAGTTCTTTATATTTCAAAAGCAATATATTTTGGTGGTAAAGAGTTCCAGCCCTGGAGATGGACAAGTGTCCAAAATCTTCAATCTACTCTTCGCTAGAGAAATTACCTTGTGCATATTTCCTAATGATTCCAAGCATCAGTAATTTCCATCAACTGTAAAAATGTTGAATATTGACATTCATTTCACACATTGTGTGAGAGTTACATGAAGTCACTAGTGTTGCTTTCTACGTGTACAAAGACTTGAATAAATATCTTGGTCATATTTCACACATAATTTTCCCTCAGAAAAAGCGGAAACATTTTTTCGTGTGTATTATTTCCAAAAATAGCAAAATCAATAAAAAAGAATGTACCTGCTCAGCCATAGAGGAATTGTTCTATTAATTATGGTTTAATCGTTCAATGTAGTAATATAATAATTACATTATCATTATAATTAAACTGTATTATTATTATTATATAATTATGCAGCTATTAAAAGTCACATATCCAAAGACTATATAACCATACAGGTAAGAGCTCCAATTTGGGAGCAAAGGCAAAAAATGAAGTGCAAATTTCTTTAACCTGTGATAGGATTAGTGTTATAGTGTAAAAAGTAAAAATATGTTTGTTCTGATCCCATACAACTGAATATCTTATGTGTAATACTTTTTGTTCTTGGCATTATTTTTACATCCTAATTAATTAATTATATATTTAATTAATTAACACATCTTCAGGACTTTCATCCTAAATAAGTACAGTAAATAATATTATTTGATAAGAATATGAAGTGTCTATAACACAGAGGTTGAAATGGAATTAGAAACTCAAACATTTGTAGTTTCTTCATACAACTTTGGTCAGCTTCTGCATTACTTTCAGTGTTCACAGGTAGTGAACTGGTGCTGTAATATCTTTCGTTTACACCCGTAGGTGGAGAAGAGTTCCATCATGGCCAACTAAGTAGTTGCAGCAATGTGGGGAGACTCTAGTACATGCTCCAGAGGAAAACAGATACACTGAGGCAGGGGTGGTAGAGAAAGCCAGATACGGGAAAGGAAACAGAAGAATAAAATCAGTGGCTCATAATCCAGTAAGAGCAAAGTTTAGAAAGGGAAGCCAGACTGACCCTGGATGCCATCTTGGGAAAGGATCAGGTACCCTGGATCAAACAAACAAACAAACATGAAACAAAACAGAATGCATTTATTTAAACAAATGTATGGCATGATTAAATGGCATGATTAGCAGCTGTGTGAACAGACTTCTTTGCTCTACACTTTCAATTAACTAATGAGCATTTTTGCTGATATGTGTTCACATGGAGGAGCACGTGTTCACTCTTAAGACTCCCACAATAGCGGGTGGCAGTGAGCTTTTTATTTGCCTTTCCAGTTTAGGCAACAAGGAAAAGAAAGTTGCATTCTATAGAACTTCCAGGTTTGTATGAAGAAAACTTTAAATAAATCACTCATATATAAGATTATTCAAGAAATGGTAAATGTAGTAGTCTATAAAAGAAATGATTTGGGGACACATTGATTAGAGATGGGGTTTTGTTGTCAATTTTGTTCAACATATCTGAATTATATGTCAATATCCCATGTGAACAAAAACATCTGCATTTATTATGAAAGGTATAAAAGACAAATTAGACATTATTTATTCTTTAATCCATCAACCAATGATGATGGCAACTACCATGTTGCAAGCAAAGTATAAGAATTGTTAATTCTAATTAGGCATTTGAATTAGCATTAATCTTTCACTTTAATTTATTAGTTTTTTTCATCGTATAATACAGCCTTTGTGCATGTCAACAGTTGTTTCTTTTGTATGTTTATTAAAGTGTACCTTGCATATTATTCATGAATATTTTTCTAAAATTATGCAATTTTCTTGGTAAAAAATCTTTAACAGGGAGGAATTCTTCGTTTCCTTCACTATTTCGTGATGCTTATAAGTGGCATATTGACAAAAAGTGTTGCTCTAATTAAAGCAGTTTTGGAAATGAGGGGCTAAAACTTTGTTTTTATTTTTCATTAATTTTAATTTCCATTAGCACATGTTTGTAGTTCATGATTGTATTCATTGTGGGTAGATGATGCATGTGCATAATATGTCTTAATTCTTTTTACATCCCCTTCCTCTCCCCTCCCCCTTCTCCCATCTCTTGGTCCCCTTCCCATTTGCAAAAGAGCTATCTCCCTGTTTCCTATTATCTGTCTTTTATTTTGCTTTTTAATTAATTTATACTTTGGGTATTTGTTTGTTTTAGTACATAGTTTCTCAGAACTTTAACTAACATCCACCTTGAATATCTAGAAGGAAATTATATCAAGCAAATTTTCTTACATATTTGACCACTTGACTACAACTCTCTTATTTTTTAATTAAATTTGTTAGTATGCACTTGACTACTATGCACTTTGACCACTTCACTACAACTCTCTTATTTTTTAACTAAATTTGTTAGTATGTTTGTAAGGTGCAACCATTAAAGTTTTGTCAAAAGTAAAGAACTGTGTAAGATCAAGAAGGAAGGGACCTAGACCCTTTATTTGCATACCTACATTTACAGCAAGTATTACAGAAGATTCCCTGGTTTCAGCCCTCAACCTCACTGAAACAGGCCTGCAAACTGCTATGTAATAGCACTTTCTAGGAACTTCTCAAGTTTTAGTCCTTCCTGTATACCCCTGTGCTGAAGGACAGGCCCTTTAAATTAAAGTCTCACTTTGGTGTTCCTGTAAAAGAAGAAAACTAAGAGGAAGAGAAAGAGGAAGAGGAGGAGTGGAACTGTGTAAGAACCATGGACATCAAGTTACAAACCTTTCTTATCAAACATATAAAAAACATCAAATATTTTTTCTCATGCCCCTGTGAGGTCAAATACCCTCAGCCGCCTACATTTGTATACCTGTTTTGCTTTTTGTCATACAGATAATTCTACCTTTCGTAGAATTAAATATAAATGGAATCATATAGTATATACTCTTGTAACAGGATTTATTCAATTAGCGTACTATTTTTGAGATGCATCCATATTTAGCTTTTGTAATAGTTGCTTCCTTTTTCATTACTGAGTCACAATCATAATCCTTTAAGAGATAGTTACAATTTGCCTCTCATTTGTCTGCTTATGAAAGTTTAGATTTTCTTCCAAGTATTGACTTCTATGAATGAAGTTTCCATGCATAGTTGAGTGTATGTAGTGTGAACACATATTTTAGATTTTCATCAGAAAATATCTACAAGTGTCATTCTGAGTCATATGGCAAGCTTATGCCCAACTACGTATAAATAGCCAAAATTATTTCCAAACTAAGTATGCATTTTTTACATGTCCATGAGCATTTTTTGAACGTTTGACTATTGCCCTGTTTTAGTCTTATTTTTAATCATCCCACTGTGTGTGTGTAAGGGTGTGTGCACAATGATACTTCATTGCATATTTAATAGGTGGAGAATCTTTTCATGTATTTACTATTCATCTGTGTATCTTCTCTTGTAAAAGATTCATTTGGATTGTTTGCTTACTATTCTTAAACTTTTAAATGAGTTTTGTATGTTAGCAATGAGTTTTAAATTTGTTATATAATCTGTATATTCTGAATGTGAGTTGTTTTATTTATAGATAAATCTCATATTTTTCTCTTCTGTTCTACAGCTTGCTTTAATATTTTAAGGATTTCTTCCAATAGCAAGATTTTAAATTTGGATTAAGTCCAATTTTTTTCTTTTATGATTTATTATTTGTGTGTCCTCTTAGGTCACAAAGCTTTTTATGTTTTCTTCTATATTATTTATGGTTTTAGCAATTGAATTTAAGTCTATGATTAATTTCAAGTTAATTTTTATGTTGTGAGGTATATTTTTCAGAAGAATATTTAGGGTTTCCAACTTTATTTATGGAAAACTCTTTTTTCACCAGGTAGTAACCTCTGAACTAGTGCAACAACCCACTGACTGTAGAACCTGAGTCTATTTCTGGACTCTATTCTGTTCCATTGATTGACATACTGCCTGGATTACTACTACATCTGCAATTCCACTAATGCTGTTCATTTTCGAACGTATTCTGGCTATTTCTAAGTCTTTTTCATTTCCAGCTACAATCTAGAATGCACTAGTTTATTTCTACAGTGGAAACTTTTGTAGAAATTTTAATGAAATTATATCAAAATCTAGGAAGAACTGACATTGTAATAAGCATATCCTGACCCATGAACATGATAAATCTTTTCATTTATGTAAGTCTTCTTGTATCTCATTGTCTAAGTTTCAGTGCTTAAATTCTATGCATACGTTTGTTAAACGTACCTCTTATAATTTCCTGTTTTTGGATCTTAATTAGTACAGTATTTTAACATTTTAATTTGTTTTGTGTTGTTGTTATGTAAAAATACAACTGATATTTTCATATTGACCTTGTAACTCACTAAATTGACTTACTAATTCTGGTAGATTTTTATAGCTTTTAAAGATTTTAAAGATGTGTATAATTATATCAAATGGAACAAATACATTCTCCTTTTTTTCCCAGTTGGTCTGTTTTGATTCTTTTTTTCTTATGTTCACACCTCCCATATAATGTTGAACAGAAGTACAAACTAGAATCATCCTTGCTCAATTCTGACCTTAGGAAAAAAGCAGTCGGTTACTTGTCATTAATTATAATGTTAAACTATTGCTAATTTTTCAGATATTCTGTTATTAAGAAATTTTCTTTAATACCTGATTTACTGAGAGGAGTTTTGACTGTGTTTTTCAATCAAAATGTGGGTTGAATTTTTAAATACACTTTTGCCATCTAATGAAACAATTATAACGTCTTTATAATTTTCTATATTAATATGGTGAATGACATTGGTTGCTTTTTTACTGTTAAGTAAACCTTGATTACAAAGATGATCTATCTTTTTTTTTTTTTTTTTGTGGGTACCGGGGGCCGACCTCAGGACCTCGCGCACCAGCAGGCGCCTGTGCCGCTGAGCGATATCACTGGCCCTTTTTTCGTATGTGGGTTCGGGAGTCGAACTCGGGCCCTTGCGCTTGCCAGGCAGGCGCTTATGCCGCTGAGCCATCTCACTGGCCCAAAGATGATCTATCTTTGATCAAGTCACATTACCCTTTTTTATCTATTGCTGGATTCAGTTTGTTGGTGTTTTAAAGATTCTTGCCTCTGTGTTTAGAAAGGGTATTGAATATAATAATCTCTTAAAATGTTTTATTTTTAGTATTAAGGTAATGCTGACCTCATAAATCAAGGTAGAAAGTGATTCTATTTCCCAAATTTTTAAGAGTTGTATAAATTTGATGTTATTTCTTCACAGAATATTTGAAAAAATTAACTAGCAAGGTTAACTCTGCCAGGAGTTTATAGGAAGACTTGTTTGGTTTTATTTGTGGTAGGTTGTTAAATATTTTTCTTATCAGCCATATGGAGGAATGGTAAATGTCTTTAATTTAAACTGATAGAAATGAATGAACTTGACAATTTTTTACAATATTATACTGCAACCATTGTCAAGTGTTTAAATATCTCCATTGTTCCCAACAGATTACCACTTTTAGAGCCGCATTTCCCTTCATCCGTGTCTCTGGCAACCGCTAATCTGATTTTTGTGATGATAGCTTATATATCATATAAATGAAATCATATAGCATGTTTGTTTTAGTGATTATCTTTTCTCAGTATAATGATTTAGATATTCATTCTTGCTTTTGCTTTCATTATCTATTCATTTCTTTTTATTTCTGCAGAGTATTCCATTGTAAAGTTTGTACCACATTTTATTTTTTTCACCTATTGATGGGCATTTAGATTATTTTCACTTTATGACTAATATGAATAAGGTTATGTGTGGAAAAATGCTTTTGTTTCTCTTGAATAAATGTATAGGAATCGAATTGCTTTCCATGTGTATGTATATGTTTAACTTTGCAAGAATCTACTAAATGTTTACAAATGCAATGATTGCTAGTGCAACTTTATATTCTTTTCACGATGTAGGAGAGTCCCATTTGCCTCAAATGACAAATAACGATTGTTAAATTAATGTTAGCACTTTCGACGAATGTGCAAAGGTATTTCATCATAGTTTTAACTTGCATTTCTTTTATAACCAATTATGCTGAGAGTATTTTCACATGCTTATTGGCCTCTTTTGTTGAGTGTGTGTTCAAATCTTCTTCCTATTAAAATTGTTTGCCTTATTTTTGTTAAGTTAGACTTCTATATATAGCTGTCATGTAACTCCTTTGTCAGATACATGTATTATAAACTTTTCCTCCCATTTATTGGCTAGGATTCATGTTTTTAAATTAATTTTGTTCAATCACATTTGATTCTTTTTTCTATTTTCAAACTCATTAATGTCCCTTCTGTTTCTAAGGCCATTCAATTAATTTTTATTTCAAATATAACATTTACATTTCTGTTGTAATGAGCATGCTTGTAACACTTCCCTTAGGAAAAATTTCCAGGAATTTCTACCTGCATCATCATAGATTGGTATCTCTTCTTGGGAATGGGTCACATTTTCCTGGCTCTTTGTATGGCATATATTTTGGAATGTTCATACAATCTTGTAGTTATATTGTGCACACTCTGGGCTCTGTTATACTTCTCTGAAAAATGTCAATGGTCATTTTTACAGGCAGTTAATTGGATTAGGCAGAAATTGAACTGTTACGCCACTGCTATGACAGCTAAAATTACAGTTCAGTGCTTTTCATCTGTAACCAGGGGTCTTTATTTTGGGCTTAAGCAAACATGATCAAATATGAACTAGAAATTTGTACAAGATTCATACATAGAAATAGTGGTAAACCTCTACTTCCTCTCTCCTTCTTGATGTTTCCCATAAAATCTCCTTTAGCTAGGTTCTTTCCTATGTCTTATTTAGGTGGAAAAATTGCTGGTATTTTCATCAGATTTGAATAACAGCACTGTAGCTGTGGGAATTATTTTATCTTCAGGATAAAGTTATGGAAAATGAAAAACTTACCCCAGCCCCTTCACTTACTACAGATTTTGACTCTTTCAATAAAATTGCTTGCCTTTCTTCACTTTCTAGATCCTAAGACACTTCCAGAACATGTGAAAATTATTTTGGGTACTACTGGCTTATAAGCAATTCCCCCCATATACCCTCATGTAGAGGATTTTTAAATAAATTAGTTTTCTTTTTCTTCTTGAACATTCAGTTTTGAAAGTTCCTGTCTTTGGGGTACTTTCCAATTTATCTATTTTTTTCAAAATACTCATTTATTATCCATTTAATGTTTATAGCAGTGATTTTCTTTTCTTGTGTGTGTGGGTACCGGGGGTCAACCTCAGGACCTCACGCGCCAGCAGGCGCTCCTGCCGCTGAACGATATCACCGGCCCTTTTATCGTATGTGTGTTTCGGGAGTCGAACTCGGGCCCTTGCGCTTGCCAGGCAGGTGCTTACGCCGCTGAGTCATCTCACCGGCCCTATATCAGTAATTTTTAATGGGGGATTATTTTGCCCCCTGAGAGCTACTGACAGTGTTTAGAGATATTTTTGATTGTCAAGATTGCTACTGTCATCTAGTGGGTGGAAGCCGGAGATGCTGCTAAATGTCTTTAATGCAGAGTCTACCAAATGGATACTTACGTGGTCCGAAACATCAATAGAGCTGGAGTTCAAAAATTTCAGTCTATAAGAGCTGATGCCACATTCCCTCTTTGATTTCTGATATTATTTTGTGCTCTTTATTTCTTTTTGAACAATCTAGCTAAGTAGTCATCAACTGTATTGTTCATTTCAAAGAACTAGCTTTGGTTGTATTAAATTTTGTTTATTTTCTATTCTATTCCATTCATATTTGTATTATTTTATTTATTCTCCTTATTTCATGTTAAATTTGATCTTTTTTGTAGCTTTCGTGATGAAAGCTTAAAGAATGAATTTTCAGTATCACTTTTCTAATATTAACACTTAGAGCCATAAATTTCCCTCCAAGTATGCTTTAGCTGCATTGCACAAATTTTTCTTGCAATTCAAAATAATTTATTATTTCCCTTGTGATTATTTTTTTGATTGTGGACGTTAAAAATGTGCTTTTTGAATTTCCAAACATTTGGGGGTTTTCTATATATTGTTGTTAGTTGAGTTCTGGTAAAATATTTTTTGTTTAGGTAGCATACTATGTATTATTTCTATGTCTAAAACATAAATATATTATCATTTGAATCCTTATGCATGTATTTTAAAAAATGCTATTTCTGTTAATAGATGAGTTGAATGCTTTATAAATATCAATTAGGTCAAATAATTTGATTTTTTTCCACTTTTTCATATCTTTTCTGATTTTCTGTCTCCTTTTTCTATATAGAATAGTCTTAAAACACCAAACATAATTGTAGGGTTGCATATATATTTTTTTGACTCTGTTAGGCTTTTTGGACATGTTTTGAAGCTCTATGGGTGTGTGTTTCAGTTGTCAAAACTGTTGTTTTCTTGTTGAGTCTTTATCATACTACATTACCCTGTTAGCCTTGATAGTATTCCTTATTCTGAGATGGACTTCATTGAACATTAATAGATGCACTATAACTTGTGTGTATGTGGAGGGGTGCACATGCTGGAGACTGAAGCCATGGCCTAGCACGTGCTAAGTCTAAGGTCTATCACTAAGCTGTATCTCCAAATCTTTCTTATGCTTAGTGTTTGTAAGGTGTGCCTTTTTCCTTTCTTTTCCATTTCATCTACCTTTTTGTTCAAAATGAACTCTTTATACACAGAATAAAGTTGAATTGGATATTTTATTCACTGTAACAACCTCTTCCTTATATGTGAATATTTGTACCAATTATATTTAATGCAATTATCAATATTGTGTTTTTCCAAAGACTGATTTTTACCAATGGTTTTAAATAGCCATATTTTTAAAAAATTTATCTCATTTGCCTTTTATCCCATTTATCTTGACTTCCTTGGAGTAACTGTGTATTTTTTTAAATGCATTATAATTATTGGCTTATTACTTATGTATTTTAATTCACTGGTTATTGTAAGGCTTATATATTCCATCTTTAACTTATAATAGTCTACCTTGAAATAAGTATGATA
Organism: Erethizon dorsatum; assembly: GCA_028451465.1. Lineage (NCBI taxonomy): Eukaryota > Metazoa > Chordata > Mammalia > Rodentia > Erethizontidae > Erethizon > Erethizon dorsatum. Next base: position 18,678,050 of record CM051824.1, read on the forward strand.
CCATTTTAAGTATAATATCATAATTTATGAAAATATAGTACTTCAATTCCCCCCACACCAGTAAGTAGCTGCTTATTTACTTGTTTGCAGTGCCAGAACAAGTCGCATAGAAATTAAACCATCATGTGAGGAAGTGAATGTTTCCTTACCATTTTACGGCCTCTTGTTTGCAAAGTTCAATTAATTTGATGAAATTATTTATTAATTATGTTAATATTTTATCCCTTGTTACATTGTTTCAGAGATTACCATTTTATTTTCTTCAACCCAAATTAATATATGAACTCTCATTACATGAAATTATAATTAATGTATTTCTAGCCTTCTGGAAGTTTTGGTAATTAATAAAGTCCATTATGTGTCATATTTAAAATCATAGGGAGGGGCCGGTGAGATAGCTCAGTGGGATAAGCACCTGCTGGCAAGCGTGAAATCCTGAGGTTGACTCCCGGTACCCACATAAAAAAAAAAAAAAAAAAAAAATAAATAAATAAATAAATAAAATCATAGGGAGGTGAATTCCATAATATTGGAGAACTTGGTATTCTGTGACCTTTGTATTTGTTTTCCATTATATAAATCACACGTTCCAATAGCATAGGGAATTGAGGGGCATGAATTTGACAGCATGTTTCCCTTGTTACATGTACTGTATTGTGATTGGTGATTCCTAAGTTGACTAAAAAAAAGTGTTTTGATGCTGTTAACATCCCATGGGATTCAACTGCATTGAAGAATGAGCACCAGGTTCTTAATCTAGGAAAACCATCCTAGTCATTTGATATTGTGTACTTCATACTGAGAAAAAGAGTTTTGGTTTAAAATCATGTAAACTTGAACCCTGAAAGATGATAACATCAAGAGTTCTAGTGATGTCTGCTAACCTTCATTTAGCAGTTACTATGGGTTGGACACATAGGCCAGTGGTGGCGAACCTATGGCACCCATGTTATTTGTTTTTCTTTTAAGACAAAAGATGTTAATGTGAGTTATCTTCTCTAAACTAAAACTTCAGTTTTCAGGTTTAATTGCAGTGTTGGCACTTTGCAATAAATAAGTGGGTTTTGGGGTGCAGTTTGGGCACTCATCTCTGAAAGTTTTGTCATCATGGATAGGCCTTAATCATTCAGTATCAAATAACATTTTGCGTCATTCTCTTCAGTAGATGCTCAGCTACATCCTCAAATTTACTGTGCAAAGGAATAATGGGAGAATAATCTGTGAATCTGCAGCCATCACAATTAGGAGCTTCGATTTCTCCACCTCTTACAGAGTGGCTAATGCTTGAAGGTGTGAGAATAATTGTACCTAGTGGCAACACCTTCATCATTTCTATGGCTTAACTAAATAAATTAACTCAACTTTATTCAATATTTGAAAGATACAAAGCACAGGAGCACCATAGAGAATATGTAAAAAATTTCTATTTTAAAAAAGCCAGACATATAAATTAAATAAAAGATAAAAACAAAGCTTTCACAATGGAAAGAATGTAACACAGATTAATCATAATAATCACCACAAGAAACACAAGTTAGATAAGAAGTAATATCGGTTTTCCTATTAGATTAACAAAATTTCTTTAAAGAGGTGTTACATATTATCAAAAATATTGGAAAATGGTTAGTCTTACTGTGGCTGAGAAAATAGTCTGTCATTCTCTCTAAAGGTCTTTATAAAACTAAGTAAAAAATTATACACTGCATCCCCTGTATATGTTGCCCAGAGAGAAAATGCCAGGAGCACACGAAGTGACAGCAGAGACAACAAGGAAATTTCTAAATGAGGACTGACTAACATTGTGCTTAGTTATGAGAAAATACCAGTTAAAGGCACTTTAAAGCATGCAGGATTTCAACTATTTAATGATTTCTAGATATACTCTCTATCCAACCATTGCATTTCTGTCCTACCTCTGGAAGACTGCTACCAGGCCTTGGTCCTCTGACTCCGTCTCTTTTTACCAGTTTGACCTTCTCGATGCTGTTTGACATCGCTGAACTGCAATCTCTCTTCATCTGAATAAAATGGGGATAGCCATAGTAATCACTCACACAGTTATCATAAAGATTAACACACAGGTTGATGGATAATAAATAACATATATGCGTTAATTACAATCATTAGTTATTATCCACTAGTAGTGCTTCATTCTATGCATAGAGATGCATATGCAAAATGCCTCTTGAATCACTGCTCATTGTGAGAAATGTTAAAACCACAATCAATAGGTCAATAGTTAAATAAACCATCACACATCTTATGGAATATTTCATAAAATATAACACCTTAGTTTTTAAAATAATGAGTTGGTCTCTAAGAATTGACTTGAGAAGAATCTAAAAAAAAAAAGAAAAACAGATCTCAAAGGAAAACACCAAGTCACGAAACAAATGTGTACTAATATGTACTGCGTAAAGAAGTGTGAGGAGGTAAAGAAATGTGAGGAGGTAAAGTGTGAGGAGGCATATACACCGAACTTTAAGCCATGGCTAGCTGCAGACAAAAGAGAGGGGCTGAAGAAGTGTTAAAAGGGCAGTTCACAATCATTCTGTGCATACACCTATAAAATAAGAATCTATCTATACGTCATTTGTACAATTAACAGCCTAGAATTTCTTAGCACTCCTGCCTCTGTTTTCCTCTGGGTTTTCTGGCATCAGCACTGCTTTTACTGCTTTTACTTGGGTCACGAAGCTGATCTTCTATGTTGCTCTTTTTTGTTTGATAGCTGTGCCTATAGTCACTTTCCTGCTCTAACCTTTTATTCCCAGTACAATCCCCAAATATAACCTTGAGCAAGAAGCCCATGAAATACCCTAGGATGACAAATGAGTTCTGATTTGCCCTGGACCTATGTGATATTAGCACTAAAATTTTGGTTACCCTATGTCAGTTCATCCCTTAGTACCCGCACCGCCAGTTGGATCATGTCAAGGCTGATAGTAATATATTTACAGAAAGACATTTTTACAAATTACATGCAGTTTCATCTTTGGGGAAAATCTTTATTTCTTCTTTCACTATTTCATAGTCTCTATCAAGACAGACTCTGTATCAGTTTGTAGTACAGGAAAGCTTGGAGGTCTTATTTTCTTCTAGGATCTCACAAATAAAATTTGTGTAAAGTGGCTTTCCTGGAAAATATGTTTATACAGTTCCTATAACCTGTGTGCCTGTGTGCATGTATTGGCATTGGAATGACCTCATGGACCAGTGATAATAACACAAATGAAGAAGACAAATTCCCTCCCCAGTAGGAAGTCTTTTTTTGAAAAGATTTATAGTAAATATCCACTTGTACCTAGTTTCCTCACTTACAAAATGCTTTGGCATGAATTTTTCTCCACAAAAGTAAAAAATCTATAATCGCGTTTCCTGGTTGCTTCTTTAAATGCCAGGTACAAAAATAGGTAAAATGGCAAGAGGGTATACATTTTTAAGGAATACTATTTGGTTTGAATTAGGAGAGATTTGTCACTCTTTTTCAAATATCAGTGGTAGTCATCCTTTACTCAATCTTTAATTAGCATTTACTGTTTTCCTGGAACGTGTTAGATACTGTTATGGTTTATGTCTACATACCTTCCTAAAGCCTCATGTGGTCATAGGTGGAGCTTTCAGAGGTAGCTAGATTTTAAGTGTGTGATGCTGGGATCAAGGTTGTGTGATTGCTATATTAGTTCACTGATTAGTTTGGTGTAGCTCTGTGAGCGGATAATGGGAAGGCTTTCCCTGCTTGTGTGTGTGCTACCTGCCCTAAGGGCAAATAGCCTGGCTAGAATACAAGAGACAGAAAGAGGGCTGCTGTAGCTGCTTGTCTCTTGCTGCTTGCTGCTTTTGATGGCTTCTGCCCACCATGAACCATTTCTCTTCTGTGACGCTTCTCTGCCATGCCACCCTGCCTTGGAGCCAGCTGATTATGGACTAAAACCTCTACAAACTATGAGCTAAATAAACCCTTCCTCCTTTAACTTTGAGTGTCAGGTTTTTTTGTCTCAGCAACAAGAAAAGTAACTAAGACCAATACCAAAGGTATCTGAATATGATTAAATGAATACAATTAAATGAATGAATATGATTAAAATGGTTCCTGACATTAAGAATACCTAAAGTTGGGTGGGAGAGACAGGCTATTAACCAGTTGTTAAAATACAGTAGAGAAAGTGCATTGACAAACCAAAGTATAGCATGTAGTTTGGGAATTCATAAGAGGGTCACCTAATTTAGACCTACCACACTAGTCTTCAGAAACAGAATAGAATACTTGGGATGGAAGGGATTTCGGTGACTGTGTTAGTCTCAGTTCTTCAGAGATATAGAGGGAGGGAGGGTGCAAGATAAAGAAGAGTGGGGGAGGAGGAGACAGAGGAAAGAGAGAAAGAGAGAGAGAAAGAAATATACATATATAGAAATAAAGTTACTATGAAGAATTAGCTTACAAATTACAAAGTCTAAATCTATGGTCTGCCAGCTTCAAGATATAGTTACAAAATTAGTCATCAGCTCCAGTTCTAGTGCAAATCAGAAGGCAGAGATTAATGTCTCCACTTGAAGACATTCAGAAATAAAGAAAGAAAGAACTTCTTTTTTTTTTTTTTGAGTCAGTATTTCACTGTACAGTTCGGGTTGGCCTTGAACTCACTTTGTAGACCAGGCTGGCCTCGAAATCACAGCAATCCTCCTGCCTCAGCCTCCCAAGTGCTGGGAGACATGTGCCAACATGCCCAGTTTAAGAATTCCTTCTTACTTAGCTTTTTATTCTACACTTTTCTTCTGTGGATTAGATGAGGTCCAGTTACATTGGGGAAGACAATCTGTCTTATTCTATTAATTCAAATGTGTATTACATCCAAAAACACACTTATAGACACATTGGGAAAAAATATTTAACCCATAGCTGGACACCTCATGCCACATCAAGCTGACACATGATCATTTCAGGGTCCATTTGGCTCAGATAGCTTGTTTTTCTCACGAGGCCTAACTTGGCCAAGGACATAAGAACTTGGACAGCAGAATTTGTGCTCTCTTTCTACTTAATGGAACCACACCACAAATTTATTTTTTGTATTATGGACTCTGAGGCACAAAGCTTCTGAACTACACAGAACTTACTTCTACAGTGTTCACCAACTCTTTCCTCTCTGACAAAACCAATGTTATAAGCCAAGGGTGATGTTTTCTAATCCTCATCAAGCTTGGAGTTGAATTATGCTTCCTGAGCTGTGTTTAGCATCTAATCCATTAGTTCTTAATTAGGAGTGCATATCACAGGTGCCTGGTAGCTTATTCAAAATAGACATTGCTCATCCCTAGGCTTAGTAATTTGGCATATATACGATAGATCTTTCAAGTGTCTTTCAAAGCAAGGGTACTACAGAGGAGCTCATTGCTTGCACCACATAACTGGCTACAACTGGAAACTTGTGATATGTATATTCTGCACACAGAAATATTGGATCTATAAAGATTTGATATTTTAGCATTTCTACAATATATAAGAAGACTTTCAGTGACTTAGAGCAAAATGAGGAGAAGACTCTGCAAGAACTAGAAAATCTGGATCTGCAGAGTCATGGAGGGAGTGCATTAAAACAAACACATATTTAAATAGCGACAAAGATAAGTCTCCCCCAAAACCTTCGTGCCTATGTGTCACCTTATATGGCAAAAGGGACTTTGCAGATACAAGGTAGGATTATATAGATGGGTTCAATCTAATCACACAAGTCCTTAAAATCAGAGGAATGTTTCCTACTACAATATAGCTAGAGAGATAAATTATGGCAAGAGAAAGGTTGGAGGAATATAACGATGCAGGCTTTAAACATATAACGAAGCGCCATTACACGAGGAATGCGAGTAGCCTCTGGGAACTGCAAATGTAAGGAAATGGAGTCGACTCTATTTAGCCTTCTATTCAGCCTTCTGACAGGAATACAACCGTGCCAACACCTTGATTTTAGTTCAGTGAGACGCATTTTAATCTTCTGACTCTTTGAAGTATAAGATAATAAATTTTTTTTTTGTGGGTACCGGGGGGTCGACCTCAGGACCTCGCGCGCCAACAGGCACCTGTGCCGCTGAGCGATATCACCGGCCCCTTTTTCGTATGTGGGTTCCGGGAGTCGAACTCGGGCCCTCGTGCTTGCAAGGCAGGCGCTTACGCTGCTGAGCCATCTCACCGGCCCTAACAAATTTTTAAGTAGTCTAGTTTGTGATACTGTCTTACAGCAGCAATAGAAAATCAATACAAGGTCTTTAACCAAAAAGAAAAAAATATGATATTTTATATCAAAAATTAACTCTGTCCAGAATTCAAGTAGGACAGTTAGGCTTCTCTTCTTTGTGAAAGAAAACTCCTACGTTTTTGTTCTAAAGTGATTTCCAAGCTGCCTTGAGACTCGAAGACTTGAATTTGACCTGACTTGAGTTTCTCATGCCTGACAGCTCTGACCACAAAACAACAGAGTGTAGAGAAATTCTCACTCTCTGCACACCTGATACCAGGCAGAGCAGCTCCAGACCTACTCTCACTCATACTGGGGGGGAAGTGCTGTCATAGACAATCATAAACATTTTAAACTGAATTGTTTACATTGCACTGGGTACATGAAGGGAGAAGCTCTGTGTGTGGGGAACCACACTGTGGACTCTATTAAGCCTTATGACCTGACTACTAATACACATCATGCTTGATGTGAACTCTTTTTGCTCTGATTATACCATGTGTGAACTCTAGGACCACACATTTTGTATTTTCTTGTATCATGACCCTATCTCAGCTTGAAATGTCTCAGGTAAGTTTTCAACTTATTGGCCAAGGTTGAGCTATAGCTGAATTGATGCCTTAGGAAAAGTACAGAGGTTAATACAGAAACCTGAGGAAGACACCTAGATCTCTAAGGTAGTACTTTGTACTTAATAGAATGTGGTTTTTATATTTGTTTATTTATTTATTTATTTATTGGTACTGGGAATCAAACTCACGACCTTGCGCTTGCCAGGCAGGTGCTGTGATGCTGAGCTATATCCCTGGCCCAATAGAATGTGTTTTAAGCGAATAAATCCAGGCCAGTGTGGCACAGGGGGTTCATACTACTGCACTGAATCCTTTTGGTAATTTTATTGTACGGACACCTTGGCCAAGTGCCAAGGGGGTGGACTTCAGAAAAGATTGAGAAGAGTAGGTTGTCTTTATAAGAGCTTATTTACAAAATTGCCATTGTTGCCATCTGAGAACTTGGCACTATCCTTCACCTGATAAGAAGAGCTGTTTCTCAGTATACCTAGATTATTTTTACAAACAAGGTGGCTTTTGCTAACACCTGATTTCTTTCTGGGAGTCTGACATTTTGCTATATTCTATCTAGGCTGAAGCGTCTATGTGCACATCTTCCAAAGAATCTTAAGCACTGAGTCTCTAATAACTTTCCTTGGCAGCAGCATTACATGCACATTACTGTATATTTTTAACTGCTGGAGAAAGGAGCATAATTGATGGACTCTATCACGAACTAGATAAAGTCAGAACTCTATTTACGAAGCTCTCCTCACTCCATGTGTGTCTTCTTCCGTTCTGATGCTTTTGTGCTCCTTTGACTAAAACAAACCTTAGCCAGAGGTGCAGCTATGGCTGAGCTACACAAGTGCTTCTAGCAAATCACTGAATGAGTGAGTAATCTTTAGGACCCCACCACAACCAGCATATGTATGTGTGTGCCTTCAAAACCAAAACTGAACTGATAGTATATATAAAACTATATATTTATAACTGTATTAGTAGACTATAGATAGTTTATTGTATGAGCCATGATAATTATATATAACTACATATAAATATATATGTAGGATGTGGATGTGTTTGTATTAGTATATTAACCTACCAGTGGTAATGTACCATTGGTAATATACCAATATTATTACCATTGGTAATATACCTACCAATGGTAATATACCATGTTAGCCATAATAATTATATATAACTACATATAAATATATATATGTAGGAGGTAAATGTGTGTGTATTGGTATATTACTTATCAGTGGTGATATACCATTGGTATATTAACTTACCTATATATTAACCTATATATATATACTACTGGTACATTAACCTACTAAGTTAACTGCTATGTAGATACCTCTCTCAGTCTTCTCTCTTTTTGTCCCTCTCTCTCTATATACATACATATATATATGTATACATGTGTGCAGTATACATATATCTACATAGAACTATCCTACTATTAGCCTACTATATTAACTATAGTTATATACAACCAAATGCATAACCATATATAAATGTGATATAAACCATTTCATTTTGGCTTTGGCTATGCAAACTTGGTTACATGGTCAGAGCTATTCAGCCTGATACTCACTACTGGCTTGGGTTGCTGACTGGCCTCTAATACTATCCAAAATGTTAAATTTTTCAATAAGTATTATTTTTGATGAAATGAATAATGTGACAACTAATTTAAATAATTAATAAATACAGTTTTATCTATATAGGTGCCCAGCACTATGCTACATAGTCTGGGAGGATTAAAAAAAATCATATAAAACAAAAAACAAACAATGGAATAGTTGTAATGAAGTTATATATATAAAATATGTATATACATGATGCCTAAATCATACATCATTTAAATTATATATAACAATATTAGAAATATAGAAAAGTTTTGAACAGTACAGGCAAAAAGATGATTCAACTCTTTTTAAGTTTCTCTCTGTTCCCAAGAGCCTGCTATGAAATAATTATTTAACCCTCTTGAGTATAATTTTATGATTTTCATATAAAATATATATAGATGTAAACCATTTTTTCTAACTTTGAATTTTATTGGTAATATTTTAAATATACATAATGACAGCATTCATCATAGCGAGTTTCTACCTGCACATGATATATCTTCATAGGCCAGTTCTTTAGGACATAATCAAAATATCTCACTCAGGGTTAATTTTATCTCTTGTTATTGTCTCATTATGTGATGACTTTAAAAACTTACTCTCAAGTAAATGCTTTAACATATGTGTATAAACATGTGTATTTCACAAGGTCTCTAAATTCCCAGAACTTTCTCTCTAGTTATAATACAGTGACATAAGCAATATTTAAATAACTACAAAAGTATTATGTGTTCCATAATGGGAAAGTGGTCAGTGTGATTTATTCAATTTCCAAAAATAGGGAAATTTGATTTTTCTGTATGAATCAGAAAAGTCCTTTGTATTGAACAGCATATAACATTAGGCATTGTTTTATACCTCAAATATAATATACACATATGTGTTAAAAGAATTGGTTTTATTTATTAACTTGTAATTTACTTAAAATGTTTAAGAAATTACTATGTGTCATGTGCTGTTCTAGTTTTCTTGTAGCTAGCAAGTAAAGGAAAATCCATTAGGTCAATATTATCATCATCATCATCATCATTATTATTATCTTTCATGGTATTTTATTGCCACAGAGTTGAGGGGCGATTTGAATCTGTACAACTCATCTCTGCCCCTGTGAATTGAGAAGTGAGATTATGCTCAGGTAAGGGCAGAGTAGCTTGCCCTATTCCCCTGCCTGTGCCAGGAATTAATAAATTCTGGAATGATACTTACGTATTCCAAAGAACCACAGCTACCTCTACAACTGTCACTAAATTAATTCTCAAATATTCTATAACATTGATGATTTTCCCCTTCAGTACAAAATTTTGATACGTTTACTGATCTAATGTAAATAACCTCAAATGTCATGACGTTTTTATACTTCAAAGTGGAGAAAGCATCTAAGAAGTGGTTTTGAAATTAATGACATAAAAAAAGAGTTTAAAAGTTGTAAGTATTTAATCATAAATACCATCTGGCTAAAGGAGGAAGAGGAAAGAAACGATGAATTTGGATCCTCTAAAATACACTTCCTCTTGCTATACATTTACCAAGATTTTTCTAGCTTGAAAACAAACGCTATTGACTAGATATTGCAATGTATGTGACTTTAAAAACCCTAAAAGATAGCCTATAATAAATAATAAATGTCAAGAAAATGATGGATTCATGAAGAACCCTGAGTCCAAATGATCTCAAATTCCATTTGTCTGAAATGATTCACAGTCAGGATTACCAGAATGTAACAGGTGGCTACTTTTAAGTACAGATGCTAAATGTCATACCTGCAGATGGTTCATCAGTAGAACATGTAAAAAACATCTTAATTATATATTATGAAGCCTTTTCATAAAAAATTAAAAGATAGACATTCATTATGCTTGTTTGAGTTATATCACTGAGTACAGATGCTGTTATGAGTTAGCTGGTGCTTTAATCAAAACAAGTATCAGTGGATCAATTTAACGATATGGAAGTTATGCCTTCAGGTTGGAAAGTTTCTAGCAATGCAAATTTCTTGCAGTTTCCTGATTTATGCATCAAAGCAGAGGGCTCTCCTTTACCAGAATCTCACATCAATATGTGCCAGAGTAAAGAAAGAGATACTGAGCAAGTTATCCTTAAATAGAAGCTTCCATCTTGACTTGGAATGTTCCTGGAGGCCTGTCATACCTGAAGGATAAAGCTGACAACATGTAATTCCTTGCATGGACTTTGGAATCATTGATGCTGACTTATAGAAGAATATGGATGATTCATACGCATAACACTTTATTGTCAAATTACCTTTTTTGTTTATTTGTTTCACCCCGATTGGACAAATTTTTCATAGGCAAGGCTGCCGTGGCTTTGCTATCGCCAAACAGCAAACCCACACTCAAAGATGGAGATCTAATTTCATTTAGCATATTGAAAAAAAATGGTCTCAGACTCTAAACGTGATTCCCTTAAAGGCAGCTCTCGTAACGTTTCGATTCCTGGTAAATCCTCCTGGCTTATGTATGGCCTCAGGTGATATCAATAGTGCATTTGTTAAATTACTATTCTCATTGCCTGATATATTCACATCCTGCTTCATCTTCACGACAAGTGGGTGTTCAGAGTCTATGCACAGTGCAGTGTTAAATCCTCTAGATTCATTGTCTTATCTGAAAAAGGAGGCAATAATAAATTCCATGCTGTTGTTTGTGTGGGGAGTGAGTCTGTATCATGTATTTGAACATATTTTTAAAACTTGAAGTTCCACGGAAATGTAAGACATATTATTGTGGCTTTGGACACAAAAACAAACCCAAGGGAACTTTGTAACTCTGAGTAAGCTGGTTTGCAAGCAGAGTTAGCCCTGCCAGTAATTAAGTGGAAATATCTAGGAATTTCTCTGAAGGACACTCTCCTTTCTTTTTGTCTTCCTCCTTTTAATTAAAATGAGGAAAAACTTTCAGTTTTTAATTATAATGATAAAATTACATAACATACTGACATTAAAATAAAACAGTACAGAAGCTAAACACGGCAAACAGAAGTACTCCAAACTCCTCATGCTCACCTCCCAACGGTACCACTATCAGCTGTTTTGTGTATATCCCTCTTGTAACTTTCTTTGCAAAAATAAGCACGTGTATTTACATAACTATATGCATATATTTCTACACCTTTCTTTTACACATATAGCTTTATGTCTTACCAAGAGAAATGCCTGCCAGAACATAAATTTGATATTTTTATTCATATTTGGCAAGAGAAGTATCAGCTATTTCACCATATTATCATAAACAGATCATCACCTTATAATCCCAAGAAGTAGGTAGATGCACAGTGAACAATCAGAATATTAAAGAAATTAGCATTTCTCATACTTTGAAATGCAGTCACATCACTTTAGTAATCATGACACAGGCTTGATTTTCCTTGTATGATGTGGCAAACTCTGGAACCTATACCAAAACACCTTCCTGGGTTTCAGCTTTTGTTAGGTGACTGGTGAATTTGAAACCACGAGCCAGGTTATTATTATAATAACTGCAACTTGAGAAAGTTCAGCTTATCGCTGCAGAGGAAGGGAAACTGGCTTCTAGGGAAACCTTTTAGGATGCAGGAGTGTCCTGACAAGCTTGTGTGGGTAGTTGTTCTAGACGCGTTTTGTCTGTTGCATTGTGCCTGTCCAGCCTTACCGTATGGTAATAGCGATGTAAATGAACTCACGTTTTCACTCTGAGTGAAGGGCAGACACTCAAGTGATCCTAGGTCAAAGTAACTCCTGTATCTATAGAACTTCAAGTTGGGGAGGAATAAAAAGGAACAAAAGCACCATGGAGGGAAATCTAGGACTACATGTTAGTAGGATATGGAGAAAACTGTACAATTCACATAAATAAAAGAATGTTTATACTTCTCTCATGATCTTTCACAAAGGCAGCTAGATGAACATTCAAAGAAATTGGAAAATGTGTTTCAGTATGTTATTTCAAATTATGGACTCCATGCAGCAAGTGAAATTTGTATACTGAAGGCTCAGCAGGAATGCCTAATGAAGAGGTATGTCATGCAGGGCAGCAAAGGAAAGGAACAGGTGTCACATGCCAGAATTCACAAGGGCAGGCCCTCTGAAGAAAACCAAAACCTTCTTTCATGAGTAACTCTATCTATTCCATTCTAGGATAAGTAAAAACAAATACTTGTTAATGTTGTTGACCTTTTGCTCATTATCTTTACAAACCACATGAACTTTAGCTGACCTAAAAATTAAAAGTTCTGTCCGTGTTTGGGTAGCATACTCAGTTTCATATGCTTAGAGGATTGCAACTTTCATTTCTCACTTGAAATACTTCTGGTTTCATGTCCGTCAGAACATCCACATTTGTATTTCTCTATTTGCAATGGCTGCATAATATTCACATGGTACGAAAGTGTCATGAATTACTGAAAGTTCCTAATTAATTGCCATTTAAGATTTTTCCCCAGGTCTTTTGTTGTTGTTGTTCTTTGTTTGTTTGTGAATATAAACAATGCTGAAATAGCCACTTTGATAGATGTATTTATGTTAGTTCAATCCACAGATTAGATTCCCAATAGACTAATTCTTAGACAAAGTGATGACACATTTTCAATTTTATAGTATGGTAAATGGTACTGCAAACTTTTATATCCATTTATACTCCCAGCAACAATGTATGAGAGCCAGGTTTTCTTGTAAGGGTATGGACACCACACAGATGCCTAAGTTCTTACAATGTTGCTTAGGTTCAAAGCTATATATCTCAAAATACCTCCTCTATTCCCACTACTGTTAAACATTGACCCAAATCAATTCTTTATAGATTGTAGAGATTAAATGGAAATTTTTTGCCCCTGGGTTTCTAGCTCTGAGAGATAAAGTTATTTCAACTGTAGTTTTTTTTTTTTTTTCTTTATAAAGTCAGCTGCTGATTTTCTTTTGAGCACCTCACACTCAGTTTTGCCGGCTCAAATATCAAGTAGGTGTGTGGTAAACCTGCTGATTCACAGATCCATTTTAGAAAACTACCTTAAAGCAGCTGAAGGTGCTGGCTCAATTTTACTTGCACCCTACTTTCTTCTCTCCCTCTTCTCCTAACACATCCATACACAGATGTTCCTCACACCTTCGCATTTATGACACCTCCAGTTAATCCTGCAGATTCATTTACTTATCACATAAGCATAAGATACTGATATCACCCAGAAAGAAATACTGCTTGGGAGGGAGTACATTTCCAGGACTATATAAGCAGATGTAGAGAATAATTTCCAAACATTTTACAGACAAAACTGTTATTCCTTCAGTTAAATTTGGCCAACATGACATTTGTCCTATCAAAATCCACCTAAGATTCTGCAGCTTAAGGTATAATCATTGTCCCTGTCACATGCTTTTTTTTTTCCTACCTAACATCTATCCCTTTTACTTGATGGTGATCAATATAATGGCTATTAATTTTGTCAAAGAACATGTAAAATTTTAAAGGGGTATTTTTTTGGCAATAAAAAAGAAAGGTGAGTCCAAAAGGAAATTTTTCCACCTCTTGTCTTGACCTTGTTTTGGGCATCATTATGGTGACAGTAAACTGAACTGTGGACAGCAAATTCCAGGCTTATGTAGTCTGCTTACTGAAGTTTGAATTCGTGATGTATTCTTTTTCTAGGGGTGGGAGCACTGGGTGTCGAACTCAGGACCTTGCGCTTGCCAGGCGGGTGCTTATGCCGCTGAGCTCTCTCACCAGCCCTCGTGATGTATTCTTACTGTATCTAGGATCTTAGCAAGTTACGTATCCATGGTCACACAAAATTTGAGGCTGTGGGAACAATGAATGAGATGCTCATGAAGAATTTTTACTATGGAAATAAAGGCCCCAAATTAATGAATGTAGTTTTATATAGAGATGAAAATATGATTAAAGTAATTTACGGTAATACGATTACTTAATCCAAACTGTCTAGACGCCAATAGAATAGCCAATAGGCATCTCTGAAAAGGTGCCATTTGGGCTGACACCACAGTGATGAGGCATGCAAAGAACTTGGGCAAAAGAACACCAGACAGATAAGCAGCTCTAAGCTGAAGATGAGGTTGGTATATTAAGATTTAAGAAAACAAATATACAATTTTTTCATGGCCACTTCAACTGGAGCATGATGAGCATGGGAGATGGCATAGTGCATAGAAATAGCTGGGACAGCTCCTAGAAAATAACAATTCTATAGCATTGGCTGATTTTATTAATTCCAGGTGGAGCATTCAGGAGAAAACTTGTATTCTTTCTTGTCTTTGAACATTTCGTTTTGTACTCTCCATGATTAATATGGATGCTTTCTGTCTTTTAAGGTTTATCTGTTCAATTTATGCTAGACATAACGTCTTGTTCAAGTGAAATTTTGGTGGCAATGTGATGACAGAATTTGGTCCTTCAAAAAAGTCTTTACCTTCATGGGCTGACAATATATAGCACAATATGCCAAGAATATATGAAGAGTCAAAAATTTTGGTGATATCTTTGAAAACATTTTTCTGCGATGTTTGAGTAAAGGGCAAATTGACAAACCCATCTCTCCACTCTGTGTTGCCATTTTATCATGAAATGTGTACATGAAGGAGAGAGCAGAGAAAAAGCTGAACCGGGAAGTTATTCTCAAATCTTATCTGACATGAGAAGTTTGCACATGGTGTTAGTTGGCATTATA
Organism: Erethizon dorsatum; assembly: GCA_028451465.1. Classification (NCBI taxonomy): domain Eukaryota; kingdom Metazoa; phylum Chordata; class Mammalia; order Rodentia; family Erethizontidae; genus Erethizon; species Erethizon dorsatum. Next base: position 18,693,146 of record CM051824.1, read on the forward strand.
ATGGCATGCATAATAAATTATGCATGATCATTTCAGGCAGAACATTTCTGGTCCTGTTTCTATTATTTTAAGATCCTAGGATCACAGGGTTATACATCTGAGGTAATGAGGGGCCATTTATTTGCCACCTTCATCTGGGTACATCTACCTTTTTACTGCTTGTATTATGGATATCATTAATGACACATTAGGGGCATATCTTTTTGTACGTGAAAGGAAAATGCAACCCCAAATCCTCTCACAATGTTGAGTAAAACCACAAAGGTAAAGAAGCCTACACTATTTACATTTTTCAGACTTTCTTTGGAGAATACACATGCCTTCTAGTGGATGCCCATGTCCTGATTCATCTACATATAGCCAAACTAATTCATCAACAGCTTCAGGGGAGATTTTAGGAAACTAAGACTATCCTACTTTATCTTCTTGTTTCTCCTTTCTTCTCTACTAAGGGCTATTTCAGTCACTATAGGACCTTTGTCTAAAACAATTCACCACAACTTAAAAATATATATGAATTAACCCTCTAGAAGTCAACAGTCAACCAACGGAGGATAGACATCTATGGATAAATACCTCAGCATCCCTGTCATCTGATGGGAAGATTCCAAGACAAGTTTTATATGATTCTTTGAGGAGATTGAATCCCAGGTATCCTCAGCTGTAATCCACTTATTAGTACCATCTTTGCTGACTTCTTTTTCTCTGTCTTGTTTTCTCAATCTCTTCAAGTATAATTCCTGGAATTACTTCTTGAATAAATAATTTCCATGCAAGAATTTGCAATTGGGGGAAGTACACACTAAGACCCTATTTTATCCCACTTAAGGTTCATAATCTTACTGTAAGATGTTACTGTAGATCCCAAAGTTACTGGGATCCCAATTTTACTAAAGGGTATATTATCATTCTGACTCAGTGGCCACCCATCTGCTCTGAGAATACAGGTGCTTAAGTAAAGAGTGATGTTAGTATGCTAGGTTGTCATTTTCTACAATACCACCAAAATTATATCACAGAATAAAATACATTGATAAATATAGATATTCCCTTATAAATATGCTTTTACTTAAACTAATTTTTCTACTTAGAATTTCCTCCCTACATTCTTAATCTGGAGAAATCATTCTCATCCTGGAAAAACCAATTGACAAAATATTTTCACTATGAACTATTCTGTATTGTCATCCAAAAGGTTAATATTTTCATCTTTACCGCTGAAGTTCTTCATTTGTGCCTAAATCACGTTTTATTATAATTCAGTATATGTGTATTTTAGTATTCTGCTTAGAAGGATTTCGAAAGAAGATATAAAATTGTATCTAACTTTCAAATTTAATATGGAATCATTCTGTCAAATTCAGCAAAATTTTCATTAATGTTGTTTCAAAATTGCTCTGAGTATGCTAATTTTGGGAGATTTCAATATTACAGTTTGCAGGGAGGCTATATTATAGTTTTTCAAGACTTTCCTTAAGTGACTTAACAAGTTGTCTAGTTATCTTTAAAAGTCCTTACTCATTGCTTGCTAACTTCACACCCAGGTACTTAATATGTGCTTTGTCCTCCAAATGTCATCTAAGAATTTTAGTTGGTGTACGATTTCTGACACAAGTGCTCTGACACCAACTGGATATTCTGTAATTCAGTTTGATTCTGACACTACCTTGAGTTTGCATCAGATTCCAGAAATTGAAGGGCAACACCTTCAGGAAGTCTACTTTCCATTCTGATGCCCCGGCTGCCCACCTTTCTGCCCAGATAATACTCATTTGGGGTTCTCACAACCACTTTAAGTTTTACATTTCATGAGAACAACTTAGATACAGTAGGAAAGCACCATATTTATGACCACTGTTCTTTTAAGTAAGATACAAATGAGCAGCCAGATTAGGAGTTACATGGGGCAAGCGATAGGAGGGGCCTAAGACTAGGAGCTTCTGTCTCCACAGAGTCAGGATTTACCATCCTCTCATTACATAAGTTTGTTCAGCAGGATGCTCCCCAGAGCCCTGCTATCCTGCGCTTTTTATTAGGGGCACATTATGCAGGTACAGTTGATTAAATCCAGGATGGGCATTCCAGTCCTTCAATCACTGGGTTGGTTTGTCAGGTGATCAATCCTCATACTGAAGCTAACTAGAGGCACCACGACCAGTTATTATTCAGGAAATTCCAGATGTTTTTAAACCCTAATAGGAACTAAGGGAAAAGACAAAAGATATACCTTTCTTTTATATCACAGTAAATATAAAAATTATTTGTATAACTATTTGGGAACCAGCTATTTGCATAACTGGATGATTTCAAATTCTCTTCATTTTGCTGTTTGAGTAATCCACAAGTATAATCATGTTATGCACAAATAATTACTATTGCATCTTTGCCTGTCTAAAATATACATTTATTTCACTTTATTTTTCTGGCTTTGCCTATTATCTTCCATAGCATGTTTTCTTACATAAAAAATTAAAGTTAAAAAGATTGAAACTATAAACATTCCTTATTTTTCACAAATTTTTCTGCTGGCTACACAATAGTTTTGGTCATATAGCCCAACTGGGCTGGTGATATGGGATGGCCTCACTCTAATGTTGTCTGTTAGCTCTGTGTTAACTGTAGCAACTGCACAGTACTTGACTGTAAATCCTTCTGCATTCAACACTCCAGCCCAGGATCATTCAGCAAGTGAAAGCAAAGCTCACTGTGCTAGCGCTTCCAAGCCTCTACTTCTGTCATATTTGCTAAAGTATCATTGGCCAAAGAAAAGCATGATTTCCAAGCCCGAATACAAAAGATGGAGAATATATTCCAAACACCACCTTGCAATAGGGCTACAAGGTCAGATTACAAAGAAATCTGCCTGCAGTGATGAGACAAATTTGTGGGCATTTTTATCATCAACCTCACACTTAGCGTAATGTTTAAAAATAAGTGATAATAAACATCATTTTCCTCATTTCTGACTTTAATAATTATTTAAACTGTACTATTGAGTATGATATCAGGGATAGGATAAAATCTTCTGTTTTAAAATATCTTTTTCCTGGTGCTTTACAATTTTGTACTTCTATGACTTTTTTTCAAATTTAACTCTTTACTACCTCATCCTTACTTCACGCCTACTGACTATGGATATCTGCTTGGTTCCTTCTTGGCCATTTCTTAATGTATACTTTCTCAAACCATCCTCTTTCATCTCAGCCCTTTAAATACCTTGTTTACAAAATAATTTCCAAATATTCATTCCTATCTCTGATATACTCAAATATCTAATTTTCTAAGTACTTTATAGACATATTCCCTTGGAAAATGTTCTATTAATTAAAGCAACATATCTAAAAGTATTATACTTTACTTCTTTCACTTTATTCTGGGTCATTAATTCCAGATGCTGAAATTTAAATTTTTTTCATATTATTTCATAAAGATTTTTTTCTATTTTTCCTTCCTATGAAATTTTAACTATTAAAAATGACTAAAGAACCTACTTTAGGTCATTGTTTAAATTTAGATAGCCATTAAAGCTGAACCACATGATAAAAGTGCTTAAGAATGGTAAAATGTGACTCCTGAAATTTGTCTCCTCAAATGCCCTGATCCATGTAGTAGAAATACCTTAATATTTCTTCAATTATATTCTCCCCTTTAACTTAGAGTGTACTTCTGTTGTTTTCAACTTGGCAATTTCAACTGACTTAACAGTTAGTGCTACACAGGTAGCAGCACTTAGCAACTCCTCAGAGACAACATGAGAAATTTTCTGTAGGTTAGGATCTTAAAGGAAGTGAAATGTAAAGATCTTACTTATATGGTGAGGATTGGTAAGCAATGGTCCCTGATGAATGGCTCTTATTTGTGTGACCCTAAGATGAGGTCATCACTGAAGGTGAAGATCTGGGAGATCACACTGGTGATTCCATTCCACCACTTTAAAGAAAATGAGGAATTTAAAAATATGTGAAATAAGATGGTAGTTTCTAAGTGATATTGGATTACGGAGCAAGAAAAAACAAACTTTGCCCTCAAAATCCTAGCCTCCAGCCAGGAACTGAATCTGAGAAAGTATATGACATTGCTGGAATAACTTCTTGTGCCTCATAACTGCGATGCTAATACTGCTGAAAACCAAGGTCACAGAGTCGTTCTGTGGGTTAATGAATTACAACTCCAGTTGAATGCACAACACTGTCAAATATCTTATATGAGAGATAAGATCTTGATTTTTTAAAAAGTTATAACCTAATAATTGTAATTAGGATCTCTTAGAAGACCCAGAGGACTTCTGAAATGCTTTCCAACAGAGATGCCTTGCTTGAGGAAGTCATGACCCTCCTTTCATTACTGTTCACTTGGAAACAAAAATTTGCATTCAAAATTGTCTACAGAGCAAAAAGAAATGTTAAAGTTATATCCAGAATAAAATGCAGTAATTCACTAATTTTTATTATTAAAACATAATGAAAGGTTGATTGAGTGAATGTTTAATCAAAGAAGTAAGGGCATAATTTTAGTCAGGCTGAATTTACTATACATAATATGTACACTTAAAGGAGGTTCTACATTAAATATTCTTGGTGAAACATTTGACTTCTTTTTAACAGTTTGCTAGATTGGCCAGTGAAGACTCAGTTTATGGTTAACATATATAAGTTACTTGCAAGGGCAGAGAAAAATTGGCATAATGTTGATGTAGGTAAAGATATTTAACTGTTTGAGAAAATATGAACAGTATATTTTCTGCCTTCCCAAACCTTCCTTCACTATGTTATCTGATAACATCCAGAAGATTTTTCTTTTCCTTCTTATCAGGAATAAATTGATATGGAAAACATTGAAATGATTTTTAAAAAAACAAATTACAACTATTTTCTGTTAGCTAGAAATATTGGCAGTGAAGTTTATAAGAACAATGGGATACTATTCTTAGAAGAGCTGAGAGAAATTTAAGACAGTGAGGTAAAGGGAAAAGCAATTAACTTCCAGAAGCAAAATCGATTGTATTAGCATTATTGACACCATGGATGACAGAGTTTAACTATGGTATCCAAGTTCAGATATGATGACGTGTTTTAGAAAACAGGTTGATCTGTGGAGATTTCCAGCTATGGTTAACATAGGGTACTAAGGAACCTTCAGATCATCTATAAAGTCTTTATTTAATTTACTTACCTAAACTACTTTGGTTATAACAATCATCTAATTCTAATGCCAGAACAAGTTCATAGACACTGCCTCAAATGAATTCGCTGCTTGTTGTTTATTACCAATGAACCAAAATAGGCACAATCAGCTTGTGCTTTACTGTTGGCTAAAACAGTAGTTTCTCACTTCCATCTGGTATTATTAAAGTCATTATTTGATGAATTAGATATTCATAGACTTTTATTCCAAAGGATCTGAATAGAGAAGAAGATTTTTATCCCACTACAGCAATATCAGGTGAGAAAGTCATCACCAATCATAGAAGTATAGTATACTAGAGATTCAGAAGAAAAGAAATTAGACCAGAGTTCAATAAAAATCAGCATAGATGTGTGCAAGAAATAAGGATTAAACTGTAAGTGCTATTTGGGAAGACTACCAACATTTACTGCTGCTTCTGGATACCAGAGAATGAACAAAGAGAAAAGCTAATAATTGGCTTCACTGTGAGGAGGTCATGATACTCACAGTTATTTGTGGGAACTACTTACCATTAGTATCCTATTATCATGTGCACAATAACTGTGTGTAATATTGCCAGCTTCATTTTGAAATATTTTATTTGATCATAATTCTAAACTCTGCTTCCTGCATTGGGTTTTCTTCTGTTGCTAGGCAGACATGGTCACCTGATCATACAGAAAAATACACTGACTGAAACATTTAATAAATGTTTGCTGAAAGAACAAACCTTTTTTCCCTTTAGCACAGAAATCGGAGACGGTTTTCATATTTTGTATTCTATATAGAGTTCTAAGCTGAGAACTAGAAGAGATGAGGCAGGAGAAGATGAAAGGGAGCTTTCATATCTCATCTGTCTGGTGCAGACTAAGAGGAGATAGACTTGTAAAAGGATCTGGAAGGACATGATTGATTGGTTGGAGTTGGCTGAAGTCAAGATAGTTTAAAGATGAACTCATATCTACAAAACAAAAGACCAAAGCTGAGAATCCAAATCTGTTGTCAGATCCATGGGAAAGCATAACAGAGATTAGACCAGTAGGTTAAAAGTTTAAGGCAAAGTGAGGTTCACTTAAACATTATGAATATTGGCAATATTTTTATGCTGAATATCTGAAGATATCTCCACTGAAAAGGTTATAGCCTAGTGGGGGAAATGTATACCTAAACAGATCACTATGACACCACAAAGAAAATTTTTATTTTAGAAAACGGAATATCATATTATAAATACAAAACAAAGGGTAATTCAAAGCAGTTGGCGTGGAGGACACACAAAGTTTGTGAAAAAAGTATAAAGCTCAAGCTGAGACTTCATGAATACAGTAAAACTTTGGATTGTGAGTAGTTCTGCAGGTGTTTGGCAAAACAAGCAAACATTTCTAATAAATTTTAACTTGATAAATGAGTGATGTGCTGCAATATGAATAATAAGTGATGTCAAATATCACATTATCATAACCGAGCCAATGATTCTCTCTCTGTCTCTCTCTCACTGCAGAATTAAGGGTGATTTTCCTCCAACAGCAAGATATTATGGAGGAGATCTCTTCCGTAGAGGAGGAAGAGAAGAAGGTCAAGGGATCCCTTAATTCAAATGAGATTAAGGAGATGTGCAAAATGTGGGAAACTGCAAAATTTTATAGAAAAGCATCACCCAAATAAGGTTGTAGCAGTGCGAAGGATGAATCTGTTTGTGCACAATGTAATGTCACATTTCCACGAAATCTTCACAATAAGGCAAAAGCAAGTGTCATTGGGTAGGTTCCTTGTTAAAATTGCATAAAAGAAAAAGATTCCATTGAGCCCATGGACAGCAATGATTTGGTTAGTGATAGTGAAAGTTGAACTACACAATAACCTGGCTCTGTCACATCTCCTTCATACCAGCAGGAAGGTTTTCGAAGGTAAGCACAGGTTAATTTGTTTAGTTTTCTTAATATTTTCTTTATTATTTTGTATTATATTACAGCATTGTAATCATTTTTATGTAAATTTTTTGGGTTGTGGAATGAAGCATCAGAGTTTCCATTATTTCTTATGGGGAAATTGACTTTGAAACACGAATGCTTTGGATGACGAGCATGTTTCTAGAACAAATTATGCTTGCAAACCAAGGTTTTACTGCATGTAGGAGTTAGATAACTGATATATGTGTGATGATTTTGAGGACATTCCGGTAAAGAGAGTTAAGATATCCAGAAGAATAAAGTTAAGCCAAAGCATAATGAGTACTGGAAATTACAGACAGATAATAGCTGGAGATTTTGAAGTGAAAGAGAGAACATAGCAAGATGGAGGAGGCATGAGAAAGGAAAAGAAGATGAAGTGTCTAATGTCTAACTGAGTACCTTTTCTAGTTCATAGTATGTAGAAAATGGGTCAGTGTTGGTAGGTTTGGGGGTTTTGCTAGAGGGTAAGTCATTTCTTTTGGTCCAGGATTTCCCTTAAGTAAAACTTCCATTCTTACTTCTCCAACACTTTCTCGTGACTTGCCATGGCATGCGAAGGTGGTTGTCTCATTGATAGATTAGAGGGAAAGTGATCTGCTTCTGCAAGATTTTGTCTTGGGGATGCCTGCCTTCCAAGAGGATATCTTCTGGTCCATTCCTCTGTTTAGTGATTTAACTTAGAGGAAAACCTTTGGTGCCATGAGGGAGAAATGACTGCTCAGCCATACTGATTCCTGGATGTAGCTGTCTCTCTGATTTAGAGGAGAGTGTTGACCTGTCCATTTCCTCTGTATACAAAGGAAGTCTCTCCTGTCAGCTTTTTTTTTTTTATAATAAAGCTAACGTTTTATTCTCTAATTAATTTGTTCAGACAAGGAAGGGGCGAAAAAAAGATAATGTTTATTGGTATCATAAAACTTCAATAAACTTCAATTTCTTTTAGATATAGTAGTAGAAGTTATAAAGGTGATTTTCACAATCACGAAATCTGTTCAGAACAATGAATAACTTTTGTTGAGATAAGGAGGAACGAACAAGTTGATAGCTGCATGAAAAAGACAGAGTTAAAAATAGTTAAAAGAGAAAACAAGTCTCAGTAGGACTCAGTCATTAAAAGGTAGAATATGGAAAAGAGAGTATTAAGAATAGCATTTGTGTCTTTTATCTAGTGACTGTGTGAATAGCAGGATCACTTATACCTACTGTTCACAAGAAAGCGCTGATGTGAAAGAGAATGTAGGTTTGGATTTGAGTTCAACATGTGATATTCAAGTGTAAATGTCTAACTGAAGTTGGATTCCAAGAGTCCCATGCTCAGAAATACTCTAGGAACTGAGAACAGATTAAATACTAATAATTGATAAAAATACTTTTTAATTAACAAGTGATACAATATTGTCTTAGAAGACAAGAACCTATGGAAAAAACAGAACAAAGAAGTTGTCACAGAAGCTGTGGAAGTCACATTTTTATAAAGAAATAATAAGCAAACTCAAATTTTCAAAGAGATTCATCAACAAAGGAATTGAAAAACAGTAATTAAAAGAAACATTTACTGCCTCACTAGTGCATTGCAATTTTAATCTATGGGTAAATAGTGAAATGACAAAATCCACAAAAAACAGACTAAAGTGGAAAATAATTTCAACTTAATTAAAGTTAAGAGATTTTGATTATTGCAAGGGACTGTAAGGAAAGTGAGAAGACAAATCACATCCCGAGAAAAGCTATTTGCATTATATATAGCTAGTAAGGGTTTAGTATCTGGTATACATGAACGTTTGGCCATGAAATGACAACAAAAAAAGTCTAATGAACCAAGGGGGAAAAATGTGAGCATTTATCTTAGTCCATCTCATGTTGCTGTAATAGAATGTCACAGAGTAGATAATTTATGAAAACAAGAAATTTATTCCTTGCAATATGAAAGCTGGGAAGTCCAATATCAGCATGTAAACATTCGGCAAGATCCCACTTACTTTGTCATCCCATGGTGAAAAGACAAAAAGAGGGCAGGAAGAATGAGAAATCAAACTTGCAGTCTCCAGTCCATCTATATCTGGCATTAATCCATTCATGAATGTGGAGCTTCATAACCTAAACACGTCCCACTAGACCTCACCCCTCAACAATGTTGCACTGGGAATTAAGTTTCCAACACATGATTTTGGGAAGACATATTGAAGCCATAGCAGCATTCAGCTGCAGAAGAAAAAATATGAATGGCAAAAAAAAAAAAAAAACACCAAAAATTTCAACCTCATTTAATAATTAAGGAAATGCAAATTAAAGGCAAAATAACGCAATATTTCACACACACCAAATTAACAGAAAATAAAATGGTCAATAAAATTAAACGGTTGGGATAGTTGTCAAAGCAGGAGCTCTCACACACTGCTGATGAGAGTGAAATTTAGTGATACCCTTCTGAAAATATTTTGGTGCTTCAACAAAGTTGCATATGTATAGGGCATTTTTTTTATAATTGAACATATATACTTTCATATATATATAATAAACATATATAGGTAAAAGTTCTAATGTCCATTAATAAAAAACTGATAAAATGATATTTCACATATTAATCATACCTCTAGCCACATGAAAATAAGCATCTTAATAGTGTCAAACAAACAAAAACTCAAGAATAAGTACAGCTAAGTAATGTTTGCATAAAGTTAAAATCCAGGCAAAAATAAACAGTACGTCACTGGGGTTCACACACAGGTGGTAAAACTGTACAGAACAAGCAGAAAATTACTGACTTGGGGTTAGTAGAGTGGCTGCTTGGTGGAGGGAGGGTTTTGGATGAGGCTGTAACTGATGAGATTCATAGAAGCTTTTTTGGTGTACAAGTGGAGTGCTTTTATTTTTCTAGGTGATAGGTGCACAGATGTTCATTTTAGTGTGTTTTTAAATTTGCCTATATGCTTCACATATCCCTTGTGATATATTTCACAAATTTGAAAAAAATTTTGCATAAAAATAAATAGGGCGCTAGGAAAAAATCATTGCTTTACAACGTTCTTGAAATTATTAAATAACTGTTTTCAAAAAGTCATAGTAAATGGAACTGCTATGTGTGTTTTTGCAACCTGACTGATTAGTTCTTTCTAAAAAACAGAAATGCAAATGCAATATTATTTCACTTGCACAGCTGAGCCTGCAAGACAAGTCAGAAGAATCTGTAAGGGCCTAAACAAAGCTGGAACAGAAAGGTACAGCGTTAATGCATAACTAGAGCCAGAACTACTGTACTACTAACAGCAGTGCGGACTCCGAGTGGTTGCCACAGGGGACAGGAGGCAGATCTTCTGGCGTAGTCGAGGAGGGCTGGTGAATTAAGAAACATGACTTGAGAAGTTGGAATATTAGGAAGACTCCATCTCAGTCAAAATCTGAAAAAGGAGGAAAAGAACAAAACAAAGCTACTCTAACAAAAGGGACTTCTTTGTCTCTTCCTTTGGGTCATGTGGGACCATAATACTAAGAAATTTTACCCTAAGAGATCAGAGACTGGCTGAAGAAAAATCAATAACCAGTAAAGAAAACGATGTCATACATTAGCTATTCTTTTCTTTACTCAGAAAATTTATAGGTGAGTACTAGCAAATGCTTCAGCAATGCATGTAGTCTTGATACGAAACACACTGTTTCAGAAAAAAAACAAAGAAATAAATGATATGAATAATCATTAACAAATGTGAAAATTTTATTTTCTGAATTTCACTATTTATATTTTCAAACTCTCAAAAGACACAAAAAATGTAAAATCATTTAACTTGATAAATGCCACATAACAAAAACTGCGACTTGAAGAGTAGTACATTTGCTGAATGTCTGATACAAGACTTGGGATCTTTGCTCTCACAGCAGGATTCTGTACTTCCTGTCTATTACAATAATTCAAGGGGAAATATGACATATGAGGTTTAGGAGGGAAAATAAAATTGCCATTATTTTCAGGCAATGTAATCATCTACATAGAAAATCCAGCAGAATCTATTTCAAAGTAGGAATATGTGGTATTCTAGAATCAAGTCAAGTGTTTCAAGAGTAATCGGCAAAATCTAATGTCAATAGGTCAAATGATATGAAAAAGGAATAATAAACATTTGACTTGGCATGGTGCACATGCCTGATGTCTTGGATATGACCAATTTCTATGGAGCAGTAGAAATTTCAGTCCCTCATCAGCTGGCTCCAAGGCAGGGTGGCACAACAGAGAGACGTCACAGAGGAGAAACAGTCCATAGCAAGGCAGGCCGGAGGCAGCTAGGTATTCAGCAGCAAGCAGCAAGCCTGCCTTTCTTCTTTTCCCATTGTATTCCATCCAGGCTATAAGCCTATTAACTGATCCCACCCATATACAGGGTGATGCCTCCCATTACCCACACCCAGAACAATGCCAAACCAATCAGTGGACTGATCCAGTTATCGTACTCTTAATCTGTATTTACACACCCATAATCCACATTCACACACCCTAGATCCAGCCACTCTGAAAGGTACCACCTATGTGCGCATGAGGTTTTGGGGGATATCTAAATACAAGCTATAACACCCTGACATACGCTACTAGTGAAGAAAATATTTATTTAGCTCACAGTTCTGGAGGCTGAAAGTCAAAAGAGTATAAAATAGGCTCTGGGGTGAGGGCCACCCCCAAGCTGTGTCATTCTATGGCTCGGGTAGCAAACTGGAAGAACATGTGCAGGACCAAGCAAGTCATTCTATCTTGAACCAGGAGCAGAGAGAGATGTTGTGTAGAGAGGCGAGGCTTCCTTCTTTCATAACAATCTCTTGTAAGAACTCAAGGGGTTGTGCAAGAAACACCTCAGGTCCTCAATTACCTAAAGCCCTCCCACCCACCCCTGCTTCCTACAGATTCCATCACCTCCAAATAGTGCACCCTTGGGACCAAAAATTGAACACACTGACCTTTGTGGGTACACAAACCATATTCAACCATAGCAAGGGCAATAGAGAACTGTGGAAGCAGCTACAGAGAAGGTGGACTTTTTTTTAAGATGAGAGTTTTATGCTATTGGAAATAACCCTGGGAGGGGCAGTAAAAAGGAGATAGAAAGAGAGGAAAGCTATATCTAAGTGAAGTCCTTAAATAGGAAAAAGAAAAAGGCATTAATTTTAACTGAGGAAAGGAAGGTGGTTTTATGGGTACAAATATATAGATGTTAACACTGTGAAAGGAGGAGAGGGAAAAGGATTGAGGAAAAGAATAAATGGAAGTTTTCAAAAAGTAGAATAAATAGGGGTTTAAATGTATATGCTATTCAATTTCTAATCTTAAAAAATGGAAGTAAATAAAATGGGGTTGTGAGCATACATGGAGTTATTCTTCTTGAAAGAAAATGGAAAAGAGACAGAAAAAATATGTGGAAGTGTAGAACATTGGCTAGGTAATTTCTAACTTTTCTCTTTTCCATCTAGGCAGAATCATGGCTGTTTTCTGAAACTGAAATGTGGAAGTGTTGGCTGGGAGGCTTTTTGAATATTGATGAAGTTTAAGAATTATGAATTTCTAGTAACTCAGATCTGCTTGCTGTCATACTCTTCCCCAGGAGTAGCAGGTTAAATGGAATCAAGAAGCACCTGAGTTTCAGTTTTGCTAAAGGCCGCCACAATAATTCAAAGTATTGAGAGTGGAAATCAGAGCACTTCCTTGTTCTAAGCAACAGAGCAGGACTGATGAGATTACTTTCTATGAAAACATTCAATCAGGGAACATCAGGAGAGGTACAGGAATGCAAAGATATAGGGGGTTTTAAGTACTCTTTATATTTACATATGATGTAGTTTTTTTTTTTTTTTTGTGTGGGTATCGGGGGTCGACCTCAGGACCTCGCGCGCCAGCAGGCGCCCGTGCCGCTGAGCTATATCACCGGCCCTTTTTTTCGTATGTAGGTTCCGGGAGTCGATCTTGGGCCCTCACACTTGCCAGGCAGGCGCTTACGCCGCTGAGCCATTTCACCGGCCCATGATGTAGTTTTTAATTATTAAGTTAACATATACTTAGCATGAAATGCATGATGGATGCCCTCTAATATGTCTGAGGATTATGAAGGCTTTACTTTTTTTCAAGTTACTGCTTGTTCCCATTACTTTCTTTCAAAAATTGCAGTTGTTTCTCTAGCATAGGGGACACTGTACATAAATAGCATTCTTGGGCATTGTGTAGTGCAGCAGCTTTAATGATTATTGTTCTTTTTCTGGGTGTTTTGTCCATTATAGTCATTACCCTGGATTTTTTATTCTTTGTAAGCACCAATGACACAAGGTATTGTATGAATAAGACTTTCACTGAAGGTTTAGCTTTAATGGAGGAGGAATACAGTTGAAACAACCACTTAAAATTTATTCATATATGAAGTTACTTAAAAAATTCCCTTGCTATTTCCTCTGGTGGTAAATTTTCATGGGTTTGTCCTACAGTTGCTTTTGTACATGGTGGGAGAATAAAAACTATCATTCATTACATGCTTTACCAAATAAAGGACCATCGAAAGCACATCTTCTCCTTAGGACCTTCAGTTATTCACAGGTAATTTAATGACATGTTTTCTAAAACTTCCAAACCATATGCGGAAATGCTTCCTTCTACTGTTTTTCAGAAAGGAAAATGCGAAGTATTAAATTTTTCCCATGCCTGAAACAGAACCACATGAATCATGATTTTTATTTCTCTTTCTTTGAGTGTACATAACTTTTATATATGGACATGTTTGTAAAACTATTTTTCGTGTGATCAGTATATTCATACTATTTGTCAAAGTTTTCGGGCTAGATTCAGTTTCTGTGTCTTAATGATATGTTAGGACTATTTTTCTATGTTAAATCTATATCAACCTGTACACCTCATAATATTCACTATGTGTAATGCTATATGAGATTCAATAATGTGGTATAAAATAATTTTTAAAATAATTTAATAATTAAGGGTTTTTTCCTAAAATGTTGCTGTTGCAAATATGCTGCAAATAAGTTCCTTGAAAATATATCCACAAAGGCTTGTGCAACATTTCCATTGAATACATCTACAAAAAAACCCAGATAGTTCAAATGATATATGAATTGAAAGCTTGTACAGACACTGTCAAATATTACTTCAATTGTCTACCCCAATCAGCACTGAAATTTACATGTATACAAAAAGTATATGAAATTATCTGTTTGCTGACGCCCTGAATAACACTGAAAGTGAGTGATTTCTTATGTGGTAATCTTCTAGCATTATTATTATTTTAATATGAATCTCTTAAAAAGTGAAGATGAACTACATTTCAAATCTTTCCTAAAGACTTACATTTCTGGTGTTATGTCTTCTTTGTAAGTTTGCTAATGTGAGTATTGAGTTATTCATCACTTTGTCTTACTGATTTATAGAAGTTCCTATGTATTATAAATCCCTTATCTGATTTACTTACAAATAAACAATTTTCTCTTTCAGTCTCATCTTTGCTTAAGGTATTATTTTCCATATTAAAGCTGACATTTTTATACTGCCAATTCGTCTTTTCTTGGTGTTTCAGTTATATTTTTTTTCACAAAGACCTCTATACCATAACTTTTAAAATTAAAATTTCAATAATTTTTTTCATATTTTCATACCCCAAGTTCTAGCCCAATTAATTTAATAACTAAAAATTAAAAATTTTAATTATCTTTTTTATCGAAGGAGGCTATTTTTAGAAAAAGAGACAATTGTAAAAATACTTTCACTAAATCATAATTATGTAAAATTTAATCTGTGTTTCACCACTCAATTGTTAATTTGGGGGCACATTATGGAGCCTATATAAGCATTAGTTTCTTTATTTGACAAACATAAATAATAATCATAATTAACATTGAGATTTATTAAATAATGTATGCTTTTTACCTAATCATATAAATAACCAATAAATGTTAACTATTCTGTCCTGGTACATTGTATTTTCTCAATAAGCCATATTATTCTTTAGGTTGTATATGTCAGGTACTTTGTGCCAACATGTGAAAAGTGACTAATACTCGATACCAGGAATAACAAAATTTTGAAGCAATGCAATAGTGTTTTTCAAATTTGAAACATGCAGCAGAATTACCTAGAGGGCTTGTGCAAGCCAGAGTGCTGAGTCTGATCTCAAATTTCTGATTTAATAGGTTCAACTCTTCAAAGAAATCTCCAAATGGTAGTGATCAGGCCTCTCTGAGAATTTCACTTTAAATACTATTGCACCAAAAGATTCATCGTCAAGATTGTAATAAATAGTCAGTGGATTGGGTTTGATGTTTGCTGTTCCTCAGTGTTGACCAATGGGGCTGCACTTGTGCTTGCTGCACACGATGAGCCCCCACAATGCTAGCTGATAAAAAGTTTCTGATGATTCAAAAAAATAAGTAAGTTTAAAAACTTGTCTTACAGCACAAATCTCTCATCTTTGTTCAAGACGGTAGAGAAAAAGGCTATACCCGAAATATTCTGATGATGCTTTTCAGAGAAGTATCAGACCCCATAGACTTCAAGGAGTCTTGTTATTTTTAGTATTGCACAGTTGGCTGCCTTCCCCCCGTAACAATTTGTGTATAGTCTTCATTTACCATTCTTTTCAATTTGGACGAAGATTTCTCCAGTGTATATAATACACCATTCTACTGTTACATATGACCAAACCTGGAAGCATCAAAATGATGTAAGTTGTAGAACACCTAGAACCAGCCAAATCTCACAGTATGAGAAGCACGTCACCCTTGAAAATCTAAATACAAGTATTTGACACAATTGGTACTACATGTGTGACCTACTACTGTATTGTTTTCCCTGGTTTTGGAGGGAGGGGGAGTTACACATGCAAGAAAAGCCCTTCAGACAATTATAAGAGATGTATCAAGTCTCTCTTAGCCCAAGTGTCTAACTCTTTTAATCAATACATTTGGCATTAATGGCCTCTCAAGTCATTTTCAGCTATTTCAGCATATGACATTAGAAAAGAAAAAAGAGAGAAAGAAAGAAAGAACAAAGAAAGAAAGAAAGAAAGAAAGAAAGAAAGAAAGAAAGAAAGAAAGAAAGAAAGAAAGAAAGAAAGAAAGGAAAGAAAGAAAGAAAGAAAAAAAGAAAGAGAAAGAAAGAAGACAGGAAAAAGCAGGAATAGATCCTAAAATATTTCCTTGGAAAACGACAAGTAAATGTTTCTAATTCTAATTCTGTCTTGCCCTTTTCCAGCTCATTCTACCCTTGGTTGTTTCAAACTATAACTGCTGCAATAAACTACTTTCTTGGTACTGTTATAGTAGATAAGAAATTGCTAAGAGCCACAGAATAACTTTAATTCACTTGGCCAGAGTCTTTTCTGGAATCTCAGAACATATATTACCTGCTCAGTATTTGGCACAGTCTTTAAATCCAAACTACTTTCCACATAGATAAAAAGTAGGCAGCACAAAACAGAACAGTTTTCTCCGTGACTGTCTCACTCAGTGATTATCCCAGCACACAGATCTTAAGCTTCCGGAGAAAATTCTCTTTGGGAAAGGGGCACTTTGACAGAAATGATACCAACACAAAGAACAAAGTTATGTCATAGAAAACATCTTGGAATTCAAAGGTGAAGTCCTGCTTGCTAGGCAAGAATTGATGTGTTGCCAGCTATGATACTATAAGTTTTTCCTCTGTGGAATGGGAATGTTCTCATCCTCTTGTCTGAAAGAGCAACGTAATGTAGAACACAATAAGCTTTGTAAACATGGACGTGTTCGATAAACGTTAACAGTGTGTTTCTTTTCATTTTCTCCTTTAGAGTCCTTTTCCCAACCTTGTTCCCTGTTTGAGAGTGGAGGTTTACAGTTTTCACTCTCTGAAATCATCCGCTGTATTAAAGATTACATAATCTTATGTAGTTAAAGGAAGAGTTTTATGCAAGAACTTTTATCCTCTAAGTTTTTTGGGTAAAAGCCATCATCAAGCAAATTATGGGGTATTTAGAGTCTATATAGAAGAGAAAAAAATTCATGACGAAATATAAGAAGTAGCATCCTAAAAACAAAAGCAAGTGTGTAGGCTTCATATACCAAAATGTAGTGCAGTATTAGACATAAAATAGGCTTTTGAATAGTGCTATGCAGCAGAAATAAAAATTGCAGTGGAAATTAAAGAAATGATCAGAGAGTTCACAGACTCTATCATTGGGAAGTTCTTAGTTGAGCGAAGATGCCCAACACATGAAAGCACAACGTATGTAAGATATGATACGGTATACAGATAGGTCAAGAAATAGAATGCAGATGGAAATGTACTCCACCTGGTAAGTTAGGCAAACATTCACCAAGTGTTGGAGTCATTCCTTGGAGCAGCTATGGATGACTTTAACAGTCCATATCTTTAAAAGAGTGACTCTACCTTCCCACTCATACCCTCATACCACTCAGTTCTTCCTTCTCTCTCTGATAGAAGATAGAAGGAACAAAATGCAGTTAAGATTTTGGTAATAGAAGATAGAAGGAACAAAATACAGCTAAGATTATGGTTGGCAGTCTTTCGAAGGAAACAGTGTTTTTAAATGTTGAAAAAACTATGTAAGTCACTGATTCAGCTGCTTACTCTGTCCTTGGGAATATAAATGTTCTCAAGAAGTTATTCCTATTAGTTAAAAGAAACTTCACAGGGACAGCAGCTTTCTTTCGAGTTTATCAGTTCTGATCAGTGAACTGAAATGCCCAATGATTTGCTAACAACTTGTAACAAAATTTTTTAAATCTACTTCTAGCTTTGAAAGGAAAAAAATATCAGCATTACATCTTATTTCAGTTTTGAAGGGAGTACATTTAAAATTATATTCGGGCACTGGTAAGATTTGCATGGTCGTAGTATGGCTGCTTACATAATTTATTGTGAAATTAATAATGAAAATCCACCCACAAAGATCTCTACAAATAAAAACAGTAAAAATACTGAAGACATTCTTTTAAGTTCAGTTCTTTAAGTTCTGTGCTACCACGAGCTTATTCTTCTATTAACCCCTCTTTCCTTGTATTTTTCTTCCTTCCTTCATTCTGTTCTTTCTCTCTCTCTCTCTCTCTCTCTCTCTCCCTCTCTCTCTCTCCTTGCTTCCCTTATCTTTCTCTTTAGTGCAAGACAAGAAGAAAGAACGCCAACCTTAAATCTTCTAAAGCTTATTTGCTCATCTAAAATTTATGGTCATAGAATACCCTCTTCATTGTAATTTCCACGACAGTTACAAAATGTACTTTTTCCCTTTCCATTTCTCCCCAACATTTTGCATTGTGTGTACTCTTAGTAGCCATCCAAGAAATATACATAGCATGAATAAATAAATTGTAGCTACAATAGAGGAATATGAACAAGAATGTTAATAATATTGTTCATGACAGTAAATTCTAAGGAAGAGAGTGCAACCTCCAAGTATGTCACACTGTGGCGTGTATTGGAGCCTCCATCTCAGCCAGGCACAACTCTGCTTTAATCTTTCCCTCCTGCTCACACTGAGGCTGAGGGTCAGGTTCAGCAGAGGTGTAAACTTAAGGGCTTTTTGTTATTTTAATAAGCATGTACCCTGCCCTGGGCAAGCATGTGTCTTTCTAAATTCCCCAGTATACAGGATCCCTTCTGAATGGCTAATTTCCCCAGACATTATTCTTAGCTTTTTCTTTCAAGATTGAAGCTTCCATTGTAACTTTCCTCTGCAAGTGGTCATGAGCTGGATGTTTAACGTACAAGGTTTTAGAAAAATGTCTCTTGCTTTCCAGCCAGAAGTAATTACTATAATTTGCTAAACAAAGGCAGCTTGTTGTCTCAGCCCTTCAGGGAGCCCCTAGACAGGTAAGAACAGACTAATACAATTTATTGTGACTGAAATCCACTTTGCTCTCTCAGGAATGGGGGACTAGAGTTCCACACTGGGAATATGGGCTGCCATCTTCCAAGACCACCATGAGTCAGAGGCAGAATTGAGCAACGGCAAATAAGAAAGATTGCAGACCAGTTCTACCATTTTTAAGTTAGCTTCTCTTTGGATCAGTATTCACACGGCTACTATATACCTTTTGTTATTATCCGGAGCTCTGACAAAATTGATTGTAACTGATTTTGATTGACTTTTTGGATAGAATTTAGTTACATACTCCACTATTTTAGCTGATAATATTCATATCACATAAACTTTTGTATTTCATATTCATCCCTGTATACTTTTTCTCTGAGTTCTCAGACATTTTCTTAAGCTAGTAATATAGTTTTTGTTTTGCTTTTTTATTTGGCTTTCAATCTTCTGTATACCTCTACTGGGTTTTTCATTCAATATTTACGCAATTCATCTTCACTCAACCTTTTCTACTTTTAGATTTCTCCCTTTCGCTAGATATAATGATGCGTGGAACACACACAAGACCACTAAATTAGATTTTTTTTTACCTTCTCTTCTGTTTTTACTCTAGTGGATACTAGTCTTTATTTATGAACAAGGTAGATTTTCTGACTCCAAAGCCATGCTCATTATAGTTAGCAAAATTCTTCCAAGGTAGTAATGTTACATTATTCTGTGAGTCTCTTTTTCTTTTCACTTTTAAAAGTTGGTTATATTTGCTAGGTATTCAAAGCTATATTAATTTGAAAAGTGGAAAATTTTGAAGAAGTTTCTCACCAGAAGCCAGATTATAATGAATCTATATTTCCTTATCTATTTTAATGCTACATATTGTGTCTCTTGGCTTTAAGTTTCAGTCCAGGAATTAACCTTTTTTCCTAAGATATCAGGTATAGCTTACACCAATTATCAGGATTTGATTATAGTCATTTAATCAAGAATTAAGGACAAAAAGAGAAGAGGGGAAAGAGAGAAAGAGAGAGAGCGAGAGAGAGAACTTATTCGCCTATATTATATAGCAACAATGATTCCCAAACTCTGAAGCATGAAGAGTTTTCCAAAGAGAGAGAAGCAACATCTTGGGAAGTCATGGCAACCAGTCAGCTATGTCTGGGAAGGGACCTATGAGCTCCTGACAAACCCAGAGGAAGGAGGTAGAGCCTGTAGAAACACAGATTGTTTCCTACTAACTGAACCCAATGGTTATATGTTCTATGGTAAAGCCTCCAACTAGAAAATTCACAGATCCCTCATTTATAAAAAAGTTAGTTATACTGAAGTAAGAATTTAAAAGGAACTACATGGATAAAAATTTGACAGGTCTTTTTGTAATGTTTTATAATGTTTAGAGACAAGAATTTCCTCAGGAAATCTATTACTTTTCCATGCTTATTCAAAAATACACACACACACACTTTTTAAAAATATCTCACTTTGCATTTTAACCTTTCTGCTTGCATAGAATTATTGGAAGATTTGAATGTCCTTATCAGTAAGTTCAGGAAATTAATGTAAAATCCTGGGGCTATGATGACAATGTTGTAATTGTCCCTGGTGACTTTTAGGTCTGTGTCAAAAAGGCAAAAGATCAACTAAAATTCCAATTAAAACAAAGTACAATAAAGTTCTGTACAAAAGGCCTGACTTCATTAAATACCAGCGTTAAATATGTATTTCTTTTAAGGATGAAGCCTTTTGACTCCATGAGGAGAACTCTTTTTATTACTGAATAAACATGACAGTTTCAGGCATGGAGTAGATTTAACTCATTACAAACCTGAATCTCAGGAAGTCTGGGGAAGTTCTCAAACTGTTCAGCTGTTAAAACCAAGAAGTATTATTTAAAAAGTCCCAACATTATTTTTCGGAAACTTGATTTAAATAGTCACTGCTTACAGCAGTGATTCCCAAACTTTATTGTATATTAGTATCCCATGGCAACTTTTATGACACCTAATGTCATATTGCTACTCCCACAATGATTAAATCAGAATATCTGAAGATGGGATCAAGGCGTCAGAAAATTTTAAAGGTTCCAGGTGAACACAATACACAGAAAAATTTGAGACTCATAATGTAGAATTCTAAATATGAGTGCAGATATAAATCAGTGCTGCTCAGCTGACCTTCAAAATTAGCACCATCAGGATCAACTGAACACTTGTTAGAAATGCAAATCTGATTAGACCTGTCAATACCTACTGAAGGAGAATTTCTCAGCTTTTGTTTTTTTAAGCTCTCCAGCGGATCCTTATGCACATTAAATTTGGGAATTAATGTTCTGGAGCATAAAAATCTAAATATAGACAAGTAATTTCCAATTGTGGCTACCATTCAACCCACCGTTTTAGATTTCTTAGCTTTCCAGATTAGACAAAACAAAAATTAATGAATTTTCTTCCAAAACTGAGGTTGCAAATCAATTAATCCTAAATCTAGGAGAAAGACTGCCTGCCAGGAGAGAAAAGACAGAACTTTCTTACCAGGGAGAGGTGCTATTGTAAGCCTCTATTCAGCAGTACTATCTAGGTAAAAAATTTAAAAATAACTGAAAGCCAACTGGGAAGCAGCCTGAGAATGTGAAGCTAGCTATGATGAAACAGATCATCTGTGTGGTCTTATAACTACTAGAGAAGTTGAATTTGTAATTGTAAGACTTCCCAAAAAAGAAATCATGAGCCCAGAAGATTTCACTACAGAATTCTACTCAATATTTAAAGAAGTTCAGCCAATTTCAGAAATTTTTCTTGAAAATCACAGAGAAAAAGAAAATGAAAATTTACATTTACACAAATATCTGTATACAAATTTAAGAGCAGCTTTATAACAGCCAAAAACTGTAAGCAACTCAGATGTCCTTTAAGATGTAAATAGTTATAAACACTGTGGGACATCCACACCATAATTACTGCTCAAAAATAAAAAAAGGAGTGCATTGTTGAAATACACAAAAACATGAATTAATCTAAGAAAAATTATGCTGACTGAAAAGAAGCCAATTTTCAAAAGTTACAAGCTGTGTGATTTCATTTACCTAAGATTCTTGAAATTACAAAATTATAGAGATGGAGTATACATTAGCTATTGCCAAGGGTTACCAAGGAACTAGAGGGGAAAGAGAAATAAGTGCCTATTAAAAGGCAACATTAGGTATCTTTGTGGTGATGGAACTGTTCTGCATCTTGAGGGTCAGTATTCTGAATGTCAGTTTCCTGGTTGTGATATTGTATTATTATTTGGCAAATTATTCTAATCTAAAACTGTACACAGTTTTCCTGAATTAGAATAGGTAAATTGTACACAGGGTCATTCTGTATTATTTCCTAAAGCTTGCATGTGTATCTACAATTACCTGAAAATAATAAGCATTTTAAAAGTTAAGAAAAAGACTTTTCTAAACTCTGTGCATCTTAGAAAAGAGACAAGTAATTAAAATTCATATCAATAAGGAAGCCTTGCAAATCACTGAAAAGGCACACAATCCTATAAAGAAATGTGCAATGAATTATGATCCAATTAATTTGTGAAAAGATGCTTATCTTATTTAGTAATCAAGAAGGCATATTTTAAAAAATGAAATGTATTTTAAAGATTTATATGCTGTTGGAACCAAAGAAGAAAAGAAATGAACATCTGTATTTATTGTTAATAATAGTGTAAATCATGGGGCCGGTGAGATGGCTCAGCGGCGTAAGAGCCTGCCTGGCAAGCACGAGGGCCCGAGTTCTACTCCTGGAACCCACATACGAAAAAAGTGCCAGTGATATCACTCAGCGGCACAGGCGCCTGCTGGTGCGCGAGGTCCTGAGGTCGACCCCCGGTACCCACACACAAAAAAATCAGAAAATCTCAAGCACAGTACCAATTTAGCAGTATCTAACAAAATTTTAAGAATGTAATGTGCATACACGTGACCCATTAATTCTAAGCCTATATTCTAAACAATTGTTCTAAGTGACCTCTATAAATTAAATATTATTGACACTTCCATGTCAGGTACTATAGTAAGTGAGGGGAAAAGAAGGTTAAAAGATAGTTTCTGCACTTAAACATATGCACATTAATATTAAAATTGTATTACACTGAGTTAAAGAAAACTAATTTTTGTGAAAAGGTTGAATGATTACTATTATGTATTATTCTGACAGCCAGAGAAAGAAAAGACAGAGGGACAGAAAGGATTATTTTTTCCTATGTGGGGCCCTTCCCCTTAGGCATGTCACTAAATCGGAAGTATTTGTTTAAACACTGGAAAGTGTTCCCAACTGGAAAGTTGGGAAGATAACTTAGTGAAAGAAGTTGTAACTCTGATCATGTCTGGCTCTGAAGAGAGTTGACATTCCTGATGAAGTTAATGAGAAAAGCAAAACTTCATTTGGAGACTAGAACTAGCAAAATTAGCCTGTGTATGAGAACAGGTTCTAGGGAAAGGAAATCTTCAGACAGTGAACCACAGAGGTGTGGTGTGAGGTGGTGCTGGCTTCTGTGGGCAGCTCCCAGCTGATCAGGGCAGCTTGCAGCCAGAAGACTTGCTTTTGTTATCATGTCTGAGATGAGAAATCAAAGCTCCAAATGCACTGAAATTTACAGTTATAATCCTTTCCCAGAGGAAAAGACTTATTTTTTAACACAGAAGCCCATGTTAAGAAAGCAGGACAAGGGTCATTAGAAGACCAAGCATTTATGGGGATGCAAACATCAAAGACCATTTGCAGGTATGCCCAAAACTAACAAGCCAAAACAATTATTTATGGCAAGATTAGCTCTCAATCTAACTTAGTCCCACTTTGGGCATTTAAACTAAACTTCCAGATTTAATACCAACACCTGTTTTGAAAAGGTGTTTGCAAAAACAATCTCTGAGGTTTTTAAAATCTTTTCAGAGCTTTAAACAACCTCAGTGCTGGTGCTGTATCCCTAATAACATACCAGTTAATGACATCATAATACCTAGAAGTAGAAGCTAGGCACCAGGAATTTTTAGAAGTTCCTAGGTGATTCCAATGTGCACCAAAGTGTGGGAGCCACTGTGTCGAGAAGATTCAAATGGCACACGTTAATCATGATGTAAATCACACCCTCATTGCTCACCAGGCCCAGTGATCAAGCTCTTTGACATTGGCATGACAATGATTATCTATCTATCTATCATCTATCATCTATCTATCTATCTATCTATCTATCTATCTATCTATCTATCTATCACCTCCCCATGTCAATTCCCTGACAAGGCTGAGAGTCCCACCATCATGTATACTTGACGGTGATGACTTACCTCCTTAGACTCTCACTTGAGCCAACTTATTAGTATCCCCATTAGATCAACTAGATTTCCCACCACAGAATGTTTCTACTAATAGTCATTCATCTGTGGGTGTATCTAATCCGTTGTTCTTAATCTTGCATGATACAGAAAAGACCAAACCATTAACCTTAACCTATTTCTAAAGGATTACGTTGGAGCATTACTGTGATTTATATTCTGCAAATTTATCATGACATCTCACATAAGAGAAAATTCAAAGAAAAAGTACATATCTGAAAAATAGAAATACTTAGGAAATCAAAAAACACTGTCAGAACAAATTATTTGGGGCTATTTATTTCTTGAAAGCTCTTACTGAGAGTTAAAACATTAATATTTTGGAATAAAGTTTCATAATTTTATTTTAATTGCATTTTATCTCATATTCCAGTCTTGGGTGAGCTTCAAGGTTTACTACTTTGTGTTTGGTGTCCTAATTATCAGTGCTCTTTGCTGACACTAGAGAATGCAGCCAACTTTCCTCATTTGGTCAGCTTCCCTTCTAAGGTTAATATGTCAGGCATAACTGAATGAAAAAAATAAACGTTTAAAAAAATGAAGCCAAGTAATCTCGACAGCTGCTTACTTTTATTTGTTTTTAATTAGAACAAGGATATAAAAATCCATTTGTTCAAAGTTAGTTTTAGCTGCACTTCCTTAAATTTATTTTTCCCAATTTTATTTTCCTGCAGATAAGCAGTTTTGTGATAATACCCAGCATTATTGTTGGTTTTTATCTGTTGCCTATAGTTTAATTTCATATATTACTTTTACATTAAGGCATCTTAATTTGCCTAATGGGTATTTATTATTTTTTGCTGCTCTTTTCACTGACCAAAAATCTTCCCACATTTATTACTTAAGGTAAAGTCTGACAATACCCAGTTTAATAAGATGTAGTTTCTTTTGTCTTCAAGTATCGCTTTTTTCTTCCCCCACCTTTGTGATGAATGGCAACAGCATCACTGGTGAGACATCTCCAGCATAAGGGTCACGCTTATCCCAGCCTCTCAGTCATAATTAGAGAAATGCTCTTGATGTGGAATAAAGACTGATGTATCCATACAGGTAAAGCTTCAGGAAAAGGATCCATTTATTCACTGACAAATCTGGCCTCCCTTCCAGACTTTCATATGCAGTGTATATTGATGTATATCACAGTCTTTAAGACAATATTCACCAATGTGTATCCCCTGTCTTCTACTGCAAAAGACAATTTAAATATAGCTCTTCAAGGAATTCTCTGAAAATAATGATTAGATCCTGTTTATTAACATAATTTATCCTTGGGCCTATGTCATCACATCTTATATTCAATGCAATTACCTTCAACATAATGATGACCTAAACACACTTGGTAATTGGAAAGATCGTGGGCTTCACAGTGAAGAAGAAATGGCTCCCATTTGAGCCATAGCATTTAAGATCTGTGTGACTTTGTAAAAATTACTTAAACCTTCTGAGGTCTGATATCATCATCCATAAAACATGAACATAGTGCAATCCTAGTAGTGTTATTGAAAGGATTATAGATGAGAGCAGTTTTGTAAATTCCTTCTCTGCAGAATATTTTCTAAAACAGAAATGCATAGAATTTATGCACAGAAACCCCACATGAAAAAGAGATTAAAAAATTGAGCCTCTTGGCAAAAAATTTGGTATTGCCTAATTATTTGTTAAAATATTTAAGAAGTGAAACATAAGTTATAGTGAAAGTTTCACTGGAAGTTCTGAAAGCCTTTAGATGAAACAAACACTTGTTTGTTCACTCAGTACTTTTTGGAGTACAGTACCTTGTGTTCGACAGTGTTGTTATGTGTGGGGAACCAGGGGTGAGCAGGACAGAACAAATCTATCCCTTGGGATTTTATACTCTAGTTAGGGTGAATGACTGTTAACAAATAAGCAAATATATTTATGACGTCTATCTGAAAGTGAAAGTGACAGTATCCTTGCTGAAAATAAAAAAGAAGTGCGAGATAAAGAAAGAAGAAATTGATTTCTGAAAAGATGATGAGTTAGGCAACTGAGCAATTACATCTTTAATGTGGGGAAGTTGTTAGTATATATAAAGAGAATGTTATGCCAATATTTGTAGAAAAGATGTTCAAAGAACAATATCTCATATATGCTGATGCAGAATCACTGTTAACCCATTTGAAAAGAAAGTAAGTCCATGAGACGAGAGTGACAGGAAATGCAATCAGGCTTAAACAAAGGCTGCAAAAAGGAGTTAGGATTTTATTCTCCCCATGAAGAACCCACTGAAGTGTTTTAAGAAGAGAAGCAGCGTAATCAAACTAATTTCCTAAAGGGTTATTTTGCCTGTTTGCAATGAGTTGGAAGGGAAACAAGTGTCACAGTCAAAAAAAAGTACTCCAGCAAAACGCAACGGTACACATCTAACTAATATAATGGTAAGGGAATTAAGTACACACCCACAGAGTCCATTTATATGATGCCTCATTCTAAAGTTAAAAGCAAATTACTTCTGAGTTCAAAAATTATATATATATATATATATATATATATATATATATATACACAATAATTAAACAATACAATCACATTTAAAAAGACCACAAAACTAGAATGAATACAGGATTCAGGATGTCAACCCTGCAGGTATGGGGAGACAGATATGTTGGTAGTAGGCATATGATTCATGGAGATTATCGTCAAGGTCCATGGATGATTTTTCTTAAAAGTATTTAACTATAAGTCTTAGAAACTTAAAAGGCGGAGCAGGAGATGTCAGTTATAAACCAATGGAGAGATATTATGGGTCAACAATTATGATTTTCTAAGTCAGTACAAGATCCTTAACAGGAAACGCAGACAATTCCCAATTCCTCTACACAATAGAACAATGCAATTACCCAGGTCTTTTTAGGAAATATAACCATGTAATATATATATATATATATATATATATTTTTTTTTTTTTTTTGTAAAAAATTTATAGAATCATCTCTTGTAACATAAAATATAATATGTTTGTTATTATTTAAGCTCAAAATAAACATTTTAAAAGAGTTAAAATACAGGTAAGAATTTTAAATTATAGATTAACACTACAGCTTTTTAAATAATGAAATATAATTTTTATGTAATACAAATATAACTATATAGTTGAATACGGCTTATTTTTCTGGAAATTTTCATTTAATCTTTTAGATTACTTCAAATTGAAGATGACTATATGTCTAATATATTGTGATATTTGATCTTAATGACTATATAACTCAAAATATATCTCATAATGAAAATACAGAATCAGGTTGAAAAATTGGTTTATTGGTACGCCTCATTTTGAAACCCTCTTCATTGATGGAAAGGCTTATTTTTGCCGTTAAAAATTGACAAACATATTATTACACTAAGTTGTTCTTGCAAACAATTTCAAAGTTTATGTGTTTTATTTGTATAGAGGTAAAAAACTTCTATTCCCAAGTTTGTTGCCAGAACAGCTTCGTAAGAATCTATGATTGACATATCTATATTGTTTTCTGACAAAAAATCACATAACAATGAAAACGTTTTCAATTAATTTAATTTTTTTCATGTTGGAAAAGTTATTTTTCTCCTTAATTTTAAAGCACCTTCTTTAACATGAAGAGGCATAGTTTGGTTTCTCTTACGAATTCTGCTAGATAAATACTTCAGAAAATACTTGTCATAGGGGCTGGGGATATAGCTCAGCAGCACAAGCAACTGCCTGGCAAGCGCGAGGTGCTGAGTGCGATTTCCGGTACCAAAAAAAAAACCAAACGTGTTATAGGATCACAAGATAGTGTATTTTTGTTTTTATTTTTTAAAGTAGAACTTCTTAAAGTTCAATACCTGTGGCATTTTGTCCTCACATAATCAATGAACTTATATAGAAAACATTTTTTTAAAGATCAAGTACTCTGTTTGAAGATGAAGGGCCCATAGGACCACTTCCAAAATGTTTTGATAGCTCTTGGTATACTGTTGCATTTCTGACTGAGCAAGTGTTTAAACCAGTGAAATTTAAAAGGCATTTGAATTCCAGTGAATATTCCGAGAATGTTAGTTTAATTTTAGCAAACTTGGGGTCTCAGTATATGCACATAGTCAGAAATTATACCGGTGTATCTTTTGCTGTCATCCCTTGGGCATTTCAGTAAGCAATCAAAAGAGTCTATGTCATTTCAACTTCTCATCGACACATGGTGAGTACAAATCAGTCTGTGGTTCTGAGGATTTAAGAGAATATAGGAAATTAGTGCCAGGCTATGTCAGGATGTAATATGCATATGGCATGGTTACTAGTACTCAGAAGCTATTATTCATGTGGGGAACATCGAGTAAGCACCCAGCTAATGACAAGTCAAGGGATATTTGACATGCGTGCAAGGATAGTACAAAAGGAGGGCCAGTGAGATGGCTCAGCGGCACAAGCGCCTTCCTGGCAAGCGTGAGGGCCTGAGTTCGACTCCCAGAACCCACATACGAAAAAAGGGCCTGTGATATCGCTCAGTGGCACGGGCGCCTGCTGGCGTGCGAGGTCCTGAGGTCGACCCCCGGTACACCCCCAAAAAAAGAATAGTGCAAAAGGAAAGAAGAATAACTGCTTTCTAATCATTTATGAAAATTGCTGGGATGGTATTCTCAAGAGGGCTTTGTCAATTTCATTCACCTTGTGATTTGTTTTTCAATTTTTATTTTTATTACTACATGTTTGCAATAAGTTTCAAAATTTATTCATTGTGGTGAGAGAAAAGTTTCTGTACAGCAGTGGAAAGAATGATCATCGCTTGGAAAGGCTTTGAGGAGTAAACAGGCGACAAAGAGACAAGGCTTGGAAATGAGAGTCCAAACACGGAAGCACACACAGAATGCACCGTAACTGTGAAAGCTGCTTCCATGGCGAGGTGTGATGGATGCCAGCTCAGTTTTCATGTGGTCTTAAAAGCCAATATCAGCTCTTAGAAGCTCCTTATCTTATTCCAATATTTAAGATTCCTTAGAAAGTTAATCCCAAAGGCCCTCAGTGTTGTTTCACTGAGAAACATTTATAGCATTGACTCATCTTCAAAATTGACAGGAGATGTTGTGTGCCCAACCATGGAAACATTTCCTAATTTAACATATTAAGCAATGAAACATTCAGCCTCATTAAGTGACACTTTAATTATTACAATGGTTAGCGGTGATCATTAAACTTATGACATCTGTCACATTCAGCCCATAGGGGTGATGACTAAGTTACCAGATCAAATATATATCAGCTGCATAATGCCTGGTGATTGAGAATGGGTGATGACATAGCAGAATATATGTTAAGAATATATCCCAGAAGCTTGGAAGAAAAAACGTGGGTAGTGTTCTATTTCTCCATAATATTAATGGAAAGAGACAATCCAGCCTCCCAAAATGAGTGAGGAAATATTTATGACTCATGTAAACCAATAGAGCGAACCCATGTTCTTTTTCCCACCAGCTATTCAGATCAGTAGAAAAACTAGAGTGTGACAATGGCCACTTGAATATTAAAGTCTGTTCTACATAACCTGCCACTTACCACCGCCTTATGGATGTCTCCATTTAACCACCGTCTGTGCTAGCAAGTGACATGTAGCACCTATCCACTCCTTGCAACACTCATCTTCTCAGCCTGCCTTGCCCATTGCCAGTCTCGAAGCTGAACTCTATTCTGTCTCCCTCTGAAAGGGCCTTGACCTGTCTTTGACTTTGTCTTTTTAAGTTACCAAGAATTAATCTGAAGTAATATTAGTGTGCAGTACCTTTCTATATTTTGACAAAATTGGCTAGGAATAGAGAATACTGCCACAGTTCCAGTTACCTTGAAATTCTGAGCTGAACACATAAAACTCAGTTGAACAGAGTCCCTTTTTCAACTCGAGTCCTTTTTTTAAAGTTATGTATGTTTGTGATACATAGTTACATTTATTTTGAAGAAATATATATATATTAAATCCTTTTTCAACAGTTCCCATCCTTTCCCTCTCCCAGTCCCTTTCATCCTCTTTCCTTTGTCCAAAGAGTTTGCCTCCTTGCTTTTGTTTGGAACATTAGGAAGCTCCGAAAAAGCTTTGAGTTCAGTTTCCCTGATAACATTATTAACTTTTCTCTGTGGAGGTTTTACTTGCCTTTGGTTTTCATCATTTTAAGCTTAATATTTTAATACCAGATAGAATTTTTACTGATTTTACAATTCTATATATTTGGTTATAATTGCACTCAGTGTTTTGTTAATGAGTAGAATGCAGTGGAATATTAATACTAAAATTGGGCTGGTGAGACGGCTCAGCGGCATAAGCGCCTGCCTGGCAAGCGCGAGGGCCCCAGTTCGACTCCCAGAACCCACATAAGAAAGAAAAGGGCCATTGATATCGCTCAGCGGCACGGGCGCCTGCTGGCGCGCGATGTCCTGAGGTCAACCCCCGGTACCCACAAAAAAAAAAACAAAAAACTAAAAGAATTGAAATTACTGAGATTGTCAGTCACATGCATATAAATCACATCCTTAAGAGTTGATGTAAAGTTAAATTAGAGAAATACTTTATTCTATCAGAAGTAATGCTTTTAGTTAACTTTATTGCACAGTGTGTTTATATAGTGTGTTGATCAAACAACATTTGGAATTTTGTGTTTGAATCTAAAAACCACACATTAAGAAGATGGTTAACTAGTACAACCACCAGGGAACGTATGGAGATTTTCAAAAAACTAAAATAGAAATTCCACTTGGCCCAGCTATTCCCCTTTTAGGTATCTTCCCAAAAGAATTAGAGACATTATATTACACTGATACATGTATACCTGTGTTATAGTAGCATAATTCAGAATAGATACATCTTGAAATCAGTCTATATGTCCATCAACAGATGACTGGATAAAGAAAATGTGGTATTTATACATAATGGAGTACTGCTTTGCCATAAAGGATAAACTTGAGTCATTTGTAGGAAAACTGATGTACCTGAAAGCTATAATATTAACTGAAATAAATTAGACTCGCAAGCTTAAATACTGTATGGTTTCTCTTCTATGAGAAATCTATAATATAAATAAAGAATAAACTAAGAGATAAATAATAGTAGGATAGTAGGGAGATCTTTCTCAAATGAGGAGGGGATCAAGAGATGCAGAGGTGGGAGGGAGGGGAGAAAAGGGATGAAAAAATAATTAAGATGTGTTATGTACATATACCAACTCCCCACAGAGAATGTAATCAATATGTACTGCAAACATGTATTAATAAAAAAAAAACTGAAAAAAGAAGATGGTGAACTATTGGTAGTAAAACTTTACAATGAGAGCAGGCACATGAAACAAAAGTCTGCCTTGTGGTCTTGTTGAAATATTCTCACTTAAACCACTACAGAGGGCTCTCCATAAAATAACAAGTTGAATTTAGAAAGAAACAGGTTATGCATCCTTAAGACACATCCCATCAATGTGTTTCTACCTAATAAGTCATTTCGTATCATCAGCTTCTTACTGCTTTTGACTTTGTCAGAAATGATGAGGTTAATGTTTCCAAACACCAAGAAAGCCTTTATGCAATAGATTAGCAGACTCACAAATAAGCGGGTTGAAATGTTCATCCCTGAGCTAAGGTAATTTCTGTAAGTGGAGGGAGTTGATAAACCAGACTGAAGAAAGCCTTGGTAAAAGCCTCTGGAGGTTGAAATTCTGTGAGCAGCAGGTTGGTTCACTTGTTTTAGGGTTTGATTTTGTAAAAGAAAATAATAATAAAAGGTCACAGTATGGGAGTTGATGGACTTAAGTAGGCTGTTTTTTGTGAATTGCTGGGCCATAAACATCAGTATGCATGTCTCACTTAAGTGTTTTGAAGGTAGGAGGGAAGAGGAACATTCCAGGTTGGATTAAAACTGAGAAATGCTTTCTTTCTTATCCTGTCAAAAACAAGACGATGGTATAACATTGTCCCACTGCTTTATCACAGGAGAGAGAGACAGACAGAGACAGAGAAAGACAGGAGAGGGAGAGAGAGAGAGACTGAGAGACTGAGATATTAGAGTTAGAACTGGGAATCCTGCAGTAGAGTCCAACCACGGTTTGAGAGAAGATTTTTTGCAAGGTGGTACTCTACAGCCAACATGCTAAAGAATTTAGTAAAAAGATGCTGTCTGTCTGATGCTTAATTCAGGCACAGCCTCCAACAGTTTCGGATTCAGTTTCGGATAAACACTTCAAAATTTGTAGTTTTAACTCTCATATTTGCAACAACTCTATGAGGAAGTTTCAGTTATCACTCTTTTTTGGCAGATGAAGAAGTGGAGGCATAAATAGATAAAGTAACTTGCCCAAGGTCATACAACTCTTGACAGTAAAAATGGTATTTAAACCAAATCTTAGGATCGGGAGTCTGTGACCCTAGTCACTGATGAAGACACTCCACTAAAAATGTGACACCAGTAACCATCCCATTCATGTGCACAGAGTAAGAGCAGCGAAGTGTAGGAAGAAGTAAATTGATGACATTAAAGAGAGACCATTCAAACAGGACTAAAGAAGGAGTGTTTTCCTTGCTAGACTTGCTTATAATTTTTACCAATTCCTTCATAAAGATAAGCTACTAAAGTTGGTAGTTTGTTATCTTGTATTCTCACAACAAATTTTATTATATAGTTTGTGATTCTCGTTCTGTGGAGTGAGTTCAATTAGTCTCATGTAATTCTTTCATTGTCATCATAAAAGTCCTTATTACCTAATCTATCTGGTATTTTAACCAATGACCAGAGAAATTATGATAATACTATATTCTTCCAAAATATATGGACCATCCAGTACACTTCAGGGAGCATGCTCCTGTTATCCGTACTCAAGGACAGAGTATTATTTTTTTACAAACAAAGGCCCTACACCTCTAAAGCTATAGAAGTCTACCAGGTCTGAAAGGTGATGGGGTCACAACCAAAGTACATGTCATATGCCAAATGATTTTGAGAAAGAAAATAACTGCAAAGCTGATTGCTGACTATATACTCTTTATATTCTATTTGATGGGTACCCGAAATGTAAGCAGCACTTTGTTTAGAGTGAGACAAGAGGGAAAGAATGTCAACTCAACAAGCTGCTTCCTCTGTTTCCCTTTTCTCCTCCTACAAAAGATTACTTGTGCCTTGGGGATTTTCAATTAAATGAGAACTGAATACATTAACCTTTTCTGTATATAATACATCCATCAGAACAGCTTTAGCATGCCCTGAAATTACAGGGCTGAGCTCAAAGGAAAGCTACTATAATATCCAGAAAACACGGGACAAAAATTGGTCAAGGTGAAGCTTGCAATGCAAAAATAAAATAATTCATTTCAAGAAGAATCTTTCCATTCTGAATTGGAGAAAACGGCCAAGACTACATGTTTGACTAGCTCTTTTCTAAAATAAGATTACATTAGTCTGCCAGCCATGTTTCAGATATAATATGCATGTATAGGACTTTGTCACTTGCACATAATTTTATGTGTGTTGTCTCATTTGATCTTAATGACAACCTGCACAGTAGAGTAGGAAAGAGAAGGATAAAAAAAAAAAAATTAGAGGTAATTGAGTACTTACTATATGCCTGGCACTATGTAGTTGCATGTATGCTTAAAG
Organism: Erethizon dorsatum; assembly: GCA_028451465.1. Lineage (NCBI taxonomy): Eukaryota > Metazoa > Chordata > Mammalia > Rodentia > Erethizontidae > Erethizon > Erethizon dorsatum. The sequence goes on from CM051824.1 coordinate 18,727,065, forward strand.
TTTCTATTTTTGTAAATGTCAAGATCCAGAAAAGCTAAATGATCAACCTAATGTCTGCTGGGGGGACATTCTTAGAGCACTGTGAGCAGGAGAGTTCTTTGATGTATGTATGGGGCCCCTCTTAATATTGGAGGGCATTTGGTGTCTATGGCCCCACAAATTAAACAGCAATAGTATTCCCCAATTAATGTGGCAATGAGAAATGCCTTCAGTCATTTCTACCTGCCGGCCATTATGCTGAGTGTCTAGAGAGGTGCATATATATTAACTCTTTTGGTGAATTGCAACTGCAACCTAAACTTCCTGACTTAAAGTTGTCTTTACCTGTACTTGCCAGGTCCTTCCTTACTTTCTTGCATTAGTACAGACAAAGTGGTCAGCTTGGTCATACTGAAGAAGGTGAGTTCTTAATCTGGAGCCAGAAAATCTTTGTGTGTTTATTTGACTGTTCCTCTAAAATTATATGTTGTTCATATTGGTGACTAGAGTGTATCTTTATATTTTGATGGGTACCAGAAGAAATGTGTAGACTGTTTTTGACTGGAGGAGAGAAAGAGGAGGGGACCCATGAATAGAGTTATATCCATTCCTCTTAATACTTGTGTTTTCACAAGAAGTAAGTGAAAACTTATCCTCAAAGAAATGTGGCTATGAAAAAAGAGGCTGAAATGGTAAGACCAATTCATGGATCATGTTTTTCTCACAAGCATGAGGTGGAGACAGGTCCTTGAATTCAAGGTGTAAATTCAGAGTTCTTTAAGTGGTAAGCTGAATAATGTTATACTTCATGTCTTTTCCCTTTCTATTCTTTTTTGTTCTTTGTTGTTCTTCAGTTTTCTGTAAATGCCTCATTTGGCTGTTAGACAAAACAGTAAATGGGCTTGTTATAAATACTTGGATAGAAATTTCAAGAACACAAATATATTTGGACATCAATGTAGTCTTGGCAACAATAAACACTGTGGTATAATCTAAGTAGATTTTAAATCTTACAGAGAATAGTGTGTTCTCTTTAGCCCATTTACCTATAGTTTCTCCTTCATGCTTACCAAGTTTAGGAAATTCTAAAAGTAATGGATATTATAGCCCAAAATATAATTTTTTGTTATTTGCATGGTTTACATAAGGCCCATGATATGTGTTCCAAATTGTTCTTGAAGAACAATATTCACGATTGCAAAACTACGGTCATGAATTGTTGGTTTAAATTAGCTCCCTAAATTAGCTATAGGAGCTTAAGTACTCAAATCAAGTATTCAAATCAAGAAAAACAGACCAGACATGCAAAGAACTTACTGGTGAAAAAATGCACCATTGAGCCCTGATGGACTGAACTCTACTAAACGGGTTTGTCTGATCCAATTTTCATGATTATTTAGCAATCTCCTACCCGCAGCTTCAAAGTTCCCAGGGCATATCCTAAATTGAAGGATATTTGTAATAAAAAGATATAAGCCTACAACTCTTATTTTTACCAAACATTAATAAAAATTGAATTAGAAGTAAGTGCCTTGAAAGGCTACTGGCAAAAGGTTTGAATATTGTAACAGCATAAATCAGATAAGAAAAGGAAATGCTCTCTTTTCTTTTATTATAGTAATAACATAAAAACCACTTTTTTAAAAAAAGTTTTGAAAAAGGCCAAAAATTTCTTCCTATATTTTAATGCATCTAGAAAGGACAAATGCATTTTTTTCATATTACAGAGAATACACAGATATGAAAGGGAGGCAACATGATTAAAAGCTGTGTAGCTACCTCAAACCATAATAGAACTTCTGACTCCAAATGCCCTTTACATTATTCTTAATGAAATGCAGCTTCACTTTCCCACATACTCGAAATTGTGTTAACAGAGAGTTCAAACATGTAAATGTAGCCAAACATTCAAAAGAATACCTCTATTCTGTTTCCAAAGGCCATGTAAGGACAGTGGTTGTTGCCAAGTAAACACGTGGGAAGAAAGAAGGAGGGTATTAACTTTTTAGTACTTCATCTCTTGGGGACTTAGGCTACTTCTGTTTCTGTTGCTAATTTTGTTTCTCTATTCTATCACAAGTACAGTTGAAACTGGTTCTAGGTCACATGTAGCAAGCTATTGTTCAATATAACTGCCATTTCAGATTGATAGCCTCCAGAACCAATGCCAAGGTCCTTATATGTGTCTTTGTGCCTACTATTTCATTATCTAACCACACACAACATGTTGTTCCCATGGATGCAACAGAAAGATTATTAAATTGGTTATTGGAATACCTGGTCCCAAATCCAGTATGAATTTCCCCTTAATTTATATATTTTGTTACCCACAAAATGATACAAATTAATAACCAAATAGTTCTGTCTCGTTACCCTATATACCCATATAATCTGATTACCCTGTTTATTTTCCCTCTCCTTGTTCTACTGCCTTATTTCTCAGTGTGAAGGAAGTTTGGGCTGATGGTGGGTATAGCTAAAGATGCAGGTTAGAGAGTTTGAAAGAGCAAGGCATCCAAATGATGGAGGAAATTTCTACCCCTTGTAATCCTAGAAGACCATACATACCTGCCTCCTCATTCCTCTCTCATCCCACACTTGCCCTGGTTTACTGTGGACAGAGCAGCCTTGTTTCTTGTCCTCAATAATGTCAAGATCCTTCCAACCAAGTGCTTTTATCCTTTCTAGAATGTTCTGTCTGACATGGTCTTTGCCAAAATCTATATGTGGCTGGCTTTTGCTGCATGGTTCTGGTCTGAGCTTTTATCTGACCTTCTGACATGGGACTATCTTATTTACTTCACTAAAATAACACCTCCATACAAAATAGACTCTATCTGTAACCAATAATCTTTTTTACTCCCTCTGTAGTAATTATAATTTGCTAATTTTATTTTGAGTATTATTTCTTTATTAGTTGCTTGGCCTGTCCTAATCATACTATTATAGAAAGATAATTTGAGCAAGAATACTGTGGTATCCCCAGAGTGATACACACTTACACAATTGTCATCTTTTTAATTCTACATATTGCCTTGTATTCAGTTGCACAAAATCATAGATGAAAATGAATTGTTAGAAATTAAACATGATATTTTTCCTAGTTTCCTTATGATTAAATTGAGAAGACTTAAAGCTTAATAGTACAAGACTTAAATAAGATTTCAAGACAAACAAAATCAGAGAGCCATCACCGTGCCTACTAAGAGAGCACAGGAAAAATTGGATCATTTTTCTCCCAGGATGAAAAGACTAACAGACAACTTTGTTCCCTTGTTTTATTTTTGTAGTCTAGTTATAAATCTATTTTAAACTCTTTTCCCAAAGGTAGATATCTTTAAGTGTCTTTGAACTTTCCCTTCTACTCTCGTAATACCCCTTAGCTTATTATCACCATTAAAGTGAATGCATTAATGAGTGTTGACATTCTTATTGCCATTTTAAAGATCATTCAAATTACAAGACTTAGATTTTTCTACCACTTTCTCTGGCCACATGAACCATTTATTTACTTGCATCAATTCTTTACTGTCCTCATAAGTCAACAATTTCCAGTTTATGTGATGTAGCCCAGGGCTCCTTCACACAAAGAAATTTCTTTTTATTTTGATTTTCAAAGTTGAGAATGCTCTTAACGTAGTATCACTATTTCTGAAATCCCCAATCATACAGTGACACATTCTAGATATATGGAACATATATAGCCATAGTTTCTATCTGAGAGTAACACCACACTCAACATTTCTATCACTGCAGAAGTTCTAAGCGGTTCTTTCCTCACAGCAGACATGTTTTACAACACATGACATTGGCCCCTTCCCCAGAGCTGATAGAATGGGACCAACTTAAGTAAAACCATAGGGTTATAAGGTAGCTAGCCTCATCTAACCTTTCTGAGTTTTATATTGCAATCATGAGTTGAAAATGATGATCCTTGCTTGCGTCACCAGGATTCTATGTCTCTGTAATAATACACACATATGAGATGGAGATTTGATGAGAGCAATTCCAAGATTTCAAAAGCTTTTGTGACTCCAAAAGAAGAAAAATTACTATCTTAAAATTTTGTGGTGATCTGTGTCATTTTACTTATAAGAAAAACAATTTATTTTGGCAAGGGTTATTTATACTTTAATGTGGACGTCAAGAATATTTAGTTTCCCAGAGCCAGATAGATAGAGCCGGTCTTGGAGTCTAAGAGAAAGAAGGCCTGATTCCTGCTGCATGTGATGCAAAACACTGCCATGATGAGGGAGAAGGTAGCCCCCGTTACCTATCTTATTCCAGAGGGTCCTGTTGGGAGGCTTCTTAATTTTTCTTTTTATTTTTTGGGTTTGTCTCTTAAGATGGAAGAAGATAGGAAAGCAGAGATTAAGAAAATTAGATAATATACTAGAAGGGCCATAAAAGAAAATCTTTCCCTTAAGATGCCTCTGTGATGGTAGATTTCTAAATAACACTAGGGGAAATCCTAGGTAGTATTAAGTTTTAAGGGCTTTTTGTTTTCTTTTTTGAATTCTTATTCTGTTAGTAAATTCATCTGTTGTTGCCGTATCTCCCAAACAAACTATTCACATGCATACATTTTGCATTACTGCTACTCCTTTAGTGACACATGATGGAATGACCTTGGCAGTGTGGAGAAGCCATGTGTAAAATGTGCAGCATCAAGAGGGCCACGTGGTAGCACAGGCCTGAGCACTCAGGGAGTGAAGGTTACCTGGACAGAAAATGAACTCCTGCAAACACACATAGAGTGAAATTAAAGTAAAGAAAATGGTAATCTAATGGTAATCTTCAGTTACATTTGTCTTGCTGCTGAGACAAAATACCCGACATCCAAAGTTAAAAGGGGAAAGGTTTATTTAGTTCACAGTTTGTAGAGGTTTCAGTCCATAATCCGCTTGCTCCAAGGCAGGGTGGTGTCGCAGAGGGGCAACAGTTCACAATGGTAGAAGACAGCAAAAGCAACAAGGTAGGAGACAGGACTCTTTCTGTCCCTTATGTTGTGTGCAGGCTACTGGCCCTAGGGCAGGTGTAGCATTCACACCCTTAACCCTAGCTAGAACTATGCCAAACCAATCAGTGGACTGATTTACTAATGACACACCCTTGATCCCAGCACCATACGCTCTAGATTCAACCACCTCTGAAAAAGCCCCATGATCACATGAGGCTTTGGGGGGACATCTAGACACAAACCATAACAATGGGTCAACTTGGATAAACTCAGTGTACATATGTGAAAGTACTTCAAAATCTTTATTGCAGGATTACTTTAAGGATTGTCAATCCTTCAAAGATGTGTATAAGAGCTCCTAGAAAATTATCTTCCTTGATCATATATTTGATAAAATGTGTATGATATTTTAACTACATATAATTAAAGCTTTTGACCTTCCACTATGATACCACTTCCCATTCTACTCACTGTCTAACAGAGTGACATGAGTATAGAATGGAAATCTTAATATATTACTAAGGGAAAATTAAATCAGCAATATTATTGCAATATGGAAAATCATTGTGCAGCATCTTAACCTAATAATGAAGAGATTAGATATATTTCAAAGATATTGTGGCAGATGCTTAACCTGCTCACCCTTGTCCCCCAGGCACTTCCTAGAGCTGCTGTCCAACTTAAAACCATCTCTTCTTTCCCCTGGGACATTATCCTAGTATCCAGAGAATAGCAACACCTACCTCTTACTCAAAAATAACCTCAAGTATGATTGAGGATGCTGGCAGGGCATCCTTTTAGCTTCTGCATCCCTCAGAACTCAGGTTAGATAATTCTGAGCTATTTGCATTGGGTCCCTAAGTTCTCAAAGTATCTTAAACTCAATCACCTATGGTGATTAATTGTTTGATAACATCACCTTTCATTATTTGTGGGTGCATCCCTGTCTCAGTTCCCCACTCTTTATTGATGCTGCCAGGGGTCACTTTCCAAATGGAAACACTTACACTCAGATCCGTATTTCAGGCAGGGTGTTTCTGAAGAAAGTCAAATCCACATGCTACTTTCTTTCACCACTTTTGTGTGTATTTTCTTTAAGAAAACAGTAAAACATTTCAAGTAAGAATAATGGAATATGAAACAGAAGTTGTAAACATGATCAATAAGATGTAGAAATTACTGTGACATCAAGAAATGAATTGTAACAAAAATATTTTCCGGATCATAGCAGAAGCAGTATTTCTTAAAGAAGTATTATATTTTGAATGACAATAATACCAGGCTTTTGGATCTCCAATCTAATTAATCAAGAGGATTTAATCATAAGGACACATTAGAAAAATATAAAATTTCTATTGATTGGACACAGAACATGAACGTAACACAAGACTAAGAATGAACTACTAAACTTAGGCTATTGGTGGCACACAGGTTAATGAGCATTACTAATTAAAATAATGCTTAAAATGAACTATTGCAGGGCCGGTGAAATGGCTCAGCGGCGTAAGCGCCTGCCTGGCAAACGCGAGGGCCTGAGTTCGACTCCCGGAACCCACATACGAAAAAGGGGCCAGTGATATCGCTCAGCAGCAAAGGCGCCTGCTGGCGTGTGAGGTCCTGAGGTCGACCCCCTGGTACCCACAAAAAAAAAAAAAAAAATGAACTATTGCATAAGAAAATTTGAAATACCCAGAACAGTTACAGTTCCTTAATGGGAAAGGCAGTCTGCTATGAATATCCCTGTACATTCTTACTGGATACATCAAGAAGTCAAGGGCCTTACAACACATCATCCGGACCATTTTTCAGGGTTGTATTTGCAGAGAGCAAACTCCAGGGATGAGGTAATGTTTCCCCTTGGACAAATAGCAGGCTTGCCTCCACTTACTAGAAATGTGGCGATTCCCTCAAGCTCACAATGGCTTTCCTGCTGCACTGCCCCAGTATGTGCAGGCATCCAAGTCAAGACCTTCTTGTGACCTCCATGGAGGGGCTGTTGAACCTGCTCAAACCTGTGCCAACCTACATTAATCTGTAGCTGCTGTTCTTGCTGTAATAAAGCCCTTTGTTGCTGATCCATAAAGTTTATGTCTTCTACCAGTATTATTGAAAAAGGAATAAGGTGACTTGTTAGTTTATAACAAAGGCAAAATCTCAGTCCTGCACAGTTTCTGGCTCTTTTACATCAAACTTGTTAGAGAAGATAAATGTGTTAGTACTTTTAAAAATAGATCGGATCTGATATTCCAAAGAGAAAGCTGAGATACAGGAAAAATAAACTTTTCTAAACTATGAATACTAAAAATGAAATTTAAATCAACTAGTAGAATAAAAGAACTAAGCCATTGTTTGCTTTTCTGTAGAACAGAATTTAGCATAATTAACACTATGTGAACATGATCAAAGTATGGAGGCAAAAATATTGAACAAAAATCATTGTTGAGGTGTGTTTTAAACATGTTTATTTAAAAATATTTATTATAAATATCACTTTATTAATTTAAATGCTGGTTAATTTCCTAGATTTTTGGAAATTTGTAAAATTGTCAGCTTTTGTAAATTAGCTGTTTGTTGCATTCCTTTTTCCATTTTAAATAAATATTCAGCCTGGCATAGTGGTTCACATCTGTAATCCAGCATTCAGGAGGCCGAGGCAGAAGGATTGCTATGAGCTTGAGGCCAGCCTAGGTTACAAAGCGATTCAAGGCCAGCCTGAATTACACAGCGAGACTCTGTCTCAAAACACCAAAAATATAATAAATAAATATTCACTTAATTTCATTCAAAAATTATATTTCATTTTCCAAAGGGGTCCCCAGCATGTGCCTATGCTTCACACCCCACACCTACATCTGTTCTTACTCAATATTTGGATTCAGCCTTTAAACTTTACTACTCAGCAGTTCTACCTCACGGTCCCAGCACTTTCCCTTTCCTGCCTAAAATCAGACTTATTTATAATAAAATGAGCATAGCAAACAATATAATTACTGTTTTCTTTACTGTCATCACCTAAGGTATTTGCATGTAAGGACTTTTTTAGCTGGCTTGGCTCAAAGAATAGATACCTTTTGGTGTATTTTGGTGTTCCAAGAGCCCATCTACAACATGATGTATGTACTTATCCCCTGCAGTGATAGTGCTATGAAAACCTGCCTGTCACGTGGCTGACTTACTTTCCTGCTGCAGTGATGGGTCAGACTGAACTAACCTGCCACTAGCCTAATAGTCTAGAAAGCAATCAACAAGGAAAACAAGTTTATAAATCCAAGTCCATCAAATGACAGACCAAGGTTTTGTACAGTCCTTAAGTTAAGAATATATATATACATACATATATATATATATGTCACAGACGAACAGAGATACTGTACTTCATGTAACATATATACAATTTATAAAGCATAATTTACTTTTTCCTTTGAATAACATGGAAAGCAGAACACCCACCACACTTCACGAGGTAAGACCTGCTGGTCACTTCTGATGATTCTTCCTTGGGCTCTGGGACACAACCACCTTTGGTTTTCCTATCCTTCCATTTCCTTCTTTTTTTTTTTTGTGGGTACCGGGGGTGGACCTCAGGACCTCACGCACCAGCAGGCACCCGTGCCACTGAGCGATATCACTGGCCCCTTTTTTCCTATGTGGGTTCTGGGAGTCAAACTTGGGCCCTTGCGCTTGCCTGGTAGGCGCTTACGCCGCTGAGCCATCTCACCGGCCCTTCCATTTCTTTCTGAAGAAAGCTCTTGTGCATTCCCCTAAACACAGTGGTTCTTGGGCCACTCCTCTTCCTTTGCATTCTCACTCCATCACCTTATCTACGCTCATGTTTTACACCATCACACATCTTCTACTCTTGACCGTATTTACTGTACTGAGTACAGCCTTTTCCATGGTTTGTCCACACTGCCCGCCTAGGAGGAGGAGGAAGAGGAGAAAAAAAAAAGATAAATGCAAGCAGTTACCAGAAAATATGTTTAAATTTTAGAAAAATTTTGCATTAAAGGACAAATTGCCGTTAATCCCCCTCGAAATATTCCCCCTCACTCCAAACATGATTCCAAATGTTTACTTTCCATGGTAATTTTGACTGACTGGGGAAGAGCCAGAAGTCTCACAGTGCCAGATCAGCTGAATAAGATAAATGTAGATACCCCATAATGTTTTTATTTGACAAAAATTGCCATAAACATTTTGAATTGATTCAGCCATTTGTAACAGTACAACTAAAGACGTTCATGAAAGAGGACTTCTAAAACTGCTTCAAGAAGTGGTAGTTTCACTGCAATAATTTTTTATTTAAACACATAGTATATTTCTCAATCATTCCATATATATAACAATGAATATATGTAGTTAACCCTCAAATCCTAAAATATTTGATAACTGGCTTTTTATAGAAAAGTTTTCCCAAACTCTGGCCTAGAAAGACCACAAAATGGAACCATCGATGTCCCCAAAACAGCTTGGATCGTACACATTGAATCCACCAAATATGAAGTAGATTATTTAAGGACAACATTAGCTGAGATTCAGATACTTTCCACATTTATAAGCCACCCATATGTCATCTTTTTTTGTGTGTGTGTGTTTGTGTGTGTGGGCACTGGGAGTTGAACTCAGGACCTTGTGCTTGCCAGGCAGGTGCTTATGTTGCTGAGCTATCTCACTGGCCTCCCATATCTCATCTTGACAGTTAATCAATAGTGCTTTGTCCCCTCTGTCCCCCAGGGTTGGCCATTTTAACTTGTTAAAATGAACTGAAGCACAGAAAAATTAATTCATTTCATAAAGTACTTACATATGATTAAATGTGTGATCATTCTTAATTTGGAAAATAATTGAAAGTTTTAACCAAATAATTCATGTGAATTGGACACACTAAATGATATTGTAATAAAGAGAATGTAAATTATTTTCCTTTTCATCTATCACCAAACATTTCTTTCATCTGTCAGCAAATAAAGAATAGTTTCTAGTTTTGCTACCAGCAAATATGTTTGGTTTGTTTGTTTTTGAAAGTAATAGGAAAAGGAAGGAAGGGGAGAAGGGAGAGAGAAAGAGGGATAAAAAAGATAAAAAGAAAAAAGAAACCTTGTTGAATACAACTTGAAAAAGGAATAATAGGGCATAAATGAATCTTAAACTTAAGATTCATTAAGGTAAATTTGGAAGAAGAATAACTTCTAATACATTTGACATATGTCTACCCAGCCCCATTCAAACTCCTTCAGTTTCTGGGAGCCCAGAGCACTGCACTCAGGGTAGTAATTACATTGTTATTGTTAGAAAAGTCTGCATTATTTAAAGGGAATTTTCTGTACCTTATTTTCTGGAGGAAAATGATCTATTATTTTAATTCCTAAGGTCGTGGCATTTTGTTTCAGCCATCATAAGAAACTAATAAAGACCCTGGCTAATGGACACTATCTCCTTCCAGCATCTACACAGAGAGTGCCCCGGCCCCCACCATCCAAAATGACCTCCTCTGAATCATCTCTGCTTTGCTAATGGGCCTCTTAGGGGACACCTCAAGACCTGACCACTGAGATCCAGAAATTGTCTGATACTTCTTCTTCCCCACCTATGGCAGTGAGAGTCAAATGTATTATAAAATCAGGTTTAATGATGCTTGATAAATAGGTTCAAATAAGAAAACCTAACCTCAGAAGACAGGTGTCTGCCAACAAGCACAAAAGTGCAAAAGAGTGAGAAAAAATCTTGGGAAGTAAGTTCCCTTAATGACATTGACATTCACAAGTTGCAGCAAAAGTAACTCTGCATCTCACATTCTTGTAATTACAAAAAGCATAGTGGGACTTGCAGACAGTTGAAAGAAAACCAACTCACATCAGAATAATGATCAAAGAAGGAACGAGAAAGCCAAAATAGGTGGTCTGGAGAAGGAAATCTTTATCCGTTCTCTGTGGCAAGGGTCAGCAAACATTTTCTGTAAAGGGTGAGATAGTCACCATGTTAGTCTGTGAGGTCATAAGGTCTCAGTCACAACAGTCTTTCTTAACCTCTGCAGTACAAAGTAGCCATATACAATATAGAAACAAGAAGGGTGAGTCAATAGTCCAATATGACTTATCAGATACTCTGAAATTTGAATTTAATGTAACTTTAATATTGTTTTTCTTTTGATTATTTTCACTACATAAAAATGCACGAAACATTCTTAGCTTGCAGACCATAATTTACGGGCCTCTGTATTAGACCGTGAAAAGGAACCAATAAAGTAAATGTATATAGTCCCAGGTTAGAATAGACCGGAAAACTAGAGTAGAGTAGAGTAGAGTAGAGTAGAGTGATAAAGAATAGAAACATAAATGTTATAGAGAGAAGGGGAGAAAAGTTAGCTGCTGTGTTCCTATGAGTATGTATTCAAGACAGACTGCTTGAGGACTTCTGTGTTCTGAGCATATTTGTTATTTCTCTTATTCTTAGGAACACTGCAATAGAAATCACTCGGGTTCGTAAGAAAGGTCACTTTGCTTCACCTTCTCCATGTGTGGAGAACTTATAGGTATGGAAATGTACATGCTATCACAGGTATGTGATCAACACATGTGTATTAGAATAGCTGGAGTGACCTGCTGTCTCAGTTGTCCCCAATGCCAAAGAAGTTTAAGGCTATCTAGAGGTAGGGTATAGAAATATACGTCTGTCAAGAGTATTCCTGATATACCAAGAAAAATACAGTATGGAAGAAATCATGGCATCAGATCTGGCTAATGTTCCAGTTCTACTAATTGTTAGATGTATAATCTAGGAAAGTAAGGTTGAGGAAAGTAAGTTTCCTGACCTCCATTTTTCAACCTAAAAGATGAGAATAATAACACATATAATCTACCTATGCTGTAACTGAATGATTAGTAAATATCAAAAATGTCTATCGGGCTTTCTTTTTCATCCTTCAGTTTCCTCCACTAATGAAATAATTTCTGTTGGCTTCAGTTCTGCTCCTCGCATGTGTTTTTGTTTTTGTTTTTTAATTTCCCTATTTAGTCAATTTTATTCCATGAATTGTGCTATCCATTAGAATGACATAAATGAAAAGCCTGGTCTTTGCTCTCAAGAAAACATATTGCTTACATAGAGAGGAATAAGGCAGCATAATGCACATACCATAACTTGCTGTCGGTGTAGCAATGGCACAATAAATATATCCGAGGAACACAGTGGAATTAGGGGGAGACACGAGGACATAAGGAAAAGATGGTAAAAAGTAAAGGAAGCAGTGTTTCTTAAGGGCCTATTATTATGTGGCGAGAATTATATATGTATACATATACATATAAAAATAAATATAAACATACATATAAATGTACATATAAACATAAACATAAATATAAATATAAATATATAGTGAGCCTACGTGAAAGATAATGACACTGAACCATCTTGAATTATTTCAAAGAATATGAAGCTTAAATCGAGTTTGAGAGAGTACTAGGAATATACTAGGTACACAGCAGGACTGATCTAACTCCGGAGCCACACAGAGAACTGGAGACCACCATTAGGGGTGTGTGTATAGAGGAAGGGGTTTGGGAATCTTTTTTTAAAAAATGTAATATTTAGAATAGAAAAAATTATTTTAAAATAGAGGGAATAACTATGTTTCCACTACTAAATTTAAGAAATGAAATTCTGCCAACACAGCTAAATCCTTCTGGGCTGTGGAGCAGAACTCAAGCTAGCTCTTCACTCCTTACAGATATTCGGAAAGTGTCCAAATGGCTGCAATGGGAGGTGGCAGATCAATAGAACAGGGCTCAAGATTTCTCACCTTAATTTTATCTTTAGCTTAATAGATATGTTTTCAAGTCCTGCAGCTATCAGAAGCTTTAAAGTATCCTTTTAGCCTAATACCGTGGAAAGCCACTTTAAAAAGGTAACAAAATCTCCTTCTCTAGAGGGTATTAAAGATAGCAGGGAAATCCTCGTTCCCTGGGATGGTTTATTTGTGGAGCTTCCTGCAGACAGGGCTTCGGTCTGAATGATACTTCTATTCATTTCTTCTTATTTTAATCTTATTATTAAAGCCCTAGGAGTTAATGCCCATTTATTTACTATGAGAGCAGCAAACTAAAGTGTCAGACAAAAGTTGAAATTCTTGGTCTTATGACTTTTATTAAAAGAAGAAAAATATTAAATAGGAATTCATTTATTATAGTAAGAAAACCTGTACAGTCAAATCATATCGTAAGAAAAGAGGGATAAAAATTGAAGTTGTTACCTAGTTCATTCAAATACCTTTCAAGTACTTTTCCCACTTTCAGTTACCTGGTTAATTTAAATCAATGTACTTTATGGCCACATTTATCTGAATGACTGATTGCTTTGAATCTCAGCTAAACTGATTCATTTGGATCAGAATGGACCTTTTTTCCTAAATTTAACTGCAAAGGATGTGAGCATAGTCATTGTACAATGATGTATCTTTCAATGGGCATTGCTGGCCGTGTCATAATAAATGATGGAGTGCTTGGTGCAGCATAGTTCTATTTAATCAGCATGCACATTCTACAGCCTCATCTTCATAAGGCAGAAGTACACAAGTTCACAAGGGAAGAAATGTCTGTCAGCAGAAGGTAACTGTGATATCTATTTTAAGGTATCAAGTAGAAGAGCAAACCAAATACCCAACTTCTCCAAAACCAGTAGAGTGAAGGAATCCTCACAAAAGATCTGATGACTATAAGTCCTGACTATGTCAACCGGTTCCTCAGCTTCTTACAATCTCATGTGTATTTTTGTCCTGAGGTTGATCCCATGTCCACAAGATGTCAATATTACAGAATATTGATGCACTTTCCACCAGACTTGACCAAATCATTTGGATGTTTTGATATCTGTGAAAATACATTGGTTTTAGTACCAGACTAAGCAGGATTCAAATCTTGACTCAAAATTGGCTGGGTGATCTTAAGTGTTTATTTAATCATATTTATCTATGGTTTCTCACCTGAAAAGGGGATCCAAATACCTTTTACATAAGTTTGTGATAACAAAATTACATAGGATATGAGCCACAAAATTAGATAGAATCTGAGCCAGGAAATTCTTGGCAAGTTAAGCAATTCTCCATGCTCAGTTTCTTCATCTGTAGAATGGGGATAATTAGTGCCTGGTTCACAAGAATGTCAGGAGGATCAAATTTTTTTGGGTATGTGTGTGTGTGTATAGTAAGGGCTCAATAAAAAAATTGTTGTTATTTAGTGGTACTATTTTTGAAACTTAATAAAAGAAATTACAGTCCAGCTTCAATAATTTTGCATTCAATAAGCTACAGATCCAAAATATTTATTTAAATAAATTGCATCCATACTCAACCTACAGTATAACAACTATTCACATAATACTCACAATATAGTAGGTACTATAAGTAATTTAGAGATGATTTAAGAATATAGGAAGGTATGCATAGGCTATATGAAAACACAATGCCATTTTATATAAGGGCCTTGAGCATCAGTGGATTTTGGTATCCATGGGAGGTCCTGGAAACAGTCCCACACAGATTCTGAAGGACGACTCTGGTTTATTAATAGTCATCATCTAAGAAAAAATAGATTAAGATTATTCTTCTAAATCATTCATCAACTAATTTTTTATCAGCAGCAATTTACTCACTAGTAAATTTTTCTATACAGGAAGGTAAAAATAAAACTGTGAGTTCTCTACTGCCCAATTATTTTACATTATAATATGTCTTTATCTGTGATAGATGCTAAAAGTGTGAATACAAATAAATAGTTTTTCCTATTTTAAGGGAGTTTATGATCTAGTAAACATGCCTATTTCACAGGCTAGCATGGGCATTCCTGTGTATTTCTATGTGGCATGTGTGTGTGTGTATAAAATGTCGATGTGTGGTATGAGATGTGTATAGTATACATGTGGTATGTGTAACGTATGTGATTAATGTATCTGGTGCAGATGTATGTGTTGTGTTGTACATCTGTGTTGTATGACATATATAGTATGCACATGCATGGGGGTGTACATACACATGGGAGTATAAGAAGTACTTATGAAGCAGAGCTACAGAAGCAATTCACATGGATATGGATAAAATAAAGCTTTGGCTATACTTAAAGAAGATTTTAAAAATATAAAAGCAGTATACAAGGAGAAAATTTTATTGATGAGCATTAATTCACATGAAAATTAATCCATTCCCTTTCCATTGGAGCCTCTACTTACAAAGATGTAGAAATACTGTTAATATCACACTCTTAGTACCACAGGCTCCACTGCTTCTCTTTAAAACTTGGCAATAGTTCACAAGTGAGAAGAGTAGGAATTTAATTCCAGAGGAGATATTAACCCACTAACCCCCAGCTATAACCCAGAACTGGTGAAGAGTATCATATAATCTTGCCTGTGGTCTGTGGAATTTCTTTGTGGTCAGAAAGCATTAATCAAATGCAGCCTTTGTAGATCCGCAATGTCTGAAAAGATGTTTTTTAAATGTATTCAAAGGCCTACGGTCTCCCTAGATGCTGAACCTTCATGAAGAACTGGTTCAGAAGACAAATTCTTAGGTGAAATCTGAAGCAGATAAAAGCCTGCCTTCTCTGATTTCTAAATGCCATTTTATTTCTTTGACTTTCATTTAACATTTCCATATCCTATTCTCAACTGCAGGTGCTTCTGGCTGCTAAAGAACCATCTATGTACCTCCATCTCTTCTGCCTCTCCCAACTCAGCTGTGACTTGGCTTCTCCCACACTCCAGCTGAACAATTTTCTCTCACTGTCTGTACTGGATACCATTAAGATTGTACATCTTGGTCAATCATCAACTACTGTTTTTGTCTGAAACAATCAACTCACTAATAAATTTTTCTAGTAAGTATTGTCTACCAGTGAATCTGAATAGCTATTTTACCTGGATGTGAGCTGTACATTTGAGGAACACACCCTTCACACAGGGGACATGTCCATAAGGACCTGTGGTTATTATAGACAGCTAATTTAGACAGAAATATTAGAGGCAGTTTGACAAGACCAGGCCCTCCAAAGAGTCAGTGCAGAAGATAAGAACGCATTATAACTGTGCCCGGAGGCACATCTGTCAAAGGTCAGGCTACAAAATAAAGACAAAATGACCAGGCCTACACCCAAGGGATAAGCGATGAATTAAAGATTATACTATATCTGGTATCACCTAATCCAATAAAGTCTAGATAGACATCAGTCACCCAGGTGGGTGACCTGGATCTCTTGATCCATTCCTTCCTAAAATGGTCCTTATTCTTTCCAAGTACACTTGCTATGTGACCTGCTTCCCCACTGGATCAATATTACCTCAGTAGTTATACCTATAATCTTATTGGTTTATCATAGTTTTAAACCATTTTGTACCCACCTCGTGATTTTGTACCCACCTGGTGATCTTGCTCAATAGAACTTGCTCTGTGAAGTGGGGTCTGCAGCAACATAATTTTGGGTCTCCTTCTGTCTCTCAAGAGCTATCTCTCTCAATAAATTTTCTTACTCTTACCCTCCATCATTCCGTAAAATTCATTCTTTGATTTCAAGAAACACAGTGTACCTAACATCTAGCAAGTTGGAGGTTATATTATTTCCCTTATATCATTTGGAGGTCCCACCGAGATAATTGGAAGGAGGTAACAGTTTGCTTTTGTTTCATGGATTCTGGATTGTGACTCATTTAGGTAAACAGAAATTGTCATCCTTGTTTGTGAATTGCCTACACCTTGAATTTTTATGCCTTATCTTTTTTACATTTTTTTTTGTTAAAATGATGATAAATTTAAATTGAGAATATTGGAAGATTATGATCTTTCTTTGATGGGACGTTTTACTTTTTCAGGTGAAGTCTTATATTCCTGATTTGTATATGTTGCATTTGTACTTACTAGTTACTGAATTTACTGGTGTTCCTCGCATAACCTGTTTGACTTGTTTTGACTGTTGTGGTTTGTTGTTCTATTTTAGACAGTGGCACTAGGGAAAAGTCATGTTATAGCATCCCCTAGTGGAATTTGACTAATCAAAATATGAATTTATGAAATGCTGTAAAATGGGTCTCTATGAAATTTAGTTTATATTTAGGAAATATACATGCCTATTAATAAATCACAGGACTCCAACTGCCAGTTAAAAGGCAATAGGGCAACAGCTGTTCTTAAGGTTTGGAGGACAGGTTTCAATAGAACAATCTGGCCTAATCCCCCCTTTACACTTTTGAGGGGGATGTCCAGCCTGTTCTGCTTCCGGTTCTTTCCTGATCCAATCTTCTACTGGTGAGGAGGCAATCATAACTGTTGAGAATCCTTACTCTTGCCTTTCCAGGCTGAGGGTGATGACTCATGGGCAAATTGTCTCTATAACTCACTATGATTGTGAGAAGAAAAGCCTCCCCTTTTTTGATCTCATTTCTGAACATTTCCTTTTTTGGAGGCTTGTTTCTGGTAAAGGTTAGAGAGGAAGGAATCCTGAACTGTCTCTACCTTTCCCTCCTAAGCAAAAACTAAGAACTTTTAAATTGAGCCCATAGACAATGAGTGCTTGCTAATGCCAAAGACAGAGGCATTATATTAGATGAGAAACACACACTTGGTCTGGACATGTGAGACATCGAAATTTTGCCCATCCAGGAGAACACACATAAAAGTGATGTCCCCAATTAGTGCTCTGGGCACAGTCTCCTGGGTACAGGAAACAGAACCTGAGACCCTGTGGAAAGAACTAACCTCTGGGTGAGACCAGAGGGATCTATTTCCTCAAGCACAATATTTAAGGAACAAAAGCACATTCAGTTTAAGGGAAAATCCCCAAACTCCTGGCTTTCTCTCCCCTTCTAGGCCTAGTTCTCATTATTTATGTGTGTAGTGGAGGAAAGTACTTTCAGTAATGCGTAAATTGTGTTGGCTGGATGATGAGTATAGGTTTTAACCTGTGAGTTTCATAACTGTGTGGCAGATATAGAGGCAGAAATTTTGGAGTTGGTTTTGACTAAAACTTACCCTTATCTTGCTACTAAGGAAGACTGCCTAGATCATTAGGTAGGCTGCACAAGTGTTTTGGGGAATTCTTTCTCCTAGCGCCCAGGGCAGGATTTTTCTGAGTCATTACTTGCCTCTATCTCCAGAAGTGATCTCTTCTGCAGGCTAGGAAGTGCTCCATCCACTTTCAATTTTCCCTTTAATTTTTTCCCCTCACTCTCTTTCAAAGAATTAGAAAACAGTTGTTTAAGTCTCTTGATTTTGGTTTAAATTTGCTAGCAATTCTTCCTTTTTTAAACATGACTGTTATAGCTAGAATCAATTATAGCTTGTGCTTTTAGAAGTACATGCTAGAGTTAGGAGACAGTAGGGGTGGTTAGTCTGATACAACCTATCTTCTGATCACTGTCCAGATAGCAGCCACCTTCTCTGGAGCAGGTCAACTCAGGGGATGCCTTCAGAAGGTGTAGAAACTAAGTAGGGCTTAAAACAGATGCCTATTTTCCCCTTGTTTTGCAGATGGGAAACAATGTCAAATTCTCTTATTCCTTTGGAATATACTCTTGAGCACTAGAAATTGCTTGACTCTCACATATTGAGAAAGAGCTCTTTAATATTTTTCTACACCTGCATATGGCCTGCCTAACCCCTAGAGGCAAAATAGAATGCAGAGAGATGTATCGATTATGATACTGTTTCACATCTATAATTATACTGTAAAAGAGAGGGAAAATTGTCAGAATTACCTTATGTTCAGACTTTCTTTGCTTTAAGAGACAATCCTTTCTTGTATTCAAAGTGTAAATGTAAGCCACAGGAAATCCAGACTCATCTGGCACTTAAGGCACAGTCAGATGCATCTACTATTCCTGAGCCTGAGGGTCCCTTCCTTTGCCCTTCAGATCATAAGGATGAGGTTTCCAAGGCAACCTTAATTAAAGCCTCCTCCACTATTACTGGATCTTAAGTTCCCCTCACTTGCCCTCTGGACTCTAAGGGTGAGATTTCCAAGCAATCTTAATTGAAGCTTCTACTGGGCTATATCCATCCCTGTCTGATTTTGCTCAAGCTCCTCAAGGACAGTACCCATTACAGGAGGGGGAGGAGAACTTGGTCCTACCCCTCTCCATGTGTTGTTTTCTCTCAGTGACCTCAAACAGATCAAACAAGACCTGGGAAAGTTTTCAGACAACCCTGATAAGTACACTGAGGTCTTTAGGAGACTTACTCAGACAATGAACTGGACTAAAAAGATGTAATGTTACCTTTAAATCAAACATTGACTTCTAATGAGAGACAAGCAGAATTACAAGCTGCTGTTACATTTAGAGATGAATATTATATTGTTAATTTTAAAAAGTCAGAAGAAAGGTACACAAGTAAATAGTTGGTTTCTACTAGACCCCAAGTGGTCCTTACACAAGATCCCTACTGGCCTCCCAACCAGATAGGAGGTTGGAATAGGAAACATCTTCAGACATGTATTCTTAAAGGTTTAAGAAGGATGAGAATTAATCTCTTCAATTATTTTAAGTTGTCAACTATTCATCAGAGAAAAGATGAAAACACTTCTGCCTTCTTAGATCATTTATAAGAGGCATTAATGAAACATACATCCCTGGTTCCTGATTCGGTAGGACAGATTATTCTTAAAAACAAGTTTACTTAGTCAGCCTCAGATACTAGAAAAAAGCTACAAAAGATGGCTTTTGCTCCAGATAGCTCATTTGATAATTTAGTGAGAACCACCTCTTCAATATTTTATAATCAAGACCAAAAAGAGGCCAAGGGAAAAAAACAAAGAGACTAAGAGAAAGTGGCTGCCTTTGTTGTGGCCTTAAAAGAAATAAACTCTAAGTCTGATTCTTTTGGCTCCAAGAAGAGCTAAAAGATTAAACTCACCTGCTACTGCTGCAAAAAGCCAGGCCACCTTAAGAGGGTTTGTGATAAAAAAACCATCACAACAAGAGGCCCCATGAGCCATGCCCTGATTGCAAAGGTGACCACTGGAAGTTAGACTGCTCCCTGGGGTGGAGGTCACAAGGATCAGACCAATCTTGCCAGCTGGTCCAGCAAGATTGAAGAGCCCTGGGGCACCCTCTACCTTCTCCTTCTGGCCAGAATGTCATCTCCACAGAGGAGTCCCAGGTAATCATAACTATAGAGGGAAAAGGAACCAGCCTACTACTGGACACTAGTGAGTTTCTTGGTCCTTTTCAACTCTTGCCTCCCTTCTAGCCATCACACTTCAGTGAAAGGAGTCACTAGAAAGCGATAACTCACTATTTCTCACAACACTCAGGCTGTAACTGAGATGGTTTTCTCTTCTCCCACCCCTTTTTTATTATGCCAGAAAGTCCAGTTCCCCTCCTGGGGAGAGATATCATATCTTGTTCGAATACTGTAATATACATACACCCAGGTCAGGTATGCTGCCTCCCTCTCTTCGAGACAGAAATAAATCCCAAAGTATGGGCAACTAAAGATAAAATAGGAAGACCAATAAGAGTTGACCCAGCACAAATGCATATTAAAGATCCTGCTATTTTTTCCCTCACCAGAGACAATACCCTGTAAGTCCTAAAGTTAAAAAAGGACAACTGCATATAATCAACAACTTAAGGACACGAGGTTTACTTACACACTGTAACAGCCCCTACAACACTTCAATCTTGGCAGTTCAAAAAAACCAATGGAGAGTAGGTGTTGGTACAAGACCTTAGATGGGTAAATAGGCAATAATGTCAATCCTCCTGGTGGCCCCTAACTCATACACTTTTCTTTCTCAGATCCTGAAAGATGTCTGTTGGTTTTCAGTGTTAGATTTAAAAGATGCTTTCTTTTGTATTCCTTTACACACAGGTTCCCAGTTTCTTTTTGCCTTTAAAAATCCTCATGACCAGGCCCTCAACTGATTTAGACTGTGTTTCCTCAAGGGTTCAGAGACAGTCCCCATCTTTTTGGGCAAGTGCTTTCCCACAACTTGACATGTTTTGAATTTTCCCAATTCACAGTCCTGCAATATGTAGATAATATACTGTTATGTGCCCCCTCAGAAGAGCTCTCTAGGCGGGGCACTCACTGTCTGCTGAATTTTCTAGCAGACAGAGGTTATAAGGTCTCTAGGCCTAAGGCACTACTTTGCAGACTTGAGGTAAAACATTTGGGCCTTATCATATCTAAAAGAACCTGAAGATGGAGAAGAGAGAATTAAACCAATACTCTCCTTCCCACAGCCTAAGACTTTAAAACAGATAAGGAGATTCCTAAAAATTACAGGCTTTTTTTTCCCTTTGGATAGCAGAGTACGGTGAGATTGCACAACTCCTCTCTCAGCTTATAAAAGAAGCCCAAAAGGCAGATATCCATATTTTAACCTGGAAACCTAATTCCCAAACTGCTTTCCAAAAGCTTAAACAAGCACTTCTAGATTCCCCAGCCTACTGACAGGACACCATTTCAATCTATATGTTAATAAAAGGTGGAGCATGACTTTGGAAGTACTTAGGCAAGACTGAGGACCTGTTCAACAGCCCTTAGGATATCTGAGTCATAAATTAGACATTATAGCAAAGGTATTGCCTGTGTATTGCCTTGGAACTTGACTGACCTTGGTCTCCTGGTACCAGAGGCATCCAAGCTGACTTTAAACAAAGATCTCACAATGTTGCATGACTTCTTTCTTCCCAATGGAGCCTATGACTAACAGATGACTGATTTCTTAAATATCAAGCTCTACTTCTAAAAGGACAAGCCATTTGAATAAAGACCTCTTTCTCCTTAACTCCTGCCACGTTTCTACCAGAAAAAGACAAATTAAGCATAAAAAACATGATTACAAACAGGTAATTCTCTATACATTCTCAATCAGAAAAGACTTGTTAAACACACCGATACTGACTCTGATTTGACCCTCTTCTGTGATCGCAGTTCCTTTATAAAAGAGACAAAAATGGCAAGGTATGAAATAATGACTTTGCATCAGACACTTAAAAGTTCCTCACTAATCCATGAGACTAATAACCAGCTAACAAAACTCACAGCTATAACAAAGACTTTACAACTCAGTAAAGATAGAAAGTCAATATTTACACAAGTTCAAAGTATGTTTTCCTATTGTTGTATGCTCATACAGCCATATAAAAAAAAAAAAAGAATTATCTAACAACCAATAGATCTCCCATAAAATATCATAAAGAGATAGATAAGCTTCTATGATCTGTCTATATGCACTCCAAGGTGGCAGTAATTCACTACAGAGGGCACCAAAAAAATAGTTGACAAAGTATCTTAAGGTAATCAACTGGCTGGTGCAGCTGCAAAAAGGCTGTTGCAGGGCCCTCCCTTCAGGCCTCTTGATCTAGGAAGGGTCCCTTGATCATACTTTACCCAAATATTCTCAGTCAAAAATCAAATGGACTTTCTCCCATAGGTGTCAGTTCCTTCCATCAGAATGGTTGCAATCTGATATGATAAATTGTTCCTTCCTGGTGCTAGTCAATGAAAAATTATTAAGTCTTTACATCAAGCCTTTCACTTGGAGAGAGACAAGACCTGCCAGATGGCCTCAAAGTTATTAATAAAAAAGAGACTCTCTCAGACAATACAACAGACAGTAAAGACATGTGAGCTCTGCCAAAAGAATAGTCCTCTTAACCAGACCGTAGTCCCTGCAGGTATACAGAGACATGGTAAATACCCTAGAAAAGACTGACAGGTCAATCTTACACATATGACAAACAATAAAGTGTTCCAACACTTATTGGTCTGCGTAGATACTTTCACTAACTGGGTAGGATGGTTGATTGATTGTGTCAATTTGGATAAGAGAAGTTTAACTAAATCAGCTCAGCAATTCCACACCCTAGGGTTTTGAAGACCCACAGTAGGGTGTCTTGGTGCCTTGAGGACATAAAGGGAAAATGAATAAGGAAGGATCGGCTTCTGTTTTTTCCAAGGAGATCCAGTCTTCACCTTCATTTTGGGCATCATCTCCTGGCTTCCAGCACAGACTCTTCTGGCCCAGATCCTTCAGCCTTCCAGCACTGACTCTTCAGCCCTCCATCGCAGACCTGTCAACCTCCTGATACGGACTCCTATGGGACACTGCAGTGAGCTTGTGGTGGGTTAATTAATGGTCAGCTTATAACACCCAGCTGAACTGAATCAGCATGGTTCTAGGTGTGGAAGGCCCACCTGAGAATTGTTGCCAACAGCATAAAAAGAGAACTGGATGGGAAGATGGTGAGCTGTTGATTCTCCTGGGAGAAGCTTGTTGTGATGGCTTTCCTGATATGAACGCAGCTGTTCTCATCATTGGAGGAGCTCAGGACCATGCTGTCACTGTGGTTCTTTTCAGAGGAGCTCTGGTCCTCATTTTGAGTGTTGCTTCATGGCACCAGTGCAGATCCCTCAGCCTGCTGGCACAGATCCTTCATTCCACTGGCACAGACTTTCTATCTTCCATCATTGATCTTTGGGCCTTCCCAGAGCAGATCCTTGATGCAGACCTCATGAGATATTGTCGTGGGCTCTAGGCCTCCAGTTGGACTCTTGGAGGACATTGCCATGGGCTCTAGGTCTTCAGCTGGACTTGGCAGGACATTGCTATGGGATCCAGGCCCTCAGCTGGATTTTTTGGGTCTCTAGAATGTGGACAGATCTCCTGCACTCTTTTTCATTTGACTCTTTGGGTGAATATTATAAAATAATCCTATAAACTATGTGTCCTGTATTAAATACTTTCCCTTGTAAACCCTGACTACAAAAGAGCTCAAGATCTTCAACTGAATCCTTCAGTCTCCAGTGTGTAAGACAGACCCTCTGCACTCTTCCTCTCTGACTCTGTGGGTGGCCATTGTAAGCCAATCTTATAAATTCTTATATATTTGTATATCTTATGTTATATCTGTTTCTGTAGTAAACACTGATTGATACACTGGGTTGAGGCCTTTCCTTGTAGAACAGATAAAGCACAAGAGGTGGTAGAGGTTTTGGCCTTAAAAAATCATACCAGATTTAGACTGCCTAAGAGCTTACAAAGTGATAATGGGCCTTCTTTTAATGCAACAGTCACACAGGGTGTCTCTCAGAGTCTGGACACCCTCTGTCACCTTCATTGTACACAGAGGCCACAGTCATTGAAAAGGTAGAAAAATAAATGAGACCCTAAAGAGACATCTTAACAAGATGGATCAGGAAAACCACCTACAGTGGCCTCACTTACTACCTTTAGCTCTTATCAAAAAATACACCTCAAATTCTAGGCCTCAGTCCATTTAAAAAGCTTTGTAGGTATCCTTTTCTTACTAATGATTTTCTCTGTGATATAAAAATGGATTCCTTACTAATAGATGTCACCTCACTGGCTAAATTCTGACAGACTTTTCAACAGCTAAGGAAAGCTCAGCCTAAAGAAAAAAAAAAAAAAAAATCCCATATTCCACTCCAGAGATTTAATACTGGTAGCAAAGTCTCTTCCCTCATCATCTCTTTCCCTAAGACCAACTTGGAAAGGACCGTACACTGTGGTCCTGTCACTTCCATTAGCTGTCAAGGTAGCAGGCCTGGACTCCTACGTACACCACAGCTGACTCAATCCCTGAGAGCCAGAGACTGTCACTGAGTGTGAGCAACCATCCAAATACTCCGGTTAGCCCATAAAATATTTAAAGTTCTTGTTCAAAAAATAAAAAGCAAAGCCTTCAGATAAGTTATCTAAGATGTTACTTTTAGCCCTTTTACTAATTACTTTACCACTTAAAGGAGAGTACAATTCCTTTCTAGTGTGGGCACTAGAATATGCAGTCATTACAACAAATATCTTCCTAGATATGTGGCCTGCTCCCACTATAAGATAACTTAGTAAAAAGGCCCGCTTATGTTGAGAACAAAAAACAAACAAACAAACAAAATCATTCCTATTCTCACTGGCCTAACTCTACTAAATACTTGAGATAGACACCCCTGAGCAATGTATACATACCACAACTTTAAAGGTCAAAGATTGTTGTTCAACAGACAGATTTAATCACCCAAAAATTAGATGAAAAGCCCCCAGTGGCACTCATGGGTCCTGTGGAACCAATTTGTGGCCCTGGCTACTCCATAGATAGATAGAAAGATGCATGCTGAGATTTTCACGGTTATAAGACAAAAGTGTCAAAAATATTGACAAACCCACAAACTTACCCCATTTACAACATTAATGATCTAGGAGTATGTTTCATTGATATGATCATTTGGGTTCTATCTTTGTCCCTTCCCTAAGATTAGAAGACGTCATGCAACACATCAAGGCCTTAGCTAACTATACTCAACAGGCCTTAAACAACACCTTGACTGGTCTCTCTCTCCTAAATAAAAAAAAAGATAAAATTAATAAGACAAGCTGGGTTGGTGAGATGGCTCAGCGGCTTAAGCGCCTGCCTGGCAAGCGCGAGGGCCTGAGTTCGACTCCCAGAACCCACATATGAAAAAGGGCCGGTGATATCGCTCAGTGGCACTGGTGCCTGCTGGCACGTGAGGTCCTGAGGTCGACCCCCGGTACCCCCCAAAAAAAAAATGGAATTGGAAACAGAACTGAGTAGAGGCATTTCAAATTATTGTGTCTCTAAGGTACTTATGAAGGGCAATTGGTGTTTTGGAGGCCTTTCCCATCAAAAAGCAATATTATCAATAATAATTTTTAATCAGCCCAAAAAAACTCTATTCAAACATGTAATGCAAATGAATGTAACATTTCTCTGTATTATAGTAACCATGACTAATCACAATAAAAGGCTGCTAAGGAAAGTATATTAGGAATGTGAAATTGAAATCCCTAACAACTATAAACAGCATTTAGTGCCTAAGACATGTTAGGACATCACTAGAAACTGGGACATAAAAAGGGCTTCTCTTTAGAATAAGGAGAGTAAGTTGTAAACTGCAGGGATCCAGGGACCTATTCACTTCTTATCTGCATAAGAATAAGAGGAAGCTTCTTTTCATTTGCATAAAGAATGATACCTCTAAGGTCAATCACTCCCCAGATGCTCAGAACTAGAGGAAAAAGAAAAGAAAGGATGGTCCCTTTGAGGACACAGGAATTCAATGCGTAAGAACAAGTCATTCATAACTGAAGTACTTCTCGAATATGGAATGGCAGGTGAAAGTAATAAATAGCTGTGACCTCCCGTGTACAAGGAGCGCTTTGAACTAGATGATTTCTAATTTTTAGTTCTACTATACTAGTTCTCCTTGCAGGCATTATGAGCTGAAATAGTTGGTACACTTCAGATCTCCATTCCGTATGAGTTGGGAATGAGGACGCATCCTGTTTAAGTATCATGCCAAAAGTCTTCATGGACAAGAGGCAAATGAATTGAGTGTTGAGGAGGTTGATAGCACTTGGTTATGTAGAGAAGTAGCCAGGAATGTGTGAGAGGACAAGGAGAGGAATCAGTGCTTGGGGACACACACAGGGAAAATTAAAATTAAAGCAGAGGGTCCAAAGAACATACCAGGGAAAGATCTGTGGAGGCATCTGGAAAGGAAGTTAGCTCTGCCTATGGAAGAGCTGCTGATGCTAACAACATTCTGGTGATATCGGGCCAACACTGTTGATGGCCTTGTGCCTAAGGACTCGATAGAATAGAAAGGACAACTCAGATAATTTATTTACCTCAAGTTATACTAGGCATCCAGTTATTAAAGGATGGCTTTCAAAAAGTAATATAGTTATGACTTCCATACAGTTATAAAAATTATCATGTATTAAGATTACATATGAGGAAACTGTTAATGGCATCTGAGCCACTGTGGAATCTTTGTAGAGATTCCAGGTTCTTGTTATCCTGATCAAAGAACTGGACAAGAAACATGTGAAACACAGCAAGGTTTTACATTATTAAAGATATTAAAGGTAGGAAAAGAAGTATGCTGTACAGAGTACAGAGCAGGCCACTAAAAGAGCTTATAGTGACCATGAGGTTAATAGCCGCCATCTGTTGTATCCTATATTCTGACATCAGATCTAGCCCATCCTATCAAAAACTTGCTTGATTTGATGCCAGATGAAATCAAGATAGCATTCTGTGATTGTTTCCAGGTGCAAGGCTTGAGTACATGTATCCCAGATATCCCTGACTGTCAGGTCATGCCCACTTAGCCAGCCACGCCCTAATCTCCTACCTCAAAACTGGCAAGCTACTGCAGTCAGCTTAATAGCATAGGGTGAGAAAAGGGGTTGATTCCTTTTGTGCCCACTATAAGGAATCATGAACAACATCTCTATAACAAAGGACAGGTTAAGAAGAGAAAAACATAACAATTTTATTTGATTATGGTTTTATATGACATTAAGACATTTAATTGAAGACTCAGTATCCCAAGGTGAACTATCCATTTTTATGCTGAGGTTCAATGAAGCATGGGCATTTTGAAATATGACTGGACAAAAAGGGTTTGATCTGGTGCTAATAAACTGAGGTGAAATCCCCAGCAAAGACTGTTCAGATTCCTTTTGGCCTGTCTGTGTCACATTTCCTCCTTCTAAGAATGGGACAAGACCCTTCCTCAAATGGGGGGAGGTAACAGAGTATTACTTTATGGCCAACTCGTACATTGAAAGTGAGAGAAAGCTAGAGTAATAGCCAGATTCATGCTAGGCTTTGAGGAAAGGAGTTCTAGTTTCTATATTAGTTTTGAGGAAGAAGAATTCAAGTCTCTGCCTTTTTAAAAGGGAGAATGGTGGGTGAGAGACAGGGCAGGACAAGATCAGAAACTTTGCTTCTGAGACTTTTGGGATACCAACTTCTGAACCCCAACAAAAGACACATTTCAGACGTGGACTATTACACTGAATGTACGAAGAGAGGCAAACTGACTTCTTCCACAGTGAGGAGGAAGGGGATTGACGGTGTGTATGTTCACAGACAAAACTTATTTGTAATATTATCATCTACCCTTTTTTTTTTTTTTTTTGTGAGTACCAGGTGTCGACCTCAGGCCGTCGCATGCCAGCAGGCGCCCCTGACGCTGAGCGATCTCACCGGCCCTTTTCTCATATGTGGGTTCCGGGAGTCGAACTCAGGCCCTCACGGTTGCCAGGCAGGCACTTATGCCGCTGAAATATCTCACCAGCCCATCAGCTACTCTTCACAGAATTATAAACGAGCTCGAAGAGTGCAGCTTACAAAGATGTGCTCTGAACAATGAACAGTTTCCTTTGAGGAACACTTCTCTCCTTTCTGCAGCTTTGCTTGTTTTTAATGTAAGCTCTATTTGCAATGCTGGAATTTCCTCTGAAATCTTTATTTCTAGTCTCCATTTGTACAACTAGGTCTCTAGTGAGTAATTTATAACACCACAATCAGAATTGCCAACAGTTTGTGATTACCTACTAATATGTCTATTTTTTTTTTTTTTTGTGGGTACCGGGGGTCGATCTCAGGACCTCGTGCGCCAGCAGGTGCCAGCAGTATCGAACTGAGGGACTGACACCACTGAATAAACACACTAGAAAATAATGTTTCATGTTCTGTTACCTTTTTATGCAGTGATATTTGTTCTTAATTTCTCTTTTCATGTGCATTACTAGTGCTTGTCCAGAGCAAAAAATCATCATAAAAACAGTATCAATTAATAACTCAGTGGTAGTAAAAGTATGCAAAGGTATAAATACCAGTGCTCACCTCTTGTTTAAAAAATATATATATTGTTTCAAAGAGCTGGAGATGTAGCTAATTGAAAAATCCCTGGATTCAGTCCCTAGCACTGGGGGTCAAGGTGGGACTTGGGATGGGAATTGGTGGTTAATTGGGTGGGGGGAGCTAGAAGTCAATGCCATAAAGCAGTGATGAAGGGAGAAGCCAGAATCAATTCTCAGAAATACAAATCCAAGGAGGTGATTTTGTGTGTGTGGAGGACCAGATGGGATAGAAATACACAGCAATAAAGAGAAAGGATCAGAGATGCCTTTTTCTCCAGACAATAAATTTTTCTTTGGGTTTCTTTGTATCTGAGCTTGTGCCTGATTCATTCACTTAACGTTATGGTCTCAAGGTATATCCATTTTTCTATTGATTCAAATTTATTCTTCTTTATGGCAGAGTAGTACTCTGTTGTATACAAATACCACACTTCCTTTGTCCATTCATCTGCTGATAGGCCATTTCTAAGATTTAGGTGTTTTAAGCTGTGCTGCTACAAACGTGGGTATGCACTGTAGTATGATGACTTCAACTCTAGAAAGGGAATAGCTCTATTGAATGGAATTTCTAACTTCAGTTTGTTTAAGGAATCTGTACAGTACTGATTTTCTTAATGCCAAAATAAAAGCTAGACAATGGGAAACAGGGAGATAGATCTTTTGCTAATGGGAGGGGATCTAGAGATGGAGGGTGAGGCTAGAGGAGGGAGGGGAATTTGAAATAAAAAGAATTAAGATATGTACATGTACCAACTCCCCATTATGAGTGTACTGCAAACAGGTACTAATAAAAAACATTTTACAAGGACTGCTACTGTCCTTACCACCAAGAACAAACCAAAAAAAAGCTCAATTCCACTTAGTTTTTGTAATGGAGGCACCTAGGCTTTGCCCTTGGCCCCCAGCCCTCGGGAAGTGAGAGCATAGCATTTCTGAGCTCCTCACCTCGCCACGGTGCAGAGCTGACGGTGCAGAGCGCCACAGGACCAGGCGCTGTCAACTGTGATCATAGTCACCACAATGCAGGACAGGAGCTGAGCCCCTGATACTGACTGAGGCTGAAGCAGCAGCTGCTTCGCATCTCTACCCTGCAGACCCGACGACGAGGCTGGGCTCCGAGTGAAAGGCAGGCATGCTCCTTTGGCTCCTCTTGGATCAGGTCCTCTGTTGTCCAAATTGAACCACTGTCCCTTTCCATTTATCACACCTGTCTTGACAAATCTGTATGTTGTTTCTCTTCTGCTGTCATCTGTTTCAGAAACACTGACCCTGCTGAGGCGACTCCTTCTCACAGCTTTTTTTTTTTACATTTAATTTTTAAATTTCATTTGACAGAGCAAAGTGCTAGGTACAGATGTAATAGGTACTCAAATTAGTTGTTCCCAAAATAATATCTTTCTAATTGGTAATTATTTGATTTTATATTGATTGGGAAGAGGATAAATACAATTCAATAACAGGGTGAAAGAAAAAAAAATCAAGTCAATTGTTACTTGACTTTAATATTCATTACTAAAATAACGAGGACTGCATATCTCTTTCACGTACATTGATACCTACCATGGTATGGGAAATAAGATAATAGGGCATATCTGTTCATGCTTTCTTAAGGGTATACTACTAGAGCCAAGCATGGGGAATTAATGGTCTTGGGAAGAGTACAGAACGAGCAAACTCAAAATATAGATTTCCCTTAGGTTTCAAATATACATTTCTTTTCTTTTCATTCCTAAGATTATTTTCAACAACTGTTATACTCTTAGTGAATGTCCTAGTTCCCTATTGCTGCTATAAAAATTAGCTCATGTTGCATGGCTTAAAGCAACACACACTTACTATCTTACAATGCTGGATGTCCAAAGTCCTAAATGGGTCTACGGACAAAGTCAAGGTGTCATCATAACTTCTAGAGGTTATCTTCTAGCTCCTAGAGGCCACCTACGTTCTTTTGCATATGGTCCCTTTCTCTATCTCTAAACTCCATTGCATCAACCTTACATTCTATCATCAACTCTGGTCTCTGACTTGAAGCTCCCATCTTCTTTTAAAAAGACTCTCGTGGCCAGGTGTGGTCATGCATGCTAGTAATCCCAGCACTTGGGAGGCTGAGGCAGGAAGATTTCCCTGAGTTCAAGTTCAACCTGGGATACATAGTAAGTTCAAGGCCAGCCTGAATTGCATAGTGAGATCCTGTTTCAAAAAACAGAAACAAAACAAGAAATAAAATAAAATAAAATGATTCTTGTGACTATACTGAACCTACCTGCATAACCCAGGAAAATCTTCCCATCTGAAATTGCTTAATCACATCCACAAAGTCTCTTTTAACATGTAAAGTGACATATTCACAGGTTCTAGAGTCTAGGTCACAGACATTTAGGGAGAACATTATTTTGTTTACAATGGTGACTTCCTTCATTTTTCCCAAGAAACTACATGATTTCTGCATCACATCAGCACGCTGTCCCGTCTATCCTGTCTGCCTCCTGCTCAGTTCTATGTCTCAAAAAGCAATACTCCCAAGTCCCCCAGGTCTTTTAGCTTCTAGGTGGGTTTACCCAGGAAATAGGAGGCAACAATGGATGATTAAAGAGTTAGAAGAAGAGTAAAGATATTGCTCCCTTTCTCTCTGGTTCCTGCGTCATGTTGGTAATAACTGCATCTCCTCCACCTACAGCCCTTTGGAGCGTACCAACTCACATCTCTGGAGATGATCATCATCCCTGACCTTTTGTTAAATAAGCTTGTCGCCTCTCTTCCACCAGATTATTGGCATCTTCATGATAGTTTATAATCCCTAAGTTTTTTTTTCCCATTCTGTGTATGGCATCTTAGCTCTTTCTTTACCTGCAGTGATCCTTTTTCTTTCTCTTTTTTTTTTTTTTTTGTGGGTACCGGGGGTCGACCTCAGGACCTCACGCGCCAGCAGGCACCCGCGCCGCTGAGCGATATCACCGGCCCTTTTTTCGTATGTGGGTTCTGAGAGTTGAACTCAGGCCCTCGCGCTTGCCAGGCAGGTGCTTACACCGCTGAGCCATCTCACCAGCCCAGCTGCGGTGATCTTAAGAAAAACTACCTCTGTTTAAAAAACCTAGAATAGTTTCTATTTTACTAGGCAAATCCTGAGTTATGTGCCAAGGCAGACAGACCCAAAGTCAATGAGTTTATTGAGGGATTAATCATCCCTGAGGATGGGGACCACACAGACTGCTCACCTCTCCACATATACACAGAACTGGGAAACAATCCTGCCTATGTGTAAAGTAGTGCATGCCAAGGCTTGGATCCCACTGTATTTATTTTGATTCTTCCTTCCAGTCTCCCCAATAATGTTTGAAAACAACCTATGAAATGTACACACTCTACTCTCATCTCCTATACTATACTATATTCTCTGGATTCTACAACGTTGTTCTGAAAAACCAAAGCTGGTTTGACTATACTTAAAAGAGATCTTTTAATTTGATGACTGTATGGAAAGCTCCTTACTCATCTCTCTGTCCCCCAACTTATCCAATATTGCTTAACTACAAAGAGCATGGGGATCATTCTGAAGGATAATAAAAGGACCACAGACATGCTAAGTGTGTCTTTTCAATTAGATCTAATGCCGTAGTTCTCCAAGGCAAGCAAAAGGAGCCACCGAGGTACGAGAAGAGGAAACATTCTCAACATGAAGAGATATTTCTAAATTAATCATGACTTCCTGGCCCAATTTCCCTCTTCTGGGTTTCAAAGGGCTGCTGTGCATGAACACTACAACTCAGCGGTAGAACGCTTGCCTAGCATGTGTGAGACGCTGGGTTCAATGCCCAGCACTGAAAACAAAACAAAACAAAGCAAAACAAATTGCTGTCATGAAGTCTTGTAATGTCACATTTTATAGAGGTAAGCTTCAAAGAGAATGGATTCCTCTAGATCTTCTTTTAGCCACATAGACAGATGTGGCTCACTCTAATTAGGGCTAGAGAGCTGTCCATGTCTCCTGTATTCTCAGCACTATTAAAGATCAGAAAGCTGGGTGGTGGTGCACACCTATAGTTCCAGCCCTCTGAAGAGTAAGGTGGGAGGATATCACTTGAGCCCAGGAGTCAGAGATCAACCTGAACAACACAGTGAAAACCTCTCTCAAAGGGGGTGGGGGAGAGCCTAATAGAACCAAAACATTTATCCTCTAAAAGCTCTAAAGCACCATCTGAAATATGCTATCCTTCAATAAGAAGTTGTAAACTGGACTAAAATTGTCCTTTGTCAAATGCACTCTGGCAAAAAGCCCAATTCTATCTCGTTCAATTAATAAAGCCCTTACTGACTATGAGAAACACAGTGTGAGCCAGATATTTCAGAGATTAGGACTCAGAGCAATTATTGATTCTTAGAAATCTAGTGACAATAAAAGAGGAGGACTATGTGGAGGGGACAGTAGGAGAAAAAGGAGATGCTTGTAAGCAAACTAGGCCACTTGAATAGCATTTATATATTTACTTTGCATCTTCCTTCCCCCACATTAGGCTATAAGTAATAATTATGGTAGATTTTTTTTTAAATTCACATTTTATATTAACATTGAGAAACCATTTAAGTGATTATAGGAATTGAAAATTAAGAAGGAAAATGTTAGCAGTGACTCTATCAAAGAACTTTGTATATGGATATGAGTGGTAGTAATGAACAGGAAGATTTTTCTGTGAACAGTTCCATTTTGTACATGAGGACACTAAGCCCAGAAAGGTATTGTGAATGACTCCAGGTTGATGCTCAAGCCAGCAACAAAGCCAAATAGGCTTAGTAAGTGACCTTAACCTTGCTTGGTTGCTTGTCTATTAAAGACATAATAAATTATAAACACCTATATTAAAGGAAAATGAAGTCTAATGCTAAGCAGCAAGAAGACATCACCTAACTTGTAGTTAAATAACTAGGATTTTTCAGCAGAAAAGACAAAATAAGACAACCACATAATTATTTTTAAAAAATCAGATATTTGCTTTACATTTTTTTTTTTGGTACCGGGGGTCGAACTCATGACCTCATGCTTCCCAGGCAGGCTCTCTGCCACTGAGCTATATCCCAGGCCCTTTACTTTCATATTTACTCTATAAAAGCTTTCCCTTTGCATTCTCTCCACAAAGGCACTAAGCACCTCTGGCATGGAGTTGTTCAGCTTAAAAGTCACTTTCTGCTCAAATAAAATCTAAAGGATCAAATTTTACTATCTCTCAGTTTACCTTTTAAAATTACTATACATCTTAGAGCTTGGGTGAACGGAGGCCCACTGTACTCACCTGTCTTCATAGTACGAGCTGATATACAGTGTTCAACTGACAAACAGAAAACTGTGTTGCAGCTGTTCCAGATAAAACAGATGAGCTGGATCCATTTGAGAGGCACAAAAGAAAACCAACTTACCCATGCATTTGTGACAGATGAACTTCATTCCTCCTAGTCACAGTAATGAATCTCCAACATAATGTCACACTTGGGCAATTACCCACAAACATCACAGTATTCAACAGAATAGCATTAAGGAAACTTGCACTGAAAATATCATTTTGTTAATTGATTTAAAGCAGAATCACAGAACTAGAGCAAAAGGGAGGGAGTGATTGGCTCTGGTGCTGCATCGACAACCTGGAACACCCTACTCCTTTCTCAGCCCTGTATGCTCCAAATTTGGAGCAAGATGTACAAAAGGATGATATGTTGATTTTACATTTAAAGAAAAACAGCTAGAGGGTAGCTGTGTGTGTACAGCACAGTAGGTACTTAAAAATTTCCTAATTTAATTTATAAAATGTTTTATAATTTTATGATACTTTATTAGATTATTTTCTTTTCTAAAGAAATCATTGTATTTCACTGCTCTGTATCTTTTACCTTTTACCATTTGTACTAAATAAAAGTTATAGTCATAGAAAAATAGGAAAAAATAGGAAAAAATCCCATAAAT
Organism: Erethizon dorsatum; assembly: GCA_028451465.1. Classification (NCBI taxonomy): domain Eukaryota; kingdom Metazoa; phylum Chordata; class Mammalia; order Rodentia; family Erethizontidae; genus Erethizon; species Erethizon dorsatum. The sequence goes on from CM051824.1 coordinate 18,761,635, forward strand.
ATTCTATCGAGAGAAAGCCACTATTAATATTTTGTTGCATCTCTTTCCAAGATTGTATTTTCTTTTGATAACAAAATATTTTTATTTTAGACAATTGTAAATATACTTTATGTTCTCATAGATAATCCATTAGAAATGAGAAATGCTTTTACATTGTTTATCTTCCTCAAATTTTACTAGTTATTCTCACCTATTTCAATTTTCAGAAAAATTTTTAATAATCTTGACAAGATTTAAAATAATAATGTCATTGTATAATTGAGAATTGTAATCAATTAATAAATTAATTTGAGGAACATTTGCATTTTTATACTAGGAAACTATTCTTTGAAGATGGTATTGAAGGAATGTGAAGGAAACAAAACTGAAGTTGTTAACTTGTCTGTATTTCAGGATGATTTCCCATCAAAATAAATACATAGTTGGCATGTACATTTATTTATACATTGATTATATATGTAATATATTTATTTATATACATATTATATATAGTCACATGTCACTTAATGACAGGGATATATTCTCAGAAATGTGTCATGAGGAAATATCATCATCGTGTGATCATAAAGTGTTTTTATTGTCTTGGTTACTTTTAACATTGCTGAGATAAAATACCCAACACCCAAAGTTGAAAGAGAAAAGGTTCATTTTGGCTCATAATTTGTAAAGGTTTCAGTCCATAATTGGCTGGTTCCAAGGCAGGGTGGCATGGCAGAGGGCATCACAAAAGAGATACAGTCCAGGAAAGGGATGCAGAAGGCAGCAGCAGTGGTAGCAGCAGGAGCAGCTGCAAGGCTTCTTTCTGCCCCTTATATTCCATTTAGGTTACTTGCCCTTTGGCCAGGTAGCGCTCACACCCAGAGTGAGGCACCTTAATCCCAACACTGTACCCTTAATGCCAGCATCACATCCTTAATCCCAGCATTACATCCTTAATCCCAGCATTACACACAGACCACATAAGGCTTTGGAGGGACATCTAGATATAAACCTTAACACTTATACAAACATGAGTGGTATAGTCCACTACACAACTACACTGTATGGTACACATGGGTGTAATAGCCTCTCATCCCTAAGGACAAGCTGAATAAAACAACATAAGATTAAACTAAGCATAAGAGAAACTGATACAAACAAATTAATGAACACTACATATATGAGGTTGCTGTTGGCGTACCATGGCAGACTGTCTTACAGTGAATTTTATATATAAATAGAAGTTGTACACTGTAAAATAATGATAAAAGTATTGTTATGACATGTGTTTAAATGTCCCCTCAAAAACTCATGTGGCTATAGGTGGGGCTTTTATAGAGGTGGCTGAATCTAGCGTGTGTAATGTTGGAATTGATTCATGGTGCAATGCTAGGCTCAAAGGCTCTAGGATTAAGGGTGTGAGTCCTACTCACCCTAAGTAGCCTGGATAAGATATAAGGGATAGAAAGAGCAATGGTCTTCCCTTGCTTGCTTTGCTACCTTCTGCCTGCCATGAACTGTTTTTCCTCTGCAATGTCTGTCTGCCCTGCCATCTTGCTTTGGAACCAGCCGATCATGAACTGAAACAACTACAAACTAATAACTAAATAAATCTTTTCTCCTTTACCTTTGGGTGTTGGGTATTTTATCTCACCAACAAGAAAACTAACTAAGACAGAATTTGGTATCAGAAATGGAGTCATTGGTGTGACTGTACCTGACCATATATTTCAAGAGCCTTTGCAGCTGTCTTGTGGGAAGGGGAAGAGTTTGGAAAGGTTCAGAGATGCCAGGTGAAACAGTAGAGCTGGAATGCCTGAGACTTGATGGGAGATTCTGGCCAGATCTCAGAAGACCAGAATACTGACAGAAATTCTGCCAGTAAAGACCAGACTCAGGAGGTTTCTGCTGGGAAGAAAAACTGCATTGGCTTTTGGACTCCAGAAGATGTGTGTTATGCCTTGGCAGAAACTTTTTCTGCATTTCATTCATGTCCAGAGACTTTGCCTGAGACTGATTAATCTAGCAGAAGAAATTTCAAGGCAATCTACTGTTGAGGCAGTGGCATGGCTACTGTTGGGTGCTTTTTGCCAGATTTATGTTGAGAATCAAGATAAAGAACCCAGTAGAATGATTTAAATCTTTTTGAATTTGGCCAGAAAGGAAGCTCCAGTAAAGTTGTGGCCTACAAATATGAAACAGAGGAGAAATTGTTCACTGAGAGGACTAGCAAGAAAAAGCCAAGTATTTCATAAGACAACAGAAAAGATGGGCTGAGGACATCACAAGAATCAACAGGACTCCAGCTTTTGTAGCCTCAGAGTTGCAAAGGTGAAAGGCTTAGCTTTGAGAAGATAGCCCCAGAGCACCATGTTCCAGAATTTCTGCAGCTTAGGGAAGTTGTTCCTTTGGATTTGGTTCATAGGCACTCAATAGCCTGCAGCCAAGAGAGAAGGAAGACTGGAGGCAGATCTTGGCATCTTCCATGTGCTGCTGGTTTTAGGTGAATGCAGAATACCAAAGTTGTGGCGTCAGGAAAGCTTCCTCCCATATTTCAAAGAAGGCCTGGGAGGCCAGGCAGTGTGCCCCTGAGAGGGCAGTTTATGAAGCAGTGAGTGTGAAGCCAAGGGTGCACTAGAGATCCCACAAGTTTGGGGAAGCCAGGAATGTGGATTATCTGGGAAAAACTGCAAGGAGGGAGCAGAGCTGGCTCCAGAGAGAAGCCATGGGAGCTACAATAACCAGCAGTGCCATAGGGGCAGAGCCACACAAGTCCTTTGGAGTTCACAACTTGCCACAGGTTGCCAGGGATGCTGGAAGTGGAACTGTGGAATTTCATGTTTGCTCTGAAGGATGTTGGTCTTGCTTTGCTCCCATTCCTTGCTTTCCCCCTGTTTGTAACTTTTGGAATAGAAATGTCTATCTTGTGCCATTGAAGGTTGGAAGTGTTTAACTTTCTTTTCCTTTGTACAGGGGCTTGCAGCTAAGAGTTTGCCTTAAATCTCAGAGGACATTTTGGACTTGAACTTTTCAGCAATGCTGAAAACTTAGGCAAGTCTAGGAAATGGACTAAATGCCTTTTTCATGAAGAGATGCACATGAGTCTTTGGGGGCCTGGGGAGGAATGTTATGGCTTCTGTCTAGATGTCCCCCCAAAGCCTCATGTGATCATAGGTGGGGCTTTTTCAGAGGTGGCTGGATCTAGCATCCGTGATGCTGGAATTGATTCATGGTGCAATGCTAAGCTCAAGGGCACTAGGATTAAAGGTGTGAGTCCCACCTGCCCTAAGCAGCCTGGATAAAATATAAGGGATAGAAAGTGCTGTGGTCATCCCTTGCTTACTTTGCTACCTTCTGACCACCATGAACTGTTTCTGCTCTGCAATGCCTGGCTGCCATGCCACCCTGCCCTGGAGCCAGTCAATGATGAATTGAAACATCTACAAACTGTGAGCTAAACGAACCTTTCCTCATTTAACTTTGGGTGTTGGGTATTTTGTCCCAGCAACGAGAAAAGTAACTAAGACAAGTATAGTACAGTAAATACATATGTCAGAAACAGTAGTTTATTATCAAGTGTTATATACTGTACATAATCATATGTGCTATACTTTTATTTGACTGGCAGTGCAATAGGATTGTTTATACCAGAGTCACCACAGTCATGTGAGCAATGTGTTTCAGTCCAGCATTATGAGGACTACGATGTCAGTAAGTGATAGGATTTTTGCAGCTCCATTACCGTCTGTGGGACCACATCACTAGTATGGTCTGTTGTTGATTTGCAAGGTTCATTTTTTTATTTTTATTTTGTTTTTGTGGGTACCAGGGGTTGAACTTAGGGCCTCGTGCTTTCCAGGCAGGTGCTTATGCCACTGAGCTATCTTACCGTCCCAAGGTTCATGTTTTAAAAAGGTACAAAAACAGTATTCATTCAGTATAAATATACTGAGAATTTTGAATTTTAATCTTTTTCCAGACTAATGATATGAAGTACTATATTCTCTTACATTGCTGTGCAGCACCAGTGAGCCACAGATCTCCTTATCCATGAAATCATGAGATCAACAACAGTCCCCTACAGCATGGGTCTCCAACTTTCTGCTGGGGTGCACTGCATGAAGAGGAGTTGTCTTGGGTTGCATATAAAGTATATATTTAATACACAATATATATAATTATATATAAACATTCTTTATTTTTATTTACTAACTTGTAAATTATTTTATTTTATGAAATAACATAAAAACCCCAAGTTTCATAAATAAAAATACGTCTGCTTAACAACAATAAACACCGGCCTTCAGAAGCACATATATATGCAATATAGGTTAAAATAAAATATCAGCAGTCACTTTTTCAGGTGCCAAGTCACACAAGCACCTGTAACTTCTGATACATGGGTATTTGGATGCTCCTGTGTGTTTTGGGTGTAAGCGGTGGAGTCAATCCAGAATCTTCACTTCACTGCATCCTCCCCTACACAACATTCAAGCACCGCACAGGTACATCATGAAAAATATCACTAAAAATCATATAATAATGTTAAAATATTACAGTCTTGTGGGACCAGATTACCAACTGTCCAGAGCTGTGTGTAGCTCCCAGGCTGGACCCTCCTGCTCTACTCTACACTGTGCTGCTGAGCTATGCTGTCTGGTAGGTTGAATGTATTAAGTGCACTTTCAATTTATAGTATATAGAGATCTTTTTGTTTCTAAGCAAACACGTCCATATCTTAACCAAGAACCCTGCCTGGTTGGGTACATTCTAGCAGATAGAAAAACACAAGAGTGTGTCTTTGTTGAATTTGTTCCTACCCGCAGAACATATGCCATAACATTTCACTTATAGCTTGGTTGTTTTTGTCACCATGTTGGTTGAGAAGCATCATGTCATTCATTAAAGATATAAAGTTTTAGGTTTCCAAGAACTCCTATCACCATGAAAGTCATAACACTTGATATCTCAATTTTCATTCTATAATATTTAATAATGCTTCTACTAGGAATGTAAAATATACCCCATATTCAGACTTTCATCTCAATAGCATGCTCACTCTATATTTGTCCCTTTGTTTAGGTCAGAGCCTGGCTTCTAGGAAAAATGCCCAAGGTAGTCTATCAGTGTTTTTCCTTCAAAGCATGTTATTTTTTTCCCTCAGGTTGTATGACTTTTGAAAGCAAAAATCACTAGAGCTCAATAAGAAGAAATATATTGCTCCACAACAAAAAGTTGTTTTTGTTTTTTTGGGGGGTTTTTTGTTTGTTTGTTCATTCATTTTGTTTTATTTTTTGCCAGAATGTGATGGCTGTCTCCCTCCTTTATAACACCCTCTTCTTGCCATTTACACTATAACTGTAGGTAAAACTTTCAGCAGAATGCTCCCAGAACCTAGCTGAAAGCATGTTCCTAAACTGGTGCTCTGATAAAGATAAATTTAGATTTATAGATTCTGACTGATGGGTCTAACAGTTTCTTTGTTTAGTTCTGCTACATTTGTAAGTAGAAGAATATAACTCAAAAAGAAATTTGGTTATTTTATCAGGCAAATAGTGGGATAGCTACTCCGGGAACTTGAAAATAAAGATGATGAGGGAAATTCTGATCTTGCTTGAATTTTAAGATTCAAAGAAAGTCAAGAATTGGCGCCTGTCTTTTCATCAAGATGGGAAATCAAGCTTCTATGGATAAAGATATGAAAAAAATATAAGAATTTTAGTATGAACATATACCTATGTTCTCAAAGAAGCATTTCTCCTCTCTTTGGCCTGGGAACAAACCAGGTCATTTTTCTAAAGAAAAAAAGAAGGAAGTAAAGAAAGCAGCCCCCTTCCTTCACAGTTTCTGGGATTCTTCCACACATACCTCTATGTATTTGCTTTGCCATTGTGGGTGCAAGGACATGTGTGATTGGTAAGTTTCATGGATATACCCACACATGCTTGACTTAGCTCAGCCCTGCTTCTGCCTGGGTGTGAGTTACTCTAAGAAAGGAGATATCTTTGCCTGGTTCTCTAGCAGCAGGCTCTTCTGTATGCTTTGGATGCCTGTCTCTCTGGCAAAGCTGCCGACTCCTGGTGTTCAAATAAATGGCACATTTGTCTTTCACACCAAAATGGAAATTGAAAAAATGTTTCTTCCTTCACCTTTCTAAAGAATTAAACTATATTTAATCTCTTAGTTATTTCACTCTTTGCTTCTCAACATGTTCAGAACCCAGACAGGGAGGATAAGAAAGGAACACAGGCTATCGCTGAATTTCAACAGTGGTTATGCCGTTCCAGCCATTTAGAAGGCTAAAGTCAAGGATTACTCTGAGGGCCTTCAGGCACGTGTCCTGGAGCAAGAAAACACCAGCATAAGGGGTAGATTTTGTCAAGAGCTAAGTCCACAGGCTAATTAATTTAGTCTCATTTCCCCACATTACAGCCAGAAATTGTCTTAGCCTTCATACAGCAATACTCCAAAGAAGAAAAAGGATTTAGATAGTTGATTTTCTTACCAGTTTACTTATCAGCAAATGACCAGATCAACTCTGCAGACTGTCAAGAAAGTTTTTAAAACTATGGCTAAACAGTAGAGCAGGTTTCTAATTTGAGACAAGCAGATAATATAAATCATTTTTTATTTAAATTGCTTCCACTTTTTTCTATGCTATTAATAATTAAATAGAATGAATTGAAGTTTAAAAACCCAATAGCAACCCTGAAAACTGTTGTGTTTTTACCTATTCACACTTCTTAAGTCAAATTTCCATTGTGATCAGCCATTTTAAAATTATTTGTTTTGTTACTAATGACTTTAGCTATGTATACATAAATTTTTCAAAATTTATTTTTTATTATACATATTCAGAAATTTGCATTATCTTTTTATGGAATTATAACTAATTTAAATGAATTAGTAAAATATTTCTGCATAACTTAAATAATATTTATATTTCAATGAATTACTATATAGGAGGTCATGAAATTTACTTACTTGTATACTTATTTTTTTTTTTTTTGTGGGCACCGGGGGTCAACCTCAGGACCTCGTGCACCAGCAGGCACCCGTGCCACTGAGTGATATCACCGGCCCTTTTTTCGTATGTGGGTTCCGGGAGTTGAACTCAGGACCTTGCGCTTGCCAGGCAGGCGCTTATGCCGCTGAGCTATCTCACTGGCCCTATCCTATGTTTTATAATAAAAATATTCAACATTCTACATACATCAATCATCTCTGGGCTGTTCTAAAACATTTATGCAATCTGAATAAAAATCCTAAGACAAAGTTTTTTACCTCAGATTCATATAAAAATAAGTCAACATGATTTGAAAATTCACATTTAAAGTACAATTCAATGTTAAAATAATTAAGGCATACAGTACTACTGTATGAACAGACAAATCAATCAATGGAGCTAAAAATTCTAGAAATAATGCCCTCAAGAATACTGAGGTTTAGAGATGATAATATAGTATTATGGGATAGATTAAAAATGACTGCCAAATTTCTCATGCACTTGATGGGGGAAGGAGGCTTTTGGAAGGTGTTGGGATCATGGGGCATTATAGCAGAATGTAATGTTAGGTGTTGGGGTCAGATCAGAAGAGGCACGACTGGGCTCATGACCAGGAAGAGTATAACCCCTCTCCACCCTTTCCCCCTCCCTCTCTCACTCCCTTCTCTCGCTGCTTCCTTGCAGCCATAATGTGAGCAGTTTTTCTCCCCAAAGACTTCCATCCTGAAGCCACATGACCATGCAAAGACTAAGACTTCTGAAACTGTGAGTTAAAACAAACCTCTCCTTTTTTAAATTGTAGGTGTTAGGCATTTTGTCCCAGCAATGAGGAAAGTGACTAAAATGTATAAGTAACTTGTTATGTGACATTAAGTGAATTTGGTAGCCATCTGAAAGAAAATGGGTCACCTCACATCTAAAACCAAAATTCTAGATAAATCTTAGAATTTAATAAATGAAAACACCAAACTATAAATAATAGAAGAGGAAGAAAGAATCTATTTATATACAGTCTATAGCAGAAAAGGTATAAGTGAATGGTGTTCAATCTCTATAAAAAATATTTTAAAAACCATGAGGTTTTTGACATTTAACATTGATAAAGTTCAAAATGCTTTTAATTCATGGTGAAACTATGATGAAAAAGACATTTATAAATGGAGATAGGAATGCGGGAATATAATTTAGTCCAACAAGATGGCAAACAAGTCAACAATATATCAATATTAAAAATTCTTATGTTCTTTGATCTGCAGTCCCTTGCCTTATGCTGTATGGTACAAATAAAGCACAAATAACATTTGAATCAGACCATTCATCATAACCTTACTTGTAATACTGAAAGCTTTGGGGCCAGTGATATAGCTCAGTGGCATAAGCACTTGCCTGGCAAGCACAAGGTTCTGAGTTCGGTTCCCGGTACCCACAAAAGGAAAAAAAATGCTGAAAGATTTGACATATGTTAGAGGTTGGACTCTGTGACATTTTTCTGGTATGACTAAGTTTAATAAACCTTTATTTTGAAAAACTAAATTAAATGCATTATTTTTTGAGAATTAGTAAATAAACAATTTGCTTTAATATTTTAAACTTTTACTTAGGTGCAGAACTTTTACCTAGTTTATCACATGGTTTCCTTTTACCATGTGATAAAATACTTAAGGACTACTTCACTCTTTTCAAACTGTATTTTGCCTTGTAGACTGCTGCCTTTCATGAATACTTATGGGAATCTATCCAATGAGCTAAAAAATGTTAACTTCTGTCTAAATATAGGTTCTGGAAAACTAAATATTCTTAGTTATCTACATATTGGTTACACTTTAGTTTACCATTTTCCAAAATGTATTATATGGAACTTTATTCCTATACGAAGCTCTGAGAAAAGAGTGTTGCAAAGTACAGTAAAATGAGGATCTACTGCATAAGCCAACCATTGATTAACTGAATGAGTTAATGACACTGGGAAGTTGTACAGAAAAGAAAATAATGCAATCACATTTAATTTACTTTTCTCTAAAGTTATCTGTGATCAGCAGAATGAATCTACAGAGTAGAATGTTACGATAGTATGCATCTTGAAACAAAACATTGGAGTACGTAAAAATTGCATGGTCTATGGAGACCCATAGACTTGACGGTATAGCTCCAAACCCAAGTCCTGAGAACGTGGAGAACAAATACTGTAGTATCATTGCCATTGCAAAGGCAGAAAGGCTTAAAAGTAGTGTTCTAGCTAGAGTTGAAGGCAGATGAAAGCTAACATCTCAGTTTGAAAGAAGAAAGACGGAATTCTCTCCTCCACAGGGAAAGGTCAATGATTTTGTTTATTCAGACTTTTTACCTACCAGTTGAGCCCCACCCACATCATAAAATGACCATCTGATTTACCAAGTCTACCAATTGAAATGTTAAGTTAATCAAAAACTCCTCTACAGAAACATCCAGAACCTTTTTATCAAGTGTCTGTGCACCCTGTGGCCCACTCTACTTGATACATAAAATTATCATATTATCTCTCAATTTACAAGTGAAAAATAGTGATAAATTCATGTGCTTCACATGCAGTCTTAAAAATTGCTCCATACTTATTTATTTTTTCATTCACCTATCCATCTACCCACCTGTCTGTCCATCTACCCATCCATCCATCCACCCATCCATCCATTCATGTATCAGTTAACAATAACATTAGCAGATTAGTGTTCATCTATGAGATGTAAGCCTCCAAAATAAAATATTAATATTCACAGAGTCCAAATGAAATTCAAATCGAACTCAAGAATTAGCCATCCATATGTACAAATCATTAGAATATGCGTAGCTTACAGTAAATCCTGTGTTTATTAACTATGAATCACAGTTAAATGTGCAGGGGGAAATACCTGAAAGAGAATATGTTGGATCAACACAATGAAAATCACTAATACAGAAGTCAGGGTTTATTTCAAAGGCATTCTGCACAGTAGATTTGTTTTTACTCTCAGTTTTATATTGAATTTCCTTGGCTTTTTGGTGCAAACTGCCTCAGAGTGAAGAGTGGAGAAGAAATGCTCTTTTAGGCTTTTATCAAACTCAGTGATTATTTTCTACACCTATGGTAAACCTGAGAAGTGCTCTCAAATTATCCCTCCTCCTGGTTACCTCAAATTATTTTCAAATCCTTCAACAGCCTGTATAATTTTTTTCCTTTTTGTTTCTGCAACACTGAAACTAGGGATAAAAACATGGCTAATTCTTGAGTTCGATTTGAATTTCATTTGGACTCTGAATATTAATATTTTATTTTGGATAATGAACTACAGACTGCAAACCTGATCTTAACAGTAGAAAAAACTATGCTTTAGTTAGGCTCATATCATTTTTACATCCTGACATGTGTCTGCATCAGGTCCTGGTCAGGTGATCTGTGGGAAAGCTCTGGGATTGACCCGTGTGAGTTGATTATAAGAGCTCGCCATTGTACCCTAGTTGCTCACCTGGAACTCTGCAATCTTGACAGTTGACTCTGTGAAGCTCTCCCAGCAGGGGGAGGTAGAGAGAAGTTCAAGGCTGAAACAGAAATCGGGATTCTTTCTTTGCTTTTTGTTTGTCAATGGCACCCAGCAATACTTTAGTGCGACATTAACAACTGCTCCCCTTTACAGGAGATGGATTTGGTTTACAGTTTTCCAACACTTACAGAGCCGGCTTATTTGTGCTCACCTCAGAGTCATGCGAATCAGCAAGCCAGAATCTCCTCATCAGAGGCTGAGTCCCTGCGCTACGGAAATGAGCCTCAAAACTCAGATACTATCAGTGGCCATCCAGCATCCATGCCCTCCTCAGATATTGGCTTCCCAAGCCTCATGATGTTCCTCCTCCAAGTTCAGAGACACCAGCTCCAGCTGAGAAGCAGGCTGTCCTCAGTGCTCTGAGTCTCAGCTTCCTCTAAGCTACTACGTTTTAATAATAATGCCTCTCCTAGAAGATGTGCCCTCCTTAATACCTTGATGACTTGTTGTGCCTTTTTCTGTAATCTAATGACAATAATGTACCTAGTTAACAATGCTTTATATTTAAAATCCTCATTAAAAACAGTGTGTAGGGGCCAGTGAGATGGCTCAGCGGCATACGCACCTGCCTGGCAAGTGCGAGGGTCCGAGTTCGACTCCCAGAACCCACATACGAGAAAAGGGCCGGTGATATCGCTCAGCGGCCCGGGCGCCTGCTGGTGCACGAGGTCCTGAGGTTGACTCCCGGTACCCACAAAAAAAAAAAAAAAAAAAATAGTGTGTGGATTCTGTCTCCTGACTGGATCCTTACAAAAGATCTAATCATTTGGCAGAGCTAACTTTGCATTAGGACTCAGAATTATCAATCTTAACTCTTAAGTGGCAAAAATCAGTGTCTTAGTCACTTTCTTGTCACTGGGAAAAACTAACTACAGTTTAAAGAAGGAGATATTTATCTTGGCTTCCTCCCTGGCTCCTCTCTTCTTTCTCTACTTCCTGGTCACCATGACATAAGCTGCTTTCTTTTCCCTTTTTTCTTTTTTCTTTCTTTCTATCTTTTTTTTTTTTTTTTCAGTACCAGGAATCAAACTCAGGACCTTGAGCTTGCCAGGCAGGCGCTTGTGTAACTGAGCTATATCCCTGGCCCATAAGCAGCTTTTCTACACGAGACCCTTTCAGCATGCTCTTTCTGCCTTAGAGCTAGCTGACTATGGGCTGAATCCTCTAAAAGCCAGGAGCCAAAATAAACCTCCTTTTCTTTGAGTTGTGGGTGTTGGATATTTCGTCCCAGCAACAAGAGTGTAACTAAGACAAAACTTATCATACTTTCTTTTTCTTCCCTCCTCTTTTCATCTCTTTTCAGCTGACTACTGGATTAGAGTGCCCAGGACCAATTCATTCACAGATGAGAATGACCTGCTGAATAGTATAAACATTATGCTACTCCTTTGAGTATTGTGTGTTATATGAAAGGAGAAAAGCCTTTAATGGGAGAAATACATTTCAACAATTGCACCTGATATTTAAATAATAGGTACATGACCAAATTGGGTAGAATGGATATTTTAGATTGAGGTTTGGAGAATGGGCTTTCTAGCCTTTGCAAACACATCACGAAGCAACATAGTTCTTTTATCTTTAGCTACTATTGTCCTTGGCAGCCATTTAAATAATCTCCATTCATCTCACATTTAACATTTTTGTCATTGCTTTAGCTATTACAACAGGATCTACAAGTAACAAGAATTTAATAAATATTCTGGATAATGCTCAAGGGCTACCCTACAAAACAGCATTGTCTTCTCCTTGTGGAAAGACTATCCTTTCACTTTCTGTCCCATTCTCATCCATCTAAGGGTTACCCTGAGTTTTTCCAGACTTTCAAAGAAATCACTGAATAGAGACTCCTTAACAACTAGCAAACACATCTTGCACTGAGCAACCGCATTTCCTCCTTGGGTTTTATCTATCACACCAATACCGAATCAATCCATTGTAAGAAAAAATTTCTGCACATTCTTATCTGGCTATGGAATAAAGACACTTCAGCTTATGCCAAGAAAGATGGAAATCATTGTTCTAAAGACTGGCAGTGAAGGTTGGTCAAAAAGCTAATGACTTTAGGTCAGACAAGTGTTTTTGTTTTGTTTTGTTTTCTCCTGTTGAGGTACAGTGTTCTATTTGCAAGAAAGAGAAGCATGAACAAGAGAGCCCAGGAGATCCCATATTGCTAGACAATTATCTCAGAGTCTAGGAGCTTGCAGAGATGCAATACAACTGCAAAACAGGGCAAATGAGCGAGTAGGAGCTGGGCATGGCGGCACACACTTGGAATTCCAGCACTCTGGTACTCTGATGCAGGAACACTACAAATTTGAGCCCATTCTAGGCAACTTAGTGAGACCTTGCCTCAAAATAAAAAATAAAAATGGCTAGGGATGTAGCTCAGTATGAAGGTCCTTGGTTCAAACTCAGTACCAAAAAATACATACATACATATATACATACGTACTTACGTGAGATATGGGCTAAATTGCACAGTGACTGGAATATCTGGACCTGAAAGCAAGCAAAAATTTGAAGAGAACAACGAAGGAAAATTTGTAGAGAAAGAAAAGTGTATGGCTAAAAGTATGGAATGAAGTCAGATCTGTAGTGTCTAACCAAATTTGAAGGTGTTGGAAAGTTTTTCCATATAATTGGCCAGGGGAGCTAACAAGAGAATCTACATGTGCAGGTCCTTCAGAACATTCAGAACATAATAACAACATTTTCAGGATAAGTGCTTTAAAATTTAGGGCTATAAAAAATAGAAAGTTTTTTTTAAGTCAAACAAGTGTGAAAACAGAACACTAACATAATGTTAAAATGTACAAATATAGTCCTAGTATTAGAAGCAGCTGTTAGATATAAAAATTAATACATAGCCAGAAAGGGGAAACAATACTTCGTGCAACAGCTATTCTATTTGCAGACAATGTGAGCTTTAGGCCAAGACTGATCAAAACAGACAAAGAAGGTCACTACCTCTTGTTAAGGGAAAACTCCAAGAAGCGATAACAATCATACATATATATTCACCAAACACTGGATCATCAAACTATATGAAACAATATTAACAGACATAGAAAATCAAATAAGCATTAACATAATTGTAATTGGGGATGTCAAACACCACTCTAACAAATAGACAGATCAACTAGACAAAAAATCAACAAAGAAATATCAGAACTGAACTAAACCTGTGAACAAATGGACTTAGTAGATGTCTACAGAGTGTTTCACCACACAACAGACCACACACTCTTCTCAGCTGCATATGGGACATTCTCCAAAATAGACTACATACTAGCTCATAGAATATTCATAAATAAATGCAAGGGAAATGAAATTATCCCATTTGTGCTATCAAATCATAGTGCAATGAAATTGGAAATCAATGGCAAAATAAACCATAAAACTCCATAAACATATGGAAATTAACACCCCCTTGAACAATCAATGGGTCACAGATGAAATTAAAGAAGAAACTAAACAGTATCTATGATTAAATGATAATGCTGATACAACACATCGGAACTTAAGGGACACAATGAAAGCACTCCTATGAGGGAAATTCATAGTGGTGAACTCTCACATCAGGAAAACAGAGTGAGCTCAAATAAACAACTAATGCTAAACCTCAAACTTCTAGAAAAAGAAGAGCATGTCAAGCCCAAGTTTCATATGAGGGAGGAAATTATAAAGATCAGAGCAGAAGTTAATGCAGTGAAGACTAAGAAAACAATACAAAGAATCAATTAATTGAAGAGTTGGTTCTTTGAAAGATTAAATAAAATTGAGACACCCTTAGTCAAACTTTTCAGAAAAAGGGAACAAAAGACTCAAATCCACCAACATGAGCAACTGCAATGAAAACAGCATGGTCTTAGCATAAAATCAAACCTGAGGATCAATGGAACAGATTAGAAGATGCAGAAACAACTCCAAACACATTCAGCTGCATTATCTTTGACAAAAGTGCCAAACACATTCATTGGAAGAAAGATAGTCTCTTTAATAAATGATGCTGGAAAAACTGGCTTTCCATATGCCAAAGATTAAAACTAGATCCATGTCTCTCACTATGCATTAAACTAAAATCAAAATGAATCAAAGATCTAAGTGTTAAAAGAGATACTAAATCTCCTGGAAGAGAAAATAGTAGAATTCTTGAAGATGTTGCTGTAGGCAATGGCTTCATGAACAGAACCCTAATCACACAGAAAATATTATGAAGAATCAACAACTGGGATCTCATTTTATTCAAAACCTTTTGCATAGCAAAGGAAATCACCAACAAAGTGAAGATGCCACCCACAGACTGGGAAAAAATTTTTGCCAGTTGTTCCTCAGACAAAGGACCAATATCTACAACATAAAAAGAACTGAAAAAAGTCAGACTTCCCATATTTAAAGACCCAATCCAAAAATGGGCATCTGAGGTGAATTCCCACTTCTCAGATGGAGATGTATAAATGGCAAATAAATATATGAAAAAATGTTTAACATCACTGGTCATTTGAGAGATGAAGATTAAAACAATGCTCAGATTCCATCTCACTCCAGAAACAATGGCTGCTATCAGGAAATCAACCAATAACAAATGCTGGTGGGGAAAAAGGAACCCTTCTTTAATGTTGGTGGGAGTGTAGACTGGTGCAACCACTGTGGAAATCAGTGTGGAGATTTTGCAAGAAACTAAGAAGTCCCATTTGAACCAGCTATTTTCCTTCTTGGTATCTTCCCAAAATAATTAAATGCATCCAGACCCATGTTTATAGCAGCACAGTTTGTAATAGCTAAATCTTGGAAACATCCTAAATGCCCATCAAGCCATGAATGGATAAAGAAGATGTGTTTTTTTATACAAAGGAGTACTATTTAGCCATAACGAAGGATAAACTTGAGCCATTTCTAGGTAAATAGATGAACCTCAAGACCATACTCTTAAGTGAAATAAATTGGACACACATGCAAATATCACATTTTCTCTCTGGTGTGAAAAAATGCAAGTGTAGATAAGGAACAAAAAGTATAACAGATTTTGTGAAATAGGAAGAAATTGTTCAAATGGGAAGGGAACTAAGGTGTGGGAGGGGGAATAGAAGGAAGGGAAAAGAAGAAAAAGAGAAAAGAAGGTAAAATAGAAGCAAAGCTTTTGTAAATAAGGAGGGGTAGGGATGCTGAAGAAAGAGGAGGGGAATGGGAAAAAAAAAGAGGAATCAAGATGTACCATGGACAGGTATAAATTTCCTACAATGAATATGATCATTATATATATCTAAATTGTACCAATAAATTTAATTTTTTAAAAAATGCATAGCTGAATTTGGAATGTAGTTTAGTGGTTTAGAGCAGATGCTAAATGTGACTGAGTTCCTGTATTCCATCCCTGCAGTGAGAAAATAAAATTAATGGGTATTTTAAAGGTAAAAATAAATAAAGAAAGAAGAGAAATTCATAGTAACTCAAAAAAGAATGTCATAGCATTGTAGTGAGGTATGGAATTGTGAGCACCCTTTAACCAACTTATCCTGGCTGACAGGTTCAACAGCTTATGGTGCTTCTATGCAGAATTCATGACCTCATAAAGGAATCCACGGGATACTTTAAGCTATGATCTCAGACTCACCATCAGTTAATCTGCATATTTTCGTCTCTCTGCAGTGCTCTCACCACGTAACCCTATTTCAACATGCCCTCCAGATGACCTGATGGGGTAAGTCTAACCTGAAAACACTTTAGCTTAATAAGCCAGTTGTCAAACTAAAGAGAAACTTTCAGAATTTTCCAATGAAGAGTTCTTACATGCCAAAGAAAGTTGATTTGTAACTGAAGAGTTTATAAAGAAGCATGAAGCAACTTGTTGAACTGTGCAATTTTTCTGTATTCAGATGTCTCCTCTTCTCTCTCTCCTCTCTCTCTGTTCTGTCTCTGTCTCTCTACTATATATATATATGTATATATACATATATATATGTATATATATATGTGTGTGTATATATATACATATATGTGTGCATGCATATATATATTTATATCATCCTACTGTATAAGGTATATGGGCTTTGATATAAAATTAATATTTTAGAATACACTTAGAAAGTAAATTATGCATGTTCTTTGGATTGATATATTGCTCTGGTACAACATTATAGAATCCTGGGGGTATATGTATTTGAGAACAGTGCAAATAATTAAGGTTCTATTCTGACTGGTGACAGATTATTGGAAATAGGATAGAAATTAGTGTTTGCTTCTGAAGGGGTTTAATAAGCACCATAGAATTCATGGCAATATAGAGAAAGAGAATGTGCAAGCCCTCTTCTACTAGGATTAAAATAGAAAATTGATGTCATAGAAACATATTCAAAAAAATAACACACATCATTCACAACTTAATTCCTAACAAAGTACCTTGCTCATAGCAAATTACAATTGTCTGATGATTGCTGATGATTGTTTATTGGTATAGATGATCAGCATTGCACTGTCATTTCCTATTTCTTTAAAAGATGATTATTTTAAATACTGTTTCTTGCCTCCTGTTAGATTTATATCATCTATCTAAATGGATGATATTCTTATTCTTATTCTTATTCTTATTCTTCAAGGGTCAAATCAAGTCCCACATCCTCAAAGAAACATGTTGGTGGAAAATCTAAAATTTATTTTAGGCTTTGAAAAAATAAAAAGTATTTTTAAGAAAGAACTCTAATCCAATATGTAAAGTAGTACCCTCCCCAGAGGTACAAATAAAATTTTAATGACAACAGTGGATGGTAAAACCAGATGAGGGAATCCAGAAGAGCCTCAAGGATGAGTTGGTCTTTGAGGTAGTTTCCTAGAACAAGTAGAATAAAATTTGGGCTAAATATTAAGAATGTAAGATAAGGAGAAGAAAACAAAAAAGGCATAATACTTCAAAATATTTTGGTGCAAAAAAGTAAGAGAAAGGGGCTGGTGAGATAGCTCAGCGGCATAAGCACCTGCCTGGCAAGCACGAGGTCCTGAGTTCAACTCCCGGTACCCACATAAAGGAAAAAAAAGGGCCGGTGATATCTCTCAGCAGCACAAGAGCTTGCTGCCAAGCGTGAGGTCCTGAGGTTGACTCCTGATACCCATATATAAAAAAAAAAAAAAAAATAAGAGAGAAATACAATTCATTTTGACCATCTTAGGTGCTAAGCTTAGTACATGTAAAATTTTGTTGATTCTTAAAACAGCTGAGTGTTAGGTATTAGTGATTTATTTTGCAGATCCTTATCAATAACTGGTATGTTATATCATATCATAATTAGAAGTTTTTAAACATCTACTCAACTAATATATTGACGTATGTCCACTTTATACATCACTTTGTCCTGGTTCATGTACTGAGCTGGTTAACACCAGTACTCAATAAGCTCACACTTATCCTATGAAAACTTTCTTTGGGCAAAAAATTAGAAGGGACAGCTGGTACTGATCTCCCAAAGTTTCATCAGGAATCCTAACTAAAAAGGAGATTCTCCACCAAAGATCATACTGCATTTCATCCTAATCATATGGCTGAACTGCATTTTTTTCTTCCTTAAAATTTACAGTGACTTGATGAGTAAATTCTTGCCGCATAATAGAAGCTGAAATGATGTTTGCCTTTTCAAAGATAGCCATTCTGTTAAATAGGTCACATATCGCAAATGCTAGAGGCTGGGAATATAGTTTAGCGACACAGCACCTACCTGGCAAGTGTGAGGTCGTGAGTTCGATTCCTGATACCAAGAAAAAAGAAAAAAAGAAAATGCCAGAGAGTCCCCAATTAATGTTTTTTCTTATTTACTTTGAATATATTTATTTGCTTTTCTGTAAACATAATATAATATACATTCTTTAGTCTTGCAAATTGGTCTGGTGTTCTGTAGGTTAGCATATGTGAAACATATTTGTGTATTTCATTGTACACATACAGGTTCTCTGTATGTGCTCTAATGAAAATCTGTTCATTAACATTATATCATTTTCTGGCGATTACAAAGATATTCAGATAGATATGAACCACACATGCATTTTAATATGGATGACTGGTAAAGAAGATTATGTGGATGATAGTTTTTTTCTCTGTTAAGTAAATTGATATAGCTATTCACTTTATAAAGAATAAGAATAATCACCATTATTATGCTCATTCATGTAGTAATTGACTCCACGTAAGATAGGAAGCTAGAAGGAAAAACCTTGGTGCGACAGCCTAGTAGAAAAAGAGGCAGGCAGTCGTGCTTCTTACAGTGATGAATGGAAATCACGAAGGTGTGGGCAAATGGAAAGAAACTGGTTCCAGATAACAATGATGAGGAATCTGACTGAGAGCTGACCTTAAGCTTCATTATGATGATGCATTTCCATGTAAGTGCTCCGTCGAGGTGGGAACTACAACTCATGTGTGGGTGCACCTGGAGAGATCTACTATTTTGAAACAAATACAAGAAATAAATGAGTCTATTTATTGAGTCTGTGAATTATTCCTAAGTCTCCTATTATAACATGATCATCTTTAATCAATGAAATCATCCTTGGATGCAGTTATCTGTTGCCCTTTTCCTCCTTTCATTCTTTTTTCAAATCCCTTTTCCCTTCCTTCCTTTCCCCCTCCTCTCTCCTTGTTCCCCTTCCCATTTGAACATGTTCTTCTTACTTCCCAGTATCTGTCTTCCATTATGCTCCTTATTTACACTTTGGGTTTCTCACACAAGAGAAACAATGCTATATTTAAACTTGTGTGTCCAATTTAGTTCAAGCTTTTGTAAATGTGGAGGGGAAGAAGGGTTGAAGGGAGGGGAGAGGAATGGGAAAAAATAATTAAGATTTATTATGTACTGGTACAAACTCCTTATGATGAGTGTGATCAATATGTTTGTCAAATAGGTACCAATAAAAAAGGATGAAAAAAGTTTGTTTTGCTTAAACAATAAAATCAGGTATTCATGCTGAAAAAAAATGTTTGTTGTTTCTAAATGTTTATTGTTTACTTGCTTATTGAAGAAAAGACCAGGGAAAAGTGGCAAATGTTTCACTTTCCTAAATAGCCACAGCTATATCATTTTTAGGTTGAGAATTAGATGGCTACAAGTTATCTATGTATAGCCTTCAATTTCTTTCACTTTAATCTGAATTATGGGCATCATCTGACCTACAAAATGAGACAGTCAGTAACTTAATATGACATAATTAGTTTCATAAAAACAGACTGAGAATACTGAAAGGGATTTAAAATTGTTTTAATCCAATTCTGCCTTAAATTTGACATCATCTCTTAAAATATGCCTGGCCAGTAGTTTTTTAGTTACCTTACTATTGCTCTCAACTGGTGTTAATAAGACAATTTATCAAAGATCACCAAAGGCTTACCATTAAGAAGTATTTATGTAATATGTCTCCCTGGTCTGTTGGCCAATTTTCTGCTGGAAGGCTGTATCACATGCTGTTATAGATATTATTTTAAGAAATATTATCTTCACAGTTATATTTAAAAAGTTTTCTCCCTTAAATATACAATCATCGCTCTCCCTCCTAGCAGGTGGAAATTATTCTTTACTAAATTTATTCTGAAAATTACCCTAGAAATAACTATGTTAATTTTCTATCATTTTGGCTGGCATCACAATAAGTGATTTCTCCCCATCTTCATTTATGCTGAGGTGAGGTTATCTTTCACTTTTTAAAAAGCACATTCAGGCCAGTGAGATAGCTCAGTGGCATAAGTGCCTGCCTGGCAAGTGCGAGGTCCTAAGTTCCACTCCTGGTATGCACATATTAAAAAAAAAAAAAAAAAAAAAAAAAAAAAGCTCATTCAACTTGAAATAATTTGCTTACATTCTTTTATTTTATGTAAAATAGACACGCCTCACTATTTACTATGATCTATTTTCTTCTCATTTCCTCCACTGAACCTGATGGAGAAGTGACAAATTTGGTCCATAGCTGGCGCCTCATTCCCTCTCTAGTTTTGGTTATCTTCTGTCAAGGGTCTTGGAGGCGTTTTTGAACCTGATCTTGATGGTGTAAATTAAAAATGATCTGAACATTTACAGAATAACATATTGAGATATTTAGGGGCCATGTGACCCATGTATCAGACAGGATCTGTATCAGACAGGTATTGAAAGGAGAGTTTTAAAATGTGCTAGTTACAAAAATATGAACCAGATTAAAAATGACAAGGGCCGGGGATATAGCTCAGTGGCATAAGCACCTGCCTAGTAAGCGCAAAGTCCTGAGTTTGATTCCCAGTACAAAAAAAAAAAAAAAAAGACAACAATAAGACATAGTGCATTATTCTACGGCTACTTAGAACAGAGTTGCCACCTCTGGGTCTGTAAGGCAAGAAGAGGGAGCAGTTAGTGACCTGTGGAGATAAAACATGAAAATTCTGCCAAGTGTCACCTGATAGAACTTTGGTAGAAACAACAAATGCCCTGTAACTTGTCAAGGAATGTGCCGAGGGACATAGCTTGACCTCACTGTCATCTAAGATTCTCCTACCAGTGACTACCACTTCCAATTGGAGAACCCGAACATATAGTGAAACGGCGAAGTAGCCCAATATAAAAGGCCTACAGTCAGACCCCAGGGCTCCTGCTGCAGGTTTGAGAAATACGGAATGTTCTAGGGACGCACACAGAAGATACAGAAGCACAGCACCAGAAATACCAAGATGGGTCTGTCTGACACAGATCTAAGGCGAGGGACCAGAGAGAAATAGCATTAGGGAGCACACCTGTGTTAGTTGATGGCATCCTCACTTGAGTAAATTCTCAGGGCTGTTTTGGAAGATATTACTATCCCTTTTGAAAGTATCTCAATTTTAGTGAAGGTCACAATGGCTGTGGTACAAATCGGACCAAAGCTATCCTGAGTTCCAAATTAAAGGGAGGAAGCCAGGTTCTGAAAGAGCCAACATGCTGGCAGTTAAGACCAAAATGAATATCCAGAGAGCAGCCCAGATTCTTAGGACACACAGACACAGGAGAGAGAGCAAAAGTAAGATCTTAGGATGAATATGACATTATCTTTCAATAAGAAAGCAGCAAAAAACACTGAAATGAAACTTCCTATTCACAGGAAGCTCTCATTCTCCAGAGAACAGAAGCTGGGCCATTATTTAGAAGACATTGTCATGGCACCGCCGTCTCCCTGTTTCTTTCAAACTACTGCTTCTACATGACCCATTATTAATTTTTTCCAATGTGTGATGGAAAGGGTAAGTTGGAATTTACTATGCTGGAGTGTTCCATGCTTTACAAGGTAAAATCTCTACTTTCTATTGGCAGTATGCTAAACTCTAGTGAGTTTTAGCTGAAGAATCTATCAAAATCTGCATTTATATTGCTAATTACATGAAAGTGTGCCAGAAACATGAGTATCAAAAGTGACAAGCATTACTGCTTGCTATGAAGATTTCCTAGACACTTCAGCATTAGAATTGCAAAAATAGCATTCCCAAAGTGGTGGGTGGCAAATACAGGAAAAGAAAGAAGTGTCTGGGATTTTGGAATCTATCACAATTTAAAGGCCTTTGGGTTTAAATTTAACTACTTCAGGCATTATGGAGTCAAAATTTTTCAAGTGGAATGTCACCTCCAACTCTCCACTAGTATTATGTATTAAGAAATTTATCTCACTTGCCTTAGTTGAAAAATAAATGGTATGAGTCTTTATGATCCCTAGTAATAATTTCTTGATTAATGCCAAGCTTCCCATAGTCAGGGTTAAGTACAAATAAAGGAATAGAGATTACCACTAAGCATTCAATATAGTGCCCATTTATATATTTTAATTTTTTTAAATCAGGCTTTTTCATATCATGTATTTAACATGTCACACTTCAAAGATTGAATTCAAATTTTACCACCTCTACTGACCACTTTTACTTTAGAGCTTTTCTATACATCCATAGGTTTTTAAAAGGCATAATTAACTTACAGGAATAGGCACCTATTCTACTGCACATTTCTGCATGTTCTGACAAGTACAAGCTGTCACTCAACAACCACTAAAATTATGTTTCATTGCACACCAAAATACCTCAGTGCCCCTCTTTAAATATTTTGTCCACTCCAGCCTCTGGAAACCACTAATATAGTGTGTGTAGTTTTGCATAGACTTCGCTATGTCATGTAAGAGGCTTCCCACAATACGTAGCCATTCGATTCTGTCTTTTCTTACTTAGCATAATGGGTCTGAGACTGCTCCATAATCCAGAGTGCATTCATAGTTCATTTTTTCCTATCTGCCTTAAAGATTTGGATTTTTATATTTGGCTTTCACTCATTTGAATATTACGTGTGTGATGTGAAGTAGGTTTTTTTTTGTTGTTTTGCTTTTTTTTTTTTTTGGCTATTTTATTGTGCTAGTACTTTCAAATCTTTAATCTGTGGTTTGAAGTATCTTTAGTTTTGAAAAATTTGCAACTCTCAGCTTCTCATATATTTATTCTGCCCATTTTTCTTTTACTCTTTTTGTGGAGTTCCAATTACATGTACTTTAAGTGTTTCTATCATTCTACTAAATTGACTAGTTGTTCATACATATCATCAGACTTTCCCATTAGAGTTCTTAAAAATATTAATCATAGTTATTGTAAACTCTACTAATTCTAACACCTGTGTCCTATCTGATTTTCCTAATGAAAATATATTGTCTCACCTTTGGCCCCAACTTCCACTAAAGGAAAGTTTTCTTTCCTCTTTTTCCATTAACATAACAAATCTCCAAACATCAAAATTTAAGCCCCCTTATTCTGGCCCATTATAGTTGGTGAAAAGTGAGATCACCCTACGATCAAATTTAGAAATATGATACTAATCAAAGACAGGCACTTCTCTTTCCCATGAATAAAAGGCAGGGACAGAAAGATGATTTTTTTGTTGTTGTTTATGGATGGCTTGGGTTGGCACTGATTAAAATTGCAGCTGACAAGAGAAATTATCCGAAACAAGAGTTTCTAAAGAGATAACTGTTGTGCTTCATTATTCCTGTTTTTGATGCCACAGGAGTTGACATGTCCATTCTGATGTAGGGATGAATGCTGGTGCACTCAAAGAGGCATGAAATACAAGGTTCTTCTTCCATCTGCCTAGTTTCCTCCTGTGCTTTAGCAGTAAGCCTGAACACAGAATACCCTTCTCAAATTACTTCTACCAAAGCAATGGTTTTCAATCTCTATTTCTCCTTCTCACTTAGGACTAATGATACTCCCATGACTTGGGTCACTTTTGTGTACTCGTTCAAGGTTGTCTATAGTTCCAGAATTCAGTTCTCTCTTTTTTGTTAAGAAAACCAGGGTTTGAACCAGATGGTAAAGTGTAACTGAACCTTCCGATTTCCACAAAATAAAGGAATTACTACAAAGAAGTCCTGAAAAAAAAAAACTCTAGAAAAAAGGAGGTGTTCTTTTGTGAATAAAATTAATAACAAATTAAATATGTGTTATATTATAATCATATGTTGAAACTCAAGCCTATGAAGATTTTATATCTCTATTTCCTGACCTTGAATGACACAAGCTGTTAAAACATTTCACTTGTGAGTGACAAATTGTTCTTGTTATGAGATTTACCTTTTCAGATCAACATTTTGAATACTTGAGCCCACATTCTCAATGAATGTATTGTTCATGATTTTTTTCTTTCTATACTCCATCTTCTGTTATCTTTTGGAGTATATAATTAGATGCAAAGGAAGCCGTCATGAAAGTTGTACTTTTTGTCATATTCACCCATTCTGTGCCAGCTTAGTTAGGAAGTAGTTGGCATGGTAGTTTGGGCATTATTTGTTCTTTACAGAATTCTATACCCTTCTCAGGGAATTGTAAATCTCAATTAAAAATAGAAATAAGGAAATATCTGGGAAAATGAATAAGCACTGGTAGTATAGAATACAAATGACCATGCTGATCATCAGTAGAATCTTAATACAAAGTAGATTATTCTAAATCTCAATCTACTTTGTTTTTCTTGTTTGTTTGTTTATTTTTATATGTGGGTACCAGGAGTCGAACTCAGGACCTCGTGCTTGCCAGGCAGGCACTTACGCCACTGAGCTATATCACTGGCCCTTGAAATTTTTCTTTTTGTGTGTGGGTACCGGGGGTTAAACTCAGGACCTCATGCTTGCCAGCAGGCATTTGTGCCGCTGAGGGATATCACCGGCTCTTTCATCCTTTTTATGTGGGTACCGGGAGTCAAACTCAAGACCTCGTGCTTGCCAGGCAGGTACTTATGCCGCTGAGCTATCTCACTGACCCCTCAATATACTTTGAAAGTTGTCTTGTGAGCAGAGTTAAATCTCCTATAAATAAACATATTTTTGCTACTTTGTACCAGGGCAAATAACATTTTGGAATCATCAGAAAAGATCATAAATTTAATTCACTGATCAGAATTAATGGGATAAGGAAGGCGATCTCAATTAATTAAAATGTTGAGTTATATAATATTCTCCAGTAATCAATTTTGTAAAATAATATATTTTAATAGGATGAGTGAGGTGATCTCAAGGTGTTTAATTATACAATGTAAACCAATAGTCTGTTTTGTATTTTTCCTATTTTACATAGCATTTTTCCATAAATTACTATTGCTGTACCTTCCAACAGTGCTCTGGGATATCATTTAGAGTCCTCTCTACTTTGATTTGTCATATTAAGGTTTGGATTGGTAGCTAGGCCTTTCATTTGTACATTATCCTGACCCATTTAGAGGGTGTAATCAAAAAGTCCTACTTCTGAATGCATAGCTGGGAAGTAGCTTTTCTGTCTTAACCAAAGTATCTATGGTGTCTGCGCTGACCCTTGGACTATAAAGTTTTTCACTATGTTACAGTCTTCCTCTAATTTCAGTAAGAAAATTATAACCCCAAATGAGTAGGGTTCTGCTGATACCACTGCCTGAGTTTAGAACACTCCACTATACTTTTAGCACTGTTTCCCTCTGTCCAATTTGTTTTCCTAGGTACAAGGATCCTCCCTCTCTCTCCTCTGTTTCCAGTGGACTGATATGTTCAAGGAAGTGAATAACCAAGTTTCCAAGGCTGACTGTGGAGTAATGCCCAGAGAGATTTAAGGAATTTCTCAGGTCATAGAGTTAAAAAATTAGATATGGATATTGTAGCCATATTTCCTTAATCCAAATCCAAATGATGCCTTCATAGTATTTTTGAATTAATTTACAGTAGTGAAGTACTTAAAGGGCATAAAGTATATACAGTCATTCCTTGGTATCTATGTACAATCATCCCTCATTATCTGCGGGAAATTTGTTCCTGGTTCCCTACAGATGCCAAAATCCATGTCACCTGAGTCTCTTATATAAAATGTTGTATTATTTTTACCCAAATACACCAGTATACTTTATCAACTCTAGATTACTTATAATGTAGAATACAGTGTAAATGCTATATAAATAGCTCTTCTACTGTATTCTTAGGGTAATTTTTCTTCAGGAAAAATTATGTACACGATCAGCACAGGAATAATATTTTTTCTGCATATTTTTGATCTGCAGTTGGTTGAATCTATAGAATTAGAATCCTTATATATAGAGGCTTGAATGTATAAATATACATAGTATGTTTGTATTTATAAATTTTATGTTTTCTTAGTGGCATTATATTATTGTAGTTTTTATGAGAATTCTTTATGAAGTGATCACTGTTCACACAGGTTGAAATAATGTCCTGACATTAAAGAAATTCTATAACTTAAAAATAACAGAAGTAGTATTCAAACTGTACTTCTCTCTCTCTTTTTTTTTTTTTTTTGTGGGTACCATGAGTCGACCTCAGGACCTCATGCGCCATCAGGTGCCCATGCCGCTGAGCAATATCACCAGCCCTTTTTTCCTATGTGGGTACCAGGAGTCGAACTTAGGACCTCGCACTTGCCAGGCAGACACTTATGATGCTGAGCTATCTCACCGGCCCCAAAGCTGTACTTCTAATACACTAGCTTAAAACAAATAGATTGTTATGATTTTTAAACATTGTAACTTTTTAAAGTTGATAAAGAAAGTTTTCATGTTTTCCCTTTTTGCTTGAATTATTCTATGTATTTTAGACAAGGTTACTGCTATAAATGTGGTACATGATTAAGTTTCGAGAGGGGCTGAAATTTGACTTACGGTTTAAAACACAGTACTTTAGTTACTAAGCTGAATGAACTCATAAACCTCTATATACAATTTAGTATAGTACTAGAATGAATCAACAAGAAAAAAGTAAAGAGATCATATTTAAAAAATTAGCGGGGGCCAGTGAGATGGCTCAGTGGCATAAGCGCCTGCCTAGCAAGCGCAAGGTCCTGAGTTCGACTCCCAGTACCCACATACAAAAAAAGGGCTGGTGATATCGCTCAGCAGCACAGGTGCCTGCTGGCGCACGAGGTCCTGAGGTCAACCCCCGGTACCCATAAAAAAAAAAAAATTAGCGTTCACGGTATACCTGGATCATATACATATTATATTCTCCAGAGTTCTTCAGCGAACCAGAATTTTAGTTGAAATCCAGAGTGGAGCTCATGAGGGAATCTTTCATATTGAAAATGCTTATTTTTTCTTGTCAGCAGCTTGAAGTGATAGGTGCCAATGGCTCTCCAGTCACTTGACCTAGAAAATCCCACAAATTAGCACAAATCAAGAGGGTTAAATTTTTGGTTCACTCTGAGAACACCATAAAATTGCCCAGGCCAAGGGTATGAAAATTCAAAATATTTGAAAGATGCTATTCCTTCCTTCCAACGTTTGAATGAGCAGGTATGCCCAGGCTGAAGAGTGGCTGGCAGGCTAACAAGAGTGGTGAAATTTTGCTGTATTTCCTTAAAATTACAGAGAATTTATGCTGAACCTAAGGGTTTGGATATAAATTCTCTGGTCTCTGAACACATCCAGGTGAACAAAGCACCCCGATAGACCTTGCCTCTTACAGAACTCACAGTTAGATTACCCCATATATGTATTTGGAAATTTAAAAAAAATTTTCAACATGAAAATGTTCCATTTTTCTAAGGTAGCATTTTTCCAAATATACACTAATAAGAGCTGTACAAGAATATACAAGTACACTTAAGTCAGTATGAAAACACTTCAGAGAAAATATTAATGAGGCAGTAACTTTTTAGTGCACCAAATGTTGTCTTGCTAGCCTGACTTTCTACTAGCTATGAAATCTTAAATTATTTGAAAGGATGTGATTTTATGAAAATATTCTCTAACAATACAATACTGTATATCTGTGCTGTTTTTTTTAGTACCAGTATCTCCTGAGTCTTCTAAATGAAGTTATCTTCTTTTCTCACACATTTATATAGAATCGCTTTCTGATGAACTCTAAAGGACAAATTCTTTGGTTGTAACATAATTTTGTAAAAATGTATTTTGTGCTAGACGTTACTTTTCTGGTATCTTTGAGCTGGAGATAGAATTCTATTAATGGTAGTAATTCTATAGTGAATATTTAAGCAAACATAAGTTTTCGAAGAAAAACACAAATGTGGAATGCCCAAATCACTGTCACCTTTGAAAGTTCCGATGGTCAGTGATTAGGCCCCTGAAAGATGAAAAATGTATAACGGACAGGGAAGTTGAATGATAATTTTAACTTGAGGCAAGATAAAAATTACAAAGAGCTCACCCTTCTTTGCCTGCTTACACTGTGGTCCACATGGTCAAGCGATATTATTTATAGTTCTATGACTATAAATAATATTGGGTTAGAACCAAGGAGAGTGCTTACTTTATGGAATATTTCACCATATGCACAACATCGCTAACCAGACATCATTACCATAAATTTACACTTGGACATTTTTAATCAGAGTTTCTCTGTGCCTGTAAAATAAAAACTTGGTAACAAAAACTGGAAAGCAAAGACATTCTAATACAAAATAAAAAAGCATCCATTAAGACACTTAGGGAGCAGGTGAAAATTAAGCATATTTTCTGCAATTGCTGTAATAAGTAGTTGTAGATGAAGGATGAACTTCAAATCAGTTGCCATTTCTGTGAATGTCATTTCCATACCGCTTTAAATTGTTTCTTTCTCTGTTCTTGTTATACTATATGCCTATGGCTAATGCTGCATGCACCCATCCCACTCTATTATTATTTTACGTATGAATGGATATAAATTATGAGGAATTGGAACACAAATATTGATTTTATTGATTATTATTTTTTGATCAGAGCAAATCATATTGAGGGCTGAAGTAACGTCTGAGAGGACTCAAGGAATTTATAGACAATTAATGGAGGCAGAAACATAGGCTATGATAAAGCAGGTGAATGGAAATGAGTATTATAAGAATAGCAATATTAATAATCCGGCCTCAGTGTTAAAAAGGCTTTTTGGAGATGGGAGTGTTGGGCTCCTTCATAAAATAGCACATCCATCTAATTAGATTATAACTTAGGTGAAGAAATGGAGAGTCTTCCTAGGAAGAGAGCAAATCATATTAACGTGTCTAAGATAATAAATTTTTCAATGATATTAGATCACTTTGAAATGCCTAGTGGCAAGAAATGAGGTAAGATGGGAGCAACATGATGTAATTTGCTGTAGGACTTGTTTAAAAAGCTTAGGCGTTTCTCTTTACTGATAAGTAGCCATGTGGAAATTTTTTAAAGGGAGAGAAATAAGTGTTCTACCTCTCCTGTGCCATTATCCCATGTGAAGGATAAATTTGAAGTGAAAAATCCTGGAAGCCAGGAGCTTGATTGGTCTAAATAGTGGTTTTCACAATCCTGTGAGAAATTGTGGGGGCCTGGAATTAGGTGGTAATGGAAGAGGAGAGATAGGGGAGTATTAGGTTCTCTACATTGGCTTCACATTAGGACATGGAAGACATTTTTGAAATGTTTTCATATCCAGGCTCTCCTTCCCTTCCAGACCACTTCATTAAAAATTTAAATTTAAGCACTGATACTTTCTGAAGTTGTCCAAGTAATTCCAGTGCACAGCCAATGTTGTGCATTCCTGAACTAGAGACACTTTTAGGAGCTAAAATTAAGAGATCCGATGACAGAATGATATGGCATGCAGACAGACAGGTGGAGATTATAAACCTATAGTTCTGGTTTAGGAGATTGGGTAGATGTCAGTACTAGGCAAAGAATACGGGGAGAGAAAAATGGTTGAATAGGACTCCGGTGGGATCCGTTTACACATGAAACTCTGTGGTGACTATAGCGTATACAGGTGATGTCCAGCCATCAGTTGTTTACATATCGGAACAGAAGGATGAGTTCTGGGCTCTGAGTTTACTGATGAGCAGTGAAGGCCATCAATGAGCAAGAGCACAATATTATTTATAAAAGTGAGAAGAGCCCCAAATTGATTTAGAACTTTCAAGAGTTATATGGTAAACGAAACAAAAAACAAAAACGCTTATCTGGAAAATCTGTACTTATTACATTCTCTGAGTAAAGCAGAGAAGATTTACATAGGATTGTTGCCAGCAGAGAGGATTATCAGAATCGCAGTGGTAAAAATGTTTAGTGATTGGTTAGAAGTTAGCTGCAGGCTTGGAGTTATCAGAATGTATCCGTTGCTGGTTGGATGGCTTTCCAAAGTGTGGTCAGTTAAGCAGCTCTCATGCACTGACTGGTTTTCAAACCCACTGTGGTAGTAGATGGTCACTAGGGCTACTGAGTAAGCAGAATCTCCATATAACAGCCTTTGGCTCCTTGTTGGCACTCATTACCGAACCCCTCCACCCACGTATTAACTTAAGCATTTACTCTGCTGTCTCTTTCTCTATTCTCTTTAAGTTTTGGTGTTCTATTTCATCTTCTATTGTCTAAAGTTACTGTTTTACATATATTCTAGGCCTTTCTTCTTTATAGCTAGAGACATGTAAAACTAAATGTCTCATTATCATGTTGTATAATAATTATTTCACTGTCATATCTATTAAGGTTCGATTTATAAACAGTAATATTCACTGTTTGTAGCTGTATAGCTTGACAAGTTTTTGACAAATATGATCGGTTATATATTTCTTCTAAAATTATAATATAGGACATCCCCCTCAAGCATCTCTTTGATTTATTAATTTATATTATATATTATTTTATTGACAGTATTCATTAGATATTTGAATGAATACTATCTTTTGCATTTAAATATATTTTCTTTTTTTGTGTGTGGATATGGGGGGTCGAGCTCAGGACCTTGTGCTTGCGAGCAGGTGCTTGTGCCGCTGAGCTATATCACCGGCCCTTTTTTCCTTTGCATGTGGGTACTGGGAGTTGAACTCAGGACCTTGCGCTGGCTAGGCAGGCTCTTACGCCACTGAGCTATCTCACCGGCCCTAAATATACTTTCTATTTCTTATTATACCCTGGCTTTTCACTCCTTTCCTTGTTTCCTTCTATATTATAATATTTTATTTTAAACTCTGAGTTCATTTTCCTTGCAAATTGTCTGTGAAATTTCTTTGATTCTTCTACTGGAATTGTGTCCTTTCTGAGAGCCATTTTGCTTGCTCCTATTGGTAACTGTGGTCAGTACTAGCCTGATATCACTTTCAATAAGTATCTCTTTGAATTTAGAAAAAAAGTCTTAGCCAGGTGAGGTGGCACACAACTGTAATTCCATTTCTCTGGGAGGCTGAGGCAGAAAAATTGCAAAATCAAGCACAGCCTGGGCCAACTAGTGGTTTTAGCAAGATCCCATTTCTAAATAAATAAATAAAAGAAGAAAGAAAGAAAGAAGGAAAGAAGAAAAGAAAGAAAAGGAAAGAAAGAAAAAAAGAAAGAAAGAAAGAAAGAAAAGAAAATAAATAAAGAAATAAATAAAGAAAGAAAGAAAGAAAGAAAGAAAGAAAAGAAAAGAAAAGAAAAGAAAGAAAGAAAGAAAGAAAGAAAGAAAGAAAGAAAGAAAGAAAAAGAGTTGGGGGTGGGGAGGTGTACCTCAGTGCATAGGCCCAGAGTCTAATCCTTAGTCCTAAATAAAAAAAACAAAATATTGGAATCCTGTATTGAGACTGAAAATCTATGCAAGAGAGATTCAAGTCCCCTCCCCTGCCCATTCATCTCAAGATTAAATATATATATATATTTTTTCTTGTATTTCACTCACTATTTATTCATCTTTTACCCAACAGTGAGCTTTTGCAATGGTCCCCTGTTAGACTTCCATCATGCTTAATTACCATCAGGCTCTGCCTCCCAATCCAAAGGGAAGCTCTGAGTCACAGAAGAAAGCTGGCTTTGGAATTCACCAGCTGTGTTAAGCTTAATTAATTCAACTTGATTGGCTTGGGAATGGCACAGGGGACTGATGGCACACACATCTGGGTATGCCTGTGTAGATTATGAGAGGTACGATATTGGGTGCTATATGTGGGCCCTCAAGCCTTCCTGTCTGGTTCTGCTCCCCTGCCCTGCTTCTGGACCACCATGAACTAAGCAGCTTTGCTCTGCCACATACTTTCCTTATGATGTTCCTTCCTTTGGAGCCAGCTGACCATGGACTGAAATCCCTGAAATTGTGAGCTAAAGGAAACCACTACCCTTTAAGTTGTGCATGTTGGATGTTGTGTCCCAGTTGTGGGCAAGTTGACTAATACAGAAAATTAGTACCATGAATTGTTGCTGTGACCCTACCTGACCATGTGGAGCTGATTTTAGGTAGGTTTGGAGACATGAGTTAGAAAACCCTTAGAATGCTGTAAGTAGAGACCGAAGACTATTTCTGGTTGGAGCTCAGAAGACCAGAATGCTGATAGGAATATTTGCAGACAATAAAGACCAGGTTCAAGAACTTTCTGGTGAGAACAAGAACTCCATTGGCAATTGGACTAGAGGCCACGTGTGTTACGGTCTGGCAGAAAAATTTCCTACATTTAGCTTGTGTAGCTGAGACTTCATGGAACATTCAGATTGAGGGTAGGGAACAAATTGAGCTAGGGGAGGAAATTTCAAGGCAGTCTCATATTCAGGCTGTAACACAGTATTTTTGGCAGCTTTAGTCAGACTTATAGTGAGAATTGGAAACAAAAGGCAGAGAAGAAAAAAATTAGAAACTTCAAAATTTTGGCCCAGAAGGAGCCACAGGTAAAGCTGGGGCCAAAGGAGGTGTGGTTGCTGAAGAGATTTGTGTCTTTAAAAAGAAACCAAATACTACGTACAGACACAAGAAAAAAGGATGCCTTGAGGGCATCTAAGAAATCACCAGACCCTATGCATCCTAAGCTCAATGTTGTAAAAGTGTATTCAAGAAGAAAGCCCCTGGGACACCTGTTCAAATAGGGCCTCCTAGAAAATTGGTTTCCAGGCATTATTTTACTCTGCTTACCCATCCAAGCATGCAGAGGCCACTGCAGCCATGGTTCAAGGTGTGCTTGATGACAGTAGACCTTGATGTTTTCCACATGATACTAGTTTTACTGGCATGCAGAATGCTAGAGTTGTAGAGTCATGGAGGCTTCCAACAAGATTTTAAAGGAAGGCTTGTGTGAAACTGTAGAAACGAAGCCAAAGGTTCAGTAGTGACCCCAGGAAGTTAGAGATATAAGAAACTGAAGAGGAAACATGCAGCCTGAGCAAAGCCAGCCCAACAGAGAGGCTGTGTGGTTTTCAAGTGGTAAGGCCATAGGATGGATCTGCCCAAGCCCTCAGGAACTCACATGCTCCTCTCGTGGCCCCTGGATGCTGAATGTGAAACTTAATATTTTCCTTGCTAGGTTTCAGTCTTTCTTTGGTCCAATTCTTTTCTATGCTCCTATCCCTCCCTTTTGCAATGGGAATGTTTATCCTGTGCCATTGTACTTTGGATTATGTAACATACTTTTATATTTTTTTTTTTTTACAGAAGCTCACAGCTAAGTGTTTGCCTTGAGTCTCAGATGAGACTTAGGCTTGGACTTTTGAAAAATGCTGGAACTGTTAAGGTTTGGGGAATGGATTTTTGTATTTTTCATTGTACACAAGACAGTTGTATCATGTTAGGCAGAATAATGAGTCTGTGGTTTTTTAAACAGGATTAAGTATAGTTTAAGGACATGTATTTGAGTGCCACAGTGGGATGTGATAAATAAGCTTCATTGTGTCTGTGTGATTTGCTTGGGAGCAGACTAGAGAATTGTTGGAGCGCAATTCTGCGTGTCTGGGTTAGTCATGGAGACATGACCTTGAGTAGTATAAAGGGTGATCAGAAAGTACAGTGAATATTTAAGTTAAAACTTTATTACACTAACAGACACATTGCTATTAGTCTCCCTCAAAATACTCCCCATTGCTTTAAACACACTTTCCTATCATTCTTGCCACTTTCTGAAGCAGTTCTGGAAGTCCCTTTTTGTGTCTTTGTGAGGTATGATAAAAAATCAGCGAGTGGGCTGGTGAAATAGCTCAGCAGCCTGAGTTTGACTCCCAGTACCCACATATGAAAAAAGGGCCGGTGATATCGCTCAGAGGCACGGGTGCCTGATGGCGCGTGAGATCCTGAGGTCGATTCCTGGTACCCACAAAAAAAAAAAAAGAAAAAGAAAAAGAAATACAGTTTGAATACTAGTTCTGTTATTTATAAGTTATAGAATTTCTTTAATGTCAGACCATTATTTCAACCTGTGTGAACAATGATCACTTGATAAAGAATTCTCATAAAAACCACCCACACAAAAAAAAATTCAGTGAATGCTGCTTCTGAGTACTAACAGAAAGGTAAGTTCAAAATCATTATGTTTTGTCCTCATTCACCTTATTCACCATGCAACTTCTGCCTCTTCCCCACAGTCAGAACGACCTTGAAAGGTAAAAATTTTGAGCCAGCTCATGGCATCAAGGCAGCCATGAGAGTAAAACTAAAGATCCTCAGGAAAAGACAATTCCAGAATTGCTTCAGAGTGCCAAAAAAGATGGGATGTGTTCAAAGTAAGAGGGAGGATTTTGATGGGGATGAATGGCAATGTGTCCTTTACTGCAATTTTTTTTTTAAGTTGAAAGATACATGCTATTTTTTAGTCACATCTTGTATATGTGGTTCCTAATGCTGTCGTCTTGGGTGCTGCTACCCTGATCTGCTTGCAGTCCTCCATGAACTAAGCAGCTTTGCTTAGCCACATCCTCCCTCGTGATCTTCCTGGGACTTTGCGCTAAATTAAACCTCTCCTCCTTGAAGTTGTGGGTGCTTGTTTTTATGTCTCATCCATGGGAAAGTTGGTTAATACATCTGCATACATCCTTACTTTCATATCGTCTTCTGTAAAGGTTTTATTTCCTTGTCATCTCACAATGAATTTACAATTATTGTTTCAGTGCTTCTTCAAATTTCTTAGTTTGTTTTAATTAGGAGGGCCAATCAAAGTAGCTATCACACCACACTGTGGAAAATAGAATCTGCTTAGTGTGTTTTGAAAATGATCCCATGAGGGCCTATGTACACCTAAATTTGAAAACCACTAAACTAAACCTCATAAAGTTTATTACTAAACACCAGTATGTGGCAAGATTCTAAGCAGATGGATGAAAAACCAATTCTAAAACATTTTAAAATGTTAAAAATGAAACAAGACAAAATAAACCCTAAGCAATCATTTAGCCAGATTCATCGGGAATCATGAATTCATTGAACATGAATTTATAGGATAGCCTGTCTTTACCCCTTGACTGTGCTTAGGAAGCCTAAAAAATGCCATTCACTGGCTACTATTAAGAAATCAACCAATAACAAATGCTGGAGGGGCTGTGGGGAAAAAGGAACCCTTCTTCACTGTTGGTGGGAGTGTGGACTGGTACAGCCACTGTGGAAGTCAGTGTGGAGATTCCTCAGAAAACTAGGGTTGGAGGTCCCATTTGACCCAGCTATTCCCCTTCTGGGCATCTTCCCAGAAGAATTAAAAACATCGTACCACAGCGATATATGTGCACCCATGTTTATAGCAGCACAATTTGTAATAGCCAGATCTTGGAAGCAACCCAAATGCCCATCAACTGAGGAATGGATAAGAAAGATGTGGTATTTTCATACAATGGAGTACTACTCAGCCATAAAGAAGGATAAACTGGAGACTTTTATAGGTAAATGGATGCAACTCGAGAAAATACTCATAAGTGAAATAAACCAGAAGCACATGTGTAAGCATCGTATTATCTCTCTAGTATGAGAAACTGAAAGAGTAAATAAGATCCAAAATGTACAATAGATATGGTGAATCAAAAAGAAACTGGTCAAAAGGAAAGAGAGACTGGAATAGGGAAAAGAAAGAAGGGAAAGGGAAAAAAACAATTGTATATATATATATATATATATATAAGATGGTTAAGATAGATACACTACCATTTTTACTTAGTTCATTGAAGAGTAAGGTTTGTGCCAATAATGTTTGGACAATTGAATGCTAATGTCTGGTGTCCTGAATAACTAACTTAAAGATAGTAATACGTAATGTATTAACCATTGTTACCCTCCTATTATGTTGGTTTGAAAATTTGTTCTTCTTTTGATTTGTTTTGTTTTTTTTCTTCTCTTTAAAAAAAAAATGCCATTCACAATTCCTACGTGGCATGACTAACAATCCTAAAACTAGTAGGCTTAAATAAATATGTTAATACAGTAGTCATATGTGCAACGAATGAATGACCTTCCATGATTCTAAAAGTAAAAACGTGTAGTTCCTGGCAAGTAATAAATCCCCCCACCCTGGGAATCTTTAGAAAAAAATGGTTGAGCCAGGTATTAGAAGTTGAGAGAAGTTGGGCCGGTGAGATGGCTCAGCAGCATAAGCGCCTGCCTGGCAAGCGCGAGGGCCCGAGTTCGACTCCCGGAACCCACATATGAAAAAAGGGCCGGTGATATCGCTCAGCGGCACGGGCGCCTGCTGGCGTGCGAGGTCCTGAGGTCGACCCCTGGTACACACACACAAAAAAAAAAGAAGTTGAGAGAAGTTGAATAGGTGAAGTTGGAAAAGAAGTGATAGAATTCCAGGTCAGCACACAAGTTTCATCAAAATGTCAGCAGTGAAAAGAACATGTAAAATCTAGGCTGGAGTGGAGATCAACTAGGTTAAGAAAGAAGCAGGGTCAGAATCCATACGGTATATGGATGCAGAGTCAGAGAACCTGAATTTAACCCTGGCTATACTAACATTCTTATACACAGACAAGAGAGAATTTACTGACTTTTTGGGAATAGCCTTGAACACTACCTAAATTTTTAAAACTTTATCCTGGAGTAATAAAGAATATAACTCTTTAAAAAAAGTGGTAACAGGCAAAAAAGCCAAAAAGCACAGACCACACAGATATGTAGCATATGTAACATATATACGCATATATTATACACATATGTACATAAACACAGACTGAGGGGATAAGAAGGTTGACAGAACTTAGAGATCTTATTTGTAAAATCGAGCAATTCTATTCAATGTCAAGGGTATTGAGGATGTGGAAAAGTTGACACATGATACAAAGTAGAAAATAAAAGCTGCCTGCATTGGACAGATGTTCTAACAGGTGGGGAAAACAGTCCGATTCTCTGCTTTTCCTATTCCCTAGGTCATAGCCTCACATTAATTGTCTGTAAATACTAAGTTAAGCACCTCAAAGTGAAAACAGTGCCGTGAGAACTTCCAGAATTCTAGAGACTAGTGCCTACTGACCTCTGCCCTCCCAGCAAAACCAGAAATACCCATGGTCTATCTTACTACTTATTAGATTCCTGGCTACTTATTAGATTCCTGAGGTTACCAAATCCGAAATATATAGAATGTGTATATATGTTTGACTTTTCTTTTTTCTCCCTCAGTAAAATGTAGGTTTTCAAGCTGCATCCAATGAGACTCTAAGGTGGGTAGGCTGCAGGGAAGTGTAATTGAACAAAGTTTATACAGACTAACTGGTGAGTCTCTTCCACCCCTCCCCCATTCAAGCAGAGCAACCTCCACTTATATAGCTATTTAGATGCTGCATCATATTTTATTTTAAAGAAGTCTGATGCTAAAATTACTTAGAAAACATCTGTGCCAGTAGATGGTGAGTGGAAATGAATTAATCAGATAGAGTGAACACTATTGATTTTTAGTTTGAGGGGATTATAGAAATGATTTTCAGATTGCCAACACGGCTGACTCACACTCTGAGGTGGCAGAGTATGCTGCCTAAAATAAAGTTGGCTGGTGCTGGGGCAGGCATTAGTCCTCCTTCATTTAGCTCCTAAATTTCCTTTTTGTTCCATTTTCTGGCTCCATTTCTGATTGGTGGTTCTCTTACGATCTACCTTGTCTGGACCTCAGATGTGGCTATTCTCCTTAGCATCAGACATCCATGAAATGTAATCTGATAAATCTCCACACATTCTGTTGAACGGTTTAGAATAATTCTTATTTTTTTAGATGCTACATGCAGATGTTATAACAGCAAATGGCAGAAAAAGGTAAAAATATGAAAGACTTTCCAGCAACTGAGTTTTCTTCTCCAGCAGTGACCACTAACCAGATTCCAATGTCTTTGTGCAGAGGCATCCTCACATATGGACAGGTGGACGTGCGTGCTGCTTTTCTTCTTCTAATGAATACCTAACATGTGTGTGCATGTGTGTGTTATTTTTCCTCTTTAAACAAATATCTAACTATCTGTTCTGTCACTTAATATATATTCTGGCAATTGTTCTATATCCATATATGATGATCTCCTTCATTCTTATTTTTCTTAAAGCAAACTCTTCTATTATATAAGAGTTTGTTATGTAACATTCTACATAAATATTACATGACTCATTTAACCAGACCTATTATTTAGATTTTTCATTTGTTTGAGGAAGAATCTTGCTAAGTTGCCCAGTCTGGCCCCAAACCAATCATTCTCCAGCCTCTGCCTCCCAAGTAGCTGTGACTGCAGGCTCTTGCCATGGCACTGGCTATTTAGAAGTTTTTAAAAATTGTGCTATTACAAAAGATACTAAAATGAATATATGTACATATTTATGTAAGCACACGCACAGAACAAATTCCTTGGGGTGGAATTACTGCCTCTACTTCAAATTTCCATAGATATTGCCAAATGATTTCCATAAATGTAGTTCTATTTTACCTTCCTAGAAAAATACACAAGAATGACTGTTTTCCATACTCTCACCAACATAATGTGTTAGGAAATATTTTAATTTTTTCCTAAATGGTAAACATTATCTTGTACTTCTAATTTTTTATCCTATTTTAAAGTAGTTTGTGATTGAGAAATTTGCACATCTCTACTGATCATTTTTATTCCCATTTCTTGCAGGTATCTAAACTTTTTGCTCTTTTCAACTTGAATTGCTCTTACTTATTCTTACTGACTTACAGGAAAATTTACCTATTAAGAGCAGAAACCCATTTCCTATTATATGACTTGGAATTATTAATTTTGTTTCTGATTTTTATAGTGTATTTGTTGTGTTGTAGAATAGTTTAGGATTATATAACCAAATTCATGTTTTTTTTTTCCTTTTATAACCTGTGTTTTATGCCATAATTAGAAAGGAGAGCAGGGATGTAGCTCAGTGGTAGAATGCTTGCCTAGCATGTGTGACCCTGGTAATATCCCCGGTAACCAAAACACAAGAAAAAATAAAGATGAAAACCTTTTTCATTCCAATATAAAACAAAATTTTCTCAACTTCTCTTCTTGTATTATAAATTTTATTATTTCACGTTTATGTCTTTAATACATCTGGAAATTATTTTCAGGTAAACTGTGAAGAAAGGATAATTTTAGTTGACTAACCAGTTGTCCTAATCAAATTTATTGGTCATCTATTTTTCCACCTGTAATTTCAAATGCAAACCTTATTATATTCAGTGTGAATTTTAAATAAAATTCAAATTTTTCAAATTTTGAAGAAATTTAAGGGTTTATTTCAGAAATTTTAGGGTTACTCCATTGATCTATTAGTAGGTTAATTAACCATTGCTTTACAAATATAAAGTATAAAATCATGTTTAATTACTGTGGATATTTTATTGAAATCATATTAATTTTATGAATTTATTTACCAAAACCTGATACCTTTATCACACTTAATATTTCTAATAAGGAGCATGATGCATTTTTCCATCTTCAACTCTCCTTTTAAGTCCTTTTTCAACATTTGAATTTTCTTCATTATCTACAGCTTGTTCCACTTAACTAGTCAATTCTTGAGTAGTCAATTCATTTCATTTTTTACATTCTTTAATAAAGGGTTTTTTGTTTTCATTATATGGTCTACCTGGATATTTCTGTCTCTTATGTGATTATTTGATGATTTCTTTCATTATACTCAAGTGGAAATACTTTAATGCACTATGGATCTCTGTGTCTGTGTGTACATGTGCATGTGTATGGCGCAAATTAATTTTAATTTCTGTCTTTGAGGTTATTAGTATATGAAATATATTTATCAGAAATATGCACTCAAATGCATTACTCAATCACTTCAAATACTTTTATTGAAATGTAAAGAAGTAGCCTTATTGAATAGTAAAGGACATGTCATAAATGTAGATTTTCTGGGTGGACCAACAGTATCTAGGATACTGAAACTGAAAACTTTTAAGGTACTCTGCCGCTTCAGCACAGATGAGGTAAGGGAATCCCAAGAAAGGGAAACAGTTTCCCCAAACGCTGATATAATACCTAAGAAATAGAATTTCATTCACTTTGTGTTCTATCATTTCTGGGCTTCCCCCTGGAAGGATCCAATTGGCTTGCCCTCCTACTGGAAGGTTAGCATGTCCACTGCAATGTGAGCCTTTGTTGCTACGTACTGGTCAGAGTGCATCCTACTTTGACAAAAAAGAAATAGTCACTTGGCCACTTGTCGTATGCTTGATAGTAAATATTTATACCTTGTTATAATTTGATGTAAGTCATGAATTCATTATTAAATACCAAAAGGAACACAGACTATTGCAGCCTGATGTCATGACAACCTTGCACAAATTCATATAAGCCACATAAGAGAGCCTTCACCACAGCTGAACTTGGCAGAATGTCCTGTGATTCTTAGGGAACATGAGAGCCTCGTGATGAGTTGCTTTGAGGCCATTTCCCACTGACCTATCTCATAGAAACTATCAGTTTCTATCTCCTCCCAGGTTCTGATGAGCTATGAGGAGTTTTGGTTTGCCCTCTTAGCATGTAGCTGTGGATTCTGAAAAAGGTAGAGACAGCACGAACTTAGCTCCTCAGCAGCAAGCTACCCCACTACTCCTGTGTATGGTCATCTGCCCCTGTTGTTTTGGTATTATCCCTGTTCTGGTGTTGGGACAAGGAACGTAGTGACGTTTCACCTTTACTGTCCCTGATTTTACCAACCATGTAAGTAAGAAAATGTCAGAACCTAGAAAGCTCTTATTTCTTTAACATTCAAATCTATCAGATTTGCCTGCCACGCTTCAAAGAGTAAAGGTCGACTTCTGCTTACCTGTAATGGTAGGAGGCTACTATTATTGATTAAAATTATCTAACAGATGCTGAGTGGGTGAAATGGCACTAGATCAGATCACAGTATTGGTAATATAAAGGATATTGATCTTTGTTCCTTTTTAATCTTGCCACCTTATTAAATTCTTTTTCCTTCCCTTTTTTATTAATATAATGTGTGTAAAACATAATGAATACATTCATCTTGGGGTATTGATACATACACATATGGCATCCTGATCCTTTTTACTTCCATTTCCTTTCCCTTCTGTCCCATCTACCCCACTTCCGGAAACCCTTACCAATTTTTAAAATATTTATAGAGATTCTAGTTATTCTCTTGCGTTTGGTTTTCTAACCTCTTTTGCTTTGATATGACACTAAAATCTCCATTGAACACTGCCTTTACATAGTACTGACAGAACTGAGCCTATATGTAGTCGATTCTCATTATTTGTGGTAGTCATGTTCTATAAAGTTGAAATATGTATTGATAGTACTGAACTTTTGTTCTGAGGGGCTATATCTATACCTATATTTATATCTATACCCATATATATATATATATACACATATACATATATGAACATATATGATAAGCATATTAGTTATATAGAATAATATGCGATACTTACATATAAAATTATAATTACATAAATATACAAGCACACATGTTGTAATTTTCAGTCCTACAAACGTCTCATCCTTATAGATTCTGTTTTCTTTTATTTGACAGAAGAGGAGTTCTGGTGTTGAGTGACTTGCTCCGCACGGGTGCTGGTGTCCACGCAGGTGCGGTGTTGGAATCCATCCACACTTCCTGTGTCTCACTGTGCTGCTCCACCGAACCTGTTCTCTACTCATCTCTGTGCAACAGCTGGAATAGAAGGCAGAAGGTTTCCTTGTTTGTTCTCACCTGAGAAAAGGCTGAACTTAAATTTTTCATCACTTTGCATGAATCCTTGGATAATGCTGAAAGTGGCATGAAAAGTCACCTCGTTATGTGCAAGGATATGTTCCAAAATTGCCAGTGGATGCCTAAAACCAAAGATAGTATTGAATCGTAATCAGGTTGAGTAGCCCTTATCCTAAGTGCTTGGAACCTAAGTTTACAGATTTTAG
Source organism: Erethizon dorsatum (assembly GCA_028451465.1). NCBI lineage: Eukaryota > Metazoa > Chordata > Mammalia > Rodentia > Erethizontidae > Erethizon > Erethizon dorsatum. Next base: position 18,803,697 of record CM051824.1, read on the forward strand.
AACATTTGCAAAGACTTTACTGGTTAATCATCTCTAATCCAAAAATCCAAAATCAGAAATGCTCCAAAATTTGGAACATTCTGTGTGGCTCTCAAAAATATTCAAATTCTACATATTATGTTTTTCCTATATATACATACCTGTATTAAGGTTCGATTCATGGTAGGCACAGTAAGAGATTAAAAGTATTAATAATAAAATAGTACAATTATAACAATATATTATAGTGAAAGCTATATGAATGTGGTCCTTCTCTTTCTCAAAATATTTGAATAGAACTGTATTTTCAGTTGCCTGATGGTAACTGAAACTGAAAAAGGTGACAGTGGATACGACATAACTCCAAACTACTATATTCATTTCAGGTTTACAAATATATTTTACAGGGTTTGAAAATTTAAAAGAACTGGCAAATAGGAAAAAAAAAAAAGTATCCCAAAGACCAGATTTTGTTCAGTAACACAACCAACACTAATAAAAAATCTAAATGAATATAGCCATAAATACAATGTTAAAATTCAAAGGGAAAAAATAAAGTGATAAACACACATAAAATATATAAAATTGAGATTAAAAAACTAGAAAGAAAAAATTTTGCATAGCATTTCAAATGAACGAAAGTTGTCTGTTGATCAATTAAAATTATCAATAAGTTTAGTTTTCTAGCTATCCCCAAACACAGTCTCATCACTAAGGCTGCCACCCATGGACAGAGAGAATATACCATGAGGTACGCAGTACACAGTTACAGAGGTCTTGTGGAACTGCTAGATGATATTTTTAATGGTTTGATGTTTGTACTACCTAAGAAGGGTAACTGTTTAGCAAACAGCAGTGTAAGTTTACATGATTAAGTTTTTCATTCTGCAAATTATATTTGAGAAAGTAGAATCTTAAACTGCTGGAGTATAGTTAGTATCAGTAAGTTTTAATGCAATTGAGAAGATAATAATGTTTAGGTACAAGTCACTACATAGTCAAAGCTTTACTTAACCAAGAAAGCAACATGAAGGGTCGGGGATATAGCTCTGTGGCACAGCACCAGCTTGGCAAGTACAAGGTCCTGAGTTCCACTCCCAGTACAAAAAAAAAAAAAAAAAAAAAGAGACAGAGAATACGTCAACAATATTGTGACGAATTCAAGAAATTTCCTCTTTCTTCACTCCATTGTATTCTCTAAAATTAAGATATACTAAATGATAGCATGGCTTGCCTTAGTGCCTAAGCTTCCGTACTATTCACCTTTGGAAATTTCTCACTTCAGTGTTTATAAGGAAAAATGTTTCTTTGCAATTTAGGATTTTTAAATAGTGATAAAGGCACATGAAAATAAGATGACCAGCAATATACTTTAAGGCATAATAATAGTTATAAACAATAATGCTCTCAAACTGAACACTGGATCTTGTACAGTAGTCTAGGGTCAGGATAAATGTATTTTCTGGGAAGAGTAGAATTTAGGTTTTAAGATACTTAACATTAGAGTAATAATGACACATTGACAGTCACCATATTTTCAGTCATAGATAAATTCAGTCTTCCTTAAAAATCTTCCCATGATCCTCTCTTCCTTGTTATCACTTTCCCAGAGTGTGACTTTACAGCCAGAAAATTCTACAGTCTCTCTCAAGTAAAAAAAAAAAAAAAGAATGCCCTGATTTCAAAGTCACTATATTGGTATTGGGAATAATTTTATTTTTAACTGCAATGAAAAATTCAGTAGCAGTCCTTTCTAAGAGAAAGAGTTCAGATAAACTGGACTGCACAAAATGTTATAGTAGCAGCAAGAAAGGACAGATAACAGAAATTGAAAGAAGTATGAACTACTCTGTCAAAAGTCCAGAGACCAAAAATGATGCCTATCTGGTTTGGGTAAGGACCGAAAAGAATCAGAAGGTGGGTTACAGAATGCTCTGGTGAACAGGTTCTCCATGCTGGCACAGAAGCAAAATGAAAGTGCTTAATTAATATAAAAAAAGAAAAATACTGAAAGAGCACTAAACATAACAACCATGTCTATTGCCATGGTAAGGAACAGTTCACTAAACTGATTTTGAAGTTCCTAAAATCTCTATCCTCAGGTTGGAGCAATGACAAATGAATTGTTTCAAAAAAAAACCAGTCAGACAAATTTAAAGGGGAAACACTGCCTGCGATAAAGTTATTATTGCCTTTAAAATACAAAAGAAAATATTCTACAGAAAATAAAATAGATGATAAACATTTTTCCTCTCTCTCTCTCTCTCTGTATAATTTTTTCCAGGAAATTATCTGGAACTTACTTCATTCAAACAAACTTGAACATTTCCATGATTTGGTCCTCCAAAAAAAAGTTTCTTAAAACAAATTAATCTCAGAAGGAAGCTTGAATTTCTCTATAGTCAGAGATAAGGGTTTGAATTAGCCAATCCAAGTATTTTGGACATTAGTACAACTATCTCATGTTCTTAGGTTTGTTTCAAGTTTCAAAAAAGTATCTGAAACACGGAATAGGTGATGGAGAATATTGGATGCTCAGTGCAGTAGTAGATGGGCATCTTTGAATGACCTTTCCTTGAAGGCATTATTTTAAAATTCTGTACTTTTGAAGTTAACCTGCAGGTAGCAAAGCTGCAAGTAATTTTTGCTGGTGGAAAACAAATCTCAGCTCTTGAGTTCTTTATCCTCTAGAACTTTAAAGCACTTTATATTAAATCCAATTGTCCTTTCCTGATATCCCTTCATTAAATTAGAAAGTTAAAATAGAAAGTTCTTTATATTTCTCATTTTAGCTGGCTTCAGTATCTTACTGGTTACTTCATTAATTTCAGGTGTCATTTTGTATTGGTATGAGAGTTATGATTGTATATTTTGAAAATTATACTCTAATAAAGTACTTACAGACATTTATTAATTTGGTGGAGCTACCTTACCCAAGGTTGGGTCTCTAGTTTGAAAGCAGTGTCCAAAGGTGACCAAGCTTCTGAAAAATGATTCACAATAACCAATCTTAAAAAACAATGATGGATAAGAGAATATATTTATTGACAACATGAGATAATTGTACCAGTGTCCAAAATACTTGGATTGCCTAACTCAAACTCTTATCTGTGATTATAGAGAAATCCAGAAGGCCAAAGTAGTCATCAATAATTCCTTCGAATGAGGAAAAAAAAAATCAGAACACCAGGAATTAGAAGATATTGAGTGAAATAAGATTTGGTCTACAGGGGCTAGTGAGATGGCTCAGCGGCGTAAGAGCCTGCCTGGCAAGCACAAGGGCCTGAGTTTGACACCCGGAACCCACATACTAAAAAAGGGCTGGTGATATCACTTAGCAGCACGGGCGCCTGCTGGCGCTCGAAGTCCTGAGGTCGATCCCCGGTACCCACAAAAAAAAAAAAAAAAAAAAAAAAGAGTTCATCTACAGAAGAGCTAGTAAATTCTCCCCAGCCTGTCATGGTAGCTAATCTCCACTGTGATTGACCATTTCCCTTCATACTCTTTATCTAGCTTGTTCTGCACACTGGGTGGCCAGTGCGTATGAGTTGAATCACCCAGCTAGTTTCAAATAGCATTCAGTCAGTGGTAGGCACCAACAGGACACTAAAGTACTAGGAGGTAAAAAGACTGTAGAATTCCATCCATGATCCCATAATCTTTCCACCACCACTGCTCCTGCCACATGACCCACCTCCATAGTTTCATTCTTCATCAGCATCCTGTAATATTACGGTTGTCCCTCAGTATCTGTAGAGAGTTTATTGTAGAACCCCCCCTACAGAAACAAAAATCTACATTAACTCAAGTTCTTTATAAAATGGTATAATATACTGTATCAGTCAGTGTTTTACTAGAGAAACAGATATAACACAAGATATACAATGTATAAGAAAGTACAAGATTGGCCTGCGATGGTCAGTCACAGAGCTGGATGAGGAAGTGTGCAAAGGGTGTCTGCACATTGGAGACTGAAGGTTTCAGTCCAAGGTCTGGAGTTCACTGCAGCATCTCGTGCAAGTCCGTATCAGGAGGCCGATGGGTCTGCAATGGAAGGCTGAAGAGTCTATGCCAGAAGGCTGAAGAATCTCAGGCAGAAGTCAAAGAGTCTGCTCTAGAAGCCAAGAGATGACATCCAAGCTGAGAGCAAAGACCGGAGCTCCTCCAAAGAACAGAAGCAAGTCCATCCTTCCTCATGTCCCCTTTACACCATCCAGTTGAGGAGCTGCTCTAGGGTGGGCCCTCTTCACCCTAGGGTGTAGAATTGCTGAGCTGACTTAGTTGAGGTTCTACACTTCTCAAGTAGACACAATCAATCAACCATTATGTATACATGTCCTTATGGATTCTTTAAGTCATCTCAAGATTTCTTTCAATATTCCATACATGTAAATGGTATGTAAATAGTTGTTATACTATATTTTTAGGGAGCAATGACAAGAAAAATTGTATGTGTCCTGTACACATGCACTTTTTTCTCAAATATTTTTAATCTAATATTATTGAATCTATGGATGCAAAACACAGCTATAGAAGGATAACTGCATTTCTTTTCCTTTATCCTTTATTCTGGGAACGAAAGAGTAGAATCAGTGTCTCAACATTAATGGTCCATTCACTTAAACTAGGTATGGCTCTAAAGTCTTATACAATTATTTGCTACATTATGATTTTTTTTATTTGAACAAAATTTCCTCCAAAATTGACCCTCTAGGAAGGTGCTAGAAACAGATCTTCATGAACCATCTGCTCTCATTATAACTTTTATGATCTATCTTGCTTCTATTTTTGGCTCAGCACTATCTCCCACCATTCCAGGGTACTAAGCAATTATTTTCTTCTTCAAAACACATACTCCCTTTAAAAACATTTGGTGTCTGCAAAACATTCCTTCTTCTTTCATGTCTACTTTATTATGGCTTCTTGAAATACCAATTTTGCCCTATTTTTCCCTCCTTTAATCATACTAATTAATCATTATTTCAAATAAATCTACCATACCTTGCTTTTCTATAATGCAATAAAGTTGGAAGGAAAAGAATATCAATGTGTTTTCATGATATTACAGTAATACATGCATACGCACCCATAATAGCTAAATCTTGGAAGTGCTTTCTATGTCCATCAACAGATAAATGGACAAGAAATCTGATATTTATACACAATGGAGTACTACTATGCTACAAAGAAGGATAAACTTGTGTCATTTATTGGAAAATGGACACACCTTGAGACCATAATATTAAGTGACATAAATCAAACACGCAAGCTTAAATGTCACATGATTTCTCTTACATGAGAAAGCAAAAATGTAAAAAGATCAAAGAAGAAGTAAAAGATAAATGATAAGAAATAGGAAGTTATATCTTTTGCAAAAGGGAAAGAGACCAGGAGATAGAAGGAAGGGGAAGGGAATGAGAGATGAAGGACATGAAAAAGAATCAATATGCGTTATGTAAATGTACCAGTGCCCCACGATGAATGTAACCATTATGTACTGCAAATGTGTACTAATAAAAATAAATAAGTAAATAAACAAATACATAAATAAAATTTTAGGAAAAACTGAGGAGGGAGCTGTAATGTGGATTTATTAAGTTATTTTTACCTGGAAACAAAAGAATACTAATGTCTTGCATACTTCTTTTCACCAACGAACCCCTGAATCTCAACTTATAAAACTCAACAGTAAATTATACAGATCCTTGCACAACATCATCTCCATCTCTTAACCTTTCCCAAGTATTGAATATCCCCTGCCTAATCAATGTTGCTCTTGGCACATCTGCTATATTTCAGTTACACTGTGCAAAAGTCACAGCTCCATCTGGAAATGCAGTCTGAAATTTTGCCATGGACACTGTTTTTCTTATGAGACTTTAAGCATCATCTTGTGCCACATGTCTTGTATATCCAACTATCCTCATACCAAAAATAGAGCTCACTTTTCTAAGGTCAATTTATTTGTCATTTTCTTACCTGATCAACATTTTTGAGGCACCCTTTCTGACGATATCACATCCTTAGGCAAAACATAAACTATCCTTCTCATGCTAAAAGGATGATGTTTGGAAATTTGATGTAAAAAGATATTTTCAGTACCCTGTCCATCGCATCAGGACCCAGCTAGAGATCCCTGCAACACTCAATGTTTGAGAACCAACTCCAACAGAACTTGCTTTGTAAGTCTTTTCTTGACCACTCTTGGTTCCAGACAATGTTTGTTGCTTTCTCTGTTTTACATACATTTTGTGAATACCTCTGTTATAAAACATCTCACAAGGCATTGCCATTATATGTTTACTCACGTCGATCTGCTGCTGTGTTGTGAATGCTTCAAGTACAGCTTATGTCTGAGTTACCTCTCCATCTCCAGCCTCTAACATTGTGATACTTGTCACTGAAAAACATGATCAATAATGATTTTAATAATGACATCCCAGACATATAAATCCATTAAACATGTTCTGCATCTCTTAGCCACAGGTATCTTTTCATCGGATTGATTTTTTTTTTTCATTCTGAGCTTATACTTAGTTATTTGATTCTAGGGTGCACCTTTACTGTTTGTTTGGAGGGTATATCTTTGTGGCCACTGAGATTTTCCTTGTCAGAGGGCTGAAAGAAAGCTGAGCATGTTGATGGCTTAAGTGTGTGAAGTGGATCTTCAGTGACTCCAACATTGCATTACAATTGTGTCACCTTCAGCCAAGTCAATTATTTTTTAGTTTCCAAGTTCAGGGGCATAGCTGATAACTCATTCTTCTAGAGCAAGCCTGTGTTCTCCCACTCCCTGAGTAGAGAACATATGCCTGTATCTGCAGAGGCTATACTACATTTCCTTAAGGTGAACTTTAGTAGTATATACAGTATTTAATAAACTATGACATGCTACATCAAATAAGAATCAATGCTACCATTCCAAGGCATGATGTGGTTCATAAATTATTTTTATAATCCATTTTAAAAGGTAATTCAATGTGACACCCTTCAACGTGTGTAGTCTCTGGCTGCATGTGTTACTCCTAGTTCATACAGATCATCTTGTTGTTTGTGGGTTACATTTGATAAGAGATTGCCTTCTAAGGGAGGTATGAAAAAACAGCTAATTAAGGAAAAATATAGGGAAATGTCAGGAGCAATTAAGCTAATATTTCTGATTATTTTTGAATACCATATGGAATGATTTCCAATTTCCTCCTGGAAGTGGCCAAACTTACTTCTGCAATCTTCGTTCTAGACTCTTTTGTTTTATAGGTACGGGTGTGTGTGTGATATGTGTGTATACATATATTCTTATATATGTATATAGACATATATTCTTTTTTTTTCTTTTTTATGTCGGTACCGGGGGTTGAACTCAGGAACTCATGCCTGCCAGGCAGGCACTTATGCTGCTGAGCTATCTCACCAGCCCTAGACATATATTCTTTACAATCATGTATTTCTTTTTTTGTTTCGCTTCCACTATCCTCATAATTTTTTATCACAGAATTAGTACCCAATTCTCCACCAGCAACCTTAACATCACTTTAACCATGATCCTGCATACCATGCTAGGCTCTACGTAGATAGGTGAATATGATATAAGTCTGCTTTAAAAGTCTATAGCCTGGCATAAAATTAAAAATTGATTTCAAGGTATGCTAATAATTTATAGATAGTTTACAATATTTTTTTTTAACTTGGGTACTGGGAGTCGACCTCAGCACCTCGCGCTTGCCAGGCAGGCGCTTATGCCACTGAGCCATCTCACCGGACCCTAGTATTCTTAATATATACCCAAGAATTTAATTTTCTTTTTATTCTGTTTCTTTTTATCCCCCAAACTCTTCATTCCAGTACATATAATCATTGGTTGCAACTTGAAAGAATTGGTCAGATTCAGTGCTAGAAGTGGCTCTTATAAGAAATCAGTGTTATAGGATTTGAAAATGAAAGAGGATCTTAATCATTATTTACCCATCCTTTTTACACAGTATAATTAAAAGCAGTTATTAATTAGGCAGTATGAATCTTCCAAGAAGCACACAGGGACAGGAAAATTAAGTGGTAACTTTATCACTTAGATTGCCTTGAGTTGCAAAGGGTAAAATACAACAAAATGAAACAACGTAAAGGCAGATGTAGCTTCAGGCAACCCTTTAACCATATCTCAAATCTTTACTCAACATTTGCTGAGGATAGAGTCCATTCTCAGGCAGACATCTCCTTTTGCTCTCCTTGCAACTATGAGCAGTTTGTTGGCTGATAGCCATCCTAGATCATAGATAATAGGAAGCAGGATATAGTCCTGCATTCCTGGCGTGACTGTTGAGAATCACTCTAATCACTTGTCTCAGTGAACCGAGTCACTGAGCCATGAGGACGGAAAGCATAAATTGGCTATTCTAGGAGGAAGAAAAAAAAAAAAAAAAAGGAGGCTGAGAAGACAAGAGAGGTACAATATCACAGCACCTGGTTATAGTAGCTACTTTTAAGGGAAAAACATTTACATTTGTCTTTACATACAAAAGGCTCTCTTCTTAACTTCTAGAACCTTTTTGTCAGTGTAACTGAATTTTATGTTCTTCGCTATACATCATTTTGCTATTTGCTGGTTAGAATTTTCCTGTTCGTACAACAAGACTGTGAGTTCCTATAATTGCTTGTGTACTCAGTAAATATACTTCATAGAGCTGGGCACACAATAAATATGCAGTAAATAGATGGTGAATTGGTGTAAATTACTGCCTAGCAGATTATTTTCTTCTATCAGGAGGCACTGTATCTCGTTCAGCTTATTCCTTTTGTACTAAGCAGAGATATCCACAATCTGAAATGATTTAATGCCTGTTCTAACTGTCTAGCTCTGAATTTATCATTTGCTTTTGGGCTTTGCTGTTTTGAGGGAAAAAAAATCACATTTAGAACACATTCTTTGTTCTGCATGCATAATTACAATTTTTAAGTCATTTTCATGAGGACTTTGTCAACTCAATTAAAATATCAATTTCTGCAGTTCTGTGTTTGTAGGCTGGGTGCCAATTTAATTTGCAGGTAGAACCACAGACTCACTTCATGATGTTGAAACCATAACAGTAATAACATTAGGAATTGCAGAAGAAACAGATATGAGCTTGTTTTAGAAAAATAAGTCCCTAAATCTCAATTTGAAAATTTTTATCTTCCCTTTGCCTTCCTGCCCACACACACCTGTCGGTGACTATGGGAATATACTTAACAAAAAAGAAGCAAACTATAGAATCTCTTTGAATTTTCATGTCACCAGCTACACCCAGCCACTGCATAACATTGCAGAAGAACTGCATGTAAACATGTGGATGAAACAAGGGAAATTCTTCTGGTAATTACCACGTTACACAGGCCTGCCCTTCCCGTCCTTACTCGCTGCATCTGACTTCCTATACACTGTGACCTTTCAGTGTGTGGAACACAACTCAAGGCCCTCACACGTGCTGTGGTGTCTATCTCAAATATTCTTTCCCTTTCTTTTCATGTTGTTAAATTCAGCTCAGACTATAGCTCTCAATACAAATAACTCATTTCAATGTTTTTCTTGGTCCATTAATCTAAATCATTGTGTTAGAGCACATTGTAGTTTTTCTTCATTGATTTTGCAAGTGTTTCAAATCCATGCTTATCTATTTATTTAGTTGATATCTGACTTTTATAATACTATGAGCAAAAAACAACATATATTTCGTCCACTGCTATACCCCGATAGCATAAAATATTTGTCTGTAGCTGCTACCTAATAATTATTTGTGTTTGAAAAATACAATTTTCAGTCTCTTGTTGAGTAATTACCATTGCTGTCTAAGGTTGGTATAGTTTCCTTATGTAAATGCCATTAATCTCTTCCCTATCTGTACCTACTTTCTGCACCCATTAAGAAAAAGAATCTGTCTTCTCTTTCTTTGAATTGGGGCTGTTTTTTAAACTTGCCTTGGCCAATAGGATATGGAAAAAATGATATGTGCCAATTCCAAGTCTGGCCTTCAAAGAAGTCTTGCGTCTTCCTCTTCCTTCCTCCCAGAAGCCAGTAGCTATGAGAAGGCAACTAGGAAAGACTACTGAATAAGAAAGCAGAGAGAGACACAGATTACATGGAGGAGTACTGAGATGCCAAGCATGTTATTAAGCCAACTTTCTTCCCCTTCCAGCCTAACCCAGATGCTGGCTAATTGTGACAACCAAGATAATAACTCCAGCCAATATCACGTGGGGCAAAAGAATGTCCCTGCTGAACTCTGCTTAAATTCCTAATATCAGAATCATAAAAAAGAAAAAAAAAATACTATTCTCTTAAGTTTTAGATGTTTTATTATATAGCAACAGAAAACTGAAACTGTGGGCCTCTAAGATTCTCATCTTCTCTTTTAGAGAAGACAAAAGTGAATTTCAGTGAAATTTAGGCGAACTTTCCAAAATCATGATTAGTAAAAAGAGGAATCCAAATAATGTTTAGCTGTTTAAAAAAATTATTAGTTAGAGCTCTTTGTCACTAGCACAGGCTTTTTGTTGCCAGGCAAATGTATGCTCCAAGTCCCTCACTGCAATGTTGAAAATATTTGATGTATTTTGTAAACTATAGACCATCACATAGAAGTTACTTTTGAAATGGAGAAATGAATAGACTGGAAGTCTAAAGACCTGGGCTCGGGTCTCAGACTTCACTCTGAGCACAGTTATTTCCTCTATAAAATAAGGATGCTAGAACTCATCTTCAAGGTCTGTGATAAACTTTACATTGTGACGAGCAAAGACAGCAAATAATCACCTTAGAATTTAGAATTTGGGGCCGGTGAGATGGCTCAGTGGCGTAAGTGCCTGCCTGGCAAGCGCGAGGGCCCGAGTTCAACTCCCGGAACCCACATACAAAAAAGGGGCCGGTGATATCGCTCAGTGGCACGGGCGCCTCCTGGTGCGCGAGGTCCTGAGGTCGACCCCCCGGTACCCACAAAAAAAAAAAAAAATTTAGAATTTGATTCACAACACTTTGAATTACTTAAAGGTTTATCTGCATTGCAATCACCATTAACATTTAGAGTATGATGTTTATACCGACACATTAGAATTACAATAACATTATTTCTATTGTGATTCTAGAGGGAACTAAGGCTCTGAGGAAGAAACAAATTATCTCTATTTTAGTAATGATCAAACAAAATAACATTTGATAAGGTATAGTAAACTCACTGAATTCTGAAATTTTCTCAACACTGAGAGGCTCCTCTGCACTCTATATGCTACAAGCTCAAGAATGAAATTCACAATTAGAAACCACTCATCTAATATCATATCATACTAACTCCCTGATAATATGGGACTTGGCCATTCATTAACCAAACTAGTAATAAAATAGATTTTACCTTAAAACTGAAGAAAAATGGCAAGTATAAAGGACTAGATGCAACCGGGCATGGTGGTCCATGCTTATAATCCCACCACTCAGGAGGCTGAGGCAGGAGGATCACTGCGAGTTTGAGACGAGCCTGTGCTACACAGTGAACTCAAGACCAGCCTCAACTACACAGTAAGACCCTGTTTCAAATAAATAAATAGAGGACTAGATATTTCAAAACAAACCAAGAAAAAACCTTGGGGAGGGGGTAGGAAGTTTAAATACATGGAAGAAGAAACTTTATTTTCTTCTAATTTTATATTTTAGCCAGGAATCAGAGCATCTCATAGGTTAATTAGGTAAAAATTATCAATATCATATTGTTATTAGTCATTGGCTTCCTCACTTAGTCTGACTCATCAAATGCTTCCACCTGACCATCTGATTACCTCTGCCTGCTTTAAAAATACCACAGGCTGGATGGACGGCATTGCTAATCAATTTTGCTGATAACAAAACCAGAGAATTCAAAAATAGTTGTAGCTGACCTTGACGCTTTGCCTGCAGATTTGTGGACTGAAAAATAATGGCAGAATCTGTGATAGACTAACTAGTCTTCCAGGATATGAATCTCTGTAGATTTTACACCCTGCAGCTATATATCATTTCTGAACCAAACTAATCCTACCACTCTTTCTCCTGTCAGCTCAATGAGTAGTTCATCTTCTTCTATAGCACTAAGGGAGAGAAATCTCCTGGATGGGCAGAAAACAATTTAAGCTCAGTGACACCTAAGAGAAGAAAAACAAATTGACTCTAAGTCATCTAGACTGCAGCTTAGCAATGAGGATGAAGTTGAAATTAATACAAAAACTTCATACCATCATTTATTCTACAAATACAAGTTTCAGCGGAGGAGTGTAGGAGGGATGTAGAACTCTGCAAGACAGAGAATCAAATCCAAAATGTCTACTGTGCTAAGAACTGCTGCGAATTAAGGTATAACGGAATAATGACCTCTTGCCAATCCAACTGCTCAAGTGTCTGAGAAGTAAGACCACCTCTGTACTATCCAAAACTCTGTTTATCAAAGGACTTTATGGAAAACAACATTTTTTAGTCTCCTTCCTATATATTCTTATTTTTAGCCATGTAGACCACTGGACTAGAGAATCTTGAAGACCCATTAGAAATCCCAAAGGCTCTGAATTATATTCATTGTGTCTGCACTCCATTCTCCTATACAGAAAACCAAAACGTATGCATAACCTAGAGGCTAAAGTCAGAGAGGAAAAATATCTCATCTCTTTATTTCATATTCTCCATTTACTCTGGAAGAAAGGCATTCCTTCAGAATCATAATGGAGTTATGAAAGGCTGTATTTACTAGTGTAATTGTCCCGCTGGGTTTTCACAACCCGGTGAACAATGGAAGGCTTGGCCAGCAAACTATGAATCCCAGATCTGCCAAGTTCATCACTCTCTGTTAATGTCCTGCCTTCCCCTGAAGCAGTCCTACCGAACGGAGCCTTTTACAGTAGAGAGAACACTGGTAAAAATTCAATTTTTAAACATAATTCTACCTTAATGGGAAATTCCTTGACTCCTTATTGACCTTGTTAGACCTACAAAGGATCTGTACTACTGCTATTTCAGTGGCTATGCACTTGCCAGCTAGAAACATACTCAAAGAAATGATGCAAAGACAAGATGACTTCCATTTTCTGCTCAAAAGGACAGAGAAAGGCAGAACTGAAACCTAGCTTGTGCCTTAGTATAATCTTTGCCCTTGGGAGATTTTGCTATCTTTATTTTCATGTATGTATCTTATAAACAGCACACTATGTATTGGTGTTGCTACCTCCCTCACATTCCTTCTATTCTATTCATGCAACTACTTTCACTCCTTGAGTCCCTATGCTTTTCAGTATCTTATTTTTTTTAATTAAATGAACTCGCATGAAAGCAGAATATACTTAATGTTTTAGTCAAATTGCATGAGTACTATTTTAAAATAATCTAGTATGTGAAATGTTTAACCCAAAGAAGACACACTTAGAAAATTTTAGTTCTCAATGATGATATGCCTAGAGAAGGGCTATCGTACTGTGTGTACAAAATATTGTTTCATACATCCCATTCAAGGGAAGTCTTCTGAGGTTTATATAAGATCATGTATGTAGTACATGTTGTATATTTTTAATCTTATTCACGAAAATTTCAGTCTCCTACACAGAAAATTTCTTGTAGAACATACTTCTAAAACTTCCTCTGAGAAATTGTCTGAAATGGTCAATGGAAAATCTGAATAGAAAACAATTAAGCCTTCCTGAGTTATCAAAAGAGATGGTAGCAAACTATAAACTATAAAATAGGAATACAGATCAGCTATAGAGTACGTAGAGCAAATTGAGGAAGAAATTACCTGTGGACTAATTTATAATCCTTTTCTCTAAAAGTATAACACTCTCTTGTATAAATTAAAGTGACAGAGAACAAAATCTGAAAGCAAGTGGAGAACATGATGGAAGTGAGACCAATTTTAATATTTTCAGAATCCCTTTACTAACAAGAATGAAGAAGTTTCTGAGGCAGCATTAGTGGGGTATAAGAGTAAAAGCTAAGCTGGGTAATTAGAAGCTTGCGATGATGCATGCTTCTAAATGATTTGCAAGGATTTGCTTCTAAATAGGGAGAATACATAAATTGTGGACCCTAACAAATAACTTTTGAAAATAAAAAGGGGGTTTATTTATAATTATACCATGGAAACAAACAGGTAAATCAGCAGGGCATTGAACAAGTTTGTTCAGTCACCCCTTCTTCTAAATAAAGTAGTACTTATTTAAATAATCATTAGGATTTCTTTCAGTTTGGGAGAATACTCATGAAATCTGAAGAAAATTTTCCTAATTTGGAGAAGCAAGCGCATAAAGGAAATGCTCAGGGAAATGTTCAGGGCTTTAAAGACCATATTGTACCTCTTTTTGCAATTCTCAATTGACAGATATCAGTATAAATACTGGGAATTGTTGCATGACATACAACCATATCCCTAAGTTAGGAAAATAGTGTTATGTTCAGCCAGACTCCTCTGATGTGGAAAATATATTCTGCTACAAGAAAATTCCAAACCCTAAGGAAACCATACATCATCCCAAGAATGCTACATTTCCCCAACTATAGTACTAGTAGATAAAACTCTAGAAAGATTAAAATTACTGACATTATATATACCTTGACTATAAAAAAAGATAACAGAATTCTAGAATTGGAAAATTTGTATTTAGTGTAAAAACTTTTAGGAAATATAGGAAAAGACATTTGTGTAGAGGAAAAGTTCTTTAGTTAAGCATGTACATAACTATAGATCCCATCTTACCTTCCTCAGCGTGGTTAGTAACTAAATTGGTGATAAAAAATACACCATCTCCCAGTCTAGCCTACTATTTGATTAAAAGAGTCAGAAACTTCATCATTGAAAGAATTCAAAGATGACCTCCCCACACTGAATGGGGAACAGATTTCACAACAGAGCTTTTAAAATGTGTGTTTACTACCAGTTTCCTGTGAGTCAGGTATCCAGGTGTAGCTTGCTGGTCCTTGATTCAGGCCACTCTCAGCCCTGTTCTCAGGCACTGCTCTAATCTGGGGCTCATTTAGAAAAGACTCTGTTTTTACATCTTATGTTTGAGTAAGATATAGTTATGTACCATAAGTACATTTTAGACATCAAGTTATTTGCAATTTTAAAGAAAGTAAACTAAAGTGCAGCCATGTCGGGGCCCCAGCTTCTCACTGGCCACAGACTGGAGGCTGTCATCAGATTCCAGTGGTGACCTACAGCTTCCTGTCATGTAACCCTCTGCATAAGGAGTTTTCAGTACAGCGGTTTGCTTCTTGAAGGCTAGCAGAGGAGTCTCTGTGTGCAGTTGGCTAAGATGGAGTCTTAGAAATGGACTCTTAACCATTTATATAAAACTTACAGAACAGACAAAACATCACTTGGCAAATAACCTAAACCAGTGGTGGCGAACCTATGGCACGCATGCTGCAGGCAGTGGGCACACAGAGCCTTCTTTGTCGGCCTTCAAGCCAAGTCTCCCCAGCCAAGGTATGACAAATTATCAGCATGCTTCCAACAGCAAAGGTCACATTAATTGTGCAAAAGCACGTCAAATGTAAACTTTCGCCATTCAATAAAAAGCTGTGTGTATCATTGAAAGCTCTGGTATTGTTTTTCTTTTAGGCAAAAATGTTAATATATGAGTTTTTTTTTTTTTTTTTCCTACAGTAAAACCTACCTCAGTATTCAGGTTTAATTACAGTGTTGGCACTTCGTGATAAACAAGTGGGTTTTAGGTTGTGGTTTGGGCAGTCATCTCTAAGAAATTTGACATCACTGACTCAAATAAAGAGTATCAAACATTTCATATCACACTGTATTCTATCCATGAAAATCAAGTCACAATTTCTACTCAAATTTAATAGCAGAGGAATACACAAGAGTGAGCAGAACCCATAGCAGCCACCTTGGGGTGTTTCTACCAAATTCTTAAGCCAGCCCTGCCGAGATGCACCTAGAAACCCTTCCTGGGATGCGCCAGTGCTTATCTATTTGTTGAAGCTTTGTGGTTTTGCAGTAAATGAAAGCAAAATGAAAAGTCTCAGCTAAGTTTCTCTTACAGAAAAAGTCAAAACAATTGAAACTTAAGAAAAAAATTTATGATATAAAAAGGAGGATTTGAATGAGGCATGGAATAGGTACGGGAAGTGTTTTTGTCTGAGGAAGATTTAGTTGATGTATCATAAGTGCATTTTGACATAAAGTTATTTGCAATCTTTAAGAAAGTAAACTAAAATGAAACTAATATAGAACAAGGAAAAACAGGGGATAAGAAAATGCAATATCAAATGAAAATAACCCAGTGAAAGAAGAAAATCAAAAAAAGAGAAAATGCTATAGAAAAATATTTAAGTAATACTATGGATAATAAAAAAAAAAGAATCAACAATTTAAAAAATACGGTAATGAAGTGGATGGCAAACTTACATATGGTAATTAAAAGGAAACACAAGTATGCCTAATATTACCATCATTTTCATCTAATCACATGATAATTTCATCCTCAATGTTAATAAATTGAGAAATATAGATTTACATTATTTGTAAATAGTTGAACATAACCATGAATAGTACAAAGGTCCATTTGTAAGATATCATTTCACTAGAAGAAAGCCATTCCTGACTTATGCAACATAGAGAAAAAGTTATGAATCAAGAAAATGAAAGACAATATGATGTAACTGAAATAAAAGTAATAAACCCATTATGATAATATATTTTATGGGAATAACTTTGCTTTTTTTTAAAAAAAGAAAGTTCTCTAAATTGAGATTTTAAAATATCTAATCCATACAGACAGTGTTAAAAAGAATCACAACCAAACTTGTGTGCAGAAAATTTAATAATTTCATAAAGTTGGCCCATCTCAAGGATAGGTGCCACTTTTTCATAAGAGAGCTCTCAAAGAGTTTGCATGTATGTTTTAAAACTACCACAACTTTTTCATGCTGCAATTGTTTTCTCTTCCAGGATTGGATCTTAGAGAGAAGAAATTAGAGAAAATAGAGTCACTGAATTTGGCCGTTGTTGATGGCAGACATCCACTTTCTTGAGGCAAACATCTTTTCATGGTGCATTTGTGCTATCTTCAGAAATGTATTCTGAAGCCACCTTCCACGCTGCCTATTTCCCTGAAGAAATATAGTAATTTTTGGCTTAATCCTTGCAATCTTCTTCTCCAAGTCCTGATTATATTAGTGCCACCACCCACACCCTCTTCCTATAAATCTCTACCCATGTAGAAAAGTGACTGTGATGGGCGGGAACATGTGCGCTCTTTAGCAATTGCTTGTACACTGGGAAGGAATCCCGCTTTGCCTGACAAATGGTAGAAGCGATGATATGCCTAACCTTGCCTGGTCTTTCCTTGTTTCACTGTCCTAGACAGATCCAGCCGGCTTCTTTTTCCTGCGTTGTCTGCGTCAGAAGTGGATGCTGGATTTTCTTTTTTCAGGTATGCCCACGAGACTACTGACGCAAGTATGTTTTATCCAAAACTCTCACCGTGCTTCACAGTCTCATGCTTAAGCTTAAGGTGACAGACAAAGAAGGAAGCCAATTATTTCTGTACTTACACAAACGCATTTCACACAATCTCTTTAAAACTTGTAACCTTACAAATGTTGAAAGTAGATAGATGATGGTAATGGAATGAGGTAGGAATCGTTCTGATACATTTTGTAAGCTCTGCCTAAATGTGTCTAGAACTTATCTTTAAAATGAACAAAAATTTCTCAGCTATTATCCTGAGTTTTGTGGTTTTAGCCAAAAGTCTGAGTGGAAAAAAGGTCATTTTGTAATTATAAAATTATGAAATTGATGTAATAAACATTGTGTATCTAAAACCTAATTTTCTACAATTAACAGCTTTTAGAGGTAGGAATTGGTATTATGCCAATTTTACTGCCGTATGTAGGATAGACAGTAAAATTGCTAGAAAGCATATTGAGAGATGGGGATTTGCCAGCTAGAGATCTACTGGGGAGTGTGCCCAAGAATAATGCCTGGAAGTGGGTGAGGTGGAGGTAGCAGGAGTAGTGAGAGCAAGAAGTAAAACTTCAAAGCAGAAGTAGGAACTGATCCCAGGAAGAGCTCCAGACTTGCAATAACCCTTCAGATTTGTTTGAATTAAGACAGAGGGGGCAGGGTTTGGCCTTAAAAAGATGACACAATCCTGAAAACAGCATCTGTACCCTGCCCCACAATATGGGTTCCGTTTACTTAGGACAAAACTTGAGATGTACATGGGAGCAAAGCAAGAATGTTTAGCTCAGAAATGGAAAAAAAAAATTGGAGAGACTGTGGCCATTAAGGAAAATCAGAAGGGAAATAAAAATCTCTTGGGGAAAAAAGAACAAATATCCAGATGCATTTGTACATGAAGTTTCGCTGAAACATGAAGATCGCGAAGTATCTAACAGTGGCAATACCAAATGGTGATAAGGATGTGGAAAAACTGGATCTCTGAAATATTCTTAATACAAACATAAAATGGCACCGCTGCTTTGGAAAATTGTACATTTCTTATAAAATAAAATATGCAGTTACCATATAATTCAGCAATCTCACTCTTGGGCAGGATAGCGAAAACTTATGTCCACAAGGGAAAAGGGAAAATAAATGCAAGTTTGTTATATTATTAGTGTCTCTTAGCTCATAGAAAAGGAAGGTTTGTGCTAATATCTACCGGAGATACTTTTATGCCCACATCTTGTACTCTGAGTAACTACTTTAAAGATAATAATATGCAATGTATTAACTATTGTTATTCTATCATCTTGTTATTAAATTTTGTTTTACCTTTTTTCCATAAAATAAAAAAAAAGGTAACAAAACAAAACACAACAAAACAAAACAAGCATATAAGCCTAACAGGGGATTTGTATGATTTGATTCATAAAATCATCAAAAATTGGTAACAATCCATGTGCTCTCAGTGAAGGAATGGTTAAATAAACTGTGGCAAAACTAACAGTAGAAAACTACTCCACAAAATGAAAGATCAAATATTGATATACTGCAACTACCTAAATTAAGCTAAAAAGTATTTTGATGAGGAAAAATGCCAATCTTAAAATATTACACGCAGTATGATTCTAATTATATAACATTCTTGAAGTAAAATTATACAGATGAGCAGATTAATAATTTCCAGAGAGTGGAAAAAAATGGGGTGTGTGCAATTGTAAAGGGGCAGAACAAAGGAGATCTTCATGATGATGGGACAGTTCTGCATCATGATTGAAGTAGTGACTTTATAAATCTGCACATGTGACAAAATTGATTGGAAACACACACACACACATACACACACGTTTCATCAATGAGAACATAATATAAAGAAAGTGCCTACTATCCCATGAAAACTAAAATGACAAAAACAAGCCATCCAAACTAAAATTATTTCTTTCGTAGACAGTTTAATAATAATGGGGGAATACACAATTTCTGTTAAAATGTTTTTATCACAATATTATATTTTGGTATATGCCAATATGTTGACTGAGTTAAAAAGATGAATTAGTGGTTTAAAAAATAATCATAACTTGAGGGGCCGGTGAGATGGCTCAGCGGCTTAAGCGCCTGCCCGGCAAGCGTGAGGGCCCAAGTTCGACTCCCGGAACCCACATACGAAAAAGGGGCCGGTGATATCGCTCAGCGGCACAGGCGCCTGCTGGCGTGCGAGGTCCTGAGGTCGTCCCCCTGGTACCCACAAAAAAAAAAAAAAATAAATAAATCATAACTTGAAAGTAACAGTAGTAATAATGAAGATGATATAATCTGTGGTTCACAATCTTCAAAATACAAATAGTAAGTAAGTCCCAAATGAAACATAGAATATGCAAATGCATTTCTATTAGTAGATTCAAGATTGCCAATTAAGTTTTAGGAAAGGAATTTCATTTGTCACGTTAATACAGTTTATTTAAATTTTAATAGGTTCATAGTTTTGTTTTCAAACGTCATTTACTTTAACATTAAGGTCATGGACATGCACACTCAAAACTCTTATGGAATTACTTATTTAAATAAAATTGTCATGCATAATTTGATTTAACACTGGTATCCATGAAGATTTGCTAAAAAGTTCCCTTCTGTATATCTAGGCTTGATGAATAATATTATAGTTTAGGCATATACTCCTGGGAATATTTCATCACACAATCAGAAAGGTTGAAACTTTCTTGTAGGATTATGGTATAACAAATCTTTATGGTTCCAATTTTGCATCATAAAACTATAACAAATATTTAAATGCTAATTTGACAAGCATGCTATAAACACACCACAAAATAATTTTATATCAAATGAATGCAGCCAAGAAATAAAATTTGTGACCAATAGATTTGCAAAAGAAAGGAGACAAATAATCAGCATAATATATTGTAGGAAAGTGAAACTACATGATTATAAAAGCTCCAAAGAAAGCAATATACTGAATGATATTTTTTTGTAACTCTGCCATGAAAATATAAGCTTCTATGATTTCTTTTCTGCTTTTTAAAAAAATAACCTTAATAACACTGAGGGGAATTAAATTATACAGTTTTTGTTTTATATGTGCATAAAAGAGTAATTTTTAATTTAGTAATTTTAAAATAAACTTTGCCTTGTAGAGCCTGAGAAACTCACGATGCATAATAGTTGATGAAATAGATAGATGGAAGCATACACCCATTTTTATGTAATTTGCATTCCTCAATCCAAAAAAGGTTATATTTGGTCATTGAAGTAAAACTTAAGTGCTGAAACAATTGCCAAGCCTAAAATCACTATTTGTCGTCTTTAATATATCATAGATAATGAGAAGCATTACAAAAATTTAATGTGAGGAATTTGTATCTTGATTTTGAGAGAATAAATTTAGTTTCTGGAAACCAAAAATCAATAAACCTTATATGAATTAAAAGCAGAATTCTGAACTGCACTTTGAAGAGTGAAGTTGACAATGTAAAAAAAAAATTAGAAATATATAGATATATCTGTACTAGTTTAGCTTAAAAAATAACTACCAGTTGTGTATGTGGCCCAAACCAATAGAAATGCATTCATTCTCTTTTCTGGAGGCCCAAAATCTGAAATGGAGGTATAGGCAGGGTTTCTTCCTTCTGAGAGATTATGGGCAGCATTCCTTATAACACTTTCCTTTCATGTTTGGGTGGTTGTCAGCCTTCCTTGTCATGCCTTGACCTGAAGACCCCTCACTCCAATTTTTGCCTCCATTTTCCTAGGAGCTTCCCTGTGTATCTCTGTATCAAATGTTCATCTCCTTTCTCATTCAAGGACACCAAAAAATGGATTTAGAGCAACTTTAATCTAGGACTGATCTTGTTTTGAGATCCTTAATTATACTACAAAGACCCTATTACCAAATTAGGTTACATCTGCATATATACAAGGAGTTAGGACTTGGACTTTTTTTTTAGTGGGCAGAATTCAACAATGTCCATTAATAATCCTGAGGGTTTGGAATCCTGCCATTAAATGAAAACTTGAACAAATTAAGAACACCGATCTAAAGAAAGAAATGCTAGACCAAGACCAATCATTGTTGTTTGAAACACTCTTGCCCTTCCAGTTAGGTGATTTTGCATGTATATATGTTTTGATAAGGCAGCAGCAAGACATAAAACTTTCAGTGTTGCTTCCAAATTTCAGGTTTTTCAGTACAGTCTAAACCAGTGCCAGATTTATAGAACTTTTGCTAACTTCACAGTCCTGTGTATCAGCTAATGCAGCCAAACCCTTTTAGGGTTTAATTTTCTACTCTCTCAGTTCCTGAAGATATATTATAGGAGGTAGAAAGTAACTGAGTCCCTGAATCTGCTATTCTGCTATTTCAGAATGGTTTACCAAGCCACCCAGGTTGGTAGACAACTAGAGAACTGAAGCTATGTAACTGGGGGCAGGAAAATTAGGGAAAAGGTAATATGACTAAGATACCTAATCACCATGATCAGTATCAAGGAAAAGAGTCATCTTGCATGGTATTGCAGACCTGGAGGTTGTTCCTAGGAGGAGATAAGCATAAGCAGACAGGGTACGATAAGCAGTATGTTAAGATTTTGAAGACAATCACTAGGTTTGAACTTAAGCTCCAATCCTCATCCAAATGAGCAAACTAGCTAACGCATATTTTTAAAAGATTGTTTTTTATTCCTTTTTGCCCATGATAAGGTTTTCTTGCTGATTTACACATAG
Source organism: Erethizon dorsatum (assembly GCA_028451465.1). Lineage (NCBI taxonomy): Eukaryota > Metazoa > Chordata > Mammalia > Rodentia > Erethizontidae > Erethizon > Erethizon dorsatum. The sequence goes on from CM051824.1 coordinate 18,825,851, forward strand.
CATACTCATAATGCCAATATTTTCATAACCCAAGAGAGGGCTCAAAATTAACATGTCAGGCAATACAAAATAATAAAATTGATTTTTATGCTACTATACCACAGCAAGTACTTCCCCCTAGCTTTCCTTCCTTTCTTAGTCAAGTTTGTGAACAGTTATTTATGATCTTTAATTTCTTTATCTATGAACTGCTCATTTAGCTATTACCAAGATTCTATGCCATCATTCCACAGTAACTGCTGCCATCATGGTCATTAATGACTTTCCAATAGTTAAATCCAACCAACAGGTACTTTTGATTCTTTGATTTGCTTAACTGTATTTGACATTATCAACCCTGTCATCCCTGTAGAGAAACTTTCCTCACTGGTACCTCCTCCTCCTCCTCATTTTCTTCCTACTTCTAAGCATGCGTGTCCAAACTATTTGTCCAGTTTTCCATTTCCATTCAATCTCACTGAGGCTCTGGCTTAGACATATCATGCTACCCATTCATGTTATCTCTTTTATGCCTCAATTACCATCTATTCACTGGTACTAAAACACTTTCAAATATACATTGTCCAGACATCTGCCTTGTGAACCAGATCCACATAACCAACAATCTAGTTGACACTTTATTTTAGATGCATAGTAGGCATCTTAAATGCATTATGTTCAAAGCAAACTTAGCACTTCCTTTCTCCCAGAATGTACTATCTTCTCTTGTTTTATAATATGATGAACAGCACAAATAACCTTCGTGTTGCCTGAGCTAGACCTTGAAAAGCAAGCCTGATCTCACCCTCATTTTACTGCTAACGTGCATTTCTTTAACTCTCAGAGACTGAACACATTGTTTGCTTGCATAAGTGTGTGTGTGAGTGTGCATGTCTGTGTATATAGTGAATAAAGACAACTTTGAACTATCCCCCAAAACTGGATAACATATTTTTACAAGTTCAGAAAACTTTCAAGATGCTTATGTAAAACCAGATAACTAGCCACTCTAGGATACATCCTACCAAAGATTTGTGCTTCAAGTGTATGCTGAAGCTTTGAATTCCATTACTGCACATTCTTTTGTAATCTAGGCTCGCTACACTTTGGGGTTTTCCGTTAAATGCAATGGTAGTAAGATCAACACATGTCGCTTGTGTTCTCTGCTCTCAGGCTTTATCCATGAGCCCAAATCACTTTTCAAAAAATGCATAGGGGATAGAGGGGACACAACCAGATGGCTGGGTTATCTCTTCTCTGCTGCTGGAGAACTAGGTAGGAAGTCTCTTCATTATGGTATGAATATTAGTTATACAGAGGTGCTCAAGTCAGTTGTTCTTTCCTTTATTTTTTTCTAGTATATTTGGAATGAACAATGACTTCGTAAGGGGGTTGTTATATATTCTGACTCACTTGCTGAAGTACAGCTATCACGGGTAGTACATCCTTCTCCTTGATGTCTCTACTCTACCTGGTAGCTGGTGACAGCATGCAATTCAGAAATTAGAGTTCTCAGTATTTTCTTGTTACATTCAAAAAGGCACAAAACATGCCTCTCTTTTCCTAAGAGCACTATACACAGATTTTATTTTTGCAGCTACAAAAGGCTTGGGAAAAATAAAGGAAAAGATAACATAAGAGAAAACTTATATACTTAATTAGTTATGTTAATTGTAACCAGCTATACTCCAAAGTAAAACAGACAGCAAAACCCAAGAATACCTGTTTAGTTTGTCTATTTATGCCTAGCAAACTACCCTAAAGCCCTTTTATAGTCTTCTTAATATAACTGGCTTCAGACATATTTCTGGGAAAACAGTTTGAGCTGAAGCCTGTAGTTTGTGATCTGGGAGTGCAACTGAACTTGTATGCCTTAATATGACCTTTACCTAAAAAATCTAAAATTGTTATGCTTAATCATAGATACACATGCAATGGTGTGACATCAAATTTAGAATGTTTAAAGATGAAAAGCATTTGCAGGATATATCCAACTATCTGATTTCATTTAAGCAATATAAAAGATTTCTAAATTTGTGAAACTATATCCATCTTCTTCCTCTAGATATAGTTCAAATTTATATATACATATATATAATATATATGTACGTATATATTATACATATGATATATATATATCATAACATATATATATATATACATATATATATAACCATATAGTATTATGGTTATATCTAGATGTCCTCATGAGACAAGGATTTGGAGGGAGATTGGATCATTGGGATATCACACATATCAGTGAATTAGTCCAGTGATTGACTTAGAGCTAAATGTGATTTTGAGATTTGAAGACCCCCCAAAGAGGTGGGTCACTGGGGATGTGGCCTGGAAGGGTCTATCTCTCTGCCACACTCCTCCCTTCATTCTCTCTGCTTCTTGTATGCCATTCCATGAGGACCTCTCATCTACTATTTTGTCCTGCCTTAGAACCACTGGACTATGGACTAAAACTCTACAAACTGTGCACCAAGAAAACCTTCTCCTCCTTTAATTCATTGGTGTTTAGTATAGTGTCCCAGCAATAAAGAAAGTAATTAAGACAATTTGTATATATATATTTATAGGATATCAATGTGTATATATATATGTATGTATGTATGTATATATGTATGTATATATGTATGTATATACATACATACACATAGATATCCATATATATCCTCTTATGCTCAGGCACTGAGAACTAAAGAAATAATGTTACACCTCATCTACCTTATTCACCAGGTCTGGCATTGTGCCACTTCTAGGTCTTCTTCAAAGTCAAGATGACCATGACAGATAAACATTTTGAAATGATTAAAGACATCTGAGCAGGTATGACACTGAACTAAAGACACTGACAAAAAAGGACTTCCAGAACTGCTTCAGGAAGTGGCAAGAATGATGGGATAAAGGTGAGAGGGAGGGTTTTGGTGGGGATTCATGGCAGTGCATCTTTTACTATAATAATTTTCTTTTAAAAATGGTTTTAACATTCATCATATTTTTACCACACCTCGTAGATCTCTTTGTATTTTTCAGAAAATTCTGTCTCTTACCCCAACATGATGGTTGTGTTCAGTGATGCATCACCTTCCCCTAAAAGTATACTACCCCTAGTCTAAGTCAATCAGTCTACAATAAATGCTCAGGAGCTCTAGCAAGACTATGTAGGGGTTAGTGCTCCCCGTCTACATCAAGATCATTTCAAAACATCTCCTCCAGTATGAATCATTAATTTGTCAAGGAAGAAACTCTTAACTGAGGCACCCTTTTCACACACACACACACACACACACACACACACACACACACACACACCTCTCTTATCAGGAAGGAAGGAAAAACACTTATTTTTAAAACAGTGTTATCCAGCCCATCACTGATAATTGTTTTTCATTTTAAGAACAAATTAATGCATCAGGGGGTCGTGTGGACAGGTACACAACTCGTACGTTAAACTAATCTTCACATCTCACCTGAGGAGCTGTAGGTGCACAGTAAAATGATCGAACTCGACGGCATGCTAGATTCTCTTTTTATTAAAAAAAAAGTCAATTACACTCACTGAATTATATTCTTTAGGCAGAAAAAGATGGAGCTATATTTGCCAAGATTTTCTATAAAGCTTTTCTGCTTCTCACCAAGATCAAGGTTAGAGGTCAGGGAAAAGATATCTTCCCAGCCCTAGGAAGGAGATTGCTTGTTTAGGTAAGGGTTGAAGTTCCTTCTCAGATGACACCTGCATGACACAGAAAACAAAGAGTTATCAGTTACTGAAAACAAAAATATCAGAGGAAGCAGTCTCCTTCTCCTTTGTCCATAGTTGCAAAGGACAGTCTTGCAACATAAATAGTGATGATTTAGGGCTCCAATGTAGGAGGATATTAAATGAATTTCTTAGCCCAGTGTGGTGGTGCACGCCTGTAAACCCAGCACTCAGGAGGCTGAGACAGGAGGATCATTGTGAGTTCAAGGACAGTCTGAGCTACGTAGTGAGTTCAAGGCAAGCCTGAACTACATGGTGAGACCCTGTTTCAAAAAAAAAAAAAAAAAGAACTTCCTTCTACCTTGGGAGTAATGCCATAAAATAAAAGGCTTCAAGAATTCCAGAGTTCTTTTTTTTTTTAGTTTTAAATTCTTTTATTAGTACATGTTTGCAGTGCATAATGATTCCATTCTTTGTAGGGAGTTGCTACCTCAAGTACTAATCATTCATAGAGAAAGTTAAACTTGAGGCATTTGTAGGTAAATGGGTGCAACTTGAGAACATCCTGTTAAGTGTAATAAGTCAGCTACATGAGCTTAAATGTTACATAGTTTTTCTTATGTTAGAAAAATCTAAATATATGTATATAAATAAAGAGCAAATTAGAAGACTAATGAATAAGAAGAAAGGAGTTCAACTAATTCCCAGTTCTAAAACACTGCCCATGTGGGAGGATATGCAGAGGCACTGAGAATCTATTCTGTATGCATTTGCCCATTTTTACCTCTAACCTACTGAAAAGAAGGCAACAGATTCTTTAGAAGATTGAGGGCAAACTCAACCAGAGCTTGAGCAGCCACAACTTTGTCTTTTTTCCTTCTCCCCAAGGGGCACTAACAGGAGAGGCTGGAGCTAGCCAGCTCTCCACAGCACACGCTTCCAGACTTCGGTGCACAAGGGTGAATACACATTCCCAGAGGTCCAGAGGTTAGATTCTGAGTAGAGGAACTAGACTGGACCATGTTAAGAGGGCCCCTACTGGGGATGACTGCCTATATTTTCTCTGGAGCCCTAAGACTGGGCTAGGAGGGGAACCAAGCCAGAAGATAAATTTCAAAGATATTCAAGAGCAAGGAGAGAAGTATAAAGAATTGGGAGCGACTGCTCTGAGAAACATGGAATACACATTGTAGAAAATGAGATTGCTTGTTTCTCAGATAAAAGAAAACCTTTATTTGGCCAATTGTTTCACAGTGAAATGAAAGACTATTATTAAAGATTCTGTGGTATTGAGAATAAAAGATTATCAATAACCAAGATGTGTAATCTTTCTCTAGATATGTGACCCTAACATGAGCTTATCTATAATTTTCCCAAGTAAAAAAAATTAAAGTAGTTTTCTTAACCACCTTTTACCACCTTGAGTATATATAACTGTCAGAAATATGGATGGAAATTATCTGGTATCTATAAAAATATTCAGTTGTTAATTTAGTTTTATAAAATTATTAGAACAACATTATGTACAATATTTCAATTTACAAATAATTTTTACTCTTACTTTGTGAAAAATGCATCACATGCATCTTCAACGTTAGTACAGTTACTACTGGAGTCTTTTCTGGGTCATTGAACATATTATTTCCAGAATATAACTTATTCCTTGTTTTCCAAGTTGTCTGAGATACAGTATTTTTTGAAAAATCTGAGGTTGGTGTTTTCCCTCTGAAAACACTTTCAGTGAGAAGTAACTGTTAGTTTATTTATTTATTTATTTATTTATTTATTTTTGTGTGTGTGTGGGTACCGGGGGTCGAACTCAGGACCTCGCGCTTGCCAGGCAGGCGCTTATGCCGCTGAGCTATCTCACCTGCCCTGGTTTAATGGTAAATAGTGTTATCTACTTGTCCCATTAATTTTGTGGATATCTTTTAAATTTTTGCAGTCACCACTAATAACCACTGTACATCGCTAGCTTTAAAAATCTTAGAAAACAACTTAGAGTGAGATATATCATTTGAAATTGTAAGTTCATAACTTTAGAAATAATTACTATTTTTGTTAACTTTCTGTACCTCTTACTGATTGATTGATCGGCCGTGCTGGCGATCGAACCTCAGACCTCATGCATGATACCCAAGTGCTCTACAGCTAGACATATCACCAGCCCTCTCTGCCTCATTTTGGTTGATTTACTAGACAGACCCTAGAGACATACTAAATTAGCCTTGATTGAGAGTGTTGTTTTGTTGTTTATTTACTAAATAATATCTGGTGACTTAAACTGGGCAGTTGAAATAGCACCCTCTAAATGAAAAATTTCATATAGGGTAATTTTTATCAGTCTTAGCATCTGCTAAGTTTTGCAGCAGTAACAGCATTACCATCTCAATGGCTTACACCAATGAAGCTCGTTACTTACTCACATTATATGTCAGTTTCATGCTGTTTGCTTGTGCATCTTCTTTAACCTGAGATCCATCTAAGAGGGACAGACCCAACAAAGACAGGCATCACTATGGAGAAATTTGTAGATAACACTTAAATCTTCTGTTTGAGCTCTACACACTCACATCTACCCACATTCCACTGATGGAAGCAAGTCGAACCGACATGCTCAACATCACCGAAATGAGTAAGTATAATCATCCCATAAAGAGACACTGTATGTCACGTGGCAACTGGTAAGTGATGTATAATCCTCCAGATAACTGGGGACAAGAGCATAGTCTGAAACAAACCGTCGTGAGTAATAATTTTAAGGAGCAACCTCGTCTTGTATTAGTCCATTTATGAGTCTTCACATCTGCTTTAAACCACACAAAGACAAAGCATTGACCTGGGCACTTCTTAGGGATTAAATGCCTAAAGTATTATCTCCTTTCATACCCTGACTGCAGGGGGATAAGTGTACTGTTAAGGGAAACACTGACTTAATTCTCCCAAATATGAATGCAAAGAACACTAGACCGACATTTCTAAGGCTATAAACTGATTTTTCCTCTCTCAAACTTGCCATTTTACAATGAATCCTGTGCTTACTGAAGTTAGAAATTAATTACCATTATTGTCTTTGGGGAGTTTAGTTGCAGCATTGCCTGAGTAAAAGACCGCAAAATCTCCTCTTGAGATGTGTTTTTACTATTATGATTAATTCTATCTGGATCCCATAACATTTATTATTTAACCATAACAATAACACAAAATAATATAATTGCTTAGGTGCTGGTCATCAATCTTTTATGGGAATTTACATGAGAAAGCATAAAAAGGGATAGAATTTAAGTAGTGTTTCATGGTGTTTTGTTCCCATTACTACCACCCTCAAGGTTTGGCTGAAGTGCAGCGTTGCAATGAAAAACACTGGTTCTGTTTCACAGTCTGCATTGGGGTCACTATTCAGCGGGTACTGGGAATTCCATTTAGCTTTCTCTGCCTCAGTACCATCATAGCAGACATAATTAGCTCACATTTTATTTATTTATTGTGACTATTAATGGGAGTCCTGCATATAAAAAGCCTGGCCTATCACAGAATATACAAAAATTGATAGTGATTCCTGTAATAGCGTTACACTTAATACTATTGCAATGACCGTGAGAATTAAATGAATTAATATGTTCATGGAAGTCACTTACAACACGGTATCATACATAAAATACTTACCATTAAAATGTAACCTGTAATATATTATTCTGTACTATTACCATCAAGATATATACTTATTTTTCCTGGAATTTTCTATCTCATAGGGTTTTGAAGATAGTTGGGTTAAATGACATAAATTTATATTAAGAGAAAAAATGTTAACATACTCAAAAATTGTTTTCTTCTACTTGACTTCACCTTTTTTCTATGTTCTTTTCAATATATCATAACCTTGAAAAATTACTTAACTTTTTAAAGCCTCAATTTGCTCACAGTTGTTTTTTTTTTTTTTTTTTTTTTTTTTTTTGGTCTTTTTGAGACAGGGTCTCACCATGCCATTCAGGCTGGCCTTGAACTCACCTTGTAGCCCAGGCTGGCCTCGAATTCACAGCGATCCTCCTGTCTCAGCCTCCTGAGTGCTGGGATTACAGGTGTGCGCCACCACACCTGGCTTTGATCACACTTAAAATACATGTATCATTCATTTTGCAGGGCTTATTCTATGGTTTGAATGACATTGTAAACTAAAAGAAACTAACAGCTCTTGACTAATTACTACCTAGAAGGCAGCATCAACATGTATTAACAAATGTTATTCAATCGAGATGCAGTAATTCTGCAAAAATTCACTTACTGGCAAATAAATATTCCTTCCTTCAAAAGTTTTGCCAACTTATAATATCAGCATAGGTGTTTAAAAGTATTTCAGCATTGGCTACTTTTAATGGTAACCCTGTTAGCATAAATGGTATTTATGAATAGGCTTCCTAAATCTTTTTCCTTATCCTTAACCTTTAAGACTCGTGAAAAATAGTTCTCTGGCCACTAAATTTGAAAAATGTAACTTATATGCATATTTTGAGATTCAAAACAGTATAATCATCCCTTAGCATCTTTAGAGGGTTTGTCTTTAGTGCCCTTCAGGGATACCCCATGGAGGCTTAAATCCCTTGGAAAAATAAAACAGCATGGTATTTTCATGTACTGTAAATTATCTCCAGGTTCTTTCTATAACCTAATACAATGTAAATGATATCTACATAGGTGTTAAAAATCTATTGTGTAGGGCCTAATGATAAGGGGGAAAGTCTCTCCATGTTGAGTACAGATGCAATGTTTTAAAAAATATTTCCAATTCATGGTTGGTTGAATCGGAGGATGGGGAAATTGTAGACATAAAGAATAGATTACATTTTAAAATTCTGAGACATCCTGCTAAAGAAATGTGTCACATATAGGAAAATTCAGATAATAATTTCATTGTGATGTTAGGAAATTTTATATCATACAATCATTATGAAAATTCTGCAGTTCTTGGAAACAGAATTGGATAGACCCATACTCTTCTAATTTATAACTCAGAGTCACTGGTATACAATAAAAAGACTGGGAAACATCATGTTATTCCTTGCCCAGGAGAGATGGCACAAAAGAAATTCCTGTTTTAAGTTATAAAAAAACAAAAAAATGCACAGAAAGGCCAGGGAATTTCAGCTTATCATTGAAAGCCATAGACTTGGTTGAAATAATTGCACATCTGGGAAATGAGTACTTGTTTCTTAACTCCTTTGTAAACCACATTTCTGAACTGTGTGAAGATATTTCTGTTCTAGCTGTAGTGGAAGAGGTTGCAGCAGGCCAATTACCACATCATAATCAAATACATAAGGTAGCTTAAAAAGAAATCTATTCAAAGGCCCTGAAAGTTTCTGAGGCAGCCAGGACTTGAGAGACTAGAACATAAGAAAATATCATCAGAGTGTGTCTAACTTTCTGGGTGTTGCTCTTTGCCTATTCTTGGCAGGACCTTTGTCTGCTCTTGGATTGAGCCAAGAGACTGAAACACCAGGCAGAAAGGAATGACTGAGATACGGAGAAGCCGTCACAGTTTTAAGAAAACTCACAGGAGTGAGGAGTGGACATTTGCACAGGAACTTAAAGGAATCTAAGTTTGCCACAGCAGGCAAGATACAGGGTCCTGGTCCCAGTTGGAGGTGCAGCCAGCCAGAAGAAAAATTGACAGTTGACACAGGTTTGGCCTCAAGGCATTTGCTAGTAGAGTTGTGCAGAGAAAAAGGATAGAAAAATAAGAAGAAAATGACTGAATATCATAGCATATTCTTATTTCTGCTGGTCCTACAGAGACCAAACAAAACAAAACAAAAAAATTGACCTGAGGTTCCACAAGGAGAGTCAGTCCTGGGTAGACTTGCAGGCTCTTAGTTTATTTTTCTGTAGGGCTATCCTTGAAAAATTTCACTGGACTAATATTAAAAGAATTTTACAAATACCGTAAAGTAGTCTCAAGTCAGCTCGGTCCCTAACAAGATAGAGGTAAACTTTTCCTTCACTGCCTTCTAGAAAATGGGATCAATCCTCTCTGCAGAATAAACAACATCATGCATAGGAACTATAGTTTTTCATGTACACTGTTCAGTTAAAATTTATTAACAAAAACAGGATCGAGAGGGAAAAAAGAATAAAACAAATTAAAAATACAAACTACTATAGATGGCCCAGAACTAGATATTAAACATGGACCTTGACATTGATTTATTTAAAGAATTAATTTTGGTTCTCTATTTCTTCTGTTTAAAGAATTAGGGGACTGAAAAGGAAAATTTGTGTAAGAGCTAGAATTTACAAAACATAACAATATAAAGAAGGATAAATTTGAGGCTTTTGTGGGAAAATGAATGCACCTTGAGATAATAGTGTTAAATGAAACAAATCACACAAGTTTAAATTACACATGGTTTCTCATATGTGAGAAGCCCAAACATAAATAATTTAAAGAAGAAAATAAAACATAAAAGGAAACAGGATTGTAGATCTTTTGCATTCGGGATGAAGAGATGTTGGGAAGGAATAAGGAGGAAAGAGAAAGAGGAAATTAAAAAATTAACACGTGTTATTTATATGTACCAACTTCCCATGACGAATGTGATCATTATGTACTGCAAATATGCACTAATAAAAAAATTTTAAAATAATGGGATGAAAACTGAAAAACAATAATTTGTGTATAATTTAAAAATGTAATAATTTAAAGAAATCAATGGAAACACTTAATAGCTTATTAGATGCAGCTGAAGAAATGATTAGTAAACTAAAAGATAAGCCAGTTGAAAATATTTTGCAGAAATGCTGACAGCAAAAAGGATAGAGCCTTATGAGATTTGCTGAGAGGAGAAACTTAATCCCTGGCTCTTTGAAAAGACTGATTTTAAAAACAGGTTATTTTAAAAGTCTTTTAAAACAGCTTGAGGGCACTTAGTTTTAGAATGCTTCCTTTTATGTATCCCTTTTACTTTAGTGAAAAAATGAATATGAAACAGAAGCACCCCCCCCCAGCACTGAAAATTATCTGGGGTTACCTATTAAACAGATAAGATAAACATATTTAGGCACAGATCAGATTACAAATGTTCACAAATAAGCTATTCCATTAATACCTAACACTGGAAAAAGTAGGAACTGAGAAAAACTCATTTATGTATTATATTTTAATGTGCTTTATGAAACATCAAGAATGATGATTATAATAATGACACTTTCAAAGATACTTTTGACTTAAGAAATTTAATGTCTTTCCTTGTAATGCCCACTATAAGTCAGTAGGAACTTGTCTCAATTATTAACTTTCTGTAGGGGAAATCACAGAAACTCAGTTGGATTACGTATGTTCCCATCTAGTTCTCCAAATAAATTTCACTTCCTTTTCTACCTACTTCTAATGGGGCCAGTTGAATTAATATAGATGAAATCGCATGGCTAAATAATATGATTTCATATAATCTTGGATCCCTGGCAAAGTGGTGTTTAAAATGGTCTAGAAATTATATTCTATTCTTTCCAAAGTTCTTTCACAGAGGTAGATTGTAGGGTATAATTCAAGAGGAGTGGAGGAGAAACAAGACCAAGAAATTTCATAAGGTCCTCCAAGTAAGAAACACAGCATTAATTAATTACATAATCCCCAGGTTTAGATAGACGGTACTGTTATTTCCCTGGAGAATGCAAAGACTGTCCTGTTATTAATTACTGAGACTTCAAATGTAAGATTGAGTAGTATAAAGGCCCAGGTATCTAAGCAATCAGATACCCGGGTCAAGGAAGTAATAGTTGAGACCAGTGGACTGTATATGACCTTCACATTATGAAATAAAGAGTAACCATATGCCTTATTATTTTCACTGTAACTCTGTGCCTTGAGATTGGCTTTCTGTCCTGGAAACCTCATTTGACCAAGCAACTGGGAGTGGGGTAAGGTAACTAGACAGGAAGCTGAAGAGGAGCCCGGAGCCAAAAACTCCAAAATAGCAATGAGCATGAGAGCCCCAGAAGGAAATTGGGCATTTCCTCACCCAGTGAACTGAAAAGAGTCACAATTACTTTTCTTATGTGGTGGAGCCAGGGCACTAGAAAATCTGATTAAATCGCTCACAGTCAGAAGAATGCAATTGGCCAGCTCAACAGAAATCATTGCAATTAAAAATAAATATGTATTTCTTCTTAAAGACTCATGACTGAAGATAGAGCTGAAACACTGGAGATATACAAGGTCTATTTCTGACCTTGTAGTATATGTTTAGGACAAAGTACCATTAGGGTTGTTCAAGAAATTCATAAAAGTACATTCACTTAGTTACAGGAAAACTACTGAAGAAATTATTCATCTAGGTATGCTTAGGGAAAGAATAAACTCTGTTCTGTAGGCTTCACATTTTTTTCCTAGAACAGTCGAGTATTTTATAGATTCTTCAGTTGGATTTGAGCAGCTCTTAAAGAAAGTTGCACATATAGCTGCTGCTGGACTGAGCCTCTACAGCCTCCTGAGCTCCATGGAGAGGCAGCCTCAGAGGCACTTCCATTAGGAGCTCAATGACACCAAGTTTCCCGAAGGGACTCATCACTGTGGTTCAGATGCAGGGACCTCCCACAATCCCGCATCTGGGAGGGAACTGTGCTTAAGAAAATGTTTAGTCCTGCTCTGTATAAAATTTTTATTTTAGCATATGATAATGTAGTAATCCTCCTCAATCATCTGAAATCACAGCTGTGTTTCTTTGGGGGTAGCGTGTGAAGATCTTCTCCAACAGGAGTAAAATTTAACTCTGTCGTGAACTCCAAGAGTTGTTGTTGTTACCCTGTTGGTAGCTTCTGCCCACTATTTCTTCTTCTGAAGTTGAAAATAATATGAGGTTGAAGTTTCTGTGATTGCAGATCTGTTTGACTAGAAAGATTAGGTAATAGGGTAACTAGAAAATGAGGAGGCTATCAATGATGCTTGAGAACCTGCCAGTGTATAGTGAGCGCAATAAAAGGAAAACTTAGTTTGCCTTAATAGTTTTGGGGTCAATTTAGAACATGCAGGGTGAATGGCGATGCAGGTGTCAGCTGTTGACAGGTTATTTTTCTCCATACCTTTGAGGCAGGGCAAAGTTTGCAAGGAATCCATGCTATCAAGTGGAGGTCTATGATCATTCTCAGAAAAGTCTGTCAGTCCTGAAGATTTCAGTTAGAAAAAGCTATGTTTTCCAACCACAGGTAAAAATACTGCTTTTGTGTTAACCAATTATTTTCATCTTTGTACTACAGATTAACCCCCAAACAGCCCACATAGCTAGGAGCACAGAAATGTATTGGTAGGTAAAGGGATTCAGAGAGACAGTAGCCAGTAAACATGGATGCCACAATTAAACCTAATATGTGCTATTCCTCTTTACGCACACATTTACACACACGCAGAGGATACCCCACCTTTCTGGTGTTAACAGAACTAGTGAGAGGTGACTTGTGAAGGACGGGAAGGAGGAAGGGAATGTGTGCTTTCTAAAGGAGAGGAAATGGTTACAAGAAAGCTTTTAACATATAATTTCACCACTGGCCTGCTTGAAAGCTAACGAGGAGCATTGGAGCCAGGCATGGTGGCCCACACCTGTAATCCCAACGCTCAATATAGGCAAGAGGCAAGGTCAAACCCAGCCTGGGAAATTTAGAAATATACAAAAAAATGTGCAACATCACTAGTCATTCGAGAGATGCAAATTAAAACAACACTGAGATACCATCTCACCCCAGAAAGAATGGCTACTATTAAGAAATCAACTAATAACAAATGCTGGAGGGGCTGTGGGGAAAAAGGAACCCTTCTTCACTGTTGGTGGGAGTGTCGACTGGTACAGCCACTGTGGAAGTCAGTGTGGAGATTCCTCAGAAAACTAGGGTTGGAGGTCCCATTTGACCCAGCTATTCCCCTTCTGGGCATCTTCCCAGAAGAATTAAAAACATCGTACCACAGCGATATATGTGCACCCATGTTTATAGCAGCACAATTTGTAATAGCCAGATCTTGGAAACAACCCAAATGCCCATCAACTGAGGAATGGATAAGAAAGATGTGGTATTTTTATACAATGGAGTACTATTCAGCCATAAAGAAGGATAAACTGGAGACTTTTATAGGTAAATGGATGCAACTCGAGAAAATACTCATAAGTGAAATAAACCAGAAGCACATGTGTAAGCATCGTATTATCTCTCTAGTATGAGAAACTGAAAGAGTAAATAAGATCCAAAATGTACAATAGATATGGTGAATCAAAAAGAAACTGGTCAAAAGGAAAGAGAGACTGGAATAGGGAAAAGAAAGAAGGGAAAGGGAAAAAATATTGTATATATATATATAAGATGGTTAAGATAGATACACTACCATTTTTACTTAGTTCATTGAAGAGTAAGGTTTGTGCCAATAATGTTTGGACAATTGAATGCTAATGTCTGGTGTCCTGAATAACTAACTTAAAGATAGTAATACGTAATGTATTAACCATTGTTACCCTCCTATTATGTTGTTTTGAAAATTTGTTCTTCTTTTGATTTGTTTTGTTTTTTTCTTCTCTTTAAAATAAAAAAAAAATAAGTAAAGAGGTCTGGAGATGTATCGCAGTGTGAAGCCCCTTGATTAAATCCCCAGAACTCCTAAAGGGAGGGGCCATTGACAAGTAGAAGGAACCTGCAAGAGAATTAGAAAAGGTGGGGGGACAAGTCCTAAGACTCCAGGGCCTAATTTCATTTGTTTTGAAATGATAAATTATGTTAGAGGAGTTCTTAAAACTACTACATTTATTGAATGAAGACATGAATAATGGATTAAATACAGGGGTTTAAAAAATAAATGTGCCAAATACTACTCTAGACTTATTTCCTAGTAATGATTGAATGTGTGAGGGGAAGTCTCAATGTCCTCTTAGAAAGTACTAGATTAGGGGGGGCCAGTGAGATGGCTCAGTAGCGTACGCGCCTGCCCGGCAAGCACGAGGGCCCGAGTTCGACTCCCAGAACCCACATACGAAAAAAGGGCCGGTGATATCACTCAGTGGCAGGGGCGCCTGCTGGTGCGCGAGGTCCTGAGGTCGACCCCCAGTACTCACAAAAAAAAAAAAAAAAAAAGTACTAGATTAGGTCAGATATAGTATAGAGAGATGTCATTGATATGCAAGAAGGAGCAAAATTTTGCAGAAGAGGAATAGAAATAAGATCCAATCACATGATTATACTAAATTGTGGAGAACTATGAACAAAGGGACATGCATTTAGGCCAAGTCCTCCACATGTACAGAGGAGTTGTGAGCCATGACTGGGACCTTGGGAAAGGCTGGGTCCACACACCCATTGGGTATGTGACAAGGTACTCAGCATTCTTTGGGGTGAGAATGGCAGAATCCCAGCTCAAAAGACATAACTGAGAAATACAGGGATTCCAAATCTGAACCCTCTCTTGAAAAGACAGTACAGCATGTTGGCTAAGGTGAGGACTGCAAAGCCAAACTGTCCAAGAGTAAGTCTTAGTACTGGCACCTACTGCTGTGTATATGGAGCAAACTCTTTAATCTTGACTGAATGACTCAGTTTCCTTTCCTCTAAGATAGACATAATAATAATTTTTTCATGAAATTTTTGGAAGAATTAAAGTCAATATACAAAGCACTGAGAACTGTGCATGGCACATTTGCTCAGCACACTTTGGTACTCACTTCTCCACTCTGCTGTCTTCTAGTTGACTTTGTTCCAGCCAGGTCATCTCATTAAAGAGCCAGCTCTCAGTTTGCATCTTGTCCTCACAGCATCCCCTGCAGAAATGCAGCTTATTTTTTCCCAGAAGAGATGGTCCCTGACATTGATGATTCACCTTATGATTTTGTAACTGAACAATTGTGGAAAAGCAGTAGGCATGCAGTAGAAACTACAGTACTTTAATCTATTCCTTAACTAGTGATATGCAGCAAGATTCTTTCTGATGATGCTGGACAGTGGCAGTGAGCAACAGCTCGGGTCAGCCAAGCCATGTGATCACAGGAAATAACCATTACTCTCTCAGTATGCCGTATCACTAAGCTAGGATTACTGTAGGTTAGGTGTGGTTAATGCGTGCTCAACTGATAACTTGCTGTGGGTTTAATAGGATGCAACCCCATTGTAAATTGAGGACCATCTGTTATAAGACATTCTCAACTTACTCCCACTGGACTGATTTTTAAGTTACATTCAAATCCCTAGAAGTGAGAGGTGCAGGACCAGACAGATGGGCTGTTCCTGTGAAGCCTGGGTCCACCCCCCACCCCCCAGCTAGGAGTTAAGCCCAATTCCATACAAACTGCAGCAGAAGAGTAGAGTAGGTGCTTTCTCTAAGGGAAATGGAGGTACTGTTTCCAGAGAAAGGAAGAATAGATTCTGGGTAGGTTAAAAACAGCAGAAGTACCTCATAGCCCCGAGAAGGAAGACCTGACATGATTTCACCCTGGTTGAGAAACACTAGGTGAAAAACAAGAGGAGACTTAATAATTTTTCAATAAAGCCTCCGGTCCTCTCTTATAAGCCCTAAAGTCATCACCAAAAGTGTCAAGCTGGAAAACTTCCTTTGTGGTGTCTGATGTTTTTTCTTAAATTAATAATTTTACCATTTACTGTGGGTCTGCTAGGGCCAGGCACTGTGTTTTATTTACGTGCTTCCTAATTCTCTAATGTAAGATAAATTTGCCATTTTTATTGGGAATCTGAGTACTTGCCACACCATAGATTAAGAGAATTTAAAGCCACTCCTATTTGAATCTAAGGGTCTTGGACTTTCCACCATCCAGTGAAGCATCTTTTTCCATGTCCTTTCTTCCTGCTTTGCTTTGCTCATAGTCAATGATTGCCTACCTCAACAAGCAATCCAAAGACAAATTTGAGGCTAGTATTTTCACAGTGCTTTGAGGTCATCCCACCCAGCTAGTTCTCTGTTTGAGCCAGGAGCTAAATGCTGTTTGCTATTGCCAGCAGAGGGTTTTCCATTATTGGTAGGTCAGGCTGAGGCCCTTTGGAAAGGTCTGTCTTTGAATGAATGGCATCTGTGTCCATCTGTTGCAACGCAGACACTTCAGACAAGTGCATTACCTCGGGGTTTCCGCCACTTTTCCAGCCTCTCCTATGTCACACTAGCCTCATTTCCTGAGCTGTGCCCCCTTTCCTGCTTCTCTCCATGTCCTCCAGTCTTCTGGGGCCCATCTTGTACAAGCAGCTTCACTAGATTCTGTTAACTTGCAGTGACTTTCTCTGTGTCATAATCATTTAATATGGATGAACCACACAACCCAGTCTTTGATTCTAAACATTTTTTCTTTTTTCAAACATTTATATAATTCCTTATGCAATTAATAACTAATGAATAACAAACAAACTATAAAATTGTGCATCTAACTTTGAACAATTACACACAATCCTGGCCCAAGCTTGTCTGCTGTCTTGAATTTTTTATTTACTGTCCCAAAGCACCTTGCCTAAGGATGGACACATGATAGACACTCAGTGGATTGATTTTTCTAACACATAAAATGTTAGCTTTCTCCCTTTTTTGTTTCTGAGACTCTGGATAAGTTGGCTGGGGGCTGTAACACCATCTTTCCATTTCCCTTCTCTGCTTTGCTGTTGTTCTGCACCAGCATCAAATCAATTAAGGCTCAGTACTGAGTCTTATCTAAAATATTCTGCTGTCATAAAGCAAGGACCTCTTTTATTGCCCTGTCATTTTTCTACAGAGAACAAACTAAACCTACTATTAGAAAGAAAATGCAATCTACTCTAGAAGTTTTCCCAGTATATAAAAAAAATCATAAATTCTCACTTTTCTGAGTTACAGTACAACTGCAGTCATCCAAATTTATGTCTCTGAACAGAAGTAGAATTCCCATCCCCATCAACTCCTGTCTTCTCTGGTACCCTGCTTCATTTACTGTTATTCGATAGCAATTAAAACAATACTCTTGTCCCAGTCAGTTGCAACTGAAAATCATTACGTGCCAACAGCTACTAGGTGACGATGTGGGGAAGAAGAGTAACTGCAATCTCCACTCCACGTCAGAGTTACTCTCAGAGATGAAGGCTGAAGAGCAGGTGGGAAGGGAGGATCTGCAAAGTGGAAGAGTCCAGGATATGGACTTCAGTGCAGGGGTTGTGGAGAAGGAGCAGGCCTCAGTATCTGACACTGTCTGTGCTATCTCTCTTCAGCGGAGCTGAAACGGTAATTGATTTTTGGAGCCGTCCATTGGCCTAAGCCCATGCCACACATTCTGAAACCTGTCTGAGACTGTTTCATTGCCTTATTCATCTGGAAAGGGAGAAAAGAGGTAGAAAGGGTGAGAAGGTGCCAAGTGACTGGAACAATAAACTGGAGTCATGCTCTGTTCTGACATCAACACTCTGAATAACCCAAGAGAATCATTTGAGTCTCAAGTATGTAGAACGCTCACAGCCCGGACATGTATGTGCTGGACCAGATGTAAGGAACCTGGGTTCCTGTCCTGTCCCTGTTCTGTTTAGCAGTGAAAAATGAGGCAAACCCCTTAGCCTCGCTTGCTGTTTCCTCTTCTGTAAAAGGAGGAGTTGGAAACTCAGATGTCTTCAGAGCTACAAAACCATCAAGAAAATTGTTGACCCAGGAAGGACTTTGAACTACAATAGTTGAGGTATGCATAGCTGGGATAAAAGCTTTTCAACTACAAATTCAGATTTTAGAAACAAACAGAGCATATCCTTAAACCTCCACTTTTTGCCTCTTAAGGAGGTCATCTCTAAATCCTTTACTGCTCAGGCATTCTATGAAACTGAATTCCTGGAGAGCAGATCACAACCTGAACAATTTACCAGGTTAGCCCAGTACCTGAGAAAGTGTCTGGGACACAGCAGTTGCAAATTTTAGTTTGTTGAGTGGCTGTCCACTCTCTTTTAATCTTTAACTTCACAGAAGGGAGCCCCTGCTTCAGTATGTTTAGGCTGCTCACCTCTGACAGTTCTTGGTTTTCATCTGTTTGATCACTTTCTTTACCATCCATCTAGCTTTCCCTCTGCTAATCCTTTCTTGGGCTGTGGAAAGCACAATGTTTGTAGTTTTATTGGACATACCTAAGACAACATCAGCAACAAAAAGACTTCCAGGAGAAAAGACAGCAGGGCAAGGAATTCAATGCTTATCTAGCAGCCCTGCCCTGCCACAAATTCATTGTACCCTCTTTAAAGGAGCAATCAATGCCTTTCCTGCCTTGACCTCTCTCATATGTGCCTCTGGCCTGAATCCCTATGTCCACAATCCTTTTAGGTCAATGGTGTTTCTCTGTCTGGTCTCCCTACAGAACTATTTCAAACTCTGAGCTACTTCCGAGTTATTTCCAGAGAGCTCTCTAGATCACCCAACTCCCAGAAGAGGCTACAGAAGAGGGGCTCTCTTAAAATCAGACAGATTCACACCCTACACAACTTCAGGGAAAGTTCTCTTATTTACATACCAACCATACAAATGCTCACTCCCTGTCAAGCCTTGAATGCAATTCCAGTGTTTCTACAAAACCTCAAAAGTCTTCATGGAATCCATCCCAGTGAAAAATGTTAAATCCAATCCCAGACATACATCTGGGGTCTCCTACACTACAGATGAATGATGAGAATTAAGGACTTTTGAGATGAGTTCTCATGTGTTCCTTATACTATAGAAAATGGACAATTTATTAGATATTGGGATCCTCAGAGGAATTTTTGTTGTTGTTAGCACTTGCCTTCACCTAAGGCCCAAAGCAATAAACAGTCCTTTAATGATCTCCTGGAAAAAAACAAAACAAAACAAAGTCTGAAAACTGTAGCTGGTTGTCCCCGCATCTTGTAGGTTCTCTCCCTTGTTTTGCCTGTAAATAACTGAATTTGTGTGTGTGTGTGTGTGTGTGCATGTGCCCGTGCAATTCCACTGTGTTTAAAATGGTGTGAGCAGTTCAGGAAACCTGGAAACAGCATGTCTTATTTCCTTCCCTGAACTGAATGAGGACCAATATTATCTTAATTTAGCTGGCTGTAACATATTATCATAGATGGGTAGTTTAAGCTACAGAAATTAATTTCTCAAAGTTCTAGGGGCTATGTCCGTGATAAAGCTGCCTGCAGGTCCTGTGTCTGGTGAGGTTCTACTTCTTGATTTGCATGCAAACCCTTCAGCAGGGCCCCACCCTCAAGACTTCATCTAAACTTAATTCCCTCCCCCAAACCCAAACTCCTAATACCATCACATCGGGGCTAGGACTTCATGATATGATAAGGAGGAGTGCATTCAGTCCATAGTACATAGGAACCACCTTCGGGAGATGGCTGTGGGGATGCAGATACAGCCCTGTGTTACTTAATCACTGGGATATATTCTGAGATATGGGTCATTAGGTAATTTCATCGTTGTGCAAACAGAAAGTGTGCTTATACAAACCTACATGGTATAAGTCAATCACTGCTTTTGGCCTCTTGATATAATCAAGAGATGTGATAAATATGAAGCTGCTGGGGTTGTAATGGGGCATATCGTTTCAGAGAAAACTTTTCTTTGTTATGAGTCAAAAGACTACGCTCTAACAAAATGATAAAATGGTTCTATAGCACAGATATAAACCATTACCGGTTACTATACACTGTACATAATTGCATGTGCTCTAATTTTATGTGGGACCACTGTCCTCTGTGCAGCCCATATGAAGGCACATTGCTACATGGTGAGTGCAGTGAGGAGCTTCCAGAGCAAAGCAGGAGAATGCTGGACCACGAAGTCTGGATGGGATCTGAATGGAGGGAGGCAGGCACTAGTTAGGCAAAAAGAAAGAGTTTTATTTTCATAGTAAGAAAACAATCTGACTCTTGGGAAATGAGTATGTTGAGACAAAACACAAATATAATAAGTTCTAGCAGATAGGAGGGAATATGTTGGGGATAACTTCAAAGACCAGGTAAAGCTGTTAAGATCTGATGCAGCAGGCAGAGACTGATGAAAAATCTTGAACACAGCAGCAACCACATGGGACAACAGTTACTGATGGCTGAGAAAATACCCAGTTTTGATATGAGAACCATGGCTAATCAGATCTAAATTAAAGTCCTTCCCCTGCCCTAGTACCTCACTTTAAGGATTGAGGACAAGAAAGTCACCACTACATTGAACTTGGGAAGTATTTTTTTTTTACTATGCTAATATGACATAAAAGTGGTCGTAGTAATGAAAACGAAGTGTCCTCTAGGACTTTCAGTTTTCCTTCATACGTCAAATGGTGCTTGGCAGCATCTACTGATGTTGGTGTTAGAACAACTATTTTCTTACTGACTTACACTTCTACAGTTCATGTCATAGTTGTGTTTTGATAGTCTTTTAGCTCAAATCTCAACAGTTCTATCTGTGAAAGGTATTAATATGCTGACCTGTTGTGAGGATTCAATGAATAAAGTATATGAATGTATTTTGCCTAATGAAAAAATACATATTATTTGGTAGTTTCCAATTTTGCCTCAGAAAATCGAAGTCTCGCTCAGTGTGTAGCTGTATCGTGAGAAATGTGAGAAGTGAAATTACAGCTGAACTGGAGCCTTGTGCTCTCCTGCACACGTCCCCACTGTGGGCAATTAAGGGTCATCCTGCTGGGCCTTTCTCAGGTGTATGCAACTATGTTTTAGTATCTTTACATGAGGAATTAATAGTTCAGGCATTTATCCACCAAATCCAGTCCCTATGTGTTGACGGTTATCCCCAGAGTTGTCAGGTCCCAGTCATTCTGGGCAGCGCTGACAGCTGACTGCCTCTCTGAGTACTAGAGCCACGCCCCAAGACACAGGCCTGTCCTCACATAAAGACACTGTCACCTTGGCTGCAGTAATACAGAGGTGCACTGAAGGGACATGAAACAGCCATAGTTCCTGCTACAGGAAATATGATTTCCTTAAACATAGGCGACAGCATTATCACAGAAAAGTTATTCAAAAAGAAGTTAATCAAAGGAAGGTTTTATAAATGTGGTTGGGGATGGATAATAAGATCTAAAAATAATATTTTTGCTGTGGAACCTGGAAACTACTGACATACTGTCTTCAGTTTCTTGGTGTCCCACTGGGAATGAGGAAAGTGTACAGAACACTCTTTAGTACCTAAAGTTTAAAGTCACTGTCAGAAACAAGCATTACTGACTCAGTGAAAACAATAGCTTAGCAGTTCCTAATTATCAGCTATAATTTTCCTTTCACACAGTTAGAGACTTGTGTATGTCACAAATGGTATTAAAGTTTTAAGAAAACACCTTCTGGGTAATTGGCAGTAAGATAGGGAAAGGAAAAAAGAAAGCTAGAATAGTTACCAAAGATTTCACCTAAGTTTCTGAAAGAAGAACTGAGAAAGGTCAAATGTTTACATTACCAAGGACATGAAAACCAATGAATGTCAAGATTATCTCAGATCTAGGAAAAAAAAAAAAAAAACTCAGGAATTTTTTTAGAGAAGACACAGGACCAAAGTCTAAAGTAGCTGATCTAAAAGGTGGGCTCTTTTACATATTTACTAAAGACATTGTGTGGAACTTGGATTAAAGTTAATGGGAAGATAGGAAGGATGGACGGGAAGATGGAAGAGAGGCAGGAAAGGGAAAGAGAGGGAGGGAGGGAGGGAGAGATGGAGGAAGAGAGGCAATAAACAAAAGAAAAGAAAGCTCTTAGATGGCAGCAACTATATTTTATGAATATGCCTTACCCTTAGAAATGTCTATTTCTCATATTTTAAGCATCAAGTTAATCAATTATATCACTTAAAGATTGATTGAATGTCTAATTAATTAGTTAATTATTTGACCCAACCATCCATTCAGAAAAAATAATCGTGGTGACAGTTCTGTCTAGACACTGCCGGATTTTGTCAAGGCCAGTGTCTGAAAGGCATCGCAAAGCAAATTCCCAGTGCACAGAGCATGGAGTTCACGGTGGCTCCTGAGATAAGAGAATCATTTCGACTTCTCTCAGCTGGCACCTTCTTTCTCAATCGACATTGGTTCAATTCCTGGCCAAAGTTTCCAAAGTTAGGCACAGTTTAAACATTAAGACAAGAACCTTCAAATCCCAATCTTCTGATGCAGGAATTGATAGCATCAAAACCAACTGGGACTCCTAGGATCACATTTCCACTGGGGACACAAATTAATGTCAAAGGCTGTCTTCAAGCCGGAATATGTGGAAATAAATGCTTACCAATTACATGTGGATTTCAAAATTCATTTTTATTTGTGTATGTTTGCTCCTGGCTTCCTAAATAAGAGCCTCTTATGAATCTAAGAAGCTCTGTCTTTTTTTTTTTAATGTGGGTACTGGGGGTCGACTTCAGGACCTCGCACTTGCCAGGTAGGTGCTTATGCTGCCGAGCGATATCACTGGCTCTTTTTTCGTATGTGGGTTCCGGGAGTCGAACTCAGGACCTCGCGCTTGCCAGGCAGGCGCTTATGCCGCTGAGCTATCTCTCTGGCCCCAAGGAACTTTTATCAATGAAAGTGTACAGTATATACAATTTACAGTTTGTTTTTGATTGCTCAGCCTGTTTGATCTTTAAACTCATTGATTCATCACAGGTACCAATAGATCTTTTTTATATCGCTCAGTAGTACGATAGTATGTGATTATATCACAATTTATGTTTATTCACCTGTGGCGAGATATTGGGTTGCTTTTTTATTCTTTTGGACGGAGCTGCAATGAACATTCACATTCAAGTCTCTCTGTGGATGAAGGGGCTTTCTATGTCTCCGCGAAATATCTCTGAATGGAAATGCTGTTTCGTACAGGTAACTTTTACATGAGTGCCAAACTGACTTCCACAGTGGTTACACAGCTTCGTATGCCCATCAGCAATGCATAGAGAATCCAAGTTGCTCTGTATCGTTTCCGACACCTGTTATAAATCTTATGTGTAGTAGGAAGTTTAACATGCAAAGATGATATTAGCTTACATTTTTCTCATCCATGGAATTCAGCAGATTGCCTCATATACAATACAACTCATGTTCTTTTGATAAATATCTGTGTGAACTTTTTCCAGGTGGTGGTGGTTGTCACAGTGTGGCAGCAGATGAGCACCTTATGTACTCCAAACAGAAACTTTTGTCACTTGTACCTAGTACAAGTCTTTTTCTTCTAGTCTGTACTTTGTTTTATTTTTTTTTAAATGATGCTATAGATGAAAAGATTTATAAAAACAGATGAGCATCATTTATCTGTGTTCAAAACAGAATCTTTTGTCAGCTGTACCTACTGCAAGTCTTTTTCTTCCTGTCAGTATTTTGTTTTATTTTTCTTAAATGGTACTCTAGATGAGAAGATTCATAAAACCAGGTGAGCACCATTTATCTGTTTATCTCTGTTTATTGTCAGTGTTCTTTTGTATTCTAAGAAATGGTTGCCTGTGCCAAGGTTGCAAAGATTTCCAAGTATATTTACTTTAGAGATTATATGGTTTTAGATTTCATATTTAGTTCTATGATTGATTTTAATTTAATTTAATGATTAGGGTGAGGTAAATGTCAGGGTTTATCTTTTCTTCCTGTGAGAGCTAATCATTCTATAACCTTTTGTTAAAAACAGAACAAAACAAAAACCAATTCTCAGCGGCACAGCGCCTGCCTGGCAAGCGCAAGGTCGTGAGTTCAATTCTCACTGCCATAAAAAAAAGTCTTCCCATTTAAGGACTTTGGCGCACTTTTTTAAAAGTCAATTGACCATGTAAATTTAATTTTTTCCCCTGAATTCTCTGTTTGGTTCATTTATCTGCATGTCTTCAACATAGCACACTCTTTTGACTACTATAGCATTATAATAAGTCTTGGAACTAGAAATTAAATCCTAATTTTTTTCACCTTTGTCAGCATTTTTTCCTATTGTAGATCCCTTTTATTGGTGTATATTTAGAATCATATTCTAATTTCTACCAAAAAACCTGGTATTTTAATGATGATTTGCTAAATCTACAAATTTATTTGGAAAGACTTGATTTTACAATTTAGAATCTTCCTATTCACAAACATATTTTGTCTGTTTATGTATATCTTCTTTTTTTTTTTTTTTATGAGGGTACCGGGAGTCGAACTCAGGACCTCGTGCTTACCAGGCAGGCACTTATGCTGCTGAGCTATATCACTAGTCCTAACTTCTTTAATTTATCCTTAAGTATTTATATTCTTCACTACTTACTCTGAGTTTTAAAATATTCATGGCTATAAAATTTAATGTCTTTATTTATAAACTTTATGTCCTTCTAACTTATTGAATTTAGTCATATCTAGTACCATTTGGTGATTGCTTGCAGTTTTTTTTACATAATTGTGTCACCTACAAAAGTATGTTATTACATTAAAGAAATACATGTATGACTTTAGTTTCTTTGTCTTGTTTTATGGCATCAAATATAGCATGTAGTGTAATGTTTACTGGAAGTAATTAAGACGAAAACCTTGAATTTTCCCCAATTTTAGAAAATAGCATTTAGTTTTTCCACCATCAACTATGATATTAGTTTTATGTTGTTATAAATGCCCTCTAACAGACTGAAAAATATCTCTTCTATTCCTAATGTATAGAAAGATTTGATATTAATCTGTGTGACATGCTTATTAAAAATAGCTTTTTTCTCCCTTATTTTATTTTATGATGAATTGCATTAAATTGTTAAGTGTTAATTGAAACTTGCATTCCTAAGATAAATCTCACTTTATAAAGAATTTTCCTGGGCTGGTGAGATGGCTCAACGGTGTAAGCAGCTGCCTGGCAAACGCGAGGGCCCGAGTTCGACTCCCAGAACCCACATACGAAAAAAGGGCCGGTGATATCGCTCAGTGGCACGGGCGTCTGCTGGCCTGCGAGGTCCTGAGGTTGACTCCTGGTACCCTCATAAAAAAAAAAATAATAATAATAATAATAATAATAATAAATAAATAAATAAATAAAATAAAATAAAAATGAATTTTCCTTTGTATATATTGCCGGGCTTGACTTTTTATATTTTCATAAAATGTTTTATGTCCATGTTGAAGAGGGATATATTTGTTGTTAGGGTTTTTCTTAATGTCTTACATACATTTTATTGTTAATACAATGCAGGAGTCCTAAAACCAATTAGGCAACATTTCTTTCTCCTAAAATAATTTGAGAAGGATTTGCACTTTTATGTTTAACTGTTTTACAGAATTTACCAGTGAGGCCTTAGATTCATCCATCTTATGGGAAATTTTAGCTGATTTGTTTGTTTAAATACAAAATTCAGTATTCTTATTTTTAAATATTTTTGTCAACTTCAGTAAAATGTATTTTTCAGGAAATTTGTCCATTTTGGGAAAACTGTTAAAATTTATTAACATAAAATTGCTTTTTGTATTATAGTATTGGTATAATCTGTAATTATGCTTATTATTTGTATTATTAATTTGTACTTTTTCTTCTCTTACTTTTAGCTACAGCTTTATCTATTGTATTGATATACTCAAAAAACTAGATTTTGATATTCTTCATTTAGTCCTTTACTTATGTTTAAACTTTTTTCTTTATTTTGTATGTATGTTTAATTTAATTGATTTCTAATCTTATGTTCCTTTTACATCCTTAATTTAGCTTTAGTAATTTTAAGCTTTTTCTATTTTATTAATTGGGAAATTTAGGTCAATGATTATAAATCTTCTTGAATATAAAATTTTAAAGTAAAATAAATTATCTTCTGTGCACTGTTTGAATTGCATCACGGATTTTTGTATCTTGCATTTGGTAGAAAAATTACTTTTCTTTTCCTTGTTTTTTTCTGGTCCATAAGCTTTCTTATGTGTACTTCATTTCTAAATATTTGGTAATATTATCATACATAAAAGATAATATAAACATGAACACAGTTATGGAGGGGGACCTCAATATCCCACTATCACAAATAGAAAGACCAACTAGATAAAAAATCAACAAATATTAGAGTGGAACAGAACCTTTTAATAAATGGACTTCATAGCTCTCTACTGAATGTTCCACCCAACAACAACAGAGTACATATTCTTCTTAGCAATACGCTGAACTTTCTCCAAAATAGACCACATATTAGCCAATAAAGCAAGCTTGAAGAAATGTAAAAAAAATTGAAATTATACCATACATATTATCAGCACAATGAAACTAGAAATAAATGACAAAAGAAAATACAGAAATTATGTAAATACATGGAAAATAAATAATACACTCTTTAATAAACAGTGAGGTGCACAAGAAATCAAGGCAGAAATAAGACAGCTTTTAGAACTACATGACAATGCCAGTACAACATAGCAGAATTTATGGGACACAATGAAAGCAGTCCTAAGAGGGAAGTTTATAGTTGCAAAGGCCAACATCACAAAAATAGAGTGTGCCTAAATAAATAACCTAACAGTCCTAGAAAAATAAGAGCAATCCAAACCCAAAGCTAGTACAAGGCAGGAAATTATAAAAGCAGAGAAGAAATCAATGAAATAGAGACCAAGAAAACAATACAATCAATGAATCAAAGGGTTAGTTCTTTGAAAGAATAAACAAAATAGACAAATTCCTAGCCAATTTAACCCAGAGAGAGAGAGAGAGAGAGAGATTAATGCAATTAGAAATTTAAAAAGTATAATCACAGGGACACTGCTGAAATCAGAAAGATTATTAGCAACCACTTTGAAAACTTGTATGCCAATAAATTGGAAAATTCAGAAGAAATAGATTCCTAGATACATATAAATTACCAAAACTGAACCAAGAAGATTTAAAAACCCTGAATTCAATAATGGGCAATGAAATGAAAACAGTAATTTTAAAAACCTACCAACTAAGAAAAACCTAAGTCTAGATGGATTCTACAAGAACTTCAGGGAAGAACTAACACCAATATTCCTCACACCCTTTGATGAGATTAAAAAGGAAGCAGTACTCCCAAATTCATTCCTGGGAGGTAGCATTACCCTGATTCCAAAACCACACGAGGATCAACCGAAAGAGAACTACAGGCCAATCTCTTCAATAAATAGAGATGTAAATTTTTTTATTTTCACATATCTTTCTGTTATTCTTGTCTAGCTTAATTTTCTTGGGGATCAAAAAAATTTAATGACTTTATTCCAAATTTGAATCTTATTTTATCCTAGAATAGAGTCTAATTTGTGAATATTCTGTGTGCACTTGAAAAGAATAAATATACATCACATTTTGGTGGAATTTTGTGTACCTGGGGCTTACCAATTTCTTTCATTTTTAGATTCATGTATTTTGAAGCCCTAGAATTATGGGCATATACATTTTGGTTCTTTTTTTCCTTAATGAATCATCTTGTGTCATACTAAATATTCCTTTTTAATCCCTGGTAGTAGTCTTCATTCTGAAATCTTCTCTTTTAAAATATTAATATAGCCACAACAGCTTTTGTTTTATTAGGGCTATCATGGCACTTAAAAAATCCTTTTATTTGTCCCCTATCTTTGGTTTTATATTTAAAATTGATTTAGTATATCTCACTTTTCTCTTTTAACAGTCTGGGCCTTTCCTTGGAATATTTGCTTGCATTTAATGTAATCATTACTGGACTTTTAAATCTACCATAATTTGTATCCTATCTTTGCCTTCTATTTGTCTTGTGTTCTTGTCTCTTTTATATCCCACTGCCTGTTTTTTAGTTAATTTAACATTTTTAGTATTCCATTGTACATACATTATTTTTTTGCTATTCCATCCTAAATATTTTAGTGGCTTCTCTAGATTTACAAAATAAACATTTAACCTATCACAGTCTTTTTTTGTTGTTGCTTTGTTTTGTTTTGTTTTGTTTTGTTTTGTTTTGTTTTTATGTGGGTACCAGGAGTCAACCTCAGGACCTCACACTTGCCAGCAAGCACTTGTGCCACTGAGCGATATCACCGGCCCTTTTTTTTCTTCCTTTATGTGGGTTCCTGGAGTTGAGCTCAAGACCTCGCGCTCGCTGAGCAGGTGCCTATGCCGCTGAGCTATCTCACCGGTCCTCACAGTTTGTTTTTAATCTTATGCCACTTCCCACATACCCTAAGAAAGCTAATAAGTACATTTCTGTTTTGCCCATATCCTGTCTTCTTGTTGTAACATAAATCCCTTTCTATATATCATAAACCCCTAAAGGCATTGTCACTAGTTTAGCTTTAAACAATCTGATACATCATTACTGTATTTTAACTGATCAACTAGTTACTCACACTTTTACCATTCATAAGAGTATTTTTTCATCCTTTTTGAGGATCTAAGTTTTCACTGACTAATATTTCTGGTAACTTGGAAAACATGTTTTTTTTTTTTTAAACATTCTTGTAGTGTATGTCTTCCAGTGACAAGTTCTCTTGATGTTTTTGGTATATTAGCTCAAAAACTAAGACTCAATGGTTAAGTCTCTTCCCACTTCCAAAATTTGCTTTCTCTATGGAGTCTAGCTACATCTTTCTCCGAGCTTGAATCTTTATCTCAATTCAGCAAGATCACTGTGATGTAATGGGATCACCCCTGTCCATGTCAAAATTCTGGAAGAATTTCCTGGTGTAAAGGCCGAAGTCACCTTTCTCTTTCTCTTTCGTCAGGTGCCACAGTCCTGACCTTCCCACACAGTAATGGCTGCAATTGGCTGACCAATGCCACATAGTTTTCCACTGGTTTCTCACAGGTACACAAGTTCTATAAAGCTGCTACACCATAAACAGGGATCAAAATTTCTAAAGATTATTTTCAAAATGTATTTCTCAATACCACCTTCTTTCTAGTTAATTTTTTTATTTTTATGTATTTTTTTTGTGGGTACCAGGGGTCAACCTCAGCACCTCGCGCTTCTGAGCAGGCGCTTGTGCCACTGAGCAATATCACTGGCTGCTTTTTTCCTTTGTATGTGTGTACAGGGAGTCAAACTCAGGACCTTGCGCTTGCCAGGCAGGTGCTCATGCTGCTGAACTATCTCACTGGCCCTTCTTTCTAGTTTTTGATGTTAATATTTAATTATATTTGTGAAAGATCTATTTTTGTATCTTATCTGTGGAAGAGCAGCACTGTGAATAAGATTTCTGAAAACCTAGTGAGAATTTTTTTTTAGCTCTAGGGTATTTCTGAGTTAAAACACCTGTAAGGCTCAGATTAATATAATGGGATCATACGATTAAGTAAGAACAAGGGGAAGCAGTAAGGGCAGAAATTTCAGTGATTTTTGCACATATTGCTACAAAGTTCATACTACTTGTACAGTAGTTAATGAATTCTGTGCTTATGGAGTTGCTTGGCCAGTACAATTTACACAAGGGACATAACAAGTACAATAGCTGGGAAAACAATATATCATTGTGTCATCTGTATATGCAAAGTCCTGAGATGCAGAACTTGTGACAAATGAGACATGCTAAAATAAAAATCTGTTGTGCCAAGTGTTTTATATAGTTTGTTTTTCTAATATGTGCTGAGGTTGTGTACGTCTGTATAAAGTTCAACTCTTTTATCTGGTTTCGAATAGGTCTGCACATTTTATTTCCACTTAAAATATTCCATCCTAGAATCTCAACTAATTACCTAAGTATAAGTTGAGTGAAATGACACTGAATATAAGATCTATGTAAGAACAGTTTAAAAGTAAATTTCACAGCAAACTAAATTTGAGTTAACTATGCATGTGATGATATAAGAAGCTAATGCTTTAGAATGAACACATTGAAATAAAATATCTACAATAAAATAAAGACTACCGCTTTTCTATTCTTTCCTGTCAAGGCCTTATCCAGATATTTTATTGCATTTAGTGCCTTCTTATTAATACGAGTTTTCAAGTGAGAAAGATCAGGAGATTGAGCAGTCTAGAAATCAAGTCGTGGTATCTGTACTAGATTGGGTCACAAGGATTTACTAGGCTAGGTAATAGTTTTCCAGGACTTCCTGGAGAATTTTATTATGTTAATTCAACCTTCATTCAGAGCAGTCTTGAGCTTAGGGGAGAAAGGTAATGGATCAGACTCTCTGGTGACAGCTCTCTGCCAATATCACACTTTGCCAAGAAAAAGCACCGGCACCAAAATTACGCATACTATACCCCTGAAAGAAGTCATGTAAATAACTAGATCCAGCTCTTCTATACAACATAAAAATAGCTTCTTAGTTTTGGTCCAGGTTTCTTCTGGGGAGAATGTCTCACTCTGCCTCACTATATCACCCCAAACAGCTTACAAAATATTCCAACCATCATACACAGTACTATGCCTGAGAGAACACCTGCTCAGCCAGTTTCCCCATCGCATTATGCATTTGGTGATCTTTCACATTCTTTACAGATTAGGGCCCCGAATTGGTGCTGGTGTCTTACTCAGTTAAGTACTCTTTATGAGGAATAATTGGAAAAGTTAGAAGCTTTTTGTTCAAAAGATTTATAACTGGGGAATACATTTTAACTTTCTTTAAATACTTTTAAAGTTGCTTTGGAAAGACTGAAATGCAGATTTTACGTGCAACCCTAAAGGACAAGATTAGGATTAATGTGCAGAAAATTTAAGAGATAAATTTTGAATGTCCACCAGACACCAATTATTAAAAACCAAGGAGAATCACAAGTCATTTTCATCATTCATTCCAATTTGTCAAACTCGTTGTCATTCAGAATCTACTCTACCTCAGATACTTCGCTCTGTACTATCTCATTTAAGATATTTTGTTATAATATTTAATCCTCATTGTAATATAACACAATATTAATTTTGACATGAAAATTTCAAGACAGTTGATTGTAATCGATTTGGCCAATAAGGAGAAACATTAATCTATGGGTTCATTAAAATGTCTCAGAAAAATTATCCTAGCTTCTTTTCTCAGTTGAGAGTACTTATCTGTTCATATTTTTATCCATTATCTTGTTTTCTTCCCCCAATAACTAGGATTCTTCATAAATATAGTTGACAATTTAGATAAAACTTAACACTTCCTGGAAAAAGTTTTCATCAGCCCCTGGGGAAAAAAAAGTACAAACTATCACACTCACGCAAAGTGAAATAAACAAAATGGTAAGTAGCGCTATCACCATTAAAGAAATTGAATAGATAATTCTTTAAAATTCTCCCCCAAAATTTCCAGATCCAGATAAAATCACTTCAAAATATATCAAATGTTTTTAAAAATATAACACCATTAATAAACAATTTTTCCAGAAAAAGCTAGAAAATATTTTCCAACTCATCTTATGAATCTAGTATAAACTTGATGCCAAAATAGTACTGAAAGAAGATGACTATGGAATAATATCACTAATGAAAATTTTTTGTAGTGTTGAGGATCAAACTCACCTACTTGGCAAATATTTTACCACTGAGCTACATTCCTCCCAAGCTCCCAAAATTCATAACAATGTATTAGCAAATAGAGCTCAGCAATATATAAGAATATTTTGTTTTGTTTTGTTTTGTTTTTAATTTTATGGAAAAAGGTAAAACAAAATTTCATAACATAATAATAGGAAAATAACAATAGTTAATACATCACATGTTGTTATTTTTAAAGTAGCTGCTCAGGGTACAAGATATGGGCATAAATATTTCTACAATCGATATTAGCACAAACCTTCCTTTTTAGTGAGCTAAGAGGCATAAATAGTATAACTGATTTGCATTTTTTCCCTTTTTCTTACAGTTCTTTCCCCTTTCACCCATCTTAGTTCCTTTTTCATTTTGAACAATTTTTTCCCATTTCACAATGTTTATTTTACATTTTGGACCTTATTTAGTCTTTCAATTTCTCACTCCAGAAGATAATACGATGTTTACACATGTGAGTCTGATTTACTTCATTTATGAGTATGATCTCAAATTGAATCCATTTACCTATAAAAGTCTCAAGTTGGGCCAGTGATATAGCTCAGTGGCATAAGCACCTGCCTGGTAAGCACAAGGTCCTGAGTTTGACTCCCGGTACCTGCATATAGAAAAAAAAAAAATGTCTCAAGTTTATTCTTCTTTATGGCTGAGTAGTACTCCAGTGTACAAAAATAACACCTCTTTTGTCCATTCTTCAGTGGATGGGTATTTGGGTTGTTTTCATGACTTAGCTATTACAAATTGTGCTGTTATAAACACGTATGCACATATATTGCCATTGTATGATGTTTTTAATTCTTCTGGGAAGATACCCAGAAAGGGAATAGCTGGGTCAAATGGGACCTCTAATCCTAGTTTTTTGAGGAATCTCCACACTGACTTCCACAGTGGTTGTACCAGTCTACACTCCCACCAATAGTGGAGAAGTGTACCTTTTTCCCAACAGCTCCGCCAGCATTTGTTATTAGTTGATTTCTTGATGACAGCCATTCTTTCTGGGTTGAGATGGGATCTTAGTGTTGTTTTAGTTTGCATCTCTCAAATGACCAATGATGTTGAACATTTTTTTGGATATTTATTTGCCCTTTGTATTTCTTCATCTGAGAAATGTGTATTCATCTCAGGTGCCCATTTTTGGATTGGGTCTTTGAATTTGGGGGGTCTGACTTTTCTCAACTGTTTATATATTCTAGATAGCAGTCCTTTGTCTGAGGGACAATTAGCTAAAAATTTTTCCTACCCTGTGGGTTGTCTTTTCACTCTGTTGGTGGTTTCTTTTTTTTTTTTGTGGGTACCTGGGGTCGACCTCAGGACCTTGCACGCCACCAGGCGCCCATGCCGCTGAGCAATATCACCAGCCCATTTTCCGTATCTGTTGGTGGTTTCTTTTGATGTGTGAAAGCTTTTTAATAAGATGGGGTCCCAGTTGTTGATTCTTTGAAGTATTTCCCGTACAGTTTGGGTTTTGTTCATGAAGTCTCTGACTACACCTATGTCTTCAAGATTTCTACCTACTTTCTCTTCCAGTAGATTGAGTGTTTCTGTTTTAATATTTAGATCTTTGATCGATTTTTTACTTTAGTTTAGTGCATGGTGATAGAAATGGGTCTAGTTTTTGTCTTCAGCATGCGGAAAGCCAGTTTTTCCAGCACCATTTATTGAAGAGGCTATCTTTCTTCCAATGAGCATGTTTGACCCCTTTTTCAAAGATTAGGTGACTGAGTGTGTTTGTAGTTGTGTCTGGATCTTCTAATGTGTTCCACTGATCCTCAGGCCTGTTTTTTTTTTTTTTTTTTTTTTGCCAGTACCATGCTGTGATAAAATACACTAGCTTTGTAGTATAATTTCAAGTCAGGGATTGTGATGCCTGCTGCCTTGCCTTTGTTGCCCAGGATTGCCTTTGCTGTTCTTGGTCTCTTCTGCTTCCAGATTAATTTTATGAATGTTTTCTCTAGTTCTGTGAGGTATGCTACCTCACAGGTAGAGGTATGTTTGGGATTGCATTAAATCTGCATAACAATTTTGAGAATATGGCCATTTTCACTATGTTGGTTCTTCCTATCCATGAGCAAGGGATATCTTTCCATTTTCTGATATCCTCTCTGATCTCCTTTTTCAGAGTGCTGTAATTATCAAAGTGTAGATCTTTTACTTCCTTTGTTAGATTGATTCCTATGTATTTCTTTTTTTTTTATTCTATTGTGAAGGGTGTGGTTTCCCTAATTTTTCTTTCAGTGAGTTTGTAGTTTGTGTACAAGAATGCTATTGATTTTTGAGTGTTGATTTTGTTTCCAGCTATGCTACTGAATTTGATTATTAAATCTAGAAGTCTTTTGGTGTAGTTTTTGGGGTCTTCTGTTCAGATTATCCTGTCATCTGTGAATAATGATAATTTAACTTCTTCCTTTCCTATACTTATTCCTTTTATTTCTCTCTCTTGTCTAATTGTTCTGGCTAATGTTTCCAGAACTGTATTGAATAGGAGTGGTGATAGTGGACATTTTTGTCTTGTTCCTGATTTTAGAGTGAAAACTTTCAGTTTTTGTCCATTTAGTATGATGTTGCTTGTTGGTTTGTCATAGATGGCTTTTATCAGATTGAGATAAAGACCATTTATTCCAATTTTCTGTAGAGTTTTTATGATGAATGAGTGTTGGACTTTGTCAAAAGCTATTTCTGCATCTATTGAGATGATCATGTGATTTTTGTCTTTGACTCTGTTGATATGGTGTATTACATTTATTGATTTGCATATGTTGAACCATCCCTACATTCCTGATTTGAATCCCACTTGGTCACAGTGTATAATCTTCTTGATGATTTGCTGCATTTTGTTTTCTAGTATCTTATTTAGGATTTTTGCACCTATGTTCATTAGGGAGATTGGCCTGTAGTTCTCTTTTTCGGTTGGGTCTTTCTCTGGTTTGGGTATCAGGGTAATACTTGCCTCCATGAGTGAGTAAGGGAATATTGCTTCCCTTTAGATTGGTATTAAATCTTCTGTAAAGTTCTTGTAGAATTCAGCCATGAATCCATCAGGATCTGGGCTTTTCTTTGTTGGTATATATATATATATATATATATATATATATATATTTTTTTTTTTTTTTTTTTTTTTTTTTTTTTTTTGGTGGGTACCTGGGGTCAAACTCAGGACCTCGCACTTGCCAGGCAGGTGCTTATGCCGCTGAGCTATCTCACAGGCCCAGTTGGTAAATTTTAATTACATTTTCAATTTAATTGACTGATATTGGGTTATTGAGAATTATTATACCTTCTTGATTCAGCATTGGTAATTCGTACGTATGTAGGTATCTGTCAATTTCTTCTGTGTTTCTTTCTTCTTGGTTTGAAGTTCACATTGTCTGCAAACAGAATAGCTACCCCTGCTTTTTTCTGGGTTCCTGTTGCATGGAGGATTGTTTTCCATCCTTTGACTTTCAGTCTATGAATTTTGTTTTTTGAGTTAAATGTGTTTCTTGTATACAGCATATTGTTGGAACTTGTTCTTGATCCATTTGGCCAGTTTCTTTCTTTTGATTGGTGAATTGAGGCCATTTACATTGATGGTTATAACTGATGTGTATTGGCTTATCTTAGTCATTTTATATACCTGCTTTGCTTCCCTACTTTTTCTTTCTGTTTAATTGCTTGCCCTGCCTGGTGGTTTCTTTCTGTTTTTCTTGGAATTGTGGTCATTTTTATCTCTGTCTAGAATATCTTTCAGTACCCTTTGTAGTGTTGGTTTGGTGGTCATGAATTACTTCAGGTGTTATTTTCCATTGAAGTATCTTAGTTCTCCATTACTATTAAATGATAGTTTTTCAGGGTACATCAATCTGGGTTGGAAGATGTTTTCTTTCAGGACTTGGAATACTTTACTCCAAGCTCTTCTCAACTTGAGGGTTTGTGTTTAGAAGTCTGCCATGATTCTGATGGGCTTTCCTTTATAAGTGATATGTTTCTTTAAGAGCTTTTAATATTTTGTTCTTGTGCTGAATTTCTGGAATCTTGATTATTATATGTCTGGGTTTAGATTTATTTTGGTTATGGCTAATTGGAGTTCTATATGCCTCACTTATCTGTATGTCATATCCTTTTCCCATGCTTGGGAATTTTTCTGCTATTACTTCTGCAAATATTTTTTTCTGGCATTTGTGTTGACTCATACTTTTTCATTGACACCAACTATTCTTATATTATTTTTCTTTGTGTCATATTGCAGCTGTTCAGTTGTTATTTTCATGAGATCTTTCCTTTCATGATTACTAGCCGAGATCCTGTCTTCAAGGTCTGAGAGTCTGCCTTTAGTTTCATTCAAGTGGTTTTGCCAGCTTTCAATGGAATTTTTAATTTCCTAAATATCTGTTTGAATCTGTTTCATGCATTCTATTTCTTTCCTATATTGATCATTCATGGTTTCCATCCTTTTCCTATCATCATTTATTTTTTTATCTATCTCTACTCTAGATTTGCTGAGCAATTCTTTCATAAATGTTGACATTTCTTTTTTTACCTGAGAGACTTTTTCTGAACTGATTTCCTTATAGCCTCACAGGTTTTTTTTTTTTTCTTTACATTGGTTGCTATCATTTCAGAAGTGTCAGGTGTGTGTCTTCCATTTTCCTCTATCTCATTGTCTCCTGGACTTGTTCTGGGTGGGCTGGAGTTCTGAGGTTGCATTTTGCTTCTGTGTCTTGCCATTTTCTATTTCAAAGATTTTATTTTGTTTTCTGTGTTGATCCTTGTAAGTTTTTGTAGTAAGTAGCTTTATCACTAGTATCAAGGCCTCTCAAAGTAAGGTTTGTTCTTTGGGGATGTCTTCTGTATGTAGGAGGTTCTTGGTTTGTGTCTGTCCCAAGATCCTACATTTCTAATTAATTAAGAGTGAGATATTGGTATCTGTTTGGCTCAGTCCCCAGTCCTTTGGTGCTGGGGTGTGGTGAAGTTATTACCCCAGAACTTCCCAGTATTGTTACAGAAGTGAGAACACTGATTAAAACAAACATGACCTCCTACCTAAAATAGTTGTCTTGGTTACTTTTCTCTAGTTGCTGAGACAAAATACCCAACATCCAAAATTAAGGAAGGAAAGGTTTATTTGGCTCATGGTTTCTGGAGGTTTCAGTCCATTCTTAGCTGGTTCCAAAGCAGAGTGGCACACGGCAGAGGGCAAGAGTTCATGGAGGCAGAAGACAGCGAAAGCAACAAAAGCAAAAGGGAGGAGTGCGAGAGAGAGAGCAAGCCTCTTTCCCTCCATTATATTACATGCAGGCTACCCGCCCCAGGGTAGGTGTGGCGCTCACGCCAATAATCCCAGCATTAGACCAGGAATCAGTCATAAACTCTAGAAGCCCAACTCTGTGACTGCATGAAGGTTTGGGGGGACATCTAGACACAAACCATAACAGTATTATAATTAGCAATAACAATAGCATCAAGCACAGTTTAGAAATTGACAAACTGTGGTAACTATTACTTTTGCACCTTTAACCATATGAGCAAAATCCACAATTATATTACAGAACTGATCATGAATTGGAGCTTGTATGCAAAGTGTTTCCCCTTGGTAGAGTGGTTTTCCCCTGTGGTGGGGGAATTTAAGAAAGAGAGTGAATAAAACAAAGATAACTGAAAAGAAAATAGAAGCCAGGATGGTGGACAAAGGATAATTACACAAGCTTTGGGAAACTAGAGAAAAGAGTGGAAGAGAAAGAATGAAGGAGTAAGCAAGGGATTATTTGAACTTGGTCTCTGTGTTTGGGGGATGGGACTAGTTTTCTATGGCTGAATTTCCTCCCAGCCATTTAGAAAAGAGAAAAAAAGATAAGAAAAAAGAAAATAAGTAAGAAAAAGAGAAGAAGAAAGGAAAAAAGAAAAAAAGAGAGAGAGAGAAAAGGGGATGCCCCACCCACCTGCTTCTATTCTGTGTGTCTGTTCCCAAGCACAGCGCTGGTCCACCTAACTTACCACCTGTTGGCTCCTATTATTACTGTTGCTTCTGACAATTTCACGCCACTTGTCCTGCCTATCCATTCTGTGCATCCTGGCTGGGTGCCCTCCTGTGTAGCTGACGTTCCCGCTGGTCTCTGGGTCTTCCCATGCTGTTCACCTGGGTACTGGCAGCTGCCATGGGGGGCACCGGTTTCTGTGTCTTCCCATGCTGCTTTTCACTTGGATCCTGGTAGCCACTACGGGAGGGGCCGGTTTCTTTTAAGAATAATTTTGAGCCACGATCAGTGCAAAGCTAGATAAATATTCCAAAGTCTATTTTGCAAATTACCATGTTGACAAGCTTTGAAAGAAATATCACAAGATCCTATCAGCTGGTACAGAAAAAACATTTAACCAAATACAAAAATACTCAGAAAAACACAAGTAGAGAGACATTCAACTTAATAAAGAGTGACTATAAAAAAGTCTACTGGTAACATTACACTTAATAAAGAAAGACTGAATGGTTTCCTCTAAGACTGTGAATAAGATGAGGATGTCTTCTCTTACTACTTTTATTCAACATAATGTTGTGAGCCTTAGTAAGTGCAAAAAGCAAGAAAAGGAAATAAAAGATATCCAGATCAGAATGAAAGAAATAAAACTCCTTGCTTGCAAATAGTACACATGACTGCATAAAAAATTCCAAATAATCTAAAAAAAATTAAAGTTTAGCAAATATACCAAATAAAAATACTAACAAATCAATTGAATTTTTGCATATAAATTATTAAGAAACACATAGATAATGATTTCAAACCAAATTACTTTTAATATCTCAGTAAATGAAATTCTTTGGCATAAACCTAATAAAACTTTTATAGGACTTATATACTAAAAGCTGCATTGTTTGTGAGAGACACCAAAGAAGATAAAAATAAACACACTATATTCATGGATTGGAAAAATCCACACAGTAAACTGATCAATTCTATCCAAAATGATAAACTGGTTAGATGCAATTTCTATTAATATCTCAGCAATTTTTTGTTGCTTTATTTGTGTGCACATGTGTGTGTGTGTGCACTTATATGTGTGTGTTTATACCGGGGACTGAACACAGGGCCATGTGCAGGCTACTTTGTTCAAGTTAATCATATAACACTGAACTACAACTCTAGTTAGCATGTTTTTGTGAACATAAAGTAGATTATCCTAAAATTTATATGGAAAGAGTGCAGAACTAATATAGCTAAAAATAATTGTGAAAAGAATAAAATCGGGGGGCCGGTGAGATAGCTCAGTGGCATGAGCGCCTGCCTGGGAAGCGTGAGGTCCTGAGTTTGACTCCCAGTACCCACATACAAAAAAAAAAGGGGCCGGTGATATCGTTCAGTGGCATGGGCACCTGCTGGCGTGCAAGGTCCTGAGGTCGACCCCCAGTACCCAAGGAAAAAAAAGAAAGAATAAAATCAGAAGAATCAGTCTATCTAGCACAACTTATTTTAAAACTATAATAATCAAGAACATGTGGTATTGGCAGAGATAGATCCATGGGTCAATGGAACAGAATAGAGATCTCAGGAAGAGACCCACACAAATATACCTCACCAATGTTTCACAGAAATACAAAACCAATGGAAAAAGATAGCTTTTTCAACAAATGGCAATAAAGCAAAACAATTTGTTAGCCATGCCCCACAAAATAGATAAAATTTGACATAAACCTATACAAATTAACTGAAAATGGATCATGGATTTAAGGCCGTAAAACTTTTAGAAAAATAAGGCAGAAAAAAATCTTTGAAATAGTTTTAGCTAAAGGGTTTGCAGACGTGGCACCAAATCATGCTCAATAAAAGGAAAAGTTGTTAAATGGACTTCTTTCAAATTTCATGCAAAACAGTCAGTGTGAAAAAACCTTCGCTAAGAAGTGGAAAAGACAATGTGCAGAGTAAGAGAGAATATTTGCTAATAGCATAAGCACAAAGGAGAAATACCAGGAATATATAATCTAAATCTCAACGGTAAAAAGCAAACAATCCATTAGAGAATTGAGCAAAAGACATTAAAATACATTCCACCCAACAGTATTTTCAGGTGGCAAATAAACATGTGAAAATATGTTCATTACTCCCTAGGAAAATGTAAATTACAATCACAATGAGACATCACTATACATCTATCAGAATGATTCAAAACTAGTAACATCAAATGCTAGCAAGGATTCACAGAAACTGGATCACATGCTCGATCACAAACTGGATCAGGCATTGCTGAAAAAAATGTAAAATTACACAGTAGATATCAAAAACACTTTGAGAGTCTCTTAAAAAAAACTATGTGCCAGACGCTTGCTGCTTACCTGTAATCCCGGCTGTTCTGGAGGCTGAGTCAAGAGACTCAGCCATGCCTGAGCAATTTAGCAACTTAGTAAGACCCTTATCTCAAAAAGCGCTTGGGTTGTGCCTCAGTGGTAGAACGTTCCTGGGTTTGATACTCAGTAGTGTAAAAGGTAAAAAGTAAAAAATGTAAAAAATAAATATGTAACTACTATAGGACCCAGTGGTACTTTTTATACCAGAGAAATGACAACCTGTGTTCACACAAAAACCTGTACATAAATGTTTATATGAGCTTTATTCCCAATAGCAGGAGGGAAAAAAAGCTGGAAAAAGAAAGTCCTCAATAGTTGAATGACAAACTGAATTACAATATTTATGCTATTGGATATAAGTCAGCAATTAAAAAAAATGTTGATACCTAAGACAATGTAGATACACCTCCAGAAATGATGTTGTATAAAAGAAACCAAAGCTGAAAGGTTATGCACAATATGTGTATACAGAGTTCACCAAAAATATGTGTACATACTTCAGTGGTTCTCCATACTAATAAATATCTAGCAGCTAATGGCCACCTCTCTAAGCACCTCTTGTAATTGTAGAGGACACAGGTAACTTGTAATAATCTCATGATGTCTCAATAAATTTAGTATTAAAATATTTATACAAGTTTTTCTTTTCCTGATGTATACTTTTTTTTGGCGGACTCTGTATATCACTCATGAAATGGCAAGATTACAGCAATGAAGAATGCATGGGTTAAAGACAGTTTGAGGGTGGAAGAGAAGTTGGCAGGGATAAGAAAGGGATGTGAGGGATCTTTGTGGTGGAGGAAATGTCTGGTTCTTGACTATACCATTGCCGATATCCTGGTTGTGATATACTTTCCAAGATTCTACCACTAATTTTAGTAAAAGGAACATGGAATCTGTTTCTATTATTTCACGCAACCACATGTGAATCTGCAATGATCTCTAAATAAGAAATGTACTTTTAAAAATAACAGAAACCAAAGTTTACTGGGAAGCAGAAGGCAGATTGCAGCAAGTCATAAAATAAAAGAGAATGTTAGGGAATCATAGACAGGGAAACATTGCCACATCCTCTAAGGCATGTTGGATATGCACTGGTTAAATTTATAGGCTTCCCTTTCTCTACACATTACCCAAATGTATTTATTTGCCTCAATTTAGTGCTCAGTTCTGTGCTCCTCCCTGACACTCTCCATGAGTGACCTTATATATTCTTGGGGTTTTAACTGTCTGTAGCTAATGATTTCCAAATTGACATTGTCAGTCCTTTTCCCTCAAACTTCAGTTTCTTACAGTCCATCGCCGAGCAGACACACTCATGTGGATGTTCTGCAGACAACCTACTCAGAGCAGGATTCCTCCCTTTCTCTCTCTTGCAGTCTCTGTTTCAATTAGTGTCACCACCACCCAACTGCTCAGCCTAATTAGTAACCTGGAAATTATTCTTGACTCTGGTATAACTTTCAGACCCCTTGCCATTCAAGCACCAAGTTTAGACATTATCTTTGCATCTATTTTTACCTTGCTCAAGTTCTCATATTTCTCTCCCATATCCTGCTGCTATATTTTTCTAACTGATTTCCTTTCCTTGAGATTTTCCCACCTCGAATTAATCTTTTTTCACATCTTCCAGAGTTTTCAAGATTAGAAATTGTCTTTATCATCCCACATTGCCCCCAGAATAAACACTGAAAATCCATATCAGAATATCAAAGCCCTCTATGATCTGGTCCCCTTTGCCTCTCCAGTGCAGTCTTTTTTGCCTGGAACCTTACACCCCATGTTAGGTTTATACTTATATGTCTTTCCAAAGCTTTATGCACTCATAGGTGGGGCTTTGGAATAGTGATTGGATCATGGAGGCAAGATATTTATCAGTGGATTAGTCCACTAATGAGTTTATAGCTAAATGTGATGTTGGGAAATAAAGCCTGATTGGAGGAAGTGGGTCACTGGGGCATGGCCCTGAAAGGTCTACCTCCCTCCAACCTCCTTTGATCTCTTTTTCTTTCTCTATCTATCTCTATCTCTATTTCTATCATTTCTATCTCAATCTCTATCTCTACCTCTATCTTTATTATCTTCCTCTACTTTCTGTCTGCTATACCACCCTGCCTTGGAGTCAACTAGCTGTGGATTGAAACCTCTACAAACTGTGAGCCAAAATAAGTCATGGGTTTCAGATATTGTGCCTCAACAATGAGAAAGTAACTAAGACAACACTAATTGCAGCAAATAATTGTACAGCATACTTCTTGCCTTTATTTATAATGACCTACTGGTAGCAAGATACTATATTTTGCCTTACCCATCCTTTCCACAAAGACCACCCACCACTCCTCTTCACCTGCTTTCCTCTATTTATATGGCATATATTTATTTACAGCTCTTGTGAAGTACTGTTTCTTCTTCTTTTTTTTTTTTTTTTTTTTTTTTTGTGGGTACCGGGGGGACGACCTCAGGACCTCACGCGCCAACAGGCACCCGTGCCGCTGAGCGATATCACCGGCCCCTTTTTTCGTATGTGGGTTCCGGGAGTCGAACTCGGGCCTTCGCGCTTGCAAGGCAGGCGCTTAAGCCGCTGAGCCGTCTCACCGGCCCTCTTCTTCTTAATCCTAAAGGATTACATAGTTGTTTTCCTGCCTCCCCATAGCATCTTATGAATATCTTTTCCAGGGCCCTTCACGGATTCTATTTATGTGTCTGGTTTCCTTGCTACTCTGAGAGATAATCAAAGGCAGGACATATGTCCACAACTCCAGTATAACATGTAAAGTAGACATGGAACCTTTCAAAAGCTAAGTTAGCTGCATTTTATCAAAACAACTCTTTATTAACTCACAAAGCTCAAAATATAAGGAAGATGTGAACTTGTTCATTCATTCATTGTTTAACTGAATATGTACTGCCATCCAGTATGCCTGGGGCTGGAAATAGGATGAAAAGAAGGCATGCCTCATAACCTCAAGCTTATAAGTGTAATGTCACTCTAAAAAAAGTACAATTCTAGAATACATTTTACAAGGTCAGTACAATGATTGGGGCAAAGAATGTCATCAGTTTTACAGGAAACCAAAAATCTATTATTAGGATAAGAAGTTACCAAGAGAAAGATCATGACACAGATGCAAAAAATAAGTATTTGGGATCAGTGTGGGGTGAGGAATTGAAGGAATTGACTTCAGAGAAAAAGAATATTGGAGTAAC
Source organism: Erethizon dorsatum (assembly GCA_028451465.1). Classification (NCBI taxonomy): domain Eukaryota; kingdom Metazoa; phylum Chordata; class Mammalia; order Rodentia; family Erethizontidae; genus Erethizon; species Erethizon dorsatum. Next base: position 18,869,406 of record CM051824.1, read on the forward strand.
TGACAACAAAAATGTTTGCTAAACTACTTAGTTTGACATTGTGGGTAGAATGAAATGGGGGACACAGGCAGCGCTAATTCTGAAGAAGGAGCAGAGGGCTTACCCTGTGTCCTTCACACCAGTGAGTGAGACTGACCCTCTGCACACAGGAGGCTCTGGTCACTGTGGTGCACAGAATCCTTCTTGCACAGTGTAACATTCTCCCAACAATGGGGTGACACTCTGGACACTTTCAATCCTGACTCTATTATTAAAATCCAAACCAAACAAAGCCCTTGGCCATCTCATTCCAGCACTGAGCCACCAACAGGTTATATTGCTTCCTCTATAGAACAAGAAGACTAGGACCCCCTCCTTAGACTGATTTATTATTGAGCCCCTTTGTGAAGAGTTAGGTCAGTTGGATCATGTAAGCGGAGTGAGTAATAAAGCCCAAGACAACTCGAGCTCCTCGAGATAGCCACCGACTCACTCTCCAAAGTTCTTTTCTGTTTCAAAGTAATTTGAAATTCCTACAGTGACTCCCCTCTTATCCCAATTCCCAGTTAAACTGTAGTCTTCCTTAGAGGGCTTGGCAATTCTATTCTTACATTGCTGTCTTTGCAATATCATTCCTTCTTAGAATTCAGAATGTTTCTCTGACCTTGAGGTTGATAGAAATCTTAAGCTTCATGAATTCTGCATTTAACAGAACTTAACCAAAGTGGTTTTAAAACAAATCAGGAAATGATAAAGTACCATTCTAGACCAATATCCCTGACCCTGTTGATATGTCTAGAAAGTGATAATTCTGCAAGTGACAGCATTCATTTCCCATCTTTTTATTAATTAATTCATTGAATGATTTTCATCCAGCAAATGTATACTAAACCCCTACTATGCAGTGGATATGTTGGAGTGCTTGGTTCCACCTCTTTGGAGCTTTCAACCTAGTGGCTCTGACCATCTGTTTTAGAAACTGCCCCGTAGTCCTACATCATTCACATTCGGCACAGTATACAAACGGGCCACAGGGCAGCTTATTTTTATCTAAGGCATAAATATATACCTGGGGTTTATTGTTTCTCTCTCTCTCTTTCCTGGAAGCCCAGATTTAGGCTTTTTCTTTGAACCCCAAGATGCCTGAATATATCCGAATAACCATTCCTCACTTTACCATCCAGTATAGGAGATAATTCAAGCTAAGACATAGCATACAGCTATAGTACACCTACAATATATTGTCTCCTAAAAGAAATGCCACTGTTATCATTCAGGCATCTCTTATGTTTCAGGGTATAGTGGAATAGAATAATGCTGAAAGGATCATAACTCTACCCAACCCCTGCCTAGTACATTCACCTCCTGTTTTTTTTTTTTTTTTCCTTACACTTCAGTTCGTCCTTAAAGCAGAAGTGTTTTCCTGAACTGTAGCTCCTTAACCTGGAGTTCTGATGTTCTTCAAATCTCTAACTACCCCAGGAGAGCTGTTGACTTTTTCCTCACATTCTCTCACTCATTTGCTAGGGCTCTCTTTTCAGTGGACCATTGCTCTGAAATGCAACTATCTTGCTCAGCACCTGCTCCCACCCACCTGATTTCAGGTACTCCCACCATCTGTTGCCCTGCTGCTATGCCCAGCCATGAGTTCTGCATTGTGCTGAGCCCCGGCACGCCTCCAGGGACAATTATCAGGCACAGATGGTTCAAGGATAACTTGAGACTGCCACCTTGTCTGTGCTTTTCTTCCTCAGACAATAATGTACTATGGATTATCCAGAAAGACAGAATAGGAATATATATATATATATATATATATATATATATATATATATATATATATGATTATGAGATATATATGTATATATGTATGATTTAATCAGGGGAATTTGCTCATGGGATTGTGGAAGCTGAGAAAATCCATTACAAGTTGTCTAGTTGTCTCAAGCTAGACACCCTGAGACGCCAGCAGCACAGCTGAGTCCAAGTTGAAAGGCTTCAGATCTAGGGACACCAATGCCATATCAGAGGCAGAAAGCCTGGGTACCAGCAGAGTTGCTCATGTAAGATGTGGAGTCCAAAGGCCAGAGAACCTGGAGTGCTTATGTTCAAGAGGAGAAGAGTGTGTTTTAGCTGCAGGAGATAGAGACATGTTCTCCTTTGCCCCACTTTGTTCTGTCTGGGACCCTAATCGACTGGATGGCACTTGCTCAGATTGAAGGTGGATCTTCCCTCCTTAATCCACTAAGTCGCACTTGCGCTTCTCTTCTGGGAATACCCTCACAGACACATCCAAAAATAATGCTTTCGCTAGGTATTCCTTAATCCAGTCAAGTTGACACCTAAAATTAACTATCACAGTAAGCAAAATCAAAATTAAGCAATAGTAAAATGAGTTGAAATAATATATAGATTGTTTTTAATGTCAGAGAAAAAAAATGATCTGATTAAATCCTCCCCTAAGAAATCATTATTCCTTTGAGTTCATCCAAATAGCAGGGTGTGATTTTAATTATTATAATGGAACATAATTGTCACTAAACTGAGGAGTTAATTATTCTGAAAATAATTGTGTCATTCTTCTACAAATAAAATGATATGAAAATGTATTTTGTGGTTCTGGGTTTTGAATAACACCAACACAGCCAATATATTTGCTCATGTGAAACTTAAGCAGTAGTCACTTGTGATTCACCAAATTTTCTCCCTAGAGTTGGATTTGCAATTTTAAACTTGCAAATTAGATGGAAGCTTCATTATACACAAAATTTTACAGAAGTGCCTCAGAATGGGCATTTGTCAACTATCTTAAATGCCACCATGCAGTTGGCACAATGTTATAAGTCTCACTGAGACTGTCTAGTTATTTGTCTTTTCTATTTCTTAACTCTTGATCCTTGGGATGATTTCCAGACAATCCAGCTGAGTACCAAAGACACGAAATTATCAGACAATTGATTAACCCCAAGGCCAAAATTTTGAGAGAAAAACAATGAGTATTTTCAAGGTTAAAATTGAATAATGTCTCTCAGACCATAATCGAAGAAAAGTCTTGGGCAAAAATTATGAGTAGAATTATCTAGAAGCTTAATTCCCCTTCCTTCCTGGGGCTTAATTCAATTCATTGAAGCATCATTCTGTACATATGGTTTCTGGGTGCTGGTGTATCTCAATTCAATGACTTCTCTGCCATAACTCCCACCTACCTCTCCATTTTGGAGACTTGGGCCCATTTGCCTCAAATACTAATGTTTTAGTGAGAGTTCTATTATCTCCTGGAAACCTGTCCTCTGAGCACATGAATCTATTAGAGTCACTAGTATGATTTTCTATTAAAGAGGACTTCTGGTTTAAAAATTATTCTTCCACTGCCAGTGAAGTGTCATACAGACAAGATAAAGGGAAAGGAGCTACATAATTTAGAACTGGTCCCTACAAATGCATCAGAGATGGGAAGTGCAGATGGACAGAGTGGCATTTAAACTTCGGGAAAAGAAGTCAGTTACACATTAAGTAAATATAAAACTCCCAGTTGAGTTCCACTGAATTTAGAATTTGCAATTATGGGGAAAAGACCACAAATTCAGAATTCCAAAGTATTGTTTTTAAGAACTATGTTGCAAGGAGGAAAGAAGGGCCTTGGCACCACCACATACCACTTCCTTAACACATCAAAATGTCAGACTTTCTCTTAAATTCCAAGATTATATTCTAAGATTTGACTAGTGAGTGGCAAATCTTGAAATATAATGAAATAAGAAGTATGACCTTCATAACTCTCAGGTAATTATAGAAAAGGTAGAACTGAACATGGCAGCAACAGAGGCTGGAGAGAGGCAGGAGGAGGGAGGGGGAATGGAAATGCACAAACAGGTCTGCCATGGAGATTCAGAAAGTCGAGTATTTTAAGAAAGAGGGAAGTGTCACCTATATCTAATGTTGTTCAGAATCAAGTGAACTCAGAAGAGAAAAATTTTTATTGACTGTAACAACCTGGATGTGACTGGTGACTAACAAGAGCTGATTTAGTGGAAAGATGAAGGTGAAAATCAGCTTAAAGGGTAAATGGCATGAAAAGGAGACAAGGAATTCAACAGTCAATGTGAGATAAGAGAAAGGGAAGAGCAAGAGAGGGGAAGATGAGTTTTGCTTTTTTGTATTAGTGGAGAGGGGTACTTAAGAGTGTTTACACCCGGTGAGATGGCTCAGCGGCGTAAGCGCCTGCCTGGCAAGCGTGACGGCCCGAGTTCGACTCCCGGAACCCACATACGAAAAAAAGGGCCAGTGATATCGCTCAGTGGCACGGGTGCCTGCTGGTGCATGAGGTCCTGAGGTTGACCCCCAGTACCCACACACACACACAAAATAGCCAATAAGACAATAAAGTATAACTTTAAAAAAAAAAAAGAGTGTTTAAAAGTAACAAGTCACCTGAGAAGAAGGAGTGGAATAAGAGAAAGAGAGGAGTTTAAGCAATAGGGCATTGTTGTTGAAGGGGCTGGCATTCATGGGACTGAAACAGAATACGTGGCTTGGCCCTCAGTTATAGAAGAGGCAGATCTTGACTCTGTCATTAACTCTTAAGAAGAGCCTCAAGGTCAACAATCCTATTTTCTCAACTGAGACCAGCTTCTCTGCTGGAGAAATACCAGCAGGATATTTGAGTTTTATTCCTGGGAGCCTTTTCCAATTTGAGATGAGAATTGCATTATTTTTACAGTGATGAGAAGCTGAACGTCCACCTGCCGCTGCCTAGAAAGGCGAATCTGAGGTAACCCTGCCTGTTCAGTACACTCCCCCTGGGAGGTCTCCAGCCATGAGTGACAGCTCTGGTTATGTTGCTTACAGATCCTAATCCCGGGAGCAAGCTTCTGAGTTAATTACTTATAGAGAATGGGAGAAATACCATGACTGGTATATGGTCTTAGTGTTATTTATTTGCAAGATTATTATTTTTTTATTATAAAGGTGAAATAGGAAAAAAAATTGTGCTGTTTCACCTGTGTCACACCTTCAGCACAATTTTTAGCCCTAAATGAACGAGGCCTTAGAAGGTGGCAGATCCACATGAATAAAGCAAGCTAAAAGATGAAGAACTTGCCAGCATCCTAAATAGGGCCCAGAAAGGAAGCCCACAAACAAAGCCTATATGACACTTATTCTTATCGAATAAAGTTTTATAAGAACAGAGTTACACCCATTCATTTTTGTTTGCTCTATGATTATGTATATGCTACAATGGCAGGGTTGAAGAGTTTGGGAGAGATCGTATGGCTCTCACAGATTAAAATATTTATGCAGACTTTTTCAAAAGAAACTAAGGGACCCGTGGCCTTGAGGAAAGGAAGAGCTATGCAATGCCCAGCGGACTGAGAGAGGAGGCAAGAGCCTTTACTGTGCCATTGAGAAAATGCTTTCAGAAGGTCCCACAATAAGAAAACACAGAATCAGCCAGAAGGGCTGGATTTACAAAGTCCTCTTAAACACTCAACTAGGTCAAGATCTTCTCTTCAGTTAGAGGATAGGGATTCTGAGGAAGACCTGGGTTATGGAAACAAGACAAAACCCAATAATTAAGAAAACAAGGTAGCTGGGCATATAGCTCAGCGGCGCAGTTCCTGCCTGGCAAGCGTGAGGTCATGAGTTTGATTCTCAGTACAAAAAAAAAGAAAAGAAAACAAGGTAGCTAGGCATGCTGACATGTACCTGTAATCCCAGCAATTTGGGAGGCTGAGGGAGGAAGATGGTGAATTTTAACACAGTAGGAAACAATTTAGAGACTTGGTAAGAGACTGTCTCACAATTCAAAAATAGTAATAAAAATGCTTGGGATGTAGCTCAGGGCAAAGGCCCTGGGTTCAATGCCCAGTATCACCCACACCCACACACACACAAAGAGATAGATGATAGATAGGTAGATAGATAGGTAGGTAGATAGATAGATAGATAGATAGATAGATAGATAGATAGGTAGATAAGAAGAAAGAAAATCATGCAACTAAAATAGAAACAGCCACAATGCTGGTCTACCCTTGCTTGGAGTAAGGAGTCTGCTGGCTCTGAGCCTAAGGTGGAGAGGCATTGGGCAAAGGGAGATAGTCATTCTGCTGAAACAGAGGCAGACAGCCAAGATCCCTAGGAGCCTTAAATTATTCATAAATTAAAATGTAAAAAAAAAGAAAATGGCCTTGACATCATTAATATTAGTAATAATAATAGCTAACATTCGTTGAGAGCTTAGTATATGCAAAGCACTCTAAGTTCTTTGCAAGAATTTTTAAAATGTAATCCTCATAGCAAGTCCTGTAAGGTAGCTTCCATTTTAACTCTCAGTTTATGGATGAATAATCAGAAGCTTGAAGAACTTAACATGCCCAAGGTCACATAGCAAATAGCTGAGCCAAGATGTGAATTCAGTCTGAAAACTTGAAGTTCATATTCCTAACCACTAATTTCTTAAATATGTCATCAGGAAGTATCTAATATAACTCCAGTACCATACAATATCTCCTCACATAGGAACTGTGACTAGATATATTTAACTTACAAAGTGAACCTCCTATTTCACTCATTTTTCTTACCAAGCTAACTTCACTATTGAAGTTAGGTGTTATCTTTCCTATTTCCTGTTCCCCTTCTTTACTTTTTATTGGCGTACCACTGTTTGTCTTGGAGAAGAAACTGTTTTAAAGATATTCAGAAGATGCTAAAAGACAGAAAAGAAAAAGAACTTTCAAGCTACAAATGGAACAGAATATTGTGTGGATATTACTTAGAGTATTTGAGATGCTTAGGAACAGAGATTCAAGAAACACAAAAGACAGCATTCATATTTGTCTGAATGAAGACTAGAAGGAACTTGTGAGAGTATCTTCTTTGCATCAAAATATTATTGATATTTTGGGGCCTATCACTAGGAGGGTGGCTTGGTGGGTATGTTCTCCACCAAGCTCCTCCTTCTCTCTCAGCTTCCTGGCTGCCATGCAGTGGATAGCTTTCCTCTGCCATGTTCTTCTGCCATGACATTTCTGCCTTGGTGTCAGGTGAGCATGAACTGAATATACTAAAACTTTGAGCCAAAATAAACCTTTCCTCCTTTAAGTTACAGGTGGTAGGTATTTTGTCCCAGCAAGGAGAATGTGGCTGACATATTTGCATTATTCAGCCATTCCCTTGTTGACCACTGTCTAGGTTGTTTCAAGTTCTTGGTCATCAACACTTACTGGCATATTAACTTATGAATTTTGGTCCATTTATCATCTTAGATTGTTATTTCAATACGATTTAGGAAATTCCCATTTTCTTTCCTATATTTTACACCTAGCCATATCTCAGATAGTAGACATTTCATCAAATTGATGTGAGTTTGAATTCTGGCTTCTGTAAATACAGCTATGTGATCTTGGATAAGCTATTTAACTCTTGTAAGCCTCACTCATCATCTGTTGCATAAAGATGAGCAAAAATTTTTTCAATGTGGTGTTTTAAGCACTTTTAAAGAAAGAATAGTGTCCATTTGGTTTAGTACTACACAGTGGCATGCACAAAGAATGGTACTTGGTAAACATGTGACCGGTAAGTATTTAAATAAAGGTGAAGATAACGTGGAGTGATGTTTATCAAGTTCATAACTGGCACATAGAATTCAACAGATATCCAAACCTGGAACTATTCATCTGTCAAGTGGCTTTACTGCTGTGTTTAGCTGAGGTTTGGTAATTTAGACCTCTCTTTCTCTGTGATGACGTAACAACCACTTCTTCACTGGGTCTCACAGGACCCAGAAATGACAGCAATAGTGGAGCTCACCAGGAACTTGCTGGCTAGGGCACAAAGGTGTTCTGCAAGTAAGAGACATTAATACTTTCATCGTACCTATTGATACAAAGGTGATGTGCATCGCAATGTCAAGTGTCACTTCACCCATGGAATTCATGATTTTTCTCACATCCAAGAGGAATAATTAGCAACTTATTTTTGATTAATGGAGTTTTGTCCTAATTTATGAATTTTGGATTTAGAAGTTTTACAGTGCTCTCACTAGCGTAGGTACAGTGGTGGAATCCCAGGAAGCACTCTGAAGTACGAATGCAACAAGAATCCCTGGACTTAGTCGAAAGGAAATTATGAATAATGTCTAGAAAAATATTTTTCTTGGACCTTCTATTACTCTTTAGTCCTTAAATGCCTTCCTGATATTGTGGAGCCTAAATACTAAGCCTAGCAGCTTAGTATTCATTGAGAAAGAGATTGCTGGAGTTGGGGTAACATTAAAGGCTCTTTAGAGGTTCCTGGGACATGATAGAAAAGGTGACATAATGTAAAACAGCTGAGCTTTGGCAGAAGGCCAGCTCATATTTGAATACTGGCCTTTCAATGATTAGTTCTGTGATTCTGAAAAACTGCTTAACTCTTTGCGCTGCCTTGTCTTGGCCTGCAGAATAAGGATAAACAGGATTGTTTTGTATTTCATTGTCAAAACTGCATGGAATAAAAATGATTATGCTGTTTTTCTGTTCTGTATATCAAAATTTTGTCTCATTTGGGACCATTGTTTTCAGTTATGAAGAGAATTACAAAGGGAGAAAACGTGAATTCTAACAAAGTATCATGGAGTATAATGATTAAGTGGTCTATAAATTAGGATAATGCTAGCTTCTATAACAAAAAAATTCCCCAAAATCTTAATGATTCACCAAAATAAAAATTAATTTCTTGAAAACAATGTCACAGGCATGGTCACTAGGTTCCTTCCACATGGTGAGTTACTGACTTTAATTTTTCCATTTGATAGTCCCATAATCTTTCAGGACATCCAATTCCTTCATTATTAGACAGTGGGCCTGAAAGAATAAGGGGGATCTGGAAGGTTTTTATAGACATTTATCATGATCCCCATTCCAAAGCCCTTCAATGTAAAGCCACACTAAAATGTGAGAGAGGTTGGAAAATATAATTTAGTTTTATGCTCAAGAAAAAAGAGAAATGGTTGTGATAAACAGTTAACAATTTATTCCACAAGTATTAAATATTGATCATGACAGGAATCTGATTTTTAGGGGAGGGATGTAGACAGCAAGTATTTAAATTAGTACATTCAGGGAAAACTGCCCTAGTTATTGGGACTTTAATAGGAAACTACTCCTTGTGGAGAGAGAAACAAAATAGTGATAGACAATACACAGAAATTGAAATGATGTACATTCTTTTAACCAAAAGAGTGAAGTCACCAAGAACCCAGAAGTGTGATCAGTCTTCTGCAAGTGGATAGCCAGTTTCCCCAGAACCATTTATTTAAGAGGTTATCTTTCCTCCACGGTATGTTTTTGTCCCTTTGTCAATGATCAGAGAGCTGAATGTGCCTTGGATTGTTTCTGCATCCTCTATTCTCTTCCTTTAATCCTCATGTCTGTTTTCGTTCCCCTACCATGCTGTTATTATCACTGGAGCTTTGTATATAACTTCAACTCCTGGGCGGTGATGTCTCCTCCTTTGCTCTTGTTGGACGGGATTGTGTTTGCTATTCTGGGTGTCTCCTGGTTCTATATGGATTTTAACACTTTTTCTCCGGTTCTGTGAAGAGTGCTTTGGTATTTTGGTTGTGACTGTGTTAAATCTATATATCAATTTTGGATATATGGCCATTTTGACTATATTGGTTCTACCTAACCAGGGACAGAGGATGTCTTTCTATTTTGTGACGTCTTCTTTGATTTCCTTTTTCAGAGTGTTGTATATAAATAAAGAGAAAAATAAAAGATAATAGGAAGTAGGAAGACAGATCTTTCTCAAATGGGAAGGGATCAAGAGATGGAGGGAGGGGAGTGAAGGGGACAAAAAAATAGAATTAAAATATGTTATGTACATGTACCAACTCTACACAAGGAAAGTTGTGTAGAAATATTACGTACTGCAAATGTTCCTAATAAAATTTTTTAATTTAAAATTATGATCAGCTACAATTTAAGCCTTTGTTCCTTGCATCAATGTATAATGTTAACATTCTAATAAAAATGCAAACATGTAAGTAAAACTTAATTAGTGGCAAGCCCTAATGTTTCCTAGTTAGTTCTACCTGGGAGGAATTCTGAGTAGAAGATAAGAATTAGGAGTTTGTTCCATAAATTAAAAGAAAAAAAAATCCTGTCATAATGAGGAAAATTAAATCTCGAAATGTGAAGGCTATTAAAGATTAAATGAGTGTCAAATGCATCCGAGAATTTTTGGTACTGCTGACTTTAATCATAGTAAATGTTCAGTAATATGAGGTAGCTGCAAATCCACCTTGTTTGGTGTGGTCTAATCTGGCACCGCTTTCAGGAAGTAAATTCTCTATAACATGAGACCTGGATTCATTTTCTCTGTGGTTTTGGAGCCTCTTGAGTTGCTTTTCCCACCTTATCAGTGCCCTAAAGGGTCAAACCAATATAGAGAAACAAATTTTCAAAACCTGAGAAGGAAGTTACACGTCCCAAATCCTTCTTCCTTAGAAGGCTTTACTTTTCTCTAATACTGAAGATTCAGGAGATGTTGAGCTGGCTCCCCCGAATTGTTTCTTGATTATGCCAGTGGTTATTTTATCCACAGTGAATAAGAAAGTTTCATTGCATTAGGAAGCACTTTTGCTTGGCTCAAGACTCCTGGGCTCCCAAAGAAGAATTAGAGGGAGATTTCCATGTATCAGACACTGCCCGCTTTCTTGGTATTCAAATACTCTTGCCATAAGGTCCTGGATTAACCATCTCAGTTTCTACATCTTTTTTTTTTTAAGTCTCTAATCTCTTACTCCTGTCTGAGTTTTAATATCAAAGTGTTTACATTTCTATTAAACCAATAAAAAGTCAGTGAAAAATTAAATTAATTCAAGTAACTTATAGAAGGGCTGTAGGATAGAGGAATTTTGGTGCCTACAAAACATCTAGAATGGCACAAAACAGCCTGTAGGCTAAGTCCAACCTGCTGCACGTTTTGTGTGCCATGAATACAGCCGTTCCCATCCATGTACGTATTAACTGTAGCTGTTTTCCTACGGCAGTGGAAGAGTTGAGTAGTGGTTATGGAGACCACATATGGCTTCCTGTGCCTCAAAGATTATTTATTATCTAGCTCTTTGTAAAAAATTTTCTGTTGCCTTATTGAGAGTGTTACAGATGGAATTAAAGGATACTCAAGGTATAAAGAAGTAGAGGTTTTGGGGCAAAGAGGCACATGTGAGCAAGTTATAAATAATAACATACAAACAGGTTATGACTGATTATAAGTGAGCAAGTAAAACTACATACACACATGGATATGGAGAGTGGTCAAGAAGAACAGCCTGGAAGTTTCAACTAGAGTTGAACAGACAGGAAACAAGGAGAAAAGTTAAGGATCTGTGTCAGCAAGTCTGGGAGAAATATATGTGAGGCCCATGTAGGATGCTGGAGGTGAAGGTGTAGAAGAGATCAATTTGAATAACAAAAACAGAGACCAAATCTAGAAGAGTTGGATTATAATTTGCATGCTAGTAGAGGAAAAAAAGTATTAAAAAATGACTTTGTTTTCAAGCCTAAAATATTTGCCACATAAAGCTGTTCTGTTCAGTGGAAAATAAAGAAATCAAAAGAAAATCTAGTTTGTGGTATACTTTTGGGTATATGATGAATTATGGGAACTCTATACTTGGCATGTTGATTTAACACGTAAATGAAACCTCAAAGTCATCTGATAGGATTGGATTTGGAGGAAGATTCGGGATGAACTGACAGATCTGAACATATTATACACAGCAGTTGTTAGGGGCACTATTTCAGAAGATGGACACATAGAAAGTGACATAATGAAGGTTAAGTATAGAATCTGGGTTGGTTGTTATGTTTGAGAAAAAGTGAAGCCACCTATGGAAAAAAATAGGCAAGTGGTATAAAAAAAGATATGGATTACCAGGTATTTCTGTGTCTAGTCTGGAAGGCCACATTTCAGGTTACCTTATCACAAATGAATAAGAGAAGCCTGAGAATGTACTTAGAAGCTTCTATAGTAAACCATGTAGGGAAGATGTGTTAGCTTTCTGTTGCTGGGAAAACATACCTGATATAACAGTTTAAAGCAGGAGTTACTTATTTTGGCTGGGCTTCACAGTTTTCGATCTGTGGTTCACTGTCTCCAGTGCAGAGACATCATGGCCCAAGAGCATGGTGCAAGAAAGCTGCTTACCTCATGACAACCAGGAAGTAAAAAGAACAGTTGGAGAGCCAGAAAGAGAGGAAGGGGCCAGGCACAAGTTATACCCTTCAAAGTCATGGTCCTACTGACCCATCTCCTTCACTAGGCCAGCCAGCTACAAACTCATCAACAGATCAGAGATTGAAGAATTTTAGGGTCTTCCAATGCCATCTAGGTGATCTCGGCTTTGATCCAAGAGGATGTGTTTGCCTCACTCTACTTAATGCAATGATAATCCACTGTGATGTACCTTGTCTGGAAGAAGACAGTGTTAACTAAATCAGGTGATAACAAGGAGTCTTTGAGAAAAAGATCAGATGGCTCAAAATTGTTTACATGTGTCTAGTGATGTTCTGGACAGGGAATTTTCATAGGAACTCCAATGCATGTTCCCCCTTACTTTGTTGATTCAATTTAGTTGCCTCAGATTATCCAAGTTTTGTGATTTCTGCCAAGGGAATAAAGTTAATTCTTCCTATTGGATTCCATGCCTACTTTACAATGCAATATTGATGATAGATTGGCCATTCAGGCAGCTTCTGGAACAGAGCGAATGTGCTGATTAGGAGGTACCCCAGTTCACGTGGCATAACATATTAGTAAATTGGCATTCTCACTTACATAGACTGTTAATCTCTGCATGTAGTGACAAAGTTTAGTGTCAGGGTTTGCCTTCATAATAATGAGCAATATGCTATCCTTCTATTTTCCATAGATTTCCAGCGATTTCTTCTCATCTTACCTCTTAGGTGCAAGTGAGTGTTCAGAGTTAGGGCTGCTGTTCATCGTACTGCTGTTTTGTTGCATTGGTTTGATGACAAACCACTGTTTAACAAATCATTTCTAAACTTAAATAACTTAAAACAGTATTTTATTGTTTCTTACAACTTTGTGTTGGGGTTGGGTTTAACTGGGTCATTCCCATGTGGTAGCTGATAGGGTAAAATGATAGACTACTTCTTCATTCACGTGTTCGGGATGGCTGGAACCCATAGGAAGTGAACGATTTTACTTCTCTTTTTCCTTTATCTTTTTCACAGGTCTGGCTTGTGCTTTCTCACAGTGCACATCTTACATGGTATATGGCTGACAAGAGAGAGGAGCTGGGAGCTTGAAATAATCTTAAAACCTGGAAGGAACTGGCACATCATCTCTTTGCTACACCGTATTTGTGAAAGCAAGTCTCCCCAGATTTAAGAGAAGAAAAATAGATTTCAACTCTTGATGTCACATGCACATATAGTAGCAAAGGAATTGACAGTTATCATTTCCTATCTACAGGACAATAGGTACATAACAGATATTCAGTAAATGTCGAATGGATGTGAATAAATTAGTGAATGAGTAGGTTGCAACAAAAGAACTTATCTACCTGAAATAATATCTAATATACTTTAATTTATGGTTATCTCAAAGAACCTTATTTTGTTACTAAATAAAGTTGAAAATCAAAATTTTGGGGTCAAATTTTGCTTTGGTTATTCATAAAACATCCCAAAGAGAAACTTTCAGAATAACTGAAAGTATTAATAATAGGTAGTGTGCATACAATTTTCTATGGACTAGGCATTTTTATAACTATTTTGTATCTAATAATCATATAAGATCTTATTTAATGGATGAAGAAATCAAGACACAGAGCAGTGCCCAAAACCATTCTGCTGGTAAATCACAGAGCCTGCCTTAAAACCCAGGTCTTAGTGAATACACTACACATATGACCACGCCAGAAGGAAATAATAGAATTTATGTTGGAATACATTGACTTTCTTCCATCCTCTGCATTAACTTTGTATTCTTTCCCTCTATCTTACCTTTCACCAGTAAAATTACAAGTTTACTTATTATAAATAGTGACAAGTTGTTTTTATATGATGCTCCAAATATGTAAAAGTTTGATTACTAATTGCACTTCTCTATGTCACAGAGTATTGATTCAGAAATTGGACACACTTAGCTGATTAACATATGCCAGTCTTCAGCTCAACCACTTTGGAGAGGTAGGGAGGAAGACTGGAAATTTTTAATAAGATGAAATTAAAGTAATAAAGCAAGGTTACCATAATATTTATATTTATACTTCCCATTTGGACTTCTGATTTTCATTTCTGCAAAAAGGAAATCTAAAGAGAATCATAACAAAAAACCCCTGAAAATCTTTAGATTTTTTCCTTAATTCTAAACTCAGTTCATAATCACACAAAATAGTTATTTTAATTAACATGTACCACCAAATCAAACAGCTCTTTTAGTAGATCTCTTGTTTGTATGTGTAATATAAGAAAACTTTGAGAAACAAATAGTTAGATTTGACTGAGCAACTTGTTTATAGAATTTTTTTTTCCTTTTTGTGGGTACCAGGGGTTGATCCCAGGACCTCGTACACCAGCAGGTGCTCATGCCGCTGAGCGATATCACTGGCCCCTTTTTCGTATGTGGGTACCGGAAGTCGAACTCAAGACCTTATGCTTGCCAGGCAGGTGCTTATGCCGCTAAGCCATCTCACCGGCCTGAGTTTATAGATTTGTAATGTAAATTTGAATCTGAACCTTACTTTTCTCTACCTGGTTAAGTAAATTTGAGGTCCTAGTTAATATCTCAAAAACCTTTTCCCCTATCTGTGAAATGAAAAAAAAATATATATATACTTATCATACCTTCAGGAAGATAAAGTACTCATTTAAATCTCTATTTGTATGTCTTGTATACACTGGGAATGTAAATGGTTATTTATTTAATTTAAAGTTGTTTTTCATGAAATTACTAGCTATTAAAATGGTTTGAATATTTTGAAATTTTCTGTATTAGACTTTTAAAAGGTTACATAGCTGATTGCAACAATGAAATCATATTTTATATAGATTTTGCAATCTAAAAATTATTTCATATTTCCTGGCATTTTCACAAAATACATGTAAAAATCAATAATTGATATTCTTATTCTCAGAGGAAGAATATTGATGTGACCAAGATCTTGTTTTTTGTCCAGAATTTAGATTTTTTTTCCAGAAATAAAACACACATACCATAGACATGACTTTTAGAAAAGCCTTGAAGGCTTGAAACCTCTTATGATGGATATGTTATTGAGAAATTTTACCAAAGTGGATTTTTGAATTCCAGATCAACCTCAAGCTACTGTCCCATCTGTTTCCTTTCTGTAAATAATAAAATTCTCAAAACAGTTGTCTCTCCTGAACTGCTCTGCTGTCTGCTTCTCATTTCTTCTGCATTTTTTGCCAACCTGATCCTAATTCCATTGCAGTAACAAACCACTGATAAAAAACTTTAATTTCCGGGTTTTTTTAGTCTCACAGGACTTTACTTGTTCCTAATTTTCCTTGATTTTTCTGTTTCCCTTGACACTAATGATCACACACTTTTTTAAACTTCCTCCCTGTAGTCTTTTTATTTCTCTTTGATTGCTCTTTCCCTACCTTCTTTCCACTGAAATGTAGATTGATAGTCCTGATTCTTTAAACTTGCCTCTGCGGTACTCACCTATGCATTGCTTTAACACTGATTACTGTTGATTGCACAAAAAAATCTGTATCCTTAATTCAAATCACTATATGTAGGGCTGGTGAGATAGCTCAGCAGCATAAGCACCTGCCTGGCAAGCGCAATGTCCTGAGTTCGATTCCTGGTACCCACATACAAAGGAAAAAAGGGGCCGTTGATTTCGCTCAGCGTCACAAGCGCTTGCTGGCAAGCATGAGGTCCTGAATTTGACCCCCAGTACCCACAAAAAAAAAAAATCACATATGTAGCTTCATATCTATAGTTCCAATTGCTTGTCCACGGGGGCAGCCAATTGGAAGAGAGATTGAAACCCTATCGAGTGATTCTAAGAGGGCAGCGTTTGAAGCCTAAAGAAGTATGAGCACATGTGAAATGTACAGAGACAAATGTCTTCTGTTGTGCGTGGAGAATAAAGTATATGTGGGCGAGAAGCTGTAGATAAACTTACAAGAGTAGCTGAAATGAGATTATGGTGACATTCTATATTTTGAATTTGTTTCCATAGGAAACTGGTGAAAGCTTCCCTTTCCCCTTTCTTCCTACTCCTAACTTGGATTTATGCTTTTAAATCTATCAAACTGTTTGTATATAGAGTGGCTGGCACCCAACATGAGTGAGTGTGTAACACTAATAGTGCTATAAGCCAGGTGTGGTGGGTGGCTCACACCTATAATCTTAGCACTCTGGGAGGCTGCAGTGAGAAGATTTCAAATTGGAGCCTAGTCTGGGCAATTTATCAAGGCCTGTTTAAAAATAAAATAAAATAAAATAAAATAAAAAGGTGTATAGCTCAGCACAAAGGCCCTGAGTACCCCAGTACTGTAAAACAAACAAATTATGTCCCAAATTATTTAAAATCACCTTGCATATTTATTAAGTGTTCCAGTCTTGTCAAATTCTGATTTCTTGTTTCTATTCCTGCCTTTGGTCTTACTTCTGAAATTCAATATGTCCTTTCTGGCATTGTCTTCGGACAGGTGTGCTCAACTGGAAACTATTGGCTATTAGACAACACTTTTTACTTCAGTGTACACTGGGGCTACACCTGACTCTGTTTCCCCTAATTCCTGTAAGCAAATGCCTTTTCGGTCATCTGAAATTGACAAACCAAAGCATTTTGCCCGAAACTAAAAAGATTCTGCTTCCCACATAAGTGAGCACATCTCATGAAAATCCATTTTTGAATAAGGCCAGAGGACATTTCACTTGCAAATCTGTGTGATCTCTACTCAAAAATGTGTTTCTGCATATTTTAAAGTCAGCCTCATCAACTCTCTCGGACTTTGCCCAGACCTCAGTTTTAACTTATTCAGATGCAAACCAGAAAAAAAAAAAAAAAATCCCTGTAATCTGAAGCTTCATTTGCAAGTAGCTGTGACCCAGAGGTGTCTGGCAAGAGAAAAACTGAATGTGAACACCTTCCAAATCCAGTCCTTTCTCCCCAACCAATCCTTTGAATCTAGTGCTAATCTACAGCAGGAAACTCATGGCTTTCAGCCTCTTTATTTCTCAGGCAAACTTTCACCTGGCTATCATCTATTCTAGGACATGACATGCCTTTATTGAAGGAGTTATTTTGCTTTGGGCAAATAAAAATACCTGAAAGACTTAAATAGGACATTAAATTAGTTTCACCTGCTTTCCTCAACGCCACTGGAGTCTTGGGAAAAACAGTGAAACGACAGATCTATTTCTGCCTTTTGCAAAATGCATCTGTGTATACAAACCATTCTGATTATCCTTCTGATGAATTAACCCTCTGAGGCACTCAGCTGCCTCTTCCTACAGCTAAACAAGAGCAGTCCTTGCTTCCTGGTGCCCTCAAATCAACTTTTTAAGGAAAAGGAAAAGTCACTGTATTAACAAGCATTTCTTCAGCAACAAATATTAATTAATAAAACACTACTGAGCTCCATCCATGTAGCTATCATTTTGCTAAGCTTGGGGAAGGATATATGTGCTATTAAAAAACAAAACAAAACAAAACAAAAAACTGATTTGTGACCAGACAGAGATCTTACATATCATAGAAACATATTCATACATACAAGCCACCCACTTAAACCCAAGGCCAAAGGAAACCTTCATGAAAGCATCATCTGAGCTGATCAGTGAAGCCCACCTAGCATCTCAAGAACAACAGATGAAGTAGGGTTCCTGATTGGGGAAAGAAAGGTTTAGAGGCATGAAAATACCTGCCACATTTTGGGATTCTCCTGCTGTAGCCAGAATGTCACTCATTGAGGGAGGTAGTGAGGAAGGACACAGCAAAGATGCTTATTATTGGTTGGTTTATTAGGGCAGGATGAGGGTGAGGAAGGCAGGGATATTTGAACATTAGGCAAAACAACAGTAAAGTTTTGTCCATCTAAATCCTGAATAATGGCCAATATCATTGGTGATAAGAAACAGCTAAGGGATCGCCCCATTTGATATTCTATTCCCAAGGAGAAGGCACTAATTTGAAAGATGAAGTATTAGCCCCTATTAATTCTACTGGATCATGCACATATCTTTGCTGACCCTGTCTTTAATTTGAAATCCAGCAAAACCTGGGAAAATTATAATAGTTGCTATTTACAGTGCTTTACATATTGTTTAGAAAGTACTCTTGTAGTGACAATCATGGTTTTAAGTGTCTTTTATTGAAGAACCATTGTGAGCCAGGCACTTCTCATTGTTCTCATTTGAATACTAACAATTACCCTGTAAATCAAATATCCTAATTTACATGGGATAAAATTAAAAATATATTTAGAAGGTTTAAGGATTTCACTACAGGACACAGAGTTAGTACGCGATGGAGCTACAATTGAAACAAGAGTCCCTGTGACACTGCACTCTGTCAATTACAAGAAGCTGTTTAAGGGAGTGAGTGGTGTGCAAGAGTTCAGTCATTCAAGATGTTATGTTGCAAGTTTTTTTTTTTTTTTGGTACCAGGAATCGAACTCAGGACCTTGCATTTGCCAGGCAGGTGCTTGTGCCGCTAAGCTATATCTCTGGCTATGTTGCAAGTTTGTAAAGTTTTTACAAGGCTTTTTTTTTTTTTAAAAAGAGGAAAAAAATAGAACAAAATTTCAAAACAACATAATAGGAAGGTAACAATGGTTAATAATTTACGTATTGTTATCTTTAAATTAGTTACTCGGGGTACAAGATATCAGCATTCAGTTGTCCAAACAATACTAGCACAAACCTTTCTTCTCAATGAACTAAGCAAAATTAGTAGTGCATCTTTTTAAAGTTTTTCTTTTAATTGCTGTGAAATAATTAAAATTTTATCTGATTTTTTAAATTTTTGATATATAATAATTGCCATATTTTAGGGTACATTATAATGTATCCATATGTGTGTATATTATGTACTGATTGAGTCTGTGTACTTACGGTGTCTATCACCTCTGATATGTATCATTTCTTTGTGGTGAGAACATTCAAATATTC
Source organism: Erethizon dorsatum (assembly GCA_028451465.1). Classification (NCBI taxonomy): domain Eukaryota; kingdom Metazoa; phylum Chordata; class Mammalia; order Rodentia; family Erethizontidae; genus Erethizon; species Erethizon dorsatum. Next base: position 18,888,556 of record CM051824.1, read on the forward strand.
TAGTTATTTTGAAACATACAATATTTTTGTTGTTGTTGTTACTAGGAATCAAACTCAGAGCCTCCTGCTTGCCAGGCAGTTGCTGGGCTGCTGAGCTATATCCTCAGCCCTATGCAATATAATGTTGTTAACTATAGTCAACTACTGTGCAATAGAGCACCAGAAATTATTCTTCCTTTATAGCTATAACTTTGTACCAGTTGCCCAACCTCTCCACACCCCATCTTCCCCACTTCATTCTTTTTTTTTGGCCTTTTTGAGGCAGGGTTTCACTATGCAGTTCAGGCTGGACTTGAACTCACGTTGTAGCCTAGGCTGGCCTCAAACTTGCAGCGATCCTCCTGCCTCAGCCTCCCGAGCACTGGGATTACAGGTGTGTGCAACCATGCCTGGCTCATCTCATTTAAACATCTATGAAATCAGCCTTTTTAGATTATAAATGAGAGATCATGTGGTATTTTTATTTCTGTGTGTGGCTTCACTTAAAATATGTCTCCCAGGTTCTTCCACATTGCCAAAAGTAACAGGGTTTCACACATTTTTGTGGCTGGATACTAGTCTTGTGTGTGTGTGTGTGAGGGTGTGTACACATATATGTACATATATATATACACATATGTATGTTTATATGCCACATTTTCTTTACTCATTCATCTGTTGATACACATTTTATTCAAATCTATTTATTATTCAAAATAATGATGATCTATGAACACAAGTGTAGTTATCTCTTTGACATAGAAACTTCATTTTCTTTGACTAAATACTGAGTAGTATTTGCTGGGACATATGGTAATTCTATGTGTAAATAATAAAAGTTAATACTGTCTTGCTTAATGGAGGTACTAATTTACATTTCCACCAACAGAGTGTAAGTGCTTATATTACTTCATATCTTCTCTAGCCCTTGTTATCTTTTGTCTTTTTGGTAATAGCCATTCTAAATGAAGTAAGATTTGGATTTGAATTTTTGGTGATTAATAATGTTGCACATTTTTTCATATGCATGTTGTCCATTTGTATGTCTTATTTTGAGAAATGTCTATGCCTGTTCTTTGGTCATTTTGAATTGGATTATTGGGGGATTAATTTTTGGTTTTGGCAAACTGAGTTGTTTGAAAATGTGTTATCTCTATATTGTAAATCAGAATTCTGAACATATAACCTCTTCTTTTATGAATTTTCAGGAGCTTTTCATGGCCAAGTGTGTCAATCAATAGTCATCCTTTCTCTACCTTGACATCTTTGAAGAATTCAATGCTCTTAAATTTTTCCTTCTTAAAATTCTGCCCTCTGTTCTTAGTCCTAGCCTTATCCCATGTTTCCCCTCAACCTTCCTTATTATTCTTTCTCAGGAAGAAGAAACCTACTTTCTCATTGTTAGTGGCCAGTGTTATCCAAGTAATCCTATTTTTTGTCTTACTCACTCTCCCCTTAGTGAGGTCATTGCTTCGCAGTTTCATTTCCTTGTGTGGTGATTTGTGTAATCACCCTCCCAGACAAAGATGTCCACATCCTAACATCTCCAAACCACTAACATATAACCTTATATAGAAAAAGGAACTTTGCAGATATGATCAAGTGAAAGATTTTAAAATAGGGAGATTATTTTGGATTATCCGAATGGACACATTATAATCATAAAGGTTTCATGGAAAGCAGGAGAGCCAGGGAGAAGGAAGGTATAAGGACAGAATCAGCAGAGAGAAGTACAGATCCTATGTTGAAAGCATAATAGATGGCAAAAGGGACCACAAGCTGAGAAATATAAACACCCTTGTAACTGTTAATTGTAGCATTTAATTTGATTAGATTAAGAAACCTAAACCGGGTCTCATGACACACATCTGTAATCCCAGCACTCAGGAGGCTGAGGCAGGAGGACAGCCATGAGTTTGAGGCAAGTTTGGGCTACATAGCGAGTTCAAGACTGGCCTAAACTACATAGTGAGACTTTGTCTCAAATAGACAGAGAAAGAAAGAAAAAAAGAAAGGAAGGAAGGAAGGAAGAGAGAGAAAGAGAGAGAGAGAGAAAGAAAGGAAGAAAGGAAGTAAGGAAGGCAGGGAGGAAGAGAGAGAAAGAAAGAAAGAAAGAAAGAGAGAAAGAAAGAAAGAAAGAAAGAAAGAAAGAAAGAAAGAAAGAAAGAAAGAAAGAAAGAAAGAAAGAGAAAGAAAGAAAGAAAAGAAAAAAGAAGGAAGGAAAGAAAGATAAGAAAGAAAGAAAGAAAGAAAGAAAGAAAGAAAGAAAGAAAGAAAGAAAGAAAGAAAGAAGAAAGAAAAGGAAGGGAAGGAAAAGGGACCTAGTATATTAGTAAAGAACACCTCTGGATATCTGTAGAGTGTTTCCAGAGAAGATTGGCATGCAGATCAGCAAAATGACAGGTGATGACCCACCCTGACTGTGGGTGACACTATCCAATAGGCTTGTAGCCTGGATGAGAAAGAGACAGAAGTTGGCGTGCATTTCAGGAGTTCCATTCTGCTTGAGTGGATATCTTTTGCTGCTGTGGATATCAGACTCCACATTTTTCAGCTTTCTTATGCAAACCAACACTTCTGACTCTCCAGGGAGCTTCCAGAGCATCAGTTTTAGAAGGGTGCTATATCCTTGATCCTTCTTATACTGTGACTTCCAGGTATAAGATAGACTGTTCTGCCTCTGATCCTGCAAGCCTACTTAATGCATCCCTTTGCATAATTACATATCAATTCTATTCCTCTAGAAGCCCTAACCAACACAACCCTTTAGAAGCTGGAAAAGGCAAGGGAAATTGATTCTCATCTACAGCATCCAGAAGGAATTCAGACCTGCAATACCTTGACTTTAGCCCAGTGAAATTGATCTCAAACTTCTGAACTATAAGATAATAAATTCATTTTGTTTTAAGGTACTATTTCTGATAATTTGTTACAGCCACAATAGGAGATCAATATTCCTCTTATATAGCAAGAGCTTCCAGTCTATCAATCCAGTGCACATACCTCTTCTGAATTCCAGAATTACATCTAACTCTCTTTGTTAAAGATCTCAACACCAACCTTCCACAAATATGCAGTGAAATTCAGCTCAGCCATTACTACCACCCACGGAATCAGCAAGAATTGTGTAGAGTCACCCTTGACCTCCCCATCTTTATCAAAACTCACATCCAGGGGCCGGTGAGACGGCTCAGCGGCTTAAGCGCCTGCCTTGCAAGCACGAAGGCCCGAGTTCGACTCCCGGAACCCACATACGAAAAAGGGGCCGGTGATATCGCTCAGCGGCACGGGTGCCTGTTGGTGCGCGAGGTCCTGAGGTCGTCCCCCCGGTACCCACAAAAAAAAAAAAAAAAAAAAAAACTCACATCCAAGGCTTGCCTCAAAATGTCTTCCTCTACCCCAACATGATCAAATAACAGATTAAAACACAACTTTGCATTGCAAATGTAGTATGACACTCATTTAAAGCTTATCTTGTCAGTTATTAAACTTAACATGTCTCAAAAAAGAACAGACAAGAGTATTTTGCTATAAGACATGAACTCATTGGTGAACTTTGAAATACAAGTTGACTTCAACAGGAAAGGAAAAAATATAGAGAGATGTACCAAATATAGAGAAAAGGAAGATAAAAGTAGTAAGGGTAATATTCTAAAAGAGTCTTACTACCTGTAACTAAAGGAATTCATATTCCAGAAATGCCAGACAAATGCACATACAGTGATACCTCAGTCCATGAACTTAATTCGTTCCACAATTCTGGTCGCAAACTGAATTGGTTGGGAAACAAATCAAATTTTTCCAAAAGGTTCAGTATACAAAAGGTAAATCCATTCAGAAACAAATGTACTTTTTTAACCACAAAAATATGAAACAAAGTAACTAATATGAAGTATGAAGAGAGAGAACACTAACCTTGCTTGCGGTGACTTATGGTGTGGAGGATGGGAAGGTGGGTGGGAAGGTTATTGTTTGGAAAGAGAGTCCCCCTCCATAAGGACATCGGGGAGATCTCCTTCAGGGGTTTCCTCTCTTCTTTGTCTTTTAGCTACAGGGTCAATTTTGATGAAAAATACGTCTAATGTCACTTTTCTTTTCCCTGTGCTGCATAACCCTTCAGAAATGAGAGACCGTGTTATCATTTATAAGATTTATCACTCTGTTCACCAGTTATGTTGGAGTGGTTCTTCTTAAAGAAATCCTGGCACTCATTCTATTTTTCCATAATGGATTTTATCACATCACTGCTAACATCCTCCTTGTCTTCTGCTTCCTCAGTGGACCGCTCCTCAGCAAATGCTCTCTGCTGCTCACTCTGGAATTTATCAAGTTCCTCCATCATCAGCTCCACCTTATGGTCCTCAACAAGCTCCTCTGTTTCTACATCATCAAAATCCAGACCCACATTCTTGCCCATGGATACAATCTTCTCCATTATATGTCCATCAGACCCTTCAAAGTCACGTTCAGTGTGACACATTCTAGCCATGGTCTCCTCCAGGTTGAGTTTAAGGTCTGGTACTTGACATCTTCCCATCTTTGCACATTCTTGTCACCTTTTTACCCCTCTGCACTTTGTTTGGAGCCATGCTGTATTGTAGGATACTGCACAGTACTGTATTTGCTGAAAAGTAAACAAAAATACTTCACAACAAATGTGCACATGTCTGTCTTCAACCATGATATCAACTACAGGAAGCCATAACCACATGTCAAAGTGGAGAAGATGGCCAAGGATGTGTTTGTCACCTGATGCAGAGTTCACAAATGGAAGCAAAATTTTGCGAGCACTGCTGTTTGTGAACCAAATTGTCTTCGAAGAAAACCATTCGTGAATTGCGGTGTTACTGTATTACTCTGCATTTTACATCTAGGAAATTGTATTCAGTTCTTGATGACATCTTTTTTTTTTTAGTGGAATTAGATGAATGTTCTCCTCCAGAGAATGATCAGAAAGTATGATAAAGAGATCATATAATTTCTATATGTGAAAAGTAAAAGAAAGTCAGGGAGCCTAAAGTACCAACAAGGTGTGAACTCAAAGGTTTAAATTAAAACCAATGCCCGGGGATGCACATTAACTCACTAAAAGGAAGAATTGCCATGGTTATTTCATGGTAAACTAATTATTAGCCACACAAAATGGCTTTTTAAAACAGAAATTTTGGTGTTATTGTTAAGAATAAACTAATATCACAGATCCAGAGGTCAATACTGTGCAGTGCGGATAATAAAAAGAAAAACATTTTCTTTGATTTGCACCCTTCTTCTGCAATTTCTTTGTTGGCATGTAAGCATATGTGAGTAATTTTATCTCTCATAGTCCTATTTTTCTTCTTTATATATTTCAAATAATATTTAAAACTGGTAGTCTTTTTTGCAAGGATAAGTTAAATAATGCATGAAAGCGCTTAGCAAATGGCCTAACACACATCAATTTTCCATAAAGGATGGCATTATTAGAAGTAGGAAAATGGGATGATATGTTAGTCTTCATGACCTCTGAGACTTTTCTAAAATCTGTTTCCAATGATAGAGCCAAATAAATAATAAGGGGGAAAACTTTGCTTTAAAAAAAAAAGAAATATGAAGAATACAGTTAGCATGCTTGGAAATGTAGATATGAGAAAATAGGAATGTTCAGGAAATTGTCTAGAACCAGAATTTAAAGAAGTGACACCAGAGTGGTTAAGTCTTAGCTCTAAGAGCATATGCCCATCTCATTCACCAAGCAGTTTGTGCTTCAGTGTCATCAAAATGACAGGAAAATATTGGGCTCAAACAGAATGGACAGAAAGAAGTGAGAGCCTGATAGCCAGAATCTTCAATGCAAAGAATGAGAAATTCAGAGACAACATAAAGAGAGGGGGGAAAGAAGCTTGGCTGTTATAGCTCAGATTATAAGGAGGACAAACAGGTATTTTTCTTTAGAGAAGTTATAAACTCACACTTGACCCTATTTAGTCAGGTTCATGACTCAAGACCCACCAAACTGAGTATTTACATAAGAAGAAGCTTAAGTAATGAAGACAAATTAGGTCACATTGAGTCAAATGCACTTAAGATTCTCCAAAGTAAACACCATCCAACATGAGTGCAAACTACAAGATTAAAAAACCTATAGAGAAAATATATCACCATTAATGAGTAGGCAGAAAATATTCTCAGTAATAGTACATCTGAAAAAATCATTGGCAATAAAATTAGTGAGTAAAAATCTAAAATAATTGTATCTGTAATTATTAAATAAAATAAAACTGGTTATCCACATGCAGAAGAATGAATCTAGACCTGTATCTCTTATCCTGTACTAAGATCATATCAAAATGTATCAAATATCTATGTAATAAAACAGAAAAATTGAATCTTCTGTCAGAAAAAACAGGTAACACTCTTGAAGACATAAGTGTAGGCAGGGATTTTCTGAACAGAAACTCAACAGAACAAGAAATAACACTAAGGATCAACAAATGAGATTATATCAAATGAAAAGGTGCACAGCAAAGGAAACAACCAACAGAGTGAAGAGACAATGGGAATGGGAATGGGAAAATAATTTTTTTCAGCTTTTCCTTTGACAAAGAACTAATATCTAGAAAATGCAAAGAACTCAAAAATAAAATTAGATACCCAAAATAAAAGATCCACTCAAGAACTGGGCAACTGAAATTAATAGATGCTTCTCAAAAGAAAAAGTTCAAATGTCCAATAACTACATAAATAAATATTCACCATTTTTGTCCATTAAAGAAATGCAAATCAAAACAACACTGGCAGTCCATCTTACTCCAGAAAGAATGGCTTTCAGAACTCAAAAATGACAAATGATGGCAAGATTGTGGGGAAAAAGGAACCCTTCTATATTGTTTGTAGGAATGTAAAGTAGTACAACCACTATAGAAATCAGTATTGGCGATTCCTCACAGAAACTAAAACTAGAAATTCTATTTGATCCAGCTATACCTCTTCTGGGTATATTCCTGAAAGGGTTAAAAGCATCATATTACAGTGATACATGCATACCCATAATAGTTAAGTCTTGGAAATGATCTAGAGGCCCATCAACAGATGAATGGACATAGAAAATATGGTCTCTATTCTATGCACAATGGGGTAGAACTCAGCAATGAAGAAGGATAAATTGGAGTCATTTCTAGGAAAATGGATGCACCTTGAGACCATAGTGCTAAGTGAAATAAGTCAGGCACAGAAGGTTATATATCACATATTTTCTCTTATACAAAAGAGCCAAAATGTAGGTAATTTAAAGAGCAAAATAAAAGATAGATGATAAGAAACAGGAAGGTAGACTTTGTGGCGATAGGAAGGAAATTTTGAAATAGAGGAAGACAGATGGGAGGGCAAAGAGGGGAAAAGGAACAAAAAAAGATTAAGATGTGTTATGTAAATATACCAGTTCTCCAAGATCAATATAATTATTATGCATTAGAAAGTTGTGCTAAAAAAAAGAAACAAACTATTAGGAAAACCCAACTGCTCAAGTGATAAGCGTACCTTGGATAGCATTTCTTGAAATAAAAACTAATGTTTCTGAAGTTTTAAAACATGTCTTTAGTTTCAGTAATTGGAGGTTGAATTTAAAGATTGTACCCAGAGTAAGTCATTGAAAAATACATAAAGACAAATATGAGACTAAGAGACAGATATTATAAGGAGAATAAAATGGCTGAGAATTTTTCAGAATATGTAAAATAATAAATGTCCTTAGTTTCAGGAAATACAATATGTTCCAAGTTAAATAAGTAAAACTAGATCCACACCTTGACATGTAGTGAAATTAAATAACACCATTAAAAAATTTCAAAGCTACAAGAAAGTCAATGTGTTCATTTTCAAATACTAACAGATTACCACACACTTGGAGCCTTTGGGCAACATACATTCTCACAGTTTTCAAGGTTAGGAGTCTGGGTGTGACACAGTTCTATCCTCTGGTCAGATCTCACAAGAGTGCAATCACTTTGTCACAGCTGTAGGAAGAATTCACTTCCTCACAGCTGTAGGACTGAGGAGCTGGAATTTACTGCTCCATCCTCACCTTGCTATAGGCAATTTGCAACTTGACTTTCTGTTTCTTTAAAGCCAACATAAGATTCTGCTGGTACTAGCAGAATTTTCTCTCTTCAGGAAGGTCCTGCTCCACATGTTAGGAGTTTTCTCATTGAGTCTCACAGAACAGAGTGAGACTTTGGTTTACTGAAAGCATTTACAAAATCTCTCCATCTTTCCCAAATCATGGGATGTCATCCCATCTCTATCATGTGGAGGGAGCCGATCAGTCAGGGTAAACACAGGAAAGCTGGAAATTTGGAGGCCATTTTAGAATTCTGTCTCCCATGCATAGATTTTTCTGGAATAGAATTACATTTATCTTGAGAGATGGTATCTCTACAGCAACCATAGAAAGAAACCACAAAACAAGGAGATAATATTTCAAAACACTGAAAGAAAATAACCATCAATATAAACTTATAGGGAAACAAAAAGAGCTTTATCTGATAATTCTCACAATTGTAACTTACAGAAGCATTATTCTGAAAAGGAAATTAAACACTGAAGAAAGAGCTAAAGTACATAAAACAAAGAGGAGCAAAGAAATTATGAAACATGTGGGGTAAATCTAAAAATTATTGGCTAGACAGTAATTCATGAGACAGAAAGGAGATTGTTAGAATGAAATCCAAGTTTCTGAGTTTAGATCAAAATATGTGATATTAGCTTTATTCTTCTTAAAAATATATATACATGTTAGAACTGTCAACCTATGTCAACCTGTAATAAAACTTGACTGTATTACTTCCAAATAATAAAAACAGAATAATAAATTAAAGGTGTAAATAATCCTAAAGAAGACTTTAAATGGGAGAATAAAAAAGTCATAAATATGTCAACTAAACAGAATCCACAGCATGATATCCAATCTCTAGATTATAGAACCAGCTTGCTGGCTCACATGTAGTAAACTTGTTAAAATTAAGATAATCAGGTATTGGTCAGGTGTAGGTTGAAATTTCTCACAAAGATCCATCTTGTAGGGCCGGTGAGATGGCTCAGCGGCATAAGTAAGTGCCTGCCTCGCAAGCATGAGGGCCCGAGTTCGACTCCCAGATCCCACATACAAAAAAAGGGCCGGTGGTATTGCTTAGCGGCATGGGCACCTGCTGGCGTGCGAGGTCCTGAGGTCGACCCCCGGTACCCACCAAAAACAAAAAAAAAGATCCATCCTGTAGGAATAGTCATCAGATGCCTGAGGGAGACTCAGTAACTGCTTAGATGAGTGGGTTTGGAATCCTTTGAGATCAGAGGGCTGCTACTACCAGAGTTTTCTCTAATGGCACTGCCCATAGGGGCCTATGGTCTAATTAGTTTAGGCTGCAGATGTTTCTCTACCATAGATCTTCTCAAAACTTTCAGTGAACTGATAGACATCATAAACTCATAAGAATGTAGGAGACCATGAAATGCAGCATTTTCCAAAATGACTTACTCACGTATCCTATTTGTGAGTGCATATGTTTTTTTTTGTGTGTGTGTGTGTGCGTGTGCACACGTGTATGTGTACTTTAGCCAAGTATGCCAAAAGTGTATTGCAATGTCGAATAGTTTTCTCGATAAATTCAGGGACCAGTCTGAAACCACAATGAATCATGAAAAATTTACTGACACCAACAGGAGATGAGATTGGAGAAAGAAATTCGACTGCTCAAAGCCTTCAGGAAGCAGTTCCCGTGAAGTCACAGCCCAAGAACAAAGAACTTCTGGCACTATATAGTTTTCATTTTCCAGAAACTGGCATTCTATAAATATAAACACTAAATAACTGGTTGACTATTCATAGTTTATTCAAATCAATAAATATTTAAATGAACAAACCTACCAGTTACTTTTATAGTATTATTTTCTTCTTGGTCATGGAATAATCGTGTCTTAGTCTTCTCATGGAATCGAATGTCTTTATCTCATGTGACCTCCCGCACTTGTAAACATTTTGGTAAACTGATCACTGTTGATATATTAGAGAGTATTTTTTCCTAAATAAAATATTTGCCTTTTCTTGGGAAACTTTAGAGAGCAGTGCCTTAGCCTCCTGCAGTTGGCTTAGAGCTCAGTGCTTCCACTGGTTTGGAAATATGAAGAAGTTAGTGTTAACCCTAGTACATAGTTTGCCTTCATAAATATTTGCTATCATTTCTACTCTTCTTGCCAGCTGAATTAACTTGGAATCTCTTTGAACCTCTGCTCCTTCATCTATAAAAGGAAGGTAATAACAATAAATCCCCCACTGAGGCGCTGTGATGATTAAAGAAGTTTTGCAGGAGCACCTGGTGTGGTGTCTGCCATAGAAGTCATTCTCTCTCTGTGCTGAGGCCTCGCTTGACTTCAGCTGTGGATGAGTAGTTATCAGCCTGTGCAGTGCAATCTATGTGAGAGGGAATGCTGAAAAAAAAAAGAGGCGTGGGCTTAGGAGTGAACAAACTTGCGTTCAAAATGTAGCTTCTAACATACCTGGAATGAACCTGAACAGACTGTTTATCTTTGAAATCTGTAAAATGAGATAAACTAACTGCTCAAGGTTTTAATGAGTAGGAAAGTGTGTGTGTATGTATTAATTTGTCTTTATACACAGAGACACACATATGTATTTAATATATATTAATTAGCATATATATACATTTAATAAATGAGAAATTGGTATGCATGTACCCTTGGGAATTACTACATCTGGGTTTCTGTCTCCATCACCCATGCCCAGGTCTTATTACACTGACTTTATTGACTGGAATTGTAATCCATGTGAACTAATTTCTACAATAATATAACTGGGACAAAACCTGCTTTCTTATCACCAATTCTTTTTTTTTTTGTGGGTACCGGGGGTCAAACTCAGGACCTTGCACGCCAACAGGCGCCCGTGCCACTGAGCAATATCACTGGCCCTTTCTTCATATGTGGGTACCGGGAATGGAACTCAGGACCTCACGCTTGCCAGGCAAGCGCTTACGCCGCTGAGCATCTCACCGGCCCTTATCACTAATTCTTAATCACCTCCCATCTGTGATAGGGAGACATGTCTTCTGCTTCTCCTTTTCCCACTATGGTGCACAGAATAGTGCATATGTGTAGGTGACCTGGGCATGGAAATGCACACTTGTGATTCCATCTACTCCATAGGCTGAGGCAGGAGGATCACAAGTTTGAAGCCAGGGTGGACAACTTAGCAAGACCCTGTCTAAATATAAAGATTTAAAGGATCAGAGCATGTGCCTGGCATGCAACCAGCCCTGAGTTTAATATCTATCTCCAAATGGAACACAAGTGCAGGGGAGGTGACTGTGGCTGACAGAGTTGCCTCACTTGCTTGGTATCAGGCTGCCTCTCTGGTACTGTGTGACTGGAGAAGTCATTCTTTCACATTCGCAGTAGGAGTAAAGCTCTTTTCTCCAGCGAGTCCTCTCCTCCTGAGAAGCCCCTCCTACCCTGGTTGCTCCTTTCCTTATGCCAAGAGGGGCAACAGACATGTGGAGCTCTCAGTGCTGACCAAGGGAATGTTTTGTTCATATTACAATAGAGAGGGCTCCCGAAGTTCCACGAGTGACATATGCTAACCTTGTGCCCTACTGTGAAGTAGATAAGAAGAAAGCAGGAATAGGCTTTGTTTCTTGAAGGCACTTGGCAGAAGGTAAATAAACATTGTATCAAGATTGGCATGATTTACAGGACTCTTGGATTTCCTCTTACCTGCAAGTATCTTCTTTACCATAATTGCATGTTACCTAAAATTCCCATAATATTTTGGTTTAAAACTGGGCTGGTGAGACAGCTCAGCGGCATAAGCGCCTGCCCGGCAAGCGCGAGGTCCTGAGTTCGACTCCCAGAACCCATATACGAAAAAAGGGCCGGTGATATCACTCAGCGGCACGGGCGCCTGCTGGCGCGCAATGTCCGGAGGTCGACCCCCGGTACCCACAAAAAAAAAAAAAAAAAAAGCTGATAGGGCCGGTGAGATGGCTCAGTGACATAAGCGCCTGCCTTGCAAGCGCGAGGGCCCGAGTTTGACTCCCGGAACCCACATATGAAAAAGGGGCCGGTGATATCGCTCAGCGGCACGGGCACCTGCTGGCGCACGAGGTCCTGAGGTCGACTCCCGGTACCCACAAAAAAAAAAAAAAAAATACTGATAGCATACAAGTTCCTGGTAGTATACAGAACAATTATGACTCCCTAGTGCTCTAAACAGATTAGTGGTCAACTCTTCTTTGAGGTCACAGAACATTGATTTAAAAGTAACAGACTGGGGATAAAGGGATGGTGTGGCAAGAGACTCATAAGTACGAAGTCCTGGAAGACAGAGGAGAGTGCTTAGAGTGACCATCCCAAGAAGCAAATAGTTGAAGTTACGAAAGCTGGCCCTGGAGAGATGAGGGTAGGTAAGGAAGATATGACTTAAAGGCTTGTAGGGACTTGTAATCACCAGGAATTTTGACGACAGAATAACCATGGAAAAAGACACAAAGGTGAGCTAGAGCCTTTGCCAATTGTAGGCCTACTGTACTATCTTGCACACCTGTGATGGTCACAAAACTCTGGAATTTATACAGTTTTAACAACCGTACTGTGTTTATTTGGCTCCAAGACAGACCTCTGACCTGAGCTGAAAGAGGGGCAAGTCACAGAAATTCACCACAGGTGTAGGCATGAAACTTTCTGTGGTAAGAAGCAGTCAGGTAGCAGTTAACACCAATGACAAGGGGGAAGGACATTGTAGATGTGCTCCTTCCTGTGTCACCTCACTACACTGGAAAAGGCCAGGGACAGAAAGGCAGATCCACCACTGACTATGAGAAGTAATGGCTCAGGTAGGTCCTTGAGTCTTCAGTCTTTTTGCTGCAAAACTGACTGCAGGTGGGGGGAAGAAGCCTCCTTCTTTTCCTCTCTTCAGACCCCCAGATTCTTCCAAGTCACTGTGCAAATATAAGTCCTCAGTCTTTAGGAATAATGCTATGGGAGCCTTTTACGATTTATATATTAAATGTCCTCTAAAAGTCTCATGTCTTTGAGAGGTGGCTGGATCATGGGGGCTGTAATTATCGGTGGACGTTCTGTTAGAAAGTGAGGCCCGGTGAGAGGCAGGACACTGGAAGGCATGACTTGGAGAACGGTATTCCTGTCTCTGTTCCTCCCTTTTCTCTCTGCTTTCTCGGTACCATGGGGTGAGAGGCTTTCCTTCAACATGCCCTTTCATCGTGTGTTTCTGTCTTGGTGTCAGCTGACTTTGGACTAAACCCACAAAAAACTAAGTCAAATTAAACTCTTCTTTAAATTGTAAGTGTGGAGTATTTTGTCACAAGAAACAAATTGATACAGTAGCCTTTTACTGTTTCTTGAGTAGATGGGTATTTTTGATGAATAATAGGTCTCCCCTCTCTGGGTTTTAATTTCTTTGTCTGCATACAAGAATATAAAGTCACTTTCAGTTTCATTGTTTTATAATGAACAAGACTTAATTATCTACTCTGAAATTTTCCCACATAAAACTATGTACCATACTCCAGACCTCTAACTCAGGATTTTCTTTCTATATTTCTATTCCAAATAAATCTATATCTACTCTGTTTCTGTATCTCTATGGATATATTTTCCTATATATGTGTTTATTTACATCTCAATATAACTTCTGTATATTCCTGCTTTCATGCTCACTCCAGGATCATTCATTTACCTACAGGCTATATTCAAACAAATATATTTTTTCTCTGTTACCAACCTTTGGTCTCTTTCTTAAAAGCATAACAATCTCTGCCCAGGGCTTAAACTGATCACTGTCTTTTTAGTAAAGGAAACTGAAGAATCAGTGTCTCACAATATACCTATCTATTGAAGGGTTGCGACTTCTCTTTTGATCATGGGAGTTGATATCATGATCGTCCATGACCAAGGGACTTTTAGCTAACAGCTTTCTCAGTCACTGTTGTAGGGTCTGTACGATTTCATGCGGGATGAAACTATTTACCTGATGGTAAATCAATACCCTTCTAAAAAATGTTTCTTTTTTAGATGCAACAAATCAAAGGTGACTTTTTATTTGAAAATCATCTTTGCTTACAGTTGGCTTGGCTTACTTTTTTGTTTTTAAATGAACCTACATAGGTAGATGTGTGTGTGTGTGTGTGTGTGTGAAACAGAGAGAGAGGGAAAGAGAGAGACAGACAGAGAGAGACTATGTATGTGTTTTTCTGACTAAGAGTTTGTGGGATTATGTGTATGCATGTACATGACTGTCGAATGATGTGCATTTTTGAATATATGGGTATATTTGTATATTTTTTGGTTCAGAAATACACCACAAATGTAGTGCTATCTCATTATTCTCTACATAGCCAGGTATTAGTTTTTCAAATATCCTACCAACCACCACCAATGTAAACATACAAAGCAAAACTTCCCCTTCCAAAGGATTGTTGGAGAAAGAAGTCATGAGAAAGAAGTATTGGTTTTGTACACCTCTATGTCATCACTATGCAAGCTTGGTCAGTGAAGCTTAATGGACATCTTCGTTTATATTCTAAGATGTGTTGGTGGTCATAGCTGAAGTTAGAGAACCTTATATTATGATAATTACCTACCTCACATCTCATTTTTCCTAACAATAAAAAGAGGAAAAAGATAGATTGCATTAAATTTTCTACTCTTCATATAAGTTCTGTAGTCAAACTCTTCCTTTTTGAAGACATTCCCATTCCCATCGCCCCATTTATCTGCTTGAGTTTTTAATGACCTTTCTTCCAACTTCTAATCTAGCCCATTATCCTCAGGTTGAACATATAACTGTCTTAGGCACTTTTTTGTCACTGGTCCAAAATACCTAATACCCACAATTTAAAGGAGGAGAAGTATATTTCCACTCAGGTGATTGTCTGGCTCCAAGGCAGAAAAAACATGGGAGAGGGGCATAGTGGAGGAAAGGATGCTCAAGCAATGGTAGCCAGGAAGCAGAGAGAGAAGGGAAGAGCTGGGGACAAGAAGGTACCCTTCCAAGTCACATTCACAGTAACCCATCTTTTCCAAACTGGCCCAAACTTCTGACAGCACATTCAACTGTGAATTCATCATTGGACTAATTTATTCATGAATATAGCTCCCCCATGATCTAGTCACCTTCAAAAAGCTCCACCTCTAAACATATAAGACTTTTGGGGGACATTCTAGATCTAAATCATAATCATAGCCTATTATTCTAAAATATCACTGCATGTTCATTAAATAATATATAGTCTCCTCCACTTGAAATTCAAAGTTGTCCACAATCCAGTCCCAAGACTACTCACTAGCTTTATTGTTTAGTGCATCAGTGATCCACAATTCTGGCTGCCTACTTTTGAACACATGCACCCTTGTCCATATAAGATTAAGGAGAGCAACCATCTTTGCAGCACTGAATTTTCCTGGGATTCAGAACTCTTAACTTTAAAACCATAAAAGTCTTGAGCAAACTGATGAGTGTGATGAGTCTGCACCCTCCATCAAAATGTTTCCCTATTGTTTCAGAGATAGACAAGGGGATGTATCCAGCCTACACCTGCTCCATCAGCCCTTCATCACCTTCATGAGCTGATTCCACCCTAAACAGCTATTTTTCTCAGAGCCTCCTGCCATTGTTTATCGTCTCATGACTTTGCTAAACAAAGTGTTGTCTCTCTACTGGGTTGAACTGCAAGCTTTCTCCACAGGCCCTCACTTTTATACGGAAGCCTCTCCTTTGGCATCAGATTGTCTCCTTAGGAGAGATGAAAGCCCTGATCTCTAACATCCATGCAGAGAATCAAACAGCCTCCCCACACACAGGAGGTCGGCTTTCATCAGTAAGGAGTTCTTTATTCCTATAGAAAGAATAATTAATGTTCCAGTTTGGAAGATTCATATTTGGCATCAATCTACTCTGAGAATCCTCACCATCAACAGTGAATAAAACATTTGTCTTAAACTTGAATGCCTATACAGCTATTCTGGTGGCTATTCCAATACAAAACAAAAAGTTTTATTTCAAAGCAGCTTTCTTTCTTTATCTCAAGAGTCCGCTAGAAACATTTAAACTTAGTCATCTTGAAAAGGCCATTTCTACTTACCTCACTGCAAATACTTACCTGGTACATATGAACATATATTTCTATTTACGTGCCCATGTTTTGACATCTCTTTTTCTACTTGTAGTGATTCATCATAGAGATTTTATAAATGTCTGTGTATGTGTGCAAGTTTTCTTCCCATTTTTCTTAATCTTTTACCTTTCTCTTATTTATTTTGGCAGATTTCCAACTAAATGTCTCAAAAAGAGAAGACATGAAACAAAGCAGAAAGAACAAAATAAATTAATTCTTCACTCTGAAAGTTTCAAAGTAAATACTGTATGTGAAATTCACAAAAAGGAAAAACATTTGAGTTGAAGTGTGTATGCTCTTTGAAGGTTCTGACACCTGAATTCCTAAGGATTAGCCATAAAATAATTTGGGGAGGAACAGAATGAGAACCAGTTATACGGTCCTAAGTCTAAAGACTCCATGAGCCTGGGAAAGCGTCTAAAAAGGAGAGAAAAGCCAAAGGAGTAAAGAGGCTTGACACTGGGAGATCCTGTGAAGAGGTCTTATGCTCTATGTACATCATTAGAGCCATAGGTGAGAGAAGATGTTGAAGGGCCTGGGAATATGTGGGCAACCCAGAGAAAAGTGTGCATCTTAAATAGAACTCCAGTAGTTAAAAATTCTGTTAGAAAATCTCTAGCATTCCATTGTGTTTCCAGAGTAGAAAAAAAGAAAGGACCATGAGAAGTAGGCACAGGCAGCTTGAAATATTGAGTTCTTTATAGGCTCACATTTGCTTAATAGAGTAACCAAACATATCACCAAACTTAAACAGAAACCATGAAGTAAACCTCTAAGTTAGGACCATGTGATTTCCCAATGGCCAAAGACTTAAGAAACTGTAGAAATAAGATAGATACAAAAATCAGATACAATGGACTTTCTTGGGCTCGGAGCCTCTATCTCTTTCCACCATACTGCCCCATCTAAGCAACATCTTTTTTTTTTTTGGTCTTACATCTGCATTTCTGTTTTCTCCAAGTCCCAGTAGGACCAGCTCCTGATGTCACTGGTAGGTTGTAAAGTGGTTTGTTAGTCAGAGGCAGTGTTACTGGGGATACTATGACAGTAAATAGGACAATGGGCAACCCATAGAGGGACCGGCATGTAGAGCATCCAGGGGAAATCTGTATTTTGGGATTGTATAGAAGCTAATATATTTTCTAGTGAAAACACAATCACTCTCTTTTCTGTGGGCAAAAGGGGATCTCACGCAATTGATCTGACTTAAGATGTCCTTTAGTACCTTGGAGTTGGAGATTCCACTGTGATGTAACATTAATTTCTGTTGCTGGCAGGTTGAGTCCTATGCAATGACAGTTACCTGTATAGTAAGAAGTTCATGATTTGAGTCTATGCTTTCCTGTTTTCACTGTGACCATAACCACTTTCATTCATGAATTCACTGTGCAAGTGGAGTGGCAAGAAATAGAAGCTTAGTAATGGCCACAGAGAAAATTGTCTGGTCCACATGGTTACTCAGAGCCATGATAATCGTGGGAAGCATTAACTTGGAAACAAACAACCTTGCCTAAGTTATGGACAACTTTAATGCACACCTATAATCCCAGTACTCAGGAGGCTGAGTCAGGAGGATCACCATGAGTTCAAGTACAGACCGGGCTACTTAGTGAGTTCAACGCCGGTCTTAATGTTGAGACCCTATATCAAAAAACTAAAAAAAAAAAAAAGCATCCATGAATATCTTACCAAAACCTCCTTGTCAATAATCTTCCAATATTTTCACTAATTCTAAGCCTATGACTATTTCTCTAAACCATGATTTACTTCTGACCATGATATTAAGGTATATCCACTTCAGTAGTCTATTCTTTCAAAGAAAGGTGATGGTCATATTATCTTTCACATTTTTTGCTGAATAGGAATGTTAGCATCTCTCAAGCCATAAAGGGTTAACCTGTAGGAGCATCATAGAGAGAGTGAATCCACCTTGGGCTGATGCTAACATATTAGACTGAATCATCTCTAAATAAATCCACACACATCCCTGCAGTCAATTAGTAGTAGCAGTACTTTTATAAGGTCATGGCTTGGATAAACGTGATGCTGTAGTTACAGGAATGGACACACTGAAAGTGTCAATCACATGATCATGACCTGAGATCTTTGGGACGTGCTTCAGCCCAATTCTATATATCCCAGGTCCTATTTGTGGTGCTCCAATTCATGGTAGCAGTTACCAATTCATGGTAACATGTATGGTGATTTGATCAAATGTATCAGTCAGAGCTCAGCTAGCAGAACTAGAAGGATATGTCTATATACCTACATATGTGCATACATGTACATAGATATAAGTACAGATATAGATTAGATAGAGATGGAGATATAGATACAGATATAGGTAGATATAGATATAGATATAGATAGATATAGATATAGATACAGATATAGACTGATGTCTTTCAAGGGAAAATGTAGCTAACAGTACTGCTAGGAGACCCTCATAAAAGTTTGGATATTGACAATGCAGATGTTTATATATTTTAGGATGGGGTTATATCTAAATAAACTAATTGTAAAGTTAAAACATTATAATATGAAAATGCATTTAATCCAACTTTCCAGACATCACAGCTCAGCAACACAGTACACTACAGAGTATCAGTAGTTGACTCTCATGGTTGTGTGGCTGACAGAGAGCTGTGGCTTGCTGCTCCTCCCCAGCATTACGGGAGTATAAGACTCCACATCACCAGACCAGGAGAAGATCAAAATATGAGGCAGTTTATGCTGAATGCCATTGCTTTCAAACCATTATAGAGTAAAAAAAATTAAGTGTCACTATCATAAACTAATGGTCATCTGAATGAAGCTTGAGGATCGTGATAGAAACTCTGGTTCTTTCAGCAGGACTTGGTCCAGGGTTCAAAACTTGATTACATTGTCTTGCTTTATACTCTCCCATTCAATTGGAAGCAATAACTCATCCTATTGTCATTATATCCTGCATAATTTTCAACAAGGCCTACTAAGCATGGCCTTTGTCTTTAATATACTTCTTCCCATAACTAAAGGTGCTCACTTAATAACTCTTTCACCATAAAGTGTTACAGACTATCAGTCCTTCAATCTCTATTGCTAAGTAGGCCACGCTAGCTTTAATCCTTCTATGCCAGATAAATATTTTGCATTTCTTGAATGTCTCCTGTCCACAATATTCTTATAAACCACCATCATACCTTTCAAGGCTGTTAGTTATAGATGCCATAATCTACTGTATTTGAATTAAGAAGAAGGGTTTATTATAAAAACATAAATAATTTCTAGGAGCCTACATACTAGATAATAGGATCCAAACAAAAAGCTTTTAGCAAAATAAGATACTCTGAATAAAAACTCACTTCTGGTCTATGATGATATCTCTGCCACCCAATATCCTCAAAAGAGCCTGTCTTTGTGCTTAGGGCTGCTACTTCCTATTGTCAGTTTCCTCTTTCTGAGTCTTAGATGGTGTGTTTGCTTCCTGGAATTTAGGTCACACACGGAAGTCATGCTGAAATTTTTTAGCTTTCTAACCACTATGTAAAGGTTAGAAATATACACTAAATGAGAGAGTTGGCATTGAGTGAACCAATTTGTCCAATGTAGGTTAAATGATTTGCCTTTTAAAGGAGTTTTGCAGGCAGAAATCTGTCAATCATAGTTATATTAATAATAAATGTTGTTGAGATGTATTAATATGAAAAATTATTGAATAGAGACTGTCTAAGAAGTCCCCCCATTACCTTAGATGACATTTGGGTAAATTTATTACTATCCTATGTATTACCATCCAACTCTTATATATGTTACATTTGGCATTTTTCTTCCCTGTCATTAATTCAAATCCTTTAAAGACTACGGATTGGAATTCTCTTACGCTTCATAGCATTAGGAAGGGTACATTTTCAACTTGATAGGAAGAGGATAGGTATGTCTTCAGGCATCCAAGTTTAAGTCCTGATTAACCTGTGTGAGTAGATGTATCATCACGATAAGTACCATGTTCACTTCATGGTCCAAAACTGAAAGACGAAGACATTTGTCCTATAGACTCCTTCAAGGGCACGCCCCAGATGGTCTAAAACCTCTCCCCAGGTCCCATCGCTTAGCTGAGAACAAGACATTTAACATGTGGTCCATTGGGGAAGCTTCTAGATTCAAACTATGGAAGTGCTCACTTCTCTGATTTTAAAGTTTTTTCCCTGTAATGTGGATACTTATAAATAAGACAACATTTTTAAAACAAATGGAACAGTTGTAAGAATTATAAAATGTTAATAATTATAAGGTTAGATGCTCTGCTATAGTAGACATTACAAAAGTATAAACTGTTTCTTTGCCTTTTTAAGATTTTGTTATTTCTTTTTCCCTGTCCTTGTGCTAAAGATGTGCAGTATTTTATATTATAAGCTAAGATATAATATTTCTTGAAATTACTAAGAGGTGTACCCTTCAGTGGTAGGTTTGTTTCATTAGACACTAAACTGCTCAGTTGTCCATGAAGAGGATATGAGACCGCTTGAATTATAAAAATTTAAAGAAAATGTATCACATTCCTGAAAGAGGTGGTCTTTTAAAGGGAAACTGGATTATTTTTCTACATGTGAGAGAGAGCAGATAGAAGAAGGAGTCCTGATCCAGTACTTGTTTAAATAGCTAATAATTAAAAGCTGTGGATCTGGGAACCCTAGGAAAAAGGACCCTTGCATTGAAGGATGGGGGTCCCTCAGAAACTACTATGGTCTCCACGGAAACCTGAAAAGGCAGGGACACCTCCAGAACAATGGGCCATGTCTGACTGCAGCAGTGAGCTGCAGTGCCGACCTGGACTCAGTCAATGTTGTCGAAATGTATTTAGACTAAAAAGTCCACAGAATTCTGAGATAATCGATTAGGACAGGAGAGGAATGCTGCAATTCTTGGTATTGAACAGGTGGAAGGTTAAGCGTGTATTTGAATAAAATAAAAGTTACGAGTGTACTAGATACTCCCAATTTCTATGGATTAGTTCATATCCCTTCCGATTAGTTTGCCTTTCCTTCTATTTCAGATTTTCTGTCCCAGATTTTCCAATAAATATCTGAGCTTCAGTCATGCCATTGAAAATGGAGGGGTTGTATTAAGTAATATGTTACAATTTTTCCACGTTCTGTGATGCTTTTTTCTCCTTTTAAGAGAGTTGGGGATACGTTCACATATATTGCAAAAAGCCATGTATTTTGCAATTGTTTGATTAACACCTTCCTAACTCAAGGCCATGGTTATTTCTCTGTGTTACAGTTATTTGAAACATTTTAGAAATAGCAAAATGAAAACATTATAGATTTTCAAGCTTGACTATATTTTACCTCATGTTGTGCTCAGCGTCTAGCACTTTTGGTAATTGATGGGGTTGACTGGTTTAAAAAAAAAAAAGCTGTTGGCAGTTTTCACATCTATAGAGCAAGTTGTGAGAACCTTCAACCAAGGCAGATCATAAGACCTTAATAAAATTTACATACAAATTTAGGACATTGTTTCCTTTGCAGACTCAGTGGATTGTCCAGTGGATTTGCATCTATACATAAGCCATTTGTAAATGTCTGTTTATTCATTGATCTCTTACCCTGTCTGAACTGGAGTGCTTATCGCTTGTGCTGGTCATTAGGTAAAAAAGCATGCTAAGCTCCCTGAGACATTCCGTTACAAAGCCTCGATTGCTTCTCTCCTAATGGAGTCAATTTTGTGAAAAAGGCAAGTACCTGAATCAGATGGCTAAATTTGGGAAAACAAAACACAGTAAAACTTCCTGTCCACTGCAACAGTCTACTGTGATGGGAATGTTACAAAGTGATGCTTAAATTCTGCTGTAATCAAACAACTAAATAATAGTGCTCACTTAACTCTAACTTCTCTTGTTCCTACCCCTTGTGTGACTCATCTTCTGGCTAACCATAACCCCACCCTTATATCTGCTAGGATTTATTATGAGAAAGTTTAATCACTGTCATTTCATGGTTTTACTGTGACTTGGAACCAAGACTGTACAGTGAATTATTATTTAGCTTAGCAATTAGAGCTGGTAATGCTAGACTTCATTCACTGAGTTGGCTCCCATTTTCTTTTCTGCATATGTGGCAGTTAAGGGAGAATAAAGAGAGGTGCGAGAATTTGCCAAGATATAGGGCGTGAAAAACCCACCAGACAGATGCTTCTCATATTCTAATTAATATTTATAGGACAGGATGTTTCCTCAACTCAATACATAAAAATGATCATATCTCTCTACCTAAATATGTTCTTTCCACCATGGCCTCACTTCGACTCACAACCCTTATCCTAGTTTCCTTTCACAGCTAAATATCTTGAATGAGCAACCTGTATTTGCTGTTCCCATGCTCTACGACCCATAGACTTCTAAAGTCTTTCCTTCTGCTATACCTACCTGAATCCCAGGAAGACACAGCTAAACCTCAAAGGAGGATAATTCAAGGAAGTTTTGATATTCAATTTTGCACAAACCTAATGAAAGCCAGAAATCAAGGTATACATTAATAACATGTAGAGATGAGCATTTTGAGGAAAAACACAGAAAATAAAGGGGACGGAAAGTGGATAAGGGGTGGGAAGACACTGCACATATTCTACCTCAATATGCCATTGGATCTATGCCCCCCTAAACACTCGACTTCTCTCTAATTTTCTCACCCAATGGTATATGTTCTCCCCTTAACTCTTTGCCTCTGTTCACTTGGATTTTACTACAGTCTTCACTCCTGATATCTCTTTGAATCTAGCCTTGTTTATTTTTTCCATTTGTTTGCTTATTCACGTATCTACATGTGTTTTCTCAAGGTCTCCCGTGTCTGACTTCTCTCCTGAGGTTCATCTATCCACTAAGTCATCCACCAGACCAACACAGGGACCTACTGAAACATAATCCTTGTCATGACATTTTTCTTCCTAAAATTGTTTGGCTACCTGCCTTTGCACATTTGAATAAACTCCAAAAAGGGACTTTTCTTAGTCTACCCACGGAAAATATTTCCACCCTCATTTTTTTTTTCTTTTCTCCAATATCCTGTGCTATTTTAACTTCCCTAAGCATGTTCATTCCACTAATATTTGAAAACCCTGGCCACTGTTTCTTGAATTACTTTAACTCCCTACCTGCCTAATGTACTATTGTATCCTTCCAGACGTAGCTCAATATGTTGTGATCTGTGATTTCCCCCTTTGTAACTTCCCTGAAAGAATGGATCCTATCTTCTTCTGTGCTTCAGAGGGAACTTCCACAGTCCTTTCTTCTCATTTCTATTTTGTCACTGGATATAAACCTCTAATTATTCTTCCCAGTGAAACAGTGCTTACAGCAGGACCAGTGCTTCAACTATCTTTGTATCACCAGTATATCACTATGTCTAACACATGGAAAGTCTCCCAAAATACTCGCTACATGAATAAGAGGAAACTGACCTGATATGCTGCCATTTACCTAGTGCCTAAAGAGCTTTTCTCCTGAGTATTAATACACACATCTTTATATATAACACTAACTGTGAGGAGACAGAGCCCTGGAACAGCAATGGTACCTAGTCAGCAGCTCTTTCTTGGGTAGATAACAAGTAAAGTGCTTGTTCAGGTGGAAGAAAGTTCTCATCTCCATTGATAGCTGTATCCTGTGGTGGCAACCATGTACTGAATGTAGAAGGTTATATTTTGTGTAAAAGCTACTCAACTGACCGGCAGACCAGGCCCTCTTATGAGGCTTGCAGCTATTAAAACTGTGTGCTTCACACAGAATCACGCATCTCTCTCCTCCAGAAGAATGGAATCTTCCACGTTGGACTTGCAATAGTAGCTTGCTTTCTAGACCTCAATAGTTTGTTCATGTACTCTTTCTTTCTTAGGTTTCTTCCTTTCTTTCTCCTCTCATTCCTTTTCTTTTCCTCAAACTTACAAACATAATTATCCTATTTTTCTCTACTAATAAGCTTTGGTGGCCCATTAAATTCAATACTCAATCATCAAATGGAAAAATAATTATCTTTCCTTTAGTCTTATACAGATGTCCTATCTTCTAAAATATCAAGAGAGGGCGCCGGTGAGATAGGTCAGCGGCACAAGTGCCTGCCTGGCAAGTGCGAGGTCCTGAGTTCAACTCCCGGTACCCACATACGGAAAAAGGGCAGATGATATCGCTCAGCAGCCACAGGGGCCTGATGATGCATGACGTCCTGAGGTCGACCCCCAGTACCCACAAAAAAATAAATAAATAAAATAAAATATCAAGAGAGGGAATAAACATTGGTGTTCTGTCTTTCTAAGGCAGTAAATGCCACAAGGAAATAAAATAAAAGATGTTTCCATATTAAACAAGGTTGAAAATTCTTACTCAGTCCTGAAAAGTCTTCTTTGAATGCCTGTCTAGATTCCATCCAAAAGGAAAAAAAAATTAGTATGTACCAGTACTGAGCCCTCATTCAGTACATAAGAGCTTTTGGAAGGCCCCCGATTATATGCAAATATTTCTCAAGTGGCACTCACCTTAATTGGGTAATACCTTAATTGACAGTTACACTTTAGTTTACAATCCTCTAAGTACAAATTTTATAAAACATAAGACCAAGGAAAGACATCTACTTGGCATTTTGATGTTGACAGGAAAATTGTTCAACTGGGTTAAAGGGTTTCAGGACTTCACTCTTTTGCTAAATGGTGAAACTAAGCATTAATTTACTTTTTTGTAACTGATAACTATCGAATGTTTTTCTTTTGCTCTTGGTCTCTTAACTGAACATTTTTCCATTTTCTGAAAATATAGAAGTCCAAGAATTCTTATTTATGTTGCTCCAAGCATTGGATAATTATTTGGGCCAACTTTGTTCATGAGGAAATTACAATACTCAAGACAGTGACATGCGTTCTAGTTAGAGTATAAAAGCTGGGGAAAGTTCTCATTATTTTAAAACAGGTAGCGTTTTCTCTTTCTAAATCCCAGACTAATTTGAACATGTTTCAGTTAAGAAGTTTCCATTGGGATAGCACTGAAGGTCTCAATTGAACAGATTGTCCTACTTCTTTATATTTTTATAGGCCAGCTATAGAATATCAGTGTCTCTTAGTCTGCATATTCTGTAGGCAAAAATCTACGAAAGAGAAAATTCCTAGATAGGATTGCAAGATGGTATCTCTCCAATATGTTGGTCTAGAACAAAAAGCACATGATCCAAATTATCTCTCCTTTGTCCTTTGTCCAGAGAAGTAGGTTCAGTGGGCCCTTCCATGTCTATGGGTTTTGCATCCAAATTCAACCAACCATGGATCAAAAGTATTTTCAAAAACATTATGTCTGTACTGAATATGTACAGAATTTTTCTTGTCATTATTTTCTAAGTAATAAAATTTAACAGTATTTGTATAGAATTTACATTGATGAAAAGCTAGATCCAAATGAAAATTAGTTGATAGTTTGTTAGGAACACACTAAATAAGTGTAACAGGACATGTGTAAAAGGACAATATATTGTTCTATTAGTCTCTAATTTATTCATGTTCCAATTGTTATTAGTTCTTATCTTTTGCTAATTTTGGATTTGGTTTGTTATCATGTTTCTAACTCCTTGAGATGCAGCAATAGTCGTGTGAGATCTTTCTGGGTCTTTTAATGTAGGCATTGATTGCTTTAACTTTTCCCTTTTTTTGTGTCATACTGGAGATTTACCCAGGGCCTTTCCCCTGAACTCTACCCACTACTCTTTTTATTGTTTTCTTTTTTTTTTTTTTCCTGAGACAGGGTCTCCTTAAACTGCTAAGTTGTCCAAGCTGGGCTTGAAATTACCATTCTCTTGCCTCAGTCTTCTAGAGTGCAGGGATTACAGACATGCACCCCCATGTGTAGCTGTAAGGTCCCCTCTTAATTGTGCTTTTGCTGTATTCTATAGGTTTTGATAAGTTGTACTTCCATTTTTATTTGTTTCGGGAAAATTTTAAGTTTCCTTTCTTGATTTCTTCCTTGACCCGTTGGTTTTTCCAAAGAATGTTAATTTCCATGTATTTGTATACTTTCCATAGTTTTCCTTGCTATTCATTTCTAATTTTATTACATTATAATTGAAAAAGTACTTGATATAATTTAAATTGTTTAAAATTTGTTGAGACTTGTTTTGGCCCCTGTCATATGACCTGTCATGGAGAATATTCCATGTGCTGATGACAAGGATGTGTATGTAGCAGCTTTTGGATGGAAAGCTCTGTAAATGTCTGCTACATCATTTTGGTGTAGGGCGCAAATTAACTCTGTTGCTTGGACGATCTGTGTGGGTGATCTGTCCATTGCTGAAAGCTGGGTGTAAAAGTCCACAAATATTATTGTAGTGAACTCTCTCTCTGGGTTGTTTAATATTTGCTTTATATATTTCTGTGCTCCAATCTATATTTATTTCCACTTGCTGATTGACTAATTTACATCTTTATATAATGACCTTCCTTTTTTGTTGTTGTTGTTACTACTCTTGATTTTAAATCAACTTTATCTGATATAACTATGGCTACTCCTGTTTTCTTTTAGATTCTGTTTGCATAGAATCCTACTCCACAGATTCATTTTCAGTCTACAGGTGTTCATAGAGGTGAAGCAAGTTTCTTGCAAGCAGCATACAGTTGGGTCTTGCCTTTAAATCTAAGGATGCCCAATCCCTGAGTAAAAGAACAGTACTGGCTAATAGCCTGTTGGGAAATGGAATGCAGATTAGGAGGTGAGAGCTGGTGAGAGATTGAATCTTCATCTATATTTACAGTCATTCTCCATTGCATATATACAACAGCAGACCATATCTCCCATTACTGCCTGAGCTCCCCCTCATATTATATCAGCAGGGGCTTTCAATTCTCATAGAAGCATAAGTTTTAATGAGGGATATAGGTTGTTTGTACCTTATGAGAGTCTAATCCTGAAGCCATGCTCCCCCATTTTCCAAATTTCCTCAGTTCACCACTTCCCCATACATGAAAAAATAATCTTCCATGAAACTGATCCCTGCTATCAAAAAGTTTGGAGATCCTTGTTTTTATCCATTCAGTCCTGCTATGTCTTAGATAATTTAATCCATTTACATTCAAGGTAATAATAAGTAGTCTTACTATAGCCATTTTTAAATTATTCTCTAATTTTGCTGTATTTTCTTACTATCCTCTATTTTACTTTTGTGGTTAAGTGATTTATTCTTGTGATGTGTTTTGATTCCTTACTTATTATTTTTGATTTTTTTATCAGAGATTTCTTTTTTGTGGTTACCATCAGACTAACAAAGAGTACTTTAATTATAATAAGCTGTTGTTGTAAAATGTTAGTAAATTAACACAATTATAAAGGTAAGAACCAAAACAAAAATTAAAAATACACATACTGAAAAATTTTTGTGTGGATTAAATGACTTGATTCTTTAGAGTGCCTGGATTTCTTGATGATCAAAATACTTAGTCCATTCTCTCCCCTTTCTATGAAACAGCACTAGAAAAATATGACAATTTAAGATATTAAGAATGCATTGGTCTTAATATGTCAAGGGACTCTGAATTAGAAAATGATAGGAGAGCAAAGAGGATAAAGGGGTGAATAGCTGTGCAAAATTCCTCAGTAGAGCATCACAGATACCTTATGTGGCTCAGGCTATTGTAGCCAAAGTCTTTAGACAACCATCCTATCATGTCCTGGTTGTACGTTTACTCCATAGAAGAAAATTTGTTAGCATTTTCTTAGAAAATGATAATATTGATCAGTAATCTTGAGTTCTAGTCACCGGGGAAGTTTTATTTTGCACACTAAATAAACAGTTTAGATTTTAAATGAATTTTTTAGGCTTTTTGATTTGGGTTGGCATGAGAGAAACTACAGAAAAATAATCACTTCTAAGTGTACCTAGAAACTGGGTCTACTCTCCTCAGGATCAAACTTGTTCTATAGTCTCATATAAAAAAAGTACTGTATATTATATCAGTGTCATGGCTATAAAGTATAACAGCTCTTGCCTAATGAAGTTTTTCTTGTTACCTAAAAAATCATTTTAGTTAAATATAAATTCAGTGGTTGTAAGAAATAATAGAGAGAACTGATGTACCCTTTAAAGAGCTTCCCTCAATGATACCATCTTGAATAACTGAAATATAATATTAAATGTGTTACTGCCATCAATATAGTCAAAATACAAAGTACTTCCATTGCCACAAATGCCCCTCGTGTTTATGGTCACACATACTTTACTCTCTCAGTCTTTGCAACTACTAATCTATACCCCCTTTCTATATTTTTTTATATTTTTGACACTTCAAGAATGCTATATATACTGTTAGAAAGTGGGTCCTGATTGGAAAATGTGTGTCACTGGGGCTATGCCTTTGGAAGGTATATCTCCCTATAAGGGTCCTTCCTTCTTTTTCTGCTTCCTATCTGCCATGGGGTTAGCAGCTTTCCTCTACCATACCCTTCTACCATGTCATTTCTACAATGGAGCCAGCTGACCATGGACTGAACCCCCCAAACTGTGAACCAAATTAAACCTCTCTTCCTTCAAAAAAAGAAAGAGCTATATAAACAAAATCACATAATATGTGACCTGAGACCTCCACTGACACCCAAGAAAGGTGCTCCTCATTATTTTCAGTTGGATGGGAATTTTGGCTGCCATGAGATCTCCAAGCCTATCTTCCTGGTGAAGTGGATAGTGTTCCTATCAGGGCACTCACTGGCACAATGAGGACAGGAGACAGTCTTCATGGTTACCACTTCAGTGGTGAAAATCTTGTTGTTACACTAAGCTTCCTGTGGTCTTCTAATGAGATATCCCCAAAGGAGTCAAGAGGTGTTGCTTCATTTACTAGTGTTTAAGGGTGGAAGTCCAGTTTCACTTTGTGGTCTTGACTGGTAGCACAAGGGCCAGGAAGCCTTCTTACCATCCAGTGGGGATGAAAGTCCTATTCAACCTTGTCTCCAACTGCCTGGTGGGGGTCTTGGAGCATTTCACTGTTGCCTCTCAAGGGGGAATTCTTTGCTCCCCACTTTTCCTTTCCTGATGTGAGTGTCAGTGGGCCACAGTCTTATATGTCAAGTTTGTTTAGAGGAGAAGGATTGTTGTCTAGGTTTTCCCTTTCCTGAAGCAAGCTTTTGCTAGGCTATTTTCTCTTCCTCTATTGGCATTTCTATGTTTCTAACTTTTCCAACTTCAGATTGGAATGTAAGTGGCAAAAAGGAAACACAGGGAACTCAACACCATGTGGTCCTTGTGTCCCGAGGTCCAGAGTCAATCTGCCTTCTTTTTCTACCTTTCATAATATTATCAGAACTAAAAAGAAAACATGCATGCATAATGACTGAGAGTTTTAATTGTGACATTAAATTTGGTGGTGTCAAAAGTTTGTGAAAATATCTAGCACAATTCCCCAGCCCACAGGAAGGTATCAGTGTATATTAGCAGAGTTAATATTTGGATTTACACAAATCCTACAAATATATATCTTGGCATTCTTCTAGGTGTAATTCAATCCCCATAACTTAATAAAGATTTCTGCAAATACTCAAACCCACTGTGACTTATCTTTTTTCAAACTCATAACATTTAATTCCTATCCTACTTGTCCCGCTAAATTTGTGTGTCATGAGCTACAACATGCCATAATCAAAATAACCCACCATGATTCATTACCTGTGTTTTAACAGGCAAGTTCCTTTACCTTCCTCATGTTCTTCACTTGCAAAATATTGATGATAAACCTAATAAATGGCACAGGTAGAACTCTACACTTGTAGGAACCTGTAATTCTATTATGAAACCTACTGAGACAATGATAGATCTAATTCAAGGAGATCTGGGTTCCTAATGAATGGCTAATTTTGTATTTTGATTTTGGTTAGTTTTAGAATATGTGTTTTATTATTGCTATTGATATTGCTGATTTTAAGAATTACACATCACAGTAGAGTTATTAAATGGCTATCCCTTTGGAAGCTGCACATTGCAGTGAATAATACAATGAAATTTGGAGTTATGTTTGGCAAGCTAATGCCCCTTCAAAAGATGTCCATATCCTAATTTTGAGAACCTATGAATACATTAATTAACAAATGACACTTTACTGCTGTAATTAATTTCAGGGCTTAAAATGGATTATTTTAGATTATCCAGGTGAACCAGATACAGTAAAATCACAATGGTCCCTATAAGTGAGAGAATGAGGCAGAAATTCAGAGTCACAGATTTGAAAATGCTGGTGTGCTAACATGGAAGATAGAGGGAGGTACCATGCACCAAAAAGAGGCAGGCTATCATATGTGGGAAGAACAAGGAATAGATTCTTCTCTCTGGAGAGAATTTGGCACTGCCAACATGTTCATTATAGAATAAGACACATATTGAACTTATAGCCACCTAAAGCTAATAAATTTCTGTTGTTTTAGGCCACCAAGTTTATGGTAATTTTTTATAGCCGTAATAATACCAGTGTCAAATGTTCCTGATCTGCCACTTTTAATGTATTTAACCTGGAATAGGGGATTTAATGTTTAGCCTTATCTGCTTTTTTTTTTAAAGGTCGTATACATAGTTCCTACCTCAAAGAAAGGAATTTACACATACAAATATTATTTACACATATGAAAATTATTTAAAATATTTCAGGCAGACAAATAGTTAATTGCTAGTATGTTTAACTCTTAATAATACAGTCGTAGTAAGTATTTGATTATTCAAAGAAAGTAATTAAAAAGACACTAAGTACTATAAAATATACCCTTCTCCACATGGTTTCCTACATCCTCTTTTGTATTTTGTATTGTAATACTCAACTCTCATATACCAATTAAGAATCAAGAAAGTGGTAAACAAAGAATGCAGATAATAGTTATATTTAGGGAGGAGCCCATATGTTAGAGGATGTAAGAAAAGAATAAAGAAAATTGCAAGCAATATATGAAAGTTCTGGTTCTTAACATTGGGTGATAAACTCATGGGTTTTTATTTTTATACTTAGTATCTTACACATACAGTTCGTATACATTTTCTTTGTATCAAATGCTAAATAATATCCTTTTTCTAAAAGCTATGAATAAAATCTGAGTAAGTTCTCAAATGTTACTCATTGCAATTCAGTCAGGATAGTTCCATCTACTATGGTATATGGAACTCAAGAAAGAGCTCCAAAAATCTGAGCAGCTTCAGCAGATGCTTGCTTCTTATTCCGGAAGCTCCGCTCATGCCGGCCCCTCATATCCCCAGACTGACCCAGGCTTCATCTGACCCAGTGGCTTTGAGTCACTGAAGCAGTGAAAAGGGAAGAAAGGAAAGTTGTGCATCAGCTTTTACTACTTACTCTCAGAAGCGATGCACAGCTCTTCTGTGCACATTTCACTGGCCAAAGAAAATGATGAGGCCACAATAACATTAAAAGAGGATGCTAATGAATGTGATGTACATGGTTATAAGGAAAACAACAAGTATTGTGTGAAGAATGTTAGTGATTGTCAAAGTCCATTTTTCTAGGTATTAAATATATGGAAATTTACCTTATGGTATCCTGACTTAAAACATAGATTCTAATATACATTGGGTGTGAATAATTTTTGACACATGCAGGGCAGCAACTGGCATCTTGTGAAATTTAAATAACAGTTCTAGGAAATATAATAAATATTAAAATAGAAATGGTAATTCTTTAAGCTTGGAAAAGATGCATATGAAAATTTAGGGTAATGTACTACTTGGTAGAGTATATAAGTTTATACCAGTGTGAAAATCCTTGATTTAATTTATAACTGATAGAGTATTATGACACTATAATTACTGTATATACCATTTTTGTTCAAGAGCCTGTATTTTAAATTATATTCATTTAAGTATGTACATGGAGGTAGAACTTAAGTTACTGAAATGCCTTACCATAAGACAAAGACCCACAGTTCTAAATATTTTGTAAATTAACATGATTCACAATATCATTCCTCCAATAGAGAACCAATTGCAACTTTAAAAGAACCATATGATAATAATATGAAAATGCATCTTTTTGGATGCTTAGACTAGCAAACTTCTGTAGCTCTAGCCCCAACAGAGGAGATTCTCAACCCAATCCCTCCTTCCACTTTTGACAACTCTCCACGTGTGTTGATATACCGCAGCGCAAAACTCTGAAAGCTGAGCAAAGGCCTCCTTCCTGGCATTTCTCCCTAAAACACCTAATTTTTCTTGGGCAAATCTTCAGAAGTTGCATGTAAATCTGTTGAGAAGAAGTGGTGGGAGCACAGAACTGGTAAAAGTTGCTAATATGCCAAATAACAGTAATCAATGTTGAAGTCAGAAAAAGAGGAGGAGGAGAAATAGTCTTGAAAGGTGTTTATAGTAGGAATGACACCCCATACCCTTCTCTCATCTGTCTGTCCACTGTGGTGTCTTCCACACTGCTTGATGAGCCACCATCTTGGGCTTCTAGAAAATGCCCTCTGCTTGAAATGATTTTTTAAATGTATTATAACTCATCTATATTGTCTTGATTTCATGTTACTGCTTTGATTCAAGATAATCTCTGATTGCTTTACTCATTACCATTCTTTACATAATGCACAGTATTTGTATTGTGAAAGAAATATATAACATTTAAGAATATTTTGAAGAAAAAAAATCCATAATTCTTTCACCCTGAAACAACTGTTTTAATTTTCATGGATTCTCATGCGCTTTCTCCATATGTATACCTATTTTTATAGTTGTAATTCGAGCACACAATTTTGCTTGCTCTTTTTTCCTAAAAAATTTTTGTATTGGGCCAGTGAGATGGCTCAGCGGCATAAGGGCCTGCATGGCAAGCACGAGGGCCCGAGTTCGACTCCTGGAACCCACATATGAAAAAAGGGCAGGTGATATCGCTCAGCGGCACAGGTGCCTGCTGGCACGCAAGGTCCAGAGTTCAATCCCCGGTATCCACACACACACACAAAAAAGTTTTGTATTATTCTATACCTCTTTTACTGGTACTTTAATGGCTGCATATAGTTCCATCAAGCTGATGTACTATACTTTCTCATTAATTTGGATTTTTGATTGCTTAAAGTGTATTTCCCTATTGTACATTACAAACAGAAGTGGACATTTTGTGCATGGACTTTTTCTAAACATTTCTACATCCACGCATTAGCTTGTTTAATACAACATTACAAGGGGGCTTGGTTGAACATATACAGATATATACATTCTTACTGCACAAAAATCTCTTTTGGTGAAGCAGTTTCTTAGAGCTAGAACTTGTATTACATAATCTCACTGCTATTTCATAAACTGAAGTTTTAAAATGTTAACTACTGTTATCTGGTATAATTAACATCATGTAAGGGTAAGGAACTTTACATCCTAGAAATATCAACAGATTAGAAACAAAATTTGATTTACCTTATCCTTACATTTTTTTTTTGCATTTGACCACCCTGCATTCTTAATTCTGTGTTACAACTAATCAGATTACCATTCCAAAAGCTACAATTTAGAACCATTTTAAAGCACATTATTGTATTTGTTGTATAGGTATTATAGCTACATATATATACTTACTGGATCCAAGTATCTTAGCCAATTTATTTTGAGTTAATTCCTCCAAAGATAACATGGAACTGTGGTAGGTTCATTTGATGTTCTTGAATAGAATTATTGATTTTTGTATAAATCTTTAAAGTTACATCCAATGTCTAGTCATGTGCAACAGTAAATTATGCGAACAATATGACTGATCTCATGGGAACCACATCTTCCTGGGTATAGGAACATAGCTCACATGCATACTTGGGGAAAACCAAGTATATTTTTTGTTTGCTTGTTTGTTTGTTTGTTTATTTTTTTGAGACAGGTTTTCACTATGCAGTTCAGGCTGACCTTGAACTCACTTTGTAACCCAGGCAGGCCTTGAACTCACAGCACTCTTCCTGCCTCAGCCTCCTGAGTGCTGGGTTTACAGGCATGCACCACCATGTCCAGCAAACCAAATATATTTTAACACAAGGTACTAACCCAGTTCATGTTTTCCAGGAACTCTTATTTCAAGTACAGACTTCCCAAATAAAACCACAAAATATAAGATAGTACACAACTAATTAAGGGGGTCACAGTCTCAAGTAAAGTCTTGTAAGTAATTTTTTAAGAGTAGGAAAACTTATTGGGGAAAAGAAATGTGGAATAGGAGTGAGGAATATGAATAGCTCCTGAGAGACAGGAGGGGTCCCGAATGGGGTTGCCCTTGTAAGCAATTAAAAAAAAAAAAAACTAGTAAAACTGATAAGATTATATGAAGTAGTAAGATTCATCATGAACTATATAATATATACTACACCTAAATCATTTGCATCTAAAATATCTTAATGTTCAAGCCAATCAAAATAATCAAAACAAATTTAAGAACCATGTATCTCCTGCAGGCAATGGGTATGCAAACTTTGAGAGACATCTTAAACAATGTAAGGATCTCTAGTGTTGTAGAAAATAAAATGTGAATGTGAGGGATCAAGCGAGGTATCTCAATAGGAGCAGAACCTAAGTTGGATTCTGCTGGATGCTGTGTTCTCCTGAGAATGTACTGTGCAATGGAGGCTGCTTTTAGCATTATCACCTGAGCAAATGAGTTAAGAAGAAACAGGACTGGATAGAGGGAGAAGCAGAACTGCAAGAACCTCAATTTTTAGATTGGCCTAAAGCCAGGTTAACTCTTAGAATTCATACAAGTGGGCATAAGAAAGCTGTGTATCTAACTCTTACGTCAATTAGTCGTTGGATATGGATCATCCCAGGAAGAGAGCATGACCTTGGGTAATAATCTGTAAGTGGACTGACAGCTAAATGTTGTCTATAGGGGAACTGTAAATTTTTGGGACAGGTACCAATATCATTATTCCCAAAGAGGATCTGAAATAGAAACTACCATACCCTCTGTGGGAAAAAGTATAATTGTTCCAAACTACTCCCTAGGACTATTGCAATTGCTATTGTATTAGTTAGGGCACTCCATAGACGTAGAACCAATAGGGCACCTATGTGTCTGTCAGCATGTGTGTGTGTGTGTGTGTGCATGTGTGTGTCTGTGAGTGTGTGTGTGTACTTATTCATTGTGTATAAAAGGATTTATTATAAGGAACTGGTTAACCTGATGATGAAGAAGTCCCAAGATCTGCGGTAGCAGGCTGCATGCTCAGGAGAATCCATGCATGGTTGCAATCAAAGTCAAAAGCCCTAAGAACTGGGAGAGCCAATGCGTAAGTTCTAATCTGAAACAGTATACTGGAAGCTCAAAATCCAAGAAGTGTAGATATTTCAATCCAACTCCAACATCTAGGAAAGTAGAGGTTCTCTCTTACTTAGCCTTTTTGTTGTATTCAGACCTTCCATTAATGGATGATGAATCACATTAGGGAGGACAATCTGCTTTATTCTGCCTAGCAACTTAAATAGTATTATGGTGCAGAAACACCCTCATACAAATACTCAGAAAAATATTTTGCCAAATGTCTTGGCATTTCATAGCTCAGTTAAATTACCACAAAAAATTACTCATCACAAATATGTGACTTTCCTTGAACCCACTACTAGTAGAGTAGAAAAATGATGATTTTTCTAAGGAGTTCTATTTAGAGAAGCAGACTTAGTGTTGCCTGAGGTGGTGAACTTTTCAGATCCATTTCTGGAATAAGGAGATAGCTTTTAAGTTTACTTTGTCCAAGAAATTCTTTAAGATGGAATCTGCCAGAGATTTAAAGAGTAGTCAATTTTCTATGATAGTAATTGGAGGACAAGTGAGTCAATCCATTCCAACTGCTATAACAAAATACCTATGAGTAAACTAGGTGACTTATTCCTTATGCTTCTGGGGGCTGGGAAGTCCAAGATCAAAGTGCTGGCAGATTTTGTTTCTGTTGAGGACTTGCTTTCAGGGTCACAAGCAGAGTCTGCTGGCCATGTCCTCACACAATGACAGGGTAAACAAGCTCTCTAATCTCATTTATGAGGACACTAATCTACTCATGAAGGAGTATACTCTCATAACCCAATTACCTCCCTAAGTCCCTGCCTTCTAATGTCATTACCTTAGGGATTAGAATTTCAATGCATAAATTTCAATGAAACACAAACATTCAGACAGACCATAGCAAAGGAAGTAGCTAGTAACATGCATTTTAGTTCATAGAAACAGTGTGATTGTGATATCTTACGCTAACTTCATCAGTTAAGGCCTAGCTCTGATTTCTACTAGTGTATATTGATCAAAAACAAATTATTCATAACTTACCACACTTTGGAGAAAGAGTTACAGATAAGAAGTCACACATTTCTAGACTATTTTCCAAGTTGAAGTCAGAGGTTCAATTCCCAATCATGATCTACTTTGTCACATTCTGACTCATTTTGCTTCAGATTGAGCATCTAAGTGCCAACTGTAGACTAATCTTATAAAATACATAGACTAAGGGCTTTTTCCAACTTTTTCACAAATTTATTGTTTTGGCATTTTGGGATGACTTTCTTCATTCCTTTCCCTTGGCTTGAAATAAGACTGACTCCTACTAACAAGCGTTATTTTTATTTAAAAATGCATTGTGTTTTTTAAAATTTTAACCTGTGTTAATAACCAGTTTCTACACATTATTTCACACTGTCTATTCATTCCCTGGCCATTTTAATCTCAAAAAATGTGGAATACATAATGTATAATATGCTTTATTCAAGGACTCATGGAATTGTAAGGGTGGGGGAGCCCACTGAACTCATTATGTCTTTATTGCAGATATGTTTCCATTATGTTATATCAAATCTTATGAAGAGAGTGCTATACTTTTCATTTTAGAAATAAGGCACCTTGCTAGTTGCAGTGGCACATGTCTGTAATCACAGCTACATGGGAAGCTGAGTCAGAAATATCATAATCTCAAGGCCAGCCTGGGCAGCTAGTGCGATCTTGTCTCAAAAAACATTTTTTTAAAGGTTGGCCATGTAGCTTGGATCTCCCAGAGTTCAATCCCCAGTACTACCAAAATAAATAAGAAATAAGACAGCTTGTTTGCAAGACTTTAGATAACTTTCCTTAGAACCTCTGGGTAAGCAGTAGCATCATCTGAGTTTAAATCTAGAACACAGATAGCAAAGTCTATGTTCTGCTGAGACTTTTAAAGCCCTAAAATCTTCTTCAGTGATAAAGCACCATATGGAGCCATATTACAATGGCCTTAACTGCTTGAAATCCCTTCAGGACCAAGTAGTATATGGATTTTCTCTACTGTAAATGAGCATGGAGCATTTTATTAAAGAGAATAAACCAAGTCCCAAATGTAAAACACTATATAAATAATGGTAAATACCATTTAAAGATACAAGTCAATCCTCATTATCCACTGATTTTGTATTTGCTAGTTCATGTACTTGCTAAAATGTAACCACCTATTTAATACTTCAATGCTTTTGTGGTCATTCACCAACATGCATAAGCATGCAATGGTGGAAATCTTGAATTGCCAATGTGCAATTCTTAGCTGCGGTCTGAAAGGCAATGTTCCATCTTCTTGTTTCAAATCTCCCACTGTAAATAGTTCACAGTGCGTGTAATTCCATAATTGTTGAATTTGTGTATTTTCTGTTGGTGATTTTGCCTTTTAAAGTTGTTCTGAAGTATAGTGCAGAAGTGATTCTAATGATACTGAACATTAGAAGGCACTGATGTGCTTTACAGAGAAAATATGTGCATCAGAAAAGCTTCATTCAGGAATGAGTCACAGGTTTACCTATGAGTCTGTAATGAATCAACAATATAAAGTAAGATGTCTTAACAGAAACACACATTAAACAAAGTTATGTATTGATTAATTAGATAGTACTTTGTACATGGCAGTGCTCAGAAATCTCACCCTGAATCTACCATAGAAACAGTAAATTAATGTTCACTAATTCAATATTACTGGCAACTTTATAAAATATAACTGCAATGAACAATAAGAATCTACTGTATCTTTCAGGATGCTTCCATACAAAACAATTCATTTCAAGGTCATCTTCTAGGGATAAAAAGAGGTGATTCAGAAAATTGTAGTCATAGTACCAGGATGGAGCATTGACAAGGAAGGTGCCTCTTCAGGATTTCAGCTGTCAATGCCTCTGTCCCATTGGTTGAGTTGGTACAGGGGTCCTTGAGTCATAATGACTACAATCCTACCTACTGTTAACAACGATCTGATTAAAGCTGGATAATTATCTATAAAGTTGAAACTTTTCTGACTGGAAAACCAAAGCTGTAAAATTTTAGTCCAAGAAATGCTTTATTTGGACATGCTGCTTAAATTTCTTATAATTTATAGTTGAGAAAATCCCGATATTGTAGTCTCTCCACAAAAGTTTATGGAATATAATCTTAGAATGCAACTGGGGAGTGCAGAAGACACACAGGATTTAGTTTCTACTCTCCAAGAACTGCATGGTATTAGACCACTGATACTTCTTCAACATCATGGAGACAGATGAGCTCCGTTGGACAAGTTACACTGAGTTTACAGAAAGCTAACTGACAACAGTTTAGGTCTTATGTGCTTAGTGGGATTACACAGCACAACCCGGGGGAAATGTAAAATTGAAGAAACACAAAATAGAAAAGACATAAGACCCAGGTGAGAAAAAAGAAATTAATATTAAGGTGATGTGTCTCAGGACAGGAACAGCAGAAAGTAGCTAAGAAAAGATTACTGGTGTTTCATGGTGACTTAGGGAAGGGGCGTGACGTCATTTACCATATCACACTGATTTTTCTTAAAGAATTCCTATTGCTTTCTGAGCCAATGACGAATTAGTTATAAGAGAGAAATTTTGAATGTAGGGAACTTATGTTTTCTCTGGTTAACGTAGAGTCAGTAGAACAAATATATGCTCAGGTATCCAATCAACATTTCTGACTGTTCACCATTTTTAAAATGAGACTCATTCTTTTCTCATTCCTTTCCTCTGAAATATCTTCATGCAAGGATTCCAGAATTTAAAACTGACTCACTAAGAGTTACTTCTTTGTTTATATTTTTCCTACATGGGTACTTACGTTATGGTTTAGATCTAAAGTGTTCCCCAGTGTGTTCAGAGGTTGCCAGGTAACTGGCTTGTGGGGATGCTATACTCAGTGGATTAATCCATTGGTGAGTTTACGGCTGAATGTGCTGTTAAGAGGTGGAGCCTACCTGTAGGTGGGTCATGGAGGTATGAGATGGGAGGGTGTATTCTTGTCCCTGGGCCCTCCCTTCTCATTTTGCTTGCTGGTTGCCATGAGTTGAACAGTTTTCCTCTGTCATGCCCTTCTGGCATGGCTTTTCTGCCTTAGAATCAACCAACCATGGACAGAACCCTCTGAAAATCATAAGACAAAATAAACATCTCCTCCTTTAATTTGCAGGTGTTGGGTCTTTTGTCCTAGCAACTGGAAAGTCACTAATATAGCATATAGATTGAGACTGATTTACCTTAACATGATACGTAGTTACAGAAACAGGTCACAGATTACATTTGACCGAGGTTGTGTACCACTTCTTCACTACAAGCTGGTTGGCACTCCACCTGAAACAGTCTACCTGTTCTCCATGTGTGCAGCTGCATTTGTTCTCTCCCTGCCAAGTTCTGCACAATAGTCATTTTCCAGGCTTCTCTGCTCTTTTTCTGTCTTGGAATTGGCTTTATCCCCTTCAATAAACATGGAGCACAATGCTACCCTCCAAGTGTCTGTTCTGTTCAGCTCAAGAGAGAAGATTCTGCTGGTTGCTGATATCCCCTACCTATTTGTATGCATAGGATCAAGTGTTAAGCATTTCAGAAGAGCTGTTAAAACACATTTTTTTGTTAAGTTTCTGTGTTGAAATTCAAGTTTTTCTACTTACTGTCGTAGGACTTTGAGCAAATCAGTGATATGAAAAAAACGAACCCAGTGATTTAAAAAACTTATTTTACAAACTGCACAGATAACATACCTAAGACATTTGGTACATGTTTACATGGTTGAAACCAAATAAGTGAATGTACTGATATAAACAGCTGCAGTGTTCTTGTTATTCTAGGTATTTTTAATAAGTAGGATGAGTAAACAGGGCACAGATATTTTATTATGCAGGAGCTTTAAATTTGGGGGTCCTGGTTTCACGCTGGGTTAAGCTGCTTGGTACCAACCCAACAAAGAAGGTAAGAAGGAGTGTTTTGAAAAGTTAGAAGCAACAAGCCAATAGAGGTAGAAAGCCAGAGCTATTCTCATCCCTACGGGTATCTCCTCTCTAGTCTAATATTTCTTTTTCAGCTTCCTTCATTCCATCTAGGCTGGAGAAGTTATAAGGAAGATTTGAAAGCACAAATGCAAAGGACTAAGGCTCCCAGGATGGTGGAATTTAATAATGCAGACAGTCCTTTTAGAATAGGAAATAACTCTTGAAAGATTTCTTTTCATGTAATTCCAGGCTCAGTTCAGCGAGATCCTCTTACGATCTTTTCGATTTATGCCTTGCTTCTTCCTACAGGCTCCCTGAGCTGGTGCTATATGGGCTTTCACAGCACAGCTGAGATAATACAGTCCTCTATCTGCTCACAGAGTGGAATGGCCAATAGACATCCTGAGGATCAGGGAGAATAAATACAGCCACGATAATAATAACCCTCACTTAATAGATCTTTTAAAAAACCTAAGTTTATTAATCCCTTGAATGAGAAATTATGCTAATTGTAAATATTATTTCTACATTACTGTGAACAATATACTATTATTATCCCCCTTTTATAGAGGGGGAAACTGAGGCCTACTGTGGTTTAACAACCTGCATAGTTGGTAAACAGTAGACCAGGATCCAATCAATGAAAATTAAAGGCATCCTCTGTTCCCTCCCTTGAGTGCAGGAAAAAGAGCCTCCTAAATAGGGCTCTGACAGCAGAAAATCTTATTTTTATTACAGTTTCAGTTATACTTCCAGTTCCCTAGGAAATCGACTACACTGAATATCCGTTAGTCAGGTGTACCCTGAGTAAGTGAGTCAGATTCTAGCCATATGTTATGAATTATTATGGGAGGAGTAGGGAATTGAAAAACTACATAGCCCATGACTTTATAGAGAAAAGGACCCTGCCACAAGGTGTCTCCTGAGAGTACAAAAACTTATTTCCCCAATAGTGTTCACCAAGAGCAAATCCTACAATTAAATATGACCATCGTCTATTTTTTAGAGAGTACAAAAACATTATTTCCCCAATAATGTTCATCAAGAACAAATCCTAACATTAAAAATGACCATGGTTTATTTTTTTTTAATTTTTTTTATGGAAAAAAGGTAAAATAGGGCCGGTGAGATGGCTCAGCGGTGTAAGCACCTGCCTGGCAAGCGCAAGGGCCTGAGTTCAACTCCAGGAACCCACATACAAAAAAAGGGCCAGTGATATCGCTCAGTGGCACAGGCGCCTGCTGGCACGCGAGGTCCTGAGGTTGACCCCTGGTACCCACAAAAGAAAAAAAAAAAGGTAAAATAAAATTCAGTAACAAAATGATCGGAGAATAACAATAGTTACTACATTGCATAGTATTATCTTTAAAGTAGTTACTCAGAGTACAAGATATGGGAATAAAATTTCTCCAATCAATATAAATGCAAACCTTCCTTTTCTATGAAATCAGGGACACTAATAGTGTAACTAACTTGCATTTTTTTCTCTTTTCCCTTCTTTCCTTTCCCCTTTCCCTGTTCTACTTCCCATTTCCTTCTTAACAATTTCTTCCCATTTCACAATATCTATTGCACATTTTAGACCTTACTTACACTTTCAATTTCTCACACCAGGGAGACAATATGATGTTTACACATGTGAGTCTGATTTATTTCATTTGTGAGTGTGGTCTCAAGTTGCATCCATTTCTCTATAAAAGTCTCAAGTTTATTCTTTTTTATGGGTGAGTAGTACTCCATTACATAAAAATACCACATCTTTTTTGTCCATTTCTCGGTTGATGGGCATTTGGGTTGTTTCCAAGATTTAGCTATTACAAATCATGCTGCTATAAACATGGGTGCACATATATCTCTGTGGTATGATGTTTTTAGTTCTTCTGGGAAGATGCCCAGAAGGGAAATAGCTGGATCAAATGGGACTTCTAATCCTAGCTTTTTGAGGAATCTTCATACTGATTTCCACAGTGGTTGTACCAGTCTGTACTCCCACCAACAGTGGAGAAGGGTTCCTTTTTCCCCACAGCCACACCAGCATTTGTTGTTGGTTGATTTCTTGATGATAGCCATTCTTTCTGGGGTGAGATGGAATCTCAGTGTTGTTTTATTTTGCATCTCTTGAATGACCAATGATGTTGAACATTTTTTCATATATTTATTTGCCATCTGTATTTCTTCATCTGAGAAATGTGTATTCATCTCAGATGCCCATTTTTAGATTGGGTCTTTAAATTTGGGGGGTCTGATTTTTATCACTTCTTTATATGTTCTAGATAGAAGTCCTTTGTCTGAGGGACAATTGGCTAAAATTTTTTCCCACTCTGTGGGTTGTCTTTTCACTCTGTTGGTGATTTCTTTTCATGTGTGAAAGCTTTTTTAATAAGATGAGGTCCCAGTGGTTGATTCTTTGAAATATTTCCCATGTAGTATGGGTTTTGTTCATGAAGTTTCTACCTACACCTATGTCTTCAAGATTGCTAACCACTTTCTCTTCTACTAGATTGCGTGTTTCTGTTTTATATTTAGTTCTGTGATTCACTTTGACTTTAGTTTAGTGCATGTTGATAAACATGGGTCTAGTTTTAGTCCTTGGCATATATAGAGCCAGTTTTTCCAGCACCATTTATTGAAGAGGCTGTCTTTCTTCCAGTGAACATGATTGGCTGCTTTGTCAAAGATAAGGTGACCTAGTGGTTTTGTTTTGTTTGGTTTGGTTTGTTTTTTTTTTGTGGGTACTGGAGGTCGACCTCAGGACCTTGCACGCCAGCAGGCTCCTGTGCCACTGAGCAATATCACCGGCCCTTTTTTCATATGTGGGTACCAGGAGTCAAACTCAGGACCTCGTGCTTGCCAGGCAGGCGCTTATGCAGCTGAGCCATCTCACCGGCCTGACCTAGTGTATTTGGAGTTGTGTCTGCATCTTCTAATCTGTTCCACTGGTCCTCAGGTCTGTTTTTTTGCTAGTACCACGCTGATATTTTCACAGTAGCTTTGTAGTATAATTTCAAGTCAGGGATTGTGATGTTTCCTGCCTTGCCTTTGTTACCTAGAACTGCTTTTGATATTCTAGGTCTCTTCTGTTTCCAAATGAATTTTAGGAATGTTTTCTCTACTCCTGTGTGTGGTATTTTGATTGGGATTGCATTAAATCTGTATAACAACTTTGGGAGTGTGACCATTTTCACCATGTTAGTTCTTCCTATCTATGAGCAAGAGATATCTTTCCATTTTCTTATATCCTCTTCAATCTCCTTTTTCAGAGTACTGTAATTTTCAATGTATAGATCTTTTACTTCTTTTGTTAGATAGATTCCTAAGTATTTCATTTTTTTGGATGCTATTGTGAAGGGTGTGGTTTCCTTAATTTCTCTCTCAGTTAGTTTGTTGTTTCTGTACAGGAATGCTATTGATTTTTGAGTGTTGACATTGTATCCAGATATGCTACTGAATTTTGTTATTAAATCTGTAAGTCTTTCAGTGGAATTTTTAGGGTCTTCTATCTAGAGTATCTACAATTAAATGAAAATGCAGATAAAACATACTGGAACCTGTGGGATGCAATGAAAGCAGTCCTAAAAGGGAAATTTATAGCAGTGAATACTCACATCAGGAAAACAGAACGAGAACAAATAAACAACCTAATTTTTTTTTTTAATGTGGGTACTGTGAGTCTACCTCAGGACCTCATGCTTGCCAGCAAGCACTTGTGCCGCTGAGTGATATCACAGGCCCTTTTTTTTCCTTTATGTGGGTTCTGGGAGTCGAACTCAGGACCTCACGCTTGCCAGGCAGGCACTTGTGCCACTGAGCTATCTCACTGGCCCAACAATTTATGTTGCACCTCAAAGTTCTAGAAAAAGAAGAGCAAGTCAAGCCCAAAGCCCATACAAACCAGGAAATTATAAAGATCAGAGCAGAAATTAACATAATTGAGACTAAGAAAACAATACAGATAATGAACTGAAGAGTTTGCTTTCTTGTTTGTTTGTTTGTTTGTTTGTTTGTTTTATTTGTGGGTACCAGGGGTTGACCTCAGGACCTTGCACTCCAGCGGGCAACCATGCCGCTGAGTGATATCACTGGCCCTTTTTTTGTATGTGGGTTCCGGGAGTCGAACTTGGGCCCTCGCGTTTGCCAGGCAGGCACTTACGC
The DNA here is from genome assembly GCA_028451465.1 of Erethizon dorsatum. Taxonomy (NCBI): domain Eukaryota; kingdom Metazoa; phylum Chordata; class Mammalia; order Rodentia; family Erethizontidae; genus Erethizon; species Erethizon dorsatum. The sequence continues at coordinate 18,933,067 of CM051824.1, forward strand.
CGCTGAACCATCTCACCAGCCCCAAAGAGTTTATTTTTTGAAAGAATAAATAAAATTGATATACCCTTAGCCTACTTTATCAAGAAAAGAAAAGACTCAAATTCATGCACTGAGGAATGAAAAGGGTGAAATCACTACAGATCCTGTCGAAATTCAGAAGATCATCGATATCTACTTTGAAAATCTTTACTTTCATAGGATGGAAAACACAGAAGAGGGCCGGTGAGATGGCTCAGTGGCGTAAGCACCTGCCTTGCAAGCGCGAGGGCCCGAGTTCAACTCCCGGAACCCACATACGAAAAAGGGGCCGGTGATATCGCTCAGCGGCACGGGTGCCTGTTGGCGCACAAGGTCCTGAGGTCGACCCCCGGTACCCACAAAAAAAAAAAAAAAAAACACAGAAGAAATGGACAGATTCCTAGATATGTATGAATTACCAAAGCTGAATCAAGAAGATATAAAAATTCTAAAAAACCCGATATCAGTTAATGAAATTGAATGCAGAATTAAAAACTTACAAAGAAAAGCCAAGGTCCTGATGAATTCGCAGCTGAATTCTACAAGAAAGTTAGTTAAGATTTAGTGCCAATGCTTCTCAAATTCTTTAATGAAATTGAAAGGGAAGCAATACTCCCTAACTCATTCCTGGAGGCAAGTATTACCCTGATACCCAAATCAGAGAAAGACCCAACCAGAAAAGAGAACTACAGGCCAATCTCCATAATGAACATAGATGCAAAAATCCTCAGTAAGATACTAGCAAACAATGCAACAAATCATCAAGAAAACAAGAAGATAATACACCATGACCAAGTGGGATTCATCCCAGGAATGCAGGAATGGTTCAACATATACAAATTAATAAATGTAATATACCATATCAACAGAGCCAAAGACAAAAATCACATGATCATCTCAATAGATGCAGAAAAAGCTTTTGACAAAGTCAAAACACTCATTCATGATAAAAGCTCTAGAGAACATCATAATAGATGGTCTTTACCTCAATCTGATAAAAGTCATTTATGACAAACCAACAACCAACATCATACTAAATGGACAAAAACTGAAAGCTTTCACTCTAAAATCAGGAAAAAAAGAAGGATGCCCACTATCACCACTCCTATTCAATATAGTTCTGGAAACATTAGCCAGAGCAATTAGACAAGAGAGAGAAATAAAAGTGACCATGGTCTATTGAAAGGGTTAAGTGTTCACTTCTCTATGTCCTTCTAGCTTTTTGGCATACTCTGCTTGAAACATTTTATTCCATTTTTTTTATTGAATTAATGAATAAAAAATGAGCAAGATCTGGTCTCCAGATGAACTGGCATATCGGTTTAACCATCAAACTACTTTTTAAAGATAAATTTCAGTGTGGGAAAAGCAGCTAGATCAGATTAAATTCAAAAGTTTCTTATAATTAACATAGGTTTTCCTTCTACCTGTGTGTTGGCCTAGAAATTAGCTGACAGACTCTATATCCAAAGTAGCTTGCTGGAATTTGTGCTTCAGTTGCATTCCTTTTACCCTTTGTATATCTGAGTTGGTCCTACATTTTCTGAGCCCATGCAATCAACATTTCTCTATCAAAATAAGAACAAATGTCATATAGTAGGCACTCCTTTGGTGCCAGATTATTTTTGTACATTATCTCTAAATCTCACAATATATATTCATTAACCTATTTCTCAGATAAAAATATTGAGACATAACAATAAATTTTAATGATTTTTTTCATAACATTACCAGTGGTTCCTAACCATACATAGATATAGACATAGATATAGATCCTAGGAATAATTAATTTTCTGGCTTTTTAAAAGTATGGCAGTGATTCTTAAGCTTTGATATCCATATGTTTGTATATACATGTATGTAAAAGGGATTATCTTTTTAATCCATATATATGATTTTATTTTTAAAATACACTCATAAAGGCCCCTTGGCAAACATATCTTGGGGTGAGAAAGGAAAATATAGGGAAGGATACATATTTTGCAGACTACAACAAGCAGTATATAGCAATACTGATTCGGAGAAAAGGTGAGATTCCTTTGCATTTTTCCATGACACCTTAAATTAAATAAACGGGGAAGAGTTTTGAGGTTTGGTGGAGATGATGGTGGTTTTTCTTTTCTTTTTCTGTCGCAGTATACTTTGGTGGCAGTAATAAGATAGCTCTAAGAGAGGCAATAATTTAGGGTGGATTCTCCTCCTGAAGATTCAAACGTGGGTCAAATGACCAAGCCCTCCATGGAAGCAGTATGGATAAATGGCTACTATAAATGTGGAAGCCTTCTCAAATATATTCTCTATGTATCTCCCCAACCAGGTCACTTCAGAATCTTCATACCTTTATTGATGGCTACTATATCAGGATCATTCAAAACCATTGTCTAATTAATTTTTACAGTACTTTGCAGGACATATTTTTACTCCCATTTGAAAGTGGAGAAGACATTTGAAGGTAAATTCCTTCAGCTTAAATCACACTTCTCACAGTCCTTGTGGTTGAATCAAGAATTCAGCCCAAGCCATATTTATTGCCTTCTAGATTAAACATTGTTTTTCTGCTTTACCTAATTTGAATTTCTGGCATTAGGGCATTATTTTCACAAAAACATGACAATTTCGAATTTCAATGGACAAATGTAGCAAAATATCCGTAACAAAAAGGCATTACTGAGAATAATGATGATGCAAAGTTTTCCTTCTACAGCAGACTGGGGAGGGTCTGGGGATCTTTACAACCTGAGTATTCATCAGATTGAGGCTTACTCATGACTGATGAATGAAAGCATTCATCAAGTGATCGTATAAGAATGTCTAGAAGAGAAAAAATAACCCAGAGGACATGAAAGCCCACAAATATCTGTGACATGCTTTCTAAGAGACAAGAAATCTATACATTTAGGTTTTAGTACAAATCCATGATTTCAGTGTGTTTGGACATCTTTTGTCTCTTCTCTCTGCAGCAGAAAGGTAGCAGGAGAAATAGTGAAGCCATTTCTGTTATGATTTCCAGTTATTAACATTTTATACAGACAAAAGTTTCCTCTCACACTTCAGTCCATTAGCATGGTTCAATGACCCAAGTGGGCCATACTTGTTATTTCCTGCAAAGGGTAAATAATAGTTCCCTTTTATATGATCTTATAAGGGTTTTTCAGCATTTTGAAATTATAATGAAAGTATCCTTTAGATAAATTTAAATAAAAAAAAGAAATATTTATGGCCTATAAAGATAAGTTTAAAATATCTACACACTGTGCTGTTTGAACAAATTATTTGCAGTCGCAGACTCTAGTTAAGGTCCCCATCTCCCTCAACAACTGTCCCATATATGATACTGAATAACATTAAAATCAGAACTATTTCTCCTCAATTAGCCCACTGCTTCTGCTAACCTAATGCCAAGTATTACTTCAGGCATTACTAATATAAGATAATTCAATTATAAAAATAATTTTCTCTTATTTTTCATGTTAGAAAAAAATGTTTAGAAGATTTCCACAAAAGTTTCTAGTTGGTGGGTTAAGTCTGTGTGAAAACATTTCTTGGAAAAGAAAACAAGTCAAGGTTTTCCAGGGACAGCTTGCTATCATTTGTCTAGTTTTGTAGATACTGGTTGAGAATCAGCTGAGATATACCACAGAGAAAATGAATAAACCTCATCTATATGCAAAGATATGGATGAGTCCTTGTTACAAAATGCTGCGTGAAATAAAGTATGTTCTGGATACTGTACAGCATGTTACCTTCCTCATGGAGTTCAAAAACAAGAAAAGTAAACACAGTATTATTTAGCTTAAGTATATATGCCAGAGAATTATATTAAATGAGTATACAATAAACATAAAGTTAAACATGGTGGTAACTTTAAATGAGAACAAGGAAAAAACATAGAGGTCTATTTAGATTACTGTCAAAGTTGTTATTATATAGAATAATAAGCTTACAATGTGAAGTACATTATTGAAAATAAACCAAAGAATAAAAAGAAAAAAAGACTACAGGTATGGAACCATGATGTGAGTTTGCCATAAACTGAGGATTTTGATTTATCTTACACTGCATAGCTGAGTGTTATGTAGATATTCCCCCAACGCCTCATGCCACCATAGGTGGGGCTTTCCTAAACTTGCTGGATCTAGGATGTGTGACACTAGGATTAGGGTGTGTGGTACTAATTGGGATAAGCATAGTTCTGGGTGTGGCTGAATGGATTTACTGAAAACGGAAGCCCCACCCTGGGTGTGGATGGCACCACCCAAAAGGCTCCTAACCTGTATGGGATAAAAGCAAAAGGCAGGCTCACTGCTTTCTGTCTTTTGTCTGCTACACCTTGAACTCTTTTTCTTCTGTGATGCCCCTCTGCCATGCCACCCTGCCTCAGAGCCAGTTAATTATGGACCGAACCTCTACAAACTGTGAGTCAAAATAAACCTTTCCTATTTTACTTGGGTGGGGGAATATTTTGTCCCAGCAATGAAAAAAGTAACTGAGACACTGAGTTTCCTGGGAGAAGAATGAGAAAATGAATATATTGACTGTTGAAACCCAAAATCGGGTAATAAATAGGGGAAGTTGGAGAAATAAAAAATACTTAAAAAGGAGTAAGATTGGAGAAATGTGATTTCACTAACTTTACAGTTTATATCTAGTCCTGGTTAAGCTATACCAAATTATCTCTCCCCTCCTTGATATTCACTCATTCAATAAATATTTATTAAGCACCTACTTATTTTTAGATATTATCAGAAATACTCCTTATTTTCATAGAGATGTCAGTAAAGTGGTAAAAACAGATGCTAAACAAATATTCATAATATCTAACTATGATAATAACATACTGCTATGCAGAAAACAGCATAAGTCATATAAGTAACTATCTGTTGAGTGCATCATTAGAGAAACTCACAGAGAATTTCTATGTTAGTTTCTATCTTTCTTTTTAAAATATCTACTATAGGGGCTTGGTGAGATAGCTCAGCAGCATAAGTGCCTACCTGGCAAGCTCAAGGTCCTGAGTTTGAGTCCCGGTACCCACATTAAAAAAAAAAAAATCTACTATAAAACCTCTTGTAGAAAATTTGAAAAGAAAGGTCTGTGCTAATATTGTTTTGTGCTAATATCGGCACAATTGAATGCCAATATCTTGTACCCTGAGTAACTAATTTAAAGATAACAATACACAATTTATTAACCATTGCTACCCTCCTATTACGTTGTTTTGAAATTTTATTCTATTTTTTCTCTTTAAAATAAAAATTTAGGGCCGGTGAGATGGCTCAGCGGCGTAAGCGCCTGCCTGGCAAGCGCGAGGGCCCGAGTTCGACTCCCAGAACCCACGTACGAAAAAAGGGGCCGGTGATATTGCTCAGCGGCATGGGTGCCTGCTGGCGCGAGAGGTCCTGAGGTCGACCCCCCGTACCCACCAAAAAAAATAAATAAATAAAAATTTTAAAAAATGAAAATTTGGAGGTTTTCTTTTAGAAGAAGAAAATATAAAGTGCTTGAAACTTCATTATGATGATACAAACATGAGCATTTTGATATATTTCCTTCTAGTCATTTTTTTGTGGATGCCCATGTTACAAAATTGTGACTGTGGTATATATCCAATTCCGTGCTGCAAAATCAAAGTCTTGTCCTGTGTACCGAAATGACCATATCCTGGATAAATATGGGCAATGCATTTAGTCACTAGCACTGTGGAAAGGCTGTATCTATCTGCACTCTGACACATTAGTTTGAATCAGCTTGGATTACAAAGTCTAACCTTGGAGAGAATTTATAGATTTTTAAGAAAAGGGAATTTCCCCTTCCACCTAAGAGCTTTAACACGTGAAATTTGAGCAATATCTGTCAAACTTTAACGTACACTCAAATAAAGATAAAGGTAAATAGAGATTCTGACACACTTGTTCTGAGTTTGGCCACTAATACAAAAGTTTCCCACTAATACAAGTATTGTTGGCCTGTAGATTATACTTCAAATAGCAAAGGTCTGAGAAATAATGAAAAACCTCTCTAATTTTTTTTTGTTGTTGTTCGCAAACTTCTCTGATGAACAAAATTCTGAAAAGAAAGTGATACTAGTGCCAGGAGCACCTTTTTAGCAGATGTGCCAATTTAAGGTTACCAAAAAAGCAGATAGACATGATTTTCCCTAGAACATCTAGGTTTTTATTTTCCTCATGTTGCCCATCCAGCAGTGCCATGACAGGCAGGCAATGTCCTCAGCAAAAGAAACTTCCATAGAAATGTTAACATCAGGTCTTGCTTACTCTGTGTGCGATTTTCTCCCCCAATTGCTTGAAGATAGAGTGTCATATCCCATAAATACAATACCTAAACAAGCAGAACAGAGAGACTCCAGTGTTTATAATTCACTTTGAATTTTTGTGATCTTTGTATGTCACCTATTTTTCTACCATCTTCTAGTTCCCCCATCAGACTGATGCCTAAGTGCTAAAGATAAGAATAATTAATGATATACATTTAACAAAAACAAGAACAGCCACTCTGCTAAGAAAGAAAACTACCTTCAACTCTCTGTTGAAAATTTGGGCAGAAATAATATCAGAAGATGTTTTGTCATTCAAATTAGGATGGTTAGCATACCTCTGGCCTTTTCTGACCAAGTTCCAGTGGAGTGGTACAACATGGGTTCCATCCCCAGGCCACAGGCTTGTTAAAGTACTAGGCTGCCCAACAGGAAGTGGGCAGCAGATGAATGAGTGAAGTTTCATTTATAGCGTCTCCGCATGGCTAGCATTTCCCACTGAGTTCCCCCTCCTGTCAGATCAGCAGTGGCATTAGAATCCCATAGGAGCATGAGCACAACTGTGAACTGTGCGTACAAGGAATCTATGAGAATCTAACGTAGTAACAATAGAAATGAAGGGTACAGTGTGATCATAGAAATAAAGTACAAAAGAAATGTAATGCACTTGATTCATCCCCAAACCACCACCACCATGACCACCACTCATCTGTGGAAAAATTTTCTTCCACGAAACTAATTCCAAGTAGCAAAAAGGATCAGAATTTCTGTGTTAGAACACCACTTAGTGAGGCAGAATAGCCAATTGTATACTGCTTTTCTCAGCGATGCCATGTTGTAACTTGAAATCAGTCCTGACAGGAATTTTTGCACCATGGAAATGGGCAAACATTATATAACACCATCTTTTGTCTTGATTTCATTTTTCTAGTCAGTTGCACATGAAAGAGTTAGTAGCGTAACAATTCTAAATCTTTACTTTCTTCAACTCATAGCAGATACTATGCAAATTCTTTGCCTGGTCACTATATTAACATAGCCAGGTCCAATGACATTGACCATATAGCTTCATATTATAAAAATTAAACAGCAGGTTGTCACACACAATGCATGTTTCCAGACATACTACAACACCAAATGTACCTGTCCATGGGAACATCTTGCGCATTGTATAATTCCATTTAAATTTTGTTCTCTAGTACTTTCTTCCCAGAAGTATCACAATTTTCTAAAGTTTTCATTTCTTGAATATTTCCTTAGATAGTGAAGCTGTGAGGTATTTTCATGGCTTGACAGTTGTACAGAAGTGGGAGTGGGAATAATTATGGTACTTTATGCCCCAGAATTCAAACCTACTACAACATAAGACAAGTTTTTTAAAATTTATTTTAGGAAATTGATGTGCTGACTTACATATCCTTCTGTTTAATCATTTGAAAGTCATTAAAGGTATGATGAAAGTTTATTTTTTTGTTTAAAAGAAAGCAGGGGAGATTCACATTAAAAGTGATAAATATAAGAATTTAAAATTTAAAGGATTTTTATATTTTTAATTTGAAGAATTTACACACACATACACACACAATGCACACAAACACACAAATACCTTTGTAAGGAAGAATGGTATAAAGTGCTCATGGCTGATACAATCACAAAGACTGTTTCCACTGTCAAGATAATTTAAGATTAAACATGTATTTGTCTACATCGAGCTTTTGTGTGCGTCTGCATGTGTAGACTACAGTTTTATTTTTGTTATTTCTGTTCTACCCAAATGACTTTAATCGAGGCTGAATTCCTCACACGGTTTTGGTCAAGGCAGAAGAGCCTAAGTAAATAGTGTTCTTTTTCCTGGCTTTGGTCTGGATTCTTTATAAGTGCAGACAATGCTATAGTTTCCTTTTGTCCCCAGAGTCTGTGTAAGAAAAAAAAAAAAAATTACCTTTTGACTGATAGGGAGGCAGGAATTGACTTACAAATTGAAACAGACAAGTTCAGAGATTCACATTTTCTTGAGGAACCAATGAAAAGGCTGCTAATGATCAGGTATTGCTGCTAGCAGAATCCCTGAGCTGAGCGAATGTGACTTCAAAGGAGGCTTTGAGGGCCAAATTAAATAAAAACCCAGGGAAAGACATTACAGTAGTAGAGTCTGCATCAAAACAAACAGCACATTCTCCGTCAAGGGCATTCTTTCTATTTCTGACACTAAGTTTTTACAGCTAGAGTCTTTAGAGTTGTTAAGAAAGTTTGTTTAAAGGAAGGAAATGTCGCTGCTCACAGTGACAAAACTTGATAATTGCTATCTTTGGTGTGGCTTTTAGGCACCAGTTGCAGCCTCAATGGTGACAGTTGGAGTAGCTATTATGTACAGGAGCATTCTGCTGCATTAGAACAGGTTTTACTAGTATACAGAATATCTAGAAAGACTAAACATCTGTAGAAAGGAAAGGATCAAAGAGGAAGGACTTTAATACTTTATAAAATTTGCAGAAGTAGGTGAGATTTTATTGTTCCTTAATGTAAAAGATAAAAAGACTTAAAAAGTAATTTTCTAATACCGTAAATAGTGCAAAAAATCTTCTGTTTCATAAAAGGAAAAAAGGGAAGTAAAGGAAAATCAACATTCTAATTAGTCTTCCAACTGCTATTTCTTTCTGATTTTCCTCTTTCTGTTACAGGACTTCCTTAGTGCTCCACTCTTCCTCATTCTCACACTCAGGAGCCTAGCTCTGTTGCTGATATTTCAATAATATTATCATCAAAGGAACAATTTCTATCACTTCCTAATTAAAACAGTAAACTTGTGCGGAGCAAGGAATATCTTAGAGTACAACTTTCTTAATTAAACTGTATAACTTGTTCCGTACCTAGTCAAAAATTGTCATAAATAATTGCTAACTTGCTCCTGCCGTTCCCATTATTCCCCATCCAGGATCCCTCCAAAATGTCAGGATTGGGTTAATAATCCCAAAGCAGCTTTATGTCACTTATCTTCTCAAGAATCTCAGTAATATCAACATTTGGAAAGTCTGATCCATATCACGAATTCTCCTATTATAGAAGGGTCATCACTACCAGCTTGGAACATCATCATCACTACCAGCTTCCATTCACATTATAAATGCTTTCATTTTTACTGGCCTCATTAGTATCATCAGGGGACTCTTAAGGGCCATGGATGCTGACACATTTAGTACTGCAACATTTAAAAAGATGAGCATTCCCCATTTTACAAGTATAAAAAGTACAAGTCTCTCAAAGGAAAAATATCTATGTGAAAGTCATGATTTGATGTATAAGGTAGTTGGAATTTGAAATGCTGACTACAAGCTAATGTCCTTAAAAGGTATATGTCAATATAAACTGCATACATCAACTATATTGACTATAATTTTTACAATAAAATCTGTTAAATCCTATATATAAGGATCACATTTGTCAATATTTCATGACCATTGCTGAGTTCCGTACCTACTCTTTACATTCTGCTCTGAATTTACCTCATGGCTGGGTGTGAAAGAAAGAGGAAGAGACTGGCATCCCATCTAGGACTAACCTAGTGAAAACTCATTTCTTAGGCTACTTTATCTCTTGGCTTCTCATTAGGCTTGGCCTATGGGAAGCACTTGCAGGAGATCAGAAGCCCGGAGGAAGTAGAAGGACACTGCTCCTGGCTTCTGCATAGTCTCATCTCACAGCGTGAGGAACAAAGGGACTGCAAACTCCAGAAACCTCGAGCTCATTAGCAAATCTTCAGTACCTCTTCTGGGTTTCAGAGCAATAGGGGCACTTCCCAAAATGAAGAAGAAAAGCAGGCTTGTAGCCCAGAGAATTTACTACTTAATCTAAGAGTGATATACACAGGAAGTCTATGTTTCTCATCTTCTAATACCTCCTAACTTTTATCCTCCAGTTCTTCCAACAAATTTATGAATAATTGTTAATATAAAAGATATTCTCTTTGTAATATCCAGCATAGATATGTTTTCCTGCTTGGATTCAAACTGAAACAGGAAAGATGTTCCCCGGTAACTGACCTTTAAATTTTGGAAAATGGGATTTATGATCTCATCTGATTGGACTTGTAAGCAGAGGTGACATCAATGACATTGCTAAATGGGTTTTTGATAATCTATAGTATGTTAGTTTTCCATTACTGTAACAAAATACCTGAGAGGTTTAACTCAAAGAAGAGGAAAGGTTAATTTTGGCTCACAGTTTTCGAGGTTTCAGTCTGTGGTCAATTAGTCTAATTACTTTTGGCTTGTGGTAAGGCAATCATTTATCATGGCAGGAATATTTGGTGGAGAAGGCCATTCACCACATGGCTGGGCATGAAAGAAAGAGGGAGAGACTGGCATTCCATAATCCCATTTGAGAATATGTCCTCAGTGACATAAAACCTCAAATTAGGCTCCAAATCATACAAGTTTTCACTACCTTCCAGTAAAGCCAAGCTGGAGATAGCATTTAACACATGGGCTTTGGGGAGACATTCCAGATCCAAACTACAGCATGTGGAAAGTAGTGACATTCTAAGTAATTAAATTATCACCAATATTGCTTAGAAAAATCATGTTTAAAGATAAGGCATTGGGAGACCAGGTAGTAACAAACCTGCAGGTTATGCTAGAGGTGATTGTAATAGCTATGTGATTACCTGGCTATTTCTTATTGCTCTAGAGAGACTACTGAGGGAAATGATAGGCTCAGGGACCTAAACTTTCATTTCAAGACACAGAATATATTCTATGATGTTCCCAGAATATTTTTTTCTTTAATAATCAAAGAATTGGTGTGGTTGAAAATTAGTTACTAAATATAATGTTACAATGTAAATTGATCTTTGTCACACTTCTTACATTTAGAGCATCGAACAATAAGGAATAGGACCTGGCACTTGGGGTAATGATGTTCAGTTGTGCTTCAATGAACATAGTGACCTTGAATTCCCTTGTCCTCTTGAACCTCTCTTTCAGACAAATTGTTCCCTCCTTTTTTGTCTGAGAAGACTTTCTTAAAGACCTGTAATTATGTTACCTGAGGAAATTTTCCCTGAAGCGGATACTGAGTCTTTTCAAAACTTTCACTTATTGTTTTTAAAATGAATATCAAAGTCAGAACCCATTATGTTCCTGTAAGAAAAAGGCCAATGTTTGACCCAGGGGAAAATGATTCACACATTTAGAGATTCACAGGTTTTACTGAGTTACATAAGAAAAGTTTATAGTATATGTGTAGAAGTTAATTGTAACAACAATTAGCAAAAAAAGGACAGAAAAAATATAGGGTTGAAGCTGTAATGTTGGGAAGGGTATGTGGATTGATTGAACATTATGAGTTCAATCTATTAGCTTGAGAATTTGGAGATAGTTTTAACAGTCTTATTTTAGTGCAAAGATGTCAATGGTGATTTACAATACAAATTTATATGCCTAGATTTCCCCGGTGAAAGGAAAAAATCCACAATTTTATACAGACAAATATTTGGGTTGATTTTTTGGAGCACGTTTTCTACCCTCTCTCCCCTTAAATGTCTGCTGGTTGACCAGAAGTTATTTTTTTTCTAAGAAATCTAAAAATGCATCAATGAGGGAAACATACAAGCATCCTGAGACATTCAGAAATGGCTTCGATGATGGGAGGAGATAGTAGTATTGATGGAGGTTTCCTGATTTTAGTGCAGAAAATTGTATCCTGGATATATAGACACCCACGGTTCCTTCTTATATGTTAGATATAAGGTAAGTGCAGTCACTGTAAGGGAGAGCAATACCTGAATAATCATCAGCTTTAAGGGTGCACTAGTAAACTCATGATGGTGTCACTAAGAATAAAATAGATTCATATCCTATCAAAGTATTACTTGATTACAAAATTAAATTAATTAGAATTAGTGAGTAGAACTAAAATATGAATTTTAGCAATGGAGTGTATCACAGAATTGCATTCCTCTCAGTGAAGAAAGGGAACTGCTACAATTACATACTGTAAAATTTCCTCCCAAGTCTCTCAAAAGGAGCCTGTATCATAAACAGGACATCTCAGCACTGGCCAAAACAAAATTATGAAATATTTGGAAATTACTTATGCTGTGTATTGGTTGATATTCATTGAGGGAATTTAAAATGGCAGTGTGTATCACTGCTCAAATGGAGGCTGGGAAAGGTCTTCTGGAAAATAGATATTGCCCAAAAACTATCTCTCAGTGGTTACGTGTTCTGTAGGCCCACACGGTGATTTGTTCCTCCAATTTTTAAATGTGCAGTTGAAATAAACATGTTTTTAAATGGGCTGAATTCCCACATAGGCTCACTGGTCCATGAGAATGGGCAAACAGTAAAACAAAACAAAACAACAAATATGAGGTCAGAACTCTAGAAGTTTCTAGAATGATAAATTGTGGGCAAATACTATCACTATTAAAAAACTGAAAGATACAAGGTTAGTGATTTCTATTGCATCGTCCTACCATAGCCCGTTTGTTTGGCTTGTGTAGAAAGTGGTTAGACCTTGAAGACTAAAATTAGTTAAATGGCTTCAGTTTTACAGAGGTGGAAACTAAGACTCAAAAATAATAGGATCCTCAGTTTGTCAATAAGGTAGTAAGGAACAAAATTCTGTATAAATGAGAGAACATGCTTCTAGTCCTTATAATGTTTGAATACCATGTGTGGACTAAAAGATAAATAAATTATAAGATCAATAAGTTATAATCTGGTATAATTATAAAATTATAATTTTCTTATAAATCATAAAATCAATAATTTATGATCTGATATAATCTGTTAAGCCTAATTTTTAAAACCTGATAAAATCATAGTGCTAGTACTTTCTCTCTCTATCCATTTCTCTCTCTCTCATTCCTATAAACAAAATTTTGTTGGAAAATAACTATACTTATATTAGTTTATTGTCTGTAGCTTCTCTTGCCCAACAATTGCAGAGATAAATAGTTGCAATTTATTGGCTCTTTACAGAAAGAGTTCCTCAACTCCTGTTTGAGATTACGGAAACAGTATTTCCTTATTTTTACTTCATATAAGATATTAAAATCGAGACATTGCCTTTTGATGTAGCTGTAGAATGTAATTGATTGCAGAAGAGGTTTCAAAATGTGGGCCTGAGGTATGAATAATTGATTCAAGGTGTGCTCAAAAAATACAGTTAATGTTTTAATTTTTAAGATTTGTTGCAGTGAAAGATACATGGCCATTAATCCTCTCAAAATACTCTCTCTTTCTTCAAGAACACTTATCCCAACTTTCTTGCCACTTTCTCAAGCAGTTCTAGAATCCTTCCTCTTTCGTGTCTCTAGTTGTCTTATTGTGACTGCCTCCATGTGCTGAATCAATTCCAAACTTTTAACTTTCCTGGTCATTTTGACTTTGGGGAAGAGCTAGAAGTCTCAAGGTGTCAGATCCAGTGAACACTGTGGACAAGGAGACACGATAAAGATATTTTTTAATTGCCATAAATATTTTTAATTCATTCAGGACATCGAGGCAGCCAAGAAAAGACACTGATGAAAGAGGACTTCCAAACTGTATCAGAAAGTGGCAAGAACAATGGGATAAGCATGTTTGAAACAAGGAGTGTATTGAGGGAGATTAATGGAAATTAAACCTTTTAATTTAAATATTCATTGTACATTTTGATCACACCTTGGGTATTCATATCAGATGGTCCTTTGCTTACTCTTTCTATGTATCTATCATCCCTTCCGCTTTGCATCCCGCAGCATTGCACACATGCACCCCATCAACCTTTTCTCTACTCAACATGAGAACATTAAGATGTTCAGAACCATTTTTCTTTGCCATAATTGTTTTTCCCTTATCTGTTTCTCTATGCGATAAAGCAGACCCTGCTTTCCCTCTTCCCAGTGTGCCATCAATACTCTACTGGTTTATGACACTAGGGACGTATTCTCAAATATAAAACAAGCTAGAGTCGATCCAACTCAGGGTGCAACTCACATTTTCCTATAATCTGTGAATTACATGAGCATATTTCAGTGTTCCTTTCTACAGGTACCCCAGATAATTAATTTTTCAGATTTATTGTCTTTGACAGGGTATCCCACTTTCTGGCATTCCAGGGATAATTGCTATTGCAAAAACAGGCATGGTCTACTCTACCCTCTAGCTAGGACTTCTACAAAAAGCATTTAGAAAGATGATTATTATAAAATCACATAGAATGTATTATTTCCCATGGGCTTATAAATGCATTTAAATGTAAAGAAAAATTCACTGTTCATTATAAATGTAGAGTAGTCAGTACATTGGGGAAGAAAGGGAACAGACATGAGTCAGATTAAGGGTGAAAGAGATCAGACCTTAAGCTTTATCTGTAATGGCCTGAGTATTTGTTTTAAAGGAAAAAACTTAAATGTAGCTTGTGCCATTGAAAGTTATTAACCCTCTCCTCCCAATATTCCCACTAGCAAAATATGATGATAAACGCTTAATCAGCTTCTTCTAAGGTTATGTGAAGTTACCTTCCAGAGTTCTGTAAGTGATGGAAGAGTTAGGGTGTTTCCCAGAACAGAACATCTCTGTAACATGATCCTCACCTCCTGGACTCAGTTTAGGTCTGAATATTCTCTTTCAGTGTACTTATTCACTAAAAAGTCATAGTTAGTTACTGTGGAATTACATCCATTTCCTAAATCCTCCCTGAATTTATCAGGTCTAACTCAGGTCAGTACTATGTGGAAGTGCATGCTTCTATAAATACCAACATAATTAATTTCACAAGTTAGCTCAGTGAAATATGAACAATTTTTAAAGCACTGATGTAAGCCTTCTGGTGTTTTGCATACTGTGAACCTGATTAGGTAGGTATAAATCCACACTAGGGATGGGAAATGGCTTTTGCAGGAGAGGAAATACGGCCTCAAGCATGTGGCACTGCACAGACTGTCAACAGCGTTGGTATTTTTTTTTAATTGTGGTAAAAAATGAATAGAATGCAGCATCTGAACATTTAAATGTAAATTTTGATGGTATTAATCGTATTCACATTGTTGTTCAACCATCACTACTGTCCATTTCTGAAAACTTTCCATGGTGCAAAGCTGAAACTCCATGTCTATTAAACATAACTCCCCCACCCCACCTCCCGGCCATTTTACCTTCTGTCTGTATGAATTTGACTGGCTATTTCATATAAGTGGAATCCTAACATTATTTGCCCGTTTTGTGGCTGGCTTATATAAATTACCTTAATTTTCTTATCCGTACTGTAGCATGTATCAAATTTCACTCCTTTTCAAGGCTGAATGATATTCCATTACATGGATATAACACATTTCATTTCTCCACACATTCATCACTGAACATTTGGATTGCTTCTACATTTTGGCTATTGCATATAATGCTCCTATGAACATTGCTTTGAAAGTATCTCTTTGAGACCCTAATCTCAATTCTTTTGTATTGAAAAGAATATGCAGAAGTACAATTGCTGGACAATATTTTACTGCTAAATTTGAGGAACTGCAATACAGTTTTTCATAGCAAGTGTACCATTTTGCATTTTCACCATTAATGCATTAAGGGTACAACTTCTTACTGTCTTTGCCAGGATTTTTAATTTTCTGTTTTAATTGTTTGATTTTGTCTTGTTTTTATAGTAGCCATTCTAATGTGTGAGGAGTAGTATCTCATTGTGGTTTTTATTTACTTTTCTCATATGATTAATTATCTTTAATATCTTTCTATGTGCGTATTGACAATTTGCCTATCCTTATTGGGAAAATATCTATTATATCATTTGTTTTTTGTAATTGTATTTTTTACTAAGTTATAGCAGTTCTTATATATTCAAGGTATCAATCCTTTATCAAATAATGTAGGGTTCAAATATTTGATTTTTCTCTACCTACTGAAAGTATTCCTTGACTCACAAAACTTTTAAGTTTTTAATTTTAATTAGGGTTTAGTTGTAGCAGATATATATGCATGTGATGTCTATTATTAGCATTTCCATCTCCTTATAAATTTTTTGTTTGGAGTATTTGAATGTCTCTCTTCTAGTTCCTCATAAAATATTTAGTAAAGTTATTATGAGCTCTAGTCTCCCAAGTGTATTGTAGAATACTAGAACTTACTCTTTCTCTCTGTCCTTTGGTACCTGTTATCCAACTCGCAGACCCACCATCCAACTCACCCCCAAACCCCAACCTTCTCAACCGATAGTACTCACTTGTCTGCAATCAGTTGGGCTATATGTGGGCTTCATATACGAAGGAATATGTTGTATTTGTCGTTCTGTGCTTAAATTATTTCATCTAAAAATGTTCTCTGGTTCCATCCATTTTAAGGCAAATGACATAATTTCATTCTTTATGATGGAATAGTATTCTGCTCCATATATATCACATTTCTGTACTTACAATCCCTTTACGGGTATGTAGGTTGGTTCTATAATGGCTATTGTGAATAGTCCTGCAAGAAACATGGCAGGACAGTTATCTCTTTGATAAGCCGATTTCATTTCCATTGGTATATACCCAGAAGTAGGACAGATGGATCATATGGTAGATGCATTTTAAGATTTTACAGACCTTCTATACTATTCTCCATGGTGGCTGTTCTAATTTACATTCTCATCAACTGTATATAAGCGTTTCCTTTTCTGTACATCCCCACCAACATTTATTTTGGGGATTTTTTGATAGTATATATCATGATTGGGATGAGATGATAATTCATTTAGGCTTAGATTTGCATTTCCCCAATCATTAAATATACTGAGCACTTTTTTCATATTTTTTTGGCTATTTGTGATACACAGTTTTAAA
Source organism: Erethizon dorsatum (assembly GCA_028451465.1). Lineage (NCBI taxonomy): Eukaryota > Metazoa > Chordata > Mammalia > Rodentia > Erethizontidae > Erethizon > Erethizon dorsatum. Next base: position 18,950,172 of record CM051824.1, read on the forward strand.
ATATTGACATAGTCTAAGCTCTGTGTTTTTCTTTATATCCTGTGCATCTGGTATAATATACAAGAAATTGTTGTCAACTCAATGTAGTGAAACTTTTGCCTATGTTTTCTTGTAAGAGATTTGTAGATTTAGGTCTTACTTTTAAGTCTTTGGTCCATTTAAAATTAATTTTTACATATGGTGTGCATTCATTATTTTTTGTAGGACATTTTGTTAAAAAAAAGACTTTTCTATTGAATGCTTTTGGGATATTTATTAAAAATGACTTGACTATAAATGTTTGTTTATGGGTGTTCTAATGAAATCCATTGGTATACATATCGGTCTTTATATCTACTGTACTGTTTTGAGTACCACAGCTTCGTAGTAAGTTTCGAAAAAAGGAAGTATGAGACTCTACACTTGTTTTGTTTCAAAATTCTTTTGGTTCTTTAGGGTATCTTGAGATTTCATAAAATTTGTAGGATAAATCTAACTACAAAACAACAAAATAGCAGTAACAATAGCAAATACTGTTGGAATTTAGAAAAAGATTGCTTTGCATAAACTGTAGACAACTTTGGGTGGTACTGACATCTCAAAAAGATTAATTCTTCTAATCTATGAACATATATAAATTTTCATTTAATTGTGTTTTATTTCAGTAACATTTTATAATTTTCAGTGTACACATCTTTTACCTCATTGGTTCAGTTTATTCCTAAGCATTTTGTTCTTTTCTTTGCTAAAATAAGTGGAATTGGGGCCGGTGAGATGGCTCAGCGGCTTAAGCGCCTGCCCGGCAATCGCTAGGGCCCGAGTTCGACTCCCGGAACCCACATACGAAAAAGGGGCCGGTGATATCGCTCAGGGGCACGGGCACCTGCTGGCGCGCGAGGTCCTGAGGTCGACCCCCCGGTACCCACAAAAAAAAAAAAAGTGGAATTGTTTCTCTAATTTCATGTTCAAATTTTTCATTCTTAGTGTTTAGAAATGCAACTGATAATCTGTGTGTTGCTCTTATACATGCAATATTGTTGAATTTGCTCGATATTTCGAACAATTTATTCATGGAGGGTTTAGGATATACTACATAATAGATTATGTCATCTGAAAACAGAATTAGTTTTATTTTTTTTTTCTTTCCAATTATGATGCCTTTCATTTCTTTCTCTTAACTGATTTCTTTATGGCTTCTAATGCTGTGTTGAATGGAAGCAGTGAGTGTAGGTACCCTTCCCTTACTAGAGGAAAAACTGTCTTTAACCATGCTTATGAAGCTAGCTGTGAGGTTCTCATAAATGCTATTTCTTGCTTTAATGTAGTTTCCTTCTAATCCTAGCTGTTGAATATTTTTCATCATAAAACGCCTCATTTTGTCAATGTAGTATGTTGATTGATTTTTGTATTTTGAACCATCCTTGCATTTCAGCCATAAATCTCTCTGGATCACAGTGTATATTCCCATTTTCCTGATGCTAATAATAAACAGACTAAGTTATAAGAGAAGAGGTTGATTTTGCTTCATGGTTTTGGTCAAAATTTAAAGGGACTCATTTGGTGATGGCCTTTTTTGTTGCAGAGTCTCAAAGTGGTAGATGAAACAGGGCATACACATGAAACAGCAAAACCAACTTTTTTTTTTTTCCTGTGGGTACTGGGGGTCGACCTCAGGACCTCGCGTGCCAGCAGGCGCCCATGCCGCTGAGCGATATCACCGGCCCTTTTTCGTATGTGGGATCCGGGAGTTGAACTCGGGCCCTCGCGCTTGCCAGGCAGGCGCTTACGCCGCTGAGCCATCTCACCGTCCAAAACCAACTTTTATAGCAGACTCACATTTCAACAATTAGCCTTTTAATTAATTAATCTGCCACATGAATGGGTTAACCAATTTATGAAAGCAGGTAACTGATTACCTCTTAAATATCTACCTAGTTCTACCTCTTAATATCTCATAATTGAAATTAAATTTCAGCATGAGTTTTAGAGAAGACAAACCATAACATCCTTCAAATATCCTATTGACTTGTTTTCTAGTATTTTTAATCAATATTCATCAGGAATATTGATCTGCAGTTTTCTTATAGTGTGTTTGTCTGGCTTTGACATTAGTGTATTGATAGCTTCATGGAATGAGTTGGAATTTTCAAATTTTTGCAAGAGTTTGAGAGGGGACTGTTATTCATTTTTAATGAAATGATCTCCAGGATTCACTGGTGAATTGCTGGTCTTGGGGTTAGTTTTTGAAAAGTTTCTGATTACTAATTCAATTTTCTTGTAGGTCAGTTCAGATATCTTCATGATTCAATGTTGATTGTTGGGTTTTTGAAATTATATATTTCTACTAGGCTATTTGATTTTTTAGCATACAACTATTTATGCCTTTTTATTTTTGCCTTTTTATCTTTTATGCCTTTTTTATGCCTTTTTATTTTTGTAAAACCTAGAGGAATATTCATCTTTATGATTTTTTGTTTACTTGCATCATCAGCCTCTAACTTAGTTAATCTAGCTAAAAGTATGCAACTTTTGTTGATATTTTGAAAGAGACAATATTGATGTTGATCATTTTCAATTGTTTCTGAATCCTCTATTCTGTATATCTCTGAACTAATCTATATTATATCTTTTTGTACAGTCAAGGTTCTCCATAGAAAAATAACTGATAGGAAATAGATAACTAGACAGATATAGACATGGAGGTTTAGACAGAGTTTTATTATGAGGATTAGCTCATTATGATTACAGTAGCTATATCCCATGATCTACTATCTGCTAACCAGAGCCCTGGTACCACCAAGTTCTAGCCCAAGTCTAAAGGCTGTGAACCAAGAGGCCAATGGTATGAATCACAGTTTAAGGCCAAAGGTTGTAGAACTGGGAACATTGATGTCCAAGGTCAAGACAAGATGGATGTCCCAGCTCAAGCAGAGGGAGAGTGTTTGTCCTTTGTACTTCTGCTAGCTTTTGGATTACTTTCTTATTATATTTCTGTATCTTTGAATGAAAGTTGAAATTGTGAATTAGTGACGTTTTCGTGGGGTGGCTGGAGATAGAACTTAGGGCCTTGTGCATGCCATGCAAGTGATCTACCACTGAGCTATACCCAATTAGTGACTTTTTAATGTAAACATTTACAACAGTAAATTCCTCTTTTATTATTGCTTACACAAAATCCCATAATTTTTTCTGTTTTTGGTCTTGTCTAAAGATATTTTCTTTATGTGGGTTCCGGGAGTCGAACTCAGGACCTCACGCTTGCTGGGCAGGTGCTTAATGCTGCTGAGCTATCTCACCGGCCCTAAAGATATTTTCTAATATCCTTTGTGATTTTTTTTCTTCAGTCATTTGTTGTTTAAGAATATATTATTTGGGCTGGTGAGATGGCTCAGTGGCATAAGCGCCTGCCTGGCAAGCGCGAGGACCCGAGTTCGACTCCCGGAACCCACATATGAGAAAAGGGCCGGTGATATCGCTCAGTGGCACAGGCGCCTGCTGGCACGCGTGGTCCTGAGGTCGACCTCCAGTACCCACACACAAAAAAAGAATATATTATTTAACTTTCACATATTTGTTGATCTACCAATCCTCATTTTGCTATTGATTTCTACCTTCATTCAAATTGGGATGAAAAAAGATATTTTGTACATTTGAACATTTTGAAATTTATGAAGACTTTGTGTTATAATATATAGTCTAATCTGGAGAATATTCCATGTACACTTGAGAAAATATGTGTTCTGCTATTGGTAGTGGGTTTTGCATATGAATGTTAGGTCCAATTATTGTATAATGTTGTTCAAATCCTCTATTTCCTTATTGATCTTTGGTCTGGTTATTTTTTATTTATTTATTTTTTTAGACAGGTTTTCACTATGTAGTTCAGGCTGGCCCTGAACTCACTATGTAGTTCAGGCTGGCCTCGAACTCATGCCGATCCTCCTGTCTCAGCCTCCTTAGTGCGGGGATTACAAACATGTGCCACTTTTTGAAGGTGTGGTATTTAAATTTCCAATAATTATTGTCAAGTTGAATATAACTGACACCCTTTCCTTCCTCTTCAATGTGCCACAATATTCAAGTGAAGAGTAAGCAGTGACCTCTTTAATTTGGTTAATATGTGATCACATAGGAATGGAAATTGAATAGATTTATAACCTATTACTAATAAATGTGGAGATTATCATTTATTAAATCAAATCTATATTTTTGAATAATTATTTTCCTTGGGAATTCTGATGTACACATTATTTTATAGATCTTTATAGCTCAAGAGTCCACAAGGTGCCTCACATGTACAGATGCTCAAAAATTGGTGGCCATCATGATGATGCTTATATAGCTTATTTCCCCATGGGTGAAACTAGAACCAGGTTTTAGAGTTGCCTCCTGATAGTTGACTTCATACTCTTCAACAGTAATGGAGAAAAACTACAGATCTTCAGTAGGTAACCTGTGTTTCTGTGGGAGCTCTGGATGCAGAAAAAAAGTAAAGATTTTTGTCTGAACTATCAGTCTTTGAAGAATGGAGTAAAGGAAATTCAGATTTACTTACCCTCCTCCAATCAGAAATATCCTCCTACATCCAAAAATGCTGCTTCTTTAGGAAATAATCCTTTTGCTTGAGATCAATTATTCTGTGTTTGCTCAAAAACACTATTTTTCTGTGACTTAGTATGTAGCTTTTTAGACGCTCTACAGTTTTCTGACTCTTTAGTCTCCCTGAAGAAACTTTATACTTCATTCTCTTTCTCCATATCTAGTTGTTGAAGAAATCCTTGTAAGTCCCTTTTACCTTTCTATCAGAAATATACCTTCTAAGAGCGTCTGTCCTTTTCAGTTCTCACCTATCCACATATTATCAGTTCCATCTTATGTAGGAATATCTTTTTGTCAAATCTCCTGGTTAAAAGTTTCACACGATCTGTTGAATAATGTCATACTCCTTCAAAACTTTCACTGTTTAGCTTCACTGTGTCCCCACATTTGTTTTCCACTGGTTCCTTTCATAAATCCTATGTTTTCTGTGACTGCTCTGGTTTATCGGACTTTATGTTTTTTATTGAATTTTTACTCATCATTCCTTTTACTAAGTTCATTCATTTATAACTTTTATTAAGAATATATGTATTATTTAGTCCTTTCCAAATCCTACCTCTTTCACTAGTCTTTCCCAAAATACTGAAGTTTTTTTTGGGGGGTTCTGACTTTAATTTTACACAGTAGTTATTTTTCTAGCTTATTCATTTGGCACTTTGAGTCTCATTTCTCGCATATGTACTATGTAACTCTCTGTGTAACTCTTTTTTATAGCACTCTCAGCAACAAGTCTCCGCTATCTTTGTGTATAGCCACTGTTCTTGATTATGAGAACAATGGTACAAAGGATGAGGAAGAACTTTGCTTAATCAGAACTGAAATCAAAGACTATAATATCAGCCTAGGATGGATTTCCAGAAAACACAAACACACAGGCATTGTTCAGAAGCATGTATTAAAGCATTTAATATTTTATAGGTTAAAGTCAAGGGCATTCTCTACATGTTCTTTTGATTGCTTTCTTTTGATTTGCTAGAAAGCTTTTTGAATTTTAAAAGGTACTTGGGTAGTTTAGAGACTATTTACTTCTTTGACCCATTAAGTTATAGAATAATGTATGAACCCTGAGTTAATTTTGCTAGTTATATTTCACTTGAGGGACTTTCGAATAGCATGGGGTTGACTCTTTGCACACATGCATCATTACTAGGTTCACATGACTTTTCTTTCCCATGTTTAACCCTTTTCTCTCTCTACTTCCTTGGATCTTATAGAGAAAGGAGGTTTCCCCAGTTTCTAAAGACTCTGCCAGAGAGGAGAAATATAGAATGAACGAATATTTTATTTTATTTTATTTTATTTTATTTATTTTTTTTTTTTTGTGGGTACCGGAGGGTCGACCTCAGGACCTCGCGCGCCAGCAGGCGCCCGTGCCGCTGAGCGATATCACCGGCCCCTTTTTCGTATGTGGGATCCGGGAGTTGAACTCGGGCCCTCGCGCCTGCTGGGCAGGCGCTTAAGCCGCTGAGCCATCTCAACGGCCCCCTGAACGAATATTTTAGAGAAAAGCTTCTCAATAGAATACTTTTACTGCTTTTACTGCTGTTTCCAAGTTCAGATTTCTTAGAACTGAGAACATAGCTTTTGTTGTTCCGGTCAGTTCTGGTCAGTTTTGTTGTTCTTCCTCTTGCAAAAGAGGCAAGATGGTTGCTACCAGGCCCTACTCATGCGCTAACAGGAAAGGTCCCCCACAAATATATAGATTAGTGTGTTTATCCTAGACATGGCTTAAAAAAGACATTCTTAAATGTTTTTGAAAGAATGTCACTGGTGCCCATCTGAATGTTTATGCATATTAAGGGGGCAGAATCATTATCTGTGCTCTAATGACTGGGGTTAAAGTTCAGGTGGCTCCTCTACTAAGAGCACATTTTTGGTCTTGGTGGTGATTTCAGTTGTGGTAAGCAGTGGTATCAGCAGAACCATTTCCAAATAAGATTTTGAACCAAGCTTTTTGTCCTTCCGCCGCTCCCCCCCATTCCTTTCCTTTGGGACCTTACACATGGGCTAATATAAGCCTGGGTGTTCATGATTCCCAATACATTATTACATTGCTAAGAAATATGTGCATAGTTTACCAGAAGTCTTCTAGAGATATAGTAATGTGATAAATCATAGAAATAATTCTAATGGAAGGAATTTGGGTTTCACTGAGGTGAAAAACAGTGCTTTGCTCTACTGTTCAGTCCATAGCTGAAAAATCACACCTACCCCCACTTCTTTAACAATGGAACAGAAGCCTTGATTTCCCAATTTAGAGAAAAAAATAAAATATTTCAATATGAATGTGATTCTCTATAAGAAAATTTTTGGACTATCCTTTTCTATGAAACACATTAAGTTTAGCCCAGGGCCTAGCATAGCCCAGAAAAGTCCAATGCAAAATATCTTATTTTAGATTTAGTTTGAAAGTGAATGAAAACAAATGGGAAACCAAACCACAGGATAAAAGAAATATCTTGGCTCTAAAGATGACTGAAAGAATTATTTGATAGCATCTATTTCACTTCTAATTTGTAAAAACCCAAAAAAAGCATTTTAATTTTTAAGATGTTCTCATCTTCTCCTAAATGTGCTTTAAATAAAAGAAACATTCTTCAGATATCAAGATTAAATGTGTTTATTTTGAATTAGTGAATACAATGGTATATTAGATACCAGCACTCCACACTACACCTATGTATTTGCCTCTAAACCTTCACACATTGTCAATTTCCATTCCTCTAACATTCCACCACTGGGCCTTCTATTTCTAGCAAAATCATAATTCAAATTAAAAAGAAAGAAAGGAAAGGAAAGTTGATCACCATATTGTGCTTCCAGTGCCCCCAGAAGGATTTGAATCATCTCAAATAAATGTTGATCATTTTCAGTAAAGGGGAAAAATGATAACATGAGCACTAGTAATGGCACTACCAGAAGAGAAAAAATAGAATGAAGATTAAAAGCATTTTAGGCTGGACGAGTTAGTTTCTTTGCAGTTAAAAATCCACATAATATCATGGATATGACATCAAAATTAAATTGTTCAATTTGTGAGCCGTACACTTAAGTATATTGGCTATTACTTTTTGCACTGAAGCAGAAGCAATACAAGTTTTATGTCCTACCATTACACTTCCAGATTTTTCACTTATGAATATACCTGCCAACCTAATGATTCTTGCATGCATTAGAGTTTGCTTTTGTAGAGTTAAGTTTATTTCCCCATCCCTCCCACTCCCGTAAACATTGCAACGCGAACTCTTTGCCCAACTTTAAAAGAATGTTGCAAAGGACAGCTCTGTGGCAACTCAGGACAGGTATCCCCTGTCCTCTCTCCAGGCTACAGATGGATCAGCAGTACTGACCACATCTCATCTTACATGCAAGCAGACACTGCTCCTTTAATGTCCCCATGCCAGAGGCATACAAGTTGGCAGGTATGCATACAAAAACGGAAGTAAAATGAAAAAGAAAGGAAAAGAAAGAAAGAAAGAAAAAGCTTTCTTGTTAAAAGCCTATCGTCCTAGAAGGAATCCATTGCTTTGAATTCACTTAAGGCCTGCACAGGCGAAATGTGTTTCTTTTGAGAACCTCGTCGAACTCGTGTCTGGAATTCTTCAGGCTTTTCTCTCTTCACAAGGGGCTTCTTCTCTGGAGCCTTCATTTTCCAAGACACAACTGGGGAGTTGACAGCTGCTGTCCCATAGACCTTCTGGTATTTGGTTGAGGCCACATAGGATGCTTTCACCGTGAGCACAACAGCATTCATCAGGTTTTTAGCTGCCTGGATAAGCGACGTGGCACTGTCCAGCTACAGTAGGAGAAGAACAAGATACACCTGGGTTAATCAAGGCTCCAAATTCAAAAGACAGTGGTGCAGTTTCACAGTTAAAACAATGTTTTGCTTGTTGCTTATTGCCAAAAATAAGAAAATTATCACAAGATAAGGTGAACAGACTACGCATCAGCCATCTGTCTTCTCCTATCCCTAATCTCAAAGAAAACAATAAAAAGGTTGTCCTATAGTATATTGCTTTCTAAAATCCCTGATACCACTACAGACAAAGCCCTCTTTGTAGCACATAAGAATACCAAAGTAGCAAAGATTTCTCAAAGAGAAATATATATTATTATATTAGGTGGTTATATTAGGCTAATTAGTGATAGTGACAACACTCAAATATTAGAAAAGCATTTGGCAGACACTGAAGAATAAAAGATTATAAGGAATTACATTTCCATTCCATGACTCAAACTATGGAAATATCTTTCTACCTATAGGCTATTTTTATATGTGAGATTAGGATTGGTATGGATAAAAGAAACTAAGAAAAAGAATGACTCATCATGTTCTGGATTTTACCTATTGAACATGGAGTATTTATTTATTCCAAGATCATGAATATACCTCCAATTAAAATATCAGTAATCATGTCAGGATATTGTAGGTTAGACAGCATTCAGTAGGACCCCTGGGGCCGTGTGATAATGAAATATTTAGTGCGTCCTTTGTATGAAAAACGATTCTAAGATTTTTTCAAGTATATCCTAACTAACTGTCACAACAATTCCGAGGTAGGAATCATCGTTTACTTTTTACAGTGAGAGAGCTGGTCCTGTAACTTTAGCAGGTTTACACAGTATGAAGGGTGAATCCTTAATCATTGTACTACTGGCCCATACTACCACCCTATTGGATAGGACAGCTCTCTCTTTTTTTTTTTTGTGGGTACTGGGGGTCGACCTCAGGACCTCACGCACCATCAGGCACCCATGCCGCTAAGCAATATCACCAGCCCTTTTTTTCGTATGTGGGTTCGAAGAGTCGAACTCGGGCCCTCATGCTTGCCAGGCAGGCGCTTACACCACTGAGCCATCTCACTGGCCCTGGATAGAATAGCTTTTAAAAATTCTCAGACTGGTCACACATTATGAATAGGTTTAGAGGCCCATCGCCAGATTAGGGTGTTTTTTATTTTCTTTTTAGGTTAATTCTTTTCTGCTCAGATCTAGATAGACAGTGTGGTACATAATGTATGCTAGGCCATTCCATATCTGTTTAAACCTTCTTGTGTCATTGCCTGAACCACACAGCTGGAAAAGCTCCAAAGTACATTTTTCATACTTCGTTTCAGCCAAGAATCTACAGGTGCACTATTGAAAGAAAAGAAGGAACTACTGAACTACAGTTTTTACTTCAGCCTCAGGGAGGTTTCAACACAATTCGGTCATTCATCAAACTTCTTATAATATCAAATAATGAAAGATGCCCATTAAGTTAAATGAAGGAACCAACGATGTTCCCAGATATCCCACTCCAAGATGTTGAGATCGTTGTATAACTTTTAAATCAAAGGTTGTAGCTGCATTAAGAAATTGAAATGAAACACAGGACATTTTAAGGGCTTGGTGGTTGCCAAAGTGTTTAAGCAGTGGAACACTAAGTTCTGTGGCTTCCTCTTCTTTTTTTTTTTTTTTTTTTTTTTTTTTTTTGTGGGTACCGGGGGGTCGACCTCAGGACCTCGCGCGCCAGGAGGCGCCCGTGCCACTGAGTGATATCACCGGCCCCTTTTTCGTATGTGGGATCCGGGAGTCGAACTCGGGCCCTTGCGCTTGCCGGGCAGGCGCTTATGCCGCTGAGCCATCTCACCGGCCCCGTGGCTTCCTTTTCTTATGTAATTGCCATTCAACTTCTTGTGACCAAAATGAGCTCTGTGCAGTGACTAGTGTCATCAGAAATTGGATCTAACACCTCTCCGACACCATTATTCTGACTGCTCTTTGTCTATATTAAAGTTATTAAAAGTTACACCAAATTTTAAAAATTATGACAATCAAATGAGTCTGATCCTTGGGGAAACAGCAGATGATGCTTTTCATATGAATCTATTGTAATGGGAAAAAATCAAAACTTTACCCTTCAAAAAAATTAAAGGTGAATATCACATTGATCCTATAAAAATATAGAGAAGCAGAGATATTTGTGGATTAGAGTCAGGATTCAGTGGACATATAATTGAATATTTTGGACATTAACTCAACCAAATGGTTAGAGTAACCCACTTATTTCATTTTACCCCTCTATTAAACTGTAAAAAGTGCATGTATATCAAAATAATTGCTTAACCCATAATGTTTATATTATACAGCTGAAGTTTCTAAAGCTAGGTTTAAAGCAAATTCTAGATTATTCATGTTAAAAGAGAGAAGCCAAGCATGGAATTAGTGCAGTGGTTCTCAGTGTACTGTCCTTAAACCAGTGGCATCAGCATCACCTGGGAATTTTGAAGATGAACGCTTCCAGGCCCAATTCAAAGCTTGGTGAGTGAATAACTTACATCTTTGTTTTACTAGCATCCAGGGTATTCTGATATTTGCCAAAGGTTGATAACAACTGGATTAATGAAACCCAAAGACTATCTGAAGGCTTAATGTATACAATGATTTTGAGACTTCCACCATACAAAATTTGACCATGTCATAGACAGTTACATGATGGAATTTCACTTTTTTATCTTTCCCATCATACCCCCAGGTAGGAGTATAAATAATGAAGGACAGAGATGAAACAGCAAAATGTTAGGACAATTAGAAGCAGATCAGTCATGATTTCTGTAGAAGCTAGACAGAAATCCCTCTCATTTCTCCTTGGTCAACTGATAGTTTCCTGTAAGCCTGTCAGGTTTCAGAAATGAGCAATATTCATTCATGAAGTTAGTTAATTCTATTCTATGCTACAGGTAGAGAGAGAGTAGAATGACACGTCAGGGATAGTTTTATTGATTTGATTTGGGGTAATAGAATTAGTAGAAGTAAAATAAGACAAGTTATGTCTACAGTATTATTAAATGGATCCCCAAGAGTGAGTTTGGGAGAATTGAGTGAATCTGAAGAGAAGGACATGAGTAATTTGGAGATTTTTACCACAGATTCCATTTTCAGATAGATGGTGTCTAATTCTGCAGCAAAAATACAAGAGCCTGCCTCTTCTTCAGAAGCCATTTGCTCTCCCAGCCTGATGCAGGAATCCTGTGAATAAACCTAATACATTTGTTGAAAGTGAGATAGCTCTGAAATATAAATCCAGTGGTTTCATCCAAACCGCCTGCTAAGGCAGATCATGAATTTGTGGCGAGGTTACAGGGAGGAGGTGAGGGATCCAGATGACATTTGAACGACATTACACAGAGACAACAAACCCAATCTAAAATTATCAGTACAAAATGTGACTTTTAAAAAAGTTGAATTGCCAAAGGATAAATTTTACTATTCTTCCTAGATTCCCTTTTGTGATTTAGATAATTATCAGCACAATAAGAATTTTTATTTACAAAGGGTTTTCTTTGTGCTAATCCCAAACAGCCCCAAGACCTGGTTTCCAACTGGCATGCTTATACTAAAAATTCACTTCTTAAAGAAAAGACATCTGAAAGAGTGAGAGAAAAATTTTATACAAGGCTTAGGAACACCAACTTACCATAACTTAATTCTATTTTATGATTTATACTGCAGCTGTGGCATTTTCAAAAAATGTTGTGTACATGAATGTGTGTAAGTGAAATTCTAATAAGAATCACCATTGTTAATTGAGGACTTACTACGTGCCTGGCATTGCCTTAGTTCTTTAAACTGTGTGACTTAATTTTCAAAAATTCAGAAGGAAAAATTATTTTTACCCTCATAAGTGAAGGAACTGCAGCTGACAGAGGCAAGTAGTGCCCGTAATAGGGAAAGCAGGGTTTCAATACAGTATCATCTCTCTAAAACCCACCATCTGAATGCCACTGCACAGCACTGCTTCTGTGGACCATTGTTGAGTTTCTGGGCTCTTTTTTGTTGGGGTTACTACCTATCATCCAACATGAACCTGTTTCTATTTCTCCTTTCTAGGCTGGAAGCCTGACCTTTACGCCTGGCCCCATGTGATTCACCTCATGACCGCTGGTGAGCGTCTCCATCCTACCAAACTTTGGTCCACAGCACCTAGACCCTCCTGGAATTTGGCCCACGGCTTATCCCTTCCCAGTGCCATTGGCCTTGGGGCTGTTTCCTGGTTTGGATTCTCCCTCAGGGCAGGAACTGCTCTCATTGAGTAGTACTTACTCAGTTTCTCTGAAGCACTTCTACTACCCACCTCTAACCACAGACTTTCAGGAAGGGTTCAACTACTCCAATTAGTGCTCTAAGAAGCTTTATCTGAGTTTTGCTAGCTTTAAAATAGCCTCAAAAGGCAACTATACCTCACCCATTCCACAGGCCAGCCTACTTTACATAGATACCACTTTCTCCTGAAAAAACCAGTCAATCTTTTGCCCTTTAAACACCTTTTTATTCACATTGGAGATCCCATTAAATTCCTTATCTGGTCTAAGAGAAACTTCTTTTTCAGCTAATTTTAAAAGCAAGGGCATACATTTAGCAAATGAGATTACACGCCAGGGTCTGGACCAACTCCCCAATTTCCATTTCTCGCAATCTCTAAGCCTGGATGAGGTTGTTAATAGTATTAAGCCAACTGAGACTTTGAGGTCTCATTTCTTGCCTTATATCACTCTGCAAATAAGTGATAAAGTCAAGATTTAAACTCAGGCAACCTAACTACAGAGCCCAGGTTCTAATCGTTGCCCCAAGCAGCTTTCTATAGCCATGCATGGCAGATCAATCATCAATCCCAAAGTCTACTGAGCTGTGCTAAATTAATTCTGCCATTGACATTCCATAGGTGTCTGCTGTCCCTAACCATGTAAATTAGAATTCTCCTAATTGTGTCACTATTCTTTTAAAATATCAAAGTACTATTTTTAAAAAGGCAACAGATGTTTCCTCACATCTTGTTCTATTACAGTCCATGTAAAGCAAATAAGGGAAAGAGAGCTGTTTCTATAAGGCATTTTCTGGTGCTTTTTTTTTTGTTGTTGTTGTTTTGTTTTTTCCCCTGCTTCTATTTCCATTTGTTTCTTCTTATCACCACTCAACTTCTAATAAAAAGTCAGATTTATCTTCCCATATATGGTCTTGATTTTGTGTTTTGAATGGAGAGAGACTAGAAGGAAGACTTTCCTGAATTGTGATTCTCTCATTTAATACTTGTGCTGTTCTTTACAACTTCACAGCCTAATGACATCCTAAAATGTGTTTGAAATGACTCTCTTAGAGCTTACACAGTCACCTGGACAGTCCTGAAGCTCTTTGTCATTAGTTGCACACTATTTCCTTAAATCTGAACTTACAGGGCAGCATGAGTTCAGTTTCAACTGAAACAAAAAGTGACTACACTATTCAATCACCCTGTTTCAAAAGAAATGCAACTATGTATCTCTTGAAATGCTGGATTCTCCTTTACCCTTTTCCCTCCGTTCTATCCCTTCACCTTTCCACCTACACATATTTCTTCAGACACTTATTGAATATTTATTTTGTAGTAACCATGGTCTTAAGTGAAGGTACACACACACACACACACACACACACACACACATATATACATACACATAACTGCTGAACTACAAGAGCTCACAGTACATTAAGAAAAGGCCCCAAAACTGCAGTACTCTGTGATAAATCTTTTAGTAGGATGCAGTGTGCTCAAAGAGCAAAGTTTTGAAAGACAAGATCTACTTTGTGTCAGGAGGAATATATCAGGAAATATAAGCTCATGGTTGTCATGATATCTAAACTTTCTTTAATGGGCAAAATAAGAGGGTGGGGTGAGTATTTAAGCATGATGGAGAAGGGCAATTCTCAAATTCTTAGCTAATACAACTGGGTATATACTGATGCTTCTAAATGAGACTGCAGAAATAAGAAAATTGAAATGCTATAATGGCTAATTTAACTTTGGACATGTTGAGTTTGCGTTGTCTGTGTTTTAATTAGGAATTGCTACGATAATGAGCCTTGGATAACCAGATATAAGAAAGCACATATCTTGCTCATATTGCTCTTCTGAGTTCTTTCATGAACAGTGTTTTGCATACTGCAGGTATATAATGTATATCGACTGATGTCTGATTGTTTTCTTTCCTTCATAGTTCTTTATGCTTTTATAAATCTGTACACACTTATGAATGCTGAATGAAAAATTAAATTCATTTTCTCTGTCCAGGTCAAAATGTTCAGTACATTTACTAAAATTTTTCTTAGCATAGGACTTTCAAGACAAAAATCCATATCCTTTTGATAATCTAAAACATATTATCAAGAAATATCTTATTTGGATAGAAAGCAGACTTGTCTGACAAGGCAATAGTTAAGTAATTAACAATCCTTCACCCTCTGTGATAATGGTGAACTTTCTGGGGCTGAGCAAATACAGATTAGATTTAATAATTTGCTTTAAAATTTTTTTTTAATTTTTAAAAACCAACCACATAGTAACATCAAAAGTGGAAAACAATGTAAAAAAGGTGGCAAATACATTGGATTAACTGCATATGAAATAGTAAATGTCTTGAGATATTAATTTGTAAGGGCTTTGCATATAAATCCAGAAGAGACTAGGAATGCACTGTATGTTCATTATTCATCCATTTACAACATGCAAGTAGAAATAGATCCATTTTCAGGTTGTATGTCTATTTTGAGGTGTCCGTGTTTTACCTAGGAATTGCTCTGATAATGAGCTTTGGGTAACCAGTATAAGAAACCACATATTTCACATTAGTTGCAAAGTTGATTATCTATCTATTACCTTACCAAAAATTAATGAAACATTAATGGCAGATCATGGAAATCTAAAGTACAAAGGAATCTGTTAACTGGATTAAAAATAATACAAATGTTGTGGGACTACTGGCTAAGTTAAATAGAATAAAATATGCCAGATCCATTTGGAAGGTGATTTTGAAACATAAATACTAAGGAGTACACCTTGATTACTTCAAAAGGTTTGGCAGTGCCTGGGAGATGGAACCCATGACACCTGGGCTGAAGCTATTTTATTTTCATTATCTCAAGTTAGAGCTAACAGCATTGAATATGAGAATGCGAAAATGGTTTTCCAAATATGGGTAAACCCCATTTTAGCCACTTGCAAGATCTTTACATGAGAATAACCTAGCTTTAATACATAAGATAAAGGAGTATTTTAATGGGGCTACCCTACCCATTCCAAGAGAGGAGGTTGTAATGGCAGAATTGACAATGAATTAAAAGCAAACACCCCGAGAAAACTGAAATGTTTCCACTGGAGCTGGTCATTTATTTATATTTAAACTATGATCTGCCCAAAATGAGTCACAAATTGCTTGCAAGGGGAGAAAAAAAAAATAAAAGATTTTGCTACCAGTCAGCTTTGCTGTTAATGAATGGAAGGTTGAAACCTAGAGCACTGGAGCCTATTATCTGCCAAGAGGAACATTTCATGTTTTAAAAATCCTTGAGGCTTTGAAGAGATATTTGATCTCCTCAGAAACTGTGATACATCTGAAATGCCTTGAAATATCTGCCTACTTTTTCCAGAGTTTATATCAGTAACAATTTTTTAAAAGTCTAGCAAGTCCAGGACAATAAATAACTCAGGCAAACAAAGACACGGTGAAAAGGTGCAGAAAAAGTATAGCCAAATCACATCTTTGTCTACTCAAGTCTTCTCAAGATGTTTATACACTTACCAATAAATAAATAAATAAATAAATAAATAAATAAATAAATAAATAAAAGAAGAAGAAGAAAGAAAGAAATTGCTTTTATGGAAAGCCCGCATGTCAGTGCTCTGGCCCACTCACTCTTCCTCCTCAAACAACAATGATGTAAATTAGAAGAGCTGGATGCCTTCCTCTTAAGACATGACGCTGATCCCAAGTCCCTGGTAGGCATTATTAATCAATCATGGAACTTTGCCCCCTCAGAATCCACTTTCTGAGAAAGGAAACATATTACTCCCTCCTCCAAGAAACTACATTTTGACAGACTTGTCAAAACTTATTTGATGCTGTTTACAGCACAAACATATCCATAGTACTTCTTCTGTATTTATATTGTTTATATTGTTGTTAATGAAACCTATCAGACCACTGACAAATATTTCTATTTAAATAATGCTGCATTCACACTTTTGTTCCCACAATTAAATTTTTAGGAACAGATTGTGCACTTCTTTGTACTGACACCATATTATAAGCTGCCAATTAATAAAATCATTAATGAGAGGGCATAAATATTAACAGAAGTATAAAATGTTGTAGGCGATGATTTTAAATCAGATGGTAAAAATTAGCTGCATGTATTTGACAAGTGTAATATATGAGATGAAAATGACCATTACAGATAGAATGCACTTACTGTCTTTTAAAATGCATTAAAACAATATAACATACACTAATCTCCAATAACTGATGGCCAAAATACTGGGGGCTAAAACCTGAATACAAGGAGTGTTCCTATTTGATTACTAGGTCTTGAAAAGCGAATATTTTACAGCTTTAAGTAGTGGATCAATCATTATAGAAAGGAAGACAAGAGGTCTGTTATTTTTTCTGCGGGGCTTCCTTGAGTGATGCCAGAGAGGCAGCTGGTGCTATACCAATGTGGGAGGCCAGTTGTTGGAAATCTGTATGTAATGGCTCAAGATTAAATTGGCAAAGACCTTCATAGAGAGGCACTGCAATCCCAGTCAGGCTAAGAAAAACATCTCCAGAGCCTGGCTGAGAAATTTGCCAATCAGTTCTCACGTAACTTCCTCAACTGGACATATTTGTGTCTTCGGTTTTAATTCATTTAGGTAGGTAGTAGCACTTCATAGTCAGCCAGTCCACTGATTAACTGTCTTCATTTGCATTTTTTCAATTATCAGTGAGTAAACCTTGGGGACTCCCATGAAGGCTTAATTACAGTCAACAAATTTCCTAAATCTGGCTTAGAGCCATTTTTCCCCTACCATTAAAGGCAGATCATTTTTTGCTCAACCCAAAACAAGGCATTCTTGCTAAACTTGGAATCTCAAAGAAGATTTGGAGTATTTAGATGTGTTGGCCTTTGAAAAGTTGTGAACAGGAACACCTGTACTAGAAAGCTCCCTTTTCTGGGTTTCCTCCTTCTATGTTTCCTTTCAGCTTCCTCCATTTTCCCAGACTTTAGAAACTCCTGGCTCATAGATCCTCTATACATTTATTATTTCCATTGAAAAAGAGAACCACGAGAAATAAATCCATCAGGCAAAAAATTGCCAATGGATGTTCAAATACCTCCTATGATTAGGAGCTATTCCTGGGCTGAGAGACAGTCTCAATGTCACATAAATGTGCCAGGCATTGACACTTCATTGTGCCATCTCTGACTTGTGTGTAAGTATGTCTACTCTACAACATTTATGTTTATATCAAAGCAACTTCCCAGGGGGCTAAGTCTTCTTGTTGCCTTCCTTGCAGAAGACAATCTCTACTTGTGCCATTAATAATATTCACATACTAACATATTATTAATAATATTAACAATATTATTAACTTGACTGGTTTAAGAGATGCCTGCAGAGGTGACTGGATCACGGGGATGTTATACTCATCAATGGATTCACCTACTGATCTTCATAGCTGCACGTGCTGTTAGGAGGTGCGGCCCAGTAGGAGGCGGGGGATGGGGGTGCCTCTTGAGTAGATATGTCTCATTGGCCCTGTGGTGTGTGTGTGTGTGTGTATGTGTGTGTGTGTGTGTGTGCCTGCATCCTTACTGCTGTGAGCTGAGTAGCTCTTCTCCACCATGCCCTTCTGCTGTGATATTTCTGCTTTGGAGCCAGCCGACCATGGAGTAAAACCCTGAGCCAAACTAAACATCTCATCCTTTAGGTTGTGTGCATTGGGTCTTTTGTCCCAACACTGGGAATGCACTATTTGTGCTCCTGTTTTCATCGTTCTCCCTCCCCAAAAGACTAGAAGGCAATGTAAGAGGAGCTCTTATCCAAAAACTCAAAAGAAGCTAAATTTTCACAAAATGGATCAAAGAGCTTACTAAGGGACGCTGCTCTATCAGAGGTGCCTAAATCGTAGGGCCACAGTATCTGCTAATAAGTGCTGAAGGCTATTTAACAATTTATAAAAGAGCTCCCACCCTCCGGAATGACACACGCAACCGGCTGAGTAGAGAGCAGACTATGAGTCAAGCACTGCGGTGTTGGGTGCTGGTAAGTGAAGTGTTGTGCCTGGAAAGCGAGCAGAATGTGAAGGCCCTGGATCAGTGTTCACCCTCTCATCACTGTTCACATCCAAGCACTAGGAAAGATATTGCAACATGGCATCACTCATGTGCTGGTTAAAATAATCTCCCATCCAGCCAGTGCCTTCTCCGTATCAGGTGTGTGGAATGAGCTGGTCAAAGCCTTTGTTGCTGCCCAGGTACTAGACAGAGAATCAAAAGTAAAGCAAAGAGCTCCTTCTCCAGTGCATTCGTGGTCCCCCTCCTCAGGACCCTAATCCCTTTTCATCTCTTCACCACCTCTTTCTTCCAAGAACTGTGCATTTTTCCTCCTCTGGAAACACATCCTTGCCTTCATGCTTCACGTCTTGTCATCCTTGTTTCCCCCCGCCCCCGCCATTCCATCTATTCTTCTCTCATAGTGATAACCTGGGCTATATTTCAAGTAAAGCTTGACCACAAGTTCTGATTGGATAGTCACTAGCTACACGAGCTTGAACCTACTACACTTTACCTCAAATTCTTCATCTTTGAAGTAAAAATGAAAATACCTTTCCTAGGCTTATTAAGTGCTAAGTAAGCTAATGTTCTTAAGTCTGAGTACCTAACACAAGGTAAATCCATAACTAAACTTGAGTTTTATTATTACCGTGATCCATCTTTCCCCAAATCACTACTGAGTCAAAAACATAAAAATCTTTTACAATTTATATTTTTCTACCGCCCCTTACTTACTTTCTCCTTTGACGGTTTTACCCATCTAGCATTTGGGGCTCTCATTAGCTCTTTTCTTACTGAAGCCACTTCTATTTTGACTTGATTTAAATGCCTGAACATTATGTTAGTTTATCAGAGATAAAGGCCTCATGATATTCAGGAGAGGAATAGAAAAGCATCAAAATATGTGTACCTTTTTAAAGTACTACTGAATCCTTTAGAATAAAGGAGGAATGAAGATTTGGTATTAGAAAACATGGGGAGTATATAAAAATGTGACACTCAAAATATCTAAGGACATTTAGGGATTGGTAATGGTTGGGGGAAGACTGAAAATAGAAAGTCCAGGCAGGTCTACTAAGAGAAGGAGAAAAGACAAGGTAGCCTGGGAGGATAGTGTTTAAAGATCTAAATCGAGAAGCTAAAAATTTCAAGCTACATATTTTGGTTTCAATATTATTTCTAGAAATTTCTTATTTTTTAAAAATATTGATGTTACTATAATTCATTAAATTCTCAATTTATAGTGTTATAAGACCTCAGTTGAGATGTTTAGCTACCTAAAAACTGGAGCTGTCTGGTATGTGAAGCTCTATCAATTACTGAAGGCCAATCTCCCAATTCCTGTGTTTATCTCCATAAAAACAGAAACACTTGGGTTTCCTAACCTTGTTTTCTAAATCCCTGTATCTATTTTATTATGAAGTGGGTAACAAATGCATTATTTTCATTCTTCATTCAGTCATGGGCCACTGGATCAAAGATTGGCCTTTTCTCAAAATCTGATTCTACCAATAGATGTCCAATATTCACCCTACATATTCTTTACGGGTTACCTGAATATTTCATCAAATGTAAGTCCCATCTCAGAACAGAAGCATCCCAATCTTTCTGCCCCTTTTTTTTTCAATTGAGCACACATATTAACTAAATAAGGTAATCAGTGAGCAGCTTTGAAGAACAGAACTGGAAAAAATATCCAAGATGATTAATTGTCAAAATATATGGAAGGCCACTGCCTGGACTAAGGTTTGTAAAAGTCAGCAACAGTAGGACAAGCACCAAAAGAAGCAATAGGAATTCTTAAAGCAACCATTTGTCAATGCTCTAAGCTGCTTCCAGCACCCATGTAGCAAGATGGTTAGTCTGTGTCACACTCACTGCCACTTTATTGATAACTTTATTAGACATATCCAATCAATCACACTCCTCTTCATTACTGGTCCTAAACATACTCCTCTCAACATACAGCCCAAATATTAGCCACTGAGGAGAGTTAGAAATTCAAGATGGAACCCATTTACCTTACTCCTTACTCTAACTATACCCACAGGACTGCAAAGAAAGGTATACTTTGGTTCGTGTACCCTGTACAACCACTGCTTTAGTTAAAAATATAATAGTTCTCCTTATTCATGATTTTGCTTTCCACAGTTTCAGTTACCCAGAGTCAATCTCAGTCTGAAAATATTACATAGAAATTTCCAGAAATAAACAATTCATAAGTTTTAAACTGTTCTCTGTTCTCAGGAGTATGATGAAATCTTACACTTTTCTGCCCAGGATGTGAGTCAAAACTTTGTCCAATGTATCTACACATTTGTCACTTAGCAGCTGAGGATTATAAGTATAGCACATAGAGTCCTACACTATCTGTGATGTCAGGTATCCACTAGGGATCTTGAAACAAATCCTATGTTTAAGGGAGGACTATGTAGTATATTAATATCACATTTCACTTTGGTAACATAGTTTTCTTCTAACTCATGAACAATGATCACTTATGTATAATTCAGAAAACTGAAGAGAAGTGTTAGACATATATGAAACTATATAAAATAATTCATCACATTAACCCAAAATTTCAACTCTTCTTTCATTATAGAAATTAGAATTAGGGCAAGAAGAAATGGTACCATTATTCAAGTGCTCATAAGAGGTCTTCAGTATAATGTATGCTTTAAAACTCAGTAATTTTAATTAAATTAGTTTCAAATTTGAGCAGTTGATCTATGGCTTTTATAATTGAACACATTTTTCTGTCTAAAACACTTTTTTTTAAATAGACACAGAATAATACCCTCCAAATCTTTTTTTTTTCTTCCTGGTCACTCCTTTTTCCATTGTGAACTGCAAACCCACTACAAATGTCAATGAGCATTTAAATAATTTCCATTTGGATATTATGTACACTATCATGAATTTGGGTATGGGTTTTCTAGCCTTCCTTATTCAATGAATTATAGCCATTATTATTTTGCTAATTTCCACATATATTTCACTTCAAGTTCTTAAAAGGAATATCGTCAAAAAGAATATCTTTTTGTAGTATCTTGATGTAGTCTTCTGCAAACCTTTTCTGATTTATTTTTCCCAATCCTCCGGAGCTCAATGATGCACTTCACCCCTCCTCCAACACTTCTTCCCACAGTCTTCTCCCACTTGGTGGGAGGGAGAATCCCTACTGTTCCTCCTACCATTTAAATCAAACCCTAGAGGGTTATGCTACACTTTGTTTTCCTTGACTCAACATCTCCTCGGTCATGCAAATCTTCAAATCATTTCCAGTATTTAATTTCTCACTTTCTTCACTTTACCACCCTGGCCAACTCATCACTGAGTACACTTGCTGGACTGTTGCATAGCTTCCACGCACTACTGTCCTTGCTTCCTACTGTTTCACCCCCTTTATTCTTTGTTTTTTTTTTTTTTTTGTGGGTACCGGGGGGTCGACCTCAGGACCTCGCGCGCCAACAGGCACCCGTGCCGCTGAGCGATATCACCGGCCCTTTTTCCGTATATGGGTTCCGGGAGTCGAACTTGGGCCCTCGCGCTTGCAAGGCAGGCGCTTACGCTGCTGAGCCATCTCACCGGCCCACCCCCTTTATTCTTAAAAAAGAAAAAAGACCCTGTTAAATGAACTCAAATAATAATACCGCTTCTCTTTTTCAGTGACTTCAGTCTCAGTCTAAGTAAAATTCAATGCAGAACCCAGTTGAATAGCAAGTGGTCTTCCAGGTCATGTGATCTGGACCTGATGCTTCTAATTTCTCCCCTGTTCCCTCAACTCCTAAATACTGGCTCTGGCTGGTTGGTCAGACAGAACTGTCTTGCTCACAATGCAGGACCTTAGTGTTATTATTTTCTTTGCCTAGAATACTCTTCCTCCAGATATCTGCAAGGATTCCTCTCTCTCACTTCCATCTGATCTTTATCCAAATACCAGCATCTTGGTGAAAACTACCCTAGCCATAGATTGTAACATCATTTCCACCTTTACCCCTCCTTTTTCTATACTCTTTCCATATTTTAATATTTTTATCCTCCTAACAGTATACAAAACATACTTTCTTTTTCCATTTATTATTCCCTACACACCTGCTGTATTGCAAATATCTAAAATATTGCTAGTATATGTATGCTCCATAAATGTTTGTTGAATACTATTGAATCATTGTAGAATATGGATGGGAAAAAGGTGAAAAGACTTAGCCAAAGACACAAAGCTAAGGCTAGCCCAGTATCCATTTTTTCTGTCTTCATTCTTTAATGGAAGTAAATGCAGAGGCCTGAAATTATCAGGAGTGTAGTATTAAGTATAACAGTATAATAAATAAAGCACATTTTAGCCAAAGTGTTATGTAAAACTTATAATTTTTTCCTCTTACTCTACCTAAAGTGATAGAACTTCAAGGTCAGCCTTTGCTTAGAAAATGGCCACAGTTTAATTCTTTGTGTTTAATTGTTGCTTTCTGCTTACAAAACAATTTTCTTTCAATGAAAGATCATCTCTCTTATTAATAGTACCAGAATCTGAAAGGCACAGAGTTATGTTTGAATCTTGCTGGGCCCCAAGTAAATGACCTCTAACTCTCAAAAGATAAAGTAGGGCTGGAGATGTAGCTCAGTGGCATAAGCACCTGCCTGGCAAGCGCGAGGTCCTGAGTTTGACTGCCGGTACCCACATAAAAAAAAAAAAAGATAAAGTAGATATGCATCCTTTATTTACATATGAGGAAGGGAAAATAGAGAAAAGTTAATTTTCTTATAAAATTGGTTCATAGTATTCATTTCTAGCAAAGCCAGTTTTTGACATACAATAGGCAATCTTTCCTTATTGAGCAAATTCACCATAGGATTCAGCTCTACCGTGTCTTCTTTCTGTGCTATTGGTGGGCTTAAGGTAGGCATGCTATGTTTATTTTAACGGGTTGCAAGTGTTTAAAACATGACCAAGTGGTAACAAGGGTGTATTTTCTTATGAAGCTACAAAGGGAACAAAGACACAAACTTCCAAACTTGCAATCGTGATTTATATGAGTTCTGAACTAAGTAAGTAGCAGGGACATCATTTACTTTCTGATTCTCTTGCCTGCAAACATACACACACACAAATACACACACACACATACACAGAAGCCTCTGAATTTTTATATTTCAATAGAAAACTTGATTAAATATAACCTTTAATCCACTTGACCCCTAGATATTATCCATACCACTTCCTATTTATTCAAATATTTCGAAGAAAAAATATTCTGACTGTTTATGATATAGCCTTTTAATTTGCCTTACAGTGGGCACCATTATATTATGTGAGGCTGACTGATAAGAGTATGTTTAGAACCCAGTATACAAGGTATGATAAAAAATACAGTGAACTTTTACATTTTTTATAAACTTACTACACTTAAAAACACATTGCCATTCACCCCCCTCGGTATATCTTCTTTGCTTCAAACACACTTATTGCATCATTCTTGCCACTTTCCAAAAGCACTCCTGGAAGTCCTCTTTCATCTCTTCAGCTGCTCTGTGGTGGCTGCGTCAATGCCCCGAATCAATTCACATCCATTACCTTTCATGGTCATTTTTGTTTTGGAGACGAGCCAGAGGTGACAACGTGCCAAATCTAGTGAATAAGATGGGTAACAATGCACCATAATGTTTTTACAATCCTGCCTTTCCACTGGTTGGCACTCAGCAGTAGGTTTTGTTGTATTATTGATCATATCAGAAAAGACATTCATGAAAGAGGACTTTCAGAACTGCTTCAGTAAGTGGCAAGAGTGATTGAATAAATTGTTCAAAGTGGGGGGGGGAGTACCCTGAGAAGGGATTATTGGCAATGTGTCTTTTAGTTAATAAAAATTTTAAAATTTAAACATTCCCCATATATTTTGATCATCTCTTATATATTACCTGTTATTATCATTACATCAACAAACACATGCTGCTGTCTGTATTCCTTTCCAAGTGGCTGATGGAATGTAGGGAAACCAGTGCCAACCATACATTGCATAAAACAGAAGACTACACTGAAACTGGTTCTGAGTCTTGGTAGTGCCAGTGACTTTCATCTTAATTTATTGGAACACATCAATGCTTCAGGTTAAGAAACCCTTGATAGGTGGAAGTATTCCAATAGATGACCAGAGCAGTATGCAGGTACCAGAGGCCCATGCAAGGCAAGAACAAAGCATTAACAAAAGAAAATGAGTTGTCTTCTTCCCCTCTACAGTCAAGCTGACTGTGGACGAAATACCAGTGAGTAGCCGGGTTACAATCCCAATTTTTTCACTTATAGATAATAGTCAAAAACTATGATTCTCAAAAGAAATAGCACATAAGAATCAAGACTTGGGGGACCTTAATACAGGGTATGGAGTACAGCCCCAAAAGAGTTTAACAACAACGAAAAAAAAATCAAGAGAAGAGACTTATCCCCATACAAGCTCCTAACTCATCTGTGAATCTATCCTTTATGATTCCATTTCAGCTCTGGATGTATTTCTTACTAGAATCAACTAACTGACTACTTATATGCTGCTTTATCCTCAAAAGCTTTGCGTAGTGTGATCCTGTCTCCAAAGATAAGACTTTTGGTTCCTTACAAGTAAGTACCTCCTTGCCCATTACTGCTATGTTCCCCACAAAGGCTGGCCACACACAAAGTACAGAGAGATTAAGGGTACATATTATGATTAGTATTTGATCAATTCAGTGTTAAATTCTCAGTTTGGCTGCCTCTTAAATTAATATATAGAACAAATCTGTAGAAAAATAAAAGTTGAAGAGTATTACTTTTTATTGGATTAATGTACTTTATGTATTTTCCAGATTCAATACATATTGAGTTTCCTAGCCAATTAGATCATTCATATGTAACATCATTTAATTCTTACCTTTTAAAAGTGATACATCACTTCATCTCCACCATTCTATAGATAGGGAACTAAGGCTAAGGGAGAACAAACTTGCCAGATAATTGACAATTACCAGAAATTCAAGTGCACGACCTCTCTCCTTGAGAATAAGTATTTAGCAATATATAAAAGCTCCAAATGATTTTAAATGAACGAATTAAGGACAGTTAAGGTGGTTCTCCAAAGAAGCTAGGCTACTTCCCCCTCTGGGTGCTGTCAAGGCCTGGCCTAGTTTAGAAGCTTCTAGTCTCTTTCTCCTGGAGTGAATTTACTTTAGGGTAAATGTAGCAAAAGCACCCGAGGGTTCCCTTCCATCTAAAATTGGAAATATTATTTCTTTGGTCCAACGAAGAACATCTATGGATGAACAACACATTGTCTGTTCTCTTGCAACAGAGGCTGAACTATATAAGAAACTTTTAACATTGCAGATTAAAGGAAATAGAAAACACAAAAGACTGGAAATGCATAACAGTATTGCCAAAAAACATAGAAAAATATATTAGTGTTTCCTTTGAAAGCAAGCTTCAAACCTATAAAATTGGAAAACTTCTTTGGGGGAAAAAATACTTCTTTAATTCCAAGATGACAACTTTTAACCAGGGAACAAAGGTACACATTAAAGGGTTGGAGATAGCATGATACAGTATCTACCCCTACTCAAAATTATGTTTAATATTAAGATGAAAGTTTCCTCAAGGTAAGATCCCTATCTCAGAGTCCCTGTGAATCTAGTCTTTGACAAAGTTAAATCAACTTCATAGTTATTACAAGATATAAAGGCTATCTCATTATTTCTTTACCTGATACACTAAAAAATGCCAAGGCGAATTCTTCAAATATATACAGGTATATCTTTAAGGAATGATAGCTGTTGCATCTACAGTTATCACCTGTTAAAAGCTCTCCAACTTTCTCTTTTGAAAAATGAATGCTAACATTCAGTTCCTACCTACAACTTTCTTTGTTCTAAAGCTCACCTGGTACTAATTTCCACCTTGCAGAATTGCTCATCAAGAATATTATCTCAAAAAAAGCACATAGGTAATTTGAATTTCAAGGAGACCGTTAGTCTAATATGTTTGATTTTATTTTAAAAACATTTTAAGGAAGAATACTTCCTACCGCATTCATTTATTCCTTAAATTTTAAAATGTACTTAGTTTTTCTCTCATTATATAAGGATTTGAAAATAAATTAAAATAATAAAGTACTACAATTCAATTGTTTTTATAACATTTTAAAGGCTTTTTACAACTTAATACAGATCCTTAGTTTATAAAAATTAAGTGAAGTAATTTTGCGTTGTTTAAAACTTTTTTTTTTTTTTTCTGGGCCGGTGAGATGGCTCAGCGGCGTAAGCGCCTGCCCGGCAAGCGCGAGAGCCCGAGTTCGACTCCCGGATCCCACATACGAAAAAGGGGCCGGTGATATCGCTCAGTGGCACGGGCGCCTGTTGGTGTGCGAGGTCCTGAGGTCGACCCCCCGGTACCCACAAAAAAATAAATAAATAAATAAATAAATAAATAAATAAAACTTTTTTTCTAAACATTTTCACTGAAACACTTAATTGCCTTTGGGAGTAGAAATGCATGCATTGGTAAGACAGACAGATTTGGAATAACCAAGGAAGGAGGTGGATGGAGACTTTTAAAAGGTATAAAAGGTGATGGCCTAAGGCTGACTGTGAGGGTTCTCAGGAGTCTTGCTTCTATGAAAGTGTACCTCCACACCCTTATTCTAAGCTAGGAATGAAGTGTTGGAGATAAATCTGAAACTATCGTGTCTGCCAACATCTACCCTGCCTGAGGAAAAAGGTAAGAGGCTCCATTTCAAATGGTATGTATATTCTAGGTGAAAGGTCACGATTGCATGTGGGTGCCCATTCCATGGTACATTTGGCAATGTCTGACGACATCTGATTATCATTGTTGGGGAAGAGTGAAAGTCCAGAGATTTCACATAACAGCAAAAATGGCTACGACAGCAATTCCCCACAAAAAAGAACTATCCAGACCAACCGAAATTGAACTATCCTAATAGAAGAAACCAAGAGTATTCCTAAGGAAAAGTCTAAATGGCTTTATATTTTGGAAAGCTCTCACTTTAGCCTTTAGCTCTCCTCCCTCCTCTTCTTAAACCAGTGTTTTTCGAATAGTGTCCATAAAGTCACTTGTATCGAGAATATTTAGGAACAGAATACCGATCCTTAGTTCTTTCTGAAAGCTTTGTTTCAGAATTAAGGAAGCAGAGTCCGGGAATTTCCCTTTCTAACGGTGACCCATGTGATTCTTCTACAGACTGAAATGTGAGAATCTCTAATTTTTGGTTGAGGCTCTTGCTCCCCTATTTTCAATCATCACCTCTCTAAATGACTCCCGCAGAACTCCCAGTGATGAAGAATGCAGTCTCTATGAGGGCGGAGACCTTGGTTGGTTGGTTGCTGCTCTGCATGCAGCAGTGTAATTGGGGTAGACATGGTAAAGAGAACAGGAAGGCCCCTATATCATCGAAAAGATAAATAGCCTTTTAGGAGAAACAAAAAGTATTGATGCCCATTTATTTAGTATCCCTGTATTATAGTCACTGTACTATGTATGTGGTACACAGCAAGGCATTTTAATCATAATAATACTCATTGAAGTAGATACCAATTTCATTTTATAGCTAAAGAAACTTGGAGAACAGAGAGATCAAGTGATTTGCCCAAGTTCTGACTTCCACGATTTTGGAATAGAAGCCATATACTAAGAATAGCAGAACATAAATTTAGAAGTCTGGGTTCTTGAAGGCTCTTTGCATTACTCCTGAACCGCGTTTATAAACATAGTCCCTGTGTCAGAGAAATAGCTCTGTATTGGGTGTTTTACAATATGTAGTTGAATCTAAATCTGATTAAAACATGTGGAAGGCTATATACAAATTGTTAATGGTTTTACAGAGTAGTCATAATTTAGGACACTTAATTAAAAGCAATTATTTTATATTTGAGTGTAGTTACTTAGAAGTTTGATGTATCATAACCTTCAGAGAAGAGGGCAGATGAAACCAGCAATGTCACTTGCAATTATTTTTCAAAATAAATTACTAAAATTTGTTAAATTCAGATTTTTTTGAAAAACTTATATGTTTATATGTTATAGTCTTAAAATAAGAAAGTTTATTTAGTATACCAGAAAATGTATCAAGGTAAATTATAGAGGAATTTAGTTAGCTAGAAAAATAATTATGTGAATTTTGGCTTCAGGTATTAAAGAAATAATGCACTTTGAAATCTACATTTAAAATAAAACCAGGTGTTTTATGTAGAAATAAATAAAAGAAAGAATGAATGACAGACCTCAGAATAATTTATTGGGATTTTTCAGAGTTATAAATAACTATGCTAAAAAAAAGGTGGAAATGAAAATGGGATGATTGAACTCTTTTTTGGGAAGATACCTTGAAGGGGTATAGCTGGGTCAAATGAAATTTCTATTTCTAGTTTTTTGAGGAATCACCGCACTGATTTCCATCATGATTGTACTAGTTTACATTCGCACCAACAATGTACAAGAGCTCCTTTTTGCCCACATCCTTGCCAACATATGTTATTAGATTTTTTGATGATAGTCATTCTGGAGCAAGATAGTATCTCAATGTAGTTTTGAATTTCTCTAATAGCCAGCCATGTTGAACATTTTTTCATATATTTATTGGCCATTTGTACTTTTTTATTTATACTACTAGTTTCTCTTAGTTCATTAAAAAGAAAGTTTTATGCTATTATCTGTTTCTTCATTGTAAGAGAGTGTCTTTTTGGTCTATCTTATACTCTGAATAACTACTTTTAAGATTATGATATACAGTGTATTAAGTATTGTTATTCTCTTATTATTTTGTTATGAAATTTTGATATTTGTTTTCACAAAATAAAAATGTTAAAAACTATGAAAAATAAAATATGGCTGTTTTTAGTAACTAAACAAAATCTAATGTGTTAAGAATATATTATGTGTTCACTGAATAAGAAACCAGGGGAAAAATGAACATTCAAATACATTCCATTTCTCAACCACCTTACAAACTAGTTGAAAGACAAGTAATTACTCTAAAATATCATACAAGGTATGACACGGGAAAACACCATGCAGTCTGAGAAGACCAAAGGAAGCTTTCTGAAGCATTACTACACATCAGCTGCTGACTGTAACCTGTGGTGAGACACTAAAATATCTGAACCTCATTTTCCTAATATATCTTTTTTTTTTTTTAATATGAGGCTACCGGGAGTCAAACTCAGGACCTCGCGCTTGCCAGGCAGGTGCTTATGCCGCTGAGCTATGTCACTGGCCCTCCTAATATTTCAAATAGAGTTGAGAGCGTGCGCCCCTCACCAGAAATTGAAAAGGTAGATTTCACAGAGCATTTCAAATGCTTAGCACAGTGCCTGGCAAATACTAAGCCTTCAATGTATCTTAGCTAGTATAAGAAAAATTGTTGATCTTTGCTACATGCAGTTGTCCCTGTAAGTAAATATTATTGTGCTGACTTATTTATAAAAAGTAAAAACCCAGACAGACTGTTACTGCAGCCCAATCACATTTAATAACAATGTCCTGCTTATTATCTTAACATTATTTAAGAGAACATTCTCTTCTCTAAGTTATTTTTCAGATCTTAAACAACCAAAAACCGTATAGCTGTTACTATCCTCTACTCAGCTTTTATTCAAGTAAATGCTAAGCTTTGAGGTAAATGATTTTGCTGGGCGCATCTTCAAGGTTGTATTTGCCTTGGTCAGTGTAAGGACAATAGCAGAACTACACATCATTGGTAAGAAATACCTGCTAGAAATACACACAGATACCCATATTTTTATATATATTCAAAATGGTAAAACTGATTTGCACTGGAGTCTGAGTGGTAAGCTACTTCTAGAAGGTGACAGGATTCTCCATCTCAAGCAAGAAAAGACACTGTCATTAATTAGAGGAAAATAGGGTTCCCCACCACTTCTTGACTTGCAAATACATTCTCAAATAAAAACACAGAAGATTCTAGCTGTATGGAATAGATAAACTGTATGTAAAGCAATAAGGGACTTAAATTTAAAATTGATCTCTGTTGCTGAGACCCAAGGCCTACCTTCTTGGAGACCAGGGTTCATTCTTTTGTTTTAGTAAAATATAAAATGCTTCTTTTGTCCCCTCTTCCTGTGTCTTTGAATGCATCTATAACTTTCTCCACACATTGATAGTTGTAGGATAGCAGCTGTTGTCCACGATGGAAAAACAGAATGGAAATTTAGCATTCCCAAGTGATTGTTTATTTAAATATATAGTTGTGTAATTTATTTTCAATGTAGACCATATAGGTTACATGCTGTATTGCCACAGTGCATGATTTTTTTGAGTTATTATGAGAATAGTGATACATACATTCTTTCATTGAATTTCACTTAATTAAAAAAGTAAACAACTCTACAAAAAATAACATTCAAAAACAAATATTTCCCTGGAAATTTTTTCTCTCTCATCTTGGTACAACTTGGAAGATGTAGAGTAAGTTAGCTGGATCTTCCTTAATTTTTTCCTCAATTTTTAATTTTTATTATTACATGTTTGCAGTACATATGATTATATTACTTCTGTAGAATTAATTCATGCATATGGCACATCTTAATTCATTTTTTTATCCCTATACCTTTCCCTCATTTCCCCCCATCTCATGGGCCCCCTTCCTTTCTGCAAAAGATCTATCTCCCTATTTCCAGTTATTTATCTTTTATTCATTAACTTTTGTATTGTAGCATGACCAAAGAAAGACGAAAGATTGTCTCTGAAT
Organism: Erethizon dorsatum; assembly: GCA_028451465.1. Lineage (NCBI taxonomy): Eukaryota > Metazoa > Chordata > Mammalia > Rodentia > Erethizontidae > Erethizon > Erethizon dorsatum. Next base: position 18,981,611 of record CM051824.1, read on the forward strand.
GTTTACGGTCTCACCCTTTTCGTTCAAGAAGACTTAATAACATAATTTAATAATTCTTTACACTTAATAATCATAATTTTTAGAAAGTTATTTTTCTCACCCTTAACCAAATTTTAAACTAATTTTCTCAAAGGTAGTCTTATATTACCTATTTTACCAAAATCTTTTACTCCTAATATTTAATTTTTTTCTTTTTGAAACCTTTTCTAAGAATATAGAGATATGAGTCATTTCTGTTGCCTCACGGAGATTCTAAAACTTTCGTGTGAAAATGAATCACCTGGTATTTGTTGAGGGGTGAGGAGTTAGGCACAGATTCCAAGAACCCACTCCCTACAGTTCTGATTCAAGATGTCTACAGCTACCCAGGGCTCTGCATTTTAATAGTCTCCTCCCACCACTTTGTTGGGTTTGGCATCATACAGCCCTGAACATTTTGTGAAACACACATGTAAAATCAGCATGGGTCAGAAACATTTCTTTTATATCCAGCCCCAACTTTCTGTTCTCCTTTCATTTCTCTGTATTTCCACCCCTCTCTGACATTTGCAGATCTACTCAGTCTGGAATATATATATATATATATATATATATTTCATTACTGTTAAGTGTTCTGTTTCTCTTCTTGGATATTTCTCTCTCTCTCTCTCTCTCTCTCCTTTAACTGGAACATCTTATTCTATGAAAGTTACATCTTGATTCCTTGCCTTTTTCTACTTGAATACTCAAATCACTTTGTACATACTTCTTTCAAAGTAACTATTACAGTGTGTTGTAGTTACGTATTCATTCTTTGGTTTTCCAAGGTAATTTCATCTATGCATCCATAGTACATAGGGCAGTGAATATTACATATTATAGAATTATAATTAAGTCCTATTTGAACATTTTTTGAAAAATTACTTCTAATAGAGCCCTCCTTGTTTTGTAAAATTGCCTTGGATCATGACTTCCTTCTCATATAGATAAGCTTGGCCTTTGAAAATGATTTCCTCAGATAATAAATTCTAAAAATTAATTTTATGTCACATTAGGAAATTTAGAGACATTTTCCTGGGTGATCTAAACTAAGTCTATTTATTTACTAAATGCTTACAATCTAGAAAAAAGGTAGGTAAAAGATCAGTTCAATTCATGGAAATCCAGTCTGTTAGAAAGGCCAAATTAGAAACTTGGGAAGTATTTGTATGGCAAGGGACTAAAAACCAAAAGAGTTCCCTCTAAGTGATGCAAAGTATGTACTGCAAGTCATCAGTGTATCTTTAGCAACAAAGAGGCTTTTAAGCATAAAACTCCTTGTTCCTCAATCTGGGTAAATCATACCAAATCAACCTCTTCCCAAATGTCTGAGAGAAAAGACTTGCCTCATCATTTGCTGTGTTACTCAGTGCTTAACCCTTACCACCAGTGGTGATTTGAGGGAAGAGAGTGTGACAAGACTGTTGCCTAATAGACATAAAATCTTCAGCTTACTTCAGAAAAAATCTTTGTTACACAGATCCTCATGAGGTTATGAACATTTTCATCACCACCGAACATTTCGAGAATGGTCAGTGATATCTCCAAAATAATGATCCCTTTTCACCAGATTGTCTCAGAGCTGGTTTCCCTCTTTCTCTCATGTTTTCCTTTTTTCTTCCATGGTTGGGTCTGTGAGTGATCAAGTGGTCTTGGTGTAACTGAGAAGATAGCTGCCAGTTTTTATCTTTATATATAACAACTGCAATTCATTCACTTGCAGCCTCCTCGGCAGTTCTAAACAAGTATAACTTATGTTGTGACATTAATGTATGATGAAGGGGAAAAGGCTTGGAGCTGAACTATACCCAGTGACTTTGATTTTGATACATGATAGTCTGAACGTAAGATATTCTCAGCTCCATTAACAGTTATGTGGTCTTGCAGACCTGAAATGCTCCACCAACCTCTTTATGTAAATCAGCAGAAATCGAAATCACCCTTTCAAGATGGTGAGGGGCCTCAACTTATCCCAAAGCCATTCCAGAGCCCACCTATACTATAGGGATATTTCTTACCTACTTCAGCAGTTACTTCCTTTGTTTCTAAATTGGCATGTTTCTTGCCTCCCAAAGAGGTTGCACATTGCCCAGGTTCAGTAGCCAGGCTGTGCAATACTTGCTTTTATCTCTCATACCATGTTAACTTAATAGCCACCAATTACCCTACTCATAACCTTTTCCAAAATCACATGGAAATTCTCCCAGATTGCATTAGTAATTTTGAATTTTGGTGTCCTCAATAAGACCAGTCCTAACAATTACCTAGTAGATAAGGATATTTAAAAATCCTAAATAAATAGAAAATACATAAAAGCATAGAGTTAAAAACAAATCAGTCTTTCTAATCAATACATAGCTACTTATCATAGGTCCTGCCTCTCTTCAGAGGTGGAATCATACACATCTCTGTAAGTAGGTTATTTGAGCAAGTTAATCAAACAATATTGTTCATTTAAAAGAATGTGGCTACTTACATATATCATTAACCCATAAAAAGTTCTACATCAGATAGAGAGTACAACTTAAATACTAGTCTGGACTGAGAGTTTTTTCTAGATTGAATAATCATATGTCCAGTATGAAAACTATACCTTATCACACAGATAAACCATTTCTTTAAAAATATAAAACAATAGAATTTTAAAATAGGGATACACTAGTGTATATGCTTCAGATCATTTCACATCATTTTACAGATAAGAAAAATGGAGGCCCAAGAAATATAAACAATTTACTTTGAGTTCCCTAACTTATCAACGATAAGAGACCCAGCACACTAGTCAGTGCTCAGACCTCAGTGCAACTTTTGTTACTCTTCATTGTCTCCATTAGAACACGATATCTGTATGTATTTTTAAATTATAGTTTCAATACATACAAAATGGATAGAAACACTGAACGTCACTAAAAATGAAACATGCACATGGAGATAAACAAGTGCATGCACCACGCATTCCATGATAGACTCTCTGAATTGGCACAAGCGCACAACACAACTGTTCTTAACTCACGAAGTTTAAAGATGATTGTGTTCCGAGAGTTTGTAAAATATGAGTATTTCTTACCTGGCAGCTGTATGAAGGGTTGATAAAAGACATTAAAAACTTGAGCTATGATTAAACATCGGGCTTTTCTAGCACTGAAGGTTTGCTTCTACCTGGGTTTCAGGGGCATAATGCTTTTAAATGAAAGGTAGATCAGAGACTTGACAGGGATAACCAACACATAAAACTTTAGCATCATCACTCACATTGCCATATTAGCATGAATGCAGGGGATTATTACCCAAATCTTCCTATAGCTTGTGTGGCAATAGTTTTCCTCATTAGGACTAAAATCTTTGAATTATAGTCAATTCTTTAGATTAGGAAGCTTAGGATGGGAAAATAACTTCAGAACCCCTCATTACCCCAAACCTCAAGGGTATCTGTTCTAGTGTTTTTAGTATAAAAGTACATAATTTTGGGAGTGAGGGCAACATGATCTACACATAACAGAGAAACTGTTCACAAGAAAGGACTCCACTCAAACTGTCCCCAGTTCTCCAAAACCAGTTATAATACATGGCTGTTTAAGTTGGGATGTATTCTTTGAAAACCATGAATGATACTCTCATAAATACCCATGATACATACCATGATGCATTCATGCCACCCCACTAAAAGCAGCAGGGCCTCACATCCTGAAGACCAAATCTTTCTAAAAATACCCACCCTGATGCTTCAATGGCTCTTAAAATTTTAACCACTTCCATGAACTGTCTTTAACCTTTTATACAAAAGCACACATTTTAGCATGTTTAATAGGTACGCAGAAGAGAATAAGGAAAGCAGTGAAGTACTCACTCTAACTGATCTTTCCTTTCTAAGTATTAAGGCACATAAAATGACTAATCAATGACTGAAATCCCAATGAGAACAAAGGACAGTAGCTTTCCACACCTCTTAACTACCAAGAAACTCTATGAAACAGATCGAACAGCACTGTGACATGCAACAACAACAAAAAAGGCTGCATATTTGGTTGTGAGACCTTAAAATGGCTGTGCCTTTGAACTTGAAGAAAATAAAATTTTAATGATCAATTTTGTCATTGCATTAGGAATTTTCTTTGGTTTATACCAAAATGAAGTTGACTGATAATCTCCATGTATCAGTTTTTACCTCCCAAATTTTTAGAAGAGCTGATTAATTCTCTGGGCAAATATCAACAAAGGATATTTGCTGTCCCTGAAAAATTCCAAATGAAGAAGAGCACATCCTCTTGACTATCTTAGAGTAGTTCACAAAGGGACTGCAGAATAGATTCATTCCACATACACAGTAACTTTCAGTCCCAATGGGAAGAAAGACTGAGAAATAAAGGAATGAAAATACCACTTTTACTTCTCAAGTTTAGATCATAATTGAAGAGTTTATCAGTGCTATGGAATTCCTAACCCATGGAAAGAATACATAAATAGATCTTTTGCCCAAAGTTGATTAATAATGAGTAAAGAGGGCTTGAATAGGCATATCTTTATTTCCCTGAGACCCCAACCCCTTGCTTCAGAATTAATGATTACAGTGAGAGATATTAGATTAGAAAGTGAAGTTACTCACCATGGAGGAATCACTGCTTCCACTCCCGATCGGAGCTCCCTCAGCACAGGTTGGGAGGTGGGTAGAAAGTTGACTAGCCCTGCCCCCATCTATGACATCACAATCTACCTCATAAAAGGTAGTGAAAGTGCTCTGAACTCCTGTCTGATTTCCGAGAGATACAGAAAAGAGAGAGTGAGAGAGAGAGCAAGAGAAAAAAAATACCCGTATCCTACTTGGGGGATTAGGGAACTGGAAGAGGGAATGCGTTGTTTACTGGGAGAAAGAGGTATTTGATGAAATTTGGTGCTTAAAGAGCTAAGTGTGGGCCTTCTTGAAATTATGTAGCCCGGTCACTTGGATTCCTCTTTAGGTCTTGAACAGATAAGGGAATCATCTGGGTGGAGGATGAAGAAACACCTTGCAATATCAGGACTGTAAGGGACAATTATAATGGGTCCAAAGGGGATGAATCCCCTATTTGAAGCATTGATCATCACCAAGAAAAAAACCAAGGGCTGCAGCTGTTAAAGCCTGGAACAATATGTAGGGATCCAAGATAGAGTTCTTGGAGGTTCCATCGCCCTGCTGTAGGACTTTCGTCAGGCAAGTGGACTCTGCACACCCAGTCAGTAACATGGTACTAAGGGGATACTTACCTCTTTTATTGGGTTGCATTCATTGTTAGAACTGCAACTGTTTTTACTGCTCTTTTTTATACCCAATGGTGGTTTGTGTGAAAGACATAATTTAAAAGATAAGCCAATAACCAATGCCTATTTCTACCTTTAGAATTCTTTCTTAAATTTTTCTCAGTATAAATTGTTACTGACAATTGATGTTTTTTCTGTGCATATCAAATTTACTACATATCTAAAAGGGGTAGTTATCTTCAAAACTGCAGAGCAGTCAAATGGCAGGATTCCTACAGTGATTAGATTCTCAGCACTCAGAAGCCAAGTTTATGTGCCACAGCAATGCTAACTGACTAAATGTTTTTTACATAAGCAATTCTGCTACAGTCATATAGCTATAGGTTGTTTTAATGTCTGAATCCAGTTCTTATGAGACATCAGACAACATGTAAGAATATGTATAGGGCTAAGGTATTTTTTTAAATGGAGATATAAAGGTTTAAAATATCAAATGACGCTACCAAGCGGATATATTGGAAAAACAAAATAATGGGTGATATTGAAGAGTAGGCAGCCTTAAGCCATTCACATAGAAGACAGACCTTGGTCTGCCTAGTGAAATATATGAAAAATAAAAACATCACTTTCCACAGAAAATAATTTAGCAAAGGAAAGATTCAGAATGATAGCTTGCAATTTGTGGCCTCACCAACAGGTAAAACCCAAAGCCTATTTCCATAGCAGATAAGCAAAATTCCAAATTTGGGAATTTCAAGCCAATACAGCTCCATTTCTAATCCTATCCTTCTTAGCTTACCAAGTGCATAAGTATATTATAATGATCACAATTTAAAATTAAGTAAAATTGGCAGATTAAGGAGCAGTTTGAAACACAGAAGCTACTAAATTCAAATTTAGCAACATCACTCCCATCTTGTCCTTGAAAAAAATGTTAAAGACATTTAAAGAATGTCTTTAAATACAAAAGGCATAATATCAAGCATGTAAGATAAATATTTTTTCTGTACTTGATTTCTCCTGTATTTATTAGAGAAAGCAATGAAACTCCACATATACATATATTTTCCTTGTTATTTCATTGTTTCCATATTCTACAATTCTATAATTATAAATCTAAATTCAGATTCTACATATGACAGCATTTATTTCTGAGAATTTTGCAATTGATGGCCCTGTGAGGTGTCATTTTCTCTCAGCTTTTACATATTAGAGCATTGACTTGTTGGCTTATCCTTGCTTTCATATAACAGTCCCATTTGGCTTTATAAAACCTCCTGGTTTTCCCATTATAGGGAATACATTAGTCATTTTCCATTATTTCTCAGTATCAAAATTTTTATTTAGGAACTTATTTGAGTCTTCTCACATCTCATAAAAATGTGAAGGTTATTAGGATTAATGATGCAATTGTCCATTCTTCCAATAAACACCTCAAAATTTTTACTGCCCACAAGGAAGATACACTTCTTCCTTAGAATAAAAATGAAGTGGAGCACTTTTAAATATTGAAATAGAACTAACTGAACTTAGGTCATAATCTATTAGTATTTCTTATTAATCACCTACTATCTATTTGGGAATGGAGTATGATTTCAGGAACTCAATGCAAAACTAGGCTGCATCAAAAAGATGCAGAGTAATAAACTGTGCTGACTTTTTAGATGAATTTAGTATGATTGATTGTGATAATGCCTTTAGTTATGAGTTAGTTAAGACAAGATCACATTCTTTGACACAGGATGCAATGCCAGGATACAATAATCTCCAAATACCTCTTAGAATCTAGCTTTTTGACATTGTCCATAAAATCTAAGTCTTACCGCAACTAAGGATTTAACACACATTTTCCATGATATTGAATAGATGAGTAGCCCTTCAAGAAAGAACATGAAATGATTGTAAGATTTCAGTAGTCAAGACCTCCCATAATTAAAGTTACAATTGTACTTTATTCTGACCAGAGAGAGGTAGAGCTGATTTTAAATTTCTGTTCGAGGTAATAAAACCAAATTAATTTCTTAGTGCAAAAGATTAAGTAGAGAGAGAATCATTTGTACATCTCAAAGAATAATCTGCAGATGCATTTACAAAGCAGTTAATCTTAGAAGACATGATCAAGCAGATGTCATGTAACTTGACCACAATGTCATTCTTGAAGAGGAATCTCTCACTAAGAGAGATTCCAATACATATTGATAGCAGCAGAGTTGAATTAGGAGCTCCTATATAAAGAGATCATGTTTTCATTGTGTTTTATGGCATTGTCTCACATATAGGAATTTGAACTGAAAAGAGTATGTTTCTTAGAAGATGATATTGACTGACAGTGCTCCAGGACATTCTCCCTCGGTTGCAAGATAGATTTGTCAAAGAAAATGGATGAAAGAGGTCAAGAGACAGGTCGTACAGTTTTGTCAGAGTTCCACTCAAGTTCGTGCTCAGCAAGGCCTCTGTATAGAGGAAGGTATTCAGAGAAAAGTAATAAACCAAGATAGAGTACTGGTGATGAAAGAAATATTAAAAGTCTAAATTAATAAAGCTTGCCTTCCAGAAAATAAGACTAGAATGAAGTATTTGAAATATATTTATTGCCTAGAAGGAAAATGACTGCGCAAGATAGAGTAAGATGATGTACTCTGAAGCTGTAAAGGAAACCTGAACTATGAAAACTTCACATTGTCCATCCAAAGCCTTTCCTATTTATAAGATACATGGACCATAATGTGGCACATATTTCTTTTCTAAGTGCTGTGATCAAAACCATATTTTATACATCATTTAAATTAGCCTGGAGAAAGCACTTGACAATATAATCTGTAGGGACAGAATGTAGACCACAGTAAGTTAACACACTTTTATTTCTAGAATGTGGTAAACCAAGAAAACAGTGAATACATGGAGATAACCATCCACAGATACCCAGCTATCCTAACAGAGAATCCTAAACATTTCAATGATCTGAGAATTTAAATGAAACAAACAAACAAAAAAAAGTAAACATAGAATACACAGCCTAATAAAAACACAATGGACAGAAAAATTTTCCTTTTCATGAAAATTATTTAGTGTTGGAGAATAAGAACATTTAAATATCTAAACTGAGCCAGTATTTGTCACTGTGCCTTTTACATAGTAAGGATCCAACTGAAATATTGTTTTTAATGAACCAGATAAATATACATATGTGAACGAAAAATAAATGCAGCTCTTTGAAGCCCTGATTGTTAGTAGTTAGTGGAAAGTAGGATTACTTGACTCCAATATGAAATGCTCATTTATTTCAGTAATATTAATAATAGCAGTAATATTAATAATTTTCATAATCTGAGAAGGTCACTCTAAAAGTAGAAGTCTTAGTAGAACTTTCAACTATAAATCATGACAACTTATGGAAATAGTGGGTTTTGTTGTGTTTGTTTTTTTTTTATTTTTATTTTTTTTTTATTTTTCATTTTTGGCAGTAGTTGGGATTGAACCTAGGGCCTTCATGTTGAGCTATATCCCTAGTCCTTGAGATATATATATATATATATATATATATATATATATATATATATATATTTTTTTTTTTTTTTTGATACAGGGTCCTGTTAAATTGACAAGGCTAGGTTTGAATTTATAATCCTCCTACCTCAGCCTCCCAGAGTGTTGGGAATACAGTACAAGTATGTGCTACCATGCCCAGACTGATTTTTATTTTAGAAAAATATTGTCAAAATTCTATCAAAACTGAGAAAGCATCCTGTCAGTTTTGCTATAGGATCTCTTTATTTCCCTTATTTTTGAAAATCTTAGCTAATAAAAAGATATATTTTAAAAATCATAATGAAATCATCAGCTAATCTTTCATCTCTCTTAAGCCTCTTTAATAGTTACTTATATCAACTTCTTCACATTTTAACATTTTTTTTTTTTCTGTAACAGCCTTCAGGTCAGAAATTCTTGGAACAAGTCCAGTAAGAACAAGATAAAAATCAGCAGAGTTAGGTAATCAATTATAAATAATCTATTTCTTGATTAAAGGTGAAAAATCCTACAATGTAGAGAAAAATCAGAAATCAGGAGCTGAGTTTGAAGATATTTCCAAATAAAACTATTCAGGCAACTCTTTGGCCCCTCACAATTATTTGGCTGAAGTTAGGGATCAGGTATAACTGGGTTTGCTCTTACATATCCAAAACAGATTCAACATTGGGGAAGGGAGGTTTTCCTAAGATATTTCTCCCAAGTATTATTTAAACATTTAAAATAATATTTTAATTATTCTTAAATTATTTAAAATGAAGAATTCTTACAGTAAAATCAGATGCTGGTCACATATGGCCAAGTACTCAAGTCTATATCTTATGCAGACCCTGTATAAGCCATACTTCTTCCCCTGGTTTATCTGGGTTGCACAGATATCGCAGGATATATGCAGTTCTCTCTCCTCCTTCAAATACCTCCCATGAGTACAGTTTCCAAGTTTGAGCAAAGTACTACTGTTAATTGATGGCTAAATAATCTTCAGAATACTAACTGAAATCTAGGGCACTTGTTGATAACCGGTTAAAGTGTCAATTATTTGCTTTCTTTCTTTTAATTAGAGCCTTGCAAAACTTCTAAGACCCAAAGGAATAAAAGTTCAGCGATTGAATAACAAGTAATAACATTGATATTTTCAGGGTAAATGTACTCGGCTTAAAGCCACTAACCCCTCTACACTTACAAGCAATCATCTCCCAGCTTAAATAGAAAAGATTCCTCACTCACCTAGATCGAGCGATGCCATCAAATCCTTCCACTGAGATGAACAAAGTTAGGTCAGTGGCTTGGTTCACTTGGCAACACTGGAGCACAGTCTTTCACTGTGCATAGAATAATTCAGTAGGGCAATTGCTGATTTCATTCTATCCGTGAATAATTGATTCTTTTCAGTGAATAGAACTGATTATACTGGTAAATTTAGGGTCGACAGTACAGAGCACGCATCTGAAGAACCACTTCTTAGAGTGGATCAGTGTACCATCCTCTTTAGCCCAGGACTGTCTGAATTTAGAGACAGAGGAGGAATAGCCAGGGACAGCACAACCAGTCCCAAGCTTCCTGTGATGACCAACACCCAAGGAAATTTTTATTTTACTCATTAAAATTCTTATTAATTCCCCACTTCTTCAAAAAATAATACTTTCAAATTGGCTGACTCACTTTTCTAACTCTGAGAGAATGAATTTTCACTGAAAAACCACTTAAGGGTTTTTTTTCCCTTGGAAGGTTTGTGTAAAAATCAATGACCTTGTACATTGATATAAATGTAACCAAGGAAGATGTCGTGCAGAAATCAGAATTTAAGTGGTTATCATAACTATTTATTTTATTTTATTTATGTATTTATTTTTAGACAGGGTATCACTATGTAGTTCAGGCCTTACATCCGCAGGAACCCTCCTGCCTCACCCTCCCAAGAGCTGGGATTACAGGCCTGCTCCAATCATAACCGATGGGGGGGGGTTAGGAGAAAGATTAAGTCCCACAACAACTTGTCTTAGTAACAGAAAAAAGGGCTGTCATTCTGAAAATGAGAAATACCTGTTTCATTTTCTTAGTGTCACTATCCTTTCATCCAGATTTATAATCTGAAATTTGTATTAACTTACTCTCTAGATGTGGACATTGCAATTCTTCCCCAGATCAGGAAGTGTTTTTTAGGTCTGAATATTTAATAGCTCACCCTCTGGAAGGTCTGGAAAAAATTCTTTGGAACTGCTCTGAATTTCTTGAACATATATCTTTTTGTTCAAATGAAGCACAGCAATGCATTTCAAACCCAAATTGAAATAGCTAGCAATTTAGATTGTTTTCCATTACTGCTACACTCTGAACAGTGGAGATAATCAAGAATTGACTATAGACAGAATCAGAAGATACTAAAAAGAAAAACTCCCAAAAAGGGGTTCCTTAAAGTATAGGCCTGCACACTTAGAAGTAGTGGTTGTTTTAATCACTATTTCATTTTATCATAAAAATATTGTCGATGTACAGGAAGTACAGAATTGTTCAAATAAAATGTAATTCTCGTTACATGTACCAGTGTCGGTGGGTTTAACTTGAAAATTGTTAGCTTCCAGATTTTTTAGGAATGTTCTCCATCTATCACCACAAATATTCATGTTGACTTTAATTAAGAGCCCAAGTTTTTTAAGTGACATAAAATGTGGGCATAAGTTAATCTCTTATTCTCTTTGCTAACTCATATCCTATCAGTGTCACAAATTTTACTTTTACACCTTGTCAAACTTTTGTCCAGAATCCAATTGGAAATGAGTCAGATTTGCAAAGAAGAGATTTAAATAGTAAAGAACAAATGTACATATTAGGCCAGATCTCTCAGTCCCTTAGAAATAGGAATGTCAGGATTCCACTCACTCAGCCTGAAGACTTCAGCAGCTGATATCACTAACCTCCAAACTCTGTTCATATATATTGTTCATTGAAAAACAATATTTATATGTAATAAAATCTGCTCCAATTTACATTACTTTCACGTGCAGTCAGCTATCAGTTAAATCCAAGTCCTTCATCTCTGACCTGAAGATCAAATATCTGTCCATAGAAGGGTTACTGCTTGTGGTCTGGCTTCCTCATTACAATGGCACGCCTGATATATTTGAACTTTTAAAACATTTTAAGGACTTCATCACTTTTATCAGAAGGCTTGAGTTTCAGTATGCAGGATTATAAAATCTTACATTAGTATTTCTGATCTTGTTTAGAATAACACAGAATATATAAATCATTGGGTAGATAAACATCATCAAAAGTCATGGGCTGATTTTTATTTCTCCAGATCCATGTGTACATCTTCATTTTTAACTTTAAAAGTGTCCATTAAATTCTCTGAATAAAAATTAGTGAAAAACATGGCAATTGAATACACTAATAATTTTTGTATCGTGGCATTGGAGCTTATTTATATCCAAAAGAGCATTTACATACTTAAAAAGTCTGGCTCAGCTTTTGTACATGATGATAGAAAACAGTCACATTTTATGTTTACCTACATTAAACTAATTTTTGATATGCTATCATGAAGTTTCTCTTTCTTTTGTATTCCCTTTTTCCATCTTCATGCCTCTTCACTCCTACCCCATCTCCTCACTGTTTCCTTCTTCCCTTCCACTCTCTCTCGATCCCTCCCTCACTTTCTTTCCTTCCTTCCTTCCTTCCATTATTCCTTCCACTTTTCTCTTCTAAAAAGCATGTAAATTAGCTTAAGACTTTAAACAAACACAGAAAACAAAGCCAGTTTATAGACCAATTGGTTATTTAATCTTCTGAAACACATTTTCTTCTATTTTTACTTTAATATTTCTATAATCATATTAGTTTTAAAAATATATTCCATTAGTCCCTTTATAACATATTTAATTAACTGGCTCACAAATGCAACTTCTACCTTGAAAAAAAATTTTTTTTTTTTTGTGGGTACCGGGGGGTCGACCTCAGGACCTCGCGCGCCAACAGGCACCCGTGCCGCTGAGCGATATCACCAGCCCCTTTTTCGTATGTGGGATCCGGGAGTCAAACTCGGGCCCTCGCGCTTGCAAGGCAGGCACTTACGCTGCTGAGCCATCTCACCGGCCCTACCTTGAAATTTTTTAAGAATGGCATCTTTTTTTTTTTTTTTTTTTGTGGGTACCGGGGGTCAACCTCAGGACCTCGCACCAGCAGGTGCCCGTGCCGCTGAGCGATATCACCGGCCCTTTTTTCGTATGTGGGTACCAGGAATCGAACTCAGGACCTCGCGCTTGCCAGGCAGGCGCTTATGCCGCTGAGACATCCCACTGGCCCAAGAATGGCATCTTTACACTGTTGAGAAAGCTTTAAGCCAATGACTTATAAATGAACTGCCAGCCAGGAGAATGAGTGGTGCTCTTTCTGCAGCTCTAATGTGAATGTTTATGTATCGACATAACATTCTGGATGGCTTTATTTCTCTAATTTGGCATTGTGACTCATGGAGAGATTTTGAACCCATGCTCCCCTATGACCTGTTCCATTTCCTTTCTCCCCTTCTCAAACCCAAAGCAGACAACACAGCTGGCATTTCCCAGTTTGTACACACAGAATCACATAAAACATAAATATGCTGACGTGGTATATAATTGTGCGTTTTGTTTAACATATGTCCATTATGCCAGCATAAGACTATAAAAACACGGCTGCTCATTTTCAACCTCAAATCATTTTTCTTGGCAAATGATGGAAATGATGCGTCCAAATCTCTATTCTTTTGTTAGAGACTTTGACTTGTAACAAATATAATTTTCCAGGGCAGTTTTACATATTTTAGAGAAGCCACAGTCATGAATCCCATGAATATAAATACATAGTGAACAAGGAAAAATGATTATATCTCTCTTTCTTGATTTCACATGAAACTACAATGGCTTCTCCTGAAAAATATAGCAACTTTTGCACAACATACAACAAAATCACTGGGACTAAAACATAGGTGCAATTTTCTTGGCAAAATCATTAAAAAATTGTGTGTATGGGGTCTCACATTCTTGACTCTTTTTGAACTTTGGGAGCAGTCATTTGTGGCTATTTTGCACAGTAAGCATATTGATTTTTTTCTCCATTGGCCATTAGTGAGGGAGGATGAAGAGTAAGATGGAAGCAAAAGTGGCAAAGACAGCAAACTACAGATGCGGGCACCACAAAGCAGTCAAGCTTGGAAAAAATCAGGCCAAGAGCAGGCCCATAATTGAGCAACATAATAGCAAACTTTTATAATCTGTTTGACTCAGAAATATTATAAAGTTATATAACATTCCTCTTAAAGAAGCCTTCTCCCATGCAAGGATTTATGAACTCTGCCAGTAAGACTCAGAGAAGGAAACAGGCTTCTTGATGGTGCTCAATCTCAAACACCTTAGCAAATGCCAACAGTGCAAGTGATAAAAGCCAGTTATGGATTGAACTACATCTAAATGAGGAAAAGACAATGGAAATGAAGCTTTCGAGGCAGTGACGAACAATGGGTACTGAAAAGATGATGGAAAGCAGCTCTGCCAATATTGCCCAGATGAGATCATGGAGTCTGAGATCCACAAAGATGCTTCACGCATCCATGTAAATAATAAGATTCCGAAAGTAACAAATGAAAGCACACAAGGCAAGCTGAACAAAAAGCACTCAGTTCCACAGGTGCTATATACAGATGAATATGAAAGCTGAATGGTATGGGAAATTATACCATCAAGGCTGAAGATAAGAAAGGAAGCAAGGGAGATGCAATGTTCTGATCATTTCTTGGTGAGAGAATATTGGTAATTACCAGCTTGGCAGAAAGGGCACATTGCAAGACAGATTGCTGTTGGTTGTGGAAGAATGTTGAAGCAGGATCATTCTGGAAATGCAAAGAGGTGATTCTGCTTTGGGACGAAGCACAAAATAGCCAATTTGTTGAGTCAAAGGTAGGACTGCATGGAACTGACTTTCTGGGATGGTATCTCCATGCAAGCCAGATCAGCTCTTTTCCCAGCTACGTTTTCTGCAAGCCAAACAATACAGGAACTGAAATATTTGGGTTCAAGAATAACATTACAACTTTTCAACATATCTTTACCAAATGGTCAAATTGCTGAATTTCTAAAAATGGCTTCAGGAAGAATTGGTGTTTGTGACTGGTCTGCTATCCACATTTATGATATTGATAATGTCATGGTCCTGGTAATTCCACAGTTAAAGGTGCATTATCGTGGTTGACTGAGAAAAGAGCTAAGGTGGTTGAGCCACACTTCTGAACTTGCAAATAATTTACAACAAATGGCACCCTGTGTTGAGAGAAAGGGGATGATGGAGGAGAAGAAGCCAAGGTGAAGAACCTCAACACATACATTTGGAAATCTTGCCAAGAAATCATGATTCTTCTAAATTGCATGGAACTTCTCATTTCTATGCATCTGATGGAAATAGTTTAGATAATTAAATATTCATGAGAAAGGAAACATTGGAGTGATTTAGCAAAGAATATATAATTGTTAGTTTTTAACAACTATGTAGGGTTTTGGCAACAGCACATCAGCCTGTATTAAATTCAAACATCTCCTGGCTTTTAAGGGTTACTGATAACCTAGTATGCATTGGAACCTGATGAATGGATTCCTATTGTTTTCATCGTCTCTGATATGTGAACGTAATTCACACATAGAGAGGTTGGCTCCTGAACAGAGAATGAAAATTACTAGGACTAACAAAGGGAAGTAGACTCACAATGAATAAATATACAAAAGCCCCAAATAATTATAATAGTTCTAGCTTGGCAACGAGTTTCCAGACTATGAAATTAGTTTTCTTGTGAAGAATGGAGATTTTACAAGGCTAGTATAAACATGGAGTAATTGGAAAATCAAATTGCTCTTTGTGAGTTATTGTAAGGTCTGGAATAATGGTGATAACATTTATTTAAAAAAAACTCCCCGTGAATCACTGTAGTTTGGTGTTTTTAGCAGTACTGTTGCCAAGAATGCTTGCCTTGGAAGTACAACAGTGGGAACTTTACATATGAAGCCCGAATCCCGGCTTACCCCTGACACGATGAGCTCTCCTCCCAGATTCTGCACTTCTGCCTTCACCTTGCTGCAGATATTAAGCTGATGGCAATACAAGGCAATTCGTTGAAGGTAGGCTAATAAATCCTGTTTACATGCTGAATCAGGACACTACAAAACAAAAAAGTGTTCTCAATTAGTATGTACAATTCCGTTCCTAACATTTGCTATATAAAAAATTCAGGATGAAAAGTTTTCAGTGTCATGTACCTGTTCAGCTTTTGTGTGATGCATTTGAGAAAACCCACAGTGAGTAGTTTAGACTGGCTACTTCTACTTTGTTAAAATTTTATAGAAATCATTGAAGATCATTTAGAAAGTTTTATTGTAATGTCTGTACACAAGTTTACACTTAGCATTTGTATCATTTATCCTCTAAATTCTTAAGAAATCTAAATATGCCACAGGGTTTTCCCCCTAGTTTTCCTCAAATTCCACTATGCGAAAAGTCATTTTAATGTAGAAAAATAAAGCAGTGGATAATGGAAGTAAATCACTCTATGAAATCTCCCTGCCATAGCACAGGGGAGTGGGGGAGAGTTTCAATTCAGTTAATTGGGCAAAATATAGTTGTTTCCCTTCATTTTAAAGAAATACTGCATTGACCAAAAGAAGTCTATCACATTCTTTTGGGTTTTTTGATTTATCAGAATTTTAGCAACATAATAAGCTTCCTTTATATGGGGCATTCTGAAATTGTTCATGACCAGTGTGAGAAAAGCAGATTAGATACAATAAATTTTAAGCTGGTTGGGATAAATTCATAGTAGTAACAACAGTGTCTTTTTAATGGATACATTGTTGTCAACTCTGGTGGGGAAATTTGAATTCTCCTTGTGACTGAAGTGGGTAGATGCCCACAGGTACACAGAGCTTAGCTGAACACTTCTACAGACATTTACATCACTCCCTAAAACAATTTGGAGGCTTCGATACCAGTGGCTACCAAATAATTGAAATATATAGATTTCTATTGCTATCAAATGTTTGGCTTGAGATGCTTGTAGGTCCTATAATTGTTCTGGCTCAATTTGGCCACTTGTAAGTCACATACAGTCACCAAATCTTTGATGAAATACTGCCAGAAATACCTGCAGCCAAAACTGTACTCTTATTTAGAGTAAGTGTATGGGGGAAAAAACTCTAAGCCAGGTTTCCTTTGAGCTCAAGAAATTTTTTTTTTTTTTATCAGCACTGTGAAGCTAGTAGCTTGGCATAAACATTTATTGAATAAACAATAAAAGAGTTTTTTTATATATAACACTTAGCATTGTGGTATTTTTTTCCACTAACTGTATTTATCAAGAAAGAATTCCACAGAGACTGTTTTTAGCTTTCTACAAGTACTTAATACTGTAATATTTATCCTACTCTAGAGACCCATATAGTGGAAGGAATTAACTTTAAAAAGAAATCTCCCCAGAAGGCTGACAAGCCTTTTGATACAAATACCTTGCAGCAAATTGAGAATTCTATCTCAATGGAACAGTAATTAAAAGTGCAACGGTCCGTAAAATGCTTATATAGCATGCATATCTCAAATCTTCATAAAAATATTTTCATGCAAAATAAAGGGAACCAATCCACCCAATGGTGGTATTTATTCTGGTCTATTATTTAAACTGAAGAGTTATAAAACATATTTTAAAAGGACATAATATACAAAAAATAACTTCTGTGCCATGGAAATAGGTACAAAATTTGAGAAAGAAACACCCGGTTCAGAGAAAAACAACAAAAATTGCTAGGTATTTTACAGTTAAAATCAGTAAGAACACCAGACAGAATGAGTTAGGTCTAAACTTCTCTACTTACTTTAAAAATCCATTTACATTTGTTCTCAAAATAAATCTAGGATTGAGAGATTGATGTATGTGTGTGTGTGTCTGTGTGTGTGTGTGTGTGTTGGTGCTGTGTCGGCTATACATCAGAACTGTTTGGGGCTAGGTTTCACATTGCATTACTGGAAATAAGGGTATTAAAATGTAAAAAGATTCACAAGTGCACCTTTTGAACTTCAGAAATCTACTCATACTAAGAAACACTTTCAGCTACTAAGATTCGTGGTATAATGAGAAAGCCATTCGAATTCTGCTCAGTTTTCACTCGGAGGAAAAGGTATTTCCTAACAAGTCCTCTAGAATCACTCATCAATTTCTGGTCACTCCATACATTCCAACTTCCCTCAGCATCTGCAGACAAGAATGTAGCTTTCCTTCCTGGTTGATGATTTTGTTTGTTTGCATATTTTTAAGTAGGTTCTTTGTTCCTTGTTTCTTCTGTATATGAACTTTGTGGAGTATGTATGGAACATTGTAGAAGAAGCTTAACTTATGCTTTGAAAGCTTGCAGTTGATATTACTCCAAAATCAATAAGAGCAAAAGTTTGTTCCTTAATGCCTCCAAATTATGGGGACTTCTGACATAATGGTAATATTCATGAGTTATCTCAACTAATGGTTTCTCAAAAATTTAAAACTAATTAAAATATTCACAGATTAGCTATAATAACTACAATTAAAATGAGAATCTTGTGGCTCTTAAATACTAATAGTTTAATCACCAGTTTTTTCTTTTTTTTTTTCTTTTCCCAATGTTAAGGATGAGTAAATTTGGTATTGACCTGTAGAGCCTGGATGTGGAAGGCAGCAGTGTTTAGAGGAGTAATTCTAATAATAAGAAATGAGAGAGGAAGTCTATAATAAGGAACACAAAGACTCAAAGTTCAGGAGATTAGGGGCATCTATGAAGTAGGCAAAAAACCAAAACAAAACAAAAAAACCTTTATCCTTCAATGTCTCCAGAAGGCAACACTGCATTTCAGTCTAGTAAGAAAATTTATGTTCCTTACTGTTATTTACAGTTTTTTACTGTTATTTCCACATAAATAACAGTATATGTAATATTTTTATTTTAGAAACTTGTATCTTAATATATATTTCATTGGCAGTGGCTCAAACTATTCTTAACTATTGCTTAAATGGCTAATCAGTTATCTGAAAAAGTCTATTGCCTAAAATCCTTATAAAAAATGGAAAGTTACTGCAACAAGAACTTTATAACAGGATTTTAAAGTTCCAGTACAAGCCAAATAAACTGAAAAGTGTAGAAATAAACTCAAATATTCCAGGTGAAATTGCTAATTATTTTAATGTGTCTCCTAGTTTGGACTGAAAGTACAAACGATATTTTGAGAATTTCATTTATCTCTGACACTTTTGAATTAAAATACAACTGAAATCTGGAGGACCTTGATTATGTAGATAACCCCATTTATGCCAAAACATAAGGTAAATTATTAAAAGTGTTACATAACATTAAATAGCAAGAGGTAAAATTGTGTTTTCTCACTACCACATTTAAAAACACTGTGTGCTCTCCCAGACTCTACAAATTCTTTCCATCCTTCTATCTTATCTCCACATGCCTCCAGTTATCCTCCTCTAGCTCATATCCTAATCATGGCAGTTTCTTTGCACTCTGCTTCCTACACAAACCATCAAATCCTGACCATTATACCTTTCAACCTCTGCATACCCATTTCCCTGTCCATAAGAAAGGCTGCTCTTTTTTGCTCATTTATTTACTCCTACAGGAAATCAGTCAACGAAAGTGTGAAACCTAAACTTTTGGGGGAAGGGGACAATGTTATGAAAAAAGGTAAAGCAATAAACAATCAAACCAAAAACTTAAACATGCTGAATACTAGGAAAACAAGTCTCCAAAAAATCTTAGATAGGACTCTCTGGGAAAAAAAAAAAAAAAAGATATTTAAGCCAAGACCTCCACACTAATTATATATATATATATATATATATATATATATATATATATATATTTTTTTTTTTTTTTTTTTTTGTGGGTACCAGGGGTCAAACTCAGGACCTTGCGCGCCAGCAGGCGCCCGTGCTGCTGAGTGATATCACCGGCCCTTTTTTCATATGTGGGTTCCTGCAGTCGAACTCGGGCCCTCGCGCTTGTCAGGCAGGCACTTACGCCGCTGAGCCATCTCACCAGCCCACTAATAATATTTTTTAAAAATGTTCTGCTTTCTTTGTTTATGCCCTCATTATGCATTACAAGTGACTTTCTGCATGAGAATGGCTGGATTAATCTCTACCTCCTCATAAACTGCATCTCTGAGGTAGCTGGTGCTCTCTCTGTCAAAGTGTTTGGTCATAGTCTCAGGAATTTCTCCTGAGCTGGACTCAGTTTTGCCAGCAGCCTGGTCTCAGGAGAGTCAGAGGTCAGTCAGTAAAATTTTAGTGACTGTGGAAAATTCATTCTTCTGAGGCCTCTCTGATCACACAACCAAAGTGCTAATTAATGATTCCTCTCGGTGCGTTCCTGCTCTTCCCTCTCACATTACCTGATCAGCTACAGCACGGGCTAATTTGTCCATTCTAGAACCTGCTTCAGCAATCTTCTTGGCAGCATTAATGACATCAGATGTATTTTTCAATGGGCCTTTGCCTCTGAAATAACATATACAACATAATTAAAAATCCACTTAATGATAGAACACAGACAAACTTACCTCATGCTTGTCTAAGACTCGTTCTATTTTTGACTGGATGCTGGCCATGTTAGTGGAATTTTAAATGATTTCTTAATTCACCTCAATTTCTATGTCAACAATCTGCTTTATTTCCATTCATTTTGGGGACTATTTTCCCATATTTTGATGTACATCTTCATATTTTTATCCTTTTATTAGTTTCTGTACTTTTGAAGAGTGGTCAATTAAAGTATAATTATCATGAGAGCAGTGAAGATTTAGTATATAGATACTTACCAGGTACTTAATGCTGTTATACACATTACCTTACTTCGTTTTTGTAACAAGTGGGAGTCATCATTTCCATTTTAGAGAAGAATAAAAAGGGCCAGAAATGGAACTCAACACCCAAAATGGGCCAAGCTTGTACAGGTCATAAATGACAAATTCTAACCCAAATCTAACCAAAATAAATGTGCATGCATTGTGTTCCATATCATACTCAGTGTCTTTATTTCATTTAATTTGTAAATCCAGTGTGGCACTGTGAGAAGCAATTTTTTCTTGCACCTAAATGGGGACAAATTGATTAGAATTTCAGGAGTTTCAGAATTCCAGAATTTCATGTATTTTGTGCTTCTCATACCGATTTATGAAGGAATACACAAGACCCTGTTGCTATAAATGTCTTTAAGCAACTAAAACATCACCCTAATATTTTCATATAAGGTTTTTAATTAGGCAAACTGTTTAATATTTTATTACTCAATTAGGTAAACTGCTCAAATTTAAATATTCATTGTGAAGGAAATGGAAAACATGCTATATCTTAAACCTTTAAAGAAAATGTGGTATGTGATCTAAATTTTCTTTCTGTTTTCTTGAGAAGTAAACAAGGAAGAGAAGAAATATGTTTATGCTTATATTTTACCATTGTTACTTATCCTGGTCTCCTTCCTTATGCACATGTAAAAAATCAATGCATTTTTAAGGCTGCAAGATTATATTCCTACAGTTAGAAATGTGGTGAGATGTAAAGAAAAACTACTCAGAAGCAATTTATTTTAGAGAGAGTAGAGTTATACTAAGTAGGAAATGATCACCATTGTTACATAATAACATTTTACAAAATGGAAGACTTAAAATGGATTTCAGTAAATACATGTAAATGTAGGACATCTAGTCCAGTTTCTTTCCTAATTCTCCTTCTGGGGCATTTTGCTACATTACCAGCTAAAAGTACAATATATTTAGTCTTGATTTTTAAATTGCCAAAAGATTTTAATAGATGAACAGAGATTTCACACGTAAATTTTATGTAATATGGATAAGTTAAAGATTCTGTTACAATCTGGCTCCTATTTGCTAACATATATACTGTATTTTTTATTATCTGCAAATAAGTCTCTTCCTTTTCCTCTTCATCCGCTCTGTTCTTCCTGGGGATTGAACCCTAGGCCTTCACGCTGAGCTGCATCCCCAGCACTTTTTAATTTTTTCTTTTTTCATTTTAGACAGAGTCTCACTAAATCCCAGGCTGGGCATCAACTTGTAATCCTCATGCCTCAGCCTCCTGAAGTACTGAGACAACAGGGTGTGCCACCACGCTCAGTGTTTTATTCTTTTTTTTTTTTTTTTTTAAGGAAAGTTTGGATGCAGACTCTGTCAGTGCTTAATGATGTTCTCATTAGTATGTATTTCTCTGTAAGTTTCAGACCTTAGAAACTCTCTTCTGCTGGTTTACTAACATGACACTTGCTACTTTTTGCCTTCATTTTAACTTAGTCATTAAGAGTGAACTCTGCTTGATTTTTCATTGCTAAAGAAACTTGTTTGTATATTTCGAGAATTTCAAAGAATCTAAGAAAATGCTTCCTCATGAACTTTACATAAGTTTCAACGACTGTTCTTTCAAAATGTGCTGAGTTTGTCAAGAAGGTCCCTACAGACCTGAGGCTCAGCCTTGCAGTCAAAGAGTGAAAAGAACCATGCCTTTCTGAGTTGCCTGGACACTACAGTTCACAGACTCCCTAGCATATTGCTGTGGAAAAAGTGAGTGAGATTTTAAAGTCTGCAGTGGAGACTCGAGTCAATGTCTTGATTGCAATCTGGGTGAGTTCATAAACGAAAGTTCTTCAATCAGATATTTCCTAATTTTCTAGTTAAGGACAGTAACCCAAGAAGCAAGATTAAGTGACATGGCCAGACGACGTGTGTTGAATCACAATCTAGTACACTTTTTGCTAAATATGTCTGCCTCTTATAAGAATCACGGAAGTAATGTGCTCAGAGTAAAACAAATAGATCTACATCAGTACAAAAGAAATAACAAAAACATGAATTGTCTAGCTTGAGAAAGAAATAGGAAGGAATAAAATTACAAGAAGAGATTAATGAGTAAGAAAACATACAGTGCTGGAAACAATAAAACCTAAAACTGGCTCAAAAACTGTAAAATATAAAAGGCAAAATTGATTAGAAAATATACTTAGATTGCTATCAAAGAAAATTCAAGAGAACAAATATCCAAAAGTAAAAAGAGTAAAGTAAACTTAGAAAAGAGAAAATGAAAATATTATAAAGCAACTTACCTCATACATATGGAAATAAATGAGAACCTGAATGAAATAACTTTCTAAGAAAGTATAATTTACCAAGCTTGATGAGAAAAGAAATTTTAAAGAATCTAAGTGGTCTGATTCCCATGAAAGAAAGCGATAATGCTGTCAGAAAGAGCTCATCAAATATAAATAAATAACTCAGTAAATGCAGGTGGTTTCTTAGCAGAATTAACCCAACCTAGAAGGAGAAGGTAATCTCATGCTATTTAAACTTTTGCAAAGTATAAGAAGGAAGAAAAACTTTTAAAAGTAATTTGGTAAGTGGCATTGTATCACTAATGTCAGAAATAGCTAAGACAAACTAACTTAATCCTTACTTAAATAGTAAACTATTTCTTAAAAAAGGAAGAAGAAAAACTGAAAAATTAAAGAAGTGGCACCCGCATGCTAGAATAGATATGCATGGGGATGTCCTGTGTATTCGTCACCGGTCCTCCCCTATGTGTGGTAAATATTATAGCTAGGAAATTGACGTTGGTATAAAGTCCACTGAAATTCTTTGTACTTCACCAGCTATTCAGCACTTGTGTATGTTTTGTGCAACTTTATAACATGTGTATCTTCATGTAACTACCATAATTGAGACAAAGAATTGAACTACACCATGCTATCCTCATTCTCTTTATAAAATCCTCCCCATCCCTAGAAGCCTAGTAGTAACTAGTCTGTTCTCCATCACTATACTTCTGTTATTTCAAGGATATTATTTTAAAAAGCTATATACAGCAAACCCACGGCCAACCTCATTTGAATGGGGAAAAACCAAAAGTATTCCCTCTAAAATCAGAGCAGGAGGAGACCGTCCACCTTCACTACTCCTGTCCATTACATTACTTGAAACTTCAGTCAGCACAATAATTCAAGACATATAAAAGCAATACAAATAGAAAAGGGAGAATTCAAATCATCCTTATTTGCAATGATGATGTGTTACATAAAAATCCCCAAAAAACTTCATCAGACTTTTAGATGTGATAAACAAATTCAGCAAAGTGGAAGGATGCAAAATCAACACACGCACATCAATCATATTCCTGTAAACCAATAATGAACTCACTGAGAAAAAGATCAGGAAAACAATTACTTTCTCAATAACTTAAAAATACCTAAGAATCAACCTAACCAAGGAATTGAAAGACCTCTATGATGAAAGTTACAGACTCTGAAGAAAGAAAGTGAGTAAGTCATTAAAAAATGGAATGGCACACCCTGTTTTGGGATCATGAAAATGACCTATAGATTTAATGCAATCCTTATTAAAATACCAACAACATTCTTCACAGAACTAGAAAAAACAATCCTAAAGTTCATATGGAACCAGAAAAGACCCAGAACACGCAAAGCAATCCTGAACAAAAAAAGCCAAGCTACAGTCATCACAAGACCAGATTTGAAGTTATATTTTAAAGCTTTAGTGAAAAAACAACATGACATTGGCACAAAAACAGACATGTACACCAATGGACTAGAACAGAAACAACCTCATACACTTACAACTATCTGATATTTGATAAAAGGCCAAAAACATACATTGAAGAAAAGACAGCGTCTTTAACAAATGATGTGGGAAAACTAGATCCACTTGCAGAAGACTGAAAATAGATCCATACCTCTCACCCTGCAAGAAAATCAAATCAAAACAGATCAGCAGAATATTTGAAATTGCTGCAAGATAACAATAGGGAAAACACTTGAAGCCACAGGCACAGGCAAAGATTTCTTGAATAGAACTTCAATAGAATAGAAAATAATATCAAGAATCAACGAATGGGACTACATCAAATTAAAAGGCTCTGCACAGCAAAGGAAACAATGGAGTGAAGGGAAAATCTATCAGATGAGAGAGAGTTTTGCTAGCTCCTCTTCTGATAGTCGACCAATGACTAGAATATATAAAGAACTAAAAAAAAAAAATCTTCCCCCAAACAAATGACCCAATCAAAAAGTGAGCAAATGAACTGAATAAACATTTCTCAAAAGAAGTACAAATGGCCAATAAGTACATGAAAAATGTTCAGCATCATTAATCATTAGGGAAATGCAAATTAAAGCTACTTTGAGATTCCATCTTAACACAGTCAGAATAGCTATCATTAAAAACACAGACGGTAAAAAGAATGTGGGAAAATGAAACCATCTTACATTGTTGGTGGGAATGTAAATTAGTACAAACACTGCAGAAATTATTATGGAGGTTCCTCAGAAAACTAAAACTATAATGCAATTTAGCCCACCTCCACCTCCTGGTTACATTCCCAAAAGAATTAAAGATATCATACTATAGTAATATATGAATACTTATGTTTATAGTGGCACAATTCACAATAGCTAAACTCTGGACACAGTCTAGATGCCTGCCAACAGATGAAAAGATAAAGAAAATTTGGTACATGTACACAGTGGAGTATTATTCAGTTGTAAAGAAAATTAAAATCATGCCATTTGTAGAAAGATGAATGGACTCAAGACCATCATGCAAAGCAAAATAAACCAGACTCAGAAAGCTAAATATTGCATGTTTGATCCTACATGAGAACCCTAAAATAGAAAATAAGAGGGAGAGAAAGAAGAAAGAAAGAAAGAAAGAAAGAAAGAGAGAGAGAGAGAGAGAGAGAGAGAGAGAGAAAGAAAGAAATAAAGAAAGAAAGAAAGAAAGAAAGAAAGAAAGAAAGAAAGAAAGAAAGAAAGGAAAGAAAGAAGGAAAGAAAGAAAGCAATTATAAGAAACTAGAAGATAGACTCTTGACAAGAGGAAAGGGCTAAGATTGTGGTGGGAGGAAAGGAAGAGGGGTTAAAGGATTGAAATGATATGTTATACATATGTTCCAATTCCCTTAACCATCACCATTCTGCATTGCAGACATGCATTAACAAACAAAAGATTTCCATAGGGTTTACTGTAATTTAATCAAAATGTCTTGTCACATGTATAAGGTTTGAGGATTTTTGGTTGCTTTCAATAATGACCTGCAAAGAGTTTCTTTAAGAGAAAGAATACTACCTAAGTGATATCCAACTTTATATATTTTGAGACACACATTTTTTTACTCAGCATAATTTCCTTAGGGTTTATTCAAGTTTTTGTATATATTTTATTGCTGAGTCACAGTCCATGGTATAGAAGTACCACATTTTAAACCATTTATCCAATGAAGAACATTTCGGTAATTCCAGTTTTATTCATGTACAGGTTTTTAGATGAATATAAGTTCTCAGTAATCTGGACAAATGTCTAACAATGAAACTGCTTGGTCCTAGGGAAAATCCATTTTCAGTTTTAAAAGAAACTGTCAAATAAGTTTATAATTTTTTATCAACCTAATTGCAATTTTAAAACCATAGTTAATACTATTCTCAATGGAGAAAGACTGAAATCTTTCCCTTTAAGAACAGGACCAAGACAAAAATGTCCACTCTTGCCCTCCTATTCAACATAGTTCTGGAGTTCCATTAGAGAAATTAGGCAGAAAAAAATAATAAAAAGCATTCAAATTGGAAACAAAGAATTAAAATAATTTTTGTTTACAGATGATGCAATCTTATATGTACAAACCAAAAGATTCTATAACAACAACCAGGAAAGCTCCTAGAACTAACAAATTTACAAAAGTTGCAGGACATAAAGTCAAAATTTAAAAATCAGTTTTGTTTCAACACACTCACAATAATGCACCCTAAAAATTGAAGAAAGCAATTTGAGCTAAGGGTGTAGCTTCATGTTAGAGTGCTTACCTACCATAAGCAAGGCCCTGGGCTCAATCCCTAGCACCACAGGAAAGAGATAGAGAAAAAAGAAAAGAAAACAAGTCCACTTACAACAGCATCAAAAGAATAAAATAAGAATACACTTAACTAAGGAGGCTGACAATCAGAATGCTGAAATCAATAAATGTTGCTGAAAGCATTAAAGATGGCAGAAATTAATGGAAAGTCATCCCATGTGCATGAGATTAAAATTTTATTATTATTATTATTTCAATCCTACCCAGAGCTTCACTACAATCGTTATTAAAATAACAATGTTGTTTCTTATGCCAAAATAATAAATCCATCTTAAAATTCACACAGAATCTCAAGGCAATCCAAGTAACCAAAACAACCTTGAAAAATAAGAACAAAATTGAAGACTTCGTATTCTGATTTTAAAAACTGACCACACATCTGCAGTAATCAAAACAGTATTAGATTGGCATAAAGACAGAAATATAGACAAATGGAATAGAGTTCAGAAATTGACCCTCGCATATAAGATAAAATGACTTTCTACAATAGTCCTACCTTCACTCAATGAAAGAAAGTGTTCAAATAATATTGCTGGGAAAACTGGATATACACATGAAAAACATGAAGTGGCCTCTAAGATTACACTGTATAGAAAAATTTCCTCCAGATGGATCGAAGACCTAAACATAAGCACTAAACCCTGAAATTCTTAGGAAAAAAACATAGGACAAAACTTCATGGCATTGTATTTGGCAATAGTTTCTTGTCTATAATACCAAAAGGACAGGGAACAAAAGAGAATATAGATAAGTTGGGCTTCAAAACTTTTGTGCATTTAGAATACTATCAATAGAGAAGGAAAAGGTCATCCACAAAACGAAAGGGAATATTTATAAATCATATTATCTGATAAGCAATTAAAACCCAGAATCTATAGATGATTCCTACAACTCAACAAGCAAAAACTCAGTTACAAATGGACATGGGCTTGAATAGAAAGTCCTACAAGAAATATATATGATGGCCAATAGGCACAGAACAAGATGTCCAGTATGATAAATAGTTAGGGAAAATAAAATGACCATAATAAGGTGCCATTTCAGACCCATTTGGATGGCTACTATTGGAGAAAAAAACAGAAAACAGCAAACGTTGGCAAGGATATGGGGAGATTGGAATCCTTGTATATTGCTGGTGGGAATATAAAATGGGACAAGCACTATACAAAATGGTATGGTCGGGGCTGGTGAGATGGCTCAGCAGTGTAAGCAGCTGCCTGGCAAGCGCGAGGGCCAGAGTTCAACTCCCGGAACCTACATATGAAAAAAGGGCGGTGATATCACTCAGTGGCACGGGGGCCTGCTGGCACGCGAGGTCCTGAGGTCGATCCCCGGTACCCACAAAAAAAAAAAAATGGTATGGTCACTTCTCTAAAAACAGAATCACTGTATGATCCTACAATCCCTTTCCTGGGAGTACACCCAAAAGAAATAAAAGCAGGAACATAAGCAAATATCTGTACACGTTCAAAGTAACATTATTCACAAAGGCCAAAAGGCAGAAATAACCCAAATGTCCGATAACTGATGAATGGATGAACAAATAGTGGTATATCATAACATGGACTATTATTTAGCCTTAAAAATGAAGGAAGTACTGATAATGCTGCAACATGGATGAACCTTGAGGACATTATGCTAAGTCCACCAACCTAGTCATGAAGGACAAACATCGTATGAATCCACTTATGTGTGGCACCTAGAGTAGTCAAATTCATCAAGACAGGAAGCAAAATGGTGCTTTCTACAGGCTGTGGGGAGAGGGGTAATGGGGACTTAGCATACAGTGGGTACTGAGGAAGATGAAAATATTCTGGAGTCAGATGGTGGTAAAATTCCATCATATGTACCTAGTGGCTGCAGTACTGGACGGCACAAGTACAAATGAGCTACAGTTATCTGGATAATAACAGGGCACTGAATCAAAAAACGAATAATCAACAGCAAAAGTCAAGCAAACAAAGAAACAGGGAATTCAGAAGTCTCAGCAGTTTGAGTCTATCAGTGGAAGGCATTGATGAAGAAATATAAGTGGTTCAGAAACACTGTTTTGAGACCCAGAGCTACAGCCAATAAGCTTATTGGCTTACTGGTATAGTGTTTCTGAACCACTTATATTTCTAGACTCTATGTTTTGGGAGATTTTAAAGGTGTTTTAGGGAATCTTCATGTCCTTAACAACAGGAGCCATCCTATAGTCCCATGTGGAACATGTTTTTAGTTTTCTTGGAAAAAGAATCAAGCCATAGAATTATTTCTACTTATATAGATTTTTGTAACTTCTCTCATTCGGGCATAGTTGATTCCTATATAAAGGTCAATATTTGGATTCTTTTCAAGAAGTAGTCACTCCAAAAGAATAAGTCAAAGAAAACTATCACTGTAGTACTGCTATCTCACATTTACCAACTAGTTCACATTTACTTTGTGAAAAGGTAGTGTTTTAATATGAAAATTCAAGGCATCAGTATATTCAGAGTTAATATACCCAGTACTCATAGCTCAAATTCTGAGTTAATCCAAGTTAAAGGTGTTTATTTTCTGTAGCCTTCTCAGTACATCTAACTTGTTAATATCAAATGTAACTCTCCAATATCAAAGCACAGCATGTAATGTGTCAAACCATAGAAGCTTCTCTTTAGGACCAGAGCTCCATAAAATATTTTTGGGAAATTTCCTCTGTCAGCTGAAGCAGTCTGGAGATGCACAGTGAGACAACTGAATTCACTTGGAGAATTTTGAGAAATTAGGATTATAGCACTGAGGTTGAATTGTAAACATGCACAGAATACAGAGAGATGAATGAGAATTAAAAAAGGTAAGCACTGAAGGGCAACCTCTGTGAAAGGAGAAGCCATTGAAAGTTTTGGTGAAAAGAGAGCTGGACAGTTGTCCTTTAAGGCTCAGTGTGGTGTAGACTGACAAGGGTAGACAGTTAGAACTGAAAGATCAGCCCAGAGCTCCCTGGGCTGGGCCGAGGTACTGAGCACCTAAACTGACTCAGGAACAAAGTTCGGTAAGTATTGGGTGAGTTTATGCTTTTTGATTCTGGTGTTCAGTAGTGAAGTCGATTGTATCTTGAAAGGTCTTTTTTTTCTCCCCCTTGGTTTCCACTCTAATCTTTTTTTTTAAATATGTTTATTCTTATATTTTTACATTATCTTTATATTTTGAGCACTTCAAGAAAGAAAGAAATTACAATGATTTCAAAATGCAATCATACTGAACCAAGGAATTCAATTTATGGCCTTTATAATTATACCTAATCAATATCTAGGAATACAGGTAGACACAAAGCCAGCTCATGAATGAGTAGAATAACTATGTAAATGTATAAATCTCGGGGATGGGTATCATGCATGATCAGGTAAGTCACTCTGCCACCAGTTTTTTTAGTAACATGATTCACATTCATTTCCATGACATATACATCCATTTCAGATGCTAACAACATAAAACTACAATCTTTGTTACCTTAAAGTTCAGTTTAAAAATATGAAGAAATGCAAGAAGAAAATTTCAGGACTCTTGATCAGAAGTTTTCAGGGCATATGGTACTACTCTGGTATCAACAAAGGTTCAAGGAAGGGTAAGAAAGAAGAGTGCCTTCTTTATCAATGGGGACATGATCTAAGAAATGGGAGCTGGGCTTTCTGTAGAACTTTGCTAGCTGTCATCGAGATGCCCCCAGGAAGGACTCAGGTTAGCAACTGACCGCCTTTAGAAAGCCTTAGCCAGTGTTACAAAAACAGAACATTTAGAGTAATATTCGTAAGTACAAGCATAATTGGTTCTTCTATAAATAATCATCTTTGAAATGCCTAAGGGCTTCTAGTTTTGGCTCTTGTCTGGCTGGAGAAGCTATGGGTGCACATGGATATCTGCTGATGGACCTTCTCAAAGTATTCTTTGGAAGCTGTTGGATTTGGCTTGATTGTAGGGGAATCTGGTGTCCAGTTCGCTGGGCAGACTTCTCCGTGGGTTTCCACAAACTGGAAAGCCTTCACCAAGTGGAGGGTCTCCTCCACGCTTTGGCCCACGGGGAGATCATTGACACTGAGATGCTTGAGGACTCCATCGGGGTCGATTATGAAGAGACCTCTGAGCGCAATACCAGGACCTTCCAACAGCACGCCGTAGTCCCAGGAAATTTGTTTAGTTAAATCCGACAAAAGCGCTATATTCATGTGGCCCAAACCACCGTTCTTCCTTGGTGTATTGATCCAGGCAAGATGAGTAAAGTGGGAATCCACCGAAACTGCAGCAATTTCACAGTTCACATCGTGAAACTCATTGGCTTTGTCACTAAAAGCAACAATTTCTGTATGACACACAAAGGTGAAATCCAAAGGATAGAAGAAAAGCACCAAATATTTCCCCTTAAAGTCTTCAAGGCTTAGCTCTTTGAATTCTCCGTTGACAACAGCTGTGCCCTTAAAAGAGGGCGCGTGCTGGGTGACGGCAGGAGCATGGTGCAAGGAACTGGTGCTGAAGGTGAATTTGGCTTGAGGAGACCCAGACCGCAGTATCTTTGTCAAGCATGTTCTTCTAGAAGCAACATGTCCAAGGGCTGCAGAGGCAGAAATGCCCCGAGAAACTGTGCTCATGTGTCGAGCAACAGAGGCCCGGAGCAACCTTCCTGCTGCAGCCGCCATCCTCAGTGCACTCCGAGACGCAGGGTGGGCGGGGCCTCCACTCTAATCTTTTCAAGATTAGAATTTAAGGCT
This sequence comes from Erethizon dorsatum, assembly GCA_028451465.1. Classification (NCBI taxonomy): domain Eukaryota; kingdom Metazoa; phylum Chordata; class Mammalia; order Rodentia; family Erethizontidae; genus Erethizon; species Erethizon dorsatum. Next base: position 19,013,092 of record CM051824.1, read on the forward strand.
GATTTTAAAAGACAGCTTTTCTCCTTGCTAGAAAGTTAAATTTGAGTTGTTGTTTTCTGTGTTCCTCCTTTTCTTGGGATGTAAGATTGGCACATGCTCTTTCTTTCTCAAAAATGAAATGAAAAGCATGTGATCACCCTAGCAGGACAGTGCTGCTGCCATTGCCCAGGAGATGAAATTCGAGAACCAAGCAGGGAAAAGACATGAGGCATAATCAGTTTTATTCTCCATGAAGAAGTTATTACACGAATAATGAGGCAGAACCTCTCCAATTTTAATAATAATGGAGTGGATATCATTGAGATTACTGAATCAAATTAATGAATTAGTGAGTGATAAGAATAAAACAACAAGATAATAAATGCAAGGGTGTTTTTTGTACCCACATGCCCTATAAACATGAATTGAGAAGAGAAGCCAGGGGAAAATTTCTCACCAGCTATACCCTTTCTTCTGAATAACAGAAAACAGTACATAGAAATGTGCAGATGTAGGAAGCTGACATTATTCCTCCTTGAAGGAGAAAATGCAAGGGCAATCATAATGCACAAGGCCAAGTGGAGTGAACTTAAGTGAGAAGTCACAAAGAAAAGCACTGGTCAGCTGCCTCTTTGTGGAGGAACAGGCTCTGAACCTGGAGGCCACAGTGGACCTCTGCTTCCTGTGCCGCATTTCTAATCGACACCCTTGTCTGGTCCTCTAGTCATTAATTACCATAGTCTTCCCTGTGCCCTCACAAGTGGCACAAAACTACTCATCATGCATCAAGAAAAATGACAACTAGTGGCACCCTGAGTATTTCATTATTCAAATTGGCACCAAATGAGTCTATGAAATCTTGAGGAAATTGAACTAGGTTTCTTTTCACTTTTGAGACTATACTTTGACTAATAAAAAGCCTATCTTATTTGACATCTGCTAACAAGACTCCTCAAATGAATTTCTTTTCTTTGACCGCAGTTAAAAATAATCTAGAAAATTATAAAATGTTCTCCTCATCTGACCTAGCAACATGACTAGACTCATTATTCACTTCAAACTAATGAGATTATTTGTTCCAGTGACGTTATTAATGGATTACATAATATTCATCAGATAAAATACTAATAAAATGTTGAAAGCAAGCAAATTAAGTCATTACAGGCCTTGAGAATCAATGACTGAGGCCTTCATGACAGTCTGACTTGGAGGAAATTCAGATTTAAATACTGGTTCAGACTTTTCCCCTAATACTACTTTTTTGTGAGATAAACCTGCAAAGTCAACAAAGAATAACTATGTGTCCAAATTTGAACTTCTAATGAATATGTTGACATTTAAAAGCCTCAAAGGTCACCCTCATAATACTAAAGTCATCTCACTCAACTCAGAAGCAATTTTAAAATATCTGTAAAAAAGGCCAAGCAATGCCTACTACTGTACATATTGGTCAGAGGCAAAGAGTAAAAGTGATGACACATAGATGTTCCATTTTTCATTATAACCTATAATAAATGTTGGCTTTTTCTTATTAGCAGCATTCAACAACTGTTTAAAACTTCAGGGCCAGTGATATAGCTCAGCAGCATAAGCACATGCCTGGCAAGCACGAGGTCCTGAGTTCGACTCCCAGTACCCACATATTAAAAACAAACAAAAACTTCATCACCGGTAGCTGATGTCTTGATATTGCCATATATTTTACATTGTTTTAATAGCAAATATCATGTTGAATTATTAAAATATATTTGTGGCTGTGTATTTATATTTTTTAAAAATATGTTTCATTGATAGCTTGCATTTGTTTAGCAACACAATTCTCACTCACATTCTCTCTTTGGATTTAAAAGCTCTCCTGTGAAATTGATAAGACAAGTACCATGGCAGAAACAACAATGATCCCTAGTGAAAAATAGGCTCCTGAAAATATTCTGACTGGTTTCTTGATTTATCAAGAGTACTGTTCAGAGCTAAAAGAGAATAACACCCATACAGTTTCTAATTTATCTGCCAAAATTCTGGACTCTGGATTACTATACATGGTTCTTTGTATGTAAGGGTGAATATGTAAGCTAAATTGCTAGACTAGAACATGAACTAGTATTGGAACATATATGTATACCCATACACATATTTTCCCAAAAGGATATTAAACCATTTATTTACCTTCAGAATAATACTTAATGTATTCCAAAATAGCACAGACCAAAGATGAGCTACCCACACCACTGGGGTTCAATTTCACCACAGCTTAGGATAATTAAAACAACAATAATTTCAAGATAAATTAAGATGCATCTCTTCTCTTTGACCAAAAAGACCTATCTGCCAGGAATTAAGTTCAGCTCATTTTCACTTATACATGTAAATTTATAGCACCACCGCCTTCCTTTAGTGTAGCATTTTAACTTAGCAGCAGCCATTCACTGGCTGCTCCACACTCTCTGGGTTTAATGAGAAAATCTTTATCTACCTGTCTCTGGCCTCACCTTGTGAAGTCTGTCATTTCCATCATGATCATACACATCTGCTTGGCCAGAACAATGATATCATTGCCGCTGTCATCCCACTTGGCCACTTCAGCATCCAGCTTGCTTTTCTCTTGGTGGAATATCTCCACCTGCTCAGCTATTTTTGCTTTTTCCTCCTGCGGTAGTTGCGCCATGATGGCCTGTGTAGGTTACAGGAAAAAAAAAAAAAAAAAAAAAGTGTGTAACTAAGGATAACAAAGGACGTACGGACTGTGTCTTGACTGCCTTATGTGGAGGGCAGAGCCAGAACTGAACAAGGTTTGTGGGATGCTCTGCCTGTCTGGGACATGCGTCTTCTCCATCCCAGAGAAGCCAAGAGCACAGGCTGGCAAGGTCCCCCAATTCCCTGTCCCCACTGTCATATACAAAAAATACAGAGAGCCAAAAGTACATGCACACTGATGCTAAAAGAACTTCTCTGTTGCTTTGATGACATACGTTTGTTCAAAAGAATCTATTCTTGACAATTTTTATATTTGGTCTCAGGGAACTTTTACCAGATGAAAGAATGTACCTCTTTCAATACTGAAATCTGTTCAGAGAGGGAAAAAAAAAAAAAAAAAAAGAAAAGAGGCCTTCTGTTGCTGGGAAAAGAGAGGAATTTTAAACCATATCTGAGCATTCAAGTACAATAGGGAGGGGAGACATTATGCGTGTAACTGAAGGCATCCTCAGAGAAGCGCCAAGCAAAAGTCCCCTCCTCAGAGCGGTTCAGGAATGGGATGCCTAATCCCACCCTCTCCCTTCCCATGCGGAACTCCCTGTAGAACAGCGTTCAAGTATGTACACAGAGGAGTTATCACGGGAAAAGTACAGGTTGGGCATCCTTTATCTGAAATGCTTGGGACTAGAATTATTTCCCATTTCTAAACTTTTCCAATTTTGTAATATTTGTATAAAATTTACTGCTTGAGCATTCATAATGCAAAAATCCAAAATGCTGCAAACATCTGAGATTTTGTGTGTGTGCCACATCACAGTCACATTTTGAATTCCAGAGGATTTCAGATTTCGTGCATTCAGATTAAGGATGCTCAATCTGAATAGGATTAGGAAACAAAGGTTACTTTTCAATAGTTCCTGGATACAGGAATGTAGAAAAGGAAAAAACAGCGGTTTTTCTTCTCATTATTCACAGACACTCCTTTATAAATTTTCCTACTCTAAAATTATATTTGCAAATTGATTTGTAAATCAATACTTAAGGCACTTTTAAAATCATTTGCAAATGATAGGGACAGTGTCAAAAATGGAGTCACCCAATGTAAATATTCCCAGATGAGGGTAAGCAAGGCAATTTTCTTCTCTACTCTTTCAGTTCTCATTCTGTAAACAAGTGACTCTTTTTTTTTTTTTTTTTTTTTTTTTTTTTTTTTGAGACAGGATCTCTCTGTGTAGTTCAGGCTGTCCTTGAACTCACTATGTAGCCCAGGCTGGCCTCAAACTCACGGCAATCCTCCTGCCTCAGCCTCCCGAGTGCTGGGAGTGCTGGGCATGCGCCACTATGCCCAGTCATATTGCAATCTATGAGGTGCCACAATTTTCGTATCTTTTTGCTTTTTGGTGCTTTTGCTCTTTAAACTGGCCCCCAGGTGTAGTGCTGAAGGGCTTGCTAATGTCCTTAAGCACAAGAAGGCTGCGATGTGACTCAGGGAGAAAATACATGTGCTGGATAGCTTTGTTTAGATATGCATTAGTGCTACAGGTCTTGAGTTTAATGTTAATGAGTCAGTGACACAAAATAAGACAAAATGAATCAGAAATATAAAATAAGAAGTGTTCATTAAACATGTTTATATATTGGTTAGATGGAGGAAACTTTGTGAATTGCAGCTCTTAGGAACCTAACACTGCTTTCCCCTTAGGAGCAATAATTGAGTATTCACCCATTAAGTGTTCACAGTTACTTGACAGAATATAACTACCAGAAATAATGATAAGTGATTTTTTTTGTTAAACACCATTTGTGTAGCAAACCTCACACAAGATGTCTGGCATCATTTCATTACATCTTCCTAGAAGCGCATGCAACTGGGTTCACAGAGAGGGCTGTGGATAGTTTGTCAGCACTTCCTCTGTTCTGGACTACATGTGTTCTCCAGGAGAGAGACCAAGAGTACATGACTTGGGGGTTTTTGTGGTAAACAAGTAAAATTATTCAAGGAAGTTGCTACCTAAATTGTAAAGTTCTACCCTATGTGAGTGAATTGATGAGAGACAACTAAGGTTTAGTAAAAATAGCAGTGGACATTAGTTTAAAAACAAAACAAAACTGGGCTCCACAGTACTCTACTACTGACGGGTTAAGACGTACTTTGCTTATCATATCAATTTCTTAAGGCATAATGTAGGAATAGTAAATAATTGCTCAAAGGTTATGATAGGCAGCAAAGGAAATTTTATTTTATTTTATTTATTTTTATTTTTTTTTGTGGGTACCGGGGGTCGACCTCAGGTGCGACAGCAGGCACCCATGCCGCTGATCGATATCACCGGCCCCTTTTTCGTATGTGGGTACCAGGAGACAAACTCAGGACCTCACGCTTGCCAGGCAGGCGCTTATGATGCTGAGCTATCTCACTGGCCCCAGGAAATTTTAAAATGTGTTTTTCCACCCAAAAAATAAAAATAAGGATGCATGATATTATTATTTACATGATAGTATCAAAATTTCTGCCATTAGTTTTCCTTTCCACTTACCCCTAGCTTATTGGGAAGTATGATCTCAGAGTTTACATGACTATCTATAAATAGAAGAGTGGCATGATTCCTTGGGTGTATATATTTATACCAGAACTATGCTCAAGTTTACTTATATCAAATAAACTACTTCTTTCAAATATTATCATTGTCCTTATTTTAATAATAATGATATCTAAACCCAGAGAAACTAAGTTAATTACTAATACCACACAATTTGTTAGTTGTAGAGAAAGAATTCAAACTCAGTTTATATCATTCTTAATTATGCATAACCATACAGGGCTATGGTGCCTATACTCTGCTCAAGGGTCCCCAGCCCAGTGGGGCAAGGATCACTGAATTCTCCAGCAATGCCCACTGGGTTGTGCGTCCTAGTGTTGGGGTTTCATAGGCCCAGAATAAGGGATGTCTTTGCCTGATTTGCATAAATGTGTCCTTGGACTAGCAGCTGTCCAAATGCTGCCTCATCTTATTAATACACAGCCACTAACTTCCATGCATGCGTATGTGTCACTATGTAGTTTGGGTCTGTATGTGTAATTATAACCAATATTTAAAAACCCAAATTGATAGCCAGGGATATAGCTCAGTGGCACAGGGCCTGCCTGGCAAGCATAAGGTTGTGAGTTTGATTCCTGGTACAAAACAAAACAAAATCAAAAACAAAAAAAAACACCGAATTGGTGTAAATACAAAGTTAAAAACTAAAACATTGAGAAAAATATTCTAAAGTACTTTCATAAACTTTATTATAAAATGCACATAATATGAAGAGTTGGTCATATACACATTTGGTGGTGTATTAATAACAAGTCAGCTATTCCATTACCCTTTCAATAGGCTTGGATTTGAAGAAACTAAATATGTACTTTTTTCTCTGATATACCCTTGTCTGATTTTCTAATGATCTACTAGATTCATTTTTCCTCCTATACAAAAGAGCTAACCCAATTTTATTTAGATGGGCCAGGTCCTAAACTAGCAGCATGAAATCTATTCACTAGGTGCTTCTCTATAAAACAAATCTGCAAGACTACTAGAAGACTTCAAACTCTATATTCAGCCCCAAGAGGGAAAAAAAAATGCATCTTTCATTGTCCCCAAAAGGTGAATTTGTATGCTGAAGGGTATGCACTTCTCTGTCAACCATAGCACTTGAGTTTCCACTGTACAATTTAGCACTTGAATATTAATGCTTGCTTTGCTCTGTAATTAATTTCTATCAGTGCCCTTTGCTTGATTTCTCTATGTGCTTCCTTAAGGTAGAGGCCTTCCCATCCCCTGCTTAGAACAGAAACTCAATAAATACCTCTTGATCGACTGCTTGAACCTTTTTCTACTCATTGTATCAACATATTCCAAGAAAAGTTGACAGATTTGACAAACATTTTCAAAAGACAAAATTCTGATGAGTCACTGGCCCCTTCAAAACAGATTTGCAAAGGAAGCTGTTACTTCAGCTCTAAGGGTATTCGGCCTACATAATGCACTTAATGGTATGTGACTTGGGTGCAAGTATCATTGCATTTGCTTCTTCTTACGTAGTTATCAGTGAGCGGAAGTCTTTTCCTAAATAGTCTTAAAATGCTCTTGGCTTTTAAAAATTCATAATTGACCTTTTCTGAAACTGGAATTTAAAGAAAGGTTATCTATAAACAGTAGATCACAAACTGCAAAATTTGCAAGTTAATCAAATTAAAATTCAACACATGATTTTTAATTAGGTCTTATCAATGTAACTCAGCAGTTTGAAATGTTAACACATTAAAGCCATTCTAGCTAGGAAAAAAATAGAAGCTGTCTATTAAAATCAAATTCAATATAAAATATATGATATGCAATTATTTATTCTCTGAAGCTAAGTGAACATGAGGAAAAATATTTTCATGGCCAAGGGAAAGGAAACAAATCAACTTTTTTGTTGGTGAGATGTGATCACTGAGGGGAGTCTGAGAGTTTCTCCTGCTTCTATCCACACTAGCCAAGTACAATCTCCAGATTTTTTATGTGGGATCCAAACTGGGGACATCAACAATTAAAACCCAGGCTTCCTACCCTTCCTCCCACACTTCCAGTCTTTCTTCTGAACAGCCAACCATTTGTTGCGATTAATGAAATAAACTCTACCTTTTAAAATAAAAGTGCAAATCACTTAAATAAGTCAGCAATCATTAAAAAGATCTAAATCTCTTCTTCAACCTGAAACTCCAGGAGCATTGGCTATAATTAGTTTTACAATCTCCAGGAGAAAATTACTTTCGGAGTATAGGGGTTCCCAACCACCAGGTATTCCTTTCTTAGACACAAAGCAAGAGTCTAACATCAAAGCCTCAAGGACAAGAATGTTTATAAATAATGACTGAAGGGCTGAAACCCCATGTGCCCATTTCTGCTCACTTGGTTTTAAAATAGGATAATAAATACAAGGAGTTAAGGAGTGGGTCCCTTGGTGCTTACTAGTCTCAGACCGTGAAGTGAACTGGAAAATTGAGGTAGTCGTCCCATTAATTTAAGAAAAAACTCCCATGATTGCCTGAGTTCTCCAGCTCTTTTAGGTAAGTCATTTTTTCAGACTGGGAAGCATTACCACTATCATCTTCATCAGCAACTTAATAATCATCGCCTACTTATAGGATCGATTCTGACATAATACAGTTATTACAAGGCTTAAAAAAACCCTGCATTTCACCCTTCCATACACCAGCAGATGAGGCATGGAAGGCATAAGAAAGTTGTCCTGAAGTTACACAACTTCACCAAGACTATATTTTAAAATCAGGGCTGCATGACTCCAAATAATATATTCTATCACGCAGATTAAATATCTAAGTATTGTCACTGACCAATTTTAACTGTCAATCTGTGAAGAAAGTTTATAACATGACATGCCCAGAATCAAAGGAAAAGAACCTCCATGTATTACAATTACCACCACATTATCCAGTCCCACTCCCACTCCCATTCCTTCTCTCACTCCTCCTCAAAACTTGTAGATACGGCTGGTGAGATGGCTCAGCAGCATAAGCGCCTGCCTGGCAAGCGCGAGGTCCTGAGTTCGACTCCTGGTACCCACATACAAAAAAAGGGCCGGTGATATCGCTCAGCAGCACGGGCACCTGCTGGCATGCGAGGTCCTGAGTTCAACCCCTGGTACCCACAAAAAACAAAACAAAACAAAACAAAAAAAACTTGTAGATAAGCAGCAGACAGGGATATATAAAGGAAATAAGAAATACTTTAATTCTAGAATTTAAGAGCAATATAGCAGAAAAGTAGTAAAGTCTTATCTCCCACTCTAAAGTCCCTTTAATCTACCACTTTCTGAAAGGAAAAATTTCTCTGAATAAGAACATGAACATGGCCATTAGTAAGGAGCACTGGATGGTGGAAATACCTAATCCCTATGTCAAAGACAAATTTTGCCTCCTTCACAGTTTTGACCAGTTTATCACACTTTGCTGGTCAAAAGTTTGGCCATCTATTATCTCAGAAGTTCTATGCGCCCTGTTATTTCCAACTTAACAGCCATAATTCCAGGTCTCTGATTTGTTGTCATATAATGACAGGCTACAGCGGGCTGACTCAATAAGTAATGCTGTCTGCTGTAAGTTAATCACACCGATCCCATGATGGACCTTCAAGATAAATTAGCAAGTGCTGGATTATTGGAGTACTTTGTTCCTACTGTTGTGAACCATGTTCAAAATTCAGGTTAAAAAAAAAAAAACACTTTCAAGAAAAGACAATAGGGTGAAGAAATAAAAAATGATAAAAACAAGGAATCAACTGAATTTTGTTTCTACTCATCATCATTGCTTTGAGAGCCAACACAAGTAGGACACATGAAATAGAAGCACGTTGGGCCTCCAGGCTTCCTTGTGGACCAGGTGTGCCACTTGGACAGGATGGTCATCGTAAAGCAAGGTGAGGGTTATATGACGCGTCTTGGTCTTTGATAAAAATGAGTCAGCTGACCTGGGGCTTTGTCTACACTGACTCGCAGTCAGTCAGTGAAATGAACTTTGAATTGACTAATGTTTGGATGAATTACTTAAACAGCCTTTGCCACTGACGCAAAAAAGCTGATTTTTCTTCATTTTAAAGATTAATTTGACTTGACTGATGCAATTATTTGGTGTTATGACAACACATCCTTGAAAAGACTCTTGCTTAATAACCTTCCCAATTTTTAAAATTTAAGGAAGATTATACAGTGTGCGAAGAATTTTGAAGGACGGGGGCTCTGTACACTTTCATGTACTTTCTACTTTGCTCTCATGTGATCAGAAGGGATCTCTCTTCCAAAGGATGATGATTATCAGAGCCTTCCTTTCCTGAGTACTTATTACGTAGTAAATTTTTTTTTTTTTTTTTTTTTGGTACCTGAATTGAACTTGCAACCTCGCGCTTGCCAGGCAGGGGCTGTGCTGCTGAGCTATATGCCCGACCCCTATGTAGTAAATATTGTGCCCATTATTTTGTAAATATTAAGTGTTACTCAAAAGAATACAATCAAGTCTATTATTCACATTTTACAGATGATGCTGTCTGAAGATGACAGGTGTGCAAGTCGGAATTCAAGCAATGTACAGCTCTGAGCGTGGTCCTAATTCTGGGTTTTACAATTCAAACTCCAATTTGCCTAAAATCAAATCTACCTTGTTTTTGATGTTCTTTTTTCTACCTTCTCATTTCCCCTAGTAATGTCCACGTACATCACCTAGATAATTTGATTTTGGGGTGAGAATATTAGGGCATAACACACGTAAGAGAAGTTGGGTTTTAGGTAAAATGCCTTTCTTGACTCAATGTTTTCTTTGAGATCTCTTCATTTTAATCTTTGATTGGTCATTTTCTACTTTATTTCATAAGAGCTAAGGCAGCGTGTGGTTTTCCCAATCCTCATCCTAAATTATTACCTTTTCTCAACCTCATTCTTCGTATTTATTTTTTTTCTCTGTGCAAAGGATTAGAATACCTAATTCTTAGTCATACTGTAATTTTATTGTTTTTGCTTCATGGAAACTGAGGCTTTAAAGAAAGTAAAATATCACCCTTTTATGCAATCTGTAAGGATTTCATCATCCACCACCTGCCTCGAGTACTTATATCTCTCCTGCAGGAGATAGAGCTAACCCAGGTTGCCTTTCAGACCATTTACATAGGTTGATCATGTCATGGAGTATTTATGAAGAGCTGGCATACTTCTGTGACTCTGTCATTTCTTTTTCTACCACATGGCAGAAGATTTAGCTCTAGCAACAGATAGGTAAGTGGGGGACAGCGTTTTTCTCTACCTGATGACCTTGAACCAATGTGTTCTTCAGTACCATGGAACCTAGCCCAGAGTATGGGGATAAAAACCACCTAACAAAGCAGTACCCTGACACCCCCTTACCTCTTAGAGTGGTATCAAGCTTAGAGATGTGAATCAGAACAATGGCAAGTATGCCATACAAAATTTAAGCAGTGTCCTCTGTTTATCTAATTGTGATGCCCAACCCAAATAAAGTCCATTTTGCACGTTAAAGTTTGCTTTAGTACAACTGCAGTTTCAAGTGATTGACAAAGAGGAGTGTTAAAAGCAATCAAGATCACTAGTGGTTAGTTTCATTGTGTAAAATGAGAATTGCTACAGACAATGCCAGATGAGAACACTATGTCCCGACTCATCAAATCTCTTGAGTCCCAACTTCTGGAATTCAGAAATTTTCTCAAGTATTTCAGTGAGCATAACCCCTGTGCACTCAACCAAAGTTCTTTTTTTTTTTTTTTTTTTTTTTTTTCGTGGGTACCGGGGGTTCGACCTCAGGACCTCAGGCACCAACAGGCACCCGTGCCGCTGAGCGATATCACCGGCCCCTTTTTCGTATGTGGGATCCGGGAGTCGAACTCGGGCCCTCGCGCTTGCAAGGCAGGCGCTTATGCCACTGAGCCATCTCACCGGCCCAACCAAAGTTCTAAGGATCCACTCACCCGTGCACTCTGGCCTGCGATGAGCTGGTCGTCCTCGGTCTGAACACTTGTCCGGCTACGCACATCATAATCTTCCTGCTCAAAGTCAGAATCGTCCTCTAGTTCTTCTGGCGTCTAAATATCAAGAGAAAAAGAGAAAAATTTTATAAAAATGTAAAGAATTTTTGAAGTGACGATTTTCACCCTATCCACATACTTCTTTATTGCAAAGGCAAACGAGCACCCCAGGAAGATCTTATAGGGTTTTAGGTGTAGTGAAAATCATGTGAGTGAAAATTGCCTGGAAAGATCTTGAAAATCATGCTGCTCTAATTTACTCATTTTAAGAAAATCCATTTTCCTTATTATTTCTTCCTACAGGTCTAAGTTTGACTCTAGATGTAAAATGATACCTAATTTTAAGAAAAGTTATATTTGGTTATTATTTCCAGCCAGGAGATCTATTGTAATATAGAAAATAACCACAAAAAATAAAATTTAAATCTATTCTTTTTCTAAAAGCCTTTTTTGGCTCCAGTCTAGGTCCCTTTTTTCTCAATAAGCAAAAGGAATGATAATCTCCAGGCCGATGGTTAGAAGTCTTGAAATACCTGGTGTGGTCACTAAACCCTGGGGTGTAAAGATTGCAGGTAGAGTCTACGGTCAGGACTGCCTGAGTATGAACCCCAGGGTGACTAGGGGCAAACCCTCTGACTGCTCTGAGCTTTAGCTCTCTCCTCTGTGAACTGGTGCTGATAACAGTAACTACCTCCATGACTGTGGTGAAGGTTATGTAAGGTGCTGTGCATAGAATAATCTCACACAAAGTAGACATTTAAAAAACTTTTGCCAGCATTATTACATAGGATTTTGAAATAAATTTATTCAATAATTTTTTAATGAAACTACAAATTACAATGGTGTCTTGATTCACAAACTTAATTCATTCCAGAATTCTGGAAAAGATGACAATGCTCATGTTTGCGCGTGAAAGATGGCCACGATCGTGGTCGTCACCAGATTCAGAGTATGCAAACAAAAACAAAATTTTGCCGAACACTTCTGTTTGTGAACCAAATTGTTTGCAAACAAAAGCATTTGTGAACTCTACCACTGAACTGAACATCCACTAAGGATTAAAAATTCTTCCATATATAATATCAGCTTCACTCAAATACGCACGAGAGAGGGGACATTTTCTATTTAGAGATGAAAAAACATTGTTCAAAGAATTTAAGCTATGTGTCCCATATACCTGAATTAGTTAGCAACAGAACTAGAGTTTAGACAAACACACAAGCATGCCTAACTCCAAATACACTGTATTTTATTTGTTGTTTTAATGGTGGTCGTGGTTCTGTGTGTGTATAATATTACAAGTTAGGCAACAGCTAGAACTATAAAATGGCATATATAGCATATTAATGGCTTACTCCAGAGCTAGATTAACATTATATTTGATCTATAATGTCTGTTGGAGAAAAGATAAGAATGAGAGTCAGGGCCAGTGAGATAGCTCAGCAGCATAAGCGCCTGTCCAGCAAGCGCGAGGTCCTTTGTTCGACTCCCAGTACCTACATACGAAAAAAAGGGGCTGGTGATATCGCTCAGTGGCACGGGCGTCTGCTGGCATGTGAGGTCCTGAGTTTGACCCCTGGTATGCACAAAAAAAAAAAAAAGAATGAGAGCCAGTGGTGGTAGGCAAGCCTCTAATCCCAGCACTCTCCATGGCTAAACGGAGGATTTCAAGTTTAAGTTCTTTCTGAGCAATTTAGCAAGTCATTGTCTTATAAGAATAAAAGGGCTGGGGATGTAGCTCAGTGTGAAGGTCCTGGGTTGAAGCCTCGCACCACACACACAGACACAGACGCACACATGCGCACACACACACAGATGAAAATGAATCTATAAGCCATGGAGTAAAAAAAAAGCCTCCACAACTTTAAGAGCAGTGATACCAAATAATAAGCACTGATTGCCCATTAAGTGTCTGTCACTCTTTTCTCTAAATGCTTTATACACACTGACTCCAAAAGATTTCTTAATACTCCTATGATGTCAACACTACTTTCTCCATTTTACAGACAGATAAATTGAGGCATGAGATCTCATAATTTACACAAAGCATTTTAGATTAGGCAATTTCAAGTGTGTACTCTAAACTGTTGTGCTCTGTTAGCCCTAAGAGGATATGCTCAGGAAGTAACAAAGATGGTACGCAAGGACAACAGAGGACAGCAGTGTGAGATTTTCAGCTCAGCTGTCACCACAAAATCTTCCAGCATTCTGCCTTTCAAAAGAACAGACCACAAGCACCAGCAGTAATGAGGATGCAGTGGCCTGGTCCTCATCCAGGACACGTTTCTATTGTCCTGATCTCTTTGGCTACCTCCATGCAATTAATCAGCTGTGGTTATTTATGAAATCTTGAGATTGGTCAGACAAGAATAAAATGGGGTCCTTTATGACAATATCCCCTTATGCCTAGTAATTTTCCATATTTTAGCATGTCACTCTTGTTTTTTTCTTCTTTCTTGCCATCAAACTTATTAACCTTCACTCAGTCATCTATGCATGTTCAGTTTTCTTTCACAGGAATACTAAAAGAATGGGAAAGAAAAGAGGTTTTGTTCCAATATTCCATTAATTAAATAGAGGATGGAGTAGGCAGAACCTGGTTCAAATAACTGGTCATATTTTTATTGTGGACAAAGATAATATTCTCTGCTTATCCCTCACTCTTCTGGATTGTACTGAGAAACAATTACAGCAAGTTGGTAAATCCTGCTGACAGATGAGATGACAAGATTACAAGCACTTTTCATCGTTAGTTCTTGAAAGAGGAAGAGAAAAGCAAAGTAAAAAACCTCACTGGACAGAAAAGAAGCAGAATATGACAGGTCCTATAGCGTTGTGTCCAAACATCTCAGTGAGCTGTGCATTGAGTACATGAGTCAACGAAAAACCCAAACCATCAACATAACACTAATAATGATGAGCTTTTCTTCAAGTGACAATAGCTCAGAACCAAACTAGAAAAAATATTTTAAATAAAAAAATAATAACCTGGATGTGGGTCCAGGGGACTTCAGTGATTTAGCCTCTGCCCTGCTACTCACGCCTATGTCTTTGGCAAGTTATTTAGTTTTGCTGCTTCTGTGTCTCTTCACCTATAAAATGGAGATTATAATTGCTATTTACTCTGCCTGCCTCACAGGATACCTAAGTGCAGATATATATGGATATGCATATATATAGCAAGCTCTCAAAATGAACTAAATTTATAAATGATATTGATAATTAGTATGGTTAATAAAACATAACACCTAATAACTACAATAGCAATCATTGTTTACCACCCACTGGGACAGACATTCAGATAACAAATTTAATCTGTAATGAAATACATTTTTGTAATCTCTATTTTGCAGGTGTATGAACAGGCTCAGCATCATTAAGCAAAATATGCAATGTGTCACACTCAGCAAGTGGCAGAACTGGGGGACAAGTTGAGGGTTCCAGAGTCCATGTTCTTAACCCTCAAAAATACTACCAAAAATGGATGAGTTTAGAAACATTTTCATGTGCCTGAAACACGCAGCAAATCCACCCAAGCTATTCATATAAATAGTTCTGTGAATGTGTAGTTGGCTAATTGCATGTAAATGTGTCTCCTACTCGTGCTGTTATTTTTTGAATTACTCAATTTTGAAAGTATGAGTATTTGTTTTTCAGTCAGTCAAGGACCCCCATATATTAAAGGAGACACACAAAATTAGAGATTGTTTACAAATGGGCCCAGAGAGATCAGATTTGTCTTGTAAGGTAAATAAATTTTTAAAAATGTACAGCTCACTGGAATGAGGCTATAGATGGAGGACCAAGCCTCAGCTCTGTTCTGAGGTGCTCCCAGAGAGGTCTCTTTATAACAAAAATCACTTTCCATGATTTGATGCTCTCTGTCAGATTGTGGCATTGGATCTAATCCGCAAAATGGTACAAAGTATCTGGCTTCCAAAATCTCTTTCCTGTAAATCTGCAATTTATGCTCATTAATTTATGCCCATTACAGAGGCCCAAGATCGCATCTGATCCAGAAACAC
This sequence comes from Erethizon dorsatum, assembly GCA_028451465.1. Classification (NCBI taxonomy): domain Eukaryota; kingdom Metazoa; phylum Chordata; class Mammalia; order Rodentia; family Erethizontidae; genus Erethizon; species Erethizon dorsatum. The sequence goes on from CM051824.1 coordinate 19,028,363, forward strand.
ATTACACATCAGCTGCAAAACAGGATCAATCTACAAGCTTCTTGTATTCAATCTCTACAACAACCTCTTGTTATGCCTTATGCCGTCATGGTGGTGGGGGCATAAGGTGGCTGGATCTAGAGCATGTGGTGCTGGGATCAAGGGTGTGTGATTACTAAATCAGTCCACTGACTGATTTGGCATGGTTCTGGCTAGGATTAAGGGTGTGAGTGCTACACCCACCCTAGGGTAGGTAGACTTCATAAACATAAGGGACAGAAAGAGGGCTAATCTGCTCTTGCTTGCCTGCTTGCCATGGAGTGTTTCTCCTCTGCGATGCCCCTGCCATGCCACCCTGCCTGGGAGCCAGCTGACTACTAACTGAAACCTCTACAAACTGTGAGCCAAATAAACCTTTCCTCCTCTAACTTTGGGTGTTGGGTGTTTTGTTTCAGCAATGAGAAAAGTAACCAAGACACATCTATACAGAAACAGTGAGAAAATTTTGAAGGATTCAGAGAGATTTCCCCTGGACAACAATGAAACCAGAGTTGTTTCACCTGTATGTAAAATGTATTAAGGACCATTTAAAGAAAAGGCTCAAATCTGTATAATTTGTTTGAAAGAAGAAAGGAAAATATAGGTTGGCAGGAGACTTGGGGTAACATACAGAGAATTTCCCAACAGAGCTCTATAGCATTGGAATGGGTTGCAGAGTAAAAAATAAAATTAAGAGATCTAAAATCAGTATTTAAAAAAATTCTCGCAAGTCAAAAACAATTGGCCTCAAGTGCTGTATCTCTAGCTCGAATTACTCTTGAGACCTCCTAATTATTCTCCCTACTTTGATCTCTGCCCCCTAAATTATATTTTCAACAGCATAGTTGGAATGGTCCCATTAACATGTGAGTTAGTTAGTGCTATTCCCTTGCTCATAACCCTCCAACAGATCCATCTCATTCACCTCAGCCCTCAGGCTTCCTGTCCAGCTCCACACTTCAGCCTTGGTAGTCATCATTTCCTCTGCCTGAAACATACTACTCCCAAAACTTTATGGCTTACTCCCTCCTCTTTCTCCAAGTCTCTTCGAATATTACCCAATCACTTACCATCTTTCGTAAAATTCACACCCAAACTGAGCTCTCTCTCCTCTGTACTGCAGGGCTTTTCCCCAGAGCACAATATTTAGCATTCTATATACTTGCTTATTCTCTAGCTCCTACCAAAGTGATATCAATTCCATGAGGACAGGGACTTTTGTCTACTTTGTTCACTTCTGGATGTAGGGCTCCTCCAACAGTGTGGCACATCTAGTTATGCATTCAACAAATATCTGTTAATTGAATGATGAAAACTGAATAAGCACTTTAAAAATACCAGATTGTTTTTAATTAACAACAACAAAAATAATCTAGCAATCTAATGGGACCCCATTGATTAGCTGGACAACAACAACTTATACAAGGAAGATTTTATCACGCAGATAGCTTCTAAAGTTTTTTCAACCTTTTATTTTCTTTTTTATTAGTACATGTTTACAGTGCAAAATGTTTACACTCCTTGTGTGGAACTGATACATGTACATAACACATCTTAATGTCATTTTTTCTAGTTATGACATATACTGACTCCATATTCTATAATTTTAAAATGGTTGACTTGCTTAAATTCAAATCCAGTTGTCAGCTACATAAAGATAAACTTCATTCCAGCAGGATGTGAAGAAGAAATAATTTTTGGAAAACTCCTAAGTGCTACATTTGTGATAGTCCCATATTGACTATAGAATATCTGTTTCCATTTACAGATAAGGAAACTGACAGGCAGAGAAAGTAATTAGCATACTGATGACCCCTACATTGCTTAAGTTCTAAGTTCCACACTTTACTTCTTCATAGCCTCCTCTTGGTTTCAGTGATGTTTTTATGATACCTGTAGCCTTAAAACAAAAATCCTTAACCAGTCTGCTGATTAAGCAGATTAGTTCGATCAACTTAACCATTTTTGTGATCTAACAAACTAACACCACACTACTACTTCTCAAACCTTGGAATCAAAATGGACACCTATTGATTCCTAAAATTGCTTTAGACAACAGTGATCACCACATACCCAGCTCCACAACAATATCATATTGTCAAAAATTGTGTGTCAACCTGATGTCTAACCCCAAAACTACCTCCAGCTAACATTTCACATGGAATCTAAGAGATCTCTATATATTATTCTTGAAATTTTAAAATTATCTTACAATGTTCCAGGGCACTTTGGTGCACAGTTTGGGAGATGTGAAATTGCAATGCAGACCTTCATCTGACCCCTGTCCTGGACCCTATTATTTTCTTTACCCATCTTTGAAAGCATCACATCTAACCACATTAACGAGTTTCAATTACTAACAGTTAGAGCAGAGATAGCATTGTAGCCTTTTCTGGGTTACTGTTGTTAGGAGAAGCAGCTATGGTTTTGTCAAATGTAGGTGTCCCAACATCAAGATATTATTACCTCTACCTTGCCACTTATCTTAATTTCCAATACCAAGTCTTTAACTCTTTGTACCTTAAATGCATACTTGGTCCTCATTATTTGAAGATTCCTTGTTTATGAGTTTGCCTCCTTGTTAAAATTTATTTCTAATATCCAAAATCAATACTCATGGTGGTGCTATAGTTATTTCCAGACACAGGAGAGTATAAAAATTTCCATCACCCAGCACCACAACTTTAGCCTCCAGCTAAAGTCACACAACACAATGGTCTGCCTTGTTATTTAAACTCTTATGCTGTAAACAAGTATCCTTCTCATGATCTATTTAGTGTCACATTCTTTGTGCTTTTGGTTGATAATTTTCTGCTTAAAATGGTCCTCAAGAATAGTGGTGAGCTGATTGTTGTCTAGTGTCCTCAAATGTCAGTAGGGTGGCATGCACCTCACCTATGTTACATAAGCTTTGGTCCAGTATAATTGGTGCTAGTGGCTATGACATTAATGTCAGTGTATCAATAATATATATTAAATAAGTAGTCTTTAAACAAAACATATGAAACAGGGTTATGTGTTAAGCAGTTCATAAAAATATAACTGGAGGCTCACAGGAGCCTAATTCTGTATTTCTCCCAAGAACAATAATTCAGTATTTGATAATTTAGTGTTCACAGTGAATGTATAAGACCATTGCAGTTGATGAGATTTGCCTACACATTGGTCTGCCAGATTTGCCTATTCATTTTCCAACTATTCCACAAGGATAATCAGAAAACTCCTATGTATCTGACAGACCACACTGTACAAGCTTCAGCAAGAAGCACACAAAATATAGGCTTGTGAAGTAGGGGAAGTGTAGACCTGAGTGAGAAGTAGGGTCCTGGAAGGTGAGGTGGGAACACAGAAAAAGCGAGCTTTGTCTCCTTCAGATGGTTACCTGGAGCTGGCCTGGAGGTCTCAGATACCAACATCCCCATTAAATATGTATTGATTGCCGAGAGGCAAGTTGATGGAGAATTTGACCCTTCAAGGTCCTCTCTGCATCTCCTTTTTTAAAAAGGAGCTTTCTTCCTTTTTCAAAGTACAATCAATACTTTGGGAAGGGGCACAGTCAGATGTGCTGGAAAAGAAATGGGTCCCACTGTCCAATAGTCTTTCCTGATTTTGTACAATGGAATTTTTGTATGTAATATACAATTAATCATTGTATTCAGTGAAGAAACCAAGAAATTATTTAACTACAAAATGAAGCCATTTGTGTGCCAAAATGAAAAGGTGTTAAAAATAACAATTTGTACATACAGTACATTTCTTTCTTCCTAATTTTTAAGTGGTGAGAAATTCATCTGATCAAATCACTTGAAATGTTGAGATGGAGAAGTGACACTTCATGTGACAACGATATGGCATTTTATCTAAAATTGTGGGGAATTTTTACAGCTCATGAATAAATAAATGAATGATGGCTATAAACTTCATCAGCCTCTCAGATAAATGGCTGTCACAAAAATATGAAGGCTAACAAAGCAGAAAAATGGCAAGAGAGGGAATATGTCTTGAGGATTATAGTGGGGTTTAGTGCCAAATGCTTTGAGAACATAACTGCCATGGTCTATTACCTTATTTTACAAGTTAGTATGTAATGGAGGAAATGATCTAATTTGTTATGAGCTCAAAAGGCTGACTGTTCTTTCCTTTTTGAATTCTCACATCTTTTTTCTCTGTCTTCTTCCAATCTTTAAAAGAATCTCTCTCGGTCTCTGTTTCTGTCTCTCTCTCTCTCTCTCTCTCTCTCTCTCTCACACACACACACACACACACACACACGACAAACACAAATACATAGAGAACTTTGCTGTGTGCCAGTCAAAGCATTATAATGAAGGGAAAAGAAAAAAGACTGTCATTCCCTTTCCAAATTTCACATTCTAGAGAAAGTAGTAAACATAAAAGGAAATAGTGTAATAAATACTATTCCAAGCAGAAACAGTTATAGATGGTTAAAAGATAGGGATATTATTGTTGAAGGGTAAAATGTGGGGATAGAACATTTCAGTCAAGTCTGAAAGATGACCAGAGCTTTGCAGGTATAAACTGGGCAAATTAAAAGCACAGGAAATTACAATCTCTATATACCAATTTTCAACCCCATATTAAGTATAATTAGCATTGCCTGATACAATTTATGAAATTCTGTTGCCATTAGGAATTGACCATGGAATTATTACAGAAGAAAGACTTATGGCTTAAAGACAAGATCAGAAGATGGTGCCTGGGTTCTCAAGTGGAGGGGGCCAGGTATTTTAGAAGAGGACAGATGTTAATAAAGAGAAAAGAGCCTTTCCAGGGGTGCTCTGCTCCAGGCTTCCAGGGCTGCTTCAGAAGCACTGAGTTAAGCTCTGAATATGACTGGCAAAGGGGACTGTGTCTGAATTTCATGGCTTCAAGGACTCCAGGGATTGGAGAAGAATCCACCCTACACCTGAAATCCTCAAAGAACTTGGGATGTATTGCCCAGGGAGAACAACACTTCACTGATACTTCTTCAAATACCTGAGAGACTACACAACGAAGCTGGCTGTACTCGTACTGCAAGGTGGGTTGGTAGGCTGGTTTTTGGAAAGGATGTGTTGGTTTAGGTGCTCAGTGATTCTTCTGAGAGGCGATTTCCTCTGCGAGCTCAGCAGATACGGGACGGTTTCACTGGCCGGTCTCAGAGACAAAGCAGAGTGCTGTGCATGCAGATGCTATCGAGGGCTGGCACCTCTGGTACATTAGCTGTTAGGCATGTGCCGCTACTGAAGGGTTTAAATGTGGCTGGTGTGACATTTGAAATGATAACACTACTAATACCTTTGACTAAATGAAATATATAATAAAGGTCATAGTTAATTTCACTTGGGTCTTTTTGTTTGCTTTTTTTTTTTTTTGGTACCAGGAATTGAACTCAGGACCTTGTGGTTGGCAGGCAGGTGCTGTGCCACTGAGCTATATCACCAGCCATTTTGTTTGCTTTTTAATGTCTATCCTAGAACCTTTTAAATTTAAAATATGACTTCTATTATAATTACATTGAAGTCAATATAACAGAAATCAATACAACAGACGCCTCCTCTCCACTTCAATCATAATAATGATAAATGTATCTGTGTCATCAATTACTTTCTGCATATGTACTTTATTTGAAGAAAGAGTTACAGCGCTAATAAAACTGTACCCTACTATGCTAAACTGTTGTTAAGGAGGGAGAATGTCTTAAAGTGAAATATTATACAGCAATTAACTGGAATGAGGTAAGCTATGTGTCTTAGAGAAAGATTCAGGCATATTTTGGATGAACAAAACAAGTTACAAGGGATACAGTATGAGTTTTAAGTCAACCATAATGTGTGTCTTTGAGGCTATATGTAATTACTTAGATAATGCTTCAGAAAATTCACATCTTCCTGACACCACAATTCCGAGGATGGGAGGCTAGTTATATGGGTGAACAGGGTAGGTTTGATATAAGGTTATCTAGTCTTCATCATAATATTTGAATTACATTTACAAGGAGAAAGCAATTATCTATAATATTATTATTATACTAACACTACTAAGCTGAGGAATCTTCATTTCTTTCAAGCCCAGGATTCTCTGATCTGGTAAGACGATAGTGTTAGCCCAAATAGAAAATGGCAGGGTTAGACCTAAGTTATACGAAATTTAGGAAATAATACTGTAGGTGAGCATCACACCTTAGGATACTGAGTACAAATCTGGGGTGTTTGGAATCACTCATCCTTTTGTAAGTAGAAAGTCCACCTGATCTGACTAAGGAGCACAAGAACTTACCAGGTTACACTGAGTAATTAAAAAATGAAGAAGACATTAAGTGTTTGGGGTCCCTCTTGATCAGCTCTGAACTAAAGAGGCCTCACATACCCTGATCATCAGCACAGCCTTTCTGATGTCCCGAACACCATCATACACCAGGCGGGAGGCATCGATGAACTCATTTTCCTCAAACGGTTGCGGGATGTTGGCACTCAGGGCTTCAATGGCCACCTCAACTTGTTCAGCAAAGCGTGGCATCACTGGGTTAAACAAACAGAAAAGCAGAGGATTAAGCAGTCTGTCTCTTACTATCTCTTACTGTAGCTCTTGGGCAGGGTTGCGGGCCCTTCTGTATAGTTTGGGGTGCGCCCAAAGTAGGGGTCTTTGTGCTCCTTACCCAGCAGAGGAACAAGGTTTGCAAATAAGAAGACTCATGAAAGCCATCCAAGGTAGTAGGGCACAGTGTGTGATAACCTGAGCTGAATTTCACAGCTGCTAGTTACCAACTGAAACGGTGGCCAAGTTTTCTTAACCCCTCCAAACTTGCTTCTCTGTCTTAAAGTATATGAAGACATCCTGCTTCTGAATTCAGTAGGATAATTCGTACAAAAATATTGAATGGAATCATCAATAAATTTTTAATATCAGAAAATATAGTCATACATGGTGAACAGTGGACCTTAGCCCACATGGCTTCCAAACAGCAGGTGAGTAATATGATCTCATCCATTCCGCTATCGTCTAGAATGCAGGGATTTTAGAGAGTTTTGTGTTGGCAATGGAGGAACTCTGTAGACTGTGTAAGAGGAAAGAGGGAAAACACAAGATACTCAGCAGAAAGACATACAGAAAGAGATGATTAGCGAGCTCAAAGAGAAATTGTTCCATTTTGTCAGGATCACTTGATGTAAAAGAAGACGCACAGGTAGGTTTTGAAAATGCTAACAAACACCTCTTTCTTTTCACAGGGACACCTGCATATCCCCTGAAGCTTCACGGAAAATGAACTCAGTGGAATGTCTGGAATACTTCCACCAACTACTTAAAAAATGCTGCTGATTCACTGATTCTCAAAAATTATAATTCAATTTTCTCAGCTGTTATCTTGTAACAATCAACTGGCAAACAAAAGCCAAAAGCATAATTCATTTTATTTACAAGGACAATAAAATAGAAACATCATTCATCTATTTCCATTTCTGAACTCTCATGCCTGATTCGTCTTTATGCTCATTTTCATCCTCTGTGGAGATGGTAACATCCATTTTAATCCCTGGTGTGAGAAACTCTGCTAAATTACTTTACTCTCAAGGGTCAGAGCATGTGAGATAAAACACTCCTAGAAAAGTGTATTTCTACCAGGAAAAGTCAAACATTTAAAGAAAAAAAAAAGGAGGGGGACATTACAGGGACGTAGAATAACAAATTTTCAACAGAAACTATCAAAACTAAAGCATAAATACTGTATTCCCTTTTGCAGGTGCATTATTATGGCTTTCATTTGGGATTTTAAGCTGCATTTAGGTGGAAAGAATTTGGAGAATGCTGAGGTGTATGGATGCAAATATGAATCAAATAAAATTGAGATGACTGATACGCTATTATGCTGATTTGATAATTATGCTGTATGTACCTGCCTTAAAACTTCACAGTGGGTCCTATAAAAGTGTGCAATGATTATACAGGGATTCTAAGTAAAATTATAAAAAAACTATACTGCTATAACCAGCACATTAAACTCATGTTTGGGTACTATAAACACACACAATGACAATATATCTATTACAAATAAAATTTTTAAAACTGTATTTCTAAAACCAATACATTAAACTCAAGTTATTTTAGGCATTCTTTTGTATTGAGAACAAATCTTTTCACATGATTGAACAATACAGATAATTGAAATTGACCTCCTTGAGCACGAAAGTATCTTTGTATTCATTTGACATTTGGAGATAGATATTTTCCTTAAATAAAACTACAAATTCCTTTTCTTAAACCGAAACCTGAGACCTATTAATTCTGTTCTATTCGATGGCTAAGCTGCAGTAACCAGGAACATCAATGATTTCACAGCTTTACATAATATCAGGTGGAGCATATATGAATAAGATTGTCTTCCCCTATTGTACAACTGATAAAGGATTAGCACTCTCACACATATAGAAAATAAATACTCCTGGAAATCACTAAGAAACTAGCAGAAAAACTGACAAAGGATTAGCGTACTATATTCACGGAAATCTGGATTACTGAGAAATACACAATAAGATGCTTGACTTCACTAATAATTGCAAAGTGACAGTGGAAACAATGAAATATTGTTTCATACCGGTGGTGGAGGGGGACAAACAATTAAAGCATAATAATTTTACTTGGCAGGTAGACAAAGGAGAACCCTTCTACCCTGGATTAAACATATATCATTTTGGTATTTGGACAAAATCTAGTAAAATGAAGTTTTCCAGTCCTCAACAGTAAATTGGGAGAATATTTAAGCTATAGCATGGCCAAATATTAACTCCTAAAGAGATGCTGATAAGGTAGAACTGAGCGATCCTACGCTGGAGTTACAAGAATGCCTGTGTCTTTGTGTCTCTATGGCTACAATTGTTTCCTGTTAGGTTGCATATCCTAAGAGTTAAGAAGAAGAAAATTATACAAAATGTGAGAATGAAAATAACTGCTCTCACATAATCCTCTTAACAAGCTATACCCCAGCTTTATCCTGACTCCTCCACCTCAGAAGCAAGCACTGTGAGGTGCTCGCTCCAGATTCATAGGCAGTATATCAAGACGGACCAAGCATGGGAATGTGGGGACAGCTAATGTCACAAAGTGAGTCCGAGGTGAAAGCTTGACTGGAAAAAGCAAAACAAACAAGCAAATAAAGATCATTTTTGAGAAATTTAAAAATACAGAGAGTACTGTGCATAATTTAAACATGTTCTTGTACTTTCTGAAAGGGCATAATAGACTGCCTTAAATATACTATTTACCTCTGAGGTAGGAAGGACAGGCATCTGTTATATTAGTCCCTGTTCCTTTTGTATCTTTGAATTACTTAATCATTCAAATATTTTTCAAAAATTATTCTCAAAAGTGAACAATGGGCTGTGAAATAGGGCTCCGAAAAAACAATGTTTTGTCACATGGCACAGAACGGAATAGGAACCAATTTGATCACTAGCATTAAGTGGAGAAGCCCTTCAGAAATTTGGTGATCGAGTGCTTAAACATCTACCTTAATAAGGGTCAGCTGGAAAACTGGTTTAGTTTGCATCTTCTTCCACCCCTTACCCCCATGAACACATCCTCATCTTCTCACAGATCTTTGTGAGTTTAAAGGGGTGCAGTAGGTGTATTGATATGCTGTATTTGTGTAAGATCACGCTGAGGAAAAAATGAGAGGGAACAGCAACGGGTGACAGGAGATCTTGCTCCAGTCACCTATTAACATCATTCTATACTCAAAGGAGAGAAAGGAAAAGTAAAACCTAAAGGCAGCATTTTCATGAGGGGAGCTCTGCAAGCTGGAGTTCAGAGGAGGCCGTTCTATTTGCAGCAGCATGGAGTACGGAACCTCCCTTGGAGGCTGGGTGGGAGAGCGCTGGTGTGAGCAGCAGTGTTACTGACCTGACATCGTCAGAGAAGAAGAAATCAGGCCTTTTTAGGAAGATATTGGAACCGAAATACCATCAGGGTTTTAAGAAAAAAATAAATAAATAAACAAAAAGTGAAAGGAGAAAGGTAAAGATATTTTTTCTGGGTTCTGCTCATAAACACTTTCAAGGCTTATTTGTAAGGGCTCAGCCAATGCTGCTGTTCCTGAACCCAACACAGTTTTGCTCTTCACATCTCTGTACTCTTTCTTGGTTCAGTTTTATCCTGTTTTGTTTTTTTAAGAGTCGTAAGCAAAACAAAACAAAACAAAAAAACCGCATATAGAAAAATGGTCTATCTTAGCAGAACCTAAAGTATGAGTTTAACTATGAATTGTATCATTGTGGTAGTGTTTGAAACATTAAATGCCCCAATAGTAATACTGAGATAGAAAAAGCTGCAGACTATTCAAATATGACACTGTTCTGTTTCTCACTAATTAGGACAAAACATAGCCTTACCTTTGCAATTCGCACATTATGCGTTAAAAGGGTTTCTGATATTGGATTATATATATAGACGCTTCTTTCTATTTTCTGAATTGCGTCCAAAAAAGTAGCCACCGCTTTACCATTACTTATCAGAAATGCTGAATTGCTCTTAATAGCTTGCCCTGAACAGGTGATCCAGGTTGAGAATAAACTTTTAAATTCCAGCTCTACTTCTGTATGCATACTGCGTACTAGGCCACAAAAAAATGGCATTCGAAGAGTAATGAAATCAGAGTCAAGTATGCATATAAAATCTAACGTCGCTGGTCGGGGATGTAGCTCAGCAGCACAGCGCCTGACTGCCAAGCACAAGGTCCTGAGTTCGATTCCTAGTACCCCCCAAAAAAGAAAAACAAGGTCGCCTCATTCTAGTGTTGATCGAGATCCTAAACCATGGGTGAGGAAGCTATGGAACAAATTCTCCTGAGCGACTTCAGAGGTAAGGTTTCAGAGCACAGTGTGAGTCAGTTAAATGAAAGAGAAGTTCTACTAAGGTGCAAAAAGGACCGGCAATGACCATGAGGGAATAATCCAAGGTTAACCAGAGAGAGTGCAGAGGAACAGCCAGCCAACCCCATTGCCTCGGAGCAACCGTCTAAAAAGCCTGCGTTACCTTTTTTGACCTGTCAATGCTTCCGTACAATGCAGAGGGAACTGTAACTCCTCTTTAACAAGATACAAACACTGTAATCACGTGACACCTACCTACAGTTTGTCTCTCTCTGTGCACCATCTATTTCTACGTACATTTGAGAGTTCCAGTTAGACTGAATTATGACTATATCTCCAAATATGACGTGGAAACAAAATGTATCATCCCAGCATGTCCATGAATAACGTATTCTATCATACTGAATATACTTCCTTCTCTTTGGTCGTATGAAAGACGTATATGAATCTTCAATTTCCAGGATTTAAATTAACTGCCCATCATGAAGCCTTCCTTAATCCCTACACATTACAAATCCGACCTTTTTTTTTTTTTTTTTTTTTCTCGATTTATAGCATTCTAACCATACACACACCATTGCAGACTTGGAACATTGTGCTAGGATGGTCCTCTGGCATTTCTGTATGTTAACTGCTTTGCATATGAGTCAGTTTTAGGAAGAGCCCATATATTCTTCTTTCTTTGAGTCTTAAGACCTTGTCATGCTCTGGTACAGAGAATCTACTTGGGAAGAGAAAAATGAGAAGTAAAAGAATGGAATGAAGGGAAGAATTCATTCATCACTGAACCCTCCAGGGACAAAATGAGTAGAATCATACCTCACATTCTTTCTTTCTCAAGCCATCATTCCATACTGCTTCAGTAATTTATTAGTTTCATAAGTCTGTAAGGAAATTATTAGTGGACATTCCAGATTTAGTCTCTGGGGGTGTTTCAGAAATCTGAGCTTGGAATCATTGAATCACTAAGCATCTTTGGTAGGAGCTTCACCACTGCACAAAGAGAAAGACTCGGGATTCTATCCTCGACTAAACAATGTATCAGAATGGGAATGGAACTGTGGCTCATTCAAGCTCAGGAATTACTACAGCAATCTTTCCCCCATTGCACTAGTTAAACCTTTCATTAGGTGAAATTTTGTAAAGTATTAGGTGTTATCAGAGTAAATGGGGCTAGACATAATTAATCTGAAGAGGCTTTGAGATGATTCCAGTATCCCCAACACCACTGATGACAAACCTTTTAGAGACCAAGTGCCCAAACTGCAACCTAAAACCCACTTATTTAATTGCCAACACTGCAATTAAACCCGAAGACTGAGATTTTGGTTTAGGAAAACAAACAAACAAACAAACAAACAAACAAAACTGTTATCAAATGCTTGGGTGCTGGGACAACTTGGCTTGCGTGCCAACAGAGAGGGCTCTGTGTGCCCTCTCTAGCGCACATGCCATAGGTTTGCCACCACTGCCTACACCAAAAACTGGCTATTTGATATTGTTTCTACATATAAAGCACCCTTTCTCTAAAACAGCTTTTATCAGATATTGCCAAGGGATAATTCAGGTAGCCTCTAGTAGTAGAGGAGAGGTGAAGAGACAGTAACTAAGCATGTGATATGAACCATTGGGGACCTAAGTTTGCCTAAAGGGAAGTCTGACTGGCATTTATTAGGTGCTGGATGTGCCTTGATGTTTCAGCACACCCAGGAATCACAATCAGTTATAAAGAGTATGTTTGAGCCTGAAGTTCTAAGTCATAGTCCTTGGAGATGTGGGAGCTGATCCAACATGTTTCTGTGACACACCTGTACATTTAAAAAACAAAGAAAGACAACCTATAGAGGCTTGCCATCATTTTATATTAGTTTAATAATTTTAGTAAATAACTCCATGCTCATGAATTAAGTCATTAGAGGGCCTTAAAGGTTCCCTACTTCTCCTTCACAAAGAGACCTTTCAAAATCTTGAGTTCCTAATCTTTGTGGGGATGCTTGCATGGGAGGTTCACCTACTGGACATGAAGTAATCAAATGGACCTATACATCTGCCTCTTGAATACTATTTCATTTCTCCATGTAGTTGCAGAATCATGCCCTCCACAAGAGGCAGATATACCTTCTCTACAAGGTATAAGGGTGGGTAAAGTCCTGTTGAAGCCAGAAGTTCCTGCACTGCCCAGACCTTTCACTCTGACCCTGAATTTACACACAAACCCTAATCCTTGTTACGCCTTTCTTTGCTTCTAACTATATATTTTCTCTTGAGATTCGGAGATTAACATATGATCTCTACACCTAAGCAAATGCGATTTTTTTCTAATTATGGCATTAGTGTTTATTTCTTCCCCTTGACATGTACATCGTGATCTTTGAATTAGGTATTGGCTTCCTATCTTATTTCTCTATACAATTTCCTTACTCTATCTTTCCTCTTCTGCTTCAACCCACTGCTCCAAGAACCTTGAGCCAGTCTTAGCCTTTTCTTCCCCATTATCCAGCTTTGCTATTTTTTTTTTTTTTTTTGTCCTCTCTTGGCCAATACTGCATGGATCTATCTTGACTCACTGGGTCTTTGGTGTTCTGGAAACCATTGCATATGGAAATCAGTCCATTGTGCCAGAAATCAAACACATCCCTGTGTAGTCCGCATTGTCATATTTGTCCACACATCCTAATATTCTTTCCTAATTATGCTACTCATCACCATCATTGTGTCTCCCATCTTTAACATTTACAAGTCCATATGGGTGGTAAGGCAGGGTCTGCAATACCTTGGAGGAACTCTCTTTCTTGGTAAAGATGTCTTTGTAAAATTCCCTCACCTGAATATAGGCTGGTAATAGTGATTCCCTTCTAACCAACAGAATATGGCAAAGGATGGGATGGCCCTTCTGTGACAAAGATTTAAAATGAGTTGGGCTTTGATCTTCTTTGACCTTTCTTGCTCTTTTGGTTGCTTATTATGATTAAAGCCAATTATCATATGGTGAACTGCTCTATGGAAAAATTCATACAGCAAGTAACAAAAAGGCTTCTAGTGAACATCCAGGAAAGAACTGTGACCTTGAGTCCAACAACAAAGTGAGGTCTTCCATAGCACATGAGTATCTGGAAGTGGAGCTTTCACCAGATGATCCTCGAAATGACCATAGCTCTGACCAACATCTTGACTACAGCCTTGTGGGACGTGTTGAGCTAAGCCATTGTAAGACATCTGGCCCACAGAAACTGCAATAATAAATATAATATTAAGATGCTACACTTAAGGGTGATTTATTACACAGAAATAGATAACTAATACACTATCGTATGCCAGAAATGAACACTATCGGTCTTAGTTCCTTTTTTCTCATTGCTGAGACAAAATACCAGACACCAAAAGTTAAAGGAGGAAAGGTTTATTTAGCTCACAGTTTGTAGAAGTTTCAGTCCATAATCAGCTGACTCCAAGGCAGGGCGGCAGGGCAAGCCGGCATTGCAGAGGAGAAACAGTTCATAGTGGGCAAAAGGTAGCAAAGCAAGCAAGAGACAACAACAGCTCTTTCTATCCCTTATATCTTATCCAGGCTACTTATGGTGGGTAGCACTCACAACTTTAATCCTAGTGCCTTGATCCTAGCATTGCACCATGAATCATTCCCAGCATCACACACTCTAGATTCAGCGCCACCTATAACTGCCTTTCAGGGGACATCTAGACACAGCCATAACACTATCAGTAAAGATAATACCAAGATACAATAAAATTTCTTATCAACTGTAACAGCAATGCTAGCTCTAGTTTCCTGGTGTAGTTATTTGTTCCAAGAATCTTAATATTTGATTTTACACAAGTTATTTAACAAATTTGAGCTGCAGTTTTCTCAGTATAAAACAAGAACAATGACAGCTACCCTTCAAGTTTCACATGAAGCTTAGAAATAACACATTCAAAACATTGATTACCAGTTAAGTGTGGTGGCATGTGCCTGTAGTCCAAGCTACTTGAGAAGCTGAGCCAGGAAGATAATTTGAGTGCAGGAGTTTGAGACTGGCCTAGGCAACAAAGCAAGATACAGACTCAAAAAGAAAAAAAAAAAAAAATCACTAAATTTGATAACAAATCTAAGCAGTGCTTTAGGAATCAGGAATGGAGTAGCAAATAATACAGACATGGTTCTGCTTTTGGGGCACTTAAAAAAAACTAGGATATATGTAAGAAGATTTTCATGGTGCCTGGAACATAAAAGATTCAAAATAAATAATTCTTTTTTTGTGTGTGTGTGTGTGTACCAGGGGTCGACCTCAGGACCTCGTGCGCCAGCAGGTGCCCAAGCCGCTGAGCGATATCACCAACCCTTTTTTCATATGTGGGTTCCGGGAGTCGAACTCTGGCCCTCGCGCTTGCCAGGCAGGCACGTATGCCGCTTAGCCATCTCACCGGCCCCCAAAATAAATAATTCTTATGCTCATCTTCATACTACATCTCTCTGCATCTACCTTTCCACACACTTCTTTGATTAAAGCAGGGAATTTTGCCCAGGATCCTTCAGATGGGACTTGCAGGTACAATTGTAGTGACTCATCACCAAAAAGGCAGGCTTGCTGGGGTCTAATGAACTAAACTGAAAATAGTATATCAGTAAGTGGCAAATCTCCACAACTTTGGAAGTTGGTACAATTTAGTTTGAAAACTGAGTTTCCCCCAGTTTAATGCTCTTCTCTCTCCTCTGCTGGACCATGTCATCCTTGGGACAGTGTTATGCTTTTAATAAGGAACATCCTATGCAATCTATCCTTGGAACAAGATTGGATAAATTCATTCCCATAACTGTCCTTTTAATCTTGATTGCTAAAAATGGCTATTATTAAACACTGTGTTAACACTGTGTTATTAAACACTGTGTAAACATTCTGACTTCATTAATCCATGATGAAAGAGAATCTTTAAAGTTAGGACTCTAGGGCCGGTGAGATAGCTCAGCGGTATAAGCACCTGCCTGGCAAGCACGAGGGCCCGAGTTCGACTCGTGGAACCCACATACGAAAAAAGGGCTGGTGATATCGCTCGGCAGCGCACGAGTTCCTGAGTTCGACACCCGGTACCCACAAAAAAAAAGTTAGGACTCTACCAAAAAGGTGGTTTACAAAATTTAAAAGAAAAATTCAAACCCCGTTCGTCCAGCTCAAGTGAAATACTTTCCAATAAGTCTCCCAGCTTACTCTAATCTTCCTGTGACATTCTTTGTCTTCTACCTCGAACTTATACCACTTCAATTACTTTATAGACATTAGTTGATAGAATTTAAATCTTGAGTAAAGCATGTTCAAATGATTTTAAAACATGTTTCAGAGGTAGTATAGAAATCCAATGCACACCTTCTCTAAATTTAAATCTGCCTCTGTCTACACCAATGATATTCTGACTCTTCTTGTGTTCTTTCATGATGTTGCTTCACTGGGTTGGAAGATGTTGATCAATGGAATTCAAAAGCAAGGGCTGAAGTAGCCCAGCTCCATCTGCTCTTTCTTCCTTCTTTTTTTTTTTTTTTTTTTTTTTTTTTTTGTGTGTGTGTACCAGGGGTCGATCTCAGGACATGGCGCGCCAGCAGGCACCCAGGCCACTGAGCGATATCACCGGCCCTTTTTTCGTATGTGAGTTCCGGGAGTTGAACTCGGGCCCTCGCGCTTGCCAGGCAGGCGCTTACACCGCTGAGCCATCTCACCGGCCCTCCTTCTTCCTTCTTGATGACTTGTTGACTACAACTGCCTCTCTGGTCACAGTCAAGGCTACCCAGGCAGTCCTGTTTCTTCGTTCTCACTTGCATCCTTATCCTTGAACATTCTTCTGTCGGCATCAGTCATCTGTTCTCTCTGTGGGAGTTCCTACAAGCTGCCATTTTCATAAATTCATGTTTGAAAAATTATAATGTACATCTCAAACATCAAAGTCAAATTTAAGTTCCAGAAGGCCATACATTACCCATGAGCTGAATTGTTTGATAAAAGATGAAAAAGGACTGCCTAGAAGGAGGGAAGAAAAGCAACTCTAAATTCCATTCACGGTAACTACCCTAAGAGAATCAGGGAGCATCCATCTGCTCTTGTCTAGACACAAATTCCTTTCCCCAAGGAAAGAAACTGCTTGCTTGGAAGGTTTTCTTACAGTTTAAAATAAACATTTCAAAAATAATCACAAATGATTTTTAAGTTAAGAGGAAAAGATGGCACATTTAATTCTGAAACTTGAGGAATGAATAAAGAATCGAGTATGATGCCTTATTTAGCTCACAGTGTTTGTCAAAACCTAGCTTGATAAATACAGTTTAATTTGGCATCAGCGAGGTTTAAATACTTAGATTGCATTAGGATGTAGTAAAATGCTTGCTAAGAATTTCTTACACATAGTTCAAAAGATTCTGATTTTGATCATTAGGTATATAATTTTTTTAATGATAAAATTTCTCAAAATAAAGAACTGTATCATTATGTGTTTCATTTATATTAATAAACATTTTTGAGCTTCAACTCTCATCAACACTGGAGGAAATGAAGAGGCACTCTTAGATCTCAAAGGGTTAAAATTTAATGAAAACTCAACACACATACACAGGTAGAAATACATGCAGAAGACAAATAGACTACAGGAAAACATGTATACCTATTAATATGGGTAATAAATAAACGGAAACATACAGAATTTGCAATAGGACAATATGTGGCAGGATCCAAATGAATGGCAGGTAAAGACATCAATAGCAAAGGAGTGCCATTGGCTGGTGTGGTTAGAGAGAGGACTTCATTCAGAAATTGGCCAATTGGGTAAAGTAGAAAAAGGCCAACCAGGTAGGCATGTCATTTGAAGGTCACATTGTCCATCGGTTATTTCTGGTCCTTCAGCTATAAGCAAAGCTTCCCATCCTTCCTTACGAATACTAGCTCTGGAGTACTCCGCTCATATACTACTACATGTGCTTCCGAATAAGCGATGGTCAGCAGATCCTTCTCTGATTCAAGCATCATCACTGATGTGGCATCTTCCCCTCTGTACAGAATCTAGATGATAGGGTCAAACTACTGCCTCAGTTTGCACACAATTAATACATTCTGGCCACTCATTTCAGTGGGCAACAAACAGCACTAACCCTGCTAGACAAAACGTGCTCCTGTACTGTCACTGTCGCTCCTGCTCATCATTGGTGCAGGCACCCTCGAAGTGACTAAGCAGCATCATGTCTTTTGTAGTTCCCAGGATTCTAAACCCATGCTGTGATTCATGCGATTTGGAGGCCAATGTCCTTTTGGTTTTCCTATGACAAATGGTCACCAGAAAAGTGGCCTTAGTTCTGCTACATTGCTTCCAATTTATAACACATAAATGGGTACTCGTGAACTTTCCTACAGCCAGTCTACATCACCTCCACTTCTGTGTTACTGTTAGGCTAAAATTGCATATCTTATCTTCAAGATCTACTTCTGGAGTGGTTCTTCAGCCCTCATTCTAAGTGAGCTGCCACATATCTGAATTATAGCAGAATGTATCATTACAAATAGGCCAATGTTGAGAAAACAATTTCATGTTTCTACATGGTTAAGGATATTTTTTTTCTTTTCTTTTCTTTTCTTTTCTTTTCTCTTTGCTTTTCTTTTCCTCTTTTCTTTTCTTTTCTATCATGGGATCCTGGTGTGTTATCCAAGCTGGTTCTGAACATATGGGCTCAAGCGATTCTCATGCTTCAGCCTCCCAAATAGCTGGGAATACTGGCCTATACTCTCATGCATGGCTATGGTTAGCAATTTCTAAGCAAAACTTAGTGGTAACATGGTTCAAAGGATGACTCAATAGCAGTCCTAAGTTAGTTACACAACCAAGAGAGATTTACCTCCAAGGAGGTATGTGTTTACTTCTCAAAGAGGGATAAAACTGAGAGCCACATAGATACTTACATGTGTCTTAAATGCTGTAGCAATTTAGGACCTTTGCTGCAGGGAATTCATTTACATAAAGGACAAGGATTTCTCTCCTACCCTTTGGAGGTAAGGGGGCAGCTGAGCACCAGCTGCTGTATCAGATCCCAGATCTATAATTTTGTGGTTCCTCTCCTGTGGTGCAGATCTGTTCTGTCCATGCAGAATCCATGTGCCTTCATCACATTGTCCTAGAGGGAGAACGGAATGTGGGGGACTGGTGCTGTTTATTAGTAATAAGTTTGTTCCAAGCCAGAAACCTTACATTTGTTTTCAAGCTAAAGTAAATAAAAATAGATACTTTAAGAAGCTTATCAGTTACATCTATATGATATGTATAGTATATAAGTATCAGTCACACAAAATAAAATGGTTGAGATAGCCATGTCTGGTGGTGCATACTTATAATCCCAGCGCTATGGGAAGCTGAGGCAGGAGGATTGCAATTTGGAGCCCAGCCCAAGCAACTCAGCAAGACTGTGTCTCAAAACTAAAAAATAAATAAATAAAATAAAATAGACTGTGGATGTAGCTAAGTGCAAAAGCCCTGGGTTCGATCCCCAGTACCACACACACACACACACAAAAAAAAAAAAAAAAAAAAGAGAGAGAGAAAATATACACTGTGTGTTTAAGGGCTATTAAGTGGTTGAAAGTTCTGCCTCATTCCTTTTTTATTTCTAACTTTCCACCACCATGAATATCAAACCTATCAACAAGTAAGACATTTCCTACACATCACCATCATTTTGACCTTTCAGAGAGAAATAAAACACTTCACACTATTACTAAGGATTACATTAAAATACATTTAAAATATATTAGGATAGCTAGGCTGAGCAAGCTCAGTCATTACAGTTTCTGAGGAAGTTCATTACTTTCATAATCTAATTTCAAGGTCAGTCATGGAGAAGTGACTTCAGCTATAATAGTCCTTCCTATCTAGAATACCTAATATTTTTTGTTTTCTCAACAAGCTGCCCATGCCACCTTCTTCTATATTATTTCCCTGCTTGTCCTCTGCTCCTTCAACAATGTAGCCACAAGTATAAGGCAGGTTGCCCAAATCTCCCCAGTCATCACAGAAAGCTATCCCATTAAACGAGCCCTTGCAGAGGGAGCACATCCCAAAGAGCCAACCAGAATGCTTTACTTTTATATGTAGAAAGTGGGAGGTAAAGAAATCTTTCTGTTTACCTCAATCTTAGGCTTTGAGACTGATGCTGCTTATGGATATGTTCTCTACAGGGAAAAAAAGTGCAATATCCTCATGTTTTCATATGATTTAATCAATGTGCCTACATGAAATGCCAGGAATATGATAACACCGTCCTAGGCTGTGGATACACACAGGAACACCTCCCTGGTTATGAGCAGGACTTTGGCACTGAAAAGGACATACTAAGTGTCAAAAGACTGATAAAATTCTCTGTTGTCTCAGAAACTTGGGTTAGATTTTTTTTTTTTGATTTAGATATTAATGGATAGATAAGTTCAATAAACAGATGCTGAGAAGGAGGAGGAGGAAATGGAGAACATTACAGGGAGGAAAGTGGGAGAAACATGGATGTGTTTTGCCAGGAAAACAATAAGACCCCAATCCAGATGGAGCAGAGAGTTTCTACAGAGGATTTGCCATGCCAATGATTGTCCTGTTTAGTGCAGTCACGGGGAAGCCAGGAGCCAGTGCTGTGCATATTCCAAGATAGTGACAATGACCATCCTGTAGTGATAAAGCATCAGATAATATAGGAGAAAATTGAGTCTCAAAGGAATTAACTAATTTGTGTAAGATTAAAGCTAATTGGCAGCAGTCAAGTGATTAGGTTCTTCTCTTTTCTGTCCTGTGTACATCGTACCGCACTGAACTGGCCGAGATGTGTCCTCCAATACTATTTACATCTGCTGGTCATCTTACATTTTCTATGCAAAAGCATAAAGGAACAACGCCAAAAATCTCTTTTTGTTCTCTTGAAACTTCAGGTTACAGAGTATGGAAGTGAAAATTATACCATCTGTTTAGTCCGTGTTCTCCAACTGATAAAATTTTAATATCTTCATCCACATCTATCCAACACATAGAACCCTCACTTAAAATTCTTTCTAAATTCCTTCTTCTTGTCCACCTTCCATTGTTCCCTCTGGAGAAGAAATATCTGGCAGAATCTCAAGACTTTCTCTATCCAGTCACATTCACGTTGCCAGGAACTTGCATCTGCTATCAAATGTAAAAAATGACATTTCAATATCATTCACTCAGTGATAGGTTACTCTATGTATATCTAAATACAGTATCACTGTAACTATTTTTGCCCTCTCAGCCTCCTGCAGCAACCTGACTTTGTAAATGAGATCTCTGAAGATGATGGTCAAGCGTGGACCTATTGCCAAGCTGTTGGCAATTTGTTATAATTCGGGTTTTATTGAAGGTCCCATCAAATACGCCGTGTAAGCATTTAATGGGTCTGCTGTAAATTCATTTTACTGTGTTTTCATCAGCCTAGATTAGTTTCATACGAAGTAAATAGGTAGCATTTTTTACATAATACCGCCCTATAATTTTAGTATACTAGTGATTCACTAAAGTATTTTTCTAAATTTAATTCAGCATTTATGTCAACACCAAGAAAGCACTCTTAAGTCACACATTATCTTTACTGGGGAAGGAAGATAATTCATGGAAAATAAAACTACAGGTGGCTGTGTCAGTCTTTGGGTACCTGTCAGTTTCACAGAGCTCAGCACAGGCAGGGGTCTTCCTACCGCAGCCTAGTGTGCGGGCATTCACACGTGTGCACACGGGCTGGCCGGTGCCTGTGAACATCTTCAGCATCAATGTCTGGTTTAGTTGAGTCTTAGGAAATATCTTGCCTTTTTATACCTCTTTGTAACATACTCCCATATCGCACCCTCACCACACTCTATGATTTTGCTCTGTTCAAACTTGTCTGTATTTGGGGATACTTCTTTACCTCAGGGTAGTGATTCACCATGGGTGTTATTTTGCCTACTCTACACCCCAAGATTATCTTGCAATGTCTAAAGACATTTTTGGTTATCAGAATTCAGGGTGAGGGAGGAGATGCTACAAGCATTTAGTGGGCAGAGGCTGGGGATGAAGGTAAACATGCTGGAAAGCACAGGGCAGCCCCAGCCACCAAACCCCAAGAAAGAACCACCCAGGTCAACGTGTCAGTAGTATAGAGTTTAAAAACTTCTCATGAAGGCTCTTGGGTCTAACAACTCTGATTTAAAAACAAACAACAAAGAAAAAGAAACAGGCAGAATTTACTAGGTGCAATAGGCAGAAAACACAAAAAATAAATATGAAAATTTGCTTTTTCCCCTCATATTTTCTTCGTCACGTTCCTCTTTTTAACACTACTCTTCTATTCTTTCTTCATAATAAAATGTACTTTCAGGACAAAAATCTGATACATTCATAGAAAAGTAACTGACTCAATATGGCTCTAAGAATTTTTTAAAAATACAAAACATTAACCCAAAGGTAGAAATTTGGGCATCAGTGATATGCCCAGTAGTTTTTATTTTGAGGCCATCTGTCTCTTTAATACGGATACTGATATGACCACTGATTTATTTCAGACAGTATCTATAACCAGAAAATCCTTGTACAGCCATAATCATAGCTTCGATCCTGTGGCTTTCCTTCAACACCATGTGTGTTGTCTATACAAGCACAATCCCAGAAGTTTAATTAGCAGTCAGTTAACAGCTCACATTTTTGCTCTTATTAAAAATACATTGTTCCTGTTTAAGAAAGAAAAGAGCAACTGGAGACAGAAGGAAAAACTTTACATCTGTCTATTTGTTCTTACCCCACTAATATCCACTTCTCCTTATCACATATTTCTGTAATTTCCACTGCAGTTTTGCATAAACCGTCTGTTTCAATCTCTCCTACTTGGTTACTTTCCTAGTTACCTTCAATACATGTGGAAAAACAGAATCTAAATGTCTTGCTCATCTACTCCATTCAATTAGGAATTAGATGTGAACACTAAAATAAGGAAGAGCCTTTAGCGAAGTCCACAGAATGCTGGATCACTATGAGAGAGACTTGGGATGAGACTTTTAAATGGTTTGACATGAATAAGTAAAAGCTAAGGCTTGATTAGAAACAACAATCCAGAAAGGGCCGCTCTGTTTCATTATTTTTTAAATAAAAGATCAACCAAAAAGTGATTTACATTTGTAAACTTTGGGTGCAAAGTATGTTAAAATTTCAATCAACTAAACTCTTGGCTTTAAGTCCATTTTGATCTAAGGGCACAACTCCTGTTACTAAGGCAATCCAAGATAAAAGCAAAAAAAAAAAAAAAAAAAAGTCTTGGGTACGCCTGAATATTCTTTTTTTTATTAGCATACATATGCAGTACGTAATGATCACATTCATCATGAGGGATTTGTACATGTATATAACACTTCTTAATTCTTTTATTAATTCTTTCTCCTCCCCTCCCTCAACCCATCTTGCCCTCCCCATTTACAAAAACTTGCCTGAGTATTCTGTGGGCACAGAGTGGTAAGTAAATTGGCAATATTGTGTGTATCTTTTCATTTACTATATTTGTTCTCATCAATCATGAGCAGGCAAGAGTTGAGTCCCATTTCCATGGCTTCTGTCCTTCTCAAGCAAGTGATATTGTACGCTAGACCACGTGAAGCTGAGACTTTGTAATCAAACAGAGCTGAGAAGACCGCAGATAAGAACTATAAGAATGTGAGACAGTCTCTTTCTAAGAGGGAAAAAGGTCTAAAATGCCTGCTTCCAAATTTTCCCAAGTGAGGAAAGAAATACTGTATGGCTTGCTTTGTGTTGCTCTACTGAAGCAAAGGATGAGACAATTTGAAAGTAATTGTGTTAAATTTCAGCCAATTAAAATGCAGATATATCATCATTCTCATTGTTATTTTAATTCTAAGTCTGTTAGGAACCTCAAGAGCAATAATCAGGATGTACTCTTTTTATTATATGATATTACAGTGTTCCCTTTCTTCATATATTTCAGACCAATGCCTACTTTCACAAGTTGTTTTCTCTTTCCCATTTCCAGGCTAGCAAATATCTGCAGAAGTCTTTGTAAAGCTGAGAAGGATCACATTGAGGATTGATGGAAAAGGCGCTTCTATGAACACAGAAGGTCCAATTCATTACTCATTTACAACCCCAATAAGAGAGTTAAGGTCTCTCTTTTCTGTCTTCCACATGTCCCTCCTTCCTTAAATGTTCTTTTTATTCTCACCCTGACACACACATAAACAAATAAACAAAGCATGAGGGACTTAGATGTCTAATGCCAAGGGACATTAGTCGAGAGCAAAAATTATAAATAAATAAACAAACAAATAAATAAATAAATACAATAGACCAGTGTTTGAGACACCCTGCAAATCTGTGGTAAGTTGTGCTAGCTCAGTGGAAGTAAGTTATTTTTCCATCACAATGCACCTGACAGCCAGACAGGCTCCCAGGAGTAACTGTGTCTTACTGAAGTCCCCAATTAGCAGCCTGGAGGAGGAGAGAGATATAAGGCACTCCTAAAGAAAACAGTATTATTCAAAGTCTAACCCTTTTCAAACAGCTACATCATCCTTTCTTTAAGTACCTGATATCTATGCACTACCTAAAGGCTTCATGCTCCCGACTGGCTGTCTAGATTTCTTCAAGGTCATATCTTCTCCACCAATAGATATAGAAATGGGTATCAAGGTCAAAATTACAACGTCCAATTATATCCACACTATTTTCTAGCTTTGTGATCTCATTCCAGTCTCCTAGCAGATCCAAGCCTCCATTTTCCCATCTTTAGTTGGAAAGAAATAATACAAATTCTCTGCCTACTCCATAAAGTTCTTGTGAGAATCAAATGAAATTATATATGAAAACCATAATGTATACATAAAAAGTAATGAAAGTGTTATTCTCCTAAAGTTATTCATTTCAAATTCAAGAAACAAAGAGTGCATTCAAGTACTCCACCCCTTCCATAATATGTGCAATTTGGGAGCATAAAGAGCCACAAAAAGCAATGAAATTGATTTATTCAGATATAGAAATTCATCATGGCATTAACATTTCGGCTAGATCTAGTTTCCATGCTTACCTGTCTCAGAAAGCAATTTTGTAGCTTCCAGAACTTTCTCAGTATAAACCCCAGCTTCATAGTTCTCCATTTCAGCATTGATGATGTGTATGACCCGTGCTGCCCGGCCCCTGATGGCCCCCGCAGTCCGGTCTAGGGTATCCACATCCCCTTCTTGGAGGGCTATCACACATTTGTTCACATCCTCCAAAATGTGATTTTCTGTGGGCAGGACATATACATTTATATAACTTTACATCACTGAGAACTTAATAACCAATCTAAAATTAATTCAACAACTTCTATGATCCCTCACCTTGCGCATTTCAATACATGCCTAATAACACTGATATGGCATTTAAAGGATGGAGTTTATAATTACAATAGTAATTGTAAAAGCTAAGCACCATCCAGAGGGCTTGGTAGCATCACACGGATTGCTGAGTGCTACTTCTAGAGGTTCTGAATCAGTAGCTTTGGGCCGGGAACCTAAGAAATTGAGTTTCTTTGAAGTTCCCAGATGTTTCTTATCTGGGGACCACACTGATGATTACTCACATAAGAACATGTCGTCTTTTATTTCAAAGTTCTAGACTTATTGCCTAAGAGTCTTTTAGGAAGTGCCATGGCAGTTAACATGAAGTAATCTGACCTAGTTGAATTATTTCTAAACATGAACAGAGTTGAAAGTTTGGGTACATGTTTGCTTGATCACATTTTTATTAAGAAAACTTTTAAAGTCCTTCAAAGTCATGTCATATAAAAGGTATAGGCACTGATAAAATTGATGAGGTTAACAGGATCATAGAGTTTCCTACAATTAAAATGCAATCCAACCTTGTGACTGGTTTTATCAGATTAAAATCAAAGCAAGCATTCTCCTGCCACTGAATCATAAAGTGGCAGGAGGTAAGGTTTTACTCTTTATGGAGAAAAGGCTTAGGTTATTTTGTTTTTATTTTATTTTCTCTAACAGAGAAAACATAATCTTATAAGTTCAGCAAGCAGACAATGTTTTCTCATGTCCAACATGAGACTTGTAATTATGTCTTTTGAATATTATTTGAAAATATAATTCTAAGAAAATGTTTAAAATATTTAGTGCCCTATGGAGGGCTATTAGTTATATTAAATACTGATCCCCATGGAGTTAATAA
This sequence comes from Erethizon dorsatum, assembly GCA_028451465.1. Classification (NCBI taxonomy): domain Eukaryota; kingdom Metazoa; phylum Chordata; class Mammalia; order Rodentia; family Erethizontidae; genus Erethizon; species Erethizon dorsatum. Next base: position 19,054,459 of record CM051824.1, read on the forward strand.
AATTAAAAAGAAAACCTAAGCCCACTTCTGACCCAATATATTAAAATTAAATGATAGTTTTTCTGCTGGAAACATGATCCTAAGCTAATTAAAAGGCAGCAAAAATATGCTCTCATAGATACAACTACGTCTATTTGAAGGAAACTAGAGTAGGATTAAAGTCCAGGGTAATAAAAACATTATAATCAGTCAAATCATCAACTGTTTTGCTAAATGGGTCATCAAGTTAGTCATGCTGTGTGAATAAAGTGTTAATCTTACTAATGTTAGAGTTTACTAATTTTTCCAAATGAACTGATAGTTTACTCAGCATTTCCCAGCCTTTTGCAATTAAAGGGCCCCTTTTACTGAACAATGAATCACAATTCTCTCAAGATAGTAATTATACTAATGATGGAATATGCATAAAAGCCACTATGATTCAGAATGTTTAAAATAGATTTATATTTTGTTAATTTAAGCATTAACAATGTACTTGAGAAAGACTTGCACCTGTTCATGTAGGCATGAATGTTTTATCAAAAGATTATACTTCGTGAATACACAGGTTCTTAGGACCCATGTGATAACCCCCCCACACACACACACACACAACCTCTGGTCTGGGACTGTGTGTGTGCAAACACACTGGTCTAGTTTATATCAAGAAGGGCAGGGAATTATTTGAAGGTAAAATCTACATATGATTCATATTTGCATTCCTGATACCATTGTGCAGACAGTAGGTAATTAGAGAGATATTGAATGAAAGGATTCACTGGAAAGAAACAATGCATTACACATTGTTATCTCAAGATATTTTGAAGAGAATAAATTCCTGAAATAAGGATATAGAGGAAGGCCTTTCAAAATAGGAAAAAAAAAAAAAAAAAAAAAAAACAGAGGTGAAAGTGTGCGTGGGGGACACATACTTTTCAGAGATTTCATTATACGCAGAAACTGCCAGGTATCTCTGATGGTACATTTTAATATCAACCACGGTATATAAACATATCATAAAACATTTGAGTGCAACGGATTTTGCAATAAGTTTCCTTGAAAGTTTGAAAGTTTACTTTCAGAAAAGATGTGATTTTGTTACTTAAAAACATCAATGATGACAAAACTACTTCATTGTTATAAACCACAAAAGCCAGTTTCTGAATTCAAAACCAAAGCCACTGTATGACATTTTAAAAAACAAAACAAACTCAAGAGCTTAGAGATTGAAAAGATAAATAAATAAAATAAATAAATAAAGAAGGCAAAGGCAAATAACACAAATGCTCAATGTCTTGAGCATTGTGGAGTTGGGTTAACGGCTTTCTCAGATCTTAGATTTCTACAGTTTTGTGAGCCAAACCCAAGAATTAAACTTTCACATGGTTAATGCCAAGGCACTCATTTTAAAGCACTATTAAAAAATGTAGTTTTTGCCCAGTGGGAAAGGTTTAAATGTTCTAATGCAGCCATTTCACTTTTTTATGAGCCTAGACCACAAGTGAAAATTGGTTTTGCTTCTATAATGTTAATAGCAAGCTTCGTTGTTCCCCAAACCTGATGCTTTTCATATGGACAAATTAAACATTCAGATACACAAGTTCAGGTAGCATAAAGAAAAAAATCACAGCCCTTTAAAAACAAATATCTTTGTTGTTGTTATTGTTGTTTTTAATAGAGTTTCCTGCTAGAATAGATATTCCCTTAAGAAGAAACTGATACCTAAAATGTCATTAATGCCATTCTAAAATATCTCCTGGGCCAAACTTGCAATTTACTGACGCAAATGTTTGGCACTGGCTCAGAAAGGAGATGAGAAGTAGTTTCCCCAACTATTGAGCTGTGTCCACAGCCGACCAGCTGGAAAGAGTGGGCTGTGTCATTCTTTGTCAAGCCCCATCTGTGGAAAGGTGCTGCTGCCTGATTGTCAACTCCAAAGGCATGCTCCAGCAGGCCCTGCCAACCTGGCTGCCTGACAGCTCCTGTTCATTTTCCTGCCGTGGCTTGCCGCGGCATTTGTACCACTCAGGCTGCACTGCACGGTGTTATCAGCAGGAGCCAAACCTTTTCTTGTTGCTGGTAATAATGAGATGCACAATGGAATGGCAGGGAGAAAAGTAGCAAAGAGGCAAGGCTGGGGGGAAGGAAATTAAGAAAATCTTTGTAGCGTTCAAAAAGACTTTTCATCTGGCTTCTCCCCACCCTCAGAAACCCATGTACACGCATTTGAAGAAAAGGATAAGTGGGCACAGTTGTACATTCTGGAATATTCCTCTATTGTAAAAAAAAAGTAGCTTATAGATATTTTCTATTTACTCAGAGGAAGGTTTCTGGGGGAAATCAGGTTTGCTGGGAGAGATCTAAGGTTGGGTAGGAAGGCCAATAATGGGGGCATTGCAGTCACCCTGCAAAAATTGAGCAGATATTAGAAAGAAGCTTAGTATCTGTGGCTACCTTTCTATTCCCCAGCACCCAAATCTTCAACAACCTTATCTAAACAATTTCTTCTTCTTTTTTTTTTTTTTTGTGGGTACCGGGGGTCGACCTCAGGACCTCACGCGCCAGCAGGCACCCATGCCGCTGAGCGATATCACTGGCCCTTTTTTCGTATGTGGGTTCCGGGAGTCGAACTCAGGCCCTTGCGCTTGCCAGGCAGGCGCTTATGCCGCTGAGCCATCTCACCAACTTATCTAAATAATTTCTAAGCACTTTCAAAAAACACATTTTGGAGAGTATCTTTTATAATGTTTGGACTTAGTAATCAACAAGGCAAAAACTCCAGGAATGATATATGATATTATATTAAGTTCTTTTATCAGTCAACCCAGAGTCAGGGCAACTTTCTTTTTTATTTTATTTTATTATTTTTTTATGTGGGTACTGGGAGTTGAACTCAGGACCTCATGCTTGCCAGGTAGGTGCTTATGCCGCTGAGCTATCTTACTGGCCCATGACATTTAAATGAATAGATAGGATATATATATATATATATATATATATATATATATATATATATATATATATGTTTTTTTTTGTAGAAAAGATTAAAACTTGGAATGAGGATACCAGAGGTGGGAAAAGGGACCCGAAAGGAAAGTAGAAATCAGCAAGGGAAGAAAATTTCCTTTCTATCTTGACTTACTGAAAACTATAGTTTCTGAAAAGGAGGTGATGGATTTTCATATCATCTCTGCCAAGTTACCTACCCTTTCACTGCCTCTGTTCTCAAAGGAAGACTTGGACTACTAATATCTATTTTATAGAATTTTGGTGAGAATTAAAGCAAATAGCGGTAAGTCAGGCAAATTATATAAAACAAGAATGTGTTAGCTCATGTTCCCCATCTGTCTTGTCTTGTCCTCCATCACTGGAAACCTAGCTTTTCGGTTATTCAACAGATCTGTAGTTTTAATTCCACCACCTTAGACTAAAGCCTCCAATTTAAATTTCCATAGAAAAGAAAGACGAACTAGGAAAAGATTCCAACATGGCAGCCTCCCCATAAAAATCACTTCCACACAGCTGCAGTCAATGTTCTGTCCACTTGGTTTCCCAGCAGCGATGTGATCCCTCCCTCTCAGGCCTCAGTCGGCCAAAGACTGGTCAGGCCAGGTCTAGTACTGGGTGAGCTGGTAGATGTCACTTCCACACACCTGTGGGTAGAATCAACATCTGCCGGTTTAAATTTCCAAGGGTCATTTGGCTCTTTCAATGCCTCAGAAAAAAGGCTGATGTTTCCTGTGACCTCCTCTCCACAGGGAACCTTCCAGTTGAACTGGACAGATATGTTTGGTCAAAACTGTTTGGAAAAAAAGTCCATTTGCTAGCCAGCCACCCGATCTTATGAACAGCATGATAATACTGTTAACAGTCAAACTGACTTCACAGTTATCCAGACCTACTAGCCTCCTCTAGTCTGGCTTTATTTACAATGAAGAAAGTCGCGATTACAGTGGTGACTGGTTCTATTTTCTTTCTTTCACTTCCTGTACAACGTCACAGACAAGTGCCCCCACATGCCTTCTAGTGTACTAATTCTGTGGCTGCTATTTCTGCCTGTTCAAAATAAAACTATTTATTGTCCATTTTATTGGAAAAATGACCCAAATAACATAACAAAATGGAAATAACTGACTGCTTTTCCTTAAGACACAAACTGTGGGGCAGATGAGATGGCTCAGCGGCATAAGCGCCTGTCTGGCAAGCACGAGGGCCTGAGTTCGACTCCTGGAGCCCACATACGAAAAAAGGGCCGGTGATATCGCTCAGCATCACAGGCACCTGCTAGTGCACGAGGTCCTGAGGTCAACCCCCGGTACCCACAAAAAAAAAAAAAAAAAAAGACACAAACCATGTAGAGTAACCAGTTCCGTATTCCATAATCCTTTTACACCTGGGTGATTCAGATGTATCAAAAATTCATCCTGCTTAAAAAACTACAGAAACTAAAAGGAAATTTAGCCCCTTTAAGAAATCTGTTCAGGTTCTGACATGTTTATTAGGTGTTTTTTCCCTCTGATGGCTTGACTCAGTGTCTTGAAATAACAATTTTCAAGAGGGTGTTATAATCACATTTGTAGTGATGACTGAATTCTCAAAGGGCCAAGGAGAGCACTTGAATCACAGACCCACGACATTTGCAAGATATTTCTTATCTCATCCTTTTATGCCTGGTCAGGGGCTGCGTGTCGTGATTACCTGAGACAGAGAGGAAGTCATCCACTGAGGTGATGTCATCCACGGCCTCCGTCAGCACTCGGACCTGCTTCTCCCACTGATCTTTAAAGACATCCATGTTATCCTGAGCAACTTTGCTCTGCGGTCGGGCAGCCAGCGTGAGAGCAGCATTGATGACCTATTTGTCAGAAATAATCCAGAGACACGAAGAGCACGCTCTTGAAAAGGAGAAGCAGGGCAGAACCATGTTGAAAGCATGCACCCTGAAGGTTCTACAGATAAACGGGGTGTCAGTGTCTGGGACAATAGAAAACATGAAAGATACAGTAGCTTTTTTTTTTTTGTGGGTACCGGGGGGTCAACCTCAGGACCTCGCGCGCCAGCAGGCGCCCGTGCCGCTGAGCGATATCACCGGCCCCTTTTTCGTATGTGGGATCCGGGAGTCGAACTCGGGCCCTCGCGTTTGCCAGGCAGGCGCTTAAGCCGCTGAGCCATCTCACCGGCCCGATACAGTAGCTTTTAAACTACTCCTAGTGTTAGTTTTGCTTCTTCTTTTTAAGATACAGTATTTAGTCTCAAGTTTCAAAAAAGTATTGGCTACATAAATGCCATTTACTTAGTGCAGATGTGGGAGAAATACAACTCCTGCTTTCTACACGTGCAAGCTTATAATTTACTTGTTAAGACGGGGTAAACAGATATGGAGCACTTTAATCACAACCCAAAGCAAACAGAACAAAGTCAATATGAGTGGAAAAGGTGATAATTGCCATAGTGATTCTGAATACATGGAGTAATTAGAAATTATTTTTGAGGAAGATAGAACTTGAAACAGCCCAGGATTGATGGGTAACATTTTCTATTTAGAAGAATTAAGACAAAGAAAGAAGGAATGTGAGCATTTGAGTGGAGTGGGTCCCAAATGTTAAGTCACCAACAAGCTTTTGAAACAAAATGAAGAAGGCTTACCTGGGGACACAGGCTGTCAATCTGGGTGGCCGCCATCCGGACTAATTTCACCCCTTCCTCATTGTTGGAGATGGAACAGGCTAAATTGGCAACCTGCATTGAAAAGGACTCCAGTAAAAATCATGTTGGGGCCAAGGAAAGTTTACTGTTCCCTGGCTTTGTAGCTCTTCTGGAAAATGTCACTTCCAGGAGAATGCTTTCTCGAGTATGATAAGGGAACCCTTCTGTACAAAGCCATATATTACTACTTCATATGCTAATGTAAGCATTTCTGCCAGAAGACCAGACTGCTTGCTAATAGCAAATTATTGCTTCAAGATTCTTAAGCACGCAGGATGATACGTTTTAACGGAGTTGCTTTGAACTGTTTTCCCCTATGGGATGCCCTGATCTGCCTGCACTCTCTCGAGTCCCCTGTGACTCATCATGGGGAGCACAGCATCAGTGCTTAACTCCGACTAGTGAGAGAAATGCTACAGGCAATGCTTTGGATTTAAAAGATACTCACTGTATCTGAAAATCAGAATGCTCTGCCCACAGGATACCAGATCTGCCTAAAGGTGTTAGTCTACCAGTAGCCAATGCAAATGCCTTCCGGGGCAGATGAGAAACGTGTAGAAAAGGCTGGTATGACTCAATAGGCAGTGACGGAGAATGTAGCAAATTAGAGTGTGCAAATCTACCATAAAGGCACACAAATTTGGTTTTTCAAAAACACTATCCAAGCCAAAACAGCTGAACTAAATTCAAGTTCCTAGGTCAAGCAGTTCAATTTATGTTATTCCCTCTCATCAAGGAGCGAGAGTTGGCAATACAAGGTTAGATTGATCGGCTGAGGTCAATAGTACACAAAGCTACCATCAAAACACTGATCAGTCCCATCAGGCTGGTGTCGAGAAGAAAGGAGATTAAGTACTAGAAAGGTCAAAGGAGAGAAGAAGAACAGCGAGGGCCAGGGGCAGCAGGGCAAATAGAACAAGTGGTTAACAGAGAGACAACCCCCTGGAGCCTCCCAGCTATAGGTCCTTTTGTATTCTGATCTCCTCTAGTTTCTGAAGCCAGGCTTCTGCCCTGGGAAAGACCATGATGCTGGGGGGTGGATATTAACATGTACGACATGTGTGCACAGCTTAACATGAAAGGAAAGTAAGTGAGCAGTGTAGAGAAGGGGTGAGCAAAGAAGTAGACATCACCAGGCTCCATCCTGAAGCAGCTGTGTAATCACTTTGCCTTCCGAGGGCTGCTTTCATATCAGCGACAAGAGAGGGAGATGGCAATGAAGGTTACCATCATAAAGCATTAGCACAGTAATCCCTTCTGGAAATTTTTAAGAAAGATGAAGGATACTTTATGTCTATTAGAGTGATGCTATGTATTAGAAGTCATCTTTTAAAGGAGTGACAAACATGAACATGTAGTTTCTTAAAATCTATATTTTACCTTTGATTCTTCAGAAAATTTTCACTATATTTAGTTTTCAAAATAAGCCTGAGAAAAACAAATATGTCTTGTGCTCTTTCAAAGGAAAGGATGCTAAATTCCCGGGGGTCCTACATGTTCTTGGTAGCCACACAGGCACTAGTAATCCAAGTTTCTAACTCAGTTTCCTTTTGATATATCATATCATCTCCCTTATTCTTCATTTTGTTTACTCTTTGTTATATTTATATTCTATATTTTAATTCATTTTACATTTCTTTTGCTTCAATTTTTAGTAGTACGTGTTTATAGTATCTACTGACTACATTCCTCATGCGAAGTTGACACATGTATATAACACATCACAATTCTTTTTTCATCCCCTTCCCCTCCTCTCTCTTCCCTCTCTCTCCAATTCTTGGTCCCCTTATCTTTTGCAAAAGATATATGTCCCTATTTCCTATTTTTTATTTTGCTTTTCATTTATAATTTGGGTTTCTTATATAAGAGAAATCACCAAATATTTAAGTTTGCACAAATCATATTAGCTAAATCTTGGAAGCAGCCTATACATCCCTCAGTAGGTGAATGGATAAAGTATAGTATTTATACACAGTGGAGTACTACACTGCCATACAGAAGGATAAACTTGAGTCATCTGTAGAAAAATGGATGAACCTTGACATTATAATGTTAAGTAAAGTAAATCATTTTCTATTTCACATGCCTAATTCAATACATGCCACATAGGTATTTTACATGTGTTTATTGAATAAATGAAAGAATAACTTTTACATAGAATAGAACTTTTGCATATAGTGGTGATCTGGAATACATGACAGATGAGAGATTCTCAAAGGTAAGGCTGAGTTATACCACAATTTGGCTGGACAATTTTTTCACTTTACCTTCTAATGGATGTCTACCCACTCTATTGGTATTTAACAATGGTTCTTACATTCTGGCCCTTGTAGGTAACTCAGCATACAACAACACAAAACACAACATCTCTATCCATGGTGGTATGAAAAAAATCAGGATAGTTTCTGCAATTTTCCAGAAGAATATATATACATTTAATTTAAAGTTCTGTCTTTTAATCTTCAGTTAAATTCTTCATATATCTGCTGTTGAACAAGTTTTTATTCTATGAAATGATGGTTTTGGATGATGGTCATGCTGGCCCTTTACAGTTCTTGCTTGGTGGCTGAGAAAATTTTGAGATCACATTTTTGAAAGTAGTGGATGATTTCTAAAAAGTATGGCACAGCAACATGAAAACTGAAAATTCCCCAGAACCCAGAACTTAGGTCAATATTTTCTTGCATCACTGTAAGAAAAGTAAGAAAATACCAGCAATGATCATAAAATAATAGCTCTGGACCAAGTCTTAAATGCCTGTTAACATAAAGAGAGACAGAAAGAACCATACATTATTTGTCACTTGGAAGGACATACACTACCTATGAAACATACTTGCAAGGAAATAAATGATCAGTTCTTAAGATAAACCCAGAATTTTAAGAAACAAAGAAATGATAAAATAAAACCATATAGATGATATAGTGAAAATCTTGATGGTAAGATACTGATGAGAAAAAAGTCATATATCTTATTTGTATCTTGAATAAAAGAAACCAAAGTCTAATACCTAAGTTAATAAATCCACAAGTAAAATTGCATTTATGAAGTCATCATGGGAATTTAAATATTTGATATTATGGAATTTTTAATTTTTTTTTTTTTTGTGGGTACCGGGGGGTCGACCTCAGGACCTCGGGTGCCTGCGTGCCCGTGCCGCTGAGCGATGTCACCGGCCCCTTTTTCGTATGTGGGTTCCGGGAGTCCAACTCGGGTCCTCGCGCTTGCCGCGCAGGCGCTTAAGCCGCTGAGCCATCTCACCGGCCCTTAATATTTTAAAATATGTTAATAATATGGTACTCTGGTAACTTTATAAAAAAGATCCCATAGCTTTTCCAGATACACAATCCAGATGTTAAAGGATGAAAGATATTTAGAGTTTGCAACTATCAGAGGGCGGGTAAATGGGTGGAGAACAAGATTGGCCCTTAGTTTATAACTGTTGGATATAAGTGATAATATTTGATGTTTCATTGTACATTCTCTACTCTGGAACGTGCTTGAGTTTTTCCACAATAAAAACCACAGACTATCATATCACCAGCAAGGATGAGAGCTGTTTTGCTCCTGTATGAATTTCAAAGGAGCACAGTACAAACCAGAGAGAGCATCGTCTGGTAGTGAGGCTTGCAGACAATGGAAGAGCCCCACTCTGGGCATAGAAGAGAATCACTGTAAATCACAGATGCAGCTCTGAGGGTCACAGGGCTTCCCATGCATGCTGGCTGTGGGTCACTATGTGGAAACTCATAGTGACCCGGAGGACTTAGGGCTAAGAAGAGCTGGACTCTTGCACCAAGGAGATGCCAACCAGTAACATCCGCATTCTGACATTAAACTTTTCTTCGTGTATCTTTTGAAATATTTTCTCATTTTTAAAGAGTTTAAGTAAACTCTGATGTGGCTTAGGCCTAATGTGGGAAATGTATAGCCCAGCAGAATCTTAGTAGGGAGAACAGTGCTAGCAACACTTGGCAAAAATAAAAACCTGGCAACTCTCGATAGCCCTCCAATTATTTATTCTTTTTAATTTTACTGATCGACAAATCCTACAGTCTGGCAGCCTCCACTCTGCAATGTACTCCTGCTGTTTAATTCCACTTAAAACCAGAATTTCATTTTCCATGTATTCTGAAACATTCTGAAAATACTTTCAATACGATGCTAAGGATTTCAGAATCTCCGAAGGCAGGCTTGCATATTTTAAATTGGTCATGGACTCCATCCAAACCCCTACCTTCCTCATTTGCCTTTGGCTCCCTTTTCTTTGCTTCTCACTGAAATAACTGGCATCATGGTGACTCTGAACACGGTTTTAATGTATTTTGATTCTAAACTTCTCTCAGCAAATGACCCTGTGCTTCAGTCTTTGAAGCAGCTCTAACCAAAACGTAGTTTGAAATAGCAGCTAATATTTCAACATTAGTCCAAATAGACTGCACACAGTAGGTGCTAGATACTTAATTGCTTACAGCTCTGATGTTAGGATACCAGAAACTCTTTATAAAATAAAATAACCTATTTTTTCAAAGTACAATATTTTCTCCCCTATGACAAATTTAACATGATGGGTGGAGGGAATGAGGAAAGGAATAGTGGATTATAATCATTAGACATTTGAAAAGATTAATGTGAGTAAAAAAAGCAGACAACAGAACAGTAATAGATTGCAACCCAAAAGACACTAAGCAAAATGATTAAATTCAATAAGATTTTGGAACTTACTTAAGACAATCAAGAAGGTAACATTTATGGGACATATATGCCTAACTGGTTTGGGTCTTTCTTATCTTCATTCTTGAATTCTTTATAGCCTAACTGAGGCAATAAGAGTAGAAGCTTAGAAAATAATAAAGCATATAATTAGGTATTAAACTGAAAGCTATATAAACTGCTGGGGGATTTTTGAAAGTGAATTAGCCCACCAGTATAAGTGGTGAGCACCTTGGTGAACTAATTGTACTAAATCCCTGTCAATCTGCTATGAAAGGAACCCCTGCTCCATAACTGTTGACGGCATAAAGGACTGGAGGAAGTAAAAGCTGGAAAGACAGGGTCTTCTAGATCTGACTTCATGTCTTAAAAACAAGTTATCTTGAGAAAAAGCAGGAAGTTTAATAAGCATCACTAAATTGTGTGCTGCTGACCACATAACTTAAAGAAAAAAAAGACATCAGTACTTTTGTATAGGAATCTCTAAACATATCATGGAGAGGTAAGTTACAGATCTTATAACACTTTTTCTGATTGATTAGTCCAACATTCTGCCTGCTCAATGATTATGTATTGTTATTTTTTCCTCATCTGGGGGCACAATGTGTAAATAGGTGAAGCAAATAATAATTCATTAGCAGAATTAGACAGAAAAGCCAGCAAGGAGAGCTGATGTTCATTCCAAGTAATTTGATTCTTGAAGTGAATTCGTATTACTTTTGGCATCCATTCTCAAACCCTTTAATAAATGTCTCTGCTAACCAAATCCAGAGTGGCAACAATCCTGAGACACTGATGGGAAAGTTCATTTTGCGAAAATCTGAAACATGAAAAGGCTTCCTATGAATATATTGTGAGCATTGAAAATGCAAGGGATTTTTGTTTGTTTTTGTTGTTGTTGTCATTATTGTTAGTGCTGCAAACTGAACTCAGGGCCTTAAGATTCACTCTTAGGCGGTGCAAGATGAGTTTCATCACGAAAGCCTTACAGCTCACAGCTGCAGAGGAGCTGTGATTCACGTGTGCACAACTCATTTTGTGTGCACGCTGCTGTACAAATCAACTCTGTCTCAAAAATACCTCCCAAAAGTGCCTCGAAGAGTAAGCTTTAATTAGACACCAAAAACCCCTCCTAATAAAGTATTTAGGTATTTAGTTCAAAGTGATATGAGGTACATCAGAAAAAACAAGAACATTTTCTCCTTTTCTGGCCCTGAGGATCAAATTACATTTTTTTTTAATATTCGTGTTTCTCTTCAATTCCAAACACAGCACATATCCAGCGCATTCATCTCCCAAATGCTGTATCATTTCATTAATTTTTACAGCATCGGGTATCATATTGGTGTTTTAAGAACACACTATTGAAATAAAGCAGAATAGCAATTTGGAGGTCCATATAGCACTTTCTCCTTGTGTTAATATTTCATCGTCATCATAAATTTGAGAATAAAATGAGCTTATTTACTATTAAAAGGAAATCATTTGAATTTACATACCAGTCACATGGCTGTATGAAGCCACAGACAGCAGGGATGATGACATGAATTCTGTGCAAACTGTTACCCTCCCTAACCATCTTGGCAGTGCGGAGTGTTGCGGTCTCAGTCTGAAGCTTTATTTACTTATGTGCATTGATATAATTAGCACATCAAAGATATTAATATACATATATATATATGTGTGTGTGTGTGTGTGTGTGTCTACTTTGCATAGAACTCAAGGTTCCTTCAGCACAGGCCTTCTGTGCGATAGAAGGAATTTATAGGTCAGTGTGAGATGAAATGATACACCTTCTTGATCCTTTGGGTGGCAAGACAGAAGTAGCTGGAAAGACAGGGATTTGGGCTTAAGGAACTGACGGACATTGACAGACATAGACATGAAAGCAAAATTATTTGGCTGCTACAAAGAATTTTGTAGAAGCATGTCCCTTCATGTTGAAGTGTTATGAAATCCCTTTAAAACGCAGGTGCTGCACCTTGGGATGAGTTTATCAGTCTGATTACTAGAAACTGAGGTGCTGAAGGATCAGGGAGTCTAACACATTTGGGATAATTTGATGCAGGATAGATGGATCAGTAGGCGGCCACAGCTGGGGGACAGCATGCAGATACTAGGGGATGAGAGGGACTAGAAACCCTTTATTTTCTTGCTTCTGTTGTAAATGACCTCTCTGAAGGATCAGGCACTCTTGATTATTCTATATATTTACAATTTTTTAAATCATGTAATTGCTAAGAGCCTGTTCTGTTATTCTTGCCAGTTGAGCAAGATGTTTTCCATCTCTGAGCCTCAATTGCCTCAATTATAAAATATAAGATAATAACAGCCTCTGCCTTATAAACTTGTTACAAGATTAAAATGAAAAAGGGACCAGGGAGGATTTGACAAATATTATTTTCATACTCTTTATTGAAAGGTCACTACAAAAGAAATATTTTAATGATAACACACAACCACTGACTTACTTAGTCATTCAGTAAATACTAATTGAGTGTCTATATATGCCAAATATTGAAAATACAAGTTAAACATTATTCATGCCTTAGAGAAGCTTATAGTTTCATGAGAAGACCAAATTTAAACAAGTAGAATCATCTCTCAGTATCTGTGGGAATGAGTTCCAAGTTCTTCCATAAAATGGTGTAGTATTTGCATATAAACCATCTACATCCTCCCTATACCTTAAATTATCCCTAGATTGTTTTTAATACCTATTACAATGTAAATGCTATGCAGATACTTACTATCCTGTATTGTTTAGGAAATAAAGGCAAAGAAAAAAACAAAAAAAATAGTATATATTCAGTATGGATGCAATTTTTCTCCAACTACTTTTGGTCTGTGGATAATTGAACCTGTGGTCATGGAACCTGCAGATACAGAGGGCCAGCTGTAATGTGTTTTAACTACAAAGGAAATAAAGAGGAGGCTATGACAAAGGACGGTCTACTTTATCTATGATAATTTGCATAGTTTAGCCCAAAATTTTGTTTAGTTTGTATAAAGTTTCAATCTTAGTATATAGTTTTTGTCACTGCTTCTCATTTCTGATTATATGCCAATATTTTCAAAATACTTATAAACATTACTTTAAATGATTAGAATTCACTAAGGTGGTTGTATCATTAGTTGGTAAATCATACATTTAGGGAGTCTCCAATACATTTGCTCTCACCAAAAATAAAAGCAACATGCGTCTTTAGGCATCTCATTTTTGCTCGTGAGAGAAGGGAAATGTCTACGTGAAGGAGCCTATTATGTCACATGTGTACAGATGGCCACCGAGCTTCCTGAAAGCTCCTCAAGATTGAGCAAACTGTCAGCTCTCATGGTACCAGCACTGTACCCATATCCTTCCCATCATGTCTCCTTGACTTCTCTACCACCATATCAACCAAACGAACTTCCAACTCTTCATTCTGTAACTTGTAAGTGGAAATCAGGCTTGCTTAAAAAGTTACTTCACATTACTCCAGATACACTATGCATTCTTCAAAGGCAGAAGCCTCCAAGACACCTTGCATGTAGCTGAGGTCATAGGTGTTCAATTCCAATTTTTTGAATTTACTAAATCCCACAAATTCTTTTCATGTTGTAGAAACAAGAGAACTATTCAACTTGCCACAACTTTGTCACACCTAAGAGGGAACTGGAAACAGTTGTACGTTCCCTATACCATCCTTTTTTTTTTTTTCCAGCTTAGCATTAAATCAGCAGTCAGCAACTAATTCCAAATGAAATATGTACAACTTCCTGCCACATGGAACTGAAAAGCCATTTCTTCATGGTCCCACCAGGCCTCACCCCCTTGCCTGCAGTTTTAAACCTAGGACAACACAAATCTCCATTTCTAGGGCTCTTCTGGGATGCAAAGCAGCTCTTTCACTTGTGTTCTTAAGGACATGTACACACCACCATGAGCAAATGCTATTTGTGTACCTCTGCCTAAATTAAAGTGATCAGTCTGCCCTGTTGACTTTAATAGAGGTAATCACCAGCTCACATTCATGAACAAATTGATGTGCCTGCTTCATAGCTGAATCACAGCATAAATCTATACCATTCATATATAAAAACCTCAGTGGCTTAAAATAATGCAATAAAACATCACCTAATGCCTTCTTGATACTGCTTCATCAATAACGTGTGGTTATGTGAAAACAATAGGAGAGGCTTATCATTGTGGTATCTAAAACCATACCATGAATGTAATGTCTTTTTAATTACTAAAGGCCCCCTGCAATTTTGTTCCCTCCATCTTTATGTGAAAGAATTAAAATATTACTCTCTACTATCATTTTGTTTCTTAGAGTCTCATGTAAGTAAATAGACTCTTCACTTTTCCAGTGAATAAAACATGCTGACCTTCATATATGTGGGCTGCATATTAGTAGGATGGGCACTCCAGGTTGTGTCTCAGTTGATGGAGAAGAGCTGCACTGAACCATCCGGCGCTTGACATTTAACAGGTGCCAAGGAATGTTCGCGGAATGAAGCTCCAGATGAATAAATGTGTGCAGGAACTCTCTATAGCCTCACATATTTCCAGAAGGCAAGTGGAAGAGTGAAGTCAAAGGCATATCTACAGTGCTTAATGAGTCTCAACCATTCCAATCCACTCTGGGCGTATGACTTCGGCCTCCTAGGTGTAGGATTCCACCTTAATGAGGGAGATAGTCAGGAAACCCCATTTATGTCTTAGGTTCACTTTTGGAGGGATGTGGGGGAAGGGGCTATGCCTCTCCCAAGCAACTCAGCATTCTGCCAAAATATATTTTAAGATCCTCATGTCATTGAAAACTTCCCATTCACACTGACCAGTAGAAAAGCTCTCTCATCTAAACTCCTTCAGGCTTACTGCCTGCATCACTGATTACTATTTACCACATACCAGAGCATGGAGATGGGTGGACATATACATAAATATAGAACTGGGTATATAAACACCATGCATCTTCAGGTAAACCTCAGCAACTTCTTTGAGGACAATGGTTGAGTTATATTCATCTTGGTGGGCCCCATGGGTCCCTCTATAAGACTTTGCACACAGCAAATATAAATGAGGTGCCAAGGAAGCCAGGCTATCCTGGATGTTTTCTTATCTCTTGCTCCCATCTGCCCTTATCTTTCCTGAGTGCTGCTTTCCTTAATGTTAATTGTTTACTTACCAAAGGATGCTATTTAGTTTACCAAAGTAACTATTCACTAAGGTCATTTTTTTTTCTTATAGGTAATACAACAATTTGACCCAATTAAGATATTCCTGAATCTTCAAGAACTTTGAATGAAAAACACACTGTACAAACTTCAGGCTTTCCAGGCAAGCCTTTTGGAAAGTATGATGAGGATTTTTCCTACTCCAACTTCATCTAAATCTCTTTTAAATTTCTTTTTTCACCCAATCATCTGTGTTTATAAATAAAGTTTACTGGAACAAATCTTTGTCTATTTACGTGTACTCTATGACTGCATTTGCACCGCAAAGGTAGAGTTGAGTAGTGATGACAAAGATTATATGACACATGGGCCAAAAAATAGCTACTATCTAGACTTTTATAGACAAAGATTGCCAACCTCTTGTTTAGATGGAAACCTGGGCAGAATCAGCTATTCGATTCCATCAGACCTGTCAAATTTGCCAATGCATCTTCATAGCAAGAAATGGGACAAGTATCAAATTATGGTATTTATAACACAGGTGTATTTTAAAAAGTTAAGTGTATTAGGAAGGGGCACATGTTTTTAACAAATAAAAATATGTGCACTCATAGGTCTACTTAACAACATTATGAGACCAGAAAAATCTTATTGAGAGAGAATAGGAGGGGGTGGGCCTGGAGTAGGGGTCCCAGGAGGACCCCTAGGATGCACTCCACTGTCCAAGCATTACACAAAATGTCTGCGGGTGAGACAGAAAAGCAAGTCTGAGTTGACAATACTATGTGGCTTTATGACCAGTGTAGCCTGACATCCATCCCCTCCTGAAACTGGAAGCTTACTCCAGGGGCCTCTTCAAATTAATCAGGATGGCAATTTTGAAGCTTTTCATCTGTAGCTACTACTTGGACATCTACTTCATCTTTCACCACTCCCTGTTCCACCTAGTCCCTTGAGATCTGCTCTCCAATTCGGGCTTTAGCTATCTGCACAGTTGGCCCAGCACGAATCTATAGTATATTCAACAGGAGATACCTATCGCCAGAGGCTGTCTGGCAAAATCTTGTACCCAGACACATTGCAATGGGCACTGGTCGGAGGAGAAGAACTAGGAATTGGCAACCTGCCCCACAGCTTCCGAAGACTTGTAAGTAGATCACAGTATTAGGTGTGGGGAGATGAACTCTTGTCCTTTGCTACACAATGAAAGATGTTGAAGAAGTGACTGTCAAGCACTCTCAACTGTATTAGCAGCTCCTGCTCAGCCCGAGACTTGTCAGCTCTCCCTCCTCCTACCTACATTGCCTCCTAGAATATTTCTAGGCTCAGTCCCTCAAACCAGCTTGCTCTGTCTTGTCTGTGCCTAGTTACCATTTCTTCCTTTCAAATTTGCTAGTCCATTCTTCAAGTTCCCTCCTTATGCTTCAGTTTTCCCTTTGTGCCCAAGTGTGTTTGGCTGAAAAGCATCAATCGCTCCCTTGTGCCACGCTTTCCCCGTTCAGGCAAACCCACCCATCCCCAGACTAGATCAAAGTCCTGGTCCTTTTTTCTCCTGAGGACATTGGAAAGAGAGGGTATCAGAAAGTCTTCATGTCTGTTATATCTGGCCCATTACATGGTATAAGAAAAACCATCCAAGTGTCACACAGCCATACAATATTCTCCAGAACTTTCCTCCCATGTGCTGAAACTCACCCCAGTTCTGCCCTGGTTATCTGCCTTCAATATTCTGGGTTCTTATACTTGCTTCACATTCTCCTTTGCTTAACAACACTCCTAAGTATTTTTTCCTGGCTATCTAACATCACTAACCCAGCCTGCGTGCTCTCCCCTACATTGATCAGACTTGCTGATGCTGTCACAGCTCTTTGTGCATCTGTCCTGCAAGACTCACACGTACTTAGACAAGGCCTCATGGCTTCATCTAACATGTTCACAAATCTCTCCCATGTTAGAAAAATCCCTTATCAAGTGCCCCCTCTTCTAGATGCCACAAGCCCCTACTGATGCCTACAAATATGATAGTGCCTTGCTCAGCACTGAAATCCAAAGTGTCTCTATGATGCCAGAGAAAGAGAAAGAGCAGTGCCAGAGGATGGGCAGCAGGGCTACACTATGTAACCTGGGAACCCTCTTAGGAAGGGGCCCCAAGACTTGGAGTCCTTTTTCTTCCAACGTGACTTTCAAATAGCCACTTCTGCCTCCCTGGGCAAGCAGATGCAGTCATCACTATCCAGAGTCCATGGCCAGGAAGAATTAATATGCACAAAGAGGTGTACATTTTTTCCATTGGCATTATTTACTGATGAAATATGAGTGACAGGTATGCTCATGGTCCAAAAGTAGCTAGTGAGTTTTTTGTCTATGGTCTTCAAGCTAAGAATAGTCTTATAAAGAATGGTTAAAGCACATACAGGGAAATATGTCAGGCTATATTTGGCCCATAATGCCAAAAATAGTTACTGCTTACAGCACTGTTTGCTGATCCTTGAAGGGTGATTGTACTATTATAAATAAGAAGACTCGTGGCGTTTGTCTGCATAGCGATTAAGATCAGAGTTGCCCCAAGTCCTATTCCAGAACGTCTTTGCCTCAGATCAGGAACTATCTGTACTCCTAGCATTTCCCAAACCCTTATCCAGTAATGACCTACAAAGGCAAGTATCTCTTTATTCCTCTCCTCTTCATATTTATATTTTTATTTTCATTTACCCAAATTCTATGTCACCATTCATTATTTTACCAGATACAGCTTGTCCAGAAATCTAACCTGTCTTTAAGACTAAAGAAGCTTGGAAGTCCAAAAAAGTTCCAAAGAAGATGTCAGAGGCTCTTAAAGGAAGTCACAAAGAATCAGTGCAAAACCTACATTAAAGGCAGTATCTCTAGAATACGGGAGAATAAAGTAGTGTACTTTAGGATGAATATTGTGCGGAGTGGAGGGAGGCTACACCTGCATGTGCCAGGACCCACCAGATTCATACTAATGCCTGAAAAGTGAAGTCTAGTTCCCTTTGGATGAGAAGAGTGGGGTGGTGCTTTGCTACTCAGAGAATTGTCCACAGGTCAGTGTCAAGGGCAACCAGGACACTGTTAGAAAACCAGGACAGGCTGTCCTTGGCCTATCCAACCAAACTCTGTATTTTACAAGTTCCGCAGGTAATTCCCAGGTACATCAGACTTTGCTAAGTATCTGCATGATGCAATCAGCGTGAGATGTGGAAGTGGATAGTTCTGCCAAGTGGTAAAGTTAGTTATTCTCTTTAAGATTTAATGATGCCTAACTATCTGGATAAGAACGTTTGTAAGGGGGCCGTTGAGATAGCTCAGCAGCACAAGTGGCTGCCTGGCAAGCGCAAGGTCCTGAGTTCGACTCCTGGTACCCACATATGAAAAAAAGCCTGGTGATATCACTCAGCGGCATGGGCGCCTGCTGGTAGGTGCGCGATGTCCTGAGTTCAACCCTGGTACCCACAAAAAAAAAAAAAAAAAGAATGTTTGTAAGACATCAAGCAACCAGCAAGTGTTCCACAGAATATTAGTTCCTGTTATACAAATGAGCCATCACCCTGCAATAAGTACTATGCATGGTGAGGAAAATCCTATGACAGGGAATGTTAACTTAACTCATAAAAATCTAGGTTCTTCTTCTCAGGAAATGACTTAACACAGGAAGTCAATGACCATACAAAGTCAACGACCAACTTTTACAGAAATGCACAATGTGGGCCTGGGATACAGCTCGGTGGCACAGCGCCTGCCTGGCAAGCATAAGGCCCTGAGTTTAATCCCCAGTACCAAAAAAACAAAAAAAAACAAAAAAAAAAAAAAAAAAGAAAGAAAGAAAGAAATGCACAACGCATAACTCATAAAGGATTTTAGAAATCCTCTAATCCAAAGGTCCTAATCCTAGTTGCACATTCTAATCATCTGGGAAATTAAACTAAAAATAGCAACGTCATACTCTTATATCTGCAGATTCTAGAGTGAGCTTTGTGTACCCATGGAATATTTTCTTTGGATGATTCAAATGTACAGCCAAGGCTGAGAACCATGGGTCTAAAAAACTCTCCTTCCTTTTCTCATGTGCCCTACAACTCCGTTTTCCAAAAGGAATTTATTCTAAAGTCATTAAGAAATATTCTCATGGTTATGCAGCTAATTTGGTGCAAAATAGTGACCAGGATTCAAGTCCATTTCTTGAAAATGGACTTCTGGGAAACAGTAAAAAAATTTGATACCTGGGATCCACTGTCATTTCCTGGCGTTCTTGAGGATTTTCAACCTCCCAATCCAATCTTAATATGCAGCCCTGGTAGAGAACTATCTTCCTTTTTTGAATTGATTCTAAACTTCCTCTAAATCCAATGAGTGCATCACCAAGTAAATGGTTATTTGGCCTTGCACTCAGTCTTCTGTTTGTACCCATTAGCTTTGCTCTCACCTTAATGAAGCCAATCAGGGAGAGGCCTTGTAGATAATTTCTGTGTCCCAGTGATTTCCAAATTTGTCCCATCATGAGAATCACCCAGTGTGGCTTGTTAAGCTTGCATTTCACCAAGAGATTCTGAAGCTGGAGATTTGCAAGAGGCCTCACAATTCCTTATCTAAAAGATTCTCCAAGTGATGCTTATGAGAAGACAAATTTCAGAAAAAAAAAAATCTAATACAGGACTTGCAATATCAGCTTCATTTTTAAATTTGTAAGAAATGCAAATTCTCCAATCCCACCCTAGATTTTCTGAAATAGAAGCTCTGGGGATGGGGCCCAGCTATCTCTACTTTAACCACCCTGGGGAGAGGCTGATATATGCCCATGTGAGAGCCGTGGACCTACCACAAACTTTTCCCTTAAGGTGCTGTCTTCTCATGTCTAAGAAACAAAACTTTCTCCTATACAGCACCTACTTTGCTTCCTTCTTAAAAAATTATCCTCACATCATCACTTCTCACAAGTCTATAAAAGTAAGTAGTTTGAGAGTTTTTCCAACACTTTTAATTAGAGACGCCTAATTACTATCATCATTCATGAAAATTCTGGGTAAGAGAGAGACCCTGTGATTTGATACTAAAAGCACATTTTTTCTGAGCACTCAGGGTGGTAAAATCATCTGGGTCGCACTGCTTCCAGATTCTTTCCCTGAAATGTACCCGTATGTGCACACTATGACCCTTTTTTTAAAATCATCCAACAAATTTCAAAAATTGTTAAGAGCAATAGAGATGAGGATAAAAATCCAAGAGTTTCTTTATCTCCAAGATTCTTAGAGAACTTTATCTCCTTCCAGAGCCTAGCATTGTGCTTAATTAAGTGTACTGAGTGAGTGAGTAGATGAAACAGCAATTTCTTCTCATTCTTCACTCTTTTGCTCTTTCCTTTTCTGCTGCTCTCTGGTTAGACTGGGGCAAGAGTAAACAGCTGGACTTTTTAGGGAAAGTTTGGCTACTTGCTTTACGTAGAGAAGCAAGTGGTAGTGAACTAGCCAGAGATGAGTTTTGCAGATTTTCCATTTTATTTGCAAGCACCCTCACACCTTCCCATCATACGTAGGATTTGTCTCCTGTGAGACTGAGTTCGATGAGCTTATTGTGCCCACGAGAGTGCCTCGGCCTAGGACCTGGAGTCTGGTAAAATGGATCACGCTGGATGAGCCAGACCATAATGGAAGGCTGTGTTTGGATTCTGAATTGCTAAATGTCTCTTTCAATCCAAATATGGTGGAATTTTACAAACATTTTCACTGTGTCGATGACTTTCTCTCGCCAAGGCTGTGCAGTAAGGGGGAAATAACTCGACACCACGGCCAAGTTCAGGGACTGATTCTGTCCTTGTGTCTGGGTTTCCCTCAGGAGCTGAACCGGCTTCAGGCCCCAAATGGAATTCATTCAAGCCTGAATTTCTGCTCTCCATCCTCAGTTTCAAATGTCTGCCCTTGTTTTCTCTCCTGTGCCTTGGAAAGTGTCTTTTGCTACACGTCTCATTCTGGAGGGCACTGATCATCCTCATCATCTGAGGTTTTCCTCACAGCTTCAGAGGATGGCTGTGGCTTCACCTGCCGTATGCTGCTGTGCTCTGTAAGAACAATGCTGCCTTATCCCTCCTCTGGGCTGCACAGGTGCACTGCACACACCTGGCCCTGAGAACAGACTCCAGGTTCAGACACAGCCCTCCCGACTCGTGAACAGTGTGACCAGGCCTGTTACTTATCCTCTAGCTTCTGGCTCATCATTTGCAAAATGGAGAAAAATATACCTAATTTTTGAGGTTTGGTGTGAGCAATAAATAAGCATCATATAAAGATCTACAGAATGCGCTTTGGTATTAGGCTGCAGGAACGCAAGCCCGATTTTCTGCTCACTCTGGTGTGACCTAGGGGAAGCTACTGAACCTCTCTGTCTCATTTCAATTATAAAATAAGCACGATGATAATAGCCACCCCCTTGGGTTTGTAAGGATGTGGGAAAGTACATAACTAAAAGAAGCATGACCTCTGCCTGTAAGTAGGTAAAATCACATTGGATGACCATAAAGTGGCAAAGATAGTCAAATAAAAACATCCTGTTAGCTGGTGGTGCACACCTGTAACCACAGCACTCGGTGAGGCTGAAGCAGGAGGATCACAAATTCAAGCCCAGCCTTGGCAACTTAGTGACTTAGCTAGACCCTGTCTCAATTATTTTGAAGAGAGGGGAGATGCTGGGGATAGCTTAGTGTGAAGGTTCTGGGTTCAATCACCAGTACCACACAATTAAAAAAAAAATACTGCTATAGCAGTCTGTGTAGGCTGGAATAGGAACGCACCATGGGGAGAGTTGTTTTTTTTTTTGTTATTTTTTTTTTTATGAAAGGCTTGTGGGACAGAAGTTATTTAAGAAAAGCTTCAAAGACGTAAGTCTCAAATCTTGCAATAAAGCAGACCCTAAAATGAAGAAAGAGGTCACAGCAAAAGTAGAGGCTCAAGGTAGAGGGAAAAACTCCGTGGAAATGGAACCGTGTGAGGCAGAGCCAGAGAAAGTGGGGTATTTGGGAATTGGTAAGCAGCTCAGTGTGACTGATTTTATTTATTTTTTATTTTAAAGAGAATAAAACAATAAAAACAATGATACAGAATTTCAAAAGAAGGTAATAGGAAATTAACAATGGTTGATATATTGCATATTGTTATCTTCAAAGTAGTTGCTCAGATTACAAGATACAGGCATGCAAAATTGATCAAACAATATAAGCACAAATCATTCTTTTTAATGAACTAAAATAAATTAGTAGCATAATTATCTTAGCTGTCTTGTGTGTGTATATATATTATTTTTCTTTTCCCTTCCTTCTTTTCTCCTCTCCCCCACCCAGTTGTTCTTCCCTTTTGAGCAATTTCTTTCCCTTTCACAGTATGTATGTTACATCAACATCATAGTAAATGGACAAAAACTGAAAGCTTTCACTCTAAAATCAGGAACAAGACAAGGATGTCCACTATCACCACTCCTATTCAATATAGTTCTGGAAACATTAGCCAGAGCAATTGGATAAGAGAAAGAAATAAATGGAATAAGGATAGGAAAGGAAGAAGTTAAATTATCATTATTCACAGATAACATAATACTTTACATAGAAGACTCCAAAAATTCCACCAAAAGACTTCTATAATTAATAACCAAATTCAGTAGCATAGCTGGATACAAAGTCAACACTCAAAAAATCAATAGCTTTCCTATACACAAACAACAAACTCACTGAGAGAGTAATTAGGGAAACAACACCTTCACAATAGCATCCAAAAAAATGAAATACTTAGGAATAAATCTAACAAAGGAAATAAAAGATCTATACATTGAAAATTACAGTACTCTGAAAAAAGAGATTGAAGAGGATATCAGAAAATGGAAAGATATCCCTTGCTTTTGGATAGGAAGAACCAACATTGTGAAAATGGCCGTACTCCCAAAACTGTTATACAGATTTAATGCAATACCGATCAAAATACTATTAGCACACCTCACAGATCTAGAGAGAACATTCCTAAAATTCATTTGGAAACCGAAGAGAACTAGAATAGCAAAGGCAATCCTGGGCAACAAAGGCAAGGCAGGAGGCATCACAATCCCTGACTTGAAATTATACTGCAAATGTGACTGACTTGAACAAGAGGATCATTAGGTGATACGGCAGGAGGAGGAGTCAGCATTCAGGATGGTAGAACTTGTATTTTTAGCTTTAGGGAATGGGAGTGCTTTACACAGGTGAGTGATGATTGCACAAATGTATAGAAAAAGCACTTAAGTACCTATTTGGAAGATGATTTGGAGCAGCACAGGACAGGTGATAGGTCCCACATAGCTGAATTCTTCTAGAAAGGAAACACATACTTACTTCATGCAAGAAAAGTAAACCAGGTATATGGCAGATGATACAAAGAGTCAAATGTTACGAGGTACTGCTTCTGTCGGCTCACTTAACAAATGAGCACAGTGAGGCTCAAAGAGGCTAAGTACTTTTCCTGTGATCATGTAGCTGGTCAAGTTCCAAGTCACTCACAACCCCTGTCCTCAACTGTTTCCCTGTGGGCCATGTCCTCCTGAAGGGCTGTAGTCCCTACCAACTGCTATCAGCAGGGATAACTCCTGAGGGCCAAGAGAAAAGCACCCTCTCCGATGCCCACACTTACACCGTTCACGCTTGGATCTCTCTCTCCCTGTTCAAAGGGCATGCTTAAGCCCACATAATTCAGGAAGCCTTTTCCCACAGACACACCAAGGCCAACAGGAGCATCCCTGTCCTCTGAAGTCTTACAATATTACATTAAAACTATTATCCTCTATGAAATTCCTCCCTTCAAAATTCTGCCAGCTTTTCCAAGACAGGGACTATCGCTTCCCTTTTACATTATAACTTTAGCGTGAGGTACAGAGCTGTGAACACCAGATCCCTGGCCCTCTCGTGTGCATGCCGGTGCATGCATTTCCACCAGCGGCTGGAGCCTCCCCCTTCACATTGGGGAGGGGCCCTCACCTCAAAGTCTGGCCCCTTCCTGCACTCAGAAGTAAACTACAAAAGGCCCCTCTGAGGAACACTGTCATTCAAGTTTAATTTCAGGAATAGGAATCGACTCTGCCCATCTTCTTTCCATCTCCTACCTTGTAACTTTCTCTTCACACAAGCCTACCATTATCATCCAATCGCTAACATTTTCTTCCTTGCACTTCTTTCTCCAGAGCACCAATCATGCACGCAGAGTATCTCCTCTCAATTTGCAATTCAGTTTTATACATCATTTTTGACTCTGTTAAGTCATTTCTCTCCACTCACTGAGGCCAACCTTATATTTACTCAGCCCTTGCCACATTTACACCTTAGCTTTCTTTTCTGCAAGCCAATCTCTTCGAAGTCTGCTCTCCCTTTCCACCTAAGTGAGATGTTCAAGATTGCCACAATTAAAAAAAAAAAAAAAAAAAAAAAAAAACAACTGGGAAGGGCTTCCCACAGCTGTACAGCTCTTGTGTGTATTCTCAACCTCTTATTAGACAATATTGTTCACTACTGTGACCCTAACTATGTTAACCTCTATGTTAGGAATACTAAAAATGTTATCTTAATCTCTGACCTCTTCCTTACACCTTACTTGTAGTTTTCTGAGTTCGTTGGTTAGATAACTCCAAATAAGTGGCACACGATCCACTCAAAGGTATGACTGCACCCCAAAAATACCCTTCTCATTTTTCCTGGGTCAGAGTCACTCATAGATAACGACATGCCCAGTCTCTTAGTTACCCAAGAAAACTAAGATTTGTATTCGGTTTTTAGGTGAGTTCTGTCATCTTTAACTGCAAGGTATCTCAAAATGTTTCTTTCTTGATCCCTTTGCCACTGTCCTAGTTCAAACCTGTATTAACTTTCACTCTGGTTATTAGGAAGAAACATGACCTAGGTCATATAGTGTCTGAAGCCTCTATGGTCTGGGCCCATCCTAGGTCTCCAGTTTTTCCTGGTCACTACATCCCGTCACAGCCCCAATCCTCTTGCCACAATGGACTACAGTGTTCATCAAGACCTGTCTTTCAAATTTTTGTTTCAAGAATCCTTAAGAACAGCTGAGGCTCACACAAGCAACCAATTACCCTGATGGAACTTGGTCAGCAACTGAGTTGGGCCTTGTGAAAGTTTAGTGTCTCTGGATTTGGACTTGGACATGACCTCCACTCGGAACCAGAGAATGCATGACCCACTTGACAAAAGCAAAGGACACAGATCTGTCTTATATGGAGCTTCCTGGAAGACATATGACAAATGACATGACTGAACAACAGAAATGAACAATCACATGGGGAATTACTTTTACTTTACTTTTTGCTTTCTCTTTCTTCATTTAACTTATTCCATGGGGACAGTTCTTTATTTACCCATGGCTTTTCTAGTTGTTCTGAATAATCTAGCTCCAATTAAGTTATTCAATGTATTATTTCCCTATTTCTACTGCAATAAACAAGATAAGAGTGTTAAAATATCATAAATTTATTATGCTACATTTCTGAAGGTCAGAACTCTGGAATGGGTCTCACTGGGATAAAAAATCAAAGTTTCAGCAGGGCTGTGTTCCTTTTTGGAGGCTCGGGAGACTCCATCCCTTTGTCTTCTCTAGCAACTAGAGGCTACTCATATTCCTTGGATCATAGCTCTTTTCTGTCTTCAAAACCAGCAGTGCCCACTGGAGTCCTCACATTGTGTCACTGTGACTGAACCTCACTTGCTTCTCTCTTTCCCTTATAAGGACCCTTGTGATGCCATTGGATCCACCTGGATAAATGCTGATTTCCTTATCGAAAACTCAGATCTTAATTCTACCTAAAAACTTAATTCCTCTTTTTTTCACATAATGTAACTTATTCATTGATTCCAGGAATTAGGATGGTGGCGTCTCTGAGGAACAATAATTCTCCATATTGTTTTATATAATGTTTAAAACTCTAATCTTTTTTTAAAGGGCAGGCTCCTCTCTTTCCCCTTTTGGGAACTTGGTGAGTGTAACAAGTATAAGGAAGCACTTGCTTAGCTTCTTTTCTGTTCTCTCACTTAGAAGTGCCCTCAACTTGCTAACATGCGTTTCCAGTGACTCTGGGGCTGGGCATGTTAAGGAAGAAAAAGGAGAAAGGAGCACCCTCCTCACTACGCGGTGATGCTCCCCAGCACAAGTGGTTCCCCTTGCCGAGTGCAAGCACATCTATCCCTATTAATTGTTCACCCCTAGCTATCTGGTAATACCTCTAGATTTTCTGCAGAGGTTCATTCACTGACCATGTTGAATGGGACCTTGGATCACTCCACACTAACTCCCTCAACCAAGAGGAAAACCACTCTTTTTTATTGACAAACTCTAGTGATGTAGACAATCCTAGGAATCAACTTTTCACTGCTTCACTATGGAAGCAGCTACAGACTACTTCCCATTCTTTAGAGTCTCCCAGTATGAGGTGCCCCAAATTCATATATTGGAATTCTAATCCCAACATGATGGTATTAGCATATGGAGCTTTTAGGAAGTGATTAGCTATGAGGACAGAGCCTTCATAAATGGCAATAATGCCCTTACAAGAAGAGACCAGAGAGCGAGCTAGATCTCTTTCCATCACATGAAGATGCAGCAGCAATCCTTCACTTGCAACTTGGAGAAATCCTTCTCCACAATATGATCATGCTGCTGGTACTGTGATTCCAGCCTCCAGACCTACAAGAAGTTAATTTTCATTGATTAAGCCACCCAGCTTATGGTAGTTTGTTACAGCAGCCCCAACAGGAAAAAGAAGCCCTATTCCTCTGTGTTTCCCACTGGCATAAAGGGAAGTTTTTCAATTCTCTCTATGCTTCTGGCAAAGCCAATTTTCCTTTGCTAAACATCGGTGGCTGCCACTGCACCAATAGCCTTCTCCAAAAATGTCTTCCATCTCATATGCACGTACTGATCCCTTTAAGCATCCAGTGTGGGTGAGGGTATTAAAAGTTCACTAACCCGCTTTCAGTCAGCTGTTCAGCAAAGCACACCGCTTGGTCTCACACCTCACTTTGGAAAGTGACTCAGCTTAAATTTCTATTTTAACAGCTTTCCTGGAGGAGGAAGAATGAGGGAATCAGAGAAGCACAGAAGTTAGTCCCCTTATATTGGGTGAAAGGAAGAGGCTTCTAAACAACAGTACATTAGATTGATGAGACTCTAGCCTAGATGAAGACAACAGACCATGTGGTCAGAGAAAGAGAGACATGACCGGTCCCCTAAGTTTACTCCAGTATGTGTTGTTTCAGATGATGGTCTCCTACGTGTCAGTTCTCCCAAGTAAGGACATGTCCAATATAGGTCTGCATCTGACTGAGACTGAGCCTCTCAGGAATTATTTATTTCAATAAATCAATAGAGCTATTCCCCGACTGTTGAGCTATGAGCCATTTGAGTAGGAAAAGGAAGGTACTAGCATTTAATCGTTCTCCATATGCTAAAGGAAATATTACTAAATATACAAGTCAGCCTTTGAATAATTATAAAACTTTCTGGGATGCAGAATCCAGGGGAGGTCAGAGCAGACCAGGTCAAGTTCCAACCTATTATTACCCAAAGCTCAGAGCTCTGGCCAGGCCGCACGCTGGGGAGCAAAAGTGTTGCCCCCAATCCTTGTGTAATACAGAGGCATTTGTTAAATGACTCATGATGTTAAAGTTAAAAAAGGATTTAGAGAGCATCTACAGGAGAACTTCAGTGTGATCTTCTCTTTTTTGTTAATTTATGACCAAATCAGTACTGAAAACCAGGTGCCCTAAGTACCAATCTAATCATTTTGTAACTTTTTTGGTCTGGATTTGGCAATGGGACTCTGTGCTTCATCATTTCATCAGCACAAAGAACAGTGCATGGTAATTGTCAAAAAGTGCTTCTAGGACTTCACAATGCTAATTGACTTTCCTCTGGCATTTTTCTTTTTGCCTTCTCAGCCATATCTTCCTTCCATTTCATATGCTGCTTGATTTTGTAATGTAAATCACACACACACACACACACACACACACACACACACACACACACACACGCACACTGGTGTGTCTTTTCTATGTATTCCCTCATCGATTCAAGCTCCAGGTATTTCTTTCAAATCTTCCACTGCTCCATCAAAACTTACTAACTGCAGGTTCCCTTCTTTCTTCTAAGCAGCAAAGAATGCTGCCCATAGGTTCCAGAGAAAAGAAAGAAAGGAAGAGAGAAACAAAGAAAGAAAAAGAGCACAAGGAAGAAAGAAAGGAAGGAAAGAAGAAAAGAAAGATTTCTGTTTAAGTGTTAGTAAGTAAATCTGTTCACCTTTTCAATTATCCAGGGGTACCAATGACCAGAAAACAGAGTCAGTGCACATACACCTGCAACTGAATACTAGAAAGATAGGGAATTTAGGTTCTCAAGGGCTAAAAGGGAAAGGGTAAATATTAGGTTGCATAATGTTTGTAAAATTTTTAACAAAAAATAAGTTTACAAATCACTTCAGAAATCAAATTTTTCCTGAAATTAAATGACACTCACATATTCAAGGTGAAGATATTTAATAGTCAAATAGAAAAACTCCACTAAGGGCATTTTTATGCTAGATAAAAAATTCTACCCGCATAATTACTATTGTGGACAACGAAAGCACTGACACTGCAGACCATCCAAAGACTGAGTATTAAATACAAACAGGAAGGACAGCCAAAAAGGTTTGGGCAGAAACTCCAAAGAAAAGAGCACCTCTACATTTGACATGTCCAGTCTTCATGATGTATGTGTTGGAGCAGGGCATCATCTTCTGCCCATAAAGACAAGAAGGGCATGGACTGTTCTTGGGCATTTGGAGACTTCCCAGTGTCACAACGAAAATCTGTTCTTCTGTGGGTGTAGGAGGAGGAGGAGAACTTGACAGATTGGGGAAATGATGTTCCAAAACCAGAGAACCAGATTGATCCAATTATTCCATCATAACAAACCATACCTAGCAAGAGATCACCAGCTCACTCTGCTTTTACCTAAATGAACTTTCATCATTTACTTCCCTGAATATACAAAATATTCTTCCAGTGTCAGTACAATAATCTCCTGGGGTCTCAGACTTTCAAACTACAGATCAGATTCAAGCCTTTTAATATGAATGTCTTTACAGGAACTTCAGCACTTTTACTATCTTCCGTCTGCCTGGCATGTTCAATTCATGGTCCATAGGCTGCTGGCCTTCTTTTATAAAATGTTATAACAAAACATAAAAAAAGGACATTTTATTACTTACATACGTTAACTATTTTATATGTGGCTCAGGACAACTCTTCTTCACTAAATCCAGCCCAGGCAAGCCAAAAGGTTGGACACCCATCATGCTTCAATGCTGTGCCTAAGAGTTAATTTATGCATTTTTCCCATTACCTGTGGTATTTTATTTATAATCCCTAGAAATAACATACTTTAAGGAAGTGAATATCTGGTTAGTGTGATCCATACAGACAAGCCAAATTTGGTAATGAAGTTTGATCATAAAATAATTCAGCTATCTGAGTCAGTAAAGTAGCAATCCAGATAAAGTTTAGGCTAGAAAGAATAAAAGAAATGTTTTCTAGAAAATGTTAATATGATGTGCTGAACTTCCACTACTATTCATAACTTCGTGTTATGTGGCCAAGGGGTTTTCTGAGCACCTTTTGTGTGGCAAGACTCCCCAGTGTTACCCTCGGGTCTCTCTAGAATCTCCTCAATGAATACTTTTTTGACATCTCCTGTCTTGTCGGACTCTTTCCCTTGCCTGGTGACAGCAGTTAGAGGATGAGTAGGTGCCTGACAGGGTTCTTGGTATCCTTCAGCTCAAAGGAGTAACTCCCACAGACAATGTCAAGGAAGGGCCTGTGGGCCAGTGCCTAGCTGGGCCTCGGGGCATCTTACCCACTTTCCCCACAGGAGCAGCGAACCACTGTTTTTACAGACAATGCATTTTTAATAAGGACAATGAAAGAAAGGCGCCCTTTCCACAACTCCCAGCCAATCTGTCGGTGGTCCTCACCTTTCCCAATCATTACAAGTTAACTGCTCCTTTGCCTCCTGATGTGCCTGATGGGAAATGAGCCTCCAGGGCTGACAGTCAGAAATTAATGTGATCGATTTATTTTCTGTGTTCCACGTTTCAGGTGCAAATGCTTCCTCCATCCTGATGGAGCACATTTATACTCTCCCATTCGCAGAAAACAAATTTATAGTGCCTAACTAACAGAATTCTTTTGCTGAAGGTCAGAAACAAATGTTCCCATCCATCTCCCTTTACCTTTCTGAGCTGCACCAAGTTGTTTTCCTTTTTAATTTCAGAGTAAACAGAGGATTGTTTGCTGGGAATGGGGATGGAGATGGGCTGAGAGAAAGAAAGTAATTGGAATTTAGGAGTTTTCTACTAAAAACAAAACTCAGTATACCCCCAGTGAGAGGAATGAAGTAAAGAAATAAAAACCTCTTCTGATCTCACATGGAGGAAGAAATTTCATTAATGCTTTAACTCAAGTAAAAAGATATCATTTGGTAAGGACTATTATTTTACCATTTTTAGACAAGTGGAATCAGGCACTTAGTTTGTCGGTATTTCTTGCTCACTTGAGACCACATTTTGTCCTTGGCTGGTAACTTCCAGAAACTAAAGCGAGAATTAAACAAAGATGATCAAGATTATAAAGGGTTAATCCTATTTTCTCAGGGTATGTAACTCTTTATGAAAGATGAATATTTTTCAGCTTTTACTTAATACTAAGAAAGTCCAATTGTCCCTGAGAAAAAAAGATGATATTCCTATGGTGCCTGGCACTTGCTCAGCCGTGAGTAACAAATGACCTCCTTCTATTGGTTCAAGGTAGTGGTGGACTTTCTTGGAGGAACTCTTAAGTCAAGATGGGGAGCTCTAATATCCAGAGGCAGAGGAATATAAGTCACATAGCACCTGCACCTAAGTAGCATCCTACACAAAGGCATGAATGCCTCCTCTTACCTTCCACTCTGTTGCTCTGGGGAAAAGAACCTAATTTTGCTTAAACATTCATACCGTGAAGTGGCCAAAGGGGAGATGCGTATGAGCCAATCGGCTCAGTTTAAAAACAAATGTTTTACTGAATACATCCATGAGGCAGAGGAAGCAACACAGAGCCTTTCCTGCCCCAGTGATGTTCCACTTGGGTGGCTCTGCGCACTGTGTCTGCTTGAGAGATGTGTTCTTTTTTTTTTTTTTTTTTTTTTTTTTTTTGTGGGTACCGGGGGGTCGACCTCAGGACCTCGCGCGCCAGCAGGCGCCCGTGCCGCTGAGCGATATCACCGGCCCCTTTTTCGTATGTGGGTTCCGGGAGTCGAACTCGGGCCCTCGCGCTTGCAAGGCAGGCGCTTAAACCGCTGAGCCATCTCACCGGCCCCGAGAGATGTGTTCTGCATAAGGAATTCCACCGCTTGTCTCTGATGAGAAGGAGGTCATCTAAACACCTGGCCTGAAAGGAATCCAGAAAGAGGAGTGGAAAGAAGAAATAGAAAAAAAGAAAAGTGGAAAGGGAGTGGGTAAGGAGAAAATATACCCAGCCTTTAGGAAAAAAATAAATCTGATTTCTCTGGCCTGGACTTGGGAATGTTTTTGTGCCTAACTGTAACAATGAAATGACATGCATTTCAGTGACACTGAGGCTTTTGTCATTCATACGGAATCCAAAGCCTCGATTGATTTTGGCTGAAGCCACCAGACCTTGGGTATTACCCTCTTCAGTTTTGTTTTCCACAAAGCAGAACAAAGAGTAAATTAGGCCTCTGGTTTCTATGTTTCTTTACAAATCTGAGCTCATGTGGTGAATAATGGAAAACACATCTCAAATTTAAAGAGTACATAACAAAAGTTTCTTTTAAGCATTAGAGAGGAACAAATGGCTTCTCATCCTAATGCTGCTCAAGAGAAAAAGATTCCAATGTCAGCCTTTGGCAATTGAAACGATCAATTTCTAGAGAAATAAAGAGGTGATAATATCATTCAAATGTCAGAAAGTCATCTAAGTCCTGGGTTCTTTTTTGTCTCAATTTTAGCTTTTGAGTCAGAAGTATTATTATGTTTTTCTGACCTATCCGAGAGAATAAAAGAGGAGACTGTCAAAATTCTCCTTTTGTTCTTTACGATTAGCAATTAATTTATCATCTGATCTCTATTTTGTGTTGAAGGTTTGAGACACAAGAAGAGAAATTTCCATCAGAGAAGAACAGAGCCGAGCATTCTCTAGTCAAGTCAGTAGAATTCTATTCCAGAGAAGAAATCCTTTGTGAAAAGCATAAAATTAGCCCTGAAAATTATCCTTGTCCAAGGAAAAAAGAAAAGGAATGGCAGTTCACCTAGAAATTACAGGTGCCCGGAGACCCATTTCATATACTTGAACTGTTCTTGCTCCCCCAGGAACGAACACTACAAATCTCCCGGTGAAAGGAGAAATTAAGAACTTGAGGCATTCCTTTTCAAAAACCAGCTTTCCTAGCACACTCCTGCCTACATAGGCTAGAAATACACAGTAATCCATGATAAGCCAACAACAACTATAGGTAATGAATAAGTACAGAAAAATATTAATCAAGTGATAAGTGGTTGATGAGGGGGAAACAATGTAATTCAAGACAAGAGAAAGAGAAAAATAAAGGCTTTCTGTAGTGGAGGAGTTCCAAATAAATTATAGATACTGAAGAGGAAACAACCACCCATTATATGTAAGGAAAAATCCAAAAAATAGACTAGGTCCTAGTACCACCCTGGGGCATTATTGTTTCTGCTAACAAAGATCTAACTCTCTTTTTCTTTCAGTTCACCAAAGGATTTCATTTCCCTTCTCTTGTGATTGAATGGGTCCCAGTGACTACTTCCAGCTAATGAATCTGAAATAGAAATTACAAGTGTAACTTCTGTGCTGAAACTGAGACTATCTAGAGATCGTTTTCCCTCATCGATGTGACCAGCAAGATGAAGATAATAGCATCAAGATTTTCCAGGATGTTCCGTTATTGCACATAACCTAACTTTTCTTGACTGGGGACGCAACCACACACTCACTAAAACAAATATAAAGCTTTGTAATGTGCAAAGATTCTTCAGGAAAATGAAAGAAATGGTATGGAAAATGGTTATTATATCCATAAGAAGTGTTTGTCTTAGAGTGTGTACCTGAAGTGGTGTAGAGAATCTGCCAAGTATGTGAACACTCCCTTTAGCTAAAGGGCAGTGAAACAACAGTCATCTCCAGAAAAACAAAGAAAGAAACTTGAGCCGTATGTCTTAGACTTAAGCTTTCAGAAGAAAACTGAAGGAAGAGAAGAAGCCAGGTGGTATTGTTTTTCTCTCTTCATTTATGTTCCTGAAACAGGAGCTAAGGGGATGCTAATAGTTAAGCAGATGGGGGGATGTGGAGGAGCATGGTTTATGGTATCAGGACCACAGGATCCTGCAAAGCAAGAGATGCATCTTCAGCAGAGCGGAAAGAAAGCACTTGTGCATATCCTTCCTTGTGCAAGCAAGGGAGCCACAACACAACATGTTAAGGAACAGAGAGAAATGCCAAGAAAGTAGCTCAAAATTATGTATTGTCTATACAGGAAACCGATTTTGGTACAGCTCATACATTCTTATGGTGGCAAACATCGGTTCCTTGCTGAAGGGTTAGAAATTCCTACCGTAGTACATAAGCAGACATCTGTGGTATTGGCATTGTATGCAGGAGATGATTAATGTTAAAAAATGTTTTTAAAAGACTCCTCGGGGAGATAACAATGAAGAAAAAAATCTAAGAAACTCTGATATAGGTGTTTATTCATATTCACATAGGTGAATAAATATGATTTTTTGTGGAGAGAAAAACAAATGTAAAATGATTAAGACAAATATTTATAGCCACACATGAATACCAAGGCATAAAATGTGTATGTAATAAAACAAGTCATTTTATAATGTTATATAGAATTTAAGACTTTAGATTCATAAGCCTGTTCTTTCATCTTCTAAACATGTTCTGGAAGCTCATCAAAGAATGCCCATCCTGTTTTCCCTTATTCAAACAATAGAAATGTAGCCCAAACGTTTATACTTGAAACCTAAAAAGCCAGAATCTCAGCCATAGAATTATTACAATTTATCCTTTGAACATTTATTTTTAAACCTATTTTTGTGAACTCTCCAGTACATAAGGTTCTATGCTCTATATTTCTTTCCTTCACTTTTATGAACTCCAAGAGAGTATAGTTACATTCTTCCAAGGCTCTTTATTTATATTTTTAAATTTTCCATGTCATCTAACAGATAAAAATTAAATCCAGAGCAAAAGTCATAATGATGGCTTCCTACTTATTCTAAACAAAGTCATTCTGTAAAAATCCTATACTGTATTAGATGCTCTACTTCTAAAAATTATGAATACATAGTTAGCATATGGAGAAGTTGATATATCCTATCACTATTAAATTTGACTGGGCCATAATTCTGTGCCTGTTAGTAGGATGACAGTGCTGACAAATGTAAACTAAAGACAAAAAAGTATGTCAACTTTCCTCATTCAGATTTTGTCCAGTATGTCCTCAACTGTAGGTTCAAGGATTTCAACAATTACTTATATTTTGTCAATATAAAATGTCACAGCCTCATTTATGAAATAGAAGTTGAAGAAGCAGGTAGAATACCATCTGTTTGAAGAGGTGCTCCCTACACTAGGGAAAACATTGTATGTTCAAAGTACATTATCTGTACCTCAAACTCACCTACAGCCATGACGATGTTAACAACTCCATTCTTTCCTACAGTTTCTAGAGATAACTCTATAATCATATCAGACAAATGGCTTCAAGCTCATACAGCTGACCTTGGTAGACAATGTAGAACTTGCCCTGCAAGAAAGATTTCTAATGTTTTTCAGTCTCTAAATCTGTGATTATACATTGCAATACTTCCCTTAATGAGCTCCAACTAGATTCACTTTGAAGTTTCACAAATAGTTCAGTAGTCATAAAAAAGGTAGGCAGGTTAATATAAGAATTTGTTAGTTTACTTCCTAGTGAATGGCTGGATACCCAAAGCAAAAATGTTGGCTGTTTGTTGTTGTTCATTGCTTCTTTGCAATTATTTTATGAGAATCTGTTTTTCTATGATGTGGTATGAGAGTAAAATGCAATAGTCTTGGGAGAGATAACACAGTTGCCCTTTGCTAAAAAAGATATAAATAACCAAGAGCAGAATTGTTTCTGTGAGTGAATTTGATAAAGTACGTATACTCTACAATCCTCTCTGCATACAGAGAGTATAACGGGGATCAGGAAGGTGGGGACACATATGAACTTTGAGTAGAAGTCGGTGTATTCAGGGATTATAGATGCTACTGCTTTATTTTGTAATCCTTATACCCAACATAAGAATAAACAAATATTCTTGCCCTGAACACTAAAATGTATGCCTTATCAAGTATATTGTCTGAAAATTAATTTGTTTTCAATGACTGAAATACTATTACAAATGGTGATCAACACATTGTAGAGACAATTATTCAGCAGACAACCAAAAGTGAAAAATAAACTCTATACCTTGTCTTGGGAAATGCCTTAGAAAACCATTGGCATGGCTACTGTAGCAAGGCTAAGGCACCATTATTGTTGAGTTGAACCTTGAAGAACTAATGAAAAAATTTCATTAGATGAATGTAGCATCTTTCATGCAGGTCAGGAAGGGCAGAATAAAAGGTGGAAGACATGACCTATAGGGATAAGTAGCAGATAATAAGGAAACCACAGAAAATAGTGTGTTACATCAAATTAAAGATGATAAGATCTCAAGTAAGAAGGTACATAGAGAAGGCAATAGTTTCATAAGGCAATGTGAAGGACATCTCAACAGGTTGTAATCTATAGGGTGTATCAACTTTGGTGTTTTCAGAACTTTCAGTGATTAAAATCAAAGGATGATTGGATACATTGAAAAATTTTAAGTATAACAAGGAATTCATGAAACAGTAGGGAGATACCAAATTCATAAGCTAAATAATGTTATTAAGTGTCTCTTGTGTTCCATAAACTATATTAAGTTGTGCAGGCTACTGAAATTAATGGAACACACACATTGGCCCATAGACATTTACTATAGAGTCACAAGGGATTGCGGGGCACACAGGTGTCAACAAAGCTGCCAGAGTAAAGAATTTGGTGCAAAAGAAGCAGAACAAAGGAAGCTGTTATTTCTGTCCTGAGATGGTCCCTAAAAGGATATAGTGTTCCAGAGCCTGCATATCCCTGGTCACATAATGAAGGTAATGGGATAGGGGAGAGAAAAGTGGATCTGAGGTCAAAGGCCCTGGATAGCAGTCCAGGTCTGTCACCCTATTACTTATACATAGAGACAAGGACTGTCTGAGAGCTGACCCTGCACATCATGTGGGTTATCTTTCAGTGAGCTAAGAATGTTGACATCCATTCTCTAGGGGAAGGGACCACATATTTTTCAATGTGCAGTTTCTTTATTCTCCCATTGGAAGTGATGTCTGATCTTGGCATCTGAGGAATCTCTAGACTTCAAAGTTTTTAGATCCCAAGCAGCTGGCACTTCTTTTCAATCTCTTAAACAGAAGACATCCAAGTTCAGTCTGGTTTTACCTGAGCTCAACTGGTTGATTTCCCTAGATGGCCATGCTCATGTTTATGTCCTAAGAGAATACATCAGTTGGACAGTTTCTCACTACCAGAGTATAACTTCACCACCGAGTATAACGTGCCTCCACATTGCCCTGGTCTCAGTACAACTCTCTGAGAGATAATGAGGACATAGGGGACGGCAAACCTCTTCTTGCTGAACCTTTGCTAATAAATGTTCCCATTAAATCCAGATTGCTCACACTCTTGCTACCTCAAGCAACATGCAGCAAATCACTTGACCTCCCTGAGCCTCTAATTTTGCATCTAAGAGATGAGGAAAATAAAGATATCCCCATACACTTCATAAGGTAGTAATGAAAATTCATTGGGAGAGTCCTTTGTAAATTGAAATATACTATACCCATGTGAGGGTTATTTTTATCACAAAAGAGTGAACAGCCTTCTGAGCACAGCCTCTGCTTTTGGCACCTAATCCTGTTTTTCACACACTGCTGCTTGGTTTGATCCACAGATAAGCAGAAAAGGATTTGATGTATATATGCAATAACATGGGAAAATAACAAAAGATAAAATAAAGATCAGAGAAATGGCAGTAGAGAGCAGGGCATTAAAATGTGGATGTATCATCCACGTGCACATTGAATCACCAGTCCAGCCCACATTTCCTAGTGTACAAAGTCAGGGGGAAACATGTCAGGTACATGCTTGCCGTGGACAATAGGAAAGAATAGGGGAAAATATGGCTTCACGAAGGGAACTTGTTGTGAGGAGGTCAGTGACGTCCTGCACCACATTCTACAATGAATGCAACATTGAGTTTCTTAGTATAACCCCCTCAGTTCAAGACATCTATTCCATAAAGAATCTAGCAATCATGGTCTGATCAGAGTTGATACAGAAATAAAATATAGAGTAAGGAGAGTTCATATTTTGTAGGATAAGTTATGGGTCTCTCAAAGACAAAAACAAGCTAAATGATAACCAAAACTCTCTCATGCTGGCAAGTCCCATTTCTATTCTATGGGGTGGGGAGGAGGGGGATTGCTAGGAATCAAACTCAAGGCCTCTGCCATGCTAGGCGAGCACTTTACTCCTAAGCTACATCCCCAGCCCACATCCTACTTCTTTCACAAGATTCTAGAAAGTGCTCAGCTCACATTTAATCAGCAAGTATGAAATTTGGGAGTTAATTTAGACACCTTCTATGCCACCCCCATTTTACTGAAAATAAAACTGAGGCTACCAGATGGAAAACTTCTTTTCTAAAGTGGCAAATGCCTATGCTGGCAGGATCCCAAGCTTGACCCTGCCTAGGGGCCAGCAAATTGCCTCTCTGTCCCTCCAGCTCTGAGCAGTCTTCATACACAGTGTCACACCCTGCTGGGCAGGACACAATAATCATTCATCAGCCATTAATGCCAGCATCACGGATCCCCCTACTGAGGAGAGCAAGCTCTTTGACACAAGTTCATTTCTGTCTTCATAGCGCTTAGCCCAGACCTGGAAACTTAATGGGTGCTTCATATCATTTGAGTAGTGGATGTAAGTAAAAATAAATTGAGCACTTTCAATTGAAATCTGTAGATTCAGCCCAAGTGCCAAATTCCAGTCCTGTTACTTAGTTCTTGGCAGAAAGCAACACTACTAAAGGAAAATAATGACATTTCCTGCAAAAGAGATTATGTGAGTGTCAGGGCCAAGTGGTATATTTCAATAAAGTTTCAGCCACAATAAAGAAAACCTTAGCACTTCACCTTTACCTCCCTTTCTTATGAGTCAAAAGTGCTTCACAAATGTAAAATTATGAGATCAGCAATTGTGTCATAGATTTTCTTCTTGAAAGACTAAGGCTAATTTAGCAGGAAAAGTAGTTTTATATTATGATAACACTTAATATACAAGAAAATCTAAGCATGTGAGGAGCATTTAATTTTACATATAACTAATAATAATCAATTCTTAATATACTACCACCAGAAGAGTAAAAAACAAGAAAAAGAAACAAGAGAGATGCCCAAAAGATGAAATGGTGATGATCCTGAAGACTATGATGAAGGCAACAGTGATGGTGATGATGATGGCAGTGATGGTGATTATGGTGATGATGATGATGGTGATGGTGGTGAGGGTGATGATGATGAGCATGGTAGTGATGATGGTGGTGGTGATGGTGATGATGGTGATGATGGTGGTGATGAAGGTGGTGGTGATGATGATGTTGCTGGTGCTGGTGATGATGATGGCGATGATTATGGTGATGATGACAGTGATGATGGTGATGATGATGGCACTAAGCACCCTTATTACATGGCAGGCGCTTGCTCAGTACTTTACATGCATTTCGCTATGAGGTAGATACTATTGTTATCTACATGGATAAATGAGACAACTGTGCTTCAGAATAGTTAAGTTCTGATTGTAACCTAACAAGTATCTGGTCCAAGACACCGACTCAGGGCATTTGACTGGAACCTGTAAGTTTCTAGGCTAGCCTCTTTCATAACAATACTCACTAACTTACACTGAGTATATGTTCCATATACTCTTTTAACTGTTCCAAGTGATTCTATGTACATTAATGGGTACAGTCTTCATATTATTATTATTTTCTTCTCCATCTTATATAGCAGGAAGCAAAGACACTAAGTAGGAACAGGTCACATGAGTAGTTTGTAAAGGACTCACACTGAGCTATCTGGCTTCTGCACCCATCCTTGAAACAACTGCTGAGGATGTGCTGCGACTCTCATCCATCCCTCCCACACTAAACCTACTCAGGACTTCCTCACAGCTAGCTTAAATGCCTCCAAAACTCTCCTCACAGACCTCTGCTTTCAGTCTTGCCCCTCTTAAACCCTTTCCTCCACACAGCATTGAAGGTAGACTATCGGAACCTATCATAGTCCTCTAGGTCCAACCCTGCCCTGACTAAAACCCTTCAGTCCTTCACCACTGCACATAGCAAATGCCCTAAGTCCTCCTAATCACCCACCAACCTAACCTCTCGTGCTCCATCCAGGCCTTTGGTCTCACCTCCCTCTATTCACTTTCTCACTAACTCCCAGGTCAGCCTCCAACAACCAACCGCAAATGACGAAGCTTCCAGGAACACTCTATCTGTTTACCCTCCCAGGCTTCTTTGCACACTGGTTTTCCTATGTGGAATGAACCTCCCCAGGACTGTCTTCACTTTTTCTGGTTTCTGCTCATCCTTCAAGGATTCAGCTCAATTGTGGCTTCCTCCAGGAAGCCTGCCTGAGTCCTCTACCTGCTTACAGAAGCTAATCTGCATCTACTTCTGTTGGTCACTAGGTGGTCAAGAATCCCATTAGTGACCACATTGCCTCACAAATGGCTCATGCCCTACACCTACAAAATTGCATTGAAAATCTTTTATGGCTCTTTATGTGCACAGTTTTTTTGAGTTATACACTCATAACAAAGCTGAAGCTGATGTAACTTGTTAAGGAATATGTGACATGTAGTAGGAACCAAAAAGAATATAAATTGCTTGGCTGATGAAAATCCTTCATGTATTCCTGGATGCTTCTTTACCAAACCAACAGCTGTAGCATTCTCAAAAAAGGTACAGCATTTATAGTTAATTTTTTAACTAACTTTAATAACAAGAATAGCTATGGAAAGAAAGCACCTGGAAATTCTCCTATTCATGTACACTGGTGGGGTGGGGACGGAAGTGAATTAATAAGATATCTGAAAAGTTAAGCAGTTGCACTTTATGTGAAAAAAATGGAAATGTGCCTGGGGCTTATTAGACTTCTGGAACAATTTGAATTGCCTTTCTTCTAAATTTGAAGTGCACATATGACCACTCTAAGTGACTTCAGATATTATCCCCCACTGGAGGTGTCTTTCAGTCTCCACACCCCTTGATTAACCCACAGCTTTTGAATCAATATAAGAAAAACTTATAATTTAAGTTTCAAGAATATAGTCTAGATATTAGTCCCTTCTCTGAGGAGCAGCTGACAAAAATTTTTTTCCCATTCAGTGGGTTGTTTCTTCACTCTGTTGATTTATTTTGCCATGAAAAAACTTTTTAATAAGATGAGATCCCAGTTGTTGATTCTTTTTAATATTTCCCTTATGGTCTGGGTTTTGTTCATAAAGTCTTCACTTACACCTATGTCTTCAAGAGTTCTACCTATTCTATATTCCAGCAGATTTAGTGTTTCTGTTTTGATATTTAGATCTTTGATCCATTTTGATTGTACTTTAGTGCATGGTGAGAGATGTGGGTCTAATTTCTGTCTTCAGCATGTGGAAAGCCAGTTCTTCCAGCACCATTTCTTAAAGAGGCTCTTTCGTCCAGTGAGGGTATTTGGCCCCTTTGTCAAAGATAAGGTATCTGAGTGTGTTTGGAGTTATTCCTGCATCTTCTAAACTGTTCCATTGATCCTCGGGTCTGTTTTTTGCCAGAACCATGCTGTTTTTATCACAGTAGCTTTGTAGTACGATTTAAAGTCAGGGATTGTGATGCCTCTTGATTTCCTTTGTTGCCCAGAGTTGTTATTGCTATTCTAGGCCTCTTCTGGTTCCAAATAAATTTTAGGATTGTTTACTCTAATTCTGTGAAGTATACTATCAGTATTTTGATTGGAATTGCATTAAATCTGTATAACAATTTTGGGAGTATGGTCATTTTCACTATGTTTGTTCTTCCAACCCAAGAACAAGGGATATCTTTCCATTTTCTTATATCCTCTTTGATCTTTTTTTTTCAGAGTACTGTAGTTTTCAGTGTAAAGATCTCTTATTTTCTTTGTTAGATTGATTCCTAAGTGTTTCATATTTTTATGCTATTGTGAAAGGTGTGGTTTCCCTAATTTCTATCTCAGTGAGTTTGTTGTTTGTATACAGGAATGCTACCAATTTTTGAGTTTTGACCTGTATCCAGCTATGCAACTGAATTTGGTTATTAAATCTAGAAGTCCTTTTGTGGTGTTTTAGGGGTATTCTATGTAGAGTATTATGTAATCTGCAAATAATGATAATTTAACTTCTTCTTTTCCTATCTTTACTCCCCAAAATGTTAGATCCCACAGACTTAAAGATCCAGACCAAAAATAGGTATCTGAAATGAATACACACTTCTCAGATGAAGAAGTAGAAATGGCAAATAAATATATGAAAAGATGTTCAACATCACTGGTCATTCAAGAGATGCAAAGTAAAACAATGCTGAGATTCCATCTCACTCCAGAAAGAATGGTTATTATCAAGAAATCAACCAATAACGAATGCTGGCAAGGATGTAGGGAAAAAGGAAACCTTCTCCACTGTTGGTGGGAATGTAGACTGGTGCAACCACCATGGAAAACAGTGTGGAGATTCCTCAAAAAAATAAAATTAGAGGTTCTGTTTGACCCAGCTATTCCCCTTCTTGGTATCTTCCCAGAAGAATTAAAAACATCATACCTCAGTGATGTATGCACACCCATGTTTATAACAGCACAGTTTGCAATAGCTAAATCTTGGAAACAGCCCAAATGCCCATCAACTGATGAATAAGATGTATTTTTTCTTATACAGTGGAGTACTACTCAGCCATAAAGAAGGATAAACTTGAAACATTTATAGGTAAATGGATGGGCCTTGAGACTGTACTCTTAAGTGAAATAAATCAAACACACATGTGTAAATATCACATCATTTCTCTGGTGTGAGAAACCAAAAGTGTAAATAAGAATCAGAATGTATACTAGATATTGTGAAATAGGAATAAAATGCTCAATTGGGAAGGAGAACTAGGGAGGGGAGAGAGGGAAAGGAAGGAAAGGAAAAGAAAAAGTAGAAGAGGGAGAAATGGAAGCAAAGCTTTTATAAATGAGAATGGGAAGAGGGAACAAAGGGAGGATAAGGGAATGGGAAAAAAAGAGGAATTGAGATAGGTCATGTACAGGGTCAAAGTCCCTGTGATGAAAATGATCATTATGCATATTTAAAATGTAGCAATAAATTTACTTTAAAAAAAAAGTTTCCAGAACAGAGGAAATAGACAGCTGTTGATAAGCTCAATCTCCATGTATACTTTGTTACCAGTAACGCAAATGTGGGAGACCCTTGGCACACTTAAAGGATATTTAAACTAGATAATTACACCTTAATTAATTTGTAATTAGATTAAATATTGGCACAATATGTTACTTGTTTCAGAGGTGTGAAAAAATACAAAAAATCCACTATTTAATCCATGAAATACAGCAAGTCCTCTGCTGGGGGCTTTGCAGCAGTTACCGAGAACACCTGCTTCCTAAGTCTATGGCAGTCCAAATCCTGCCTGCTCTCAGATCCCAATTCACACTTTCTGTCAGCAGGAAACTTATGCTGACTCTGATGTTCCCTTTGGATCTGGAGGTTAGACTTAATTTTTTGTTAGCTCTTAACCTCTATAAAACATTCCCCTCAGAGGATCAAACCATCAGACCAACTCAGTGTCACCTGTTGGGGGCACGGTAGGCATCTAGGAGTGCCAGCTCCCACAATCATACCCACTCAACAGACTCTCAACAACTTCATCCCCTCATTTTTTTTTTGAGGGGAGGAACCGGGAATCAAACTTAGGACCTCACACTTGCCAGGCAGGTGCCGTGCCGCTGAGCTGTATCCCTGGCCCCTCATCCCCTCATGTTTCTTAAAGGTGACCATAATTTCTCTTCATAAGCCAGTGGATCCACCTGAGAGCCATGCCTCTTAGAAGTAAGCCACGGCCACCTGTTTAAAAAGCTACATTCATTTAGATTGCACTGCAGGCCACACACTGACCTAAAGTCTTTTGTGCATAATCCCATAGAATCTGCATGACAACCACCTGAGTTAACTATGATTCAGGTCTACTTTACTGGTAAAAAATAATGGAGGCCTAGATGCAGTACCTACTCAGAGTCTTACAGGTTCTGTGTGAAAGACCCTAAATTTGGAGATGGGGAGTCTGTCCTTGCCCTCCTTTACTTCATCCCTGTTGTAGGCAAAATTCTAAGATACTTCCCCACCCCCAAATTCCCACACTTTGGTGCATATGCCCTGTATAATCCTCACCCTTAGGGGATAGGAGGTTTGTTTTGCTTTGTTTTGTTTTGTTTTGTTATGTTTTGTTTTGAATATTATGGGATAGTCCTTCCCCTGTTAAGGTTGCTTATCCGTTGACATTGTTTAGTCAAAAGAAAAATTATCCTGATGTGCCTGACCTAAACAGTTGAATCCTTTCAAAGCAGGTAACAAGTATCCAAGACACTCTCCTGAATTCAGGAAAGAAGAAACTGCCATGCTGTGCACAGAGCCATGCAGCAATGAGCAGTGGGTAACTCCTAGTAACCCAGGCTCTGGCTGATGCCACAAAGGAAGTAGAAATATCAGTCTACAACCACAAGCTACTCGATTCTGCCAGTAAGCACATGAACCTGGAAGTGGACCCAGAAAGGAATGTAGCCAAGCTAACACTCGTTTTTAACCCTGCTCAGAGGGTTAAACTATAACTAAACTATGCTCAACATTTTGACCCAAAGAAAACTTTACGATAATAAATTTGTGTTGTTTTAAGGCACTAAGTTTGTAGCAATTTGAGCATCTATGCTTAATATGGATAACTATAATAATGAGAGTATAAACATCAATAG
The DNA here is from genome assembly GCA_028451465.1 of Erethizon dorsatum. Lineage (NCBI taxonomy): Eukaryota > Metazoa > Chordata > Mammalia > Rodentia > Erethizontidae > Erethizon > Erethizon dorsatum. The sequence goes on from CM051824.1 coordinate 19,099,313, forward strand.
AAAACTAGTAACAGTCCTTACCTGCCCTTTCATCTAGTTCCAACCAACCTGCTGGCCCTTGCTTCAGTGTCCTCTTTTCACTTTAGGCTCTTCTTCCTTTCCTGGCAGATAATTTCTGGACTTGGACATCATAGTTCAACTAAGGCATACGTGGTGATTCCTCTACATTCACTTAGCCTCTCCCCAGGTTCTGATCCCAGCCCTGACCTGTGTGGTCAGGGCTTTCATTTATAAGGGTTATTCCAAACTGGAAACATATGATGGGGTGAGAACATTTTAAACAATATTATGAAGAGTCCCAGAATTCCTAATAAGATCTCTACAAGCCACCAGAGGTTTTTGCTTGTTTTTGAGAGTATATTGGTCAAAAACCTGCAAAAAAGGAAAAAGCAATACCATTGGCTTACCATTGCCCATTTCCTACAGATTAGCTCCAGGTACCATATTTAACAGCAAGATTTTGTTTAAAGCAAAGGATATAGTTGTTGTCAATGGCTTGGCAACTATCGAGGTCATAAGGATAGTCTTAGCATTCCACTGTGTGGTCATAAAGGAAAATCTTTAAGTTTTGTAGACCTTAGGCCATTTCCCTCTGAAGAGCAGACTCAGTAAGATAACTACTGGAAGACATTCCAGCTATAAAAGCCTATGATTAAAGATCTTTAAGCCTAACATTTTACAAGTTAGCAGAATCTCCTCACCTGCTAGAAGCCTGTGATAGTAAATGGCACAGGAAGAAGGGTCTTCCCCGCCGAAGGCCAGGAGCAGTCATATCCTATCATCGGCTAGCTGGATCCCAGAAGGGCTGTTTGCTGTTCCTCCAAAACTAGCAGGTTACATAGTAAAGGTGAGGCACAGCCTGCACCCTGACCCAAATGGGAAGCTGCCTGGCACAACCCGATGACCTCTAACTACCAGATACTCTGGGGTCAGGCAATGCAGTAGAAAAACTAAGACCAACTTTGCAAGGGGAGAGAAGGAAACAAGGTAACAACTGTAGGTCAGAAGCTTCACTTGAAAAAAAAATGACAACAAAGATAATGCCTTTATATAATCTGTCTTTGAGTTTAGACTTCTTTGGAGAGTTCTCTTCCCAGGGTGTATAAAAAGAGGACAGGTTGCGTGGGCAGGGGACACTGTGGAGAGGACTTGGTGAGGGTGAAGGACTTTGTGTCCATAAATAAGCACACCACAGCCATTTCTCTGATACCAAAAATCTTTTAGAATCGGGTTAAATTCCATTATTTTACAATGAGAAATAAGTTCAAAAATTAAAATTCTCAGCTGGGCATGGTGTTGCTGCCTATAATCTGGGAGGCTGAGACAAGAAGACTGCAAATTTCTGACCCAGCTGGGGAACTTAAGTGAGACCCTGTCTCAAAATAAAAATTGAGCATGTAGCTTAATGTGAAGACCTTGGGTAAAATGCCCAATATGTATCAATCAATCAATAAAATAAACATAAATAAAATAAAAGGTCCCATGGGGAAGAGACGTCAAAAGCTAAGGTTTAAATGACATAGAGCAGAAAAGTTCCAGATAACAAATTTTACAGGAAGCAGCTGTGTGTGTGGTGTTTAGCTAGTATGAATGTGTATTCGAGGGGGTAGCTATTTTCTCTAGGCCAAATGTTTCTATTTGCTGGTAAACAGCAGGGGTAAGATTCAATCCTAGATCTCTGACTCCAGATCCATGTTTTCCTTTAAACTATTACTGCAAAGAAACCAGAAAATAATGAGTTGTGATAAACTGGGAAAATGTCCCAGGATCTGACCTCCACGAGTTCTACACTTGAGTGAAGCAGCCTCTACTGGTGTCCCTTATACCCAAACCTCTGCCTCTGAGCTACTTTGTGACGACACCATTAGACATCTTCACAAGAACATGTTAAATGGATGACATTGTAGTCCCTCCCACTCGTTTTACTTTATTTAATGAATTTCTCTTTCACTGACCCTTTAGAAAGTTGTCAACCCTAGTTCATATTGTTTATGTTCTTGGAATGGAAGAGAACTGAAGCAGCTCTCTAACAATGTCTTTCAATGTGTCACACTTAATTCTATACCAAATGTCTAGGGGGTTGGTTAATAATACATCGTCAGATTTTCTCATTTCAGTTATCTGGTCAAAAGAATATGGCTCTGTCTTTCAGAAGAGAAGAGTTACAATGCCATATTTTTGATTGTGCAGAACCACGTTATTCTCTTTCTGAGGTGGTGAAAGCATTCTGATTACTCCGAATAATGGGACTGATAGTGGCCTAAGGAATCAACTGTCTAAGGGATATACTAATCAAGATGTAACTGATCCTCGCACTGACATTACTCCAAATAAAGCAGAAATTGCAATCTTTGGACATATTCAGTTTTCCATCAAATAGAAGATTAAACTGAAATAGAAGGACGTAATATTTAACAAGAGTCTCTGGCTTAAGAGATTCATTACATTTGAATTCATCTTAGAGAGAAGGAAGCAAAGTGAATCTGACTATATAAACATTCACTCCCCTTACCTGTAAATAAATAAATAAATGAGCTAACAAACAATCTCACCTTGTTATAAAAGGAGCCTCCTGAAGCAAAGAGCTTTAAACTTTAATGGAAAATAGTTTAACAAGACGAATGAAACAAACAAATATTTATGTTGCAAGACAAATTCCTTGAAATCTGTAGGGCTCTTACATTGCATCATTTGAGACCATAGCCTATGCACCGGGACCCAGAAGCACTGAATTTGGGATACTTTGTGTCTTCTGTAGGTAAAGGCAGGAGTGGGAATGGGATGAGAAGGAGAGGAGAATGGGGGAGTAGAAGGAGGGAAAAGAGTTGCAAAAGCTATTTTGAAAGTTTACATATATTCAGCTGCACATTATTCTCTAATCTCTGAATGACAGTTAATTTTTCAAAATTCTCTTTTGCTTTGCACCTTTGAGGTATTATGCAAAGAAATTCATGTTAGGGTTTATTATCATCCATGAATGCTCAGCAAATGACAGAATGAAAGATACTCAATGAGTGTTTGTTAAACTGATAAATACATGGCTGGAGGGGTGAGCATATGGAGAAGAGATGGGATGGATAGGCAGAGGTGGAAGTGAATGGATGGATGGATAGAGGGTGAGTGGAAGAATGGATAGATGAATGAATGGATGGATAGTTGAGTGAATAAATGGATGGTAAATTTTGGCAGAAATATTAAATGAGGGCCGGTGAGATGGCTCAGCGGTTTAAGCGCCTGCCTTGCAAGCGTGAGGGCCCGGGTTCGACTCCCGGAACCCACATACAAAAAAGGGGCCGGTGATATCGCTCAGCGGCACGGGCGCCTGCTGGCGCGCGAGGTCCTGAGGTCGACCCCCCGGTACCCACAAAAAAAAAAAAAAAAAAAAAAAAAGAAATATTAAATTGGGGCGCTGGAAAGAGGATTCTTTAAAAAAGTGAAGCGGGCCGGTGAGATAGCTCAGTGGCATAAGTGTCTGCCTGGCAAGTGCGAGGTCCTGAGTTCGACTCCCGGTACCCACATATGAAAAAAGGGCCGGTGACATTGCTCAGCGGCACAGGCGCCTGCTGGTGCACCAGGTCCTGAGGTCGATCCCTGGTACCCACACACACAAAAAAAAAAAAAAGTGAAGAAACTAAACTTTTCTTCATGTCCCTCTTTGTGCACTTGTTTCCCAGATATTTTGTCTTTTAAATCTATGCATTCTTTCTGATATGTGCATTTTTAGGATACAAATTGATAAACTCATTCCTATGAAAACATGAAGATTGACAGAACTTAACTGAATCATGCAATTTTTTTTTACCTTGAGTAATGTGCAAAAACTATTTCAAAGAAAAATGTTGCAAAACCTTGAGTATACACGAATTAAGTTCATTGCAGCATGAACCATTCACATAAAACAACGTGATAACTGTGCCTTCTTAAAATCGTAAAATATGGGGACTTACTTTAGAATTTAAAAAAAACAGCAGATTATACCTTTCCCAGGCTTATTTTCATTTTTATAGGGGCCAGAGGAATCATTATACATATGGGATATTACCCATCAGTAAAGGGACAGAATAGGAGAATTTCCCTTCTTAGAACTTTTGAAAAATTACCCACAAAGACTTGTCTCTGCACAGAAAGAGTAATTAAAAATCACATTACTAACTGCTGGCTAGGCACCTTTATTTTAAGTGCATTTGGCTTACATGTGAATGCAAACTGGCCTGAAAGATTGAGAAAGTTTATTTTAACTTGTGAATTTATATACCTCACAGAGCTGTAAAAATAGACCTATAAATAAGAAGCCAATTCACAAAAATCTACTGTTTAGCAAGAAAAGTGTTACATAGTCAAATCCAGCACCCGCAACATATCAGATGTATCAGGGATGAGGTAAAAAACATTAATTCAAACATATTAAGAACCCAGTGAGAATGCTGTCCCATTTAAGAAAGAAATGAAACTCAATAAGTCTATTTGCCATTTGGCTTCTCAGCTGTCCCTTTTCTGGAATGAGAGTAACTCTTCTTTTGTCCTAGTTAATAAAGTCTGTAGATGTTCATTAAGCAAAAAAAAAAAAAAAAAAAAAGAAAGAAATGAGGCATGGATTATTGAAATTTTGACAGGGATGCCAGGATGTCCTCAGCAATGTCCCTTTATCTGAGCAGGATCCAAGAAGTAATATGCAATTTTAACTGGACAGCTTCTCTTCTTCCTCTAAACCTATAAAAAGGCATCTTCATCTATTCCCTCTAAATAAGTGCTATATTGAAAGAGCTCTTTGGAATATACATTTGGGAGGAAGGTGGGACAAAAGGAAGATTCAGGATCAAGGTTTTCTTTGGTAGGGAAATGTATGAACTTGCAGTTTGTCTTAGTAAAATCATTATAAGGACACATTAACAAAACTGTAGAAAAATAGGTATTTAGTCAATCACAAGTTATTACACAAAATAATTGTTTTGCTAAGTCAATGAAAGCTCAGCCAGGCTCAGATATAACATCACACGGACCATGACAATGTCCAAACTATTCCAGGGCTGCTGCTGTTTTGTGAAGCTCCAGGCTAAGGGGAAAGGGAGAAATATTTTGTGAATTACTCAAAGATAACTTGCATGTGGTTGGGTGCAGTGTTTTTCTTGTTTACCAATATACTGAGACACTTGATACTCTTTTCCTGGAAATCACAATGTATTTTTTCCTATTGCTGCATAATGAATAACCATAAACAGCTCACATTTTTATGCCCTGGTTTCGAGGGATTTGTTAGGAATTCAGCATAGAGCTCACAGTTTCACCAGGCTGAAATTTAGGTGTCAGCCAGGGACTGATCTTACCTAAGGCCTCTTCCAAGCTCACTGTGTGTTGGCAAAATTCAGTGTCTTTCAGTTGTAGGACTGAGGTTCCCACTTTCTTTATGGCTCAGTCAGGAGCTGTTCTCAGCATTTATGGGTCTCCCACTGTTGCCTCTTCTGAGCCTTCTCCCACACATGTCTGTTTGCTTTGTTAAGGAGAGAGGTTCTCCCGGTCTATTAAGGTGAAGTTTAATAAAATGAAGTATAATCAAAGGAGTAACTATCAGATCATAATGATTAGCCCTGCTCATATGCAGTGGGAAGGTTTTAGACACGAGGGCACAGAAAATCTTAGGGCCTGTTTCAGCAGTTTCAGCCTATTAGAGTAAACACAGGAGTGTTCATCTTCTACATGGGGAATTCTACGTGATCTCTCCCCATCAACACAACCAATGAGCAGGGTGAAGCTTTAAAAAATAGTGGAAATAAAGACCTCTCTGATCCTGTTTGACCATAGGAAAGATTCTCTGAGAATTCTGGAGCAAGGTAAGAACAAACTTCTTATCTTTCTGGACTAGTTATGAGTAGATGTTTCTCCCTTAAAGTAGTCACTCAAAAATATGGTCTTTGGTATTTCAGGACATCAGTGTCAAAAGGAAAAGTCCAGGGTCTTCCATTCCCCCATACCTCACACATTTGAGCTGCCCATACTTGCTGAATAATAAATGCATGCTGGAGAGGCCTGAGGCTTGCAATGTGCACACATGGCCAGAATACCTGAGGTGGGTCCAAACATGTAATCATGAGCTCCATCCCCTAAGGATTTTGGCGGACTGTTCCCTACACACACAGTTCAGTCGTTAGCCATTGCCGACGGTCTTCTGGCCTCTAACTCCAATCCTCAAGTGATTAAAAAGAGGAAAGCGAGTTTAGAGCTTGCCAATTGGACCACATCCCTGGGTCTGGCCTAGTTCTAGATGATGCCACTTGAGGTTATGGATCAAGACTCAGTTCATGGGCTAGGGATGTAGTTCACTGGTACCACAGGGGATTGGCCCTGGGTTTAATCCCCAGCACTGTAGAAGAAGGAGAAAGAAGGAGAAGAAAGAGAAGAGGGCGTGGAGAGAGATCATCGTTGTCTAAGGGTTACAGAAAAGAAGGAAATTACCATAATATGGATTTCCCTTACTCCCTGGGGCATTATTGTACAACAGTGGACATATGAAATATGTATTTCATGAAATAAATGTTTCCAGATATTAAAATCAACTGCTTTAGGTGTTCATGTTTAAAAGGAAATACCACATTATCAAGCTAATTTTTAAATTGCATGTTACTTTTTACTTCTTTCTTGTCTAGAGTAAACATATTGTATAATTTTTGTGGTAACTTCTTTGTGTTTGTTTATCCTTCTATCTTAGCACCTGTTACTGACTCAAAATCTATTTTGCCCTGGACTCTGGTAGTTTAAGTTCAAGTTCTAGTGAATTCCCAGTATTTTCACTTTCTCTTATTGGTACATATACAGAACTGACTGTGCAGATAACGTGAGAGGGAAGACAGTGGCCCTGCTGCTTGGCATTCCTGCTGTCAGTTCTTGTAATAGTAAAATAAGAAGAGCTAGGAAAACTGACTTTAAAATCCATTCAACATTAATGAATCAAACTTGAACACATGCTCAAATATCTTTAACTTCAGCAAAACTCTTCAGCATCCACTTTTCAGCTATTTCCTCGCCCTCAAACGCTCCAAGGCACTTGGTTCATGTTTCTCCTGAGTCACAAATTGCTGTAAAAGGCGTCATGTTGGTGATGAATTGGTGAGTCATAAACATGGGGGATTAATAGTCCTTTAAAATTAGTAGCAGTTCAAATATAAAAGTGAAAAGCACTAATTTTTCAAGTCTTAAAATGTCTAGGATATAAAGAGAATTTTTAAAGCAGTCAGATTTCCCTTTATAAATGCAAAGATTATAAATTCAATTGTTTGAACAAATATAACAATTAAAAGCTCTCTAGTGGCAACACAAGTCATGAAGAGCTAATACAATAAGAATAATTGCACAAGGAGAATAAAATTATAATAGTTACTAATTATAATATTATAAACTGTTATAAAATTATAATAGTTACTAACTCTAGTTTACATGGATATTTGCCGTGTGCCAAATGGTCTGCAGCCATTGTTTCTCATTTTTATCCTGTACCGAAAGATGGTTTTATCCAGAAATCAAAAAACAAAATACAAAACAAAAACAAAACTTCCCCAAGCCACACAGGTAGCTAGCTAGTGATGGAGCTTGAGTTTAAACTCAGACGTAGTTTCGATTCATGGTCCTTGCATTATATGATACTGTATTCACTGCACTGATTACTTAAAAGCTTTAGGTTTAAAAATAAAAATGATGAGGGGGACCACTATTTATTGAGTGCCTTATATTTGCCAGGCAGTATATGAGTATAACACTTTAATTACACTAAGTACTTCACATTTAGATTGAGGCTTAGAGCTGGCTCTAGAAAGAGAGATTTGTCTATATCTTTGTATTAATCTCCTGGCTCTGTTTTAACAAAGTATCACACATTGAATAGCTAAAAACAACCGAAATTTATTGTCTAACATTTCTGGAGGGAAGAAGTCCACATTCAAGATGTCAACAAGGTCACGCTCTCTCTGAAAGTAATTTTCCTTGCCTTTTCCGTGTTTCTGGTGGCTTACCAGCAATCTGGTGTTCTTGGCTTCCAGACACATGGTTCCAGTCTCTGACTTCATCATTGCATGGCCTTCTCCCTGCGTCTCTGTCTTCACAGGATCATATTAGAGGGACAGCAGTTGCACTGGATAAGCAGCCCACTCTACTTCAACCTGACCTCATAGCTTAACTAACTACATCTGCAATGACCTGATTCCAAATAAGGCCACAGTCTGAGGCACGGGGAGGTAAGATTTCCACATTTCTTTTTGGGAAATGGAGGGAGAGGGAAAACAAAACCTATAACAACCACATACCTATTGTTGTCTTCTTCACTTTTTCCAAGTCAAAAACACTTTTAAGAGACAAAAGGAGATTTTAGTTGGTGAAGTCATACCAAAAAAAGAGAGGATTGGATTCCAAAGGCCAGGCAGATTCAAGGCACAGTAGGAAACAAAGGAAAACTTCATGAGCTTGGGCATGGTGTTGGGCAGTTTTTTCACGAACTTGAATTTGTAAAAGGACCAAGCTGTATTGATTTAGGTTCAGGATCTGGTCCCCTGAGTGGTGAGGTTAGATCTTAGAATTTTAAAGATCTTAGCTGTCTTTAAAGTCACCATGCAAGCCAACTCTTCTTTGAATAAACTTTTTCTACAGTATCCCCAACATGTAATCATTCAGCTTTTTTTGGACCATTTCTGGAGATAAGCAAAACCTTGAATCAGGCAGCACAGTAGTTCATGTCTGCTAATCAGCAATAATTTTTCTTTGAAATTACTTTTGATCAAAAAGAAAGACTCTCCGGCAGTGAGGGTGAACCTTTTAGAGCTTTCAGTGATACAAACAGCCTGCTGTGGCACACGTGCCATGGCTTCGCCACCACTGCTCTAAGGGAAATTTTGTGATTCAACAGAAAACTAAGTTGTATCTGATTCCAATTCCACAGGAACTATTTTGCAAATCTACATTTGTTCTGTGAATTTGTCTTTGAACTGGTTGTAATACCACGTCAATTTTCTTATTAATAAGTTAAGTAAAAATTCTAACACATGCTCACTTTTATTCTATGAAAGTCATGAATTTTCTTCTATTAGAAATTATCTTTTAACACACCAGAGCCACAAAACACACTTAATTTGAGCCAAAGTGCACCTTCCTCTAGCTTTTCCATAAGCAATCCTAACTAACCCAAGTAAAATAAGTCTTATCTTTTTTCCAAATCATGGCCCAGTAATTATTTGAAAACAGCTCTTCTAACTCCTCTTTTATATTCCCCCTCCCCAAACTTCTCCACACAGGAATTCTCTCTTATTTCTCTGTTGTTTTTAAGAAAAGGAGAAAAGAAATTTACGCACAATCTCCCCTCCCATGTATCCAATGCTTGGTGATTATCAAACAATTTTTTGAAACATTGCCCATCCTCAGGGGCAGCCCCTGTTGGAGTCTGTTTTCCATTTATATTTGTGTGTCACTAGTTCACAGCTATCGCAGCTTTCCTGGTGGGGACTATGTGCTCCCTGTCTCAGTCACTTTCCCTTTTGTTTTTGATTAATATCACTGTTGATGCTTTAGTTGAATGAACACATAACTTTTTATTACTGTGCTAGTTTTCTCAACTGTAGTCCTTATGTTTTCTGAGACTGTCACTCTCTCAGATATTCTTCACACAATTTCCTATTTTCCAGTGTCTCATAATGGATTCAATACAGCCCTTCTGCTCTGGCCCTGTAAGGGAAGAGCAGAAAAAGTCTAACACCTCCTTCTGCTCAGACTTCATTTCTTTGAACACTACATCATACCACATGACTTTTTAAATGACAAATGCTACATTCTGACTGTTCGGCTTTTTCATTGCGTCAAAGACAACTAAGTGTTCGTGCAATTTTTGGCCTATTTATTCAACAACTTTGTAATCAGAGGGAGCCAGAATCTGTGTTAGAAACTAAGAATCCAATGTGTATAAATTATTTGTCTATTGGAGAAGACAAATGCACACATATAATAAATGTTCTTTTTGTGGAAAATATAGGCTATGAATAAACTTGCATGGTGTAGTTCACTGGTGATCACTAAAAACATAGTAAATCCACCACACACTCAGAGCTAATCCACTTAATAATCCTTTTTAGAATTTTGCTAGTTAGCCTCCATCTACCAAACCCATGAACTGGAAAATTCATCTTTCTAATTTTTAAACTCTATAACCTTTGTCAGTCTTCCAGGATTGTGCGTACCTTCTACAATTATTATATGACCACCAATTTCACTCACCTGGAATAATAGAGTTCCTAGAGAAACCAGAGGTGTGAACCACTGTAATAACAACTAAACTCAGAAAATTAGAATTACTCATTGAGGATAATCAGGCTGAAGCCCCTTTATAGGCCACAGAAAATCCTTCCTCTTCACCATGATGCAATGAGTCCACCATTGGAATACGAAGATTCACACTGATACGGCCCCATATAAAATTAGAGTGCCTTATACTTAGTTCTATGTATCTTACCAAATCCCTCATCACCATTTTCTGCATGATAATATTTTCCTTTACCCCAGAAATAACACTCTCCACTTCCCCTTCTTCTTCTCCCCTTCCTTCTGTCTGTCGCTCTGTCTCTGACTCTGTCTGTCTGTCTGTCTGTCTCTCTCTCTCTCTCTCTTTCTCTCTCTCTCTCTCTCCTTCCTGGCTACCATGGATTGAACAGTTTCCTTCCACCATGGCTTTCTGCCATGCCTTTTCTGAGTTGGAGCCAACCAACCATGAACTGAATCCCCTGAAAATTGTAAGCCAAAATAAACTTTCTTTTAAGTTGCCAATGTTACGTATTTTGCCTCAGCGATGGGAAAGTGACTAATACAGAAAATCGGTACCAAGAGTGAGTTTGTTGTTATGACTGTACCCTGGTCAGGTCGTTTGGAAGTCTTTGGAACTGGTTTGTGAGAGGAATTTGGAAAACTGAAGATGCAGGTATTTCATCCTAGCGATGGGAAAGAGATTAATACGGAAAGCAACTTGTGCTTAGAAAGAAAAATTCAGTGTATGCTCATAGGGTAGAGCATTTCAGGAGAGGGAAGAGTAAGAGTATAGTGTACCAGGGAGGGTGAGTAGCTAGGTATTAGAGTAATCTAAAGGAGAAGAAACCTGTTGGGGACTGAAAGGGGGTAAGAGAAATAAACTATCTTAATAGAAAGTCAAAGCAATTTTGAGAGAGAATCGTATTGTAAAAAACTGTCTCCAGTGGCAGTATGGAGATCAGACTGAAACTTAACTCTGGAGAAGGAGAGAGAGAGAGAGACAGAGACAGTGAAAGAGAGACACAGAGAGAGACAGAGACAGAAGATTGCCAGGGAGTGTCAGGGATAATGACAAATGTCAAAATGCAGCAGGGCTATCTAAACCAATCCCCTTTCCAGACATGCAGACATTTAAGGCCTAGTACCTCATGGCTGTCTGGTTTGCCCACTTCTTTTCCTCACTGTCTTGGACAGTGCAAACCAGAACCTGCTAGATGGCTCTGGACCAATCTGGAATTCATAGTGGAGCACAAGGCTTGGCTTTGGACACAGTGAACAAAACTACATTCTGACACTTAAGGAAAAAAAGAGAATGACATTAAACTACTGAGTCCCTTAATGTCACAATATAATTTGTCATGTAAGCAGATAATTTTGAGGGCAAAAAGAGAGATTTGAATAATTATGCCTATCTTTCTATAAGTCCACACTTTCCAAGGTAAGGTGAGATGGTGGCTTCTTAATCACACAGTAACACTGCTCAATAAAATGCCCTAGAAAGCTGATCCTATCTGGCTTCCAGGAGCTAAAGTCAGATCTGCAGGTGATAGCTATGGATCAAAGAGACAGAGGCCACCACAGTCACTAAGACAACCAGGATGTGCATCTGTACTTCTCCTTTCACCGTGGAGAGGCTACTCCACATCTAGACTACTGTACCACCATTTTTTTTTCCAGTGCTGTGTTTCTTAACCTGAGATTTGCCCTGGCCTTTGGGTGCCTCTGGCATGGCACTTTATAGGATACTACACAATCACTTAGTGGAAGAAGTAAATTGTTCGTAATTTAAAGGTTTGTGTATATAGAAATAAACATAGATACATGATGGTATAGAATATAGCATGAACATAGTATTTTAAGATAAAACATTAGATTTGAGAAATAATTTATCAAGTTGACAGCTTGGAGCTATGCTCCTGGACTCCCAGAATACACATATTTTCTCCTCTATCTTTAATGACAGTTCATTGGAAAAGATGGCATTTGCCTTTTAATATGAAACCAAAAAAATATATTTCTAGTACTACAATTATGGGGAAAAAACATAGCACAAAGAAGTACTGCTTATTCCCCTGATAAGTCAGGTTGGATGCAAGAAAAATTTGCTCACAGCCAATTATTTTTTGGGAGATAACATGCTGTCCCTTAAACAACAAAAAAAAAACACACATGTTTTTGTTAGAAATTTATCCAGCCCACTGAATGTTTCTGCATGATCCAACAAAATAAGAATGGCAATTTTTAGATAGCTGGCAGGTTTAAAGAATACCATTTTGTGATACATGAAGATTATATAAAATTTGAATTTTAATATGCTCAAATAAAAAGGTTTTTGAGCACAAACATGCCCCTTGGTTTACATATTGTCTGTGGCTGCTTCTGATCTAAAATGACAAGTGCTGCGTACTTGTGGTAGAGACTAGGACTGTATGGATCAAATGTCTAAAACATCTAAAAATTGCCAACTCCAAAAAGGAAAAATTTAGATCAGGAATTTTACTACTTTCAAATAGTTTACAGTTTCCCCTGTGTGACTGATGAAAAGAGAAGAATGATATGTAACTGACACTCTAACTATGTATCTCCAGAAATGACTGGCATGCAAGGGTCTGAAGTCAATTAGTTTATTTAAGGTGTATTTTCTGTACCATACCGTCATTCACATGACTATTTCACTTAGGAATTTTTTCTTAGTAACATTCAGGCCACATTCATATTCCCTCTCCAATCCCTGGGTCACTTGAAATAAATTATGAGTCACTTGTAAGAAGACTTTGGGACCTATATGATCCCACAAAACAAACAGATAACATTAAACACACACACACACACACACACACGTCCTTTCTGTCATTGCCAGACTGAGCCCTTAGGTTGAGTTCCGTCTCTTTCCACATTAGCCTGTTAGAACTTTAAAATAAAATTTATTTTGGTAGTGTGTATTTGGAACTAATGGTGGTGGTAGGAAGTAGGTTTACAACCAAGAAATGGACATGCTTTGACTGCCACAGAGATACTTTTATTTCCTCCCAGATAGAACCCAGTTCTATTAAAATATTCAAAGCACATTCAAAACCAACCTACCAATATTCACTTTTCAGAAACAAGAAGTGAAGTATTCATTTAAATGTGAGAACATCCTTATATAACATGGTCCCTTAACAATCACCACGCCATTATTTTGATTTCCAGCAACCTGAGGCTAATATGTTCAGGATGACTGACTGCAAAAGAAAGAATCTAGAATACATTATCAATTGTGCATCTATAAGGTAGTTTATGTGTTATTTTTTCAGGCTCAATACACCAGATTTAGAATTTAATGATAGTTTATCTTTTCTGATTGCCAATCACTAAAATGAACTGATTTAAACTTTTTATCCAAAGATTTCCATCAAATGCAGCTTACAAAACCCCCTGGATTATATCCCTTGTCCTTGAGAAAGTAGTAATTTTAAACCTCATTTTGAGTATGATTTAAAAGATTTCTGTAGGAAATGTATGGAAAAGAACTGCAAAAATGTCCATCTCGGGGATTTGTAACTTTCAGGACGTTGCTACCTCACTCAAATGGGAATTCTGACCAGCATAACATTATTGGGAACAGGTCGCAAAAGCATGTGCAGATACAGAAGTAAAGGCAGGTCTTTGGTGCCCTGGATTCCAAGTCCTAAAACCAACCGTGTATAAATGTCCCCCCACAAAAAAGCCAAAATACACATCTAGCAAAAGAAAATGCAGGATGTACCCTATTTTTGTGTGCGTGTATATGTATATTTGTGAGTATATATGTGTGTGTGTGTGTGTGTGTGTGTGCATCTATGTGACTGATAGTGAGCTGGGCTCCTCATTCCTACTTTTATTCCATTAAGATATGTGGATTTAATGCTTGATTTGTTTTGAACTCCTTGTACCCATCTTTGGCAGGCATTTGTACAGATACAAACTGGGACTTAGTTATATGACTGCAAACTGGGATTTATTTAGTTATCTGGGGCCAGTGGACATGTAACACCTTTTTTTAAGCTGCTATTGAGCAGGAAAGAAACTGCATTAGAATGGAAGCTGAATAACAATAAGCTGAACTCACAGGTGGCCATCTCAGGCTGCTTCTCATTGCCTTTGTCCAAGTGGAAAACAGCACTGATTTTTACTCTTTGCCTAGCCTCAGTTTCACAGTGAACATCAAATACACAGTCAGGCTAATAAAGGAACATTTCCTCTTCAGTTTAAGTCAATCTAGCTCATCAACTTGATAGCAGCTGTCCTAAAAATGACTCCTGAAAAACTGTTACGAATTGAAGGACTTAGGGAATCTTCCCAATCAAAATGCGAGTGCTTGCCACCGGACATACAGATTTATAACAAGGCTAGATTGGGAGGAAAAGATTAGCTTTGGTTACTATATGCATTAATGGAATAAATGGGGCTGCAAGAAAAAAGTCCTAATTTATAATCCTGTGCTGTATCCATAGAAGATAAAGCTGTCTTCTGATGCCTTATTTTCTGACCATTGTCCAAAAACAAATTTCATCTGTCGGTAGAGGATTGCTGCTATTTTAATGCTGCATTCTAAAGTCTATATAATGACAATTAGCAAAATATAATTTGAAGAGATCAATTGTCATAGAAAAAATAGATGACACATAATAGGTATGTATCTGTTATGCATTGAACTACTGAGAGATAGACTGCAGAGCCTTGGTTTGGCACCCAAGAGATGCAGGGTGTGGTGAAATCATGTCATACAGTGAAGTTAAAGCAATGGCACATGTCAGTTACTTTTAAGATTCAGATTAAAAAATTAACATGTAATGGAGGGGTAAATAAATTATACTGTATGGATTTCACCTATGAAGACCATGTACAGTATTTTTAAAGGAATGCATCAGCACTACACACACAGATGTGAGATTTCATAAATGCTTTGTTAAACCAAACCAGCACTAAAGGTAAAATGGAGTCCTGGATTAGATCTGGGATCAGAAAAGTGACATTAATGGGAAAACTTGTAAAATCCAAATAAAGCATGAAATTTATTTAATAATAATGCATTCATGTGAATGTCTTGGTTTCAGTCTAGGTATGTTGCTAGTATTCAAGAAAACTGGAGGAAGCATAAATGAAATCTCTGTACATATTTGCATCTGTTCTGTAAATATAAAATAATCCCAAAATTTAAAAGCTTATTAATATATTCTAAAACAATACAGATAATGACAATGAAATTTACAGAAAAATTAATACTATGTCAGTATATCTACAGGAACAATTTCTGGAAATACATACTTCAAACTCTTCACAGTGGTTACTTCAGGATTTGAGATTAGAGAGCAGGGAGTCTTCTATTATTTTATTATATATATTTTCTGTCATAATTGATTTTTTTTTTGTGGGTACTGGGGGTCGACCTCAGGACCTCGCGCGCCAACAGGCGCCTGTGCCGCTGAGCGATATCACCAGCCCTTTTTTCGTATGTGGGATCCGGGAGTCGAACTCGGGCCCTCACGCTTGCCAGACAGGTGCGTACACCACTGAGCCATCTCACCGGCCCCATAATTGAATTTTTAATAACGAATAAGCACTAGTTTTATAATCAGAAATACATAGTACAAGAAATCCATTTCCACGGCTAGTATTGCTCCCATTTAGTGGAGAAACTGCATCCCTGAGAAATCACAGGGGTTATGAATAGTGAAACAAAACAAGATTTGAACATTAGCCCTAATTGCACAGGCTGACCTATCAGTCACTACATAATACTGCCGGCTGGACCCTAAAGTCCCTGTGGCAAAGATGGTATTTTATTTATGGCGCTATTCCCCTTAATACTTGGTGCAGCCCTTGCATGTCCTCAGCAATAGATACATGTCTATCAACTGCAACTGAATTCCAGTATGAACATTCTGTTTCTAACACAAATGTAATAGATTTTCCATTTATAAAAGCCTAACTATATACAGCTGATTTCTAATATGCTTCTTGATTGCACTTGGGAACAAATGCATCTCTACAGAATTGGAGGATATAATTAGGAGCTGGAAAAAGAATGGAACTGAAGTCAACATGAATAATGTAACGCAGACACATGAAAAAATAGTAAAATAAAGATCTAAACTCCCAAAGCTTACCTTGTTTTGCAAAATATACCATAGTGAAATTTAAGATAAAACACCGTACAAACAAAACCCAAAACCACTTTTAATGATAAAGAGTGATTGAATGTACATGGGATGTTGTATGGTTAAATTGCTTTTATTCATTTCTGTGAAACTAGAAAATGTCCTGGGTGTGTTTCGTTTTAGTTGTTGTTTTCAGTTCATTGATTAAGGCATCGATATGTTTCACTTATTTTTCTTGGGAAATGTTTATAAAACCAAAGGTTAAAACCTTGCTTTCTTTCTGGCTCTCTAGAAACATATGTGGATTATCACAATACTATGGCATCTTGAAATCTGGAAAATGTTGTTACTTAAATGGACTGTCTGACATTTTCATTCATTATTCCCATTCACGAGAGGTTGAACAGGCTGTCAGGCAGGAGGTCCTGGTTGCAGGCTCCAGGGTGAATAAAACTAGTCCTCTAAATAGAATCTTGAATGATTAGGAATGTAAATGAACAAAGAGGTTCAGAGAAAGTCTGAATGGAATTTTCAGAAAGGTAATTCTTGGAAGGGTCAGTGCAAGAGTAAAAGTACTTTTTAAAAATTTTCCTGGAAAGGGTCCTGATGGTAGTGGATTGAAAGGATGAATGATGTCATGTACTAAAGACAAATATTCTGATAAAGGATTCCAGGGGTTTCACAGAAGCTACTTAGAAAGTGGAATAAAATAAGAGTTGAGGTCGTCTGAATTTTTTTTGTCTAAGAACTTAGGAAAACATGCAGAGACGGCTATAAGTAAAACATTTTCAAGAATTGTTTATGGCTCTCTCATTTTTTTAAAAAATCTGCTTTTGTTATGAATATGTACATTATCACAGAACAATGAGTTCCATGTTTATTATATCCAAACAGTATTTCCTTCTATCCTACAGCAATAGTAGAGGTTTCCACTCCTCCACTACCCACCTCCTTCTCCCCATTTCTGTGAAATGGACCAAAGGGTGTTTCCAGTCCCATCTGCTTAGGAGTCGTGTATTTCAAGCGTGGCCCAAGAAGCTGGCAGTGCTTCTTCATCTTTATTCTTCCCGTTCTCTGCTTTCAGTTGCATTCTGATCGTATTATCAGCTGCTCTTTAATGCACACCTTCCAGGCACCAGGCACTATGTCCATATGCACTTATTGAACCACTCTATATGGAGCATCTGTAACGTGTCTGGACTCTTATAGGTGCTACTTATAAAACAGTATTTCCAATTTTGCTTACATATATTCATGGCACATGGATTCAGAATTCTGGGGTTAAGTGAGCATGCTTTTAATGAAAAAAGTAAAAAAAGAAAAGCAAATTTTTGCTTTTTTTATGTACTTCTTATTGGTTCCCAATGCAGTGGTGGTATTTTATGTATAGTGGCAAAATGAGCTAATGTCATTAATGAACATTCTTCAGTGACTCCTTTTATACTATATTACTGGCAGCCCAGAGAACATAACTTCACTATAGCTGGTGTTATTTTTCCTTCAAGCCGCTACTTTCCATTTACTCATGATGAAGTTCGATTCTTGCCTTATCCATCTCTTATCGATTGAATACATCTCCCAAAGTTCATGTCCTAATCCCTAATGCAACAGTATTGGGAGGGAGGACCTAATAAATGGCCAATAGGTCGGAAGTCCTCATGAGGGGATTGATGTCATTGTCTTGGGAATGGGCTGGTCACCAAAAGAGTGGGCTTGTACTAAAAGTGAGTTCAACCTCCTCTCGCTCTTTCACTTTCACCCTCTCACCCCGCTGCCTTCGCCGTGGAATGAAGCAGTAAGAAGGCCCTCTTACCAGACACCAGAGCCATGCCTGGTACTTCTCAAAGTCCAGAAGGATGGCCCACATAAATTCCTATTGCTTATAAATTACCTAATGTCAGAAATTCTGTTACAGCAGCAGAAAAAGAGTAAGACAAAATTCTTTTACATTACTCTTCCAGTCGGTGTTTTATCTGCTTGGCACTCAGCAATCTTGTCTAACTCTACACAGGTCTTTAAAAGATCAAGTGTGACTATGCATTCCAAGCATGGATTACTTTGCAGATGTTAAACAAATCACTAGCGACTCTTTTTATCACACCATAGAATTCCCCATTTATCCTAATAATGTGTTCTGAATTAAATTAAATTCACTATTTATTTAATGTTTTTGATTAATAGTTGTGGTTTTTGCTGTTCCCCTTAGTGCATTTATGTACTTAATTACAAATGGAAAGACCTCTGAAGTTTACCCATTTGGAAGTGTTAGGCTTATTTGCTTCCTACCTCCATGACAACAGGGACGGTGACTACATTTTGATGGCCAACACTGTGTCAAGGACATAGAAGGCATTAAATGGATTTAAATAAATAACCTTCTGTGAAGACAGGAACACTGTTGATGTACAGTAAATAAGCCGCTTTTTAAAAAGCATATATATGAGAGAACATAGACATGACTCTTTAGATGGACAAAAAGGAGGACAAAAATCACATGATGAAAATACAGAAAATACTTAAAGTTATGAATAAAAATTATACCTTCTTTCTGATCCACAGGTCGGGAATAGAAAACAGAAGGGAGAGGAAGAAAGACCTGATTTCTAAGATATCATTTTAGGATGGATGCAGGAAATGAACGAATTCATTATTTCTACATTTCAGCCCTAGTTTTGTTTGAGACACTGACAATACTGTACAGCCATATACAAGTTTGCAAAAGTACCCCCGGCCCTCAGCATCAGTGAAACAAAATTAGTAATTTTTGAGAAACTGACAATAAAGGAAGAAGAGATAGAATCTACTATAAAGTATTCATAAACTCAAGTTTGAGGGCAGCAGGGTAGTGTTAATAAGTAAAGTAGATCTGAACTTCCGGAAGGTTCAAAGGAATGGTGGATGAATATTGTGGAGAATAAGCAAGTAAAGACTTGTCCTGAAGTGGACACTGATGCTGCTATAGGGAAAGACAGAAAACAGATCTTCATATGTTTTTTCAGATGCCAGATTCCACATTTGTATGTAAAAATCTCCTGAATTTTTAAGCATTTGGAACTAATAGAAAATAAAAGCATTATGGAGAGCAACACTGTAGAGTCAAACAGAATATACTTTCTAGCTGAATATGGCCACTGGCTGTCAGTTGGTGGGCTAGCAACCATTCCTCTAGAATGATGAAGGGTCAGTAAATTACAGCCTTTGGATTAAAACCAGCTCGCTCTATTTTAAAAAAAATACAATATTATTGGAGTGTAGCCATTCTCATTGATTTATGTATTGTCTATAACTGCTTCTGCCTTACAACAGCAAACTTAAGTAGTTGTGACAGAGACTGTCTGACCCACAATGCCTAAAATATTTATAACAAACCTTTCACAGGGAGTTAGCTGACCCCTGCTCTAAATATTTCTTTTCCAGCCACCACCTACTATTGACAGGAACTGTACTCTTGTAAACACCGTACATGCAAAAAGAGACTTTCTGAGTTAGCGCTTCCTCACTGAAGGGATTATAACAAACCCACGCCAACCCACTGAGCTCTCAAGAATTCCAGTTGCAATTGTGGCCCAGGCATATCTGATAGGGCCAGCGTGAATAAGAACAGGAGCTGATTCAGAAGAATAATAGTAGTGGACTGCTTTTAATTCTAAAAAATATTATTTGATTGGATTCAATGAAGGCAAGATCTTGGGGAGTATTTCTAAATCTTAACATTTTATATATATTGTTATTAAATGTCCATACTCCATAGTGGGTAAAAATCTATTTACTGAGAATAATATTCCCCACGTGGTGTCCAACTTGGTTTTCTATCAAACATCCTTCAGGAATTATAATTATTTTTCTTACAATAAACAGACATTTGCTTACCTCCTAGGTCTGCAAAAGGCATAAAATCATTTTATAGTACCTCTGGGTTTTTTTTTTTAATTTAACTTTTATTCTGTCATACCACCTGCAGACTTAATAGGAGGCCTTTTAAACCTAGGTCCATAATCATAGTCCTTGGCTCACAAAGCGGTGAAGCAGAAACTCAGTAAGGTTGCGGTCATTAATAATAGGCGATCACATTGTGTCTGTGTGAAAGAGGATGTTCTTGACCAGGAAGAAGGAAAACTCTGAGGCCCATTGGTTGGTGGGGGATAACAGGAAGGTCAGGCTTAACATCCTTCCAGTGCCTGAGTTTATCTTCGCTAAGCAATTGCACCGCTTATCATCAAGCCTTGTAATTTCAATGATTAGGCACTTCTGTTAAAATGAACACTCTCAATAGTAAAAGGAAGACTATTACAGAAGAGGAAGAGAGTGGGAGGAGGAAAGAGAGGGGAATAAGCAGTGGGTGAACATAATAAATATATGTTATGTACATGTACACATATGCTAAAACAAAACCCATTGTTCTGTAAAGCTAATATGTACTAATAAATACACGCTACTAAAATACATAATAAAAACCTAAAAAAGATTACTTTAAATAAAAGTAACTGTTATTTGTTGACCCTTTCCCATGGACCAAACACTTTGAAGTTCCAAACTGAATTATTTAACTTATTCTTCAACGAGAATCTTATAAAGCAAGTATTATTACTATCTTCATGTTACAAATGAGGGTCTTGGGAACAGGATGTTAAGTAAAAGCACATAATACCCCCAAGACATGTGAAGTGAATTATTTGTCCCGTGCTTCTCTTCCATTACATATTGATTTGATTATAAGAAAGCATAAAGGAATACAGATCATATCCACATCTTAACTTCTCTCTTGGACTGATTTAGCTCAGAGTTTCTTTCATTCTTGCTGCCTGCTAGAATAAATTTTACATTTACCTAAATCAAATTAGACTCATAATGAAAAGGACTATCCAGGCAACCTAGTGCAGCTCAGCTTTTAACAAATTAGTGGCTTGGAAGGACACTGGATTTTTGCCTGAAAAAGTCAGAAGTAGCACAAAAGGTATTTATGTTCAGAGGTAAGAAATGCATTTCATCCATCTGCTTGAACATAAATGAATTCCTGAAAGTGAAATCTTGAGACTCATTTATTTATCAGAGCATTCTTATCAAAATTGTTTGCTACGTATAACTTTCAAGGTATAAGATTGTTGTAAGGGAAGGATGGAGAGTCCTTTTTATGACCATTTAGTAGACAAGAAAACTAGAATACCGCAGGATAATTGAATTGTTTGCTGTAGTGAGAGTAAAGGTAAAAGCTAACGAATGGCCCCTCACACTTCTTCCTCCCAACTCAGTATCTCATGTTTGGATGGGAAGGCTTCTTAATTATTGAAGATATACACATAGCACTGAAATAAAAATTCAAGATACAAATCTAAGATTATCAGATTTTATGTTAACAACGTTACATCACTTAACAATCTGAGCTCAGTCTTCTCATGGTTGGTTTCAGAAGTGCAAGTGGTATCACTCCCGGTGAATGACTAAAATACACACAGAAACTGAAAGTAAGTTTTTAGAAATCCTTACAGGACCTTGAGAGAGTAATCTCCCATTAGATCTAATTTTTAAAAATTAGGCTTGTATTTTGTAGGTCGTCAAAAAACTACTATGTACTTACTAATTTTCTGTTGTCTTCCTGCAGCAATGTTCAGAGATATATCTTTTGGGAAGCAATTGAATCATGAAAACTTGGCATCCTCAGGGGATTAATCCATTGACTGCTTTATAATTTGACGGCATTATTTTCAAGTGGTAGAAGCATTAGGAGGTGGAGTCTAGTTGCAGGAAACAGCTCATAGGGCCCATGTCTTAGAAGGGCCTATCTTGTCCCTGGCCCTCATTTTCTGGGTCTTTCCCACTCTCTGCTTCCTACTTGCCACTAGCTGAGCAGCTATTCTCTGCTGTGACGTTCCACCACGATGCTTCTGCCTTCATACAGGTATAAAAGCAATGAAATCAGATGACTATGGAGTGAAACTTCTGAAGCTATAAGCAAAAATAAATCTTTCCAACTTGAATTTTATTTTCTCAGATATTTTGTTGTAGCATCTGAGACCTGACCAACACAAAGCTATTTGGTCAATTCCACGAAGTAAAATAAATAAAATTTTTAGTTTTTATCATCTTTTCAAATTTTATATTTGTGAGAATATACATAATAAATTATATAAATAT
The DNA here is from genome assembly GCA_028451465.1 of Erethizon dorsatum. Lineage (NCBI taxonomy): Eukaryota > Metazoa > Chordata > Mammalia > Rodentia > Erethizontidae > Erethizon > Erethizon dorsatum. The sequence continues at coordinate 19,121,836 of CM051824.1, forward strand.
GCAAACAATGGGTAAGGACTAAAAAAGTTTTATTGATTGGTTATATTATCAATTAAGTTTGGAGGCTGAAAATGTAGGATACCTGTAAGACAAGGAATGTAAAAACCTTACAACTATTTCTAAAATCTTGCAGAAGTAAAGGGCTTGTTGACACAGGTCTGGATATGTTTCCTAAATGCTACCTGCACGTTTTACAATATCGTATATGGACCCAATCTTTTTCCAAAGTAAGCAAGAAGAATAGAATTGTCCAAACTTGGCATCTGTAAGCAGGAGCTTAGATTATTTCATTTAAATAGGCCTTGTAACCTTGATTCTGATTTCCTAGCACGTTATCTGGAATATAATTGTTTTTAATGAGCCAATGTTGCATAATAGATAATAGAAGTTCCTTTCTAATGACAGTCCAGGTTATATTTTTGCTATCTATAGATGAGAATTTCACTCCTTCTTAGGGTAGAACCTTCCCACTTCATTAATATATGTGAGAAAATTTTCGTTTATGTCTGTGTCTTTATAGTTTCCAATCATTGGTCCAAAGACCCTACAAGCAATAAGCAGAATAACTCTAATCATCCTTTCACAAAAAGCCCTCTGGAAACTTGAAAGCAGCCATGAGCTCTTTACTTCATCTTCTCTTCATTATGCTAAATATCCCATTTCTTTAACTGTTCCCCCAGGGCTTGTCCACCTTGGAATTACTGACATTTTAAACCAGAAAACTCTCTGCTGTGGGAAGCTGTCTTATGCATTCTAGGGTATTTGGTAACATTCTTAGTTTCTACCCAGTAGGTATTGGTAGCATCCCTTCCCTTCTGTCTCTAATCACAACCACTAAACATATCTGCAGCCATTGTTAAGTGTCCCCTGAAGGTTAAAATCTCTGATTGAGAACCACTAAGTTATCCTAAGAGTAGACGTACTGAAATGGACCTTACAATGGTTAGAAAAAGTAAACCTTAATAAGCAAGAATTTCTCAAGTTAAAATCAATTTCTAGTTACTAGGGACAGCCAAAATAGCAGTCAACTTTTATTTGTTAATACTAAAAGCACTTAAAAAGAATTAAAAGCAAGTATTGATTTTTCAAAGCCTGTTTACCTCCTACGCATTGTGCATGTGTATATACACGTATGTGGAAGCGTGTGCGTGTGCTACGTAGATACAAATCCATTATGTTCTGCATCACTATGGTGACATCTACACATTCCTGCTCTAAATTCTCCAGACTAAGAATAATATCTCTAAACTTTAGGCTAGCCATTTTGCAAGTCCCATCTGGTATTTTCTAAATAGTGATTATTTTACCAAAACAAAAAACTTTATGTGTGCGACATAAATGCATGTTTGTTTGTTTCATTTGGTTTGGTTTGTTTTTTTTTTTTTTTTTGTTTGTTTGTTGGTCTAATAATAAGAGGCTTCTTTGTTCCAAAATTAGCAGTCTTCTTACAAATCTTGCTATCATGGCCACTGCTATCAAGCGATTTTCATCTTCAACAAGCACAAATCACAAGTCCACCCTTTAAAACTAAGCAAGTGAATAACATCTTTAGCTGATTTTCATTTTTGGAGAGTATTTATTTATTTTCATTTCATGATGCCCACCTCATTCTTGCAGAGCTCTGTTTCTTACATCTGAGGTCAGAAAATAATAGAGAGGGAGAGCGCTGAAGCACTGGGAAATAAACCTATCTGTGGATCTCCCTGCGTCTATCTGGTTTTCACGTATAAATTTTAGAAAGGTAAAAGACTAAGCTAAGGGAGAAAATAAATTTAATAATTCTTAAATCCCTCAATACACATAAATAATTTAGATGTAAAACAATTGCCTGGGGGAACCGATCTTTTTCACTTCTTGATGCCAAATTATTTCTTTGAATTTTTGTTTTCATGGATTGACTCATTTCAAAGCCTAAATTAAAGAGTCCAGTTTTGTATGTAACTACTGAATTGAGTCGTTATTCCACCTTTTTACTTGAGAGTAGTAAGATGAGGAAGAAAAGAAATGTTTAATCATGTGAAGCTTACCCAATATCTGGGTCAAAAAAGAGTGTGTGAAATAAGTTTCTGACAAGACCTATTCAGACAGACACGAGCAGGAGAGTGTTCCTAAGTGCCAAAAAGCTTCAGCCTGACTTCCTAGTGACCGCAACACATTTGTATCTGCCTCCTTGGGGGTGAATCAGATGCCACTGATGGTCCCGGGTTCAGATAATTAAGGGACACAGGTGCTGTTCTTGCAGATGGCATTTGGCTCTGTTCTCTCCAGGCAAGTAGTGTAAATGAGTGAAGAGAGAAATGACAGCTGATGTGGCCTCTGTATTAGGAAGGCGCTGGTTCTATGAATTCTATGAACCTTGAGAAGAGCACACACTCCCTGAGCCCCGGCATCTCGGCTCTTACACTGCTGCTTTCTATCTGTAAGACCATGACCCTGGATCGCCAGAGGTGATTTTTATTCTAACCTAAGCATAAAAGATGATTTTCTGCATCCTTTAAAAATAAGGGATCAAAGTCTCGAGAGGGGGATGAGGTAGGATAAAAGAAATAAGGATAGGTAAGAAGGAAACAAGGAAAATCATAGTTCAGAAAGTGTACTTTTAAGAAGACTACAACTTCAGGACACTATCAAATGTACCCAAGGTTATCCATATCTGCACTCCCTTGTTTATGCTTCTTTTCTCCCAGGCCCATCACATCCCCAATCCCTGAAAGACACTTTAGGTGCATATGTAATCTTAGTTGATAAAGTAAAGGGCAGAAACCTGACTTTAAAATAGAGAAATAGATCCAATGTTTCAAAGAATGTTTTGGAGGAAATAGATTACCCTTCTTTAAAAAAAATGCAATAGGACATCCTTCTACCTGTGGGTGGGCCACAGAATATCTCCTATAAACTGACCCCAAACTTTCTATAGTGTCACAAATCCACAGATTTCTACCACCAAAAACACATAATATTCCCAATTTCCAACTATAATGCATCTCTCTTGAGAGCACCCACACTATTTTTTTTGAGTGTGTACTTTTAAAATTCTGCCTAATAAATCCCTCGATGCCTCTTGAAACAAATATTTTTTTTTCTTTTAAAGCTTCCTAATTGTTTAACTTTTGAAACAAATTCCTTTTTTTTTTTTTTTTTTTTTTTTTCTTTATGGCATGTAGGGAAATATTCTGTGGGCCACTTACAGTTCAACAGGCCTCATGCAGTCCCCAGGCTGGCAGTTTAAAACTGCTCTGGGGAGATGTGACTATTAGTAAAGTAGGTTATTATTAGGTCAGCTCTGAAAATGCAAATGTGTTATGTGATCAAAGTCATCCTGTCAGAGAACATCAGAGTCTGAAATAACTGTAAAGACACCCTTGCCCCTCAACTTTATGAGGCCTCACAGATGTTTGGTGGCAGAACCGGTTTCCTGACTCCCATGTAAGAGGTCTTTTCTGTCCCTCACTTCTCCTGAAATTGTTCATTAAGAGCTCCAATCCACTTCTTATGAAAAGTAAGTAAATAAATAAATGTGTGGCTTTTATATTAATAAATTTAAAATGTCTATATGATCTCTTTTTTTCTGCCCTACCTCTTCACTTCATTAAATCTGCAGTTGCCAGCACCATATTTATTACATAGATCAATAGATGTGACCACTAGAAAGAAAGAAAAGTGCCAAAGGACAAGGGGAGAAAAATCCTCATATCCTCCAATTCTTGTTAGCTCAGAATACAATGGTAAAATTTACACTTCCCAGTGGGGGAATATGTTGGTCATTTTTTTTCACTTACATGTAGTTGCTATTGACACAAAATACTTGTGGATGAGATTGCTAATTTATTAGAGGAAACATTTATCATACGTTCTTGGAAAAGGGTGGCAATATTCAATGGTAACACAAAGAATTGTACAGCATCATCTCTAAAAATGGCAAACAAGCAAACAAAAAGAAAAAAGATGAACATACCGAGTGAAAAATACAGAGATACTTCATTTGCTCAGACTTCTGTATCTCTGAAATCAGAGCCTGGGAGGTAATTCTTTGGTCACAGAATGAATATCTTGCTAAGTCGTCTGAGCTTTGACCTTCTGATAAATGGCAAACTGTGTGCTCTTCAATTCTCCATCTCCAGGGAAGAACGCTACAAAAATCTCAATATTCAATTTCCTCACCTTTGTCCTTGTATACAAAAAATTCTACCAAGGTTTCACTCTTGTTTTGCAAATTTAATTTCCTGTCAACACTTCCAAACAGCCTGTTTTCTGTTGATATTTACCCTAATAACAGGGAATTCACTGTTCCTTGGGTAATTTCAATAAAGAACAGTAGGGAAGTTCCTTTGGTTTGTTACTGAGTTCTTATCTATATAGTATAAGAACTTTGCATTTCACTGGTTTTTATAATGAACTCTGGTAGGAAATGTTTCATTTGGGAGGGGCAAAAGAGGGTGCAGTATAGACCAGACCAGAGTCAGTGGGCAAGCCCCGAGTCCCTCTCTTGCTTTCCACAGAAGGCGTTATCCAAATCTGCTTTTATTGTTATTATAGTGTTGTTGTTGACAGCAATGGTGTTTTGGAAATGAGATGGAGCATGAAGGAGATAAATCTTCAAGTAAAGAAATTTGTCTGGGATATGGAATACCAGCCTGATTCCCTCTTTCCCTTTTTGTCAGAACTCTTGCTTTCTGTCTTAGTTACTGTTCTCACTGGAACACAATATCCAACACCCACAATTTAAAGGAGGAGAGGTTTACTGGCTCATATTTTCAGTCCATGGTCGGCCTGTTCCAAGGCCAGAAGAGCATGGTGGAATGGTCTGGCAGAGAAAAGCTGCTCACATCATGGTGGTTAGGAAGCAGAGTGTGAAGGAAGCCCAGAAGGGAAATATACTCTTCTTCCAGGTCATGCCCCCAGTAACCCACTTCTACCCAGGCCCCGTCTCCTCACAGCAAGTCAGCCACAGTGATCCCAATAATCTACCACCTTTCGAAAGCCCCACCTACATACATAGGAGGTTTTCTGGGGACACCCTAAAACTAAACCATAACACTTCCTGAGGAAGATCTTAAGGATTAGTAAAAGAGTGAAAAACTCAAATGCCAACAGAGGTCAACCATGTTCCTGGCTGAATACATGTTGCCTGAGTATCTTGCCCCTTCACAAAGAAATATGATCTTTCTTATCTAAAAACAAAAAACAAAACAAAACAAAACAAAACCCACTCACACATATATATGTATGTATATGGCCCTCTGATACAACTTTTTATTTTTTATGTTTGATGAAAGCATAGATAAAGAAAAATAAATCTCTGCTGCTAAAACAACATATGGTAACTGCCCTTGACCTCAGCATCAGGAAGTAAAAGGGAATTGTACAGACTATAGAAAAATGGTCAGAAGAGGGGCCACTATACCACCCTGGAGCTGAGTGTGCCTGCACAGCGGAGCCAGGTGGTGTTTTGCCTGGGTTTTTAAAAGAGAAGTCAGGTGTTCAAATATTTGTGTATAAACTCTTGATTTTTAATGTTAGCTCAAATTTTTAAAGAATCTAAAATGGGCAGAACATCCACAAAAACAAATAATTTAAAACTACTTCTATGAGCAGCTGGTCACACACAGACTTGCAGGCTACAGAAATTAAAGGCCCTTCTATATAGCACTTCACCTATTATCTAAAAGTATTGTTGATTATTTAGAATTTTCAAGCATGCATGGCTATGACTATAAAGATTTTTCGGTTGTTGAGGACCGAAGATGCAAGACTAAAAAGGCTAGAGAAAGTGTCAGATGATGGCTGAGTAACCTTGGGCAAGCTCAACGTGATGCTGGCTCTCAGGAATGACTGGCTAACACATTTTTATACCCAAACCTCTACAGCTCTGATATTACCTCTTCGGTTTCTTATAATTGACTCCATCTCCCAAATGCAGAAGAATAGCACCCATATATACATATTCATCTCAAAATATACTCTTTTATCCTTATAAAGCTATATCCTTTATAACATAAAGCTAAGTACGCTTTCACTGGTGCATGGGCACCAGCAAATATAGTATTTAGAACCTCTTCAAAATATATTGACTTTAACCTACACATGCATTTATTAATCACCCATGATTTGTAAGGAAGAAACTAGAATTATCTATTATCTAAGCACACAAAGACAATACAAATTTTAATGACAGCTCTCTCACACATGTATTGCCTTACAAATATTATCTTGCAGTGCATGTTCTCTTTTATAACTCACCCAGCAATATGCCAGTAGCTGGGGCCTCTAACTTGTCCTCTAGTCTATCGTTCAGTGTGCATGACACTTGGGATGACCTTGCTCCCAACTCAGTAGTGGGAAGACCAAGGCCTAAGGAATCTGGGCTCATTATTACCAATTCACTCAAATGTACCCACTCTCAGCAGCCCTGATATTCTCAGGATTCAGGTAGGGACATTTTGATTCCTATCTTTAGTTGTTCTCAACTGATATTAAGTTCTTAAATCCTATCTACTTTAACTATAACCAGACATTGTCTAAGATTTTGGGTCCCAGTGGATACCTTTAAGGGTTCCATCAAAGGAAAAGCACAGTAAGTATTTATGCACTAAATACTAAACCAGAAGATAGGGATGTGGTGAGTCAAACATCATCCCGTTCTAGCCTGATATGGTATTGCTGATAAATGCAGGCTTGCTCATTTAAAAAAAAAAAATCAGATATTCTGCTTATTCCAGAATGTGTCAGCCAATCTCCTTAGTGCTTAGCCCACAGTCCTTGAGTCACTGTGGCTGATGTTTGACAAGCTCTGCCTTCCTTCCATCCCACACCACCTTAAATTAAAAAAATAAAATAAAAGTACCTTCTCTTAGGCATTTTATCCTGTGACACAGCTACTTCACTTATTAAGGGGTGTAAGAATCTATCCTAAAGAATCTACATGAAAATCTACTACCTAATGCATTCAAATTTGTCTTGCTGAATCAAAACCTGAAGTCACACTCTGGAAGGCTGAGGCAGGAAGATCACAAGTTTGAGCTTAGACTGGCAACTTAGTGACTTAGTGAGATGCTGTCTCAAAATAATTAAAAAATGGGCTAGGGATTTAACTTAGTGTGAAGGCCCTGGCTCAATCCCCATACTGAAAACAAAAACAAAATGAAAAAGTACCCCCTACACACACACACACACAAAATCTACAGTTGTAGAAAACTATCCTTTCTTCCCCCCGGATAATTTACTACAGAGTGTTTAGAGAATGGGGTAGCAGTTTCTTCCTAGGCTGTAGCCCGTGGGTGCAGAGGTGCCCTCTTCTCACTAGAATTGCTTCGGTGAAAGATAAAGCAGGACTCAGAGGGAGCAATGTGCCCTTCTCCATGATCTTCCTCCACACCAACTCCACTTAGTGGGAGACAGACCGCAAGGGATCCCCATTCCCCCACCAGCCGTGGTAAGATACACACAGTCAATGAATGTGGTCATTTTGGTCGCCCTGCAGCTGTAGTCTCTCATGGCCCCTCTATATCCTTCTATTTGCCTCCCTTCATCCTCCACCCTTTCCTACAGGTGCCCTGGCTTCCAAGCTCTGGATGTCTTCTAGCCATATGTATGCATTTAAAAACAAACATGGGAAGAGAGCCCCCATCTCAAAAAAATACTCTACTGTCACCCACTCTCCTTTTTTTTTATCTTAGGACAGCAAAGTAAATACATAATCAACATAAAAAATCCTTTATAATTCAACAATATAGTAACTGGCTACTGTAAGGCAATATCCATGAGCTAAACTGTAGAGTAGGTCAACCTTTGTTTCAGTAACCACTGTCCTCCGTGATAATTGCCGATTCTTGGATCCCTCCCCTTCCCTGCTCCTTGGATCTTCCCTCTGAACAGTGTGGGTTTCTCCAGGTATTCTAAAGGCAGGGACTGTGCCTCATTTGTCTCTAGATTCCTCAGCCCCTGAAGTGGGGTTCACCCCATACACTGTGCTTACTAACTCCTTGTGCAGTGAATAAATAAAAGGTGTAATGAACAGAGTTCTTCCTTGTAAACAGAGGTAAGTTAAGCATTAGCAATCTCTAACTCTTTAAAAGTGGCTTTCTCATGGTTAAGAATAAACACCATCATCTCTTGCCTGAAGTTTTCCTAGGGTTCTCCTAAAGGCTTCTTGCTTCCATTCCTCCAGATTTTCCAGCATCATGGGCTGCTTGCAAGGCCCTTCCCCACATCAACCCCATTCTTCCCTGTCTTCCAGCCTCTCCGTGTGTTGTCTCCAGGCTACACTCCTCCTCCCTGCTTCAGTCTGGTGTGGCTGGCTCCTTTTCACCCATCAGGGCTCCGCTTAAATGTCATTTGCTCAGAGAGACCCAACTTGAATGGATCATCTTAAATTACAGTTGGCACTCCATATTCTTAAGTTTCTGCATCCACAGATTCAACCAACTGTAGGCTGAAAACATTTGGAAAAGAAAAATTGTCTGAACTGTATATGTACAGACTATCTTTTTGTTTTGTTCCCTAAACAATATAGCATAGAAACTATTCACACAGCATTTACAGTATATTACAATTTATAAATAATCTAGTGATGACAAAGTACATGAGGGGATGCATAGCTTACAGGAAAATACTCCCCCGTTGTATATATGGCATCTAAGCATCTGATTCTCTGGGTTTTGGAACCAGTCCCCAGCAGACACAGAAGGACACCTATAATTCCTCTTTCATCTTTTTCTCTGTTCCCGCATGCAGTCCATTTCATGATTTTATTACAACTGTAAATTGTTCATTAATCGTCATCTTGGGCCGGTGAGATAGCTCAGCGGCATAAGCGCCTGCCTGGCAAGCGCGAGGCCCTGAGTTTGATTCCGGTACCCACCAAAAAAAAAAAAAAAAAAAAAAAAAAGAAAGAAAGAACGAAAGAAAAAGAATCATCTTGCTCTATATCTTGCATATTTTCTCTATCCTTCAGGTTCCCTGAAGTTGGAAGCACGTCTGACTTGAACAATATCTCCCATGTCCAGAGCAGAACCTGGCCCAGAGCAGGTAGTCAATAAGGGTTTAGTAAACAAATGAACCGATAGTGGTAACTGCCCTTCCACCTAGTTTCATGGGCAAATAAATACATTCCAGCTGGCTATGACATGGGGTGAGATAGAGGGCCCTGTTATTTTCCCCAGGTGTACTCATAACTTTCGTGATAACTGGAGAAAGACTATAAATTTAGAATTGGAATTTGAACTTCACCAACTCCTCCAACATTTGTGCCAGGATATGAAGACAGTAGATACCTAGCCCATGGCCATCCAACCTGGTCTGGACATTTTCTCTCCTTTTCCTTCCTAGCCCTGTCTTGGCCTGTAAGTGGGAAACTCAAAACTTATCTAAAAAGTGGCCAACTGGCCAACACTTTGCCTACAGATGTGCACATTAGCACCTTGATTTGTCCTCAAGAGAATCAGTCCTTTGCCCTATTGACCTCTCTCCATTTGGGTAGGGGGATTGTTGGAGAAAAGTCAGAGCAGGGTCCTTTAAACCACAGAATTCAGGGGAGGGGCCACTATTGCCCTTGCCTAAGGGTCATATTACAATTATTGCCATTTTCTGCAAAGTAATACTTTTGTAAGGTATGTTGATATGCCATTGCCAAGAATGTGATGAAAAGATATTTTAAAGCCAAAAATATGCAGATGAGCTGGCAAAAAGATGCTGTCCCTTTGCTTAAGGACTCCCCACCAACCAATGTCACAGGCCCCTTGCTGCCCTCCTGGTTCCTTACCACCCTCCACTGCTCCTGTGCCTAGACTTACACTCAGTGCTGTTCCAGCATGTCCACACCCATGCCCCAAGTCAAAAAGACCACTGTACTAAACTCTGCAAGCATATGCACATACACCCTTCCCCTGTGAGCCAATCTGAGAAGCAGCTGGAAGCCAAATCTCTATTTGTTTGGGGCTTGTCAGTCTTTCAGTGTTCACCAGGAAAACTAGTATTAATGACACCCAGGAGCTGCTCTCTTCAGGTCATATTTTCCAACTGGCAGATTAGTGTCAGGTATCACCACACAAATGCAGTGAACTCTGTAATATCTGAGCTGACGTGTTTTCCAACTGGAAAAGTCTGTCTATTTTTCAAGCAGCTGATATTCAGCAGTCTCTGACTTTCTACCAGCCACACTGGGCGACACGAGTCTTTTATCAAACAATTATAATTACTTGATGATCCTGGCAGTTCAGGTGCATATTGACATCCTTGGATATTTTCCCTATGATGATTCTAAGACAGACTATATATCAGTGCAATCTCAAGATACTAGCAAAATGACCAAAACTCGGGCCGGTGAGATGGCTCAGCGGCGTAAGCGCCTGCCTTGCAAGCGCGAGGGCCCGAGTTCGACTCCCGGAACCCACATACGAAAAAGGGGCCGGTGATATCGCTCAGTGGCACGGGTGCCTGTTGGCGCGCGAGGTCCTGAGGTCGTCCCCCTGGTACCCACCAAAAAAAAAAAAAAAAAAAAAAAAAAAAAAAAAAATGACCAAAACTCCAGAGCCTGAAGAAAAGAAAGGGAAAAACTAATTGGGAGAACTAGATCCTCATGCCTCTCTGAGACTCCTTTCACCTCTCACACCCCAACAGAGAGTGCAAACTCACCTGGTCTCAACCGCACCTGCAATGCCTTCACCCCGCTTCCCCGCACCTGCTGGGGAACACAACTCACTGCATCCCGAAATGCTGGGAAAATTTAGCTCTCATTTTGTTCAATTCTGTGTTTTTTGTATGATGAAAAAGGCTCACAGAAAGGAAGGCACTTGTCTAAGGGTGGAATTCATCATCATAATCACTGTCATTCCCCATCATGATTAAAGCTGCTAATTTTTAACTGATTACTTACTGTGGATCAGGTCCCGTGCTAACCACTTGATATTCATCATCTCAATGTGACATTGGCTTAGAGAATATAATTTACACATGGCTGGTGCAGCTCACGGGCATCATTTGGTTAAAAAACATTAGTTGATGATTTATTAAGAGGGGAAAACGCAATATATCCATTATACAAAATGGCGCCATCTACTTTTTATCTATAATATGCGCCCTTCATGTGGAACCCCAAATATATAGTCTTATCTTCATTCAGCTTTTTGATGGAAATCCTGCTGGGACCTAAGCAAGATAGCATCAAATAGAAATAACATCTTGGTTGAACTCACGACACATGCTATAGGAGCTGTGAGCACTTTTCATGTATCAGACAATGCACTTTCTTCATCTGTATCTGAATGTTGCAATCAAAGTAAAAGTTTTTGGAAAACTGTATAGACAAGAAAGAAGAGATGCTTACTTTGAAAAACTTTTTTTTTTTTTCAAAATTTGTTGCCCATACCATTTTTGAATTAAGAAGCTCCCCTAGGATGTTTTAAATTATATATCATGCTAAGGAAACAGAATTTGCCAAATGATACCTGCAAAATCATCCATAGCATTCCAGAGACACATATATGATGCACATTTACTTATTTCATTAACATCGTTCATTCATAAAATGAAGCAAAGAGGAAATAATAAAACTGGAATAACAGAACCTCTGCTTTCTAGTGCTATTAGAGGGATAGGTATTGTTTGAGTATATCTCTCTTTTTCTCTGAGCGTTACATTTGGAGAGAAAGCTCTCTGTAAATCACTTCAATAAAGACTAAATAACTCCCTCTAGTAGAATTCAGATTTCTATTACTTTATACAGTGGAATGTCGATGAGTTTTCCAAATCAATATTATAACACAAATGTGGCAATTACAATATAAGGTATAGAGGACGAACACATAAGAAGCTGCTTTCTTATTCTGTTTTTGGAGGAAAAGGGCAGACAGGAGCAACAGATGAAAATACACACACGCACACAAACACAGAAACAAAAGAGCTGCAGACAACTTATGGCCCTGCATGTGGACAATTAAAATACAGCACTAAATAACCGAACCACACAAGACACATTATTATTTCACATTAGAAGGACGCTTACTTAGTTTTTAGATTTAAAAAACATCATACCATGTTAAACAGAATATAAAATTCAGGAGAACATTAGTGAAGGCTTGGGCTTATTAAACAAATAAATGAAGAGCTCATTCTAACGGCATCATAAAATGAAAATTAAATTACAAAAATGAAATTCTTTGGTTTAATATCTTTTCTAATCCCTTACTGAAAAGAAATAAAGAAGTTAGGAAACATGGAAGGGGTAACTCAAAGCAGGAAAAAGTGACTTCTTTTTATATTTTTCTTCCCAGCATAGGCCCCCTTGACAGGCTGTTTTGACTTGCAGATCCATCAGCTAATCCAAAAACTGTGGGACAGTGATGGAAGGGAGTGGAAAGTTCTCTTGTCAGTCTTCTTCAAGCTTTCCAAGGTACCCAAACAGATACCTGCTCCTGGCAACATATACTGAATATCTTCAGGCTACTGTAATTTACGTCTTTGTCATCCCATTGCCCATCTTTAATGATTTGGTAATGCTAAAATGGTAGGAGGATATCACCAATAAACATGGACTAACTAGTCGTTACATTTGGACGATGAAATAAATATCATCGTAAGTCATAATTTGGGAAATGAGTTAAGAGTACATGTGTGTAAAAATCATAACCCTCCCTTAAAAATGCACTATCTATTTAATGTCCATAGGACCTGTCATGCGTGTGTCACTGTGATTAGTACTGCGGGCTGAAAAGATTAATTTATCCAACCGGTGAGTGTGTTTGAGCTTTTGTTAATGAAAAAGTCACAGTAAGGATCCCTACTAGAGAATAGGAATGAGTCAAAACCCCTGCTTTCAAGAAACTCTCATCCCAGTGGAGCGATGTGTGTGGAGACACAAAGTTTTAGATGAAAAATTAAAAATGCAGTGAAAAGAGTACGTATGAGGGTCTGTGCCATGGCTTTGGGCGTAAAAAATCATAATAGTTAAGAGCAAAAACTTTATTACCAGAATGCCTGAATGGATAGTACCAGTTCTGTCACTTACTAGTCAACCAAACAAGGGCAAAGTTAACGAAGCTCCCTGTGCCTCTGTTACTTCATCTGTGAAATGCACTAGCACTTTCTTCACGTGATTACACCAGCTAATGTTTATAAAGTCTTCCAAATATTGCCTGAAATGTAGGAAATACTATGCATTTGTTACATAAGGTCTCATACCAAGGTGATGCATGAAGATGCTGCATGGTAGGGTAGGCATGACAGTGCAGGGGACATTAGGGAAAAAAGAAACTTAGTTATGAAGCATAAATTTGTAGCTAATATTGGGATTTCAGTCATCATTATAAACACTAAGGCTTCTTGCAACAGTAATCCTATTTTTAAGTCCAGATCTGCTTGTTCACTTTTTTTACTATAAGAAAACACACTGAGAGCTTTATTAGGGAAAGTCAATTATCAGAGCAAAAGAAACTCCTGAAAAGTTAATTAACTGAACTACCTGGCCCTTGTCTAAATTGTTCTTTACATTTCTTAAGACAAATTTTATTTCAACATCTGATATGCCAGGGAAAATCTATGCTATCATGAAAATTTCAAGAATTCTCTAGAACTCTAGCAAAACAAGTTCTTAGAACCCCAATGTGCTGACAAGGATTCTTTCTTCTGGTTCCTGCAGAACAGACAGGATCTTCTTTCTCGTGGTGCAGGCTGGGGTTGCTGAAGTAAGATTCCTGACAACTCTGAAAGGCCACAGTGGTACTCGAAGGCTGTCAGAGAGAGAGAGGGTATCAACTTAAACCTTCTGTTCCAGGAAGATGGGAAGCTATGGAGAAGGTTGACAGAATCATGAAAGGAAAAGGTGGAAGAGGAGGGAGGATTGAGGAAGTAGAAGAGGAAATGGAAGAATAAGGCTCTATTCTTGTACTTCTGAGTATATGAGCTACAAGGCCCTAAAAATAAAACTCAGTGATCATTGGCACTTTGAGGTGGTAGAAAACCAATTCTAGCTCCTTCAGTTATAGCAGTGTCTCTTGGGGCAAGATGACTATCCTTAAGCAAATGCCTAGAAAATGTACACTGGATAAATGTATATTTTCTTTATGATCTTGATTCATTAATTATAAAATAAGAGTATGAATATCTACTTCACAGGACTATTAATATAATCAAATTCAATAGCATATTGGAAAACCTCCATCACAAATTTCATAGGATGGAATCAGAACTTGTTGCTCATTTTTCTAGGCCCTGCATATCCACCTGTGAATCAAGAAAGCAGGCTTAATGTGAAAAACCTCTCAAAACCCCGAGGAAACCGGTCCTAATAGCACCATACAGGATGAGAAAAAGAGAAAGAGATTTAACCAGAGACTCCCAGCTTGTGCCCTGTGCTCTGTAGCCCATCTAAGAGATATTCAGCCCCTACCTTGACTAATCTAGGCCTTTAAATTGTTTGAAAAATCACTATCACCTCAAAATTTACAAAGCACTAAAAATAATTTAAAAAAAGGTAGTTAGACTTGGCAGTGGAGACTATTAATGAGCTTTTTATTTTTATTTCCCCCTGTTCATATGTCTAAGCTACTGAATAAAGAAATGATGAAAAAAGGAAGCAGAGATAAAACCGCTGATGAGGGCACCACGCGAGAGGCCATAAATTGAGCAGGAGATCAGTAGGGGGTTCTCAGTAAGCAGCTGTATGAAAAGGTACTGGAAAGGAGGTCAGAGATGGAGGCACAAATAGGCAAGTAAGCCTCACTTCACAGTGCCAACTCTTAGAGAACCAGAAACAAAAGGGGAAATCCTGAGAGGGTCTTGAACAGGAGGCATAGAAAGTGGAAGAATGTGCCAGGTAAGTGGGAACAAAAAATAGAATGGCAGTTTCAGTGCAGAGGTCAAACACTTCACCAGAAAATAAGCTATAAATGGAAGGCCAAATGGGGAATTCATAAAAAAGGTAGAAAGGTGACTTCAGAACAAGACCCGAAGCCACTGCTGGGGTTGTTGCTCGATGGCAGAACATTTGCATAGCCTGAGTGAACACCTGAGTTCCAGCCCCAGCATTGCAAAAGCTAACTAATTAACTAAATAAATAAATATACAAACAAATACAAAGAGGACACGCTGTTGAGAATAAAATTCAAAAAATATATACTGTAATTCCTGGATACTTGCTGTTGAAGTCTAGGTGTCTTTTCTAGCAGGAAAACTATTCTCAAGATTAATAGACACTTTTTAGGCTAAAAATGGATGGCCTCAGTAGCTCTCTATTCAAGAAACAAGAAAAATGAGACAAAGAAAATTGCACCTAGATAAGATCAGCATGAGTTGAAAAACCAAATGTTTAACCTAGCCAAGATCATTCCCCAAAAGTGAATAAGATTTCCTATAACTAACATAATTCACAAAACAGAGATTTAAAAGCAGAATTAAGTTGTGTCAATATCTACTCATCCTCAAACTCAATCATTATAACCTAGATGGAAATGCCATTTTCATCTGAATACAAATCCTTTAATATGAAGTGCAACATTTCAAGGAAAAGAAAAATAAATTTGAAGCCAGAAAGTACTGAGTTCAAATCTTATATTTCCCAAATACTAGAATATGCAGGCTCAGAAAAGTAACGCTGAGAGACCGAGACTACTTTCCCTAAATAATAAAACAATCAACTTCTGAAGAGTCCCACCTCCTGGGCTTGTTTGCATTAAGATCTTGTGTTTTAAAATGCCTAGCATGTAGCAGATGCTAAGTTAACAGTGGCCATCACCCAGATACTTAAGGTGTGTCCCAAGACACATGCGGGAGTTGTAAATCAAATTAACTGACTGTTGACAAAAAAAAAAAAATCACCAAGCCTTCTATTGTACATCAATGTAGATCCCTAGGGTGCCTTATATATAACCCACCTGTCCTGCCCTTGCTAACACCTCTCACAGCTGGAGCTTCTCTTCTGATACTGCTATAAGAGCTTGAGCACATTCCTCTGATTATCCACAGAAACGGAAAGTAGTGTTCTTCTGAGGAGGGATTGACTTTGGAAAAGTCAGCCTCCAAGTCTGGCAATAAGATGTAGCTGAAGTGTGACCACAGGGCAGGGAGACTAATTTTCTCCTGTGACTCATAATCTTGTTCAGAAGATATTTTTTTGAAAAGTTCTAGATCCTATCAAAATAAAAACAGCAGTACACGAAGACAGCAACATAGAGACACTTATTGCAACACTTAATGTAGAGGCAAAAACAGTCAGATGTGTGTTTGTTCCTAAAGAAAAATACATATAATGATTCTTCTTAGAGCACAGTAAAGTCACCTTTTCTCAGGACTACTGCAATAGGGGCAGGCACCATGGCAATGGGATTTTTCTGTTAGGCTCAATTCCAAATTCAGCATGAACAAATAGGAATTTATAGCCGGGGAGTAGGGGTAGGGGACTATATCAATATTTACTAAGAGGTAACATCATAGATAAACAGTATTCTAACCTAACAAGATTCTTACTAACACCAGGCCAGGATGATCAGACATCTATTGGAGATGGAATCTCTTCAGACATAGATGGTGATCAGATATTGAGGGTGGGGTGTTCTTACTAAATTGACCTATCAGAGTTTTTTTGCTGAAAGTAGCTTTATAAGGAAGTGCACAGAGGGGCCTAGGAGAAGATCCAGGAGCCTGACTACAGTGTGATCAAACAAAGAATCTTGTCAGTATCAACAATGAAATGACTAGAAAATTCACCTTATAACTCTGCTGTGAAAAATTATATACTATAGATATTAAATGTGTTAAAATAAATCTTTCTCAATGGATGAAATTGGAGGTCATCATTTAAGCAAAACAAGTCAGACACAGAAAGCCATGTATCACATGCTTTCTCTCTTATGTGTAAATAAAATAAATCTTGAAAGCAGAAGTACTATTAAGGGAAAGGAAAGGAACTGGGGAAGAAGGAGAGAAGGGACAGAGAAGGTAGTAGGGAGGGTGGATATAATTCGAGTATGATATGTGCATGTGTATAAATGCCACAGTGAAATCCATTAATCTGTACAATTAATATGAGTTAATATTTATTTTAAAAATTCTGTGTCAAAGTATGTACCTAAAACAGCATCATAAACATTGCCTGGGAATATATTAAAATGCATATTCTTGGGGCTCTTCCCAGATTTATGAATCAGAAATTCTAAGGCAGTGATGGTGAACCTTTTAGAGACATGTGCCCAAACTGCAACCCCAAACCCACTTATTTATCACAAAGTCCCAACAATGCAATTAATACAGAATACTGAGGTTCTAGTTTAGGAAAAAAAAAAAACTCATACATTAACAACCTTTTTCTTAAAAGAAAAACAAATAACACACCTGCTATAGGTTCACCACCACCGCACTAGGGGATGGGTCCTGCAATCTATATTTTAATAGGATCTCCAGTGATTATGACACATGCTAAAGTCTGAAAACTACTGAGTTAGAGGGATGTCCTCCATTTTCTTAGAGAAGGAATCTTCAAGTTATGGTTAAGAAAATGAAATTGTAAACCAGTTAGGAACAAGGAACATTTATAATTGAACTTGGTGTGTGTGTGTGCAGAATAAAAGATGTGGTAGACTATATGCTAGGCTCTAAAATGAATATACTTGGTGACAACTGGCACAAGGATAAGTGAAAAAAGGGTGATAGGATGAGAAAATGAGAGAGAAATACACTTGGATATAGCATATAGAGGAATAAGCTTACTAACTGCTTTTCTTATACTCTTAAAGCTGATGTTGCATTCTTTCTGAAACTCTTACTCTTCTTTGAGTTCTGTTCCTTCAGAACACCTTGTGTTAAGATCTAAAAAGTACTGCAAGTGTGTGCATCGGAAATGAATAGAATATAAGCATACTTAATATGTGTTGTAATTCCCCAAAGACCATGCAAATGTCTTCTGGCTAAATGGCTGTCACTCAAGATTAGGGACAACATATGTCAGTTGCTACAGTTCTAACCAAAGGCAGGCTGTGGGTTGACAGCAGTGTGCCAGGAGGACCTATGCACAAAGGCAATTTTTCTTCTTCGATGGACAAAATATAAAGAATCAAACTGTCCCCCTTAACAGAGTTACACCAGACTTGCGCATAGAGTCTTAACCAGTTTAAGTTGGAGAGAGGAGTGCAACTACTTTTCAGAGCCCCGACATTCTCGTAGGTATCTGAGAAGTTTGGCGATTTCATGAAAAAATTCCGTATACAGGAAATCTTTGAATACTCATGCAACCTGCCAAGGCACCGCGACACCATGAGCTCCACCAAGTTCCACCCAGCCTACGAAGTTCCAGCCTTGCATAGGAAGGTTGTTCGCCCATATGGGAATCAAAACAAAGTGGTAAGGGGAAGTCAATGTTACCATCCCGAAGACAGACTCTACTGGTAGGAGAAGGAGGTGATTGTGAGAAGTACAAAAGAGCAGGAGACTTATATAAGTGTGGGGTTTCACATGACAGACTGAGTAGGTTTCATTCAGAAACTGAAGCACCAAGCAAGGCAAGGGAGGAAAAGCTGCCACTCTTAACAAACCTCTGAGGTCCTCAATTTCCGGCAAGGCATTTCTTCCCCAGTTCCCATCTGACCCCAGATTCTCTGTGAGATCCCTTAAGAGAAGCAAGAAAAGCAAACTGCTCCTTTCTTATTGAATTAAAAAATATACATAGTTTGTTTAACAACTCGGATTTGAATAACTCATGTACATCTTTTCAATTAATCAAGTATCAAAGTGGTCTGTGGTCCCTCTGGTCAGCTAGTCCTCTTTCATGCATGCCTACCGTTACAGGTCAGTTTACGCTGTGGTTATTGCCTGGAGGCGTGTTAGAAGGACCTAGGGAGCCTTTTTAATACCATTGCCAAATGACATCAAGACTAATTGCATCAGGCTGGTAAGATAGCTCAGCGGCATAAGCACCTGCCTGGCAAGCACAAGGTCCTGAGTTCGACTCCCAGAACCCACATACGAAAAAAGGGCCGGTGATATCACTCAGCGGCATGGGCGCCTACTGGCACGCGAGGTCCTGAGGTCGATCCCTGGTACCCACAAAAAAAAAAAAAAATACTAATTGCATCAAAAGTGTTGGTAGGAGGAGGGGCTGGGAATTCGTAATTTTTTGAATTTCCAGAAGATTCTAATACAAACCCAAGATAAACAACCACTGAACTAAATGTTATCTAAGTTGCTAGAGGGAAGATTAGGGCTTCTGGTGTGCAGTTGAATGAGAAGAACTTCAAGGTCCTTTCCAAAGAGGAGAAGGGGCAATGATTTTCAGAAAGCAATCTGCTATAGAAATGATTTTTCACAAATAACAGAGGAAGAGATTTTTCAAGGTTAAAGAGAAAGATTTTTGCAAAAATGAATCAGAAAATTGAGCTCACTATCTAGGCAATTCCAACCCACCAAACACAAACATAAATATGTATTGTGAAGTTATGTCAATAATCTAGATATTTTAGGGAATCATAAATTGTTGTTTTTTTAACATAAATTTATTTCTTATTGGTCTCAGGGATCCAAAATACACTCCATTATTGAACACATAAAAACACAGATTATCTCTGTCTCTTTTTAAACTTTGTCTAACTCCATTAATTTAGGAATCATCCACATCTGACGAGTAGACACTGGGTCATATATATCCCAATATGAATAACTGAAACATCCAAATTTTTCAGGTAATTCCTCTGTCCCACCAGAGATAACTTATCAACTGGCCTAAATAGAATTACTCTAAATATTTCTGAGGGGAAAAAAAACTGAAAGGTGATTTATTTCTTCAAAGATTCAGAATGAAGTTAGACAAAATGTGCCACTTCAGCAAGTCCATGGGCACTAACAGGGGGACTGAGAAACAGATTCCTTCTTTCCTTCCTCACCTGAACCCCAAATGCAGCTATGGAGGGAAGTGTCAGGGGTACAGAAAGACACTAGAGGATGACATCGTCAATAAACTCAAATTTCAAGGAAGTTAATTTCCATGTTTACCAAAGTGGATCACCTCTTTAGATCTCCTCAGCAGGAGATGGAAAAAGTCCAGAGGGTGCCCAACTTTATAACAAAAGGCATGGAACAAAATCTTAGACAGCAATGAGACTAACTGAGGGAGACAAGGAAGAGGAGTCAGTGTTAAGCTCTCAGAAAAAATAAAACGAAATTTAGAGCATCATTATAGGAAGGCTTATTCGTCAAGAGAAAGGAGAAGGAAGGGAATTGTAATTCCATCCATCAATTCAGTGTTGTCTCTAAATCTACTATGGCTTGAGCCTTGGCGGACATGCAGAGACAAATGAGCTTGGACCAGACTCTGGAGGAAATTTGGTGGCTCTTATAAAACCAAGTAAAGAGTTTGCACTTTTCCCTGCACATCTAATGCTATAATGAATAGAGAATACTGTGCATGTACTTAGTATATGCCAGCATTGTGTTAAAAATGCTTTAAACACATTAATATATGTATTATTTTCCCATTTTATAGCTAAAGGAAACTGAGGATCAAAACTGAGCTAGCGGCTGGAATTCACTGGTCAGGTTTTGAAAAGTGGATCTTACCTACTCTAAGCCCTGAGCTCTTAAACAGTTAATGACTTTAGTTCTTGCAAAACACTGAAAAGCCAAAACACAAGCTTATGGTGGTGACATAATCGGCTTTGGTAAACCATGCCTGTCCCAGCCTGCTCTCGCTGTGCCCCAACAGCAGACCCACTTCACCCCACACGTACTGAGGCTACACAAGCTGGAGCCTTCCTGGCAGTTTCTGGGATAGCAGGGAGCCACGACAGAGACTAGAGTCCGCAGCAATCCTGGACTACCCAAAGTGCAGGGGGTACTAAAGTAGTCACATGGAAGGGGCAGGCTTTCAAGAAAAACGAGGAAGTTTTTACACATAGAAGCGTCAGTCTGCAGCCTCCATGCTCCTCTACATGGCTCAGGAATCCAGCTCCAGGGTAGTGACAAGAACCAAAAACTCAAGTAGTCAGTTCCACAGCTGACTTCGGACATTAGTAACCATCACTTCAACTCAGAATCCTCAAGGGCCCAGAGAAAATTATGTTATCTGATAGATAGATAGATAGATAGATAGATAGATAGATAGATAGATAGATAGATAGATAGATGATAGATAGATAATAGATATATAGATATCAGAAGTACTGCATTGTAAAATGGGTAGTAAGAACCTCCTGAGCCAGAGTGAATGAGTTCAGTTCCAAAGTTCTCTTCCTAGCCATGTGTGACCTTCCTCATATATAATCACCCTGTGCATCAGGTAATCACAAGTTTTCTTTGATGATTAGATGCGTCACTGCACTTTGAATAAAGTTTGGCACATAGCTAGCCACACAATTCCTCCTCATCTCATTTGACTTTCTACTGTTAGAGATTCCTTGCCTCAATGGTAAGTGCCCTTTCAGTCTCCTCTTAAAATTCAAAGAGCACATGGACAGCACATATCACTTACTACCGCCTTAGGGTAAATTAATCTACCATATTGTTTTCATCATTTAAATGAAGAGAGCATCTGAAAGAGTACACTTTGGCACAGGAAGACATGAAAAAGGAACTAAAAGATACAAAAGTTCAGGTGATCTGAAACCACAAAATACGAAAGTCCACTAACTTACAATTTCACAGAGCCACATCCCTTGAAGACTCTGATGTTGGCCTCAAATCCCTCTCCCTTATTTTCTTCCTCCCACACAAAATTTTTTTATAAATTTGCTTTCTTTTTTCCACTCGTTGCTTGTACAAAGTCCTTCCCAACCATCAGATGGAGTCGAACTTTATACAAGCCCATGCAACTTTGCAATCACTAAATGGCTAATAGTTTCTCCTTATGCCTTGCTTACTGACTGCTTCTGCCCCGTGGCCTCACTCCAAATTTATGTGAGGAGCTCTCCTTTTTGACACAGGCATATTGACTACACCATCAGACTTCTCTGATTTCATTTATAGGTACAAGAAGGCTGCTTTATAAACCTCTGCCGTCTCACCACCACACCTAACCAGCCTGCCATTCGTTTGCCTGACAGCCAGTGGGCTGAAACAGAGCAATCACTAATCTGGGAGAAGGGGTCTTGTCTTTTGGTCCAGGTTCTGCTACTCACAAGGAATGTGGCCTGTGCCCATTATGCTCCTTTTCTGAGCCTCTGGTTCCTCATCTGTGAAAAGAAGGGCCTGAGATCTGACCCTCTGATTTGATTTCACAGCATCCTTGTTTCAATTCTGACCTTTGGCTCTGGGTCTTTCCAGGACTAGCCTACCATGCAAAGGGAAGCCCTGACTGCTCTCTTGCCAATCTGTGCTCAGGGCAAAGACTCTGCCAGGAAACTGACAATGATCAAATGCTTGGGGCTGGCCCTCTACCATATGTGAATGCAACACATCATTTGAGAAGCTGCAGCTGGAGACCTGGGAGACCAAGAGTGCTGCGTGCTGCCCTGCAGAACTAATAAGCAGGCCCCAGTGCCCAGACTGCTGGCCTCCCTCAGCATCATTGAGCTCTGCTCCTCTGGCTGTTCACCTCCCCAGCAGAACCTGTGAATCCAATGTCTCATCTGAACAGGGCTAAAAATCCTCTAATGTATAGACTGCCCAGAGACCAAGGATTCATGAATAATATTAAACAGCTGATTATTACCAAATGCCAGACATATTTTGTCTCTGATTCTGCAAAACAATACCATAAGGTATGCTGAGATGCCCACGCTACCCATGCAGAAGATGCAGAGTAGTTTGGGATATGCTAAGTCCAGCCCTGCGATGAGACCCCAGCTCACTAAGGTGAACCATACATTGTGCTGCTTCTCTGGAACTCCGGAGACAGCTTGTTCTCCTCTTAAAGGAAAGCTCTCTCCACGCAGACAAAATCCGTCTTCCTCTAACAGCCCTTGCAGCCCCCCTATCTACTATTTGATCTTCTCAGATGTGGATAAAGACACTCAGTCCAATCAATTGTAACATTTTAAGATAAAGAACAATTAGACCAGATAACAGTAAACTATGTGGCTTTGCTTTGTTCTCAAACAGCCTCCATTGCTAATTAGAATGGGGCTTGATATGTTAGCTCTCTCCCTCTTTGCCCTTTCATTTTTCTCTAGCAGCATGCTAATGTAAGCCGGAGTTTTGACAATTGTGCAGCTAATTTCTAAATGATTGAAATGATTTTTTATTATAGCAGTCAAGGAGAGTTCCTTCCGCAGTTGGGAGAGCCGGTAACCATACCCACAGAATGGGTATTTATTCATCACACAAAAGCTTGACATTCAGTGGAAATCATCACCAAGGAAAACATGGGGGTGGGGAATGGAAATGTATATTTTGATTTACATTCAGCTGAAAGGATCAAATCATTCTGATGGAAATTGTGTTATGCTGTTGACCCTCTCTGTCCTCACATTCTCTTATGAAACTTTTGTTTTGTGAGACTTTGTGATCCCACTCAACGGAGATACACTTTATGATGTTTCCTATTTAAGCACTTTGCTAGGTCTGTGATGGCTTCTCTTTTCTGTCTTATTTTCAGCTCTATTTTATTTGATTTAACACATTCATGACTGGGCCTTAAATCTAGGTCTCACTGCTGGGTGGCTCTGAACCACAAGTGGCACATGCACAATTGTCCCATCTGGTGGCATGGGACAGTCCCTTTGGGTGGTACAAGCTGCCGACTGGGACAGTCACGTATGTACTGGGTCAAGCCAATGGGAACAATGTTAAACTACCCAAAGAATTAACTGAGTACAACATACACATGGGAAACTCATTTGAAGCCACAGCAAAAGCCAGCAAAGAATGTCTATCTTGAATGCCTTACTTCCATAGTTCAGACCTGTGCCAATACCACAAAAGACATGCTTCTCTTGAACTGACACTCTTGACATCACTCTTCCATAGATTCCCCCCAGGGGATGTGGTAAGGGTTGGTGGTTAATGTCAGTCTCTGTCAGCCCTGGCCACACACAATCACAGCCAGTCGTGAGTTGTGCTCAGCTTGGTCAACCATGCACAGACCCTGAGACAGGAAAAGCTCTACAAGGGGTCTGGTAAGAGATTCAATCTCACCAGGAGAAGAAAGGAAAATCCACTAGGTGCTCCTGTAGTTGCACTATGCTATGAATTTAGCTCCTAAGATGCCCATGGGAAAATTAGACAGCACCCCCTTAACAAATGCCCATTGATTATGGCCAGGTTGTCTGCATGCCTTTAACACAGGTCTCAGGCTCTGAGTCTCCAGCTCCACCTATCTTACCCTACTCTTTCATCCCATTCCCTCTGACTACAACTATGGTATTCTTGCTTCATTCCATCTGACAGCTTTCCAGAAAGTTGGATGCCTTCCTCTACCTAAAGAATAAATCTCCCAGCTCTAAAGAACAGACTCTGATGTGCCTGAAGGATATGAAGTAATTAAGGTTCAGTGCCTCTAGCATCCACAGTTAAATTCAAGTTTCTTCAGTGCCAACTCAGATTACTGTGGTTATAACTGATGGTCTGGAAACTGGATGCTTTGCTAGAATTTTTCATCTAAATGGCTTTTCCCCCACCCACCTTCTGAAGATCACTCAGTATCACAGTACCACTCCTCTTCCTCCTCTGAGCGCTCCATGTATGTGTGAGGATGCTAGCCAGGATCTGGAACATGACATGTGACTAACCCTCCGGGTCAATTTTGCCGGAGCCGTTAGGAGGATGACAGCTGCCCAGAGGACCTCACCCATTTCGTCAATCAAGCTCATGAGACCTGAATGATTTGGGAAACAGATGGAATTTTATGAGCCATTGGGTTTAAAGTCATTGGGCGTATAGTCAACTGGGGTACAACCATATGTCTGTAAGGGCATCAGAAGCATTTATAGCATCATATCTGTTTTACTCATCAAGGTTCCCAGGACCTAGCACAATGCCTGGCAAATATGAGATACAGTGAATATTTGCTGACTGAATAAAGGAATGGAAGGACTGAGGTTCACAACACATCACAATGGTTATAAACTGGAGTTTAAAAACCTTGCTGTGAATCTGATTGTATTATACACTAGTTACATGACCATGGCAGGGGATATTACTGAAGTTCAGTTGACTCATTCATAAAAAGAAAATATTAATCTTTATAATATCTGATAGTATGGTTGTTATGTTCTCGGTTTTGTACTAAGAATGTAAATACCAAATGCAGTTAAAATATTGTTAAAATTAGCTCTACACTAAATATGCTTTGATAAATAATTACTCATATCTGGATGCTGGAATTTTGTCTATGAGCAAATTCTATTTTTGCCATTCTCTTTAAGCTTATCTTCAACCTAATCAGTTGTATTTTGATGTAAATATATATGAAATATTTTTTTCCATTTAAAAATAAAATTTGTACAGAGAAACTGATTCTACTGATTATTTCTTTAGAGGGAAATAAGACCCTAACATGAGCATGACTAAACATGAGCATGAAGAAACACATAAATCTTGAATTTAGATTGTAAAATTTTATGATTTGGGCTAGTTTTCCTTAATTCATGCATAATATCCCAAGTATTTTCCCCATCCCCTTAAAATTATATCAAGTGTTTTACTAAAACCACATGAGAATTATTACCTAATCTAAGAACAGGAATTCTAAATTAAGAGTTGGACCGTATATGAAATATGTAGCCCTGCAGCAGTGATTCCCAGGACTGTGTCTCTTGATATGATGCTAGGTTTACTAAAATGGAAACATAGAAACAACTACTATGGGTTGTAAGTGTGAGGCCAAAGGTCAGTGCCATAAGACTGGTCTCTTACATACCTGCTCACAGTGGCACAGAATTGCACAGCAGGGTAAGAAAGCCCACAATGGATAGTGCTCCAAATATTTTCAGAGAAACTTAAGTGTGATGCATATATTTCTTCAAACATGGTAAGGGGAAAATACTTATATTTTAACATTGACACTTTAATGGTCAGGAGGCTATTAGTGAAGACCTGAGTAAAAAACAGACAAAAAGACCATAAAACAGAAATAGAAATACTACTCTCAAGTTCCATTGCTGCAAAAAGCCATCTAGCCCCGTAAGTCTATTGATTTGCCTGTACTATATCAACTATAAACCATGGCATAATACAGATCTGCCACCAACAAGGGTCCTGAGATGAAGACTTTGATTACTTTGGACAGCTCTGAAATCTTTTGTGACTGTCTAGCCTGCAAACCTGGGGACAGAGGAAGAATATGAACAACGTTTCTTCCATCGGATTTGCAAAAAATAGGTATGACATTCCGCTTTTTTAAAGTTAGGGCTTTGAGAAAGGCACTAACAATAGAAAAAAAAAAAGATGGAATTGGATAGCTAAGATAATTCTATTTTTTTTTCTTTTTTTTTTTTTTTGTGGGTACCGAGGGGTCGACCTCAGGACCTCACGCGCCAACAGGCACCCGTGCCTCTGAGCGATATCTCCGGCCCCTTTTTCGTATGTGAGTTCCAGGAGTCGAACTCGGGCCCTCGCGCTTGCAAGGCAAGGCTTACGCCGCTGAGCCATCTCACCGGCCCCCTAAGATAATTCTAGACAAAGAAAATTACCATAATATATCTTTTGAGAAGAAACGAGAAATCCTGGGATAAATTGGAATGGGTTCACCTGGTAGTTTCAGCACTTTTTAGTTCTCTACGAAAGGTTTTCTTGCTGTCCCCTAGGTAAAAGTCTACCTAGGTTAAACTATCGTGTTCTAAATTGTGGATCATAATACTAGCTTTTCAAGATGTTAACTAATGGCCCTGTTCACAGGAAAAGAAGCCTGTTCTTGACACAACAGGAAGATAGGAAATTTGCACACTGTATTTCATAAAGATTTGTGATGCCTGTAAGATTATGTAAAAACTTAGAGAACTGCTATAATTATGAAAACTGCTTGTTTAATTTGGCATAATCCAGAGTTCATGTGGAATATTTATTGTGGCACTAAGAAATAATATTATTCAAATCAAGCTTGGTGACATGTTGGGTTAAATACTATTGTTTCTGTGACTAATTTCTTCGTAGATTCCAATCTCATATCTTTGCATTGAGAGAAGATGGAATACATAACCTGATTCATACACCAAATAATCTATGCTTCCTCCAAAACATCTAAGAACTTCATCCAAAGCACTTTATTTCTTACATCATGCCAAGAATATAGTCAATTTTGATTCCTTTTAGCTTGTGTAGATACAACTGGAAACATCATGTACAACTTTGAAATCTGGATAAAACTGACACCCTTGTACTTGGCTGCACGTCAAGGACGCAGTACAGAGTAGAAAGGCACATGGCCTCTAAAATCGAGTGACTATAAATTTTGTATTTAGGTCTGTTGCTATTTCTGTGTTAATCTCTCTGATACTTGTATCCTTATAACTCATTAAATAAATTCCACAGGCATTCTAATGTCTTA
This sequence comes from Erethizon dorsatum, assembly GCA_028451465.1. Taxonomy (NCBI): domain Eukaryota; kingdom Metazoa; phylum Chordata; class Mammalia; order Rodentia; family Erethizontidae; genus Erethizon; species Erethizon dorsatum. Next base: position 19,149,233 of record CM051824.1, read on the forward strand.
AGTTCTATGAGTATTTAATTCAAAGGTGCAAAGTTAGTAGCTTTACAGACTATGTAGTCTAATTTAAAATGTACCAAAACAAGGACCCATTAAAAAAGCATTTTGAGGATAGGAAGTTATTTGGAAACAGAAAACAGAGACAGAAGGAAAGGTAGAGACAGTTAAAAGCACAGAGCCACGTGGAAGGATTACAGGTGATATCTGGTTTTTTGTTTCTAACTTATCTGCATTTTTAAATGTTTTCTAAACTGAACAGGCATTACTGTTACAATAACAAAATAAAGCAAAAAAGAGTTTTGTTTTTCCTTTTAAGTCTTCTGAATCCTTAAGCAGGCTTCTACTGATTTGAATGCAGTCACTGTAGGTAGCTAATCAAACATTCCAGACCAGATATGCAAACCAAAATCATCCGTATTTGGGATAAGAAGGATTATGCTTTAGAAAGTCATGGAGCCGAGCATCACTCTACAGGTAGAGGATCAAACACATGGCAGGAATGAGAGCGTGCGTGCTTTAGCAGTTGCCTTTGAAAATTAGTGGATTAAAAAGATTAAGAGAAAGGAGAGAAGAAAGAAGGGTGTAAAATAACAGCAGCATTGCTGTTCTTGTAATCTGCCATTTTAGTGTGATCATTTGGGCTCTGATTTTCTGGAAACCTTGCTAGATGCAGAGGCGCTCTGCACCCATTATACAGTATTTTATCAGTTCCTTGCATACGAAGAGAGTGACCCTGTAAAAATCAGTCCTATGATAGCAGGGGTAAAAAATGGAATACAATAACAAAATAAAAGCTGAATAAAAAGGAGACTTATGCAAATAGTTTGGCTGGGGTTCTTAGGCCTGGCTGCATATGAACATTACCTGGAGAACTTCAAGCCCTCCACACACAACAAGCAAATTAAAATATGCAGGGCTGGGTCCCCGTCTTGGAGTCTTGGAAATTCCCCTAGTAACACTAATATGTAGTCAGGATCCAGAAACACAGGCTAGGTGAAATAAAGATATTAAAGGCAAATCCTAATGCCTTTTCAGTTTTGCTGAATGCACCTCAGAAATGAAGCAGTTTAATTTTCTGGACTATTTGAAGGTTTTCCGGTTATAGCTGAGGATCAAACACAGAATATGATGAGTTTATCTTATTACTTAATATTGTCCTAACTCCCTTACCTAGGAAATCTAGGTTGGTGAATGAAATGGGAGCTTTCTTTAGTAAGCGAAGCTTCCTTAGGTAAGCCGGGATCTTCACAAAGGATCTGAGGGTGAAGACGGAGAAGGTCCTCATGACTGCACCCAATCAAGGAAGAGCCCTGTGACCTCCTGGGAAGTTGTTATTAAACTAAGGATCTGATACCGGTTTGTTTGCTATAATTTGAAGCATTCAAGAATTAATTGCAGTAATTAAAATTCTGTTTAGCTGCTCTTAGTTAACTGAGATTTTATCATGAATATTCAGCAGAATAATCTAGTGACATGTTCATATATGTCTGTTCTTTCAAAAATATAGGAATAAAAAGAGCCTGGCGTGGGGCCGCACACCAGTAATCCTAGCACTCTGGGAGGCTGAGGCAGAAGGCTTATGAGTTTGTGTCCAGCCTGGGCAACTAAGTGATTTAGCCAATCCCTGTGCAAAAATAAAAAATTAAAATAAAAGGGGCTGAGGATGTAATTCAGAGTGAAGGCCCTGGGTTCAATCCTTAGTACCACAAAACAACAACAAAGAAAATATTTTCCTGTGTTTCTCTTCTTAGATAAATGGGCGAGCTTCTCCATTGCTTCTCAGTCACATCCACTCTTCACTCATGCTTTTCCTCCCTTCAGCCCCACCATTCACAGGGGTTCTTAGGCTAAGCTAAAGAAAACTCCCATCCTTGCATTTGTTTGGAAGTTTAGGTGCATCAGGGAATCATTCAACTGCAGTTGTCTTCAAGTGGCAGGAGAAGAAATGGAGGGGCCTGCATGGAGAAGAGCAGTTCTGTTTTCCGAGGTGAGAGGGAGGAAAGGAGGAAAAATCCCACTAGTGACTTTCTTCTGCTGGAAGAATCAAACATACTCCTCACACACAGGACACGTCACGGCATCTGCATTCACGTAATTCTGTAACACCTGTGCGTGATCGTATAGGAATGGAGTAGACATTTCCAGCCTGGCTGGAAGTAAGATAGAAAACAGAGCAATAATTCCACAGTAAGAAATTTGCTCCTACACTTCTATTTGCCTTAAAAAAATAAAACAGGTAATATTTATGATTACATGGGCTACATGCATGCTCATTACATGTTTTAAGAAGTACTGGATTGAAGGAATTCAGCTCATTTGAGAAAGTGAACTATAGAAAAAAGCTATACTAAAAGCTATACTAGTTATTAAGGAAAAGAAATTGAACTATCAAACATTTTCTCCTAAAATATTCAATAAGATTAATGATAAAAAAAAATGATACCGGGGCCGGTGAGATGGTTCAGCGGTGTAAGCACCTGCCTGGCAAGCGCAAGGGCCCGAGTTCGACTCCCGGAACCCACATATGAAAAAGGGGCCGGTGATATCGCTCAGCGGCACGGGCGCCTGCTGGCGCGCGAGGTCCTGAGGTCGACTCCCGGTACCCACAAAAAAAAAAAGTTACCATACACAGAATTAAGATTTACCTTTGAACCGGAAGAACATTTAACTTCTAACTATTTTCAACAACGTCTTTGAGAGAAGCTTTTTGCTCCAAGACTATTTCTATGTGTGGTCTTTGAGATGGGTGCATCATACTCTCCTGGAGAGTCCTTTTTTTTTTTTTTTTTTTGTGGGTACCGGGGATCGAACTCAGGACCTCGTGGAGGCCCCTCCTGGAGAGTTTTTTAAAATGCAGATTCCTATACCTTACTTGAGACATCAAGAATTAGACTGTCTTGGGTGCAGGGATTGGGAGCATGCATTTTGCAAATTTCCCTGGTGACTCAAAAGAACAATGAAGTCAGAAAAAAAAACTGCTTCTAATTGCACGAAGCTTTCTATAAAGGCCAAACCAATCAATAGGTTAATTTAGTAATCTTACACTCTCAATCCCAGCATCATACACTTTACCCCAGCATCATACAACCTAGATATAGCCACCTCTGGAAAGCTCTACCTATGACCGCATGAGGGTTTGGGGGGACATCTAGACACAAGCTGTAACAGTGGTGATTTGACCTTCAGAGGGAAATGGGCTGTCTGGATTGTACTTTTGATTGTCATGACTGGGGGATATTATTAGTATTTGATGAGTAAAGTCCAGGGATACAATATAGCTGTCTTAGTCTGCTGGGGAGGCCATAACAAAATACTGTATTCTGGATGGTTTAAGCAACAGAAATTTATTTTCTTACAATTCTGGAGGTTGGCAAGCTGAGGTCAGTTGTTGGCATGGTTGGGTTTTGATGAGGGTGTTCTTCATGGCTTCCACAGCCATCAGTTCTCTGGTGTCTCTTCTTATCATGAAATTAATCCCATCACAAGGGCTCCACTCACATAACTTCATCAAAACTTTATTATATCCTGAAGACTCCATCTCCAAACACTATCCCATTGGAAGTTAAGCCATAGCGGCACTCTATAGTTTATAGGACAGTCTCTATATCAAAGAAGGATCCGGCCTCAAATGTCAACAGAGCTGAGGCTGAGTAATCTTGGGTTAAGGTATTGGAAAGGAAAACAGCCCTATCTTCTACCTTTCTTAAGTACAACCTGCTCTTCATAACAGCCATTGTCTTCATTTTATTCACTACCTACCTTTCCCATCACTGTTCTAGTATTTATAAAAAAGAAATACCCTTTCTTCCTTCTCCTTTTTATATAACCAAATTCTACTGGCTCTTCATGAACTAATACTTCTAAACTTCTGTCTGTGAATGTTCCCACCTTTATTTCTCTTAACATAAAATCCAATTTTGTTACAAGATTGCATGACAAGTACTCTTAAACTTTAGAGCTGAACTCTCTGATCTGTGCAAGTGTTTTATCACAAGGGAAACTGAGGTGCAGAGAGCCGATGGGAGAGTAGAAAGTGCAAAGCATCAACAGAGATCAGAGCTTGAAAACCAGCTTTGTCCTTAAGCAGACAGGACACTATACAAAGCTATTTTAACCTTTTCATGTCTCCCTAACCCACTTTACCAGGAATTCGTGAGGATATATAAAAACGCCCATGTGATGTGCTCCATTTGGCGCCTAGGGCTCAGGAAGCACGTAACACATGTCAGGTCTCTTTTCTTTCCCAGAGACCTTCAAAGGTTTTCCTTAAATATCAAACTAATAATATCTCATACATAATGTGGCCTGAATATAATGCCAGCCAAGTCTTAACTTTAAGTTCTCAACCAGCTTTTGAGTTGGGCACTATTATTAACTTCGTATTTACAAATGAGAAAATAGATGCGGGGCAAAGGATTTTCCCAAGAAATGAATGCCAGTGTCTAATTTTGTCATTCTGGAAACCCAGTTCCAGGGTACCTTCACTTAACCACACACTACTTAACTGTAACAAGACCACAGGTTTCCTTGTTCCAAAGTTAAGTGTCCTTTCTATTAGACCATGAATGTTGGCTTTGTCTTTTCAAATAAATCATTAATGATAAAAGCAGAGGTTATATCTTATGCTTATGGTTTCTGCTTTTATGCTAAGCTCATAGATGGCGCTCAATAAATATTTGTTGATTGGTAGAGAAAAGAAATGAATGGCAACCTGAAAAATTAATTTCCTTGCTTTGTCAATTTGAATTAATCATACTGTGGGTTGAAATTACACCTTGTTTTCCATCCTAAAGCCAGCTGACCCAACTCCAGCGAAGATGGCTTGCTCAGCCTCCATTACTATCTTGCCATCTCAGTAAAGCAGCCAATGTTTCTATGAGACACACTAAAGAACATCAATTGTGTTCGCAAAAGCACAAAACATGGTCAAGTGAACTTTGGTTTCACAGAAAAGCTATCTTTATTCTACTTCGTTGTTAAAGCTTCGGGGCCACAGATTCATCTTTGCACCCATTACAGATCCCAAAGGAAGATCTAGCAAATGTGAATAAAGACTGAAAGCTTCAGTTCCTTACTGCAGTCTCCCTCACTACCAGCCTGTGATGGGTACTAGGAGGTGCTGGAGAGAAACAGAGATGGAAATTCTTGATTCCCACCAGAGCTAAGGTCACTTTCTTCTCTGTTCTGAGATACCTAGGGACTAAGTAATAGGAGAAAAGAAGACAGGAATGATGGCAAAGATGAAGAAATCCTTTGTTTATCTCTTTCCCTGAAGCCACTCAAAGTTGTTTGGGAGGAGAAAAGATTTGAAGATTCGAACTCATTAAATTCTTTCCTTGTCTTCCAGAGAAGGGGAAAGTGGTAGGATTTCCACTTAATAGAAAAGAAACAGACAGGATAAAAAGAAAAAGGAAAAATGACTATGGATTCATGTCCTCAAATTCCGTCAGCACACTGATCACCACCGCAAGGCATTAGAGCTCCTTGGAAAGAGAGTGTGGCAGATGCTAAGCAAATGCAAGATGAAACCAGAGCTCCCCTGATCATGAAAGTCAGGGTGTGTGAGGACAGGGTGCACAAAAAGAGAACTCCCTAAGTGGCTGTCAGCTGGTTTGGAATGATGAGCATTTATACTATAGCCTTGCAATTCTGGCAGAGGCTTTCTCTCTGTTCTAGATGGCTGGGAAATAAAATAAACAAGCCACTGAAATCTATTGCTCCTGCCCTGTGGTCTATGCTGAGTACTCATCAATTAATGGGGAGCTGTGAGAGATGGACCCATTAATGCCAACTGACCACATCTTACTGTCCCAAAAGGAGGCCTAAAAGAAATCAACAGAAAGGCTGAGGCTTGGGGTTGTGGGCTGATGTGTGGAGAAGTACAAGAATGACCCACAAGAACGCCTGCTTGTTTATTGTCTTTATAAGACAATAAACAAGTGATTCTTATTATCTGTGTGACCCTGTAACAAGGATATACACACTTCTGCAGTTTACTAGTCCTCCTGCTGTCATTCCTCTGAGCTCTTCAGGCAGAAAACCACAGAAAACGGCCAATGCCACCTTCCTCCCTGAAGCTTGCTTGCAGGACTGGTGTTTTTTGTCCTTAATCGGTGACAGAATTTACTCTTAACTGGCCCTGGCTCATTCTCCAGCTGGGAATATAATTAAGGGAAATGTAACCCTGAGCTACAACTTCTAGATTAACAACAAGAAGAATATAATGAAATGTAATAACAACAATGATGATGATGATGATGATGATGATGATGATGAAAGAAGTTTACAGAGCAGTTGCTGTATGCCAAAAATAGTTCTAAGAATTTACATGGTATTCCCCAAGTATGCCTCACAAAGCTCTGGGAAGCCATTATTATTATTATTATTATTATTATTATTATTATTCCCATATTAATGGCCAGGAACTTGAAGCACAAATAGAGGAAATAGCTTGCAAAAAGTCACACACAGCATTGATATTTTAAGCCAGGCAAATTATGTTCACATGTTTCCTTACAAGGAAAATGAGATTTTAGTACCAACTCCACCATAAAAATTTTCCTATCAAAGACAGATGAAGTTTCCCGTGCAGCCAAACATTTAGAGAACAGTGACCTAAGCAACACTGTAGCTGTCAGAGAGAACGTAGCTTAGATACCGTAGCAGGCCATCCATTTCCCTACTATATTAAGAATGAAAAAAAAACTTGCTGGAAGTGACTTTTGATTCAGGTTGACCAGGGTTCAAAATATGACTCTATCACTTACTGAATGTGTGACTTTAGATGACATGCTTGAATTATCTAGGTCTTAGGTTTGCTATTCTAGGGAAACCACTCTCTGTCTCACAGAGATCATCAAAAAGATTAAATGCAATCATGTATTAAATACGTAAGGTGTACTACATAGTCAGCACTAAATAACTGACTGCAATTATTATCATTATCCTCATATTGGAAATGGGTAAATGTCATGTCAAATAAAGTGAGAAGACTTTGACCAAAGATGAATGTTTTAACTGCAACTTCTAAGCAATTAATCATTAGAATCATGAATAAAGAGTTGAGAACTTTAGGACTGCTGGGGTGGCCAGAGGGAGATTCCATGGGTTTGTCCAAATCCTGTATAACTAGTCCTATAATTTTAGACATGCTAGTTATGGAAAGGTTTCCAATAAAGAAGGAAGTGCAAATTAGTCATAGGCACCCAACAGGGCTTGTTGGATGTGTGACCAAGACAAAATAAAGCATTAAGTATAGATCTTTCAACCTTTCCTACTTTACTGTCTACTTAGGATGCAAACTTTGTCCATATGGAGATGGAGAGATAAGCGAGTCTAGAAAGGAAGAGGCCATGGATAGGACCCAGATGAAAATAAAGCTACAGAAGGTCAGAAAGAAAAGGAGAAGAAATAAGGAAAGAGGGTTACAGGGGTTTGCTACTAAATTTAATAGTAAAGATAGTAAACACTGTTACTATTAGAATTTGCAATGTCCTGTTCTATTTGTTCCAATAAGTTATATCATCCATAAAGCCGTTCAGTCATTATTCTTGCTCTAGAGATGAGCTTACTGATTTATAGAAGGTTTAAATAAGCTAAGGATAGCCAAACTAGTTAGAGTGAGAGCAAAGATCAAGCCGGGCAGTTGGAGGAAATTGGAGGAAATTGGAGTTGTGGCATGATGAATAATATTTGAGGAAAGGGAGAGTTTACTAAAGGGAATTTTAAAGGAAATTTTTTCTAAATAACTCTCCCTATATCCTTCTACACCATCAGTCAAAATTACACTGAAGATTCTTCAAGGCTTTTACAGCCAGACCTACACTTTTCTGGGTATATGTCATTCTACAGACTGGTCAAAGTGCTACATTAACAATGTTCACTTGTATTTAGATTACACGTTTAAATATAAACTGTTATTGTTTTTGCAGAATGATGCATCAAGGATAGATAGATACATACGTACATACATGCATTGTGGAAAATTTCTTAAAGTGTTGAGCTTAAATAGGGTATCTACTTTCTCTCAGGCCTTACTGGCACTAAAAATCAGGTAGGCAGTCTAAATGGAATATTATTTTAGTGAATCTCATTTCCGCCTGACATGCCATGTGCAAGTTCTGGCCTCCAGTTTCTGACCTAGTAAAGATGCCCCGCTCACATGGGCATCTACGGCTCCACATTGCTGCTGACTTCCGTCTTTTGCTTCTTCTGAATTAGGCCTTTAGTTTCTGCTTGATCTGTAGCATCTTACCTGATCCTTGGCTTCAACTTATATATTTTGTGTGATTAGACACACATTTGACCTACTCCTTTCTATCTTCATTTCTTTACTAAACATTGCTTCTCTAACAGGTGATATTTGTCAGACCTTTCTACCCTCATCGTCCCTTCTCAGAAGTCATAGATCCTAATATCGTGGAGTTGCATAACAGAAGTTATTGATATCAAAGAACAAAGTATTGTCTAGGCTAAAATAGTTACAGATTTTTGAGGTTTTTTTGTTTGTTTGTTTGTTTGTTTGTTAGTTTTGTCTTTGTAAGTTGAGACTACTCTTTTCGTTTTCAAGCAAACATGAACTTCTAAGAATATCACATCATTATTTATGCATATTGAATATACTGTCAACAAAATAAGTATTTTTCACTTGTGTCAATCTTAAAATTTGTCCATTTGACTTCAATTCTTTGCAAGAATTGGTCCTGCATTTCTGCCTGAAAAACAAAGAACTCCATATGATGAATCAGATATCAAAACTGGGCAGCAAAAAGGACACTTTATCAAATAGCAAAAAGAATTTTCTCCAATAAACTTTTTAAAAGTCTCATGATACCAACTTCACATTTTTACTTCCTATGCTAATTTCTGCATGGCTCACAAATATTCTGGCTCTTGCTCTTTGCTCTGCCCAGCCATTGGGTAAGATGTGCTCTCACATATTTCTGTCCAAGTAAATTTTTTTTAAGTCAATGGAACATTAAAGGATATGTGTGTTATTCACAAATGGAAACTTTAGAAGTGAATTCACAACTCGTCAAGTTCATTTTTCCCTCAGTCACAAATACTGATGTGTTCCAAACAGTAGCCACTCCACAAATTCAAGTCCTTCAGTAAGGATGATGAGGAAAAACAAGGGCTCCCAAATTACCATAGAAGTCTTAATGGAAATTTATCAAGGGAAGTGAGACCTGTACTACTGTAAGTCATTGAAATTGAGGGCTGTCTACAACACAGGATTACCAGACATGTTCTACTTTGCCTGTTTGAAGAATTTGAGATCACAAGATAGACTTTGATATCACAGGATAAAGGGACTTGCTGAGGGATGTTATCTGTGCTTTTATAGCACTTATGTTACAAACTCCTCAGTTCCTCCTTTGTTGCTGCTCAAGTAGACACCTGGTTACCCTCGTGGAGACCTGTCTTCCCTTCTCCATGCTGTCTCAGAAGTAAAGAGCGGGATCTACAATTACAATGCCCTTCATGAACTCTCTTAGGAACAAACAGAAGTACTGACTTAGTGTCGATGTGTGAACTATTGTGTGCCCAAATATGCATGCGAGCATTTTGGAAGAAATGCCAATCAATTCATGATAGCCATGATTTATATCGTTACCAGAAATATCTTTTACTTCTTTAATTTAAACTTTCTAAAAAAGTTAGTGATGCTTTTCCTAAGAAGGCATTACAATTACCTGTTTACCAGAACTCAATGGAAGGAAAATGTTGGTTTTACCCTAGTTCACACTAACACTCTTTTAGTTCTTTATTCTTTCTTAAACACTCCATAGTTATAAAGTTTCTAAGAAAATAGATCCAGGATATATGATCTACTACACCACAACCAAGAGGTAGCAGGAAGACACTGTGGACAGATTAAACACCAAAAACTTCTTGACTGTGCCCAAATGACATTTTCTCATTATAGCCTCTTCTGACAGCCCTACTTAAAACTACAACCACATATTCTCAATCTTCCTTCTTGTTCATTTTTTGCTTTCATCAAGCGTTAAATAAGTTACATACTTATTTTGTCTATTGTCTATTGTTTACTGGATGTTTTCTACAATTAGTATTAAGAATGGGGCCAGTGAGATGGCTCAGCGGCGTAAGTGCCTGCCTGGCAAGTGCGAGGGCCCGAGTTCGAATGCCGGACCCAAATACGAAAAAGGGCCAGTGATATCGCTCAGTGGCACGGGTGCCTGCTGGTGCACGAGGTCCTGAGGTCAACCCTGGGTACCCCCCCCAAAAAAAAAAAGGGCATTTGTAGGGGGCTGGTGAGATGGCTTAGTGGTCTACACGTCTGCCTGGCAGTGCGAGGGCCCGAGTTCGACTCCCGGAACCCTCATATGAAAAAAGGGGCCGGTGATATCGCTCAGCGGCACAGGCGCCTGCTGGCATGCGAGGTCCTGAGGTCGACCCCCTGGTACCCACAAAAAAAAAAAAAAAGAATGAATTCTAGGGGGCCGGTGAGATGGCTCAGCGGCGTGAGCGCCTGCCTGGCAAGCACGAGGTCCTGAGTTCGACTCCCGGAACCCACATAAAGGAAAAAAAGGGCCAGTGATATCGCTCAGCGGCACGGGTGCCTGCTGGCGCATGAGGTCCTGAGGTCGACCCCCGGTACCCACACACACACAAAAAAAAGAATGAATTCTAACTCTACAATTAGAATTAGAATTAAGTTCCCTAAAAGTGGAGGTCTCTACTTTATTCACTGATATAGCTCATAAACTCAAAACAGTGCCTGGCCTATAGTAGAGGCTCAGTTAATATTGGTTGAAATTATAAGCATGGACATTTAGATTCTAGAATCATGTATGTTAACACCTGGCCATATGGCATTTCTTAGGGAAAAAATTTGACTTACCTTTCTCACTCAACTGTTTCAAGGACCACGTATACATTGATGAAAGTGTTTTTTGAATAATATGAAAATGCCATAAAAATACAACATGTTATGGTCAAGCATATACAGCTGCATACAATGCTTCATTTATTCATAAAACCTCCACTGTTTTTTGCAAATATCTTAACATTAACATGCTGGAGTGGAAGTGAAAAATAAATTGATGATACGTTTTTCCTGACTGTTTTCATTGACAGGGTAAATCACTGTGTATAAAAAGATACCCTGGCTGCAGTTGATGCAGCTGGCAAAAGGCCCTAAAGTAGTCAAGAAATTATTTAGACTCGAGAGCATGTAGCTCATAATTACATAATATATTGAGTATCATTATTGTTCTCACTTCCCATCCCTACTGTATTGTATTTACTTATATAATTTTCAGTGAATTTTATATTCCTATAAAGAAAAAAGGATTTTAAAAATACACATTCCCTCTCCAATGGTGGGGACGGGCAGAATCTGAGGATAAAAGAGCAGCTGCTCAGGCAAGAAGACACTTTGTCCCAGATGGAGCACGGGGGGAGTGGTCAGTACTAGACTCATCCTTCACCCTTCTCTAAGCCCTTTCAGCAAATACCATCTTCTGTGGCTTTTCAGCTGCTGAGGGTATGCTTTCAAATGAGGTCTTTCTGATTGCAAGTGGAATATATTGACACAAAGAGGAGAAAAAAAGAGAATATATAGGATGGAAAAAAAAAATCACAGCAGCTTCATGGGATAGGATGTGGTGATGAATCCTAGAAGGAAAATATACAGGCTTTGGTGAATAAATTATAGCAGAGAGAAAACTCTCACAGATCTCTGCTTCCAGTGTAGAAGGCAGTAGTTAAAATGAGGAAAATCATTTGCTGGATCATGACTGACTACAGTGTCTGAGTTTGTCTTCAAATTCAGGTGACTGCAACTTAATGCAGTCAGGTTTGCTCTCTGTAACACACTTGAAGAAGCTGAGTATTTTTTTTAAGGTCTAAGAATCTCTGTTAAAGAAAAAAAAAGAATTAGTTGTGACCTAGACCATCATAAAATTCATGTCAAGGGTATGCAATGACCATCACAAAAAATGGGTAGAAATCAAAATGTAAACCCCTCAAAACAGGAATATCAAAGTAAGTATTTTTGTCCATTGGTATTTGCTATAGGCTGAATTGTGACCATTCAGTATTCATATATTGAAGCCCTAACCCCCAAGACCTCAGCATATGATGGTACTTGAAGACAGAATCCTTAAGGAAATGACAATGTTAAAATGAGGTCATTAGGGAGGGTACTAATGCAACCTGACTGGCATCCTTATAAGAAAAAATTTAGACACAAAAGGAGACTCCAGAGATGTGCAAGCTAAGAGGAAAGAACATGCAAAGATGTAGTGTGATGGTGCCACCTATAAGACCTAGAGAAACCTTATGAGAAAAACAAACCAGATGTATAAGTCACTTTACTTTCCCTGCAATAAAAATGCCTGACACTTGCAATTAAAAGAGGGAGAGATTTATTTTAGCTCACGGTTTCCAGAGGATTCAGTCCATGGTCAGCTGCAAGACAAAAACTACATGACAGAATGCACAGGAAAGCTGCTCAACCCATGGTACAGGAATCAGAGAGAGAAAGGAGGAGCTGGGGATAAGAATATACCTTTCCAGGTAATGCCCCTAGTGACCCACCTCCAACCAGGCCCATCCCTTAACAGTAAATTCAGCCACTAAACTCATCAATGGATGAATCCACCGATAATCACAGTCCCCTGTGACCCAATCACCCTCAAACGTGAAAATTTTGAGGGACATTTTAGATCTAAACCATAAAACCTGCTGACACCTTGACCTTGGACTTCTAGTCCCTGGAACAAGGAGATAATATTTTTCTGTTGTTTAAGCCCTCCAGTGTGTGGTATTTTGTTATGGCAACACCAGCAAATGAATACAGTACCTATAGTTTAGAATTGTCCACATTTTCTCAAATAGATTTGGACCAAATGACAAAAAACAAAACAAAACAAAACAAAACAAAACAAAACAAAAAAAAACCAATAATATCTAATAGACTTGGTAAATAAGCATCAACTTAATAGTAATTAAGCATTTCTGGACTTCTCTGGACAGGGTGAGTTGGAGGCTAATGGTATTTTGCAAGCTAACATGATATTTGAAAATTATCTGTATTTTAGCATTAAAAATAATAAGATTGATCCAAAGTAATCACAGATAACATTACTTTCATCATGTCAACCTCTTGTTTTCTGTAACAACATTTTAATTATAACATGTCTGAAATTCAAACCTCGTCTCCACCACAAGGTCTGATGTTGTAATTCACAATTTCCAATATGATGTTTCTCAGTGTTCGTGTGCCATAGGAATCTCGAAAAAGCAACTGCAGTGTGAGGAGAGTCCCACAATGTATTTGCTTCTACATTTCTTTTCCCCCTGCCCCAAGCTACTTGTGGGAATACATTCTAGAAAATCTCTTTTATGTCAGTGCTTCACAAACTTGGATGTCATGGGAATTTTATTACAATGCAGATGAGGTGAGAAGTGGTACCTGAGATTCAGGATTTTTAATGAGCTCCTCGGTAAAAACCAGGGGCCACAGTCTGGGCAGTGAGGCCTTGTGCTTCCTGGAATTAGCATCCTCATACCCAAGAGTAGCGTCTGTCCCTTGATGTACTTGAACAGACTCATCTGCAAACACCTGCTTGCTTTCTCAGGCAGGGAAGGAAACAACTGAGGTTGATGACCAGGACCCTAAGGATAAATGTGGTCTCCCTTCTCTGTGACTTGTCTTTACCTGGGATGAGACTGACTTACTGGATCCACAGCACATATTTCTCCTTAGCCGCTTAGTAATCTCCTACGGTTTTACTACCTTTTCATTAAAAAAAAGTAATGCAGGCAGTCACTGCAGTGACATAGGAAAGAAATTTCTAGCTCATTAAATAGCAGGAGGTAAGACTGAGAGGACAGCTCTTAAGTCCATGGACATTTTTCTTTTTTGCTTTCTTTCTTTTTTTTTTTTTTTTTTATGTGGCTAACAGGAGTCAAATTCAGGACCTCGCGCTTGCCAGGCAGGCGCTTATGCCGCTGAGCTATCTCACCAGCCCTTTCTTTCTTTTTTAAAAGATGACCTGAGAGTTAAGATTGTGAAGGTAGATAGAGCTTAGGCTGAGCCAGAGAATTTCATCCTGAATTTAACTCTCAACTAATAAAAATTTATGGAGTATATATTATACCTGCCTTCTGATTTCATTTAATAACTAGTCCTGAACTTCATGGGTAGCATGAATGGGGTCGATTTTGTCATCTTGCAGCCTATTCTTTGTGTGCATCATTTCTAGTACATTATGACTTACCTACTTGTTCCTATCCTCTTTCATGGAAGTCTTATTGTCAGCCAGCTGCCTTAGTTAAAAAGGAATCAAGGAGACAATCCTAATTAGATATTGGTATCTGAACAACAGTTAAGTGTCCCCCTCCTAGATATAGTTTCAGAAAACTCAGACATATTTTTAAATTGTGACATTAGAGACAGCATCAAAGATCATAGGGAAGTAATTTCACGACAAGACATTTTCACCAAATTACTTTGAGACAGAAACTGATGAGAGTTTTGAGTAACAGTAATTTCAAGACCAATTTAATTAAGAAACAAAGTTCCCCTACTTCTTGTGTTATCTGGTCACTTTATTCAGATCAAAGAATGTGTGCTGCAAATTATTCAGTGTAGGTATGGAGCACTGCATGTATATGATTTGAATTTTATGATACATACATTTATTTTAATATTTTATAAAGACTGTAGAGAAGTGGTTTGCTGATAGGGATCGTTTTGTCTCCCAAGGTATTATTGGCAATGTCTGTATGATTTCTGCTTGTCCCACCTGGGCAGGGGTTGAGGGGGGAGATGCCATTGGCATCTAGCAGGTATGGGCCGTGGACAGTGTGAAACATCAGTGCACAAGTAGTTCCCCACCACAGACTTTTAGAGACCAAAACGCCAATACGGAGGAGGGTGAAAAATCTTGCTGTGGAAGAATCATATGTTCTTCGTTGAATCTTTCATCTTCATAATCACTATCCATATAAACAAGTCATTCAAAGTAGAAGAGATCACCACTGAAATTATTATCAGCAACCAACCATATTGCCCCAGAGTGATAACCAACCACAAGTCCAACTAGGTTCTGCTACAGTAGGTTTCCGCAAAATTGTAAATCCCTTGATCAAAACGAAGTGTTCGCTATTTGAAAAGTTACTGTGGAAGAGATCGGTTAGGAAATTATAAACAGCTATGTGAAAATGAATACCACACTTAACTTCTTTCCACCTTCTGGGGAAACTTGTAATAGAAATTGTCATTTCACACTGAAGTTCTCCACATAGGCTGATGAAATATTAGCTTCGACGCTTTCTTTATGGGTTTATACTTTGATTCTTCTGGGCAAGAAAACCACTTGCACAAATGTCATTAGCACATTTTGACTGTGAGAAACTCTTCGGGATTCTGAGGCAGCTTTTATAAATGGTATTTGAACAAAAACCCTTCCTCCAAAACTCCAGTTAAGCAACTGAGACAAAGGTTGGATTGTTATCATTTTGAGAAAAGCAATTGATACTCTCAAAATTCCAGGCGAAAAGCAAAGAGGGTTCCTTGGACAGTCAATTTTTCCCCTCAAAACAATCAGAAGAAATAATTAGCAATGATACAACCAGGGTTTGTAGAAATACAAGGAATTGAAACCTATAGACATGTTGAGTGCCCTTTTGAAAGGTTTCCGGTAACAGGAGGACCATAGGGAGAAACAACAGAGGTCAGATAGTCTGTGAAGTCAGGGAAAGTAGAAAAATGTCCTCAAGGCAAAATTCAAGGGCAGAGCAACAGTTTGGGTTTAACTTATGAATCAGAGCTTTATCAGGTAGAGCTGTTAGCAGAAGCGACCAAATTTCCTATTTTCCCTGCCTGAGTCAGACCTCCCTCTTCCCACTTTTCTCCAATAAATGAACTCTCCAGTCTTCCCTTCTCTGCTTGCCTCAGTTTTTGACCTTGCCTCGTCTGCATAAGTCTTACTTCCTGAGCTATTCCTGGCCGTATTTCCAGTGTCCTCGGCAAGAACGTGGCCTGTCTTTAATCCCTGCCGGCCTCATTGTTTGAGCATTTCCCTTTGGCTTTTCCCACTCTGAACTTTACCTCGGTACGGAGGATTCACCTTCTACCTCCCAGATGGGTATGAGGCTAAAATGTTAGCTATCCTCTGCTGGGGACAAACATCCACTTGGAGTCATAGTTACAGAAAAGGCACACAAAAAAGCATATCGATTTGGTTGTAAATAGCAAATTTGGTTTTTTGTAAGCTCTATATAACAGAGATACTTGAAAGCACCTACTTGAAAAGACTTGACTTTTTAAGATACTTGATTGTGGGGATCAAAACAGCCTCTTTAGCTGAATGTTATGTGGGGATAGGTCAAATCACTGCCTATTTTTAGTTTGCACAACTACTGATCTAGAGGAAATTCTATTGCCCTGCTGTCATTACTGTCCCCCAAGTCTTCAGGCTCCCTGTTGAAACTGTCATGACATTTTGCAGAAAATTGGTAGTACCTTTTCTGTAGTGGCAGCCTGAGATACACTTTTGCCCATACATCATGGACTTTGCAATTAAAGCTTCTGGTATTTTAAAATTAAGTTATAAACCAATTTTCTCAAACATTTTAAATTTTAAAAAATAGAAAAGCTATGTGGGTGAGGGGAGGAGCAGATCTGATGTATCTCAACTTGGTAAGCAAATCATTCTCTTGGGATAATTTGCAAATTTAGAAAGGCACATTCATTCTTCAAATGAAAAAAAAATGGAAAATATAAGTCATGAGGCTCTTATTGTTTTAGCACGAAAAATAACAAGTTGTCAGTCTGTGTAAGTAACTATATTTTGGTGGCAACTAGCATTATGTGAAAATATTGACTCAATTCCCAGGCACCTTGGATGTGTGACATTCACACCCTGAGGCAGCTCCAGAATGTCTAAATGGGAGCAGCCGAGGGCAGCAATCTGGTTGGAAGTGGCAGTGAGGGAATTTCTGGAAGGTTCATTTGTATTACAAGCAGTTTTACTTGGGTTTTATATTAAAGTTCAATGAAAACATCAATTTTTTTCCTAAAGATACTCATGCTGTGTTTTACATGTGATTGAGATCAAAGAATATTTGCATGAGTCTAACGCACATACTCACATACACACTCTGGAATGGTTTTAAGGGACTGAGAATATATCTGGAGCCTGGAGTAGCATGTGCAGAAGTATGCCATGCCACCTGCCACCCCTTGGCACTGTGGGTATCTACAACTATTGGCTTTTACCAACAAGCACTAATGAGCCCGTAGTCAAAGGGGAAAAAACTGGAAGCTTTTACTTTCTGTAAACAAATGATGTCAGTAAGTAACAAAACATTATTTAGCAAATATGTAGATTTGTCTTTGTGGCAGGCATTGGCATCTATTTTGTCTGTGGCTCCCACATAGCTAAGAACCACATTAATTAACAGCTATTGAAATTGTCTTTCACACATAGGGTCACTCATAAGCCAAAGTCACGGGATTACAATAAGAAGTGCTGGGCTCCATGTTGTTGGTCACTTCATGGTTTGGGACAGATCAGCTGCCGGTTGCATCTCAAGCTTCACTTTTATGTCCACATAAGGCATGAGGGCACTGGGAAACCACGGTAGTGACATGTTCCTCTAGTACCTCCAAAGTCCAGAGTCAGTCACAAATATACCCTAGAAAAAGATAATTATTTTGATCTTTCCTTCTTCTAGAATGTGCAGGTGGGAAAGATTTATGAATCAAGTGATCAAGTTCTGGATAGGCAGCACCTAAACAATGATGTGTCAGATGCAAAACCCAAGGGTCAGACGATTAAAGTGATGGCTGACACAGCCATGGGGCCAGATCATTTCACTGTCAAAGTATCCTAAGCATCAAGTCCAAAGAACCCACACTGTATTTTAAGGTAAGGGTTAAAAGTCCATATCCACTGAGCCTCAGGCTGGTCACAGGGCTTTATGAAGTTGAACTCTACTTTCTTCCAAAGTTAATGGAGTCAAGGTACCCTGAAAACTTGTTTTTAGTTCAAAAAAGCAATGTCCCTACACACCTTCCTTCTCAAACTGTGACTTCAGGCTGGCTAGAGGGCTTTGTGATATAAAAAGCCCTTACAGATAGCAAAAATTGAACACAGGAACATTCAAGAGTTTTTTTCCCTGCACAATTAAAAAAATTCTTGCTCTTTTTAAACATGCCACATCATTTTAACAGGGAACAATTTTTTCCCTTTTACTTTGAAGGGGTATGACCTCAACTATATAAGCTTAGACTACATGGTGGTTTTGTGAGTTAGCTAAATAATGTATGAATCCTTTTTAACAGTTGCAGAAAATATGAAATACAACAGAAAACATACATATACATACAGAGAACATCCTCTCTGTAGTGATGAACCAGCAAAACTATTAATTAGTACAACACAAGATCCAGTATTTCCCGTCTACCTGTAGCAGCAGCATGGAATGCTATCTTCTAACGAATGTCTGATCTGGCAACATCACTACGAAGCTCAAACCCCAGTTTCCTAGGACTTTTTCTCAGACTTCACCACACTCTTCCTCTACTCTGGAAAATTAGAGTAAAGTAGACATTGTTCTTACTTACGATTTTCTTGTGGCAAAGACAAACTGGGAAGAAGTAGATAAAGCTAATAAATATAAATAGGCATATATGCAGAGAGAGCAAGGGGGCACTGGAATATCAGAAAGAACCTGGGCCCAGAGTTTCTCAGTCCTGTCTCCGTCACCCATGAGCTGGCGACTTTGGACAGACTATTTGTTTCCTTGAGTCTCAGGTTTTCTCATCTGCTAAACTGGGACGGAAATGACTACAACCCTTATTTAAGAAGATTAAAAACAGATAATATATGAAAGTATTATAAGATCTAACATAAAGCATGAGCTTAATGTTAATTCTTTTTCCCCTTTTCCTTAGATCTAGACAACATAATTAATTGCCCTCTCTTTTCTGGATGTTTCTCCATAAGAGTAAATAATTCACCTACTGAGATAAAATTTGGGGGATTTAGTTGAAGAAGGGCTAGCTTTTATCAATATTCTTGTGAACTAAATTTCATGGAAACTAATAGTTGATACTTCTTATTTCTGAAAAAAGTAATTTGTTGCATAATTGTGGCCCTGCCTTGGGATTTTAACTGTGTTGTAAAGACTTAAATGTAATCTGGAAATAGTGTATGCAGAGTTAATTCAATCACGAATATACTTTGACAGGAAAATATTTAATACCCTTGGATTTCACTTTTTGCAAACAATTGTGCAAGTCTATACCTTTTAATAATTTCAACAGATGTGACAAGGCAGGCTGTGCAGGTGAAGATTCTTGAAGCTAGCTAGTGAGTGCATCTTTCTGCCCAATATCACCACCCAAAGTAGCTTGGGTTATCTACTTCACTAGGATAGACAAAGTAATAATAATAATAATAATTTTGCACAAAAATTACTCCCAGAAATGTGTGCAGTATAGCTCTTCTCTTAAATATGATTTGAGACACATGCAACTTACTGCCTATACAATATGCAGCAACACAAGTAGTTAACTTTTTGAGCAATTACTTTGGGACCAAGCATTACACTAAAAATCAGCAATTATGAATTTTAGGTTTTATCTCTTACTTTGCAGCTTTGTATTTCTAATACATGTAGTTTCTTTTCCTCCTAGGGTACAGCTATCAAGTGTATGAAGTCAAGAGAATGAAGTGGAGAATTGACATTCCCTTGTCTAACTCATCATTGCTGTGGCTTCAGTTCTGTACTTTACTTTGCCAGATACAGCCAACTCTCTTCCTCACATCCACTGAAACTCAGGCTAAGAGTCAGAGGGCAGGGGAGAAATGACAGTGAAGTAAAGGGCATTATCCCAGGAGCAGCCTTAGACAGGTATTCTTTGGAGTCTGAGTGGCAAAACAGTGGAGATGAGAGTTCTTCATATTAGTTCTTCACAGACTTAAAAATCCTCCTTGGCATTAAATTAGAGAATTAAATAGGCACCATGCTTCTTTACTGTTGGTCCCTAAGGTGACATATAGGGTCCTGCAGGCATACTATAAAATACATATAACCTCATGGGCTGAAAAGCTGACAACATTGCTGGATGCATTTATTATTTTACTCATTCTTTAGGCATCATCTAGGTATTGAATACCTGCTATACACAGGCACTGGGGTGATGGGGTATAGTTAGGAATCAGTTAGACATGGTCTTTTCTCTAAAAGAATTGGTAAAGCAGCGGAGAAGCATCATATAGCTTAAAGATCTCTGTGTACAATACTGAGGTAAATAGAATGCCATGAGAGGGAAAAATGCAGTGAACTCATCCCACTTGGGGGCACATCCAGGCTGAAAGCTGAACATGACTAGAAATGAGAGGAGGAGATAGAGTGTGGCATTCACCAGAAAAGGGACAACTCGAGCCTAACCTAGGATAGCAAGGAGCATGATACATTCAACAAGCGAAAGATGACATGAGTGGTTGATGCTTTGAAATGTTTGTTTTCCTCTACAGTATTTGTAACATTTTATAAAGTTTAGATTCCCGTAATCAACAGACCCTGAAGTTGCACCAGAAACTGTTGATTAGGAGAATTCAATGGATTGAATATGATGGTTTATGATCAATAATGTCAGCTACCATAGGGAGTGCCATCAAAAGAACTGAATAAAATAAATATTAGTAATTTCTCCTCACATGCAGAATCCAGCTAACTCAATACTGTGAGGGTTGGATAAGGACTTCAGTGTGGAGCCCTTGAGGAAGAGGAAAGAAGGGAAAGTGAGCCTGGAGATTGCAGACATGAGCTTTCCTTTAATCATGCAAGGCATGTGGTTTGCTCTAAAATCTTGGCCTTTACCAGAGAAAAACAAGACCTCTCTGCATGGTCTCAGGCAGAGAAATTGCATGATCTAATGGCAGGTTTAGAAATCGGTTCACTTTGACCACTGAATGCAGAAGGTACTAAAAGAGGCCCAGAAGATGAGAGGGGCCTGTTGGGACCCACTACAAGTCCCCACACCATACAGTGGGGAGCTTGTACTAGGTAGAGTGTTTGGTAGAGCTGGGGAGAAGGAAGAGCTGGCAGGGTGACTGAACAGCCAAGCAATGGAAGGAATAAAACAAGTTCAGAAGCTCAAAATAGATGAATTAGTTTTGCGTTTCATTTTCAAGATTAGCTTTTATTTTTATTGCAATGCATATTTTGCCCCCAATTTACATCCACTCCACCTCCATCTGGGCCACATGATTTTGGTACAGATTTGCCACAGTTTGCATTCCATTTCTCCAAAGTTTTATTTAATTTGCTTGGAAATGAGGTACGACAGGTGTCCTTTGTGAGCTCAGCACACCCTCAGAGACAGCCCCAGCTTGCGGTCCTTAGTCAACTCTCAGAAGGGTGAGTTAGCTGGATTGTGGATATGAGAAGAAACTGCTGATACTTATTTTGTTCAGTTCTATGGGAGACATTTCCTATGTAGCTGACATTGATCATAAACCATCATATTTAACCCACTGAATTCTAGTCAACAATGTCTGGTGCAAATTTGCAGTCAGTTGAATAGGAGAATCAAATCTTCATAACATGTTACAAATACTGAGGAGGAGGAAAACAAGAAAAAACTCTCTACTTTTCTTTGTTAAAGTGATTATGAAGAACGAAATTATATTTTCCAATCATATTTTACTTACATTTTGTTTGCACTCAAATCATCCATACTCAAGGTTTTCTAAGGATCATGACACTGTAATAGGTAGGGACTGGCCCCATTTAATTTGTAGCATCAATTGCTGTGAACACCAAATAAAAAACTGGGAGGGGGGCAATGACATACAAAATACAAGGAAAAAATATAAAAGTGGATGGAAAACTGAATAAACGGTAATTAAACTCAATGGTCAAGAAATGTTGAAGGACTAAAACAATTGTCAATAATTGATAGGTTATTTCACATATTCTTGTGTTCTTTATTCAAAACTTGGTGAATGACATTTATGTGACTGATGCAAGTAGAGAGGTACATCAGGGGTCCTTAGGTGTCACAGGTGCCCAGGAAGGGTGTGAAATTGTGCCTAGCTACAAGAAATAGATAGGGCTTCAAGCCCATTATTTCAGCTCAAACTGGTTTTTACTGACTTACGTATTCATCTGAGTTATGGGAGCCTAATATTTTCATTGAATGAACATATCTCTGACTAAAAATTTAAAAAGTAAGTTTTTGGAAGTATTGCGGATTGAAACCAGAGCTTTCACACCGAGCTACATCTCAGCTGTCCCTTTTCTAGTTTTTTCTTTTTTTTTTTTTTTTTTTTTTGAGATGGGGGATCTCACTAAGTCGCCCAGGATGGGCTCAAATTTATGATCATCCTACCTCAGCCTCCTAGAGCGCTGGGACTATGGGTGTGAATCACCATGCTGAGTTGTCCATAAATTTATTTTCATCAGTTCCCTCAGATATTTTGCCTTTAGACAAAATGGAGTAAGCCTGAAAAGCACCCATTCTCTTGCTGAAAACAATTAGAAAGGTGCAATAAAAATAATTGTCTGAAAAGCATGAGGGAGCAGCCAATGAAGTCAGAACTTAACAAAATCAAGAAGAGATCCAGCCAAGTACGGTGGCACGTGCCTGTAATCCCAGCACTCTGGGAGGCTGAAACAGGAAGATCATGAGTTCCAGCTTACCTGGGCAATTTAGCAACCTAACAAAACCCTGTCTCAAAGTAAATAGGACTGGGAATATAGCTCCATGTAAAAGTTCTGGATTCAGTTCCCAGTGTCATAAATAAGGGGGGTGGGGAGAGAAACTTAAAACTTATTTGAAGCACATAGTCCACAGAAATTCTTAGGATGCCAGTTCCTCTGCAGTCAAAGGCCACTTCACTTTCCAGACCCTGCATCTTCCAGACATACAGACGTTCCAAAGTGAACTGGCTGCAATGGCCACTCATGGGTGGCGAAGGGAAGAATCGAGGGAGGTGAGACAATAATTTTCTTAAATGCTGGGGCTCTGGCTTCCCTGAGTTTTCTGTTTCTGTTCCAAGCTGGGGATCAAATATCACCCATAGGGATAGGATTCACCTCCAGTGGAACATAAACACAGGATGAGAGGAAATTGTGGATGTGTCCAGGGTCTATTACAGGAGAAGGAAGAGTGAGTAGAAAAGGTGGCTTTTCCTTTGATCCTGGGCTCATACTTATAGACCAGCAAATCTGAACTTCAAATATGCTCTGCAAATGAGGCTTCCCACAGAAATCCAGAAAGACACCCACAGTACAGATGGAGATGTCTATCACGCAGCGTGAAGTTCATTCCTGTAAACTTCTTCATCCACATATCTACAGCACACCATTTATTAGTGTTTCTAAGAATTCTGCAATTACCTTATAAAACTGTACTTCTATAGATGGGACAGTATATGCATGTACTAATATTATTTTATCACATGAATAAAATAAAGCTTCGTTGCACTCTTTCGTTATTACTTTTTTCCTTCTCTTCCTTCCCCATTTCCCTTCTACCACTCTGCTCATTCTTTTTTGACCTTCACCTCAAAACATGGAAATGGCCAGGGTTTCTAAGCTCAGTGTTGAAAAGGCTCTAGATTCTTCCACAACCAAGTGAACTCTTTTTTTTTTTTTTCCCCACTACTGGGAATTGAACCCAGGGCCTTCTCGTTATATCCCTACCCTTCTTTCTTATTTCAAGGCAGAATCCAATAAGTCACTGAGTTGCCCAGGCTGGGCTTGAACTTGTGATCTTCCTGTGTCAGTTTCCGATAGTCCAGCCCAAGTGAACTCTTGTGTCATGTTGTGGAATGTGACAAGTGATGGAGTGTTTGCTTTATAGGTAAAAACAAAACCAGCAAGATTGTCTTAATATTATGAATATGGTCAAATTTTAGGCTCTAGGCTAGTGTTATCCTGAGACATTGGAATTATGGCAAGGAGTTTGGGGATTAATTATTGTGGCCTAGGCTCTGGTACATAGAACTTGCCAACTACTGTCATGGGAGATAATTTAACCCATGTCCTAGATGAACAGGAGCTTGATATGGAACTCCGAGCCTGGTGTAGGACTTCTTGCTGGTTTGGTGTCTTCAGCCACAGAGACACGGACAGTGCTGGACTAAACAAACAGCAAGCAAAGCAGGGGCTTAGGACACAACTAAATTCAGCATCATCCCTGTCGCCACTCTGAGAAAAACAATAGATTTGCTATCTAATGAATTTATTAAGAAAAAACAGTAAGAATGTTCCATGGTGGTGGTAGCAGTGCTGAACCCTCAGAAATGGCTAAAGTTTGAATCTGGTCCAAAAAACCATTGCCAGCTTCCACACAGCTCCTTGGCTCTGGTTCTGTCCCACACATGTTTCCTGTTTAACACTACATCACTCATCTTACCTTTGCCAAGCTGTTGGTGTTTAGCTCCTACATCCAGGCAGCCTAGTTACTATTTCTGTTTTATGATATTTTTTCAATATTCTGCAGGACAATGTTTACATTTTTAAATTTGGTAAATTTATAATTACCACATTAGATTAGTCTAATATATAAAACATAGTTATGAGCCTGAGTTTACAATAGTACTGCCCCAAGACCTTTCACCTGGAGTCCAAATAGCTGTTTGGGAGAAGTGAATATTTTTTCCTATGTATTCTCAGGATCACCAGCTAATGCATATTTCAGTGTGTGGAGTGGTGAGGGGAGTAAGGGGGAAGAAAAGGGTGCTAGGCCTCCATTGCTCAGTTTCAGTTCTCTCTTAAATCAAACCTGGCATTCAGCACTTTGGGAGTTTTGTTTTCTTTTGGTTTTGTTTTGTTTCTTTCAAGTGCTGGGTATGGAACCCAGGGTCATGTGCATGCTAGTAAGTGCCCTGCCACTAAGCTACAAGTTCTTCTTTGGAAAAGTCCTTTATAGTTCAGTTTCACCCTTTAATGATTGTCCAGGAAAATTGGCAGACATGTTACAGAACACAGTCAGAGTTAAAAGATAGAGATAAGAGAGATTACTAATAGCTGGTTTCCTTTGAAAGGAGTAGATAAACAAGAAGGTTAAGGAAAGGAGGTTTCAGGACTTTATTTTTCCAATAAAGCCATGCAAAGTCTGTCTATTGAAACTCCCAAAGCCACATGTCGCCATCTGTGGATCATATGTGATGTTTTAGTCTTCCCGCCTCGCCTGACTCACCTCCACCAGCTTGTTGGCGTGCTCACGGAAAACTTGGGCATATTCTTTCACTTCCTTTTCATTCCCACTCTTTGCAGCCTCAATGAGAACCAGCAAAGGGACGTTGGTTTCCAAGAAAGAATCAGATATGTGATCCATCACTGCTTTACGAAGCTACGGTTAAAAACAAAAACAAAACGTATAATTAATGAATAGAAGTGTTGACTTTCTTTAAACCATCGCTCACCTCATTACCATGTAAATAATGTTCCCACTCTCTGTATTTAATTTTGTCAGTGTTTACCACATAACAAACAAACAAACAAACAAACAAACAAAAAACAGAATGATAAAGGATGGATATCCATGTGTGTATTAAATATATCACATTTCAATTTGAAAGTTAGAATCTGGCCTGGATCTCAAAACACTAAAGGTCTCCTATCAAAGATCTCTCATCCTTCATTGACCAAAGTGTCCCCCTTTAGGAGTTTTGAAACATAACAATAGTTCAAGAGTCAGGCTCTTTAGAAAAAGACAAACCTAGGCACCAGCCAGTGGGGAGAAACTTGGATGAAGAGCTGAGTTTGAAGCCACCCCTGACATCTTACCATTGCCCTTTCTTGACCCAGTGTCGGGACTTCATAAAGGTGGGAAAAGGAAACATCTAATAATCTCAAAAATGTTTCTGCCCAGGTGCTATGGTGATATAATTGCTATGCTTCAGAAAGAAAAGCTTATAATTGTTCTCCAAGATAAAGAAGAATAAACAAACCCAAATTTTCTAACAATGCATAATTATACATTGTTCCCAGATTTTTAAAATAAGAAACATGGCAGCTGCTTGAAAGTAAAATAAAACTGTCCCTGAAGAATCACCTTAGCGCTGCTTCATTCATAATTGTCTGAATGTATGTGGACACAAATAAAAATAAACAGAAGAGAAGATGGTAAACAATCTGTGTGTTGTCCAGTCTTTGATAAAGTGAAACATGCACAATGGTTATCACTCAGAAGAAGAGCACTGTGAAGAAGTTTCAAATGCTTTTGTCACTGTTTACATTTAATAAGACATGAATGTGTGTGTAGAAGTTACTTTGGTTTAACGCTAAATAGGATTTGACTTTTCACCATATAAAATATAATAAAGCCTGTGTAAAGTTAACATTACTTAGTTATTCATTTGACAAAATGTATTAAATTTTTGCCTGGGCATACTGTTTATTACTGATGACCTTATATCTTCAGGCATGTATAAATTGCCAAACATTCAGTTAAGATCTTTATACATGGTATCATTTAATTCCTACAATACTATGAGATGGGGGGAATCTTAACCTGTTTGTGTAATGAAGAAGCTAGGACTTAAATAAATAACTTGCCTGCAGTCATAAGACAACAACAGGAAGAACCTAAAGAAGGCCTAAAGAAGGCAAAACAGGAGCATTTAATATTACCCTGCCCCTCCTAAAGTATAAATTGCTAGAAGAAATTTGGGTAGAAAATCCCAGGAGTTTGTCCACATTCAAATGGATATAAAAGAATTATGAGCAGATAGGATGAATGGAGTAAGCATGAGTTCTTTTAAAAAGGGCCATCTTGAAGACAAGAAACCTCATTAAAGTGACCTTGATGAGTACTGAAGGAACTACATGTGAAATTCTATAAATAAACATATATTTAATTAAAAAAAAATGCTACCCTGCCCAGCTCCCTTCTGCACAGGGCTCTACCTAGAGAAGATGCTATGGGGAATGTAGTCAAAAATGAATTTCTCAAGGACAAAAGAGACAAAAGTGGGGGCAACCACAGATGATGTGGGGGACCATAGAGGTCAGTGAGCAGAACCAGGCTATCTCACCAGTCAATCCACTGTATTTTCCAATGCAATAGTAACAGAAGCGAGAGTTCTGTGACACAAGGAAAGCTACCTGTATCAAGGATATCCACAAACTTTCGGAAAGAAAATGTTCACAAAAATGAGTAACTTAAAATTACTGCGGCTAAATTTCATACAAAGTTATAAGAGAAATGAAGCTGAGCATGGTTGTAGATGTCTGTCATCCTAGATACTCAAGAGACTGAGACGGGAGGATTGTGAGTTCAAGACCAGCCTGGGCAACTTTCATTTTAAGAAGAACAAAACTGAGAATAAAGAATATAACATCATCCCTCTACACATTGAAAGAATGCCAGAAATTCGTGCCTGTAAAGCAATTTTAACTGTAACTATTTCTAATTAATTAAAGGACTTTAAGAAAATGATATAAAATGTGAAAGAACACACACATTACAATAAGAACTAAGAATTAGGTCCTGGAACTCAAGAAAGACTTACAAGTAAAAGGATAATCATTTGAAAAATACAGCAAAAATGAATAAACATCACAAGAGAGATAAAAGAAGAAAAGAAAAGAAAAGAAAAGAAATCTTTAAATAAAAGAATTGTGGAAAAAAAGGAGCAAAGAAAGGATTTGAGAAAAGATGACAAATTCTAAAGATGGGCAAAGAAAAATTAATATATAGCTACCAGTGGTTCATGAAGAAAAAAATCAACACAAGAAAACAATATATGTTAAAATTTGTAATCAATGAAAACTTTCCTCAGTATATGTATATATTAAAAATGATATTCTAATAATGTATATTTCAAAATTTCTAAAAAAATTATACTTTTAGGGCCAGTGAGATAGCTCAGCTCAAGCGCCTGCCTGGCAAGCGTGAGGTCCTGAGTTCGACTCCCAGTACCCACATGCAAAAAAAGGGCCGGTGATATTGCTCAGCGGCACGGGCTCCTCCTGGCGCGCGAGGTCCTGAAGTCAACCCCCGGTACCCACAAAAAAAAAAAAAAATTATACTTTTAATGTTCTTACCACAAAAAGCTATATATGTAAAGTGATATATGTAAAGTGATATATATATATATATATATTATGCTTTGTCTCACAGCACAACTATGGTCTCATCAAAAAGGATCAAACCTTGAACTAGTAGAGGCTCTGGTTTTGTTTCTGTGTTGCCTTTCCTTCCCCAGATCCTTTGGTCCTTTCTATTTAAAACGTTGGTCACAGATCTGCATCCCTGCCATTTCCTGAATCTTTATTGAAAATTCAAATTCACAGCACCCCCCACACCTGTATTTTCATCATAATCTGTATTTTGATAAGACACCTAGGTGATTCCTTTGAATGATAAGGTTTGAGGAACACTTTCCTAGAAGGACAAATAGCTTTGTCAAGTTCCTTCTCTCTGTTACAAACAGAAAAAATGCTCTGTTAGTTCAGGATGGGCAAAATGCAGAAGAGGTGGGACACCTTGTATCTTTGAGTTAACAGCTTTTGATTTAAAGTCTTAAGCAGAGGTACTTGGTCACCATTTTAGGTGAAATACACACCCAAACTCTGGGTCACGTGTTTACATCGAGTGGCAAAGGTATATGAAAAAAGGTATTGGGGGGCAAGTATTTTTGTGAATGTAAATGCTTTGGGGATATTAGCTTTTCATATCAAGACTCATAAAATGAGGGATTGCCCCAAACGCATAAAGAGGTTTTCTGATACTAACCCCCAAACAAAGAATGACCAACAAAGAGTAGTTCTAGCTGGCCACAGTGGTGAATGAATGTAATCCCAACCATACAGGAGATCCAAGCAGGAAAATTTTGAGTTTGAGGCCAGCCTGGGCTACATACCAATATCCCATTTAAGAAAAAAAAATGTGTTAGAACACTAAATTACAGACTCGGGCATGTTTAAAAAGTGAAACGAGTAGGAAAAAACAGAAATAACTAAACCATGACAGGTTTTATATAAGAGCAAAAACTATGGGCTAGGACGGGAGTGGTAAGTATGCTACAACTTTTGCTTTCTATGTCATACCAGAGATGATTAATCAATTATAGCATTCTTTTATACTCAGCTCAAATTACAACTTCATAATCCTCAACATAGTGCTCTAGGCAGCTACTACTAATCAACCCTATTTCTCCTGCAAGATGAATGCTTTCTTTCTTCGCTGAATCTCCCCACAATGAAAGCTTCCTGTATGCCAATCTTTAGGCAGAATTGGCCTTGTGTCTGAGAAACCCAGTGCCACCTTGACTTTCAGAAATAAAGATGAACACCGAATTCTAGGCTGAGTTGATACTTAACGCTATCACTCAGATGCTTAGGAAAAGACCTGTTAAGAATAAGAATATTAAGTTTTTCACTACTGTGATGCAAGACAGACCAAAAAAGGATCAAATTTGGGAGTAGAGGATAATTTTTGAATAGGCTCAAAAATCTGAAGACTTAAATCTTTACAGGAATATAGCTGCTCCAGGCTCCCATGATTACTGACATATTTTACCACATCTCCTAAAGCTTTATGGTATAATTATTATTAAAAATGAAAAATCAAAGCAACAAAGTGACTGGGCCAGCAGCCATCTAGCCTAGGGGGATTGACAAGAATCGAGCCTCATTAAGTCAGGCAAATTTTAGCCAGTCTGAAGGTCAATTAAAGTAATCAGTCAGTGCACTAACCCACCCAAAGTGACTTTAATAAGCTTAAGGTACCACCAGTGTGCACAGTCCACTGGTAATGAAAGCACTATTCATTATTCAGACTGGGACTAGGGGCGGTGGGGGGGCAGGCATCTATGAAACCTGAGAAAGAACAGAGGAAACTGTCATTTTTTGCTTTTTTTTTTTCTTTTTAAAAGAAACACAAAATTCTTTAGTCACTATCTTGATGGTATCAAGTATCTTTCATGAAGCAAAATCCTTTCAATTGGGATATATAACCATCTTTCCTAAATGGAAACAATTACCCCTAAAAAAGAAGAATAGTTCATCAGGCCTTATGGTTTTCTCTACCCATACCATCTATCCCCCACCAAATTCAGGCACTGCTAGATCAATTAAACCACAACTGCCATCATTAGCAATACCTATGTGCAAACACTTGGTGGTTTAGTTTAACCAGATCAACCATCCATTTCCTCTTGGTTTTTCCTCTAGGAGTGCTAATAGTCAGAATAAAACTTAGGAAATGTCTCTCTGGTGGAATAAGAAGTACTGAGGTGAAATTAGATTACTGTAGTACACTTGTTACGTTAATGACACCCATCCATGAGTTCTCCATGTAA
Organism: Erethizon dorsatum; assembly: GCA_028451465.1. Classification (NCBI taxonomy): domain Eukaryota; kingdom Metazoa; phylum Chordata; class Mammalia; order Rodentia; family Erethizontidae; genus Erethizon; species Erethizon dorsatum. The sequence continues at coordinate 19,179,541 of CM051824.1, forward strand.
CTGTAGTTCCTGGCCTCTGTGACTCTGGACTTGGCCACGGGGCATGCCTGGAGCAAATGAATGTTGACCACCATGATGCATACAGGGCTTTAAAAGGCCTATTCACCATTGGGCAGCCTGGGTCATGCTCTTTGCCAACTCCATGAGGATATGCACAGGCTACACTGATTGCTCTAGGAGAAGGGGGACAAAGAAGATGAACAGAACTGACTCATCTTATTCACCCTGCCAGGTCCATCCTAGATGGGTCAAGAGTAAATAAGACCAAACACGTGAGAGGGTTGGGCCAAAATGATCACCACACGCTAGTGAACAATGTGTGCTATTGTGTGTTTCTGAGGTTCCTATGATAGACAATTGATAAGATAATATGAATATTTTATTGGATAAGTTTTGTGGTCATTGAATCACCTTTTTGGGAAAGTGGAACAGACATCTTGAAACTGAATTTTTGATCAATCAGTTCACTAGTTTGGCAATTCAGTTCTATTGACAAAAGCACCAAGTAACAGTAGTCTGTTTCACAAGTTTCATTATGCAGGGATGAGCTATGCTTCAAAATATCACAGCTGAAATTTCTCATTTTTATAATTAAAAAATACTCTTTAGTTCAAAAGTTGTACCAAAAAGACAAATCATGGGGATTAGGACAGGGAAGTGTTATTCGGTGCTCATTCTGAAGGACAGTAGCAGGTGCTTAGCTCCCCCTGTTGATTTCATTTTCTGCCCCAGCACACACAGGTCTGTGTCAAAGTCCTCTTTTCCCAGTATGATAGACAAGGGCAATTGCTTTTATGAGAAGAGGCAATGAAGGCTGCCTCAGGGTCCAGGAGAGTGCAAAGATCACTGAAGATCTCCAGATGGCCTCAATCCAACAGGTACAGCAGCTTGACTTGTTAAAACATTGGTAAAAACGTTAGCAGGAAACAGGGACCGTAACTGTCAACTGCAGGAAAAGGAACAAAAAGAGAGGCTAGTGGGAAGGAGAGTGTATGGAGAAAGCAGCTACTACGGCAGTGTGACATGGAATAAAGGTGGGGAGGGCAAGGCGGGAAAGGATCAGGGAAAATTAACATTTCATAATAATAGTTTTAGTGCTTTTTTGTGCCAGTCTTCTAAACACTCAAAATATCTCACTTATTTCTCTCAAAAAAGCCGGCTACTCTTTTCTCTTTTATAGGCAAGGAAGCTGAAGCAATAGAATTAAGTCACTTGCCCTATTCACAGAGTTAATGTGGAAGGGGTAAGATTCGAACTAGGATCATCTGGCCCCAGAGTTCACACTCTAAACTGCTACCATGTATAACTTTTTATATGTCTACTTTATGCCAGCTTGGCAAAACTTATTGCACCAAAGCAATGATTTATATGACGGCAATGGAGAAAGTTCTAGGAACAAATGTGACTTGTGGATGAAAAGTGAAGTGTATAAAAGCTTCCTTCCTACCCACCCTGAGAAAGAACAAAAAGAAGAGAACACCCCATAGAGACTCAGGGGCAGATGGATACCACAAGAGGGAACCAGAAGACTCACCAGAAGCAGAAGTAAGTTTTTATGAATCTGCATTCCAGGAATGGAAGGGGATCTGCTGGATACTCACCATGAAACTGTAACTTCATGAGGGCTTTCGGAGTCCGGAGAAAAATAGAGAACTCACAGTTAAAGAAGTGCCCACCATAAAAGTGCATTGATGGGTCACACAGTCAGCCCTCTGTATCCGAAAGATCTGCATGGGAGGATTCAATGAATTGAAACTCAGATTGAAAATATTCCAAGAGAAGACTGCATCTGTGCTAAGTATGTACAGCCTTATTTTTCTTATTGTTCTTTAAACAACACAGTAAAGCAACTATTTATATAGCATTTACATTTTATTAGGTATAAGTAAACTAGAGATGATTTAATTATACAGGAACACGTGTGTGAGCTATCATAAAAACTACACTAATTTATATGAAAGAATTGAGCTAGATAAAGGAAGTAAGCTTCCATGGATTGGGGTATCTGCACGATGGTCCTAGACCGGACCCCGGCTGTACAGCTAGGGACAACTGTGTCTGATTTCATATAACCATCTTATAACTTATCTGTCAAAGTGTTTGAACATAGAAAAGTGTGAAAAGCTTAATAAAGTATGTGTGTCAGGAGTGTCACTGGGTTTGAGCCAGGGAACATGCAACTCTTCCCGGAAAAGATCGGATCTACTTCCCATGTTTTGATACAGTGTGTATGGAAGTCCATAAACCGAGGGGTGGCGGAGGTAAGCAGGGATCTGCCTTACTATTATAGTGAGATCGCTGAAATCTGCCATGAGGGTTAGTACTCTGACAATTTAGCATTGTCATTTCCATTTTTGTTCTTAAGAATATTAAGATCAAAACATATGCATTCATTCTCAATATATCTATGATGAAGTCTGTAAGCCCAAGCGCCTCTGTAAGTGAGAGCAGGAGTCCTCAGCAACCACAGTCAGGGACACCGTGAACTTGTATCATCCAGCAAGTGCAGGAACTCGTAAATACTGTCTTCATTAGCTCATGGGCCCTGTGATTTGTGTCCCTGATGAATAGGGGCACATTTTTTGACCCCTCCAGTAAACAGGCTATGTAATTTCTCTGTAAATTGACTATTAAAATGGTTAAAATGCCCTTGCCTACAAGCTGAAAGGCATAGTTAACACTTTTTACATAAGCTAGAAGACCAACATTTAGCTATCAATCAACCAGGGCAGAAAGGAATGACTTGACAAAATCGTTCGTTAAATCTGACAGGAGTCAAGAACACAAGGCTTTCTTCCAACTGTTTAAATGTATGGGTGACAAGGGAATATTAATTGCATAAGACAAGACATTTAAAGGTATTAGCTCAGCACTACCAGTCTATTTTACCCAATTAAGACTATTCATCAATATAAATAACTGCATTTTCTTCAGCAAACCAAAAAGAATGCAGTCAATGGATCATACCTATTTGAACAATTCACTTCCTTATTTCATGGGAGGGAGAGTGATGGAAGAACAGACACAATTTAGCTCATAAGTTTAAGAAGGAAAATAAACTGTCTCAAAATGACCAAAAGTTCTTTGCCCTTAGGGTGGACATGAAGGGTGCATGATGTATATTGAGCTACTTTCCAACAGATACTGCAAAAGTGTTCTTGCACAAATCTAAAAACCTGCAACTGTCTGATAAATATGAAACAGTTGCCTGCAAAAGACAAGAAAAATGGCTCTCTCCAGCCAACTAGAATAGTGTAATCTTAAACTTGCCTGAGACTGAAAAACTGTGTGTTTTATTTTAAGCTACCCAATAAAAAACACCTCTGCAATTCTTTTTAATGGATAGACATTCATTCTTGAAAGACTGTAAAAGTCCCTGTAATTATTTGCCCTCAACTGTGCATTTCAAAATTTCTTTCTGATCTCAAAGGGGAAACAATGCATCCATGGAGAAAAATATACACAAATGTCACATTTTATTGAGAATATTTAAATGTTTTGCTAAAGAAAAAAAATGCAAGTCAACGCACAAAAATAAAGTGGTACAAATACTAATGCAATTAGTTCTAACAAAGAAAGGATCTTATTACAAGAGAAATAAGAAGTCATCAGAGAGAAAATACGCTTCATTTCTTTACTCCGCACTAAACAGTGATTAGTGTTCACTATTTATTATTTCTACTACCATTTGAAGAGCTCTTGGTGTTTTAAACACTGTGTTTGTCCAGGAATGTAGAGAAAAACAAGATAAGTCATCTACTCTCACTTACTGCCAAAACTCCTCTACCATCTCAATTCCCAATCACTAAGCTACAGTGATCAACTTGACCTTATACATGCCTGACTGGTCTCACAAATGATGCTGTTTAGACACGATCATGGGCTCCTTCTATTAAGTGTGTTGGATGGGAGACTTAAAGAACCCTGTAAAAAAAAAAAGTTCACTTTTTCTTTAACATTTCCTTCATACCACTGCTTAAGGTTTTTCTCTCATAAAGGTCCCTTCTGGATTTCTCCACCCCTCCATCAGGACAGATATTCTTCTCATTACCCAATTTCTAAGTTTGCCTAGATTTGCCATTTCAAAAGGGTGGAATTTTAAGTGGCATGGGTGAAAGCTGAAAAGATATTTCTACTAAAACTTCTTTGCTTTCATACCTTAACCTAGACCAAAATGTGTATTTATGATTCTGCATTTCTGCATATTTGTAATGTTTGCTCAGTTTCTGGTCACTTATTTCCAATAGTGATAATAATGATAATGATAATGATAATAATAATAATAATAATAATTCTATGCTTGTCCTGTTTTTATAGCTTGCAGATGTTATTTCATTTGACCTTCTTTACAATGCCATAGTGGGGGCAAGGAGGGCAGTTTTCAGGACAAGTGTCATTATCCATGTTGTTTTGATGAGAAAAAGCAGCAAATGCCAGCATCAGGTCTTCTCATTCTAAAAAAAATTGCTATTTTACAAAAATCCATGTGTTATGGACTTGGTTATTCAAGTTCACAAATCCTAATTCAACAAAAGTCACCTTTCTTTTCATTCTTCACTTTCATATCTAGTCAGCCATACATTCCGAGCCTTAAAGACCCTTCATCATTACTCACCATGAAAGAAAAGCCAAGAACATCTAACATCTGCCTTTCATTATCTGGGATTCAATAGGTACAGCTGCTTGAATCGAGTGTAAGAGAGTCAAGAGTTATATATTTAACAAGATAAGTTCACCTCAGCAAGGACCCTTGTGAATGCAGCTTAAAAAAGATTTAATCCCCCCCCAATTGCACTGGCATTTGGGAAAGACAATCACTGAATGGGTGGATTTGATGGCAGGTTACCAGCAGAAACCTTTAGAAAGTGTGCAGCTAATGAGCTTGAAGCAAGATGCAGAGAAGAAGTCTCTAAAATGATTACTTCTTTATGATGGGATTAGATCTACGTACCTGACAAGTGTGGTAGGATTTGTACCAGCCAGAGTCATCTGGCCCTACACACCTACATTTCTTGCCATTCCACATTACAACACTTGTCTTATGGATCTCAGAAGAATCTGCATGATGTATACAAGAACACCTGGGAAGCCAAAACTTAACTTAGCAGTCCCAGGGAACTCCAGGTATTGGAAGAGTGAAACCTAATTTCACTTGAGCAGGCTGGGAAACTTGGGCTAATTTTGCTATTAGGTACAGCAAGAAGAATGATGGGTACTCACTTCTTAGCGCAAGTAGATTTTAGTATTTCTAAAGCCTTCTGATCATTTGTGGTCATTAAAAAGCCTATCGTGCTTTCTAAAACTGAAGACCATTCATTGCTCTCTCTTGCTTTACTCCAAATATGAACAACTGTGTGTCTGTAAACCACTATCTCTCTCCAGAATTCTGGCACAGTTTTCACTTCCTGTCTTTAACTATTGCACAACTTTGCATTTCCAACAGCTGTTAAATTTTTCCCTGCAGTGCCTTCATTTCAGATAGAAGCCCAACAATTGCTCCACAATCCCAAGTTTGTAGAAATCTGTAAAATGATAGATGTCACTATTTAAGGAAAAAGCAGGAGACAGACTCAAGGTTCTTTTGCTTTTCGGGAACTACAGACTCTTATGCCATTACTGTATTTGTTTCTTCTCAAGCTAGATTTACTTCTAGAGCAGAGGTTGGCAGATTTTTTTCTGTAAAAGTCCATATAGTATGGGTTTTTGTCTTACTGGGCCAGCTGGTCTCTGCCACAACTCCTCAGCTCTGCAGTTGAAGAACAAATGCAGCTGATAAATCTTCGTATCAATGGGAAGATGGCTGGATGTGCGACAGTGGCAGTCTTTTGTCAGTGACTGTTCTAGGTGGTTTCATGAGTGGATTTTAGACTTACATCCCTCTCACTTTGTCCATTAGGCGCTTCTGAAGTCCCAGGCTATTTCACGCTCCATTCACCCACTCCTCACTTATAACTGAGTATCTGCTGTCCCCAGCTGCTGTGGCCTTATGAAAAAAAAAAAAAAAAAAAAAAAAAAAAAGGAGGCTAGTGATGGCCTCTAAGAACCCCCAAGTGGTCAGTTTGATGAGTCTTATTCGACCAAATTGTCTTTTGTTCTTTCTTTGCCCCTCACCCTGCAAGAAAACATAGATTATTTCACGTTCCCTAAGCAACTCCTTCTCAAGCAAAGTCTTTGAGGCAAGGAATAAAAGGAAAAGTTAAATGTAAACATTGTTAGCTTTTCCTAAAAATTCTGTGGATTCGGAGGTATCTGGTTAGACTGCCTGACCTATTTAACATAGATGAATTAACGTTGGCTGGACCCAAAATTCTAATAATACTCCCTAAATTGGCAACAGTGCTGAAGGCACTTCCACAGGCTTCCCAAACACACAGAGATTTCATCACACAAGCAGTAGGCAAGCTGGTTGCTATGGTGATATACAGGCACAATGACTAGTAGGTCAGTCATAAGTTATCCCTTTTCAACTAGTTATTTTGGCATCTATGCATACAGCCCAAAGGCACATTGATTTGAGCCTGTGAATTTAAAAGGAGGGGCTGGAGGAAATCTGCTCTGTCAAGCATGGTTTATTAATTAGTGGTGATTTCTCCCTGCTCTTAGAAGTCTGTTCCCTCCTTCTCTCACTATCTGGTCTCCCGGACCTGCCAGGTTGCTTTGCCCAAAGTGCCGTTTAGCCCTTTCCGTGGTTGCACCTTACACTGCCGCTATTTAAGACAATCTGATTCGCTTTGAAGTTGAAAGAATCAAAAAGATAAAAGTCCTGTCCTTAACAGTTAAACAGGATTTATGCACTCGTGAGAAACTAAGAAATTCTGGAAGACAAGAGAATGGGGCTGGGATTGGTGAATCATCCAAACTTCTGACAAGCACTTGTGGTTGGATCAGATAGAAAAATCTCTTATCCCAAAATTCCTTAGGACAAATAGTTTGGTCTTAATTGTGGAACACTTGGCACAATCAACCATTTCTCACTGAATATGCCAGGTAGATCTGGTATTTTTCTAATGTGCATTTAATCCGATATCATCACCAGCTAAAATGAAAGTCCTTTATATTTTCCCCCGATTAATTAGAAAATTATCAATATCATATTCACAGTTCGGTTTTGTTCATGGGCACAGATCTGGATAGCTTAAGGAAGAAAAACTGGTGGTAATTTTAAACAATAAGCTTATAATGATTATTACAGAGAAACTCAGAATTCATTAATAATTGATATTTACCTTATGCTCTTCCCTTCAGGGGGATTTTAACAAAAGCTGTAATCTAAGACAAAAGTGTACCAACTTTGAACACTAGTCATGAAAAGGACAGGCTTCAGAGTCAGAAAGCTCACTTGGGTTCTCTAATGTATGAGCTTCTTGTCAGTAAGAAATTTAATCTTACTATTGGAATTTCAACACTTTGTTTAAAAAAAAATAATCTTTTTGATGGTAAGACCTCTCTGAAGAATTCTAAAGATTGTCAATAAAGAATGAAGGAAAGAATGGACAGTAAACTAAAGTTAGTTTTGGAGCAGAGCTTTGCTTTTCTGTACAGTCGGGAGCAATGGATCAAATGATCAAGAGCTGATTAGTTCAGTTGTCTTGAGGATAAGAAGCCATCAGTCCTGAGTCCCTAAGCCTAAACATTCTTAACACTCAAGACGTGCAACAAGGACAGCAATTGAAAGGGAGGCTAGAATTTCATGTGCAATAACAGTTACTATTGTAACTCTACATGTTCTTCACTGAATCTTCAGCTGGGCCTTCGACTTAGAATGAGTTTAGTTTTGCATCAATGAAAGTGACACCAATGGTTGGTAATTACTAGGTCACCTAATTTTCTAACAACTAAAATAACTCAATAAAGGTACCAGCTTCTGGGACAGGGAATGATCATCCATCTCTAAAGGTGGCTGACAGAAGAGTCTCCAGAAGGCTAAAACAGACTTCTTGCCCTTGAAGGACCCTACATGTTCCTCCTACCTCTAAGAGTCCATGATCTTAGGATCAATATATTTTCTTTCAAGGATAGTCGAGAAATATCCCCCAGAGATGCTACCATTCGCTCTTTTTCTCGCCTTTCTCCTAATTCCTCCCTATCCCTTGATTTTGGGGGTTAACTTTAAATCTTTGCAGGTAACCTAAATCTTAAATACTTTAGACATATGTGATCAAATAATCATTCAGGTTTTAAAATAAGTGTTTAAAGAGATTGTAGGCTGGGCATGGTGGCACACACCTGTAATCCCACATTAGGGAGGCTGAAGCAGGAGTATCACTGTGAGTTCAAGGCCAACCTGGGCTACAAAGTGAGTTCAAGGCCAACCTGAACTGCATAGCAAAACCTTGTCTCAAAATAAATAAATAAATAAATAAATAAAAATAAAATAAGGAGATTGGAGCCTTCTTCCACAAGTTATGGATAAGTAGGACTTTCTCCCTCTTTCACTGGGGGACACTTTGTCAAGACAAATTTCTTCGCATTTATTTTCTGTATATGAAGGAAATTTCCATGGTCTAGCATGACAAGAATACCTGTTCTGGGTATGGTTTCCTGAAATGTGGCACCATATGTGCATCAGTAAACATTATGTGTAGAGTAAATTAAACCAAGCCTTATAATTAGGCAGTAAGGAAATTACTGTAGACCTGAAAGAGTAAATCAGTGGTATTAAAATGCTCTCAGTTTTCTCTGAAGCACTTCAGAGTGCCATAAAATGCCCATGTCACTGTGATAAACATCGAGAAGAAATGCATTTGGAACAAGACAACCTAAAAGACACCACAATTCAAATCAGTCTTTGAATCCAGAGTCCAAGGAGTCACCTCATAAAATGTAAAAGCCAGCCCTTTTGCCACTAATGTAGGAAAGAAAAGAAAATAATCTCACATTGAGACTTTGGGCAGGGGGATCTTCCTCCTACACCAGGTACAGTAAAGACTTTAAGAGAGAGAGGCTCTGGAGCAGAGCCAGGGCGAAGGAGAAGTTCATCCATGATGAACAAAACAGCAACACTGTAAATAAAGACAAGATTACTATTGCGGATTTTCCCTTTTTCTTCAGGCTCTAATATAGCTCAGTGTCTTATTTACAGGTAGCCTATCTTTGTTTACAACGTTGACATTGTGTTCATTGGGGATTTTTCTGTATTATCTTTTACTTTCTAAATAGTGTGTGGAATATTGCTTACCTTGACTACTGAGTGTTTAGGTGTCAGCTAAAATCATGTTCCTGTGTCTTATGTCCTACTGAAAGCAACAGTAAACAACCAGATTGTTCATTACAATCTAGGACCATGGAGAGAGAAACCTTGTGAAATAAGAAGTGTGTGTATGTGTGTGTGTGTGTGTGTGTGTGTGTGTTTGTGTGTGTGTGTGTGTGTGGAGAGAGAAAGACAGAGAGAGAGAAAGAGACAGAAAGAGAAAGAGAAGGAGAGAGAGAGAGATCTACTCCTGGTTCCTGACATAGAGCTCCTAAAACCCTTGTAGATATGGCACTAATGAAATCTTTTGTTCTAATATTTGCTCTTTCACCCTATTTCTTGATGCAGAACTTCTAAGACCTTTGCAATTTCCTGACTGATAAACCTGACAGAGAGTTCCTGAATCCCTTGGAATTTTGTGGATGATAAGACCATCTTTTATTCTAGTGAGGTGACATTTGGTAGGCTCCTGGTTAACTTCAGGATAAGAGCTGGTTGCCAGGCCAACCGGCAATATGATTAGCAATTAGAACTTTTACCTTTCCCTTCCACACTCAACCTCTGGAGAGTGAAACAGGCTGAAGTTTGAATTGATCACCAATGGCCAGTGATTTAATCAATCAGAAGAAGAATATTCAGAGCTCTTCCCCGCTGCTAAACATGTGGAGGTGCAGCGAGAGAGAGCAGGAAGATCTGTGATCCTTCTCACACGCCTTGCCTTATGTATCTCTTCAAATGTATCCTTCGTAATATCAGCTGGTGAACATAAATACCTGTTTCCTTCTGTTCTGAGAGCTTCTCTGGAAAACTAATCAAACACAAGGAGGGGGTTAAGGGAATCCTCATTTATAGTTGGTCAATCAATCTCAAACTATGGAATCTAATTCTGTCCCCTCATAGGCAGTATCAGAATTGACTTGAATTAGAGGACACCAGCTGGGGGTGGAGAACTGCTCAGTGTGGGAAAAAACACATACACATTATGGTGAGTAGAAGTGAAGAATTCTATGGTGAATGTGTGAGCTTAGAAAAAACACTGCAGTTTCTTCTATATCACACTAGCCTCAAGCCTGGATTCCCCATCTCTAGAACAGTTATTATCTCCATGAAGTGGAGAGATCTGGTAGGGGCAAAAAATAGATGGGAGAAGAGTTGGAAGCCCCCCCCCATGCCTTCAGAGTCAAACCCCAAGTGACTGTGATGATGTCTGAGAGTTGACACTCTCAGAAACAAAGGTGGTGAAATAGAAACCTGTGATAACATCAGAACTTGGAGAGCTTGTTATGACAGATTTTTAAGTTGCCACCACAGGTACATGAAAGCATAATCTCCCAAATAGAGTTACGTATCTGGAATTTAGCAGTTCTTTGGAGTCTTAGAACTGACTCTTCTAAAGGCAGCCAAGCACTAACTAGCAAACTGCTGGGGTAAGACATCCTCTTTCACAATGGAAATGATTATCATAGGATACATCAACTACCTAGGCTAGCAAACCTAGCTCTTCAAACAATGAACCAGGGGAACATGTGATTTGAAAATGGAGAGAAATTGATGAATGGGATGTGTTCTATGTGGGGTGTCTGCATATGGGGGGGATCTTTATTTTGGACACTAGTATATGTCCTGAAGAAAGAAAGAATAATAAGATTTGGCCATAGGTTAAAAATAAATAACTTAAATCCATTATAAAGGGTCATAACCGAGAGAATTTTAAATACTCTAGGAGTCTATTGGATAGAACTCATTTGTGAGAATTGGATACATTTGTGATGATAAGGTGACATTTAAGCTAAGCCTTGTAGAAAACTTTGTGAGGCTTTCTGTAAGTAAAACAGGGGTGGAGTTCTTCTTAGCTACAGGCAATGATGCGTCGAAGGCACCACAATCTGTAAACACGGGCTTAGCAGACTGCTGGGGTTATGGTGAGCTACAAGCAGAGAGGCTGAGGTCAAGTAGACTGGTTATGAGACTGTGCCCATTATTTTTGTAGAAAACAGTTGGGTAGAGCCAATGAAAGTGCAGAAGAAGGAATGGGATAAAGATGCATTTAGGAGATGGTATCAACTGTACTGAAAGAGTGGTGGGGATTTAAGGAATAATAAAGCAAGAAGTTGCATGGCCTGAAACTGTCTCGTAAAGCTGGGCAAAGTGAAAAACATGCAATTTGGTAGGGCCAAGGCGGGATAAAGGTTTTGGCTTTAAGATATCCTGGAAATTTTATTCCGCCAAAAATATTAGGGCAGGTAGCATAAATTGAGGAATATTATGCTAACATCACTTTCTTCACAATTTTTTCCCCAACCAAAAAGCAATATTGAATTTCCTTAGTTATCAACAGTGACATCCATGGGAAGCAGGAAGGTGCAAAGTGATGATACCTTAGGCAAACAGGCATCCACCAAGGCAGGTGGCAACAGCAGGTGAGGCAGTGTCTGCAGGAAAATGATTCACTTTCTAACTTTCAGACATATCCAATCTCCTTGGAAAATAGGGAGATACAGAAATATCAGCAGACTTGATGGAAATTTCCCCTGGGAGAACTGATACCAGAAGCCATTTCAGGTAATAAAAGGTAACCCCAGCAAGGAGGGGTCAAATAGAACAGATGTATTTTGACCACGAGCTGACTACAATAATCCACTGAGCAACGTCAGCCAAGATCAAGGTGGCTAGCTCTAGCAACACCACAGTTCAGGCCTAATAACGGATGTCCAGTATACTTTAGAATTATCTCCTTTTTAGTGCCACAGTTGGGTAAGAAATCCCAGCCCAGGGCCGGTGAGATGGCTCAGCGGCTTAAGCGCCTGCCCGGCAAGCGCGAGGGCCCGAGTTCGACTCCTGGAACCCACATACGAAAAAGGGGCCGGTGATATCGCTCAGCAGCACGGGCGCCTGCTGGCGCGCGAGGTCCTGAGGTCGACCCCCCGGTACCCACAAAAAAAAAAAAGAAATCCCAGCCCAAGCAGTTTTCAGCAATGACAATGGCACAACTATGCTGAAAGGGCATTCTAAGAAAACATTTTTGCTGTTTGAGTCATCACGTTTGAAAATCTTCTGCATTTTGCAATTTAGGAATTTCATCCTGAAAAATATAATGGATTTTTTAAAAAATTGCAATGGGTCCTCCAGGCTGAGAATCAGGATTCTTTTTTTTTTTTTTTTTTTTTTTTTTGTGGGTACCGGGTTCGATCTCAGGACCTTGCGCACCAGCAGGCGCCTGTGCTGTTGAGCAACATCACCAGCCCTTTTTTTCCGTATGTGGGTACTGGGAGTCGGAACTCGCGCTTGCCAGGCAGGCGCTTACGCTGCAGAGCCATCTCACCGGCCCAGAATCAGAATTCTTAATGGCATCTTTATTGCCTAAAACAGAAGAAGCCTTCTCATGGCCTAAAACAAGATAATGTGTTAGAGACTGGGACAAATGGAGACATTCTCTGAAATGTGTTTGCACCTAGTGATTGCTACGTATTCCCTTACTTTCCTATTTCTCTTTGATTGCTAGGGCTTGGAGAATTTAGCAAAGAGACGAGTTCTCACTCATTTGAGAATTTTCCTGCTCAAATATATATCATCAATCCCTCTGTTCAGCTGCGTGTGTTACTTGATTAACCTGTGTTGGTCAATGTACTAGACACTTTCTGTGAGCTAGACTTACTAGTGAGAGAGAAACCAAGCTTGATGTCCTCCCTAGATTTCAGTTAATGTGTGAATGATCATCTATATGATGGCTTATAGCAGAAAAATTAAACTACTTTACGTACTGACAAAGAACTTGCCCAGAGTGATATTTTAAAAACTGTTTCCAGTGGATAAAATCATATACTCTGGACTTGGCCTGATGAGCATTTTTCAGGAGATAAATAAGCGTGTTGTGGATTAACATTCATGGCTGTTTTTTCAGAATTTCCCTAAAGGAGAGGTGGCTTGAATATATAACCCTTGATCAAGGGGCATGGGCAAAGAATGGAGTTTTATCACATTCATGAACTCTCCCCTGTGTATACTGCCTTGCTCCTCCTGGCCTTTTTCATTTTGATATCTGATATTTAGCTCTCTCTGAAATACTTATTATTAAATCTCAAATCCCTTTTACTAAATGATTATTTTGTGACCTCCATGCTTCCATGGCAATGTAGACATCGACTTTAGGACCAAACCCCAGGGATTATTAGCTCCAGGAAAAAGTTTCTGTGTGAAGAAAATAAACTTTAACATTTGGAGAAATCATTATAGTATCATTTGTGTTATTGCTGTAGCCACATAGACACCCTCATGTCCTTGTGAAGAAAAGCAGATTCGAATCTAACTAAACCTAAAAATAATTGGCCCCATCATAGGCAGATATGAGAAAGAGACCTGAATATCTTAATAGTCCTTTCTTCTATAAATGTTTTAGAAAGTCTCTAATTCACACATTTAGAAGTAAGATACCTAAACTTAACAACACTTTTTAAAAAGAGAATCCAGTGAAATTCAGTGAACCATAACAGCTGGAGACCCGAGATGATATCAAATAAGAACCCGTTTTTGACATTCACCATAAATATTTTTTTTATGTCTACAGTGCACACATGTTAACCCAATTCCTAGAGCAATAGCAGTGCTCTTGAAAACCACAGAGTACTTCTATATATTTGTGTAAACCCTCTTCTTCCTCACACGCCTCCCGCAGAATAGATTAGTATATGGGTGACCCACTTGCAATATGCTAGTTCTATGGAAAAGCAGGTGGGGTAAAGGTCATGAGCAAAGATCCTACAGCCAGATTGGCCGGGCTGGCCCTGTCACATATCCCCATCTTGTGTGCATCGCTGAGTGCCTCAGTTCACTGTGTATTCTGACCTGTAAAATAGGCACGGTGACAAATTTTCTGTCTCACAGAGCTATGGTGAGAATTTAATGTGATCAATACTTACAGAAAATTGAGAACCAATCCAGACACAGCTTATGGACTTAACATGTGTCAGCTATAGATTAGTTTATGGTTTGTGGACAATGGTTTTACAAGCTCTTGGTGATAATAGTCCACCTTTAGCCATATTTATGTAAGGATTTGGTTCCCAAAGGAAGCAGCTAGAAACACTTTAACTATAATTGCTTCTTATTAATCTTGGAAGATTTTCTGCAGTCCTCTCAAGAGGCAGGATTTTGAACACACCATCTGGTAAAGGTTTTTTTTTGTTGTTGTTGTTGTTTATTTTTATTCCCTTGTTATATTACCATTCTATCATGTACTCAATCCAATGTAAAAGCATTCTAATCATGATTTTTTTTGTCAAATATGTTTTGATTACAACAGCAAAATTGACACTTTTGTCAAGTTGACATTCACTGAATCTCACTGTGGAAATCATTCTAATAGCCATTAATAGTGAAAGGATAAGAATTAAGTTCTTGATTGATTTGGGAAATGAGAGTGGCTATGTTTAGCAACACCATAACACTATGGTTATCATATATTAGTTTTTCATTGGGGAAGGTTTGAGTCCCTAACTTGCTTGTCAACTTAAAAAAGACTAATAAAAGAATCAAAATAATAACGAGGATAAACCAGCATCCCTGTAGTATTGAAAAAATTAAGACCATGGCTAGAATAGTACACAGGTGGTGCATAGGAGGGCTGGCCAGTGGGGCTGGCAGACACTGGCTGAATCCTCTCTGAGCAATGGACAGAGCCTGTGGCCCCCTCGGTACCCAGACAGGGAGTCAGCCAAAGGCTTTTGTTTCCACTGTGGTCTGGTTCCTGAATCACAGCAGTAACAATAGCTCAGACATGAGGCCTACTGTGCCCACAACTGTAAAATTAGAACATAATGCTTGAAGCTGGCAGTCGTATTCCCATGAATCCATTTTTACTTCCAAACAAAATACTCCTAAGAGGAGCCAGCTCTACCACTGCTCACCATCATGGGCTTAATTGGCAAGATTAATCCATGCCTATCAGTTTTAAATAATATCCTCATATTCCTATGACCTTTTTTACAATTTATGACTTTCCAATTTCTTCAGATATGTTTTCTCAAAAGAGAGTGGTTCTACTTGTTCAAAAATTCCACTTAAACAGTGATCCTTTTTATTGAAAAATTTGTTTTTTAAAAGTGTCTACAGGGTGCGGCACTTGCCTGGCAAGCATGAGGCCCTGAGTTCCATTCCTAGTACCAAAAAAAGAAAATAGAAAGAAAAAAAAAAAAAAAAAAGCCCCTTAAAAAAAAAAAAACTTTAAAAATAGTGTCTACAAATCAAACTCTACTTTCCTTCATTAGGGAAGTCTAAGGTAATCACCGTGATCGACTTTATTTCTTTTAAATTTGGTGAGTGGAGCTTTGCAGTGCTCAAGGGTCACCCTTTTGAAGAACATTTCTGAAGTGTAGGGCTGTGAGGAAGAGACAGGGGACTTCAGGAGTGGCAAATTACAAAATTCACTATAATCAGGCATGATGCTGCACATCACTAATCCTAGCAATTCAGGAAGCTGAAGCAGAAGGATCGTAAGTTTGAGGTCAGCCTGGGCAACTTAGAGAGACACTGTCTGAAAATAAAATAAAAACAGGTTGAAGATGTAGTTCAGTGGCAACTATGAGGTCCTGAGTTCAATCCTTAGAGCCATTAGGAAGAGGCTCTAGAAAAGCTTCCTTTTCAAACTTTGATTTCAACTCTTTTCCTCTATGATTTTTCTAAATTTCACATAAAAGAATTCATGTGTACAGGGAAGCAGATCTGGATCACTGAGTGTTGTTATTTAGAATCTGCTCTCAGGAAGGTTAATCTGTAATTGAAAATACAGAAAGTGTCTCTGCTATAGGGAATCACTCATGAAGTCACTAGCAATCACCGGGTCACAGTTTCACAGAAGCTATCAGACACCCAGGTAAAAGCCTGTTAATCCAGTTAACTAGTTACCCAAATCTAAACTGATGATTTACCTGAGCTGAGCACATTAGTCATTGCATGTTCCATCTGCACAAATGCTAGGTCGCTCCAATTTAGATCAGAGAAGCTTTTGTACAACTACAGGTGTACATAAAGAGATAGAAGTGATGGGAAGAAAGACAAAAATATCCCAACATATGGGTAGGGATGGAACTGACAGATGGGGACCATTTTAGTCCTAGAAAGGCAGATTAGGAAAGAGAAAGGTGTTTGAACAAAATCCCCGGATGTGATGTGAAATAATGCCAAAACTATTGGATCTTAATACCATGAAACCATTCTCCTGTTTCTCTTATTCCTCTGTATCTTTGAAAAGGTGAGAAAAAAAATGACATATATGGAATGATTTCAGGGGAGGATATACTCCTTCTACTGCCACTCTAAATGAAGGCTGAATTTGTCTCTTACTCTTAAAAATTCCACAATAAATTCCATCTTCAAACTATCCTCTGCTGAAAAGAATCAACCTTTTTCTGGGAATTACAACACCAGAGTAAAAATTACTTTGTTTGTTCCTTTCAAATAAGGCAAAAAGCTATTACAATAGTGTCAAGAGTGTAAAGAGCTAAGAGTCTGGCTTCTGGATATAAAAGCATAATCCTTGCTAAAACTAAGAGATCAGGGAGGTGGGAGGACCCATTTCATAAATTTTGTGTTTGGAAATTTCACTGAAGGCAAGCCCTGGAAATGTCTTCTCATTGCTTTTAAAATCTATGATTACCATGCCTTAGAACCTCTAGCTGAGGAAATGAATGACTATTGTCCTTGGACTCATACAATTTAAAGCTCAAAGAGAATTTGTAGATCTAGTTTGGTTCTCTATTCTTTCACGTGAGAAAAATAGATCAAGACATGAAGGATCCACAGTCACACTTGTCAATTTAATGACAAATGAGTGCTAAAACCCAGGACCAGATACCTGATTCAATGTTTTCTTTAACTTCCTCTCAATTTCTAGTACCCACATTATTTCATATCAGACAGACTATAAGAGAAAGGAAAGGCAGACCTGAATATATACATATGTCTGGTACTGCTTATGAATGCCTACAGACAATGTTTTATTACATATTATTTCAAGGTAAAATAAAAAGGAAATGTTCCTCCCAACAGGGCTTGTTAGTTGACCCAGTGAAATTAGAGTCTTCAAATTCCAGAACTATGATATCTTCTAGATGACATTAACTTAAATGTGTCCTCACCTTCAGGCAATGTTCTGAAGAAAGCCCAGAAGTTCCTGAACAGTGATCAAAAATGGGATGTTCTCATTTCAACCATTTCTAAGATGCTTCTCAGCTACTCTTGCCCAGGTGCCTTGCTAATCTTCTCTGTGCAGAAGTGAATGCTAGACTCAGCTGGACTAATCCAGTTTTTCAGCTGCAGAAAGTATAGCAGGTGCTGTCATGGGGCAGTGATGTGTTCAAGCTAAATAACACAGTCAACACTCTCATGAACAAAAGGGACATATGCAAAAGTTACCCTTAGAAGATTGGACGCCTGTCAGGCAGAAATCAAGATGCAGAGGTTTAATTATAACTTAATGCATGGCATAATCTCTTCTAAAGGAAGAACAGTATTAAACAAAGTGGACTTCATCACAGAAACATAAAATAAGGCTTCCAGCACATGTACCAGTGTTCATATACTTTCAAGGTAAAAAGGAGCTTCAAACAGAGATAATATTTCCCCCAAGAAAAATGGACCCATCAGACTAATGATGCCATAAGCCAATTGCATCTTCCAAAAACTCTCTTTGCATTGGTTCCCTGCTTCCAAACAACCATCTGATAAATAAACATTGTAGATTTATATTCCCAAGGGAATACACTGGGCCATAGACCTTAATTAGCTCCATCAGATTTAGTGTTATATTTCTCATTAACCATTAGCATTCTAGTTTATCATTTAATGCCTTGGAAGTTTAACAAGTGAGAACTACCAGAGATCAGAAATAAACTCTTGGCTGACTGGATTTAGAAAACTGTAAACCAGGTGTAGAAAGCAGTGAATTCAGGTCTTTGCCTGTGAAGAGTGCATCTGTGCAGTGAGAAGGTATCCCTCCTGTGTTGTTAACATCATTAGCACTGCAGCCAGCACATCTCTCTGCTCAGCAGTCTCTACTTCCCTAATGAAATGCTTCTGTGTATATGGAGATGAAGTAAACCTGAATTAAGCTCAAAAAGGCAACATGAAGAAGGATGTTATTGGAAACCACTATGAGGTACCACACACTTAAAGTAAAAA
Source organism: Erethizon dorsatum (assembly GCA_028451465.1). Lineage (NCBI taxonomy): Eukaryota > Metazoa > Chordata > Mammalia > Rodentia > Erethizontidae > Erethizon > Erethizon dorsatum. Next base: position 19,197,905 of record CM051824.1, read on the forward strand.
CAAAACCAGTACCTGTCTCCTGAGATCTCTTGTTTTCTTGGTCATCTTGTCAATTGCAATATTTAGGGGATCTCCTTTTTCTTTCCTTCCAGTCTGTTAAGAAAAGAGAAATCATTTCTGGTTTAGAACATTCAATATTAGTGACATTAAAAGTTGAAAACAATTCAGGATGACACTTAAGTTATACAGTCCAACCAGTAAGAAAAATAAAAATAAATTCATTTCAATACACGGCAAATATGATTTGTTTTCCAAAGATATCTTTTTTCTGAAACAAAAAATTGAAATTGATAACAATCAATACAGTCTCAGGATGGTTACACATATGTCCACACTCAAATGAATCCAAATCTACTTTCTTGGTTTCTCTAGCCCCTTACTGATTAAGTAAACACAAGGATATTTTGCTTTTGCTTCTAAATACAAATGTTTTCTGCTTGGTTATTATGTAAGCATACATCTGAGTAGAAGAGAACTGAGATGATAAAAATAAATTTAAAAGGATTTTTGAGTAAATTACCATAATAGAAATTTTATGACAATGTTTCATAGGCCATATTGCAACTTCTGTACCAAAACCAAAAGAGGTGCATTACTAAAAAAATATAGTTTCTAATCTTTATTCTGTCATGCAGTGGAATGATAAAATGAAAATAAGCAACACACAGCCTGAAGTCATAAAAAAAATGTCCTTATGAGTAAAATAGGAACATCTTCTTCAATAAACTATTCACTTAAAATTTCACTAGTTTCTTGTGTTTGTTTTTATTTTTTTAGTGGGGGGTAAATATAGAAAAAGAAACTAAACCAATGTATCTCATCGTCTTTTTAAAACAGCAACTACTCCCCCCATAGATGCAAAGTTCCACAAACACAGTTGGCGTTATCTTCCCCTTAAGAGAAAATTATTTTCAAAAGCTTTGTCACATCTATTAAATTTTCTATACCTTAGTTAAACAGCCTACAGAGTGATTTATTTATGGTCCTAGAGGCAGGAAAATTCTTGCTCCAAATTCAGTCTCTACAAAATCATTCAAGTCTCTGTAATAACCTGAATAAATGATGAAATGAGATCACAGGTCACAAATTGTACCTAATGGGATCATATGTTTCTAAAGAAACTAATATCCAACAGGTTTCTAAATGTTCTCTTTTAGTGATAAAATCCTTGACACATAGGGCTGATACATACACATCCAATCTGCAGAGCTGGGTTTAAAGGAGCTACTCTTCTTTGCAAATTGCTTAATTAACCATTTTCTCTGATCAAATGTCTGAGACATAGCCCTAAAGAGTTTTCATTGAAAAGTCAAAAAAAGGGGCATATGTGTGCATATTTTTAGTCATCTAAAATCATACAAATTCCTCCCATTCTTTCCTACTCTCTAAACTCATAGGCTGATTCTTTCAGATGTACACACTGAGGTTTGTAAGTAGGAAGAGCTTAAAATAAAGTGGCTAACATTTTACAACTTTGAAATATCAGCTTATAAATAGCCCCAAGAAAACAAAAGTATCTAGAGAAGAATAGCATGTGACTTTATCTTTTAGGCGAATGTGGGTGCATAGCAAGCATGTCTTCCACTCCTGGCCCCTCACACTCAGGTGTGCCCCACACTCAGCAGCCAGAGTCTCCTCCTTTTCCCTCTGGGTTCCTTCTTCCAAAGAGAATGCCTGCTACCAAAATACCGGGCTCTTTTTTGGAGGTCTGGACCACAATCTTTCTGAGAACCACAGATTTCCTGGGACCTTTCCATTTATTAGAGTAATAAAAACTTATTTAAAAAGGTAAGAGTTATAAGTTTGATTTAAAATATGGTGGTAACAGGAGAGTGGATTGCTATTAAAAAAATATCAGGACAGTTTGTGTATACAAAATAATTACTAGGTGAAGGTTAAAGGGAATGAAGCATTTGCCTCCGGTTCAAAGTTTATGAGGCACCAAGGAACTCACTAATAATATTTAACATGATATTGCGAAGTATCAAAATTAATGCAAAAATTCTATTTTGAACAAAATACTGTATCAAAATTTTATAGAAAGACGAGACCCAACAGAGCAGGTATTACAGCGGAGATAGTGAGGTAAGCATGCAAGTTTAGCATCCAATATCAGTTTTAAATTTTAAAGTTCAGGAAAACTGGGGGATGTACTTATCCTGTACTTTTTATGTGCTCTATATGCCAACCCTAACTCCAGAGGCAATAATAATCCTCAAGATTGTAACTAGGGTTGTTGTAGACACACATGGGAGGTTTGGTTACCCCTTCTGTGAGCAGAAGGACAATATGAAGATTCTGTACCTCACATAATGTACAAGGCAGAATCACTGTGGGGACACACAAGAAGTGAAAACTATGGTTCTTATCCTCAAGCGTCTGCTAATACCGATGAGTAAACTAGAACATGAAACTAGCAATGCTGACAACTGAAGAGAGACGAGCACTTCTATAAAGGGCCGATTTGCTTGGAAGAAGAAGAAGAAGAAGAAGAAGAAGAAGAAGAAGAAGAAGAAGAAGAAGAAGAAGAAGAAGAAGAAGAAGAAGAAGAAGAAGATACTGCATTTGGGAAGCCAAGCTACCTTTGAGAGGAAAAGGGAAATTTAACTGAACATTAAACCCTGGGTTAGATTAGAATAGAAAGGAATGAGTATCCAAAGGCAAGGCATGAATGTGAGAAATGGCAAGATGGGTTTTAGGAGCACACAGAGTAGAATGTGGCAGCCGGTTCTCTATGATACCAAGACTAAATGTAGAGATTTGACTAAATGTAGAGATTATTTTTATAAGAACTTCTTTACAGGGTGGTTATTGCTGATGATATTTTGATTCTGCAAGCCCAGAGAATCTCTGATAACATTAGCAACCCATGCCACTCATGTCAGATTTCTGTGTGCAGTATTTCCAACCCTGGGTTTCTCCAACCTCTGAGTCTTTAGCTACAAGCAATTCAGAAATGTAGTTGACCTGGGTGCCATATTTGTTGTGGGCCTTTAAGGAACAATTTTTACTATGAAGACTGTAGGGAATTTGGTTTACTGGCGAGAATAGTCAATTCATAGGCCCTTTCTTAGCTCCAATTGTTTTTTTGTTTTGTTTTGTTTTGCTTTGTTTGTTGTTGTTTTGTTTTGTTTTTGAGCTGCCAAGGACTGAACCCAGGACCTCATATATGATAGTGTTCTTAGTGCTTTACCACCTATTTACTTCTCCAGACCTTTTTATTTTAATTTTTTGAAATAATGTCTTACAAATTTACCCAGGCTAGCCTTGAACTTGCAAATCTTCTGCTTCAGCCACCCTAGTAGGTGTGATTACAGGAGTGTAGCACTGTGCCTGACTCTAATTTCTTTAAAGTACGTGTATAGAAACAGCAGTAGTAAGCCCACAATGCTCAGAGTTGCACAGCAAATGGGGACTTGTGAGCCATCATATCATATTTACCTCTGCTGTGTCATGTCTGCATGTGGAAATAAGTTTAAATTATCAGCTTAATTGGACAGGAAATCAATTGGCCAGAAAGAGAGACAGACAGAGTTGCCTCCTATTGTCAGCTCCTTATTATTAGGCTCTGTGATCTAGGATTAATGATTTACCCCACTTTTCTTAATGTCTGAGTTTCCTCTTAAGCACAGTGGATAGCATGATATATGGCCTATCTTCTTCACAAGGTTAGCAGTATGATCAATCATGATGTCCATGTGCTGGAAACAATAAAATGCATTAACAATAGTCAGAGTAATTAGAAAGTATTTTTTGCTATGGGAAGAAAAATAAAAGAATTGATTCACAAACTACATAGAAAGTATTTTTGGATCACCTGGACTTCTGTGAACACCTTGCCAATAAAAAACTAGAATCCCTGAAGGAAAAGTTATTCCACTTTAAGGAAAGAATTATTTTACACAATTCATTTTAAACAGTAAACTAGACTGGGATTTTTTAAGAAATTAAATAAGGGGTAGAAACTCCAGCTCAGTTTTTTATGTAGTGTGTGCATATTCTTGGATATGTTTGTTAAATACCTAAGGCTCTGACCATCCTCCTGAGCAAATTCCCATCTCTGGTGAGTCAACCAGATGTCTCCCCCAGGCTTCTCCCTCCAGATCTTCCATGCTTTATAAATTAAAAGCAGTTTAACAAAACTGAAATGCATGCATTTTGAGATTATCACTTAATGATAAAAATTTGCAGTGTTTAGTCATGTACTTAGTCCCTGCCTTTGCTGAAGAAGGAAACAAAAGCCAGTTACAACCCCTCTCTGCCAATACCTACTTCTGCCAATACCAGCAACTTCTTTATCATTAAGGCTTAGCTATAGAATGAAGGGGCCAGGGATGCGCTAAAGAACTCTGGAATCTGGGAACCAGAGGAATGTTGGAGACTATGTAATACATTTCTCTGTTTCAGGGAAGCAGTCATGTCTCTGCAGAGAGGGCTGGGAATCCTCAGTCTGGGCTTTCTTCTCTCTAAATCTTAGATAAGTGCCTGCTTTGTGGGATTATGGTGACCATTAAAGAGATAGGATCTGTAATGTGTTTAGCACAGCACCTGAGCAACAGAGGTAACTTGAAATATTGGCTGTTTCTTCTTCCCCACTCCCTCATTCCCCTTAAAGATGAGGATAGCAAGATCCAGAGATGAAGTGACTGATTCTAACCACCTCGCTCATTGGTATTTGACCAGCACCTACGACTCCCAGTGCTGGGTGTTGTCCATTCCATATCTAAACCACTGCCCAACTCTAAAATTCCTGGATGCTGTCCTTATACAGAGTTTCATCAGTTTCTCTTCAAAGACTATCAACCGAATTTCAGTTTGGGGTATATTTCCTCTGCCACTTTCTGTCCACGGACCTTGTGTGACTTGCGCAGACCTCCTCCCCACTTGTCCTCTTCATCGATTCTTGCAGAGAATGAGTCTGCAATAGAGAGAGCCACTTAATAAATACTGTGATTAGAAAAGGAAGACAGGCGGGAGTGCTCTCTCACATCACATCGCCGTGGGCGCCTTTCCTCGTTGCCATCTGTTGTGCTAGGGAGGTGCATGTTTATTAAACTTTATTTGTTTTACTCTTTCTGTGCTATTTTACAAAACATATTCAGGATAGATCTGTGGCTTGAACTGATGAGAGTGAAGAGAATAAATTTCTTGATTTGGATTTTTAGGGAGATCCTTTATTCTCTCATCCTCTGGCTCCAAACTCAAGTCCAGTTTGCCAAAGTATCAGATGTTGTCATGAATACCATCTCATTTCCAGTTTAGTTCTGAACAGAAGGATTGGGCCATAAACTGAAATTTTGGTTTTTACAATTAGTCTTCAGGAAAAGCATAATATTTTATTTCAATAGTCTTATACACTGCTACCTTTTGCCCCTTTACATGGTAAAGGCCCACTTACTTTGAGCAAAGATCCTCTTTTTCTCCCTCTCTCTCTTTCCATATTAATATCCATCACCTCTTAAAATGCTGAAGATGTGTAAGACGTGTACAATGTATTTATATCAACATACTAAATAATACACAACTTATACCACTTCCCTAATTTACAAAACAAAATTATAAGAAACACTCATTTTTACATCTCTGAAAATAAGAATTTCTTTACAGGCTTTTCCCATTCCAGCCCCTCATCCCACTGGAATACATGATCTAGCACAGGTGGTCAATCAAAGAAGCCCTGGGAATATAAACCTACTATCCAGTGCTTCCATTTGATCCATAGATGTATATCAACCATGTTTCAGGCTATATATCATTATGTAAGAAATGGTTGTAAGAAGACAGATGTCATCATTGTCTTCTTTGCCCTCAAAGAAACCTGTAAGTATGACTGGAGGTATGAGGATTCCTCAAAATTCTGTGTAGCTGTGACTCTAATATATTGGATGTGTGAGGGGTTAATCAAATGCCCAGACTTCAAATTGTTGTCATTTGGAAGAAGTGGAAGTCAAAATCATCGGAATGGCAGAAAGCGATAGGGTGCCATGCACTCTATCTCCAACACATTTTGCTGTCATTTAAACCTATGATTTAGACAACAGGAGGGAGGAGAAAAAAATTATCTATTGATCCAGCAGTCACCCCTTTCATACTTGGAAGGTTGCCCGCCTACCCTCAAACCTCGCATATAGAAATCATATCCTTATTACAAATAGCACCATTATTTATAGAACCTTTAACATTTCATCATACCTCTATAATGTGTAAATCATAGTCTGAACAGGTGGACCTTTCTAGATATTTCCTTTTCACTAGCTAAGGACATTTTTCTTGTGAGAGAAAGAGGTAATATCTCTTTGGAATGGAAGATAACAAAGCAGTGGCCACAAAATGAATCCTTGACCAAAATACTCTAACCACATTACCACCAAGCCTTGCTTGACCTAGGGAGAGATGAAAGAGGAAGAGGAAAAGGTAATACGTTTCTGACCTTCTATGCCAGACCTGGTCGATGCTCAAGGAAGGAGCTGTCAATACATAATGCAAGAAAACATCAAAGAGGGGCCGGTGAGATGGCTCAGCAGCTTAAGCGCCTGCCCGGCAAGCGTGAGGGCCCGAGTTCGACTCCCAGAACCCACATACGAAAAAGGGGCCGGTGACGTCGCTCAATGGCACAGGCGCCTGCTGGCGCGTGAGGTCCTGAGGTCGACCCCCCGGTACCCACAAAAAAAAAAAAAAAGAAAGAAAGAAAACATCAAAGAGAATTATTGGCAAGATTTCCAGGCCCTATGTATTAGTGCAGGTGCTCCTCAACTTACGATGTGAATATATCCTGATAAACCCATTGTGAGTTGAAAGTATTGTAAGTAGTAATGCACTAAAGACACCTGATTTTCCAAACAACGTAGCTTAGAAACACAGTACACTGAAAGGGTTGCTTCTCCCCATGCTCCAGCAGCTTATTGAAAGCTATGGCTCCATGCTGCTGCCTGGAATCTCAAAAGATTGAAATTCAGAGCCAGGCATGCTAGCACATGCCTGTAATCCCAGCATTCAGCAGGCTGAGGCAGGACGACCACAGGTTGGAGGGTAGACTGGGCTACATAGTGAGCACCTGTCTCAAAAAAAAAAAAAAAAAGAGAGAGAGAAAAGAAAAAAGAAAAATCAAAATTCAAAGTACAATTTCTACCAAATTTGTGTCACTTTCATGCCAAGGCAAAGCAAAAAATATATTAGTCGAACTATCGTAAGTGGTGGTCCATCTGTAGAGCAAAATCATGCATGTATACATTGGACAATGCCCACAGTACTGTGTGCATCCTCCCATCAACCCATCCATGTTCTCTCAGTAGTAGTGCTCCAATTTTTCCTTCTAACACTTAACCAAGTCCCTCTGGCTGAGAGGTAAACTTACAATAACATCCAAAGCTGTGAGAATCAGACATAGGTTGGTAGGTTGTGGGTAGAACTACTGGGAAGGAGGCATATTTTTTTTATTAGTAGCATTTATAAACTGGTAGCAGGTAAACTTTGAGCTATTTAGGGAATCTCTGAAAACATATCCCACACATAAAAAAGCATAGCTGAGAGAGAAAGGGAGAAGCAGAGAAAGAGAGAGAGGGAGAGAAGAAGGGAGGAGAGTTTGTGAGAGAAATCAGGGCAGGGAAGGGATGAGAAGGGAGTGGAAGAGTGTAATGGTTGATACATTGTGTCAACTTGAGAAGTCCAGAAGCTTAACTAAGTAACTCAGCTGTTTTGCCTCCTAAGGGGTAGAAGACATGCCCTTACCGCTCTAGGATATTGCTCATTGTGTCAACTAGAGAAGTTTAGACGTTTAACTAAGTGGCTCCTCAGAGGCCCAAGGTCCTCACTTTGTAAACACCCTGAGCCTGTGCAAGAGGAGGGCATGGAGATGATTTGGGTGCAAAGGACCCCTCCTCCAGGGCGGTAGCCTGCATACAATAAAAGGGAAATGAGGAAGGACTGATTTTTGGTTCTTCAGAGGAGCTCCAGTCTTCACCTTCAGCTTGGATGTCGTCTCCTGGCTTCTGTCACAGACTGTTCAGCTTCCACCTGGGACTCTTCAGCTTCCAGAGTAGTCTCTTCAGCCTTCTATCTCAGACCCATCAGCCTTCTGATACGGACTTGCATGAAACACTGCAGTGAGCTCCAGACCTTGGACTGGACTCTTCAGCCTCCAGCATGCAGACACCCTCTGCACCCTTCCTCATCCAACTCTGTGGCTGACCGTCGTAAGTCAATCTTGTAATTTCTAACACATTTGTATATCTTGTGCTATATCTGTTTCTCTAGTAAACTCTGACTGATACAAAGGGAATGATAGAGAAGGGGAAGGGAGGGGAGTTGAGAGGGAGATGGGTAGGGAAAGGAAGGGAAGGAAAGGTAAGGGGAAGGAAGGGAAGATAAGTCTACTTTACAGTTAAATCAAATTGGTGCATATATTCTAGTAGTCCTTTTGAGATGATATAACAAAACTACTACAGACTGTGTGCTCATAACAGAAATTTATACCTTGAAGTAATGGAGGCTGGGAATTCATAAATCAAATCACGAGTGTGTAAGGTATCTGGGGAGAGCACACTTTCTGGTTCATATGGATACCTCTTCTTGCTCTGCGTGCACATGGCCAAAGGGGCGAAGCTCTCCAGCATGTTTTTTATGAGGGCACAAATTGCATTCATGAGGACTCTACCTCCTGGCCTACTTACTTTTCAAAGGCCTCCACTTCCAACTATCATCACATTGGGAATTATATTTTGATGTATCCATTTTGGGAGGATATAAACATTCAGTATTCTAACTTGTAAAAGAATTGTCTTATCTTTATATCCTTAGAGCTTAGAGTTGGACCTGGCAAATAATAGACATTCAATAAATTGCCCTAAATCAGGGAATAAAACATTTCGCCTCCTGAGTTCAGGCACACTGAAATTCACAAGTATATTTTAGTAGATGGCCTGATGACATAACTTAATAAATTCCCCCATGTATGTGACTGTTGGATTTCTGTCACATCCAAAAAAATGTTTGACTAAATTAAAGATTTTAACGTACTAGGAAAAAACAATTTGAAAGCATGATAGTTGGGGGAAGATCTCAGGCAATGTTCTCAATGGACAGCCTGGAACATGCCTGGGGCGTTTAGTCCTTGACAGGGAATCCAAGTTCACATATAAGGTTTTCCCCACCACTAATCACTGACCAGGCACTAAAATGCTAATATCATATTATCATATTGTACCCTTTAACCCAGTTAGTCACTAACTGAGAATCTGCCCTTCAGTACATCTGTAGTATCGACACTATTCCTCAAATCTTTCTTACCGTGATACCTAGCCACCCTAGTGTACACTCGAACCCCACCGTTCTCTTTGTTGGTTTCCTCTCTCATCATCTTCAGCATGGGCTGCTACAGTGAAGCTTTCACTTCCTCAATTGTTCATTCTAACCACAGCCCTATTTTCTACTAAATTCTTGGGCCTATATTTAAGATTCCCCTTCTTGTAATACCACACATCTTTTAACTCAATAAGTTACAACTTTTCTGGCTCTGTTTTAAGCCCACTGATGACTATCTGGAAGGGGCCATCTCCCTTCAACCAACCATTCATCTGGAAGATTCTACTCATTCTTCAAGGAGTGGCTCACTCCCCCCAGCCACTCAGGGAGTCTCCTAGATGTGTCCAGCCCTTGGAGATCTCCTCCTGTGAACATACATTCCAATTAGGTACTGCACGAGATAATGCAGATGTTAACAATATACCATCCTGCATTATTTAACAGTTCTGCATGTGGTTGCAGAACAGAACCCAAGCTTTTTGCTTGTCAGGAATACCAGAGGACTCTGCATGAAACTTGTCAGAATTGCTTAGGAAATATTTGTGTACAGATAAGCAAGATGAATGTTTCGAGTCGTCACCTGGGGATAGGAAGTAGGCAGGAAAGGAATGGATGATTTGGAAAATATGGGGTCCTAAAAATAATTTCACACATTTCACAATGAGCTGGTCATAGCCCTTGGAAATGGTTGGTTGACACCTGTGCCGTGTTACAGTTCTTGTTGCTTGATTTATTTTATCAACACAGGTGTAGTCTTCAGTGATTAATTGACGGGCAACCCTGCATTGAATGTATTTTTCATAGTGCCACATATCCTGCCACATAGTGCCAGGGTTAATTAACCACATATCCCTTCTAAGCTGGTAGGAGACCACAAACTGAGAAAACTGCTAAAAAATGCCATTTCATCTCCACAGCTGAGATGAAAGTAGTCAAGGCAAAGCGCAAATTCCCACTGATTTCATACCTGCATGTACACACGCACACACCCATCCTGAATACATGATTAAGATTTAAATGAAATTTAAAGTTCCATTTCATTTTTAAGGATATATTCCTCAAACCACTCAGTTACAGTTAAAGCTATCAACACCTAAAGAGATTGGGATTTGACACCATCTCAAAAAGAGGTCAAGCCCTGGGACCACATGGCTGAGAGTTCACAGAAATTAAAATGTATTCAGGCAGAGGGTTGCCTCAATTTCTGAAAAGTATGTTTAAGTGGAAACCTCAAGCCTTGGCCTCTCTGTGTCTCTTCTACAGATGTCACACTACACAAATATAGAAGATGCATCATCATTATCCTGCTCTTTGCAGAAACTCATCATAAAGATATGTACCTTTTTTACAATTAGAAGCACAAGGTTTCAGCATCAGGAAGGTATAGGCTAAGTATTTCCTCAAAACTTTGGAGTTTCTGGAACAATATCTTTCAGAAAATAGGTTTTATGTAAATCATAAATATCTGCAGATATTCCCCTTGGGAGGCTGAGGCAGGAGGATCATGAGATCGTGAGTTCAAGGCCAGCCTGAGCTATATAGCAAGGGTGAATCCAGTCTGAAACATAGACTTTGTCTTAAAAAAAAAAAAAAAGAAAGAGATAAGAAGGAGAGAAAGAAAGAAAGAAGAAAAGGTATGTATAGATTCAGATATGCACATATAAATATGTACTGTGTATAAATGAAGTAATTAGTGTTTTAGTTGTTTGAATTGACTACTTCATATGAATATCTGGAGATGAGGCAACACGTGCAGAGGCGGAGATGAAGGCTGTCTCTTCCAAAGGTAGAATAATAATATTGCTGACTCTCATTCCCTGTCCACACTTTCTACACTTCTTTCCTTCCTTCCTTACACTCACTCCCTTCTCTTTGCTCAAAACCTGGCCAACACAGTAAGAAGAAGGAAATTCCTAAAAGATGAAATCTTGACTGCACACACAAGATGTACATACCTTGAGAAGGACAAACAGAAAGAGTAAATGACTTTAATCCTGAGAGAGAAGCTTGAGAACACCTGGTACCAAATGGATGCAGCGGACCTTCTGAGCAATGGGAAGACCCTGAATGGGATGAGGAGGCAGGTGGCACTAGAGAACACTTGGGTCCTTCTTCTTGCCAGCCCTGAGCAAAGGAAGTGAGGAAGACTTTTGGGTGACAGTGGGCAGGGGAAATACAGGGTTTTGAAGTACCACACCCTTCCAGTACAGCCAGAGAATCCCAAAGATATCTCTGCTCATGTGCCAGAGCCAGGGCCACTGCCTGAATCAACTCTGACCTGCCTTGGTCTTCGCCAAAGCCTGTGAGGCCCACCTTTGCCCACCCCTAGGCGCATCAGTCCATCTCTATCTGGGAGACTTCTCTTTCTTCCCCTGGTCCCCTCCAAAGGGCCAGCCCTGCCTAGAAAGAAAATTCACAGATCCTAGTCACTAATCACATAGCATCACTATGAGAGAACTAAGAGAATATATTCTTTGCAACATGGACAGTTAAAATGACTAAAGATATACTTTAACTATTTGCACACTAACAAGTCAACATCTAGAGGTGCTGGTCTTCTTCCTGGCCCTGTGCTTTGTCTCTGGTTGCCTAAAACCTGGGTTCCTCTTTTACTTCCAAAACCTACCCCTGTATCAGGAGCAAAGGCCAAGCTGACCCCCAAAACCCAAGAGGCCATCACTACTGACCAGGAGCAGCCACGGGACAGTGCTTGAGTTTCAGTGAGACAAGGCCTTTCTGAGAATGCTTAGGGTCTGCACCATAAGAGAATTCTTTCTTAGGGAATTTCCTCGCCCTTGGAACAAATGAAAACTTTATGAGGCAAATAGCATTTTTGCAGCATGATAGTTAAATCCCTAAGCTAAATAGAAAGCAGGCCGAAACCCTAGAACACATGTCCCACATCGTCCCAAATATTCCTCACTATGTGGCTCCCATAAACACCATCTGCTGTGTTAATTTGCAAAGAATTACAAGGTTCTTAAAATTACACTTTGCTCTCTGTAGCGTACACTGTGTGTATTAAGGGGGAGACTTGAGAATGCAAATCATGTCCACTCAGATGCTGAGATCTTTTTCCTTCCTATGCTGGGATCTTACTGAAAGTTTGCTAGGACTGCAGAGAATTTTAAGAACAGCATCCTTCTCTGTCCAGTCCAGCCATGTGCGTGTGAGAGGGCAGGTGTGGCAAAAAGGAAACAAAATGCACAGAACAAAACCTGTGCCTAGATTATATTCTGAGTACCTGACATATTTTTGAACTGTGCATACATTCCTCACTGTACCAAGTCTTTGAAGAATAAGAAGGGCCAGACAGGGGGGAATTCCTTAGGAGGGGCTTCCTTCTCCACTGCTGGCTTGTGACCTCCACGGCTTCCTCCTCAAAGTCCCTGAGTGGTAGCTGAGGAGCCAGGGGAGTGCATCTCACTCCCAAATGTGCACCTCTCATAATGCGTGGCTTTGGTCATTGGCTGCAAATGTAAACTTTTAAGTGAACTGAGCTCCCAGAAAGGGCATTGCTAGTTTTAAAAGATGATAAATGGTGGTTAAAAATAAGAAGAGAGAGCAGGGTGTGATGGTGCACACCTGTAATCCCAACACTCGGGAGGCTGAGGCAGGAAGATTCGAGGCCATCCTAGGCTACATAGTGATTTCAAGGCCAGCCTAAACTACAACATAGTGAGACCCTGTTTCAAAACAAATACACAAACAAACAAACAAAGAAGGTAGAAGAGTCTTAGGCTCAGTAATCCTTAGGCTGAAAACAAATGCAGGTTTCTGGTCCTTCTCCTAAGTGATTATGTTTGAGTAGGTATAGAGTAGGATCAGGATATTTTCATTTATTTTTATTCATTGCTTTATTTTTAGGGTGCTAGGGGTCAAACTCATGGTCTCATACGTGCAAGACAAATGCTCTACTGCTAAACTACTCCCCAAGTGAACTTGCATTTTTAATAAGCATTTTTTATTTATTTTTTATTTATTTTTTTTTGTGTGGGTACCGGGGGGTCGACCTCAGGACCTCGCGCGCCAACAGTCACCCGTGCCACTGAGCGATATACCGGCCCCTTTTTCGTATGTGGGTTCCGGGAGTCGAACTCAGGCCCTCGCGCTTGCAAGGCAGGCGCTTACGCCGCTGAGCCATCTCACCGGCCCTAATAAGCATTTTTTAAAAGTACAGATAAGCTCTAGAAAGAGGGAGATAATTCAGTGAGTTCTAATCTGACTAATCATTTCATTAATCAAACTCTCTCCAAATTTGACCTAGGAATCTGCATTTTAATATTTCTGTGAAATTCTGTTGATCAACCTAATTATGAGTTTTGCAATCAATTATTGGTAGTAAGCTTAAAATAGGACAAAGGATCCACAATTAAGATAATTCTGCTTAATTCCTAATGAATTAGTCACTATTTCAAACACATGAGAGTCTAAACCAAACCACTTCATTAGAAAAGAAAAGCTTTGGTGCCTGAGAAATTAAAACAATACAGAGTAAATACACCCTGCCGTAACATTTCAAAAAAGTCCCTCCATAGAGAGAAAGGAAGTTGCACCAGCTTTCTGAATCCCTTGCCTGTCACTGCCATATCTACATACATGCAGATGTCAAATAAGACTAAGTGGATATAATAGACAAAGAATTAAAAGAGATTCCTGACCTTATCAGGGGATAGAGAGCATAAGAAAATTTTGTAACATCTCAAAAATAAAAACAAAAACAAGAAAGCCAGGCTCCTGAATCAGGTAGTATTTTATAGATGTTGATAAATTTAACTCTATTCTGTTGATCTCCTAGCATTTTCTGAAAATTTACTCCCAAGTTACTCTTCCTGTGGTCCCAACCTCTTTGCTCCCTTGCTATGCCCCAGTCCTCTAACAGAAGAGCTTCCCTGAGCACCCCATATGATCCCGAGGTGCCCACTATGCCATGTTTTTCTTATATCTTACACTGAAGCATCCTCTACAGCCCAAGTCAAAACTTCTCTGTCTCTGACTCTGTGGACCGCACGGAATTCCCTCTCCTCTCACCCACAATGGAGCAGTCTGTCTGACACCAGGCGATGACATTTTCCTCAGACAAATCCTGGAAGAGCCTTCTTTGGGCAAGTGGACAAAATGGTCTCATCCGCAATTTCTGAGTCAGACATCTGCTTGTAGCTGCTTCCTGTCTTCCAAGCCCTGATTAAAAAGAAATGGAAAAAAAAGTCCCAAAGGAGGACTAAAGATTTCTGAGTAAAGTTTCTCTCTTCGCTTAGAATTATCTGAGTTGATTACACTACCATTGTTCATAATTACGTCATCAGTCCTGTGGAATTGGAAAAGGTTGACAATAACTGCTAAGTTGTTTCATAACGCATTTGTCAATTGCATATATAACAGTAGAGTGAAATGAAAATGCTGTAATCATTGCTTTGCATTTATGTGAGAGAGAGGGAGAGGAGAGAGAGACAGAGACAGAGAGACAGAGAGAGAAAATGAAAAGTTCCTGTGTTTTTATCCATTACCTCTGAGTATCCTGTCTACCAGTAGATAAAGTATAAACTGTGAGGGCAAAAACACACTTCTCTGTAACCAAAAGGAGTTTCTTTTGTACTGTCAAAAGACAAAATTATAACAATTTAGTTTAAAGATCATAACTAGCTTTATTTTGTTATTCTAGAATCGGCAGTATTTCATTCCATAAGAAAGAATGAATTTTCGGATAAGCCAAGCAGAAGAGTTTGAGTTTGTAGATAGAAAGGTCTCAAAGAAAGCAAAACCAAAATCACCAGTGGATTCGTTATTTCAAAATTACTTTCCTTCCCGGTGTAGACGAAGAGACAGCATAATAAGCAAATAACAAATAAGTTAACAAGTTATCTCTGGTTGCCTTTTGTGTGGGAGAATAAGTGCAGGGGAACTTCATTATCATGCTAATGGAAAGTAGCCTATTCTGGAAATTTGGCTGCTGTCTCTCTAATCCTGATTAAATCAGAAGTTCAGATAAACAGCTTAGTTTCAGTTTAGTACTGGAGAAATTTAGCACAAGTAACTCCATTTTGATGTTTAGCCTGGTCAGTTGCTCCCCACTGCAAGAGCTTGGTCTAAACAATGGCTTCCTGTCATTTTTATTTAACAATTCTCAATAAAGTCTTGTAATTAGTGGTAGAATAAATGTGGAAATCAATGTAAAGTTATTGCTAAGATTCTCAGGTTGAGGCCATTGAGGTAAGTGAATCCCCAAATTTCAGTTCATCCAGAATCTAATACCAGCCTGCTTCTTTATATCCATAGCTAGCTGGCCATGTAGAGCCATGAAAAGCTACACTGCAAGCTCCAAGAGTTATCTTAGTGTCTCCTGGAGGGCTATGACAATAAGACTTATGGGAATGGTAAACGAATGCTTTGATAAAGAAATTGATATTATTCTATCATACTTTATTAAGAAAAATGACAATGCAAATGCAATTTCTAGTCTATTTTCCTATCTGCCCCACCTTTGGCCCTTTTCCATGCCTTCCTGTCCTTGAATCTTTTTGAGGGGAACACTGAGGATGAAACCCAGTGCCTCGGACATGCTAGACATTGCTAGGGATTCTACCGCTGAGCTATTCCTCCAGCCCCTTTCAAAGAGTTTTGAAGGGAACACAGGCAGAAGTTACCTCTCACTACTTTTCTGTGCAATGCTGGGCAATTTCCTCACTAAACCTCAAACTTCATCTGCAGAAGAGTGGAAATGATGCCTAACTCAAGATTGTGATAAAATGGAGGCAATGCATACAAAATGTCCATCTCTGAATTTAGCATGAATATGGTATCCAATAAATACACCCTACCCTGAACTTTCCTTATCTTGATAGTAAACTAGTTAAGGAGTAACACAGTGTCCATTATCTGAACCATGGATAGATGGAATGGATGATAGTGGACTGAATGTATAGCAAGAATATATCAATATATGGGCTGGGTCTGAGTTTGTCAAGACTTGCCATTTACAAATCTTTAAGTACCTGTGTGATATTTAATACTCATGAAATTTTCACCACTTTAAAGTCTATTCATGATACAATTCAAATATGCAGCAAATGAACCGGGAGAATCAGACATGGAAACTAATATTTTACAAACGATGCAGTGAGGAATTCAAACTCCAACAACTGTGGTTTCTTATACTAAGGGAGGGTGAAGAGCAAATGCTAGGGACTGATTCCTCCTTTTCAGTCCTGTGCATGGGTAATGAAATCAGTAGTGAATACGTCTCACTGATGACTTTAATGAAATGGAACACCTGTAACTGCCAAGAGGAGGGAGATTCCCCCAAGCAGCTAGAGTGGATTCTATTTTGGTCTCCCTCATTGGCAGGTTCAGGAAGCCAGAAGCAGTGGGCCTGCCAAGGCTGCTTCACACTGAACAGGCTAACAAGTGGGGAGCTAGTACACACCTCAGCAACAAGAGGCCTCCAAAGATGGGTCTGACAGCCACAAAATCTTGGAAGTGTCCCTTCCACCGTGATGCATTGTTTTGAGATCTAGCATTAGAGAATCACTGCATTTTGTTTGTATGACCCTAGAATGTCCCTACTAAAATACTAATACGATTGAGGAAGGCCATAAGTATGATATATTTACTTGTTTTCATCTGTTTCTACCATTAGACTGCAAACTTCATGGCATGTTTGACTTCACCTGTCTACTTTACTTGTGTGTGTGTATCACTAAACCCAACAGCTGGCACATGAATCAGTGACATAAATGTCGTCATGTAGGAAAATACATAGTTGTTCCCTAAACAGTGTAGAAAGGTAGCACTGAAACCTCTGAATGGGAGGTGGGAGAAGGAAGCTCAAGAGAAGTGAAACCTCTGGCACCATGAGAAATGTGTTAATCAAGGAATTTAGGATTTAGAAATTGACAAATCCATAAGACTAAATAAAAAATTGATGGGGAAAATCAAATAATGGTAGAAATATGGGAAAGCCAAAGAGAAAGTAAAAAGATTTATTTGCCTAGCTTAAGGCAAATTGCAGTTCCTTTATATAGTTTAAGGTGAAGTGTGCTTGAATCCTTTCCCTGGAGCTTGGGGAATCAAGGCGCACCCAAAGCAGGAACTACTAGGGGAAAAGAATAACGGGTCAGGTATCCAGGTACTATTATTGAAATAGAAGGTACTAATAGGTGGTCAAAAACCATAGGAAACTAGAAATCAGAAGAGAGCTCAACTCCTGAGTAAAATCAGCTGTAAGTCAGACTTGCGAGTGGATCCTCATGTGTGGGCTCAAGTCCTTTCATTCCCTGTGCACAATCCTGAGGGGCAGAGAACTCAGGACTGCCTGAAAGTTCACCTCTGTCTTCACCTATGTGACAACAAGCACCAGGCCAGTTGTAGATCACCTAGTTATACCCTTCCCTCGCCCTCTGTCCCTCCCCACTCAGAGATCCAGATAATTCCCACCCCTGGGAGAGACCTTTCCAACCTAAATGGCCTTCCAACATAAGCCCCCTTTCTGGAGTTATCCCCACTGCCTCCTGTGTCTTATGATTAAACACAATCCATGAAATGGAAAACAATGAACTTCCAAACTAAACTGGATATGTTTATGCAAGTCTGTAATCCCAGCACCCTGAGAGGCTGAGTCAGGAAAATCACAAGTTTGAGCCCAGCCTTGGCAACTTAGCAATTTATCAAGACCCTGAATAAAGCTCAGTGTGAGAGCCCTGAGTTCAATCCCCAGTATTTAAAAAAAAAAATTCCAAACTAATAAATGCTATACCCACAGGCAGAGTACTAGGACTTGTATATTTTGTTCATAGAAACCTCAAGAGTAAGAACATAAAGCACAAGTGCAGGTGTCCCTCTGTGTTAGCCACAGGCTGCAAATCACACAACGCAGGTTGACTCTTATCACTAAGTACCCTGGCATCTGCCACCACATTCTACATTAAGCAACCATCAGTCTGTCCAACAATAAGTATTTACTGAGCACCTGCATAATGTTGAACCATGTTAACTCATGACGTGTGTTGAACTGTACCTCTTTTAGGTTGAAGTTCTACCCCCAAGTACCTTAGAATGTGATGACATGTTGAGACAGGGCCTTAAAAGGCATATTAAGCTAAAATGAGGTCGTGAGGCTGAATGCTAGTCCAACATGACTTGTGTCCTTAAAGAAGAGATCAGGACATGAACGCAAACAGGGGAAAGGCACTGTGAGGATTGAGGAAGAATTCTGATGGCCACCTACAAGCCAAGGAGAGAGGGCTCAGAGGAAAGCGACCATGCTGACACCTTGACCTCAAACTTCTAGTCTCTAAATCTGTGAGAAAAAAAAAAATTGTCCTTGAAGCCTGTGGTACTCTGTTACAGTGGCATTCACCAACAAGTGGCAACAGGATACCAGGTTAATGATTCGTAGAGTTTTGGCTGCCTCTTTAAACATAGGAATCCAGGACAGCTGAGGTGAGGGCAGATCTGGAGATGTGACTACCTCCAGATATCCTAAGTGATTTCTCATAAAGCGCTTCAATATTTCACAGCACAAAGCCTACATCAGTTTGTCTTAACGAAGATGGAGCCCCATCTCCCCCAACAATTGAAAAATGGATTTCCCAACTCTCCAAGTACATTTCTTGCTGTGAATACCAGGCTGACTGCTTTGGCCTTTCTCAAGTTTCTCAAAGAACTTTCCATTTCTTATCAAAAATAAGTAGCTACTGGATGCTAAATAAATAAATAAATAAATAAATCCAACTTACAGCCATCTTCCTAATTTGGCTTTCACACATCCCTCATTTCACAAAACAGTCAAATACAAATTTACCTGATGTTCTCTCACAATTTAATTCAGGTAAAAATGTGACTTCGGTACTGCATACTAAAGCTCACAGGTGTTATTTATTAAGGAATCTAAATGAGGTATTTTAGGTAGTGTATTCATCAGCTTTCCCATTGTCGAGACACAGTACAGATTAAATGAGGAAAAGTTTAATTTAATTCGCAGTTGCAGGAGATTTAGTCCATGGTCAGCTGGCTACAAGCAGAAATATCATGGTGGAGGTGCATGGCGGAACAAAGATGCTTAGTTCACAGAGGCCAGGAAGCAAAACAGAGAACGGTGCAGAGATAAAGGAGCCAGAGACCAGATAGACATCACACTCAAAACTACCCCCCTGACCTACCCAGACACACCCAGAGCATGCCTTACTAATCTGTTAGGTGTTTCTCAATCCAATGAAGTTTATATATCAGGTTTAATAGTAACAGCTAGCTATGTAATACCTATTCTCTTATAGGT
The DNA here is from genome assembly GCA_028451465.1 of Erethizon dorsatum. Taxonomy (NCBI): domain Eukaryota; kingdom Metazoa; phylum Chordata; class Mammalia; order Rodentia; family Erethizontidae; genus Erethizon; species Erethizon dorsatum. Next base: position 19,217,478 of record CM051824.1, read on the forward strand.
AAATTTTGTCAAAAATTTTGGAGTTGATTTAACATACTGGTACTTCCAACATTTAGCTTATAGCTGGGAACTTGCAACACCTTGAAAAGCCTATATGTTGTCTAAAAATAGTGAAGAAATCAAGGCAAAACTGGATCATGGGGCGGTTGAGATGGCTCAGGGGCGTAAGCGCCTGCCTGGCAAGCGCGAGGGCCCGAGTTCGATTCCCAGAACCCACATACGAAAAAGGGGCCGGTGATATCGCTCAGTGGCACGGGCGCCTGCTGGTGCACGAGGTCCTGAGGTCGACCCCCCGGTACCCACAAAAAAAAAAAAAAACTGGATCATGGCCAGCTACTGGTCTTGGTTTCTTTACTCCACTAATTAAAATTCAGACTTATATAATGATCACGGTGTTAGGCTCTGGTGGCACAGCATGACAGTCACACTCATTACCTGCACAGAGGTATAGTCTAAAGTATGATGTCTAAACCTCAGCATTATTGATATTTTGGAGCAGATAATTCTTTTTTGTAGAAGGTAACTGTCTACATTATAGGGTATTTGTCAACGTCTATGACTTCTACCAACTAGACAGGTGTAGCATCACCTCCCCCACCCATTATGACAACCAAAAATACCTACAGGCATTGTTAAATGTCCCAGAGGAAAAGGAGGCAAAATTGTTCACTCTAGATGGTTGGGCTAATGAGGGAGACAGATAATTTAAAAAGTGATTATAGGGACGGTGAGATGGCTCAGCGGCGTAAGCGCCTGCCTGGCAAGCGCCAGGGCCCGAGTTCGACTTCCGGAACCCACATACAAAAAAAGTCCCGGTGATATCGTTCAGCGGCACAGGCACCTGCTGGTGCATGAGGTCCTGAGGTGGACCCCTGGTACCCACAAAAAATAAATAAATAAATAAAATAAAAAGTGATTATAATTCAACAAGCAATTCTTTAGGAATGATGGTGGAAAACCTTTGCTACATGAAAGAACTAGCATGTCTTACAGCTTTAAAAACACTTCTGTAAATATGGAGCTTGGAGAGAAGAGTTGTGAAACTCAGTAAAAGTATCATTAAGAAAATTTAAATTAGAGACCCATTTACACAATGACTAGAGGTTCTCCTGGAAAGGTTCTGGGGTTCTGTAGTATCTGACCTATAGGTGTGTAGTCCATATGTAATGGTTAATTTGAGGTATCAACCAGACTGGGCTAAGGAATACTTAAAGAACTGGGAAAGCATTGCTACTGGAAGTGTCTGAGGCTGTTTCCAGAGCAGACTGGCATGCGAGTGGGGAAGACTGGCCCACAGGGTGAATGCCACCATCTAAGTGGCTGGAGCCAGATGAGGAAAAAAAGTTATTTTCCTCTACCCGTGGAGTTGAGATATAATCTCCTACTCTCTCTGACCTTGGGACTGCAGCAATCAAACTAGAGACTCCTGGGGTTCTCAGGCTTTTGATCTTAGATTGAGTGTTACACTACTGGCTCCCATGTATCTCAGGCCTTTGGACTGAGCCATGCTACCAACATCATAGGGTCTTCATCTTGCAGATGGCCCTTATGGAACATCTCAGCCTCCATGAACACATGAACCAATTCCTATAATAAAAATAAATCCCTAATATTCTCTCCTCCTCCCTTTCCCCATCCCCCTTCCCTTCTTCCTCTTCTAATTCTTTTTGTTGTCTTTTTCCTCTCTGTCTCTCTCTCTCTCTTTCTCCCTCTCCCTCTTTCTCTCTCTTTCCTGCATACACTACAGAAGGAGCCAGAAACAGAAAATGTATGTGTGTATTTTATTGCTTCTGTCTCTCTGGAGAACAGTAATGTACGCCAGTATTGTCCAGGTGTTTAGGAGACCTCAAATATCCATCTACCAACTGATTATTAACCATAGATCCAATCATCTCACATTTTCAGGAGTTTGTCTCATTATAGGATGATGATATCTTCCAATCTGCTCCCATTGTCTCATTTAATTAATAATAATGCTTTTTTCACTCTCAAAAGTGCCCCATTTTGATGATGTTTTATAATCACCTTATTATTAGTTCAATTAAGTCTTGAGCTGAAAACAAATGATGAGACCAGCTATTTTGCCACTTTATGTCATCAGATTCACCCTGTGAAAATCCAATCCATTATCCATGTGTAATACATGCACATGTTACTTCACTTCTCCGCCTACAATCCTCCAATGTCACAACACAATATCTGAAAAGGTCATAGCCAATTTGATCTCAGATTGGCTCTTCAGTCCTCTCTCCCACCTCATTTTCTCAAACAGAACCTGCTTTCCAGACTCTAGCCGCTCGCCCATGGCATTCTCACTGACTGAGACCTCTCCAACATTTGATTCAGTAACACTGACTCCTGTGTAATAACCTGATATGTACTCATCTCTTCTCACCTGCTTTATGAAGATCTCTTCAAATATCATCTCTGTAAAAAATCCTGATTTCCCTAGGCATTCGCCGTCACTTTGTGTGTGTATGTAATGCACTACATGAATCCTTCTGTTACAGTTCTTCTCATCCTATAATTCCAGTTTCCTTTGCACTATTTGTGTTATTATTAAATCATTGTTATATTTTTATCATTAATGCCTTCAATACCTGGTATTCAGTTAATATCTGATGGATATTTGTTGACTGATTGCACCATGTGTGTCTACTAAAATCATTATTGGCACATTTTTGGACAATCAGTTGGAATTCACTGAGTGCCAACTATGTGGCTGACACATGGTTTTTGCTACAAAATGATGGAGGTCAGGACATGGTACTCCATGATGTGTCACCTTGTCATTTGAGAAAACAGCAGAAGCAGTAAGGTCACTCTCGCCTTCCCCTTGCCCTTCTCCCTGGAAGCAGGTCATAACACCCTCTTTACAGTGGTGCTCTCCCTAAATTCAGAAGAAAAGGCCTCGCTGAAGACATAGAGACAACATGAAGAACCTGACCCAAGAGGCCTCGCTAAGTTCTCTAGTTAATTATCATTGATCAATCCCCTTCATCCAATCATACTTTTCCACAACTCACCATTTCTCCACCAAATTTAGCATTAAAAATAAACAGATTTACCTGTTTCATTAGATCTTCTTTTACTTACATGATATAAAAAACTTATATTAAATAAATTGCATGTTTTTCTCTTGTTAATCTGCCTTTTGTTACAAAGAACTCAGCCATGAATACCGATAGGTGAGAAAAAGTATTTCTTTTCCCTTCTAGTAACACACACAAGGAAGGGGATATGTGGTATAGTAATAAGCCAAAATACCTGTAATTATTTCCTATTTTGCTTTTAGACTTTCGGTGAAGTCAGGTAAGTCGCTGGACTTTAGTAGATCTCAGCTTTCTAGAGCAAAGCATTATATGTAACAAAATAAATAATTTTTAAGTTTTTTTCCTCTCAGCTATAAGTCATCCATGTAAAGGTGGATCAAAGTCTTCTGGCTAGTTGTCAATGAATCAGCACTGACTTGGCCTTGTCATGGCTATACTTTTCTCTTAATATTTTAAAAAGTTTTAAAAATTACAAAATAACATGTTAAATATTTTGAGCAACACTAATGTGAGTAAAGGAAAAGTGGAAATCTCCCCACTATACACACACACACACACACATACACACACAAACACACTCACACACCTTCCAGTGCTGAAAATATTGGTAGTAATACGTCAGATAGCTGTGCAGACCCCTTCCTATACACACGCACGACGCAAGATCAAACACATTCATATATAATATTTTTTCAGCAAAATGGAAATTTCAGCACTGTATTCTTAGACTTGCTTCTTCGTTCATTCAGCAAATCATCTGTATTACTCCCTGGGCAATGGCAGTGCAACATAAATGCTCAGTTTTTTCTATGATTTCATGATACTCTCCATTTTCAGGGAACAATTATTTATTTATTTATTTATTTATTTAGGTACCGGGAATCGAACTCATGACCTCGTGCTTGCCAGGCAGGTGCTGTGCCGCTGAGCCCGACAATCATTTATTTAAATATCATTTGTTTAAATACGTCCCTTTATATTGGCATATGTGCTGTCAAATTTGTTTTCTCTTCCTGGTGTAACAAATTACCACAGACTTAGTGGTTTGGGTGAACATAAATTTATTACATATTTCAGAAGCCTAACAGGAGTCTTACAAGGCTGAAATCAAGATTTGCCAGGGCTACACTCCTTTCTGGAGGCTCTAGAAGATAATGTTTCCTTGTCTTGTCCACTTTCAAATGCAGTCTACTTCTTTGCCTTGTACCTCCTCCCCCCAACTAAAAGGTAGCAATTTAGCTCTTCCCTAACCCTGCTTCTGAGGCTGTCACTCTAACTCCAGCCGGGAAAGATTTTCCACTTTTAAGAACTTGTGTGATCATATTAGATTTTGCTGGATAATGCAAATAATTTTTCTCTCTCAAGGTCTCTAACCTTAAGCACATACATTAAGGTCCTTTAGCCATACAATGTATAGATACACAGATTAGAACATGGGCACTGATGGAGGTCATCTTTCTCCTACCGTATTTTCAGTACTTCAGTTTTACCACTACGAAGGCAGTGCTTATACTTTCATGTATGTTCTTGCACATGTGATTCAGCTTAGCCATGGAGCAGAATCCTAACAGATCACTGTGTCAAAAAAATACGCACATTCTCCAGCTGTGAAAAATGTTGAGAAATTGCTCTCTTTAAAAAGTGCCTGGGGCCGGTGAGACGGCTCAGCGGCTTAAGCGCCTGCCTTGCAAGCGCGAAGGCCCGAGTTCGACTCCCGGATCCCACATACGAAAAAGGGGCCGGTGATATCGCTCAGCGGCACGGGTGCCTGTTGGCGCGCGAGGTCCTGAGGTCGTCCCCCCGGTACCCACAAAAAAAAAAAAAAAAAAAAAAGTGCCTGCCTTGTTTTAAACATTTTGCCTAAATTTATAAATACTAGAAAATGGTGTGGGGGGGATATAGCTTGTGGCAAAATAATCTAGAATGGTTTGTAATCCTAGCTAAACTATAGTTTGTACAGTTCTGAAAGGATAAAAGTAGAGTGGGATTATCTACCGGAGACCCTTTGATCTTTCTTTGGAAGCTTGATAAAGGGAATTGTAGGAAAAATAAAATACTTTATACAATTAAATACATGTCATCAACCTGTTCTTCAAAGTATTGCATTGAGCTGAGTAAATCTACAACTATAGACCTAAATTCAAGAAAATTACATTACAATTCCCCAGAGGATAGTCACTGGGCAGCCTCAAATTTTACTGCTTCTTCTACTATCACCCCTCATTCCAATTACTCTAGTGTTACCAGATATATAAAGATGTCCTCTCTCTTTCTCTCTCACTCTCTCGCTCTCTCTGCTAAACCAGGCAAACCTGTCAACTAGTCACCAATTTAAAACATACTGGTAAAGAGAGCTAAGAATATTATAATATGCCCTTAAATTTGGAATTTGGTGTTATAAAAGGAAACTCTGACATCTCCTAGATGTATCTGTATTATGTAAGAGCCTTAAGAACAAATCCATACATAAAATACATCAATTAGGCTAATCAAATACTTTTCAATGGCTAATTAAGTGCACTTATACCTACACTGCCCTGCTTTTACATCAAACCAAAAATGTTTTTAATACAGTAGAATCTATGTATAAATGTTATAAATCCTCCAAATACAGCACATTCCAGTGAAAATTTATAGATTAAATGCTCACAATTAGCTTTACAATGTGAGACGATTCCTGTCCTCTATGAGCACCTTATTCAACCAATAATTCAAAATCCATTGAACTAAAATATATGCAATGTTTCACAGTCTATAAAGTAAATTTTAATGCCTGGTTTCAGCTTAATCTTCAGAACAGTATTTTATAATCTCGCATAGCAGAAGGTAAAGGTCCAAAAAAGGGGAAAGATAACAAAGACAGGATTGAGGAGAATTAAAATTTAAATGCAAATATATGCAAAACAACTTATGAAACTGATATGGCTCATAAGGTGAAATCAAACTGTAAATTGATATTGTTTCATATTTGCCACAGAAATATGACTTCCTATAAATGTGTCAAATCTTCTGATGTCAAGTTTTTATGCTTTTATTTGGTAATCTATCCCAGTTTTGATGATAACGATCTATGGGATATTTATCAATATCAATATCCCGATATCTTAACTGCTAAAAATCCACACCTAAATGCAATCCTACGTCAAATTACTGAATTCTTACTAAGACCATAGAGTAGAAGCTACTATTTCCAATATCATACTCAGGTGAATGATGAAAAACCACACAGGAAGGAAGAGAGTATGATTTCTATTAGTTGAAAGAGCTGACTGATATTGAATATTTTTACCCTTTTTTAAAACCTGTATCATTTCAATATTTTAAAACACTTTTTCACACTATTCCAAGTGAAATATGAAAGTTTAAAAATCCAGTTAATTGTAACAGTGGTTCTCACCAAGCATAAAGCTATTTGTAAACAGCTGAATGCTCAACCAACTTTTCAATTTGCATCTTGATACTGGTCATTGTGCAGCTGCTGGCAAAAAAAAATCTAATAAAGTTTTTAAAAACTTAAGATAATAACAACTGCTACCATTAAATGAGTGTCTGCTATGGTCCAGGTAATTTACACAGGTTATCTCCCAACTCCACCGTGACTCTGAACCATAGAACTTTTAGCTCCTTTTTATTAATGAGTAAAGAGAATTTCAGATCCCATAAGAAATTTGCCAACATTTCTAAGACTAGCCAGTTGCAGGTTCTAAATCTGTGCATTCTTTAACTCTGGAAACTCCAGTACAGCAGAAAACAGAATGGAAGGGCAGAGGCTGTCACAAGGAACTGCTTCTCCACCATATCTGTCTCTCCATGCAGTAGAACTGAAGGATTTGTCACACTCCCCCAGAAGTCATGGAGGGGGACTGAAGAGACAGTGAAGGACACTTGAAGAGGCAAATTAGGAAGGCTGAGCCCACATCCAATGGACCCACCACCGTCACCGCAGCCACCATCTACTGATATAGGAAAAATGTAATTCCCGACCTGCCTGATGTCAAATGTGCCGAGCTCCTGGTCTCATAACATTGAGTAATAAAGTCGCAAAGCAAATGAGGAAGTTAGAAGAGTTTTATTGGAAATAAGGGGAAGAAGAGTAGCTCTTGAATTTCCAGGAGGGGTCCTGTTTGGGTGGCCACTGAGGCCCTTTCTCAGGGGAAATTTATACAGCAAAATTACAACCTGGGTACAACGTGGATCAGACCACAACCAATATAGGATTACAAGTATAGCTAATATTGATCTAATAGCAAAACAAGTCATGTACCAAGGGTGTTTTGGGGGAAGGGAGGGGAGTAGGCATCTGGATGTTCTGGTCACCTACCTATGTGCCTGACATCTATCTGGCCCACAGGGCCAGGTGGTGGTAATTATTTTGTTATCTCAAGTTGCTGTTTATCTTTCGGGCCTGTTTATTGAATCTCCACCCTGAGGTCTGGCTCTCTTTAGATTTGCTCTAGTCACAATTATGATGTCTCTATTTTTTTGTACTGACTTCCTTGAAGACCCAATCCTTCTCTGAATGTGTATTAATTTTTATCTAACTCAGCTGCCTATAATGCTATCACCACTATCACTGAACACCATAGGATGGTCTTCCTTGGCTAGGTCTGCAAGTCTCAAGTAAAAGACCCATAGAATGATAATCCCTGAATTTGCCTCTAAAAATAGACTCTCAAATATGTTTGTAAAGTATGTTATACAACACACACCCCACCATATCTCTCTTTGGAAACCCATGTGTGAATGCACTGACAGTTCCAGATAAAAGAAATATATTCAACTTGATTGCACTCAGCTTTCCCAACTTCTACTGGGCAGTAGAAACCCCCTCCCCCCCACACACACTCCCATAATATTCACTGGACTTTTCAAGAACTGATGCTCAGAGGAGCATACTAGGAGTCTACTCGTGAGCAAGATGTGCTCAGTAACCTAACTCACACACGACACTGCCCAAGAGGTGGAGGCAGGACCACAGAAGTCTCTGGGCCTTCTTTGCCCCATCACAGGCCTTCCTGGTAATGGGGTATTTGCATGTGATCTTAAGTACTCCATGCAAGAAATGCCACCATCTAACCCTCTTCCATCATCAGTGAGGTAAAAGTGTTGGAATTTCCAGTTCCCTGTCAGCTTAATTAGAGGAAGTGAAACACAATTTCAAGGCATTAGTGCAAACTTGGTGCAGAAGAGCAGTGGACCCCAGGAGGCAGGCCTAACAGCGGATTCCAGGGGCAAAAGTGCCCTCCTGTCCTCTGACAACGGCAATGAGAGTCTTAATTACAACACTACTGTAGAGGAAAACTGTTTTATAAATGCCATTACAAACAGTCTGACTGCAGAAATCTTTTCATCTAAAAACTAATTAAAATATTATTTCCTTTTGATTACAATGGTAAGTGTAAGTTTTTCATTTATGAAAAACTATACAATATTTTCTTATATTTAAAGAGTACCTCTTTTATCTATGGGCCATAATGATTTTAGAAATTAGAAGCGTTATGAAGAAGACAATAGGGATTTGGATATACACACTATCATGATGAAGACAAAAGCTCGAAGAATTACTTTTGCTGAAATGGGAAAACCTAATGAGCTTATGTGTATCTACATAGGTTTCCTTGAGCTCTTTCACATATGTAGGCAGAACAGAGTATTCAAATTTGAATAGAAATGTAAAAGATGGAAATGACAACTCAATATGGATGTCATTTCCAATTACAAGAATATAGGGGGCCGGTGAGATGGCTCAGCGGCGTACGCGCCTGCCTTGCAAGCGCGAGGGCCCGAGTTCGACTCCCGGATCCCACATACGAAAAAGGGGCCGGTGATATTGCTCAGCGGCACGGGTGCCTGTTGGCGCGCGAGGTCCTGAGGTCGACCCCCGGTACCCACAAAAAAAAAAAAAAAAAAAAGAATATAGGAAGAGGCAAAAGGCCACATTTACAGATCAAAAGAAAGAAGTAATGCGATAAAGAGGCTAAAACCCACAATGGATCTGGATTACAGTGTTAGCGTTTGTTCAAGCCATGCTGCTAAAAGGAACTGTTACAATGGTACTTAACCCCATCACTAATCTTAAACTGTCCTGCTCTCTCCTCCCCTCCAGATCCCAGCTTTGTACATCAAGGCAAGTTTTCGCTTCTTTAGAAAACAGAAAACAAGTTGTGCTTTTGGAAAAAGATGATAGACCAAAATCTGTGCGGATGAACCAGAGGTGATTATAAAAGGCTTATTTCCCTAACAGAAGGATTCTCCACAGGCTTATTTTAAATAGTGAGGTTCTCTAAGAACTTTAAGTGTTTATTTACAGATCATCAATTATGTGGGGTGTAAGGAGAGGAGAATGTCAGGGAGAAGGTACTCAAATAAAGTAAATTATTAGGAGGCACTGGCATCAGCATCAATCTGATAACAAAATATTGGTTTCCTTTCTCTTGAACAATAATAATACAGAAGCCTATGGGAAACTTACTTTTAGAACAAAAACTGAATTTCTACCCATATTTTTAGGAAGAACTGAAATAAGACAAAGAGTTTATGTTTAATATTTTCAGGCTTTATAATCTCTGTTTTTTTTTTTTTTTTTTTTTTTTTTTGTGGGTACCAGGGGTCGACCTCAGGACCTCGTGCGCCAGCAGGCGCCCGTGCCACTGAGCGATATCACCGGCCCTTTTCTCGTATGTAGGTTCCGGAGTCGAACTTGGGTCCTCACGCTTGCCAGGCAGGCGCTTACGCCACTGAGCCATCTCACCGGCCCTATAATCTCTTTTTTAAATAAACTTCTAAAGGGGAGTGTGAGAGAGTCAGAGTCAGAGAGAGAGAGAGAGAGAGAGAGAGAGAGAATTGTGTCACAGAAGCTGTAATTTAATAAATGACCCTTCCTATTGAACTCTGAAGAAGTGATCAGGTAAATACAATTTATAAAACATATCATCAGAAGTTTATTTTCCAAAGCCTTTTCTCCCAGAGTCATAGGTAAAACAGCAAGACAGAAGAACAGTTATTTTTGGCAGTCTCGGAGGTACAGCTTTCTCCAGAGGCAAAATTTAAAATCAGATCAAGGGTCTTAGAGGACCTGAAATGAAAGAAACCACCCACTCACTGGATTCAACTCAGTCCTTCCTACGCAATCTTGATTTTAGAAACAGAACGAGCAAACATGTTATGGAATATTTAAGGATGACACACCGCAGCAAACGCTAGGAAACACATTTCAACAACTGTTAGAGGCTGTTACCACTCCCATTGTGTGCAAGAAAATTAGCCATAATTGGTTACGAGACATAAGTGTAGCACAGGAATGGGAATTGAGCAGACCTTTTATTAATGGTGTTGGGAAAAGGGAAATGGGATTAATGAATGGTTGATATAAATTCCATTTTGCTATTGGGTTAATCACTATTCTCATGAAAATTTATTTCCTGGCTAAGACTTATAACAGTGTTTTTCAATATTTTACTTCATTCTGAATAACTTCTAGCTTTTATCATAATTTCCAGAAATGTACTAGCTGCATAATTAATTGGTATGTATACCTATTACATATTTGTATGCATGATCACAAGATGTGGCGAACTCCACTCTAAGGATGGAACCACACATACATGAGGGAAGGATAATTTTGATTTGTTATACTGGTCGTATATTTTGGGTCTCATCTATGAGTCAATGACAAGGTGATGAGTTTGCTGTCTGAAGAGTCGGTGTTCTGCTTCAGTCATTTACTGAGCCTGGTTTCAGTGAGAGTGCTGGTGAAAGCATGCCCCATGCTTGAGATTCTTGAGCCTTTCTGACTACTCAATTTAATTTTTAGACTTTGCATTATCATGGAGCTATTCTTAGCTATTTTTCCTTTGCTCATATTTTATCCCATGATATGTCAAATATGTCAAATTGGATTCATGCAATGACATCAGATTTTTTCTATCTAAATTTTCTTAAAAAGTCAAGAAATAAAGCATTTCTTGCTTATTTTTCATCATATCTAAACACTTTTCTTTTACTCATGCTTTTGCAATTAAATGAATCCTGCAGTTAATTTTGGTTAATTTTTAACCAAAATAATACTATATATCTTTGGAAAAAAATAATTTCTGAAAAATATGTGAATCTTGCTGAATTACTTAATGGGGGTTAAACAATTTTGAATTTACAGTGACATTTATTTTTAACAATGAAAAGGAACTAAGACATACTATTAACAAAAGCACTCGATATAGGGGAAAGAAACTCCCAACCTACTAGATGTCCCGGCACTAGCTCATGTTCTCTAAAATCAAAGAATGAATTTTAGAACAACGGAGGTTAAGAGCAGAATATATTTATTGGGGGAAAGAAAGCTTCTGTCTGAGAGAAAGACAGAAGGGGTCCCGAGCGGGTTGCCAAGGACACTGTCTTTTCTAGGGATTTTGTAGAGCAAACCACAAAGTGAGGCAGGTCCAAGGTGAGGAAAAATGGGAAATTGCAAGGTGGGCATGAAGTAGGGCAAAACAATGGTCAACCAATAAGATTATGAGTATAACTGCTCAGGTAAAATTGATTAAATCGGGATCAAATGGGGAAGCAAGTCATGTAGCAAGCGGGCATAAATAGAGAACAGGGTCTTTCCCTGCAGGGGGTTGGGTTAGTGGCTCTTCCAGGCTTCCTCAAGGTGACGAATACCTATTTAGAATATCAGTCCTTGATGTTTATCCTTAGGAAGCATGTGGGTACATTTGTTTCATCTTTTGTCTTGAGGTCTGGCCCACAGGGAGGTTCTGTCTCTTCCACAGTTGCAAGGTATCTCCTCTTCTGCACTGGCTCCTTTGAGGGCCTAATTCTACCTGACTGCCTATAATATTTCTGTCTAATTTACCTACCTATAACCCACTGGCGGACAAAATTTATAAAAACTGGTTTTATGGGTAAGACATACAGAGAGAGATTAAATGCTCGTTGTTGTCAGACAAATGGGGAGCTGATGTATTTTTGTTGCAAAAGGATTCTTGGCCTTACAAAGAGAGATTCTTCTAAAAACCTAAGTTTCCACTTATATATTAGATTAGCTGCTTTCATCTACTGTGTTAACCAGTAAAGATATGTAATTTCTAGTCATTCCAACAACTAAAATGACAAGCTTTATGGTTCTTTTATTTAAGCCCTGTGTGAAGTAAAATAATTGTTATGAGTGTTGTTTCCCCCTTTTTATAGATGTGGATATTGGTTCAAGGATGTTGAGTGACTTCCTAAGGTGTGTAAGAGTAAATACAAAATTTAAAATGACAAAATATTAGTATCTGTTGAAAAGAAGGAAAGAGAATCTCCCTCCCATTTTTCCTTAGGACATTTACTTTAGAAAATTGTACTCGTAAATTATTTTCTGACTCTTTGAAATGGTTATAAATCTTGTAAAAAGTTAGAGTAAGCCTCTTGCCAGCTTTACACCCCAGGAGTGTCTTTCCAGGAACCCTGAGAATCATCCCTTTGAAATGTAATCTTTTAGGAAGAGACCATCCTTATCCCCCAGTTCCTGGGGAGGATAGGATATTATCTTCAGGCTGTTCCATTCTCCAACTTGCAAACTACCTCATTTCTTAAGGCAAAGTGTTTATTTTTTATTGGGATCAAGCCAATTAGCTAATACAGTGAGTCACTCTAATTATCAAGTGAATTAAAAATCAACTATGGTTGAAAAATTGGTATCAAATCCTCTTTTTTTTTTGTGGGTACTGGGGGTCAAACTCAGGACCTCACACTCCAGCAGGCGCCTGTGCCACTGAGCGATATCACCAGCCTTTTTTTTGTATGTGGGTACAGGAAGTTGAACTCAGGACCTCGTGCTTACCAGGTAGGCGCTTATGCCGCTGAGCTATCTCACTGGCCCCCAAATCCTCTCTTGAAGACTAGTTATTCTTTATCCTGAGAGTGTAGATGTGGTGGGTTGTATGTGCTTAGTTACATAAAAAAGGTTTACTGAGCGTGCGTGAAGCCCTGGACTCCACCCTCAGCAACCAACCAACCAAACAAACACACAGGTAAGAGTTCCCTTTTTGTCTTCACGCCTCTTACTGGATTGTCTGTTCAGGGCACATCGCATTCTGATTTAATGCTCATTCATATGTTCTTTCCTTCTGTGTTTGTGAGGTTTGGGGGGGTGAGAAATTTTGTTTTAATTATACTTCACAAACAGGTGACACATATAATAAACAAGAGATGAGATTCAGGATGCACCTCCCCATATATCGCAGCTGCTAACCCTGGCATTAATGCCCATTCTATTTGTGTCTATGTTATTTCATTACTTTAAAAACATTCTCTGGGAACTGGACCTAAACAGAAGTCAAATGAAAGTCAAATTATAGATGTGCAGTCAGAATTGTATCTGGTTTATGAACATCAGCTTCAGTTACACCGCTTAACATCACCTTTGAGTTATAAAGTTAGAACAACATCACTTGTAGGTACATAATCACTCAGTGTCAACAGAATGGGGCAGCTCAAATTAAGGATTAGTAGAGTGATAGTTGTCATTATTATATTTTAACTACTCATTACTATTACTATTATGAAACAAATTTGTATCTCTTACAGGGACTCTCAGATCATTTTCATGATTTACAGAGCAGGCAGGCCTGGATATTTGTCCCATTTTGGATAGATGAGACTCATTACCTCTTCAGGTTGATGTTCCATCTGCTAGAAAATCAATTTGGAGCCTACACAAATTGGTATTTCATAGTTGTTAATGGGGGAACAAAATAATGGGTTCTGATTCAGTGAAGGCCAGCTGGGGCACAGAAGGTGAAGGCCTTATTTGGATATGCAAGTATGCCATCCATTCCCAGACCATCATCAATTTTTGGCAAATCAGCTATAAAAAAAAAATCACTACAGTAAGCTAAATAACTCATAACTAGTAAATACTGATTATAATAATCAATAGCAAGTATCAATACAATGCTAATAAGTACTAGTAGCATATTTAAATTAGTGACTCAGATTCCCGGTGACAAACAGATCCTAAGAAAAGGAGAAATAACATCAGGAATCAAGCAAGTGACAATGCACTATTACAGTTCAACCCTTCACCTTTCGAAGTGAAACATCTGCAAATATCACCTCTCTAATTCACTTGGATTTCTGCTCCAGAGGAGTAGTTTTCAAGCAGAGGCAGATATATGTACCCCTAAGCATATGGAAAGACTAGTCATGGAGTTTACCCACAGGACAGTTTTTTTTTTTTTTTTTTTTTTTTTTTAATATGCGGGTACCGGGAGTCGAACTCAGGACCTCACACTTGCCAGGCTGGCACTTATGCTGCTGAGTTATATCACCGGCCCAGTTTTAAGCAAGAATTTCCAGACCCTCAAACTCTGTAAGTATTAAGGTATGAGGTAAGGATGGTATGCCTCTGTGGTTTGAAATTCTTTTCACTCTTGCTATCCCCTCATTTTCCAAGAGTAAGGCACAATTTTCCTCCCTTCAGCTTTCTACTAAAGTATGTTGTTCTGAGGTATAGGAAAGCTTGGGCATTATTAAAAGGGACACTTAAATAATTAGGTTGAGCAAAGAATCATTATCACCTCCATCTGTCCATAATAAACTTTCAAGAAATATATATTCTATAATTATTTTCCAAAGTTATTTGTTGTATTGATCAATTTTATATTAATGATTAGGGTAATTATAGCTAGGCCCAGGATGAGCTTGTGAGCATTTATAACCTTAGCTTCAACAACATCAAATATGTAGGGATAAATGTAATGAAAACATTTTAAGTCTACTACATTAAAACCTATAAAATTTTACCAGGAGGAATTAAGAATGTAAATAATATGCTATGTCATGGCCATGGATAAAATGACTCAATCTTATTACAATGTCAGTCGTGCCCAAATTGATCTACAGATTGGAAGGAATCCCAAACAAAATCACAGCAGCTTGCTTTTTTGGTAGAAATTGACAATCTAATTCTAAATTTATATGGAAATACAAGGAAATAGGAGAGCCAAAAATATCTTGAAGAATAATAAAGTTGGAAGACTTACTCTATCGGATTTCATAACTTACTACAAAGTTATAGTAATTAAGATAGTATTTTATTGACATAAGTATATATAAAAAGGTCAACAGAACCAAGCAGAGTTCAGAAATTGACTTACACACACGGTCACTTTATTTTTAATAATGACCTCTATACAATTCAATACAGAAAGGTTTCTCAAATTAGTGACACTGGAGGAACTGAACATTAAAAATCAATGAAAATTTTCAAGTGCTTTAGTATCAATTTCTCTGATAGGAGGGAATGGGAACCTCAATGCAAAGGGGATGAGGAATGAGGCAATGTTTGAGGATGATATAAAAGAACCTATTCATACTTTTTAAATGGATTATAGTGATACTTTTTTATTTTACAGTTTTTAAAACAGTGATATAAGAACTTTATTGTACAGTGTAAACATGTACCATGTACCTGTAATTGCATCCCTTATAGTTGACTACATTTAGAATAAAATATTTTATGAATTTACTTAAAGATTGTTTAAGGAAATACATAGTTTTTCAAAAATTTTTTAAGGGATGCAAAGCTAAACAAAAAACAGAACTATTACTATAGGCTTCATGTATACATTCATTTAACAAAAATATTTTTGAGTATCTATTATACTATGTAGACACTGTGTGAGGCTGAAATAATAGGAAGCCAAAACTAATGATTATCTAGGCACTGTATAGGCACTTCATAAGCATGAACTGAATTCCTTCCCACGTCACTCCCATTAAACAGGAACTCAAACTATCGCTGCTTCATTGATGATAAAACTAAGGGCCCAAAGATTCAGGATGTCGTTATAGTTTACAAAGCTAAGGAATGAACAAAACCAGTTTTGGCTCCCACAGAAAACACATTCATGAAGCTTAGGGGTTAGGCAACTCCATTTATCTTTGGGAGTCATGTGCAAAAATAAATTTCACCTCTGTTCTCCCATAATTTCAGAATATTCCATTTTACTAAATATCAAAAGGAAAATCAACTTAAGTAAAAGCATCTACTAGTAGAGTCCTGGATCAAGCAGCAGCCATTGACAATCCATCAAAGCAAGTGTTCGATGGCATCTCCAATACGAATCAAGTGGATTATAAATTTGTGTAAGACTTTGAGCCAGGACGCCTGCGTGTCAAATGGGCAGATTCAACTAGAGGAATCATATTGACTTTTATGTTTTCACTTTTCAGGCATCAAAATTAAGAAGACTCTCAGATCCTTACTTATTCTTTTATTTTTTTATTTTTTTTTTTAATATTCTGCTACCATAGCTTCTGGTTCCACTTGGAGTCAGGGAGAAAGAAGAATTGGCTCTGTTCATCCACCAATTCAGTCCTGTTTATAGATCTACTCTTTGAGCAACTCAATGAGAGATAAGGATATAAATAAGACCTCCTGCCTTCCAAGGATACATAAAGAGAGGGAGCAATATGAATATAAACAGCAAATACGAATGGACCAGGAGACGACTGAAATGTATCTACAGAGTATCATCTTAGCATCTTTCATCCTTTCCTTCTCCTCGCTCAGTATTTTCCTTCCTTTCTTACCAAAAATTAGTGGTTTTAAATGCCTCCTGTAAAGGCAGCTTTAAGCTAATCCTTAATTGATGTGGGAGGATAAAAGAATATTACAGATTAAGCACATAAAAACCACTTTGCTCTAACATAGCCATTCACTTTGCCATATTTGAACACTCGCCATGGGGAGCACATTACTTCCGGCTTGCGCTAGGTTCCAGGTGGTCAGCCTGCATGAAGTTAACATTCCTAGCTAACATTCACCATTCCTATGTAGTCCAGTGATCTCAGTTCAGTCCATAAATACCTAATGCCTTTTGTGACTTCTTGCTATGCCTCTACCTTTCTGAGAAGATCCAAAGCACTTCCTGATTTATTTAAGACTTGAGATCAAAAAGTATATCCCATACAGAAGCACCTGTCCTCCAAAGATTCTCCGTCTTGTTGGGAAGACTCCAAGAAGACCCAGAAAAAGATTTCCTAATGCAGATGACGGGTAATTGCTGAATGAATGGTGATGACCAAAATGCTTTGAGACTGTGAATGGTGAAATCAGTGACAGGTGCAATGATCCGAGAAGCTTTCACTGAAGATGTGGAATTTAGCAAGTGCACTTTGGTCAACATTTATGTTTCCTCTCTCTCTGATCATCTGTTTCTTCCATGATAGTCTGACTTCTGCTCTGTCACTCTTGGAATTCAAACATTGGTGTAATCTTCCTTCTGCTTGGTTTACTCCTGTGTCTCCAGGACAATGTCTGACCCACTATGGGTATAAAATAAATATTATTTGTATGAAAATGGCTTGTGATATTTGAGTTGGAGAAAATCTCAGAGGCCACACATTTTATGCTGAGATCCAGAGGGGCTGTGGGATTGGCCCATGATCACAACATCTGCAGGATTAGCAATTGGAATCCATGGGCTGAAGTCCCTGTTGACCTGATTCCAGGTATAGTGATGTTTTTACCATCTCTTTTGCCCTCTGCTTATGTTAAAACTAAATACAGATTTCATTTTATGTCCAGCAGTCATCTTTGTACCAATAGGAGACTAAATTCACTTACCTGGCTTTTGGCTTCTACAGTGACCCAACTCCTTTTATCACTAACCAGTAGCCAAAGCTATTTTAGAAAAGAAAATCATGTCCAGCAGGCATGTTCCTATCTTATCGCTCTGCAGGATACTTTGCAGAATGAGAGAGAGAGAGAGAGAAAAGAGGCAAAATGAAACAAAAGCCAAAAAGGACCAAACTATTACATAATTGACATAACTGAGTTACCTAGGAGAAAGAGGACTCTGGTGGAGGACAGTAATTATTTTCAAGAGTGAAATGGAAGAGCTAAAAAATGGAATCTTTTATGGAATAAACAGTAAACAATGTGACTGCACTATTTACTCAGTATTATAGAACATGGAAGGCAAATGTTCATTCTTCTTGGGTGCCATTTATTTTAAAGTTCAGACAGTAAAAATTATTAAAGCTAAGTAGAATTGTCAGTTTAATGTTCATGGGGGAAAATGACTTTAAACATATAAGAGTTCAAAAAAGAAAGTGAAATACATCCAATGTGAAAAAGAAAATAAATACACCATACATGTATAAAAGAGCATCTTTACTGATAACCAAGGATGCCGAGTTGCTAAAACTCACATGATGATAGGTTACTTCCCGGTGGCACGGTGATCAGTAGAATATTAGTACAGATTGTGTTTGGCTGTATATAGCTGAAACCCAACAAAGTACAGCTTATTTTTCTCTAACAGCAAAAATGTGTTCAGAAGATTGATCAGGCATAGTTGTCGTTCAAGAAAGTCAATATCTCTACCACCCTCAGAATGTAGCCCTAGTCCTCATCATCATATTATGTCCATTTTCCAGACAAGATGGGGAAAAGACAAGAGCAAAATGATCACAATGACTTCTTATCAGAAAAATGATCTCTTTTCTTAGAAGCCTTCTGTGTACATCAGGTTAATCAGACTATGTCATGTGGCTACTTCTAGAAGAAAGTGATTTTGGTTTTTAATAGGGCATATGGCTGATCTGGATACTGTTATTAGTAAATACAAGGGAGAATGGGTTTGTGGTAAACAACAGGGAGTTTCTGCCACAATGAGGAAGCCTCACTGCCAAATGGCTCCTAACTAATACAGAAACTGGACGGTCCCAAACCAAACAGCACATGGCCTCTCTCACATGTTAAATGAGGCTTTACCCTCCCACATTAGTGTCTTAGACATTAGAATACAAACAAGTAAACATCAATTCTACCACTATTGTACTCTCTGTGTACTGAGCAAAGAGTAGGACTTCTACCAACAGGTAAGACTTGATGACACTTTAGATAGTATAGAGAGGTAATAGAGAAGTTTTGAATTAAAAAAAAGAAACCACTTGAACTTCTCTGTCCATTTTCCCACCTAGAATATCATCCAAGACCAGCAGCAGCAGTGCCTGATTTTGAGAAACACTGATCTAGATTTTACCACTTCCAGAAAACCTCTCTGCTTGTTAGGAAAGATCTTGAACACTCTGCCTTGGAATTATACTTCCCTAGGTATTTCTACCTAGGCTCAAATTGTGTTCAAATATTTGAACTACGGAAATGCTATCCTCTCTAAGACATTCTTTTTTAAAACTCCCCAAATACTCCTTATCCCTTTTTCTTTCACAGTCCTCACAGCAGTGGTGATCGTGTTTGTGTTTTTGCACTCTTAACACTTTGCCCCTAGAAATCCACACAACCCTTAGCGAACAAGAGGCCATGTGAATCATGGTCTTTTCTAGTTATGCTCCCAGTGGGTGGGTGTTTTGGTCATGATGGCATTGGACAAAAGGCTTTTCAAATCAAGCACCATAATTACATCCTCCCCACTCCTGTCCTTTGTAAGTACTCCCTCCTTCCTCCACCCCACCCTCCTACATATACACTGTCTTCTAGAATTCCATTTCCTGATGTCCTCCATCATGACATTTTTATTTCTGCTTCTTTCAATAAATTGTTCAGACAGAAATACTCCTGAAGCTGGGCTGCCACAACTGAAGAGGAGTGAAGGATTCATTTATTGAAGGTTAAGAAGAAGAAGCTCTGAAAGTGGTTAGAAGCTCTATCCAACTTCCCAGGGCCTCTTCACAGTAGAAACTCTGGCTTCCTTATTTAGCCCCATTTTCCCTACAACATCCTCCCCACTCCTTGCTTGGTATCAAGGTAACTCCTGAAAATCAGAGCACCCAGACACTGCTTGTGCAATGAGATTCTTTCATGTTTAAGTCATTTCCTAAATCAGGCTGTTTTGGCATCTGTATTAATTCAAGCCACTGAGATATTATTTACTACTGTGGTGCTCCAGGGCACAAAATAATGTCACATTTTCAAAGCACAATGCCATTAAAGTTTATAAAGCACTTTCACCTAGGTTATCTCTTTCAATCTTGGCAATTGCCCAGTACGGAAGGTAGCTCTGGTGCATAATCATTTTGTAGTGATATGGATGCCCCTGTGATGAGCTCATACGGTAAATATGTTAGGTACAGAGATAATTCTGAAACATCTGTCTTCTGACTATTCAGAATTCTTTCCACAGTGGCATGAAAAAATAGAGAATTTCAGTTAAGGGTCATGTGATCTTTATTTGTGTTGGACATATTTTTAAATTTTTAATGTGTTCAGTGCAACTGGACATACAGCAGCCCAACACATCATAGGCTATATAGAAAGCACAGTTAACAATTTGAGTGGCATGCATGTCCAATATTTGACAAAATGTACAATTGTACTTTCATCATACCTATGCCAAACTGCCACATAAATCCATTGAGATAGAAAACTGTCAGTTGTTGGGCTGTTTTGTTCAATCCTATTTGTCATGGCACAAATGTATCCCTTATTCCTAGAAAACTAAGCCCCTAAAGAAGTTATTTTACTATTTATCAGGGGCTTGAAATTCTAAATGGAGAATGAGGGGAGACACTCAGGATTGATAAGCAAAGTAACTATAGCCGTGACAGAGATGCTCAGGATCTGAATATTTTGGTAGAAGATTAACTAGATTCCTTTGGGGAAGGTATGCTCACATTTAAACCTCTTGAACACTCATTTAGTAGAGTTTGTTTCACAAGCCTGGTACATGTACTGTTCTAATAGAAATAACGAATTTGGTTTCCCCAAGGGAACACATTTGTTGAAATCTTAGAGAGACAGGGGAGAGTGAGAGAGAGAGAGAGAGAGAGAAGAAAAAAGTGAGGCATGTAATCTCAACACTCTGAGATGCTGAGGCAGAAAGACTGCAAGTTGAGTCCAGCCTGAGCAACTTAGTGACTTAGCAAGATCCTAAAACTAAAAAACTAAAAATTAGAAAGAAAAAAACAACACACACTGGGGATGTAGCTTGGTGCACAACCCCTGGGTTCTATCCCAGTACCAAAAAAAAGAAAAAAAGTCACCTCTAGATTTCATATTATTTATAAGGAATTACAATGGGAGGAACATATATGTATGGTTAGGAAGAAGTTAAATATATCTCCATTGGTATTCCAATGCAATAACTTCAACAAAAGTCACATTTGTTTTATAATACACTCAAATAAACAGCTTAATTAGATGAAGCTTCTCTTCTCCCTAGATCCTTTAGAGTACTTACTGACAATCATTTCAAGAAACGACATATTTCCATTACCTATTAATAAATCATGCCACCATCCACTCCATATGTACAGTGATAAACTAAGAAGAGGTCTTTTGGGAACCAAGTAACCATCCCTTTACAATTGCTAGAAGAAAATTTTATACTAAAAGATCCCAGCAAAGGAACACTTACTGAAGGAGCAGTCATTGAAACATTTGCTTTAAAGCAGTTAGGATTAAATTCAAGTTCACCGTGTCCAGGACCAAACATGGGGCCCACTGTACGAACAATGGCTGCTGCTAGTTAGCAGTCCAGTGAGCATTTAGATGTGAATCCTGACTAGTGAAAAATGAGCTGAGCCATACATATTACATGGCAGAGGAGACCTCTGACTAAGGCATTTTTAATAGTTATTACATTTTGCTAACCTCGGGCATATAAAATGGTTCATTCATAGAGTCCCCCTCTCTAGGAAGGTTTCTAGACATTGATTCACTGGCAACATTTTTTATTATTATTAATGTTTTTATTAGTGCTATTATTGTTGGTATACTACCTCTATTTGTATTAGTCTGCAGTTTTTTAGACTAGCTCAGATCAGGGAACTAGCAAAACAATTAATTAAAAGCAATCTTTTGAATTCATTCTTGCAACTAGATTCATTTAATGTAGATCCAATCTAGGTAGGCAGACACAAAAGAATAGAGCCCCGAGAGAGGACTCTTCCCCCGTGTTCCTGCAAATATAGTAAAGGTCAGGAGTGCTGAACTTGCCTCAAATATAAAGCTGGAATGCTAAATGTGCTGTCAATTAAATGATCAATTAAGTAAATGCCTAGTACATGGTAAGTGCTCAGTTAACAGTAACATTGAAGTCACAATGAAGAAGGGTGAAAATCAGAGAAAAGCTAAAATTAGCCAAGACAGGTAGATCAGAACACTGAGTTTGGTTAGAGCACCATGCCAGTTTTGGAGAAAGAAAATGAAGGAAAAGTCTTACACCAGGATTTTAGTTATTTTCAAAGTAATGCATCCACTCTCAAATGTGAAATTAATGTCCCTTTGCTTACCCCCCATGCATGTTAAAGCAAATTAAATTCATGCCAAATCACCCAGGCAGTTCACAGCAGCACACTTTCAGTCTGCAGGATTTAAACGGATTGCTCTAAAAATATAATTCACCAATTGGGCAGCAATGAAGTCAAATATGATCTTCTTTAATCATTTCTCTTGACATGTTCTCTTCCCAGAAATGTGACCATTGTGGAGCTGTCGGTTGAGTCATCTCATGGAAGTGAGGGGTTTTATTCCTATCTGCAACCCAGACACATTAGGGAACAAACATCTGACCTGGTGAAGCCCTCCCTCTGGCTCTAAGCAGGCAGCACATTTAGGCTTTGCTGACCTTGAATCTCCACGTTTTATTTTTAACCTGAGTCCCATATGGTACAGAGGGGTCAACTTCCTTTTATCTTATTCTCAAAGGTCGTATGAATGTTCTAACAAATTGCACGTAAGTAATGGTGGAGCTGATCACAAAAGATGATAAGCATAAAAATCACTTGTTTTTTTTCAATGTAGGTTTTAGGTCTTCAAAGTGTTAATTTACACGTGTATTTTGCCTTATGGAGAGTCATTTCCGGAAGCATTGCCATGCAGGAGTTTTGACTAAGCTTACACCAAGTTCTGAAATTCACAAGTGTCACATTCTAACATCTAGAAGACCTTTGTCATGCTTGGAGTCCGTGTTAACACAACTTGGGGTCTCAAATTCCTCCACTCACAGACTGTAGCCATTGAGCTGGGATCACTGGGGTACTGCAAATGGGGCAGGCAGTTATTTTCCAGATACCACTGAGACAGTGCCAAGTGTTCAGATTGACTCCACGTCCTTCATGCACTGACTTTCTGAATTTCTCCCAAAACTCTATGGTGGAAAATATTCTCCACATTAGAAATTACTGAAGGGCATGGACTTTTAGGCTTGCTGGGAAGAGTTTAATAAGGGAGTGGGAAGATAGCATTTATATGATCAGAACAGTTTTTCTCCTTTTAAATGGAATAATGAATAATCTATGTGTCACTGTTTTTCATTTTGTTTTGTTTTGTTTTTGCAGTGGTGGGGACTGAACCCAGGGTCATGGGTAAGCTAAACACTTCCTCTACCACTGAGCTACATCACTAGTCCTTAGGTGTCACATCTTGTCGCCACCGCCTCCCATGTTTATGTTATCTCCATAGTATTTTATAGTAACAATAAGAAATCTGAACAAATTATGAGGGAGCATCTATCTAAATGATGGCACAGTTTTAAAGAAACATTTTTAGTTTTAATATAATGAATAAGAGTGCTATAATGTAATAAGCCTTACCATTTCATTTGAAAATCTGTGTGAATGCTCTTGGTTGCCAAATGACTCAGTTGGCACTAGTGGCATTTAGTGGGCAGGACCAAGGATTCCAAACTTTCTGCAAAATCCCAGGATTCTCTCATATTGAAAATGCCAAAACCACATCCCCCACTCCCAAAGCATAGCCAATTTAAGGAGTACACCCATCTACAATGCCCTCACATTTAGATCTAAATAATACATCTGTTACAAATCAGCCAAGGGTTCTTCTGCTCAATTCAAATGAAAACCCCCAAATCGCTATGTTACAAGATGGGGCCTGAAAAGGTCTCCTAAAAAGGAAATGGGGACTACAACTTCCTCCCCTCAACCCCTACAGAGTAGGTTCTTTGACTTTTATCATAACAAAATAATTTAGACACTTCAGTGAGAGTCACAGGCAGGCAGATTTATTAGAGATAGAAAGAACAATAGGGAAAGGACTTCAGCTTGGGGAGCTAAAGGAGGCACAGCTCTGATGATCAGACTGGATAAAGAAAAGAATGTGACTAGCTTTTATAGGTTTGTTGGGGTGGGCTAGGGGCTGATATTTTTCCACTGAGTCATGAGTATGGCCTCATGTTTTAGGAGATTTCCTCCCTTTAGGATGTGGATTCTCACCTATGGAGATGGCTTGGTTTCCCCACTGCTGGTGAAATGTACCTGGGGTTTGCAATAATGGATAAGGGGAGGGAACATTCCGTACATTGTTAGCCTGGGCTGATAGAGGGGAAAAAATAGGTTTTTCTATTTTTAGTGGGTAAGAAGCCATGGATTAAGTCCTGAAAATCCATGCCTCCTGTTCTCTGAGGGTATCTGTCCTATTTCAGATCTATTCTGACTCCACCGTACTTTAAATGTTCTCCTAGAATTCACTGTTATTGCTAATTATTTTAGAAAATCTTCAACAAATATAGACTATATAAAAAGCTCTAACCACTGTAATTGTCATCACAATTTCAAATAAGTAAAATTGAATAAAAACATCTTCTCGTTTGTTAGTTTGCTTTGAGACAGGGTCTTGCTATGTAGGTCAGGCTGGCCTTGAGCTCACTATGTGGCCCAGGCAGGCCTTGAACTGGTGGCGATGCTATTACCACAACCTGCTGAGTGCTGGGATTACAAGCCTGTGCCACCACATTCGTTTGAAAACATCTTGACCAAGAAAAATAATGGAGACAGGTGACAATTCCGAGGGGGGAAAAATAGGAGAAGTAAATGCAAACAGAGAAGATAGAACCCAGAGATTATATTAAGGTGGCTAGTTAAGATAAGGTGGGAGGCAGTGGTAGCTAAAAAAATGAAGGAAAATTGAAGAGGGACAGAGTAGGAGGAAGTGGGAAGATCTCTGCTTCTATAGATTTTGGTAACCATGGTGATTGCAAGGCAAAAAAAAATGGTCATTAAATGATGGGCAAGAACTCACCTACCAAGATCTTTTTTGCTTTTCTAGCCTTTCAATGTGAAGTTTAGAATCCTATATGATGTCAAAAAACACCCATCCCCAACAAAGAAGTGAGTCAACAAGCCAACAAAGCTGCCTCTTCGCTAACAACCTCTATGAGATCCTGTAGAGACATAATGAAACCATGGAAGCAAAAATGTTTTCAAGCGAAGGTCCTTCTCAGATATACACAAATTCAATCTCCAAAAGGAATTCAAAAGAATGAGAAAAACAACCAGATGAAAGAATCATTTTTTTTAGACAGAGCAATTCCAGTCTTCATCAATGCGAACAAGCAGGGACCACAGATGGCATGTTCCGGAAGCTATCAGTGAACAAAGTCACTGCTTTCCCAATTGAACCAAGTGCCTTTTATGGTTGACTATGAAGTGGACACCAAAAATCCCAGCAAGTTAATCCATTTTTCCTTTACATTGTGCTATCTACTGCTATCTATAATCTGAAAGAACCTTTTCAGTATTTCTGATAGCATCCTCTTTTCCTTCTCTTAGAGCTTGTCTTTCTTCTGTCTAGGGCAGCAGCTTTTAGTAAAGCATCTGCCTCTTGCAAATTCTTACAAACTACTTAATCAGGACACATAACAAATATCCCAGACCCTGTCATTTCCTTTAACTTCTTTGTTTATTCATTTGATACTATTTTAAACCTGAACCTCAGGACATACACTGTCTTTACTCAGTAGTTACTGGAATGGCTTATGAGAAATTTCCAAAAGCTATACATTTCAGTATCCAACATACTAAGATAAATGAAAATAAAATAAATCACATTTTTTTGAGTTGCTGTTAATCACAGATAGGTAAGTTTTTTAGGGAAACAGCATGGTGAAATGAAAAGTATGGATTTTAAGAATCAGATAAATCCTATTCAAATGCCAAATTCACACCTTTGCTTTTCTAGTGATCAGCTCTGCAACTTAGGTAGTTATTTAACTTCTGAAATTTCAGCTCTCTCTTCTGTAAGAGGGATGGGAACAACTGCTACAAAGCACAGGTGGGAGTCTTAAATGACAATCTTTAGACCATATCCTTCACTTTAAAAGTATATTAGAAAAGGAGATTCAATTAAGCAAACCTTTTGACTCCTTTAGAATAACCGTATAAGCCTAACCCAACTGTCAATTTTCAAGTAAGCAGATAACATAGAAAAAGCAGTATACTAAATACAGTATAACTTACTTTTCTTTGGTGATTCAGAAGACAGCTAATATAAAAATAGATAGAACACAAGCGGAAATTTGTGGCTGGTAGAATGCCAGGTAACTAATGGCAAGTCTATTTTTAAAATTATCAGCCCTTAATTATCTACGTGTGCCTGAGATCTGCTTTAGGCCAGGGAATCTTTGTCCAACACCACCACCCAGGAAGTTCTGAAAACACATCGCTAGGGAACTGCATCCCCCTGCATTAAAATCAGGCTCTCTGACCATAGGACCCAGATGTCAATCAGTATTTTAAAAACTCCCCAGATGATTACAAAGCACAGCTAGGTTGGAGAACAGGGGCTTCAACAAACTCTTCTGAAAAAAAGTGTTAATGTGCAAATGAGTCACCTGGGGATCATATTAAAATGCAGGTGTACCGTGTTGGATTCCAGACCTACCTTCCCAAAAGCTACTTGGGAGGCAGCTGCTGCTGTGATACTACATTTCTGGTAGCAAGCTCTGAATTCAGTGTTAACAGCTTAGTGTTCACATGGGTTGTCAGGCAGTTTGTGGCTTATTCCTATTATGCAACGTAAGCTCAAAGAACACACAATTATACTATTATCCTTCCACCCCTCCAAAAAAACTTAGTAAGAATATGAGGCACATCAGGCAGTTCAAAGCCAAACATAAATGAATTAGGTCAGATTATTCATGCAACGGTCCTTTTCCCTCTGTGCTGACGTTTGTGGGAAAGTCTATGGACCACAAGTACTGCTTCTGCTAGGGCAGCCCAAGGCAATTTCTCTGAGAATTCTGCACGCTTCTCACAGGGCATTAGCTGGACTTCAGAGAAAGAGCATCAACGAGGACTCAGAATAGAAGCGCAGAAGTTTGTTTTATAGTAGAATGTGGGAGAGTGACCAAGGTTTGCAGGAAGGACTAATCTCACTTATATTCAACTCATCTCTTGACTTGTACCTCAGAAGTGTACATTTATGGTTTTGAGACCATTTCCAATGGAAGGCACCAGCACAATCAAGGGCCGAGTGCTGAATCAGCCACTGTGGTGCTCACTGATTGCTTTATAGCACAAAGCTTGGTTTATCTCTAGCAGGAAATATGAGTCCACTGATAGCAAGACTATTTACTGTATCAGCTTCTCTGCAGCCTTTAATCAAGCCGGGATAACAGCATGTTAAGCCCAGATCTTCCAACTTGGCTAGCGGAAACGTGGTCACCTATAAATCCTTAATTTCACAATGTCTGTTTTCCTTAGGAAGTACTGAAGGCAGAATTCTGCTGTCTTAGAACTTCTGCACAACGAATGCACCGTTTTGTTCCATGCAGTGAGGACACCTACTTAACAGATGAATACAGAACTTTCAGTGGGAAAAGAATTAAAATTATTTCATCCTGGCCCTTTGCATGTACTTCCTGCCAAATATGATTGTAGTCATTCCTGCTTTAAGGTTTGTGAAATTTAGAGAAACGCCTTTGGAAGAAAGAAGGAGTAAAGGAAAATAGGTGAACTTGGGGAGTATGGGTAGAAAAGTATGTATGAGAAGCCGCAGAGTTCTCAGAAAATCATTTTCATCTTTCTAAAACAAGGTTAGCAAAATTTAGGGTCACAAACATAAGGAATAAACAGATCTTAACGCCTGTATGAGGAGTAGCAATCATCAAACAGACAATAGCAGCACGGGTTTTGCATTTTCCCCTTTTCTAAACAGAACCAATTAACCAGGAGTTCTTGTGTATGTCCTCGAGTAGATCCTCAGAGATACATTAGCCTTAGAATGTGTGTACAAATTACGCGTGTATAGCATTTTCCCCCCTAGGGAGAAGTTTTTATAGATTTCATTCAATTTTAAAATAGTTCAGATCTATAAACTAGAAAATGTTCAGAACTATTCAATCACTCATTTGAAAAAATGTTTTTCCTTAGTTTGTTCTACATAACATGCAGTATTCTGGGCACTGACGATATAGCAGTGGACGAAATAGATGTGTATTGCTATCTTTTAGAAGGTGATGTTCTTCTGGGAAGATGCAAACTATTAATAAAATAAGTAAAATAGACAGCATACCAGATAGTGATGAGGGACGCCAAGAAGAGAAAATAAAGCAGAAAAGAAGAACAGTGAGAGCCAAGAACAAGGGCAAAGAAGGTCTTACTGGAGATGAATTTGAGCAAAGATGAGCAGCGTGAGGGAAACAAGGCATGGATATGTGCAAGGCCGGAGCCTCCCAGACGGAGGGGACTGCAGATATAAAAGGCCCCGAAGCCAGAGCATCTCTGGCTTGTTCAAAGACCGGGAAGGAGGCCAATGTGCCCGTCACCAGACGAAGAAGCTGGCAGAAGATGACACAGTGAGATGATGGGAATTGGCCATAGCTAGAGGCCATGGGGATGATTCTGTCACACCTCTGAAGGGTTTTGAGAAGAGAGAGTCACTCAGACTTACCATTTCTTTTTTTTTTTTTTTTTTTTTTTTTTTTTTTTTTTGTGGGTACCGGGGGGACGACCTCAGGACCTCGCGCGCCAACAGGCACCCGTGCCGCTGAGCGATATCACCGGCCCCTTTTTCGTATGTGGGATCCGGGAGTCGAACTCGGGCCTTCGCGCTTGCAAGGCAGGCGCTTAAGCCGCTGAGCCATCTCACCGGCCCCAGACTTACCATTTCTAAGTATCACTCTGGCTATTGTGTTAAGAATAGACTTGGAGGGAAATTGGAAAAGGCATAAATAGGGAGAGCAATGAGAAGTTTTAAAAAATAAATTTAAGTAAGAAATGATAATTTGGTAGTGATGGGAGGTGGTAGGAGGTAGCTAGTTCCCAGACAGTGTACAGACAACAGGACTTGCTACTAGATTAGATATGGAATGTGAGAGAAAGAGGGATGCCAAGATGTTACCAGTGAAATGCTAGGGCAATGGCGTTGCCTTTGAGGGCCATGAGAATGAGGTAGGGTAGAAGAAATAAAGATGCTTAGAAAAGAGAAAAAGAATATCAGAATTTTAAAATTGTAATTTTAAGAAAAACTGCATCTTCAGAACACAAAATTTACTTGACCTCAGTTAATTTTTTTTTCTCTACCGCCAAGACACAATAAACCCAGGTAATTTACTTACACCTGCAAATTGGCCTTTTTCCACCCGTGCATAGATTGTCTCTCTTCACTTGTAAATTGTGCTTCCCTCGACAGATCATATCTCAGGTTCAAACACATGTGAATGTTTTACATTCTAACATAACCCACCAGAAGGTTAACAAGACAGACTGTGGGAATACACATCCTAGATCACTCATCATCAAGATGCTTCTGAGACCCCATAAATATATCAACTCCAGATCATAAGGAGCCTCTCTATCTTGAGGGCTCAGACTCTATTTCCTTGAGTGTATAACTTCAAATTTAAATTTCTGTCTAACAAATCCCTTCATGCCCCTTACTGATGCATTCTGAAAATTTTTTTTCTGCTAGCAGAGTCTGGGAACCTGCAACTTAATTCTATGGGTAGGGTGGACCCAGGTTCTTTATCTTGGTGGGGACTGTCTTGGCCCTCCTCTGGTGTCAGGGAGAGCTAGCAGAGTGGGCTAGGTGACAGTTCAGTTCGGGATCTGCTAAGTTTGAGGTATGATAGCCATATGTGGATCTTCAGTAGGTAGTCAGATGGAAGAGCCAGAGTTCAGCAGGGACATCTGAGCTAAAGACAGGAATTTGGATGTCAACAGCAAAATGATAATATTTAAGAGGTGACTCTTGACAAGGACACTAAGGGACTGAGTGTAGGTTTAAAAAAAAAAGGTTCAAGGACTGGGGTCTGCGGCACACCTAAGTTATGAGATCAGGATAATGAGGAAGACCCAACAAGGATGGATAAAAAGGAAAGGCCAGAAGTCAGCTACAATGGCACATGCTTATAATCCCAGCTACTCAAGAGGCTGAGGCAGGATGGTCTCAAGTTCAAAGTCAGCCTGGAAAATTTAAAATAAAGTGTACTAAAAAGACTGGGTATACAGCTCAATGTAGAGCATACAAAAAGTGCTGGGTTTAATTGTCAGTACTGAAAAAGGAAGGAAGGAAGAAAGGAAGGAAGGAAGGAAAGAAGGAAGTCAGAGAAGGAGAAAAATTAGAACTTGTGGATTTCTAAAAGACAAGTGAAAAAACTGTCATAAGAAGAAAGAGCTTAAATGTGCCCAGGTTGTGGGTAGACTGAGAGTTGTCCATGAGATTCAGAGAAATGACACTGGTGAACTTGACAAGAGTGGGTTGGGGCAGAGTGCAGGTGGTAGGAGCCAGCTTGAAGAGGCTTGGAAAAAGAATAGGGGAGGAAAAAATCCACAGGGATAGAGAAATGGGAAAATAGCTAGAGGGAAATTGAAGTTCAATATACACATACATATACATACACATACACATGCATGTACATATGCATGCATATATGCATAAATAAAAATATATTAATTTAGAACATGTTGTATACTGCAGGGATGATTCCACAGAGTATTGCTTAGGTTTCTTTTTCTTTTTTTTTTTCTTTGTGGGTACCAGGGGTCAAACTCAGGACCTCGCGCTTGTGAGCAAGTGTTTACGCCGCTGAGCTGTATCACCGGTCCTTTTTTCCTTTGTATGTGGGTACCGGGAGTCGAACTCAGTACCTTGCACTTGCCAGGCAGGCACTTATGCCACTGAGCTATCTCACCGGCCTCTGCTTAGTTTTCTTAACAGACCTTATTTCTGACTGATTTATTTTTAGCCAAAAAACAAATTGCTAAAGAAAAACATCCCTCCTTTCATTCTTAGTACAATTGGCCCTCTATGTCCACAGATTCCACATCTGTGGATTCAACTAACCTTGGATTGAAAATATTTGGAAGAGAAAATTAAGTCTGTACTGAACATGTTTTTCTTTCTGTGATTACTCCCAAACAATTCAGTATAATAACTATTTATGTAGCATACATTGTGTTAGATGTTAACAGTAATCTAGAGAAGATTTAAAGTATGCGGCAGCTGGGCATAGGTTACATGCAAATATTATACCATTTAATATAAGAAATTTGAGCTTCTGCATATTTTTGTATCTGTGGAGTACCTAGAAAAAAAATTTTCCTCCGATACCAAGAGACAACTATAATTAATTTTATTGGCTCAAAAGTGATCAGTAGTCACTACAGTTAATTTTTCTTATAAGTTGTGTGTGTGTACAGTAAATCTGTTTTATCCTATGGTCTTTATCTTCAACCTGCAGGCCAAGATGATCTGATATATAGTAACACACATATATTTCTTGGAAAGCCATAAAAAGCACAATCTGGAGACAAGTCACACAAAATCGGTGATGATCAAATTTCCAAATTATGAAATTATTGTCATTCTTTTTTTTTGAGACAGGGTCTTGCTATGTAGTCCAGGCTGGCCTTGAACTTGCTATGTAGCCCAGGCTGGACTCAAACTTGTGTCACTCCTCCTTCCTCAGCCTCCCCAGTGCTGGGATTATAGGCGTCACCACCATGCCCAGCCAAAATTATTTTCATTCTTAATGCTGCTGTTTTGAAATATTGAGGGTCTTTATTAAGAGCCATCTGATGAAAAATGACTATCACAGGAGCATATGTGCACCTCGGTTAATACATGGATGATCTTTACACCTATTTTTGCCCCATTCCAATGGACACCTTTAATGAAAACTATACACTAAGGTAAATGTATAGACTATTTAGAAATTATGAATCCCAGGACGCAATTTAGTGTTATAGATTGAATCGTGTCACCCCAAAAGATGCTGAAGTCTTGACACCTACTGCCTGGAAAAGTGACTCTATTTGAAAATATAATGTGCAGATGATCAAGGTAAGATGAGGTGAGTCTATAGCTAATAATCCAATGTACTGTGTCCTACTTTTTAAAAAGGAGAATTAGGACATAGACGTGCACAGAGAGCATGTGAAGACAGTCTGCCATCTACACTGTAAAGCCTCATTCAAGGTGAGCAGAAGCTAAGAAAGAAGAATAATACAGAGTCTCCCTCATGGTTCTCAGAAGGAAGCAATGTCACTAACACCCTAATCGCAGACTTCTCATCTCCACATCTCTGATAAAGTAATTTGCCATTGTTTAAACCACCTACTTTGTGGCATTTTCTTATGCAAGCCCTAGAAAATCAATATAATTAGTAAATTTACTAGGTAGCATTTACTGTGTGCATATTGGAAGACATCAAAAAGTAAACAAAAAAAATCCCACACACAAACACACAAACTTTTGTTCTTTTTGTTGTTGTTGTTGTTGTTGTTGCTTTTTGGTCTTAATTAGAAATTCTGCATGAAAGGAAAAATTAAAGGGATTTGAGGTAGTAGTTGATTATTCCAGGTGCATTAAACATTTTATTTCCCTAGAAATGAATTATTTATATAATCAGAAAGGGAAAAAATCGCTCCAAAAAATTGATCATTATATTTTGTCTGTTAATTTCAGGATGACTACAACAGTTTGCTCCCTGACAAAGCCAATTTGACCACACTGTCCACTCTTACGGGAACAGCCTTTTGTTTAAAAGGAAAACTGACTTCAAGTTCCAGTTCACCAAATTCATCAGAGAACAAAAGAAAATCACAATATTTAGAGGATAATTTTAGATGTACCTGTGTATTGTCTGGCTGGCCCAACTCTAGGTGATACCATTTGTTGATTGTTTTAACATCTCCATGGAGATGTAATTCACATGCTATAAAATTCATTTAACATGAACAATTCAATGAGTTAACAGAGTTGTGCTACCATCAGCACAATCTAAGTTTAGAATTTTTCTTGCTCCTAAAATAAATCTTTTACTCATTAGCAATCACTCTATATTTCCTCTCTTACTGTAGATTTGTCTCCTCTGGATATTTCAGATTTTCCTCTTCTTAGTCATCTAATATGTGGTCTTTTGTGACTAGCTTCTTCCCCTCGGCCAAATATTTTTAAGGTTCATCCATGTAGTAGCCATGTACCTCAGTAGTTCATTCTTTTTTATTGTTGAATAATATTCCAAGGCATGGATATGCCACAGTTGTTTATCTGTTCAGCAGTTGATGGACATTTGTATTCCTTATACAATATTTAGCTATTGTGATGAATGCTTTTATGAGCATAAATAAATACCTGTTTTGAGGACATATGTTTTCATTTATATTATACCTAGGAGTGGGAATGAAATTGATGAGTGGTATAGTAACTCTATATTTAACAATTTGCAGAACCAAATGATTTTCCAAAGTAGCTACACCATTGTACCTTCCTATTAGCAATAAACAAGAGTTCCAGTTTCTCCGTGTTCCCTCTGACATGTGTTATTGTCCATTTTTCCAATTATGACCACTCTAACAGGTGAGAAATGGTATCTGAGATTTCGATTTGCATTTCTCTGATGACAAATGACTTCGAATATATTTTCATATGCTTATGGGCAGTTTACATGTTTTCTTGGAGAAATGTCTATTTAAATATGTGATGTAGAAGATACAACTGTTTGATTTTTGACCCCCATTTCCTGCCACACGCTTGGACTCTTCTAAAGTGACAGACATGTTTTTTATATGTTAATGAAAGTACTCGTGGCTGGGAGGGGGGTGTCCTCTAGATAGCTATAAGATGGGGCAACTCAGCAAAATGACTAAGGCATGATTACGGAGTTGGAGCATCAGTCCCACTCCTGCCCTCTGGGGAGGGATGAGAAGCTGAAGATTAAGTTATCATGACTATGTAATGAAATCTCCCTAGACAACCCTGAACAAAGGATTTTCAAGTAACTGTTCTGAACATATCTACGTGCTGGGAAGATGGATAACTCCAAATTTATAGGAACAGAAGCTTCTACATTCAGGACCCTTCCAAAACTTGCACTGTGTTCCTCTTTATCAGGATCTTCATGTACCCTTTAAAATAAACTGCTAAACATACATACAGCGCCTTCCTAAGTTTCATGAGCCATTCTAAAAAATTACAAAATCTGAAGAAGTGGTTGTGGGAATCCCCCATTTATATTCAGTTGTTTATAAGTATGGAATTGGAGACTGAAGAAGGGCAGTCTTCTAGGACCGAGCCCTTTGAGTTGTATATCTGATGCTAACTCCAGGTAAATATCATCAGAAGATAATTAAACAGTTGGACACTTATTTGGTGTCAGAGAGCTGGAGAATGAGCTGTTGATGTTGAAAAATACTCCACAAAATCTTCACCCATTTTATAATCCAGGCTTTTGTCTTTTCAAAATTGAGTTTGTAAGAATTCTTTTCATGTTTGGGATATAAGTATTTTATTACATGCAAATTATTCTTTCATCATGTGAGTTGTCTTTTCATTGTCTTACTAGGATTATTTATGTTTAGAAGATTTTGGTATTGATAAAGTCCAATTTATCAATTTTTTTCTTTTCTCACATGTGCTTTTGGTGTTATGTGTAAGAAACTACTAACCCAAAAGTTACCAGATGGCCCATGTTTTCATATGAGTTTTATACTTTGAACTCGATGCTTAGATCTACTATCCATTTTGAGTTAATTTTGTGTGTGGTTTGAGAAAAGGGTCTATTGATCATTTTTAAATATTTCACTTCACTTCTAAATCATTGCTAAACAAAAATATCAAATATTAGTAGATAGATTCCTAAATCCTGTATCTACTTTTCAATAAGATCAATCAAATAACCCAGTTCTATGTCCGGCAGAAGACTCAGAAAATGAGACTCTAAGCTGAGGTCAGGAGCCTGGGATGTGATTGTCATATGGTGCTACAAGGCTCTATTTCACCTGGGTACATTCAATTAGCATTGTTGCTTCTCTTTCAGCAGAGGTAAATTAGGAAGATGTTCAATCCACCTCTGCTCCAGTAGAGAACTGTGAAGATTAAAGAAAATTATGACAATGAAAACTTTTTGAAAAGTGAACTATTATCAGAGGATATTCATAATAATCAAGTTTTGCCAAAGACCTGCCTTAAAACCTTGCAACTGCAAAGGACAAAGGCTGCAGGAAAATACTCACTGAAAGTTACCACTTACCTGATCCTTCTCTACAGGGCTGAGACACAAGGCAAGACTAAGGCTCTTTCCTTAGGAGATGCTGATCCAAAAAGGGGGGTGGCAATCAGTGGTTGTACAGACCTAACCACGGGACTGCTCTGTGGATTACAGTTATTATCTACATCTTTAAAGAATCTAGCAAGTACTGACTGTGAGGGTAGCCTAACTTTATAAAAATTGCATGGAAGAATTGCCTTGCCAGTCAAAAGAAGAAAAAATATTACTTGTTTTTCCTTCAATTATTCGTATGTCTGTTGATAAAAAGAATCACATGCTTTGTAAGTGCAATAGTTAACATTTTCAAGAAGCTGTATTAATAACTTGGTGAAGTTCCAGTGTAAAGCTATTATTCTTAATTAATAATGGCTTTGTAAACAATTCTCCAAGGAAATAAAGAAGCCACTGAAGATCATGCTTATAGAAAAAAATCAAGATCAAACATCTTTGGGCTGCTCCCACTCAAATAATATGCCCTAGCTTAAACTCATATCTCATTTGATTCCCTGGTTATACACGGTCCTAATTGTTGATGAATGGCTTGTCTCTTACAGCTTTCCTCTCATGTCTCTAATAAGATGATAAACTCTTTAAAGCCTCTTGCATTACTCTTTTGCATCTCTAAGGCACCCAGCCAACGGGAGGCATCTGATCAGTAGAAGAGGATTAGTTTAAGATAAAGCTAAGTATAGTGGTATAAACCTGAGATGCCAGCACTCATGGAGGCTAAGGCAGAAAGATTCCAAGTTCAAGCCTAGCTTAGGCAACTTGGAAAAAAAAAAAAAATTTGTGGTGGGGGCAGGGGAAATAGATCAGTCCAAAGAAATTGGGTTCAATCCCAGTACTACTGGAAAAAAAAAAAAGTAAAACCTAACTCATGGATCACTATATCAGTATTAATGAAAAATATGCAAATTATGTTCCAAGGAAATTGAACAGCTAAATCCATATTGAAAAAAAAGTATTTCTAGTTCTTTCTATAGAGTGGGGCTAGATTTGCTAAGATAGTCATATCACCTTATGCAGAATACATTTTCAGAGTTGGGTTATGATATTCTTTATTTACATGGTGGTAGAGTCTATATTGTTCACCCTCATCCAAAACCATGTCCAATAAAAATCACATATTTTACACTTTCCTTGGCATACATCTCACAATATTCACTCTAGGTCAGTACCTACTTACTTGCACCATGGAATTTTTAAATCATAGTTTGAGCCATAAGATATGTTATTCCTTAGAAAATAGAGTTGATTATTTAATCTCAGTTGATAGGCTTGACACACACACATATTATTAGTGAAAATGGTTTGTTTTTTATAAATATGAAAAAAATCTACTATATGTCAACCTCAGCCCTGTAAACACACGTGTATGGAAGTTTATTTCTTCAGCTACTGGCCAATAGGGAGAAAATCCCATGCAATGCACCACTCTAGTATGAAATACAATGAAGTAGACTCATTAGAAATACACTAAAAATA
The DNA here is from genome assembly GCA_028451465.1 of Erethizon dorsatum. NCBI lineage: Eukaryota > Metazoa > Chordata > Mammalia > Rodentia > Erethizontidae > Erethizon > Erethizon dorsatum. Next base: position 19,254,259 of record CM051824.1, read on the forward strand.
GCCAGCTCTGATTGTAATCAGGGATAGAGGATGTGTACTTCTGTTCATCTTAATGTTCTGTTTCACTTTAATTTTTTTTCTTTGTTATTCTTATGTCTTTTGATTCTGGCCTATCCACAAGCTACAGAGTCCTGCTATCCTGTCTGGCGATTTGAATTCTAACCACAAGCTTAGCTCTCTGAAATCATTAGGCAAACTATCAGGACTGCAGTAAGTTGGCACTGTTCACTTTATTTTGTGTGTTAATCACTTGGAAGTTTTTATTAGGGCATGTGGACAGGCTTTGGCCAAAAAAAAAAAAAAAAAAGAGGCCAGCTTCTACACCAGTCAGTGGTAGATAGAGTGCTCCAGAACTGGCCAACTACAGAAGCCAAGAAAAAAGGCCCAAATGTGTGCTTTTTAAATGCAGGGTCTGCACTGACGGACTCACACCTAGCCCAGACACTAGCACATTCCCATGGTGTTTCCGTAGCCAGCAACTTGATTTTATTTGCATTGCTCTCCCATTCCTCATTTTGGACCATCTGCTTTGGCTGAAGGCCCAGCTATTTCTAAAATGTTCTGTTTTCTCTAAAATGGTTTTCTAGAGCTCCCATAGAAATATTTCCAGAATAGCACCTCGTTCTATTCTTTCTCCCTTCCCTTTCTTTGTCTTAAAAGCAGGGCATTGCCTTTTTAGTTTTACGGTTGCCCATATGCTGTGCTCCAGGTTACCAGGAAGGGAGCAGACCTATAGCTACCTTGGGCTACCTCCCATGGTCAGGTCAATTTAGTTAATGGAAGGGTCTGCACCCTATCTCCACTTTTGACATGAGGCATCATCCTTCATTTGTTTCAAGTTTTTTTCAGTTGTTCATGCAAAAATTCCCAGTGAGAGTCCATCATGCCTAGAGCCTACATTGCACTATAAGCTTCCCACAGTTTTAGGAACTAGAAGTTCCACGGTTGTTTGTTCACTTCTCCTTGGTGAACCAAGAAGGATATGTGTGTGTGTGTGTGTGTGTGTGTGTGTGTGCGCGCGCGCATGTGTGTGTACAAATGCACGCACATGAGCTCATGCAACCTGCAGGATATGTGGGAAGACAGCCAGGGGAGCGAGCATAAAGAATCTTTCCTCGGCATCTGTCTCTCAGAGCTGCTCTAGCCTGTATGATTTGCTTCCATAGGAGCAAAAGTGGGGGGATGTAGTCAGACTGAACATTCCTACTGTAGAAGTAAAAGAATATATGACTTTCATGGTCCTATTTTTATACCCACACCCTACCTTAGTGGAAAGTTCCAGGCAATATGCCTTTCTGAGATGCAGCGTGTAGAGTTGGGACTTTGGGGGAAGCACAAACATGTACTGAGCTGGGACCAATGCTAAATTTTCTACAAGATTCTGTAACACTCACAAATTTCTTTTCAGTACCTCCATTCCTGTCCCACACAAGTGCATTCCCCTGACTCTGAGTCTTCATCTACCATTAATTAAAACATGCAGAGAGTGACTTCTTCCTAACTCCTTGACCACAGCACTTCATAAAAACCTGCTGTTAAAAGTATGGCTTCATGTTACACAAATCTGTTTCCTGTGAAAATGTTTTCTAAAAGAACACGTACATTTTCTACAGCAAATGATTTGCAAATGATTATTTAAGTAAAATGTAGCATGTTTTGAAATATTTTAAATGGAAAAAGCGAAGTACTATACAGGTTTGAGATTCATGGATGCATGTACTTGTCACTTGTCACTCATGTTCATTTTTCTGTGTATACATTTTACATCAAAAAAGGGAAACAAATACCAAACTCTGAATAATAAACTGCACACTGAAGTATTCACGCACAGGAGCATATTGATATCTGCAACTTCTTTTGCAAGTGTTCAGAAATAGGATGGAAATTTGATCAAGCAATTACGGGAAAAGATTACTCATAAAATTGAGGGGGTGGGTTTCCTCAGTTTAAGTATTTATATGAAGTATTTAAAGTATTTAAATTTATATGAAGCTGGGCATGGTGGAGCATACCCATAATCCTAGCATTCTGGGAGGCTGAGGCGGGAGGAGCACAAGTTCAAGCCAAGCCTGAACAACATAGTGATTTAGCATGACCTTGTCTCAAAATTTTAAACAATAAAAAGTAAATAAATAAAATGAAGATCTGAGGATGTAGCTCAGTGCAAATGCTCAAGTGAATTAAAACATGAATATATAAATCTTCACTGTACAATCTCTTTTCCTTTTCTGTATGTTTAAAAGCTTTTTATTATCACATGAAAGAGGGGAGATACAGAATTTGAAATCTGAAAGTTCGAGTCCTGGTCCCAATATGACATCATCAAACTATAACCATAATCTAGGAAACCCTTCACTGGGTTTCCCCCACCAGCAAAATATGCATCTCAAATGCATGTGTGTGTGTGTGTCTTTGTGTGTGTGTGTTGTGTATGTTTTGTATCTGGTAATCTATTATTTTCCGTAACAAACATGGATTAAATGGTCAGAAGCCTTCATTTCACAGGAATTTGGGGCTCTTGTTTATTGAATTTATGTAGTCCAAAGGAAACACTGAAAATCTCATTATCCAACATTTTACCAATTGGAAAGCTCTAATGTGCCTTTCTGATAATCTTGTTTCTCCCAGTGCAAACTTGTCATCTGGTGCCAGGCACCGATGCCAGAGACACAGTGGGTGGAAATAACTTCTCCAAATCCAGGGCTGGTAAAGATTGTTCTGGATAATTTGAGAGAAAATATTTGGACTGTTGTCCCATGGCGCTCTGTCCAAAGTCTTTGGATGGGATTGTATACCTCACTGTTCCTTCAGACCCCATGGTCTTGTAGTCTCACACCCAAGGAGAGTGGGCAGCCACTTAAGGGATGGGGATTTGGGGGCCAGTTTAAAGATAGACTTTCCTCCTCATTCTCTTTTCTCACTCCCAAACCATATCTTCCATTCTCAGATCAAAATATCTCCATTATATCTTAACCATTTGAATAAAGGCTTTTTTTTTTTTTTTTTTTTTTTTTTTTTTTTTTGGTACAGGGAATCAAACTCACCACCTCACGCTTGCCAGGCAGGCGCTGTGCCACTGAGCTATATCCCCAGGCCGAAGGCTTATTTTCTTATTAAACATGCAGCTACTTCTAGAGTGGATAACACATTCAGCTATACAGCTATTTACACCAAACACTTTGTTAAGGACCTTCACCTCCTTTGCAGTCAGCGCTTGACAGTGGAAAGAAGGGAAGGGCCCTTAGGAGAGTTTTCTCCCCGCGTGCAGTGCTCTCCCCCTACTCTCACACCGCAACCGTAACTCACCCACTAGGTTGAAAGAGAACACTTGATTAACCCAACTGAAATCATCTTGCTTTCATTTTCATTTCCTTTCCTCCTTAATTCATTCAACCGATGAAAGTTTTGTTTTATTTTAGCAACTGTAACCTATTAAGAACTTCTCTAGGTTTGGAGGGTGCAGTTGCACCCCATCTGTTCTGGGCAGACTGAGAGCATTATTCATACGAGTCTGATGAGCTGTAATGGAATTAAAATTGTTTAATGGATTGCAGAGATACTCTGATTGTGAACAACCAGAGGATTCAGCTTAATCTGCGAAGTCAGACAAGAGCTGAGATTTATGAAAGAGAATAATTAGGGAACTGTAGAGAACTCACATTCAAACAGTCTGAGGTAGGAAAGAATATGGTATAGCTGAGAAGTTTATATCTTGGTTTGCCTGACATCCTCCTGGCTGTAGCCCATTGTCCTAACATAATTATGAATAGAGTCCCTTTTCACTCTCAGACATGTCTTGGTTAGGAAAATGAATTATATATTCACCCTAGAGAAGCTGTAAGGTGTTCATGTAGCTATAATAAACGGACTGAGGAGGAGATTCACGTAAGTGAGGCTGCTGAGGTGACAGAAAACTGCTCGTTCAGGGTCTTGAGGGATAGCAAAGTTTGGAATATTTTCATAAGAAATATAACAACACTAGGAAAAGTCATACACAGAAAAGTGGCATGATCGTATGTGAATTTTAAAAGGATCGGAAGCAAAAATGAATACGATAGACCCATTTACCAGAGCTTTCACCATGATCTAAGCCAGAAATGAGAGTGCCGAGATTAGAATGGAAGATCTGAAATGGAGCCAAATCGACAATTCCAGGGGAAGAAATGACAGAATTCATTGTGATAGCTGAAAGGTCAGAGGACTCAGAAAGGCAGGGTGTCCATTACTGGCCACATGAACTGAGCTCATTCCTGTGTCATTTACATGGAACACCACGCAGGTGGCACTGCAAAGCAAGTTGAGGCAATGGGAGAGGGATAATCAAAGATGGCGACAAGATTTCTGATAGGAGCAACTGCTGGATTATATTTTTATTCAGAGGAAAGGGAAAGAGCATCTCATGTCATTCCAGAAACTCTCTTACATGTACATCACTCTGTCTTTATTTGTTCATGTATATTTCCTATTTATGCACATATTTTATCTTGCTTTTCCTCTGGTGCTCTAACCAAGCTGTAAGTACCCTAGAACAGAGATCAAGTTGGATTCATTTCTCCTATAACCTACAGAGCTGAGCATGGATCTGTCATAAGTTAACCCTTGGCATCTTGGAAATGGGTGAATAAGCAAGCAGAGGCATAAGAGATTTAGCTTCTGCAAAGAGAAGACGAGACTTTGAAGAGATGCATCAGTAGAAGGCTACTGCCTTTATTAACTGACTGATAGCTAATTCAATAGATGAACATAGAGGCTCATGGTCCTATTCTGTAAAGGGCCAAGAATTAATATGGTTCTGCAGTGTAAAGCTCTTGTTGCAACTAATTTGCTCTGCTGTTTATGAATAAACAGCCATAGACAATACATAAATGAATATGGCTATGTCCTAATGAAACTATATTTATGTATACTGAAATTTGATTTCCACTTAGTTTTCACATGTCATAGAAACTATTCTTCTCCTGATTTTTTTCCAACTACTTAAAATATAAAATCATTCTTAGCTTGCAGTCCCTAAAATAGGCAACGGCTGAATCTGGATTTAGGGTTGTAGTTTGCAGAACCCTAGACTAATACATCCACTCCCCTGACATGGAGGACAGCAAAGCTTCTTATCATACACACTGTCAAGTAGAATTGTTACAAAGCTCACCCTAAATGCCTTCCCTTTCTCTTTGTCTTAGAACAAGGAGGACATGTAAAATCCAGCCATGCCTGATTTTTAAGTCATCTTTTTAAAATGGCTTTGATTTCTTAAATGTTTTTCTCTTTTTTTCAACCTCCTTTTGGGGCCTTCTTTCTCCATCTTTCTCACTTAACTCTCCTTTTTTACTGTGCAAGTTTGCTCTCTCACTAATAAATTTTGCTTTTACTACCAGAAGCATTACCGAGTTTGACATTTTTAGTGAGGATGCTGAGATTTCTCCAGTTTTTGTTTACTGCTTGCCTTTTCACAATCATGGACAACCTCAGACCTTCCTAAATGAAGGATTGATGCTTACACAACATGACCCACACCTGGAAATCTATTAACAATTAACAGCCAGTAAAAACAGACGACTCACAGATCCTGAGGCTGCCAGCTTCACGGGGGGTAAGGGCCAACTCCAAGTGCTAAGGATGTGCATAGGACTTAGTATATTAATCCCTGTCCAGTGGCATCTGAAACTCTACACTGGCCATAAATAGTGTTTGTCTTTTCAAAGATAAATGCTGTACTACGTGCACAATAATTTGAAAACTAAACTAAAATACGCACTTGAGGGAAGTGACAGTCATTGCTGCTTGCTTCCTTACAGAAAAATCAGACAAGGCTGGAGGTCCTCACTAAATGTGTGCTTGCCAAACAGATTTGTGTCCAAAAGAAACCTACTCCTATATGGCAATAGCATCTCAGATCAAAAATAGCACCTGTCTTATCAGTGGTCATCTGGGCTGGGGAGACAAGGACAGAGTGAAAAGAGGGATTGCAAGTGACATGAGGAAATTTGTGAAGCTGATGGATGCGCACTGGCTTAATTTTTGATGATTGTTTCACAAATATATACATATGTAAAAACATCACATTGTACACTTTATTTATTTATTTTTTTTTTTTTTGTGGGTACCGGGGGGACGACCTCAGGACCTCGCGCGCCAGCAGGCACCCGTGCCGCTGAGCGATATCACCGGCCCCTTTTTCGTATGTGGGTTCCGGGAGTCGAACTCGGGCCTTCGCGCTTGCAAGGCAGGCGCTTAAGCCGCTGAGCCGTCTCACCGGCCCACATTGTACACTTTAAATGTATGTATTTATTACTTGTCATCATACTGCAATAAAGTTTAAAAACAAAAAACAAAAAGAATAGCATCTGCCCTTAAGAAAATGAAAGAAAGCCTGGCATGGTAGTGAACACCTATAACACCAGCACTCTGGAGGCTTAGGCGGGAGGATCATCGTGAATCTGAGGCAAGCCTGGGCTACATAGTATGTTCAAGGCCAGCCTGAAATATATAGGAGAGAGAGAGAGACAGCAGACAGACAGAGACAGACAGAGACAGAGAGACAGAGAGAGATCTGAAGAACAGCATCAGCAGAACCAGATCTAGTGTATTTTTTTTCAGCTTGGTACAACTATGTCAACAATGGGAAAGATTTTGGAGAGGAGCAGTTATCAATGCTACAAATATAATGAGGACTGCTAAAGAAGAGTGGGGACCTTCACTCTATTTTGAAACCAATCCAGATGCAGTCAGCATAGAGTGAGGATGCCCCCGCCCTTTCAGCTTTTGATAACAAAAAGTTGTTGGTCATCACTGTCCTGGAATAGAGCCTTTTATCTGGGAGGCAAAATAAGTGGTAATGTGACTGGAGAAGAGACAGGAGCCTAGTGGACATCTTACAAGGGATGCTTCCTCCCGCTTTCCCACCACACAGATCACCTGTAAGATAACCAACAACCATGGTGTTACTCAACAATCCAGAACTTCTGAGTATTTCTGCTACTGCAGAAGTAGTGTTTTTGGGCCAGCGAGATAGCTCAGTGGCATAAGCACCTGCCTGGCAAGCGCAAAGTCCTGCGTTCGACTCCTATACCCACATACGAAAAAAGGGCCGATGATATCGCTCAGCGGCACGAGTGCCTGCTGGCGCGCGAGGTCCCGAGTTCGACCCCCGGTACCCACCAAAAAAAATTTTAAAAAAATAAAATAAAAAGAAGTAGTGCTTTGATGTGCAGCCCTATTTCCCAACTGACCCACCTCTGGGATTGGTTTCTTTAGAATGTTGTAGTTCAGTAAAGTAGATGTTAAAATTCCCAGACCCAATTGGGAGAGCATTTAAATGCATTGGCCTCAGTGGCATCAAAATGAACCCTGGCAACAAAACTGAGGCATGAAGATTGAAAAGACAGCAAACACAAATCCTGCCACTTGAATGTGCCTGGCGCACTACCATTTGCCTGGTGTGACGATGCATTCCTAATATGCTGATGCCTTCGTGGTTGCTCTGCATTTGATTCACTTCAGTTGTTGCAGACTGGCCTTGTTAGATAAAAGGGCTGCACTTCTTCTCTGCACCATTCACTGGCCCATGGAAATGGACCATTTTCACAAACTGCTAATTCAAAAAGCCTTCAATGGATGGAGCCACAGGAAGGGGAAAAAATACAGTTTAAAGGCATGCTCTGCATTTGCTAATAGGCATGCATGGTCCTTTTGGAGCTAAAATAGAATTTTTGATGAAGTACCTTGTGGCAAATTTGAAATGTTAGCCTGGGGGTCCCAATGAAACATAATTCACTCCACTGGTGAGAACAAATCTCATTTCCACATCTATTCCTCTAAACTCATTACTGACCTGGGGGAAAATGCTAGCCTGGAGCAAGTTTTAATAAAGACACTAGTGGAGCCATCGCTATAGTACTAAATGCAATAATGAGCAACAAGCCACTTGGTAGCCATGGACCCCTGAACCTGTGGAGACCCAGGAAAGCAGCTTCTGAAGGACTTCATACTCCACCCACAGCAGAACACAACATCCCAAAAAGATTTCATTACTTTACACAACAATTTGGCATGTAAGAAATACTCTGGCTTAAACAGACCAATTGTCAGCTTGTCTTTAAGTGAACAATTGCTGGGAATAATTTGTGATACATTAATTTTGATTTTTAAAAACAGGAAAACTTAATAGAAGAATTAAAACAATGATAATTTGGGGTCAGTAAGACCTAGATTCAAATTTAAGACCTAGGAAAAATTTTATTGCCTCCTTGGGGCTCAGTCAGGTACAGTAGAAGTATACTCAGCTAACCATGCATTTTCTGTGGTCAGGGTCCAGGTCTTTATTGTTTGCTGCTATATTGCCAAAGGACTTGTCATATAATAGATGCTCAGTAAATACATGTAAAATGGAGCTACTTTCAAGGATTGTTATAAAGATTAAGAGAGCCAAAATATGCCAGGCATGGTGGCACATACCCCTAATTCCAGCACTGTGGGGAGGTGAGGCAGAAGGATTACAATTTTAAATCCAACCTGGGCAATTTAGCAACTCAATGAGGCTCTGCCTCAATACAAAAAAATAAAAAATAAAAATAATAAAAAAATGGCTTGGATGTAGCTCAGTTCAAACATCCTGAATTCAACCAAAAATACTGAAAAAAAAAAAAAGAAAAAAATAGGCAACATACCAAAAACCTTGGAAAGCAGCCTGGAAAGGACCCTAGAGCCTCTACGGGATCAGGGCTGGCCCACTCTAAACACAGAGGATGGTCATCAGGGCCACCTGCCTCACCAGTTGACTATTGCAACTTATCCCCATCTTGCTTGTCCTTCCTGCTTGAGGATCTTTAGTCTGGCTTAGCAACACAATCATTCTCCCACCTGTAACCATGTCCCTGCAACACATACAAAAGTGATCAAAATACAAGGGTAAACACTTTGCATACAAATTCCTAATTTATGATCAGTTCTGCTATACAACTATAGACTTTGCTTCTATGGTTTAAAGTACAAAATCAACAGTTACCAAAGTTTGCCAATTTCTAAATTGTGCTTGATGCTATTGTTATTGCTAATTGCACTCTTTTAGCTAGGGTGTTATATCTGTTGTAATCAGTTGTTCTCCCTTCTGTAACAATAGTGGGAAGCTCTAGGGTAATAACCTCACCATAGTCTAACACCAAAGGACTGGGGATGGAGCCAGACACCAACAACCCACTCTCAATTAATTGGGAAAATAGGATCCTGGGACAGACACAAACTAAGAACCTCCTGTACACAGAAGACATCCCTGAAGAACAGACATTTCTTAGAGAGGCCTTAATACTAGTGATATAGCTACCTACTACAAGAACTCACAAGGATCATCACAGAAAACAAAATTAAAAAAAAATTTTTTGATGGAGAAAATGACAAGATGAAAAAGCAAAATGCAATCTCAGACCTCCATCCCACCCAGAACAAGCACCAGAGACATTGACATAGAAGAAATTGGAAGACACACACCTGAAATTTCCGAAAAGATAGCAGGTGAAGTAAAGAAACAAACCCATCAGGCTATACAGGAAATCAGATCAGAAATAATCTCTCAGGTAAAAACAAGAAATGACAACAATAATGAAGGAATTGCTCAACACAGCTAGAGAAGACATAGATAAAAAAAAAAACAGAGGAGCATAGGAAAATGATGGAAGCCTTGAGTGAACAATATAGGAAAGAAATAGAATGCATGAAACAGATTCAAAGAGATATCCAGGAAATTAAAAATTCCATTAAAAGCTGGCAAAACCACTTGAACAAAACCAGATAGACATTCAGACCTAGAAGACAGGATCATGGCTAGTGATCATGAAAGGGAAGATCTCTTAAAATAACAAGGGACCGGGAAATAATAATTCAACAGCTCCAAGATGATGCAAAGATGAACAATGTAAGACTCAGAGGTGTCAATGAAAAAACAGGAGTCAACACAAATAACATAAAAAGACTATTTGCAGAAATAATAGCAGAAAATTTCCCAAGCATGATAACAGAAACTGACACACAGATAAGTGAGGCATATAGAACTCCAAACAACCATAACCAAAATAAACCTACACCCTGACATATAATAATCAGGATCCCAGAAATTCAACACAAAAACAAAATATCAAAATCTGTTAGAAAAAAGAAACATATCACTTATAAAGTAAAGCTCATTAGAATCACGGCCGATATCTCAACACAAACCCTCAAGTCAAGAAGAGCTTGGAGTGAGGTATTTCAAGTCCTGAAAGAAAACAACTTCCAACCCAGATTCGTGTACCCGGCAAGAATATTTCAAAATTAATGAAGAAATAAGATACTTCCATGACAAAGAACAAGTGAAGAAACTCATGACTACCAAATCAACCCTACAAAGAGTACTGAAAGATATTCTAGATAGAGACAAAAATGACCACAATTCCAAGAACAACATCAGAAGGAAACCACCAGTCAGGGCAAACAATTAAACAGAGAGGAAAAGTGGGGAACTGACAACAGGAAAATAACAAAACAAAGATAAGCCAATACATTTTAGTTATAACCATCAACATAAATGGCCTCAGTTCACCAATCAAAAGAAACAGATTGACAGAATGGATCAAGAAACAAGATCCAACAATATGCTGTATACAAGAAACACATTTAACTCAAAAAGAAACTCATACACTGAAAGAAAAAGGATGGAAAATAATACTCCATGCAACAGGAAGCCAGAAAAAAGAAGAGGTAGCTATTCTATTTGCAGACAATGTGAACTTCAAACCAAAAATGATCAAAAGAGATAAAGAAGGTCAAGGAAGGTCACTACATACTCATTAGGGGAAAAATTCAAGAGGAAGATATAACAACCATAAATATGTATGCACCAAATATGGGAGCACCCAAATATATGAGACAATTATTAATAGACATGAAAAACTAAATAAGCAATAACACAATTGTAACAAGGGACCTTAATACCCCATTGTTAAAAAGAGATAGATAAACTAGACAAAAAATCTCCAAAGAAATTGCAGAACTGAATCAAACATGTGAACAAATACACTTAGTAGACATTTACAGAGTGTTCCACCCAACAACATCAGAGCACACATTCTTCTAAGCTGCACATGGGACATTCTCTAAAATAGATCATATACTAGCCCATAGAACATGCTTAAGTAAATGCAAAGGGATTGAAATTATCCCATGCATATTATCTGACCATAGTGCAATGAAACTGGAAATTAATGGCAAAAGAAACTCCAAAAATTCCATAAAAACATGGAAATTAAATAACACCCTCCTGAACAACCAATGGGTCACAGATGAAATTAAAGAAGAAATTAAAATCTACAATCAAACAAAAATGCAAATACAATGTACTGGAACCTGTGGGATGCAATGAAAGAAGTCCTAAGAGGCAAATTTATAGCAGTGAATTCTCATATCAGCAAAACAGAATGAGTAGACATAAACAACTTCATGCTGCACCTCAAGCTTCTAGAAAAAGAAAACCAAGTCAAACCCAAAGCCCATATAAGGGAGGAAATTATAAAGATCAGAGCAGAAATTAACACAATTGAGACTAAGAAAACTATACAAAGAATTAATGAATCGAAAAGTTGATTCTTTGAAAGAATAATCAAAATTGATAAACCTCTAGCCAATCTCATAAAAAAAGGCAAGAAAAGACTCAAATTCATGCAATGAGGAATGAAAAGGGTGAAATCACTACAGATCCTATGGAAATTCAGAAGATCATCAATGCCTACTTTTAAAATCTCTACTTGCATAGGATGGAAAACACAGAAAAAAACGGACAGATTCCTAGATACGTACGAATTACCAAAGCTGAATCAAGAAGATGTAAAACATCTGAATAACCCAATATCAGTTAATGAAATTGAATATGTAATTAAAAACTTACCAACAAAGAAAAGCCCAGGTTCGGATGGATTCAAGGCTGAATTCTACAAGAAATTTGGAGAAGATTTAATGCCAATACTCCTCAAACTCTTTTATGAATTAGAAAAGGAAACAATTTTCCCTAATTCTTTCCTGGAGGCAAGTATTACCCTGATACCAAAACCAGAGAAAGACCCAATCAAGAAAAAGAACTACAGGCCAAACTCCCTAATGAACATAGATGCAAAAATCCTCAATAACATACTAGGAAACAGAATGCAGCAAATCATCAAGATTATACACCATTACCAAGTGGGTTTCATCCCAGGAATGTAGGGATGGTTCAACATATGCAAATCAATAAGCCTAATACACCATATCAACAGAGCCAAAGACAAAAGTCACATGATCATCTCAATAGATGCAGAAAAAGCTGTTGATAAAGTCCAACACTCACTCATGATAAAAACCCTACAGAAAATCAGAACATGGTCCTGACCTCAATCTGATAAAAGCCATCTATGACAAACCAACAGCGTACATCATAGTAAACAGACAAAAACTGAAAGCTTTCACTCTAAAATCAGGAACAAGACAAAGATGCCCACTATTACCACTTCTACTCAATATAGTTCTGGAAACATTAGCCAGAGCAATTAGACAAGAGAGAGAAATAAAAGGAATAAGGATAGGAAAGGAAGAAGTTAAATTATCATTATTTGCAGATGACATGATAGTCTACATAGAAGACCCCAAAAACTCCACCAAAAGACTACCAGATTTAACAAGGAAATTCAAGAGTGTAGCTGGATACAAAGTCAGCATTCTAAAATCAATAGCATTCCTGTACACAAACAAACTCACTGAGAGAGAAATTAGGGAAACAACACCTTTCACAATAGAATCCAATAAAATGAAATACTTAGGAATCAACCTAACAAAGGAAGTAAAGGATCTATATATTGAAAATTACAGTATTCTGAAAAAGGAGATTGAAGAGGATATTGGAAAATGCAAAGATATCCTTTGGTCATGGATAGGAAGAACCAACATAGTGAAAATTGCCATACTCCCAAAACTGTTATACAGATTTAATGTAATCCTGATCAGAATACCATTAGCACACCTCACAGATCTAGAGAGAACATTCCTAAAATTCATTTGGAAACAGAAGAGACCTAGAATAGAAAAGGCAATCCTGGCCAACAAAGGCAGGAGGCACCACAATTCCTGATTTGAAATTATACTACAAAGCTACTGTGATAAAATCATCATGGTACTGGCAAAAAAACAGACCCAAGGATCAGTGGAACAGATTAGAAGATGTAGACACAACTCAAAACATACTCAGCCATCTTATATTTGACAAAGAGGCCAAACATGTTCAGTGGAAAAAAGATAGCCTCTTTAATAAATGGTGCTGGAAAAACTGTCTGTCCACATGCTGAAGACTAAAGCTAGACCCATGTCTTTCACCATCACTAAACTAAAGTCAAAATGGATCAAAGATCTAAATATTAAAACAGAAACACTATATCTACTGGAAGAGAAAGTAGGTAGAAATCTTGAAGTCATAGGTTTAGGCCAAAAGTTCATAAACAAAACACAAACTGCATGGGAAGTACTCGAAAGAATCAACAACTGAGACCTCATCTTATTTAAACATTTTGCACATCAAAAGAAATCACCAACCGAGTGAAAAGACACGGAATGGGAAAAAAATTTTAGCCAACTGTCCCTCAGACAAAGGACTTCTATCTAGAACATATAAAGAATTGAAAAAAAAATCAGGCACCCCAGATTCAAAGACCCAATCCAAAAATGGGCACTTTTGAGATGAGATGAATATGCACAATGAGATAAATACACATTTCTCAGATGAAGAAATACAAATGGCAAATAAATACATGAAAAAATGTTCAACATCATTGATCATTCGAGAAACGCAAATTAAAACAACACTGGGATTCCCTCTCACTCCAGAAAAAATGGCTATGATCAACAAATCAACCATTAACAAATCCTGGCGGGGCTGTGGGGAAAAAGGGACGTTTCTCCACTGTTGTTGCGAGTGTAGACTGGTACAACCACTGTGGAAACAAGTGTGGAGATTCCTCAGAAAACTAAGATTGGATGTAACGTTCCACCCAGCTATTCTCCTTCTGGGTATTTTCCCAGGAGAACTGAAAACATACCACAGTGATATATGTGCACCCATGTTTATAGCAGCATAATTTGTAACAGCTCTATCTTGGAAACAACCCAAATGCCCATCAACTGAGAAGTGGATAAAAAAGATGTGGTATTTTTATACAATGGATTAGTACTTAGCTATAAAGAAGGATAAACTTGAGGCTTTTATAGGTAAATGGATGCAACTAGAGACCATACTCATAAGTGAAATAAATCAGACTGGCATGTATAAACATCGTATTGTCTCCTTAGTATAAAAAACTGAAAGAGTAAATAAGATCCAAAATGTACAACAGATATTGTGAAAGTGAAAGGGGAAGGAACTGCTCAAAAGGAAAAACAACTGGGATGGGGGAAAGGAGAAAAGAAAGAAGGGAAAAGAATATATATATATGATAGATAAGATAATTATACTACTAATCTCTATTAGTTCATTGAAAAGAATGGGTTGTGCTTACATTGTTTGTTCTATTTTTCATGCGTATATCTTGTAAGCTGAGCAACTACTTTGAAGATAAAAATACACAATATATTAACCATTGTTAATATCCTATTATCTTGTTTTGAAATTCTGTATGACCATTTTTATTGTTTTTTTCTTTTTAAAAGAAAAATAAATAAATAAAAAATAAAAAAATACAAGGAGGATGTTAAATTAAAAAAAAATATTACAGTAAAAGAGCCATTGTCACTATTCCCCCTTAACATGCTTCCGTTGCTTCATATAACTTATCTCATCATTCTTGCCACTTTCTGAGTCAGTTCTGGAAGGCCTCTTTGGTATTTTCATGAAGTATGATCAAAAGTATGGGGAATGCTGCTGTCAAGTGCCATCCAGTGGAAAGGCAAGCTGGTGAAAATATTACCATGTGTCCTCTACCTTATTCGCTGGATCTGGTACCATGGGACTTCTGGATATTTCCCAAAGTCAAAACGACTATGAAAGATAACATTTTGAATGGATTCAGGACATTAAGGTAGCCACAGCAGCACAACTAAAGACATAAAAAGAGGCCTTCCAGAATTGCTTAAGAAAATGGCAAGAATAATGAAATAAGTGTGGGGAGGATTTTGAGAGGGATCAATGACAATATGTCTATTATTGTATTAATTTTTTAAAAAACAATTTAAACATTCACCCTATTGTTCAACCACATTCACCTTATTGTTCTCCCTCATCTCACACAAGAAGTCACTGCATAAAAGGGTTCAATGTTGCCTCCACATTCAAGACAGACAAAAGAAGGAAATGTCACTGACACTTTCAAGAGGAACTAATCATCCTTCTTCGAGAATGACAGATATTGACAACCCCCTCCACAAAAAAAAAAAAAAAAAAAAAAATTCCTCTGCTTTCTGATTGATGGGATTAGAATGAGAGGAGACAGGGAAAGCTAAGAGTCTGTTGTCACAAAAAGCAAAATGGAGGATCCAGAGAGTTGTCCCCATCACTCTGAAATTATCAACTGATCATTTCCCCTTTCATATTAACCATGAAATGCACCCAACTGTGAACGTGAGATAAGCTTCCCATACCAATAAGTAAATATTTCCAGACATCAGAATTGTGGAGAACATAGGGAGCAACAAAAGCATAAAAGCCTACATCAGCAATGGTGAAGCTTTTAGGGTGCAGGTGCTCAAACTGCAACCCCAAACCCAGTTATTTATCACAAAGTGCAACCACAGCAACTGAACCTTAATACTGAGGTTTTTAGTTTAGACAAAACAACTCATACATTAAAAGAATACAATAGCAGAGCTTTCAGTGATACTAACAGCCCCCTGCAGCATGCACTTCATAGGCTCACCACCACTGCCCTACATATATATAAAAGGGAAGGAGGGACTTGTAGTCTAGCTCAGATTGTTGTCTACACTTAGCAAGTGGATAAGTGATTATCCCAAAGTTGAAAGAAGCAAGGTTTGGGTTGTGTTGTAGTTAAAGTTGAAGCAGAGATGCAAATGATATAGCAGGATTAAACAATTGGGCAATTAATTAATTACATCTCTGTTTATACTTCTATTGTTAGTGCTAATTATTTGTTGGTTCAAAGTGAGCTCCTGTTTTCATTAGTGGCTGTCAGTAAATGATAACATATTCGGATTTCCACAAGAATCTGTGGTTGTTTCCAACAATTATATTTGCAGTATCAGCTCATATTTCCATATGACGATGGTAATAATCAAGAAATATGCAGTCACTGAAGCCAAAAATGCATTTTATCTATTTTTTAAAAAAGAAGAATGTTACTGTTACAGTTTTCATGTTTCAGACTTTAGCCTCTAGTTTTTGTTATACAAAATAATAATCCTTCAGTCTTGAAGAAGACACACTGTCTAGGTTATTGGAAGAGGATGAGGTAGAATTTCCCTCCATGCATATTTTTAGACCATCAAATCCATTTCACAAATGACTCCCAACCTGTGCCCCTCGTGTTCCCCTTCTCAGGCATTTATGATGCAAGCAAGAATGTCTATGCAAGAGCCCTGGTTTGAAAATCTATACAAAGACTTGCAACAAAGAATTGATGAGGAATCAACTTTCTCATACCTGTGGGCATTAATATCTGCCCCAACAGGGCCGGTGAGATGGCTCAGCAGCGTAAGCGCCTGCCTTGCAAGCGCGAGGGCCCGAGTTCGACTCCCGGAACCCACATACGAAAAGGGGCCGGTGATATCGCTCAGTGGCACAGGTGCCTGTTGGCGCGCAAGGTCCTGAGGTCGACCCCCCGGTACCCACCAAAAAAAAATAAAATAATAAAATAAAAATCTGCCCCAACAAAGAGTAACACCTATTTTTTTTTCTTTTGATTTCTTACAGTTGCCCTCAGGCTTGCATTTTGACAGTGGCATGTGTTTTGACTTGCACACTTTTTTTTTTTTTTTTTTTTTTTTTAACTATCAGGATCAGGTGGTAGGGGTGGGGTGGAAGTGGGTGGAAAGGAAAACTGGAAGGAGCTAAATGAAGGCCTTTATTAGCAATGCCTTTGGAACATACCTGGAGAAAGAAACGTGGTTTCCATAAAGCAGGAAGTAAGGGGATAGGCATAGTAGCTTTGTTTTTTTTTTGTTTTTTTTTTGGTGGGTACGGGGGGGTCGACCTCAGGACCTCGCGCGCCAGCAGGCACCCGTGCCACTGAGCGATATCACCGGCCCCTTTTTCGTATGTGGGTTCCGGGAGTCGAACTCGGGCCCTCGCGCTTGCCCAGCAGGCGCTTAAGCCGCTGAGCCATCTCACCGGCCCAGTAGCTTTGATTATTAAAAGAAAGAAGGTGCATAAAAAGAGGGATGAGAGAAGAGACTGCAGGAAGAGAAAAACAATCATGGGAAGCCCCACACAATTGCACTCATTGTTATTATTTTTGGAAATATTTATAACTTTTTAAAACCGGTAACTCAAGAGAATATAATCAATCCTAGCCTCCTTAAGAAACTAGACATGAAAAATTGATGTTTTTTTTTTTCTTTTGAAGAAGATATTTTGTGTTTCCTTAAATGGAAAGTTTCAATGTAACATCTTATTTTAGAATCTCTAACATTATCCTCTTTCTTTCTTCCTTTTTTAAAAATTAGATCTGTTGAGCTGTTGGCTAATTTGTGATTTTTTGTTTTTCTTTTAATTTCTGGGACATTTAGCTTGACCTTTACAGTCAGATGCTAAAGGTAGTGATTTTACAGGCAAAGGAATGGAGCTGCAGGTCCATGTAAGGCTTAGTGGTGCACACAGATGAACTTTTGAAGCATAGGCTGGGGTGGGGTGTGGAAGACAAAGTCTTTTGAGTGTAGGAAAAGATAAAATGACAAGAAGACAAGAGTTGCCATCTGCTGGAGGATGGGAAGAATGACATTTGACACTATTTGTAAAAGAAAAGCTAAACTTATTAGTCAAAATGATAAATTTCCATGTGCTGTGCACTGCCAGTTAAAAAATAAAAAAATTGGAAAAGCGTGTTATTTCAGCATGACACTTTTTAGGTAATGTAGAAAATACATGGAGGAGGTAAAACAATAGTGTCCTCTCTAACTCCCTTGCACCCCAGATACTCTTGGGGAGGATGGTGAACATTGCTTTATACCCTTTCAAACGCCTGCCATGTTCCTTCAACATGTATTTCTCACTTTCTCCACTACGACTTTGAAAATAATGATGGGGTTTCTTCTATACGTAGTCATCGCTTCCAGATTCGCTTTCTGCTTCTGTAACTTGACCAAATGCACAAAACTCACTTAAGATTAATATAAAGAGGACTGGACTGAGAGTTAGCTGGATAATCTGTTTGTCCACCAGCTAACAATGTAACCACAAGCCATTTGGGCGTTGGTATTTTAAGCTGTAAAATTACAAATGCTATGGAGGATGAGCTGCAGAATCTAAATGATCTCGAAGGTCCTTTTCAGCTCTTGAATTCTGTGAATCTATAAGCATTCCAAACTCATGTAGCACTTATAACATGAATATTCAAGGTAAATTCTCATCATTGCTTCTACTGAATGCAGCAAAACTGTATCTAATGGCCTGATTAATCAGCCATAACCATCTTCTTTGCCAATGAAGGGAAAAACTGTTTTCTCCCTCCACATATTGTAGAGAAAGAGCCAGCTCTTTAAACTTGATTTCTCTGATGCCGTTTCTGTTGCAGTAGCTGACACACCAACACTGCCTGGTCAGGAAAAATAGGAAACAGCTTTAAAAATTACAGCATTCTAACAGCCAATAACCTCTAAGACAAGTGGAAACTGAGGTAAAGGGATTCAATTATCCTTGAATAATCGGTGTGTTGCCAAAATGGTTGAGGTCATTTAATTGGCAGATTCTTCCTTATCTGAAACAAATCCATCCTCCATTCTGTAGCTCTAAATCCTGCATAGCAACAGAGCAGGGTGTCCCCTCCTCTCTAAGAACTCTTCTCCCCGTCAGCCTAAAGTGAATCTTTTCCTCTGAAAACCCTAGTGTTTAATGTTGGAAAATCCCACTTGGCAAGTGACAGAGACAGGCTTTCATTCATTTATTCACTCAACAAATGCTTAATGAATACATTTTCGATGTCTTGTAATCTTCTGGGTGGAATAGAAGAGTTAAGACCCTGTCCTCAAGAAGTCTATATTTTAGGGGAAGAAGGGGAGAAAGATTCATACCCTGAAAAAGAATGTCTAGTGGTAAAGTATACTATGGCAGAACATCAAAACAGGTGGTAAAACCATGATCTGATGGTTTTGGAATTCAGGAGAAGCGACCTCTAAACTGAAACTGAAGTTGTGGAGAGATGACTATGGAAAGATGATGGGAAGGACTCTCAGAAAAAAGATTGGAATCGAAGGGGGAGATCAAAGAAAGGAAGGGGTGGGTCTGGAATAAGATTAGTAAAGGGGACAGCAGTGGCAAGATGACAGAGGGAGGCACATAAAATGCAGATGATGAGGACAGTCCAGATGATGCTAAGAAAGGAGTTAATTCAAAGCATTGTGGGGAACCACTTTAAGCAAAGAATTTGGTTCTCTTTTTATGTAAATCAGTCTCTCCTACCTCTAAGGTTTAGCATCTTAATATATATATTTATATATAATATACTATAATATATATTATATAATATATTTTATATATTAAAATATATATTGTATATTTTAAATATACAATATATATTTTATAAGATATATATATATATTTCTTAAATTCTCACAATTCCTAGGTTACTCAAATCTATGCACATAAAAGTTTTTTGTAAATAAAGTTACTAATTGCCCACCTGATTGGGTAGTATGTGAAATCTTAAGTTAGCTAGCCTAAGAGACCAGATAATAAGGATCAAGGCGTAATTGACCTTCTCTGGGAGCACAAAGGAAAGAAACAGCGAACTGTGCTCCTTGGGCAATGGTACATGCAGGCTTGCTGGCACACTGCAAGTACCAAGGAAGAGTCAACACAGGGAGATCCAGTTGTTTACCTGGGCATATAGATAACAGGAGGCCTATGAATCTTCTGCTACCTTAACTGATTGCCCCCCATCTAAGTAAATAAAAGCAAGGTGCACCAAATGCTCAGGGCTCTTTGTCCCCTAGAGGCAAGAGCCTCCCTCGCCCCTCTTTCAAAATTATCTCTGTGTCTTATCTCTAATCTCCATTCTCCCTCTGGTTAGGCATTCCTAGCAGGATGGTTTGCTGCAAGCTAGTATTTTAAGTAGAAATTCCCTCTCCCCTGTCAGAGACTTTGATGATCGAAGTACTTGACCTCAAATCCACAGGAAGGCTGAGGAAATGAGCTCGCTGTGCAGGCGGCCTGCCCTCAGACACAGCCCCTGACTCCTGCTGAGAGGAGTGACAGCCCTTCTGCAGAGAGGAGCAGCCCTGGAGGAAAGAAGGGAGAACCTATGTCCACTCCTTTACTGACTGAAATGCCAATCGCCTAACTTTAGAGAGAGATTTTCCTGGTCTTCGCACTCATTTGTCACATGGCTTTAAGTGAAACTTGGACACAGGTAAATCTCTAAGGATTCATGGTTTTCATGCTCAAAAGGGTATCTGTGAATACAACAGCAGCCGAAATAACGAAGTGGAGGCTAATCCGGAGAGGCTATCTGGTTCTTTTTCTCTGTATGCAAGCCCCAGTTTTACATGACTTTCTTTCAACTGGAGGGTGATCTGTAATTACAGAATGAAGAGAAGACAGTATGGTAGATAAAGAAGTTGTTCTGCTCTATGAAAACTGGGACGCCTCTAATGTTAGCTAGAATACCCTGATTTTTCACCCTGAGCTCTAGAAAAAGCAAATCCCATGAAATTGCCAAACGGGAGGAAATCCTCCCTCTACCCTGCCTTTAGTGTTATGGCAGGGGGGGGGTCCTCTCACTACGGTACCACATGAGTGGTCTGTGCCCTGGAAACTCAGAAGGTGTCAGGACCTGGGCAAGCCTACTCGCTGTCTGTGGCATTAAGCAATGCATAGGGATTCAGAGAGGGGGATGTGAAGCGCAGGAAGAGCACAAGGAGAAGGAAGAGGAGGAGGAGGAGGAGGCAGCAGCTTAGAGGGAGAAAAGAGGAGCTGAATTTTCCAGAGAGCAGGTAAAAAAAATGAGAGCTAACAAGAAAAGCTAGAGATGAAGGCGAAGAAAGAAAGCGGTTCCATGAAGAGGCTCCCACATCTGGATGCATATTAGGGTCACCGGGAGGCTTCGCTTCAAACGCAGATCCCCAGGCCCTTCTGCAGAGCTATGACTTCAGAAGTTTGCAGTGTGATGAGGTCTTCACCTGGAATCTAACAAAAATCAAAACCAGAAGCTGTCCCCAGGAGACGCTATCTGCAGCCAGATATGGGGACCTTTGAGCTACCTGAGGAGAGAGGAATGATGTGACCTAGTGGGCAGAAACAAGGCTGCTACCACCGCAAGCCACCCACTTTGATGGCCATCTTCAAGAATCTAGTAGATCCCCTATTTCCTATCCCCCAAATGTGGCCTACAAGGGAAGAAGGCGGCCTTGTCTTCTCCATCCACATTGGGCAGGAAATGGCCTGGCCAGGCTCTACTCTGAGATTGCAAGGTGGCTCTGGTTGGTGACCCCGATTGGCACGTAGTGGTGAGGGAATCTCTCACATGCACCGGAACTAGTGGTTTTGAAAACCGGCGCCAGGCAGTCCTGGCACCCACTGGTCTCCCATGAAGCGCGTTTCCGATCGCCACGGCAACACAGGCGGGGGCGGGGCAGCGTCTGCGCCTGGCCTGGCTGGCGCGTGGGCCGGCTGCCCCTGCCAGCTGTCGCTGTCCCCTAGCTGCGGGTGCCGGGGGCGGGAGCTGGCCCTGCAGGGAGCGCAGCTGCCTAGCCAAGGGAACAGTCGGCTCTGGGGATGAAGTCTAGGGCCCAAAGGAAGAGTGTGTTACCATGACAATGGTACATAGGTTCACTAGTTTCAGGGAAGGGGCACCGTGCAGTGTAAGCTGTGTAAGGGATCATCTCCCAAGTTCCAGGACGACACGTACACCCAGTCGTGGGTCTATTTTCAGGCCACGTAAAGTGAAGGGCTTCGAAAAGACACTATATGACTTCGTTTTAATCACTGGACATTTTACTGACAGTGACCTATACTGAGTTTGATTTAGTGGTCCAACTAATAAAATCCAGAGGAGAGTAGAAGAGAATTAAGCACGCTTATCAGATGGTAATTAATTTGCTCTCTAGAAAGAAAAAAAAAAAAAGATGTTGAAGTGGTTCTGTGAAATTTTGCATAGATCATGAATGTCTCAAACCTCATCGTAAAAAATGCAACTACCTTTATTTTTTATCTATTTATTATTTAATTTTGGTACTGGGAATCAAACTCGCGATCTCCTGCTTGCCGGGCGCTGTGCCGCTGAGCTATATCCCCGGCTGCAAATACGTTTAAAAATAAAATAAAATAAAATAAAATAAAATAAAAATAAATAAAAATAAAATAAAATTCAGAGTACCTGTAGAAGTGATATAGCTTTCCATAGAGCATAGATTACCTTCCATGACAGAGCTACCCTTGCAAAACATGTTAGCAGGAATAGGGTATTGATTAAATATAATCACACTAAAGACTAAACTTACATTCATATTTCCCACCATGGCTGATACAGTATTTTATCATCCATCAGAGTCTACGAGTGCATGCATATACACATTTGCAAAACTAAATCTTGCCACAAGTAACTGCACTTAGAATATACAGCTTTCTGATATATTAGAACACACAGAGATAATGTAGAAAAACTTGATAACCTACCAAATAAGTAGGGAGGTAGGTTATCAAGTTTTTCCATGTTATGCCTGTGATAAACCTTTCTTATATTGTTTTAGTCATTTTTATACATGGACATGTCAGAGAAACTATCATGTCAAGTTTATATTGATGTATCTGTGTCATCTAGCACATTAAAAAGACAACCTCGATAAATCTTTGAATGAGTGAATGTGGGAATGCATATTGATAATATGGTGATGGACACTGTTGGTGTCACTGGCAGAGGGGAATGCCTTGGTCTTTTTTTCACCATCCTTCCTTAAAAGGCACCACTTGCCTGATGAAATGAATTGGAAACATGTTTTGGATCTAGACTCAAACAAATTTGCTTTTAAAAAAACAAGAAGGACAATATAAGGCAGCTGAATATGGGCAATTTATTAGGTAACAGTGAACAATTAGTATTATTAATTCTACAAGTGTGATAATTGTGTTATAGTTAGGTTTTCTTACAAAGGCTTTTCAAGAGATACACACTAAATATTTAAGAATATAACATTACATATGTGATTTACTTTAAAACATTGAAAGATGATAATGAAAAAGTGGCAAGATGTTAATAAAGTCAAGTCTCTTCATATTGCACCTGATAATAATGAAATGAAAAATAAAATGAAATTGAGAGTTATTCCTCCACATGACAATCATCTGTAGATGATTTTAAATGTTCTGCTTGTTCCTCACTGAACCACTTTGTGAGGCAAGGGGCTGACTATATCATATTTTAGAGAAGGTAAGCCATTGTTCAATCCTAAAATTAGGTTTCAAGAGTCAAAAAAGAATCATAGGGGTGGAAAGAACTCTCGCATATCTCCACTCTCCTGAGAAATGTAGTTATTTCAGCAAAGAGAGGGGAGTGCTACATGTATATCTATTATTTATTAATAGCCTTAAAAGATGACAAAGACAATTAAAAAAAGTCACAACTGTAGCATACATCTTTGAAACCAACTCTATATGTATCATCTTGTGTTTATTTTCTTAAAATTTGTGCTGTAAGGCAAGACCATTAATCTCACTGTATAGGTGAAGAAACTTTGGTCCTGATAGTTAACAAATCATTGAGTTGCTCATAAATATTAAATGGATAAAAAATATTGTCCAAGATAAAAGCATTCACTAAATGTCAGAATCAGAGCAAGGATATTCTCTGATACTCTGATTATTACTTTATAACATGCAATTCCTCTCTTATCTCTCAAAATAGTCAGAAGAAAACCTTGCCTCATTTCCTACCAGCAGGCCAGAGAAAGAGAAACTCACTGCTGCAGAAGGGTCCAATTCTTGAGTTGTTAATGTCTTTACATAGAACATCAAATGTATATTTCTGGAGGACTTTTTTGAATATGTCATTTTAACCTTCCTGACACACTGAAGTTAGGTGGGTGGTAAATTCCATCTAGTTTACATTATAGTTGGTAGCTAATTTCTCTCTCTCTCTCCTTCCCTCCTTCCCTCCCTCCCTCCCTCCTCCTCCTTCTCTCTTTCTTCCCCTCCCTCCCTTCTTTCCTTCCTTTCTCTTTTGGTGCTGGGGATCAAACCCAGGGACTCATGAATGCTAGGCAAGCATTCTACAACTGAGATATATTTCCAGTCCTTTCTATTTTTTATTTTGAGACAGGGTCTTGCTAAATTTCCCAGTCCTCAAACTTATGATCCTCCCAGCTCAGCCTGCCCAGTAGCTGAGATTGTAGGTATATGCCACCATGCTTGGCTAGGAATTCTTATCGGAGCTGGGATGATGTGCTAGGCAGTAATAGAATCTGAATGAAAACTAGAATTGGAGAGACCCAGGCACAATCTCACTTTATTCATATCACTGACATCACAAGATATTCCTTTTCTTCTTCACCCATTTGGTATTTTAGAAAGAGCAAAATATCAAAGTAAACAGTGGTTTGCTCTCTACATTGGTTGAATTATGTCCCGAATGGTATACCTGGATCTCAAAAAGAGCTCTAAAGCCTTTGCAATGTTTACAACAATAGGAGGATTTATTGTTCACCATATTATGTAAGGAAACAAACCCTTTTGAGCCTGAAGAGATGCACCGGTTTGGCAATATGCCAGTCTCATTTTGTCAAACAATTATTTACGTGTTTATAACAAAACCAAAAACAACAACAATTCAAAAACAGGTTGGTATACATCAGCCTTTGTTAAGCAGTTATATTTAAAGCAAGCAGTTAATTCCCATGAAACAACATTCAAATTGGTAGACATCCTTCAAACACGTACTATATTGAAATTCAGTAGAGTAGATGAATTTAAATTCTTCAGGATGAGTTTCTGTTACTACAATGAGCCATATATAACCCTAACCCTAAATAAGCCATATAGAGTTATTACTATCTGACATAGTCAGCCTATAGAAAGGAATTTAAGATGACCATTTGAGTAGACAGTGCTTCAACTATGCCAGCCTCCCGTATATGATAGGGCTTGGTAAAGGATGCAATTCTCGCTTAGACAACAGTTTTTAAAGCATAAAGATGAACGCCTATATCCTTTAATCATCAGTTATAAATTATTCAGTCAAACATAACCATAATATTTTGTAAGATATTCTGATAATGCCGCAGTTGAATGTCTAGTGTCAGGTGCAGCATCTCCACCCTGCAAAAAAAGGTAGATAGAGAATTGCCTTTGTGTGGGGATTATATATTTTGTCTGAATAGCTCTATGGGATAGGAAAGAACATTTGACTATCCAAAAACCCTGTTTAAAGACCTGACTTCAGGAGAAAGGCCAATCTGATTTAGATCTTTTGTTTTAAAATTCACTTAAAGTCCATAAGCCACTGGCAAAGCTAGAAAACCTCCCATCACTTAAGTAGTTCAAAAGATGCCTTTAGACAAGCCATAAGCAACTTTGTATTGAGTGCCCATTTCATTTTCCAACCCTTCTTCGGTATTTATAAATGTATATGAATGTCACAGCTCAAAGAGATTTTAGGTATCCATGAGTGAATGCTTTAGCGAGGAAAATAATACTTCGTATATTTTATACCACTTAGAACTTAGTATAGTTAGTTAAACACAGTAAGTCACTACTGTATGATTGTTAGTAGACAGGTGTATCTGTAAATACATGGATATGTTGGTGAATGGGTGAAAGATCTATGGTGAGAATGGGAGACATTTATGAATGAGGTGGGATTTAACAGGGTTCACAGTCAGAGGGACAATGTATAGTCTATAAATTATGGAAATAAGCATTATTTACTTAGAGGCTGTTAAGAAAAACCACTGCTTGAAGCAGAAGACACTAGGAAGGATCAGATGATGCACTCAGACAGCATCACGAAGCTGATCATCACCGATCCCCATGACTTCACTGAGTTATGTTTAGATTGGTGGTGTAAGTGCAGGCAGAGTTTGAGGAACTCGTTAATGAATCCAGACTCCCACAGACAGAATGAGATTTCTGAATGTGTGTGGTCATTCTTTTCTGTCCTATTCCTTCTCTACACAAACATCAACAGATGGTAGAAGGGGGCCGAGAGGAATAGGCATCCAGAAGAGTTTGAATGGCCCCTCTCTTCTCTTTCTAGGTCTACTCTGGAAGAACCTCATACAAAAGGAAGACCACAGTGGGTCAAGTCATGGCTCTGTAGAATCAAAAGGTTAACTGGTCTCCAGCTTTCTTAGTTACCTTATAAAAAGAATAAGAAAAGGTAGGAAAAAAATCACATTATATTATCACTGCAGGTGCATTAAGGCAAATAGCTTAGGTTTTCTGTGCCTTGTTTTCATTTTGTATCCTGGGAAAATGGTAGGATCTCATAGGATTTTTAGCAACAAATAAAATTAAAATATTAAATTGCTTTGTTAGTGCCTGAAATAATCACTCTATAAAATATTTTGTTGGAGATCATGACATTGCTGGTATTTATGAAGATGAATGAAAAGATGCATTGATTCTTTAAGGAAGCATATCTTGTGTTCAAAATCCATCTTCCCATCTCTTCAACCCCATCTCATGCACTCCAATATTCTAGGTATCTGATAGTGTACTGAACATAGACTTGCTTTCGCCACAGGGCTTTGTCCATGCTTTCCCTCCGCTGGCATTGCCCATCTCATGGAGCTTTAAATGGCTATTACTCATCATTCAGGTAAACTCATCAACTGACACCTTCTCAAGGAAGCCTTGCCTAACCTTACATAAAACAGGTCCTTTCCCTTAATTTCTCTTTTCCCCATGGTTCTAATTCTCCCTAAACTTATCATACCAAAAATTAGTTTGTTAGTTTCAAGCCTACTTACTCTTGTGCACTACAGTATTACCAGACCTACAATCTCCCTGCATATACGCAATGCTCAATAGATTATTGTTAGCTATCAATTGGCTAGCTAATTAATTGGCAGGACCAGGACTCCAAAGCTTACACAGTGTCATGTTTCAAGAAGCAAATATCTCAAGCAAGCTTCACAAAGAAGGATAGCATTGCACTTTAATGCAAGATTCCTCTCTCTCTCTCCCCCATTCCCTCCCTCCCTCCCTCCTTCCCTTCCTCCCTCCCTCCCTCCATCCTTCCCTTCCTCCCTCCCTCTCTCCTGTTCTGTTCAACCTTCAGGTGAAAGGTAAACTAGGGGAAAGGGTTTGGATGTTGCAACAAGTTTCCTTCACTTAAACAAAAGTTAAAAGTTGTGAAAAGCTGTAAGTTTTTTACTTGCCACATATGTGTACTCAGCCACCCCTAAGTGAAATAATCTTGTAATGTTGAAATATTTCTACTTTCATTTCTACTTTCCCTTCCTGCTTTCCATGATTACTTCTATAGTAGGAAATGAAGAAAATTGACTAAACTACAGGACATGTTGTATTTCTTACGAGTTTAGACCCATGGCCTTACAACTGTTAGATGCTTACTAAATTCTGATGGTCTTATTATGTCTACAAAATCCTAAAGTATAATCAAGGACATACACATGCTCTAGTGACACTTAAATTGTGGATTAAACATTGGAGAGTCCATCTTAAACCTTCAGAAAGCCAAAGTCCAGTTCAGCAATGGTTGAGAAATGTAAAGGGTCAGTTTAAATAGGCACTACCTGCTTTTATTTCTTTAAATAGGTCTAACACCTAGATTTTGCTCCCTATTTAAGTATAATATTTTTTTTAAATTTATGTAGTTATTTTAATTTTAAATTTCTATTTTTATAGGCAAAGGACAATTGAGCAGAAAAATGTTATCCCTTTTCTCCACAGCTATTCCTGCTGTGAAGCAACCTGTTTTACTGTTTAAACCTGTGTTTGTTCTGTTTCAATTGTGCAGAAGGAAACAGTTTTGGCACCTTTAAAAATCAAAGATCTATCACTCAACAGGAGAACACAGCAATGCTAGGAAAGAAAAATATGAGGAATAGCAAAAAGCTACAGTGCTTCTAAAATCATAACAGGTTTATGAATCACCTGAGGATATTGCAAAAATGTAGATTTTGATTTGATATGCATTGAGTGGGACCTGAGATTCAGCATTTCTAACAAGCTATAGGTAATACCCGTGCATCTGGTTCTCGGTGTTTGTAGACTGTACTGTTGAGTATTTGAGAAATAAAAATCACTTGAAGGCATTTAGTATTTATAGTTGTAGTGCCACACAGACACAACTGCTATAACTAATTTGCAAAAACGACCATACATCAAGAGATGGAGCATATTTCTTCTCTCCTTGAGTCAGGTAGGCCATGTGACTACCTTTGGTTAACATATAACAGCAATTCACTAGGTGATGAGTCTTGAAGTGTATGTATGCTGAGACTTGTGTCTTGCTGTTCTTGGGATCCTGCAATCACTCCAGGGCTGTAGCCTGCTGGAGGATGAGATGTCATGGGAAGAGCACTGAGGTGCCCCAGGCAATGGTGAGTCGCCAGCCAGTGGATTCAGCCAGTAGCCCACAGTTGCCATCGACTCGTGCCATCGACACGAGTGGGGCCATCCTGGATTATCCCATCCTGGGTAACTCTCCAGTTGATAGCGAACATTTGAGTGAACACTGCAGGTATCAGTCAACCTGCTCCATACAGAAGATGCCCTCAGCTAACACACAGAAACAGGTACTAAATAAAATGATAGTTGTTTTTATGACCACACATTGGGTGTTGTCGTTATTGTTTCAATGTAGAGTTTAAAGTAGGAGGAGTTAAACTATTGGTAAAAGATCTTTGTGCTTATGATTTCCCTTCTTGTCCTCAATCTACATTGTATATTTGTGTTCTTACATAATAGAAATTGCAACAGCATTTGAACCTTTTCTAATCTTACAATTAAATTCATTTTCCTTTTACCTTACTATGCTGAAAATATCTCCTTGGAGGTTAAGTCACTTGTGAACTGAGCCAGGTTGCAAGTGGCAGAACACTTTTGTCTTTAATATAGAGGCAGAAATTTCAAAAATTCTTTTCACTAAGGAACTAGGTGTCTCAGATTCTTCTGTTGAAATACAAACATAGAGGTGCCTTCTGAAGGACATGTTCTCTAGCCATCACCTTGTTTCACATCTGAGAAGGGAACATAAGGTCTATCCACCAAGGAATAATATTATGCTGATAGGCAATGCCAATGTCAAACCTTTTTGGGGAAGGATACACGCAACATTAGCCATTCTTTGACGCAGAGCCCTCAGGCACTCAGTGCCATTGCTGCACACTTCCTTTGCAGGGTTACTACCATCAGCCCCTCCTCGCAACTGGTAATCCCTGACAATCTAGGTGCACTTTCAAACTGGATCTGTCTCAAGCATATTTTTCTCCTTTTCACAGACACAGGAAATACATAGCAATAGCAGTTCCCTGGCCATATTTCTATACTAGGGGCTCCTTATTATAGACTGAGTCAATGTTTCCCAGTTTTATTAAACTGACCCTTCTATGGAGATAATCTACTTTCTCTGCCTCCTCCTGTTCTTCCACATTGAGAATCATTGCTTTGCAAAAGGGTTTGCATTTGTGTGTGGCATTCCACAAACTGAATATAGCCTGTAGTACTGCTTGTTTAATAGGAGAATCAGTTTTTTTTTAATTAGATGGCTTTAGTCAAAACAAGTAATTCGTTAGGTAACACAGGCTGTACCACACCATACCATCCTGCTGATTCCCACAGCCACATTACCTTACTAAATTATGAAGACTTCTGATTGTGCATCAGCTGTAGACTAATCTTTCTTGCTAAGAATTTGCATGTATCTTGTAAGAATTTATATTTGCATGTATTTGCATGTGAGAATTTGCACCACTATCACTACCAAGCACATTCCAGAGAATCCTCCATCTGCATGTCCAGATGTAACATCCGCCCAGTCAAGATCTTCAACTGCTCACTCTTAGCTCCAAATGTCAGAACTTGCTTTCACATCTTATGCTTTCTTGTACCTTTTTTATCCTCAAGGAACTCATTTTACTGAAATCACCTTAAATTATTTCTCAGAAAAAATATCATGTACAAGATTTTCAGTTCCACTGCCAAACTACCACTGCCTGTCCCTTCCTGTCCTACTCATCTCTAATGTTGATCTGTTCAGCCCCACACAATATTTCACTTCAACAGATGGTGTAGACTCCCAACTGCTCTCCTTGCTTCTAATATCCTTTTTCTTGCCCTTTATATTCAAGAGCATCATGTAGGTTAAAAGTCTTCCCACTTGAGCTCTAAAACTAACACTCCAGTCTCATTACCCTCCTCTTCTTCATATCTATGCTCCACACACTCTACACATCTCAGAACACACAACGGTTTTCAACAGACTTTGCCTACTGAACGCAGTGCCCTTTTCTATCTGCCCATCTGGTCAGTGTTCCTTTTTCTCCCAGCTTCTCTGCCTCGCCTTGCTCACTTAGCTGGAGAAATCACTGGCAACACAGGCCTTGTTTATAGCTCTGTTGTAGCATGAATCACATTGCTTTGTTACTCATCACCTCCACTCCAGATCTGAGGACACTGATGGCAGGGACCATATTTCATTTAACTCTGCATCTCAACAGCAGAAACTCCATTCGAATTAAAACAACTTATAAAAACACATAAATACAGCAACAGACAGGTATGGTAAATAATTAAAATCCATTCTGAAGGTGCCTGTAGAGATTAAGAAGTGGTTCCTGAGAATGGGAGAGAGTTTGAATGAAGAGACAAAGGGATCCATCTGGGCAGAATAATTCACCACAGAAAACTCATTGCTTACGGATGGTGCAGGGTTTCCTAAACAAAACAGGTCTGCCAAAGGAGGCCACACATAGCCATTATATGTGGCTAGAATGAAAAGGTTAGATTAACTGATATCAGTTAGAAGAATGACAGTTGTTCAGCTATCCCCATAATTGCTTGGGACCTGACAAACAACAGGTCGGAACCTATAGTCTGCTAGAGTTGCTTAAATCTGAACCTTAGAAACACTTCTGAGATGGTGTCATGATTTGGACCTTGAGGGTCCCACAAAGGCCCATGTGTTCAAGGCTTTTTCCTTGAGAGGTGGTAGCATATTTAATAAAAGGTGGATGCTAGTGAGAGGTCTTCTGGTCATGGGGGGGCTGCCTTTAGGGAGATTATTGAACCCTGCTCTCTTTCATTTTCTTAATTCCTGGCCATGAGGTGAATGCCTTTGCCATTCCACACACTTCTTGCCATGACATGCTGCCTTGCCACAGATCCAAAAGTGGAAGGGAAAAATGGTCATGGATTGAAACCAAAACCGTGAGCCCAAGTGAAACTTGGTGCTCTTAAATTAGTTTATTTAAGGTATTTGTTACAGTAATAGAAAGTTAAGACATATGGTGATAAGCCAGTCTAATGTCAAATGCACCTACAGATGGCAAATAAATAAATGCTTTCAAAACTGTACTAGCATATTGGCTTCATATATAATCCAAGTAAGTGGGTGAAACCATGAAAAATACAGCTTCTCATGATCGAGACAAATAATGTATTGTGAATCCCAAAGAATGGAACAGAGTCTTATGCACTTCATAAATATATTTGAAAACTCTCATCACCACAGAACATTTTTAGTAACACTGGATTAAGCCATTTTCAAACATTAACTCCTTTGTGAAAATAATTTGGCTGGGTAGCTACTTCGTTAGAGGCAGGAATTAAATCCTCGTGAGTAACCAGAAGAAACCCTGAAGGTCCCAAGTCCCAAAACTCTTTCTGAAGTAGGAATTGCCTACACAGGATTGAGTGAGAAAATAAGTGTCAGAAAGAAATTTGGTTTCAAGGCACAGGAAACAGACTCAGGCAAACATCTCCAGCCAATTGAAGGAGAGGGAACCAAAGTGCATGTTAATCTGGTGTGCTGGGACATCTCAAGGAGAAGAGAAAGCAGCAAAAGAGCTATTGAGGATGAAACATATAGGACCTTTCAGGAGGATAATTTGCATTATGTATTGAGAGTCTTTTAAAAGTCTTCACCTTCTAAATACCAATTTCACTTCTAGAATTAAAATTTAAAGATACAGTTGCCCAAATGTGCAAAGGTATATGTAGGAGGATATTGTCATAACATATTCTATAGTGACTAAAAAACAGTAACTAATTACTGAACAAGAGGGTACAAATTCTAAGAGAATATATACCCAAAATTTAGTGTTTATCTCTGTTTAGTTGGATTTTAGTTCACTTAATCTTCATTTAAAATTTTATATTTCCATTTGTTTTTCTCTATTTTGCATTTATTTATAATAAAATTGTCCATGAGAAATATCCATGTGCCATAATAGCAGATTGGCCATGATAAAAAAAACTGAAGAATCATGTAAGCAAACTTTGGTGACATCATAGATTTTCAAGAAAGACAGCCCTAATGCACCTGAAAGTCACTTCTCCTCACTCGTTCCTGCTGTCCCAACCCTTCCAGAATTGTAAGTGTGAAAGAGCAACATGTTGGCCCATTAGATCAATCATCCCATAACTCTGCCTCCTTTGGAAGCCTGAAATCAGTCTTATGCCAAATGTTAGAACACCGTTATCTCCTAAAGATGACGGGGAAAGAAGCCAACCAGAAGATCCCTAAAGTTAGCATCCATGAGTGCTCTATACCTCCTACTGTACTGATTATAAAACCAGACCTTAAACCGGGAGTGGTGCTGCATGCCTGTGGTCTCAGCACCACGGACATCTGAGGCAGGAGGATCACAAGTTAGACCCCAGCCTGGGCAACTTAGTGACTTAGTCAGACACTGTCTGAAAATAAAAAATAAAACAAAGGGCTGGGGCTATAGCTTGGTGCAAAGGCCCTGGTTTCAATCTCATGTGTTGGGGGGCACATTATTAAGAGTCCTGGCAGAGCTTACACAGAGCTTATGTTCTTTGTGTTACAAACCTAGTAGGAGGCAGGAGACATGATTCAGAAAGTTTGCTTTTTTTGACCTGATTCTACCACCAAAGATAGGCAATCACTTCCCATTTCTGTCTCTTCAATTCTTCAATTACGAAACTAGGGAATCAATGATGCCTTGGTTTCTATCTCAGGTCAGCATTTGTCCGTGCTTCAATAGAATGAATCTCCAAATTTAATGAGCTTTCTAGGACTAATGGTTAAATGCAGATTTGATTCAGTGGGTCTAGGGAAAGCCTAAGACTGCATTTATACCATGCTTTGAGGTTAAAAGTAGACGCTGGTCTCTGGCATCTACTTTTGAGTCACAAGACTCTAATATACATGATCTCATTAATTCTCCCAGGCAGCCATTAAAGTAGCCATCCTTTGCCCTATTTCACTGACGAAGAAGTGTCTTATGTACTGTTGCATTGATAAAAAGTAGCAAAACAGGAACCCCAGCAGAGCTATTTTCACTCTTGACTATTTCAAAATACTTAATGTCCCTTTCATATAAAATAAACAGGATTAATGAAGATAAACTGTTAATAAAGATGAGATGGATGAGGGATCACTTTACACAGAGAAGAGGCTGGGGACTGAGGCATCATAGAGATGATATC
Source organism: Erethizon dorsatum (assembly GCA_028451465.1). Lineage (NCBI taxonomy): Eukaryota > Metazoa > Chordata > Mammalia > Rodentia > Erethizontidae > Erethizon > Erethizon dorsatum. The sequence continues at coordinate 19,288,040 of CM051824.1, forward strand.
AGCCTTAAAGAGAAGTCAGACTGAAGAGAAGCAGAAATGGACAAAATATAAAACAACAGTTATGTTCAACATACTGTACTATGATCAGAGCACAAGCCAGCAGAGACAAGAGCTGTGAAGAGGGGCCCAGGATAGCAGGTCAAGCCCCGGGAAACTGCATTTCTTTGGTTTATCCCATTACTCACCTTATTCATTAAGAACAGCACGTACTTTCTTTTTATCCATATCACTGCCTTATTTTAGGAGGTGCATGCCATCCGATAAGAATGGCCTCCCTTTTCTAATGTGCTTCTCCTAAGTAGACCTACTTTGAGAAGTCTCAGTGCCCTTGCCCTCCTGCCCCACATGCATCTGTGGAGACTCTATAAAATGCCAGCTGTAGTGTGTGTGCCCACAGGAACAATGAGGTTAATTCTCCCCTTTTGAAATTATGACTCCCACCTCCCTCAATTCCTCTAAGTGTTTCCTTTTAAAGAAAAGCCATGGTTCACTGCTAGTAAAAATTAAAGACAACAGCATAAAGATCAAAGTTCAATCTGGTGCTATCGATGGCAGAACATTAAAAGTGCCACTCAAATTTCTCTTTCCTTGAACACGGACAAATACTACTAATGGAAACCAGTCTTCAGAATGCAGGTTCATTTCAGACTTTTTGCACTCACTTCTCTCCATTCACAATTTTGAATAAAATGAATAAACTGGGGGTGGCACTCAGTTGAGTTGAAATAGTAGAAGTAATGATATTCCCCTCAAGATTGGATGTGATCTTCCTAACTCCACCCCATATCACAACATGCAGCACCAAGAAAATACAAGAGGGTTTACTAGAAAAGGTTAATTTACAAAGCTTAGGAGAGAAAGTCTGAATGCTCCCTCCTCCTCCAAGATGCACTTCTAGCCTCTGCAATTAACATCAAGCTAGCTCCATGAGCTCTTCTCTTCCTCCTCCCCTTAGTTCCTGATTGTGCCCTGGCAATCAGTGTCATACCTCATGTGCACCTCAGACTTTCCTCTCATTGACTGAATTTTAAAGATTCTTATCCTTTCTGATACCAGTTTGGGGACCTGGCTGCGTTCCCAATCACATATTGGCATGATGATTTGAAGTATATTCTTGATGCTTAACTTTTAGAATTACTGCTGTAGTAGTTCAAGAAGCTGGGCTCAAGCTCCTTCCCTATAAAAATATACAAAAGGTCAAAGATGTTTCCAAAGCATGTAGAATATTCTCATTAGATATCCAACACTGAACAAGAAAACTGCCAACAAAAATGTACAGTTAGACTGGAAGAAGAGATTGAACAAATGTACACATTAACCATGATATAACCTGATGTTCAGGTGTTCAGATGTTCTCCCAAGATAGGTCAAGAGATATGAGAGAACAGGCAGGAGGAAAGAGAGAAATTTAGGTGAGCCCTTCTCTCTCTCTTATTCCTTTTTAGTATGATGGACACTTAGAGGAATGAAATTAAAACTCTCAAAAAACAGCCATATCAACTCGCTATAGTGACTCAAAAGTTGTCGTTTCTCGATTCAACTTTGCTGAAACACTTGATTCATGTTGTTCTTATTTAACCTAATTTGCATTGATTTAATCAGGGCTGGTATGCTTTAAATACATAATAAATTGGGATTCTGCAACTTAGATGACTTAGAATAGCTAAATTTCAATAAAGTTCTTTTCAATCTGTTAATGTATACAGTTCTGCCAAGGGGTTTAAAACTGTGGAAAAGATGCAACTTGCCACATTAGAGGTGAGAAAGGTTTAAAGATACCATACAGATGAAATGATTTGCAGGATAATAACGTGAAAAGTAATATATAATATATATTATATATATATTATATATATATTATATATATATATGAAATAAATTATAGCCTAGAAGCATCTTCTAAGTTTTAAGCAGCACACTTAGAGGAAATCTCACATATAAATTCAGTGAATTTAATTTTATTCTCTTTTTTTCTTGCCAATATTCAACTCTTTTCTGCCTCTCTGTACCAGCTCTACAAATCAAGTGACATCCAAAGTGGGACCTCTTCTTGCCATTTGGCAGCCTCTATCATCACTTTGCCAAGCTGCATGCATTAGGAGGATTTTCTTCCTAGCAGTCATGGGAATTGGGTGGCTGGTACTCACAGTGCTTGCTCAGTGGTTGGGGGCTGTTTACCCCTGCCTGTGCCTGCCCAGCCCTCTGCCCCAACCATTTTGAGTTTATGGCTCATTCAGCCAGCCTGATGTCAGGAATAATTGTTTTGGCAAGAGGTGAATCCACTTGATGGAGAAATTGTTTGTCTGTCTGTTAAAGTGTTCTGCAGCATCTTAGAAGTGCCAGGACGAAACCTGCAAGTCTCCAGTGCAGCGTGAGGTGGGAGGCATGAGTGAGGAGAGGCAACCATGGTGAGGAGGAACACCAAAAGACCATCAGTGCCAGTAACAAGCTGCATGACCTTAGATGACCCTGTGATGTGTCTGGGTCTCAGTTTTGTCACATACAGAATGAAGGGGCTTGATTTTCTAATGTCTCTTCTCACTCTTAAGATAGCATGTGATGTCTAGAACATTTCATATTTGTGTTCAATTAAATGATGCATCTCAGAGATGACTGACCAGGGCAGAGCTCTGATGAATACAAAATGGGAATGATTCATGCCCCGTTCATATGACTTTTCCTGAAAAGTACCAGTCTTTGGTGACTTTAATTCCATGGGTTGGTCCCAGCCTGGGCGTTAAGGCTGACTCCAGTGATCTGACCAACCTATTCAATCTAGGAGCTCTGCTAATCCCCCTCATTCCTATCAAAGTGTGTACCATGATTGACAGTGCCCCCTTATATTGAATTCCCTGGAGGAAGAAATGATAGGAATTCAAAAAGAGGAGCCAGAGATTCGCATTCAGTTCTTCCTTCCACTTCCTTGGGCATCCTTGTCAAGTAAGCAGGCTTGTCCATGTCCATTTTCTCCAGGCTTACTCAGCCATTTTTGAGTATGACCAACAAACAGGTCCCTGACAATGTATCCCAAGCATACTAGTCTACTTGGAATGAGAGAGAGAAAGAGACAGAGACAGAGACAGAGAGAGATGGAGAGATTATTCACTGTAAGGACTCCTATCTATAAATGATTGTGAGAGGAGATAATGAGGCAAAGGCTTCTCCTCATACTTAGAAGTAGCACGGTTTAGTAGAGCTTCAGCTCTCCATTGGGTGAGCAGATGGAGAAGGGGAGGCTTCACTATGGTTTAAAGCACCCCTTTCCCACACATTATCTAGCACCTTCTCCTGGGGTGATGTGTAGGACAGGACCTGGTAATAAGCGTGGACAGCACATGTCAGGCTTGGTCCTCCCCACGTCATCCAGCAGAATCTTCATCCATCTGCATGGGCCCCACAGATTTCCGTGCAGCCTAGTGAAGCCCCCATGGGATCTCAGGCAAATCTCCCTGCATACAGACGCTCGTCTCTGCCACACTGGATCTCACATCATGGGGACTGGGATGGCTTCCCAAACTGGGTGGATTTGAAAGTATTCCCCCATCCGCCACCAAAAAGGGGCTGGCTCACTGCAGAACTCCAGTGCTTGCAGGGGGAGGAAAAAAGAAAATCATCGCCGAGCCCCAAATCATTGCCTTCCTGTGTCTTCTCTCAAGTTGCTTTTGTAAGTAAAGCAAAGGACCAAATGTCGATTTCTCTACAGATTCCTACGTATCTCTTACACGTAGACAGCTTTAGAGGGAAAAAAAAAAATCCCCAAAAGGGAAGGGGGAGAGCAGAGACTATTTCAGTCTTCCACTTCTAACTATCTTGTCATTGATGATGCTACCCCTGCCTCACCCATCCCCCTTCCCGCTTTTTTTTTTTTTTTTGAAAAATGGACAAAAAAGCAGAAAAGTGTTTTCCATTTCATCAAAGAAATATATTACTTTAGCGGTTCGGTAAAACGTTGGTTTTATGCCCACCCCTTTTCAATCTGCCCATGTCTGAGGCGCTGGGGAAGACGCACAATCGCGAGCAGCTTACGACACTCAGTGAGCAGTAGGTGCCTGCACAGCTCGCGCCGCGCACTGCCTGGCGGAGGAGGGAGCCGGGGCGCCGCTCGCCGCTCCCCACGCCGCTGCCCGCGAGGCATGAGCGAGCCCGCTTTCCGCAGCTGCCCGGGGCGCGAATGGCAGGCGGTCTCCGCGGAGTGAAAGGTGGCGGCGGTCCGTGCTCGTTTCCAATGACGGACGTTAACCAGGCTGGCAAATCCTGGGGAGTCGCGAGCCCCGAGTTTGGAGTTTTTTTTCCCCCACAACGTCACAGTCCGAACTGCAGAGGAAGAGGACGGCGGCAGGAAGGCGAAGCCCGGGCTCCTCCGGCACGTAGTTGGGAAACTTGCGGGTCCTAGAAGTCGTCTCCTCCCCGCCTCGCCCGCCGCCCTTGCAGCCCCGAGCCGATCAGCAAAGTGAAACATTGTGCGCCTGCCAGATCCGCCGGCCGCGGACCCGGGCTGCCTCGGAAACACAGAGGGGTCTTCTCTCGCCCTGCATATAATTAGCCTGCACACAAAGGGAGCAGCTGAATGGAGGTTGTCACTCTCTGGAAAAGGGTGGGTAAGACACTTTTTAATTAAATTCTTTCCCGAAGATTTTTCCCCTCCCCTCTCTCTGCTGCAGCTTCTAACATGGACCAAATCACCATCTCTTTGATCTTTCCGTGGCTGTGAACTTTCCATGCCGCCCAGCTTTCTGCATGCTTAGAGGTGAACGTGTGGTTTTTGGGGAGGGGGGGTTCTTCTTTCTTTCTATATATTTATTTGATTTTTGCCCTTTTCTCCCCCTCCCCCGCCCCCTCCCTCGGAATAAAATATGATGTAGATTTCTGACCGAGCACTTCCAATGGACATTCTCCAGTCTCTCTGGAAAGATTCTCGCTAATGGATTTCCTGCTGCTCGGTCTCTGTGCATACTGGCTGCTGAGGAGGCCCTCGGGGGTGGTCTTGTGTCTGCTGGGGGCCTGCTTTCAGATGCTGCCCGCCGCCCCCAGCGGGTGCCCGCAGCTGTGCCGGTGCGAGGGGCGGCTGCTGTACTGCGAGGCGCTCAACCTCACCGAGGCGCCCCACAACCTGTCCGGCCTGCTGGGCTTGTCCCTGCGCTACAACAGCCTCTCGGAGGTGCGCGCCGGCCAGTTCACGGGGTTAATGCAGCTCACGTGGCTCTATCTGGATCACAATCACATCTGCTCCGTGCAGGGGGACGCCTTTCAGAAACTGCGCCGAGTTAAGGAACTCACGCTGAGTTCCAACCAGATCACCCAACTGGCCAACACCACCTTCCGGCCCATGCCCAACCTGCGCAGCGTGGACCTCTCGTACAACAAGCTGCAGGCGCTCGCGCCCGACCTCTTCCACGGCCTGCGGAAGCTCACCACGCTGCACATGCGGGCTAACGCCATCCAGTTCGTGCCCGTGCGCATCTTCCAGGACTGCCGCAGCCTCAAGTTTCTCGACATAGGATACAATCAGCTCAAGAGTCTGGCGCGCAACTCTTTCGCCGGCTTGTTCAAGCTCACCGAGCTGCACCTGGAGCACAACGACTTGGTCAAGGTGAACTTCGCCCACTTCCCGCGCCTCATCTCCCTGCACTCGCTCTGCCTGAGGAGGAACAAGGTGGCCATTGTGGTCAACTCGCTGGACTGGGTTTGGAACCTGGAGAAAATGGACCTGTCGGGCAACGAGATCGAGTACATGGAACCCCATGTGTTTGAGACCGTGCCGCACCTGCAGTCCCTGCAGCTGGACTCCAACCGCCTCACCTACATCGAGCCCCGCATCCTCAACTCCTGGAAGTCGCTGACGAGCATTACCCTGGCAGGGAACCTGTGGGACTGTGGGCGCAACGTGTGTGCCCTGGCGTCCTGGCTCAGCAACTTCCAGGGGCGCTACGACGGCAGCTTGCAGTGCGCCAGCCCCGAGTACGCCCAGGGCGAGGACGTCCTGGACGCCGTGTACGCCTTCCACCTGTGCGAGGATGGGGCCGAGCCCACCAGCGGCCACCTCCTCTCGGCTGTCACCAACCGCAGTGACCTGGGGCCCCCTGACAGCTCGGCCACCACGCTCGCGGACGGCGGGGAGCGGCAGCACGACGGCACGCCCGAGCCCGCCACCGTGGCTCTCCCAGGAGGCGAGCACGCGGAGAACGCCGTGCAGATCCACAAAGTGGTCACGGGCACCATGGCCCTCATCTTCTCCTTCCTCATCGTGGTCCTGGTGCTCTACGTGTCCTGGAAGTGTTTCCCAGCCAGTCTCAGGCAGCTCAGGCAGTGCTTCGTCACGCAGCGCAGGAAGCAAAAGCAGAAACAGACCATGCATCAGATGGCTGCCATGTCTGCCCAGGAATACTACGTTGATTATAAACCGAACCACATTGAGGGCGCCCTGGTGATCATCAACGAGTATGGCTCGTGCACCTGCCACCAGCAGCCCGCGAGGGAATGCGAGGTGTGACTGTCCCAGTGGCTCTCAACCCATGCGCTACCAAATACGCCTGGGCAGCCGGGCGGGCCGGCCGGCGGGCGCCAGGCGGGGGTCCCCTTGTCTGTGCTCCGATGTGCTCCATGACTGAAACTGTACAGGGATCTCTCCCAGAGACTTGACATTTTAGCTTTATTGTGTCTTAAAAACAAACACGAAATAAAACACAACAAACAAAACCCCACCCCACAACCTTCAGGACGGTCTATCTTAAATTTCCTATGAGAAATCCTTCCTCCCTTTGAAGATCTGCCCATATTCAGGAATCTGAGAGTGTAAAAAAGGTACCAATCATTGCTTTTTTTTTTTTTTTTTTTTGTAAACTAAAATGTTTAAAATAAAATAGCATTTACAGTTTTTACAGACTGGTGTAACCTAAATGAACTGTTACCTGTGTTACAAGAGAAGCAACAGTTAAATTCCCTGGAGGTGGAGGTGCTTAGGGGTTGGGGAGCTTGACCAGTGCAAGACTGAAAAATCAAAGAGCAAAGCGGTCAGATGCAGTTTTGAATGTTAAGAGCAAACAAAGCTTATCAGTGTAATGAGTCAGGTTAATGTGCCCCACAGGAGTAAAGCTGAAAAAAGTCGGTAAGACTGTATTACCTGGGGAGTGGGCAGTGCAATGTAAGCACTTTAAAGCCAGTGAAAGGTGGATTGAAGTTTGGGTATCATTGCTTAGTTTTTAAGGCAGAGAGAGATCACTGCAAATGGCTTTCAAAAGGCAGTGCCAGATCGTTTCTCCTATACAAAATATTTTTGCACTTAATAGAACCATCTTTCTAATGAACTCAAAATTTCACACCCAAATGCTACTTATTCATAATTCTCCCATGCCTCTGATTCAACAGAATTAGCAGTATCTCTACCCTGAGGTTAAAGCCCCTCAGCACAGCTCTCTCTGGTTTCACTGAGCAGGAGATGGAATCCCAATGTGCAAAGCTGAAATCTGTGCTTGTGGAGCACATTGCTAAAACTGCAGCAAGCTTAGGCTCTGAGCAGTGATCGCATACGTACTCCAGGGTACTAAGGGCAAAGAGGAAATCCTGACTTAGGATGAATGCCTACAGGATAATGAATGGTAGCAACAGAATTTAGGGACAGGCTTGATACGACAGTGATGGGGATGGGGGTGGAGGAAAGTCATCATTTGATTCTGGGTTTACATGTTACTGAGATGGGAATAATTTGTTAACCCAGGACAGGAAAGCTGCCACTTCCCAGATGGCCTTTTTGTGTCATGCTTGCTTTCCCTGTGCTTTTCATCTTTTTGTGTATGTTGGGATGATTGTTACCCCTTCTCCCCCTCACATGTTTCTAGGTCCATCACTGAGATTTCAGTTTTCGTGGGTTTTTTTTTTTTTCCCTAAATTGAACTAAAGAATGAGGAGTTGGTAGTAGAGTAGGTGGTAGGTTCAGGGAAAGGTAAGGGTAGGGATATATGCATTTTTGGAGGAGTCTTTCTCCAGATTACAATTTAATTAGATGTGTGATTGAAATAAACTGTCATAGATGGCAGATGGTGAAAACTGAACCAATGGAGCCATGTCCAGAATTCTTTTCTCATTCTTCTAAAAGCTTTAAGCATCTCTCCTTTTACTTTTTTCCCTTTTTCTAAGAGATAAGCTCAAACAGCAGGAAGTGGAATGGGGAACAAACACACCAACATTCCACAAAATGCAAATGCCTCCAGCCACTAACCTAAAAGGCAAAATCACATTTTTGAAATGGACATTATCAGCAGAAGATTTCCTTATACTAAGGATTGGTGGTAGATTTCTCTTCTACCTATGGAGATGTCAATATGCCTAAAATTACAGCTTCTAAGAGGCTCCTTAAAGAAAAATACTTTGCAATTATCTTAAGACAGCCTCTTTCTCTCCTTTCCCTTCTCCCCAGCTCATTCTTCCTATAGCAAACTTTAACTTGCTATATTTGTAATTAAACCTTGGCTTTATGACATACTCCATGTGTATAACACCCATTTAGACTATTAATGTTCTAGAAGAGAGGTGCTTTGTCTGACAGCTTTGAGGAGGGGCTTTTGGATTTAGCCTAAACATGATAATTTGAAGTTTCCATTCTAAATACTACACCACTTGGAGGGCAAGAGTAGCAGGCGCAGGATATGCATCACATCTAAGATTAAACTCCACAAAAGACAACTTCTGTGGAAAAAGCATACCTTTTTATGGGGGGGATCCCTAAATTGTAGCCATTGAGGGAAGGCTTCATTGCCTTAGCCTCTTCATAGGAAGGCTACAGGAACCCAGTGCCAAAAGCTTGGTGCATTAAAGGCTGTGTTGATACGCTTACGGGGAAAGCTGCCAGAAGCAAAGCCTTTCTGGCAAACATCAGAAGTACAGGTTCCTCCAATCACCTAGAAATATGAACACTAGAAAGGATGGTTTATTTCCAGTCTCCAAGACTTTTTTTCATTTTTTTTAATGTGGCCATGAGAGAGAATAATCATGATTTGTTTTCTGCTGCTCCCTCCAGCCCATGACTAAACATCATGTATTTAGAAAATCTTAAGTCCATGTAAATCTTAAGACCATTGGAAAGAGGAATCTGCAGTCTGGAGCTTTAGGAGTAAATGATGGCTGTAGAACGCTGTATTCTTACTTTGGGTGTTAGTCTGTATGTTTCCACATTTTGTGTCTTTGTAGGCAAGCAAATAGATTTTCTACACAAACAGAGGAATTTAGCTCACATTTCATGGTCTTGCACCTCTTGCTTTAGAGAAGGGCAAGGAGGGGAGGAAGAAGCCAAGAATAAGGGAGAGTGGTAGTTTTAACTAAGGTTTTGTGACACTTGAAATATTTTTTTTCCTCAAATTAATTAATCTTTAAGCCTTGAGAAATTTGCTCTGACCCCTCTAACCAAGCTACTGAGCATTTAAAAGGGAAGCTAATTTTTAAAGGTGTAGCACTTTTTTTGAGTCTCTCCCACAGAGGGTGCTAATCTCATTATTCAGTGCTACCTAAAAACTTAAGGCCACAATACATGTCTCCTCCTGGGCCCTGTGATGGATTAACCCTCTATTTGCAGCACTTTCCCAGCTGATTAAAGTTCAGCAATGGTATTGAGGTTTTTCAAATATTTATATTGAAAAAAAAGGATTTCCAAATGACAAATGACACTTTCTTACCAGTCTTAGCCCCCATAGTGTTTTTAGGTTGTGCACCAGAGGAGCAGGCTAAATGAAACCCTTCTTTTAGCTGTCCTGAGAGGAAAGGCAGCCCCTGGCACTAAGACTTTAGCCATGATAGTGGAGACCACCAGCTCCAAAGGGACCCTATGTCTCCAAGGCTATAAAGCTGCCCTCACAAAGAAAAGCTTATTTCAGTAATAGGACATCTTTTAAATCACTTGTTGTATTCTCCCAAGATCCTCAAAGTATAAGAAGAGCACCTTACCTTTTCTCCCTGCTTCCAGGAGGGCAGACATTTGGTAAGACTTAGCATCAACAACACAATTAAGAGGATGTATAAGTAATTAGAGGGAAGAATGCCACTTGTTTTTCCTCCCAAGTTTCTTAAGCAACTTCACACAGATCATGGCCAGGATTAGGGGCCACTTGCGTTTGTGATTTGTATTAATCAACTTGTCAGCATGTTTGGTGCCTATTCTCCCTGGCATGGCCAAGCAGCAGTGGGCACCAATGGATTCCATGTTCTGGTAAAATGAAAGTCATCAGATACTTCTTCACGGAGAAAATTGTTGAAGGATCCAAATTTATATTTGCTTTGGGGAAGGAGTATCCTAGTGTTTCAAGGTAGTCAAAATAAACATCAGTTAAATGGGTGGTTGTGTTAGTTGATTTGAGTTTGCCATTGATGGAATGTCAAATAACATGGATTTAGCTAGACCATGACTGCTAAACAGATTCCTGAAATACATACTGAGGAAGGTTTAAGGACATACACACAAATATTTCCACGTCTATAAATATACATATGCCCAGATGTACATATATATTCATGTATATGAGTACATATATGCATGCACTTTTATGTATATAGCCACATATATAAATACACAAGCATGCACACACATACACACAACCACATTACATAACAGCCTTCTAGCTCTAATTACTCCCTTCCGTCTTCTGTTATCAAACTTTTATTCAGGAAAAGATCTGATAAAACCAGTGACAATAATGGTATAAAGGACTCATATGGGTGATAGTGTTTTCAGGCATCAGTTGCAAATTGGAACTGGCTTTACATGCTGGGGCTCCCCTGGGCTTCTCTTGTCACGCAGACTGTACCCCCACTGTATAATGGTTAGAGCCAGCAAATGTCAATGCATTCTTTTCAGAGTATTTCTCACCTCAGGGGTAAGAAGCATATTTCTCCACTAAAAAAAATGCTCACTCTTATTTTTCCCACCTGGATCCAAGAGGCAAAATTCTTCTGACTGGGATGCATTTCCTAGCTTTCTTCAATTATACACCATTCTGACAGCCTTTGATTTTTGCTGAAAGTGAAGGGCCTGGCTATTACATTCTTAAGGTTTACAGAGAAATGTAAACGAGATGGAGAAATAAAATTTACTTGGAATAGATGCCTTTGATTAGATCCTAATATATGAATGAGGTACTCACAACCTGATCTTTATATGAGGAATCTGGGGCTCAGAGAGGTTAGGTACTTGGTGCAAAGTCACTCAGCTAGTGATTGGGAGTACTGGTATTCAATATGCTGGCCTTTTTGCTATTCCTTGTTTCTTTTTTCTTTGAATGGTTGCCCGCACTATATCTACACCCAACAAACAACCTGGACTGGGCACAGAGTATACGTCCAACATGCTTCTGTCAGATGCCATGGGTGTAATGCTCCACTACAGTAATTTTGATGGTGACTTCATTTGCTCTGGCTCCTGGTAATGAAGTAATGCATAACTCTGCCAACAGAGGACTTCTCAGAGGTGTTCAGGAGAAGAAATGGCCAGTAATCATCCAATTCAACCTCTTACTAGAGGATTTTGAATTCAGAGAGAGTAATGTACAGACATCCATATGTTACTGTCAGGGGTTTAATCACATTTCTTTCTTACTGATGACATGGGCCATGTCTACACAAGTGGTTACCAACCAATGGAAAACCTGCCACCCAGTGGACAATTTTTTTATTGATGTCTGGAGACTTTTTTTTAGTTTTAGGAATGGATGGTGGGGAAAGCTAATGGTGTTTGGTAGGGAAAGGTCATGTTACTGCTAAATATGCTATGATACACAGAACGTTGTCAATATCAAGAGATTATTTGACCCACAACATCAAGAGTGCTGGGACTGAGAATCCCTGTTCCATGGTAGAAAGTAATGGTAAGACTATACCAGCACATAGGACCCAACTTTGCAGAGTGGTCTTTCTGAATTATCTTTTGATTTACCTAGGTCTATTCCCATTTGTTTGTCTTCTCTCTTGTCAGGGAACTGGAAATCTAAATTAAAAACTCTCAGATTGTTTGCTAATCACCAAAAGACCTGTACTTAGCACAAGCTTTTCAAAGAACATATGGTGAAACTTAAATTAACTAGGACAAAGCTAGTCAGAACCCTCAATTGGCCCACTTTTCTCTTTAGCAATACCTTATTTAGGAATCAGAGAAAGAGGCAAGTTAACAGTGAAGATTAGGTTAATAAAAAGCACAATGAGAAACTTGCTATTCCTTCTAAGAGGTGTTCTGGAGTGTTAACAAATCCAGCCCACCTGCCTGTGCTTTCTCATCGCCAGCCATTACAGGAATGTGTCTGAGGTGAGACTGAACCTCCATTTAAAAAAATCAGTGTGCTTAGTCTCCTGAGTAAGGTGGGCATAATTAATCAAGGAGATGATCTCAGATGTTAGCAGCAGGATGGTCTAGAGATGCTGACGTCACAAACAAATGCATTTGGGGCCAGGTAGACCAGGAAATTAGTGAAATTCATGGCAGATGGCATTGTGAGGCAACCAGACAATTCACTTTAATAGAATGCACTGCAGGTTAGACTAGTCCTGTTACCCAGAACACTTTTGTTAGGAAGGTCAAGCAAGCTCCTAGAAGCAACAGAGTCTAGGGTTAGTCTTGGTCTTTAAACCAGATGCTGATATTCACACGCCTTGGGAAGGTCTGGAATCATCATATTTCAGTGGGCCTCTGTCAGTCTGTTTTGAGGAGGATTCACCCAGGTAGTCCTTGAGGATGCTTTCTTTTCTGGGCTTTTATTTTACCATCCGCCTCCCCGCAAATAAAATGTGATACCAAAATGGTTTTCAAGCTAATGTTATTTAACCAGAAAATTGAAGTCTCCCTGATTTCCCATTCTGAAGACATTCTGAATCATCAGACTTGCCAGCATGTGAATGAAGAAAGGTATATGCATAAAATAATTAAGGGAGACAGAGGCTTTAGAGAAGTAGGAAAAGAAAGATCAGACTTGTGTGTGTATGTTGCGGGGATGGGGTTTTTACAAGGGGCAGGAAAAGTTAAAGTCACCGAGATGACATCTCACACTTACCCATATGTGCAACCTAAAGTTCAGGGCTCTAAAGTGGGGCCAAGAAAAAGCACTGGCAGATATTACTGGGATATGGGGGGTCTTGGAAGAAGTACAGGAAAATATTTGTTTATGATGCCTAAAATTACTTACCATATTGTAAGTGGCTACAATTCATATTAGTAGCTGAGATCTCTTTAGTTAAATGAGGTGGGAAGGAGAAGGGAGAAAGGAAGGAGAGATCAAGAGGAAGAGAAGAGGTAAGGTGGAGGAGGGAGATAGGAGAGACTGAGATATAAAAAGAAAGAGAACAAAAATTGAGAATTTCAAGATTTGTCCTTTACATTGATCACAAATAGCTATTATACATGATTCCTCACTCTTTTCACTTCTTTCTTTCTTTATTATGATCTACCAGGTTGGCTATTTGCTTCCTCTAAATATAATGTTGGAAACCCATTTTCTCCTGCTTTACGAGGAAAAAAAAATTCTCTAGCTGCATCCTGTTTGCCTTTTGTTCAGCCTGGTGGTACAATTTTTCTCAACCCTGGTGGTACAGTTGAACCACTTGGGAGATTTTTGTGGTCCCACATGCCCCAAGAGATTCTGATGTAATAAGTCCATGGTGGGGCCTTGGGGGTAGATTTTTGAAAGATTCCAGATGATTACAAATTTCACCCAAGGTTGAGAAGCACTGAACTGGAAGGTCTCAGAATCAAGCATCACTGCTTAGTGATTTATAAGATATATGACCTGACTGCAGCTCTTTAAAAAGCACATGGTGGTGGGTGGCTGGGCTGGATGGGGTCGGGGTTAAGTGAGGGCCTTCTTCCTCCTACTCCTACCATAATGACTTCACCCGGTGGCACTGATAGGAGAAAGATGTACAGGTGCAGGATGTGCTCAGCATTTCTTTCTGAGTACTATATAGTTCACAGTATTTATAATTATTATTTTATTTGTTTTCATTCTCTCATTCCTTTTACAAGGCAAACACAAACTTGCCCTGTTTTAAGACAAGAAGACTTAGATCTGATGATGTCATGCAGCTTGCCTAAGGTCATTCATTTCTACTGCTGGACATGGCATCTGGAAATGTTTCTTCTGAATTTGGTGTCCTTTCCCCTCTATGAGTTTTCTTTTCTTCACAGAAGGGTTGTGCCCTTATGAGGCAGGGGTGTTCCTGCTCAAAATACATCACTAACCCTTCCAGCAGTCCTGAAAACCCATTGCATACATGCTTCTGTGCATTTTCCTCCAAATGAATTCTGGAAACTCTTAAAATTGGCACCATAATCTTGCTTCTGCTCTTTTGTGTGGTCCCACACATGCCCCAAGCCTGACACTATTTTCTTTGCTATAGAAGCCTCCACAATGGTCAAGAAACATCCTTAAAGATGTCAACACCTTCCAAATACTCCAGCACCAAAATGTTTCCATCCTCTCTAACCACTGCCATCAATAGCTTTGCAACTGTCTCTCCCAAGAGTGTGAAAACTAATCCTAATAGAACATTGATTGATGAGTTGTGATGACTCTACTTAAAGATTTGTGCAGCTTAAACACAACTTTGGTGGGTAGGGGGATAACCTAGAGAAATTACTCTAATGCTAGAATTTCATGCATTAAAACAGCTGGGTGATGTATACTTGGACATCAAATCCTGCCTTGTTCCTCTAAAGGAAACAATACAGGCGAAGGCTCAAGTACCAGTGCAGATCCACCAACAGTTCAAGGATCTTAAAGGCAAGATAAAGATTAGATCATCAAACACATTTTGCCTCCTTAAACCAATTTCCTCTTTAAAAAACATGTACTTTTAGGTGTTTACCGTCAGCGTGTTTATGTTCAAGTAAGAATTCTCAATATTATGAACTATATGGCAGGGATCTCTCAGAGATCCTGAAGGCAGTATTGAATAAAAGTGAGAGGGCTCCGAAGCATTCAGGAGCTGGATTAGTCTGCCACAGAAAGGTCTGGAAAAGCCAAGTTACACACAATTAATGGAACAATACAACAATCCATCTTCAGCTGGCCAAGGCAGTTCTGTCATTTATCCCTCAGCTGCACAACAACCTCGCACTCTGTGATTTCGTATCACTGCTCTATGGTGATTGCATTTCAGTGAAATCTATATTTCCCCACAACTCAGTCTGCAGGGCTTTCCCTTTTTAAAAATTTTTACTTTAAAAATCATAGTTCTTCTTGGAATTCAGCCTCACTCCTTTACTTTCTGTCCAGGCCATTTTTATCTGAGTTCTCTCATATTGATCCTTTTTTTACACATTATGTAAAAAATCACAAAGGTACAAAAAAACAAAAATAAACATACTGTAGGGAAGAAGAGGAGACAATGCATTGTAACTGAAATGCTACTAAAGATAACATATAACATATCACTCAGACTTTTTAAGTTCTAATTATATTGCCTAACTCATTCTATCAAAGTAGCGCACCATTTCTTTCCAGGGATTAAGCACATTATTTGTTGAGTGAATAAAAGAACCATTTAACTTGTGAATTACTGTATCAGTGAAGGTGAGGTATTAGCCAGAGGGCCATGCCAGCCTAGTTCTGCCAGATTCATCCTGGATTGTATAGAAAGTGCCACCATTTCTTTGGTATCCCTTGATAAAAGGTAATACCCCACCCTTTGGAATGCTTGTTATATATTTCACTTCCTAGGTACTTGGCAACCTCCTAACTCCCGAACATTGTCTAATATAAACCCTGCAATCAACCTTCATTTATCCCTGTTAAGAGTAGTATTATCTTCTCCACTTTAAAAATAGGTAACCTGAGGTTTAGAGAGGTCCAATGACTTTTCCAAGGTCATAGTAGAATATGTCATGGGAGTCACAGAGCTTGAATTTGAATTCTGGCTGAGGGACTTGTGCAAGTTTCTTAATCTTCCTGATTGGAAACAGGGTTGTGAGAGTTAAATAAGTTACTACTGAGATTGAAATTCATTATTCTTTGTAAAGTATTGAGAATAATGTCTGGCACATTGCATGGACTATATTAATGTCTTTTAAATACAGTAAATGATAAAACATGGGTCACACAGCTAAAGGCTGAATCAGAATATAACCAGGGGTGTTGTTCTCCAAAGCATGCTCCCACCATTTCTTGACAGCATCGGGCTGGAGAGAAGGTTACAGAGGCAGAAAGTCGAGGCTGCAGGTAGGACAGTCACAAATGGATTCCTTCGTAGCTTTACAATGAGTCCAACTTTCAGCCTATATACAACTTTCTTCTGGTTCTTCAAAGGCTTGGTTTTACCACTGTGGTCAGGCAGCCCTGCCAAATCTGCTTCCCCAGAGAATATGCATGTGAACATGCACATAATCGTGGGCACATGTGGGTTTGGCATGATCTTTCTGTTTTCACACAAACTGAAAGCTAGTGACCAGCTTGAGGTAGCACTGTCCATGTGGTTCTCTGGTACAGCAGCATAAACTCATTTCCACTCTGGGCGCTATCTGTATCTAGTTGCTGAAGACGGAAAACCACAGCTTGCAATCGTTATCCAACTCCCAAACTCTTATTTCATATTGACAATGTTAAATCATACTAGCCCCCAGGACACTAAGTATTCATCTTCAGCTGTAACAGATTTACTGGTGTTTATTTTAGAAGCTTTTTCTTTGCTTACAAACAGCCATGGTTTGATGCTGCTCCCTCAAATGTAACAAAGGGAAGTACATAGCTGAGGTTGACCTTCTCTGCTGGGAAGAAAGATTGAGTATTAAGAGGCAGAATCTTTATTCCAGTTTTGCCAATTAGCTCCTGGCTCTTGGGCAAGTCAATTGTACCCATGCAGACCATTCTTTCTTAAGTCAGTAGTGGCAAATTCTGATTTTTCATCTATCTCTCCGACTTGGTAGGGAAGGTATGGCGTTAAAAGGGAAAGGAAAGTAAGACTAATCTCCAACACATTCTTCTCTATGGTCATCAACAGGCAAAGTGGTGAATTTATCAAGCTTCCTCAAGGGCAGCCCCCAGTGTCAGTCAAGATCTACCCATATCACACATAACAAGTAGGTATGGTCAGAAACAACACCCTCTTTTGCACTTATATACTGAAAGCTGAATCTGTTCCAAGTCACATCCTGTGGTTGCGACTTCCTCAGAGGACTAGAGCCTGCTCTGCCACCACTTTAGAGAGAAATATTGGGAATACTGTGGCCAAAGTGAAATCTGCACACACAAACTTATGCTGCCAGAAAAAGGTGTCGATATTGGGAAATTGAAGCCTGGCTTCATTTTAGTGTTTATTTGTGGTCTTTGCTGGCTAGTTTTGTTGTTAGTGCTTTCTCCCTCCCTTGTTGCTTCCATCTGTCAGTCCTTCCTCCTTCGTTTTTTCTTTAATTTGACCTAATTCATAGTTATGAGGTACAACATGCATGCTCATTAGCACTGGAGGGCAAAAATTGTTCATTGTCTGGGTGAAGAAAACATCTAATACAGCTCAGATATACCTATAGCACATAAAGAGATATGCTATCTAACTATATAGTGTCAAAATTTCGGTGTGAGGAAATGATCAGGACAAAATTCTAAATAGTCTTTTTTTCTAGGGGAGGGCAATAGTGAAAAAGAGGCTGGGAAAGAATGAGCTACACACTGATAGACACGAAGAAGGGACGACTGCAAAAAGTAAAAAGCATCACATCATTCAAGGCTTTGAGAGGGTCAAAGGAAGTACAGGTATTTGATAATGAAAACTAGGATTCAGAGGTTATTTGGACAGCTACAGTTTCACTCAGAAGACTTGCTCTTATCAGCTCCTCCTGAAGCATCACTGTCCAGAGTTGTCATTATTTGGAGGCTTCATGATGTATTTCAAATTGGGTATGGAATTAATAGACAGTATCCTGATCCTGCCTCTGCCATTTGCTGGCTTAGGTAAATCACTACCTTTCTAGACCTCAGTTCCCTTGTCTACAAAACTTAGAAGATAATCCCTGGACAGCCTGTCTCACAAGAATATGGAGAAGATCAAATGAGATAATATGAGTGACAGACTTTCGAAAGCTGTGAGGTCCTAGGCAAAAATTTAAGATAGTAGAAACTCTTAGGACAGTGGGGACATGAGCTATGTAGTTGGTGACACACACGGTGTGATTTCTGAGGGGCACGAGCTCCAACTTCTCCTTTAACTCCTGCTGTGAGTCATCACTCTGAATTAAATGCCTCATGACTGCAGCATTGGGCACATATGTAATAGGGAGGACACAAGACTGAACAGAGAGGGCTGCTTGCTCCTTTACAGAGGAGCCCTAGTTTTATTTGACTTGTTTCCCCACCATATAATATAGTTTTACCCAAGTGGGACAAGTGCCCATTGGCAGGTCATTATGTCAGCTCTGTGAACCTCATGTCCCGTACCTCTAAAATGACCACACATCACAGGCTTTTATGAAGATTAGGAGAGATGACATTCATGAAATCTGTGGAAATGCTGGCCAATACTAAATTCTCAACCAACACTGGTCCCACTCCCATTCCTTCATTCACATGGTCACATTCTCTCTTTATAACAATAGAGTGGTAGGAAATTGAATGGCCCAAGGGGCAGTTGGTTTCTAGGAGCAGAAACTAAGAAGAGGCTCTAGGAGGTAAATTTAAAGAGAACCCTAGATCAGCCATGTAAACATTATCTTTGCGGATGGAAGAATTGGTGCGGCAATTAGTAGGGAAGTCATAGCGCAGAACAATTAATAGAGTTAATGGAACGAAGGACAGACTGTCCTTCCTCTCCCCACCACTGGGGTTAGCTAGAATACTTAGTTAAGAAGAAAGTGACAAAGTTCCCCTCAAGCAGGACCTACCATAACAGATACTCTGAGATGTGCTTCAAGTGACTGTCTTATTATTACTATTTCTATTATGATTAATATAATGGTTCTTCTGTCAACAGATTCCATACCCAGTCTGCTTTCCCTGCGCACACCTCTCCCCAGCGGCATATGCCTTTTTGATGCTCTGAGAGCTTAAATAGAGACTTCTGGAAGACGACAGGAGCAAAATTCTAACTTGATTCAATGATCATCACTTATTCCATACTATCGTCACCATCAAAAGGGCATGCATTGCTCTTTGAGCCTTCAACCACAGGCTCCCACTATGGTCTTAAAATCTGTCACTGTGAGATAGTGTTCTTGGACCCCACAGACAAGAAGCCCTCAATTCCAGCAAAATCCAGCCACACATCCAGTACCAAGCAGCTTGCTGGGCTCCACCTGTTTATCCAGGGCCACCAAAACCAAAGACCTGGGACCAAGGCCGATGTGATTGAAAGAAAGGATCTGTTTTTCTTTTTATGTTCTACCAAGCCTAGCTTTTTCGAAAAAAAGAAGATGGAGAAGAATTGCGCTTCAAGCTGGTGCCTGCCAAGCTTCCTCCCTCCCTTTCTTGTCCAAGCACTCCACCATCTGTGCAGACTGCATAACAGCAATTTCTGGAAACAGGCTGAAGAATGTGGGCCAGTCCAGAGGCAGTGGATTTCTGATATCTGTGTGGTGGGGTTTTAGAGATTTTATTTTTCACCTTAATTCTTTTAACTACTGCCAGCACTTTGAAGCACATCTGTTACCAACAGCTTCTGTTTGTAAAACGAAACTGAAGGTACTCTCTCCAGAGAAATTCTTGAATCTTCTCTGTAGTTCAGTGCTTGCACTAACAGCTTGGCTCACAAAGTACGACTATGGTAAATATTAAAGAATGTTAATAAAAATGAGATAAAACATCTAGGGATCTCCCCCCTCGCCCCCGCCAAATTCTGCTTTGCTCACTACTAAAGTTTATCTTGACAGAAAATTTACTTCTGTGATCCACATCATTTCCCAAAGCAATTTTCTAACAGCAAACATAAATTGTGGTGATAGCTAAGAGGTTTTCAGTCCCTTTGCTAAGAGGGTCATGAGGTTTCAAGTGTTTGTCTCACCTTCAGGTAAATGTCCCTTTCTTGGGACATTGTCACAGGGAAACGGAGAGCAGCAACTAAAGAGAAGGCCTGGAAATGAGGTTTTGTACTTTCAACACAAAACTAGTTTGCAGGGGGAGATGCTTCAGGCATCGAGATCAAATCTTAAAATGGTAATTAGGTCATTAACTAAGAAAATAATTGCCTAAGCCCACATATTTATGTTCTCAAATGGGATGAAGCACTGAGTAAATGCAATAATGGGTTTACATTGCACTGAACTTTGAGCTGGTTGAAACATTGCATTTATACCCAAGCAGAGGTGCAAGTTAAGCACATATCATCAGGTAAAATCTTTGCTCTTTCTTTGTTGTATTTGCTTGGTCCTTGGCCATTAGGGCTTTATGGAATGAAAAATAGCTGGACTTTGGAATGTAACAGGCCTAGATCTGAATCCTAGCTCCACTGAATAGTAGTTGTATGATATGGGACAAACAACTCAGCCTCTATTAGTCTTAAAGTGGTTCAATTTTCCTGCTGTGGCTAGATGTAGAGGAACACGCCTGTAATCCTGAATGCTTGGGAGGCTGAGGTAGGAGGATCACAAGTTTGAGGCCAGCCTGGGCAACTTAGCAACACCTTGTAAATGAAAAAAGTTTAAAGAGCAGAAGATGTAGCTCAGTGTTCCTTGGGTTCAATTACCTGTAACACACACACACACACACACACACACACACACAAAGTATTTAACTTGAAGTTATTGGGAAGATCAGCATTCATATATTTAAAATATTTTATGCATACCTGGGACAGAGTGAGTATTCAATAAGTACCATTGTTATCACCAGTATCATCCTCATCCTCATCCTCATCATCATCTTCCTAACATTTGGTACCAAATGTAAGTTATTACCAGTGAAGTATATTTTGACTAACACAATGAATCTCCTTTACAATGCTTTACAATTGAGTATTCAATCTATGACCATCACTAGATGAAAACATATGAAATAAGATAGGTGTTACCATTTAGAAGTATAAATTTGATAAAATCATAAGAATCCACTAGTTTTTTTTTTCCTGTATCCAAACCAACCCACAGGTGCCAAAGTTACTCCTATCACATTTGTTATGCACAGGCCTCCTTTTTTTTCCCTTTATACTACTCAGATTTTCATGATGATACAACATCCAGCTAAATTCAAAAGAAACCTAAGAAACCTTTCCCAATGCCTTCAGCTCACTATGATTCTCTTTCTCTCTCACCCATCTAAAGTTGTTAGAACAGTCATTTTCCTTAGCACTCATGTGTACCTGTCTGGACTGCCCCAGGACATTTCTTTTCATTGTCTATATTATTAATTTACTTATGTGTGTGACATTATACACTAATCATGCTATTCATGGTCATCAGACAACTCATTTGCATCAGTTTACTTTGTTTAGTTTCTAGGCACCAGAGGTGAAATGAAGAGCAACACATGGTCCTACCCTCAGAGGTTTATGTGCTGATACGATGAGTACAACGTTTGCCCGTGTGATAGCAATGAGGGGCAGAAAAGGATGCATACTATACCTCCTGTAAGCAGAGTGCTTTGAGGAAACGTCTAAAGGAGAGAGGAGGGGGTGGGAGGTTGAAGAGGGCTTGATAGACTCTGCCCTGGGTCTAGATGAATGGGATTCGAAAGCATTTCCCAAGAGAATGTTCCACAGTGTACAACAGCATGGACACAGGCAAGTGAAAGGAAACATCAGCCAAGGGCACTGGCGAGGTGCTCAACAGCACATGACAATTTGATATTTTATAAGTAGATTCTTAATCAGCAGGACAATCTTGAATCAAATGGTATTCCATTTCAACAGGAATGTAGCCTATCTACAATAGGATGAGTTAGTGAGAAAACAACTAATGACTCTTACACCCCTTCCTTACACGCATTGTTAAAAGGAGAACAGAGTTCAAAGTAGTGAATTCTAAGGCCCCCATGGTGAAGGAGAATCATCTTATTCAGAAAGAAACAGAATAGAAGGAAGAACCTAATGGGGCTTGCTGAAGCATCCAGAGCACCAAAAGGCTTAAAGAATATCTTTTAAAAATGCAAGGGTAATGTGGCTGTAGCTAGCAGAGATTTAGGAGGTGGCAGGGCTCCATCAGAGAAGGTTTTTGAGGAGCCACTAAGGGGGCAGAGTCATAGGAATCAGCGTTTCATTCTCAGAAAAAATATTCTAAGGCTCAAACGGGCATGAAGCAGTCATTCTGCCTGCCTTTGTGGGGGGTCATGCAGGTACAGACAACAGGCAGGTTAGGGAGGTCAGGGGACCTGAATTTATACTACTCATTACTGTAACTGCCCTGAAGATTAGAACACCATTCCTGAGCATTCTGGGCCAATGCTGGGCAACCAGAACAATTTCACAGTCGAGAAAGATTGGAATAGTAAGAGAATCTTTACAGTGATCAACAATTATGAGAGAAAAAGAAGCAAGTGAAATATTTTTGCCCTTACTGTGAGGTAAATTTTATATCCATTTCATTGACTATAATCACACACACTGTGCCAATATACTGCCACATAAGCAGCAGTGGTTGAAATGTCACTGATACTCTCTATAAGATCATGTTTGAAGACCCATCATTTAACTCTACATTAGACTTTGAGTTTCTGACAAACATCCCAGGAGCCTCTAATTTGCATTCAACCAAGAGTTTTGATTTTTCTGAATTTTACCTATTTGCATGAGTCCTCAGTGTACCCACTGAGACCAAATAAGAGGTCAAATGAGGACCAATGACTGGGTTCCCTTACTATGACTTTCTTATAACAAGTACAAGCAAAGATGACCATCAACCTCACCAAGAATGCTCTGGAGAAAAGACAAATCACTCTGAGGTAAAATAGCAAGATATCTGGTCTTTCTATTGACATGTAGGTTGAGATTTAGATGTCATCAGGAATCAACACTTTTCAGTACGACCCTGGTTGCTATTATCAGTGTCCTTAGACCTACACTGAGATGAAACTTGCAGTAGGAGAGATGTAGTATGGTAAATGCTACTGACAATGGACTCAGCAGCCATTCCTCATCTTCTTTGCTCATAATGGCACTGTCTGTAAGGGAGAAAAATATCACAGCCTGGGTGTGCCACCTTTATTGAAGCCAGACCATGGCTGACCAGTAGAAAAATATCCATAGGGTAACTTCTCAGTAATATTTTATCCTCAGATAAAAATACCTACCAAAATTCTACATGGAGTAAGGTAGAGACAATGCAACTTATAAAGCCAAAAATCACAAGATCATTATCTTAAGGAGAAAGGGAAAACATCTCTCAGAGGGTAGGCTTTGAATTCTCCCCTGCCTGTGGGAAAATTTTAAGGGATCCTCAATGGAAAAAAGGTTATTGAAGGTCAAAAATGATGAGGAGTAGTGGTGTTGATGGTTTCCCAGCAAAAGAAAGGGCAAGCAATGTAAGTAAATGTCACTGAAGAGGAAAAGGAGAGCAATGAAGAGGAACTTGGTTAGGGCCCTGAGGAGGCATAGGAGGAAAGAAGGATCGCTGCTTCTCTTTTGCTCGGCTCAGTCATGGGAAATGTGGATTTGGAACAGCTACACTGGATAGGACTCAGGCCTGAAAACTCTTTCCAGTACATTTGCAATTTTTAGCCTTATGCCTTGACTGCCCACCTTGGCATTTAGCGGCCTGGGAAGTTGACACTACTTCTACCTTTGGAGCGGAATGAGAACTACCAGCACTGTGCAATCCAGACTCAGGCCTTTTAAAGTTCTAATTATGTAGCTTGTATTCTACTTGATTGATAATTCACTATCAAAAAGATAGAATCATTTATTAAGATATTAAAATATTCCAATAAGAACTTGGAGAGTCCTAATGAATTTACAGTGCCCCTTGCTGCAACTTCCCTGAAGCAGGAAGGCAGGATTTCTTCCACTTATGTTGCCTTGAGTGAGATTATTTCACTCATAATACTTTTTCCATGGTCAGGGAAATCAAGACAAGGCAAATTCAAACACCTGACATGATGCCTAGAATCAACCATTCTGTGTTTATCAGTATCTTTTTTTATTTTTTTAAATTTTTTTGTGGGTACCGGGGGGTTGACCTCAGGACCTCTCGCACCAGCAGGCACCCGTGCCACTGAGCGATATCACCGGCCCCTTTTTCGTATGTGGATTCCGGGAGTCGAACTCGGGCCCTTGCACTTGCCGGGCAGGCGCTTAAGCCACTGAGCCATCTCACCAGCCCTGTTTATCAGTATCGAATGCCTTTTCATCTCTTTCTCTTCTCCCTGCCCCTCCCCTTTCTTTCTTATCTCTTCTTTCTCTTACCCTTCACTATGTCTTGGATATGGTTTGTCCCTCAAAATTCACGCCGTTTAATCCACAATGACATTAAGAGGGTGGAAACTTGATCCTGATTATGATATTTTGAGATAGAGGAGAAGTGATTAAATTAGACCCTAAGTCATTACATGACTGAATTCTGATGGGTTTTTTAAGGAGAAAGAGAGAACACACAGAGAGGTACACCTATGGTCTTACCATGATGTAAGGTAGCCAAGGGGAGAAGGGGTAACACCAGAGCCTGGGCCAGGCCACTTGGACATCCAGCCTCCTAAATTATGAGCCATAATCTGTTATCTTAATAAAGTAGCCATAAAGAACTAACTAATGCACCTTTTATTCCCCCCCTCCTCTCTTCTATCCTTCCTCTCATTATACGTTTAGTACATGCAGTGGCTAGAGCACCATCCTTCACCCTGCACGGAAAGCTGTTCCTTCAGCTCTAGGAGGGCACAGGGACACACTTCACAGCTGCTCTCAGCTGTAATGAGGTTAAAGGGTGAGACACATGTAACCTGTCATCATTCGTTATAACTTGTGATATCTTTCTACTACAGTAATGATGTTAAAATTGTTACTCCATTAGTCTAACAAATATTGCTTAATCAAAACTCAACCAAAACACTTGCCAGTTCTATCTCTAGGGTTGCTTTTACAAGGCCCCTTTGCAGGTGGGTTTCATATTCCAAGTCTATCTCCTTACTTGCAATTGACTCTTTACACCCACAAATACGAATATGTACTCTTTAGAAAATAACTTCTAAAAATCATTTTCTGACTCATAACTCTGATTAAAGCCTTGACCCTTTCTTATTCTCAAGTTCTCTCCACTTGACGGTAACTTGTGCATTTCAGAGTGAAGTCATTTGTAAGATGCTCCTCCCGTCCCTCTCATCCTTCGGATCCCCAAAGGCTGATTTGGAAGATCGCATAGGTTGATTTCCATTGACTCAGAAGCTGCCCTTTTTATGAGCTTCAATGACTTCACCTCTAGAAGTGAATCACTTCTGCATTCCACAGACTGTACAGACTTAGTCTTTGAATGTCTGATGATCTCATGACCCTGGCTAGCCCTCCACAATCCAGTGCCTTAAAAACACAGACCCTGACTGAGCACTAGGGACGCGTATGAATATAGTCAGGGTGTAATTACTCTAGTCACCTGGGAATCCCAAATTCCTTTAGACCAATGAAGCCAAAGGGTAGTATTTCAGTGACTAGCCAAAAGAATCTTATGGCTCTCTTGGGAAGGCAGAAAAGAAAATGATGATGTTTACTGGAAGCATTTAAAAAAGAAAATTTCCAAGCAGAAAAATCAATTCACCAAAGAAAATAAAAATATTTTGTGTTCATATAATGCATTTCAGATATCTAAGAGTCCTTTGACAATAAAATTTTTCTCTCTAAGAGGTGGAAAATAAAAAAAGGAGGCAAGGTCAGTACGGGATTATATAAAGCCCAAGTCTAGGACCCCACTGATGTGCTAAGTGGAATGGAGCTGAAAGATACAACCTAAATGTATCATTCTTGAACCAAGGATCTGTGCAGATGTTTTTGCTGTATTACCTAAGGCTTCAGAACTTAATTTCATTTGGATAGTCCTACATATGTGCTGACCAGCCCAGAGCAGTGTGTGGATAAGAGAGTAGAAAAATTTAGCGAAGTTATAAGCTAGATGTTACTGCCCCAAACAAACTCTTTCTTTGGGCAGTGGGACTCTCAGGAGCAACATGACATGAGTGGACATTTGGACCTGCCCTTTGACTCATCCTGGGAATCCTGGAGCCCCCAGTGTCTGGAGTAGCCCAGAATGACCACATGGATGGCGAGAACACCTGTCCAGAACCACAGAATACAGACAGCCAACCACCAGACATGAGTGAGAACTCCAGCTACCAGCAGCAAACACAGGGCCTGAGGGGGTTATCCAAGGTCATCAGAACTCACGGGCTAAACTCATCCCAAAATCATGAGTTAGTAAGTGGTTTTTATCATAAGCTATTAAATTTAAGGCAGTTTTGCTTTTATAAATATGTATTATTAGTTTTACAGGTAAAGCCAGTAGACTTTGTGCCTTAGTAACATACTATGTACATTAAATGTTCACTATTTACCTGCATTATTTCACATAGTTCTGACTATATCACATGAGGGAGATATTGGTATTTCTACTTTACAGTGGAGGAAACTGGGGTTCAAATAAGTTAATATATTCACCTGGTAAGTGGCAGGTGTCCAGCCTCAATCCCTCTGATAGAGGGATTAATCTATTAATCTGCTAATCAATGCCAAATCTAGAAAGGCAATTTTAGTGACAGAGGAAGTCAGAATTCTGAAGGAGGGAGGCAAGAATTGGGATGGTTTAACCTGTGGGAGGCAGATATTCAGAAGCCATGAAAGAAACTCTCACTCTTCTGGTGCCTGCTTTATTTATTTATTTTTTAATTTTAATTTTTTTTTGTGGGTACTGGGGGTCGACCTCAGGACCTCGCGTGCCAGCAGGCGCCCATGCCGCTGAGCGATATCACCAGCCCTTTTTTCGTATGTGGGTACTGGGAGTCTAACTCAGGCCCTCGTGCTTGCCAGGCAGGTGCGTATGCCCCTGAGCCATCTCACCGGCCCCCTGGTGCCTGTTTTATAGAAGGATGAACAGACTCCTGAGGTTACCAGGAGGTTTTCTTGTCTTGGACCTTCTAGCAAAAGGAGTGATGAGGAATGGAATAAACTGACTCAAGGGAAAATGAGCTCTTCAT
This sequence comes from Erethizon dorsatum, assembly GCA_028451465.1. NCBI lineage: Eukaryota > Metazoa > Chordata > Mammalia > Rodentia > Erethizontidae > Erethizon > Erethizon dorsatum. The sequence continues at coordinate 19,315,087 of CM051824.1, forward strand.
GACCAGAGATATTCAGACAAGAACATTGAGAATATCCATAAACATCACAAATAAGGTGTTATCTCACAGTTTTTCTGTCCCTGTCACCAAGAAAGTCTCTTTTGCTCCTCTTAGAATCAAGTTTATACATGTTTCTAGGCTGGGTCAATGTTGAACTTCTTCCACAAAGCTTTCCCTGTGTCTCCTCTCCAGCACCGAGATTTTTCTCTCTCTGAACATGGACTGACAACACCAGTTTCCTACATCTCACTAAGATATGAATCTAGTGTACACTATTATATGGACTAATAACAATTAAGTTTGAGCTTGGACAAGCATATGTTTATATCTAATAGCACATTTTTACTTACATCTCAGAACTCCTCTTTAAGCTTCTATAGGCTACAATAGGAACATATATCCAAAGGGTTTGCCATGAAAGTTTTTTAGAATTTACAGTGCTTTCCATGTCAAACTTGTCTCTTGAAATAGTATGTTTGGCATGGAACATGTTTGCTACATCCCAAAACCTAAGCCCTCCCAAAACAAGAGCAACAGGTTAGTGGACTGTCAATTTGACTGGTTTTGGAATCTCCCAAGGGATGAGTAAATCACATTACTAGATGTGCTTGGGTTGGTCATAAAGGCTTGACCTTGGGGTCTCTATCTGGTCATCAGCCCCATACTCTTGGTTCTGTTCCTCTGCTCTGCTTCTGGGCCTCCATGAACTAAGAAGTTTTGGTCCATTATGCCTTTCCACCTTGATGTTCCTGCCTTGAATTCAGCCAATCACGGACTGAAGCCTCAGGTACCATGAGCCAATTAAACTTCTCATTTAAATTGTAGGCGTTGGGCACTTTGTCCAGCAATGATGGGAAAGCAAATACAACTGGGTATAATCATACAGTCAGAACTAGAAAATATTATTAGAACTGATAAAATAACCCCATAAAAAGCCAAATCTAAGACATTTTTACAAAAGAGATCTGTGAGATATGTTATTGTTCTGATTGCTGGCAATGAACTTTTAAAACCCTGGAAGTTTTCTATGTGGTAGGAGTGTCTTTGTTACACTAATGTGGCGTTGTTGGTGGGATTCCTACATAGCACGCAGATCAACAGAATGACAAATAAAGTCACCAGTGGATTGGAACTGTGAGCCAGCATGATCTCCAGGAGACAGAAAGAGGGCTGGAGATGGAGTTCAGCCACTTGGTCAATTGTTTAATCAATAAGGCCTATGCAATGAAATCTCATGAAACCAACAAAACCTCTGGCCATCAAAACCCGTAGAGTTTTTTGAGGGACACACTGATGTATATGCTGGACAAGTAATGCACCCAGTTTACACAAGGAGGAGACACAGAAGCCCTGCACTCCCGGCCCTCCTTGGCAATGTCACACGCACTTCCCCCATTTTATTATTCTTGAGGTCTACTCTTTATGATAAAATTATAATCTTAAAGATAGAATTTTTCAGTAAATTTGTTGAGTTATTCTAGTACATTTTCAAACAGAAGTGGTTATAGGAACTCCCAACATTGTAGAAATAAACATGACTAAGCAACAGCTGAACTTATCTGCATGCCACAGGGATTACATGAGGCAGGCTCCAGTTCATCTCTTAGACCTGAGTCCCTCAGTCTTTAACTCTTAGATAAGGAATTATCTAAAAGTTTGGTAAGAATGTGCTTATAAGATCCTACTGTGTAACAATTTCCAATCCTGGGACTTCTGCTCACTTCCTGCCTGTGTTGAAAGACCTACTGCTTACTAATAACTCCTCACTATAGCTCCCTAGCAGCCAATCATGTATAGTTTAATGTATGAATAGACCTGCAGCACCAATCTAAATTCATTCGGGACAACTGTGTAACTAACAGGACCTCTTGAAAATTGTTCAAAACAGGTTACCTCACTATCCTTTGTTTTTCTCTTTAAAAATCCTGATGGAACACTTGTTTCTAAATGAACCTGTGTCTCTTAATTCGAGAATCTATTCTCAAATCTATTCCCAAATAAAAATCACCTTTGCTTTTATTTTAACCTCCTCTATGATTTCTTGTTTAACAATTTGAGCAGATGCATGAGTGGCCCTGAGGCCTGCAGCTGATGGCTAAAATGAAGGTAGTTTTATGAAAGACATTGTCCTTAACCTGTGGGGTCTGGGTTAATTCCAAGTAGTGTCAGAAATGGATTTCTGTCTGTCCTGTGGAAGTGGAGATGAAGGATGGAGTAATTTGAGAGTTTCTAGCCAGCTGGGCAAGGGTGCTGGTGGCTTGAGGATTATCTCTTCCTGAGTCAGGAAAAAAGATTCAACAAGCTGTATAGAAAGTACACCCACTGATAACAGCTCTCTTTAGAAAAGATTCCCAACATTAACAGCCTCAATTTTTCACTCCATTATCCAGTTAGTATTTAGCATCCCAAAGGATGTCACTGAAAGGAATGAAGGACTCTCCTAATGAAATTCACAACAAGGAAAATATTATGACATGCAACTTAAAGTATCAATTATTAATTTAAAAAAGAGAGAAAACTATATGCCATTAAATAAATTTTGATATTTCTACATGTCATAATGTAGATCATGCATTTTCTTTAACCAATTAGTTTTGCTCGAGTGGCAAACTAAAATTTAGATTATTTTCTCTTAAAAGCTTCTACATCTTTCTTATCTATGTCTCTTTTCTCCTCCCTCTCTCCCTGTCTCCCTCCTCTTTCTCCTTTTCTTTCTCCCCTCCTTGCCTAACACATTCTTATATAGTGACAAACTCCTCTTCTCTGTAATCTCCCAGGGTTGTGTTACTGGGATAAATGAAGTGTCAGGTTCTATACTAGTTTATCATTTATTAATTAATGATATCAACAACTCCTTTTTCATTACTGTTAACATGTTTCTCTCACTACCAGGAGGAATTTTTATTACAAAACTTATCTCAAAGGCTCTTTCCTGTTATCCACTGCAATAATAATAAAAAAAAATCATCATTCAATCATCACTTTAATGACTGACCATTTTTCCCTTCACTAAAATTAAATCATAAAAGCCAGTTAATTAAATGAATAGTAATTGAATGATATAATCATGCAAAGAATTAAAATGAAGAACTTGTTCTTTCAAAGTTTGACAACATGCAATGACACGGCTTGACCAATGTGGTAAATCCTAAGAAGAACCAAGTTGATTATCTTGCCTATGGGTATCTCAGAAAAGATGTACAGTTAGAAAAACATTTTATCCTTTCAGCTTTGCGAGACAGTTTAACCAACACATCCACACCTTAATGAGAGGTCAAAACGTTTGACTTGGGTGAGCATCTTATGAATTATCAAGAAAAGCAAAGCCAGTATCTACAGAGAACTACATAAGTTGTGATAAAAAGTGAAATGTTTAAATTAAAAAAAAAATTACAGTAAAAGATACATTGCCATTAACCCACAGACACAGAGAATATTCCTCTTCTCACTTCAAACACACTTATCCCATCATTCTTGCCACTTTCTGAAGCAGTTCTGAAAGTTCTCTTTCATCAGTGTCTTCAGCTGTATTATCATGGCTACCTGGATGTACTGAATCTATTCAAAATGTTTACCTTTCATGGTCATTTTTTTTAAAGGGAACAGCAAGAAGACACATGGCACCCAATCTGGTGAATAACATGGAAAAGAACATGCTGCAACGTTTTTATGTGCCTTCTTTCCATTGGATGACAATCAGCAGCAGCTTTCACTGCTGTTTGATAACACCCTCTAAAGGCATCAAAGAGGACTTCCAGAATTGTTTCAGAAAGTGGCAAGAATGATGGGGCAAGTGTATTCAAAATGAGGGAGAACATTTTAAGAGGATTAATGGCAATAGCTTTTGCCTAAAATTTAAAAATTCAATATACATTTTTATAACACCTTGTACTACAGGTGCAAGAACAGGTTTCTCTGAACTTTCCAAAGTAATTCATGTAGTATGCAATTATTATATATCTTAGATGGGACATACTTGGTGCTACAAATAAAATATTGGGAGATCTAGCCTTCCCAGTCTTCTAGGGAGACAAATATGCCAACAAATCATTAAATATGACAAGATAAGTGCAGCAAAAGGGGAATGAGCAAGGTGTTATGACATCCTAGGGGAGGGACCAATAAATAACTTTAGGAGAAAATATGAGAATTCACCAAGAATTGACACTGAGTTGAGTTTTGAGAGCTGGTAAATTCTCAAGCCATTGCAGAGAAGAGGAAAAACACCATGAAAAAAGGTGCCAAAGCTCAAAGCAGTTAGCCTGTAGAAGGACTGAAGGGAAATCATGATGGGCAGGCAAAGGGAGGTGAAATTTATCTCAATAGGGAAAAATGGCCATTTAAAAGCTGTATAATGATATGATTTGATTGTTTTTTAGGAAGATCTTTCTAGAAGCAATGTAGCAAGGGGCACAGGAATTAGAGAATAGAGCAGAAGACAAGAATAAGAAGAGTGGTAGAAAGACTATTTTCCATAGCCCAGCATGAATTGAACTTTTAATTATCTTAACATCTTCTCAGATTCAGGTAATCAACTGGGAACCCCAGAGTGAAGACTATTGAACGACAATGTATTACTTTCATGGTGATGAAAAAAATGAAAACTTCTAGTGTTAAGCTGTATAAAAGGACTGTCCTTGGTCAAATTATAAAGTGCCCTTTACATTTCCTGAGTCACCCAAAGAACTCATATTGACCTGCCTGTCTAGTTGTCTTGATTGCCTTTGACAATTTCATCTGTGCAACCATGCCTTAGATCTGCTGCAAAATGTGACCCTGCATCACCTCCAACCTGTCCTGTGCTATTCCTCCAAGACTCTGCTATTTGGAGTTAAGCATCTAACTCATACAGAAATTTTTTAAACATTGTGGTTCATTCATTCATTCATTCACTCATTCAACAAATATGGAGTACTTTCCATGGGCTACACATTAAGCCCTGGGATACCTATATGCAACAACACAAAGCATAGGGTCTTCCTGAAGCTTCCATTCTAGTGTAACAGATGTGAAACTAGAAGAGAAACAAGTAAACAAGCAAATATAGAGTGTAGACAAGGATATATTCCATGCAAGAAAAAAAAGTAAGAGAAAGGAGTACATAAAACTTAGAAGATGAAACTCAGACTGAAACACTGAAGCCCATGAAGGAGCAAACCATGCAGACACCTACCACAGGCTGACAAGACACCTGCAAAGCTCCTGAGGTAGGGATGTGTCTAGTGTAGTGCAGGAAATGCTGGGGGGAGGTGGTAATATGTCAGGGAAAGGGTGATGGGAAGCATGGTAAGAATTGAGCCCCGACAGCTACAGTGTGATGGCGTGAGTCTGCCCAGGAAGACAACTGTTAGAACTTAACCCCAGTGAGATGGAAGCCATTGAAGGGTTTTATGAGACATCTCAGAGTTAAATTTCAACAACAATCAAGATGCTGCATGGGGATGAGACTGAGAAGGACAACAGCAGAAATGAGCAAGACCAAAATGGGAAACTCTTGCAATTACTCAGTGAGAAATGATGGAATGGTTGGCCAGGTCACTAGCAGTGAATATGCTGGAAATGGGCAGATTTTGCTAATATTTTGAAGGCATAATTGACAACATTTATTCTTGGGTTGGATTTGGGATATAAGCGAAACAAGAGTCAATAATGATTCTGTTATTTTTGTCTAAAGAATAAAAAGGAGAGAATTGACAAATTAGCACTCCCCCCTTCACCCACTATTAGTTAAGATTTATGGATTTAAAAATTACAAAAACAATCAAGCTTCTTAAGATCCCCCAAAATTAATTTCTACCAGTGGAATTTTGAGCATGCTTAAGAAGTTGGTTGTTTTTGTAATTTTTAAAATTCATTTTATTAGAAAAAATAATTTTGTACATTGTTGTTTTGATCTATGTATACAATATTTAAAGATCATGCTAATTAAAATATCCATCATTTCACCAATTTATCATTTTTTGTGTGCTTTAGGAATTTCCATTTAAAATAATACTATTTGGAGGGAGAAATTCTGACATTACTTTTCAAATAAATATCTCAGCAAAATAGTTGATAGATTTAGTATATACGGATATACATTATCTAGTTAAAATTGAGTTTCAGATAAATATTGAATTATTTTGAGTATAAGAATGTATCAAGTAAGGTATGCTTACACTAAAAAATAATAGTACATTCTTGTACTAAAATCTAATTACCATTTTTCTGAAATTCAAATTCAACTCTCCTGACAGCTCTATTTGTAGGTGAATATACATGGACCTGTTCACCGGTAGGCCAAGACTGAAGAAGGGGTGTGGAAACGGAGAAGAGAAAAGGGAAAATACAGTCCGTCCCCATTTCTTTTTTCTCTTGGGTCTGACTCTTAACTCTTGGGTTCTTAACAGGCCAAACTTATCAGGTTCTAAAAGTGAAATTTGCAAACACCACTGATGGTCCTTGGAGGAAATAAACATGGAGAAATTTAAATAAAACATTTAGCCTTTGAAAATCACATTTTGAAAATGTAGCCAACTCTGTAATTAAGTTCCAAATTATTTGGTGCAGTCAGTTTGGCTAACAGATGGAATGGTATTTTTGTTAATCTTTTTTTCTTGGAGAAAGTTTCCAGAAATCCTGAATAGGGCATTTCTAGATTATTGCCTGAGTGTCAGTTACATGTGTCTAATAATTTACTAGAATCAATGGATTTCTTTAAATGAATTCAGTGAACTGTTATTTATATAGATATGAATAATACATTTATAAGAGGAAGACAAGCAGTTGGGAAATACTTCTCAAAATGATCTATTGCAGTAATGATAAGTAATTATATAGCAACACAGTACTTGCTGATAAGATTTAACTAGTTCTATTTTTAAAAGTATTTCCCCCCTCCGTGGTCCACTTTGATTCATATTCCAGAGAATCCAACCTAAAGAAAGTGGCGTTCCATCTATAAGGCAGAGAGCATTCACCAACAATCTGTCTTATAGATCAGTCTCATATAAAAGTTTTGCCAGATGACACCCTCCAAACCTTGAAATTTTATTGTTTTAATCTAGTCCTTACACAAAACTCTCTCCCAGATACATGTATGTGGTGTTTTCTTACACCATATACACTTGTTTGTTTTTTACCACTCAAGGAAACTTTTTGAGGTAATTATTCTCCATATCTCCATTATATGAAAAAGAAATAGGAGACTTTGAGGATAAAGAAACTTATCCAAAGAAACTTATCCTTGTGACTGAAAGATTCTTCTTGTCTACTGTATATATTATTGGGGCTAACCAAGCGGGGACATTTCCCAGTCTCAATATAAAGTAGATATATGTACTCCAGCATTGCCATCACCATCACATACTTTACAAATGTCTTTCTCAATTTTAAATGAACCAACACATAAAGAGGGTCTCTTTCTTACTTTTAGATAAAAACTCAATGTTGTAAATTCATATCTTCCCCTCCTATCAAAATCTGCTTCATTCTAGTGACAGAAAAAGCATCCATATCTGCTAGAAGAGTATCACACATTATAGGGAAGATTGGGATTGAGAAATTGCATACAAATGTGTTTTTGGGGGAGGAGATTTTGTATTTTCCCAGATAATCTTTCTTAGCTGTAGTTTAGAAGAGCATTTCTTTGCCGTCCAATTACTGACTCACACATACTCTCAAATTGTTAAAGTCCCATTAACGATCATCTGAATATACCAGGGAAACTAACATTTAATTAGTAAATCCTGAGTAAGCCAAAGTAACTATTGTCATGAATATCCCTCTAAACTTTATGTTTGTTCAATATATTGAAAAATATAATTTTAAGGAAGTACCTCTGAAGGTACTTCATGTTCATGTTCACCTGGCTATTGAGTTGTTTAAGATTGGAATTATCTAAATTGAAAAGTGTATTACTCCAAAAATTATACTAGCACCTCTAGTATGTAGATACTCATCAGACTCAAAAACAGTGATTGTTATGGCTTGTGTCTAGATGTCCCCCAAAAGCCTCATGCAGTCATAGGTGGGCTTTTTAGATGTGCCTGGATCTAGCGTGTGTGATGCTGGAATTAAGGGTGTATGATTAGTAAATCAGTCTATTGATTGGTTTGGCATAATTCTGGGCAGGATTAAGTGGGCTCCACCCTGGGTGTGAGTGCTACCCGTTTTGAGGGTGGGTAGCATGGATAAAAATATAAGGGACAAAAAGAAGGCTAGCATAGTCCCTGGTTGCTTGCTGGTTGCTTTTGCTGTCTTCTGCCTTCTGCCTTCTGCCTGCCATGAACTGTTTCTCCTCTGCCAGGCCCCTCTGCCACGTCACCCTGCCTTGGACCCAGCCAACTAGGAACTTAAACCTCTACAAACAGTGAGCTAAATAAACCTTTCCTTCTTTAACTTTGGGTGTTGGGTATTTTCTATCAGCAGCGAAAGAAGTAACTAAGAGAGTGATTCAAAGAGATTGTGACATAAGTCAGAACAAACTATTAAGTGTTCTGTGAAGTTACTATCCAAACCTTTATTGAATTCTGTCTAAAAGGTTTTCTTCCCTAAAGGAAGACTGTAGTTTGGGTTTGAATGAATCATACATACTGTAGATCTGTAATGTATTACACATAAGAACGGTTCCCTGCTTGAGTAGAGAGATCATTAAGCTTTGCATTCTACTGGTGGTAAGGAAAGCCGTGTGGTGCTGGAAGCAATCACTAAGTCTCTTCTATCTTCGTAGGTAGTTCGCATGTGCATATGTGCATGTGAGCGTGTGTGTGTGTGTCTGTGATACTGGGGAATGAATCCAGGGACTGCATATTGGGCTAACACTCTACCCCATCCCCTTTTCTATATTATTTTGAGACAGTGTCACACTAAGTTGCCCAGCATGGTCTTAAACTTGTGATCCTCTTGCCTCAGCTTCTTGAGAAGCTGGGATTACAGGCATGTCCCACTGCTCATGGCTCCTTCCTAGGGAGTTCTTTAGTTACAAAATGTTAGAAAGAAATTGAAAAACAAACAAACACAAATCTAGAATGTTTGGTATAGCTTGGACTAAGCAAAGAAAGGTGGGAAGAATCATACATTTGTCCATAGATTTTAAGCAGGGGGCATAAATGAGTGAAAAGAACAAAGTAGAGCAATAGAGAATGGTGTGACTTGTGGCAAAGGAATAATATTTTCACTTTTTAAAGAAATTACTTTCATATTTAAATACAAGTTATATTAGCCAAATAAACACACCTGAATCGGGCCTGCTCACAGTCAGTTTTACAACCGCTGGTTTATGAATCTGATTAAAGCCTCTTGTTTACAACTCTTGGTTTATTAGGTAGGATTCTTGCTAAGTGAGTCCAAACTGCCTTGGTTGCTGGCAATTTTAACTCCAATGAAGCTCCCAGAAAACAGTAGAATTCTATTTCAAGTTTATATTAAATAATTTGGAAAGAACATCATTATCTAGTTTTATAAAGGTGCTTTAATGTATAATAAATTAATGTGAGGGCCGGTGAGATGGCTCAGCGGCTTAAGCGCCTGCCCTGCAAGCGCGAGGGCCCGAGTTCGACTCCCGGAACCCACATACGAAAAAGGGGCTGGTGATATCACTCAGCGGCACGGGCGCCTGCTGGCGCACGAGGTCCTGAGGTCGACCCCCCGGTACCCACAAAAAAATAAAAAAATAAAAAAATAATAAATTAATGTGAAAAAGAACCAGTGGGAAATCTGCCAATAGGTGCCATATTGTTTGAAGGAAATGAGTGCTCAGAATTTTCAGTTTTAAGCAGAAGGACCATCTAAGAGCATTCAGATTGTATAGCTCTTATACATAAACTTACCTCTGATACTGAAAACAGTGGAAGCATCTCAGCTAAAACTGGTGATCTTGTGATTAATTGAAACATATATTGTTATTTCATCGAAATGATATGGGAAAATATTGACAATTTCTTGAGATATAGTTGAACTATGGGAGCACTGATTATCATTAAATTCAGGTACCTTATTAATATAAAAAAATCAAGTTTTAGTACAGGAAATGAGATGATGCAACTTGTGAAGTCTCTGCGCAACTCATGAAAACTTGCTTGGTGGTTGTGTTAGTTTTCCACCACTGTGAAAAAATATTTAACGTAATCACCTTATGAAGAGGAAAAGCTCATTTTGGCTCACAGTTTTGGAGGTTGCAGTCTATGATCAATGGGCTTCATTGGTTTGAGCCTTAAATGGCACAGTACTTCATGGCAGGAGCTTGCGGCAGAGGATGCAATTCACCACAGAGCTAGTGCAAAAACTGGAGAAAGACCAGGGTCCCAGTATTCCCTTCAGGGTACACTCAGTGGCCTAACTTCCTCCCATGAGCACTCATCTCTGGTTCTTTTTCACATTACTTTATTATACATTGAAGCACCTTTATAAAACTAGATAATGATGTTCTTTCCAAATTATTTTGTATAAACTTGAAACAGAATTCTAGTGTTTTCTGTGAGCTGCACTGGAGTTAAAGTTGCTAGCAACCAAGGCAGTTTTGACTCACTTAGTCTGTATCACCTCCCAACAGTGCCACAGGCTGGGGACCAAGCTCTTAACACATGGCCTTTGGGGACATTTAAAATCCAACTCTACCGCTGACTTGAGCAGAGGTATTTCTTTCACTACTGTGTCAAAATACATAGCTGTCTCCTCACCTGTATGTACCTTGCTACATTAAATATGTTCTTGAGGAGCCTTGATTTTGGGGAAAGTGTTGCAGGCTAGCCAAGAGGTAGTCACGTTTCCAACAATCTTGATTGCTTCTGCAAGTGTTGATCAGTTTCTGACCCTGGACTAGAATAGTGTCACTTGTTAATGTGAAAGAGCTGGAAAAAATGGATTTTTCTTTTTATTGTGATATTCTGGCATTCTAGGAGTTGTCATATGTATCCCATACCAATGATTCAAAGTACAATAAATATACTTAATGGCAATGAACTAAATTAAAACTTGCTTTGATGATTTACAAAGCAGCATGGGATTATTCTTAGGAATATAAATTTTCATTATATAGAAATTGAGATGGTAGAGTACATGTAAGAAATTAGACTAAGTCTTTTCTGCAATTTATCTTTCTAGAGTTTCTGATTTTAGTCTTGTTATTTGTTTCTAAATGAAAGATTTGGGACCTTAACTAGAGTTTGACTCCTGAATGAGAATCAATAAGGAAACTGGAAAATATGTGGTCTGTGACTTATGACAAGTCATTTAACTTCTCTATAACATGGTTTTGTCACCTACTTACTCAAGATGATTTGTGGATACCAAATAAAGTAAAATACATGTGGAACAGGTTTGCAAATTTTAAGACACTAACGGGGGAGGCAGAGACCTGTCACATCTGTTTAGGTCTGATGGCATTCCACACATGTCCAACCAATGTCCACCCCCTTTCTATTCTTGAGGTATAATTTTGTTTTAAAATTGTGCAGTCTGTGCTTGCACTGGGGTACTGAACCAAGAACACAGCTGTGTTTGGCATGAGCATGACCTCTAGGGCAGCAGCTGCCACATCAACTCTCAGTCCAGTGGAAGTTTCTAGCAGTTGGGCTTGCTGGCCTTGAAGCCAGTGTACAGTCCCTGGCCTACTGCTTATCTGGCAGGCAAGACTGCAGTGACTTCAAAGCATAAACTCAATTCAGGTCTACCTAGGTTTCATGAGAAAGCCTCTAGTGCAACAGCTGAGGAAAATTCCTTCAGGTCACAAAGGGAAATACAAGAAGTGATCTTGCCCTTTCTCATATCACTTAGATTCTCATCCTTGAGAAATCTGCTCTTTTTCATTCATCCAGGGACACCTGCCCACTTGCTCTTATCACCTAAATTGCAACTGTACATCCTTCAGATCTCTTCTCTAATATGCCTTCCTCAGAAAGACTTCCAAAGTTCACCAGACCCCTAGGTTTCTTTGTTTTATGCTGTCATAGCAGCTAATACACTCCTTCCTAGTGCATATTGTCATTTATAGTTCTGCATCTGGGTGGCAATATACTTTCATCTGTTCTCCTCCCAGACTGCAAGTTCCATGAGGGTAGCAGAGTGTCGGTTCTTGTCAACATTAAAGCCTCAGACCCAAGCAGTGCCTCTGATATGAGAGTGTTAGCAGGGAAAAATCCATCAGTTAGGAAGAGTATTGTGTAATGAGTCCAAGATTTTACTCTGTCAGTGTTGGCCAGTTGCCATGGTTTCAGTTTGTCCCTCCAAATTTAAGTGTAGTCAGCATGATGATATTAAGAGATGGGGTTATTAAGAGATGATTTGGCCATGGTGGGGGTGTTTCTTCTTTTGTGAATGAGACGAAATGTCTTACATAAGCGCCTTTACTTGGTATTCAGCTAGCTGGCACTTCTGCCTTCCACCACATGAGGACACAGCAAGAAGACCCTTACCAGACCATGTGCCCTGGTTTGATTTTGGACTTCCAAGCCTCCAGATTATGAATACAAATATTTGTTCTTTATCCATTATCTAGTCTATGGTATTCTGTTGTAGCAGCACAAAATGGACTAAGGCTCCAGTCTTATTCTCAACTCATATTTTCTATTTGGTTTTCCTGTCTCTTTTTACTCTCCATCAAGCTATGTCTACCTTTTTCTTTGAATGCTGTTCACAGACCAAGCATATTTATTAATGTTTTCCTCTCTCTGCACTGTGTGTCCTCGGAGAACTAGTGGAATAAGATGGTGGCAGGGTGTGAATGAAGGGAGGGGAAAAGGAGCCATGAGAGTGAGTGTAAGCAGACTGTCATTATCCTAGAGAGGTGTTGCTCAGGGGACAGGGGCAGCTGCCATAGGTCTTTCTCAGCCAGGTCTTCTTCTCCTTGGTCCTCAGAGGCATCCAGAAGGAATGAGGAAGCTGCTTGCTCTGTATCCACAGCTGTGTTAAGACACACATTCCCTTCCATCCACACCCACACCCAGTGCCCATCCATAAATGAAGCCATTAAGCCTCCTCTCATTCTGGATTAGTGGCTCATTTCCTCGCTTCACTTTCCAGTCTAGTTCAGTTCTGATAATTCCACAAGTGAATTCTTGGAAAGGCAAGCACAGATAAAACTTTTCTTTTAAAAATACTGGGCATCAATTAACCTTTATCCATAGTGGTTAAGTGAGGAAAAGCTTGCTGTGAGGCTAGCAGAAAAAAATTCCTACCACCTCCTCATCCAAGAAGAGGGCATTGTGATATTGTATAACAGATCACCAAGCTTGCAGCACACCTGAGGCGTGGCTAAGGTACCAGTGAGGAGCTGTGGGCGAAAAGCTGGCAAAAGCCGGGGCACAGCTGCTGCTGGCCCACAGGCTTCTGAAGAGAGCCCCACACACACCCTTAGCCACCTACCACCATCTGCTACTCCACAGAGGACTCCACCACACTTCCCTGTGGGAGGTAGCATCGGACATGAGCTCTCTTTGTCTGCCCACCCAGGCTCCTTACATAGAGGCTTCCTAAGCAAGTGGACCCCTCTAGGGAGAATGACAGGGAACATTAGTGTGAGAACTGCAAGATAACATGTTCAGGGAAAAATAATACAGCTCTACTCCCAGCATGAGGAATTGATTACAACCAAGGAAACAATCTCATCTAGACAAATCCTGTGACTGATGTGACCCCAGACACTGACTATTTCAATATCATAATTTCTCAAGTGGGTAAATTGGGGCCCTGATAGTTAAATACCTTAATAAGAGCACAGAGTCAGATGAGAGTAACATTTAGACTTAGAAATATTTGTCCATAGTTTAACACACCTGAGTGGTCATCCAAATCAACTGAAATTAGAAATAAATAAAAAATAAATTCCTGGATCTCATCTTAAAACAACTTCATCAGGATCTCCATAACTGGGATGAAAGAATCTTTATTTCTCAATAAAGATATATTGGGTGATTGGTCAGATTTGTAAAATCATATCTCCCACTTCTCTCATCTTGGTTGTTATTAATAGCCCTCGAGGATGAACAAGGAAGGCCCCCAAATTCTAGAGCTTATATAATAACTGAGGAGATGAGACTCCTTGGGTAAGAAGTTAGATAACAAAATGGAATAATAGGCAGTGATTGGGCTACATCAAGGATGCAGTGGCAGCCATGAATATAAGTATTTTAGGCAAACAAGAAGTGCTCTGTTACCACTACCACTCAGGTTTGGGAAAAATTTCAAGGAATGGGCTTTGAATCACTTATGCTAAAATAACTGAAAGAGGGAAGGCCAAGTAATTTCTAAACATCTCCAGGATGCCTGTGCACTTTCCCATTCCCAATGCCCAAACCATCATCTTTGTTCTGACATTTGCAATCATTTGCATTAGTTTTACCAATATCATCCTAACAATGTGTATCCCTTCTTTGAGTTCCATTCCTTTCCAGCTAATTTTTCATATTGCTGGTAGAGAAACTATGTGCTTGTACAAAGCCATCGTGCTGCTTCCCCTCCTAAAACTCTGTGATATCATCTTTCCATTTATAAACTAAAGTCAAAATGTTTTATCAATGCTTTTAGGGCCCTTCCTAACTTGGCTTTTGGCGATCTCTTTAACTTCACTTTCAGTGTTGTCCCTATGTAACGGTACGTTGAACTGCAAAGAAAAGAAATATTTGCTGTCCTCTAAAGATATTGCTTTGTCTTCATATATTATTTTCATGTGGAATATCTGTTTCACCACATCCATCCTTCTTTCCCATTCACATTTAGCTAACAGACATTTATCCTTCAGCTCCTAGTTGAAATCCCATCAATTACTAACAGCATTCACCCAAGAGATGTTTTCATTTTGGGAAGAAAGAAGAAGGATATAGAACTTTTAGTTCCTGGAGTCAGTCAGTAATAGGTGGTATACTGGTGAGTATTCACACCAGTGAATCACAGCCTCTGAACAGTTGTCTTATTTTTGCCCATGTGTAGAGTCAAAATCAAATAGATCAATATACATATGTCAGGGCATAAAACAATCTCTGATACATTTTTTTGTTGTTGTTTTTTAACCTGGGTCAAAGGTAAAGATCTAGTTGTGCGATTGCTGCAGATACAAACATTTACACTATTGGGAATGATATTCAAATCCAGATTAGAATTTTGGACTGGTTTATGGGAATAGGTAAGCTGAGAAATGCAATTACTATTTGTAAATCATTTTGCTATAACTTTCTTCTCCAATAGCGTTAAATGGCAAAATGCAACTGATGCTATTTTAGCTGTGAGCAGAAGAAAATAAATCCTTGTGGCAACATGCATCTGTCAAGGGATTTGAAGTTCTCCAAAATATTCCTTGTTATTAAGCAAGCAATCTTTCACTTCTAAAGAGGGTTCTCATTGATATGTATGAGCTAAGCACTCTATTATTTATGGTTAAGTGCAAATTGATATGTTTAAGGAATATGCTAAATTAAGGGACGTTTATATTAAAAGACCTAAAGTGGTAATTACACATCTAGTGTGGATAATTTAAATACAGTGACATTAAAATATGCTTTAAGGGGCCGGTGAGACGGCTCAGCGGCTTAAGCGCCTGCCTTGCAAGCGCGAAGGCCCGAGTTCGACTCCCGGAACCCACATACGAAAAAGGGGCCGGTGATATCGCTCAGTGGCACGGGCGCCTTCTGGCGCGCGAGGTCCTGAGGTCGTCCCCCCGGTACCCACAAAAAAAAAAAAAAAAAAAAAAAAAAAAAAATATGCTTTAATAAATGTAGGTATGGCTCTGGAATGCAATAATTCATTGCTTTCGAAAGGTCTGTACATGAAGATACAATAAGTGGTGTTGCTCAGGAAAGCATTTGGTGACTGTGAAAACACGTTTCAATACGGTGGAACAGTGGAGCCTGTGTTAAGACTGGAAGTTGAAGAGTTGTTTAACAGAACTTTCTGCAATGATAAAAATGTATATATCCACACCATACAATATAGTAGGCATCAGGCACATGTGGCTGTCACTTACTATGTGGCTAGAAAAACTAAGAAACTTAAACATAAATTTAATTTAATTTAATTTAAATTATAAATTAAAATATAGTCACCCATGGCCAGTGGCTATGTAGAGAACACTGATCTTTCACACAAAATTCATTATGCAAATGTCTCCTAACCTTTGCCATCCTCAGGTTTCTTATATGCAAAATAGTTTTCACAAAATAAAATTTAATATTTTGTGCATTTGTGTATTTTTAATTCTTCCTTTCCTCCCACCAACCCATCAAGTGAAACTGAAAACCAGTAAGGACATCCTACTGGGACCAAGAAACTGATTAAGCAATTATGTAGCTCTTCCTCCTATCCACACACTAGGTTATAAGAATGTTCTCTTAGTCTAAGGAAGTTCCATGTTTGGGGATCCCAATAAATAATCCAAGACTGGCACATTAGAATTTGTGTTAGTTATTGGTATTATCATTATTTCTATTTTTGTCAGTGTCACTGTGGATGGACTAGGCAGTTTTTATCTTAAGATTTCAAAAGTTTGAAAAGTTTTTAGAGTCCTCAGTTTTAGTTTTTAAGAAACTTCTGGAGTCTTTTGGACAGGATTTGCCAATAATCAACAGGGAGAAGGTGTGAACTAACCAACAAGACAGCAGGATGACAACATTTCTATCTCTTTGATAAGACCCAGCCTAACTCTTGCACACACTCCCCCCACAGAGAAGAAAGCAGCCCAAGGGTATGGGGTGCTGGGATGACTCTATGTAGATGCCTGTGGAGAAAGGTGGAGAGAGGTCTGCACGAGCAGGTGACCTTGCCTTGCATGGCCATATGGAAAATCCTCAAAATCATGTCTGAAACGGAAAGATCGGAGATGCACCTTTACCTGACAGTTTTATCCCCCAAATTATGCAAAAAATATACATACACAAAATTGTATACACACAAGCAGCACAGTTACAAAAATGAAATTCCGGGAACCATCCCCATGCCTAAAAATAGGGAACTGGTTTGTGGTTAGTCTATAGAATGGAACGGTCTGTGGCTAATAAAAGCAGAAAACATAAAGAAATGGAAATATTTTCAAATTTTGTTACACAGTATAAAACAAGAGGAAATATGTACTGAGGCATATGATCTTTAAATGTATTGACTTACTATTTCCAAATAAAGGACATGTGGATTTCATATACATATGTGCATATATATGCAACTGTTAACAACTCAGTATATTAAAATCTTCATTGATAGATATGTGAACAGTACCAAAACATTATAGCAGTTCTTTCCAGGTGAAAGAATCATGGGTGTCATAATGCTCTTTTAGGTATTTATCCTAGTTTTTCTAAAATTACTATGCATGTACAATTTTAAAAAGTTATTAATCTCCTTTTAAGCTTATTTTTATGAAGTTGAGGAGTCCAATACACTAACGGAATAGCAAGTAGTCACGTTAGCATATATTCCATGTTTCTAAACAGTGGACTGGGAAGTTCATTAGTAATGTGTAATAGCATATGAGAGGGTACCAGGAACAGTGAATAGACTTCCAAAAACACTGAATTTAGACAGGGAGAAAATCAAGTTCATTCAAGATTGGATACATACTAACAAATGACTATAAATATTCATCAACTCCTAATATCTTTGTGTTTATATAAATCATAAATATAATTTTCAAATCACTATTTATTATCCCTTAGGGAAAAAAATCACAGCTAATACGACAATCTCTGTATAGCACTGGAGTTGGTCTCAAGAATATTCAAATGATCACCTATGATCATATTAGTAGTGAAAGCCCCCAGCCACCTGGACACTACAAAGTCCTACTACAGTGATTTTGTCTTTTTGTGTTGGCCATTTAAACAAGCCAAACCTGCCTCTCTGACTACGTAGAAACAGCTCAAGATAGCTACAAACTGGTGTTAAAAAATATATTAGGAAGTGCTTGAGAGCACGCAAACTGCTTTGTAATGAAGTCATTAAACTGGATGAAGCTAATTTCTGAGGTACATTCTAACCTGCAACCTAAGCCAGCAAGCAGAAGTCAATAAACTTTTATGGAGTTCCGTAACCAAGACATTCTTAGGGGCTAAATTACCAAAGCCCATTATAAGGTGTTTGACCAGCAAAACCTGGTCAAACATTTGCTACATAAGAAAGATAAAATTAGAAAATGGACATCAAAATTTTCTGCTAACTCTATAAGCATATGTGCTATCAGAGGAGACCCACACTTATGCATGAGCTGGGAAGCAAATATTGCCTCTTTCTTTGAATAGTTAACATAAAGTCAAGCAATTCAAGTGAGGTTCAAGAAGCAAGCATTGCAAATGTTTGTAACTGTCCATAGTCTGATTGTAACTATGGTGTCACCAGCTACTTGGGTGGGCCACAATTGTCAACACCGGGAGGGCAGATACTGCCCCTATCTTTCAATAGTTGGTTCCTAGTGGGCCTGGCAGGTAAAAAATCCTACTTAAATATTTTGGAATGCCTTGGTGGTCCTCAAAACACGGTACAACTCAAAAGGGGTCATGAGTCCTTAAATGCATAATTCAATTACTAATTATTAAAGAAAACTTCTTTCTTAGCCCTTTGTATCACCACTAAAAAAAAGTGGAGCTTATTGCAAAGTGTGATATAGGTTGACTCTGCTCTTTGGTCTCCTGCAGGCCTGATTTGTCTTTCCCACTGTGAGAAACTGGTTATGATTTCCCAACTTCCGGCTTACCCCTGAGTCTTGGTGTGTCTTCATTTTATTGGTTTATGTAAGATTATGGCTTTTACTCTAAAGCTCTGTGCTAAGGCAAACAAACAAACAAAAACAAATAACAAGATTCCTTTAATGAGTGGAAATAAACAGATGTTGCCTCTGCCTTGCACACTTACCAGAAATCATAGGATTAGAAAAAAACTATGCCACCCAATTTATTCCTGAGTCCCCAGGCAAAAACAGAGCCCTAGACACCAGTAAATGACATGTATTTGGATATTAAGTCCTTGAGAAATAGTGCCACGAACAATTCTTACAAAATATACAATGATTAGCTGACCCTCCATCATTTTTCTTCATTGTCAGATTAATAGAACAATATCAGCTTTCAGGTCAATGTTTACTATTGTTATCAATTACTACATTACCAAGGAATAGCATAGTGTGATGGTTAAGAGTGTGGACTTGGAGGTGGACCAAGATTTGAATATTGAAACTGTGAAACAATTGGAAGATCAGGAACATTTTTAACTACTGGGAGTCTCCATAACAATGTGGAAAAATAATGGAATAACACTGGCACCAAGCTGGTTGGATGGCTGCCACCATTAAAAGAGATAAAGTGTAAGAAGAACTCAACAGAGTACCTGGAACATAGAAATGGCTCACAACTTGGCAATTTTCTTTATCTTTATTGCCCACATATTGCTATTGTGGCCCAAGGTTATAAAGCATGCCTTTTAATAATCAAATTAAAAAACATGCTTTTAAAATTTTCATTTGCATAGCCATGATCTCATTTAATGCTCCTGCCAGCGCTGCAATTTAGACAAGGGAAATATTAGCAAACAGAACAAAGTAAATCCTTTCCCCATGATTATAAAGGAGCTATAGTGATGAATGAGGAAAGGAGGGCTGAAACCTCTGTCTTTTATATCATAGCTTAGTCCCATCTTCTGTTACACAATGCTGAGAAGAATTGAAGTTTAAAGAGCAGATTATTTGTCTTTTTGAGACAAAATTGTAGTAAGAGAGATTCCTGGGTTTCAATATGTGCAAGGAACACCTGATGAGAGCCGCAGAGAATCTGCAGGGAAGGGGGAAGAGCTGGACCTTCGGGCCTTCATGGAACAGGAACCATGGGAGAGGCACAGAGCCAGGACAGAAGGCCTTTCAAAGAGGGAGGCACAGGGATCACTGCCTGATGCCACTCGGAATCGCTCTTCATCAGGGGCTGGGCGAGCATCCAGGGTGGATCAGAAGTACTACAAGGTTTGGCTCTGCAGATCTCAGAAGCCCCGTGACTCAGTGCAGTTCCATGTCCCTTTCAGCCTAGTGCTGTGCTCAGATCTTCTCAAAAGCCTGACACTCACGATCAGAGGAATGAATGGAATCAAAGTTTGGAATGTCTGAATTGGAAGATGTCCCCAAGTGGGCCAGTCCAGTCTACATAAAGCTATGTAGCAGCTCCCAGCAACCAGACACTACTGGATGCAAAAATCAAGGGTCGAGACTCCTGCTTGAATGGAGAAGGTTTAATCAGGTCCATGAGTCAAGCACTTGGAACAAATATAGAATATCCTAGAGCAACACAAAGTCTGGGACAGGGTTTCAGAAGCCCTGCATTCTACCCAGTTCTAGACCCAGAGCTTGATAATACTGCTAACTAGACATTAGTCAAAGAATTTTTCTGTCTTAAATGGGACCTCTTTCTCTGTAGAAATAGATTTACTGATAATATTAGGAACATTTATGACAGGCACTACTGTCTCTGAGTGATAAGAGGAAAGCAAAGACCTCTCTGCCAAACACCTTCCCAATCCCGTCAAAATCAACATGTGTTCCTTTTCGCAGTAGAGGAATCCAGGCTCTATCAGCAAAGCTCTCAGCCCTGAGTTGTGACTAACATGCCTCCTGCTTTCCCTTCTGCCTTGCCTTCAGGTTATGGCCTGGACGCCTGTGACAACAACCCTGAAGATGTTTCGATGTAAGAAGTGCTCAGACATGCAGAACTGCAAGGGAAAAAAGCTTCAAGTTCAAGTGCTCTGTTTATCACAGCAGATTCACTAGGACTTCCCCTGTGTGACCAAGGCTGCCTTCATTCCCCCAGTGCAAACACCGCCTCCTCACTGCCATCCCCACACTCCACCATGCCACTTACAGCATGTAACGTCGTCGATGCAGCCCTGTGCTGCACTTGGCTTTGCACTATTGTGTGTCCAGGGACTCTGCCTTCTACTTCCCTTAGCACAGGCCTCTGTAGACCTGTGTTGAGCAAATTAAGTTGACTTTTCAGATAATGAATTTACCTTTATTTAGGAACAGCTGCAAGCTTCCTAGGTGCAAAAAAATTAACCTGAAGATTCTTAAGATTGGAAGATTTTTAAAAGGAAGTTTTGCTCACTTCATTCTGAGAGGAATTGGCTGCCACTCTGTCAGAGGTAGGCAGAGCTCCCACAGAGAATAACAGGCTGAAAGCGAGAGAAATTCAGCCTTTTACCTACCCCATACAGCACCTTACTTTATGTCCATTAGAAACATATTGTAAAATGTTGGATTATTAAAACAGGACACATTAGGAAACCTCTCATAATAAATATACATGTCTATCATGCCTGCAGTCTATCTAATGCCCTTAACCCTGGGCAGTGCACAGCTTTCAAAACTGTATTCGATGATGCTGAGTTTAACCGCAGATAGGCTTACTCACTCGTAGGGTGCTCACTTTACCTTCTGTATACAAATAAAATTTAGAATGCAAATTGCACTGAGGATTGTCAAGGTGAGTATCTCTGTGCTCATGGACACTAACCTCTGGTGTCTTGTTCAATTATTACTTCTCCCTGACTGAGTGCTGAAGGGAGAGATGTAATGCAATTGAGAGAGTGAATGCTCGAGGAGAAGCTAGATCCACCTGAGTAGTTTCACACTCCGCTGCCTTGTGCACAGTAACTCACCATTTGGGGACTGATGAATCACATAGTCGGTGGAGTTTCTCAAAGCTTCTTGAAGATCCAATCTTTCAGCCTCTTCCTGAGCTGCGTCCATCGCAGTGGCCACACTGAGGCCACCGAATGGGATGGAGGTCCTGTTTCCCTTCTGCCATTTCTCACAGCGCTGAGAGAATCATTAACATTCATAGGGTTCTCCATTTTTTAAAAAGCCTCTTTCATAGTCATGTATCACCCAAAACTTGCCCCCTTGACAATGCTCTTAGGTATGTGTCATTATTCTCCACTGTAATGATCAGTTAAATGAAGGGCTGAGGATAACACAGCAAATGTAGGTGGCATCAATTTCAAAATTTACACATCTGACTCTAAATTATGATGTATTAAATATTTATAGATTTATGTATTTATGTATATGTATGCTTGGTATTTGTTCAGTGACAACCACACGTCTCAGAATTATGGAACAGGAAGGATTGGGAGAAGAGGACATGTAGCATAAGGGTGCAATGACTAATAAAACCAGTGTCCTCTTAACGGAGTTTCTGACTTCTCAGAACTTTCCAAAACATGTATGTCAACTTCAACTAGAGAAGAAATGCTGGGTCATACTCATAGGCACAGTTAAAGTGAAAACATCCTTGATACTAAATAAAGACTCGGGGTTGGGGATGAAGCTCACTGGGAGAGCCCTGGCTTAGCACGTGTGAGGCCGTGGGTTTTATCCCCAGCACCACAATCACACAAAAAGAAGCCTCGGTGTCTGTTGTGCTGAACCCCCTTGGATCAACTGGGTACTCTGCACAGATAGAATAGCTTCTACTAAGAGCCCAGGAGAGACCAACAAATGGTGCTATTAATTCCGAAGTCTGCTTCATGCAGGTAGTGTTCCATTTGTGGAACACCTGTTCACCCACAACTTTGCAGAAACCTGTCTTGTGTTTGGCTTCAGCAGAATTTCGAAGTTTTTGCTTAATAGAGAAGCATATTTTTAAAATTCTGGAGCTGCTCAACAATGGCCTGGGCTTCCTCAGTATCTACAGGATTCTTCTTTACTGGTGTTGTTCAGGTAGGAGCCAGATGAGCACTTTGTGGGAATGGTGTAAGTCATTCCCTTAGGAGGAGGAAATTTGAAGAGGTGGTATGTTTTTATCTAGAAAGAGGGGTTGCTCCAAGATGAAGTGACAAATGCATTAGCAACAAAGTTCCAGTGAATTTCTGGAAGGATCCTGAATGCTTCTGGGAAGGAGAGGTTATTTTCTTGCTGTGTTCTCCTAGTTTTCAATGCTTTTGTATTCAGATGTGTCCCAGGTGTCTCAGCTTGTGGAGAGATGAAAGCATTATAGAGGAACCACTAAAATGTTCATCACCAAATGGGCCTGGATGCAAGACTTAAAAAATACAGAGCTTGTGAGGGAGTGGTGCTGGCTAGATAGAGCCCAGGCATAGATCCTTGAGAGGAATTTCCCCTGCCACAGAGGATGAAAACTGAATTCACTCTGGATGGCTGAAAGCAGCAACAATATGTTGTTCCTTTTAATGGCTTTCTGAAAATGCTCTATTCCATCCCTTGGCAAAGGAAGTCCATTAATAAAGGGACAGTGGCTGGTAACCAGCTATAGATAGTAGGGTTGTGCTGGCTCGCTGTGATTAGAAAGCTTGCTGTACTTACTTCATCCCCTCTCCACATTGCAACAGCTTCATTTAATAAAGCGCTATTACTGCCGACACAAATATATTAAAAAGTAGGCATGAGCTGGAATCTAAAGCTCAGAGAACATTCTACCTGGTTGGTGGAAGGGTGGCAGAAAGGTGTGGTCCTAGACAGACTTGGGTTTTGAGTGAAACACTGTGTCAGCATTCTCCTGGATGCTAAAAGTTAATGACAGTATGCTCTTCCTGCCTGTGCCAGTAGAGGCAAGAAATGTAAAACACAACTTGTATTGTGTGTGCACGTGTATGTGTGTGTGTGTGTGTGTGTAGATATATACTCATACATGCACACTTAACCTAAACAAACCCAGCTTTTTACCCTTTCCTGGAGCTATGGGACCTCTTAGTTTGTCAGTATATTATGCTTTTTTGTTTTGTTTTATTTGTTTTTTGAGACAGGATCTTGCTATGTAGTCCAGGCTGGCCTTGAACTCACTATGTAGCCCATGCTGGCCTTGAACTCGTGGCAATCCTCCTAGCTTGGCCTCCCGAGTGCTGGGATTACAGGCACGTGCCACCATGCCTGGCAGTATAGTATGCTTTTAAAAGCATTATTTTTATCTCAGGGAAATTTGGGACACTCTATTCAGACACGAAAAAATAAAGTAGGGGGTTAGACGTATTGAATTTCAAGAAAGGCACAGGAACTTGATGGACAAATTTTCTCTTCTAAACAAGTTTGTCGTTTATCCCCGAGACAATTCATACAGACAAGGCTCAGAAATCAATTTGAAAGAAATCAGCATCATAAAATATAAATATGGGAGGGAAGCCCAGCAATTATGCCTCATTGAGATCAGCCTGTATTTTTCTTTCTTCCTGAAAGGAAAAAGAGAGAACACAGCAGTCAGCTGTGAGAAAGAAACCACAGCCTTAATTGAATCACGGTATAACCATGGAGCATTCGCTTTCTTTATGTAGAAAATGGGGATAATAACATTTTCTGTTCTTTACTCCCTGGGTTCATGTGAGGATTCAAATTGATAGTGTGGGTGAAATTATTTGGAAAGGGCAACAGTGAGGCGAGATGTATCTAAATTTTCTGCTAACCATAAAAGGATTGGGAAATCAGTGTGATCAAACCCAGACCAGTGGAAAGAAAACCAATTTGTGGCACAGCAAAAGTGGTGGGAGGCATGGGGAGGAGCAACACATGGGGACTTCCATCAGGTGTCAGAATCAGCTCGTGTCCCTGGACATGATCAGGACACCCCTGGAAGTTTGGGCTCATTATATTGCTTCTGCACGATCAACAGAGTAAAAGAAGCAATATGAAAACTGTCCAATTCATGGTGAGTAACAGCACCCAGTACCCAGCCTCTGTCTATCACCTGTGAGATTTAGCCCAACTATGTTCCGCCAATTTCTCACTGTGTGCTCTCTGCTAAGTCAAGTTCTTCCTTTGAGAAAACAAAAGAATTCCCCCAAGCTTCATGATGTGAATGCCACTCTTTTTCTCTCTTAGAAAGATGTTTTTTTCAAGATAAAACATAACTTCTACCCAGGCCATGGCTCCAAAGAACAAAAAAAAAAAGAGTGTTTTGCTCATTTTATCCTTCCAAAGAGGACATGGTGGTATGGAAGTCTTTAAAATGCCTTTAAGTAGTTCTTGTAAGTGGAAGTTCAATCGCTGAAAATGCTTCTCCATTTTCAGCTGAGGTGAGGTGTGTTTGGGAAATCTCTGCAACAATTTATTCACTTTCTCGGGAGGAGATGAACTCCCAGACTCTCTCATGGTCTCCTGGATGGATCTCATCTTTTGGGCTTACTGAGCCCTCAAAGCACATGTGAGTAAGGCTTGGATCTCTTTTCTGCATGCATCATTGCAGAATTCATTCTGGTTCCAGCAAGGCACCATCACCCACGTCTTTGGGATACAGGGTTACCTCTTTCAGGGAAGAACTCTCCTCCCTGATGCAGTTAGCTAGATTAAGAGGTTTGTTGGGCCTCAGTACAGGCTTTCTTGGCTTCCCCAGCAATGCCAGGTGGCTCTGCATGCTGAGAGTCGCCATTGTATACCATGAATACAATCATAATTTTCATTAAATCCATATACTACTCATTCTGTTATTTAATACTACTTTTCTAAATTTAATAAGGAAAGCCCATTACTTACATACTTGGAAAATCAGTATTTTTCCTTTTCTTGTTTCTCTATCCTTCCTTCCTCCCTCTTTCCTTCTTTCCTTCCTTCCCTCTCTCCCTCCCTCCCTTCCTTCTTTATTCTTCAGTGCTGTGGATCAAACCCAGGGCCTTGTACATGCTAAGAACATGCTCTACCACTGAGCTACAACCCAAACCCAGAAAAATCAGTATTTTCTAACACATGTTTGAATACACAGCAACTTTTCCAGCACATTAAAATGCTATAACATTGAAAACATGCTCCTTTGTGTGCTTCCAAGGTTTCGTATTTTGGAAATCATTGGGTCAAATTATTGCTGCCTTATTTCAAAACCTGTGTCCTACCATGCATCAAAGCACTTAATTTCTTACTTACACTGGCCTTATTCTGTTTCAAATACTTTTCCTCCATCTTTTCCTTTTTATTTTTCTTTTATTTATTGTTCTTAGAGTGTTTTCCTCCTCTCTAGTCATTTTCAATACAAATTTCAGCAAGACTTTTCTGAGAGGCAATGTAGGCAGAAGCATGTAGTGGTTGTTATCAGGGCTTATAAGATGAATAAAGCATGCACATGATATATGTGAGTCAAAAGTCAAGACTGATGAAGAATTTGAAAGAAAACCCTACAAAGAAACATAGCAGCACCCATACAATAAAACTTCCCAGTGGAGACACAGCCAGAATTGAACAGATATTCAAAAACTGACTCATTATTGAATGGCACCATAGAGGCCACTGAATTCAGTCTGAATATTAGTGACCTAGGATTTGAATTCAACCGGCAAACATATTTGTTTTGGCATGAAAATTACTTAAAAAGAAATAACTGACTGTTTCTGCTATTAACCTAAGTCTTCAATACTCTATAATCCTGCCCCAGGCTCATTTCTTCTTTTATACATTCTACCTCCACACCTCTATCTCCAAGTCATTATACAATCGTAGAATGATAAGACCAAAAGAGGCTAAAAGCCTTGATGTGGTGTCAGATTTGGGACTAGAATCCTACAACTCTCGATTACCAGTAAAATCTTTCATTAAGTTCAGCCTACAATGATGCTCTCAGAATCCATCATTTTTACATTGTGTACTAAAATGTATGATACTGAACGAAATATTGAAAGAAGAGGTATTGTGTGAGAATGGCTGTAAATGAAAAACACTGAAGAAAGATGACTGGAAAGTAGGAGAGATGGGGGGACATACGTATTAAACCTGATCCAGAGCAAGAAAGGGGGGAAGGAAGGAAGGAAGAAGGAAAGCAAGAAAGCAGGCAAATTCAAACCCTTCCTGGGCCTGCAAAGTAAGAAAGATGAGAGCTATGCAAGATGAGAAAGACCACAGAACTGGAAAGTGCAAGCTCTACCTAAAAGATCCGGAAGTTAGTTTAAGAACCACACAGGCACAAAATGATGAACCTGTACATATTTGGTTTTGGAACTAATAGGAAGCCAAGCTGGAAAAACTGGGTGCAAAAGACTAGTAGGACATGAAAGTGAATTGAGATGTCTGAGCATATTTATTGAAATATGTAGTACAAATTCATGTTTTTCAGTAAAAGCCAATGGTCCCACCAAGATTGTACAACCTGCTCAAGTTTACCTGGCTGAATAGACATGAGGAGATACCAGACACCTGGCTTCTGCACTTTCACTTTAGTGTACTTTGCTACGTCTTTTGGGTTGGGTTGGAATTAATAGATGATAAAGAAAATGACTATATAAAAGTATACTTTGAGGAAATGAATTTTTAACTCTATGCAGGACAAAAGTAGAAATTAGTGGAAAAGAGAAATGAACCAGCAGCTACTATGTCCAGGCCTTATTTTTATAGCCAGGGCTTCTTTATTGTACCTAGCAATATCATGAATATTTCTCTTCCTGAGAACTTGATAAGTGAAGTTTAAAATCAATTCTCTTTTTTAAGTTGCCAACTTACTACTCCCACCCACCCTCCCAATTATCCCCGCTGCAGATACATCACCTTGCAAACAAGTTGCCTCCTACAAGCCCTCTTGTAACCTCATGAGCTTGCGTAACTTCTTTTATAATATCACAGAGTGAAGGAACAGTCAACCACTAGTCATGTGGAGAAGCGTGTAGGACATATTTCTAAGCAACTACAGGGCCATTTATTTTCTAGCTGCTCAGATCTGTGTCAACAGTTCACTTTCTGACTTTTGAAATCACAAAGAGTTTCTGTTGACCAGAATTTATCGAGCTATTTTAGAAAACACCTAATGTCAGCAAAGGGAACTATTTTTATCACTGTATGTTGTTTAACAGCCCTTGATGGTGATCAAATTTACTGCTCCCATAAAAGGCAGGAGAACCCAAGAGGCTGAGCCAAGATCTTTGAATTTCTAAAGAACTAAGGATTACACAATAGAGTCTAGCTAGTACCTCACAAAGCAAGGGAAAAAATGGTAGCTCTAAACAGAAAAGAGTTAGGTATCTGACGAAATGGGCAGGTATTTAAAATATCTTCTTTAAACTAACCCCTCCTCAGAGTTTAGTAATCCTGAAAATATTTATTGAGCAACTTCTATGCATGGTTCTGTTTGAGGTATTCACAGGGAAAAAAAGAACAAAAGAATACACCAGCAGACTTAGACCTTTCTGTTCAAGAGCTGCAGAAATAATAGGAGGCACAGTGGGATATTTTAAGTATTATAATAAAGGCCCAAGCAACATGCCAAAGTTTCCCAGAGGAACTGATTCAAGAAACTTTCTAAGTTTGATTATTACACAAACAAAATTTAACAAATTAGAAGCAATGGTGTGGATTAAATCAAGTTTTTGATTGAAAATTAATTAAAAAGATGAAAATTGCAGTCATTTCAAATGTTTACATTTTATCTATAAGTTTATTAATAGAATAGGGCTTTAAAACTGTGAAAGCAATTTTCTTGCCAATATTGGCTATTCTCACCCGAAACAGAAAAAGTCATTAGCTTGAATGATTCTTCAATGTTTCCAGGTAGTGTGAGCTTTCTTAAGTAATGAGGTTGATGCAGAGCCTATAGAAAGTTTTACTGTCATCTCCGTCTCTGTCACTGTCTTTCTGTGTTTCTCTCTCTGTCTGTCTCTCTCTCTCCCTCTCTCTCTCTTTTTCAAAAGCTCACAAATTAAAAAAAAGATCATTCAACAAAATCATTCAACAATCATCAACAAATGATGCTAAAAATCATTTAACAAATTCATTAACAAAGGAGGTGCAGCCAGTTGGACCAGAAGATGTTGGATAATTCTAGGACAAAGTGCCTCACTTGTAGAAAGCCAGACTTTGGTTTGTTTAATTTTCTTTATAATGTAATGGGAGAGAGCCTAATTGGTTCAACAGGAACAGTCTTGAGTCTTGCTGGTTTTCTCTTGCACAATCTGATAGGATTCAGTAGAATACACTCTCTGCATAGTTTTCCACTTTTCAAAATGGGAAGTTGGAGATCTTCTAAACAGAGGACAGTGATTGAATTATTGTATGCTAAAAAGGAATGAATGTCAAGTCCTTGAGATATTTGAGAAAACTTCCTCTGTGATACTGATTGTATTGTTGTAAAAATTACTATCAATTTAAAAATCATTTTTGAAAGATGAAGAAAGCAAAGATGTAAAGTTTAAAGAACATACCAGCTACTGGACACAGTTGGTTCATGAACAAGACAGACACCAACATACAAGTTCTAATAACCCATGAATCAATATCCCTAAGGACTTGCCTAAAATTCTTCATGAATATATGGGGAAGAATCACTAATAATGAGATAGTAAAAGGTGACACATACTATATCCTAATTTTCATGACTAAAAATTATAGAAATTGTCAGGATAAAAGCAGTAATATTGAGATCTGATATATGACCTCCCTTAAGATTCATTTGACCTATAATTTAAGAAACACAATAGGATTAATGTTTTGCCTTAAAGTATTTGCCTTGGGCTGTTGAGGAGAGCTCAATATTTACTATAAACATAGTATGAGAGATGGAATATATTTCGGATACATAATTCATTCATTAAGTTGTGTAGCTCAGGAAACCAAGGCTCAGAAAGATAAAGAATTGCCAAAGGTCATTAAGTAGTACAAGAGCTGGAACTAGAAGATCAGACCACTGCTTGTCACAGAAAGGAGGATCAGGTTGCCTCTGACCATTTTATTTTGTCTCCACTCACAATCCTGCATCCTGTATGCTAATTATCCTAATGGAATAGCACTTACCTAACTCCCCACTGGCCCATACTTTCAGATCCATAGAACACTTTCTAGGTAAGTTCTTCAAAACATTCCACCTTCTGAGAGTTTTCTGCTCTGTTGAATAGCATGGCTCCTTCCTGTTAATTTTCCTCTAACTTTCCTGTCTTTTTATACTAATTTCTTATTACTGGCTTCTAAAATATTAATGTTCATTAGAATTTTGTCTTCAAACTGCTTCTTTTCAGTGGTAGTCAGCAGTCTATTGCTGCGACAATATACTCAAGGAAAACAACTTAAAAAGGAAGCACTATTTTGGCTCATGGCTTCAGAGGTTTTAGCCCATGGTCACTTAGCTCCATTGCTTCTGGGGGTTTGGTGAAGCAGGATGTCATGGTAGGGAGCATACAGTGGAGCAGAGTAGCTCCCTCTCCTTACAGCAGGCAAGTGGCAGAGAAAGTGAGAAAGGGGGAGGGGACAAAAATATATCCTTCCAGACCATTCCTACTGTGACCTACTTTCTCCAACTAGGCCACCTCTCACCAACCCATTCATCTATGAACCCATTCATGGAATTCACTATCTTATCACCTTTGAAAAGCCACACCTCTGAACACACAAGCATTTTGTGGGGTATTTTAGGACCAAACTGTAACATCTTCTATATACTTATTCCCTAGAAAATCCCTGCAGCCTTCTGCTTTGAGTAATGTGTTAATAACCCTTAAAGAGATATATCTATAAGCTGAATTTAACCCCTGAGTTACTGACTTCCTGGGCATATCCATTTGGATTCCCTATAGTCATTCAAATTTAGCATGTCACAAACTCTTTACAAGAAGAGTTACAAGACATTTCCACCCCCTCTCTATATGCATCAATCTAAAAATGTGTGTGTGTGTGTGTGTGTGTGTGTGTGTGTGTATCCTGTGTCCGAAATGATCTAGTTGTAAAGCTTTTTAAGCTCAAGTTAAAAACACAGAGACTGAGAAAGGGGATGAGGAAAGAAAAAAGAAACAAACTATCCAATCTTAAATATAGTGAAAAGGGGCTAGAACGTGGTTCTATTCCTGCCATTAATAATTAGTTGAATACAAGTTGTGAATTGCTTCAAAAAATAAGAGAAATGAGGGCCGGTGAGATGGCTCAGCGGCTTAAGCGCCTGCCCAGCAAGCGCGAGGGCCCGAGTTCGACTCCCGGAACCCACATACGAAAAAGGGGCCGGTGATATTGCTCAGCGGCACGGGCGCCTGCTGGCGCACGAGGTCCTGAGGTCGACCCCCTGGTACCCACAAAAAAAAAAAAATAAGAGAAATGAAACAGAAGATACAGAGAAAGAACAGAAAGAAAACATCAAGGAAATATAAAGAAACAGACAACATGAAATAGGATGATGAAGTAATATTAAAAAATGTAATAACAAGTTCCACCATGGTTTCTCATAACACAGGGTACTTGGTGAAAACAAGACTACAAAACTGTATGCACAGGATCACAACTATGTGCAAAATATGAAGACACTGACAGGTGGCTGAAGGTCAAAACTAAAAATATTTATGTTAGAATCCCACAGATCTAGACCTGAGTCCCCAATCTCCAAGTTACCACAAGTATAATTTTGAGTCAACTACCAAACCTACTATTTATTTCTTTAAAAAAATGAAAATAATAATGGTAACAGTTTGTGGATGACGATTAAGTTACACTACTTCCATGTCTTAGATCACCCAGACAGAAAATCAGTAAGGAAATATTGGAGTTAAACTACACTGTGGATCAGATGGATGTAATAGACACATAGAACATCCCATCTAACAGAGGCAGAACACACATCCTTCTCAGTTACACATGTTTACAGCTGTATTATTTGCAATAGTCAAATATGGAATCAACTTGAGAGTCCATAAATGAATGAATGGAACAAGAAAATGTAATATATATTACATCATATATATATATATATATATATATATACACTTGAAGAATACTATTCAGGCATAAAAAGTGAGATCTTGTTATTTTTGATAACATGGATGAAGCAAGAAGGCATTCTGTTAAATAAAATAAGTCAGGCACAGAAAGACAAATATCACAAAACCTCACTTACATATGAAATCTAAAAACAATGATCTCATAGAAGTAGAGAGAAGAGTGGTAGTTACTAGGGGCTAGGATGGTTGAGGTGAAGGGTGGGGAGATGTTGGTCAAAGGATTAAAAAAGAAAACTTCAGTAAGACAAGAGGAATTAGTATCCCCACTGTGCAACATGCCCACTATATTTAATATGTTATTTTTTTGAAAAATGCTCAAAGAGGTAGATGGAAAGTGTTTTCACCAAAATAATGACAGTTATGTAAGGTGACGTATATGTTAACTAGCCAGCTTTTGTCACTTCACATTGTTTATTTATATTTCAAGACACCCTGGAAGACCTCAAGATGGCGGATGAGTAAGAAGCAGGCAGCAAAACTCTCTCTAAAAGTTACCATTGGAACACGGGAATATAGCGACCCAGAAAGCGCAGGAGGGGGGGAGATGCCTCCCCGAAACCCAGAAAAGTTCTGAAGCACAATCTGGGACCCCCGGCACCAGTGACGGGTGACTTCCAACAAAGAAGAAGGAAAGAAGGAACAGACCGCGCGCGTGCACCTTCTAATATCCCGGGAGTTGGAGCGCCCGCGGAGGCTCAATTCTACGGACACACGGTGGCAGCTGGCGCCCAGGGAGCCCCCACGGAGGATCCTGAGACAGCGGCGGGGCAGGGGAGCAGTGGAGAACGGCGCTGACCGGCGGTGAGTGTCTCTCAGCCACAGCTGCCCCGCGCCAGAGAGCGACCGGCCGGGCGCCATTGTGGGGGGTGTGGCGAAACTCAGAGCGGCTCGGAAACTGCTCTGGGAACTTGTGCTCCGGACAGGGCAGCACAGGGCCTCTCAATTGAGCCCACGAAAGTGTGCTGAGGTCAGCAGGCGAACGAGACTGGACTCTCAGCCACACCTGTCCCGCGCCAGAGAGCGACTGGCCCGGCGCCATTGTGGGGGGCGTGGCGAAAAACCAGAGCGGCGGGAACCAGTGCAGGGAACCCGCGCTCGGACAGCGCGCTGAGCCTCTCAGGCCCAGGGATCGTGAAAGGGCGGCGAGAGCGGAGGCGAGCTAGACTGGTCTCTGCCTGAAAGTACGCGCCTCTGCTCACCACCCACCAGAGGGCACTCCTGGCTTACTGGGACGGACCTGCACAGAACAGGACTTTGTCACAAGGTACCTGCCTACAACAGAGTCAACACCTGGAACTGATTCTTTTTATATTTTTTATTTTTATTTTTATTTTTTATTTTTATTTTTATTTTCTTTCTCACTGATTTGTTTTTTTGTTCTGGCGAAGGGTTTTTTTGTTTTTGTTTTGTTTTGTTTTGTTTTTTGGTGGGGTTTTATTTTTGATCTGTCTGTTTTATTGTTTTTATCTTTGTTTTTGTTTCTGTATGTGTATTTGCTCTTTCCTTCATTATTCTCTCTGGTTTTTTATATGAGTGTAAACAGCGCCTCTAACTTCTTTGTGATTGTGGTTGTGATCTGTTCTTCCTTTTATCCCTTCCTTCTCTTTTTACCACCTGTCCTCTGCACTAGTGTCCCAATTTTAGTGGGATCCCTCTTGGTCCTCTAACCTTACATCTAATTCCTTCCTCTTCTCCCAATACTCTATTTCCTCCTTAACGCATCTTAAATTTAAACTCCTCAAGGAAAAATTGACATACATAGGACTTGTATACTGCATATAATTTTTCTGGTGTGTTTTAGATTTTGTTATATAACCGCAACTCTATACAGCTAAAAGTGGTAAATAACTGGTTAGCTCAGTCTGTCATTTTTTAGGCTGTGTTTGATGCTTTAGTTAACATTATAGCCAAATGTGAAATAATTGTTCTAAACATCTTTCCTTCCTGATATTTCATGATTGAGATTGACTAAGGGACACAGAAAATACAGTGGCACAGTACCAAAGAATCAAGGACTGGGCCAAACAGGTAGCAACTTCGCATACCCAACGAATTGAAGAGGTAGGATCTGGCAGAAAGCTCAAAACCTAAAAGCAAGCTCCACTTGGAAGATACTGCAGAGAAGTAGTCATCTTCTAAAGATCTTAAACACTAGCAATAAAGTAACCTACTATAGGTAATTTGCAAACATCACCCCAGGAATTAAAGAAAGAAAAAAATGAGACGACACTTAAACAAGATGCAACCACACACATCCAATTCACCAAAGGTAAACCTAGGGAGCAACGAGGTGGGACAATCCGAAAGCCACCCACCTGGCCTATCTGAAGTGGTAACAACAAAGCAACTGAATGAGGTTCTGGAAAAAATTAAAACAGAAATAATCTCACAGATAACTGCAGAGATAATGTCTACAATGAAGACCATGCTTAAGGACACTATAGCTGATACAGACAAAAAAATAGATGAACTTAAGAAAACTATAGAAACCATGAATGCTCAGCATAGGAAAGAAATGGAATCTATAAGGCAGATTCAAGCAGATATCCAAGAGATAAAAAATTCCATTGAAAGTATTTGTAGCAGAATAAGCCAATGCGAGGACAGGATCTCAGATATAGAAGACAGGCTTGCAATTAGTGATCATGAAATGGAAAAATTCTTAAAAATAGCAAGGGACCATGAAAAATCAATTCAGCAGCTGCTAGATGACTCAAAGATAAACAACTTAAGAATAATTGGAATAAATGAAAAAGCAGGAGATAGCATCAACGACATTAAAACCTTGTTCAAAGACATAATCAGGGAGAACTTTCCTGGA
This sequence comes from Erethizon dorsatum, assembly GCA_028451465.1. NCBI lineage: Eukaryota > Metazoa > Chordata > Mammalia > Rodentia > Erethizontidae > Erethizon > Erethizon dorsatum. The sequence continues at coordinate 19,349,510 of CM051824.1, forward strand.
AGAGAAAAGGAATTTGACACCCCTATAAGTGAAGCTTTTAGAACACCAACTAGACATGATCAAAAAAAAACTTCAGCCAGACATATTATAGTCAAGATCCCAGAAATTCAACAGAAGGGCAGAATCTTAAAAGCTGTTAGGGAGAAGAGACAAATCACCTATGAAGGAAAACCCATCAGAATCACAGCTGACTTTTCAGCACAAACCCTCAATTCAAGAAGAGCTTGGAATGATGTATTGCAAGCTCTAAAGGAAAATAATTTTCAGCCCAGATTGATGTACCCTGCAAAACTATCTTTCAAAATTGATGGAGAAATAAAATACTTTCATGACAAAGAACATCTGAGAAAATTTATGACCACCAAACCAGCACTCCAAAACGTTCTGAAGGACATTCTAGAAAGAGATAGGAACCCCAACAGAAGGAATCCACCAGGCAGGGCAAATAATTAAATAGCCGGAAAGCGGAAAAACAAAGAGTGGGAACCAACAATAGGAAAATATCATGACAAGTCAATACATATCAGTTTTAACCATCAATGTTAACGGTCTCAATTCACCAATCAAAAGGCACAGACTGGCGAAATGGATCAAGAAGCAAGATCCAACAATATGCTGTATACAAGAAACACATTTAATTCAGAAAGAAATTCATAGACTGAAAGTCAAAGGATGGAAAACAATACTCCATGCCACAGGAACCCAGAAAAAAGCAGGGGTAGCTATTCTTTTTGCAGACAAAGTGAACTTCAAGCCAAGAAGGATTCAGAGAGATAAAGACGGTCATTACATCCTTGTAAAGGGAACAATCCAAGAGGAAGAGATAACGATCATAAATATATATGCGTCAAATACCAATGCACCCAGCTATATAAAACAAGTACTAAAGGACATGAAAAATCAAATAAGCACTAATACAATTATATTGGGAGATCTCAATACTCCACTGTCACAAAAAGATAGATCAACTGGACAGAAAATCAATAATGAAATAGTAGAACTGAACCAAACTTTTGAACAAATGGACTTAGTAGATGTCTACAGAGTGTTCCATCCCACAACATCAGAATACACATTTTTCTCAGCTGCACATGGGACGTTCTCCAAAATAGACCACATACTAGCTCATAAAACCTGCTTAAGTAAATGCAAAGGAATTGAAATTATCCCATGCATATTATCAGACCATACTGCAATGAAATTGGAAATCAATGGCAAAAGATCCCACAAAAACTCCCTAAACACATGGAAATTAAACAGCATCCTCCTGAACAACCAATGGGTCACAGATGAAATTAAAGAAGAAATTAGTCACTTTCTACAACTGAATGATAATGACAGTACAACATACCGGAACTTATGGGATACAATGAAAGCAGTCCTAAGAGGGAAATTTATAGCATTAAACACTTATATCAGGAAAATAGAGCAAGCGCAAATAAACAACTTAAGGGTGAACCTCGAGCTTCTAGAAAAAGAAGAGCAGGTTAAGCCAAAAGCCCGTACAAGGGAGGAAATTATAAAGATCAGAGCAGAAATTAACGTATTGGAGAATAAAAAAACAATACAAAGAATCAATGAAGCAAAAAGTTGGTTCTTTGAAAGAATAAATAAGATTGACAAACCCTTATCCAACCTTATTAAAAAAAGAAAAGAAAAGACTCAAATCCATGCAATTGAAAATGAAAAGGGTGATATCACGACAGACCCTGCAGAAATCTAGAAGATCATCTATACCTATTTTGAAAATTTATATTCTACTAAGATGGAAAATGCAGAAGAAATGGACAGATTCCTAGATTCGTATGAATTACCAAAGCTGAATCAAGAAGATTTAAAAATCCTAAATAAACCAATATCAGCCAATGAAATTGAAGATGTAATTAAAAACCTCCCAACAAAGAAAAGCCCAGGCCCTGATGGATTCACTGCCGAATTCTACAAGAAATTTAGAGAAGACCTAATGCCCCTACTTCTCAAACTTTTCAATGAAATTGAAAGGGAAGCAATACTCCCAAATTCATTCCTGGAAGCAAGCATTACCCTGATACCAAAACCAGAGAAGGACCCAACTAAGAAAGAGAACTACAGGCCAATCTCCCTAATGAACATAGATGCAAAAATCCTTAATAAGATACTGGCAAACAGAATCCAACAAATCATCAAGAAGATTATACACCATGACCAAGTTGGATTCATCCCAGGGATGCAGGGATGGTTCAACATACATAAATCAATAAATGTAATACAGCATATTAACAGAACCAAAGACAAAAATCACATGATCATCTCAATAGATGCAGAAAAAGCTTTTGACAAAGTCCAGCACCTTTTCATGATAAAAACCCTACAGAAAATTGGAATAGAGGGTCTTTATCTCAATCTGGTAAAAGCTATCTATGACAAACCAACAGCCAATATTATACTAAATGGCCAAAAACTGAAAGCCTTCCCTCTAAAATCAGGAACAAGACAAGGATGTCCACTGTCCCCACTCTTATTCAACATAGTTCTGGAAACTTTAGCCAGAGCGATTAGACAAGAGAAAGAAATAAAAGGAATAATGATTGGAAAGGAAGAAGTTAAATTATCATTATTTGCAGATGACATGATACTCTACACAGAAGACCCCAAAAACTCCACTAAAAAACTGCTAGATTTAATAAGCAAATTCAGTAGTGTAGCTGGATACAAAGTCAATACTCAAAAGTCAATAGCCTTCCTGTACACAAATAACAAACTTACTGAAAGAGAAATTAGGGAAACAATACCTTTCACAATAACATCCAAAAAAATGAAATACCTAGGAATCAACCTCACGAAGGATGTAAAAGACCTCTATACTGAAAACTACAGTACTCTGAAAAAGGAGATTGAAGAGGATATCAGAAAATGGAAAGATATCCCTTGCTCCTGGATAGGAAGAACCAATATAGTGAAAATGGCCATACTTCCAAAATTGTTATACAGATTTAATGCAATTCCAATCAAAATTCCAACAGCATATCTCACAGAATTAGAGAAAACAATCCTAAAATTCATTTGGAATCAGAAGAGACCTAGAATAGCAAAGGCAATTCTGGGCAACAAAGGCAAGGCAGGGGGCATCACTATCCCCGACTTGAAATTATACTGTAAAGCTACTGTGATAAAAACAGTGTGGTACTGGCAAAAAAACAGACCTGAAGATCAACGGAACAGATTAGAAGATGCTGAAACAACCCCAGACATACTAAGCCACCTTATCTTTGACAAAGGTGCCAAACACATTCGCTGGAAGAAAGATAGCCTCTTTAATAAATGGTGCTGGAAAAACTGGCTCTACACATGCCGAAGATTAAAACTAGATCCATATCTTTCACCATGCACTAAACTAAATTCAAAATGGATCAGAGATCTAAATATTAAAACAGAAACATTAAATCTGCTGGAAGGTAGGATAGGTAAAACCCTTGGAGACATTGGTGTAGGCAAAGACTTTATGAATAAAAACTCAACCGCACGGGAACTATCCCAAAGAATCAATAACTGGGATCTCATCTTATTAAAAAGCTTTTGCACAGCAAGAGAAACCACCAACAGAGTGAAGAGACAACCCACAATGTGGGAAAAAATGTTTGCCAGCTGTTCCTCAGACAAAGGATTACTATCGAGAACATATAAAGAACTCAAAAAAATCAGACCTCCCAAATTTAAAGACCCACTCCAAAAATGGGCATCTGAGATGAATACACATTTCTCAGATGAAGAAATACTAATGGCAAATAAATATACAAAAAAATGTGCAACATCACTAGTCATTCGAGAGATGCAAATTAAAACAACACTGAGATACCATCTCACCCCAGAAAGAATGGCTACTATTAAGAAATCAACTAATAACAAATGCTGGAGGGGCTGTGGGGAAAAAGGAACCCTTCTTCACTGTTGGTGGGAGTGTCGACTGGTACAGCCACTGTGGAAGTCAGTGTGGAGATTCCTCAGAAAACTAGGGTTGGAGGTCCCATTTGACCCAGCTATTCCCCTTCTGGGCATCTTCCCAGAAGAATTAAAAACATCGTACCACAGCGATATATGTACACCCATGTTTATAGCAGCACAATTTGTAATAGCCAGATCTTGGAAACAACCCAAATGTCCATCAACTGAGGAATGGATAAGAAAGATGTGGTATTTTTATACAATGGAGTACTATTCAGCCATAAAGAAGGATAAACTGGAGACTTTTATAGGTAAATGGATGCAACTCGAGAAAATACTCATAAGTGAAATAAACCAGAAGCACATGTGTAAGCATCGTATTATCTCTCTAGTATGAGAAACTGAAAGAGTAAATAAGATCCAAAATGTACAATAGACATGGTGAATCAAAAAGAAACTGGTCAAAAGGAAAGAGAGACTGGAATAGGGAAAAGAAAGAAGGGAAAGGGAAAAAAATTGTATATATATATATATATAAGATGGTTAAGATAGATACACTACCATTTTTACTTAGTTCATTGAAGAGTAAGGTTTGTGCCAATAATGTTTGGACAATTGAATGCTAATGTCTGGTGTCCTGAATAACTAACTTAAAGATAGTAATACGTAATGTATTAACCATTGTTACCCTCCTATTATGTTTGTTTGAAAATTTGTTCTTCTTTTGATTTGTTTTGTTTTTTCTTCTCTTTAAAATAAAAAAAAAAAAAAAAGAACTACGGAAAAAAAAAAAAAAAGACACCCTGTTGTAGCAGTAAATACATACAATTTTACGTCAATGTATGTTGTGTTGTAGCCCAAGAAGACTCCGACCAGCGGGGCCTCCCAGGGGCAGGAACGCGAACCCGGGCGATGGTATGGGGATGAGAAAGAAGACACACACACACACAGATCAGGGAAGTCGAGCGAGAGAGTTTATTGCGGAAGTGCCAGGGCTTATATCTCTTTGAGGGAAATGGTGGGAGGGTCTAATGGGTGACGTAGGATCAGGGTGGGCGGGGGGGCGCATGCTCAGATGTGAAGCTGGGTCATTTATGGCTCCCCACATATGCTCCTTTTTCTCCAAATGAGAATATTGCCGACCATGAATGTTTGTATGACCCTGAATGTGGCCTGTCTTAGGTTGTGGAGGTTACTGTAAGTCTTTTTGTTTTTATGCATTTGATTTTTCAGGCCTTACCCATCATTGAGCTAACCACTAGCATCGCCAGCGTCCCAGCGAAGAGTGGCGCTCTGTCTTAGGTGGTCCTGAGAGTGTTAGTGACTTGTGACTCCATCTTACCCGTCATTGGCCAACATTCTTATATGCTGGGGCCTGAATATCATCATATGGTTCGGCTTGTTTGTACTCATCAGCATCTGTTTTTACGGCAGCAATGAGTCTCTTGAATAGGCAGGGACCAAAGGTCAAGGCGAGGACCACAACTATAAGGGGGCCAAAAAGGGGGGCAAGGTAGGGGAGCACAGTGGAGAACCTGGCGCTGGGGAATAAGGCTTGCGTTCTGGCTATTTCTCTCTTTGTAGGGCATCATTTAATTTGTCCATAGTGCGTAGGACAACACCAGAGGAGTCAATGTAGAAGCAACATTTTTCTTTGAGGGCCGCACAGAGGCCCCCCTCCTTGAGGAATAGTAGATCCAAGCCACGCCTAGTATCTTTTGGTCCCCCCAGCGCCTGAGTGTCCACCTGAATGAAGCATGTTGATGATTAGCAATGGTCGCCGGGAGCATCACAAGAACATACAAGAAGCTTGACGGGAACATCTATAAAGGAAAAATATTAACCCTCAGGGGCGCCTCCCTGGGCAGGTTTATTAAGTTGTTTTACAAGGCACTCGGGTACCCAGCGTGCATTGTGGTCAGCCTGAGAATAGATACAGGCTGAGCCCCTTCCCCATATGAGGACGGGGTCAGGGCCATGCCATTGATTAGTGAGGGGATCTTTCCAGAGGGCTGTGGTGAAGGAGGAGGCTGTAGAGGGGTGCCAGAAGCGATCGGCAGCGGAGCGATTGTTTTGGTCTAGGGAAAGAAAATTGATGATAAGGAGGGCATGGTTGAGGATATTGTGGGGGGATCCTTTGGTGGGATACCATGTGACCGTCGAGAGCTTGGAAATGGTTATTTTGAGTTTTTGATTTGCCCTTTCGACGATACCTTGGCCCTGTGGATTATATGGGATCCCTGTACTGTGAATAATGTTAAGGTGTTGACAGAACTCAGCAAAGGATTTGCTGGTATAACCAGGGCCATTGTCTGTCTTGAGCCTTGTAGGACAGCCCATATGGGCCATAGCTGCGAGCATGTGGGCGATGACATGTTTAGTTGTTTCCCCCGACTGCAGGGAGGCGAAGATGTAGCCACTAAAGGTGTCAACAGACACGTGGACAAACCTGAGTTGTCTAAAGGAAAGAATATGAGTAATATCCATTTGCCAGAGGGTGTTAGGGATGAGACCTTTGGGATTGACCCCCAAATTTGGGGAGGGCAGGTGAGTGATGCATTTGGGGCATTGTTTAACAATTGCGCGGGCTTGTTCCCTAGTTATTTTGAAGAGAGTGCGCAGCGACTGGGCATTAAGGTGGTGTAGGTCATGCGCAGCCTGTGCTTGAGAGACATTGGATAAGGAAGGTCGAGTACGGGGAGTGGGGAGGAGCATGGGGAAGGCAGATGTGGATCGAGCAGCTTGATCTGTGAGTGCGTTGCCTGAGGCCAGAGGCCCAGGAAGACCAGAGTGTGCGCGTATATGGCCAATGAAAAATGAGTGTGTGCGAGCATGGATGAGTGTCTGGAGGGTGGCAAAAAGGGGGACGATGGAAGTATAGTGAAAGAAGTTGGAGAGGGTCTCCAAAAGGGGGACGGAGGTGGCCAGGTAGTGACTATCGGTGTAGATATTTATGGGAGTGTTAGGGAAATCTTGGAAAACCTGAATGATGGCCTGGAGTTCAGCGTGTTGAGCTGAGAGACCAGGTGTTGGAATGATGATGGGGTTATGATCTAGGCATGTATAAGCGGCGTGGCCGGAGGAAGAACCATCTGTGAAAATTGTGGTTGCGTTAGCGATGGGGGTATAAGAGGTGATCTTTGGAAAGATATGTGGGTGGCGGGAAAAAAAGGCCAGGAGCTTATTGGGGGTGTAATGATGTTGTGTTTGGCCAGGAAAGGCAGCAAGTGCAATGGCCCATGTATCAGAGGTCTGTAGGAGCCAGGTGAGTTGGTGTTCAGAGTATGGGAGGATGATGACATCTGGCTCCTTATGATAATAGATTTTAGCTTGTTTGTGGCCCGTCATAATTATCTGGGCGATGAGATCATAATATGGATTAAGGACCTTTTTGGGGGAGACAGACAGATGAATCCAGAGGAGGGGCGCATTTTGCCAGAAGAGGGTGGTGGGCTGTATAGGGGAGGGGAGGACAATCAGAGTAAGGGGTTGCGTATAGTCAATGTAGGTAAGGCTCTGGGTATTGATTGCCTCTTGGACATGTTGGAGGGCCGTACGGGCCAGCGGTGTTAGGGATCGAGGAGAAGTAGGACTTGAGTCGCCATGAAGGATGTCGTATAAGGGTCTAAGCGTGGATTTGGGGATTGCCAAGGACGGGAGAAGCCAGTTGATATCACCTAGAAGTTTTTGGAAGTCATGGAGGGAGTGAAGGGTGTCAAGTCTAAGTTGAGGTTTTGGTCCATGAATGGTAGAGTGTGTCAGCTGAAAGCCAAGGTAGGTGTAAGGATCTGTGAGCTGGATTTTATTGGGGGTGAGGTGAAGGCCAGAATCTCTAAGGAGGGTTTGTAGGTGAGCATAACATCGATAAAGTGTATTTTCATCAATGCATGCGAGAAGGATATCGTCCATGTAATGGAACACATGCACAGAAGGCCAGGTTTGGCGAAGGGGTTGAATGGCTTGGCCCACGAATTGTTGACAGAGAGTTGGCGAATTAGCCATGCCTTGAGGGAGGACAGTCCACTGATAACGGGAGGAGGGTCCCTGAAGACGGGGGGTGGGAACGGTAAATGCAAACCTATGTTGATCTTGAGGATGTAAAGGGATGGAGAAGAAACAGTCCTTGAGATCGATGATGATCTTATGAGAATTAAGGGGGATGGTGGAGGGGGTGGGTATACCCGCCTGGAGGGAGCCCATGACAACCATGGTCTTGTTGACAGCCCTAAGGCCTTGGAGTAGTCTAAAGCTATTATTATGTTTTTTGTTATTACAAAAATGGGCGTATTCCATGGGGAGGAGCTGGGAACAATATGGCCCTTTGTGAGTTGTTCCTGTACCAACTGCAGAAGGGCAGAATATTTGGGGCCTATGATGGGCCACTGGTCAACCCAGACAGGATCATCTGAGAGCCAGGTGATCTTTTGTGCATGAGTTACAGGAGGATCAGCGGTCCCAATTAAAAATTTTGAGGATGGAGAGGGGGCTCAGAGAGAGGATCCTCATTAGGAGGACTATCATCGTAGCCAAGGCCATGGCGGGGAGCTAAAGGTTTAGGATGAACGGGGGAAGTGATGCCCGAAGAGTATTTTCCGAGACCTTGTCCGGGGAGGTAGCCTTGAGCAAGCATCTGTTTAGTGACTATAGCACTGGGGCTATGCATAATGAGTTGCATCTGTGAGAGAAGGTCCCTGCCCCATAAATTGAGGGGGAGGTCCCGAACAACGAAGGGTTGGAAAGTTCCCGTATTATTTTCTGAGTCACGCCATGTAAGGGGGGTGGAGCTTTGATAAGGTTGTTGGAGGTATCCCAAGCCTTGTAGGTGGGTGGCCAAGGGCCTCAGGGGCCAATGTGAGGGCCAATGTTTATGGGAGATGACGGATACGTCGGCTCCCGTATCGATGAGCCCACGAAAGGGTTTGTTATTGATAAAGAGTTTAAGCATGGGCTTATCTTGAGATATGGTTTGAGACCAATAAGCCTGGGAGAGACCAGGGGGAACGGGCCGACGATGTGTGGAAAGAGGAGGGTTGGATGGAGTGGGGACTTGGGGAACAAGGACCAATTGGGCAAGGGGAGGGAAGGTGGGGATTAGAGTGGGGCCAGTTGAGACAGAGACAAGGAGGTGGATATGTCCTTGAAAGGTTGGATCAATAACTCCTGGATGTATGAGTATCCCTTGAGTAGCTGTGGAGAATCGACCTAGTATAAGGCCCCAAAAGCCCTTTGGTAGTGGACCCTTAACATTGGTGGGAACTATATGTACCGGGGAGGTGGGCTCTAATACCATGGGGGTGGAGGCACAGAGGTCAAGTCCCGGGCTGGAAGGTGTTGCCTTGAAGAGGTCGGTAATGTGGAGGGATTGTGTGTTGACTCCGTAGTCCCCTGAGTCAGAAGAGGGTTTGATATTGGGGCCTGGGGAGGGCCCCCCGAGAAGTTTTTTGGAATGGGGTGTCCATCAACAGTATATCGGGACTTGCACTCATTTGCCCAGTGGAATTCCTTTCGACATTTAGGGCAAATGGTTTGAGGTGGGGGCCGAGATGGGGGTAGAGATGATTGTGGGAGGCCTGAAGGTTGAGGGAGAGATGGGAGCGGGGTGGCTGTGCGAAGAGGGCAGCTCTTTGAGAAATGTCCTGGTTGGTGGCATTTGAAGCAATGAAGGTGGGCGGGGGGTTTTTTATTATCATGTGGGCCAGCTATCTGTAAAGATAAGACCTTTTGTAGGGTGTTTTCGAGCGCAGAGGCAAACATTACTCCTTGTTGATATGAGGGGCCAAAGTCTGCACACAGACGGATAAGCTGTTCAATAGAGCCCGTATGTCGATGGGGTCTGATAATGTCTTGACAAGTGGGATTAGCATTTTCGAAGGCGAGTTGTCTTATGAGAGAATTGTTATTTTCGTGTTCTCCGAAAATGCGATCTGCAGCCTCGGTGAGCCTGCCAATAAAGTCGGAGAAGGGTTCAGTAGGACCCTGCCGAATTTTGGTAAGAGAGGTAGGACCCTCTCCCTTTGATGGAAGCTTGCGCCAGGCTCTACTTGCGGCCAGGGAGATTTGGGCAAACGCCTGAGGGTTAAGGCCCATTTGTTGTTCATCAGTGCAAAAATCACCCGTTCCGGATAACATGGCAAAGGTAACTGGGTTGGGGGGCTGTCTCTCTTGGTTTTGTTTGGAGATTATTTCACATTGATCTAGAAAATTAGACTTCCAGAGTAGAAAATCACCCCCAGAGAGAGCGGCCCTTGCCAACTCCTTATGTTCATTTGGGGTGACCCATCCCTGGGAAAGGCTGTCATGGACCGCAAGGGTGAAGGTAGTGGTGGGGCCATATTGGGTGACTGCCATTTTGAGTTCTTTGAGGGAATTTAAAGGGAAGGGAACCCTGGCGCGCTGGGGCAGAGGGGCCGGTTGTCCCTCCGCCATGGGGGCCTGTTGTACCTCTGTGATGGGGTATGCATGTAACTTGGGAGAGGGCTGAGAAAGAGATAACTTATAATTAAGATGATCCTGTTGAGCCTTACGTTCAAGTAGGGAGATGCGCTCCAGAAGCGAACTGAGAAATTGATCTTGCATGGGTGTGGCAGTAGGTGCAGGGTGAAGGGAGGGGAAGTTAACTGAAAAGGCGGGCGCAACAAGGGGAGGTGGGGGGGCAGAGGGCAGCGGTATTTGTGGAGGTAAGGAGAAAGGCGGGGGGGTCAGGAAGAGGGGGGTAAAGTGCAGGAGGCTGCGTGGGCTTAAGACATGATGACAGGCCATCGAACGGTGGAGACCCAGGACAAGATGGCGGGCGGAGGTCTGTTTCATAAGATGGCGGGTGACTATCGTTAAAGAAGGCGGAAGTGGGTACGGGGGAAGTAGGAGAGCAATGGCCATCTTTTTCTTCTGGCATCTGGAGAACTACAGAGGGTGGAGGGCTAGGGATAGGGGTATCAGTAATTGGGGGGGCAACCGGTTGACCCAGTGGCTGAGCCGGAGCCTGTGATGGTTGAAGGTTATTGGGCTGTGTCCATAATAGTTCTGAAATTAGGGTCCAATAAGCGAAGGCTGTGACGGGAACCTTTTCTGGCCCGAAAACCCGCTAATAATCTTGGAGTGCGTCACCCACGCGGTCCCAGACCCTGATGTTAATGGTGCCCTCCAAGGGGAACCATGGACAAACCTTATTTATAAAGGAAAAGTAATCAGTCAATTGCCGCGGGGTGACTTTTATTCCCCTCACTCTGAGCGCTTCAGAGACCCCTTTAGTAAAAAGTTCGTGCTCGGAGAGGTTTTGTCCCATTTTGCACCCTGTATGCTTACCGTGATTCAGACGCGAAGAAAGGAGTTGGCGTACGGATCACTGAGAAAGGAATCTCATGAAAATGAAACTAAAGACCGGTCAATCGTTGGCATTTATCGCCCTACAGGGTGATCCCTCATAGGATCCATCTTTCCCGGGCCCCACGTTGGGCGCCAAATGTTGTGTTGTGGCCCAAGAAGACTCCAACCAGCGGGGCCTCCCAGGGGCAGGAACGCGAACCCGGGCGACGGTATGGGGATGAGAAAGAAGACACACACACACACACAGATCAGGGAAGTCGAGCGAGAGAGTTTATTGCGGAAGTGCCAGGGCTTATATCTCTTTGAGGGAAACGGTGGGAGGGTCTAATGGGTGACGTAGGATCAGGATGGGTGGGGGGGGTGCATGCTCAGACGCGAAGCTGGGTCATTTATGGCTCCCCACAAATATAAAGAAAAAAAAACTTTAAAAAATTTATCATGGTGGCCAAGAGAAGAATAAATAAGAAAATGAGGTACTAGACATAGACCTCGTTTCCCTCTGTCTGTGTTTAGGTTTGCCTTGCCTTTCAGGTTTCTCTGTGTAGAAACAAGAGCATGCTATGGAAATGACACCATATCATCACATTTCCTTGCCATCAATGAAAGAGCAAAAGGTGTTAAAGAGTCTTACTGAAAAAATTTCAGGTGCTGTTGATCACAATGTTCAGCATCTAAATGATAAGGATTTCCACTTATATCAAACAATCTCTCCTCATCTCTGTTATTTTTTCATCAGTATCAACCCTAGCTAGATCTGAACTTCAGACACTTTAAGTTATTGAATAATTTTTAAAAATTAATTAGAAAAATGTTCATTCTTTACTACCAAATTGGGTCTAATATACTTGTTATATCTCTTTCCATTCTGAGGCCAACACTTTATGTCATAGAGACACATTCCCCACCATCTAAAGTGGAGAGGAATCAGATGAGAGTCACCAACTCGACTGGGAGAGATGGCACCACCCTGGAGCAAGGCTTCAGGGATCCCACCAGCAACTAGGAGAGATGGAGGCTGCAAGGAATCATCTCAGGGGCTTGAAGATGGCAGACACAAACCAGGCTGCAAAGTGGCTATGTTTGTCTTTAATAAATATGACAAAATGAGACACTAATGGAATAAAACAGTGTTTCATGCAGTGAGTTTCAAGAAATAAAACAAGACCCTTCAAGCCCTTAGTCAGATGCTATAGGCAAAACACAAAGAGTAGGGAACAAATTAGGGGTAAAAACTCTGGAATCTCTCCCATCCAACAAACAAATAATTTAATTTCCTCTGGCAGGAGATCGATGATCACAGCAGAAATAACAAAAAGAATTTGTGATCTGTTTCCAAAGCAGATGGAAAGAGGCTGCACTTCTGAATGAGTCTACAATTCCGTCTATCTTAACAAGAGCCTACTAACTAACCTCTGCTCAGTAGACTGGGCAAAAGAGAAACTACAACAGGGATGGTAAGAGAGACTCTTTAAAATAGTAAAGGGAGGGAGGGGGAGAAAAAGAGGGGGGAGAGAGAGAGGAGGAGGAGAAGAGGGGAGTGGAGGAGAGGAGGAGTAGAGGTGAGGGGAGGAGAGGAGGAGGAGGGAGGGAGAGAGAGAGAGAAAGAGAGAGGGAGGGAGGGAGAGAGAAAGAGACAGAGAACTGATCTGTTCCTCTACAAGATAGAGGTCTCAATTCCCAGTTCAAAGAAATCAGCCCCAACCAAAAAAAAAAAAAAAAAAAAAAAAAAAAAAATTACATGAGCATCAACTCTGAAGTGTTTTACAATTTAGCATTTAGACTGCTTTAGTGAGAAATTCTATATCTCAATATTTGCCGAGGAAGACCACTTGGGATATTTAATCTGGGTTTCTGGTAATCAACCAATCTGAACATCAATTTAGTTCCTCTAATTTTATTTTCCTCCAGACTTCATGCCTTATTAAGTCTTGGATATTCCCCTACATAATCTAAGTTACACAAGCCTATGGTTGAGGGTTTTGCCAAAGAAAATTCATTTAGAAGGCATCAGAAAGCTGGACAGAAACAACGCAGGGAAGATAGAACAGAACATTTTATTAAGAAAAAGAATGGATGGATGAGATTTCAGGAAGTAGCACATATTGATTAAGACAAAAAAGAGAAAAGCAAAAAACACTTCCAGCTATTTTCCTAATCCCAGAGGGTAGGCTCATTGCAGATATGATGCTGGATCAGCTAACACTCCCTAAGACATGGAAATGACAGCTCCAAATAAGTCAGAGAATGGAGGTTCTCGCATAGAGCTCTTGGATAATTGACCACAAAGAACAGTAAGGCTTATAAGATTTGAGACATCAACTACTCCAGCCTCCTCCTTTGATAGATGAGGAAAGTGAAATTCAAATATACTGGTCAAAGTGATATAACAGAGTTATTGTGAAAGTTTTTGGCAACAGAGTATCCAAAGTCCCCCAATTTAATGCTTTCGCACCCATTGAACAATACCAGGGATCAGCATCTGTACGTCATGCTCATCCCTTTGTGACTAGGACAGTCTCCATATCATAAGAGAATTTCGAATGTCACCAAGAGTTCAGAACTATCTGAATCCTTCCCTAGCAATGTGTCCTTTTTGAAAAGAATGAGAATCTTGTTTCTTTTTCAAAGTGTGACCAATCATTTTCACTGCTCTTCCTCATAAATCTACCTATTGTATATATATGCTTTCTAGACTCTAAATCTTACTCTTTTTCTCTTGTCACATATACTACCTATAACCTAAACAATTTCATGTCCACTGAGCACCGATAATTTTCATTTTACATTGCAAATCTGGGGAGCAGTAGTGGATATCTAGTCTGTCATGTTTTCTGGCTTAAGTTTTTGCTTCTTACTGTATTTGCCTTGTGGTGACTCTCCACCCCATTCCCAGATTTACCCACTTGTAGTCAAGTGTCATTCTATATGTTTTGTCTCTGCAGTTGCACACCAACCTGTAAGTCTCATTAGGGTGGTTCTCATGCTTCAGTTTTGTCAGAATGACTTAGATTCCCTGTTCATAGGTAGATATAAAATGTCCAAGCTTCCCTCCTCCAAAGATTTTGACGATTTTATGGCTGGAGACTGCTTTAATATGTATTTCCAGGAGATTTTGATTTGGAAGGATTTATAGATTTAAATGGGTTGTGTATATAATAAGCTGTCATATAGAGTGTGTCATGGTTAATGACGCTTTCCCACATTTCTTTGCCCCTCTTGTAATGATGCCATTCACAGTGTAAAACTCACTAACTGCTGTTTTCTCAAAGAAGCGATGCTTATTAGACAATTGATGTATCCAATGAGTTATTTCCCACTTGGAATGGAAGATCCCGAGCAGAGATAGATGGACCTCTGTTGCAAGGGCCATACTAAGGTACAAGGGGTCTTGGTTCCTATTTTAGTCAATCTTGTGTCTCAGAGTCTTAGAGATTCTGTAATTAATCAGTTAACGACAGTGGTCTGGTGCTAAGGCAGAGGAATATTTGCAGATATCCAGAAGCCAAACTCTAAACTGGGAAAAGTTAAACTGTGATAAGAGTTTTAAACTGTTACTCATGATTAAATATAGAACAGATGTCATGTAGAGTGACTTAATTAGCTGTGGGGTTACTAGAACAGAAAATAAATGTCATAGGGAATCAGGGAAAGGAGAGGTCTTTTAGGCTTTGGTGGTTTCACAGATCTTGGAGAAGGGACAGGAATTTCAACACTGAGTGACAAGTACAATTCAGACAGGGAAGAGAAAGGAAGAACATGGGAGAAAAGGTGCAGGAGACTGAAGTGAAAAATGAAAGGACTATAACAGAATAGTAGTCATTTTGCAATGGCAAGCAGAAACACTGAAACAACACTCAGGATTTGGAGGCAGATTTACTTACATCGATGGCCACTGATCAAGATCACTCCCAAAATATCAGTCCCTGATATCTGGTGGTCTAGGGCTTTTATGGGATAAGCATGCAGGAATACAGAGGCAGAATGGCTTGTCAATTGGGGATTGGTTTATACAGTGTGCATCGTAGGGACCAGCAGTGCATCACAGTGACCAGCCGTAGCTAAGAGAGAGGAGCAAACGGATCTGGAGCAGGAACTATTACCTGGGCAACTAAGAAACTGAAGTATATTGGCTGGGGGGGGGATGCATTTTCTGCTACAATTTAAGGACACTAAGTGGATGTGATCTAGATATTTGTGCCTTAATTAAAATACTTCAATTTAAAGAATGATTGTGAAGATACAAGTGACACAAGTTTTAAGAAGTTACTAATAACATGTTTCAGATAAAGTTAACATTCCAAAATAAATGCTATCAAAGCAGGGGCTCAGGAATGTGCCCCACATTAATATTGCACATGGGGTCTCACATTTGCCAATGATTAGGGTAAGAAGCAGGTTCATTGACAAAGAATTTGCAAAGAGCAAAGCTGCTTTGGAACACCACAGCCTTTATGGCTTATTCCCAGAAACTTCAAGTAATAACAACCTGCGTTTTCAGCTCAGCTGTCCTGGCTTTCCAAACCAAATGCTGTCTTGAGATAACGAATTCAAAAAGAGGGAATTCAAGTGTGAACACTTTGTAAGGCTCAGCAGTGTGGAAAATCTTTTTGTGCACTTTATAATCTTCTGTTTGTTTTAGTCTCTGCACAGTAAAAACACCTGCTTTGTCATACTCACATAAACCAGTGTTAGGGGCAGGTGAAGAGTCCCCACCTGGCTCCCAGTTGGACATATGCTAGTTTCTCTGTGTGGCTTTCCTCATGCTGCTGCTGAGATGTCTTATGTGGTGTGGAAACAGCAACAGTCCCTGAGAGTATTTCTCTGCGAGCATCATGCTGAGGATGGTTGGCTCTTCATTTCCTGGGGTAAGTAAATGGCAGAGATGAGATTCCAATGCCTGGAGTGTGTTCTTGGGTCCCATCCCCTTTCCGTCACACTGACATTGCTTCTGGTCCAGATCTCAGCTTT
Organism: Erethizon dorsatum; assembly: GCA_028451465.1. Lineage (NCBI taxonomy): Eukaryota > Metazoa > Chordata > Mammalia > Rodentia > Erethizontidae > Erethizon > Erethizon dorsatum. The sequence continues at coordinate 19,365,722 of CM051824.1, forward strand.
GGGACAGCCATCCCAAGGTTTATTGTGGGGAAATTCACCAAAGAACTAGAATTATAGACAGAACTATGACTTCCTTTTTTCCTCATTATTTCCCAAATATTAATATTAAACACCTAAAATTTTTATCATGCGTATGAGAAAAAGCATGAGTTTTGATATCAAACAGATGTATGTCAAAATCTTAAACTAGGTCTGTGACCTTGAGAAAATTATTTCATCTGTCTGCCAATGGCATTGAAGAATAGATTAAACTGGATAAATTATGAAGTGATAAAAATTATAAAATAATTTTATCTAACAGAGTGATTCACATATATTTATTCCCTAATTTGTCTTTTTCTATTAATATGTGTTTAAAACAATATGTGTATCTGTGGTCCGATTTCATATTCAAACTTCTAAAAGACATAATTATATTGATAATAGTATGTGGTTCATAAATTATGCATATTAAATAATCTGTAGATATTTTAATACATGGTTAGAGTTGCAGATAAAATTCTGCAAAATACTAACCCGTTGGCCAAAAAGTGTTTAAATAAATACATGAATGATAGATACATCATTGGGGAATAAATAAGGAGGCTTCTAGCAGATTAGCTTCAGGTATATTTATTTCTATTCTCTGCAGTTAGTAACAAATGCTCTGGCACCCGATTCTGGTCATTGTACTCCTTTTTTTTTTTTTTTTGGATAGTCTTGCTTTGTAGTCTAGGCTGGTATCTAATTCAAGATCCTCCTGCCTCTTCCTTCCCAGTGCTAAAACTGCAGGTACTGCCACCAAAATCCAGCCACTGTACTTGAAGTAGAATCAGAATCAAGCTTCTCATCAGCTGCAGCTCACTCTTTTTTTCTATTTATAAACAAGAGTTCCATCTCTTGTGATATACGTATGCATTTCTCTGTGTGGGTTTGATGGTCTGAAGATGGACTGGTCTATATCACAGTAGTGACAGATTAGCCCTTAGCTTAGAGTTAACCATTAATGACCATTTATATTTTGCTACCCTCGAAATTAAAGACAAAACATGGCCTTATGAAAGTTGCACTAACCTAAATTCCAGTAGCTCTGTGTTTTAGCTTTAGCTCTACCACTAATAGCGTGATCTCAGGCAAGAGCAAATCATATCATTTCTTGAGGGTTCGGGCTGTCCACTTGATGAATGAATTAAATCATATCAATAATTTTCTTCCTGGCTGCCTGCCTTTTTTCTTTTCTATTTTTCTTTTTTAAGTAATGAGTCCCTGATTTTAGAAAAATCTTGGGTAAAGTTCTTCTTATAAAGCACATGGACAAAGAACTCTAGCTAACAGCTCCCTTTTCTTCCTCCTTCCAGTTCCAACACTGGTTGCTAGGACCACAGTTCAGCAGTGACTGAGACACATGATCTCTAAGGTGCTACCCGGCCTTATGATTCTGAGATGTGCAGAGGAGGGAAATAGAAGGGATGCTGTAGTCCAACACCCAAAGTGGCTTCTGTATACTATCCACCTGCTCTGAGCAGCGCTGTGTAGACCGTGTGATTCCCACTCACTTCATGTACCTAGGCAAGGAACTATTAATTCCTTAAACATAAATCTATAACATGGTCAAAGTTCTTGACTGTAAAAATAGATTCCCCCAGGAGAGGTTGAGCTTGTGGTCATTTGGTATATTCTAAGAGGATGTAAAAGAGACTTCTGCTCTAGGAATTTGGGCTAAATGGCCACACTCAGAACCGTAATTCTCCTTGTGAAGAAAAGTCTAAAATACATTTTTCTATACCTGAGTATTCTTTGCTCAATCTATGAGCAAAATCTACTGGTTTATGCAAAATGGAAGACAAAATATAGCAATGTAGCTATTTTCCTTTCAGTCTATGGAATTGGAATGATGGTCAGGAACTTTAATCCATATTAATCACTCCACAATGCCACTGGAGTAAAGTAATATTACTTTACAGAAAAGTGCTTCTTTTGTTCTCTGGAGGCTCATAAAGTGGATCTTTCCTATTACTGTCAGGTCATTTATATCCCCTAGTCAAGCGCTCTCTTTGTCTAGCACAAGCTTTGACTCTTTGATTGGTGGCTCCAGATAAGAGGTCACACAGGATGCAGATGGCCCTGCGAACTAGATAGACTCATACTCCCAGTAGGAATCATAACAAAGAGCAGCTAGGATGCAAAGGGACTGAGATTCTCAGTCAGGGAGAACATGAAATGGTATAGCCATTTTGGAAAATAATATGGCACTTTCTTAAAAAGTGCAATATACTTTAAGCCAGGCACAGTGGACTATACCCCAAATCCCAGGTATTCAGGAGGCTGAGAGAGGGGAAATCCCAATTTTGAGGCCCACCTGAACAACTTAGCAAGACCTGTCTCAAAATAAAAAATGAAAAGGGCTGGAGATGTAGCTAAGTAGTAAAGCCCTTGGGTTTGATGCTCAAGACTGAAAAATAAAACAAAATTGCCGGGTGTGGTGGTACATATTTGTAATCCCAGCACTGGGGAGGCTGAGGCAAGAGGATCATCAACAGTTCGAGGCCAGCTTGGACTACATAGTGAGTTCAAGGCCAGCCTGAACTACATAGTGAGGCCCTGTCTCAAAAAAAGTTTAACATACTTTAATATGACCCTGTTCTACTCCTATGTATCCACCTAAGAGTATCTGTTCTATTCCTATGCATTTAACAATGAGAAGTGAAAGTATAGAAAATCCTGTGCACAAATGTTCATAGCAACTTTATTCAAACAGCTTCAAAGTGAAAATAAATTAAATATCCAACATCAGGGCCGGTGAGATGGCTCAGCGGTGTAAGCGCCTTCCTTGCAAGCACGAGGGCCCGAGTTCGACTCCCGGATCCCACATACGAAAAAGGGGCCGGTGATATCGCTCAGCAGCACGGGTGCCTGTTGGTGCGTGAGGTCCTGAGGTCGACCCCCCGGTACCCACAAAAAAAAAAATATATCCAACATCAGATGAATGGATAAACAAACTATAGGGAGTAGTACTCAGCAATAAAAAGAATGATCTATTGATACAGGATAAAATATGGCTATATCTCAAGATAATTGTGCTGTGGAAAAGAAGCTAAGCAAAAAGAACACAAACAGTTTATGCCATTTATATAAAAGTTTAGAAAATATAAACTAATTTATAGTAGCTGAAAACGCATCAGTGGTTGCCTGGAGATGGGAGTAGGGTCAGAAGGGACATGAAGAAGAGGGTCCAAAGTGCCAAGGAGACTTTCAGGAGTGATGAATATAGTTATTATCTGGACTGTGGTGAGGATTCCATGGAAACCATCAAAAGAAAAAACACTATTTGTACACTTTAAATATGCACAGTTTATTAAATGTCCATTATTCCTCAATATAGCTGATTTTTTTAAAGATTAGGAAAAAACAACAAAAAGGAAGATACACAGAAATTACCCCACATAGTCTGTGGGGTCACCCCATAAAATCTCATTCTACTCACTGCTGGAATAAAATCCAAACAAATAAAATTCCCATGTTTGAAGAATCAAATTCATAAAATAGCACTCCATCTTGAACACATTGCTCTTCTCTCCAAAAAACTGGCTGATACAGGTGGAGTCACTGTAGTTCTCGAGGCAAGTTCTGCATCTGGGCCTACACTGAAATGAATTCTTTTTTGAGCCTTCAGAAAGCAATGAATGGCCTCTGCTGCATGCTCTGCCTCTCTCCTGTGGTCCCAGTGAGAAGCCAGAGGCCAGGCTTAGCTGGTAGTGCAGCTATTCTGCTACATTTAGTGGGATCTCTGCAGAAGGAAGGGACTCATCTGCTCCAAGTGTTGATCAAGAGAAGGGAATAGATGTAGCATGGCCTCGGACCAGCTCAGTCCAGGCTCAGCTTCAATCCTCTGGATAAGGGAGGCATCTGGCGAGATGGAGCCCAACTCTGAACAGAAAACACTGCTGCTGTCTGACCCTGCACTTAGACATCAAGGCCTGGGACAGATGTAGATGATGCCTACTGCAGAGCTACATGAAAAGGCCATAGAAGGCTGGCACCTTTGATTTGGCTCCCAGAGCACCAGAAGCAAAGCCAGCAATGCTAGGCTATTTTTAATGTTCAAAGAGCCTAACCAAAGATTTATGACCACAGATACGTAGTATGGGGGAAATAAATTGATGCAGGGCTCTCCCAGCTCTGGCAGGGGAGTCAGCCTGCCAGCCTGGTCAATAAAGTATTTAAACCCTGAGCGCTGTGTGGGTTGTCATAGATTAAAATTTGAAAATCTTTTATGGTGTAACAAGGTCCTTAATTATAACTCTAGGCTTTGGATCATTTGCAGGTTGTGCAAACAGCCAGAGTTATGACATAGTGAACATCCTTGGACACAATAGCCTTTAAATCCAACGTCCATGAGAGAAAACACTCAATTCTCAAGTTTAAAATTATTTTCCCAATATAAAGGAATCTGAGAGATGTCTACTGTAAAATCCTCTCTTGTCTCAATTGTACTTGGTATTATTTCTGTCTTACAGAAATAATAATGAGCAGGCGGAAGTTTCAAGGTGATTCTGTTTTCAACTTTTTTTTTTTTTTTGTCATTCAAAACTGCTACAACATTCTCATTCTTTCTGAATTTTAGGATGTGTGATGATTGCACTTGCTCTGGATTTTAGCTGTTGATTAATTTCTTTGGCTGATAGTGACCAGGTTAACAGCCTCTCTTAGAACAAAGGAATCTTGAATCTGTAACTGACAGGACTTCATTAGTAAAATATTTAACTATCACCAACACATCATAGTAAAATAGTTTTGACTCTTGAAGAACGAGTGTCATTAATCTACAGCAAAGTTTACCTTATTATTAGGCTCCATGCTTAGGACTGATTCCTAGTTCTGCTTGCCATATAATTAGGTAATCTCAGAATATAATTAATCCAGAGTTAAAGACTATTCAGATGAGCTTTAACTTAAAATAAAAATAACCTATAGGCCTAAAAATAGCATACATATACACATATTTGTATATAGGTAGTGGGGAGAGTATCCATGGAGATGTCTAGATCATAATATACATATATGATGTGTCTAAGCCTATGTAGATGAATCTTACTTTATAAAGCAGAAATTTTCCTGAAATGCTTTAAATGAATAGAATTACTATCCATCTAGCAACCATTCTTCCTCCTTCCCCCAAATGATTGTATATCATTTACAAAGAAACTTTCAAAAATTTTTCAATGAAGTTTTCATTTAATTTATATTCCTCAATTTTCCTGCTCACTGAGTAAACAAATATTGCAGTGCATTGGAAGTATGCTATAAAGTCAATAATTTTGCAATGAAAATAATTTCCAGTTTGTTAAACATAAATTTTTGAAGATGGGATAATTTTATAACTGGCCTTTAAATGTGAGGACAGATTGCAGAAGACAAGATGGGTATCCCTGAGGGTCGATCTCACAGTGTACAACTGAAGTGAATTGTGGTGAGATGAAAGGATAGCTTCCCCTCAGGAATACCTGGTACCACCTGGCTTCCTGTAGGGCATTTCCTGTTGGCCTACCAAATCAGACCAAATCAGAACTCCCACCCGCCTGAGGCAGTAATGACTTCCACTGCTGTTTTCTTTGTTTGTCCAAACTTGTCATTTGAATTAAGTGAAATGTAGAACTATGGGGAGGGAGTTCATGGACTTATTTACTTCCTAAGATTCCACTCAGCCTCATAGTAGTATCTACAATGACACTGAAAAAAAAGGACAAACCCCTGAATAGATAAACCGTAATGCTCCTTCAGAAAAAGACCCAACACTTCCACGTCTTACACTAGAGATTGATTCTCCTGAATGGTCAATCTGTACCTCTTCCTTAAAGGCCCAGGTCAAATCTTGACTCACCTAGTGTTATGGTTTGTGCCTAGATGTCCCCCCAAAGCCTCATGCAGTCATGGGGGTGGGCTTCTAGAGTTTGTGATTGATTCATGGTCCAGTGCTGGGATTATGGGTGTGAGTACTAGAACCACCTTGGGGCAGGCAGCCTGCATGCAGTATAAGAGAGGGATAGAGGCTTGCTCTCTCACTCTTCTTTTTTGCTCTTGCTGCTTTTTTTGCTGTCTTCCACCACCATGAACTATTGCCCCTCTTCCATGTGCCATTCTGCCTTGGAGCCACCCGAATATGGACTGAAACCTCCACAAACTGTGAGCTAAATAAACCTTTCCTTCCTTAATTTTGGGTGTCAGGTATTTTGTCTCAGCAACGAGAGAAAAGTAACCAATACACCTATCAAGCCCTTAATAATTGCATTTCTGGACACTATATTTATAAATTACACTATGGTAACAAGGACATTAATATTGTTAATGAGGGAGTAAGAACAAACAAAAGCGTAGGTATAATAGGAAGAAGGAAAAAACTTTCCTGGAATATAATGCTGTGTAGGGAGGAAAGAGGAACAAAGATTTAGATGTAAGTAAAAATGCATGTTATTATGCTGTGTGAGATTGAGTGTGTTGTAGAGGACAACATTCAGAAATAAATCATGAAGCAATATGGTAAGAAGGAGCTGAATAAGGGTGCACATCTGTGAGGATCACTTGAGGCAGGAACAGGCTACTTGAGTGGGAAACATCGAATGATAGGATGTTGTTGGGGAAATGTAAGGTATTGGCATCGATGCTATACAAATTCTCAAATCTTGTTTAAATTCAAATCATTTTGTATATTCTCAAAAATATCCCAAAGCCAATTGATATTGGCAGATATTGATTATTATCTCACATGTATCTTAAATTCCCTATTTAGATCACATAGGGACTTTGTTCATTCTTTCCTAATGACTTTCATTAGCATAAACCAGAACTCAGTTCTTCCTTGGTGTTCAATAAATACTCACTGCTGGATTCCCTTGATATCTTTTGTGATGTATGTAGGAATGCCCAAAATTGCTTCAATGTAAGAAAAATATTTATGACAGCTTTCTGGTTGAAGAATACATTCGCTTGCTAGGAAGGTGAGGTGCCCAGGTAGGGCATAGAATGGTGTACCACACCCCCATACATTTCCCTAAGCATCTTTTCCAACTGGCTTTCCCTGAGTTGTGCCCTTTATAATAAATCAAGAAAAAAATTTAAAAGAAAAAATGTATTTATACATATACCCATATATTACACACACACACACACACCCTTGTACCGTAAGTCAGTGATTTGCTTAAATTCATCCAATATTTGCATAACTAAGTCAAGTTGTCACTCAAGTCTCAACTCTTAGCCAAAAGTTATTTGCAGAGCCCTAATAATTCTCTTTGTGTGAGATCACTCTTTTCAGATTACCTCAAAACTAGGATTTCATGGAAGAACAGTATTCATAACAGGCCTTTTAAAAATAGCATAATAATTGTAATCTCCAAATATACACATGGATTGAAGACCTAGAAGGGGTTACCATATTAAATTATCCTTATAGTCAGGACCATCTAATCCTTAGCCAACTGAATTTTTAAACGCAAAATTACATTGCTATCATGCTCAAAATCTTCTCTTGCTGTGAAATATCTTAAGCGTCCTCCTACACATTTTTCTGAAATTAGTTTCAGTTGTGAATAAGAACTTAAGCCTCCAGTAATACAAGGCCACGAATCAATATGCTCTTCCTTCTTCTGCCACTAGTTGGCCAGTGCTAATGGCTCTGATTCATCTCTCCAGGTGAATTCCCTAAAGAGAATCTTGGAGATGATTCTGGATGTTTCTGTCTCTTATGTCCTCTGGTCCCAGAAGCAAGTTTTGCTTGTTTTGATGACTGTATTCCTTCTCTCAATTCTATGTCTCTATTTCTCTTTCAGATCAAAGTGCTTCTTAACCCATACGCCATGCTTAGGACACATTTCATAAATCAGGGAGCTCAATTTCCTAGAGTTAAGCCAAGTGACTTGTCAGGAACTGTCTGATGCTCTCATTTCTCCAAGAGCTTGGGACTCAGGGGAACTGCTGAATTGTCCCTGAGTGAGCCATCATCACAAAGGGGCTTTCACCCCATGCTGTCTACAAAGTGTCTTTCATATCTGCCTGGTAAACATCCTTGATTCTACCCCTCTTCATCCACTTCCCCAGCTTCATAATGAAAAGGCACAGCATCCTGGAACAAATGCTTGTCAAGATTCAAGGGCTTCTAAATAATTCCTTGTAACGCTATTTCTTGTATCAATTAAATCCTGGGGAAACAGTGTCTCCCTGTCAAGGCTGACTCTCTGCAATAGTAGAGCAGAAGACATTCCGTGCAGAAGTCACAATGGGGCCTTGATTATGCAAGCCTCTATCAGCCTCTTTCTTGCCTGCCACATGACCATTCTCCCTTGCAGCAAGTGATCTCCAGTGAAGTCCCTCCCCGAGGTCACAGAGACAAGAACAGAGTTTAGTTTCCAGTTGTTCCTTAGGAGAATGCACAGGTAAAGTCAGAATAGTCATAGAGCCAGGGGAGGGAGCCTATCGTCCCCTTCAGATAGATGAGGATATGCTCAGCAGATGGAGCATGATCTTGAAAGGCACAGATATCTAGAGGTAAGTTGAGGAAACAGAGAAGGCACTGGGTTCAGAAAGCCTGTCATCAGCTAGATATCCTGAGCAAGCAGCTGGGGACCAAGACAAGGCAGCCATAAATGAAGGGCAGGTGAAAGACTAAGGGACCCCACTGCTACATGAACTGGGGTGTAGAATCTTCACAAAGCTGATCATTTCCTGTTCCTACTTCATTTTCCCAACCCCAGTTCCCTATTCAGGATAGCATTCTGAGAACTCAGCCCCATGAAAAATCATGGGGTGGTGTTCAAGAGTTGGAGGTGGTGTTCAAAGTCTTCTTGCCAGGACAGGACTACACAGGTGTCTGTTTCACAGGCACCCTCTCTAGCACAATCCACCCATTCTCACTTTTTCACTGAGGATACTTCTATTGCAAAGGGCAGGCATATTTTGGAGTTAACAACAACAGCAAAAAGGAAAAAGGTATCTCTTCCATTATAGACTACTATACCCAGCACTACCACTGAGAATACACATCGGTCTTTACTGTTCTTTATATACATATCTTATGTAATTATACATTTTATTTAAAATTATATATTTTTAAAAATCACAAAGTTTTAGCAAAAATATAGAAATGAAGTAAAATATCCAAGGCCACCCAGCTAGATAATAGCAGAGCCAAGACGAGAGTTTCCATGTGCTTGACTCTACCATATAGAAGATTACTTCTCTTCTACAACTTGCAAAACAGTTGTTCAGAGCTGATATGTTAATGGCCTTGTTTTCTGATCCAAGGGTTACATTACATGGGCAATATTGGATCCTTGAAAATCCATGGCAGTATTAGCTGTTGGGATGAGACCAAAGCCAACATTTCTCTTTGTATACTCCTGTTATTCCACTTAAAACAGTTTTGGAAAAGGTCCCTTTCCACGTGTATTGATAAACTCCACCGAGTATACACATGTGCTGGCTTACATTTAGTATGCAAGAGAATCTTACCACTTTGGATTCTCTATCTCTGATTATCCAATTTTTTCTTTGTTCAGAATGATCACAGAAAAATTCTATTTTATTTCTTCTAGTGATTTTATAGACCTCAGGCTCTTAAATGAATAGAAACAAGTTAAAGGGCACTTGTGCAGAGATAATACTATGTAAGACCACCTTACTGTGTTTTTAAAGACTTATTAGTTGTTCACCTAATCCATTCCTTTTCTTCCTACACACATAGGTAGGTTACATTTGCCAGTATCCCTTGCAAGTGGAGTCTAACTGAATTCTCATCGATGAGCAGGACAGAGAAGACTCAAAGTACTAAGGAATCAGAGGAGACTAGTTGGAAAAAAAGGCTGGGGAGAAGCATGACTGTGTAAAAGAGACCACCCACCTCCAGCATGGCAGTCTACCACTGATTTGGCCAGTATCAACACCCTTGATAATATGGATGGAAGATATGGAAAGTGAGTTCATTGAGTAATAATCAGAGTAGAATCAGAAACACAGGAGCCACTGATGTGCATTAATGGTGAAACGCCAAGGCAGGAGGAGTGCTAAAGAGACCTACTACCCAGCTTCTCTGATTCTTCACTGGATTATGATTCCAGTTCTTCCCTAAGGTGTGGACTGGGCTCGTTTCAGGTTCAAATGAGGTTCAGACAAATAGTAACAATCCCAGTCTTCTTAAAATAAAACTCTAATTCTTGAGTTAACATGAGTAAGCATCTCTTTCCTACAACCAAAAGACTTCCCCAGCTCATGCACATAAGCCTCTAGTCTCCTGCTCCCTCTTTCCTCAGTGTCTGACCCACTCATCAGCCTCACAGCCTTACACTTGGTCTTGACGGGACTCCAGTATGTCACTGGTATTTACAGAAACTGACAGAATGTTCACGAGCAGGAGTCCCAGGCCCGACACTTTTAGAGATCTCCAGGAGTGTTTGGGACAGCGTCAGCCTCTCTGCTTGTGCAGAATTGCATTGTTGCTTTCAGGGTTTATGATTCCCAGGCTTAATTACTGGAACCCCTTTTTAATGGATAAAGTGTGTTAAGCTTACCTGTATGTGCAAAACAAAATTGCTATCACATACACAGAATAAAGCACTCATAGTACTATTAAAATAATGAAAAATATTAAAAAGTTACTAAGTTTAAAAAGGGCATTAATGATCTTTAGAATCCCGGTTCATCTTAAATCTTCACACATCTAAGAGTCAGGTCTGGAATCAGGCATACCAAGTACCAACTAATATAGTATTTATTTGTAGCACCAAATTTTATAAACAAGGAATTAGACATTTTTGGGGGTAAATCAGTCATCACCTTTATTTTAAATAAAGTTTTATTGGAAACTAGCCATACCCATTTACCTATGGCTGCCCTATGGCAGAGCTGAATAGTTGTAAAATTAACTGGCCCATAAATTTAAAGAGATGTAATATTTGTCTTTTTATAGACAAAAAAACCAACCAACCAACAAACAAAAAACCTGCCAACTTCAGGTTATATTCACCATTTTCCCTGTTTTTAATATGTTGTCCCCCATCACCATGTCCTCTTTCTTTTGTTCCTGATATTTCCACTCTGCTGTAGATTCCGTTCTGCTAGCTTGCAGCAGCAGCCCCCAATCCACCTCCTGTCTTTCATTCCCCATCCTTGTGCCTGAGCCTTTGACAGTCTCCTCTGCATGATCCAATCAGCCAAACTAATCTCAATAGCATCAGTCCAGTTTCAAAAGGACAGGATCTCTGCCTTTAACTTGGAGAGGTCAGAAGCAAAAGAAAGAACCGTTCCCAAAAGAAGACTACGAGAGAAAAATGGAAGATAAGTTAGTGAAATAACGACTGCAGTGTTTGCCCTAGATGCCCTCCTCCTCCGAAAGAGAGAATGGGAGGAAGTGAGATGAGGAGAAACATGTGGCACAGAAAGTTAATAGCTTCTGACATTTATGCTTCCCCTGGCATGGGGGTAGAGGAAAACAGTAAAACTCCACTTACTCAAGGTAGAGATACTATGAATCAAATGTTCTATTTATCACTCCATAGCAACTTTAAAGACAAAAAGAATTAGATATAACCATCTACAAGGATAATGCTTAATATTAGCAGTCGTTTTCATTCCCATGTACAATATAGCACTTTTTCAGGGCTATTAACCCAAGGTCCAGGTGTGATTGATTACCTGGGTGAATGAAGACAGCATTCAATCTCTAGCAGGGGGACTGTCCTAAAAATACGGCTGACATTTGTCTGTATAGATATTTCTCTCTGGCTATGTGTTTCTCAAATCAGACTGTTAATTGTAATCACTTATAAAAAGATGTCTTTTCTAGCAAAATACAGCATTTAACTCAAACTCGTGTCAATATAATTAAGTTTCAGTCTATCTGTCACATTACAGATAATGGGTGAGTGGATTTTCATTCAATTTGGAGGCTGTGTGTCATGCGTTAAAATTAATTTGGGGGGAGACAAAGAGAGAGGGTCTCTGTAAAAACAAAGAAAAAGGGAGTGCAGTTATTATCTATGAAGTAAGGCAGAAGGCTTAGAAGCCTTTTGGGTAGGAGAGACAGATCATGGGCACTACAATGCCACAGGGGGCAAAACAAGCAGTGGCATCAAATAGGTCTCAGATTGTCACTCTCAGGAGTAGCTGCTGCTTCCTGGAGGGCTGCTTCTCACTTGAGTAACTATGTAGAACTGCCCTGGTGTGCACGCCACAGACATTTATTTAAAGATAATTAATAATTTTTTGTAAAACTGCCGAGGCCAGTAAGTCCTTGACAATTTAAAGATATTGTGTGCATTGATATTTAAGTGCACAGACTTATAGTTCTTGTTACCCAGTTTACTACTGAATTTTCACACCGGCAGTTTGTAATCCATTCAATTTTCATCAAGGATATTGCAAAGCAACTGAAGAGTAATTCTCTTTTCTCTGATATATGATGGGCAACGGTCACAGAATATTTTAGGAATAAAGTAGATGAATTGATCTTTCTTGGTCATTTAGCCAGCAAGTGAAATGGAAAACAAAAGGTTATAAAGTTAGAAAAACTAGGCTGACTCCCAGCTTGTTACAAATCAGCTTTGGTGAACCTGTCTCATGTTCGGTTGCATCCTCCATAAATTGAATTGAAAACTGCCCCTCCTTGTGTGAGCCAAGGTTCTTTGGTCACAAGAAATAGAAGTCCTCCAAAGCTACTGCAAACTGAAGATCTCTGAAGAAGCTGTGTCCATATTAAAGATATCTCAAACTTATGACCTCAGCTGTCTAGAATATTGTGACTGTGGAGATAAGAAATGTTGTAGGCTGAGAGCCAAAATTATCTTGAGCTATCTCAGGCCCCTTGATGACCAATTATTTTAACTTTTGTTATCTGAACTAACATTCTCCTGCCCAGTAGATACACGCCTTATATATCACTAAGCTTGGCCCACATCCCCAGCCTCCTCTAGCCCTAAATCTAAGACTGCTTTAAGGTAACATATGAAACCTATGGGAAAGATTCTCTGCTATGCTGTAGCCCACCTCCTGATGCACCCACCAATGTATCTGGTAAATATACTGTTTTTTATTTTCTTTTGTTCTGTGACTAGTAGAGTTCATTCATGTAACTTCTTCCAAGGTGAAACATGTGATTCAGGGTAACTTAAATGCATGTGCCCAGGGCATCATCACTGATATTTGGTCCAGAATAAAACATTTTTCTATTTCCTTTAAAACACTAGTTATTTCATGTCAAGACTTTCTAAGGAAAAAATGAGTTTAGAATACAAAGGCAGGAAGAGAGGGTCATTCCCCATGTGAGACCTAATGTATGCACAAAGGCCTGGTTTTATCTCTTTCCATGTCTATTTCTCACTTCATTTCTGCCAGTCAGATCAGCTTTCCTTGCTGTGTTTTCACATGGCAGAAAAATGGCCAGTCGAGCTTGCAGTCCTTTCAACCTCCTCACAATAAAACATGCCCATATTGGATCCACATTGTTTGGTTGTTCAGTCCAGTTTATTCTATAGCAGCCACTTACTCATGGCCCAGGACTGGGTGCAGCAGATGCAGAGGACGGGAGAGGCTGGAGAAAGGAATTCCTCTTTAGGACAACAGCCAAGACTGGGAAGATGGGTACTCAGAGAACTTTCTAAGTGATAAGGGTGATAAAGGTGAAAGGAGTCTCTTTTGTTATTTCTAACAAGCCACTTTCACTCACACCTGAGGTTGTTAATGAGGTGACTTTCAGAAATCCCCTAAAGGGTGGCTGGTTGACAGGGGAGCCAATTGTTTGATTACAAGTGATTAGGGGGTTGGAATTTTCAGCCTCCATCTCCACTACCAGTGGCCAATTATTTAATTAATCGTGCCTAGTAATGAAACTTTCATAAAAGAAATCAAATGGATGGAATTTGAGGAGATTCCAAGTTGCTGAACCCTTGGGGGTGCTGAAAGGTTAGTGCATCTCTTTCATTCAGTTGTTCCAGAGTTGTGTCCTTTTATAATCCAGTTAGTTCTGTGAAACATTCCAGTAAATTATTGAGCTGAAGGAAAGGGTCATAGGAACTTTCAATTGATAGTGGATCACTGAGAACCACAAGTAACCACCTGGACTTGCAAATGGCATATGTAGTTTTGCAGATGACTGAGCCCTTAATCTATGGAATCTTATCTCCAGGTAGACTGGGCCAGAATTAAGCAATATTTTAGGACATCCAGTTGGGGTCCACAGAGAATTGGAGGATTGCTTGATGTGGAAAAATCCCCATACATCTTTAAGTCAGAAATAAAGTACCAAGTGTAGTGTTGGTGTGAGGAAAAATGGAGAACAAGTTTTCCTTTCAGCTATACACACTTACCCATTCTTTCTTTCAATGAGCTAACAATAAATATATTTCTCTTTCATCAGTTTTATGTATGGAATTCCTTTATCCATACATAATTAAACAATGTCTACCTATTTTCAGAAAGCAGGGCTGAACATTTGCATTTAATATGTGTGCAAGCAAAGTATGAATGATTAACATTAAGTTCAGAGTTTATGTTTGTTGTTAAGGACTAAGAAAGAATATAAGAAGAACAAATGGATGTATTCAAACCTAGTTTAATCAAAAAGGACTAAGCAGTACATGGCTCTCAATTGTGATACTAGCCCAGCTTTCCAGGTCTTGTCTTCAATACTGCTCTGGCCGCAGCCAGCTTTACCCCCGTAGTTAGACTTATGTGACTTTTTTTTTCTCAATAGTCCTTGAAATGCAGTGAGCAGCAACAGTGACATTTCAACGACAGTGACATTGCTCAGCATCTCCTGTAATGAGTCCTCCTCAACAGGCATGGGGATCTGTTTCTTATGAAACCAACATGAGGCAACAGCTCAGAACAACTTAAAGGGGTAACAAGGGATGGGACACACTGGACCAAGACCTCCAGAGCCACTAGGATTGGCCCACTGGACCACTTCCTGAAAGATATGGTGGAGGCTATAATCTGAATGATTGCTCCCACCCACTCAATCCACCCCATGCAGATGTAGAAAGATCATCCCCAGAGCTGATGAATTCAGAGATGAAAGGTGAGCCTTTGGGTAGTGATTAAGTCATGAGGATAGAGCCTTCATTAATGGGATTAGTACTCTTACAAAAGAGGCCCAAGGAAGTGGGCCCTCTCCTTTTATGTGAAGACTCACAAGAAGGCCTCATCTAGAAGTATGGTGTGAGCTTTTACCTGACACCACATCTGCTAGCACCTTGATCCTAGACTTCCCAACCTCCAGAATTGTGAATATATTTCTGTGGTTTATAAATTACCCAGTGGAAGATATTTTATTATAACACCCCAAACACACTAAGGCTATGACCAACTTTACTGAAGACATAATTTTACTGAGCCCTGGCACTGACCATGTGTATCCATGGAAAGAATTTTTAAGGTTAGTGTTGAAAGGTAGAAAAGTAGCTTGGTCTACTCAGTACTTAAACACAGGACACTCTGTACACTAACCATTGGACCAGCTTGACACAGCAAAGAACATATTTTGGAATAAAATCTCCTTGAGCAACTTCCCTTTCTCAAGTTTGTCCATGCTTCCCAATGTTCAGAACACATAAGAACTTTTTAAAGCATGTAGTTATTCTTTATCGGGGACCAGTAACAGATGCTATTCCTTTGGTAATTTGTCTTTATACATCAGTAAACTGCCAAACACTCAACTTTCTCCCGGACCTCTCAAAGAAGTCATAAATGTCATCTTCACTGTGTTTCTTCATCAATCAATCCTGTCCACATCTACAGGCCAGTGAAGCAGAACCACTGTAGAGCAGCTAGAAAGTAGGGAAGACAGCACCGTGTATGTCACAAGGACCAGACATCGTTCATGGATAATCAGCACCAAAGGCACAACTTGCGCTCATGGCAGGGACAGGAAGACCCATCAGCAAAGTTAGGAGTCAGGTCCTGTCTGTGCTTCTACTGAGAAGGATAATTATCCAATAGCACGACTGAATGCCTGAGAATGTTACTTTACAGGGTAGGGGAGTCACAACAAAGACAAAGTTCATAAACTCAGAAGTCAGCACAACCTTAGACAAGCTTCCGGAACTTCATCTATAAAATAAAGACAGTATGATTCCACTTACAGTACTGTATGAGGAAAAGATAAGTCAGGAAATATACTGAAAGTTTCATCATTTAATGTCCCTCATCTAGTGATCAGTAGCAGTATGCTTTTTAAGCAATCATGCTTATTATTATTTCATGAAATGCTAAAGTTGTGTTCCTTCTTAGAAATACAAGCCTGTAAAAATTCATCTGTAGTTGTGAAGTTATTTTGTATCATTTAAGCAAAAAAGCCATAACAAAGGAGATCTAAAAGGTCTAAAAGATCTAAAGGAATGTTTTGAAGTAATTGTACCTGTATTCAAATATTCCATATCATTCTAAAAAGAGGATTACATTTGACAACAGGTGTGCCCATGTGATACTGTGAGTGTATTTGTTATAAGATATATCTTAAAGCCAGTGTTCACCAAACTTAGTATTCATGATAGGATACTCATGCTTCCATAAGTAGGAAGGCTCAAGCGTTGATTTTATGGAAATTAAATAAAAATGATGTAGGAGGAGAGGCAGAGCAGAGCAGAAGAACAATGTACTACATCTTGGAGAATAATTGAAAGATGAAGTATCCAGAATGGAGGTATGTGTTGGCATGTGAGAGATACGTATATATTTTCTTTGGTTTTTATTTTAAAGAAAAAAAAAGAGATAAATGCAACAATGAAAACAAGTTTCAAAACAGGTTAGTAGACGAGTTACAATAGTTGATACATTGCATATTGTTCTCTTCGTAGTAGTTATTTACAGTACAAGATAAAGGCACTATATTTTGTCCAAACAATATTAGCACAAAACTTTCTTCTCAAGGAACTAAGAGAAGCTAGCTGTATAACTATCTTAACTATCTTGTGCATATATCTATCTATCTATCTATCTATCTATCTATCTATCTATCTATCTATCTATCTATATATCTTTTTCTTTTTTCCTTTCTTCCTTTCCCCTTTCCCCCATCACAGTTTGTCTTTTCTTTTGAACAGTTTCTTCCCAATTCACAGTACCTATTGTACATATTTATTTGTTCAGTTTCTCACGCTAGTGAGACAATATGATGTTTACACATATGGGTCTGATCTATTTCACTAGCATATGCTAGACCCATCAGCATTTGTTATTGGTTGCTTTTTGATGATAGCCATTATTTCTGGGGTGAGATGGAATTTCAGTGTTGTTTTAATTTGTGTCTCTCAAATGACCAATGATGTTGAAAATTTTTTCATGTATTTATTTACCATTTGTATTTCTTCATCTGAGAAGTGTGTATTCATCTCAGATGCCCATTTTTGGATTGGGTCGTTGAATGGGGGGGGTCTGATTTTTTTTCAATTGTTTATATGTTCTAGATATAAGTCCTTTGTCTTTGGGACAACTGGCTACAATTTTTTCCAACTGTGTGGGTTGTCTTTTCACTCTGTCAGTGATTTCTTTTGTTGTGCAAAAGCTTTTTAATAAGGTGAGATCCCATATGTTGATTCTTTGTACTATTTCCCTTGTAGTCTGGGTTTTGTTCATGAAGCCTCTGCCTGTACCTATGTCTTCAAGATTTCTGCCTATTTTCTCTTCCAGTAAATTTAGTGTTTCTATTTTAATATTTAGATTTTTGATCCATTTTTACTTTAGTGCATGGTGATAGACATGGGTCTAGTTTTAGTCTTCAGCATGTGGAGAGCCTGTTTCTCCA
Organism: Erethizon dorsatum; assembly: GCA_028451465.1. Lineage (NCBI taxonomy): Eukaryota > Metazoa > Chordata > Mammalia > Rodentia > Erethizontidae > Erethizon > Erethizon dorsatum. The sequence goes on from CM051824.1 coordinate 19,383,489, forward strand.
GCACCATTTATTAAAAAGACTATCTTTCCTTCTTCCAGTGAACATGTTTGGTTCCTTTGTCAAAGATAAGGTGATTGAGTGTGTTTGGGGATGCGTCTGCATCTTCTAATCTGTTCCACTGAACCATGCTGATTTTATCACAGTAGCTTTGTAGTATAATTTCAGGTCTGGGATTGTGATGCTCCCTGACTTGCTTTTGTTGCCCAGAACTGCTTTTGCTATTCTAGGTCTTTTCTGGTTCCAAATGAATTTTAGCAATGTTTTCTCTAGATCTGTGAGGTATGTTAATGGTATTTTGATTGCGATTGCATTAAATCTCTATCATAGTTTTGGGAGTAGGGCCATTTTCACAATGTTGGTTCTTCCTATCCAAAAGCAAGGGATGTCTTTCCATTTTCTGATATCCTCTTCTGTCTCTTTTAGGGTACTATAATTTTCACTGTACAGATCTTTTACATCCTTTGTTAGATTGATTCCTAAGTATTTCATTTTTTTGGATGTTATCATGAAGGGTGTGCTTTCCTTAATTTCTCTCTCTGTGAGTTTGCTGCTTGTGTACAGGAACACTATTGACTTTTGAGTATTAACTTTGTATCCCACTACATTAATGAATTTGAATATTAAATCTAGAAGTTTTTTGGTGGAGTTTTTGGGGTCTTCTATGTAAGATATTATGTTGTCTGCAAATAATGATAATTTAACTTCTTCCTTTCCTATCTTTATCCCTTTTATTTTTTTCTCTTGTCTAATTGCTCTGACTGTTTCCAGAACTATATTGAATAGGAGTGGTGATAATGGACATCTTAGTCTTGTTTCTGATTGTAGAATGAAAGCTTTCAGTTTTTGACCATTTAATATGATGTTTAGCTGTTGGTTTGTCATAGATGGCTTTTATAAGATTGAGGTGAAGACCATCTATTCCAATTTTCTGTAGGGTTTTTATCATGAATGAGTGTTGGACTTTGTCAAATGCTTGATCTGTATCTATTGAGATGATCATGTGATTTTTGTCTTTGGTTCTATTAATATGGTATATTACATTTATTGATTTGCATATGATGTACCATCACTGCATCCCTGGGATGAATACTACTTGGTCATGATGCATAATCATCTTGATGATTTGCTGCATTTTATTTGCCAGTATCTTATTAAGGATTTTTTCATCAATGTTCATTAGAGAGATTGGCTTGTAGTTTTCTTTCTTGAAAACTTCTCTGGTTTTGAAATCAACGTAATATTTGTTTCCAGGAATGACTTTGGAAGTACTGCTTCCCTTTAAATTTCTTTAAAGAGTTTCTGCATTAGTGGCATTAGTTCTTCTCTAAATTTCTTGTAGAATTCAACAGTGAACCCATCAGGGCCTGGGCTTTTCTTTGTTGGTAAATTTTTAATTACATTTTCAATTTCATTGGCTGATATTGGTTTATTTACAATTTTTATATTTTCTTGATTTAGTTTTGGCAATTTGTTTGTGTCTAGGAATCTGTCCATTTCTGTGTCTTCCATCTTATCAGAATATAGGTTCTCATAGTAGGTATTGATGCTTTCCTGGATTTCTGTGGGATACCTTGTGATTTCCTCCTTTTCATTCCTAATTGCTTAAATTTGTGTTAGCTCTTTCCTCTTTTTAATGAGGTTGCCTAATGGTTTATCAATTTTATTTATTCTTTCAAAGAATCAACTTTTCGATTCATTGATTCTTTGTATGTTTTCTTAGTTTCTATTGCATTAATTTCTGCTCTTATCTTTATAATTTCCTCCTCATATGAGCTTTGGGTTTGATTTGTTCTTCTTTTTCTAGAAGTTTGAGGTTCAGCATTAGGTTGTTTATTTTAGCTCGTCCTGCTTTCCTGATGTGTGAGTTTATCACTATAAATTTCCCTCGTAGGACTGCTTTCATTGTATCCCATAAGTTTTGGTACATTTTATCAGCATTAACCTTTAATTGTATATACTGTTGAATTTCATCTTTAATTTCCTCCATGACCCATTGGTTGTTCAGAAGGGTGTTGTTTAATTTCCATGTGTTAATGCAGTTTTTGTGGTTTCCTTTATTATGGATATCCAGTTTCATTATTTTATGGTCAGAGAGTATGCATGGGATGATTTCAATTCCTCTACATTTACTTAAACATGTTTTGTCAGCTACTATATGAACTATTTTGGAGAATGTCCCACATGCAGCTGAAAAGAGTGTGTATTCTGATGTTTTGGGGTGGAACACTCTGTAGACATCTACCAAGTCCCTTTGTTCACAGGCTTGGTTTAATTCTAATATTTCTTTGCTGATTTTTTGTCTAGTTGATCTATTCATTTGTAAGAGCGGGTTATTAAGGTCCCCCACTACAATTCTGTTAGTGCTTATTTGGTTTTTCATGTCAGTTAATACTTGTTTTATGTAGTTAGGTGAACCTGTGTTTGGTGCATAAATATTTATGATTGTTATCTCTTCTTCTTGGAGTTTTCCCTTAATGAGTATGTAGTGACCTTTTTTGTCTCTTTTCATCAGTTTTGCATTGTCTGTAAATACAATCTACCCCTGCTTTTTTTCTGGGTTCCTGTGGCATGGAGAATTGTTTTCCATCCTTTGACTTTTAGTCTATGAATTTCTTTTTGGGTTAAATGTGTATTTTTTTTTTTTGTGGGTACCGGGGGTCCACTTCAGAACCTCGCGCACCAGCAGGCGCCCATGCCACTGAGTGATATCACCGGCCCTTTTTTTGTATGTGGGTTCCGGGAGTCGAACTTGGGCCTTCGCGCTTGCCAGGCAGGCGCTTATGCTGCTGAGCCATCTCACCGACCCTAAATGTGTTTCTTGAATGCAGCATATTGTTGGATCTTGCTTCTTGATCCATTCTGTCAGTCTGTTTCTTTTGATTGGTGAGTTAAGACCATTTACGTTGATGATTATAACTGATATGTATTGGCTTTTCTTTTCCATGTTGTTTCCCTGTTGTTTGTTCCTTGTCTTTCTGCTTCGTTTAATTGCTTGCCTCGCCTGGTGGCTTCTCTCTACTGGTGTTCCTGTGTTTGTGGTCTTTGTTATCTCTTTCTAATATATCTTTCAGAGCATTCTGTAAAGCTAGGTTGGTGGTCATAAATTTCTTCAGTTGTTCTTTGTCATGGAAGTATCTTATTTCTCCATCAATTTTGAAAGATAGTTTTGCAGGATGCATATTCTGGGTTGAAGATTGTTTTCCTTTAGGGCTTGAAATACGTCACGCTCTTTTTGATTTTAGGGTTTGTGTTGAGGAGTCTGTTGTGATTCTGATGGGCTTTCCTTTATAGGTGATATGTTTCTTTTCTCTAGCTGCTTTTAATATTTTGTTCTTGTGCTGAATTTCTGGAATCTTTATTATTATATGCCTTGGTGTAGATATTTTTGGTCATGCCTATTTGGAGTTCTATATGCTTCATTTATTTGTATGTCAAATTCTTTGTCCATGTTTGGGAAGTTTTCTGTCATTACTTCTGTGAAGAGATTTTTAATGGTTTTTGTGCTGTCTCCAGCTTTGTCACTGATTCCAATCAATCTTTTGTTGTTCTGTTTTGCTTCATCCTGTAGCTGTTGGATTGATTTTTCATGATCTCTTGCAATTTTTAAGATATCTTTATTTTCCTGGTCACTAGTTGATTTCCTGTCTTCTAGATCTGATATTCTATCCTCTCCTTCATTCAGTCTGCTGTGTATACTTTCAATGGAGTTTCTAATCTCCTGCATTTCAGTTTCGATCTGTTTCATTGATTCTCGTCTATGTTTGGCATCCATGGTTTCCATCATTTTCCTGAGCTCCTCTGTTTATCTGTGTCTGCTTTAATGTCTTTTATTTTGATAAACATTTCTTTTTGCACCTTAGAGTTTATTTTTTCTATGGCCTCTACCATTTGTTTTTTACTTCTGCTGCTATCATTTCAGACAGTTCCATTTGTTGGCTTGCTTTAAATTTCTGATCTTAGATAGCCTTATCACTGATGTCAAGGCTTTCCTAGGAGGTGCCTGTTTTTCAGTATCATGAAGCATTTCCATTAAAGTCCAAAGGAGAAAGCAGGGCAAAAATAGACACAGGGAAATAAACAAGTAGTAAAGGAAAGCATAGCCATTATGTACAGATATGTGGGCCATACACTGCATCATTGTAGGGAGACCATTTAAATTAGAGTGCACCTGAACAGTGCCTCAGTGAGCTAGATCCAGCAAGATGTACAAAAACACAGAAAGAGGGGCCGGTGATATAGCTCACTGGTATAAGTGCCTGCCTGGCAAGCACGAGGTCCTGAGTTTGACTCCTGGTAACCGCAAAAAAAAAAAAAAAAGAAAGAGTGTCGGTAAATTATCTGTGACTCTCAAATCATTTGTGCCTATCTGATGCTTGCCAATGAGAGCCCTGCAATCTCGAGGGATGTTGTGTGACCTTGAAATTCTGGTACATGTGCTAAAGATTCTGCCATCTCAAGGAAAAGGCCTCCAGGCCCTATGTTCTATTCTAGCTATGCTCTTATCTCTTTTTCATGAAATTATACTCATGTATTTGTCTAATTAGGCATAGATTAAAATCACAGACCCATCAAGAGAGACCAACTCTACCTATACCAATGAGCAATTTGCCTTCAACTCTACTGATCAAGGCACGTCCCACAGAACACATAGTCTTGTTAGCTGAAGTCAGTGACAGCCAACTTACAGATGGGGATCTCAATCCTCCTGTGATAATGGATGCCAGAGAAAAAAAGATTAAACTTTTTAAGGGATTTAATATGGAGAATTATCAGTTCAATCTATGTTACAGAATAAAATTCATTATGTTGGAAAAGGATAGTGCCACACTCTTTTTTAATTGAAATCAAGGATGATTCTTAGTATCTAATCAGTGTTTTTTTTGTTGTTATAGCTATCACTTAAAACAACACAAATCTACCATCAGATAAACACTAATAGTACATTGAAAGGAAATTGAAATTGATTTCTGTCCTAGTGTGTACTAGATCAACAAATTTCATTTATGTAGGATCCTATTGCTTTGACTCAAGGCTGAGTGGGATACCAAGTAACTGTATTAATAAAATCTAATTCTGCAGGAAAAAAAGCATCATCATCCTAACTTTATAGCTCAGTTAGTGGGAGAATAATTCTGACAGAGACATTATATGTTATTCTATATACATGGCTGTTTTCCTTGAAGTTACTTCAAGATGTTTTCCTACCATAGCAATGCAGAAAGTTTTTTTTTAAATTAAAAATAGGGAATTGCTGCTATAAAACATATACATCACAGAGGACTCATATTCTGCATTTTTCTTAAACCACTTACCATAAAACTTTCATTTTTTATGGCCAACTTGGTGCTGATTTCATGATTTGCAGCCAGAAACAACTGATTTCACAGCATCCATCAGTCATAAATCTTAAGAACCTAAGTTCTGAATTCCAAAGCAATGCCTGGAGACACAAATGAGATTTCTCCCTGAAAAGCATGAGTTGTGTTTGCAGCTTTGATTAAAAGGAATGAAGATGCGAAAATGACAACCAAGTTTTCCTTTTCTACCATTTGAGGAAATGTTTAATTTCTTTTTTTTTTTTTCAACTGTAAGCCATGACCAGGAAGCCCTGAATGTGGACCTGCTGAATGGCTGTCAAGGGAACAGTGACAAACATTCCTAAGGGAAAGGGGAAGCTGCTGTCCATGGTACCTATCAGGGCACTTTTAGAAGCAAACACTTACTCTCTGCAGGAAAAATACTGTCACACTAGAACAGGGTCCCTGAGATAGTGAGGAGGACAGTGAAGTGTGTGGGGATTCTCATGCAAGTGGAATGGTTGAGTTGACTCAGGTTATTTATCCTGCATAGAAGTGGGGTAGAGGGATTCCATGGGAATGATCCCTCTATTTTAACAGCTCTTACATAAGAGGAGAATTAGACTTAATCTGTGGCAGCCAGAAAGGTATGGAAATATGAAAAGAGATTTACAAATAGAGTTATGGGCAGTGAGCAATTGACTAAAGAGGGTCTAATTGCTTAGCAACTAGAGTTTGGTCACTAGTAACATTAGCAAAAGCAGACGTGGTTGATTGAATCCAGCAAGTTCAGATGTGAGTGTGTACCTGGTGAAGAGAAAGAAGCCATGAATGTATAAATACCACTCCTGACTCTCAGAGAGGGTCCCACCTTAGGCCAGAGGAAATATGCTTCCTGAGTTATGGAAGAGGACAAGGGTGAGTGCAATGCAGATGAGGTGGTTGCTGTAAGTTGAAGGGAGATGGGGCTATCTGTGGGAGTAGTGAGTTGAGACTGTCCTGTCTTCTGCATTCTTTATGATGTGGGCAGTGTGATAATGATGATATGTCTAGTGGCACAAGGCAAGACGAGTTTTATGACAGGAGTGTTAGGATCAGTCATGGGATGTGAGAATGTAAAGCTGGTCTTCCAGCTTAATGCTGGGGCAACCATGTCTGTCTAAAAGCACTAGGTAATCCTTTGTGGTAGGTTAGGGCTGGCACTGTTGTGCTTCTTTCTTCTTAGTTTCTTTGCATCACCTTTGTTATATGGCAAGAGCCAGTGCCCAGATGTGATATCTAAACAGTATGTAGGGCCAGGATATAGCTCAGTGGCACAAGTGCCTGCCTGGCAAGTGCAAGGTCCTGAGTTCAATTCCTGGTACAAAAAAAAAAATACTAACTAAACAGTGTGTTTACCTTGCACCAGGAAAACTGCAATGCAGGAAAGCTGGGGTAATGCATCCTGCTAAGATTAATAGTCACATCTGAATGCAAAGAAATGGGCATTGGTTCAAAACCTTAAATCTTTACAACAGGATCAAGTTCTCCAAACCAGATGTGGGCCCAGTTCATTTTGTGGCCCACACAAAGCTGTTTAGGTAGCGCTCACTGTCTCCCTCCAGCAGACTGCTATGCTAAAATTATAGTAGTTTCTCTTACACTGGGCCACAACAGAAGTCCGAAATAGTCGAGTTCCACATCATGAAACCAAAGCTATCTGAACTCCAGAGAATCAAGACAGAAATATAATAGCCACATTTTGAAAACAGACCAGTTTCTCTGTTTCTATCTCTATCTCTGTCTGTCTCTGCCTGTCTCTGTCTCTCTGTCTCTGTCTCTGTCTCTCTCTCTTCCTGGCATTTGAACCCAGGGTGCAGTGATCTACATCTCCAGTCTCTCTCCAACATTTTTGAGACAGGTTGTTAAGTTGCCCAGACTAATTTGAACTTGTGATCTTCCTGCCTCAGCCTCCTGAGTAGCTAGAATCACATGCATGCACCACCACAACAACCACATCTGGCCCAAACAAGCCAGTTCTATTTTATTTTATTTTATTTTATTTTATTTTATTTTATTTTTTTGTGGGTACCGGGGGTCGAACTCAGGACCTCGTGCACCAGCAGGCACCCATGCCGCTGAGCGATATCACCGGTCCTTTTTTCGTATGTGGGTACCGGGAGTCGAACTCAGGACCTCGCGCTTGCCAGGCAGGCGCTTATGCCGCTGAGCCATCTCACCAGCCCAACAAGCCAGTTTTGATGGCATGATAATGAAATTCCTTATTTATTTATTTATTTTTAAACTTTTATTTAGATTGGGTCTCAATACATGTATGTCAGCCAACCTTAACTCACTATGTAGCCCGGACTGGCCTCAAACTCATAGCAATCCTCTTGCTTCAGCCTCCTGAGAGCTGGGATTACAGGCCTGCACCAGCACAGCTGGCTCCTTCTGTTTTATCCTTCACCAAAAAAGCAAGCTGAGGGCTGGTGAGATAGCTCAGCGGCATAAGTGACTGCCTGGCAAGCATGAGGTCCTGAGTTCGACTCCCAGTACCCACATTAAAAAAAAAATAAAGCAAGCTGAAGTAGCCTGATAGTAACTACTCTGTTATTTGTCTAGTTTTCTGTTATTTTTCTATTTTCCCTGTCACTGCTCTAAAAGTGACTTTCAAATGGCCAATCTGCAAAATCTTTGCTCTTTGTTTCTGCTTTCTTCTGCCCTTATCTATCTATAAAACTTACCTTTTCTGCTTAGCTCAGTGAAACACTTATTCTATTAATCCCATTATAAATAAAGGAACATCTATATGCAAACCCAGAGAACATGTGATAAGGTAATGTGGTGAAATTTTAGGGAAGAGCCATTGAGATTTAGGCATGATGTAGTCACTGCCTAACTGAGCATATAAAAAAGTGATGTCATGTGTCCTAGAGTTTTCCCTGTACACACTTCATCCAGTTAGTGTCCTAGGGCTCACTCTCCAGCTAGGAGTTTACCCACTGTGACAATGGAGTTAAAAATCAGAAAGAGCTCAGGCTTGGGGTTTGAAGACATGAGTTCTAGTCTTGTCTCTGGTATGAAGTGGCTGTGCCATTTTAGACAGTGACCTACTGCATTTCCTTGAGGCTAATTTTTCAAATCTTATTCTGTAAAAGATATGAGTCATGACTTTGTCCTTGCATTTAGAGATGATACATGCAACTACGATAAGATAAATAATGAATTCAATATTTAAATAATAATTAGGGAAACTTGGTATATGTTTAGTATAGGGAAATACAGGCAGCAGCTGAATAGTAAAGATATAACTTGAAATCAGATAGAATGAGGCTACCATGAGGAAGATTTATTGTTGAAATGAAACTTCTTTTGTATGTAAGTAGAATTTGGGACACTGGAGGCAAGAAATTAAAACAAGAAAAGGAAAGATGTGATGGAGGGGTACCTATGGCTATATATATATATATATATATATATATATATATATATGTATTTACTTATTTTTATTAGTTCATGTTTGCAGTACATAATGTTTATATTTCTTGTGTGGAATGGTACATACACATAGCACATCTTAATTCCTTTTTTCATCCCCTTTCCCTCCCCTCCCTCCTCCCTCTATCTCCTGATCCCCTTCCCATTTGGAAAGATCTATCTCCCTACCTTCTATTATCTATCTTTTATTTTGCACTTTATTTGTAATTTGGGCTTCTCATACATGAGAATGCATGTGATATTTAAGTGGGTTTTTGTAATCAGTTCATTTTGCTGTCTGCTCTCTTACCATATATTGCCCAAATGGCAAATGCCCCCAGTGTCTGGACTCCAGCAGTAGGAATGCTGCTGGTTTGCTCTTCATGATCCAAAAGTTTCAGAGGCAGGTTGGGTGGTACTGGTGGAGGATGGTAAACCCTTCCAGGAGTCTGAGCCCTGAAGGAGGTAAGCTTTCTCAGAAGCTGTGGTTTTATTATAAGGTAATTTGGATAAAAAGCAAACCTCCTTCAATTTAAAGCCATACAATTGGAGGCAATGAAGCCTGCATGATTAAATTCCAGAAATTAAAACGTATAAAAAGTGTTCTAGCAAAAGAATCTGTCTTGCGCATATTTTGACCATTAATCTGTATGTCTTTTACATGTCCAGTGCCACTTCTCTCTTTCCTTCATTTTTGATTGCTCAGGCTGCTTATAAGGTACCTAGGACAAGGAGAATCAGTCCAGAGGAGAGTAATATCCAATTCATTTCTTACTTTCTTGCAAGAAATTTTTAATGTTTCAGGAAAAGAGGTACAAATGGAAGAAAGAAAGCCGAAAGCCATGGAACTAGTGTAGCAGGTATGGGTGACTTATGAAAAAAGAGATTTACCCTCAGCTTATACTTTCAAGTAAAGTCACTGGTATGGTAAACGGTTATCTTTCAGTTAGCTGATCCTAGAATATAGTGAGTCCACAAGGGGGAAAATTGTTAACCTTCAACTGGGGCTTCCAGACATTGTGAGAAACGAGATTTCTTTCCAATTGGCAATCTGGCCTGAGGTCACCATATTATCTTCGGCGCCACTGTACACCCTTCTCCTGTGGAGCAAAGAAGACAGGAGCCAGTGCTCTACCAGCTCTTAGAGTAATGCAGAAGTCTGCGTGGTGAATCAGAATCTCTGATTGGCCACCTAGGACTACATGATCTATAAAACTCTAAAGGAAGCCTGAAAAATGAACGTACAAAAAGGAAGACAGGATGGAGGGACAGGAAGAGAGTAAAAAAGAAAAGTTACTATATAATCACTGGCATCTTATAATATTAATAATGAAAAACATAGTCTTTCTTGGTAATCATAAAATAATGGAGCATCTTACAAGTGATGTTGCCTTAAATTTGATGAAATGGAGTATAGTTCCATTTTAAAAGTCATCAAGGGTGTTTTGCCTTGTTTTGTTTTGTTTTTTATGAAGGTTAGAGAAGCTCCAGATTTTTCCATGTAGGTTTAACAGGTACGAATTGGAAGGATGGGAAGAAAGTTCTAAGTAACTTGCTGTGAAACAAATTTTGCATAGAAAACACATTCAGATTTTTCATTTAAGGATCTTCGGGGGAAGACCAATTCAAAGACAAAGACTTGTCTTAAAACCACATTGCCATAGGAAAGCCTAACCCTACCTGCTCCTTAGATTATGTTTGTTTGGGGTCCTTGAGTCACCGTGGGAACTTTGACTCCTTAAATACTCCTGTGTTAAAAGGGAGGAAGTGATAAGGGACGAAAGTCTCGATACAGAAGCACTGGCATTCCTGGTCTGAAGAATCTGCGACAGAGAAGACTGAACTTCACAATTAAGATAGTCATGACATTAAATTTAAATTATATTTAAAAGGAAGAGTGATTACTTTTACTTACCTTCAAGAAAGGGGGCAGAGGTTTAAAAAATGGTTAAGGAAATAGAGGTCTGGAATATAGCTCTCAAATTCCCTGGCCAGACACTGAGACTGGATAAAGCTCCCATCACAGTAGGCATCCATTCATGGAGTTCTCATCTCAGAAAGACCCCACACATCATACAAACACGTAACTTTTTTCCAGTGTTATTCTCTTTAACAAAGATGTTCGCCTTCACATAGATAGATAGATAGATAGATAGATAGATAGATAGATAGATAGATAGATGGATATCCATCTTTCAAAGTCCATTGTCCATGTCTTTTCTCAAGGACAATTTTTTTGATCTTCTAAGATGGCCCTAATCTCTGCTGTCTTTGAAAGATAGAGAAATGATCCACCAGCTCTCCAGTAGTGCCTGTTGTCTGCTTTATTTAAAATCACTGAGGTACCTGCTATGTTCCCTATTAGATTGTAATAATCTGAGAAATTACATTTTTCCTGACTTCTTTATGTAGTGATGTCATATCAGCATAGGTCATGTTGGCAGAATTCACTCATATCTTGGCATTTCTGACAGAAAAATGAAGATCCTACATCAGTTGCTTTTTTTTTTTTTTTTGCAAAAGGAACTGCACAGATTCCTCAGGAAGAATAAAATCCAAGGGAGGAATTAAAACTGAAATTTTGACCCCCTAAAAAAGCCTTACTGTCTGCAAGAGAGGAGCAGTTAAGCATTTTGTGAGATGCCAACTCCATGAACTAGAATCACACAGATATGGGGTTGTAATCCTTTATAAAACCTGAGAGGTGGGGCCGGTGAAATAGCCTGGCAGGCGCGAGGTCCTAAGTTCAACTCCCGGTACCCACATAAAGGAAAATAAGGGCTGGTGGTATCATTCAGTGGCACAAGCACTCGCTGCCAAGCACGAGGTCCTGAGGTCAACTCCCAGTACCCACATAAAAAATAAATAAATAAATAAATAAAACCTGAGAGGTGTTGTTGCCCTTATAGTCCCAATGCTTGGATATTCATATAGAAAATAGTGTAACTATGAAAGAATAGAGAAACATTCTCTAAACTTCTGATGAGAGAATATACAGGTAAGATTCTGGGTTTTTGTTTGTTTGTTTGTTTTGTTTGTTATTTTGTTTTGAGACAGGGTCTTGCTGTGTAGTCCAAGTTGGTGTTGCACTTGTGATTCTCTTACCTCAGGCTCTCAACTGCTGAGATTACAGGCATAGTTGAGTTTCAACACACACAGTCGATAGCAAGAATGTTAATAAATACAGCGAATATGGTGGAAACTAAAGATGGAACCGTGTCCAAACCTGAAGTGATACTTCAAAAAGGGAGAATGATAAAATCCAAAGGCCACAAAATCTATATCTAAGGTTGCTGCCCTGGGACAAACAGTGGGCTTCATGTGAAAGATAATGAATTTTATGTTATTTGTTAGTGTCCATGTTAAACCTCTTGAATATGTCAAAGCTACCTGATGTGATTCCAGGAGAATGGGAAGCAGGAACTTTGTGAATTCTTTCTAGGTGTCAGACATAGACTGATAACTTATTATCTTGATTGTAGAAGAAGAAAGCTAAAGAATTCACTTAAAATAACTTTTACAGATGCATTTACAAGAAGGACTGAGGCATGTATCCATAGCATACTGTAGTATTAAACAGATGCAGTTTTGGAGGCTTTCTGGTTTTTTTTTTTTTTTTCAATTTAATGTACTGTGGGGCACAGAATAAACATACATCTGTTATATCGTAAAAATGTAAACAGTTAATATAAAATGCAGAGTAATTAAAAATGAAGCAGCATAGAGAAACCTATCTTGATGTGTTTAAGTTAAATGAAGAGAAAATGCAGGAGCTTAATGAAAACAACAATAATTAAAAGAGTGCTAGAAATAAGAACTAGAATGGTAGTTAAAAGACTAAGCTGCTATCATAATATATTTTTTCTTGTGTTAGGTTTTTTAAAAATATCAAACGGCTTCTAAATCCAGTTATTAAGTGTTATATATAGAATGGGTGAAAGTGAAGAATTTATGGACTTTTACATGGACTTTTACATGGACTTTTTGATGTAAGAAGAATAAGTAAGATGGGTGGGTGGATTGGTGAGTAGTTCTGAATTAGATTAGTATCTTGGACTACATGTTAGGTGGTACATGGGATAAGAAATGAAAATTTTGATTCTTGCCTAGTTAACTCATAGAGAATTAATAAGTTTGAATCAGAAGAGAAAATATAAATAAGAAATTCTTTATCATTATTACACACCACAGGAATATTTTGTTGTAAGACAATAATATCTAACAGTGCCTCAAATTCATTAAGTTCTCTATGACTTGGTTGAATGAAACAGATATAGCTAAATCTTTTCTCACTATGAAGAGTCCTAGGAATATAGTGTGATACTGAGCAAAGTGTATTGCACATAATTATTTGCAGTCAAAGATGGCATTGTAGAGGATACATTCTCAAAATCACACTGTAACTGGACAAGGTCTGAGATTGTTTTGTAAGTCAGTCAAGGTACAGCCATTTTTGTTAAGTCTTTGAAAATGAATTATACCATTTCTACTAATAATTACCAGCATAGCCAAGGAAACTCAGCATAGTATACATAAATGATTGTATTTCAGGCACTAGATACTTAGCATATGATGCCACATAATTAAGGTTTTCGTGTGTAATCATCCATTACCAAATGATACAATTAAATACTTCTCCTAGTAAGTATTATCCTATACCTGAGATGTTTCCAAACATGAAAGAAATTATAGTATCAATTCAATGACACCAAGTACTCTTAAATGTATTATCACCTTGTCAAATGGAAAGAAACTTGAGTGTATAAGAAAGACATGAATACTAATGGTGATATTTATTGAGTCCTTACTATGTGTCAGGCCCTGAGCTAAGGGATTTACATGCATTATGTCTTTTAAATTTCTCAACAACCCTGTAAGTAAATACTATGACCATTCTCATTTTACAGTTGAGAGAACTGAGCCTAATAGAGAGTAAGAAATATGCTCAAGGTCACAGAGCTAATCAACTCAAAGTTGAATTCCAAGCTCTTCTGATTCCAGAGTCCTTACTTTGAACTACTTTGTTGCACTGCCTTTCCACTCACCTTTTTAATACATTGATCCATAATCAGATGTCTGCCTGAGGGCAATCCCTTTAAGTAAATATTGTCTAGTCTATTCATTAATTCCCAAACTGCTGTCAATTAACACAGAATGTCCTGAAGGCCTAGCCCTCACCAGGTGCTGCTGAAAGAGCTATGTGACCTTGTTGATTAAGCAAATGCCTTTGCCCCCTTAGCCTCTTCCTATAAGATGTACACAAGCAGAAACCTATAGATTTTTTCTTCTCTTTCATTCTTTTTTTTTTTTGTGGGTACTGGGGGGTTGACCTCAGGACCTCGTGTGCCAGCAGGTGCCCATGCCGCTGAGTGATATCACCGGCCCCTTTTTCGTATGTGGGTTCCGGGAGTCGAACTCGGGCCCTCGTGCTTGCCGGGCAGGCGCTTAAGCCGCTGAGCCATCTCACCAGGCCTCTTCTCTTTCATTCTAAAGCCCAAAGAAATTCACTTCTCTGGGGCTAGAGCCAAACTCATGGGCAGAGAGGAGACAGGATTTGCCACAGTCCGTGAAAAGTTTGATATTGAAAAACATTTAACCCCTTGACCTTCCCACTCGTCCAATCCCACTCCAAAATTAGAAAAAAAGAAATAACCTCTAGGTGATTGGTTTATACTGAAATATTCATATTTATATATTTATTTATTTCTGTGGGTACCGGGGGTCGAACTCAGGACCTCACGCTCCAGCAGGTGCCCGCACCACTGAGCGATATCACCAGCCCTTTTTTCGTATGTGGGTACCAGGAGTCGAACTCAGGACCTCATACTTGCCAGTCAGGCGCTTATGCCGCTGAGCCATCTCACCGGCCCTGAAATATTCATATTTAGAAACAGTTTATTCTGAATGAAGTAACAGGGCAAATGCAAACACTTTAAGAAGATACATTACATGGGCAACTAACTCATCATAAGGTCTCAGGACTAAGTGAGATCTGTTTGTGACACCTCCCTTGGGAACTGTGCTGTCCTGGTCAGAAACGGTGACCTGGGGTGTGCTGTGCTCTGCAGAGGGTTCGGCTGCGCAGGAGAAGTGGGCTGGCTCTGGCTTCTGTGCCACATCAGCAACAGCTTGGAGTTGCTTCTATCCACTGTGAGACTGGGTTTTGTGCTTCATCTTGAGGAAAATTAATGTCAACAACACACTCTTAGGATATAAAACAGAAATCCCAAATTTAGCAGAAAGAGTGTGAAGTTTGTGCTCAGCGAGATCTAGTACAGTGCCTACAAAAATGAATCTGAGGTCTCTTCCCCAAGCAGGTTTGGATTTGGGAAGTAAGCATGTTAACATTTCTAAAAGCCAGTGACTTTCAGTGGAAGAGGTAAAGCACCGGGCAAGGGCAAAGTCTTTAATTTTTACTACTTTGTTTAGTCTTCTGCAAGGCATGTTTTAGGTCTGTTTTACAATGACAAAACTGAGATTTAAGGAAGTTAAATCTCTGAAGATTTGCACAGTGCTAAATCCAAATGGCAGAGCTAGCACTCAATCTGAGGTGTTCCTGACCTTAGTACACTGGGTTCCTTCCCGAAGACACAAATGGAGTCACTGGCTTGAAGAACAGCATAAAATTGTGAAGGATCGATCCTCACTTTGCCTGCTTAGAAATGGATATGCCAACTAGCACTGTTGTGTTTGCTTGAAAATCGATAGAAATTGTTCATCTTGGTCATTATTTTGTGGAAATGCTCAAGCTAAGGCACAGTTCCCAGAAATGCTTTTTCTGTGGTGTCTGTGAAGGTTTTCACTATTATTATAGCCTCGATGAGGGCTGCTACTACAAAGTACCATAGACTGGGTGGATTATAAACAACAGAAAATTTCGGAGGCTGGATGTCTAAGATCAGGTTGCCAGCATGGTAAAGTCATGGTGAATTCTGGGCCCTCTTCTGGTTGCAGACTGCCAACTTTTCCTGAATTCCTTTTGGGGCAGAAAAAGTAGATGGCAGTATGGCCTCTTACAGGAGTTCTCATCTTATTCATGAGGGATCCACCCTTATGACATAATTACTCTGAAAGGTTTTATCGCTCCATATCATCACATTGAATTTAGGGTTTCCATATTAATTTTGTTTTTTTGTATGTTTGTTTAATTTTTTGAGACAGGGTCTATCTATGAAGTTCAGACTGGTCTTGAACTCACTATGTAGTTCAGGCTAGTCTCGAACTTGTGGCAATCCTCTTGCCTCAGCCTCCCAAGTGCTAGGACTGCAGGTGTCAACACATTAATTTTGGAGACACAAATATTGAGCTCACTGAACTATTGATATTGTTATTATTATTTTCCTTATCATTTGAGCTACTTTGCTGCAAAGAATGTATTTAAAAAGGAGTACTGAAAAGGAACATTGTAAATGGAAAACTATAGTTCTTTAAAAAGTGATCTGTGCATACTGACAAAGAGATGTGCCCAGGATGGATTGTTTATAAGTTGAAAAACAACATGTATGTTTCATATTGTGTATGTATTTACTTATGATATTCTTGCAGAAATGTTTTTCCAAAAACCACACCAAGCAGTTGATGGCAGTCATCTCTTGGGATAGGATTACTGGAGATTTCTTTCTTCCTACATTTTCTGAACTATTTGAATTTTATTCAATATGTATACCAATATGTGTGTAATAAGAAAGACAATAAGTACATAAATATTAAATGCCTATGCCAGCATTCTGGCTTTCAGTATTCTTCTAATCATGTATAGCTTTACTTAATTTGTTAGCTGAAGAAAATCTAACTGATTGAAACAATTCACAGGTACTGCAGAACGCAAGAACATTTCTCTTTGTACAAACATGGATGTGAGACATTTTACTGGATACTACTGGCAATTAGACAATCATGCTATTTTCATTGTGTGTGTGTGTGCATGTATGTGTGTGTACACAAACGTGTGCATACTTGGGTGTGAGAGTAGTCTATGATAAATGATTCTGATGGGAGTGAAATTTGAATATTGATTATGAAGAGGATTTAAAAAATTGCAGCAGAATAAAATACCCTGAAAGTCTAGTTTTTAATTAAATAAATATTATTTCTAAATGACATTTTCTTTATGACATAGACGATGTTGATATCTCATGATGATATGTCAGTCTTCCTTCCTCCTGCCTGTGGTGTTTTCCACTTATTTTCACATTCCCTTCAATAAAGAGAGTGAAATATGAGGTGTATTACTCAGTTTAAGCCCCATGGAAGGAGACAAATGTAGTCAAAATCATTCATCAAAACAGTTACACACTTGGGTTAACCACTCCAAGTGCTTCTTCACATGATTCAGTTAACATCAGGGGCATGGAAAACAAGTATTAGAAATGGCCTTTCATTGTAAAATCTATGCTTTTTCATTAGCATGAGGGACATTATCCACATTCAACCTTGTGAACTGGCTAAAATATTTCAGAGACATAGCCCACACTGCATGAACACAAAAGCATAGCTGAGGCCTAGATCCTTAGGGATGGGACCTGACACACAAGCCCTCAGTGCTTCTGAGCCCAGGAACTATGATACAGAACTGCTGTTTGCCTGATCACTCCTAGAAGGTAAAAATTCTGCCTTTCAAAGACAGAGTGTAGGGACTGGTGAGATCGCTCAGTGGCATAAGCACCTGCCTGGCAAGCGCAAGGTCTAGAGTTCAACTCCCAGAACCCACATAAAGGAAAAAAAGGGCTGGTGATATCGTTCAGTGGCACAAGCGCTTGCTGGCAAGCACGAGGTCCTGAGGTCGACTCCCAGTACACACATAAAAAACAAAAACAAAGACAAAAAACAAAGACAGAGTGTACTTGATATAGCCTTTCATGAAAGGTGTTATTCAGGGTACCTCCTCAGACAGGAAGTTGAGAATCCACAAATACATTTGTTACGAAAATTGCTTTTATTACAATTGTTGGTGGTGAAGTGAAGTAGCTAATCCTGCTATCTCAAACATTTGGGAACTGCTGTTTATCTATCTATTCAGCCATCCATCCATCCATCCACACATACATACATGTGCACATCTATACTTAATTACAGTATACATGAAGAAATGGTTCTGTTACATCAATTTTCAACATTCCTATTTCTATTTTTTTTTTGTGTGGGTACCAGGGGGTCGACCTCAGGACCTCGCGCGCCAGCAGGCGCCTGTGCCGCTGAGCGATATCACCGGCCCCTTTTTCGTATGTGGGTTCCGGGAGTCAAACTCGGGCCCTCGCTCTTGCCGGGCAGGGCTTAAGCCACTGAGCCATCTCACTGGCCCTCAACATTCCTATTTCTAAATAAAATTCCTATTTTCTAAAAAAAAATTAAAGCCAATCGGAATAAAAGTCATAATGATTTTAGCAAAGAAAAGAGTAGATTGGTTGACTGGTATGGATTTTCAGAGGTATAATCTTTCCATACATTAAAAAAAAAAATCCTAGTATATAGTAGGCTTTGTGCAAGCCAAGGCATTTTTCTGGAAACACATTTTGACTTCTCTCCCAGCTACTCATCCAGATCTGTATACTTTGGGTGGTTTCTCTTTCTACTTCATGGGCTCTCTCTTCATGCAACTTCGCTGATAATTTCTTCTTTCCTATGACTACACCTTTGTTCTTCTCTCAGCTGTCTGACTTCTTTCTCAGTTTCCTTTATGGCTTCTTTTCCTAGTTATTCTGCAAAGCTCTGTTCCTCCCCAGAGGCATATTCTCTGCTCTCTTCCTTACCCTCTTTGTTAAATTTCATAAATTCATGAGGCAGAACAGACTTATTTAAAGATGGCATTCTGCTGTGGTTCAGATCTTTAGTTACATCCCTAAATTCTCTCTCCTCTCTCCAAACACTTGCATAAAACTGCTCAATCTGCCAGCATCCCTCCAAATCAACTTGTCCCAGACTGCCCTTTGCATTTTCTCCCTGCTTCTTCACTTTCCTATATTAATTAGTTTCCAAATCATGCCAATTCTACCCCTTCCTAGTCCTCATGTATCTCCAAGTTTCTTCAAACCTAACACACCATCTGTGGTGTTGACGCTCTCCATTTCTTCACTGGATTACTAGGTAGTCTACCTTGCCTCTCTACCTCAATTTCACCTCTTTCTTCTCCATTCTCAAAAGTGTCTCAGTTAAATTTTTAAACAAATAAAACTTGATCTCCCTATCGCCTTTAGTATAAATTTCTAACTTCTTAGTAAGGAAACCAATGGCCTTTTAGACATTGTGTAACTTCAGTTACTGGCATTTCTATTTGTCTGGAATTCCTCCCCTGCCACACCTCCCTCCCTTTCTACTGACACAGTGCATAATAACCCTATAATCAATCTTTATTTCAATGAAAGAATGAATGATAGAACTTATTTTAGCAAGTTTTTAAAATGTACTCAGGGTCAAGGTCGTAGTTCTTAGAGTCTGTGAGAGGTCTTGGGTTTGGTCTTCAGAACCACGGCAAATAAATAAGACAAAATAAAATACATAAAATATTCTTTCATTCATATTTAATGGCCATCAGTGGGATGGCTCAGCGGCATAAGCGCCTGCCTTGCAAGCGCGAGGGCCCGAGTTCGACTCCCGGATCCCACATACGAAAAAGGGGCCGGTGATATCGCTCAGTGGCACGGGTGCCTGTTGGTGTGCGAGGTCCTGAGGTCGACCCCCCAGTACCCACAAAAAAAAAAAAAACATATTTAATGGCCATTTAAGATAAAATGGCCATATCAAGTAAAATGTTCATTTCAGACATAATGGCCATATTAAATAAAAATAATTTTTATTTAACAGTAATGAAACTGAGCCTCAGAAACTTTAAGTGGTTTAGCAAAGTCATCCTGCTAGAAGTATGTATGATGGAGAAAGAATCAGATCATGGAATTCCCATCCTAGAACACAGGAGCCCTCAGGTACAGATGCTGCTGTTTCTGACTGATCTGCCGTCAGTACTAAGTACTGAGAGAGTGAGCCTCAGTCTTTTGCCAGGCCAGCTTTTGTATCAGATGGCAAAGAAAGAATGACCTCTGCATGTAGAAGTAATCCGTCATGCTCAAATCATTACTGACTGATTGAAAACTAACTGGCTTATCAATTCTAATGTTTACAGGCAGATACCGTATCACATCAGGATGATAGACTTTGAAGAGCATTCAAAACACCACATCAGGGTGTGAGATGGGGAGGGAGGACAGCGTCAATCATAAGCAGCATAAGACACAGAGGGCCAAACTAGAGCACACAGCCACTTACTTCCCCCCAACCCTGCCCATATGTACCTCATCTCTCTTCTCACCATATACAACTTCCTCTTCTGTTGTCTCTCCATGGAAGCCTATAAAACACTGAATTTCAAACCGATCACGCTTTATTAATTTTTTTTTGGTACTGGAAATCAAACTCATGACCTTGCATTGGCTAGACAAGTGCTGTGCTGCTAAGCTATATCCCTAGCCCTTTATTAAACAACATTGGGTGGGATGTTAAAAGTCTGCCTTATATGTCTGATAGTCACATAGTCTTGGCCTGGAGTGATGCACAGGCTTCGAATTGTTCTAAATCCCAGAATCTCTTCCCAGTTAGGCTGTGCATAAAATCAAGGATTATTTGAGGTCCATACAATACCGATGGTTAAATCAGGTTTGGAAACACAAGAACTTTCTAAAAATATGCATCTTATTGTGAAGAATGTGTATCTTTATCTGTAAGAGCACGGCTGGTAATTTTCAAGTCTACATTCTGTAATGCTGTGAGCATAAAAATAACTGATTTCAGTATGATTAAGAAGAGCGCGCTAGGGCCGGTGAGATGGCTCAGCGGCATAAGCGCCTGCCTTGCAAGCGCGAAGGCCCGAGTTCGACTCCCGGATCCCACATACGAAAAAGGGGCCGGTGATATCGCTCAGCGGCACGGGTGCCTGTTGGCGCGCGAGGTCCTGAGGTCGTCCCCCCGGTACCCACAAAAAAAAAAAAAAAAAAAAAAAAAAAAAGAAGAGCGCGCTGATAATTATGGGAAAAGGCAATGGTGAGTCAGATTATTATGGTAAGTATGAAAAGGAAACACTTAAAATGGATTACCATGGCAAGAAAGGTGAACAATATAATTCATTGTAACATGAAAGGCTGTATCTAAAGCCACTTGATGATCTATGCAAAGTACTTTAAAAATATGTTTTAAATGCATTGTCGTGAATCAATTAAAAACAAAATCTCCTAGTGCCTATTATTCATATTCAAGATGTCAGAACTTTAAACTTTTAAACAAGCTTTTTCTCTTCTTTAGAAAATTATTAAAAAAGAGACAAAAAGCCCTAGGCTTAAGAAAATATTGCTGACTTTAAAAAAAAAAAAACTATTTTCCCTTTTGAAACAATGAGGACTACCTTCTATTTCAAGAGTGCCTTAAGAAATCCAAAAGGGTGTCAAAAGTAGAAGTTTGTCTGCCTGGGAAACTGCAACAGATAGCAGGTATACACACACACAAACACACACACACACACACACACATTCATGATGATCCACTTTAAACATGTGTGGTTATTTGTTGACAGAACTTTATTCTTGCTAAGAAGATAATTATGTTCCATTTAGTCCAGTTTTAGTGGAAATTTTCTCATCTTCTGAAATAAAATTCTTTTAATCTAAATGAATCTTTTTCTGTTCATTCTGGTGCATCACTGTTACCACCAATTATGGTGCCCCTCAGAATGCAGGGGCAATAGTGAGAGTTAGTGAGATAGCTAAGTATCTATTATTTCTGCCCCTGACTCTACTGGTTTTCATAGACATTATTCATTTGTTTTATAGTTCAACTTTGTGGCTCTTTCTTTTCATTATTCTGGTGTTAAGGAGTCACTTTTTCCAGTGGGTAAAGACATGCTTCTTCAAAGAACTCAGAAGCCCTTTATTTCTAATCTAATAGTAGTGTGGAATGTCGTAAAGCTGAGAATATCATTAAAGGATGTGATAGGATTTTAGGAGAGGCTTTAAAAGTCCTTAAAAACCAATATGATCAGCTCAGGTCTTATAGGTAGCTTTTTATTTACTCCCTATGAAGCCAAGTTCTTTGTTCCAGAGATTATGGCTGGGTTAATTAATTGTGCTTTGCTTCATTTTCATTAATACATTATTTTTCATAAAGACATTCCAAGTACCTTGTAACATTTTGTTAATGGAAATATTACTGAGTTGTAGAAAGAAAATGAAAGAAAAGTCAAAATTACTGATTATCAAGTTTGTAATAGATACAAATAAACTCTGGGATTCAATCCATGTGTCCACCTCTGTCGGATGGTCAATCATCCCACATGGCAGTCACTCCAGGAAGCTTTCTCTGTCCCCTGGCTGGAGTGGGAGCTCATCCTCTGTGTTCCTCTAACATCTTTTTCTGATTTATATGATTGTCTATACCTCATTTGATTAAAATTGTCTCTTTGTGGATTTTCCCTTTTAGATTGCTGATTTACAGAGAACAATATTGATGCCTCAGTGTCCTGAGGGACTATTTCAGGATAGGTGTTAGGTGATTAATTAACCCATCGGCTGGCCACAGGCTTGCAGAGGATTAGAGAGAGAAGGAAGCAATACAGAACAGATGTAGGGAAGGAAGACAGTTTTGTAATATGCACAGCCTACTTATAGCAAAATGTAAACCTAAAGAAGGCTAGACAGGATCAGATGAAGTTAGCAAGAAAATTAGAACATAAAGGGCGTAGAGTGATGGGAACACTGAAGGGATGAGAATGTTTATGTCACTTAGTTGGGATAGTGAAGGGTGTAGGTAATAGGGATAAATGAGGTCCATTAAAATGTAGAGAGGGCAGGAGATTAATGTTGTCTCCAAAAAGGTGGCAGTCCTGGGCTCATTCTTTAATTAGTGTTTAACACAGAAGAGGAAATTGGGCAATTAGAAAAATAATGATAACTCAGCAAAAACATCTCCTAAAAAAAAAGTGCTCAGGAGTAGAATGAATATACATTAACCACAAAATTGGCCCTGCACACTGGAATATTAAGAAACTTGGCATGTTTGCTGAACACTTTTCCATGGTTAGAAAAAGTTATCTTGTGACTCCGATAAAACGGGACTAAACATTCTTAAATATAAAGGCTGATATGCCCATGTTTAAGACAGAAATCCCTTCCTTCTTTTACTTTGTTGGAACCATAATCTTTGTGATTTCCTCAAGTATCATGGCTTGTATCCAAGAAGACACTAGTATAGATAGAGTAAATCAAGCCAAGTATATCATGTTGATTAATTAATTACTCATTTCAGAACGTCCATGCACAGTTTTACACACAACACACATACAAACATACAGAGTGGAATTAGGTCTGGTGATTTTCCATGAACTGTAGATATCAGTTACATGGCAAAGCATAACACTGGGTAAAGCCACAGTTTTAGGAATTAATGAATCTCACCCCTCTGACACTTAAACTGAAGCTAGTTTCTATATACTAATTTGGAGTCTGTTTCTTATCCGTAGAAGGAGAATCACAGAGCCTGCTTGTGAGATAGTGTATACGAAGAGACTCACACATTGTCTGGCATAAGGCAAATTAATAAATGTTGATTCTGCCTATTTATTCTTTCAAAGGTCAAATTGGGAAGGTGCTGCTGGTTAATTTTTGTCCTGGAATACTCCTAATCTCTCAAAACAATTGGCAGTCAGGAATAGAGCATTGGCTTCCAAGTTGCTTCAAACATTGAAAATGTCTTCAGTTGCTTATGTTTTTGCATGAATCCAAGAGAAGCTGGAAACATTAAAGCTTAATTCCATAGGTGCCTGGGAGAGAGATCTGTGAGCTGCAGGTGAACTTCAGGGAGAATAGAATGGACATGCTCAGATCTCCCACGCTCCCTGGTCTTGCTTTGGTTCCACTTTTTCTAAGTATGTCAGAAGGCAATAGCCCTCCCTCCTTTGATTATACACCCAAATAATACCTACCCACCTTCAGTTTCCTTACCATCCTGACCAGCACCACATTGGCTCCGGAGAGGCCAAGGTTAAGCGAATCTGTAACATGAAATTCCACAGAATTAATCCTGATTCCTACAGCTGTCCAGAGAGATGGTACAAGCCACTTTGCACTCTTCAGATATGTTCATTTGCATTTCTTCTTTGAAATGACCTGTCCATTGCTTCATTCTATTTGCAGTTACCGCTGATTCATTAATCCTAACAGGTCATTACTACCAGGGATATTTGCTTTTCTTTTGGCTGAAATATTTAAGACAGAGATACTCTTAGAAATGTTGGTTAGGGCCGGTGAGATAGCTCAGCGGCATAAGTGCCTGCCTGGCAAGCCTAAGGTCCTGAGTTCAACTCCCGGTATCCACATACAAAAAAAGGGCCGGTGATATTGCTCAGCAGCGTGGGCGCCTGCTGATGCATGAGGTCCTGAGTTCGACCCCCGGTACACACCAAAATAAATAAATAAATAAATAAAAAAGAAATCTTGGTTAAATTGTCATAACAAAAAGGGTGTATTATGGCATAGAAACTCATAAAGACCTTTGAAATTCTTCTCTTGGTACTAAGTATCTCTTAATTTCAAGAATCTTCTAATTTCAGGTTGCCAGCCAAATACAGTAGATAGTTGAAAAGCATGGCAGTGATTGCGTTGACTTTTCCCAAGGAAAGAGTTTAGCACTGTTCCTGTAAATATGTAGTTCTAAAGGACAGATCTACTCATTAAAGGAAAAAGCAAAACAAAACAGAACTGAGGTTGGCATATGAGAAATAAATCAGTAAACATAATAATGAGCGATGACATCATGGGTAATAAGCCTCATGCATACAGTCAATATAAATCCTCTTCCAAGCACTTTGGGATGGGCTCATAAAATTAGTGAATTCAGCAATGAAAGATGTTTCATATTTCAACTTCACACGATAATATACTGCTCTACATTGTGGCATTTCACTTGCAAATTTGATTCTAATTTGATTGGTTAAAAACAGTTTCACACATTGAAAATTGAAAAGCGCAATGCTAAAAAAAATTCAGAGTGAGAGGCAATCTCATAAAATGAAGAGAGGTGAATGTTATGGTTTATTAAGTATAGTTTAGATCTTCCCAACAAAGACGTATTCTCTGGATAATAATGCCTTATATTTTCTCAGAGGCCAGTTTTCACTCATTTCACTAATTTAGCCTCCTTGATACTAATTTATTTCACCTTCTCCTGGACATTATTGCCCAGAATTTAATCAGTTTGAAAGCAAGCCCCATTCTGAAGTCTCCATGTTCTATAAGTCTGAAAGAGCAAAGACCTCAAACAAGGGTATGAGCAGAAGACGGCCATGATGTAACTGGCGAGCTCACTTCCTGAGGCGTCTTAGATGCTCTGGTATCATACTGAATTTTAACAATGCTGACTCTATCATAGACTCTCCCTAAGCACCCCCCTCCACTAGTTTGTTGTTTCTACCCAGTTTTATCTATATGCATGACTAGTGATAAGAAGGCCAGTAATTATGAGAAATATCAAACTTCATGCTATAAAGTATTGACCCTTTCTTAAATGTTTTCTCATACTGTGAACTACCAGCACTTCAGAGGAACTATCACTACAGTCATAAATGTTCACTGCATGTAGGCTAGGATGACCATGACCCCACTCGTAACACAGGTTGCAAATGTATTTTTTCCTGGGCCCTATGTGAAATAATTTAGGTAGTTGCTACCACCAAAATAGGGGAGATCTGGACTCTGTCTAAATAATCAAATGTTGGCATCTACCTAAATTGCAAATAGCTAGCATGTACACTAACTTATGACTCTTGAGACTTACTGTGGCTTTTCTATAAGATAATTCCATGTCAGAGTGAGAGACTAGAGGTGGGCACCATGGACCCAGAAGGTGCACACATGTGCACATCAAGGGTCAGGCTGGTGCTTGTCACTGCCTCAACAGCAGACATCTGTCAGGAGAAAGGAGAAATATGGGCAGTAGAGGATGGATTTTCTGAGAGTAACGAAGCACAGTGAGACGAGCTCCGGCTTTTGACTCAAACTGACTCAGAGTATAATTCTGGCCTTGTCATGTCTATTTTTGTAGCTTGGAACAAATCACTACATATTTATAGGCTTCATTCTTATTTTTTAAGATGAGAATCATTATATCTGCCTTATATTGGAACTGTGTGGATTCAAAGGAATGCATGCTGATTTCTCATTACAGAAGATTTGACTGTAAAGAAAATATTATCAGGGAAACCAAGATTGAAGCAATACCTTATCATCCAAGCAGGTGATCTATTCATCTAATAATTTAAACACAACCACCAACAAATCTACACTACGTGTGAGGCAATTTGCTAAGACTGGAATATCCAGTGGTGAAGAAAGTGGGTGAAGCTCTGACTCCACTGACCTTGTAATCTTTGCAGCCATTAAGCAAGAAACACACACACACACAAATAATTAATTACAAATTTTGATAAGTGCTCTGAACAGCAATCTCAGTGAGAAAATTACAGGTTGCACCAAAGAAATAACTTATTCGAAGAGATCTGAATGATGAGTAGGTATTACCAGTAAAAGCTTGAAAGGAGAGGATGTTAGAGACAGGAAATAATGTGTGCAAAGGGTCCATAATAAGAATAAAGACAGTGGTTTTGAGGACCAAAAGTAGTAACAGAAAAAAATGACCTGGAAGGATTAGATAGTGACAAAATTATGTAGCACCTTAAAGAATCATGTTAAAGACCTATTTATACTGGAAAGTCAGTGGGGTTTTTCTGAGCCAAGATGCTTAATTTGCTCCTTTCAAATCATCTTCTTGGAAGCTGAAGAATGTACTGGGGTGGTGGCAAAAGAGGGTGTAGGGAGAGATTATTGCAGTAATTCAGAGAGCAATGGTAGTGAAATGGCCTTAGGTGGTAGCAGGTGGCTTCTGAGAAGTACAGGAAAGAGTAATCACTGGCTGTTCCTGCAGCTGGATGAAACTTCACAAAAGGAAATTCAAATTAGTCAATTTTTTATAAAGAAAAGAAAAGTAAAACAAAGCTCAAGACAGCAGGCATTAGATTTCCAGTAGGAAAATTAGCAATAGTAGCACCAACAAATTGATGTGGGTCAGAGCAAAGTAGGGATCTATTTTCTTATAGATGTGTGTAGTGCTTTAAAAATGGCTTTAGTTATGAAATGCAAATATTTGTGACTGGATATAAGGAGGTCATGGTCACTATTGACCATTACTAGAGTAGAAGCACAAGTAAAGAGGAAATACATGGATGACCCTATGCTAAACAGTCTAAAATGACAGTTTAGAATTCATTTAAAAATCCTGTAATTAGGAATAGGATTAGTCTCAGGCACTAAGAATAGCTGGGCCAGATTGAAAAATGAGACCCCCAACCTCAGTAAAACAGGGTACCCATCTCTCCCATGATAGTGACAAAGAAGAATTACTATGTTTTATTAACTTAGTTTGAATGTATTGTTTAATGGTCTCCAAGTTAGGAAAACTAGTAACTACATGAATTTTAGCAGAAAAGATGTAACATCAGATAAGATGACATGCTCAAAGAAAAAATGTCAGTACCTTGACACATATACAAACAATACCTAATTTATTGACATTCAATATAATAATTTTTACTTTATTGTTTTATAATGATATTAATTTACTTTCTAAGATTATAAAGAGCCCTAGGTGTTAAAGTGTGTGGACCTAGTCTTCTGGATAGTTCTGTTGTGACTTGTGGCCCCCAATACAACATTGCTTCTAAGCTACTGGCAAAATAGCAACATCTTTCAAGTCATTCCATTACTATTAAGGGGGAAAAAGCACTTGGGTATACTTACTTTGCTTACGGGAGCAAGGCACTTCTTTCTGACAAACTCTGTATTTTTATGTTCTAAATTGTACAGTGTTGATTCTGAAAGATATTGGGGGCTGCCACCAAGGGCTTGAATGGCCCATTTTATCTGAGCGCCTGTAGAAGTCATTAAGAGTCAATCAGAAAGACTCTGGTTGTAAGCTTTGACTTGATTTGTCAGAATAAACAAATTCTATCCCTGCTCAAATGGAATCATTTAGTTTACATTTCAAATTTGTTATATCAAGATTCACAAACCAAAATATCACAAGAATACGTTCTACGTACTGTTTGATTTTTTCTCCCCTGAGACATGAAAGTCAAATTTACAATGCTAATATTTCTCCAGAAGTGTTTTGAGTGGTAGAGTTTTCTTCAAATAGGCAACTGAATTGGCTGTAAATATGGTTATAGTTCTACTGGAATGGAGAAAAACAAACACACCAAATTCAGTATATGGACTATAACACTTAGAGAACATTTATATGTTAGGAAGACACTGTCAATTGCGCCATTATGTTACTAATCTCAATAAACCCTTACTAAAAAGCTTCAAGAAAAGGTCTGTGAGGCACAATATGGAATAAAATCTAAATAAAGTCCCTGTTCTCCAGAACCTAACATATACAAAGCAAACTGAATTATAGATTTTCTCCATTAAAACCATTAGTAGGGGCCAAAAAAGAGAAATATATTCAAATTTATTTATTTATTTATTTATTTTTGTGGGTACCGGGGGTTGACCTCAAGACCTCGCACACCAGCAGGTGCCCATGCCGCTGAGCGATATCACCAGCCCTTTTATCATATGTGGGTACCAGGAGTCGAACTCAGGACCTCGCGCTTGCCAGGCAGGTGCTTATGCCACTGAGCCATCTCACCGGCCCCTAAACTTATGTTAGAGTTTGAATTCTAAATATAACTTGCTCTTCAAAGCAGAAATCTATAGCGTGTACACATAATAATATACACACAGACAAATATATAGCCTGATTTGTCAATTATAAGTATATATATATATTAGCATTATGAATTATATAGTTAGTATTAATTATAAGTACATTTTAACTATATATTAATACACAATTTTCCTCCAAAATAAATAAAATATTACCTGTCATCTCAGGACTATAGATAGAACTTCAACTTATGAATTTTATTTTATTTTACTTTTTGCCATCTGCAGATATTTTCAGTTTTGCTTTAAGCTATAAGATAAATGCATATAGATATTCAAGCACACACCCACTCATCACGTACCTCCCACCCCAGACACACAAACTTGCATACCTTATTGTGGAAAATAATGTGTCACATCACACAGAACATGATTTTTAAATTAAATTATGCTAAACGTATCTCAAAATGAAAATACCTTAAAGTACTGCCTAACTTAGTATATTAGGTATAAGAATACAACCTCAAGTTAACTCCTCACTATGTAAAAATACTGACATCCCTCATCGGCCATCCGTCCCCACATCCACCGGGCATGATGTTGTACAGCCTCCTCACTGAGGAATCAGCATGCATGGGGAGTGTCTGTTGATGTATGCCACCTTTAATAATTTAGTATGTTGACTTATACTTTCCACACGAGTAGTCTTGTCTTAACAGCAGTAAATACAGCTACAAAGCAATGAGGAATGGCAATTGGCTGAGGGCACTAATTACACTGCCTTGACTTGAATTAAAATTGCTAAACAGCAAATGAGATTACCAGCCTAAAGATAAACCTTAATTTAAATGCAAGGCTGTCTTTATCTCATCTATAATGTAATTTTCCAGAGGTGTAGAAAAATACAATTTTAATGGAAATCCATTGTTTAAAAATACAATTAAAGTCCCTGGTTCCTCCCCCCAACCCCCTTTGATTCCATTCTACAGGCAAGATGTGCAGACTGATTTAGAGGTCAGAATGAAAATATTCAAATCGTGTCCTCACAGCCAGACATTACTTTGAGTACTATCTTCATTTTTAATGATTAACAGCTGGCTACGGGAAAAGTAAAAACCAAAGCGCAGAAGGAGGAAAAGGAAAATGACCTTCTCCAATCCCTGCGGTTATAAGAAATCTTACAAATAATAAGAGATGAACCCCATCATTTCATTAACAAGGAAACTCAGGGCCCAGGAAAGGCAAATGATTTCTCCAAGAACACAGAGCAAGAAGGCAGCACTTCCCAGTGGGGAGAAGTTAGTCTGGGAATCAGAAAATCTGTGACACTCATCCCTTTCACTTATCAGTTCTGTGTTAGGCAAAGTATTAACTTTGAGACTTAATTCTTCTTTTTTTTTTTTGTGGGTACTGGGGGTCGACCTCAGGACCTTGCGCGCCAGCAGGCGCCGGTGCCGCTGAGCGATATCACCGGCCCTTTTTTCGTATGTGGGTACCGGGAGTCGAACTCGGGCCCTCGTGCTTGCCAGGCAGCACTTACGCCACTGAGCCATCTCAACGGCCAAGGCTTAATTCTTGCATCTGAAAAACTGAGATGAAAATAATTCTGACCTCATAGGTCAATTAGAATACATAATTGCCTGATTTATACATGTGCTTAGTAAAAGATGTCTTTTATTGTCAGCTACTTCTCAAAATCAGAACCAAAATATCCAGACTCCCAGCCTGCTTGCTTCTGCATTTTCATCAACCCTGAGACTAGGGCTATGCTTCTGTGAGTCACACCAGACACTCGGTATCCACAGCAGGGGAAAGGGACAAAAGAACAAGAAATAATTGTGGACTAATGTTTCTTATTGGTTGATAGGAATGAAAACAGTTTTCAAATTACCAATGAGCTATAACTATTTCAACCACTAAGACATGTAAGATAAATGCCAAGGTCTGCTTTTTTTTTAAATCTGTTTTTTTTTTTTTTAATATGAAAGCATTTAAGTAAAGCAAAGCTTAAGGGTAGGAGTGGAGTTCAGTGGTAGAGCACAGGCTGAGCCAGCACAGGCTTCTGAGTTCAAGCCCCAGCACTCCATGAAGAAAGACGTGGGAAAAGCAGAAGGCAAAGCTGAATTTTGAAGTTTAATCAATGAGAATTAAGGAACATGTATTATCCCTCATAAAGTTCTTCAACATAAAGTTCTTCCTCATTAATAACTTATAGTTTTATGTACACTTTACACATTTACAATGACTGAGACACCCATCACTAAATATACACATCATAGTACTATAGCTTTATCTCTCCCAACATGGTGGGACTGATAGATTCATGGCTAACTTTTCAAGGGTATTGAAAAATTATTTCTAAAACATAACAAGAACCTTGTTCTTAGAAAAGTCCTATGCATCAGCTAGGTTTTTTGTTTGTTTGTTTTTGTTTTTGTACTGGAGATTGAACTCAGGACCTTGCACATGCTAGATAAAATGTTCTACCAGAACTGTACTTCAAGCCTTGCATGGGCTAGTTTTCAAATTTGTTCTCATTAATGAGATAGAAAAAAGAATAAATAACAACAGAGAAGATAAGAAAACAAAAGGAAGGAAAAGAGGAAAGACTTAAATCATGATATCCCTTACAGGAAGAGTGTCTCCTTTGTAGACAAAAAATAGAGTATTCTTAGCTAAAGTACGGCTTGTGGCAGAGTGGAAGGAGTTGAATTAGAAGGAAGGAGTTCTAGTTCCTAATTTTAGTCTTGCCAGTACATAGTCAAATGACCTTTGGCAAACCTTTGAACTTTCTAATTCTTATTTATATATTAAAATGAAAAAATATCCTCATCTGTGCGGAAAGGAGATGGTTATTTCAGATTACCTCCAAAGTATCCAAAGTAACTTTCAAAATTCCCTAATTCCATGAATATTCCTAAACCCATGTTTTCAATGTATAAATAAATTGTGATAGGCCTTTCATTAATCCCTGATGCTTTGAATACTTTTATTTTTAAAGGCGGCTTTTTTTTTTTTTTTTTTTTTTTTACTGGGTTTAACCAAGGGCCTCCTGCATGCTAGGCAGTGCTTTACTTGAGCTATACCCTTTGCCCTAGGAGTATTTAGTAGCAAATAAATCAGGTTTTCCTCATGCTTTGACCTTATGTCTAGGACTACAGAATTAAAAGATGTTCATGTTTGGTTATATTGAATCACCTTCCAAACTGACTTGTTCTGTATAAACTAACTAGGTACACGTTTACAACTGACATACCCTAACCAGAGTTTTTTTCTAGTCACTACACTGTAAATTGGAGTGCTGAAATATATAGGTAATAACTCTCCTGGCCATACAGATATATTAGTAAAGCATTTTTACTTCTCAAAAATATTTTTATTAGTCTTCATATTTTCAAGTTTTTCCAAATAGCACTTAGTACCTCTATCTCCGCTGTAAGTTGAATCAAGAGAATATGCTTGAAGCTGAGAATGTACTGGTATTACTTGTTTTCCTAACTGCAGCCAGCACCAATTCTGGCACAGAAGAAGTACTGAATAAATGCTTGTAGGAAGAAAGACAGCTACTAAATCCAGACACTTAAGCCAATAAGGCAGAGAGGATCTAATTTGTGTTGGGATTTGTTGGAGTGGTGATAGGCTATGTGAATAAAATCTTAGTAAAATTCACTTTTTCTTAGGCTAGTTGCACATCTCCTACCTTTCTCTTTAAATATATTTGCAATGTGCAAATTTTTCTCACAAAGGAAATCACAGTAGTGCTTATCGCTGGACAATGTAGTCTAGGAAAATGCCAGCTACCTGTTTTAACCTTTGGAATAGTGTTCTATGACTATGAAAGAGAATGTCTGCATCACCAGGGAAGTTTTGAGGCCACTGTAAATATAAGAGCCTGGCAATCAATATTCCAGCACAGCTGCAGCATATTTCAAGTGAGCTGGAATAACTTGCATTTTAGGTCTTGGAAATCAGCTGTCTCCTCTATCTCCTTCCATGTCTAGTTCTTTTTAGTCTGGTATTTTGTGGTGGAGCAAGAAAGTACTTAGCCCAGGTCTGAGTCTGGCAGTCTGTAGATCTACGTCCAACACAATATTTGCTGAATTATTTTCCTTCCCTGAGCTCTGGTTCACTCCTTCATAAATTGGAGAGCTTGGGTGATTTGCTGTTGAAGTTCTCTTAGGACTCAATCCTGATGATGGCTGGCAAGATCTGAGGGTCTTTGGAGGGGGGGTGTTGGAAAGGTAGGAGTCAAGATTTTATAAGCATCAGGAAGGAACCAAAGTTGTGACTCAGATTTGTTGCTTCTTCAGCAAAAATTTGGAAGTATAGGACAAGGCAACTGATTCCATTTGATCACAGAAGAGAAACAGCTCTTGACCTGGGTAGAAATCTCTGACTAAGCTGGATAGTGCTGTCAGTGAAGGCAGCTTAATAAAAAGCGACCACCCCCTCAGTCACATTAGGTCAGAAAGTTTGTTGCAGTTAGTACCCGTGGGAGGCGTGCCCCCCAAAGAGGTCCACAGCCTGTGTCCTGGGAACTACATATATGTTACTCTACATGCAAAAGAACTTTACAGATGCAGTTGAGTTAAGGATCTTGAGATGGATTTTTCATGTTTTATCCAGGTTGGCCTCAGCTAACTCATGAGTCCTGCAAAGTGGAGAAACTTTCCCAGCAGCAGAGAACCAGAGATGGAACACAGAAGAACTTGTCTCACTGCTGCTGGCTTTGAAGAGGGAAGGGCCAAGGAATGTGCTGGTCTCTAAGCCTGGAAAAGGCAAGGACTCCAGAAGCCCTGTCAACAACATTATTTTAGCCCAGCGATACTATGTCCGACTTTGAATCCCCAGAACTGTAAGATAATACATTTGTGTTGTTTTAAGCCACTAAGACTATGGTGATTGGTTACTGCAACAACAGAAAACTAATATAGTGTCACTGACTCAAAGGGTCCAGGGACACTCCAGTTCACGCCTGTCTTAAAACACTGTCAAACAGTGAAACTTTTCTTTCTTGCAGGGATCTTCACATCAACACAGTCTCACCATCAAAGTTCAGTCTCAGGAAAGGACTTAAAACAATCCCACTGGCCTCGAAATAAGAAATGAACTTCCAAAATTTTGTTTTCAAAAAGCAGCCAGAGGGGCCGGTGAAACAGCTCAGGGACATAAGTGCCTGCCTGGCAAGCGCGAGGGCCCGAGTTCGACTCCCAGAAACCACATACAAAAAAAGAGCCGGTGATATCGCTCGGCAGCACGGGCGCCTGCTGGTGCGTGAGGTCCTGAGGTCGACCCCCGGTACCCACAAAAAAAAAAATAAATAAAGCAGCCAGAAAAGACAGAAGAATGGGTTGGGGGCAGGGGCTCGTCCCAAGATTTTGTAAGGACAATCAGCACTCTGGATCCTCACAGAATCTGGAAATTCACCCGCTATGAACCCAAAATGTTTTTTATAAATGATGTCTATATGTATGGAGCATGTGTAGAATTTTTGTGTCATTATTTCCTGATTGACACAATGTAACAACTGCCATTCACATTATATTAGGTATTGTAAATAATCCAGAGATAATTTAAAACATATAAGTGGATGTGCATAGTTTGTATGCAAATACTACACTATTTAACATAAGGGCATTGAGTATCCACAGATTCTGGTATTTGAGTGTGTGTGTGTGTGTGTGCGTGTGTGTGTGTGTGCGTATGTGTGTGTGTGTGATGGGGGATTCCTGGAATGAATATATTCCATAAACTGGCATAAAGTTTCTGTCCTGAAGGGTACGTCTGGAACTTTTAATGTTTTTTTGCCTTAGGGGCATACTTTGTCCAACCTAGTGGTATTAATCATATACTGTGTATTGGCAATAAAAACTTAGGGATTAAAAAATACCTAAGGGTAGGGGCAAAAGGAATGGAAATAAGGGGAAGGAAAAGACTCTTTTTAGTTGCTTAAATTTCACAGGAATGTAAGCATTCAGGGTTTTAAAAATTGAGAGGCATCTGTGATAACTGTAAGCATCATTCTCTCTCTGGTTCCTTACCATCTGCCCATCTTTTCTCTGTTCTCCTCTAAGGATGCTGTTGCTTCCTGCTTTTCTTTGCCTTCCTGCCTTCTGCTGTCCTGTACTCTGCTTTGTAAAGTTCAGTGATGGCCAGAGGCCCAGCTTTATCCCAGCACTGCACTCCTTCTGTGCCACACAGCCCTTAGAAATACAAAAAAGATTTCTAGAAAAAAAATAAAAGAAAGAAAAGGTCTATCTAGAGCAGTCCCCTGTTTCCATGTGAAGCATAGAGGAGCAACATACATAGTCGATTTATAAACCAAACCAGAAACTTGTGACAGCACTGTGTTACATGGTGTGAAAAAAACTTAACAAATTACTACTTAGTTGACTATCTCCTACTGTGAACTATTTTTCATCACTGTATCTCTCCTCACCTCCTTCCTCCTGCATTATAAATTAGCACTGTCTCCTAGCACTTTTGAGACACAGCAGATGTAATGCTATCAACATTCTGATATTGCTGAAGTCACCACGAGCTCCAGGCACACTGTTTGTTGCCAGTGATCTGATGTTTTTAAGTTTCTCTCCACTCCTAATGCACTGGACCATATGCGATATATATTACATAAAAATATGTGGATGACAATACCAATTGCTGAATGGGCCACTAACCAAAATGAGCAAATGGAAACATCTGCTCACCTTCAAAAGTCATTAATGAATGAAAGATTTTTAAGAGCAGCTGTAGCAAGCATCCTAATTCACCATAGTTTTTAATATCTCTTACAGTCTAAATTCTAGATTCTTCAACCATGGATTAGTATTGAAGCAATTCTGGCAAGAACCATGCTTTTATGGATTTTTGGTGACTTTGTTTATAGGATATATTCTTTCCCAGGTGGCTTTTGTTTTGGTAAAAAACTGTCTAGTGAGATCACCAGAGCCCTGAAAAAGAAAGAGGTGTGGATGTATGAAGAGACAAAACGTACATATATGCATATACAAAAAGTAGACTTAATTTAACTTCCTAAGTACTAAAAAGAAGCAGGCCTCCCACCGAAGAAGGGTGAACCATCAAAATCTCTCCTACAACCCCTCCCCCTGTAGACATGCAAAATAATTTTCACAGGTGTCAGAAAATGACAAACACGGACATTTTTTAGGCTAACATACCAAAGAACACTTTCAATGTGCTCAGACATTTAAATATAAATCAATAATCAACAACCAGCCTTATGCCCCACTCTCATGACATTTTACTACTCAAACCATAAAACACCAACAACCCATTTAGAAAGGTTCACAGTACACTGCATACTGCTGTCCTGGGGACAGATTTGCAGGTGTGCAAGCTCCACTCCATGAAATTAGGCGTGGTGTCCATCTAAGAAGGACAAAGTACGTGGGCCATTAAGAACAAAATAAGGATTTAAATAGCAATACAGTGCTTCCATATATGAGCTGTTACAGTGGAGTACATATGTGACTCCTCTGTAAGGAGAAAAATAGGCAAAAAGTAAAATACTGAGACAAGCAATTTCCAGAAAGAATTCGTGATTCCTAAGAATAAAAAGTGAAGGTTTGGGTGTCTTTCTGGAGTAAAAGAGATAGTGGTGACTTTGCAGTACAGGAGGGGGCAAAGAGGCCTGGGGACAGAAAGTGGTAGAATTGACCATGGTCTGGCTTTTGCCATCCGTAAAGACAAAGGGAGGTCACCAGCTGGGGGTGATATCCGTGATGTCTGGCCAACATCAGTTCCCATCAGCGAATTCAGCATTAACTCATACACTGTCTTTCACTTATAAACCTTGTCTTACCAGCAGCTAATGTAGAAGACAGTTCAACAGAAATTGCACAGTGATGGCATAAGTAAACCTTGTGGTAATTTAATAAGATGAGAGCTCCAGGAAGACTACAGTGACACCAGGCTTTGTACCACCAGCACAGCACCTCTCTAGGCCTCAGTAATTTCATGGGCCAAGGTAAGACACTAGGCAGCAGTTCTCCCAACATTTTGAGAAAAGATAGTTTTAATATGATTTTATATATATATATATATATGATTTTATATATTTATGATTTTAATATGATTATATATATATTTATAGGGTTTTTTATAGAAAAAAAGGACTTACTGGAAAAATAGGATTGAGAGGCACTACAGCCCAAATTCTCTTTACATTTGACAATTCATAACACAATTAGCGTGCTCAAAACTCTGGAAGGCCCAGTAATAAATCTGATCTAACTCTAATATTTCATAATCTTTTTAATCATCAAACTCTTTTAACATTACTACCTGGAGTAGTTTCTGAAATGTCTTCCATGGATCCCCACCTCCAGGTATTCTGTGTTCAATCTTTCCCCTGTGAGTGGGCTGGAGCTAGTAATCAGTTTCTAATAAACAGTACAGCAAAGACATTGTATTAGGTTGCAAAGGACTGTGACTTCCATCTTGTTAGTATTCACTCTCTTGTCCTCTGACTTGCTCAGTCTGATGAAGCCATGTGCCATATTTTGGGCTGGGCTCCAGAGCAAGGCACTAAGGGTGATGTCTGGCCAATAGTTAGCAAGGAACAATGTCCTGCCAGTAACTACATGAAGCAGTTTGGTGGCGTGGAACTTGGAAGTGGATCTTCTCCCACAGTGAAGAATTTAAATGCCTATAGCCCAGGCTGACTTGCAGCCTTAGGAGACACCTTGCACTGGAAGATCTAGCTAAGCCATACCTGAATCCCTGACTCATAGACATTGTGAGATTATAAATGCTATTGTTTTAAATCAGTAAGTGTTAGGGCAATTTGTCATGTAGCATTAGCAATGATGACACACTAGCATCTAGAGGAATTATGCAATGGGAAACCCACTGTAGGAGTGCTCTACCAGGGTATTCAAAGTTATTTCTTACATATTTTAAATGTATGACATAAAGCACATAATTGGAAAACAGATTTTCTTAATTGCAATAGCAAAGAAATTATGAACTCAACTATCACTAAATTAAAACAACTGAGCTGAGGTTTGCCTTTTGCTATCTATGAGGAAGGTTCTACACAGTATGAAAAAGATAAGCACAATCTTTTTAGACACTCTGGATATGCCTAATCCATTTAGGGGGCTCAATGCAAACTAAATTCTATATATTTTTAATATATAGAATATAAGCTTAAGTCTTGATACAAAACTCACATTGTTAAAATTATCTATCATTAAAACCTGCTCTCCTAATAGTTTACTGATTCGAGCAAGCTTCAAACCAACAAACTGCATTGTCAAGATGAAGCTATGGTTGCATCCTTTATGGTCTTACCAATGGGAAGAGTGTGCTGTCTTCAGAGCAGCAAAGGCTCTGCCAGCATGTGATGCATGCTTGGTGTTAGTCCTGTTATCATTAGGTCTTCATCATAGTTAATGGATGTATAAATGTATGAACAAAAACAAATTCACATCTGTCTAACTATGACATGCTCAAGTTAATAAAACTGATTTCTCAATAAATATACAGAATGTACAAATGCAAGTGAACATTGTCTCCTTCAAATAAATCACACTGAAGGCCTACCCACTGTTTTCCTGATGCTGTTATTAGTCAATTTTTTTGCATAATATTCTTTTGGATGACTTTTTAGAAATACCCTTTTTATGGACATTATTGTTGTTATTATTATTATATTCTCCAGTGGTAACATCCAATTTTATTATCCATCTCATTCAACACAATTTGCTTTGAATGACTCTTAGTTGTTCAAAAAATGACACAAGGGCCGGTGAGATGGCTCAGCGGCTTAAGCGCCTGCCTGGCAAGCGCGAGGGCCCGAGTTCGACTCCCGGATCCCACATACGAAAAAGGGGCCGGTGATATCGCTCAGCGGCACGGGCGCCTGCTGGCGCACGAGGTCCTGAGGTCGACCCCCTGGTACCCACAAAAAAAAAAAAAAAAAAAAAAAAAAAAAAATGACACAAGCTCATTAGTTGACCTGCTATGATTTAAGATCTCACCAAAGTTTTCCCATGCAATGCCTACACACATAAAGATGTACACATCCATGAGCACAAATTTTTACTCCTTATGTTTTAGTTACAAAGTTAATCTAAAACAAACATGAAATTGAAGTTTATTGATGTCAAAAGTTAAGCAAAGCAAAAAATTAAGCAACAATGATATCATTTTATAAATATCAAGTGATTTACTCATGCAAATGCAATATGGAGTTTGAGCCATAAATTATTTTGCATCTGAATGATGATATACAATGAGCTTTGGCAGATTAAATATTACCAACAGCATCCTGCTGCAGCAAGCAACTGCAGAATGTTTATGGCATTAAATTAAACTTACTCGTCTGAAGCAGCACTGAACAGAAGGTGGGCTTTCAAGTTTACCTTCCCTCAAAGCGCAGATAAGGCATATTGAAAGAAAACGTCATCTACAGAGTTTAAAGTTTATCAAAAAGGAAAATTAGTGGGCATTATTTTTAACACAGCATATTTAGGGTTTTTGTTTGCTTACTTTGCATTTACCGAAAGTGACTCTGACGGGGTAGAAAGATGGGTGATAGCTGTGCAACAGTACAGAGAACACTGGGCATGATGTCAGAAGAGAACACCCGACTTTTGCCATTTTTCTCCCTGTATCTTAGTTTCTACATCTGTAAAATGAGATTGTTCCAGTCATTCTAATAGATCAAAACCACCTTTTCCTGGCATGTGGAGCTGTGGTGTGTGTGTGGTGGGAGTGGAGGGGTGGGGAGAGGTTGGCATTTTTGAGTGAACAATGTCTGGGAGAATCTATTAATATTTAGTGGTGGGAAGCAGGCAAGATTTCTGCTTGCAGCATCACTGGGATAGCATTCAGGATGCATCCTACATGAGAGGTGTGTCCTGGAGTGATGAGGAGCAGCAGCAGTGGAGCCAGTAAAAATACACATTGTGCTGTGTGATATCAGTTCTGCACAACAAGCCATCCCAACCAAAGTGCTGGTGTTGCTCCCTTTGAACAATAAGAAATTCCAATGCACCTGCTGACGTCACATTCAATTGTTTTAAGATGTATGCCTTTGGAATAAAGCCTCACTCCTGTTAATCCCAGGAAGAGTGACATGTTGATATTTTTTCATTTTCTTCAACATGCTGCCTTCCACTTGCTGTATCTTCTGCCTGAAACCCTCTGCCCTAATTTTTATGTAGCTCACTCTTATTAACCATAAAAGTCTAGCTCAAAAGCACCTCCAAGGAGAAGCCTGCTCGTTCAACCCAACTCTTCTGCATTTTCTTTTTTTGTGTGTGTGGGTACCGGGGGTCAACCTCAGGACCTTGCGCGCCAGCAGGCGCCCGTGCCGCTGAGCGATATCACCGGCCCTTTTTTTTCCGTATGTGGGTTCCGGGAGTCAAACTCGGGCCCTTGCGCTTGCCAGGCAGGCGCTTACGTCACTGAGCCATCTTACCGGCCCTCTTCTGCATTTTCTATCTAATCCTCAATTCTGACCACCCCACCAATTTGAATTGCTTCACTCAATTTACTGCAATCTGTATTTCTTCTCATATATGTGTTTTTAAGTTGTTTCTGTCTTTTCCCACGGGAATGAACAGAGCAGTAATCTGTTCTGTTTTGTTCTGTGCTGGAAAGACTGTGAAAAATGTAGAGGCAAACACATAGGTGTACAAAAATATGTTGAAAGAGTGAGTGAGTGAGTCTTAGCTGTAAATTTTAGGATATGAATTCCAATATTTAGATTCATTATTATGGCTAACTAAAAGGCACTGAGGTAGGCGCTGAGAATAAAATAGTCACAGAATATTAATGTGTATCTTGCTCAAGGAAATATTATAGTCTAGGAATTGTCAGACATTAATCAAATAATTGAACCCATCAACATAACCATTAATTCTGAAATGTTATCAAGGAGAAGCATATCCTAAAGTGTTAAGGACCTGGGGACACTTGAGCTAGATACGGTGATCAAGTATGAGATGAGATGCAAAGAAGAGAAAGGAAAATGTGTGTGCAAAAGTCCTGTAATCCAAAAAAGTCAGTTGAGTCCTGTAGAAAAGCTAGCATAGCTGTATTTTTTTTTTTATTTTAAGGAGAAAAGAAAAAAAAAATAAAAACAGTGATTCAGAACTTCAAAACAAGATAATAAAAAATATGGAAATCTTCATTAATTTTTGCATCATCCTTACACAGGGGCCATGCTAATCTTCTCTGTATCATTGCAATTTTAGTATATGTGCTGCCTAAGCGAGCACTAGCATAGCTGTTGCAGAAAGGGTAAGGAAAAGCTAGAGGCAAAGCTGGATTTGCGAGGTATAGAAGAGCTTGACAATGCAGAGCCTTGAAACCCATGCATAAAGTTTCATCTTTATCCCAACAGCAATGGAGAGCCATTAAATATTTTTGAGCAGTGGAAAGAAGTTAGGGTGGGTGGTACAATCAGATTCCTAAGGAAAGAGGACAAAGTGGTTGATGATAAAAGTGTTAGGAGACTATTACAGTGTCCAGGTCATACGGAACATACCCTTCAGTTTGCTTGCTACTGATACGGATGGAAAGAAATTAATAATTTTAAAAGTTATTTAGGGGATACAATACAGGAATTTTGAAATAGAAGAAATATAGAAGATAAGGAAGAAGAGAGAGAAAGATATCAGAGAGAGAAAGAGGAGAGCGAGAACAGGAGAGAGAAAAGAAGAGAACACAGCAGACTGGGGATCGGGATGGATGAGGTGATACAAACGAACTTCATTTGGTGTGTTTAGTTTAGGTGCCCTTGAGACCTTCAAACTCAGCATTGAGGAGCCTATTATAGGGAGTTCAGCACAGCAACTTGGCCAGAGAAATGTACTTGCAAGTAATTAAAGCCATAGGCAAGAATGACATGGCTTGGGATTGTGTGGATGAGCTCAGTTACAGAAGAAATGGCTTAGAAGCCTCAAAGAAAAGAAAAGCCCAAGGGATATATCCCCGGATGAAGATCTGAGGTAACTGGGGGCCAGCGTATGCTATGTGGATCATGTCACCGGGGTATGGACACCTGAGGCAATTCGCTTCCTTTTTTTTTTTTTTTGTGGGTACCGGGGGTCGACCTCAGGACCTTGCGCGCCAGCAGGCTCCCGTGCCGCTGAGCGATATCACTGGCCCCTTTTTCGTATATGGGTTCCGGGAGTCGAACTCGGGCCCTCGCGCTTGCCAGGCAGGCGCGTACGCCGCTGAGCCATCTCACCGGCCTGGCAATTCGCTTCCTTACAGATTTAGTAACATATTAAGATTTCCACATTTTTTATTATTCTTGTATTCTTCAGCTCTACTTGATATTATTATTGAGTAAAACACTGTATTTGCATAGTGTCTGTGCTAATTATCATTTGATTACTTCTCAGCTATGAAAATGTACCCTTGCACTTGCTGTGCAATACTGGGCTGCATCCCTCAGCAGTTCTCTTTTGCAACAGGCAGGATGCTAAACTATATCAGTAGAGAACAATGGAGGGGCACAGAGGAAGGGCTTTAGTTGCTGGTTC
Source organism: Erethizon dorsatum (assembly GCA_028451465.1). Lineage (NCBI taxonomy): Eukaryota > Metazoa > Chordata > Mammalia > Rodentia > Erethizontidae > Erethizon > Erethizon dorsatum. The sequence continues at coordinate 19,425,507 of CM051824.1, forward strand.
TGCTGGCTTCTGTTTCTCTACTTTTTACTCCTTCTTTCTGCAAGGTCCCCAGCAGTGCAGCCTGTGGGCATCCAGTGGTGCGCACATTACCTCAGCCACCTCAGGGCCTTTGGTCCAGTCCAACAGACTACAGAAAAAGCCAACCTAGCCAACTGCTCGATCCCAAATATCTAATCTCTAGAATGATAATACAGTGAGTTTCAGTTGTGTAAGCCACTCAGCTTGTGATACTCTGTTATAGTAGCTCCAGGAAACACATACTGTAGGTCTGAGGTATGACCTAAGATTCTAAATCCTATCACTGCCCAGGAAATACTGATGCTATTGGTCTTGGCCACACTCTGAGTAGCAGAGAGCCAGTAAATAATAGATGCACCACACCTTCTATGCCTGCCTCACACAGCACTAGATACAGGAAGCAACCTCTGAGGCAGGCCAGTGACCCAGAACCTATGTAACTTGACTCAGAAAATGAAATAATGTTCTACAGGGCAGGGGAGGAAGAAATCACTTGTTAAAATAAAGGATAAGCCTCATGCCAGTTCATCTATAAGTGCAAATTAAGGGGAGAAAGCAAGTTGGTTGGGATGAAAAAATAGATATTTTGGTGTAGTCAGGTCACTTTAGTACACAAGGTGAAGGAGATACCAACGTTAGGGGGCCTTGAGTAGCTTTAAACCTGGAAACGCCTCCCATCACAATCTCCGTGATACCTGATCCTACAATGCCAACTTTTTGGTTTCTCATTTTCTGCTTCATATATTCCCATATAATATCTTCTCTTTTATTTCCTTCTTTAGCTGTAACCAAAATTTTCTATTAGAATACACAGAAGAATTCTACTAAAATTGAATACACCTATCCTCGACTATGGACACTTCCAGCAGAGATGCTAAATGGTCTCCTACTGGCCTGACTTTCCTTTATCTTTTTTAAGGAATTTTCCCAAGGCAGATGGCTTCTTAGGTGGAGATTATGTTTCCCAGCTCTGCTACAGCTAAGTGTGGCCAACTTTGGAGCAATGGAATACATGTAGAGGTGATGTGTGCAATTTTAGCATCATGGCCATAGGGACAAAGCTTGCCTAAGGTACCCTTTCCCCATTATTACAACCCAGGAACCAACACCAAGAGCAGCAGCTGTGGGACTCAGGAATGAAAGCACTATGGACGAAGATATGTTGGATCTCCTGGGTGATACCCTTCAAGTGTAGATGTCTCCCTGCCCTCAATTGTGTACTTACTTTTGGATCATTATATATATTTATAATTATATAATTATATATATATAATCTTAACATTTACCCTTGCTAGTACACTTTCCAAAAACATTGCACCAATGCTTTACTTTTATAATACTTACTGTCTGTTTCCCTTCCTAAGCCTTAGCCTGGCAACTTCATTCCGCTTTGTTTGAGGTTTGCAGGACGTCACAGCGATAAGGTGTCTATCAACGCAAACGCCAAAAAATCAGCAGCTTTCTGCTTAGTCAGGGCTGTAAAGCAACTTCCAGCCATTACCTCAGTGCCAAGGACATCGTCTCCAATCAAGCACAATAACTCTTGAGCTAAGATGTCTTCATTTAAAAGCACAATTTTTCCATCCTTGCATGTGTACAGGATTAAACCACAGATCAGACACTCACAAAGGCATGCACAAGCACTGGACCACTAAGGAGAATTTGAAATAATAACTTAGAAGTTTCTCCTATTAAAGAACTAGTAAACAGCCCACAACTCGGCATGGTTTGATTTAAAGTATTTTTACTTTACCATGATGTGAAAGTGATATACATTTCATATTGTACATACTTTGAATTTTGATTCTTTCTGGGCTAGTGATATTCAGTAACACACTGTCTAAAGATGCTGGGCATTGACACGCAGTCACAGCTCCAGGTCATCCACAAGATCATGAAGGTACAAAACGGACATTCGACAGTGTACAGTTCCTAAGCAATGATGTTCGGTGAACGAGCTGGGTGTACTAAGTGCATTTTCTACTAAACAATATTTTTAACTTACATTGGCTTTATTGGGATATAACCCATCTTAAGTCAAGGGGCATCTACATGTATAGCCAGGTCTTAAACCAAACAATAAATTATATTGGGAGAAATTCCAGTGAATTCACAGCACCTAGCTAGAGTACCTGGTTTTATGAAACTTTCTCCCCTGTTTGAGAAACTATCATTCACCCATTTCATAGAGAAGAAAACTGATGAACTAAAAGGCTAAATTCTCTAGTGTATACAGCAGTTAAGCACAGAAGCAGCCTCAGGATAGCACTCTATCCACCCAATAGATCTTTCTTCACCTTATTCATTTGTTCATTTCATTTAATTTCATTTCTTCTTGCAATTTACCCATATAATCAATAAATGCACATGTGGCTGGCCTATTAATGAATATAAAGTGGGCCAATAACAAGCACAGAGTTCAGCTCCTAGATAGAGTATTTATCATTTACTTATTCTTTCATCTGACAAGCACGTATTTTCTAAACACTTATTGTCTATGGCCCTAAATACTGTACCTAGGACAGGATATTGAACAAGGAGCTTAAAGCCTAGCAGTAAAACACGAAAGGTGGAATGGAATAAGGCACAGTTAACCTGGCCAGACTGGAGTCAATCCTGCCTCAATTTGCCATCATCTACTTATTGCCACTGGCTAAGAAAACCAAGCTCCAGTGGCTAAATTCTATCCACAAATCATTTTTGTTATTTCCATGCAAAAAGCTAAACCAGCTGGTGGTTGGATAAGGAAGAAAACTGAGGAAAAGGGAGAAATACAAATGGGCTTCTCCTCGCAGAAATTCAAAGTGCTTGGCCTCCTGATCGCAGACTAGCTGTTATTTTGAAATATGAAGGACATAATCTTCACACACACGCGTGCGCACACGCACGTGCACACAAGGCAGAGCCAGTTCTAAACACCATGTCTACTTCTCACCGAAACCCATGTGTTTTATACCGTCTTATACCTCTACATATGACTTCAAGCAAGAGCAGAAACAGCTCGCAGTTACCAGCAGAGGAAACCAGTGAACCTAACCCAGAGGCCACACTCCTGCCGGGTAACAGGAGACAGGTACCAGAAGGCAGGGAGGGAGGCATTCATTATGCCAGCTCCTTCTACCACCAAGCACAGACGCACAGAAATGCGCCCATGGGCCCGTGGCTGTCACAGCAGCAGTCACTGGATGGACTGTAACAATTTCAGGGTCGGGCAGACTGAACATGGGGAATCTAAAGATATATTCAAAATATTTAAGTATTATAAATTAAACAAACCGTTCTCATGTCCACTGGACATTCATATCACCTAAGTAAGTCTAAAAAATATGTATACCTGATCCCACCTCGAGAGAATATGATTTAATTGGTATGTAGAGAGACTGGTCATTGAGAATTTCACAGTACTTCCCAAAATATATTAATGAGCAATGAAGGTTGCAAACCGCTATGAATTGTGTAAGAAAATGTATGGTACAGCTTGGGACAACTCACTGCACCCTAAACTTCTATCTGCAGACCTCTGAGGATCACTAAGCAGTGATGGTGAGAATGGCAGGGTGATGATCAAAAGGAGGAAGGAAGAGGAGGCCCAGGCCGGAGACTAGATGGGGGCAAGCAAGTGACTATCATTACTAATGACACCATCACCTATCATTATTCCGGGATTTTCTAAGGCAGGTTAGGGACTGAGTTCAACTATTTGTTTTTGTTTTGTGTTGTGTTGTGTTGTTTTAGTGCTTATTAGTATATGTTTGCTGTAGCTGGAGCTTGCACTAATCATAAGGAGTAAGTACATGCACATAATACAGCTTGTGTTTGCTTTTAATCCCCTTCCTCTTCCCACCCACCTGCTTCTGTCTCTAAATCCCCTTCCCCATGTTCATCATGACTGTTGTTATTATTAGCTCATGTTTATGATATGTAATGTTTACAGTCATTGCAGTTATTAGGTTCCTGTGCATAGGACATCTTAGTTCTTCCTTTCCCTTCCCTTCCCTTCCCTCTCCCCTCTCTTTTGGAACCCTTTTCCTTTGCAAGAGATCTATTCCCTTGTGTCTTCTATCCAGGCTTTATTTTGCTTTTTGTTAGTACTTTCATTTACTCAAATGAGAAATATCATATGATATTTAAGCTTGTGTGTCTTACCTATTTCACTAAACAGTATATTTTCTAGGTGCATCTGTTTTCCTACAAATATTTTGAATTTATCTTTCTTTACAGGTGAATAGCATTCCATTGTGTATTGATACCACATTTTCCTTATCCATTCTTCTGTTGATGGGTATACAGGCTGCTTCCAGGATTTAGCTATTATGAATTGTGCTGCTATAAACATTGGTATGCAAATATCCCTCTAATATGATGCCTTTACCTCTGGGGAAGATAGCTGGGTCATATAAAATTTCTAATTTTCTGTTTTCCATAACGGTTGTACTAGTATACATTCCCACCAATGATGTAGGAGGGTTCCTTTCACACTGAAGCCACTCCCGCCAGCATTTGTAATTCTTTGACTTCTTGATGACTGGCATTGAGTATTTTCTTCTGAATTCTCCCCGCGTGCCTCACCCCAATGCCGTTCACCTATTTCAAACTATTGGCTTTGATAAAAGTTTTATTTCTTCTCAGGACCAGAGACTCTTTCAGAATCATGTTTTTAACTTTCAGTTTCCTGAGAGCTGAGGGGCTGGGGTGGGAGAGGGAGGAAATGCAGAGAACAGATACCTCCCATACTGGCTTAGTCACCCCCTCCCCTGGTCTCAGCTCTCTGATGCCACCCAGGAGGTGAAATAAATAAATGCACCTCCGTACCCTGCGCCAAGGCACTGATTTGTTTTTTTTTTTTTTTTTTTTTTTGGTCATCAGGGTTAGACAAGCTGTTGGCAAAGACTAAAAAGTAGGAAAACATCTAGTAATATGAGCACATTAATACATACTGATTAAACACTTTCCTTACAAACAACCACAGATCTCTGCTTTTCCTCTATCACTATAATAAAATACAACCGCCCTTAGGCCTTACTAGAAATTCTAGCTAAAACCACTTACTAGCTATTTTCTTTTCATGCATTTTCCCCCTGCTCTAATAGCTGATTGCAAAACCCAAGCTGAAAGCATTATAAAAATCGTGAAACAGATTCTATGCATTACTCATTCCTGATCATCATACTCCAGAAAAATCACACATATGCCTGGAGAAAGATATTGCCTCTAGATATCTTTTAGACTGAAGGCTTAAGCAGATATTTTGCTTAAGTCAACTTTGTTTAGAACAGTGATCTCTAAAACTGGGTATATACTTCTCAGTTCCACATTCAGGAAAAGTTATAAGGGAATCAAATTTCATATTTTTATTGCCTTTATTTACTCTCTTAAATTGGCCAAGAATATATAATGTATCTCTTCATGGTAGTTTTCCCCCATTACAAAGCAAGGCATCTCTTTTGACAAATGTGTCATTACTTCTTTACCCTGAGAAAGTAGACAGAGAAATGTGTGACCCTGAGAATAGAAATAGCTTTAAGCACTGAAGAAATAAATATAAAATATTGTTTTCCAGGAAACCCCCAGAATTTCCGTCAATGATTAATCAAGGTATATTCCTTTTATGTTTCATACATATTTCTTTGAAGGGTTTAGCCTGTTATTAAATAGTGTACCCTCCCCTTGATATTCAGAAGTGCCAAAACCATTAGGACTACGCATATATTTTTCAATGTAATAAATCTTTTGCATGATTCATTCACATATGCATTCATTTTTTCCACATTAGATGAAAGTTAGGATGAAATATGTACATGATTCCACATGATTTAGCAGACTACTTTTAATAATGTATTTTAAAATCTGTTGACCAAAGAGTAACATTATACATTTATTTCATTTACTATTCCTATTTTACTTTCTAAGATGTTTCATATTTTCAAATCTTTAATGTATACTACGTTCATTTAAACTTTGATTAAAATATTTGGATTTCATCTTAGAAATGGCCAGGTGTGGTTGTGCATGCTTGTAATCAAGTACTTAAGAGAATTTTAATTTGAGGTCAGCCTGGGCTACGTACCAAGTTCAAGAATGGTCAAAACTATATAGCAAAACTCTGTCTCAAAAACAAAACAAAAAAAATGTTTAAGACGTGTGAGACAGATTTATACTTCCAGGAAAATAAAGCCCATCTATTTTTCCTTGTTCCTTCATTTACTAATGAAATTTGTGAATATTATATATGAAAAAAATGCAAGACTCCAAAAGGAAGCAAGATGGAAGACTAGTTGGAGACTATATAGAAAACATAGTGGGGAAAAGATAGTGGCAAGTTTTCTTAAGTTTTCTTTTTGTCTCATATTTCAGACATGAATTTCAAGATGCTGATCAGTGAGATGCATCAGTGGCATAGACCAAAAATGTCCCACATAAAAGGAGAACAAAACAGGTTTTTAATTCTGACCCCGAATATATGGGTCTTCCACACCAAGCATTCAGGTCTTCTGGCACCTACTGGGTGGTCTACAATTCAATTAGAACATTAACTATCCCGAGTTAGCAAGCGAAGACATCAGTCAGTCCCAGGACTCAGGGTGTGACCTGTACTTCTGAGGTTCTCATGAACTCTTCATTAGGTTTGATAATTGGAATTCAGAGGAGTATTTACCAGATCTTACTGGTTCATTATAAAGGACACAACTCAGGAATAGCCAAACAGAAGGCTAAAATGTGGGAGGAGAGCGCTCTCTCCAGCTGTATCACCACCCGCTTCACTACCATGTGTTCTCCTATCGAGAAGCTCTCAGAACCTCACCCCTTGGGACTATGCTAGGGGATCCACAGAAGAGGCATAGTTGATTAAATCACTGGCCTTTGATGATTAAGTCAATCTTGCATCCCTCTTCCCTCACTGCAGTGTGGGCAGGGCAAACTAAAAGTTCCAACCCTCTAATCCTAAGGCTGGTTCCTCTGGCAACAAGCTCTGTATGTGGGAGTGGGTGTGGCAGAAGGGAGTTCACGAATAACAAAGAATGCTCCTCTCATTCTCATTACTCAGTAAATTCCAAGAATTTTAGAAGCTCAGTGTCAGAATCTAGGGATAAAGTTCAAATATACAATTCTTATAAAATCACAATATCACAAAGTCGAATCTTGTTTTCTGTAGCCAAAGGACCAAAAAAAGGGGAAGCCTATTAATACAGAATTTTTTGTAGATAATAATCATTTTAGCTAGGTAAACCTTAAAAAAACACAACGAACACCACCACCACCACCAAAATCTGTCTCCAGCCTCCTCTAGGCCAGTAAAGGTCAAGTGGGACAGCTGAGACTTCCACCCTCTGAGCTTGTAATGAGGTGTCCCAACACTTAATCTGGGGTGACATCAGAGAAGGCCAAGCCAGGACATTGATATATACACACAGAAGCACAGGAAGAGGGTATGGTTACAAAAGAATGACATGGGTGATATTTGCAGTGATAAAAATCTATATCTTAGCTGGGAGTGGTGGCGCATGCCTGTCATCCCAGCACTCAGGTGGCTGAGGCAGGAGGAGTGCTGTGAGTTCCAGGTCAGCCTGGGCTATGCAGTGAGTTCAAAGACAGCCTAGAATACATAGCGAGAACTGCCACAAAAAAATTTGAAACAATAAAAAAAGAAAGGAAGAAATCTATGTCTTGACTGGTTCGGTGATAACATCTTGGTTGGGATATTGTAATATAGTTGTACAAAATATAACCCCTGTGGGGAAAGAATGTATAGATCTCTTTGTATCATTCTTATACATGAAATTCATATGAACTGACCACTATCTCAAAATAAGAAAATAAAATCCATGTGTCAGACAGCACATGGTACTTCAGAACTCTTTCAGGGGGTCTGTTAGCATCCAAGTGTTTGAAAACCACTGATCCAGAAAACTGATGTACAGGAGAGGAGCATAGACCTAAGGGCATCCCTACTCTCTGATGATCTCATTGTTCATAATTAATCATGTGGAAAGGGCCATTTCTGACATTTTTATTCTGAAACATCACAACTTAAGTGATTCTCAGTGAAGAGGCTGAATTTTTAAATGAAAAAAACGAAAAGCTGCTTTTTACACAATTGATAGATCAGTTTTATATTCACAGTTTCATGATCAGTTCAGCTAGCTACAGGATATAGTGAGAAAAAAGATACTGATGAGAAGAGAATTTGAATTCGGATGGATGTAAAAGAGGCTGTTAAACTTTGCGCAGACTCTCTGCCTGATCTCTGCTAGGGGAGACTGACCGCAGCCCAAGCGAGTTCAGCATCTACACTCATCCACCCACTACCGTGGGCAGCTGCAGAACTCAGGTGCAGAGCACCAAGAAATCTCAGGAATCTACATCTGTGAACACAAATGTGTTAAGTAAGAGCAAATGTCACGAATGCACCACACCTTTGTGAATGTATCTATTTCTCCCTTTGGTTGCATCAAACATTCTCAGACACAGCAGGTGTTAGCAAATTAGAATAAGTACCTTCTCTTGGCCTAATTCCAGGAGTATACATAGCACCAGAACAGCTAAAAAGCAAAACAAAACAAAACATTCACTTGTCCAAGCTCCAATTGATAAGGTTTTGATAAACAAAAAGAAAAAATGGTCCCAAAACTTCACTTGACTGATGATCACATCCAATGCAACACATAGACATATTTAAAAGGCAGTCAACTGGGATTTCTCCAGTCGCCCAGCAGTCGTGCTTAAGGTCCGATGTTGAGAATAAAGGAATTAAGTTCTGGAGGGTAGAAGTTCAAGGTCCTATGGGACTTCTAGGACAGTCTCCTTCCTGCTAGGCTTACTGAGAATTTCCAAAGAAATCTCCGTCACACTAACCATGACTCTGCTTTTCTGCTCAGTATAACTGGCAGAGTAGCATGAAAGAGAGGGCCATTTTTGAATACTGCAGCCTTCATTAAAAGCAGCTTTTTGCTTTATCCCTTCTGATGGAGGATGAAAGAACATGTTTTCTTGCCCCCCTACAACCAGAGGATAACATGGAAAGACTGAGGGAATTTGCAACAAGGAAAGGAAAGGAAAACTTCACATTTCATTTCTCTTTGCTGCATATATACTAAGTCAGTGGATGAGTGAGAAAACTGGAATTGGTGACAGAAGCGATGGGGAGGAGCCAATAAAGCACCAATCCTCCTTCTCTCTTCTCTTAGATTCCTTATTCTGAAGAAGCAGGAACATCACATTCTGCATGGATTCAGTAGGCTGAGAAGGTCAATTTGGGGGGTCTCAATGTTTCCAAAATTGTGTATTTGAGAGGTAGGAGGAGTGTTACTAAACGCGGGATATGCTCAAAGGGACACCACCACTAGATAGCTGTTCACAGATTGTCCCTGAATAGTAGTCATTGCAAACCAAAGAGTGAAATTCAGCCAATTCAAGTGAGGAAACCCTAGTCTGTTCCTTCTCTCTTTCTTCAGCCCACCTGCAACAGAATTAGAAAGGGATGTGATATGTGAGCACCAATCCAGCCGTCCTTCCCCTCTCAAGCTTAAATTGCTGTACAGAGCACTGGCTCAAACACAGAAGAGGCATCATCAACTCTGAAGCTGATAAGACTGAATCTTAGAAACACGAATCTGTATTTAAAATAAATGAAAGCAACTGAAAAATGGACCAGTTTTTTTAGAAGACACATTGCAAGGGAGGGAAGGGGATTTATCATAGCTAGTTTTGGGCAGCTATCAGAAAAACTGCAACTATCATATTTACATCCTGAACTGTTGAACACCTTAAAGTGTGCTGGTGGCACAATTTGTAGCAGATGGAATTTACAGTGAGTTTTGAATGGCTGGCTGGAGGTGGAAGTGTAGCTAAAGTCTCTTCTGGTATAAGAGCCAAAGCCTGAAGGGAGATGTTTTCCAGACGGCATGCTTTGGGATGGGGTTTAGAGCCTTAAAATTCAGTATGGTCCCAGAACTGGTAGCACCACATCACCTTGGGGCTTGTTAGAAATGCAGAATTTCACCCTCACACTGCATCTACTAAATCATAATCTGCATTTACAAGAACTCAGGTGATTCCTATGCACACTAATATTTGGCCAGTAGTGTCCTAGAGCATTAGTACAGTAGTGTCCTAGAGTTATGCAGAAGCTGATTGGCAAACATGGATGTTGAAAGTTCCAGAAGCCCAAGGCAGATCATCTCTAATTTACAGTAGAGAAGTGTTTTGAGAAAATAGTAGATATGAAGAGAATGGCTAGCAAACCGTGGATTTGGATTTGGATGGGCAGGAAAGATATCTAATATAAGGACCCTTAATTTTAAGAGGGTCATACTTATGACATAGCAAGGCAGAACTACAGCAGATAGGCAGATGACAAAGATACACATTATAAGAGGAGGTTGTCACGCGATGGCAGCAGAGGCAAGTCTCTTGCCAGGCTATAACAGTTCTCCTTGATATCACATTTTCTGAGCTCACTTCCCCTGAGTTTAAACTCCATACTCCATGGATCACTATTTAAAGAGAGCAATGTCATTGACAAGTAATGGAAGGGGACATGAAGAAATAATACCAACTGGATGATTTTGCAGCAAAAATATTACTTCTTATCTAATATTCCATGTGTTTTCCTGTGTTTCCTTGCCTCAACTGAAGCTGACTTGATAATGTGGAGAGTTCCAGTCAATGGATTATGGGTGATAATGACTCCTCTTTCTTCTGAGATGAGGCATTCGGGGGTGGGAAGACAAGTGTCATTCTCTCTCGTGCTCAGCCATGTTGTCCTAACTTCAAATCTGTGACACACCTGGGTCTCTCTATCAATTTTAAGAAACTCAGCAGTTGCAATAGATTAAATGAAAAAAAAGATAAGAGAATGCAGCTGTCCTTCATGAAGCTGCAGATTAAAAAGACTTCTAGAAGTGTGGAAAAAAGGCACTGTTCTCACTATTTGCTTTGGAAAATGTTATTTTCCACAACATGCTTTGTATATTAACATGCACTGGGTCTATCTTTATTTTTAAATGAATTAACATCTATTTTATAATTTGTTTTAATGTATAATATAGTCAATACCTATAGATATAACCCATAAAAGCAAAGGCTTTAGAACCCTTCTTTTTTTTTTCTTTTTCCTTAAGGATGTGAAGTAGTACAGGAAATTAAAAAATTCTAGAATGACGGGTAAAGTGGAGGCTCCATTTCCTGGAGATCAGAGGTAATGCGGAGCGGTGACCCCCCAGGATCCAGCCCCTAGTGCTCCCCATTACCAGAATTCAGGAGTGAGAAGTAACTCTTCATGGCATAAAGCCACTGGGATTAGACATTAGTTACTCAACATAATCTTGTTTTACTGACAGGCACAAAATACAGAGTCCTAAAACAATTTAAGTGACCAAAGGAGTTTAATAGAATATGACTTTCTATCCTTAGAAAATTGCTTTAATGTCACGCGTTTTCAAGCTCCCTTCTCCTCCTAATCACATTCAATGCCCAGAATATATTTCCCTAGCTCAGCGTCTTCCTGTAACTTGGCTCCAGGCATTTTGGAAACCTACGCCATGATAAGATATCTTCCCTTTAGCAGTAGCTCTTCGAAAAACATCATTGCTTTCTTCAGGGCACCACCTGAAAATCTCTTCTAATTAAAACAACAGGCATTTCACCTTTCCAATAGCTAGAGGCCCTTCAGAGATGTCATTTTATATCCTTCTGAAATACCAACAGGAAAAAAAAAATGCTTAATAGCCAAAAGGCCAGGTACTTTCTCTAGGGAAAAATCAGTAAACCAAATAAACTGCAGAACGAAATGTGGGTGGCAGTGACTAAACAATAATAATTATAATAGCAAATTTCAGAGTCACAGTTAAGAGTTACTGAGCACAAATATTGCGCCAGGCCCAATTTTAGGCTTTTCTTTATTTAAATAATTCTAACAATTCTATGGAACAGGCACTAATATCTTCTCCATGTTATAGAAGAGGAAACTCAAGCCCAGGGTGGGTAAGTAACTTATCCAAGGTTGCGGAACTGGGAAGTGATGAATCAGGATAGAAATTTCTGCTCTTCTTCTCCTTCTACTCCATTCACTCTCAATATTTCAGGGAAAATGACACAGTTTGAATATGATAGCACTTCTACTCATTTGCGCGGTGCTCTTTATGTCTTAGCCAACTCCACAAAAAGATTCAGTCCTTCCAGAAGCAGAAGGGAGGTGGCTGCCGCTGTTTTTGAAAAACGAGTTAAGCCAGGTGTGGTGGTACATGGCTGTAATGCCAGCACTTTGGGAGGTGAGGCTGGAGGCTTGCAAGTTTGAGCCCAGTCTGGGCAACTTAGTGAGGTTCTTTCTGTAAATAAATATATAGGGCTAGGGATATAGCTCAGTATGAAGGCCCTGGGTTCAAGCTCCAGTACCAACAACAAAAAGAATAAAAGAAAGAAGAAAGAAAGAAAGAAAGAAAGAAAGAAAGAAAGAAAGAAAGAAAGAAAGAAAGCTATATCCTTCTTTATGGTCCCAACTTTAACTGTTCCTTTTACCCTTGGTATGAAAGTGCACTCCTAGTCCTTATGTTATGCTATTTAGCTGGTGATACTGACAGGGGTCAGAAAAAGAGGAAGAGGGAATAGGAAACTGAGGAGGAAGTTAGTCTGATGAACAGGGCAAACAGGCAGTTACTATTCTAGGAATAGTCCCAACTAGGCCAACATCTGCACCCACAGCTCTTCTATAAGGACCACTGGACACATTTTTCTAAGCGTCAGGTAACATTGGTAACATTCCAGGAGGGACCTGCTTAATCTAATGAAAACAACTGACCATCTTGTCTTGGCCCTAAAGACATGACACTCAGGCAGGGCTGGATGACAAATATGAGAAAGGCCAAGAGCACCAAGGGACACAGACCCTTCAGTGAGGCCCTGGTGATACTGACAGACTGAGCACAACACCTTCTGCCCTGGGCATCAGCAACTTTGAGTTGAAACACAGAAGAAAGGAAACACGGAAGTGGTGCATTTCCTGGCCAGAAGCATCAGAGGAATGCTTCAGTGGACACCAATGGCCTGACTGCTAAATTCAGCATGGATCTTGATGTAAATTTCACCACCATGATCTGAGAGAGCAGAGAGAAAGGTCAAAGCCCCAAATAGTTATCAAAATAGCTGATTTTAGAAACACAGCTCAGATCCTCTGGGGAATTTCTAAAGCTATTTGGAAAGAACACAATGGACTAGAGCTCCTAAAGGAAAGGTTCAGGAAAAGCAAGGTAAATCCAATTATTATGGATTTACTGTTACACAGTTCGTAACAGTCATGTCCAAAGATTCCTAAACTCTAGAGAAAAAGTAGTTAAGATTTAGGCTGAGATTTGTGTAGATATAAATTTCCCAACTTCCTGCCCACCAGTATGTTGAGAACAACCAAAAAATTACAATTGTGTCAGTGGGAAATTTTTGTCACTATATTTTATTTTTTAAAAGCACAAGGAAAGCAAGGTTGTGATATTATATTCATTTGCATTTTTTTGATTTCCCTTGTCCCTGTTTGGTAACTTTTGATGTGCTGACTGGGTAGATAGCTGTGGAATATTAAGTGCTTTGTTCCTAAAGATTTGGAGCTTTTAATAATGAAAAGTGCTCTGAATGGAAAACTTTAAAACATTTTTTCTTCATCAAACATTTATGGGATCTGGTAGCTTTGTATCAGAGTACATGCTTGGGGGTTCGTGCAATTATAATGAGAGCTAGCCCCCACACTGAAATACTTGGATTAGTAACATGAGATACACATACATACACACATTAAACCTGCATGCACAGGGTCATTCATGCATGTTCATGCTTGTGTCACAGCTTTATACATGGACGCCCATAGAACAAAACCTCAGGAAGCTTTGATTCTCTGTTAGGATCTACCACAAGCTTATATTTGCTTTACGTCATCCACTCAGTAGTCTTGGGTACCCACTGAAATACTCATGACTCTGCAGTTTTAGTATATGTGCTGCCAAAGTGACCACAGACTATGCAGTTTTAAAGGCATCCTGGAGATCAAGTAGTCTTCATTAATCTTAATAACTACAGTGAAGAAAGGTAAAAAACAATATACTCCAATTCTTTTGGTCAACTGCTCATTGCCTTTCATTGTGCTCTATCCCTAACTGCACAGCCAGCATTTTCCGGGGAGGGAGATGTACAAATGGTCAGAATGCCATCTGGCCCAGTACCTAGGCACTTGCCCATGCCCAGGGTACTGCAGGAATAAAAGAGAGAGCAAGGGGATGTGACACTGCAGTGCCAGCAGCATCTGCAGTCCTCATGAGGGCAGCAGCAACATAACACGGGTAGAAGCAGCCGGAATGGAGTTGGCAAGACAGGAGGCGACACTGGCAGCAGCAACTGCACCTCAGACATCAGGCACAGCTACCTTTGCCAAAATATCAGGTACTGCCAGTCGTTACACAAAAATTGGAAATATTGAGAACCATAGGGGCTTTGGTGGAGCTCAGCCAATGGTGGTGGTGCATGCCATGGATGGCGGTAGCATAGCTGTCACTTTAGCATTTGCTAGGATCACAGTGATATCAAGCAAGAAGTAAGACAGTGTCAGGGATCTTCTGTTCCAAGATGAATATTTTCTACAGCACGTATAAGAAACACTAGGGAATGCTGAGAATAATCTAGGAAGAAACTTGTTGGCCACTTCTGGAGTTCTGAAGAGTGATGTGCTGGTGAAGACAATCTATTTTGTGGCTTTTCTTGTACATTTTGCAATCTTTTCATAGTAATGTAAACCTGGTCTCAAAGTGAAGTGGTGCTGGCTCATAAATTCAGAACTCCTGGTGCAAAGCTGTTGACTCTACACTCTACACCACACTCAAGCAAAATTATGTCCATACATTTAGGAAAACTGAATCCAAACAGTTAAGATGTGGGGTCAAAAACTCAATATCACAGTTGCAGAGAAAGAGGGACTGCATGTTGTGTGGGAGTGAGAATATATGTAGACCCGGCAGAAAAATGTGTGGCTTCTGGGCAGCTGGAAGGCACAGAGTATAGGAGGAAAATGCCCAGCTATGAGACATAGAGAGAGGGGCATCATAGAGGTAGGGAGAATAAGGTGGGCCCAAAGAGAAATGGCCCCTCACTTCTTCACTGTTGCCCAGGGATGGCCCTCTGTGGAGTCCAGGCAGTGAAATGAGTGAAAAGCAGGCTGCACTTTCAGCTTTGCCTTTAGGAGGAGAAAGCTGTGGGAGACAGGCTCCCTTGGCACACCAGGCAGACTACCTGCCTGCCCTCACGCCTAACATTAAAGAATAAACGGTGCCATGATCTGCATGAAAATGAAAGGGTAGCATATTTTTCCAAGTTGAATAAAAATGCATTGTGTCAGTGTAAATATCCATTCTCAGAAGGCATATAGGGAAAACAGGTGACATTTTTGTTCCCGTGTTGCATTCTGCTTTAAGTAGGCAATTATAGGGTACGGCGTTCTGAACCAACACCAATATTCATTTAAATGCAATGATCTTGCAGTTTTTCTCCTCAAATGGTCCCCTGGGAGAACATGTCCAAATCACATGAAAATTCTCAAAGTTGTGGTTAGGAACTGAGAACATGAATACCCAGAGGGTCTGCATTGATTAAAGGAGCCCAGATACTTCGGTGTGGCATTCCAGGTTTCTCTAGCCTAGTCCCAGTGATCTGCCTTAGAAGTCTCAGTTTCCACACTTTCTTTCTTTCTTTTTTTTTTTTTTTTTTTTGAGACAGGGTCTTACTATGTAGTTCACGTTGACCTTAAACTCACTATGTAGCCCAGGCTGGTCTTGAACTCATGGTGATCCTCCCGAGTGCTGGTTTACAGGGATACACCCCCCACACCCGACCCACCCACACTTCCTGAGTGGTAAGGCATGAGACCATCATGCGGCAAGTGGGCAGCCTGCTGGGTCCTCAGGCTGAAGAGAGAAAGGGGCAATAAGATTATTACCCTCTGGCCAGGAAGCGGAAGTCGGAATCTCTGAGAGGACCTGGAGTTTGAAATGAAACTTAGAACTCAGAAAGAGGAGCCTTGAAGCCTTGACAGGAAATGAGGAGAAGAGCCAGAGAGAAAGGCTGAGCTCAGCCTCAGAGAGGCTGCCGTGCCCCAGGGCAGAAGCCAAAGGAGGGCACAGGCACAGCAAGATCAGTTGCTGCAGAACAAAGCAGGTGTGGCCATCTCAGGAAAGGTTCTCCAGGGTGTGGCTAGCAGTGACTTGAGTAAACAACCCAAGCCTGAGTGATCACAGAGAACTTCCGGAACCGAGGATGACCAGACGAGATCCAGTAAGCTCAACAGGACAGACAGAGGCTCAGAAGATGAATAGTACTGGGCACTGGGCATTGGTGTTCACAAGTCAACCTGTAGGCATATGTTTTTGTGTTTAAATAAGATCCTGATTGTGCCCTGAAATTGCAACTAATCATTTACACCTTGGGTCATTGTTTAATAACCTTAAGAAAGGAACTGCATTGTGTGTGTGTATGTGTGTGCGTGTTTAATACTGCTTATTCAATCTGATTGATTATTCACTGAATCTAGAGGTGAAGATCTTCAGTCACAGCCAAGCAACATGACTTGGAAAGGAATTACTTGCCTGAAATTCTGATGCCTATAGAGTTACTTTCTTTGATTAGTGCTGCCAGGACTGAAGTTATATAGGTATGTCACACGAACAGCGCCACCTGGGTACTGAAGAGGTATTCCCACTGCTTCATGCGTGGAGTACAATAGAGCTTGGGACTGTAGAAGTCCTGACATAGAGAAAGGAGGAAGTAGAATAGGCTGCAAAGAACAGGTGACATTTCAGTTCAGCCTCGTTGAATGGATATGGGGTGTGTGTCCATGACCATCAATATAGAATAATTTAGTGCGAATGTGACTAGTAAATTCTGCAGAGGTTGTGTGTCCTACAACAAGTTACTTCTAATAGAACCAAAAACATATATTTAGAGGTTCAGAATGTTGAGGGTTTTCTGAGTTCTATTTCTTTCTGTTGTTGTTGCTGTAAATTCCAGCTTCATGGGTTGTGCTCTTAAAACCATCAGGGTAAAGAGATTTCTGTCCACCAAACACAGGAGTGTAGAATGCCAGGGGCAGCATCAAAAAAGAAGATCAGCAGGGAGAAAGTCACTTGTGGGCACAGAGGAGGTTATGGGGTTATATCCCCTCTTCCTCTGAAGATGACCTTTCCAATGCCAAACCTGGGAAACTATTACAACCTGGGTTGTATGTTGAGAAGAAAACATTTTCTCTCATGGGATCTAAAAGAAACTATAGCCTGTACAACTTACCTTCACAAGTTTCTGACTTACGTTTAATAAAACCCTAGTGAAAAAGATCTGGCCAAGTGCTTTAGAAACACAGGTCATACAGAATTAAATTTCACAAAATAAAAGCCCTCAGAGTGGGGGCTGGAGATATAGCTCAGCGGCACAAGCACCTACCTGGCAAGTGGAAGGCCCTGAGTTCAATTCCCGGTACCTAAAAAAAAAAAGCCCACAGTGGGGACAAGTGGCCTTGGTGGCAGAACTCCCCTGCTATCTCACCTACACCAGTCACCGGTCACTTGATGAGGGCATGCCTGTCTCATTTATTCCATCTGGCCCCGGATGCCTGAGGACACCTGACTCTGTGTCAGGGACTCCCCTGAGATCAGCGATCACTTGGTATTTATGTTCTTTGAGATTCCACTGACTACTGACATGCCAACGTCCAGATGTTGTGTGTCCCATGATGAGCCCCTTCCCAGCTTTCCTTACACAGCAGCCTTCACTGCTGCTGCCACATTTGCAGCTTCCTGCCTCCAGAAAGATGGGCTACTTTTAAGCCAGTGTGAAAAGAAATCTGCTAATGTTCTTTAAAAACAATCTCCAAACACCTCAAGAGAAAGAGATTTCTCCAACTAAACTGAAAATAGAAACACTTAGACATCAGTAATGGAAGCAAAGGAAAGAAAGAAAGCCTATATTATAAATCAAGCTATGTACATTAACCTCCCTGCCCCCCCCAAAATCAAGTCTTTGGCTTTGAAGAATGACATTAAAAAGTTAAGCAGTACTTACTCTTATTTAAAATGTCACTCTTGTTCAGTGTAACTGTTAGACATTTAATACAGACAGATGAGCCACACTGACTCCATGAAGACAAAACTTCCCCCTGTACATCCTCTCTAAAAGCTTTTAAAACTACTCTGTCAGGAACAATTTGATGGCATATCAATTGTGTTTCTCTACAGAACAACAGTACTGTATGTGACAAATGAACATCGTAACAGGATTGGGTGGGTGGGTAGAAGGAGATAGGAGTTGAGAAGTCCACCACCTGGTATAAATGATTTTAACACAAAGCACTGCCAATAAAACAGGGAGGAAATGCATTAGCCTGCTCCGAGGGACTCAGGTTGATCATTAAATATTTCATATAAAAAGCAAACACAGAATCTCAACAGGACTTTCATGAATACTAGAGATTTGGAGGTCCCTAAAAATGATTTACAAGGGGATATTGTTAGAAAGCCTGGTAGGGAGTCCTACAGTAGCTGATCGTGGCTGATGAGTTGTTTCGCCTGATCTTGATGCATTCCAGCTAGGGTCACAGTTCCAGCAGAGTGTCTATATTCATTCACCATTTTTACCTTGAGGCTTTACTCCACACTAGTAACATCTGTGATTAAAAATGAGGGTCTTCTGTCTTTAAAAACTTACTAGAAATTGATTCTATAATTTGAAAATCAAACTTTTTGATAATTAGTTAAAGTGGAGGGCCTGTGAGAGAGCTCAGCGACATAAGCGCCTGCCTGGCAAGCAGGGAGTTTGACTCCCGGAACCCACATACAAAAAAGGGGCCGGTGATATCGCTCAGCGGCACGGGCGCCTGATGGCGCGCAAGGTCCTGAGTTTGACCCCCAGTACCCACACACACAAAAAAAAAAAATTAAAAAAAAATATAGTGGAGTTTTAGTAGTTCAAATCTAGACTCAGGTGAGAGCAAGAAAGAGTGAACTGGTGAGTGTGTAGGACAAAGTAGTCCATTTCTCTCCCAAAGACAAAACAATTCATCAGGGATAGAGGGACACTGGGATGGAGAAGCTGAATTTAAACCCCATATCTGGGACAGCCAACAGGACCAATAGAGATTGGATTTTGTAACAAGCAGGAAGTTGGAGAGTTTAGAGGAAAGAAATTTCCAATTATTTGGTTATAAAAATTCACCACAAAAGACAAAACCATCATTTATTTCCTTAATTCTTCAGTTCCCCCATAGCTCAGCAGGGGGCAGTTCCTATGTTCTCCACGTGGTATTGGCTGGGGCTGGAGGGCAACTAAAAGATCCAAAATGGTCTCACCCGCATGGGTGTTTTTTGAGGCTCACTGTTGTTTGAGGATCCATCTGGGGTTGTTAGTCGAGGCACCTCAGCTCTCCTCTGAATGGCTTGGCACATTTTCACATCATAGAAGCTGGATTATGAGAAATTTCCCACAGCTCTCTAAGGGAAGACCTTGGAAGTTACACAGTGCACTTCTACAGCATTCTACTGGATGAGAACGAGATACTGAAGAGAAGAAAGACCACACCTATACAAGGGCAAAGTGGTAAAGGAAATGCAGACATTCTAATCCACCACAGGAATTGAGACTAAGATGAGTGTGTGAGTTACACATGAAGAATTTGGGGTAGGTGGAAGAACCTTTTTTTTGGGAGAAGTTATTAACACGTTAGATCTGCAATGATGGGTATAGTGAATCTTTGGGACAAACAGCAGGAAGGGTACCCTGTTGTACACTTTGATCTGCTAGGAAAATATATTGCTCCAGAAAAAAGATGTTGCAACTTCCAAAACGCCTCATGGTCAAGCAAGCAACAGATCTCACATACTTCTTTGTCTGCTTCACAAAGACTAACCACTAATTAAATTCCTGTTAATTGAATCATGAATTTCTAGACCTCCTGCTTCTTCTATATTGAGAGAGCACATGGCAGTTACATGGGGATGTTATGGGGAAGCAGTATGATACTATAAATGAGAAGCTTTAAAACTTTTCTACAGAGTTAGTGGATTAGTTATGGAGGTTATGGATAAAAGCTAATCAAAATGAGAAAAGGAAACAAGCATAATAACATGCCTGGCAGGCAGTGGTCTTTCAATAAATATTTGTCAGATGAATGGATGAACTGAACAAAAATGCTTTATGTGTAGAGGAGAAGGACTTCTAGGGAGATCTCAACTCAGAAGATGTCATTTATGTCCCTCTAGAGCATTGTAGGTCTGTAAGTATCCTCCTAGCATACAGGAGATTTTACATAAATCATTTGTCTGAAACATGGTTTATGGGTGAGTAACTAAGGAGATTTTCTTATGTCAATGTTTTCATTGTATACACTTACGCAATGTCAAAATTCTCTTCACTCCTGTCTCCATAACTTTTAAGAGTCATTGACATGAGCAGAAGTTCTCAATCTGGGGTGATTTGGGCACCCCCACCCCCTCTAGGAGATAGTACACAATCTTTGGAGACATTTTTTTAGTTGTCATAGCTAGAATGAGTGGCACTACTGGCACCTAGTGGGTAGAGACAAGTGATGCTGCTACATATTTGACAATGCGCAGGACAGCCTCCCACATTGAAGCACTACTCAGCCCAAAATGTCAACAGTGCAAAGGGAAGAAGACTGACATAGATTCAGTGCTATATAAACATTTTCTGAATGAATGAATGAAAAAAAAAAGAAATAAATGAACAATAATAACAATATTGTTAAGGAAGCCTGTGGAGTTAAGTTAAATATGTCAGGATTATTGATCAATTGTAAATAGAGAAAGAAATATACTGGATTAGTAAGAAGCGATATAGGTAAAATAAGAAACAACAATGGAAGTCAAATAAAATAAGTCAGGACAAGTTAAGGATAAGAGTCTGGTTAGGCCTGGAACAGGGACAAGACAGGTAATGCTGCTCTATAAGTGCTACAGTGAGAATTGAGGAAGGAATCATTGACGAACAAATTTAGAATTACAGTGTCATGAAACTTCATTATTGATAAGTCGATGTATTCTTGCATTTGTACTACAGTTCAGCATTAGTAACTTATGTACATTCATTTTGTAATATGGGTTTGGATTTTGATTAATATTTTTAAATTTCTCTAAATATAAATTTTACATATCCCTCCTGGCTTTAAGAATGAGGCTGCACCTTAACTGGGAGAATCTGTGAGACAAATGTGGTACCTCCCCTGGGAGCCCACCAAGCTGTCTTTTGCCCCTTACAAATGCATGGTGCCGACTTCTCAAATTTGCACTACTTGGTTTGCTGATATAGTCCTAATCTGCCAGGCCACATTGAGTCTATATACATCAAGATTTCTAATATTTGTGTTAGTATGAAACACTTGAATTAGAGCTGAAGAAAAAAAAAAGTGATGTAGTCCAAAAATAAGAAAAATCTAAAGAAGCCACATCATTAAGTAGAAAGAATACAGGAGCCTTTTGACATCAGTCTCCTTGTCTTACAGTTGTGGGCAAAACCTTTAGTCTTAAATACGTCATTTGACTATTAACAACAACTAAACTAAATCAAGAGATGAGACTGCTTTAAGTTCCCTGCCAGTATACTTCAAAATCTAAATGTTCTCCATCAAGCAAAATGGAAGTAATGTTTTGACAAGTAAGTTCCTGGGTCTTTGAAACTGCTTTTTCCACTCAAATATTTGGCAAAATAGAACTACTCACTGCAATTATGAGGTTCCCGCCCCTCCCCTCTCTCAAGCAGTTTCAAATTGCACTTAGGGCTGCTTTTGCTTTGATATCTCTACGTCTCTTTTTTATTACCTGCTTCTTTTTAAAAGAGTAACATAACAATATATTTTATGTAATATCATGAAATCTGTCTTCTACCCCAAATCACTCAGAAGACATTCTGCTGGCCTTTGCTAATGTGCACTTTGTGACTACATCTCAGAGCAAATCTCTGGGGATGTCTGTTGAGGAAGGACAGCTGAACTTTAAGTCCAAGTGCCTGGGGTTCTTTCCCATCCATGCAGCATTGGTGCAAGAATCAAAGATGCAATTTTCTGCTCTGGGCTCAATGCATTGGGGAAGGTCAGGAAAATATTTCAGATACACCCAATATATTTCATGGACTTGCAGTTGATCAAGAATGCTCCATCTTTGGGCTCTAGATAGCATATTACATTATATCTTCCCTCCCTCCAATATTTTCTATTTTCTCATCTATTCAGTTCCATTTGCTATGGATATATAGGGATTCAAAGATGTCCTCAAATATTCTCTTACTAGCAGAAATTGTGTCCCAGAAATTTATCTTATTACTGGGTTACTTTGCCTGATCCAACACCTGGTCACCTCACTTGGAGTATTCTCCTAGCCAGACCTGCTAATGCTGGCCAGAGGCGGAGCTCAGGAAGGGCATATTTATCTTTGGTGGATTTCTTTCCTCCCTTCACTGCTTCTCCCTCCCTCATAAGAGGTTCCAAGTCTGCTCCACTGTCTGGTTCATCTCAGACTTCCAGCCTTCTTTAAACCTTAAAGACATTAGAACTCATCTTTTACTTGTTATGTTCTCCTTCTAGCTAATAAAGGGCCCCAACAGCTCTTTTAAGGAAACTGAGGTATGTGTTAAATTGTGACTTCTGGAAGATAAAATATCAATATCTTTTCAGGGACTCTGTCATGGTGTGTATTTCATGTAGCGAGAGCTCCAGGTATCATCCCTGATTGACTCTTCCACCTTTCTTCTCAAATATGCCTGACCCTTCAGAAATGCAGGCTACTACCAATAGAGTGGTCCTAATAGGCACAGAGAAATCAAAACACTTGTATTCTACCTCTTAAAATGCAAGTAAAGGTAGTGTCATAGAAAAACAAAAACAAACACAAAAAAATGAGAAAGCAGAGATAACAGAAAGTGCTCAAAATTCCCTAAGAGCAGGCACTGTATAATTAAACTTAAATACCAATCTATGGCTATTTTTCATCATGTGGCTTTTGACGGCTCCTTGCTGCAAAGAGGTTTAATGACTTCATTGAGTAAAAGGCAGTGGACTTGAGATGTGTGCATTCGCTGAGAGATAATTGCATTTAATGAAAGGCACATCCCTAGGTTTGGAGAGGCAAGTGATCAATCTTCCTCCAGAGCCTCTGGGTCACTCATATTCCGACTGATGAGTGGTTGGAAGATCAATTAATAATCATGATGAGAACAATACTTTTCACTTGCAATTTTCCTCAGGTTGTTCAGAGCAACTTTATAAACACAAACATCCATCTTTTTGGTCCTCCTGGGAAGGAAGCATTTGGTTGAATTATCCTCAGATATGCAATGTGGAAATTGAGATTCAGGGAATTGATTGGCCATTGTGGCAGCAAAGGAAAGAGGAAGACACAAAAGAGCAAGCACATCTCATATTTCATATCAGAATCTTGAGTATTTATTCTACTAGCATTTATTGATCTCTGATGGCAATGCAAGGTAACAATTTTAGCGCATATCACTGTGGTCAATGAAATACTGTACATATATTATCTTATTTATTCTCATTTTATAGATAAGAAAGTCAAGGATTCAGAAGGTTAATACTGTGAAGGTGGTTTTATGATAGCCCAGATTATAAAGACAAGCAGTGCAACTACAGAGCCTGTGACTTAACGTTACCGCTTACATAGATTGTGCCAGGGCCAATGTGGGAAGGATGCTGGGAAGATGCCGACAGAAGTACATAGTCTCTGTTCTCAAGAATCGCTTAGTGAGTAGAAGGGATAAATCCCATACCCACCATATCTGCAGAACAGACAGTATTCCTCACATCTGATGTAAACTAACACCTGGAATTCTTACAACAATCTAATCAGGAGGACGCCATTATGTTCATCTCCATTTAGCAGGTAAAGAAACGGAGATACAGACTGGCTCTGTTAACTGGACTAAGGTTGGCCTTCATCCCCAAACAAAAGAACTCAAGAGTCTAAGCTGCCATTTGTTAATGACCGTATTTCCCATGCTAAGGAGGTGAGTGTTCACACTGGAGTTGTTCATGGAAGACTGAAGGACTTTAAGAGATTTAGATTTTTCTAAGGCTGCTCAGTTGATACCCGGGTGAATTGATTGTTCAGCTTTTCTTCTGTAGAACAAGATATGTAGGCATTTTAATAGAGTTTAGAGGAGTGAAAGCCTATCATACTTCCAGGATGTTAGGTGGAATCTCATATGAATTTTTCTGTTTTCTCCACACTGAATCTTATTCTCCATAAGGCTGACACGAACTGGGTTTGAACCTGCCCATATGCCACCAGTGTAGCCTGTGGCTGCAACAACTAATCCCCACTGGCTACCAAGTCATGCTGGAGTGGGTTACATATTCTCCAGCAAAACTGTATGAGACATGGAGCCTAGAACCTGGATTCATAATATTTTGTTGTCTCATGTTCCAGTTTGGAATGTCCAAGTGCCAGAAAGCAAAGAGAATTCCCACCAGAAATGCCCTAGTTACATGAAAGGCTAGAGAACCTTAGAAGAAGACAGGAGACCCAGCTATTCTGAAAACTATCCCTTAGGTTCTTATGTGCTTGTTCCTACATCACAGCATCAGTCAAAATATTCATAATAGCTCCTAACTCCAGCCCCATTGCTGTGAACTCTTTCCCACTGCTCTCTGCTTAACGAGAATCACATTGATTAATGGGACTTCAAAGTCACATTTTCAGGAAATTTCCTATTGCCTGCTAAGTCCAGGTAGTCTCAGCATTTCAGAAATCAGAGTTGATTTTAGAAATGACTTTGCTAATTCACTTTTAGTTCATAAGTCCTATCAGAAAGTTCCCATCAGAGATTTTATTGCCTTCTCTGACAGGGAACATACCTCTTCCTGAAGCAGCTTTTTGTAATTTTGAGGAACTCAGAAAATTTTAAAGTGTACCCTTTCACCATGTATTAGTCAGCTTTCTCATCACTGAGACAGCATCACTGACACCCACAAGTTAAAAAGAAGAGAAGCTGAATTTGGCTTACAGTTTCCAATGAGTTCAGTCCATGGTTGGCTGGCTCCAGAGAAGAAACGGCATGGTGGAGAACAGCTACCAAATTCTTAACAGCCAGGAAGCAGAGATGAGTGGAGAAAGAGCCAGAGACCAGAATTTACTCTTCCAGGTCATGCCGTCAGTGACCCACCTATTCCCACCAGGCCCAACCTCTGAACACAGAATTCAGACTTTTGGGGGCATTTTAGATTGAAACCATAACACACCAAGTTGAAACTGAATTGCCTGTAGCCTCCCCTCTACCAACCCAAACTCCTACCTCTCAAGCACACTCAGCACAGAGTGAAGGAAGCCCTTTTTCAGATTTTTAGACTGGAGTAGGTTTTTCAAAATACCTGTTTTCATCCTGATCAGATAACAGAACAGATTATATCTAACCCTTTGTGCACCTCTTGGTCTCTCTCAGTAAATCACAAACTTCTCAAGGACAAGGGACCTCTCTTATTTCTCTGACATTGCAGCAGCTAGCACAATTGCTGACCACTGTAGGCACTCCATATTTCTTACAGTTGGAGCATAAACGGCCTTTGAGGAATGAAGACTTGCTAAAGAAAAAGGCAACCAAACGTGGTATGAAGGAAGGAAGAAATGAAGAGTCCACCTTTATCCAGCATCTCCAGTATGTCTCCATTTTAAAGAGATAAACATGTGCCAGTCTGTTTAATGGATGTCCAGGGAAGAGGCTGAGTAGAAGCAAGAAAGCCAATTACACTAGACATTACCAGCACTTAAATAGTGGCCTAACTTAAATAGTGGCCACTTAATAAACATAATAAGCAGCCAACATACAATTTACAGGGTAAGGATCATCGGCCCCACTTTTTGCAAGAGGTCAAGAAGTACAACAAAAAAGTTATCAAAGAATAAAAAGGAAATAATATGAAAAAAATGCAAATTTCCATAGTAGCAAAATCTCTGAGAAGAAAAGCAAAGGAACAAAAGTCAACACAAAGGATTTTTAGTTGTGAGAATAAAGGATGACTATAGCACTAGGAGAACTAGAGTTTGGGTCCAGGGAATGAAGAGGAGGGAGATTTTAAAGCAGGGGATGGCTGACTATTCAGAAAAGGAAGCCAACAAAATTAGTTTTGGCAATGGATGACATACACTTAATGAATCACAGCATCTTCCTGTGAGAGGGTCTTCCTACAGTTTGATTTTATCCCCTCTAAAATCCATAATGAAACTTAATCATTCCTCCAACAATATTAAGAGGTATAGCCTTTAGCAGATGATTGATTATGAGGGTTCCACCCTCATTAATAAGCTTAGGTGCCCTTATAAAAGGGCTTGACAGAGAAAGTTCGCCCCTTCTGTCCCTTCTGCCATGTGAAGACACAACATTTCTCCCTTCTCAAGAATTTGGAGACTAGGCACCATTTTGGAAGCACAGAGCAGCCCTACCAGATAGCAGACCCGTTGGCGCCTTGATTTTTAGATTTCCCATCTCCCAGCACTCTGAGAAACACATATCTATTCTTTATAAATTACCCAGCCCCAGATATTTTGTTACAGCACCACAAATGAACCAAAACAAGTCCTTAGAAGTCCTTGCATCTGAACTCTCATTTTATAAATGAAATCCTGAAGGCCAAGAGGTTAAGCCTTTTAACCAAGTCACACAAACAGGTTTTTGGCAAAGTTCCCTCATCTGGGATAATTACACAATCCTCTTGCCTCCTTTCTAAGGAAATTCATGGGTGCTATCTCACTTAAGGTTACTACTATCACATGAAGAAGCCAGGAGAATTTCTCCATTTTGTACAGTAAGATACACAGATTAGGGAGTTAAGAGTTACCTGCCCAGCATCCCACCACAAGGAAAGGAAGACTTTGCATTCATATTCTAGATTATTCTTCCTGGAAATCCTCTTTCCTCTATAAGATACTGCCTTTTACCTTGGGTAATATGGTCTGAAAGTGGAGATGAACAGTATATATCTTCTAGCTCACCATGCTCTAGCCCTAGAGTTATGAGGAGTCCATAAAAGAAAAGGAACATGTTTCCAAGATTCTGGGAGCAAGAGCCATCGCATCTGACTGAAGAATACACTTCTTCCAGGGATCCAGCTGGTTCGTTCTGGGCAGCATCTCCAGTGACGTTTCTGGAGTCTAGACTGTAAATCTCTGGAGGCTAAGAGTGTCTTCTCCACAATAAATCTTTAAACACTTGGCTCTCAAATGCCAAGCTGAAATCAGAATAGATTTACAGACTCTCCCTTGGCCAAAGGCAAAAGTGCACAGGGACCCTGCTCCATAACACGAGAGGGCAGAGCAAAGAGATCTGGCTCCTTCTGCCCGCATCTCAGTTAGAACAGCGTTCCTCTGAATTCCGGCTACACCAAATGCTTTGATGTTTTAGACTGTCCACTTTGACAACTCCAGGGCAGAGGAAGGAGAGCGTCTGTCTCCTGTCCAGAGTACGGCTCGCCCTGAGCTTCTGACCTGCTGGGCTTTGAGCCCTTGGCATCTGTGTCATTGACCAAAGTCCATTTGTCAGTGCTTCTTGCCGGAGTATATGTCCTCTTGGCCAATTGAAGTAATAAGGCTTGGTCCTGCTGGCTGAACTGTGGGCTCAAGCCTCTCTCTGTAGGTTATAAACTCCAACACCCAGATCGGATCCCCGAAGTAGTCCACAAGTCCTCTAGCTGCCTGTGAAACCCTTCCAGGTTTTTTAAAGCAGAGCATTATATTTAACTTTCTGCACTTGTACAGATAAGCACTACATGAAGAGAGAAAAATATGCAGATTACACTTTAATAAATATGGAATACTGCACCTGGCATCTATCTAAAAAAATAATATTACCTGCACTGTGAGAACAGCAATAACACCACCATAACAATAACACTGTCAGAATGCAAGAAACCAAGATGTTTTGAATTGTGTTATAATTAGAAAGCAGATAAACAAATAGGAACATCATTTATTCATTAAAACTGTGCAAATGGAAAATCTACTTAATTAATTTCTTTGTACAATGTCTGTAAACTTCCTTCAGGGAGGAAATCCAAGGAACAATTTCAGGCCCAGAACAAGAGATACAAACACAGCTTTAAAACACAACTGGAAAGGCAGATCAGCAGTGGTCGCTATCTTGGCAAAAATGTTCTCCTGAATGAGATAATAAGGAGAGCAGGCTGGCCTCCGAAATGGGAGGGCAGGAGCACCCCAGCATGACTGTGCCCTCTGTCCATTTGTCCTGTGCATCTGAATATACCTCCCTCCCCCCCGCCTCTTTGCCTGACTTTAGAAGTGAGGTCTCAGGGTGGAATGGATGGAGGTGGAGTTGATTAAGGGACTTTCTGCAAAACCCTCCAAAAGGTTTAAAAGCTGTATCATTAGTGAGTGTCACCACCATCATGGCAGTCATTACACTCGGGAAGATTTTGAAGGAGGGCCAGCACTTAGCACAACTGCACAGCACCCATCAGTTGGCCTCAGTTCCCTCTCTCTCTCATTCCTGCCTCCAACCTGCAAGCCTCCCTTCTCCCTGCTCACTCCTAGGCCACCTTTCGGAGATGTGATCCTAATCTAGCCTGCAGGCTCTCAACGTGGCGCTCATCTCAACAAGTGCTGGGTTAGACTTGGTAATATAACTTTGGAGTCAAGCTGTAATTGTGAAGTACCTCATAATGTACAAAGCTCCTATTAATTCTTTTAGTAGCTCTCTCAACATTCTTTAAAGTAATAATAGCAATAATAGCAAGTATTTACTGAGCACTTTGAAACAATTATTATCAGCACTGTGCATGCATAACCACTTACCATGATCCTAATGGGCTGGCATTATTCATATCATTCCCATATCACCAGTGAGGAAATGGGGACACAGAACTGATCAATTCCATCAATTATCACACATTCAGTAAGTATAGTATGTCTTAAATGTAATTTTCTATTCTTTTCTGTTTCTTCTTTTTAATTTATTTTTTCTTAGTATATGTCTTTGATACCTAATAATTACATATCTTTTGGGGAATGGGTACATATACATATCATATAATATTGGTCATTTTTACTCATCCCCCTCCCTCCATTCTCATTTCTTCTTTTTTTAGCGAACATTTGTATTCAAGATTTTAAGATTGTATCGTTTGGTTATAGGAAAAATTTCGTTGTTCAGTGAAAAATAACCTTGGTCTAGAGGTCAAGGTTATTTTATTTTGATGTAACAGGAGCTATTTTTCAGCTTTGTAAATTGTACATGAACTGAGAGCAATACAAAATAATTTGTGTCCATATACATACAAATTATCTTTTGTTCAGTAGGGGTTCAACTGACTTCCCAGCCTCACCATGAGAGAAACCAGTTTTATTTCCACTTGAACCTTCAATATTCCTTTGCTCAATAAATATTTATGCTTTTTGTACTGTATCTGTGACTCAGCTGTAGCGCCTCACCATTTTCCTCATTAATGAGTTAAAGTCGGTATCATGTGTATTAGTTATCATGGGATGCGGTAACAAAGGATCACCAAGAGGGGGCCTTGACAAATTCGTTGGCTCTTAGTTCTGGAGGCCAAAAGTCTGAAATCCAGTTGTTTCCGCCTGAGAATTCTATGAAAGCAGCCTTTCTTCTCTCTTCAGCTCTGTAGCTCCAGTTAACACACTGTTTGTGACTAAGTAACTCCAACCTTTGGTTCCGTATTCACAAAACCGGGTTCCTTCTGCGACTGTGTGTCTATATGTGTCTCACAGCCTTTCTCCTGCATGTCGGAGTCTAAATTCCCTCTCTTCGGGGCCGGTGAGATGGCTCAGTGGCGTAAGCGCCTGCCTGGCAAGCGCGAGGTCCCGAGTTCGACCCCCGGAACCCACATACGAAAAAAGGGCGGGTGATATCGCTCAGTGGCACGGGCGCCTGCTGGCGCGCGAGGTCCTGAGGTCGACCCCCAGTACCCACAAAATAAATAAATGAATAAATAAAAATAAAAAAATAAATTCCCTCTCCTTATAAGAACACCAACCATATCAGACTAGAACTTGTTCTACAACCTCATCTTTACTTGATTCCATCTGCAAAGATTTTATTTTCAAACAGGGCACATTCACAAGTACTGGGGATTAGGACTTTGACATATCTTTTTGAGGTTGGGAGAGACTTAATTCAATCTATAATAACATACGTTCATATATATTTGTAGGAGAGCTATTTTTTACCTTTTTGAAAATTATTCTAATATCTTATAATCTACTGAGACTGGAATACAGGATTATTATCTATCTATTGTTTTTCCTGTAGAAAATGTTAAACACACATATACCAAATAAAGGGCCTACGAACGCAGTGGATGGGTCCTTGTGGACCATCCAGTCCACCTCAACAGTTATCAACAGGCTACAAATTTTCTCTCGACTTTCACCAAAGCCTGGATTTATAGGAATTCTATCTTGACCCTTACTTTCTCCATTCCACTTAACTTCTAGGTACCTTGAATTGCCAAGAATCGCTTGGTACTTG
This sequence comes from Erethizon dorsatum, assembly GCA_028451465.1. Classification (NCBI taxonomy): domain Eukaryota; kingdom Metazoa; phylum Chordata; class Mammalia; order Rodentia; family Erethizontidae; genus Erethizon; species Erethizon dorsatum. The sequence continues at coordinate 19,456,059 of CM051824.1, forward strand.
AAATAGATTTTAAAAATTAATTCACAGAGCCAGGTGTGGTGGTACATGCCTGTAATCCCAGCACTTGGGAGGCTGATGCAGGAGGATCACCACTCCTTTGAGGCCAGCCTGGGCTACATGGTGAATTCAAGGCAAGCCTGAACTACAAAGAGAGACTCTGTCTCAAAAAAAAAAAAAAAAGAAAATAATAATAATAATAATAATAATAATAATAATAATAATAATAATTCAGAGTAAGGTAGTAATAATGATAAGAATTTACCATTGCTTATGTCAAAAAGGAAATGTATTGCTACCAGACTTTGCTTTTGATTAGTGCATCAAAAACACACGCTACAGGCAATTCTGGGCAACAAAGGCAAGGCAAGGGGCATCACAATCCCTGACTTGAAATTATACTATAAAGCTACTGTGATAAAAACAGTGTGGTACTGGCAAAAAAACAGACCTGAAGATCAATGGAACAGATTAGAAGATGCTGAAACAACCCCAGACATACTAAGCCACCTTATCTTTGACAAAGGTGCCAAACACATTCACTGGAAGAAAGATAGCCTCTTTAATAAATGGTGCTGGAAAAACTGGCTCTACACATGCCGAAGATTAAAACTAGACCCATATCTTTCACCATGTACTAAACTAAATTCAAAATGGGTCAGAGATCTAAATATTAAAACAGAAACATTAAATCTGCTAGAAGGTAAGATAGATAAAACCCTTGAAGACATTGGTGTAGGCAAAGACTTTATGAATAAAACCTCAGCCGCACAGGAACTATCCCAAAGAATCAACAACTGGGATCTCATCTTATTAAAAAGCTTTTGCACAGCAAGAGAAACCACCAACAGAGTGAAGAGACAACCCACAACGTGGGAAAAAATGTTTGCCAGCTGTTCCTCAGACAGAGGATTACTATCGAGAACATATAAAGAACTCAAAAAAATCAGACCTCCCAAATTTAAAGACCCACTCCAAAAATGGGCATCTGAGATGAATACACATTTCTCAGATGAAGAAATACAAATGGCAAATAAATATACAAAAAAAGTGCAACATCGCTAGTCATTCGAGAGATGCAAATTAAAACAACACTGAGATACCATCTCACCCCAGAAAGAATGGCTATTATTAAGAAATCAACTAATAACAAATGCTGGAGGGGCTGTGGGGAAAAAGGAACCCTTCTTCACTGTTGGTGGGAGTGTCGACTGGTACAGCCACTGTGGAAATCAGTGTGGAGATTCCTGAAAAAACTAGGGTTGGAGGTTCCATTTGACCCAGGTATTCCCCTTCTGGGTATCTTTCCAGAAGAATTAAAAACATCGTACCACAGTGATATATGTGCACCCATGTTTATAGCAGCACAATTTGTAATAGCCAGATCTTGGAAACAACCCAAATGCCCATCAACTGAGGAATGGATAAGAAAGATGTGGTATTTTTATACAATGGAGTACTACTCAGCCATAAAGAAGGATAAACTGGAGACTTTTATAGGTAAATGGATGCAACTCAAGAAAATACTCATAAGTGAAATATACCTGAAGCACATGTGTAAGCATCGTATTGTCTCTCTAGTATGAGAAACTGAAAGAGTAAATAAGATCCAAAATGTACAATAGACATGGTGAATCAAAAAGAAACTGGTCAATAGGAAAGAGAGACTGGAATAGGGGAATAGGGAAAAGAAAGAAGGAAAAGGAAAAAAATTGTATATATATATAAGATGGTTAAGATAGATACACTACCAACTTTACTTAGCTCATTGAAGAGTAAGGTTTGTGCCAATAATGTTTGGACAATTGAATGCTAATGTCTGGTATCCTGAATAACTAACTGAAAGATAATAATACAGAATGCATTAACTATTGTTACCCTCCTATTATGTTGCTTTGAAAATTTGTTCTTTTTTGATTTGTTTTGTTTTTTCTTCTCTTTAAAAAAAAAAAAAAACGCTAATAAATTAAAGTGTCCTTCTCCCTGGGCATCCTTCACATTTTAACTGAGGTTGGACAGAAGGCCCAAGGCAGGAGGCTTGGAAGAGGTAGAGGCCAACCCTTTCTGTACCCTCCTCAAAGCACTGCTTATCAGAGACCTCCCACCCCAGCCTCATTCGGGACGAGTTCTCATCCAGAGCTGCTGACCAGAATCCTTCAGGAGCAGTGTATGCATTCCTCTCCTCCACGGTGGTTCTGCCAGCAGTGAGTACTGACCCTTCTTCTCTTCCACAAACAATGCAATCACAGATATATCAGTCAAGCAGAAAATTAAAATCAAGTGCATGACGGTTTTTTAATGAGCTGTACAAGATACCTGTTGGAAGGACTAGTGCTGTGGATTTAAACATGTTGAAGGATAAGTGAGAGTATGTATGAGCCCTGGAACACCATGAAGCCCAGAGTTAGGGGTGGCTGGATAAAACCCATGCCTTAGGATCTTGGGCTGTCCTGGAAGGCCCTGCCCCATGCCTGACATGTAACCACTAGAGAGCTAAGCTCTTGAATAAAGGTGCGACGGCATCAAAAATCCTCTGTAAGAATGAGAGTATCTTGGAAGTGAATAGCATTTTATTTTGTAACTATACTTTTAAAACTTTTAGTTTTAAAATAATGTAAGACTCACACAAACTTTCAAAAATAGTACAGTGAGTTGCTGTGGACCCCTCACCTGACTTTTCTTAAAGATAACATCATTGATGAACACACCACTTTATCAAACCCAGGAAATTGACAGTGGTACAGCACAATAAACTAATACCTTTTTCTCAGTTTACCAATTTTTACTCACACTCATTTTTGTATAGTTCTACGCAATTTTATCTGATGAAAATATTCCTTATTATTATCTTGTACATCACAAGGTGAATGAGTCCATTTTCATCGAGTTGTCCTATTCTTATGATTCTCATGTTCATTTCTATCCCCTCTGCACTGGGGCTTCTTTTTCATGAACATATGAAGAAGAAATTTTATTTTTTAAAAAATGTTTTAAAGAGATAAAACAAAACAATGATACCAAATGTCAAAACAAGACAGTAGGAGAATAACAATGGTTAATACATTGCATATTGTTATCTTCAAAGTAGTTACTCATATTACAAGATATAGTTATGAAAAATTGATCAAACAATATGGGCACAAAGTTTCTTTTCAATGAACTAATAGAAATCAGTAGTATAAGTATCTTAACTGTTTTTTATTTATTTATTTATTTATTTATTTTTCCATTATCTTTCCTTTCCCCCATCCCAGTTTCTATTTCCTTTTGAACAGTTTCTTCCCATTTCACAATATCTATTGTACATTTTGAATCTTATTTACTCTTTCAGCTTCTTACAATAGGGAGACAATATGCGAGTCTGATTTAAGAGTATGGTCTCAAGTTGCATCCATTTACCTACAAAAGTCTCAAGTTTATCCTTCTTTACAGCTGAGAAGTACTCCATTGTATAAAAATACCACATCTTTTTTATCATTCCTCGGTTGATGGGCATTTGGGTTGTTTCCAAGATTAAGCTATTACAAACTGTGCTGTGATAAACATGGGTGCATATAAATCACTGTGGTATGATGTTTTTAATTATTCTGGGAAGATACCCATAAGCAGAATAGCTGGGTTGAATGGGACCTCTAATCCTAGTTTTTGAGGAATCTCCACACTGATTTCCACAGTGGCTGCACCAGTCTACACTCCCACCAGAAGTAGAGAAGGGTGCCTTTTTCCCCACAGCCCCACCAATATTTGCTATTGGTTGATTTCTTGATGATAGCCATTCTTACTGGGGTGAGACGGAATCTCAGTGTTGTTTTAATTTGCATCTCTTGAATGACCAATGATGTTGAACAGTTTTTCATGTATTTATTTTCTATTTGTATTTCTTCATCTGAGAAGTGCATATTCATCTCAGACACCCATTTCTGGCTTGGGTCTTTGACTGGGGGGGGTCTGATTATTTTCAGTTATTTATATGTTCTAGATAGAAGTCTTTGTCTGAGGGACAGTTGGCTAAAATTTTTTCCCACTCTGTGGGTTATCTTTTCATTCAGTTGGTGATTTCTTTTGATTTGCAAAAGATTTTTAATAAGATGAGATCCCAGTTGTTATTTGAAGTATTTCCTGTGCAGTTTGGGTTTTATTCATGAAGTCTCTGCCTACCCCTAAGTTTTCAAGATTTCTACCTATTTCTCTTCCTAGTGTTTCTGTTTTAATATTTAGATCTTTGATCCATTTTGACTTTAGTTTAATGCATGGTGGTAGACATGGGTCTAGTTTTAGTCTTCAGCATGTAGACAGCCAGATTTTCCAGCTCCATTTATTAAGGAGGCTATCTTTCTTGGCCCTTTTATCAAAGATAAAGTTCCAGAGTGTTTGGCGTTCTGTCTGCATTGTCTAATCTGTTCCACTGATCCTCAGGTCTGTGTTTTTTTTTTTTTTTTTTTTTTTTTTTTCTGTTTGTTTGTTTTTGCCAGTAGCATGCTGATTTTAGCACAGTAGTTTTGTAGTATAATTTCAAGTCAGGGATTGTGATGCCTGCTGCCTTGCCTTTGTTGCCCAGACTTGCTTTTGCTATTCTAGATCTTTTCTGGTTCCAAATGAATTTTAGGAATGTTTTCTCTAGATCTGTGAGGTATGTTAATGTATTTTGATTGGGATTGCATTAAATCTGTGTAACAGTTTTGGGAGTATGGCCATTTTCACAATGTAGGTTCTTCCTATCCATGAGCAAGGGATATATTTCCATTTTCTGATATCCTCTTCAATCTCCTTTTTTCAGAGTACTGTAATTTTCAATGTATAGATCTATTACTTCCTTTGTTAGACTGATTCCTAAGTATTTCATTTCTTTGGATGCTATTGTGAAAGATGTGGTTTATCTAATTTCTCTCTCAATGAGTTTGCTGCTTGTGTATAGGAATGATATTGATTTTCAAGTGTTGACTTTGTATCCAGCTATGCTACTGAATTTGGTTATTAAATCTAGAAGTCTTTTGGTGGAGTTTTTGGGGTCTTCTATGTAGACTATTATGTCATCTGTGAATAATGACAATTTAACTTCTTCCTTTCCTATCCTTATTCCTTTTATTGCTCTCTCTTGTCTAATTGCTCTGGCTAATGTTTCCAGAACTATATTGAATAGGAGTGGTGATAGTGGACATCTTTGTCTTGTTCCTGATTTTAGAGTGAAAGCTTTCAGTTTTTGTCTGTTTACTATGATGTTGGCTGTTGGTTTGTCATAGATGGCTTTTATCAGATTGAGGTAAAGACCATGTATTCTGATTTTCTGTAGTGCTTTTATCATGAGTGAGTGTTGGAGTTTATCAAAAGCATTTTCTGCATCTATTGAGATGATCATGTGACTTTTGTCTTTGGCTCTGTTGATATGGTACATTATGTTTATTGATCTGTGTATGTTGAACCATCCCTGCATTCCTGGGATGAATCCCACTTGGTGTATAATCATGGTATATAATCTTCTTGATGATTTGCTGCACTCTGTTAGCTAGTATCTTACTGAGGATTTTTGCAACTATATTCATTAGGAAGATTTGCCTGTAGTTCTCTTTTTCGGTTGGGTCTTTTTCTGGTTTTGGTATCAGGGTAGTACTTGCCTCCAGGAATGAGTTAGGGAGTATTGCTTCCCTTTCAATTTCATTAAAGAGTTTGAGGAATATTGGCATTAAATCTTCTCTCAATTTCTTGTAGAATTCAGCAGTGAATCCATCAGTACCTGGGATTTTATTTTTTGATAAATTTTTAATTACATTTTCAATCTCATTAACAATATTGGGTTAATTAGAATTTCTATGTCTTCTTGATTCAGCTTTGGTAATTCACATGTATCTAGAAATCTATCCATTTCTTCTGAGTTTTCCATCCTATGCAAGTAAAGATTTTCAAAGTAGGTACTAATGATCTCCTGAATTTCCACATGATCTGTAGTGTTTTCATCCTTTTCATTCCTCAGTGCATGAATTTGAGTCCTTTCCTTCCTTTTCTGGATAAGGTTGGCTAGGGGTTTATCAATTTTGTTTATTCTTTCAAAGAACTAACTATTTGATACATTAATTCTTTGTATTGTTTTCTTATTCTCCATTGCGTTAATTTCTGCTCTGATCTTTATAATTTCCTCCCTTGTATGGGCTTTGTGCTTGATTTGCTCTTCTTGTTCTAGAAGCTTGAGGTGCAACATGAGGTTGTTTATGTGGTATGTATATGTAATGGAATACTAGTTGGCTATAAAGAAAGCTAAATTTGAGACATTGTAGGAAAGCAGATGTGCCTTGAAAACATGTGAAATAAATCAGACACACAATACCATGATTTCTCTCATTTGAGTAATCCAAAGTATAAATAAAGAGCAAAGTAAAAGATTTTTTTTTTTTTTGGAACCAGGAATAAAGTAAAAGTTTGATAAAAAGAAACAGGGAGATAAATCATAGGCAAATGGGAAGGGGACCAAGAGACAAAGGATAAAGGCAGGGGCAACGGAAAGGGAACATAAAAAAATGCAAAATGGTTCAGGTATTCATACCAACTACCCACAATAAATATAATCATTGACTATAATTGGTATAATTAATTATAATCATTATAATCATATAATCACTACTCACAATGAATATACTGATATAGCAAACATCAGTGAAAAAATAATAACAATAATAATGAAAATGGGAAAAATGGATCTAGAGAAGGTGAGGGGAAGTGGTTGGGCAGGCAAAGAAGAATAAAAAGTTTCAAATTATGTTAAGTATATTTACCCACTCCCTAAATGAATCTAAACATCACATAATGTAAATGTGTACTAATTTAAAAAACAGTCCCCTAAAATCTCTTGTGTATTTCATTGTATCTTGAAATCAGATCTTGACATGAACTGATAATGCTGAAAAGCTTCCCACTTTCTTTGAGATACATGTCACATGATGTAGTTAATTTTGTCTTAAATAGATTCATTCATAGATTGCATTAGGAAGAAGCTAGCATCTGTTTCCATTTGTAGGAAATCCCCAAGATAAAAGAACAATGTTAAAATAGCACATGAATGTCCTTTGAGAAATTGTCCTTTTCTACTTGGAAATGGCTTGGTCATGATTTCTGAGCCTGATTCTATGTCCAAGACCAATCTATCATGAATCAAGAGTTTGGGAATCTTTTATAGAGCTGCTGTACATGGAAAATACAAACTTCCAATAGACCTAGCCTCAGGGCTGCCCGAGCTTATAGGAAAAAATATGAACAGGAAATCATTTGTACTTGGCACATTGTTCTTAGTTGGACTTCTGATCTTTGTGGGTTTTATTGGCACCATATTCTATAACATTTCTTGTGTTCAGGGTTAGCTACAAGTTGTGAAAAAAATGCAGAAAACTTTAAATTTGGCTCATTATTTCCCCGTCTCTTAATTCACATTGCTTCCAAAATACCCCTGTGTGCAGAGGGCAGCTGTTAGTATTCTGATTTGTTCTTTGGGAAGCCAAGCCCCACAGAGGAGAGGGACTACACCCAGCTCACAGAGGCCAGCTCTATTAATCCTCCTGCAGCCCTGTCCCATGCAGACTCCCAGCACTGAGTGTCTTTCACTGCAGCAAGCTGAGAATTTTCTAACATTGGTCACTCAAATGAGCAGACACACATTTGCAGTAATTGCAGTTAAATCCCTTCCCATCATTAGAGAACCAGGCTTCTGTTTTCACGTGGCTCTGCCCTTTGCATTGTCAAATGCATTTCAAACCCAACCACAACATCTGATGGTGGCTGATACCACGAATTTTTTTTTTTCTTTATCCATAGCTTCCTAAATGACTTCCTTCCCCTGAAAGCCTATCTGCATGATCATTGCCCCTGAGAAGAATCTGGCTACTTTCATCAGCATAGTTTGTCAAGACCGTATAGCAGAGAGAGCCATGACAATCACCCGATTCTAAAAGTTTGCAAAATTTATCACTGGATATAATTGATATTTTAAAAAAACAATGTCTTTAGAGATTTGTAACTGAGAAGAATTCTCCCACAGAGATCATATTAAGCCAAGAATAGTTGCCCCCTCTACCCCCAGTAAAAATGTCCCTCTCTTAGGCTAATGATCCCTGCAAATCCTATACTAATTGAAAGCCCAGAGTTCCAGAGAGTTGCATTTCAGTAAATGGTCAAAATGACACATTTGGCATTCGTGTCTTGACTCTGTCTCCCTCAAGTACAATCTCCTTTTAAAATCACTCCAGCAAGATAACCATCTCAACCGCTAATTTGCAGCCATAGATCTCTCCTTTATTATCCTTGTTCTTCAGGGACAGAAAGAAGTTGGATGATAAACTCCATTATTAAACATTCTGTGTTGAATGTCTTCCAGATACTTATGCATGTATATATGCTTGGCAGTGACACAAAAGGGTACATACCTGGCCTCCTATGGTTCCATGTCTGTCATGCCAGACAGTTGAAGGGTATGACAACCAAGAACCTAATCATTCTCAAACTCCTTTCAAGTCTATGTTAAGCCATGTTATGTCAGTTTCCATGTCTAATCTTCATGATACCTTACCTGTTCCAAAAGGCATACTTAAGTTTACCTCTCTCTATGAATATTGAAGCAAGATTTAATGCTTTGTTATTTAAAGCGCTCTATACAAAGCAGAAAATAGCTTTTTGATCTAAGAGAGTAACATTGATAGTAAAATGAAAGAATATGAAGTTTCATTTGGAGACAGATAATTCTGTTCAGAGCTCTGTAATTATAATGGAAATGTCTGTTTTCCTGGTTAGCTTGCAAGATCAGCCTTGTCAAAGATTGCAATTTAGTACTCAATTCAGTTTTCTCCAAAAATATTTCCTGAATTTCTCGGGAGAGGCTATGGAATACAATGCTGATGAGTCATAGCAACAACTCACATTTGTGTCCCATAACTGTATTTAAAGAAGAAGGGTTGAAGGAAACACAAAACAGAGTTCCTGTTCCTCTTTTTCTTTGTAATGGCTTCCTTAAGCTTGTTTGGCTGCTTTCTTTGGGCCATTCTTTCCTAAATCTCTCTCTACATGTTTAGATGCAGCTACTAGAATATAGAAGAAAGCAGAGACCAGCAAGAGAGTTTATGTCCTTACCTAAGCAAGCACTAAGGGCAACGGGGAAAGAAGGGCAAAACTCTAGGTGGTAGAGCAGGTAAATCGAGGACGAAGGAAGAAGAGGGGAAGAGAGTAGAGTAGAAAGGAGGGAGGAGAGAGGACAGAAACTAATAAGGAATAAAAGGGGTTGGGAGAAGGAAAGAGCTAGAGAATTAAGGAGAGAGGGAGAAAGGGAGAGAAGGAAAGAATAAGAATGGCAGGAGTAGGAGAGATTAAGAACCAAGAGAAACACTAGAAGATGGATCACAGAAGGGAATCTCACCTTGAGGATCCACCTTATCTTTGGCTTTAGTCACACATATAGGAAGAAGGAGGAGGGAGTCAAACAGTAATAGTGCTTTAAAATAGTCTTTTAAAACCTCTGTCCAGGGCTGGTGAGATAGCTCAGCGGCATAAGCGCCTGCCTGGCAAGCGCGAGGTCCTGAGTTTGACTCCCAGTATCTGCATATAAAAAGAAGAAGAAGAAGAAGAAGAAAAAAAGGACCTCTGTCCATGTAACTATCACCCAATCAATCCAACATTCCTGAAATGCTGAGCTCATATTACTGACTAGATACCGTGTTAGATTTTAGTTTAGATTTAAACTGTAATTCCCTGCCTCTGTTTCTTTTTCTCATTAAAAAAGTGGAAAGGAATATAAGAAAAGAGTACAGAAGAAAGGTAAAAATGTAGGCAACTAGGCGGTAGGAGGATCAGCATAACTCATCACAGGACAAAAGTCAAACTAGGTGTATGAGAAAATTGTATCTGGTCAAAGAAGAGGGAGATAATATGTGCCGATGGTTTACGGTGGGCAGTTATGGTACTAAAGACTTCCTAATCTTTGCTTCTTTTATCTAAAAAAAAATGAAGGAATAAAAAATAACACAGATGCACTGACATTCCCATTTTTCAATGTATGATGGCCTTTACCTTATCATATGATTTAATATGGGTCTGCAGGTGGATATCATTTTGTCATTCTTACAGATTTTCTTTGTAGCATGTTGCATAGCTCAGGGATGGTGCCATACAACATTAAGAGAACTGGTCTGAAGGAAACCAGAAAGATATCTCCAATTTCAGCACCAGAAAGTAGAACAGAAATGGCAATTGGGTTTTACCTCACTTGCCAACTCTAATGGATTGAAGTCAGTTTCCTGAAGGGCCCATGAGAAGTATTCTATCACCGCCCAGGACAAATACAAGGAAACCACGGTGTCTGCATAGTGACAACTGCTCCATGCACAGGATGGCAGAAGCTGAGCATGTGCCAAAGAGTTTCCTTCCTTGAAATAGACTAAATGTCCAGCTCCATGAGTCAATAATGTCCTAGCCAGCTGGGAAAAGATACGGTGAGACTGATCTGCCCATAGCTGAGAGCTATTTCCAGCCTCATTTAAATCTTTGCATTACAGAGAGTCCTTTTCATTCTCATCCTTGTGGGTTCCAGAGTGCGGACTCTATCAGTGCTGCTTGGATTCCACCCAGAGAAGGCACTGTGGTGCAGTGGTGTCAGCAGGGGAGAACTGGAGTCTGGGAATTAGCTCAGACATGTCACCCTGAATGACACTCAGTGACTCACTTCACTTTTGACACTTCCGCTTCCTCTGCTGGAAAGTGACACTTGGGCCAAACGACACTAGATCTAAAATTCTAAAACTCTGATGCCCCAGATTTGCTGTACTTCAATCATTTCAGACAAATCCTGGATTTGATTCTCATCCAACCCCTTCACTGATGTTTGTTCCAAAAACATTTTGCTAAATGTACGAAATAGTACTAGTATTCTCTTAAGAGATTGCAAATCAGCACTGATTTGAATAGGTCATACTAATTTTTATCTCTGCCTTGGCCACTACACATCAATTAGTGACTCCATGTGTCTTCTAAATCTATTCATTCTCGTGCCCAACTTCAACTACAAAGCTACCTATGACTTCGACATGCTACTTATCCTGTTTTGCTTATGGCCAAACTTAACAGGGTCTCTGAAAATCCTCAAAATGGCATATTTATTCAGAGGAAGAAGAGGAGAAGTCTTTATTTTTTTTTTCAGTGCTGGAGACTGAACCCAGAGCTTGTTCAATCTAGGCGCAGCTTTTACCACTAAGCTACATCCCCATCCCTGAACGATATGTTACTAAAAAGAGCAAATGATATTTTGGTGTAGATCCCATGCTTTGTCAACCTTGATTCATGTGTTTGGGAATTTTCTGAGGGCTTCTTCTCTTCAGGGTCTTCCCAGGTAAAGTGGGAATAAAAGATTATCTTTGTATTATGATGAAGATTCAATGAAACAAGTTATATGAACACCAGTTCCTGAGATATGACTGTATGCCAAAGATGGTACATGGGATTGGATAAACTATACGATTTCAGAGAGGGGGGTCAGAGATTGGGAAATGTGGAGACAGGGTCTGAACATAGATCTAGGACATATAATTCAAAAAGGAACATGACATTTTACCAAGACTTCTTTACCATGTCAGTGATATGTTTTCTGCCTAGGGTAAGGACTATTTTCACAGTGTGGCTAGTTCTAAATCTAAACCTAAAAGGACAGGAGAACTTTGAAAAGTCCCAAGCCTTTCCCCTTGCCCTTCCAACCTGCTTCAGAGTGTAAGGAGGTTCCCCATCAATGCTGAGTAGGCTCAGCTTGGTCAGAACCCAAGTATAAATGAATGCGACATATTTAGGTCCACTTCTGCTGGCTTTGAGTCCTGATTTCAGCTGACTGCCTTACTAAGTTTCTGCACCTTGTCTGTTTTTCCCTCTGATGATTTCCTTCGGTAACTAGAGTGATGTTAAATTGCCTACCATCTCAAGTCCCCTATTGCGGTGGAACCTGTGGAGTGTCTAATGAAAGAGGGATGCAGTAACATCTTCATAAAATCCAATTTTGCCTTCTCTGGGTGGTTAAAAGCTCATTTCAAGGCCTATTTTGAATACATTTCTCATAAAAATAGGAAACGAAGCAGGACAAGGCCAGTGTGTTCTGGACAAGAAATGCAAAAGTCAGATATGAGAAATGATTGTTCACTAGCACTTTATAGACATTTGGAGGTTCTAGTTTAGTCAGCTAGGCTTAGACCAGTTTCTAGAAAATTCATATTGAATATCATTCCTTCTTAATGTCATTATCCCTTCTTTCAAATCCTTCTTGGAGTATTCTTTTTACTCCACCTCTAAGAATTCATATGCTACACTTCACTTTCTAGGAAAACTCAAGGTGTAGTTTTTTTTTTTGTTTTGTTTTGTTTTTTGCCTTTTCATTATTTCTGAGACTCACTGTGACCATTTCTGAACTTGCAATGTGTATATCACATTTTGTTAGCATTTGCCCATTGTATTTGTACTATTTTCTCTCAGGAAGCTTATAGAGACAACCTGGTTTCTCTATAATCTGCAGAAAAAAAGGAAGGAAAGAAAGCAATGCCTGGGGATGAGGTGCAGTCAATGGCAGACTCCTTAGCAGTGAAATGGAATCAGAGCCACTGAGTAAGCAGAAAGAAGGAAGCAGTCATGCCTCAAGCCTTTCTTCACTGTTTTCACGACTGAAAGCTGACAAGACTGGAGGACAAAAAGTAGAGTTTGTCCCTAGAAGAAAGATGGTAGTGAGACACACACCATATCACACACAGGATGGCAGAATTGAGGCTGTTCCATTTGAAGCTGATTAGCTTTGGCTTCATTCTCATAGGCAGAATGCAGAGCTGTGCCTGCCTGGAAGATGGAAAGGGCCCAGGGCTGATAAGTTGACTTTAAAATCTGCTTCTACAACAAAAATGCTGCCCTTGTAACGTGAAACCACTCCTGGTATACAAGTCCTCACTCTTTATTGTTATAAGCTACCCAAGGGCAGGGACTGCATTATTTTTTCACATACATATACACACACATTTCCACATGAATATCTACAGCTTGACCTAAATCTACCTAGGGTACAAGTATATAATTATCGCCATATAATTGCCTATCTATAATTCACTCACTCAAAAAGCAGGCAGTTATTGAGTATGAATTGTACTGTCATGCTTGAGTCACTTTCCACAATGCAATGCATATGTGGAAAACAAGTATGTAGAACAGATAACTCTGAAAACAGCTTGAAAATTACTGCTGTCTACTTCAACCTTCCAATTTTCGGGGGTGCAATAGATCCAGTTAGATGATATAATTTAAATCAGTGTTCCTTAAATTGCCTAAAAGTGAGAATTATTTAGAAACCTTGTTAGAGAAGCAAAACTGAAAGAAAGACGCAGTCACTTAATTCCCTGCAGAAAAGAAATCTGGCACTGTGGGAATTTACCAAGTGTGATTGATTCTTATCATTCAGACTAGAGAATTAAGTTATCTGCCCAACATTCTGAGTGTGTGATTGAGTCCATACAACTGGAAGTTCCTGTTCTAGTACTTTCTTTGCTGTAGCACTTGCCTCACTACCTCACAGTACTTCATTGTCATCCCTCATCTTTCCTAAGGCCCGGTCTGATCTTCTGAAAGGATGGGCTTCCTAATGCTCCTCCAGGGAAGCTGTGGCTCAGGTTGACCTAATAATGAATATTTAGCAACTATCTACAGGTTGATCCACCCTGGTAAATTTTGCATTTTGGAATTAGACCATTCACCTTCCTTATGGATTTTATTTGATAAAAAACTTTATGGTCAGGAAGAAACATATCATAAAATATTGATGTTTAGTTTTGTCCTGAGACACTGGAAAAATTCACTAAACTCCACTGCACATCTGCTTCTTCACCCCCAACATAAGGTAGCTATTGTAGGTTTTGCTTAGAACTCTTTCAACACTTTTAGTGCTTCTAAATCAATTACTACAGAAAACTGCCTCCAAATATCAAATTTTATGGCTGTATTTTTCTCATAGATATTACTAATAGTCCCTTGGATAGACATAGAATTATATTTTTTCCAAACATTTCACATGTGTCACTCCTCAAAACCTTATGAGGAAGGTAAAAGTAATAATAATCATTGTTCCTACTCTACACATTAATAAATCAAGACACAGCACGGGTAGGTGACTGGTTCAAGGTGATACACAAATAAGTAGTTTGACTCTTGCTGTGGTATTCAATGGTCTGTTGTTCTAGAGTCTGTTTTCATTTAAGAGTTAAACATTTTGTTAGGCTAGCTTTTGAAGCATGGCCTAACTTTTAAACTAAGTCAGAACTGGGAAATGGTTTTCCTCAGTGTTTTTTGTAAAGCCAAGCCATAGCATTTATATCTTCAGATGCTCCAGAGAGTAGAAGGTTTCATTAGCCATGTTGGGCCATGTGGAAAAAATCCAGAGCTGGCATTTGATTCAACATGCATACTCAACTTATTTATTAGTTTTATCCAAGATGCCCATCATTGAAGCACCTGGGACATAACTGTTCCAAACAATTAAACCAAATGTCAGCCATTCCTTTCTGCATCAACTATTCTACCAATCAATTACAAACAACCAGATTAAATAGATGAATCCAGGTATATTATGTGCCTTTAAGAAATAGAGGGCCAGTGGTGGGGAGTTGTGATATCCTATAGGCCATATTGATTCATGACCAGTATCATCCCTAAATTATTGTCATAACTTCCTAGAAGTCATAAAAGGAAAATATAAAAATCCTTAAATAATTTATTGACCCAAAAAACAAACATTTATTGAGTGACTGCATGTCTATAGCCTTATGTCAAGCAGGGAAGGACATAGAGCAGGCTGGTTAAAACGTTTTTGCCTGATCTCCATGTAACAATAAAACATGGAACAAAATCCTCTATATTAGTCTCAACTTCCAAAAGGAGGAAGTAGGATCCAATGAGTGCTGAGGTTACTTCTCTTTCTATTTTTCTAGATCTTTGTTAGCCCACAGATTATCTTAAAGGAGGATTTCCATAGTATGTCAGCAATATCTGTGTATCACTCTCCAGAAACTCAAACAGAAATAAAACAGTGGAATTGCATGCCCATCCTCACAGTGAAAATTATTTATAAATGTTTAGTTAAGCAAATTTACACTAAGATATTCCTCTCAATGAATGGATGCCTACTGACTGTAATCAGTTAATTTAGTTGTGAAAGGAAGAAAAAATTATCAGACAAATTAAAATGACTATTGAAAAAGCACTAAGGAACTTGGGTCTGGCTCAAGAAAGAGAATTTAAAAATAGTCCTTCCTCAGCAATGCACAGCCTCTTAGCAATTACCCATTGTGTTATCAGCACAGTGACTGACTAAACCTTTTGTGGGTAATGGGTACTTCAGTCAAAACCAAAGGCAAGTGTTTTATAGAGTGCTGGAGGCTTTTAATTTCTTTATAGTACATTAAAACACAGTCAGTATTTGCCACATTTCAACCTTGTTTAGCATAAAATTATTGCTCTTTGAATTGATTGTCTTACATGGTCCAATGAAGATATCATTAAGAATTGTCATCACAGTATTCTCAGGACCAAATTTTAATCCTTCCTCCTCTTGTAACATGAAGTTTTAGTTATAGATGACTACCTGTCTCTACTTCTTTTAAAAGTGACTCTCAATAATTTCACATTGAGTGTTCAGAAAATGTAAAAATAAAATAGATAATAGAAATAAATATAATAATCTTGTATGAACTTTATGTGTCCTTATTTATGAATGGCAGCTGAAAAATACATGTCCGAAGCCAACAAAATCAATGATCTTATCCAGAAGCTCATTTTCCTAATAGTTTCATGACTACCTGAGCATATCAAAACTAATGCTGAAGTTTGAGTTGTACAGCAAACACAAGAGTTGGCTTATCCAGTAACCATTCTCTAGCCCTTTCATCTTTCTCCTGTTGATAACTTCTTTGCCAGCTATTTGTTTTGCCCCTCTCTCTGCATTCCTTCCTGTCATATCATAGGTATGTAGCCCAATCTGGGCTGATGAGATGTGTGGGGAGAGAGTCAAGGGTTGCCTGGGAAAGGATTTCTGATAGATGTATGGAAATAATTTCTGATAAATACACAATAGATGCAAGTTAAGAAAGCACATATCTCCTGGCCAAGTCCTGTTGAATTCTATAAGATGCCTGCAACTGCAACACCTGTCTTGCTATTAGAAGGTGCCCAATGGCAGGATCAAGCCTACAAACCAATGTTGGGAAAAGTGTATGTACTTAATGACAGAGCAAAACCAACCCTGGACTTGCCTACTGCTAGTTTCTGGGTTAGGTAGTATTTAATTGCTTGCAATCTAAAGCATCTGATCTGATAAAAATCAGGGTAGTACATTGAGGCCATCATTAAGTCTTTACCTTTGATAAACCCTGAAGAGGAGGGAGTACAAGGCAGAAGACCTCAGTAGAAAAGATGATGGTGAAAAAGTGGAGATAAGATAAAGAATGGAAATGTCTTTCCTGGGCCCTTGCATCTGGCCTGCCTGTATTCCTCTGCAGCTGACAAACTGCCATGGTAGGAGCTAGAAGCCTTTCTGCCTGGGGATGCAAACCTATGGCTGGACACTTTCTTAAATAGCAGCTAAAGACAAAACATACTCAGGGTTAATATTCAAAAGGAAAATAGCAAATTTCCTTTTAGTGTTTTCTACTTCCTTTGTTAAAGAGGACCATGAATTTGCTTCATTGAAATATGATCTATTTTAATTAAAGCCAGTGGCATTGAGTAAATTAGAATGTAATTGCATTTTCCATGAATTTCACACAGCTTGCATTTCACCAAAAGGAACCCAGTTTCAGTCAATGCTTGTGAGCTGATACCTGCAATCAAGACCTTATTACACTAAACAAATCACACTTTCATGCAAGTTAAGGAAGCATAAATACAAGGCCAATTCATAAAGTTTCTAATTCTTGCTATTTGGAAAGAGTTAGGAAAAAGAAAACTTTCTTTTGAGACTAATGCAAAATCTAGACTTCTTTCATTTCAATAGTGATTTTCCCAGAAGGTATTAGTCTTCCTATATGACTGCTCCTGGCCCATAATTATTTTGAATGAAGTGATACAATTTCAAGAAAGTGGATGATTTGGAAAATGATGTTTATTTTCAGGTGGAAGGAAATTCCTGAATTTAGGATTTCATTTGCAGAAGAGTATGGATTTTGAATAATTGGTTTATCAAAACAAGGAACATTGAAAATAAACCAACCAACCTTTGCAGGCTACGTGACTGTTTAGAGGAAGGGGAAGGAGACTCTTACTAGTTAAGAGTTTGGCACTTGGCTTTTTCCTCTGTTCGGGCAGTGGGACAATCTTTCTAAATATCCTATTTCTAAACTGGGATGGATAAAAATAAGAGCTGCCTCAAGATTATTGCTAGATTATATATATAAAATCTTATATATATATATATATATATAAATGTACAAATATAAATATATAAATATAAATATATATATATATAGGATTCTATATATTATATATTATATATTATTGCTCAAGATTGTACATCTATATATATATACTATTACATATAGATATATAGATATATAGATATATGGATATATGGATATATGCATATAGATATAGATAAATATGTATCTCCGAGGTCAAAGGCAAGATAATACTCAAGCAATGATCTCACATATGGAGTACGGTGTAGCGAGCTGAAGTTTCATTTAGAACACTGGCCTTCTGCTTAGTTAATGCGACAGCAAGACCGATGCATTGGAAGCTGCTACCAGAAAAATCAATGTTGCTTATTCGATTTCCTCAGTGGGCCAGTTAGTCTCACTACTTTTCAAGGCCCCAGATGGCACTTTTTCCTCCAGCCAAGTGTCCTGGAAAAACCAGCTGTGACTTCACAGGAGTTAGGGGCATGAAGCTTTCTCCAAATCGGCAGAAATCCACCCACATACAAAGATCAATGCCAACTCAGCCAGAATTGTGCATTTCAGCAAGTCATTTTTGGACTCGGTTGCCGGGGACACATTGGATGCGCACACTATGTGTGCACATGTATGCATATATATAAGAACCATCTATACTGAATTAAATAAGTGAATCAGGATAAAAGGGAAACTGTAGGTAAGTGGTTCTGTGGGATCATCCACATACATATTTTATTTCTATGAAATATATACCACATAGGTCAAAGAAAGGGATTTTACAAAATTTCCTCATTGAAGAATTAGATTCTGAGTTTTACATAAATGATCTTCTATTTTCTTTTCATTATTTGCTCACTTAAAACAGGTCCTTCTGTTTGGCCAAAGGGTCCCAAATAAAGATACTTCCTTAGCAACTTTTGGCTTCTACAGACTCTTCTAGAAAAAAGAATAAACAGCTTGTGAACAACTTAAATGCTAACATCTTGAGAGTAGAAATGCACTCATGAATTTTTAAGAAAAATATTATTGGAGTCTTTGTTGCTGATGCTAAACCAATATTTAAAATTTCTCTCTCCAGATCTCTAGAACTGCCAAATACATCATGGATCTCTTGCCTTATGTTAATATATTAACAAGATAGCTCAACTACATTTGCACACACATATTTTCTTTCATTTTCTCATCTCTGGGACTGGATTAGCCATTGATTTATCACTTCCAAATCTGTATCTACAGACTTTGTCCCTTCTGAACCTTAAGATTCTTACAAGGAAACATATTTGGTAGGTGCACCAAGCTCACCCTGTCCTTACATGAATGCAGCGTCTTCCCTGAGCCTACCCTTCCTGCAGTTATTCTCTCAATCACCCAAGTGGAAACCTGTCAGTCATCCTAAAATATCTAAGCACACTGTCTTCCAAATGTGATCTCTATTTCCAACACCCTATCTCATTCCAAGTTCTCATAATCTCTACACTATTTCAGCAGCCTGTAGATTCATCTCAATTCTGCAATTCTAACACACATATACACACAAAATCACACACTTTGGTCACTCCTCCACTATGTTCAGATAGCTGTATTTCTAAATCCTAAAATCTAGTTATGTCCTTTTCTTTTTTAGCTATTTAGGGGATATAACTGTAGGAGTTACAATGAATCATCTATATAACCTACAACACACATAAACACAGCCAGAAAAAAAGTCTATAGTTTAAAAACAGTGATCAATAAACTATGGCCCGTGAGCCAAAATAATCCCATGACCTATTTTTTTTTTACATAAGGTTTTATTGGAACACAATCACACCTATCTTTTTATGTATTTCAGGAGCTGTTTTTTAGGCTATAAAGGCAGTGTGGCATAGTATCAACAGGGACTGCAGGTGGCCTGCAGTCTAAGATATTTCCTACCTGGCCCTATACAGAAAAAAGCTTACTAAACTGTTGTATATCACAGGGTAATCTTTACATTTGTCCAATTATCATCACAATAAACACATGTTAGTCCCTGAATATGTTTCAGTAACTATTTCTGGAAGACTCCTATCCTATCTCAAATCCCTATGGGTGGAAAAATAAAGGCATGAAGAAGTAAGTTACTGTTCCAAAAGTCCTGGAGCAATGAGGTGATGGAGGTAATATCCAAACCCTAGTCTCCAGGTTCTACAACTTTTTCTGGGTCACTATAATTATCTTCACTTCGTTTATCTCTCCCAGTAATATAGAATTCTTTCTGCATTTTCAGAACCTTGAACTTTCTTTGCATGCACTCTGTGCCCACTGTCCTCTCTTTTAGAATATCTCCCTCCCAGAACACACAATCCAATAAAGTATATACAAGTTTTTCATCCATTCCAAATGTTTGTGTAGCCCATATTATTCATGAGCAGTTGCCACTCTCTGTCTCTTTCTCTCTCTCACACAGAGTGTGTGTGTGTGTGCGTTTCTGTGTGTGTGTGTCTTTGTGAGAGAGAGAGAGGGAGAGAGAGACGCACACAGATAGAGACAGAGACAGAGAGATCACCATGCTCTTGAGGGTCGTCATCTTTTCACTGGTTCAATTGATTTGGATAATTTCTCTTTTAGCCTCTAGGGATTGAAGACAATGGTTGTAAAAATCTTTTAAATTCTTAGTTCTTTGAGAGTTCAGTCTTTAGAGGATGGAGTGCATTGTCTACCTTTGTTTCTTCAAGTGTCAGGTAAATAATGTCTTCCATGGCTAAATTACACCCTCTCAAGTAATTATCTTAAATACACACCATGTCTGCTAAAATAGTCTCTCCTAGCACACAATATCTCACCTTGAAAATGCAGGTAATCATTTTCAGAGTGAATAAGTGAATGAACAAATGATCTTTGGGTTGATAAGGGGTGGGCCACTTGGCAAAGAAAACCCACCATGGAAATGGAAATAGAATACTGGACGTGGCAGGTCACAAAGTGTGAATCCTGAGTCCAGCCTTAGCTCTCAGTAACAAATCATGTGTGCAAGTACCAGTGGCCCCCAGATGCCCACTACTGTTTCACATACTGATCTCATTTCATTAGCCACTTCCAAATCTGTCAACATTACGAGGTCTGTCAGCTCTCAGAAGGAAATGGGGTCAACCACAAAATGGAGTCACACTTTACTCATCTAAGCTTCTCTTAGTGAAATGAAGATATGAACTGACTCTACTGCCCTCTCTTTAAGTTTGGGGACTGAACCCAAAGCCTCAGGCATACTCAGCAAGCAACTTACCACTGAGCTATATCCTCAATCCTGCAGTAATACTTTTCATGTAAGCATGAGGCAAAAGTCAACCTGTATGTAAGAATATCTTCATGTACTTCACATCTAAGTCACAGCAGAATGGTGTTTCATCCTGCCCCAAATCTCAGCCATCAATTGAGAAGGTAGATTAGAAAATGGCCAGTGGGTAAGATAATGACTGGGACAGAGGTTCTGAGTAAAAAGTCTAGAATAAATGAAGAAAAGTTACTATGTACAAATAAGATATAGTAAAACTTATATTTGATATTGTTTTTTCATGGTTTCAAAATGACTACTTGCTTTACCACAGAATGTGTCCCAAGGGGGCTTTTTAATGCATTTGGATAAAACTGTGAGTTCGATATCCTAAATTCACCACTGTTTTCCCCTTCCTCAACTTAATTCCTTTTACATTAAAAAGGTATATTTGAAGTAGTTCTCAAGAAATGCAAGTTTCCAGATATTTTTCCATTTTTTTCTCAGCTCTGAGAAAAAGAGATAGATATACCCAGGGGACAAGAAAACGATTTAGGTTATTTAGAGGAGGGTCACTGTGTTCAAATTATTAAGCTCTTGGATCTGCTCCCAGTGCCTATCAGAAAAGGAACACTCAAAAATGTCTGATGATGCAGACATCAAACCTGTGATAAACACTTGAAGAGATTACACTGAAAAAATAATTCTTTTAAGGAGGTTGAAATAAATAGATGGCCTTAGAGGCAAAAGAGCCACCTGTATAAGTATTTTCTAGCTCTGTTGTTCCAGAATTTTACAAAATATTCGGAATTAATATCCCAGAATTTCCTGGACAGTTTTGTCATATTTTCTTATATCTCACCAGGTAACATTGAAATAAGTATAATAGACTGTGCTTTAAATATTTCAGAAAATCTTTCCCATCCATGAGAAAGCAATAAGCAAATGCAGGGTCAATATATATATATTTATATATATATATTTTTCTGTCAAGAGCTAGATAGTAAATATTTTTGGCTTACTTGCCAGATGGCTTCTGTTATAACCACTCAACTCTGACATTACAGTGCAAAAGCAGCTATAGACAATAAGTAAACAAATGACTGTGGCTGTGTTCCAATAAAACTTTATTTACCAAAACAGGCCATGGGCCTGATACAGAAGAATAATTCCCATTATATGGGCTACAGCAATCCTAGGGGATCTGCAATTATAGACATGGATATATAAATCCATATGTACACCAAGGACGATTTCCTGAATGAAAATAACTCTTGTATGTCCACACCACTCTGTTCCGATGAATGCCATTATTACTGGATTAACACTTTTTAAAATAGCTTTGATTGTCACTGGTTATCAGTCATTAGAAGTTAGCATGCAGTTATTCCCATATGAAGATCTAATCTTTGACCGTATCAGATCATCTTGACCCCACAAAAGACTGAGTACCGTCTGCAGATTTTCACATGCAATACATGTGCCTCCGAATTTTTAATCTTCTCTCTGATTTTTGACAAAATTTCTCTTCTCATAAAATGTGGTTTATCCCTTGTTCCAGGAATCTGCCTGAAGAGGCGGCTACATCTGTGTTAAACATACCCCATTACTGGGGGATGGCAGCTGCATGGGGCAGCCTCTGATAGATGGCACTCAGCTAATCATTTCACCAGGAGGCCTTTACAAACTCACTTGTTAGACAGGCTCCAGTCCCCTGCACAGCCAGCTCCTGATTAGCTCTCTAATGGGGGGAGCACTGAGGCAGAAAATCCCAAACAATAGGTGATCCAAATATAATTTATATTTGGCTCAGCAAATGACCTTATTTTGTATCAGTTTTACCTTCATAATTATGTTTCCTTAGACTAATACAATTTGTTGGCAGACACCATCTGACAACAGAGTGAGGTGTGCAAAAACACAGGTGGGTGGCACAGAGAAGCAGGGGAAGCTAAAAATTTTGCTGCGGATAATGGAACAAATATAATAATTTCTGACAAGGTGAAACTTGACTCTACATCATTAAAGGTCACACAATCAAATAAGAAAGCCTGTAAAGTTTATCCAGTCCAGATGTGACAACCATAAATTAAATATTAATGGATTAAAAACTCAGCTATAAGATAAAAATCAGTATGATAAAGATGATGATGATGAAAATATGTAAAGCCATTTTTCTGACCATCCTAGTGAAATTAAAGCCTCATCATGGTCCACTATGGGGATCAGCAAATTTTTTTTTTTCATAAAGAGCCAAACAGTAAATATTTTTATGATCTGTTGCAATGACTCAACTCTTCTATTGAGTGAGTATAATTATGTTCTAATAAGACTTTGTTATAGACACCAAAATTTGAATTAAATAATATTTTAAGTATCATGAAAAATTCTTCTTCCCTTGTAAAAAATTTCAGTCATTTAAAAATATGAAACCCAGATGAAACCCAAACTAAGATTAGTTGCAGGGAAGTATAAAAAACAGGTAGATGATCATTTGTGGCTTCATGCACCATAAGTTTGCTGACCCTTGCTCTATCATATCAGCCTTTCTTACCTTGAATTCTTATCATTACCAAATTTTTTTTTTTTTTTTTTTTTTTTTGAGACAAGGTCTCACTATGTAGTGCAAGCTGGCTTTGAACTCACTTAGGTAGCCCAGGCTGGCCTAGAACTCACGGCGATCCTCCTGCCTCAGCCTCCCAAGTGCTGGGTTTACAGGAGTGCACCACCATGCCCGGCTCATTACCTAAAATTATATTGTACAGTATTTCTTGTTTATATTGTGCCCAACTTCACTCGAATGTGATGTTCCTGTTGTCCAAGACCATGAACCACGTGTACCTCTTTCAGCTAATACCTCAGTGCCTAGCACAGTACCTGGTTTCAGATACATCTTAATATTTAGTGAATGACAGGGCAATTAGGACCAGAATTCTGCCACTCCTCAATATGACATTTTTGTGTACATTAATCAAAAAGTGTCCCTGTTTCAAGGCATTTAACTGTTATATGCTTGAACAATATAGTAATAACTGCATAAATCTATAATGATGACAGTTTGAATTACATCTCTAGAGTAATGCAGTGCATATACGCCCACCCACAAGAAGCATTCCTTTACAAAATGCACTCTACATTAAGTTAGAAAAATAAAAAGGTTAACACAGAATACGGAAATCAATGACAGTCATATAGACAAACATGGCTTTATCTGAGTTAGATTTTCAGACCGTGAGAACCCCATTCCAGTGAGGTAAGTAAAGAAAGCATTCAGCTAGCACCATGGCCACATAGCCAGGAGTGCCCTGGGGAGTCGGCTAGGCTTTGGATATCAACCCAGTTCTTGGAAGAGCTCCCCCAAATATGCTCACATTGGGCTACTTGGGTGAAGAGACACACACAGACTAACTTGACATTCAGATCAGAACATGAATTTCTGTGTCAAACAGAAGTTTCAGAGAAGCAGAGAATATGATGTTTCATGTGGCTACTTCCTGGAATTTGGAAGAGTAAATATTTTGGATGCATACCTCCATGCACCACCCAGTGGTGGTCTGGGGACCTAAAGCTTTGCATGGCACAGGGAGTCCTGGGAGGCAGTAAGATTGATCATGAATCATTTTCAACATGGCAGAGAATATGAAATGTCTTGTTCACAGAATGACCCAAAAATGGGGTTCACTAGGACTCTATCACTATGGAAACTTGTATGTTTGTTTCATGGACCACAGTACCAGCAGGCTGAAGGCAGCTTCTCAAAGGGACAGATGAGATGACAGGTTTCAGATAACTCCTATTTTTCATAGGGTTGCATGTTAACCCATACTTCACATCCTTTATTAAGAATTGATTTTTTTTTTGTTCTATTTCAGTGGAAATCTACACCCTGGGAAGCAGAACCATTAACATCTAGTTACATAGATGAAGCTTGTGATTTCAGAGAGATAGTTGGATACAGAAGAAGAGCACAGAATTTCGAAGGGAAAGGCGCCATTTTGAGCTGTTCTTCTACAACACACAATTTGCACAATCCTGAGAAAGTTATGTGACTTCTTTAAAGTATATTTTCTCATCAGTAAAATGGGAGACAATATTGTTTCTTCAAACTACTTTATTTAGGATCTGGAAATCATAGCTTGGGGCAGGCAAATAGATTTCATTATCCTGGTAAAATCTGTTGAAACAATAACAGCTGCCTGTGATATAAATTTGAGAAGGAGCCTGTCGGGGCTTACGAGGAAAGTCAGCTATAATGGAGCAGTGGCATCTTCCAGGCCAGGAAAAGAGGAGCTGCAACACAGCTATTTGCTACCGTTACCACTGAGAATGGACTTCCCCAAGACAGTTTGCCAAGTGAACTGGGTAGCAGGCAGAGAGGTGACTCTGATGGGTGTTCTGGTTAATGTGGGTTCTGACGTTTAAATAGTAGACTGTACTTAGATATCTGCTGCATAAAGGACACAGTTGGTTCTCTTGTAACAGCCTCCGTGTCTTGGTCAGTGGGCCAGGAGCCATGGCTACCCAACTGCTGTTCCTCTCTGAGGTCCTAATATTTGGTAATCCATAATTAGATGCTTCTTTGCTCTGGTTTCCCACTCTGCTTAGTCCTCATCAAAATGAAAAGTCTCTAGCAGGAGTAAAACTTTTAATCAAGTCACAGAAATCTCATCAATGGTCCCTTTTCTTATTTCTACCAGGATTTGCTCAAGGTACAAGCCAGGCATTGGGTAACCGCCAGATAAGCAGGCACTGTTGAGAGTGAAGTATGGTCAGAGAAGATAAATGGTAATGATCCTGAGTTTAGCTGAAGATGAGTCAGTCCCACAAGCTGATGCTATATATGGCCAGCACAGCTATCACACCCGCACATAATCAAATTTGAGATGGGAAGTGACTTTTCCCTATCAGGACCCCATAGAACAAACTTTATGTGTCTCATATCAGTACTAAGATTCCTACTGGGATGCCTCTGACTACATGATAGTGAATACTCTGGCCTCATTTTGCTCCTGGCTCCTCTCCTGGAGCTCTCTTGAGATCCTCAGCATCATCAGGAGTCTGAAGTTGCATGTACCTGCTAGCTAAAGGAAGGTTTCAGACTTTCCTAAGAAATATTAAAGTGATAAAATAGGAAAACATGGGAATTAGGCATATGCAGTTTGAGAGTTCACCCTTACAAAGAAAGAGGGTAGTTAGGAGACAAAGAAAGAGCTACCACTTTGGAGCATACCCCAAGATGCATGTATTATTTCATGCCACTTGTCTACTTGACACACACAGTTATCCTCCATTTCACAAAACCAAGCAGCAGAAAGACTAACTCTTTCAAGGCCATAGAGAAAGTAAGTGAGAACACATGTGTGTTAACTTCTAAGATCCTTTTCTTTTCTATGCACTCTGCATGGTCAGACTTGAGGTAAAAATGCACAAATGATTGTAGCACAGAGAAGCAGAAATAAGTCTCTAGTAAGTGTATTTGTCAATTATAATTCCGGGTTGCCAGATGCACTTTAAGTTCAATTTTTAAGAGTGCTAGCTAGAATTCGTATACCTTGCTAAAACCCTTGCCCTGGCAGTGCTTAACTCCTGCTGCCAAAGGAGAACATTTGCAAATATAATTTACTGGAACATTTTGGTTTAGACTATTCATATTTTACTGGAAACTTCAACATGTAGTATAACAGAGGCATGAAATGGCCTGCTCCATGTAGGCCTGGAAAGCCCGTGACTCAACGCTGTATATGAATGCTTGCTTCAAAATGATCAATAATTCTGTTGGTGTGTTTTCACGGGAAATAATTCCACAGAGAACAGTGAAGAACTGACTGAAATTATTTCGTTTAGGCTACTCTTGGCTCTGAATGTCCCATTACAATTGCCTTCCTTTCATTTTTAAGAAGTACTAAACTCTCCAGAACTGCAGCAAAACTGCTGAAAATCAGCAAATCTCCAGGCAAGTTTACCATCATCCATCCTGACTCATTCTAATCGTTGGCATCTTAGGTCACATATGAGCCATCTGTGAAGCAGCCTTCCCTGATGATTAAAACACTCCCATACAATGTACATTTACAAATTGAAAATTAATGAGGAAACATCTTTAAAAATTGACTATAGCTACCCAAGGGTTTCAAAACACTTTAGAATGCGTAAAGAAATCACTTGGCTATGCAGTCCTCCTTAGTGACAAATAAGTTGCATTACTTCTCAGAATTACTCCTGCTGAATTAACTTTTCAATGTGCTGCTTATTTCAGTTGTATACCAACATATCTCAAAAATATTCACACAAATAATTTCCCCCAACTCTTCTCCAGGCTAATTCATTTTGCATCTTTCCAAGTCAGTGTAAATGACCCAGAACAAAGCAACAATATTCCTCATGAATGACTAGTGTTAGAACAAACGAAATTGTGTTCTGCCAGTAGGAATGGTTTATTATCAGATAAAAGTGTTTCTAGTGATACTGGATGCACATATCAAGTAAAGACTCTCACAGAATTTCTCAAAAAATAAGGGGTCGACAGCAGGCTATTCATTTTTATTTTTTGACTTGGTCTCTCTCCTCTAGTATCCTACTTTGGTAGAACCAGGGCATTCCATCTATCACCGTTTGGGACAAATCTTTATTGGAAAGGTTAAGAAGATGGAGAAGGCATAATTCTCATCATCCAAAAGTATAAATAAAAGCAATGATGGCAGGATTTGAGTGAAGACTCAACTTTGGACCACAGCCCAATATATGTTTGGACAGGTTCAAGGGGTATGCATATGTTATTGTGTTCTATCTTTCTAGTATCTCTGTGAGAAAAGTGAGGCTGAGAAAGGTTAACTAAGTTACTCAGTACCCCAGTTAGCATTGAGACTCTGAATAGACCTCATTCAGTTGTATGCATACATTATGAAAATAAAACCACTTGTAAATTGGTAGCAGGAGCACATAAACACAGGACTGCTGGGTTGGTTGAATATGAATACAAACTTGCAGGAAAGCAGATCTGATGTGCATGGCAGAAATTGTTTCCCCAAAATTCATATATTGAAGCCACAATTCCTAATGTGACTGTATTTGGAGACAGACCCAATATGGAGATAATAAGCTTAAATGAAGTCATAAGAATGGGGGTTTGATCTGATAAGACCGGTGTCGTACCTTTCTAAGAAGAGACAGACACCAAAACTCTCTTTTCTGTGGGCTTTCACAGAGAGGAAAGATCATCTGAGGACATAGGAAGAAAATTGGTATTTGTAAGCCAATCAGGCAGTCCCACCAGAAGCCAAGTTTTCTGACATACTTTTGTACTTTTCAGCCCCTAGAACTGTGAGAAAGCAAATTTCTGTTGTTTAAACCACATGTTCTGCATTGTTTTTTTAAGGTAGCCTGAGTTAAATAATACGGAGATATTGAGAATCAAGAAGAGGAATTTCAGTCCTTTGGACTCTTTCAAAGCCAAGATGTGGCAGCAGAGACACAGCCCCAAACGTAACAGAGAGCTACTCCCCCACCTCTCACACACGGCCTTCAACAGCACAGTCATAGGCCTGTACAAGAATTTGTGTTGTGCTATATGCACCACGACTACTTTTTACACCTGAATCCCCATTCCCTGGACTGTGGTTTGTCTACAAAAGGGACTGAATGCCATTCACATCTTTAGCCAAACATTGCTCCTGATGCCTAGTAGTTGCTCTTTATATTTCTTTAATGAAATGGATGTTGGATATCTAAGACAGTAGAGCAGGCCTGACCCTGTAGGGTGAATGCCCAGACTCCCCTAGCGAGGGACATGATCTCAGCAGTTTGGTGATGGTGAGCATGGCAGCAGCATATGGGACAGACAGTGGTGAAGGGATGTATAGACACATGGCATTCAGAATGCTATCACCAAAACTAATCAAAATACATGCATAGGTGAACAAGACAATGGCCGTGGAAAAAGGAAAAAAGAGAATGTGAAGAAAATCACAATCGAAATATTGAGCAGGTGCCCCCATCGATTAGACAGTTATTCCATGACTGCCAACCTCGTATCAGGCAGTAGGCGCCGTCAGAGATACAATAACGCAAGGGGGAGCAAAGCTACATGCCAGTACCTGTGCTTAGTGAGTGAACCAGAGAGGAAAGACATAAATCAGATAACCACAAAAAAAACTTTACAAGTAAAAAGTATGAGCAATAATGTGCAGAAGCATGGCATGCCCTGTAAGAACCTGCAAGAGATGACTGTCCTAGCTGAGAAATTTTAACTATCACTCGAACCCTAGGGAAACAGTCCCTCCCAGTACGGCAGCAATGAACAAGAAGTGAACAAGCTCTTTCCCGCACTCACAGCACAGAGGCCTCGAATCTATGCACTTGAAACTCTTTAAGAACAAAGTGGGGGCCGGTGAGATGGCTTAGCGGCACGGGCGCCTGCTGGCGCGCAAGGTCCTGAGGTCGACCCCGCTACCCACAAAAAAAAAAAAAAAAAAAGAACAAAGTGGATTCCATTCTCTAGTGTATTCTGAATCCACTCAGCTGTCTCTCAACACACAATTGGTCACAGCGGGAACCGGTGAGGAGACACAGACGCCTTGCCACAATCAGCTCCTACTGCAGATGGCAGATGCCTGGTGAGTGTCCTGCTGATAACACGTTTCTGTACATCAAGGGTGGTTCCTGAATCACTGTCCAACTCCTTTTTGCTCTGATGCTGTTTCCTTTTGCTGTTAAGAGCAGAACTGGGATTAGGCTATCTCACATAGGCACTGTGAACGAAATATATTCAGGGTTTCTGAATAAAAGTTTCATAAGAAGATAATATTTATTTATTTTTATTTTTTTATGTGGGTAGCGGGAATCGAACTCAGGACCTTGCACTTGCCAGGCAAGCGCTTATGCCGCTGAGCTATCTCACCGGCCCAGAAGAAGGTAATATTTAAAAAGAAAAGATCAATTCAACTGAAAATTGCCATAGGTTTGATATTTATTTTTTTTAATTTTATGAGTCAGGGTGAGATGGTTTGGCAGACTAAAATTATAATATACAGTGTCAACTATTTCAATGTAATAAATTTGCCTCTTACAGAATTTATTTTGACAGTGGGGGCTGTCAGCTGGATATTACAAAGCACTTTAGAAAGTTTACTGTGAATGGACTAGAAAAAGGAAATACATCAAATTGAACATTTTCAAAGCATTTTTGTTGTGGTAGTTAATATGGTAAGTGTGCATGTTATAACAGTTATTCAAGTTCTCTGAGATATTCCCTAGCCAATTCTCAAAAAAAAAATCATGTATTTTATTTACTATCAATTGCTACTCTCTAATCAGATTTGCTACAGAATGAAGTCCCATAAACTTATGAGGAAAGCAAGTTTAATGAGAAGCAAAGGGAAGTATGAAGGGATATGTTTGTAAACCAGGTATATATTAGATTTGGTCTATGAAAAGTCAAAGGAAATACTAGACTGACAAGTGAAAGGTACAGGAAGATAATTTTCTCTCAAAAGAATGAAAAATATTGGGTTCAAATGTTCTTGGATGAATTTAGGTTTCCACCTAAATTAGGTGGTGGCAATGTTGGACTTTGATTAAACACTTGGTATAGAAGGCTCAAGCCTCAGATGCTAAATCAACCTAAATAACCTAAAATTTCCTTTTAATGCATCAAGAGGAAAACCTTTGGCTCAGCATCCTACTAGGTAAACCAGAGATCCTACTTCCCGGTAGGAAGAAAAGGCCCACATTCCAAATTGAAAGTGAAACATACAGATGCAATAGCAGAGGTCCTGAGACACTGCTGAGAAGGATTTCAGGATGTGTAAGAATCTCACACATAGTAATAAACTGAAAGTGCTAGAAGGATGTCTGCAATGATACTGAGACTGGAAGGCCAGGCAGGATAGTGACTGCAGAGAACAACATAAGGTGAGAAAGAGAAGATGAGGTGAGGTTATCAAGGGCTTTGAAGCTACCGATAAGGAATTCACATTCTGAAAACCTAACAGATGAATTCTTAAACCAGGAATGAAATTCATATTTGAAGAAAGATCTGCTTGTTCAAACTCAGGATGTATTACCCATAGTGGCCAAAAATTTTAGTGTAAATCTGTTCAAAAGGCAGATTCAAGGGCCCCCAATCCAAACACTGATACAGTAGGTCTAGGGTTGGACCCAGGTATTTGCTCCCCACGTCACTCCTCTGCCATGTTTCTGTGGCAAGTGATCCCGAGGTTACAGCTGGAGATAGGGGTTTTTGAAAAAGAAAGTGAATATAGGTGGCAAGCCGTCAGCTGTTACTGAAGTAAGGTACCGGATACATGAAGTTTGAATCGCTCTGATGAAAGTTCTTTAAATTGACCTGGAATCAGCCCTTTGATTCCTACTCACCACGCTGGAATATTTTCTGCCCTCTGAGATCATAAAAATATGCAATCTCTTGTCCACATGCCAGCCCTTTAAAGCCTAACAGTGTTAGCAGGTGTCCTAAATAAGCTCATCCCCTACATGAATGGTTTGAATTGGTTTAACTGTTTCTCACAAGAGATGATGTCTGACTACTTCATACCTCTGTTCACTCTCTTCTAGTGACTGTAATTCATCAGTCTTCCCCTTCAGTAAACACACTCATATGTGAACACGACATGTGGGATTTCTGTAACTATGTAGAATCAATACTTTCTTCCTTGTTTTGCACACCTTGATGTTGCTAATGCATCTTAAGAGCTCATTAGGATTTTCAGGGATCCAGATCAGCTGGTAAATAGCAAATTTGGTAAAATAAAAAAGGGAATTTAATTTATCAAAACTTGTTCTCAGTAAATTTGCTTTCTGACCACTATGAGCATTGTGAAAATTCATTTTAGAATAATATGTAGCTAGATATGGTAGCACAAATGCCTGTAACCCCAGTACTTGGGAGACCAAGGCAAGAAGATTGTGAGTTTGAGGGCAGCCTGAGCTATGTAATGGGAAATAGAGCTTTTGTAAATAGGGAGGGAAGAAGGGTTGGAGGAAGAAGAGGGAAAGGATAAAAAAAAAAAAATAAAAAGAATTCAGATGCATTATATACATGAATACATCCCCCATGATGAATGTAATCATTATGTACTGCAAACATGTACTAATTTTTATAAAAGATGGGGAGGAAGGTAGAGAAAGAGACAGAAAGAGATGGGAAGATATTGAACATTCTTTTATATTGAATATATAATATTTCAATATATTATATATATTGAAAATACTCCATCAATAACAAACATTCAAATAAAGATATTCTTGTTTTAATGCTATCATTTTAAATCAATGTGAACAAATTTAGATGTGTATAAGTTAATGAAGATTTAAGTTTAAAAATAAGTTATCTAACCTTAATGCTCATCATTTAAAATATCTAAATTAACCTTGTCACCTCCAAGAGAATCTGGATGGGATAGAAGCTGCCCTGAAACAGGAACTAGAGAAGATGCAATCGCCTCAATTAGAGACCTCGAGGACATCTAGGTCAGTAAGGAGTGGCTTCCTTTGTTTCCTAGACTATTGATTAAGCAATTTGTAACCATGGCAATGATCTTTTCTTCCTGGAAAGGTTAGTGAGATGGGATGGGCAGTACTCTATGGTTAAAAAAAGAAATGTTGAAATAAAGCGTAGCTCTTACCAGTTCTTTTATCATATTACTGAGCAACAATTGTCAATGTACCTTGCTAGTTTATTACCCTAAATTTTCATCTCTATAAAAAACTCTACCTGTAATCCTAAACTACGCACTCAGGTCAGCATGAGAAATCTTCAGTGCAGGGTGCATGTCTTCTCTTCTTCTGAATTTAGGAACACTGTTTTCCCCTGCTATTCACTACAGAAGAAGCTAACTCTTTTACTTCTGCTGAGCAGGAATGCAAATTAATTCCTCCAACAAGTACTTACAATGCATTTATTTACACCTATACACAGCTGGGACTGCTGAACTGGCTGGTGCTAAGAGACCATGGCCTCACTGTCTTCAGTGGCCAGAAGCCCAAGGGAGAGAGGGTTAGCAAGTCCACACTAAAGGGGACTCCAGGCAATAGGAGGGAAAACTGAAATACTGGGTAAACCATAATTTACAAACACACACACACACTCACATTCATGCATTTATTATTAACAAGGATTGTTGGTGGTTACTAGAGATACAAGAAAATGAATCGGACACATTTCCCAACCCATAAGGAATGTCTTAGCTAATAAAAAGAGAGATTCGAGATAAATATTGGGTTGTTTCTTTAGTTATAATAAAAAAACTCTGAAGCCATTCAATAATTTAAATGGTCAGAGAATCCCATTTTAGAGATTTTTCCATAAATTGATTAGGATATTTTCCTGTCTTTCTTTTTAGAAGCACCTGTCTATCCCTGCTCCTTAGGCCCAGTATCTTACATTGTCTATCCAGGTATGTCTTGAAGTCCAGATCTCAAACTATTTTGATTTCTATTTCTCTAGTGTTCCTGATGTCTTTATCTCCCGGGCTGTTCTTACTCTCATCACCAAACAGCTGAGATGAGACTAGCTAGGAAGGTTCACACTGCTCTGGTGACATCTCCTTTTGAAGTGTCTCAGAAATCCTGAATGGCCTCCTGGCCCCTGCAAATCAATCTTGGTCTCCAGAATCTGTCCCAGCTCTGGCCTAGGTACCCAGTTTGGGCCTGGTTTACCCCATTGTGCTGACTTTAGTCCCAACCCCTAGTGCTATGGCCAGAATCCAGAATCTTTCAACTATTTTTGTAATATTCCTCTGCCCCACACATCTTAGTATTTTTGACTGATAGTGTCGGGCACAAACCATTATATGCATTCATTTTCCAAAATTGAATCTGGTCTTGCAGGCCTTGGAAAAATAATTATTTCTTTTATAATAGCCTCTGACTAAATCTGATGTGTGGGTGGACAATGGCCCTTAAACCTTCAAAGAAAGCTAAAAAACATGTCTAACAGTAACGAGTCCTATTGATAAATTGTAGTTCTAAGCTGCAAAAGTGCTTATTCACTGACCAAGACCCTGGCAATTTATTTTACTTTATTAGAAGCTGAATCCTTCAAGAAACTGCTGGAATTCCAAAAGCTTTGCATTATTATAAGTATGTTTAATCAAACCTTTGAAGCTACTTGGAGCTGATGGTGAAGTTCAGATGAGATTTTACCTCTTTGCCACTCACATGTTAATACAATTCCAGATCTCTGTGAAGATACGAGATAGACAAACATTTGAAAAACAAACAGTATGCATCTTCAGTTTTAAAAAATTCTTTCCAAATAATTCTTCCTCCCACCATTCCTGACATTCTATTCATCTTCTCCTGAGAATCCAATGTAAAGGAGTTGACAAAGAGCACATTAAGAAGACAGTTACAAGTGAAAGAATCTTGGCTTTGGAAAAATCCTTACAGGGCCAATTTATTATCTGAATTTTGGAACATCTCTACTATATTCGTGTCAAGGA
Source organism: Erethizon dorsatum (assembly GCA_028451465.1). NCBI lineage: Eukaryota > Metazoa > Chordata > Mammalia > Rodentia > Erethizontidae > Erethizon > Erethizon dorsatum. The sequence continues at coordinate 19,490,168 of CM051824.1, forward strand.
ATTATCCAACCTACACATGTGAACATTTTCAGCCTCAAGATGCTGTCAATTCCATCTTTGCATATCTCTGACAATAAGGAAGCCTAGTCTTATATAAAGTTGTTGTGTAGCAATTTTGAGATAATTCTCACATGCAAATGTACATTACATAGGTTAAAGCTCAAAAATTTAAAACATAACTTTATTCAATTTGGAGAAAGCCTTGTGGGCCACTTGCTGTGTGCTTCACAAATGCTATGCGCAGGATACAAAAACAAATACACAACAGGTAATTTTCAGTCTTTTCAGAGTCGCCGAAAGGCAGTGCTTCCCAGAGAAGTTCAGTCCAAGAAACCCCTGTGATGACTGTGTAATATTCCTTTCGAGGGTGACCATTGTAACAGGAAGGTGATCTGTTCATTATTTAGTTATCTAGCTCAGAGCTTTCTCTTAGGTCACACTGGCCTGCTGAAGCACTTGCTGAGCACAGGCAAACACATATAGACACATTGGTTGTGTTTATCACAAGCAAAATGTACCAACACCCACACAGAGGGCTCCCTTTCCTTCTTTACCATGGTTCCCATTATGTCTATACTTTAGCCTTTAAATTGCAGTTTGACATACTTCTGTAGGACACCCTGAACTTCATGTCTTCACAGATCAACGATGTTTTATAGTCCACCAAAATTTCTACACCTTGACTAGGTGATAGAAAAGCATTAAGAATATCATTCTTGGACAAAGCAAGAAGCTAGGGAATGCAAGCCCTCAAGTTTGGAGAGCAATAGAGATCCACATTTCTTACTGAACATAAGCACCCATCTGGCAGTCTGCAGCTTCTGGGTAACAAGACAGAGACTTTAGACAAAATACCCTTTAGGTCTTCCCTAACACAAGGTCTGGAGAAGAAAAAGAATAGGACAGTTGGTTGCTGATAACACTCAGAATAAAAGAAGTGGTAGAGACCAAGACAAGCGTTTACTACAAGATAAAGTCAGAAACTGCAGATCACAGCTCATACCTAGAGAACTTCCCACCACACCTCTCCTCTTTTATTTAGCATTTTATTATTTCTTCTTAAATTTTACCCTGGTCACAGTAAATCAAATCCTTAATTGTGTACCTCAGTAGTGCCAAGGAAGCCATAGCCTAGAAGGCCAAGTTTAGCATGCTGCCCAAAGAACCTCAAGATATGCAGAAGGGACTGCTGGGGTGTGGGGAGGGCACCGAATTGGAGAGTGAGACACCACAGCCCTGAAGGCCTTTGCTTAGATCTTTGTTGGTGTCTCCTCTCCTTGGCATCCAGGGAAGCCTTCTATGAAAGCAGGAAATGAGGTTGCTTTTGGCGTCTACTCTCTTCCAATTTTTTTTCCCCACAATTCAAAGAGAGAAAATTTAAAAAGTGCCCTGTACTTTGAAGTCCTGAAATCACAGGACTCCTCCCTCAGGAAATCAGGTTTGGAAAAACGAGATAGGCAGGGGAAAATGCTGACTCTAAAATGGCATATCCTAAAGAACTTTGCATGGTCTCCTGGAGAAGATAATAGTTTTTCTACCGAGGAATGTTCCTGTGCTAGAATCAGGATGAGAAAAGTTGGGATAAATACATTGAAATGGCTTGCTTTTCTGCTTTATTTCTCATACCCTTCCATTTGCTGATGATGATCATAAACCTTCAAACAGAGACACGAACTTCATATGCACAGAAACTCTGTCCAAAAGGAAAAGAAGCACAGAACGGCAGGTTTAAGTTACCAGCTCCTTAAGACCAGCATAGGCACAGTCTTAGGAGCCTTCAAATATGCTTAGTTTTGTCTTCTAAAGATAAGTGATCTCAAGAGACAGCTCTTGTTCTGCTCAACGACTTTATTTTTCAATCCTTTTTCATTTCTTTCCTTCTGTAACTGAACAAACACCAACTGAGCATCTATGTGCAAATAACTGCTTTCGTGTTTTAAGACAAAACCAAAAGAACAAAATGCTGTCTCAATGCAGACAGACCTTCTTTAAAAAGCTAAAAACTATATTAAACTTATTCTGCACGCAATAGTTTATATTTAGAAATAAATGTAAACAGTTACAGACTTGTTAAATGAATACGTCTACTTCCACTAATTCCACAAACGTGCTGAGCTCTTATTGTTTCCTTGTGCAAATAATTAACAAGGGAGAAAGAACCCTAGGCTAAAATGTGGGGTAGTGGGTGCTGGTACAGAGGTTTGCAATGTAGTTCAGAGCTAGGCTTTGCTGTCAGGATCAGATTCTTCGTCTGAAAATATGGAAAATTATATGGTATCCACCTTGTAAGAGTCATATATAGACTGAAAAAGATGATTTGATAAATGCAATATAGTATATAATGAGCCCTCAATAAATGACAAGCCTCAAATTATTTTGAGGTTGGCATTTCTTGCTTAAGTTTGCTTCTTGCTTAAGGAGCAATTTAATTCTTTTCCAAGAAAGTGATAGGAGGATGACCTCTTGGTGAAGAGTGAGATCTTTGAAACTTAGTAGCAATTTCAGAGGTTAAAAATCTCCTATGCTGCTGGAATAGTAGAACTACTTTTCCACGGACAAGAAGGTTGCTCCCTGCCTCTGAGAAAAGGGCATCCGGCGGGGACAGACGTCACTATTACGTGTTTGAGGCCACTTCAGAGTCCTTCTTGTTAAAACTCTGTAACTATTTTCAGTTGTAGCAAAATGAGTATAGAGAGATACACACACACACACAGAAAGACAGAGACAGGAAGATAGACACAGAGACACAGACAGACTGTCTCAAACCCTCTTTGAGAACGGGAATTACTGGGGCTTTGTAAGTGGGAGCTGTGAACCAATCATACGGGAGCCATCTTGGGCTCTGGTATAGGTGCAGCTGTCGGGCTCCACCCAGAACTAGTGAATAAAATATGCATTTTCATAAAGTAACAACAAAGTACATGTGCACATTAATGTTCTATCAGAGCACCTCTATTTTTCTTGCAGTCACCAATCCAGCTCACTCCAGAGACCAGCCCACTCATGCTATAGAACTGGCCTACAGGAGGAAGGCTACCTTCAACCAGAAGAAAAATCAACAGGCTTGTTCCTGACTTCATAGGGACATCCACTGTACGTCTATGCAATGCGCCTACTTGCTTAGGATGCCATTATATGTTCTGATATGAACTCTTGCCTTGTAACTAGCTTGGACCTTGGTTTTTTTTATGAGAAATACACAACTATTACAGCCCCTGGTTTTTTCACCTATTTTTTAGCATATAATATTCAACTGGATGGGTGTTGTTCAGTGATATCCTATGCTTCTGTATCCTTATATCACTTAGGTTTTGTTTTAGTTCACTCAATTCAGGAAATACATAGTAAGCCACCACAGAATTGTCTACACCAGGAAGACGCAGACAGTTAAAATTTACAGGGCTGTGGTTGCTGACTCACCATGAAATGCCTTCCCAAATGTTCCAAATGCCTTTTATAATAGGCCCTCCAGTTAGCATCAGTCCCGGAAAGGCTGACATAGAAAAATAAGTGGTATCTGGTCTGCCTCATAATAGGATTAGGGCATGGGCCAGCTGGTCTGCCTGCTTTGTAATAGCTATACTGTTAGTAATCCTCAAAACATAGTCTGGGAACACATTTGAGTCACTGTATTTATTTTGAAAAGTCTGTGATAGAAACACTGGTAACCCTGGCCTCCCAATAGTATGTTTATGTTGTACAAACAAATCAGTTTCTCGAGGCCATTTGGAAAATGTTAACATAGTGTTTCTTACCTTTGTGAAATACTTCCAATTTACCTGGTGCTTTCATGTACATTATCTGCCTTGGCTACCACCACCACTCTGTGAGGTTGGCGGGACTTCACCCATCCTATATATTCCAGGCTTTTACCTAAAAATGAGGAAATTGAATAACCTAACTTAGCATGAGCTAAGTTATTACCTTAAGTCAGAGGGGTCAGATGACTTTCCTGTGGTCTCAAATTTAGTTAACAATAGAACTAGACTAATGCCCAATTATTTGATCTTAAGTTAATTATTTGATCTTAAGTGAGCATCCTCTTGCTCATACTATGTGGCTGCTTCCTAAATGAGGGTTCCACATATCATGAGAGGATGCTTAAGTCTCTAAGAGTTTCTGGATCAAACTAAAAGGAACTTACTACGACAACTGGTTCACTCTTGTATTAGCTTCCTCGTTATCCTTGAGCATACTATATTTTTTAAACAGGTCAAATCAGCATTAATAAAAATACATTGCTTCTCTGATGGTGGCTTACTTAGGACAAATTTATATTCCTCTTATAAAAGACAGGAATTCTAGTTATCCTTCTCTCTCTCTCTCTCTCTCTCTCTGTGTGTGTGTGTGTGTGTGTGTGTGTGTGTTACTTTTGGACCTGGGAACATTTACTATTTTTTAAGTCATTTATTCATTTGTTTTACAGATGCTTGTGACTATCCACTAATGAGAGAATCTGGAAGCATCTAGGCTAATTTCATTTATCAAGAGAGTACAGCTTTTATAGATTGACAGATCGCCCTATTGGCTTATTTCACTTGTGATGACCTAAAAGCCCTGGGAAGGATTTAGAATCACTGATTCCGAGTTGGATATTCCCAACCCTTTGCATATATAGGTGATTTAAAAATAATATAAATACAGAGCTATGTTTTCCTGTTAAGTTCAACAACAGGCCTGTATCCCCCATCAAGATGACTTTGAATTCTGTGCTCTATTAACCCTCTCAGCCAGTTCTTTGCCTTGTAGAGAATTAATCCACACAACACACTTCCTCATCCTATCTGTCTTTAATCCTGGTCACTAACAAAATTATTGAGCAAACATGCCACAAAGAGGGAGCCCTGTAACTATTTAAGAGAGACCCCCCCCTTCCACAATGCTTCAAAGTAGTCCATCAACACACATGAGACCTGAGAACCTAAAAAAGATCCATGGACAAAGAAGGTGTAAAACTAGGGTAAAAAAATGACTATACTAAATCCCTCTAAAATTTCAAATAAGCTTTGCCTCTTCAAAATCACATAGTCTCTAGAACTTAACCATGATACATGACTCCGGAAGACAGGTGTACAAACATGACTATGGATCTCTACTGATTACATCTTTTTCTCATCATTTCTTTCCTGTACTCTATAGTGGAAGTTTATGGAACGGTTCTGTATTCCTGCCCTAATTTTATGCACCATGATACGTCCTTGTCCCCTCTTAAGATCGGTACAGAAATATGACCTGCTTTGCCCAATGGAATAAGAATCAAAACATGTTTGACATTTTCTCGAAGAAACCTAGGAATGAGTGCATCATTCACCATACTCTTTTCTACCACTAACTGCAGGGAGTTTATGTCAATAATGATGCCAGACCATGTTAGGTCTCCGAGGTCTATGATTAGCAGAATTCCTGCCAACCCACATGGGTCATAGATGATGAATGACATGAAAACCTTTGTTGTATCAAGACTGAGATTTGAGAGCTGTTGGCCTATCCTCACTGACACATCTGGAATGATCAATTGCTTTTGTACATTCATAAAAGTTATCTGAATTTGTTTTCTGGCATGTAAGGTCTTATTTAAATTCGTTCTCAGATATTGCTATGTACTTCCATCCAGGAAAGCAGCTCTTGCCACAACTCCACCTTGAAATGTGCATTTTACTTGTCAAACCTCTGAGTACCATGGCTTGGGAGCCATGCTTGCTTTCCTAGTTACTGTATATTTATTCCTGTATGCAAAATATAAGAGAACACCACACATGGATGCAGAATATAGATAATTCCCCAGACCATTTATTTTGTTTTATTTATATAAGTGCCTCAGGAAGTGCCATCCAGGTGTATGTGATGTAAACCACAATCAGGCAGGAAGTTCATTAAGCAGTTAATGTATTCCACATAGCATGATGTTATTCCATCTTGGAAGTGTGTGAAAAGCGTATTTTTTTCTAGAAATTCTGCTGCTTTTAATTCAATAAGCAATGTAATAACAGTAATAACTCCTCATAATTTCTGAAATTGCTTATGGTAAATTCATCATGCATTATAATTGTGTGCTCTAGGTCTCACAAGAGTTTTGTCACATGTAGCAAGCCAGGACTAATGAATTAGACAACTTTAAAGAGAGATTTGGATCAGTTAAAGATTAACAAGGGGGACTTTGTGAAAATCAGGGTTCCTCAACCAAGGAATGCCTTGGCTATAAGGAGCATGGGATGTGCCCTGAGGCAATGACAATGCCCAACAGAAAGCCCATGTATTTGAGATGGCACAGAAACAGTTCAGGCATTGGAGGTATTTCTACAAGACGATTAATAGAGTGTCTGTTTCCTTTCTGGTTCTTTGATTCTATTTCTCCAACTTCCCTGTGTCTATCTCTTGATATTTCCTGCCATCCCCATCTGGGTTGCTGCTAAACCCCATAGAAAACCACAGATTAAGGACAAAGAAAAGAGGCCTTCATCTTGTTCTTGGTAATGCGGTCTACCCGAAGAGGCATTTAAGAACGTGATTCAAAAAGAGCCCAGGAGATTAGGTTGGTACAGAAGATGGAAATCAGTGGAGAGCTGCAAATAAACTTTTTTCTACAAATGTTCTCTTGTCTCAACACAACACATTACCTCTCTGTGGGAAAGCCACCAGGCTAGAATTTACTATTTTGAGATTATGATCCATTTTCTAACCTACTGCCAGCATCTCTCAGTACTTCACAAAGTAATTTCTTCTTGTAAGATCTTGACAGGAATATTAAAAATTCATAAACATATTGCCTTTTGCCCACAATGAAACAAAATGGTACAGATTTGGGTAAAGAAACCTACTATAATATTGGAAGTGAGGAGAAGCAAAGTCCCTGTATAATAATAATGATATTACATTGAATTATGCATACTTGGAAGAATATTCTAGCAAGGCTGGTGACCCCGAACAGAGCTCCCCAAAAGAACATCCTCATTAAGAATTGAAAGAATAAAAGTATCTTTCCTTCTTTCATTTAGCTTTTCCTCCAGATGTCCAGCTAGTATGCTCAAACCGATCATAAATGCCTGGTATTTCCAACTCTTATCTTCTGCCTGGTCCTGACCCCTGCAGGTAACTACAAAAACTCTGATCGTTTAGCTAACTACATATCGGTTACCCAGAGTCTCCACAACCTATTCTTAGCTTGCTAGTGTGGCAGTCTTGCAGCCTGCCAAAATAGTTAATAGAAACTGAGTAGACTAAAAGTTCATTCCATTAAACAAAATGTCTAAATCTATTTTCATTCTGATTTGGGGATTTCAAAACTGGTACAGATGCAAACAGTTTTAAAATTTCCAATGTCTGTTTGCAAGAGACAGACAGGTTTCTGTTAAGTCATATTCTACCAGTTACTTCACAGCCTTGGCCTATTCATGCTAAAGAAGTCCAGAGAATCAAGGCAAACCATGTCTTGAAAGGACAAGTTCCAAGTGTGTCTCCTGTATGAGATCAGAGGGAAGACTGTCTTTGAAAAATTGATCCAACTTGATATTTCTTCAATGATGACAAAAGTCAAAACATTTTTCAAAATAGAAGCACAATTTGCCCTATTTTTTTATAAGGTAAAAGTAGCACAATAATAATTAAACTACAATTAATCGTCAAGGACAAGAAGTTAGCTTCTGAGTGTAAGAAATCCTGGCGCGCCTTCTGCCAGAAGACTCGCGTTGAGTGCTAGAAATGGCCTCGTTAGGATATTGGTCAGGCCATCCAGCTATCTGCCTGGTGCCACAGTGAAAACTCCACTGCCGGAAGTTCATAGAGTAAAAAGAACAATTTGACCCTTCTGAAGATTCTATGTTCTTATCTTCAAAAAAAGATATTTTTAATCTTTAATTCTTTCTTCCTGTTTGGGGATAGAAATAGTGTTTAAGAAAAATAAAATACATCTACTAATTCTGGATTTTAAAATACTCTCAAGTTAAATACAGATGATTACCATCTCCCTAATTCAGAAGTCACCTGTTCAGCGAATTCCTGCCCAGAGTTTACCCACAAGCCTGAAAGTAAGAAGGTATGGGCTCTAGGCACTAAAAGCAGTTGCTAAAGTATCTCTTTGTCAAATATTTTGCATTCTCCTCAACAAGAGTAGTACAAAGTACGCAGCATAAGCTTGGCCACTGTTCTGTTAGGTACTGGGAATGCAAAAGCAGAGGCGCCAAGGCTGACTCCCCTTGTTTCTATTTAAGATACTTTCTAGAAAAGTGAAAAATAAGCAAATAAAACAACAAAACCTTTAAGAACTTAGGTAACTATTTGACACAAAAAGAAATCCCGCTAATGGTATAAAATTGTTAAACTAGAACAGAAGTGCATCAGATTATGATATATGACTCAAAGAGCAATTCAAGTAGGTTTGATACTTAGACCAAACATTCAGACCACTGGAACCTTGAAGAGAAATTACCTAAATTATTTCAAAAATCGCAATATCAATATATTCACCCAGATTTAAAATAAATCCAGACTTAGAGAAAAATAGAAATTTTATCTAATTTGTCTCTTTCATCTAGTTGGGTTTTGACTGGTTAATGATTTTGGTTCTACCTAAACCATGCTTTGCAAGGCTGGTTAATTTTCAATATAAAAAAGCCCTAACCAATTTTCAAATATCATGGACTTGATGTTTTTATTTCCTCAGCTTGTAAAAAGGATTAGATATGCTGGTTACTCAACTATGTGAATGGTTTTCAAAGATGAAAGAGAGAGCAGGAGGAAGTAAAGAAAGGAGGGGGGAGAGAGAGAGAAAGAGAACTGTTTCAGAAGAGGAATAAATTGGATTGGATCAGGAACAGAATGACATTAGAGAATAAAAAGAAGTAAGAAAAAGATTTATGAGGTTGAATAAAGTTTCTCTAGTTCAAATCTATACTTAAAACAACTTATATCATGCCTTTTCCAAAAGTGAAATTCATCGGTGTTTGAGATTTTACAGGACAAAATAAAAGAGAGAAATGAGGGAAGGGAAATGAAGGCAAGAGAGAATTCTCTTTTCCAGTGCTTCTGAAGGGAGCCAACCCCGGCATTAATTGACTGTCACTGACTGTTGTAGATACATATGATCAGATAATGAAAACAGCCCCCACATGTTTTAAAATCCCCCATTTAAAATTTAAATTCATTAGTTTATGAGCGGCTGGGAATTGACAGTTTTACACCCCAATCCTCCTCAAAATTTATGTAAAGGATGCTATAAAATGGAATAGGGGAGCACCTCTAAGTGAAAACACCAAACACAAATTGCTAAATAAAAATGCAGCTGAAGCCAATTTGCTGTGGGTCATATAACCGAGAATGTCGTTTTTATTAAGAGGAAGTTCTTTAAGCATTTGCTTCTCACCCTGCCACGCATTTTTACCAACATTTAAAATATTAATGTACTGTTTTTATTGCCTCCTCCTCTAACAGCATTTCTATAACTGGTTCCACACATACAAAATATGTGCCGTGTATCCGCAACGTGGCAGGCATTTCTCTTTTCGCAGTAGGAGGATATGAGCCTGTGAGTGGTTTCTTTCCAACAGTTTATATCACAACTATACTGCAGTGTCCTGATTTTAGAGATTTTAATTATAATACAGCTTGATATATACTAAGAGACTAGATGTTAGGAATGCATGGAGGCTCGTGTCTGGTTTGTCTTTTATGTTGAAATTTAGTTCTTGCTTTTAAAACAAAGTTCACTTGGGGCTATGCACACAAGTTTAATTTGCTATGAATAGGATGAATCCAGGGTGAATCAAGGAATCCAATTTCCAAATAAAAATAAAGTATCTACAGTCTCTTAGCTCAAGTTCTTGCCAGTTGGGAAGGCTCAAATGCACTTGGTAATTCATGTTTTCGGGGTTATCTCTAAGAAATCTTTGTCTACCCTTATATCGCAAAGGTAATCTCCCATGTTTCTTCTCCTATTTTGCTAGTTCTAGTTTTTAGGGCTGTAATCCATGGGGGATTATTTTTTTGTGGGGTGTGAATGAATAAAGTACTGGTTAAGGTTATTTCTCTATTGAATTATGGTGGCATCCTTGTCACAAATTGATGGACCATGTACACGTGGCTCTGTTTTTTGATCTCTATTCTCCTCCATTGATCCATTTGATTTTCTTTTCACAATACTTCACCATCCGAACTACTACAGATTTAAAGACAGTCTTAAAGTCAGGTGGAAGAAGTTCTCCAAATTTGTTCTTCCTTTTTCAAGATTGTCTTAATGATTTGATCTTTTCTATTTTCAAATAAAATTTAGTATCAGTTTGTTTCAGCCACCCATTAAAGACTCCACTATGTCCTGTATATTAGAGAAAGGGCCTGCAGGGAGCAGTGGGTGGGCAGCCATCCACACCTGAACCTTCAAACTAAGAGCAGGAAACTTTCGAAGGCTCATTAACATGTAGGGATCTTCTAGAAAACTACTGTTTTAATCTGCCCTGATCCGCAGGAGCAGATGAACTATTCAAAGACTAGCGAACAAAGCAATAATAAGTTAAATTGAGAAGGTTGACCCCATTTTACAGACTAACCTGGCCTCCTGGAGCACTTGGAGGCAGGGCTTTCTTTCCCGCATCTTGCTACTCCCAGAACATAAGAGTCCCCAGCCCATAGTAGGTGCTCACATGGTATTTTGGGAACTTTTGATCTGCATGAAATAGCCATACTATGTACTCACTATCCCCTGAATAAGCTCCCTGCTTCACACGTGAAAACCCACCTGCCTCCTCCTATAACTTTCATGTTGCTTTTCCATTTTGCCCCACAATATGGCCATTTCTCTTCCCTTCAAGATCATATGAGAGGTAAGGACAGAAACTACCATTTGAGTTTGAAAACATCCCCACAGGCTTTTGCCCCAGATAATATAACTTGTCTGACTGGGGATTGAGGGACACAGAATAAGGGATCGCCCATCAAGCCAGATCTCAAACACCCAGCATCTCACAGAATCCAGGGCACTCAGTAAATATTAGTTCATTAAAAGAGTGCATGTGCACTCTATCATAAATGCTCTCAAAGACGGGAATAAGTGCAATTTCTTTGCGTCGATGAGGGAATCTCCCATGGCAGCAGACCTTTCTGAGGAAGTCTCAAACAGGACTCATGTTCTAAAACCTAAAAAGAAACCATGTCCCCTAGTTTGCATTTAACATGAGACAAAAAGGAAGGGAGAAGTATGAAGAATAGACATGCTTGACAAAGCACTGAGGATAAGGGCTGAGCTCCAAATACCCTTGGCGAAATGAAACAAAGAAATACTAAGCAAAAGCAAACCTAAATAAAAGATAAAAAGGGATGGAGCTGGAAGATGCTTGTGAGATTTTACAAAGAATCAGAAAAGCCCATGCCCCAAATGTCCCACTCCCTCCTTTCTATCACAACTGGGTTGTATCAATGGTTCCCTAACTGGTCTCTCTACTCCTTCTAAACTCTGGAGTCAGTACACCACCCTGATGGTGGTATGGCTATTCTGAAGCTAGTTAGTTAACGCATGGCATTCACCTGTTTAACTGCCTTCCTTGATGTTCAGCGGAATTTAGGACAAACCCAAAGCCTTTTTTTTTCACATGACCCATGTCCACTTTTCTGTTCCTCACTGGCCATTGTACCTGACATGACTATTCATACGTGCTTCACTTAGCCTACAGCATCTATACCCCCTATTTTTCTCAGGACTTAGATCAAACGTCATCTCCTCCAAGGACCTTCACTGATCCTATTAGTTAAATGTTCTTCCCCTAACCTAATCAAGATATTGGGGACACACAATTTGCAGAATTATTTTTTGAGAGTCCATTGAATTACATAGAAATATACATCTTGTAAATTGATCATAGACTATTCAATAAATCATGTCTTGTTTCCTTTCTTTTGTTTTTTCCCTTCAGGTGTAAGCAGCTATATATAAAAGGTCACAAAGGGTGAAGAGCCTCAAGACTGTCATCTCAAAGCTACAATTACATGGGGATTGCACAAGTTAGGCTGTTTGATCCAATTTTGTTGTTACAGCACATCTCTCCATTGATGGGCTCCTGTGCCCATCCCACCCACGCATGGACACGCTGTGGAGAAAGCAAGAGTCTCGCTGTCTTTCTGCCATCTTTCCTTGCACTCTTTTGCAAACAAATGGCAAAATTTCAAATTATATTTTTATTTACATCTTTCACAATGGGGACAAACCATATGTAATAAAACTACTATCTCTTTACATGTTTCATGTCATGATTTCTTGTGGTTGGGAAATACGAAACCAGATATATTCTTTACCTCAAAACAAGGATTCTTTCAGGAACCAATATGATGGAAAGTTCTTTGCATAAAGCACTCACCAGATGAGCACACCCGACTTTTGACTAAAGAGTATTGGCCAGCTTCGGCCATTAATCACATTGGCAAATAAATACTAATGGGATAGTTTAAATTCCTTTGCATTTACTTAAGCATGTTCTATGAGCTCTCAGGTAGGAAGAACCAAAATAGCATGAATGGCCATACTCCCAAAACTGTTACACAGATTTAATGCAATGCCAATCAAAATACCAGTAGCATACCTCAGAGAGCTAGAGAAAACACTCCTAAAATTTATTTGGAATAAGGAGAGACCTAGATATCAAAAACTATTCTGGGCAACAAAGACAAATCAGGGGGCATCACAATCCCTGACTTGAAATTATACTACAGAGCTACTGTGATAAAAAGAGCATGGTACTGACAAAATACAGACCCAAGGATCAATAGAACAGATTAGAAGATGCAGAAACAACTCCAAACACACTCAGCCACCTTATCTTTGACAAAGAGGCCAAACACGTTAATGGAAGAAAGACAACCTGTTTAATAAATGGCTGGAAAAACTGCTTTCCACATTCTGAAGATTAAACCTAGACCCATATCTCTCTCCATGCACTAAACTAAAATTAAAATGGATTAAAGATCTAAATATTAAAAAAGAAACACTAAATCTGCTGTAAGAGAGATTAGGTAGAACTCTTGAAGACATAGGTGTCAGCAAAGACTTCATTAACAAAATCCCAATTGCATGGGAAATATTAAAAGGAATCAACAACTGGGATCTCATCTTATTAAAAAGCTTTTGCATAGCAAAAGAAATCACCAACAGAGTGAAAAGACAACCCACAGAGTGAGAAAAAATTTTAGCCATTTGTTCCTCAGACAAAGGTCTAACATCTAGAACATATAAAGAATTGAAAAAAAAAATCCTACCTTCCAAATTTAAAGACCCAGTCCAAAATGGGCATCTGAGATGAATATACATTTCTCAGATAAAGTATAAATGGCAAATAAATATATTTTTAAAAATGTTCAACACCACAGGTCATTTGAGAGATACAAATTAAAACAATGTTGACATTCCATCTCACCCCAGAAAGAATGGCTATTATCAAGATATCCACCAATAGCAAATTCTGACAGGGCTGTGGAAAAAAGGAACACTTTGTCTGCTGTTGGCGGGAGTATATAGACTGGTGCAACCACTTTGGAAATCAGTGTGGAGATACTTTGAAAAACTAGGACTAGAGGTCCCATTTAACCCAGTTATTCCCATTCTTGGTGTCTTCCCAAAAGAATTAAAAGCATCACACAACATCAATACATGCACACCCATGTTTATAGCAGCATAGTTTGTAATATCTAAATCTTGGAAACAACCTAAATGCCCAGCAACCGATGAATGGATAAAAAACGATGTGGCTTTTTTATAAAGTGGAGTACTACTCAGCCATAAAGAAGGATAAACTTGAGACATTTCTAGGTAAATGTATACTCCTTGAGACCACACTCTTAAGTAAAATACATTGGACACACATGTGTAAATATCACATTGTTTCTCTGGTGTGAGAAACTGAAAGTGTAAATAAGGAGCAAAATGTATAATAGATATTGTGAAATAGAAAGAAATTGTTCAAAATGGAAGGGGCACAGAGGGGGCAGAAGGAAAGGAAAAGATAAAATTGAGAAAAGAATGATAAAATGGTAACAAACCTTTGTAAATAAGGAGGGGAAGAGGGGTTGAAGGGAGATGAGGGGAATGGGAAAAAAAAGAGGAATCAAGATATGTCATATACAGGTACAAATGCCCTATGATGAATGTGATCATTTTGTATATCTAAATTTTACCAATAAACTTAAAAATTAAAAATAAAACAACAAGGTGGCTCTGTGGTGCAATGGATAGCGCATTGGACTTCTAGTGTTGAAAAATAAAACAACAGGGACCGGGGATATAGCTCAGTGGCACGGCGCCTGTCTGGCAAGTGCAAGGTTCTGAGTTCAATTCCTGGTTCCCAAAAGAAAGAAAGAAAGAAAGAAAGAAAGAAAGAAAGAAAGAAAGAAAGAAAGAAAGAAAGAAAGAAAGAAAGAAAGAAAGAACATATACAGATTAAAAATACTTACAAGTCAATGTGTTACAAAACAACATATATGCTATGACACCAAACATGTAAGAATGTGTGTGTGTGTGCGTGTGTGTGTATGTGTGTATGATATTTGTTAGATAAATGAAACAAGGATGACTTCTGTGGTTTGGCAACAAGTTTTTATATTTTCTCACTGTAGGATTAAACCCATTAGCTCAAATGCTTGCTCACACCAAACTTGAATTTTTAGGCTCAATTATTTTAAACAGTCTAAATGCTTAGATTTTTAATCCATATGAAAACTTCTTGCTTTTCATGCCTCACTCATCTCCACTCACTACCTTCAGCCATAGATGGGCCTTGGGCCACAAAATCCCAGCCCACTGCTGCCCTTCTGAGCACCTTGTCTAAAGACCCCTACCTTGCTGTGGGTAACAGCGCCTAGGTATACAGGCTCGGATCGCTGTCTTCCCAAGGGGTTCTCTTGCCCTCTTTCCCTTCTGAGGTGGAACACTCAGGTTTACTGGCTGGATAGATTCTTGCTGTTAGGACTTACCTTGTCCCCAAAATGTCCACAAAGATTGTGTGTGTTACTGCTGCCTTGTGGTCATATCTTTATCTTGATTAGCTCTCAAACACCTTAAATCCTTTACCATACCACCTGGGTTTTCTCTAAGAGGTAAGAGAAGATTGGCTATGAAATCGTGCCCCAAGCCTACATTAATATTTTTAGTGTTCATTACTTCACTTTTATCTTCCTACTTACAATGATTGCTTTACTTCAGTTGGTTTAAATATTAAAATCAGTCTCCTTACTCAATCTCCACAACAGAATACATTGATATAACATGTATGAAATAGATTTGATGAGCAATGCTATACTGCAAAGCTTTTTGCTAGCAGAGTGAAAACAGTAATATCCAGTAGAACTGATACATCACTCTTGGAAGTCTTTTTCTGATACACAACCATCACAGCTTCTTTCCTCACTGACTTTTACCCCTCCTCTTTTCTTATTGATTCCCCCACTTCACCTCATCCTTTCTGCTCCACCTTTCCTTTTCTATCCCCATTAATTCTTTGATCCATGCTCTAGGCAAACTTAGTTGGAAGAAGTGGGCTACGACTGTGCCTGGTACTGGAGTGGTAGATAGAAGACCAACTTCCTGCCAGCATTGTCTTTAGTGGCTGGATTTGCCAAATTCCAAGGAGAAAGTTGGGATAGCTTTTGCTTATTTACAGTAACTATGCATTTCTGAGAGATATGATAAGAGAAAAAACCCATAAAACCTTAAAACCAAAATTCTTGTGCAAAATATAAATAGTGTAAGGAATACAGAGCAGCAGGGCATGCAAAAAGACACTTTTTAAAGATTAAATGCTACCAAGGGAGCCCAAGCAGCAAGAGCTGGGCTGCCCAGGGACCTGGCAGAACTCGATCAGGACTTGGATCTATTGGCATGGGTGGGGGAGGAGAGGATGGTATTCTACAGCAGGAACGCTGTCTGTGCAAAATAACAAATAGGAGAAGTCTTGTGGGATTCTGAGAAGCCCAGTTTGACTAGAAAAACAGAAGAGTGAAAAGTAGGTTATCAGAAGCAGATGGAGCTAGATTAGAGTGACTTTAAGATATCAGGCTAAGGTTTTACCCTGGCTTTAAAGCAAGAGCTTCTCTAATTGAGAAGCTGTGAAGCCCTCAATGTCTATCTATCGACTTCAGTTTAAGAAGCATTGCGTGACTCGGCCAACGTATGAGTCCCTTCCCAGAGCATCTGGAATTCTTCCTCTCCTTAATTCTAGGTTTTGCACTTCCAGCACCCCCAATATTTCTTCATGAGCCAACCATGCCTATTTTCCCTTGTAAATCCAAGAACCTTTGTGCGTTACATCTACAGCAGAGATCATAGGAAGTACCACGTTTGAGAGCAAGTAAGCAATCACTTCAGCAACCCCCATCCCTGCCAATGTTTTCATCTATTAACTGGGAGTATATATATAAGGCTGAATGGTATTTTAGAACATCAATCTTCCTTTCACTCTAGCTCTCCCTTCCCCCAACACTAAGTGCAGGCTGGGGCCCTCCTCAAATGTATTGAATGTAAGGGCCTGTGATGACTTATCAGTCTGGGTGAGAGAAGTCTATTACCCTCCAACCATTCATCAAGTGGTTTTCATCTCAGGTCCACATACCATATCGGGGAGCACACAACAGAAGCAGGGCAGTAAATTCATCCCAGGGTTAATAAAACTTTGTAGTGGGCAGCAATGACAGGCAAGGTCTTGATTGCAACATGTGAGATGGCAATTTTAAGTGGGTAACTAAATCCATATTTCAAAGTAAAAACTTAGAGAAGCTTTCAAAGGAAGGCATTCAACACGGCAAGATTCTACAACTGACAGCACAGAACCAGGGGGGCGGTGGTATGTTTTGCCAGAACTTTATTTGCTATCTCTCTCACTCCTGCCTTGCTACAATTCTTCCATCTAATATGTTTTGTCCTCTAATGTTTTGAAGAAGATGTGGGTCATTTTTCCTTTCTATGACACACTAACTGAAATATAGGACCACTAAGGAAAATATAGAAATGGTATAGAAAGGCCAAATCGAGGATAAAATAATGGGGATTTTCTTGTGGTAGGATGAGAAACGGCTGCCAAACCTATCAGATCCTGATTCCTGGAAGCTGTCTCTTTATTTGGAAAAGGGTCTTTGCAGGTATGATTCCATTAAGGATTTTGAGATAGGAGGATTATCTTACATTATCTGGTAAGGACTTAAATGTAATAAAATGTATCCTTGTAAGAAGGAAGCAGAAGATTATTTGACACAAACAGTAAGAAGACAAGGTGCTTGTGAGATGGCTCAGCGGCATAAGTGCCTGCCTGGCAAGCTGGAGGTCCTGAGTTCAACTCCCGGAACCCACATAAAGGAAAAAAAAGGGCTGGTGATATTGCTTAGCCACGCAAGCACTTGCGGGCAAGCACGAGGTCCTGAGGTCGACTCCAGGTACCCACATTAAAAAAGAAAAGAAAAGAAGAAGAAGACAAGGCTATGTGACCATGGACAAAACGATGGGATCATATGGTCAAGGAATGCTGGCAGCCACTAGAAGCCGGAAGAAGAAATTTCCCAAAGAGGTTTCACAACTTAATTTTGGTTCAGGGAAATTCATTTTGGATTTCTGTATTCCAAAACTGTGAAAAATTGGTTTATATTATTTTATGCCACCAAGTTAGTGGGTATTTCATACAGCAGCCAGCAATACATGCCTCAACCACAATCCCCCTACACAGGATGTTTATGGAAACTAGCCAGGGAGTATTTCTGCCTGGTCATCATCCCACGGATTATAGACTCAAATGCAAAATTACCTTATAAAGGAAGAATGGAGCATCACTTTGTGCCTTCATGCAAAGTCAGACCAACTTATTCTCATCTCATCCACCATACCAAAAGGGTTAAACATGCTATAAGTTAACAGGGAAAAAAGGGAATTATAGAAGCTGGAGTACTTTATCTGGACTGCCAAGGGGATACTGGACTACTCCACAACAAAGGTAAGGAAGAGTATCTCTTGAATATAAGAGCTCCCGTAGGGTATCTTAGAATTAACATGGTTTGTAACTAAGGTCCCAGGAAATCAAAAACAGCCTGTCCATGTAGAATCACAATGACCTCAGATCCTTTGGGACTAAAAGTTTATGTCACCTCACCAGGTAAAGAACCATGAACAGCTGAGGTACTTGCTGAAGGTAAATGGACTACAGAATAGGTAGTAGAAGAAAGTTGATATAAAAACAATTATGATCAATTACAGAAATGAGGGCTTCCATTTTCATGAGTATTTTTCCCTGTGTGTGTATGTAGTTTTCATTCCAATATTTTATTATGCACTATGACATGCAATGTAACATACGTGCTTTATATTATTATTTAATATCAGGGTTTTTTTTTTTTGTACCAGGAATCTAACTCAGGACCTTGCACTTGCCAGGCAGATGCTTGTGCTACTGAGCTATACCCCCAGCCCCTTAATATCAGTATTTAAATATTGCTATTTTACATCATTGTATTTACATTGCAAGATATCAGGACAAGTGTAAACACCTCTCAAGGGCTTTACTTCTTCTTTTGCGGAATGGATTAGTGCATTTTAGGTTGTATGCAGAGTTATGATGTTAAGTGGAATCATGGCTCTATTGTCTCTATTTGTACATCAAATTTAACTTAAGGAGATAGATGCATATGGGTACCAGGTGGACAAGGGATAGACTTTGTGTGGTTAATTTTATGTGTCACTTTTACTGCATTAATCGATGCCCACATAACTGACAAAATATCATTTCTGGGGTGTCTATAAGGGTTTTTCAGGAGTTTGCTAGCATTGGAATGAGTGGACTAAGTAAAGAAGATCTGCCCTTCACAATATGGGCAGGCATTTGGGCAGCATCCAACCTACTGAGGACCTAAATAAGCAAAGCTAACAAAGATGTGGATAAAGGGTAAGTTCTCTCTCTCTCCCCCCCCGGTGTGTGTGTGTGTGTGTGTGTGTGTGTGTGTGTGTGTGTGTGCATGTGTTTGAACTCTCTGAGTGTGTATGCGTATCCAACACCCACCTTTACCTTTTCCTGCTCTTGGATATCAGAGCTTTACTTTTCGCTGACCCCAGCCCAGGTTCCGCTCTCATGACTGTTCTCAGGCCTATCATGGAACTCCTCAGTCTGCATAATTGTGCATGTTAAGCAATTTCCATAGTTAATCTCTGTCTCTCTGTCTTTGTCTCTGTGTCTCTCACACACATTTCATACATCATAGATTATATTCATTTTACTTGCTGTGAATTAAGAGTATAGGGACTTAGTTTCATAGGAGGACATGAGAAATGTTTGTGGTACTTATTTTAAGAATAATTGCCAGGTTCTTGGGCCCAGGAGAGAATTTCAACTGGCCATTTACTGTTTCCTATTTTTCTTTTCCTTTCCTCCATCCACTCCCCAACTCCCAAGTTAAAAAAAAAAAAAAAAAAAAAAAGGCCACCTATGAATAGTCAAAAACCTCAGTATCAAATAAAAATGTATTGTATTTTGGCAATGGCCTCCAATCACATACTTGGGCCTTGAGCATCAAAGAGAACTTGGGCTGTTTTAATAAACAGTAAGATGAAAAGCAGTGAGCCAACAAAGCATGACAGGATTTAAAAATCATAGCAATGTGCACAGAGTTGCAATTATATTTCCAGTTAAAGAGAGATGGAGGAAGTTCAACTCCATTTTCAGCAATTTGCATGTTTCCTACAAAGAGCTTTGCTCTAGTTAATGGCCAAGATGATAAAGAGGAAAAGTGTGACCTCCTGGCTACCTAGCGCCATTCCCTGCAGGCTCTCTAGGCACTTCAAAGCATTTGGCACGCTCGATTCTGCTGCCTCTCTTCTAGAAAACGGCCTGCAGGGCTGTGCCTACAAGCAGCACTGTAAGGTTGCTCTTTGGTAATGCTCACCTTCTGCCCACCGGGTCTCTCTGCTGCCTCTCCCCTTCCATCTGCCAGTGCATCTAAGCTTCCTCTTTCTCCTTCTGTGAAAACAGGCACATTTGTAACTGATCATTGCATAATGAATCGCCTTGCAACTTAGAGGCTTGGAGCAACAATAAACATTTATCTGTCCCGGTTTCTGTGGATCAGAATCAAGAAGCAACTTGGCTGAGTGGTTGTGGCTTGGGGTTCTTCATGAAGTTGCAATCAAGATGCCAGGTGGGCTGCATTTATATCAAGGCCTGACTGTGTCCACTTCCAGGATGGCTGACTCACGTGCTTGACACATCTGTCCTTGGTGCTGAGAGAGACCTTTAGTTCTGGACACAGGGAAGCCTTCTCAGGTTTGTGCAGCCTCCAAATGCAGCAGCAGGCTTTCCTCAGAGTGAGTCACCCAAGACAGCAAGGGGAGAGCTGCAGGCTCTTGTAAGGCCTAGCCTCACTATGAGTTTTGTTTATCATTTCTAAAATTCTGACACTTATTTGTATAGATAAGTGTGGGAGTGAAGAATTAATCAATCACGAATTGTGTCAGAAATATGCAAGATAATTTCTTTTTGAATATTGTGTTACCATACTTGAAATTCCACGTGCATATGAAAGATTATGCAAATCAAACCAGAATCATTGAGACTTTTTGGTATTATTTTTTTTAATTGACCAAAAAATGGCATATATTTATGGATTTATGGATACATGATGTTTGAAATATGTATACATTTTAGAATGGCTAAATCAAGCTAATTTACTAATTTTTAATCTCATATATCATTTTTTTGGGGTGAGGACACTTAAAATGTGCTGTCAACAATTTTCAAGACTGTGGTAGGTTGTTATTAATTATAATCACCTTGCTGTGTCTGAGATCTCCTGGATTTGTCCCTCCTGTATAAAATCAGCTACAGTCATCATGTGCCAGAGACCATGTGAGTTTATCCAACAAACTGAAATTGTGTGTTCTTTGAGCAGCACCTTCCAGATCCCCGTCCCTCATCCCAGCCCTGTAACAACCAATCTATTTTCTTCTATAAATCTGACCTTTTAAATATTATACATATAGGTGAGATCAATTGGAATTTGTCTGTTTGTGCCTGGCTTATTTCATTAACACAATGTTTTCTAGTTTCATCCACTTTTTGCAAATGACATTTCGTTCTTTTTCATAGCTAATAGCATTCCATTGTGTATACCCAGCACATTTGTTTTATCCATTCACTCTCTGCTAGACTTTAGGTTGTTTATATACCTCGGTTACTGTATCACTGCAATGAACACAGGAGTACTAATATCAATGTATTTTGATATCATGACTCATATTTTCCAACAAGTACTTGTTCAAAAATACTCATGAAGTCCTTACTGAAGTATTTAATACTATTCTGGCTTCTGGGTCTACAGCCACTAATAGGACAGATTTTATCCTTGCTCATTTGACATTTATATTGAATTTTTTGTTGTGTTTAGGGGAGCTAGAAGCAATAATTGCAGATGACAAACCAGTACATTACTGTTTCATCATCTAGGGAGTAGCTATTTTCTGTATGTAGTGGGTAGAAAAGGTAAATGTTTAAATTTTTAAAATATTTATTTCAGTAAAAGACACAGTGCTATTAGTACCCCTCAGAATCCTTCCCCTCACTTTGAACACATTCGTTCCATCATTCCTGACACTTTCTAAAGTAGTTCTGAATGTTTTCATTCTTAAGTGTCTTTAGTTGGGCTGTTACAGTTGCCTCAATGTCCTGAATTGATCCAAAATGTTTACCATTCTTCTTCATTCTGACTTTGGGGAAGAGCCAGAAGTCACAAGGTGGCAGATTTGGTAAATAAGGTGGATGAGGACAAAATAATGTTTTTATGACCCTGCCTTTCTGCTGTATGGCATTAAGCAGCAGCACTGACCTTATTATTATTTTTTTTTTAATTGTACCTCATAAAGACAGTCCAGAAGCAGGACTTCCAGAACTACTTCAGAAAGTGGCAAGAATGATGGGATAAGTGTGTTCAAAGTGACAGGGAGGATTTTGAGGGGTATTAATGATAATGTGTCTCCTACTGAAAAATTTTTAAAACACTCACCATATATTTTATTCATTTCTTATACTTTAGATATTGATTTGTCATCAGATGCATGGTTTGCAAGTATCTTCTCCCGTTTCATATGTTGCCTTCTTGCTTAATTGATTGTCTATTTTGTTGCACCAAAAGCACAGTCAAGCAAGGAAAAATAGACAAATGGGATTACATCAATTTAAAAAGGTTTGAGGCCTCAGATGTAGTTCAGTAGCTGAGTGCTTGCTTATAGGCATAAGAGACTAGATTCAATCCCAGCCCACAAAATTTTTAAATATCTTCTAAAAACTCTATTTCTGTAAGCCTTTTTGGGTTACACAGCTTAGTGCTTCTTAATATGGATGTAATTTTACATAAGGTTGTAGATATCATAAGGCAAGGATTACTAGAGACTGGCTACTATAACGCCTTTTCTTTGAACTGTAATGGAAATACTAATCACTAAGTCCCTGTTAGAAATTGGGAAAAAGTTTGACAAGTCATTTTCTCTTGCCCTCATGAAATAAATAGATTTGGAAATATCTTCATCCAGCTTTGTAGGTTTGGAAATGGCAAGAAATTGGCTGAATATAAATTCCTTAGGCATCTCTACATTCCTCAGGTGAGAGTTACATCATGAGTAATATTTTTTTCTCTGTAATGATAATGAAAATGATGATAATAGCTAAATGATTTGTAAACTTTATTTTAAAATCTTAAAACAACCCTGTGAGGTGTGGAAAAGTGAAGAAATTTATTTACCCAACATAAGCCAAGCAAAGATTAAGACCTAGACAGGCAGATTACATGATTTTCACCACTTTCTCCTAAAAAGCAGTGCACCCAAAGATCATCATCTGTCCTCCTTACCTAATTTTCTCCAGATACCTAGAGCCACAGTACTTAATATTTTTCCCCAACAAACAATCAAAGCAGGTGATATTAATAAATGATGTAAATTTTCATGAGTTTTTCATAAATATGCACAATTTCCCCCACATTGGCCATAAGTCCACTGATTTCTTACTAGAAGCAAAACAAATAACATTTGGCTGTAAGTTAGTGAAAATGTTTTTATTTGGAGGATAAACTTTCATTTGCACTTATTTATATTTTAAAGTATAAATCCTTTATAAGATATGGTTTTTCAACCATTGTCAGACACGCTAATTTACCTATTGTAAGTATGACAGATTGTTGACAAAGATGGCCCCAGAAATTCCCTCTTCCCTTACAATGTGACTTTCTCATGCATTCCGTCAAAAAGTGGAGTGTTTTTCTCTTTCTTGTAAATATAAACTTGGTCAATTCCTTATAGTCAATGGGACATTAAAAATAAGATATAAGCAGACTTTTTAAAGGTGTCTTTTTTTTTCACATTGGGGTATGCCCTCATTTGCTGATGGAGATCTTGAAACTCCCCTATGAAGACAGTGAGCCTGTCTATGAAGAACTCAAAGAAGAGATTAGACTAACCTAAATTAGCCTGTTGTTGAGAACTCATGGAGGAGAAATGGTTCTTTTGACTGACAGTCTGCCAACCCCCAGTCATTTGACAAACCTAATTTTTGTCATTTGGTCTCAGCTGAGCCACAGGCTGCTTGGAACTTCATTAGCAAGCCCAAGCATACCAGTGAAAGCACCATCCAGCTGAGTGCAGTCCCTACTGCCAATCCACGATAAAACGTGAGCTCAGACATGACTGGTGTTTTAGCAGAAAATGCTAACTAACACAGGCTAAAAGATGGTTATGTAGTGTTTCTCCGAGTGTCCTCTATTGATCAGGCTGCATCTAATAGAATCATCAGGGGCTCTGTTAAATAGGCAAATTTCCAGGACCCACCTGGAAAAACAAAATCAGAACTCAGGGTGCTGGCCGGGGATTCATCACTTCAACAAGTTCCTAGATGACTATTTTGCAAATGAACAATTGATAGCCTGGCCTCACATTTCACTGAAGGGCTCCACTAGGATTTGCCAGCTTATGATATGGCAACAAAGACAGCATACCAAGAAAGTCATAGAATTGTGGAGTTGTTCCTCTCCTCCTCCCTCCCACATCCCCGCATTTTTCATTATTGCTTTCTATTTCAAACAATCTGAGCATCTTTCTCCTTATTGTATGTGCAGTTTTATACTGGTTTGATAGCCCACTGACGTAATATAGCCTAGACTACAAAATGATCCCAGGGGAGCCCTCAGAAGCGATCCATATCAAATAACTAGAGGTAGGTAGAGTGTGACTTGCTATACTTTGAAAATGATAAAATGCTAAATAGGCTATTATCCTGGAGTAGAAATAGCAGGTGTTACTAATACAAATTCCGAGTTGAAGCTCAAGAGAAACAAGCATAAAACAGGCTGGAATGAATGTTCAAATTTATCAGTACTACATCATGTATAAGATACATGATGTCATGATGTCATGATATGTATCTAATTAATAGTTTGTATCTTTCTCTAAGGAATTTCAAAAATTTCTCCACAGGTGTATAAATTCTGTTTTCCTCTCTTCTGATATCTTCAAGGAAAATCCTGTTCATCATACACAGTAGTTCTCACTTACATGTCTGGCACAGATTCCTAAGTTTAATTTTTTTTGCATCCAATAAATATTTTTGTACATCTAATGCATTTCAAGATCATTGAATAGTGGATATATGTAAAACAATCCTTATACTGAAAGTATTCAAAATCTTATTAGGAAATAACAATAGAACGGATGGCCATATGGAAAATAGGAAACTAGGGACATATGAAATACCTAAAGAATAGGAGATGGGGGCTGAAGAGTAGAGGAAAGGGAGTGGAGGGAAGAAGGGAGAAGGGAGGAGAGGAAAGGAGAGAAAAGAAGACGAGAGAGACAGGTTTCATAGGCATAATGACTGTCCTTTGTCCTAAGGAAGGATGTGGAAGTATTTTCCAATCAGAAAATGGAAGAAACACACAGAAATGATAGAAAATGGCTCACTTTAAGAAGGCCAAATATTTGGCATGACTTGGACTCACAGCGCCCAAGGGGAGCAGAAAAGATGAACATGCAAGGACTAGTCTATGTCTTATGTAGATTCTTATGTAGATCACTAACAAATTTGATTCCCTGGCCTGTAGGTGACAGCGAGAATGGAAGAAGGGAGATAGGTCTTTTAGTTAAGGTAACAAAGCTCTTTTTAAAATAAATGTATTACTTGGGAATTATAGCAATGCTAGCTCAAAAGAATCTGTTAATGCCTTTGCAAATATTGGCTGCTACTTCAAAAACAAAGGCAGGTGTGGTGGTGCCTGCCTATAATCCCAGCATTCTGGGAAGCTAAGGCAAAAGGATCACAAGTTTGGGCCCAGCTTGGGCAACTTAGTAATTCAGGGAGACTTTGTCTCAAAGAAAAATTTAAAAAGGGCTGGGGATACAACTCTGTATGAAGTATCTGGGTTCAGTCCTCAGTACTACAGGAAGAGAAAGAGAGAGAGAGACAGAGAGAGACAGAAAGAGACAGAGAGAGACAGAGAGAGACAGAGGCATAGAGACAAAGACAGACACAGAGACACAGGGATAGAAACAGACAGAGAGAAACAGACAGAAGCTAACTTAGGGTAGTGAGGTAACTAAGTGAATTGTACACTATAAATAGTTAAAGTGGTGAATTTACGACAAGTGATTTCATAACAAATAAAAAAGATAGTGCTTTTTAGTAGTTGCAAGCGAAAAGAGAAGCTACAAAAAATAAGATCAGTACCAGAAAGTTTCATGAGCAATTTTCTACACTTTAACTCAGAGAATCTGAAAGTATTCCAGAAGGAGCACTGGTACACCAGCTTTTTCTCTTGCATGGGAAAAGAATAAAAAGGAGCATTGTGAAGTTGAAGACAACATTCATCACTGTTCATTTCTTCTAAACCAAACTGATGCTTATCTCGAAAGCCTCAACACCACGTGACAACGTCAGCTTCTCCCAGAGTTTCTCTGTAAACTGTCCAACAGGGAAGGCTGCCTTAGCCTCTTGTTTTTGTAGTGTTCTATACTAAAGCAAACAGAAAATGTTAATTAGGACTTTGATGCTTCTTCTTTCTGCATTCTTCTCCTTACTTTCAATTGTTTGTTGTCTCTTTGCCAATCAAATTTTTGATGCTTCAAGCCTCCACTCTAAATTCTGTTTTACTGATTTACTCCATTCATTCATTCATTCATTCATTCATTCAGTAAAATACAGTCAGTCCTTACAGTGTGAATGCATATACAAAGCATGGGGATATGGCCTTCCACTTTCATGGAAATTTTGGTGTAAAACAAAGACAACATAAAGTATTTGCTATACTCACTTGGTTGAATGTAATGATAGATGCATATACAGAGGGACAGAGTTGCAGAAAATAAAGAAGTAGTAAACTCCATGGATTTGCACAGGCATGAGCAAGAACAGAGCCCAGAGAATGGCCATGGAAGTGGAAGCTTCACGATTTCCCTCTGAGAATGAGTTACCTATAGATTTCTGTTCTGGGGATTTAATTAGTAATATTTTCTCATTTTGCTCTTAAATGTCTTAATTAGGTTTTCTAATAATTATTTGCTCATGTTAGAATGTTTTATTTTTTTAAAGTGAAACAAAATATCAGAGATGGATATTTCTATTTTAAGAGCAGTTCTTCGGAAGAACATATATTTTTTCTTTTTGCCTTTCATTCTCTTTTCTTCATCATGTATATTCTCACATAATCAGGAACATAATACATGCACAATTTGCCTCTTATTTTTGTATTTACTTCATTAACTAGAACATTTTCCTATGTCATTAAAAATTCTCTAATACATAATTTTAAATTTTTAATGAATACATATCATTTCATCCTAGATCTGCCATGCCTTAGGGTTACCTGGGAAACAGACTGAGAGAGGTTTGCACACTGCACTTTTGCTGGGGAGGGCTCTCAGATTGTTAGGTAGCAAGGAAGAAGGGCTGGACACAAGGACAGCTTGTGATACAGGTAGCAATGGAGGCCCCAGGAAATTCTCTGGGAAGTTCTCAACTAGGAGAGTCCTTCAGAGTTGTCCCCAACAGAAGCAATGAGACCAAGCTATGTACCCTTGCATGAACTGGTCATTGGTTGTGGGATGATGTGACCTTGGGCAAGGTAGCTTCCCTCAGCCAAGGCTATTACAGCAGAGGGGCTTGGCTATGAACGGTCAGTAGCCAACACTCCCGACAGCTGGGGGACCGTGGGCTTGGCCCTGTGGGTGAAAGTGAGGTGATAACAACAGCATCTACCACATGGGATAGTTCGCTTGTTCATTATCCCATTGTCAGAAATTTAGGGTATGTTTTTAACATAAAGAGGAAAGGAGAGAGTTCCTGATCAATTGGAGAATAAGAACAACAGTGAAAAGCACTGTAACTATGAACAAAAACCTGATTTCTCCTAGTAGGGGGAGAGGATGATAAGCAGTGAGTGATAAGAGCTGAGTAGAAGTAGGCATGGAGGAGCTAGGAGGAGACACTGGATGTTTTTGTCTTTTTGCACCAGAAGATTGATGAGGACATGCTTTAGTCACTTTGTCATCACTGAGAAAAACATCAGCAGCTTAAAAGAGGGGCAGTTTATTTGGGCTCACAGTTTTGAGAGCTTTCAGTCCATAGTAGTCTGGCTCTAAGGTAGAAAGGGTGTGGCAGAGGGGCATAGTGGAGGAAAGCTATTTCTGTCATTTTGACCAGGAAGCAGAGAGAGATGGGAAGAGATGGAGAGGGAGATACAACCTTTAGGTCACACCTCCAGTGACCCACCTCCAACCGAGTGCCACCTTCTAACAGCATATTCAGTTACTGAACTCATTTTTGGATGATTCAATGGTAAGCATAGCACCCCCATGACCTAATCACTTTTCCAAAATTTGTACCTCTGAATACATGAGGCTTTTGGGGGACATGCTAAATCTAAACCATAACAAGGCAGCTGCTTCCACTTATGGGCATGACATTCTCTCTTAGCACTGGCTGGGAGGCCTAAATGAAGCCAAGTTGCCACCAGATTCTTTGGCATCTCAGCAAAAATTTGCAGAGACCTCTCTAGCTACGTCTGCCTTTAGGCAACTATGGTGAAAGTCCACTCCAGTGCCAGAGGATCCGGGTTCTAAACTATGTTTTGTGCTAGTGTCTCACAAGGGCGACCCCTATAAAGCTGTAACTGAGCTCAGTGACCCTATAGGAAGGGGTCTATGCAGGCAAGTCCAGGGAAGAGGCCATGAGACAGAAGCAGATACACAATATGCTCTAACTAGAAGTAAAAGTGTCACAGAACACTTCTCTTTGCCTGAATTTCCCTGCCTACTCCCAGTGTGGACTGACCAGGCATGAGGAATCCTGGTCTAGACAGACAAAGCAGGAAACTATATCAAAATGGTTCAATCCTTTCCTCCAAATGGTTGATTGACTGATTGACTGATTGATACATAAAAAGAGACCAGATAACCTGCGAGTAGGCAGTAAAAATCAATCCTAGGGATTTTTTTCTTGAATGCCAACTAGGGCCAGGTTAATGGCAACACCGGCCTCGATGAGTTAATAAAGATCTTAGATGTCAGGCAAGAAATCTCCGCTGTGTAAGTTTGTCAAGCTTTATTAAGCCAGCAGCAATGTAGTGATTCAGAGCAGGGAAGGGTAGGCAAGAGAGAAAGTGTGTTGCCATGGTTACAAGAAAAGATGCAACTTGCGTGGGTGCTGTGATCATCCTGATTCTAGGAAGTTTATTTAGAGATAGGCTTACATGTGATAAGAGTTATGACTCTGAATCTCTTGGAATCATTATGGAAGCCGTGATCTGGACCCGCTATCCTAGCAGCATATTGGTATCCAAGCGACGAAAATATTCCCTGACAGGACTGAAGAATCCAGGAGACTCCTGTGAACCTGGCACTTGTGAAGGAAGGAAGGTACTGATGACTTATTCAGGGAGGCTCAGATGCTACTGATTCAAATTTAGAGGTCAAAATCTTGCAGAGGTGGGGTTACGATGTTTATTTATTCACTCGCAAATGCATTTCAGCTACAAGAGCCAGACACCGTTTTACCCCAGGATATAGTAAGCACCTCTTTTGACATGTTATTCCTTGTGACATATAGGGGCTCATAGATTCTGCCCTGCATGAGGGTTTTGCATCCATATGTGATGGGGAACCTGGAAAGGGCAATCAGACTATATGCCATGAAATATGGCAAAAGCAGGGTGGACAAAGGATAATTAAGCCCTGCTTGGATATAAATGTGCTGGGCTAAGATCGTCACATTTTTTTTTTTTTTTTTTGTGGGTACCGGGGGGGTCGACCTCAGGACCTCGCGCGCCAGCAGGCGCCCGTGCCGCTGAGCGATATCACCGGCCCCTTTTTCGTATGTGGGTTCCGGGAGTCGAACTCGGGCCCTCGCGCTTGCCGGGCAGGCGCTTAAGCCGCTGAGCCATCTCACCGGCCCAGATCGTCACATTCTTAAGTGCAAGAGTCTGCCCTGTGACTCTGCAGAAATGCAGTGTCATTGTACTTCTCAAGTTTATATTTTAAAAACATACCGTATTACAATAATTTAGAGACACTTAAAGAAAAAGAGCAAAGAGTGGAAAGAGAAGAGGGTTGTGGTATGAAGGATGCCAATTAGAGAGCTGCTTAGATGTTAACTAAAAATTCCCTGGAGATATTATGCAAAGTGAGAGGGTCATGAAAGTTTCCTGAGATGTATTTCTTGGTCATTGACCTATCCAGATTCCTTTATGCAGGAGAAGTGGCTTCAGGAAGCACATAGAGAACTCCAGAACTGAGTTTTCGTAGCACTTAGCAGTGGGATCTTTGGTAGATTATAAGACTTCCACAGTCGTGGCTTTGTTTGTGCAAAGAAAGAGTTGAGTTGGAAGATTTCCACTACCAGTTGTAATAGTCAAGGTTCTATGGCACTTAAAATAGAATCTTGTACCCAAACAGCTCCAAAGAACCCATTTCTCTCACAAAGCAGCTGGACAGACATTAGCATGGAGTTAAAAGGTAAGCTTGCCTTTATGCCTGGAAGTAACAGGTTTTGCCAATTTGGTAGTCATATGGACTCCTTCCTAACAGAAATAATTTTAAGTGTTTTTCCTTCCAACATCTCTTTTTTGGGGGGAGACTCAGAAAATAACTGGAAACATCAAAATGATATAGCAGAATTGTTCCATGGAAAGCCCTGAATAAGACAGGAGTTTTCCTGCCCCACCCATCACCTGCTATGCAACCTTGAACCACCTGCTAATTTTCTGGCCCTCAATTTTCTTCTCTGCAAAGTGGGAGCAATAAAAACATTCAGGATTTCAAAACTCTGGAAATGATAAAAGAGCTACTCTAATGTAACAATATACAGGGCCCTCGATTTTTTCCCCTCAAAATAACTCATTTTGCAGAATGACAAGAAGACTTAGTATTCTATTACAGCTCTCCAGAGAATCCACAGAGCAGATGTTGAAAACAACAAGGTCATGCTACAGATGGTGGGAAACAGGGAGAAAATTACACAACTGCTTCTAGAGACCACCCACTGTACATACTTAATCATTTTTAAGTATATGAATAAATAAAGGTCTATCTGGGAGTGACTGAGTGGTTTCAATTTGTTTCCTAGCTATGCCTTCCTTCCATTTTTAGTACAAAATATGTTGTTATTATTTTTATTTATTTATCTATTTGTTTATTTCAAACCAAGAGTTGTATCTGCTGTAGTAATATGGTAATTCTCAAACCATATTTCTCTACTTGGTGCTTGTAGCCTAAGATTGTTGTAGCCAATCTGAAATACACAAAACAGAACTACTGTTTGTTGTCATTGTTGCTGTTGTTGTTGTTGTTTGTCAAAACTGTGTCAAAATTTTCTTGAGAGTTGATGTGTAGTTTCCAGTCCTTATTCTGCTCATGGGAAGAGGCCAGTGAAAAGTGAAATGACAAAGAGACAAAAGAAAAGCAGGGACCAGTATCTGGACTACTTCATTTGTCCTTTCTTCAGTGTTCTCTAAAACAGTTCACAAAGCTGCTACTTAATGTGTGCTCAAAGCCAAAAAGAGGGCTGATGTGCAGGAGACAGATCTACAGTGGAAATGGTCTTGTCATCCTCAACTCCCAGGTCATCTGCAGAGCTAAGGCTAGTCTTGGATATCTGCTCCTCAAAAGCTTTTAAACTTTCTCTTTTAATTAGTATTTAGGGTCCAGAAATGTCTTTGTTATTCAACACACCAAAGCATTCACATTACATCTTAATGATATGTTTTGGGAAGCTAATTCACAGAAAATTAAGATATTTTTCTTCAACAACTGGATTATTGCATCATCTCTCTCCGACTGGGAAACAATCAGGTATATCTCCAAGAGTTTAAATGGGGTAACTAACCAATGGGTTGCAGGGGAGATTACATATTGAATACACCAAGTTATAGCTCAGTCTTCCTTAGCAACAACCATTCATATGATTATTTTTACCATATGGATTTAGTTTTTTAAGAGCTTCATGTGAACTTTTGTAAACTAATGGACAGTTAAAGAACATAATCAGGCCTTAATGTTATGGATTTAGCTCACTATATGCAATGCTCTGTGGAATATAAAAACCACAAGATACAGTCCCTGCAGAGATTGCCAGTGGCACCCTGATATCCATTCTCTGTTTTCTGGTCATTAATTAGGATAAGGTCACCCGGATTAAAGACTATTTTAGCCATCTTTGCAACCCAATAGCCCATGTTCTGGCCAGTGAGATGTAAGCAGTAATGAGGCAGGCAACTTCTGCATGGCTTCTTTTGATGGCGAATACATACCCTTCCCTTGTTTTTTTCTTTCCTGCCAGTTACAGTGTGAAAGTGAAGGCTAGAGATGCAGCAGTCATCTCAGTTCACAAAGAAGAAGCTCCACGCCGAGGATTCTGTCTCTGACGATTGCGAGACTCACACTAGCTGAGAACAACCCATCCAGGTTTCCGTGACAGGTGAATATGCATTGCTCTGCTTAAACGACTATTATTTTAGATTTTCAGTTGTCACAGCTAAACAGTCTCTCTGCTAAGCTCTCCTTTCCAGATAATTTAAATTTATACCTGCAACACTCTAGCTTAGCTGGTTGAGGTCAGAAGAGAGAAACATGGTTTTGCATGTGTACTGTGTTTGAGCCCATTTGAGGTATACTTGGATCTCATGAGATTAGTCAATTGTACTGGACCGAGAGAACTTTTATACTAAGGGAACACAGACTCACATGGATTCAGTCCTTTGCAAAGGCTGCATCAGGGTGAGACTCAAATGCAGAAGCTGGGCAGGGAACATCAATGAGAGCAGGGAAATGGGCCCACAAATGGTTGGGACTATGGCAAACTGGAAAGTGAATTCCCAGGCTAATGGGGTTCCTCAGTCTTTAACTGAGACCCCTGCATCGGCATAGGTTTTTAAAGTTATTGCAAATCTATGATATTGCCCAATTTTAAAAGGTTACCAACTGAAATAGTAACAAACTATGTGGGCTCAACAAAACATAGCTTTAGTCAAGATTTGGCCAGTTGGCCAGATGTTCATAGGCAAGGGGAAAGCGCAGGATTATAAACTGAAAACATGGAACATACGCTTCAAACAGAAAGGTCACCATTATGGAGAAAATTTAAGCTGTTCGAAATGTGCTACTAATGCCAAAAATAACCAAAATCAGGTTCTTACACTATAAACCAGAAAAGAAAATTTAACTGCAGATATTATAAAAATAGCCCCATCCTCTCCACTGTTACCTTCCTCTCTCCCAATAAAGATGGCAGCTAAATATCAAGAGGGTTCAGGTATGCTCTCTGGAGGAGAGATTTACCCTTACCCCATCCACACCACCTGTTGGTGAACAGCCACCTTTGCCAGATAAGAAATCATCTTTTCTGTCCCAAGTGCCCCACCCTGGCAGCAGAAGAGCAGGGATCAGAGCTTGCGGGCTCCCACTTTTGGAAAGGCCCTTCCCTTCTTTAAAGAGCAGCAAGGCCTCCATCTAGCATCTCCTCATGATATTAATTACAGTGCCCACTAGTAGTTACCTCTAAGGGACACAGATGTGGGACTGTAGATGAGGCTTTCTGCCAGAAATCACAGAATCCATCCTACTCCCGCCTGGCACATACACTAGGCTGCTGCAATTAACCTCCCCAGCACAGATCCTTTGTGCCAAGAAATAATGCCAAAGGCATTAGTGCATGGCAGGCAAAGTGCAGCATGGCTGGAGGGGTGAAGAATCACAGCGCTTCTGGATTTTTTACTCTAGGTAAAATTCACTCTATAACAACCTGCAGCTCAGGTAGCTGAAACTACTCTCCAAACACTTCTAAATAGTTTTGACCTCCTGGTTTAGGGTCTCTCTCAGAATTGTGACAAAACCAAATGCTAATGCAAACCCTGCTGGAGTTTTTATTCCTGTTTTGTAAAAGGCTCCTCAGAGGCTTAGCTCTTAAGATCCAAATACTTAGGATGGAGCCATGGAGGTTGAGCCCTCAGAACCAATCAAATACCAATTTGGTTGCATAAACTGAGCAGTAGCACACAATGCGAAGAGTGATTAGGCATTTTTCGTTTTCCTCATGCATCTGGATTGCAGTCACAAGGGATGTAAGGCTTTGCAGAGTACTGTTAGCCAGTGTATGGTCCACTTAACTAAAGATATTCCTGCTGTGCTACTTTGTAAAATGAGTATTTGTATACAGAATCATTTCTGTCTATTGAGATCCATTACACTTTAAAATATAAACTGTAAGATTTAAGATGAATACACGAAGATACACTTATGCTCATACACATATTTACAGGGAGAGGCAGTTAACCACATTAAAAAGAAAACATTGGAAAATATAATAAGATTCCAGTGAAGGGGCTGTGCTATCCCACTGTGTGAACGGAAGATCGCTAAGGGCCTTTTGACTCAAATTGTTCTCAGTGGCTAGCAAATGCCGTAAGAAGTGTAGAATTTCAGGCATTAGGGACCACGAGTTTGTTAGAAGAGCAAAATCTCAAACTAAGTCCACGTCAAAAACTGCATTTTAGTAAAACCTAAAATCTCCTAGCAGGAGATTTCTATGTACTGATTACAGTTGAAAAGCAACACTGCAAAGATAACCACGGTGCTATTGGTAGATACACAGTCACTGACCAGGAGAGGGTCCTCAGGAAAGAGAAGAATCTGAAAAGAGAACAACTCACTTTCAGTCTTAACTATACCACTTAACGAAAACATTTGACTTTGCAGTTGTCCTGCTCTATAAAATGGGAGTAGGCATTTCCTTAGTAAACTATAAATGATTGTTTAGCTATGAGGTTACCTTAACATTATCTGTGTGTATTCACATACACCTACACATGCACACACATCTTGGGACCATTTCTTGAACATATTACCCTGGTGTAAATCAGTTGGAAAATGTCCTGGAAGCATTGGCTTGAATGAAGGACAGATGGCCTCTTGCCTAAATCCAAAAAGCTAGACTAAGTATTAGTAAGCAATGAATAGTTTGCTTCTTAGTATAAAGACAGGCCATAAATAGAGGTTCCATTTCCTCACAAAGTCCCTAGCAACAACCTGACTGTAGAATATGGCAAGGTAAAGTAAATACTGAAAAGAAATTTGTAAAAAAAAACCAAAAAACCAAGCTTTGCTATGTGTAATCCTAAAGTATTCTCACATTACAACAAATACATAGGAAAAAGGCAAACTGTTCATTTTTTTATGCATATTATTTCTACCCATTTTAAAACTTCTCCATCTAATGAATCAAGTTTACAATAATTTCTACTGAATCATTTATGAGTATACTAAAGTTACTAAAGTTGTTATGCACCTGATTTTAAGGAAATTGTTTCCAAAATATACACTAAAGTTTTATCTGTATTTGAAGTAAGGACAGTGTCACCAATACACCCTTTAGGCAATTTCACTTTGTAAAAGTTTTTCGAATGCCTGTATTGCAATCTACAATTTTAAGTGATGAATGAACTCAAACCAAATGAACTCCACCAATTGATGTCAGTTACAGCAAATCAAACAATATATGACGGGGCTCATTTCTGACATAGAAATGCAATGTGGATTAAATTAGTACCTATGTGACATCAGAGGCATATACTACCAATCATGCACATTAGTGTATGTGCATATGGTTGCAGTGGGGGCAAGGTATGTGCTCTAATGAAGAAAACCATATCTTTAGTTGACTAGAATATAATGTATGTGGTAGTGTTTATGATCTGGTTTTAGTACTGTTCTTTTACAGACAGGGTAATGAGTTTTGTACAAATCACCTTGACTCTTTCAACCTCAGTTTCTTTATTTGAAAGTGTTAGTATTTGAGATGATATTTAATGTCCTGAATAAGCCAATATTTTATGATCCTATGGTTTTAAAGGTCATATTCTAATTGAATACACTTCTCTACATTTACTGCATTCATATTGCTTAAAATCAAGAAATGTACAAACTATTTAAAACACCTACTTCTCTTAGGTATAGAAGTGGTTGAACACAGCTGAACAAGGCACACACTATAAAAGTAAAGTTTTCTATAATAAAAAAGAAAGTGACGAGAGTGTTTTTCTATGTGTGAGCTTGGGGAAATCAGGGACTGGCAATGGTTCTGAGAAAGGGCACTTTTCTGCACACCTCTCCCTGAGGAGTAGCACACTGGCCCAAGTTGCACAGTGATGCAGCCACTGTCTTTTCATTTTCCTCAGGAATTCTTCAGACACAGGCATGGATTGAACAAACTATCTGGCTGGAAAAAATAGTTCTTTTCCTCCTTATCTACTCCTTTAACTATTTGATTACCTGAGCTAGCTCTTATTTTTTTTTATTGTTGCTCTTTTTCAAATTGATTTTGGGATCAACTGTGTTTTTTTTTTTTTTTTTTTTTGCCATTTTGCTAATCTCCAAAAATGCAAATTTACAGAAAAATGCAAAGGTATAACATTTACACTGAAATTTATTGTTCATTTTTATAAAGAATAAACATCATGTGTTTACATTAAAAATATGAATGGTTTGAGAAGCTAAGTAGCATTTACCTAAATCGCTGTCACTATTATTTGCTTGAAATGTTTAGAAAGAATAGGAAACATGTCCCAACCTTTCTTTTTTCCTTTAGAATACACACAAAGCTACAGAATTCAGAAATCAGAATTAGGTTAATTGGTCTGGCCTACTGCTAAGGGTTCCCTCCAACAACTGTAGAACAACTCATTTGGCATAAAAATACAATCAAAGGAATAATGATCCATGACAATTCTATAAGATACTGAAAGTTCTCATAAAGTTTCCAAACTTTGCTGGCTGGCACTCTAAAAATCTCTTTGCTACTAGAATTGTAAACAAAATTTACCATAACATTAATCAAAATACACAGATAATATTTAAATTTAAAAATCATTACAGTATACACATTGCGATTAAAACTCCTTAAAATACTCTCTTGCTTTGAACACACTTATCCCATCATTCTTGCCACTTTCTGAAGAAGTTCTGGAACTCCTCTTTTATGAGTGTCTTTGTGAGGTGAAAAAATACAGTGAATGCTGCAGTCGAGTGCCACCCAATGGAAAGGCAGTTTCATGGAAATGTTATGGTGCCTCCTCATCCACTTTATTCACTACATCTGGTCCCATGCACATTCTGGCTCTTCCCCAAAGCCAAAATGACCATGAAAAGTAAACACTTTTAATCGAGTTAGGACTCTGAGGCAGCCACATTAGCTCAGAAAAAAAGGACTTCCAGAACTGTTTCAGAAAGTGCAGAAGATAGGATTAGTGTTGAAAATAAGGAGTATTTTGAAGGGGACTAATGGCAGTGTATCTCCTACTACAATATATTTTTCAAATTTTAAATATTCTCTCTTTTTATCACACCTACCAAAAAACTAATTAGTAATAAGTCAGATTTTTCTACTAAAATTTCCATCAAGTGTTCTTATTTAATGAGCATTTATGTCTGTGGTCTATATGCAGCCACTGTGACTTGTAAACCAGTGAATATCTCTTTCTAGAATCCGTCTGTCCTTATGCAGGTAGCACCTCCTCTGTACTAATTTTTCGGATGCCTAGAAGTGGGAAGAAAGGCTTATTTCTCAGCAGATGGCACATAAAGGCATGAGAGCACAGAATACAACACAAAGGACATGCGGCAGATTGACTTTGTAAATACCCTGCAAGAGAAAAATGATGAGACCCATATGTCTGTGATTTACTGGTCAGCTGGAAACAAGAGACAGAATCTGTTGATTCTGTACTTCAAGGAAAAGGAAAGATGAAACCAAATAAACAAGTGAGAGAGAAACACTGCTCACATTCTTAGGGCCACCTTAATTTGTAACCAGCATTTTATGGCTTTGTGGTTTAGAATGGTAACATGGTGATTTCCCATCAAATTTTCAGAACTTCATTTCTGCTCCCTCCATTGCCACCTGCCATCTGGAGTAGCACTCCGATGTAGCTGGTTAGGGACAAGCTTATCCATACGGCAACTCCATTGGTAGCATCTCCTCACAAACAGAAGTCTTTCTTTATGATTTTTGCCCATCTGAATGTGTGGGGTGCTGGGGAGTGGAGGATGAAGAGTACAGCAGGGGAGGATTCCTTCCTGTATCAGGTGACAGAGGAGCCTCTTGGGACAGGTCGTGTTGAGGCAATAAGCAGACACTCATTATGGCTTTGGTCTTTGGAGGAGAGGGGCAATTCTGATGACAGCTTGGTTCTTTCACCCAAGGTCTAATGTATGCATGCCTAAGACAGCAGAAAAGGGAAAACATATATCAAAAAAAGAGCTCTTTCATCAAACTCTGGAACACGCCAGAGGCAGGAGACTTAGTGGCAAAAACAAGGGTACAGATTTGGAACTCCAGGGGGTCAAGATGCAGAAGCGCCCTCAGTGGAAGACAGGGGGCTCTGTTGCCCAGGAGAGTAGAAACGCCAAGGACAGAAGAAATGACTCTGGAGAGCCTGGGGCCTGCAAAGGGCAGTGCCCAGCAGGAGAGCTTTGGACGTGAACTTGTTTGCAGAGCCCCCAGGCTTCTAGGAACTGCTTAGTTGTAATTCTTAAAGGAGCCCTCAATTAGCAGTTGGTTGCAAGCTGAAGTAAATGTGTGAAATAAACTATTTCTATCAAATGTATGACACTTTAATTTGTTGAGTACTGTGTCAGGTGTTTTATTTTAAGCATTTGGTGTATGCCTTATTTTTAAAAACTCCTATATCCCTGTGAGGTTTATACTGTTGTTCTTCCATGTTTCAGAGGAAGGATAATGTAAAATGCTGCAGACTTCAGGGTCACAGAGCTATGATTCAGTTCCAGCTTCATGTGACTTAATATCCATCATCTTAACTTTTGTTCCTTGTTGCCCCCTTGTGAATGACATATAAAGTGTCCAAAAGTGACACGATTTAAAAGAAACACGAAGGGGCCTGTGATATGGCTCAGCGGCATAAGTGCCTGCCTAGCAAGTGTGAGGTCCTGAGTTCGACTCCCGGTACCCACATTAAAATAAATAAATAAAAAATAAATAAAAATAAAAGAAACACCAAGAAATTTAACTACCATATCTAGTCCTATAATGTTAAAAGTAATTTAATTATACTTCCACTTCAAAGTCTTATTATTTCCCAAATGACAGACAAGACCTGGCTACTCGCCTGCTCTAATGTCTCCCCACTGCTTATAGACTGTGGTCCCAAAGATACGATTGAACCATCTTTTGACTACGTATCTGTCTCTTCCCCCCCATCCACACCATGGATTCCTACCATCGTCGAGCCCTGGCCATGTTCCTGATCACAGCTACCCCTTCATGAATCACAGTGTGCTCTCCTGTGTGCCTCCTGCAAAGCCCAGCTAGACGAACACTTCACCCAGGCCAGGACTCATGGCTCCCTCCGTCGTATTTTAATTACACATGTGTTCTAATTTTACCTACAGCATTTTACTTTGAATGTCAGTTTTCATGTAAGATTCTTCCACAAGACAGTAAGTTATTCAAGGGCAGTGATCTTTATTTTACTTTTGAATTTTGTTATTGTTATGGTTTAGACCTAAAATGTCCCCCAAAATTCTCATGTGTGTGAAAGGTGATTGGACCATGGGGCACTGTATTAATCTTCCCTTTTCTGTCAACTTCCTAACCACAGTGGGTTGAGTACCTTTTCTTCTGCCATACCCATATGCCATATTGGTTTTGCCTTGAAGCCAGCCAACTGTGAACTGATACCATGAGCCAAAATAAACCTCTCCTCCTTTAGGTTGTAGGTGTCTGCTATTGTGTCCAGCAATCTGGAAGTAACCAAGACAGTCATTTTGTTTTGAATTGATACAAAAAGTTGTACATATTTTTGTGGTACAGTGTGGTGTTTCAATATACACATGTATTTTATGATAAACAAATAAAAGTATTTAGTATACCATCACCTCATCCACGTATGATTTCCTTTGGGGTGGAAACATTCAAAACCCTCTCTTCTAGCTATTTTGAAATAGTAAAATATTGTCAATTATACTCATATACTTAAAGCAGTTCTTTTTCCTACTATCTAGCTATAATGTTGGGGCAGTGACTTGGTCTTCTCAATCTACATTTCCCACTATATGACATCATATATTTGAGGTAAAAGAATCACTCAATAAATTCACCGAACTGAATCTCCTGTTTATAACTGAGTTTCCTTGAGAATATTATTGACTCCATCATTCTTCTCAGAAGCAAAAAAGCAAACTTCCTCTTGCATCTTTAGATTGTTCTTGATGGAACTGAGGATCATTTTCATGAGTTAAGTTAAATGCACCTTTTTTTCGATCACTGCTGCCCCTTCATTCTGCACCTCAGGACATGCATTCCCTCACCAGTGAGTCTTCTACTTTCTTCTAAGGTTACCACATGAAATGCAGGTCTTCCAATTAAATATGAATTTTGGATTAACAGTGAGTAAATATTTTGTATAAATATGTCCCAAGTATTACATGGGACATATTTATACTATTACTCATTTGTTGTACACATGGAACTCCAAGTTTAACTGGGTGACCCTCTTTTCTGTTTTTAAATCTGTGAACTCTGGCAGCCTTTTTCTTTACAGCCCTCTTTATACCATTATTTTCCACAAGTGATTCATACCAGCTTCCTCTTCAGACATAAATAGGGCCATGCTTTTATTGGAATGTCTTTGTTTCATAAGAGCAGCATAAAAAATCCCTACATGGTTCCCCTCAAATCTTCAGTGGGCCCTTTTATTGATTGGAAAGAAAATATCCCAGTAACAAACCAATAGGACTTCATAATTATTTTTGCTCCCATATCTGGGCACCCCTCACCTGTCAGATTTGACCTAGAGCTTTGTATTGTCTTCTGATTATTGCTGTATTCCACCACCTTTCAAGGCACCCCCTTGTAAACACCCCCCACCTCCACTCCAGTTCTAGTTGAGTCCAGAATTTCCTACTCCCCTGTGGGTAGCCAATGTGTTCATCCCTAACCAGTAAGGGAAGATGGGTTGGTCTGTAGTTTTCTTTCAAAAGTTCTCATCTGCATTTTCCTGCATTCGGAAAGAACATGGGGCAGACACTGGGCCAGTGGCCACTCTATCTGCACGCACTGGAGAATTTCTGACGAGGGAGGGGCTTCCTGGTTGCCTGCAGAATGAATAAGGTAAATATTTAAGAGATTGCCCCTCCTACCCAGTCCCTGAAGAATCACCAGTGATAAATCCCATTCACAAAAGCCAAAATTCACTAGATAGAAGGGTCTTTCTATAGCATGGTCCTTATTATTGTTTGGATTTAGATGTCCCATAAGAACCACACACGTTCAGAGACCAGGCTTTTGGAAGGTGATTGAATTACGGGACCACTACAGCTGACTTGCTGTTAGGAGGTACAGTCTGGATACAGGCAGGTCACTGGGGGCCTGACCTGAAAGGGTCCCTCACCTGCTCCTCTCCTTTTCTTCTGCTTCCTGGCCACCATATTGCAAGCAGCTTTTCTTCTGCTGTGTCCCTCTGCCATCCTGTTTCTGCCTTGGAGCCAGATAACGATGGACTGTAACCATGAGCCAAAAAAGACTTCTTTAAGTTGTGGGTGTCAGATATTTTATTCCAGAGATGAGAAAATAACTAAAACACTCACCTATAGAATTTTCTGTGATCACTGAAAAGCTCTAATCTGCACTATTCAGTCTGATAGCTGCCAGACACATGTGGCTATGAAGAACATATTGATGGGGGTTAGTGAGACTATGAGACGGACAAGTTAATTTTATGCAATTTTAATTGATTTAAATTTAAATGGCTTCACGTATGTAGAGGCTATTGTACTGGACAGTGCAGGCCTGCCTATAGCATTAAATTGCCTATAGAAGCTAAAGATATTTTATGATAGAAAGACTGACTACTGTTTTGGGCAAAGCCTAAGCCAAATTTCTTAATCAGGGCTTATTTTGCCCCCAGAGACATCTGGCAATGACTGAGACATTTTTAGCTGTCAAAATTTAGGGTAAGAGGTGCTACTGGGATCTAAATGAGTAGAAGCCATGGACACTATTAGATACCCTACAATGTACAAGACAGCTTCCCTCAAAAATTATCATCCATCTCAAAATGACAACAGTGCCAATGCTGAGACACCCAGATTTGGGCCAAAATGTAAATGAAGTGACAGACACGGAGCTTATCTTCATCCATCACCAATTTCATCCTAGAGTCTCCATTCACTCTAATCTCCAGATTTTGTCACAAACCTTATTTTTATCAATTTAATTATAATTGTTGTCATACCAAATTGTTTGTCCTGATCATTATGCTAAAAGCCTTGTAAATTTTCTTATCTTTATAAAAATCCTTCAATATTGGTCTTTATACCCATTTTATGTTTGGGAAACAGAGGTTTCAGAGGTAAAGTGCACTCTGGTAAGTGAAAGCAGCCAGATACAAAAACCACATATTGTTTGATTCCTTTATTATATAAAACATCTAGGATAGGCAACTGCATGTTGACAAAAAGTAGATTAACAGTTG
Source organism: Erethizon dorsatum (assembly GCA_028451465.1). Taxonomy (NCBI): domain Eukaryota; kingdom Metazoa; phylum Chordata; class Mammalia; order Rodentia; family Erethizontidae; genus Erethizon; species Erethizon dorsatum. The sequence continues at coordinate 19,532,177 of CM051824.1, forward strand.
CCATGGGTTAGGGGTAGTGGAGAAAATAGTGAGTGACAGCTGTAGAATTCTTTTCAGGGTGATGAAAATGTTCAAAAATAAATAGTGGTGACAGTGCAAATCTGTGAACATATTTAAAAATACTGAATTGTATTCCTTAAAAGAATGAATTTTATGTTGTGTGACTTGCATCTCAATAAATTAAAAATGTAATTGCATTTCAAATGCACACAATTGCATTTTCATCAACTATGAAAATTGAAGTAAATGTAAACAAAAAACAAACAAAAATTGAGATGAAATAGCCCATCCTTGTCACAAGCTGGTGGCCATGTAATCAGGACTAAGAGTGAGTGTACTGGTGCCAGCATAGTGACATGATGGACCTGCTTCCTCCCTTCATTTCTCCCCAGAGGGTCAGGGGTGCTGACTTCAAACATAGGAGGATCTAGGTTTGAATTCCTGGTATACCTCTGAGTTAGGGCAAATTATTATTCTTTCTTGAGCTACAAATTCTTTATAAAATGATGTTAATAAATCTATAGTACAGGTGGTTATGAGGACTGGAAATCATGCAAGGTGTCTGGAAGTTTCCATTCAGTAAGTGCTGTGATTATTGAACTGTTCAGCTGATACAACTACGAAAGCATCACTTTTTAGGTCTTGAGAAAGCAATCCTAGACCTCAGTTGCTGGGACACCCTTGGCTTCCTGGGGTTTGGTGGGACTAAATGGCTAGGATAACTGCATTTGCCGCTGTTTTATCTACTGGGCTTCCAATTAAGATTTTTTTTAAATAGTTCTATAAAATGTTGAACACCATACCTCTAAGCCATTAGTGATTCTAATGTAGAAAACTAGACACAAGCAGGAGAATGAGAGTTATTTGAGAGGATACTTATCTTTGATTCTATTCCCCAACTAAACTGTATGTTAGGTTTCATCCCCAGAGAACCTAGTAGTAGAGTCTTTGTGACTTCTTTTTCTTGTAAGTGGAGACATATAAACCCTGAGAGTCTGTGTAACTTGATGAACATATTTGGAGGCATTTAGTCTCTCTTGGATGAGTGATCAGATAATTTTCCAGAAAAAAAAATGGTGGCGTCAAAGCCAGCTCAGAATCAGGGAAAGCATGGCATGGAATCTCAGTAATTTCCCAAATTGATCTCAAATGTTTCATGTGTTATCATTGTCTTTACATATTTGGATGAGGAACTACTGTGGAACTCACTCAATTCTGTGAAAGTCTGGAAAAAAAGGAATGCAGAGGAGAGGAGAGATTCTACCTGAGGCCTGGGGGAAGCAGCAGGACATTGGCCATTGTGAAACTGTCCTTAATGATATTTGCAATGCTTTAATCTCTTTCTTTAAAGCAAACATCATCTGCCTGCTGCTCTGCTGAGTGATCTTTTCCCACTTTTTGGGATACAGGCTCATTTAACAACTGGCAATCAAACCCGCTCAGGCAGCCACAATGGAAACTGTCGAGGTTCATTACACTGGAAAAATATGCCATCTTTATTTTCATTCTATTGTTTCCACAATGATTAAATATGCACATTTTTTCAATGCCCCATTTTCATGAAATTTCACTTGGATATATTTCCAAGCCCCCAATCCAGATGGTACAACTCAGAGTGAAATTGGAATATTGCTTCTTGCACTGCCATTGTAAAGCCTGACACTACTATTCTGTACAAATCCCAGAAAATGGCACCAGGAATTCAAGAGGTGAAAACAATTTAGTTTTGAAAAGTTTATGATGTAGAAATGTGCAAAATGTACTCTTGATTTAGATAGTGATCATTGATCATAATTTAACAATAATTTATGGGTTCATGGTAATTATTTAATTACTGTGATGAATTCTTGCTAAATTTCCTAGTTTGTAGTAGAAACTTAATACATATTTGTTGAAGAATATATTAAAATACTAAACTCTTTATAATACTTTTGGGAAGCTTAAAAATGATATAGGAAACCAAAATAATAGTGCTAAGCTATTGCAATTGAAAAAGAGAGCAAGTAGAAATAATTGATCCTGAGAAAAGTGGTACAGTTAAAATATGGTCTCATTTTTAAGTCCTCCTATTGATAGGTGAAGTGTCCGTCTCTTTTCTTTGGTACACTTACTGCTTTCACCAATAGCTATGGCAGAAGAGACATGCACAGTTTCCAAAGCGAGGTCATGAAACTATATGGTTGTCTTGGGACACTGGGTCACTGTGGGGAAGCCATCCACCATTTATGTAGTCCAGTTGTCCTAAGACCATCCAGCTGGAGAGTCCATATAAGTGCCTTGGTCGACAGCCTGTCTGAGCTTCCAGCTGCCAACCACGGAAATGAGGCATTTTGGGTGCCCAACTCAGTTGACCTTTCAGATGACAATAGACTCTGTTGACATATGCCTGAAATATCAGGGGAACTGTCCAGAGAAGTCCTCAGTGAACCTCTCCAAATTCCTTACCCTCAAAATAGTGAGCAAAATAAAATGGCTGTAGTTTTACACTACTAGAATTGGAAGCAATTTACCAAGCAGTAATAGTAAGTAGAGTAAGTAAAAACTCTGCCCTGAACTTGGAGCAGGTTTTCCCTAAATGCTCATAGAAAGAGTTACTTTGAGAAGCTGTCTTAGTCTGCTTAACTGTATGGTGGTTAAGCTTAATGTGTCAACATGATTGCCTTTGCCTCAGGAGCCATGTATGGGATTAGGAAAGCAAACTTCTGGGTTTGTCTGTGTGGGTCTTGGAGGTGTGCTGTTCAGGTCTATATCTGGTCATCAGCACCTTATTCTCTCGCACTATTTCCCTGGTCTGCTTCCCTGCCACCATGAACTAAATAGCTTCACTCTGCCATGTCCTTCTGCCATGATATTTCTGCCTTGGAGCTAGCCAACCATAGACTGAATCCTCCGAAACCATGAGTTAAATTAAACTGTTTGTCCCTTAAGTTGTATATGGCAGATACTATGTCTCAGTGAGAGGAAAGCTGACTAATACAGTATGCTATAACAAAATACCATCGCTTAGGTGACTCATGCAAAACAAATTTATTTTCTCATAGTTTTGGAGAGTGGAAGTTTGAGGGCAGAGTAGCAGCATGTTCTGATTCTGTGTGAGGAGCTCTTCCTAAATTACAGATGGCTGCCTTCTTACTATACACTCACATGACCTTTTCTGAATATGTGCACATGGAAAGAAGACCCTGGTATTTTTCCCTCGTTTTATACAAACACTTATCTCATCACAAGGGCTCCATCCTCAAGATCTAGTTACCTCCCAAAGGCTCCATTTTCAAATACTATCTTATTTGAGGTTAGGACTTTAACATATGAATTTGGGGAGGACACAAATGTCCAGTACACAACAGAGGTTTAGGACCAATATTTCTGTATGCGAAGGAACTTCAAGGATGGATAGCAAAATGCTAAAGCCAGTACCAGGTGCTTACCAAAAGTCATTTACCCAAGCACTAGAATCCAAATATGTTACAAATTCAAATGTAGTCAAGGCTCAGAGGTCAGTTTTACTTCTAAGTACCCAGATTAAATGGTAACTAAAGTGGAGTGATGGGGATGTGTTAGACTATCCTGTCCCTATCAACTTCTCGACTACTGACTAGGCTGATCCAGCATTTGGATGTTCCCCTGACAGTGCCTTCCCAGTACCTCCAATGTATAAACCGAGCATCTACAGCCTGCATTCCTAAGCCAGAAATCCTTCAGTAGAGACAAAATCAAGTTATGTGCCTTCTAGGATCCTAAAATAGAGCAAAGACTTTTGATCTTTTTCACTTACACTGAGTATGTATCTAGAATAAATACTTTTTGGTGTACTTGTTTTCCTGAAGCTAAAGAAGAAAAGACCCAGAAATAATGCCCACATTCAAAGAGCTAACAAGAGGTGGATGATCAGGAAATGTTCTGTACCAGCACTTCAAGTTCCTTTGAAGATGAATGTGCAAAGTTGGGGAGGAGTTCAGCATTGTGGTACCTCACATTGGAACCCCCTGGGAGAAGGCACACCAGAAAAAGGAGGGGAAGACCCTGGGTTTGCTAAATGTTGCTCTCATGCTGGTACCAGCCGCATTTTGCAATCAGTAGAAAATAAAATGATTTTAACATCTGTATTTTTTTATAATGGGATGCATTTTAGATGACTATTTGCTTTATAAACCATGGGAATATCTGAACTAATCAGCATTCTGCATGCATTTAACATTTAATTTTCTTTGCAAAAGAAGCATTTGCATCCTCATAAATGCAAATATTCTTGCAAAGTGATGCCCTTTGAATCATACAATGAAAGCACATAACTCAAAGGACAAAATCAGGAACAAAATAACCTTTGGGCACCTTGGTGTATGAAAGGTATATGATCATATAATCTTTCTAGCTACAGAAAATACTATAATTTTCCCAAAGTGTTTTACATCATCTAGTTATATATCGGTGTGTACTTTCCTACTTTAATTACTACTAATAACTATCCTCTTAATGGGTTTTAAATGGATGCAGAAATCCTGTCCCTTTGTGCAAAAGCTATGAGAGCCTATCAAGTGCATATGGGCAATGATACCTACATCTACATTCTATCCTTATCCTCTCCTTACTCTCTATTCAAACCTTGGTGTGAGTATACACACACACACACACACACACACACACACACACCACATTCAAATTGGCATATAGAGTTCTTCCTGCACTTCATGAAGTGCTTTGAATTTTAGAGTCACATAGAACAGCAAAGTGTCCCTGCCCTGCACACACTGGGATCACCTGTTTTGCCTTCTCTCCTACCTATGACAGAACACAGAGTAGGGCAAAGGTGCAGCTTCCAGCTGGGGTCTGTGACTCACAGACCTTATGGTGGCATACTCAATGCTGCAGGCCTCCATTTCTCTATCAGTATGATGTGGAATCCATTTCAACCTTCTGAGGGTGCTGAGAGTTAGGTGGGGAATTGGTTGCATGGCCTATGGGAGCTCTGCAATCAGCACAAGAGGACTCCAACTTCCCACTTCTTTCAGAGTCCTCTCAGTGCCTTGGGAGAACAAGACTTCAGGACGAGTCTCTTGAGCTTCTAGGGAACAAACCACAGGCCTTAATTCAAACTCCCAGTCCCAAGCTGGCCCTTAACCACCCAAAGCTATAAGATATTTCCTATCACCTACAATCCTATTAATGAGGTTATTAGTCACAGAGAAAATCAGGCCAGAGAAAATAATAATTTATCCCTGTAATAATCACAATGTCATATACCATACCATTAATCCCTATAACTCTATCCAGCTATTATTTTTAAAAATGAGTTTCTTTTAATCTGAGTGAAATTGCAAACTGGGTGCTGTTGCTCTTGCACACCTACTGATGACAATACCACCACTCAGTCATGCTTCATTTACCCATGAAGACCAAGGTCTGCCTCAGGACCCTTTGGAAAACATTATTTAATGGGTTAGAATTGGCCCTTTAGATGAAACTTTTTATCATTGCTATAAGTAGCAGAAATACTAGATAAAAGGTCAGAAAGGCTAACTTAGTGCAATTTACCTTTATCTTAGATGTTTCTTTTAGATAAGTTAATTTCCATTGTCAACAAAATAAATGTAGAAATATTATACTGGTTTCTCAATAGCATCCAGAGAACTAGTTGAAGCCTCAAGGCCATTCTCCACTCCTAAACTAGATCATGAGAAATGTGTTTTAGGGCACTAACATACTAGATTATCCAGCCACTCGCTGATATTATTTTCAACTCAGGACAGAATTTGTGCAAGGCTTTCTTCAAGCCTATATGACTACTTGTCATCTGTCTCAGAGACCACCTTGGTCCTAATCTCTTAAATCAACATTTCCAGAGGCAATGCTTCAGTTATAAATATTTGCCAGGGGTTTGAACTGTCTTATAAAAGATTAAACCAGTGTTATGAGTATAGTGTTTCACCCTCTAGTTTGTTTCATGTACTATCCATTCTGTAAATATGCACTATTACTAGGGGAACTCATTCCTCTTGAAAGACCAGAATGTAATAAAAATATTTCACAATGATTCTAGTCTTCCAAACAAGCCACTTATTTACCAGTAATAACATTAGTCATATCAAGGGAAAAGTCATTTCAGAATTTTGCAAGGTAATGTTTCCACATACAGTACAAGCAACTACATTATCATAATTTGACCGTACGTTGGATGGTCTCTACTCAGCATATATACCCCCTACTCCATGTCTAATAAATAAAACAGAGCAAATATATCCTTGTCTATACAGGAGAGCAGTAAATGGCCTTAATTTTTGCCTTAGTCTGAAATGATTTAAGAATACCACATTTTTCCTACCACTTAAATTAAGAGAACTTTTAATTTTGGAAACATACTATTTAGTTGCTCAAACTTTTAAAAAAATTACTCTTTATCCTTTCTCATTCTCATCCATGGATCTAAAGAAAATAAAAGTGCCTTAATGAATAAGAAGTTATAAAAGTATTTAAAAGTAAATTAAAATCACTAATGATTTCCTTACCCACACTTATTAGTATCGTTAATATATTGATCTTTAACCTTGCAAACTTTATATATCCTAAATGTATTATGATGTTAATAACATTGTTTCTCATTTTTATAAAATATGGTGGAGATCTTTCCACTTTGATACACCAGGCTCTAAACAGACATGCAAAAGAACTGTACAATATTCCACTGTGTAGATTGATCATAATTCATTCAAGTAATTCCCTGTGACTAGAATTTTAGGCGATTTTCAACTATGTACTACTACAAACAACCTTCTTGCTGAACTTTTTTGGTTCATGTATCTTTGACTCATTATCTATATTATCTCCTTAAGGTAAATTCCTAGAAATAAAACTGCTGAGTAAAAAGACATGCACATTAAAATTTAAGATCTTTAATTGAATTGTGCAACACCAAACCGTTAAGCCAGTGAAATCCTAATATAATAGGGAAAAGCACAAAGCCATTCTCAAAGGCCTGGGGCTGATAATGGCCCCTCCGCCAGTATGTGAGGATGCTGCTGTTATTCCTGGCTTAGAGTCAGAACCATGTCGTACTGCACAATCGGTATGTTGTTTATTTGTTTTTAAGACAAAGGGACCACCAACTTGGGCCTATCATTGTAAATAACTGTTGATTTGAACAGATGTTGAAGGTAGAAATCTGGTTCTCAAGAGTACTCATCTAAAAACTCTATAGTTAAATAAGAATAAATTGAAAAAAATTAGATCTGACCACTCCATCTCCATCACAAACATGCTGTGAGACTATCAAAAAGTCACCGAAGCTGTCTGTGCCTCACTTGCCTAATTTGTCAAATATCAAGGCAATCGCCCCATCTGTTTCTGACAGTATTAAAGGATATAAAAAATGAAAATGCTTTGGAAAAGGCAACACTTCTCTGAGTGATATTTAAGTCACTCATTCAAAGAAGGTTTTATTTGGTATAAATAATAATTTTAAAACTAATATTAAGCTTAGCAGATAAAACTATATGAAATTATATAATGTGTGACAGCTTGGAATCAAATGATATGCTAGAAACCTGAAATTAGGCAAAAAGATCTAACAACATGCTATAACCTGTCAGCATTTGGTCCCATCAATGCTTGGGCAAATAATCCGAAAAGCTTTCACACAGAGGAAGATCGACAGGCATTCTATATTTAATTAATTTTTATAGATTTATTATTCCTTTAATTTTAATATTCACACCAAGTTTTCAACAAAATTTACTTCATTTTGTGATTCACTACCTGACCAAAAGTTAAAATGAATCTCTTTTTATTTATTTTAAAATATAATGTGATCCATGAAATTACCATACAAATACTCACCTTGTTCTCTGCTCATGTCATGCTAAGAATTATGCTGTAGCGTTCTCCTGGGTTCAAATGAAAAGAAACTTCTATCTTTCTGATGGTCTTCTGTTGTTCAAGCTCAAACTAAAATGGAGAGGACACACATCTTCATGGCAGAGAAGCAACAGAAGGCATTGAACACAGAAGTAAAAGCCAAAGTGAAAACCAGGCCATCTGCTGGAAGTCTCTTCAGATATCAAGGCAGGAGTCTCAGGGTTTAGAACCAGTAGTTTAGATCTGCCCCATGGGTGTCAGACAGAAGATGGCTGGGAAGTCACCCACCCCTCCAAGGTCCCTGTTTTCTTTAGAAAAAGCCTTTGCCTCCAAGCTTATTTGGTGCAGAACTCAGGACAGGACTGACTGGGATTCCATCTGTGGTGGATTAACTAATGGTCAACTTGTAACATCCAGCTGAACTGAATCAGCATGGTTCTGGGTGTGGAAGGCCCACCTGAGGATTGTTGCCTACAGCATAAAAGGAGAACTGGAGGGGAAGATGGTGTGCTGTTGATTCTCCAGGAGAAGCTTGTCGAGACGGTTTTCCTGACATGAACTTGGCTATTCTCGTCATTGGAGGAGCTCAGATCCTTGCTGTTGCCAAGGATGGCTGCGGTGCTCTTCAGGGCAGCTCTGGTCCTTACCTGAGCATTGCTTCTTGGCTCCAGTGCAGACCCCTCAGCCTGCTGGCACAGACCTCTCATCCCGCTGGTGTAGACTTCCTAGCTTCCATCATTGATCTTTGGGCCTTCCCAGGGCAGATCCTTGATACAGACTTGCATAAGACATTGTCATGGGTTGTAGGCCTCCAGCTGGACTCGTGGAGGTCATTTCCATGGGCTCTAGGTCTTTAGCTGTACTCGTGCAGGACAAGGACATTGCCGTGGGATCCAGGCCCTCAGCTGGATTCTTTAGGTCTCTAGTGTGTGGACAGATCTCCTGCACTCCTTTGCATTTGACACTTTGGGTGAATATTACAAAAATAATCTTATAAATTATGTGTCCTGTATTAAATCTTTTCCCTTGTAAACCTTGACTACAGCATCATCTCTTTGGAATGAAAGCATCTTCCCAGGGAGCCATGGAGACTGATGATAAGAAGGAACTGGTAGGATCTGTCTGTAATCCAGTTCCTCCCAGCCATCCTGATTTTATCCAGTGCAAAGTCACTGCAGTCTGGACTCTACCCACTACATGGCTGCCTCACATGGCAGTCACCCTGTTCCCTGGGTATCCACTGTGCTTTTGGAACAAGTGCCACACAAAGGTGGTGGGGGCATCCTGCCCACTTTGCTAACTAAACAACAGATAGCTTTTATTGACCCTTATTCCCCACCTACTCTGGGCTTCTTTGATGGTAATTATCATTAAGGATTTAAAGGTAACATCTACAAAATCAATTTCATGGAATTCTATCAAGCAATAAGCCTAGGAAAGCATCGTGCCCTGCCTTCTTCCCTGCATCATCCATTTCCGCAGGTGCCCCTCCAGTGCTAAGCCCCGCTTTTGAACTACTCATTCCCTCCAGTATGTCAGCTTGATTCTTTCCTCCCAGCCTGAAGCTATCTTTTTGCAGCGTAGAGACTAGTTTTCATGCCTTAGTAAAGTGATACAAATTTGAACATTTTATGCACTTTTGATTTAACTTGAAAATGCCTCATCAGCTGGAGAGCTGTGATTCTCCAGGAACTCCAATGATACTGAAATCCTCAGAGCCCCAGGAAGCCCAGGGCTAAGAATGAAAGAAGTCTTTTTAAATTTTTTTTCCCCAATTATGAAAAGTCCTCCCCCATCTCAAGTCTTTCCACCTTCTGATCAGAAGAGTACATCCAGGCAAAGTGTTTGCTCTCAAAGGACAGACATTACATGCCAGCCTCTTGTACTCAGAATCCTGACTCTCTAAAGGGTACCCACAGTACCAGCCATGGTCCCTCTCCACATCCCAGGGCCTAGTGGGATTCAAAATGCAATATTTAAAGTAAGTGCAGCCATTTTGTTTTTGGATTTTAAAAATCAACTTCAATGAATTAGTCAATGTCATGATGACAAATTTATCTAAGTCAGTCCCCCAATAATGCTTTCCCTATGTCTTCTAATAACAACAACAATGGTAACAAGGGATATAGCTCAGCAGCACAAGTGCCTTCCTGGCAAGCATGAGGTCCTGAGTTCAAGTCCCAGTACCAAAAAAAAAAAATGGTAACCAGCATTTAATGAAAACTCACTATGTTCCACTGCTCTAAGTCCATTTATGTCATCAGAAAGGCTCATTTTGTTAAAATGAATGTTTTCCATTAAGTGGTACTTCATTAGTATCAAGAATGAATTGGTCAAGTTCATCCTTCATGCCCAGGGTTTCATAAGAAAAATAATCTCTTTCATTACCACATGACAATCAATGAAATAGAATAAGCTGATATTTAACTTAAGCTTTAAAAAAAATTTCATTGAGCCATTGCTATCTGACTTGTTCTTGTCTACACATTATCTTCTTTAATTTTCACAGCAACTTTGGAAGTGGGTATCAAGCCATCCCATAAAACCACAGTACTCTTGTTTTTTTCCCAGGAGCTATACTTGATTCTTCAGGTGAACTACAGAGTCAGAGAGCAGACATTACCCAGAGTGCTGTGTAACTTTATCATCCTGGTAATGTCATTATTAACAATTTCCTCCTCAGTAGTTAACAAAAGGATCACTTGCCTCAGAGTAGGAACCAAACCTCTAAGCTATTATAATGATGATGCACTAACTGAGAATAAGCTTGGAATGAAAGATTTTGTTTTCAGTAGTAAACTGACAACACCACTATTAAGAGGAAGGACATCCTTACTGATATTACATATGAAGAACTTTTGATGAGAAAATTTCCCTCCTTGTGTTAAAAACTAGATCATGATTTCCCTAACATGACACAACATTACTGACTTCTCCATAGCAGAAGACTTCCAGACAGGAATACTGGGACAGGGTCAACATTAAAATCAAGCTATGTGTGACCCATACTCCCCTACTCTGAATTTTCCTTGACAAGTAAAGAATCTGAGCTAGAACAGCTATCAAAAGAGGAACTGCTCCGTCCAGCTTCTGCCCTCATATTCAAACCACTGACTCATGTATATCATTCATTCCCCTTTCCCCAGGTGCACATGAATTTACTGGAACTATTTCACCAGTGTCAAAACAAACTTTCTTATGTCTACATGCTCTTGAAACAGACTCCCCAGTTTGAGCGCTGCCATTCCTGTCTTTTCAATGGTTTCTCACTCAAAGCTCTGAGGGAGGGGAGACGCCTCCTTCTTCTCATCTTCCTCCTCCTCCTCTCCCTCCATCACCTCCTCCTCCTTCTCCTTCTTTCTCTCCTCCTCTTTCCCTCCCTCTCTCCTACTGAATGAGCCCTGGACTGTGAATGGCATTCTTCACTGTCCGCATCTTTCTGTGTATCGTGGATGGCATGGAAGTGCTTGGCTTCCTCTCCCATCAGGATCTGACCATGGGAAGCTCCTTGGCATCCACAAGCCTCTCCTATCTCATGCTTGTCTCTTGAGTGTCTTTCCTTTATCTACATAGGCCCTAATTTTAGGAACCTTACACACATTCTCTCTGTCTCTGATTCTGCTTTGCTCACCCTGTCTCTGGGTTTACTTTAATGTCTGCCCCCTCTACCATAGACACACACTTTGATTTCCTGCAGTCCCCCAGGAGGCTGCTGCCCTGGCTCCCTCCAGTACTCTGCCGGGGCTGGGTGATGTGCGTGGAGGTGGGAAGGGTCCCAGTTCCTCAGACCTTGATTTAGAGCCAAACTGCAGGACGCACTGATGGGACTGTCATGTGGGACAGAATCAAAAGACTTGCTGTGGCTCATGCAGATTACATCTATTGCTTTTCTCCTATCTCTGTGACCTGTCATTCTGTCATAGGAGGAAACTGAATTGGCCCACACAATTTTCTCTTCACAATACCATGCTGGTTGCTACCCTGCTCCTCAGGCTCCACTGAGAGATGGAAAATTGATTGCCAGATGCTGTTTCGGTGTCTTCCTAGGCACTGAAGGTGACTGATGATTTGATATAGGTGGAATTCACTTTATCCACTGGCTGTTTCTCTGAGAAATTGTGCAAATCAAATTTCATTCAAATTGGATTCTACTTCCTTCTTGCTATTTTAGAGAGACTTGATTTCAGAGGGAGCTGTAATGCTCTGTATCTCTTAATGTTTGAGTTACAATGTTATCCCTTTTCAGTCTTCAGGCACTCTGGGTCTTAGTTAAGGAGATATTTTTTCAAATGCATAAATACACAGAGTGAGCTACAACAAATAAGAAATGTAATAAGGGCTAAGTTGTTAGATAATTTCCTAAAGTTTATATTGTAAAGGCAAAGCTTCTCTAAATATTAGTAATTGCCTTTGTATAATACTTATGAACTAAATATCTCACAGAGTGTTTTAATTCCTTAATTTGATCTTTCCAATATCTTCTTAGGTGGCAGTTATTATCTCTACTTATAGTTGATGCTGTGAGATCCAGACACAATGTATAAGTTGCCCAAATTCACTCAGATGTAAGGAGAAGAGACACTCTTGAAAATGTGCAAATATGAACCTGTTACTCTTTTCTCTCTTTCACATGAAAGGCAGCCTACTGCACACACTCCTCTTTATTTTGAGGGTTCTCTAAGAGAGAAACGATGAAAGGAGCGTGGCCCATATCTTTGTCAGTTACATAATGTTCATTTTTATGTATGGGCCATATTTTATTTGACCAGCTTCTTAATGGTGGGCAATGGTTTTTCCACAGCCTTCCACAATAAAGTCTATGAGCAAGCGCTTATGCCGCTGAGCTATATCACCAGCCCGAATTTATAATTTTTGTAGTTGTTTCTATATAGATTTCCACAGGACTAGTCTTTCCTCTTCCTCCCTGGATCACTGCATGAGAATGTCTAATTCTTCGTGGGCTCACCAATAGTATCTTATAAAATTTTGCAATTTTGCCAAATGGGCTATTGAGGAAAGATCTCAGTGTACTTCTAATTTACATTTCTTTATTGAGAATGAAGTTGAGAATGTTTAATATATGTAAAAGCTTTTTATTTATAACTGATTTTTTTTGTTTATAGTACTTATCAGTTTTTTTTTCTATGAAATCAAAAGTTTTATTCTTCACAATTTCCAGGAACTTTTTATATAAAGCAAAAACTAGGCTTGTTATCAGGGTTTCATAATTTCTCTCAGTTTTCCATGGTTATTGTGGCTTGTATCCAGATGTCCCCCTAAAGCCTTACATGGTCATAGATGGGGCTTTTTAGAGGTGGTTGGACCTAGGGTGTCTGATGCTGGGATTAAGGGTATGTGATTACTAAATCAGTCCCCTGATTGGTTTAGCATAGTTCTGGGTGTGGATAATGGGAAGGCACACCCTGGGCATGAGTGACACCCCCCAAAAGGCAGGTAGCCTGAAAGGGATAAAAGGGAGAGACGGGGCCGTTGCTGCTGCTGCTGCTGCTGCTTTTGCTGCCTCCTGCCTTCCATGCCATGAAATGTTGTTTCGTCTCTGTGATGCCTCCCTGCCACGCCACCCTGCCTTGGAACCAGCCAACTATGGACTGAAACCTCCACAAATTGTGAGCCAAAATAAACTTTTCCTCCTTTAACTTTGGGTGTTTGGTATTTTGCCTCAGCTACAAGAAAAGTAACTAAGACAATGGTCTTTCGACCTTTTCTCTATACAGAGGCTTTTTATTTTCATGTGGTTAGATCGATAGTGTTCTCAATGTTTTAGGGGTAGCTAGTCACATTTTAAAAACCTTTTTATATCAAGGTTATAAAAGAATTTGCCTATATTTTCTTTTGCTGCTTGTTTCCTTTTTATTTTTTACATTGTATGTTTTATTTGTAATTTGTACAGCTTGTGCTAGAGACACCAAACTCAACTATAATTTTATGTATTTGTTTTAGATTACTACCCTTTTTGTTGAGTGATTTAGGGTTTTTTTTTGCACTTATTTGGGATGGTGTTTCTTCATATACTGAATTTCTATATACATATGGATCTACTGTCTGTAAATTTTATTTTTTTCTCAAAGATCTATTATCTATTGATAAACTGGTAGCCACTTAGTTATTCCTAAGGCTAAATACCCTTTTTGATTTTCTTATGTAATGCACATACATTCTCTATATTTTATTTTTGTGCACAAATTTTTGAAGTAATGGTCTGATTCTACAAATTTGATGGTATTTTTATTGACAGCATGCTACATATATAAATTGATTTGTGGCATCTGCCACCTTTGTGTGATTGTGCCATCTTGTCCAAGCACATGGTATGTCCTTCCATTAACTGCACACTTCCACTGTGGTTTACAGGAGCAGTGGAAATTTTCTTTACAGGGATCAGACATTAGATAACATGTTTATTTCCAGATATCTCAGTTTTTGTTGCTATTTTAAACTGATTTTTTTTAGCATTAGAAATTCTCACCAGTTATTTTTGGAAGCTATTAATTTTTACATATTAATTTAATGTATTAATACTTCACTGAATTTTCTTTGTAGTAATTATTCAGATATTACATTTGGGACTAAGATTGATATATTTCATCATATCAATGAAAGGAAAATTAGGACAATTTCCTATCATAGGAAAGGATCCACACATATACGCATGTATCCATGCACATACACATATTTTGTATATGTGTTACTTTTTAGGTCAAGACGATGTATAGAACTTTACTAAATTTCCTTTCAGGATCTAAGGTGATGATTGATCATATGATTATTCAATTTTATGTATTAGTATGATGAATTATATAAAAAATTCCTTTGTATTTTTCCAATAAATCTTACTTCATCAAAAGCATGATTCTTTTAATGGATGGTTATTTTCTGGCTAATCATATTTTATGTAGAGTTTTCTCAATAGTATTGTTTGTCACTTTTCCATCACACTGACAAAATGACTGAGATAAACAATTTAAAAGGAGGAAAAATTAATTTGTCTCATGGCTTCAGTCCATGGCTTCTTGGAACCCACCACTGCTTTGGACCTATGGTTAAGCAGAGCATTATGACAAGAATTGCATGGTAAAGCAAGGCTGCTCAACTCACAGCAACCAGATAGCAAAGATGGAAAGATGAGGGGACAGAGAACCATATCCCCTTAGAGGGCATGCTTCCAATCACTTAACTTCCCCCCAATAAGCTCTATCTCCTAAAGGCTCCATCACATCCCAGTAATCCCACAGGCTAGCAACCATGCTGTTAACACATAGGCTCTGGCAGAAACTTATGATCCAAACTATAAAAAGTATCCATAAGTGAGGAGCCCAGCAAGAGCTGCAAGTTGGAATGTTAGGAAGAGACCTCCCTGGAGAATAGGTTTATCTGCAGGGGCTGTCTGAGCACTGCGCCGACATCATCCTTGAACAACATTTCTCACTCTCTTTCCCTTCCACACACCTTTAGCTCCATCTCAGCCTTGCCTTTCTTATAGGTGCTTATGGAGCTTAGAGAGTTTATGCAGTGTCAAGGAAAAGGGGTTAATATGCTTTTCTGTCTCCTCCTTCTTATGTTTGTGAGATTTCCAAGAGAATAAAAATACTGTCATGCATATTCACTATCAAAACAGATATCCTCAGGGTTTATTTTCCACATTTAGAACAAACATGGCCAATTTTTATGTTCCATTAGCACAATTATGTGTGGAATAATTGCAGTTTTTGCATACTTGTTTAATCCTTTCTATTCTAGAATGCCCTTAGTTACCATCTGTAGGTACATGCAACCAGAACCATCCTAACAATTTTCCTAAATATATTTTTAAAGCATGCACATGGCTATTTATATGAAATTACAATAATTTATGTGTATGTTTTCATTGTAAAATATGTATACAATGTAGAAAATCACAACATAATGAATGAAATTTTCCCCTTATCTTCCATATTTGATCTCCTCCGTAGTCAACACTGTTAAAATCCATTAGATACTTTATGAGGCTCTTCTTTTCTGTACATATTTATACACATAGGTATTATGTATAAATTTTTGATAGAAATGATACCTAATAAATATTCTTATGTATACATCACTGTGTATAATTAATCTTCCTAGCATGAAATTTTCTGTGTTCTCCCCTATTACTCATCATTGGATATTATAAATTGGTTTAATTTTTATCACTTTTATTTTAGTATGTACTTCCATATTATTAAATTTGGAACACATTTTTTCATGGTTATTGACCATCTACATTCACTTTCCAGATTTCTTGTTACATCTATTGTCCATTGTCCATCATTCAGTTTCCCACCTTTAATTTATGATGATACTGCATGTTTTCATTCTTATGAAATAAAGTTTCATCTTTATCTTCTCTCTCTCTCTCTCTCTCTCTCTCTCTCTCTCTCTGCTGCTTAATTAAGGGAACTTAATTACAAGCACAGCCTGGCAAATACAACTACATCTGCCAAAAATTCTACGCACCTGGCCTTGGCTCCCTGGCATTGGAGAATGAGAGCAATGAAACAAAGCTTTGGTGCCCAGAATTGCCAAGGTGGTAAGAACACTGGTTACCCAGAAGCACTTGTTATTGAAAGTCTCATTCATCTGCTTGAAACTACCATCTTGAAAATTTCCTCATCAGTATAGTTTCTGAATGTGAGCCTTCTTTTGCTGACTAAGCATTATGTACATAATTATGCTGACCACAAGCTTTCATTGCATAACTAAGGAGAATTGGAGGAAGAGGAGCTAGCAATGGGACATTCTGTGAGACAATTAACATTTCTTTCTTTTTGTTTTAATCTATTTGTAGTTTTAAATCCCATCACACGTGTTTGTTTTTATTTTTTATTTTTTTTTTTTTTTATTTTTTGGTGGGTACCGGGGGTCGACCTCAGGACCTCGCGCGCCAACAGGCACCCGTGCCACTGAGCGATATCACCGGCCCCTTTTTCGTATGTGGGTTCCGGGAGTCGAACTCGGGCCCTCGCGCTTGCAGGGCAGGCGCTTACGCCGCTGAGCCATCTCACCGGCCCGTGTTTGTTTTTAAATAGGAAACTGCATGCATATTATTAAATGAAGATGACGACCAAATTGCATTTCAGTTAATCTCAGTTTTCCTTCCACCCTTCTTTTCCATGTAAATGCCTTTCTCTATTGAATTTATAAGCACAATTTACAAAACAAGCATGCTGTTTTTAACTTATGTTTACTAATCTTATTTCCTCAAAACTGGACAGTTACTCCACTCATGATTTGGATACTTTGCCCAATTATTTTCCTTTTCATGCTCTTCCTACTAGCCAAGGCCAGCAGCAACATGGCCGCTTACAGAACGGCACCATTACTTGGCTCATTGCCTCCTTTCCTTTGTGTCTTACAGTAGATATTTTTGCTAAGCGAGCCTGTGAGCCCACATCTTCATGTTTACAGAAATCTACGTTTCTGAAGTTTTTCACTGCTAACAGTGCTCTGTGTTTTAGCACTTGCTGTGTGCTTTAGTGTGCTACACTTTATCATGAGTGTACGTGTAACACTATTCTATAGTAAGAGTGAAGAGGATAAGATGTTAATGAATTTAGAATCCTAGTGCCCCCCTCCCACAACATGGATATAACAAAGGTAAGATAATTAGCAGAAGCTTAACAAATCTTAGTTGGTGAATGTATAAAAAATAAAAGTCAGTCTGTCTTCTCACAGATTTTTCCCCCCATCTTTCTTTCTCTCATTAACTTCTAGAACTCAGTAAGCCCTTCATCAAGAAATGTGCACCTAAACTAGACCTTTGGTATGAATGTTAATTAACTTTTCTTAACTCTGAAAGAATGCCCTAAGGTTCCTGTCTGTCATGGAGCTAGGAGACCCCCGAGATAGGAGTCAGTGTGAGTCCTCCAGAGATGTGAATTTATAATTGAGGCTACTGAACTCATGTAAGCACACTAGTTCAAACCTTTCCTTCCACATCCCTTCACCTGTAAGGTGTTGTCAAGGGAGATTGTAATGGAGGAAAAATAAGCTGCACGTTTGGAAGCGAGTGTCATACTCCCTGGGCCAAGATTATAGCCTAGATGCTTATTAGGCCTCAATTTCCTGTTTTGTAAAATAAGGGTAGCAAGAGAAGTTTAGGACTAAAACAGTGCAAGAATCTTGTAATTGCTCAAATGCCACAGTAGGAAGTATAGTAGCAGGAAGAGAGTAGTCATAGTACTCATCATAATAGACCTCAAAAGAGAATGAATTGAGGAGACTAGATAAGCTCTTTCCACTAGTAACAGTACGTATTTATGTGGCATCACCTTAAAGTTATGTCTGGGGGGGAGTGGAAGCAATACAAAGTGAATTCACTTCCTGTTGCTGTTATCATAAATTACTAAAAATATGATGGCTTAAGACAAAAAGACTTCATTATTTTACAATTTCACAAGGCAGATTCCTAAGTGGGTCTCACTAGCCTACCATGAGGGTGGTAACAGGCTGTTTTGCTTTCGGAAGCTTTAGGGAAGATTCTATTTCCTTGCATTTTGCAGTTGTAGAGGCCATCTGATTTCCTTGGTCCTTGGTCCCTTCTTGTATCTTCAAGGCAAGTTCTTCACATCTCTATTGTTCTGCTTCTCCCTTCCATACTTAAAGACCCCTGTGATTACATCCCACTCAACTCCGTAATCCATAAAATTCTATTTATTCAAGTATCAGCTGATTAGCAATCTTAATTCTACCTTCAACTTTAACGATATACACAATTAATTCTCCCTTACCATAAACACAATTAATTCTCCCTTACCATAAACACAGTACTGTGTGTTCAAATCCCACCTAGTAGGACGTGGGGGGACATATCTTTGGGGGCGATTATTCTGCCTGCCATAAGCAGCACTGCCTCTGAAAATGAATCAAAAATATTAAGACATATTCACAAGGAATGAGGAGTATGAAAGCTTAGAAAAAATTATCAAAACTCCAAAAAGTCTCCGTGTTTGAAGTCTGTGTAGTTGTGATTTCTCCTAACAATGATCCCAAAAAGCAAAAAGGCCACAGGAATTAAGGAGCTAAAGGAGTCTGTTCTGCTCAGTACCCAGGTTTGCTGGGGAAGCAATCCTTAGAGATAGAACAGAGCAGTGGACAACGAGGCATACGGAATGGGGGTGGGGGCAGATGAGGGCGAGATCCGATGAGTACCAGAATTAGAAGGGAGGCTAAAGATTGCTGGCTGAACTGTAATCAGCAGGGCAATCCCATTCCAGACTCTTTTCGGTAACCAATTCGCAAGACCAGACTTTTCATATAGCATAGTTGTTTGTGTTTCAAAAAGTCACCCGTCACCTTCTGAGTCTCATGTCCTTTAAAAGAAGTTATTAAAAACAATCTGTATTTCTTTAATTTTTCTATTGATTTTTTATAGACAGTAGTACTCAAAACTGGTAGATGAGAATCCAATCTGTTCTCATCTGTCCACTTCAAGGGCTGCCCAAGTCCCACATTCTCTCGCTGGAAACAACCTCCTATCTGATTTCCTCACTTATTTTCTTGTCCCAGTACAGTTCATTTTCCACACAGAAACCAAGTAATCTTCTAAACTATTAGGCTTAATCCCTTTATTTCCCTTTAGAGAGCTTTCGGATATTTTCTGAATGGAGGAACAAAAATGGGTGAACTCCTATGTGACCACAAGCTAGAGAGGGCCCCATCTGATCTGGGTCCCTGGTACATCTTCCATCCCCATTTAACACTCTCTGTCACATTAATTTTTATTTATTTATTTAATTTTTGTGTGTGGGTACCGGGGGTCGACCTCAGGACCTCGCGCGCCAGCAGGCGCCTGTGCCGCTGAGCGATATCACCGGCCCTTTTTTTGTATGTGGGTACCAGGAGTCGAACTCAGGACCTCGAGCTTGCCAGGCAGGTGCTTATGCCGCTGAGCCATCTCACCGGCCCTCTCTCACATTTATGATGTTCCAAAGACACAGTTTTCTTTCTGTTCTTTGAACCCGCAAACTCATACCTTGGCAATGGCTGTAAACCTCTTTCCTCACCCCTCCCATGCCTTACTCCTGCAAACTTCTCTGGTCTCAGCTCAAAGATCACCTCTTCAAAGAAAGGACCTCACCATTAATTCCAAATAGTCCCTCCCAGTACTTTTCTAACTCATCATTCCACTTTGTTGCCTTTATGTCAATAATCTCTATCTGCAATCCTTCTGGCCATTCATCAATTTACCAGTTTGTCATCTACAATTACTGCTCCTAGATCCTGCAAATCCACTCCTCAAGCTTAATGTTACATCAGCTGAGTAATGATCAAAATCTGTTTTATTAGTTGTTGTAACCTCAGAAGCTAGAATAGTGCCAAATACCTAACTACGTAGAAACTTCACCAATATTTTTGCATAAGTATTTTTTTGAACATATAGATGGAGAAAGTGTACTTATTTTAAAGAAGAATGTTCACAAGAATAGTGTTTGAAATAGTAAATAGATGCATTTATAGCAGTACTTCATTTATAGCTTTGTGCCTCAGTTTCTCCAACTATAAAAGGAGAGTTGGATTAGAAGATGAATAAGACCCTTCTCAGTAATTGCAGTTCTATGATTATGACTCAAATCAAAAAGATTAAAGCTCATTTTCAAAAGGACAGTTACTATGTAAAGTGGTGTCCACCCCTGTAATTTAAAAAATGACTCATCTCTATCTGATTCACCCATAGTGGAACATACTTTTTAACTCTTTAGCTGCAGATATCTCTGTTTAGCAAAACCCTCTCCACAGTCAGCAGCAGTGTTGCACAAGGCCACAAATAAGTATCCAAAAGTGCAATTAAATACGTATTTCCACGAAGTTAAGTCAGAGTGCTATAGAATACAGGAAAATTTTATTTCTCTTTGGTCATGACTATACTTTCCACTTATGAATACTTAGGTGAGTGGATCCTTCGATCAACGAGCCTTTGTTATTCCTTGCATCCACTGACCACCGAATCCATCCCATCTCATTCTTCTCTTTGCTCAGTCGAGCTTCCAGCTATTCTGTAAAACCACCAAATGCACCTCACAGAAGGTTTTGTGCTACCGTCTTCCTTTCTGCCTGTGTTCTTCCTGCAGCCCGCTCCATCACTTTCTTAATTAAGGTCTTTACTGACTGTCACCTCCTCAGTGAGACCTTCTGCAGACTCTGTCTCTAAATGACGAGTGTCACCCAGATTCATTCCTGACCCCTTTCCCTACCGCACTGCATCACGTCAGAGGCTGCACGTTTGCTTACTCACGCTGCTCCCCATCTCACGCCCCTGAGTGAATCCAAGCTCCAGGAAGGCACGGATGTCCTTTGCTTCTCTCACTGATCTCCAGCACCTTGAAGGGGGCTGGCACAGCTCAGGAGGTCAATCAGCAGCTGTGGAAGGGAGGCGAGGGCTCACTGCTCTGTGATTGCCTGGCAACTTTTTATCTGCGCCTTTCCGTACACGTGAGGATGATCGAGAGCAGGAGCTGTCACTACCTACTTGTATTTCACTAGATTAACTCCAAATTGTAATCTTCTGCCAGCAGAACTAATCCTAAGTGTTTGAGAATAGGAATTCCAGACTCAATCCCTCCCTTCCCACCTCTGTACATTTCCATCCTTCCTGACAAGCTCCCTAAGAGGACCAGGAGAGAGATGGAGGGAGGGACGGGGAGATACACAGAGAAAGTGAACCAACCTAATCACTGTCTTTCAGTCCTAGTGGCGGCTACAAAGGGCACAATTTAAAAAAGGGTCTTGAAGGGGCAGCACCTCAGTGTTCATCGTGTAATTGTATGGAACTAAACAGAAATGAAATCTCAGACTTAAAAACTGAGGGCAGGGCTGGTGAGATGGCTCAGCGGCATAAGTGCCTGCCTGGCAAGCGTGAGGGCCTGAGCCTGACTCCCGGTGCCCACAAAAAAAAAAAAAAAAAGAAAACAAAACTGAGGGTAGTTTGGTGGTTCACAGAACTGAAAGGAACAATCTGCTGTGAGAAGCCCTGAAAGAAATAGAGCTTGAATCCACAGTCCAAGGGAGTAATTGCCTGCCCTTTGGCCAGTAAAGCTTTAATTAAGAAGTAATTTCAGAAATAATAGTCACATGTATACACTGTTTATGGAATGGGTCTTACAACATTTTGGGTGCTCGATAAGTTCATTAATTCTAATAATAACCATCAATGTTTTAAATAAAGAAATTAGCAAATACTAATGTTCACTTTAAATAGAAGTAGTTACTTTTTTATCATAAAATCAGGAAAAATAAGAAAAGAAAAGATAGAAGCAAAATAGTGAACCGGATTGCACTTGAGAATTTACCAGTCCATGGTCCTAAGTTTTTCTGGGTCATGAATTATTTCTGAGGATCCAGTGAAAAATTTGAAACACCTCTGCCCCAAAGATATCCACATATGCTACATTTTTTACAAAACAAGGGAAATAGCCAGTCAAATAAAATTCATAGACTAATGCAAACTCTAGTCTTGTTTTTCAAATTCATTTCCTCTGTTCTTCACCTACTGGCAGCAAGACTAATACTTCCTAAAGTTAGGCAGAACATACCAAATTCAGAATAGAAATCAGTTGATGTGAAGAAATATATAAAAAAAGGAAAAAACCCTTTTATTCGAAATTATTTTTTTATTTCAATATGTGAAAAGTTCTCTGAATGTTATAGAAGAACAAAATAATCACTAGATTGGTCTATATCACCTCAATTTCAGGTACTTAAATAATATCAGCATTTAGAAATAAATCTATTAGCTCAGTACTCATGGTTTAGGTTCTTCTTAGCTGATTATTATTGAGTGCATGAAAAGACATTATTTTCGGTCTTACAAAACGAGACCATGCTAATGAGTGGCTTTCTTTACCTCTCCTTTCCCTTGCTAGATCACCCAACGTGAATGTTGCTTACCTATAACATCCCTGGAGACATAAGTCACCCAGACATCTCTCCACAGATGACGACATCCCATCATGCACAATAGGCCGTTTTTTTTTTTTTTTTGTGGGTACCGGGGGTCGACCTCAGGACCTTGCGCGCCAGCAGGCACCCGTGCCGCTGAGTGATATCACCGGCCCTTTTTTCGTATGTGGGTTCCGGGAGTCGAAGTCAGGACCTTGCACTTGCCAGGCAGGTGCTTACGCTGCTGAGCCATCTCACCGGCCCCACAATAGGCCTTTGATTGGCATCGGACTCCATTCTGGTGTCCTCATTCACTTTTCCTGGGCCTTCTTGTAAATCACTTAACATTACTGCATGGTGTGCTTGGTTCGCACAATACTACAAATGAAAATATCATATTTGCAAAGTGTCGCCTAAGCTATTGTTTCATTGTTATTTTAATTACTATGCTCTCGAGTTTGAGAGTTGGAGCTCTTTACATAATGGTGCACCTGGCTAATTTCTAGCATGGAAAGCAGGGCTTCATCTTTTTTTAAACTTCCTTTTGTAGCAGTGTATGACCCATGACCAAAAAAAGATCCACTTCCAACAACTAAACTTTCAGAAAACAGTGAAAGCTTCAGAGGATTAAAAGATACAGAACTACAGGGAGTTAGCTGTCTGATCTTACAGAGACTATAGCTAGTCCATGAAATTGCCTGCATTTGGACCCAATTAGATGCACAGCTTAGTTATATCAGAATAAGGGAGAGAGAACTGAAGGGCAGAACAACTTTTGATTCACAGGTTTCTTCAGAAGGTGCCACCCCACTGTTTTGATGGCAAGGACATTACTTTAGGAATCTGCGAAGTGGTTCCCAAGAGCAAGAGATGCCCAATTGCCATCAGGGTGGTGGTTGACAAAGACTGCAATCAGCCAGCTACAAACAAAAATAAATGGGCTGCCAAGAAATAAGAACTTCCTTAAGGCAGAGGAGATTTTAAAAGGAAGAGAGAGAGAGAGAAAAAAAAGAGGAAGGAATAAAGGAAGGAAGGAAGGAAGGCAGGAAGGAAGGAAGGAAATTTCATTTTGGTTTGAAAATTTCAAATTGAAGGCTGGCTTCTGTGACCTGACTCTGGCAGTTCTCAGCTTTCAGGCTAGCATGATGCCTGTTTTCATGTTAAGGTATGAGTAAGACTGAGCTTTGGAATTGCTATTTTTGATGTAGGTTAAGTAGGTAAAATTTCTTCTTAATAAACAAATACTTGGTATTGCAAATTGTTTCTCAAACATGGCTGTGCTGGTAGTTTCCACTCTGCCTCAAAGTAAATTACTGAGATCACCCAGTACTAATCGAGAATCTACTTTTACAGTTTCAGAACGATAACTATCTTCAGACATTAGTCAAAGTACGCTGGATCTCCAAGGGGAAAAAAGGCCCAATTATACCATTTCCTGATTTCCACAGTATAAATATTCTCACCACAGGCAATTTCAAGTCATTGTACTAAAAGCTGGCAAGAAATGCACTAAATCAACTGTCCTGAGGTAACGGGAGCCAGCTCTAGCACACTGTAAGCACAAAAATAATTAAACAACAAAAACACACTAACATTCATGCAGAGTTCCAGAGCTCACCAAGTACTTCTCTCACACATGTGCTCATCCAATTTTCAGCTTTTTGAGTGGAAATGTCCTAGAGACTAACTGACATTCAAAGGTTTAAGTAGTTACATGTACTCGGACATACCCGTTATTTTGGAAAATAAGGTGCTTAAAATTCTAAGGTGCTTAAAATTCTCTGCGATGAAACAGAAACCAAAAAGAAGTCCAGGCCTTCTTAGACAAGGCTGCCATGTTGACTCCATTTACATTACACAGTGGAAAGAAGAAGGAAAATTAAAAGGCTAGGGCTGGGGATGTAGCTCAGCGGCACAGCGCCTGCCTGGCAAGTGCAAGGCCCTGAGTTCGATTCCAGGTACAAAAAAAATATTAACACTTGGTTCAGACCTAAGATCAATTAACTAAGAATGTCTTGGGATGGGACCTAGACATTAGTCTTTTTTAATCTACCTCTGTTGACTTATAGATGTAAATATATCCATTTATTCTCTCACTCATCTATAACGGTGACACATCCATTGATCCTTCCAGTCATCCAGCTAATATTAGTTGCACACCTACTAGTTCTCAGAGTGCCATGCACCATGTTAGCTGCTGAGTTGCAGTGTGGTCAGAGACAACACCCATTGAGCTTACACTCTAGAAGGAGGTTCACTGACTCAGAAAGGGATATGTACATTTCAAGAAGAGTATAAGAATAGAAACTTCAGAGCAAGCTCTCGATTCTCTGCTATTTAGCCCAAGGCCAGGGCTGTGTAGACTTTCAGAAGAGGTCACTTTTTTTTTATGTGGGTACCGGGAGTCAACCTCAGGACCTCGTGCTTGCCAGCAAGTGCTTGTGCCACTGAGCTATGTCACCGGCCCCAGAGGAGGTCACTTTGAAATGGGGTCGGTATCCTGTTCTTTATACTGATATTTCACTCTGAATATCAAAATAAGTGAATAGTTTTGGCAGGTTGCGGTTTAATCATGGAAGCACCTTAATTGATGCACTAAAAGGCTCCTAAATTGTTCTTTGTAAATCATTTTAAGGTAACATTGAATACTGCTTTCCTATTAACTTAGATTATCATTTATCTTCATTACAAATGAACTTTAATTGGAAGTGGCTCCTAACAAATTTAGCTACAAATGTCTCACTGGGCCCTCTATTAAGTACCAATCAATAAAAAACAAACAAAGCAAAAGACAAAAGAGTTCCTGTTAAATACTTGATAGTGGTTAGTTATTTCAAATTAATTTCTACCAAGAGACAGAGACTTTCTTAATTCCCTGATCCCCAAACCCATTGGAAAGACGGCTTTGTAAATATAATAAATCTATATTTATCCCTCTTTGCTCAGGAGCCAAACTCTCTTTTCATGTAAGATTTGTTCAAATACTTAAGGGCCATTAATTAAATAATGGCCACATGGAGGAAAGTGGCCTCATTCCCTGGAATGCTGGCCTGCACTCTTCCTCTTTCTCACGGACTCATTGTCATGCTTCACGCGTTCCTATTGGCCACAGAGAGGGAATCTATGACTCGCCCTTCTTTTGTCTCTGAGCAACATAGCACCGCAATGGTTTCAACCTTGGCAATGTTACTCTCTTCCTTCAGCAGCCTGCTTGGACTCCACTGCACAGAGTAACAGGACAGCCTTGTGACTGTAGAGTCAGGACCAGAGCCCAGTACTTTGTCCAAAAGGGTTAATGGACAAATTAATAGTTTGTCTAAAATTTAATACAAAATATTGTCCTCCTATATTGCAAAACATTTCCTTGGTCACTAAATGCTCAAATGTTCTGTTTTTCTTTTTGCTAACAAAACCTCATTTTATTTAAAAATATTGGGGCAGGGGAGTCCCAATTTGTGGGTAGTTGCAGAGTCATCCAAGGGCTGAAATGACTGAATTGCCAACAGGGATCATGGTGGATTTTCTTAATGTGAGCGCTGTCCACAGAAGTGAATGTGGATACTGTACATACTGATGTTCATGTCTGCTGATCAGTCATCTTTGCCTTTACTTCACTGTTTTCTTTACATTTCCCTTTCGGTCTTTCTATACTGCTACAGAGTAAGTATGAAAATTAGGTCGAATACAAATTGAATGCATATTTCTACTCAGCCAGGGAAGCCATTTGAATGGCCTGTCTTCAGTCCTGAAGTACTGACTGTTTACAAAAAACTGCTCACTTAGGCAGGATGTGGATTAACATCTGCATTCTATAGATAAGAATATTGAGAAGGACAAGGTTATTACCCAAAATCACCTAGCCAGGGAACTGGAGAGCCAGTGAAGCAAACACAAGTCTCCTAATCACACACTTTTTCCTTTTGACTACACCACATTCTCTGGATTCCATTGAGGCACACTGTCCTTCCCAGTCACCCCCTCGACTATGGACAGTAATGGAGCCATAGCTGTAACTGAACATGGTGAGCACCCCGCCAGAGAAAGCATTAGGATCACAGTTTCCCCGGTGTCAGGAGCAGTGATCTGATGGCTTCAGTGCTTGATGTAATGGCTATGAATGAGCTTTGCTTATTGTCCTATTACTGAGAGTAATTAAAGTCAAAGCTCTTTCTCTCTCAATTATAGTATGTGGCTGGTTTAATTTCAAATGCAAAGAGAACAAGTACACAAGCAGGCCAAAAAAAAAAAAAAAAGGAAGAAAAAAATATTATATGGTTAACCAGGGCAGCACTAAATAAAGCTTCATCCAGAACACATATGGAAGAGAATTCAGTCATTAAAAAGATGTGCAAATGAGAAAACAAGTACATTATTTGTTATAAACCAGCCAGAAAGCATGCCATTAATGTTCATCCATTATACAACTGCTTATAAAAACCAAACAGACACTCCCATGATGAGAAACTGGATGGATTGATGAAATAATTTGTGGCCCAATAATTTAGTTTGATTGAGAATGATAAAAACAGAAAAAAAATAAAACAACAACAACTGAAAATCAAACCAAAAAAAAAAAAAAATTCCTTCCTAGAAATGTTTTTGTCTACCTGTACCATGGAGTCTCCAAGTTCCTCCTTTAACTCTTACATTCCTTCCAGTCTCAAATGGATTCAAGGAAGAAGTTCTCTACATAAAGAGAAAATCTATATCCCTGAATAATTTAATCTTTAGTCTAGGGTAATCCCAAAGCTATTATCTTAGTCAGTGCATTTGTTTCTGGAAAAGCACATTCTGAATTCAGGTAGAGTCTGTAAACTCCAGTTTTGCATGACTGTTGACCAATATTTATGAGAACAAGGAGAGGAAAAAGATAGAGGAGAGAGAGAGGAAAGGAGGGGAGCAGGAGAGAGAGGGAGGGGGAGGGGAAGGGGAGGAGAAAGTAGAACGGGGAGAGAGAAGGAGGAGAAGGAGAAAAAGGAGGAAGAAGAGGGGGAGGCAGTAGCAAACGTTTGGCAACACGTGCTACGTGTTTGTGTGAGCGCAGGACCTCTTCCGAGTGTCAGTGGAGAAAGTGAGCTGGCCAGCTGTCACTGAGACTGTTAAGATGACATACAGCTCTGCATATACACTACAGTCGGTGCTTTCTTGGCAAGAATCAAAGGATATTATGATATATAACAGTACTTTGAAAAACATCAAGAGTTACATAAGCATAAGACTTTATTAGAGGAAATATATGTCTCAAGAGATGAGGAAAGCTTGAACAATAGACAAGATCACAGAACCAAATACTGTTTTTCATGAAACTCGATCTCTTTTCTCACCACACCAGCCCTCTGGAACCAAGTCCTTCACCGTGCTAAGAAGAAAAGCATCTGCCCAGCTTCCTCTGGGCTCCTTGCCCTGCCTTTGATATTCCACTTTAAGAACTATTCCAGAAATTATTGTTAGAAGAATTAAATGTTCACAGGAGTAAGGCATACAGTGATTTATTAAAAGTACTAATCAATGAACCATGTACTGTTTTTAAAGGCAATAATAATACCTAGTAATTTTGTAGTTATAAAAACCTGACCAATATTGTTCTTTTTAGTGTCAAAAATTTATAGACTTCACTCCTAGTCCTACCTCAAAAATATTAATTGCATGTTAAGCAAGTCAATCCTTCCTTACCAAGTTTCAGAACTTTCACTTCTGGAAACAAAGATGTTGCACTGGAAAAGTGCATTGAAGCTCTAGTAGACCTGGTATGCTGAGACCTGCGAATCCGATTCCACTTCACAGGGAGGCAACAAAGAAGTAGGTTATAAGTGAAATTCCTATTTGCTTTGACTTTGACTTTCATAAGCAAATGGAATGCTGGGTACCCATTACTGGTTATGGCATTATATACAATGTGGGGAAACACGCTAGACATATCACCCTCATACTCTGATTATAGAGGGACTCTACTCTTGGTGAAATACCCGGTAAGTAGCATGGCATAGATGAGGAGAAACAGTAACACTGGTGTGCAGAGGCAACCAATATTGCTCTGCAAGAGGCACGAGAAAATGTTTGGGTCTACATGAGAATGAGAAAAATGAAGAAAGCAGATTGGTGCACCTTTAGGGCTATGTGAGGGAAACAGCCAACTGACCCAAACTAGTTTTGGAGTGGTTGAAAGAAATCTAAAAATGGTAATGCTGAATGTTCGATTAGAAGTTATCCGCACTTTTGCAATGTGACTCCTTGTTTCTCCTGCCCTAAGATATTCAATTAAGAGCAATACATTCACTATTTGGACAGTCTGATTGCTGGTGCTTTTGATTGTTCATTTATAGACATCGTGATGGGGCTCATCTGGATTTAAAAGTGCAGAATGGAGACAACCTTGAGAACACAAACTATCAGGGATTGACGATCATTTGAGAGTGTTTTAGACTTTCAGTGAACACAAAACAAGAAGTGTATCTGATCTCACAAAGCCAGGAAATATGCAGTGATCATTTATTTTCTCCATTCTCATCAATGGCAGCTAAGAAAAAACAAGCTGGCATGTAAGAGACCTTCGTGAGACTTCTAGATTATAAGGGAGGACTGGGACCAGCAAACTGCAACCCATCAACAAAACCCAGGCTGTCATCTGATGTGGAAAATGAAGTCTTATTGGAAGATACTTATGTCATTTGTTCCACAGTATCTAAGGCTACTTTCATGCATTCACAAGGGAGTTGAGTAACTGTGACAGTGCCCACATGGCCCATAAAGCCAGAAATATTTATGCCTGGTCCTTTACTGAAAATGCTGTCAGAGAATTTGGCATAGAAAAATACTTCGGTGATAAAATGCTTTTTGATAAACTGAGATTCTCAGAAAAAGGAGCCCCCTTCTCCAAAGAGGCAACAAGACACCGCTTAATAAGACTGGCTTCAAGAATTGGCATAGTCTTTCTTCAAGAGCCCCTCATGGACCATTCTCTCAACACAATGCATTTCAGATAGGATAACACACCTGGCAAGTGGAAGGGACTTCTGAATTGGAAACTCTAACTGCTTAGGATCACTCCCATCACCACCCTCGTACACTCATTCGTTCATCAAACATGAACAAAACACCCTCTCTCTGCCCAGCATCACGCTAGGCAATTAGCACTCAGAGACCAAAAAAAGGCCACCTGCCTTCAGAGAGCTCATAAAGGGAGGAAGACAGGACAAAATCCCTGGAATGCTGTGCAGTGGCTACAGTAACAGAGGCCTATACATGGTGCACTTGCGCTGGACATTTCCTATGTGTTCTCCATTATTGCCTCGTGGTAGAGAGCAGTGTCCAGTTGCTTCAGCTGGCATTAATGCTCCAGGCCTATGGCTTACATGGTCAATGATATTCAAAAACAACCCACCTGCATGAATCAGGAAGATATAATACTGACCCCATCTTCAAGCACTTTAAAGTAATAAATGACTTTAAACATAAATATGTTTAGCACCTCACAAAAAGACAGGACATAAGAATAGCTTAATCGATATGTGTTGAAACTGAAGGCACACATTTTTTCTAAAGGAAAATGGGATGCAGAAGAAATTTACTGCTTACATGTGTATAACAAAAAAGAGCATTTGATAGAAACCAATCATTTGAAACAATACGATGATTTGTCTGCCTCCCTCAATGGACATTCGCCTACCTAGGACAGGCAGAAAGAGCCCTGGAACATGGGAGTTCTTTCCTGTGGTTGGTCCTTGCTGTGCACTGAGCAATATTTGTGTAATGAGGTGGTGACCTGGGCATGAATAAAGGAACGTGATGAAAGATGCAAGAAAGAGGTCAAGCAGGTGGGGAGTCAAGATACCAACTTTGACAAGAATACCTCTTTATTCATGGTTAAATATCTCCATGTTGTGGATTTTTACCCAGGTTTGTTTGAAAAGGGATAGCACAGTGATCAGGGTTATAAACCAGGTTTTCTCTGTATCAGCTCTGATGTGATGGTTTCTGAAAGACTTTAAACTTAGCAAGGATTCTAGGTTTTCAAAATAATAATAAGCGCCAATTCTTTCCTCTCTAGGGGTATAGAAATAAACCTGTAGGAGGTGTGATTCCTCTGCTGGGGAGAGAGGAGGTTACCTTGTGTCAGGCAGTAAATTCCACGGTCCTGGTTTGGCAATCTGATTTACCGCAAGGGTGACAGTAGTAAGATTACACTTAAGCCATCATTTCAATGAGGACATTGATTGTACACTTGAAAATCTATACACGGAGAACCTCATTTTCATAGAGATTTTGATGCTCTTCCATTTCCGTATGAATTTTGGGAGAGAATAAAGATTCTTGAAGCAGTTGCCAACATGTACAACTGCCACTATTCTCCAGAAAGGTATGGTCAAAACCAAGTGTGAAAATTTTTCTTTATAAGATAGCTTGTAAGACCATCCACCACATCAGCAACAGTTTCAAAATGTTTGGAAGACAATCGCATTTGTTTAAAATCGCCTAATGCAACTGATCTACAGGCTACTTAAGGAGGGCAGCTCAGGAGATGACTTTGAGGCAGCTCAGTCTCCTAAGGGGTGGTCTCGGATGCACCAATCAGATTCACATCAGGAAATGCCTGGGGCTCCAAGAAGGAATACGTGGGAAGAATTTCATTACCCTGCTCATATAAACCCCACAGGCTGAAGAGGAAAAAGAGTAGGGAACAATTTATCTCAAAGTTCATCAGACATATTGCAAAGGACGTTTCTATTTATGTGAACACATTTCATTCTAAAGTTATTGGAGGTGTGGAAGGGAAAGAGAGTGGGAAATGTTGTGCAAGGATGTTGTCTCTGTCTCTGTCTCTCTCTGCCCCTCTCTCTCTGTATAAGTAATTGGTGGAAGAATTTGTTTCTAGTTACTAATATTAACATTATTTCTTATATCAATATATAGGTTAGTCCAGTTGCTAATCAGGAGTTTATAATAACTGTCAGTATTGAGATAATAGATTATTGTTGAGCTTGATTGCTTTTTTAATTTATGGCTGCTTTTAGACCAACTATAAAATTTATTTTATTTACTCTCTACTTAAGATTGTTTCCAGGGCCAGGGAGCTAGCTCACCGGCACAGTGCCTGCCTGGCAAGCACAAGGTCCTGAGTTCAATTTCCAGTACCAAAAAAAAAAAAAAAAATTGCTTCCTATTTCTATACAGCTAACCTTCTACAGATTAACAATTAAGTTTACACTTTCTTCAGTTTTTGTTTTTTATTAGTACATGTTTCCAGTATAGAGTGATTACATTCCTTTGGGGAGTGGTACATGTGCATAAAACATCTCAATATTTTTTTCATCACCTTCTCCTTTTTTCTCCCTTCTTCCTCCATCTTTTGATCCCCTTCTCATTTGGAAAGAATCAATCCCCCTGCATCCTATTATCTGTTTTATTTTGCTCTTTATTTCTATTTTGGGTATGTCATATAAAAAATCATGCAATATTTAAGCTTTGTTTCTGATTTATTTCTCTTAACATTATGGTCTCAAGGTCCATCTGTTTTCCTACAAATCACTCAAGCGTATCCTTCTTTATGGCAGCATAGCGCTCCACTGTGTACAGATACCATATTTTTTTATTCATCCATCTGTTGATGGACATATAGGATGCTTCCAAGATTTGGCTATTATGAGTTGTGCTGCTATAAGCATGATCATACATATATCACTGTAATAGGAAGTCTTTAACTCTTTCAGGAAGGTACCAAGAAGGGAAATATTTCTTAGTAAAAATTGAAGGTTGAATTAGTATCTTTTTTTATTACCACATGATTGCAGTACATAATAATTACATTTATTGTGGGGAATTTGTACATGAACATAACACATTTTAATTATTTTTTCATCTCCTTCACCTCCCATCCAACTCTTGGTCTCCTTCCCATGTGCAAAAGCACTATTCCATTTTGTTCTTCAATTTTGCCATCACTGTCCCCTCCCTTCTCTCCCTCTCTCTTCTTGAAATAATATTTTTATCTGAATAGCCAGCTATCCCCAAGCTCAATTTCCTTTTCAGCTGAATTTCCAGATCTTCACATACACACACACACTCACACACACACACACAAAAACACACACATGCACACACACACCAGCTTGTAAGGCCCAGATTCTTATTGGCTCTAGTACCTCCAAAATCGCTCAGAAGGAATGCTACTTCTAATTGAGCAGAATCTCCTCACATAATAAAATCACATTCATCCCTATTCTATGCATATGTGTGAATATGTGTATATGTGTACACATGTGCATGCCTGTGTGTGTTGGGAGTCATGCTCAGTGCCAACACTTAAGACAGCTGCATTTCACAGTTGAGTCTGCAGGCAGCAATATTTTAGCAGAAGGAACATCAAATCTTCCCAATGACTTGCGAGCTGTGAAAGACATTGCAGCTAACTCCAAGTGTAAAAAATATATTGGCTTCAGAAGAGGAATGGCATTTGGAAGCCTATGCCTTAAAATGATGATGTGGAGAGAAAAACAGAAGGCTGAGGTTCTTGAAGACAAATAATCACACCGAAGGCCCAGGTGCAGAGCTGAGCTTTTCTGATTAGAAGATTCACTGCAGATCCTGCAGGAAAATGCAGTTACAAACATATCTACACCATGTATTGGGATAGGCTTTTGACCATATTATTTCTTTTGCTTCTTTCTTTTCTATTCAGATCTCTGAATCCTACCATAATGCAAGGTAGTAGGAGATGTCTTTTAGCCCATTCAAGGTGCCTTCCTCAATACCACAGCACATATGTGTCTGGGACTTTAGTGTCCCTGAGAGCCTGGAATGTTTTCTGTAAAGTTCTCAACAATGACACCTTGTCCTGCACGAAGCTGATGGTCAATAATTATTAGCTAAATAAGGGACTGATTAAAATTCTCAGAAAGGCCAATTACTGAGAAGGAAGTTTATGAGAGTATTATGTAATTTACATAAGGAATCTTCACTTATACTCAAAATAATCCCACTGAGGATGGTACCACTATTTCTGTTCTACAGGTGGTAAGGCTGAGTATGAAAGAGGGTAAGTGATGCACCCAAGACACACAGACAGTGGCAAGACTTTGGTGCAAACCCTGATGATCTGATTGTAGATCCCGTACCTGAACATGGAAGGAATTTTAAACTTGTAGCTACACTGTGCTTTCCCTGAGTCTCAGTCCACAGTCTCCTGAGCTCTTCCCAAGCATAAATACTCATAGAGAGTTAAGAAGAAAAGGAAGTTGATGTTCAAGTGATGAAAAGAATTGGAGAACTGCTTCAGTAGATATCGCCCAATACGGCTACCCCTCCTCTTAATTAGTAGTGAGTGCCTGGGGAGAAGGTTAGCTTTCCAAAGAGCTGGTTCAAGAAAAAGTGAAGGAAACTCATTACTCCTCACTGCAGGGATTCAGTTCTCCCTCCCCAATCCTCCTTAAAAGCACAGTGGGGTGACTGCAGGAGAGATAGGGAAACATAAATAACAACTGTGCTTCCTAAACAGCCTGGTCTGCAATGCACTTCGCCTTCCAGAGTGGTATCCGAAGAAGTACATAAGTTTTGTTTTCCAGATCATACAGGATGTAAAAACAAGAAGTCTGAAAGACTCTGGTTTTCATTCTTTTTTTTTTTTTAATATGTGGGTTCCGGGAGTCGAACTCAGGACCTCAAGCTTGCCAGGCAGGCGCTTATGCCACTGAGCTATATCACCGGCCCTTTGTTCTGTTCTTGAAAGGGCAAGAAAGGAAATAAAAACTTGACCTAGATCTCTAATGAGAACTATTAAAGAAACTGACACAGATCTAAGGATTTTTACAGAAAGGGAACGTTGCTCTATGTCAGAAAGCTGTGAATGGCATCTTGCTAATGTCTTGGGCAGGGGAGGAGGATCTTGTCACTTTGTCCCCAGCACTACCCCACCATACATGCAAGTACGGACATCTTTCTCCATAGCATGTTTTTGGGAGCACTGTAAAGTCTGTCTCCTAAGCCACGATCGAAACTCAGGAAACCTGAGTCTCTTTCTGCTACTAACCAGTTTTAAGGCAAAGCATGTAAACCCTTCATGTAGTTACCCTGGTTGCATTTACTGGTAAACTTGGAATATTTATATCCACTTCCAGTTCAGGTGGTTGATAAAGATTTGACACAATTGGAAAAGAAAAAGCTTGAATATACTCTAGTTCATCTAAATTTAATTAATATAGTCTCTCAGTTATGAGAAATTATTATACAAGGCTATCCATACCTATATCCCTAAATATTCTCAGTAATCTCATAGGCTAAATGTCACCACCCACACTGTACAGAGAAGCACACTGAGGCTCAGAAAAGTAAATAAGCCCAAATGAGATGTGGAACTGACGTAAGTTCAAGATTCTGGGTATCTCTGGCTCTTGTTTAAAGAAGGAATAGATCTGCAAATCACCACTGGGAGAATTAGAATCAGAGTATGTCACATATAAAAGACAATATTGAGACACTTCTAGCTATAAGTGCATTAGCACTGATGCCATGTGATGCTGAAGAGTGGAGAAAGAAGTTCTCAACTCTTAGGTCATGCCAAGGGACATGGATCTATGAAGGAATTCCAGAGAGAACAGAGTAGGGAAGTATAAGGAAGAAAAGACGGCAGCTAAAGAAGATACAAAAGTGAACAAGAAACAGGTAACACTTCAAAGCAGCTTATCAGAATGCCCTGAACTTTGAGTTATTCTGCTAACAGGCAGTACAGGAAAGAGATGAGATACTCAGGGACAAAGCCTCAGCATCTGTTTCTATTCTGTAAATTACAGCCTTATATATGGTATTCTATTCTTAGGACCATGTACTTAGTGAGTGGAATGGAAATTGGCATAGGCTACAGCAGAGTTAAACCCAATGGTACCAAGGTTTTATGTCAGCATGGTCTCCAGGGAGGTGGTGATTTGAGGAATGACTCTTACAAATTAGCCCTGGAGTTTGAGACAAGTTACCTGATCTCTTTTTGCCTCAGTGTCCTTACGTGTATTTATCTCAAAGAGATGTAATAATGATTCTAAAGTTTTATATACACATAATGTAGCATATCTTAAGTGCATAATAAATAGTATTATTGTTGATTGGGAGGATTTTAAACACTTCTTGTAAATACACTTCTTATAAATATGATTCTCAAAGTTTGTACAAGCGAGGCAACCATGTCACACTGCACAAATACATAGTACAGTGACGCTCAGTTCACAAACTTAATTTGTTCCATGATTTTGGAAAAGATGGCCATGTTTGCGTCTGTGCAGGAAAGATGGCCATGGCCGTGTTTGTTACCCAATATAGAGTTTGCAAACAAAAACGAAATTTTGCCAAATGCTTTTGCTCGCAATCCAAATTGTTTGCAAACAAAAGCATTTGTGAACCAAAGTACCACTGTTTTTGATCTGCTCCAAAATCACAATAATTGAATATTGTTAGCATCATTTTAAATCTATTTTCCTTATATATTAGGCACCTACAAAGTCTAAGGCTACTTTATTTAAAAGTTTAAGTAAATTACAGATATATAATAGAGAAACTTCTGAATAGTTGTTGATAGAAGAAATTTGTTCTTTAATGGCTATAAATGTCCATGGGTATGATTTTATATTTGCTGCATACAAAGGAATCACAGCTTTGTCATCACCTGTAGTCCTAGTCTATGAAGTTAAATATAAAAAATAATTAAACATCTCAATATTGTATCACATTCCTGATGTTCCACCACCTGAATTGTTTGAAAATCACTAATGTAAAAATGGCCTTATCCCTTACCTATCCTTGTTAAAACACACATAGTGACAAACTTCAATTGTTTAGCTATTCCTAAATGTGTAATATGAACAAATAAATTGAGCATGCAGCTAACCTGTTAATTTAAGCAAAATATCAATACTTAGAAAAGCTCTTCTCTTTTCCATAGTTGGTTTGTGGGTAGAGGCATTCTAGGATTTTCTTTTCTCATATCACTAGTTAGTAGACCCAGCCTGGTTCTCTCTACACTGTTAAGTACCAAAGCCATGATTTCTGCCATAGATGAGTGAAACAAACAAAGCACAGACAACATTCCTTGCCAGTAAAGGTGCTAAATGTTTTCTTCTTAAGTATGTCTCTTAAACTCACCAAGACAATTTTTGTATGTGAGGGGGGTCTGAGCTTGCTAGAGGAAAGGGTAGATGAGGGATTTAAAAGTGCTCTCTTACTAAATATGATCAGAGCCACACCTAACTCTTATGGAATTTTTTGGCAAATTCTTAAAATGCACCATTTCTTCTGGACCCTCCTTGGTCCCTCAGTAGGGTGTCTTTTGCACTGTAGGACCACACAAATACAGGCACGCACACTGTGTGTAACACTCTAAACAGAAGTCTGAGCTCCACGTCAGATTCCCGAGTGCTCGGCAATCTGGTACTGCTGTTTCCTCAGCATCGCTTGCAGCAAGCACTGCTCACGCCAACCAGCTAAGGCCTGTGGCTGCCTCCCTGGGTTGCACCTCAACATAAAGAGCAGAATCTCTGGGCTTAAATGCTCTCTCTACTGCTTCATAGCTGTGTGATTCTGAGCAGATTACCTAACCTCACTTCAGCTCCTCTATAAAATGGAAATGCTGATTGTCCCTATGTCAAAAAGATAAAATGAGAAAATGCTTGCTTATAGTCTGTCTTCTTCATCTTTGCACATTCCCTGGGTCCTTTAACAGCCATCTCTTCCCCATGAGCCTTACTGTAGGAAGCCATCCTCTTGACTTTTTGATCCCTTATAGCATGTAGATCATACAGTTAGCATCGAATTAGGTGCATTTTATTATCTGCATTTTATTATCTCCTAGCAACAAAATTTGTAAGAATATTAGTCCAATAACATACTCCTCAGAAAAAGTTATGGTGCACAGATAAATTTGAAGGACTGTTGTGGTTTGAATATGCTATGCATCTCTGGAAAGTCCACTGTGATTGGAAGCTTGGTTGTCAGAGTAGCACCGTTTACAGGTGATGGATCCTTTGGAAGGTAGGGTCTGGTAGGAGACTCGAAGATCACTTGAGTTATGGGGTAGTTCATGAGCAACCCCATGAGAACCTGTGTGATCCCTTGAGTTCTCACAAAAGGACTGTGACAGAAGGCGCAATCTGGTTCTACCCATCCTTTCTCTCTGCTCCTGTTCAAGATCTGTTACATTCAAGTACACACTCCTACACTGCTACCAGCCATGATACATTTGAGCTGGTACAGGACCCATTCCTTTCAACCACCAAAGCTAAGAGTTAAATAACCCCTTCCTCTTCACAAGGTTAACTTCCTCACGTATTTTGTTGCAGTAATGCAAAATTGACTAACGAACTGTACATTGTCTCCTCTTGGATTTCTACAAACTTTGAAGTGTAGCAGAGGCTCTGCAATATCTGTCAATAAAGAAATCTTTTTTTACATTTTCAACTCCTTCTGGAGAAAATATGTCACCAATTTGAGTAAAGAAGATTGGCTTAATGTAACAATGAAGAGTCCTCCAAATAAATGTGTCTCAGATCACACTCTGAGAAATTCTGCTTTACTGCTGAATCCACTGGAGTTGTGGAGCTCTTAGGAGAGAGAGGCCAATGTCCCACCTTTGTTTCTTTTCCTTTCCTTGTCCCCCAAATATACCTTCCATGATGCTGCAGCAATGTATTGAGTACAGTGAGGAAACAATCAACATTTGTGCCTTCATATGATCCACAAAAGAGAGAGTGACTATTGTATTTATTGTACAGATAATAAAACTGAGTGACCACACATCAACTAAGCAGCATGGGCAGGACCACCGATCAAATTCCAAATGCTGTGCTCCTTTTCCTGAGCCCTGAAGAGTCCATTAAATGTTTAATAAGTATAGAATTCTATGTGCTTCCATAAACTCGGGACAACTAAGATGTGAGAAAAGATGCAAAAAGGAGTCCAAACTTCATTCTTCACTCTGCTAATGAAAATGGTTCCCTGATTATGGTCCTGGATTTCCATGGCATGGTGTTCACTCCCTGGACCCAAGGGTACCACCTGCCAGGAGAAGCTGCATTATTTATGTGGCTTTGAAATGATGGATGCATTAGCAGCATAAGTTCACCTCCCAGGGGTTGTGCTTGCAGATACATGTATTCAGCTTTGACACCTAACAGAGTTCAGTCTCAGCTTTAATATAAAGAACAGAATCAAAGAAAGACAGAAGTAATACTCAATTAAGACAGGGTGGGATACAATGAAATGGGTACAATGACAAAGATGAATCTTCCTCAAAACCCAATAAGGAAAAATTCAGGGCAAGATGTTCAAGAACGACATCTTCAAGATGAAAATCTGATCTCGTGGC
Source organism: Erethizon dorsatum (assembly GCA_028451465.1). Classification (NCBI taxonomy): domain Eukaryota; kingdom Metazoa; phylum Chordata; class Mammalia; order Rodentia; family Erethizontidae; genus Erethizon; species Erethizon dorsatum. The sequence continues at coordinate 19,571,277 of CM051824.1, forward strand.
GTGGGAGGTAAACAGTATTGGCTACAATGGCTCACTTGTCTTACCTGCTGCAGCCTCTAGTAGCGCCACCAACATGACCTCAGCAATCATTACATGAAGCTTTTAAATTGCCTTCAGTGGGCATCCTGAATAGAGAAACTTTTACAAATGTGGAATTAGCAGAGATGCTGAGCTGAGGGACATCTTACTACACAGGGCTAGGCATTCTGGCCTGCATAAAATGCCACGGGCAGGACGGGCGGTTAGGTTTCTGGATGAAGGAGTGAAGGAAACAGGGCTCTACGGATGGTTCAGACACTGGATTAACAGGCTTGATGCTCTACTAGGGGCAGAACTGTGTCTGTGGGCACCAGGGAAGGCACAGCTCCACACAGCATGCCTTTAACCTGAGTGGGAAAATTTCCCACCCAAAGTAATAATCACTGCATTTCTCAAAGAACAGCATTGCAAAGTTTGTCTGAAACAATGGGTCATTTGGAATATTTTAGGATCATCAGCAAACACTGTTGTAAAATTTAACATTTCTATGTGGAGTCAAGAGCCTAGAAGAAAACAAAAAGTACGTTCACAATGAGTAAATTCTGAGTTATGTAACAATGAAGTAGAATCTGACACTCAGAACTACAGAAAAAGGAAGATTTAGCACCCTAAAAGGTAATGGAATGGTTTTTAAACTTTCAAAAAGCTAGAATAGCACAATTTATATATTTTTTTCCAAATGCAATCACACTTGAAGTCATAATACATAAGATGTGACAGCACTGCTGCCCTGGGGGCAGTAGTGGGGAGGGCCCTAAGGCTGCGCTCATCAGGCCTTATTCTTCAACCTCACAACATCCTTCTATCACACCAAGGGCCCAAGGAATCCCATCTGCAAACTGCAGGGCTGGTTCCCCTCTCTCCTTGTAGAATAGATTGGAAACTACTCTGGGTTAACTACACGCATCCCTGGCCTTCACTACTTTCTCTACTAGCTACCAATCTGATCCCCAGGAAAAGAGTCCCCTACACACTCAGTTTCTGTTTCTTCTCTTATAAAATATGAAGAAAAGGGTTCATCCATATTTTATTCCAAAGTTTGTTTTAGCAGCAAGTCAGATTTTATTTATTTATTTATTTTTTTGGTGGGTACCAGGGGGTCGACCTCAGGACCTCGCGTGCCAACAGGCACCCGTGCTGCTGTGCGATATCACCGGCCCCTTTTTTCGTATGTGGGATCCGGGAGTCGAACTCGGGCCCTCGCGCTTGCAAGGCAGGCGCGTACGCCACTGAGCCATCTCACCGGCCCCTAGCAAGTCAGATTTTAAAATTCCGGTTTTTAAGCTCTAACATTTAGATAAATGTATAATACTTTTGGCCATACAGTTAATTCTTTCTTCAAAAGAAAGTAGAGAATGATAAGCCTACATGTTGTAAAAGGGAGACAGGAGAGAAAAACAATTCTGGATGATCACATTCTCTGAGGGACATTTGACTTAGGAAATCTTCACTGGATACTTAACTGATTTTAGGGGCAATAATGGCTGTTGCAGACTTCTACAGGAAATATAGACTATAGGAGAAAAGCACCATCACTGATATCTTTTAAACACATAAACAAAAGAAGCAGTATAAATAGAAATCAATCAATTCATCAAACCAAGAACAGGAACTTGAGTGAGGTGCAGAGGTAATGCCTTCACTACCATCTTCTGGAATAACCTAGTTTAGGTCTCTTCCAAAACTGCTGCACCCATATTGTTGGAAGCATCTTTCCTGACCTTAGGATGGCAGCCTGCTGATACCTGGATAAAGGCATTGAGGATAAGTAATGTAATCTCAATTGGCAGGTATCTAGGTTACTTGTGGACTCACCATTTCACCTCCAATATCCTTTTCTATTAAATTCACCCCAGGCTCTCTTGAACAATTTGCCATAAATCCCTAGGCAGGAATCTCAGTATAGGATAGCAGGGCCTCGCTTGGTTCAGGGAATGTAGGGAAAAGAGTACTATGTCCTTGCTTACTCAGGATCACTAGTTACCATCTTCTCCCAGTGTGATGTCAGGGCTTCAGGAAAATGGAAGGTTGTATCTCTTCATTCTATCCCTCTGCAGGAAGTACGTTATCAACTTTCAATTAGGAGGGAATGCTGATTGGGTCAAAGCAGCTAACAGTGAAAGCCAAACATGAAAACATCAGAAATTGCACAGAAAATTATTTTTAAAATGTTGACTCTAAATATTAAAAAGAATGAGCTCACTAATCATAGATTTCTGTAGTGATTGCTTTTTGTTTGCTTGCTTTTCATCATCTTCCACCTCTCAGGAAAATTTAATTCACCTTTGCATAGGAGGCTCTCTTTGCATTGTCAGAAACTGCAAATACTACATTTCATGCCTACAAACAATGCCGTAGACCAGTGTGCTGTGATATAGCTCCGTGCCTCTAATTATGTGATGTTTGTAAGTCAATATGACAGCACAGAAATAATCCTTTCCCATTTGCCTCAAAAACAAGTCCTTAAACGGAACTCCAGACTCAATACTCTAAACTTTAAACTGCAAAGTCATTTTTGAATCCCCTGAAACTTTGCTTTCCATATCCCATCAGTGGCCAAATCTGAGGATTCTTCAACCATAAATATTCTAACATCTGCCTTTCCTCATAATTTGCAATGCCATAGTTTTCTCCAGTGTCCACATTAATTTTTCCTGAATTATTGTCCTCCCAACAGGTCTTCTCTGTTAAAAAGAGAATCATGATAATCTTCATACAATAAAATTGCTTAATGCCTATAAGGTTAGTGTTTGAAAAGGCACTTTTTAGTATAAAGCCCATTAGTGTTAGAAGGCAGCAGTCTCTTACTTTCTATCTGCAATGTAGTTTCTCCTGGAGGTTGCAGAAGGGAATGGATTGAAGAAAAAGTTTTGAAAGCCATAGGCATGAATATCCAAATGGTAAGAATTTTAATATATACTTCTACAGTGGTTAGGCAATGATGCGAAGATATGACTGCATTCCTTTCATTTCTCCGTTAAATTAAAATTCCTACAAAAGTGCAATGGCTACTTCTTCAAAAACACTGCATAATTTTAAGCTTGGAAAGGTTTATCTTTCACAGTCACAAATCTGTGCAAAAGCCTTTGGCTATAGGAAACCTGGGCTTTAAGTCAGTTGTATGAGAAAGGCTTCATGCATGTTTCTGAAAAGCAACTGACTTAGGAATAGGTATCCTTCCATCGAGGCCACCTGATTATCTAAATAAAACAGAAAGACACATAAAATATTCTCCTTATCCCAATTTGATGAGATGACTGAGCTCTCATAACATTATGCATGAGCTATAATTTAAAAATTTTCTGTTATCAACTACAGCATCTGTCCCTCCAAAAAAAGTAGGCCCAAATAACATTGTAAATCTTATTCCTTATATCTGTGCTTCTGAACAGAACAGGGAACAGACACATATTTGAATAGAGTGTCAATGAAATGAATCCACAGTTTATTGCTACTATCCATCTTGGCTAGTAAATGGTTTCCATAGTCTACTTCATTCATTAAAAATGGTTCATTTCCTTTGGCCTTTATTCATTGCCTAATATTCCTAATGAACTTAATGTAGCAAGTGATGTAATCAGACAAAAGAACTGTAAGAACTCTTTTCTGCCACTATAAGCAGGATTAAATCATATCTAATTAGGATTTTAGTGTTCACCAAAAGTCTCAGTTAACTATCCATCACCCACACTGTTGTCTATTCTAAGCACTTTCCCTTTCTCATGCTGAAGTAGAACACTCTTTTTGGCCTTTCTATGTTGGACACCACAGACTATCAAACAGATGCCTAATCTAGTCCCAGCCAGGCATTAGTCGTTGCGTTAAAGTGACCCTTAATTCTCAGTTTCCAGAAGGGTCCAATGTGGTGTCCAAGACAAAGAAATTAAGTAACTCAGGATAAATGATTTGTAACCACAGCAGATTCCATAAAACCAGAGAAATGTTCCGAGAAACCTTGGTATCTGGGTAGATCTTACCAGAAACACTCAATGCACTTCAGTTACAATAGAAATATTTCCATTTCCTGAGACAAAAACTAAGAACACAAAAGGTAGAGGAAAAGAAATCTCTGCAAGAAAGGACCAGGATATTGCAGAGGAGCAAAACACTGCTGGGGAGCTGAAAGGCACGCAGATGCAGGGGTCTGAGCTAAACCCACCTAGGAAGAGTCTAGGCCAGCAGGGTATGTTTGCATTGGTTTAGCTTAACGTGTTTAGCAGAAATAAACATTATGGGAAAAACTGATTTGAGAAATATGATTAGGTACTAAATAGTGCAGGTGGAAAAACAACTGCAGTTGATTCGCCAACTATCTGGTTTGGATGCACTGAGGTCTTAGCATGTTAGCAGAGATGCACTCAAAAGGGGACCTTTCAATAGGTCTGTGAAGGATGAATTGGTGATGAATTGAACAGTCCAAACAGAGACATAAACGAGAGAGGATAAAATTTTCCTGAAGCATTTTGAATTGGCTCCTTTTCTGGCTCCCATCGTATCTACCCTTGCTTCATATCCACATCTTTTTCTGCACAGTCATCTCACAGGCACCCAGTTCAGCAGAATATTCCTCCACTGAGCTCAAGCAGATGACGAGGCCTGCACCTCCCCATGGTGGCCATCCTACCATGGCTGGTTTGTTCTGGGCAGGTTTCATGCTGCTCTAAGTTTCCAGGGGCAGCAAATTCCCTGCAGTATGCCTGTAACCACCATGCTCCAATGTTTGGTCCCAGACTGTGGTTGCCAGGCAAGTGTTTACAAAAAGAACGGTGAAAGCTGATCATAATAGTGGTTCCCAAGGGTTTTATAGAAATTAAAAATTTAATGGTTATAAAAACTACACATATATACAAGGAACACTATAATATTTCAATATACGCATACAAAGTAAAATGATCAGATCAGACTAACTGGCATATCCAGCAACTCAGGCATTTATCACTTCTTTGTGTCAGAAATATTCAAAACTCTCTCTACTACCCACTTAAAATATACAATTAAATCTTGCTAACTATAGTTACTCTACTGTGCTGTGGACTTTTAGAAGTTATTTCTTCTATCCTATTGTAACTCTGTCTCAAGGATTTTGAATAGGAGCCCAAGTCCCAGTTAAGTGAGTAAAATCTTTCTTTTGCGTAAGTGTAAAAGGGCAACGAACAAAGGGTCATTTTCTGTCTAGATTTGGTTTCTGATAAAGGTCAAACAAGCTTGAAACAACAACAGAAAAACTCAGTCTGATATGACATTTCAAAAGAGAGCTGAGAATCTGTTGATGACAACTTGTATCTTCCTTTTTTTGTTCCATGGTCAGAATACCAGGAAGCTATAACAAAACTGCTCACACATCTCAAATACAAATTATGTTGCATTTTCTCATGTAGTCAGTGGTGAAGGAAATTCTGTCATAGGAAAGAAGCCAAACATCAAACGTTAATTTGCATAAAGGGTAAATTCACTAGGGTGCTATTTATGTGTTTAATAATATGACCTCTCTCATGTTTAAAGGATGCATTTGTAAAAATGATTTCATGTGATGGTCATGCATCATACAAGCTAGTAATTCAGAAGCGTTTCCTGATGTAGACAGATAACACTGTAAGTCTTCTTAAGAGATAACAGTGACTAACTAGATAGTTGCATCTCTAGCCTAATAGGTATTTCCTTAAAATCTCAATGCTCCTTCCCTAACATCAAGGCCAAAAGACCTTCAAACTTAAAAAAATTACTGCTCGTGTTCACTCTAGAATGAGCCTGAAAAAGAAAACTTAAATTGTCTCCAAAGAGCTTGAACATAGGTAGTAAATAGCAAAATTATTTCCCTGGATAAATCAAGGCTTTATTAGATAGTTTAACTATTTTAAGTGAAGTCATCAAATCAAGAATTAGCTATTTCTATATCCACATTTGATGAATATAGGATATTTTTGAATATAGGATACATTCCAAAGTGTAACAGACTTTTAAAAAAATTATGAATGACTCTGGATTATCCACATATTAGATACCATTTGTCTCTGTAGATAATCTGGACTTGACCAGCATAAGTGAAAATGATTCTAGAATACAGATGCTAGATGACTGCAAAAGAGCTAGTCTCCTTCACAGGTACCAAACTCTAGGAGGAAATGAATAAAGAAATAAGCCCCACGGAGCTGATTAATGGATAACCCTTCCAGAGTGATTCTGCCTGTGTGATCATTATGGATTTATTAACATTAAGGGAATGCAATTCAAACAGGTATCAAAACATTTTAATGGAATCGAACACTGGATGGAATACTGGCGCTACCTCTCAGCAGACTGAAAGAAGCTGCAATAATTGCATTGCCAAGATAACTGACTCAGCTTCCAGATGCCCCTTAAGGCTTTGAGGTTTATCTTCTAAATCTGTGTTATTGGGTGTAATAATGGCCTAACAGTATGCACAGAATCAACTCTCTACATGTTGTGGTGTTGCATCCCCTCTGTCTCAATAACATCTTCTGAGGTTTAATAGCAGAATCAGTGAGGAGTTCTTATTAATACCCTGCACTTCCTGGCCAGGGTACAGAGTGGGAGAATAAGAGTATAGGTTAGGCCGTATCTCTTCAAAAGCTCAAGAATTAGATTACACGATTATTTGTGAACAGACGATAAGCCCAAAAGCAACAAGTGCAGAGTACCAAACGAAAATAAAGATATGTTTAGAAAATGTGCCAAAACAATTTTTGCATTTTTCTTTTTTATTTATGAAAATGAAAATTAATTTCCCCTTTCCTGAATTTATCAATCTTATTCTATTTCCCATTCTGCTTAGGCTTTAAATCATACCCTACAAAACAAAGACATGGCAGCATTTGTATTAAGCAAGCATGATACCATGATGGGCATCCAAAGATTGTTCATGTGAAAAATGAACTAGCTGCCCAACATAGCCATTTTAAGAAAACCACCCTTTCTGAAAGCGATAGGGTATGCATGGAAGTCTGAGCTGGGGACAAGTAGAAAGAGTAATAAAGTCCAGCAGGTAAATGCAGGAAGTATTATTTGAATATATCACAACTCCTTTTTGCCATGTTTAGCACTACGGTCACTTACTAAATGATTCCTGAACTGTATCTGTGATCCCAAAGAGGTGAAGTCTGAAGGGGACACTAAATGTTTTTAAACCATGATAAACTCTCCACTTGTGCTTACTTACCTCTGCCAACTGTAGAAGCTTGGCACCGGCAGTCATCACACCAAGCCTACTTTATTTCCCACAGCCACTTCCCACTACACTAACCATGCCCATCTGTCTCCCAAACTCCTGAGCCTTTCCACCTGCAGACCCATCTTTGCTCAATCTGTCCTGTGAACCGGAATGCCTTTCTCTTCTCTTCTGTCTCTTTCCTAGACATATTAACTGGTCTATCAGCTCCTACTTAAGCATTCCACTACCAACCACTGTAATGCCTTCCTACCCTGGATACCTGACACATTTGTCATCTTGTCACTTCATCATTTACCAACCAGTTTGTTATTCTACATCTTCATGCAACTGTACACTGCATCTCTGATGAGATCTTAAGATGCCTGAGCTCAGCAAACAGACAAGTCCTGGGCAGAATTTTTATCTTGATAACAGACTAAGCAAAGTCTGAAGATATGGCAAGATTTGTGGCTCACTTGGAATCCATATGGGATCCCAAGGAATGAGGGAGAATTACAGAGCAAGAACAGACTGATTGGTAGCAAAGAGATTTTAGTGCAAGATATACGTAGGAAGTTGGATTTCCAGGGCAAGTTTGAAGATAATTTAACCACAATATTAATGTATTCTTCCTGCGGGCAGGTTAAAAGCAGATTTTTTAAGGCAATATAAAAAAAATATGTAATCTAAAGTTGCAGAAGTTAGGAGGTAGCCACTGTGATGTTACACGTGAGTTTGATAGAGTACTTTTTTCTGCCATTCCCACCACTTCGGAGACTGCAGGAAAAGCGTGGGCATCTACCTGTTGGTGGTTTATGGGAGGTAGGGAAAACCAAAGAATCCACACAGAGGAGTTGGAAGAGGAGTACTGGGAGTGAGATTTTGTCAGTTTCACAATTTTGCCAGGACTCTGCATTCCACCACAACCTCACAGAGAGGAGGACCCAAGAAACAGTGTTTGAGGCTGGTCCTAATTTCCCTCTTCAACAAATCAAAATCTAAAGAGTGTCTTCAAATGCTAAAACTGGTACAAAATTGTCAATACCAGTTTTATAAATATACAACATATTATATGTTATATAGTTAATACATATTCTATAATATTATTATATGTAACCTATTATACATAATAAATATAATAGAGAATATAATATGTAATATATAATACATTACTCATATAGTATTCATATATAATGTATATTATACATTATTTAATAATTATATATTATATAAGAATATGCACTTATATATTATATATTATTATATAATGATATATATTTTTCATAAATCTAAAGAGAAAGGAAATCACAACCATAGAATGTATGGGTAAAATAATATAAATAGAAAATAATGCTACTCAAATTATGTCCATAACAGAGTTTATCAAAACAACACAGGAAGTTAGATTCAGGCATTTTTAGAAGGATTTTTGCCTATAATTGTAAAAAGTACTTGCTTAAATACAACAAACATACAATTTAACCAAAATACCTTATTACTCATACATTTCTGTGGGAAAGGAGGTTGTCTACTACCTCCATTTTACCATGCGCAACATTAATAATGTCTAATTTTCAAAGCAGAAAATATAATAATTTCTTTTTTCAAAGAAAATCTTGGGTAAAAATCATCACTAATATGAACTTTGCCATTCCAGGTTGTTAAATTCAAATGAATATAAATGCTGTTCTCTCTAAATTGTCTTTCTAATTTGAGGCACAAATGAGCTTTTTGCCCTCACCTTCAAGGCTTGCCTTTAATATTCTCTGAAAGATAAATTACATTATTATATTAGAAAAGTCTGCTTAAAATCATTGAATTTTTAGTTCTAGAAGCTGGAGATATTTCTTTTTTGACAAAGTATATCAATACCTGTCACTGACACCAAGATTGGATTTTTAAGGTATTTATGGAACAAAAGAAACAAATTTTACCCTGGCATTCATTTTAAAGCAAAGCATCTAAATAAATCAGATCTAGCTAAAAACATACCTGAGGCCTTGGTTGGATTTAATTACACAAGGAGTTGGCAAATATATAGCCGTGCCCCACAGGCAGACAGTGGCACTGCTCCTCAAACTCTTCGCATCATCTCGACAACAGCAGGTCACGGGTTGCTGATTTTCAAACACACTAGAGGCTGCAGCCACATGAAAGCCAGAGCTGATGAACAAGTATGGCTGCCACCAGTGCATCTGCCTGACCACAGGTATTCACAGCAGCCTTCTCTATTTACATTTAGTATTTTTATTATTGAGCTTTTTAAATAATAGAGTAGGAATTAAGATAACATCCCACAATGATAACACAAATACATTTATAGTCTCATGAGCATGGCTTCCATGCTGAGCGCTATGTTTAATGTTGCACCTGCTTTTCATGGAGTCATTTGTTTAGAACTCAACAACCTCTGAGTTGGCTATGTTGCTAATTTAGTACATGAAGTAAACAGAGACCTGCAGTAATTAAATGCCTGTCACATATATCTTCCCAAATCTACCCGAGGTCCTCCTGTCGTCTTAGTCCCTAATTCTTACACTGGATGGAAGGGATGCATCTGCATCTAATCTTTGTTTCTTCCCACATCTAGGAGGATCTTATACTCAGGGGCTACCTGTCATGAATTTGATATCCAAATTCAAATGCTGTGTCCGTTGCTCGGGACATGAAGAGGAAGACAAAACCCAAAGCTTCCCTGCTTTCATTAATATTTCAGCAAAGGCAGGTAAGTCTTTCTTCCCATCCAACTTATTTAGCTACGTTAATTCCCGTGAGGTTTGGTGAAATGTCACCCTGTCACTGACATCCGTGTAGCCCAGGACAGAGCTTTGGTTTGACCCCAGTTTCCATAGAAAACTGAGAAGAACAAGAAATATAAGGTAACCAGGCCCAGAGGAGTTAATCAGAGCCTCTCAAATGCAGGCATATTTGAATCACTTGCACTCCAACTTGAAGTGTTTTCCATGGAAGAGGGAGCAATGCTTCCATCTCACAGTTGAGAGAGGGTAAGAGACTAGAAATATGCACTGGGAATATATTAAATGTTATTGCTTCCTTTGAAACATTTACATTTTAGTTTCCTCTATTTGAACTATAAAACCCGTACTTTCCAAGAATTTCTTTGAGGAATACTGCACCATCAGTGCATATTTTAATACAGAAGTATAATAAACACTACTTGCAGTCTATCTTCTTTGGCCTAACGTACTATGCAACTCTTGAGATATTAGGTTTATCCTACATGCTGGAAAAATGTCAATCCATTAGGTATTAGCCGAAGAATGACCTATGATTCCAGGCAAAAGTATTTCTCTAACTAAATCCTTAATAAGAGCTATGCACTTAAAGAATTTCAAGTATACCTTAGAATAGACATTTTTCTAAAATAAGTATTTAGGGTTTTATTTTCTCATCTCGATTCATGAGCCCTAGATATGCAATATTTTATACAAAGAAATCTTCTTGTACAATCACTTTATCCTAAGTCTATACTCATACTGATTTTTCATCCCTTAGAGTTATAGAGATAAGCAAACAAATTACACATTTTTCTTAAATCCACTAAATGCATGAATCTTAGAATCTCAACTCTGGCAATTGTGAGAAAGTTACTTTTCTCAATGATCCTGGAGGTGTGAAGAATTCTCTCAAAATTACTTGTTAAATAGGAGTACAGACACAGACCGGAAGCTAATACACGCAGACACATCATATACCGACATAGTTTTCACACACACACACATACACAATTCATGTAAATAGCAATATGAAGAAAATTAAATCCACTACTTTTTCTTGATGTGGCCATTTAATGATCTGTGCTGTAGATCAATACACATGTAAAGTTTAAAAGTCAAGCACTATATATTTAAATAGATGCATCACAGAAACGTTTCCACGATGAAGATGATAATGTTAGCCTTGTTCTAAGTTCTTAAATGGAAACCCTAAGATCTACCCTGCCTTACAAATAAGGAAACTGAGGCACTGAGGTCAAATGACAACTTTCCATTGCTATCCAGGTGCTGTATGGAGCAGCCAAGATTAGAACCTACAAAATTGGATTCTACAGTCCTGCACATAACCTGCCCAAAACGAACACCCACTCTGACCTGCCCACTATCAGTTCTTGGGGTGACACAGGCTCCAGATCAATGACACAAAACCTAAGGAAATCTGCCCTCTTGTCAACTACCAGGAGTCATGATGTGATAAGCCCCACTAACTAAACTGTACTTGACTTTCTTCAAACCACACAGAATTGTTTCAAGAACTGAATAGAATAACTGTGGGCTCTCCCTAGTGGGACATGGTGCCTTTTTTGGCACATGGAAATTATTTGTTGAATCTGAACCTGAACTAATTTTGAAAACAACTTAAGAATTACTGACATCACTATCTTTTCTGCATTTTCCACTTGGTACCACTTATCTCAAAGTGCTTTCAAGTGTGTCCCTGTTGCTTTCAACCTTTTTGACATGGTCATATTAGAAGTATTACTTCTTAAAAAAATGTTAAGAATAATGAACATTGAAATAAGTACCTCATAACTCCTGTTCTATCATGAATAGAGAAGACATATAAAGTTTATTTCTTATTTGCATTAGTAACCATCTTAAATTAGGGAAACTAGTGAGACTCTATATGCCTGTGAGTAGTAGCTTTCATTTATTGAGGTCCTACTGTGTGTCAAAGTTGTTTTTGTTTCTCAGCCATTTTCTGATATATATTATTATATTATTATTACTTTTCCTCAAATGAAAGCAAGTAAGACTCTGGAACAGTAACTTGCCCAAGGTCACACAGCTTGCTAAGAGGCACAAGTGGGGGTGGAACCCCATTTTATCTGAATTCAAGCTTTCATTCAGCTTTTCTGTTGCTTAAAGCTCTTTCAGTGAGATGCTGGAAAACTAAAACAGTAAGCAAGCTTGAGATAAATGGTAATTTGAATAAAAATAAGGTGTGTGATTGTCAGCTATTGACCTTGCAGGTTTCAGAGCACTGTACTCCACGACAAATGCTCACATTAAGAAGGGTAGAGACCCGACTGGGAAGAGGGCCTAGTGCTAGGTTCAATCTTTATGGAGAATCATGGACTTGAATTTGAGAAAAGAGGCAGTTTACAGTGGATAAAGAAGTGCTACTTTGAGGCACCAAATATCACCCAACACTTTGGGCCTGAGGACGCTAGTCAAGAAAAGCATCCACAGGGCCACCAGACCCCAGCCATTTCCACTCTGAGGCAGCAAGATCCAATACATTGTGTTACGAGTTTGTGTTTACTTATCCCTGGGAAATTAGGGCAGACCAGAATGTCTGCCATATTCTGGATTAAATAAATCTTTACAGACAGTATGTAGGCACAAGCCTTGGAGTAGCTTCTTTCAGGAATAGCTTGGGCTACTTCTTCGCTTTCAAACAGGGACAGAATGTTCTGAGACATCCCCCTCTCTTCTATCTAACATTATCTTCCAATAGTTCTTCTCCATTTTTCCGCATTTAGTCTATGCCCAAAATGGTATGAGAAGAGGTAAATGGAACACAGTAATATATGTTTTTGGTCAGCAGATATGTTGCTGCAGGCACAAAAGACATGAGAACAGTGAGTTTAGAAGTGTAAGTGGTGAGTTCATCCCTCCATCCCAAATACACTTGCACATAACTTCCCAGAGAACCAATGCCTAGGACAGTGGTGGTAAATCTGTTAGAGCTTCCAATGGTGTGAACAGCCTACTGTGGCATGTGTGCTATAGGTTCACTACCACTGGTCTGGGAGTACACAGGAAGGCAGAGGAATGGGGGGCAGGATCATAGAATGTGGCAGAATGAGTTCCTAATTAAGTCCATTAAGTCTTTGGGAATTCACTAAAGAGGCCCACTCCCAACTCTCCCAAGGACCAAAGCAAAGGTACTCCATAAGGGCACACGGCATGCTCTGGGTAGGTGCAGAGATCAAGGGCTCATAGTGGAGATAGGCAGCAAGTAGTGACTACAAAGTGAAAAGGAAAAATCAATCCTCAGAGTCTTGGGGTGTTCTGTAGCCACCGAGAAGCTCTGCTCTCAGAGCAAGAAGGAAAGGAAATAGTTCCATCTTTCAGTTGAGCTCATTTAAGTCACCTGAGCAGCTATAATGTTGCTATTTGCTGAAGATGTCATCGTGACAATTTTTACCAGTATATGCCATCGTGTATTGCAATGAGATGTTAATAATTTGGCAAAAGGCTTTGTCACACCTGGAGTCGAAACATGTCCTGTACAGTAGAAAACTCATCTATCCCATGTACTTCCAGGGGTATATGCCCCAAGCCGCACTATGGGGCAGATATAATCAGAAAGCAAATGTCTACCCCTATTTTCTCCTGAGGTATAGGCAAGTGATCCCTGGGAGAAAATCAGTGTCAATATTTGCTTCAGGATGGATACCTGGAATTCGGCATCTGGTTGTAGCTGCCCTGGTGTGCAGTCTGGCAGCTGTTCCTACTTGCCTCCTTCCAGGTCTTCTAGGGGATGCCTGGGAGGTTGGATGATGGCTGTTGGCACACTCAGAGCAGGCAAGGGTAGGCTCAGACTTCTCTGCTGCTGAGCCTGCTGCTCACTGTTTCTGTTTAGGTACTGTCTGTCTCCACTGAAGTTACAGTAGATTAGAAACTGCAGTAGATTAGTTTGCTTAATGAGCAACATTAATATATTGAGTAATGTGGTTATGTGATGCACTTGTTTTACTCCAACATAGCCTTTGTTTGGTTTATATGTAGGATGGTCATTTCACGTCTTTGATATCAATTAAACATGTACTTTCTGAGCACCCACTGTGCACTTAGGGCTGACTGGGCTCTGGGGAAGGCATGCAAGACAGCTGGAAGCTTCCATTCTCAGCAGAGAAGCAGGGTTCTCACACCCAAGAAGGAGCCAAATGGTAACTTCGAACGGGTCTTGAGTGGTACTGGAAGACTGTGACATGGAATTCAAGTAGAAGGAATGGGGCCAGGCATCACTGTGAAGGAGAGTGCCTCAGAGCCCCTGGGCTGGAAGGGGTGTGGCAGAAAGAATTCCAAAAGGGACTATGTAGGGACAGAATATGCAGCCGATGTAGGAATGATGAGTTATCCACATTGCTCAGAGCACAGGATGCATTCGAAGAGCTGGCTGGAGTCAAGCCTCCCAGGTAGACTGAGAACAGTGGGCAAATGCTGTGCTTGAGTTTTGATTTGGTCAGGATAGGGCTCAACCAACATTCTCTGGAAAGAACCAGAGAGTAAACCACCTCTGGTTTTTGGACCATCTCTGGTTAAACTACTCAACTCTGCCTTCATAGGGCAAAAACAGCCATAGACAAGATGTGAACAAGTGAAGGTGAACATGTTCCAATAAAACTTTATTGACAAAAGCAGACAGTCTGATGGATTTGACTTCAGGCTGTAGTTTGCTAAGGAATCCCATAAGGTTTCTAAAGCAAGGAGATTATAACTTAATACAGTGAGTATATGGGAAAGGTCATGGTTGTACTGATTAGAGAATATATTGTAGGGAAAGCAAATGGGAGCCAGAACAATCATTGAGGAAACAATGATGACAGGCCTTTGTGTTTCTGACAGATGCTTTGGGGAAGTCTGACAAATGCTTTGGCACCCATCAGCTATACAGCACCACTCTCCCCTCAGCAGAGTGACTTGCCCCCAGTGTACTCTCAAGTTCTATAAACTGAAGTTTCACTCTCAACCCAGCTGCACTGCCCAAAGTATACACTGACAAAGACATCTCTTAAATTAACTGTAAATCAGCATACAGGTAACAAGTAAATTTGACGAGGTGTAGAAGATGAAAAGGATAAGTTATAAAGGGAAGCGTGGAAAATCAGTGTTTAAGGTAAAACAGAAATCAGAATGATATATGAACATGATCAACCCTTTTATTGTTAACTATTGAAATGATAACTTGGATCATTACCCCCATCAGTGACTACCCTCCCTTCTTAGAACAAACTAACTCCTTAAATGTGGAGACAAAACAAAAGCAAAAAAAAAAAAAAAAACAACCAAGCCAAAAACAAAACCTTCCTTTGGCATCTTTCCAAAGAATTTTTCAAAATAGAAGTCCTTCCAGTCCAACTTTTAAGAACAGATAAAAAATTTGTGGTAATCAACAAAATCCATCTGTATTAATGTGTTGATGTTTTCACAAACCAGAATTAAATTCAACATGTCAACTCCAAATCTATCACGGGACGTTGTGTAGCAGGTTTTCATAATACAACGAAGGTGATCTTTAGCACAGCCTGAACTGAAACGAAGATTTTGAAGTAATGAGAATTTATGATAAATGAGGACTTGTCTTTTTAAGATGGTCCAGTGCAGATTATCCCCATCTTAAAAGAACAATGTTCCAAAAATTGTGGTGCTATTTGAGGTACATTATCTCTCAGAGATATGATGTACATGGGGGTTAATTTCCTCACCAACACTTCAAAGCTCACTTAAGGGCTGGTGAGATGGCTCAGCAGCGTAAGCGCCTGCCTGGCAAGTGCAAGGTCCTGAGTTCGACTCCCGGAACCCACATATGAAAAAAGGGTCGGTGATATAGCTCAGTGGCACGGGCACCTGCTGGCGCGCAAGGTCCTGAGGTCGACCCCCAGTACCCACAAAAAAAAAAAAAAACTCACTTAAACCTAAAGGAAAATGACATGAAAACAGTAGGAACTGATGTCTGTTCAGTACTACTAATAAAGCAAAGCAAACACAATTAAGATTAGGAATCATGTTTTTAAAATATATCTCAAAAAGAGGGAATATAAGGATATAAAAGAGACAGACTGGGAATCCTTTTGAGAGTCTCATCAGTTACAGCCCTCTCCTCCCACCTTGTTCCTTAATCATAAGACACACTGGTTTTCACGTTGTTCTTTGAAGACTCACCCTTGTTCTTGCCGTTGAGCCTTAGTGATTGTTGTTCCATCAGTCAGAAACACATATCCAAGACGTTTTTAGATGTCTAAATCGTTCTTGTTATCAAGGTATCTTAGAAAGTCACTCCCACAAATATCTAAGAGGTCCTCTTACCCAGTCAGCATCTGTATTCTCACACAAGGCCAATGTTTTCACGGCTTTTGTGAAGAATTTTGCAGCTTATCTTCACTTGATTTACTTGTTTGCAATCTTCTCCATTCATATATAAGTTGCATGTACACTGGACCTTATCTTTTCAACCTATATCCTGTAAGTGTTCAATTATTTTTTTTTTAATTTGTTAAATGGATCCTGAAATTATTTCTGAGTTGTGTAATTCAGGGGCATGATTTCTTTATTTTCTCTAATTTGACTTCAAAACTAATAGCCATCAATTATTTGATAAAGAGATTCAGGCTGAGAACCATTTTTTTTTATTGTTTATGGATCAACCCTAAAAGGAGTTGGTTCTTCATAAATGGAAAGATGTATGGTCTTGAGGAAGAAAGTTTTTCCTTAGATCCCTGGGCCAAATTTGAAGTGAAGTAGAAGAAAGTGAATTAAAAAATTTCTATAGATGTATCAATGGGGAAAAATATTTGAATGTTGACTTACTAACTGCATGTAAAAAGGCACAATGATGGGGGATATGAACGAGTTGTGCCAAAATCTTCCAGAGGAAAAAGGGACACGTGGACAATGACAGACAAAAATAAGTCAGAGTCCTCTAGGGGGTGCTACTGGCACAGCACTCAGGTCTGTTTAAAGTGTATTTAACACTCAGAAGAGAAAACTATGCTAAAAGGGAGAAAAAGGCAATGGAAAAAACAATACCAGAAATCTACCAAGAGCCAGTGTCTTGGCTAATTTTTTGATATATTTAATTCTTTGAAAACTTCTTGAAATTCTTATTATACTACATTTTTCCCAATGAGGAAGCTGTAACTTAAACAAGTCACACAGTCTAATCAAGAAAACATAATTTTGAGTTAAAGATCCAGATGTGAATCAAAGTTTATGAGGATTTTCTTTGTACTATTACATTTCTCCAGAAAGGACATGCATTAGATTTTTACACTCATAAACCTGAACATCAAAATGTGTAGAAGAAATAATGTGCTAGTTTGATTGGGCACTTTCTTAAAAAGTAAACTTTGGCTAACAAAATTTAAAATTATATTACTACCTAAGTATCCTAGGATCTGTAAGAGTTATATGAATTATAAAATAAGTATATTTTGTATTGAGGCTATGTTTCCCAATAGTTTTATTTAATAGCTGTCAGAGTTAAGAGTTTGCCAGGTTTTGTTAGTGTGTTACAAGCACCACCTTCTTATCTGCTCTTATTTTCATGGCAAGTGAAAAAATAAAGCCGCTGAAAAATCGCATCCACACAGACCACAGCAGGAAAAATGAAAGAGCGAATAGCCTGTTTTCTTACTGTGACTTCTCTGTCTACTGGGTGACAGCTCTGGTTAGCACTTGCGTGGGCCACACCCTGACATGCTGTCCTCTTCCAGATGGGGGCCAGATGAATCAATGAGGAAAAAAGGAAACAACTTCTCTCGCCATCTTTTTCTATAAGAATTGTAGAAGCTACAGTAACAGAATGCAAGCAGGTAATGGATGAAACCTTTAAAAGTAAGTGTGGACATTTTATTCCATCGCCTCTGACTCTAAAGATGTATACTTGAGAATAAAGCGCTCTAGATTTCAGTCTTTTGAGCGCTGCTTTTTTTTCCCCTTCTCTGTTTACTTCATTTTGTATCATTTATTTCCATGCTTTACCCCACAAAAGAAGTGCAAGTCAAGCTCTTTCAAAGAAACCAGGACATAAAGCAAATGCATCATTCTGACAGTAGAAAATGACAAAACATCTTTCAGAATCTCTCCATATTTGGCTGATAAATGAGCTGCATCAACCACAAATTCTAATACCAAGTAAAGACTAGTGAAAACAAGCTAGTCTATTCTGTACACAGCGAGGAAGACAGCACAGAATATTTGATGTTAAAAAAGGAAAAAAGATTGTTTGTTGACTTGTAGAAAGTGAGCAATAATGGAAAATGAGTTATGCTACGACTTAAAGCTTTTAGTTAGTACTTATTTACAAAAGGACCACTACAAAATTATTATGCAGCCTTTATTTTAAACTTATTTCTAATTTCTTATTTTTCCCTAAAATAGCCAGTATGGAAAAAATGTAAGTCTGTACAAATTAGCAAAAAGAAACGCATGAAATGCATGTAAGAGAAATCCAGATTATCCTTTGCTCTTATATATAAAGTTTTAAAAATATCTTTTAAGGATGTTTCCATAAGTATAATGAGGTTTAATAATACAGGATAAATGTAAATATGAACATTGTAATTGTTCTAAAGTTTATTATAAAATTGATAGAAACAATCAGATATCTCAGCAATAAGATTACAATATTTTTTTATTTTGAAGGACACATACCCAGGAGCCTAATTTATGTTGTTAGAAGGCTTTGAGGTTAAAAACATGGAGATCACTGAGGTTCACATCATATTCCAATCCCTCTTCTGAGCATTAAAAAAAAAAAGCACAGATGATACAGACAGATAGATAGGTAGATGATAGATAGAGGATAGATGATAGATAGATAGACAGACAGACAGATAGATAGATAGATATAGAGCCATGTTGCAAGTCTATGAAATATGAGCAAAATGATGACATCACTTCGGGATCAAGGCAATGCAAAGCCTCTTTGTAATTCCCTGGCCCTTCTCTCCTGCATGGGAAAAGTGGAGGCCTAGTTTTGAGATGATGGAGTTGAGATTAAATCAGTTTACAAGAGTTATCTAAGAGCCCATGGGATCTGCAGAAAAGTTTCTGTGAGGGAAAAATTGTTCTGTTATTAATCTCTCAAGATTTTGGTTTGTTACTGCAGCATAAACTTATCTATCACTTGTAACTGCTACTGCACTTTGGTGATGATTTTTTTAGAGAGTTTTTCTAGAGAAACTGCTTTCATGTGAGAGAGTGACCCCCTCTGGGATATGTCATGGAATAGGCAGCAAGTGAGCAGGATCTAAAGCCAGCCTCACCTGGTTACCATGCAGTGAGTTAGGCCACTTGCATATTCTTGAACTTGGACAATGACAACCTCTGTGAGCCTCAATTTCTTTGTGTGTAAAACAAGATATAATGATAAATAGAATATTTCTACATAGGGCATAAATGAGATAATACTCAAAGTATTTAGAATGGTGCTTGGCACTGCTCCATAAATGTTAATACTTTTTTTTAGTGGAATATCATGAAGCACGAAGAAATGAGGGAGAATGAGGGACCCCAGAATTAATGGTCCTTTCCTGTAGGAAGCTCTGGAGGTATTTCTTCTACTGTAGTTGCCAACTCTTCTAGCACTTGCCATTAGTTGTGCAGGCATTACTTGGAAGCAAATGTCCAGACATGAAACTAATTATTTTCTCCCCTAATATCTCACTTAAGCCTAGGACTAGTATGAAACTGCCTATTGGTGCTGGGCAGGAAGATGAAGGCACCTAGTCATTAAGCCTTTGGATGGTTTGATCTTTGGAACTATTGGTGGTGTCCCTAGATGATGGTTATTACCATGTAGGATCCATGGACAGAGAATAATTCAGTTCTCCTAGCACAGGTCGAATGCAAACTTCTGACTGTCACAGATGACAGATGAACTGGGCCCAGATTGCTGATGCAGCACAAATCCCCAACAAAGTAAATGAGAAGGGTCACAGATGTCCCAAAGCCAGGACTATCCCGATGAATAATTGCATCAGAACTCCTTTCCTTAACTTTGACTCCAGAAATCCATGCCAGACAAATATATGGCCAAAATGTGTGGTCAGAATGCCTTAGCATCATTAATAAGAACTGAATACAAGTAAATTTCCCGTAACAAATGCTATCCTTCTTTTCCCTATGGAAAAAAGACAGAGGCAGAGAGAAGGACAGAGTCTCAATAGAATAAAACTTACTTTACATAAAATACAGTGAAGCCTTGTTCACACAGAGCCTGAAATTAAAAAGGATCTTGCCTTCTTCAGTTTGAGGCCCAAATCGCCCCTGCTGCAGAGCAGTAGCATTTTAGCCGGGGACTTCTTACTTTACTCCCTCCCACCACCCTCACCACCCAGGTTTGAGCACTCACTATGTACTTGGTAAATAGTTACAGATGAACGGAATCAGTGATAGGAAGGATATAATGGCCCCTGGCTAGAGATAGATAATCTTTTCCATTACAGACTGGCAGGTATTCCTGAGTCTGAAAGCTCAGAAAATTAAAAAAGAAAAAAAAAGAAAGAAAGAAGAGAAAACAAAAACTCCAGGAAAACAAAATAATGTTAAGATTTTTTTTAAAAAAAGGGTTATATTTTAGGTTTCCAATAGAGAAAAATATATATTTTCCTCACATGTGTCAGTTTGTTTGTATTATTATTATGGTTATGACTGTTATTACAGGTAACACGGATAGATTTAAAAGAATTTTTTAACATCAGAACAAAAATATTTGCTAAAAGCATAGAATGATTCCAAATTCTATCCTTTAATAAATATGTCATGGTAACAATAGAAAAGCTTGGAAGGAGGGTATTGAACTTTGGGGCTGGACAATTCCTACCATGGAGACTGACATGTAGACTGTAGGACATTTAGCAAATCCCTGCCTTCTACACCATAGATGTCAGCAGCACCTTGCCCCACTTTTGAGAACCAAGAATGCTTCCACACATTGCCAAATGCCCCTTGGGTGCAACACAGCCCCTAGGTCTAGATAGATACTAATTATTACCTCTTATAGCAAAGCAGAATGAGAAATGCAGTGTGTGTGTGTGTGTGTGTGTGTGTGTGTGTGTTCCCATTACTTATACATTTCTGAGTGATCCAAGGAATTAGGGATTAAGTTCTTGCCAATATATAACAAGTAATAGCATCCTCTGAAACATAGTTCTAAATGCACAAAAAGCGGGCCGGTGAGATGGCTCAGCGGCTTAAGCGCCTGCCTGGCAAGCGCGAGGGCCCGAGTTCGACTCCCGGAACCCACATACGAAAAAGGGGCCGGTGATATCACTCAGTGGCACGGGTGCCTGCTGGCGCACGAGGTCCTGAGGTCGACCCCCCGGTACCCACAAAAAAAAAAAAAATGCACAAAAAGCAGTTAAAAGCCAGGTCCTCTGCTGTGTGCATTAGAAAGCCCACACTACAGGGCAGAAAGAAAAACCAAAGCAATTCTACAATGGCTCAGCACAGGATTCAATGTATAACCACGAGAACAAATCTCATATTTAACAAACAGTTTGTTCACAGTAACCGACAGAAGCCATGCTGTGCCTAAATCCACTGCAGAACCAACAGTAAGACTTTGCCTTTTTCTCTGTAAGACAGCAAGTATAGCTGCTCTTTTTTTCTGTTGGCTTGGCTGCCCCAAAAGATGGACAAACTTGTCATACACTTTGTACCTATAAGAAAATATTTTTGCCACAACAAGGTAACAGTGGCTCTTCTGTACTGTACTTTACTATTTGGAATAACTGACTTAACCTTTCCAAACTTTACTGTGTGTGAAATGGGAGAATATATCTGTCAGGTCCTTTGGGAGGTCACAATGTAGTAATCCTGAAATAGTGCCTGATACTGAGATGCTTAATACTTTTAAAGTTATAAATGCATAGAATAATAAATTAACACATAAAATTGTGATACAATATTTGAATTTGCACAAAGGAGAAAGCCCACAGGGAGCAATTTCACTGGCATCTAGTGAAAGCGAAGGCTCTCGTGAGTGGAGGAACAAGGTCTACTTACACACGAACAAGCAGCCGTGAACACGTCTGACACGCTGATAGGGGACGGATGTCTGTGACTTCAGCTGCATTCAGCTGTTATTCATCTTCTGTTCAATTGGCCTGAATTTCCCCGGCAGCTTACTGAGGAGTAGCAAGCACAAATCCTCCTTATATCACAGATAGGCGTTAATTATATTTACATGTGATTACTACAGAAACATCCCCATGGATTTAAAAGGCTTACAAAGTCTTCCTCTTATGATATTATGCAATACATATTTGGTCTTTCTCTTCATGTCCTGACAATATAGCTTCTAAAATCCTTGGACCATTCAGTGTAGTCAGAGTACCTTCGTATACTAGCGAGGTGGCGATGACGCCGGGCGGCTTCAGTATGGGAACTGGTCACAGGAAAGACCAAGATGTGATTAGATGGTTGGGACTTTTAGTCCCTCCTTCCAAATTTGGGGGAGGGGAGTGGGCTCAAGATGAAGTGGATCATCAATAACCAATGATTAAATCAATCATGCTTGTGCAATGGGCACTCCATAAAACTCAAAATGACAGGGCTAATTTGGAAGAGCTTTTTGGTACTGAATACATGGAGATTCCAGGAGGATGCAGGGACACAGCGCATGGGTGCTCAGTACCCATTCCCCGGCACCTGGCCCTGTGCATGTCTTTCATTTGGCTGTTGTTTGGTATCTTTGGCAGTATCCTGTATAATCAATGGTAATCATAAAAAATGTTCCCCTGAGTTCTGTGAGCTGCTCTAGAAAATTAACTGAACCCACTCAGAGAGTAGTGGGAACTCCAGTTTACAGCTGTATGGTCAAAGGAGAGAGCTCATTTATGCTTGTGATTGGCATCTGAAGTAGAGTTAGGCTTATAGGACTGAGCTTTCAGTCTGTGGGATCTGAGACCATCTCCAGATAGATAATGTCAGATTTAGATTAGACACACCCGGCTGGTGTGTGCTGGAGACTCTGTTGTAGAATCGAATCTTCAGTGTATGGAGAAAAACATCTCCTCATCTAGGTCACAGAAATGACTGTGTTGAGGGTGTGATGAAAATGCAGTAGGATAAACTGCATTTATATAAACTGCAGATATCCTGTGTCTTTACAGCTCTCACATATCTGAAAAGCAAACAATGATTTAGTGACTAAGTTCAATTGCAAAGTACAGCTGAAGACCAGGCTCCGGTGGAGTGATACTACAGAGGGAACCCATTGCCCAGATTGAACCCACTCATTTTACTACCTTAGGCAAGTCACTTACTCATTTATTTCATCTGATTGATGTGTGTGCTCTGTAACTCAGGAAGGGTGTTCTAAGGACAGGAAATAAGAAACTGTCTACCATCTTTTTCCTCTTTTTCTTACTCCAAGCTCACCAGCAACCCCTTTTGATCTTTGGACACTCTGGACCTCAAGGTCTTTGCACTTCCTATTCCTTCTACCTAACATGATACTCCTTTCTCCAGATATCTGCACCACAATTCACCCCAGTGACCCTTTGGAGCCACCTGATCTGCAGTGTCAACCTTAGTCTTCCTTTATCAGATGCTTAGTTTCTTTTCTGCCTTAGCTTTTCTCCTAAGCACTTTCATTATGTTACATTGTATCTCTTTGTTTATATTTTTTAATCTGTCTCCAACATGAAAATATAAGCTTCCCAATGACAAGGACTTTTGTCTATTTTGGTCATCTTTTACCTGAAGAATATCTGACACACAGGACTTCAAATGCTCCAAAAATACCTGTGAATGCCAATCTACATTAAAAGTAAAGGATATATATAATTTGATGCAACTTCAAACTCTAATTTGGCTATGAATTCTGCTATGGGATAATGTTGAAGACTGAAGATTCAGAATTTTACTAAGATGTGGTCCATCTGAGATTTGGCTAGAAACAAAATGTTATCTTGGTAGCACAAAAAGATATGCAAAGACCCAGCTTATATTTAAGATGTAGGTCTTAAATCATACAGGTTGTGCCATGAGGATTGGAAGTTCAAGTCCAGCTTGGGCAATTTAGGGAGAGCCTGTCTCAAAAAAAAAAAAAAAAAGTGGGGGGTAGCTCAGTGTGAAGGCAAAGACTTGGGGTTCAGTTCGGAGAACCTCAAAATAGGAAAAAAGGAAGGAAGGGAGGGATGGAGGGAGGGAGCAGGAGAGGAGAAGGGGTTGATCCCTCTCATTAACTTAGAGAATCCCACAAAAGCCTATTTGTTCCTATGGGGAAATTAAACTTTATTTATCTCTTTATGTCAGGCACTGTGATCTGTGCATTATTCCTGTTTTACAGAAATGTAAACTGAGGCTAACAAAAAGAAATCAGGTTAAGTAAGTTTCCCAAGTTTATACACCTTCTGAGTACAGTTTGCACTTGCGCAAATCCTGCTGATCCTGTTAACAGGCTGATTTTTTCCCCATAAATTTCTGTTCTGTTGCTTCCTGGCTTTGAGCAACTTGTCCTCCTCATCTGTGCGGCCCTTCAGTTTCATTCTCTATGTGAATGTGATAATGCTCCATGTGTCTTGCGATTGTCCAACAGAAAGTAGCTCTTTATATCTGCAGGCCTTTCTACCAACTTCCAAACACTTCCTCCAGCCCACCTTCACTCACTCCAGGAGAGACCTGCAAATCCCAGAGGCCACCCAGTGGCCTTCAAGCCTGTCCTCCTCTTGTCTTTGCAGCCTGCAAAACACAATGCTAACTGCAACCACCAATTTCAATTAACAAAGAGAACGGGAATTAAAATATCTGAATGTGAAAGAAAATGGCAAAGACATCAGAAGGACAGTAATCTCTTTGGTGTTACATAGAAAGGACAATAGAGAATTTATTTCTGGGCAATTTAGAAAAAATAGATTTTTCCCTTCTTTTGAATGAAGCTGCCATGTGATCTCTCTCTCTCTCTCTCTCTCTCTTTCTCTCTCTCTCTCTCTCTCTCTCTCTGTGGAAATTCAAAATGGGAAAGTTTCCCAAATAATTTTAGATCAATCATGAGTTCATATGGTTTTGACATCATAACTCTTGTCATGTTTCCATGCCAACAGGCAGCGAAGAGCTAAAAGCTTTCCAAAGATATGGAAATGATGGGCTTAGCTGAGATTCAGTCCTCCACAGGGTGAACACTGACAATATCATTAAACTATAAATAACGAGGACTGCCATAGCCCCCTCTTATTCAATCTCCCTTGTTTCTTTCAATGAGCACTGAAAATGTGTGATCTATTTTGGAAACAAAACCTGAAGATCCACTTCCCTAAGTGGATGCCTTGCTGTAACGGAAAGTTACATGGCTCTGTATTGCTTCTCTTGGAATAAATTAGTACATTAACTAGACACTCCAAGCTCTTACTCCACTTACAACCCAATGCCAGTATTTCCACTGTTTACTCTTTCATTTGTACCTAGGAGTAAGGACGTGCACATGTTTGAGTATTGTTTCTCTACATTGTGCAGAACCTGCAAATGAAATGCTTAAAATAAAGGTGCACCTCTACTAGCAGTCAGAACAAATTATACTTTGGGCAGTGCTGCTATTAATAGTATCTCCAGGACAGAAATGCCAAATCTTCCAGTGTGTGGTACATTATGCTCACTTCTTTTCCTTCCCAGTTTACTGGTAAGGATTTTGCTTTGGTTTCTGCTTGAGCTTCTGGGCTATCAGTTACCACTCTAGAACAGAAGCGGAGACTTTACCTTCTCTAGCAGGTTTTGTACTTCATGGATGCCTTGATGATAACAATAAAACTGGGTATGCTACCTTTCTGTGTGGTAGATTAACTTCAAGCCACTGCAGTAAACCATGCTTGGTAAGATTCACACCCTTTGGTTGCCTTCCCTTGTGTCTGGCCAGCCCCATGACTTGCTTTGACCAAAATCTGCTTTGGAAGTGATGTTGGGTTTGAGGCTTAAGCCACTCTTGCCTTTGGGGTGTGACACGCCCAACCTAGACATGAGGCCATGCGGACGAGTAGTGCAGCCTCCAACCAACAGAACCAGTTGAGAACTGAGCCAGCAACCACAATCAAAGTGCAAGTTCACTTTGATGGGACTTCCAGCCCCAGAAGATCTGCTCCAGCTGACACACAGATGAGCCATGTGTGCAGGCCCTGTCTGAACTGTAGAGTACGGACTGACTTAGTAAAATGTTGGTGTAAGCCACACAGTTTTGGAGCATTTGTTCCACAGTATTGTGGGACCATAAGTATCACGTATCTATTAGGGAAGAAGTATAGCTTAGCCCTTCAGGCAAATCGGCCAGAGTTCAAGTCCCTCAGCTGTATCTTTTTGCGATTTTGGGCAATTATACTACAGTTCCATTTTGTATTTCTGGGATGCCAATAATAGCAAATTTATCAGGGTTGAAGGGAGTGATGAGGTCATCCATCTAAAGTGATGTCCACCTTAGGACCAGCAGGCAACAAAAACTGGCTTGCATTGATGCTGTTTTCCTAGGTGTTGTGAACATAACAGAGGCTCACTGTCAAGAAAAACACCATTAATCTGGGAAATAAGATATAAAGTAATTAACCAATATAATGGTAATACCATTTTATATGTATGTATTACGGAAGGTAAAATAAATAAGTTCAAAGAAAGCATATTTTTGAGTACAAGATGAGGAGGAGGTATCTGACTATGAGCATTTGCTTTTGATTTTACAGAAAACACTGAACAGAAGCAGGGAGGGATAACATGTGCAGTCCTTATTAGGTAGCCTTAAACTAAAGGTTGATAACAGGTTAAGGAATCCCCAAAGGAGCTGCCTAAAATCCCCAATGTCATGCATCTTTCCAAGCAAGAGAAACTGAATGCTTGGGCCAGCGTTTCTGGCCCCAGTATCAGCTAGACTACAGAAGCCATTTGTGTAAATGTCCTTGCTAAATTGGTAGGATCCAGGAGTAATGCCAAAAAATTCCACAGATGCATTTATCTTGAAAAGAAATAATGTTGTCAAATCACAGTCCTACCTCGAGTCTTTCCCCTCTCTGAGTAGTGATTTCCGCATGCTCCCAGGTCTCTCCCTCCAAGTGTGACTTTCAATTCTTTTAGACGTTTACACCTAGATTTCACATTTAGCTTTCATCAAAGGATGAAAGGATGTCAAATTGCTTTCCTCACAGTAATTTACTGGTGCCCTCAATTCTCTGGTATGGCCTGCCACCTATTATTATTATATCTAATACCTGACAGGATAAAATTCTTAGGGAAACCTTCCCAGTTGCAAATGGAAGATGCTAATACACTTAACACAGAAGCTTAGAATCCAAGGGTCAGCTTAGAAAGGTTTTCCTTTTCTCCACATAAGGCAAAACATGCAGCCCAACAGGTGGCGCCATGACCACTCTGGACCACTCATCTCATAGCAGAGGATAAGGAGCTGAGAATTAACTGACCAAGTGGTAATAGGTATCCTAGCAGAGCAGAGATATTTGGACTATGTTCCACAAGAATGACAGGCTCTTGAATAACATAAGCATAGGCAGAATTTCTTCCCTAAGTGAGAGAGAGACAGACAGAGAGACAAAGAGACAGACAGAGAGACACAGAGAGAGAGAGAATGTTGTCATGATTGTAAAACAGTTTCAAGAGAAGCCTCCTCTATTTTTTTTATCACTGCCTTCTTCCCATTTTCATCTGAATTTCCTTTTTACTTATTTATTTATTTATTTATTTGGTGGGTACCGGGGGTCGACCTCAGGACTTCGCGCGCCAGCAGGCGCCCGTGCTGCTGAGCGATATCACCGGCCCTTTTCTCGTATGTGGGTTCCGGGAGTCGAACTCGGGCCCTCGCGCTTGCCAGGGAGGTGCTTACGCCACTGAGCCATCTCACCAGCCCCTGAATTTCCTTTTTAATGAAGCTGTTTTCAAAAGCTATTCATTCACTATGTTCCAAGAAAGGAATTCGTTCACAGGGGCATAATTTCTTTCTTCCCCGTCACTTACCCAAGGAATGTGCACCTTTGTGTTATAAAACTCCAAGCATTTTACAGCCCTAAATACAGTAAGAGAATATCAGTCACTATCATAGGTGTTGGGATTATGTTTGAATCTTTTCAAATCATATCATTTCTACCTAATTCACCTATTCTGAAGTCAAGTCATTTTCATGCCAGATAAATGCACCCATTTGTCAATAAAACCACAATTTTGGCATGATGAATGATCTTAGAAACCACAGATACAGACAATATTTTGCATTGCATTTTAAACTTGAGAAGTTGTCCCATTTTAGTTGATCACGCACAGGGATAAATTTTGTGTTTTTAAAAATTATGTGGTAGAGCACTTGTCTCCCATTTACAGGCTCTGAGTTTCACTCACACACATTCACTAATTAGCAGTGAAAGGAAAAGCAACCACAGGAAGGTGAAGACAAGAAAAAACAGCAAAGCATGGATTCCTGAGAGCTGAGGGGTCTAGTATCTGAAGTTTGAACTAGTAAACTGGAGAATTAAGTGACCCTTTCACTCTAGTCTCCTTACACTTCAATCTCCAGGTAATTTACTTCTTGTTTTTTTTCCTTTCGTTCGGAAGCATTTCTAAGCCTGTAATAAGGACATAAATAGGAGGATAAAAGTAAGCTGCAATTTCTTTAGTTTTGACCTCTTTCTTTGGACAGTTTTATTGAAATCCATTGGTGGAAGGACAATCAGCTCTTTAGTCACATTCTTAGGCAAAGTGCTTAGTGAATTAGCTTCATCAGGAACAAATGTATATAATTCGTTGTTCTTAAATTTCAAAAGAGCCATCTTTAGAGCATGGGGATCACAAAACAGGCAGCAGGGACAGTTGGCTTAGTTTGTGGTTCCCCAAAATATTGAGCTCCAATCCCAGCCAGGTGCCTAATAATTATGCCCTGCTTGTTTATACCAAAATTTTGTTTTTATTAATTTAGTGGCTTCAGCTGAATCTAATATTTGTTGGTGGTGCACAAGGAAAGCCAGTATAATGGAGTCATTAGTCTAGGTCCCTGAAGTCAACGATCTGTACTGGACAACCAGAACTGTCACTTACCATAGTATGACTGTGGACAAACTGCTTGACCTCCCTGAGCATGCTTTGTCATCAGTGACACAGGGATAATCATGTACCGGGCTCATAGGGCTATTAAGAGTATAAATTTGATTATGCTTAACATTTTCTCTAACACAAAAACCATCCCCCAAAAGCTATTATTACATAAAATAGTGATAAATGTAAGATCAGTGTTTTTTTTTTAGGAATAATTTTTCTGTCAAAAGATTTTTTTTTAAATAAAAGCAAGGTTATCTCCTGCTGTTTAATAAGGGGCATAATAAGGAAGACAAAAGAAGACAGTTATTCTTCTTACAAATACAGACGAAATTGATTGGGGCATTAAATACGTGGCTTTTAACATCCTGGAACAGTGGCCACACTTGCTCCCTGGGCAGGGTTCTGTGCTGTGACCTTGCACACCAAGCTGCCACGGCAGGGCAAGCAGGACTTTGGGAGGAACAGACAATTTAAAATGGCTAAACAGGAGGACACAGAACAGACCCTTAGCTTTGCCAAGAGAAAAGGAAAAACACATTGCAGATAAATCCCAGGCAGGGAAGCAACGTCGAACTCTGATCACACTGTGCATCAAAATTGCAAGGGGAAAGATGAGGGATGCAGGGAGTAAGACAGCAGAAACTGGGTGCCTTTAGGAGGTCTAGGCAGTGACAAGTCCGAGTGACTGTGCAGGTTCAGTTGCCTTGGGAACGTTGACGAGAGCAAGGTTGGCAGGACCTCTGTGGCCAGAGAAGGACTTGGCCACCTAAAAAGCATTCAGGATACTGAAGGATGGGAAAAGAAGAGACTCATGCAGATTGAAGCACGAAAGGCAGAACTATTTTCTTTCCATTTACTCCAAGCCCAAGTTGGGGGCCATTTGGAAAACTGCAGTTCAACTACCTCAAATAAATTTTAAAGTATCGTGATTTTAAGGCTTTCAACTCTCTGGCTAGAACAGCCAGTTGTTATTCCTGAAATTTCAACTACAAGTAAGGGCAGTGGTCCCAAGGAGAGGGGATAGCGGGAAGATCACTAATGCAATCTGGAATAGAATAGGAACAAGGAAGGGGTAGGCCAGAGGAGGAATGAATATGCCATGTAAACACTGGATCTTCAATTCCCTAAAATAGCAAAGAGAAAGGACTAATATAATAGATATATCAAATCACTAGATGAACTGAAAGTTTTATCACATTTTTCTTTGTATACGTCTTCATTTTGTGTTTTTTTACTTAAACTATATAATACATTATTATATTCTATAAAATAACATATGTAACAATTGTGTAACATATAGTCACAATGTCAGTGTACCTGGGAATGTTCTGGGTGCCGAGACTATAGAAATAAGCAAATTCCCTTTCCTCGCGAACTCTGTGTTTTTATCAGGAAGGTCCTAAGGAGTTGGCCACTCTGTACTCTTCGACTGAACACACCAAGACATGGAGCAGAAGTTCCAGCTGATCATGGATGGGCAGACGATAGAAACCAACTTTATTTTAATTGAGGTGAAATCCATGTAACATATATTTCCCCATTTTAAAAAGAGCAATTCAGTGGCATATGGTATATTCATGATGTGCAAACACTATTTCTATCTAGTTCTAAAATATGTCATCATTCAAAAAGGAAATGGCGTACCCATTCCAAAGATTTCTTCTCATACCCCTCGTTCCCCAGTCTCTGGTATCCGCCAACCTGCCTTCTTTCTATACCGATTTACTTATTCTGGACATTTCATATAAAAGGAATCATTCATGATTTTTTGTGTCTGGATTTTTTAAATAGTCTAATTTTTTTAGGTTGTCCATGTTGCAGTATATACTGGTATTAAGTTCCTTTTTAATGACTACATAGCATTATATAGTAGAGATATACCACGATTCTTAATCTGTTCATTTGTTGGTAGACATTTGGATTATTTTAACTGCTTGGCTACCATGAATAATACTGTGCTATGAACTTATGTGTACCTGTGTTCATTGGACTGTGGTTTTATTTCTTTGGGATATATACATAGCAATGGAACTGCTGGGTTATATAGCAATTCTGTATGCCACTTTTGAGGAAACCCTGTTATTTGAAACCACTGAGTTTTATGGATGGTTTGTGGGATAGAATAGCTCATCTTGATTGATTCCTCACAGTAAGGCACTGAGATTTTATTCTGGAGAGTTTGAGCAGGAAATACCATGTTTTCATGTGTATTTGTAAAAGGTAACCCTAGCTGCTATTTAGAGAACTGACCTTTATGAAGAAAAAGAGGAAACAGACAAGCTAGAAGCCTTAGAGTAGCTGAGGGGGTGCCACTGGTGATATTGGTGAGCATGTTCAGACTGGGAAATTTGAAAGGAAAAGACTACAGAAGCTGCAGATGTTTAGATGTAAGGTGTGAGGCAAAGGGTGATTCTTAGGATTGGTACCTAAGTGACTGGGTGATTGAAGGGTAGGAACAGCTGGAGAGGAAGGAGGCTTAAATGCAGAAAACGACGATTCCGCTTTACACATCTATAGTTTTGAGCTGCCTGATAGATAAACCACTAAAGATCTTGAGTACACAGTTACACACATGCACACAGACACACACAGACACACACAGACACACACAGACACAGGTTTTGGGGCTCAGAGGAAAATCAGGGCTGAGACTGTAAACTTCCATTATGAGTGGATGAGAAGCATTTAAAGCCTCTGGCACAAACAGGCGGGACCTCCTATGGAATGTATGTCAAGGGAGCAGAGCCAGGCCCTGCAACGTGGAGAAGTCAGAAGCAGAAGAAGCTCCAGGGAAGGAATTCTGGAAGAAACGCTTGGTATGGTTGGAAGGGGAAAAAAAACAAAACAAAACAAAACAGGAGGAGTTGGTGTTTCAGGACAGAAGGAGGGCAGAGGGGAAGAAAGAAGAGAGACAGAAACATTTATTTCATCTTTTCAAAAGGAAACCCCACGTCCACATGATCCTCCTCACACCTCCCCTTTCTCCAAGGACGTGAGAGGGAAGGACAGAGGGTAGAAAAGAGAGAACTGAGAAAGAGCAGGAAAGATGGACAAGGGAAAGTAAAGAGAGAAGAAAAATGTTTCAAGAAAGGCACAGTAAATTATCTGGATTGTATGTTGCTAAAAATCAAAAAACATTTCATATTTAGATTTGGCAAGATAGAGATCACGGATGCATTCCAAAGGGTAATTTTTGTGGAGTGGCAAGAATTAAAATAACTTTGATTTCTCTATTTCTTTGCTTCTTTCCTTCCTTCCCTCCTGTCCCTTTCTGCATGAATCAGGTTTGTTATTTTCCATGAGGCCTGTTAAGGTTAATGGTGTATGTATAAAGATCCTGGTTCCACTATGCATGGAACATGCAAGCAAAGACAGCATAACCATTAAGTGCTAGCAATAGAAATGTATATGTGGACTACAGAAGTGAAATACGTGCCCTTTTGCACATGGCCCCAAATCTTAATAAACAGGTGGAAAATAACTCATTATAGAAACATGAATAGGGTACTAAGACCTCTTTTGGATATAAAGGATGATAAATAGTAAAGTTCCTAGAACACTGTGGGCATGAAAAAACTATATATATATATATATATATATATATATATATATATATATATATATGACTATAAATAAAAAACTATATATATATATATATATATATTTCCATGATCTAGTGATACTAATTATTTTATTTTAGATGTATTAAGATACTATCTTGATTATTAAATCTTACGTCAGTTTCAATACACATTATGCATTAGGAACATCTGCAATAAATGAATCCCAAAATATTGAAAAGCCATTACTTAAGACTATAAAGTCATGTTCAATATGTCAAATTCAGATGGTGGAGTTCAGAAACAATGTTGATTTGAAATAGCGGAAAATGTTTTAGACTTTTTAACTAATCATAAGAGAATTATGACCCACATAATCCATGTACCATTCCCAAGGGAGTTCTGACTGTTCGAAATTTTGTAGCTTAGCATATGTCAAGGCATGCTAAATATCATGCAGCCTGGCAGAAAAAGGTTGCGTTTCACATCCAATGTCATTCAGCTTGAGCTCTCTTTTAGCGGGTGCCCTCGCACAACGTGTTACAGGGAATGCTTGTCACTTACATGCCATAAAATCGTGAACAGACAGACAAATGAAAATAACTCTTCTAAGAGTGGCTCGGACAGAGAAGAAAATTCTTGGAGTTAACAATATTTCAAAATGCCATTCAACCCTGAGGATTTGATTTTGCAAATATTTAGAAGTCATATTTCAATGGAGTTTTATTTGCCACCTAATGTGGTTTGCTGAGGTCAAGTGTTGGCACCGCATGCACAGATATGATGGGTTAGTCTAAAAATTAATGATTTTAGACTATAGGAACTGGGAAATAGGACTTTATGTTTTTGTAGGTTTTTCACACCTGTCACCTTTTCTGAAACTGATCTGGTGCACTGCAAGAGAGAGATAAGTTGGGTGGGACAAGCCGAGGATGAGGGAGGGAAGCATGTGGACACAAATGGTGTGATCTGCATGACAATGCTGTTTGTTAACATCATCAGGTTCACCCAGTAATTTGTACAGTTCACCTTGCCTCACTGAAATAATTACCTTAGTCTCTCAAATTTATTCTTCAGTAGGAAGTTTAGAATAAGTCACATCTTTCATAAATCAAAATTCACAAAGATTTGGATTATTAGAGCAAAAGGAAGTTTTTGATTCCTTTAGTCAAAACATGTAAATAATTTTCAATAAAATTTTAAAACAGAAGTAACTTCCTTTTTAGATAAGAAATTTGATTTTTAACCCTCGATTTGCATGTTGTTCTGCCATTGCTACATGTAATAATGTGAAGGACATCCATATATGCCTTAAATCCTAGGAGCCTTAGTTGTCTCACATGAAAAATGAGATAATAATACCCATGCCTCACTGACATTGTATGGATTAAGTAATCGAGCTTAGGGTACAAAGACTAACTCATGTGATAGCCCTTGATAGCCCTCTATCAGCACCATCCTGACCCACTGTGAGAACAGACACTGACACATGGCAGAGGGTTAGGACATGTTAATTTCCTCTGCCACCTTCAATTAGATAAGCGTAATTGAAGTGAAAAAAGAACAGAAGATCAACCAAATTCAAGTAGTCGCTTGTGCACAGTATTCTTTCAGTAGATAATTCAAGAGGTGGGATTTCCAAGATGAATCAGCTGGCCATGGAGCTATTCCAGGCATGTCCTGTCTATTTAGTATGTGGTCTTCTATCTGATAGCTCCCAGAACACCCACAGTATTATTCAGTGGTTCGATGTTAAATTCTACTGCATTCAAAGGCGGTGCCCACCTTCCTGGAACTACCAGTAATAACAAAGGATGAGATAGGCAGAGCTCCAGACAGATTCAGAAATAGAAACATGGCCAGACATCAGTCAGGAAGATAAGTACTATTTGTGTGTGGATCAAATATTCAAAAGACCCCCGGCAGGGATTTGGCTGTGCTTTGTAATATCATTTGGGTCATTTTTACTAGCTAAGATAAGATGAATTTAGCACTGACTCAGTCACAAGGGAAATGTACATCCTGTGGCTGTGTCATCATTTAGTGCCTTGCTTTGCTGGGATGAGGTGGCTGGGTGGCAGGTGTAGTGTACACCCATGAAGGCTGTCTCTCCTGGCAAGAAAAGCCAGCTGTGCCCAGAGGACATTCAAGTGACCTTCTGAGACAAGAGTAGCCAAAGGGAGTTGGTTTTACGGTAGTATAACACCAATGAGTGTGAGGCTAGTTATCTGAAATGCAGGATTGGGGTCCTTCAGTGCTTTGAGAAAGAATACTGTGAACAAGCGACAATGTCTAGCACAGACTCTAATATGGAATGTGATTGCATAAGTACATCACATTTGTCCTCTCTTGTTTGTAGAGCTTAGGGTACAAAGGCTAACTCTGGTGATGGCCCTTGATAGTCCTCCATCAGCACCATCCTGACCCACTATGAGAACAGACAGCACTCATCCGCTATACACAGACATGTTTTCACTTCACTTACACAAGGGAAGCAGTCATGAAACATAAAGGTACTTACATATGATAAGGAGAGATGTGAAATTTCAGAGTACTTCATCTCTGAATGTAAACTGAGCACTGTGTCTAACAATCATCTAGAACATAACCTTTAAAGCACAGCCTGAAATAAAAATTCTGTGCAACTTTAATTCACTAGGACAGCACTCCAGCTTTGGTGACTGGTCCCTGGGAGCAGCGGAATCACCTGCGATGGCATCTGGCAGGTCACAGGCCGGCCTCACTGCTCACCAGAAAGCCATCGCTGACCCTCAGCTTCCAGCACAGTTGTTTCTCCACTGTGTTGTGGGTTAATATGGCATTTTATATGCAACATGGAATACTTGAAACATGACAAAAAGTAACTAACTCTTTGGTTACTGACCAAGTGATGCACTTTGATTATGGACAAACAGGAAAATGATTTTTAAAATGTGGACAGTTTAAATTTAGATTCCAAAATAATAAAAGATGAAATTTGCACATACTATATATGGTTTGAATGGTTATGTTCTCCCAAAATTTTTGTTGTTGTTGTTGAGACTTATCCTCCATTTTGATTATATTTAGACATGGGTTCTTGTGGGGAGTTTAGGCCATGAGTAATGGGACAAAATAGTATTCTAACAGACAGCCCAGAATAGGAGGACACAGCTTGAAGGCACTGTCCATGAGAAATGCACCTTCACTAGACATGGAATCTGTCAGGGTCTTGATCTTGGATTCCCTAGCCTCTAAAACCATGGAAAGAAAAAAAAACTGTCGCTTACAAGTGGCACATTTTATGTTATTTTGTCAGAGTGCCCTGAATGGGCTCACTCTTGTAGCAACTTTGAAAGAAAGCTGCCAGTCTAGGCTTTGGTGTAAGACGTCACTGAGTTGGTTTCTTATGAGCTCTCTTCCCTCTCTAGCCCTCTAGGTATGAGACAATTGACTGTCAATTATATTCTTTGAGACCTCAGTTCAGTCATCTGGGCTAATTAAAAGTTTTGCTAACTGGCCCATTCCAACGCCTTAATGATCAACTCGAAGAATGACAAAAGGGCCCACTTTCAGGTAGACCTTGTCTGCTTTTTCTCTGTTTGCATATTGTTCTCAAGCCCTCACCATTCAAATAAGAATCTTGCTTTCCCATCTCATTTCTCTGTGATGCTTGACTTATTGGCAATGTCCAGGCCTTGGGTGACAGTGTGGGGAGCTGCCAGGGGTGGGGCTGGGTTACTGGAAGACAAGGAGAAGTGGAGCTGAGTGTCCAAAGGCCAACAGTCTGCTCAGATCGGTGCCCAGCAGCTGGCAGAAGCTCAGAAAGCTCCAGGCTGGCACAGAATGGGTCACTGTACTATAGGAAGCTTGCAGTTCACTGAAAAACAAAACAAAACAAAACAAGGACGACAACAACAAAATAAAACACAGAAATTTAAAAAGGAAAGGAAAACATGATAGACTCCTGGCATTTTCAAATAAGTTTTTTTTTTTCCCTATTCTGCTCTTTACTCCATAATCCCGTATCTTATATCCACAACTTTAATTCATACAAAGGAAAAAAATCTCTATGTGCTATTAAAGGGCATGGCGCTGACTTTCCATTTCCAAAGAACCTCTTTTTTGAGAACACAGTGGCCACGTAAAGGTCACGGCATCACCCAGTGATTACTGAATTGGGAATTCCTGCAATTGTCCTTTAGTGCACAGCAAGTTGTAACTCACCCTCACGGGTCAGAGAAACAACTTATATTGCTCAGAGTTCAAAGCCAAGCCCTCGCTTATCACTCCAGCCAAACAATTTCATTTCCATCAGTTGGTGGTTGTACTTCAGATTTTACGGATCCAGTGGGTCTAGTGAAATTTTATTACCCTGCAATACAACCAGAAGAAAAAAGCCCTGAGAAAAAAATCAATATAATGTTTAAGGTCTTTGTTACCTTTATAACCTCCAGTGTTCTTTTACATATAAACTAATAAATCAACCTTTTAACAGAAGGTGCATTCTTCAGTGCTTGCTCAATACTCAGTGATAAGTCTAATCATAAAAAACTATCAAGAAGTGGCTAATGGTGTTGCTCCCTGAACAAGCACAGTTAAAACCGACTCAATTGCAGGATGAGGCGATTGTTTGCTTGTAGGTGTTTTTCTTCTTCATTAGCACATGGTAATCAAATGTTACCAAATGAAGGCAGCAACTTAAAAAAATTAGAGGGTTTGTCTAAACTATATGATATTTCCTTGAATGTACAAATGCATGTAAATTAAACATTTCAAACATCAAGTTCCTTTCCATGGGGTCCTTGGCAGCGCGGAGAGATGTACTCATTGTAACTTTACAGCGGAGTCAGCAGAATGGAGAGGCAATCTTTTCCCAGCCTTCACTAGAATGGCTTTTTCTTATGTCAGGATCTTGGAAATATGAGCCCAGTAGATTTTCTCTAGTGGATTTTAAAAAGTAGCTATGAAGATGCTAAATATTAGAATAAAACTAAAATTAAATTATCTGACTCATCTAAATGATAAATATACCTTTTCCCATAAAACTTTTTGGCCAGTCTGAGGATTGGTAATCTAAACTCAGAACCTTTTAAGCATGAATTAGCATCATGTAGCCAATTTGAATATTCTGTGTTAAATTAAATTAAATAAGAAGCAGGTTTGGGAAAGCAGTTCACCTATTTATTAAGAACCGAACTTTATAGCTCACCATATAACATAGTAAGTACCATTCAGCAGCTGAGACAAATTGATATGGATCCCATTCCAACCAAGTGTCTTGCAAAAGATACAGGGCTTTCTCTGTAAAGAAAAAATATGATCCAGTGAAAAGGGCAAATCTTAGTGCTCCTGCTTATTTTATGTAAGTGGCTTAGAAGAGGCCACAAGACCCCAAATGTCCAAAGAAAAAGAGCAAAGCCAAGTCAGGGGTTATCCTCATTCCACTATTAACAAGGCACCTAATTATAGACTTGATGGCCACTAATAAGTGAGTTGTTTCTACAAGCTCCCAGAGGACCGTTCCTTTCTGGAATACTGCACTTTCACATAGAGACAAGGTATAAGGAGTAACTTAAGACAAATACCCTTTTGCCATTGAAATAGGAGATAATGAAAGTAGAATTAATTCATAACAGTGTTTCTTTTTCCTCTTTATATGGATTATCGGGCTATGGCTCATGAGGTCATAGGATGAGGCTGAGATCCTAATTTTAAAATTTTCCAGATTGTGTTTAAATTTCTCATTAGCTTATTTTGCTATCAATTTTTGTTAGAATTACTAGAGTGGTAGATTGGGGGGTGGACTTTTCTAAGTATGCTTCTCATTTAAAAAAAAGATATTTAACAAATCTATGCTGATCATCTAGTGACTGAGACGTATGAATAGCAGCTGGGTGATAATACAATTGGGTAATATTGCAAGTGGTGTCAATTAACACGTCACTGTTCTTTGGAGAGACATACTAAATCTCAAACCTTTGTACTTTTAGCAGACTCCTGACAGGCCCGATATCCACATCGGTACCATTAATATGCTGAACAAATTGATGAGTGAAAAAATCTTCTACAGAAAGCTAACACACTAAATAACAGAAACATGGCTGAATATATCCTCAGCCTCCTGGAATAAATGAACAAATGTGATAAAACAGAATGAAACATAAGATCAATGTTACACACAAAGTGTATGTTTTCTCTTGCACTGAAATAAATTACCACAAACTCAGTGACTGAAAACTAAAATCAATCTTATATTTTCTTATGTCTCTAAGACACGTGTCTCGCTGAACTAAAATCCTGGTGTCATCTGTCCAGTGCTCCTTCCTGGGTACTTCAGGAGAGACTCTGATGCCTTCCTTCTTGCAGCTTTTCACAGGCCTCCTGCATGCCTGGCTCTTGGCTCCTTCTCCCATGTTCACAGCAGAAACAGTGAGTTGAGCTCTCACCTGGTGTCCCTTTTATCACCTCTTCTGATTCCCCGTCCACTTTCATGGGTCCTTGTGACTACTGTGACCCTATCACAGGGTCCTTGTGAGCCTATCTGGATATTTCAGGATCATCTCCCTATTGCAAGGTCACTAACTGACTCACATCTGCAGAGTTTCTTTAAACACATAAGTTTTCTGTAAATTCACAAGTTGCAGGGATTAGATTGTGGACAGCATTGCACAGTAGAGAGGACAATATCCTGCCAAATGTATGAGGTTAAAAGGGGGGGAATGCCACAGAAGAAAGGAATAAGAAATAGCTAATTCACATCTAGTGAGAAGAAATGTGGGCTATTTTCTTAGAGTTCTGAACATTATGGTTAAAGGGGAATGAACTTCAACCAGAATGTCATCAAAGGAGTGACCAGAATGGAGGGGAAACCCGTAACTAAGTCATAAGAATAATGTTTAAGTAATTCAGACTGATAAGCTCAGAAAAGAGAAGGCCTGGTACAAACGTCACTGTGTCCAAGGATCTGGAGATCTGGCAAGGATCCTATTTAATCCATGAGGGGTGATCATTAATGGAAATGAAGCACAAGCAAATTTAAGCTAAAGATGATAACAACAGTATCTGAATGAAAAGGTATTAGGTGGTCTGGGGCAATAAAAGTGAAAATGAACATTTGTACTATTTGCTATGCATAAAATGATTTCATACGTGATTGCATTTGAATTTCTCAACAACTCTGAGAGAAACTAGGTGCTGACATGAGACAGGGTCCTGATAGGAATCAGAATCAATACAAATGGTTCAGGTCACTTTGGATGGTTGACAGAGAGGAAAGAGCCAGGTTAAGAAAACTAACAAGGGATGTTGAGATTCTTAGAGGTTTTAATAGCAGGAAGGGGAATCACTATTACTCCTGGTCCTAAAGAAGTAAGGAGAAGAATGAACTTTACAGGGCCGAAGAAAAGGCCTAGAGACAATAACAAAGCAGTTCCAGGCAGGGAAGGATGGAGTCAGAATACGCAGCCAATAGCTGTCAGAGAACAGTAAACCAGACCCTGCTTTATCTCCTGTGTCCTGCCCCAGCCTCTACTAGTACCTTCCACTAACACTGCTCAACAGGACACTGGTAGGCAAGGGGACAAGAAAAAGATGTCGTGTAGGTTCAGTCCT
Source organism: Erethizon dorsatum (assembly GCA_028451465.1). Lineage (NCBI taxonomy): Eukaryota > Metazoa > Chordata > Mammalia > Rodentia > Erethizontidae > Erethizon > Erethizon dorsatum. The sequence continues at coordinate 19,611,410 of CM051824.1, forward strand.
CTAGCACCTAGAGTAGAACAAATAAGGGTAAAGAGTGAAAGGGGTAAGATTAAACATAATCACAACACTTCTACACTCATAAATGAATACATCAGGATTGACCCAGGCTGAATAATTTCTGCAGGTTCTCACAATGTATGGTATGTTGCAGGGCCAGAACTCAAAGTTGGGCTTTGGAAGCATCAATTGTTAGCCACATCCATGACAGTGCACTGCCTGTCTCCCAGGAGCTTCCTGTCACTGGAAGCTGCAGAGGAACTGGGGATATTGAAATGGGGTTCACATCTGTAATGGGGGTTTGGGTAAGGCTCTGTAAATTTTTTCCATGAAATCCTCTTACTCTGTGATTTCTCACTCACCACCCTTCTATAGATCTACTTGATTTTTATTTCTTTTCTAGCCTAACTGACTTAAGTAGCTTCAAATGCTGCCAAAAAAAAAAAAAAAAAAAAATATGGACATAAGAGTAAATGAGAATGATTCAAGATTCCGTAGAGGCTCTGGATAAGACATTGTGCTTCTCATTCTGCTTGTAATAGCATCTTTTTCTGTCCGCCTTTTCATCCGTGAAGGTGGCTGGGAGACATTCTGAGATACACATTGAAACCAGAGGAACTGAGACTTCCAACCTCCTTTGGATAGTTCCAAAAAATGGGTTTGACAAATGCTCTCTCATTGCTAAAATTTAATGCTAATGAATTTTGTGTTCATTATTTAGTCTCTGGAAGTTGGCAATAATTAAGAAATGGCCTTTCCTGTCTCCTTTGCCTCAATTACATAAAGGCATGGCTCTTAAATACTGTATGAAAGTACTCCCTCTTCTCAAGGTCCATTTCCCCATCAACTTTCAATACATAATTATATGTATGTAGGCATAAATATTGTCCTAAGGTGTCACAAGATCATTTTTATAATAGCAAAAACTCATGAGTATTCTTAAAGAGAAAAAGAATTTGTCTGAAATTAAAATGCAAATCATAAAATATAAATGAAAACTGATTAGGGTGAAGCAAAATTTCAAGCTAACTTCTGGAGTCCCAGTGCATAAAACAGGTAAAAGTTATAAAAGTTAAGTTGCTCTGGTCAAGTCAGAGGTGGAAGGAATAGAGAGGGACCCTGTCAACCTCTCATCGGATACCTGACAGTCCCTAAGGAGACTGCCTCATAGATTGGAACCATTGTGCCTAGTTTTATATTCAATCATTCGTGTACATCTATGTAATAGTTTTGGTGTAAATAGGAATTGTATGTATCCTGTTATATACTGACAACTTGATGAGACAGAGGTGTTCTCTTTCACTTCCCACCAGAATTCTGGTATGTAGGTAGGCACCATCTTGGGAACTCCGCTTGGTCAGGACATGATGGATGGCTGGTGCTGATGCTGGCTCCTAGCAGAGGATGCATCCTCCAGGAGTGTCCTGTGTATGAGCCCATGAGATCCCTCTGGGGACCTCCAGAAATGTTTGCAATGTTTGCAGTCATACTGCAGGGAGTTGAAATCCTGACTGAGCAGGTGAGGGCCAGCAGTGACTATATTTCAATTGTTTCTACTACTGTGGGCTTCTCAACTCTGACGTAGAACAACATGTTATGAAGCACAATGGACTTAATTAAAAAATAATTAATTAATAATTAATTAATCATTTTCCCCTTCTCATTCTAGATCCCTCTCTGAACACTACCAGAATATAGCATACAATTCTCCTTGGTTATTCTAACTTCTCCAAACTTCCATAAAGTAATATATTAAAATATATTAAGAAAAGAGAGATCATCAACATGATGGGGGAGGGACTTAGCAGATTTGACAAGGGTGGTTACCAAGGTGATGAGATCCAAACATATGGTATAATAAACATTTAATATTTACTATTGTTTCATGCTTGCAAATTCTGCCATAGTAAAACATCTCAGATATTTGTATGAAAATATGTACTTTAAACCGATACACTTAGGTTGAAGGAAACTTCTGATTTGGATTGAAATGATATCCAAGAAACTAAGACTTATACAGACCTGAGATAGCATTCACAGAAACAACTGGGTATCATTTTAATCTTTGTTTTATTCAAACAGAAGAGCATTTCTTCTGAAGTCAATATGAAGAACTGCTCCCAACCAATTCCGAAACAGTAGATTTCAGGTTAAATATATCAAAAGTATTCTGTCCTTCGTCTACATCATAAATCATCTATGTTCCCTGAATAACAATGACAGTGACTAGGGAAAACCCACACATTCTTTAAAAATAATCCGAAATCCAGTGCATACTTTGTATCTTTGCACTGTCATCATAGGCCTTTAGTTTTAGACATTTGTGGCTCAGAATCTATGGTTCCAATAGACACAATGAAGTTGACCTGAAGGTTTTCTTTTTGTACCATTTGCATTGCCTCTTGAACCTTGATTGAAAGAAGACACAAATATTCACAGTTTGCTGACTCTAATTATGCTTTTTGAAGAGTTTAGGTAATTTGGGTAGCAGAAAAGTTGGAGTAACAATCAAGCGAGGTCAATGGCTTCACAGATAAGAAGACCTTTGTATGGCTGCAATATCTGTGGCATACAGGAAGGAAAGAGAAGGATGCTAGGAGTAAATCAAAAAAGACTGGATTGGGGATCCACAATCTAGAATACGAAGGCTGCATTTATTCCTTTTTTAATCATGGAAATAAAGGTAAGTCATGTCCTTTTTCAGCCCAAATATAAAATGTTACATACTACTACTTCATAATGTTCTAGAAGAATAAACTAAGTGAAATATAAAACCTATGAGACTGGACCTCATTCTAACTACCTGAACCAAAAATTAATGAATGAGCACAGAGTTAGTAATCAAAGTTGAATTCAAAACTGGTGACATGTTCTGACAGTTTCATGCATGTGAATCAAGGTACCAAATATTTTCCTTTAATCCTCATGAAAATCCACAGAATTGGTTTCTATTATTTTCCCATTTTTCAGGTAAAGAACTTGGGGCTAAGTTCACACAATAATTAGGTGGAGCCATAATCTAGCTCAACTGGACTCTGCCTTGCCTGTAATTTGCACTTCCCCACCTGACCTACACGTGGGCTGGTGCAAGAGGAATTCTGACACCAACTCCCTGTGATGTCACCTTCCTTGTTCACACAGAAGAAAGCTAACAGTGGAAGGAATTGGTACAGTAGTTTGGGGATTCGAGGAAAAATGAAGGAATCAAAACTACTTGGCAGCTACTTCACGGGGATAGGTTTGTGAACGTGAGGGCACAAAGCACGTCATATTTATCTTTGTGCCTCCCTTGTCTGGAACTGTGCAAAGACGAAGTGTCTCTTTCAGGTTTTGGAGGGAAATGTTTGCCAGTCAAGGTGCAGTGAGAGAAAAGGCTTCGGAGGACAGAAAAGTGAGACTCTTCCAGTAGAGGATGGGGATAAGGTTGTGACTGGGGAGGCAGTGACATCTGATAAAGGCTTTGAAGTGCAGATAGGATGGAAATGGGGACCAAATGTCAACAGAAAGGCCCAGCATGCCCCACAGCCAAATACTGTGCATTGTGTTAACAAAATCTCTGAAGGGAGTAAGCTCATTGATGGGACTTTAATTTAGACCCCAATACAAACAAACAAATAAATAAATAAACAAAGTCCCACAGATGACTCTAATATGCAGGTAAGATTTATTATTGCACCCCCTTTGGACCCTGCCACTTGGCCTCTACCGTCCGTTTAATGGTCGCCAGAGGTCTGTGGCGCTGGTGGCCAGCGCCGCGCAGCCTTGCAGATTCGCCCCCAGCAGAACCAGGTCAGAGCCTGTGGCCCTGCTCAGCCCGTCCCATCCTGTCCCGCGGCCTCTCGCCCGTGGCCTCTCGCCCGCAGCCTTTTGCCCGCAGCCTCTCCACCAGCCTGGCAGGGTCGGGCCTCCCCCGGCTGGGTCTTTGTGCAGTGATCTGTTGCCCCAGGATCCCGGCGCAGGGTGAGTGGTCCGACCACGGTGCATTCCAGCTTTCTTCCTGTTTGCAACCACGGTCACCCAGCTGTGGCCCCGCGGCTGCTGGCCACCTCCAGGCAATCTCCTCGTGTGCAGTGGCATGGTGGTGTGCATCCTCCTCTCCAGGCCATGTGACAGCCCTGGACTCTTGAAGATCAGCGCAACCAAGCTGACTGTCCAGGAATACTCCGTGGGTCACATTAGAAGGCACACGAGGCAGACAGTGGAAGATGTGATCTAATAAAAGCTGAGGGCCAAACAAGAAGACAGATCTGGAACTAGGCAACAGGGACTCAGAGAGCAACTGGGTCAGATCAGAGCAAGAGGGAGTAGGCAAGCTGTGAGAGATGAAAGTTGCCCACAGTTTGACAGCACTGGGAAGGCTGGCCAGCTGAGGACCAGTAGGACCCACCTGCTTCTTCCTCCAGGCCCAGGAATTTGACCAGCACACACTGGGCACATGGCCTCTGCCATCCCTCAGGCTGTTCTCTGGCTATCGCTGTGTCCTCACTGACCGGAACTGCTCCTTAGCTCATTGGGAAGTTGGCTACCTTAGGAAGAGCGGTTGTTTAAGAAGCCTCAGCAAGTGCTGTACAAGATTCTGTGTTTCCTCAGCAACCCCTCAAGCAAGCTCTGAGCAGGTCCCAGTCACCCTCAACATCCAGCACAAATAGGGCAAAGTGGACACTGGCTACAAGGAGCACTTCCCCAGGAGTCTGCCAAGTGGCCAGATTAGGATTCGTCACTGCAGTTTGTCCCGCCTCTGGTGTGAAGGTGCCCCTGCTGATGACCAGAGGGGAGGCTGAGAACACACTGCTAAGAGTTGAAGGGTTCATGCCTTACATGAACAGGATAGCAGATCCAGCCAAGAAGCAGGAAGATTTGCAGAGGACAACAGAGACTCTGGCCACGGGCCAGTGTCCTGCAGGTTCTTTGGGTGTGAAGGAAGAGCTCAGCCTGGTCCAGTCAAGCCAGCCATGGCTGCAAGCCTGGTGGATGAAAGGAGTGTCATGCGTTCTCTTTGGGTTAAAGCCAGCACATGAGCTGTTGTTGTTTCCACCCCCATGAGAAGCTGTCCAGAGGGAGGTGAAAGAAAGTGGCCCTGTGGCAAGGTGGGGACGGGCTGGGACGATGCTCACCCTACTGGCTAGTGTCAGACTCTCAGCTCCAGCAGGGATACAACAGGCTGGGACTGGAGGGAAAGGGGATGTGGTCAGGCCACACGGAATTGTGGAACACTGTGGGCCAGCCAGTGGAGACCCTCACTTCTCCTGGGAAGCAGAATGACCAGAGTGGGGTGACTCAGGGCACTGCTGAGATCTAGGAGCCAACTAGACATCGAGGGAACTCATGGTGGACAGAGCAAAAGAGAGTCATCCCACCAATGGGGGAGCTCAGGAAGGACAGACAGTCTGGTGAACTTTCCCTCTGCCACCTCCCCGCAGCCCCACAGGCAGCCTTGTGCAACTGGATGCCCAGGGGCGATGATGGCAGGGCTGCCTGGATCCTCAGGCCCGGTGCAGCCAGAGCCAACTCTCCTGGTGGGAGAGGCCTGGCTGACCTCTGCCCCTCCTCTGTGGGCGTCCATGTCTCTTTCCTCTGCCTGTCTCCCTCTGCCCTCTCCCCACCTCCAACCCGTGCTGGTGGACCTTCCTCTGGAAGTAACAGCTCCCCCACTCTGTTCTCTGCATCCCTGCTCAAGCTCTGCTCTGACTCCTGCCCATACAGGTCTCCCCCAGCCCCTGTCCCAGACATGGATTCAATGATTTATTTGTCATTACTGAGTTCGAAGGGCAGGAGAAAAAAACTAACAAAAATAACCCAGGTCTGTCTAACTGCTCTGGTTTGTCCCTTGACTTCTTCTAGGCTCGGGCTTCTGGCTGTGAGCTCTGCTTCATCCCTTGCTGGCCCCCAGGCTCACTGGTTCTGTGTCTCTGGAGTCTGCTGGCAGGAAGCCTCCTCTGTTTCCCTGATCAGCTGCTCATTACTGAATCCCAGGATCCCTGACTGCCTGGCCACCTCTGCCCTCAACTTTTTGGGTTTTTGTCTTGAGCCGTGCCTGAGAATGTACCTCTTCCCGTGGCTCCCACATGGTAGTAGACTTCTTGTCAGAGCCAGGTTCAGGAGTCCTAAGGGCTCTGTGCCCTAAGAACTTGTCTGCTCGCTGTTGAAGGCTGCAGAGCACAGACACCATACTTTGGGTTGCACCCAGCAGTGGCTAAGGATGTCTTCGATGTGTAGCTGTCAGTTGACTTCGGGGTATAGCATGTGGTAGATGAAGTCCTTGCACTTGCTGGTTGGGTGCTTGGAGCATGGGAAGTTGTCTCAGTGCTCTTCCTCACTGGCAACATTTTCATGATGTTGGAGTCATTGTAGGGCATACCGCCAGAGACCACCATGTAGAGGGTCACGGCCAAGCTCCAGAAGTCAAATAGTGTGGGTTGGTAGACGATGTGCTGCAGCATGCTGGGGAGCCACATACGCTGCTGCTGACATGCGGAAGGTCTTCATGTAAGTTCACCAATCCTGTCCCACGTATAGCACTTGGAGAAGCTGAGGTCAGCTTCATGTCCTTGCTAGGGGGGAAGTTCTCACACTTGAGGTCTCTGTGGGTGACATCGAGGTTGTGGCCGTACTTGACAGCCAAGAGAGCTAGTGGAAGTTCTCATGAGCATCATTCCCTGGGTTTGGAGGAGGCTCCCCTCAAACTGAGGTCCATCGTGGTATAGACCCCATCTGATGTTTCAAAGCTCTCACTGGTATAGATGAGGAAGGACGGCTTAATATCAGGATCTCAGTTTCCCTTGGAAGGAATTTCTCTAAGTAGCCCTTGGGGTCTTCTCTGCAGTTGATGATTTTGACTGCCAAGCTGGACTTTAGGCACTCAAAATATGTAGATTTGACTTTTCCAAATGAGGCTTCTCCTAGTCCCTATAATATAACCTCTGTGCTTGAGGACATCCATATTCATGGTGATAGGAATGCTTCTGAGGCTGTCATCTATATCCCCAAGGGGCTAGCAGCAACCTCAGAAACACTGTGGATGGAGTCCTCTGGGCTGGCGAGGCCTGTTGCCTCTGTCTCCTAAGAGGCCAAGACTCTAGGGTGATAGAACATTCAGCACTGTCTCCCAGGTGACTTCAGTATGTGAAGTCACAAAGGTGGTGGTCCCAGGGCAATGAGCCTGTGCTCTGGTGCAAGCCAGAGAGGCCTGGAACCCTAAAGGTCTGCCAATGGGCTGGTGCAGGCCGAAGGCCAGTAGAGTGGCCTTGTGCTTGACAGGAACCTAAGGAAGGAGAGGGTTGGGGAGGACCCAAAGTTCTACCTGTGTTTCCAAACCCAGAGCCAGGACTGCATGTGGAATGGTGGAGCAAATGGTTGTAAACCAGGTCATCCCAGGGAACCTGGGGTGGGCAGCCCTGTCAGTCAGGGTCCCAGCAGGAAACAGAAGACTCGGTTGATTTAGGACAATCTGAGGAGGGCTTAATACAGGGACAGTTCACAAAGGTGGGGACAGGGTACCTCAAGGGTGGTACAGGTGCTTTTAGGTGGTAACAGACACGTGAAGTACATGAAAGAGGGAGGTGATAGTTGTATAGGAGGTCTACACTGAGAGAGGCAAAGGACCCAGTCTGCAGTGACCCCACAGACCAGTAGCAGGGAGGTCAACCCTGCTCTCTTTGCCTTCCCTTCAGCTTTTGACCCTGTCCACACAAGGCATCCCACAGGGGCCTAGAGCAGGGCCAAGAAGGATGTAGGTAGGTCAGGAGGGGCAAAGACTCCCGGTGTGGCTCTCGGTGCAGTGTGGCAAGCTAGGACTCTGCCCTCTTGCTACGTGGCACAGCTGGGCTTTCCATCTCCTTTTACTGCTGAACCTTTTTGGCTTGCTACTCTTTCCTTAGTTATCTGGGCAATGACTGGCTCTTGGCTGAGGAACCTGACCAGCTTTTGGGCCTAGCAGCACTATCAGGGCAGACTGGGGCTGAGGGACACAAAGGTGAGACCGGATCCCAAGCTAAGCACTGGCAGTTGCAGCTGAGCCTGGAAATGCTCCATGAGGATGGTACAGTCACCAGAGCATCACTACACAGGGCCCTTTTTTTCTTCCAGAAGTTAAGCTCCTCTCTGGTGACAGGCCTTGTATGTAGCATCTGCTCCGGGCCATGTCTTGTGGGAGAGTAGGGGCTCTTGAAGGTCTGGTTTAATCTTTTGAACTTTCCTGCCTAGAGAGTGAACTGCCCTTTCTCACACTTGGGACCACTGTCCTTTGTCAGCTCTAGTGCTGCAGAGCAGAATCCTGGGACCCACAGGAGAACACTCAGAAATTAGCGAGACAGAAAAAAAAAAAAAAGAAGGCTTGACCTTTGTCTTTTCCCTCTAACAACCAGAAAGGGGTGTGAAGTGACTGGAAGCTGACAGGCACCTTTCTCTTTGCACCCCTCTCCTCCTCCAGGGTTACTTGGGACAACTAGCCCCAGGGTCTTCCCACCATCCCTGGCCATCTAGGCCATACCTCAGGAGCCCAGTCTGAACTAATAACTGCCACTGCCCCCACCCCCAGGTGTTGCTTCTGCTTCTCTGAGGGGCAGCCAGAAAAATGATGCCAGTTGGGTAGGCATCAGGATTCACTGCTGATATTCCTGAAATCCCAGAGTCCTGGTGGGATGAGCACAGCCAGCCTTCCTCTTGCCCCGAGAGAGTAGAGGTATCTGCAAGGAAGCCCGTTTGAGGCCACAACGACCCCAGTTCAATCCCAATGATCAAGGCAACAAACTGCTTGCACCACTCTAGTCCTCCAGGTAGTACTGTGGTTTGGTTTGCAGCACCGTGCTTTGTGACTGTTATGCTTTGTATCTAGATGTCCCCCAAGAGGGTCACACACTCATGGATGGTGCTTTTGGAAGGTATGAGACTATGGGGGTTTATAGCAGACTTGCTGTTAGAAGGTAGGGTCGGGTCACTGGAGACAGTGGCACATTGGGAGCATGGCATGGAAGGATTTATCTCCCTCCCACCTCTTCTCTTCCATGTCGTGAGAAGCTTCTCTTCCACCGTGCTAACTTGGAGCCAACTGACTATTGACTGAAACATGAGCAAAAATAAATTTCTCTTTCCTTAAATTGTGAGCATTGGGTATTATGTCTCAGCAATGAGGAAGTAACTGTGACAGGGACCAAATACTCCCTTCTTTTATTCACGAGGACCTAAAACCCATTGGAATTGGTGTTAACTGTTTGTTCCCATTGGGCAAACGAGGTGTACATATTCAGGGAAGTAGCTTTAAAATTCTGGGATTTTACCCAGGTGTGGTGTCACATGCCTGTAATCCCAGCACTCTGGGAATCTGAAGCAGGAGGATCACAAGTTTGAGCCCAGCCCGGGCCACTTAATGAGGTCCTGTCTCAAAATAAAATTGTTTGGGGATACAGCTCGTTGTGAAGGCAATGAATCTGAAATCTTTGTCTCTGTCTCCTGCCTTATCTTGGTGGTACATTGTCTCTCATGGTCAAAATATTCTAAAGGGCTCTCTCTCAGGTGCCTAATTACTAATCAGGGTTTGCTCCATCTCATAATTGTACTTTTTAGATCTTGATCTTCTGGGGAATGGAAAGAAATTCTTGTAGGAAGAAATTCCCACAGGACTTGGAACTAATTGGGAATAGGCCATCAGGCCCTGTCAGTGTGTTGTGGTTGACTGTTGGCTTGGAGGAGCATTTGTTCTTTTTCTATTGAAGACAGATTTTCTGTTGGGAAGGGAGTCAGAACCTCTCAGATTTCCTTGTGTTTATTTCTCACTGCTTCGTGCTCTGTGCTGCCATTAACTGCTGTGTCTGTGATTCCTCCACTACCAGTACACACCCACATACACACCCGCCCCCACCATGGTTTGCAACATTTGTCCTTTGGGTTATGTTCTCTGCCAGATCGCAAGGCTTGTTCAGTGTGCTGACTACTTTTGTGATTCGGCCTGTTATCACCGTCCTTTAAGGGACTGAGGGATAAGGGGAGCTTTCCCTGTGGGATTTGGTTACCACAGTTCTCTTATACCAGGTGGCTGAAGGGAGGTGGCAAGTTTATTGAGTCCCGGTCTTTTGATTGCAACCCTTCCATCCAATAAAAGTCATGTCACGATACAGGGGCCACAGAGAGCCTTCCAAAGGATTTGCCCTTAGGAAGACTGTTAGCTATTGGAGTAAGTTTAAGAAAGAAAAGTAAAAGTAAAATAAGCTGGTTTTGTTTTGTCCTTGATTCTTTTTTTTTTGTATCGGGAATCGAACTCAGGACCTTATGCTTGCCAGGCGGATACTTACGCCACTGAGCTATACCCCCAGCTTGGTTTTGTTTTGTAAAATGGCCTGGCCTTGGTATTGATTGGGGGACCAGAAGACAGGGCCAAAAACTAGATCCATCAGTCATAGCTGGAGGGAAGGCAAATGGGGTGAAGTTGACTGTGCCCATGCTTTTATGGCTCTATATCTGGATAAAGATTTGAGATTTATTGTCCCTTCAGACCCCTCCCCTTCTGCCAGTCAGCTGTTACACAGCCTCCTAGCAACTTTTGTCATTCCTCCCAGCTCAAGGTTCCTGGAATCCCAGCACTCCATGGGACATTGCTACCATATCCTTCTGCTCCCATTCAATATCCCCACTAGCGTCAGGAATGCAGTTCCTTACCAACCCAACCCCGACTCTTCTCTCCAAGTGGAAACAGAAGGAGGAGGAGCCACTATCCTAGAGCGTGTGCCTTTCTGTGTGCCTGACTTAGGTATAAAGAGAGGTTTGGCAGAGTCTCTGAGGATCCCAGCTTCTTTGATCTGACCCAGAGTGACATTCTGATATTGTTCCCTCACTGCTGCACAGGGGAAGAGACAGAGAGGACCAGAAATGCAGAACAAAAGGCTGAGTTCTAAGCTGCCACCTTAAGCTTCCAGTTGATTCATGGTGACCTGAATAATGGTGCCTTGGTGAGACTGGATCCCGTCCTTCGGGGAAGGCAAGAGTGTTTGGGTGACCTGCCCCTTAGTAATAACCACTGTGTTCTCTGTAAACAAAAAGGTCACTGAAAAAGGAAATGACCCCAGCTTCAGAGCAGGCCAGGGAAACCTGAACCCATGATGTCCAAAAGTTCAGAACATGGTGGTATCTAAGGCCCCCTATTGTTCCCATTCTGCAAGAAGACAGCCATTTATTAAATCAGAATTCCTTAAAAATTCTCTGATGATTTAGATTTTATGTGGTGGAAAATAAAGATGAGTTTAAAAGTAGAGGGGCTGAATAAAGTATATAGAATATTTTGGCAAACTCCCTAAAATAAATTCTCAAACCCGTGCATATTTTACAGATTTCAAAATTTAGGCTTACACTCTAAATGACACGGCGTGCTCTAGGTTGCATGTATGGCAAAACCCAAACACCTGTATATGTCAAGTAAATGTTAATATATTCTGTCACAGCAGATTACCTTACATGGCTAAATTACTCAATGCCATTATCTGTACCAACCATCTGTAAACCTAATTCCCTGTGTTCTAAAATCTTGAGCGCCTGCTACACTATTTTTATTTACATTCCTGCATAAATCTGTTAAGCTCAATATGTTACCGCAAATTCTCAAAAATCAAAGGCAATCTGCTGGCTTATAAAACACTGATTACTGAAAATCGAAGGGTATAATATGTTAGCAATTCAAGCAGTCAGTAAACAATCTTTACAGGAGTAGGGTTGAGCCCAAGCTAACTGAACCCCTTAGCTAAGGCCTGCTGTAAAATCAGATATATTCTTTCAATACACAGTGCAGGCTCTGAACCCATTCATGTATTTCATATCTAATAAAAATCTGAACAGTTGGCCTGATTGGATTTTAAGTGATGCAAATTTGAAAATCAAATAGGCAAAGTCCCTCTAGACTTCAACTCTTTAGACCGTAATTGTAAAGAACTACAAATTACATTTACCACACTATTGAATTCCCCAGAGTTTCAATATGAAATTTACAGAAAGGGACAAAATTTGCAGGTGTGGTTTTTTGTTCCTAATGAATATAATTTTCTCTTGCATAGGATGTCTTCTCCTGATGTTGCTACATTTTCTTTACTAAAAGGACCAAATCATGTTTTATTTGACGAAATCTTTATTGATCTTAAGTAATAATGCTAATGCATATATGTAATGCCATGCTATATTTTAGCTGAGATTAAAATTTTCCTTACGCAGTAATTATGCGGCACACATTTACTTTTCTATTTACATTTTTAGTCATATGACTTACATTCCTTGAAGAGACACATAGGAATCTACCTCTGTAATGATTTCCATGACAGAGAAAGCAATTCTTCTAAATTATAGTTAAACACATCCGGCTTCTAGTGTCCAAATAACCATGGAAAATAATAGAAAAGTCAGCATTTTAGACTTTCACATTTTGAGAATTATCAGGTAATTTTAGAAGTTAATGTGTCTGCTCATTCTTTCTTAATGAACCCATTATCCTGAAATCTGAACAAATACAAATACAACTTCTGAAATTTAAAATGGTGTTCCACATAACACATTTACAAATTAACATTTTCTGCACGAAGCAATCAGTCTAAAATTTTCCTATTTCATTTGAAGTATTTTTGAATAGAAGTTTGCACAATTATAGAAACGATAAACACACCCATGTTATTCCTTCATCAAATCTGAACAAGTCCTTGGGGATCATAATATTCTTTCAGCTAACGTATGGAAAATAAATGGTACCCTACTGAGACTTGCAATGCAAACCAGAGATTCTTTAATTGCTTGTACTGTTTCTTTCAAACATATCTGCATTTTAAAGTTTATAGACACCTGCTTTGTTCAGATAATCATTTCCAACTTCTATAGCTCGTATTTATAAACAACTTGGCTGAGATTATCAGATTGACGGGTTAAATTACATATGGTGAACAGGCATCTAGTACCTGCCTGGAATAGACACATGGATCGTGTTCACTTAGATACATTGTCTCCTCTTTTTAAAAAGCAGTTCCCAGGATTTAGCTCTCTCACATCAATATGTTCTTCTTTAATAAAATAAAACAAAAAATAGTATCATGTACCATGTAGTATTTGCAGCACTCCCTTTGCATTATTTCCTTTCATTCTCATAGCTACACAATAGTAAAATCATTGGCCCCATTTTACAGATAAACAAACTAAGGCATGCAACATATTGTTAGTTCATAGAATGTACTGTCCTCATAATGGCATGGCATCCACTTACACTTCAAGAGAAACCGAAGATTTAATTTCATTACTTAGGTAAACTCAATGGGATGCCCTGACATGTACCAGCTGGCATCCATGGATATACTATTAGCATTCTTTGTGCACAGCCTGTCCTGGCAAGATGAATGAAGTACAGGGCAGGTCACTAGATTGCCCTCCAAAGGGATCTCACCCTCTTGTTTAAAAACAAAACAGAAGAACATTTAATAAGACTCTCTAATGGCTATCTGTGATTATGAACTTCTCTTCTACTCAGTCCCTAATATGCACAAAACATTGTTCTGTATGATGTAAATATTGCATGTTTTCCTGTAGATTAGGGACAGGAACACTGGGTGCCTCTGTCACCCAGACAATCTGTCGTCCCCATAGCTACATGATTCTCTGGGTTGCTGGCTTCTTCTCACATGCCCTCCCAAGCGTCATCTTCATGTTTTACCACCTTAACAAAGCTGCCTCTTCAAGTCCACAGAAAACTCTGCCTGTTTCACAGAAGTCATTCCAGTCCCCCTCTCCTCTTCCCCCTCCCTTGGGGACATTATACCAATTCATGACATGGCCCCCGTTACTCATCTTCTAGGTGCTGGGTCACAGGCTCAGTGGGCAGAGCCTGTATCTTATAAAACTTTTATAGACTCCCCCCACCTCCCAGCATCTAGCACGTGGGAAATACTGCAATTAAGAATAACCTGATGAACAGCAAACAACTCACAAATACTTATTGTAATAACTGATTTTGTTTGAAGGAAACTTACCTACAACTGAAACCAATTTCATGACTTACAAGTTCCATGGAAATGCAAATCCTAAATGTCTTGATTTTGTTTCTGAGTCGACTGCCTTATAACATTATCTGTTATATCAATACTTCTTTGTGTCATTACAGTATATGAGATTGTTTTTAAAATGTTAGAAAGGAAACAAAAATTCCAAACCTCCAATATCAGGAAAATCATCTAGACTCAAATGAACCCAGAGTCTATTAAAACCTTACAAGGAAAATGTTAGCCATCTATGTGTAAGAAAAACCTATGTAATCGCCATCAATGAAGAGCTTCAGGCAAAAAAAAGGAAACACTTATTAAAAAGTCAAGATTCTCCTTTGGAATTGATAAATCTTTTCATCAGTCAATGTAATTTATCATAACATGCTAAATTTTATCCTAGAATTCTGAAACTGACCTCTGTATATAGGATTTAAGGGGCAACAGGATAGTCATTTAAACCACCTAGAAACTTGATACTTCAGAAATTTCAGGATATGGCATTATGGATACTTGATTATTTATATATAAATTAGTCCTTTTCCACCCTGGATCAGCACAACTCTGTCTGCCTGTGAAGGTTGGCATCTTCCATGCCTGAGGGCCAAAGCTGTAAATATTAGTTTCTGGGTGTCTCTGTAGAACAATGGGAAGTGTGGTTCATTGTGTGCCGACCCTGAAGTGACTTTCTGAAATAAATCTCTGCGATTCCCTCAGACTGCAAGCTCCCAAGGGGCAGCGCTCTTACTGAGAGTAGCAAGGAGTCCCTAACGCAGCGGAGAGCGCACCGTGGGGGCTCGGAACACAGTGCCTGGCATGTTATCAGCTTGTTGTCTGATTGCAGCCCTCTGTCTTATAATTTTCTCTCTGAAAAAGAAAAGTGAGATTAAATTATAATGGGGGGCTGTGGGGTTCTGGCTAACTGGAGTGTCGCTGTACTTTAGATTGTACTAAACTTGGCACTTATCTTAGTATCATCTAGCTGTATATTTTGATGTGTGAATTTAAGAAGAACAGCATTTCAAAAAATCCTGCTTGTTGGCCCAAGTAATAGTTACGGTGTTCAGTTCGAAGCAATAGTCTTTCAGTTTGGTTTTCAATGTGTTAATATAGTGAGCGAAAGGTCTCAAAATATTTCTATGATTACGAATTCTTGATAATTCTTCTCCTTCTGAGTTAAATACGAAATGAAGTGGGACGACTTAGTCTTCATCCTTCACAACAGCTCCCACACTGATAGGGTAGAGTCAGGAGACACGGTTCTAGTTCCCCTTGTAGACCCCATTAGTTAGTAATTTTGTACACACTAACTACTCTGGAACTCAGTTCCCTTGCCTGGGGGTGCAGAGCATTAGAGCCAAAGGATGAAGAGGGCTCTGAGCATGCTAGCACTGCATCACATTTCAATCTTCTTTTGCCACGGACTTCCCTCTGCCTAGAGTACACTGTCTTACCTTTCCACACAACTCCTTTAAAAATTAGCCCAACAGCACGTTGGCCTTCAGTGATTTCACTCTTAGTTCTCTAAACATAGTTTGTCCCCTGAGCAGCTCTGTGCCAAAAAGTTATGTAACTCAGTAGACTACTGGATCACCTGTGAGTTTTCACAGACTGTCCTGACCACTGAATTTCCGGTGTCTGGTTTCAAGGAAATAACAGCCTGAGCAGAGCACACCGGCACATACCTGTAATCCCAGCACCCCAGAGGCTGAGGCAGGAGGGATCAATATGAGTTGAAGGTCAGCCTAAGCTATATAGTGAGTTCGAGGACACCCTCAACTACATAGCAAGACCCTGTCTCAAAACAAACAAACAAACAAAAAAACAAGGAAATAACTAATGGTGAACTAAACACTGGTTCAACAAATTAACTTCTCTAGAATTCCATTGAGTAGGGTTTGTTACTTACTCAGCATTGTACCTGGAATACAATAGTATGCTATAAAGTAAATGAATATAATTTAATAAGCAAGTAAAAATAATTCAGTACTTTGCTGATTTAAAATAGTTAAATTATCATTTATTATCATTTATTATCAAACTATTTGTATCGAGTACAAGAAGCAGCTGTATCTGGGTGATGCTATACAGCATTTAAATATATTTTAAAAGAAGTATTATTACTTTTAAGATTCAATTGATTAAAGGAAACCAATAAAATTATTTTTGAGAAAAGGTGAAATATTAATTTCATCTTACCTTCACCCTTTTGAGAATGGCAGTGCATCTGCCTGCATGCAAATGTTGATTCATGAAACACGGTGAACTTGAATAAAACACGCTCACGAGCGGTCTTTAATGAATGTTTAACAGGCTTAACGAGATTTTCAAAACAATGCTGGCGGTATGCTTGAAGGGCAGTGTTTGAACCCTATTTCTCCTTTTCTACTTATTGAGTATGACAGTTCCTTATGATTCACACATACAACTTGAAATATTTCACTCTTCTACTCTGGGACTTTTTTCATGTGCTTAAGATGTCACTATATTTCAGATCTATGCTACGGATTTCATTACCCTTACCTTTTTGTTGCAATCATTTAGAAGCCTAGATCACCACACCCACTGTTCTCATCTCCCATTGCCACCACTGCCCGGTCTCTAACTTCTCTGCGTGCACTGCTGACCCACTGTTGGGATCTCTACACTGTACTCAAGGGTCCCAGTGGTCAGCTACTGGAAGTATAAGTGGAAAAGCAGATGCTGCATGCATAAATGTCTAGATGCTCAAAATCTCCGTAACACCTGAGTTGTCACCTCAAAGCAACGTACTTCAATTACTTGTTGACTGAATGAATAAAATACACGGTTCCCTGTATTAGCAACTTAATGAAATAAAATATTTTCATTCAAAAAGACTGTACACCTGTTTGTAATAGATGTTTTCAAGGTGTTAGGATAAAATTTTTTATTTAAGTGACCAGACTGTACAAGTTTTAGGGGTAAGCTCTGTTTGTCTTTTGCGCTTCCTTCTCCCCACCGACCCACCCACCCAGTGCTTTGCGCCTAAGAGACTTTCAATAAATATTGATTGTGGTAGGAGAATCTCAAAATCCCACCTTTATTGATTTTCCTAAGAAATTTTTATTTTTCTATTTTAAGCAATTTGGGGCTGAAGTATTCTTATCTAATAACAGATAACAGAGAAGAAAAATTGACATGTTTGTTCATGGTTGAATCTATTCTCAAAAATCTCTAATCCTTAAGCACACTATACATGGAATATACTAGAATGAGTATAATCTATAGACTTCATTTTATCACCTATCTTTCAGCATGTCATATACTAAAATGGTCAGAATTCCCTATTTTTGGTTACTCTTATTTTTTGGAAACTTTTAGAATCTCCCCATACCCTGCAGCACTAGCAACTAGTAGCCTCAATAACACCCCATCCAAGCTATCCCTTCACTTATTAAATGGTTATATTGTTTGGGAAAGCAGTCTGCTTGTTTGAGAAAATAACACACTACGCTTTATATGTTTAGCTTATTGGATCGCCAGTCAGCTGAGGGATTATTAGATGGTGCTTTGGGAAAACTTTAAAGCACTGTTGAGGAGCTAGCAAAAGCTTTCTTGCTTTTCCTACTGCACAAACAAGGGGATGAGGCAACCTCAAGAATGGACTAGCACTGAGTATGTCAGCGATGACACATGGAAAGAACCTGGGATAATGATGAGGATACCCTTGAATCATCAGGACCATGTCTGTCTCCAGACTTGGACTTGCTTCTTTAGATGAAAAAAACACACACTCTTTAAAGCCACCTTTACGTGGCTGTCTCTTGTCAGCAGCTGAACGCAACTTCTAACTGATTTCTGGCTGTTAGGATGAGTTTGCTGGGGAATCCAGGCTGTTTGCTAACTTCCTCTTCTGAAGGGTTGTTTTATGAGCGATGTGGTCTAAAGTACTTCTTTTAAGTTACAGATTCAGTGAAGCCTCACTTCTATAAATGGAACTTGTTCACAACAAATCAAATGGACCGATTCCTGTAGGGCTTTTCACTTCTACATAGCATCTCACACGATTTTTCCTGCATGCAAGGACAGAAAGTGGAACGCTAGTTAGATCTGTAGCCGGATGACATGAAGCATAATTAATCCTAACCCTACTACTTTCTGGGGTTTTTTATTCACTGGCTCTCTGGCTTGGTGACTCAGCGAAGTTGCCCCTCAGTGCATGAGACCAGTAAATGGTAAATATTGTCAGGTATATTACTGTCGAGACTCCTTCCTTTGGTAATCCATTCCTACCAATGAGGTACATGGTGTAATAGAGTCAAGCTTTTAAGTGGGAGGATAAAGCAGGAGACTCCGTCTCAAAATAAAAATAAATAAATAAATAAATAAGGGCTGAGAATGTAAAAGGTTGTTCTCTGTTTCCATCTATAAGAAACACAAAGAAACCTAAAGAGAAAACATTATTGTTTTAGGTAGTGCTGAAAACTGCAGAACTATAATATAAGCCTGAATCCTAAAAGTTTTTTTTTTTTTTTTTTTTCAATACCGGGAATTGAACCCAGGGCCTTCACACTGAGCTATACCCCTAACCCTTTTTCTTTTTCTTTTTTTTTTTTGCGACAAGGTCTCATTAAGTCTCCAAGTGTTCCAGACTGGGCTAGAACTCCATTCTCCTCCCTCTTACCTTAAGGGTCATTCCTTTGGGGTAAAGCACTATTTCTAAAAGCCTCTTTTAAAAGGTAAATGTGTAAGGGGCCGGTGATATCGCTCAGCGGCACAGGCGCCTGCTGGCGCGCGAGGTCCTGAGGTCGACCCCCCGGTACCCACAAAAAAAAAATAAAATAAAATAAAAGGTAAATGTGTACCCTATGAGGATTATCTACAAATGTTATCAAATCAATGCATTTTTGTTTATGTTCTAATCAAATGTCACCTTAAATGGGACATATTTTTATATGTAGATATCATATATATATATATATATGTGATATATGTATATATATATTGTGTATATATATATAGTGTTTTCTCTTTTCTTTTAAAACATATATATTATCTATACAGTGTATATTTAATGTGCACAACATGATGCTTTGATATACATGGTGAAATGGTTACCACAATCAAATAAGTCAAATGGAGGAGTGCTGAGAACAGAGCAGGGAAGCCTAGATTTTGTGAAAGGAAAATAATGTAAAGGTAGAAGAAGAGGTTAAATCATGGTGAGCGGGAAGGGACTGGTGAGAGGACAGGGACAGGTGAGAAGAAAGGACAAAGAGAGAGGATACTGAAGTAGGGAGGAGATGGTAAGAGAATTTGAGATCCTGTGTAAATACCCGTGACACAGTTAAAATCCACCATAAAGTATATGTGATCTGCGTACAATACTTATACTCAGCTGACTCTTTGTAGACCACTGAGTGTCATCCCATCTTAATTATTCTCGGTGTTGTCCAGGGAACCTGCTAAGTTATGTGTGCCCCCATTATAACCATACAAATGGCTACAGTGGGAACCGTATGAACAACTGAGGATTGCACCATGGAAAATCCTCATTGCTACTAGGGGAAATCTTATTTTAAATACCACACTGATGCTAAACCAGTAGCGTTAGTATGATTAAAAATATATTTGCTTATTAAGAAATCTGTGCAGCCGTAGCTGATGTTTGCACTCTTTGTACAAAAAGTAAGTATATCTGAGTTTTAAGACTTTCAAAGATACTGTACTTGTTCAGTGGATCAGCTCTAATAAAATTTCCTGCTACTTGATGATCTTATATTTCCATTAAGAACTTTGCCTAGAGGTCAAAGTCCCAGCAATGGCGTTATAGTAGTTCAGGATTATCTCTCCCGGGGTCAGTGGTACTTCAGCAAATAAGTGACATCTGTACCCGAAACACATGTGGGGCTCGACATGCCTTCCCTCTGTGTTGTCTGAGGATCCACGCCTGCACAGACAGGGTCTGTCTTCAGCACACGCATCTCGTATGAACATAGCATGTGTGCCTTTCGAGTGTGGGGATCAGATTTAAGGACTATTAGCTTGCTACTGTGAATAAAGGTCATCGCACGCAGAGTGGAATATTCTTGGATGCAGATTTGTCTCATGTTTGACACTGAATCTTCTGTATCAGCACTGCAGAAATAATCCTAGGAGCTGGAAATGATAATTCTCTTTTCTAAGGAGAGTCAAGTAACAGTTGGCTGAGCAGGGCCACTGTATGATAATTTTTTGCATATTTCTTCCACATTGGAGGTGACCTATCTTTTGTTTTATTCCTGGTACCACAAAATGAAGAGTTGCTCCCCAAGCCAAAATTGGATTAACCCTGGAATCCTGGCTGAATCGGTTAGGGTTTTGAGGGAAGTGCTCTTGCCATACAGACCACTGGCATGAGCAAGCAGAAACGCCCCAGTAGAAGGAAGTGTGACAGCTCAGAGGGAAAGAATCCTGCCCACACGTGCATGGGTGCTTGCTCCCCGGATGAATAACGGTTTTCATGGCTTTACCTGCTGCCTGCTGCAAGGTGGCCCTTTTTAATTTTATTTTTTTTCATATTATTAGGCAAAGGAAAAACTTGGATGGAAGAAGTGAAGATGGTAGGGGACTGACAAAAACAAGGGAATCCCCACACAAAAATTAGTACCAAAGGATTTAATGGGTACTTATCTGTGACTTTATCTTGGAATGAAGCATTTTGAAAGTGTTCTTTAAAAAACAACAAACAAAAACAAAACTCTCCTGCCAGAAATTTCTGGAATGTTTATAGGAAATTTTGAGAAAAGGTTTTATATTTTCCCTGCATATATGGTTATTCTTAGACTTTCTAAGTTCATGTTCCTAATTACTAAAATGTAATATAATTTCTAACTTATAAAAACAAAAGACTCAATACTAATCTTTGTTAAAATGTGTTAGACAGGGCCGGTGAGATGGCTCAGAGGCATGAGCGCCTGCCTGGCAAGCGCGAGGGCCAGAGTTAGACTCCCGGATCCCACATACGAGAAAGGGGCCGGTGATATTGCTCAGCGGCAGGGCGCCTGCTGGCATGCGAGGTCCTGAGGTTGACCCCCGGTACCCACACACACACACACAAAAAAGGTTAGACAAATCAAAATACGTAAAACAAATCAGTATAGTACTTGTGTTGGTAAGAAATTATCACTTTAAAATTCTGTGAATAGGAATTTTCTTTCTTTATAACTGGTCATTGCTGATACATAAGATTGTTTTAATTTATGTCTACATATATCTAGACTTCTTAAAGGAACTTTTAGTGCTAGTAATTTTCTTCTTCTTCTTCTTCTTTTTTTTTTTTGTGGGTACTGGGGTCGACTTCAGGACCTCGCGCGCCAGCAGGCGCCTGTGCTGCTGAGCAACATCACCAGCCCTTTTTTCGTATATGGGTTCTGGGAATTGAACTCAGGCCCTCTCACTTGCCAGGCAGGTACTTATGCCGCTGAGCCATCTCACCGGCCCAGTGCTAGTAATTTTCTAATGAAGTTTATTGGCAAATGGCTAATCATAAAATAAAACATTAGCATATTACGAACAAGCAAAATTAAAACAAAACTCCTGAAACAGACAGCATTTGGGGAAGAAGAGGTAATTGATGTGCTTTAAAGAAGGGTCCATAGATGTTAAGGAAAAGCTTCTTGAAAGACTATAGAAAACAAACTGAGTTCAGAGAATGTATTTTGTGATCACACTAAGAAGAAAATCATTTAAGTATATGTATTCTGATATAAACAGGTAAATAATAGTACAGAGAAGCAGGCCAACAAAGACAGACTTTCATAGAAAGTTGAATCTGAAAAAGTCACAAGTCTGGATTTGGAAGAAGATGCCACAAGTCACTTCATTTACTCATCCACATAATTGGCCTTCAACGCATTCAGATGTATACAGCTTGGTGTTGTGTCTTGAATATTTGTTTAAAAAATGCTAACAAAACAGCAATAAACACTGTGTCTGAGTGTTCTATTGGCTTCGTAAAATTATTCTATTCTTCGCTCAATGTTCTGCAATACAGCCAGGGCCCAAGTCTGTTTTTCCATCTCTCAGGTAATGGGACTATGTGGGACGCTCGTGCCCACCCCAAGTTTTAACAGCAATCCTTCTGGACAGATCAGGTCATCACCTACCAGCAACAGCGGCCAGGTCTTTAACTCAAGAGCCTCAAGAAACCAAAGGTTTTATTACATTAACAGGTTTCGGACCTATTCTACCTTATCTACTTACTCAATTCAGCTTTAAAACCCAGTTAAAACCTACTTTGTCTGATCTCTGGATTCTGAATACTATTTGGCAATGAATCTAACAGCCCTGTAATAACTGTATTACTACTCATTGTGCTTTAAGTTGTTCTAGATAGTTATTTTTTTTAAAAAGTGGGCAAACATCATTTAAAGCTACAGCCACCTCTAGAGCCAACCCCCCCATTTGAAGAACAAATGCTTTGTCCTTACGCAAAAAGCCCATCCCGTGATTTTTATACCTGTGATTTTAGGCACAATTTATGTGCATAAATATAGTAGATCACAAGCTCTTGTTACATTTTGACTCATTTTTTAAAAGTGTCAGATAATAAAAATTTCTGAGAACTATAAATCTCTTTAACACACACAAAGTGCCTCAAATTTTCCAAACCATGAATACACTTAATGTATAAGAACTATCCGAATTTAGAATGTTGGTCCAAACAATTCCCCACTGCTGGGCTGGTGAGATGGCTCAGCAGCATAAGCACCTGCCTGGCAAGCACAAGGTCCTGAGTTCTACTACCAGTACCTACATAAAAGGAAAAAAAGGGCCAGTGATATCGATCAGCGGCACAGGTGCCTGCTGGCGTGCAAGGTCCTGAGGTCGACCCCTGGTACCCACAAAAAAAAAAAAAAAAAATTCCCACTGCTGTGTCTCTGCTATTTTATTTTATGAAACTATGAAGAAACGCAATAGTAATCTATTCTATAAATCAAGCTCTGAAATGTATACTTTTATTCATATCACCACATCGCTGTAAAAACGAAGAGCTTGTTTGCCTTTATATTTTGCAGTAGACGGCAGCTAGCTAACCCCCTACCCCCTTACTTCTCAGCTTCTAGTCGGTTAGAAGAAGGAAGCAGAATTGAGGGGACTGACATTGCTGAGGACCAGGCACAGTTCCAAGCATTCTTACATGTGCTGTTTTTGCTTAACACTCGCAACAGCCATGGCAACTCAGGATCTTACCAGAAAATCTGAATAATGCAGGGTAAAAAGCAATGCGTCCCACCGCGTAGCATAACTTACCATCCCCCCCCGCAATAGTCTAACAGAATGAATCTCAGAAGGCAGACAATGTGTACAGATGAAAGACAAAGACATTCTCCATCAGCGTTTCTCAAAAGGCAATCTTACATAGAACCTGAATAAGATGTTAAGTACCACTGATTCGCCTGGAGAGAAATGCAACCCTCTTTTAATTGTCTTTCAAGTCTCCTGATTAAGTCCAGAATAAAGTCTTAGCTTCCTACTTTTACTTCAAGTGTCTCCAGCATCTTCTAATCTTCCTTCTGGAGAGAAGGAGCAGGCCTCAGGCAGGCTTCCATAGCCGCTTCATATTTAACTTCATTGCATTTATGTTGTGGTTATCTTCTGCTTGATGACAAATGATACTTTGAAGGCATGGTAATATACCATTAACCTTGTAAATACATATGATTTTAGAAGTGAGGATATTTAGGGAAATATCAAGTCGCAGGAGCTGTGTGCAGATATGATAGGAAATCATAAAAGTGAAGGCATACGCCTGAAGGTTGTGATGCTACACACAGAATAACAAATGAAACATCGATTGCCTTCCAGGTCACGTTGCCTGGTCCTGCTTACAAGTAGCTTGTTTCCTCAAATTTCATTTCTAAGCTTGTTATTTGGAATGCTGATAGAAGTTTCCTTTAGAAAAGCAATTGTTAATTTTTCTACCCAGACGAGAAGCTCCTGCTTATAATTAGAATAACTGACTGACATTTCAAATGGAAATTGATTTTCAAAATTAATTGTTACCTAATACCATTATAATGTTTGTAATTTAGCAGAACTGACCACAAATGGTATAAGAAACCTCCTTGTATATAATTTGTAAAGTTTGGTTTTTGAGGTAGGAATCTGATTTGACAAAAGGCAGGGAGGAGAAGATTATGAAAATATCTCTGCAGGTCGATGACATTTTATTCTATGTCTAGTTTCTTCTCAAAACCATAGGGAGTCCCTCCAAGTCAAGAAGATAGCAAAGAGGATAACCAGAGTGGCTTTTTACTGTCTTTCACTCTTTAAAATTCACATAAAAAGAAATGATGTGCAAAACATGACAGAGAAGGAGAGAATGGTGGATGCACTTAGGGGGTAGGATAGAAATAAAAGCTAATATAGGGCCAGGGATGTAGCTCAGTGGCACAGCGCCTGCCTGGCAAGCATGAGGCCCTGGGTTAGATTCCGGGTACCAAAACACAAACATACAAAAAAGCTAATATAGTTGAAGGTTCGGGGTTCATCACCTGCACAGCCACTTCCAATGTCTAATGTTTATTAATTATTTTGCTTTTTTTTTCAAGGCTCCCATATTGTATAAATTTTAGATCCCTACACCCAGAAAGACTGAAAGTTCTGTTCTGAAATAAGGCAGAAACAGGAAGATGGATAAAGATAAGAAAAATGGGGCTGGTGAGATAGCTCAGTGGCATAAGCGCCTGCCTGGCAAGCTCGACGGCCCGAGTTCGACTCCCCGTACCCACATAAAGGAAAAAAAAGGGCCGGTGATATCGCTCAGCAGCACGGGCGCCTGCTGGTGCACGAAGTCCTGAGTTCGACCCCCGGTACCCACACACACACACACAAAAAAAAGATAAAAATGGTTATGTCAGTATCAAAAAGGAAACCATCTCTAGATACCCTGAATGAAGCTTGACTACAAACCAGATGGGGTGAAAAGATTACCAGGGAGAAATGGACTGTTGGAGTTCCCGGAGCCAGCCACTAGGTGGCGACATGAGAAGGGCGAGCAAGGAGGTCAGGGGCGCGGGGTGAGGAAGGCACCACCTGCAGAGGCAGAGGGAGGGGAAAGGGAGGCCGGCTGCGTAAAACTCTGCGTTGACCATTCAAGAAGTGGGTCCATAACTGGTAGACTTGCGCTGTTCCTTCTTTTAGCAGCCGTAGGGAAAAACCTGTGCAGCATTATGAATCCCCTGCCTTCAGACGCGCTCCTAAAATTCTCCCGGTGACAGCTCAACCGGGAAAAGCAGCCACCAGGGACAGGGAAACCCTCAGCGATGCAGATTTAAACCGAATAATTTTCTTTTGTACAGCGTTTAGACTGGCACTGAGTAAGTATATTCTTCTTGCAAACTTTTGGGTCTGTTGTCTTATTTGAAATCCTGCACCAAACAAAACTAAGACTTCCATTTTATTCGTGATCAAATCCCTCTTCGTTGCCGCCTGACAGCAGCAGCACTCGGTCCGAACGACGAAGGAATCCTAGAGCGGGCAAGTGCGCCCCCTGCTGGACACATCGTCTCACTGCCCCCGGAAGGGAACTGTGACTTGCGTATTAAACAAGGCTAAAAAGGGAAAATCAAAACAAAACAAAACAAAAACAAACAAACAAACAAACAAACAAAACACTCAAAAAAGAAATCTCCGTAAGGGAAAAGAACAGAGGATGCATTTTTTTTTATCATTGCCAGTTTTCTGTCAATATTCTTTGGAAAATAATCAGGAAAGGTGGGTTTTCCCTGCCTCCAGCCCGACTTCTGCATTTGTCTCACGCACAGTCTTTACATAACTGCAATGTGACACCGAGCCTTATATTGCAAGGATATTTAAAGTTCAGAATTTCACTAGGACATTGAACAAGGTGGTTCACACTCGGCTGGCTGGTTGTGAGATAACGAAACAAAGCTAGGACTGTAAAAATAGATGATGGACTCGGTGGGGAAGCACGTTACTGGAGTATATGGGCTCTGAAATTGGCTGAAATATTAACAGGCAAATCTGGATAAAGTAGATACACTTGTTTTTTATACTCTTTTTTTCTTTTTTCAGCTTTCTGTAAATTTGAAATTATTTCCAAATAAAAAGTTTAAAAAGAGAGAAATAACATGGATTAAATTGGCTCTGCCTCTCTATGACTTTGGCCAAAATGTTAAACTTTTCTGGGTTTCCATTTTCTCATCTGTAAAAAAGAAATAATAAACGCTTGCCTAGTATGGTTGTCAGGAGAATAAACACTGCAGTTGGCAATAACGCCATTGTTATTTTCATTATTGTATTGGTTGGAGAGGAAGACTGGTTTCCATCTAGGAGATGTGCTATCCCGGCTCCTCAGCTCTGGCGAACATCAAACAAATATTTCTAGTATCAATTCATAATGTGTTAAGGATCTATGCAATCCATAATCTCATGCAAATGACGGAGGCTTATTTACACATCCATCCTAAAGTGACTCTTAGGAAAATTACATCTTCTACTTATCTTTCAATGTGAAACGTTGCTATTCTGTTTTTAGTAATGGTACCTCAATTTAGAACACAGGGCAGGACTTACTCCGTTAAGTGGAGTTCTTCCATTGCACCAAAGGGCTTCCTGGGGAAAGAGGAACGGGCACCCTTGTTACCTGCTAGAGTATCACTCCTGCGGGTGCCTTACCCCCAAGCTGCGCAGACAGGTTGCAGCTTTCACCAGGGCAGCAACAGGCAGCTCTGAGCCACGCGCTCTTCCTACCTGGAAGCTCAAAGACTACTCAGCTGGAGCTTCCCTTTGGAATGATGCCAGGAAAGTGGGCTTAGATTTCAGGGAAACCTGAGTTCAAATCCATGTCGTATAGCATATAAATGTAATGTAATATTACATCCCTTGTATCTCTGATCAAATTAATTTGTTGGAACTCAATTTCCTCATCTATAAAATGGGGATAAACATTCAACAAATTTTTTTTTAGGATTTTAGGGTTATAGGTACTATGAAATTTTAAAAGTAGGCATCTGCACCTGGAAGAATGTAGCTCAGTGGGAGAGTAGTTGCCTAGCCTGCTGGAGGCCCTGGATTCCATCCCCAGAACAACAACAAAAGCAAAGGAGAAAAGGAAAAAATAAATAACCAGGCATCATACTGTTAGTGTTTGGCTGTTACTGATATTATTATAAAGTCTTGCAATCCTGCTAAATTTATTTTCATCTGCTTAATTCAAACCCACTCAAAGTCAGAGAAAATGGAATTTCTTTTAAAAATGTTTTTTTGATAGTAGTTCTATGTAAAGTAGTTCAGTAAATGTTTCTAAGGTTTTCCATTGTGGGCATCTATTCTTAAAGCTAGACCTGAGAAACCATGTTGCCCTTTTTCATATTATAGATTAAATAAATAAAATATCTATCTAAACATAGAATCACAGCTTATTGCAGACCCGAACCTAAAACTCAGACTTTTTTTTGTCATTGTGATGTGGTTTGTATTTATTTCACATGGCTTCTTATAATTTTATTTTATATTTATTATTGATCTTTAAATGTGTCATATACAGCATTATCTAGAGATGACATCAAATTGTCATATTCTCAAAACATTAAGGAACTAAAACCACACAAAACATTAAGACCGATAAAAAGAATATTTTAAACATTAAACCTATAAAGATGGTGGAGTCATCAAAAGATTAGCAGTGTGAAAAGCCCCCAAAACAGGATTTGAATTTAGCTACAATGTTTGATACTTGCTTCATTGCTTAAAGACTTTGGGATTTAATTTTCTTATTTAAAAATTGTGGATTAAAATCCTGACCTAATACTGCTAGTACAAAGGTTCATCATGATCGCATGTAACATTCTTAGCACATAATATATATGCAACAAATGTTAGTTCCCCTCTTCTCTCTCTTTTTAGATCCAACCCATAAATCCATGCTGTATAGGGCAGTGTCCACCCAATTTACGGAGAGGTCGCTCAATAAAATGCTAACGCTTTGATGGCAATGATGCTGACATAGAAATCAAAAGCCTTGTAAAGCAAAGACAGATAGTTATAATTATCCAAGATATCCACAAGCAAAAATCTCCAATTAGAGATAATCAAATATATATGCATGAAATCTCTGATAGCTGAGGACTAACCTGAAATGACAAGTACATAAAAAATGACAAGTTAATGACCCTTGAAACACACATTTCATCTCAGAGGAGCAGTGCACACTATTATAGTGGACACAATCAAGCCTCCTTTGTCAGGGCTTTCAGGGGAACTTCTCATGCCCACAGCATGGTATATAAAGCAAGACTGTAAAAATGACAGGAAGAGGATGCAGTGTCTTAACAAGTTTATAGCTCAGAGTATCTAATGAAAAGTTTGAGGATCTAGTTTTCAACCATTTTATTAAAGACAGTCCAGTGCAAACTTACAAAGCCTTGAGTATTCTTAATTACACAACCCAGCAATTCCAGGAAATGTAAATATCGATTCATTTACACTTAATATTGAGGATACTTTTAATGTTGCAAGTTGTGTAGGCATAGTCCTCACAGATAGAGCATACTCCCTTAAGCAGCCTGTTTACTCCAGCAATTCAAACTGGAGCAACATTTTAGAAACAAAAGATCGAATTTAATGGCTCTAGAAATAAAACATGAAAAAGGAAAGAAAGAAATCCCACACACCAATACTTCAGCATCAGCAAGTGAGAGGTGGCTAAGTTTCGAAGATAAAAGCCCTAAAGGGTTTAAACTACAGTTCCACAGATCTTCCTGTACCGAGTTCACTCAGTCACTTTTCTGTAGCAGCACATGCTAGGCATTCCCCCAGCTGTCTGTTTTCTTTCCTTCCATCATTTTCCTTCCCTGGGAAAGTAAACCATAATGACGCAGGCAGTGTCTTCTGCAAGCCGGAGGCAGAGAGCTGAGAGAGAGGTTGCATCCAAACAGCCCTTGTGGCTGACGCTCAGCAATTTAGGCAAGCAGGGGCAACCCCCTCCTCCTGGACCATCAGTGGGTGAGACTCACTACTTCGGGGATCCCTTGCCTCCAGATAGACCTCGGGCTCTCAGCTCTGTAAACCAACCTCCTGAAATCATTGGCAGGAGTGAGGGAGAGCGACAGGGCAAACCCACACAGTGTGCAGTTACCTCCTATCTGTCTTAATCAAAAGAATAGGTGGCATTTTTGGTGGCAAGATATGGTAGAGCAGGAGGGAATCCGAGGGTGGGTGACCTATCCAAGAGTCTTAAATATTTGTTTCCTCATATTTGGGTTAGGAATTGTGTAAAACATTAAGCTGAACTTGGTGACCTGTACTGCTTTTGGGGACCCCTGTTTGTTTTTTAGGAGTTGTCTAATCCTCTATCCTATTGGGGTACTAACGTATGAAAGGTATAAAAAATACCTTTCAAACCATTTGAGATGAAAAGTAATTTAAAAAATCAAATTCTCAATCCATTGTGGACCAAATTTTATATAATTCCGTGAAACTACTGTGGCAATGAGAAATCGCTACAAAAATGTCTAAATGCTAACCATTATTGTACTTATCTTGTGAAATATTAGAAGTTTTATGGACTAACATCTTAGGACACACAGATGGCACTTTGCAGAGCACTTGTAAAAATCACTTAAGAAATACATTCTTCGGCCGGTAAGATAGCTCAGCAGCATAAGCGCCTGCCTGGCAAGCACGAGGTCCTGAGTTCAACTACCGGTACCCACATACAAAGGAAAAAAGGGCCGGTGATATCGGTCAGTGGCATGGGCGCCTGCTCGCAAGCATGAGGTCCTGAGTTCGACCCCCGGTACCCACAAAAAAAATAGTTAAAAAAAATAAATAACGTCTTTGTAGGACAAATAGATTTTCTGGTGGCAATCTCAGATAATATATAACAGCTAGCATAGCTTTTGGAGAAAACTTTCCCAGGATCATTATTTCTATTTAACAGCAAACACTCTTGGCCTCCAGAGAGGCTACAATGGTAGACAGTCTCAAAGTGCACACAAAAAATCCAAAAGGGAAATCCGTGCCTCACCAGCTGCCCCAAAGTATAGCGGCTTTCACTGTCTCCAGAAACAAAGGCAATCCACGCTAACTCCAGGTTGGTTTGCAAAAAAAGCTGAGCCAGAAATTCTTCCCCAGTGAAGAGGGTGGCTGGAATCCATATTACTACTATAGCAAAGAAGAATTACCCTCATCTTTGCTAAATCGTAGCCAGGTTCCTTCTTCCTAATACTCTGACTCAGCTAAAGACGCTTGGTAAACTGGAAATCTGCTCGCCTAAGAACAAAAGAGTAAGGTTCATGGGGATGAATATCATCTCTACTGTGATCATCTCAGAGTCTAAAGTTCCCTCTCGCTTTTCAAACTACTTTATGTGTAAAACGGACTAAGGCAAAACTGGACAACTGACGTTCAGGGGACAGACACAATTTCTTGAAAATGATGGGGCCAACCAAAGTCCCACAGATAAAACACATCTACAAAATTATAGAAGTGATACTATCAGGATTAGGAAAAACGTTAAAAGTCAGCCTTGCGTTTTAATTTCTCGTGACAGCCTCACAGTTCTGTTGCAGTACATGACTTAGTGAGATAACTCTCTGGCTTCTGCGTCAGGTCAAAGTGGTTCGGGGGTAGAAGTTGATGGAGAGCTGTCTCTGTTCAGAAGAGGTATTTATATTGAGCCTATTTCTTTGTGTTCTCACATGCACATAAGTTTTGGAGTCATTGAATAAGTCCATTTTGGAGTCATAGAGGATACACCTCTTTTTCCTTTTACATAAGAGGTCTTAAAATATTGAAGATAGCTCTCATCTTTCACAATCATTTCTAACCCAAACACCTCCAGTTCCTTGGGTCCCATTGTTTTAAATTTCATCCTTGATACTTCTGAAGATTACACAATAAATCTTCCTCTGGAATCTGTTTACTACTCTACTTTTGGATTCAACGACTTAATTGGTTAACAGTCCATCAAAATGCCCCTAGAGTTACCCAGAAAGACATTTAAAAATATGTAACGACTTTGATGAAACCTGCCTCATTTCCCTGACACAAGAAGGAATGAAGATATCCTTACATGAGTTATATTTAGTAAGTAAGTATGAGGTTGTATTGATTATAGATTCTTTCCACTCTCACCAGTCATCCCTTTAATAATGTGTTGGATAAGTTTTCTTGTTATTATTATGAAAGAAATAATATGTATCCAAAGGTCAGGAATATGGTAGCCTTTACCATGTTATTTTCAGGACTCTATTGCCACATAATGTATAAAAGAAAAAAGTACATTTCTCAGTGAAAATATATATCAAACCAAGGAGGGCTGACCTAATCAGATAAGTCTGCATACATACGAAGCTACAGTAGGGTCCCTCTCTATCACTTATGCTTAATGAAACTGACTTCATGCTGATTGGAAGTTGGGCAGACACACCAGTTTTTCTATCATAGGTATTAATTTATTTATTGGACAATCACATATTGTTTTATTTGAATAAGATTAATTTTAATCAGCAAAATACTTTATTCCTCCATCACGTCACGAATAACAATAATGTTCAAAATATGGCTACTTAAAATCAGAGAAAATAAATAAAGCATTATATTTCTGAACACTATAATTTCCTTGAAGGTACACAGTGGATAATTCATTTAAATTTGTATTCTCCATAGTGCCCAGAGTAATCTTTTGTATAGAATGTGTACCAAATAATGTTAACTCTGTTACCCAATGGAAATGTCACCTGACTTAAGTAAGCAAATTGCACAACTCTTAAAACCATAGCTTGTAGCTGTCGCAGGACATAGAATTATCTAAAGGAGGATTCCAGGTTATAGATCACCCTTAAAGCAGATCTTTGAGCTTCTTAAGGAGTTTGTTCTGAGAACTCTGTGAAATTTGATACTTAGTCCTTCTCTAATATGCAATTTAGGAAGTATAACTGAAATATACCTGAAAATGTTAAGTGACCCCTTCAATTTCAGTAAATGCAAGAACAATATAAGGATCTTTTGTTAAGTCCATTTCTCCCACAAATAAATAATGTTTTTCACCTTGAAGAGGTTTTTATGAGCCATACACTGAGTGGAGAATGCCCACCGGAAGGGAGATGTTGGCCTCCTCCCAGGGAGGGTCACGGGCAAAGACACCTCGCCTTCCAGTGGACCTCGGCAGGTGACACCCACAGCCAGGCCTCTGCAGGATGGCAACAGCCTTCATGCCAGGAGCTCTGAGAGCCAAAAATACCGAGTCAAAGGCAATAAGTTTCTACTCCGTGAATACAATAAACACCAAATAAAGACAGTTACACAGTAGGAGCCTATGGTTGAAACCAACACATGGCACACTGTAAACACTGTTAAATGGTTTTTGTTATGAAAAATAATGTTACCGATGAAAAAAATCAGTTATCAAGTTAACTCTAATCCTCCTTGATCTGTGTATCCCCCTCATTCACACTCCTGCTTGCTTTCCACGTGGACTTTGTGAGAGTGTGGCCTCAGGTCTCCCATGGACACCGTTGGAAGCCATTCTCCATGGCAGGAAGGCAGCTCTCCCCAAACCATACAGGACACCTGATACCACTCTATGTCCAAACCAACCAAACTAACCAAATACTTTCAATAACAACTGCCTCCCCAGCTGAAGCATGGATTTCTTAATCTGGAATTCTAACCCTTTGTAATCTAATCATAACTTTGTAAACTTAACTTTCATTTTTCTTTCTCTCTCAAGTCCTTTTATCTAATCAGTCTTTTACACTCATCACGCTTAGTGTGTGCCCTGTACACCTTCATAACAAACTTTGTCATTCCTGCCCCTAAAGTATCCTCCTCTATCTTTTGTGCATTTATTAATATTCTATTTTGTGTGTGTGTGTGGGTACCGGGGGTCGACCTCAAGACCTCATGCCCCTGAGCGATATCACCAGCCCTTTTTTCGTATGTGGGTTCCAGGAGTCAAACTCAGGCCCTCAAGCTTGCCAGGCAGGCAGTTAGGCTGCTGAGCCATCTCACTCGCCCAATATTCTATTTTTTTTTTTTTTTTTGTGGGTACCGGGGGGTCGACCTCAGGACCTCGCGCGCCAACAGGCCCCCATGCCGCTGAGCGATATCACCGGCCCCTTTTTTGTATGTGGGATCCGGGAGTCGAACTCGGGCCCTCGCGCTTGCTGGGCAGGCGCTTAAGCCGCTGAGCCATCTCACTGGCCCCTAATATTCTATTTTTTGATTGAAACATATTTGTACATATTTATTATAAACTATGTGATATTTTGATTGATGTACACACCCAGTAATGACCAACTCAGGACGATTAGCATGTCCAGCACTTTAGCTGTTCTCATTTCCTTATGGTGAGTGCATTCAAAACCTCCTATTTTGAGATATAGTATGCATTACAGTTAGTTACACTCACCCTGCTGTGCCATGTGACAGCAAACTTCTTCCTCCCAAGTGCAACACTGTGCCCAGTGATCAACTTCTCTCCATCCCTAGAGCCTCCTTCTCTCCCCAGTCTCTTGTTACCACGATTCTACTCTCATCGTGTATGAGAACAACCTTTCTGGGTTCCACATGTAATTGAAACGATGCAGTCTTTAGTGTCTGTTTTTCTTTGCTGGTCTTATTTCACTTAACATAATCTCTTACAGGCCCCTCCATCTTGTTGCAAATGATAGAATTTCTACAGTTGAATAGTATTCCATTGTGTATACACAACATATTTTCTTGATCCATTCACTCCTTCACTGATGGGTATTTAAGTTGATTTCATATTCTGCCTATATGAATAGTGCTGCAATATAAATGAGACTATATACATCTTTTAGATGTGGTGATTTCATTTTCTTTGGATATGTACCCAGTAATGGAATAGATGAATCACAAGTTATTTCTATTTATAGCTTTGTTAGAAAATTTTATACTGTTTTCCATAATGGCTATGCTAATTTACATTTCCACCAACAGTGTGTAAGAGCTCTTTTTTTTCCAAATCCTGCCTGTATTTGTTATTTCTTGTCTTCTTGAAAATGGTCATTCTAAATGTGGTATACTGGTATCTCATTGGTATTTATTTCTTTTATTTTTAACTGGTACACAAAATATAAAAATATACATATCAATGGGGTATTTTGAAAGTCTTGGTACTTTACATTGCATATCTCCTTGATGGTTGGTGATATTGAGCATGCATTTCATAAACCTGTGGGCCATTTCTGTTTTCTTTTGAGAAAAAAGAAGGAAAAATGTCTACTCAGGTCTTTAGCCCACTTTAAAATTGGATTATTTGGTATTTTCAACATCTGTCTTACAAATAGGAAATGTTTTTTGTTAAATAAAACTTTACATGAAAACTAAATGTTTAATTAAATTAATACCAGGGCTGCTCAGAGAGAATGAGATACAAGGAAATGGGAACCAAGAGTCACTCTCATCTGTCTTGCTCATCGATTCCTGGGAACCCAGAGGCACCCAGGGGCCCAGAAAATGAGGCATCTAAGTTAAATCATCTACATAGATTCTGGTTTTTTTCAGACCTGTATACATACAGTAATGTATCAAACTCTGTGTAACTTGCTAGTGCATAATCTTTGGTTTAGTGAGGAATATTTGATGGTTGTACTCAGTTTGTAGGAAAAATTTAATAAACTATAATGCTAGTAGACACAATATATTAGAAATGCATCATTGAACTTCCCTATGACTCTCTGGAATGTTCAGTATTCTACATCTTTTGCTTACCACTCTTTTTGGTGGTTGCATAAGGATTTCATACAATAATATGAATTAGTAATATCAGTGTGTCCATGTACATTAGGCTATATCCCTGACAAAAATCTTCAGGATATACAAATTTCAGTGCCAGAGTCATACATGAAATAACATCACATGGGGAAAAGCCTGTAAATAAACTTGGGCTGGGGATGTGCTCAGGGCTGGGGATGTGGCTCAGTGGTGGAGCACTTGTCTAGTGTGCACAAGGCCCTGGGTTCAATCCCGAGCACCACAAAAAAAAATAATAATAACTATATAAATAAATAAACTTATCTGACTTAAGGAAACTTCAAAAAACTAAGCAATGTAGAGAAAAGATCCATTTAAAAGGATATTGTGTCTCCAAATATGTTGCGAGATACTTAAAATTATCAAATTCTAATAAAATGATTAACCTCAAATCTCCCTTAACATAGTGCCATGGATCACACTGTGTTATCATTTGTGTAACTATTACCTGTCAGTAACTAAGTAGAATACAGCATTAAGTAGACTCCGAAAAAATTAAGAGATAAGGTGTTCAAAACCACACCTCCAAGGTCTAAACTGCGAACAACAGCTATACTCACTTCATTAAGAATGGTGTGAACTAAATACAACAGAGTATTTACCACTGAGGTCGAGGAGATTCCTCCACCCAAGCTTTACTACAATATTGTATTTCTTACCTCTGCCTGTGTCCAAAACTCTCAACTCACTCTGAAAATGGGCTTTAAACATCTTATCTTGATTCATCTCCTTGGTCAAGTGAAGGAGAAAATGTGTCCCCTGGACACAGGGATGGATGGAACCTGAAATCTTGCTCTATAAAAAAAGTAGGGTATGGCTGAAGATGGCAAATTTAACAGATTTATCATTGCTATTTTCTGGAACCCCATTAAAATGACCATAAAGCAATTTTCTTTTAAAGGCATCAATTCTTAAGGACAAAGACAGCAGGGTAAAAACCGCAGCCTTACTTTGAAAGCCGGATAACACAGAGAGCTGTGCTACACATTTAGGAGGGCTGAAAAAGCTGAATCCTCAGCTAGAAACGAGGAAGCTCAAGACAACCCTATCTATACTGCAAAACCATCAAAGATGTAGGAACTCAAGGGACTGGCTTCTTTTGGAGGAAAGAGCAGAAAAAGGTGAGATTTTTTTTAAAAGATGATTTCTTGAAACTCCATTTAAAAAACAGAAATCCAGGTTCATCCATCTTGTTGAAAATGATAGAATTCCCTCCTTTTTAATGTCTGAATAGAATTGCATTGTATATACATATTACACTTCCTTTATCTTTGTGTATGCTGGAGTCAAGTCTCCATCTCTTTTTTATTAAAAATAATACTGCAATGCACTTGAGAATGCAGATATCCCTTCAACAAACTGATTTCTATTCCTATGGATGTATATCCACAAGTCTGTCCGCTGCATCATCATCATGTGACGGGTGGTTCTATGTTTAGATTTTTGAGGAACCTCCACACTGTTTTCCAAAATGGCTATTAATTTACTTTCCCACCAATACAGAAAGACAAATACTATATGATCTCTCATATGTAGAATCTAAAAATGTTGGTCTCACAAAAAAAATAGAAAGCTACTTATCAGAGGCTAAGGGTGATGGGGAAAAGGCACAAAAATTCAGTTAGACTAGAGGAATTAGTTTTAGTGATCTTTTCATAACATGGTAATATAGTTAACAGGTTGTGTATTTCGCCATATTGTACCTCATAATATTTACAGCTGTTTGTTAAATAAGCAAATAATACTTTAAGTCTTATTTTAAACCACAGCACCAGATCCTTACTTCAAGCTAGGGGTTTATTTTTCAGAAACAGATGAAAGTTAGGTCTTTGGACAGACATTGCTAGGGGAGCTCTGAGCTGCTGCACTGAGCAACTTGGCAAAGTTGACATAATAATGCTGGCTGTTGTGGTATTGTCTCTAGCTTTCTCCTACAAATTCCACAATCTCCAGCTAGATCAAAGCTGTGAGAGTCTGCGCTCTTAGAAAAAGAAAAGAAAAGGCTAGGTTCAACTGCCTGCTTCCCTTTACTTCTTACCCCTGCTAACAGAGGCTCTTCTTTGCCCCTGTGAGGAATTCTGATGATTGTCTAACAAGACTGTGCCGTCTGTCTTCCACACGGAGTTCTGAGGGGGTTCTGCCAGCATCTGTAGGTAACTGCAGAAACATTTGTCTGGAGTCTAACTCTCAGAGAGCACAAGAAGTTATTACAGAAAAGATAGGCAACTCAAAGTGTAAGGTTTTATGCAAAGAAGAGATGAAAACTCCAATGATGTCTAGATCCTTTAATATATGAAGCAGGATGCTCTGTAAAGAATGACAGTGACGGGGCCAGTGAGATGGCTCAGCGGTGTAAGCGCCTGCCTGGCAAGCACGAGGGCCCGAGTTCGACTCCCGGAACCCACATACGAAAAAAGGGCCGGTTATATCGCTCAGCGGCACAGGCACCTGCTGGCGCGCGAGGTCCTAAGGTCGACCCCAATACCCACAAAAAAAAAAAAAAAAAAAAAAAGAATGACAGTGGCAATGAAGAGATCAGAAAAGACTGAGTCCAGTGGGTTCTGTCTGACCATGTGACCTTGAGAAGGTTCTTTACTACTTGTTTATTCACAGATGTCCTCTTACTCATGTTCATGTAAATGGTCTGGAGTCAGAAAACAGGAATTTTAGGAAAATGTGTGGTGATAATTTAAGAATTCCTAGAACTAAAAAGAAATAAATTAATTAATAAATATATGTATATGTGTAAAGAACAGACATAGTTTTGTAAGTTTTACAAGTTTTGGCAGATAAACTATGAGAAGAAGGAAAGGGGGCAAACAAAAGAGATAAACATAAAATTAAGGCAAGTCTGTGATAAGATGAATTTCAGTGTATCTTCTCAAATTTCATGGATACAGA
Source organism: Erethizon dorsatum (assembly GCA_028451465.1). Classification (NCBI taxonomy): domain Eukaryota; kingdom Metazoa; phylum Chordata; class Mammalia; order Rodentia; family Erethizontidae; genus Erethizon; species Erethizon dorsatum. Next base: position 19,649,050 of record CM051824.1, read on the forward strand.
GAAAAACACCTTTCTTATGGAATTTGTGTGGCTCTTTTGCAGGGATCAAAAATGCGAAATTAGCCACTGTTTCACTTAACCAATTTCTCCCAATACCCAAGTGTATAGACCGAGTAGTAAAAAGGCCAATGTTATCTTTTTGAAAAAAATTGAGGTGAAATTCACAGAAAATCCTAATATTGTCTTCTTGAATCACTTGAGGGGGGAAAAGGGGAAGAAAATGTTGGCCCGCAAGGGTCTCCATGGCAGGGGGTGGGGAAGATAATTTAGAGGGAAAAGGAAATTATTATACCCATCTCGGAATCTAACCATGGTCAGTCTGGTTATTCTTCAATCCTTGCCTAGTCTAAGGTAGGTGTGTTCCCAAAGGCAGGAGAATCCCATGAGAAACTTGAAAAATGCAGCTTCCCAGGCCCTACCCTTGCAGATGTTGTTGTTCGTAAATGGACTGGACCTTGCAATATGTGTTTTTAAAGATTTTATGTGGTTCTAGTACCCAGATTTAAGAATTCCCAGAGCTGTCAGGCAAAACTTTTCTTCCTCTTTGAACCCCTTCCCTATAATCGGCATGAAAAGAACCTAGAGCAACAGCCCACCTCAAGGAGTAAACTGGCAAAGGCATAGCTTTGGATTGGTCTTATAAATCTCTCCCTGCAGACAAACATTCAGTTAGAAGAAACTAAAGTCAGCAATTAAAAGGCTCGAGGATTTTTAAATAATCTGTGAGAGTGGATATTTTAGTTCTGGCATTTATTGAGGGCAAGTACTGTAATTCCAGGGATGACAAATTGTCTTTTTAAAAATGGAGAAGCAGATGTGTAGGAAGAGGTATCTTTGAGGGCAGGGAGAACAGACAGTTGAAGTTGTGATAAAACAGCTACCCCTCAATTAGTAGCTCACAGGGTGAGATGCTGGTTCAGATCTGCTGTCTACTTCAAACAAATTCAGAGGAGAGATTAGCCATCTAGCTTAAAATTCTCCTCTGATATCCTGCGCATCCAGGCTGAGTAATATGTAGCTCAAAAAGAGTTTCTAAGAGACATTTTATTCAGTGGTTTCTTATAACAGTATTGATTCCCACCCTTGAGAAGAAAACCTATTCTAAGCCCACACTGTATTAAATCAACCCATGCTTTGATCCACTAACCTATTACACCAAGGGTTTCCTGACTTTTCTGCAGATGAGAACCATCAGGCTACTTGCTAAAGTTAGAGATTAAAAACCCCTCTGCAGGGAATCACCCCTCTGTGATTCTGTAGGCTGAGCCGGGTCTCTAGGGACCTAATTTTATAGAGTGCCTAATTTTCAAAAGCTGAATTATGTCTTCCGTTGATTTATTTCTTTAGGTACATAGAAAAACTCCTTTGTCTTTTTTAGGAAGAATATGGTTTAAGTAGTTTCCAAAATATCCAGTCTAATCTGTAGAATGCTAGAGAACTAAAAACGGTCAAGCTCCTCCCAGCCCCTCTGACACATACCTAGGGACTTGCCCAAACAGGTTGCCTGGTAGCAGCAGAAACAAGAGGAATCTGCTTGGTGTTGCTCTCTCAACTGGCAAACAACCACGTGGCACATTTTTCAAAATCATTTTTATCTGTAGTAATAGTTACTAGGATCATTTCAGGCATTTCTAGAAAGAAGTGAAATGTGTTCCTGCTACAGCCTTAAATAAAGCTTTAACTATAGAGAGAGGTCTGGGGACTGCCAAGTGAGACCTACGGAGGCCAAGCAGAGTTAATCTCTGCTAATTTATTTTGTCTTTTTGGGTAGCACAGCAGAGCAGAAAGAGGAATCATTCTGACCCAGTGGACTCAAAACATAGATTACGGTGGTTCTTTTTCTCCTTCCTCTCCCTCCTTCTCCTCTCTTTTCTTCCTCCTCTTATTCCTCCACTTCCTCCTCCTTTTCTTCTTTTTCCCATTTTTCCTATCATCATCATCATCACTGTTATTAAAGGAAAATGAGAGAGGGAATTCATCTAAAAACACTTATTTGCAGCCTTCAATGGGCCAGGCTAGATACACTATGTAATGGGGATTTTGAACAATATGCTGTTCCCACTTATGGGAATTAAATTCCTATAAAGGAACAAGTGATAACTACTCAAAGCAGGGGTGTAATTTTGAAGTGTGTCAGGTGCACTGGCAGATTTAAATATACTTATATAACAAAGTGAATATATTTGACCTAAAACTTACAGGAAAAGACACTGCTGCAAAGTTTGACAAAGAACACTGTAATCACAGGGATCACAAGTACAAAATCACCGAAGCAGCACATCTGCAGCATGGAGAGGCATCACCAGCAATGAAACACTCAAATTTTAGAGTATAACAATTTCCTAAATGAATAAAGAGAAGTATTTCTTGGGATGGGCTCCAGGCAGCATCAGGCCCAAGAAGGAGGGCCCTGGAAACTTATTTTTGGAACAAACCATTCAGGAATGAGAAATCCAGAGTTCTGGTCCTCCTGTGTAGTTTGGAAACGCAAAGGAAAAGTTTATCCAAGCGTGTAAGTGTGCTGGGAAAGTACAGTACTCTGATCTTCCTGACAGTTTCTGTGAGGTCTTTCTTGAAACACCATCAAGATCCCCCTGAGAAAATCAACTGATGGATTATGCTGTCCAGGCTGCCTTAACTAAGATGGTCAAATGTGATGACTTGGCAGCTACTGCTGTGAACAATTCTTGTTCATTGACTAATTTAAAGACAGCCTTCTCCTACTATCACATGTTACATGTTCTTCCTCATCACATTGATTGACCTTGTATGATTCAGAACCAACTCCCAAGGATTCAGGGAGACGTCTGTCTCATAAGGAAAGACACGTGCTAGAATTCTAAGCATAGGATTTATTTTGTCATTGGGACAGATTTTTATTTCCATCTTCTGTTTCACTTGATTACTATTTTCTATTTCTGTAATAAAGCAGAGTTCTTTATGGAAGTCATCATGGATAAGTGGATCGATATTCAACCATGGGATTGCTAAGAAGTATCCAGCTCCTAAGCAAGAGTGTAGCATCACTCTGAAAATTGAAGGCTGGACACTCTCAGTTACCATGTTTCCTTCTTTATTAGTCTAGGCTTAAAGGAACCATGAAACTTCTGCTCATTCCCCCCTCAGGTAAGCCAATCATACTTGGCCACCACACTTCCCAGACCTGCACTGCGAGTTTGCCCAGTCAGGTCGACAGTCTCTTTCATCACACTTCCAATGTTCTTTTCAGTTTCTTCAAAATATTTTAAAACTTGTATCTAATAATTGCAAACCTGCAGGGCTTGTAGGTCTAACATATAATCGGATGCTTTTGCCAACTCTCATTTGTGGTGGCTTGCTTGATTTTGCTTTTAGTGATTCTGGAATGTCAACTTCTGCTCTTCGTAACTTCATTTTTGGAAATTCTTTGAGATCTGGCTTTTAAATGTGCACATCTGGAGGGCATTGATATTTGCTTCCACCAGGTACTTGACAACTCACCACCCAGAAAGCCTTTAAAATTAATTCTGGATAAACTTCATTCATGTATGAATACAGTTTCTGTTCCTGATACTGAATAGTGGTTAGCTTGTGGTTAGAAATTCTTGAAAAAAAGGAGTGCTTCCTTTCCTGCTCTTTAAAGGCCAAAACAGCAAATATTCCCATTTTTACTCAGTGTAGGGAAGTTTTATTTCCGTAGATTATGCTTTAATGCTGTGATCATCTGGGAATAGTGGAAATACTGAAGTCTCTGACCTGACTGGCCATGCTCCTTAGTCTCCAGGCTCTGTGTCTCTGTGCACATTTGCCCCATTTGAAATACGCATTTAGATCATGAGAAATCCACAGGACTACTTCTTGCTTTTTAGTCTCTTGTCATTTCTTGCACCTTAGCAACTCCCTTCCACTTCTATGAGTTGACACATGCATTCAAAGGAATGCTTAAGAATTTTACCAGGTATATAGCAGGTAGAAAGAAAGAAGAGAAGAAGGGAGGAAAGGAGAGAGAGAGTGTTACGGGCAGGGATAGAAGGAAGGATATAGAAGTATTGCTGGCTTATTACTGTGTTTCCATTATGAAGAAGTCCATGGTGAATTTCTCAGTTCTGGCTTCATTACTCAGACTTAATTCAGTACAGAACTAAGACAGGGAAACTCATCTTGATGACAATACCATTTTCCCAAAATCTTTCTCAAGAGATCTTTGGCCAATAGACCTCACCTTGCTAACTGTCTGCATGTAAACACTATGTCATATGTTTCTGCTATTAACTTTTAGTAGATATCAATAAAACGGAATGCCTTATGGCTGATCTTTCAATCTATCATAGAGTTCATAAATTTCTTAAGTGCAAGCCCTGCTTGACCACTCTGCACCATTCAATGGAAATTTAGGTTGAAAATAAACATAGTTTCTAATCTTCACCCATCAATCTCTATTCTAACCCTAAAACCCAAGACCTATGGAATCACATTTTAGAGCTATAGGAAAGGATTTTAATATACTGTACTAGGAATTTCTCCATACTGACAAGAAATTTTAGTCCATTTACCTGATCTAAGGAACTGGAGATATTCCCACGGAAGCATAAGGGACCCATGAAAGGAGCACAGCTCTTCTCCTAACTCAAACTTATCAGAGTTATTGAAATCAACTCTGCATCCAACTGAAGAACTCAGAGATCTGGTTCTTATTTGGTTTACCCTCTGGTTTCCCAGGATCGCTAGTCTTGGTCACTTTCTCCCAAGTTGTCTAAAAATATTTTAATTTTGTAAGAATTCTCATTACACACTTTCCTGGACTTGGAAATTAATTATAATAATTGTTATAATAATAATAATTGGTGTCCCTTGCAGGGTTCCTTGAGAGAGAACATCACAACCAGATAATCAGATAACCTCTGGCCACTCAGGGGCCAGAGCAGGACTACCACACCTGCTCCAGATATAGACAAGGAAACTTCCCCTTTCTTTTTCCTATCTAGTTCCTATATCCAAAAGACCTCTGTGACCTGTACAGACAGCTTTTGTTTGAGGCTAAGAAAACAAAATAAGGAGATGAGGGTATTGGGAAGAATTAGGAAACAGGAGTTTCCTTTGACACTGAGCTTTCTTACTGTCATCCTCTCATTTGAACTCATTTGAACTCCAAGTATAGAGGATCCTGGTTTTGCCGTTTTGCAGCCAAGATAGTTAAGACACTCTTGCTTAAGATCACATAATTTACATATGATAAAAGTGGGAGTTGAACCAAAGTATAGATGCCTACAAAGTACAGGTTTGTTACCTCCGCTAAACTATCCACTATGGAGAGGCAATGTGGGCTGAGGGTCATAAAGAAAAGGCCCTTCCTGCCAAAAAGATAGTGTATGAGGAATACCAACTAAAACGAATTAAATCTCATTAGTTCTATCTGTCCTGGAATCCTGTGAACCATTTAATTGTATGTCATCAGCTGATAACAATGAATGGTAAAGTGTATAGCATGCCCGCAGTTTCATAGGGCCTATGAAAACTGGAAAGTTGTAGTACACTTAGGATAGTTCAACTTACAAGGAGATGTTCCATGTTTCCACAGGGCCTGGTATTACCTACATCTTTGCACCATAGCTATATCGAGTACTGTGTCCAGGTCGACTGAATGCCAACTAACCATGTGTGGGGCTGGCTTCCTCTTGGAGCCTCTCAGAACATGTGCACGCAAGCTTGGTGGGACATTTGCACCTGGCACAATCTCTTTTTTACTCTCATGCCCATTATTCTCACTGGGGAACATGTCCTGCAGCACGGTTGATGTTCTCCCACCACCCGTGTCTGAGTTAGTGCCACCAAGCCCTATGGCTTTCTGAGATCCCATTACAGCAAACACAGTCAAATGCCATTAAGAAAGGAAAACAAGGCGCAGGGGGCCTGCGCGGGAGAGTTGCGGCGAGGGCGCTGGCGGAGACAGGCAGGTCGAGGCAGGTCCTGCACTTCAGCCGGTCGCGACCAGGACTTGCTTCCTGCTTGTTCTGGACTGAGATGCCCATGACGGAGTTATCCAAGAAGGAGAAAATCTGTTCCGGGTTGGGTTTCAAACCAAGATACTGGATTCTCTTAGTTAAAATAACGAGCTCTGAGTGAATAGTGAAAATGGCATAATCTACATTAACAACTCACAACTTGAAGGCATGACAATCAAGGAACACACATGGACTTGTGGCACATGGAAATGTGTACACAGAAAAAGGAAATCTCTAATTCTTTAGAAGTAGGAAGACATTCTTCTTCCCCAAAATGAATACATTGTGCTCAGTTATCAAGTTTGAAAATCTCCAAGAATTAAAGAGACTGTGTCACTGGGGTCCCATCATAGCCCTTGGTGTTATAGCAATATGTTCTACAGTGGCCATGATTGACTCTGTGTTATGGTATTGGCCCCTACATACAACTGGAGGAAGCGTGAACTTCATCATGTTGATAAACTGGACTGTTATGATTCTTTATAATTACTTCAATGCCATGTTTGTTGGTCCTGGCTTTGTCCCTCTGGGGTGGAAACCGGAAAATTCTCAGGATAGCATGTATCTCCAGTATTGTAAAGTCTGTCAAGCATACAAGGCACCACGTTCCCATCACTGCAGAAAATGTAACAGATGTGTGATGAAGATGGACCATCACTGTCCTTGGATCAACAACTGTTGTGGTTACCAAAATCATGCTTCGTTCACACTATTCCTCCTTTTAGCACCACTGGGTTGTATCCATGCTGCTTTTATTTTTGTTATGACTATGTACACACAGCTTTATAATCGGCTCTCGTTTGGGTGGAACACAGTGAAGATTGATATGAGCGCAGCCCGGAGAGATCCTCTTCCAATTGTTCCCTTTGGATTAGCTGCATTTGCTGCCACGTTGTTTGCCTTGGGATTAGCTTTAGGAACAACTATAGCTGTTGGGATGTTGTTTTTTATCCAAATGAAAATAATTCTCAGAAATAAAACTTCTATTGAATCCTGGATTGAAGAGAAGGCTAAAGATCGAATTCAATATTACCAACTAGATGAAGTCTTTGTTTTTCCTTATGATATGGGAAGTAGATGGAAGAACTTTAAACAGGTATTTACATGGTCAGGGGTTCCTGAAGGAGATGGATTGGAGTGGCCAATAAGAGAAGATTGTGACCAGTACAGCTTAACAATAGAACAGTTGAAACAAAAAGCAGATAAAAGAGTCAGAAGCGTTCGCTATAAGGTAATAGAAAATTACAGTGGTGCCTGCTGTCCTTTGAATAGAGGAATCAAAACCTTCTTCACAAGCCCCTGCACTGAAGAACCTCGAATACAACTACACAAAGGGGAGTTCATTTTAGCCACAAGAGGGTTACGATACTGGTTATATGGAGAAAAAATTCTTGATGATTCCTTTATAGAAGGTGTGTCAAGAATAAGAGGATGGTTCCCTAGAAACTGTGTGGAAAAATGTCCCTGTGATACTGAAATAGATCCAACTCCAGAAGGCGAGAAGAAAAACAGATAGCCACTGTTAAAATGCAATTATTCTTTAATTCTGCTTCGTTACTTGAAAATTATACATATTACTAAAGAATTATGCAACAAGCCTACTCTGGTTAAGATGTTCTTTTCCTCAAAGGTGCCCTAGTGCCATGATTTAAATATTTTTATTACTAATTTGGAATGGAGAAGCCATTCTGTGTATGCCTTTGAATTCCTGCCCCTTTTTATCACCTCTTCTTCCCCCCAAAAGGAAAAATATTTCACCCAAGTAGCTAATGGCATTTCCGCTGGGTTTTTCTTTATGCATTGCATACTATGGACTTCACCTGCAGATATAGTTCCCCTTTGCCAGGAGCATCTGCATGTGATATTTCTTGTTTCCTTCTCAGTTGATGCTTCTTAAATATTCTAGAAACTGTAAGAACTTGTCAGATTCAATATAAGCTCAAATTTTGTTACTTGTCTTTTAATAATGCAGATTTTGTCAAATCAAATAAAGATCAATGGATGTTCTGATAAAAAAAAAAAAAGAAAGGAAAACAATAATAAAAGGAGGTGGCCAGAAAACATTTAAAAGGTTGTGTTCCCTTGTTCTAGTTTCAGGGCACATCTGGGAGTTACACTGAAAGCTACCTGGAAATGCAGGCAAACAGGAGAGCAAATAACATAATTCAAGGATGGATGTCTAAAGCACTATCAGAAGATTTCCACCACAACTACGTAATTTTGGAAAAACAGATTCAAAGGACAATTTTATATTCAAAGAAAAGAGTTGGTAACCTAGTTGTATTTTTAAATAAATGTCTGAGTAAAAAATACCAACTAAAATGAATTAAAATCTCTTTCTTTGTGTAGGCAGAACTCTTATGTGGGGAGCATAATTGCACAGATGAACTTGGAGTTCAAAATTAATACAAATAAAAGCATTGATTGTATTTGAAGGCAGAAACAGAAAAGATGCAGACAGACAAAAGGCAAGGAAAATCTTCTCCTTACAACCTTCAAGTTTGGCAGTTTGGGATATGAAGAATCTTTCCATTGAATGAAAGACAGCAATCCCCTTAGGGCAATGCTTAGTTTCCCATCAGAATGGAGGACCACTCTGAGGAGGTACAGGCAAAGCACACAAGCATTTTAATTATACTTTCTATACTTTTTTTTCTTGCAGAGTTTGGAATCAATCCGAGGGTGTCACGCATGTTAATCAGTCCCTCTGCCACTGAGTTGTACCCTTAACTCCTCGATTCTATCTTAAAGGAAATCTTTCAATAGCAAAACTTATAATTAGCCAAAGTGACATTTGTGATTTCTATTCCCCTTGTACATACTAATAGGAATGAAGAAAAGGCCCAGATAATTCCAAAAACAAATTTTATGTTGGATCAACAATTAGCCTAGGGCCAGTGAGATGGCTCAGTGGTGTAAGCACCTGCCTGGCAAGCGTGAAGTCCTGAGTTCGACTCCCACTACCCACATAAAGGAAAAAAAAGGGGCCAGTGATATCACTCAGCAGCACAAGCATCTGCTGGCAAGCGCGAGGTCCTGAGTTCAACTCCCGGAGCCCACATTAAAAAAAAAAATTAGCCTTCTTCCCAACACACACTCATCACTGCCTTCCTATCTGTGAGGAATGTAATAGGGTAACAGTGCCTCCAACAATGTTGTCTTTCTGATGACGTGCCTTTCAGAAGCTTTCAATACTTCTCTGGGACCTTCTCTCTAACCCAAAATTTGAACTTGCCCATTAGTTTTTCCAGGCCCCTCCCCATAGTATTATATACAGTGAACTCAGAGAAATTCTGATGAATAAAAATAAAATTTATACATAAAGTCAGTAAACTCCAGAAAAAATACACATAAGATAGTTTTAAATAGAGTCTCAGAATTATCTTTATGTGCAAAAGTTTTATTGAATAAAACTTTTCACAGATCCCTTAAACTACATAAACTGTAAAGCTATATCTTCATTCCCTTCCTACTTTGTTCCATAGCCAGGCTACGCGTCTAAATCAGGACTCTGTACTGCCTCTATGAAGAGCCTTCCCTACTTAATTTTTCAAGCCTCTTGTCTAAAACTATATTCAAAACGAATTGCTTCTAAATCAATTATTATGTACTCATACAATAAAATGCTATGGAGCCGGTAAACATAAGGCAAGAGAATGTTTATTGATATGGTAATATATCACAATATATCGGATAGATTACAAAATGTCATTTACAATATGATTCATTAAAAAAAAAAAAAGGCATGCGTGTATGTGTGTGTGTATGAACAGGCCACTGCTGAGAGCTTAAGACTATTGGAAAGACATGCACCAAATTTTAGCAGTGATTGTTTATACAGGATGAGATTATTATCTTTTCTTTCTTTATATTTACCTTTACAATGAACAGGTATTTCTTTTTATTATTAAAAAAAAAATAGCGTAAAAGTCACTATTTGCCGAGGCCCTGCTGTGATGTAGGCCTTAGAGAAGGCCGTGAATGACCTTTACAGACTCGGTTAGGTCCTCAAGCCTTCAGAAGGCGGCTCCATCAGGAGTCATCTTTCCGTTAAGTTCCAATCTGGAGCAAAGGCTATGACAATAATGCCTCAGGCACTTGAAACTAGTGTATATCTTTCCCACACTAGTGTACTTTTCTGGGCATATTTCCTGTATATTATATTAGTGCTTTATACATTTCAGAAGTTTGCAAAAAGTTGGTTCCAAATCATTTTTAAAAGTATATAATTTTAATTATTTTTAAAAATACAATTAAAAGGGGCCAGGGGTATAGCTCAGTGGCACAGTGCCTGCCGGCAAGCACGAGGTCCTGAGTTCGATTCCCAGTACAAAAAACAAAACAAAACAAAAACTCGCACAAAAATACAATTAAAAAGCAACATGTTTTATTTTAATTTAGCAAAGACCAGCAAGTCATCACTTTAGACCAACAGGACCTTTGCTATCATTGTATAAACAGCTGACCTCTAACACTATGATTGTTTAAAGAAACTGTAGTTCTCCATTGGTCTTTAAAAAACTTTAGAGCTACACAAAGTCTATGTATATAAATGAGATCATGTTGTATGTTGTATACAGCACCATGACACACGCAAAGGTCCAGGCCCATTCACCCATCACATACTCATCACAAAGCCTAATAGGGAATTGTGCTTGGAGAAGTAATGGGTTTACTTTTCCTTGTTGGTTTGCATTTATAGTTTTAGTATTGAAAGTAAGTACTAATTTTCTTCTTAGAGTTCTGCATTATAGTTTAGTAGTTGCAATAAGTATCGTATTTTCCAGTCTTCTATATTTATAAGAATGTGAACCATACTTACACATTTTGGATGATACAACGTCGAACAAAATTTTTCTACTTAAACCTTTCAAATGAAATCCATCTCACAGTATCCGGACATCGCCGAGTGAGCTGTTTACAAATTGTGAATCTATCTGAGTAAATCGTAACTTTCTGTGCAACCCAAACCAAATGAAGATATCCTGTAGTAGCAGCTGATAGCCCAGCGACTGTCACTTACAATGCTCAGTGTCTCTCTCTTCTTCATAAAACAGACACATTCTTCTCACTGCTTACATTATAAACAAATGTATAAGCAGAATTTGGAAACCATTCTACTGCTACTGCTACCCTCTGACCAGCAGACTACTGCCTCCTGAATTATTCTAAGCCCCAGGGCCTCTTCCACTGTCCTCCTGCCTCCCCTGCCTCCCCTGCTTTGAACCTCTACAGTCTATTTTCAACACCTGAATAATGTCATTTTCTGTCCAATGCTTTCTGAAGGCCTCCCTCCCATTGCATGAGATTAAAAGTTAGACTCCCTACAATGGTACATGTGGTCCTGTGCAGACCGCTGCCCCATCCTCTAGCAGACTCCACCTCCTACCACCGTGTGCTCACAGCACCCACGCTGGTCTCTCATGGATGCTCAGACATACCCGGCAACTGCTCATAAGAAGGACCTTTCTTTAAATGCTTTAAGTTCCTTCCAACTCAAGTGCTTTCTGTCCCCTCACTTCTAATAGGTCTTTGACATTTTCTCATCTTCTGAGGCCATCCTTACTTAGAGCAGCTCCCATTTTCCCTCCTTCATAGGTTTTCTGTTTCCCCTCATATTCATCACCATCTGAAATAACTTTTGCTGAAATCCCTTATGCATTTATTGTCTATCTTCCCTGTAACATTCATAGAGGCAGAGAAAAGTTTGTTTTGCTCACTTCTTATACCCAGGGGCCTAGGACAATGTCCAGTACAATGTACATTTGATGAGTGAATAAAATATTCCAAATATGGATCCATCACAAAATTCTTATCAATAAAATACTATGTTTAATTATATCCTATCATGGGTCACTTGTAAGATTTTTTTCATAAAAAAAAGATTTTACTGCCTCAAAACAAACTGTATAAAATTGTAAGTTCACGAGAGTATTTCAAGTGTTCATTATAATTTGGAACAGTTGAACATATTCACCATGATATACCAACAACCACACTGATGGTATAACCCTAGTTTACATTCTTTTGAAAAAAAATCTATACCCATTAGTCTCCAAATATGTTCAGTAACGGTGGTCTATGTAAAGGGAGACAATTTGAAGAATATTTCAATTTTTTTTTGAGTTATATCTGGAAATTGAGAGAACAATTTAAGGCCACTCAAGGCTTTTTAAAGCCATTCCAACAATTTCTGTACCACTGTCATGCTCTGGGATTGTAATTTTCAACACAGGTATCTTTTCACCCAAGTTACTTTTATTTAATCATGCCACACTTTCTTTTAAGTATATAATTTTTGTTACCTCTTCAAATGATACATGTTTGCAGCAATATCTAACCCACAGCTGACATCCCACCTTCAGTATCACCCATGTGACCGAACCTTAGCCCATGTCCAAGGAAGAGTGTTTTTTCCAAAGCAGTTCTCTGTGATTTCCATCTGCCTTTATTCCACGCCACTTGGCATGTACACTGTTTTAGAACAGCTTTGGCGACAAGGGAATAGTACAAGTTGAATGTTCATCTGGGACCAATCAGAATTTTTTTTTTTTTAATTCCAAAATGCCAGTTATGTCATTTAAAAAATCGTTTTAGTTTAATAGTTTCTTTATCCTAATTATATTAGGCTTAGCACATTAAGATGAAAACCTGCAGGGTAATAATTTCATAATGTCTTTATTCCTAAAGCTTGCAAAATTGAAAAAAAAAAAAAGAAATATACCAGTGCAGGAATGACTAATCTACTGGTTACTATTCATTACAACAGAATTTTCAGTCAAGGCATGGATGTGTGAGCTTGTTTTTATTAATATATATTCTATAAAAATAAATATAGATTTTTTTGGCGTTAGAAATAAGTACACTGGAATGGGATTGTGAGGCAATGTAGTTGAATCCAATTCTACTTTAAAAGCATCAAAAATATGTGAAGTTCAACTAAATTTTCTATGGTTTATATAAAAGTGAAATAGGAGCTGTTTTGTTTCAGGCTTTAATCCTGATAACTTGATGTGAACAGAATTTGTATACTTTGAAATTTACACACTATATTGTTCTACACATTCTAACGATGTCAAAATAAAGCAAGATTTCAATAAAAGTACAAAACATTCCCATACCATAAGTTTCTGAACAAAAAACAAAAGCCCGGAGTCAATAAAATACAAAAATCTATCAGCTCTGCTGATCTGTATGCATTTACACCTAAAAAAAATTCTATCTGACAGTATTCTGAACACCAAACTGAAAATTATATATCACATCTCCATCGACTGTTCTTTAATCACAGTCAGTGATTTCCGTTCAGAGGAACATACTTTTTCCCCCACTTATTTATATTGAGATCTTAACCATCACTATGTCTATAGTTTCTACTGTTTTCTTTGTCAATAATTCTTCACTGATAGAAACACCAGCATGCCTTTACATAAAACCAAATTTCACAGACAAGTAATTAGCCCTTTGCTGTTCTGCTAAAATAACAACAAACAGAATCCCGGATTTTATAATTATTCTTTTTTGGCAAACCTACTGCTCAAAACTTTTGCTCAGGTGGGGGACGCTGGTGATCAACATTTCTAACAGAACCCTAGGTAACACCCGCAAACCACAGGCTGTGCTGGCCACCCAGGGTCCCACAGAGAAGTCCTCATGAGCAGCCGGGCACCCCAGGATGCATCCACACTTGATTTGCGTGATGAAAATGGACAATTCTTCCGAAATCAAAGAATCTGAAGGTTCAAGGAAACAGATTTTGTTTTTTAGTTTGTAGGGTATTCTTGTTAACTATCATTTTGCTTTCTGAATAAAGTTCTCTGGCCAGTGTGGCAGAAGGAGTTCGGTCAGTGCTCACGTGTACTCCACATTTGGTCCGTGCACTGCCCGTCAGACAGCTGCACATATTCACTTGTGATGAGACTGGGAAGGCCTTGGAAGGCAGCTTGGCTTCAACCTTGCCTCCGTGTGTTCCAATTTTAGTACATGTGCTGCCCAAGCGAGCACTGCCTCAGTGTGTTCGAACAACATTGATCATGGATTTCGAAAGCTGAGCAGACTTTCAGTATTCCTGTTACCTGACAACTCCATCAGACATTTCTTCAACATATATTCAGACCTGACTTCATCTGAATTTTGTCCAGGTTATACTGAACTATGTCAAACCCAAGATTGAGGACAGGGGAACTCCAAAACACTGGCTGTTGCAAGCCCCAGGCATCACCACAACAGAACGAATGCAGTAAGTCAATACAACCATAAACTAGGGTCTTCCATCTCCTTGCAGTTTGCGGGTACACAAAACTGTCACATTTTATGACAATCAGAGAGTGGGTTATTGTCTGTGCCACAATACAACTAAACGCCACTAATACTCGAAAACTCAAACTCACTCTTACAAGCAATGCTACTTGCACAATGAATCAGCAAAGCTCCTCTAAATTTCACTGCGCTAGAACTTCACCTTAACAGTCCAAACATTTTAAAGCCTATTAGCTTTATTAATGCCTTTTAGGGTTGTAGATTAGCTCTGAAAGTGCTCTGTGAAAGAGAACTTGGCACATCCTCCCTTGCTTCCATCAGTCAGCTACTGTTACCACTTGAAATCCTGCAGCCACTAAAATGACCCAGAAGAAATCGCTCAAGTAAAAAGTGAAAGTTTTCCTAAGATTACACACTCCATCCACGTCTCCCATAGGAAACACGCATTCTGAAACGAAATCAGGACACAGGCTGTCCCCGAGCAGATCTTGCGCTCCACCTGGCACTCTATGGGGAACGCCTGTCCTCTTTTCCAGCTACACATGCTTCCATAACAGCCACGCGATCTTGGAAGGGAATCCACTGAGCCGAGAGAGAGCTGAGAGCCCAGGACTTACATTATTCATGTACTCGCTGAGCAGGTCCTGCAGCGCCTGCCGCACGGCGTTGCACTCGGCCACGATCCGCTCGCGCCTGTCGTCACGCGTGCACGAGGAGTCTGCCATGAGCGCCGCGCCGCTGATGATGCTCTCCAGCCTCTCCTCCAGCGACGGCCGGAAACGGGCCTCGCTGAACGTCATGGGGTCCAGGATGATCTTATTCTGCAGGGATGACAACAAAGCGATGAGCAGGGCAGAGCAGGCTGCCTTTGCACCCTGATTTCAAACCCAGAAACACCCAAAGCCGGGATAAGACTGCCCCCAACTCCCTCCAAGGAGAGAATGATTACCGAAACAAATTCTATAATGGCCTTGACAAAGTATTAACTTTTGTGAGATATTGTTGCCCTGAATGCAATCTTCAGGTTGGAAACAGTACATCTTGTTTGAAGAACATGTTCTTGGCAGAGGCTATCTGAATTCAGAGGCATTTTCAAATGAGTTTGTGACACTGGTTTGATGTTTTTAAAAAATGCAGCCTTCAAGCAAAGCATATTTCAGTGTAGCACTTGAGGGAATTATGGGATGATTTTAGAACTTAAAGATGATATTTAATCAACAATTTAAGTATGCATTAGCTGTGACTTTTATACACAGAACATCCGCCTCATGAAAAGTACGGGATGGGATGCCTTTGGAAATGAGGCCAAGTCGCATCCAATAGGCGTATTTAATACAGGTTAATTTTCCACTAGGAAGTAATTTATGTAAAAACTAGTTTTATAGAAAAGGATTCCTAATGTGTATGCATGTGAGCGTGCATATGAGATTTATGGGAGTAAAGTGTCACTATTCCGACAGAGGTATTAACATGTTCTAAAGGAGCCTATTTCATGGGGAAAATAGAGATGTTTCCTGAAAGGAAGGTTTCACTAAGGTTGTGAGCTCAATTTTGCCCCTACTAAGTCTGAAGAGCCTGGAAGCTTGTGGATAGGAGTGTTGATAGCTGGATGGAAATATGCACGCATAATTGAGGAGATTTTCGAGCCTTATAGGAACTCAGGAATTGTCAAGGGTGTTTGAAAACAAAGTACAGATTGAGACAGAAGTAAAGTGAATGGAGTAAGAAGAGCAAAACAAAGAAGGCTCTGTTAGTACCAATTTGCAAGGGCATGCAGAAGGATGGGAATCAGAAAGAAGGTTGAAAGTATAATCGGAGATATGGGAGCAGAACCTGGAGAGCTCACAGCAAGCCAAGAGAATAAAGAGTACCATACTGCGAGGTAATTCACCGGGAGACAGAGTGAAGCTGACATTGCCCGAAGGCTGGTTGCTTTGGGAACCCACTGCTGCCCCAGGCAAGGAAGATCATTCCAGCCATGTTAAGCAAAGTGGAAGGACCTGCAGCAGGAAGCAGGGTGTTCGTCCTCACTGGAAATGCACATTCAGAGGTCTAGGAAACAGGGAACTGACGATGGGGTAAATGGGCTTTCAGCCCTGGGAGCCTAAAGTACAATTTCCATTCCATTCCTGTTGTGTTCGATATTCATCATTCCTTAAGTATTCATAAAACATTTTTAAAAAGCTATTAGAAAACCACAGTTTACCATATCAACAAATACAGTGTAATAAGAAAAACAAATAAGAGTACACAATTATACCATTGACAGTATACCCAGGTGCCACTATGTACCTACTGTAGTGCATAGTGCTGAAAAGAACAGGTAACAAAAAAGACGTTTTATGGCTTTCAGTCTAATGCATTACAAAATCATTGCATACTTATTACAAAAGAATTTCAGCTATGTGCTCTGGGAAGATTTACTCTAGCCCTCCAAAGTATCCTAGAGTGTTTGCTGAAGGTTAGACTTAGGCTGGGAGTTTCCCTGGCTCCAATTCTGATTCAGAGCTTTGTTAAAATGCAAATCTCCAGAGCAGAATGCTAGATATTAGCGTACAAAGTTATGGAGATCTTGAGGAATGAACAGAAGCAGGTTGTGACTTTGAAAGGAAAAGGCACAGACTAAACACAGACCAAGTCTGGAGTTCACTACAATTGTAGATTTACTAGAAAATCACTAAATGATCAGGTCTTCAGTTTAGAATGAAGTCGTGCAAGCAGGGGATAACTACTGTGTGGCGGGCTTTGGGATGATGACCACCCTCACATTTGCTCTCTGTTACATCTTGAAAAGGCAATGAAAAGAGGTTGTTTGCCTACAATGTCCTACTTAGAATTTGTTCCTTCTGCCATGGTATTGGGCATAAGTGTCTGAACATTATGAAAAAAATCACGTGAAGGCCTCAGTACAGTGGATGGCTATTTGGGGTCCATTATTATAGGTGAAAGTTCCAAAGGAAATCTGAGAGGGGAACACAGGTATTCCCATTTTCTCTCATCCTCTGTACTGCACTGTGTCTGCAATGTCTATTCCTGTGGGGTCTATTTAAATTCATATTCTCAGCTAGGTGTGGTGGCACATGCCTGTAATCCTAGCACTTGGGAGGCTGAAGCAGGAGGAGTGCCGTGAGCTGGAGACCAGCCTAGGCTACATAGTGAGTTCAAGGCCATCCTGGGCTACATATCGAGACCCTGTCTCAAAAATAAATAAATAAATAAATAAATTCATATTCTCCCTCTGTCTGTGTCTCTCTCTCCCTGTATGTTGTCTCTGTCTCTCTGCCTCCATCTCTCTGTCTGTCTCTCTGTCTCTCTGTCTCTCTGTCTCTCTCTCCCGCTGCTCTGCCGATATGCTACATGTTTTCTTAATCATGCATTAAGAGCTGATACCATAATTAAGGAAATACCTGACCAAAATATAATTAGACTGTCTTGCCTACAAAGATATTTGATTTTTAAAGGTCTATTTTTCAGAAAGCCAATATGAAAATGATGTGTTCTTCTTTAAGTTTTCAGGAGACTTGAAAGAATCATACACTGGCTCTAGGATAGATTTTTATTATACTTTTCTACTAAATATATAAAAAGTACCAATTTGATGGAAATATGATGAGGTAAATTTGAACTTTACAATAAGGGTAATTGCAAAACAGTTTTTCCGTAACACAGAAGAGAGTGGATTACAGTCATGAGACCACTATTTGGAAATTGTTTTCTATGGAATACTGAGAATAGAGACACAATGTTTCAAAGAAAAATTAGAGTCCGTGGTCAAATATGTTTCAGAAATACTGCACAGCACAGAGCAAATTATCCTGTGAAATACTTTGGGGAGTTCTCCATTAAAGGAGTCAGTTCATTATAGTGTTTCCCAAACCTATTTGGGCATAGCAAGAGCCTCTATACAAGGCATACTTCACCTACAAGAACTCAGGGAACACACTTTGGGAAATGTGACAAGGGAGGATTTGTAGTGTCAGCCGCTTGAGCTTCCTACCTGCCACTGCTAGGGGCTGTCATGAAAGTAAATGCATGAAACACTGAGCTTGACAAACTTCACATAAAAGTTACACTATCTATCACATTTCTAATGCAATTATTCATTCTTTATAGATCACAAGGGAAAAGCTTTAAAAAATCTCCCTGGGAAGGAAACAATAAATTTATAACATTCCAATCTGCATCTGTGGTACAGAAGGGAAGGATTTCAGTGATGGATGTGAAAGATAAGCAGGGAGAAGCCACTCTGAGGAGAGAAGGGCATTGAGGTAAAGGGCCATGCCTACGGGGATACACGTGCCTGTGCACATGCAGGCCACACTGCACATATGGGATGGGGTACGGGCTGTGTTTGTGTCTAGGATTCTAAGAAGGGATGGGTAGAAGAGTAAGCATGGCTACAGGAGGCTACGTGGGCATGGGTGGGTGTACATGTGCGCACGTATGTGTGTAGGATCGCAGTGGGTTGTGTATCTGAGCGTGTGTGCATACCTCCTCTGAGTCTGTGAATGGTTGGGTACAAAATGTACGTATGAGTGGAAGAAGGTAGGTAAATGTGTTCCTATGTGTGAATATGTTCATAGAACTGGAAAGATCTCAGTCTTTAGCAAGTGAAAGAGTAAAAAATAGTACTCAGTAAAGCTAGAGACTCAAAAACTAGGACGAGCTCCTTATAGTTCCCAAAGAGGGGAAATCAAACCCCAAAGAGGAATCCTGAGCTGGAAATAATCAGAGAATGGAAGTCAAAGTTCAGTGAGAGAGACCCACTTGCTGCTGCAATATTTGGGAGCGGTTAAAAAAAAGAAATATCTAGGCCAATTGTCTTTTCCAACACACTCGGCATTCTTTCAGATTAGCATACCATCACTGAGAACAGCGAATGGCCATCTACTTCACATTTTCACATCAGCCCAGCAGGTTTCACTTTTTTGTACGGCTGCATTCTACTGGCAGGAAGAAGCATCCACTCCCTCCCCCAGGCCAATCTTGTCTTCTGCCTTATCCTTAATCAAAACTCCACTCCCTGGTCCCTGACAAAATATTGCAAGTGGGCAATAAGTGCCAGAACAAACAGTGAAAGGGCAAGTCCAAGGCTTCCTGTCTTTCTCTTTAAGGCAAAGTTGCAGTCCCATGAGAAGATTCTGTGGTGTTTCTGTAAGGATCCATTCAGACATGCCTCTCCCAATACCCATCCTGTCTGCCAGCAGAGGCACTGTTCTCAGCTCAACACCAGTGCCCTGGGCAAACACAGGATGATTTAAAAGAGATAAGATGGAGCAGGGAATCTTCCAACACCTGGACATCTGAAGACTCACTAGTGTTCACACTGGACACCTCAAGGATTTTGCCCACTGAGGCAGAAGACATCCAGAGAACTTTAACCACTGAGGTTTACTAAGATCTTCCTGCCTAATGTCCCTTGCCTTCTTTCAAACCCTTTGAAAAAGGCCCACTTCTCTTTGTTCCTTACAGACAGCCTTTCGCCCTCTGTCTGCACCTAGAAACAATAAATTCCAAGCCGTGTTGCCTTTACACAGTCCGGTGGTCTCAGCTGGTCTCTGCCTCGTGCCATTCCTTATAGTTTCCAGTCATTACTTTTTAAAATCAACTGTTGTTTTTTTTGCATTTTTAAGGCTCATTTAATCTTTTTATCATTTAAATCTTTTAGATCTATTTTACATTGTTATTTTAAAATTGTGGGCTGCATGTACAGAATCTTTGAAATTTTAAAATTCACTTTAACATTTTGTCTATTTTCAATCTGTTTATCTGACTAGCACAATATTTTGTGCTTTGTGACTTTTACATGTTTTTAATAAAAAGATTAATTTTAAAATTAGTGTTTTTCATTCTTACAATTCATGGAGTGACAATTAAAATGCATATCCCTAAAGAGACAGCCACAATAAATCACCCCATGCAAAGGAGGCCACTACCCGGTTCTGCCACTAAGTCACTGGTGTAGCTTGCCTTGCAGGTCCACATAACAGAACTCCCATTTTCTCTGATGTTGACCTGCATAAAATTTTTAATCTGAAATAATTCAGGAGAACATGCAGTTTAATACTACTTCCCAGAATAATACATTTACCTTTACTCACCACAAATACAATAGTTAATAGAATACTGCCTTTAAATTTCTCCTACTCTTCATTCTTTCCAAAGAGAGGTACATGATCTAAAATTTCAATACAATTGAGTTAGCTTGATGTGGATTCTGATACAAAAGGAGGAAGTGGAGAGACACCTGACACAGCAAGAAGCTAAATGTATCATATATGGTCTGATGGGTTCATAATGCTGTGTCCTTGTTATAGTTATCTCCATTTTATTGAACAGAAATGATGCAGAAGTGTTGCCCCATGGCCATTCAGGTAGTAATGAAAAGACTAGAATTTGAATGCAGGTCTTTTGACTTCAAGCCCAGTGTTCCTTCCATTGTATAAGATTACATACATTCAGTTGAGATGAGATCAGTAAATCATAATTACACAAATAGATTTCTTACTTCAGAAAGCCTATGAAATTCTCCTAAACCAAATATTAGAAGCTAAAGTGTCATCTGTTGTACTGTCTCCTTTTATGTACACAGCTGCTCCAATGGATGACTAAGAGCTTGCCATTCATTCAACAAATAGGTGCCTGTCACATTAGGTATATAAGAGTACATTATCAAGAATATTTTTTTCAAGAGGTTGACTAATAAAAAAATAAAAGTATATACAATGCACTGCAATTGAAAAATGTGTTGCTGATAGTACAAAAGGACTGAGTGGCAGCACGTCGGCAGAGTTGGGAGGTGGTTAAAGAAGTCTTTGTAAAGGAGGATGCTCCTCAGCTGAGACCTGGAGACAAGAAAGCAGTGTGCTAAGCCAAGCCAAGAGTAGAAAGGAGAAGGTCACACTTGGAGGGGAGAGATGTCATGGTGGATGAGAAAATGTTGCAGGAGACTTACTGAAACTGAAGTGCTAAGGCAAAGCCATGCATACAGTGCCATGGAGATGCCCCAACTGCTTCTCCTTGAAGAGAAACTTAAAGCTACATTAGCTGACTGCCTCTACCTGCAGCATGGGAATCATGAAGTTTTATATGGCATCACACTTGGCCTGAGGTGGGCACAGCCACCACTGCACACTGCCACACCTACCCAAGGAGAACTCCTGTGACAGGCAACCTCTGTTACTGAGGTGGACACCCCACCTCCTAACCCTGATTCTCAGAACTGTGCTGAGCTGCTTCCCTCCAGGCTTCTCTTTCCTGCTTTCCTTGCGCAGGTGTTAGACCTGCATGGTAGTGAAAAGGCTACCTCAGTCTACATCAGTTAGTTCTCTCCCACTTTATCCTTTACAGCCAGTTCTTCCTTACACATCTAATCCCGTCTATTTTGGTGTCGTTTCTCCTAGTACCTAAATGGATAGAAATAGGAGGAGATAAAGGTGGAAATAAAACAACAACCTGATCCTAAGGACACTCAGATGCTGTTAAGAAGCTTTCCATTTGTACACAAGCCTTTTGGCAAAGAAGAATTCTCAAAAGTCCTATACATTACTTGTTTGGTTATAGAAAGTTTCCTATGGTAGCTGGGGTAAGTTAATTTGGCAAGACTAGAAGTAGAAGGTAGGAGAAGGCTTAATTACTTAGCCTTCAGTTCCCATAAGAGAGCTAAGAAGAGTACAAATCAGAATTGTGTTTGTAAGCATAGAGGGGCTTAGAGTGGAGAAACACTGAGAATGTCAGTCTAGCAAGATTTGGAAAAAATTATAGGCTAAGACATGAGGAAGAAGGACTCAAAGACACAACACAGATTTCCAAAGAGTCAACATCAGTGACGCAGGTGTAAAGGAACTGCTTTCTAAGAGTCAGTCTCCTAGTGTGTAGTTTTATTATGACACAGGGCCGTTTGTCTATTTATTGTTTGTGATTTTTTTTTTTGTGGGTACCGGGGGGTCGACCTCAGGACCTCACACGCCAGGAGGCGCCCGTGCCGCTGAGCGATATCACCGACCCTTTTTTCGTATGTGGATACTGGGAGTCGAACTCAGGACCTCGCACTTGCCAGGCAGGTGCTTATGCCGCTGAGCTATCTCACCGGCCCTGTTTGTGACTATTTTTGCATGACAGTGACAGAGTTGAATAGTTAGAAGACTGGACCACAAAGCTTGAAGTATTTACTCTTGGCCTTTAAAAAGAACATTTGCTGACTCCTGGAAAATTGAGATAAAGTAAAGCAGGTAAAGTATCTATGATTCTTTTAAGTGAAGAAGTCTATAGGAAGTTAGTAATAAGTATATATACATCAGGAGGGGTATGGTCCCTTCTTTTGATATGTAAAATTAATTGCTTTCATATGCATAAGGAATATCCAGTTGGAAGAGCTAATAACTATCACAAAATACACAAAAAGACTTCTAGATGTCAATTATGTTCAGCAGAAAAATGTGCTAAGGGAGATGAATAATCATCCAGGTACACATTCAGTGCAAAAGCAGAGCTGGAATTGGGACGCACCCCCCTCTGGCTCCAGTCTATGGTTTTAGCTACTGCACAACACCCTTTCCCACATATATCTTTCTGCCTGGGTGACGCGTTACTAGTGCGGGAATTAATGCAAAATCCACTTCCCCAAGTCAGAAACTAAAGTAGCCGTAGTTCACGATTCTTTCATAATTCAGGAAGGTATTGAAAACAGTAAACAACCACTAGGAATGAAAGCTCCCGAAGGGTACCTTAGCCCACTTTTAAGCTCGCATGTCTGTTTCAAATTGGTCAGCAGGTGCTATAAGTCTTTTTTTTTTTTTTTTTTTTTTTTTTGCCAAGAAGGAAAACAAAAGTATAGCTTGGTCTTTCTCTGGCTAGGAATTAGTCATTTTAAAGCTGAGCTTTTATCTATGTGCCCTCAGTCAGTGAGAAAGTTTGGCTTACCTGGTAAAATGTGGTGGTAAAATGTGGTTATAAAAGTAGTATTTTCAGTTACAATGAAGTCAGTAAAAAGACTCCAGAGTCACCTGAGTGGTATTTTAACCACAGATTGTTTCCAAGACCTTTAATGCACAACTGAAGAAGGTGATGCTTTTTGGTTTTTTTGTTTTGTTTTGTTTTGTTTTGTTTTTTCCCTTTAGTAGCCAAGAAATTGCTAGTTAAGGAGTGGAAAGTAAAATCTTATTTATCATCCATGTATTTCCTGACTTTCAACATTAGTTAAACCACTGAATAACTCAGTCATCTCAAATGTATACAGAATTTTCATAATGTCAAAGGAAGCAACTTGATAATATGAAATATGGACTGATCTAATAATTTGTTTCTTCTAATTTTATAAGTATAAAAAGAAGCAAATGCCAATGGTATGAGAAATTCCTGTGGTATTTTTGTTGTTGTTGTTTGTGTGATAACCCTATAAAATAACTATGTCTTGGATTTTCACTACTTTCATAGTTCCAAGTAGCAACTAAGAAAAATAATAAATTGTGCTGTTCTCCCTTACATTAAAATCTCTCCACCTGCTTCCAGCATAACTATTTTGAAGCGAACAAGCTGAAAAGTAAATATCAATATGCCCTTACGCAATCATTCACTTTCATTTTTAAAAAATCTTAAAAGCATTACTCAAAGTCAATCTTTTAAAAGAATGTCATGCCAATAAAAAAAAATGAAACAATGAAAACAGAAAACCTAAATAATAGTGCTCGTTCAATGAGTAACTATTTCTCTTTTAATTATTCTGAACTTTTCTCAGGAACATACAACAATCTACACACAATTTCACTTTCTTCAGTGGAGGGCCTTTTATTACCAGCACCTATTCTATTTACTTTAAGTTTTTCAATTTTATACCTTGCCTTAGCTTGGAATGTAACTGGGTAGGTGTTATGGCTTATGTCTAGATGTCCCTCCAAAACCTCATGCAGTTTTAGATGGGGCTTTTTTGGAGGTCGCTGAATCTAGAACATGTAATTGATTCATCATTCAATGCTAGGATTAAATGTGCTGGGATTAAGGGTGGGTGATTGCTGGATCAGTCCACTGATTGGATTGGCACTGCCCTAATCCCGGTAGACTGAATACAGTATAAGGGACAGAAAGAGGCTTGTCACCTCTCTCCCTTGTTGCTTTTGCTGTCTTCTGCCTACCATGAATTGCTCTCCTCTGTGAAGCCACCCTGCCTTAGAGCCAGCCTATTATGGACTGAAACCTCCACAAACTGTGAGCTAAATAAACCTTATCTGCTTTAACTTTGGATGTCAGGTATTTGTTTCAGCAATGAGAAAAGTAACTAAGACAGTAGGTCTTATATTTTAGTGATACCAGAGATCTTCCTTTTCCCTCCCAAGTTTAAAATTCAACTCTGTCCTCTCATGCTACGTGAAAAGGTAATACAAAGCCACATAGTCAGAAGGTAATGGTTCCTTAACCCTGATGGAATTTGATAGTGACATAGCATGGCTACAGAAACCTCAGGTTCCATTTCAATTTGGATTTAATGCTGCCCTGGCCTTTTAGAAATTGCCTACATCACAGAAGTTCTTGGAGAATCCCAGGGAGATCAAAGTTTGTTAAGGAATTTTATTTTATTTTTGTATTATTTTGCTGCATTGATACAATTCACAACAAAACTAACAATTCCTAGTGATTAATTATTCACTACAGAGTTCATAAAAACAACCATCTGTTATCCAGTTTAAAACATTTCACTAGTAACCCAGCAGGCAGCCTCTCCCAGTAATATTGAAATGTCTTTGGCAAAAACAAAAGGAGTTGGAGCAATGAAATTTGAGAATGAAAGCATCTATTGACGATGAGGCATGATCATAATTGTGGGTCTGAATGCCTTAAATACTTCTATGAAAGACTGAAATCTGAGGTAAAAGTCCTAATCAAGGCCATTTTAATAAATGAAGCGAGGTGTTGAAATCAAAAGCATGTTTTTTGTTCAGTTTTAAACACTTTCTTTGTAGTTTATCAATAATTAGCACAAAACCATTTTCATCTCTGTCTGTCTACGCCAAGCTCCCCCAGTGTTAAACTTTCTATGTTTACATTAAATGTTTCTTCTGACCTAATTGGGGGTAGCAACAGAAATGCAAGATACTACATTGAGCGTTAATCGTCTATTTTCTATTAAACTGCAGACAACTCTCATCACAATTTTAGGTTTGCCTTAATTTTAAATTGCAAATTATTTTATTGACAACTTACTCTTTGTTCTCAGACAAATACTTAAAAATAAACTAATTATTCTACTTAACTACTTAAAATACTATTTTTAATTGAACAGCTCAGTTTAATTGAAAATAAATGACAAAAGCAATGACTTTGTAATTAAAGAGAACTTTTTTATCCTTAGCTATTGAAATTTTTTGAAAAGAGAATTCCACCCAAGCCCGTATTAGTTTTGTTTTAGAGGAGACACTGATATTTAGGAAGGCACAGCTATTTATCAAAGGTAATGAACTAACTGGAGAGAGAGTTTAGCACTGGGCTCTTCCCACTGGACAGTGAAAGGAAACAAGAGCCGGTTTCATCTTCACTAACTTCACCATCTGTGTGTGGTGTTGAGTTTTGCGACATTTCAAAAGCACGTTCTCAAGTTCTGACAAGGACATTCGCTTACCACTAACCACCATAAATCAGGACAAGGTTAATAATCCTTAGCTTTGCATTATAGATTGATTAGCAAGTGTCCAAAATGCATTTAATTGATTGATTACTGAGGATCCAAAATACATTTAATCAAATTAAGTCTTTAGTTTAATAAAGAGGAATGGATTTTACTCTTTTGATGAAAAGTAGCCATGTTACCTCTCCATTCCCCTTGAACTCTCCACACTGTCAATCGTCTTTCCTAGTCCATCTTCACCCTCTTTAACCTCCGTGGATTCTCACTATAACTTACCATCCATTTCCTAACCTGGGAGGCTCATGCCTCCCCTTTGCTTTGCGGAGGTTCTCCTTGTACTTCTCTTGTCACACTCCCAGTTCTTCCTCAATCTTCCCCAGTAAGGTAATAAACCTCTAGGTCCTAGTCCTTGTCCTGAGCAGTTTTCTCAACACAGGCTTTCACCACCACCTTCTGCTTCTGAAAGAGAAACTTATACAACTAAATTTTTCCTAACATACAATTCTTAAAGTCCTGCTTAACCATAATACCCCATAGTACCCCAAACCTTCAATGGCTTCTCAAGACCTATATTAAATCATTGTCTACAACTGACAATGTATAAAAATTAGACTGTTACCTGGGAGCTCTTCAGTTCCATTTGTACCATATTTCTTTTGAGAAATATGTCCAAACTCATAATGAAAAAAAGCAATGGGTTGCATGTTTAATCCAACGTTTAGAATTGGGATGCTGTTTTTAATAAAATAGCCTAAATATATATATATATATATATATATATATATATATATATATATATATATCTATCTTCACTTCCATTCACTTTGCATTTAAGATCCCTGGTCTTCAGGATTCTCAGCAATCTGACACGACTTTCTGCCCCTCACACTTCGTCTCCTAGAACTCTCCTCATCAACCCTCGACTCTAGCCAAGGTGGATTCTAACTACATTACCCCAACTAATATACTTCACGCATATGCTACTGACTACTTCAGTATTCTGTATTGAATATTACAGTTCCTTCCTCACTCATACTTCTCTGAAGCACATGTTTGCCTTTCTCAGAGAAGATCATCTTCAATTCTCTTGCATATAAGGTTCTCTCTCTTAACTCCCCTTATCAAATTACCTGTCATTTATCATCCAGACTTCTCACTTGACTCTTGTCTTACATTACCATGCACTGTTAATAGTATGCATGTGTGTGTGTGTGTGTGTGTGTGTGTGTATAAGAGACCACCAAATAAGATGCTTTTCTTACTGATCAAGAATAATTTTTCTTAAACTTTTATCAAAAGGCCAGTGAATAGAAACTAGTGAACCTAGTATTGCCGATGAATATGTGTGGATAGTCCTTCAGTTAGCTCTATATTAATATTTGGTCTGTATTGATATTTGCTGTGGCTCAATGAACTTGATATTCAAAATTACTGGTGTGGGGACATATGAACTATCATGATGGTAATTCTGCTTTTAGTAGGAGGGAGACTAGCTGAGGGACCTAAATCCTATCATTGGCCAACATCCACTATAATTCTTTGACTATGATTTATCTAAAAATATGAACTATAAGATTTCCATACATTGTAACCTAAACAAGTAGGCATTTTCTAACTATGTGCAGATAAATACATAGGATTTTGCTAGCAGCAGTACCATAGGAAAAAATTCTACAAAAATATGGAAATCTCTAAAGGTTTGATTAAACTAGGGTCAGTAAAAATGTCCTATTACCCTAATAACATCCTGCCTGTTTTTTTTATATTCTCCAAGCTAAGAATGATTTTTATACTTTAATTGGGTAAAAAGCTATGGACCTGCTGCCATATTTCTGTCTAATGTATTTTTTTTTTTTTGTGGGTACCGGGGGGGTCGACCTCAGGACCTCGCGCGCCCGCAGGCGCCCGTGCCGCTGAGCGATATCACTGGCCCCTTTTTCGTATGTGGGATCCGGGAGTCGAACTCGGGCCCTCGCGCTTGCCAGGCAGGCGCTTATGCCGCTGAGCCATCTCACCGGCCCCTGTCTAATGTATTTTATCTCATTACATCTATAAGTAGTCAAAAGGTACACTGCCAAGGGGGAAAAAATGAACAAATGTCACAACCTGAATAATACAGCAATTGAATAATTAGTTACTGGATTATCAATGGTTGAACTTTTTTAAAGTTTTTTTTTTTTTTTTTTTTTTTTTTTTTTTTTTTTTTGTGGGTACCGGGGGGACGACCTCAGGACCTCACGCGCCAACAGGCACCCGTGCCGCTGAGCGATATCACCGGCCCCTTTTTCGTATGTGGGTTCCGGGAGTTGAACTCGGGCCTTCGCGCTTGCAAGGCAGGCGCTTAAGCCGCTGAGCCGTCTCACCGGCCTTTAAAGTTTAATAGTAGAAGAAACAAACATCTTATTCCAGAAATTATTTACAGTCTATGGCTGTGGTTTGGAATGTTAAATTATCCATTTAAAATGGAAAGTCAATTTATATTTGTCAGAAGCAATTGTGACTTAATTGCTGTTATCAACCTAATAAATTACTAGGTGATTTCCACAAACTGGTTATACACTCAAATTTCATGTCTGATGAAAGAATAATTGTATCAATATTCCAGAAATATGAAAGGGAAATTAGTTCATTGGCCACAAGGGAAATGCATACACCTTGAGCATAAACTCATCTATCTTTTGCTGTCCATTTTTAAGTAGGCAAATTAAAATGGGAAAGAAATGACTCGTGTCTCACAGGAATAATGTGCAATATGTTAATTGCTTATCAAGAAATACAGCAGAGCTTGAAAAATATTCTTTTTGCTTAATGAGAATGTCATGCTCTATTTGGAACTCTGGATTTCAGTGCACATCTGTTGGTGATATTTTCAATAATATAGATTCTTTGTGCAACACTGGAAAACAGAAAACTCTAAAGGGTTAACTCCAAAAGAAAGATAATGGATGGTGATTAGAAATTAATAAATGTTAGAGAAACCATGACATGACTGCTGTGGAGAATTTGATATGGTGAATAGCAACAATCCAGAGAGCTGAGAAAAAATCAAGATGGATAAACTAGATAGCCGCTAGAATCAAACAGTTGATGTATTCATTTAAGCATCCATTCAGTAAATATTTCTTCTACGTTTGTATGTTAAGAGTACTGATGAAAGTATGAATGACACTAATCTCTGTTCTTCTCAAGCTCATATTTAGAGACACAGAAACTTGAAGCATAATAATATGTTTAAGATTAATATGCATAAAGCACGATGGTAACATAGAGAGGATAATGATTTAGTGATGGGCAGAATTAAGGAAGGTTCCAAAAAATAAGCTACCTTTGTAAGGATGAATATAAAGCTAGGCATAAAAGAGGAAGGGAAGTTCTGGCAGAGGAATCACCATGAGGGGCAACATGTGAACTAAACAGTGATTATACATGTGATGAATGTTAAACACTTTATTATTGTAGAACATAGAATAAAAAGTGTGCCAAGGAGAATGACACAGGCGATGTTTGTGGTGACCTACCAAAGTGATTTGATATCATGCTGATCACTTTAAAGTTTATGTTAAAGACAGTTTTCCTAGTAAATAATAGCTGGTTTGCACTTGGGCAGGGCTGGACCTTGCTAACATTATGGAATACAGAGGGTAAAAGTCAGTAGGGATGACGTCAGGGCCACCAGTTAGGAAGTTGTCACAATGATCCAGACCAAAAATAGAGGCCAGAATCAACCAGTGGTGATGCAGAAGATGAGAGGATTCAGTTAAGAGTTGTAAAGGGAATGAAATTCATAGTATTTCAAGGATCACGTGAGAATAAAATGAGTAAGATGACCACGTTTCTAGATTGGTTACATCAGAAAATGAAGTTTAAGAAAAATACAAGAAGAAGAAAGGCTATGCTTGACAAAGGAAACTAAGTAGCTATAATTAATATAATTCTTCAGACACTTAGAAACTATGCAAAATAAGATGCCACATTCAAAGTTGGATACAGATCTGGAGTTCAGGGGAGACACTGAAAGTAGAGAACTGGATGTACAGAAAATGAGATCTTAACAAAAGAGACCTTTTCATTGGGAATCAAGTAGGTAAAGGACAGAGTTCTAGGGAATCCCCATAAGTAGGTGGCAGGAAAGTGGAGCACAAGGAGATGGGGATGTCATGGTCAAACAGGCAGAAAAATAGAAAAACAGAGTTGAAAAGTAGAGAATTGTTTTTTTTTGTTTTTTTTTTGTGGGTACCGGGGGGTCGACCTCAGGACCTCGCGCGCCAGCAGGCGCCCGTGCCACTGAGCGATATCACCGGCCCCTTTTTCGTATGTGGGATCCGGGAGTCGAACTCGGGCCCTCGTGCTTGCCGGGCAGGTGCTTAAGCCGCTGAGCCATCTCACTGGCCCCCGAGAATTGT
The DNA here is from genome assembly GCA_028451465.1 of Erethizon dorsatum. Lineage (NCBI taxonomy): Eukaryota > Metazoa > Chordata > Mammalia > Rodentia > Erethizontidae > Erethizon > Erethizon dorsatum. Next base: position 19,679,310 of record CM051824.1, read on the forward strand.
TTTTGAAAGTCAGGGGGAGCATGGCCTCAAAGAAAGAAGTAGCTGAAGGAAAAGAAATGCTTGACCAGGAAAAATTACCTGGGAATTGAAGCCCACACAAGAAGTGGCTCTCTAGGGCAGATGCCTTCATGACATTTACTTAATTTCTCTGAAGTCCAAGAAGAAAGGTACATTGATTTACAGCTATGGGCTAAAACACATGGCAAGGTCAAACATAGATTTCATTACTGTAATTATCCTCCTTCCCCTCACACCTTCCTCCTTCTCCACCTTCTTCTCCCTCTCCTTGTTCTTTTAGAGATAGGGTCTTGCTACGTAGTTGAGACTGATTTTGGACTTGCTACGTGGTACAGGCTGGTTTTGAACTCATGATTTTCCTGCCTCAGTCTTGTGAGTGTTAGGATTACAGGTGTGTGCCACCACATCTAGCTATAATTCTTATTGCCAATAATTTTACAATATCAATACTTTTGGCTGCTGAATATAAATGTTTTGGCAGTTAGTCCTCTGACTCTAATGATTGATTCATTTTTCCTCATCTGCTATTAGGAGAGATTGTCACTTATTCATTCGTTCTGTCAATGATTATTGGGAGTTTGTCATGCACCAGGCACAGTTGGGCACCAGAAGTGAAACTCCTACCACAGAACGTTTTTAAGTGGAATAGGTTTCAAATGGATATGAATTAAAGTAGATGAGCAACATGGGCATCTACTGCTTCTTTGTACTCTTTATGAAAATTCCATTTGGAAAATCATGGTTCATGGGATGCTTGAAAGATAGAAGTCCTACTATTTTTGAGCAATCTGTCATCTAAGAAAGTGCACTTCTGTTACCTTTCTTGCCTAAATAGATGCTATTTACTTAAGTTTGTAGTACAGATCATTAGTATGCTTCTATGCTTTCACTTCCTGGACTCTTCATTTTGTGTATAATGGGATGTTCTTTCCGCCACTGAGGAGTCTTTCTTGCTCTATCTTATATTTCTTTATCTTCCATCCTCTTCAACACTCCAATCAGCATAAGAACTATGCACCCAACTGCCCCACCTCTAATCTCTGTTATGCACATGGCAGCCTGGATAGGGTCTGCATGATCTGGCAGCTGGTCGGAACTGTATGAGTCTAAACTAGTAACAATGTGAGTGCTTTTTAAAATTTTAACTTCATTTATTTATTTTAAATGTATTTTTATTAGTACATGTTTGCTTTTGAGGTAACTGTATACTTTCTAGAATGTTCCACTCCTGTTTGGCAGCAAGCAGTAAAATGACGATAAATTAGCCTTTCCTTACTATAATTTACAAGGTTGTGCAAGACTGAATCAAAAAGGGCTTAGAAATAGAAAATTTCTAAGGAATTTCAAGGAATCTCTTTACATTTCCTCCAGCCCATCCCTGCACATAGACACCCCTCTGAATTCTTATTTTATTTATTCTTTCTATGGAATATAAATAGTGATCACTAAGGGGTGACTATTTCATAAATGTAGCAATTATTTTTATATAAACTAATCTGTATACAACTAGTATTTGTATAATTATAAATGTATAACCATAAATAAAAAGCAAATGTGACCTAATATGAAAATATATATAAAAATAGTACAGACTTAAGATTACTGCCATTAGCAGATGAAAGAGAATACCAACCTCACTTGCAATGGTTTAGAAAATAATTTGTTTGACGGTTTTAGCAAGAACTAATAGATACACGGTAGTTCATACCTTTTTTCCTAGTGTAGCATTCACCAATACACATAGTTTTTACTTTTCCAAGTGTATGACAATCTGTCCATAGAACTTTACTAATATTTGATTATAAAAATTGAAAATATGGAGTTCATTTTGAGGACTTTGTAAATATTAACTATAGTTATATTATAAACTTTGTTAAAATAACAAATATTGGTACATAATATATTTATCTTTTAACCCAAGTGGCAATTTTAAATTATTTCCCAAAATTAAATAACAAGTCCAGTGAAAATGTGCAAAAAGGTAATAGAAAAGATCCATTTCTCACTGCACCATGGCGAATGTTTATGTGGTATTCACTTCATGTGTTTTTTAAATTATTTTCTTTAATTCTCACCACAACCTGTAAGGCCACATTAGCCCCATGTCTACCTATGAGAAAGTGAAATCTCAACCACTTGCTCAGCCATGAGCAAAGTCGGAGAGGTAACCAACATGGTAACACTTGAAATCCCTCAAAAGAACCAGTGGCCTCTTTGGTTCCCAGACCAGTAAAAAACATGTCAGGCTACTTACAGTGAATGGAGACAATGCAAAGAAGTTTAATGTCTCCTGGGAAAGCAGAACAGAAAAGAGGCACAGACGCTCCTGATTTTGAGGAAGATAACTTCAGTGACAGTGTGACAGAAGAGGCTGAAGGGCCATGGAAGGTAAAAAGCAGATCACCTCCCCGGCTACTGTGATGACAAGACAGGAAAACCGGGCAGAATTAACTTTCTAAAATATTTATTAATTACCTATCGTATATGAACATTGACTAAGGGAGAAGACTATAGTGGACTTTTCTCAATAAGGATTTCTCAGCCCGTATATAGGAAATAAGATCTGTGACCACAGTGAAATGTGGTAAAGGTGACAGGTAAGGTGCTTTGGCATTTCAGAGTAGGAAGAAACCCTTTGTTTTCAAAAATTAGAATTTTTAACAATTAACAATTAGAAGAAAAAAAAATCCCTTAGTGATTTCCTCCCAATGTCCTGCAAGGGCAGGAGGAGGTCCACCTGGTAGAAGGGTGGAGAGGGGACTTCTGATCTCGTGGGTATGACAGTGCAAGGCCTCAACTACTATTGTCAACTTTGAAGTTTTATGAGCCTATAAGAAAAAATAAAAAAGCAGCATTTCGGTAGTAAAGACATTTTAGAAATGTATGGATTATGCAGTTTTCTGTATTTTTTTTTTTTTTTCTTTTTCTCTCTGTCTTTCTGTTCCCTGGGTAAAAATAAGAGGCTCTATCTTAAAAATGCTGGTGGGGCTCTGGGGAAAAAGGAAACCTCCTCCACTGTTGGTGGGAGTGTAAAGTGGTACAACCACTGTGGAAATCAGTGTGGACATTCCTCAGAAATCTAGGATTAGAGGTCCCATTCCACCCAGCTATTCACCTTCTGGGTCCCAGAAGAATTCTGGGTATTTTCCCAGAAGAATTGAAAACATCATACCACAGTGATATATGTGCACCCATGTTTATAACAGCATAATTTGTAATAGTTAAATCTTGGAAACAACCCAAATGCCCATCAACTGAGGAATGGATAAAAAAGATGTGGTATTTTTATACAATGGAGTACTACTCAGCTATAAAGAAGGATAATCTCAAGGCTTTTATAGGTAAATGGATGCAACTTGAGACCATACTCATAAATGAAATAAATAAGACTCACGTGTGTAAACATCATATTGTCTCCCTAGTATAAAAAACTGAAAGAATAAATAAGATCCAAAATGTACAATAGATATTGTGAAATATATACATATATATATATATATATATATATATATATTTATATATATATGATAGGTAAGACAATTATACTACTAATCTCTATTTGTTCATCAAAAATAATGGGTTGTGCTTACATTATTTGATGAATTTTTCATGCGTATATCTTGTAATCTGAACAACCACTTTAAAGATAACAATACACAATGTATTAACCATTGTTAATCTCCTATTATCTTGTTTTGAAATTCTGTATCATCTTTATTGTTTTTTCTATTTAAGATTTTTAAAAAGTTATGAATTTTCTCTGTTTACATTGATCTAAGTGCAGTCACAATCCACTCTATTTTAAATAATGCTTCTTAAATGCAGGTTTACAAAATAATTTAAAAAAATCCTCATTATTATATTATGGTTCATTAGGAACAAACTTAACTCTGTGTTTTTGTGTGTGGATTTTTAATACTAAAATTGAGCCTAGATGGGCAGGATTAATAAAACTTAGGTTAATGGTTACTATATCTAATTCTCTAGTTGCAAAGATAATTTTTTTTTTTTTTTTTTGAGACAGGGTCTCATGTAGTTGAGGCTGGCCTTGAACTCTCTATGTAGCCCAGGCTGGGCTTGAACTTGCCATAATCCTCCTGCCTCAGCCTCCCCAGTGCTGGGATTACAGGTGTGGGCCACCACACCTAACACAAAGATAATTTTTCATGGTCATTACTGTCTAAACTAACTATGTAAAGAGATTTTATTTTGTATAATTCTTTCTATTAAATTAATAATTCTTCAAACTAGGCAGAAATAGCAAATTTACAGAAGCTCTAGTGTCAACCCTTTTATAAACCTGTAAAGCTTAAAGGAAATAATCAAGGAAAAATTCCTTGCTGTTTGCATATATATGCAAATGTACATGTAACATAAAATTGCTTTTACCCATTTAAAAAAAATACTGTATTTGAGTATACTGGTTGAAAAAATATATATGATATAGGAAATGAGATAAAACATTAACATCAGGTGAATTTACCTAAAGGACATAAGGATCTTCTTCATACTTTTTTTTTTTTTTTCTTTTTTATGTGGGTACTGGGAACTGAACTCAGGACCTCACGCTTGCCAGGCAGGCGCTTATGCTGCTGAGCTATCTCACTGGCCCTCTTTATACTATTTCTACATTTGTAATATATCTGTAAAGTTTTATTTTCTCCAAATAATAAATAGTTTTTAAATTTAAGAAATATTAGTGAAAGTTTAGAAAATACTAAAAATAGAAGAAAAACACGTACAGTCACCTCAATCCCCCCAAAATCACAAACATTCTGAGATATATACACTGTGTATGTGTATACACACACGCATTCAGATTGTCTGGCATTTTCACTGCAGACACGTTTCAGTGGCAGAATATGTATTAAGTCTGCCTTTGCCTGGTGTCACTTTAGAATTATCTTCTTGCCTGATGTCACTTTAGGATTATCTTCTTTTTCCTTATTTCAAGTGATTCCCATATACAGACCTCACAGAATACTGAAGTAAAAGCACCATGATCTCCAGCCACAAGGCTGCCTCCCTGGGGATGGATGGCAGACCAAGTACTTTAGCTTTTCCTCCCTAAGAATCCCTCCTTCAAATCTCTACCCATGTCATTTTTATTCAAATTTGTGACAGGCGTTTTTTAAAAGGCACTCTAGAAAACACATATTGGGTCAGTGATTTTTTCAGCCTAGGTACGCAGCCAAATGGAAGACTGTTTTGTGAAAGTGTAGAATTTGAAAATTTTTGGATTATGCATTCAAATTAATGGGCGAAAACATTCTCTATGTTCGCAAATTCATCGCTTGAGAAGAATAAACGTGTACTTCTTTTCAGATAGAGAAGGTTCTAAACTTCATGCATATTTGGTCAGCTTTTCTAGGCCTGCAAAACATCTTAGAAATTCCTGTGGTTCAAGCCTCAGAACTGTGAATTCATATGTACCCTCAAGTAATATGCATAAGTATGTCTTGGAGAAAAGCTATAAAAATCTACCCTTTCTATTTTGATATAGACAAATGTCATGCATACTATGAATATTTGTGTCCTTCCAAAACTCTCACATAGGAACCTAATAGCCAATATAAGTTTTGCTATGGTTGGGGTGTAGTTGAATTTTCTAACTAGGAGGAAGTCTTTAGATCATCAGAGTCATGAGGTGACACCTTCATTAATTCTCATGCAACCCCTTCGAGTTCTTGCAAAGGATTTTTATAAATAGAGTAAACCTAGCCCTGCCTGTCCTCTTCTCCTGTACTCCTGACTTGGGACTTGATTACTAAGTTGCTCTCACACCTGCTTTTTCCATTGTTGTCTGTTTCATCCGGGGATGTAGTAAAGGGGCAGTCTTCACCATTCTGGAAATTGAAACCCCCAAACCGTGAGCTAAATAAACCTTATCTCTTTGTAATGTTAGATGCCTCAAATATTTCATCATATTGTCAAAAACCAATATAAGTAAATTAACATGCATAGCCTTTGGAAAGTAATTAAGTAATGATAGTTCCACTTTCATGATTGAAATCAGTGTCTTTACGAAAGAAGGTTAAGGGATGCTCCTTTGCCCCTTCTATCACATTATGTTACTTCCAAAAGGTACCATCGGAGAAGCACAGAGCAAGCCCTCAACACATACTGAACCTACAATAACTTGAACATGGACTCCCCAGCCTTCATGAGCAATAAATTCCGATTAGTTGTAAATTACACAACAGCCTAAATAGACTAAGACAATGTATTGTTCATATATAGAACTGTGAAACCTTATTTCAAAACTTTTTAGACAGATGCCAAAACTGGAAGAAGACAAGAAAAGAAAGTAATATAAAGATGATCACCCATACAGTCTTCAGTGTTCAGAATAAGTTTAAGAAACATGATCAAGTCCATGGATGATAAAAATATGACATTTTCAAACACAGGATGCCCAAGTAATATTTTTCTGGATTTACTAAAGTAGGAAAACTACCCACACAAGGAAGCGAGTATGTCAGCTCTGGAACCCCTTCACAGATGCTTCTGGAAGAGACAGTCTTGGGAGTGAGGCAGGATGCACCTTGGAGCTGCTCTTGCACAGTAAGCACATTGTCCCACTTGGATGGCATGAGTGTCTGTGGGAATCCTTGGGGAGGCCCTAGAGACTGTGAGGGGATATAACCTCCTACCTCATTCTTAGCAATCTTACTGAAACTGGGAGGTTTGTACTCTTACCTGGGCTCAGCAAATAATTATTTGTGCGATCCTGCACAAAGAATCACTCTAAAAATCGCTTTCTGCATTTAAAAATTGGATAATGTGGACTAGATTGTAACAAAGGGTCCTTTTCGTGTTAGTAACCTATTATTTTCTGGATCAAGCAGGTATTAGAAATTTCATTGGACTTAAATATTTATGTTCTAGTCTGCCAAACATAGATCCATATTCAATGTAGAAGATTGAAAAGTTTTGTCCACATCGCAACTGAGCACTTTAACCCTGGAAGTTTTCCAGAGAACATTAGTGTTAGAAAAGCTGAGCCTCCATCAAATGTAGGATTCGACACTGTCTTTTTGCACTGTTTTCTTTCCCTTGACTTTGTGTCAAAATCTTTAAAACAAGTGTTACATACTGCTAATTAACTGTGTCTACAAATAATACAATTTCTTACATCAGCTTTCATCGATGACACCAACTTGCATTGTCATTTCATACTTTGGCCCTCCCCCTTTCTGTCAATCACTCCTCTTCCCGCCAAGTGCACACCAAGCAATTTTAAGAGCCACCAACCAGAAAAAATCTGATATTCAGTGTGAAACTAAATGTTACTTTCACCACATCAGCAGCTAGAGAAGCAATGAGGATTCCCAAACAGACACAGGGTAGGAATTTACATTCTCAGTGTTCACGTGGGACATGTGAGTCCTCACTTTAAGAATCATTCTTGCACCAAGTGGTAATTTAACCTTCATTTGGGATGTTCTGTTGTGTCATGGAGTTGCCCATTTTTCAAGAATGCCTTACACTTTGATCAGCCTGCTTTGGAGGCCATTGTGCATTAGGGTGTGAATACGGCCATGGGAAAACAAAGGACATTATGTCTATAGCAACTGTCAAGCGATATTAATAACTTTTCAATCAGGAACTGCTCCCTGAGGCATTTTTAGGGAACAGCTTCAACACTCGATTTGGATGAAATATGTCTGGCTGATACCTAAGAAGAGCACTAGGAGAGAAAGAAAACTAGCATTTGTGAGTACCTACTGCAGATTAGGCATCTATGAATGTTCATCCTATAAACTTGTGACAATTTTGAAGAATCAACATTACCTTATTTCATGGATGAAGAAAGAGAAGCACAGAGGAAGCGTTTTATGCTAAGACTCAAAAATATGTTTGTTCTACGTGTCCTGCACTTTGTTGTCCCACTTCCCATTGGTATGGCCAGTGTCAGTAGGATGGCCTGCTCTTGACACAATTGCAGTCTCAGTTACACTGGAGGTCTCCAATCATACATGGTCTATGGGCAACAGTTTCTCCACAGCCTTCGCTCAATAAAGTTATGCAATCAGAAAAACAAACAAACAGGATATCAGCCAATACTTGGAGAAATGAAGAGTGAGATTCAACAGGCTACAGTAAGGTTTCCATAATTTGTTGCAGACAAATAAATTTGGAAAGTAGGGAATTTGGAAAATAAGGAAGAGGAATATAAATGAGTATTTTTAGAGGGGGAGTCAGGAGGAGTGTAGGAACACACGTGTGTGTGTGTGTGTGTGTGTGTGTGTCTTTACTTCACCACTGCACCAAAATACATCTTAGATCAATTAGGTAACTACCAAGGGCATCCTCAGTCATGTACCCTAGGAAATACGCAAAGAGAAAGTATAACCCTGGAGGACTAAGTAAAGATCAGCACCAGTAACATAAGAAAAAGCAGAATAAAATAAATCCAGGGAATGAAATAGTTTAAATAAAACATTTTTCTCTAGGAAATAGTTCATTAGACAAAAGGATTCATTTGGTTTTTAAAGTTTAGCATATAGTTAATAAATAAATGATAATCAAAATTATATTTGCTATCACATTTAAATAACTTTGAATAAGATCAACTACATCAGTATTCATGGTTATATCTGGCATTAATTATTCTAAATAAAGGTGAAACCTTATTTAACCTTAAAAAATAAGTCCACATACTCAGAAAATTAGTCATACTGAGAAAAATATAGGTTCTTATATTCTTTTTTAAAAGAAATAAAACAAGATTTGAAATATAATAATTTTGATTAAACTTTGATAAGGAGGCAAAATAAAAGTTTAAATTGTTATTATTAAAAATATTTCAAGTGTCATTCTGCTATTTGCTTCACATTTTTGTAGCTCCTTTTATCAATTGAAAGATACAATTAAATTGTCTTGGGATAGTTCCTTGGAGCAATTATTTGAAAAACTTGATAGAAAGGTAAAAAATTCTATCAGAAAAATCCTCCTAGTTTATGAAACTTTTGAAAGGTGAACCTGTTCAGAAGCAAGGTGAGAGCTGCCAGTCACAGAGTGGGATTTCTGGGGAGTAAATGAGGATACTGGATAAATGCATCCTGCAGAGGGAAGTGATATGGCTCAGGAGGCAGAGAAGATTAGCGCCCCTGATACAAGCTTACCTGTCCCCACAGCCACCAAGCAGGACACCCTGGATTCCCCACACTACCTTTTACTTCTCTTCCTACACACTCACTGGTATCTGCATCTTTTTTTTTTTTTTGCCGCTATCCCAGGGCTACAAACATTTCCCCCTAAGGATTAATGAAACTTGCATTTCATAATGTTAGTGTACAAAAGGTTGCAACAGCAAACGAAACATTTTCTGAAGGCTATGTGATGTCCATGTTTGTCTCGCGGGTGTTTAGGTCTCACAGTACACACATAGATGGTGCTGCATGTTTACAGGAATCCAATGTTGCTTACTGTTCTGTTTGGCCACCAGATGTCAGTGTACGATAAAGAATGTTATGATGCCACTGCTGCTTTCCAGCTACAAAAGACTAAAAGTTTTGGAGAGTTTAACTTGCGGGAGTGAAAAACAGCAGATGGATTCAGAAGGCACTCCGCTGGGAAAAGATATGGTGCATGGCTGAGAACTGTGGGCCACACTAACCCCCAGTTTTTGCTACTATGCCCTACCAGATAGAAAATTGGGTCTCCCCTTTCTAAAAATAAAGTTTATCTTTTATAAGAAGTTAAATAAAACGAGTACATTCTGCACATAGTAAGAGCTTAGTGAAGCAAATAGTTTAACCTAATAAAGAAAAATCCTATATATATAATATTTGGTTTAAGAATTTGCAAAATGTATGACATCTGCATAAATTTCCAGTCATTTAATAATTGTACTGATGGGTACGTAAGTAAATTAAGAGTCAGAAAAAAAAAGCAATGCAAGAAAGTTTTATTATGCAAAAATATATTTTCCACTAAGGACTGAAAATCCTTGAGATTTCATAATTGGAATTACAAGAATATTTGGCCTTAGTAATTAACTAAAGCTTACTCTACAAAACACTCTTTCAAAATATGAAAATAAAAAGTACAAACCCTCAAGGCCTGTTGATTTTACCCCTTCACTATGGTCCGGATCCATCTACTTCCTATCTCAACTCCAATCATGTCCTTCAAACATTCATAATTTTTCAACCTACCCTGCAGCTTTGCCTCTTTCAAATTCTCATCATCCTACAGCCACAGGGATCTGTAATGACGGAAATCCGACCAGGCCGTTCCTCTGTTGAGATCACCAGCAACCTCCAGGTCGATGCCTTCAAGATGAAGGCCACCTCCTTGCAAGATCCACAGAGCTTTTCAGAATGTGCCACCTGCCCATTCATTTAGCCCGGTTTCTCCTTATCCTCTGCGCTCCAGAACAGATAGTTTATGCATTCTCTACCCTCCAAGCTCCTGCACCCGGTAATGCTTGAGAAACACCTCACTGCCAGTTTGTCATATTAACACTTACCCATTAGATGTGGCTCATATACCATCCATCTCCCCTGGGAATTCTTCCTTGACTTCACCCTTCCCAATCTTCTTCTCTACACACACACCCATACACACACACACACACACACACACACGTACTTGCACACACGCATGCATGCGCACACGATAGGTTAAAAGCAAACTATATACATAAGTTCATACAACAGCATTAATACATTGCAGTAACTATAGCTGTTTACTAACAGTTTTCCTCCACAGTTATGGCTCATTTGGCACTCTGAACACCCTCACCTTAGCTATCTTGTTGCTAAATCTTATACTAAAATCCAAGATACTGAGATGTCATCTCAATAAGCCATGACCACACAGTTATTTGCAGAGGTTAGAGTAATAGCCCAGCACCTGAATCCCGGCCTTGGGCTCTTCCCGGGGTCCTGACACACTTCTAGTGTCCAGTCAATGGCAACCTCTTCATGGATATGCAGCAAGATAATTTTTAAGGAGTACTAACAAAAGTATTAAAGAAAAAATAGGCACAGTAAAAACTGTACTTATGTGAAACGTAGATACAAACTCTGGCAGAAAATTCCTAAGTTTGCTCCTTGAAACTTTCTCATGCCTGAAAAAGAAATTGTGAGTTTGCCTGAGGAAATAGTTCAGGACTTCCCTTACTGGCTTTCATTTTTATGCATTTGTCCTCCATTTTGCTAATTGTTTTAGAACACTTTAGCTACAGCTTGCATTTTCCTCATCAATGTGATTACTGTACTTTGAGAGGACTCTCTCCTCTTCTTTCTCACCCTCATCCTAATGTAATGTAACTTAATTAGAATGAAACTAGTGAAGCTCATACTCTTCATAACCTAATGTGGGGGCTCCCAGCTGTCTATCCTCAGAATGACTTTGCAGACGGTCAAAGGAGGTAAAGCCAGGAGTAAACTTACTGAAAAGCAATTACGTTGGTCCACAGCAAAAAGCAAGGTTATAGTTGAGAAAGGACTGAAAAAAATGTTTAGTGAAAATTTCCTTTTCCAAAGAAACCTCTTTCTGTTGTTGCAGAAACCATGAGTCAAAAGAGCCTCTGAAAAACCCCTGAGCCTGGGCCGGGGATATTGCTCAGTGGCACAAGTGCCTGCCTGGCAAGAGCAAGGTCCTGAGTTTGATTCCCGGTACCAAAAACAAAACAAAACAACAACAACAACAACAAAAACCGAAGAACAATAAACCAGCCAGAAGTCTGGTTCAAGGGTCCCTGAGGAAGCTGAGCTTCCATAGAAGCATCCTTTTGGACTCTGTAACAACAAGAGAGATGTTATTTCCCTATTCAAAATACCCTAACTTCTTCAGATTTTTTTCAGGGAAAATTTCTCAGATAATGTATTTGAGTTTCTGATCTAACTTATCTACACAGCTTTCCACTTTTCCACTGAAACTGGCTTCCAACCCTGGAGTTCCAAAGTCCAGTCTGGAGTTGTGAATATTCTCAGAGATCCAACAACCTCTTTTCTGCATCTCTTAGGGGGCACATGTTCTACATGGGTGCAGCCAAAGGAGTGCCACCACCTGAACTGCCGCCACTGAACCCTCAATCTTTTAATTGGACCCCTCTGAATTTCTCTGTTCACTGAAGGAAGCTCACACGAGAGATGCCTTTTTGGCATGAATACTGAAGCCTGGTTCCAATTCTTGCAGGTTAATTTTTCCATTACACCAGTGAGGTTTGGCCCATGATTCTTTCCAGTCACTGTTCTTTTTGTTCCCAGTGCTTTGTGATGTAAATTCCATCACTGTTTATGCTCACATCTCAGAAACTCCATCTACGGAACACCAACCAGATCAGTAAGAGAACTATAATTCAGTCGAGTACAAAAAAAAAAAAAAAAAAAAAAAAAAAGTAAGGACAAGATTTTTTAGAAAAATCTGGAAAGATGGGGCCGGTGAAGATAGCTCAGCGGCGTAAGCTCCTGCCCAGCAAGTGCGAGGTCCTGAGGTCGACTCCCGGTAACCACTTTAAAAAAAAAAAAAAAAGATGGAGGTGTGCATAAAAAATTAGATAGAAGCAGGAAGGAAAACTTATGTGGACTTTGAATGTCAAAGTGACATTTCAGCTCTGTGGTGATTGAGAACAGACTGTCTTACTTCTCAACTAGAGATATTTAAGGCTTTGTAAGTGACATCAGCAGTGAATCAAAACAAGAAAAAGCATGGGTGATACAGTCATGTCCCCTTTCCTGAAGTTGATGTATTTAAAGTTAGAAAATAGAAACCCACAGATTTTGAGAGTATAAGGGGTTCCTGGAGACCACCAGGCAGAGGGTCATGGGCTGGTACAAATCAAGAGCAGAGGTCAGAGGCTGAGACTGTGGGCAGCCAAGAGATGGAGACCAGGTCTGGAATCTGCTGCTCAAAGAACACTGCAGAGAAAGAAAACACAAGAATATGCAAAGGAAAATAACTTAACACTTTCTTTTCTTTTTAGGTTCTAGAATAGGACATTTTTCTGCAGGCATGAAATAAATCAGATGCAACAAGTAAAGAAGAAGAAACTGAATATGAAAGATGACAATTTCCAAAATATAAATTCTCAGGGCAAGTGGGGGAATTAGAAAGCAAAGAAAGCCACAGGTGTAAAGTTTAAAATTAGATGTATTCGAGATATTGCTTATTGTAAAATTTGAAAGAAAACAACATTTTTTAAAAGGAAAATTGTTTTAGATTACAAAGATAGCTTTATGAATAATGTCAACTGCTATTTTTACTGTTATAGTTTATAAAGATAGGGTCATGACTAGTATTCACTTTAATTTTTCTGAAGTATCATCATCTATTTAAAAAGATACAGATATTTTCTTTATTGAATAAAAGAAAATTCTGTAGGAGTAGCTTTACTATCCTCTCTCAGTTTTGAGTTTTCTGGCAGTCAAAATTGACATTATAATAGGATTTATTTCTGAGAAGTCATTACTCTTTTTTAATAATCTTTGCAGCATTCCTTAGTACATAGTTTCACCAGGTAAAACTTAACCACCTTGAATTGCCACATTTCAAACAGAGGATGATTTTTCCTTTGATTTGCAGTCATTTTACTTTCTGTTGTAATATCATTAGAGACTCTCTTGACAGTTTCAAATGGTTAAAATACTGGGTCTCCCCGATTCTTTTGATTCATTAATCACTGCATCGATTATTCATGAAGGTAGGATAACAGTGCCAGAAAATAGGTCACCAAGCATTGAGCTGCAATTATAACTACCCAGTTAGAACTCAGTCTTATAGATTAGACAAATGAACAACAAAAAAAAAAAAAAAAAAAACCACTACTTCTATCTTGTTCTCATCAACTAAAAACATAAGCCACATCCTTACCCGGCCTCCTATAAAACTAAGATTGACACATTCACAGCTCTTAATATAAAGTGAATTTCAAATTCAGTTTTAGAGCACGGTAGCTCTACTGATTATGAAAACATATTTTGTGTTTCTATTGTTCCTTTTACTTCAGCATCTTAAAGACATTTTACCTATTTGTCACTAAATTGAGAATCCATTAAGTCAAGTATCATTGAGAATATCGTGCAGCAAAGTTAGATGCAGGAAGTATGAATTTGTTTTAGTATGTGCACTACATTTGATTAAGTGTCCCCCAAGATCTATGTGTTAAAGGGTTGGTTTCCAGTCAGTGGCACCACTGAGAAGTAATGGAACCTTAAAATGTGGGTCATAGTTGGAGACCTTCTGGTCTTATGGCATGCCTGCCCTCTCCTCCCTCTTTCTCTTTTTCACTTCCTGGTCACCATAAAGTGATTGGCTATGCCACCATGTGCTCCTACCATGATGTACTCTCTTGCCACAGGCACAAAAGCAACAGGGCCAAGTGGCCATAGATTGAAACCCCAAAATTGTGAGCCAAGATAAACCTTTCCACATTCTAGGTTGATTATATTAGAAATTTTGTCATGGTAGCTGAAGGCTGATGAACTATTTGAAAATGGAATTTAAAATGTAAGACAGATGCCTGTGAATTTCCAGTTAATATTTCTGAGAAAAAAAATGCCCAAATATTCAACATCCAACTAAAGGAAATAAACTTATAATTCTTCCATAAAGTAAAAAGAAGTGGTATATTATTTTTTTAACATGAAATTTTCAAATATTAAGGGATCTAGGTTTGCTGATGTAAGACATGGTAGAAAATGTGCAACTTGCTAAATATTTTGTATCCTAAAAATTCAATATTTACTTTTGAAGATGTACTGAAGTTAAATTGTATATACTAATGAAATTTTTAGGAAGTCACAACCAATGGAATTTTTGTCTCTAATTGCAATTGAGGCAACTCTGTGTATTCATATTGGTTAACCTTTGAATTTAAACAAAAATTTAAAAGTTAGATAATGCTTTATGACATTTACATAGCTTGAGGACAAAACTATATTTAATAATGAAGTATTACTTAGTAAATATACTCAGCTAATATAAAATATAATTGTTATGTTAATATATGATATACTTAGTGTAATAAACAATAAAATTAATGTGTAAAGTATAAATGAATAAAATATAATTAGTGAATTAGTTAATATGCCTTCAATAGTTTTATATAGTATTCATATGTTAACTTCCTAAAGTCTTGTTTGTCCACTATGAGGGGATATTGCAATAAAAAGAAATAGATGTTGACATACTTGGCTAATAGATTTTCCTCAGATGACTTTGAGTTTGATTTTATGAGTCTAAGCCTTTTGCAATACTGCAGTGATGCTTCAGTTGTTAAATTCACTGGGGTAAACACTGTGTTAATGAAAACAGGCTAGAAACAAAGAAAATAGGAAGCTGGAGTTCTCATACTTTTGGACAGGAGATGGCAGCATCTGAAGGGTCTGGATCCTCATTTAGAAGGCAGAATGCTGTTCTTCCACGCCTTGGGTTTTATTGTTTATCATTTGATGACAAAAATATATTACTATTAAAATAATGAAATTGTGTCAAATTCTGACCAAATAATGCATATATTCTTAATTTTAAACACACTATTTTGTAAATAATTTTGCATTTGAGATGGTTTGCAATTTCATAGTTTTTGATGGAGGAGTCATTTTTTGTTTAATGCGACTGAGTTTTAAAACTAATGTTTTAGGGCCAGTGAGATGGCTCAGTGGTGTAAGCGCCTGACTGGCAAGCGCGAAGGCCCAAGTTCAACTCCCAGAACCCACATACAAAAAAAGGGCCGGTGATATCGCTCAGGGGCATGGGCGCCTGCTGGCACGCGAGGTCCTGAGGTTGACCCCCAGTACCTACAAAAAAAAAAAAAAAAAAGTTTTAAAACGAATGTATCAGGATTTGGTTTTAGTATCTGAGTGCAAGATCTGCTCATTTTTTTCCTTAAACTATGGGATCATTCATTTTTCACTTGATATAGTTTTCAAAGGGGAAAAAATTATCATTTTACTTAGTTCTGAAAGAACTCCTTAGAATTGTTCCCCCACCCCTTGGTTTACCTGACTACTATAAAAAATGATGAGGTCAATAGTTCTTACTTTACAATATTATTTACTAGTCAATAAAACTTGTCCCTCAGTAAAGTGATACACTTTTAGGTTTTTCACATCTATATTAAACTTGTTTCTAGCATATATACGTAATTTAAAATAAAATTAAAGATAGTAAATAATTTTTATTATTTATTTTCTCAATAATATGTCTTCTCAGACCAGTGAGATAGCTCAGCGGCATAAGTGCCTGCCTGGCAAGCGCAAGGTCCTGAGTTCGACTCCTGGTACCCACATACGAAGAAAGGGCTGGTGATATCGCTGAGTGGCACAGGAGCCTGCTGGCACTTGAAGTCCTGAGTTCGACCCCTGGTACCCCCCCAACAAAAATAATAATAATAAAAATATGTCTTCTCTCATTATTCTATTTTTTTGCATTATGGGAATATAGTGACTTTTTATGTTTATTCTATGCAAAGTAAACATTATTTTTCATGGATTTACAGTTGTCTGCTGAAATGTGAATGCAATTACATAAGACCGAGTCCTAATATTTTCGATGAATGCTTTCAATTCATTATTATATTTAATCTCTCCAAAAAGCCTTAGAAAAATAGCACATTGTCTGAGTAGACATACATATTAACTACAAGAGATAGAAAAGAAATTTCACACATACTGCAAAGAATTCTCTGTGTATAAAATATTACAATTATTTCTCAATTATCTATCTCTATGCCTTGAGCAGTCACTGCTTTGCTTCCGACCCTCTTTTTCAAAGGCCAGCTAGCCACTTCCTGCCAAAAATTCATGTCAACACACCCAAAAACAAGCATATAATCTCTCTCTACCACCATGAAGTAACCTATTTTTTCTCCTATAAATTCTGTTTTATAACTTAAATGATGTGCAGTACATCCAGCTACCCTCATCATCCTTGTAGGAAACAATACCTTTGAGAGAAGATTCTGATTATATATACATCTCTGTAGCTCTTACAACACAGATGAGCTGCCATTGATCAGAAGTAAATGCATCCACAGAGGGGCTCATATCTGGGCGAGGGAGGTGAAAGTGTCACCCTGGGCTGCTGGCGACAAGTGATTTCTTGCTCACATGGATGCTTCTGTGATGGACCAGGCACACTGAGTTGCCCTCCTACTGCATCCCTCACTGAGACACAGCACCGGAGCAGCAGCTGCAAGCAAGTGGGTCTTTCGTGGCATTGCCACAGGCTTTCCTGAGTGTGACTGTTCTGAGGAAGACCAGATGCTTAAGTGGGCTTACAGGGTAACTGGTGAGTTTGTCAGTAGTTTAAAATGAAGAAACAGAAGGCAGTTTTTGAACCCAGGAATAATATAAAAGCAATCTACACCCAGGGTACCTATGACTTTTGTCCCTTGAATAATAAAGATGATCACCTGAATGATTGCAAGGTATGCCTCCTACCTGGAAGGGATCAGGCCTTCTAAACATAATCGTTCCTTTATTTAAAGCCAAGTAAAGTAGTCTCTGCTGAAATTTTAGATTCTTAAAAACAGGAACATATTTTATAGCCCATCTTACTATCAAAATCCTTTGAGAGGAAAATCAGTGTATACTTTTGAGGGATCCCATTACCCCCAGTATATTCTTTCAGTGTAAGCACACAACCCCAGGATGCATCACCCCGATGCTTACATCAAATTCATTCAGGGCCGCGGCCAGCTCGCCGATGCCCGTGTGGCCTTTGGCTTCATCGGTGGGCGAGGTAGCTTGAGCAGCATTGGAGATTCCAGCAATGGCCTCCTGGACTTGTTTGAACACATAATCACGATTGGCTCTCGTGGCAGCAACATCCGGGTGGCGGAGAAAGGCTTGGGAGGCTGTGTACAGCATTGTGGCATTCTTCTTCAGAGCCCCTCGGGCAGCTGCCATTTCATCCCTGCAGTGAGGATCTTTCAGCTCCTGTGTGGGCAAAACAAGAATCACGCATAAAGTTTGCATGGTAGCAGCTGCAAGAGAACTTTGAGTCATAGACTCAGAAACCATCTTATCTTCCTTATGCTGTCTCTAGCTGCCAGGACTTTGCATTTATTGTTCTACTTATGTGCAATGTCTGAGCTTTCCTTGTCCACACCACACAGTCACCTGACACGGCTCTGTTCACCTGGCACATTGTCCTCAAACTGACTCTCCATCCAAATCACTAAGCTATGCCCTTCCTATCATCTCCCATAAATATTTGTTTTCATTAACACTCATCATAGTTTACTATACTGTACTGAGTTATTAAAGCATATTTCTCTCCCATACTGGATCTCTAATGTCAGTGAGGAGACTTGACTATCCTGTTCATGGGCTCTGTATAGGCACAGTGTCTGGCCCGTAAGAGGCATTCAAATAAATATTGCTGAAAGAATGCAACATCCACTAACAAGGTAAGTGGATTGCATGGATCAAGGGCTCAGTTATCAGTAAAGGGACAAGTTGAACTTCAGTCTTCTGAGACCTTGCTTGCTTTTGTATTTAAACATAATTCAAAGCATGGGAACAGCTTTCTGATTTTTAGTTTTGCTTAGTGAATCAATGTCACTTCATTATTGTTCTCAGAACAGGTTTTTTTTTTTTTTTTTTTTCTGTCTCTAACGGCAGCTCAATCATTGAACTTAAAGAATAGAAAATAACAGGCTAAAGCTGATTTGTTTTCCTAGTTCAGGATGTTAAAATAATACTATTAGGGAATCTCTTCACTTTAATCTCAACACTTTAGTGTGTTGTTAAGAAAATGTCTACTTCATTTTTGGAGATGTAAGGGGCAGTGCTACCCTCTTCGAGGCATGGAGGATGGCTAGCTGAGTGTCTCCACGAGGAGATTCTTCCAACTTTAAAACATCAGTAAAGGGGTTTGAATCACTGAGGTTCTCTTCCTATCACTCATTTGGTGCATGATGGATGGCCTTGAAAAAATGAATGGCATAGTCTCTTTTGTGGGTCAAAGTAATTCTGAGACAGCATATTTGGTATCTAGAATTGTCTGGACCAATTGACAAGAAATAAGTAATTGGGCCATCTGTCCTCCTCTCTTTTTTTTTTAGACAGGGTCTTGCTATGTAGTTCAGGGTAGCCCTGAGCTCAATATGTAGCCCAGGCTGGCCTTGAACTCAAAGCAATCCTCCTGCTTCAGCCTCCTGAGTGCTGGGATTACAGGTGCATGCCACCACACCCAGCCTATCCTCCTTTCTTTAACACTAACAGAAATATGTCAGATAACACAACCTCTAAATTGTGATTATTTAACTTGAGTCCTGGAGATAAAAAACAGGTAAGTAGATAATAAATATATGAATGTATTTTCCATGTTTGGCAATGACCTGGAGCTTGGAAGTAGATGATTTCCCTAAAGAGTCATGGAGGGCCTTAATAACCATCTGAATACCTGGTCCAGAAAACCTATTCCTACATATACCTTAAAAACATCTGGGGCTGGTGAGATAGCTCAGCAGCATAAGTGCCTGCCTGGCAAGCGCAAGGTCCTGAGTTTGACTCCAGGAACCCACATACGATACAAGGGCCAGTGATATTGCTCAGTGGCATGGGTGCCTGCTGGCGTGCAAGGTCCTGAGGTACCCCCGGTACCCATAAAAAAAATCTGAATATGGAAGTATGAAAATTTCTCTACAAAGATGTTACAAAAAATATTCTTTGGTCATAAGAAAAGAACTGGAAAAAATACTAAATGCTGAATTATGAAGAACGAGTTAATCACTGAAACATTCATTTAACAGACTATTTGTGGGGCTATTAAAATTAGTTTCAAAGAGGTAGTAACATGGATAAATTTTTAACATAAATGAAAAAGTAGAACACAGTTTTTATACTTGGACATATAGTAGTATAATAAATATGCCAAAATGTACAGATAAACAAATATGAGGCAATAAATCAAAATTTCAGCACCACTTTTAATGGGTGGTAAGGTGTTGGGCTTTTTTTTTCTTTTTTCTTTTGTTTCATTCTACATTTTTCTTAAATATTACTGAAGTAGTCATAATTAACAGTTAATTAGAAACATGGTATTAATGAAATGAATATAAGTAATATTTATGGATATTCTCATGAATATCCATATTCTCATGGATTTAAAGCCAACTGCATGCTGATGGCCCATGTTTCTATCTCCAGTGAAAGCCTCCCTATCTGGCTTTACAATGTGGACATATTATAAGCATCTCAAAATCAGCATATCTATATATGAAACACTGATTTGTAACACACTAACTGGCCTCTTTTCGTCCTCTCCATCTCAGTAAATCCATCACCTTCTAAATATTTACTCAAATTCTAATTTGAGTAAACTGTTTCCTTAGTTTAGTTTAGTTTAGTTTAGTTTCTTAGAACTAAACTGTTTCCTGTCATTCTCTCACCTCACAGATTCAGTTCAACAGCAGTGCCTCTGTATCCTATTTTCAAAATACCCTTTTACTTTTTATATTTTTTTTCTACTTCACTGCTGTTGCACTAGTGGAGAGTATTATAGTTTATATCTAAAATGTCTCCCCAAATTCTCATGTGCTCAGAAGTAGGGCTGAGGGTTTTTAATAGTGCCTAGATCACAGGGGCACTATACTCATGGGTGGATTAATCTATCATTGAATGTATAGCTGAATGTGCTATTAGGAGGTTGGCCTGGTTGGAAGAGGGGGTCACTGGGGGGTGTGACCTATATCCTAGTTCCCCGGTCTTTCCACCTGTTCTTCCTGGCAGCTTTCTTTTACCATGAGTTTCTATCATGTCATTTCTGCTTTGGAGCCAGCTGACCATGGACTGAACACCTTGAAACTGTGAGCCATATTAACGTCTCCAGTCCTTTAAATTGTGTGTGAGCCTAGAGAGGATAAAGCTGACTAGTACAAAAACCACACAATCTTAAACCTAGATTTCTTCAGCCTTCTCACACTGGCTCCTCCCCTTCCACTCCACTCACATTTATGCAACATATTAAGAATACCACTAAGATATAATTCTGAGACACTGATACTGAATTTTGAACTGATCAACTTATGATAAAATCCAAAGCACTGTTCAACACCAAGTATCTTGCCTCCCACATTTTTTCCTTATCTCTCCCTTGGTTCACTGACATGTAGATTCAGTCTTTCTTTCAGTTGTATAGAAAAGACCAGTGGATTCTAGGGCTCTCATCTGTACTTCAGAGCAACTTTCCTCTCAGTCACATTACACCCAGGCTACCACCTAAGATTCCGTGGAACAAGTAACTATTGATTTGAAAAAGTACTTACAATAATCATAGAAATTAAAGTCATGTTTACAATCACGTCTGATTGTCTGTGCCTGCTGTGTAAAGGACTATATGTTGGTCAACTTTGTAATGCTGGCATCACTTCAGACTGGCAGAATGAACATTCAACAAATGTTTGGTGAAAAAGTCACTAAGAATTGCCAGACCTTTCTACATTTGGAGGCTTTTGCTCTGGGAGTGAAATTTTAATGAAACTGGCTAAAACTGAGGGTGCTATCTCTAGGCACAGAGGAGGCAGAGGAGATCCCAGGTCACCTGTCTGCATTTAAGTGATTTCATTTTATTAAGGGACCATTCTTTCCCTTTTTTCCCTTCTTTCCTTCCACCCCCACTCCACATTTCCTCTCATTTTTGGTCATGCTTTCCTTTTATCTTTTATAAGCTTTACTCCATATGGTGATATGCTGGATCAATATGTGCATGGTCATATCTACAGGGCTAGAAGATGCAATCTGAGGGCAAAGGGTGGTATCCAGAGAATGAGCACAAAACCATACCATATTTCGATTTTTTAAATTTGACCTGGAACTGTTCCTATAGTGGAGAAAAAGTTAGAGTGTGTGGGGCGGGTAGAGCAGTGCTCATCAGTGAAATCAGGTGGTCTGTGATCTACTTATAGTAGGGGCCAGAGAGTACCTCAGGCCCAACATGGAACCACAACTGGCCCAAGCAAGGACCAGTCTCTGGGGGAATTTGAGAGCAAGCAGATGAAAGTATCCATAGTTCAGACCTACGAAGCTACAAGGTTGTTTAAACTCACCCATTTTCTCCCCTAGCATTTCCAAAATCTTTCCCACCTGTTGTCTTCTTGCTGCTACATAGTTAAGTTTCACCATCTCTTTTCCAAACTCTTTAAAGCGGTTTGCAAGGTCTTGCTCATTTGTAGCATTTTTGACAGCTTCCAGGGCCTCCTCCACCTGAAGGGTTAAAAAATGAAATATCTGTAAGTGGATAGTACTCAATATTATTAAACTTGTCATAAATGGTAATTTATAAAATTCACAAGAATACACATACCCATAATAATCATTTGTAGTCCAGCTAAATATTTGCTCAGGATTTACAGGATTTTTGCACGCAAAAGACAATAATTACTGAACTTTTAAAGCATACTAAAATCCTGTAGTTTTAGAGTAATAATTCTGATAACAAATAAAGGCTTCTGATTTAAAGTAGAAACATTAAAGGAAACATACTTAAGAAAAATACGAAAATTTAAAACACATTCTAGAAATCTTCAGGGGGGAAGTGGCTTCCGAAACGTAGAGAAATTGCCAGGCTACTGAAGATTTGAGGCAGCGTCTTCAACGAGCCCTCCTAACATCTCTCAACGTGGGGCAGAGGGACTGTGATTTTAAACTGAGTCTACACCTTGCCATGCAGTGGAAAGCAGAACTAACGCTTCTCTGGAAGCGAATGCATTTGAAGATTTGTTGTCGCCCGATGGTGGCGTCAACTGGATTGGAATGGGGGTGGACAGACTGACGGGAAGCTGGCTGCTCTAAAGACGAGCTGCGCTTCCGAAATCCTGCAGACTGTCTCGCAGAAATCTTCCAGAGTGGCACTGGACCTGAATTATAAATTTCACCGAAATTCTATTATAAATGTTTAAAGCATCTGAGAGGTAGTTATTTATTTATTTATTTATTTATTTAGGTACCAGAAATCAAACTCAGGACCTCGTGCTTGCCAGGCAGGCGCTGTGCCATATCCCTGCGCTATATCCCAGCCCTCTGAAAGGTATTAAAGTGCCCTCCTCCCCTTCAAAATGATCTTAACTTTAAAATGGTATGAAAATTTCCACAGATGGTAACCCTCTTGGTCAAAGTACCTGTGGACTTGATTAAAATTAAAATTAAGATTTATGGCAAAATGATCCACTGAGGCACTGTAGGTAGCATCTTTGTGGATATAATTTCATCAGTGGAAATAGCTGAGGACACAATCCCACAAACAGATGCTTTGTTTTGCAAAATCACATGTTCCTAAGTCTAGTAATGAAGCCCTAACCAGTACAGGCTCTTGAGACAGGCAAGGAAAAGGAGAGGAGGTTTCTCTGGAAAAGTAATGAGAAATGCAGGGACTATCTGGACAAAATTCAGATCAGCTCTTGTAGTTTTGTGCAAATCTAAGAAGAGTATACATAAGCAGATCTTGGCTTGGCAATTCAGAAATAAAAATGAGTGCTAAAAAGCTGGAAAAAGCCACAGATTAACTCCACTCTGAACTACAGAGCTACAGCTTTAAGCTTGACATTATCACAAAGGGACTCACACAAGTTCCTTATCAAGTGTCACTGGGTAAAGGAAGAGAATAGTGTACATAAGCCAGTGATAATGGATATCAGCAAACCTTTTACCCCATAGATGTGATAATACCATTCAATTTACCAAATAGGCTGCCACATTTTAGTAAGGTAAGAGTTGTAGGAAAAAAGGGAAGTTGGTACAATAACAGTGGTGATGATGGGGCTCAATCTAGACTCCACATCAAATGAAGTTTTCATTCTTATCTTTCATGAAAATTCTGTATTGTATTTCTCCTAATTGTAAAAATATAAGTGGGAATAAGGGGAGGGTCAGGGGATTTAAAAAGGGATTAAAATGTGCTATGTTAGGGTACCAGCTCTACATGAGGAATGTAAACACTGTGTACTGTAAACATGTATTAATAATAAAAAAAAAAAGGAGAAGAAGATAAAATAAAATGAAGGTGTAACACCTCAGCGCTAGTCATTTCCAACTTCTACCCAGACCACAAAAATCCTTAAGGAAAATAAGGTAGTCCAATTGAAAAGGGGATTGTTGGTGTGAGGAGGGTTTTAGGCCCTGAAGTCAAATTACATTTTATGATGTGGAATGGTCCATTTAAAACATTTTCATAGTTTAATGAGAATCTTATCCTGAAATTTTTAGAACAACAAATCAGCAATGCTTCACTAATAGATTTATAATCATCTTAACTTGACCATCAATAGCATCACTGAGAGGACTCCCTTGGCAGTTAACTTGTTCCTGCTGCTTATTTGTGATGTAAATCTTTTCTCGGGACATAAAATCTGGTTCCAGGGAAGAGAAAAATAATTATCTCAGAGGGATTTAAATCCTGGATTTGTATATGTCTATATACCGGGCTTCTTACCGGCTGTTAGCCCAATTCGTAATATTTATTTTGTCGTGTTTCATGTAATTTATCTTCTCATTGGTTTTCTCTGAAGAATCTGGATGCCAGTTTGAATTTATAATTAATTATAAAATTTAAAATTCAATGAAGTGCTTTTGAAAAGAAACACCAGCAATGCAGTCTGTGAGTGTAAATGTAGACTTAGTTATATTCAAAATTTGGATCTGGAAGATCTGAGAGCTCACCTACAAAAGTTGTTATTTAGAATCATGGTGTAGAATATGCTGAAGGTCCCACTTAGGTCTGGAATATGGACATACTTACTGCTAGTAGAAAGACAGAGGTGGATAGATAAATAGATGAAGTGATGGGGAAAAGGAAGAAAAGGGGGCAGTTACCAGAGGCTTTTGATAACTCAGAATTAATATACAGATAAAATATTTATATCTGAACAGAACCAATTATATTTTGTTCTTTCCAGAAGACTGAGGAAAGGAAAATGACTCTGAAAAGGAGAAACAAAAACAAATAAACAAAGCCTTGCTCTCAAATACCTGCTGTCTACTTGGGCATCCAGGGAATTTGGAAGACACTTATGTTTTGTTCTGGGAAATGGACTCCAACAAGCAGACATAAAGGTACCCCAGGATGCAGCTGTCATCCAGTTCTCATACAAGTGTTCTCATGACCTTGGGCTTTAGACAGCAGTTCGTCTCCAGTAGTGCAGGCTGAGAGTATGAGAACCAAGGTAAAAGCTTGGCTGCACCAGGCATTTCTGTCCTTACCCTTGTATTCAGTGTGTGAACATTGCTGAAATGACTGAAATTGTTGCAAAAGACATTAAAATTTGACCTCTAATTAGTGCGCTTGCAATGGCAAGCAGAAACACTGAAATAACACCCAGGATTTGGAGGCAGATTTTTTTTACGTCAATGGGCACTGATTGGGATCACTCTCAAAATATTAGGCCCTGATCTCTGATGGTCTAGGGCTTATATGGGATAAGCAAGCAGAAAGTACAGAGGCAGAATGGCTTGTCAATTCAGGATTGGTTTATACAATGTGCATCATAGCGACCTGCTATGCATCACAGTGACCAGCGATTTCTAAGAGACAGAAGCAACAAGAACTATTACCTGGGCAACTAAGAAACTGAAGTATCCTGGCTGGGGGGGGGGCGGCATTTTCTGTTATAGGCTTAGCTATTATTTTCAGAGCTAATCACTTAAAACTTACAAAGGTCTTCTCAAGGGCTTGTTGAAAATAGCCTCTCCCTTCAATCAGGAAACAAGCCTACCCACCACTTTTATTTAGTCTACAGCTGTGTCAAATTGTTTATGAGAATCTTTTTTTTTTTTTGTGGGTACTGGGGGGTCAACCTCAGGACCTCGAGCGCCAACAGGCACCCATGCCGCTGAGCGATATTACCGGCCCCTTTTTCATATGTGGGATCCGGGAGTCAAACTCGGGCCCTCGCGCTTGCAAGGCAGGCGCTTACGCCACTGAGCCATCTCACCGGCCCTTATGAGACTCTTTGAATCAGCCCCTAACTCTCCTGGTTGAAGCTGCACTCACTCACAGCAATATAATAAAAGTACTGCAATGATTCATTTTTCATGAAGTACTTAAGAAATCTCTACCAAGGAGGAGGCAGGCACATGGGGATAGGATAATGCTGACCTGAGGAGTCAGGACCCTCCTCTCCTGTATTCTGTGACCCTCTGGTTTTCTGGTGACATCTGATGCCCACACTGCTGCTAGAGGTCACTGTTGTTAGGAACATGGATTCTGTACAGGCAGCCTGATCTCATTCCAGAGTCCTCCCATCGATACATAGTTCATTGAATTTTAAGTGACACAGATGCAACTATTTAATAAATCATGCACAACTCTCTTGTTAGGGTCATGTTTCACAACTAAATTAAAAATATCGATCCTGGAAACAGGAGTTGGCCAAGTAGAAGAATGAATGAGTGAAAGAACACCGGACCCTACAGCTGGCTACTGTACTCATTTAGTCCCACATTCCAGCTCTATCACTGTTGTCTCAGCATTATCATACTTTATCTTTACCTCCTAAAGAGAAGCTGACCCTCTTGATTAAATTTTATCTTTCCTTGTTAACATATGAATGGTGAAATGATTTCATCAGAAACCAAGAATGACTATATTTCAGTGTCATTATTCTCAAAGGGACATGTCTTAAAGCAGAACAATAATACAGGTCATAATAGATTTCCAAAGTGATTAATAGTTTGTGCAAAAATAACAGCAACCAGTCTCATCAAGTGCTTATGAGGTACAAGACACTATTCTAAATAGTTTATATGAAAATAATTTAGTTCCCTAGAAGAGCTCTGAAATTTCCAGTTTTGTAGAGACTGAGATCCCATCAGAGGACTGAGTTAACCTGCCAGTGGTGTCACAGCAAGAAAGCGCAGGAGCCTGGGGTAAGACCAGGCAACTTGTTCCAGAGCCTCTAATTTTCATTGCTGGACGATGCCGCATCAGTTTGTGGGAAAGGTGGCCTGCTGAGCTGGAGTTTGTGTTTGAACCGTACTGAACATTTGTTTATGGAAACCACTAAGAACTTAGCTCCAACTGGTCAGTCTCCAAGTTCAAGTCACGACTTTCCTAATATCTCTAAATCTTAGTGTGTTGTCATAATACATACTACCATAGTTTTAGCTCAGCTTTTCATTCATAATTTCAAAAGTCTCTTAATCTGGGTTCAAACCACTATAATTCCTTTCTCACACTGCTACCAAAATTATTTACCTAAATCAAAAGTCTGATTTTAAAGATTAGCATTACTCAGTGGTTTCCCATAATCTATATATAGAGTGCAAACTACTCGTCTCATTATCAAGGCCTCCACAGGCTGGATCGCGCCATCCAATTTTGTTATTGTGTCTCCCCGCCTTACGTTCTATGTTTCAAAGAAATAAATTACTCATGTTATTCCACACACTCCAAGATTCATGTCTTTGTCCTTTCCTTTGCTTGTGAAGCTATCTAGTGTTGAAGTCTGTTGTCTGACCTGAATCTGTTTCCCTTCTTATGGAAATAACACTCATTTTTGTTTCAGAAAACCACTGTTTCCCTGTGCAGGTGATCTAATCCAAAGTTGACCTTTCTACTTTCTCTTTAAACATGGGGCTATGCCCTTGAAATACTATTATTTTCCTAGTTGGCCCAATGCTACGCTTTGTAAGTAGACAGTGCTGGACACACATTGCAGGAGGAAAGGGTTGTTTCCTGATGCTGATGTATGTCAACAGCCTCCAGCAGCAGGTGCAGGACCATCTGGTGGTCAGGTCAGAGGTTTTCATGTGCAGGACCCATTTGTGCAATTCTGCCCCAGGATGCCTTCAGTGATAGGCGTTTCGGTGAGCAGTCTTCCTCAACACACTTACAGATGTTTCCAGAAACTTCCACTGGATTGTGTAATATCTCAATGACTTAGATATCATCAAGTGACCCAGGGCCATGCTTTCCAAGAACATCTGGCTCTCATCCCTGGTGGGATGGAGTCCTCTCTAGAGTGCTCCATTTCAGCCCTAGGGGTAGCAGCTGATCCTTTTATCTGCCATTCCTACATTCCCTATGGTACTCTTTACATTTTATTAGCCAATTCCTAGTTACCCCATTCTGCTATTGGAGTTAATACTTTTTAAAGGTAAAAACAATTATTAAAGTTCCATGTTCATATTACTGTGTGGTTTCATTCTCATGATTAGACAAAACTATACATCCCCTTTTTTGATGGGGTCAACTGTTTCTAATTTTCCTTAATTATCTTTTAATTTTTTTCAGGATTAGACTTGTAGCTCTGCCTGATGAACTGGGCCCAGTACGGGGTTCAGGAAAAAGCAAACCCTACTTAGTTCAACGAGACCCAATCTCAAGGCCTTCCCCTCCCAGCCACACCACACTTCCTCATATTATCTTTACTTGTCTAATAATAAAATTTGATGTAGTTGATCCTATTTCCAGCTTTGGGCGAAGGATGAGGATGAGGCCAAAATTAAGAAGCCAGCATGTCTAAAGAACTTTCCCTCTAAAGAATTAACTCAGAGATATATGCACATGATGCGGAGGCCGATCGAGGCTAAAAATAGGGGCCTGTGAGATAGCTCAGCAGCATAAGCACCTGCCTGGCAAGTGCGAGGTCCCGAGTTCGACTCCCAGAACCCACATATGAAAAAAGGGCCGGTGATATCGCTCAGCAGCACAGGCTCCTGCTGGCGCATGAGGTTCTGAGGTCAACCCCCGGTACCCACAAAACAAACAAACAAAAAGGCTAACAATAATGCGGAGCTTTTATTTGAGCTGTCAAGGAAGGGAATTTTCTCTTTCACGCTATCTTTAGCAGAGGAGGATATAACCTGAGAAGAAGCTACTCTCTGAGACCATAATACTCTTCAGGGACTAGAGAACTCAGTGAGGAAAAGGAGATAGAAACCTGGTCTTCCTTACATTTTTATGGCTTGATCAAAACTTGCCTGAAACTATTACCTCTGGAGTCTTCGTTGGGTGAGCCAATACATGAACCAATACATTACTTTTCTTAAAAAAACCAGTTGAGTTAGGTTTTCTGCTTTTCACAGCAGAAAGCATTTTAATTATATTGGGCTTCTGAGTGACACCATAACACTACGCAAACTTCCCATCATGCACTGTGTGCTTCCTTAATGCCTCATCTATGAACATATAAGGTTTTGGTTTTGAAGGCAAGAGAAAAGTCATCTTCGAAATTATATATCTTACTTGGCTTTGCACAGAATAAGTTTCCAATGAGTATTAATGAAAAATACTGAATAAGTCCATTATGAACAAAGCTGGATGAAACTAGTATCATGATACCTTGGACAGAAAAGATATGCAAAGAAACAGCCATATTTCTATATTTATAAGCAAGAACAAGGCTATTTTATACCGATTGATTGTTAACTTTCAGGCATAAGAGTCACATTAGAGCTTCAGGTCTAAGTGGCAGACTATTGAGAAATAATAAATTATCGAGGCTATGCAATTCTATTTGATGCTTAAGTCGCAAAAAGCACGGGTAAGGTTAATGTAACCCCATGCTACCAATTCCTCCACACAATGAAGCATCAATACTGGACGTGGCCTCTGGTAGCCACTAACATCTGACTTCCCCAAGAAACTAAGGTCTTATTGTTTTCTATTTTTTGTTCTATTCTCTAGAGAAAAATTCTCAGGTTGTTATTATCTATTCTGTTTTTGTTTCATTTATACTACTAGCTTCTCTTAGTTCATTGAAAAGAAAGATTTGTGGCTTTATCTACTTGTTTGTACTTTGTAAGACAGAGTCTCTTTTGTGTGTCACTGGTACTCTGAGTAACATTTTAGCCATTCTTTTAAGATTATGATACACAGTGTATTAACTATTGACATTCTCTAAATATTTTGTTATGAAATTTTCTTTTATTTTTTCATAGAAGAGTGCTTTTCTATATTTTCTTTAATACTATCTACTTGTAAAACATTAAAATTTTAAGAAGTTAAAAAGGAAATTATTATTCCAGGACCTACTCTTAGGATAGAAAAAGTTCATTGTTTCCTCCTGCATACCCATGTCTAGATGAGTGTATGGATAATGCTATCACTCATGCTAATAATTGACAATATAATCTGATTACATTAATTCAGAGCCTAGGAAAGATAAATAACCCTCTTCATGATCGCTGATTCAAATGCAGGATTCCTTCCAAATTGTGAACCTAACACACTGACAATGTCAGCTGATTGCATGTGTTCCAGGTGTCTGGCTAGGGCACCATTCAACAGCAACTTCAACAATAAAAGTGATTACAGCTCAGTACTTTTAATAGCATCTGATGTAGAAATGATTACTTCAGCTTTGATCATGAACATCAAATCTCTACGTGGGTGATAACTTGGCTTTCAAATTATATATCACCCACTGTTTCATCTGTACTCACTTGAATTCAAACGGTACAGCCGAAACTTTGTGCAGTCGTGTGAATCTTTAATATATTAAGAAATAACTGAATATTGAAGCTCATGAAATCCTTGCTTAATAGAACAAGGATATAATATGGACAACCAAAATATCTATACGTTTTATACAAACTTCTCAATAACCACATAAACTTAAGTTGGCAAAGGCATGTACACTGCCAAACCACGCAATTCTGACAGGATCCTAATACTTCACTCCTTACCGAGGCTGAACGACACATGTTCATGATCGCTCAGTTTGTCAGTGATTATATATTGGGGCAACGGGCAAAGGAGCAAGATGGACATTTTAGAAAATAAATTGAAAAATCTTTCATTGACTTGGTGATTTATTGATGGAAAAATCATGAATATAATTTTCTGATAAAAAGGCAATTCTTCTGTGTTCCTGTAAATTAATCAATATCTCAAAGGAATACCAATAAAATTTTGGCATATGCCATAAAAGATAAAGAGTAAAATATTATGCGTGATGCTTAAAGATACAATAGCTATGCAGCAGTTAACATTTCCGGAAGATGTAGGAGTCATGAAAGGATATTTAACCATGCCCAACAACTAGGAGTCACTAGACTTACTAGAAAGCACCTGTCACTCTTTTTTTTCCTGGTCTACGTTTTATCATCCATATGGGGAAGAAAGTCATTATTTCAAAAACCTCTAAGAGTGCAGATGATAGTTTCTAATCTTCTCCTTCAAAACACGTTAAGTTGAGATGTTCTTCATCCTAAGTTAAAAAATAAATAGATCCTTGCAATACTTCAGGAAAGTGCCTCTTTAGGAAGAACAAGCACACTAATGTGACAATTACAATGACTTTGTCAGCACAACGTCTTTTTTTAGAGTTTAGGGAGATACCGCCATGAAATGAAACCCAGACTAAAGTGAATCTGCAGTGTGACTTGGACCACAACCTGCTCGATTTCGGTCACAGCATCGGCATCTGTAGTTTCTCACTTCTCCACAAGGTGGCACCATTCCACCACTACTGTTCACCACAGAGGCCGCGGTCCGAGTAGAACAAATGTGTTATTTAGTCTACGATCATTTAAAATTTTACTACTGACAGTCTGACAGGACTGCTTAACATTGCTGAGTTGACCTTTACAGGATTGTGTGCTAAATCCTTTTTTAAAAAAAAATTCCCTTAATCTCTGCGTAGAGAAGAGAATGCAATTGACTCTACATAACAAGCTGCAGTGATATTGTCAGCAGCCAGCCCTGCTCAGAACAAGTGAGAAGAGAGGCAAAACTCCAGGCAGCAAAGGGTGTCATGCACGGTGTCACAGGCCCAGATCTAATGAGCACTCTGCTGGCGCAGACACTCCAGGGAGAATATTTAACCTGTGGTTTCTCCCCCAGTCCCTGACTAGGATCTTCACAGCTCGCCAACAGTGACATGTGGGATTCAGCATTCATTTCCCTAGGCTAAGGCCTATTTTCCCTCACTTGTTCTTTTGGGGAAAATTTTTTCTTCAAATATTGCCTTTGAACAGTAAGTAGGCTGTAAGGTAAAGATAACGCCTTTTCTCCAACACACTAGAGAACGAGTTATTTTGTAGCCTAAAATATGCATACAGCAGAGGTGAGCTGGACGAATGATAACCAGCGCTGTGGGCTGTAGGCGGCGCCACGGAGCTTACAATAAACAGAGCCACCATTTACCAGACATTCACCCTGTGTCAGAATCTGTGGTAGGTGCTTCCTAGGGATTTCCCCCATTCACACCTCCTCACTGCCTGAGGGCTGCACGACAATTAGTGCCAATATAACAGATGAGGCATCTGCGATGTAAGGAGTTATGCGGTAGGTTTGAACACAGGTGGCAAGTGGGCATCAAGCCAAGATTAAACCCTGTTGGTCTGAGTCCAACAGTGAAACACTCAATCTCAATAATACGCTGCTCCTTTCTAGTTTTGAAGTAGGTGATTTGTTTCCTCAAATTGCTGAGCTCATCTAGTTTGCAAGAACTTTCCCTGGCCTATTCTCTGAGAAGAATCTAAGAAAGAAAACCCCAAGTGGGTTCTTCTTTGTGTCCCTTGGCTCCTCAGGAAACTGTATGGAAACCATGGAGAGCTAGCTATACCTTACTTTATGGTTTATGATGATGGAATGCAGGCTGGGGGTCTTAGAATTTACGATTCTTTAAAATACTGCGGAATTAATGTGTAACTTGTAACTTGGGGCTTTTGATTGATGCCACCTCAGATAAAGACTCTGCCTAAGGTTTCCTGACAGACAACATTTGGATTGAAGAAATTTCTTGATCCTTCCTCCTACTGAACAAATTTAAGAAAAGTAAAGTGTGAGCAGGCTTTTATTATTCATTTCCTGTCTCACCTGCCCCCTCATTGTGACCTGCTGCATTTCACTGACAAAGAAAATAAAACCTCAGTGGTCTGCTGATAGTGAACATCTTAAACCAGTAATTCCAAGGGCTATGAAGAGAGCCAGCATTTGGTGGACTCCCAAAAAAGTAAAGCTTGTGGTTACATCCCATCATCTAAAGACCCTGAGACAAATCCAGGGTTGGTGTCAATTGTCCAGGAATTAAATCCACATGGAATAGGACATGGAATAGGGAGTTTCTTGGAAGGGCTGCTGTGTTATATTTGTTCGTTATGACTAAATTCCATTCAGCAACTAGGACAACAGGGGAAGAGTCAGCTCTCAGGGATGGGGGTGGTTGCCCTGGTCACTTTTCCAGTAGAATCTGTGACCAGGAAGGACTTCACTTCCACTAGGAAATAAATAATAAAAGCAACCATGGCTAGCAAGACATTTGGAATGGGGTTCACATATGTGCCCAGAGACCAAATCCAGGTATATGAGATGGCAACCTTTGCACAAGACTGACACGAGGCATGGGAGGGTGGGTGCGGCACCTTTAAACGTCAGACCCGAACAGACTCAAAATCTATGCCTACACAGAAGAACAAAGTGGGAGCAGGTAACAACACATATATTCAGCACAAGTATCTCTAGCAGAGTTCAGGATATGTGCTCAAGAATGCCGCCCAAATAAAGGAAGTTTTGGTAAATTCTACGTACAATTTTCAGATGAGATAAAAGTCTCATGACATCCGCCATGTCCGCCAGGATGAGTAAGCGCGTCACAGCCGACAGCAGCGCCCTTGCTGCTCGCACCATGGTGCCACGTTTCACTGAGGAGCACGGGTCATCGGCAAACTCGGAGGAGGCGATCCGCATGGTCTCACCTGCAAGGCAAACGTGGAGAGGCACGTGGGTAGACAGGAGGCTTGGCTGGCAATCCTAACCGTCTGTGGATGGGTGATTCCTGCTCTTACTGCAAACTCTGATGACCAGGTGGTGCTTCTGCCACCTCCAAATCAAGCGTGTCAGTGCACATGCGTATGGACGGGGGCTGTGGATAAAAGCAAGGCCTTCATTTCGCATTGAATTGTACAATCATGCTTCTAACACCTGTAAAGAAAATATTTAATTCAATATTTTGTAGCAGCTGAGATGAACTTGCCTTGAACTTAACCATCCTCTCTCCTCATTTCCCTAAGACCCAGTGGCAATTACCAGGCAACTATTTAAGACCGCTAAACTAAGGGACAAAGTTAACTGCTCTGTAGAGGACTAAAACTTAAGACACTGGTCTCCTTAAGACTGTACTCTTGGGCGGGTGAGATGGCTCAGCGGAGTAAGCGCCTGCCTGGCAAGCGCGAGGGCCCGAGTTCAACTCCCGGAATCCACATAGGAAAAAAGGGTTGGTGAGATCGCTCAGCGGCACGGGTGTCTGCTGGCGCGCGAGGTCCTGAGGTCGACTCCCAGTAACCACAAAAAAAAAAAAAAAAAAAAAAAAAGAAAAAAAGAAAGACTATATTCTTCATTGAGCTACAAAGACAAGAACAGAGTATATAGAAACCCAACAACCGGTCTCCTAATCCTATTCTGAAAACCTATTATCCAATGTTGAGAACACCTGTTGAGAATTGAACCCATTCAAGCAAGTGTCAGGTTCTGCAGTATGCTTTCAAAGTTAAAAGATGGATAGGAATATCTAGTCTCCAGGTAGTTTCATGAAAACAACAACAACAACAAAAACAAAACAGATTTGCAAACACAGCACCAGAATACAGTGGCTAAGTATCAGACATATAAATAAAAATGTAGGCAATGGAAAGGAGGAGGCGATTTACCTATTCAGTGTGGAACTAGTTGGAGCAAGCTGTTGGCTTTCATGGTCCGTGAGAGACAGAAGGCTTAAGGGGAACACTAAGGTAGGAAGGAGACCCGAGGCAGGGTGGGCCCTGCAGGAGGCCCTGAATCCTGTAGACCCAGCCAAGAGTCTGGAACTGCATCTCTTCGTAAGTGTACGTGAGGAAAGGAGGTGGGAAGAAATGGTGGAGTCGGGGACACCGTGTAAGAGATTTGGGCTGGGGGGGAGTGACATTAATAGGGTTATATTTTTGGAGTATTATTTTTGCCAGATTACGTGAAATAAACTGGAGGGTAGATGACTAGGACGGAAACACTGGTTAACAGGGTAAATGGAGTTAGTCATAGTCTAGGAGAGCAGTGATGAGGCCATAGACCAGAAAAACAGAAATAGGATCCAGGAGGAAAAAGGGGTATTAATGAGATCTTGGTGACATAAGGAATGGATTTAGGGATTGATTAGATCTGAAGACAAAGAGAAGATGGAGTTGATGATGAATAAGGACAATGTCAGAGGCAGGCAGACATTTGCACAGAGGGACCCAGGAGTGGGAAACAAAGGGAGATAAGAAACTAGAATGAGGCTGGCAGTGTATTGGTGGGTGTATATCCATATCCACCCAGTGTCGGGAACACTAGAAAGAAGCATAAATGGAGTGTCATGCAGTTTCATACAGCTTCACAAGGATGTAAAAGCGTCAATAAGTTTGAAGAGTAAATATGACGCATTATTTAATTTAGAGTAAAACAATGTATTCAATATCTTTAATAGATGTGCTTATGCTTCATTTATTAGGCAAAACCTAGCTTATTTAAATAAAGTCAATGACAGCACTGAAATCCTGCATCTTTTAATTTATCCTAAGACACAGGGAAAAGAAAAAAATCTCACTTTTTTATAGGCTTATCAGAATAAAACGTAATTCTGTTAGGGTTATAGTTATTTAAAGTCGCGGAGTGATACTTTTTATATTTGAGAACTATTGCATTTAGGAAAATATATTGTACTGTTGGATTTTTAAAAGAGGCTGTTATCTACAATAACCACATTATATTGCTGACCAGCTTAGTCTTGGTGCACAAATAGCTTGATATATAACAACAGTTTTTGAGATACTTAAAAATCATTCTTGGACGGGCACAATGGTGAATTTTCAAGATGTATGGCCCTGAAGATCTAAATACAGTTTAAGGTAGACACTGCAGTTAGGAGATACATATTCAATCCACGCTCCGGACCCGTGCACAGGAATACATAAATCTCCTCCTCTCACCCCTCCCCAAAATAAACACACTCATCGGTAATTACCTGAGAGCTATCTTATTCCCTCTCTTTTCAGTGGAGCTAGAATGATTTTATACCATGATAAATCCAATGAGACACGGAGGGAATCATCACAGGTAAAGCCAGACACATTTGTAGGAAGTATTCACAGGTAAGGCAGCTGTTACTAGAATAGATCCACTTATTCAAAGGATAGGGGATATTTATGGTGCACGTGTTTCACCCCAAAATCTGCAGATCATATTGGTAAAACCTCTTGCTTGGACACGTGTTGAGCTCAGGTAGGGTTACTCCTAACGTAGGCTCTAGGAGGAAAGTACAGTGTCCTCTCTTCCCACTGTGGAGGCTCAAGAGTTACTTGGTGAGCTATGCCTGATCAAATTGATTTTCCAGCTCAGGTGTTCACACTAATGTTCAGTGTAACGGGAGGTCATCCAGGTGCAGACAGTCTGGTCACCAACACTACCTCACAGACAGCAGGTTACAGATTGTCATTACAGAGCTCTTAGGTAGAGCCAGTCAGCCTGGGGCCCAAAACAGGCACTCCTGGAAGTAGTCCAGCAAGGGAGGAAGGGAAGGGCTCAGTGTAGAAAATGTGAGTCTGCAAGCAGAAAACACAGGATAAATTCTGAGATTATTCTAAGATAAATAGGAGGTTTTATTCCACTTAAAACAGAAATCTCATTTTAAGCAGATATGAATGATCTGACATCATTAAAGATTTCAGAAAGAGGCAATCTGAACTCAGTTATAACTTCACTGCGTTGTATAACCCTGTCCTTTTAGGATTACAGAATTAAAATGAAAATCTGTATAACAAAATGATAAGTTTATTAGGATAAAATTATCTATTTTCCCAGGGAACTATTTTTTTGTTTTTTAATAAAACTATTTAGCTGAGAAACAGCATGAATGTGTGGGAGAGGGGATGGAGTGGTGAAGAAAGGGTCACAGGGACCTGCCTATTACTTGTGCATGTATGCTGATGTTCAATCTCATTTACTTCATGTAGACCTAACTCAAGCAGTGTTTCTATGGTAAAGTCTTTGATCTCCTCAAGCCACCACCACCTGCTGGAAAGAAGAAAAATTAACTTCATCAAGTTAGTGACTAAAGAGAAAACCAATTAATATGTGTGTAGTTCTTTCCTGATTATATGCATAGTGTTCTAAAAGTGTTACACATTTTAACTTGTGGATTAAAAAAAAAAAACATTAAAGTCATAAAGACCTGTGTTCAGTCTGAGTCCACTCCAGCTATTACTAAATAGGTGCGCTTGATGCTTATTTGACTTTTGTGGTTCAGTCCCCTTAACAGTAATATGGGAGTAAAAATAATGATAACTGCCTCACAGACTGCTATTAGGTATAAAATTAAGAATAATGAGCTCAAAACATCCAGTATATGGCCTTATCTGTAATGGTGCTTAATCATTGTTATCATTAATACCACTACTACCACTATCATCTCCATCTTCCAAAACACAACAATTGGTGATCTCCTGGTACAGATTTGAAAATGTACTTTTTAAATAATTCTACTTTTGGTATTTCTTACTAGCAAGAAAAATATCTGCCCCATAAAAATATTGATTGTTTAAGGCAGAATACACCAAAAAAAATAAAAGGGTGCCTAGTTTTAAGTTGGTGGTTGTTTTGTTTCCAAGGCTACCCAGAAGGCACTAGAATGTATACACAATAGTGCATAAGCTTCAGTTAATATGAACCGAGGTATGGAATGAAGTAGATGGGTGATAATACCTAGAAGACAGAGTAGCCTCTAATAAACAAGGTCCTAGGAGCAGAGAAATCATGTAGGAACCAAAACATGAGCCAGAATGGCATTGACACCAAGAAGCTCAAACTTTGAATGCATGACAACTGAATTACTAGAAAAGGTGAGCAGCAAAGAAAAAGGTACCGTGAAAATCTAGGTAAAGTAATGAAAAACTCAAAAGTGCTAACAGGACTGCTGAGCAGGATTTAACTTGTTTTCTTTGTAATCTTTCATCAATGACAGGTACAGAACATGTCCCCTGGATTCAATTAATGGATGAAAATGAGAGAAAAAGCAAGTTTCAGAGCAAATTCAGTGAAACAACCAGAACAAGAGCCCATTACAGCAAACAAAGCCAAGTAGAGAAATTCAATGAAACTTTCATATCTTGTACGGTAATATACATATTGTCAAGTTTCATTGTAAAATAAATATCTGCTCCTTATGAGAACTGAAAAAATACGGACAATTAAAGGAAGCCAAAGAGCGTTTGCCATTCTAATAATCAAGGACAATCACCAAGCCACGTATTGATGAGCCATTGTATCTTCAAGGAAGTTCTCTATGCCTATATTTTAACCAGCAGTTTTCTTCTATAGTATCTACAACAGCATATCCTCCTTAGTCTACATATATAAAGATTCAGTTGTCTAATTATATCTTTCTCATTTATCTAATTACATAAATTGTCTTGCCTTTTTGACAGTTAATGCACTTTGTATTTCTATCCCCATTGAAGATTTCCTAGAAAACATGAGACAAAAAAAGAGCCAAAAGTTCTCATCATCTTCTTTCCTTTTCATGAAAATCTATGCCTTCCACGCAATCTTTTTCATTCACATTTTCCTTGAGGCGCAAATATCAAATGGTCCTGTAAAATGAAACCTGTATCACAATGGAGAAATCGCAACGTGTTTTTAGAAGAGAAAGCAAGGTTGGTGAAGCGCAGTCTGATCGTAAGTTTCCTAAAGCCCAGGCTGGTTCCGCTGCTGAGCGTGTGCATCCTGGTTGGACCACACGCTTGCAGAGCCAGTGGATGAAGAACTAGAATGGAATTTCTAAATAATAATATAATAGTGGCAAAGCCGTGAATCACTTTGATTATTCTGTGAAGGTGGTAAGGCAATGTGCTACTGGAAAGCCAATTACTGCTCTACGTCACACTGTGTGTCTTGCTTCTGTTAGTTTTCCTTTGATAAGAAACATCCAGTGTTGTCTTGATGTAACGAAGGGGTCAACTGAGCAGGCTTTGATTTAGCTGAGGCTCTGAGCTTACTCAGGAGCAAACACAGAAAGACCCTCTTCTGGCGTGGTGTCAACAGCAAGGGGATGGTGCTGCAGGGTGAGCCAAGATCCTTCCCATTTTATGATCCTATTAGTTTGTGTATTTGGACTTCCTATTATAACATGTGGGTCTCTTATCTGTATAAGAGTTGTTCTCTTTTTAAGAGTTCAAGATGAGCCAAGCTCTATTCTAATACCTTTACCTGTATCAAATCATTTGCTGCTGAAGAGAATGTGATGAAGTAAGTACTCTCATTGTCACCATTTATATCTGGAAAAAAAAAAAAAACTAACACAGAAAGGAAAGATTACTTCAACTAAGGTTAAATAAGTAGTAAGTAGTAGAGTGGGCATCTGAAACCAGTCTGGCTCTACAGTCTATGGCAAAGGTGGTGAACCCATGGCATGTGTGCCGCAGCGAGTTACTGGTATCGTTCAAAGCTCTAGAAGATTCACCATCACAGGTCTACGGCTCTGACAAATAGTGCTTTAGAGATATCTTTAATATTCTGCCTACTATATCAAAAGTATTCATTTACATAGCCATGTCTGGCCTTGGATTAGAAGTTGCAGACTAATAAACCTTTTTATTGGGCTTCTAGACTATAGGAAAGAAGAGAGGAAACGGAAAGAAAGGAATGAAGGAAAAAGGGAGAAAAGCACAGATAGCAAAGGAGACAGGGATGGAGGGGCAGAAGAAGAATGGAATAAAAGGAGGGAGGACTTAAACAAAGACAATTCTCCCATTAATCCAGGCCCACCTCTTTCTATTTTCTTTTACTTGAGCAGACTTTGAGCAGAGTCGTGACTGCTTATCTCTACATTTTTGCCTTCACACATCCCCTGGCCTGCAACCTTGACCAGTGTAGGAACGATAATAGTAGCACATTAATTTCTTTACTCCTAATATGTAACTGAAGTTTGACGTGATGTATTTGCTCAATGAGTGTTGTTGGGAAGAGGAAAAAGAAGGATGCCCGTCACTGCCCCTTTTGAAGTCTATCAAATTAATTTTAAAGCAAGGAGAAAAGTTAAACGAAACTCCAAGCACTATGAATGTCACAATGAAATAATTTGAATATTTATTTCCTTGTATATTTTTAAATATACTTTCAAGTTGGATTTGTGAGTTTAGAATGAACAAGGAAACTGTAACATTTGAAACAGGCAGGTGCTGGGGAAAGTATCACTGGCTTCACTTCTTTGTTTTACCCACATAGGCAGATGCTAGGAAGAGGTAAGAAGTCTTAAAACCTTTTTCTGAAATAATCAAAAGTGTTAGAGAGCACTTCACCCCAGGGTGGTTATGATTCAAATCCATGATTGGGGAAAAGATCAACAATCAACAACCAGAACTTTTCTCTGAGGCTTATGGATGATGAAATCCTGTATTTTCTCAAGCAAAATTTGCATTAAAATAAGCCACTTCCTGTGGGTACTTCAAGCACGGAACATCTATAGCAGAGCTCCGCACAATTCCTGTTCTGCCGCCAAAACAAGGCAATCTTCGGCCTAACTGAGCAGTATTCAGAAGAAAGCCTTATCCACTTAGATTTATTTCTTCCTCTTTCTTTCTTTGTTTGTTTCTTTCTTTGTTTCTTTCTTTTTCTTCCTTCCTTCCTTTTCTCCTTTCTTCCTTTCTTTCCAAAAACACTATATAATGTATACATTACTATGTAATATATAATGTATATACACTATATAATGTACATATTAAAATTATACACTTAGAAAGCTGTTTTTTTTTTTTTTTCTTTTTGTCATTTGGCCAGTATTATGGGCTCTGAGGACTCTATCCTTCTTCATTTTTTCAAGATGTTCTCTAAGAAAAGAAGGATTTTGGTGCAAAATATCAGAGGTTGGATATTGGAGCCACTGTTGGAACCACTGTCTCTGAAGTGATTGCGAGGTTGGAGAATTCCTGGTGCCAATGGATCCTCCTCAATCTCATGTTAAATATGAAAACATGAAAGCCCAAGGGGAGAACAACCTGCAGGAGGTCAGGTGGATGGGGGGGCAGCACCCCAGTCTCTTGACAACCCAATCCAAGTTTTATAGTCATAGTTTTACGGTGGCTATGAGACCAGCAAAGTACAAATATGATACCAGTCAATGAAATTTGCTTCACGTAACAAGACCCTACTCTAGCTACATGGCTTTGTTACAGCCCTGCTTCAGTGTACTGTCACGGCTCCAAAATATGTGTGTCCTCTTTTGGTAATGACCAGGGTTCTTTATCAAGAATTGATAATTGAGTCTATTCCAATGCAGTTTTCCCCAATCAAGATATGTTCAGTATGAAAAAGTATAGCAAACGTCAGTAA
Source organism: Erethizon dorsatum (assembly GCA_028451465.1). NCBI lineage: Eukaryota > Metazoa > Chordata > Mammalia > Rodentia > Erethizontidae > Erethizon > Erethizon dorsatum. Next base: position 19,720,569 of record CM051824.1, read on the forward strand.
CTGTTGATTAAGTATATTGAATGTTATGAGCTATTAAATATCGTTAGAGACAGTAAATGTGCCACCTTGCAGAAAGCACAGATCATTAAGCGTGTGGGTTTTAATTATTTCAGCTGTAGCCTTTTCTGGGTTGGGAGGAGAGGGTGCAGGATAATTTTACATTGCTGTAGCCAGAAAGAATATCAAGTTGCAATATGGCATACTTCACAGACGAGACCTTTACAAGGACCTGTTAAATGTAGCAATAGCCACATTCCACAAAAAAAGTGATTATTATGTTGGGCTTGAATGCAACAGAAGATCATAAACTTGGAAACATTAAATAGAGGTGTTCTGAGCTTAAAGAAAATAGACTGTATAGGAGATCAGTATTTAGACAAATTTCACTTAATATTTTATAAAATAATTAGCAAAGTAAATGATAGACATATAAATTTCATTGTGCAATAAATGACTTCTGTAATAACTGCACTATACCAAATGTGTTTTAAAAGCCTTTTGTAAATTACTTTGTAAAGCAAAAAGCATCCAATAAATTAACTTTATGATAAACACAAAATATCAATAATCCTATACATGTGAGGCCAGTTCCTTTGTAAGAAGTATACTACTGATATATTTACATTTTTTAGTCAATAAAAGTTTTTATTGATCAGCATCTCTATTCTCCTACAACCATGACACAAATCAAAATCCAGGTGCGTGATATACTACTTGGTAGTTGAAGTTTGACTCCAAAAACCTTTAAATGTGATGAGGAAAGCAAGAAACAATGCCACAACCTGCATATAGACTAAACAAGCAAAGACAATATGACCATCCAAAATGTTAGCATCTAATCCTGAATGAAAGAAGACAGCATTATCTAGGACCAACCATCTGAATATACAAATGTACAGGACACCTTAATTTCCTCATGTTGATTAAGATATTGTATAGGGAAATGTAGAGTACAAGGGCTCCATATAATGTCCAAATTCCAGAATTTAAAACTGCCTTTGAGAACATTATGCAGCCTAACGTCTAGCAGATGCAAAACTCAGGCATCACCTTCAGGATAGAAAGCCCTCTATCTGTCAAGGAAACCATTTCAGTTTGAGATAGCTTTAAAAGTCAATTCTTTAATTCAACTAGTTGGTCTTTGGTGTACTCTTCTGAACCATATATAATCATATAATCTGCATTTCCATGGAGTAGATCTTGAGAGAATTTTTTTTTTTTTAATTTCCTTTAAGGAGAAAGGAAATGTCAAAATGAGCACTTATCAGCCATTGCCTGGGAAGGAATGCTGCTTTGCATTAGAAAAAGGACAACTAACATAATAAAATGAACAAACAATTTTCTGTGGGTTTCCAGATGTTACAAACCTACTAACTTACCATTCAAGTTAAAGATGATTGGGTTGCTTTTACACTACCTTTTATGTAAATTAATGGTGTTAAGTAAATTAAAAAGTGTTCTTCATCTACTTTGGAGAGGAAAGCTAGTTTCTTACATGTGAAAACACTGAGAAAGTCACTAGTCACTCTGAGTTATTTTAAGGTCTACACTATGACATACATTTAAATGTATGTCATATGAGCTTACGGTGGAGCCCAACTCTCCAATCTGAGGTCCCAGGACCTTCAATCCTGTGTTTAAGATCACATGGCCAACTAGATGCAAAGTCCAGATCAAAAGCTGGTCTCTTGAATTTGAGCTTTGTATTTGCTTCAGCTTACTACACATTTTGGAAAATATTTTGTTGTTAAGTAGTTTTAGAAATTCACGACTGATGTCCACAAGGTAGTTTATAAAATTGAAGATTATATCCATATAATGATTATATAAAGATTATATCTATTATATGTCTATAATCTTGATACCAGCTTGGTTGTCCTGGTATTATGTTTATGTGGATGTATTTGTAAGTTACATGACATCTCAGAGTTGTGGTCTGTAAAACTAAATAAGACTTGCATCACTGATTTCATAGAACCTAAAATATAAATACGAAGAAAAGCAAATGTAAAGTATATAAAAAAGGATATTATATAATTTACAACTGACAAACGTCAGCTAAATAAACTAGGATTGAAATTGCTATACCATAAAATAACAAGTCAACTTACATTTCTATAAAGTTAAAGCTAAGCAAAACACAGGGACAATTCCCACAATGGGAAACATTGATTAAGGGTAGAAAATTCCACCACACATTTCAAAATTAGAAACAAAATGAAAAGTGTTCCAAGTAATTGGTATCACAAATATGATCAATGGTGCTATACAGCTGGAGCTCAATTAAGTTAATTTTCAGATGCAACATGAAGAAAACTGGTTTTCTTAACTTGTTTGTGGGCAAAAAAAAAAAAAAAAAAAACTAGAAATATTAGATTCTGGGGTGGAAATGGCAGTCTTCACTTTAATTTCCAAGCTGTCACTGATTTTCCATTCATCACCAAAATGGCAGTTTCTCATATATGATTATAGCAGCACATCATCTTTTCTGAACTGAGAGGAGGTGACTATGTCATTATCATTCTGTTTCTCATATGAAGATCGTTCAAGGAAGATACATCTTCATTTACATTGGTATATCAATTGTAATGAAACACACCTCACAGAAATATATGTGTGTGGCAGGAGGACTTGGTAACAAGTAATGAAAAAAATCAATTTAATGTAACTCAAAACCCTAAGTCCAAAAAGACAAACTGCCAAAGTGTGCTAATCAATGCTTTTTATACTCCTGTGATCAATATGGTTTGTCACTCCAGTCATGGCACATCTCAGACAGGCTTCCCTCCTTCCAATTCAAAAGTACAATTATTAAAATAGGTGAAATAAGGTTAAAACAAACATCAAACTTAAAAGTTAAAAACGTCCAAACAGGGTGACATGAAGCCCTAAGTGTAAGGGAAATTTATGCAATTAGAGGCAGGGAACTGACAGCCATGTCCATGCTGCCTTAGCGTGCAGGGTTGATGATACCATCACGTTTTAAACATGTACTTGTGTGCAAAGTACACGAAGAGTCCTATTATTTCACGTATTTTTTTAGTCATTCAATAAACATTTATGAAGCCCTTTAATAAGAGGTATGAGAAGCCAAAGAATTCTTATGTGTTGTTGAGTTTTTCTTCCTTTATCCCTACAATGATATTGTTCAGCCATGACTAGAGAAATTCCAGAGATCAAGCACATACTGCCCATTCCTCCCTTCCATGTAGTTTGACAAAGGACAGAGTATAGAGGAGAATTTCCTGGGAGAATATGCTTCATCCTTAATTAGTCCTTCCATCCCATACTGAGAAAGCCTGAGTCAAGAGTGAGATGTCAAGGCCCCCACAAATTCTGACATCAGGCCTTAAAAAAAAAAAGTGGACTTGAGCAGCTCAGGATTCTCTCTGCTGGCCCTCATTTATTTTCTGCTAAGATTTCCAAAGTCAAAGGGCCCTATTTTAACACATTGTTTGCATGAAACTGGAGAGAAGTTTAGAAAGATGAACAGAAGAATGAATATTACAAAAACATAAGAAAAACCCACTGAATTTTAGCTTTTCCTCTCCTTCCAGTGGAAAAGTGACACAATACTTCAGTCCAAATACCATAGGGTATCCAAAATGTCAGGAAACAGGAGAAAATTATTTTTATGCATATGGAAATCAAATTTTCAAATAATATGCTCAGTATTCTTCAACCTCCTAACACTTTTATTCTTATAAAGTATATAAAATTTAAATCAGGGATCCAATTATTAAACTGAAAAAAGGAGAATAAATACATTTTGTTGTATTACTACACAGACTTTTTGAAAACTCTGGTGTATTAACAATTGGACACATTCTCAAATTATTTTTACCAGTCTCAGAGTCTTTCTTCTTGAAGAAAGTTACCTCCAAGGAAAGGGGCTCCAATCTATGCTTCTTAGTATTTATTTCTTGTAAAGGAAAAGTGAGAAAATAGTGATAAATGACTTAAAATTGCACTCTGTGTAACTGCTAGTGAATACATGTGTGCAGTCGCTAGGTAAACATATTTCTTACTACAAATTAATAAACTCACACTGGGAGTCTTATTTATTTTCCCATGTAGATCTGCCTCTAGGGGGAGAATGTTCTGGTCATGCTGATGTTTGTATTCCATTGTTTAATGCTATAATAAAGACTGAAAAGCTGATATAGATTTTTTTCTCTGACCACATGCACATGGTTCTTTAATGCTTTCATCGTTTACACATTATGGAGTTGCACAGACTTAGCAATGGCCTTGAGGCACAACTGGAAGCTGTCTGATTGTAGTAAGTATGGGAACTGGTTTGAATAACGAAGGGAAGTATATTTTTAACTACTACTCTGAACAGCAAGTGGCTATTTTGTTTTTTTTTCCAATAGGAGTTTACAGGTTTGGTTGAGTAAGAAAATACAGATGCCAAAGAACTGTAGATGCAGAAGACTTAATTGTTTAGAGAACCAAAATATTAGTGAGCAATTCCCGGGTGTAACACATAAAATTCAAAGCCACCTCCAGTCAGGGCTTGGGGCCATGAAGTAAGAATCAGGCATCTCAATACACTAGGCAGGGTACAGTGGGTAGCCCAAGATGATCCAGTCCATGCCCTCGCAGAGGGCACCACCCTGTCACACTAGTCAAGGCTGTTGCTAAAGTAGGAGAGGAGACTAGGTGAGTTGGCTTTGTGTCTTTTACATAATACCCCATATAAACAATAGCTAGTCAACTATAGTTAAATTTATGAAAGATTATGGGTTCAGTACTTTGCAATAGATTGGCTTCTTATCTACACACAATTCCAAGTTAAGGGATCCTTAACACACATGCCACAAAATCTCTCCACTGAACTGTACTTTACTTCAATACTGCAGTTAAGGCTCCCTGAGAGCTAGCAAAGCCAGCAAATGGAACCATTTGTACAATCAGTCTTACTCTTCTTTTGCTTTATGTGCTACACATTACAATTACATTAGAAAATCCCCAAACATAATATTTTCAGAAATCAACTGATGTTGTTAGAGATAATCTCCAAAAACCAGCAGTATTACAAAAATCTACTTTGTCCTACTCTGTGGATCTCTGTTATATTTCTTAATATTACATCTTCATTTTTAGTCTTACTTTTCTCCAGAAATAAGAATAAATGACTAAGGTTCTGAAGGACATCTTTCCCATCTATTATTCAAAAGAGAATACTGTACCTAGTATATATCAGGCAAAACTTTAAGCACTTCACATATATAATCTTACAATGAAGTGAACAAATTAGTTTCATTTCAAATACAAAACGAAACAAAAAAGTATGGCTTAGTTTACAAAGATTCATTAATTTGTTCAAGGTCCTACTGCTAGTTGGCTTCGGCCCTGGGATTTGAATCTAAGGCTGGACTCAAAAGTCTGTGGTCTTAGTAACTGATGTAGAGAAAAGCTTTAGGCCAGAGGTCTGACAGTAGAAAAGCCTAGAACACAACAGAATGATGACGATGATGATGATAGTAATATTAATAATCATAGCTAATCGTGAAATTGTATGTTCTATGTTCCAGATATGGCTCTAAGTTCTACATCAACTAATTTAACCCTCACGTAAACCCTATCAGGCAGTGTTATTAACAATGTATAGATGAAGACACCGATGCTCATAAATGTTAATTAATTTGCCAAAGGCTAAATAAATCGGGTAAACAAATGATTTTTTTATCCTGGGAAGTCTGGTTATAAAGTTTGGGCTTCAACCACTTCTAAGATAATACACATGGTTATATGTCCACCAAAATAATTGAAATCAATAACCAAAAATATGGTTGAAACACCAAAGGCAAATGTACATGTTTATAATTATTTTGTGGGTGTATTTTTTTTTTTTTTGTGGGTACCGGGGGGTCGACCTCAGGACCTCGCGCGCCAGCAGGCGCCCGTGCCACTGAGTGATATCACCGGCCCCTTTTTTGTATGTGGGTTCCGGGAGTCGAACTCGGGCCCTCGCGCTTGCAAGGCAGGCGCTTAAACCGCTGAGCCATCTCACCGGCAATTGTGGGTGTATTTTTAAAATTAACCTTCTAAATAGGATCGAGACAATCCTCATTGCACTATAAGTTTAAGGACCTGGTACATTATCGAAACAAAACTAAGAAAGGACATACAAAATAGAAAATAAAAAGGTCCTTATCTCTCTTTGTATTTTAACATAGATATGTAAGCACCCATGTTTGTCTAGATTCATAGATGTTCAACTAACAACATTGTGGATATCATATCACGTCAAAGTCAACTCCTTTGATTTTCCATACTGACAGAGAACTTTATAACCTTTCATAGCCAGAAGGTAGCCCAGAGCTGGGGCAAGCAAAAACATCTGATTTTGCTTTTAAGTCTATATAGTATAATCATTTCCATTGTGACATCCCAGTTAACATTTCCTTATTAAGACTGGAAACATATTTAAAGAACTGCTGATTGTGCCTACAAAGATCACAAATTGTTCTTCAAAAGAAAGCATACCTTATAGAATAAGAAATTGAAAACAATCTTTAGAAAATAGTCTTCTTTTCACTTATTTTGCACATTCATGTCTACTTATTGTAAATCAAAAGAAGCAACAAAATCCTAATACTTTCCTCAAATGGCAGTTTTTCATTAATCATTTAAAATCGCACCTCTTTAAAAATATAATTGAATATAATTTATTAGTTCTTTTCCATTAGAATTTGGGACTTCTATAGATCTTGGGCTTATTACCATTTATATATGGAAACAAAGAATACAAGTTAAAATGCTAATAGTATTTAAAAGTTCTGTAGCAAAATATTAAGTAAACAAAATTATCAGTAAGACAACCTCTTAAATGAACTGTGATATTCTTCTGAAAATATATCAATGAAGAACTAGGGCAGATTTCTAAATTTAAGTTCTGACATCTTTTCCTTGTTTGACTTTATATAAGGTATTTAACCTTTCTAAGTCTCATCAGTAAAATGAATACAATAGTACCTCTTATCATAGTTTATTTTAAAGGTTAAATGAGAGATCTGAGAAACTGAACTGTGGAGGACCACCTGGACAGCTCTCCTTGAAAGAACAATTATCTCCATTTTAACTAGACCTGGCCCTATTTCCATGTACTGATATGTACAGACCTGGCTAGGACTTTTCCTTATCCCTTCAATTGGCTTTAAGCAATGCAAATAGATCTAGCCCAGGTGCTGATGTGTAGTCTTTGAAGCAAGGTGACAGGTGAGTGTTGCCCTGCCCCTGTAGCTCCCAAAACACATGTGTGAGCTGGGCGGGATGGACAGCCATACTCCACGCTGTTGGCTGGGATCCAGCCTTGAGATTAGAGGCTATGACTTCCCAGGGCGTAGAAGATTACACATCAGAGCTGAAGCACCAAACCCAAAACATTAGATACCACCTTGAATTGTGTTATGCAGATTACACCTTCTGCATATCCTTCCCTCTGTATATTGCAAAGGTGATTTCAGGCTACTTACCTAGCCCAGCTCATGGTACTCACGTACTTCCCACCATTCTCACAGTCACTCATCCCCAAGCCACTCCCCTCATTGAGAATTAATAAAACCCAGGTTCGGCCCTGGGTCGTGACCTTTGTTCCGGTAACTACCACCCTGGCTGGACTTAGGACCCCCTTGGCTCCCCACAACTATAAATATGCCTTAGTGTCTTTATTCTTGCCATGGGTTGCACTGGAAGTGGTAGATTGGAATTAACTCTCTAGAATTCCAATAACTTTTTTTTTTTGTGGGTACCAGGGGGTCGACCTCAGGACCTCGCGCACCAACAGGCACCTGTGCCGCTGAGCGATATCACCGGCCCCTTTTTTCGTATGTGGGTTTCGGGAGTTGAACTCGGGCCCTCGCGCTTGCAAGGCAGGCGCTTATGCCGCTGAGCCATCTCACTGGCCCTCCAATAACTTTTTGATGGGATTACAAATACAAACTTCCCAGACCACAAAGAGGACTGGGAGGGCTTTCTAGACTGAATATCATGACACAAATCTCAAAAACACTTGGAAACATGCGTCAAGTACAGTCAGCATTATAAATGGGTGGTAAATCCTCGAGGAGAGAGAGAGAAGCAAACAGTCTTGAAATTAGAATGTAAGCTGATTCTGACATCCTGGCAATTTTATTTATTTATTTATTCATTATTTTTTATTTTTTGTGGGTACCAGGGGTCGAACTCAGGACCTCACGCGCCAGCAGGTGCCAATGCCGCTGAGCGATATCACCGGCCCTTTTCTCGTATGTGGGTTCCAGGAGTCGAACTCAGGACCTTACACTTGCCAGTCAGGTGCTTATGCCACTGAGCCATCTCATGGACCCTGTCCTGGCAATTTTAGCATTATTTGCAGTCTCAGTAATTTATAAGCTAGAGTTCTAGTGGCCACAGAGGGGAGAAGAGAATGTTTTGACTCTTGTGAGTAACTATAAAGTTGCCTACCTAAAATAAAATTTATGCTTTTAAAATGCTATGTCAGTGAAAATATTAACTGGAAAAAAACTATTCCCTAGCAAAGAGAAATGGTAAAGAAACTTGTGGTCTCAGCGCTGAAAAAAAAAAAAAAAAAAAAGTAAAACCCCCAAACCCAGGGGAAATACTGTATGGTTCCATCTGTGATTGATACTATAAGTTATCATTATCATAAAGGCCAGACCTCATGTGTTTGTACGGTACAATTTTTATACTAACTGCACAATATGAGAAATCCAAAGCAGAAAAAATTATTAAAGACTAGTCTCAGGCTGGCCGTGTTCCACAGTGCCTGATTGAGGTAAAATCAAATACTTTCTAGAAGGAAATGTAAGATTCTCTCACGTAAGGCCTTCATAAGTAATTATTATATAATTCACAATTATAGAGGTCTCTATAGATGTGCTGAGTGAGAAAATAAATGATACAAACACTTTAGAAAATGGGGCCATAGGACAGAAAAAATAAGGTTAATATTTTAAAATATTTATAGAACCCGAATAAGATTTGACAGAATGAGCTAAAGACATACTACTTTAAAACCAAATAGAACACCTTTAAAAGTAATAGCAATTAACACTCAAGGAGAGGAATGAATAAAAGATTAGACACAGCTAAGAAAAAAAACAATGAATTAGAAGACTGCTGAAAAGATTAAAGAAAAAAGGAGCAAAACTAGTCAAAGAAATAGAAAATAAGGAAAAGACGTACATAGAAAATGTAGAGAAATTTTCTAGCCTAAGTTTATAAGCGTAACAAATAAAAAAAAATAGAATGGCAAAGAAGCAGTATTTGTGAAATAATGTACAAAAATTTTTCAGACTTGAATATATAAGTAATCTCATCCGGAAAGTCCAACACAAACCAAACAAGAGGAATAAAAAGAAGTCCACACCTGATCACATCACAGTAAAATCGATGAATTCCAAGGTCAATGAAAAGATCTTACTTTTAGTAGAAAGAAAAGACAGACCAGCTACCATCAGTGACTCTTGCACTGACAGAATTCTTCTCAAAGGCAAAATGGAAGCAAGGAGTCATTGGCAAGATGGTGAGAGAAAATAACTGGCAATGTAAAATTCTATACCTCCCTAAAAGATTATATAAAAGGTGAGCAAAATGAGTGTTTGAAACAAGTGAGATAGTTTATTGTAAAAAAAAAAAACATTAAAATTTACATTTCATAAAGAACTGGGATTCAGAATAGAATGAATTTTAAAAGATTAATGAGATAATATGGATGAACAATATAGCCCAGTTTATGACTAGCACCTGTTAAATGTTCAGTAATAAAGTTCATTAAGCAGCAAAGGTAGTTATAGTGGCCACAATGCAGAAGTATTGGTAACATTTGCCATAATATTTTTCTAATAAATGTGTCAAATAGTGTTTTACGGTTTTTAGTCTCTGTTTATCATATACATGCTGTCAACCATAACCTAGCCATCAGCACAAGATCTCAATGTCTTCTTCTCTAGTTTCATCCAGATGGAACTCATGTGAAGTTATACTAATTCTATCTCATCATTACTTTAAAAAATTCAGGGAAGGCGATATAGCTCAGAGGCATAAGTGCTTGCCTGGCAAGCACAAGGTCCTGAGTTCGATTCCCAGTACCCACAAAAAAAAAAAATTCACAATCCTCTCCATTCCCAGAGCCACTATTATAACCAAAACTCAGTATATCCTTTAAGACCTTATAATAATGTCTAGTTAGTCCTTATTTCTTGTCTTTTCTACTTTCCATCTACCCTATGATTAGGAAAAAGGCCTGTCAAATTACTCAAATTAGAAGAATTGAGACCTAAAGACCTCAATATACTTTGATATCGAGTCTAAACCTAATGATTAGTTTTAAGGAATTTTGCCTATTATCACTCCTTTATCATTTACTCAGACAAAACCTCTTACTGCTATAACTTATACCCTTGCACAGAAAACCTAGATTTCCTAAAGCAAGACATTTACCTTTGTACCCCAAAATTCCTGCTCCACTCTTTCTATCCACCATTGCTCACATTTGTTCTATAATGGGCAGAATGCTCTTCTCTGACCTTAGCTGCTCCTGCTTTTCTCAGAAGTATGGAAAGAAACCTATACAATTCTAATCATTACACATAATATACAGTCATTAAATCATTTCATTAAATCCTCCACTTTCCTTAAATCCTCAGTGACAGATTAAATAGAGTTGAATGAATATAATTTTAATATTAAATGCATTTTTTACCTTCTAATCTTATAAATGTAGTAATACATTTACTAAGGATAGTATAACTCTATTACATGGAATGAATCTCATGTTTTAATTATCTAAAAATCTGAGAAAGGCTAACAGTATAGAGGGCTTGGTCCAGTATTATAATAAACATTCATAATCATCCCTAATCATCAACATCTTAGGATACCACCTTGGATAATATCATTCTCTCTTGGCTAAACTGGGCAGTTTTCTAAAAATAAAATAATCCATGGATGAAGAACAAACACCTGAACAATAAAACACGTTTTTTTGGAGAAGCTTCATTATTTCCCCATAGACTAAAACTATTTATAAACCATATATCCAAACATTCATTTTTTTAAACAACAATTTTCACTTTCTAGCAATAAATTGTGAAGCGACAGTAGATATTTTGCAATAAAGAATAAGAAATAAAGAATGAGAAAGGAGAGCAGAGTTTTCTTTGGTACCCTTCTATCATATACCTTAACAAATAAGTCACAGAATGCATCTCCACCTTACATCTTGGTGCCACCATGATCATTTGCAACCGTGTCTCCATTGACAAACGTTATTCAGTGGGTTTCATTCAGTAGGGATGGATTGTGCCTCCCTAAAAGATATTTCAGAGTCCTAATTCCTAATACCTCTGAATATGACCTTATTTGAAAATAGTCCTTGCAAATATAATCAAGGTAAGATGAGTTCATATTTAATTAGGGAGTACCCTGATCCCATAAGGCTGGGATCCTTACAAAAGGAGAGACCAGGCAGACACACAAAGGATGGCAGAGGCAGAGAGTGAAGTACTGAAGCCAAACATCCAAGAACATCAAAGAATTGGCAGAAAGTCCTTAGAAGCTAGGAAGATGCAGGGAAGAATTCTTCACAACACATTTTAGAAGGAACACGGCCATGCCAACACATGAATTTTTGGACTTACTGTTCCCAGAACAAGGAGACAATAAACTTTGATTTTTTTATAGCCACTTTATTTGTTATACCTTCTTATTGCAGTCCTACCAAATTAATACAATGGAAGATACATATACTCCTTTTCTGAGAAATGATGTATTAAAAAAAGATCTTTTTCCTTACTTTGCATGTCAACTTCGACAGTTAGCAAGCACTGAAAAAATTACTTAATCACCAATACGTCCCCTAAGAGTTGGAGCAGATGACCCTGGAACTCACACTTAGTAAAATTTTAGTCATCTAGGGATCAGCCTTCTAAATATCAAGTTTCTCTAATGACTGCTGATTTAAAAGTAGTCAGGGTTAAAATGTAACTAATTTAATGAGCAAAACCAGCAGCCTCCCTGAGTGTTGAGGACAAGAGCCTTATTGCAAATAGAATCCTATGCTCCAAAGACTAAACTTAATGGTCCCTGAATAGCTGTCATACACTGATTGCGAAGAATTATCTGGACAAAGCCACCCCTTTTATGCAAAGCAAAGAAGTAAGCAAAAAGTGGCAGAAGTCAGAGGAACAAATGGGAAAACTGGAGATCTGCAATGGAAGCCATTGAAAATAAGCTGAGCAGTGCGCAGTGGACACTGCACTGTGTGGTCCATGAAGAAAGAAGAGTCAAAGGTGAGGAGAGGGGATTCTGCAACACAAAGTACCAAGGTTCCTCCAGGAATCATATCTAATGCAACACACAGAAGGCATGGGTTGGCTCCACAACATTTGGAGGTAGACATGCAGGGAGGTATTGCTATTGAAATCTCAGTTGCCTACATGAGTAATACTACCTAAGGTGATATCAATGTCCTGGGTAGCTCTAGTAATCACTTTTAGAAGAGGAGTCAACAATGACTGACATGCTTGGTCATTTCCCTGCCTGTATAAGCCAACTGATCTTATCTACAATTTTTATTGCTATTCCAAATATGTATGAAACTGAATTACAAATTCTGCTTTAATGAAATGCAGAAATAGATCCCATATTTTTTAATTTTTATTTAGTCTATTAAAGAAAAAAGGCAAAGTTTTAAGAACAAATTGCTGTCACTCTATCAGGAAAGCAAGTTCTATTACAAATCTCATAACTTCTACCTTTTGATGAGCTGGATTATTTAACAATTCCACTTCTAGGTCTCTACCCACAAATTGTCCATGAAAGATGTGCAGTAGGAGTTATTTTCCTGTTCCTGTGTTTTTCAGGAAAATGTCAGAAATATTCCTTAGTAGTCAAGCAATAGAAGAATTGTAAGTTGGAGCCTCCACTGGAAAAATACAAGGTAGTTACAAAAAGTGAATGAGGCCCATTTAATTAAAATTAGAAAAATACAAACTGGTCAACGATACTTTCAATATAATGTCATTAATTAGAAGGTTTAAAAATTTTAAATATATGTGTTAATTATCAATAGATGCATGTATGGCAAAAAGAAATTTAAAAATCTTAATGGCAAGACTGCTGCAAAGCAGGGGTTAAGGCAGAGTAATAGATGGAGCACCTTCAAGAATATCTTTGTATTGTTTTATTGGTTTCTATGTGGGAACAGAGAGATGACGTACTGTGCACCAGTATTACCATATGGGCTTTTCTAGGTGACATGCTATGAAGAGTGAGACACGCAGCCTCACTGAGTGGAAGGTGGAAGGGTTTTCCCTTGCAGCCCCATGGGATGGCTGCAGTCCTCCCTCTCACCTCTCACAGCTGAAAGGTCTAAAAAGTGTTACAGAAAAAAAAACAGTTACCGAAGTTAGTTCTTAACTGACAACATTCACTAAAATTCACTCGCTAGGAAGACAGAAGGATGCTGACAGCACTGCTTTTGATCAGGTGAGGAGTCTGACACAGGTAGGGAATCTTTTATGGAGAAGGGAATGAAACAAGGCTCTGAGTTCCTCAGTTATTTTGCATGGGGACAGAGGTCTGGGTAGAGGTAGGAGCAATGGCCCTGAAGGACAAATTTCTGGTGCCTCACTGTATTTCCCAAGACCAGCTCACTTTTTTGATATATCCTCATTTTCACTGACAATAAAAAGTATCAGAAGATCCGTAGAATTTGATTCCAAGCTTAAATTTAAAAACTGCAAGTTAGTAAATGATATTTCCAATATAATATCACTAATGTAAATTTTAAAGAAATTCTAAGTAATTTTACTGCGAAGTTCTGTATAAACTCAAAGTCTAATGCCAGAAGAAAGTAATCGCATACCCTAGATCCTTGTTGTTTGTATTTGGTGAGTTTTCTGATTTGTATGTTCAATAACATGTTTATAAATTTATCTTTTCTAAGGCTTAGGGATGTCAGCTTATTTTAAATCAGTTTCTTTTCCTGAGAACAAAACAATTAAAAAAAAAAAAAAAGAATCCTTATAATCAGTATAAAGAGAAGACATATTTAAAATTTAGAAGACTACTAAAAAGACAATGGTTGGTCGAGAAACGGCTGGATATATACTGTGACAGGGTCACATCTGGTCCTGGCACTCTTGAATAACAACAGTAAGGCCATTTGTGCCACACAGGAAGCCTTCAGCAAATGCTCATCCAGCTTAATATTCATTGCTCCAGGAATGCATGCACTGTGGCTGAATGCTAAAATGAAGTCATGGGCGCAGGCTTGCTTTTGTTTGGATTCACATAGAGACAAAGGGCTGCAGCTCTGTGTCTTTCAAGGCCTCTCCCAGCAAAATAAAACATGAAACAGCCAATGTCTGAACTATTTATGTAAAGACAATGGCCAGAAACCGTAAAACAGAAAACAGCCAATTTATCAATTTATGGGAGGTAAAGAAAGACAAAACCCAGGCCATGTCAATGTAGATGGTATAATATTTATGAGACAAAGCTTATTTGTAACTTTATTGCCACAAGGAAAGAACTTTCTTAGCTTTCTTGTTAATTTGACAAATGTACCAGGAATAGAAAGTATTGGATTAGTAAATCCTTTATAGAAATGATCAAGTTCTAGTCCTAGGTCAGAACATTCACTGTGGGGGCTTAATCTTGTATTGTTTCTGATAATAGCTGTGGAACATTCTCAAGTTCCTCTAGGTAGTGGAGGAGTACTTCCTTTCACAGTTTGCTACATACAGAACTTGGCCATAGGCAATGCTAGCCGTTCATTTTAGTCCCGTGCCAAGTGGATAAATGAGATTGAAGTTGGGAGTGTAGCAAAGAGTGAGTGAATATACCACCAAACTGAAAATCTAGCAGGAAAATGACTACGAGTAACTTATTTTAGAGCCAAAAAAGTTTTTTTTTTAAAGTCAAATTCTTTAAGGAATAAATGAATTACAATTCAGTTTCATATGCCTGAGAAGATCACTGAAGAAAATGAGAAGTATTCAAATATTAGATAGAAAACATAACCCAACAAAATACAGAAATGGGAATTTATTGGAGTATTTGTAATATGTTAGAGGCCAAAATAAGGAAGGAGGGAACAAAGTAGTAGTGTAAAGCAAACTTTATTTATTTATTTTTTTCAATTTAAGGGTAGAAGATTGAAATTGCTCTGGTAGTGATTAAGAAACACATACTCTCAGTGAATAAACACTGAGAACAAAAGAATCCATCTAGTAAAATGACAGTGGGAATTGGAGATGAGGCATGAGAAAACGGTTAAATTACCAATTACCTTGCAACAACTTTTATGAAGGAAAAAGCCAGAGCGTTACTCAAATGAGTTACTTTATTCCCAGATTATGAATTTAGAGATAAAATGCATAAAGGGAAAATTGTGGGAAGGATTCAGTGATTTTTAAGCTATACAAAGTAACTCAGACAGAAAAATAACTTGTTCATCTAAAACATTAAAAATAAGATAAACCTGAAAAAATTCGGCACTGTTATAAAGTTGAATAACACAAGGCATTGAAATGAAAACATTGTACATATAATGATGATGGAGTTGGCATAAAGGAAGAAAAAAAGAAAAAATTAAAAATAACTATGATATACCTCGAGAAGAAAAAATAACATTTCCCTTATTTCCTAATTGATTTCAATTTTTTCAGTCTAAGGACTAAAATCGGAGTTCAACAGCTCTTATAAAATCTCTTAATTTATTATGAGATACTTGTAAGTCTGTTTATATGGAAAAAGTAGTATTAATTTCGAACCTAAAATTAAATTATTAAACCAAGTACAATAATCTGGCCTGTTAAGTTCATATGGATCAAAAAGACAGTGATTTATGATTTTCAAAATTGTGCATCAAGAATAAACAGGGTGTCAGAGAGTGGCAATATGTTACATCTGTAACTAGAAGTATTCAAAGACAAGCAAGGTATACTAGCACTATTTTCAATTATCATGAATTAAAATTTCAGTATTTCATAACACACCTACCATGTGGTATACAAGGCTTGCTACTCTGGCAGGTGCAAAATAATAAAATATCTTTGGAGACTCACAGTGTTACTCTCTGGGAAGTGTCAGTGCCAAGTAATAAGAATGGGCATTGGATCAAACCTAGGCAGGCTGTATTTAATTTGTAGCCTCCATAAACAGCCGGGCCATCCTTTTTTTACAGTCTGCATTTGTCATTTTGAATGGAAGCTGGGAGCTCTAGTTTTCTGCCTCCTGCTTCTAGAGCAGCTTGTCAGACACCTCAGGCGAGGAGCCATATTGCTTTCATTATCTTCCTGGGGTAGACCACAATGTCAAGCACAGGTGAATATTAAATAATTGTGGATGATAAGTGCCTGGATCGTACCTGAACAACACAGAAAAGTAGACAAAGTTCCCTTTGGAAGCTCAAGATTTTTGTTTGGTTTTTATTTTTATTTTTTTCTCACTTATTTCTCCTTTTAGGCATCCACTGCAATTCCCCACCACCTACCTACTTTCCACTACTTCCACTGTGGGTGGGTGCTGCTATGCCCAGCCCATACTCCTTCAGAACTTCCCTTTACCTTGTACGCCTGGGGATTTTCTGGATTTCAGAGCAGAAGTGGCAGAGAAATAATACCAACACCACATCTTCTACCAGTCTGTGACCAATGACACACTGGATAAACAACCCAGTTGCCTTTAGGACCCTGCTGGGATAACTGGGTTGTGTTTTACACTGCATCACTGGGGACCCTAGTTTCACCCAGAAGAGCTTGTTGGCACACTGCCCTGGCTTCTCTCAGTGTCCAGATTCCTGTCAGTGTTTTCTGGGATCATCTCCTAAATAATTGCCTGTACTGGAATCTTTCCATCCATGTTAAGCTTCTGAAAGCCTTGAAATAGACACTTCAATAAAAATCTGGTCTCATAATATAGTAGAATCTGGTCCCTTCTACCACAGCACACATTTAGACCAACTTATATTCCTATCTGAGTATCTGTCATCTTAAAACATTTCCTTTATGGACTTTGAAAAGCAGATATGCGTGAGCAGGTAAATATGAGACACTTCATAGAAGCAGGCAGGAGAAATACATTTCCCTCTGCAAGCATCCTACAGAGTTATGAGCTTCAATTACTTGAGGATATGTATTACTTTTCAAATGGTCACAAATGTTCCCGTTGTTAAGCAGAAAGTGATTACTCTTATAGAACACATAAGGGTGAGTTGGGGGTCCTAACATTTCACTTCAGCACATCTAAGTCCACCAAGGTAAAACTCAGTTGAAAGTTTTTGACAGTTGCTCAGTCTATCTATGAATGTGACCCATTCATATGGGCAATTCAGACACATATCCCAGAGCAGACCAGAGAACCTTAAATGTGCATCAGAGTCACACGGAGGGCTTGTGAAAACACAGAATTCCTGTTCAGTGGTCTGGGATGGGGCTGAGAATCTGCATTTGCCACAAGCTCACAGGCAATGCTGATGCTGTCTGTTAATGAAGGAAGCTTGCTCTGAAAACTAGAGCTGTAGGCAACTGTTATACTCTTCTCCCACTTGTTTTGCCTTTCAATTCAACCAACTCTTCTACATTTCCTTCACTAAACCATCCAAAGGTACATACTTTCTTTTCAGAATTTCCTTCCTTTTATTTTACTGGCTGCTGAAAATGAAATGTCATCACTTTATAACTGATCTTTACCGTAATTTTACAGTATTCTTTATTGGCTGCTAAGCTCATCTTCTCCTTTAAGATAGTAGAAGTAAATTTTCAATGTTTATTCAACAATGAAGGTAATTTTCTGTTAGTTGTATCTGCATTATTTGTACTACTCTAGCTTATAAACGGACAAAAGCGAAATGCCACAACAATCATAATCGATGTGTCTCAAAATGTTGCATTTTAAATTTTGTTGGCAAAGATAGCATTGTCAATACATCAAAACTATTGTTTCTTATATAGAAATGAGAAAACCAAAAATCAGATTCCTTTAGGTTATTTTTATACAACAGCTTGAAGGAAAGATATTAAATACAAAGATTAAATAATAGATGCAGGAATGTTATTTCCTTTGCATATCTTCATCTCAACCTCACATGTAAGCTATTGCTTATAAAATATAATGCAATATCCATGATAGAACTAAAATGTGAGAATTTAGGAAGAGACCAACAAAGAAATAAAAGCACATAAAAAAACACTATTTTAAGTTTCAATAATGTTTTACATGGACCAGATAAAAGTTATAAAAATGTAATTTGATTTTCAGAAAACAGAACATAGTTTAACACAAACTTGCTCTGATACAACTCTATAATGATGGACACCTGACAAACGGTTCCCGGCGTTTCTCATATAGGTCACCTGGTATGACTTGGTGACCATGTGATAATCACTGTCACTCACTCCAAATCATTTTTTTTTATTTCTTTAAGTATTATTTTTATTCTTCAGGCAGAATACTTCTAAAAATTCATATATTTATACACCAGGTAACAAACCTATACATATTCCTTTAGGGGAACTATCAATACAGTTGCTTCTATTTGCAGAATTGTATGCACAAGTGCTAGCTATAGAGTCCATTTCCGGTAACGGCTGTCTCCTCAGGTACCCTATGCAGCATTTCATCTGGCACGCTCATTGCTCATCAAACATATGCAGCTGCACTGCTATTTGGGCAAAGGGGCTTTCAGTTCATAATTTGCTATCAAAGCAATTCCTCCATGTGCCCTAAGCTTGCAAATATTCTGGATGACCCTTTGTTGCTTTTCTATCAGCAAACCAACTATTCTTAATATTCATCAAAACATCTTGATTATTTGCCTATTTTAAAAAATTACAACCTGTCATGTAGGTAATTGTGTTTTGGCTAAATATTTTAAAGCCACCAGTCATTCTTTCATGTTCAAAGCATACATGACTTCCTTTAAAAATGCCGTGTGGCTTTCTGTGATGAGCTTGGATACATTTAATAACGTGAACAGGGTCTGTGATGCCAGTAACAGTTCGTCCTTCTGAGTCTGCATGTGATCTGATTGTCTTACTACCCAATTATACTGTTCTTTAAGTCAAACAGAAAACTTGTTCCAACAAGCATTTATTCTCTTTCCTGTATTTGGAGGCGATCATAATTATTAACTCAGAAAGGAGCCCATACCCAGAGTTCTCACTGAAACAAATAAAAGAAATTGAAGGCAATGGAAACAGGTGATATTTGTCCAAGAAGTTTCTCATTAGTACAGGCCTAGATGCACGAAAATGTACACAGCTTCCTGTTCCTCGGCATGCTGACTTGCAACATTCTGAGCCCCACTCCTTGCTGGATCCCAGAAGACACCCAGGCATGACGATGGTCGTGCGTGTAGCCGGTCCAGGAGACCATGAGTATTTAATTTGTTTGGTTGAGGCCAAATTTCTTTTGCCTTGGATCCCTATAAATGCCCCTTATCCAGAACTGTAGAAATATGAGGGAAAATAAGTTGTGAGAAATATCACTTGCCCTTCATTCACATAACTTGTCCCTGGTCCTTTTTCTTTTTGCATTCGGATAGTTTAATCTAACTGTTATAAAATTTTCTTTGGGTATGAATGCCCCTCAGTTTTTAACACTATTTCTTTCTCAAAATAGTACTTATACAACAAGAAATACACCATCCAAGTGGTCTTTTATAGACTCTAACTGCCTTAATAATTTTTTATTTTTATTTTGTATTAATTACTGTAAATATACAGAGTAGTACATAGACTCACATATTCATCATTTTTTTTTTTTTTTTTGCGGGTACCAGGGGTCGACCTCAGGACCTCGTGTGCCAGCAGGCGCCCGTGCTGCTGAGTGATATCACCGGCCCTTTATTCGTATGTGGGTTCCAGGAGTCGAACTCAGGACCTCGCGCTTGCCAGGCAGGCGCTTATGCCACTGAGCTATCTCACCGGCCCACATATTCATCATTTAATTATTTTTATTTGCTAACATAAATGTTACTTTGTGTCTAGGGTATACTTCATAATACTACATTTCTTTTCATGATTTAGAAAAATGACAAGAAAACCAAACAAAAAATATAAAGAGAAGCAATAATATCTTTAGCGCTTCCATCACAGCGTGTTTTAATATCACGTGATGTACAGTAAGTAGCACCCTGTAGCCATGATTTTACTTTTTGGGGTTTCAGTTAACTACCCTCTAACACAACTCAAAAATATTACATGGAAAATGCCAAAAATAAAACATCCATAATTTTTTTCAATCCATAAGTTTTAGAGTGTATATTGTTCTGAGTAATGTTATGAAATCTCACTTAGTCCCACACAGGATGTGTCATCCCTTCATCCAGAGTGTCTACACTGTATTTCGACTTTGACAATTATGTACTTAGTAGCCATTTTCAAAAAGCAGGTCAACTGCCATGGAATTGCAATTGCAGCACTTGTATTTGAATAAGCCTTTTTATTTATTTATTTATTTATTTTTTGGTGGGTACGGGGGGTCAAACTCAGGACCTTGCGCTTGCCAGGCAGGCACTTATGCTGCTGAGCTATCTCACTGGCCTGAATAAGCCTTTTTAAATGTAATAATGGCCCCAAAGAGTAGTGATGCTGATGATTTTGTTACAGTATATGGTTATAATAGATCTACTTGGGTATTTTTATTAATCTCTTACTATACCTAATTTATGAATTAAATTTTACCATAGTTATGTATGCATAAACATAATATAAATAGGGTTTGGTGATATCTCTATTTTCAAGCACACAGTGGGTCTTGGAATATATCTTCTGTGAATAAGGAGAGACTAATGCTCAGAATTAATGTATTTTATAATGACACATTGATATTCACAGAATTACTCCCATTTACCAGAATAATGAAAAATGCAGCATTTATTTGTTCCTCTGAATGTCAGACATACTTAGGGCTTGGTTCAAGCTTTTTCTTTTTTAGCTCTTTCCAGTTCAGCCATGCCTGTCTTTACAAATATCTGCATGGTATGTCCTAAATCCATATCTCTATCTCCAGTCTTTATCTCGTCCCTGAATTCCAAATTCACATTCCCAACTTTTAAAATTTGCATTAAAAGATATACAGCCATCAGAACCTTAATCTGAAACTGAATTTTCCTTTCTATCCTCTCCCAACTGCCAAATCCATCCTTTACCTTATCCCCCCATTTTAGTAATGGTACCCACCGTCTCCCACAGTTTTTCAAGCCAGACAGTTAGGAATCATCTTTTATTTGCCCTTTTCCTCTTATTTCTCTTAATCACTAATGCTACCATTTGGACCATCACATCTTTCACTTAAACTACTGAATAAAATCTCAACTGCTGCAATACCATTTCACACTTTGTAAATTCTTTAACATGGTCCACAGAGTAATCTAGAATTGTAAAAGCATCATCACTGACAGATTGAGGGCATGATTCAGCATCTGCTGCCCCCAGCTCACACTGGTTTGCTCTATCCTGCCCTTCCTCTTCTACCGCACCCCTAATAACACAAGAGCACAGCCAAGTTCTTTCCTCCTGAGTTTTCTTGCTCAGGCTGTTTTCTCTGCCTGAAAAGCAATACTATTCCTGTTCTTGTCTCTTTCAAACTTGAGACTGCATAATTAAATGCACCTCAGAGTTTCTGCCTGGTCCATTCTCTCTGAAGCGGTTCCCTTTTGGTATTCAAAAGCACGGTATTCTATTCATTTAATTAACCTCAGTTATCAGCTTACTTTTTGTTTACTAGTTCATTTGTCTGCTCCCCAGACTTCAAGCTTGTGTAGGGTAGGAGTTATTCATGTTAGGTTAATCAATATCACCCAGTGCCAGGAAAATGTTCAGTACATACTAGGCATTTAACAATAAACTATAGTAATGAGTCCGATAATGATGCTAATGATAAAAATATCAACATATTAGACTTAAGGAAAAACATGCTTCTGAGAGTTCTGTATTAACTTGTTTAAAAGCTAAGTACCATTATTACATTTACTTTTGAGGTCCAGAGAAGTTAAGTGGCCAACTAATGAATTTAATAAGTAGCTGGACATAAACGTTGCTCTTCTGACCTCACCAACCATGCTCATAATACTTTTATACTACTTATTAACATAAGAGGAAACAAACCTCAAGAAATCAAAGGGAGGGCCGGTGAGATAGCTCAGCGGCATAAGCGCCTGCCTGGCAAGCATGAGGTCCTGAGTTCA
Organism: Erethizon dorsatum; assembly: GCA_028451465.1. Taxonomy (NCBI): domain Eukaryota; kingdom Metazoa; phylum Chordata; class Mammalia; order Rodentia; family Erethizontidae; genus Erethizon; species Erethizon dorsatum. The sequence continues at coordinate 19,742,779 of CM051824.1, forward strand.
ACTCCCAGTACCCACTTACGAAACAAGGGTCAGTGATATTGCTCAGTGGCACAGGCACCTGCTGGTGCGTGAGGTCCTGAGGTCGACCCCCGGTACCCACAAAAAAAATAAAAATGAAATCAAAGGGAAACACGATATAAAAATAAAGCACAAGAAATAACAAATGCTGAGGAATGTGGAAAGGAAACATTTTTATTATAAAAACAAAGTGATCTCTTTTTGATGATTCAGAATGTTTATCTTGAGTCATAAATCACCTCAGTACTTCATAATAATTATTGGTCATCCAGAGTAGCTATAGAATGTAGAATACAGACTCAATCCCACTTGACACTATGGAATATCCTACACTTAATAAATATCACTTAGATTGATTTTTACTTTTAAATAAATTTAAAAGATAATGTCAGCTGTTTGAACAAACTAAGTGTGATTTTGAGAAAACACTGGGCAGTTTTCAGACTTAAACATTAGGACAGTGGGGCTTCCCTTTAAAGGTGTTCTGGAAATATAAGACATGGTTCTCATTTTTAAACTGTTGTATCATCCTAAGATTCAGTGTGATGCTTTTGAAAATCACCATACAACCCCAAAGAGCCCATGGATACACTCATTTATTGGCTCACACAGCTACTAAAAGTTAGTTCCAACTACGGTGACCCATGCTGGAGGCATGATAACTGCAAAATAAATTGGAAAAAAGAAGAAAGGAAGATGGTTCTTGGCCTTTGGGTAATTCTAAGAAACCATATCTGGCTGCAGAAGTTGTGAAAACAACATTTATCAGCATCAAAATCAGACTCCTGGGGAGATCTGTTACAGACACCATTATTTGGGCTCTCAGATGTTCAAATTTTGAAGCATGCTAGATTGCTTAAAAAGATAAACACTGGGCTGTGCCTGCTTTCATTTCTTTCTACATGCTTTCAAGATCTTATCTCATTTCCTTTCTCTTTTTTAAGTGTGATTTCTGTCTTCTTTCCTAAACAGACACAGCTCCCAGAATACAGCACTATTTTAGCTCCTTGCAAAGTCTTTATATTTAATCCTCAAGGGTAAACAAACTTCTTCAATCTGTCCAAAGAAGTCTAAATATAAAATCAAATCATAGGGTTTTTATCTACCCAAAGCAAGTGGTGGCATTTTGAAAGTGCGGTGTGGAAGGCAATGGGAAACTGACATTCAACTTTATTTTCTAAATCATTTTCTATTACTGATAATGTATACAATGACATATCAATATCACCATAACCAAGAAGAGATGATGAATTTGTAGTTAAATGATGAAATTCTTCAGGGTCGCAGTTCTACAGAACAGGAGCCAGACTGCATATTTTATGAACATTAAAACATTTATCTCTGTTTCTCTGACTACTTAAGGGATATGCCATACATATGTTCCATGTGGTGGGTTGGCTCTATCTCTTATGTAGCTTGTCACTGTGATATTTAAAAAATATAAAGCCTTTTAATTATTAAAAATCTTAACACATATTCACTGACTGCCTACTGTTTTTCCAACTACATCTTACACGCAGGTAATAAAACAATATACAGAGACAGACAGGACTAAGGTCCTCTTGTATTATCTACTGTGGAAGATAGCTCATTAAGCACGTGAACAAAAAAGTAAATTAGACCATAAACAAATTAGGCCAGTGAAAAGTTGCAACAGAAATGAAAGCTACACTGCTGTGATGCTGTAATGGGAAGATTTGACCCATGTAAAGCTGTCAGGGAACTCTTCTCTGATGAAGTGACATTTCTCTGACATCTAAATGATGATGAGGAGAAAATTGGATCTTGCAAAAGACTGGCATATGGCAGGACAGAGCCTGTCAAGGTAAGAGTCTGGAAGACTTGTGTAATCATGATCTGAATGGAGATGATATTGGATGAAGGGGGATGAACAGTGGTTTAAAGAACCAGCAGGAGACAGTCATCTAAGGCCTTACAGACCATGCTCAGGAGTTTTGTGATTAGATTACGAGCACAGAGAGACTCCAGTCATATTCCAAATCTGGAAGCCACAGAAAGAGCCCACTGGCTGCAGGGAAATGACCCTAGCCGTAAGAGTGGGAGAGTGGGTGAGTGGGTGTGGGTAGCCCTGTGAAGAGTCCATTGCAGCTGTGCAGAATGCAGCCAGTGATTTGGTCTAGGAGGTGCTGGGGATAAACACAGGCAGAAAAGTTTGAGAGATGTATCCGAGGCAAAATGGATCAGATTTGTGGCACATCAAAATCAAGGTGAGGGAGAGGAATGTATGGAGAAAGGCTCCTGTGGTATTATATCCTTCACACTATTCAGCATAAATTCCATTTAAATAACAGATAAAGATGGCTAAGGGAATAGGATGATAACACCAGGCTATACTGTAAGGTTTTCATACTAAATGTACATATTTATATTTGCTTACAGGAATAAAATACTTCCTTATGCTTATTTTAATGAATAAAAAGAAAAAAAAACTGTTTCCTTAAGCACTTGACAACATAAAATATAGAGAGCTCATTCACAATAGCTTAGTGAAGAATGAAAAGCATTGTATTTCTATTACATTTAGGGAAATATTGCAATCTAATGATAGTTTCTTAAGTGCATATTTTCTTTTAATTGCTCACTGACCAAGAAGAAACCATGAAATCAAATATCAACACCCATGAAACTAAATAAATGAAATCTCACTCATATAAATAGAACTTTCAGAAGTAAAAGAAAGGCAGAACATTTGAAATATAAAATGTATGTGGCTATAATAGCAAAAACACTCTACTACTTATGTGGAAAAATTATAACTGAAAAAAATCAAATGATTTGATGAAAGAAAGATTTGATGAAAAGATTTGATGAAAATGATGAAAGAAATCATTCTATTTCAAGAATTCAGTTAGCCATTGCTATATTTCTCTTAAATTTCAGGTTTATAAAATACTGGTATGTTTTTTATAAGTGGCCTACCCAGGTCCATGTGTTAAAAGGTGGTCCCCAGGCCGGTGTTATTGGGAGGTAGTGGGACCTTTATGAAGTGAGGCCTCACAGGATGTTCTTAGGTCATTAAGGGCATGGCCATGAAAGGAATTTTGAGATGCCAGCCCATCTATTCTTTTTTTGCTTCCTGGACATGAGGCAAGCAGTTTGTTCTACAATGTAGAACATCCATTGGATGCCCAAAGCAATGGGTTCACTTGATCTTGTGACAGAATCTCCAAAATTTGTGAGCCAAAACAATTCTTTCCTCTTCATCAGTTAATTATCTTAGGTTTTTTGTTATAGTGATGGAAAGCTGACAAACACAGAAATTTGGTACCAAGAAGTGGGTCCGTTTACTACAGCAACATATAATAATATGGAAGAACCTTTGGAATTGCTTTATGGGAGGAATTTGGAGGAGTTTGAAGAAATAAGCTAGAAAAATACTAGAATGCTACAAGCAGAGCTTAACAAGTGATCCTGGTAAGGAATCAGAAGACCAGAATGCTGATAGGAATCCAGACAGTAATGGCCAGGCTGATGGGGTTTCAGATGGAAATGTAGATTCTATTGGGAATTAGAACAGAAGGTGCTCTTCTTACACTATGGCAAAGCCTTGGCATTTTGTCCATTCCCTGTTCTTTGTGGAAGGATGAGCTTAAAGGCAATTGACTAATTAACTTGGTGGAAGATATTTCAAGGCAGCAAGGCTTTCAGCCTGTGGCAAGAGTATTTTAGTGAAATTTAATGAAATTTACAATAAAAATCAGGAACTAAGAGGAGCAGAGAAGAAAATTTTCAGCTTGAACAGAAAAGGAGCATGTTGAACCAATGAAGCTGTGATTCCTATTATCCATAAAAGAAGGTGAATGCTTTGCACTGGAACAGTAGGAAGAATGCCTTGAGGGCATCTCAAAAATTAGCAAGGCTGCTACTATCACAGACTCAGAGATTTAGAAATGTACTTTTGTTTCAACAACTTTCCAGGGGAGAATCATTTCAGAAAAGTGCTCCAGGGCACCTTACCTACCCAGGACTATTTCAGGAATTATTTGCTGGGCATTCGTTTCCCCACATCCAAGCAGCAAGCCACTCAGAGGCTACTCTAGCCATGGCTCAAGTGATTCCAGCTATAGCTCACACTAGTGGCAGAACTGGCCATCTTCTTTTTCAAGCATACCGAATGCAAGAGTTGATGGGTCATGAGAGCTTGCACTGATATTTCGGAGGAAATCCAGGGAGGCCAAGGAGTGCACTGCAGGTTCAGAGCCTCTGAACATAACCACACCACAGCCATGTATGGAGCTGTAGGAGTGAAGCAAAAACTGAGATTCTAGGAAGTTAGACATGACTGCAATATGCAATACCTTCTGAGTGAAACAGCAGGAAGTATGATAACCTGTCCTAGAGAATGGCTATGCGAGCAGAAAGATCATAGGGTCAGAGATGTCCAAGCTCTTGGCAGGCTACTGCCTGCTGCAGTGTGCACCAGATACCAGAAAGAGCTTTAAGACTTAACATTTTCCCCATTGGATTTCAGTCTTGCTTTGGCCCAACCCTATTATCCTATTTTTTGTAATTGAAATAGTTGCCCTGTGTCGGTGCCATCATTGTATTTTGAAGGGTGTAAAATTCTTTTTGATTTTTACAGGAGTTCAGAGATAAGTTCACCTTGAGTCTCAGCAGACTCTGAATCCGGACTTTAGAGCAATGTGGGAACATTTCGGAAGTTGGGGAGTCCTGGGGATGGACTGAGTGCACTTTGAGATGGACATGAATCTTTGTGTGCCAGAATGCTATAGTTTGCTAAGTGAATCAGAGATCCACGTGTTAAAGATTTGGTCCCTGGGATGGCCTTACTGGTAGGTGATGGAAACTTGCAAGAGGCATTTACGTCATTGGAGGTATGCTTTTTAAAAGGATATTTGATCCCTGGACAATTCAGTCTTTCTCTTTGCTTCCTGGACATTAGATAAGCAGTTTTTTTTCCATCCCACACTCCCTGCCATTTCTAAATGACAAGCCTATCAGAGGCACAAAGTGATAATCCATCCTGATTGTGCACTGAAACCTCCAAAACTATAAGCTGATTAAACCTTTTTTCTTTATAAGTTAATTACCTTAAGTATTTCATTATAATGATAGAAAATGAACTAATAGAAATATGTACAAAACTGAACTAGTGCTTTAGGCTTCAGTCTACCTAACATCAAGTTACTCCCCAAATAGTAGTATTGAAACACTTATTAAGAAACACCCCAACCAGGTTCTTGTTCCATAATGTCTTACTTTCTCATCTCTTAGACAAAATACCCAACATCCACAGTGAAAACGAGGAAAAGCTTACATTAGCTCATGATTTTTAGAGGCATCAGTCCATAGTCAGCTGGCTCCAAGGCAGGAAGAACATGGCAGGTCTGGTAGAGGAAAGACAAACATCATGGTGGCAAGGAAGCAGAGAGCAGAGAGCAAAGAGAGGACCCTAGGAGGCAGATATAACCTTCCAGGTCATGATACCAGGCCCCACCTCTTAGCAGCACATCAGCTGTAGCATCTCCATGATCTAATCACCTTCCAAAAGCCCCACCTCTCAACACATGAGGCTTTGGAGGGAATTCCGGATCCAACCCACAACACATAATTTCTGTATGTGACACAAACTTTGCTTTCCTTGTAATACTGTATTATTACTCATTTCAAATACTAAATTCACAACTCATTTTTCCAAGATTACACATATTGTTCTCTTCCTTAATATTTGGTGTGCAGTATAGATTCTATCTGATACTTGCTTCTGTTCTTTAATTTTCATATAACTAATTGTTCAACTAATTTTATGGATCCAAAGTGTTTCATTTTCCCCTTACTCTTTGGTAGAGTGTTCTACATCTAGAATACTTAACCATACTAAATAATTAAATGAATGAGTGTATATTATGTACAATAGGGTTAATTGTTTACACTAAATTGTTTTTGTTTTTAGTTTAATTGTAACAAGCTAATGAAAATATTTGTATATCTTTAAAGTACAGTATTTAGTTCTCAGTTCCCAGGGCATTGCTATGAGATTTCTTTTACTTACTGTGACTGTTAATCCTGATATGTCAATTTCAGTGAATTAAGATAACACCTAGCAGATTAGTAAAGCACACCCCTGTGTGTGTCTGGGTGGGTCATAAAGACATGGCCTTGGGGCCCATATATGGTTTTTTACCCATTCCTCTCCAGCATCGTTCCTCAGCTCTGCTTCCCAGCTGTCATGAAATGAGCAGTTTTACCCCTCCACATCTTTGCCATGATGTTCCTGCCTACAGTGAGCCAATCATAGATGGAAAACAGGACCCAGTTAAACTTCGATAAGTTGTGGACATCAGGTATTGTGTCCCAGTGATGAGAAAGCTGACAGATAGAGAAAATCGATATTGGGGAAGCAGTGTCATTGCTATGACTGTAACTGATTGTGCAGTGAAGAAGCCTTTGGAATTAGTTTGCAGGAGGATTCTGGAAATGTTTGGAGATAGATACTTGAGAAAGGATAACAATCTCTAACTAGAGTGTGATGAATGATTCTGATGGGAGGTCAGATGATCAAAATGGTAACAGGAATGTGGACAGTAAAAGCCAAATCCAGATCTCAGTTTGGAACAAGGACTCCATTGGTAATTTGCATAAAGGCCCTGTATGTTATCTTGCACTGAAATCTGCCAGACTTTGTCTATATTTCATCCACATCCTGAGATATTGTAGGAGATTAATAGTGGCAGACTATGTAATCTGGTGGATGAAATTTCCTGACAGCCAAATCTTCAGGTTGTAAGATAGGAACTACTGGCTACTTTTAGCCAGGTTTATTGTGAGGCAATATGCAGAGAAGAGAAATTAGAAAAAGGTAAACTCTGGTGCAGAAGGAACAAAATGTAAAGTTGTAGCCTGAAAGGCTATATATATATATATAGTGTATGAGTTGTAGGATCATGGAAGCTTCCAACCAGATTTCAAAGAAAGGCCTGAGAGGCCAGACAAGGATCTCCTGAGAGGGCAGTGTGTGAAGTGCTGGCAATGAAGCCAAACGTGCAGTAGGGACACCAGGAGGTTGGCAATGTCAGGAACATGTAATATTTGCACAGGAAAGCTACTGGCCATGAGTGAAGCCAGCCCAACAGAGAGGCTTTGTGCACTGTAACTGGCAAAGTCACACAGGTGGACCTACCCAAACCCATTACATTTTACCACAGTGTGCCCTGGATGCCAGATGTAGAGCTATAGGAATTAAATTTTGCCTGCTGGGTTCAGTCTTACCTTGGTATGATTATTTTCTTTTTTTTTCATTTTTTCAATTTTTAAATATTATTGGCACATGTTTGCAGTACATAATGATTATATTCTTCATGGAGAGTTGGTACATGGGCAGAATACATCTTAATTATTTTCCATGCCTGCAACTTTCTTCCTCCCCATTCCCATTTTCTCACCCCCTTCTCTTTTGCAAAAGATCTATCTCCTTATTTCCTATTTTTTTTTTTAAATTTTGTTCTTTAGATTTTGGGTTTAGAATAGAATAGAATAGAATAGGGTAGTATAGAATAGAATAGAAGCCATATGGTATCTAAGCTTGTGTGTCTGATTTATTTCATTTAACATCATATTCTCAAGTTGCATCCATTTTTCTATGAATGATTCATTTATCCTTCTTCATGGCAGAGTGGTATTCTATTACATATATATACCACATTTTCTTTATTCATCTCTTGATAGACATATAAGCCACTTCCAAAACTAGCTATTATAAATTGTGCTGCTATAAACATGGGTCTGCATGTATCACTGTAGTTTGATGTCTTTAATTTTTTCAGTAAGATACCTAAAGGTGGAATACCTGGGTTGAATGAAATTTCTATTTTTTTTTTTTTTTTGAGGAATCTCCATACTGATTTCCATCAGTTTCATTAGTTTACATTCCTACCAACAATGCAGGAAGGTTCCTTTCTTCTTGCAGCCTCAACTGCATTTATTTGGTGTCTTGATAATAGTCACTCTTTCCATTCTTTTCTAACCCCACTCCTCCTTATGGAATGGGAATGTTTAATCTATAGAATTTTACCTTGGGCTTATATAACTTGATTTTTAAAAGCATTTTTTAGAAGATTACAGCTAAGAGTTTGCCTTGAGTTCAGAACAGACTTGTACTTAACTTTTGAAAAATGATGGAACTGTTGTGACTTTAAGGAAATAATTATTGCATTTTCAGTTGTACACAGGATACTCATATAAAGTTAAGCCAAATTATGAACTTGTTATTGTCTTTATTTGGGGATTAATAATAGTTTAAGTAGATATATATGGGTATGAAGTTAACAAAATGTGGACTGTGACCACGAATCCTCATATATCAATGTTGCTGGTTTCAGAAATGCCTAGCAAATAAATGAAGCCCACGCCTGGGTGTGTCTAGGTGTGTCATGGAAGTGTGGTCTTGGACACTCTACATGTTCCCTTGCCTGTTCCTCTCTGGCACTGTTCCCCTACTCTGCTCCCCTGCACCAAGAACTGATGGCTTTTGTTCTTCAAGTCCTTCCCCATGAGGTTTCTGCCTTGGAGCCAGCCAAGCACAGGCTGAAAATGTGATCCAATTAAACCTCCTCTTCTCTAAATTGTGGATATCAGGTATTGTGTTCCACTGATGGGAAAGTTAACTAATACATTTATATTAGTACTACGAAAAACTAATGAAGAGATGAAAATATTATTTGAAGTGAAATAAACCATGCGAGGAAATACATAAAGGCAATAACCATTATTTTTTTAAATAATTGCCATTTTGAAAAACATATATTTCAATAAATAATGGGGAAAGAAAAATGAGATAAAATGTAACAGAAAACTAGGTGTCTTATGTTCAAAATTCAGGTCTATTACTAAGCAGCATTACCAGCACATTTCATTTTGAGGAACTTCAGACTTACTGAAATTAAAAGAAAAGTGAGTAGATGTTTCAGACATGTCTCAAAATTTATAGGGAGAATTTCAACTCTTCTATTTTCCATCCTCTCTTTCCATTTACAATAAAGTTATGTGAATATTGGAATAGTGCATTGAGTGAGTATACACATACATAAAACAGTAGAAGCAAATACATCTTTTTGAACACAGGGAAGACAGGATTGAAGATCTTCTATTTCTTCAACCATTAGAACTAACTTGAAAGACATTCCAGTGATGGGGATTTCAGCCAAGTGGGAAATCTACAGCTTCCATTTGTCATTTATGGTGGTAGTGCCTACTACTGTCACTGTGTTACCTGGCAACTAAACTTCCACTATAAAAAATTATTTTTTTATTCTTTTTTTTTTTTTTTTTGGTACCAGGAATCGAACTTACGATCTTGTGCTTGCCAGGCAGGCGCTGTGCCACTGAGGTAAATCCCCGGCCAAAAACTAAACTTTGTTGTCAGTGCTACTAGTTATTTTGGGATAAAAATGCCAGAAATGATAATAAAAATAAAAATATATGCAATCAACTATCAGTCAAGTTTTCCAGTGAAGAGAAGATCCACTAACATGAGCAATACATATACACAACAAATAATAAAGCAACTATGCACCAGGAATATCAGCTTTCATTATTGTATAATAAATGACTCTTGAAATACTGTGTGGTATTTTAATCATTTTCCAGTTGACTTCTGTTTTAATTTTGGATATGTTTTATCTTTCATTTGACACTACCTTAAAACATCAATGGAAGCTGTCATTTTCTCTTACTCAAATTTTTAAAGTCTCACAATATAAAGAAGCTCTAGACATCCATTCATTCATTCTTCAAGGGCCTATCTTCCCCAAAGACTATGCTAAAGACGTATAAAAATGCAAGTAAGTTTCAATATTCTACAAGTTCATCAAAGAAAAGAGGAGATAAGGAAGTAAAACTGATAAATTATTAGAAAATATGTGGTTCACATAGAAGTAAAGCAAGCCGTGAAGTACAAAATGGAGTTCTGTGCAGTTCTGAAAATGAAAGAGAAATAGTAGATAAGGTCAAAATAGCACTCCCTTATTTGCAATAAGTGCTTTACTTATTGTGACGTGTATATCACATTTAATTTGTAGTCATATATATATATGTCTATACATGATATTTATAACATTTTAAATTAAAGTATGGGATAATTTATATACATAACGTATATTGCATTTTAAGCCCAAGTATGTGATAAAATTCTCACCAAAACAATAATAAATAATAATAAACAAAAACAAACAACAAACACTTTATATAATTTGCCTAAAAAGAACTTGGGCATTAATGTAATTAAAATTTCAAGATTACAAGTTTAAGGAATCCTCATTCTCACCTAAAAACCTGTCTTTTAGAGAGAATTTATAGTATCTATTTAAGAAAAACAACAAATATGCTAATTTTGATATTTAGATGCATCTCTAGTAATACTAAAGTATAAAAATGAATAATATGAAAGCGAACAAATAGTAAACTTCTAAATGAAACCTGTAATAGTCTGCTTTAATTATATAATTATAGCCATTATTTTTAAGCTAAAACGTACTCAGAAATACAAACACCCAGGAGCAATTTAGAAGCTATGTAAATAAGGGGTAATGAGGCTTATTTAAAAGAGTAAATTAAAAAATGAAAGCAAATACACCAGAGGGTAAATGTAATGTTACACATGCAAACCGGCATGAAGGTCTTTATCACTTTATTTTCACAAAGCTGCCTTTTGGAGAAAAGGGACACATTACATTGATGATGTAACTGAATATGACCTCCAGCTGAATGGTTTATCTCCCATCTTTAAAACTCAAAATTTTTTTTTTTTTGGCCAACCCCCTTATGTCATTATCATTCCATCTTTTATTTAAGTTACCTGTCCCATGTCCCTTTCACATCCTCAATTTGACAAAATCAAATACGCATTCATGGGCTAGCTCATGTCTCCTTCATTTTGATTTCACCTTTGGTGACTCTATAATAATTTCATAAAAGATCATATATGAGAAGGTGCCCAGGAGTTGCGTGCTGGAAAATGAAAAGAGGTCACCCGATGTCAAGAGAAAAACCCATCCATAAGCAGAGCTAAGGAAATGCTTAGTTAGGACATGTAGTTCAGTGTCGTTCCAGGGCTGCTGGAGGAGAGACAGGGCAACAGAAAGAGCTTTCAGAGCTGAGGCTGGAAATGCAAGTGAGAGTTGGAAAATGGTGTTCTTATCTTGGGACAACACAGAACCACTCACAAATTTTAAGGAAGAGATTGGTCACTGTTTTAACTTGGAGAAAGGTAGAAAAGGGCAAGAGAGAAATATATCACTCCACATTTTCTGATTTTGGTAAACAAAAAATGAATTCATTGAACTCATGAGATGAGTTGAGATTATTTGGTTGATAAAAAAAGCCAATTATGTGAGAATTCATTTAATAACGAAATGAGAAAAATGGGGAGATACAAATTAGAACAGAAACACAAAAATTATGTTTTTTTAAATTTTTACAATGTTAGGTTTGAGATGCTCTTTTGCCTAATCAGTGTGTCACTGTAAGAAAGCTAATTATTTCTCTAGTTTCCTCACTGATAAAATGGGGATAATATTCAAATTATTGTAAAGATTTAATAATAGGGCCGGTGAGATGGCTCAGCGGCATAAGCGCCTGCCTTGCAAGCGCGAGGGCCCGAGTTCGACTCCCGGATCCCACATACGAAAAAGGGGCCGGTGATATTGCTCAGCGGCACGGGTGCCTGTTGGCGCGCAAGGTCCTGAGGTCGACCCCCCGGTACCCACAAAAAAAAAAAAAAAAAAAAAGACTTAATAATATAATACAAGAAAAGTGCTTAGGATACTCCCTGGCACCTACAAAGCCATAAAGACCAACGGTATGTGGAACTGCCTGTGGACACCAGACAGATTCATCCAGTTGACAAGGGGGTCTTTTCAGTGCTTTACTTGCATGGTCTCTCTGTAAATCTTTCAACCCTCTTCTCCTTTCTATTTAGAAAGGAGACATAGCTTCTGCTTTTCCTGTGTTTTCTTATTCTCTTTGCTATCATTGCTTCTAAAACACACCTTTCTGATGTTGGTGAGTCCAGCATTTAACCTTTGGAAGTTGGATGTCGAGGGATTTTTGAATACTTCAAATTGTATGAAACTGCTAAGGGTTTAACTGTGTAACTCAAAAGTTATGGTGAAGTATTAGCCCTTAGTAACTGAGAATGTGACCTAATTAAAAACATGGGTATTGGATATCTAATTAGTTAAAATGAGTTCATACCAGAGGAGTGTGAGCCTTTCCTCATATATGACTGGTGTCTTCAGAAGAAGATAGAGACACATACAGAGGATGACCCATGACAATGCATGAGGGATGCAGCTGCAAGCCATGGCATGTCAAAATGTGACAGACACCTCAGGGAGCTCAGCAGAATGAAGGATCCTTTCCTACAGATTTTAGAGGGAACATAGCCCTGCCAATGCCTTTATTTCAGACTTCTTACTTGCAGAAATATGAGAAAATAAATTTCTATATTTTTAAGCTACCTAGTTTGTAGTATTTTGTTAAGTCCTAGAAAACTAATGTAGAGATATTTATAAGAATGTTCTTTTTCTTCTTCTTTTTTAAATGTCTCTAGCTTTCCTGACATTCTCCAAATAACTTGAAACCCCATAAAGCATCAGAGGAACTGTCCCTTGCACTCTCTTGTAGTGGTTCTGTTTACTCCTGCTACTTCAACTATAACTTGGATGTCACTCCCAGATGGGCACCACCGAGCCAGACCTCTCTGGAGTTCTAGAACTCTGGGTGTATCTGAAATCTCCGTTCAATTTTCTGATACGCAATCGAGGACATATGAGTTATTATTGAGTTATTATTTCCTTCTCCATTTCAATAAGCGATGGTAAGTTTCACTCACCTGTTCAACCTCAATCCCAAGCAGGCCCCCTAGACTCATAATTTAATTTATCATTAGGAGTCATTAGTTTGATTTCTAAAATAAATTCGACATCTTTAATTCTCTGCTCACCTGCTCTCACCTCCCTAGGCCTGCAATTCTCATATCTTTCATGGAGTAATGCACATGCCTCCCTCCCTGGCCTTCTTGCTTCCTCTTTGTTCTCCTGGCATCCATCCTTGCAGATAAATGCCTGACAGAGAATAGCAGGAGGAACATGGGCAGGGAATATACTCAGGACCAGCTATTGTGGCACAAAGAAGTAAAACTGTTTTGAAGAGGTGGGGTTGGACTGTGAAGATTGGGAAAATATTTCTTGGACCTCATGTCCTGGAAGACCTTTCAGATAAGGGTGAAGTGGCACTGTTGGTGATTGTAACCATGATGCCTAACAGGCCTAGGCACAGCAAGTCCCATCTGACCCCATGGGGACCTGTGAAGTTGGAATGGTCCTCTGGAATTGAGTTGGCGTGGTGGGCTGTGTTGTTACATTCCTGTATTAGATATCGGATGTTTGAGAAGGAGGCAGGGCTTTTTTGAGATGGTAGCTGTGCATCAGAAGGTCATTCTTCGGGTCTGTTACCCAGTAGTATTCTAAAGTTGGGGAATAGGTCCTTCAGGCTTCATGGGAAACCGTACCATAGCCTTCATTCCAATATCACTGTTAAATACAAGTTTGATAGATGACTATACTCATCACTCGTATCCTCTGTCATACTGGAAATCCTAGCCTGTGCAAAAAGTCAAGGAAAATAATATAAAATGGAAAGTTAAAAGCAAAAGTGTCCCTGTTCAAAGCCAATACAAGAGTCAATGTAGAAAATCCCAAATGCTATTAAAAATAATACACGTATTTAATAGATAATGTGATACAAGGAAAATTCACAAAACACACACAGCATGCACACAAAACACAATAATTCTATGCAGTAGCAATGAACAGTTTGAAACTGAAACTTTCTGAAAGTTAGCATTCAAAATACCAACAAAATTCTTAGTATAACTTTAATGAAATATATACAAGCTGTGTGTGTTGAAAGCTACAAAATTGATGAGAAATTTTTATAAACCTCAATAAGTTAGTACACATATTGTCTTTGTAAACTAGAAATCTCGATAATGTTAAGATATAGACCAAAGCTGAATCACAACAGAATTATTGTTTTCAGAAATAAAAAGTTGATATATATATATATATATATATATATATATATATATATATATATAGAGAGAGAGAGAGAGAGAGAGAGAGAGAGAGAGAGAGAGAGAGAGAGAGAGAGGGAGAGAGGAAATAAAGAGAATTTAAACAACCAAAACAATTTGGAAAAAGAACCACATTGGAAGATTCAAACAACCTAATTTAAAGATTTATTACCTAGATAAAATAATCAATACAGGATGGTATTGACAATAGTATGGACAATCAATCGATGGATCAAAATAGATTTTAGAAGTACACACTTACATATATGGCCAATTGGTTTTGTAAATGGCACAAAAGCAACTCAGGGAAGAAAAGACAGTCTTTTCAAGAAATGATATTGGCACAAGTGCACATTCACATATACATAAATATACCTCAACTCCTACCTTGTCCATGATCAAAAAAAAAAAAAAGCTGAAAAATGAATTAAATCTCAAATATAAACCCCAAACTGTGAAATTTCTAGTCAAAACATAGAATAAAATTGATGTGAACTTGGGTTAGGCAAAGATGTCTTAAATACATCCAAAATCATGAGCAATAAGTGAATTAAAATTGATATACCAGACTTGATCAACATAAAAAAAGACTTTTCTTTAGAAGACACTCTGAAGAAAACAAAAACCCAGAATTAGGTGATAGGCTCAAGCTACAGATTGTATCAGATTTACTATGGCTTTCGAGACAAGGGCAGGCTTTCCCCAAGGAGTTAAAGTCAATAAGCAGTCCCTACCACAGTGTTCAGTGAATAACTGGGCTAAGGGCCATTTGCGCGTTGGAATTCCCCATTGGCCTAGCAAGACACTTATTACCCAGTCCCCAATCTTGCTTTCCTCCTGCTCCCTTCTCCCCTTTATCTTTCATACAGGTAACCCTTAATAAATCTCTTACACGTCTGCCTCCAGAGAATCCATACTGGCACAGTAGGTAAGGACTCAATAATAGAAGGCATTGTAAGGCAGAGAAGAATTTGGACCAATATTTCCTGTAGGGAAAGTATTCTGAAATATGTTAAATTGCACCCTTCAACATCAGTTACCAACACTATATTTTACATGTTTAGTTCCATGTAAGCAGTTATTTTTGTAAAGGCAGATTGGACATCATAGATAACAACAGGGAGATGATGGTAGTAATCAACTACTAGAAAACTCTGAAAAGTGATGCTATTTGCAGGTTTGGATTATATACTTACAATCTCTTGTTATCAAAATTATATTTTATAAATATAAAGGAACAAGAAATACAGTTATCATACTAAAAAAGTATAATTTCTTACTAACATTTTTAGCTTTCTCTTTCTCAGAACAATATCTTAGTATTTATAGTTCACATAATAGCATTGTGCATTTTATTTTTCTTATTAATTAATTAATTTATTTATTTTGTGGGTACTGGGGATCGATCTCAGGACCTCGCGCACCAGCAGGCGCCCGTGCCGCTGAGCAATATCACTGGCTCTTTTCTCATATGTGGGTTCCGGGAGTCGAACTTGGGCCCTCGCGCTTGCCAGGCAGGTGCTTACACCGCTGAGCCATCTCACCGGTCCCCCATATTGCATTTTAAATCCAAGTGGGACAGCTGTACCTTCAATAACAAATTTTAAATACATCAGCACCTTTCTTTAAATGTATAATGTAATCACTATTCATTCAAATAAGCACTTTATTTTTTGAAGAGAAACTTTGATAACCTTTAAGAACTAATATATCGTTTGAACACAGTAAAATATAGTCTAGAAGAATTAATACTGCATTGTCAAATAACATTTAATACATTGTATTTTCAGTTATTAGGACAAGGTTAAATAATTTCTAAGCAGAAATTATGCTTAAAATTAAATGCTTTTCATATGTAAAAATGCAGTTTATGACCAAAGGCTAATTTATCAAACAATCCAAAGAAATCATGACCTTGATTTTTACCCTCTTTGAACATCATTTTTGAATGGTTATAAGAATAGACAACTTAGTAAGTTGTCTTTGTGGAAAGGGTACTCTGAGAACCCTGAAGGATAAAAACATTCGTCGGTAGAGAGGAGAAAAAGGAGAAACACAGGAGGGAAGCAATTCAAGTCTCACAGAAGAGATGAGCAAACCAGGGAATCCGTCTATAAAAATGTGTTCTTAGGGGCTCAGCGTGAGAGTGGTTTTCATTCGAAAGATGGTAAGGGGAGGTGGTCAGGAGGCTTGAGGAGCAAGGCTGACCGAGAGACTCCAGGGCAAACATGAACTACCAAGAAGCCCAGGAAGAACAGAGCAGGACCAGAATTGTGTTTTAGGAAAATGGATGCATAAGATTGTTACATGTTGAGGGCTAGGATACTGATGAGGAGAGGAACTAATGTTATTTTGATTCCAACCTTAGTGGAATATCTTTTCTGTTGTGCACATGGGGAATAATAGACGAAAACATGGTCTAAGTGCAAGAGAAGTTTTATCCCCAAGATGCTATAACTCTAAGAAGGAGAGAGGGATGGGCTTTACAGGAGCTACCTTCAAGAGACCAGTAGGTTCAAGCTGAGCACTGGGCCCTGGGGGAGGGAGGCTGTGGAATGAAGCAGTGTGCGTATGTCACCCTCTGCTGCCAGGAGAGTGAGGGGCAGGCACAGGGTCGGGCAGAGTTACAGGGCTCCCAATCACCATCCTCTTCCATTCTTCCTAGTAAATACTCTAAGTCATCACCTGTCTCTTTATCCCTTGATTTTTTAGGTAATGTCCTCATCCATTCCATTAAAACATTGTGGTGATCAACACTTCCCTTCTCTAACACCTATACAAGCCCTCTAAAACACACACACTTCCCTCCCCTCCAAAACAACCTCTATGATGCCCCCAAAGTCATACATCAGAAAGGCAAATCTGCACCTTTTCCTCATTTATTTAAAAGCTTTTCAAAGCTTTTCTGTCATTCTAAAATGTCTTCTCTATGAAAACAACAACAACAACAACAAAAAAAAAAAAAACCTCCCTGTTGGTGTACCTGTGATGAGTGACCCTGGTCCCCACTCGGTTCCTATAAGAACTAGAGTTAACTGCTGCAGCACATCATCTGAGGCTGTGTCGTGCTACTGAGTAAACACTTGAAAGAATGAGAGGAACAGGAAAGAGAATTAATGTTGACACCGCATGAGCAGCTTATGTGGAAAAGATGCGCCAAAAGGATAGTTTCTAACCTACTGCTTTTCTTAGAAAATGATGAGTTATCCCATCTTTTCTTATGACTGTACCACCACTGAATAGTCTTTATTGTTAAAAAAGTATAGCACCCAGCAAAACAGAAGTTGCAGCACAAATTAATCTTCTGAGAAAATGAGCATTTATTTATTTACTTACTTATTTATTGGTGTAAAGGATTGAAACCAGGCCCTTCACACTGAGCTACATTCCAGCTCTTTTTATTTTATTTTGAGACAGTGTGTCACTAAGTTGCCCAGGCTGAGTTTGAACTTGTAATCCTCCTGTCTCAGCCTCCCAGAGTGCTGGGATTGTAAGTGTCAGTCACCAGGCCTGCCATGCTGCTAACCTGGTTTTCTCACTCAAGCATAATACTTAGTGGGGGTGTAGACTCACTCTAGACTCCCTGGCCTTATCAAACAGCCATCAAATAGAACAGCCCTCCACCTGTCCACAGCGTACCCTTTGAGTTTCTTCTTAACTCATGCCATAAAATGCAGTACTGCAGGATCAATTAACAGTGCTCCTCCCACAGAACTTCTCACATACACCCCGCCACGGCCCCCGTGGCTCCTGGCGACACTGCTCCCCTCCTTCTCAGTTCGCCCAGTTCATTCCCAATCTTTAAGAATTTCCGTAGCAGCCGTTTCCCCTTACAGGGTTTTCCAGGCACCTGCGCGGCTTGGAAGGAGACTTTCCACATATCACAGTATTTTCCTAAATCATTTCTAAAAGTATTATTTCCCCACTGTCCAAAAAGTCATTATTTGCATTTAATGTTTTTAGTATTTTCAAAGAAGTTGTTTCTTAATCTCTAAACTCTTGTCTAACTTTTAAAGATGGTAACTTCTTTTTAATGTCCATTTTAACCTATACATACTTCTCTGATTTTAGTCTTTAAATATATATATATATATATATATATATATATATATATATATATATATGTAAGTTGGTTACAATCCTTAAAATAATCTACTCTCATATTTCATATGAGAAGGATAAATTGTCATATTTTGTATGACGTCAAAGTATAAATTCCATCATTTTGTTCCAGTCGAGCTCTTAATCTCAAGATTTACCTCAATCTTGAATCACAGAAAGAAGTTGGTCATTGCTACAGAGAAAATTCAACAATTCCAAAAAGTAATATCTATATATCTATATCTATATATATATTACATAATACTATATATATTTTATTGATTTAACTATTTTCCTCAGTCTCAAAAAACCAGGTTTATAAATATAATAAAGTTTGACAATGTAATTGTGATTATGGTCAGAACAGAACAAAATCAGAAGTGCAATCTTCATCTGGTAGGTTTTTTCCAGCAGTTCAGTACATGTTAGAAAACAAACATACTTTTTTAGAAATTGGAAATATATGAACGTAGCTCCTGTGAGGACTGAATAGTCACTGTGATAAAAAGAACAAATAGACTAAAACTAGTTTTCTTCCCATTAAATTACCAGTGTTCTTCCCACAAATTTCTCACATACAGCCTGACCTGGCCCTGTGGTCAAGGCAACCCCACTCACCTCCGTTTGGTTTTACCTAGTTTGTTTTTAATCTTCTTCAAGATTCTTCATGAAGGCCATTTCTCATCACAGGGTTTCTGTATTTGGGGACATAATGTAAACTGCAAATTTTTAACTCCTTTTAGGAAGAAATAAGCATATATGACCACTTTTTTAAAACAACTTTCTGATGCACTATAACGGTATCAAGGTTTGGTTTGAGAAACTGATGATATAACTTCCCTATAGTCAGCTACGCCTTAGTCAGAAGCGTATTGACCTTTATCCAGATTTTCTTCTTCTTTTGTTTTCATCTAAGTATAAATATCTAATTATTTCTTTATCCTCCAAATAATTATCTTAGCCTAGTAGAGTGTTTTGCAAAATGGTAGTGAAACAGACAAATGCCCTTAACCAAATTGTCTGAAGTCTCTTTTTTTTTTTTCCCACAAGACCAACTGAATTCTGGCACTTATTAACATCATTTTTTTCTTTGCAGGATTGCAAACAAAGAGTATAAATAAAAGAGTATAATAAAGGAGTATAAACAAAGGAGTATAACGTATAAATAACTATGTGGGGGAGACAATTCAAAGAGGACTTAATTATTTGAAAGTGACATTCACAGTACACATTACAAATATGTCCATGAAAAAACAATGCAAATAATAGCCAATTTAATAATGCTATGAAACAGTCTAATTAGTCATCAATGAAAAGAATAAAAGCTAATATTTATTGAGCATCTTTTGGGTGCCACACAAAATTCCAGCCCATCACATAGATTATCTCCTTATAATCTTTTAATAGACATAACAACTCTGAGAGATAGAAGTTTAACTTTCTAGCCTTCGATGATTTAGAAATAATATTTTTTTTCAGTTTGTTTTGTTTGCTTTCTTTCTTATTTTGTTGCTTTGCTTTGTTTAGGGGAGGGGAATTTTCTTCCCTGATAGCGTGTCCTCAATGCATCGGCCCTTGCTACTGCATTTAGGGTCCTTCTCTCTCCCATGATTATCTCCCCATCTCGGCCAGGGGAATTTCCCTGCTGCAAGGGGCTCTGGCATACACTAGAAATGCAGGGGTCTGTGTAACAGATCTCCTGTTTTGGATTGTCAAGGGCCGAGACAGCATCCTTAACCATCTCACATTTTGTGGTACTGTTCAGTCTGCTGTTGCATGAACCAAGTGGAAATTTTGCCATGATCTCTTGTTGTTCCACAAGTGATACAAATGAAATGAGGATCACAACTGCTCGTCTTTGCCGATGGCACTAATCAGTGCAAATTCTTCTGGGATCAGCGTTAGTGCTGTCTTATCTTCTCCTAGGAGGAGGAGGAGGAGGAGACTTGTATTTCTTCTTTCCTATCACAATGGCTTTTACTACACAAGTCAGAGAACTATTTTGAGTGTTTCATTCACTAGAACACTCATCTCAATTTTGTGCTGAAGACCCAAGAAAATTTTAACAAAGTGAGCCTATGAGCCCCAAGACGCATTATAAGACAGCAAAAATATATGTAATTCTCCTGGATGTGCAGAGCATCACCCCAGTCTAACGTATCAGTGGAGTCCTTATCTCCCTCATAGCACTTCAGAATCTCAGCCCGAGAGTTTGCTTCCTAGGAGTATTTCTGGTGCCAAGTAGCTTAGACAACAGGAGTAGATTTTATAAAAGTGTAGGGTGCAGGTAATATAGTTTGGAAAGTAAATCTCATAAGAACTAAGAAAAGTGAGAAACTAGGAAAAAACAAGCAGGTGATTCCTATAATGGAGACTTGCAACAGGACACTACTGGGAACCTTTGCAGAGACACAAAGGGTGCACCTCACCATTGTTCTACCCGAGGCGGGGAAGAAGCACCGCTTAACCTCCTGGTCTAATGTCTTCGTTTGTAAGGGGCATCGATGCCCTGAACCTCACAGCTTATAAAACACCCAGAATATCAAGATGGTTTCCCCAAGAGTCTCAAAAATCCAGGGTAGCAATGCTTCCAGAGGACAAAGCAAGAGAACTAGATGCAATGAGTCAGTTGTCAGAATCCATCTGTGGGAAAGCTGGTTGTCACCACAATGGTAGGAGAATATGAAATGATAGGTAAAAAATACCCAATACTTTCAGTTGTCTTTTTGGAAAATAACTCACTCTTTCCACTATAAAATTCAAGGAAACCATTCTCATGCCTTTGCCAATTTCTCTAAAGAAATTATTATTACCACATAAACATCCTACTATTACCTTAGCTTAAGTTACACGTCACCAAAATTTGGATTCTGGTTATTGCTGAGTTAAAAAGTCTTTGTAGCTCCCTTGTGATATTAGTCTAGAAGCAATAACAGAATATTTTTCAATGTTCCAAGGAATGGTTCTTTAAAGTATACTTCTATAATCCCTTTCTATGATTTCTGAATAATGTGAACCTTTTGAGTAGATGTAAACAGTGTTCAGCATCACATTGCAACCAAATAATAATTAGCACTCATCTTCTAAGTCCACCAAATAATCACACAACAGGCAGAAATTTTTTTCCCAGCAGGCAAGACATCAGGAAAATATAGAGATGAATCAGCACTCTCTCTTTCACTTCTATCTGAAGTTTACTTGGCTCCTGGTGGGCTCCCATCAACAGGCCTCCCCTCTCTCACTGCCATTCTCCTTGGATAATAAC
The DNA here is from genome assembly GCA_028451465.1 of Erethizon dorsatum. Classification (NCBI taxonomy): domain Eukaryota; kingdom Metazoa; phylum Chordata; class Mammalia; order Rodentia; family Erethizontidae; genus Erethizon; species Erethizon dorsatum. The sequence continues at coordinate 19,764,276 of CM051824.1, forward strand.
CCTTCTGCAGGGGAACTAATCTGTGTATCACTGGCTCCTCTCTAAATTGCTAAAAACTAATGAGTCTTCTCCAAGAGAAACACCTGCTGTCCAGACTATTGGAGCACATACTTGTTAGCATTTCCTACATTTTTTTTTCTAATACTGGTGTCATGTTACTAAAATCTCTGCTGACAAGTAGAGACAAAATTGTTAGAAAGTGAGATTGAGCAAAAGAAGTTAATTTTCATTCTGAGAAAGAATCAGAATTGCATCCGGAATGGGAGTGCACATATCTAAAAACAATGGAAATCACTTGCCTAGAGTTTAGGACAGAGGTGAGGGCTGAAATTTAATGATTCCGGCCAATTAATGGGAAAGTTTTGGGTTGATTCAGTTGAAGCTATGAAACAGAAAGGGCCATGTTATCCTTCATGTTAGCATAAGTCTGCCACATGGTCAGCACCAAAAGATTCACAGCCTATTTTCTTTCATAATATAACACTCAAGCTTTCCACAAATTATTAATTTTTGAAGTTTGCAAACTACTTTAACATTGCATGGTATAAAAGTACATTTACTTTCTGTATTTGGATTCCAGCTATCATACCCATCATCTTAAAAGATGATTGCATTTTATTTGACAAAATAGTGGCAATCATAGCAAAATCTGAAAATTTCAGGAAGACAAGTTCAATCTATATATAAATATTAAGTTCCATAGGAAACAATCCTGTGTAACATCTGAAAAGCTGTCCTTTCGTAATCAGTTCCACACCTCTGAATTTTTCCCTTCGAAGAAAAACTGGTATTGTTATGCCATTCCATAGAGTAAGTTATTGCAATTGTTACCGAAACACATCTATGTCTAAAATGTTACTTTATTTATGACATATGACATAAGATACATTTTCATAATGATTACTACTATAACCTTGTGGGTAAAGAAATTAAATATAGTTTACAGAATGAAAAGAATATGCTAATGTGACATTAAGACTGTGAATTTGTCTCCTTTCAGTTCAATGATAATAAACAATTCTAAGAACAAATGTAAAAGCTACCGTGATAGCTCTTTCGTACTCTCTGTTTCTAAGCTTTATTATTTGATCTAAAGATATACAGCCTAACTGGCATCTCCAAACCTTTGTAATACACAGTAAAATGGTGGAGCATTTAAATTTCTGCACCATTCTTGATAGGGTGTACAAGATGCAAGATCAGATTCATCCACAATATCATTGATAGGGCTTATTTCTACATGCCTTTATGGACCAAAAAAGGAAAGGATAGCTTTGGGAAAAAAATCTCAAACTATACCAAGAAGGTCCCTTTTTAATCTGCATCTTTGGTGACCAGCCCTTAGATGGTCAATACTGCAGAAAGGTTTTGAAGTAATGCCTGATAGGAGACCGGATTAAAGTACCTAGACACAAACATATATGCATACAATATTTAGAAATGCACAAACATGTATCAGGAAAGGAGAAGCGAGGCTGGCAGGGTTAAAAATAAGGCAGAGAAAGAAGAAACAAACCATTCACTTTACTTTGCTGAAAGCAGAGGCAAAAGCTGAGGTATGATAAAACATAAAGATGGGTAGAAAGGAGACAAGATATAATTTTATATTTTATATGTAATTTAATGTTTAATTTTATATAATTTTAATATTGTACTTTTAAGAAAAGCTGTAGGTTCAGGACACAAAAATTACCCAATTGCAATGCTATCAGAAAAAACTAAGTTCTTTTAGGGGTCTTAAAGATACAGTAAGCCTGCAAATTAGGGGCTGTGCTTTTCATCTGTGAACTAACCCTGCCCTTTTTCCCCCATAAATATTCATCCTCAAGGAAGCAGCACTATGAGGTGGGAAAAATACATTTAAACTTCCAGTACATATAAATGGCTTGCATTCTAACCTAGCCCACCAAATGGATGGCCTGACAGACAGTAGGAATATACGTGGTAGATCTTCCACTTTGAGGACAACCCAAGACACCATTAAAAACCCTCAACTCCCGACTCTAATGTGTCTCTCTTAAGAGTCCACACTATATTCTGAGTATATACATTTTAATCTGTGCCTAATAAAACCTTTTATACCTCTCACCAACCTGTCCCAAAAATTATTTTTCTGTAATGTGAGTCAAGGAGCCTTAAGATCTGTTGAACAGTTGGAGTGAACAGAGGTCTCCTTTCCTCCTCAGACCCCATTCAGTGGCAGAGATTCTTAGAAGGTGTTCTTGCTTCTGCCAGTCAAAAATGGCTGGTTTGCAAACAAGAGTTGTCACTCACCAAAAGGAACAAGAAAAGAGAATAAAAATGTACTGTGTAACTGATATTCATCCTCTTTTCTTCCAGAATAAATTAGACCACCAGTTTTTAAGGCTGGCATGCCAACTTTCCACATATGATCACTGAAATGTAAGAGATTCATTGAGGACTCCAAAGCCTCATGCTTTTCTTATTTTCTAAGAGTAAAAACAAATGAAAGTACTGTCCTAGGCAGAAGGTTCTCTCATTAATTAATTAAGTCATTCATTCATTCATTCATTCATTTTGTGGTGCCTGGACTCAGACCTATGGTCTCATGTATACCAGGCAAGTATTCTACTACTTTGCTACACCCACAGCCTACAATCTCCTTTGTAGAAGTCTTTGTTACTCTAGGCTGGTATCTTCAAGTCTTATTCAATATTCCTATCTTCTAGGAATTCATGTAAAAATTTTCACACTTGCCTTCATTTTTAGATGTTCAGATGTCTGTCCATTTTGTTTACTCAGTGATAAAGAGTTCTCTTGAGTCATCTTTGATAGCTCAGGTTGGCCACATCATTTCTTAATGTCTCACATTAACTTGTTATTCTTTCTATCTTGACTGCTTTTGTAAAGAAATTGCCATATTAAAAAAAAAATTAGCTGATTTTTACCAGAGCCTGTTTTACCCCAGTGCATTATCTCCTATCCTGCATTTTGCAGTAAAGATTTTAAATATTCAAATCAAAATCTAACTAATGGAAAGGAAAAGAAAATGCTGTTTCATACCATTAGATGGTTGTGGTCAATCTGAAGATCTATGAGGACAGAAAAGTCCTGGAATCCAGTAAAGGACTGATTTAATCATATTCTGGGCATACAGCCTAACATAGTGGTAAAAATGAAGAGCACTAGGGAGGGATCCGGTCACTACCATCTCATTTTGAATGCGTTTCCAATCTCAAGACCTAAGAATTGGACTAGACCAGTGGCTTGGAATTCCTTGGATGTTTAATTAAGACACAGATTGCTGGCCCTCGCCCCACAGAGTCTGATCCAGCAGGTCTGGAATGAGATAGTGAATATGCATTCCTACCTAGATTCTAGGGAATGCTGAGGCTGCATGTCTTGGGATCACTCTTAAAGAAACATCAAACTAGTTGATGACAAAAATCTCTCTATTAGGAAATATAAGTATCAGGGAAAAGGTAAATGATTGTCAGGAAGAGGGGATGCAGAGAGTCCCCATGGGGAACCTGGTACACACAAAAGGAAGATTTAGTGATTAAGACTGTTTCATTTAAGAAACTCCACCCCAGAGAACAACACAATCCTAACACATGTCATAATGAATAATTAATTTTTACAAATAAGAAAATTAAGACATATTTAACTCAAACTTTAAAAATGTTCTAACTTCCCATCATAGATTCTTCTTAAAAATCAAGAAGTTCAAATATACAAACACAAGAAAATACAGGCAATTTTTCTGTAAGTTAAGCCATTTTTATTACCTAAGAAAGTTTAAATTTCTCATTTAAACAAGAGAAAGGAAGCCGATACGTTATCCCTTAGGTGAGCACTGAGCCTGGCATGGTCAGGCTTTTGCTGACGTGCACAAATTTCCGTCATGTCCTGCCTGCCCTCTGCCTGTGTTCATTCTAGGTGACTCCCAGGCACTTGCGCATTCTACTTTCTCCAGTGTTTTGTGGAAGAAAAACAGCAACTGAAAGCCCATTCCAAACCACTCTGGCATTAATAACTTGTATTGACAGTGCTTTACAATTTTGCTACCTTGTTTGCATTTTGAAAGGTATCTTTTAAAGACATAATATAATAACCTTAATGGGAATTTTGGCAACAGAACTGGAAGTAAAAGAAAACCTTTCCTCTGAGGTTGTGTAAATTACATTGAAAGGGATCAATTTAACATGCAACTGGATTGCGAGCTTCAAGAATCACATCCATTTCATCCCCCTGACTGCTCGTCTCCTACAGAGCACTCCAGGTCATGACAGGAATACTTAATAAAGCCTGGATAGAGGAAAGACTCTGCATTTGCATTCCTAGTAACTCGCTCTGATTACACTATAGCCATTTTTCATTACCTAACTGATGTTGCTATGTGCATTTTTCATCTCAACCTGATTGACTTACTTAGCTCAAAACTCTTGACTTTCCAAAGGCCAGCGACCTCCAGCCACCACATGTCTGGCAAGCCCATGTGCTCCTTCCTAGCGGGCACAAACCTGACTTGTTAGATGAACAGCAATCTGTTTGTCTGTACCACTTGTGGCCAGGCATTAATTCCCACTAAATGTGAGTGCTGATTTTCTTTTGATTCAGTTTTTTCAGAGATTGGGGAGGCGTTTATTTATCTGGAGTTTTTCACCAACCTGGGCATAGTTTAGATTACTTTTAAATGATTGTTGAAAGAATTATAATGTCTAAAGCTCTGCTTTCTTAAACTTCAGAAAGATCAGACACCTAATTTCTATTTTACAAGATCTTCCTCTGTCCTTTGAGTGCTCACGAGGGGCCCCTCTCTGTCAAGGGACCCTTTATAGAGTCCCAAACATAGCAAACACACACAGCATAAAGGTATTGAGGACCAGATGTGCATCCCTGTCTCTTGGGACCAAATGTCCAACAATAGGCATGGTGAAACTTGTCACCAAAATACACAGTTTTTTTTTTTTTTTTTGGTGGGTACCGGGGGGTCGACCTCAGAACCTCGCGCGCCAACAGGCACCCGTGCCTCTGAGCGATATCACTGGCCCCCTTTTCGTATGTGGGTTCCGGGAGTCAAACTCGGGCCCTCGCGCTTGCCGGGCAGGCGCTTAAGCCGCTGAGCCATCTCACTGGCCCGTAAAATATACAGTTTTATGACTAAGGCATTTAAGGGCCCAGGGAATCCTTTTCTAGATATATTGCCACATGTCTGCAGAACAAAATGAGACTTTGTTCAAAATGCTAAGAATTCTTTTGTGCTTTTAGAAACAGGTATTTCTCCTGAGGTAAAGGAAACTTGGAGACAAGCATTTATTTCACCAAAAGGAGAAAATAATTAATGTGTCTTTCCCCGAGACAGCATGAATGCAGTAGATTTTGTAGAGAAGCATTTTTTTTTTCATAGTACTGTTAAATACCTGTGTTTTTTTACTTCTTTTCTTATTTCAAGTTGCAGCTTTGAGGCCCACATAAAATACCACAGTATTCACATCAGTCATACATAGCAGTAGATAAACACAATACCGAGCTATTCAGAGTACTCAACTTTGTATACATTTTTATATTTATGTCCCAACGTAGCCTGTGTAAAGGATGATAACACTCTTTATTTTGGCAACTAAAAAGCCACTGAATAGTACGATTACTAATGATTTCTTTTCATAAAAACATTTAATAGGTTTTAATTTGAAAAAAGATAATATTTTCAGATTTAAATACAATTGATTTAAAATTTAAAACTTCACATTTTATTTGCTGTCCTATTTAATTTTACAAGATACTTTACAATATTTTGGAGAAAAATTAACTTTCTAAACATATATTTAAAATGTTTTATAATATTTTACTTATTTATTTTTTTGGGTGATGACAATTGATCCAAGGGACTCACACATGCTAAAGCTCACATTCTACAACTAGGCGACATTCCAGTCACCATCTTAATTAAAAAAGAATATTTAAATGTTGTACACTTTATGATTATATTTTTAATCTTTTAGACAATTACTATGAAGAGGACACGAACTGAAAAATCTTTAGTGTAAGAACATAATTATTGATTTTGCTTAAATAAATGCAAGACATAAAAATTTGTATGAACTGACTTTATTCTTATGTGGCCCTAGAATGCAGAACTATCTGGTCAGTAATATTTAAAGTTAAATGATTCTGAAATTTTGCTGACTTTCTGTCGTAAAATTAATATCACATTGCAAAAGTATGTTTATCAGTACACGAAGCTAGTATATATTTTTATTAACAGTTCGTTAGCTTGATTCATAAACTATTTCAACATATAGTTGGTAGGTCCTCCGGCTGTAATATTGCATTGGGCCCCACAGTCATTAAGGGTGAGCTATCTTGTTCCATTATGGGATGTGCAATTAACCACACAGCATCTGAATTCTCCCACTGACAATGGTCAACTGAAGAAGGAACACACAGGAAGATGATAATGTCAATGATATGTACTGAAAAACATACCAGAACTGCGTTTTAAATGCAGTAGACTTATTCTACCCACATTGTCATGTCTCAAATAAATACTTTTATTCATGAGCTATACTCTTCTGTAAATGCTCATTTTCAGTTTCATTATAAGGAAGTTCTAGAGATCAACTGTATGGCAGAGCCTAGAACTAACAATACTCTATAGTATATTTAAAATTTGCTAAAAGAGTAGTTCTTATATTAAGTACTCTCACCTTAAAATAATAATAAAGGGACACGCTGGGCATAGTAATGCACACCTGTAATCCTGGCACTTGGGAGACTGAGGCAGGAGCATTGCTGTGAGTTTGAGGCCAGCCTGGGATACATAGTGCATTCAAGGCCAGCCTAGTATGCATAGTGAGACCCTTCTCAAAAAAAAAAAAAAAAAGGAAAAAGAAAGGAAAGGAAAGGAAAGGAAAGGAAAGGAAGAAAGGTAACTTTGACATTTTCATTGGTGCATACTTATCCCAGAACTCACTTCTTCATAGACATTAAATATGTACAGCTTTTCATATAGCAAAAAAAAAATTGTTATTACTTAGATCTAGATGTTTCTCCAAACCCATGTGGTCATAGGGGCCTTTCTGAAGTGGCTGTATCTAAGGTGTGATACTGTGACTATGGGGGCATGATTACTAAATTAGTCCACTGATTGATTTACCATAGTTCTAGGTACATAAAATGGGAAGGCTCACCCTAAGGGTGGGTGACACCACCCAAAAGCCAGGTAGCTTGGAAGGGATAAAAGGGAGACCCAGGTTGCTGCCACTGCTGCTGCTTGCTGCTTACTGCCTGCCATGCCATGAACTGTTTCTCCTCTGCGATGCCCCTGTGCCATGCCACCCTGCCTTGGAGCCAGACAACCATGGACTAAAACCTCCAAAAATTGTGAGCTGAATTCACCATTAACTTTGGGTGTTGGGTATTTTGTCTCAGCAACATGAAAAGTAACTAAGACACGAATACATAAATGTGTGCTTTGCAGTTAACATTACACATTCTAATAATCTAGATGTCTAAGGCCACGTTGAAATACCCTGTGTCTGCTTTCTCATTTACCTTTCACTAAAGTCTTATTTTCCCTTCTCTTTGAATCTCTGTTACATTCTTTTCCTTTCTTTCTTGCAAGTTTTATTTTCATTTTGTGTATGGGGGGGTACAGGAATTAAGAATGGGGATATTTTTTACAATAATAAACTGATTATAAATTTAATTTCTACACTATAGTTTGGATTGGACCCCAAAACCAAACTGGGAAGTGGTATAAAATTTACTTTAAAATGACTCCCCTTCTGGGTATAGGGAGATAATTTTTCACAAGTCTCTCACTTTTCTATATAGCTGTGATCAGAGGTATTAACGGTCCCAGACTATTTTTCTAAAGATGTTTCTATAATGGGCAGCTTTGGAAGATAGAATAAGTGGCAGAATTGCTTATTATTCCACATAATTAATGTCTTCCACAGAAGTGAAAAAATGGGTATGTTTACTGTGCGGTAAAAAAAAAAAACCTCAGGTTCCTTTCACTTGGGAATCTTCAGCAGGGATGCAGCCGCTCTTGCACACAGCTCCACCTGAGCCCCATCATCCCACCTCCATCACCTTGGTGGGAAGAGGGATCTCACATGAATAAGGTGCACTTCCTAGCTGGCTGTGCTATGGTGATAAAGGCCTTCGAATGTGCCCCAAGTCTTGTGTCATCAACCAGCAACCTGAAACTGCGGCAAGCTAACACTTTCACCTGCTGGTATTGTTCCTCTGCTGTGCTTCTTGGCCACCGTGAACTAAGAAGCTTCATTTGCCACGCCCTTCCACCATGCTACTCCTGCCTTGAAGCCAGTCAGTCATGGACTAAATACTCTGAAACTACAAAAAACAAAACAAGACAAAAAAAAAAATCCTCTCCTCCTTTAAGTTGCAGGTGCCAGGTAATTAGTCCCAGCGACAGGAAGGCTGACTAATACATTTCACAGTTCTTCACACAAGGGTCCCCATCTCCCCTCATCACTTTCCACTTTAACGTCATCCTGCTGCACATCAGAGATGTGATGCATTCAGGCCCATGTTCTCAAGATTGTCACCACACCGAGCACACATACTACCTGGTCTTTCTCTATGCGACACAAAATATTTATCAAGCCTAACACATAGAAGATGCCCCATTGCTTTCTACTCAGTACAGGAATCAGCGTAGTAGCAGAAGAGAAATATCATCAACAAATGTGCATTATGCAATAACGAGGCATGGTCCCATTTAGTTACTATAAAATATTTACTCACATCTTTATCATTGCTAAGGCTATTTGGATTTCATAAATATGTCATTTTGTTAAATATTCACAATCCACACCATCATGACGATCACTGGTGTCTGTGTAACTGATTAGCGATGTGAAGGGCACAATGACAAGCAATTTTTCTAGTATTGCAAAAGCATGAAGTGTTAAACTCTGGACAGTAATTATGATCTTGCAGCCTGGAATCCTTTCACTCTTTTCAAAATTCACATACTTAAAAAATAAAAAAAGAGGGTAATGGCAACTCATTGGAAAGAATCAGTGCCAGGTGATGTGGCAGGTAAAGTGGGAGCATACCCAGGCCCAGTCTTCATTTCATCCACCCTCTCATCCCCGGGTTGGCTGCATTTTCTGTTCAGCCTCACTGTAAACCTCATTGCACTGGGGCTGCCTCATTTTTCAATGTGAACACTACCAATCCAAATGAACTCTGAGAATGGCCACACATCAAATCTTTTATGTTTACAGCCCAGCTGTTAAGACTGAAATTCTGGGTGTTAGGCATGGGTTTGAATTCTAGTGCCTCAAGATGTTCTATATGACCCCATTCAAGTTGTTAAAAGATGATGATAGAACCTACCTCACTGATTGTGATAATGATGAAGGGGGAGAATAAGTGTAAATTTGAGCACAGTCACTGATCCATAGAAAGTATTCAATAAATGTAAGCTACTATGATAATTAAATTTCATCATATATTGTTATTTGTTTCTTCTTTCCCAGCAAAATCTAAGCTGTCAGAAACTCTCTGGGGTCTAAGATGTTAAAAAGACATCATCCCACAGTACACTGTGGGGGCAATAGATGGAAGCTTGAACTCACAGCAGTCTGATACAAGAGAAGAACTCTGAGCCTTGAGAAACTCATTCTTTTAGGAAAAGCAAATATAATCTGCTCCAGAAGGAGACTTTTTCTCCATTTCCAAGACTGTTTACTATATAAATATTCTTGAAAAGTCAATTTTGTACAAAGGTCTCAGTGCTTTGGTCACAAGATGTTCGGGAAAATGAGAAACCATGGAGAACTCTCTCTCAGCACAAGGCTATGAGAGTACAGAACATGCCAGTCACCTACAACACTATACTGCCAAGGCTGAGAAAGAGTAGGCCTGATTAGAACTCAAAAATAAATTTTAAGGCAAGAAATATAACAATTGGTATAAATTTACATTCATAAGCACATTGTGTAAAAATGTAACATTATTATATTTTATTGAAATCTGACTCCTAAAAAATTCACTTGTAATTCAGGAGGCCACTTATCTACCTCCTTAGATTTACAGATAACACTGATAGTGTGACCATATCAGTTATGTGGTTTATGGTACAGAATGCTCACAACTTTGTTTAAATTGCACATGATCCCTTGCTGTACTTAGGCCTGAATCTAGCTGTATTTTGAGAATGTGGACTTCCTGGGTGTCTTGGTGCATGAGTCCTTTGTGATCCTACTTGAGCATGGCTATGGGGCTGGTCTTTGTAGGACATACAGTCATCCATCTGCTCCCCAGTTTTGGAGGACCTTCCCACTGCTTTTGACTTCCTTTATTCTCAAAAGTACTACTCTTTCTTCTCCTCATTAACATGATATCTTCAAAGAATATGATTTCATAAAACAAAAATCATTCAGGAGTAAGGCCACCCATGAAACAACCCATATAGAGAGACCCACTTACTGTCTTGTAGGGAAGAGGAGAAGATTAAGGCAGAGTGAAATATGCAACACCTCACTACATCATCCCAACCCATTACTGCAGCTGACATAGCTCTACAGGGAAGCCCCATTTCTCGATTTTACGAGCATCTGGGTATTGGAAGGAGGAAAGGAGAGGTGAAAAGTATCCATGGAGGCTTGTTTGGGAGCAGAATAGAAAAAGAAGCTGGACAGAGCTGTAGGGCACCAGGGACCTCACGAAATTCCTGTTTGCCACACAGCTCAAACTCTGACCTCCACTGTGTTAACATCTCAGCATGCAGTGAAAACCACTCATATCTGTTGGCCTTTTCTGTGTCTGATGATTAACTTAGAGACTGAAAACATATTTAAATAGTTTTTTAAAATCCTATCAGTGATTGTTTTGAACTAATTATATGTTCTTCCCAATAGGTGATACTTTGTAAATCATGAATCACAGTGTAGTACAAGCAGGTTTGTACAATTAAAAATAAAAGATTTGTCTGGGAGTGATGGCTCATGCCTATAATCCTAGTCCTGTGAAAGGCTGAAGCAGAAAGATTACAAGTTCAAGCCCAGCCTGGGCAACTTGGTGACTCATCAGGACAATGTTTAAAAACAAAAACAAAAAAAAGGTTGGGGATTTATCTCAATGTAAAGGGCCTGGGTTCAATGCCCAGATGCTAGTATTAAAAAAAAAAAAAAAAAAGTGACTAACTCAACTTTCAGAAAATAAAGATACAAAAAGTTTTATCAATCAGCTCTAGCTAAGTATTCATCTTCTAAGTATTCAATATTTCATGATTTCTGCTTAAAATCCAGTTAATAGTTATTTGCCATTAATATGTAGAGCTTATCTAAAGTGGTTAATATAGCTTACCATGCATGTTTCAAGTGTAAGTAGTAAGCAGTACTAGTGGCATTAAGTACTTTACAACTATCATTGCAGCAACAGATACTTAGTTTTAATCAAAACTGGAAGTAGAAGAAATAACAGGAAAGCTATTAATAGGTGCAACTGGTAGCCAGTTGATAGTCATAAACTATCTGGTTCCAATAATAATTCTCTGGCCTTACATTCTGATTGCTACTAAATTCCAATGGAAAGTGACAACCACGTTGTGTTTTGAGCATTTCACTGAAGTTAGTTTCAAAAAATCTTAAAAGGCCATTTTCTGAATCAATAATCATTATGTCTCAATTCGTCAGTCTATAGTCTTCAAGTCCCGCTTACATCTACACCCACATTTTTTTCTGGCATTTCCCTCTCTCCACCATGTTCAAATCATTCTCACGAAGGTTACCAATGACCTTCTTAATTGCCAAAGAGCAATTTGCACTCATTATCTCACTTGCCCTTTCTGTGTTCTTTGACATGTTTAACTCCTCCTCCCTCCGTCTTGGAATTTTCCCCTTCATTGATTTCTCTGACACCTTTTTGCTTGGCAATTTTCCTAACAGTACTTAAACAGTTCCTAGCTAAGAATCTTCTTTTTCTCTTCCCTAGGGTGCCATTTATATCCTTCATTCTGCTCCTTCTACAAAATTTCTCTAGCTACTGCCTCCACTATTATTTGTTAGATACTACATTTGTGCTGCTGACTACAAAATCACTGTGATTTCTACTTGTACTCTGTATTCTAGAAGTCAATTTTGAAATATAGATATTTCCAAAGATTCCCTTTTTTTTGTCCTTGTCATATGGACTGCTCTCCCTAATTGGCTTATTCCCTCTAAGCAATTTAAATTGTACCCATTCATCACAGATTGCTAAATCTGTATGTCTAGCCCAAATATCTTTTGAGAATCAGGCCCATATATCCAACTTCCCACTGAGGCATCTCTGCATAGATGTTCAGGGATCAAGCCATAAGGAGCATGCCTAAATATTAATATCCCATCTTCCACCTCTTCTCTTACCACCACGTTTGTGATGAGTGCCCTCTGGACACTATCCTCTATTTCCCAATTTCCCTTATTCCCCATTTCCATTCACCACATGCTCTCAGTACTACCATAAAAATGTACTGCATGGTTTTGCTTTCTTTACTACCAATAATACCATATAGATACAATTCTCATCACTTTTGCCTGCACTACTGAAACAGACTTTGCTTTCTGTCACAACTCATTGTCCTCACCTCCCTCCAACCCCTGAGGGATGCATTCTTCACTCTGTGCAGTAAAGATTTTGCCAACATGCAAGTACTGACCTGCTGAAAATTATCCAGGTCTCCCTTTAAGCCACACAAGGCAAAGTAAACTCCTAACACTGTGCCTACAATGTCCTCTACGATATGACCTTCATGTACCTGACAAGGATCATCTGTTGCCTTTCTCCCTCTGGCACTTTGAAATCTAGCACACTCATCATTCCCTGACACTTTGTGCCTTTGAAAATCTCTAGGCCTCTTCAAATGTTGTTTTTCCTTTGAATGCCTTTCACATTTATAGACCTGTAAAACCTCATCCATGAGTTCTCATTTCAAGGGCTAGTTCCTCCATGAGCATTTCCAAGACTTACTCTGACTCCACCTGGGACTAGAAATCTGCTGTCAACCTTTGCTCTGCTCTGCTTTGCACTTTACATAGAACATCTTCCTCCCATGACGACTGTGAGAATTAATCAGTTAACACAGTTAAAAGGCTACACAGTGCTGCGCTTATAAGATTAAATCTTAAGAAACATTACCTGTTACTTTTTTTTGACAATTGTCATAGTTTGCCATTACTGCTTGCATTTGCCTCACCATTAGACATAAAACCCTTTGACAGTGAAAGGCATATCTTTTCAGTTTTCTATTTGGGAAGTATTATTTTCTCTTGCCAATTGCTTTGTGTTTCTTTGAGATTCAGATAAGATCAGATGAGGAATGTGTGCAAAGTAAGGTTTTAAAATGACTTTGATCGTGCACAGACTTTAATGCAAGCAAAGCCTGCATTAAAAAAGCATTGATATCTGGAAGTTTTTACTATCGATGCTATTCTGCCCTCGTCACTATGGTAAACAAAGTGTTTGCATGTATGTCTGTGCATTTGTGCATATATACATATGTATGCATGTATACATATGTGTGCATGTATGAGCCATCTCTTTGGATTTCTCTCACTGAAGGAAGCCTGCCCCAAAATGCTAATTATACCCAAAATATATATTTGCAAGTGTGTGTACAGTGTATTTTCTGCATCATGATTGCCAGTTTCTGATTCTGAGTCTGCTACAGGCATGTTGCACAGGCACCTATAGCAGAGTGTATTTAAATTCAGAAATGTTGTCATATTTTATGCTGTCACCTAAGCTAAAATCTTCAGTGGCATCCTCAAGATTTTTACTTCCTCACAAACACTCCCAAGCCACCACAGCACCTTCTCTGGAATCTGACTACACCCCAGTTCCATTGCTATCATTGTCTGGGTTTAGTCTTTTCAGAACCTTAGGTTCATCTATAACCAACCTCTACTCTTCCACCAGTTATTTTTATAAAATAAAGAAAAATAAAATGTACCAATACCTTTATCTACATAAGAGCAATAATTGTTCACCACTGCCTAACAAATAAGCCCCCCTTTTTTTTTTGTGGGTAACAGGTGTCGACCTCAGGACCTCACGCGCGAGCAGGCGCCTGTGCCGCTGAGCGAAATCACTGGCCCTTTTTTCATATGTGGGTATCGGGAGTCAAACTCAGGACCTTGCACTTGCCAGGCAGGCGCTTATGCTGCTGAGCTATCTCACTGTCCCACAAGTAAGGCTTTTAAGGTCCTTGATACAAAACAGAAATTCTCAGGCTTTATCTGTAGTGACATATGAGACAAGTTCACAGTCTGGACACCACTAGTGCAGATATGAAGGGCCATTTCCTTCACATTCCTTCAAGCAGGTGAGCCTGGTAAGAAAAGTGATTGTGATAACCAGAACACTGGCCCTTCAGAAATGCCCACGTCCTAATCCCCTCAAACTATGAATATGTTACCTTATACCACAAACATGTGGTTAAATTATGGATCTTGAGAGGAGAAAACACTTCAGGATTATCTAGGTGGGCCCAATACAATCATACAGGTCTTTTAAGGCAGAAGCAAGAGGATCAACGTCAGAAAAAGAAAGCAAATTGAAGGTGGCAGAGTTTCAAGTGAGACCATGACAAAAAAGGTGCCAAGACAAGAGGAATGCACTGGCCTTCTGAGGGTAGAAGAGGAAAGGAAGCTAATCCTCCCCCATAGTCTCCAGAAGGAATAAACCTGTTGAAATCTTGATTTCCAGAACTACAAGATAATAAATTATATGGTTTAAGCCCTAAATTTGAGCTAATATGTTATAACAGCAATAGTAAACTAATATAAGCAGGATGACTAATTTCAAAGAAAAATTCACCAGGCTAGCATGTAGCTCAGTGGTATAGCCCTTGCCTAGCATGCACTGAAGTCCTATGTTCAATCCTCAGTATCACACAAATAAACAAATAGGCCAAGTTGCTCACTTTCTTTTTTATTCTTTTTAAAAACAACTCATTTATGCTTCATCACTTCTCTTCATATCTCCTAATTAATGTATCCTGAGTAATTCACAGGGCTCCCTTTACAGACATAACATGTCAGTGCTATAAGAATCATATAAAAATGCTCCTTTTATAAAGAACCTGATAAAATAGTGAGTTAGATAAAGGTTATAAATACAAAAAAGCTATTAAAATTATAAAAGGCCACTGTTTTGGACTAAGCTTCTGTCCTAGCCTTCGACAAACTAGACCAAACCAAAATAGAATCAGTGAAAGGAAATGCTACTAAATGAAACTGAAAGTTTAAGGAAGGAGATAGATCTCAAAACAGATTAGTTTTCTCTGGAAAACAGAAGAACCCAGTCTACTTGAATCAGCATCATGTGGAAGTCTCCTCCACTTTAACCCTTACTAGAAAGTAATAGGAAGTAACCCATTGTTAACCAGCCACTTTCAATTGTTCTATTTCCTTGTTCCCACCTCATAAAGCCTACACTTCTTGCATCATAAAGGTGAGGCAGGAGATTAGAGCATGGCAAACTGGCTTGGGAAGTGGTTGTGACCTGTTAATTACAAAGTTCCAGGACACATGCGCACAATAGTTCCCAAAGCCCTACTCGTGGAATCAGAGAGTGCTACATTCAATTCCTCACCCAAGACCTCCAACAGGTTCTTGATAGGAAAGCCTAGATCTATCCTCAGACCGAGGAGTGGGAGATACAAAAAGACGGCTGCCACTGCACCGGCAGGCCACTGTGTTCTCACTTTCACGGTGGTCTGCTCACACCCGTACAGTGAGTGTATTTATTTTCCTACTTTTAATAGGACCAAACTCACTCTGCAGAACATATTTATTTTCCTACCTTTAATATATGTAAAACCTCACTATCTTTTGTGCTTATCTTTACCAATTCATTGTTCAAGACAGAAAGAACCTGGGAAATACCTCTAGAAGGAGATTCCAGCACCCTAGAACACAGAAAAAGAAATTCTCATTCTATCTTGTGGAATGAAGGCTGCCTAGCTCTATAAGCAATTTTTTGTGATTCTGTCTTTTTGACAGAACAAAAGCAAATAAAGGAAATATGCTATAAAAGAATATAATTTATTTTAAAAACTCAAGCTAGTACAAAGCAAGTGATTATTTTGAAGTTGGGATGATCTGAAGCCTGTTTCAAGTAAACCATCTGGATGTTTTTTGGACATAATTTTTTGTAAAGTAATCAAAATGAGATTTCAGTAAGGGCAACAAACACAGAAGCAAGAAGGAGTAAGATTACATGGGAAATAATGCCAAAGCATGACGAAGGATAATTCAAAGTCTTGAAGACAACAATGGACACTCAATGAAAAGAAAGAAGCAACTGAAATTCCCACTTGGGTAAAGAGTTTAGAAGCAGGAATGAGTCAACTTATTTTGTATATAGGTTGTGCAGTTGACTACTGAATGACTGAGTTTGTTAGATAATGAAAGATAAAGCAAAAAATGGCAGTTTGGAGAGTAGTTATAAGGCACGGTTACTGAAAGACACATATGTTAGTATCAATTAAACATCTATATATAGGATGGTTTCCTTCTACGTACTTGCAGCATTATCTAAGATAGGTAAATCTTAGCTTAATTTTATGGTGTATTCCAAGGTAGCCAAGGTCAGACTCTAATTGTAGTAATTAAAGTATGACTTCATTTGACCTCTGTCTGCATTTCTGGAAGGGAATGCTTTGTAACCTCAGACCTCTGAAAAGGAAAAACAATAATATCTTTGCTTAATTCCTTTGTTCTCTGTGGTGAAAATAAGCTGTATGTCTCAATAGTATTTCTTAGAGTGTGTTCAATCCATGACCTTAAATTTTATACTGAATGTGCAGAACTGAAAAAGAGTTCATTTTCTAGATGAAATATGTCAACTGAGACTCTCTACTTCTATTCACAAATAAAACTTACATTCTAATATGGATAGTCTTTCCATCTTTGCTAATTTCAATCAATAAAATTAGAAGCATATAATCCATGCTTAATCATTGTTCTCTGTACTGCTTTTCTATTTAAATGTCAGTGCATGTCAGCATGTTTATCTGCTTTTTGGATGTGATAAACAATACAGAAACACTTGTTAGTGTTTTTCAAACATTGTCATATTACAATATAGTGGGACAAGAAAACTTCCAATCAATAGCAATGTGTTTCCCTAGAGAACATTCAAGGAAACACCCCTATTAGGGACTGGAGAGCAGCTCTTTCCCAGAATCATAAAATTTTAAGATTGTTAAATGTTAGACTGTGTGGTGGAGATCAAGCTCTTTTCTCTGGACAAGAGGAGTGCTCATTATCTCCAAGTTGTACCTGTGTTCCTCGTGCCCACCTGTTCTGACTTTACAAAGCCAGAAACTGTGCAAGGTGACTGGATAGGTGAGGTATTTGTTTTAGATCACTGTAAAAACTCCTCATATTTCAAAAATAGCCCCTTTTGTTTTCCTCCTGTACCTGCATCTTGATATTCTTCTTTCACGGCTGTTTTTTTTTTTTTTTTTTTTTTTTGTTGTGGGTACCGGGGGGTCGACCTCAGGACCTCGGGTGCCTGCGCGCCCGTGCCGCTGAGCGATATCACCGGCCCCTTTTTCGTATGTGGGTTCCGGGAGTCGAACTCGGGCCCTCGCGCTTGCTGCGCAGGCGCTTAAGCCGCTGAGCCATCTCACCGGCCCTTTCACGGCTGTTTTAATTCACTCGGCTTTAAAAAAAAATGCGTGTGTTCATGGCTGATGGGGAAAAAGGGAAGGAGAGAACAGAGGGACAGATGTGAAGGGAGTGAAGATCTAGAGACAGAACAGAAAGGATAGCAATGATCAAAATTAAGTAAGACTTAAGACAGAAATGAAGCATAGAAAAAAAAAAAAGAAATGAAACATAAGAGAGTAAAGATAAGCACTCTTCACACTGGGAATTCTGCAGAGTTTAGCAGAAGAGATACCATGTGATTTTGTGATTTTGTGTGATGAGGTTCCAGGTGTAAAGAAGAAAGGAAGTCCAGACGAGTACAGAGAAGAAAGAAATTTACACTGGGAAAGTTTCAGGCAATTTCTGCAAAGAGAATGCTATGTGAGTGCCGTTACAATCATAACCCAAGTAGAGATTTCACTTCTGTAAACTGGACATGCCAGCAGAAGCCTGCCAGCCCAGGAATCTGTGGCTAATTATTTCTTGCAATTGGCAGAGTCACAAAGGTCACGTGACCAAATCTAATTAACTAGAAAGCTCTGTGAGCCTGTGATTCTGTCCCTGGCCACTCCTTGGCACAAGGTTGCAAGCCCCTGCCAGCCCCCAGTTCCTCTAAACTCCTATTTCTCCCTCAGCATGCTAAAGAACCTCCATCAGGGAACACAGAGGGATGCAAAATGTCAAAATCAGTTCTAAATATTCAAGTGAAAACTGGTTGACAGCTGACTTGAAACTGAAAATTACTGAACACAATAGCAAACAAATGGGGGAATTAAGTACCACTAGGGGAGAGACACTGGCAGAAGACAAAAGAGACTAGATTAGAGCAGGAAGAAAATACGCCTAAGTTATCATCGAAAAAGTGATGTGGACAAAGTAAGAATGTCTGTGGCACAAAGCCAAGTTTGAAAAAAATTTAAAAACCTACTGGCTGCAGATCACAGTTTCTTCCCTCTCTTGGAAATGGAGTGCGTCCTCTTCCCTGCCAGGCCCCAGACTGCTGGGTAGTAGAGCTTATGCCTTCAACAGCTGCTGCCTGTTCCCTAGAGGCAGTTTCATTTCATTGTTGGGCAAAATGATTCTTGTGTAGAGATGGAACAATTAAGTACTTAGGCACCCTGCCCAAAGAGGAGGACAGCCAGTATATCCGCACTGAATTCAAAAGGGAAGAAAAGAAAATTTCTCTTGTGCAAGACAGAAAAAAAAAAAAAAAAAATTAGACAGGTAATAGTACTTTTAGCTAACCTTTTCAAAGGTAGCCTATTAATTTTTATTTGACATATAAAATGAAGTTTAGAGAGTTATTATAAACAAGTACCAAGAAAATTTAGGAATCTGGCAAGCAATTAAACCACTAAACCAATAAATAATTTATTATTGCACTTCAAGCACTATAAATCCATGTACAAATATGAAAACTTGGTCTTTTCCATTTAAACTAAACAGAGGAGGCATTAAAAGAATTCAGTGATATAGTTCTGTTTTTAAAAACCCCTGTGGTTTAGTCTGTGTTTTTTTTATGCTTTTCCCCCAAAATTTTTATGATTATGCAATTAATTGATTGATTATGCAATTAATTAATTGATTAATTGATTATGCAATTAATGGGTTTCATTTTGCATGTAAAATAATTTTCTCATCCCCCATCTCCTCCCTAGCCCTACCCTCCCACCTATTTTCACATGTTTTGGGGGGCTTCAAACTATAATGTGTTCCTACCCCCCATTCCCCACCCTTATATCCACTTCTTCTTATCTAATAATACTTCTACTTTCTTGTCACCTGTTTTAGATTTCATATTTTAGGGAGAACATGTAGTATTTTTCTTCTGAGTCTGGCTTATTTCACTTAAACGATCATTTGCTAATGAGAGCCTTTGCTGTTTCTGAGATAAAAGCTCTCTAAGGTTCTTTGAGATGCCCCGAAGCTCGTCAGATGTCTGGTAGTTACAGCAAATCATCAGGTAGGAGTGAACTTTGAAGTCATCATTCAACTGTTCCTCTCTGCAAGGTTGTCATCTGGTTGTTTCCTATGTGAGACAACACGTCCAAAGTAGTGAGGAGACTTAAGAAAAGCCTAACATATTAAAGCTTTCTCCCACTAAAATGCCCATCTAAATTTCAGTGTGGAGTGACAGCATATTTTACCGGACGTGGAAAGAACATTAACCGGAAAGGAAGAAAACACAAAGGTCAGAATAAATAAGGGGAGGAAAGAATGCAATGTGTCCCTCAGCTATCAGTTTCTATATGCTCTAGACAGACACCATAGTTGTGTCAGGCCATCCACTCCTTGCCATGGGTTACCTGTCTACCAGGTGTCTTTTTTGAGTCCTGTCCTCATTCTCCCTTACTGGCAGAAACTGTTAGGGAGACGAGCTATTGCAAAACCCTAGGCGGCCAATTATTCCCAGATACACCAGGAGGCCACCATGTACTCTATAGGTATCAGAGGCATTTGAGCAGTTTTGTTCCCAAAGGATAGCTCCAATTTCAAGATTATTTTTTGGCTAGGCGTGTTGGTACGTGACTGTATTGTCAGCACCTTGGGAGAATGAGGCAGGAGGATTACAGCAAGGCTAGCCTGGGGAACTTAACAAGACCCTCTCTAAAAAAAAAAAAAAAAATTAAGGAAGTCTGGGGATATAGCTCAGCGTGAAGGACCTGGGTTCAATTCTTAGTATTGCAAAAAGTTTAAAAAAAATTTTTTTTTCTCCATATAAAGCTCTTTCAAATTAAAGTAAAAAAAAAAAAAGGAAAAATGTAATTTCAAAAGTTTCACACCAACATACATACAAAGTGCAGTACATCAAAATATATCAAAATGCCAAATATACATATATTATATATGTATATAATATTAATAATGACAAAATAGGATACTTTTCTCAGGAATTCAAGAATAGCTTAACATCAAAATATTTAGTAATTAATTGCTATTTTAAGAGTTAAAGGAAATAAAAAACTAGAAACCATCCAGAAAAAGCACCTAATGATTCAATGGAAAACAGAAGTGATAAAACAGCTATAGTCCATAGGATGAGACTCAGTTGATTCAGACAGCTCAGGTGAGCACATGTCATTCTGTTTACTTAACATTTATTAGAAATATATATTTTTATTCCTGACTCCAGAAAAACATGCATAAAATCCAATAAATCTATAACTGGTAGGCATTACCTGGATATTTTATCTTTGTAAGTATCTATGTACCATGTCACTCCTAGTCTGGATATTTTCTCTTTGCAAACAGCCATCCACTATGTTGTTCTATTTGTCCATCAACTCACTGGAGAAGCACATAGGTTAGAAATAAAGACCTAATCATTTATTTGTCTGCAATGGGAGAAATCAGTCTGACATCCTAGAATTCACTGAATACAATCAGGTCTAACTCCTCTCCTTTTGTGTGGGGAACATGTGTCTTATTCCACATCTTACATTTACCCATGAAGTCCTCTGTATAGATAGAGAATGGGGTAACCTCCCAGCAGGACAAACAACGGTGCAGCAGTTGACTGGGCCAGTGCATCACCTGCCTCTGAAGTCTTGTTCAAGTCATTGTGAAACTGTGACCCTAGTAAGCCACTGTTTCTCTAAGTACCAGTTTTCTCACTTATAAACCAAGGATAATGATGGCATCTTAACCATGATATGATAAGGAATACAACTGAGTGTACACACACTCTAAAAGTGTTTTGTATAGGCTAAGAGCTTGGTACATATTGGCTACTGTTCTAATAGAAAAGTCATTTGGTATTTGTCAGACTGCTTTCACTTATTTTCCAGGTAGGGGCTCAGGAAGCAGAGCTGTAGAGTATGCAGTTTCTGTTTTTAGATTCTCCTGCACCCTGTTCTAGCTTAAGAGGAATTCTGTCCTCCTCTCGTGATTTCTCTGCAGCACGGATGTCTGCAGCAGCAATAGCAACAACAGGGCTGGGATTGGAAAGCTGGGCCACTGGTTGCACCAGCATGTTGAAACCCAGCTGGATCTCAAGTAGGCCTCACATACACCAGTCAGGCCAACCTGCGCAAATCCACTTGTGAGTTAATTCCAAGGGAGTATTTTCATTATTTATAGAGAACTAGTCACAGAACATGCTCTTTAGTCTTTGCAACGGAACAATTAAATATTATACCAGTGTGTCTGGGTTCTTAAACAAACTCCACGTGGCTCTGGCTCAAATAACTAAAATGGTTGGACATTAAGCTAATTCTTTTATTTCCGAGGATGCAGACTCAGGAAATGTAGTATCTGTGGAATATAAGCACAGCCAACTGTGCCTGCATAAAAAACACATGGCATCATCACAGAAATACAAAGCCATTCTTTCATTGTTTTTGATATATGATTAGGGCCGGTGAGATAGCTCAGTGGCATAAGCGCCTGCCTGGCAAGTGCAAGGTCCTCAGTTCGATTCCCAGAACCCACATATGAAAAAAGGGCTGGTGATATCGCTCAGAGGCACAGGCACCTGCTGGCGCACAAGGTCCTGAGTTCAACCCCCGGTACCCACAAAAAAAAAAAAAAGAAAGAAAGAAAGAAAGAAATATGATTAGTAAACCAGTGAAAGACAAGATATTCAGCTGGAATTTTAAAAATTATTTTATAATATGTAAATCTGAATTTCTGGATATACAGATATATTTGGCAATGATTCTCTCCCAACTGAATTGTGATGGCTTCTGCCATCTCTCTTGTTTTTTGAGTGACTGCTTTAGATTGATGTAGTGTTGTTTTTTTTTTTTTTTTGACCATTATGTACTTTGTCTTAGAATTTTAATGTAGCTTTTAAAACACTATAACTTGGAAAATCCTTAGTTATCATAAAGATACACATTACCATGGAAACTTCTTTGGTGGTACCTAGATATCTTTTCTTTATGCCCAGAAAAATGAAATAGTCCATTTTTACTTTTTCATTCTGGTTACTCATTATTTACTATTAAAATTATCAAAAATGTAATAAGTTTGGAGTGTTTTTCAGGCATTCAACTTAGAAATATAGAAACATAACAAAAACCTTTATCTCGAAAGAACCTGGTAGATAACAATTCCCCAACATAGTCAGTGAACTAGGTAGACCGTAAAGATAATTTACCCTCTACATCTCAATAGCAGCAGGTGACTAAATAACTTTCAGTTATTTGAGGGATTCACATTTCAAAATCTCAGTATATGAAAGTTTATTGGTATTCATTAGTCTAAGCCAAAATATCTTCTTTTCTGTTCAAATAAACTTTTTGGACTTTAATTTCACAAATGGCTACTTTTAAGAGAGGAATATAATCATATGATTCTAATGGAAGTGTAGTTAATGAGTAACAGCCAAGGTATATAATCGAATTCCCCCTCATCCACACCTTTAGCAACCCTTAAGAGTATTTTTGGATAAGGGTGCAAGTACTTCTATTTTTCACTGTTAAAAGAAGAATTTATAATTATTTCTCTAGCAAATTTAGAAACCAAAACAAGAAATAAAGGTCTTATTCCTATTCCAGAGCATAATTTAGCTGGTGGTGGAGGTGGTGGCAATGGTGATCTTGGGCTATGTAATACCACACAAGAAACTTAAGGATAACGATAAAGAAAAGAAAAAGAGAAAATATCCTAAAGTTCTTATATTCCAGATGCACTTTACCTCACAGTTCAATCTCAACAGCTCTCAATGTCTATTTTTTAAATGGTAGAATTTAAGTTCCCCTTAAATTCTAAAGCACAGTATTCTTTGATCCTTTGTATTTGTCCATTGTTTGTTATAACCTCTAGAGATGCTATTATCAGAGATGTCAAAATATTCTAAATATACTAAATATATCATTACATAATGATAATGATAACATGGGTAGAAGAAAAAATTAAAATGAGAGAACAAGTACAATTTTGTGGTAGACATGAAAGTGCATGCTCTACAACCATAAAACCGTAAACTCTTTAAAGTGGAATGTAAAAAGATGCACATCTGCTTCTATCAGCACTTCTTTCCAACTCTCAATCATGTCTTTTCAACCATGCCAAATGAAAGAAATCCAACATGTCCATTTCTCAGCTGCTGCTGCCATTGTTAGGAATATCGCTCCCTTCCCGTTCCAACTGGGTGATTCAGCAGACTTTAAAATATTCACTAGTGATAAACATGACCTCTAATGTCATTGATACAACCCGAAACGTATGAATAGCTGATCTTCTAATGTTACAATATCCCAAGAAGAAATGTTTCCCCCACACCACTAAAGCTTAGGAACCTATCTTTTTGCTGGTAAGTTGAGTGAATGTGAAGAAGACAGTAAGGCACAGAAATTACCTGATGTTGGGATAGAGATTATTTCAAACTGAATATGTTATGCTGGGTTCCTCTGAAAAATAATGACCATGTTTTTTGGATATTCAAAAATTAAATATAGAGTTCAGATTCAGTCTTATTGTCCTTTTTTGTTCATAACCATGCCTCTTTTCCAGAGCCATTTCCCAAAGCTCTCCTAACACTGGTGCCTTGAATTAATACTATTATTCATATTCAATTACTCAGGGAGTGGCTATATTCCTGTGTGACCCCCTTCCCTGGTCCACAGTGCCTATAAGAAAGGTATAACAATCAGTCCTAGCTTCATGAAACCAAAACCAACAAAATAAAAATCCACACTCCCAGTGGCTTAAAGCAATAACAATTTGTTATTTCCCAAGAGAGTGGTGTTTACTCTGAACTTCCCCAGGCAGACTCGTTCATCTAGAGGGTCAGCTAAGTCCGCATGGCCTCACTCGCGTTTAACAATCAGTACTGCTGTCAGTGGGAGCCTAGGATCACTTAGGATGACTCTGTTTTTTAAGTAATCTTTCATATTGAGTCTTCATGCTTACGTTCTCTCAGCCCATTATTACAATAAGGAGTAGCAAAAGTTACAAAACTGCTTGTGGCATGGGTGCAGAACTCACCACAGTCTGTTAGTCAAGTTAAGTCTTAGGGCAGATCCACATTCAAGAGATGGAGAAACAGATTCTACATCTTGATGAAACAAGTAGGGAAGCCACATTACAAAGGAACAGAGGAGGAGCTGTGGCAGCCATCTTTGAAAACCATCCTTGTAATAGAAGCTCAGATTGCATTCTAACTCTATACAAAGGAATGAGTCCACTCCAACTTGTGCTGGCTGAAGCTGAGATTGTGTTAGTATCCATCTAGTGAAAAGAAAACAACAACAACAGCAACAACAAAAACAGTCTTTAGCATGACACATACATCTGTGGGTAATGCCTTAGACTGCCATAGACATAGAATATTTCCATTATTACAAAAAGTTCTTTTGAACAACAGCCTGAGATCAAAGGACAGGACAACAGTGTAATAAGAGCATAAGAGCACACATAATAATAACAATAATAATGGTGACACCATACCAAGATTTCTTCCTTGTGGTATTTGTAATGATTCCCAAAGATTAGTTCAAATTAAATTTCTTCTGTAAAGCCTTCCTCAACTTACCCTTTAAAAAGAATCTTTAAGAAGCTTATGCTGTGAGGCCAGGAGACCAAAATGTAACTAATGTTAAAGGATAGCTGCAAAACAGAACTTACCTGTAATAATTGGCTGGGGACAATGAGAGAACTGGATTCTAGTTAATATACACTAATGGCTAAACTAGAAGGACTGTAAAATGAATGTTAAATAGATATATAATCCTGGAGTGTCTGACTTGATTAGATTGAAGACCTTGGCATTAAAAAAAATAAATAAATAAAAATAACAAGAGAAATATACCAACAACCTTTGGAAAGTTTCACTCCAACAAAACCAACAGTGGCTTAAAAAGGTGTTCAGATTTGAGCCCATCGGTTCTTAGCCAGCATGTTAGCCAGCTGGCACAAGGAATGTCGGCTGATTAAATGATTCCCCATTTTAAAGATAAAACATCCCCTCTACTTGGAGAGATATCAACATGAAGTCACATTAAAATCAAGAGGGTCTGGGGCCAGGAAGATAGCTCAGCGGCATAAGCGCCTGCCTGGCAAGTGCGAGGTCCTGAGTTCAACTCCCAGTACCCACATAAAGGAAAAAAAGGGCTGGTGATATCACTCAGTGGCACAAGTGCTTGCTGGCAAGTGTGAGGTCCTGAGGTCAACTCCCGGTACCCACATACAAAAAGAAAAAAAAAAAAAAAGAATATTCACACAAACAAATATTAACGGACATGAAAAATCAAATAAGCACTAATACAATTGTATTGGGGGAACTCAATACCCCACTGTCACAAAAAGACAGATCAACTAGACAAAAAAATCAACAATGAAATGTTAGAACTGAACCAAACTTTTGAACAAATGGAATTAGTAGATATCTACAGAGTGTTCCACCCCCAACATCAGAATACACATTCTTCTCAGCTGCACACAGGACATTCTCCAAAATAGACCACATACTAGCTCATAGAACATGCTTAAGTAAATGCAAAGGAATTGAAATTATCCCATGCATATTTATCAGACAATAGTGCAATGAAATTGGAAATCAGTGGCAAAAGAAGCCACAAGAACTTCTTAAACACATGGAAATTAAATAGCACCCTCCTGAACAATCAATGGGTCACAGATGAAATTAAAGAAGAAATTAGACAGTCTCTACAATTAAATGATAATGACAATACAACATACCAGAACTTATGGGACACAATGAAAGCAGTCCTAAGAGAGAAATTTATAGCAGTGAATATCCACATCAGGAAAACAGAGCAAGCACAAATAAACAACTTAATGGTGAACCTCAAATTTCTAGAAAAAGAAGAGCAGGCTAAGCCAAAAGCTTGTACGAGGGAGGAAATTATAAAGAGCAGAGCAGAAATTAATGCTCAGAACAGGAGACTAACAAAAACAATACAAAGAATCAATGAATCAAAGAGTTGGTTCTTGGAAAGAGTAAATAAAATCAACAAACCCCTACCCAACCTTATCAAAAAAAGGAAAGAAAAGACACAGATCCATGCAACTAGGAATGAAAAGGGTGAAATCACAATGGACCCTGCAGAAATCTAGAAGATCATCTACACCTACTTTGAAAACTTGTATTCTAATAAGATGGAAAATGCAGAAGAAATGGATAGATTCCTAGATACATATGAATTACCAAAGCTGAATCAAAATATAAAAATCCTAAATAAACCAATATCAATGAAATTGAAGATGTAATTAAAAACCTCCCAACAAAGAAAAGCCCAGGCCCTGATGGATTCACTGCTGAATTCTACAAGAAATTTAGAGAAGACCTAACACCACTACTTTTCAAGCTCTTTAATGAAACTGAAAGGGAAGCAATACTCCCAAATTCATTCCTGGAAGCAAGCATTACCCTGATACCAAAACCAGAGAAAGACCCAACTAAGAAAGAGAATAACAGGCCAATCTCCCTAATGAACATAGATGCAAAAATCTTCAATAAGATACTGACAAACAGAATGCAGCAAATCATAAAGAAGATCGTACACCATGACCAAGTGGGATTCATACCAGGGATGCAGGGATGGTACAACAAATGTAAATCAATAAATGTACTACACCATATTTACAGAGCCAAGGACAAAAGTCATATTATCATCTCAAAAGACGCAGAAAAAGCTTTTGACAAAGTCCAGCACCCATTCATGACAAAAACCCTACAGAAAACTGGAATAGATGGTCTTTATCTCAAACTGATAAAAGCCATCTATGACAAACCAACAACCAACATCATACTAAATGGCAAAAACTGAAAGCTTTCTCTCTAAAATCAGGAATAAGACGAGGATATCCAATATCTCCACTCTTATTAAACAGAGTCCTGCAAGCTTTAGCCACAGCATTTAGGCAAGAAAAAGAAATGAAAGGAATAACGATAGGAAAGAAAGAAGTGAAATTATTATTATTTGCAGATACCCTACATAGAAGACCCCAAAAACTCCACTGAAAAATTGCTAGATTTAATAACCAAATTCAGTAGCATAGCTGGATACAAAGTCAACACTCAAAAATTAATAGCCTTCCTGTACATGAAAAACAAACTCACTGAGAGAGAATTTAGGAAAACAACATGTTTCACAATAGCATCCAAAACAAATGAAATACCTAGGAATCAATCTATGGTGTATGTAAAAGACCTCTACATTGAAAACTACAGTATTCTGAAAAAGGAGATTGAGGAGGATATCAGAAAATGGAAAGATATCCCTTGCTCTTGGGTGGGAAGAACCAATATAGTGAAAATGGCCATACTTCCAAAACTGTTATACAGGCTTAATGCAATTCTGATCAAAATTCCAACAGCATATCTCACAGAATTAGAGAAAACAATCCTAAAATTTATTTGGAACCAGAAGAGACCTAGAATAGCAAAGGCAATTCTGGGCAACAAAGGCAAGGCAGGAGGCATCACAATCCCTGACTGGAAATTATAATATAAAGCTACTGTGACAAAGACAGCATGGTACTGGCAAAAAAACAGATGCAAAGATCAATGGAACAGATTAGAAGATGCAGAAACAACTCCAGACACACTCAGCCACCTTATCTTTGACAAAGGCACCGAACACCTTCACTGGAAGAAAGATAGCTTCTTTAATAAATGGTGCTGGAAAAACTGGCTTTGCACATGCCCAATATTAAAATTGGACCCATATCTTTCACCATGCACTAAACTAAAGTCAAAATGGATCAAAGATCTAAATATTAAAACAGAAACATTAAATCTGCTGGAAGATAGAATAGGTAAAACCCTTAAAGACATTGGTGTAGGCAAAGATTTTATGAATAAAACCCTGATCGTTCAGCGACACAGCACCTGCCTGGCAAGCGTGAGGTCCTGAGTTTGATTTCCCGTGCAAAAACAAACAAACAAACAAAGAAAACAACAACAAAAAACCAACAAACAAACAAACAAACAAAAAAAAAACAAAACCCTGATTGCACAGGAACTATTACAAAGAATGAACAAATGGGATCTCATTTTATTAAAAAGCTTTTGCAGAGTAAGAGAAACTACCACCAACAAGATATACTGTTGGAATTTCTAATCAAAATTCCAACAGCATATCTCACAGAATTAGAGAAAACAATCCTAAAATTCATTTAGAACTAGAATAGCAAAGGCAATTCTGGGCAACAAAGGCACCAACAACCCACAAGAAGAGAACACACAATGTGGGAAAAAATGTTTGCCAGCTGTTCCTCAGACAAAGGATTACTATCAAGAAGATATAAAGAACTCAAAATTATCAGACCTCCGAAATTTAATGACCCAATCGAAAAATGGGCATCTGAGATTAATACACACTTCTCAGATGAAGAAATACAAACAGCAAATAAATATATGAAAAAATGTTCAACATCATTGGTCATTCAAGAGATGCAAATTAAAACAACACAGACATTGCATCTCACCCTGGAAATAATGGCTATTATCAAGAAATCAACCAATAACAAATGCTGGAGGGGATATAAGGAGAAAGGAACCCTTCTCCCCTGTTGGTGGGAATGTAGACTAGTGAAACCACTGTGGAAATCAGTGTGGAGATTCCTCAAAATCTAGGATCGGGTGTCCTGTTTGACCTAGCTATTCCTCTTCTGAGTATCTTCCCAGAAGAATTAAAAACATCATACCACAGCAATATATGTGCATCCATGTTTACAGCAGCACAATTTGTAATAGCTAGATCTTGGAAACAACCCAAATGTACATCAACCAAGGAATGTATAAAAAAATGTGGTCTTTTTATACAATGGAGTACTACTCAGCCATAAAGAAGGATAACTTGGAGACTTTTATAGGTAAATGGATGCAACTTGAGACCATACTCATATGTGAAATAAACCAGATGCACATGTGTAAACATCGCATTGTCTCTCTATTGTGAGAGACTGAAAGAGTAAATAAGATCCAAAATGTACAATGGATATTGTAAAGTAGGAAGAAACTTCAAAAGGAAAGACAAACTGGGATGGGGAATGAAGAAAAGGAAGGGAAAAGCAAAAAAAAAAAAATATATATATATATACATAAAAGATAGTTAAGATAGTTATACTATTAATTTCTCTTAGTTTATTGAAAAGAAAGGTTTGTACAAATATTGTTTGGACAATTAAATGCCTATATCTTGTACTCTGAGTAACTAGTTTAAAGATAATAATACACAATGTATTAACCATTGTTACCCTCCTGTTATCTTGTTTTGAAAATTTTTTTCTCTTTAAAATTAAAAAAAAAGAAGTGGAAAAAAAAGAATATTCACACAATCTGTTTTCAATTTTAACAAAAGTCCTGACATGGACTCTTATTGTTTATGTAAAATGAGAATGTGTGTGTTGTGTATGTGTGTGGGGGATAACACCTTTGTGTGTAAAGCTTCATATTTAATAAATCTGAAAACACCAGCAAGAAACAGTCTCTCCTAAGTTTTAATTCTCAAATCTTAGAAACACTATCTACTTTTATAATTGACATTTGTGGTCATGTGATGGTATTGTAGACTCGGGGACTAAGAAAATAATTACTGAATATTTATTAGGTCCTGTTTTAAGGCAAAAATGCTGTAGAAGTTTCCAAGAATTCATCTGTTTTGAAAAAGAAATTTTCATTACATTCAGTGTATATACTAAGCACTACAAATGCACACAAATAAGAACATTCTCAGAGTAATTACAATCTGAAGAACGGGAGAAGGGCAAACATGGGATTATGTAAGTAACAAAACCCCAAACAAGACAGAATATACATCATTAGAGTCTCAAATTGTTGAAGCTGCACAAAAAAAGAAAGATCACATCTCATTGGGGAAATTCTGATGCCTTTCTAGAGATGACCTTTAAGCTACAGGATTAGTAGGGTTTTTGTTATAATCCTACTTAAGGGAAAATGTGACTTCCAGCTAAAGCGATCTGGGAGGTGACAGGTGTAGAGACAGGCATATGTTCTGAATGCAGGGAGATAGGCAGGGAGGGAGATAGGCATGTGTTCTGAAGTGCTTGGACATGATGGGATGGAGGGCTACATCTTGCTGGACAGGCAGCCTGTAAGTCAAAAACAGCACCTCCATTTCTCTCTCTCTCTCTAATACAAAAATCTTAATCTGCATTTAGAATTTATATTTTAACAAGCTCCTAGGCATTTTTTGCATACTAAAGTTTGAAAAACACTTAAGTAAAGAAGTATTTAAAAATACAAAGTCAGAGAATGCAGCTCATTTTGAAGGTTCTGGGGAAAAAAGAATATGAGATTCATGTCTCTGAAAATGTCTGACAAATAAAGGAGATATTCTTTTTTCTTCTCCAATAATTAATATATCTGAATAATTTTGACTAAGGTTCAACAGGTGTTTACTAAACAAGCATTGAAAAATAAATATTTTCACATATATTACCTCATTTCATCTTCACTACATTGTGCACAAATTCTTGTCTTGGGAAGTTTAAAAATGCACATTTAATATACTATTTCTAAAGTTCTAGGAGACAATTACCTAAGCCACTCACTTGTTTCTCCTCTTTTTGCACCACTTTGATCTCCAAGACTATTTCAAGGCATCTGAAGAACCAACAAGGTTTGTTATGATGCTTCTCAAACTGATGGAAGTATGTAAATTTTGCCTCTCTTGGAGATGAATTCTTCTTGTTTCTTGCAGATGTAATTTTATGAGCATTCATTTAAATGTTCAACAGTGAAAAGTTGAAGAAACTACCCAAAACCTCAGTAAGTTAACACAATAAGAGTTGATTTCTCTTTCTTGCCACAATGTAATGAGGGACAAGTGTGGCAATGAGGAGACCTGATTGTATGTCTCCAACTCCATTCACCAAATATCTCCCTTCTCTAGCCTCGCAGTCTGGCCCAGTAGTCTTTTCATTATTTAACAGTAAAGAGAGAAGGTAGAAATGTTTTGGGGGCTGAGGTTGAAAATGGGATACCTTATGTCCGTGGGCTCACTCAATGTCACTGGAGGGTGTTAAAGGTAGCTTACATCTATTGTAAAAGGAAAACAAAGTAGTTTTGAGAGCAGAACCTGCCATACTTTGGCAGTATCATAGCTCTGATTATGCATTTTTATCACAAATCCCTATTTCTTTAGCTGCTTCACTATAAACTTAGTCTGCTGTGGGGTGTTTTAATAACGTTACTGATACAAAATTTCCTCAACATTATATTATAGCCTATGATTTTCTAATTAATAAACTTCAACCTATGTGTATGTAGATATTGTAATTCTATCCACATACTTACTGCTAATATAAATACACAGTGTATTTTCATGGTTTGAATGAAACTTGATCACTGATATATCACCTGCAGCTGCATGCTATTGAAATGAGGAAACACACTGTGAAGACAAATGAAATCAAACTACTGAGTTATCTTTAAATTTAGAAGATAATATTCTTTAATGTGAAATCTTTCCTGTTAAGTAAAAGACAATTAATAGATATTACCATTCCAAATTTACTGTAAATTGTTCAATTAATCCTGCTCGAGACTTTTATTAACTCTGAGGTTTCTTTTCCCACTGGAGATCGGGAATTGGTAGTACAGGTTGCAGGATTTTCTGTCCTACGTAGACCGACTAAGACAGTCACCTGGGTAACTGTGCATTCCCAAGGATGCCACCAGCCCATTTTGTCTTTGATTCACTTTACTATTCCTATTTTTCACCAGGGGTGGAGATTGGAGGGAGTGGACTGTTGCATTAAAATGAGCCTTGAAGTATTTCACGTACTACACAGTTGACAAACACTTTTAAACATGTCACACATGAACATCATTATTTCCTATTAAACAGAGTGGAAAAAAGACTATCATGCCTGAAACCCATGTTCTAGCCTTACTCTTTCTCTATGAGTTGGAACATCTAATGGGCAATTTCTAGAAGTCAGATTCCTGATCTTTAGAATGTCTCCAGAGACTGCAACCTTCTAGTTCTTCAGGTCAAATATTGTATGACTCTTTGACGGTGACTTTATTATAAAGCAAATACATGATATTACTTGATCACATTGAGGATGAGTACGACAAGGATGAAAAATGATGCTTCTACACAAAGATGTTAGAAAACTGTACAAAAATAATAAATAGTTTAATATTTCTAATGCATGCCTTACCTTTTACCTTGCAATGCCCTTGGAAATAAGAGATAGGATATAAACAGACAATATTGATAGTCAAGGTGAAAAAACATACAACTCATAAACACCAAAACAGTTATTTTCTGGATGGAAAAGGAAATGGAAGAAAAGCTACACAGAAAGAAGCTGGGGATCAAAGTGTGCAATAAATTTAAAGCAATTGCTGCTGCATGAAAGAAAAATACTAGGGTTTGTGCAAAATGAATACAAGGTTAAATTATTCAGCAAAACAAGAAAGATACATAACATCATTGATCTTATGCCACACCTGGAGAAACTGGCTTGAATTTACAACTTCATTTCCCATGGAAAAATGCAAATTGAACATTACAAATAAAAATGGACTAGAAATATTTGTGTACAGGCTTAATTAAAAGGAAAAAGAAAGAAAGAGGACCAGGTTATTATCTCCTCTGTTAATCATAAAACTGTCAATAAACAGGATTCTTTCAAAACACCTGGAAGATTTAAAAAGTAGAATAATACCCTAAATTATTGTGACAAGAACATTTCCATTATAGCTCTAGTTTACTAATGGCTAATCCTGAATAAAAAACAAAACAAAACAAAACAAAAAAAAGTGTTCCAATCACTAAAGTGTCTCTAAAACACCTTTGCACCCTTGTATAGGAGAAGGTCATTCAGAATTAAAACAAGTCACATAGAATTGTGTCAGTGGTTGAGATATGGAAACTAAATTTCATTAGAATTAGACCAAAAATAATTATTTTAAGCTCATATAATTGCAGTTTTCCGAATATATCATTTTTCTTGAATGCTGGACATGAGAGCAGAATGAGCAGAACTGCAAGATTCTCAATTATGTTAGTAACCACAGTTTTTTTAATCAAGACAGGCTATTAAAAACAAAAAATAAATATGTATTAAAGAGTGCTGATTTTCAACCATGACGCCTGAAAAATGGACAAAGTGCATAAATTGTCTTCAAACTGTTTTAGTACTTCTTTTTTGTTTCCATTATGCTCCAGAACATACTATGCAAAGGATATTTGATTCAGAATTGAAAACAAAACTAATAAAAATCATGACGTTTACTCATTCTCTTGAGATTGTGGCTTGTAAACTTCAGAATTATGTGTTTCTCAATGCAGAAATAATGGAACTGGAGAGACCTCTGCAAATGGAGCTGCGTTTTTCTTGAAAATGTTTCATGTTGACTTACCTGTTTTTCAGTGTTTTTCCTGATGCTTCTCTTGGATTCACAACAAGAATGGTAGACTTTCAGGGGCCAAAACATGCCCTAGTAAATGAATCAAAATCTAGCCCAGAGCTAAGCTGTCTTAATTCTTCTTTTAATTTTTTAGAGGTTCACTTTTATTACTTATGTAATAGCACATACTGAAACAAAATAATCCTTCCTCTGTTATGTTTTAAGGGATGATAATAAAAAGAAGATGGAAAATGCCAGTAACAATGAAGATCTTGAGAAAATCCCAGGCAAGAGTGATGCATGTAAAAAGGGGTTTACTCACAGCATAGGATGCCCCTGATGTTTCAGCTTCATTTCCTTTACAAACATTCATTGTGTGTGTGATACTATGGGATAGAAGGCAGAGATGAGAAGCAGAAAATACAATTCTTCTGTTTATCCCAATTCAAGGACAACCAAAACTTCATACAGAAGAGCTCCGGCTTTTAGAGTTCCCTATTTTCTGGAGGTCAAGTCATACTGACCACATATGAGAACCTAACGGGGGGAGAACGGGATTCAGCTGCCACTCGGGGTCACTGAAGCCCCAGGACTGACACTGAACTCTATCTATACGACCACTATGCAGGCTTTTGTTAGTTGTTGGAAGTCTATGTACAAATGAAGAAAAAGAAAAGGAAGAGAGAGGATCTTCCACTTTCCCAAGCAAGCTGGAAGAAGGCAAGGCAGAGGGCAGGGTTTCTTCTGGTCAGACACAGTGCTCCATGGAGAACTAGACCCTCTTATTTCTTCAGCTGAACTGACTCATACAGGTAGGCAGCCAACATTTTGGCTTTTAGAAGAAATATAATTGTTGTCAGAATCAAAATGGAGTTACCCGTGTCAACCCTAACCAAAAAAAAAAAAAAAAAAAAAAAAAAAAAGTGAACAATGCCAGGAAGTCATGAAGGTAGTGTTCTTACTGATGATTAGGGACAATAACTACCATGAAAGACTCTGCCAGACCCCAGCCTTGCACAGAGGCCACCACAACCTTATACATCAAGTACTTTTGGCAGGATATCTGCCAAGTCCCTGTTTACTCAACCTCAGGCTGATGCCACTTTTATGTGGGTACCAGGAGTTGACCTCAGCACCTTGCACTTGCCAGCAAGCGCTTGTGCTGCTAAGCGATATCACCGGCCCTTTTTTCTTTCCTTTATGTGGATTCCAGGAGTCGAACTTAGGACTTTGTGCTTGCCGGGCAGGCGCTTATGCCGCTGAGCCATCTCACCAGCCCTGATGCCACTTTTATATAATCACTGTGACCAAAGATTACTGTTATTGATGTTATCAATGTTATCATCCTCATTTTTGTCTTTGAAAACTCCCCTTGCCTTAACCACTTTGAATATGCTAATAGTTTGGTGTGACATGCATATTCCCATTGCAATCCTCTTCTATTCCTATATAAATATCATTATTCTTCATTCTACATAGGAGTGCCTGCTGTGTATTTTTCCCACCCTAGGAGTGAATGCTATAATTTTCTAACCCATAAGCAACAGCACAGTATTCTGTCTCTTGGCCTCTTGAAAGATGGAAAATTATAGATATAGTACTGCCTTCCTGAGTCAATCTTGGTTCAATACCTAAAAGGCTCTGTAGAGAATCTTCTCCCAATCACATAATGAAAGGACTGGAAGTCTAAGACTTCCTACCATGGACCAGGTATACCTTGAACTAGTTGGGGTTGTGTATTTCAACAAGCTTTTTAGTCAGTCTGTAACGAGCTTGCTAACAACAGCAGGAATCACGCGCTGCCTGAGACTCATGGAGAACTTGCTACCCATGTGAGAATCATAGACCTGGCCACCAACCCACAGAAGGTGCTAGGGAGTGAAAGGGAGAGATGAGGCCATTTCTAGCAGGATGTCTCTCTAGCCACTGTGCTGTATGGTCTCTGCGCCCAAGTCCTTTGCAAACTACTCCACATTGAAGTCCATGCTGTACAACTCCTGCTCCTCATGGGTCACAGGGTCTGTGTCCCATTAGTGGCAGGGAGGAAGATTTTCTCTCTGTTATCTATGAACAAATACATCAAAGTAATGAGATAACCACAGCCTTTCGAATGAAGCTACCACTCACACCAGAGTGAAGGTTTGTCACCACATCCCATTTCTGTGCAAAAGTTAGCAAATGGCCCTGACATCATATGTCACTTCTTTCCTAGGCAGCAACTTTTGGAAATTTTGTTGTAGTCTACGTTACCTTTGCCATTTTTCTATGCAAAAATCAGCTCATTTAGGCCTTTGCAACCAGACTCCTGTATATCTTTGAGGCAGAATTGGCCACTGATTAAAAACCTTCTTATATATATATTTTTTTCTGAATAGTTTCACAGCATGCATCTAGCTAGATGCCAGCACTTTCTCATCAGTTGAACCTCTCCCAAACATAGTACCATTCCACTTCACCAAGGTGAAGTGCTAACTCTCTAAGCCATCCTCATGGGCTGCAGGAGGCAGACCAATGACCATAAATACGTATCATTTATTTCTGTGGATCAGAACACAGTTTGGTGAGTACATAGGGAGGAAGTGGTAGCTCTGAGAGATCAGGGAATTTTTGTTTTCCAATATCTACCAATTCCACAGAGCCACCCACTGCTTGGTATCCTCCATCTTTCTGATGTCCTGGAGAAACACTGTGGGTGGCCACCCATTTTGCAAGTTTCTTAATATAGCAATCCTGATATTCAGCAATATATGTAAATAAGAAACTGAAGATGGACGTTGTTTAATTGGACTATGGATCTTAATGATTCCACAGAGTCCCCAGCCACACCCCATGGTGTAGGCAGTCCTAGTGCTCCTCCTCTTATTCTCTTAAAAAAAGGGAAAAATGCTTAAAGAGATACTAGATAACATCCAATTCAAAGATGTAGTTTCTTAAGTGGGAAACTAAAACCAGAGATAAACCCAAGCTTGTTCAGGGAAACACAGCTTAATTAATGGTGAAGCCATCCTGCTCTGTTTCTGTAGAAGAAAACCAACAAAATACGCTGGCACTCTCTGGAGATTATTATACCAAGAAAAGCAATCACTGGTTATTTAGAGCTTTTGGCTTAAAAAGGAGAACTATTAGCTATAATAGTCACATTTATATGTAAAGACCATATTTTAAATCTCCTATGTAACATTACAGATGACTGCTACCATTTCAATGAAAGCCCATAAAGGAATAGGTCAACACTTTTAATTGTGACATTTAAGAAATTACCAAACAGTAAGTTCATAAAGCCTGCAATTGGAAGTAAACCAATTAGTATCTTTCCTTTTTGCCTATGCGAAAGATCATGTTCTAATGATGTAAATATTTAATAATTTTGAACTTTCATCCCTTAAATACTCCCATATGAACCCACATCAGAGAACTATAATATAATTATTATAAGAAGCAACAAATTACAGCTCATTCAAATGTAGTGCTCATCTTAAGGGCTTTTAAAAAGGCAATGCTATTAAATATGTTTATGCTTTAAAAAGACAATCAAATTTCATTTGATCAATGGGAGCATAAAAATACAAAAAGCAATGTAAAGAAAATTAAAAAAATATTACTGCAACAGCATTTATTGACTTACATACCAACAAATACTTTTAGAAATTCAAAATAAAGGGTCAGATTGGCTTAACAGCTCTGCCAAATTTAAATTATCCTTGAGTTGTAAGAAATGTGTTTATAAATTTACAACTTCAAATAAGTCACACCGAGTTCATTAAATCTTTATGATGATACATGCTGAAATGATAAAAAGAAACTAAAAGAGCTTTCTTCAAAAAATCAAAAACTTGTCTACACATGTACTTAAAATACTGTATACAACTTTTCAGTTTATGTTCAAATTTCACAAAGGAAAGAAAATCAAGCCTTCACAAAGCAATTGGGTTTCCACATATTCAATTTGAGAAATGTGTCACAATATCTCATCTTTTTCTGGTATTTATCTGACTCTTAAAATTTTATTGATTAGATAAGATTGGCATTATTATTTAATAAATAGGAATTATAACACATAAAGTCTAATTTACACATGCTGTATATGTAGCTTTTAGCAAAGTAGAAATTCCTTTGTCTCCAAGAAGCACACTTAGAAAAGCACAGAGGACATTCCTCTTCGGAACCTACTCTACCATATCGTGTACTTCATAGGTTAGAGATTTTTCCAACAGCAAGAGGGAATCTGTTTCTAAAAACAAGATCACAAGCACCACAATATGTTTTAGAGGTTTAGCAAAAAAGAAAGTGCAAAGGAAAAATGAAGTAAAGTCTAAGTTTCATCTTATCATCTTAAAGTACTGGGGATTTAGTCCCATTATTGAAGTGGGGAAAAATGAGAAGGGTATACTTGGGCAGTATTGTATAAATACATCCACAGCCAAGAGTCATAAAGAAAACTTTGGAATCACTGACTTACAGCAGTAATGGCAAACCTTTTAGAGAACAAGTGCCAGACTGCAACCCAAAACCTACTTATTTATTGCAAAGTGCCAACACTGCAATTAAACCTGAACACTGAAGTTTTAGTTTAGAAAAAAACAACTCATATATTAACATCTTTTTCTTAAAAGAAAAACAGTCACATGAATGCCATAGCTGTTCATCACCACTGGCTTATTTATGAGATGACTGATAGAAAAGAAAAGAAAACCCAGGCCTGCACCCTGGGGGATTCCAATATTTATAATTTCAAGAGATGTGGTATCAAGAAGAGGCAGGAGGAAAAGCAGGTATATCAGAAGCCAAGAGAGGCAAAAAATAAAGATGGTGCAGGGCGGACGGATGGTGTCAACCGCAGGGAAACTGCTGAGAGTTTGAGTAAAAGATGTAGAGAAAAAAATGTCCACATATGACCACCAGCTGAGTCCAACGACTCAGACCTAAACAGGTTCCGTGGAGGTGAGCTTGAGAACCAGAACGAATGGCTGAGAAAGTGACCATTCACTCATAAGTAACAAATTTACTTTTAAAACTTATGGAAAATAAGTTTATGATAGAGGAATGGCATGGTAATAGCAGATTTAGATGATGGTTTTACAGGGGCAGGCATTACCTATAAAACTCTTCCAACTTTGTTGTATGGAAATGGATAGGAAATAGGGACTGAAATTCAGAATTTCACATCTCTGGCGATGTCTGCGCAGTGGGAATAGGGAAGCAAGAAATACAGACTCTGAGAAGGAGGGAAGCTTTCACTGCATGAGCAATGTTTTATTTCTCAAGCAGAGGGTCTGTATACTCATATTCTTGTTACTCCTCATGTTCTTTAATATGAATTATTTTGCACAATAAAAAGAAATTAAGTGACTCTGGAGTAAGGAAATTGAATAAGTGAGCATGATTTATTCTTTAAGAAGCTTTGCCTAAAAGTGGCAGAAAAATGGTACATTGGACAGTGGCTGTGATTAGGTAAGGTTTTCTGTTTTCACATGTAACATGTTTGCATGCCATTTGGGTTGTTCCAGCAGCAAGGAAGAAACTGAAAATTTGAGATTAAGATGCTCACCCAGAGTCCTCCAAGAGGTGGCACAGGAAAGATCCAAGGACATAGTGGAGAGACCAGCCTTTCGAAGTGGCTCTTTGTCCTCTTTAATTAAGGAACATAAGAATAGATGCACATTGTCAGGAATTCTGACTCTCTTTTCAAAAAGAGGGAATTCACCTCAGCCTCTCCTGTCTGCCTGTTTCCCACCATACCAGGAAGTCCATTATCAGCTCTGAAGGAGTAAGACATCTGCTTCATGCTGCAAGGCTCTGGCGCCATCTCCATAATTTACTGTAAGTTCTGATTTTTTTTCCATATCGCCTATATGTCACTCAAGAGGGCTGGTCCTTTGGGAACTTTTTATTACCATGCACTTAGCAAAAGTCAGCATGGTTTTATGAGCCTTTCGTCCTGCCCATTTATTATCTTTTCAAAAGCCAAGTCTTGTTAAGAAGCCTGGTCACTGAGTTTCAATTTTAGAGGGGGCCAGAACATGAAGAGTGCTGGTTTGCATGAAGTCACTGACATGTATCATAATTAGGCATGCATCAGTGAATTAGCTTCATCTTGGAAATCGTATCCTGTTGTTACTCAAGATGTTTATGTCAAATGCATTGCTTGATTGAATTACAGACCTAGCTATTAGAGAGGAAATGCTTGATAACCAAGTTTCTTCATCTTTATGTGGTAATGCAGAATATTTTTTCTCATGCATGGTTAGAATCAGATGTTTAGGTTAACAAATTTTATTTAAAAACAAGGTGAATTACAAATAAAATAGAAGTGAAATAGTGATCTATGAGCATTATTATTTTTTTATTAGAAATGTCCTATTGTCATACTCTTTACATGTGATCTGTTAGATCACGTATGTTTCCCAGTTATAGCAAGAATAATGGCCTCAACGATAACAATAAAAGCAATGGCTACTGGGTGTTCTGAGACAGCCATGTGTGCCATGTGCTCTGCCTCTGTAAGTGTTTTATATGCATCCCACCCCTTGCTCTTCGCAATGGCTCCTGAGTGTATTTATGAGTAGCCCCATTGAACTTATGAAAACACTGGAACAGAGATGGTAACTTGCGCCAGTCACACAGCACAGGCACCATGAAAACTGTAGACTTGGGATTTGAACCTGAGTCTACAGCAAACCCACTCCCCTCCTTCCAATCGCACTCCTCCTGTGGACGTGTCTTCAGCTGGATTGGTCTGCATGAGATGTTTGGGTTCTAAAGAGTGTGGGCATGAACCTCTCTCGGCTCCTCACTGGTCTCTGGGCTTGATTTTCATATTTTCCACGAAGCTCTCTCCGTCCCTGTCTCTCTCTCTCTCTTTCTCTGTTTCTCCCTCTCTCTCTCTTTCTCTGTTTCTCCCTCTCTCTCTCTCTCTCCTATGTCCTGTGTATCTTTGTAAATCTATTTTTTTTCCTGTAAAAGGCAAGGACAGTTTTACACTGACAAATTTAGATCTCAAAGAACGTTATACTCCTGAAATCTCTAAACTAGATTTCTGAATTTTATTCATACAGATATAAAATACAGACTTGTTACAAGTCAGTTTAAGAATAAGAACTGTTCAGTACTTATTTTGGTTCACACTATTTTTTCTAAACATATTAACAGAACATTGTATCGTTTTCCTTCTACAACTTGCTCAGCTCAATTGATAAACTGTCAGTATTGATTCACTGATTGAGACCTGCACTATACAAGTGGAAAAATAAATAATTTACATTTTTTGGTTTCATTCAAAAATAAGAAAAACTAAAATCTAAAATCATCTTGAATTTTTTAAAAAATTTAGTTTAAAATATGGAACATGATTAAGTAGTGTCATGTAAATAGAAGTTTTCAAATCATGATGTAAATATAAATCATAATTGTGATCATAGAGTTGTAAAGTAATCTCGTGGTCAGTTAAAAAAAAATCTTCTAATTTATCTTCCAAAATGACTGTATGACCTTGCAATTAAATGAGTGAAACTCCTTGAAGTGCTGTGTCTTTGCCACATTTGGTATTGTCAGTTGTAGAGATTTCAGTGATTCTAGTAGACATACAATGAAATCTTATTGTTGTTTTAATTTGCATTTCCTCAGTCACATATGTTGATAACATTATTCCATATGTTTATTTGCCATCTGTACTTGCCACGTTTGATGAGGTGTCTGTAGGTTGGGCATACAGTTTCTTAAAAATTAGGTTGTTCATTATCTTTTTGCTGAATTTTAATAGTATTTTGTGTGTTACTGAATATAAGCTCTTCATCACATAGGTAATTTACAAATATTTTCTCCCAGTCTATGATTTGCCTCAAATTTCTAGGCATATTCTTCCACAGAGCAAAAGTTTTTAACTTTAGTATTAAGTTCAACATATCAGTTTTCTATTTTGTGTATCATATTTTTGCTTGTTTCATTTTCAAATTGTACTTCTATGGACTGAAAGCATTAGCTCACATTTTTACTTATGTGTCTGTCTCATCTCAGAATGTAACACTCCTAGCGCAGAGAAACTGTTTTCTTTATTCTGTATTTTCAGCAACCAAACTAGTGACTGTGCTTAGCAAATTCTCATAAAAATTTGCTGAATTAGTCAATTAATACATGTGACCATCTTTCAGCATCAGTGTCATATTATGGATATGGATTGCCAAATGTGGATAATAGTTTTCAGATGATTAACAAAATGATTTTGAGAAAACACATGCAAAATATCTTACAAATGGAGTGGCAATCAATAAAAAGGAGCAATTGTCATTATTCTTGCTGAAAAATTACAGCATTTTCAGAGGCCAGGAGCTCCAGAAAGAGGGGTCAGGTAAAAGAAGCATCTGCTTTCATCTCACGGGCTCCTGCGACAAGGCCTCTTTGTTAACCAGAGATACTCCTGGGCCCTCAAGTGATATAAACCTTTGGCATACAAATGTGTTTTATTTAACAAAATACGCAACTGTTAAAACTACTGCCAGGTGTTAAAATATGTAGCGAGATGAATTCTAAGTTTTATGGCATTTTAACATTCATCATATTTTCTTGATGGTATTTTCACATCAAGATTTATCTTGTCGTGATTGCAAGCATCTCTAGGTTTGTTACTATTTTGTATTTTTTTACATTTTTGATGTCAATATTTCTGAAAATTAGCTTCATTTCTTAATACAATCCTTTCTTCCTCTCTCTTCTTTTTATTTCCTCCCTCCCTCCCTCCCTCTCTTTCTTGTCCTTCCTTCCTTCTTTCTTTCTCCTCTCCTTTCCTCTGGTTTTGGAGATTGAACCCAAAAC
Source organism: Erethizon dorsatum (assembly GCA_028451465.1). Classification (NCBI taxonomy): domain Eukaryota; kingdom Metazoa; phylum Chordata; class Mammalia; order Rodentia; family Erethizontidae; genus Erethizon; species Erethizon dorsatum. The sequence goes on from CM051824.1 coordinate 19,807,026, forward strand.
CTCACATATGCTAAGCATGCATGCTGCCCCTGAGCTACAAACCCAGCCCTGACAGCATCCTTTCCAATGGAAAAAGACTAAGGATGACTTTTATAAAAACTACAGTGGTAACTTGGTTCCCAAACTCAATTTGTTCTATGATTTTGGGAAAGATGGCCACATTGGTGATTGTGTGGGAAAGATGGTTTGTAAATTATTTGCAAACAAAAGCATTCATGAACTGAGGTACCACTATATTAAAGTTAGGCTATTAATCATTATCAAACTTTAGAAGCAAAAAATCTACTTGGGGTACTATTTAGAAGTGAAGATTCCCAGGATCACTCTAAACAAACTGAATCCGAGATTTAGACCCATCAGTTTAAGTTTTATGGACATCTCCTGTCCTCATCCCGAGGATTCTGAACACAGTGGTCTGTGAGCCTCACTCTGAGAAACACCTATAAAAGAGAGCTTCTGTAAGGAAGGACTGTGCTGGGAGGGACGGTGAATAGTAGTGTAGACCCGTAGTAGATCTTCCCAAGATCCAAGCTCAGCTGCACTTCTAGACCAAGTAAGACACACCCACCATTGCCGTATCAAGGTTTGCCCCTGACTCATACATAGGCGCTTTATTATATTAATGTTTATTATATTAATGTTGGCCCTTCATATTTATGTTTTCTGCATCCAAGGATTCAAACAATTGTGAATTTTTGAAAAAAAATTCCATCTGTATTGCACATGCAATCTTTTTTCTTCTCATTATTCCCTAAAATATAATATAATTAAATTCACATAACATTTATGTTGTATTCGGTATTATAAGTAATCTAAAAATGATTTCAAGGATATAGAAGAATATGTTAGGTTACATGCAAATACTACACTTGTTCATACAAGGAACCCAAACATCTATGGATTTTGACGTACACAGAATCACGGAACAAATCACTTATAGTTATCCAGTGATGACTGTATTTGAATAGTATAACTGTAAAAGGTAATGGACCTACATGCGGTAGTCAATGCTCAAATATGTGAGAAACATAGACATGAAGTACTCTTTTCTTCCTTTACCTAAGATTTGCTTTCAGGTGATACCTGCATGCCCAAACCTAGAGGAAGTGAAATCTCACCTCAGGACCCATGGGAGCCCCCACTAGAACACTGTCGTGTACCATCCATACAGAGCAGTCTGGCACATAACACAGAAGAGTCAACACACGGGAAAGGAAGCCTGTTGTCTCCTGCAGAAACCACCAACATCAGGGTAAGAAGACCAGAGGCACAAGCAAGGGACACAAGAAAAAAGACACACAGAGGAGGAGCAATATCCTGTCAATACCTGCAGCTTTCCTGGGAGATGCTGAACCCTGTGGAAAGGCTGCAGGAGGGTGACATTTCCTCCCGCCCTTCCTTTGCAACGTTGCTCCCCATATTTGTAGCACAGCTGGAAGAGGAAGGACAGAACTGTGTGACAAGAACTTCTTGGTCAGGTAAAGAGCTCAGCACTGGGAAGTTCACATGGTTGATACCAATTGGAGTTTCTGCTAGACCAGTTTCTTCCACCCATACCACTCCACCAAAGGGGGTGAGGAAGGAGAGAGCAGCCAGGTTATCAGGAAACAAAAGTTCACCTCTTCTCAGAGATGCAAAAGACACCATTCCCTTTTTCTCTGTTACTCTCACTCCAGCTTTTTCTGACTCAACTCATTGGTCACTAGCAACTCAATAAATATTGATTGGGTAAAAATAAAATAACAGAACTACTTGATATCATCTTATCAATTCTCATTGTAGGTTAGTCAAACCAGACAAAGAAAACCCTACCTACACAGCAAGAGTTTATTCATCACTATGATTTAGGAAATGGTTCCATGAAGAAACCACCGTTTTTTTTTTTTTTTTTTTTTGGCAGCTCTTGTCCCATTGTGTCATGAGATCTCTGCTAAACTTGGGTAATAGCCACGTGTACCTCAGTCTACACATTGAACAGACAAAATTTGATGGCTGGGCTGTGTTGTCACCATTTTGATTTGTCATTGCACACAGAGTGGGCAATTAGAGAAAGTGAACTGTCAGCTGAAATCCATGCAACTGGTCCATAGCTTATGAGGGTGTGGAAATATGATAACAAGAGGGCAGGAAAGAAGGTGTAAGAATGCATTATAAGTCCTGTGGTAAAGGACCCATAGCAGTGTCCCACCATTAAATATATTTGCCCACTTAATGAACATGAACGGTGTCTTTTATCATGCAAAGCACAGTGGATAGACTTCAAATCTAAGAAGGTTCCCAAGTATACTATGGCACCATCCCTTTTCTTTCAGATGCTGTTATATACCAAATAAATAAATCAAATAAAACAAAACATTCTCAGATAATTAAACTTGTCATAAATTGGTATTTTTAGCTGCATACAAAGAAGGGAGAATAGTTGTTCTCAATAAATAAAATCCCTTAAAAATGCATGGAAGACCTACAGAGATGCCAGTAATGTTCAAAAATGTATAAAATGGCTCCAAGAGTGGGCAAATATCACATATCCATGGTCCATTAAAATCACCTCAATCTTCCTTCAAAATGAGGTTATTTCACTCTGCCTTGACCCTCATATTTTTTAGGAAACACTGAGTATATCTCCCCTCTGTACTGGTTTTCTATATCACTTCATGCAACCTGAGAATTTTCCCTTTATATCTACAATTGTGGCTTCCTCCCTTCACACATTCTCAAAACCTATAATATAGGCTGAGAACCAAAAGGAATCAAATAGTCAGACACTCTGTTTATTCTTAATGTTTCTCTAGTACTCTTCTATTTCTCTCCTTCCATTCTGTGCCAATCTTCTGAAGCATGTATTAAGTGGTAGGTATCAGGCATTGTAATAAGCTCCAGAAATGTTAATAGCATACAGACTCTCAGGTGAGTATAAGATTATCTACAGGAGCAAAGAGAAATATGTGCGGTAAGTAGCACAACAATGACCAAAGGAGGATTTAGTTATCTTTCCCGCATACAAAAATTACCTCACCATACCTTTTAACAATTGCCCTTGCAGCTTCCCACAAATGAATTTTTAATATACTTAATGACATTCTTCTAGCAAAACCTAAGGTATTTCCTCATTGTTCATCTCCCACAATCTCAGAAGACTTTAACATGACTACAACATTCTAGAGTCTAGTCTGATCACAGTCTCCTTACGAAATGTCTTCATTCCTTGGATTTCGGGATTCTGTCCTATCTTTGATAATGGTTTGTGTCTAGATGTCTCCCCAAAGCTTCATGTGGTCATACAGTTTTTTTTTTTTTTCAGAGGTGGCTAAATCTAGAATGTGCGATTGATTCATAGTGCAATGCTGGGAGTAAGGGTGCTGGTGTTTAAGGGTGGTGATTGCTAGATCAGTGCACTGATTGGATTGGCACCACCCTAATCCCAGTAGACCAGATAAATTATAAGGGACAGAAAGAGGCTTGTCTCTCCCTCTCTTGTTGCTTTTGCTGTCTTCTGCTGCTCTAGCCACCATGAACTGTTGCTCCTCTGCAATGTGCCACCCTGCCTTGGAGCCAGCGGATTACAGTCTGAAACCTCTACAAACTGTGAACTAAATAAACCTTCCCCCTTTAACTTAAGGTGTCGGGTATTTTGTCTCAGCCATGAGAAAAGTAACTAAGACATTTTCTGTCACATTTCAGGGCATTCTTTCCCCTTTTAATTTATTTCTATTCTATTTTCTAATCTTAATTTACCCTTTCTTTCAAAACGGTACCTTCATCCCTTTACTTTTACCTATTGGCACATATTTAATGGAAACTCTGTTTCTAAGAGCTTCATTCATCAACCTCAAACACTCCTAAATTTCTATTTCATCAAAGTTCCGGTCCCATAGCATTACCATCTGTTCGGCAGTGTTTCACATCCATCAGTGTTAAACATCAAGCTGGCCCTCTCTCCCTAGCCCCTGTCACCTCTTAAGTCTTCCCATCCTGTTACGTATGGCCAAAAGCAGAAGGAATGTTGACTCTAGCCTCTTCTCTTCAATAAATTGTAAAATATCTTACTCTTTTGTTGTTGTTGTTGCAATACTGTTAACATTTAGTTTCTTACTCCTGTTCTTATTACCAACAGACCAATCCTGGATTCTTAAATACAGCATTTTGTTTTGTTTCCCCTGCTATTGTAATCATATTTGGGCAATCTGTCTGGTTTCATTCTTTCTCTGATTCAGTCAACTTTTCATAAGTTTGCTATATTAATCTTTCTGAAATATCATTTAAATAGGCAACAAGCAGCTAGTTAGTAGCTTCTCTTTTCTCTCTGTCTTTCTTTCCTTTCTTTTGTTCTTTCACATTTCTATACTCAGCCTAGTTCCTGAATATTCCATTCCTCTCCCATCATCTTACCATATGTCTAACTGTATCCAATATAAAAGTTTTCATCAAATTGGGGCTTCACTATCCATCCTCCATTGTCACCATCATTATTATCTCTTTGCTTTTGAATATCACTTGAAATGCTTACTCTGCTATTCTAAATTTTAATTAATATTCATTTTAAACAACACTTCCTTCTAGATTAATTCCAGACACACACCTTTTTCTATAACTCTGTGAATACTTACCTGTCCTATAAATTGAAGCTGTCTAATATATACTTACACATTCCCAAAGTGGCTACAATATATCAGGCTTGGTGACACTTTATTTGGCATAAGACTTATCCATCCATAACATTTTAATATAAAATATCATATTTTTCCTATGTGTGTCTTATCTACTTACCTCTAAGTAAGCCATAAGCTCATAAACCTTGTATAATGATTATCAGCATCTGCCTCATGTGAACTGCTTCCCAACTAACAAGGACTGCTCAACCAGGCATGTGGAACTGAAGCAAAAAAGGAGGATTACTCCATTTCTGTTCAGATTGGATATGGCATTACAAGGCAGCTTCAAACATTCATGCCTGGTTTCTACTGATTTAACTGACAGGGTGAGGCCTAGACATCAAAATTTTAAAGCTTCTCATTCTATATTCACTAAAGTCTCAGAACCACTAATATTAGTGCATGCTGCAAAGAGTTCGTAGTCCAGGAAGATGTTGGTGGTAAACACGAAAAACATTTTGGTGTCTTCTGTTCCAAGCTTCCCTTGGCTCAGAGATTCAATATAAAGACATGACTGGAAAACCCCCTTCACATTCCTCATTTTCCAGAAACTTGACTCTATACGATTCACAGCCCCACAGCTCTCCACTCAGACGGCTCGGACCACGCACACCTCCCACCAACTCTGAGCCACACTCAGACGTTCAGGCCTCTGTAGGAAAAGCCCTCGATGCTGTTTCAGCTTTCTAGCACCCTGCCTGGAAGCCCCGAGGAAAGCTCACTGATGGGAAGCACAGCCATTGACAAAAGATACAGATTAAGTTAATGAATTATGACTAAGAGATCTATGGTGACATCTGTGTTTCATTTAACTCCTTCAAAATCCTTGTGACCTCACTTAGTAAACATTCTGTGGAATGTTTTTTATCAAAGTGAGATTAGCATCTTCCTAAGACTCTGAGGCTCTGGTGATTTCCCAGCAAAGCCTCTTTCTGACTATAACCTGCCACATGCTGGAGCGCCATGCTGGGCGCTTTAGGAGTAAAATGCTGTGCACAGACATCACTGTTCTTATCCTGATGAAGTTCAGTCCTAATTTAGGAAGCTAATACATATAGACTCAATTTGTCTATTTACGATAAAACCACCTCTCCCTCTCTCTCTCTGTCTCTCTGTCTCTGTCTGTCTGTTTCTCTCTCTCTCTCTCTCTCAGATATTCCATCTACACAAATATTCTATTTCTACCAAACTCTAAAATAAGAAGTTCTAGGTTTAAAATACAACAATTTCTTTTAGAAATAAATTTATGCTATATGATTTGAATACAAATGCTACCATAGGCTTACTCAAAGACTTTTTGAAGGTCATAACTCTGAATAATAGGAAATTTCTATAAGAATATTCTAGGGTAAAAGTGTAGTCAATGTTTATACTCAGTATTTTTTTAAAATGTGGCATACAGCCTAATTTGAGAGAGATACAATATTTTTAAATCACAAAGAAATTTAAAAACACTTCAATCATGTTAGATATAATACTATCACATATAAAAAGATAATTTTATGTATACCCTTGCCAGATTAAATAATTATAACCATCACTGCCGTAAAACTTGAAAATAATAAAAATAAATAGTTCTCTATCAAAAACATGGAAATGGACACCAACAATATCACAAATTCTAGCACTTATTCATGTTGAAAATTAAAAGAAAACTGCTAGTATTTTTGATTATTTGATTAAAGAAGGATAAACAAAGCCAAGAGAATAGTTAAGTGGTAGAATACTTGTCTACCACGCATGAGGCCCTGGAGTCTATCTGCAACACAAGAAAGAAGAAAAGAAAGAAAGAAAGAAAGAAAGAAAGAAAGAAAGAAAGAAAGAAAGAAAGAAAGAAAGGAAGAGAGAGAGAGAAAGAGAGAGAGAGAAAGAAAGAGAGAGAGAGGGAAAGAGAGAGAAGAGGGAGGGAGAGAGGAGGGAGGGAGGGAGGGAAGAGAGAGAAAAGAAAATGAGGAAGAAAAATCTGAAACTAGGAGACATTAAAACTAATAGATTTGGTTCCTAAATTGCATCACATTTAATAAAAAAGACACATTTGGGTACTGAGAAAGGCACTTTCAAACAGGGTATTGTTTCTAAATGTTGTTTCTACAATTTCTGAACATCATCTTCTATGTTAACAAATGGATTTCTGTGACAGGAGTGTCAGAGAAAATTTCCCTGAGGAGGTGTTCTTTGAGCTGGGGTGTGCACAGTGAGTTACCCTTGATTATTTAAAAGGGAACTGGATATGGAAAGGCCCTGAGGCAGGTAAAAAAAAATGATGCTTTTGAATAATGGGGCAGAAAATGATTCTTTAAACTGATATTTACAAGGTAAAAAACTGTAATAGGCTGTATTTGAAAGGGAAGGGTAGCAATAAGAATGACATCAATATTTCTGAATAGATATGCACAGTATCCACTGAGATAAGAAACATAGAAAGGATGCCATGCTAGGGATTATGTGTCTACTCTGATTTCAGAGTTTTAAAACTTTGAACTAAAGATATTGCATAGGATGAAATTTAAAACTCTGTGTCTAAGGACATAACAGAGTAAAAAGGAAACCTTTAGAGTGGAGAAAATATTTGCAAATCAGTATTTGACAGTGTTAATATCCAGAAAACATAAAGAACTCCTATAACTCAACAATCAAAACAAAACAAAACAAAAAACAAAACAAAACAAAACAAAAAAACAAAGTGATTAAGAAATAGGCAAAGGACCTAAATAGGCCTTTCTAAAAGTAAGATATAAATAGCTAACAAGCACATGAAACGATGCTAAGCATAACTAATTGTTAGAGAAATATAAATTAAATCCATACAGGGTATCATCTCACACAAATTATGATGAGTACTATAAAAAAATAGGCAAACAAAACAAATGCTGGCAAAGGAGGCAGAAAATCTGGAAGCACTGTGAACAAATGGCAGGTGTATGAAATGGTGCAACCACCATGAAAAATAACATAAACGCTCCTCCAAAAATTTAAAATGTGTTTACCATATGGCCCAGCACTACTCCTTTCGGATATATACTCCAAATTTAAAAGCAAGGAAACAAAAATATATTTGCACAACTATGTTCATAACAAAACAGTAGAAGCAACCCAAGGGTCCATGGATGGAGGAATGGATAAATAAATTGTGGTACATAAACCCAGTGGAATATTATTTGGCCATGAAAAGAAAGGAAATTTAGATACATGCTACAACATGTATGGACCTTAATTATTTTATACTAGGTGGAATAAGCCAGACATAAAAAGACTACTACCATAGGACTCAACTTCTATCAGGAGTAAAGTCCTAAGAAAAGAAAGTGAATGTTGGTTTCCAGGGGATCATGGAATGCATACAGAATTTCAGCTTTGTAAGATGAAAAGATTCTAGAGATCCTTTCTCAAAGACATGAATATATTTAACACTATTGAATTGTAAACTTAAAAATATTTACAATAGTAAATTTTACATATGTTTGTTTTACTACAAATGAAAGCTTTTAAATGTTAAATAAACAGTATGAAAGCTAGCTAGTTAGCTAGCTAGCTAGATATGTGAGGAAAGCTGGGGACAGCAGATATACATTTAGGAAACAGAGACAATGATTTTCTTACATTGCCTTATGTTCTTCTCTCCCCTCATCCTTAAAATCCTGAATTATTAGTGACTCTCTAAGCACAAGCTCTTTCCATTCCATCATCCGACTTGACACAGAAGTCTGTTTCCATCTACCAAGAGACAACAATTTAAAAATTCTGAAGGGACAGCAGACGTGGATATTTGTATCTCTGCTATACTGTGCCAACAAAAAAGGATCGCAACATATGCCTCTGATTCCAACCCCCACTAAAAATGACAGATGTGTACAGAGAGGGAATTAGTAAAACTAATCCTCGTGTAAGTATCTATGAAGACCATGAAAGAAGAAGTCCATGGTCTGCACATCCTTCCCGACAGCGTCATTCTCCCTACCTTGTTTGCGCACATCCTCCACAGCAGCCACCAACTCTTCTTTGAGATCTTGACTCTCCTTAGCGATCTGTTCGCCCTTTTCCAGGAAGTTCTGAGTGGCTTGCTCTACAGATGCAGCCAGGACATGGGCTTTCTTTGACCTCCCTTTCTTTTTACCAGATGGGCCTTTGTTGCTTGTGTTGACCAGTGTTGTGACCTAAAAAAAAAAAAAAAAAAAAAAAAAATTGTGAAACTACTCCGCAAAATTTTCTAGAAATATCATGCTATCACCCCAAAATTTCAAAATATCCCATTTTACTGAATAATGAGATTTAATTATTGAATTATGAATGCATGCCAGATAGCCTCAACAGTGGAAGCATAGAATTACACGGATTAGCATGTAAATAAACACCTGTTATTTGTTTCACATCGAAACAAAAGCATATGAATCAGTAGAAAGAGCAGATTTGGAGCAGCTCAAAGTTGCCAGTTGACTCAAGGTTGTACTTTCACAGATTAAGAAGTACAGTGCTCTTTGGAGTAAACAGCCTCACGGATAAGAAAAACAAAGCAAGTGTGGAACTGCCTCTAAGCACCAAGTTAGGAGAAGCAATCTTTAGTACTGAGCTACGTAAGACAGGGCAGAAGTGAACGAACAATTAATAAGTGGGAAGTAATCAATATATATTACTAATGTGCTATCTCTTAGGACTTTGGAAGATTTTTGCTACTTTAGATTTCATCTTATAAAAATTAAATGGTAAATTTGATGTGAGGGGATTAAATGATTCAGGTGTAATATTTAGTTAACCAGTTAAAGTTTCCAGGATCAAAACTAGATTGACATTTATTACTACTCCTTTTCTAAGTATCATAATTTGAATACATATCTCAACTGCCAAACGTGTTTTAGCAGTAACTATATCTGGAACTAATTTGCTAACAAAGCATTTAAAAGCATTCAAAGAACTTGTTATCTCATAGATTTCAGAACCTTTATTTTCTATATGACAAGTTTGAAAGCTGCTCCATATTCTGTTCAGCAAAAAGTGCCAGTCTTGTTTAAGGCTGTATTTTTTTTTAACATAGGTTCATAAGAATGTGCTTTCTGTGCTTAATTTTCATCAACATTTATCCTGATTACCAGACTAAAAATTTTCTTGGAGGTTATCAAGAAAGCCAGTCCACAGAAGAGTTCCAAAGGCGTTTACTCCAAATCCCAGAGCAAGCAAAGCCATTAGTCAAAGTGACAATTAATGTCCAGTCAGTTTACAGGGGAAGAGATAATACCAAAAGGAAAGAGAAGTATTGACTAAATGTGCACTAAAATAATTAATACAGGTGGAACCAGTACTCAGGAAGTGGTTAATACAGTGTTGGACAATATCATATTCAGCTCTCTCGATTGGCAAATAATTAGATATAGTGAATTAAATAAAGACTCTCTAAGGACATTCAGGCATAAATACTGAACTAAAAAAGAAAGCTAAACTCATTACAAATAAAAATATCAGATAGTGGTGGTTTAGCTGTTGCAGTGAGGTTCTAGTCTTTTCAGCTCCACTCACAGTGAGCCATCCTTTAGAGAAAAGGAACTTGTCACACAGGTTGCTTTTCTGAGGTGCAGAGGTTTTCCTTTAAATGAGGATTTAGTCTAACCCATTAGCATGCTTCTCTTCTGGGAAACTAAACTCCCCAGAACAGCCAACACTTGGAAACGTGAACATAAGCCCCCGTGTTAACATACTATCTCTAAAATTTCAACTTAGAATATACTATTATTACCTAAGAAAAACACTCCCTACTTCCAGTTAGCTTTTATTTATTCTCATTGTACACATAATTGTGAGAATTTCTGTGATATATTTTTTTAGATTTCTCAAATTAGAAAATAAAAAAGAAAACAATAGAGGGAAAAGGAGCTGTTAATTTCAGGTATACTGAAAGGGGTAAGAAGTGGAACCTGATGGTGACACTACAAAAATAGCTAAATGACAACATCTTGGGTCCTCTAAAGGCAAACAAAATGCCAACTTTTCTTTTATCTCATGGTATATTACTGTATTAAGCATAATTTAGGTAATGCTCATGATAACAAGCCAGCATAATGTATCACTTATGTGGAAAAAAATAAACATGGAACATTCCTGGGAAGCTCCTAAGAAGATGTGATTGCTTCTAAAAGAAGCAAATCAACTCAATCCCCTTTCAGTGAAAGCTCCCTTTTACTGCTTGGTAGAAGATTATAGAGGGAGAAAAGAAGGAACAAATGAAAGAAAAAGATGAGCCACCATATAGCTCATGTCTTCATTTTAGAACAAAGAAATGCTGTAATTGTCAACACTTCTTCACTGCTAGCCAATTTTGATTGGAGGACAAATTCGATAAATTAGATAAGAAAAATAAAGAAGAGACACATTATTAAAAAGATAAGCATTTCATTATCTCAATATTTATAAGATTCTCAGGAAAATACAAAAGAATCAAAAGACAAGTAGAACTACTATAAAAGTGAAAGATAAGGAAGATAAACACTAGATTAAAAAATAAAAATCTAATAATAGAGCAGTACCAATAAGAAATAGTTTAAAATATAGCATTCACAATAACAATGAATTGATATTATCAGAGATAACCATAACACAACATGGAGAATGGTATGTGGAGAAAATTATAAACTTTAATAAAGAAAATACAAGATGACCTGAATAATGGAGATGACACACAACTGTATTTTGGGATGGGAACTATCAAGACTGTAAAGATGTTATTTCTGCCCAATTTGTTCTACAATTAACATTCTAGGGATTTACAGAGTAAATCATCAAAAAGCCAAGATAATTTCCTTTCATTCAGTTTGGTTCTGTTCCTACTGAAAAATGAAACTCTTAGTGAATTAAAGAAGGGTGATTTAGGGTATGTGTATGCAGGATTCCTGATGTTCCATTTCTGGCCAGTATATCAAATATTTGAACAGAAATTTTAAAAGTAGGTTAGATCTCACAGCAGGTGGCAAAGTCAGATTTATATTTTTAGGGTGAAACTGCCCTTGGAAATTCTCAGTGTAGCCTTTACCATACAAATACTTTGACTCTGTCTCATTCTCCTACTAGCTGTGCAACTTCACTTATCATTCTATTTAAAAATATATACAAGTATTATGTCATTTAAAAGTTAAACCACTAAAAAGAATCTGTGAGATGATACATTAGTGTATATTTTCTTTTTCTTCCAAATGATGCTGCCATATTCACCTTCATGCCATATACTTTCAGTCTTTTTCAAATGTGCCTATACTTACACCTAAAATTGTGAAAGTTAAGATTCACCTACTTTAATTCTACCTTGGTATTTAACAGACGAGGAAATTCAGCTTAGAGAAGTACCATAGATAAGAAAAATGATGCTCAAATTCACATGGCTCTACAGAGACTAGAGGCTAGATTATTCGTGTGTGCTATAACGTAGAATTTTATAACTCAGTTGTCCCCTTGTCTTTTACCTTCTAACAGAACAAGCAGCTGTTAACAGGTAAAATAATATTAAAACGGACTTATTCTCCACATTTGTCTGACTACACTTGTTATTTGTATCCCACTGTTTGTCCTTTCATTCAATGAGATCACCTGAATATCTTATGAATGGATATGTTTGCTAATATTAGTGAAACGCTCAGCATCTACATCATCCTGCCTTGCTGCAAGGCCTCACGCCATCTGATGTGTTCAAGGGTCTCGAGCTAAACAAACATATCAGGGCTTTTTGGATCAGGTGAGAGTGGAAGAAGAAAAAAGAATTTCAAAAATATTGTGATTAACTAAATAATATAACTTAGGGCCTTATGTTTTGGTGCTCTTCTGTGGGTAACACAAAGAAGAATAATTTGTTGCTCACTCATGAAGGACACAGATACCCTAAATAGCAAGAAACAAGGAGGTTTTAATGAAGAAAACCACTCCTTAATTCTAAGGATCCACCCACCACCTGTCAAATAAGCTAGGGACAATCAGAACGATCATTTCTTTTTTTTTTTTTTTTTTTTTGTGGGTACCGGGGGGTCGACCTCAGGACCTCGCACGCCAACAGGCACCCGAGCCGCTGAGCGATATCACCGGCCCCTTTTTCGTATGTGGGATCCGGGAGTCGAACTCGGGCCCTCGCGCTTGCCAGGCAGGCGCTTATGCCGCTGAGCCATCTCACCGGCCCAGAACGATCATTTCTAATCAGCTGTGAAGTCGGTCTCTGAAGGAGAATGGGGTACCGTAAAGAGGTCAAAGCAGCAAGAACACATTCTGATCCAAAGGCGATAGCCATGGAAGAGGCCCCGTTGCTGGAGCTACAGGTGTTTGTGCCTAGGACTCGATACCCAGACTGAGTCTTGGCTGGTGCTAGTTAATACACACAAAAACCACAATTGATTAGTATATTTATTATTTTTTGTAGACTCATCATCAACACTTAAAGATTCTCAAGGCAAAACTTATCCAGTTTCTTTGATATCATAATCACAGAATGTCTATTTCTGGCCATATTCCAAGAGGTAGAATTCAGAAATGAAATCAAAAATAGACATCCTATGACTGGAATTAAGATACTTCCATGGCCAAGACAGTAGTCAGTTATACTTATATTAAAATTATTCTACACTACTTTTTTGTGCCTGCAAATTATCAAGCCAAGTCATTGGGCACTGAATCATCCATTCATCTTGTAGATGGGACATGATTCCAACTATTTCTTAGGAAGTATTTCAGTAATGTCTCTAAGTCAAGATGAAGAAGAGTGGCTTTCTCTTTAGGTACACATTCTTCAGAAGAAACTTGGTTTTCCTCAGAGAATATTTAAGTAATTTTTTCTCCAATTTGTATTAAGGCATGAGCCTACATATTTAAATATCGGGATTCACTGTCATCCAAAAGCTTTTAGGAGACAAACAACATTCCATATTTTTGAATAAAATTCAGTCCATTTCTCTTTCTCCACCTCTTCCAAATTCCCAGCAACTCTAAATTAAGACAAGCAATGAGAGAAACAGTATTGTGTTGGACAATGGTAGAAATGTATTTTAAGTTATATCAGTTATTTTTAGTTATCAGCATTTTAAGTATTTAGTTATCAGTATTTTAAGCTATATCAGTCATTTTAACTGACGCAGAAAAACAAAATTGTACATATTAATGAGGTATCATGTAATATTTTGATACATATATAGATTGTATACTCTTTAAATAAGGTTGAATACATCTATCTCTTCAAGTATTTTTTATTAGTTCTTTATGGTATGTTAGGAATGTTTTTACTAACTTGGTAAGCACCTCTTACCTCAATGGGAGGATACTACCACAAAGAGTTATGGGAAGCTCACTGTGTACGCTCTAAGACTATGTGGTGTGCTCAAAAAATAGGGTGAATGTTTAAAATTTTAAAAATGTATTATGGTAAAAAGCACATTGCTAGTAACCCTTCTCAAAATAATCCCTCTCATTTCACAGTAATCCTATCCTTGCCACTTTCTGAAGCAATTATGGAAGTTCTCTCACATGAGTGTTTTTAGTTGTGTTGTCTTTGCTTTCTTGATCTCCTGAATTGATTCAAAACGTTTACCTTTCATGGTTGTTTTGACTTTTGGAATAGCCAGAAGTTGTAAGGTTTCAGATCAGGTGAATAAAGTGGATGAGGACATACCATAATGATTTTGTTTGACAGAAATCACCAAACCAGACACAATAACATAATGTTGTCATGATGGAAGATGAAATCATTTACCCACAAGACAGACTTCCAGAGCTGCTTAAGAAAATGACAAGAACAATGGGATAAGTGTGTTCAAAGTTGTGGAGGAACACCTGGACAGTTCCCCTTGAGAGAAGAGCATTTGGCCCTACTTCTGTGTATTGATATGTACAGAGCTGGCTAGGATATTTCTTTATCCCCTCAATTGGCTTTAAGCAATGCAAATGGGTCTAGCTGAGGTCCTGAGGTGTAGTCTTTGAAGCAATGGGACAGGTCAGTGATGCCCTGCCTCTATAGTATGCGTGAGCTAGGCGGAGTAGTATGCGTGAGCTAGGTGGCATGACACCACGCTGTTGGCTGAGACTGAGCTTTGAGAAAGAAGCCATGACATCTCACGGCATGACTATTACACATCAAAACTGAAGCTCCGATCCCAAAGCACTAGATGCTGCCCCAATCTGTGATATGCAGATTACTCTTTCAGCATCTCTCTCTCTCTCTGCATATTGCAGAGGTGATTTCAGGTCTCCTACCTAGTCCAGCTCACAGCACTCACGTACTTCCGGCCTTTCTCACAGTGACTTATCCCCAAGCCACTCCTCTCTTCACAAATTAATAAAATCCAGGTTTGGCCCCAGGTTATGGCTTTTGTTCTGGATAGACATCGTTCTAACTGGACTTAGGACCCCCTTGGCACCCCAGAACTACAAATATGCCTTAGTGTCTTTAGTCTCACAATGGATTGCACTGGAAGTGGTAGATTGGAATTACTTATTGGAATTCCAGTAACTTTTCCCTAGGATTACAAATGTGGACTCCTCTGGACCGCGACGAGGTCTGGAAGGGCTATCTATACAAAGCGATGGGGGAGTATTCGGAGGGGGTTAACAGCAATGTTTCATTTTTATTTCTTTTACTGTAATAAGTTTTTTAAATTTTTTAAAAAAATTTAAACATTCACCATACGTTTTGATTACCACTGGCACTGAAGAGATATTCTTCCTCCAACTGCACAAGAGAATTTTTATATGATTCTAGTACCAAAAATATTGGTGCATTAATTTTATGCTACATACATTAAATCTGTAATTACACTGACATCAAAAATGTTAAACCCAAATTTGTGGTTTTGCTAGACTATATATTATGTACAGGCTACAAACCTGCACAACATGTTTCTGTACTGAATACTGTAGGCAACTGTAACACAATGATCATGGTTTAAACATATTTAAACAGGCTTTCTACATTAGCATTATTACAAACACTTGAGCACTTGCAGTTTGCCACAATGTTATCATAGTTACAGCCATAGGCGATAGGAATTTTTTAGCTCTTTTTTTTTTATAGTACTAGGGATTTAAATGGAGCCTTCACACTGATCTACATTTCTGTATTTAAATATTTTATTTTGAGAAAGGGTCATGCTAAATTGTTAATTTGCCCAGGTTAAGCTTGAACCTGCAAACCTCCTGCTTCAACCTCCAAGAAGGCTGAAATCACAGGCTTTATGGACCACCACACCCACCTTCAGGTCCATTTTAACCGCTGTCCCATCTGTGGTCTGATGTTGACAGCAATGTCATTATGTAGCACAAAACTGTAAAGTCAGATATTCACAGAAGGAGTAACTGCTTAGAATTGGAAATTAGAAATGAGTAGGAAGGCATTTTTCTTTTTAAAAACCCTAAATATTTCGAGTATTAGTATCCTTGTGAGAAGAACATGCTGTTTAGAATGCCCACAAAAAGTAGAGATTCAACTTGTTATCAATTATATCTAGATGTTCCCTCAAAGCCTCATGTGCTTATAGGCAGGGCTTTTGCGAGGCAGCCAGATCAAGGGTGTGTGATACTGCATTATGGGTGCGTGGTAGCTGCATTAGTCTATTTATCATATTAGTGTGGTTCTGGGTGTGGCTGAAAAGATTTATTCACAGCAGAAGACCCACCCTGGGTGTGAGAGGCACCAATCAATAGGCTTACAGCCTGAGTTGAATAAAAAGGGAAAGGAAGGCTTGTTGGTACTGCATTTTTATGCTTGCCCTGCCATGGATTGCTTCTCCTCTGCCATGCCTTTCAGCCACATCTCACTGCCTTGGAGCTAGCTAACTCTAGAGTAAAACATCTACAAACAGTGAGCTAAAATAAACCTTTCCTCCTTCAACTTGTGAGTATCTGGTATTTTGTCCAAGCAATGAGAAAAGTAACTAAGACACAACTCTATTCATGATTCAGCAATTTTTATTACTACAATTAAAACAAAATGAAGCAAAAATAAAATCAGACTGTCCCAAGGAAGAGTAGAAACAAATCTGACACCACACTAAACACAAAGTATTTTCCAGTCAACACTATGTTAGCTAAAGGTTTGATTTGACCCAAACTCCCATTTCTCTAAAATTCGGCATCTGTTTACTACATTCTTTGATTGGCAAGGGCACATGTTTCAATACTTCCCTTCATTAAAGTTAGTAGACTCCAATACCACAAGTACATACTCTAAGGGGACTGGTAGGCAATTAGTGGAATGCAGAAAAACATCAGGATTCTACACTTTTTGTGTGTGTGTGTGTGTGGGTACCAGGGGTTGACCTGAGGACCTCGTGCGCCAGCAGGCGCCCGTGCCGCTGAGCGATATCACCGGTCCTTTTTTCGTATGTGGGTTCCGGGAGTCAAACTCGGGCCCTCGCGCTTGCCAGGCAGGCACTTATGCTGCTGAGCCATCTCACCAGCCCTCTACATTGATTTTTGTCTAAATGAAAAAGAAGAAGAAAGTAAGCCCAACTACTGTTTCATAAGACTCCCTAGCACCACCACCTCCTCCCTACATAGGATGGTCACATTTACAAAGCTGAAGGGGGTAGATTTGAAGGAAGGATTAAGGACCATAGATCAAGGAATTGGCGGAATTGACCATACACTTTAATGTATTGCCTGGATAAGTGGATTTAAGATTTATTTCATTTGGTTTACACACACACACACACACACAGCCAATTCAGAAAACGGAAAAGAGACTTAAAAAAGACTCCTGCAAAGAAATCAGAGTTTGAAGACAGAAGTAAAAATACAAGCACATATAAACTATGAGAAAATGCATAGCTGACACACTTCCCTGCTCCTAATACAAGCTCTTTTGTCAGCTATAAGGATAAAAATACAAATAAAAAGAGACTAATCCAAGCTGAGAACTTGAAATGTGCATTTACTTATATTATTACTAACAAAGGACCTCATCCCAGTTCCCTTGAGATATTAGTTAACTATGGCCTAAAGCAAGTGTGATTTGCAAAATTTTTAAAAAGAATTAAAAATGTATGCATTTTACTTACCTATTTATGTATTTACTTATGCTTAACGAGTAGTAAATTTATTTATTGTTTTCATTGTTATTAGTGGTGAGGACTACTGGATGCCACCAAACCCGTTTTCTCCTGTGGGTAAAATGTGTGACTATTTTGCAGTCTCCCTTGAAGTTAATGGGGTCAACTGGCAAATTCTAGCCAATGAGATGTGAGCATTAGTGATATCTGCTGTTCTCAAACTGGCCCGTTAGAATCATCATCCTTTGTTTCCCTGCTAAAGCATGCACTCTTGGAAATTAGATGTTGAAAATGATGAAGGCACAGATTGGAAGGGGCCTCCTTTCCTAAATTTTCACTTGGAGGAAAGTGAACCATAGATCAGGAAGACTTCTTTGACCATTCTATAGCCTCTGAGTTTTGATATTGATCTGTTATTAACCGCATCAGAATTTTATTTATTGTTACTAAGTAGAATATTACTTTTTAAAAGTTATTATCAATCTTTTTAAACATCTATTTCATGTATATTTTATAAGATATATGTTGTTATTTCAATAATGTGTGCTCATTCCATTTAGGAAAGAGACATGCACAAACTTTGTTGCTCATTTTACTGTTTTAAGTTACTACTACAATACTTCTATTAGATCACTTGGTAGATAAAGCTCTGAATACCCACTTTAGACTTTTTTAAAACACTTGTAGCTTTTACACTATTTTCTCCCTATGAATTGCTAGGTATAACTTCTCTTTCTCAATATGAGAAAATTATGAATAGTCAAGCCCATGTCCTTATACAGTTTTAGAAACACTTCTTTTAATTTTTAATGACCTAGTTATAACTAGTTAATATAACAGTATTTTTCATAGCAGAGTGCTTCTTTTTTCTAGCCATAAAGACGAAGATGCTAGTTCTAATGTTTTTCAAGTCAGATTCCAAACTTTCTCTTAATGGTCCAATATTGAAGCTAAAAACCATTAAGTATGAAAATTCAATCTAGCTAATGCCTGCTGTAGTGTGGATCTTAAATGTTCCCCTAGGCCCGTATGTTGGAGACTTGGTCCTCAGAGCAGTATTATTAGAAGGAGGAGGAAACTTTCAGAAGTGGAGCCTACTGGGAAGTCTTCAAGGCACGCACTTGAAAGGAATCTTGGGACCCCAGATGTTTCCTCTTTCTGTTTCCTTTTTTTCTTTTGATTCCCAGCCACAAGGTGAGCCTGTTTGCCTTACCACACACTCCCCATCATGATGTGGTTCCTTGCCACAGACTGAAAACCAGTCATCAAGTGAAACCTCCAAAACCGATAAGCTAAAGTAAACCTTTTCTATTTAGAGTTTGCTTATCTTGGATTTCTGTTACAGTAACAGAAAACTGACTAACTCAATAATTTTAGTAAATTATGATGTTAGCATAGACATCATTAAATTATTATAAATATAATGAGATATAATTAGTAATTATATATAGTCCAATGTGCTTAAAATTTTCCTTATGGACATTACAACTTTGACTCTCTTTTGTGTTGTTTATGAAGGAAATAGGTGTGATTTTTGATAAATGAGAAGACTTTTTTGAGTATTTATTTTAGCTCTTCAAGAGATGAACTACATTTAATAGTGAGGAACAGACACAGAGTAAATTCAGTAGACTATATGCTTCCCCTTGTTGATATCTCAAATCTCAGGATATCTTCCTCAATAATTTAGTCCTGACTAAACTCATTATCACTCAGATTTTCTACTGCCTAAAATTCTTATGAACCTCCTGCCAACTGAAATCTTAAATTCTTCCTTTATTTTTAACCAAAAATTACACACCATACTCAAAGCTAACTGACCACACAGACTCTCCAGTATGAACAGGGTTAGTGGCTGGTCACAAGCTCCCGCACCTTTCATTGTGACTTACACCTACATTATGGGGTTTTTGAAGAATATCAATCAATTTGAATTCTAAGCACAGAACACATTAATTGATTTGAGGAATTAAAAAAAAGTTATTCAGAAATAGATCAACCACATGCAGCAAAATTGGAAATGACAAGCAATAACAAGGCTCCCGGAGACAGCACTTCTGATGAGCAAGTCTAAAGCATCAGTGATGTCACAGATGCAAAATAAGTGATTCAACTGCTTTATGGCCAAGCCTTGTCCTTTCTTATATCAATTGCCAAAGCCCATAATTGTTCCTGTTAAGTATATTGATTAGAGGTAACTTTCAAGAGGGACAAATCCCAAAACAAATAAACCCTGAAGTAAACTAAAAACAAAAACTGATTCTAATATAGACCTGGAGATTTTATACTAAATCATGCTGATCTTAACAGTAAAATAGAAGATAACAAACTATCATGTTATTTGAAAATCATAGTGCCTGGTATTACTTTTCTTATTCCTAATGTCTTAAATTTACTGAAAGATACTCCTCTGTAGGAATGCAGGGAAATAAACACCATCTCAGCAACTAAAAATGATTTATTCATTTTCTTACTATGTGTAGTAAGCATTGAATTTCTCTTTTCCTATGAATTCTAGCAGATCTCTCTCTGTGTGTCTCTGATTCTCTGCCTCTTTCTGTGTGTGTGAGTTGTATGCTGCCTTGAATTTTATGGTTTTGTCATCTGAAATGTATTTTTAAAATACTTTGTCAAATCCCAGTAACTATGATATATTTATTATTTTATTATTTATTTATTTGTTTATTTATTTATTTTTGTGGGTACCGGGGGTCGACCTCAGGACCTCACGCACCAGCAGGCGCCCGTGTCGCTGAGCGATATCACCGGTCCATTTTTCGTATGTGGGTTCCGGGAGTTGACTTCAGGACCTCACGCTTGCCAGGCAGGCGCTTATGCCGCTGAGCTATCTCACAAGCCCCCCTATGATATATTTAAAACATAAATTTCAAGCTGTTTTTGGAAATACCAATAAGGATGACTAGATTCTTAATCAACTAAAAAAATAACAGCTGTAATGAACAGTAAAATAAAAAATATAAATAATGCATTAACATTTCTTGGAAAAGAGCCAACATTACTAGTCTCATACAAAGTAAGTGACACTATACAAAGTGGAGGCTAGAGGGGGATATGTTTAAGAAAAAAACCTATAGAAACCTGAGAAAAATTGTTTTTTCCCCACAAGCATATATAAAAACAGTTTCTTACAAAAACAAAAAGGCAGAAAAATCCCACCAAAATCTCATCATTTCTGTTGATTAGTTTCTACTCTAGAATCAAAACAAATCATGATTAATAATGACACCTTGCTCTTTTCTTAATAGAGTCCTAAATACTAAATGCTTTCCGGATATCCCCAACTCATTACACATAGTACATATATTTGAGGATGAAGAAATGAAAGTATTATTCTCGTTTCTCAGATAAGCTGGTCAGAGCACTGAGAAGTTTGCCTGCAATTGGTCATAAATATAGTCAAAGAATAACAATTCAGGTGTTAATTTGTCTGAAATGTGAAATTTTTTCCTCGAAGATAATGGGCAACGCATATTGCCTCATATTTTATACCATACAAATTTCTGAAACTAAAATCAATTGTTTTATGGCAAGACAAACAATGTGGCTGCACAATTTTGTTAGAGTATGCATGACAAACCCTGTTTTAAGAGACTCTTATTTTTCAAAGAAATGATTACATCATCTACTGACATTTTCTGATTCTGATATGTAACTGTATATTATTGTTCTCCCATTAAACTACAAACTGCTGGTAAAATGCCAATAAGTTGAGAAAAGACCACACTGACATTTTACCGGAGGGTCATCTTGATGGACTGAACGCTGGCCTTCCACTTGAATGCACAGCCATACCATCAAGCTCTGTTCCTTAAGCATTCCTTCTCAGAATATTCTGGGATGATTGTTGATGAAATAAAGGTGAAAATGAGCAGGTTGTAATTATTCTTGTCAAGATTCTTCTTGTGAATCTTTATTTGGACAATTCACAAAAAGAAAAGCAGCTCATTTTCTAATTCAGGCTATCACATCTCTTTAAAATCTGTATTAGCATTTCTAAAATGCAGGATGGGTGCTGGATGATCATTACCAAAGCATTCAATATCGCAGAGTGAAATGTCAGTGAAAGGAAGCAGCACGTGGTAGGGGAAAGAAAAAGGTTTTGGGGACTATCATTTCTTCTTCTTTTTCTTCTTTTTTCCCATTTCTTATCTGGGTGAAAAATGACTAAATCTGGGACTCAGTTTCTTATTTTGGAAAAAGAGAGAATTAATTATGAGGTTTAAACATGGCAATTTAATTAAGGCATTGAGCTGTGTAACTAAATGGACACCTCAAAAGTGAAAACGAACACACTCTGATCATCTAGGATGGGGAAAGACTCCTGGACATGAGGGCAGAATATTTTAACTTGATCCCTAAATAAGCTACTATTAGCTGTGTAGTATTACACAATTATTCCCTTTGGACTTCATTTATTTTCAGCGATGAATTAAAAACTATCACTAAGTCACTTCAAATTTTTATATTCTATATGATAATTAAATAAAATTCCTGACTTTTGTCCAGGATGATAAACTGTCCATACAAATATCTGAAATCTGTTACCCATATCCAGTGAGAGAGACAAATATAAATGGGAGAATTAATTTAACAATAAATTTTCTTATGTCAAAATTAAGAGAGGTTAATAAATAATATCACAAATTGCCTTTTTTGGGAGATCTTTTAGAAAGCTTAGCTTAAGGGACCCCTGAACTCATAGGTTAATCCTGGATATGCAAGAACTGCTCATTCTTTTACTCAAGTATTTTATGGAGTTCTTCAACACAGGCCATAATTTTCTTTGCACATACACCTTATTTTTATAATAGCTTTATAAGCTTCTAAATTGAATATATGTGTAGAGTACTGTTAAAGAAACTTAATTGCAAATCTGATTTCTTTGCATATTTCACATGTACTCTTTTTTACAATTTTTTATACAGATTGTGGAGAATTGTTCAACACCTTTTCAAATTAAATATTTTCATTCTAAAGTTATATATTTAGCAATATGCTAGTGATTTTGAGAAGTGGGGGCTTTACTAAACCAGGAAATCTTATGCAGGTGTTTAATTGGCTAATCAACATACAGTCACTTCCGGTTTTCCATTTGCTCTTTGTGAATGCAGATAAGCAAGCCAACTGGTTGCTTAATTAGACAATTAAAACTGACTCACTTGTTATAGCTAAGAAAAAATTTTAAACCACAATTGTAAACTCAGAACAAAATATGTGGTCTGAAACTTACATTCTTCTTCTTACTCTAACACCATTTTACAATCTATGTAGCTATCTAGATTTCACATATTGTACATACAAGATCTAAATGTGTATTAATAGCTTTCTATCTACACATATATGTATATATACACACACATAGAGAGAGCATATTGTATATAGTTTAATATGAAATTCAACAGAAGTTCATCTCGATGTTTTCTAATCACCAGGATTACACCAATCTAAAGCCAAAAAGTAAAAGTTTGACTTCTCTAAACACAAACAGTTTTAGAAAAGGATTCTGCCAGGAAAACTGCTACTTCTTGCTAAAATTCTTCACAGCCCATGAGCCTAAACCCAAATTACTACAATCTCATACTCCTGTACTTGGAGTTCCACACGCCACAGGTCCCCTGACTCATGGAGAGATGCCCAGGAAGCAGGATTTGCACGCACTTCCCCAGCAACAATAAGGGCTTCTCCTCATTCACTCACGTGCTTCAACTACTTCCACCTGGACTGGAGAGCATCTCTCAGGCAGCACTGGAGAAAGAAGGACTATAAAATCTACAGTAAATCTTTGGGTAATAGAGATGTTAAAGAAAAGAATAAAAAAAGCATCTCCAAAGCATTCAGGTAGATACAGGAGAGAATTTCATAACAGCACACTGGCAATATAAAAAGGAACAAAACGGTAAGGATAAAAAAGAATGACAAGAGATGACCGGAGGCAGTCTTTTATAAAAGTACATGAATATATTTTCTTAGATTCTTGAGTAAGTATAGTTGTGATACCCAGGGAGTTTTCAGACCTCACCCAATGCCAAGTTTTATGTTATCTATTTATAATCAACACTAGAATCTATTTATAATCAATATTAGAAAAATGTGAGTGAATGCTCACCAACTGGCCCTTTAGCCAGTAAGGAAAGAACATCCTGGGAGAACCTGCTTTGTGCAAGCTTTTTGCTGGATACTTTGTGTTTTCTCTCAATGTGCACAGCTACACTAAATGTCATCAACCTTACGCCGAAGGTTGCCAGAGGAGTAGCATTAGACCAACTCTTCCGTAAAATCACATAGAAGTTAGTTGCATTAACT
This sequence comes from Erethizon dorsatum, assembly GCA_028451465.1. Lineage (NCBI taxonomy): Eukaryota > Metazoa > Chordata > Mammalia > Rodentia > Erethizontidae > Erethizon > Erethizon dorsatum. The sequence goes on from CM051824.1 coordinate 19,831,000, forward strand.
AGAGTTGCCAGTCAGACCTGACACTTTCTATTACATAATTCCAGCCTTTTTTTGTTTGTTTGTTTGCTTGTTTGGTATTTTTTGTGGGTACCGGGGGTCGACCTCAGGACCCCGCGCGCCAGCAGGTGCCCGTGCCGCTGAGCGATACCACTGGCCCTTTTTTTGTATGTGGATTCCGAGAGTCGAACTCGGGCCCTCGCGCTTGCCAGGCAGGCGCTTATGCCGCTGAGCCATCTCACCGGCCCTGTTTTTTGCTTTATGTCTATACCGCGCAATAGATTGATACTTTAGATGGAGATTTGTTTCATTATATACTCATATAAAAGTCATGTAAAGTGAGCATTATGGCATGCTAAATTTGAAAGATGCATATTATCATGGAATTGGAATCACAAATACTAGTTACACTGAAAGCTTATATTGCTCACTCTCTGGTCACAAATTCTACAAAATGTTAATTATATGCCGTGGGAGCACTGGAGCAAGGTTGTCCACAGTCCCTTCCAGCTGTGACGTGCTATAATGATGTGGTATGGAGCAGGAGAAAGCTAGAGGTATCATGATGGCCAGGGAGTGAATACTACAGAGAATGTGTGTTGCACAGACAAGCCACTGACTCACAACGAACTCATTATTATTTTCTAAAGTGATGCCAACACTGAAACTGAATATCTTCAGCAAGTAACCGATGCTGAGCCCACTCCATTCCTTTAACACCTGGGAAAAGCAGATTATCACCTTGATTGATGGCTACCCGCGGAGCCATCAACTAAAATCAGGAAGCAAATGGATACATCTAGAGAGATACATAACACAAGCTTTAGGATCTCAGCCTCCTTTCCTGCAGCTTTTCCCCTTAACAGGTAATGCTTGTCAAAAAAGAGGCAAACACACTAGGAAAAAACTCTGAGCTAACTGAGAAGAGAATGGGCCAGAGGCTTGGGAAGTAAACTGAAGAGTGAAGGTGGGGCTGCCTCAGGTCGTTCAGCAGGGAAGATACTTCAGGTTGGGCTTCAGAGGTTTCAACATTAGTAGTGTCCAGGGGGCAGTCCAGGGCAGAAAGGTGGTTGAAGAATTGTGGGGCTGCTCATGATGTTTGAGGCTAGGCAGATGATGCTAACACTGTGACAAATCAGAAAAATCTGTCCCTTAGTAGGTAGACCCAGGCAGTAGCTGAGGGATCTGGAGGCAAGATACAGGGCGTCTAACCCAGTCAAGAGAACACATAGCCTGGAGCTTTGCAAAGGTTAAGGCCTCATGTCCTCAGCTTTAGTACAGAGAAGCCTCAGCACCAAGAGAAACGAACAGGAGTACTAAACCAAAAGATTAGTCCTAAATATTTCACAGGTATATCAGGGGCCAGGAAACGCTGGCACTCGCATGTGTTCGTCTACTAGACACAAAGTGCCCCATGTCTGAGTGGTATGATTCAGCTGCACAAGCTGTAAACAGGCAATGTGCTTCAGGACTGCTTACTCCTCCTAGTTGACTGACTTGGCATCTACACACAGATTCCCTTTTCAGCCAGTGCAGGCATCTTCCTGTTATAAAGAGGCCTAGATTTCTTGCATAAAACCACAGTTATATTCAGGATAGCCCTTACTGAGCGACACAGCAGTGTTCTGGACGCAATGGGCATCATCTATTTAAGCTGATGTTATAAATTCATTTAGAGAAGATTAAGAGAAATTTTACATCTATGTGTATCATAAAGCCATTCAAACAAAGAATAAGATGTTAACAGTAAATCACCTGTGTTTTCACTCTCCACAGCTATACTGATCCCAGCAGGAGAAAAACGATGTGTGCTTACAGATGCTTTTTGATAAACAATGCAACTGAAAAACTCCACAAGAGTGAGGAAAGTGCTTTAAATTGTGTTAAGAAGACTTACTCTAAATCTTGAAAACTCATTCATTCATTCATTCATTCATTCATTCATTCATTCATCACTGAAGCCATCCAATCCTTCCAGGACCAACAGGGCTTCTGAAAGAGCAGATGAGATAAACACCTGTGCAGTTTCCCAGGGAGAGAAGGACACCCGCCCTCCCCCTACCAACCACTTCTTGCTTTGGTTGAAAACTTTCCTTATGGAAACACCAAAGCAAAATTAAAAAAAAAAAAAGTCCTTGATTAATATTATAAATATCGTATTTGTCTGCTTTATCCTTTGCCTATCTTATTTTATCATATCTAAGTAGCTTCTTTCCATATACACAGTCAGCCCTTTTTATTCACCAGTTCTGCAAGTAGGGACTCGTTTGACAGAAGATTTTTCTTTCTTGTCATTTACCCCTAAACAAAAGGGTACAGAATTATTTACAGAGCACTTACATAGCATTGTTAGGTATTATAAGTAATCTAGCAATAATTTAAAGTGTATCAAGAGAATATGCATAGGTTGCATGCAAATACTATCCCATTTTATACAAAGAGTTTGAATAGATGTTGGGAGGGAGCAGGTCCTGAACCCAACCCCCCTGAGATATTAATGGTCAACTGTATTAATATATAATTTACTTCATCAAAAGTAAAAGGCAGAGGGCCAGTGAGATGGCTCAGCGGCGTAAGCGCCTGCCTGACAAGCGCGAGGGCCCGAGTTCGACTCCCGGAACCCACATACGAAAAAAGGGCCGGTGATATCGCTCAGCGGCACGGGCGCCTGCTGGCGCGAGAGGTCCTGAGGTCGACCCCCGGTACCCACACACACAAAAAAAGAAAAAGTAAAAGGCAGCTATGCTTTTGCAGAAATGTTGAAGTTACAATGGTATAATAATTTAAAATTGCACTGCATACTAATTTAAAGTAACATAACTCTTAAAATACATGATCTTGACTGATCATAAAGTGGATGTTAGCAACTAACTTTACAGTCATCTGCAACTATTTAATGTAGCTCATGATGTGGCTCATGAGTACAGTGCTTAGATAGAATGTGCAAGGTTCTAGATTCATTCTGTAGCACTGCAAAACAAAAGCAAAACCAAACAAAAACGTAGCTATTAACTTATAACTCACTGTATCTATGTGCCAGTGGTATGCAGGGAAATGAATATACTCAGGAGAGAAAAACAAAAAACCATTAAACAACAAACTATAATAAATATGTCAGAAAAGTTTTAACCACTGTAATAAAAGAAACAATATGAGACATGATGGAAAAAAAAAAATGGGAGACCAGGAAAGACTATACGGATCAGGTTAGATCAGCCTCAAGACTGGAGACTCTGTGAGATCCGAGTTCCACGCCGTGCTGATCTAGCTGACGAGGATAAGTGGGGGAAGCTCTGACACGCTAATGTAATTGCTAACCACTCACTGTTGGCTGGTTCATTTTAGCATTTGGCTTATCAAGCACATGAAATACATTCTGCCTTCTTAATTATGATGTTCCCCCTGTGCCTATCCTGCTCATCATTATAGGCCCAATGGCTTTATAGAGCATGTGGTCCAAGTGGGTATTCAAAACAAGTATGTTGAATGAATGTATAAATGGCTACTACCTATCTACCTAATAAATATTTACATAATTTACTTTTTAGAAAATAGAATAATGTTAAAATGTAAAAATTGCTGCAGAAAATTCATTTAAAATAAAGAAATATTGAGAAATATTGTAAGTGTTATATTTTTATTTCTTTGTTCTGATATAGACAAAATTGGGCTCACTGTCATTGTATTTATAGTGTTAGGGTAAAAACAGAAAACATTTTCTACTACATTCATACTACCTCCAAAACAAATTTTGTATCACTTTAAATTTTGCTCAAAGATAACCACGTGAGAACTAAAATGCACAATGTGCACATTTTTCTAGCAATGAAGACACTTTTGTGACTTAAGCATCAAGTTTGAAATACCTATATTCAATAGGAGGGCTAATATTGTAAAATGGTTTGATGTTTTTCTAGAATTCAAAATTATTTGTTACCTATCACAAAGAAAGTAATTTTACTAGCAGTATTCAGGGAGTAAATATGTATGTGTATTTGTGTAAGGCTAGTGCCATTTCCATTTGCAAGTAATTTATTAAACAGCAAGGCCAAGTGGGCATAATACATGGTCTTACGCACAGAACAGAAGTCTCTAGACACAGAAGAAAGTAGCAGACAGCATATTCATGGATAGAGCTTAATGACTGAGATTGTGCCCCTGATTAGAAGAATGATGTGGTAAAAATCATAATTTTCTGAGTTAAGAGAGATTAAATTATAAATTTTGCTTCTTAGATCTCATATGAGTTCATACATGGTCCTCTCAGTATAAAACACATGCAAATACACTATTCCATTTGGCCTTTTCTTCCCTAGCTCATGTTCGGTGTTAAAACAAAGAGGAGAAAAAGTGCCCATTCCTACCTCTCCTTTTGAATGCAGCTGAAATTTCAGATAAAAAAACCTTTGCTATATATTGGTAGCCATTTAAAATAAAATAATGATGGCAACACTTTGGGTGTACATATGTTAGCTTATCTTTTAAAATGGTTTCTAAATCAGCAAAGACAAAAAGTAGTTTCTAAGGGGAAAAGGTTATGTCTTCTGTAGAAAGCAACTCTACTTTCTAGGTGTAATGCATTTCTACTTGCTTTGTCTTTAAGCCACATTCTGAGTTGCATGAGTATTTTGTTTTGTTTTGTTTTGTTTTGTTTTGTTTTGTTTGTTTGTTTTTTTACATCAAACTAATGGATAAATATAGCAAGAATTCTACAGTGGAGAAAAGTGAGGACTGATCACTTTTCATAATTGTTAGTTACCTTACCCAGGAGAAATTTAAAATTTTTATAATTAATGAACCAATCTTATTAATCATTAAGTTACTAGTAGTATAAAATTTTATGATTGTCATGGTGTAAGTCTAATATGCCATAGTATGTGGAATAAGATCACTCTAATCACATTTGGGTTTCATTATTACAAAAGGAGACAACTCTTCTATTAAGGTAGGTCAGATACCTCCAAAACTGCACTTGTTAATTTCACCTGTAGAGCAATAAATACTGTCAGAAAATAAACCAGAGCACATTGCTATTTGCAAGGGAGATACTACCAAAAGGGAAATTAAAATTTTAAATAGAAGCCTGCGAAGAAAGCCTACCAAGGATGCCCGCCAAGACCAGGCAGACATGTCTATGTCCAGATAAGCCTGCTAACAGAACATTCCCTCCTTTGTGTAACCCATGCTTGTTTAACTGATGGCCTTGCAATATAACTTGAGATGTTTAACTCCTTCAGCAACCCATGATGTCACTCAACCCTCCAATCATAATGCATTAAATCTGCCTCTGCACCTCCCCCTTGCTTTCCCCATTAAAGCCCCAAAACCCCACAGGCAGGGCTCTGACTCTTTGTCAGAGAGAGATCCTAGTCAAGCCCAGTGGTGTAATAAACTGCCTCCTAAACCTCCTCGGTGCTGTTTCTTCCTGTGTTCGGCCCGTTTTCCGTAACACTATTACTACAGGCAGCCATCACATGTGCTTATTCTTAACTTTTATGTGAACAAAAACATTCTACATACATCAAACATGACCAAAAAGACTATTCAGAAGTTCTAAGAGCAATTCAGCTCTGAGAGAGTAGTTAAGGCACCTAACAGGGATACGCTTCCACCACTGACTTCACAGATCGACCAAATCCCAGATTTCGGTATTGTGGACTTCGGTCCCAGACCAGATAATGAACTTCTTCTGCCTCAGGTTCCTCTGTACACCTATTCCAAGATGAAAGTCCACCCTACTTCATGGCCTGCTAGCCTCAATCTTTCCGCTAATGCTGTCTGACACTTCCTCTGGCTTTACTGGCTCTCATTTTCTGCTATGCCTTGACCACATTTACTAGTTTTTGCCTATCATGGAATGAAAGAGTTTATTCCTAGAATCAGAGCCATTACAGAGGAGCAGACAATGCTGTTTAGAAGTCACAGAACAATGGAATCTTCCAATGATTCCAACAATGGAATCCCTCCTGTGGCTTCCCTCAGCACAGTCAGACCTTGCCCATCTGGCCTGAACCACGGTTCTCTTACAGATCCTGATGCAGAGGCCCTGTGTCACGTGTTGGCTACAGAAGACAGCACCAAAGATGCCACTCCTTTCACTGTCTCTGTATACTGGCAAAAGTCCACAGACTTTTAGTCCACAGACTGATAAAACAGTGAAACTTGGAAAGAAACCCATGCTTGAATCATTCTAAGTCGCAAAGCTATTTTTTCCCAGAGAGTCTGTACGGTTTCATGCCTCAAATTAATGTTTACCTTCATGAGAATAAGATATTTATGCAGTTAAAAATTTAAATAGTGCTAAAAGGCTCTTATACTAAAAACAATAGTCTCATGTATAATTCTCCCTTCTTGTTTGCAGGTCTCATGCGCAAATAGAAAAATGTTCATTTCTAAACATTTTTCTTCTGGTAGTCCCATCCATATTGCTACAGCATATCTATGTACCATGTCCCCTAATTATTCTATGTTAGATGTTCACTATATCTTAATATTCTCAGAACTCCTTCTTTTCAGTATTACATTACAGTTGTTTTAATACTGATATTCAGTATCCTCATGTCTTTGCCAACATTGACTTTCATTTTTTTTTTGTTGTTTTTGTGCAGTTCCTGGGATCAAACCCAGAATTTCCTGCATATTAGGCAAGTGCTCTACCCTCAGCCCTAATGTTTTCTTATTCTGACATAAGAAGGATGGTTACATTTTTCTTGTGAATTTTATTATTTTCCTGAATTTACCCATTATCTCATTTTAAAATTTGATTCATTTTCTTCCAAATGTTGTCTAAGTTTTTCTACACCCTTTCTATACTTTTAAATAGCTTTGTAAAAATCCCATGTAAGATCACAGATTGTTAAAAAGTCTATTCAACCTTTATTTTTTGTGCCACTAGGAAATCCCTCCTGGATGCCATAGACCTTCTCCTCTTGGAATTTCCTTCTTGCCCACTCTCCCCCTCCCATACTAAATCTTCATTTTTAATTTGCTTACTTCTTCATTCACGTGGAGTATATTTCCCAGTAGGTTCCTAGAAAAGGTATATTTTTGTCTGAGAATCTGCTTTTAAAAAATCTAGTTGATGAACTGGCTAGATACAAAATTTTATGTTGAGATTTATTTTCAGTCATAATTTTGAAATCATTATTGCACATTGTTGGCATTAGGACCTCTAACATAATTCTTATTTTGGAGCCTTTTTTATGTAACCTGGCTTCACAGAATCTTCTATATGTTTCTGATATTAGACACATCTGTGCTACTTTGAGTACATATAGTTGTGGAATATAATTACTTATTTTTTTTTATTGGGACAATTTACTTTTTATCTTTCTTTGTTTTGTTATGTTTTTGTTTTTGTTTGAGATGGGGCTGTACCATGTAGTTTTGAGCTCACTGTTTAATCCATGCCAGCCTCGCACTCAAAGTGATCCTTCCGCCTCTGCCCCAGTCTCCCAAGTTTTAGAATTATAGTGTGACCCACTATGCCCAACACTTTGTCAACGTATTATTATTATTATTTATTTTTTTTGCGTGTGTGGGTACCAGGAGTTGACCTCAGGACCTCACGCTTGCCAGGCAGGCACTTATGCTGCTGAGCTATCTCACTGGCCCTCGACCTATTATTTTGAACACACTCTCCCCAAAGTTTCACTCTGTTTCTGTAATTCTCATTATGAGAATATGAAAGTGTTTGCATTGATTCTCTATAATTAATTTTTGTCCAATTTCAAAATCTTTAGTAATTTATTTTACTTAGTGAATATTTTACTATTTGCTTTTTTTTTTTTTTTTTTTTTTTGTGGGTACCGGGGGGACGACCTCAGGTCCTCACGCGCCAACAGGCACCCGTGCCGCTGAGCGATATCACCGGCCCCTTTTTCGTATGTGGGATCCGGGAGTCGAACTCGGGCCTTCGCGCTTGCAAGGCAGGCGCTTAAGCCGCTGAGCCGTCTCACCGGCCCTTACTATTTGCTTTTTAAAAATATAACATTATATTTTAAAAAGTCATGGTCTCCTCTGATTATATCTGATAAAAACACACTGTTCTTTCATAGTTATAAATGAGAAATAAATAAATTCTTATTTCTCTGAAAATATAGTTTCTTTGTAATGTACCGCTTGCCATGATTTTCCTCAATTTCACTTTTCTTTCTTTTTTATTCCTATTTTTGAGAACATTTTTGACATCGTATTTCAAGCTTTTATTGAATTTTAATTTTGGATTTACAGTGTGTGTGTATATATATATATATATATACACACACACACTATAATTTCTAAGATCTCTGTTTTCTAATTATACTTTTCTACCCAGGATAGATACCAGTGCTTTGTTTTGTTTTGTTTTGTTTTCTAAGAACTAACATGCCTGCGGTTTAAAAATCAGTTGATGACTATTACTAGGCATGTTAATTAGGCTTACCAATCCCTGTTTCTGCCATTAATGTATCTCATTTTTATAAAAATTATTGCAAAACTAATGGTTTGGGCTTATCTCAATTTATCTACAATTTTTAAAAACAGCATTGTTGAGATTACATTCACGAATTCTAAATAAAAAATAATATTGAATTATGATACAATTACACGTCAATGGTAAAAATTTGCATTGGTAAATATTTGTGATTCTCGAATATATGTTAATAACACTTGACTAACCCCAGCTCATTTTATTCTTTAAAGCTAGCATATACGTCTCCTGACTAGACAATTTTTCCTGATAAACGCCTTTCTATACTGTCTTGTCGTATGAGATATATAATCAATTTAAACTATATTCTATGATTTATTGACTTGATAACACATCCCATAGGTATTTAGACATATCTCCCCCAAATTAGATAATAGTCCTAATGGGTCTGAGCAGTTAAAGCTATAGAAAAAAATAGTTCAGGCCAGCAGTCTTATACTAATTTTCTAGTTGCACAGCTCTTGAGAGCTTTCAGAATTATATGGGTCTCTCCACATGTGCAGGGCAATGAGACTACGCAAGGCACTTCAGTTTTACAGATGACAGATGGTGATCCTAAGCAGCGATGAGCTATACCCAGGGTTGTGTGACGGGTAGCAGACGAATGCAAATCCTTTGACTTATCAAGACTGTGATACTGAGAAATTTTCTGAACCCCCCGAACCTCAGTTAGTTCTCTTAATATTAAGTTAATAATGTCTAATACAGAAATTGCTTTACAGATTAACAAGGTGGCATGTAAACTGCAAGACACAGTGGCTTAGGTACGGCGAATGCTAACAAATGGCAGACATTCCCATTGTTATCCTGGCTTTGACAACAGAACTATGTCCTTTTTATTCTATGGCTGGAAAACTGGCTCTTAAATCAAGTCCACCCCACCATCTGGCTCTTATGACAGGTGAGCTAAGAATACCATTGCCATTTATGACTGGTTAAAAAAGAAAAATGTAATTCATGTGTCACAAATATTACACAAAAGTCAAATGTCTGCTAATCGTGTTATGGGAGCGCTGCCACACTGTCTGCTTGAATACTGCCCACGGCTGCTTCCGCACGGCGGCAGAGTTCAGCAGGTGAAGCAGAACTATGCAGTTGACAAAGCTCAAGGAAGTTTATTGTCTGATCCTTCACAGAAAACATTTCCTAACCCTGCCCTGTAGTTTTCTGATGAGCTGTTCACAGTTTTATTTTAAACTTTCTTTCATATTTGTACATAACACAATTTGCTTATTTGTAAAAAATAAGTAGAAAGGATGACAAAGAAAAGACTAAATGATTTGCTGTCATTAGGAAATATTATGAAAATTTATGTACCTTTGCCTTTTGCATTTATCTATTTTTTCTCAATTCCTTGTTTCTTTTTCCCTTAAGCATAGAAGGTACAGAGAATGAGTGAGAGAGAAATTAGGCCAACTAAATTTCGAAAGTTATTAATCAGATGACAGCACAGGAACCTGCTCTTCTTTCTTCCTCCAGCATATCTGGAAAGCAAGCAAAATATGTTGAGAAAGAGAGATGAGGCAGCATCATGCAGCTAAATGTGGCGTCAACAGAAGTCTCCGAACCGCTTTGTCTTCCGTCTGTTCTCATTGCCTACTAGACAAAGAAATAAGGGACAAATCAAATGACATCAGCTGAGAGACTGTCACAGATTTTCTCATTTCACACAAAGGTAAACTCAGCTAGAGCTATCTTTCCATTTTACAGCTACACAGCCAAAACTCTTGAAAGTTGACTTTCGTTTAGTGATTCAGAAACTATGTCGAATCTTCAAAATAAAAAGGAGAAATTGAGAGAGTTTTACTAATAACCCAAGATCTCTTTTCCTTCTGTTTGGTTATAAACAATGTTTATGATTATGTTTTGGGTAAAAAGGAATTCCTTTCCTGAAAATGCTTTAAGGTACCTTCAGCCCATAGAAACTGTGGATAAACAATAGCTCAAAGTAAAAAAGAAAACCAAAAGCAGTGGAACTAGTAATGTGGGGCTTTAAATCTCCTGAGACTTTTCTCAGAAAGTAGAGGCTGTGGGCATTACTAAGTCAGAATGTATACAACCACAGACGAAGTCACAAGCACACACATCACACAGTCACGCAGCACACGTACACAAACATACATATATACACTGTCTCCGACATGGAGAGATTGCTGTATTTGAAAACTGACAGGGTTGTGGCTGAAATTAATTAATTGGGAAGCAGTGCAAACACTTGGGGGGAATTTCTTATTAAACAGAATTCAGATAATGAAATAGAGTGTTTATGCTAAATGTTCTCACTTGTTACAGTCTCCCGCCAGTCAAACACCCTTCACTGACAAAAACATCCAAACAAAATCCTCCTTCAAGACTAACAAATATAACACTGTTTTCTACATACAAAACATCTGTGCAAATATATCCCCAGCCAGATTCTCAAAATAGGTTTCAATATCTTTTCAAAATGGTTTGAGATAGTAACACAGTGTAGTCACATTAGAAATATACTATTCTAAGACATGAAGTAAGTAGGTGTTATGGCTTGTGTCTAGATGTCCTCCCAAAGCCTCATGCAGTCATAGGTGGGGCATTTTCAGAGGTGGCTGGATCTAGAGTGTGTGACGCTGGGATTGATTCATTGTGCAATGCTACGCTCAAGGGCACTAGGATTCAGGGTGAGAGTGCTACCCACACTAAGTGGCCTGCATAAGATAAAAGGGGCAGAAAGAGCTGTGGTTGTCCCTTGCTTGTTTTGCTACCTTCTGGGTGCCATGATGCTCTTCTGCGATGCCTAACTGCCATCCACCCTGCCTTGAAGTCAGCCAATTATGGACTGAAACCTCTACAAACTGTAAGCTAAATAAACCTTTCCTCCTTTAACTTTGGGTGTCGGGTATTTTGTCTCAGCAACGAGAAAAGTAACTAAGGCAGTAAGGTAACCAGTAGCTGTAATAAGCCATTATGCCATTAAAAAAGGTTTTGTTATGGGTTAAGAAAACTGAAGATATAAAATATATCAGAACAAGTCAAGAGGGAGCTAGCAGCTTCTATCATCTTCCAACCAATTCTTCAAGGCTGACTCAGAAAACATCATCTCCTTTGATATAGACAGATTTTGAGAATTCGAGGGAAAGAGAAATATAGGGATTCTTTCCATTCAATCTCTATCCTGGGGAATTATGACTAATTAAATACTAGTCCAATGTTACAGGTGCCATTATTGACCTTCAAACCTTCTATATGCAAAGCAGAGCTCCTGCTTTCTCCTCTGACTTGAATGCCAACTCCTGGCCGGGTGGATGTTCTCTGCACTTGGTAATGACTGGCATCATCCCATCCCACCCTCAACTACTATAAAAGTGGCTGCAGTACCTTTGCTCCCTTAATATGTATTTTACCCTTTCTGGCTTTGTTCTAAGTCTGCACCCAACCTCACCCCATCCTAATTCAAGTCTCTATTATTACATCTGGCCAGGAACATTAAAAGTTTCTAACTTGTTTCTGCCCTCGGCAAGCAATTCCTACAGTTGCTGAGATTTGGAATAGCAGAGTCATCACACATGCTCACAAACCTTCAATGAATCTTCAATGCCTACATTCATTATTACTAAAAGTAATAACAGCCAGGTGGGCTGGTGCATGCCTGTAATCCCAGCACTCAGGAGGCTGAGGCAGGAGGGTCACTGTGAGTTTCAGGACAGCCTGGGCTACATACTGAATTCAAGGCCTGCCTGGGCTACATGGCAAGATCCTGTCTCAAAAAAAATATATATATAATAATAATAATAATAAAAGTGTTAATAGCCAAAGCTATCCATTTTTGGAGTGACAAGTAGTTTATTTCATTAGCCCTAATCTCTGTAGTAATGCTGTTAACCATGCTTCTTATCCCCATTCTATTGACAAGAAAAATGAACTTTGAGAAAGCACAGTAACTTTCCCCAATGCCCTTGGCACCTGACATAGTATCTTTGATGTATTCAAAGTTCTTTATGTATTTATTAAATAACTATTTGTTTCCTCTTTATTGCCTCTCTGTATCTTTTCATAATAACATTAAAGCAAATATTATTGTTTCCTTGTTAAATTCTTCTTCAGATAAAATGGTCCTTGATTAACTATTAGAACTTTCCTGAAAGAAACTGCTCAAAATGAAAGAACATTTGGGACGGGGGAAAGGAGAAAAGAAGGAAGGGAAAAGAATATATACATATGTATATATGAGATAGTTAAAATAATTATAATACTAATTTCGTTTAGTTCATTGAAAAGAACCGTTTGTGGTTATATTGTTTGATCAATTTTGCATGCCTATATCTTATAATCTGAGCAACTATTTTGAAGATAACAATACGTAATACATTAACCATTGTTAATTTCCTACTATCTTGTTTTGAAATTCTGTATCATTATTTTTATTTTTTTCTCTCTAAAATAAAGAAAATAAATAAATAAAATGTAAGAGCTGTCACCTTCCCAAGGGTGAAAACCCTCTTAACTCAAGACATAGATGGCACTTCAATGACCTATATTCTAATTAAAGGCTCTTGCTCTAATATATAACAACCAATGAAAGGAATGTAATTCATTTTACCTATCAATTTTATTCCACTCTAAGTACCTGATTGAAATGGAAATCCTCAGACTAAACATTTAAAACTATAATAAGTCAAGAATATCAAGGACTCTTTCTATCTCTTCACTCAGTTTGAAAAAGGAAAAGATCATTTTGTACAACGTTAAGTAGAATATTATTACCTTTGGCCAGCAGACTGAATAATTTCTAAATATGTCCTGCCGTCTGTTATGAATAAGGAGAATTGACTCAAATAATCTTTAGAAATAGAAATAGTCATCAATATAAATTCGATTAATACTATTTACATAGTTACTATTGAAATGATAGTTGTATGATAACTACTTTAAAATATCATTTTCTGAAATTAGTTTTCATTCTTTGCAAAACCATCCCAGATTAATCTTATAATCATTACAGTATAAAAATGGCAAGTTCAGTAATATATTTTTCTTTAATGTATTATATAAAGGCATATAAAATTTTATGAAAGTTTACCTCTCAAAGCACTTTATATTCTTATATATTTTTAAATCATTCTGAATGTTTATGTCACCAAAGAAATAAAAGTTTAAGATATTTAAAATGGTTGAACAGGATATGAAAACTGAGAAACCGGAATATATAACTTATAAAACATTACAAGAAGTATCAAGTGAAGTAAAAAGAGACAAGAGGTTCAACTCACCATCAAAGAAAAAAGAATGAATATAAACCCAATGAAGAGGAAAATAATCACACAGAAGTTCTTACATACCTACTGAGGGTGACTAGTTAACATGCTTTAATCGAGGAGATAAAGCCCAACATAGGAAATATTTATTACATCTTTCAGAAGAGTAATGGAAACCACTAGGACAAAAATAATGCTGAAATATGCATAAGGCACTATATAAATACACAGTTGGAGACATGATAGCAAAATGTAACGCTCTGCACAACTTCTCAATCTTTTAACAATCATGGACATTATTCTAATAGTTAGGTGCTTTGATTTCTAAGTTATATTACAAAATTACACTGATAAAAGTTTGTAACTTAATTAAATTTGAGCAAATTAAAACACTCAAGCTTTAACACACAAATTAAACACACAGATGTGACTTCTGGTAAAGTCTTACTGTTGTAGTTTGGATCTGGAATGTACCTCCAAAGCCATTTGTACTTGATGTGAGCCTTGTGGAAAGTGTTAGAACTACAGGGGACTTGCTGTTAGAGGGGGCGCCTGGTGAGAGGCAGGTCATTACAGGTGTGACCTGGTAAGGTACATCTTTCTCCCTGGTTCATCCATTCTCTCTCTGGTTGTGGCCACCAAGATGTGAGCAATTTTCCTCTGCCTGGCCCTTCTTTCTGTCATGAAGTCTGCCATGTATAGAGTGAAACTTGTAAAAGTGTGAGCTGAAAATCTCTCCTCCTTTATGTTTTAAGTATTGGGTATTGTGTCTCATTAATGACAAAGTTACAAGGACAGATTTTAGTACCAGAGAAACAGGGTTGTTGTTATGACATGTGGTTTCAAAGCTTTAGAATTGGTTTGGGAAAGTTTAGAGATGCTAATTAGGGAAGTCCTACAATGGTGTAACCCAAGATTCTGGTCAAACCTCAGAAGACCAGCATGCTGGTAGAAATGCAGGTGGTAAAGGCCAGGTTCAGGCAGTTTCAGTTGGGAACAAGGATTCCATTAGCAGTTGGATTTGAGACCATGTGTGTTAAACTCTGGCGGAAAATTTGCCTACATTTTGCTCATATCCTGAGTCACTGAGGGATACTGAGATGAAGGAAGGCAGACTACTTGATCTGTGAAGGAAATTTCAAAGCAGCCCAATGTTGAGTCTGTGACATGGTATTCCTGGCAGCTTTTTGCCATATCTGCTATGAGAAGCAGGATCAAAACAAAGACTAAATAACTTGAAAAATTTTGCTGGTGTCTAGAAATGAAGCACCTGCCTATAAAATTTAGGCATGTTGAGTTTTGGGCCAGGCCAGCTTGGTGCCTGAAAAGATTAGCATTAAAAAGAAGTCGGGCCGGTGAGATGGCTCAGCGGTGTAAGCGCCTGCCTTGCAAGTGCGAGGGCCTGAGTTCAACTCCTGGAACCCACATACGAAAAAGGGGCCGGTGATATCGCTCAGCGGCACGGGTGCCTGTTGGCACGCGAGGTCCTGAGGTCGACCCCCTGGTACCCACAAAAAAAAAAAGTCAAGTACTTTGCATGAGAATAACAGGAAAAATGCCTCTCAGATATATGCAAGATCCAATCCATCCAGCTGACAGGTACAAAGCTGTAAACCATTTTGTTGCTATTGTTGTTGCTGTTGTTGTTCTGAGACATGGCCTCACTGTGTAGCCTAGGCTGGCCTTGAACTCACTGTGTAGACTAGGCTGTCCTGAAACACACTAATCCTCCTGCCTCAGCCTCCTGAGTCCTGGGATTACAGGCATGCACCACCACACCTGGCAAAGCTGTAAATTAAGAAGAGAGCCCAGGCAATTATGTTCTAGAAGGGCTGATGCCCATGTAATTGGTTACCCTAGATTTGGTGCATGCTTGGCCATCCAGTCACTTGTGCTATGATCCACTCCAGCTATGATCAAATGGGGGCTGGTTACTGTTTAAGCTGTGAGATATTAGTGTCCTCTATGTGGTTTTAAGGGCATGCTGAATTCAAGAGTTGTAGCATATAGTGAGGCTTCCCCACAGATTTCAGAAGAAAACCTGGGAGGTCAGGTAGTGTGCCCCAAGAGGGTAGTGCATGAGCTGTGAGAGTGAAGCTCAAAGTTCAGTTGAAACCCTGGGAATTAGGAAAAGCCAGGGACACAGAATGTCTACTGAAGAAAGCTACAGGCAGTGGGCAAAGCCACCCTAAAAGTGAAGCCATGTGGCATGAAAGGGACAAAGCCATGGGAGAAGTGCTGGCCAAGCTTTTTGGAGTTTACATCTTGTGGACACCACTTGCCCTGGGTGCTGGACACAGAATATAATATTTAATATTTGCCTTGTTGGGTTTTGGTTTGTTTCTTTCCATTTCTATCCAACTTTTCTCCATTTTAGAATGGGAATGCTTACTCTGTGCAAAATATGTTGGCAGTGATTAACTTCCTTTTTAAATTTTTTTGATAAGGGCTTACACCTAAGAAAATGCCTTCTGTTTCAGAGTAGAATATGAACTTGGATTCTCAGTATGTGGAAGAAGGGGTGAAGCTGGGTATAAAATCCAACCCACCTCCCTTTTATCAAGCCAGTATCCACAACCAGTAGTCCTGGCGTGAGGTTTCCAGAGCAAGAAAAACCAGTGTCTTTCTAAATTGTCATCCAGAGGGAACATTAGCCTGATTCATAAAAAGTCCCCAAATATGATAATGACAGCTTTGATTTTTATTTTATAGTAATCAAGTTAGCAATTCTTCAAGCATCATATGTTCAGAATATATATGAGCCAAGTTGCCTTTGATCTATAAGCTCTATGATGCCAGGATTTTGTGGCTGAGGGACCAGACCAGGTAAAGAGCACCTCTTACCATGTTACAAATGTGTTTATTAATGTGTAGATGACTAACTTGGAAGAAATATAATAAAAATGATGACGGTTAGAATGCACAATTCCAAAATTATGAAAAGATTGGTCATGAAACTATCACAAGAATGTCACTCAAAGTCCAAGTAAAACTAGGAATTAGGTCTGCCATCAAGTGAGGACCTGCCCATCACCCAAAATTTTCTTATTAATTTCTTGCTGGCACAGCTTTTCCTTTCTCAGCCTTCACCACGTAAATCAGTTTTATTTTCATGAAGAAAAGTAGTTGCATGCACTGTGTCCCCCAAAGGTCCTTTGGAGACGATGTTTCTGGACACATATTTCCTTTCTAGAGATGATGGCAGAGAAAGGACAACTTTTAAGCCAAATGGAAATAATTTCTTACAGTGACACTTCAAGCATTATGGCACAGAAGTGGGAATCTTTGCTGGTGAAAGGTTTTCTCTCTCATTTCTTTCACTTCAAAATAATGCCAAGAGGGGAAATTGCTAGCCCGGTCATGCTAATTTTCAAAAATTTATACATGGTAATTATATACATTTGTGAGGTAGAATGTGATGCTGAAATGTTTATACAGTATATAATGCTCAAAACAGAGTAATTAGCATTTACATCTCCTAAACACTTACCATTTCTTTGTATTAATAGCCATTGAACTCCTCTTTTCTAGTTTTTGGTAAAATATATAATGAAGTGTAAATTTCAGTCATCTGCCTGGGCTAGAACACTAGAGATATTATTTTTTCTTCTTATGTGATGCATTTTGTGTCCATTATCTATCTCCCTCTATACTCTAATTTTTTTTTTTTTTTCATGGGTACCGGGGGTCAACCTCAGGACCTCGCGCGCCAACAGGCACCCGTGCCGCTGAGCGATATCACCGGCCCCTTTTTCGTATGTGGGTTCCGGGCCCTCACACTTGCCGGGCAGGCACTTATGCCGCTGAGCCATCTCACCGGCCCTCCCTCTATACTCTAACTCCCACTCTTCCTAGCCTCTTATGATCACTATTCTACTGTCTTAGATGAGAGCACTTTTTTAGATTTCACGTATTAGCGACAGCATGAGGTATATTTTTCTCTGCCTTGCTTTTCTAACTTAACATAATGTCCTCCAGTTCCATTAATGTAGCTACAAATTACAGGATTTCATTCTTTTTATGGATGAATAATTTTCCATTCTGTGTGCATGCTTGTATGCATGTGTGTGCGTGTGTGTGCATGCTCCTTATCTATTCATCATTCAGTGGACACCTTGATTAATTCCATCTCATAGCTACTGTGAGTAGGGCTGCAGTAAATACAGGAGTTCACATATGTCTTTGGCATACTGATTTTATTTCTTTTGGATACATAGCCAGTAGTGGGATAGGTGGCTCATGTGATAGTATGCTCCTGTTCATGCAAAATTTTTATGAGAAAGGATAAAGGCACTTGGACCTCTTCGTACTTTTGTTATCTCTATCAAGGATACACTCTCTCCCTCCTCCTTCTCATCTGTCAAACCCCTGTTTAGTCTTTAGGGCTCGCTTATGTTTTGCCTCTTCTCTGCAACTCATACCAGTCACTCCAGACCATCTTCAGACATAATGGTTTCCTCCTCATCTACATTCCTAAAGCACTTTATAAGTAATTTAGTACACTACTTATTGATTCATATTTATTTATCTCTTAGTATTCTCAGCTGGAAAGCTGTTTGCAAATAGGGATATTATCTTTTTAATCTTCGTTACAGATTATGTGTTAGATATTAGAGAAATATTTCTTGCAATGAAGCATATGCAATGCACTATAAAAAGTTATTCATCTACATTTACATTTTGGTGTGTGTTTTCCTTCCCAAACCGGCATTTCATATGGCTCCTCAGGTAAAACAAAAAATGCATAAAGTGTGGAAAGGCATGAAACAAAATGTGTGTCTCTGAACACATCTCCCTATCTCACTGTACACAGTTTCCTTATCAGTAAAATCACAATTGCGCTACAACACGGTTTCTCAATGTCAGCACAACTAATGTTGCAGGGCATAAAATTCTGGTTGCAGGGAAGAATGACAGGACCTGTTCAGAGCACTGCAGGATGCTCAGCAGTATCCAGGGCCTCCAGATGCCAGCAGCACCCATCCAGATGCGGCAATCTTTAGACACTGAGAATGTCTCCATTGTTACCAATGACGAGGTATGAGGATGAGAACTACTGGTTTATACTAGAGTTTTGCATACTTTTGAACATAAGAATCCCTTGTCTAGATAAACATCATCCATTGTATGAACACAAAGTACAGAGGATGTGTAGAAAAGGGTAGAGAGATCACCACTGAAAACCTTTTAGTTTATATGATTATCTGATTTTAAAGAACCACTAGTGAAAATACCCAAAGATAAAGCCAGATGTTCTTTTACCAGTTTCTCTGAGATATTTACCATGAAACATTGAGATTTTGGAAAGACCGAGTTTAAAAATGGACCAAAGTTTGTTGTCACTCACAAAATGGTAGGTTTCAAAGTTAAAACATTTTTCCTTTTAGCAACAGAAGGGAATCCACTGCCACGATTTCAAAAAAGTAAGAGCCATAATTAAGTGCCTTAGGCATCAAAAATTGTAATCAATCCATACATGTAAGATCCATTAGGGAATAATTCTCTTAAAAGACAGACCTAAGTGAGAATTTCCCATCTTCAAAATTTATACTGAACTTAAGAACTGTTTTTATGCCCACAACAAATATTGGATTAATGCCTATTATGGGCTAGCTCCTTAATACTCAGTGTTCATTTCATCATATGTATACATATGGTGTGTGTGTTGCAAATATCACAAATACCTAAATTTTGAAAATTTATTACAGTAAAAGACACATTGACAGTAATTCTCCTCAAGATACTTCCCTTTGATTTAAAGATACTCATCCCATCATTCTTGCCACTATCACAAGCAGTTCTGAGTCCTTCTCGAGAGTCTTTTTACTTGCACTCAATATCCTTAATCAATTCAAGACATTTACCTTTCATGATCAATTTGACCTTGGAGAAGAGCCAGAAATCACACAGTGCCAGATCCTGTGCAAAAGGTGGATGAGGACACAGTATAATGTTTTTACAAGGCTGTCTTTCCATTGGATGACACTCAGCAGCAGCATTCAATGTATTTTTTTAATCACAATTTATAAAAAAAATTCATGAAAAAGAACCTCAGAACTGTTTCAAAAGTTCCAAGAACAATGGAATAAGTGTGTTCAAAGCAAGAGGGAGTATTTTCAGGGGGTTCACAGCAATGTATCTTTTACTATAATGAATTTTTTTACATTCATGGCAAATTTTAATCTTCATAAAATGTATATAAGTGTGTATACATATATAGTCCTATGTATACATTTATATACACATATATTTAGCATATAATTTATTCTATGAACTATATATCAACTTTGTAATAATGATAACTTTAATTACAAGAAGTTCTAAAATTTAATACTATTAAGTTAAAAACAAAATTGTGTGTAGAAATGTAGAGTGGAATTATTAATAGGTTTATACATATATTCATTCATCCAATGGAATATTTGTCATCATATCTAAAATGTTAAAAGCTTTAATCATTGATTTGTTCTCTGTGTCACCAGAATATGAGAAATTTTAATGCAAAGTCATGAAAAATTTCTGCTAATATTTAAAAGTTGGCTGTAAATTCAAAAGTTATCTTGCATTCATATCAATATTCAGTTCAAAATTACTCCATGCTCAATAATTCTGAAGAACAAGAATTAAAATTAACATAACATGGCAGGATTGGCAGGTGTACCTAATCAGTAGTCAGTAGATAATTTAAAAAACCAGCCAAGAGAGTTCAATTTAAAATTCTAGCAGTCAAAAAGCAAAGAATATCTCGGCACTGGCACTCAAATTAAGTTTCTGTTCTATGGAGACTCAAAACAAATGAGGAGGTTTAGGCAGAAGGATTTCATTTTCCAAAGGTAAATGTGATAAGCCAATATTTAGAAATGTTAATACACAAAATGAAATTGAATGACCCATCTCTTTAACTGATTACAATCACCTCACTCGAGTTTGAAGCCAGTGATCAATTACAATCTTTTAAACTACTGATATCAAGTAATAGGTTTGGAACCACTACCTGCCTATTTTCAGCCAGATGTTTATTTCTTGGGTAAGCAATGTTTCAAAATAGATATGCAGATTAGGATTCACCTACCTGCCAAATGCAGCAGAAAATAGCCTTTGCTAAATTGCAGGTAGATCTGTTGTACCTCATAGAGCTATGACAACCTCTCCAGCTTTCTCCTGTTTCAGAATCAAGGTGTCTAGACATAATCACCCTCAGTCTGGTTCCCTGCTTTTGTTTCACCAATGCTTCCCATGTGCACTGACTTCTCTAAAAGTAACTACAAGTAATCTTGACCAGTGATACCCACTGACTTCCCCATGCACACGTGTGTGAGTTAGGGTGTGTGTGCCCACAGAATTGGGGAGAGGATAGCTCCACATCTTTAGGGTTCAGGAGTGAACACCACAATTTTGCCCACAATTTAGACTCAGAAGTGCAGGGAATGTGAGGGTCTAAAATGTACACACAGATGACAGCGATTCCTAGCCCCACTTTCAAACGGGAATCCATTCACTTTCAACAGGTTCTACTTTATGAAAGAGGTACCTATGAATGTTACGACTGCTTACTTAGAAAACTCCAGACCCAATCTAAGGTAAAAGAAAATAATTTTAGGTAAAATTGGTTCCCAAGAGAGTTAAGAAAACATGAAAAGAAGTAAATTAACAAAAAATGTCAAACAGGGAAATTTCTAGACCTAGAACTCATTCCTTGTTACCATTCTGCCTTTCAGAATAAAAATAGAAGTTGCTTAATGTAAATTGCTGCACCAAGGATATAGCTCAGTGGTGTAGCGCCTGCCTGGCAAGCGCAAGGTCCTGAGTTTGATTCCTGGTACCACAAAAAAAAAAAAAAAAAAAAAGCCTGCCTGAAAACACTGAGGCTCAAAGGAATCAAGCAGCATCAGTGCAAAGGCCCTGGGTTCAATCCCCAGTACAAAAAAAAAATATATATATATATATATATATACATGGAGAGAAAGAGAGAGATTGCTGCCTTCTTCATGGTCTGACTCAATACCCATACCAATACCAATCTATCACTCTTTATTAAAGAGTCAGCAAACTTTTTCTATAAAAGGCAAGATGGTAAACATACTAGGTACTACATAGCATATGGTCCCTGTTAAACTCTTCAGCTTTGCTTTGTTGCATGAGTGAAACCATAGACAGTATGAAAAAGATGGGCATGGTGTATTCTAATAAAACGTTATGAACACTGAGATTTGAATTTCATATATTTTACATACCACAGAATATAATTCATCTTTACTTTCAGTACTTCACATAGCCGCTGGAGGTTAAACATCCCCTCCAAAACTAATGCTGAAATTTAATAGCCAGTGCGGTGGTATTACTGGGAAGTGGGACCTTAAAAGGTGCTTATGTCAGGACTGTTCTAGCTGCCTCATGCATGAATTACTGTGATTGTGAGTAGCTTTATTATAAAAGTGAGCTCTTTATCATCAGTGTGCACATCTGCTCTTCCACCACATATTATGTCACAGCATAAAGGCCCTTACCAGATGCTGGCTTCATGCTCTTGGACTTCCCAAAATCAAGAACCATGAGCCAAATAAACATCTACTGTGTATAAGTCACTAGTCAGTGGCATATAAGAAGATAAATATAATTAAATACTTTCTGTGACTTTTGATAAACTTTAGCAAATATGTTTTGGCAAACGTGACATACGAGTAGAGACCTTTGCCACTGTACTGCAGAGATAAATATCCTTAGGGAAATCATCTTAGCCAGTCTGATCGTAGGCTCCTGTCTCCAATATGGGGAATATGTTAATCTGCACCAAAGTGCAGTATAAGCTATGTTTATCTCAGGACCATATACACACCACACACACACACACACACATTCACACATACACACACGCGCATATGCAGGTTTAGTATCTGATTTGCTGCTTCTTGTTTCTTACTTCATTCCCAAAGCACTACATGGAGCGTGAGATAGCAAAGAATTTCACTAATATTTTGGGAAATAATTACCCTCAAATATTACCTGTGCAATGGACATCACTCTGTATTCAACAATTATACTGCGTGTGTGATCATTATAAAATTTGCTCTTACCAAATAAAAATGTGACATCTTACAATTCACACTGTGCTGCCATTTGAAATTCTTAACACAAGCAAAACTCCAAGGGCCGCACACAGTACAATGAAAGTAGAGCAGTGATGTTCTGTTTCTTCTTTCCAGTCCCCGCACTGTCACTGTTCACTTCCAGGGCACTATTTAAATGTGGAAATATTCACTCTTACAGGCTGTGGATGCACAAACTATGTCCTAACCGAATTTGAACATTTCCAAGCTGCAGTTTACATGCATATTATTATAACACAACAGCAACCATAGCACCTCTTTACAACTTCTGTTGTGAGGGGGCTGATCCAGGACAAAAATATCATTAAGACTGTTTAGAATTGATACAGCATGGTAATAATGAATGAAAAGCAGACCAGCTTTGAATGGTTTTATCCATTTTTTAAGTTCTCCAGTGTGTGTCCTTATTATTGCTTGTATTTAGGGTACACTATTTTAACCACACCTTTTGTGTGCTGCTGACTATTTAAAAAAATCTATTTGGTTTATTTTGACTCAAATAACTTGTGAAATTGCTATTTGACTTATAAATTCATAGAGTTGGAAAGAGTTAATTTTTTAAAAACCAGTATATTATGAAAGAGCCTAGTGGAGGAACTGAAAAAAAAGCAAAAAAAACAGAAACCAAAGCAAAGAAAGGTTCACTATGAACAAAGTTTCAAAGTCTTTCAAGGAGGAGATATGCTTGACAATAAGGCCATGCATAACAACCTCGGCTTCATGACACAAAAGAGGTATCCCAGAAAACAAGGCTAGGAGATCAGCCACTGAGGATCACCCAAGTATTCTTTACAACACATGAAAAGGCAACTCAAAGATGAATTTCGAGTTACATATGCTTGATATCCAAGAACCTGCAAGGAACTGAACATGACTGGTTGTGTTGACAAGCTGTCAGAACTGCAGGCAGAATTTCCAGAAGAGCATGTGGGAGTGTAATATACAAAAAATAGAGAGGCATCTCTGACTGTTTTTAATGCATGGAAGTTTAAAGCAGTAGTGATTGTCTTCAAACTGTCTTTACAAAGATTGTCAAGGAGTGACATTATATGACTGCGGGAAAGGATTTTTACATTCCGTTCAAAGCAACGGTTCAGAGATTCTGGATTTTAAAGATTAGGATTCAGATTTGAAAAATCCCAAACCGCCTCATCTATAAAATGAGGGTTCAGACAGGACAATCTCTGACCCCTCCCATGCTACAATTTTTAGATCTATGGTCTATACCAAATAGTTTATGAGAGAGGGCAATTAAAATCTCTGAGTTTCTGTCTTACTGCAGAGAAACCTGAGCTTTGTTGAAACCTGTTTCATTTTTTAAGTTCAAAGACCACACTGGGCCGGTGAGATGGCTCAGCGGCATAAGCGCCTGCCTTGCAAGCGCGAGGGCCCGAGTTCGACTCCCGGATCCCACATACGAAAAAGGGGCCAGTGATATCGCTCAGTGGCACGAGTGCCTGTTGGCGCGCAAGGTCCTGAGGTCGAACCCCCGGTACCCACAAAAAAAAAAAAAAAAAGACCACACTGACTTAACAAAATTAATCTCTAAAAGAAAACTCTTCTGACCAAAGGTGACTCTAGTAATTTAAATTTAATTCAAGGATTATTTTAAGTCTTACAGGTCAGTAGCTGAATACACTCAATTGTGTTCCAGATGACAACTCTGCCCTAAACCTTAGTACATGTAAATGAATGTAAATGAATGACCTTCAAAACATAATAGAATGGAGATTACTAGTTGTTAAAATTCTAAAGTACTTAGTAATTTTTCTATTTTAATAGAAAAAAACAATGTAAAAAATCAGATTTCTTTTTGGTTAGCCAAAATTACATACATACATATATATATATATATATATATATATATATGGCTTGGTTTCACATAGCCTTGGAGATTCTGCTAAGTGTTGCTGCTTCAGGTTGATATAAAGTGGATAAATTTCTTTAACAATAGACGTCCTGTATTTTATTCCTTGAGTTTCTCATGAATCACTATGGCATTCACAATTGTGTAAATGAGAATGTGTTTCTTTCTTGTCTCCTGTCATCGTTAACTTATAAGTTCTTAAAAGTAGAATCATTCTTAAGAAAACCATTTGTTGCCCACTTTCTAATAAAATTCCTTTCAGTTCTTTATGTGGGTACATGATAGAATACAGAACAATAACTGATTGAAACTGACACAGCAGAAAACCAGAGCGTCTTCTCCAAAAGGCATCGCTAACAACTAATACTCCAGTAGCCTATTATTATGTCAACAGAATCACCAGCTATTCCTGGAGGCTTATCATTTGCTATTTCCCTGACATATTCCATTCATATATGAAATCATCTTCCATTGTAAAACAGAAATAAGGATTAAATACTAGGTATTATAGAATATAATATATTCCCTATTATAGAATATAATTCTGAATATAATGTATTGTGTATTATAGAATAGTTCACCAAAATTAGTACATAACATTCTTCATCCTCAAAAAATAAGTTCTAAAACATATCACATCCTCTTTAATATTTTGAGAGAAGAATGAAGCTGGAGATAGGATTGATATAATAATGCTGCCCAAACAACTAGTGTCAGAAAATCAAACGGTTGAATATGGCTTTCATAACAAATTTTTTCTTCGTTGGGTAGCCCACTAACTTTTTGTTTTGTTTTTGAACTTTACTTAGTTTAAATGAATGCTGAGAATAGTTTTCCTATGTACTACTTTCTTACATATAATATGTTCCTCAAAATTGAAGTTGTATGTGTTACATTTCTAAATTAAGGTAGACACCTCAACAGCACTATTAAGAGTGTTGCTGTGAGGTTCTCTCTAAGTGGGGAGAAGAGACTTCAGTCCATGTTTTTGAACAATGTTCACTAAAATTACTTACCTATGCATGCATGTGTAAACTCTATATAATTAATATTTCTGACAAAACCCATTGCCTTCAATTTTTCCAAAGCTATCTGTGTAGACACCATCTGAAAATATGTATAACCATATCCTTCAAAAGGTATTAGGGGTGGTCTAAAAACCTATCCTCATAACCATAAGGGATCTATAGTTATTTCCTATCTTTTCCTCAATCCTGAACCCAAATCTGTTTTTGTCACTCCACCCACAGCTGATAACCTCTTTGCATTTTGTTTAATATTTCTGGCCAAAAAAAGATGTGATGAAAAGAAAACTCTCACACAGCCCACTATCACTGCTGCCCACTGCTTCTCCTGAACTTTCTACTCTGACTTGCCTCCTGTGGAACTGTCCTCCTGATAAGTCTGCTCAAGTTCCTACCCACAGCTAAGGAATAGCTTCACTTCCATGGGTGATTCCAACCCATTTTGAGGATTCAAGCAAATTGTTCAAGTGATTGTCCTACTCTTTCTTAGAACAATGAAACTGTTTTTTCTCTTTTCCAAATCATTCCTGTGAGTACAAAAACATAATACATTTCCTGACTTTGTAACTTAATTGGAAAATCTTAAAAATAACTGAAGAGAAGAATGATGAAAACAGAGCTTTTACAAATGTGAAGGGGACCAAGAACTGGAAAGAGCAGGGAGGGAGGGGAGGAGTGGGGGATGAAAAAAATACTATCATAAAATATATTATGTACATGTACCAACACTCTATGATAAATGTAACCATTATGTACTTTAAATATATACTAATAAAAATTAAAAACATATAATAATGAAAACATAAGAACACATAAACTAACAGACGTGATAAAATAAATACAGCAAAATGTGCACAAATTAGATAGTAGGAATACGGAGATACCCTCTCAAATTGTTTCAACCACTTTATATTTTTAAAAATTTCTCAAAAATGCTATAAAAACTTTAATGTAATTTCTCATAACAAAAAAATATTATTTGCCTCTAGCACACCCATTTCTTTGTTTCTCATTTCTTCCACATACAACGTATTGTCTGCACATTTTGACTTTAATTTCACTTTTTCATTGCCAAAAGTTTATATGATGGCATGGATTGCATTTTTACAACTTATGTCCAACCTTTCTTCAGAATTAAGACTTGTCTCATAAAGAGCACATATTCTTTTTCCTCATAAAGAGCATATATTCTATTTTTCAGTATACACTGATCTGTCTTTTAACTGAAATATTTAGTCTGCTTACATAAGTTGTAATTCTTATGCCACTACTATTACAGGTGTTATTACTTGTTCTATGTAGTAGACTGCAAAAGACAATCTCTATGGTTCCCACTAACGAGTTAACATAGGAGATAATTGACGGAAAAGCAATTAAAGAATCAAAAAATAAAAGGGGGGCAAGAGGAAACAAAGAAAAAAGGAATAAAAGTAACAAATAGCTACTTTTATCACATTCTGGACAGTGGAAGACACTTTTAGTTTCCTTCTATTTACTGCTGTTTCAACATTAGGGGCATGCATGTACGTGTGCCATTATCATGACATATTTTCCTTCTTTATATATTTCACCTTAAAATAATTATTAGTTTTCCACATCCACCATTCATGTCTATGTATACATCTATTCTTTTCCTTATCTCTCTGCTTCTATCTAAGATCATTTTCCTTCCGCATGAAAAACACTCTTCAGTATTTCTTTCAGTGTGGCTCTGATGATAGCAAATTCTAAGGCTCTATTTACACAAAAATACCTTTACTTCAGTTTTACTTCTAAATAACACTGTGTTAGCACAAAATTATACAGTAATTATATTCTTTCAGTACTCTTATTAGTTCACTCCACTAGCTTTCATTTTTTTCTAAGTAAAAGAGAACTATCTGTATCATTTTAATCCCTTAAAAGGCAACATGTTTTTTATGTTAGACTTAAATTTTTCTTTACCTTTGGTCTTAGATATTTTATTGTGAAATAATTACATGTAGGTTTCTTTCTTTCTTTCTTTCTTTCTTTCTTTCTTTTTTTTTTTTTTTTTTGTACTACTCAGCCATTCTTGAATCTGTGGCTTAATATCTTTCATCAGTTTTAGAAAATTCTGAGCAATTGTAATAATGACTTTGACTTTTTATTTCTCTTTTCTTTTCAGGGACTTCAGATATTTATGTTCTAAATATTTGAAATTATACCCTATCTCTTATGATTATTTTCTGTCATTTAATAATTTATTTTCTACATTTTATTCTGGATATTAATACAGAACTAACTTCTAGT
Source organism: Erethizon dorsatum (assembly GCA_028451465.1). NCBI lineage: Eukaryota > Metazoa > Chordata > Mammalia > Rodentia > Erethizontidae > Erethizon > Erethizon dorsatum. Next base: position 19,858,971 of record CM051824.1, read on the forward strand.
TTACTGCTTATTTTTTCAGCTTTGTCTAATCTGCTGTTAACACAATTTACTCAAATCATTTTACTTATTGTAACTTTTAATTCTTTTTTTTTTTTTTTTTTGTGGGTACCGGGGGGACGACCTCAGGACCTCATGCGCCAACAGGCGCCCGTGCCGCTGAGCGATATCACCAGCCCCTTTTTCGTATGTGGGTTCCGGGAGTCGAACTCAGGCCCTCGCGCTTGCCGGGCAGGCGCTTAAGCCGCTGAGCCATCTCACCGGCCCTGTAACTTTTAATTCTATAATTTCTATTTACTTTTTTTTTCTGTGCTAGTGATCAAATCTATGACCTTGTACATGTTAGGTACACATTCTACTACTGAACCATGCATCCAGTCAGTATTTTATTCTTTATTATGGCTTTCTACCTCTGCTATAATTCTCCATCTTGTCATTTACTTTCTATAGTATTACATTAATAACTGAAGACATAATTATATTAATCTAGAATACTTTACTGTCCTAATCAGATAATCCCAGTGTCTACATTTTTGGGGATTACTTTTTTGTTGCACTTTTCCTTTTACTTCAGAAAAATTCTTCTGCACACTTTGTTATATTTGACTGAATGTCTGAGACTGTTAATCTCAATTTGGCAACTTGTTTTGCTTGAGAAATGCCTAGGAGATTAGTAAAGTACACCTCTGCATGTGTCTTGGTGGGTCATGGAGGTGTGAACTTGGGGACTGTCTACCCCTGGTTCCTACCTCTCTGGTACTCTGTGCTTCTGGCTGACGTGAGATGAATACCTTTCCTCAGCATGCCACTCTGTCATGATGTTTCTGCCTTGGAGTTAACCGACCATAGACTGAAATGTCTGAAACTGTGAACCAAAATGACTCCTTCCTCCTTTAAATTATGGGTGTCAGTTATTTTTTCTCAGCATTAGAAAACAGACTAATTCAGTGTCATGTGCTGTCCATTAACTTCAGGGTAAAAGGATATTTTGGATAAAAACATTTTCTTCCAGCAAGAAATTATTTTTGCTATGAGGAGAACATTATGGTAGGGATAGGTCATCCTAATCTTAAGAGACTGAGCTGATTCTAAACTGGGCTTTAATCTCTGTGATGTCTGATTATGCATGCTTTAGCAATTCCAAAACTCAAAATCAAAACCTGAGTTTTGGAAGGTCCTATTTCCTAAAGTTGGTTTTCACAACCTATGACCATTTCCTTTGATCATGACCATGCCTCTCTGACAGCTTTATGAATACAGTATAATAAACACAAACATATGACTTTTGAGAATAGATCATTAAAACAGTATGTCTGCCTTTTGTTCCCATGAGATTGTCATTTTTAAAATTCACCCATCATGTTATAAGGAAGCCCAAAGAAGAAAATTGGAAGATGCTAAATGATCAGGCCATGTCTTTTGTTGGGAAGAAAGATACCAATTTATGGCCAGTAAAAATTCCTACAAATATGTATTTGACTGAATACTACTTCAGATGATTCCAGACCAAAGACATCATGTTACCCCTCAAAACTGCATTTTCCAGCAAAGTTTCCGACATCATATATCAGAGGCAATTCACCTCTGCTCTGTTCTGTAAGCTTGTTAAATTCATGAGCAATAGAATGTCTACATACACTAAAATAGTTGTTTCATAACCCTACAGTTGGGGTGTTTCTATGCAGCAACAGTAACTGGAACATATGCCTTCTACACCTTTTGTTTCTCAGCTTCGATTTCTGTACCTGCAGATCAGTGAGACTGCCAAAGGTTCTTCTCAGTTTCTCATTTGTTTCAGTTAGTGTTTTATAATTGGGAAATATTCACACATTTGGATTTTTCTTTGTTCTGGAATCTTGACCACTTCAAGTTCTTGGTCTTAGTACTTTTCTAGTGCTTTTAACATTTTTATAATGTTTTTATCTTTAAATTATTCTTGGTTGAGATAATTTATCAGAAACAGCTTAATTCTCCCTTCTGGAATGCAATGTCCTGAATATTCACTGAGTTTTTATTTGAATTCCTATAAATGTATAGTGATTTACATATGCATCTTATAAGTATACTACATATTTACATATGCAAACATATATATATATATATATATTAATTTCCAATGGTTCTATTTAATTTTAATTATGTTTTGTTTTTAGTATCTACTTATTGCTAATATTTAAAGTTTCTCTTAACTTTCAAAACAATGGAGAAAATTTTCTATTTTTATTTCTGATAATTCCCATATGCACAGCTTTAATAGATGTGATGCTCCTGTATATTTCTATTTGCTCCTAGCACTCACTTATAATATCTATTGATATTTTGGCCTTAAGCACATAGTTCCTGTAGTATATTTGTGCAAATTACTTAAGGCCTTATATGAAGTTTCATATTTCCAGAAAATTCATTTCTGTTTCTTATTTTACTACCATGCTGGGATTATGCTAAATTAAAATTTCCATTTGGAGTTTGTTCATAGAGTTAGCATCAATTCTGGCTGCAAACCTATGGGGGGGCAATTCAAATGTTCAAAGGAACCTAGTTTTTTCTTTCACTTAGGTTCAAGTTGACAAGGACAAGATTCTTTCACTGTGTTTGATGGAGATAATTTATGGTTCACCGTTGTCCCTTAGCACTCAGTCTCTGAGAGGAGTCTCCTAGTCTCCTCCCCATGCTAAGCACAACTTAGATTTCACTTCCTTTCTTCTCTGAGCTGTTCGTCCTTCAACAGAAGTTAACTCAGGTTTTGCCAGAAATCTTAAGAGGAAAATGCAGTTTCAGTATTTATCATTCAAGCTGACCATTTTCACTTCATTTCAGAACTTAAGGTTTTCTTACAATTTTTTTTGGGGGGGTCACAATATGCTCAAAATGCTTTTATATTTCATCCAACCTTTTTAGTTATTTTCGTCAAAAGGGTTACCTCTGGCCACTTTTGCCCTCTCTTTCAACTGTCAGGATGGCAACCACCCATCCAGATTAAGTGGTTTTCATGTTATAGACTCAAGTGATAAAATGCATTGCAAGGAAAACAAAACAAAGTGGATTCAGCCCTGAGAAATTTCATTCCATATCTTCTGGTGAGTGCAAATAAAAATAAAAGCTAGTAAGAAATATTATCTTGGGAAACAAAAAAGTCATTTCTTGCTGCTGCTCAAACAGTATATTTTTCTTAACCCAAATCTCTTTTTGAGTATTTATAAGCACTAGAGAACACTGTGCCCATAAAAAACTTGTAAATGAGACATATTTTTATGAATACGGGTTTTTGAAAGTTAAACCAAATTTAATACAAAAAACCACTACTGGGAGCTGAAACAAGCAGGGGCATCACACTCGCTCAGCAGGGTGTTCTTACATCTTACCTAACACTAGGTTGCACACTCACCAAGCAAGGGCCTTATTCCCCCAGCACCCAATCTGTGAGCGGTGATGGTCATGCTGACATGATTATTTCCAGTCTGGTTTACAGTGATTTCTCTCAGTAAATCAATAGACGATGTTTGACTCTGATTTGTCTTCCCTTACATCTTGAGCAAAAAGCGACATAAGCTGATTATGTTGACGAGAACACTTCAACTAGGTACAACCATTCTGCTCTTCACATTAAATTAATGAGGCAGCACTTGAGCCATTTCCCTAGCTTTATAAACGAGGCTTCTCCTGCTCTAGACATAGATCAGATCAGAAGTGTTAAATTATTATTATTATTATTATTATTATTATTATTTGCAATGAGGTGGATCAAAGACAGGAGAGATCAGTAGTTTTCATGACATCCACGTCACGATGAACACATCAGGGAGCACCAAGGTATGCACAAAGTGTTAACATAGAGCATCTTCTGTGTCTGATTCATGGATGTTACCAGCATGCACCACTTTCAGATTCGTGGCTTCCCTGGTTTGTTTAAGGGAGACGATACGTCTGTTTTAATTCTTACTTCTGACTCCCATTCTGTAGATCATTCTGTTTATAGTGTTGAGAAATTATTTTTCGGTTATTGTAGGATGATTTTTTTGTTTATTTGTTTCTCAAGGCATAAGCATTACCTAGTTAGTTAATGAGTTTTAACTAGAGTAGAAACTCAATCATCGTTATCTAAATAAAAAATTTTGCAGTGAAAGAGTCCATATGAAAGCCACAGTAATCTGTATTATAAAACTTTATATTAGTTTTATTCTAAAGGATTAGCTAAGAAGTTTTAATATTTCATACCTTCCTGCTTTGGCTCCAGGAATAAGGCAGCAGCTGTAACTCAGGCTGGGTTTGAAATAATGAATAGTATACACCCTTCTCCTTGCCCAAGCACCTGAAAGACTCTTCTTGCCTTTAGAACTAAAGCCCATCTCCTCATGAGTAAGGCATTATCGTCCCTAGCTTAACTCAGAGATACAGTGTTTGTCATGACTTGCCCTACAAAGTGCCTACCTGCCAAACTGAAATTCTTAAATATTCCATGCCATTCTCATGTCCCGGACTTTGAATTTTATGTTTCCTCTGCCCTCCAAAAATCATCTGGAGGTTGTATTCACTCTTCACATCCCCATCTAGACAGAAAAGCATCACTCCTTTTGCCTTACATGCTTGAGTTAGGTGCCTTCACATGTAGTCCTTCAGCATGTGCCCTCTCGCTGCATTTTCAACATTGATTTACGAATTTGCCTGTTGGTTCTCAATATTCTCCCTGGGTTGAAAGTTGTTCTGAACAGGTTTGCTACTTCAACATGTGACCTGACTAAATCCTTGTTAGTCTTAGATGTTTGGACAGAAAATACTGACTGCCTTTCTTTATCCATGCTTCCATTTTTTTTCTTGAAGTACCCACAGTTTAGCTGGTTATATACCTAGCTGTCCACAGAGTATATTTCCCAGTTTCCCTTGAGAGTATCTATGACCATGGGATGTGAGCAGATGCCTCTTGTGCAACTTTCAGGACCTCTTCATAAAGATTCACGTCCTGGGCTCTGAATACATCTTCTTGGCTAAGAGAGGATGATGATTGGTGCTACACTTGGAAGCCACACATTGAGATTACTATGACTACCCCACCAGTGCTAACCTTGGAAGCCACACATTGAGATTACTATGACTACCCCACCAGTGCTAACCTTGGAAGCCCCATACTGAGGTTACTATGACTACCGCATTAGGCCGCTGCTCTTCATTCTTCTCTTAGGTGAAAGAAATAAATTTCTATCTCTCTCTTCAGTCAGTTAAAAAAATCAGATCTCTGTGTGACATCACTCTCGCCTAACTGAGACAGAGGTCAACTTAGGTGACATTTCTTCAGGAGTACTGCTTTGCATCTGTTGCCGAGCTACAAATTTCATAAGGCCAGACCCTACATTCATATTTGTTTAGTGATACATAAATTAAAAGAGGAGTACATAAAGTAAGGAGTCTATAATTATATATTCATGTACCAGATGTTTGTGATTTCAAAATTTCCAAATGAAATAATGGCATAATGAATTTAGTAGTATCTTTAAAGAGTAACTTTGCAGATGCTATTATATTAAATTGGAAAGTACACAAATATTTAACATCAAGACATCTTTAATATTGTTCCATCGGTCTAATCACTCTAAGGATAAAAACTTGGAGCAAAAGGGAGAAAGCAATACACTCTTATGAAGTAATAAACTCTCTCCTCCATCATCAATAATGTCACATGCCCCAGCTTAAGAGGAACTGAGCAGGAAGATCAACCTCACAGAGCCCAGAAAAAAAGGAAGGACAGAGGTTAGCTCAGTAGGAAGAGGGAAAAGAAAACATTTAAAGTAAACTTAGACAAATCCTCAAACTTATCCACTGACATAAAGAAAAAGAAACACGTATCAATCAACCATGGGCAATATCCCCTTACACAACTTGCCCCCAAAATATTTTACTTATTACATGTATTGCTATTATTATTTTTATTTCAGATCTGTCTCCAAATAATTTACTATAGTATTAGAACCCTTTATACAAATAAATGTCCAATAATAACCAATAATAAATTAATTCATATGGTGTGTCAGAGTATTTCTAAGCATTTTAAATATATTATCACTCTCAAATTTCTTTAAAAACACTCTGGTAGACCCTTATTTTCAGTTACATGAAGAATCAACAAGTTTTTCAAATTGCAAATCATGAGCCATTAATGGGTTGAACAATCAATTCAATGATTTGAGATCACAGATTAGTTTAAAGGCAATATAGCACCAATTATATTACAGCAGAGCAGGCAGAAGAAGGACAGAAAAATATCACAAAGCACTGCATGGAATACGCGCAAATGATGTTTCACAAACTTTTATATTAGTCATCTATATCTATGTGCAGCTTGGTCAGAAAAGAGTGGAAACGCAGCACTGCAACACATCCTTACTCTGTGGTGCATCGCAGGCCCGGGCAGTGTACTCTTACTTGTTCATTCCTCTGGCTCCATCCCGGGCAGCCCGAACCCTGTCTGCAGGGTTAACGCAGGACTCAGATTGCTCACATTCTTGAGTGGGTAGGAGCAGGAAAGATTAGCTCTGGGGCGCAGTATTTGAGAGATGGTTCTTCCACAACAGCAGATCCCATTTCTTTGTGGCCACCTCCTGTTTCCTCTCATGTAGAAATAAAGCTTGGAGTTGTGCGACAGGAACATAAAGATTCAGAATGCGTCTTTTCTGGTTCTTCCACTCTCTACTCCACATAAGGAGTTCCCTTTGCCCATATGTGTCTGTACTTCCAGTGTTCTTCCCCCGCACCTACAGGACCTGTAGCCATTGGTTAATCTTTCCAGGGTGTGCCCATTTAAACTTCAAAGGTCAACAATTAGACAGGGAAATGACTGAAAACTGAAACTGTAAAGGGAAAGATTCTAGCGAATGGAGACACTTAGCAATTTGTAGAAAGTATTCTTGTGGCTAATATGTGCCAACGATATCCTAAGCATTATAAATGATAAACACTCATCCTGTACCCTTCCCTGAAAGATGGCTAAAGAATTGTCACACTCCATACAAACACTTCTAAGGAAAAAAGGCCAGGACATGTTTTGGTGTTTACATCCAACTGGTATGCCAAATTATTTTATCTGGGCTCTCAAAGGCTAACTGCTTTAGAGACATGAGGTAGGACAATGTATTGTTATAGTTTTTAAATTCTGAAGCCATAAAACCATAATTAAAAGCAACCATATTCCAGGGAAAGCAAAACCAATGGTGCTTTCAAGAAGGAGATGAGAGCATATAATCTTTGAATCAGAGTTGCCCTAAGCAGGGGGTATAGGCCACCTGTACTGTTCTCTGTGTGACAGTGATTGACTGTCCCGGTCCTTGGCAGGCAAAGAGTGTCCCTTGAGCTTCTGACTCCCCAATAGGACACTTAGTTTCAAGGCTGCAGTTTGTCCACCAAAATGCAGTTAATAATAACACAATCACTAAATTGCAAAGAATCAACAAACTTCTTCCAAAATTGCCAACTTGTATATATAGACTTCAGTCTAATATTTACATGTTAATAAATACCATTTTTGCTATTGCACTATAATTTCTAAAACTTCTGAAAATTATGATAGTTTTAAAAGTTATATATTTGTATTTTATTAGTAAGAAAAGAAATATTCCTTATCAGTGAAAATAGTTTTCGTCATTAATATAACATTCAAAAATGTATCAGTAGGCAGTTAATGACAATTTACAGAGATATAAACAAAAAATCAAAAAACACAGAACACATGTACATATCTATTTTCCAGCACCAAAAACAACACAGGAGCACAAATTTTGTGAAGTCTTTTTAAGATTTTTTTACTCATTTCTGATATATCCTCATGAATGTTGAACTCTGAATCTATATATGAATTTTTTCTCTTATACTTCATGACTCATTTATAATTGCAGATCATTGGAACATCTTTAAATGTTTTATTTATGTTGTGAGATTTGTGAGCATTTTTGAAATTGTGAGAGGAGTAACACCTTTTATTCAAGCTTTATGTCTTCAGACTTGCCACAAGAATGTAACCAGATAAATTCAATCCAGACCAATTTAGGCTCAGATATTTCTTGTAGATTCTTAGTTATAAACATTTAGCCAAAAAAAAAAAAAAAAGATTTTTAAAAACTGTTTCACATGACAAACAAAAGTAGATGTTAATCCAGAGAAACGCAGCTCTCAAGTATTTTTACTCATTTGAATTTATTAATCTGCATTTTTTAAGGTAAAGTGGCAAAAACACTTGCCTAGAAGGAAGAATTGAGTATAACATGGCATTTCTTACAAAGATCTCCTGATGTACTCCACATACATATTTTCTTTATTCACTGAGAGAGATTTTAAGAATTTTCTCTCAGTACAGCCACAGTCAAAACCATTTGGGCTCTTTGTCCTAAAGACAAAGACAATTAACAATTAAGACAATTAAGCATCTGGTCAATTAACTAGTGAACTGACTATGCAGTCACTCTGGATAAGGCTCTCTATAAAATCTTTTTTCTTCTGAAGTAGTTAATTTTTCTATTCTACAGTTGATGTTACCTGTATATAGTGGGCCTATTCACTTGCATATATAAATGCAGAAAAATGAAGGTACAAAACCATGTAATTATGTCCTAAGTGAAGCCTTCATCTGAAATAAGAAGATACTAGAGGGAAAGAATTTTGACGCACAAGTGAGGCTAACTTGTCTTGAGTGGTCCAGTTCCATGTTTCCTTTTGCTAACACTACCTTAATGACCTTTACAGACATTTACTGAAAGGCTCATTCTTTGCGTTTTTCTCATTGCACTGTTGTAAAAACCCAGTGACATATGTACTATTACTGCCATCACTCCCATATAACAGGAAAGAAGAGAAAGACTAACAGGTACATGAATCCAGGGCTTAGCAACAGCAGAGCCAGGATTTGAAGATGCGTCAGTGCAGCGACAAAAGTTGTATTCTCTCTTTTTTTTTTTTGTGGGTACCGGGGGTCAAACTCAGGACTTCGCGCGCCAGCAGGTGCCTGTGCTGCTGAGCGATATCACTGGCCCTTTTCTCGTATGTGGGTACCGGGAGTCAAACTCAGGACCTCGCGCTTGCCAGGCAGGTGCTTATGCCGCTGAGCTATCTCACCGGTCCCAAAAAGCTGTATTCTTAACAGTTATGCTGATGTGTTCTAGCCAGAGGCCTCTCTAATAAAAGAAAGGAAGGTTAAATAAAAGCAAGGAAATCTTCAGAAAGAAATGCCTCCAAAGACTGTGTTTTGAGTGAGGGGAGAGAAGAGTGTACGAACATCCAAAAATAAATAAATAAATAAATAAATAAATAAATAAATAAATAAATAAATGACAGAAAAGTGTGCAAGGTAACTGATGATCAGAAAATGAAACTTGCTTTAAAAAACATTTTTTTCCTAATTCCTTCAGGCGCCTGCTGCTGTCCTGAAGTCCCCAAGGTCCTGAGGTCCCAGGTCTGCCATTCAAAAAGGAGGACCAGAGTGACATACGTGAAAAGCTTTGCTCTGCTCAAAAAGCCAGTTTGCCTCTTCCTAGAGTTTCACAGTCATCTCCTGGCTATGACAGCAGCAAGAATGCTTCACTTTTATATTGAATTTTCACATTATTGAAAGCACTTTAAGGGGAAATACTTTTATCAAGTGTGCCCCAAGATAAAAGTTTCCTTGGAACTCTTCAGAAACAATAACACATATATGGTGAATTCTTGCATGTGGCCTTAGATATGCATCATGGTGTTTGTGGTGCTGCAAAAGCCCCCAGTGCTGCAAACGGAAGATCCTATCTCCCAACAGCTTAGTGTCGACTATGCAGCAACACAAAAAAGTCTTTATTTTATATATACAGGCATTTTTCTCTCTTACAAAATTGTTTTATACTTCTATGCATTCTTTTTCATGTAGGAAATAAGATAAGAAACACAGGGACACCAATGAGACCTGTCCCCTCCCCTCCCCTCCTGGGAGGCCACAGGTGGAGCAGGAACATCTGCAGTACAAAGTGTCCCTGTTGATTGGCCTCAAACTAAAAATAACATCCAAATAACCTACCTCTTCAGTATAAAGGAATTAGCTGGATCTATAGTGTAAATATTCATGAAGCAAAGTGATCCCGAGGGAGGGCAAGTCTCTAAATCCCAGAGATTTTTTGTTTCCTTCATTTGCTGCCTAGTTTAAAATTCTACCAAAACCATCAACTTTCATGGTAACAGAAGCTGCCAGGTAGCAGCAAGAGCCTATTTAAAAATAAGAGTAAAGTCAAAGATTCCAAAAGATGAATAGGTTTTAGTACTGCATTCTCCTCAATTCTTGCTGTTCATCCCCCTTTCTAATTTGTTACAAAACATTTATTTTCCGGAAACGACACCTGGAAGAATCTCCAAGTTTGATAGTTGTTGGAGAAAGAGCCTTAGGTGGACAAAAGCTGCGAAATGGGCGCAGGGGTGAGAGCCCTGCAGGCTGTCTCTGCATGGTGGGAGAGGTCAGGGAGAAGGCAGGGAGACCACCTCTTCACCATCTCACTGCCAGGGAGCTCAGCCAGAAGAACAGGTTTGCACACTCATTTCTCCCTCCCATTTCCTCTATCTTTCTTCCTTTGTACACCTCGGAAGGCAGGTTGGGTAGGTCTACAACAAAGTTAGAAGGAGAGGCCATAGGACACAGAGAGAGTTACAAGGCTAGGAAATCAGGAGATATTAATACAGCTAGTATTCACCATAACTCATTGGGGCAGTGTCAGCTGCCACACAGCAGAAACAAATCCACAAGGGAGGCAGGCCAGGGGCCACAGAAGAGGGATGGGGGCTGTAGCATGGTGGTTTGCAGTTACAGAGAGGTACAGGGAGACCAAAGCAGGATACTCTTCGTGATGGTCATGGTGACCCTATGAGTTGCCTGGGCTGTGACAAGGGAAGGGAAGGGTTAGAAGACACAGCAGGGGAATTCACTGGAGTAAGAGTCAAGGAGGGACAGCAGCTTACCCACCAGAGGCCTTTTTTATTAACACACACCGTTAGTTCCAACTCTTAGCCAGTTATAGCCCGGGGAATACAGGCCCATCCAAAATCAATTTCATTATAGTTTTTCAATACCTTATTGTTCAGGAGTAAAATCAATCACGTAAAGTAATTTAAGCTATATTTTAAGTACACCAAGGGAACCTAGTGTTAAAATAAATTACAATGAATGCGCTGGTAGACAAAATAAAATCCCACTGTTTTATAATGCTAGTAACCAGTCCCTAAATTATCCGTTTTATATGTATGCATTTCTGGGTCTTAATTATCTGCAAAGTAGGCCACACAAGTGTAGGGTACAATATAACTATATTCATCTATAAATAAAACTGAGCCCCAAAAAACCTGAGCACCAGAGGGAGAGACAGTGAAGGCTGTGTTGGCAGCATTACCCTAGAGAAAGCACTGGGGATATTCTGTAGATTTTAGAAATAGATGTAAGTTATGATTTATACGTTGTCTTTCAGCAAGAAGCTTTTGCATTAACAATGAAGAGGGGCAAGTGGGTATTTTCAGGAAGCCCCAAAGGCCTAAGAAAATATAGTTTTATATAAGTAATTTAGAGAATGCTATTCAATAAAACACCAAGGGCATGGGAGCCACAGTCTTGTCTCAACAGATGCAAGCAATCCAAAAGTTAGAAGAAGCCAATGATACCTGATGGACAAAGAAATCTGCAGCTTGGATTAGGTGCAAATGGGATACATGGGAGCTCTGTGAGTCACACAGGAACACATCCTAACACTGGGGTCACAGAAAGAAAACAGAGGGACAGAGACTTTCTACCTTAGAGTGTGATGGTGCTTGGAATAGAAGCATTCAAATTAGGAGTCTATCAGCCAGGAACAGCCACCTCATAACCAGGCATATGGTGGAAGAGCTTTGGCAACAACATAGTACATTCTAGAAATAGCTGTCTGCTTCTGTTTATAATTTGTTTTCTGTAGACAGTTTCATTCCTAGAACCTCAAAAAACAGCACCAATATCATCACAATAGCAACAAATGAAAAGAAATGTCATTTACTCTGCACTTATGACGAGCCAAATACTAAGCCACGTTTTTGTTTTGTTTTGTTCATTTTCACCTATTACTCCATGAGCTTATATGTCTTTTGGGAGGACAGGATGCTTAGGTTATTTAGGTCCCAAGAATGTGGTTACTTAGTGGCACACACAGCAGACCTGGCAGTCTGCCTGAGGAAGGAGCACCAAGCAATCCAAGAGCTACTGTCCTCCCCATAAGATTCTGGAGCGGCCAGGAAAGCAGGGAGTTGGAAAGTCTCAGACACCTAAGAAAAAGGCCTGGACCCTTTCTGTCTCCTAGATAATCCCTGAGGAGAGTAACCATAGCATATATTGTTGAAAGTGACATTATGAATAATTGCACCTGGAAAATAAGTGTAAATTTAGGCTGCCCTTTCCCAACCTGTTGAAAGGTTACTCTACCTTTAACATGAAAGAGTGATGGAACCTCCCAAAAGGTAGGAGCAAGGCAGGATCTGTGCTTTCATTTCTGAGCAAAGTTTCAGGGACCAAGCAAGTGCCCCAAAACAAAGATAAGTTTAAACAGTTGATGGGTTTTGGCAGTCAAAAATAAAACTGCATTCTTTATTCCTTACAAGCTACTAAGCAATATTCTCACGTCATTTTTTAAGAGAGGAGTAAACATCTTATTTGACCATTATCTAGATGTTTTTTCCACTCTCTTGCAAAAATTTTATGCTCATTAATATTTTAAGGAGAAACATGCACTACACTCAGCTGTAAAATTAGGTGATATTTGTTGCTTACAGTTTTAATCAATACCAATTATATACCTCTGATGTTCTCCTGTTATAGCATTAGGCAAGTATTTCTCCTGGAATTGTAAAGGAATCATTTCAGTTTGGATATTTATATTTATGACATTTATTGTTTTTTCACATTTTATATCAAAGAATAAGTGCCTACTTTTACAATTAATTTAATGACATACAACTAAAATAATTTACTAATAATATACCACTGTTACTTTTTGAACATGCAACTACTGCCCTATCAAAGATATTCAAACATAGAAAGTCAATGTTAACATATTCTGTTAACAACTGGAATTACTCAAAATAGCATTCACAAAAGTGAGCTGATAAATATATCTTGTGCTCTAGATTGAATTTAAACTCAACTGACAGTAGCCTAAAGAATCTTTGGAAAACACCTCTCAGAGCCAGGTGCTTTTATAAATGGAGAATTGTTTCTTGAGTTTCAGTTTTGGTTGTCAATGACAAAAAGTGTCAGATGAAAACAGCTTGGTGAGCTTAAGTATTTTGATGGCATTAGCACCTTAAATTCTCTCATTAAACATTTCCTTTTTATATCTTTATCTGTAAGTAGGAGATTGTTTTCACTACAATTTCTCATTTTTATGATTACTTTCTATGAAGGTCACACCTCGTAGAAATGTCTTGTCCATTATTTTCTGTCCCATGAGTTTTTTGAAAAGCTGTCCATTTTTGAACTAGACAACAGCAGACAGAGGCAGTCAATACGATGCACATTAACCTGAATTTGTAGAGATGCCACTGAGCAGCAAAGACAGAAGATGAGAGGAGTCTGGAATGCAGTCTGTGTTTCTCCTTAAAGTAAAATTTTTACCTTCTCGTAAAACAAATTCTACCTGTAGGACCAAACGGTATCTGCTCACTGAAGAAGCTCTGCACAAAATAGCTCACTGATAGTCTAACAACTGTGTGGAAATATAGGTGTCAAATTTATTTGAGTATACCATTTGTTAGAGTGTGATTCAGGAACCATATGTATCAGATCACTTGGCATTTTTAAGAAACACAAATTGCCAATTATCACCTCAAATTTACCAAATCTGAAAACACAGGAAATGATGCCCTGAAAACTGAATTGGAGTGAGCTCCCAGAGTGATTTCTCTACATACTGAAGTTTAAGAACCACTGCACATAGCCTCGAAAATTGATCTGTGTACATTTAAAGTCCAGTAATCTGTGATGACATTAGCATTGGGATCACAAAAGAGAAGAATATATTCAGAAGAGGAAAATTTGAGCATAACTGAATGTGGCTAATTTAAAAATGAAATACAGAGCATAAATAAAGACAGTTTAAGGAAAGTAGATCTATTAAAATGAAAGTGAAGGCCGTCACACAAAGAAAGCATCACAGGAGAATTAGATACTCAAAATAAATGCTGGAAACATACATACAGAAAAAATATTAAGATAAAAGATAAGTATGTTCTATTATAAAAGGTAAATGATCATTCATTTACTTACAAATTCACATGAACAGTACTAATCTACCTAATACTATTGAAATAGGTAATTGGAGAAAATATTTTCTTATTCTGTATTCACATGGGAAAGCAAAATAGTTCTTCCTAGCTGAGGTCATTTTTTTAAGAAACAAAAGCATTACACTTTACTTTTTCTCAACTCCCTTTATATTCTTAATACAGTGCATTTAACTTGATTCCCCAAAAAAGCTATAATTTATTTTTATGCCTTCAACAATAAAAGTACATTAAAATTCAGGTTTATAGTTTTAAACAATAAATAAAAGGTGACCCCTTATATTCTAAAATTATAAAATTTTCAAATAAACCTCCGAAGAAAACTAGCAACTTTTAAGGCATCCATAGAAAAAGTAATGTGTTAGTCAGCCTTCCCATTGTTGGAATAAAATAAGACACCAACAATTTAAGGTGGTGGAGTTTATTTTGGTTTCTGGTTTCAGGGGATATAGTCCATGGAAAGGATCCAAGGCAGAAATGGGAAGGTGTAAAGATATGACAGAGGAAAGCTGCTCGATCTGCAGAAGTCAGGAAGCAAAGTAAAAGGAACAAGCTCGGGACAAGAATACACCCTTCCAGGTTGTAAGAATACAGTGACCCACCCCTTCCAATAAGGCCCTACCTCCTAAGCAGCATGTTCAATTATGAACTCATAAATGGATAAATCCACTGGTGAGTTTAGCACCCCCAAGATCCAACGACCTTCCGAAAGCCCCACCTCTGAACACATGAGTGGAGGGCATTGTAGTCTAAACTATAAAAAATAATAAGTATACTCTTGTAGGTAAAGTCAACCAAACACAACACAAAACAAAACGGTCTGAAAACAGTATAACAATTCACACTGTAATAAAAGAAAACCTAAATAGCTAAGCAAGAAAAACCTAGTTAAACAAAACTTCCAATGACTAATCCAATAAAATGTCATCCATACATAAAATCATATGAAAGAATGTTTAATGGCATGGGGAAATATTCATGGTATGAAGCAAACTAATTTTTTACCTCAATCATGTTGAAAATTTTGCAAAGTTGGGACCAGTGAGATGGCTCAGGGGCATAAGCGCCTGCCTGGCAAGCGCGAGGTCCTGAGTTCGACTCCCGGTACCCACATACGAAAAAAGGGCCAGTGATATGACTCAGCGGCACGGGTGCCTGCTGGTGCGCTAGATCCTGAGGTCGATCCCCGGTACTCACAAAAAAAAAAAAAAAAAAAATTTGCAAAGCAAAATATTAGGGTAAATCAACATTTCAAGTAATCATCTTAAATTTCATTATCCTCTTAGTGATTTCTTTAGATTTTCAACTTTTCTAAAATACATACTTACTGATATAAAAAAATACAAAAAAAGCACCGGATGATTATATTCGTTTATGTTTTGCAAAACTTCACTTTTTATGTAATTTTTTCTTTTCTTTTTTTTTTTTTTTTGTGGGTACCGGGGGGTAGACCTCAGGACCTTGTGCGCCAACAGGCACCCGTGCCGCTGAGCGATATCACCGGCCCCTTTTTTGTATGTGGGTTCCGGGAGTCGAACTCGGGCCGTCGCGCTTGCAAGGCAGGCACTTACGCCGCTGAGCCATCTCACCGGCCCATCTTTTCTTTTTTTATGATAGTTGTTAAAATGACAATTTCCTTAGAACTAGTTAAAATAAAGAGAATAACTAGACTTTTCATGTTCTATACCATTCTCTTCAACTTGATAAAATTTACTTTAACATTGATGATTATTGTTAATGATCATCAATGAATGATTTGTAAAATTCTGGTTTAGGTTTTTCTTGCATTCCCTAGAGAAATACATTTCCAATGAACTTTCCATGGTGCCAAAGCGACTAGATGTATTAAGTGATGGCTAACTAACTGTACCTCTCAGGAATCCAACTAGGGTTCAGGACTTTTGCAAATTTTTAATAAATATAATCTCAGCCTGGATGCTTTTAACGACAATAAATTGGTAAGACATGTTTCTAAAAGAACATTTTGTTACACAAAATAGGTATTTGTTCATGTCATAAAAATCAGCATATAAGGACAATTTAATTTACTTGTTAGAGCTATAAATTAATTTGCCAGCTGGTCCTTGTTCATCTTCTACTTTCCATATTTTCAGTTTGCCTATAAAAAGAAAGCACTTTTAACTTCAGCTAATAGACGCCTGTGATGCATGTGATATGCGCACAATGTGAGATTCAATCTCTGCATGTCTAGAAGGACAGTAATCCAGGAATCAGACCTATAAGTTTTGGTGACTCTCATGTAGCCTTCAGATCTCACTGAAACTAGGTTTATACTACTAATCACATATTTCTTCCAATAGAAGCCAAAATGTATTAGGCATTTTACTATGTGCCAAGCATTAAGAGATTCCAGGCATTATCTAATTAGTTTCTCACTTCTGCTGGCACTTATAAAGCTGAAAATCCATTCCTTTTAAAACTTAATCTTGGTATAGTACATTTTTCAGAATTTTATTTTCTTGTTTTTTCTCCATGAAAAAAAAAAAAAAGTCCAGCTGAAAAGTATGTGCTTTATTAATCAAAGATTCTAGTTATCTTTTTAGGTCTTTTTCAAGATAATAAATGGGTGGAAACAACATACAGGCAGGCTCCACAGGCAGAATGTATGATGGAGAAAGTACTCAGAAACTTAAATATTGGGGTAGTCTGAAGGCACAGAATGGTTTTATGCTGTATCCTATCTGAGCTTTGCTGATTTAAAGTAAGTCAAAATGCTCACCCTATAAGCCACATTTGGCCTATGAGCCAGACTCCACTCCATTCTGCTCTGGGTCCTTACTGCACATTAACTCAATAGCCATGGAGTACAAAGAGGTCCTCAGCCAGGCAGAACCATCCTCAGCCAGATAGACCACACAGGACTCACCTCCTGAGTTCTGTCTCACCTATTTGCTCATTGTACTCCAGCTCATTCATTATCCTAGTTTGTGCAACAAGCAGTGAACAGTGAAGTTCTTGCTTCTCAAGAGTGTGATCAGAGGAGCACATTTGACTTTCATACACTCCAATTCTCAGCTTTTATCTATTGATATGACTCTTCAAGTGTTGGCTATAAATGTGAGGAAACTTGATTTTGAGGGTTAAAAGGGAAATATTAAAACAGAAACATTAAATCTGCTGGAAGGTAGGATAGGTAAAACCCTTGGAGATATTGGTGTAGGCAAAGACTTTATGAATAAAAACTCAACCGCACGGGAACTATCCCAAAGAATCAATAACTGGGATCTCATCTTATTAAAAAGCTTTTGCACAGCAAGAGAAACCACCAACAGAGTGAAGAGACAACCCACAATGTGGGAAAAAATGTTTGCCAGCTGTTCCTCAGACAAAGGATTACTATCGAGAACATATAAAGAACTCAAAAAAATCAGACCTCCCAAATTTAAAGACCCACTCCAAAAATGGGCATCTGAGATGAATACACATTTCTCAGATGAAGAAATACTAATGGCAAACAAATATACAAAAAAATGTGCAACATCACTAGTCATTCGAGAGATGCAAATTAAAACAACACTGAGATACCATCTCACCCCAGAAAGAATGGCTACTATTAAGAAATCAACTAATAACAAATGCTGGAGGGGCTGTGGGGAAAAAGGAACCCTTCTTCACTGTTGGTGGGAGTGTCGACTGGTACAGCCACTGTGGAAGTCAGTGTGGAGATTCCTCAGAAAACTAGGGTTGGAGGTCCCATTTGACCCAGCTATTCCCCTTCTGGGCATCTTCCCAGAAGAATTAAAAACATCGTACCACAGCGATATATGTGCACCCATGTTTATAGCAGCACAATTTGTAATAGCCAGATCTTGGAAACAACCCAAATGCCCATCAACTGAGGAATGGATAAGAAAGATGTGGTGTTTTTATACAATGGAGTACTATTCAGCCATAAAGAAGGATAAACTGGAGACTTTTATAGGTAAATGGATGCAACTCGAGAAAATACTCATAAGTGAAATAAACCAGAAGCACATGTGTAAGCATCGTATTATCTCTCTAGTATGAGAAACTGAAAGAGTAAATAAGATCCAAAATGTACAATAGATATGGTGAATCAAAAAGAAACTGGTAAAAAGGAAAGAGAGACTGGAATAGGGAAAAGAAAGAAGGGAAAGGGAAAAAAAATTGTATATATATATATAAGATGGTTAAGATAGATACACTACCATTTTTACTTAGTTCATTGAAGAGTAAGGTTTGTGCCAATAATGTTTGGACAATTGAATGCTAATGTCTGGTGTCCTGAATAACTAACTTAAAGATAGTAATACGTAATGTATTAACCATTGTTACCCTCCTATTATGTTGTTTTGAAAATTTGTTCTTCTTTTGATTTGTTTTGTTTTTTCTTCTCTTTAAAATAAAATAAAACAAAAAAAAAAGTAAAAAATCTCAAATTTAAAAAACCTAATTATGCAATGTAAGATATTAAATTATCAGGAACAAACAAAACAAAATTATTAGAAATTACTAAAGACCAGAATATAAGTTAACAAATACACTATCGAAACAAATATGCTATATAAAACATTAATAAGTTAGTTTTCAAACAGATGACAATCAATCCTTTAACAAAACTAACCAACAAAAAATGAAAGATTATCCAAATAAATAAAAGCAGTGATGTAAAAAGGATACATTACAACTGATATTAAAAATATACAAAGGATCATTTAGGATTATTATGAGCACCTGTACACTGAACAATTTAAAAACCTAAAAAACTCAACACATATAACCTAAAAAAAAACTCAACCATGAAGATAACAGAAAATCTCAGCAAAACAATAAGGAGTAACAAGAATGAATCAGTAAATAAATCTCTCAAAGATAAGCCCAGGATCAGATGCTGCTGAATTTCACCAAACTTTTAAAAAAAACAATTCTTCTCAAAATATTCCTCCAATTTAAAAGGGAACTCTTCTAAACTCATTACACAAAACTAGCTTTACTCTCATAATAAATCAAGGAAGAATACATACACACTCACATACACCCACCCACCCACCCACACACACACACACACAAATTAGAGACCAAATTCCCTGATGACCACAGATGCAATCATTCTTAATGAAATACTAGCAAACCAAATCCAATGACACACTAAATAGATAGTACATCATGATCACGTGGGATTTATCCCAGGAAAGCAAGTATAGTTCAGCAACTGCAAATCCATCCATGTAAGACATCACATGAACCACATGCCAGACAAAATAAATCAACTCAACAGATGAAGAAAAGCATCCATTAAAATTCTATGTCCCTTCATGATAAAAACCCTGGACAAATTAGGTACAGAAGTAACATACATGCACCTCAATAAATAAAAATTATGTAAGACAAGTCTATATTTAACATCATACAGAAGTGAAAAGCTGACACCATTTTCTTTAAGATCTGATATAAGACAAGGATGTCCACTTTCATCACTCTTTTCTAATGCAACATTGGAGGTCTTATCAAGAGAAATTAGACAAGACAAAGAAATACAGTGCACCCAAATTAGAAAAGAGAATGTCAAAATATTCCTGTTTGTAGATGACATAATATTACATGCAGAAAGAAACCTAAAGACTCCAACAAAAGACTGTTAAAAGGACTAAAGAGATTCAGTCGGGTTGCAACATAAACATAAAAGTCAGTAGAATTTTTATACACCCAGAATAAGCCTACTAAGAAAGAAATACCATTCACTATAGTTTTAGACAAATAACATACCAAGGGATAAACTTAACCAAGAAGTGAATGAGTACTATGGTGACGATTACAAAACACTAATGAAAGAAGTTGAAGAGTACACAAAACAACAGAAAGACATCTCATGTGCATGAACGGAAAGAATAAATGTAAAATGTCTATACTTCTCAAAAATTTTACAGATTCAAAGGAATTCTCATAAAAAATAACAACTATGTTCTTCAAAGAAATAAAAAAAAATCATAAAATTCATATAGATCCATAATAGACCCCCACATTGCCAGAGGACCCTGAAGGAAAAAGAATAAAACTAGAAGCATCCCAATATCTGATATCAAAATACAATACAAAATTACTATAACTGAAACTGCAGAAAAATTGACACAGAAACTAATAGAAGAGAATATTCAGAAATAAATCTACACATCTACAGCCAACTGGTCTACAATGAAGGTGCCAAAAACATGCACTAGGGACAGTCTCCTCAATAAATCATTCTGGGAAAGCTGGGCTATCCATAACTTGACTCATATTTCTTTTAAGATACAAAAAAAGCAACTCAAAATGGATCAAAGACCTTAATAAAGACCAGAAACTATGAAACTACTAGAAAAGAACGTAAGAAACACTTCAAGACATCAGTTTAGATAGTGATTTTTTTTGCTGTCTTTGAAAGCACAACCAATAAAGGCAAAAAAAAAAAAAAAAAAGATGAATGAGATTATATCAAACTAAGAAGATTCTAGAGTGCAAAAGATGTAAAACTCAAGAGTCAAAATGCCAAATAGGAGAGGATATTTACAAAACTTTTATTCTGATAAGGGAGTAATACCCAGAATATTAAGAGACTGAAAAATATTCAAAAGCAAAAATACAAATAATCTGATTTAAAAATGGGCAAATAATCTAGAGACATTTCTCAATAGAACATATGAAAAATATTCAACATCTTTAATCATCAGGGTAATATAATAAAAGCCACAATGAGATATCTCCTCACAGTAAGAATGACTATAATCAAGGAAACAAACAATAACTAAACAATTGTGAAGGTGCACACAAAGAGAAACTCATATGCACTATTTATAGGGAATATAAATTAGTACAGCCATTATGAGCATAGTATGAAGTTTCCTCAAACAGTAAAAATAGAAGTACCACATAACCCAACTATCCCACTACTAGACATATATCCAAGGAAATTAAATCAATATATGGAAGAGATACCTGTACTTTCGTGCTTAGCGCAGCACTATTCACAGTATTCAAGATATGGAATCAACTGTCTATCCATGGGTGAATTGGATGATGAAGAAAAGGATAGATAGATAGATAGATAGATAGATAATAGATCTGAAGGAGATTATGATAAATGAAATAAGGTAAGCACAGAAAGACAAATACTACATTTTCTCACTAGAAAGAGGAGAGGGAATGATGGAAGGTTTTAGAATAGCTACCAAAATGCCATTATACAGGACAAATAAATTCTAGTAGAGTGACTATAGTTTTTTATAAACTATTTTAAGTTTTAGAAAGAACTGAAAGAGAAGAGCGTGAAGACTCACAAAAAAAAGAAATGACAACTGTTGAGGAACATGAAAATGCTAGTTACTCTGATTTGGTCATCATACATTGTATATAAACATAAAATTATACAATTATTATGTGTCTAAAAATAATTTTTATAAAGTTAAAAGATTACTATCATACTTGTCTCGCTACCCCTTGCTTAATGATATTCCCCGAATGGATCGATGTTCGAGAAAAGATGAAATTATTAATTAAATGATTGAAGACTTAATTCTCCCAAATGTAATCAGGATCTGCCAGTAGATCTCAAGGTCTTCCCTGCAAGACCTCTAACCCTGATTCCATGTGTGTACCTCACTGGGTGTGCTGGGATCAGCTCTTTGGGGCTGAGGCAAGAGGTAGGAGTTACACACAGCTACACTCACCTTTTGCCCAATGAGTGTCGTGATTTAGTGCTCATTGTTAGAGCTTCCAGAAGCCTCCACTCCACTGCGGACTTTTGTCAAACTGATCACACCATGCTGTTTACAAACCTAGACTAGCACAACAAGCAAAATACAGTGGCTTATATTCAAAAATAAAACAACGATCTACAGCGTGTGCTTGCATTTAAATGTTGAATAGGACATAGTTTTGGTCACTTAATATAGTAATAATACATCATTTATTTTCAATAGCAAAAGCAGTTTTTTAATTTTTATTTTTACTACAAGATGAAATTTTGGGAGGGCTTATATAAATAGTAGCTCACTAGTGTCTAACAGGTACATTTCCTACATGAAAAAAGTTAAGTGGAACATTATCTTGAGAGAAGTAAGTATTATTCAAGGAGCTGGCTCTCATTCCCAAGAACCTGGACTCAAAGGCATATGGAGCTTTACTTGGAAGCTTAATACTATTACATATTCACTGATGTAGATGCATAGAGAAGGCATTAAGCATTATAAAAAAAAACCCACAAAGTTTAAAAACATCAGAAATAAATTAACTAAGCACTAACGGCAAATGTATTAACTCACTAAGTTATCAAAATCTATCTAACAAAGAAGGAAAAGAAATGCCATGATATTCTAAAATGACAAAGATGTTCAAGCTTTTACTAGTATGAAATTTAGTTGGTATAGGATTGTAGAATAATGTATGGTCAATTAAAATACCACAAATTGTGCATTAAAGTTTAATCATCCTTTTTTATAGTTTTCATGGATGTGCTTAATTTGCTGCGAAACCTGAATACATTAATAAACGTATTCTGGAAATAATATCCAGTAACTACTCAGTGTGCTAAGATTGATTATGTTTCTACATGAATAGCTAGTAATAAATTAACTTGCCATTAGCATATAAAGTTGTGATCCATTTTCATGCTACAGAATAATATGACATGAATGGTGAATGGTAATTCCTTTTTGATGATTTACCTTTTCTATGCCTCTCCATCATAAAGTTTTTGAACTTAACCTATTCCTCCCAGTTTGCAGTAGGTAGAGAAAAACAGATTCTCATTTATTTAAAAATAAACAATTCAACAAGCTCTCTATGAGTTTAAATTGGAGTACTATTTACTCAAAAAAACTCTAAATAAATGCTAAGTGTCAAGGAAAAAAAAAATGGAACCCTCCAGGAAAAGGCAGAGTATCGGAAATTCATTTGAAATAGCATAAGTCTATTTAACTCTCTGAGCACAAATACAAAGACACATGGGAGAAAAACAGAAAAACTAAAATGTCAAAATTGTTGCCTTAAGGACCTCCCTCATGTACACAAAAAGCCAACATATTTATGAAGGGCCGAGAGAGGCTACTTTCAATCAGGAAAACTCCCAATAGAGTTAATGTATTTTCAGTTAATTCTCATGTATAAATTATCAGATTTATAGGAGACAGTTAATATTTAAAAGAAATCCAGATATGAAGTGTAGACAAAGCTAATTCTAGTTATTGTCTAAATATTTTATGTTTAAAAACAAAACAAAACAAAACAAAAACTTGCTTCATGGTTTGCATGACAAAGAAGTGGAAGAATGACTTGGTGTTTAAAATTCCTTTTTTCTTCCCTCAGACTCCTTGAGGGTCTTTCCTAAATTAAGAAGAAGAAAAAAAAAAAAAAAAAAAGGAAAAGACTTGGAAGCTGAGGCCTCAGTCCTTTCTTCCATTGCTGGAGGCTTCTGGAAGAGAACACGTTACATGCAATAGGCAACCATTCTATGTCCATGAGGATTACGCCAGGCAAATAAATGGGAGTTGTGACCTTGAACTCTGCACTTGCTAAGCTGCAGAAATGACCCACCCTCTCTCCCATAAGTCATTTTCATTTGAGTATTCTGTGCTTTCAAAGATCTTTACTAAGATGACAATGGAAACCTTGGTTTCTCTTTTTCTTTCTAGACTCTAAATCCTGGTGGTCTGGCCCATGATGAAAACACTACAGAAACAAGAAGCGAATGCACAGTTTAAAAGAGGAAAACACAGTGATTAACATTTCCAGAGATGACTAGTTACTAGATAGACAAAAAGAAAGAAAGAAACAAAATTCTCTTTGGAATCTGGCATGTTGGAAGGCCTTCTTGATGAAAGTCTTCTAACATCAAAAATAGTGTAATCTCATTCCCTAGTCTTCTGTACACCTTGAAAATAAAAAAATAACATAACATAAAATAACTACCATTACAAAAGTTTCACCTTGGTAAGAAAGATATTACTCAAGGGCATGCAACAGAAAATTCCATCCTAGTAACCACACTTAGTAACCACCCAATATAGGTAGTTAAAATACAGACTTTTCCATGGGAGACTTGGTACTCCCTTTTGTGACTGGTTTTAATTTAGACTGTCATTTTCAAAGAAGAAAAACCATGAACAACTCTCATTTACAGGTTTGACCTCTACATGTTTCTTTCTCAGTTATCACAATTCTTCAGACATTTTCAAAAAATTTAGTTCATTTCTTTTACTCATGTATTTCTTACAATTTAATTTTTGTGCTATGTCTTGCATATGCACTGATGTCAACTAACAAGGTTTAAATTCCAGCCATTCTACTTTGCTTTTGTTAGTCTTGATTTTGTTCTTCTCAGAAGCTATTATTTGAAATTACTATCCAATTTCTTTTTATTTGTTGATTTTCCATTTGGTTTCTTCATCACCAAAAATAGTGATCTTGAGGCTCATTTTCCACAGGTCTGAGGATGACTGAAATTATGCTTGGTTTTATTCAGTGAAATGCCCAACCTGCAGGCTACTTTTGATGGCTTCTTTTCTGGTTGACTATATTTTGCTATGGCATAAAAGGAGCCTCCTAGTTTTGATTAGTGAAGTCTACATTGCTCTTAGTTGACTTTTGCTCCTTAGTAATCATATTGTTTAAAGTTCTCATTATATGTCAGGATCACAGAATTGAAGACCTACATGCCTCCTGTGCAACCCATGCGAGAAAGACACAACCTGTCTCGCTTTGTCCGTTTTAGAGGAGTACTGGGAGATCCCAGGAGAAGGGAGAGGGCGTGTCAGATATTTGTAGCTTCTCTTGGTAACAGGAAGTAAAATTCCTTACAACTAAATTTTCTCCACTGGAATTCAGAGGCAGAAGAATTGTGGAAGTGAGAAGGTTAAGGAGTAGAATTCAAAAGTAAGATATTACTTATAGGGCTGACTACTTTGCTCATTCTAGAAAATTCCTCTGATAGTCACTGGTGGTTTAGATATAAGGCATTTTAAAGGAATATTTTTATCTCAGAAGAATCACAGATTAAATACATGTTCTGACATGTTAAACCTACTGAGCACCTCCCTGGAACACCTGCACCCTGCCTTTGGATGTCTCCAACTCATGGGGCATGCTCTGTTCTCTGCCCATCATCATGTCTACACATCGCTTCCACAAGAAGTTAGTTTTCATGGACAGACTGAATCCTCACAACTCCCCATGGCTTCTTTCTAAAAGGAGAGGGGCCTTGTGTTTTGCAGAAGGTGGAGCAGCACTGATCTTCAAGTATCCATTCCTACAGAAGGAGTCCTAAAATACACTGAGCTTTAAGAAATGTGCATAGAAATAGAAAACAAGTTTTAAGGAGAAGTACAAACCTGGTTGAACATAAAGAGAAAAGAAGAACAGAAGCATCGCACAGATTGTAACAGAGGTATATTTTCCAAAAAATAAATAAATAAATAATGGAGTTATAATTCCACTTCATCACTACTTCCTTCAAAGATAAAGTATTTAAAAGTTCAGTAGTAAAATATGATTTTTAAATTTTTCAACTGCAAAGATAAGGCCCTGACCAAATGTCCATCTAAATCCAGGCTCAGAACAAATGTTCGCCTCTCTCCTCTGTGATGCCATGGCAGTTACCGTCTACTACCCTTAAAATACTGGCCATTGGGGGCTGGTGAGATGGCTCAGTGGCCTACGTGCCTGCCTGGCAAGCACAAGGGCCCGAGTTCAACTCCTGGAACTCACATACGAAAAAAGGGCCGGTGATATCGCTCAGCGGCTCGGGCGCCTGCTGGCGCATGAGGTCCTGAGGTCGACCCCCGGTACCCACAAAAAAAAAAAAAAAAATACTGGCTACTAAATCACCTTCTGGTGTTAGGAATAGCTGTAGAAAACAATTAAGTGCACCATCCTTTTTTATCATTTAAATTTAGGAAGGCTAAATCTAAAGTGGCAAAAAGAGTTCTAATCCTGAGAATAAACTTGGCATTCTTGGGGGTTATGAATTATATACAATTAATAAACAAAAAAAAAAACAGAGTTAACAGAAAAAAGTAAATCTGATCTAACATTGCATGTTCACAAAACAATTCCCATTCTCAAATCATCTCAAAACTACTTCAGCTAGTTTCAGGAGAGAGGAGGACTTGAAGAGGAAAACTAGAATAATGCACTTTTGTAGGTTATAAATATTCTCCACACATGTACTCTAAGAAAGAAATCTAAACTTGGTGGTGACATTCACTTTACATGCTTAGTCACACCTGGGTCACTGATGATTTTCATCTGGGTACCAGGATCTCAACTGAGGAGTCATGGAATGAATGCAGGTAGTGAGGTATGGCCGGCTACTAGAATGTGCCTCTTGGTTCAGTAGCAAAGCTTGATGGTACTGTTCTGTAGGTGTTGGGTCCTCAGATGCGTACCAATGGCTAATTTCAAGAAGTGTGTGAAATAGAGAATGCTATTTGTCCCACAATGACCATTATGTCTTTCCTTCTTTTAAGTAATAGAAGTAACAAGATTATACCATTCTTACAACGAATTGTAGTTATATGACTATGTACTCACCAACAAGATTTGAATAGAAGGGATAAATATGGTGTCCAGATATATATTACCCTTTGAAGAAAGGTGTATGTACATTTCATTTTTCTCTCTCTTTTTAGCATCTGGTCATGAATATGGCAATAACAAGTGATTGAAAACCACAAAAATATTCAAAAATCACAGGGAATGATAGATGGCAAAGTGTCTGAGTGACATGGTGAATCCCCAAATCCCTGTGGTATCCTGTGGATAAAAGTAACCTATTGAGGGCCGGTGAGATGGCTCAGTGGCGTAAGCGCCTGCCTTGCAAGCGCGAGGGCCCAAGTTCGACTCCCGGAACTCACATACGAAAAAGGGGCCGGTGATATCGCTCAGCGGCACGGGTGCCTGTTGGCGTGCGAGGTCCTGAGGTCGACCCCCCGGTAACCACAAAAAAAAAAAAAAAAAAGTAACCTATTGAGGAGTCTGTTTTGGAGTTTTACGTAAGTGAGGAATAAATTTCTATTTCATGTAAGAGGCCCATATTCTGGTCTATGTTATAGTACTGAAGAAGTTAGGGTAACTAAAACAAGAGGCTGTAACAATTATATTCAGAATTTCCGTGGCTTAACAAAACATGAAGTCTAAAATCGATGTGCCTTCCTATTTTATATCCAGACCCTCTGTTGGTACTCTAAGCTCAGCATTCAGTGTCCCAGGCTCCTTCCGTCATCCATCTCCACAAGTTTCAACCTGTGGTTTCACAGACAATGTATTCATCCACACTAAGCAGCAGGAAAGGGAAAGGCCATGAGATGCTTTCGTGGGCCGGGCTAGGAAGCGCTGTAAACCTCCGCTGCTCCATGTCTGCACCAAACTCCAGTGAAGCTGGGCCAAGGAATCAAGATCTGAACACAAAGAAGAAACAGGTGTGCAACCAGTTCCCTGGGCTCCGCCACGGTATTCAAACCAAGTAAAGCAAACATAGGTGCTTTTCACAAAGTAAACTTTTGCTTATTCAATTATTAATTATGTTTTATGCTGGAACTTACCTCCACTTCAGCAAGATCTTAGCCGATACATTAACTGCCCACCTTACAACCTAGCTCAGGCTCTATGTACAAATGCAAAGCAACATCAGAAAATCTATGTCAGCAATTATTAAACATCATCTGTATTTTTGTGGTTGAACTTCTATGACTTTCTGAATAGTGATGACAATTCCAGGAAGCATATACAAAATATGATATCAGATTATCATAATTTTTGGGTATCCAAGGCAGTAGTGCAAAAAACAATAAATGAACAGAATAAAGATCAGTATTATAAATGCGAGCATTAAAGAGTACCATGTCATAAAAATCAGTCACAGGTTCTATGAACAAGCTATCTATGATACAGAATAATTTACAAAAGAAAATAAAGTAAATTCGGCACCCGTTTAATCTCAGGCTACTGATGTGGTCTGATATCAGCCACAATGAATTTTACAAAGTTATTTTCCACATTAAAATTTTAATAGTTTATAATGTATACCTATACAATTTTAAATTTTTGAACATTTTATTAAATTATAGCTCTCATCCTTTCTGAGGAAGATTTCTATGTGAAGGATAAAGTTTGGAAGCCATTTCAAAATGTACGAGTCACTAAAATATTCCAAAGTTTTTAATAGTTAGGAGAAAATCATTTTTACCATGCTTGAATAAGTCAGCTAACAGGATTTTTCTTTCATCTCTTTATAAAATTCCTATAGGGGATAAAAACAAGCTCCGGAAGGTTCGGTCAACGTGTAAATCGGAAGTTTGTGTTAAATAAGCCATAGAAAACTGCACTTTAGAATGAAATTACTATCTCAGCCATTACCGTGGGGCTCCACAGTACATTTACAATAATAGCTATATTTTGTAATAACATCATATTCAAGGAAGTTATACTTTTTTCATTTTAAATTTAACTAATGCTGCAGGAGATATTTTAAAAATCAAGCATAGTTCTTAATCTCGCTTTCACTTTTCTAAACTCAAGAAATAATATGGCAACAATTATCAATACTCCAGGGATCATAAAGCACAAAATTACTATAAAAAGACGGATCAGTAAAACTGACATTTTCCTAAGCCCACTAATTTTTTAAAATATATTTTTAAAAGACAGTATAATCTAATAAATATTTGTAATTGAGTTGTTCCAGAAAAAAAATCTTAGCACTGTTTGATTTGAAGTATTGTTTTAGTGAAGAAAGAAAGCAGGAACAAAAGTTACAGAGCTCCCCATCTCTCAAAGAAGGGCACTTGCTCTCTCAGCAAAAAGATCACTATTAAAGTCATTCAACATATATTAAGAGGAGAGAGAGAAAATGAAATCTATGGTTTTGTGGGTGAGAAACACAACACATGCAAGCAACACGCATCTTAAAACACATATACATTTAACACCAGGAATTAAAACATTGTAGGACGATATTTGACTGTGGAAGTACAGGACACTCCGGAAACACAGGAGAGACAAAGCCCCACAATGGGATGTCAAAAGCCGAAGAAAACAGTGTCTAAGAACTCAAGGATATACAAGTGCCAGCCAATATAAGGGAGAGGAAGAAGAGAGAATTTCCAGGCACGTGTGAAATGAGACGCCACAGAGTTTAAGAGATTGACAGAAGTGCTTTAGGAACTGAGAGTAGAAATCATGGCAGGAGTAACAAGAAAGAAGAAAGAAAAGAAAGAAACACAAATCAGAAAAGGCCTTATACATGAATTTGAACATAATTTAAAGTGAAATTGTCAAATATTACTCTGGAAAGACAATTGATAGCATCTCTGCCTCTTCTTTTCAACATTGTTAAGATAATCCCATGAGAAATTCGACATTATATAGAATTTACAAATTATTAATGAAATCAGTGTAATTTATTTACATTGATAAAAAATATTTTAGTATACTATGTCTCAAATGTTGCCCAACATATAATAATACTGCACAGTGACTGGTTGTCTGAAACTCAAATATACCTGGGTGTCTTGCTTGATTTTTACTCATTAAATTGGGTAACCATGGTCAGGAGGTAGACAAAAGACGATTTATTTGGATGATTAACTAGGTGGCACAGAAGTGATAATAGCTATGTATAATACATGTACTTGAATGCAAATTTGGATTAAAGGAAGTTTGGGGCGGGTGAGATGGCTCAGCAGTGTAAGCGCCTGCCTGGCAAGCGCAAGGGCCCAAGTTCGACTCCCGGAACCCACATACGAAAAAAGGGCCGGTGATAACGCTCAGCGGCACGGGCACCTGCTGGTGCGCGAGGTCCTGAGGTCGACCCCTAGTACCCACAAAAAAAAAAAAAAATAAATAAATAAATAAATAAATAAATAAATAAAGGAAGATTGTAATGGTTTGAGAAACATTTTGCTCATTTAGATTATTTTGCTTAACATAATATTTAAGTCCCATAAAAGTCTTCGACTAGTAATCAGTGAGAAGAAAACTTTGATTAAACACAGGTTAAGCAAAATTGTTTTCCTAGAGAAAAATATGAATAACTGGCAATGTGAAAAAAATCCATTACTTTTATGTATGAGTACATAAACATATACATATGTAACATATGTATGCGAAATACATATTTATATATCATGCTTTTTCTTATAAAGATAAAAAATTACAGATTTCACCATACAAAAAAACAAGATTTGTGGGCCAGTGAGATGGCTCAGTGGCTTAAGCGCCTGCCCGGCAAGCACGAGGGCCCGAGTTCAACTCCTGGAACCCACATACGAAAAAGGGGCTGGTGATATCGCTCAGCGGCATGGGTGCACAGGCGCCCAAGGTCCTGAGGTCGACCCCCTGGTATCCACAAAAAAAAAAAAAAAAAAACAAGATTTGTGCTTATTCACTGGATGTTAAAACATGGATATATACTCCTAAAAATCTAATGAATATTTTTATCCTTTAAATAAAACAACAAACAATTGTTAAAATCACCAATATCCTCATAAAACAAATACTGTAACATGTAATTACTTTTTACTATTATCTAATTATAGAAGAATGGGGTAGGCAAAACAAAAATACTCATGTTGCAATTTGGAAGGAGAAGGATTTAATTATTCAATTAATATTTACAAAACACATTCTACGTCCAAAGTACTAGACATAAATATGTGAATTAAACAGACTTAATTCTCCTGGGGATTTCCATTAAGTGTAGAACCAGTGAAAATATACACAAATCCATAAGACAATTACAAATGGGGATAAGTGCTCTGAAAGAGAGGCAAGGTAAAGCATACAGAAGCTAAGGAAGGAAGCATGTTATCTAGCAAACAAGCAATCAAAAAAATGTGATAAGGAAAGGGCTCTGTGATATTAGGAACATGATCCACAGAAGCTGAAAGATGTGAGGCAGCCAGTCCAGGCAATAAAAGAGTATGTGGATTCATCCAATGCAGAGGAGGCAGCATTTGCAAAGTCTAAGAAATTGAAAGAAGGGCTCTATGGCTTTGGCATGGTGATCAAAGGCCAACAGCACTGGATGACTATGACAGGACACAAAAACGTAAGAATTTTAATTTAAATTAAAACACAATGAAAAGCAACTGCAGATTTGTAAGCACAGGAATGATACACATTTCTGCCAATGATCATTCAGGTTGCTGTCAGAGAATGTATAGATAGGGGAGAACTTTTGGGGTGGAATTTTTGAGAGGTGACTATATTGATCATGGTGAAAGAGGACTTGGGTGATTTGGAATCAGAACTCTGATAGCAGAGTAAAAGGTGAACAGATCTGAAAAAAAGAATCAAGGAGAATCCTTCCATGTGAGAGTAGGGCTCACCTCGGTGAAAAGGATGTGTACTGAAGGTATCAATTTCAGGGTTGTTAGTATACTTATTGAAACCCACAGGGATGTGTAGAATCACTGCGGAAGAAAACGCAGAAGAAAGAAAAGAGAGGAGTTCCAAGTCTAGGCCCTGAGCAACATGAACGTGTAAAACCTCGGCTGAGAAACAAGGTAAAGCAAAGCCTGAGCAGGTACAGCCACTGGGGTGGGAAACAAACCCAGTTACACTGGCACCACCAAAGCCTGGACTTCACAGTTACAAGAAACACTGAAAATCTTTTCAGAATGAAAGAATAATAGCTAGATTCTCCATCATTTTTGCTGGCCTTCCCTCCTTCATTATGTGAAAACAAAGCTTACCTCTTGTATTTTGAATGGGATTGACAAGAAAGGGAAAAGCAGGTATACCGACATGCTCCAATCCTTTATCTCAGGTATCAGACAAGCTTTAATTAGTTTGCCAGCTGAGGGCTTCCAGAGCAAATGTAATTCTGTCACCTCCTAGGCATTCTCATGCCTAGTATAATGGATTTTTTGGTTTCTAGTTCAGATAAGCTTTCTGTACTATCAAAAATAGGAGCAAATTTGTGAACTAACCTCCCACAATTTGTTCCTTAAAATTTCTGAATTGCCATGGATAAGATTTCATTAATTGTCTTGTTTCAAGCATATAAAAATATGATAATTATTCTCTGGCATTACTTTTATTTATAAATTTCAGTTTAAATTTTATCTTTTCCTTTGAACATATTTGCTAAGTATTCACTGAAATAAAAGAAAAACAAGAAGGAAATAATATAGATTTATTTTGCTAAAAACAATTTTAAAAAGTTATTAAGTTGAGGTATTCATATAAATGAACCATTATATAAGAAAAATGTGTTTTTAGTATAACTTGCTTATTTCAATGTTAAGGTACTTGGTTGGGCCATGTATACTTGTCAGCGAACAGAAGGTCTGGACCAGAAATAGATGATGCAATAAGAAAAGACACCATACGTTTTTCCCTTTTTTTTTTTTTAGGAGACAGGGTCTCGCTATGCAGCTCAGGCTGGTCTTGAACTCACTATGCAGACAGGGCTGGCCTCAAGCTCTTGGCGATCTTCCTGGCTCATCATTCTGAGTTCCAGGATTTCAGGCATGTGCCACCACGCCCAGCAAAGATAATATGTATTTACCGGATATATTCTGTCCTCTTTATGTATTTAGTTCTTCTTTGCTCACATCTTCAGTTTATGACCTGACTCTCTTCCCATCTCACTCTACACATTCTTTGTGCTTGATGTAGTAGCAATGTCAGGATTTTCAGTCCATATTTCCCTAGGAGCTTCAGAGGGACTCTAGTTTTCTTGTATGATAGAAGTCTTTCTTTTTCATCTGTAAAAATCTTACCAAATTGAAGCAAGGGGTAAATAGAAACTGCTAGAAATGCCTGGGAGGGCACGAGGTACCTCTTGTGCATTTCTCCTCAGAGGCTGTGTTTACCTGTGGTCAGCCAGCCGCATGTTCAGGAAGAGGAGTCCTGAGTCCTGAGGACTTTCGAGCACAGGCAAGGAAGTAACTTAGCAAACTTAATTCAGCATCTTGTGCCACCCCTACGGGAGAGCCCCGCAACATTACTTGTAAGAGAACTCAGGAGCTGGGCATTAGAAAAGTATCAAAGAAGAGTGAAAGCCTGTTTCAAAATTAAAGAAAATAAATTGAGGAGCATCAAGACACACTCATACTGCTAGAAACTTTTATCTTCTACTAAGCAGAATTTCTTTATCAGTGTTCACAAAATAAGCACTATTTGAATGGGGAATTATTGAAAAGTAAACACTGTAATGGAAAAGAAATCAGTTGTATCATTTAATATAATTAGCTTGTATTCTCAAACCACCACAAGATTTACTACTTACATTTGTGCTCCTGAGGCTAATGAGAACAGAACAAAGGTAGATGTTGCCTGTTAACTATGAGTGTATTGGTGCCAAACAGTGAAATGATTCCACGGTGCATTCATAGTTGTGGCTCATATTTGTTCTGCTGCTGGGAAGAAAAGTGACTCATCCCATGGCTCAGGGTGGTGTGTGTTTTCCAAGCACAAAAGACCCTGAGCCAGAGCAGCCACCGCCACACTTACGTCCCATGCAATGATCTCATCTCAGCAAAACAATTTCATTCATCAAATCAATCTTGGTGGGTTTTTTTTTTTTTTTGTATTTTTGTAGTTATTCTGTAAAACCATGGATAAACATATATGCATTACACAATTCCACATTTATACTAGTGTAATCTCACTTCAAGATTGAGTTCTTCCCCCTTCCCTCCTTTTCTTCCTTCCTTCCTTCCTTCCTTCCTTCTTTCCCTCCCTCCCTCCTTTCTTTTTCTTCCTTCCTTTCTTTCTCTCTCTCTCTCTCTCTCTCTTTCTTTCTTTCTTTCTTTCTTTCTTTCTTTCTTTCTTTCTTTCTTTCTTTCTTTCTTCTGCTTAAAAGGCCTCTATATATTAATCAATCTTCAAAACATGGCCCACACAGCTGGCCATATAACAGAAACAGCATCACTTCCATCTGGTGGCAGACATTAAAATATTGAGCAGAATCCCCAAAGAGTAATTAATCTAACTCCAAACCACACACTGGTCAATTAAACCTCCATTTCAGAAATGGTAAACAGAGTAACTGCCCAAGAATCTACCATATGATCTCACTTTGAAGAAATATTTCGAATATAACAACTAATTTAGGTATAGTCATCTACTGTGAAAACAAAGCAATTTAAGAAATGTTTATATTAAAACACAAAACTAATATCTATAAAATAAAATTTATAATATTTAAATTAAATATTAATATATTTGATAGAGGTAAATGTCTAAATCACAACATAGTTACCTATGTCCAAATTGTTACATACATATGTATAGGTATATGTATGTATTATGTATTATATACCTTTTTAAGAAGGAAAGCACAAAGGTTTTAAATAAACATTTTGTAGTGCATTCACCCTCAAAAATTTTCTTTTAAAGATATAAACTGAAACACTTTTCCAGGCAAGAAAAATATCATCCGAAAATGAAAATGGAATCTAGCATGAAAATAATTAAATAAACAAAAATGGGAAAAATACTTCAAATTGATTAATCCTATGTTACATCAAGTTGATAAAAGAAACAAATAGGGTTAATGGAGTTTGCATTTGTCAATTTTAGCACATCCTTTAACTTTCACACTTTTTCAGCTCAATGACAAAAATCCATGCACTACGGATTGTAACATTGTAGAGTTACCATAGAAACCACCCAAATGTATTAATCATTGAATCTCATGAATAAATCATGAATTAAAATGTTTCTGAATAATAATATTCTCTGGATAGATGGAAAGAGTACAAAGAGACCTCATACTTAGATTCTTTTGGTAGATACATACATAAAATACTACATTTGTAAATTTTTAAGAAAGTGTGGTATAACAAAGACATAGGTAGGGGAAGTCAGGAGTTACTTCATTTCTGAAAGTTATTTTATTGCTGGAATTAATTTTGGCTCTCCAATCTCTGCATTTAAACCTAAACTTCTTGTTCCTCTGACTTTTTAAGGAATTAACTACTGTTCTGGGCCACAAAAACTTGGCTCCTTTTGTAACAAGTTAGTATAGAAAAAAGGTTAATACTTTTTAAAAGAATCAAACTGAAAATTCAAATTTAAAGTACATACATTTCTAATCATTTAGCTTTTGAGATAATTATTAGCTTTTTGAGTAAAAATTTAAAATGTTCGACTGTAGAATTCACCAGAGTTTAACTTCATAGGACTGCAGTGAATGTACTCGAAATAATATTGGAAATGATTAAGGATAGTTGCTCATATTAGGAGGTTTCTTTCCTATTAGACTAATTTAGAACAGCTCATTAAGTATCAATGGTATTATTTTATCAGACGCTTAGTGTTATTTTTCAACTTGTAGATTCATCTTGGTATAAGGAAATAAGGAGGCCTGGTGAGATGGCTCAGCGGCATAAGCGCCTGCCTGGCAAGCGCGAGGTCCTGAGTTCACCTCCTGGAACCCACATAAAGGAAAAAAAGGGCCAGTGATATCGCTTAGTGGCACAAGCCCTTGCTGGCAAGTGCGAGGTCCTGAGGTCGACTCCCGGTACCCACGTTAAAAAAAAAAAGGAAATAAGGAACAAAATTTTAGCAAGTTCGAGTCTGTCCTCCTTGATAGCCCACTTTTCATTAGTTTACTAATTATGAAGGTAGAATTCTCAATAAATTTAGATGTTTCTGATTTAATTATCTTTGATTAAATATAAGAAGCAAATCATTCTTCTCATATATTTATAAATACGCTGTCTGTTTTTTAGTGCTGGGAGCGAACCCAAGGCCTAGTGCCTGCCAGATAAAGGCACTACAACTGAGCTACCTCCCTAGCTCTATATCTGCAAAAAATTCTTTTTCTAAAAATGTATCCAAATAAATCCCTGTGTTTGCTATGGCACCCATATTCTATAAAGTACAAAGACATTACCATCAAGTAGTGAAAAATATGGTATTGAGAGTAAAACTGTATTACTATAAGCATAGTGTTAGGTATTTCTATAGTCACTTTAAAGTTCAATGTTACTTATCCTTTGAATTATCTTATGAGTTATAAATTATTATCTCTATTTTACATTTCAAGAGGGATTAAGTAACTTATTCCAAGCATCAGCATAAATATAGCCAGTTAAGCCTCCCAGACTCTAAAGCCTGTGCATACATAATTTATACTCCGATGGCATGATAAAGTTTAAAATTTGGAAATAAAATAAAACTATAAATTCCTATGAATTTCATACAGAAATAATTACTATTTTCTATTGTAAAGAGAATTTTTTTCTCTTTTGACTTCTAGTTGTTTTGAATAGATGACAATTATGCATTTTTATATATTAAACGTTATATATAACTCATCTCCTAGTACTTTCAATGATATATATATATATATTTTTTTTGTGCGTACCGGTGGTCGACATCAGGACCTTGCGTGCCAGTAGGCGCCGTGCCGCTGAACAATATCACCGGCCCCTTTTTCGTATGTGGGTAATGGGAGTCAAACTCAGGACGTCACGCTTGCCAGGCAGGTGCTTACACCACTGAGCCATCTCACCAGCCCACTTTCAATGATATTAAATCCTATCACAAAAAATGTTAGATCTGTCTTATTCCAAACTTTATATGATAAATTCCTTTATTTAAGTAATTGATTCTTAGAGTTCTTATTAGAAATGAAAGTATAATTTTATCAAATGTCTTTTTAAATATTAAATGGTATAATCTGTTGATATGTTAAAATATTTTTAAAAGTCATTTGATAATAGGTCATCAGTATATTATTTTAAAATCATATTGTGTTATATATGCTAATCTTTGGATGCATTGCTGGGAGCTAGTTATTAACATTTTCTGTGGGGATTTTTGCATTTAAACTTAGAAATATGAATCATTATCTTTTTTAAAAAATGACTTTTAAAGTGTCTCCAATTTTTAACATTAAATTTATGATTCTTCAGAAGTATTTAAGGATTTCTTCATATTTTCCATTATAAAAATATTTTAAATAGTTGCACAATTATCCATTCTTTAAATATCTGACAATATTGAGCTACGCATCCATGTGCTGTCATGCTTTTTTTGATAAAAAATCTTTGAAGAGCTTTCCACCTTCCCTTGGATATCTGTGTATAATTTAAACATTTTTAAAACTTCTTCCCTTTGCTTTAGGTGTCTCTGTTCCATCAATGTAGACTAACGCAAAAGACGAAAGGAAGCAGTAGAATATTACATGCTACTCCACACAATTTGAATTATGGGAAATATACAGAGAAAGAAAATATATAATTATAAATGAGAAAGAAGAAATAAGCCCAGGAAAAAGAGCAGTTTTAGCATCCATTTTTAAGAAAAATCAAATTTTGAATTCAGTTAGCCCTTTTCACTTGTGTATTCTATTCAATAGATTCCAGCCTACATTACTATTAAGTTCTGGTTTCCTAACCACTTTCAATACCCTTTTCCCAGTTTATTAAAAGAAATATTTAGTTTCCTTTCATCCTCTTTTAGTAAGAAAGGTATTTAATGCTAAAATTCTACAGAGTGCTAACTTTCCTAGTAATCTTGTTTTTTAGTTTTCTTATAAAGTTGCTTAACAGTGTTTTAGTTTTCCAATAAATTTTACTATCACAAAATGTGATCAATTAAAAATTCTTTCTTTTTTCAATTTATAAAAAGCTGAGGTATCTTTTTCAAGGATTAAACTTCCTAAGATGAATCTTTACTCATTTGCTACTTCATGATTTCAATAGTATAAATTGTTTTCAAAAAGAATTTTGCTTCTCAACATTGTAAGATAAATGAGCACCCCTCATCAAATCCTTATTGAAGTGAGGTAAAGTTTTGTTGGATATTTTAAATATTTATCAATAGTAAATTTTTAATTGCTTTTTTCCTATCACCATGGATGAATATACTCAGAACATTTTTTTCTGCTTTTTAATTTTATTCTTTATCTTTTCCATCTTTATTTATTTATTTATTTATTTTTATTTTTTTGTGGGTACCAGGGGTTCACCTCAGGACCTCGCGCGCCAGCAGGCGCCCGTGCCGCTGAGCGATATCACCGGCCCTTTTATCGTATGTGGGATCCAGGAGTCGAATTCCTGCCCTCGCACTTGCCAGGCAGGCGCTTATGCCACTGAGCCATCTCACCGGCCCTTTTCCATCTTTAATAAGAAGTGTGGGATAGCTAAAGGCATTCTGAGTCACTAAATATTACTGTGAATTTTATTCAATTCATAGAGTTGTGTCTGTCATTTAACTTTCTCTCTCACTTCCATATTTTCCTTTAAATGTTAATTATGGAGTCTATATCTAATATTTCCTTATCCTCCTTTCTTAACCAGTTGTCCTCCAAAATCAACAGTTACATCCATCTATTATTACGGTCTCATTCCACAGAAAGGAGTGGTAGAGTCTTCAAAATATAGGCATAATATTACAGGAAAACAATGTCACAAAAAGTTTCATCTTAAAAATAACATTTGGGGGCTGGTGAGATGGCTCAGTGGCATAAGCGCCTGCCCGGCAAGCGCGAGGGCCCGAGTTCAACTCTCAGAACCCACATACGAAAAAACGGCCGGTGACATCGCTCAGCGGCACGGGCGCCTACTGGCGCGCGAGGTCCAGAGGTCGACCCCTGGTACCCACACACACAAAAAAATAATAATAATTTGTAAAAGTTTTTTCAAACCATGGTAGGAACACTAACAAGAGAGTTGAAATACTTAGATACGAGGAGATCTTCTAAGATGTTAGGTGTGATCTATCCAGTCTCCTGAGTTTTAAGCATTCTACCATAATAAGTGAACTGACAGGAATCAGCC
Source organism: Erethizon dorsatum (assembly GCA_028451465.1). NCBI lineage: Eukaryota > Metazoa > Chordata > Mammalia > Rodentia > Erethizontidae > Erethizon > Erethizon dorsatum. The sequence continues at coordinate 19,898,012 of CM051824.1, forward strand.
AGTTTACTACCCTACATTGAAAAAAATATTTTAATGCACTATTTTTATCTGACACAACTTTAGATGACTAGAATAAAAATGTACAGAAATTATAATTTTTAATTGTAATCTTGTATATGCTGTTCTTTACATAAGCTGAATTTAAAAGCAAAATATAAATATGTGAATTTTTTAGGAATTAAAAGGCAGAATAAGTGTAATACTGCACAATACTTACCCAGTATTGATTTATGACTAGTATAAGCCTTAACATATAATATATGATATATATGTTGTTTCCACTAAAACAGAAAAAAGTGGAAACTATCTTTATTCAACATTTCCTTTATTCCACCAGGTACTACGTGTTTATATTGTAGTACATTTAATCTGTATGGTAAATATTAAATATATTTTTATGTACCATACTCTGAGGTGAAAATTTAGAGGCTGGGAAAAGATCACTCAGTTTTTAACTGGTCTTGTGGAAGTATATTTCAGGCCAGATCGCTGTAACTCCAAAACATCTTTTAAACCAATCTTTCTTAAACTATCTGTGATAAAAGAGCTTGTTCTTATTATTCCAATGTCCTACAAATCAAAACTTTAAAAAAAAATTAAAATATTTAAAAAGATAAAAATACACAAGTCCAAATTTTACTTTAAGTTTTCATGGGAAAAAAATTTAGCCTATCTTACTGCTATAAAGATTTCTAAGTACTTATGTTTAATTTTGTGCTTACTGACAATTACTAACAAACTATTCATGGATTAGGCCAAGTCCACAGTCCACAACATGAATAGGTAGCCAACATACTAGCAAATCTAACAGCTTATCACCATCAGGCATTGCTTATAGAAATATTTATAGAATCGTGACAGAATAAAAATGTGCATGAATGTAATGAAATCTGTCCCTGATGATATAAAATAAAAAAATAAGGTCCCCATTCAAATATCTGAAAATTGTGAATGTATTACTTTAAATGGCAAAAGGGACTTTGCAGATGTGATTAGGTTGAAAGCATATTGTGGAACCTTATCCTGGAATATCTGGGTGGACCCAATGTGATTACAAAGTCCTCATAATACAGAGACAATAGAGTTAATTCAGAAAAGGAGGTGTGACAGTGAAAGCTAACAGAGAGATTTAGATGCACAAGATATGTGAAGTGACGGCCAACTGCATGACAGGATAACTAATAGTTTGCCAGTCTCTTGTGAAGATAGAAAGCTCAGTGTAGGGCCGGTGAGATGGCTCAGCAGCGTCCGCGCCTGCCTGGCAAGCGCGAGGGCCCGAGTTCGACTCCCGGATCCCACATACGAAAAAAGGGCCGGTGATATCACTCAGCAGCACAGGCACCTGCTGGTGCGCGAGGTCCTGAGGGCGACCCCTGGTACCCACAAAAAAAAAAAGAAACCTCAGCGTATTCAGTCATATGCATTTTATTGTGAGGATATTAGGCATGTGATTCATGGATTTCCTCAATCATTTCAACGGTGGCCAAAAATGGAAATGAGTTTTTTTTCCAAGAAAGATCTGAAGAGGAGACTATTTTCTAATGGAATCAATCCCAGATTATATATGGGAAAATCACAAGGTTCTTGAGATTATCAGTATAAACATTGTCAGCTTGTACTTAAATGGACAGAGAAAGGATGATATTCCAAAAGGTGGTTAGATTACAAAAATTCCACCTGTAGGAATTAGATTGAGAAAAATATTCAGCTGAAAGTGTATGCAGCTCTTCAGGAAAAAAAGAAATGATTCAGAGGCTGGAGGACAAGTCCTATAGGGCTGAAACTGAAATCACAAAGGGTTATTGACAAACCTGTATACCTAACAATTTACCTGGTGGATTTATAAATTTATTGAAACTGGTGACACTTTTTCCTTGCACCTTCCACCTTTTCTAATTGGAACATCTATAATTGCTATCTTTTGCTTGTCCCACCATTTTATTTTTGGAGCAAATAAATTGTTTTGTACTTTCACAGGTATACAAATGACTTTTTTTTTTTTTTGGTACCAGGAATCGAACTCAGGACCTCACGCTTGCTAGGCAGGCACTGCCCCACTGAGCCATATCCCCAGGGAGGTATACAAATAAAGAGGAACCTTGCTTGTGGATAGATTACAGGTTCTTACCTACATCTAATTTAAATCATTTAAATGATAAGATTTGAGACATTTAAACTGATGGAATTATTTGAATTACGTGTGATATTTTTACTTGAGTTGATCCTATAATGCACTCAGACTCTTGAGGACCTGGAAATATAGTAAATATGTTTTGCACATGGGAAAATATCAATCTCTGGGGGCTAGAAGGCAGACAGGGAATAGGCTGAATAACGCCTCTCAGTCCCCAAGCATCAATCTTCTAATCCCTGGAAACTAAATTGTTGCCTTAAATGGCAAAAGGAAATCTCCATGTGTGATTAGGTTAAGGACCTTGAGATGGGAAGATTTTTCTGGCACATCTGGTCCAACCTAGTAACAGAGTCCTTATAAAGAAAGGTTGCATGAAATTCAGTATCAGAAAAGAAATGTGGGGCCGGTGAGACGGCTCAGCGGCTTAAGCGCCTGCCTTGCAAGCGCGAAGGCCCGAGTTCGACTCCCGGAACCCACATACGAAAAAGGGGCCGGTGATATCGCTCAGTGGCACGGGCGCCTGCTGGCGCGTGAGGTCCTGAGGTCGTCCCCCCGGTACCCACAAAAAAAAAAAAAAAAAAAAAAAAAAGAAAAGAAATGTGAGGAGAGAAGAGGTCAAAGAAACAAAGAAATCTGAAGGGCTCTATGGCTGGCTTTGAGTATGAGAGAAAAGGTCAAAGTACACAAACGGCTTCCACTGTGTAAACTGGAAATGGCGAGGGAATGGCTTTGTGCTGGAGCCTCTAGAAAGAATACAGCCCTGCCAGTACTTCAACTTTAGAGTTTCTGACCTCCAAAACCAAAAAGAAAATATGTGTGTTGTTTTAAGCCATTAATTTTATAATAATTCAGTATAGCAGCTACAGCAAACCAATCAAAATAACCTCTAACTCTGGTATCCTAATTCTCTACAAATACAGCATAAAAGCTTGAAGTTTGATATTCCAGGAATTTCAGAGTTCACATAGCAAAGAATATGTTTCACAAGAGACCAAACATTAACTTTCAAAACTTGAAATCCTGATCATATTTTCTGCTGCTGACAGTCATCTTGTGGAAATGTGACAACTGTGACAACACAAAAATGGAACATCTCATCATTCCAACAGGATGAATTGTGCCTTGTAAACTGAAAGAAAAGTTATTCAATAAATATACATCGCTCTTAAATAGCGCAGTTTTTCTTAACTGTGCAATAGCATCTGAAAGTTGATTTAGGAATAGTTTATTTAGACTTTGAATCCATTACTGCAAATGATATTCCCCTTCGGCAAGGCACCCCTCTTCAATTATCTCATCAATTTAATTTCAAAACTCATATGAATAGCTTTTAAAAGCCACTTCATTTCTTACAGGGCAATGAGATAATCCATGGCTGAGGAAATAACATATATTCAGTAATCAGTCTACAGCATGATTTATTCTTTTTTAAGAATTTCTAATTTTTTTTGGAGGATCATGATAGAAAAATATTTATACATTTTTAAAAGCATCCCTTACCTGTGTAACAAGTGGCTCCAACAGTCTTTCCACTGTTAGTGTCCTGATTTCCAAACTTTTGGGGTCCCATTTTAAAATGATAGGTGAAGTTGCCGAAGTCATGCTCCCTAAAGGAATACATATTACCAGTAAGAAACAATGGTCACGGAAACAATTATTACTTCGCAGGATGAAAAGGAATAAACCACTGAGACTTAGAGCACATTTGAAGATTATGTATTTGGTCCAGTTGCATCACCTTAGAGAATGGAAATCCAAAACTACTACAAAGTGAGGTGTGATGCTGGTATCACAAGAAATACATAAGAATCCTGGGCGTATCTGTTCACCTTAGGCCACGTCCTGGACCTGGTTGCCACTAGAATATTTATTCACCTAACATTTAGTACATATACCTATTTGCTATCTGATGGAAAAGACTTTAGTCTTGACCTTAAAAGACAGAGACAGCTGAGTCAAGGAGCAGGTAATCCCCAGGGTGGTACATGTGATCCAGGTACACAGAGAGGGCTGTAAGGAAGAACTGACAAAGGGACATTAAAGTCAGTGTGCAGAGACCAACAAAGACCAGGAAGTAAGGCAAGTACATAGTGGCCACCAGATGCAGGACCCTCTATCATTTACAGAAGGCTAACTTGTTTTCTTCTTAAATGACCAGTGAGAATATCCTTGTACTTGGAGCAAGCCTTTCATTCTCTTACATAGGAAAATTACCTTCCAAACTTGCTACCAATGGCTCTGAAAGTTAGCTTGCAGCTATTTACATATTCTCTGACTACTCAGGGCATTTATGTTGTTGTCCCCCAAGATTAGTGTCTGATATGGTTATTTATCTAACTTAAAAATAATCCTCTATTACCTGAGAACAATTGATAGACAAGTAGCAGCCTCCCACATATGAAGCATAAAATATGGCCTTGGCCTCAAGAAAATAAATTATACATTCTATCAGGAGTGTGTTTCTCATCAAGAAATTGCTGAATCTATTTTGACATATAACCACTGGACAAGCAACCTTAGATTGTAGAAACTGCTTCTGAATCCTTTGCCTTAATACCACCATAAATCAAACTGTTCATGGCTCTCCTTTGCTTTTGAATCAATGTCCTCACTCAATTCCATCCTTATAAATCAATATAGATGATTATTTCTACTAGAAAAAACATCACAAAGAAAGTCTATCAAAATAGGCAATAGGAGCAAAGTGCTTCTTTACTAGCTCTCTTATAGCTCAGCTTTCTGCAAAAAGACCCAAGCAATTTGCTTCAGAGGGAGAAGGAGAAGGGGGGTGGGAAGGGAAGGGGAAGGAGAAGGGGAAGGAGAAGGTGGTAAAGACACACTGCGCTGGTATTTTAACTCTCTCCAAATGCCAAGTTTCAAATAAACTAACACAGCAGTCCAAGTATACAGAAAAATTTAGATTTGGGTTGCTTTACAACAACAATAGTTGGCACTGACATGTTGCCTATCCTCCAAAAACCTAAAAATGTATTATATATTTCCCATTCACACTAACAACTGCCACAGCACAGCTCTTAACAGGCACAAAATTCTGCAGCTAGGAAGCACACCTTCTCAACCAGAAAGGATAAAGAAGCTCTATTCTTCCTAGGTATCTTGGATACCTGTACCCTGCTGGTGCCAGATCTACCTAAGTGATCTTGGCCCAGTATTATGGCAGAGTTATTATAAGTTTCTGGAGAAGTTCTCTGGGAAATATTTTTCAAACTCTGATGGAGTAACTAGAGGCGTGATAGTGATGAAGAACAGGGAAGTCCTGTGGGATAGCCAAAAACTAGTAGAGAAGTTGATTTAACATGATAGTAGTGCCCCTGTATTCTCTCATGCACGGCAGCCCACCCTTACACTGTAGGATGTACTTCTTTTCCTAGTTTTACTTGGCACCAACTTGCTCTGAGAGCCTGTTTCTTTTCCTACTTTAAAAAACTTTGCCACTGTTAAAAAGAAAACATGATAGTAAAAGGTCCCGGGTGAGTTCGTGTAGGGCATTTCCATTATAACATGGATATGCTGGTAGTATATATAATTTGGTGGATCAGAGAAAGCACACAAAGCCCTTCATACATGTTCCAGTATATAACTTTTTAAAAAATGACACACAAAAAATGCTGCAGTGAGAACCAAAAATGCTAGCATAGTCACAACGTAGAAATTGAGCTAGCATACCTCAAACAGAAATGAGCAATACTCCTGAAAAATACTTCTAGCCAGCTATGAGCCAAGAAGCAGTCAGTCACACCCTTCAATTCTGAAGGTTACAAAGGTCTTCTAAATCTAAAAATAAAACAATTCTTGGATAAATAACTCAACTTAATCTATCTCTTTGGGGATAAATCTCCTCAGTCATTTCTTGTGACACAAATAATATTCAATAGCAAAAGGCAAGAAAAGTTTACATGGTATGAATTTGTTAAGGAGGAAAATCTAGTCTTACTGTAGAAACTTGATATGCAATTCTTCCCCCAAGTCAGAATATGCTGTTTCTGATACATTTGAGACTAGAAGTAAGAATTCCATCCTTATCGCATCTTTTCCCCATTTGTTTTACTCTCACATTAGTAAAGACCAAAGTGGAAATAGAGGTGGGCTAAAAAAATCCCTACTTCTAAACCTAGAATGCTGGTATGTAAGATTCCCATTGAATTGCCTCTGATGGGCTTCTTAGCTTCAAGTCAGTTATTGAGCATTAGTTACGAGAAAGACAAGACACTTTCCTGTCTGTAGGACATGAGCTGGTCTAATCCTTGCAATCTGCTGTTTCTAGAAAGAATGTCTGCTCTGCTATTTTGAATTCATTTTATTGCTTTCTAACATATGCACTAGCCCTTGTATTAGAAACATTTCTTTATCAAAGAGCCCTTGGCCAGTTAAAACTGCATAAAAACAAGAAACATATATTCCAATGCAGTTTCCTAATAAATCACATTCTTCTAGATCACCTAAGGATCTTTCCCTTCAAATACCTAATGAGAACAGATGAGGGAGCAAAAGATAAGATTCAGACATCTTCTAGCAAAAAGAAAGAAGGCAGCCAAAGTTAGTAAATAAGAATTGACAATTGAGCATGTGGTCCCATCATAAGTACTCAGTGTGGTTGACTCTTAGCTGAAAATATCATCCCATTTGTACGTTCAATATTTTAAAATTATATTAAGGCCTAGAAAACTCATAAAATTGTAAAAGTAGTCTGGATGGTTTTTCAGTACATAGTCATTTTCTCTGTGTCCTCTCCGCCATGAAAAGAGAATGCTTCACCGCCCCATGGATACTGGGCTTTAGCTAGCGGAATACTAGGAAAACAATGTGAGGCGATGTTTGCAATGTGCTAACTTAACTGGGTCTGACCACTTCTGCTGCTGCCTTCTGCCATGAAAGCCATGTATCACTGTTGGTTGGAAAAAGGAAGAAAAACACCTGGAGCAAACCTGAATGCAAACTGTAGCTGGAGCCAAGCCCAGCTAAAGGAAGCCTGGTCAGCCAACCCGCCAACCAAACCATCAGCACAGGATCAAGAAAAAAATGCTTGCCCTTCTTTGTCGTATTTGTCATTTACTGCTACTCAGCAATGGCTAACTAACAATGATATGAAATAGACTTGTGTTTGAATTAAAGGTCTACAATGTTTCAACCCTGGGATATTATCCAAATTATTTGCCCTTTCTGAGTCTCAGCTCTTCAAATGAAAAATGAGGACAGTAAACATTTTAAAGGGCTGCTGCGGGTATTAAATAACTTGATGGGTGGAAAGTATGCTAATATTTCTGGAAATAATAGTTATTTATATTAACATTATTTTCCCGAATTTAAATATATTTTCCTTTATCTCTAGGAGAAACAGGAAAGCACCCATTAAAAATAGAGACTCAGCTTTATACTCCAGTGTGTGGGACAACCAAATTTACTCAAAAAGGAAAGCAAGAGAACAAATCAAGTGTGTAGTCACGCCAGTTTTCATCTAAGAATGGAATGATACATAGTCCCAACTGTGCACTATAAATCTGTTCAACTAATGCAATCTATTTTGTCCACAAAAAAAGTCTATACAAAGCAAAAAAAAAATTTTTTTCTTTTGCATTGATTTGAAATGAAAAAAAAAAAAAAAAACCTTACTTTATTTCACAGGGAGACTCAGAATTTAGACTGAGCAAAGAGAGAGAGTGAAAAAGGACTGTGAATAACAAAAGGCAATAGTGTTGTCTTCCGTATATCACTGTTTAACAAGCCCACAAGAAAGCTCCTAGCAATGTATTTAATTCTGAAAATGATTTCTTCCTGAAAACTATTAAATTATGTATTCATAAAAGGTGATAATATAGCCCACCTGGTAATATATATATATTGTTTTTCTTTTTTTTTTTTACGTGGGTACCGGGAACCGAACACAGGACCTTGCGCTATATCACTGGCCCGGGTAATATTTGTTATAGTTTCCAACTCCCTCTTTGGTGGTAAGGAAAAAGCATAGCCCAGCAGGCCGGTCACTGTCTCTTAAAATAGAAAAGATAAAATTAATCAAAACAAAAACAAAAGTAAGAGTGAAAAGAGTCCTACTTGTAGCAGCCAGGGGTCCAGTGCCTTGTTTCCTTGGATAGTGTCCTGACAAACAGAAAACATCTTGATGTTGCTATCTCAAGGACTTCTTTAAAATGCTAAATACATTAATCAGGGCACCACTCACTGCAGATGCCCACTTTCAAACCTTCCTGGAAAATGTCTTTGGCACAGTAGGCCTCACCTTTCTGACTTTTTCCTCTTACAGCTACTGTCCTTTGCAAGAAAATTAATTGTCCAGAATGTTTTCAAATTGCTCAGGTGGCCACCGAAACCTGTTTTCTCTCAGTAAGCCTCCAGCATCAGACTCTTCAGGAATTCTCTTCTCCAATACTGAGCATTACTGCCAATAAACTCCATGAAGCTTATATATTATAGGCTGGCTTCTGTTGATAGGCAAATTGAAAAAAAGTCAATGACTAATAATTCCTATCATTATCAGAGAGGTACAGAGATAACTAACCTTTCTCCACACCTATGATGTTCAGTCACTTAACTTAAGCTTCAGTCTCATCACTTGCAAAATATAATAATCTTATATTACCAATGGATTTGTTCTAAAAATTAATGGAATAATTGCATGTGCAAAAATGATGGATTTTTCTTTGTGATGTTTTCTACATGACTGTCACTGTGGTCATCAATACATGTTATATTAGTCAACTCTCTGTTACTCTTTTACAATACCCAATACCCACAAATTAAAAAGGATAGGCTTAGGAGAGGTAAAGCTACTTAATTAATGCTGGCCAGGAAGCAGAGTAGAGGAACAGTGCCAGAGAGGAAAGGGTGAGTGACCAGACATAGACTCCGGGGCCACAACTCCATCACCCACCCAGACACACCTCGAAGTGTGCCTTACCAAACCCCCGGGACGACTCCAACGTCAATCAAGTTTTCACTCTAACCTAACTGCCACATGTGTATTTGGATGGAGGGACTGCTGGAAATTTTACAAGATAAGATGCCTTAAAACACAGGTTTGTTGTGAAAGGGAGACAAGGCTGCAAAATGTGAATCCTGCTGCTTCCTTCTTTAGTACTATTCTGGTAAGTAAAATTTTAATGTCATTATTTCACATTTACACATGGGGAAACCAAGGAATAAAACAGTTAACAAAGTTGCTCATGATCATAAAATTTGAATCTAAGTTGGCTTCCCCTCAGAGTCTGTGTTTTTAAGACTATTGTTCGCTGTTCTAGAGAAGAATGCTGAGACTTCAACTTATCCCAACTATGTCATGGTGCTTCTGAATTAAAGGATGAAGATGAGAAATGAACAAGAAAGTAAAACCTAGGAGCAAGTCACTCCTGGAGAGAAAGGGAGGGGTAGGTAGGAATACAAAGGGATAACAGATCATATGAGAGAAACACCAAAAGTAAGTGACCTAAACTACACACAGGACTTGTGGGAAATGTGACCACACTTCCCGGTGAGACAGGACAGGTCTTGAATTCCATTTCCTCAAACCATGTTTGGTCTTATGTGGTGAACCTGGGATGCTGGCTGTAAGGACGGGCCAGCCAGTGAGCAACACAAGGCTCTGCCAAAAGCAAGCAAAGACCTTACGGATGAGTTACGCCAAGTAGACAAAATTTTGGCCTCCATGACCTTTACCTATTAAGTTATGTTCTGAATATGTTATATTGCCATGGTAAAGGGAAATCTGCCTATAAGGTGACCAGTTATCTGGGTGAACCCAATATAATCAACTTGAGACTATAAAAAGCAGAATGTTTTTCTGGCTACTGGTAGAAAAGGAAATCAGAGAGATGAAGTAGAAGAGGATGTCTGACAGGGGGAAGGGAGAGATCTGAACTAAGAGGAATCTGATCCAGCTGCTAGAGAAGCCACACAAAAAGCATGAGAAAGAATTTGGGTAGCTTCCGGGAGCTAAGAGTGCAATCTGACTGAAACCCGGCAACGAAACAGAGACCTCACTCTTAGAATTACCTGGAACTGAATTTGGTCAACACCCTGAATGAGGTCAGAAGTGGAGCCTTCTATAAGGACACAGTTGGATATCAACATCTTGTTTGCAGGTTTGTGTAATCCTAAGAAGATCCAGTAAAGCCTACTTGGGCTTCTGATGATTAGACACTAGGAGATAAAAACTTTGTGTTCCTTTAAGATGCTGAGCTTCTTGTAAATTGTTTCTTTCCAGTCACTTATTTTTCAAAATTAATTTTAATTATACACTTTTGATGAATATTGCAATCATATTCATCATAGGGAATTTGTACCTGCACATAATATATATTGGTTCTTCTTTTTTCCCCATTCCCCTCCCCCTTCAACCCTTCTTCCCCTTCTTTACAAAAGCTTTATTTCCATTTTTTTCCTTCTATTCTGTTTTTCTTAAATTGTTTACTTGTTACTTAAATTGTTATAACTTGTATCTAGACGTCCCCTTAAAGCCTCATAGGAGGGGCTTTTTAGAGGTGGCTGGATCTATAGTGCATGAACCTGGGATCAAGGATGTGATGCTGGGATTGACTCATGGTACAATCACAGGATTAAGGGTGTCCCACCCTGGGTGTGAGTGTTATCCACCCTAAAAGTGGGTAGCCTGAATAAGATATAAAGAATAGAAAGAAGGGCATTTGTAGTTTGCTGCTGCTTGCTGTTTGCTTCTTCACTACTTTACTGCATTCTGCCCACCATGAACTGTTTTTACTCTGGATGCCCCTCTGCCCTGCCACCCTGCCTTGGGGCCAGCCAACTTCGGACTGAAACCTCTATGAACTGTGTACTAAAAAATCTTTCCTTCTTTAACTTTGTGTGTTGGGTATTTTGTCTCAGCAACAAGAAAAGTAACTAAGACATGCATCAATAGGAAACTACCACATGTGGTTCTCAAATTTGTGTGCAGATTATAATCACCTGGAGGGCGTGTTCACACACAAGCTGCTGGGAGTCACCCAGACAGTTCAGGGATTTTCTGATTTAATTCCCTTGGGGTAACCTGAGAATGTGCATTTGTAACAAATTTGTAGGTGATGATGCTGTTTCCGATCAGATACCACACTCTGAGCATCAACATGGCAATATGAAACCACCACCACCATGCCAATGGGGGAGCAGTGGTCAGAAAGACATTGGGCATCACTGTGGAGAGCAGAGAACCAGTGGTCATGACACTTCTGCTATCTACGTAGGGACTATAAAATAAGTTTTGTAATAAATATGTTATCTTAAACATGATAAGTTATAATTTTCCCTGGCTAATTAAAGAAAGAACTTCTAATGTCCAAGTACCTTATTGTAAGAGGATTTTTTAAAAAGTTGAGGCTGCAGCAGCAATAAAATGTATTCTGACCCCCACTGTGTGTACTGGACCCCAGGTCTACACAGAAGGAACTGATAGAGAGTATTCGGCACATTTCTTTGTGTTGCCTTATCCATGGAAAAGACCTGGCCAACTGGACAAAGTATAAAATGCCTTGCTTCTTATTTTCCTCCATTAACTACTTATTTTAAGATTACATCCTTTTACTTTGACTATAAAGTGGGAGTGTATCACCCATCACTGTCCTTTCCATAATAAGCATTCAAAGGCCAGGTTCAGTGATCCGAGAGGAGAGCCAAGAGGCAAGTCACTGCTGCAATTATAGAATGAATCACTACTATTACTCAACTTTACGAGATGTGCAATTTCCAAGTCATATTTGCTATTTTCAGTGGAGGGGATTGGGGTACTGTGCCACAGTTAAAGTGAGGCTTAACATTTCCCCCAAGCTTTACAGCATCTGTAAGACCTCTATTTATGTTCAATCCTTACCTTTCAATAAACCACTCAAAGAAAATCTGCTAAGCAAAACTATCATTCTAGTATTTGAAAAGGCTATGATAATACTTCACACCACAAGATAAATGCATACTAAGAAATGCTTTCATAATTTTAAACGCACGTATTTAGTAAATATCAAACAATTATATACTCTTCAGAGCCTTTCTTTTCTACCCAAATAAACAAAACTTTACTAAAAAGAAGTATGTGGAGAAAGCCCCATAGCCTCAAGTCTTTTGAAGTGACAAACTGAGAATAATGCATCGTAGTTGTAGTTTGTTGATTAAAAAGAAATAACTACATCCATATTTTACTTAAATTAGTTTTTATACTTACAATAGAATACTCATAAGACTTAAAATGATGTGCCAACTTAATAAAAATTCAGTACTCTTGGAGATGCAAATAGAAAGTCAGTAATTTGAAATAAAATGAAAGCTAATATCTGTCAAATTCATTTCCTTTCTTTTCACTACATTCATAATCTCATCATTTAAATTCATTTTGTAAGCATAAACAAACTAACACCTAAATTTTGGCTTTTTTTTCCATTTGGATGTGAACCAGGAAAGGAGTACTTATTCTACACATTATTTTAGGTTTCCAATGTCCCAACAAGCAATCAGACTTCTAAACAAAACGTATTTGACGAAGGTTAATATTGTTGTATTTGCTTATTATCCTCCATAATTCAGATGTGCACAAAATATCATTAATGTAGATCACAAAAAATCATTAATGTTCCAGATAACATACTTTGAGAAATTATCTTTACAGTCCAAATGCATTGTCAAATTATTTAACGGGAAAATAGCTTCTTTGGCAATTAACCTATTCTTTGTCTCTCTAACCTCCTGTAAATTAGAATTTCTTATCCAATGATTATATAACTCTAATCTTCTACCTGAATTGCAACAATTTCATTTTCAGAATACAGCAAAACAGCCATTCAAGTACCCTCCTTATCTTTATTCTCACTGGGGTAATTCATTCTAAACTATCTCACGTGTTCCTTTTCCAGGGAATTGAAATGATTACTTGATTCTCTTTTCCCACAAGTCCTATGTACTCTTTGTGACCAAGCCAACACTTCACTTTCTCATCTTGGGCTATTGGATCTTGCTTCTTCAACATAAATCTTCTGCTCCAATTAGGTTTGGAGCACATTATAACACAGGATTCTTGCTTCCTCCCAAAGTTTCCACCTGAGTACCTTGATTCTCATTCTCTAATATCTAATACTGAACCCCTCTTACTGAACCTTTTTCATGACCCCTAAATCTCAGCCACATTTACAATCAACAATAGAAGTACTTAACATTTGACAAAAGAAATAGGTATCAGTTTGACATAATCACTTCTTTACTATCATATGTACAATACGATTGGGTGTTAGCCTCATAAATGTTTAAATTTGCATATAGGAAATACAATCTAAAATATTTACCTATTCATTTCTGGTATCAATTCTCTTTCTCACAGATTAGTAGTTCTTCAAATGTCTTTCAAATATATTTTAGAACACATTGTTTCCTCAGTATTTATTAGGAAAAAAAAAAGGATATCTGGACATTGTTTAGAGAACATTATTTATATTTGTTTCTTGTTTTTGTGCATTTCACAAAAATACTTCCAGTACTTATTCAAACTGGATCACTAGTCTTCATTTATTATGTTTTAAAACTGGGTTCCAGGGGCCGGTGAGATGGCTCAGTGGCGTAAGCGCCTGCTTGGCAAGCACGACAGCCTGAGTTCGACTCCCAGAACCCACATACGAAAAAAGGGCCAGTGATATCACTCAGCGGCACGGGTGCCTGCTGGCACGTGAGGTCCTGAGGTCGACACCCAGTACACACAAAAAAATAAAATAAAATAAAACTGGGTTCCAGTTTTGTTCAGGAAAAAGTAACTTTGCAGCCTCCTTAAGCAAATTATGGAGGTCTATTTTGACATGTGATTCACTTCTGAGTTCCATATGGGAAACTTAGTGCAAAAGATCATTTATAAATTGGCCACAGTGCTTCTTGAAATCTTTCTCTTCATTGACCAAATTGCTTTCTGCTTTTAAGGCTAAAATCACATTGTCTTCTCTGTTCACACAAACCACAGTGACTTTTCCTTTGTCTGAATTCCAGTGGTACTTATAATGACTACCACATAACATGTAACATGTAACAGTTGCCTTTTTTTGTTCCTTATTTGCTTTGTATAAGTTTTGTGTTCTCTAACACATTCAAGGACAGCATCTTCCCCTCCCCAGTGAAGAGCATATTGTTGAGCATGAAATAAAAATGCTATGTGTACTCACTGACTCATCTCTTGCCAAGTTCAAACTTCACAATCACTGTGTGTGTGTGTGTGTGTGTGTGTGTACCATGACTTTAGTTACAATACCATACCAAACCTCTTATGGAGAAAAAAGATTTGAGACTTTACGCACCACTTTAGATACCACTTACCTGGAAAACAAACTGTTTTTTCTTTCTCGGATTATGTCAGTATTCATAAAATCCCATACCATATCAATTAAATATAACGTTCTGTATCACTTACTTCATTCATTATTCATCCCTGATTCATTCAGTTCATACATACTAACCACCCACAAAGAGCGAGGTCCAATCAGGAGCTGCGAGAAACATCAAGGTGAATGATGCTTGCTTAATTTTGATTGAGGTTTGTTCTTACTGATCAGGGTAAAAGCAGAAGCTGCTCATCAAGAGAGGCTTAGAGAGTGGATTTAGTGTGAGCTAAGCATCTCTGGGACCATCTGTCAGATCCTTCCATTTACATCAGGCAGTAGGGAGCTAACCAATGATATTTCCAAATTTTAAAAGTCTTGATGGAGTCATACTGAGTAGTTCATTTGACAAAGTAATGGGGAAATAATAAATACCCTTTTTAAAATTACCATCAGAAAAATATTTGAAACAAGCAGATCTATAAAAAGGCATTCAAGTAACTTCAGAATGGAGAGTCAAAAAGACCTAATATGATAAAAAGAAAGAAATCTAGACATTTAGGTAAGAGTTATTTTAAACAGTGAAGTGGTTATAAGAATACTTAATTAGTATCTAAGAACTTGTATTTTTAAAGAAAGCTCTAGTGGATTTTTTTTTTTAATTTTAAAAGTCAAAGTTAAATCTGCACATGTGCTGGTGACTTAATAAGGAATTAACTTGCAAGAACTGCATAGGAAAATGATTTAAACCTAATACCTCTGCCTCATGCAGTCTCCCAGGTCTTAAAGTGGCTGCTTATTCACTGGATTAAATGCAAACAGGTACTGCTATGCGTACAGTGGCAGCTAAGGTAAAGGACAAATAATTTGCCTGAATTGTGCTAGACTTGTCCCTTTCAGGTGAATTATGGAACTTAAAAGGTCATAACACATTTAGCAATTATGTTTGGCTAGAAGTCTTTTACAGTGAGGATTGATATTTTAGCACCAGAGGTACTCAGCATTTATGCTCCTTGGTAAATTACTTCGTTAAGCTTGTTGATTTAGAAAGTCATCCTGAAAAAGATAGACTTCAATTCAAGTTCCCTGTGCTTATCTGTGGCATTTAATTTAAACTGTATGATCCAAACAGTGTCTCAGGTTATATGCTTTTGTAAATACATAACTAAAATACACTATGAAAACAAAAAAATGCAAATGAGGCTTTGCTAATTTTGTACACCTTAAGGTATAATAACTCTTCCCCCAAATTCATGCTATTCCCATTTCACAACAACAAAGACTTCACTGAACACTCTTAGTCACTGGCCGAAGTTTATGCTTGACAATAATAGCTTCTTACTCTTATCATCAAATCCTGGGTGTCAGAGTGAATGAGCGCCCTCAATCGCTGAGAGTGTACACCAAATGGTAATGCGGGAGGTCACTAGTCCATGCTGAGACCTCTCCCTGAACAGCTGCTGTTCAGATACTTAATATTCACTATTTTATGCTGTCTTCTGCGTTACTGTAAGTTCAAAATGATAGTATCCCAGGTTTACAGATTAGGAAGATAAAACAAAGGGTTTTCAGTACTTTTACAAGGTAAATGAAATTCAACCAAAATTTGTTCTATATTTGTGTTTTCACTAACATAGAATGTAACTTCCCAGAATATGTTCGCTAAACAGGCAGTAAGTCTTAGGGAGAGGAACAAGCTAAGAAAAAAGACAGCTCCAAGAAACTACACAGAAATACCAAATAATTATTATAGTTTGCATCTGTTATGTCCTCAAAAGTCATTTCATCCCCAAAGCAGCAAAAGGGGCTTTTGGATTGTGGTTGTAACATGAGGGCTCTGGTTAATCCATTGATGGGTTCTGATTAATCTAATGAGGGACTCATAATTTGATGACTACTGGCAGGTGATTGAAACTGAGAAAGTAGAAACTATTTGAAGGCAGTGGATACTTGGGTGCAGGTTTTTCATGGTGTATGTTGTCCTGTGCCTGTCTTTCTCTCTCTCTCTCTCTCCCTCCCTTTCTCCCTCCTTCCCTTCCTCCTTCCCATTCTTTCTCTCTGTCTCTCTCGTGATCTTCTACCATGATATTTCTGCCTTGCCACAGGCCTAAAAGCAATAGAACCAGCTAACCACGGACTGAAACCTTTGAAACCACAAAGGTGGTTCCCTCTTATAAATTGATTTTCTCAGGTATTTTATCACAGCCACAGAAAGCTGACAAACAAAATAACAAATCCCAAATGTGTCATTAAGGTATCTAAAGTGTTTGCTGACTGTTTCTGACCTTACAGGTTGTTAGGGAACACTAGACCTTTCTTACATGCATTCTTTTTCTAACATGCAGTCCACCAGTTTCAGGATATGAGTGAACAAATAATAGACCCAATCCAGTATGACAATACTTTGTTTCATGCAAATTCAAAAAACCATAACAAAACTCGTTATAGGTTGGTATCAGCCACCTTCACTGTGAAATGATGGTGATTATCTCAGGTGACACATCTGCAATTTTATCAGGGCCTCTGTACTAATGGCTTTATTGGTAGATGGGCCTTGTTACTTCATTTCTACATCCCACGCCTGCTGACCTCCTGAGGCCTTACTTCATGCTTGCACCATCTTCTCTGCATCCTCAACCCTTTTCTTTATCTTTCCAGCCAGTTGAAAATCATGTGCAACTAACAAATTAAAATACACACACAAAAATCTTTCTCCTTCCTACTCCTCTCTTGACATTCTATCCTTCCCTTCCCCTTTGCAGCCTAGTTTCTTGAAAGGCTAGTCTATAATATTCCATTCCTGCACTGTGTATTCCTTTCTCACAGCCCAACAACCTTCTACCCTTCTGCCCTCACCATTCTACCAAAATTAGCCGTGTAAATTTACAAATGATCTCCTAGCCGCATAGTGCAATGGACACCATGTGATTCACCTGCTTATATACTAAAATTGGAAAGATGTGGAGCAGATTATCATGGTCTCTGGGCAAAGATGACAAAAAATTCATGCAGCATCCCTTATTTTTATAGGATGAACTCATTTTGTTATATATAGATATATATCTTGATATAGAGAATATATTTGCATACAGAAAAAGTCTGGAAAGATACATATTAAAATTTTAACTGTAGTTATGGTGGGTGATGGGATTTAGGGTGACAAATTTTGCATAACTGTACATATTTTTCACCATATAGTCATGGCGCTTACATAATGATCACATATTCCTTATTAAAGAAAAATAAATAAATATATCACCTCAAAATACTCAGAGGCCATCTTTTAGTTCTTATTTGACTTCACAGCAGTATTTTGGCAATATCATTCTTTCCATGGTTTCAAAGATATCACTTTTTGTCTTTTTCTGCCCTCTCATCATCTTATTTTTAGTCCTCTTTGTGTTCTTCTGTTCTATACCTATGCCCACATACTGTCACCCTAAACTCTGTCACTGTCCCTTTTTTGTCATGTAACCTCTGAGAAGTCTCATTCGTATCAGTGGCTTATGTTATTCTGAAAATTCCCAAATCTATTTCTCTATCTCACAGCTCCTGCCTGAGTTTCAGCCTCCTCTATATCCATTTAATAGGTTTCCAAATGCTTTGAATCAACATTGCTTAAAAATGTACTCATTTTCCCACAAGATGGGCCCAAAACTTCCTATGTCAATGAAGCGAACCACCATGTATTTATCAAGCCTTGTTAGAAACACAGAAGTCATTTCTGATTCCTTCCCTACTTCTCACTTCCTACTATAAAATGGTCATCAGATGTAATAAACCCTATAGCCACATATTTCACAGCTATTAATTCTTTTTTCTGTATCCCTACTGCTTTGATGAAGGCTCTCATCATTTCTTCCTTAGGTTACTGAAACAACCTCTTGACTGGCCATATCACTTTCAGTCTTAGCCCCCCTCATACTTCCTCTATTCTGCAGCCATAATAGTTTTTTTTCAAATTATAAATTATATAATGTTACTCTCCCAGTGAGCAGCCTCTGATGAAATCTCATATTCTGTCATCCTCTTAAGCATTTACTGCCTAAAAAGCAGTGTTCCCTGTGGCTTGGTGGAGCCAGACCTCAGAGCAGAATGTGAGTGGCTGACACTGAGTGAAGCTTCATCTGTATTACAGGCTTCCCCATCTCTGGCATTACTGCTTGAGGTCTACTTCCCGTCAGATTCAGTGTCTGATTCTCATAGGAGTGTGAATCCTACCATGAACCGTACAGGTGAGTATTCTAGGTTGCATGCTCTTTATGAAAATTTAATGCCCATGATCTAAGCTGGAGATGAGGCAGTGATACTAGTGCTGGGGAATGTAATTATTATGTACCACAGACATATACTAATGAAAAAAGAAACTAAAAACATAGAAAGCTCACCCCAGCCCTATCCATGGGAAAACTGTCTTCCATGAAATGGCCTGATGCCAAAAAGATTAGGGAACACTGGTCAAAGAGTAAAGTTGCAAATATTTTAATTGTCCCCGTGTACAGATTCACCACTCAGCATTCATCCATCTTAAGTCTTTGTGAACTCTAGAGAGCTGGTCGCTGTTCTCCGAACATCCCATGTTCTGTCATGACTAAATATTTTCTTGCACCAGTCCTTCTGCACAGAGGCTCCCTCTTTGTTCTTACTTGCATTACTCTTAGTTATCCATTGAGACAAGCCAGGTATCATTTCTTGACCTGATCTCATCGCACCTCTGCTCCTCTCTGGTGCACCACAAATTATACTCTAGTCTAATTGTTCATTCAATTGCCTCTTTCACACAGGAATACTAAGGTCCTTGAAGACAGGATGATGAATGTAACATTTTCAAATAAACAGAGATGTAAATGATTAACATAAAAAGTAGCCACTTCCATACTTGATGTCAGGGCGTTGCAAAGCAAAATCTAATGAACATACCCACAAAATATTGCAATGTCATCCCTTAAAAGTCACTATCATAGCTAGAGGTGTACTGACAGTTTAAAGAGCTCAAAATGCAGGAAGAGCTCCAGGAAAATTTTTAGAACTCGACTCAGAGCCATTCCTACGAAAAACATAAAGACTTCTGAGAAGGCATTTTGCTATAGGAATGCTATGGTGTAATTCATAGAATATAGCATATGAAGGCAAGAAAACCAGTTTCTAGTTTTCCCCTCCCCATGAAATGATTTCCTTGGCAAATCACTTGCTGCATTTGAAACTGTAGCCCAGTGTTATGGCTTGTATCTAGATGTCCCACCAAAGCCTCCTGTACTCATAGGTGGGGCTCATTGAAAGTGGCTAGATCTAGGGCGTGTAATACTGGGATTAAGAGTGTGTGATAACTAAATGGATTTAGCATAGTTCTGGGTGTGGACAATGGAAGCCCTACCCTGGATGTGGGTGGCACCAATCAACAGGCTTATAGCCTGGATGGAATATAATGACAGAGAGGGAAGGCAGGCCTGCTGCTGCTCTTGCTGCTTGCTGTTTTGCTGCCTTCTGCTTGACGCATCTTGAACTATTATTCCTCTGTGTTGACCCTCCGCTATGCTGCCCTGCCTTGGAGCCAGCTGACTATCGACTGAAACCTACAAACTCAGCTAAATAAATTTTTCCTCCCTTAACTTTAGCATGTCAGGTATTTTGTCTCAGCAATGAAAAAAGTAACTAAGATAGGCAGTAACTGTATGAACCCAAGAACCAGTGGGGCTTCTGTATTCCACTGGCGATAAAATAGTTAACAACAATGTTTCACTGAGAATGCTTTTCAACAACATTTTAAAATTATTATAGGGCCGATGAGATAGCTCAGCGGCATAAGCGCCTGCCTGGCAAGCGCGAGGTCCTGAGTTCAACTCCTGGTACCCACATACGAAAAAAGGGCCGGTGATATCACTCAGCGCAACAGGTGCCTGCTGGCGCGCGAAGTCCTGAGGTCGACCCCCGGTACCCACACAAAAAAGAAATTATTATAATACAAACCCAACGATATACTCATATATAGTGTTTGTTATGTTTGTTAACTAGCATTAATGGCATCTTTCATACACTGGTTTACTGACCTCCATGCAGGGGGACATCAACACTGTATGGATTCTCCAAAAGTGAACCTAGATGACCTGCAATCAATAGGTGGTCTGTTGATGGCCTGTGATCCTCTATCTGATCAATAATAGAATTTAATGGCCTCAAATAACAGCTAAGATAGAACTAGATTTGAAGTATACTATAAAATATTGTGCCTTACGTATGTCTTCTTTACTCTCTCTCAAAGCTGTCTGATCTTCTTTATAAACACAGCATAATTCTTTAAAATATTGAACATTCACAGGTCAAGGCTAAGGTTCAACTTCTCTCCACCCCACAGAAGATAACCATAAGTATCATATGCCAAGTACCTGGACATTTTCCCTTTTTTTTTTTTGTGGGTACCGGGGGGTCGACCTCAGGACCTCACACGCCAGCAGGCGCCCGTGCTGCTGAGCGATATCACCGGCCCCTTTTTCGTATGTGGGTTCCGGGAGTCGAACTCGGGCCCTCGCACTTGCCGGGCAGGCGCTTAAGCCGCTGAGCCATCTCACTGGCCCCGACATTTTCCCTTTTTTACATATCTTAGTTGAAGTTTGGGAATGTTTCCAAATGAGATCTGAGAGCAAATCTGCTGAGGGTTTCTGACAAGGTCTTCCTGGAGAATATGCAAACATGTTATCCTCCCCATGCATGACTGTGACTAGGTATTACCCTACTGTATCTATATGTGACAATGAGGGAAGACAGTGATAAGATAATGGAGAAGAAAGATTTGAAAGTGTGTTGGTCTGCTACGACACAAATGTAGTTGATTAGCCAAGTCTAAAACCACCCTACTCTTAGTAAGAATAGATATGATTTCATATTATTAGCAGCCAAATTCCTTCTAATATAATTCTACTGATATTTTCCAAACAGCATTTCTTGTGTTCAAATGGGGAATGTGTGAAATATATGAAATGGTTAGCAAATACAGCCCACAAGTTAAATCTTCCCAGCACCTGTGTTTGGCAATAAAGTTTTGTTGGAACATGGCTACTCTTTTTTGTACTATCTACAGCTACTTTTATGCTGCAACAGCAGAGTTAAGTGGCTATGAAAGAGACATTACGGCCCATGCAACTGAGAAGATTTATTATATGTCTCTTTACAGAAAATTTCTACTGGCCCTCAAACTATACTAGTTAATTTTAACTCAGGGCAGTATAACCCACACTGTAGTTTCCATGGGCCATTTTGGATATACCAATCAATGTAAAATTATGGAGCACCGGGCTTATTTAGTGGTGTACAGTATCAAAGTCCCACAAAACTAAGAATGCCCACAGCCAAAAAGCCAATAGTGATCCTGTTGCTCAATACAATAATCCTTAATATAACTGTATGCCATCCCTTTGACCATATATTTTTACATTGCTCCAGTCACCATGGCAACTAAAAACCTGATAGATTCACTGATGTATACAGCGAACTAGAAGCATAGTATTAGACATACTATCAATCCCCAATAGCTATGTGATAACCAATTAAGGAAATATATTTATCACTACTTGATCAGCAGCTTAATTAGACTTTTCTTATTTGTAGGCTTATTTAGATGTCAACAACAACATTCCAAATTCTGTCCTAAAATACAAGTCAGCTACACACAGCATTTATGAAAGCATATTTTATTTGATACTCGTGAACTTTTTAAGTGCTATTTTGAATTTTATAGAGTGATTTCAATTTCTTTGATGTTCCTTTTATATTAACCAGTATTTTAGAAATAATGATAATTACTCTAATTCTTTAATAAAAAGACTTAAGGGCTGGTGAGATAGTTCAGCGGCATAAGCGCCTGCCTGGCAAGCGCGAGGTCCTGAGTTCAACTCCCAGAACCCACATACGAAAAATGGGCCGGTGATATCGCTCAGCGGCACGGGCGCCTGCTGGCACGTGAAGTCCTGAGTTCGGCTCCTGGAACCCACCAAAACAAACAAACAAACAAACAAACAAAAAAGACCTTAAAATATTTTATTGGAATGAACTAAATTAGCCTTGTTATAGAGATTTGAACTTGAAAGAAAAACATACGAAGCTGAATCTAATGCAATGTTTTACAGTCAAGAAATATATACCCGGGCCAGTGAGATGGCTCAGCGGCATAAGTGCCTGCCTGGCAAGTGCAAGGTCCTGAGTTTGACTCCCAGTACCCACATACAAAAAAGGGGCCGGTGATATCGCTCAGTGTCATAGGCGCCTGATGGCGCACGAGGTCCTGAGGTAGACCCCCAGTACCCACAAAAAAAAAAAAAAAAAGAAATATATACCCTTAACCTTATAGTCAGCAGAAATATGAAAAATATATAGGTTTAAAAATATGTGAATTGCCTTCATGGAAACAACCCACAGACCTAAAACAAATCAATCCTCAATGGAATATACCATAGGTCCAAAAAATCATAATTCACCTAAAATTCTTATTTTAATCAAGAGATTGCAATAAGAAGAATCCTGAAGGCCAGGCTGAGGTTGTTCAGAAAACCAGGAGGAGGGTGAAGTAGTTCTGTCTTTTAGAAAACAGTCACATAGCACGTCAACTTTTCAGATTTCATCCATTTATTTTTTTTCTGCTTTGAAAAGTATATCAGACAAGAAGGGAAGCCATGAGGGTACTCTATGTCACAAACTTTATCTCAGTTTGCTAAATATCATCATGTTCTTTGGAAGTTAGTTTTTCTTATACATTTATAAAATAAAACAACCTAAATTTCTCCTAAACATTTCATGAAAAATGTGCACCTAACTTCTATACTATCTAAAATGGTTGCAATATATATATATATATATATATGACAATGGTTTACCAGGAAACAACTCCTTGGTTATTCAGCAATCAATGCTATGGTGCTGGGAGACAGGCAATTGTTTGGGGCTAATGACAAGTGGCTTGGATCAGCTTAGAACCCAAGTATAAATGAACCCACACAGACAAGTCATAGCAAATGTCCCTGAAGTGAGTGAACAGGGCAGTGATCCTAGAAAGCCCATGGCTGGCAGGGGGATTACATTCAGGGTTAGCTATTGGATTCAAAAGACAAATAAAAGCAAAATTAGCACTTAACACATATGCAGACATCATTATGAGCACAGCATATGGAAAAAAGGAAAACCTCTAAAATGACTGTACTTAGAGAGAATACTGAGAAAATACAGAACAGACACCCAAGTCCTGAGAAAACGCAGCAGGAAAAACAAGGCAATGCAAAACTGTCATGGGACACACAAAACGGCATCCCATCTCCAGGAGAAAAGAACCTAGAATGGCAGACTTCACAAAGAAGGGTTTGACCAGTTTTCCATGAAAATGAAGCGAAACTTGTTATCCAAATATATTATAGATTATTCTTAGTCGGTTATCTACACATTCATGTAGTAAAATGTGCATAATTCTAAGTTTAAAGTCCCCTCTTGGCTGCTCACACACAGTATATACATAATTGTTTACTATCATCAGGAATTAGCTAGCACCGGGAGGAGTAGTCACCAAGATTAGAAAGAACCTCATATATCGATTGGAGAACTAAAAACACGATCAATGCATGCATTCAAACAGATTCTTGGTGAGCATCCTTCAGTGGCCCTCCTTCTATGAAGATACTGAGGTCACTCCACCTAAATCCTAGAGGCCTTCAGCATCAAGTTCCCCCTCCTTTTCACCCTACACTATGGGATTATTCTTGACGATCTCAATGTTCTGCTGTCTGAACAATCTCGTTCCACAGCTTCTCATGTCTCCTTTTCCTTCACGCCTCATGCTGGGCCTAGTAACCACTGAAAACAGTAACACCACCACAAAGCAGTGTTGGAAGCAATGATGCCAAAGGCTTAAATGCTTGGATATTTTTAAAAATAATTAGTGCAAAGCTAGGTTCTTCCCATTTAAAAAAAAAAAAAAAAAAAAAGGATGGCTAAGGATGACCAAGATCAAAAAGTCTGGAAACGCAGTAGCTCAGTTTGAGAAACAGGTATTCTTCACTCTCTTTCATAGACAGAGAAATATTACATAAGGAGATAACTACACTTTTAAAGTTAATTTTATATTACCCATTACGTATTTTAATTGTTACATTTTTTAGCTCAAAAATGCAACTCTTAGCAATTTATCTCACAGATAAAACTTATAGAAAAATGATTCTGATGATATTTTGGGAACAGCCAGTGCAGCTGGAGCAGAGTAGAAGAGACAACGGGATGGGTGGCACTAGAGAACTGCAAAGGGGACAGGTCACATACAGTTTCATTCGGACCACAGCAAAAACAGATTTTATTCTCAATGCAATGGGAAACAAACATGGGGTTTTCAGCACCAGATTGAAATGGATGGTCCGTGCATGCCAATTTTTATTGTCTTTAATGGTGCACCTAGCTACCCCAGAGGCAGAATGTTCAGGTTTCTGAAAGTCCATTCTTGAAAGGACACAACAGGGAAGAATGGGAAAGAGGGCAAAGCTATCGCCTATGAGACAGAAGCAAAAATGTATGAAAAAATCAAAAAGGATGGAAATATGTTGTGAGGTTGATGAAAACAAAATTAATAAAGAATTTGTTGAGGGTGAAAAAAATTAAGTCAGAGAAATTAACTATTTCTTTTATCGAAAAGAAATAGGAGAAAAAATTCCCCAGGAGAAAAGACCTTAACAACAAATTAAATGATATTCATGGCTGAAAAGAAATCGGTGGGAGTAAAAATGAATTGTTTTTATCAACAAAAAATATTCATCCTGGACCACACCCTTATTTAAAATTTGTTCTTAATTTGTTCTTCAAATGTATACTTATATTTTCTTTTTTTTTTTTTTAATGTGGGTACTGGGAGTCAACCTCAGGACCTCACACGTGCCGCTGAGCGATATCACCGGCTCTTTTTTTCCTTTATGTGGGTACCGGAAGTGGAACTCAGGACCTCACTCTTGCCAGGCAAGTGCTTATGCTGCTGAGCTATCTCACTGGCCCATACTTATATTTTCAATAAAAATTTTATAAAGAACACATTCAGTTATTTCACAATTGATACACGAGTATTGAAGTAAATTCACCAATTATTTAAAGGTAATTTTTTTCTGAATATCTTTCTGAGATATGAAAAACCTCCCTTGAAATATCAAGTAATTTCCACAGTCCTTTCTCCTGAATGACTTAAAATCCTAAATATTCTATTTTTAATAAATCCGCATTATAGAAATATATATTCAAACTATTGTGTAAAAAATTCAACATTGCATATTATATCCTTATGATTCAGTGTTGTGTCAAGGCTACTCAAGAAATAGTATGCTTCCCCTTATTAAGCAAAATGTCTACTGAAAAATATATTTTAAAAGCATTAAACATTTAAAACAGTGAACAAGTTATGTTAACACTTTCACAATGCGCAAACACTAAATAAAATCACAATAGACTCCAACAATTAACCATGCATTGAATATGCTTGAGCCATAACTTATTCATGTGAAAATTTTCTAAATCATATGAAGCACAAAAGATTAACTGTCAAAATACACTATAGAGGAATTCCATTTAATATCAACAACAGGAAGCAGGATTTTCTAGAGAAGTGCCGTGATCTAACAAAAGAGGTAGACTCTATGTTTGAAAAGAGAGAATTTAACCTGTGTTGCAATTTCAGTTAGGATATAACCAGGCCCAAAATACTGAAACTGCATTTTGTGTGTTCTACTGGATTTGTCACACATGATAGGAAATCTGCTGGAGGGGGAGGCAGCTGCATACTGGTTATTTACAAAATGCAAATCATCCCCCAAACTTCTCTTTAAAAAGCACCAAGAAAATGCAGATATAACCTTCTCAGTATATGGGTCAATCATGTCATGGCACAATGCAAACAGCTCCAGAAAGATTCTACACTCCTTGGACTCATGGTAACTTGGTTTTATGGTTTACAGCAAAACAAAAAGTATTTCCTTGTGTTATTAAAAACCGTAGGCTTTAGAGTTGGAAGAAACTTGGTTCTTTGACTTAACACATTCTTTATTTGAGGGAAAAAACATCCATGTAGCTGTAGAAATACATAAGTAACTATTTCTTTAGATCTGGGTGGTAATCTCATAAGAGGATATGACCCTGCTCTGGGGACTTGTGCTTCCCACACGGAGGCACGGAGCACAGTCTGTTAGAATTGATGATATGGGGATCACCTCAGAAGGCCCAATTGGTGTCTTGTGTAAAATGCGGCTTAAAGAATTGATCCTTGACACAAACCTTCTGGCTAGCAGACATAAAAATGATGTAGCTTCCAGAGGAAATATGTTTTTCTATAATATCCTTAAAGGAAATGAAGCAGAAAAAAATTCAAACGACCCACCTAACACAAACAGACAATCACCACTTCCCAATTTCCTCAAGCTGGGCCAAAATGAATGTAGACATTGTACATGAAGCCCAGAAATCTCCACACAAGAGGGCCAAAGAATTTCTGGAGAATTTGACTCAACAAGTAACTATTTACAAAGGGCAATTACCTACCCTGAACTAACCATTAGTCTCAATTTATCTACCATATCAAAGAAGTAGCTGGAGAATCTGAGGTTGCCATCAGTTGCGGAGTACAAGCAAGGTGTCAACAGATACTGCCATTGTCTTCTGGGCCCTGGAACAGATGATTTTTCTGCAGGCTAAGGATCAAGAAAGCAAAGAGTGTCCAATTCCTGGTCTCTCCACTGCTTGTCCAGGCTTCTTCCAGGCATGAAAACATTCCTGGAAACTGGATGTTCCCATCTTAGTAAATTTCAAGCCTCTGATTCCAATGCACGGTGAGCCATACATTTTCCATTTCTATCTCCACCCAATATGATATGTACCTAAATAATTGAAATAGAAGTTCACAATACCTTCTTTTATGGATGCACTTTTTATCTTATTATAATGCTTAATTGTTCATCAAGCTTCAGTGTACTGATTTCAC
The DNA here is from genome assembly GCA_028451465.1 of Erethizon dorsatum. Taxonomy (NCBI): domain Eukaryota; kingdom Metazoa; phylum Chordata; class Mammalia; order Rodentia; family Erethizontidae; genus Erethizon; species Erethizon dorsatum. Next base: position 19,925,451 of record CM051824.1, read on the forward strand.
AGCTAGCTAATATGGACCTACATACATTCTCAGAGTAACACTGAAAACTTTGTTAGAGAGTGGCAGCATCTTATTTAAAACTATTAAGATCCATCATCTCCCAGTGATCAATCATTGCAATTATCATCTCTCACTAATCATTGATAATTAAATATTTATTGGGCCTCTATTTCATGACATAAAGGGTCTTTCTTGATCAGCTCCTTTTTTCCTGCATATATCATTTCCTAATATCCATCCACTAATACTAATATCCAGCAATATTGAAACACTTGAAGTTCTTTCCTACCTTTCGATATTTTATTCAAAAGAAATGCATCTTCTCTCTCCAAATATGTCAATTTGCACACTCTTGCCAATCTTTCTGGACTTGGTTTCTACTTCTTTTGTGACATATCTAGAACTAGTTAGGGAGTCCTACTATGTTCTCAGTGCAGGGGCAAATATTGCTAACAAAGAAGAAATATGCTCCATCAAAAGTTTGCATGTCTGGCTCCTGCGACAAGAACAAAGAGCACATCACTGACCCTTCCCCCGAGTTGGAGAAGAGTCCCTCCCTCCACCCTACACACTGGCCCACAAAGCTCTGCTGCACAGTCCTTCATCTTTCTCACCAAAACAGATGCTAACTCTGTGTTACTTCTATCTTCCCTTCTAGAGTGTAAGCTCTGTGAGTCCAGAAACAGAATTCTCCCAGGACCGTTCTCCCCGGATTTGGTGCAGATGTCAAAGCACAAAAGATTTTCAATTGACATCGACTGAGCTAGCCCAACTAGCTCTATATGCCAGTTCTGGACAAGCATCATCTACTTGATTAAAATCCTCCCCGATATTACCTTTCCTGAAATATCTTCCAAACTGTAGTGTGTACTCCCTGAGTTGCCCTTCTTTTCCCATTTTCCAATCATTTTCCAAGTTCCTTTCATCAACTTCCCTCACCTGGTAAACATTCTTCAATTTTAATTACATGCTTATTGTGGGTGAATCACAATTGAAGTAATTTTAGAAGGTGAGATATTTGCTAACTGTGGAAGAAATAAACTAATGAAATTCAAATACCTTTCCTTGCTTATTATCCAAATTTACAGCTGTTTGCACAGCTCTACTTAATGAATATAGCTATTTTCATAGCCAGCTGAATCCCCAATCTCTTCCTCGGTTCTGCTTAAAACTGTCCATCCTCCCCCAGAAATCAAGGAATAATCTTTTTTTAAACTAGACTTGCCTACAGCTTCTCTCACATTTGGTATGAAAAATGAAATAAATAAATAAATAAATAAAAGACATTTTGGGAGTTCCCCTGAAAAGGAGTAGAAGGAAAGTATGGAAAACAAGCAGGGAAAGAGAAGTGGGCAAGAGGAAAGGGAGAGAGGGAGAGAGAGGACTTCCATATGTTCAAGAATTCTTTCACAACTGACTCAAGCCAAATTATGGAGCTGCTACTCAGAATGAGCTTGGGATAGATTAGTGCAATCACTATCAAAGGCCTAATAATTTTTAACTGCAGAGTTTGAAACAAAGTAAAAATATGGTGAAGTTAACCTAATAGATATTTCATGTATTTTTCAGCATAACCTGATTTTCCTTTTCTTTCATGTACTGTCAAAAAATTCTACTTCTAGCATAAAAATAATATTCATAAAATGTATTAATACATCAGATTTTTTGCAAGCTTGTCTGCAATAGTGGAAATGAGTTACTTAAGCTTAAAATCTGTACTTTAAAAATTTTAATAATTTCCAAATCCCCATATTGAATCCAGAAAGCATATATAAAAGACAGAAATTTGATAAGACTTTAATGACTACAAGACTTTTTGTATCAAACTCATGCAAATGTCAGGCTTAAGTTATTTCAGAGTGATATTCTCATCAGCATGTACTTGGAAGGAAAGGATTGGATGGAGTGGGTGGGAGACAGCCTTCCAAGAGTCTACAAGCCCAGAAAGCTGATTAGTCTGGCTCACTGTTCGCTTTCCTAAGTCACTAGTTAAAGCCTTTATGGGCTATTTGCCTTTGTAGGTGTGTATGCTCCAGTCTATATGGACAACCTTGGCGGGGTTCCCAGAAAATACTGTCATAACAATTTCACACAATATGGGGGAACACACATTTCTTAACACTATCAGAAAATATCAAGTACACACACAACTTTCTAATCTTTCTCTTTGTAGATGCTTCTGACATGCAATTATTAGCTCTAAAAACCAAAGGGTTTTCATTGTACAAATGTCATAGTCAAGCTTTGCAAGGGAATAGATATAATACTGGACACATAATTTATAGGCTTATTTTATAATATTCACCCAAAAAGTCAAATGCAAAAGAGTGCAGGAGATCCGTCCATGCACTAGAGACCCAAAGAATCCAGCTGAGGGCCTGGATCCCATAGCAATGTCCTACACAAGTCAATCTGAAGACCTAGAGCCCATGGCAATGTCCTCCACGAGACCAGCTGGAGGCCTAGAGCACATGACAATGTCTCATGCAAGTCTGTATCAAGGATCTGCACTGGGAAGGCCCAAAGGTCAGTGGTAGAAGTTAGAAAGTCTGTGCCAGTGGGGTGAAGGATCTGTGCCAGCAGGCTGAGAGATCTGCATTGCAGCCAAGAAGTGACTCTTAAGGTAAGGACCAGAGCTCCCCTGAAGAGAATTGCAGCCATCCTCAGTGACAGCAAGGACCTGAGCTCCTCCAACAATGAGAACAGCTGAGTTCACATCAGGAAAGCCAGCAGGACAAGCTTCTCCAGGAGAATCAACAGAACACCACCTTCCCCACCAGTTCTGCTTTTATGTTGTTGGCAACAACCCTCAGGTGGGCCTTCCACACCCAGCACCACTCTGATTCAGTTCAGCTGGTGTTAGAAGTTGACCATTAGTTAATCCACCATAACAAACAACAACAAAAATGCTGATACACTACTCATGAACATCTATCTCCTACAATCATCTCCTAAAAGGTCTATTTCAAAGAAATCAAAAGCCACTATGATGATTCAGTAACAATATTTATCAAATTTTACTTAAGTCATAGCTGCTAATCAATTATTGGTGAATTTGTGGTCCATTAAATAAAGATGCTATTCTGAAAAAGGACAATACATCTTTATAAATTATTTTCTTTTTATTATGGAAGACACTCTATTTCAGTTTTATAAAGAGTGAGAGTGGGAGCAAAACATCCCCTGCAGACATGGCCACTAAAAATCTCCACTCTGTCCTGCTCCCACCCCCACCCTACACCTGCATCTGCACCTGGGAGACTGGAAAGGAAGGCGTCTGAGGTTGTAGAAGATGGCTCAGCCGTGAGATAGGAGGTGTCTGGCTCTCTAAGTCACCCTGATGAACACTCCTCTAAGTAGAAATTCCTGTGTCAAACATCTCTGGCATTGAAATAAACTGAAATGAGAGGATAGGTGTTTATTAAGTATAGCTTTCCCTAACTAGTACAGCAATTGCAAAATAATGTTTTCTTACCATTCTTTGGATGCATTTTGGCAGAATACAAAAAATGTCATTTATCAACACCCACTTTCTCACCAAAGTTTAAAAGATCATTAAATGAATTATTTCTACTGCTTTTAAGAGCTTTTACTTTAGCGCAAGGTACAGTTCTTTATCTGTTTTAGTGTTTTCAGAGCCTAATGCACCTAACTTAGGAGGACTGAAAACTTTGAGAAACATAAAATATGGAGGGGAACAAAATACAGGAAGATTTTTATAAACAATAAACATGAAATTAAGAAAATGAGAGCAATCACTTTTTTTTTTTTTTTTTTTTTTTTTTTTTTTTTTTGTGGGTACCGGGGGGTCGACCTCAGGACCTCGCACGCCAGCAGGCGCCCGTGCCGCTGAGCGATATCACCGGCCCCTTTTTCGTATGTGGGATCTGGGAGTCGAACTCGGGCCCTTGCGCTTGCCGGGCAGGCGCTTAAGCCGCTGAGCCATCTCACCGGCCCCAAGCAATCACTTTTTAAAAGACTGAAACCAAGTCAATATTCAAATTAATGCTAAGCATTGGGGAAAATAGAAAAATCATTGAAAAAGACATTGCCATTCTTAGGAGCTGGGGGGGCAGTGGTTATTTGCTTGTTTAAAGTACATCCTTCAGTCAGATTTTCTCAGCTTTAGCCTAATGTCCCTTTTCATTCCAGGATATCATATTAGTATTCATATCTCTTCAGGCTCCTCTAGGCTGTGACAGGTTCTGATATTTTCCTTGTTTTTGATGAGCTTGACAATTTTGAGAAGTACTATTCAGGTTTTGTAGACTATCCCTCACTTAAGAATTGTCTGATACTTTCTCATGAATAAGCTAAGTTTATGTGTTTTTGAGAAGAAAACCATGGATATAAAGTGCCTTTGTCATCATCACATAAATTGCCAACCTGATTTATCACTGAAGACATTAAACTTGATCACCTCACTGAAGTAGTATTTGGCATGTATCTCTACTGTACTATTACTCCCCCTTTTCATACGGTTCTCTTTGGAGAAGCTCACTATATGCTTAAAGTATTGAAAATTTTCCTGAATGGGAAATATGTCTATTCTCCCCAATTCTTACTTATTCAATCATGTACTTATGTCAGTTTGGGCTTATGGATTTTTATTTCATAATTTGGGTTATAATTTAATACTACTTTATTTTATTGTTCAAATTGTATCAGCAATGGCCATGGGGAGCTCTTTCAATTGGTACCATTCAATTGTGACCCTTTGACATATGTCCCCATGATTGTGTTTTTCTTTGATTAGTTTCTTACTTTCTGGCCATACAAAATAGTCTGGGCTCATACTGTATATTTCTGCCACTGCTTTGATCAGTCATTTCTCCAAGGCTCTCTAGTTCCTTTCTTTGGAGAACAGCATTCCCAGCAATGTTCTGGGTGCTAGAACTTGCTTTTATGATCTCTCAGCTAACAGGCGATGGAAACCTAGCCAGTATAGTAATCTATACATGGTTCTATATATAGCCACCTGAGTCTACAATAAGCTAAATATTACACTGACTTTAATCCTTCTACAGTGTTCTTCCCCAAAACCCATCACTCCAATCTACTCATGGGGAAAATATCTAGTCAATCAAACATTACATGCTCTTTCCCATGATTTGCAAAGCCATGGACAGGCAATATATTCTTGGTAGCTATTGCCAATAGAATTATAACTCCATGGCTTCATAGGGCCTTTTGGGGCGCAGCCTTCAAAGTGGGTCAGGGCCAGCAATAAAGGCACAATTGTGTCCTTGGATCAACTGAGGCCATCCTATCACTCAGCAGCCTCTAAGCAGCCTTCCTTGCACTCTTCTCTGAACTCTAACTCTGTCCACTCCATCACTGCCATCTCCTCCTTTAAAAATTGCTGACATTATGCTCTCCTAATAGGATTAGAGGAAGGAGCATAACAATCTTTCTGCAAATGGGATGAGCCTACACTTTTCTGAAACACATTCATCATCTCATAGGGATGTATGACAAAAGTCACTTTACTCACACATGTACAAAGCTTAACGCAGTTATGGAGTGTCACCACAGTGATGACAGGTACAGTCGTTCATTCAGCAAATGTTACGGGGAGACAGCTTTCCAAATGTATTCCTGCAAATTAGCTACTACTTTCTGCTCTACAACATCATAGCTTAAAAGTTGAATTGTAATGTTCTATTTAGCCTTTTGCAACCTCGATTTTTATATTAAGTCTGGATCTCAACCTGATACCCTTGACTTGCTTCATGAGAAAGCCTGCCTCCATTACAACTATCCCTGTTGTCCACTGACAATAAAACTAAAAAAATCAAAGACTCTAATCTTCAGATTACTTCCAATTGATTTCACCACTGTCCCCTTCCCTGAGGGTAAACAGCTCCGTCTTTTGGTACTCTAAAGAATCTTCTTCCAGAGTTCTTGGGAATCAGACTATTTTTGGCATTTGATACTTACTGGAAGTGTCTGTCTTCCCAGAAAGTGTCACTCTCGAGCGAAACAATGGATACTGACACGAGTAAGGCTGGACTCTTCTCCCTGAGGCAGGCTACATTCCACTGGGGGTGCAGGGAGTAAGTGGTTGGGGTGGAGTGTGGAAGGTTTCAAACATCAGGTGTGACATTCCTATTATCTTGAAAGGGAAGTAGAAATTTCCTTTCCAGTGGTGAGTGAGCAGGCAGGTGTAAGATATTCCAGACAGCAGTGAGGACTCCAAAGGTACAGAAGCAGCAGTGAGCTGTGCCACTGAGCACTGCAAGGATTCAGGAACGGGACACACAGGATGACATAAAGGGGAGAGAAGTCAGATGTGACAGGGGCTACAATGAATGCAATTCATTAGCTGCGATCAGAAGTTTGGAAATATCCTTGGGTGATGAGAAACTACTGAGGAATATCAAGCTACATAGTGACACAAACAGATTTTCTGCAAATCCTGACTACAAACATTTTGCTGCTGTAGTTATAATCTCATACACCGTGACAGAGTCAACTCAGGACTTACCATGCTGAAAATATTTCCACTTAATAGGAAAAAAAGTCGAAAAGTATAGAATCTCATTCACATTACAGTTTACAGATTGTTGTAATTTAAATAGAAAAAAAGCCTTAAAAACTCTAAAAATCAAGTGAATATTAAAAAATAGTCTTAATTTCTTTCCTTTGTCAGCAGACGTCCTATTTAAAATGGGGGAATTGATACGTCTAGATTTAAGTGCAATATTACTTCATAAAATTACTAGCTTTCACATGAGATGTGTCCACTTTTAAATTAGTAAGATTATGAGATGCAGAATCTGTCTGAGCCATTTAATGTGTGGCGTAGCAGTGGCAGCAGGGGTATTTTTCATGACACTCCTAGTGAAATATTCAAACACTTTGTTAATGATATCCATTCAGCCACAATATTAAGGAGCTTCAAATAAGGTGTTTTGAAACCTTGAGATTCAAATTTTATGTCAAAACAACTCAAGGTGTAAAGTGAAAATCACCATTTGGAAAATAGAAAAGGAATAAAATTAGAAATCTTCAATAAATTATGTCAGCAGGGCCCACTGGAGCCAAGGTCAAACAATCAGTTTTTCAGGAATTACTAAAGCAGTGTGATCTGAGGTTCTGTTAACATTGCTATTGTGGGTACAACCTTCAACAGTACTCACATATCACTCTTTGCATAGGATCTGGCCACTCCAATACATGCCCCTCATTGCCATTTTCCCATCAGCCCCTTCCCCATTAAAGAGCAGGTGGTGGCCATCCCATTACCAGTTGCTCACACACATGCTCATGTGCACATACTTTCTCTCCAACTGCAAAATGAGACCCCAAAAGCCTGGCCCACAACAGATGCACAGAGATGGAGCCTTACATGCACTTCTGCCTTTTTTATCTTAAAGGCTTAATGTTCCAATTAGCGTTTATAGATTTTGGAAATAAGGAGGGAATATGAACAGGTGTTTAGGGCACTTGGAGAACTAAAACAAGAATGGGAAATGAGGAATCGGCCCAAGGGCTGTAAGTAAGAGAATACTTAAGGGTATACCCTATTTCCGGAGTTTAAGTGGTTTACCGCAGCAATTTTTCAATTTTATCACAATTTTATCTCTGACTAGTGAACTAAATCCTGCACCTACAAAGCAATGAAATTCTAATTCCCCTAAAATAACCCAAAAGCATCAACCCAAGAGCTCACTCTGAACACTGGGCCAGATGGAGGCAAGCCCATAACTACCGTAGGAACAAAAATACTTGCAAGAAAAGGAAACAGAAGTAGTGGGGAGGTGGAGACATGACAACAATGCAAACAAAAAAATTAAAGATACACCAAGAAAACTCACTTTTGGGAAAATTCAAACAAAACAGGATCTTTTTGAAAAAAGGTTTTGAAACAAGCACACAACAGACCTTTCTGCTTGCAGCCTAAAGGATATAACTCCAATCCTTCATGCTCCAGTGAGCATTAGTTGCCCTCCCCTGGCACATGGCTCAAAGATTAAGGTTTACCTAACCCATATGGTACATGGTGGTGTTGGTGTGTTGTGAAATATACACATGACTCAGATCTAACTAAAGGGATGGAGGGAGGCAGTTCATTGGAGCGTAAATGGAGAGATTTTCCTTTCTGATTGCAGAGACAAAATCTGTTTGACACCATTCTCCTTGCTGCTTTGAACCTAACTCTCCTACGAAGACTGGAGAGTAGCTGGAACTGGCATTTTGTAACCCATGAGAGGAAAAAGCATCAACATTGTGAAATGGAGAGAGAAATGACAAGAGGAGGCTGGGCACCTGTTGTCCATGTACATCTCAAACCCAATCTGTTTTCCTCCAGCCTTCTCACTAGTAGTAAGGGCCTCATAATTATACCCACTTCAGTCAGGTTCTCAATTACATAAACAAACTTATACAGTTAAAACACTCAGGGGCCGGTGAGACGGCTCAGCGGCTTGAGCGCCTGCCTTGCAAGCGCGAAGGCCCGAGTTCGACTCCCGGAACCCACATACGAAAAAGGGGCCGGTGATATCGCTCAGCGGCACGGGTGCCTGTTGGCGCGTGAGGTCCTGAGGTCGTCCCCCCGGTACCCACAAAAAAAAAAAAAAAAAAACACTCAGAAATATAAATGAAATAGTAATATTCATAAAGTAAAATCAATGTTATGTAACAAAATTGTGAATATGAATCAGATGCAGCTGTATATTAAAACTAAATAAAAATCTGAAAATAACATGATCATGAACAAAAAGAACTGCACAAATCAAAGGTAAATTTGATGATGTAAAAGAATGCATGGTGACACAGATCTAAGACATAGCACAAAAAGATTAATCCATGAAAAATAGGAAAGAAAAGTTCAAAAGACAGTAAGTAGCTCCACTGTTTGAACAACAGAAATTCTAAAACCTGAGTAAGAAATATCAATGAGGCAGTTGCTGAAGACATAAATGGCTGAAATTTTCACTAGATTGATAGAAGGTATGAAAACTAAAAACATTTTCACTCCTAGACAGAGAATATGAGAAATGCAAGATCAATAATTAAAGGAAAAATTTAATTGTTATTGAGTAAGGAAGAAGGAGAAATGATAAATGTCAAAAGACAATGCCAAAGGTAACTACAAATTGTACAGGGGAAATAACTATCAACTGATAATTTTATTAGTATGATAAAGTCTAATTCAAGAGTAAAGGCAAACATGAAGGCACACATACAAAGACAAAAAATGAAATATATACTAAGTAAGAAGAGAAATGAATCTAGAATAAGGGTTAAGATGCAAAAACAATGAAATGAAGGAAGACCCAAGCAGGTGGATAAGTAGATGATAGGCGAATGAACACTAGGGAAGGAGAGTGACAGTTTTACCACAGAAAGTTCTGTCTTCTTTATATTACTCATTTTTAATTATTTTACATCTCTAACTTAGCTTTAAATCTTAATAATGATATATGCTCATTATGACAAGTTCAAAAACCAAAAAGTGAATAGACTGAACAGGGCTATGATTTTTTTAATTCCATACACATAATTAGTTACTGTTGACTTTCTATTATACGTCCTTGCATATTGCATGATAATCTTGGGATGGAGGGATAATTTTGTGATATTGACACTACACCTATTTTTGCTACTCATCATTTGCAAACGTAATAGCATGTCAAAGATACACTGACATGCCAGTAATACAGTCCTGTTTTATTTTTAATGTGTGCATGCATTATATAGAGCAGGGGCCACATAATTTGTTCAGTAAATAGTCAGTAAATATGTCCAGGTTTGAGAGACTTGCAATCTCTGTGGCAACTCCGCAAAAATGGTGTTACAGCATGGGACCTCCACAGTGTCTTAGTCAATTTTTCATCCCTAGGACAAAATACTTGACACCCACAACTTAAAGGAGGAGAGGTTTATTTTGGTTCACATTTTAGTAGTTTCAACCCATGTGTGGTTGGTGGCATGGTGCAAGGGCCTGAGCAGAGGAAAGCTGCTCACCTCATGCCAGCCAGGAAGTAAAGAATAAAAGGAAAAGCCTGCAGGGGAGAGTTACCCTTTCAGGGCACACACCCCAACACCCTCTTCCAACTAGAGCCTGCCGCCTAAAAGCAAGTCAGCTATACAGCCCACATAATCCAATCACCGTTCAAAAGCCCCACCTGTGAGTGCATGAAGGTGTATTAACAAACACAATAGACTACTCTGAGAGCCATAGCAATTTGCTTATTTTTCAATACTAAGCTCTCCTCACACTATGACTAAGTAAAAATAAATGATATAGTACACAAAAGAGGAATAGAGAAGACATTGTCTTTAATGTTGAGTTTACTTATTAATGTTCTATATCCAACATCAGTATCACAATTACATGATTGTTTTTACTCACAATCTCAGTGTACTATTTATTTGGCTAGATCTTCTGGAAGAATTCCCTGGTCTCCTGATACACTATTTCTAAGAGTGCATTACTTATGAAATTGAATTTAGCATTCCTCTATATTTTTTCAAACATTTTCATAAAGTTTACTGTAAATGGAATTTTCTATCCTGCAATTTCTATGGAAAATGAAAAATATGAATAGGCTAGAGATGCTATTTCACATGTATCTAGCTACAAACTCATTTCTTTTACAATAAAATGTGGAATTTGATAAATCTTAGAATTTTTTAAAAAGAACTTCTCAATGTGATAAATGTGAAAGCTATGTAAAGCCAGTTGACTCATTAGCAGCAGTTACAGACCACTGCAGTGATGGGAAACTTTTAGAGGCCGAGCGCCCAAACTGCAACCCAAAACCCACTTACTTATATAAAGTGCCAACACAGCAATTAAACCCAAATGGTTTGCTGCTGGGGCAATGCTGGGGCGACTTGGCTCCCGTGCCAACAAACAGATCTCTGTGTGCTCATTGTGGCACACATGACATAAAATTGTTACCACTGGCCTAGTGTTAGGAGGGCAGGCTGTGAAATCAGACTACCTGTTTTTGTTTGAATCCAGACCCTACACTACCTAGCTTGCTGACTTTAAGCGAGTTATTTAACACAACTGCGTTTCACTGCCCAACTATAACATAAGAATGACAACAAAATTCACATCATGAGATTGTTTCACAGCTCAAATAAGATAATCCATGAATACTGCTTTAAGAGAATATGATACATAGTGAACTCTTGATTAAGGGTTAGTTATCATTATTAGTCACCATTTGGTCTTTAATTGTTATCTCAAAAGTATTTCAAGAAAAAAGCCAAGCACACGATCCATTACCCGAAAGAGAGGCAAACACAAGATGTCTGTTTTGAACATAGATCTAAAGAAATCATTGTTTTATCATCAACAATCATCATCATCACCATTATTTTACATCCAGAATTACAGGCTTTTGACAATGGGCAGCAGAAGTCCTTGTAACAGTTTAAAAATAAAAATAAATAACACTTCAAATAAAAACTACATTTACATTCTGAAAATTTATAAATAGACTAACTGAAAACATCTTGGTGATCACCAATCCCAGAAAACCTACGAGGTTAATACTACTTTCAGAGCCCAAAGATTGACCACATTTTTAAAATTGTCACAAAGAGAGATCAACAGCACTCATGTAAACGAGCACTTTTTGCTCTAAACATTGTGTAGTGTCAATATACTAATGATGAATATTTTCATCTTGGCAAAGTGGGGTGACCAAGCATTACCAAAACTGCTTACAGAAAATATTTGTAAAGAAATCTACCAAAGTCAATTCCCAAGTAGAACAAATTTTCTATCATGATAGCTTCAATATACAAAATCATGCCAAATTAATCTGAAATTCATCTTTTAATTACTAACAAATGCATTGTAGTCCAATAAAATGTATTTTTATACAAGAATGCTTCTTTTTTTTTTTGGGGGGGGGTACCGGGGGGTCAAACTCAGGACCTCACGCGCCAGCAGACACCCGTGCCGCTGAGCGATATCACCGACCCTTTTTCCGTATGTGGGTACCGGGAGTCAAACTCAGGACCTTGCGCTCGCCAGGCAGGCGTTTATACTGCTGAGCTATCTCACCGGCCCCAAGAATGCTTCTTAAATGTAAATATTTTAAACTTTCACTGTGGTAAAATTTAAAAGCAACACAGAATGAAATCATATAAATAGAAATGTATCTTTCTCACAAATTCTTTATTAGAATATAACTGACTTCTCTGACCCATAAATTTAAAATTTCAGTTTTATGAATCCTAGATATGAAACTTCTTTTTAAAAGCTTCCCAGAAAGTATAATAAAAGAAAATCTAAAGCACATTTTCTATAGTAACAGTTACAATAGGTAAGTCTTATCAGGTTTTCTTAATATCTTCCAACTTTGATCCATTCTTGTGGTTCATTTTTCTATTGATATTAGGCATAAATTATTTGAAAACATCATGACAAACAAATGTTTCCCTTCTTCTGTGCTTTCATGTGCACTAATTTAAGTAAAGTTCATTCCAGGATAATGTTATGATTTAGACTTAACATGCCCCCCAAAGACCCATGTGTCCAAAGGTAGGGCTTTTGGAAAGTGATTGCATCACAGGGTTATCAGTGGGTTAATCCACTAATGAGTTCATAGCTGAAAGTGCTGTTAGGAGGTGGAGTCCCGCTGGAGGAGCAGGGTCACTGGGGGTTGCCTTTGCAGGGTACCTCTCTATCTCTCTCTGGCTCTTCCTGCTCTTTCTTCTTCCTGGCTGACATGAGTTGAGCAGCTTTCCTCTGCCAGGTCCCTCTGCCATGCCATTTCGGCCTTGGAGTCAGCCCATCATGGATTGTAACCTCTGAAACCAGGAGCCTAAATACATTCTTCTCCTTTAAACTGCATGTCCAGGTACTTTGTCCCAGCAACAGAAAAGCTGATACTGATAATCTGAATGTTTTCCCTAAACAAGTTAACATTTAATGTAAAATCCTCACTCAGAACAAATGGACATTTTTGAGTGTACTGATTGTATCCTAATGATGAATCATTACTGCCATGTGTATTCTCACTAGATGAGCCAAGATTTTATGTAGGATGACTTTAACCAGGCCTGGTGGCTCACACCTGTAATCCCAGCATGCTTGAGGTGAGGCAGGGAGATCTCAAGTGCAAACCATGCCTGGGCAACTTAGTGATTTAATGAGACCTTGTCTCAAAATTAAAAAAAAAAAAAAAAAAAAAGAAAGGGCTGAAAATGTAGCTCAGTGAGAAGGCCCTAGGTTTAATCCACAGTACCATAAAGAATCAACCAATTAATTAATTAGAGCACATGCTCATAAAATACTTTGTTATTAAAAAAGTCTATATAGTAATAAAAAATTCATACCTAGAAAGGGGAAAAAAACCTACAAAACCAAGGATTTTGGTTTAGAAACTGCTGTCCAAACATATTTGAGGTCAGTATTTATTAAAATTCAATCAGCCTCTCCTCAGTTGACAGTAAAGAACATATAAAATGTGTGCTACCTTGTACATTTTAATCTGACACGGATTATTCAAAAGAAAAATGTCTTGGTCAGTATCTGACACATGGACATTGCAGTTAGGATGCATTTGTTTGACCAGTACTGTCTACTAACCCATAAACATGTCTTTTGAAACAAGCAAGAGTTGCTAAACTTACAACATAAATGTTGTGTAAAATGTGCTCATCAAAAAGCACTCTGGAGGGGCCGGTGACATGGCTCAGTGGCATAAGCGCCTGCCTGGCAAGCGCAAGGTCCTGAGTTCGACTCCCGGTACCCACATTAAAAAAAAAAGCACTCTGGAGTAACATTTAGGTGAGAATTTCTCAGATTCTGCGGGTTCTAGCAATTTAGTTAAACTTTGGTACCATGGGAGACCTACTAGATGGGAGAGAGATAACAGAAGTGACACTTAAAACAACAGCCCTCTTCTGTCCATATGCTGTACTCATCTTTAATTCACTCATTCAACTCGTAATGCTACAAATCTGTATTAACCAACTCAAAGCATGAGTGGTTATTTATATCAATGACTCTGTATTATTCAGTACGAAAAATGGAAACTGCATTTTTAATATCAAGGTTTATGTTCCACATACTGCAGTAAATCCTATGGCTAAGGAGTCTAGTTATGGAGGATCTAGGTAAAAAGAAGCACACATTCCAACAACTTCTTCAGACACACTGTATTCAGAACCTACGCCCTGCCAGCTGCTTATCACTGTCATCCAATCACCTCTGCGCCTGCTTACTTTAGACTTTCCTCTCCATAGAAGCCCTTCCTGACCGCCTGACATTAGGGACCTAGTACGTTCTAACGATATCTGTACTTCATTTTAAAAAGCACTTTTCATACATTTAATGGCACAATTATCTATTTAATATTTATTTCCTGCCTTTCTTTTGCTTAGATGAGAGACCCTGAAGAAAGAGATTGTATCTCTCTTCTTCATTATGCCAAAATTTTGAGCACGGGACCTTCTTGCTGCAGGTGCCATGGCTTCTTGCTAGGGCTGGCTGACTGTTAAATGTGAAATGCGTGGAACATACAGAAAGATGTGGAAGTTGACACGTAGGAGCTTATCTATATCCCTACCTTTAGGATTTAACAGGTACAAACATTGTGTCAAATTTATTATTACATATTTTAAAGAATGAAATGTTTCAGAAACTAAGTTTCATTCCATCTCTCTATCCTTTCCTACAGTAGCCACTATTTTAATCTATGTCAACCCTACATGTTATAAGTGATTTCCAGCACTTAATATACATTTATGTATTCATAAAGTATGCATACTGATATTTTGTTTAAATGAAACATTTATATAAATAGTACAGTACATGAATTCATTTGAGTAATCATTATATTCTTGGCCCTCTTCTATTTTAGAGACACAGCTAGAGACATAGATTGCACACACCCAGGCATCATTTAGTGTGCTAATGTAACCGGTTATTCAAGATCATATTCACTAATTTTCATGTTATTAACAGCCTTATCCTGCATAAATGCACATATTTAAAGTACACAATTTGATAAGATGTGACATATGTGCAACCATAACCTGTGCACGATCATGGACATATCCAATACCCCAAAGTTTTCTCATGCCCCTTTACATTTTCTCCCACCTTCTTCCATCCATCTTTACCACTTCTCAGGAAATCATTGATGCATTTTTTTATCACAATTTACTAGTCCATAATTTTATATAAATGAAATCATATAGGGTGCATTATTTATAATCTACTTTCTTTCATTCTGCATAATCATCGTGGGAGTCATCCACACTGTTTGTATCAATTGTTTATTCTTTTAGTAGAATTCCATTACATAGGGCCAGGGATATAGCTCAGCGGCACAGCACCTGCCTGGCAAGCACAGGGTCCTGAGTTCGATTCCTGATACCAAAAAAAAAACAATAAAAAAATGGATAGAATTCCATTACATGGGCCGGGGATATAGCTCAGTGGCACAGCACCTGCCTGGAAAGCGTGAGGTCATGAGTTCGATTCCTGATACCAAAAAAAATTCATTCATTCATTCATTCATTTTTTCTTTCTTTCTTTCTTTCATGTATCCATGAACATCAGAGTTGTTTGCAGTTTGGGTTATTATAAATAAAACTGTTACAAGAAATCATTTATAAGTCTAGGAAGGGATGTATGATAAAGTATATTTAACTTATTAAGAAACTGACAATTTTCAAAGTATTTCTACCATTTTACTTTCTCACCAGCACATGAGAGTTTCATTGGTCCATATCCTCTCCAAATCTTGGTGTAGTATGAGTTTTCCTAATTTTAAGTATTTGAATAGTGTGCACCACACTGTGTTTCTAACTTACATATTTTAATGGCTAATAATGCTGAAATTATTTTTACATGCCTATTTGACATCCCGATATAAGGATGACCCGTACATAAATGACTGTTATTTTTGATATAATGATTCTTATACAAATGGCTCTACTTAAAACATTTGTTCATATTTTAAGTTGGTTTTTGTGTTTCCTTATTGAGTTTTGAGCTTTCCCTATATATTCTGGATGCACATTTCTTAACCTACAGATACTTTGTCAAGATTTTCCTCCATTTTATGGCTGGTCTTTTCATTCTTGTAACAATGTCTTTCCAAAAAAAGAAAACTAAAGATTTTACTTTTCAAAAGAAATTCCATTGATTGATTTCTTTCACAGACTGTGCTTTTCGTGTTAGATCAAAGGTCACAAGATTTCCTTTTATGTTTCCCTACAGAAATTTTGGCTTTAACTGCCATAGTTTAAATATATTCCATTTTGAGTAAATTTTGTTATGTAAGTAATGGATTGGAGGGTTTTTTGAGGTTTTTGTAGGTTTGTTTTGTACACTGGTGCGCCAAGGTCCCAGCATCCATTTGTGGAATATACTACTCATTCAGCAAGGAGCTGGCTTAGTATCGCTGTCAAAAATCATTTCTCTGTATACATGTTGGTGTATGTCTGGAATTTTTGTTTTCTTATTCTTTTCTTCTTATTGTTGTTCATTTGTTTTGCAGTACAGGCTACTGAACCTAGGGGCAGTCTATCACTGAATTACATGCCGAACCTTTTTATTTTTTCCATTTTCATAGGGTCTTGTTGAGTTGCTAAGTTGCCAAGGTTGGGTTCTGTGCTTGTGAGCCTTCCTTCCTCAGCCTCCCAGAGTGCAGGGATTACAGGTATACACCGCCACATCGGCTTGTCTTCTTAAGTTCATCTATTTGTCTAACTTGGTATGATACCAGTCTGTCTTCATGATTGTACTTTTAAATAAATCTTAAACTGTATAACATAGTTCCATCTTTATAAAGATTTTTTATTTTCTTTTCTGGACCCGCAGAATTTCCATGATATCTTCTTAGATATTTTCTATTTTGTAGTTTTTGATGTACAGGTCATTCTTACTTTTTGTAAGATATATTTCTAATTAAATCAGTCATCATAATGTTATTATAAATGATAGTACTTTAAATATATCAATTACTGATTTCTTTTGTGCAGAACAACTTAGCTCAACTCTATTATTCTAAGATTCTCTGCAGAGCCCTCTGGATTTTCATCATATTTATATTTAGTTGAGAGTTTCACAATGAATAGATGCAATATTCAAATGCTTTTACCATGTACATTGAGGTGATTATGTGGTTGTACTTTAATAGTTTATTAATATGATGTTTAGGCTGATTTGTTTCTGAATAGAAAGTACTTTTGCATTCTTGGTTTAAATCTCACTTGGTCATGATATATTTTCCTTTTTATATATTGAAAGATTAAATTTGGTAAACTTCACTTAGCATTTCTCATCTATGTTTGTGAAGAACTATGTTTTATTTTGTATTGTTTATGATATTTTCAACTAAAAATGGTATCAGATATATAGAATGAGTATTACTACCTTCGCTTCAATTTTCTGGGCAAGTTGTATAGAACTGGTGTTATTCCCAACATGTTTTGTAAATTTCAGTGAGGAAGCTGCAGGTCTGGAATTTTCCTTGTGGGAAAATTTGCAACTACAAATTAATTTTTTGATAGAGACTCATTCAGCTTACTATTTTTTCTTGATCAAGCATTGCTAGTTTGTGTCCTTAAAGGTAGTTGTCCCACACATCTAAATTGTTCAGTTTACTGCATAAAGTTCTTCAAAATATTCCCATGATCCTTTTAATACCAGTAGACCTATTATTGATGAAACTACAGTCCTGCTGTGGCTAGTTTACAACTTGTACACTTTTGTCTCTTCCTAGTCTGGCTAAAAACATATTTACTCAACTTTTCAAAGAATTTACTTTTGTTTTCATTGATTTTTTCTACTGATTTTCTATTACACTGATTTTTATTCTGATATTATTATTTCATTTCTTTTTCTTGCGTTGGATTTAGTTTGTCCTTTTTTCTAGCTTTTTATGGTAAAACTGAACCAACTGAGACATATCTCTTCTCTTTTATGTGGTGAACACTGAATCTCTTTTCTAAAAACATCTTTAGAGGCATCCAGTAAGTTTTCATATGTTGTATTTTCATTTAATTTAAAAATTTATTTATTTAGAAACACATTATTTGGTTTTCCTAATATTAAAGATTTCCATATTTGACCCTGTTATTGATTTCTGGCTTAGTTTCATTATTGTCAGAGAATATATGATTGATATGTCAACCTATAAATTACCTTATTATGTGGTTTATTTATCCTTTGAATTGTTTTGCTTTTATGGTGTTATGTCCTACTTAAAACAATATGGTCTATCTTGGTTAATGAAATGTACTGCATTTGAAGAAAGCGTGTATTCATCTGTTATTGGGGGAAATATCCTCTAAATGTCAATTGGGTTCAGTTGACCAATACTTTAAATTCTCTAAGTCCTTATGATTTTCAATTTTCAAATTTTATCCGATAAAATATGAACATTTCTGATTACAATGCAAATTTATTTGTTCTTCCTTGTAGCTCCATCCAGTTTGGCTTTTTGTGTTCTGATTTTTTTCTACTAGGTATATACTTATTGTCTCAATGGCCTTTTGATCCCTGTATCAACATGAAATGAACTTCTTTATCCTTAGTGATAATATTGGCTCTGAAATCTATTTTTCTGATATTAATACAGTCATTCCAGTTTTCTTTTTCTCAGTGTTACCAGTTTTCCTTCCTTTACATTTAACCTACTTGTCTCTAATGATGAAAATAGTTTTCATATTTTGCTTCTAATTCTTTTGAGTCTTATTTTTCATTTCTCACTACCATGGATGTACTCTTAAGTACAGCAATAAATGAGACTGGGTGTATCTTTCAATTTTAAAAACAACATCCTGTCTTTATAATTTGTTATGTGCTGTAGATGTTTAGTTATTTGTTTTTACTGGAAACCTAATATTTGGGTTTTTAATTATTTTATAAAGTGCTTTGGGCCTGTGAGATGGCTCAGCGGCATAAGCGCCTGCCTGGCAAGCGCGAGGTCCTGAGTTCCACTCCCGTTACCCACATACGAAAAAAAGGGCCAGTGATATCACTCAGTGGCACGGGCACCTGCTGGCGCATGAGGTCCTGAGGTCAACCTCCAGTACCCACAAAAAAATAAAAAATTAAAAAATAAATTGCTTTGTATAGGCAGCTAATAAAATGATCATGTTCCTGCAAACAATCTTGGATTCTGATGAACTGTGTTAACACCACTTCTAATAGAAACCTGTGTTGAATTCTTGCAATAAACCCTACTTGGTACGTACATTTCTCAGTTTTCTCTACATATAACTATACCTGTCTATATATATATGCAGTATATTTTCAATTAGAATTATATTGTGTACAGTAATTATTGCCTGACAGCTTCACTGTCATAGAAGAGTTCTGTCACACCACCTCACAGCTGAAAAAGTGTACATTTTCCCAGTGTTACATGTTTTAACACCCATTTATTGACATTTGTACTTTCTTAAACAATGTAACCTTTATTGTGTGTAGAATATTTCTATCCGTCAATGCTGGTATCCTGCTCAGACACTCTTGAGTCCTTTTTCCTAATTTAGTGGCTTCGCTTTTGCTCCCAATGGCTCATACATGCGTGTCTTCTTCAGTGGATTCTCCCATGGTCTGTGGAGCATTTGTGCTTCCACACGACCTTCCACCCCCTTAACCACTGGTACAGCTGCAGAGTATGAAAGCTCAGCGCTCCAGGCTCAGAGCAGGACAAGCGCTAAGGGTTACTCACATTTTAGGGCTCCCCAATCTCCTCTCTTGCAGGACATGGATAGGTCACACCGCCCCAACTATCCTTCTTATTCCATCCTCTTTAACAGTTACCCGAGAAACAATTGTTACTTAAATACACACGAAATCTTCAACTCAAGGTCTGCCTCTGGAAATCCAGCCTTAAAGAGTCATAAATAAAAAGGTACATCTTGAGCAAAGGATATTTTAAGGCTTTTAACAAATTTCTTCTAATAAGAATACATTAATTCATATTAGTATGAAATAGCATCTCCTCATCTACTCTAATGTTGAGAGGTTGTGTGCATGTATGCACACAAACATAACACATTGATATTGACTGAATGTTTGTATCTCCTTAGAAATCCTAATTCTGCCAGGTACCCATCTGTCATCCCAGCACTCTAGAAAGCTGAGGCAGGAGGATTGCAAGTTCAAACTTAGCAATTTAAGAAGACCCTCTCTCAACAAAAGAAAAAAGGAATCTGTAAGCCAATGTGATGACATTAGGAGGCGAGGTATTTGAAGGTAATCAGATCATGAGGGTGGAGTCCTCTAAGCTGTGATTAGCACCCTCACAAGAAGAAACACCAGCACGATAATCTTTTTTCTCCACCATGTGAAGATACAACAAGAAAATGGCCATCTGTGTGTCAGAAGGAGTGTCCTCACCACAAAATAGATCTGCTGCTTTTTTTTTTTTTTTTTTTTGTGGGTACCGGGGGTCGACCTCAGGACCTCGCGCGCCAGCAGGCGCCCGTGCCGCTGAGCAATATCACCGGCCCTTTTTTTGTATGTGGGTTCCGGGAGTCGAACTCGGGCCCTCGCGCTTGCCAGGCAGGCGCTTACGCCGCTGAGCCATCTCACCAGCCCTCTGCTGATTTCTTGTTCTCAGACTTTACAGCTTCCACAATTGTAAGAAATAACTTTTTGTTGTTTAAGCCATCCAATTTATGGTATTTTCTTATAGCAGGCTGAGCTGACTAAAATACGCACATACTTAAATCTTTCTTAATTGAAAAATAAAATGGTTTATCATTATTACTTTATTTATTTTGTCACTGGTAAAGTTGAGCACTATTCGTACATTTAAAATTCTATAAGTTCAGTGAGCACTTCATTTGGTGTATGAATTCACCCCAGGTAACTTGTCACATAACTGTTCACCCCACATAACTGTTAAAAATCAAGTGGAGAGGAGCTCACTACCTCTTGGTATATTTAATTCATTGTGCAGATCTTGCTATTATAATTCTCTCCTCATATACAGAAAATTTGCCCTTGATCTTCATTTTGAAATTACCAGAAAATTATCCTAAAGTGTGTCTTTCATGAAATGATCCTTCAGACAGGTAGAGAACCTTAGATCTCTTACCACCATCTCTCTCTTCCACTCCCTCAGGTTTTTTTTTTTTTTTTTTTTTTTCTGGGCCTAAATCTTTCAATTGCTTCTGACAGCGTATGGTTAGGAATTTTCAAGTTCTGGTCAATATGTTTCCAAAACAGAATGCTGTTTCAAGAAGTCAAAGTAAAAATGACAAAGAACACTTTCCTTTAAGATTACAAAAATTTATATCTTTAAAGAAATTTTAAAGATACTTCCTTTGAAATATCTTACTCTGATTCTCAGATTGGTCTAGGTTGACTTTCTAGGTTCTAAAATTCTAGTCTGCATTCCCATTTTTCTGACAATTTATATATTCCTTCAGTTTTATTTAAGAATACTGAAGAATGGCACTTGTATCAAATATATATTTCAAATTAACAATGGTATCTAAACAGCCTTATTGCAAAGGAAAAAAAATTACATTAAATATCATAAAAGTAACAGGTCACAGAGAACCCTTGGTTTATTTATAAAATTAAATTTTGTTCTGGGCATAACTTATTTATAAAAATATTGGTCATAAGCAGACTTATTTTATGTTCAATGGTATAATACATACATAGCAGTAGACTAAATATTGATATTTATCTGTTCATATTTTTAATATTTATAGGTTTGCTTTGTTTATGGGTATAATTCAGTTTTTAAGACTATTTCAGACCCAGAATAGCAACCCAATATTGAAAAAGAATACGTAAGATAATTGACACTACGTGACTTCAAGACAATATAAAGTGATAGTAATCAAGACAGTCTGGTATTGGCAACGGAAGAAAAAGATAGACCAAAGGAAGAGAATAGAGAACTCAGAAAGAGAGCTACATAAATGTAGTCAAATAATGTCTGACAAAGGACCAGAGATAGTCTTTTCAACAAATGGTGCTGGATTAAGTGGAAATTCACAAACAAAAAAATAAATAAAAAGGATGTAGACATAGCCCTTACATCTTCAGAAAAATTAACTCAAAATTAACTCCTTAGATCATTTATGTATCGTAGACTAAAATAATGTGCAAAGCTATAAAACTCCTAGAAGATAACACGGGAAAACTTAGATGAACTTCAGTATAGGGATGACATTTTAGGTATGCCACATGATTCATGAGAGAAATAACTGAAAAGCTGGACTTCATTAAAATTAAAATTTTCTGCTCCGTGAAAGACATTGTCAAGAGAAGAAGACAAGATGTAATTCTGACAGAAAGCATTTCTATTTATAAAAGGCACTTCTGATAAGGAATTTTTATCTAAAATACACAAACATTTTTCAAATTGAACAAGTAAACGAATAACAACTGAAAAGATGGTCAAAAACTTGAAGAAAATAAACAGGAAATAAGCACATGAAGTGATTCTGCACCTCATATGGCATCGGGGAACTACACATTAAAACAAGATACCACTATGGATTTCAGAGTGCCCAAAATCCAAGACACTGATGCCACCAAATGCTGGTGAGGACACACAGCAACAGAAACCCTCCTTCATTGTTGTGGAAATGTGAAATGCCACAGAAACTTTGGAAGACAGCTTGGCAATTTCTTACAAAACTAAACATACTCTTGTTCTACAATCCAGCAATCACATTTCTTGGTATTTACTCCAATGAACTAAAAACCTATGACCACACAGAAGCTTGCACATAACTGTCAAAACTCGGGTGTAAACAAGATGCTTCCATTACATGAGTGTATCAATATACAGGTACATCCAGACAAGGAAATACCATTCCGCACTAAGGAGAAGAGAGTCATCGGGCTATGCAAAGACAAAAGAGAACCTCACAGGCGTCTTCTTAAGGGGCCAATGTGAACAGCTTACATACTATATGATCCCAACCATGTGACAGTATGATATGCACAGTAAAAAGATCCATGGTTGCCAAGGTTAAGGAGATGAATAAATGGAGCACAGAGGATATTCAGGGCAGTAAATTTTTCTATATTGCATAATAAATCACATACAATGTAATACTATAATGGTAGATATGTATCATTATACTTTTGTCCAAACATACAGAATACACAGCACTAACAGTGAACCCTAATGTAAACTATTACCTTTAGGTGATAATGATTTCAATACAAGTTCATAACTGGTAACACTCTGGTGTGCTATGCTGATAGTTGGGGAGGTTGTATATGTATGAAGACAGGGAGTACTGGAACTCTGTGCTTTCTGCACAGTTTGGCTGTGAATTAAAAAACTGCACAAAAGGTAAAGTTTCTTAATTATAAATATTTCAGGGGGCGGTGAGATGGCTCAACAGTGTAAGCACCTGCCCGGCAAACATGAGGGCCCGAGTTCGACTTCCAGAACCCACAT
Organism: Erethizon dorsatum; assembly: GCA_028451465.1. Lineage (NCBI taxonomy): Eukaryota > Metazoa > Chordata > Mammalia > Rodentia > Erethizontidae > Erethizon > Erethizon dorsatum. Next base: position 19,948,832 of record CM051824.1, read on the forward strand.
ATGAAAAAGGGCTGGTGATATCATTTAGTGGCACGGGCGCCTGCTGGCACGCAAGGTCCTGAGGTCGACCCCCGGTACTCACACCAAAAAAAAATTATATAAAAAAAAATAAATATTTCAGAGGTCTTGCAATGGAAGCATACCCAGGGCCCTAAGTATCTTTTCTAATCTAACATGAACTCAGGATTGTGATTCTTTCTAAGGGGCAGCTAATGTTTTCAAGGAGAAAACAAAATAGAAGGTCTTTCAGTTCTTCACATATAGAAACCATATGCATATGTATTATAGTTTATTTTATGAATGTTTAAAATGTTCTCACTGCCTTGAACCACCATCAGGCAGCTTCCACCACTAGTCATAGAAATGGTACAGTCATGCCTGGCACAGTCACACATGTACCTCCAGTGCTCGAAGCCACCCAGGAGCAAGTCATACAAATTATGGTCCCATCGTGAATGTGGTAACATTGTTTGTAATTAACTCATATATCAGAGGCTCCATTAACATAAAAATAGATGTTCTCTACAGCTGTAGGCAAGGCGGGAATCCTCCACTACATTTTATAAACACTGAGCAAAGTGGTTCTCATCACCTTCCTGGACATATTCTCCAATACCTTTAAGAAGTGGAAATAACTGGAATAATTCTCCAGAAAATTACTTGACTGTTTTCTTCATGAAGACCTGGGGAATACCAGAAGTCTATGCATAGGATAAGGGTTGTAGGCCAAGGATATGTTCCGAATAGCTAAGACTATGTAGCAGAGAATTTTAGTTGGACTCAGGGCTCTCTGAACATGAATTCTAGAGAAAAATAAGGGAATTTTTGGCCATTAGCATCATAATTTAGCAGAAATGTGCAAAGCAGCTGTGAGGAGAGGTCCCTTGTTTCTTCTGCAAATGCTCTTTGGCAGCTTGGGTGCTCAGGGTATTTTCTCACAGTGTCTCCCTTGAATCTGTGTTGTTGTCAATGTCCCATCATTCTTCAGGTGCACCAGTCAACCCAGCTTTAATGATACCCTTCTTTCCTATTCTAGAGAAACTTCCCAACATGTCTATGCTCACTGATCTACCTCTTCATGCTTTCTTCCTTTCATATTCATTTGAACGTTATATATTTTGTCATTGGGCCAACTCTTTCCTTTCTTCAATATCACTATTTTCTTACCTTTCTCTGAGCTACGTTGAGACAAACTATCTCTGCCAGCTTGTTCAAGTACTTAGTTCCAACATGCATTCAAATACCCACTAAGCACTTGCTTAAGTTCCAAGCAGCGTCCTGAGGGTTGGAATATACAATGTACAAAGCCTTTTAGCAGTTCCAGTAGTTCCAATTATCCAGAGTGATAAATACTACATCCAAAACGCTATGAAAAGTAAACAAGAGAAAATGAATGTTTACAATTCATGAATATTTGTGAAAAGCTTCCTTAGAGTGAAAGCCACTAGGCAACATCTGAAAGAACAAACAAAAGCTTTGCATGGAATAGGGATAGGAGCCTGTAGGCACTAAACACAAGACTACAATATGGGGAAGGGAACTGTGAATTTGTTCATGAATGGGTTCTGACAAGAGCTGAGGCTAAGAAAATAGTCTGGGGTTGGACAGTAAAGCACACTATGCATCACAAGAGTTGGATTATACAATGAAGAAATCTTGGAGCTATAGAAGAAGTTTAAGCAAAGCAATACAAAATCAGGTTAATTTTCTAGTGGGATGACTGTCAACTGTACAGATGCTCTTTGGCTTAAAATTTGTTACATCCTGATAAACCCATCATAAGTTGCAAATAACATAATTTGAAAATGCATTTAATACATTTAGCCTACAAAACATCATAGCTTTGCAACACAGTACAGCACAGTATATGAAACTAGTTGCTTTGGTGGTCGAAAGGTTGACGGAGCCACGGCTCACAGCTGCAGCCCAGTATCAAAAGAGAGTATCATACCGCATATTACTAGGCCAGGAAAAGATAAAAATTCAAAATTGGACGTACAGTTTCTACAGAATGGGCATCAATTTCACATCATCATAAGTTATAAAGAAGTATTAAATCAAACCATCCTAAGTCAAGGGCTGTTTACACGTACAATAGATTGAATAGTAGGTAACATTGAGGATAAAAGCTATTCAGGGGCCGGTGATATAGCTCAGCGGCATAAGCACCTGCCTGGCAAGAGCAAGGTCCTGAGTTCGGCTCCTGGTACCTGCATATGAAAAAAAAAAAAAAAGAAAAGAGCTATTCAGGGATTCTTGAAACAGTTCAGATAAGGGAACACGAATATATAAACTAAGGTAGTGAGTGCAATTTAAGACAAAGAGGAAGATAGAGAGATGAGATATAATTTTATGCATTCTGATGTTAACAGGGACTGGTACACTGAATACAATGGCGATCAAGAGCCCAAAGAGGACCACCTGGTTCCTGGCCTTGGGTCTTCAGGTTGGTGGTGCATGCACACAAAGATAGAAATACCAGAGCCATGTCACAATTGGGAACATAGTGAGTTTATTTTTAGATGTACTGAATTTGGGACGCTTATGGGTTACACATCTAGGAAATAGTTGGAAAGAGGTCTAAAAGCTCAGGAGAGAGTTTTGGGCTCAAAATAGAGATTTGTGAGTCACTGGCACATCCAGTAAATATAGCAGATAAATCATAAGATTCAATTGCCCAGAGAACACATCAGGAGAGCAAGGATCAGGGTGAAAAATGGGACCTGGAGGAAAGCATATATTTAGAAATGGGAGGAAAACCTACAGAAGAAGACAAGGAGGAAGCTGATCCTGGGATAAAACAGGTGGAAGTGGGATGGTTAACCACAAGAGGCTTGGTCATGATGGTCTGAATTGACTACAGTGTAAAATGCATGGGAGGGTCAGGGTGAACTAAGAAAGGAATCCAGATCTTTTGAGTGTGGCAATTGGCTAATCATTACTTTCCCTGATCAGTACCTGCAAGTGCAACTGAAGCCAGAGGTAATGCACTGAGACAGAAAACTAACCTTTAAAAAAAAAAAAAAACTGAGAGAAGAGAAGAGAAGACCTGGGAAAGCAGATGAGGAAGTATCAAAACATTTTAATTTCATTGTTTCATGTTTCAAACAAAGATGGAGATGATAATAATGATATGGATGGCTATGTTTTTAGAAAGGGAGAAACTTTAGAATGCTTATAACCTCAAGGCATAGGTTTTGCATTAAATAATAAAGATGTGAAAGAGAAAAACACAAAGCTAGGGTAGAGACAGGAAGAGCGAAGTTCTTTTAATGCATCACTTCTGAAAATGAAGAAAAATGCAATGAGAATAGGTCGGTTGTTGACAAAATTAAAGACATGGAGGATTGAAACAAAGGGACATGAAGCTTATCAGCCACAATATTACCAGTAACAGGCAACAATAACTAACATTTGCATAGGTCCTACTATGTACCAAGAAGTATCCTAAATACTTTTAACCACTATTAATTCATCTAATCTTCACAATGACTCAGGTGGATGCCGTTGTTATTTCCGTTTTAGAGATAAAGAAATAGGGACAAAAAACAGATAAGATACATTGCATGACAAGATAACTTGGAGAGCAAGGGCCTAAATCCAGTCTAAATGATGAGTCCTTGCTCTTAATCTCTATGGTATACTTCCCCTCTCAGCAAGAAGTTATCAAATGGGAACAGGAGGGGATCAGCAGGGGAATGTGGGAAAACACTTATAGGAAATAACCAGAGATGGAAAAATAAAGAACAACAAAAGAAAGAAGGGCAGCAATGGGACTCAATGGCAGTTGAAGATCCTGGACCTGGAGTGATACCAACCTCCATCACAGCGTAATAATTCTTCAGAAGTGCTCATCACATACACAGAGGAGACAAGAAGGGAAAAGTACTTACAGGAGTTGAAATTATGCTGTAGAAGCAAGGCTCAAAGTTAAGGGAGTAAGGGACTCAGCAAAAATGCTGAATCAGCAGCCAAGCCACATTGCAAGAGAAAAGGGTTAAAGAGGGAAGACAAAAAAGCAAGAGAAAGATGACAGGGTCAGGGGAGTTAATGGCCTAGAAGTATATCTTAAAGGAGAACAGCCGGGACAATGAGAATGAAGACAACTTATAAGAGGTGGGGAAAAAAGGAGGCTGTGGTGAGAGGCGGATACAGTACTTAAGAAATCTGACAATGAGCAAAATATAGCATTGAGAACTACATATTAAATGAAGACTGTTTCCTTATGTTCTGAACAGTATCCCATTGTGTCTGTAATGCTCTACAACTGTAGCCATGTATCCCAGGCTCAGGGAAGGTCAAGGGAAAGGATGCATTATTCTAGGGTTGAGGAACCAAGTGAATTATACTGAGAAGGTGATGATGGAACTGAAGTGCTGGTGAGTGTTATTAGAGACACTCAACCATGACATCCAGCTATCAGAGAGGAGAAAATGAATTTGAGTTCTGACAGACTGAGATGAAGCTGGAATCCGAATGACCCAGGAAGGATTTTACATGCAAGTGAGGAAATATAATTTCATCTTTGAAACTATTTGTTTACGTCCTTTGCCCAAATGGACCATGATCTCCTTTAAAGACAGAAAACTAAGCACAGTTTGGCTTCTCCATAACTCACATCATTCTGCAGGTGTTCTGTAAGTATTAAACAAATACTTGCTAGGCTGAACACATCACTGAATTTGAGAGGCTCTTTAGAAAATGATCTTTGAGGCCCCAACCCTTCTTACAAATCAGAAAGGAGGTTCAGAGAGGACTTGATCCAGGTAGGAAAATTAGCTGGATACAGAAGCAGATCATCTGCATGTCATGTAACAGTCACACATCACCTCCTATGGGCCAGCAGAGCATTGTGCAATGTAGAAAATATGTTTTTGCTATGTGAGAAATAAATTTTTTACTAGATTCATGCAAAATTAATATAGCATTATATAGCACAAGCTAGATTTCTGACTCATAAGGGCAAGAGTCTGTGCCTGCATGTGTGTGCGAGAGAAAGAGAGAGAGAGAGAGAGAGATGATGATGATGATGATGATGATGATGATGTTATGATGTTAAACTTAGAAAAGGTCAAACCAAATTAAAAATTTTTGAAAAAACTTTCCAATCTCAGAATATTCTCACTAAAAGGGAAAAAAAAAAAGGAATTTTCCCACATGATCAGCTGTTCATCTGGCACCACTGCAAAAACAAATTCATCTGTTCACACTCTTGTAAGAGAGGCAGTAAAGATTGACAACAAGACGGAGTGAGTGAGAAAGATAAGTGATTTAACCTACTAATCCCGAGGAAACATATTTAAGCTATCTTTAACAAGCCCGTTGAAGGGAAAATGAAAAGGAAAACAAAGTAATCAAAATCAAAAGAATCAACCAATAAAATAAAATGCGTTCTATAAGAATATACCAGAAGTGTTCTCATATATCAAATGCATATTGGTTTTCATAAAGTAACACCAACATTCCACTGCCCCCCAATATAAGATGCCGTAGGAAACCCATATTCCCTCGGAACTGTTGATCTTCTAGGCTCTGAAAGGTTTGCAAAGCTAAAAATACAATGGAAATCTGATCCACAGACAATCAGTCAGCAGCAGAGTTCTATCTATGATTTTTTTTTGAAGGGACTCAAGACATATGTAGTTAGAATATTTCCATATATAAAACAAAACAAAGATGTTATGTTTAAATTATCGAAGCTGAATCTTAAGACACGCTGCTCTTCTGTCCCCTGCATGGTGAGTGTTTCCTCATGAATGTATCTAATTCTATGGCCGGCCTCGTCATTAGGAGGGATAATGCAGTCATGTAAGAAACATTCCCCCATAGCATGTGCTTCAATATGTTCTTCAAGCACATGGTTAAAATGCCTCAAGTTAACATTTATAAATACCTTCTGACGATCAACTTTCATGTAGGTTGTCTCATTTGATCTAATTTTTCTAAACAATGTTTGGTACAAATTAGAGTATTAGGTTAAATGGTCAAATACGAACTAACAAGGTTTAGAATTTCACAGGAAAAATTCAAATTGTCACTTATTGGTGGCAGAATTTTATAATAACTTGCTTCTTATAAATAATAAAACCCTTTCTTATAAATTTACATTCACTTTCATATGCTGAATTTTTTAATTTACCAACATAAGATATTCCCTTTGTTTCCTATAGTAATATATATGCCCTGTTGAATAACAGAAAGGCAAGAAGATGGAAAACAATACCTTACTAACATCAAGTCCTTGTGCTCAGAGTAAAACAAAATGATGAAACTGATCAGTCAGAAAGGAACAAACACTAAGGTAAGTGATCTTTTGGGCATCAAAATTTTTAGGTAATATCTCCTTTTTGATTTGTTTCTCAAATCTCATTAGATAAGTACTTTAAATGCAAGCTACTAATATTGCAAGATAATAACATTTACTAGAGCTCTAGTTATCCTATATCAAGAAAAATGAAAGAGTCATATATTTCTGATAAATAAGTCTCTCAGCCATAGAAAAATTCTTGTCCTAAAAGAGCATATCTAATATGTTTTAAAGGACAGATATATCATTGTTTAAATATGAGTAAAATGTATTTATGTCAAATTGCAGAAATGATATGAAAGAATAAAGGATATTTCACCACCTACTCATTCCTTTGGTGGGCAAAGTTCTCCATATCAATATTTTATAAGTATTTCTCCATCAGCTAAAAGATATCAAATGGTTCCTGACTGTCTGAGGCATTGCAAGCCAAATGGCAATAGGTTTTTGTATTTTAAGAAATGAGGACAGTAGCTGAAGAAGTGTTTAAAAATAAAACAATCTTTGCGTTCTCTAAAAAGTACCACAAAGAGCACAGGAAATTTTGAAAAGTCTTTTTACATATACATGTTTGCAAAATACAGAACATCATAGCATGCTTAAATATGTGTGGTTCAGCAGTATCTCGGGAACAGGCTCGCATGCCCTTTCAAAGCAGCAGCCACAGCAGGTGTACCAAATGAAACCTGTTTCCATCAAGATCTGAAGAAACCTTTTTATTCCCCTGAGGTCCGGCTTAAAAGAAACAGTGGAACACATGTTCTGGTAACAGATAATAATCAGGGGAAAAGCCACACAAAGTGCCAACTCTTGAGACATCCTACTAATAACTGCAGAAAGCAAAATGTTGTCTACCGCAAAATTATTTATTTTGATCGAAGATACCTAGAAGAGGGAGTTCTAAGCTTGGCTTTCTAACTGAATCTGAAGATTGAACATTTTTGTGCTTGCCAAGATTGGCCATCAAATTCCTAGAAAGAAACAGAAGACAACTCTAACTCAGAAGGAGAATGAACTTTGTGAATTTGACTTCAGCCTTCATGAGTCACTGCTTCGTTTCCACTCCTCCCTCATACTCTTGGGAATAAATTTGTGTCCCAGGGAAGGGGAACCAAGATCTGGAAAACGCCACAAGAAACCAAGTATGACTCAGATCAAACATCATTCTTTCCTTCATTAGCATGAATGCTATTTAGCATATATTTCATTTCCTCATTTATAATATGAAGTCTAATTCCCAACTTTTTCACTTTCATTAAGCTTAGTCTAGGGAAGATCTTAAACAAGAGTTCTTCCCAACAATACATCTAAAGGCAACAAGGGTTAATAAATATTAATAAGAAAATGAAAGGATAATAATGGAGATATTTTATTAACTGCATAAAGATAAGATTTAGAAAAAAATAGTTTTGATTTATAAGATAATGGGTACTGTAATGAAGAAAACTGAGCAATTACTTCTCTTAAAGTAAAAAATATATATAATTTTTCCAGTATGAAATTATAGACATATATGTTATTACATAGAATTCTGGCTCTTTAAGCACCTTTCTGGGCAATGGCAAAGACCCCAAAGTGACTGCCAAAGAATAGCATTGGCTTGTTGGAGGCATGGCTTTGGCTCACTTGGGTAGAAATGTATGAATGCCTTCTGTTCAGGTATATATTCTGCTCAGACTGTTCAGCTTTCGGGAGAGAAGGGTATTCCTCCCATACCAAGAGTTAAAAGTATACAGTTGCTATCACAGAACTAGGAACATTTCAAATCATCACTCCTGAGTTATACCAATCACTCCAATTCACTGAGCACTTACCATATGCCAAGGCACTTTGGTAAGCCCTCTCACTCGCTGCCCATGCAGTTCCACAAATGCCCTGGAAGGAAAGTACTGTTACTGTTCTCGATTCATCACCCCTTCATAATTTATCCAAATCACCAGAGGCTAAGACTGATAGAGCAGCTAGTTAGCTGGAAATAGCTGGAGCTGGGAAACTGGCAGCAGAGCCCTATGAGGGGGTTCTAAGAAAGGCCAAGGTCTAGATTTCTTAAGATGAATGTCCCCAGCCTTCCTGAGGAGAGCACTTCATACTGTCTGGGAATTCCCCTTCTTACCCCATCTGACATCTATTAATCCCACGCCTTGGGGCACAAGACTCAAGTTAAATTGTGGTGACCCTGTCTACCCAATTAGGTTTTGTCTATCTGCATCTACACTGTGGTTTTGACTCTCGTCATGGGCATTGGGCACCATGCTGGTTCCGACTAGGCCCATATAACTTCGAAAACTCCCCTTCCAGACTTGAGAATGAAAACTCATAGCTGATTGGAAAGAGCCTTGTCAGTCACAGACTCCCAGACCCTTCTTCAAATTCCAAGGTGTCAAAAGAAATACTACCTTAGAGCTTGGGGCAGACACCTCCTATAGGCCCTGCCTGCTTGGAACTCTCCCAAGTGTACTGTTCTCTCATAAGACTGCCTTGCTAGTTGCTTAATAGTGCTTCAATCTTTTTAACCCTTGACCTCTGAGTCCTGTTTGTTGCCCTCCCAGCAAATCCGCTGAGGGAGGATCCAAGAGCTGAGACCCATCCATAACACGGAGCAGAATGCACCCCAGGCTGAACCCCACTTCTCAGGAACAAAATGTGTTACATTCACCTGACTGTACATGTTATTCTCTGTGCCTACTATGTGGTACAGACTACTTGTTTATCAATATTTTGTGTATTAAACTTTGAAGCCTTGAAGTATTTTACAATTCAAAACATTCCACAAGTACAGGAACATCTAGTATCTCTTGAACATGTGATATTCTTTCGATCCTTTTTCCTCTCAGGGTTGAATATGACACTTTTCCCATTGCGTTTTCTATATAATTATTTATTGCATAAAAACCATACACTGTAAGATGTTATGGGGCCGGTGAGATGGCTCAGTGGCTTAAGCGCCTGCCCGGCAAGCGCGAGAGCCCGAGTTCGACTCCCGGAATCCACATACGAAAAAGGGGCCGGTGATATCGCTCAGCGGCACGGGCGCCTGCTGGCGCGCGAGGTCCTGAGGTCGAACCCCCGGTACCCACAAAAAAAAAAAAAAAAAGATGTTATGCTATATTCAATTTCTGGGATGTGTTATTAACTTCAAATATTTCACACAGCTGTAAGATATTTAAGAATGACAGGGAATCAAGATTTTTTATGATACTAATAAATATATACATGCTAAAATAAATGCACATGTACATTAACCAGGAAGCCAAATTCAAGACTAACGATCTGCTCTCACAATAATTTAGCAGTATGAAGCAAAACTATAAAAGATGATAAACAAAACACTGAAGGCTCATCAAAGTGAAGTACTTTCTTTTCAATGTGTTACGGCCCTTATAGGCAGCAAAGAGTCTCAAATGTTGATACAGCAATGATAGAACTTCAGAGCCTTTTTCACTTAATCTATGAAGAAAGAGGAGGGGTTAAAGGGAAGGTAGGGCAATGGGAAAGAAAAAGAATCAAGTTATATCATGTACAGGTACAAATTCTCTATGATGAATGTGATCATTACGCATTTCTGAAATGTACCAATTAAGTCTGATTGAAGAAAAAAAAAAAGAAAGAACTTCAGAGCCCTTTTTACTTGGTCTATGAAGAAAAAGACCCTACATGATCAATGAAAAATAGCATTACACACTTCCCTCCTCCTTCATGTCTAGGATTCTTGTGCTAACTGTGAACATGCCAATCTTAGAATGACCTGAAATAATATCCCCAAATTCCTTCTGATAAAAGAACCTCTGGGAAATCTCTAAGTTTGTTACAATGTGCTTTTTTTTTTTTTTTTTTTTGTGGGTACCGGGGGGTCGACCACAGGACCTCGCGCGCCAGCAGGCGCCCGTGCTGCTGAGCGATATCACCGGCCCCTTTTTCGTATGTGGGTTCCGGGAGTCGAACTCGGGCCCTCGCGCTTGCCAGGCAGGCGCTTAAGCCGCTGAGCCATCTCACCGGCCCCCTGTTACAATGTGCTTTTAAAGCCCGACTTCTTTTTTTTTTTTTTCCCTTTGAGGGGCATGTATCAATCATGAATCTAGAATCAAAAAACAAAACAAAACACCAACAAAAACAACAAAAAAACAAATACTCTTAAGGAAACAAACAAACAGACCTGAGCTGGGCCAGATTGTGAGTGTATCATTTGCTATTTACTAAATGTATTTCTTGAGTTATGAGCCCCAAAACGGCATTGTCATGGACCAGAAGAGGAGAAAGGCTATAGTCTCTGGGCTGACAGGAAAACAAAGCCATGCTAAAGAGCTGACTCTAGAAAGTAATTGAGGATTCCTAGGCTGGACTCTAGGATTTTCCTGGCACCTGTACTTTGGGGGGCTTTACATCCATAACCTCAAAAGCAATGCTTGGCAGAAGAATTCCTAAAATAGGCAGAGGACCAACTCATGGAAAAAAATTTTTAATGGACCTGTGTGTCAGTGACCAGCCATGTGTACTTTGGTGCCAGCTCAGCTAGTTCCAAACAAGAAACATCATAGTGGCAGGGTGTGACATGATTAGTTCATGGCAACTGGTAAGCAGAGTGGAAGGGTATCCAAGGTCTCCATTATCCACCTAGCCACACCCAGAAGTGTGCTTTAGTAATCTCTGCAGTGGCTCCCAAGCCAATCAAGGTGCCATAATCAAGCTTAACCAGGGGATAAAGTAGGAAAGAGGGAAAAAGAGCAAGAGAAGTAGGGAAGCAGGAAGAGGGCAAGAAACAGAGAATTCAAGAGAGGAGTGAATACAAAGGAAGTAGGGATAAGCAGTATTATAGCACAGCAGTTAACAGCACAGGCTCTAGAACAGGAAACTGTTTCTGATTGGGCATGCTACTTAACCTCTCCGTGCCTCAGCTTTCTCATCTGTGAAATGGGGCTTAATAACTGAGCCTCAGGCTTCTTTCAGATGTTCCTATTAAATTAATTCCAATTTCCCCAAGGGAAAAGATGACACCAGATGTAATGTATGCAGAGAAATTTGAGCGGTTCACGAATAAAATTTCAACTTCAATAAGACAGAAAAATAACAAAAAAAGAAAGAAAAATAGTGAAAAAACTAAACTAAAAACGAGAAAGTCTTTGTAAGAAAGAAAAACCACTCACCACGAAAATAGAGGATAAAATAGTTAAGCAGTTAATGGACAGGGAGCCTGCCAGAAGCTGAGATGCAGAATAGGAAACAGCAAGCCAGATTGCAAATATCACATCTGACCATGAGGCTGACAGAGCTCACAATAATAAATAAGAAAGAAGGCCAGGGTTTTAGGAGGTGACATTCTTGACAGAAAATAATCAAAATAATGCACCATTCTTGACAGTTTGATAATATTGCACAGCAGAGAAGCAGAGAAGCCAGCGATGTGCAGCACACTATTGCTCCTCAGCGTCCTATACAAGCAGCAAGTGGGAAAGGGGAGCACAGAACACCATGGGGCGAAAGCTCATTTCGGGAGTCTCCTTCCCTCTGTGGGGGTTGTTTTACACTAAAACCAACACGTTCATTCCTTGTTGACTTTTAGGTCACAAATATACTATTTTCTGAGGCTCCTTTAGTATCATCCACCAAAAACATTTGCCCTTCCCACTCCTGCCTAAGTGTGGTTGTGACACAGAATGACTGGTTTAAATGAGAACCAAATGCACACAGAGGTGAGCTCATGCCCAAGAAGTATCACTCAGGAAGAAAAGTCTGCACTGCTGGAGACAGGAAACAGGCAAATGGAAACTGCAGCAGGACCAGGGAAAAAGGTCCAGCAGGCAGGCTGGAACCGGGAGGCGAACATGACTCCTAAGGGATATTTCAGTGGTGGGCACAGAGGAGCAGAGAACGCCAGCAGAGAGCACAACAGGCCAGATTAGACAAGTCCAACCAACTGTGCAAGTACATTTACCACCAGGAATCTAAAAAGTAGAAACTACATCACTGATGAACTTTTTAATTTAAAATGCCATTTGCTTTCCTGGCCAGGTCTGAGACAGCCTACCATACATTAAACCAATCTTACATTTCTAATCTTATATACTATAATAAGGAAACAAGCGCTAAATCATATTTATTAGGAAAATGCTGTAAGTGTTGAAAGGACTGACAAGTAAACTCAGAAATAAGAAAAGTGCATCCACTATTGCCATTACATTTGAAATTGTCTTGGAAGTGCTATCCATTGCAGTTACACAAGCAGGTAGATATGTAAGAATTGGAAAGGAAGCAGAATTACCTCTAATTGTAAATAAATGCTTAAAAAAAAGAAAATCAATTGAAAAAAACATTAAGAAACAACAGTAAAATAGAAAAATTACAAATTTGCATGCCAAAAAACTTTCATATATACAAACAAAATAGAATTTTCAAATGTATACCTATGAAATAAAAGAAACTACTTATACAGAAATGTGAAAAAGGTACAAGAGGAAGGTATTTAAATACTCATGAATGATCAAAAAATAGGTTCAAATGAGTAAGAAAAATGGTGTGTTCATAGGGACAAAGATGCAATAAAATACATGAATTTTCCCTAATATTCTAATTTATACCAACCCAAACAAAATACTATCAAATTCTTTAGAGTTAGATAATTTTCAATGTGAGATTGGTATACAGAGAGGTCCAGAAAAAAAAAATACAGATTCAAGGACATACAAAAATGTATGTGCTTATAGGCTTTAGTTTTTGTTTTTTATGTCATTAATATATCCAGATTTTGAATAGCAACAAGAATCATACAAATGGTTTGAAACACACTGAATATATTTAAAGCATAAAAATTCATGCTACTCAAAAAACCACAAGAAAAAATACTTACCATCCCCCACTAATTATTAATGGAGATTAACAGGAAACCATTCTTCAGAAGTTATCAAGTCCAATGTTTCAATATAAATTTTTCTATGTAAAAGTTAGGGTAACAAGATAGTAGATGAGGCAATCTTTTTTTTTTTTTTTAATAGATGAAATTCTCTGATAAACCCAGAAGGGAGCCTGCAACTGCTTCCACTCACAGCAGACATTGGCATCATCCACAAGATGCTGGATGATGCAGGATGTAAGAGTTGTGGGGTCAAAGAGGCTTTGATCCACATTTCAAAGAAGGCCTGTGAGGCCAGGCAAAGAGTCTCTGAAAAGACAATGTGAAGCTGTGAGAATGAAGCCAGTGGTGCAGTGGAGACCCCAGGAGGATAGAGACGCCAGGAGTATGGAAGGTCCACTGAAGAAAGCTGCAGTCTGAGAGTGGAGCCAGCCCAAGAAAGAGGCTATGTGAGATGCAACCAGCAAGGCCTTGGGTGTGTGGGGGATATGGAACTCACACCTTACCATTAGTTATGCTGGATGCCAGATATGGAGCTATAGGACTTAAGGTCTGCCCTGCTGGGTTTCAGTCTTGTTTTGGTACAATTCTTTTCTATTCCCTATTCTTCCTTTTTGAAATGGAAATGTTTATTTGTGCCATTTTACCTTTGGATTATGTAACTTGTTTTTGATTTTTACAGAAGTTTACATCCAGGAGTTTGCCTTGATTCTCAGAAGAGACTTGCACTTGGACTTTTGAAAACTGCTGGTGGAAAAAAATGAAAAAATGTTGGAACTGTTAAGATTTAAGATTGGGGAAGGAATTATTGCATTTCATGTTGTATGTGGGATAGTTGTTTTATGATAGGTGGAATTACGAATTGCTATTGTCTCTATTTGGAGATTAGGTATTGTTTAAGGAGATGTGTTTAGGTTTGAAGTTGACAAGGGGTGAATTGTGACCATTAATCCTCATGTATTAACTTCACTGGATTAAGAAATGACTATTGGGCTGTTACAGCATGCTCCTTCTTGGGTATGTCTGGGTGAGTCACAAAGGCCTGGCCTTTGGTAACATATCTACCAAAACTCCTAGCCTGTTCCTCTCTGGTGTTGTCCCCCTGCTCTGCTTCCCTGCCACCATGAACCGAGCAGCTTTGCTCCACCACAACCTTCGGTCATGATATTCCTGCCTGGAGCCACATGACTTTGGACTGAATTCTTCCAAACCGTATGCAAAATTAAACCTCTAATTTTTTAAGTTGTGGGTGCTTGGTATTGCATCTCAGTGACAAGAAAACTGACTAACACACTAAGTGACCCAGTAAACCTCAATCATCTTAGGGATTTAGACAAGTGAAGACATTCATTCACATAAAGCATATATATGAATTGTCTAATAATCTTTCCTTATGATCTCCTAAAACAACCCAAATGACAAAACAATCCAAATATCCATCAGCTGGTGACGAAATAAATAAATAAATTGTAGCAACATCCATATTATGGAATAACATTCAGCTATGAGAAAGGAACAAGCTGTTATACATCCAGCAACACTGTATGTTTTAAAATAAGTATGCTAAGCGAAAGAAGCTAGATTCACAGGCCACAAAATAAATGGTTCCATTTTTATCACATTGTGGAAAACATATCACTAAAGGGACAGGACAACAGGTAATTTGCTGCAAAGACAAAGTATAGGAAGGAGGAACTGGATACAAGAAGGTTGAGAGAAACTGCTCATTATAGCAGTAGTTATATAATTATATAACTGCATCAAAAATCCAGAGAACTGTTCACCTAAAAGAAGAAAAAAAATTTTTTTTTTTTGTGGGTACCAGGGGGTCGACCTCAGGACCTCGTGCACCAACAGGCATCCGTGCCGCTGAGCGATATCACCGGCCCCTTTTTCGTATGTGGGATCCGGGAGTCGAACTTGGGCCCTTGCGCTTGCAAGGCAGGCACTTATGCCACTGAGCCATCTCACCGGCCCAAAAGAAGAAAATTTTACTGACTATAAATTATACTTTAATAAACCTAATGTAAAAAGAAGAGAAAAGGGAGAAGGTTGTAAAAGATGTAACATCAACATTATGTGAAACTTGTTTGGATTCTGACTCAAATAACTATTAAAATGTATTTTTAAGAAAGACTGGAAAGTGTAGGCATGGTATGAGTATTAGGCTTAGGCAAGAAATTATTCTTAATTTTGTTAGGTAGGATAATGACATCATGTTAAGTAAGATAATGGCCCAAATTCTACATTTATAGGAGATGGGTATTTTAGCACAGATGTAAAATGAGATGCTTTAAACTATTCCGATAAAGTCAGATATGGTGGCACTTGCCTGTAATCCCAGCAATCTAGGAGGCTCGGGCAGTAGGATCATGAGTTGGAGCCCAGCCAGAGGAACTCAGCCAATTAGCAAGAATCTGTCTCAAAATTAAACGGGGTTGGGGTGGAGAGGAAGGTGCTAGCAACACAAAGGCCTTGAGTTCTATACCCCAGTTTAAAAAAAAAAATTCTTTTTCAGAAAAAGATGAGAGGGCTGGTGAGATGGCTCAGCGGCATAAGCGCCTGCCTGGCAAGCGCGATGGCCTGAGTTCGACTCCTGGAACCCACATGTGAAAAGAGGGCTGGTGATATCGCTCAGCGGCATGGGAGCCTGCTGGTGCACAAGGTCCTGAGGTCAACCCTTGGTACCCACACAAAAAAAAAAAGATGAGAAAAAAGAGACTTTTAAAAAATGTCAATAGTAACTATATGCTGTATATATATATATATAAGCAATTAAAGATAAAATAAGAAGTACCTATTGACATAAGTAAACCTTTACTTCTCTGCCCTTTTGAAAATGTTTATAACTAAGAATTAAAACAATAGTACCCAATATTTGTTGAGCATTTATCCTCTCCCCAGGATGATTCTCATTTGCATACTTATCCATTTAATATTCCTGACAAAGTTATGAAGTAAATACAGTTATAATTTCCCTTTTGCACATAAGAAAACTGAGGTACTTTAAAGTTTTTTGTTTTTTTTTTTGTGGGTACTGGGGGTCGACCTCAGGACCTCGTGCGCCAGCAGGCGCCCGTGCCGCTGAGCGATATCACCGGCCCTTTTTTTGCATGTGGGTTCCAGAAGTCAAACTCGGGCCCTCGTGCTTGCCAGGCAGGTGCTTACACCGCTGAGCCATCTCACCTGCCCTACTTTAAAGTTTTAAAAGTTCCTTCAAATCAAGGAGCTTGAAGAGAAGGCAGGCAGGTTTAGGGCTCAATTCTCAACTGCTCAGGAACCACCTTGTTAATCATAAAATCTAAGTTACAGAGTTTACTTACAAAGTGTCTGTATTATCTCAGTTATTCTGGTTACCTTGTTGACAAATACAAGTATATTTCTTCCTTCTTATAATCTTTTATTTACTGCTAAATGTTTGCAATATATAATGCTCCTTGTGGAATTGGTACATGTACACAAAACCCCGTAATAACCTTTTTAGTTCTATATGTGCACACCGAAATAGTGACCACGCTGATTGCAGTCTTTAAGTCACAACGACAGAGTTAGATTTTGAAGAAACAAACTGTGACAGTCAATATAGCATACAAATTAAAATGAGAAAATAAATGAATTTCAACCACTATATATGTGTTTTTGCCAGGACAGTTATTTAATAATAGTGATAAAACTGACTACTCCATTGAGTTTTTGTTTGGTTTTGTATGCACGCCTTTGGTTCCATTTTTCTATCAGCCATCTATTTCCATAACTAACAAATAAGAGCATATTATCACCATCAGGAAAATCAATTTTAAATAAGTTTTATTTTTTATAGAGATGGCTAATGACTTTCAGGTGAAGAGATAGGAACAAGCAAAGAACTAATCAACCCATAGAATTTTTATTCTTTTTTCCTTTTTATCCTCGAGAAGACAAAGATGAACTCCAAAATGCAACAAAATCAAAGTCTTATGCAGAAACTAATACTACTTTTCATGATTTTTTCGACAGCAGAAAGTAAAGAATAACCACACAGGTATACAGCATGATCTTTCTCTGAGATCCAAGGTGACTATTTGACAAGAGTGGAGGGGGACGAATTTTCATAGGAAAATTCAGCTGTTATACATTCATCTTGCCAATAACATAAAGAGGATCCTAACAAAAGTTAGCCAATGAAAATGCTTTTGAGAAGTAGACTAAATATAGCTCCTTTTTGACAGAAAAGGAAATACAATGGTAAAATCAAGTTACTTCCTGTCACACTCAAAGCTATAAATGAATTTTGATTTGAATTGAGGGTTCTGATTTTTTTCTCATGTATATACACAAGTAGCAATTTGTCAACACTATCCTTTCATCAGGAAATAGAATTATAAGAAAAATATTACTGAATTCATATTACAAAAATCAGACAACACTTTTTTACATAAGAAAAAAGTTTTATTCAGAATCTCTCATTACATTTTTTCTTTGACTCTGTGACAATGTAAGAAAAAAACAGCTATACTCTACAACACTTTTCTATCATAGGCACAACTTACCACAAACTCAGTGAGTGAAGTGACATAAATTTGTTATTTTATAGTTCTGTAAGTCTGAAGTCTGATGTGGGTCTCATGTCTGGCCCAACATGCAGGTGTCAGTGTGGCTGCCTCCTTTCTAGAAGCTCTTGGGGAGAATCAACTTCCTTGGTAGTTAGAGTTATTGGCTGAATGGTTCTAAGGTGCGGGATCACCTGCTTTCTCTTCCTGTCAGCAGAGGGCTATTCCAGCTTCTAGGAACTGCTGCGTGAAGGTCCTGGTCTCACGGCTCTTTCATCGTCCTTCCAAGCCAGCAGCAATGGGTGGAGTCCTTGTCATGTCACACTTCTCTGACCCTTCTGTTATCACATCTCCTGACCACATGAAAAGAAAATTGTGACAGCAGAAGGGGGATACTTCTGAAGTTTCTCCGTCTTGGACCACCGTCAGGAGAGAGTCTCTGCTTGTGCGGACCCCTGATTAGATTGAGCTTGCCCAGACAGCACAGGTTAATCTCCCTTGCTCAGGGTCTTTAACCTTAATCACATCTGCAGAATTCCCTTTGCCATGTTGATTAACGTATTCATATGTTTCATAAATTAGAGTGTGGACACCTTTGAGGGATCATTATTCAGCCTACTACATAATTTGATGGTATAATATTGGGATTTTGACTAAATTCTTCTTCCTTAGAATGAATTTGCAGACATCCTTGACTTGGGTGTATTTATTAAGCAATTGGTAATACTAAAAGCATGTAACGAGGCAGCGGATAGTGACTCAATTTCAACCACTGACCTTTTTCCAACCCCTTTCATAATCAAGGATCTTTTCATTCTTTTATAAATTTAGCCACCTGCATTAATTAATAAATACTTCCCTTTAAAATTATTCAAAGGCATAGGCGATTGTGGTCAACTTCAAACTTCTGAGAAGCACAAAATCAAAGACATAACCACACAGTGCTTACAGAATTCTAATGAGGAAGACTGTTTTACTTGGTTCTCAGAAATGCATACTGTGCAAAGGTATAGATGTTACTCTCTTGAGACATCCAAAATATTGCTATATTCACTGTCCTTCAAGATTTTCTTGAATTGATATAGAAAGTATTTCATTGGAAACAATGCTTAAACAGCTCAGCACATTTGCAAAATAAAATATCAGTTATTCAGTGTATTCCTTCTAAGAGAGAAATAGTAGCCAATAATTAAACTGATGTTTGTTCCTAAAATCAACTTTACTGGAAAAGTGGTGGCCAAGGAGTGAGGTACAAGACCCAACCACTTTGAGGCAAAGAGGTGGCAAGGTGAAAATATTTTCACAGCAGCATTCCATGCGAACTCTACACTTTAAGTTTCCAACTTCAATTTATTTGATGTTCCCTGGGATACAGGTGCAGTTGTGGATACTGGGGCTGGGTAAACTCGTTGCTAAAACAAAGTTACTTCATGAGAGGAAAATGGTGACAGAAGAAGGGGGAAGCTTCTTAAGTCTCTTCATCTTGGACATCAAGAAACAGATACAAAAACATAGGTTTGCAAAATCTAATCAAGAGGTAGAGTTGCAACAATGAGCATCTCTTGGCCACAGGACCAGTTCAGACCCTACTTGCCTCTCTTGATATAGCAACAGGGTCTGCAGCAGCATCCGAGAAAAGAACGCTTGTCACTGCACTTTCTGTGTTCAGCTTGCCGTGACCTGCGAGTTTGTAGCAGCCTTGAAAATGGATGAGCTTTTGTGGCCATGAGGGGAACCCAGGACCTCAAGACTATTTTTCTTTTCTTTTCTTTCTTTCTTTTTTTTTTTTTTTTTTTTTTTGATATTGAGGACTAAGCCCAAGCCTTGCACAAGCTAAGCTACCTCCAGTGCTTTAAGATATACCAGCATCACTGCATATGACATGGAATCTGGCCTGGATCTAGATTGTTAATAATTGGAATTCTAAGAAGAAAATAAATAGTAGGGAAATAGGCAAGGAAATACAAAGAAAAGCAGGGAGGGAGAAAGGAAGGGAGGGAAGGAAAGTACAACAAATATTATCTGTAGTAATGACAAATATGACAGGAATCTCAAAATGTCAGTAGACTAAAATAATCATTAAAAAGTAGAGAATGTCTGAATGGATTTTTAAATGTACAAATATACAATCTGCAGTACTTCCCAAGAGACACATTTAAAGACACACACACACACACACAAAAAAAAAAAAAAAAAAAGGAAAGGAAGTAAATATGCAGATGGTGAGCAAGGCTGCATTTAATACAGTACGTCCCAAGCTAGATATTAAGGCTAAATATAAAGCTGTAGCAAGTAAGATAAAGTGTACTGACCCAGAGAATGTCAAACAGACCACAGAAACAAAGAAATTCCACATATTAGTAAAGAAAAGACAAATTAGCTAGCAGAAAAAAAAAAGAACAAAATTATCTAAACAGGGAACATCAAAGCAAAATAAGTACTCAAATATATACTTCTAGTTATAAAGTGAGTAAGAAGTTGCTACTAAATGTGGAGTTAGATCTCACTCATATGCATTTTCCTTCAACTGTTGGCCCATCTGTGTCCTCTACGCCACACAAGACTCCACACAGCATCTCTGTGTACCCTGATGGGTATTCCTTTTGAAGGCAGTGACCTTGTTGGCAGGTATGAGGTTTGCTTAAATAATTTTTGCAAATACTTCTCACTTAACATCTGAATATATAAGTTACTGTTTATATTAAAAGTTACTGTTTATATTAAATTATTAGATTAAAAGGACACACTCCTTCCAAAAATATAAAAACTGGATTAAATTTAGACTCTCTCTTTTTTAGGACAGTAAATGTATTCAGCTCCAAGTGATTACATGAAGCAAAACTGTCATAAACACATGCAAAATGAAAGCAATACTAAACTGGCAACACTTCACCTAACAAGGTATGAAAATCATGTGGGAAAAAAAATCAGTATTATTTTAAAGCACCAAAATAAATTTATATTTTAAAAGAAAATTTAACTATCATAAATGATTTAGAATGAATGAAAGTGATTATCCCAACAAGAAAAATATCACATAATTTACTTTACTCTTCTTTTAATTCTTCAAGACAAAATAATAATGGCCTTCCTCAAGCACCAAAGGGCAGATGTCACTTATTTTCAAGTTATTTATCATACTATCATAAAATGGCCCAAAACAACATTTCTAAATGAAAATCATGCTCCTGTCTGATATGAATCAATAGTGTCATGAAACTTAACCACATATATATATATATATATATATATATATATATTTTTTTTTTTTTTTTTTTTTTTTTTGTGGGTACCGGGGGTCGACCTCAGGACCTCGCGCGCCAGCAGGCGCCCGTGCCACTGAGCGATATCACTGGCCCCTTTTTCGTATGTGGGTTCCGGGAGTCGAACTCGGGCCCTCGCGCTTGCCGGGCAGGCACTTACACCGCTGAGCCATCTCACCGGCCCTCACATATATATATTTTTAAAACTCTTGGGCCGGTGATATTGCTCAGTGGCATGGGCACCTGCTGGCGCGCGAGGTCCTGAGGTCAACCCTGGTACCCACAAAAAAAAAAAAAAAACCTCTGAAATATATTTTAATGTAACAATATTAGAAATTTTATCTGAAGAATTAAACAAAAAGAAACAAGTTGTAGTATGTAGAGGGTACATGTGTACCTACTCCCCAAGATGATTATAAACTCCATGTACTGCAAACATACTAACAAAAGAAAAAAGAAAAAAGAAATTAAACTAAAAATATGCCATTGTTTCAAAGAATGACAAGCTCATTAAACATTTTGAAACTATTCAGGAGGTGGTAGGCAACAATTATATAATGAATATATATTTCTTAAAGTCCAGTTACAAGAACTTTGAGATTAATGTAATATCTTAACTATCTAAAACATATGCTTTAAACCAGTGAACCATGGCTCTCACATGAAAATTTTAGTTGAGCTACACTACGATCAAAGAGGAAAATAATGAGCTTGTACAAGCTTAAATAAAGCTTAAAACATAAAACTAATGTGAAGTATATGGCTGCAAATTTCCATAACCACATTTTCACTAACTTGAGTAAAATGCGCTTATGTTAAACTGAAAATTATGTCTCAAGAAATTTTAGTAGGCATTTCTTTCCTAAATAATACACAATAAAGTAATTCAGAAAATAGTGCCTGACCTCCTTAATTTATGAATGAAACAATATAAATTATCTTTAAAACTATTTTAAATGCAAAGGCCTTTTATTTAAACTCTATAACTAACTGATCTACATATTTTACAACAGGCTCAATGCCCAGTGAAGTTGGAGGTTAAAGCATAAGTGAAAAGTCAACACTACTAATGAATGATATTATGTATCAATACACCTACACACACCTTAAATTTAATTTCAGATATACTTGGTCTTAAGAACAACACATGAACCCCAACGAATAAAGTGATGAGATTCTTGTTCTAAAATCTTTACAGAGTCAAACTAATGTAGAGAGTGTAATCTCTCTCTATAAAAATAAATAATAATATAAATAATGTGGGTGACATGTAAGTAGCATAAAATAAAAAGCACAGATACTTAGATTGCCTGATTTGGAAAATTTTATACACTGATACAATCACCATTGAAAAGAGGATATAAAAATTAGACAAAATATACCTTCCCCATAGAATTACCTTAACTCCTTTTTCTTAATTTCCTCTCTCTTCGGGTAAATACGATTGAGTTTTAACAAAGCAAACAGAGCTAGCTACCTAAATATCTCATTGGCAATTTATAGCACTGAAATTGCCACCACCAACAAACTTCGTCTTTCATTTGGAACATTTTTAGAGGCTAAGCAGTGACTTTTATTCTTTATGTGCCTGATTTGGGGGAAGAAAAAAGTCCAAAGTCATTCAAAAATAAGTCTAACAAAACACCAAAACTGGTAATTACAAAGAAGAAAAGGGAAATAAAATAGTTCAAATACCTAAGTGCCAACAAGCACTGGACTAACTACTTTGGGTTAATATTCTCATTTGGTGTTCACAGCAATCCTGAGACAAAATATATTTATTCTGGAGATGAAGAAATTGACATTCCATAACATCAAATAACTTGACCCAGCTTCCCCATACCTACAGCCAGGGTACAAGTCTAGATCTTTTACTCTATAACAGGTACCTTTGGACTGTACTTTGGGAAGATGCTTCAGGTTGGTTAATATTGCTCGTTTAAAAAAAAAAAAAAGTAGCAGGATTCCTGCCATCATTGTGTCTTTCTGAGGAAAACAGATCTACATGAAGCAACTCCAGATCTTGACACTGGGCATGAGAGAAGGCAAAAATTACACCTACTTGGGACTGATGCAGATCATCTACCTGTAAGATTTTGACTTACACATCTGAAGAATCCCTCCCTACTCTACAGAAATGTGATTAAAAATAAGAATGTCCTGACAGATGATCAACAGAAGCTCCGTACTCTTTGAGGAGGTCACTTAAATCAACTTAATGGAGACAAGATGATAGCATTCTACATCCTATCATCCATGAAGGTACCGAGAACCTTAGAAGGGTGGAAATTCAAGGTCGTTTTATTTTATTTACTTAATCTTTCTTTATGAGGGCATTATGGCCAGACAAGCATTTAGAATCCCAATGACCAACATAATTTCAACTGTGTGAAACTGCAAAAAATTTTTCTTCATGACGGATAAACCTGAAGAGCCAGATTGCATTGCATTATAAGATTCAGCATCCCAGTAGTCTGACCAGAAGCATCCATGTGTATAACTTTGAAATTGAAAATGTTTCTTTTAAAATGTTTGATGTAGTTAGACGAAGATCAAAAGGGAAACACCGGTTTGAAATGCTTTGCTTCCACAGTATGACATCAGTATTTTTCTCTATTTCTTCGAGCGACTTTGACCAGGTGCCTGTGCAAGACCAACTGATCAAACTTTCTAACAGAATTTTTGAGCATCTTTGAGATCACTGTAAATAGCCAGGTTTTCTACAATGTCTCTTCTTGAACAAGACAGACTTTCTGGAGGAAAAGTGCAAAGAGTGAGTATCAAAGACTATTTCCTGGAATTTGAAGGAGATACACACTACATAAGAGACATCTAAAAATTCCAGTGGATTATTCTGTAACAAATGCCAGGACCTGCAGCAGAAGTTCATTTTTAAACCACCCATTCACAAGTGCTATCGACACAGAAAACATTTGCCTTATTTTCTGTGATAGGAAATGATACAATTCTTTGCAACAACCGCAACTATCTTAAGTTACAAAGATGCACAGAAAATTTGCAATTTTAAAATCTTTTTGTATTTTAATGGTTTCTTGTTTGCTTTGTTTTCTAAAAGTGTAAAATTGGAATTAAGAAAAATAGTGATTCTACATTTAACTTACCAGATATCTTAGTCCCTCTTCTTTAAACTTTGGTTTGTGGCTGAACTCTGCAGTGTAACACTGCCTATGTTCGTTTAGACAGTGATCTATTTTACTACCACTTCCATTTGAGCCAAATTGTAATTTACTGACAGGACCCAGGCTAGGTGTATTTCAGGCTTTAAATTCTTCCACTTTTCAGACTGAAATCTCCTGTAGTGACAACTAAAGAAGGCGTCCTTAAAGGCTTGTTAGCATGAACTGAAGAATTAAGATAAGTAAGCTATTGTCATATTTAAACATAGCCAAGGCATTTGTTGCCCATCTTCATGGTGACTCTACTTTGCAAGAATTTTTGGAAAAAATGTTGATAGAAGGAACAACATTCTCTTGCCTTACACAGATTTAACCTTCATGTTTTTATTCCTGTACACCCAACAGTTTTTTTTTTAATTTTGCAGTTTCTGAATGCAATATTCCTACAATTTAAAGATTACATAAAGATGTCTGATTTGATGCTAATGAAGAGTTGGTAAGTGGTACACAGGAACAAAAGGCAAGCAAATGCTTTTTCACAATATTCAGATCAAGGGGAAAAATGAAATATAATTTGCCTCCTTCTATTTAATTATCATGTAACTAATGTGCCGTATGGGAAACATTCTGGCATGGCTACAACTACAAACTGCAAGCACCTTAGTAACAGAATTTCCTCAATAAACACACCGTTCATACGAAAAATTTTTAAGTTAAAAAATGGCACTTTATTTTAATGAAGTTAATTTTCATAACTTCTGAGATTTTCATATTGTGAAGGATGTGGGAGCATATACTTAGTATTTTAATTTTAAAAACGCATAACCTAAACGCAGGACAGGAAGGAGTAAAGTTGGGGACAAAGCCCAATTCTCTCTACCCCAAGTTTGGGTTCCTGTCCTCCATGTCCACCATTTTCAAACATCTTTAGCCTCAAAATTATCCTCAAAAATAATAAAATGTACAAGATCAGAAAACAAAAACAAACACAAAATACAGACCCACACAGAGATATTCCAACTGAAGCTCATGGAGACTCACAGGTTCCAGTCTATCCTCTCTCCCTTCCCTGAGCTGCATTTTCAGGAATCCCTAGAGTTTGCTAGAATACAGTGTGAAACCATCTGCTTCACAGCAAACCATCTCATAAAATTAATCTGGAAGAAAGCCAAGTTTAAAAATGTGAAAAATTAAACAATACAAAAGATAAATTGTAGTTCAATATAACAATATTAAAACTGTCATAAGTTAGCTTATGATTAATTACTAAATCACTGAGCTTGAAAAAGGGATCTCAAGGCATTCAGCAAATGAAGATATCACATGTGCTGGCAGGGTCTGGAGTGAGTCACCAAACAAAAGGATTGACATAGGTCTTAAAATATGGATAGTAGTGAAATAAGAAGAGGAAGTAGTAGTATAAGTTATAGAGGTAAGGAAAACAGCATCAGCAACAGTACTGGCACAAGAAAAACAATATTTCAAGTGATTAGACCAACTAAGCTCAAAGAGATGGCTTGGGAAGCTGAAAAAGGTGAAGTGAAATCCAGAAATATGCCAAGACCAGATTACTTCAAGTTAATGAGTTCTGACTATATCCTGCAGGCTATAGGGAATTACCGAAGGCTTGCGAGCAAGGTAGCAATATGATCAAAGTGGTTTAGGAATTTTATTCAGACAGTGGTGTAAAGATATTCTAGGAAAGAAAAAATGGAGGAGAAAGATCAGTTAGGAGGCTATTTGTGGATATCCAGCCATGATAATGATCAAAATCAAGTTAAAAGCTGAAAGAACAAAAAGAGACAGATGTGAAAGCAAGCAAGATCTGAAAGGATTTAGAAAGTTACCTGTTATCCAGGTATAAGAAACACGTATCTATTTTGTATCATTTAAAGGAGATTCATATTACAGAAGATAATTCAACTATATGACCTCTAAGGTCCCAGCCTTATTCAGAAGTTATAATTCAATATGACAAATAGGTAGAATAAAGAAAGCCAACCTCAAATTAAAAAGTTAAAGCGTGCCGGTGAGATGGCTCAGTGGCTTAAGCGCTTGCCCGGCAAGCGCGAAGGCCCGAGTTCGACTCCCGGAACCCACATACGAAAAAGGGGCCGGTGATATCGCTCAGCGGCACGGGCGCCTGCTGGCGCGCGAGGTCCTGAGGTCGACCCCCCGGTACCCACAAAAAAAAAAAAAGTTAAAGGGTGCGTGATTATAAGAATTATGGATATAATTTTCAAAATGAGGCAATCTATTACTTACCATTGCAAAAGAGAAATGAAAAACAGGCTCACTCCCTTTCAAAATGTTGAAATAATTTAAGCCAAAAAGTCAAAAGGCACATTATGGTGCATAATCCTCTACAGAGAAGTATTTCTAATGATTTAATGAACACTGTTTTTCTAGGACATACATCAAGTTCGCTCAGAAGTAAACAAACTAGGTTGTTATCATTGCAAATACTAAATAGTCCAAAATTATTTAACATGCAGTTATTTTACCTGGCCACACACACTGAGTTATACCTCAGTCTCTGATAACTTGCTT
Source organism: Erethizon dorsatum (assembly GCA_028451465.1). Lineage (NCBI taxonomy): Eukaryota > Metazoa > Chordata > Mammalia > Rodentia > Erethizontidae > Erethizon > Erethizon dorsatum. The sequence continues at coordinate 19,975,462 of CM051824.1, forward strand.
CAGAGAATGAATACAAACAACATACACACTTAGAGTCTATCTCTTACATTTTCCATTTACTGTTCTGAGCACAGGATTCTATAGTTTTATTTTCTTTGTATCTCTGCATAGCATATAATCTACATGTTTTATGTTCAGCTTTAGTCTATTATCTCTAGATTGTTTTTTCATTTAATAAGCATACAGTGAGTTCGCATTTCTTAAATTTACAGCTAATTGTTATTTTTAAGTGTGTTGTCTGAAGGTACTTCAAACAAAATGCATTGTCATCATTTATTATCCTTTTTCCAGTTTACCGAAGTGCTTTAAATTCTAGATCTAGCATCACTTATTCCTACTGTGACCTATAGGTACTATTATATTCTTCTTGCTGACAGGTTGCAATCAGCAAATTTTATCCTTGGGTCCTCAATTCTATCATTCTAGCTGGATGATATAATTTTCAAGCAATTATTTGCAAGAAACTCTTCTTTTTTACAAAGGGTCTAGCAAGTTTATCTTATCATATTTACTATGAATGTTTGAAAGAAAAATTAGTTTGGGGTACCTGATAAATACTTGGGATTGTTACATTAACTTTCCCAAAATGTAATTAAGAGATATTGATTACACTACCAGAAAAAAGAAAAAAATGGATGCCAAGGGGAATAAAATACTGAATGGTCCACCGAAAAGAATGAAGGAGCTATGCTTCTGACAGTCTTTCAAGGAATAAGTGATTAGATTAGACAGCCAGCTCCTCAGGGTTATTTAGACAACCATATCAAGATATATGTATAACTCTATATCATCAAAAAGACCTGAGGAAGGAATTCTGCTGAAATCTGCTGAATATCAGTGAATATTAAGGTAAATTTATCTTTCTTTAAGACTTCAGGAGCAGGGGCTGGTGAGGTAGCTCAGTGGCATAAGCGCCTGCCGGGCAAGCGCGAGGTCCTGAGTTCAACTCCCGGTACCCACAGAAAAAAAAAAAAGACTTCAGAAGCAAATGATAACTTTAAAAACTCTGAAGTTCGTATTTAATTAAAAACAGCAGTATCACTGACACGTGAATATAAAAGTATGCATTACATGAAATTTCTGGCATAATACATGTAGGAATCAGGAAAAAGAAAAATTTCTAGATATTATAAGGTTATATTCTTATAAAGACTATTCATAGTAATTTCTCTTTATTGTGTTCAACAAGACATTATTGCACTTTAGTCTTTTATAAACTATACTCATATTTTAGTTTACCTGTATTAATTTAGAAAGTAATACAATAATTTTTAGAACCTATTGTTATACCAACAATAACTGACAACTCATTTAATTCTAAAAGAGACTGAGCATATGAAACAATAATAATGTTTAATACTTAACAGAAGAAAAAATTAAGAGGCAGCCTACATATGTCTTAAAGCTAACTGGCATTGGATTTAAATTTGCTAAAGGAGTTATTAAGGAGGCAACTGGAATTTCCAGTGCAGACACCACCATTAATTGGATTTGATAGTCACATTTGTGTATCAAGCATGGCAATGACTGCTGTGTACTTTAATGCTGTAACAGATTCCCGCAAGTACTTATGAGATGAGATGGGACATCAAAAATGAGTTGGAAAGTAAAGCAGTAAGTATAAAAGGAGTGTACTTGGAATCCTCTCATATATTCTTCAGTGTTTCTAAAGACAGAATAAAATTCAGATTCTTTAGTATGCCTTCATGGTATGTCCCCTCTCTGCATATACCTCCCCTACCTTTTCTTAACCCCTCGTATGTTTAAGTACTACATCATTTCTTCCACACTCACATGCATTCAAAACACATGACTCTCCTGGCAGGTGCTGCTGTTCTTCTACTTAGTTAATGGGCTCCTTAACCTCTTCCTGATAGATGAGCTATTTCCAGAAGGACTCTGGGACTTCACTGCACATCCCCCTGCCAAACCACATAACTTGGCCTTCTCTTCTGGACAATGAAATAAGCAATAAAGTTGTTTTCTGCATAGTCTCATAACACAGAAGTAGTCACTTTAAAAAAATATAAGTAAATGAATGATTAAATAGATTTGTGAGAAAAAATATAAATATTGTCATATTTAAATACAAAATGGGTTCAATATTTATTCAATAATAAAACAAATATTTAACACGTCTAGTATACTAAACATACTGAGAAACAAAGAGGAACAACAAAAACACAACTTTGAAGATATTTACAATGTTATTGAGAGCAACAGGAATTTATAAATGTACTACATATAAGTTAATATTGTAATAACTATTGTATGATGAATAAAATGCATTTGGTATCCTTCTTAAGTCTTCAGTGCCAAACTTCTGTACTGCCAAGAATACAAGTACTATCTAAATATACTCCAGTGTTCTCTGGCTTGTTTTTCAGGTATCATAGCCCTCTCTCATTCTTAAAGCATTTTTCCTGAATGAATCCTCCAGTTTGCACTGTCCCTCACAGCCTAAACACGCAGGTTGATGAGTCATTGTCTGACTTCGGCTTCCACCAGTGTGCTGTCTCAGAACACATCCCTTTGCTCTTCCTCCTGCGGTGCCCTTCACAAGCAGTGCCGCTTGGCTCAGGCTGCAGCCCAGCAAATTCTTTTCAACCCTTCTTCTACTTGCCTAAGAAGGAGCCTCATCTAAAAGGCTTACTTTGGAAAAGCCAGTAGATGACACAGCACTAGTGACACTAAGTCACTTATCTAGTAAATGTGGAAAAAGATCGTATGTGTAAAATACCTAGAAGTGCCAGATCAAGATTTACTTTAAAATCAAGGAAAAATAACAGTTTGGAAAAAAAGAAGAGATGAAATACATTAGGCAAAGACAATATGATAAATGATAAATGATAAAGACTTTAAAAAGTAAAGGGAGCAGTAGGACCTCATTAAATCAGTCTCATGCAATCTCAAAGCTCTCAGTTACTTGTCAGAGGATCTTCATCAAAAAATTCCCTTCCTCCAACTTAGTTTGTCATCTACCAAAAGAATCACTTCCTTCCTCAGTTGTAATTTAAAAAGCATCAACTTTGTTAAATTTTTTATACCTTTTCTGAACACATTTTTTTTGGATCTCATATCTTCTTTTATATTCTCAACAGTGCTGAGCATTTAATATTTTCTCATGCATTTCTTTGATTAGAGCAAATCATAAAGATGTTCTTGATGTTTTGACATATACATACCTTTAATAAGAATTATACATACAGAAGAATTTCTAATGGAAAGAACTTAAAGTAAAATTCAATTTTAAGCTGGCATGGTGGCAAACACTTTTCATCTCAGCACTGCGGGGCTGAGGAAGGAGGATCGCAAGTTGGTGCTTAGCCTAGGCTACTTAATTACTTAGTGAGACCTGTCTCAGAATTTTAAAAAGAAGCAAAAAGGGCTGAGGATGCATGTAACTCAGTGCAAAGGTCTGGCTTTCATTCCCCAATACTGAAAAACAATAAATTCTATTTTAAAATACAATATAACTCAGAAAGTATTCCATACCATCACAATGGGCACATATAAATTGTAAACTATCAAGCAAAAGAGAAGGAAATAATACCAGAGTTTGATTTTCATTACTTCCTGGAGTTTTTCCATTTGTATTTTCATCATTTCATGAAAATTATTATATTTTCTTTCATTTGAATACTCATAGCCTCTCCACAGACACTGCAACACCAAGAAAGCAAAATGAAAGATCTTTTAAGTATGTCAGCATTTCAGTTTGGGACGCTGCATATCAGTATCAATTTCAATATGCAGCAGATTTGGCTTCACTGCAAAAAAAGAGAACTACTTTTGATTGGCAACATTAAGAAAATTTTCATTTTTCTCTTACTGAAATCATCCTTCATCAGAGTTTCTTAGGTTTTTTCATTTTCTTTTTTTTTTTTTTTTCTGTAAAGAATGTATTTGCGCCTAAATAAAGAAACCTGGTCCTTTGTTTTTCTCCACCTAGGATGCAGGAAAGGTCTTTACAGCTTCAAATTTTAAAAGGTAGAAAATGTCAGCAGTCATAACCTGAATTAAGATATCAGGAATTACTGGAGGTGATGGTTTACAGTGAGATACTTTGAAAGCTGACGACAGGTATTATGAGACTATTTGAAGAGCACACTAACATAATAGGACCTTAACGTTATTTCAATGTCTAAGAGAGACCTCTTAGGAGTTTTCCTACTTCCTTCTTCTCTATCATTTAATGCCACTGCCCATAAACTTTCCAAAATGTCCTTCTCCTGCATCCTGCATCCCTGGTTTGCTATCTTCCTGGCTGTTCCTTTTAATGTCTTCTTGGGTCTATTTTATCTGCTTATTCTATAAAGGCCAACTGTCTTTGGGGCTCTATCTTTAATCCACTATTCTTTTTTTTCTGTGTGGGTACCGGGGGGTCGACCTCAGGACCTCGCGCGCCAGCAGGCGCCCGAGCCACTGAGCGATATCACTGGCCCCTTTTTTCGTATGTAATCCACTATTCTTATGACTATATTTTTTCCTAGGAAATCACCTTTACTATAGCTTTGGTAAGCATTCATGCTTTGATAAAGCTAAATGCTGAACAGATCTCTCCAGTGAGTTCTAAATACATATCTGCAACAACCTACTGAATGTTTCTTCTTGACAGCCTTCAGGCACCTCACAGAAAATAAAATCCTAACTGAATTCATTGCATTCTATACAAAATATCCATTTCCCTTCCTGCATGACTTCGCAAGTTGCACAAAAAGAAACCCAAGGATGATCCTTGCCTCTTCCTTTCACTTGCCACTTAACATCAGTTAAGAACCAATCCCTGAAGATTCTCCCTCTTTGCTATGGTTTAAATTCTTCTGTGAGTTTCCAACTCGCCACCACAGTGTTCAATTAGGCCATTATCATTTCTTACTGTACTGACTTTCTAATTCTCCTCACTGCCTCCAAATAAGCCCCTACTAGTATATCACTAAGATCATTCTCCAAAGTTTAAGTGTATTTAAACTAAATTGTATGTCTGATCAAATCATTTCCCCCACTTATATACAGAGTCTGCCAAAAATATGTATACACACTTCAGGAAAAGAAAAACAGTATGATGTTTATTCAACAGATGGTGTTACCCTTGTACAGGGGACCCAAGAGGATGTTGTATATCACAAAAAAACTCACTACACTGCCAGCCTTTAGAGGAGAAAGTGAAAATGCATGTGCAGTAATCTCAGTGACCAAAGTTACTCAAGCAGCAGTTCACCATACTAATAAACATCTGCAAGCTAATGGCCACCACTTTGAGCACCTCCTGTAATCGTTGAAACCAAAGTTAACTTGTATTAACCTCATAATGTCTCAATAAATGTAGTATTAAAATATTTATACAAGTTTTTCTTTTCCTGAAGTGTGTATACATTTTTTTTTGGCGGACTCTGTGTTTGCTCTCTTAACACTTCCCAAGGATAAAGGTTTTTATGATAGTATGGTCTTCTATGTCTTTGTGACCACTACAAGTGCCTGTCCTTAAGAAATTTAATGTTTCAGTTGGAAAGGCAGAAAATAAGTAAATAAAAAAGCACCAGATTAAAATAGCTCAACTGAAATATGTAGAGAGGACCTACAAGCTATTCACTATTAATATTATTAGCATGAGCAAAAAGAGGAAACTCCAGAGCAAAGAGAGGAAAACAAAAACAAAACTTTACTATACATTGTAAAATACAGAGAAACATGACATACCATTTTTCTAGAAGTTACCTTACATAAAAAACCATATTTAGCTATGCTTGAGAAAAAATAGTGTGAGCTCACTATTTTAGAACACATTAATGTGCAGTACAAAAGTGTTATAAACTAGACTAGTGTGAATTAACTTCATGTTTTTCCCATAGAAATCAATGCAAATGTGCAAGTTCCTCAGAGTAGTATTTCTGAAATAAGATGAGAATGTGCAAGTCCTTTCTTTTTAAAAGAAAATTCAATTCTTTTCACCACTCCCAGCCTAAAATACACTGTCTGTCTCCTCCATTAAAATGTGTCAGTGCACAGTGTTAGTTCGCCTTTTAGAATATTATGGAATTTTAAGTTTCACAAAATTAGAACATGAGTTTAAAACTGACACTCATTTTTTAAAAAATAGTTGAATCTTCAAAACTGTATCACAAAATGAAATTTAATAAGTTTTTTTATATCTGTTCAGAACGCACTTTTCATCATTTCCATCTAACAAGAAGAGCTGCACTCCTATTTCATGTAAGGGGCAGACACATACAAACCCGTATGTGGCAGGGCCTAACCAGGATGCTGAGTATGAAAGCTCCTTGAGCCATCTTCACTGGTGTCCTCTGTTCAGAATAGGCTCCAGGAACTCTCCTGGAGGAGGCCTCCATTAGGACAGAAAAGAGCAAGGGCCTGGTCCTCCGCCCACAAACAATGGAACCTACAAACAGAAGCATACCAGGAAATCTAGCTTCTGACTGCATTCACTATGCTGACTTTGAATGACCAGTGTACAATTTAGCAAATGATGCTTTTTCCACATCAAGAAAAGCCAAACACATGCTGCACCAGTATACTTGATAAGCTCCACACAACATAATTATAAGTTGACTTAAATAAAATGCATGATTCAAAGCCTTTTCCACGTTTTGCACACAATCTTTCTAAAAATTCACAAATCACACAGGGAAATAACTATTTGCATAATTAGTACCAAATTTTATATGCTTATTTTCTTCATGGAGTATAATAAGGTTATTATAACCAAATGTAGGCCCCCCAATATCCACAATCTTAGAGATACTGGCCTCAAACCATTGTACCCAGGCAGCAATGCTGACAGAAAAAGTCATGATTTGAGCCATGCTGTTACACCTTCCCTTACATGGTGAGTGAAATTGCACCAACTACAGTAACTCAAATGCATGGTCCCGATGTTTACATGAATACAAACTTCACTTTGTAAAAGTAACTTTTGCCTGAAGGAAACAAAAGGAACATTATTCCCCACAACTTTGTGGGTGCCTATTCAGACAAATAACTCTGAATTCTGCCATAAATTATGAGAATAATGAATATATTCGGACATAATGTATGACTATGTAAATGCATCATATACACTCAGAAGAGAAACAACATTCAGGGAAGGAAAAAGCATATGTATCCTTATTATTAGATGGCTTTTTTCCCCAAATATCTGAAAAAGAATGCCTGCAAGATTTGAGGAATCACATACTGATCAAGTCAGTTGATTTGCACGTCACCTATCATGCTCCATGTACCATAACCATGAATAAGCACATTCTTGGTATGCAAGTGCATATGTGGTTTGTATACTTTATTACATTCATGTCTTAGAAAAGGGCAATATCTTATGAAATAAACTTCATTGGTACGCTCTGAATTCTCTGTCTCAATCTCTCTCTCTCCCTCCATATGTGGTTTGTATACTTTATTACATTCATGTCTTAGAAAAGGGCAATATCTTATGAAATAAACTTCATTGGTACGCTCTGAATTCTCTGTCTCAATCTCTCTCTCTCCCTCCATCCGTCTTCCTCTCTGTCTCTCTCTGTCTCTCTCTTTCTCTCTCTCAGACAAACATACACACATATGAATACATGATTTTAGCATCAGACAAGAAATTGGCTTATTTTTTACCATCTATATATTTTCTTTCATATTAATAAAAAGGAAAATGATATCACGCTGCTTAGCTGAGTTTCCCATACGCACAACTGCATGATGCACCTAGAATAACATACTACATATCCAATGCATTTCTTTTCATACTGTGTATGTTGTTTCTATAAATGTTAAGGTTAAAATAACATTTTAATACAACTAGCAACCAGTCATATTCAAACTGTAGAGCTAAAATGTTGTGCAATGATGGTCACTTTTTAAAATAATTTCTATGATGACAGTCATGAATTTCTGTTCAGATTAATTATTTCCAGGGAGCCACTTTTTCTTTGTCTCCACTCAGAGATTTTTTGATGCTGCAAAACTCTACCCAGTAACATTTTACGTCAGAGTAAATAAAAAAATAATTAGCAAAAATCCTACCTAATTAGATTATTCAAAAATACAAACCAAATGCCAGCCATAGATGTTATAGTAGTAAATTTTTAAAAATAGTATCATTTCAAAACCTAGTACAAAACTACTGGCACCAGGATAGGCATATTGGTCAACAGAACAGGTCTATAAGTAACCTTATATTTATAGTCCATTGGCCTTGCGAGACCAACAGTACTTAAACGACTGCATACTCACATGCAGTTAGAATCCTACCTCACATCATGTATAAAATTAGTTAAAAATGGTTGAAGTACATAATTATCAAAGTTTAATGTATAAAACTCTTCAAAGTGAACGTATATATATAAATATTTGTGATTTTGAATCAGACAATAGTTTCTTTAAAATGATGCAATGGAAAGAAACCAAATCAAAATAGATAAATTTACTTCATCAAAATTAAAAACTTTTCATGCTTCAAGGGATACTCTCAAAAAAGAAAAAAGACAATACACAGAATGAAAGAAAATACTTGCAAATTATATACCTGATAAGGGTCAAATATTCAAAATATACAAACAACTATTACAACTTAATAATAAAAAGACAAATAGCTCAGTTAAAAATGGGCAAAGGATTTAAACAGACATTTTTTCCACACAAAGACAAACATTGGCCATCAAGTACATGAAAAGATGCCTGACAACATTAGCCAGTAGGAAACTGCTTAACAACAACTGGATATCACTTCACTTTCACTAAGATAGTTATAATCACAAAGATGAAAAACATCAAGTGTCAGCAATAACGTGGAGAAATTGTAATCTTCATATTGCCGGAAGGAAAGTAATGTGTTGTAGGAGTTTCAGAAAACTATGTGATAGATGTTCAAAAAATTAAATATGGAATTACCATGTAACCAACTAATCTCATTCATAATGTATGTCTAAAAACTGAAAACATACGTTCACCAAAAAAACCTGCTGTACTAACCTTCATGGCAGTATTATTCATAGTATATAAAAAAAAGTGGAAATGCTCAAATACCCACCAACTGTTTAATGGACAAATAAATGCAGTATATCCAAACAATGGCATATTACTCAGCCATAAAAATAAAGTACTAAGAATATGGATAATCCTTGAAAAGAGTATGCTAAAAGAAAGAGGTATACTAAAAAGTGACACACTGTGTAATTCCCCTTATATAAAATGTTCAAATAGGCAAATCTATAGAAACACTGTACAGATAGTGAGGCTGGAGGGAGAAGAAAATGAATAGTGACTGTTAAATACTATAGGGGTTCTTTTTGAGGTAAGGAAAATGTTCTGAAATGAGATAGTCATGGTTCCATAACCATTCAAATACTCTCAAATATGCATTCTACACTTTAAAATGATGAATTTTATGGCATGTTAATAAAAAATAAATGAATAAAAATGAATCATAAATATGAGGTCAATAATGAATGAAAAAGTAATATGAAATGATCAAATTTGGAACAAAACTGGAGGAAGTAGTAATACTTGGTGTAATGTTAGATGCTTTTTTATGAGTGAATATGAATTAACAACCCTGAGATTGAGGAAATAGTTCATTATAAGCATTTTCTTTGAGTTAAGGCGCTTCTGGGATACACAGTTCTCACAATTTAGCTTCCATCTGTGGCTTTTTAGATTATTTTGTACTGAATATTTTTGTACCACATTTACACTTAATTCTCTGGTACTGAAAAGCTTAAGATACCTGCTTTTCCTAGGCAAAAAGGCATTATTTTCCTTTCTAATGCCACCCTTTTTCTTCCTAATAACTAGAGTACAACTTAGACAAAGTTATATAATTCATCCAATATCCATAATTGCTACAATCCTATATTATATTTCCTATCTTAGAAAGCCACCAAGCAGTGTAAAGCCAATTTCAATGACACTTTTCTAAATTTTTCTCTTCTTTTGGCTGTATTGTGGATCAAACTCAGAATTTACTCATGGTAGTCAAGTGCTCTACCATTGATCTGTACCTCAAGGACACTTTACAGTTATCTAACAACCAGATTCTTCCAAGTGTATTTCAGTATTTTAAGCAGGTAAATATTTTCACCCTAAACGTTCATAGACAGCACCCTCCTTTTTCTTTCCCAAAACTACCAGCCTGAGAAAGCTGCAACATCCATCCTGGACTCTGAAGACAAACTTCTAATACCTTCCAATCTATTTTCTTCCATCTCCATTTCACTGAATTGTAAATTCAAAGAGTGCAAATGACCTCTAAATTGTCAAAGCAAGTATATTTTCCCAAGTTTTGATACTAAGTTACTTCTCAGAAACATTTGATACTTTTAATAAACGAACTTTCACCTACTTGACTTTTTTCTTTTCTAAAATGTTGTCATTTTTTAGAGTCCAAAAATCCTGTAATCGGGGCCGGTGAGATGGCTCAGCGGTGTACGCGCCTGCCTGGCAAGAGCAAGGCCCTGAGTTCGACTCCCGGAACCCACATACAAAAAAAGGGCCGGTGATATCGCTCAGCGGCACGGGTGCCTGCTGGCATGTGAGGTCCTGAGGTCGACCCCTGGTATCCACAAAAAAAAAAAAAAAAAAAAAATCCTATAATCGATCTTTTTCCAGAGTTCTGTACCTAAGTCACCAAGCTTTTCTGGGTACAGTGAGTCAGGTGCTGGAGTCATCAGAAATACAAATAACACACATACTAGCTTTCTGATCATAGACAAACTAACTTCTGAAGATCCAAACTCTCTTTTTCTTCTATAATTTGGGCATTTCCCAGGGTTTCTTTAGAAGTACATATATACATGTATAATTATAGGTACTTAAAAAGTAATATTAATATAATTTAAATATTACATATTTATTAACAGTGGTCTAGAACATCAATGGTAGTTTTTTAAATATAATTGGCATTATTTATTTTACCATTGTGATTATTGATTGTGTCATCTTGAGTAAGAGAAGCTCATCTAAATTGGCTCAGCAATTCCACACCTTCGGGTTTGGAAGACCCACCCTAGAGTGGCTTGTCGCCTGGATGGTATAAAGAGTGAACTCCAGTCTTTGCCTTCACCTTGTACATCTTCTGGCTTCCAGCGCAGACTCTTCAGCCTCCTGATACGGACTTGCATGGGACACTGCAGTGAGCTCCAGACCTTCAACTGTATCCTTCCGTCTCCAGTGTGCAGACAGACCCTCTGCACTCTTCTACATCTGACTCTGTGGGTGGCCATGGTAAGCCAATCTTGTAAATTCTTATGTATATATCTTGTATTATATCCATTTATCTAGTAAACACTAATACAATCATCATCAACATAATCACTGATATCATACTTTATGATAATCAAATAAAAACTATCCCCAATTCTGTTGGATTTTTTGCTCTCCTTTGGTACTTTTGCTGGACAGAGCTATGCCCTTCTGCATCTGCCTACTTTCTGCCTATCAAAACTGCAATTCATCTTCTCTGACAGCTTGGTAAAACACCACTGCTTCATGGATTACATCACCATTCTCTCAGATATCAGATTTGAAAGTTGGTACTAGTTTTGATTTTTTCTTGGGAAAAAATTCCTCTTCCAAATTACTCAAATATGTCTCTGCAACATTTTCTGAGTGTATCCCCTGTCTTCCATTTCCAGAGGCAAATGAAGCCAGGCCCTCATGGTATCTCACTTATATCAGTGGTTCCCATATCTGCCTAGAAAAATATCACAATCAAAATGCAGAGCTTTGGAACCAACCAACACTTACCAAATTATAACCTCAAAAGAGTAAGGACTATAAGTCAGCCCTGTTGAGAAGTTGCCAGGTGATTCACTGAAACTGCCAGATTTAAAAGCCAGTGGCATATACTTACGAAATTGTCTCTGACGGTCTAATTTCAATGTCACTCCCATGTTTTCCTACCCAATATTTCCAGCTATAGTCTTTGCAAAATTCAGAAACATGCTCTACCTCTTTACTAACAACAAAGTAAAATTCAATCTTCATTATTCAACATCCATTCATCAATTCTTTTTTAAAAACCTAAAATAATAGATGTTAAGTATAGCAAATCCAAGGATTAAACCTTTGAGTACCTAACAATTTAATAATTGCAAGGAAAAAAAAAGAGAGGGATGAGGGCAGAGACACTGGGAGAGAAAGTAAATAGGTACCTATTTATCACTTCTAGCATGCTAAAAAACCATCTACAATTGGAATTTTTTTCCTTAGTTGGGCATTCAAAGCTTCCACTGTTAGGCTTCATCCTTATTCACCACTACTAACCAAGCCCCAATCAAAATAAACAGTTCTCACAGTTTTCACAAAACGTCTGAGTCTTTCTGCATTTAAGTTTTGCTTCACAGTTTGATCTCTGGCTAGAACAGCTTTGCCTATGTTATCTCATTTCCTTTTTTAAACAAATTAAGTTTATTGGTACAATTTAGATATACATAGTGATCATATTCATCATAGGGAATTCATACCTTTATATAATATATCTTTATTTCCTTTTTCCCCAATCCCCTCCCTTCCTTTCAACCCCTCTTCCCCTCCATATTTACAAAGCTTAGTTTCCACTTTATCCTTCTTTTGTCATTTTTTTTCTGTTCTCTCCTTTCCCCTTCCCTCCTCCCTTGTACCTCTTTCTTTTGAACCATTTCTTCCTATTTCACAATACCTATTATACATTTTGGTTCTTATTTACCCTTTTTCACACCAGAGAAGCAATGCAATATTTACACATATGTGACAGATTTATTTCACTTAAAAGTATGGCCTCCACTTTCCTAGAAATGTCTCAAGTTTATCCTTCTTTAGGGCTGAGTTGTACTCCAATTCCACAAGCCAAAGACTAAAACTAGACCAATGTCTCTTACCATGCACTAAACTAAAATCAAAATGGATCAAAGACCTAGTATTAATCCAGAAACACTGGGCCGGTGAGAAAGCTCAGCAGCATAAGCGCCTGCCTGGCAAGCACAAGGTCCTGAGTTCAACTCCCGGTACCCACATATGAAAAAAGGGCTGGTGATATCGCTCAGCAGCACAGGCCCCTGCTGGCACACGAGGTCCTGAGTTCGACCCCTGGTACTCACAAAAAAAAAAAAAAAAAAAAAAACAGAAACACTAAATCTGCTGGAAGAAAGAATAGGTAGAACTCTTGAAGACACAGGTGTAGGCAAAGATTTCATGACCAAAACCCTGATTGCATGGGAAATAATACAAAGAATCAACAACTGGGATCTCATCCTATTAAAAAGCTTTTACACAGCAAAAGAAATTACCAATAGAGTGAAAAGACAACTCAGATTGGGAAAAAATTGTAGCCAGTTATTCCTCAGATAAGGGACTAATATCTAGAATGTATAAAGAGTTAAAAAAAATCAGGACACCCCAAATTTAAAGACCCAATCCAAAAATGGGCATCTGAGATGAATACACACTTCCCAGATGAAGAAATGCAAATGGCAAATAAATATATGAAAAAAAGTTCAACATCACTGGTCATTCGAGAGACGCAAATTAAAACAACGCTGAGACTCCATCTCACTCCAGTAAGAATGGCTATTATCAACAAATTAACCAATAACAAATGCTGGAGAGGCTGCGGGGGTTGGGTCCCTTTTCCACTGTAGGTGGGAGTGTAGACTGGTGCAAGCACTGTGGAAAAACCAGTGCGGAGACTCCTCAATAAACTAGGATTGGAGGTCCCATTTGACTCAGCTATTCCCCTTCTGGCTATCTCCCCAGAAGAATTAAAAACATCGTACCACAGAGATATATGTGCACCCATGTTTACAGCAGCCCAGTTTGTAATAGCTAGATCTTGGAAACATCCCAAATGCTTATCAACCGAGGAATGGATAAAAAAGATATGTTTTTTTGTTTTTGTTTTTGTTTTTGTTTTTGTTTTTTTTACATACTATCTCATTTCCTCCTGGCAAAGTTTTTTCCATCTTTCATATTCCAGCCAATCCCTTCTCTAAAGGGAAATTAGTTCTTTCTGTTATTCTGAGCCCCTGGAAGCTCTGCATGGAACTGAGTTTCTTCCATCCTATACACCTACTGCATACCATAAACACATTTAGTCAAGGAACATAGGTTGATGATTATTTTCATAAAATCTGAATTCTAGCACCTATTTGGAGCTTTGTAAGACCAGATTTCACTTAAATGACATTATCAATATAAGATGATAAATGATGAAATCAGAGTTAATAATGAGACAATCATTTCACAATTGCTAAATTACTCAGTTGGAGTAATAGTACTATGTTCAGTGATGAATTAATAAAAATTGCACAGACAGCTAGTTGTGAAAGAAGCATTTATTAGACTAATAAACTACAAAAACATACGAAGAATATTATCCAAATTTCTTGAGAAAAATCCATACAGGACCAGACTATGCCAATAACCTTATTCTAGTCTGCATTGAGGGAGCGCCTCTGTTTATGTATGAATCCGCATAGTGTAAACACTGTGGAGGTTCTGTGCAATGCTGGGAAGTGAACATCGTACTAAAAAACAAGTTTAAGCTCCCCCTTCACCAGAAAATGCCTATGCATAGCGAAACATAGAATTTCACTGAACTGAAAGTTTTCACTGAATTAGGCTCAGTGCCACAGTGGCATGCTAACAAATAATAGGTGTCAGTACGATTTTTTAGGAAGCCAGCCCTACATACAGCTGCAGAGCAGCCAGTTCATCTGTCCATGTGAACCAAGGGTGAAAAGAAATGAACTATGTGATTGATTTTATAATCACATCAGTTCATATGGACTACACAATCATGAGAAGAGCCATCATTTTGAAAGCAGAAAGATAACTAGAAGTAAAGAAGTTAATATTGTTTTGCAAAGGCTTCTTATATTCCTTAAGAGATTTCCATACACAGAGATCAAGTGGTTCACATTTTAGGTAAGAGAATGCAAATGAAACCATGAGAAATGCAAGCAGTTTAAAACAAAATAGGCAATCATAAGCATAGCCATTTTTGAAGTACTTTTGAATTATATTTAATTTTGAAACGTGTACTGCCACTAGTTTCAAGATGTTTTTCATGGTGACTAGTTTAAATTTCATCATTCAGAGCTCACCCATCTCATTCTTTTCTAAGATTCTGAAACAAAGTGCTTCTTGCTGATAACCACCGAGGACAAAACCCAACAAGAAAATAAATTCCCACATCAAAGTTAAGAGGGTCACCTCTTCATAGGCCAAGGGTTTAGGTTTGAAGAAAACTCAAAGATAACTTAGTAATTATTTAAATCTATGTTTCAAGAGTTACTGTGAGCTTAATGAACATAAAAGTGACTTACTCCCTATTTCCACAGACGACAGTAGAAAAATGAACAAGTTTGAATTCCACAAAGAGAGATGTAGGTTAGAGATGAGAAAAAGTTCTTGACTATGAGTGCTGTCAGGTTTTAGAATAGTCTGCCAAAAAAAGCTATAGAATTTCACTATTTTAAGAATCAGGAAAAACTGTATCCATGTAGAGAGCCTGGGAGACAGAAAGGTACCTTTCTATTCAGTGAAGACCAAAGTCCTTCTGATATTTTATATATGTTAAAGCTGGGTAAGTTAAATAATTTTTTATTAACTGCCTCAAATAAAAATGAATATCCCCAAATACTGATTAACCATTTAACTCTCATTTAAATCCATCCCTAGTATCCATATTTAAAAATTGAAACTGAAAGAGGCACATAACTAACTATATTAAGGGGAGTAGTATTTAAAGGGAGGTATGCCTGGCTTTAAGTCCCATTCCATTACACCATTTCAAGTATCAGCAAAGACGAAGTGTTAAGCACTGACTTCCTTTGCACTGGCAAATACTTAGCTAGTGTATCCACAGCTGCCTTTGAGAGAAGCAATCTTGAGTACGAGAAACTTCTGAATACATACTCAACGTACATCATTTAAGATTTCACATTGTGCACAACAATGCTTCTAGGAAACTATTGGGACAATTCTCTATTCAAATAAACAAAACAAAACTAGAAGGCATCACTCTCACCGTCACCACCATCATTGTCATAATTTGATGAAATACTAGACCAGTAAGGCAGACACACCTTCTCCTTTTCAGATTCAGGTAAACCAAGTACAAAACTGCTAATCTGGCCAGCAGACACAACGGTGCCTTCTGCTAGGGAGGTCAAGATCACAACTATAACTATTCTATGAACCAGACATACTTATATGGAGGAAATCCTTTGATTCTCAGCCATGGGCTCATTCCTAACACTGCCCAGGTACTGAGCCAATGCATGAAAAATTGTCAGTGGGAATGGGACAGATGCAATGATAAGAGGAGTGTAGCTCAATACAAATTCATCATTATCACTAGAAAAATAAATTCTACAACCTTTTCAGTGATACCGAGTCAGCAGAATCTCCTACTTCTATAAAAGAGAATGCACCACTTAATCATAGAAAGGAGATGGAAAATTAAAATGCAAGCAAGAACCATATTCCTACTCTCTTTGAAAGTTGAAGTTAATGTGTTTTAACAATAGTGTAATTCACAGAAGGGACTTTTTCAAAATTTATAATGAACCCATTTACAGAACCAGAAAGGCATCACAGCCAGAGAATTTCTCAAATTTTAATGCGAAATCAAATCCTCTAAAATGCCAACAAAAAGATTCAACATTTTTCATATTTGTTTACTTACTGAGCTCAGTCTAAATTAGGAGTCATGTGGGTTTTTCCTTTAGTCAAGGTCGGTGGGTAACAGTAAGTTGTGTTTGACATATAAGCGTTCCTGCTATCTTCTGAGTAATTATTCTATTAGCTGACCTTGGTACAACCCAATGTGAAATACTGTTGCCAAGTGGCAAGGGCACACAACTCAGACAAGGAATTCACCATTCTCATCAGAATTCTGTCCATGATATGGGATATGGTTTGATATAAATGTTTACTGCATGAAATGTTTTTAATAGCATTTGAGAATAAAATTATGTATTCAGAAATAATTCAAATAAAATACAGCAGATGAAATGATAAAGTACAAGAAATTTCTTAAATAAGATTGTTGATTCCCTCTATTAAGTTAGTAGTAAACGCACAATGATCATTGAAACTTATAACAGGAGTGGGCTTTTGAAGTAAAAATCTTTTTTCTCATTTTGTTTTGCTCAAAGTGATGCCAATGTCAGTGTCAAATTTCCCTGCCTGTACTCAATACCTCCCATTCTTTACACATTCCAGAGAAGGGCTCAGAGTCAAGGGTCCTCAGAACTTTCAAGGTTATACTATACTCCAACGTAAGCCCTTACATGATAGCTTTCAAATTCTGATTTTGAAAAGGCAAAGGTAAAATTGTCAAGAAAAAAGAGAGACAGGAATAGTTTTGTTCTCACTACTCAGTTTGAAGAACAATGTAGCTTACATTGCAATTTGCACACAAAAATGTCTAACCCCAAGATTGCTCAAGCTCTTTAGTAAAACTGAAAGGGAAAGAGTATTCCCAAAGTCATTCCTGGGGGCCGGGGATATAGCTCAGCAGCACAGTGCCTGCCTGGCAAGCGCGAGGTCGTGAGTGCGATTCCTGGTACAAAAAAATAAAAAAAGTCATTCCTGGAAGCTAGCATTACCGATTCCAAAACCAGCAAAGTGCCCAAACAAAAAGAAAATTACAGACACAATCTCTTTAATGAACATACACAAAAATCCTCAACAAGATAATGGTAAACAGAATGCAACAAATCATCAAAAAAAAAAAAAAAATCATCCATCATGGCCAAGTAGGATTCACCCAAGGAAGGAAGAATGGTTCAATGTATGCAAATCAATAAATGTAGTACAGCACATACACAGAAGCAAAGACCAAAAAAATTACATAGACATCTCAATTGACAGAGAAAAGGCCTTTAACAAAATCCAATATCCACTCATGATAAAAACCATGAATAAAGTAAGTATAGAAGGACCTTAACTCAATCTGATAAAAGCCATTTATGAGAAACCTACTGCCAATATCATATTAAACACGGAAAAGCTGAAAGCTTTCCCTTCAAAATCAGGACCAAGACAAGGATCTGTGCTATCACCACTCCTGTTCAATATAGTTCTCAAAACATTAGCCGGAATAATTAAAGAAGAAAAATAAAAGAGATCTGTATAGTAAAGGAAGAAGTCAAATTGTCATTGTTTGCAGATGACATGATGCTGTATAGAAAAGATCCAAAAATTCCCCCAAAAGACTTCTAGGATTAATGAACAAATTCAGTAGCATAGCAGGATATGTCAACACACAAAATTCAATAGCATTCATGTATGCCAAAAATAAACTCACCTAGAAAGAAATTATGGAAAAAATATCATTCACAATAGCACCAAGAAACATGAAATACTTAGGAACTAATCTAATTAAGCAAGTGAAAGACCTCTACAATGAAAATTATAGTAAAAAGGAGATCAAAAAGGACATCAGAATTTGAAAGATATCCCCTGTTCCTAGATAGGCAGAACCAATATATGCAAAATGTCCATACTTCCAAAACCGATATATAGATATAACGCAATCCCAACCAAAATACCAATAGCATTCCTCACAGAATTAAAGAAAACAATCCTACAATTCATGTGGAAGCAGAAGAGACCAAAAATATCTAAAGCAATCTTGGGTAACAAAAGCAAAACAGGAGGCAGCACAATCCCTGACTTCAAGTTACACTACAAAGTTACAGTGATGAAAAACAACAAGCTGTTGGCAAAAAACAGACATTAGGATCAATGGAGTACAATAAAGGATGCAGAAACAACTCCAGGCACACTCAGCTATCTGATCTACGACAAGGGGGCCAAAAAGTTTTGCTGGATGAAAGAGCCTCTTTAACAAATGGTGCTGGGAAAACTGGCTATCTGCATGTGGAAGATTGAATCTACACACGTATCTTTCACCATGTTGCAAACTAAAACAAAACAGATTAAAGGTCTAAATATTGAAACAGAAATAGTGTTATCTACTGCAAGATAGAATAAGTAAAACTCTTAAAGATGTAAGTGTAGGCGAGGACTTTCTGAAGAGAATTCCAACTTCACAACAAATAATACAAGAATCAACAAATGGGATCATACCAAATTTAAAAGCTTTTGCACAGCAACGGAAACAATTAGAATGAAGAAACAATCTACAGAATGGGTAAATATTTTTGCCAGCTATTCCTTGAACAGAGGACTAATAGCTAGATTATACGAAGAATGCAAAAACATTAGATTGCCACCAAAATTAAAAGAAAAAAAAAAAAAAAACTGTAGGGCCGGTGAGATGGCTCAGCGGCTTAAGCGCCTGCCCGGCAAGCACGAGGGCCCGAGTTCAACTCCCGGAACCCACATACGAAAAAGGGGCCGGTGATATCGCTCAGCGGCACGGGCGGCTGCTGGCGCACAAGGTCCTGAGGTCGACCCCCCGGTACCCACAAAAAAAAAAAAAAAAAAAAAAAAAAAAACTGTAGATGACTGAAATGAAGAGACACATACTGGAAGAAGAAATACCAATAAACACATTTAAAAATGTTCAACATTTCCACTTCCTAGAGAAATGCAAATTAAAACAACACTGAGATTCTATCTTAAGAAAGAATGGCCATCATTAAGAAATCAAATCATAACAAATGCTGGTGACACTGCAGGGGTAAAGGAACCTTTATTGGTGGGAATGTAAACTAGCACAACCATCATGGAAATCAGTATGAAGAGTCTTCAAAAAACTAAAACTAGAGATCCCATTCAATCCAGCTATTCCCTTTCTTGAAAGAGTTAAAGACATCATATTATAGTGATACATGCATATCCTTGTTTATAGCAGCACAATTCATAATAGGTAAATCTTGGAAGTGATTATATGTACATGAATATATGAATGCATAATTATAATGTGGTATTTATACACACCGGAATACTACTCTGCCATAAAGAAGAATAAATTTGATCCATTTATAGCAAAATGAATGTACTTTGAGACCACAATGTCAAGTGAAATAAATCAGATGCACAATCTTAAATACTGCATGGGCTATCTTATATAAGAAACCCAAAATACAACTAAAGAGAAAAATAAAAGACAGATTATAGGAAATAAGGAGATAGATCTTTTGCAAGTGGGAAAGGGACCATGAGATGGAGGGAACTGTGAGGGAGAGGAGGGGAAGGTGATAAAAAATACAGAATTAAGATGTGTTATGTACATGTACCAACTCTCCGCAGGGAAGGTGATCATTATGTCCCACAACACATAAGAGTAAAATATAAATAAATAAGTCTCATGATGAATGTGCTCTACAGGAAGAAAAGTGTCAAGCTGTGAGCACCATGAAGCTTATTAAACTATTAATAGGGGGAGGGGAGTGAGGGATGACACTGAGTTTTCAGCTAATATGGGGCTATGAGTTCTGCATCTCTACAATTAGGAAATCCAGTTAAATAACTTCCAAACAGCCTCCAAAACACACTGATGCCAAATAACAAAAGATTTAACACCTATTTTGCTCTCTTTAGATTTTCTCTACTTTGCCTCCTTTGGTCAGGGCAGGGAAAATTCACAAGGAAAGAAAACAAGGAAAATTCACAAGGAAAGAAAATTCACAAGAAAAGAAATCATTAGGCTATTTGAAATATTCTACAACCTGGCTATAGGTATGACAAAGGTACTGTTACCATTTTATATTTAGAAAAGAAGTGGAGCTTGCTGTCCTTGTTCATTTAATTTTAAGTAAATTCACTCTTTGAGAACTACTCTAATGTGCATGTGGAAAAACCACTACTAAAAACAGAATGCTATACACGGAATGAAATATTGTGTTCCCAAAACTATTGATATACTAGAATGATACGAAAATAATAAAAGCAAGACATTTGGTGACAAAATTTGGCAGTGAGATTAGGATTGTAAACTGCAAGTTGTCTATGGTAAACACTGCGGTTCCAAGTACTGCCTGGTAAGATTCTTGGGACAAACAGCAAATAAGTTCAATAATTTGATGTGTTGGTTCCACTGGAAGGTAGTTGCCATAAGTGTTCGGTGCAGCACAAAGAGCAAAGCCATATTGTCATACTATGTGGTATTTGTTCTCTCATAATGTTCAATACCTCCACACATGTTTTCCCTAACCCATGGGGACATTTCCATCAATTAAAGCAAACTAAATTTGAGAGATTTTCTTCAAGCGACACTGTGAAGTTGTTTTTTTCTCAATGTATAGGAGATGACCAGCACTGTTTCCAACATATATTCTGAGTTGTCAAAATAAATAAAAGATCCTGTACCAAAAAAAGAAAAGGTTTTGTTACCATCAGGCACTGACGCTTAGAAACAGACGCCAGCATGTGAGTGACAAGCAGTCTTCCATCTACCTTTGCTAACCTTAGTCTAACCTTTACCCTGTCAAGGTTTTGAAGACTCAGCCAGCAGATCAAGTATAACCACTTAATAACAAAAATCTATTTGTAGATATATATATATATATATATATATATATATATATATAGACAAATAATGTAAAAATCAAGATAGACACAGCTGTAAGATCATGTTCCTAGTTTTTATCATTTCCTAAAGTAATATGCATTTTATTCATTTAAATGATCTTTATTGACTTGAGTCATCATCTACTTACAAAATACAGTATACTCCTGCGAAGTGGCAGTTCAGAGTTTGTGGCCTCAATCAGTTGTTCACGGATTTTTCATTAGAACCTAATGAACAATTGTTCGCGGAAACCCCACAATTTTGTAGAAACCGCAATATCCACCACAATTGTTTTTTTGGCGGGAGGTTTGCAAGTAGCCAATCTGAGAGCATTATTCAGTTCTCCTGGCTACTGATTGGCTACTGCCCTGTAATCCATCTCAGCAGATGCACCAGCAGTTCCCGCATCGCAGCAGATCGGTGTACTGCATACAGCTATCTTGAGTGTTCTTGATTTTGTTCTTTGTAAAGCCCTAAGATCCCAAAGATGCCACCAAAACACCTTGCACCTTTCAAGGCTTTATTAATACAGTATTTTATTAAACGAAGTTACATGACTGTTGGAGACATAGCATATTTAAGGTTTAAACTATAGAAATAGGCATTTACATGCGTTTTTCTGACCATATCTGAAATTCGCGTTTTTTCATAATTCGCGGGTGCTCTAAGAACATACCTCCCGTGAATTCCGGGAGTTCACTGCATCCCATGTTCTCTTTTCCTCCACATTTTAGGTGCTGAATCAATGATTGACATATAAAGGTCTTAGGCACAGTGAGAGGGGGATGTAAGTCTTTGGCAGCAGAACTGAGTTTCAACTGCCACTCTCCTACTTATCAGCTAGGTAACCGTGGTTAAGTTAGTTTTCCTTGCTGTGTCTCAGTTTATTCATGCTATAAGAACTAAAGGAGCTACATAGTGATACTGGAACACACACAGGATTTGAAGCTAGAATCTCTAGACTCGTTCACAATGATACCTATTCCCCCAGACATTAGGAGTGATGCGTACACCAAGGTGGGTCACAGATGGTTCTCTCTCTGGAAACTGCCATTGACCAAAAGAAGCTGCCTTGCTCAGGGTCACTCCTCTCCCCAAGGGAAGACTGCGTCAAGTGACTGCCCTTAAAAATGAATAACACTGAAGAATCATTTTACCTCTTGAACTCCCCGTGGGATCAGGTAAGGATCAGCCATGTATAAAGGTAATTACACTGTGTAGAAAGGGGGAAACTACACATTTTTAAAAATTATAAGAATGAGTTTAAGTTAACACTGATATCTAGGAATCTGAAATATCACTGTGCCCCTCCCTAACTTACTACCCCTAGTTAGAGCAGGAATATATAGGAGTCTGGTAATAAATGGAATATGGGTCACTGTGAATCCACTGGCCCCATAGTAGTTATTTTACTGGCACTACTGGTATAATGGAAACAAATATATCTGTAGAGAGAACGTTACCGGGTTTGAGGTGCTGGAGGTAGTTTCTGGAAGTTCCTTCTACAGGTGCTGTCTAGGTTCTTTCTGTCCTAAACAAAGAATTGGTCAAGACAAGCACAGAAGACAGTGAGGTTTTTACGTTTATTAAACATAGGAAAAGAAAAGAAACATGCTCTGCAGAGCAAGTTTGGCCCAACTAAAGGTAAGAAGAGAGACACAACCTGCAAACAACAGAGTGGACCCCTGAAGGAGTTAGCAGTGGCTCTGGTCTTAATAGTGATCACCTTTTTCTATGTCCCTACTCAAGCTCCCATCAGGTCTAGGTGATTCTATGAAAAATCTGCTGGGGTTCTTGCAAGATGAATTGAAGATTGCACTCTCTGAGTGGTTCCACATGCAGGGGTTTTAGGAACTGACCTATGCGTCTGTCCTGGGAGTTTGTATTTAACAGGTCATGCCCACATCCTCAACCAGTGTGCCATGCCTAATCTCCTACCTCAACAACTCTCAGTTTGCTTCCTGGCCTTTAAGGTCAAGTATAAGTCTTCAGTACTTGTTCTCTCAAGATAGTGTATAAAAGCAGTATCATGAATCAAGGGAAGAGCAGATAAAGAATCCAGGGGTTGATGAGCCACATGATATCTTGATTTAATTTACCAGTCTCTACAAAAACCAGATGAGTCCTGGAACTAAAAATAAACCACAACAAAGGTGTTGTTTTCATCATGCTCTCATTTTTGTGCTGCTATTTAAAGTGTTTATAAAGTAATTAGGATATCAGTTTAGTTGCTATGACAAAAGCCAGCAGAGAAAGGGATTAAATAAAACTTTTCTCTTTCACGTAACGGATGGCGTATACATGGACTGAATTGGATGAGGTTGTTCCGTATCTCAGTTCTGGCTCTTCCTCTTAAAATGTTCTGTAGCTCCTGCACCCATAAAATGCAGCTTCCACTCTGTGCTCCACATTGCCATATCCTAACTCAACTCAGCCTGTGGGCAGTAGCAAAAGACAAGTGGGACCAGACTTGCAAAAGTTAGGCCTGGAAGCTGCACACATCACTCCACTCACACTTTATTGTACATAACTTAGTCATCAACCACAAGTAGCTGGAAGGGAGACTTGAAATGTATTACTTTATGCCCAGTTTAAGGGTTCTATTACTAAAGTATGTGAGAATGATAAGAAAGATAAGATGCAATCTCTGCAATGATGCTATCCCTTGGAGCTCAATTTAAATATCAGGTAGATATTTGGAACTAGGAAAAACCTGGGTCTAAGTGGTATATAAAATTTTATTGCTGTAGCATTCTTTAAACAAGAATGTGGGGGCCGGTGAGATGGCTCAGCGGCTTAAGCGCCTGCCCGGCAAGCGCGAGGGCCCGAGTTCAACTCCCGGAACCCACATACGAAAAAGGGGCCGGTGATATCGCTCAGCGGCAGGGGCGCCTCCTGGTGCGCGAGGTCCTGAGGTCGACCCCCCGGTACCCACAAAAAAAAAAAAAAGAATGTTCCAGGTAAATTTAGCTATGATTCTGCATTTAAGGCATCATAATATTCATCACAAAAAAAAAAAAAAGGGCCAGTGATATCGCTCAGCGGCACGGGCACCTGCTGGCACTCGAGGTCCTGAGGTCAACCCCCGGTACCCACACACAGAAAAATAACAATAATAATAGTATTCACCAAATCACAGGATGATAATATTAGCCTCCTAGCTTTACCAAGAGGATTAAGTGACATAGTGTGCCTAAAGCAATCATTCCCTCAATAAATATGCATTCTCTTTTCTTCTGCTGCTTTGCTTTGGCCTGTTACTGCTTCAGGTCATAATACAACAGAACCATTATGCCCCAACTGGAAGTAAAATGGAGAGTAAGTTAGGTGTCCTTTGAATGGAGTTGTATGATTGACAGTTGCTTGCTTATTCCCTATTCTAAAGTCAGTTTACCTGAGCTTGGGGGTCCACACAGAACTAAAGAAGGGGAGTGAAAAAAAATATTTCATTGGCTGTTGAACTCTGAATATTTGCAAAGCATTTCTCCAGAAATTAAGAAGTGATTCATGTCCATCCTGGATGCCATGAAAAATCAGTATTCTTAGTATAACCAGTGAATTATGTGAAAGACCAGATAGGAAGATTGAGGTGTAACTGGCCTCCTCTGTGAGCATTAAGGAGAAAGGCAGTGTGCAAGTGTGCTGACACATTGCGGGTTCTAGGGAAAAGTTAATACAACTGAGATCCTGTTGTTTACCCAGACATGTACCATGGATGGTGGGAGGCAGATGAATCCTGTGTTACTCTAATTGATTGTTCCAGTGTCTGAGTGAATAAAGGCAGGGTGAGCGAGTCACTTGGGGCTATTTGTTGAAGGAAGACAAGAGCCCCCTGGCCACCACATCTTAACCTAATTCTGTGTCTCTGTGTTTTTCATCTGTCATCCTTCGGTCAGGTACAAAGCTCCTAGGCTGGCTCCTACAGCTATATATGCTATTACCAAGTTGCTGAAACCTAGTATGACCACATGCCAAAAAATTTCAAAAACAACTTATTTTCAAACTCATATAAACCATTAAAACAATAAATATTTGAATTATGGAAACACCAAAAGTTGCACACCAGTCTTCTTTAGAAGAAAGTACAGTACTGCTTAGCTTGTGTATAACAATTTGCTCATTTCAAAGTTAAAAAATCATGGGCTGGTGAGGCTAGACTAGGAACTATTTACAATCAAGTTTTCAAAAGCTATTTACATTTAAATTTCCTTAGGAAGAATTTCATCTAAAATGGATAGTATGGGCCGGTGAGACGGCTCAGCGGTGTAAGCGCCTGCCTGGCAAGCGCAAGGGCCCAAGTTCGACTCCCGGAACCCACATACGAAAAAAGGGCCGGTGATATCGCTCAGCGGCACAGCCGCCTGCTGGCGCGCAAGGTCCTGAGATCGACCCCCAGTACCCACAAAAAAAAAAAAAAAAAAAAAAACAAAGTTAAAAAATCGTAATGCTCATTTATGGGTTGTAAACCCATAAACCATAATGAGTTTTTTTCCTTTCGGAGGAGGCTTTTTAAAAGAAACTTTAAAATACTTTACCAAAGCTTCACAAATATGTATTAATGGAAAAATAGTAATATGTGACTAAATAGTAAGAGAAGAAATCAAAGACCCAATACTGTTTTTTTAAAAATTAATTTAAAAATTATAAAATAGCTAAGTTTGTTTCAGATACTTCATGTAGCACTATAGACACTATAAACTAAAATTTATGAAAAGATTTCCCAAAAAAGAAAATAAAGCATTTACAAGTGGATAAACAGGAATTAAAATGTTTTTAAACATAAGAGTTCTGTTTCAAAACAGTAGAAAATACAAACTACTTATGACTTTCAGAAAATTTATGAAACCTCTAAATATTCTGATAGTTTGAGAAAAAGCCATAATGGTACAATAAGGAGAGAAATGTACCATGATGAATAAACTTATCAATAAACTAAAATATAAATAGAGTCTTCAACAATTTTGTCAGCTTACAGAAGAGTGAAATTGTCTTACTAGAGTAAATGCATGCAAGAGATTTCCAAAAGCAGAGCACCTCCATTCTAACATGTAAAAAATAACAATTTTCTAATAATGTTTCAGGTACTACACTATGAATTTTATATGTATTAATTCTGATTTCATGCCAACTCTGAATGCTGGCATTGTTATTTATGGTAAATGAATTAAGGTTCAGAAATGCTCATGAAACCTACCTAAGGCTAGTGAGCAACAGGTGAAATTAAAATCTAAAAGTTTTGCTCCGTACTCAAGATATTTAGAAACAGAGGCATTCTGGTTAAACGTTTGCAATCTAATTTTAATATTTTCAATTTACAAACACTAAAATATCAATAGAAACAAAAAGCGAAAGTAAGTTTTGTTGCTTAAGTTTACAAAATTTACAAGGTATAGAATCTCAAATAGAATAGCTATTTTAGGATGAATCTTCCTTTTAAGGACTTGTAATGCAAAATTTCTCTCAGTATTGAAAAGGTGATGACAATGGCCAGACTGTAGGATGGAAAATGGGGCCTAATACCAGCATAATACTAGGAAATTGCACCAGGCAGACAAAACCCTTCAGGTCATCTTGGCAACACTAACAGCGCTAAGAACATTTAACCAATGTATAGTACACTTTCAGTATAAAAGGTTAGGTGGTGCTTTTCAGTTATAGAAGTATAAAGCATAGCTTTTAAAAAGCTGAAGGGAAAAAAAAATTAGGAGGCCAGAAAGCTTTCAGTTGAACAGCATTATTAGTTTTCTAGCATCATGAAAAATTATCACCACAATAACCATGTCAAATATTCCTTTAAAATTATGAAGATTAGGGAAATGCAAATTCTAAATGTTCCCAAAGGCACCATTCTAGTAAGCTGAGACACCAAGCACTATATTATCTATTAATCAACTCCTAAGCCTTAAGAGTTTTGCCTATATGTCCAATATCTCTACTGTGATTAAGCATATCCACTAGTATATATTTAACAAGTATATAACTGTATGTGCGTGTACACATAAAGTATGCATATATATGTATATATATATATATATATATATATACATATGAAAATGTTAAACATTGAAAATGTTAAAACACCCACACATGAGCACAACTGCAATTTATACCTAAAATCCTAACAAAAAAAATGTTCCTTTAAGTCATCATGGACATTTTATACAAGGTACAAAACACCAATAACAAGCAAATCGAAACTTTTCAATCAATAAAACATTTAAATTAAACATTTAATTACACCAGTCCAGTAACTATTAAGTAAAAGCTACCAATTCCCAGGTCACTATAACAAGTTAAACCCTTAGAAGGAGCTTCTTTGGTCAAACTCATGGTAAGAAGAAAAAACTGTCAAAACTAAAAAGCATTCAGAAAAACATAAAGAATTAAATGGTATCCAGAAACTATACAAAGTAAACCCACAGAATCAAAGTTTTTTCTTTTTATAATTCATAAGTAAATTTGTTAAAATTAAAGAAAAGTAACTGAAACATGTTTGATTCATGCATACATTCATTAAAAATATATTTACTTCAGCTTCATTGTAATGAAGTCATCTATTTAGTGTGGCAGTGAGCAGTTCATATATTTGATAATTTGTTTAAACTGTGAATCAGCTAAGATAATTGAAAGCTGCCTTGTGCAAAGCAAGCGGCGTTCATGCCACACTTATGGAGATTATAGTGCAAATGATTGCAAGAATACAATGTTTAGTCTACTTTTGGCAGTGGAGACACGGTGAGGATAATCCAAATGAAGACGGAATCAGCTCAGCTGGCCAAACACTAATTCTTTTCTTTTGATTTTAAGGTCATGTACTGTTCTCACTATGTGCCAGTCACTGTTTAAGGTACTTTTCACATATTAACTCTTTGATTTTTAGGACTTGTTTGTTTGTTTGTCTGTTTGTTTTTGAGACAGGGTCTCACTGTGTAGCTCAGGCTGGCCTTGAACTCGCTATGTAGCCCAGGCTGGCCTCGAACTCATGGTGATCCTCCTGCCTCAGCCTCCCGAGTAGTACTAGGATTAGAGGTGTGCACCACCACACCTGGCCAACTCTTTGATTTTTAAAGCAACCACGTGCAGGAACTAATATTATAATCTTCATTTTATAAGTAATACAGCTCAGACACAGAGAGTCAATAACTTGCCCAAGCTAATAAATGACAGAGCCAGGATTTGCAACTAAACACAATCCACACCCTTTTCCACTAAATTGTGCTGCCTCCTGGGTTAGTTTTTGTGTTTTTAGTTGAATTACATTATTTTAATACATACTTTTCAGTTTTAATGACACATAATAAACTTGTACAGGTTTATGGGTTAAAATGTGATACTTTAGTACATATATACAGTGTGCAATGCTCAGGTTAGAGTAACCAGTGCATCTATCACCGTGAACATTTATCATTTCTTTGTGTTGAAAACTTTCAAAAATCTCCCCTCTAGCTAATGTGATGTAAACATTACTGCCAGTCACAGGTACCCTACCGTATTGTAGAACACTAGAAGTTATTCCTCCTATCCGACTATGCCTAGGTACACATGCACCATTCTTTTTCCATCTCTTCTTCCCCTCCGCTCTTTCCAGCCTCTACTGCCCACTATTCTACCTTGGATTTCTATGAGATCAACATTTGTAGCTCCCAGGCTGACTCACTTAGAAGGGTCAAAACCTACCTACCTCAAAATCTGACTTGCGTTCTTGCTTTTCCTCTTCCTCATTCTCTTTTCTGGTGGAGGCAGAACTATTCTTCACGGAACACATTTCTGTATAAGTTCTGGGAAAATACCAGCAGACCAAAGCAGTCTGTTCTCATGGAAGCTGTAGTCTGGTGGCAAGGACAGGCACGATGGAATTACATAGACAAATGAGTATATAATTGCTAATCGTGCTAAGTGCTATGAGAAAAAGACAAATTCCTTGAAAGCATATGATAAAAGAATTCTTGGCATCCAAAGTTCTCCTCCATGAGTGAAGCTAGGCAGGAACTCAAAATACCCTGTCATTGATCACGTGACAAAATGGAGAAGCTGGACATTTATAGTCCCACTAATTCCCATGCAGCTATGGTCAACTTCATTTAGTGATGTAGAAGTGGGAGGACAGATAGCTCTGAGCTGTATCTCAGGGACATTCAAACAGTGACAGGCTTCGTTCATGAAGTATGATGAGGTCGTAGCATCTGACAACTGAGGGTGAACACAGACGCAAGATGGGGTGATGGTGGCATTTCTGAACCTCCCTATTTCTGCCTTTCCTAATAAAGCCCCCACCACATACCTAAGTATAAAAAAAAAATGTGAAAGAAACAAATAATATTGTATCCTGAAGATGAATGCTTGAGAAAGCATAGCTCTGAGCTGTTAGAATTCATATTAACAATTTCCACGGACTTCATATGATCAAAAAAGTTTACTGTAATTTCACCTTCACGACTTTATCCCAGGAAGCCAAGATTGCAGGTAACATTAAGCCTTCTATCCCTTCTAGTGCTAGAAATGGCCTCCTCTAGGCCTCTTCACTTTCTGAACATGTTCTTAAACAGTGAAGTCCAACAGGGTCCATAAAAGAAGTAAAAATTTGAACATTATGAATAGAGCAGAGAGACTACCTCCTGTTGTCTGCATGCCTCACTCCTATTAATATATTCCCCATAGTGTTGGTTCTGTTTTTTAATAACAGCACAACACTGCTGACTCACATGCACCATATGGTCCTTGTGGACTCCAAGGCCTGTATCTGCTGCACTTGTGCCTGCCTAGCTAGTCTTTTCTTAACCATTATCTGTGCAAGTATTTGGATGTTTTCATGCCTACGAGAAATTTGGTTTAACCTTATTAATTTGATTTTGATATCAGCAGATCATTCTTGAGCATGCTACCCTCATTCAGACCCTCAAAGGCCTCACCTGACTTGCTGCAGGAGCCCCCTAATTGATTTCTCTGCCATCACCTATCCCAATTATGATCCTTGCTTTGCACAGTCATTATGCCATGCTTCAGACATTACAGCACATTAATTAGACAGCTTCTCCTTGAATAGAAATGAAGCCCAGATTCTTTAGACTAATATTCAACACCCTGTACAGTCTGCTCACAGCCTGCTTCCACAACCCCTGACTCCAAGTAATCTAAAAACAATCATACAAGCTCACTCATTTCTCCACAACCTTCTCTGAAGTTCCTTGGTCTTATGTAAGCTCTTCATTCTTCTAGAATTCCCAGCTGCTGTTTCTACTTTCAGAATCTTCTTGATATTAAGATATTTCCCTAATTTTTCCTACTTATTCCATACAACACACCTCTCCATCCTTTGTGTTTCCACAGTATTTTCTATCACTGTTATAATATAGTAGTTCCCCAATCATTCAAAGGATACCTAAATACCACAGCTGAATAATGAAGACTGGCCTGTTCAAATTCTCAAAAAAATAAGGGATTAGATAAAAATATAATAGCTTTAGACTATAAAAGTCTATAAAGTCCTATTATATTTGCATGAACTCATCCTAAGTTGAAAATATCTTAATTCCAAAATGCATTTTGTATCCTTGGCCTACTGAACATCACAGCTTAGCAACACAGTACAATACAGAACATCCAGAGACTGACTGGTAACTGTAGCTTTCTGCCACTGCCCAGCACTGAGGGAGTATTGTGCAATATATCAATAGCCCAGGAAAAGGTCAAAATTCTAAATGCATTCTCTACCAAATTCATACTCTTTTGCATCACCACAGAATCAATAGATAGTAAGCTGAACCATTATAAATTGGGAGCCATAAGTATTGTGGTTAATATTATATTTTGAAAAGTTTTCTGATTGATTGATTGATTGATTTTACAAATAGTCTTCTTTATTTGTTACTTAACTACTACATCATCAGTATCCTTCCAGAAGCTATGTCTGCAACTTTTGGATTAGAGACTTTTTAAAAAATGTTCAATTAGTGGTCTTCCTTATTCAGTTTTTCCAAACTATGCTGATGTTCAAAAGTGTGTTTGGGGGATCCTAGTCTTATACCTATAGAGTATATTGAATAAATGGAGTTTAAATTGATCTTTTTTCCTTGGCACAAACATAGTCACAATTTTCCTTATATAGAGGTAGAAATAATAATTATTATACTTTCTTATTGAAAAACACTGAACTAAACCATACATACATATGTAAAATAATTTTAGATTTTAAATCTGGAATATAATAATATAAAACCCTACTATACAAAATCCTAGTTCATGAGGGGCTGCTGATAGGCAAGTAAGTTGTAGGCATAACTTCCTCTTGAGAGAAAAAGAGAGACACAGTAATTCAATAAACGTATTCTCAGCAAAATTATTATGCTCTTCAAAGATGTAAATGTAACTGACATAGTGAGTATTTATGGTCTAAGAGTAAAAGCAGTGTTGATGGCTCCCCAGTTCTACTTTCATGTGGTGTAGGCAGCAAATAGCCTTTGCTGCTAAGTGAACCCTTCAATTTGAACAAGAATAAAAACCAATTATCAATGCTGCTATAGATCTAAAATACAAACATCTCAGTTTTCCTGCCAGGAAGCCAGATCTCCCCTCTACTTAGATTTCCCTAAGGTCAGGTACATGATTCCTCTCTCTCTGATTGGAAAATGTAGAAAACCTACTCCCCCCCAAAACACAGACACTGACACTGCAAGAACAAAAGGATAAAAGGATTAAATAAACTGCATGAGGAGAAAGCAGGAAGGGATTAGAGGGCAGGAACAGAGCATGGGCAGAGCATTCTGACAGAAGAGATGGCAAATTCCACACAAGAGAAATCTGGGGGAAAACACTGAGAAACAAACCAAAATTATCAGTATTTGGTGGAAGGGCTCGTTAAATTTTAGAAATGGCGGTCATTAGGTAACAAGGGAGACTGATGCATCTGGCAGGTCAAAACAGTTAAGGTATTATTTTTTAATTCAGGAAAAGGACTACTTTCAGTGGGAGTTTTGAGCCTGCCACACACACATAAAAAAAGCAAAGATACTGCAGGGGAGAAGGGGTGACTCAGCCCAAGGTGAGGAAGTGAAATAACATGAGAACTCCACCTGGAGAACAAAAGGTAAACAAGACAACCAAGAGACACAGATATAACCACCATTGAAATCCTTAATAGGGTATGAGGAGGGCAAGGATGTGCTGAAAGCAAACGCAAGTGAACACCTACCATACTCAAACGCACTTTCCTTAGAGATGCTGCTAGGTATATATCAATTTAATCACTTAGGCAAATGTTACTATACGATTTGGTCACAATTTTGCGGTGTTAGAACAGTATTTTTAGTCTGAGGGATATCTGACTCCCTTAGCATCTTACTGGCCATTTCAATAGAAGCCTCTGTATTAGCCAGGGTGGCCTACGAGACAATTAGACTGCATCCATCTACACTTTTGCAACCAATCTGGACAGTGACAGTCGTACCTGACTCTGCTCTCGAAAATTTAAACTAAAGAAAAGAACAGAAAAAGCCTTGCCACTTGGGAAAGTGAGATTGGAATATAAATCAAAGAATCTAAGTGCACTTTTTCTTCAATCTCTTGGAAAATCGTCTGGTCACACTGTATCCCTTCAGGTTAGTATCATCAAGTTAACCTGATAAATGCATGATAGCTGTCCCTTTACAGGTCCTTTGAAACATTCCACCGACACTAGTGGTATTTTACAGCAAGGCACTTACAATCCTGGTAGCGGGACTGGCATTTTCTCAACTCTTCAACAGAGCTGACAATGTGGAGCCAAACAGCTTCCCAAAAGAACCAAAAAATAAGAATTCCTACTATCTCACTGTCATTACCTAATTCTTTTTGGAAATATTACTTCAGCACCTTTTCTTGCATTTATTTATTTTTTAATAATATATGTCTGTAATACATAATGTTTCCATTTCTTATGGGGAATTGGCACATATACTATACATAACTCATTTTAACTCCTTTTTTTTAATACCCTTTCCCTTCCCTCTCAACCCCTCCATCCATCTCTTGACCCCCTTCACCTTTTTAATCCATGTTTGCAATACATAATGTTTACAATCCTTGTGTGGAGTTCGTACATGTTCATAACACATATTAATTCCTTTTTCATAACCTTTCCCTCCCCATCATTCCCCTTGCCTCCATCTCTTGATCAGCACCTTATTTTTCCTTCCACTTTGTACTTGACATATCCCAAGAAATTCAAATTCCATTGCATTTCTTTCACATAATAAATTATCATTTATTTAAATTTACATATAAATGATTATTTAATATCATACCTAGTCGGATAGTAAGGACAGACCTAAGGATAAAAACCTACAGAGACCAAGATTTGTAAAATGCTATTTTATATTTAATTTATCACAATTTTCTTTTCCTGATTATAAAAGCAAAATATGTTCACTGCAAAAAAGTTTATCCATTTTTCTAAAAAATAAAATTTAGGGCTTTTTATTGACTGCTCTGTAAGAGCTTGCTATTGATTAAGTGGATTATGACTTTGTCCATTGTATATTTTAATATTTTGATGAACAGTTTACCTCTTTATTTTGCTTATTTTTCTACTGTAGAAAATATATCATCTTTAAACTATCCAATACTTTTAAATTTCTTATGTTTGGAAAGTGCTCATTATCAAATTAAATACTCACGTCAAGTACTTTTTAGCCTGATCTGGAAGAGTGTTTTTTTTTTTTGTGGATACCAGCGGTCAACCTCAGGACCTCGCACGCCAGCAGGCGCCCGTGACGCTGAGCGATATCACCGACCCTTTTTTTGTATGTGGGTACCAGGAGTCGAACTCGGGCCCTCCCGCTTGCCAGGCAGGGGCTTATGCTGCTGAGCCATCTCACCAGCCCCTGGAAGAGTTTTTAATAATTTTTACACAATTACTTGGCTATAGCAAGATAACTGAAAAATTTAGAAAAGAAAAAATATATCTCCAAAACTCGAAATTTATGAAGGAAAGCTAGTAATAACACAAAGAGAATGCTATATAAAACATAGTTGAAATTATGAAAAAGTCACAATGTTGTATTTGAGAAATTGGAAAAATAAACACAATACAAAACAAAAAGTTCAGGATGAAAAAACACTATCCAAATTACAACAGCTACGTCTGTATGAAAATAACCATGGTTTAAGGATAACAAAAGTTAGTTGGACACCATGGCACATGCCCGTATTCCAGCACTTCGGGGGGCTAACACTGGAGGACTGCAAGTTCCAGTCTCTCTGGACAACGTAGCTAGACCACATTGCAAAATGAAAAATTAAAAGCTAAAAAAAAAGAATAACTAAAGCTACCTACACCTGTAAACCATTTTACCAATTTTATAACCAACTAATTTTCATCTATATCAGCACTATAAGACTTACTAAAAATAATTATGTTTCCATTTCATATTAACTAAATTTAAAAGAATACTTGTCATTAGCATGACAGTGGAGAAATTCAATATAATTAAATACTACAGGAAGTCACTTTAACTGATGTAAAAGTTGTAACAAACAACATAGCCATAAACAATACAGATTTCAATTTACTATCTACACCCTTCAGTTTTTATGTTCACTTTTAAGTAAAAAATAATGTGACAAACGTGCTTATTTCTGAATTGTTTAGAAATAAAAGTCAGATACAACCTAATTATTTAAAAATACAAAAATAGGCAGCCATTAAATAATTATAAAATGTAAACAATTAAAAACAAGATTTTTTTTAAATAATAGAAATACATGCATTCCATGGTTAAAACCATGTTGAAAATGAACATGGGCCCTCCTGAAAGGAAACACAGAAATGTCACAACAATAGAGATAAAATTATTCTGTTCAGAAAAATTTTCATGGTTACATTACTTATGCAAAAAATAATTAGAAGAGAGCTTTAGAAAGGCTTTAGCTCAGAATTTCTTTTTGTGTATTCTGTGGTGCTCCATTCATTCCAGCAAGGATGACCAGGAAAGGGCAGACAGGTGGGAGTCTTGGGGCCAAATCAGTTTAGGATATCGGGAAGTATAACATTTGAATATGGCTTAATTGCGTTTTATTTGCTTTAGGGGCTCTTTGCCTGTGAAATGGTGAGAATGCTCAGATGATATTTTAGGAAAAAAAAAGGTCATTTCTCAAATTTGCTGTGTGCAGAACTAATTTTGATGAAGCATTACTTAGAGCTAACACACCACAGAAGACACAAAGTATGTGCTCCTCCAGGCCTCAGAACCTACTAGAAACATAAGCATTATCGCCATCTTAATTAGTTTAAGGTTCGCTTCTGTCTCTCTAAACTGAGACTCTAATTACCAAATTCTGTATAGCTTAATACATGTACTCTGGTTGATAATATGTAACTTTAGGATATTAGAAAAGTTATGTAAGACTAATGCAATAACTCATGGAAATTCAGTGAGTTTTTTTTTTATTCTCAAAGAATAATTGTTTTAATATACTTTAGATATCATAAAATTGCTGTTTCCATACACACCAAAATGTCTATAAACTCTCATTCACTTTATGTCTTAAAAGCATTAAGGTACTTAAATTGAGTAAGTTTACTGAATTACTCTTACATTTAAATTCCATGCTGTATATTGTAAGGAATAGTTAAATGAATAAAGCTTATTCCTGTTTAAAGACATTCACAGACAAGAGAGTAAGTTGAGTAGTGGGGAATGAAGCCAGAACAATAAATATAGCAATAACTCCAAGACAGGGAATAATCTGAACTGGATACAAAGAAATTAGGAGCACGGTGAGGTAGAATCTTCATACAGGATCGAATACAGATGCATCAAAGAGGGGGGCTGCATAGTGATGGACTCAAAGAACATACAGAAGCTTTCCTAGATTGACAGCAGAAAATGAGTCCACAACACCCAGGAAGGAGGAAAAAAGCCATGTTTTGAAAGTAGTGGGTCACTACTCTTAGGAGATCACGAGAATACCTTTGAAGACAGTTCTTTTAGGAGATCATAAGAATACCTTTTGTTGGGATATGACCTTGAGTTTGGAACATGAGAGTCCAGAGTGATAGACAAGACATTTTGATTTAATTCGGTAGCCACAGAAGCACACTGAATTTTTCTCAGCAAGAAAGATTAGAAATATGAAAAAATAATTTGATACAAGTGCATCAAAATTAGGGGATGTAACACTGGAGAATGACATTCAGGAACAGAGGTAGAGGCAGAGACAGAGCAGAACAAATTCTGTGACAGTGAAATCGTACAAAATTAAGAAGCAGCCTGGAGATTTGTGGAAGTTCAAAAACACGTCATCAAAATCCAGCAAGACAAGGGAGTTTCAAAAGTTCATATGTCAAGAATAGTCAATGATAGTGAAAGAAAAGTCAATTAGTTAAACAGAAGGTCAGGAAGGAAATTTTAAAAGTATTGAAGTGCATTCAATGAATCCATCTACAATCATTTTTAAATTTTAATTCCACCACAGTAGAAATACTGCATAACATATATTTGGGACTTTGTCAGAAGGAGATAAGACAAGTGAATACTCCTTTCAACTCTCCTAAACTCAGTGGGGTTCGAAAGGCTCCAAAAGACTTACTCAAGCATCTAATGAAGGCACATTTTTAATGCCCAATGTAGAATTACTCCCCAGGGATTGAGATCGCATCTATAATTTTACTTCCTGAGACCAAGTAGGTTCAAAGGATAACGTTAGTTTACCCACTAACGTTAGAGAAATAGTTCACATCAGCATCTTCAAGCATATCATGATATGATAATAGAATTTTTGATCCTGGAGAGGTCATTTACTAAAATCAATGCATATGATAGATTTCATGTAAACTCCTTTCATCCTTCTCAATATCGTTATTCATTTGGAGGATCAAATTTTTAAATACCTACTAATACAATTTTAGTTGCTATGTCATCTTTACAATCCCAGTAACACGCTTGTGGGCATGCTTGTGTGTGTCTGTACTTACACGCCTTGCTATTTTGGACCTTAGGTTACTGTTCCTATATATCCTGCTGTGCAATATTGCAGGCACAAAATAAGCATTCAAGAAGATTGTTTCTGTTGCTATGGCAATATCATTTAATTTCCTAATTAGTAGGTATATAAATGCAAAACCATAGCATTTGATTATTTCTGAAGCTTGGAAACCAAGTTTGCTGTTCATGTCTGAGGACAAACTCCCCATGCTTTCAACACTTTTATTCAAAGTAAGAATTAAGAATTTATCCTGTTTCACATTTTAATGCTTATAAATTGATTTGTTGTACATGAGAGAAACGAAAGAATGAAAAAGGAACATATGTAAGTCATTTATTCTTCTCAAGCAAGATACAAGCAAAATAGATAGGAATATAACTATTTACTAATAAATAAAAATTGTAGCAGAATTTACTTTCCAAAAGAGTTTCACTAAACCATAACTTCCCTCAGGGTTGTAATTTGTAAAAGGTGGTCATGATTATAAAACTAGATGTCAGCACCCCAATTGTTACATAAAGTCAGGTATAAATGACATCTTCTTTCCTCCTATCAAATTTTGTCTATGGACTACAGTGCTATAGTTTGCATCTTGAATGCCTCCCAGACCCCCATGTGATAAAGGCTTGGTCACCAGCCTGTGGCTCTCCTGAGACGTGAGAGGCACTTTAAGAGGTGCAGTATAGTGAGAGAAAGTCACTGGGTCAGGACAATGAAGGGACCACTGGGACCCGGGTCTCCTTACATTTCCCTTTTTGCTTCCTAGTCACCATGAGATGCACAGGTCTACTCCACCACGGGTTGTCACCATGATGCACTGTGCCAGCACAAGCTCAAGGCTGCAAGGCCAAATGACATGGGCTGAAATCAAGAGCCAAGATACATCTTTCCTCCTTTTAAGTGGATTATCTCAGGTATTTTGTCACAGCAGCCGAAATCTGAACAACATAGTGGGCTTTGTAATAATCAAGAAGAATATAAATTATGCAGATAAGGCAGTTTTAAAAAGTAAGAAAATTCTAAAACCTACTCTTTTCAAGCAACTCTAGAAAATTAAGTCACCAAATAACTCCTGAGTGTTTTACTATGTTAACCTGCACCACTTATGACAAAGCAAACTAAGCTAAATCATTCTTGCCATTTTAGCATTTCATTCCTTGCCATTTAGCATCCCAGTGTGCCAGGCAACTTTAGAAATACACACCCTCTAATATTTCTCTTGATAGTCACATCTCAGTTCAACACTATCAGATTTCTCAGCTGACCACTTAATTGAAGTGACTTGGGCAAAATCAACATAGGATTTGTTTCTTACTTGACAAATGCAAAGGCCTCTCATTAGTCTTCACCTTCTCTGACCTCTGAACAGCAGCATCCTTTCTCCCCTGGAAATGCAGGAATCTTATCTTAGGAAATTCTTTCTTCTCACATTAAGTGATACTGAGGAGCATCAATAATCAATAGGGCATCCATCTCTCCCTTTTCCACTTCTCAAAATTCAGATTGTGCACAGACCTACATGCAAAATTCAGAAATAATCCAATAAAGATGTTTTTCCTCTGTACTATGAATCTATTTCTGTTAGTAGTAAGGATGGTGTTATAATACACCTTTGTTTTTGCTGGATATTTGGGGCATACTGTTAACAAGAAATAAGGGCATTTTTCTCTTTTTCTGAAAGCATATATTGCACAGACCACTAAACCCACAGAGTTAAGCTTAGTGTCACAGATTTGTTTTTAAAATGTTCTCCAGGCCAATAATCTACTAGTGTAGTAAGATGAAATATAGAGCTAGAAGGAAAATTTCTGCTGCTTTAAATATCAGAAATCAGAATGAAGCAGAAACAAACATGCAATAGTCCACTTTTCCATCACTGGGACAAAATACCTGGCATCCATAAGTGAAGGAAGAGAGGTTAATTTTGGCTCACAATTGAAGTCCACAGTCAGCTGGTTCCAAGGCAGAAACATTACTGTGGAAGGGCCTGGCAGAGGAAAGCTGCTCACTTCATGGCCACCAGGAAGCAGGGAGAAAAGGGAGGAGCCATGGACAACAATGCGCCTTTCCAGGTCACACCCTCAGTGACCCATCCGTTCTGACCAGGCCCCACCTCCAAACATATAAAACTTTTGGGGACATTTTAGATTTAAACCATAACATTTTGCCCCCAAACATATATCCTCTTTATTGATAAACTATTTCTGCTAGTGATATGGATAGTATTAGTAAAACACCTTTTTTGGCTAGAGATGTACAACCTACTTTTAACAAGCGATATGCCTTTTTTTTTTTATGAGATCATATCTTTTTTTTTTTTTTTGGTACTGCAAATCAAACCCAGGGCCTCGCACTTGCCAGGCAGGTGCTGTACCGCTGAGCTACATCCCAGGCCCAAGAAATCATATCTTGCACAGACCACTAAACCCACAAGAGTTACAGTGTAGTTTAGCAAGCTTCATTTTTAAAATGTTGCACCTGCCAATAATCGATTAGTGTAGTAAGGTGAAGTATAGAGCTCGAAAGAAAATTCTGCTGGCTTTAATATCAGAGATCAGGATGAAGCAAAAACAAGCCTCAGCACTTAGCACAGAAGGCCCTCTGAGCAGACAGTGATGGGTCACGAGGCTGCTGCTCTGCTGCAGACCTGCCTGCCTCCCACTGTCTCTGCTCATCGCCATATGAGCGCCAGCGGCACCTAAGATCAGGCGGCATGACTGCTGCAATCCTGCAGCTATGGCTGCAGAAGAGCCTCCGGCTTCAGCCCACGTAATCTGTTTGTGGCATTTCCAACCCTTCCTTTGCCCTATTTGCTGTCAAAACCCAGAGACCTCATGGGTGGAAGCAAAGAATAGCTGCCACAGTTGCTTTTACAATCTGCCTTTCACTGCTTCTGTACGTTCAGGATAAAAATCTGAACTGAGAGCTTAGAGTTACATTTCTTTCCGAGTTTATTTTTATTTTTTTTTTTCACTTTGCTGATTTCCTTGACTTCCATGGTAAATACAATCATATGATTCCTCTCTTTCCTTCCCATCCCAATTTTTGCCCTCACTGATCCTCAGGCTTTGGGATTCCTAAGGATGCAGGCACCATTCCTCTAATAATGCTTTCTCCCACCTTATGGAGCACTTTATCTGCTTTCATGACTTTAAATATCACCTTCATCTTTGATCCACAATTTCTAATTTGAATACCAGCAAGTCGGAAGTCAGACTTCATTTGCAGATGGATATGGAAGACGTCCATGTGGAAATCCTGTGAACTCTACAAATTCACTATCATCAAAACCAAGCATCTACCTGCTCCCAACCCTGCTTCAAACCAACAGGACAAGTGAAATGACTTAAGAGCGACCCTTGTATTTACCTTTGATCTGAATCGCTCACATTCACATAGTTACTCTGACCTCTCACTTCTGTACAATCAGTCCTGTTTTACCTACCCCACACACACACCTCCTTACCACCATCAGTCTTCAAGCACACTGGCAACCGCATTATTTGTTGATCCCTAAATTTACAGTGAAAATCTTATCTTCATGTTTATTCTTCCACCTGGTATGTGATTTTCTAATTTTTCTATATAGAAAACGTATTCTTGTTCTTCAAGATCTCATTCAAATGTGAATCTTTTACCTTGTTTCTAATAAAGTTTAAATTTAAACACTCCATCATTGCTACCTATAACTTCGAATATACACTTATTCCATGTCATGTTCTTTACCTATTTGTTTATGGGTCAGTGTTTCCCAACTTACCTCAGAAAGGCAATGAAGAAATGCCTTTTCAGCTACATTATGTCTAGATCTGAGCATAATAATTAAACACCATTTTCAAAGTGAAATATTTATTCTCATGATTATATCAACATAGTCCAATTCCGCTCTACAACATGTCTTAGCTTTAAATTCATCTCCTGTGGAAAAAACACATTACTCAAAATTATAACAAGATATAATTTGTGCTTTCCAAAAAATAAAAATAAAATAAAATCACAAATACTTAATGTATTTGTCTTAAATTTTTTGAAATATAATTTATGTGCCATAATATTCACAAATTTAAATTAAATGATTCAGTGGGTTTTTTTTTTTTTAGTATATGCACAACCATTTTGTAAAACGACCACTACCTAATTCCAGGACTTTATCAAAAAAGAAAACTTGTGTCCAGTGGCATTCACTCCCTAATCTTCCCTTCCCCCATCCCTGGCAACTATTAGTTTACTTTCTGTCTACATAGATTTGCCTATTCAGGACATTTTATACAAAAAGAATCACATAATATGTGACATTTTGTATCTGGCTTCTTTTATTCAACATAATGTTCTCAAGGTTATCCATGTTTTTGTAGACTCATTCCTATTTATGGCTCAGTATTTTCCTTTCTGTGGATATAGCATATTTTGTGCATCCATTTTTTTTACTGATAGACATCAGTTTTTTCCACAGTTTCTTTTCCTTTTTTTTAGTGAATAATGTTGCTATGAATGTGTACAGGATTTTTGTAGACTATATTTTCATTTCTTTTACAGATATACTTTAGAGTAGAAATGTTAGGTCATAAGGGAACCCTCTATTTAACTTTTTGAGGAAAAAACTTGCTTTCCAAAGTGGCTGTGCCATTTCATATTCCTACCAGCAATATATAAGGCTTCTGATTTCTCTGCATGCTCCCCAATATTTGTTACTGACATTCTTGTTTTTTTGTTTTGGAACCAGTCTGGTGAGTGTAAACTGGTATTTCATTGTGTTTATTTCTATTCACATAATGACTAATGATGTTTAGCATTGCTTAATGGGGTTATTTTTTGTTTGTACAGTTTCTTTGTATAAATGTCCATTCAAGTCATTTGCCCATTGCTATTTAGTTACTTATTATTAAGTTTTAATAACCACTCATATAGTTTGGCAACAGTCTCATTGATAAGCTTTGTAAATAATTTTTTTCAATTTTATAAATTATCTTCTGTTTAATGATGTCTTTTCATGCCCAAAGTTTCTAATTTGTATACATATATATATATATATATATATATATATATATTTTTTTTTTTTTTTTTTTTTCCTTTCGAGGCTTGTGCCTTGGGCATCACATTTAAGAAACCACTACCTAATCCAAAGTCATTAAGATTTACATCCGTATTTTCTTCTAAGAATTTTATAGTTAACTCTTCTACTTAGGTCTATCATGTATTTTGAGTTAATTTTCATATTGAGGCAGTGTTCCAAATTCATTTTGATGTGAACATTCAGTTGTCCTAGTACCATATATTAGAAAGAAAATTCTTTCCCCCACTGAACTGTCCTGCCAGCCTTCTTGAAAAGTCAGTTGACCGTAAATATGTATGTATTTCTCAATGTTCAGTTCTATTCTGACGATCTATGTGTCTATACTTATACCTGTACCACACAGTCTTTATTACGTACTTTTCTGTGAGTTTTGAAATTGAAATGTGTGGAACTTTCAAGTTTGTTCTTCTTTTAAGGACTGTTTTGGCTATTTTTGCTCTACATATGAATTCTAGAATATGCAAGACAATTTCCTAAAATAAAAAAGGCAGCTGGAATTTTGAAGCAAGTATTTTTTTTTTTTTTTGGTGGGTACGGGGGGGTCGACCTCAGGACCTCGTGCGCCAGCAGGCGCCCATGCCGCTGAGCGATATCACCGGCCCCTTTTTCGTATGTGGGATCCGGGAGTCGAACTCGGGCCTCGCGCTTGCCAGGCAGGCACTTAAGCCGCTGAGCCATCTCACCGGCCCCTGAAGCAAGTATTTTTAATGTGTACATCCATTTGCCTCCTTAACAAAATGATCACCATTTGCAAACATTGGTTTCTTTCCATTTATTTAAATTTTCTTCAACTTCTCTCCATAATGTTATATTTTTCAGTACATCAAGACTTTGATACCTTGTGTGTTACTAAGCACTTGTAGTTTCTTGAATAAAGTATAAGAAACAAAATTTATCCAGTTAACTTTCTATCTGATGTAAAACTTTAAAATGCCACACCTTTATAATTTTGATATGAAATATTTTAATTTATATTAAAAAGTAGTATTTCACATACCAACTTTTTGAATTAGCTACAATTCTGTCTTCAGACAGACAACGGTAATAAAATACATTTGAATTTAAAACACCAGCTATTCATAACAGCAACAGCAAATAAAATTTTCCTTCCAAAGTCAGTCAGGCATCAAAACAAATTTTATCAGATAAATAGCTCTGTCTCAAAGTATTCACACAATCTAGAGTGGAAAATATCTACATATTACTAAATGATAGTTTTGTTCATACTTACGATATTAATATTAATCTAAATCATCCTTATTGGGGTCACTCTTCAGGGAAAGACAAAACTACTATAGATAACCATATTTTTTAAACTAAATTCAGTGACTCAACAACATCAATAAAAGTATTTGCAATTCCATGAACCATGACTTGCCACTTGCTACTAATTCACATCTCTATTCAATATTCTGCCCCCAAAATTGGCTTTTTCATAGTAAACTTTACATCATCAATCTGTACTATCTTAGTGTAGATCACAGAATTTTAAAATGAGGGACTCATTAAGGATTAATCAAAACTGATATTATGCATAAAGCTTGAGCCAGATGAATAATTACATTCAAAGCAATTAGCCCATTTTTTCAATCTGCCTAACAAGTGAGAAGATTTCATTCAAACGAACAACATTCCATG
The DNA here is from genome assembly GCA_028451465.1 of Erethizon dorsatum. Taxonomy (NCBI): domain Eukaryota; kingdom Metazoa; phylum Chordata; class Mammalia; order Rodentia; family Erethizontidae; genus Erethizon; species Erethizon dorsatum. Next base: position 20,019,603 of record CM051824.1, read on the forward strand.
ATAAAAGAAGATTATTAAAATAGTACCAAAGTTAAGCTTGCACTCAAGTTGGAAAAAAAGGGTCTTAGGGCCAATAAATGAAATTCTGGGCAAGAATTGAAGACTACAAAATCTTCTTAGTGGTGTTGAACTGGCTATTGTGTCAATACTTACATTTTTCTAAAAAACAGCATGCTGCACGCAAGATGAAGGTGTTGTATAGCATAACAACCTTAATATGCAAATGATAGCAAAATAATATTTAAAGTATCAGATGCTGAAGAATAAAGTTATTTAGATAAATTTTAAAAGTTTAATATCATGAACATTATTTAATATATAAACCTTTACCACCATCATCAGATCTCTGTTTACTCAACACAGTCAAACACCTAGAAAAAACATAGCCCAGGCCTTTGAAAGTCACATAAAGTATTCAGAAAAGGCTAGGAAAGTGTCAAGCAAATATTCATAAGTAAATATATGAAATTCATATGTGCAATGGGCTTACTCCAAAGAGGAATTCACAAGTGTATAGATATGGGTATTTTCTATATTGATGTGTAGTAAGTTCTTCCAGAAGAGGCAAATACTGAGAATACTTTAAAAAACAAAAAAGTGTGTTTGGATCGCAGCATTTCAGATATGAAGAGTATCCCACTAACACTAAATCTAAGTTAGAAGAAAAAATATTTCTCACATTAAAATTAGAAGAAACTATGAAAAAAATGAAAACTATATTTTATCATTTTCATATAAATGTCTTACACATATTTATGTGTGCATTTGAATCATATGTTATCTTAACATATGTTATGAAATATATATTATCTTAATATATAAAAAGGTCACACAAATTGATAAAAAAATACACAGGAAAATGACAAATATTTTGAACCAATAAAGCATTTCAACAAGGTGACTAACAAAAAAAAGCAAATACAAATATCAAAAGATATAATTTATATAAAAAACCTAAAACAAATTATAAGACAAAAAAATCCCTTTCCCAACAGTAATAAAAACTACCTACAAGATAGTAATAAAGGACATAAAATGAGAAAGACCTCCTTCTATGAAGAAAGCTATTTATGATTCTATAGGATGCAAAAATGGAAGATGTTAATAAGAGACATCAATAAAAGATTATGAATTAGAAAGTTATTACTTCTTTTTCAAAATTATCTTAAATACAATACAAGTTACAATACCAAAAGTATTGTTGAAATTTAGTAACCAGGTTATTGTATTCTTCTGGAAAAAAAAGAAAGAAAAATACACAAGAACATTTAGAAAAAATAAAAATCATCATTTATTAACACAACATACTACATGTTATAGTAATTATAACAGTACACAATTAGTTTAGGAGCAACAATAAAAGTCTTTATACCCAGAGAATATATATAATTCCTGTAAGTTAAAATAGAGGTAAATAGCTCACTGGAAAAATCATGGTCAAAGATATGAACATACTCTTACAAGCAATCAGTAAGCCTTAGGACCAACAAAACAATGATAAGATAATCAACTCCTCTCAAAATTAGAGAAACAAATTGATAAAACGGGCAGGGGGAGGTCTTTTACATATTCATTGGTAAACTTCTATAAGTTTAAAATCATCTTCTATTGGCAAAAGGATATGGAAAGGTACTTCCATTCCTGCTGGTGGAATATAAGTGGTACTACAATTTGAAGAGCAATTTGGCATTAACTGTTTAAATCTAAAACTCATATAATTCATGATTCAAGAATGACAATTATCAGCCCATCTTTTACTAAAAATTCCATTAGTACATGTGGACTAGAGACCTGGAATAAGAATGTTTATTTCACTCTTGGTTGAATAGCAAAACAGCAGGAGCAAATTGAATAATTATGAAAACATAAAGATTAACGAAACCAGGGTACAATCCAACTGTAAAGTAATAGGCAGCAATTAACAAATAACAGCATATATCTTCATGTACCTATACGATGGCACTTGTAAACTACGTGAAGTGAAAATGAAGTGTAGAACACCATGTCAACATTTAAGTGAGTGTGTGCTTGTGTGTATAAATGCTACATAGACTTTGGCCACCTATTTCTTTGAGACAGTCACCAGGAGCCCTGAGAGTCAGTCTTCTGCTCGTGGCCCAGCTCCTATTGGAAGATGTCAACCCAGACATCTTGTCTCTGTAGTTATCCAAAAACTGAAAACATAAATTTTAATAGATGTAATGTTACACGAAAAATAATGAAGAATTTTTATACCACAGGAAAGTTAAATACAAGTGTATTTACTTGTTTATATTACTGAAATATTTGCTTATTTAAAAAAAATGCAGAATTATATGATCTCAGCTGTACTTTAAAAAGACCCCACTGCATGATAAACTCAGATATATTCATGAAGAAAAAGAAACTAGAAATTGACAAAACATTCACTGTATAGTTGGACTGCAGGGTCTTTTTTTATTTTCCACATTGTTTTTCTAGTTATTTTCTAGTATTACTGTATTAAAAACAGACTTGTTCCTTTTGAAACAATGCATTCTCTGTTATTGAATTCTTGAGATACCTCCATGTAAAAAATTCTAAAATATATCTCTGCTCCCAGCCTCTCCCTTTCACCCCAGCCTCACTTTTTCAGCTGCTTACCGAGCATTATCAGCATCCAAGCTTTAGTTCTCCTGGATGTGATTTCTCCACCTCTCCTACCGCTGTGCTCATTGATTCCCATCTGACCTGCTGGGTCAGCCCTGTCCCAGTTCCCAGACCAATGCAGGACTGAATTAAAAGGTATTAACACAAGGTCAACCTCTCCTCCAAACTCTTACTTCCATCCACCCGCACAGTGAGGTTTGTTATTCTGCCTTTGCCTGGATTTTTGACCTATGCCATTGCAGAGTCAGTACACTGTTCTACACACTATCTCAGTTTGTCTAGCCTTAAACTGTTCTGGTATTTATTCTGGTACAAGCCCATACTGGACAGGCCACTTATGAGATCAGAAACTATACCTTACTCATGTGTGGATCCAGGACTGTGTCCTAGCCCCCGACACACACACACACACACACACAAAAACAGTGGTTTTCAAACACGTAAAAAATATTTGATGAATTGCTGTTACATTTGTTTGACCAGAAATCTGTAATTTGTTCAAAGGTAAAACAACTCCAGAGACTTGATCCAATCAGCAAGCATTTATGAAGGAACTGCTGTTGCTCAGGATCTTAGAAAGGGAATAGCAGAAAAAAGGGACTGTCTCCTGTTCTTGACAGTTTCTAAAGTGGTTAAGAACACCTTTAAGAAAAAAAAAAAAAAAAAAAAAAGAACAATAATTACTGTTTTGGCTTCTGCCTTAACAAGCAAAACATGAAAATCTTCTTGCCTGAGGTCCTGATTTCACAGATGGGCAAACTGCAATCGAGTTCTCCTGCCTGGATCCTAGACTACTGCCAACTCCTGTCCCAGCTCCATGATCCCAAAAGTGCTTGACTCTGCTTGTCTTTTCTTTTTTTCTTTTTCTTTTTTTTTTTTGTAGTACCGGCAATCAAACTCAGGACCTCACGCTTGGCAGGCAGGCACTGCGCCACAGCTAAATCCCTGGCCCTGCTTGTCACTATTTCTATACTCGCCCAATTCCAATTATCCCCTTGGACCTAGATTCCCTCCCCCGCAGCTCATACTGTGGGCTAGGATCTAAAATTTCTTCTTGTTTTTGTTGTCCCAGGCTACCCCCTGTCTCCTACTTTTGCACACACCCCCACAATAACAAGCTGTGACTGCACTCTCGGCTTTCTGCTTCAATCTCCTTCCTTCAAGACCAAGGCAGCATGGCAGGCCTCTAAATCAAACGGTAACAAATTGTGCAACATTCATTTCCCCTTCCCTTATTCTTCACAAAACTCCCAATCTTCTCATCTCCCCCTTCACCTGCTCCACTCAGCCTTTGGGCTTCCAGGAAAGCAGACCCCATCCATAGGTGGGAGACTCTGATCTAGTCCGAGCTCCTCCTTCGTGGCAATCCCATTCCCTCTGCCGTTGACTCAACTGGGCATGAACAAGTGATCCAATGCTGGCCAGAAAGATAAAAGAGAAGCCTGTGGGGAGGGAGGTTTTGGCAAACCTTCCCCCACTTTGCAAGAAGGAGCACTGCTACTGCATGATGGTGTGCTTGGAACTACAGCAGCCATCATGCTACTGGCTGAGGATGAAGTCAACACACAGAGGGCAAAGCCAAGGCAAAGGCAGAGTAGGAGCTAAGCCCAGATCCAACACTTGGAGCCACTCGTCTTTTGCACATCTTGGCACTTTTACAAATCTTTTCCACCATGTTTCTTTTCCTGAGTGGCCAGGTTACATATACTAGTTTTAAATAGCAAACTTCTTAAAGACACACATACACACACATATAAAATCAACAGCTGTGTTTTCTATTTCAAAAAAGTAACTTTTAAAATGGGAACTTCACAGATATTTGGTTTGTTTTCCATTTTAAGCTACTATAAGTAAAGCTGTTACTAATTTTCATGTAAAAGTTTTTATACATGTTTTCATTTCACCTGGGAGCAAAATTTTTGGGTCATATGGTAACAGCACTTTTAAAATTAAGAGAAATGCCAAATTGTTCTCCAAAGTATCACATTCCCATCTGTAATGTATGAATATTACAGTTGCTTCAAAACCTCTCCAAAATTTGGTGTCATCAGTCTTTATAATTCATGTATTCTAGTGTTCATATAGTTCATATTGTGATTTTAAAATTTCATTACTTCAAAGAAGAAAAAGCTAAACACCTTTTTTATGTGCAGAGGGCACATTTGTGTACCTCCTTGTGTGAAATACCTCCAGATATTTTGTTCATTTTTCACTCTATTGCTAGTATATTGAGTTGCAAGAATCCCATATGTAGTCTATATAAAGTCATATTTGAGACAGAGATAACAAAGAACCAGCAAATCTTGTGTCTTCTGAATATGAAGCATTTTCAAAAAAAATTTTCACAAAGTTTTACATGTCTTTTCTTTCAAATTTTATTATTAGTGCTTTTGAGTTTTGTTAAATCTCTGAATAAATCAAACTCACAAAGATTTTTCTCCTATATCATCTTTTAGATGTTTATATACTCAAAATCCCAAACAAATCTCAAAAACATTATGCTCAATGAAGGAAGAAAAACAAAAATGAGTGATTCTATCTATACTAATTTCTAGAAAAAGAAACCTAATCTATAGAGATAGAGAGCAGATCAGGTCCAAGGGAAGATTTTTAGGAAATGGAAATATGCTATATCTTAACTGCAGTGGTGTTTACACAAGGGTGTTTGAAAATATACAATAAAGTCAATAAACAACATAAAATTAGCATATTTTATTGTATAAAAAATGCATCACAAAAACTTGACTTAATACTAAAGCCAGGCGTGGTGGCTTACATCTGTAATCCCAGCACTCAGGAGGCTGAGGCAGGAGGACTGCTGTGAGTTCCAGGCCAGCTTGAGCTATATAGCCAGTTCAAGACAGTCTGAACTACATAGTGAGACTCTGTCACAAACAAACAAAAAAAACCCACCAATATTAAATGAGAATATATAGCTGGACTAGTAAGAAGAATAATGAGCACAACCTTATGGGATACGATTTAGGGGGTAAAAAAGGGCATGCTCTGCCTGAGATAGAAATATTAACCTTAAAGTGTTTGTAACTTCTTAAATAACTACCTTTTCTAAATGCATAAATCTGTATGTCTTTCAAAGATTTTAGCACGCTTCAAACAAGCTAATGACACACTGGTTTCATCCCCTAAAAGAAGTTGGTAAAAACGTACAACTCCAATGCAGAAGGATTTTAAAAGACAGAGGCAGGGAAAGCAGGATGAAGAAGAATGGAGAGATAAGAGGAAGAAACTCCTTCTCCCTTGGCCCAAAGATGCTGTTAACTTAAATTTCAATTTTTATCAGGAAAGGGAAAGATAAACCACTGAAGGCGTAGTTTTTGCATGTGTGTGTAATAGCAGTTTCTATGTCCAAAGAAAATAACAGGACACAGTGATAACTGAATCATTACACCTTAAAATTTTAAGGGAAAGTTACATGTAGAATTATAGAATTATATAGCTAGATGCCTATATACCATTAATCCAAGTCACTTAAAATACAGATAAATAAATAAGGTTTGGACAGGTTAAGATCTGTTTAGTCACATAACTAACTCATTGGAAAGTGGGTTGAAAACTTGGAGGACGAATCAGGTTTGGGGTTCAGTGCAATTATATAATTATCATCTCAAACCAATGCTCTTCACAGAACAGAAATGTTAAAAATACCTGTTGAATAAATTCATGCCAGACAATATGATAAAAACACAGGGGAATCAAAAGTGAAGTGACGGATGAAGTTTTTTTCCCAATAATCTGAGTACAGTGCACACTTCTTAATGCCAAATCTGCTTGATAGGGGGGAAAACATACTTTGTCAAGTGACTGTATGGTAGGTATCAATCCTGAAGAAACAGAATGATGTGGTAAATTCTTGAGTATTATAGGAAATCCTTTCCTAGGAAGACCTGGGGAGAATTAACTGTGTCTGAAGTATTTAAGAAGCATTTCTACCTTCTTTCACAGAGATGGACTAATGACATTTAGCAGCTGCTTTAGGCTCTATGAATTTAAGATGAACTTGGTAGAATTAATTTTTACCAAGCTCCCATCTTATCAGGATTAAAAGAGAGGAGCACCAGAATATTTGGGCATTTCTGGAGTCATTTATTGTCTCCAGTGGACTGGAGAAAAACAAACTGACATATCTCTATCAAGAGTGCATGGCTTTAGTTCTGAAACACTGACAGGTCCTAAAAAAATCTTGGGTTTATTACAGGTTCAAAATGACCCACATAATCCCAATTTACACAACATGAACACCTCAGAAACTTCCTATTTATCTTCTATTATGGGTCTACCACCCATAGGATCATATAATATGCAATTCTTTATTTTATCCCAAGCACTGCAATATGTCCATTCATGTAATTTAGGAAGATTGGAATGAGTTAGGATATGGTTTGATTTATATCTCTATCTCAATCAGGTAGCTCCCACCAAGGCAACATTATTTGGCTCCCTCAAAACAGCCAAGCGCACACAACTGCCAGATGTTGAAAAATAGTAAGATACATCCTAAAAAATCAACATATGAGTCTACGTTTTTTATTCATACTTTACTTTGGAAAACTGTTCACTGAAATTTACATATGCAACGTGCTTTTAAACAGGCAGTTATAAGAATTTCAGCCCAAAAGATGAAACAAAATTAATTCATTCCATCTCATCTTTATTCCAACTCCTCATTTGGTCAGAACCTTAACTTATGGAGAACTTAATTGTTTTTTTCACTCTTGCTAATGCATGCTATCCTCACACTTGAAAAATAATAGCTGCCTACACAGATCAGGCCTTTAAATAAAAATGAGTAACAATCTCCCTTTTAATAGTGAAGCTCTATAACATTAACCTTTATAAAGTGATACTAAAATTTTATCTTTTTTATACTTTGTTACAAATAATTTCAAAGAGGTATAGATGCATATTTTTGGTTGAATTAGAATTCAGCTCTGAGATAAAAATTCCCTTATCAGGAAAATAAAAAAGCATGCAGTTAAATTTTTGCAAATACTACTGGTGCTTTAATGTAAAACTGACTAGAAGTGATAAATATGAAAATGTTTTATTTAGATCTCCAGGATCTTTACAACATCAGAATATCAATACAGATCTCAAAATAGAAAATAAAAACGTAAGAGTTTATACTGTGTTAGCTTTTGGAAATACATTCACCTTGATGACTAAAATAACTTCACACAAAATCCACGAGATCAATTTTGTGTGTTATTAGTGCTACAAAAATAAATGTCAGAGAAGCTTTTTACTATTGGAGGAAAGTAATGAAAGTGAGTCAATCTATTAAAAATACAGATTAAGGGGCCAGGGAGATGGCTCAGCGGCGTACGCACCTGCCTGGCAAGCGCAATGGCCCGAGTTCGACTCCTGGAACCCACATACGAAGAAATGGCCGGTGATATCGCTCAGCGGCACGGGTGCCTGCTGGCGCATGAGGTCCTGAGGTCGACCCCCGGTACCCACACAAAAAAAAAATAAATAAATAAAAATAAATAAAAATACAGATTAAGCATAATAAGTACTATAATACTGCTACTTTGAACTTGAAGGTAAGTTCTTCTGGAAATCTGTTTTTGGATAAAAGTATTCAACTTGTATCATATATGCTGTTGGATGACTATTTAAAACTAGTTCGTGAACCTAGCCTTTTTACAAAGGTGTACAAATGTGTACTCAGTGAGTACCTGTCACTTCATCCTCAGAAGATATTTAATTTGTTCAGAGTAAGTTCCTAAACACACCCTCTTTTATCACCACATGTTAGTCTCCCAGTAAAACACCTGAAAAAGCATAATATATTTGAAATCATTAGCAATTCTGAACACAAACAAAAAAGGACTTTGGTAATCAGGTAAAGTTAACGCTGAAGTAAAAAGTAAACCTCTTGCAAATATAATTACCCTACCAACTTTTACTTCATATATGTCAAAAGAAACTAATCATGGTTAATATTCACCATAATATAGTCCAGGGATATTCATGTGGCAATGCAAAACAAGGAAGAGTTTGAATAACCACAATATTAAATGTTGGTTTTTCAATAAACATCAAATTTTCCTGCTGTCTCAACTTAAAGAAAAAAACATACAAAGAATACTCTGGTTCCTAATAGTGACACACACCTTGGATTCTGTATCTTGGGATGGAACATTAGGTGTCATAAAAAAATTAAAACAAGCCCCTTGGATTGCTGAATCTTCTGTTCTAAAATGTATCCTACACTACAATGGTTTGTCTTACTGACAGTATATTCACTCTTGACTCGGTGTTTCACATCTCTTAATGCATACATGAGCATATCAAATATCCTAGTTAAATAAGCAGCTTTCCTCTTGTTCCCCTAACACATCATGCTTCCTCCTATGTCTCCGCTTTTTTCCAGGTGTGGTACCCAGCCTGCCTAAAATCCTTCCCAGAGTCTACATGATCCAGGGCTACTATGGGATATATTATCCTAGTCACACAGACATCTGCCCACTTCAGATTTCCTCTAACGCTTACTTGTTCATGCATCTTTCCAATCCATAATTACATATAATCTTGGAATATTTTTAAATCTTTCTTCTAATTATAATAATGCTTACACAAATATGTACTTTGTACCAAGTACTGTCCTAAACTATTTAACCTGTAAAATAAACCCATGAATTAGAGTCTACAGTAATTCCTGTTTTATAGATGAGCAAAGAGACTTAAATAGTCTACAAGGGTACAAAGCTCCTGAACTGTAGAGTCTGTGCTCACATCTAAAGCTCTGTGCAAAGATCTTGTTCTTTACCACTGTGAAATATGATCTCATGCAAATACCTGTTATCTTCAACTAGACTGCAAGCTGAGGTCAAAGAGAATGTCTTTCACTTCTTTCTACTTCTTTCCAATATCTCATACTATGTAGCACAGGCTTGCACAGGTCTCTAGAACTCTGAGGGAGGCAGAAAGAATATATCTAGAGAATTTCCTAAAGAGGGTTCACAAGATGTTCTCTTGGGTATTTACTTGTATTGTGCATTCTTAAAGGTCCAGTCAACTAAAGAGAGAAACCTCTAGAAATAAAATTAACAGAGAAAGTCGGTCTTTACCTGTAATGACTTAATGATCAGAGTGACAAGCTGCTTATTTAGTACACTAGTTCCTCTTTTAGTTCATATTTTATTTTACTCATTTCTCTTAAAATAACATTGTAAGCCAAATAATATTTATTTTTTATCTCCTTAACAACTTTGTGTTCACTAAGTGGACAAATATTTACAAATAAAAGAGACAGATAAATGGGACCTTTCTTTCCTTGGCGAGCACAGTATTAAAAACTGGGACTCCCTCATCACTCAGTGCAGGAAAACTGCAACAAAGAAAAAGCAGGGCTGACGGAGGGGCCGCCTTTTCCCCACACTTTCAACTGCAGAGCCCCAGAAAGAAAGAGTAACAGGACGATCACTGAAAGGCATTTAAAAGAAAATTAGGACAAAACTAACTTAGTATGCTCATATATAATTACTATGAAAGTCTTTCACTAGCTTCATATTTCAGGGAAACACCAACAACCAAAAACATCCCAATGTGCAGCAAGTTCACTATTAACTAATGTAACCGTTCAAATACCTACAAGGTTCACCACAGTTCCGCATAAGGATGTTACTTTCACTGATAATTCAAGCAAGCTTCTGCCACATAGCTGAAAAGTCAGCCAAGTCATTAATGGAACTGCATTCTTAGCATGGGGAGTCGCAGGGGGAGTTTCCATCATTCCTAATATTACACACTTCTCCAACACTGATTCACATGATTAACTGCACCGGCTCTTCATCAAATCTGCACTCTATCACTTAGGAAGGCAATTCTCCTCATCTCAGCTCCTACTTTTCATGCCCATAAAATGCATAAGCACATATTGCACTACTGGCATATGATAATTTAAATGAAGGGAAAAATCAATATCTTACTCCACATTATATTTTTTTTACCAGCAACTTCAATGAATCCAATTTTGATTCCTCTACACACACTCCTTAAACACAAAACTCAGCTATTCGGTAGATACAAAGTTTGGGGGTCTGATTTTTTTTTAGAAGCATATAAGTAGGACAAAACATACAGGCCTCTAAATGTTCATTTTTTTATTTACACATACACTGTTGGACTCTTCTTTGATGACAAATATACTAAACCGGCATGGCTGCCCTGCCATGTATAAATAAACTTTTCGGCAGGAATACTTGCAAAAAAAAAAAAACTGTCACATTACCACTAATACATATAGATGAGGTAAGCTAAAGAAACCAAAGTAAAATACATCATTTTGTGGAAAGAAGTGATAAAACCAATTGAAATTTTAAATTGTTAACTATGGGTCCCCCAAGCTAATTCAACTTTTCCTTGAGTGTAAACCACAAACAAAATCACAAGATCCCTACGGGGTGTATGAGAAGGAGCACAGATATCTGTTAAAGGCTAGAATGTGGCTAATGCTGTCAAAATGGTATATGTAAAAGCCTGTGGAATACGGCCTCATTTCTCTGACACTAACCATTACCACCCTTCAGAAGTTAACCCATGGTGAACAAAAGTGCATCAATTTCACCCTCCGCTTCCTATTTTCTCAAACCAATCTACCTTGATGTTTTAGTACCTATGCTGAGCAAAACATTCCGTAAATAATGCTGTGGTGCACAAGCATTAAAGTTTAGAGAGTTTCTGCCTCTGAAGTAGGTAGTGACAGGACCAAGGACAAACAGGTTTAATTCCAAGGCAAATAGTAGGCGGGTGGTTTGAAAATGTCAGTCCACAGGGGCCTGAGGGAAAAGGATAGAGGCTTCCTCTGCCACCACCCTGCCCCTCTCCTCCCCTGCTTCTCTCTTGTTCCCTTCCTCTCTTCTCTTTCCTTGTGGTTTCTCATGGAGACGACAATCAAAGCAGAGAAAGCTGGGTTTTAAATTAGTGTGACACACACTAGGAATATGTAATTCTCGAGGGGGGAGAAGAAACTGCTTGGGGGGGTGGGCTATTGGCAACACGTCTAAGTGACAACCCTCCCCACCCCCACCCGAACACAACACAAATCCATAGATTCTTCCCAGATCCCCTTCTCCTCCCAGTTCCCAGGACTCCATCCAACTTGACCCCTAATCCTAGTAATTTAGAGACCTGCAGGGCATGCACCGTGCAAGAATGTGTCTCTCAGTACATGTGCCCGATTTTCTGGAAGCCCCTGAATCGGACAGTTGTAGCAAGCAAGGGATGCTCCCACCCTCCCACTGGCTGGGGAAGGGGTGAAGAAAGGGGAGAAAGAGATGAAGACAAGAGGAAAGGGCTGCAGAGCCGAGCCTGAGGACGAGTGGCTGAAAGGAAGGCAGGGAGGAAGGAACGGGTGAGAAGGAAGTGTAGCCGGGAGAGAGGAAGAAAGGGATGAAAGAAAGGCTGGAAGGGTGAAAGGAGGGGAGAAGAGAGAGGGATGTTGGGAATGATGAGGGGAGGGAGGGCAGAGCGGGGAGGGAGGGGAGGCTGGAGAGGATGGGAGGGAGGCAGAGGGAGGGAGGCAGGCAGGGATGGAGGATGCTCTGCCCGGGACTCACCTCTGTGGGTCGGTGGGAGTTTCTCGCCTCCTTTCTCGCGCGTCCCCAGCAGCTGGAGTGGTAATCACAGAAGGGACTGGACCGGCGGCAGCAGGGATGAGGGCAGCTGCTGCAGCCGCCGCTGGCCGAGGTGCGGCGCCGCCCGCTCCGCCCGCCCGGGTCTCCGCCTCACTCGGGGCTGGAAGGAAGCCGCTCCCCCTCCCCCGCCCGCCCGAGTCCTGCCCAGGCGCGAGCGGCAGCGGCCCGGATCGCCGCTAGGGGAGGCGGCCAGTGCGCAGGCGCGGCCGCTCTCCGTCTAGCGCGTGCCCGCGGTCCTCCCGGCTCCGCGAGGCTGGGGAGGAGAGGGCGGGGGGCGCCGGCGCGCGAGGCCTGGGGAGCGCCCGAGAGGGCGGGGCGGGGCGGGGCGGGGCGGAGCCGGGAGGCGCGCGGGCGCCCCACCGCAGGTGGAGGAGGGAACGGCGGCTAAGTGGCCGAGCCAGGGCGCAGGTGCCGTGTCCATGACAACCGCGTTGCCCTCCGGGCCGCGACCAGCGGGGGAATCTGCGAGCCGCCAGGCCCGCGGGGAGGGAACGGGTTCCTGGGCCGTCAGAATTCCTGGCCGGGGGGTGGGATCTGGAGTGGGAAGGAGGGCAGCCCCGCGGGGCGCTGACACGCGGGAGGAGGGCGGCGGGGCCTGAGCGCGGCGCTGGCGGGGCTGACAAGGAACAGAGGTTTGCTGGGACCTGAGCCCTGAGGAGAGAGGGCTTGGACTTTGAAAGAGGATGACAATGTTGAAACAAATGGAAATTGTGACCACCGAGCAGCCTTTGTTGAATGTTGTCCCTGTGGGAAGGCGTTGTGACTCTTATTTTACCAGGCACTCTACTAGTGCATTTTGAGATATCCGAAATGTTTAAGACCCGCTGTTTGTGCTCCAGTTGGTCCTCGACCGTAGGGAGTATATGCACCGACCAGTCTCCAGCGCTCCGGCTTTTGGGGGCGGGATGTAACGGTTACAGAGGGGCATAGGTACAAATCTATATCAAATGTTAAATATAAGTTACAGTTATCTTTGTTCTTCCATAGTGCCAAGTGACATTTTTTGTTTGTTTTGTAAATCTAAAGAAATCAAGACAAAGCCTAGGGCAGTTGGTAAACCACAGCCGATGCTGCATTCCCAACAAGCCACCCGTGTGGTACCCTTGCCTGCTAACATCAATGCCTTTGTTCATGCTGGTGCTTAGAAGGCTTTATACCACGTGGCACACGTGTTGTTAACGCCCCTTCATCACTGGCTAAATCCAGCTGTTGGTTCATCCCCTTGTTCCCAAGTTGACTCTTGGAGTTGGAAAATTATGTCCAACTCAATTACCTTTTATTCTATCAAGCTTATTATTTGAGAGTACTGTCTCTGTACATCCCTGTAGCTTTGTCTTCCTATATCTTCTTGGCTTTTTTTTTTTTCTTTCTTTCTCACCGCCACTTTACGAGTTTTAAAATTTCTGGGAGAAAATGGTCAGGAGTCACCAGATGTGTCTGAAAAAATGTCCTTGGCCAACAATCATGTTTCAGGACCACGGACAGTGGCACGGCGTGCTCCTCCCACTCTTCGTTTTCCTTAGGCTCAGCCTATGGAACTAGAGAAGCAGACTAAAGAAGGTAAACGCTGTGCTTGTGGAAACAACGCCTGCCAAAACACTTGTGCCGAAAGGTACGAAGTGAATGGAAAAAGAAAAAGTATAACGTGGACTGTATCGGCAGGAAAGAAGTAGGCTTTCAGCTGGATTTTGAAGAGAGAATTGATAAGATTTAGAGGCATTTCAAGACACAGCAGTGGCTAGATAGGAATAGTTTAGCCGGCAGAGTGCTTCAATAAAAAACAGAAATATCACATACTACGACTACACGGCATCTTCCTGGAGGCAGAGAGCACCTCTAATTTTAAATAATCCAAGAATGTGGAAAGGGCAAGTAGTCCCAGTTAAATGATATAGAACACTCACTCTAAGACTGACTTTTTATTATCTTTTTTATTATTACTGTAATTTTTCATCCTCTGGTCAAGCTACAGGGGATAAACTGAAAAATATAGGCCAAGGAATAATCATACAGTTCATCTCTTTAAAGTTCAGGGATACATTTATAGTTTTTTACATTGTATTTATTAGGCCTACATTTAGAATTCTATGTTTTAATTGGTGGCAGACAAGCAAAAAAAAATTAATAAGGATCAAGTACTGTACTGTCCTGCCAAAGTAAGATTTCCCTTATTGTTTTGCATTATGTTGTAAAGATGTTCGAGCTTATAAGATATTATAGAAAGACATTTAAAAGCCATTCATAAGAAATTCAGAAGCTTTTTTCCATGCAGTTGCTTTAAATTTATTTTTTTAAAGTATAAAAGCTGTCCCCAATTTCTTATACCCTTGACTTCTCTTACTTCTCCCTTCAAACTGCACCACACTGTTGTCTGTCAGAGACCATAAGCAATTATTCAGGCAATGCACTTAAGTTAACAGCAAGCACATTGCAGCTGATATTTTTGCTCCCTACCTCCAAGAAATTTACTAACTCATTTATGTTTTCAATGAAGCACCTACCCTTGCCTATTCTTATGGAGTATTACTTTAGTCATATTTTTTTCTCTAATAATAACCTAAACATTGTATATAAATGTCTATCATTGAGTTCTAAAAGCCTATCATTTTGTTTAGCCCCATTCTAAACTGAAGATAATTTATCTTTATTTTGTTTTGAGACTTCTTGTGACTCTGTCTTCAATTATCCTGATTCAAATGTTGTCCTTCTTTTTGATGACATGAACATGTACAGCCCTACAAAAAGTACTTTTCCCTTCCCCATTTATTTTAAAGGTTTATGACAACATAAAAAACAAGCCAAAAGAGTAATGTCAAATGTATAGTATTGTGTCCAAATGGAGAGAATACTGTGTGTGATTAAAATACAATTTAACCTACAATAGTGTGACCATCTAAATTTTTAGAAAATACTTCAAATCGATACTGACAATCTGAAGTAAAATTGTCCCTAGAGTTTATACATTTCAATGTCATATTTCTATATACATTGACCTCTATTCTGTCAGTCTCAGAAATTTCTCTACAAAGTCCTTCTAGGCCATTTTATGTTTTAATGGACTCGATTTTTTAGAACAGTTTTTGGCTCACAGCAAAATTGATTGGAAAATACAGATTTCCCATATATCTTCTGCCTCCACACTTCTCCCACTGTCAGTCTCCCCTACTACCAGAGTACATTTGTTACAACTGATGAACCTACATTGACACATCCTGATCATGAAAGTCCATAGGAGTTCTGTATTGCTTAGCTTTCCCATTGCTGGGACAAAATACCTGACACTCACAAATTAAGGGAGGGGATATTTATAGTGGTTTGTGTTTTCAGCTATTTAATCCCTGGTCATCTGTCTCCAAAGCAGAGACATCCTGGCAGAACTATGTGGTGGAGGAAAACTGCTCAACTCTTGGCAGCTGGGAAGGAGAATGGATTGGAAAGAGCACTTGTGGAAAGGGCCAGAGACCAGGCATAGTTCCCAAGGTCACACCCCCATTGCCCACTTGCTTCAACTAGGCCCTATCTCCTATTAGCCATTCAGCTATTAACTCATTGATGGATAACATCAATGACCAGGTTAGTGTCACAATCGAATCACCTCCTTAGGAGTCCTAATACAGTCTAGGTGACAATAGAGAGTAACTGGCACAAGTTCCTTCTTGGTTTTGTACATTCCATCAGTAAAGATATGTATCTCTCCTTATAGGATCACACAAAATAGTTTCACTGTCCTACAAATCCTCTGTGTTCTCTCTATTCTTCCTTTCCTCCACCAACCCTGGCAATCATTTATTTTTTTATTCTCTCTATACTTTTGCCTTTTCCAAAATATCATATAATTGGAATCATACAATAAGTAGTCTTTTTCAGATTGGCTTGTTTCACTTAGTACCATGTGTGGAAGACTCCTTCATACATTTTCATTTCTTTGTAGCTACTTCCTTTTTATCACTGAATAATATTCTATCATTTGAGTGTGCTAAACTTTATTCACATACGGAAGGACTTCTTGGTTGCTTCCAAGTTTGGGAAATTATGAAGAAATCTACTGTAGCAATTTCATCTTTAAGTACATCCCATATGTGTAAGACCCCTGCCAATATGTTTATTATATATCGTTATGCATTAAGATTTCTTCTAACATGGTCAACCTTATTCTTTCAAATCTAACAGTAAATTTCTTCTCTTGTCTAAAACACAAAAAAAGCGATTTAACCCTCACTTTTTTCTTCCTATGCTTCCTTTAGTATTAATTAAAATAACTGGCTTTAGAATTATTGATTTCTAGTAGAAATCTATCAACTCCAATTTCCCTTTCTCAGACATAATTTTTATTTTTTTTCCTAGGTTAAGGTGTGTGTGTACTGTAGTAGTCTATATAGTTATACATCAGTCTTATGTTCCTAAGCAAATATAACAGATATCTTAGTAGCTGTGTGCGTAAAACTCCCTTATGCATGTTGATATATTTCAACTACAACATTATATATGTTGAATGTGGTAGGCAGAATAATAGATGTCCAAATATTTCCATTCTCCCATTTCCCAAGCCTGTGAACACATGTTACATGGCAAAAGGAAGAATGTAGATCTGATTAAAATTATAAAATTTGAAAGGGCACAATTATTCCAGATTACATAGATGGGCTCAGTGTAATCCCAAGTGGTCTTTAAAATGTAGAGTATTTCTTTGGTTAGAGTTACGTCAAAGAGATGAGACAGACATGGAACTTTAGAGAGATTCCAAAATAAGAGAGTCTCTTGATTCTCAAGCCAAGGAAAGAAGGAAGCCTCTAGAAACTGAGAATAACCCCTGGCAAGGAAATGGGGACTTCGTCCTACAAGCACATACATATGAATCCTGCCAACAACCTGAATGAGTCCAGAAATGAATTATTTGCTAGAGCTTCCAGAAAGGAAGACCTAGAAAACTTCGATATTGGCCTTATATTGACTCTAAGGGTAGAAACCACTCTAAATTAATATACTTCTGGAGTAATAGACTTCTAGGGTAGTTTTAGTTTAATGCCTTACTCACTACTCATTACTCATTTCAGATTAGAAACAATAACTTTAAAAAGTGTATAAGATCTATTTATTTACAACAGGGTGCTGAAACTTAAAAGTATTATTTCATTTAATACTTACCAGATCAGAAAATGGATAAAAAATTTTCTGTACAATGAATTCATGTTGTTTCAAACTTCTGAATTTATAATAATTTATAACAGCAAAAGAGAGCTAATAGACATTCTGAACTCTATAAAACATTCCATTCTCAAATATTGCAGTAGAAGTGACTATACCAACTTAAATTGGTTTGAGCAAAAGTTAAATATAGGTTCATTTCTCTCCTTAGTTAAAAGGTTCAGAGTAAAACAATATCATTCGTAGTGTTTAGTAAAATTGGATACTGCCTTGTGATAGTTGACTGATTGTGTCAACTTGAGTAAATACTGGCCAACTAAATTGGTTTAGCATAGTTCTGGATTTGGAAGATCCACCGTAGGGAGGATTATTGCCAGAATGCTACAAAGGGGAAATGGAGAAGGGAAGATCAAGATCGGATCACTCTGTCTTCTTTAGAGGAGCTCCAGTTTTTGCCCCCTCTTTGGACGTCATCTCCTGGCTTCCAGCGCAACCTTTTGAGCCTCCAGCCTCCTCCAGCCTCCAGCGACTCTTCGCTTCCTGATACGGACTTGCAAGGGACACTACACGGAGCTCCAGGCCTTCGACTGGATCCTTCAGATTCCCAGTGTGTAGAAAAAGACCTTTTGCATTCTTCCACACTCAACTCTGTAGGTGGCCATCGTAAACCAATCTTGTAAATTCTTATATATTTGTATATCTTGTACTATAGCTGTTTCTTTAGTAAGCACTGACTAATACCTACCTGCTGCGTGACAATCCTCTAAATATGTAGAAGTTTGTCTCTCTACTAGACTGTGTCTAATTCTAGGAGAGACATTCTATGCCTCTGTCAAGGCAATTCCTTCTAAGCTGCTTCAGGCTGTACATATAGTAAGATTAGTGAATTGCATGACATCATTGCTGCACTTCTTTTAAGTTTAGTCAGTAGCAAAATTGTATGAAATCTCTTGATGGTGAATAAGTCACTCCGAAATCTCCAGATGTTGATGCCGAGAGAGGCACTGGGAGCAGGAAAAGAAGATGCAATATCCAGTTAAGATGCAATTCCTGTGAGAAAAAAATCATTTCCATTTTCAAACTGGAAGAAACCCAAAGCAATCAATCTGATACCAAATGGTTGTCTGGTATCCTCAAAATAGTACACTATATCAACATCTATATTTGATCTCAGCCACTGAATTCTGTCCATTCAGCAATGACTGTATAGTCAAAGAGCTTTAATAAGCAAAGGTCTATGTTAATGAGCCCTTGCAAAATTTTTACACCTGTCTCTATAACCACTTTACACATGATCCCATTGGCCAAGCACTGGAGAGTCTGGGAAACTGCTTTCTAGGTGTCATCCACAGACCAGTTCCACACGTATGCATTTTCTCTGATAGGCTCTCCTACTTATCTTCTGCTATTCACAATTCCCATCATTGCCATTGAAATCAGGGAGCGTATTTCAGTGTTGGCCTCTTACAATGTCATCCTTACCAACAAAGGACAGGTAACGCAAAACTCGTTCTCTTTATTTCATTTTATTTATTTTGGATAATTGAAAACTAAAAAATAAATTTAGAAAATACAACTGTGGAAAATTGTAGTTATATATGATGCAAGCAGCCAAACCTGTATATTTTCTGTGTAAATTTGTATATTTTTTGTGTAAGAGTTTTACAAATTGGGATCAGTATGTTTTTTCACACAATGCTAGATTTTAGAATAAATGTATCTTTTGCTGTAAAACAGGAGCAGAAATTAAACTATATAGCAAATAGGGGGTGTCCTGTGGAAAACAGAAGATGATGTCTTGTCACCACAATCTCTTCCATTTCTTTTCAATAGGCAACTAAAAATATACTTGGAACTTGAGTGAAACAATGCCTTAAAATGAAAGTGAATCGAAGCTGGTGTAGAAATACAGGGCCTCTTTATGTATAACTTATAGAGGGATATATGAAGATCAGTTTGGTTTACTGAAGGCACTTTATCTTTAATGTAATCATGAAATAATTATTTTATTTTAAAGTTATTTTAAAGTTTTGTGTTAATAAATATGAAGCTTTGTGTAAGAAAGAAGGGAAAATTAAAAAATATATAAAATATGAGGAATAGTACATTATTTTCATCATTATTTGTCACTCATTTCTATCTATTGTCATATGTACCTCCTCAATCACAGATTTTCGAGAATTCTAGTATTTCCCTTATTAATACATGTCTCAATATCTGAGTGAAGTAAGTGCTTTCTGGACTCATATGGGAGAAATAATAGTGGTAGGGGATGATCAAGTTGCAGTTACTAAATATACTGTTATTTCTTCATTCCTATGCCTTGTAAAGTTTCTTCAATATTTTGCCAAAGAAGTTGTACCCGCTTAAGATAGTTGAATATGGGCCACATTAAAATCTAGTGCTGGGTCCACAGCTGAGCCACTTCTAGATGATACTCAAGAAATTACCTTAAATATATAATTTCTATAAATTTTATTTCATTCAAAATCTTTAGAACATATATACACCAAATTTAAACTTATGTGAGTAAATAATATAAATATTACAATTCTGTTTTTTATATGACTCATGTCTCCTTGGGTAAGATTTTGCACTTGTTTTGCATGGATATGCTGAAATTTCAGAGTAGGTCTGGAGACATGAGGAATGGTGGGGATAGGGCTTACAAACAGCATCCACTTGAAAATCAACTTCCTCAGAAGATGTTATTACCTTTTTTTTTCAGATAGAAAATGTCAAATATCTTTAAATATGGAGATTATTTCTGCTAACCATGGTAGTTCAGTGAGATTGTGTTTTCAAGATCCTCAGATTCACCTGTCTGCCAAAATGTATATCTATATCAAGCTTCAGAGTTTCTTTTACAACATATATTCTTAATTTCAAACATGATAACGTGCTCTAAATTTCGCATAAGATGCTTTAGTGAAGCAGTGAACTCAGTTTATATTGTAATTCTGGAATTTTCACTTTTAGATTTGAAATGGGATTTGGGATTTTCCCTGCAGCTACAAGATTATTTTAAGACCACAATGAGATTCTCTGGGCCTTTGACTTTCCTTGAAACAATATTTTAAAGGCCTAGGTTTATCAATTTTTTTCTATAATAATCCAGTGCAATCTCAATAAAAAATTTTTTTTCATGTTCTTTAGCAATCAATACTATTATAGCAATTAAATACATAAACCACTCAACTTGACGTAGCCTTACCTCCACTAGGCCTTTCATCTAAAGCAACAATAAATAGCCTGGCAGATGTAAGGCCACTGCATGTCATGGAGTAAAAAGAACCCGTGATCTACTGGTAATGAGATCTTCATTGTATCAAGCTCTCTATGGTACCTTAACCCAAAGATCGTCTCCTTGAAGTTTGTTCCCTGGAAACTCCTCTTAGTTAAAAGATAAGAGGAAACACTCCGATGTTTTAAAACAATAAACTATAATTTGGGGATCTAACCCAGTAATATTGTTGTATGGTATCAGAAAGTCTGAGAGTAATAGAAGGGCATAAATTTGAAATACATTAGAGATTAGTAATTGCAGGAAATTAAAGAGATGGTGTAAAGAGAACCCAGAGCATTCAAGATCCTCCTGCTAAGGCTGATGTCTAGACAGCCCTGAAACCATGGAACAATAGGGCCTGAAACTTGTTCTGAGACCAGGGAAGATGGGCTATGGAAGCTGAGAGTGAATTGTTGATGGATGGAAAGTATGCTGTCCCTCAAATATGATACCTGAAAAGAGAGAAAAAAAGGAAACAATAGTTTTTCTCCTCCTCCAACTATCTGACCCCTCTGCTAATGTCTTCTCTTGGAAGAATCTGAGTAGAAGTCAGCCGGCAAGAAAAGCTAAGAAATGCAATTTGTAGATTTCTATTCCTAACATTTGTAAGCAGAAAAGAGGTGGGATGAAAGATAATAAGCAAATATATAGGTAACCAACAAGATGCAAAAAGCACTTGTAACTTTGCTCTGTATATGAGTATTATCCCTTTAGATTAGAAAGACTGCATTTGTCTCTCAGGTGAACATAAAAATTGGACCCCAGTTGATTAAACACCTAGTATATAAAAAGCATTGTTTACATTCTGTGGAAATGGTGATAAACAAGAATAGCACTGCTATCCTAGAAATGGAGAAAGATAAAAACTATAAAACAAATAAATATGAAAGATAAGTTTAGATATTGTCAAAAGGTATGAGGAAATGTAACATGTTAAAATGTTTCAACAAGGGTATTGAGGATTTGTTTTCTGAGAAGGTAATGAATGAACACATATCTGAAAAAGGATGAGTGCAAAGGTTTTATTATTTGGATGAGATTATCATTTAATCAGTAAACTTTCAGTAAACAAGATTGCACTCCATTATGTAGGTGGGCCTCCTTCAATCAATTGAAACCCTGAATAGAATGGAAAATGGGGTTCTCCAGCAGATGGCCTTCAAATTTCATCTGCATTATCAGCTCTCTGCTGTGTCCACACTGCTGGCCAATATGCAGAATATAGATTTATAATCCTTCATAAATAAATGTCTCTTTTTCATGTTTCTATCCAATAGAAGGTGATATCTACATATAGGAGAAAAGGTATATGTGAACAATAAGTGGTTAAAACTATTGCAGCAACTATTGAAGACTGCTTAATATTTATCAGATTTCCTTTTTCTCTGAGAGAGTGACTGTACACTCATATATCTAAAGTAAACAGAAAAAAAGAAAAACGAAAACAGTACTAGGACTACTTAATGAATGTGTGCTACCCTGAACTTTTGTGTAACTCAATATGTTTTTTTTTTTTTTGTGGGTACCGGGGGGACGACCTCAGGACCTCACGCGCCAACAGGCACCTGTGCCGCTGAGCGATATCACCGGCCCCTTTTTCGTATGTGGGTTCCGGGAGTCAAACTCGGGCCTTCGCGCTTGCAAGGCAGGCGCTTAAGCTGCTAAGCCGTCTCACCGGCCCTCAATATGTTTTTTTTAAAGCAAGTTGAGAGTGAGTGCTCTGTTACTTATATCAAAATTCACCTGGAAAATGATGCATTAAGTTAAGAAACAGTTGTCATACAAATACATATATGAACATAATTCCTGGAAAACAAATTGCCTGAGGAGAAGAAACAAAAGGAAATTAGTAGTTTGCAAGGACGAAGGACAGAGACATCAGGCAGTATTAAGGATATTTGGAATACTGTCTTAATATCCTTATTTAGTGCAGGGCCTCCTATGGGAGAGACTCTAGCTCCATATCAGTTAAAAAATATTAGTAGCCACCAGTGTGCCTAGATTAATTCTGGAATATTGAACAGAAGTATTTTATGAGGCATTGACAAGTGGTTGGCAGCATCTGATGTAACATTATGCTGTACAGAGCATAGAACTAGAAGGGATAGAGAACAAATAACCACTTGGTGATTTTAAATGAGAGGAGATGCAGAAGAAGACATCAGCAAAAATAAATGCTAAGAACAGGTGTGTTAATATCATTGGCAACTAATAGAACAAATAATAAGCTAAAAGCCAAGTACACAAAATCAAAAGCCAAAAATTAACTGAATCAATAAGGGCAGAGATGCGTAAGCTGATAAATGCCAACTAGTAACAGATACATAGCCATGGTGTTGGAGAAAGAGACAAGAGTTGGAGGCTGTGCTAAAAGGAAGAGCGCAGGACTCATTCAGAGAAATGGCAGCTCTGGAAGGGCTGTTCACAAAGAAGCAGGGGCTAATATCGCCAGAGCATTGGATCTATAGTACTCTGCGGAACTCTAGACTTTCATGAGACGCCTCCATATTCGAAAATTTTGACATCAAATTCAAATTTAAAACACTGTGTAGCCCTAGACTAGGTAGGCCAAAAGGGTAAAAAAACACAGCTGTATGCTGTATTGAACCCCAAGGCAATCACTTTTCCATATTTGCTGTACAAGAATTTTTTAGGGGGGCCGGTGAGATGGCTCAGCGGCTTAAGCGCCTGCCCTGCAAGCGCGAGGGCCCGAGTTCAACTCCCGGAACCCACATACGAAAAAGGGGCTGGTGATATCGCTCAGTGGCACGGGCGCCTGCTGGCGCGCGAGGTCCTGAGGTCGACCCCCCGGTACCCACAAAAAAAAAAAAAAAAGAATTTTTTAGGAACTAATATTTCCCATCATAAATAGACCATTTTCTAAAGTTCAATCCTTCTTATAATTTTATTTATTCATTTTTCTGTTCCTGTTAAACTCTAGGAGATATAAGGTTAATAATTTTCTTTAAACTCTTGTAGAATTTAAAGCATTATTATATGATATCTTCATATATTTATAGACAGATAGAAGAATAGATATAAAATATTTTAGAATTGAGAACGAGACTGTTATCAAAAGATACAAAGGTGAAAATTTATAAATGAGTATTTCAAAAATTGAAAGTTGTTCTGCTAAAAAAAATACTCATTTCAACTAAAAACAGAAGCAGAAATACACCAATGAATGAAAAATTAGTCAAAGAATGCAAAACATCTTTTGTGTATTAAGTTTTAACTTTCTAGTTTTCATCATTTCAATTTTGAAGAAAATAATTATAACTCTAAAGTATCTATTTTCTGAAGATCCATTGTTTAAGATACAGGCTACCTTTTAAAAAGCATGTAGAGGATTTTTGGAGGTTTTACACGAATGTCTAATAATTCATTAAGAAATAATTTTAAATAACCATATTACAAAAACAAGAGAAGTTTAAATATGAAAATAAAAATATTAAAGCTTATAAATGCAGAAAACATTGTCTAAATTTGTAGACTCTGATTTTCATTAACAGAAAATAAATTTCAGTAAATTGTTTCAATTTTTCCTCCTTAAAAGTATATAGTTCAATAGTTTTTAGTATATTCCTAGAGTTATGGAATTTACACCACTATCTAGGTTTAATACTTTTTTATTTTATAAAAAAATAACACTGAGTTCCACAGTGATCGTACACCACCAGTGTAGAAGGGTTCCCCACAGTCTCACCAGCAATTTTTTGTTATTTAACATTTTTTTTTTTTTTGTGGGTACCGGGGGTCGACCTCAGGACCTCGCGCGCCAGCAGGCGCTCGTGCCGCTGAGCGATATCACCGGCCCCTTTTTTTCGTATGTGGGTTTTGGGAGTCGAACTCGGGCCCTCGCACTTGCCAGGCAGGTGCGTACGCCGCTGAGCCATCTCACCGGCCCCGTGTTATTTAATTTTTTGAAGACTGCCATTCTTTCTGGAGTAAGATGGAATCTCAGCATTTTATTAATTTGTAATTTGATAATGACTAGCAATATTGAACATTTTTTCAAGTACTTATTAGTAATTCTGAGAAGAGTCTATCCATTACAGTTGCCCATTTTTTTATTAGTTTTGTTTTTTTCTGGGGGATCTAATTTTTTTTGAGTTATTTGTATATTCTAGGTATTAATCCTGTGTTTGAGGTGAAGCTGGTAAAAGCTTTTTTCCTATTCTATAGGTTGCCTCTTCATTCTAATGATTGTTTCCTTTGCTGTGAATAATTTTTTTTTAATATGCAGGTACCAGGAATTGAACTCAGGACCTCATGCTTCCCATGCAGGCACTTATGCTGTTGAGCTATATCACTGGCCCCATGTGCATAATTTTTAAAATTTGATATAATACCATTTGTTGATTCTTGATGCTATTTTTCATACAATTGGGGTTTTGCTCAGAAAGTCCTTGCCTATGGCAATGATTTCAAGAATTTTACCTACATTATCTTCTAGCAGATTAAATGCTTCTCTTACAAATTTAGATCTTTGAACCATTTTCATTTTAGTTTAGTAAATGCTAAGGGATATGGGTCTAGCTTCAATCTTCTGTATGTGGATAGCTTTCCCAGCACCATTTCCTAAACAGGCTATCTTTCCTACAGCCTGTGTTTTTGGCCCTTTGTCAAAGATCAGGTGGGTGAATGTGCCTGGGGTTTTTTCTGTGTTCTCTGTTCTGCTCCATTAGTCTACATGTTTGCTTTTTCGTCAATACCATGCTGTTTTTATCACTGTAGCTTTGCAATATAACTTGAAATCCAGGATTGTGATGATTCCTGCTTTGTTATTGTTACCCAGGGTTGCTTTTTCTATTTTGGAGTCTCTTTGGTTCCATATGAATTTAGGACTGTTTTCTCTAGTTCTGTGAGAAACGTTGTTGGTATTTTGATTGGGATTACATTAAATCTATGTACCAGTTTTAGGAGAATGGCCATTTTGACAGTGTTGGTTCTGCCTATCCAGGAGCAGGGGATGTCTTTCCATTTTCTAATATCCTCTTTGATCCTTTTTTTCAAAATACTATAGATTTTGTTGTAGCAGTCTTTCACTTCCTCGGTTAGGTTAATTCCTAAGTATTTAATTTTCCTTGCTGCTATTGTGAATGATATTGTTTTTCTAATTTCTCTATGGTGGGTTCATTATTGGTATACAGGAACACTATTGATTTTTGTGTGTTGATTTTTTTATTATATGGAATGTCCATAATACTGAATAATATTACTTTTCATAGATACAACATTTTGCTTATCTGTGTATTTATTGATAGACATTTGGGTCCATTCACTTGGCAAATATGAATAATGCTGCTGTAAACATTTGTGTACAGGATTTTTTGTGGATGTTCTTAAATTATTCTTAGTAATAAACATAGGAATGGAATTGTTAGGTCATGTAGAAAGTCTATGATTACTATTTTAAGGAACCAGCAAACTATTTTCCAAAGTAACTGCACCATTTCTTTTTCCCATAATCAACATATGAGGATTTCAGTGTCTTCAGATCCTTGGTAAGATGTTATTTTTCTTTGTTATCATAGCCATCTTAATTTGTATGAATTATCTCATTGTGGTTTTCATTTCCACTTACCTTATGAATGATGATGTGAAGCATCTTTTCAAGTGCTCATCACCTTTTTGTACATCTCTTTTGGAGATATGTCTATTCTAATCCTTGGTCCATTAAAAATTACATTATTCATATTTTAACCATGAGTTGTGAATGGCTTTTATATAGTCTAGATAAAAATTTACTATAATATACAAAACTTGTAAATACTTGGTCTCATGTGAGGCCCATTTTTTTCCTTTTTTAGATGGTCTCATTTGTAGCAGAAAAATTAATTTTTATAAAATCCAATATTTTTTCTTTTCACTTGCACTTTTGTGATATATTTAATATACCATTTTGTAAACCTAAGGTCATAAAAATTTATAGGTAGGTTTTGCTCTTACTATTTCATAGTTTTATCTATTACTTATGTAGCCATTACTCATTTTTAGATAATTTTGAACAAAATAAACAAAGGACATAAAATCTTTGTTTTGCAGGTGGATATGCAATGATCCTAGAACCATTTATTGGAAAACATTTTAAGTATGTTTATGACCTATAATAATTATGCTCATCTTGAGTAATTGGTATACATACATTCATAGCATATCTCTTTTTTTTTTGTGTGGGTACCGGGGGGTCGACCTCAGGACCTTGTGCACCAGCAGGCGCCCGTGCCGCTGAGCGATATCACCGGCCCTTTTTTCGTATGTGGGTTCCAGGAGTCGAACTTGGGCCCTCGCGCTTGCCAGGCAGGCTCTTACACCGCTGAGCCATCTCACCAGCCCCATATCATATCTTAATCCTTTTTATTTCCTTTTCCCTTTCCTCCTGCCAGTTTATCATTAATGTGAAGTTCCATTTTTGAATTCTCAGTTCTCATACATCAGTCCGTATGTCTGTCTTTGTACCAATTCCACACTGCCTTTACTACTGTAGCTTAGCAGTAAATTTTAAACTTCATTGGGTGACTCTTCTATCTATTCTTCATTTTTAGACTATATTGACTATTATAGATCCCTTGCATTTCTAAATGAACTGTAGTATGAGCTTGTCAATTTTTACATGGCAAAATTACAGATGCAGATCAATTTGGAATGTCTTCTCTTCCATGAACATGGGATGCTGCACATTTGTTTAAGTCTTTTAAAATTTATTTTAGTACTGTATTGTTTTCGAATAAAATGCTGCATTTATTTTATTAAAGTAATTCCTAAATTTTCCTTCTTTTTGGTTATATTATAAGCTATATTTTTTCTTAATTCTTTCATAGATTGTTCATTGTTAAATGTACAGAAATAGAATTGATATTTGTATTCTAATTTTATATCCTGTCACATTGTTAAATCATTTACTATGTCAATAGTTTGTTAGTGATTTCTTATAAAACAGATCACATCATTAGCAAATAGAAACAATTTTACCACCTATTAGCCAATCTAGATGTATCTTATCTTATTTTTATAATACAGGAGAGCTCGATTTGTTCAAATGATTCTCCTGTTTCTATTTTAATGGTCTTGTGACTTTCACTTTCTCCCCCATGGATATTGTACATTATCTGATTGATTCAGATGTAAAGCCGATATTACATTCCAAGGAATAATCCCACTGATAATGATGTAGGATCTCTTTTATGTCTTGCTGGATTCACTTTCTAAGTTTTTGCTGAGAATTTTTACACTATATTCATGGGGTTCTCAATCTATAGCTTTTTTTTTCTGGGTTTTGGTATCAGGTCAAAATGGTCTCATAAATTCATCTGGGAAATATTCTCTTCCCTTATAATTTTTGGAAGAGTTTATGAAGAATTGCAATTACTGCTTCTTTATATATTTTGTCATGGGCTTTTATTTAATTTTTAAACATTTCACATTCAAATTATAAAACTTTAAATTCCTACTTTTTTCTTATCTTTTAAATTTAGGTTATGAAACTTACTTTATTTTGTAGGTATTACAATCACTTTTGCACATTCTTGGAACAGTGTTTCGTCCTGTTACAATCTTTCACCATTTCTGAACATAAGTATTTTCTATATTTGACTCTTTTCATAAGAAACTTCATGATCCTTTTAGTATAAAGCTTATGAAATTTTAAAACTAATAAATCAATATATAAATATGGTGAAGGCAAAGTTGTTTTAGGTGGTACAAAACTGTAAGTTAATTCAATAATTAATATTCAAATAAAGTTTCATGTCTAAATTCATAACTTCATTATGTATTTTTAAATTTAAAAAAGTTAATAAGCCACATTATAAATATATAGAATTTAAAAATATATAAATAACATAAATAAATTCATAATGTTAAGCATAGATATTGAAAGCATCAATTATTAACAAATAATATTTACACACAAAATATTAATACTATGATTTTTATTGTTTCAATAATTACTGTGATTATAAGATGCATATCTACTATGTTAATAAATATATCATACATGGAAGTTAGGTAAGTGTTTCTTTCTCTTTTCAGTTTTTCTTTTGTCCCACAGTGGCTAGACAGCTGAAATTTACATTTCCAAGATACATCTGCAACCAAGATCCCGGGTGCAAAAGTTGATTTATCATATAGATATACTTCAATCAGATTTTTAAAATATATAATAACAACAGAGTCATCTTCTTGCCGATTTTTCTATTGCTGCTTACGAGTGTGGTCGGGGGGAATTGCTCTTTCATCCTTCCACTATGTAAGTACTATTTTCGTGTGTTTCCAGGGGAATTATGTCAGGACATCAGCAGCTTCCAATAGACTGTTCTCACCTACAGCGCTATCATCTTGAATTCAACAGTTCTAGTGGCAGGTCCAGATTCGGTTCTTTCTAACAGAAGTGGAGGTTGTAACTCGCTTGGGTGCCCAGCACTGTTCATATTCTAAGAAGCTTTCACCAAGGTCTAATCTGTAGCCAGGCAGCCCGGTTCTCCCATGGATTGTGTGAGGATGCAACTCTCAATAATTAATCCATGTATGGTCAACATAGCTAGAATCATTTCCATTCGTTGCCCTAGAATTCTGTTAATGATGAGCTATCTCACCGGCCCTAAGGATGGCTATTTAAATCTAAATCTTCGTGGTGTTTAAAGATGTTTTCTCAGCAAAGATGGGATGTATATTTATATTACCTAAGATTACAGATGTCAGCTGCAAGTGAGACTTGGAGCGAGAGACATAGAGTGAGTCTTCTGCTGCCCACTCTGACTCACTGAACCCTTTTAAAATAATCATTTTAGCATGAGCTTCAAAATAAAGTGCAAACTGAACTACAAATACCATGCACAACTTATTAGGATAAAATAATAAAACAATGAATTTGTGAGAATCTAAGTGCAGACCTGTGAAAGCTAGGCAGATAAAAAATGACGAAAAATGAACCAATGAAGTCAAGATTATTCTCAACTTTCTTCAGTTTTTTCTACAATTTTGGGGGGATTTTTAGTTTTTTTTTTTTGTTGTTGTTGTTTTGTTGTTTTGTCTTTTTGAAACAGGGTTTCACTATGCAGTTTAGGCTGGACTTGAACTCACTTTGTAGCCCAGGCTGGACTCGAACTTGCAGCGATCCTCCTGCCTCAAGTCTCCTGAACGCTGGGGTTACAGGCGTGTGGCACCATACCTGGCTGAGTTTTTACCATTTCTGTGCTAGATGGGACGCTTTATCTGACATAATAATTATCTACAGTTTTAGAGAAATGTTATGTACCATGGCAATGCATATTACTGTGTTATTACTACTCTCCTGACGTCACACTGGGATGGAGGGGTCACAGCAGTCATATTCTCCTGGCAGCTGGGAAGTACGTTTCAAACTCTTGTTCTTACAAAATTTCTTGCCCCACCTCGTTCTTCTATCATCTTTTTTCCCTCTCAGGGATCAGGAAAATTCTGAACACTGACAGAAGAATAAAATCCTTTGAATAAATACATCTTCCTCAAAATGTGTTCTTTCTGGTGAACTTTAATCCCTAACATCTAAGTGTGAGAAACTTCAAAAGTGCAAATTTTCACATTTCAACCACTTCAATAACCAATGATTATATTCTGTTTTCTTCGTGTATTCTGTGGAAATAACACTTTTATGACACAACAGACCCTTCATCAGTTAGCTGTCTGAATAGTGCTTGGTCATGTTCAAAGTAGAAATTAATGGGAGTGGAAGGGAAACATCATCGCAAATCTCACAACACTAAATCCATAGCCCTTTCACGCAGTTTGAAACAAAAACTTTTTTATCTGGAGGTCCTCATACCCTGTAGAGTCAGGATTAGATACAAGAAGACAGCTCATGACATCTAGCTGCAGAGGTGCAGCAAAATTTTCTCCCCAGGGAAATTTCAAAACCCAACCTAGACACAAAATGATCAATAAGAAGGATATTCAAGTTTTCAAAGCAGAAGTTTAAAGAATAAACCAAATGCTTGCATTTTCATGTAAGCCTAAACTCTAACTCTGTAAGAATGGTATGAGATCAAACAGTTGTAGGTAGTATATGTACTGTATGTATACAGACAGTGAAAGCATTATTGAAATCTGGGATTAATTAGACACGTTTGCACAGAGTGGTTAGAAATGCTGGGTACAAGATTCAGCATATTTTATTGATTAAACTGGCAAGAATGAGGCCACCAGATGAATGAACTGGGCTTCAGTCCTAGGATATTTAGTATGCAAACAGCACAGTACAGAGCAGAGATCAGTGCATAAACTGAAAATTACAGTGATGATGAGGTGGACAAGCATGGACAATCTCTGCAGAAAGAACTGGCAACGGGAGGCAGCAGATCTTGCTTCCTTGTCGTGCACACTGTTCACATACCCTCTTATCGGAAAAGGGAATACTGGTGTGAGAGATTCAGATTTCAGAATAATGATTTTTACCACATTTACTTATAAATTAAGTCATGGTGCATCAGAAATTCATAAACCTCCTCATATCTCACACTGTTTCCCTTTCTCTAATTCGCTGGCATTTGGTTCCATTCATGGAATAGAAGGAATAAACTAAGTCAGAGTTTGTTTTCTTGAACTAGATGTAGGTATCTTATTCCTTCTCTTCTACAAAGGAAAAAAAGCATTTTAAGACTGATAGATGTTAAAATTTAGCATCAAATCTAATAATGAAAAATCATGAAAATTTAAACTGATTAAATCTTCAGATAGTTGGTATATCTGTTAAATTCTTGGATATTGGCTAAAATTTAAGATGTATTAGTATATTTATTTATTCATATTTTTCTTTTATTAATTTAGATAATGAAGCAGAGACTTTATGAAGTATGTATTTATCTATTGTTTCTACGTATGATGCTACTCTATAATTAGCAACGTTTCTTCAATATTGCTAATATAAAATTCTTAAAATCTTATCTATTTAATTATACTAGCAATACTAGTACTTTATATTAATCTTGACTGAATTTTAAGCTTCTCAATCAAATCAAATAATCAAATCGTTTTAAGTAACCTTTTACTTTTATTTGACTGCAAATGACTGTAAGTTGAGTCCTAATTTTCTCATGGCCAAAAATGAATCCACTCTTCACTTGTAACATGCTCATAAAAAAATTCATCATGTTCTCTGAGTTTAATATTTTTCCTCCAGGAAGTAGATAATTTATAAGATATCCAAGATGAAAAGAGTTATTAACTTAATTTAGAAAGAGAGGACTGTGAATGAAACTTCTCCCATGAAAATCACATTTCAAAACCTGAAAAGAGATCCCCAGGACTGAAGTAAAGGCAAGACGTTGCCTGTATTAGTCATGAGACCCACTCAAGACACTGGAGAATTTTGCCTCCTTCAATCACACTTTCCAGCCTAGCCAGGCATAAAAATCAAAGTTGTCAAGAGAAAAAGCAATTGCTTGGCTGAATTCTGGCTCTGCTGTTGTCAGCGTACATCATGGAATGCTCTGTGCCTATTCTTCATCTAAATGGTGTTAATACAACCTGATTTTATTTTATTATGACTATAATGGTCATCAAATAAAATGTGATATCAAAGCAATTTGTAAATTTAAAAGCAGTATAAAAGCATACTTTTACTCCGTCCCCCCAATTTATATTGTGCATAATGTATAGCACATTAATTTTACCCCATAAACATATTTCTGCTAAGCATGAGTAGTGAATCTACAGAAGCCCCTGATTTCTTGGTATCCACTTGTTTTAAAATAGCTCTTCTATTAGGTGTATAGTCCCCAGATAAATGTCATGCTGTGATTCCATTATTTGTTTAAATTAAAAGAAAAATATTATTTTTTTCCTTAGTGTAAGAGCATTTCTTTATCACAGGAAGAAAATTTAAATGTACCAGTAGTTTAAAAAAAGAGTATATGATCCCACTACATGAAGTAACAACTGATAACTGCTTGGTATACCTCTATGAATATCATCTATAATTTTCACACAGAGGTGAAGATGGAGAAAGCAAAGGAGATATGCATCACATCTACTCTTTAGAGATATTTGTGTATAACAATATTATATCTTCTAAAAAATGGAGTGTGGCTTATATAGGAGTTAGAATTCCCCCTCTCCTAAATTCTTGTTGAGATAGCACAAGTAATGCAGACAGGAAATTTCTATCCTTGTTAACAGAAAATATAGAGGATGTCATTCGACTAATGAAAGCCTCAAAGAGTTTTCAAGCAAGAGTGATGTAAGAGGAGTGAGGAAGGAGAAAGTATTGTGTCGTGGATTGCCTGCCGAGCTTCTGGAGAAGCTTTTTGTAGACTTCACTGTGGTTAGGGGAGCCCACAGCCACCAGCTCATAGGGCACTCTCCTAAAAATCTATTCTTGTCCAACACACATAGTGAGAAGCCTGCACATCATTTGTTCTAGGCAACTGACTCAGGGGACGACTGTCTTAGTTACTTTTCTCTCATTGCTGAGACAAAATACCCAACACCCAAAGTTAAAGGGAAAAGGTTTATTTAGCTCACAGTTTGTAGAGGTTTCAGGCCATAATCAGCTGGCTGTAAGGCAGGGTGGCATGGCAGACAGGCATCGCAGAGGAGAAACAGTTCGTGGTGGGCAGAAGGTAACAAAAGAACAAAGGGATGTCCAAATCTATTTCTAGCCCTTATATCTTATCCAGGCTACTTAGGATGGGTAGCAGTCACACCCTTAATCCTAGTGCCCTTGAGCCTAGCATTGCACCATGAATCAATCCCAGTGTCACACATTCTAGATCCAGCCACCTCTGAAAAAGCCCCAGCTATGACTGCATGAGGCTTTGGGGGTGGGGGCATCTAGACACAAGCCATAACAAAGCCCAACTGGGTTAATTACTTCCAGCTGATAGATACCCTGAGACTAGCTATATTGAAACTAGAAAATAAACATTTATATACACATTTCTCCGGGCTGCAGTCAGGGAGGAAAACTACATTTTGTTTCCCTCCATCTCTGTGAGTCGAGAGTAAGAGGCAGACTACTAACCCCAAGTTGGGCTGAGTTCAAGGCAGGTGTTATGATTTGGATGGAGAATGTTAACAAAAGGCCTTATGTGCTCACAGGCTGGGCTTGTGGAAGGTTATTGGACCAGGCAGGCACCGTACTCATCAGTGCAATAATCCACTAGTGAGTTTCAGCAGCTGAGTGTGCTGTGGGAAAGTGGGACTTGGCCAGAAGAGGCAGGTCACCTGGGGCATGAGCTGGAAGGGTAAATATCACTCCTTGCTCCTTTCTTTTCTCTCTGCTTCCTGACTGTCATGACACGAGCAGCTTTTCCTTCACTATGCCCCTGTGCCATGCAAATTTCTGCCTTAGAGCCAGTTGACTATGGAAAGTAACTGTGAGTCAAAATATTCCTCTTCTTTAAATTGTGGAGTTGGATATTTTGTCCCAGCAACAAGGAGAGTGATTGAGAAAGCAGGTCTATAGGAAGAAATCTGCAATTACATATATCCATGAAAACTCTATCAACCAGTGTTTCCAAACAAAGCACACATGCATTTTTGAAGCAGTCCTCTGCTTGTTGGATTCATATATTATTTTATTTTGATCCATTTCAAGTAGTTCCATTGAAGCATAAGAATTACTTTAGAGGATTTTCTTCTGATATTCAAATAGCTTGCAGACTCATTATTTTTAGGTAGGAGTGTTCTTCATCTCCCAATTCTCTCTTCTTTTATTTATCTTGCCAGGACTTGTCACCATTGGAAGTACTAACTACATAAGTAATTTCTTTAAGGTTCTATCACTTACCTTATTCCATGAGATAATAAGCTCTATGAGGACAGGAAATTTTTGGCTGTTTTATTCATTAGTATATTCCCACCCTGAGGATAAATCGGAGACATAATGCATAATCAATACACAGCTGTTCAGTGAAGAAATGAACAGGTGAATGCATGGGATATCATACTTTATGTATGCCTTCCATTGTATCTCTATTCTGCAGAGCTAGTTCTTATCATTCTCTTAAATGAAAATTTTTGGAGGCCCTAAAACCCTTCTAATTTGCTTTTAGGTAATAGAAGATCCTCTGGTCACAGTAGGTAATAAAGCATTGATTTACTCTCTCACTTCAGAAATTCATATATGGGTTACTGTAATAAATCAAAAAGTTAAAACCATGATTTAAAAATAGAACTTCAGCCCTTTCTCCATTGATGTCTGATGAAGTAAGAAGGAGGAAACATCTTGAAAATGTAGGCTGCATTAATCTTCACTATTTTAGGTTGGCTTCATGTGGCTCCCTTTCTGTAAAAGAAAGGTGTGTCCTGCCCTGTAGAACTCTGGGAGGTCAAGGTGCCATGGGCAGCTCCTGACATGGTTCTTGGTAATTCCTGTTCATGGAATTTATTATTTTGTGCAATTTTCCCCTCTTGACAGTGGGCTGAATCCAGTGACATGCTTGAAATAATATTTTGTCTTTGGCTCTTAATGTGTGTTTGGTCCAGTGGAGAGAGACACCTGGCAAGGGACTGAGACCTGCTTTCTGCCAACAGTCAGCAAGAAGCTGAAGCCCTCTGTCAAATAGCCCTTGGGAAAATGAAACCTCCCAGCAATGAGCAAGTGAGTGTGAAAACAGATTCTTTCCCGGTTTAACCTTGAGAGGACTGCAGCCCTGGCTGTCACCTTGATTATAATTCTTGATAGATCCTGAAGTTAGGAACCAGATATCATATGCCAATTCCTGACCCACAGAAACAAGTGGACAATAAGTCCCTACTATTTTAAGTCAATAAATTTTGCAGTAATTTGTTATCCAGTAGTAGATAACCAATAGATTTGAGAACTTGTTTTGGCCAATGAAATATAAACATGGAGATGACGTCATTTCCATCATAAACTTTTCAAAGTAGCCTTCAACATATTTCATTTTGCTTTACCATGTTGACTGGTGTTTTTTCAGGTAGAGACAAGTCACAGCCATGAAAATATATGGAGCAAATACACAGCCAATCTGCAGTAGACACATAGCATAAATGAGAAATAAGCCTCTGTGTTATAAGATTTGGGAATTTAATTTTTTTTATTAAACCAGCATCTTCTAGACTGAGATTCCCAAGCGTTGGCACTACTGACATTTTTCTGGATAATTCTCTGTTGTAAGGATGAGTCCCATGCACGGTCTGACTCTTAGCAGTACTCCCCTAATCTCTAGCTACAAGATACCAACACACAGCCCGTGCACGCCTCAAGCTGTAGTAGCTAAAACTGTCTTTAGAGAGTGCCAAAGATCCCTTGGGGATGAAACTGTCCTTGGTTGAGAACCACTATTCTAGTCTGTCCTCATTGATAAGGTCATTTGCCTCTCATCCCTGCTGTCTGAAGTTCTTCTGGCATTAAGAAATTAATTTATTATGGTTGGTGGCTGGGGACTCCTTTAGACACGCAACATACCTAGCTTCTTCCCATTCTAGTATTTTTGATATTTTTGTTTCTTGTTTGTTTGTTTGTTTTGTTTTGTTTTTGCCATTCTGATTAGAGTTCTGAAACAGGAACTAGAACAATTTGATGCTATAATATTTGGGTACATGGTCCACATATAGCTCACAGAAAACTCTTTGCCTTCACAAAATTTGGAAATTCAGAATGCTAACGAGCCACCAACAGAATAGCTGTTAGACTACCCTAACCCTTTATATATTTCAGGCTTACATCAGGAATGGACCCACTGTTTTCAAATCCTTAAGACACAGCAAAAATGCTATGACTGAGAGCACTGAAACATTTCCCACTAGGTTTGAGGTCAGGGAAAACACTTCCGCTTCCTCTGTGTGTGTGCCAGAGGTGGGGGAATATCTCCAGGGAAAAGTACATGTCCTTCAACTTCAAACTGTTCATCGTTTTAGACTTTCGATGTCAGCTAAAGGTTAGAATCACAAAACTAGCTTTGGTTCACTTCCTTTAAAAATCCTTCATGAACTTTCAGTTTGAAAGCAGTCTCTATATTGTGAAATCTCAACAGAAATTAGTGATGAAGTAAAGACATTATAGCATTTGTCATAATAGTTTATCTTTCCATAACTAATGATTTTTAACTATGAAGAGGAAAAATCTTATTCTAAATCTATTGCCATAACAAACCTTCCTCAGCTCAGCCAATTAGAAGTGTCATTTTCACTTTTGCTTTTATCAAGTATGGGTGGAAGGGTTCTCTTTGTGAGGTAACATATTCGGTCTCTTCCATAGAAGAAATCCCAGGCTTCTCTTCAGTTACTTCTCCTCCTTCTCTTACCTTTCTATCGAATCAAAAGCAGACTCAATCTTACAGTGTGTTCAGATGACGGTAGATCAGAGGGGCTTCTGTCTGCCCATGTCTTCCTCTTCCTTCTCCTCTTTTTCCTCATCCCCCTGCTCTTTCTCTTCCTTGTCTTTCTCCTTTCCTCCTTCTGCTCCTTGTCCCCCTGCTCGTCCTCTCCTGTCCCTCCTCTCCTCTTCCTCCTCTTCTTACTCCCCTGCTTCTCCTCCTCCTCTTCCTTCTCTACCTCCTCTTCATCCGCATGGTAATCTTGCTCCTCCCTTTCTTCTCCTCCTTGTCCTACTTCTTCCAAGTTTTAGTCTATTTATCTACTTATTTATTCTTTTATTTTATTTTATTTTACTGTGGGTACCAGGGGTCGAACTCAGGACTTTGTGCTTGCCAGGCAGGCACTTATGCCGCTGAGCTATTTCACTGGCCCTCTATTTATTTATTTTTAAGAAATTTTTTGTAATACAACTGTTACTTTACAAAATTGCACATATATGTATACAAATGAATGAATTTATACATATGAATGTATCTGTGAAATCTGAACCACAATCAGTGGAATAAATATATCCATCACATCCAGACATTCTTGGTTCTGTTTCTTGCTTTTGCTCTGTGTGTGTGTATGTGTGTGTGTGTGTGTGTTGTGTGTGTTTAGAAAACTTAACATAAGATCCACTCTCTTAATAAAATTTCTTCCTGTACAATACTGTGTTACTCACTTGCCTTTTTACCTTTGTAAGACCCTTCCCAATAACACTTCTTACTGCCCCAGCACACCTGGGTTATCCTGTTCATGACTTAGCAAAAGTTGCCTGCTATAGATCTTTGCCAATTTGAAAGTGAGAAAGCCAGTAGAGAGGTATGAACTATGGCAAGGAGAATGAATAGCAGTGAGATCATCCTTTTCTGCCTTTTCATTAACATACTATCAGAAAGAGTATAGGTTTAGGGTACATTTTTCATTAGGGCAAATTCAAGACACTTAATCTGGAATGATTTTGTGTGGCCTGTGTAATTTTTTCTAATTAAATAATTATAATTAAATCTTAATCAGAGCTGCTCAAAGTGCTTTTTAATATTCGCTTTATTCATAATTCGGTTTTGAAAAATTTTTTATTAATATGAAAAATGAGCATCACTTTTGCAGTACTGGAAATTAATTATTTCAAATAAAAGTTAATAGCAACTTTGCCTTGGGCTCATTTTTTAAAACCTATATTAAAGACATTAACTTGGAATTAGGTATATAATCAGACAATAAAATATTTATCAGACTTTTGAAAAGAATCATCAGCTGAAAAAAGAGAAACAGTAAGAATGCTGAGGTCAAACATCCTTCAAAGAAACAAGATTAATGCACCAAATCATGGAAAACGTCAAGAAAATTGTAATTCATACCTTCACTGTAATTCAAAGGGCTATTATATTTGAAGAGATTATGTGGTCATTGAAAAGGAGGAATTAAATTATCAGAATGTTTAGTATGAAGCATTATTGCAGGATTTAACCAAAAACATACAATGAATAGAATGGATATTTCTAACAAAAAGGTTAGCAAGTTAATTTGAAGAATTATCTAAGAATTCAAAAGAATAATAAAAATACATGAAAAAAGATGTGCATTGTAGATGTAACTGAGAATCTTAATATCTATATGCTAGAATTTCCAGAAAGAGAGCATAATATGAATATAAAAGAACCAAAAATTTAAGGGATAATGGAGATAATTTCCCTGCAATGAAGAAAAATCTGAATCTTCAAAAAATATTATGATTAAGTACGTATAGATTCTCAGAAAAATAAATTATTTAAATGTGCACAGTGAGAAAAAAGTGAGGGAGGGACAGTATAGAAGAGGGAGGGAGAGGGACAGAGAGAGAGACAGAATAACAAGTAAGAACTTAATTTTATATTTACAACATGAAATGCTAAAAGATAACCCTGAAATATCTAGAGCTTTCTAACAAGAATTCACTAGAAAGTGGGAGTTCTAGAATTCCACATCTAGATAAGTATAATTGTCTGTATTTAAAATTTCACTTGAGGTAATAAAATGCAATAGATATAATGTCTCAAAGATATATGTCAGATCAAAACAGCATGATTTCTTACCACCAAACAAAAATTGACAAAGCAAACACACACACACACACAAAATATCTGTTTCCTTCAGTAAAATGGATTAATCAGGCTGGTGTTAGACTCATTTTTTGAAAATCTAAAAAAGCAAGACCAGTCTGGGAAGCTGTTCTAATGGGGAAGAGGGGGTGAATGAAGGTGAGATGTTGGTGTTAGTCTGTTCTCTCCAAGAGTTTATTGGAGCAAAGGATGAATAACTATTCCAGTGCATTGGTTGAGGGGTAGGAATGACACAGAACCAGATGGATATGATCTTAGATGTTCAGACATGCATCAGAGGGGAGAAGCTGAATATAATTGTAGATTCTTAAATGCGGGAGCAAAAGTAATACGTAAGAGGAGAATGTTTAACCTGAGTCAAGAGAACTGTTAGCAAGAGGTATGAAGCAACTCCTCAGGGATGTCTCCCAAGAACCACCATACTTGTACCAGCCACTGTTAATATTCTTTACTTCCTTCTCATTCTTATTGCCAGCATTAATTAGGGTAGGTAGCATAAGCAGCTATAAGACATGACCATTAATCTAGGCGGTAAAACACAATGATGATTATTTCTCATTCCCCTCACAGTTCAGTTAAATATTGGTGGGCAGGCTTTTTCTGTCAGATCATCCACAGAATCAGCCTCCTTTTGTTTATTGACTCTGCTTTGAAGTGCTTCATTGGGATTTCTACATCTGTCCAGAAAGTATAGCAAAGTCACCCCCAAGACAGGCCTTATTGTGTTACATAAGGCTGCTAGTAATCTATCACTTCCTCTTAGATTCCATGAGGAAAAACTAGTCATATGACCCTGATTAGAAGATGGGAAGAGGGATGTTTGATAAACCTCTGGTTGGTTTCTTCCAATCACCAACCACTAAGCTATAGTTACATAGAGGTTGGAATCTGGGAGAAGAATTGGGAATAGAGGAGGAATTATCTGTCACTCGTTATTTCTAATTTACACAGTCATGAGTCGAGGGAGGGTGGGAGAGAAAGACAGAGAGAGGCTAATTTAATTGAATATTGAAGTTTTACTAATATATATTTGTATAGTGTTAGGCATTTTAAGTAGTAACTTGGTATCATGATTTGTCTTGAAATTTGTGGCTTTATATCACTCAACAGTAACTACAGAAGATAGAGATGGGTTCGCCTTTTCATTGATTGGTCAAAACTATGCCTACCAAGCAAAGTTAAAGAAAAAGTGTGGAAATAAAATTAAATTGTCTTTTGATTGCATCCTGCAATTCAGGCTAGTTTATCACATTGGTTCCATAATTTGTTGTTCATTTACTTGCAACAATATCTTTGGCATATTTTGTTTCTTTCCCCTGTGCCTATTTCCATTCATATCTAGAGGCCTGTGCTTCTGTTTACTATAGAGGAAGTTGTAAGATCACAGGTCAGTGATCAAAGATAAGATTTTTTACTTCTGGACCAGCAAAAGCACCATCCAGGTGTGATATAGCAAAAGCTGCCTAGGAAACACAAATAGAATGTTTTTAAGACATTCTTATTCTCCCCACCTTTACACACTTACCAGAGATCTGGGGAGTGAAGATGAGAATTAGAAGCAATGGAAGGAAACCATTCCCTTCACCATTATGAATCTGTCAAGGGGATGTCGTGATAGATTTTGCCTTGATATTTAGGGACATAGGTTAAAAAAGAACCCCTTTGCTCTGAGTTCTCATGGGGAGTCAGGCAAACAGAAAAATATTTGGGCAAAATCTTAAGAAATGTTATAAAGATATCTTCTCTGGGTTTCTGGGTAGGAGAGAGGTTTGAGATCTCCCACCTTCTTTCTAAAGCACTAAGGTTTGTTGGGTGTAACTATGTCTTGAATGGAATGGGAAAATGGCCAAGAGAGACTGCCACCAGCTAACAAAATTTACCATAGGGTAAGAGCAGGGAGGAGTGTGACAAGTTGGAGTCAGGGAAGTTACAATGAGTCAAGACCAGAGAAGAGGACAAGACCTTGAGAGGTGAGGCAGGAGTCAAGTGAGAACTAGCAGAAAAAGTGTGCATAATGGGTGTTCTTCATCTAGATGAGACCGTCAACCAGCCATGTTTTCTCCCGATTTTGTGGTCCTTGATGATATCTAGGTTTAAATGTCACTTAGAGATCTGAAAAATTTACTGTACTATTACTGAATGGTTAATGCATGATTTAATCAAAATGTAGGTGAATGGCTCTCAGAAGTACTTCTGTGAAATAGCCAGGTTGTGATTGGGGCTCCCTCCCCCTAGATGTCTTGGATACTTAGGATTTTTCTGTTCTTTCTGCAAGTCTCTGAGCCTGAGAGGATGCCCATGCTCTGTCTCTACCAGATTGTTGTCTCATATTCCCGAAGGGTTGTTTCTGGGACTGTGAGTGATACTCTTGCTATCTTCACCCCACAGTGTGTTCGTGATTTTTCCGATTTGTATTTACATTTGATTTCTTCTTGTTGGTAACTGAACTATCCCGGATTTAGTTTCTACTTATTGAATCCCTCTGCATACTTTGAAAGTATGGTAAAATAATTGGCTTTTATGCCATAAATTTCAGGAATTTAGGTTGTTGTTGAATTTAGTAATTAAAATTTTCTGTACAGAAATGAGTTTGCCACTGTAGAGAGCTCAGAAATCGCATTCAAGTTTGGTCAAGTGCCCTTCATCTATAGGCTACCTTGGTACTTGACTACTTTGAAATTCATCAGATTTGATACTCAATGCATTTCAATAAGAAAATTTTATGCAGGCATTCATTGTTTGTTTGGTATTCAATTCACAATCTAGAATTTGTCAATGTTTTGCTACCTTGTCCAGGAAAAAAAGTATTTGGCCATTGTCATTTTTTGGTACCCATCACATCTCTCTGGACCAATTAACGATGATGACCTAGGTGGCACTGTATCTTACCTCAGGATTTCCTTTCTGTACTTCAGAATCCTCACAGATATTGCGTTCTACATAGCAAAGTAATGGGCAAATAGATCAGACTGTGGATGATTAACTTCTTGATTGAAGGTGCCTTTAGAATTATGTGCATAATGATGAATAATTAGAATAAGCAGGACATTTTGCTGAATGTAATTACATAACCCTACATAGAGTAATAATATATTCAAACATGAAAATAAGGTACTGTATGTTGAAAATCAGAGCAGTATTTGAAAGATACTGACAGTATACTAAGGGAATATTTTTTAGTATGGTAATCCTCATATTTTCTTGGAATTTTGATTTTTCCTCTCCTTGAATGATTCCTATTAGAGTGTGGCCTGCATAAAAGAACACACTATCTGCTTTATTCAGTGCTAGCACGTAGTGAGAATTCATTAAATAAGACTACTGAATGAGTGCTCCTTAAAGGGAAAAATGAGAATAATTTCTGTCAGCTCTGGCTCCACTTGCCTTCCCTTTTTTGCTGGGCTTGTACAATACAAAGGGAAAATGCTATTTCTATGTAGAGGACAAGCTTCTAGCCCTGTTTTTCTCCCAGTTGGAGGTTTTTATCTCTATATTCATAACCTGTGAAAAGAGCACATCTTAGGCATTTCCTGTAGCATATGTCACAGAGTCCTACAAAATAAAGTTGACTGAAAAAAAAGATTGTGAGAAAAAACAATTATGAAAACCCTAGGGTAGACCAAAGAAGAAAGCTTTCTTTACAGGAGAATTTCTTTACAGGACTCTTCGGGTCTTTGCTTTATTAGATTTAGGGATAATTTTTGTTTTGTGTAGCATTCATATATTTACATCCTTGTTAGTAAACAAGCAAGTCCCTTTAAAATTGATGCAGGTGGGATTTTCTTTCTGTCTTGTTCCTTATGAGAAGTGGGAAAATTTTACACACATCCACTGCAAAGCCCCTGTACCACGGAGCAGGATGAGAGTGGTGGATAAAAGGGCTGGAAAAAATAAAGACACCATGTAGGGATGAGGAGAATTTGTTGAAAGGCCAATGAGAAAAGGAATGTTTAGTTACCAATTTTAATAGGTTGATCGGGTTATGGCCATATTACCCTCAATGTGTCCAATCTCGTCTTAATAGGTTAATGGGTGATTTAAAATTGGAAATGTAAAATAATATTTTAAAATGATTCCTGACTCTGGACTCAAAATAACTTCCTTTAGAAAGTAACCATGTTTTAGACACAATACTGTAATAATTAAAAGGAATTTCATTTATGTGCATTGAAATGAAAACATAATGCTTACTCAGTTTTATAAATCTTCTATTTTAGATATCATAGGGTTTTAAATTTTCATATGTTTAACCAAATATAATTAATGTACAGGAAGTTTTATCTTTTAGTATATATTTCTGTGCCTCTTTATGTCAAGCCCTCCAGTATCCCAACCCCTGAAAACCACAGACGTTTTTATGCACATAACGTTTACCTTTTCCAAAATGTTATATAAATAACAGAATGCAGCCTTTGAATTATTTCACTTACTGTGTTGCATTTGAGATTTATTCTACTCTTGTTTGTCAGTACTTCACTCCTTTTTATTGCTGAGTACTATTCTGTTATACAAATGTATGATGAGTTGATTACTCATCTCCCCCTTGAGGGATTTTTAGGTTGCTTCATTGTTTGGTTGTGTTTTTTTCAATTATAGAGGAATCTGGCATGAACGTTTTCATACAGACCTTCAAACAGCATTGTGTTTTCCATTTCTCCTTCCTTTCACTTGTGTGATTGTTGTCATATACTACTATAATGCATTCTATAAACATATTTGTTACTCTTTGCTTTAATCACTTATATTTGCAAATTTATTGAATTATATCAGAGGCCAACAAAGTGAAAACAAGATACATGTGACTACTTCATGTAAATTAAAATTTTAAATTCAATTCCTCATATTCAACAGCCATGTGTGTGTGGACAGCACAGAAGTAAAGTTCTGTGTTAATCATTTTGGAAATTTTATTGGGTAGGGTTGTTTTAAAGCTTTGAAAATTAGAAAAAGAAAACTCAAATCTTATTTTAAATGTCTCAAAATCATTTCTAATATTCTTTTTAGCAGATCCAAATTTTTGTCTAAAATTATATGCTTCTGCCAGAAAATTTTTCTGTAATACATTTTTTGTCCTCTACAAAGTAAATTTTCTCAGTTCTTGTTTGTCTTAGAAAGTATTTGCTTCTTCACTTTGGAAAGATAATTTTTGCTGGATTTGGAATGCTAGTTGACAGTTTTTTCTTTGAATCACTTCAAAGATGTGACTCTATTATTTTCTGGTGTACATAATGCTATAATACTATAGCTATTCTGTGTATAATGTGTCCTTTTGCCTGCTGGCTGCCTTCATGATTTCTAATTCAATTTTCATGAATGAATATGGGGTGTGTGTGTGTGTGTGTGTGTTTGAACTTATTTGACATTCTCGGAATTTCTTGGATCTATGTTTTTGTGTGTCTTTTTGTTTTCTTTTGTTTTAGTTTCTCAAAATTCTTGGCCAAGATCTAATTGCTTTGACAAATAGCTAAATATGGGGAAAGAACTTTGGAGATGAAGAATGGGTAGACTCTAGAAGAGTTTTGAGCTACATGTGACAGGAATCTGAAATTATTGCAAAGGGTCTTTTAAACATGATTGTGGTGAGGACTGAGGAAGAAAAGAGGACATCTATAGAGCTTCCATCTTCTTGGAGAAAGAATAAGTAATTATGAACGGAATGTGGTAGAGACACCAATAATAAA
Organism: Erethizon dorsatum; assembly: GCA_028451465.1. Lineage (NCBI taxonomy): Eukaryota > Metazoa > Chordata > Mammalia > Rodentia > Erethizontidae > Erethizon > Erethizon dorsatum. Next base: position 20,064,412 of record CM051824.1, read on the forward strand.
TGTATTGTCATGAGGTCTCAGATGGAAATTAGGATATATTATTGGACACTAGAAGAAAGACAATCCCTGTTACAAAATGCCCAAGAACTTGGTTCACCTATGTTCATATTCTAATGTTCTGTGGGAGGTATAACTTGCGAGCAGAGAAATTAATATTTAGCTGGTGAAATTTCTAAACAAATCATTGAAAGAGTTGTTTACTTCTTCCTGGTTTCTTATAGTAAAATACAAGAACAAATGAATGCCTTAAGGATGAAAATACTAAGCTAAAAGGAACCAAAACTTAAAGATGTAAAAATTTCTCATAATATCTACATTGCAAAAAAGGGAAAAGATGTTTGGTTGAGAATGCAAAGGGCATGGACAAAGTATTGTTTTGTAAGGAGATTAGTATGAGTATGAACCATGGACTTATTCAGTTTCTCCTGGAAGAAAACTGCCAGTTTCAACTGAAAGAGAAAGTAATAGGAAGGAATGAAGACAAGATGTTGGGCTTCATTGGTTTTGTAGGATGGGAACATAGAACTCTTGATCTGCAAATGCATGCTACTCAAGTCAAAAGAAGCATGAGCATCAGGATAATTCAAAGAAAAAACTCTGATTCCTTGGTTTCAAAAGTGGGAACTATTGCCCTGCTTTCAACAAATCAGACGCTTTAAATAGGCCAGATAGCCTCGCCCCAAGCTGTCAGGGCAGGCCATTGGACAGAGCTGTGAGTGTATGACCCCTGCCTGGCAAGTTTGCAGCCGTAGGACCAACTTCCCAGTAGACCCAGAATGTGGGGCAATGATCTCTGTGGGCATGGAGGGGACAGCATAAAACCACAGAGAATTATTCTCAAGCTAGTATCTCTTGGGGCTTGCCTTGCTAGATTTTGAACTTGCTTGAGACCTGTCACCCATTCCTTCTTTGCTTTATGTTTCTCATAGAAGTGGAATGCCTATTGCATGCTTGCCTCACCACTGTATTTTGGAAGCACAGAACTTGAACTTGTTTGCTTTCATAGTCATAGCTAGAGAAGAGTGTTGCCTAAGAATGAGTTGTACATGGATTCTCACCCATATCTCATTTATGTGATATTGAGATGAGACACTGGACTTCAGATGCTTAACTAGATGATGAAAAGGGTTAAGACTTCTGGATGTTGGCTTGAAATGAATGTATTTTGCATGTAAGGGGGGCATAAATTTTGCCAGTTCAGGAGCAGAAAGGAATGGACTGAAGGTGTCCTCACAAAATTGATATATTAAGAGCCAACCACAAAGGTGATGATATTAGGAGATGGGGCTGTTTGTACTTATGTCATGAGGATGGCATTGTCATGAGTGGGATTAATACTCTTCTGAAAGGGACCTTAGAAGGCTTTCTTGTTCCCTTTTTGCCATGTGAGATACAAGGAGAAGTTGGCAGTCTGCAATACCAAAGAGAGTTTTCTCTGGAACCTGACCATAGGGGCTTTACCAGCACCATGAGTAATACATTTCTGTTATTTATAATCCACCTAATCTATGGTATTTTGTTATAGCATCCCAAACTCACTAAGACACATGTCATGGTGTCAACTCAAATATTAAGATCTAATAATCACATGGAAGCCTCATCTACACTTGACACTTGACTGGTTTAGACAGTTACAAATGAGGCTTACATATGTGAAGCTGGGGCTAGTCTTCCAGAGATCAGCACATCTTACACCCAGATTTACATGATTTAATGATCACTGCATAACTCATATTGAAATCTAACTGTTATTATAATGGTATTAAAAGGTTGGGCTTTTAAGAAGTAATTAGTCATAAGGACACTGCTCTCATAAATGGATTAAATTCATTATCATGGGAATGGGTTAGTTACAGAAGGAATAGTTTATTGAGGGAGTAACTCCAAAAAGGGAGACGTCAGCCCCCTTCCTTTATCTCTTGCATGCACTATCACCATGACTTTCAGTCATCTTATTATTTAGCAAGAAAGGACTTCACTAGATATGACTACTCATTCTTGGACTTCCCAGTCTCTAGAAATGTGAGTTGAATAAAATTCTATTGTTCATAATTTATTAGTCTGTGATATTCTGTTATAGCAAAATGAAATGCACTAAGATAGGGCTCGATATTCACATTTCCAATGAAAACATAATTATGCCAGCAATCTTCATTATTTGAGTAGATACCATACTTAATTCTTCACCAGCATCTTGTGACATTATTTTCCCTTTCTTTCGTATCCTAAATACAGATATAAACCTCAAGCAATGAAAATATGTAGTTGCATTTTATGAAGTGGCATCAAGAAAGCATTTATTGTAATCTTTTAGACTATGAAAAATACAAACATGTAAGATATTTCAATAATGTTGAAGCCCTAAATATATGATTGAATAACTGCATCTCTGCACCAGTGCAGTTTTAGAAACACTATTCTACATCAACAGAGTGAAAAAAAAAAAAAAAAAAAAAACAAACTCCAACAGCTAACTCCATTACTACCATTGATTCTAAATCAGAGGTGTGGACAACTAGAACTAATCAAAGAAGTCACTCAACACTAATATGCTAATATATTCATAGGCAGACAAAAAACATCCAGTGGGCTAATTTTGGAAAAAAAAATCTGTATTATTCTGAAACCTATGACTAGTTGAGAATCATCAGTGTGTGATAAGACAGGCATTTCCTTAGGTAAAGTCTATGCAAAACTCTCTGCTGAAGGAAAGCATTATGTGAAATTAGTGCAGGCTATTCCATTACTGAATCCTTTGCCTTCCCTAATGTCTCTTGCCTTCCTTTTATTCCCATCTTGGCAATACTTTTGTTTTGCTTTTTTTTTTCGTACTGGAAATTGAACTCAGGACCTTGCTCTTGCTAGGCAGGCACTTGTTCCACTGAGCTATATCCCTGGCCCAATACTTTTGAACTTCGGGTTTACAGCTCTATTTGGGAGAGCTTTCGATGCTGCTGGATATCATCTGCTTCCTAGGTCATGTGATGTCCATACACTTTTACTGATGCTGATAGAAAGCCTTGAACACATTTCATGTTATTATAACATTATTTTTAACGTTCTATCTTTCTTTACATAACACATTGAAATAATGCTCCAATTTCTGTTGTTGTATAGTGAATTTATTTAGAAAGAAAGAGAATTACCTCATGATGAGATGCCCTACTGTGCTCAACTTAAGTACTGAGAACGTATATCTCTGGGACCACAAGCTACGCTAATTGTGACCATTCTTGTAATGATACCTCTTCTACCCTCAAGACCATATGGCCAATGACAACGTGTGGTTTCCTTTTTCTCATATTACTTTCTTAAAGTGTTACAGTGATCTCCACCTCTGATGTATCAGCTGGCTTTCAATTCCTGTTTCACTGCATTGCTGACCCACAAAGAAAAGTGAATGTCCCTACTCACATAAGATTAGATCTGAAGGAGCAATGTTCTAGGTGTCTGCCCCCTAGCAGAAGCTAAACAATAGGTGAATTTTAAATAAGCACCATCACAAAATATGTTCACTTATTAAATTTTCAAATGCCTAACCAGAACATTTAAGTCACATCAAGAACAGTATTTATTAAACTATTACAGTAATGCCTCCGTTCACGAACAGAAGTGTTTGGCAAAATTTTGCTTCCATTTGTGAACTCTGCATGAACACCAATGCAGCTGTCTTCCCTGCCCAAACACAAACACTGCCATGTTCCCCAGAATTGTGGAATGAATTAAGTTAATGAACTGAAGTACCACTATATTTTAGTACCGTCTTTCTTCTATCCCAATCTAACTTTATACTACCTGCTCCTAGACAGGACAGAGATGGTTTCCCATGTAAGGAACCCTAGTAAGCATAGATAGGGTAGCCAACTTCATCGCAGAAGAGTCTGGTACAGTGCTAAGTGGGTACACCCCGACTTCCACCCAAAATGTTTTCTGTGCAGCAATCTTTCCAATTATGACAGGTAAGCTTAATTATGCCAACTTGTTTGGCTTGGGAGCCACCTAGGGGATTAGTAAAGTACCATTCTGGGTATGTTTGGGTGGATCAAGCAGGTGTGACCTTAGGCCCTACCAATAGGTCCTGGCCAATTTCTCTCTGGTGCTGCTTCCCAGCCACCATGAACTGAGCAACTTGGCTCTGCCACGCCCTTCCTCCATGATGTTCCTGTCTTTGAACCAGTTGATCGTGGAGTGAAACCTCTGACAGTATGGGTCAAATAAACCTCTCTGTTAATTTGTGGACGTTATGCATTTTGTCCAGAAATAGGAAGCTGACTGATACACTAACAAAAGATAAAATAACACAGGGGCAGCAGAGAGTCTGTTGGTATTCAGATTTTTTTCAGTGGTTTTTAAGCCCCAAAGTCAGGGACTGGCACAGAATAGCATCCATATATGTTTACTGAGTTTTCCAAATAGAATGTGTTGCTGGAAGTTACACGCTTATTCCCCTCACCTCTTGCCTTTAAGTCTTTCAACTATAAGCACTGAATAATACTGATCTACACTGCACTTGGTGCCAAGGATCTTGTAATGAACAGATATGTTTCCTGCTGTCATTTAGTTTTGTGTGTCATATAATTTGAATGATTTTATAAATCTAGTGGAAAAATATTGTAAGCAAGAGCTCTTTAGTGGAAGTATGGTCACGGAGTCTTCAATCACTTTGAGTTTCATTCTCTAAAGTTGACTGACCAGGTGGACAAAAGTAGATCAGCTGTTTCTGAGGGCTGATATCCCACAATCTGTGCTAAAAAAGACTGTGTGTAGAGTATTTTTCTTTAAATCTCTAGAAAAAATTATCTTGAGCAGGTACATATCCTCAAGTACCCCACTCCAGGAAATGTTTAAGAGTGGTATGTTTTTTTCAGCTCTTACAGTTATGATAATATTTTTCTAGTTTCCATACATAAAAATGACAAATTTTGCCTCATATCTCTGTAATTTCTCTGTAGTTTTCTAACATTTATTATTACAGAACAATTTGAAATCAATCTAATTTTTGTTCTTTGTTGGTATTTCTCTTTCATTTATGATATTCCTTATCATTGAAAAATTTTAAATTATCAATGCTCACAATGTACTTACTGAACATTTTCCTGGTGTATCTTTCAGGCTCATGACCTAAAAGTTTTGCTTTTAATGAAAAGGTTTTTGATATTGTACATTGAATACTGCTAGTTCCTTCTATTATTGTATAGTGTTAGTTTAGGTTCTATAAATTAATTTCTAAATGATTTAATTTATTCCTTTTTTGTTTTTATATTTTACACCTTTTCTCCATCAAGTTTATTCTTCATGTAACTTGTTTGATTTTATTCTCTTTTTGGGGTAGATTTTTTGCTTTATGTCTGTGGTTTTGATCTCTTTATGATTGCATGTTAACTGGAAACAATTGATGAACAATCAAATTTTGTGCAGTATTTTGCACTGCTTCAATAAGCATAATGGCCCCAACTAAGACATTCAGATACGACATGGATACACACCCAAGTGTTGGTCATATGCGTAATAAATGTGTACTGGTGTTGATTCCAGAGGCTTTAGCATCAGATGGGGGCAAAGCCACCTGGTTCCTGCTTCATCAAGGACTACCAGCCAAAGTCCTTGGGTCAACCATGAAAATGTTTGATACCAGGTCAAAGTTGAGATTCTGCAGCATCCATAACATAAACACTAGCATCATGACAAGAAAATATTTTTCCCTTGAAGTATCTGAGTGGAGAGGTGAGAACATTTAAAAGTTCAAAATTATCAGTAAAGGGGATGATTTATTTATTTATTTTTATCAAATCAGTGTTTAGATTAAGCACATTTCTTCTATGTTGCTTAAATGATACAGACAAGTGTGACAAGATAACCTTGAAGATATTTTAGAAGCTATTTTAAAGCCATTTTTATTCCCTCTGCCACTGGAGTTAAAAATTACTCATCCATGGAGTGAAGAAAGTCATGAAGGGAGAAATACAAACAGTACACTTTATTATTCTTGGGGAATGAAGTGAGGAGGAGTCTCGGGGGATGAGTAGAGGGGTAAAGGACAGAGGAATTAGGATCCCTTCCCATCTAAAGTCTGGTATTGAGCTGCAAGAAGGGAAATTAATGTAAAAACGACTCTGTTGATATTGTGGGTAATGGGGAAAATGAAGGAAAAATGAAAACAGCTTATTTAGGAAACAAGAACTGATGTGACGGAATGACCTGTTGTGGTGAAGGTATAGCTAGAGAATATGTGAGATATTTGAGAGATATTTAGGTAACACAATGAAAATAACTTGTCAACACACTGATAGGAGGAGAAACCTGTGAAATTAGTTTAGCATAACTTCCAGTTTCTGGACTAAGTGACTGAATTGATATTGGAAGCAAAGGGAATATAGGAAAAGGGAAGATTTTAAGGCAGAGGTTTGAAAGAGGAGTTGAATGTGAGATATAATAAATTCACTTTGGACATAGTGAATTTAAAACAAATATAATTAGAGGTGATTATTTGACCATGTAATTGTGTGTCAAATTATCCAATTTTATAGCATAATTATTAAAGTCAGTAATTGCCAAATACATTTCAATTAAATATAATAAATATGAGATTCCCAGGCAGAGATGTTCAATAGGATGTTAGATATATGGGTCTGGACATTAGAAAAGAGATTAAAATGAAATCAGAGATTTTACATATGAATATCTGGAAAGGAGCCAATAGAAGGTGCAAGGCTCTGTCCTCAGTACTTGGATACAACAGTGAAAAGAGAGACCCAATCTCTACTCTAGCAAAGGTTATATTGTAATAACAGAAGAAAAGTAATAATCAAATAGACAAGTAAAATAATTTCAGACTGCTATTTTTGAAAGCTAAGAATAGATTTCTTAATATTGATAAAATTTAAGATACGAAAAAACAAAAAATTTTAAGGAACTAAGGGGAAGTAGATCTTAATAGTGGGAGGAAAATCAAAAGCCTAAAATAGTCCACATGTCAAAAGTAGTGTTCAAAAGGACCAGTGCTAAAGGGGTTGAACAATCAGTAAGTTTTCTGCTTGATTTTGCTCAAGGGTCTCTGGCTGTCTTTGTAATCAGAACTGCCAGAGTACGCACATGAGGTTCTGGCTTTGCCATTCTGATTGCTGATTTTAATATAAATCTTATCATATTTCTGATTTCTTATTCCAATGAGTAAAACTGAATAATTTTAAAGAATTAAAAATGATTTGTGCTTTGTTCAATTTAACTGTGAATATTGAAATTCTCAGCCAAGGAAAACTTTGCTCTTTCAAACCATGTTGAAGAAAAAAATATATTTTGACATTGCTCTCTTTGAATAAAGGAAATAATTTTTAGTCACAATACTCGCATGATCCTTTGTTTATATCTATTTTTTCTGAAAAATAATATTTGCACGCTTGTAGTTTTGCTTTTACAATAATAAATAGGTGTTCATAGTACCAATTTATTTTTATTTACAATGTTATTGTTTGTCTTAGATGTTGAATGTGATACCTCGAATGTTCTTCTGATATATGTGATTTTGAGGCTCATATTCATCATTTAGTTGCTTTTCTATGTTGCTTAGAATCAAGTCAATCTGAGAAATTTTCACATTGAATGCACTTCATATGCAATTGTATTTTAAATTTTGTCAGGTTTTACTTGTGTTGTTAATGCATTTAAGTGTGTGTAAAAAACCAATCATTTTCACCCTTTCTTTTTCCACAGGAAAAATGTGTCATTTCAGAATAGTTATTTTCTGAATTAGCTGTAATCCAGGCAAAAGCTTTTCTGTGGTGCACATTTTTTAGAAATGGCAGGTGAACAAGTTTCACAGTAGGCAGCGTCACTTTGAAAACATGATTATTAATCTTTTTCTGAGCAAAAGTGCAATAGATAAAGAAATTAGTTCAGCAGGAAGAGAGCTTAAATATTTTTTGTATTTGTTTCATACTGTGAGATGGAAAATAAAATAGGTAAAGTTACAGCCAAAATTCATCCTCTTTAGAAAGTTTCTTTTCTGTAAAGCATGGCAAATATATAAGTTTATTTTTTTCCTTTTGAACTTGAGAGGTCATGAGCTCTTGCCTTGTCACATACAGAGAAAAAAAAGGGCCTTTTGATGGACTTGTGCCAGGTTGGACTAGAGAAGCCCACATCATTATTAATAATCTTATTGTGACAAAAAAAAGTGAGTGGAAGAGTTTGTCATACGACTTCAAAGTCCTTCTAATATAAAATCTCACTAATGTATCTCACTAATATGTGCACAAATATCTAGCAACTCTACTGCACAGGGGAGAGTGTAAGCCACTAAGGTGTCTCCAAGCATTTAGAGCAGCATTGAGGCATTATTTTTCTTTTCTTCAAAACTGATTCATTTCATAAAAGAGAAGATTTCATGACTTGTAAGAAATAAAATAGTATTATTTTCGTGTTTTGCACAGTGAGGAATACTCAAATCATATAAGAGCATGCAAAACAGTCACAACCAGAAATCCTGAAATTCTATAAGGAACTTTTTACAACAGGGCAAATTAACTCTGTTCTTTTACTGAGGCTTTGGCCTTAAACATAAAATGTAATCCCTCCTGAGATACTTGAACTCCGTGGAGAGCTTCACTGCATTGGTCAAGGGTAGGTTACCTGAGTTTAAGGTGTGATTTAGACCCTTCTGGCACAAACTGTACAACTTAATCTTAGGTTGTTTGAGTGGTGGTGACAGAAAAAGCATATTTGTCATCATTTTCTAGAGGGAACTGGCTTGGGTCCTGTATTTCAGCCCTTTTCACATCAGGTTAATAGCTCCTGGGATCAAACATTAGTCGAGAGCAAACACAGAAGCTGGTGTAGAGGGAGGGAGAGTGAGTGAGCAGGCTTACGATGTGTGAGGCTCCCTCATTATTACAACATACCGTGTAATGTTCTTAAACCTGGTCGGCCTACTGCAATTCCACCCCACACCTTAAGCAAACGGTTAGAAGAATTCACAAAGTAAGCTATGTAGGAAAAAACTGTGATGTTTCTTTTTTTTTTTTTTTTTTTTTTTTGTGGGTACCAGGAGTCGACCTCAGGACCTCACGCGCCAGCAGGCGTCCGTGCCGCTGAGCGATATCACCGGCATTTTTTTCGTATGTGGGTTCCGGGAGTCAAACTCAGGCCCTCGCGCTTGCCAGGCAGGCGCTTACGCTGCTGAGCCATCTCACTGGCCCCCTGTGATGTTTCTTAAGAGGCTGTTCTTCAGCATATATCATATATTTTTCATATAAGTCTCTTAACTGTACTTGTTTTGGTTTCAGTGGGCATGTGATTCAAGAGTTGATAAAATTTCCCATCGCAGAATAAAACACATTAAAATTTGTTTTTCTTCCCCTTAAGTGACTTACTTACTTGTATTTATAGTCATTTTCTTTTCATGTTTGAAAATCAGTATCTCACTTTTATTCTACTAGAAACATCATTCCACACTATGAGGTACAGAAATATGAGAATTAAAATACATATCTTTGTATGTGTGGTGGTTGTGGGCTTTAGAAGGACTCAATTTCATGGTATCTCTTTTATTTGTTACTGAAAGTAATGGAACTGTTATTTCAAAGTAATTATTCTCTGTGTGCTTTTATTCTAATTATTTAACCTTTGGAAATTTTCCATTTGCTTTTGCTCCATTTATATTCCACTACCTATATTCAAGTTTTCCTTTTCCTTTTTTTCCATGGGGAGAAAAAACAAAACAAATAAAACAAAACATGAGATTATTGTAGACAGAATTCTGATGCTGAGAATTGAAGATGAACGTTTTCAGCATTTTAAGCATGATTTCACTCCCAAGAAATCAACTGTGGCAAAAATATCTTTTCTAAGACATATTGCAGAATCTGTGACGATAGCAGTCCTGTGTCATAAAACTCACAGAAAATACAACAGAATCGGCAAGTTGTTTTCAATGTACCTTGGAGAGACTAGGTAAAATCAATTCTTTCTCAACAAAGAAAGTACTCAGTTTTGCTTCATTTTAATATAGCACCAAATAAAGTATAATTTTAAAAATTTAAAACATAACCGCATGAAAAAATGGATTAATTTGGGGCTATACTTAATGTTTATGCATTTAACTAGAGCATATATAACTGCATAACTGCCTGAATATACAAAAATTTATGCTTAGTAAAAATGAAATCAAATGACAGCTTTTGTGCAAGATTTAGAATCTCAATTATTTTTTAGCCCTTGTTGGGGATCTTTAATGAGTAAAAGACAAATTCAGTTTTACTGGATGTTGGGAGCTGACTGATGTAGTGACTGGTGATTCACTCACTTTGAATAAACAAGTTGCTTTCTAATTGTGATGTCTTGCTAAACTTTCTCAACATTTGCCAGATATTTCCAAGCTCAAGTTACTATATGCTAGGTTAATGACCTGGATATTATCACTTACAAATATATAAGATATACTTGTTTTTTCTCACTTATCCAAACTATAAAATTCATTATTGAGAAAACAAGTTACTATATATATTATATATGGTAAAGTGATCTACGAAACCCTGGATATCTTTTGGGCTGTGCTAAGGAAATGGCTAGGATAGCGATGACCATTATCTTGCATGAAAGACTTTTTACATGATTATTTCTTTGAACTCCTAATGGATTGGAATCCTAGAAGAAAGTATATTATGCTGCATAAAAACTTGCTTCTTTGAAGAGCATTTTAAAACAGGCCACTTGCAAATATACCTGAAGATCTTGAAGAACAACAAGGGATAGCAGAGTAACCTGAAGTTGTGAGGAAAAGATGATATTGACACTAAATAGAAACTAGTAGTGTGTTTCCCAGAACCTGTAATAGAAGTGTGTGCAGAGGAATTGAACCCTTGGTCATAAGACACTACCAGACCATGGCAATCACCCAGGAAATGAGCTCAGTAATAAACACAATGACCTCACTCTTATCCCTTTTTCTGGTCACCTGCTTGTGTTCTCCATAGACTGAACCCACCTAACCAGAAGCTCTGGTGATCCAGAAGGGGAGCATAGATGTGGAAGAGCATAATAAAGTTAACTAGCAGAAATGCCAGTCTAAAAGTGACAGTATCCGTGATGTGGAGTTTATCTAAGGAAATGGAATAAATATGACTGCAGAAAAAATTTCCTTGATATTAAGGAATATGTCTTGAAATTATGTCTTGTAATGCATAAGCATATTAATTTTTGTCTTATAATGCATCAGCAAAATTTTAAAGTCTCTTGCTTTCCTACTCTCACTCAATCTGATACACACTGTATTTTTTACTGTTTGAACTTTCAAACTAACTTTTCTATCATTAACTCATTCAGTGACATGTACTGAGCATGTTCTATGACTGAGGAACTGTTGGATTTGTGGCTAAAGAGATGAACAAAACACAGTCTCCACCACTGCACTGTCTGGATGTCAATGTCAAAGTAGAGATGAAATTCCCCAATATTACAGGGTACACAGAAGACATGAACAAAGATTCCATGTCTTTATCTGCAGTGTCTAATTTGCAGTCCTGTGTCTCATAGAAAACAAATAGGATTGAGTGTGCCTTGAAGGTAATTTTGTTTCTCCTTATTGAAGCTAATAAAGTGGCAACCTGGTTATGTTTGGTCTCCTCCTACAAGCCTGAATGTAAGAAATATAGGCTGGCTATATTATGAAATGTCCAGAAAATTTATTTTTTATTTTGAGTTTGGTTAATGTAAAGTCATACTGAAAAGAAAGATTCAAAGATAATACAATTCTATTTTGAAATTTCCAGACTAGGGTAGGATTTTACAACAGGGTTATTTTCCTTTAGGGAAATTTTAGGCCATTTTCAGAGGTGTCTTAGGAAGAAATGAACAGAAAGTTCTCATATACTCCAACATGCAGTGCATTAATTTCTTCTATAGATTATTACACTATTTGGATTACACTATTTGCAAAAATAAAATGTTTGTGAATTTGTGTCTGTGTATGAGAGAGACTAAGAGCAAGCATGAGTTATTTGTAGTAGTAAGTCCTAGAAATATGATAGAATTACCAAAATTTAGGAAATTAATTACATGTAGCATGAATTATAAAACAGAGTTCATTCTATTTTACAGCAATGTTATTTACAATTTATTCACAAAATAAAATGTAACAATCAAACCAAGAAAATTGTGAGAAAGTGGAGAATTTGGGAGGAAATTTCTGTACTCTAGGAATTAGAAGAACAATCCTGAAAAATCAATCAGCACCATAGAGAGCGACATAATATCATGAACCTTCCCTGTCATCTTTATGTTCAAAGATAAGGTTCTGTTCATGATCCTATTTCTAGTAACTTAATGGATCTTGAGCAGCTTCTTTGCATCAGAAGGAAAGATTTCATTGATAAGATAATAAAAATGGATTTCAAAATTATTTTTAACTCTAGGAGTCCTTATTATCTTGTACAGATGCCCACAAGGACAACTGTTTTAGTTTGAATGGTGGTACAGGAAACTTACTTATTCTAATTGCTTCTATGTCCCTGTCTTTTCTACAATGGCACCTGACACACCAAAATAATACAAAGACAGTCACCAAACCAATGGTCTAAAGTGTTCTCTCAATTATAACATTCTTGGGTTTAAAGAATGGCTTGGATGAACATGCATGGTGTCTTCCATTGCTCTTGGGTAAGGAGTCCCACCCTCCTCTTTTGAAAATAAAGGATATATTTTCTGTCCTGTAAATTACTGCCCAAACCTAAGAAAGAGAAACATCTGAAGTGACCACTTACAGAAAGTCAACCATACTTAATTATCTAAAGGGCCACATGTAACTGGCTCTAAGTAGGGTTGCTTCTGTGTCAGGTAGGTCTCCTCTTATACTATTACAGAGGATGAATAACTTTTTAACTCATGTGTCTGCACACATTTTTAACAACTTGTAAATTTTTACCACTCCTGTTTACACATTTCATTGCCACATCCTTTGTATGTCCATTACCTAAATTAAAATGACACAGCCAAGGGTCATATTTAATCACATTTAGATTTTTATTTAAAAAGCACATTACCCACCTTGCATTTCTCTACAGCAGAGCTAATCTTTTTCAGTGCCCCCAGCTGACCTTATTTAAATGGTTTAAAACTTACATTAATTTTCCACCAAGCAATGCCTTAACCTCAGAATATGCCCAAGGTATAGACAGTATTTGTACAAAACTTTCATTTTAAAACTACACATTTTCATGCATGTGGCATATAGCTGCAGTTATTCCTATAACATAGTTGATATCCAAGACAAAATTTGCATCAAATCATGACTATATGCGGATATCTCTAAAATAGGTCATTTTAAATTAGTTATATGTTTCCACATTTTATTTTATAAAGCTGACTAATTAATTTCAAATTAGTTTAGATATGGTAGAAAATGGTAGGTATTTTATTATCCTGTAGTGATTTTAGGTGACAGTGGTTCTCCTTTGAAAAACTACTTAATTACTTCTTTGTCTCATCCCATACTCCTTCTGAAAATAGAATCAATATAAGTTATAATGGAACTCAATGAGTGACTAGAATCGTAATGAAGAACACATTAGGAATCCTTATAAATGGGATGTGAATGCCCAATTCAATCTATTGGAACTTCACCATGCTGCCCTTCACACGTTTGAAAAATTATTTAGCATGGCCATTAAAGGTGGCTTATCTTTTAAAAGAAGCTGCAGAGTTTAATGCAACCTCACAAAGGGCTGAAGTAAATGACTATGATGACATGCACCTTTGCAAAATTTGTTCCAGTCAGCAAAATGGAGTTAAAAAATTTGTGGCAAGATGTTGATTTTTATTTTGAAAGGAAGGGAAAAGTCCCTTCTATCATATTTGGGCCATGTATTTATTACAAAAATAAATTGTGTATTATAGTTATATTTTTACCAGGATGTATATGCTTTATAGTAAATAGTAGGAATAAATACACTGCTTTCAGTTGAGGTGTGTATTTTTTTCAAGCACAGGCAGCACACATTGTAAATGTGAAGTTTCATCTGAGTCTGTGTCTGGTGGCTGAGGTACGGAGGAGCCCCCAAAGTACATTTGCCAAAAGAGTAGCTATTAATCTTCTTCTTGGAGACTGACATTAAAATTCAGTCTTAATGGAAAGGACTTTTGCCTTCTCACCTCCCCATTTCACCTCTTTGGGGGAAAGATGACAGTATGCCTTTTTTTTAATTGATTTCTTCCACATCTTGTGAACTCTTCTAATGTTGTCATTAACCAGAAAAATGAATGAAGAAATAAATTGGAACAGGCTGAGTGTGTTGGATGCTTCTTTGGAGCAAGCTCAGAAAGTTTTCAAAATTCCCTTATATACTGCATAGAGGAAATAACCATTCTAAAGTTTGATGTTCTGTTCACGAATCGATGTTGCTACCAGAGTACCAATGTCTCCGGAATCTCCCATAGAATATATTTTAAAAAACAAAAACAAAAAAAAAAACATCGTTGTCCTTTTCCTCCTCTCCTCCCCACAATTTTCTTCTGAATGGTACCAGGATAACCAGAACTAGAAATATCTGCTTGTTAGATGCTTGTCGTAGTATGTGCACCCACAGTGCCTTATTTCTAAGAAGAATTCCTTTGCCTCAAATCCTATATTTGTATATCAATACATATCCAGTGTGGCCCCTCAGATGTCTCCATATGGGATTAAACCAGGGCTTCAGACCTGACCTAAATTAGGTCAATGGACACTGAAGCCCTGGGGAATTAACAGCTCTAGAACTAGAAACTGATGTGGCACAGCAAAGTAGTGGTTATTTTCTACAATAATCTTGGTGAAACAGAAATGGTAGTTTACTGAGACAAGGAAAGAAAAATATAGTGACAGAAAGAAAAGAGAAAAAAAAGAAAGAAAAAGCTTTCTTCTGAATTATTTTACTTCCTTGACCAGTAAATATTGTTGGGACTTCCTCCTTTTAAGTTTGGTTACTCTTATATCTATTAATGTATTTCTCCTATTCTTGTGCTTGTCTCAATAAGTGTTGTTCCATGCAAAGGAAAAAGGCTTGATTGAATAACGCAGACTGTCCTATGCTACAAGATAAGCCTTTCCCAGCCCTCTGGTGTGTTTCCAATACACCATTTTCTTTCTGATGTGGATTTGTTGTTCATTTCTTTCAAGCTCCCTAAGGAGTGATTGCATCTATTTAACAAAGTCATCCATCTCTTTTCTGGTCCAAAGAATTATGAATATTTCAATTTCTTATCACTTCCATTTTCTCATACTAAAGTGGGAAAAAGGATATTGCCCTTTTCATGTAACTAAGAGGATCACAAAATCCTGCTTTTTTATTCCTCATTTCCTATACAGATTTTTATGATCTTGGCTTTTCATTTTTTCTTTGTGGTGAAATCCTTTTCTCAAAATACTGGTCCTACCTTTAGGACCAACTTGAGCAAAGTGCTTCATGCAGTTGCAAAATAGGATGTCTGTTTCAAAAAGAACCTATTGAAAGGAAGTAAGATGTATATTTTCTGACTCTCTTCCCCTAGGATAACTTCTTTTTCTGTGATTGTCCATATACATAAACATCTGGTGGTCCCACTTTAACAATTTTATAAAACCTACTCAGAGAGGTCTAAATGCAGAGTCCACAGAAGTTTAGAGCAAGGCTTGGTTTCCATCAGTCCATTTGGATATCAGCTCTTCATGACACAAGTTAGCCATGTGTTCTTTTTTTCATTTTTTTTTTTTGAACTGGGAATCAAACTCAGGACCTCATGCTTGCCAGGCAGGCGCTGTGCCACTGAGCTATACCCCCGGCCAGCCATATGCATTCTTTCAGCAGCTAGAATAGCTGTAACATCAACCGGTGATGTTAATTATCTACTGCCTAGCCCCATTCCCAAATATTGTTTAGGTATTCCTAGATTCTAGTCAACTATTCTGTGCACCTCATTTCAGAACTCACAGATACCAACTGCTACCTATAACCAACTCTTCTCCATGGTCTCACTTGTGCTGTGACATTTTGACAGTAATCCTGGAAGTCCAGGACTTTCTGGTCTGTGTAAATTTCTAACGCAGTAAGCATGCTGTTTGTATGCACCTGAATTATTGGAAGAAATCTAAGAATCATTTGCAACAAATTAAAGAACTTGAAGGTTTAGATAATCACACTAACCACTGCCAACATTCTTTAAGTTACAAAATAAACATATGAATATATCAAAACATGATTTATATATAAACTGTGCCTTTCTTTGAAGTTGTGTGAAGGTAAAACATGAAAAGTCTACCAGGCTATATAAACCAGACTTTATAAACAGTTTATATAACTACAGACATTATATAATAATTATAAATGTCTTTAGAAGAAATAAAAATCTGAAAATATAGAGGAATTTTTCTCTAGTGCTTCTCGTTCACAAAAGTATGTGATGGACTTGAGGATTGCTTGTTTGTGATTTATTAGAGTCTTATCAGAGGTTTTATAAGAATTTTCAAAATTATTTCTATTTCCATAAATCCTAGACTTATGTTCTGTACAAAGAGGAACATAAGAAAATCTAGTGAAACACTATTGACCTACCATTTCAGAAAGTTTAAATTCAAGGCATTAGGATGTCAGAATTACTGCCCCTCCCATTCCATAACCACCACAGGATTGTCCAATATTTCATGGGACCCAAAATTAGTTGGTAGTATTTACAAAGGAACTGTGGGACAGATGTTTAAGTTTTTGACCTTCCTACAGTTAGATAAATGCCACCAGAAACTCTTTTTATACAGGTTGTAGTTCACATGTGACAATGGGGAGAGTCAATTCAATTTCGATGTGGGTGTACCTATCATTCACTGTGAGCTGTGTGTTTTGTAGGCACATCTACATCAGACCCGCTTTCCAACCCTGATGGGAACCCAGGTAGACAGATCTCCTGCTCCTTTTTGAGATGAGGTTGCACAGCTGGTAATGACAGATCTGGGACTTGAAATGCTGTTTCCTTTACATTCTACATAGCTCCTAGTTAGAGAGAACTTCTTGGAAAGCAGGCAGTAAGATGTGTGAGGAATTAAGCAGAAGGTCCTGTTCTTAACCTTACAAGATCACTTTGTAGCCTCAGTACATCAGGCAATTTCTATGCTGACCACCTAAATCATACATTTTTTTTTTTTAATGTGGGTACCAGGAGTCAACCTCAGGACCTCGTGCTTGCCAGGCAGACGCTTATGCTGCTGAGCTATCTCACTGGCCCCACATTTTTCTTTTTCAGTTTTCTTTCTTTGGGTACTCACTGTCTTACTACTTAATCTCCTGGGCAGACAGCAGGAATATCATTCCCAAAGTTATTACCTGAGAAAGAAACATGAAGATAAAATGTAGACGTCTTGGTGAAAAGTTATTCTAGCATAAAACAAATATCTTTTCAGAGAGTGAAGGTTTACATGTATGGTTTGTAGGCAGGAAACATTAGTGATAATCTAATTAGTTTAGAAAATAGTGCAGCCCATTTCTTTTTCCCAAACCAAAGCTCAAAGTAGGTACTGAACTCCTTAAAAGTCTCTACTTAGATAGTGACGACACAACCACTCAAGACTCCTTGTGGAAATATTTTCTTTTATTATCCCATACTGCTTTCTGTGTAAGTGCATTCTAGGAATATGTTGATTCTGCTACTTAAAGCTGTACAAGTATCTTCTGAGGCAATTATTTCTCAAAGTCATTACAGAGACAAAATATAGATTTGGTAGCAAATTATTAGACAGGATTTTTGCTGAGTTCTCATGAGGAGGACAAGTGGGGAATAGTTTAACAAGTAGATTAGAGGAAAGCAAAGGACACTGGCGGATCTTGATATAGGACACATTTAGGAAGAGAGATTTTGGAATAAGCCTCAGTATTAATTGGTTAAAATTCTAAAGTTATTTATATATAGCCACAGCATAGCAACTTTGGGTTTATTGGCCAGCTGACATTGTCTCTTCCAATCTAGTTCATACTTGGGTCTTAGACTGAAAACTTTAGTTTCTTTAGGACTTGCAAGTTGATTGCATTTTATGTTGATATTTTAGACACACAATCCATTCTATGCCATCAAAAGGAGTAGACCACCAGAAGGCTTTCGGCAGCCTTGGCAATAGTTAAGTTTTATGCAAGGCTGAATATAATGAGTAATTCCACTCCTGCACAAAAAGAGATTTTACTTCTCTAAGCAAATTGGCTTGACAGGAACCACTGTGGTATTCTTTAATAGGGCACATGATTTCTTTCTTTTTTTTTCAGTGAAGTAGGTTTTTAATTATGTTGTTTGTGATTTGCATCTGTTTCTGTGGCTTGGCTTTAGAAGCTTCTTCTAAATCTTAGGGAAGTAAGACCTTAGAAAAGCGGCCTTTTTGGGGAAAGCACTTGAAGAGCCATCTTTTCCTTTTCCAAACTTCAAAGGGAGTTACTCTGGGGAACACTTATTGGCATGCAAAATAGTCCACCTAAAAAACAAAAAACAAAACAAAACAACATTGTGAGACAGCCTCGTCTTCAATGAATTAGTCAAATTGATTCTGGAGATATTTATCAGACCCAATCTATATGTTCGTTGCTTCAGGTATGAAAGCCAATAAGACATGTTCTCTTACCTCAGGAAACTGTCTCTACAGAAACAAACAAACAAACAAACAAAAAAGAAAAGAAAAATGAAACTACACATATAAGTTTCTTTTATCCATTTATGTGTGGCCAGTTCCTGACTGATTGGAGATTTAAGCTCAAACTGAATCTGACTCCAGAGCCCAAATGCTTACCTACTATCCCATACTGCTTTTAAGTGACATGTGTCATAACTTCACTTTTCTAAATCTTTCTATATTCTTTGTGAATTTGCCTGTCGGTTGCTTTCTTGTCTCTGAAAAATCCTCTTGGCCTGATGGCCAGGAATTATCATACATTGTAAATAAAATAATTACTTGAAGAGAAAATATAATGGAAAATATAGGCACTCTTTTACTTTATGTTGTTCTTGGGAATTCAGAGTAAATATTCTATATTTGCCTAGAAACAATTAAATCACAAACAAGACAATATTTTACATTTCAGTCAAATTCCATATCTAATCTGCTTGGGAGCACAGGAATTGTGTGAGGATTATTTGGTAGATGTGATTTTTCTCCGGGCTAGTCTAGATGTGAGATTTCCATGTGGTCAGTCATATTTACTGTTTCAGGCAACCTAAAATTGATATTTCAGAACCACTAATCAACAGGTGAGTAGGTCAAAACTGTGGTGTGATATATTTGAAGTTAATTTTCACTTAAATGGAAAATTGTATAACATCTGATAGAAGTTAAAAGGAAACACTTATCACTTCACCCTGTCAAAGAGCTTGACACTATTATTTAATTCCCACCAAATCACTTTGAGCCTCAGAATTTTCATCTCCATTTCACAGCTAAGAAGGAGAAGAAACCATGGGAAGTTCAACATCTGCCTCCAGGCCATGTAACAAATCAGTATCACAGGGGCCATCAGAACTCTGCAAACTTGGGTCCATTTGACAGCTCTGCTTTGACAACAGTGCATCTTGGAAATTGACCTAGTCTTGCAAAAGCCAGGTTCCTTGGTACACTTCCTGTGTCCTTTGTAAGTCAAAATCTTTTGACCTTTATTTCAGGCTTTTTGGAAACTCCCTACTCCCCAAAAGACATGGAGGAAAAAATCAAAGGACTATTGTATAAATTGAAGTGTCACAAAGCTCCATGCATCTGATTTCTCTTTTAACCATGCTTGTCTAGCATCCTGAACACCAGTTTACCCCTTTATTTGTCAAAGGACAAATCTGAGATAATTCCAGTATTATTCTTGTTTATGTCTAGTTGATGTTGAGAAAAACATAGTAAGATTAATTTTTCTCCCTTTTTCCAGAGAGGAAAATCAGCAATTTGACTCATTTTGAAGAGTAATTTTCTTTTTTAATGGTAGCCACTCAAATAAAGGGGTAAAAGTAAAAGTGACTAACAGAACCTAAACATTAATATGTCAGTCGTGACTTAGATTCTTCATAGAGAGCCATTCTTGTTCCTCTCTCTCATTCCAATGCAGAATAAATGTGTACAACCCCATCTTTGACTCACATTCACACGTCAATTTTCTGGGGATCAAAAATCACTAGGGTGCCTTATAGAAGAAAGCACAGCTCTGAATTAACCTGGGAATTTATAAAATAGAGAACATGGTGGCAAGACAGGGCAGATAGAAAAGGCAAACCTGAAAGCAAATAGCAGTTGTAGAGCATCAATTGGTGCTGAGTGATTACCTAGGGAAAGAGAAGATTTCACAACTACTTCTGTTCTCATATCTGCTAACATTATGCTCCATTCTATCTTTTCACTCCAATTCTACATGATTTCTTGAATTGCACATATTGATATAAAATACTTATTCAATTTCTCTTTGTGGCGACGTAACCATGTTTGAAATTTTCCTATTGAATATCATTATCTTTTTCTCACTTGCAAAAAAGTCAAATATCACATCTATTTCTATTATCTATTTCTTTGGAATGATTTACCTCCAAATTTACTAGCTTAAAATAGAACAGATATACTATTTTTTCAGGTTGAAGATCTGGAATCTGAGAACCACTTAGCTCTACCCTTGTTTCAGGATCTCTCACCAGGCTACAGTCAAGATTTCAGGTGCGTTTATGGTCTCAAATATTCAACTGGAGAAAGATCAGCTTCCAAGCTCCCTGACTTTAGTTTCCTGAGACCTGGTTGATGAAGGACCTCTGTTCCTCAATGGACATTGCCACCCTACAGTCCTTTCCATGAATCTCTCCAGCTTGTTTCATCAGAGCAAACATGTAAGAAGAACCAGACAAAGAGAGTGAGAAAGAGAGAGAAACTATGTTCGTAAACAAGATAAAAGCTTACATCTTTTGTAATCTTGTCATGAAAGTGACATTTCATCTCTTTTGCAAACCTTATTCATTAAAATAAAATCACCATTTCCAATCCATACCAAATTTTACACAATGCTAGGTGTTGGTGGGCATTGGTGGCCAGGTCAAAAGTTGCCTATATCAGTGTCTTTGTGTACTTAGGTTTTATATAGTAAGTATGTATTTTTGACCCATCCTGGGCAACTTAGCAACTTAGTGAGACCCTGTCTCAAAATTTAAAAAAATGAAAAAAGGGATGGGAAATAGCTCAGTGCAAAAGCCCAATAACACACATACACACACACACACACAAATCTGGGTGTGTCTCTGAGGTGTTTCTGAGATGAATATTTATTCACCTGCTGACCAAATAAAGCAGATAGCCATTGCCAATGGGAGGGAAGGCCTGAATATGACAAACAAAGTAATCAAAGTGGGGCAAAAGTATTTGTTGTCATCTCACAAAAAGTTGGCTATGCTGCATCTAATAAATAAGCTCTTGGTCCATCCAGCCCACTTTTTTTTTTTCTTTCGCAATTCTAGGAACTAAAGTAAGGACCTGTGAATGTTCAGCAAATGTTCTACCACTGAGTCAAGCCCTTTTAAAGTACTGAATACTAATAATTCAGTTAAAATACACGTGCAGATAATGAAGGATTTAGATAGACTAGTTCATAACTTCTTAGACTGGATTTTAAATCATTTTGTCACAATAAAAACATATATCAATTTTCCAAAACAAAATGAAATTAAAAACTGGAGCTAGGCATGGTGGCGCATGCCTGTAATTCCAGTACTTAGGAGGCTGAGGTGGGAGGATTTCTTCGAGGCCACCCTGGGCTACATAGTGAGTCCAGGCCAGCCTGAACTACATAGTGAGTCACAAAACAAAACAAAATGGAAAAATCAGAGAAATAGTGAGCCTTGAAAAATAGACTCTATTATTCCTATACATCTTTAACCTGAGATCTTTATGTCAGTTTATTAATTAGTATGTTTTAAAATGATGAGTGGCACTTTATGTACCTTGAAGTACTTAACAAAATTAGACTAGCTACTATTATTTAAGAGTGTCTGGCCAAGCAAAACAATATGATACAGCATCAGTTAAATTCATATTTTTGAGAGCTTATTGTATGCTGTTTGTACTAATCATCGAATAATATAATGAAACACATAGGCATATTTCTTTCCTTCTTGAGAAGATATTTGTGTCAGAAAATAGATAATTTAAAAATAAACCAATACTTAAAACAATTCCAGACTGTGATAAAATACAATGAAGAAAAATAAGTTGTATATCGTGATACAGAAAAAGGACTGATTGGTTGCAGAAAATCTTTCTGAAGAGACAAATTTAGTCTCAGCCCTGAAAGCTAAGAAGTGTTATGAAAACTATGGAAATTGTGCATGGAGTTAGGATAGCAAAAGCAAAGACTCTCAATGCATGCACTTGACTTCTTTTAGGAACAGAAAGAAGGCCAATGTGATTTTAAGCCCTATAATTACAGGAAAGAGTAGTGATTGGAGAAAGGTTTTACGTGTCTCCCAGTCATGGTAAGACTTTGGCTTTTATTCCATGTACAATGGCAAGCCATTAAAGGTTTTTCTTCTAACTGGGAAGAGGTATCTTATATATGTTTTGAAAATATCATTCCACTTGTTTTTAGAAAATGGATTAAATGGGAGAAAAAAAAAACAGAAGGATCGCGTAGGAGGCCATTAAATGTATCCAGGCAAGAAATGGTAGTGATCGTGGAAACAAGAAAAAAGACAGGAAAAAAAACATAACTGGAAGTAGAACTAATAAAACATGCTGGTGGCTTGAATGACAGAAAAGTTAAAAAAAATACTCCTAGGTATTACATTTCGATACCTGGCTGTATGACGGTATCATTCACTAAGATAGCGATATGCATGGAGTGAGGATAGAGAAGAGGGAATTAGGGATCCAAATGTATTGTGTTAGTGATTTTAACAAGGAAATATCACACATTATATAAAACCATAAAGAGACATAATCATGGAAGTATTTTCAACGTAGAAGTGATACATACTAGACAATTGGAAAAGTTTAATTTTATGTAGTTTCTGAAGAAAGAAGCTGAATCTTAAGTCACAGTCTACATCAAGAAAGGGGAATACCTCTTGGGGTAAGACTTGCTTTTGTATTTAAATTAGGTCAACTTGGTGGTCAAGGAAACATTTGCCCAGGAAGTGAACAGGTCCATTCTGGAAGGTGTGACACTTTTCACAACAGTCAGCCCCTTATGGGATTTTCTTTCGGAGATGATTCCAAGGAGACCATTGTTTGGCACTGAACCACTCCTTGCTATGACCAGTACAAATCATTTGATTGAATTGAGTGATGGAGCTTGTGCCTTGATGAAGTGGAAAATATGAATCCCACTGTGCTCTATAAAAAGCCCTGAGGGTGGAAGGAGCAGACAAGACATGAAGCTTGATGACAACAACAACTGGCTGTGCTTTATGAAGTTCTGTCTGATTCCCAGAGCTGTCAGTCACTCATCAGAAAGATAGGCTCAAGTCTTCCCAAGAATAAACGCTTTTCGGGCAATAAATTAGAGATTCAGTGAAGCACATTGACACTTCAGACCAAGAAAAGGCTCTTTAGTGAATAGAGAACTCAACATGGCTTAATGAAGTGCATACCTCACTTAAAATGTGAGGACACTTGGGTGTGTGGATGACTGTCATTGAGCTTGCATGTGTAGTAATCTCTGTAGAAAAAAACTCCCAAAGACTAGGTTTTCGCATTACAGTCCCAGTGTTCCTTGAGAAAACAGAAAACAAGGAAGCAATGCACAATAGTTCTTTCTTTTTATGACAAAAATAATACTATATTTACCATTAAAAATAGAGATTCTGTGCCGGTGAGATAGCTCAGTGGCATAAGCGCCTGCCTGACAAGCGCAAGGTCCTGAGTTCGACTCCTGCTACCCACATACGGAAAGGAAAAGGGCCGGTGATATCGCTCAGTGGCACGGGTGCCTGCTGGTGCACAAGGTCCTGAGGTTGACCCCTGGTACCCACACACACACACAAAAAAAAAAAAAAAAATAGAGAGATTCTTCTTTTCTTTTGCAAGAGGATTAGTCAAATACTGAGCTACCACACTCAGAAAAGACAGTATGGCCAAGAGGTAAGACTCCAGCGTACTGGTTCCAAAGCTGGGAACGTGTCCCAGTCTCTTTGCTTCTAGCCAAAATTTCCCCTTCCCCTCCCTTTCTGCATTCCTTCTCTACATTTTGATTGTTCTTCATTTGAAATAGCAAGTTGTAAGCGATACTACATGTATGTTGTTGGAGCACATGTACCGATACAAAAAGAGAGCTATTTGTGTGCTTTCTCAATTGGCACTTCTAAAATAAGTTGATTTTAACTCCTAAAAGGATCTTATAGTACACAATTAGATGTTTGCAGGCCAAACTAGGGCTTCCAAAATGCAGAGATAAAATACCTTTATATATGGAAGATTCTTCAATTATGAAGCTCCATTCCTTAATATGATGTATTAATTTAATAATTTATTTAAATAATATCATTTTTTCTTAGTAAAAACTAAATATTTTATCCCAAAGTGTGTGTACACATATGGAGAAGAGCTCCAGTATGGGTGGGCATAGCCCTCTAAACAGTAGTTCTCAAACATGAGTCTGTAGCCAAGTGACTAGAGATCTTGCTGAAACAGATTGCTAGACGCCGTCTCCAGAGTTTTTAAGTTAGTGGGCCTGGGATAGAGCCTGAGAATTTGCATTTCTCACAAGCTCACAGGTGACTATGAAGTAGCTTGACAGGGAACCCTTGTAGAATGCTCCCTAGTGCTTTTCAAAATGTGCTCCCCAGAAAATCAGGCCCCACGTCAGTCTTACTGAAACAGAATCTTAACAATATTCTCAAGTGATTTTTAAAATTAATAACAGCATTTTTATGTTTCTTTTTAAAGTTTTTCATTAGTATATGTTTGAAATACATAGCAATTACATTCATCTTGGGAAATGGGCACATATACATGTGACATCTTAATCACTTTTACTTCTACTCCCAGGCCTCCTGTGTCCCCATGTCCCCATGTCCCCTTCCCATGTCCCCCAAATAATAGATTCATTATGATATAATTAACATGTCATACAATTCACTCATTCAAATGTATAATTCATTTTAAAGTGTATTTACAGCAATGTGCCGTGATCACTACCATCTAAATTTAAAACACTTTCATTGTTCCCAAAAGAAAAACTTTACTCATTAGTGGTCATTCACCTTTCTTCATCTTCCTAGCTTCTGGAAATGACAAATCTACTTGTTTTATGGATTTTACTATTTTGGACATTTCACATAAATGAAATCATAAAATCTGTAGTTTTATTTTGTGTGTGTCTTATTTCACTTATCATGTTTCAGTAGTTCACCCATTTTGCTACATCTATCAGTACCACATTGCTTTTTATGAGTGAATATTTCATATGGAAGTACCACACCTATTTATCCTTTCATCAGTTGATGGTCATTAGTATTATTTCCATCTCTTGGTTATTGTGAATAATACTGCTATGCACATTTGTGTGTAGGTTTTTGCATAGATATATATTTTCAAATCTTTCAGGTAAATACCAAATACGGTGATGACTAGGTCATATGGTAATTCTACATTTAACCTTTTAAGAATCTGCTAAACTGTTTCCCAAAGTGGATGCTCTACTTAACAATCCCACTAGCAAAGAATAAGTGTTCAAATCCCCCCACATCCTTGCCAGTAGTTACTGTTGATTGTCTTTTAAGAGCCTTCCTAGTGCATGTAAAGGAATATCTCATTTGGTTTTAATTTACATTTTTTCTTATCATTGATGATACTGAGCATTTTTCATGTGTTTTCTGGTTATTCATTTGTATTCTTTGAAGAAATATCTATACAAACCTCAAGCGATTTCTACGCACATTAATATTTAAGAAATTCTCTCCCAGATGAGTTCAGATTAAAGTCACTGATACCTAGGACAGTGGCTGCCACCTGTGGCAGGTTTTGCCACAGAGGGACATTTTGATTGCCACAGCTAGTTTAGTCCTAGTGGAATCTCGTATGTAGAGGGCGAGGGTGCTGCAAAACTTCTGAAAACACGTAGAACAGGCATCCCAGGACAAAGAATTATCCAGATCATTAATGTTGAGATTAAGAAACCCTGACCCAGGGTAGGCAATAGTAACGTTTTCCAGGGAGTGAAGTGTTTCTCAGGATATCCGACTTTCAGTGTAAAAACTGGGCAATTTCTGGAAAATCAGGATTGCTGATTTCTCTACCTGACAGGGCTGTACATATATTTGGTGCCCAGATTTTAACACTTGTGGTTAAGATAGTCCTTATATGTAATAAAGGTGTGGATCAAGAAAGAAAGTTTCAGCCCGGTGAGATGGCTCAGCGGCGTAAGCGCCTGCCTTGCAAGTGCAAAGGCCCGAGTTCGACTCCCGGAACCCACATACGAAAAAGGGGCCGGTGATATCGCTCAGAGGCACGGGTGCCTGTTGGCGCGCGAGGTCCTGAGGTCGACCCCTGGGTACCCCCCCCCAAAAAAAAAAAAAAAGAAAGAAAGTTTCTCAGACACTCCTCGGCACTCATGGCTATGAGCTTCAGGGTGCTTCCTGCCAGCCAGAGCCCCTCAGGAAAGCCAGACTTCTTTGCAGTCCTCTGCTTCTTCACCCCCACTGATTGTGAGCAGGGACCAACTCCTAGTGGCTACTGACTGAAGAAACTGAGTGACTGCTGCCCAGCATTTGAGGCTTGCAGGAGCCTTTGCCGCTTCCTTTTTCTTTAAAAAAGAGAATAACAATGGGAACATTACAGCATGGAGTGGGCTGTGTAGAGTCCAGTGACAAAGGCACAAAAAGCATCATAGCCTCTCTCATTAGAAAGTGGTAGAATTTCTGTGGAAGCAGAAAGGACTGGGAGCACATGTCCAGCCCTTGCATTTTATGCAGCCTCTGTGGTTCAGCGGCTGAACAAAGAGCAGTGTGTTAGATTCATTGTCATTTCAGAGTCATGTGAAAATAATGCCCTTTTAATTGTCAGCATGGAAAAAGAGAATCAGAAATTTCCCCTTTGAAGTCCTAGATACCCCACTAGGAAAAGTTTGGTCACATGTAAAGAAGGAAGTGTTCATGACCCATCTCAGCCAGATTAAACAGTGACAGGTGGTGATGTAATGGAGCAAAGCAGAGATTCTCAAACACGAGTGTGCGTCAGAACCACCTCCAGGGCTCATGTAAACACACAGCCACCACTAGAGTTTATGACTCAGAGGGTTTAGGGTAAAACCTGAGATTTGTGTTTCTAATAAGTTCTCAGTAGTACTAAAATGGAACTAAAGACTGTGGGCTTCCTTGGCGCTCATGTGGTACATGGGTCAACAGTGTGCTATGGGGAAATGCAGAAACTCAGGCCCCTCCCCAGGCCTATGGAATAAGAATCTGAAATTTTACAAGATCCTCAGATGAACACTGAGCTTGTTAAAATTTGAGACGTGCTAGTTAAGATGATCTAATTGAAAAACCTGTGCTGTTCTTGATTCTAAAGGAGAGCTTGACTACGTTTAAGAATCATCTGATGAGATTTTGAAAATCTCCCTGCCTGGGATAAACTCTAGGCCAATAAAATCTCCATGTAATTTCAGTATGTGGCCACATTGTGGAATCCTGCTTTGAACAAAACCAGGCTTCCCAATGTGTTTAGCCTGACAAGGTCAGCCAAAGTGAGCAGGAGCCAGGCACTAGTAACACCAGTCCTGGCCTTAGGTATCTGTTTAACTATTCTGCCTTATTTTCTTGTGATTGGCTCAAAATTTCTAATCAGGTGCTTTGAACTTTTAGTTATATCATTTTTCCTCTTCTTGGTCTATGACCTTTTCTGGCATTGTAACATCATGTTCAACTTATGTCCTTTTGATTTCATTGCAGGTGAAAAGTAACAGCACCTTTGATATCCTTGATCAACGTTGATCGGTATAGAGTCTAGGCCAGCTGTATCACAGTCACCTGTGATGCTTGCTAAAAATGCACTTTTCTGATGCTGCTTCATACTGATGCAACCAGGTTTCTGGGTGTGGTCACAGATCTGTGTTATTTCCCAAACAACACAGGTGATTTTGAAGCTCATAAAGGGAACTAATAACTCAGACCTTACATTCTGTCTCCGTCCCTTGCCAAGCTGGGTTGGATTTACATTAAACATAGTACCTATGTGTGACAATTACACTTGATTGTCAATTTGATTGGACTAAGAGACACCTAGACAAGTGATTAGATTGTGAGCATGAGAACCAAATCAATGGATTAACCCACTGAGTTGTTCATCCCTGAATGGGTTATTGGAAGGTAGGGCCTAGCTGGAGAGAGTGGATCACTGGACGAGTGATTGTGAAGGCTATAACCTTCTTGGACTCCAGCTTGCCCTACCTCCTGACTGCTATGGATTGAGCAGCTTCCCTCTGCCATTTGCTTCTCTTTTGCTCTTTCTGCTTTGGGCACAGCTGACCATGGACTGAAATCTCTGAAACTGTGAACTAAAATAAACCATTCTTTCTTTAAATTGTGTATATCAGGTATGTTGTCCCAACAACTAACAGGTAACTAATAAACTAGGAAGTGTTCTACTCAAGTATATAAATCAATACATGTACATTAATGAATCTGCTCTCATCTCACCGGGGAGAAGTTAAACCAGTTACCTGTGCCACCCAGGAAAAGCCAAGGTCTCAGTCAATGCCCCACCTTCTTCCCTGCTACTCAGCCTCCTCGGCACATTTGCTGGGTGTGGCTTCAAACTCCAGCTTCTTGCTGCATTTCTCATTACCATAGTCAGGTTTGTGGTAGAACAAAGCATATTCTTTTTTCTCATGTTTTGTAGGGAAAGGAGAACCTTAGGGAGCCCTTCTTTTACAACTGAGTTTCACCTTGACAGAACTAACTTAAAATTATGGATCTCCAAGGAATAAGTTACAATACCTTTCTCAGGCTCGCCTCCTCACACAGCAACTTTAGTGCAACAGGGTAATATTTTGGTTGTGTTTTTTGCAGTCTGGCCTGGGGCCATATGCTGAACTGCCAATATTTTTTCCCTATGGCTAACCAAGATTTGAGAAGCTATGGGACATCAAATTGGACACCAAGGATGCACCCCAGTGCACACAATGCTAGAATATAATGTACATTCTGAACACTGATGCCATGTAACTCTACTCCCTTAATATCACCACTATTTAATAATGATGAAAAGAATGCAATCCAATACCTGGGAATAATGCCTTCAGCATTCTGGTGATTTCCAGAGGGAAACCCTCTCTTATTTAATGACCTGATTACAGTCAGGCTTATGAGGTTAGCTCTTCTGCTCTGCTTTGGGATCCTTACCCCCTGTTAAATTTTGGTGCCACCCAGGGGTTTGGACAGGACATGCTTTTTCCTTCCAATTTTGGATCCACAGAATTCTCACAGGGGCTTATTTCCCTCCTGAAGTATCAGGCACAGCTGGTGTACATTAGCATTAGGGAAAATATTGATTAAGTGAGGGAGCTTTGGCTTCATCCTTTGAACTCTGGCTAGATCATCTTTTGTGTTTCCTCTGAACATTTTAATCTTCTGAACATTTACAAATTCTAATTTCTTGTCTAGAACATTTTCTTTTTTTCATGCTACCAGCTTTTAAACGTCTCCAGTTCTTCTAAGGTACACCCCCTTTTCTTTAATTGGGTTAAATAAAAAGAAATGTGCACTCTATTCCATTGCTTCGGTTTTTTAGCAATCATTCAGTTTGCAACTAATAGGTCAAGATGACCTGTCATGTGCCAGGTTTTGTGTTAAATCCTGATTGGTGAAATTGTAACAGATCTTGTATATATGAAGATTAAAACTAACATGACTTTAGTTTCATACTTTTAAAATGTTGTCTCTTATAGTTTTTTAAAAATTATTTTTCTTGTGTCCTAATCATGTTACAAGTTTCATGGTTATAAGTTTCTTGGCATCAATTTATATTCTTTCTTGGGGCAAGAGGGTTTTTTTTTTTTTTTTTTCAGAGTCAAATAGTGAACTCATCTTTGGCAGAGTATAAGAGATTGAATTAAGCTATAATTTTACAAACTTCATTTCATTGGATCCAAGCATCCTCATAGGAAATCTTTTTTTTAATCTTAGGCATGGTGGTCTATAAATAGTTCCAAAAACAAGCAAAGCATCAAGTAGCAGCAGCATCTCACTGCCTTCTGTATTAGCCACAATCACAGCCAGCAGGATTAATCTTGGAGGGAGTCCTGGAAGGTATCCGAGATCTGGCTGGCTGCAGTTAAAGTCTTGGTCCTAGACTCATATGAATCTTCCATGCAAGGCTCAGTTGCAGTTTGTTCCTGACTTATCCTTCTTCCCTTGAGTATTAATAAGCAGTTTTGGGTCTATAAGTACTTGTTACTTTTTCAAGCCAAAACAATGATTTGAAAATGTTTCTAGATTTGAAAATACAATCAGAGTGAGAAGCAAGTGTAAAGTTCTGTGAAAACATCAGGCTGGTGCTGAGGAGAGTGAGGTGTGAACTGAGGAATGGAATCCAGCATTGGAACAATCTCAGAAAAGCTGGCTCCATTTCCTTTGCACCACATGCTGGCATCAGCTTCTGTGTGAGCTGCAGCTGAAGACTTAACTACATTTGCTATTTGAAAACAACCTCGCCGACAAACAGGGAGAGTCCAGGTTGTCTTTAACCAGCTTTGCTATTTGGTTGCCGCAGACCAATTAGGTTTGGCTAGAGTCCCATTTGAATAATGATATAATATTCTATTGAAGATTAAATTGGTTGAAAGAGAGCCTTTGTTAGTGGGGAGTAAATGAAAGTGAAAAAAAAAATCTTTAAGTGAATATTACAGCTGGACCTTGATAAAACTATAGCAGGATAAGTTTCTCTTTGATGGCTTCCTGGCAATAGTGCAGGCTTCTGACATGAAAATAAACCTGCAGATCTCCAAAGTTGTCACTAAAATGGGAATCTAGTGCTGGAGAAAGGTAGTTGATCCTTGTTTCTGAAACTTTCCCAGCTTTACCCTTTGATTACTCACTGATTTGTATCCTAACTTTCTCCCCTTGGGGAATATGCAATAATTTCTTTAATGCTCTGGTCTAAAAATAGCTAATTGAAGAAAATGGAAGCACTGTATATGAAACTACTGCTATGAAGGCCAAGTGTTCAACTAACACATCACCAAAACCTACAAGAAAAATAAATAAAGGATTATAGCAGTGGTTGAGAATATTCCAACTAGCATTGCAAAGTACTTGTAGCCAGTGTGTAGTTGAATCTAATGAGCCCATAGAAACTTCTCCCTTTCTAACTAATGATATTTCTCCATGGAGAGGAAGCATTATGTAGGAGAGCAGACATGGGATTTTGAGTAAAACAGACTTTGGGTGGAATCCCAATTCTGCCTAATACTGAATGAGGTAATTAACTTCCTTCAGGCACCATATTCTCAACCATCAAAATGTCATAATAACTTTAAGTAGCATTTTTGTTGTGCTTGATTACAATCATATTTTCCAAATGTTATATTTGGCCTTGTATTTCATATCTAGTTTTAAAGGCATTTTTTGAAATTTGAAGCTATTTATTATCAGAAGGGGAAAAAAGACATCATCTTATTTGGTGTTGATTAATTTGTATGAGAAGTTGGGCGTTGCTCTTCACAAAAATAAAAGTGCTAACTATGGCCTTAGGATCTAAGCAAGAGCATCCTTCATCTCCAAGTAAGGGGACTCCATAATATTTTCTTGGGAGTGTTATAGGATTGCTATGGACCAGTGAATTTTACATGCCATACATTTTTCACCTTTCCAAATGGCAGAAGTTTTGCAGTTCTTATATTTTCATTCTATTATTACATATTTAGCATGAGAGGAAAAAATCACATTTTTGTTTTTATTGCTCATAAAAGGAGCAACATCCAGGCCTCTGATGAAAAAATTCTTACATCTCCTAGACATCTATCTGTACTTTAAGCTAATAGCAGTAACTGAATGGGAATTCTGAGTTGTTTCCTTACTGAAGGAGGTGCACTATCTATGGGAAGGGGAACAGATAAACAGTGGTTATAAATAATGCACTGTAGATTATATTTCTGTTGGCCATGTGGTTTATATTTCTTCTTTGTCTTTCCCTGAAGGAGGAGTATACTTTCCCATCCTGTTGAATTGAGAAGTGACTATTAGACTTATTTGGCCAATGATATGTAGGCAGGAGTGATTTCTGCCATGTCTGAGTGGAAGTTTTCTGAGTCACGCAGAGCTTTCCATGTCTCTTTTTCCTTTGCATTTTTCAGGAGGAAGATTTTCTTCTAGATTAGATTTCAGACACTGTTCAAGGACTACTAATGTTAGTGCATTATTTGGTATTTGTAAAAACCTCAACCTCTCTACCAATCTCCTGGCTGAGGACAAGTTGTGCTGTTGGTCATAAACAACCTTTTTCTTCCAGCAGTGCTTGGTTTCCTTTCTGTAGGTGTACAAACATGGAAACCTTACATGTGATTAAAAGCATATAATAATGAATCAACATTTTGATTTACCATTTTAACATACAGGGACCTGCATAAAATGTCACAAATGGTATAATGAGATCTATAAATGTCAATTTCCTTACAGTATTTCTTGTCTGGAACATGCTGGTCATTCTTTGAGCCTTGAGAAGAAATGTAAGAATAATTAAGAAATTATCTGAGAAGGGGTAAATACCCTTCACAGACAATTCAATTTTAGGGGCTTTTATAGTACTCACAAGCCAAATAACCTTGTCATTCCTTGCTTTCTCCATAAACAAAATGAATACAAAAATATTTTATTTAGGGAAATAGGAGGATTAAATAATAGCTGCAAAGGGGCCAGTACTTGGTTTGTAGGTGGCATTCAGTACAACTGGAAATATTTATAAAGCACATAACTGAATTTCTAGTGCATGATGCTATTGCTTTGGTTGCTATGTAATTTTTTGTTTAGATTTAGGGTGCTGTCCTAAACTCAAAACATTAGCTAATTTGTCTGCCCTTCAGGCCACTCTCCAAGGTATAAGAACACATGTTCTTTTCTGGCAGACTATCCTGGCTTTCTCCACCTAAAACTACCAACCCTAGAAAATGAGGGTGTTTGAATGATTAGACAATGATAGGAAGGCTTGATGTGTGAAATATTTCAATTTCAGAAATGTTATTTTCCCTTTGTCCCTTGAGCCTTTGAAGCAAGAGCATTTGAACAACTTCCCTGAGTTATACTCCTTCGGTGTAGTTTATATCATCATCACTCAGAGAGGCAGAAACCATGGGCTAATAATGCCTGAGGCTTGGAGTTGGAGATTTTTGTTTTTCTCCAGCTCTATGACCCTGCATATGTCACACATCTTCTCCTAGTTCTATTTCTTTTGTTGCAAAATCAGATTTTCCTCCCCTCAAATGTGTTGCATAAGAAAAATGGTTTACAATGATATAAAACTTTTAGCAAATAATGTCCTTAAGGATGTTAAAATTTTACACAAATAAAGATGACTTGGCATTCTGACTGGTTGTTAGGTTTAATCATAAACCACGAACATGGTAGTAAGATGCTTAATTTTAATATCAGTTTGTTGAGCTTCATACACTCTGTTTTCTTTTTCCTAATCCAGTTTTATTATTGGATTATCAATTAATAATTTTTTTCAGGTGTTTCTCTGAAACAGAACAACATTCATCCTTGGAATTTTACTGGGAAACTCATGTTCAATTTAAATCTGCATATTTCCTATTGGATATAAATTATTTCCATAGTTTCTTAATATCCTTGAGTTTTACAAGGATAGCTTCACCCACAGTAGTTGTTCTGTTTTATTCAAAGTCTTTCGCATCGTTGCAGAATGAATGATGATTTCTAGGAGTTTACTGAGAAAGACTAAGGATATTTAATTAAAGGAACATTGTAAAAGGGGTATATGATATGATGATGATGATAACATAATCAGCAATATTTTATTGACTCAAAGTTCAAAAAGGTACTGTGCTGGCTACAAGTTTGTGCCTATTCATTTTCAACTAACATTCTGAAGTAGATACTGTGCTATTTCCACTTGACAGACAAGGAAACTGAAGTTTAGAGAATTGACAGGAGTCACAGACCTAAAAAATAGGGGAAATCAGTATTTTTAGTATTAAAAATTGCCCACAAGACTATAGCTTTCTTAAAATAAGTCAAACTAAATATCCACTTTTTTTAAACTTCTAATTGTGTAGGCAACAAAACACTCTTTTATGTCTTCAAATGGTCAATTTAAGGAAATGTCTAGTAGTTCTACTTTGCTAATCTATTGTAGGTAGGGAAAATGAACAAGAAAACCTGAAGGAACCTGAATGAATAAAGTGCTGTAGGATAGAAAATCAAGGGGATTTTGCTCACTCATACCAGCCCATGTCTCAATCCTGGCCTTCTCCAGATGGCTAATGGGACCATTGTGCTCAAGACAATCAGTTTCTTTTCTTGCTGGGATCCCTGAGAGGCTAGCTCTCTCATTAGCTCATATTTCAACAACTAGCAGGGTTCGAGAGAGCCTTGGGTTCCAACCTACCTAAGGGTTACTGGTATATTTATTAGGTACTGTTAGTGTGTGCCGACAGTCCCTAGGGAGGTGTAGTTATAAAACAGCACACTTAAAAACAGGTCTTTTTTTCACCCTTTACCATCACTCATAATTGTGCCTTTTTTTTTTTTTTTTTTTTTTTTTTTTGGTATCTGCTACGTGCTGAGGTGTGTTCTCATGGTTTCTATATACCCCATTTACTCACGGCTTGGCCATTTTTCTACATTGCTGTCTCATGCTGAACCTTTTTTTGGAGTATATCCACTACCTCTGTCTGTACTTTCCAATCTGTGGCCCCAGGGCAGAACTTACTTGATCTCCACTTGATGTGTAGTTGCTCTTTTCATTCTGGCAAGCACTTTCTATCCCCAATGTTGACAGACATTACAGCACATTTTCTGCTCATTCTCTACTTCCTTATCTTTGTTCCCAGCATGAAGCACAAGAAGAAAATACCTAGAGGTGAGGAAAGCAAAGAAATATTCCTGGTCATGTAGCAGAAAGAAAATTACTATCAAAAACAATGAAAGCAATAACTACTGCCATTTTCATATTCTATGGGAGCTACAGAATTCACACCAGGAAAAAAATTACTTTTTGATTGAGGAAAATATTTAGTAAACCTTTTGGTCAAGGAACAGAAAGGAAGCTAAACTGCTCTGATTAAAAAAAATAAGGAAGAGATTCCCCCAGGATGAAATAATCCTTGGTATTTTGAAGATAGACCAGAAAGATCTTCCTCAAGGTGACCTTATATCTAAAATAAAGAAAAATACATTAAGAAGTTTTGAGGAACACAGTCCCAGAAAGGCACAGCTTAAAGAAAAATGACAGGAATTAGCTTACAGAATTTGGCAGTAATGATGCCAGATATGTAGCTATCCTCTTCTGTTTTTTCTCCATTTTCCTCTCAATTATCCAGCAAAGGTTTATAATCATTAGCAGTATTAGCTTTGGGTTAGCATTTCCTTTGGAAATAAAAATTACGAATGACTTCATTTTTGGAAAACAGCAATGAGACTTGGAGCAGCTTTGGAGACATGGTAAAATTATAACAAGAGGTGAGAAAAAGAGACCAGGAGCTGGAGCTCAGAATGTGAGAGGACAGATTGCAACTAGGACCAGTGAGATTCCCTGGTAGTTATGAGGAAAATGTGTAGGGATACTTATTCTTTGGAATTAAATGAAGGATGAGATCTTGTTATTTTCTTCAGACATTAAAACAAAACGTGTTTCCAGGAAGCTGGAGGACTTAAGTTCAGGTAGTTCCATAGATCACAGAATCTAATAGAGAACAGAGGAAAAATGGATTCAGGTACACATTAGATAAATACATGAATAAAGTACATTCACTTGATCAATGACAATCAGAAATTAATGAAAGTCATTAAACTGTATTGAAAGACATTGATGAGGTTTTAGTAATACACATAAGCCTTTAAAAATAAACACACACCAGAAAGCCCCACAACCTTCTACCAATACCACTGCTGAGACCCAATTTCTGAAAGGAAGACACTCCCAGGAAATGTGTAGAAACTGTACATTCATGTACAATGATACACAGAGCTATAAATAGTTAACACCCACCTTTATTCTTTCAGGAACAATTTTTTTTAAATTTCTCTTACTTCATTGTTCACGATATGAAGTTGTCTTTCTCATTTGTTTCTTATCTTGTTCCACCACTAATAGTTACTCTCCTTGAGGGAAAAAAACAAAAACAAAAACAACAAAAAACACCTTGATTATTGAATTTAGTGCTATACCTCAAGAGAGCAGAACAGTGCCTGGCAGACAGCATTTTCTTTATAAAATTTTATTAGTCTGAATGAAGTTAGAAATATACAGAAGATGTAGCCTTAAGCCATCTGTTACTTAAGGGAATAAAAGAGACAATGTAATGTTGCAGGAAACAGAAAGTGAAAGTAATTGTAACAAATGTAAACATGATACAGAGATCTATTACCTGGTACCAGTGCTAATAGTGAAATGAGTTATTTATCAACTATAGAGACCATGATCTCTAATGCATGGCTAATGTGTTGAAATACTGTCTGTTTCAAGTTATATGTGCCACCTAGTATTACAATTAAAAAATAGAAATGTATGGTTCAGGTTATAGATATCATGGCTATGGGGCTGGTGAGATGGCTCAGTGGCGTAAGCGCCTGCCTTGCAAGTGCGAGGGCCCGAGTTCAACTCCCAGATCCCACATACGAAAAAGGGGCCGGTGATATCACTCAGCGGCACGGGCGCCTGCTGGCGCGCGAGGTCCTGAGGTCGACCCCCCGGTACCCACAAAAAAAAAAAAAAAGTAGATATCATGGCTATGAAGTGTATTAAGAAACTGCTAAAAAATAATCAGAATTTTCAAAAATCTCAGGATATAGCCATATAAAAAGCAGAGGGAGCTATTCTATTTGCAGACAAAGTGGATTTCAAGCCAAGACTGATTAAGAAAGACAAAGAAGTTCACTACATCCTTGTAAAGGGAACAATCTAAGAGGAAGAGATAACAATCATAAATATATATGCACCAAATACCAGTGCACCCAACTATATGAAAGAAATATTAACAGACATCAAAAATCAAATAAGCACTAATAAAATTATATTAGGGGACTTCAATACCCCACTGTCACAATTAGACAGATCAACTAGACAAAAACTCAACAATAAAATATTAGAACTGAACCAAACTTTAGAACAAATGTACTTAGATATCTACAGAGTGCTCCACCCCCAACATCAGAATACACACTCTTCTCAGCTGCACATGGGATATTCTCCAAAATACACCACATACTAGCTCATAGAACGTGCTTAAGTAAATGCAAAGGAATTGAAATTATCCCATGCATATTATCAGAACATAGTGCAATGAAATTGGAAATCAATGGTAAAATAAACCACAAGAACTTCATAAACAAATGGAAATTAAATAACACACTCCTGAATAACCAATGGGTCACAGATGAACTTAAAGAAATTAGACAGTTTCTACAATTAAATAATGCTGATACAACATACCAGAACTCAGGGGACACAGTGAAAGTAGTTCTATGAGGGAAATTGACAGCAGTGAATGCATGTATCAGAAAAAAAGAACAAGCCCAAATAAACAACCTAATGTTGAACCTCAAGCTTTAGAAAAAGAAGAGCAATCAAGCCCAAAGTTCATACAAGGGAGGAAATTATAGAGATCAGATCAGAGCCAAAATTAATGCAATGGACACATTACATTGAATCAAACAAAGAAAACATTACAAATAATCAATGAATTGAGTTGATTCTTCGAAAGATTAAATAAAATTGAAAAACCCTTAGCCAACCTTATCAAAAAAAGGAAAGAAAAGACTCAAATCCATGCAATTAGGAATGAAAAAGTTGAAATCAAAACAGATCTTGCAGAAATCCAGAAGATCATCAATACCTACGTAGACAACCTGTATTCTATTAAGATGGAAAGCACAGAAGAAATGTACAGATTCCTAGATACATATGAATTACCAAAGATGAATCAAGAAGATATAAAAATTCTAAATAAACCTATGCAAGCCAATGAAATTGAAGATGCAATTAAAAACTTGCCAACAAAGAAAAGCCCAGGCCTGACAGATTCACTGCTGGATTCCACAAGAAATTTAGAGAAGAACTAATGCTGTTACTTCTCAAATTCTTTAATGAAATTGAAAGGGAAGCAATACTCCCATATTCATCGCTGGAAGCAAGCATTACCCTGACACTAAAACCAGAGAAGGACCCAACCAGAAAGGGATCTTTCTCCAACCAGAGAAGGATCTGTCTCAAAAATGAGAGCTACAGGCCAATTCCCTGGTGAACACAGATGCAAAAAGGATCAGTAAGATACTGGCAAACAAATTGCAGCAAATCATCAAGAAGACTATACACCATGACCAAGTAGGATTCATCCCAGAGATGCAGGGATAGTTCAACATATACAAATCAATAAATGTAATACAACATACCAACAGAGCCAAGGACAAAAACCATAAGATCATCTCAATAGATGCAGAAAAAGCATTTGACAAACTTCAACACCTATTCATGATAAAAACCCTACAGAAAATTGGAATAGATGGTCTTTATCTCAACCTGATAAAAGCCATCTATGACAAACCAACAACCAGCATCATACTAAACATACAAAAACTGAAAAGTTTCACTCTGAAATCAGGAGAAAGACAAGGATGTCCATGTTACCACTCTATCTCAATATTGTTCTGGAAACATAAGACAGAGCAATTAGATAAGAGACAGAAATAAAAGGAATAAGGATAGGAAGGGAAGAAGTTAAATAATCATTATTTGCAGATGACATGATACTCTACATAGGAGACCCCAAAAAGTCCACCAAAAGACTTCCAGATTTAATAACCAAATTTAGTAGCATAGCTGGATGCATAGTCAACACTCAAAAATCAATACCATTCCTGTACATGTGTAACAAACTCACTAAGAGAGAAATTAGGAAAATAACACCTTTCACAATAGCATTGCTCCCCCCCAAAGAACTACCTAGAAATCAATCTAATGAAGGGAGTAACAGATCTCTACATTGAAAACTACAGTACCCTGAAAAAGCAGATTGAAGAGGATATCAGAAAATAGAAAGATATCCTTTGTTTTTGCATAGGAGGTACAATATGGTGAAAATGGCCATTCTTCCAAAATTGTCATACCGATTTAATGCAATCCTGATCAAAATTCCAACAGTATATCTCACAGAAATAGAGAAAATAATCCTAAAATTCATTTGAAATAGAAGAGATCTAGAATAGCAAAAATAATACTTGGCAATAAAGGCAAGGTGTGGGGCATCACAATCCCTGACTTGAAATTATAATACAAAGCTACTGTGATAAAATCAGCATAGTACTGGCAAAAAAAAAAGACCTGAGGATAAATGGAACAGATTAGAAGATGCAGAGACAACTCTAGACATACTCAGCCACCTTGTCTTTGACAAGGGAGGCAAACATGTTGACTGGAAGAAAGACTCTTTAATAAATGGTGCTGGATAAACTAGCTTTTCACATGCCAAAGAATAGACCCATATCTTTCACCAGGCAGTAAATTAAAATCAAAATGGATTAAAGATCTAAGTATTAAAACAGAAACACTAAGTCGGCTGGAAGATGAAATAGGTAGACTTCTTGAAGACATAGTGTAGACAAAGACTATATGAACAAAACCCTGATTGCACAGGAACTATCACAAAGAATCAACAATTGGAATCTCATCTTATTAAAAAGTTTTGCACAGCAAAAGAAATCACCAACAGAGTGATAAGACAACCTACAGTGTTGGAAAAAAATTTAACCAGCTGTTCTTCAGACCAAGGACGACTAACTAGGCTATATGAAGAACTAAAAAAAAAAAAAAAAAAAAAAAAAAAAAAAAAAAAAAAAAAAAAATCATAGTCCCAATTTAAAGATCCAATCCAAAAATGGGCTTCTGAAATGAATAGACAATTCTCAGATGAAGAAGTAGAAACAGCAAATAAATATATGAAAAAATGTTCAACATCATTGGTCATTCAAGAGCTGCAAATTAAAACATTGCTGGATTATATCTCACTCCAGAAAGAATGGCTATTATTAAGAAATCACCAATAATGAATGCTGGAGGGGATGTGGGGAAAAAGGAACCCTTCTCCACTGTTGGTGAGAGTGTAGAATGGTGCAACCACTGTGGAAATAAGTATAAAGATTCCTCAAAATACTTAAACTAAAGGTTACATTCGACCCATCTAATCCCCTTCTTGGTATCTTCCTGAAAGAATTTAGAGCATCATGTCACAGTGATATATGCACACCCATGCTTATAGAAGCACAGTTTGTAATAACTAAATCATGGAAACAGTCCAAATGGCCATCAACCAATGAATGGACAAAGAATGTGTAGTTTCTTTGTATAGTGGAATATTACTCAGCCATAAAGAAGGATAAATTTGAGACATTTCTGGGTAAATGGATGCACCTTGAGACCATACTCTTAAGTGAAATAAATCAGACACACAGGTTTAAATACCTCATAGTTTCTATGGTGTGAGAAGCCAAAAATGTAAATTTGGACCAAAATATGTAATAGATATTGGCAATAGGAACAAAATATTCAAATGAGAAGGGGAACTAGGGAAGTAGGAGAGGGAAAGGAAGGAAGGATAAGAAAAAACATGAGAAAAGAAGGAAATAATGGAAACAAAGCTTTTGTAAATAAGGAATAGAAAAGCAGCTAAAGGGAGGGTAGGTGAATGAGAATAAAAGAATCAAGATATATCATGTACAGGTACAAATTTCCTATGATAAATATCATTATGTATATCTAAATTGTACCAATAAACTTAATAAAAATTTGTTAGTCTGTCAAAGTATACTACATCAAAATGGTGTTACTCTTGTTCAATACAAACTGCCTTTATGATCATCTAAACTGTTACTGCACTTCAATGTCCCTACCCTAACTTTTGGACCACAAACATCAAAATTCTAGCTGATAACTCATATTTACCAAATAAATTCCAAAGGCTTTTGGTGACACCTGGAGATTTGCTATATTGCGAGATCATTTATGAAAGTCTACAGTATTTAATAAATATAGTTCATAAATTGTTTCAGGTGATGGTGGCTTCCTTGGATGCACTTGGTTGCTTTGAAAAGATCAACATTCACTTAAAGGGTATAGTTTTAATGTATTTGTTAAACCATCAGTCTTACTTCTTTCACACACATAAGTTATAAGTCTATATGATCATAGAGTCTATTCAAAGCTGTCTTCTGCGCTAACACGCTTCTTGTCAATGCACTGATGTGTTTACTTTCAATTTTCATTAGAAGCTATAAACATACAATGAATATTTCTGAGACAGGAAAACATTTTTATCCTTTATTACCTGACTGCTATTACAGTGTTAAGATTTTAGAATACA
This sequence comes from Erethizon dorsatum, assembly GCA_028451465.1. Taxonomy (NCBI): domain Eukaryota; kingdom Metazoa; phylum Chordata; class Mammalia; order Rodentia; family Erethizontidae; genus Erethizon; species Erethizon dorsatum. The sequence continues at coordinate 20,105,916 of CM051824.1, forward strand.
GGTGATCACTGACCTAATGATGGGTAGACTTAAGATATTTTAACATTACAGTGATGAAAAAGCAATACATATTCAGTAGAAAGTGTACTTTGAATTTTGATCTTTTCATACACTAGCAATATATGGTAACTCAATTGGGATACTGGGCAACAGAGAAGCCCAGGTCCCCGCAGGTATGAAATATAGAATACTGTGTTACTAAGCTCTGGTGTTAGGTAAGTTGCATGTATTAAATGCAATTTTGACTTGCGATATTTTCAATTTAGAATGGGTTTATCAAGACATAGCCCCATTATAAATGGAGAAGCATCTGTATATTTGCTCTTCAGGTAGGGTATGATTGCATAAAGCAGGCAACTACATAAGCAAAGCCTTTAATGTAAAAGTGTATGTATTCATGATTGATATGGTTTTGAATGTGTCTCTTCCAAAATTCAGGTGCTATCAATGTGAGAGTATTAAGAGATTAGGCTTTTTAAGAGGTGCTTAGGTCATGAGGGGTTCTCCCGTAAGAATAGGATTAAGGTCCTTAAAAAAGAGGCTTCGGGCAGTGTTTGGCTGCTTAGAAACCAATGTTCTGCCTCTCAGAATGAGTCTTTTTCACCAGACAACCAAATAGATGAGCATCTTAACGTTCAACTTCCAGTTTCCATAATTGTAAGAAAATAAAATTTCTGTTTGATAAGGTTTGGGCATGTAGCTCAGTGACAGAGCACCTGCCTAGCATGTGCAGGGCTTCAGGTTCCATCCCTAGCATTGAAAAACAAACAAAACAAAACAAAACAACAACAACAACAAAATCCCTACAACTTATTGCAAGGTATTTTGTTATAGCAGTAAAAATGGACAAAGACGATGATAGAAAACATAAATATTTTCATTGGTAGTCAAAAGCAATAGTTAATGTCTACTCACATACAATGTCATGTAAAAACTCAGTTTCTCTGATCCCCATAGGCAAAGAGCCTATGGGGCGTTTTAGTCATCCATTTCTAATCATCTGTTCTTATCCAGATTAGCTTATAGTTTTATTTTAATATATTTTCATCTTTGGCTATAGAAAGAAAATAGCTACAGGATCTTTATTGTCTTTAAACACACACACACACACACACACATAAATGTCCTTTTCTTTTCCTTCACTGCTTAACAAACCTAAACTTGGCAGGAAAAACAAGATTTCATTTGACTACCAGCTTCCCCCTTCTTTTATCTCTTGATAAAACAAGAGATTATCATTCTGTCTGGACACTAAATTTGCTTTAGTTTATAAATTTATTATTCAGTAGAATAATAAATTCCATTTGTGTTTCTACACAATAACACCTGTGTTAATTAAACAAAAATTTGCTTATGTGTAGATATGCCTGCTTAAGACAGCCATGAACCGTAACTATTTATCTTCCAAATTTTTCTTTTTATACCTTTTGGCTCACTTTAAAGTCATGACTGGTTGGTGAAATAACTACTCTTCTGCTTGTACTAGTAAAATCTTGTCCCCAGAATTGAGTGTCTAGGGTTGGAGTTTGATCTTGTACTTTTCTGCACTGCAGCTGGCCTCCAGAAATTTTCCTCACAACTGAGAACCCTCTTACACAGATATCCTTTCAGATTACTGCACAACTGTGAGGGATAACAGAGTGTAGAAGTACAAGGTAGCTTTCATTATTATTTGTTTACAGTATGCCAATTACCTGAAAGGCCTGGCATATCTTGCACATATTGAAAGACGAATGTGATTAACAATGGACAGCATCAAAGAATAAGAATTTGTTTATTTCTTTTTTTTTTTTTTTTTTACCCAACATGAAAAATATACAAATGAGGATCTGGCAAAGTCTATGGGTAGAAAGAATAGCGTTACAAAGAAAATAATAATGCCTATTTTTGTAATGATGAGTTTATGAGTAGTCTTTATAAGAGACAAGGAATTCTAACTCAACCCTTAAGATGCAGTGTAGACATATGTGGTTGGAAAGTAATTTTGTTTATTTTTTAGTCTTATCTCCAGGTTGAAAACCATTCTCTTTGTCACAAGCTGTGCCATAATTTTGTAATCTAAAGATAACTGCAATTGAAATAAACAATTTATAAAATGTGATGTTTACCTGCTGTTCTCTTTTCCAGCACAAAAATCTCTCACACTCAGGCTGAGTCCATTCCTTTATCATATTTAACATCTATCTATCTATCTATCTATCTATCTATCTATCTATCTATCTATCATCATCATCATCATCTATTTATCTATCTCTATTTCTATATCAATACCTACAGAAGAGTTCTCAAAAAGGTATTTTACAATGTAACAAAAGGATTTTTCCGTTTATATAATACCACATGATATTTACTCCAATTTTTAAAAGGAACAAATGAGAATTCTTTCTTTGCCAAGAGTGGAAGAAATGGGAGATAAACTGACAAATCAGTTTCTCAACCCGCTGAAGGTTGGGAGGACTTCCTTGGCAAGAATGATGGGGAGAGAGAGGTTAATAAAAGAAAAAAATTGTCATGCTTTGCCAGGGAATGGGCAGAGATTTTCTAGAACTCAGGTCCTATGCCTTTTGTTCCTTTTCTTGGTCTTTCTGGTCATCATCATGGTAATTGGCAGCTGCCACAGAGATGCAGACTTCGTCCTTTGGCATGCACATGGGATTAGAATGAAGTGAGGATTGTCTGATGTTCCCTCTGATGGTCATCTTAATCCAACCAGTTTTGTCTAGCCCGCCTAAAGATGAACATCCGGCTTGTAGGAATTCTGTCCTCAAAAATTAAAAAAAAAAAAGATTAATTCAGCTAGGTCAAACAGCCCATACAAGATTAGAGTGGAGTAATAAATTCTTCTTTTAGATTTTGACATTATCTTTGAGGGCCTAAGGTCTGTATTCTGAAACTTTTTAAGGTTGAATTTGGGTATTAAGGAGCCCATTAGAGGAGTGGATTAGTTAGGGTTCTCTAGAGGAATAAGCTCAATATAAAATATATGTATGTTTATATACAAGGCATTTATTAAGTAGGCTTACAGAATCAGAAGTGGAAGAGTTCCAGTGGGCATGTCCAGGGTAAGAGATGGAAAAATACGGAAAGGCTGTCTGCATGCTGAGAGCCACAGGATCCCCTAGGAGTCAATGGTCCAAAGTTTGGAGAAGACCGGAGCTCTTTTAAAAAAAGGAGACACTTCCTCCTTTCCTTTTTTATACTGTCCAAGCTACAAGCTTATTGGTTGTTGCCATTCACCTCAGGGGTGGGTCTTCCCCTTTCAGTTTGCTGCCCTACATGTCAATCATCCACAGATACACCCAGAATTTACTAATCTGGAGGCCTTTCTTAGCTAAGTCAAGTTGACAACACAATTAGCAATCACAAGGTGCTAAATTTTTCCTTAGTTGTCTTAAATAGGTTTGGTTATTTCTTGGTCATAAGCCTAGATGTTCATAACCCCGAGTGACTATAATTTGTAACTTTACGGCCTTTTTACACATGAAGAAGACCAGACAATTGAAGATGAAGGTTCAAAGATATTCCAAAACTTAACTACTTTTAAAAACACATATTTTATTGTATCTTACTATTTTGCAGATTTTAAATTTAGTCCCAACTCAGCTGGCCCTTTCTTTTCATGTGGTGGTGTCTATGAAGGTCACTTCATGGAATTGGTTGATCTTGAATGTCAAAGATAGCTTAACTCAGATGTATACCACCTTGGTAGTGATAGGTGCAAGGCTGGGCACATTTGGTACTATCTATCAGAGTTCCAGTATGTGGCTTCCCACCATGGTAATCACAGGGTACATAAGGATTTGTTTAGGGTAGCTCTGAGCTCCCAGAAAAAGTGTTAGAGAAAACAGGAACTGGAACATATCAATCTCATAAGCCCTGGATCAAGAAACTTTATTCTATTAATAAAAGAATTTCAAAAACCTTCCACATTCAAATGGTGCTAACATGGATCCCACCTTTTAAAAGGAGAGTCAAGGAATTTACAATCATATTTAATCTTCCACAGTACTATCTGTGAAAATTTATGAATGTAACCATGAATGTATAAAACAAACTGCAGTGCGCATTCTCAGTTCCCTGCTCAAAAAATCACTGATGATCTGGCTGGCCTCGTGTCCTCCTCTTGCACTGTTAAATCCTGCAGTTTCCTTTCTCCTGAAGTATTTTGCTTCATAATTGTTTGCTTTAGGATATTATTTTTGTATCACAATATATTCTATGTAAAAAAATTATAATTATTCCTTTCATGTGCTCAACATTCACTTTATTTATGGCCTTTAGTATTATATTTCTGTGGAAATATTCTTTTTCTGCAGTATATTCTGTGAATACTTGCTTCTACTTTCAAAATCCTAGGACCTCCTTTTTCCTTCTCATGTTTTCTTTAAGCTCCAATGTGTGTGCTACCTGGTTTGTCTTGTTGTTTCTATGCCAGCCAAGTCTGTAGAGAAGAGAGGGATTGGGCATTACTCACTCTGGCATGCTCTTCTCTATCTCAGCATTACAGACATTTTGAATCAGATAAAATTTTGTCTCGTGCATTGTAGGATCTTTAGTGAATATCCGATCTCTTCAAACTAGATGTGAGCTCATCCCTCTCTGGTGGTTCTAGATGTGTCCAGACATTTCCAAGTGTCTCCTGGGGTTAAACATCTCCCTGGTTTAGAGCTACTGATCCAGCAGAGATAGTAACTCCCAGATTAGAGCTCAAAGGGATTCTACCACTGGATAGAAATGTAGACTACACAGTCCCCAGGCACAAGAAAGCCTGACCTTCACTCTTTAATTTATCAAGTCCAGAATATGGTGGCCTTTATGCTACTGCATACCCAGGCTGATTCCCAGAGTTCTGAATGGGGCCTGAGAGTGAGGAGAAATTTAGCTCCCATTTATAGCTTTCTTTCTAGTGGCCTCCTCATATTCTAAACCCTGAGTAATGCTTGTTAGATCCTAATTGCTTCACATTGCTCCCCACTTCAAAGACCGCTATCCTGTAGAAACTGCCATCAAATTCCGATTTCTGAGCTGGATGATATTAATTTCTAATTATATACAAATAAACTGAGACACCAAAGCAAGCCATATTTGACCTGCAGTGTCTAGTTTGAGACTAATAATTACTAGTCTACCATATGATCAAAGATTAGCCACCTACATGAGAGGGAAAAACAAGTTCCCCTAACTCATAGTCTTATTTGCTCAAAAAAGTTTACTCAGTGTTCATGTAATTATCACCACAGGAGAATATCAGATTATCAAATGGTTTTTCTTTCATCATTTATGGATTTTCTTTCACAATCTATCTCAAAATATGCTCAAATCTCAGCCCCTTCTATATGCCAGATATTTTCCTTTGTGCCTTCAAAGTTACTATTCCACTATTTCTGTCAGTTATGAGAAAATGAAGTTATTCTTTGCTTATCCCATTCTTTGTTTTGTGATGCTGTACCTGGGAATTCTTTATATTTGCATAAATATTCTCAAAAGTATAAGAGAGCAAATTTATTCTCTCTCAGGGAACAGAGGGAATAGAGGAAGATTGGTACACTCTTAAATGGGCACTGCATATGAAATACCTATTAATGTCTCATTTAATTAATGTAAAAGTTTCATGCATCTGCTGCCAAATATATTCATGTTTATGTAAAGTAAAATCTTAATTTAAATTACTTCTCAGTTTAATTAGTTAATGACATTACTGTCATACCCAGATCCTTACTTGAAATTGATACCTTGTGAGACACATGTAGTCATTTGACCCTTACATCACTTGGGCCAGTCAAGGCAATGTTATTATCAATGATGAGAGATGAGACGCCTGAGGTTCAGAGAGGGTGAATGCTTCACAAAGAGCAAACTTCAGAACACTGTTGGTATATTTAGAGTGATACCAAGTGTCAAGAACTTTACTATATTCATACCTTTAATCCTGTAAACAGCTCCAGTAGGTAAGGATTATCATTGTACCCATTTCACCTATGACAAAACTAAGGCTCTGATAGACAACTTGCTCAGCTCAATGTATAACCAGTAAAATCAGGACACAAACTTCATTTTGAACTGAAATTTCACGATTAGCTTCTACATTCTACTGATTTGCAAACTGGGCCAGAGAGTCTAGTATTCAGTTATTTTATTTTTTTTGGCAGTGCAGCCTGTTGTTAGTCTATTTCTATTGTAATTGTTTTTGTCTTTTATTAAATGTGTAGTTTTATTTTTGCCTTTCTACTAGAGTCCTTTTAAGAAAGGATTTTGCAGTTATCTTTTAACAGGATGATTTTGGGTCCAGCAAAATTTGGTTTCTCCGTTGATATCTTGGTTTTGAGCTAGGAGATTTTCTGGTGACTGTACAAGCTGGCCATGACATAAATTTAGTAGGACAGCATTCTTCACATTTCCTTGAATGGCTCTTGCAATCTCTCATCTCTCTTTTGAGTCACTGACTCAGTAGTATTCCAGGACCTAGAAATACATCTTAGAATGACAGCTAAGCCAGTAAGGAATCAGAAGCTGAAGAGGGTTCCTGCACTGTTCAGGTCAAGAGCATTAAACCAAGCAAAAGCCACAGCATATAACCAAGCCAAGGAACACCCAAGAATATGAAGAAAGCTGAGAAGCCGCATTAGAGATCAAGGTTTAAGTTCCAGCATGTTGGATTTATGAAAGCTGAGACACAAGGTCAGAATAGTAATAATCTCAAAATAGTAAAATCTTAGGAAAAACTAAAAAATAAGGCCAATGTCCTTCCTGTATCATCCTGGGGTATTAAAAGGTCATACAATATTGTTTCTGAGAGAAACTTATGTTTCATTTTGTTATGTACTATTTTATTAAAGTCCTGACATGATGAAGTTGTATACTAACTTACTCATTTTTGTCTTCAAGAGATGCAAATGATTTCAGCTAGAAAAGATAACCCTTGAGTATATGAACTTATTACCATGTAAAACATTAACAAGTTTTATATCTAACCTTGAAATCTTATTTAAACCTCTTATTTTTGGTGGTTAAAAAAGAGTATTTTTCAAGAAGTTTTATTATTACAGAAAATATGAGTGAGAAATACAGATAATGCCCATATAATTTCTCATTCTTTCATTTCATATACCCCACCCCCTCCATTTTTTCAATTATTAGAATCTTGCATTATTACGGTATATTTTTTATAATTGGCAAGTGCATATTGATACATTATTATTGGTTATCCTCTTTAATTTAATGACTATATATAACTAGTCTTCAGAAAATCTTTGAACTAGCATTCCCATATCACTGAGATACTTATTTATGAGTTAGATAATTTTTGTTTGATGACATTCTCTTGAAAATTATTCTTAGAAATAGAAAAACAAGTCTCTGATAAATAAACTACTCAAGTAACACAGACAGGCAAGAATCAAGGAGAGAGGCGTGTATTGAGTCTAGCTCTAGAGCTGGATTGGATGAGGGCATGTTTCATCACAGCATCTTATCTTTAAGCATGAACTTCTTTACTGTGTCTTCCTGCTCCTTAAAGGAGTGAAGGCTGGAGCTGATTCAAACAATAGTCACCAATTCTCTCATCATAACTTGTTTAATATGAATGGATACTTTATATACACTGAATGAGTCTATAGGGTGACATTATTATTCTTTGTTCAGTAACTTCTAGGTACCAGATACATTAGCAAAACCACATATCATGAAAACTACTTGCATTTATTTATGCATTTTCATTCATTATGTCTTATTTAACCTTCACAACATGCCAATGAGGGCAAACAGTATTTCTTCTATTTCCATTAACTGAGCTGAGAATCTAGTGACTGGTTCCAAATCAAACAGTGTTACGTGGCAGCAGTTAGCTTTAGACTCATGCTATCTGAAGCATGAGTGCCCATTTGATGACACAAAGTAACTGGTAAGCAGAATATGACATGCATACACACATCTAAGACCCCAGTTCCTGACCTCAATGGGCTTTCATCCTTACAGATGAGATCTATGAAGTGATTAATAATGGAAATCACTGACATGCTATCTAATAAATGCAGTTTATAAGTTGAAGAGAGAAGGACATCAGCATGGGCTGGAACATTTGGAGAAGTCTTCATTCTAAAGATAAAACTTTCATTGAAATTTGAAGGACAGACAGCATTTGGATGGAAAGAAGAGAGAATTCTTAGAAACAGGGATTTAGTTAATCCTTAGAAATGTCCCAATAACTTCTTTGAATCACTTGTTTATTCATTTCACAACTAAACATTTAGCAGTTCTCTAAAACCATTTTGTACACTTTCTTATATTGTCTCAATCTCTTAACAAAATAAATCTCCAACCTTTAGAAGAAGAAACTGTATTTGTCTTTTTACACCAATATTTATCATATGAAAGCATTTGTTTCCAATCTTGTTAATAATTTTATTCTTAGCCTCCTGGATGGAGACAAGAAGTTCTGTCTCTATTATGAAATCCAAATCTTGGGCTGGTGAGATGGCTCAGCAGTGTAAGCGCCTGCCTAGCAAGCGTGAGGTCCTGAGTTTGACTCCCGGAACCCACATACGAAAAAAGGGCCAGTGATATCGCTCAGTGGCACAGGCGCCTGCTGGTGCGTGAGATCCTGAGGTTGACTCCCGGTACCCACAAAAAAAAAAAAAAAAATGAAATCCAAATCTTAAGCTTATTGAAAAATTTAGAACCAAGCTTTTCCCCAATCTTCCTTAAGCACCAAACTGTAGCTGAAAATAATTTTAGACCACGAGTTCATAACCCTTAAGTTCTCTTCCAGTTTTTAATGTTGTCCAACATAGTCAAAAAATTTTATAATGTTGAATATGGAAATCCTAAAAAATTTATAGCATAAGCTTTCTAGTCCTAGAATGAGAAAATATGTAGAGAGATGAGGTTTGAGTTGTGACATCATCAAATTCTCATATCGAAACTATTTATGAATATAGTATATTTATTAGTATTATATTAGAACCATGGGGGGGGATCCTACAGTAATTCATGGCTTAGGAGAAAATGGCTCAGCCTTTTAAGTGACTTGCAAAAAAGAAGCACTAGGGTGGAATAAAGAGGAATTGAGCTGTCTAAAATAAATTCCCTTGATATACATGTATGAATTTTTTTCGTAAGTTTTTCTTCTTCATGTATTATTCCTATAAACCTCTGTTCTCACACAATTGTCAAGTATATCATTAACTGTAACCCACGTGCTTACTGACAAGAGTTAACCCTTCCAGAAGTAGTTACTTTTTATATTATCCTTAAATCCAAATGAATGAGTATGTAGTGATTGAAATTATATGAGACGGGCCTGACATTTTGTTACATGTGGTTGGACCTAAAGCTTCATCAAATTAAATTATTTAGATGAATACATGCACTCCTGGTATCCACAGCCACTGAGCTTCAGAGATGTTAACATGAGAAATGCATATTCATTGTAAGCAGCAGCCTTATGTTTGGAAAAGACTGAAATGAAGCTTCAGAGCAAGGCTTTGATACAGGTATACACTTTGGATTTAGAGTAGGCAACAAAACTATTGTTGAGAAATAGAAATGTTCTTAACTTAGAGGCTTTTTGGTGGGGAAAAGAGAGAAAGAAACATGAACAAGGAGATACCCTTTATTGCTCTTGATATAAAGGAAAATGACCAGGCCAGTGAAGCGCAGAGTACTGGTGTATTGAGGAGGTGTTGTAATTAAACACAAATAAGTCTTGACAAAATGCTGAAATAATCTAGCAGAGTCGCTGAGGCATGTTTTTCAAGTATCTACCTGTAGCTTTTAGAGGTTTACTTATAGTGTTCATCTAATTCCAATGACGAAATAGTTATTACAATTTTTGACGACAAATAAACTGGGATTGAGGCTTGAAAACATTTACAAAGAAACAACAAACCAAATCATAATCAACATATACTTCCAAAGAATAATAATTACACATCTCCTAATTGTCATAATGATAGTTTGTACTTACTTGGATTTGTGAACACTTTGCCTACAAAAGGTAAGAACACATAGATTTGTGAACTTTTCTTATGGTGAGGACCACACTTGACACTGTTGGGAAGAGAAACCCTTTAAGCATAATTTTCTTCCAGATAATGAGTAAATGTTAAAATATTACAAGACATAGGAACATTCTCTTGAGAAAGATTTCTTTAATAAGAGGCCAAGTATTTTCTCCATTCCCAAATAGTATTCTTTAGGATAATAATTAAGTTTATAGGACATAAGATTGAAAACCTGTGTCCTTATTCCCAAAAGTATGTCCTAGAGATGTTAATTATGTGTTTAATGAAATATGTATTTCAAGGTCAAGTCAGTTTTAGAAATGATAGTTGACATTAACTTATATAAGTTACCCATATGTTCAAAAACCTGTCCCAAATCTTTGTTGTATAAGGCAACAAATTTTGTTTTTGTTCGCAATTCTATGAGCGAGTAACTTCTGCTTGTCTTATCTATGGCTATTCATTTGGTTCAGACATCTGGTGGCCTGACTGAAGCTGGGTATTCCAAGACTGCCAGAAGTGTCCAAGAGGACAAGAGGAGAACACAAAGGCTTTATAGGCCCTGACTTGAATAGTCTATAATATTATTCTTAATACATTTAATAAATCAATGAAGTTGCAAAATCTACCAAAATTCAAGGTCCCACTCTTTATGTAAGCACCTGTATAGAATTTATGATCCATTTTAGACCAGAGAAATATTCTATACTATAAAATTCTACGGAATTACCAATGAATTATTAGATCCATAGATTATATAATACATATTTCTTATCAGGGTTTGTGTGTGCATGTGGTAACTCACTCAGCTAGCATCTTCAACAGAAAGTTAGAGAAACTCCACTTTGTCCCATTCCCTCCCCTCCTTTGATCTTCAGACTCATTTTCCATAGTCCCTAAGTCTAACAAAAGTCTGTAGATCATTCTCAATTCCCCTACTGTTCCTGGAAGATGACACTTATAAGTCATGAAACTAGCCTTAGATTATAACTCAGGGATGGAAAATAAATCTTAGTTTCTTGGCCTCAGTTTCACTATATTCAAAATAGAGGGACAAGAAAGGGAATGGTTTTTCAAGAATAGCTTCCATATAGAGCAAACTCTTAATTAACCATATTGGATATTTTCTTAAATTTTTATTAATGAAAATTTAATTATATTGGTTTTCAATTTTATAAGCCTTGGGAAGGCACAAGCCTGATTTCTAATCTTGGCCCTTCAAAAGTGGGCTAATAAACCAAAAATGTTCTGCATAGCATAGGAAACAATGAACAGAGTGAAGAAGCAACCATGGAATGGAAAAGCACATTTGCACACAACATGTCTGGTAAGGAGTTAATATCTAAAACACATAAAGATCTCAACTCAGTGGTAAGAAAATAAATAATGGGCTAAGGATCTGTATAGACATATCTCAAAAGAAGACATACAATGACCAACAAGTATAGGAAGAAATGTTCAACATAACTAATAATTAGGATAATGCAAATTAAAGCCACAGAGAGGTATCACCTCACAGCAGTTAGAATAGCTATTATCAAAAAGGCAAAATACGACATATGTTGGTTAAGATGTGGGAGACAAGGGAACTCTTGTACTCTTTTGTTGAGAATGCAGATTAACATAAGCATATGGGAAACAGTGTGGAGATTCCTCCAAGAAACTAAATGTAGAATCATCATGTAATCCGGCAATCCCACTGCTGGATATATATCCAGAGGGTAATGAAATAAGTATGTCAAAGAGATACCTGCACTCCCATGTTCACTGCACCATTAATCACAATAATCAAGACATGAAATCAGCCTAAATGTTCATTTAAGGACAAATAGATAGAGAAAATATGGCATATGTACATAGCGGAATACTCTAGCCTTACGAAAAAAGATGTACAGTCATTTGTGACAATGTGGATAAGCGAGGAAGACATTCTGTTAAGTGAAATAAACTAGCAGAAAGGCAAATACTACATGATTTCACTCATATGTGGGAGCTAAAAATGTAGAACTAATAGAAACAGAAAGTAAACACGTGGTTACCAGAGGCTGAAGGGTGGAGGAGATTGGGTAAAAATCTTGGCTCTGTTAGTTATTAGCTGACTTAAATAAGTTAAGACTCTTTCACTTTGATTTTCTCATTTGTAAAATGTGATTAATAAAACATATTCTCTAATATTACAATAAGTATGAAATGAAATATACTCAGAGTGACTGGCCTAAACTAACCATCCATAAATGGACATTGAACTATCACCACTAATGCTTGTTTGACCCTGGGTATATGATCCAAATTCTCTCCTTTCTTTTCATGCCATTCTTTACAAGTGGTGACTCTTATCCTTGCCTTCCCATTCTTTCATAATTCAGTTTTCCTTCTGTAACTAACTCTTTTTGTTCTCAGACTGTATGAAGATCCATTTCTTAAAGTTCATCATATGTCAAATGCCAAGGCTGTAGAGATGAATGAAGAAAATTGGGGGAGAAACGGATATTTCAGAATCTCAAGCCACATGCAGAGGTTACCTTAATGAAAGAGGATGTGAGTGATTCTCGGAGTCAGGTAAAGATGCCAGGTTGGGAAATAGGAATAATCTCCTGACTCTGGCATGGAACAGATTAGTCTTGAATTAGAGAAGCCCGTCTCTCTGATGACAGGCTTGAAGGTCCAAATAAAAATTCAGAAGTCCAAAACATGAGACCAGGAGTTAGTTTTGAAAGAAAAAAAAGATGGAGCAGTGTACTTATGCATTAAAATAGGCTCATGGGGAATGAAATTCTGAACTCTGTAGTTTGCACACAAAACTCTTTACATATATGGTTTGGCATATTCGTGTTTGGCTGAGAATATTTCCTTAGTGGATCAAAACTGAGAGAGTCATAACCCTTGGGCTTTTCCTTTGGCTGAGGTAAACCTATGGTTTTCTGTATTCTGTCATTGGAAAGTTATCTCTTAGTCTGGGATGTGCCTGGAAAAGAAGTTAACTGTCTGGATAGGGCTTAGGTCCAGAATCCTCCTATCTCTTGGTGTCAACTGTTGAGGAAGATTTTTAAAATTATTATTACAGTTGTTGTTGCCATTGTTTTTAGTCAGGAAAGTACTTGGGAAAGGATAAACTCATTCTCGGTTGCTCGTAGGATAGACAGTGAAATGTTATGTGCGTGTATGTTGCTGTGTGTGACCACTATGTAATATATATGTATATGTATGTGAGGTTGTGCATAGAGAGAGCAAAATAAAAATGATACAAGATTTCTTTACTTTTTTGCATGATACTAGGGATTAAATTCAGGGAGAACTGAGCTACACTCCCAGCCATTTTTGTTTTTGTTTATTTATTTTTTTATTTTGAAACAGGTTTTCACTAAGTTGTCCAGGTGGCCTCTTACTTGTGATGTTCTCACCTCGAGAGTTCGTGAGCAGCTGGGATTACAGGTATTTGCCACTGCCCGCAACCAGCAAGATCTATGATTCCTTATCTTCGTTTCTGAGATTAACCAGAACTTGCCCACCAGCCTGTGGTTAGAAGGCAGCTTCACCTTAGCCCATCAGGACCATCTTCCACATTACATACCACTTATGATTCCCGGATACAGATGGAATTGATGTGAAATAACCATATAGGTTTTTCGCCAAATATTCAAGTATCGTCAATGTGGTCAAACTGTTTTGCAAAGTTGACAATTTAATATCATAATATCATTTCCATGCACAAGAGAACATTTCCAGTATAACTGAGCATCAAGGTTCCTACTAGGTAGTACATCTTAACTAGTCTATGAAGGCCAGGAGAGTTGGCCACACAGATTGGGAGAGAATATATACATGAGTCCAGAGTTGAACCGAAGGTACTGGAAACTATCTATGTGCAGGTTTTGAGAAATGGGATGAGATGGGGAGATATGAGAGAAATTTCTGTAAATGAAAATGGCCTAGCAGAAGTTTCCTAGCAGAAATTATGGGGGTAAAGGGAAATCAGAGAACAGAACATGATGCTGATATAGAATAATCGCAATGAAAAAAAAACACACTGGATTGTGTGTGTGGGGGGGGTTAGAATGCTACAAAAATGCATCCAGGCATTGAGTTATAACTTAAAGTGTCTGCTGTGTTTAGAGTGGTGGAAGGAAATTGGGGCTGATATGTGATTATTTCCTCTAGCCTGAGAATTTAACTCTGGGTCTAATCTCTCTTGTGATATTAATTCAAAGAATTTAAAGGACTATACCAAGTTTAAAATAAATGATAACCCGATGTAAGTGACCACACAATGTACAAACACCTCTACCTCATTGTCAACACAGTTTCTGAGTAACATCAACTGATTTTGATGATATTCAGCTGCCTTAGAATCTATGCACTAGTAGGGTCCCTTTGAGAAGGTGCATGACTACCAAGATAGAAAGGCTGAAAACACCTTGAATTTATACCTTCTTGGAGTGAGGTGATCTACAGCCACTCAGCCACTCAGCTTTTCTCTCAAGCCCTGTGGGTCCTGAGTGTGGGAGTTGTATTTTTGAGTCATGCCAAATTGCTCACATGTAGTACTATGTATTCTTTCTTAAAACTAAGTGAATTTGGCCCCTTCGTGTATTGTGAGTTTGTTACCTCTGACTTCGAAGCCACTCCTATGCATAGTTCAAGCTGAGATCTGCAGATGGCGAGACTCTTTGTGACTGGTAATTGGCAGTTAAAGCTTTTGGACCCTATGCAGTACCAATGACCTTTCTTGTAATGCCCTTGTCAGTTCTATCTTGTAGTCATCTTGATAGATCTGCAACATTTTGAATGTAGCCATCCTTCCTTTTTGAGTTTGTTTCCTGCTTAAATTCTGTGTCATCATTCTGGATCCTCTTTTATAGAGATAATACTATTTCTGTTGAGTGTGTCTCCTAAACTGTAAGTATTCTTTTGAGATATGATTTTCTGTGTTTTCCTACCTACCAGTTCTCTCAGGCAGAGGGCCTGACTGCCATGCTTGTTTTAGTTTTCTATTGCCTTGTAACAAATTGTCTCAAACTTAGCAGCCTAAAGCAACACCTGCTTATTATCACGCAGTTTTCCTGGATCAAGATTCTGGGGACAGCATAATTGGTTCTTCTGCTCAGGGTCTCACAAGGTTGAGATCAAATTGTGAGCCAGAGCTACAGTCCCGTCTGACTTGGTGTCTTCTTCTCAGCTCTCTCAGAGTGTTAACAGAATTCATTTTTTTGTGCCTGTAGGATTTGTAGCTCTTCAAAGCCAGGACCCAAAGAGCTGCTTTGATTCACTCACTCCCAGACTCTTTATAAAAGAGTCTGATCAAGTCAGGCCCATATAAGAGAACTGCCCTTTTGATTAACCTGAGACGACTGATTAGGAATCATAAGTAAACCTGAAAAATCCCTTCACTTTCATCAAACTTTATTGTAGAAGTAAATTGCAATCTATGAATGCACTAAAAGATCACTGAATCATACATGTTCTAATAATTGTAAATTGTATAATATAAGCATAATATCTCAACAAAGATATTTAAAAATAACAAAACCAAAATTTTGACATGAATCAAGAAACAGAAGCAAGTTACCAGTCATACTCATACTGTGATGGAAGGGATACATGGGGGCAGGAACCACAAGTTGTCTTAGAATTCTATCTACCACAATGCTTTGACTTCAAGTTTGGCATCTCCATTGAGCTCAAGAGCCACATTTCCAAACACTAGATTCTGTTTTAAAATAGTCCTGGTTGGCAGTTCTTCTTGTAACATCTCTCAAATTTCTTTGGAAGTGCTTATGTATAAAATCCACAAAATAAGAAAAAATCATAAGAATACATCTTAGAACTAAAAATAGCCAACCATAATGAAAACATTGTGGAAGAAGTCCCACAAAATTCAAAGCCACTTGAGTAGGGTTGGCGAATGTAAATACCACTTGATTTTGGAGGGCCAGAAAATCAGTGTACATGCTGGCAAGAAAAATATAGAATATACTTTTATCTTTCTTCTATTGATACCTTGATTGCAGAGCTAAAGTTTATTACAAACAAAGAACTTGGTTACTGTACTTAAATAGTTAAGTTCTGCTTTTGATATTGCCAATAAACACTGGTATCCTTTTCTACATTTATTCAGAAAAACAAGGTAGGACTTTTTTTTATAGCACAGTGTAATGAGAAAGTAATTGTGTGTAAGTAAAATTCTTCAGAAAGTGGAAGAAAGAGCAGCATTTCTGGCAGCAATGGAGATGGGAGGTGGTGGCTCCAAATTAGTGTTAGCAAGCCGAGCGTGAGATAGACAAACTGCTCACCTAATCTAGTTAGGTAAATGCATGCCAGACGTTGGAAATTGTGTTTAAAATAATGCTGTGACACTCACCACCTTCATGCTTTGCCTCTGGAAAGAGGCTGTTCTTCGACAAAGTCTATCACTCTATCTTTCTCCAAATGTGAGGAGAAAGGGGACAACCCTGAGAGTGTATGTCTAGACATGCCACATCACTAGGCAAGGGATCCATCATCCTCAAGATTTAGGGCACACGCTCTGGGAAATGTTCTACAGGCATCAAAACTTCCAGAAGACTGTTTTATTTCCTCATAATCAAGTGAATCTATCTATCTATCTATCTATCTATCTATCTATCTATCTATCTATCTATCTATATCTATCTATCTATCTATCTATCATCTATCATCTATCTCTCTATCTATATATCTATCTAATCTATCTATCCATAATCAAGAGAGTATATATATATTCTATACCTAAATATAGAATACTGAAATAGGTATTCATGATGCTGTTTTAATATATATTAACACTTGTGCATCTCACCTTTCTTATCTGCATTCCTACCTTCACTTCTTTTCCAGTAGTCAGCCTACTTTAGCTAATTCCCTTTCTGTAGTCATCTTTGCTAACACAGCAACCAGTGAAACAACTTGGGTCTTTGAAAGTCTCCATTTGCTTAGATCTAAAAGTATAATTTTCCTTCATAATAACAATTGTGTTATCATTTCCCTTAGGGGTTTCTACTAGCACCCTATGTATATGACATAATTGACTATTTTTTTTGCTCAAATTATCATCACTTATTCATGTCTCTATCTCTGTAAGTGATGCTTTTCTTTACTCAGTTGATTTTAAAACTTCAGAATCTTTGACTAGCTCCTATGTAACTCACTTGATTCTTTTGTTAATTATTGTTAAGGCATTATAAAAATGATTATTTCTTCTACTCTGGTATTTGCATAACTCATGAGCAGGTAATTGAGTCTTTAATAACCCTCATATTTATCATGTCCTTAGATGCAAGACCTTTCCTTTTTATATAACTTATTTTTCTTTTCCTCCTTGGAATATATTCTGGTTTTCCCACCCCACTTATTGTTATAGATACCAACTCCAAATTGTTGGATATATCTCTTAATATGCTTATATTAATATAAAAATATGCAGTACTATGTATATAAAACTAATGTAAATAAATAATTATGAGCTATGGAAATTGTTTGGTTATTACCTTTCAACTCAGTACAATTTTTAAGATCCATAGATGCACCATAAACATAGATAATTTCTTGCTTCTGACTGCAACAAAAATGGTATGTTGTGGACCTACCTCATTTTCCTGATATATTTCTCTAGGGACAGGCACTGATACTGCTCCCACTGCTCTAAAAATGCAAATATCTTTCTACAAGTCCCACACAGATGTAGCCCATGGAAAGGAGTCGCATATACACACTCATAGCATAACATTCTGCAAATAAAATGTAAAGCTCATTGTAGAAACTCTTGCCGATGGGGAAATAGGGAATACACAATCCCGTGCTCCCTCACTGTTCCACAGTTTAAGCCTTAGCACAGGGACTTTATATGCAGCATGGCCAGTGCTCCAGAGAAAGACTCACCCCTGAATTGTTCTACATATTTATAGGGTTGAGGGCAAGTAACATGCAAGAGGAGGGTCTTGTTAGAGAGGAAGAGCTTTGGCCCAGGAGTTTAAACATAGTGTTCTGCTGTGGCACTCAGACTTGCCAGACAAGCTCAAAATGAGAGTCAGTATACTGGCTTATGTGTGGTTGTAGTTCCAAAGCCTGGATAAGAATTCTCTGATACAGACAACCAGGTACATATCAGGTATGTGCGTGTGTGTGTGCGCACATGCACACACAGGTATTTTAAATTGTACTAAATATGACTACTTCTTTTCACAAGACCATGAGAATGACAGACAGACACCTTCACTAATACTGAATGAAGTTTCTTATTTCCCCAAATTGCACCAAAAATTGCTCTTAGACTACTTTCAGATTTTTTTTCCAGCCTATTGGCCTAAATTTGTATCTTCACATGTTAATTTTCTTTTCTCTGATGCCTACTAAGGTTGAGCCTATGTTTAAATCCTGACAGCCATTTAGATGTCTCCACTTATGAATGGTTTGTTTATATCCTTACCTGTGTAATACTTGAATTTTCAGCTTTTCTTGCTAATTCGCCTGGGTTTGTGGTACATTCTAGATCCGTTTTATTCTATAGAGATTTCTGTGAAAATGAGGAAATGTTCTATATTTACGCTATTGAATATAGTATTTATTAGCCTTACATGGTTAGGAGTGTTTAAAATGTGGTTAGTACAATTGAGGAACTGAAGTTTAGTTCTACTTAATGTACTTCAAATTTAAAAATAGCCATTTTCTTTCTAGCTGCCATTGGACTACTAGATAATATTCTTGTTAGTTTTAGAGATTATCAGTAACTTTTTTTGTCTCTTATTTTTTAAAATTATGTCTTTAGTTGTAATTTGTTTAATAGCAACTATATTTCAGTATAATAAAATCCATAAAATTTTGGCCCCTGGCATTCAATTTTTGCTCTTTTTATGAAGACATTACCATCCATATGTCCAATAATGTCTCATTAACTTATGCTTTAGTTTTTTATTGTGTGATATTATTGATTGTTTTGGCTTGTTTTTTACTTGTCTTTGTTTTCCTTTAAAGTAGAATGTTGGATAATTTATTTTAGATTTTTCTTCTTTTTTAATGTAGGCATTTGTAGGTGTAAATTATCCTCTAAGCACTGCTTTAACTGTAGCTCATAAATTTTGTTATGCATTTTCATTTCAAAGTATGTATTTATCTTGTGCTTTCTTTAAAACCCTTTCTTTAGGAGTATATTGTATAGTTTCTATACATTGTAAATTTCCAAATTTCCTCTGTGATTGATTTTTATTTTGCTGTGGTCAGATTACATACATTTTTAGGATTTCAATAATTTTAAAGTTATTGAGGCCTGTTTTATGGCTCACAGATGATGTATCTTGGAGAAATGTCCAAATGCATTAAGAAAAATATGTCATTGCCTATTGCTGGATAGAGATGTGCAGATGTCTATTAGGTTTAGTTACTTACTAATATTTTTAAAGTTCTCCATTTATTTGTTATGTTCTACTTAGTTATTCTATTCATTACCAAGACTAAGGTATTGAAATCTCCGATTATTATCCAGTTGTCTCATGCTCTTTTCAATTCTGTGTTCTTTTTTTAAAAAATACATTTTGTGACTCTGTTTTTAGGTACATATGAGCTTATATTTTTTTATGGTGATTTTGGAGAATTGTCTCTATTGTAAAATATTTAAAGCCCTGCTTTAGACTGCACTTCCTGCTTGCCTAGAACCTCAAATTTGGCCAAAGATGAGAGCTTAAGACCTTAGATTTTCCCTGGCATGGAACACACACCTAATCCAGCATATATACCTAATTTCTTAATCCGAGAAATATCAGAAAACTTGGTAAAATTCTCTATGGACATGCCATTTTTAAATATTATTTTTAAAAAGATTTTTGGTCAAGCTCCTACCTTAATTGGCAACGCTATGATGTTAATTGGTTATCACTGTTTGTTTGTTTGTTTTCTTCTCAGTTGTGGCTATTTGCACACACTGAGTTCTGGATCAGGTCAAATAAGATGCACTTTGAGAATGGAGTTACAGTGATCTGTCATAAGTAGTGACAGTTTTTTGAGAATAAGGCATTTGGTGGATTCCAAGTTAGTGATGTCCCCTCCAGTGTCTCCAAGACTTGCATACTGCAGCAATGATGGCCTTCAAAGCCACCGCAGAGGTAGGAAGAAGGAAATGAAATTTGGACATTCTAAACCACCGCAGAGCTCTCTGTCCTTAGGAAATTAAGCTACTTTTCTGAAATAAACACTTCTTCAATTATAGAGAGCTTTTAATTCTGAAAATGTTGATTTTGCCTTTTTTTTTTTTTTTTGCCGGTGTTCTTGTTACTGTTAAAGAAGGGCAGGTTTTCAGGTGTCCTTATTTTGACATTTCAGAAATTTAATGTAAATTTTATTCTTTGCTTTGGAACATTTTCTAATGCCACTCACACATGGCTAGGCTGCTTTTCAAGTCTTACAGTTTGTACTCTTACTATAGTGATCAAAAGCAACTACTATGCAATCTCCAGGAACTGCAGTTCTTGGCATTCCCAGACCAGCACAAATTCAAATAGTTGAAGATTTGTGTGAGTGCAGACTTTTGGGATCCAGTAAAGACCTACTGAATACAAAACTCAGGTAATTTGATATAATTATATGAACTATAGTCATAAATTATGCTCCAAGATTCTCTAAACTTGGAAAAGACTTGGAAGAAGCAGAAATTTGAGAAAGCATATTGTTAGGTATGGATTATATAAACTATAGCTGATAATGAAGGCAGTTATTAGAAAAAAGCATAACAACATTTCAGTGTCTCACAGATTACCCATATCCCATTGTGGAAAGTTTTCAAAGTCACAGTCCTGTTTGTTTTCAAAATCTTTCTTACAAGTACAGCAATTTCAACTTTGCTTCACTTTGTAAGCCTCTTTTCTCTTGTTCTTATTTCCATGAAATATCATACAGTTAACTGTATCTTCCTCCAGTTAATTTGGATTAGGAACAAGGGATTGGAGTCAAGAGAACTTTAAGTAGAAGCATTCTGATTCTTTAGATCTAGGGTCATTGAATACCCATCCTTCCATCCATTTATTAATTCATGTATTCATCTGTCCCACAAATTCATGTTGAATAAGAATACATGGAATTCTGAACCTAGATCTTAAGGGAAATAAAAGCATTAGAATTAGATACTTGAGCCCCAGCTGCACAGAGCTGAACACTGAAGACTGCAGATTGCTTTACAAGAGAGAAGGAAAACAAAGAGGTAAAGAATGAATTTTGAGGAATGCTCAGAGTTAGGCAGAAAAGAAAAAGCTCTTAGTAAAACCAAAAACTTACTTGGTTGTTAAAGAGATCTTTCTTGTGAAAGATACACCCAGCAGAGCTGAGAAAATTTCATATCCACAGAGAATATTGATATTCTGAAAATGTGGTCCCTGAGACAGCAGAAACTGCATATCTGGGAACTTGTTATAAATGCAATGTCTTATTCCATTCTAGAATTGGAAATTCAGGGGTGAAGACCAGAAATTTAACAAGCCCTCTAGATGATTCTGGTGTACAGTGAAGTTTGAAAAATCTGTGCTACATAATAAATTATACGCCCTGGTCCACCAAAATAATCCCTGCGGATTTTTATGCCTCCGTGGAGAGTAATATGCTGGTTAAGGATAAGATGAATATTCTTTTCTCCCAAGTTAATGAATTTCCCCCTCCCTCTCTCTCTTCTCTTATTAACTAAGGGAAGAAGTAAAGTGAGGGTTCTGCCAGGCAGAAACTGGGTGTGATATTTATTAGTATCACCAATCATAGCTATGGATGACCTTAAAACATACAGGAAGTGCCTTAAATACCTGGTGTATTATTTCAAATGAGACCAAATCCATTTTAGCATTTTAATTACAAAGGTAAAATTTTATAATTGAAAATTGGGTTGGAAAATATTCATATTTAATCTCCTCCAATGTGCAACGATGAGAAATGAAGCTGAAATGAATGTCCCTATCGTCTTATGAGAAATTGAATAATAAAAAATAGATTCAATTTTATACTGAACCTAGCAAGGCAGAAAAATAACTTACACAGTTTAGAATGCTTCTGAAAAGCCAAACCAACAAACAAAAATTCAACAAAATCTTACCTGGTTAAACAAGGAATTCATGCATACATGCATCACATCTTAGAAAACAGAGAACAAATAGTGTTATGGTGTACTATAATGTATAATACAATGACTCCCTTGTAAATTAAATTGCTGTGATTAAGGGAATACCTACTCTATGCTGGACTGCATGTGAAGATTGTCACATGAAAACTTGTTAGGTAGATATTATAATATCTATTTTACAAAGGGCAACCTGAGAATCGGGAAGATTAAGGCCTTCTTCAATGAGGAAGGCCACCCAGATTGTAAGTAGTAGAATTAGTATTCAACCTAATTCATGCCTTCAATCAATGCCTTTGTAATTTACTGTTAGTATACAGTGTAGCCAAGGATCTGGAGACATGAGACATGAGAATCCAATATTTAATCTTTGATATGTGTACTTGATATGAATTCTTTTTTTTTTTTTTTTTGTGGGTACCGGGGGGTCGACCTCAGGACCTCGCGTGCCAGCAGGCGCCCATGCCGCTGAGCGATATCACCGGCCCCTTTTTCATATGTGGGATCTGGGAGTCGAACTCAGGCCCTTGGGCTTGCCGGGCAGGCGCTTAAGCCGCTGAGCCATCTCACCGGCCCTTGATATGAATTCTTAATATTAAAGCACAGCAACCACTTATCAGAGTTCCAGAGAGAACACATTTCTAAGTCCTCTGATAGTTTTCCTCAACACTTCCAGCCACGGCTGATGGAATTTTTCCCCTTGGTAGCTTTTTATTATTATTAATCACATAGCTGGAAATAGGAAATGGTCTCCCTTCTGAACGCACCACGAGTCTTATTCCTGTGATACATCTGGAATACAAATAGAGAAATGAAGAAGTACAGATTTGAGTATTTGTAGAGTGCTAAGGCAACCCTCAAAAATCTCCTCTTCCGTGGATCACCCCTGGCATTTCCCATGAAAATCCAATATTATATCTACAGAGGAGGGGCTTGGGAAAGAAGACTTAAAGAAAGTTACCTAGAGCCATAATATTTTTGTGGCTTTAACTTCCATTCTCTAATTCAAGAGTTACTAATAATATCCATCTAAAAGGGTAGTAGCATAAGTAATGTTCTTAGAACACTTATTATAGAGGAAATGCTTAAAAAAATGTTAGTTGTCATTATAGACAGTGTCATCTTTATGTAAATAGAGAAGTGAAGAACCTATTTGAATTTTTATGCACAAACACATACAGTTTTCATACATGGCAAACAGTGACTCTTGCCCATTCACAGTGGTCAGCTTGACCTTGTTGAATAAGTGATACTGTTTATTTGCAGGGGGTTTGTGATCGGGGATCCATAAACAAAGCCTAAAGGCCTTGTTCAACCTTCTGTGCTAACTGAAATGTTTGGTTTTGTTTTGTCTTTTTAAGACAGGGTTTCACTATGCAGTTCAGGCTGGGCTTGAACTTACTTTGTAGCCTAGTGTAGCCTCGAACTTGTGGCAATCCTCTTGCCTCTGCCTCATGAGTGCTGGGATTACAGGCGTGTGCCACCACACCTGCTAACTGAGACATTTGATAAACTCTATATGTCAGTTTTAGGATAAAGGGGGAGGACATGCCTGCTATTGGGTGTCCCTGGGCTTTAGAAATGGCTGAGAGGCAGGGCAGAAGGGTCCTGGTGAATGAGATGAGAGATCTGATTTACCAGGTCATGACTTTAGTTAGAGGATAGCTATAATTTTACTATCATTAACTCTACCTCTAGGTTTGTTTTGCTAAACCAATACAAGCTCAGATTCCCTCAGACACTTTTCGTGGTACTCATCTTTATCTTTCATTCTCTTCCATGATAGATTTGCAATTAAGTTTCTGTCATCTGGTCACTATTCAATCAACATTAATTTGTAGGACAGATTTAATTCTATGAGTTTACTCTGAGAAAGTCTCTTACTTATTTGGGCTAGAAAAGTTCATTGCTGTAATGTGCAGACTAGCCAGCTGTGCTGTGGTTAGATGCTCAGAAGCAGCTCTCTGCCCGAGGCGCTCCTTCATGTCAGAGTGAATGAGCACAGAGGATACCTAGGGATTAACAGAGAGAAATGAGGAAAAACCAAAACAAAGCAAACAAGAAACCAACAAACAGTAACAAAAAAATGTGTCTGGAGTCTGTTCCCTTTGTGCAGATTTCATGCATGTGAGAGCCTGTCTCCTCCACCCAACTGCCCCTTGATGAGGGGATGTGACTGCTGAACCCCACATTATTACTGAGTGGCGAGCTGTGTGCCTGCAGTTGGAGATCTGGATGGGAAGTGGCACTCAGATAATAGGATTCCTGTCAGCAATTGAACTAAATGACTCAGGTCAGTGATTCCCCTTTGTTAGAACTGGGGCCGGGAGGAGCCAAATGACCCTGAGCAGGGAATGTGGCGCCTGGGAGTCTAGGCAGTCCTGCAGGGCTAGACAGAAATCAGGGGACTGAAGCTGATCCTGCAGGGAGCTGGGCTTTGGGGTCATTTAAACCTATTTCTGATGTAAAACTATTAGTTCTTCATTGGAGGCTCTGGGTGGAAGAGGGCGCTCAATTCTATTAGCAAAAGAAACCCTTAAGCTATGTATGTCCTGACTCCTGCTTCTCACCTCCTGCTCATTATAGGAAATTCAGAACTTGGGAGAGCAACATCCCATTTTTCAGTGGACATCTTTTACCCACAATTACTGTTACACATATTTCATATTGTTGGAGGAATTACTCTAAATTAGTGGCTGGCAAACATTTTTCTGTAAAGGGTCAAATGGTAAATATAAATTAGTGCGGATTTGTGGTTTTTCAGTCTTTTCCACAACTACTCAGTTTTCCCAGCACATCATGAGAGAAGCCATAAGCAATACATAAATAAATGACTGAGGTTTTGTTTGAATTACACTTTTATTTATAAAAACAGGTGTTAGTCTAAATTTGGTGGTAGTTTGTAGATTTCTGCTTTAGAAACTTGTTTGGCTTACTTAGCCTTTTATACTACTAGTAATAGAGGACCAACATGTAAAGCCGATAGTGCTGTTTGACATTGATGCTGCTATTTGATGTACTAGACTCATTAGTAGCCTCCATTAATTTACCTGTGTAGAGATTTGTGGCAGTGTCATAGGGGGCAAACCTATGACAAATATGCTTTTCTATTAATCCTAAACTTGAAGATTAATTTTCCATTAGTGGGATTTTGGTTTTGGATGAGGCTTCCCCAAGTTTTCATATCCTTACCCAAATCTCATTTTCATACTTTAAAGATAAAGCTCAGGACTTTCATGAAGCCACTTGGAAAAAGGGTATGTGGTTTCCCATTGCATTTACATTGCTGACAAAGAGATTAAATATATTCTGAATTGATAATTTCAGAGACCTAGAGATTCCCGAAAATATCATCTAATTAAATGCCATTTATTTGGGAAAATGAAATCATTTATATTAAATGACTTCAAATTTCAGGAGATTGTGGGAATAAGATCCTTCTGCACAGATTATCATTGAGGGTAATGTGGAAAGAAAAGTTTGAAAAGTTAGGAGTTGATGGCTACATCTGAATTTCCACTGTGTTCAAGAAGAGCTGGATTG
This sequence comes from Erethizon dorsatum, assembly GCA_028451465.1. Lineage (NCBI taxonomy): Eukaryota > Metazoa > Chordata > Mammalia > Rodentia > Erethizontidae > Erethizon > Erethizon dorsatum. The sequence continues at coordinate 20,131,560 of CM051824.1, forward strand.
GGTGAAATAAACTGGGAAACTGGGAAGCCAAAATTCCTCTGAAGGGGAGAAAAATGGAAGAAACTGAAATTTATGGGAAAGAAATGGTAAACCAGTGTCTGTTGTTCACAGCTGGAGAATAAAATTATCAAAAATGAAAAAAAAGGTTGACATTTGATTGAAGATGACAAACCTCTTACAACAAGATTATATTGTTCCTGGATCACCCAAGTAAACTGAAACAGTAACTCAAAAAATAATAAGCAAGGAGATCAAGAGAAAGGCTGATGCTTTTCTCTGGTTTTAGCCATTCTCTACTTCAATGTGTTTTGGTGCCTTTTTTTATATTCTCTGCATTGAGGATGCTTGTTAAAATGAGTTTTTTGTTTTCTTTTTTCCTATGTGGGTACCAGGAACTGAACTCAGGACCTTGCACTTGCCAGGCAGGTGCTTATGCTGCTGAGCTATATCACCGGCCCATAAAATGACATAGTTTTGAGCCTCATTCTAAAGTTGCTGAGTTAGAATGTCTAGGGGTGAAGACCTGGATGGCTGTGATGTTAACTGATGCTTTAGTCAATCTCATTCACACTAGAGTTTGAGAATCGTTACCACTCCTCATCAGCCAAAAATCTTCCTACATTCACTGAGCAAGGATTTACTTAGCAATTCCTATAGGAAAGGCAGTGTATTGAACTGAATTGTGTTTCCCCATAATTCATACACTTGAGCCTTAATTCAATTTTAGTGTAGGCTCAAAAGAGGTAATTAAGGTTAAATGAGGTCACAATACAGTTTGGATAGTGTTCTTAGAAGATGAGAGAATTTGGACACAAAGAAACAGCAGCGATGCAAGTGTACAGAAGAGAGACCAGAGGAGGACACAGTGAGAAGGCAGCCATCTACAAGACAAGGAGAAAGGCCTCAGGCCAGATCTGAGCAGAAATCCTATATTTAGCTGCTGGCTTGGCTGGTTTGGGAAAGGGATGGGAAAGAAGGTCTTATATGAATGCTGGAGCCAGAACATAACATAAAGCAAGGAGTGCAAAGATGCGCAAGGCTGTCCTAGAAGCAGTCTCATTCTTGGGAGTCGGCAGTAAGGTATAAATACAACCCTACCTGTCAGCTCTCTTAGAACCTTTCTGGGCCTTATTGTAAGGATAGAGAGTAACAAAAATAATAATTTTGAACCAGAGACTCGGTGAAAGTTTATAGACCTCCCTTAAGTAATGATACTTCAAAAGCAGAGAAAAACCTCCCAAATAATGTTGAGAGCTTTGTAAAATTAAACGATGGAATCAGCACTGGCTTTGTGTTTCAAGGGAAGTCACCAAAACATATCGCTCAATGTGTAGGAACAGGAATTGTTAGCAGGTGGGGTCCCAGGAGGTTTCCCCAAACAGGAGACGAGAGTCTCAACTCAGGTAACCAAGTATGTTCTTGACTCATATTACAGAAAAAGAATTCTAGGATGTGTCATTGTGAGGCATAGGCAGATTTATTAGGCAGAATTAGAAAGTAAGGGAGGATAGGAAAAAGAATCCAGGTTCAGGCAACTGGAGGGGCCACAAACTGATGAAAGGGTTCAGACTGGCCACTCACAAAAGAACAAGCGTGGCTTTTATGGATTAGCTGAGGTGGACCAGTGCTTGCTTGATTATTATCTTGGATGTGGTTTTGTAGCTCTTGAGGAATCCTATGGCTGGAAGAACAATTTGGTTCTCATGAGATGACGGATCTTGCTTGGGAGGGGGTTGCCTTGGTTCCTATACTGGGGTAACTGTTCCTGCGTGGAGAGGTGATCTCATTATGGGGTGGTCTGCGAGATGGCTTTTCCTAGGACTCGAGGTGATTAGAAGTTCAGAGACTTCTAAGGTCATTCTACAGCATCTGGAACTGGATGTTGCAAAATTTGGCAATTAGATGGTCCTGAAAACCCTGAAAGTTATTTCAGTTACTCTTATTTTGGTGTCCTTTGAAGGGAGATGAGATAGACTAGGTGAATTTGGGGCCAATAAAACTTGTAATACAGACACCTGTTAAATGATTAACATGCCTCCATGTAGAGCTGAGCAAGGATGTGACCCAGAGTTTTAAGGAGTAAGGGAGACAAAAATTGAGTTTTTGTTTCATTTTCCCTATCTTTGTTTCTTCTGCTTCAGAATTAGATGGTTGGGGACTTTAGATTCTAGCTCCATCGCTGTATACCCTTTGACAAGTTATTAGTGTGTCGGAGACAGTTTCTCATTTTTGTAATTGAGATAATGTTATCAGCGTTTGAGAGGATTAAAAGAAACGATCCATTGAAAGGAATTAGGATGTTTGCAGAAGTGAAGATGGCAATGTTAGGTGCAGCTTCCTGCCACTTCTGCAGAAAGGCAGGAGTGAGAAAAGTGCACGGTGGTGCACGATAGGGGGTCAGGACCCTGCTTACTTGTAGTCTTTGCTTTTCAATTTCTTTTGCCTTCTTTCACTCTTAGCTGCTGTTTTCCTTTTAGATCCCTCCTTAGAAACTTCTATTTTGGCAACTGATTGTTAATTCAATCATATCATCTTTAATTTAGTCATTAGACCAGGTTGTTGAGTACCAGTCTTTCTGGAGTTCTTGGGGCTACAGTAGGATCAGTTTCACTTCTTTGATGTACAACTCAGGTAACATTTCTGCACTAACACACGTGGCTGAGGAAGACTTGTTATATACATTGTCAAGTTTGGATGCCAGAATAATCTTGGAAGACAGACCAAATAGATATCATTCCTATTGCCATACAGGGAACCATTCCTATTTAAATACAATTACTAGCTGGGGTTGGTTGCTTTGGAGGGAGCTTTGACTCTACAGAACAGTGTTGAAGTATTATTCAAGTGGTAGTCATATCAAGCTATGTGTGACAGTGCTATAAGAAAACTGAGGATTAAATGATGGAAAAGTCATATTAGTATGAAATCAGTAAAGGAGACCTAATGCAAGAGATAGGATTAAAATTATAGTTTGAACAAAGAAAAGAAAAGATAACTCGAATTTCTTTCTCTAACCTGAGAAACAGAAACAACCTAAGTCTGGGGCCTGAATTTAATTCTAATGATAGAAAAGGTAGACTGGTCATGTTTCTGTGTGCCAGAGATCATATATTCATTTGCTGAGAAATACATGAAATTCGATATAATTATCAGCTAGGATCTGTTTCGTCGCTTATTTATTGCTATTGAAGCTATCAGGTTTTAAATAAAGGATGGAAAAAGAAATGCAAAGTGCTGCCAAAAGAAATAAATCAAATTTAATTAGTTCTTGAGTACATACCTCTTACTTAGGCCTCCAGCAGGCATTCTCTCTGGTCAATGTCAATGTGAAGAATGAGAAATGGGCAAGTTAATGCAGATACTCACAGGGCAAAAATAAACAGGCGTACTTTTGATAATTGAGAGGAAAAGAATATTTTGTCTGATGTTTTATAAAATTAGACTTTTATGCTCTTTAGAGTTGACATGGTTTCCTAGAATGCTTATTCCAAAGTAATCACGAAAATAATTAGCCACTTTATATAATCATCATCAGTTGATGATGTAATTGTGTAGTAATGGGAATAATACCATTGATTATGACCACATTTCTGTCTAAATTAGCCTCATAGAAAGCAAAAGAAAACACAAAACAAATGCTGAACTATGATGTAATGTTAGAAGCATTTTAATCCATGCTATTTTTTCTTTGATGTTTAAAACTCCCAAGCCAATTCATTCATATTATGTAAGTTAGGATGGGAGACCAAGATCAGAGTTCTCACTTTCTGTGCATGACAAATGCATAACTTTGGGTGCAAACAAAACTTCCATTGAATACATTTGCTTTTGCTTCTTCTCTATTAAACTAAAGATGACAAGTATTCACTTTAACAAAACATACACTTACTCAGCATATGTATGTTTTTAATTTATAAAATGTGCAAAAGTCTCTCTTTTGTTTGCTTCTGGATATTGCTTAGTGCTGTGGATTTTCACCCCGGGTTTTTATCTGTGCAGTGCAGTAGCTCATTGGCATAGCCTCAGGAAATTTAAGGGTACAGGACCTAAGCAACTGTTCTATTCCACTTGATATTCAGACTACAAAGGGCCCCTGGGTCAATCAAATTTTTGGTTTGTTTTCCTATTTGTTTTAGTCATTTAATGGGAGACAACTGTGTATCCAATTGGAAAGCTTCATGGCAAATCAGATTTATACTTCAGATGAATGATGTGGACCCACAGAACGTTTTTGAAAATAAAATGTCTACTTTCATTTGCACTATTTTAGTATCAGTATGTTCTCTGAAACTTTTCTTTAAAATATAATGGTTTAATACATTTCTATCTAAGTAATTACCTGGAGAATTTCCAAGTAAGATTATTCTTTTAATTCTGTGTTTGCAATATATCTGTGCACTGCATAACCCCAAACTAAAAAACAGGTTAACGTTGGTTTGTATCCAGGGTGGCTGGAGCCAATATGTATAAATTATGATTAAATGCAGGTGAAATTTTATTTTGCAGGGAAAAAAAATTTGAGATGAAATCCAGAAAGATATGTACTTGACTAGTTGTTTATGTGATAGTGGTTATAATAGAAGAGGGGTCAGACTGAATAGTAAAAGAAAGAAGATAAAGGAATAAAAAGACCGGCTGTGTTCTGAAACCCCAAGTTAACCTCTTAAAATCATGAAAGGAAGCATTTGTCAGAAACTGCCCCTTTCCTCACTGGATATTTGCAGACAGACCAACAATGTAGGCCAAATAGTGAAGAAGGGGAGTAGGGAAAAGTAGAAGAATTTCAAATGTGTGGTTTGATACCACTGTGCAGTGAGTTTGTATATAGATACAAGCATGATAAAACTACAGTGAATGCTTAAATTTAAAACATTTAATACAGTAAAAGATAAATTGTCATTAGTTCTTCTCAAAATACTCCCTGCCATAGTTCTTGCCCGTTTCTGAAACAGTTCTGGAAAGTCTTTTTTGTGAGTATCTTCTATGCTATCATCGATGTCTCAATCCTGAATCAATCAAAAACATTTGTCTTTCATGGTCTTTGACTTTGGGGAAGAGTCCGAAGCAATACAGTGCCAAGTATGGTGAGTAAGGTAGATGAGGACACAACATAATATTTTTATTTGACAGAAATTGCCATAAATGTTTGATCAATGAGGAATGATTAAAACAGTGAAAGTTTAAATTTTAAAAATTATGACAGTAAAAGACACATTGCCATTAATTCCCCTCAAAATATTCCATATGCTCCCCCTTGCCTCTAATACACTTATCCCTTCATTCTCGGCAATGTGTCATTTACTGTTATAAGTTTTACACTGATGTGACTGAAACAAGTAATGTTCCATGCAGCATACACTTCGTATTTGACATCCTGTTTCATATTCCTTACTTTTCTATACATATATATGTAACTTAAAAATTTAAGGATCCAAAGTGTCAATAATTTTTTCCACTAAATATTCTGGTTTTGTACCTTCTTGGAAAGCTTTGGTTTCTTTGTGATTGGATAAGTCCATGTACGTAGTTATGGAAATGAATTATAAAAAGAAGAATCACGTATACATTTTAGACATAATTATTAATCAGTAATTCAAGACCTTCCAGAATTCTCCCTCCTTCTGGAATGGTGTCCTGCTCTGTCAGCTTGAGTTCATGACTGACCAAAGTCACCAGCCACCACTTCAACATATGACAGATATGTAGAGTCAATGGCAAATAAACACTTGCTGTTTTAAGCTTCAAAATCTTGGGGTTGATTCCCAGCAACCTAGGTTATCTAGCAAAAACAGCTCCCCAGTTATGGTTTTAAATTTTCTTTTCTGGGCCAGTTCTCATTACAAATATTATTTCAATAACCTAATACTCCCCTTCAATAAAGTTAGATCTAATCCCTATTTCGGGATGCAGAATCTGGTATTTATTTTACCGCCCAAAACAATATCTTCATTCCATGTGGCTCTCTGGTTCATAAGGTCCTTATGTTCTCTCTTCCCTGCTCTCATAGGTCACATTTTGCATAGATCTGCCATCATCCTTTGATTCTCAATGGTTATTCAACCGTCCATGTCTTTTTTTGGAAACAGAGCCTTTTTGGAAAGCCCATTTTAATGCCACTGAGCCTACTCTCTGCATTTGCTATGGGGATATTTGGAGCTCTGCCTCTTTTACCAGCACAAAGTTTTGGAGTTCTGCTTTCTTTGGATTGGTTTAATGCCTGGCTGGATAATGTGCCTAATTGGAAATATTAGTGCCAACTAGTGCTAAAACAGAGACGGTGAGGAGAGCACTCCCTTGATCTTGATGCTTGGCCAATATAGCTCTGTCTCTATTGCCAAGAGCTTAAGTAAGCCAAATCCATTTTCCAAATGTTGACTTTACCATGGTGCTGATCTCTGGACTGGATCATGCTTCTATCTTTTCTCGTGTTGGCTCCATATGGTAAAATGTGACCCATGATAAGTCAGAAGAAAGTTCAGAATGAAAAAGAGATTTCCTAATGAGCTAATCTGAAAGTAGAAATAGCCCTGACAAGGAACATGAATTACAAGGTTAGGAGAGAGAAAGAAAGATCATCAGGTTTTGAATGCTTAGAATCAAGAGGTGAACTAGTTCAAAGCCTAGCAAGAGGATCTGAGGCAAGTAACTGCACTTATGGTATAGGGCTCTGGAGTGTAAGGCTAGGAGCCTCTGAAAGACCTCAATTCTTGACATCTCCAGGGAACTTAGAAAGGACAGTCTGGTCCTCACGATAAAAGTAGGGTAGGTAAGTTCAAATGGAAGCCTAAAATAGAGTTAGCTTGTGAGGGATCATGTACTATAGTTGAACAGGAACTGCATTTACAACTTCAGTGTTCTATTATGTTCAGTGTTTCTCAATGTAACATGCACTCATGTTTTGCCTCATATCATGGATGGGGCAAGTGGACAAGATGAATAAGTAGCAATACTTACATAACACAGATGAGTATGAGAAGATTCTGCTGCCCACCATGAAACAAATGGATCCCTTTATCAAGGAGTTTATAACCAAAAACAAAGAGCTTTTAAATGTACAAAAATTATTAAATGAGCTAATAGTAGCAAGCATATCTATGGGAATTGAGTTTTTAGCACGTTTAAGGGACACAATATTTTCTGGAAGTATTACTTATCTTAAGACTTTTAAATTTCAACATGCAAGGAGAGGGAAAAAGGATAAGTTAAATAAGGCAGGTTGTGATATATGACACAATGTGTCACAGGAACACAGAGGAAATAATTTTCATTTCAAATTAAGAGGCTATGTTAAGTTTTAAAAAGGACTTTTAAGTTACTGAGACCTTTAGAGGAGGAAATTATGGAAAGGGAAAGTTATTTTTGGAGAAATGTAATCAAAGGCACAGAGGTAGGCAAAACTGTACAGGTGTTACTGCCTAACTCAGTGGCTCCCAACTGTTGCTCCACAGAGTTAGGTCATGCTTGCTGCCAACAGGTAGCCTATTAAAAGATTGCTGGATCTCAGGATTTTTGACTTAGAAGTTGAAGCATAACCCCGGAAATTATAATTTTGAAAGGATCCTCACATCCACCAGGAATCTGTGTGGATGAGTAGAATCTACACCAGAGGGGTTAAAAAGAAATGTATTAAAAGGACTGTGAGCAGCAGCATTATTCCTGGTAGCCAAAAAGTGAAAGCAATCTACATTTCAGACTTGACTGTCATATGAATAAACAAAAAACCATAAAATTCAGTACCATTTAACAATAAAAAGAACTGAAGTAGTATTATATGCTGAAACATGGTTAAACTTCCAAATACTGCTCTCAGTGAGAAGATCCTGATGCAAAAGACCACATATTGTATGAGTCCACTTATATGAAATATCCAGAAAGGTAAATCTATACAGATAGAAAGGTAAATCTATACAGATAGAAATCTATACAGATAGGAAGAAAATTAGTACTGTCGCCTAAGGGAGGGGTATAGAACCAGTATAAATAGCATCAGAGTGAATCTTTTGGGGGGATAGAACGTTCTAAAATTGGATTGTGGTGAATACACACCCTTGTAAATTCACCAAAAACAAACAAACAAACAAAAAAAGCAAAAACACAACACAAACAAAACAAAACAAAACAAATGTAAAGAAGTGTGCACTTCAAGAAGTAAATGTGAAGGTTTGTAAAGTATATCCCAAGAAAGATTTTTAAACACATACTATGTCTTATAGGATTTGCCTTAGAAGGCAGGCCCAAACTATAAAAAGAGAACCACTATCATGGTTACCTTGCCCTGGACAACACTGCAGAGTCTCTTTCAGACCATTGGATTACTCTACACACCCCTCTCTTGTTTGCCTTTTCAAAACCCGGCTCTGAATCTAGGGTGAGTACAGTTGGGCAGCACCTATGCCCTGCGCCCATGCTGTCACAGAAGATGTGGGAAACGAGTCTCTGCCACTGACTGTTTCCATGATCACAGGTATTGCCGATTTTCCACAAAGCTTGCCTGTGGGAAAGCTCCTAAGCACAGGATGAAAGCTTTGATGCAAGGCAGCCAAACTTCCCCTGAGATTCTGATACGGGACCAGGATATCAGACTAAGACCTCTCCTGAGGTACATTTTTCTGATGTTTGCTTTTTTGATCCAAGTGGTCTGTTAGAGCTGGAACCCAGCTAGAGGAGGGAGCATTAGGGAAAAGGTGAAGTGACTGTAGAGGTTACACCAACCTGACATGGCAGTCTTCATGATTAGTGAACTGGTAAACAAATAGGACACCTCAGTCCTCTCTTTCTAGTGTGCACGAGGAAGTTGTGCAGATCTACATGAGTACCAGTTGCAGCACACTAGATGTTCAACTTCTCAAACACTCTTATCTCTTGAAGATTTGGCACCAGGAAGATGGTGATGAGTTTTAGGAAAAAACATGAGAAATTGTAGTTAAAAGCAAATAAGTAATAGAACTTCTATGCATATATTAAATAAATATTACATTATACTTAATTCAATTCCATAGCTTTCCATGATGGGCATTTAGCCATTAAAGTGTCTACCTAAAACATGATCACCTTTTTAGTATAATCATTGCCATTTTTAAATGAATAATAAAGTGCTGCTTATGTGAGTTTTATGTCACACTGAGACACTCTTTCTAGCATGTAACTTACAGCCATGTGAGCTAGTCTATTCTCTTTAATAAGTAGGTAAATTAAAAACCATAGAAATAGGGTGGCTGGACTTGAGATTGGGTAGGATTTTGAAAAGGAAAGTAGGGAGAATAAGAGTTATGGATTACTTTACACAAATACACAAAGAGGATCTGACACAAGTGAAGAAATGGCCAACAGTCTTGCTGTCAAATTTTGTATGCCTTTTAAAGATATCAAAGTAATGTCCCCTAAACTGACTTGAGTATTTAAAATCCCAAGTGTCTTCTAATGTATCTATTGTTCAAATTTATTTCACTTAGTGTATTTCAGAGCTACTCTAACACCTACACGCTTTATCAACTTTATTTCAAAGTGTTTGACATCCTAGTACGTTTTGAATACCTAAAATAACATGCATTACTCTGGAATAGAGTAAATGAGAGTGAAAAATATTCATTCAAATTACCAGGGAAAGAATACAAAATGTTTTTCTTTGTACAGCCAGGAAATTAAAATCAAATTTTCCTGACTACCAATGTGAAAGCACTAAAAGATTTACTAGTTACTTTCAAGACTGAGAAAAGAGATGTTTAAGCTGGAAATGATGAAAGGTTTTTTAATTAAAGCAGCATGAAAGATGGCTCTATATTTTACTCTGATTGTTTTTTTTTACCATATCTTAACTTCAGTAATTCCTAGGGAGGTGGTGAAGCCAAGTGCTCCATTCCCTTTGCCTATCTTGGTTTCTAAATGTTTCCCATTCATTATAATTCACTGCCTGTAAGAGCCATCCAATTTCCTACATCCCATCCTCTTTTTGGACTGCAATGATTATGAATGGGTCTGGATAATAGCACTGACTCTCCTCTCTGTCCATCCTACTTTCAAAGCTAACAGTTGTTCTTTACTGCAGTGAATAGGCATGCCATGCAAACACAAGACAGGCTTTTGTATGTGCTATTTACTTGCATCCAGAAAGATGGACAGCCCCCACACAGCCAATTTCAAAGAAGGACTGGTGGTATTTGATGGAAAAGAAACTGTTTGCAAATTGCATAGAATTCATGAAATGGGTCCTAGGGTCAAACTGGATATGAAATTGTTATAGCTACTTAAATCCCTTTCATTTATACTGCTTACTAGAGCTTAAGGTAGCACTTAGGGTCTGACGTGGAGAAAGCAGGAGGTAAAATAGTTCAGGAATGGGTTCTTTAACATCCACCTGGTTAGGTACTGTGCCATGGGATGGAAAATTAGGATGTAAAAATATATTTCCAATATACTTCTCCAAACATCTTCTTAGTGCCTTGGGTCTTTTGAACCAAAGCCCTCTGACGATATGCGTGTAGTAGTTTCTACATAATAGGTCACATTCTATCATCCCTATCTTCTGTTTCCACGTCCACACCTTCTATTTCCCTTTCTATCCATTTAGATTCTATCCATACTCAAATTCTACCTCTACATTCAATTATGTTCATTACTTCTCCGGAACCCATAGAATTTATAGATAATGTCATTTAATTTGGCATATAGTTATATGTTACTTGTGCTATTATCTAAGAATTTGGGGGAATTATACTTGTATCCTAAGTATTAATGATCACACTACTCTGGTAGAAACTCTGTCTTCTGTTTGACCTCTACCCTCAAAGTTAGACTTAAAAAAAGAGATTCACAAATACTTGATACATTTGATATCTAAGCCTTTAAAATAAAAAAAAATGAACTTATAATATTAGCCTATTATAGGTAAGAGGCTGAATGAACCCTCAGGTAATGTATTATTTTTCTTTTTATCATCTCAACATAACTGACAGATGATCCTCAAGGCTTGGCTGAAACATTACTGATGACAAGAAATTCATTGAATTTCAAGAGAGCTTCTTTCATTTTTGGACAACTTTAAATGCTATAAAATTCTTTCTGATTATGACCTCAGGTCCTCTTTGGTAATTTCAATTCAATGGCCTAATTCCATTTTCAGAAATGATACGCTTAAAATATTGAATCCTTCTTTTTTGCTAACAATCAGTATTAGGTTTCTTCTGAGAAACAGAACCAAAAGTGTGTGTGTGTGTGTGTGTGTGTGCACATGTATGTATGTGTGCAGATTATAAGGGATTGGCTCACATAATTATGGGCTGAGAAGTTCTATGACCTACCCTATGTGAGCTAGTGGTATAGTTTACATCCGAATGTCCCCCTAAAGTCTCAAGTGCACATAGGTGGGACTTTTGGGAGGTGATTGGATCACGAGTTTAGTCCACTGATGAGATTATAGGTAGATGTGATGTTGGGAGATAAAGATTGGTTGGAGGATGTGGGTCACCGGGGTGTGGCCTGGAAGAGTGTATCTCCTTACCTCTTCTCTCTCTCTCTCTCTCTGCTTCCCATTGTCATGCCATGAGCTCTTTCTCCTCTGCCATGCCCTCTGCCATCCTGCCCTGTCTAGGAGCTAGCTGATGATGAAATGAAACTTCTACCAAGTGTGAACCAAAATAACCATTTTCTCCTTAGAGTTGTGAGTGTTGTGTATTGTGTCCCAGTGACAAGACAGGAACTGCTATGTGGAGGCCCAGGAAAACTGATGGTGAAACTCCAGTGTGAACCCAAAGACATGAGTGCCAGGAGCGCTGATGTGTGCAAGCTGGAAAAGATGGATATCTGAGTTCGAATTGAGAGAGAGAGAGGGAGAGGGAGAAAGAGAGAGAGAGAGACAGACAGACAGACACAGAGATTTCATCCTTCTTTCATCTTTTTGTTCTATTCAGATTCAGGGTCTCAACAGATTGGGCGGTGCCTACTCACATTCAAGAGTGTCATCTTTCTTTATTCCGTTTATGGAACGAAACGTTAATAACCCTACCAGAACACCTTCCCAGACACATCCAGAAATAATGTTTTAGTAGATATCTAGTCATTTCTAGTCCTATTTTAAGTTGATACATAAAATTAGCCATGGCATGATATTTTAGCTATTTGAAGACAAACATGGCTGCACCCTAGATGGATTTCACCAGCAGAAGGAGAGCGATTGTCGTTACGATCAGCAGCTCCGGTTGACCACCCCCATCACACAGACAGATGTTTGCTGAGCAATGAATTATGCACCAGATAGCTTTGAACGGAGCCCCGGATGATCACATGTTTATAGACAGAGCAGTCAGAATCTGCTGAAGCCTCTGAACAGAAAGAAAGCTCTGAAAATGTTAGCCTTTTCCTCGGTTGAGGTATTAACTTTTCCAAAATGTCTCCAAAACAGTCTCTTCTCTCCTGCTCATAACTCCTCATCCATGCATGAGCATCCACAGCTTTGATTTAACAGTGAAATATTGCAATGGGGCCATAGCATTGCAAGCTGAAGTGAAGTCCAAACATAAAGTTGATAATTTTTGATCAATGGAATCAAATCTATAAAGATGCAAATACATCGATGAAGCCTATGAAAATTACAGTCATAACAGAGATATAAATTGATTTTTGTGACTGGGGCATATTGAGGTGTGTTGAAAGAGCACTGGTCTGATACTGGGGAGACTTGACTTGGGGACTGGATTTATTTTTTTATTAAGTGAGTTCTTGGGTACCTAGGTCTCAGTATCTTAAACTGTAAAATAAGGAAACTAAAGTGGGTGGCCATCAAGGCTGTGTGTTGTTCTAATTTCTCATGTTTTTAACACCCTTTTTAGTTCTTCTATTTAATCTCTCTAGTATTTTGGTAAATTCTTCAATATCTTACTGAGGTAATGAAGGCAAATGCCTATTATTATCTGAATAAACATAACCAGTCCCTGAAAGATTCTATGAAAATCAAATAAAATAATCTTATAGTGATCAAATATCTTCCGTGCTTATATGTTTTCTAAGTTTTTTTCTCAAAAATTGACTTGATTCTTGTAGCAGACTCTATATGATAGATTTCACATATTATTTGAATTCAAAGCAGCCCTAGAGATTATAACCCCATTATGTTATGGTTCTGGCATACTGATATCTACTTCAGGATTTCTTTTGTACCATTATTTAACAATGCAATTTTGTGAAACAGTGAATACTTTACAGCATTAAAAAAACTATATTCTAATTTGCTTGTTTTATAGACTTGGTAAATCTTATGGTTGAGAATCACCTCCACATCTCTGAAGCCATGACTAATTACAATTATCCAGGTGTTACAGGCCTTTAAAATCCTGTCTTTTCTATAGCTGTTTGCTCAATTGAAGAAAAGAAAATAAAAACCCTGATGGAAGGGTAATCAGAGCTGCAAATATGAATTTAGACTGCGAGTGTAACCGAACTCACAAACTGATGACTGGCTCATCATAGGTTCTGTGCTGTATAATTCTAGATTGGAAGAGGCTGCCACATATGAGTGTGTCTCTTTGCACCCAAGTTGGTATGACAGGGCAGCGTGTGCCAAAGCCATAGAATTTTCCATTCTCGTAAAGTGGAACAGGCAAAGACATAAAAGCAGAGTACTATTGCTGCCTTCAGGGTATAGGTGAAACCTCTTGTCCCTGAACAACCAGGGCTGAGCTCATTCTCAGTCATGAAGAGAAAGAGAAAATAACAGACATTTCTCAACCATATTGCAATTTTATTACCAGTGATATCTGTTTCTCTAAACAAAGCTCTCAGGTACAAGTGCCTGGGAGGTAGTTTTTAATACTTTCACCCTATGTTATTTTCCAACAGAATTTCTGTCCAGTTTTGAGATCATGAGAAGTTGTTTTGTAATTTCCCTATGGACAGAACAAAATGATGCAATAAAATTGCAGCAAAACATACTTATAAACAACATTAACAAGTCTGTCCCAATTGTGGGAACTAAGGGACACAAGAGGTTCCAATGATCTGTAACACTGTATATTTTGAGGACTAGTGTATATAAATTTTGAGGTCTAGTTTATCTACATTTCCTTTGGATATCGGGCAGGGAATAGAACTGAAGGAAGCTACCTTCTTCCTCTCTTCAGTCCATCTTTCTTCTCCCTTACTTTCCTTTTCTCATTTTCAGAAAGATAACAGGGCAAAAAGCAAAACTTAAACATTTTTGTTAGATATCTGAGATGTATACATTCTGTATTATCTTTTAAAAAGTTTTAATTTTTTAAGGCTTTGCATATGTGTTGTTCATTCATTCTAATTCAAGGTGTTTAGCTTAAGTAAATTATTTGAAAAGTGTGAAAAAGTGTTGATAGAAGACTCCTATCTATAATGATATTATTCCATCAGTTCAACAAATACATTAGAAAAGTTACTACATGTTAGTAACTAGTTAGGTATTAGAGATCTAAAATAAGAAAAGTTTTCACAGTAGCCATTGGCCTTATACAAGCAAGAAACAGGCAGTTACACCATGTAATAAGTGCTATGGCAGAGGCCCTCTGCTATAAGGCTTTAGAGAATATTGGTCAGCTAATCAGTATTGCTCAGCTTTCTATCACTGTGACCAAATACCTGGGGAGAAGGGGACTTAGAGGAAGAAATATTTATTATGGTTCACAGTTTCAGAATTTTCAGTCCATGGTAACAGGGTAATGGTTCCAAGGCAGAAATATCATGGTGGAGCAAAGCTGCTTAGTTCATGGCATTCAGGAAGCAGAGAGGGAAAGGAAGAGCCAGAGAGAAGGGATCAGAGACAAGAATGTACTCCTCCAAGTTATGACCCAGAGGCCTACTCCCTCCACCCAGGCCCTGCCTTCAAACAGCAGATTCATCTATGAACTCATCAATCCACTGATGAGATTAGCTACCCATGATATAATCATCTTTTAAAAGCCCCACCTCTGAACACCTGAGTCTTTTGGGGAACATTTTTAATCCAAATCATAACAGCCAACAAACACTGACCAAAGATTGAATGGGTAGTAAAGGATTCCTGAATACTTTCAGGTATATTTTAACAGTCTTGCTGTACCTTTCTTTTTACTTGTTTGTAGGTCCTATTAGGATGTATATCACCAGTGGTTAGCACAGTCCCTAAAACAGAGCTAGAAAAAAGCAAAAAAAAAACAAAAACAAAAACAAAAAAAAACATTTCCAGGCTGGTGATATAGCTCAGTGGCATAAGTGCCTGCCTGGCAAGCGTGAGGTCCTGAGTTCGACTGCCGGTGCCCACATATTAAAACAAAAAAACAAAAAACAAAACAGGGCTAGTGCTGTCCTGTAGAAATATAATGTAATACACAAATGAGAGTCATGTAAATAATTTTAGATGTTCTAGTAACCACATTTGTAAAGGAAACAAGTGAAATTAATTTAAACATGTTTTATTTAACCTAGTATATACAAATATCATTTTAACATGTAGTAAATGTTTAACACTACTAAGATATTTAAATTCTCCTTTTAAACTAAATCTTGGAAATCTGGTATGTATTTCATACTTACAGCATATCTTAACTTCAGCAAGTCACATTTTAAGTGCAGCAATGGCCCCATATAGTGCGTGGCTTCCACATTGGACTATAGATGGATCATGAGTATTTATCAAATAAGATACAGCTTTATATAAAATGTCATATACTTCAGTTCCTTTGAAAGGGGTTGCAGATACTGCTTCAACATATTAATGTAGTTCATGTGCTTTTATTAATCTCATTTTTAAAAATTAAAAATAGGAATGCTCAAAGGATTTAACTGACATACTCAAAAGCACAAAAAAATATTGTATTAATTTTTTTCTTAGTGTCCCTATAGTACCTTGAATGTCTTTGAACAATATTCCTTTCACAGTATTATAGAACATTTTAATGAGTCAGCTATTAGTCTATAAGATATTTGAAAGTCTCAAGTATTTTTTTTTAAATATTTTTAATCCTTAGAGTTTCTAGTGCTAGAGCAGACATTGGATAAATGTTAGTTGAACAAATGAATGTTTGATTGAATAAATTAATACATGATCTTTGAGGATTCTTTAAATTGCATGGTAAGAGAAAGGAGAATTAGGCTGGGGATATAGCTCAGTGGCACAAGTGCCTGCCTAACAAGCGCAAGGTCCTGAGTTCGATTCCCAGTACCAATAAATAAATAAAATAAAATAAAGAAGAATCATGAAAGGATCTTATATCCCTTAATAAGCAGCTACTACACACCAGGCACTCAAGTATTTTCACTATCTGAACTATTGTCACTTATTTACTGTAATCCTCACAAAACATCCTCAAGGTAGTCACAGGCTAACTTGCTCAACAAAGTTGAATATCCTGTCAGATCTCATAAAACAGAAGTCAGAATCAGAATTTGAATCCAGGTATGTCTGACTCCAAAACTCAAGTCACTTTTTTTTAACTGTGTTACTATCCACAGCTGCCTTGACTGCTGATGCAGAAAGAATGAAATACTAAAAAGAATTCAAAATGAATCCTAGCAACAGTTTACAGGCTATGAAAATTGCAAGGAATATGCATGTAGGATGTTACAAAAATGAGTAACTCTATTATGCTAAGAATCGCCACCTCATTATAAATGTTACCATTCTAATCTCCATTCCTCACTCTCTGTTAATAATTCAAGCTTTTAAAATTTTATTGGAATGCAAATTTGCACGCAGGTCTTGAGTTTGACTTCACAACTGTCATATTCAAAATTGGAGTGGAGCGAATCTCTTTCTGCTTTTAGTAAAGTCACCCATTTGTACTACACAGATATGCCTAACGGGAAGGAGGGACACATTTGATGGGAGGAAATATGTCATGAAGTTAACATTTGTAGTGCAATCAAATTAAATTTCCATTGGATTTCAGTTTAAAATGGTACTTGGCCAGTTGCCACCAATGTATCGTTTCCTAAATTTCTAGGAAAATATCAGGGAAGACATAGAAAAGACAAAACTGCTTAACACCTCCAGAAACTAAAAGTATAAAATAACCTGTAGCTAAAATTATAGAGAATGTTGACAAAATTGTTAAGCTGATGAGGCTTATGCCCAACAAACTGAGAAAACCTCTCCTAAGTGTTTTATTCCTTCCTGCACTGTCATTCTGTGAATCAGTTTTGGATTTTCTAACAACCAAAGTAAATAGGCAGTCGTGTCTTTACTCTGTGTGTGCTTATTTTGCAGCAGCTAAAATACTGAATTGATGCCTCTTGGTACCTCTTTTTATGTTCTTTCAGAAATGTTAATTCTAGAAAATGGAAGGATGGGAGACAGAACAAAGTAGGCATTATTATGCATGAGGCTTTCATGTAAGACTTTATTTGAACAAGCAGTCCTCCCTGTCTGCTGTTATTGTTGCTGTTTTTGGTGATGATGATGATGATGAACAATAAGGGGTCTGATAAGTGGGAATATGGCAAATCCTACCATGAACCTTAAATGTTCCCAATTGGCTGTAGTGAAATACCATCAAGAGCAAGCCTGAATAGGACTAGTGAAAGAATCTTGCCTTTCAATTCAGCCAGGCGATATTCATAAACAGTATTCTGCTGTGGCTAGGCTGCTTTTGAAGATGTCGGCCCTGAACTCCAAAGCTAGCATCCATTGGCACTGATCCTGAGTCCTGCCCTGAGACTTAAAGCTCTGTGGCCTCAGGCAAAGCAGCTTAACTACGCTGAGCCCCAGTTTCCTCATCTGTAAAACATAGGTTGTAATACTCACCTTGACAAGTTATTGTAAGAATTAAATATGATAATTCATGCAATAGGACTTTGTAAAGCAAATACAAGTGCTTGTGAGTGCACCTTCCTCCCAACACCTGCATCGTTTGTGTCATTCACTGGCCACTTAAAAAATGCTGCCTGGGAACTTCCCTTTTGTGCAGGTTTATTTCCTATCCCTCCAACCACATTGTGGGATCATTGAAGGTAGTGCCCTATTTTCATCTTCCTGTGCTGTTCATTACTCTGTACTGAGTAAGTGTTGAGAAATGAAAGCTAATGATGGTAATCAATTTTCGTGCTGTCTTCATTCAGATATTCTCTTGTAGACGGGGCATATTTTTCTTCTGCAGGTGTGAATCATTACCTTTAATATCAGTCTACATGTTTCAGTAGTGATATTCACCATGGAGGGTGAGGTCCTAGAGGGCAGGAATACTGCTGTCTGTCTGCCTATCAGCTATCTATCTCTATCTATCATCTATCTATCTGTCTACCTATCTATATCTATCCTCTATCTATCCATCTATCTCTATACATTTTATAGAACCAAACTAGAGAAACAGACTTAATAAATAAATCTGACAAAAATTGCTGCTGATGAAAATGCATTCTTTAGCCCGAAGTCACCATAAAACATTTCAAGTCTAGATTTAGTTTTGGTATATTATAGCTGACAAAAATAAAATAAGATGTAAATATTCTGTAACAAAGTATGTATCATTTTAATTCAAATAACCATTTCATCAAGTTATTAAATTTTCATATTCCTATATATTTTGCCAAGGATCATAGCATCCTCTTTATTTACCTTATTGCATTTTATGGGGTTTCTAAACTTCGCTGTTGCCCATTTGTAAGGAGTTATGTGCCTCCAGAAACTGGGAGTCACCTGTCTTCTAAAAACCCCATTGAAATGGAAATGTAGGGCAGGTTTAAGCCATTTTAGCAACTGTTCTTCTCAATGGATCCTCCAAGAAAACAACACAACTTTGGTTGTCCCCTGCCAATTTAATATCCCACTGCTATAAAGTCCTTATATATAATCAGTATCATACCACATTGCCTTTCATTTGGGGCAAAGCAATTGTGTTATTCTCTAGTGTTTTACCACTGAGCCTCTTTGTGTTCTAAGATGGCCTTGATTCAAAGGCTCACACCTGAAAAAGAGCCTCCTCGAGGTCATGTTTATTCTTCCCTTCCTCCCTTTTGCTTTCTTCCCTTGTCATATTCCGTCACTAGATCAGAGTCCCATTCCCTGGCACAAAATCTTTTGTTTCTTCTTTTGTGTTTGTCCCTTCATAAATTTGTTTTCTCCTTCTTACTAGCCATGTAGATGTCTGACCTTCAGGGCTTTCCGGTAATGGAAGCTTGACTATGATGCAATGCTGGTATATGATTACCTCAGGCATGGGGAGGATAGAAGAAATAAAAGATAGGTAGAAAGGAGACAAGGAAGTCATAACTAGCAACTGTACTTTTGAGAAGATTGCAACTTCCAGGATCCACTTGAAGTTAGCTATAGTGATCCATATCAGCATTATTTTGCTTAAATTTAGGCTTTTTCCCTACCAGACCCATCATACCCAAAATTCCTCAAGAACACTGAAAGTCCATAAATTGTCTTAAATGAGAAAGTAAAGAGTAGGAACCTGATCCTAAGATAAATTTACAAGTTAATAATCCAAAGAATGTTTTAAATATAAAACAAAATAAAACACTGTGCCCATACACATAGAATGGACTAGTATCTTTCTTGGGGGTGCACTGCCTTCTTCTGGGGTTCCATCCCTTCAAGAGAAGCATAAATTTCCCTATTCCAGGAAATAATGTATCTAATTTCTCCAAGTGCCTGCACTCTGCTCTTGAGTGTGTCCTAAAATTCCTGCCTAATAAACCCTTTCCGTGCCTTTTACTGATGCGTCCTGAAAATTCTTTTTACAGGACGAGAGTCAGCGAACCTGAAAACTTGTTCTGCAAAAGGGTGGTTCAGGTTCCTTATGTCATCCTTGGGGACCTCTTCAGACCCAGCCTGGTGACAGACCCAGATGCATTCCTACAGACTCATTTTCTATAATTCTTGGAGGAGACTGTTAAGTGCATGTGAGTAGATCACTCACATAGTACTTGGGAAAATTCCCATCAACTGAGTCTTTCTTGGGCAGAGAACTAAAGAGTAGAAGCAATATATTCGAAGAAGGGAGCTCCTTTCTCCCATTGCCAGGGTCTATTTGGTCTACATGTAGATGTGCAATCGCTCTCCCTGGCTTTTTGCTGCCTGGCACCAGATGCCATCAATCAGGAAATCAAGAAACCACATCTGCCACTGCCAAGGCCCAACCCAACAGAGAACCTGATGCAATTGTCCAGGCATCAGTGGTTTTAAAAGCTTTCATTCTGATTCAAAAGAGTTGGGCATTC
Organism: Erethizon dorsatum; assembly: GCA_028451465.1. NCBI lineage: Eukaryota > Metazoa > Chordata > Mammalia > Rodentia > Erethizontidae > Erethizon > Erethizon dorsatum. Next base: position 20,151,717 of record CM051824.1, read on the forward strand.
CTGGTTTGGAGTTTTCAGGTCTTTCTGCTTTCCTTCTTCCTTTTCATTTTCTCCTGTTATGGATCATCACGATAGCTTGTGCTGTACAGTACTTATAAGTGTCCCAGGGGCACAAATTCCCCAGCCCCCAGAATCAGTCACCTGGGAGAGTTCAGCAGATTCAGGCTTCTGGATCTAATGAAGCTTGAAAGTTCAGAATCACTAGGGGTGTTATGTAGTGACCAGTTGCTCTGCTTTGTCCAGGACTGGGGAACAATTATTCTAAGAATTTTAGAATAAAATCAAGACAATCCTGAACAACAAATTGGGGCTTTTGTTCACTTCAGTAGGACATAGACTTTCTAACTATGCTTTCCATGCAAAGTGAAGCCCAGAACTTTTATCATAACTCCTTTTATACAACTCATTTTCTCAGGTGCAGAAAAAAATCTCAGGAGTGACATAGGACCTTCTCTCCTCTGCCAGAGAAGGAGCCTGATTCTGTCCTTGGTTCCATGTGCTGGGTGAACCAGACTCTTGCTCTTGGGCTCAGCGTTTTTTCTCCTACCCTGTCTTTCCATATACAGGTTGCGTATGTGTCTGCTGCTGATGGCTTCTGCTGCCCCCTCACTCCCTCCCATGCAAGCTGCATCTCTGCAGGCATTTGCCTGCTGGTCCCCATCTGTTTTCCACTTTTTCCTATCTGGAGAAGCCTCACGATATATGCCTCCCAAGAAAAGTACTCATTTGGTCAGGTTGCATCTTTCACCCAAGAGCCACTGCTTAAAACACACTATGGGCCTTTCACCAGGTATCTGGAGGCACAGCTCCCTGTTCTCCTCTTCAGGTTTGCCAGAATCACACTAGATGTTACTCTGCTCCTAGGCTTCCTAATGTGAGTGCGGATTTTCCAAGCAGGCAGAGGGGCAGGGAAGATTCTCTGAGTGGCAAGGGCAGGACACAGAAGAGCTGGTCCGCGTGGTGTATGACCTGAACCCTGCTGAGCCCTGAATGAGCCATTCATGCAGTGCGACATCTGGAGCAGTGGAGTTGAGCCCCTCAGGGAAGTGCTTATTTACTCAGGGAGGAGGCGACGCTGTGATTGCTGACTTTCCTCTAGTCATTCACAAGGGAGTAGGAAAAGGGAAGGGTTAGCATCTGCACCCTGTAAATTATGAAACCGTTGCTCTATTTTCAAAGGTGATGAAAGAAAGCTTTCCAAGGTTTCAGAAAGGGGATACAAACTAGAGGCTTGATAGCTCTGCAAAACCCTGAAATGAAGCATAGTGTTTTGTTGCTTTGTGCGTGTATGCATTTTCCTAAGCCTATAATTGTAATTATGTTCTCAGTAGGTCCTATGACTCAAAAAAATTTAGGAACATTGCTTCAGAAAAGAATATAGGGAGTTCTGGGATCCTGAGTGCAAAGATAGATTTTTTTTAATTTTTTTTTCCTTTTCTTCATAGCCCACAAGTCCTAGCACACAGCCAGAGGCATAAAAAATATTCAGAAAGTACTTGTCAAATGATTTTCAATTGCTGCCATCCAAAAGGAAATGCACAGGAAGAACCTGCAAAGTACACTTCGGAGTTCTGGCTGGCAACGCAAAAGGCTGAGGTTTTGGTCCTAATCTTACCAATCATTTATTCTTGAGTAATGACAGAAAGCTTCACTTGTCTCTCTTTGGATTCCTCTTCTTGTTTTGGATTCCACGATCTCTAAATTATTTTTTAGTTCTGAAAGTTGAGCAGTTTATTGCTATGGTTTGGGTGTAGTTTGTCTCTGAAAGTTTCATGTGTTCAAAGCTTAGTCTTTGCATGGTGATGTTAAGAGGTAACAGAGCCTTTTGTAAGATACAGCCTGTGGGAAAGCATTGGGTTTGCTCCCCTGGGAAAGTATTAATGAAGTTCTTATGGGATCCTGGTTAGTTCTAGTGCGTGGGTGTCATAAAAAAGCAAAAGTGCCCCCTACCCCCATCTCTGGATTCCTGTCTGAACTTGGGATCTCTTCCTATCACATGTGTTCATGTCACTGTGATCCCATCAACTGTGAGATTCTCACCAGAACTGACTGAACTGGTGCAGGCACTGGTGCAGGTATCTCCAGAACTGTGAGATAAATAAACCTCTTTTCTTTATAAAACACCCAGATTCAGGTATTTTGTAATGGAAATGGACTAATGCATCGATCTTTCTTAGAGCGGAGTCAGAAATATTCTAAAATTACATTAAACGAAACTAGAGAACCTAATCCTTTGTTTCTGTGTGGACAAATTGGGCTTTTATAAGAATTATAAGGGGAAGTAACTGATAGCTTTGTATTCTCTGATACTTGAGGTCAAAATCTCTCCTCAATTTTATGTGATATAAAGCATTGGCTCAATTGTTTGTCCACAAGGTTGAAAATCTCCTCTGTGCCCAGAATTGGGCACAAGATACTTGGATGTTTTTCTCAAATACCTTACAAATATGTGAAACAAGGAGAAGAAATTAATTGCTAAACTACAATGTAGCAAGTATCATTGTCATGGCCCTGAGGACTGGAGGGATTCAAGAGGTGTCATGGAGGGGGTGAGATTTAAGCTGAGTCTTGGGTAGAGCTTAGATCAGTGATGAGAAGACATTCCCAGTGGAGGCAGATGGGAAAATGAGAGCAAAGATGGAGGTAGATGTAAATAGACAGGTTTGCCTGACAAAAGCAGAGGTTGCTCTCGGGGAAGTGTGAGATATTGAATTTAGGTGAAACTTGAAGGTCTGAAAGGAAGTTGGGGGCTGGAAGCTGCTGTAGGCTGTTGAGCAGGTGTTCACTGAGAAGGTGTGTTGATGTTTTCAGGTGACTAGCGACAAGGGGCTGCTGAAGTCAGAGGTGTGTGCTTTAGAAATGTCAAGACACAACTTGAAGCGTGAGGAACAGAAACTTCCATAAAGGTCCAGCAAACTCACACTGGGATTCTAACAGCAGCAGCAGCCATTGTTCAGAACCTGGCGGGAAGATCAGTGTGTGTTGTTGAGGGTCTGTAAAGAGACCACACTGTTCTTTGTGGACAGCTGAAGTTGGGGGTAGAATATTTCTCCCCAGAAATTTGAGTAAATTCTGTAGACTATGTGTTTTTACCCACTTATGGGACTGATGCTACTCTTTAGAGGAGTGGTCCACTGAGAGACACCCCTGTTCCTCCTTTCCAACTCCTTTACTGGCAAAACACACACTGAGGTGCCTGGGTCGGGGAGAGTTCTGCAGCTGTGTTAGAGATTGGTCAGGGTGAATTAGAAACAGTCTCTGCGCCCAAACTTTAACCGGTAGCATTATATGTTTTCCTCCAGCTAAGCTTAAGGAGGAATCTGGCAGGAAGAAGATTGTTTTTTAAGTGCAGTGTTGTCTAGACTATTCCTTTTTAGGGGAAAACAACACCACCAACATTTTTGCCTTTAGATCATTGGAGTCTTATCTAACATTCGTATACCCTGTGGCACTGGTAAATGGTCATAAAATCTTTATTTCTCTTGTTAAGAAAGTGTTGGTAGTGAATTCTTCCCAAGTCAGCTATACCATGTTGAGTGCCTCAGAAGAACCGAGCTCCAATTTGGCTTGAATTGAAGAGTGTTTCATTCCCTACAACTTGGTATTTGAGCAGAGTTCCTATGTAACAAGACTTTGATGTGCCTGATAAAAGTGATCTAGGATATCTTCCCACTTCTAAGTTCAGGGAGGCTATGGTGATTTACGGGAAGAATCATTATCGTCTACAAGACTACGGCATCTGGAGGAAATCATCATCAAACATAAAACAAACAACTTTGTGATAGTGTCCAATGATAGAGTATCTAACTGCTGGGATGCTGGGAGGATATCTGGAAGAGCCAGATACCTGGAAGATACAGCGGATACTGTGGAAAGATTTATGCCAGAAGAGTAAGAAATTGTTTCAGGACTGGATGGAACAGCTCTGAGAAGGAGAAAGGAATAGGAGAAAAATGCTAGGCCAATAGATGGGGGTGTCAGTTGCTCTAGGCAAAGGCCATAGAAATATTTGTCAAAAATAAGTCTTTTATTGAATTTAGAAAGTCTATTGTTAGATATACACTAATTCCTTCTCTTGATTTGAAACTGAAATCAAAGAATGGTGGCGAATACCCACTCCATCAGTCCACCGTGTTTGCAGGTAGGTGGAACGTGTGGACACAATTTCATCTGTCCTAACAACCCACTAAAATAGTAACCACATCATCCTTTCCTGAGCAAGTACTCTATAGCATTTACCTTCACCACAGCTCTATAAGGTAATTAGAATTGTTTTCTCTAGTACCTAGATAGAAACAAAAGTGCAGACGATAATGGTAGTACCCATTGCAAATGGTTATAAGGATGAATTGAGATAATCCATGTAAATTGTTTAGTCCAGCACCTGCCTCTTAGAAACAGTCAAATGTCAGAGCCACTCATTTTTACTATTCCTCATAGCTCAGTTTTTAATTGCCAGAATCAATGCAAACCAGTCTCTCTGTACCTAAAGGTCACCTTTTCCCTGGGTGGAAACAGTCTTCTAAGAGATCCTTCTGCTTGCTTTTGTCCTCTATAGTTGGTTTGCAACCCAGAAGTTAGCAAAAGAAGATGCTTTTTTTTTACAAGGGTTCAGCAGTGATACAGTAGGCCTTGAAATGTCTCTCTCCCCACAATGCCTAGTAGCCTCCTACACCTTTTCCCATTTCCCTACCCCTGTTTACTTGGCTCCAGCCATACTGACCTCCCTGCTGTTCCTTGGAAAAGGGAAATTGCCAACTTGGGGCCTTTCACTTCCAATTTCCTCTTCCAGGAATGCTTTCCTTTATTTGTACATTCTTTTCTGTCACGTCCTTTGGGCCTATCTTAGTCTGTTCAAGGTGCCATAGCAAAATGCCACAGGCAGGGTGACTTCACAGAAGTTTGTTTTCTCACAGCTCTGGAGGCTAGAAGTCCGAGATAAAGGTATTTGATGATTCAGTTCTTAGTGAAGGTCCTTTTCCTGGCTTTCAGCAAGCCACCTTTTTCCTGTGTCCTCACATGGCCTATCTAAAATGCATATGTGTGGAGAAGAACAGAAAAGATTTCTCTCTTTCTCTTCCTATTTGACACAAACCCCATTATGAAGGCCCCACCCTCCTGAACTAATCTAATCCTAATTACCTCTCTAATGCCTCTATTGCAAGTATCATCATGTTGTGGATTAGAGAGTCAACATACAAATACTGGAAGGACATAAACATTTGGTCTGTAACAAATTTTTTTGCTTAAAAGTGTTATTGAGACCTTCCCAGACCACCCTATTATATTTTTTCCTTCTTCTTTTCTCTCTTCCCTCCTTCTTTTATTCCTTCCTCTTTTTTTTTTTCCTTTCTCCCTCCCTCCCTCCCTTCCTTCTATCTTTCTTTAATTTTTTACTGGCTTTTTTTGATGGACTCTTTTTATTTTTCCCAGGTTGACCTTGAACCCACAATCCTCCCACATCACACTTCCTAGTAGATGGGATTATAGGCATGCACTGTGGTGCCAGGTTTTTTCCTATGTTAAATAGCACTTCTGCTCACCCAGTACTTCTCATCCTTCTTCTCACAGTAATTATATTTGATATACTATATATTTTACATAGGTATGAAAATTTCTGCTGTTTATCTCCCCTCCCTGGAATAGACTTTATGGCAAGGTAAGAAAATCATTTTTTGTTCCAGGCACATTTTAGTTTCTCACAAATGAATTGAATTGTTTAATCTGTCTTGTCCTCTAATGATTCTCCCATAATATTAGAATCTTTTTCCTGTACTCAAAGACAACCATTACCTCCAGTTTTCCCCTGAAATATTCTACCAGTTGATAAGCCAGAATCAGCCAACCTTTGGCCACAATGAACAAAGGTTATGAGCCCTGCTTTTGCTAGAAAAACCTTTCATTGTGTTTTTCCCTTGGCGTTCACTCAGACCTGACAGAGAACAGCTTAACAAAAGAGTATACTTAGGAAAAGACAGCCCATACCAAACAAGCTCCACAAATACAGAAAATAAGCCATTGTCCTTAAATAAGGCAGACTATCCCTGTTTCATATAAGTATTCCACTTGTATGAAAACAGCATAATTATTTAAATTAATTTAATTCTGAGTGTTGTGGCAAGACAGGTGGCCACATGACCATTTATTTATTTGGTAGATGGCATATCTTGTTCTCACTTTGAATAGCTCATAGGTAAGGTAAATGTCTGTTTATCACTGAAGGAAAGCCCCTCTACCCTCCATGTGACATGTACTCACGACCTACTGTGTGTGAGGCAAACATATCCCATGTCTTCCCACAACATGTAACAAGGCTTCTTCTAAGAGTATAGACTCTACCTTCTAGTTTGTGATAATGCTGTGGAATACCTAATAGAAACTTCTTCCACATTGTAAGTGCTGTGGGTGAACTGAACATTAACCCTCACTGAGCAACCTTGGGGGAAGAAACCTCTAAAATGTGTAGCAATCACAATCCATCATGTGTGCCAGTGATCCGGCACAAACCAAAATGTGAGTTACAGTGGCTATTACTCAGACATTTTACAGGACCCGGGAAAGATGTCCTTCCCTGATCTCTCCTGGTGGAAGACAGAAAGTAGAAAGCAAAAAACAGCCACACCTCAAAGAAACACAAAGGAATCATTGCATTTTTCTGCTTCATATCTAATCATAAAAAGAACTGGAATCATTTGTCACTTTCTGAATTCTCTCTTGCAGGTTTCAAACATTTACTCACATGTTTTACACATACTGAAAAATGGTGCAATATTACTCCAACACAAGATTCAAAATGCTTGGGTGTTTCTGAAGAATAGAGCTAAAATCATCTACTTTGCAAGAAAATAAAAATATTCAAAATTGAAATGAAGAATTAAGAAATACCCTCTGCCTATTCCTCTTCTTCCTCAACAATTGCCTCTGACTTACTTTTACAAAATGTTCAGATCTTAGTCTGCAGGGCTACGTTTTTCTGAGTGTTGTCTAGTCTTTGACATTTTTACCTGTAGATTTTGTTTAACCTAAAACTGTTGAGGATTTTCTAGCTTCTTTGCAAAATAGGACCTTAATTCCTATGAAGGTGCTGATTTTGTTTAATATATTGCTCCTGCCAAGGGTGAAAAGAATATTTTACTCAAAGAATTTCATAAACAAACATCAACTAGTTAGCAAAAGATAATTTTTTTGAATTAGTAGTTTTCCCAACATGTCTATAGAGGCCCTAAATACAAGACCGACCCTACAATTGCAATAAATTTGTATGAACTTAAATGTAGGATAATTTTTTTATGTGCACTGAGTACATACAGTATTCGGGAAGAAAAAAATCTCGTAGGTCATTCTGTAAAGCTAAGAGAATACACAGGAATTTTCACAAACAACCTGTATTAGTCATACTTCAGCTCTAGTATTCTTGCCAGTGGGTCAGTTAGGGCTATTCCTAATTACTTTCCTTCATTAATAATCAACTTAGCCATCTGCCTAGCCTAAACTGATGGCTGGTAGTTTTTTCCCCTCTAAGACCTAACACTGGGAAAGACTTTAATTTCCATAATTTGCTGTGGCAGGGTGGTGCTCCATGCATGTTAAAAGCACCCTCAGATCGAATGTTTCCACTTCAGCTCAAAGTCACATTAAGTGTTGACACTCTCCTCCGAGAGCTTTACCAAGCAGGAGTCAGCTATTTTCAATGACTTTCTCAGTAACATTCAATACTTTTTGACCTACCTTTCTGTTTTTCATTTGCATTCTAGCCTGGCTCATGGAGAGTGATTGCCTGTCCTGGACCATTTGTTGCATGGTGTTGATTTAGTGGTAACACTGTACTGTATAATTCATCAGCTCCTAGGCCCTATAGCGACTTTGCTTATATAGTGTACACAACTGAATAGCTACCTAAAAACCTTGGCCCTAAGACATTAAGAGCAACAGAGAAAAACTCTTGCCCCTGACATGGTCCCTAAGCTAGTGTCTGATGGGATATTTCAATGTTGGAGGCTTATACATAAAAGGGGACCATTTTCTTCTTTTTTTTTTTTTTTGTGGGTACCAGGGGGACGACCTCAGGACCTCGTGCGCCAACAGGCACCCGTGCCACTGAGCGATATCACCGGCCCCTTTTTCGTATGTGGGATCCGGGAGTCGAACTCGGGCCCTCGCGCTTGCAAGGCAGGCGCTTACGCCGCTGAGCCATCTCACCGGCCCATTTTCTTCTTTTTAAGATTTTTATTTTTATTAGTACATGTTTGTAGTGCATAATCATTACATTCTTCTTGGGGAGTTGGTACATCATGATAACATATCTTAATTCATTTTATGCCTTCCCCTCTCCTCCTGTTGGCCCCCTTCCCTTTCTGCAAAAGATCTGTCTCCCTATTTCCTTTTATCTATTTTACATTTTGCTCTTTATTTACATTTGGGGCTTCTCATATAAAAGAAACTATGTGATATTTAAGATTGATTTTTTTGAAATTAACATTATAGTCTCATTTTCCTACAAATTTCCTACAAATGACTTGTGTATCCTTCCTTATGGCAGAGTTGTACTCCATTGTGTAAAAATACCACATTTTCTTTATCCATTCATTTGTTGATAAAGGCCACTTTAGCAGTTATGATTTAGCAATTATGAATTGCGCTGCTATAAACATGGGTATGCATGATCACTGTGATATGATGTCTTTAATTCTTTGGGGAAGAAACCTAGAAGGAAATAGCTCAGTCAAATGAAATTTCTATTTTTAGTTTAGTTTTTTGAGGAATCTCCATACTGATTTGTATGATGGTTGTACTAGTTTACATTCCCACCAATAATAGAGAAGGGTTCCTTTTCCTCCTTTAGTCTCACTAGCATTTGTTATTATTTGATTTCTGGAAGACAGTCATTCTTTCTAAAGTAAGATGGAATTTCAGTGGTGTTTTAATTAGTATTTCTCTTAAGGCCAGAGATGTTGAACATTTTTTTCATATATTTATTGGCCATTTGTACCTGTTTTTCTGAGAAGTATTTATTCATTTTAGTTGCCCATTTTCTTTCTATGTGGTATGATTTGGGGAAGAGTGAGAAAGAATTATAAGGAATGAAATTACAGATAGTAAATTACTGCAGCATAATGATACTAGAACCAGTGCTTTCCATACTCTATTTTTTTCTCAAAACAACTGATGAGGAAACAAACTTGGAGGGTCTTAAGGACAAAATAGATGTACTTTCCTGAAAATTTTTATGCTGATGTGGCTGCAGTAAAGGTTAAATATGATCATAAGAGTGGGGCCCTGCTCTGATGGGAGAATTAATGTCCTTATAAAAATAATTGGTATCTCTTCCTCCATATGAAGAGACATATGAAGGAAGAGAATCTTCCCATGAATCATCTATAATATAATATAGATCATGGACTTCTAGCCTTCAGAACTGTTGGAAAATAAATTTCTATTTTTTATGCCACTTAGTCTGCAGTATTTTGTTATGAAAACCTGAGTAAAAACTAACACGAAGGAGTTATGTAACATTCTCAAGAGTATACCAATAGGAAATGATAGATTAGAAGTTAAATTCATTTGATGCCAAATGTTTGCATTTTCCTGCTTGACCTTTATTTTTCCCTAGCATTGCCTTTGTCTCCTATTTGTTAGGAAAGGCTAGATTATGTTTTTGTAAAAATTAGCTTCCCAATCTCAGTGGCTTGAACTTAAATGTTTATTTCTGACATAAACTCATGTCCATTGTAGATTAGCTGGAAACTCTGTTTTGTGTCACTCTTCAGAATCCAGGCTGAGGAAGCTGGCACGATTGGTAATGTTGCAGTGACTGTGACAGAAAGAAAAATAACTCTACCAGATCATGTACTTTTGGCTGAAATTTATTTTTTGCTTGGAATTGATACATGGTTCATTTGTTCACATTTCACCACCATATTTGAGAACCTAAGAAATGCAATTTACTATGTGATGGAAAGAGAATTAGGAATATTTGGTAATGATCACTATACTTTCTTATGGGATAAAAATCCCACCAAGTTTCTGGCTGAGCATAGAATATTAGAAATAAATTCTGGTATTCTGCTACAAGGTTCATTTCTTCAGTCTGTTTTACTAATATTTGACTCTGGAAGATTTATCAAAAGTAAGTGGCACCTGGTAGAGTGTGTTAATCAGTTTGAGTTAGCCATTCCACAATGTACATCTATTTATGAACTACATATTGTATATAATAAATATACATTTTCATTTCCCAATTTAAAAAATAAATTTGAAAAAATAATCAAAAGCCAAAAGAGAAAACTCTGAGTTTCAATGTTTATGATTGCATTTAGAAAAAGATAGCAGATGAATGAATGTATTTTCCAGTACTAGAACTAGACCAAATTTCAGCAAGGAAAAGAGTGCTATGCCTGGCTAGATCACAGCAGGCTTGGTGTAGTCACTGCTTAGTTCTAGAGCTTGAACAAGCTCCAAGTAGAATATTTGTTTTCATGATGTCATTCTACAGACATTTTTTTATCTGTAAAGTTTATTTTGGTTAGTCAGGGGAAACCTTCATTATCCACATCAGCTAATTGCTTTCCAAATTCTGTAATATAATCACTGGTAGATAAAGGCAGAAATTCATTATCTTATAAAAGTCCAGAAAGATGATGGAAAGATGAAAGAAACATCATCCATATTTCTGTTCACATATTCCTTTCCCCTCTCTGATATTATCATCCTTTCTTTTTTCCTGTTGGACTTTATCCTGATGAAGTATAAATTTCCTACACAATTATATTTATATTCTAATTATATTTATTTTTGTTTGCTTGTACCAGTTGTTAGCACATGTATGAGTTATCTATTAAATGAGCAAGTCAAACAAAAATAAAATTAAAAGATATGCTTTCTTAAAGGACCAAGGTGCTCGTTCTGTTGCAGTTCTCAGTGTGGATTAGGAGATGTTATCTTTTAAAACAAGCTCTTTCCAAGAATGGTATACTATTCAGGCAGGTTGTTCCCTAGCAAAACAAAAAGGGACTTTGATTTCCCCTGGACTGTGCAGGGTTGTTCCCCTTGGCCACCCATTATCTTAAGTTGGATCAATGCCTTTCACTGAGAATGAAAACACAGAGCCTTGTAGTTAAACATCGTATACATTTACGCAGCATTTTACACTCTTGAAAGCATGCCTACTATCCATTCACTCATCGTATCACCAAAGGAACTTTGGGAAGTGGATTCACATTACAATCATCTGCATTGTGAGTCTAGTGATATCCAAAAAAGAAATGATATTTACTTTTGGCTAGACTGCGGGGCAAGTTCTGAGATGGACCCTTACTCTTAGTTTTGGACACATGTATTTACCTGTCTTCTCCACATTTTCTTTTGACTTGTAAAACATGTTAATAAAACTCTTTATCCATGCTATAATCAACGCAGTAACAGAAGGCTCTAAGAATTCTCTGCCTCATTAGTTACTTCTATTTTTGTATTTTATTTTTATCTCTTGTTTGCACAATAAACTATCATGACCATTAAAATTAGGCCAAAATTTCTCCTTCTAGCACTCAAGCTTCCTTATTACCTAGTCTCACCTCATCTTCTTGGCTTCTCTTATTGCTAACCCTCTTTATGCACATAATACTATTGCTTTAGAGGATTATTATTAGAATATGCTTCATGACCTCCTGTCCATAGCTTTTGATAGTTATCAAAACCCAAAATACTCTGCCTCAACCACCTGTTAAAATTCTTATCTTTCCAGACCCACCTCCTAATCAATCTCTTTCATGAATCTGTTCATGGTCATTTTGTCTTTGAGGAAGAGCTAGAAGTCATTTAGGAGATCTGGTGAAGAAGGTGTATGAGGACACACTGCAATGATTTTATTTGACAGAAATTGCTGTAAACAACAATACAACCTAAGACACTCATAAAAGAACTGGTTTAGAAAGTGACATGAATGATGAGATAAGGGGGTTTGAAATTAGGGGGTTTATTTTGAGGGTGAGTAATGGCAATGTGTCTTTTATTGTAATAACTTACAACATTTAAATATTTGCCTTATTTTTTAATTAAACCTCAATGGCATTTCCTGTTACGAACATTCCACACTAACCTTAGTAGGCTAGAACTTCTTGTTTTAAGAGTAAAAAGTGTGTCTTAATCATCATAGCAGATTAATAATATTTGTTGAACTATAATTTATTGGTCCGAGGATCCTTAACACTGTTAAAAATTATTGAGGACACCAAAGGCCTTTTATTTATATAAATTCTATGTGTTAAAATTGGCTGCAGTACAAACTAAGCTGGATAAATATTAAATAGCTAGAGTACTCTAGTATACACCCAGTAGTCAACAAAGTGATGGTGTCATGGCACGCCATGTAGCCACTGCAAAAGTCTGAGAGAAAAGAAAAGCATAAAATGAAATAATTCCTTATCATTATTATGAAAATGGTTTGACTTTAGAGATTTTCTGAAAGGATCAAGGAGATACTTAGTTGTCTCTTTCCATATTTGGAAAACATTGAATGTCTACTACAGAAAAATCCTGGGCAAAATCAAGAGCTCTGGGTTTAGGTAATCCTTCTACCATAAATATATATGTTTAACATTTATATGGTTTTCAGGCATCTTCTGAAAGTGAGGATTTGGGGCCAAATGATGTAGGCATCTCTCCTAATTCTTTGCACTTGCTTCTATCCTACATAGATTCATAACATGATGTTCTTAGTGACTTCCCATGAGGAGGTTGTTTCCCACTCTGCGTTAGTCTTCTCACTGACTGCTAATCTGATTGGTTATAAATGTAGATGCCATGCACAGAAAATTATGAGGTGTATTTATAGCACAATTATGTATGGAAACTAGAAAGACAGGGAAAAGAAAGAATCTCAGACATGATTTTGGAATCAAATTTCTCTCACCAAGTATGTCACACTAGGGCCCTGTTGTAAGTTCTAACAGTATTGGGTCATACAACATGGAAACTACCTAGGAAGAACTGAGCTTTAAAGTGCACGAAAGTCTTCTAGAATTCAGTCTCAAACACTTTGATTTTGTAATAGATGTTACACCACACCTCTCCCAGCAACTTTATGCTCAGCTAATGGCGTAACCTTCTGCCTTGTCCCACTTTGTGCTATAGTTAGTTCTCTGCATGCCTCCATTCTTTCTGCATTGGAAGTTATCTATTTTAGTCCTACCTCCTCAGGCCATCCTAGTGTCTGAAAATTAACCAATTCATGAATATTAGAAATCATGTGTTACTGAGTTAATAATCTAGTATACCTCATTGATATAACCAGGACCTTTGTAATATGAGAATTTTCTACAAATCTATCATCCAATTTAATAATTTAATTTTTATTTGTGTTTAAACTGTTTTATATACATCTATTGAGTTATTAATTTTTGTTATCATATTCTTCAGCTCTAGAATTTCAATCAATACTTTTTAATACAATCTAGTTCTGTAGTGAAATTGTTCATCTTATCATACATTTTCTTAAATATTTAATTGCAATTATGTTAAAATTTTGTTTAACACATTATATTTTGAATGTCTGTGTATCAGTTCTCTTGGTGGATTTTAACTTCTGGTCTTATTTCTTGGTATTAATGGTAATATTTTATTATTTGTTAGTCCTGCATAGGAAGCAGTTCTTTGGATGGTGTATTAATCTACAGGAGGTACTCAAATTTTCGTTTGTCACCTAACTAGAGTAGGGACTGTGTACTTTAGTCCATCAGGAGCTGAGCTGACTACAGCCTGTCTAACTTAACCTAACTCTGGTTTTCCCCATATTAAGACTCTTCTTAAAAGTTCTGCTTCTATTTCTTTTCTTTCCATAGCAGCAAGAATGAAAAAAAACACTCAATTTCTTAGCATCTCTTACTTCATGTTTATAAATGTGACACACCAAAAGGCAATGAATAAAATTTAAAATTTGGTAAATTGCATATCAAAATTTAAAATTTTTGTGCATTAAAAGACACCATTAAGAAAGTAAAAATGCAACCTATAGAATAGGAGAAATATTTACAATTCACATATAAGAGTGTAGTATCCAGAATGTATAATGAGCTATTGTAACTTCTTTCTTTTTTTCTTTTTGTGTGTACCGGGGGTCGACCTCAGGACCTCGTGCGCCAGCAGGTGCCCCTGCTGCTGAGCGATATCACCAGCCCTTTTTTCGTATGTGGGTTCCAGGAGTCGAACTCGGGCCCTCGAGCTTGCCAGGCAGGCGCTTACGCCACTGAGCCATCTCACTGGCCCGAACTTTTCAACAAAAAGATGAATATATATATATATATATATATATATATATATATACACACACACATATATATACATACACTGTATATGTACACACATACATACACACATATAAATACATACATAGATATATCTGTATGCAAATATATACAAGCATTGGTAAGAATGTGAAGAAATTCAAACACTAGTGCTTTGTGGGTGGTAATGTAAAGTGATGTACCCACTTATTTTTAAATTTGTTTTTTATTTTTTAAGGTATACAATTAGATATACATAATGATCATATTCATTATAGGGAATTTGTACATGTATATGATATATCTTCATTCTATTATCCCCAATCCCCTCTCCTCCCTTCAACCCCTCTTCCCCTTCTTATTTACAAAGCTTTGTTTCCATTTATTCCTTCTTTTATCATTCTTTTCTTTTCCTTTTCTTCCTTTCCCCCTCCCCCTCCCTAGTTCCTCTTTTCTTTTGAACAATTTTTTTCCTATCTCACAATATCAATTGTACATTTTGGTCCTTATTTACTCTTTCAGTTTCTCACACCAAGGAGATAATATGATATTTACATGTGTGTCTGATTTATTTCACTTGACTATGGTCTCAAGGTGCATCCATTTACCTAGAAATGACTCAAGTTTATCCTGTATGGCTGAGTAGTACTTCATTGCATAAAAAAAAAATGTCTTTTTTATCCATTCCTTGGTTGGTGGGCATTTGGGCTGTTTCCAAGATTTAGTATTACACACTGCGTTGCTATACATATGGGTGCACATATATCGCTGTGATATGGTGCTTTTAATTCTGGGAAGATACCCAGAAGGGGAATAGCGGAGTTAAATGGGACCTCTAATCCTATGATTCTGAGGAATTTCCACATTGATTTGCACAGTGGTTAGACCAGTCTACACTCCCACCAACAGTGGTAAAGAGTCCCTTTTTCTTCACAGCCCTGCCATCATTTGTTATTGGTTGATTTCTTGATAATGGCCATTGTTTCTACAGTGAGATGAAATCTCAGAGTTGTTTTAATTTGCATCTCTTGAATGACCAGTGATGTTGAACATTTTTTCATATATTTATTTGCCATTTGTATTTCTTCATCTGAGAAGTGTGTATTCTTCTCAGATGCCCATTTTTGGATTGGGTCTTTAAATTTGGGAGGGTCTGATTTATTTCAATTCTTTATATGTTCTAAATATTAGTCTTTTGCCTGAGGGAAAATTGGTTAAATTTTTTTCTCACTGTGGGGGTTCTCTTTTCATACTCTTGGTGATTTCTTCTGCTGTGCAAAAGCTTTTTAATAGGATGAGATCCCAGTTGTTGATTCTTTGTAGTATTTCCATGTGATTGGAGTTATGTTCATGAAATCTTTGCCTACACCTATGTCTTCAAGAGTTTTACCTATTCTCTCTTCCAGTACATTTCATATTTCTGTTTTAATATTTAGATCTTTGATCCATTTTGATTTTAGTTTAGTGAATGACAAGAGACATGCCTCCAATTTTTGTCTTTGGCATGTGGAAAGCCAGTTTTTTCTTAGAAGAATCTCCATACCTCTGGTTGTGAGAGGTCTCATTTGTTCCTCACCTCCACCCTTTACTCTCTCCATACATTGGTTGTGGTTACATATGAAGCAGTTACTGCCACTGCTTCTGCTACGACTCCTAATATCTTGAATATTAGCTTCTTTGCAGGTTAGAGAACAAATTGCAATTTGCATAGTCAAATTATCTGTCCAAGATCACTAAATGTAAATAGAATATTAAGAAGCAAAATGTCATGACATGAAAAATGGAAATTCCTCTTAGCAGTACTAGCTGGTTCACTTTGTCCATGATTTGATACATCACATAGTGTAACCTTCCTGGCATGTTCTGATTACACAGTGGGTGGAATATAGGCAAGAAGTGTATCTTAGTTACTTTTCTCATTGCTGAGACAAAATACCTGACACTCAAAGTTAAAGGAGGAAAGGTTTATTTAGCTCACAGTTCGTAGATGTTTCACTACTCTCATTCAGCTGGCTCCAAGGTAGGATGGCATGGACATTGCAAAAGAGAAACAGTTTATGGCAGGCAGAAGGCTGCAAGCAGCAAGCAAACCACAAGTAAGCTACAAGTGACCAGCCCCTACCACAGCTCTTTCTGTGCCTTATATCTTACCCAAGCTACCCACTCTTGGGATGGGTAGCACTGACACCCTTAATCCTAGCATTGTACCATGAGTCAATCCCAGCATCATGTCCTTTATCCCAGTGTCACACCCTTAAATTCAAACACCCTAGATCCAGCTACCTCCAAAAAACCCCACCTATGACTTGGGGGGACATCTAGATACAAGCCATAACAGGGTGAATGTAAGTTAATGGATAAGATACCAGTACTCCCACCATGGGGACTTGTACTGAGAAGAACATTTTAAGGGAGTCTACATCCAACCATGTGTGCAATCATTATTGTTTCAAAAAATATTTATTAGATATTTCCTATGCTAACATTACTGAGAAATGATGCTTTGAAGATCTGTAGCTCATGGACTTCAGACATTTATGTATTTGATAAATATGCCTTACTGGTTTCATCTTAAAATTTTTATTCAGAATCTGCAGAGATAGGGACAATGAATTACTGATTCACCCTAAAATTTCAGTGCCATGTAGATATACTGCCACTATGGAAGACAGAAGAAGAACATGAGTTTGAATGAATAAGGAAAGCATCAAATATGGATAGAATGTAACACAAAACATTGGAGCATTGTCAAAGTGCCTCAAAGTCACCAGGGTAGGGTGGAAGGGCAGGGGAAATGGCCAAAGTAGCATGGTTGGAAGACCTCCTTATTTATATGAATTAGGGGTGACCTATTTTTAGATAATTCATAAAATAATGTCTTATGAGAGACTGGAACAGAGAAAAAAATGTCCACTCTTGACAGAAAAATTTGAAAACACTTCCCTTTATATATCCATCAGGAAGAACCTTTAGAATAAAATAAGGACCACCGTGCTGAAGACATGAGGATTTTAATTTCTTCAGGTGACCCTCAAGGGGACATCTTGGGCTTCTGTCTGAAACAATATGTTATTTCATAGTGTTGAGTTGTTGATATCTCTGGGACATGGACTTAGAGGGTTGGGTGGATTTTATTGAAGGACTTCTTGCCTGAGGTAAATCACCAAATATTTAGGGAAATGAGCAACAGAAAAGAAAAAACTAACCTTCTCAACTTAAGGCAAAATATTTTCTGTATTTAATTGTTTTTGGATAGTTTATTTCCTTTATGACCCTCTGGCCAACTTCAATAATCTGAACAGATAAAAATGTTCTCTCTCTCACCACACACAGACCGGCTTTCAAAAATCTAAAGTTGTCTGTTTATTAAAACTCTCTTCCTTCCTTTCTTTGCCTGTCTCCAAAGATGCTTCAGAAAAATAATTAATTATGCTTTGTCAGGTGTTTTTACTTTAGTGTGACTAATGATTCTTCAGAATGGATTTTGAGACTAGAGGACAAGAAAAAAACATGGACAAGGACAAGCATGAGTGAGTTGCTGAAATGAGTCAGTGAGAGCGCACTGTCCTTGGGTTAGTGCCACCTGTGGCTGATGGGGATCTTCACCCTCTCACTGTCACCATTTTATACCTTATGAAATGGAAGTTAGGAGTCAGTGTAGCCTGTCAGCCAACACAAGATTAGAACACAATCAAATGCAGAAATGGATATGAAACCATTTGAAGGACAGTGTTATTTTAGAAAGTGTAAGGTAGAATTATTAAATGTAAGGTATGTATTATTGTCCTATTGAGGGAAAATTGAACAACTGATCCATGTATGTGGAACCAGGGATAGAAATTATTTTGTTGAAATGAAGAATTATATTAAGAGATTTTCTTTCTGTTCTTGAAAGTAGTCACGTTATAATATTTCTGCTTTGTTTTGGTTTGCTTTGTTTTCTTTAAATCCATAACTGAATAAAATCTATAACAAATTAATATCATTTGAACAGAATGCAGACATGACATCAATACATTGAGTAAAATACAGAAAAGTTAAAAATAAGACAAGTTTAATTAACTTAACACATAATGCACACCTTCTAAATATCTGGTACTTTACATATATTTATTTAATCCATACTAAAATTGACTTTATATATATATATCCTGTGTGTATACATATACATATACATGTATATATATATATATATATATATATATATATATATATATATATACATGTATATATTGCTTAAGAAACTGATTTCAGGAAAGTTAAACAAATTTTTTTTTTTGTGGGTACTGGAGGTCGAACTCAGGATCTCACACTTGCCAGGCAGGTGCTTATGATGCTGAGCCATCTCACCAGCCCCAAGTTAAACAATTTTAGTTTATTTATTTATTTTTTGGGGGGGGTACCGGGGATAGAACTCAGGACCTCGCGCACTTTTTATCCAGGACAATGAGCATCTTGTTTATAAGCTTCTTGGAGAAAGGAACTGATTAGCCCTAATTATTCGTATGTAGGGCCCATCCTAGTAGCAGATACTGTACAAACTCTGAAATACTATTTGAAGAAGACAATGGAAATAATGGCAGCCTTATTACTTTTTTGAGGGGGGTACTGGAGGTCGACCTCAGGACCTCGCATGCCAGCAGGCGCCCATGCCTCTGAGCGATATCACTGTCCATTTTTTCCTATGTGGGTTCCGGGAGTTGAACTCAGGACCTCGTGCTTGCCAGGCAGGCGCTTATGCTGCTGAGCCATTTCACCAGCCCAACAATTTGATTTTAAAAATCACGTAACTTGTAGTAGATTTAAGAAGCAGCCTATTACTATCAGATTCAAAATTTATATTTTTGATGTTATGCTTGGTTAGAATTATTGCAGAAGGGCTGAATTTGGAGCTTTAATATTAGGACTGAAAGGGAAGACTAAGAGGAAAAGCATTTATGGAGAAGCATTTGGGGCCTATTTAGACTTAACTCATAACAACCTCATTTGGTAGAAGCCTATTGTGTTTCATTACTGCTTCCATGTGCTCTTGTATAATTTAAAACCTATTGTGCCAAACTTTTTCAAAAGGAAAAAATCATAAAAGTCAAACTGAGACTTTTCACAGTTATTTAGAGATTGTAATACCCCTGAATTTAAGCTGTGTGAATAGAAAATGCCAGTCATTGGAGTAATAATTGTCACTTGGAAAAAAAATCTATTTATCTTACATGGGAGTCAAATGATTCTCCATTGAAATAAATACAGGATTCCTGAAACATCTCTCCTGTGCTGTCTCATGATAATGTCATCCATCCACTGCAGGTAATCAGTGCAGGAATGTCTGGGAGGCCGCTGCAGGAAGATTTGTGAAGATTGGATCTCTCTAGCAATTCACTGATCAAGAACTGCTCCTCTAAACATGGTGCACATCAAAGAACAAGTGGAGAGCAGCTGAGTTTTAGAGGCAGCATCCCAAGACTCACGACTTCTCACAGGAAATAAAATCAGGTCTCCAAGCTGCAGAGATAGGCTATGTCACAGACCAGGGAGTGGCTAGGAGCCTCGCTGGACTTGGACCTAAGATCTCAACCACGTATGAAACATGTAATAATATTTGGTTATTGGTTGACTTGAGCATTTAAGTTATAAGACACAGATGCTAACTCTGGTAACTTTAAGAAAAACATATTTATGTGAGGATAAAGGGCAGGTCAAGAAGGAAAGGAAGGGTTGAAGAAACAAGTTTAGAAAAATGAGGACATAGTAACAACAGGTTCTTCGTTGTATCTATAAATAATGGTCTAACTCTTTAGACTACTGCCATAGGGTTTAGCTCATTATTAATCCTATTTCCTATTCCCACAATACCAATCTCTGACAGTGTCCAATTAACCTACACTGGGTCATGTGGCTTCCATCTTGGTTAAGACAGAGCAGGCACCTTGATCAATACCCTTACCAAGACCTTCAATAGTGGGTAAGTGGCATCTGGGATGGAGAAATCAATATGCTGTGTCTAGAAAAAGTTGAATAAACATAGGACACATGAAACAATTTACCTTGGATTGGACATTATTATTCCCAAGTATCAGTCAACTCTTTAAAAAGAGTCCAATTTACAGAGTTTCTCTGCAGACTGCACTTCTTCTACACCTGAAGTAAAAAAGAAAAATTTAAACATCTCTCCCAAACCATATCATAATTATGGATTTTATATATTTTTCTTTAAAGATTTATTTCTTTTTAATAGCTGTGATTTCCTATCCAATTTTCTCCATTAATATTATATTAGAAGAATTGCCTGAAATTGATTTTATTCAAATACATAATTTTAATGACTAAGTCATAATATGTTATCCACTTTATTTATTCTACTTCTATTTGCAAGAAATGTGAAGGATTTAAAATATGAAATGGATAACCTTTTACTCAAATCAGTGTGAACATCTGCAGTTATCTCCCCAGGATAAACTCCTAGGCATAAATTTATCAGATTTAAGGGAGCGAATATTTTGAGGATATACCTTGCCAAATTTCCTTCCATAGGATTATTTGCAGCCACGAGAGACGGTCCTGCAAGTCTGCTTAAAAAAGCAGAGGCATGGCGGTAGCCCTTCGGAGAGTATTTATTTCTGGCTTGGGACAGTAGACTCCACGCATCTGATTCTTTCAGACCTATCTGTATGCACATGGTGGTGAATACTCAGTTTTTAGGGCAAAGTGAATATAGATTTAGAAGTTAAGTTGTGTCCCAGGAATACTCAACGTGAGAGGCTCTGTGACTAGGATGCATTCGCAATTGTTAGCACCAGAACAACTATAAACCATTCTTAGTAAAATGCCCACAGCATGTTTAATTGTAAGTACTGAATCATCCTGATACAATCTTCGAGAAAAAATAATTGCAAATGTACACCTAGATAATTAAATGAGATGACTAAATCATTGCATTTCTTCTTCCAGGACAATTTGCACTTTATGACCTCTTTCTCAGAGTAAAGTTTGTGTTATACAATCAAATAAAGGTGGATGAAACATTAAATAACAACTTGTCCCAGGAGGCAAATATAAAGAATATGTACTCAGCTTCTCCTACTTAAGCAAGAACCATAGCAGATATCCCTAACTTGGAAGGCAATCATTCCCACCCAGTCTAGATTCAGTTTCAAAATATTTCTCATCATAGCAATTCAGGCAGCCAACAAAGGTCAATTGCAGTTGGCACTTTATTCAAATCTCTATCTCTAATATCAAAGAAATTCTACCTATATGATCAGTAAAAGCCTATGTTTTACCTCAATGTCTCTGTACTTTCCACCCCAGTCTACTGCTCCCACATAAATATGAATTAATGTTGATTCACTGATTGAAAAACTATACATAGGTTGCCGCATTTAACTTTATTAATTGATAGATATTGGTTCACTTATTGGCCCCTATTTTATGCTTTAAAATTTTGAGGCTCAGTGAGGTTAAATATGTGACTTACCCCAAATTCCCTGGCTAGTGAATGCCAAGTATGTAATGGGCCAAAGATTGTACCTGTCTGCAAGATGACAAGTTACCTTGTTATGTTTCATGGATATTTGTCTTAGTTACCCTTCTCTTGTTGCTGAGACAAAATACCCAATGTCTGAAGTTAAAGGGAGGAAAGGTTTATTTAGCTCACAGATTGTAGAGGTTTCAATCCATAATTGGCTGGCTCCAAGGCAGGGTGGCACATGACAGAGGGGCAACAACTGTTCATGGCGGCAAAAGACAGCAAAAGCAATGAGAGATAGAGACAAGTCTTTTTTGGTTCCTTATAGTGTATCTAGTCTACTGGGATTAGGATGGTGCCAATCCAATCAGTGGACTGATCACCCACCCTTAATCCCCAGCTCCCTTAATCTCAGCATCGCACTACGAATCAATCACACACTGTAGATTTATCCACCTCCAAGAAAAATCATATGACTACATGTGGCTTTGGGGGAACATCTAGACACAAACCACAACAAAATTCATGACAGACATGAGACTTCTGGTTCAGAGATAAAGCATAATTTTTGCAGTAATATCAATAGCCAGAATATCAGCATTTATATTAATTTCCCAGTATCTAATTCTCATTGGGCTATCCCAATAGGGCCAGGTGATACTTACATACTCAATGTGTTGTGTCCTGAACTTAGAGAACGCTGTTATTTTAGAATGGCAGTAAGCATGCCTGCCATTTGCTCTGAAGAGAGACAATCTCTACAGTATTTTGGACAGTAAACATGTATAACCTTATTCCAAAGGCAAAATCTCTCTCTTCCAAGGCTCTTTGCTATTCAGTTGTTCTTGATTTCCACAGTGTTTGCACCACTCTACACTCTGACCAACTGTGGAGAAGAGTCCATTTTTCCTCACGTCCCTGCCAGCATTTGTTATTGGTTGATTTCTTGATGATAGCTATTCTTTCTGGAGTGAGATGAAATCTCAGTATTGTTTAAATTTGCATCTCTTGAATGACCAGTGATGTTGGACATTTTTTCATATATTTATTTGACGTTTGTATTTCTTCATCTGAGAAGTGAGTATTCATTTCAGATGCCCATTTTTGGATTGGGTCTTTACATTTGGGGGTATGATTTTTTGAGTTCTTTATATATTCTAAATATTAGTACTTCGCTTGAGGAACAGCTGACAAAAATTTTTTCCCACTCCATGGGTTGTCTCTTCAATCTATTGGTGATATTTCTAGGTTAATGGATGTATCTTGAGATTATACTCTTAAGTGAAATAAATTGGACAAACGTGTAAATATCACACTTTGTCTCTGGTGTGAGAACCTGAAAGTGTAAATAAGGAGCAAAATATATAATAGATATTGTGAAATAGGAAAAAAAATTTCAAAAGAGGAACTAGGGAGAAGGGAGGGGAAAGGAAGGAAGGGAAAAGAGAAAAAAATAAGAAAAGAAGGAAAAAATGGAAACAAAGCTTTTATAAATAAGCAGAGAAAGAGGGGTTGAAGGGAGGGTGGGGAATGGGAAAAAAATCAATATACGTCATGTACAGGTACAAATTCCTTATGATGAATGTGATCATTATGTATATCTAAAATGTACCAATAAATTTAATTAATTAAAAAATGTTCTTGAAAATAAAGCCCAGAACAAAGGCAGTTGCTCTAAAGATATGCAGAAATATAATAGAGCTATAGAGGACTATAATATAACACTGGATAGAGGAGTCAGAATTTGAAGCCAGATCTGCACAGCCCCATGAATGGCACTCTTAATCAGTGCATCTCATATTTCTCTACCCAACTGTTTTCCTTTCTAACTGGTGAAGTTCAGAACCTGGTACTGTATTACCAGAAATGGACAGTTAGGGAAGATCACAGGCATGAAAAATATTCCTGTGTCACTACTCAATTATTCTGATCACATTTATTCTTCTTCTCTTTCTATATTGTATGAAATCTAAGGTCTGAATCCTGCTCATTATTATAGTCCCACTTTCTTTCTCCAGAAAGGATACAAGTCAGGAATAAATGAACTGGGATTCTGAATCAATAACTCCCCAGTTGTCTGATAAGTATCAGCCTTCCTTTTCCTTATCTGTTAAATGGAATTCATAATAGCTACTTTCCTAGGGTTATTACAAACACAGTTATGTGTATAGCATTCAACACAATGTATGTGGTAGCTGATTTCTATAATAATAATTACTATATATACAGTAATATATATATATATGTGTGTGTGTGTGTGTTGAATGTTTAAAGAATTGTGTTTAAACTCAGACCTAGAATTCCTATTTTTTTACTAGATTTTGTGGCTGTTCTTGTATTCCTTTTTCATTTTATCTAATTCTGTTTTCTAGATGATACATCCTTCAATTTTGATGGATAATTTTGTTGCAGAGCTCAGGATTGTCATTGCTTCTCCGTACTCTTCTCTCCTAGCCTTAGTTTAGTGCTTTGGCCACATGCCTGGGATGAACTGACCCCATTACCTGGGGTCAGAGCAAGAGATAAATATGCACATTTAGTTTCTCCTTGATAAGCTCTTCTGATAGGGAGCACATGACTACAAAATTCATCCTATGCTATTAAGTAGCTCTCAGAATGAGAAAGGAGAGAGAGAGACAGGGACAGACATGCATAGAGGTCTTTTCCTTTCAGTATCTACTCATAATAAACAGAGCATTCTCTATTGTACCCTTCAAATATTGAAAATAACAATGGAGCACTTCTGAGTCTTTTCCTCTGTAAACGACACCTTCCTCAACCTTGTTATCTCCTTGGCTTGCCTCTAGTTTATCCATGTTACCATTAAAACATAATTGTCAGCACTGAGCACCAGTCTTTGCAAGAGGTCTGGCTGAGCAGCATAAAGCCAACTATCTGTAGACTCAGGTGGCCCTGGGAAAGGACTGGCAAATGAAAAGAGGCTTTAAAAAATTTTTATTTGGAGCAGAAGGTCTTTCTAGAATCTATAAAATCACCTTGTCTGAGTTTGAGCTAAGTCTTCCATGCTGGAAGAGCCTCAGGCAAGAGCTTGAGTGGCATTGTTTTATTTTTCTTTAAAAGATTTCTCTTCATGTTGTAAATCAGGAAGCCTGGGGCCTCACTTGGTGTCCTTTTCCACTTAAGTTAAAATCAAAATGTCTGAGTTTAAACTTTGTCCCTTGGTCTAGGAGCTGTGCAATATTTATGCCATTACTAAAACTTTCTGTGTCACAGTCTCATCATTTTTCAATCCTGTGTGTGCAATTTTGGCAGCTTCTTGTGACTATCAAATGTGACAACTAACTTTGTAAAGATACTTTGAAAATTTCAGTGAATCATAAAAATATAAGGACTCATTATTTTGAAAGTTCTTTTCACTTTGACTTTTGGTTAGATATGGACCTGAAACTTTGGTACTACGACTTGTCTTAAATGGTAACAATGACCCATAATTTGATGATTATCCCAGGGTTAGTGATTCTTGCTATGGTGGCTAATTCTAATGGGCCTTTTCAGTGTCCATCTATTAAAAATTTGGCATCATTGAACACTCCTATTTACTCCCCTTTGAGTCTCTCCTCTTTAGGATTCTATCATAATGATTTCTTTGGTTTTCTAGTGTTTTTTCCAACCTTTTCTATTCTTTTTTTTTTTTTTGTGGGTACCGGGGGATCGACCTCAGGACCTCGCGCGCCAGGAGGCGCCCGTGCCACTGAGCAATATCACCGGCCCCTTTTTCGTATGTGGGTTCCGGGAGTCGAACTCGGGCCCTCGCACTTGCCGGGCAAGCGCTTAAGCCGCTGAGCCATCTCACCAGCCCCTCTATTCATTTTTTAATGTAGTGATTTCTCAGGAATCAGTCCCGGACACCTCATTCCTTACTCTCTCCCTATATAACCTCACCAATACCTCAGGCTTCAAATAGCTTCTGTTTATAAATGGCTCCCAAATATTTTCTACTTACAGCCTTTCAAGTTGCAGAAACACGTCCAGCTGCTCTAATGTCAGCTCTTGGGAATCTCAAGGGCAGTCAAAATCAGCATGCCTAAAGCCCAACTCACAAGACCTTCTTCCAGGATATTTTACCTTGTAGAATATTAACGCTAGCCATCCACATATGCAAACAGAAATTATGGAATCATCTTTCTTATCTTCCTCTTTATCTTACCTAATTTAGCACTAAATTCTATTGATTTTATTCCTCTCAAATATATTCATCTTTGTGATCATTACCTGCGGGCAAGCCATGATCATCCTTTGCCTGGATATTGAACTGGGTTCCTGTAATCTTTCCAATGTTGGGTCTTTCCCCGTTCCCCTATCAACAAATCCAAAGCAGCCAGAGGACTCTTTAAAGAAGAAAGAAAATTGTTCATTACAGTCATTGATTAAAATCTTTTGATAACCCTGACTTGGTCTTTACATTCAGATCTCAGTCACCCCTCCAGTCTCTCTTCACTCTGTTTTTGTCTATATCATTTGCATGAAGGTCCACTGTCTTTCCTTCAGTTCCTAGAATAACACGCTCTCTTGTTATACTGGACTTACTCTTGCAGTCTTCTTTCTTACTCAACTTCTCCTTCCTTACACTCTATATACAAGTCACACACACACACACACACACACACACACTCTCTCTCTCTCATACATACAAGCATACGACAAACACACAAGCACACACAAACACATGCACATACTTTTGTAACCCAGCTTCTTTGGTGCCAGTCTTTTAGTCCTAAGCACAAATATTTTTTTCTGGAAAATTTTTTCTTACATCCTTGAATAAATCACAACCCCATGAAGTTTCTTTTACTATTTTTAGTAGCACTTATCACAGCTTGTAAATATCAGATGACATGATTTATTTGTTTAATTTCCACCAAAAGTCGAAGTTCCAGATAAACGTTCTGATTCATTATTACTTACTAAGTGCAGGATAGAGAACAGGTACTTAATAGATACTTGGTAACCTTAATGAATTCTCCAGTTCACAGATGATGAACCTTAGATTAACAGAGTCTTAGTGGTTTCTCTAGGGTTGCATCACTAGTCAAATGGTAGAAGAAAATCTTTCTGTTTCAAAGTCCTTTCCCATCTACCAGGGTGCATTCTGTGAAGCTGAGGAATTGTTCAGATACTGGCTTCAATGCTATTTTTCATATTAGGTCATCAGAGACCTGTACGTGTCAGAGTCTGAACAGGGGGCTTCAAAGACTTCCTGAGAGGAATTTCCTTCCTAAGAAGGGAAATTCAAAGAAGCAAAGCTTTGGTCAGAAACCTGTGACCTTTTCTTGGGTCTGTCAAAGCTTTTGTTGTACGTAAGATAAAGGAACTCTGATTAAAGTAGAAAAGGTGTTTACTAGAAAGAGAACACGTTTCTCATAGAACAAATGGAAAGGCTGGCACGACAGCCTTAGGCCTGAGGGGAGAAGGGCAGCAGCCAAGGTCACACTCCGGGAAACCTCTGGTTACCCCCCAGGACATCACTGATGTCACCACTCCAGACACTGTGCTGAACATGTTCTCAACCGGACAGCACTGCCACGGCACCACGCACTTCCTCCTTGAAAGAATTTTAAATTGGTCCTTCAGTGTGTCATTTAGTCCATCTTTTCAGGCCAGGTAAAGACTTTTAATTGGCTTTATCTGGCTTAGATGTCAGTATCTCGGACTCCAGAAAGAACTAGGGCCTTAGTCTCTCACCACGATCCACAAAATTGAGGATCCCATCCATAGAGGAAAGTAGATTAGATGCTGGTAACCAACAACAACAACAACAAAATTATACATTTACTCCAATAAGGCAGGGGATTCTCAGGATCAAACCAAGTTAGATTCATGTATGAATGGTTTGGCCCCAGGGAACCTGGCAATCAGAATACTTTGGAAAACCAGAATTCAAATGCAGGTAAGAATGGAAAGACATATGGAAAGATTATGAGGAAGAGTGAGATCGTTTTTAAAAGCATGGTTTCATCCTAATCAGGGACTCTTAAATCTGTTTTACAAGACTGGGTGGTATAGTAATGTCTCATGTGCAGTAACACTTCAGGCAAACCAGCATTCCTCTTGTCTGTCACTCTGGCAGCCATACATAATCAACCCCAACATGCACTGGGAAGGAGTCCAGAGCTGCCCTACCTCAAGGTGCCAAAGCAATCATTCTGGATGTACCTAACTTGGCATGAAGGATCAAATCCAGGACTTATGCCCATGTACCAATCTTATTCCATTCTAAAGCAGAATGCATATTCTTCAGTCTTAAAAAGAAGAAAAAAAATTTGCTCATTTTGTTTTATCCTTTGGATAGTACTGTCTTCAGATATACTTTTGTTTGCAGATTCATTGGAAGGTTTTTTTTGTTTGTTTGTTTGTTTGATATGTCTTTATGTGACTTTTTTATTCAGTGCTTCATATCTGTGTCTTTGACTTCCTCTCCACTTTTGTTTCCTCCTAGGAAAAGGACCAAAGTTCTAGACTTGGGTTCTATAGATGACCACTCCCTGAAATGGCTGCAGTGAACTTTTAAAGGTGAAGAAAAGGTATTAGATTTCTTGAAGCAGGTTCATAAACATCTTTGCACAACAGATGAGAGAAGTCCCATTCTTTTTTTTTATTATTATGCAGGTACTGGGAGTTGAATTCAGGACCTTGCGCTTGCCGGGCAAGCACTTATGCCACTGAACTATATCACCAGCCCGAAGTCCCATTCTTTATGTTGGGCATACAAGAGGTAACCACAGAGTTTGTCTGAGAGTTAAAGAGACAAAATATTTACCAGTTCTCTTGTCAAGAATTTTGACATTAAAAGTACTTTTACGGACTGGGGATGTACCTCAATGGTACAGTGCTTGCCTGGCCTTAGGCCTTGGGTTTGATCCCTATTACAGTGAAAATACAGGAAAAAAAGAGAAATACACAAACAAATGAATATATAAATACATATTTTATTGAACTAAACTAACAGACTTTCCAAAAGGCTCCTGTGGAAAAATGCATATTTTAGTGTAAGAGGATAGAGGAAGTGATATCTTCAGTAGGCCTCTCTCATTAGAACTGACAAATTCATCAGCTTGCCTCATTATCACAGTAAGGTCATGGAGAATGCAGGCAAAGCTTTTCTAAACCATACTGAAAATGAAGTTTTGATCTTTGGTTCTGCTTGAGTCACTGGTTTCCCTCTGGGTCCTTGGCAAAGCCTTGTGCCCCTTTAGATTTCTGTAGCCACCCTAGGTGACATGATTTTTATGTTCCTCTCTAGTTCTATATAACCATGGGCTTGTGCATATCAGGAGAATTTCACTGCAAAGATATCCTGAAGTGATTAGGGTCCCATAATAGGAAAGGCCAAGACACTGGTTACAGCGATCGTTTATTGTCCAAGTCGGGTAACCAAGTTATTTCTGGGCTATCCTGGGCTCTGTAAATTTGGGAATTGTGTGAGTGAACCTAGTACATAAGAAAGCAGAAGTGGTAGCATGCAATAAATTCCTAAATGGGGGTGAGTAGAGAGTCACTGAGGGGAGGTGCACGGGAAAGTCTAGAGATTGTGGGAAATATTGAAGAGGGCCTAGGATGGACATCTCTAACCATGGAAGAAATGCCAACAAAGTGCTTCTGGTTTTACTTTCATCAAGCAACAAGACTTCTCTAGGAGAACTTTTTTTTCCAGTAGAATGGACTTTTCACTTCCTAAATGACCTCTAATGTACCAAAGATAGAAGACAATGATTCCCATTACCTTACCTCTTCTCTCCTCACCAGACCATATTATCATTTTTAATTATGCCAAAGAATCACCTTCTCAACTAAGTCTATAACTATACTGATCTTCTTCCTCCCCCATTCCTCCTTCCCTGGTTTCCTTCCCTCCTCCTCCTTCCTCTCCCCTTCCTTCCCTCCTTCCTTCCTTCCTCCTTCCTTCCTTCTAACATCTTTCCTTCCTTTTTTCCTTCCTTTCTTTGCACATCACTTTGTGAATTATATGACATTACTTTACCTCAGAATGTGTTTTAAATTAATGCCTGTAATTTTTGTATAAGCCTTATTTCCCCAGTCCCCTGCTTTCAGGACTATATTATGAAACTGGAAGAATCCTGACTAGTAATTCATTGTCACCTCTTCTTAGACTCCACTGTGACCATAATTTCCTCTCCAAACTCAGTACATCACCTGATGAACCTGCAACTTATTTTACACAGTTTAGAGGGAAAGCAATGGCATTTTCGAGTAAGCCTCCTGGGTTCAGGTTCTGCTTCTGCCGATATAGTTTTATGATCTTGAACAAATCACTTCAACTTTATTACGTCCTTTTCTAATCTCTTCAAAAAGGTATAAATTTTAGGTCTTAGGTTTATTTGTGCCTATAATTAATTTTAAATATTATTCCTATTATAATTCAGAGATAATTTTTGTTTTATTTTAATAAACATACTTTAAACAGCTAGGTGATTTTCACTATTTTAATAACTATTACTTGCTCTTTTATGTCTTTCCAGCCATTCTTGAGTTCTTTATTTTAAATATTTTGTGAATTTTGGAGAAGATATTTGAGCAGTTATGCAAGACAAGAATTTGGATGGAATAGTTTGAGTATTTGGCTATCTTATAGTTTCTTTGTATATTGTGCAAGCAGATGTGAGATTTTGGCACATACATGGTCTTGATTCTTAAACTATATGCTACAAAGCCTTATATATGCTCCTGCATTTAATTCTAATGATTAGCAATGGAGAAGAGTAATTGCAGCCAACTTAAGCTTCTTTTTTGGTAAGTAGTCTTGTTTACTTTTGCCTAGGTTTGTGTAGGATTCATCTTTTATTGATACAATTTAAAAATTATACTAGGCCCTGTTTGAGCTTGCTTGGAACATGACAAATATTTTCAATTTGAGCCCCTAGTCCTGCTTAAAAGAAGAATACATTTTATATTTCTATATCAATTGCTTTTGTTCTATCAGCTCTGCTCCCTATTATAGGAAAACCTATTATGTGCAGATGGTATCCCTTGGATATGAATATGTCTTATTATCTTCTCTGATAGCAATTTTATTTCTAAAATTTTGTTTCTTATATAAGAAATTATGTTTCTGGCTCCTTCTGGCATTCATTTTAATTTTTTTTTTTTTTTTTGCTGTGTGTTTAAAAAAACTCTGATAGTTATTCCTCTAAAGTTGGCATGCTCTTGCTCCAGAGAAAATATAATATGTTGAATAAAAGTTAAGAATTTTTTCATCTAGAGCAGTAAATCAATATTTAAAAGAAAAATACCTTGCATGTCCTCAGATCATCGGTGAATTTTCATTTGTGAATCATAGAAATGCTTTAAAATGTCCTATGTTTGTTTTGCTCTTTTTTTTAGTGTCTCCATATTCAAAGATCTGTAACATCCTAAAGCTGCCTTATGCACATAATCAAATCAGAAAAGGACAGTTTTCGAGTTTTTTCTAAATTTTTACAGAAGGGTATGCTTCTAATGCCAGTCTCTGTTCAAGAGCAAAATAATTAAATAACAAAACACAAGATGCCGTACTTGTTTAGCTATCAAATACTCTAGGAATAAAACAGAAGAGAGAACTGACTTGGGTATTTTTCACGCCACAGGGTGGCTAACTACCATTGTAAAGTGTGTTTCTCCATGCCCTGCTTGATGCTACTTTTAAAACATGAAAGTTCACTTCAGATGCAAAAGTCAAAGTTTCTTCTACAATACTGGTGATGTCTCAGTGTGTCTGTCCTTGAGGAGACAGAAGTCAGTTTCACCACATTCCTGGGAGGAACCTTCCTCTACCTTCTACGTTCTTTTCATCTTCAGCAGTAATTTCGCTTTTCCAGTTCAGAGTGTAGGTGAAGGAGCATTCTGTTTTCCATTAACCATTCTTCATTGCTTATTGATGGCACTGTGCAATTCCAGACATGTTGACCTTCTTTCCCCTCTCCCTTTTCTACTACTTTCTTATTTATTGCCTCTGATACTAAGAAATTTTTCCAAGACTCTGGTATGTATCCAAATGCTATCCTTCATTCTATTATATCCGATAATATATTTTTTGTATTCATATGTTTTGTTATTTTAAGAATTTATGGGCATGGAGGAGAGCTAGGTAGGCACCTGCTCCCTACTGCAACTTTCCAAGATGCCCTAAACCTGTCTCCCAAGGATAAGCAATGACTTCATCATGGATATGAAGACCTCACGAAAGAACTGTGAAGAGCTGATACATTTCATGACATATATTTAGATAAAATACAAGTATCATCAGATAATTTAAATTTACCTTCGAATTGTGACCATGTGTCTCAGCATAGCCATGTATCTCAATGAAGTCAATCTCAATTGCAATCACTTATGTATATCATTCTCAAACCAATTATCCAGTGGTTCACCATTTGGAATGTGCATGGGATCAAAAGATTTATCTAAAGCCTGAGGCAGCAGAAGCTGAAAAATCTAAACAACATAGAGAGGGTGATGGCTTACTGCTATCTATTAACTCTTATTCAGGACAATAAAAGTTCCTGGGCATCAGAAAGAGAACGTAGAAAGACAAAACTGAGTTACTCTCCCTTCTCCAATGTAAGCAAATCCATTTGGATTTGAAGTGGGATTAGGAAGTTTCCAGAAATTCTCTAGAGAATAGTCTCTGGACAGATTACTGTGGAGGCTGTAGCCAAAGCTAGTAGAGGAGAGAGGAGATAGTAACTAAGGGCTGTGGTTTGTCATGGAAGACATTTATTCGCTGCAACCCAACTCACATAAATAAAACTGGCATGTTCACCCATAACCAAGCTTATTTTATGTGAGACAATCCCATAGTCATAAATGTTCTAGGGAGTCACTTTCAGTTTCTGTGATAGTATTCAGAGTACCAGTTATGGGCCTATTCTCACCTACCTCTGCCTGATTTGAATATGTTATTCCTGATTTGAACTGCAGCAATTCTCTAACAGAGCAAAATATCTCTGCCAACTGGACTTGCTTACCAGAGTTCTGAGGGTTGCAACCTGATCAGACGCTCTTTACCCTGCCTCAGCCTCACTGGAGATGGGTCCAGGCACAAGGGGTCATTGTTCAAAGGAATGAGGGATTATAACTTGATGAAATATCACCCATGAGATCTAATCTAGAAAGGAAAGGAGAGAAGGGAGTAAGTAACTGGCATAGATATTAAGAATCTTCTTGGAACTTTAAAAATCAGCAATGACCGAATCCAACAATATCTAATTAAATCTGGATCCCTGGTGGGCATTTTCTGAGAATCAGTTTTTAAATGCACA
The DNA here is from genome assembly GCA_028451465.1 of Erethizon dorsatum. Lineage (NCBI taxonomy): Eukaryota > Metazoa > Chordata > Mammalia > Rodentia > Erethizontidae > Erethizon > Erethizon dorsatum. The sequence goes on from CM051824.1 coordinate 20,184,731, forward strand.
AGGTGATTGTAAAGTGCAGACAGAGTTCATAACTGCTAAAGTAGAGGTGATAATATTGGTCAAGATCAATTTCATAAGAAGAGAGAAAACTAAAAGTTTTAGAGAAAGACATTGCCAAAAGTTGGAGTCAAGGTAGAATAACTATAGATTTTGATTTTAGGCTGTGTGTGGATGTGGATAAAGTAGAGAGAAGGGAACCAAGTTAACTTTTCTGTCTATTACGGTTTAGATGCCCCCAAACTCTCATATGCTCAGAGATAAGTTTTTTGGAAGGTGATTGGCTCCTAGTGGTGCTATTCCTATCAGTGGATTCATCTGAGTCAGCAGCTGAGTGTGTTGTTAGGAATTAGATCCTAGTTGGAAGTGGGTCACTAGGGACATGGAAGTGTGCACCCCCTTCCCCTGCTCTTTCTTTCACTCGCTGCTTCTTGGCTACCATGCTGTGGGCAACTTTGCCCCACCAGTCTCGTCTAACATCCTGTTTCTACCTTGGAGCAAGCAGACCATGCAAAGACTGAGACCTCTGAGACTGGGAGCAAAAATAAACCTCTTCACTTTTAAGTTGTTTGTGTGTTGGGTATTTTGTCCCAGCAATGAGAAAAGTGACTAAGACACTAGTTCCATTAAGGTTTCAGACAATGTCAGGCTGAATTCCCATGCATCGTAACAGAAAGCTTTCCAAAAAAGGCAATATAGATTATTTTTCCTAATTACAGTAGTGTGTTAATCAGCTTTCCATTTAATAGCTTTCCATTACTATAAAAAAATACCTGAGATAATCAATTTATAAAGATAAAAGGTTTCGTTTGGTCTACAGCTTTAGAGGTTTCAGTTCACGATTGGTTGGTTCTGTTGCTTTGGGGAATGTAGCACCTCACGGTGGGAGTGCACGGTAGAACAAACTTCTCACTGTGTGGTCAGGAAATGAAAGAGAAAGAGAAGGGGCCCAGGATGCCACAATCTGTTTTAAGGATACATAGCCACTGTTTGTTTTCTTTCTTTCTTTCTTTCTTTCTTTCTTTCTTTCTTTCTTTCTTTCTTTCTTTCTTTCTTTCTTTTTTTATTTTTGTGGGTGCCAGGGGTCGAACTTAGGACCTTGTGCGCCAGCAGGCTCCCATGCCACTGAGCGATATCACCGGCCCTTTTTTTTGTATGTGGGTACCAGGAGTCAAACTCAGGACCTCATGCTCGCCAGGCAGGCGCTTATGCCGCTGAGCTATCTCACCAGCCACATCTCCACTGTTCAAAGCCCTCCCACCTCTTAAAAATTCTACTACCTCCCTGTTTTAGTTACTTTTCTCATTGCTGAAGTTAAAGGAGGGCAAGTTTATTTCAGCTCACAGTTTGTAGGGGTTTTGGTCTATTGTCAGCTGGCTCCAAGGAGGGTGGCAGGGTAAAGGGGCATTGCAAAGGAGAAACAGTCCATGGGAAAGCTGGGCGGGCAGAAGGCAGCAAGCTGCAAGCAGTGGCAGAAGATGCAGCAAAAGCTTTCTTTTTTTCTGTCCTTATATAATCCATCCAGGCTACCCACTCTTAGGGTGGTGCCACCCACACCCAGGGTGGGCCACCCTTAATCTCAGCATCATACCCTTAACCCCACATCATGTTCTTAATCCCAGCATCACACCCTAGATCCAGCCATGTCTCTATGAGTACATGAGGCTTCGGGGTGACATCTAGATACAAGCCGTAACTCTCAAGCTGGAGAGAAACCTTTAACACATGACCTTTGTAGATCGAAACTACAGCAAGTAGGTAATCAAACCCCAGATAGATGATAGCTGGCAAAATACATGGGTGGCTAAATCATTTGAGATCAGTAGGTTAAGTACTCACCAAATGAGATGATGGGTAGAAGGCAGAATGGTGAAATAGTCACCTAAGTCAAGGATATTACATCAAAGGACAAAAAAGTCTTGAACTTCCAGTGCCAAAATCCTGCAGAGATACTGCCAGCCCGGGGGATGCAATGCTGCTATAACAACTAAACCCTTGGTGAACTGGACATAAAACGTGCTGGGCAACTTTGCTCCACAGCTGTCATTTCACCACTTACTGGGAAGACTGTATTCAGTACATTTTTCTTGACTGCTTTTTATCTAGGACAATGAGCATCTTGTTTATAAGGTGCTGGGAGAAAGGAGCTGATTTACCCTAATTATCCATATATAGGGCCCATCCTTGTAGCAGATACTGTACAAACTCTGAAATGCTATTTGAAGAAGACGATGGAAATAATGGCATCCTTATTTTTTCATGGATTCTCAGTATCTCTCTAGATAAGAGTTTGCTACCTCACTCTTTGCCTTTCAGGCAGACTGAATTTGAATGATTATTCCAAGAAAACACATCTTTAAAACTGGTTTGAAAATGTAATCCCACGCTCTATAAGATCTGAACCTTAGGTAGCTTTGGGAGAAATCAGCCTTGATTTTTTTTCCCATCGCTATACCTATTTCTATTTCTTAGAGATCAGTGCCTTCTTTTTTGATGCACTCTTTCCCCTCTGTGTCTGCACCCCAGGGAGATTTTAGGAGGTTTTGAACTTATCTTTTATCTTAATCTTCTAATAAAAATGAGACCGTCCTTTATGTTTCAGAAGACAGGTTTCTAAAGCAGCTTCAGAAACCCAGGGATTTGAGACTTATTGAAATGTGGTAGATTTACGTAGTTTCATTTTACTGACAGTGTTTGTCTTCACTGCCTGGGCCTATTTCTTAATCTGCAGGCATCTGTATCTCAGGTGGTGTCTTCATTCCTGGCACTGTTAAGTATGGTTTCTTTTTGTGTTGCCTCCTGCTACACTTAGGAGTGAGCAGCAGAGGGGTGATTTATGAGTAGCACCCACTCAAGATTCTTCCCAAAAAGTAACTGTCTTGACGTGTAGTGCTTGTGTGTGTGTGTGGTGCACATGCACTTTATGCCTGTGACCTTCCAGGATGTCCTGAGGTGCCTGTGGTTCCAGGAGGTATAGACAAGAAATCCCCAAAGTTGCCTGGGAAGCTTGAGAAGCTGCTCCTTTTGATTGACCAGGTGCAATGTATATATTTTTTCCATTTTTAATTGTGCACTCTTGACTCAGTTTTATTGCTAGAGATTAGTCAATACCCCTTCTTGAGCAGCTGAATAAGTCCACAGGCAAACCACTTTCTTTATGAGATTCTCACACTCCTCACACACTACAACCACTATAGTCCAGGCCTGATTACTCTGGGTGAGGCAAGATATCAAACAACTAGGACAGCACCTATGCCCCGGCCAGAGGAAATTATTCAAATTTGCTAATCCACAAGGAGCTTAGGTAACCTACCGAAACACAGCCTGCTTGCCATGCATGAGCTTCTTCCTACAGCTTCAATGTGGCTATCCTGTCCCTGGGCACAACTTTCTAATGAGCCCTGCCTGACAGTCTCTCTCATTCAGAGCTGCAAGTAACAAAATGTTCTGCTTTTTATCTATCAAAGTGCCATTATGTTGTGCCCTACCATGAAAAGAATCTTATAAAGCAGCAGGGCACTTTTTAAGTTGCCTTCATTGTCAAGAACTGGAAGCATGGTATTGCCTGGATTAAACAATAAGGAAGTGTCCTGTCTCAAAACACAAGGAATCCAAAAATGTCATCTTCAGGTACATACTGTTCAATGATTGAACTCCTTTTTTGGTGATTCTGAAGATTCTTCCCTTCTTATCTGTTGCTTTTACCTTCAGGCTGTTAGGAAGATAGTTGTCATTTTTTCAGGCCTCCAATCAGACACATACTGGCCAAAAGTGAGAAACATACACACAAACACATAACTGCAAAACTCTTCCTTGTTATCTTACTTTAACAGTAAGGAAAATCTGAGAAATTGCCATCTCCCTACCTTCAGGAGGTTGGCCCAGAAAAATCATCAGATAGGATTAAATTAAAAGTTATACACTTAATCCTATACCAAGCATTGAAAAGGACACCATCGCCAGACTATACTGAGCAAGAATCTGAATGAACCCAGTCTCCTACAACTCATGCCAACAAGGGGAAAATGGAAAATAAAATTGTGCATCTGTTTTTCTGTTTTGTTTTCATCTATTCTATCTTTTAAAAGGAAAAAATAGAAATGGATGTTGAGTAGGAATCTCAGTGTCTGCTGCACATATTTATTTTTGAAATTTACTTTTATAAGCTTTTATTACCAGGTTTATATCCTTACCCAAGTTACTTAGACTCTAAATTTGAATTTTCTTATCCATAGTGAAGTTTTAGGGAATATTCTCCATACCAATTCATCAGCCTTAAAATATAGGCAAAAATATACCATGAGCAATGGCTAGGGTTTCTTGATGTTCAGATAAAATAATTTCTTCCTAAGTAAGGAGTCTGCTTTAGAGTATTACTAGTTTTGAAAAAAAGGGTAACTTACTCTCCCACTGAAGATGATCTCTGTGGCCAGGATTGACAGGGAAAGGAGAAATAAGGAATAGCTTAAGTGTACTGGAAATTTGAATTTGAGGGTAAGCCAGGGCAGCTATATATCATAAATGACTTTTCCTTTTTCTAGCAAAGTAAAATATCCCAACATCTGTGAAGAAAGGTAAAAAGAAAACAGAAGGCATTTGCAGAGAAATAGCCAACCATGGACACTTGGAGATTTCTCTCCCAAATCATAAGAGTGACGGCACACCCATGAATGAAAGCTGCAGGACAATAGGTGAATACAGCTTGTGATGTGGGAAGAACATTTGGCTGGGAGAAGGAAACCAACTTCAATCCCAGCTTCACCATTTTACAAATTTTTATACTAAGTAAATCTTGAGCATATTTGAACCCTATCCCAATTTGCCAAATGATAGTAAACGTGTCTGCCTTCCCAATCTTTCAAGGGGACCATGAGAATTGAATAAAGCAATAATTGAATAAAGCAAAATGAAAGCCTTTTGAAAAATATTCTTCCCCATGGGTGTGGAAGTGAATGTGCCCTGTGACTTTAAATACAGCCTGGGACTCCACATTTACCTTCTCTATACCAGTCAGATCTCCCAGGAAGTTTAAAATTTGGAGATAAATGTACAGGTCGTGAACCTACTAATGTTACAGTTTTGGAAAATTCATAATGCAAAATATAATCCATTCTCCTGCAAGTGAGTGATGTGAGAAACTATTCACAAAAATTTCCTAAGAAATGGTCTTTTAAAGTAACACACACACACAGGTATAAAGATGGAGCACTACCATTAACGATAAAAAGGTAATGCAAAGCCAGTTCAGGGTCGCAATTAAGGAATAGCATGACAGCGAAATTAACATGGCAACATCCCACAATTCATCACCACCTGAGGGTCCAGTATTTAGGGGCTGCAAACTTCTCAAGCTGAGTGTTCCAGGCCTTTGTTCAAGACGATTATCTTTGCTCCTTTGAAGACATCCCTTTTAGGAAGGTAGCCTTGGGCTCAGAGACCATTTCCAGCATGACTCTTGCCCACAAAACAGCTTTCTTGAAATTTTGCATTATTGTTTCCTAATTAATTTCTGTGATCACATTTGCTCTTTCATCTTCAATCATGATATCACTGTAATTTTGAAAAGTGGAAGAGAGGGAAGACTTGGATCGCAAGTGCTGTGTCGTAGAACAGGTGGGAGTAACGTGTCTGCTGGGTTGTTATCTCTCTGCCAAGGACTTGCAGCCAACTGAGTATAGGGCTGAAACTTTGGATTTCTATGCAGCTACTTCTCTGAGACTGTGGGTATTTGTGTATGTATTTTTGTGTTTGTGTGTGTATATACTTGTATGTATATCTGTACTTGTGTGTGACTGTGTGTGTGTGTGTGTGTGTGTGTATAAATACAGTGGTGGGAAGAGCGAGACGAGGTTGATTCCAAAGACTTTTCTCTGCTTTCTGACTAAATATCCCAAAAGTAAAGAAAGAGTCATTGCCCTCCCTGGCCTTGAGCTTTTCAACTGTAACACCAAAATCATAATGTCTGCTCTGCTTATTTCACAGGGTTTTTATTAGAATTCAAGAGTGAATCATAAGAAAGCATTATGTAAAGGAGTTCTGGTCAAAGATGTTCATCTGACGTTCAGCAAGCAGAAACCCTGGCCAACACCCAGAGACCAGCTGACATCATTTCTTCTTGAAACATTTCTACCTTCTTCAGTTAGCACAGTTCTGTCCTCATATCACTCCTGTGCTACCAGTAATTTCACATTATTCAGCCCTGAATGGCTTCCATTGGCTTCTCCATGTTTTGTCTCTGTGGATGAACTTTAAGATTTTTGCAGTGGGAACCGATGCTGTACATAAGAGATGATAGACTAGTTAAGAACAGAGATTTTAGTTACCAGAAATTAGTGAATATTCTAGTTTTGTCTAGGAAGTTACTTGACCACTTTAAGCCTTGTTTCTTCTGGAAGAAAAATTGGAGGCATTAATACCTAATGCAAAAAGTAGGCATGATTGTTAAATAAAGCAAAACATCTAGGATTTTTTAAACAGTTTCTGCCAAATAAGGGAGGGGGAAACAAAGCGAAAAGGGATGAAAAAAAGAGAATTGAAAAGAAGAATGAAAAAAAAAGCTTTGTAAATGGGAAGGGGAACAAGAGTTGGAGGGAGCTGAGAGGAATGGGAGGGGAAGGAGATGATAAAAGAATGAAGATGTGTTATGTGCATGTACAAACTCCTCCAAGATAAATGTAATCATTAGGTACTAGAAACATGTACTAATAAAAAAATAAGCACTGAACAAAGGTAGTTATGATTACTTGATAATAGTAGCCCCAGATTTTATACTATATCCATGATAATGACTGTGAAATACTCTAAGATCCTAGACTATTGAAGAAAAGTTAGATTGAAGTTAGATTCAAATTTAACAGAGTTGGTCTTTAGTGTGTTTTAATAGAATTTTCATTCTTTACCTGATATAATTTGCCTAGACTTCTGGTACTTCAGAGTGTCTTTATTATCCCCATGGAACAAATTCAGTAAGTTTGGCTCTGAGCACGTGCATGACATTTTTATTTTTATCAGCTGCTCAGGTGGTACTCTGTTATCTAGAAAAGGCAAGCATAGACCTGACCTCCCTTGCTGTCCTAGATTCTGATTAGTGCTCACAGCCCCTCTCTGCAAACCCTGTGCTAATCTTATGTGTGGCTAACCCATCCCTCAGGACAGAACAATGGTCCTCAGGACTTCCTCCTCAGTTACCATCGGACAGAGGCTGTGGACAGGTGCTGCAGGTGGATCTCATTTCAGGTATTTTCCATCTCCAGTATCTAATGGGAGGACATTTCCTCTCCAACATTTCCAGCTCCTGTCTGGAAACTTTTTCTTCTTTTCCTCAGGCAAGTATAGTATTAACCAACTCCAGAACTACCATACTGGATGTTAGGGTCAGGCCTCAGAGCAACACTGACCTCTTTCTTATCAACCCCAGGAAAAAGGACCCACGTATCTTTGTTAGAGTCCTGCAACCTTTCTCTCTGCCCTCTTCAGCTGTGTTCTTGTTACCATGTCAACTAATATATACTTCAAGCCTGTTTGGGATGTTGGTAATTGGTGGTAAGAGTTTGTCCAGAGCATGAGTTTGGAGTCGGACTGCCTGGTTTTGAACTTCAGCTGTGCTACATCCTAGCTGACTCTTGCTAGCTAACTTGCTTTGCCTCTGTGCACTTGTTTTCCACAACTATCTGAAAGAGATAACTATTCCTCCTCACAGTATTATTGTGGAATAATGCATGCAAAATACATAATAGAGTGATTGGCATATAGGAAATGTTCACTTAATCATAGCTATTAATATTATATGTGCTAGCAACTGCTCCACTTCTTGTTTACACATCATACATTCATGGTGATGTATGATTGGATTGATGTGTCTGATGAAAGCCCTGAAACCATAGACCGAAGAGTTTGGTACAAACTATTACAACAAACCCTCTGCTAATAAGCAGTTAATTACATGTGGAGCTTGTCTAGTCCCTGATCCAACTATGTAGTGAAGAAAGGAGATGAGGGAATAAGTGTTTTTTTGCTGTTAAAGTGCTTGAGTATGGTTTGTAGCTAATTATCAAAGTAATTGAAGTAATTCTTTTTCTAGACATCAGCATTTTGGTTCTTTAGTTCCTTGAGAGAGGTAAAAACATGGCCAATGTTGTAAGCTAATTAATTGTTCTGTGCACAAATACTAATTACAAAGAGATAAAGTTTAATACTAGCTGTATATGGGTTGTTAAGAAGCCACTAGTTTTTGAAAATAACTCATTTTTTGGAAAGGAGGACAATGGCATTAAAGTGATTGGATTTAAGCTAGGAAAATCTATCAGGATAAAAAAATGTCCTTGTTTTCTTACCTTTTTTGATGAAATTGCTGTGTGATTCATGTATCTTATCTTTGCAGGGATATTAGAATTGTGCCAAACATCAAGCTGAATTCTTTGCACTCTGAATGAAGATTAAGAGTATTATTTAAATTGGGTGAGGAACACCTGTTTTACCAAAGGCTTTACCTATAATCTCTGGTCTTCAGCCTCCATACTTGGCTGAGTTTTAAATAGGGACTGTGTTGGTTACTTTTCTCTCATTGCTGGGGCAAAATACCTGACACCCAAAATTAAGGAAGGAAAGGTTTATTTAACTCACAGTTTGTGGAGATTTCAGTCCATACTTGGCTGGCTCCAAAGCAGGGTGGCACATGGCAGAGGGCAACAGTTCATGGTGGGAGAAGACAGCAAAAGCAGCAAGAGAAAAAAGGGAGGCGCACACTAGAGAGCAAGCCTCTTTCCCTTCCTTGTATTTTATGCAGGCTACCCGCCCCAGGCTGGGTATAGCACTCACATCCATAATCCCAGCATTAGACCATGAATCAATAACAAACTCTAGAAGTCTGCCCCCATGACTGCATGAGGCTTTGGGGGGGATATTTAGACAAAAACCATAACAGGGACATGTAAGACCTGGTTACATATTAATTTCCTCACCTAAATATTACTTGACTTTCAATTTAAACATAGTCTAATACCCAATGGATGCCTGTCATAATTTCTGACACACAAAATATTCAAGAAATGCTCACTAAATTAATAAATGAATAAATTAGACTGTAATTACTTCAATCTACATTTATGTCACTGTTGATGAAAACATACATGTTCTAGGAAGGGCTCAGAAGGAAGAATTCACCTACTTACGAAAACCTACCCAGACTATCTCGAGTAAACAAAAAGTCATTTACTATCTGTCAACACTGGAAATTCTACAGGAGAGTGGCAGACCAAATACACACATTTACTAATACCTTTTCCTATTGACTGAAGTTTTACATTACGATTAAAATCTTGTGTGAGGTTAAAATGATCCTGTCTTTGGGAGATAATGTGTGAATTGGTTGCAGGTGGAATTGGTTGCTACTGTAAATGAGAAAGTGTAAAGACCTTTGCTGGGAGAAGAGTGGTTTAATGCCTGCAGTGTTGTTCTAGGTGAGCAGTTTGGGGGAGAGCACAGAATGAGGAGTTGCAGCAGATGTAGAATAGCTCGAGGATACGGAGATCCTGAAGATAAGAGAAAAGGGTCCACTCTAAATTAGAGATTAGGGGGGGCAGTAGGAAGTTGATAACTTCTTAATTACTAAGGGTAAGCTGCGGCAGAATTTATCCTTTGAGTATAAGAAGTCTGCATCTCTTTGAGTATAAGAAGTCCACAAGTGAGGGATGATTATAAAACATCAACACTGCACTACTTTTCTTGTTGCTGAGATACAGTACTGGACACCCACAATTTAAAGGAGGAAAGGGTTTATTTAGCTTACTTTTTAAGAAGATTCAGTCCATGATAGGCAGGTGTCCAGGGAGAAATATGATGGTGGAAAGGTGTGGTGGAGCAAAGATTCTTAGTTCATGGTGCGTAGGAAGCAGACCAGGGAAACAGTATCAGAGCGGAAGGGATGAGGACCAGATATAGACCCCAAAGCTACACCTTTATGATTCACCCAGGTATGTGCTACACCAAATCATGGGCAGATCCTAAATCCAATCAAGTAGAAACTCCACTCTAAGCACCATCCTACTCATTTTCAACTTTTTACCCAAATACATCTCCTTAAACCATACTTAATTTCCAAATGAAGATCATAGCAATTTCATCATTCCACTTACGATAATACAACTATCCTTTTGAGCTGTTTCTTCCCCTTTCACTTGCACAATATTTATTGTACATTTTGGATCTTATTTACTCTTTCACTTTTTTACACTAGGAAGACAATACGATGTTTACACGTGTGAGTCTTGCATCTGTGGGACAGGGGAAAGGAGAAAAGAAAGAAGGAAATAGAATATATATATGTATATATATACACGTTAGTATATATATGTTAGTGTATATATATATGTTAGTATATATATACATATATATGTACATATATATATATATGTATGCACACACAAGATAGATAAGATAATTATACTACTAATCTCTTCTAGTTCATTGAAAAGAATGGTTTGTGCTTACATTGTTTGATCAATTTTTCATGCCTATATCTTTTAATCTGAGCAACTACTTTGAAGATAACAATACACAATATATTAACCATTGTTAATCTCCTATTATCTTTTTTTTTTTTTGTGGGTACCGGGGGGTTGAACTCAGGACCTTGCACACCAGCAGGCACCCGTGCCGCTGAGCAATATCACCAGCCCTTTTTTCGTATGTGGGTACTGGTAGTGAAACTTAGGACCTTGTGCTTGCCAGGCAGGCACTTATGCTGCTGAGCTATCTCACTGGCCCCAATCTCCTATTATCTTGTTTTGAAATTCTGTACTATCATTTTTATTGTTTTTTCTTTTTAAAATAAAAAAATCCTAAAAAAAATACAACAATCCACACACAACTGAAAATGAAATATTTCCTTCCCCAAGTCTTGACAGTTTCAGTGATTTTCAAAAGTCTAAGACCATGTCTCATCTGAGACTCAAGGCATAGTCCTACCTGTAAAATAAAAAAATAAATCATATTACATAATCTCAAGGTACAATAGGACAGGGTAAATATTCCCCATCTAAAATGAAGGAATAAGGGAATAGAAAATAATTAGACCAACACAAGACTGAAACCCAGCAGGGCAAACATAAAGTTCTATAGCTCCATTTCTGGCATCTGAGGTACATGGTGTTAAAATGAATCCCAAAAGGCTTGTGCAGCCCCACGTTTATGGTCTTGCTGGTTGCAGCCCTCATGGCTGCTCTTTTGGACACCCATTCATGGCCTGAAGCTTTAATCAGCAGATATTTCACATTCTTAGCATCTCAGACTTCCTGAGGTCTCTGCTGTATGTTTGGTTTCATTTTCACAGTATCACACCTCCCCTCTCAGGGACTCTTGCCAGATATTCAAGGCCTTTCACTGAAATCTGGGTGAAAGCCTCTCTGATTTCATAACTGTTGCATTCTACAAAATCCACCATCACATGGATAATGCCAAGGTTTGCTGTCAGAGAAAGCAGTAGCCAGTTCCCTTTGGACCATGGCTGCACTAGTTTCTGAGTACATGGATGGATGAGCATGGTGAAATGAATCCCAGGGAACCAATTTCCTAGGAGGCCTTTTTAGAGCAAGGGTCATGGGGACTCTCTTCTCTAAATACATGTTGACAACTTGCACACTTGAGCTTGCAATAGGTAGGATATTGCTGATTTCTGAGATGGCCTCAAGCCATCTTTCCACTTGTCCTTGTACAAAGTATTTGGTTTATTCTTAATGGTGCTCTCTTCAGCAGCCATACCTCATTTATTCTCAACTAGACACATATTTCCTTCTGGGACAACATTTAAGTCTTCCAAATTTCCCTGCTCTGCCTTCTGCCTCCGATTATCAATATAAATCTGGCTAAAAGCTACCAGCAGTATCCATGTTACAGCCTGAATTTTGGCCTGCTTTGAAATTTTCTCCACCAGTAAATTAATCCACTGCCCTTAATCTCAGTCTCTTGCAAAGTCTCAGAGATGTTATTAAATTGTAAGCTAAATTAAACCCCTACTCTTTTAAGTTTTGGGTTTCAGACATTGTTTCTCACCAGTAGAAAAGCTGAATAATACAGAAAATTTGTACCAGAAGAGGGGTCATTGCTGTAACTGTACTTGACCATTTGGTTTAGGAACATTTGTAACTGGCTTGTGGAAGGAGTTTGAAAGTTTTGGAGACTCAGAATAGAGAAGCCACAGGATGCTATAAACAGAGCCTGATGGATAATTCTAGTTGGCGCTCAGAAGAACAGAATGTTGATAGGAATGTAGACTTTAAAAGACAGGCTCAGGATGTTTAGCTGGGAGCAAGGACTCTTGGCAGTTCTTAAATATAAAACTAGTGCCTAGACTACATGTGATCTTTACAAATGAGCACAAGAAAAATAGTAATAGCAACAGAAAACTGGGAAAATATAAACAGACAATACTCAAAAAGCAAAAAAAGAATAATGAATGTGCATCTGCCTCAGGCATTTTCTTGTTACTAGGATAAAATATCCAATATCCACAATTTAAAGGAGAAGAGTCTAGTTTTGGATTAGAGTTTCAGTCCATGGTTGGCTGGCTCCAAGGTAGGAACTTGTTGGCAAAGGAATATGGCAGAGAAAACAGTGTTCAAGTCATGGCATCCAGAAAGAAGGGAATAGAGCAAGGAGCCAGAGAGGGAGATACTTTTCCAGGTCATGTCCCCAGTGACCTGACTTTCAACCAGACCCACCTGCTAACAGCACATTCAGCTCTGATTTCATGAGTGGATTAATCCATTGATGAGCATAGTAGCTTCATGATCCACTTACCTTTCAAAAGCCCACCTCCAAACACAAAAGCATTTTGGGAGACTTTGTAGACCCAAACCATAACAGCATCTAAAGAGAAGCTCTATCTCATTAATTACCAGAGAACTTCCAAGTTAAAATAATGATAACCATTTAATTTAAAATGATTTCAGATATTTTTGCTTTAACTCTAGGACTAGTCACCTGAAATAGTTTCTATTTTTGCACACTAAACCTCCCTTGTTAATAGTGTGCTCATTCTCTCAAACTTTTGTATAAAACCACGATGTACTTGCCTCATTGTCTTGGCTTCTTATACTCAACATGGTTCTGCAAAGACAGAAATCTCACCGAACACTTTACAATTCACTTTAAAGGATACCAGATAATGTAAGCTGTTATTTAGTTATTTACTAGCAGTCAGTCAAAAACTCATTTTGGAGTTTCTTGCTGCCTAGGTATTTTATGAATGCAAGTATTATCTTTAAAACATTCTGTATGCCTCCCCCCATGGCTGAAAAATCTGAACATCACTGGCTGATCAAGCTGATATTTGTTCTCATTTTGCTTCTACTCAGTTTTTGAACTTTGTAATAATACATTTAAGTTCTAAAACATATACTTATTGATTTCTTAAAATTGTGCCATCTGTTTTAGTAGAAAAAAACCATTGGGTGCCAAGATTTTTTCTCCCTTTCCATGAGGTGTACACTTAATCGTTTGGTTTATGAATCCACACTCCAGGGATGTTTGGACATCTGGGAGATCATATTTGTGTGACAGGTATTTTCTCAAGGGTGCAATATCCTGTCTCATCTGGATAAGCCTTAAAAATTCAATACCTTAAGGTAAGTGAAAACATCAGAGTGAAGATTGCATTGAAGCCCACTTTATTTTTCTGTGATCCAATTAAACTTAGAGTACCAAGATTCTGTTTTGATACGGCAATATCAGTTTCCTCATTCCTTTTTCTGGATTAACATCTGCAATAAATAAATGCAGGTCTTGCATTCTATTTTATATTGCCTGAGAATCCATTTTGAGTATAAGTTCAATTTTCTTATTCCCAAGAAGGGCTCAAACACTTAACATAGTTTCCAATTCTATACCTTTCCCAGTTCCTCAATATGATCAATCTCCATAGTTCATACGTATGCTTTAGCCATCCAGCTCTTTGTGATCATCTCCCTATGGGACAGCTAGGCAAAACCTTCTTGATTTTCCCTGTTGACTTCCACACCCTACACAGACTTTACATATATGAAACAGTGACCACTTCTCAGTCACTGTGTGACTCCTTGGAACACATGCCTGAATGCTATAAACCTACTAATTAGAAGTTCTCATCTGGAAACTCTTTGGTTTATGCTCTGGACCCCACAAAAGGCTTTGGCCTGTGTATGGTTTCTCTCTGTCTGTCTCTATCTCTGTCTGTCTCTGTCTGTCTGTCTCTCTCTCCGCTCCTTTCTTATTTCATGGTTGAATACTTGGGTTTTGGATGGCCTCCCTCCATGGTCCTGTGAAATATGCTTCCCTGTATTCTCTGAGATCTCTAAATAGTAAACCTACCTCTCTTATTTCATGTAATTTTTTGTATTGCCTCCTCTGCCTCACCTGATTGACACACCTATCTCCATTCATTGTCAGAACTCTCACAGAGAGTGGTTATTGTGGTAGAAAAATACCGAAACCAGGTCAAACAGTCAGAGCCACAAGGACATCTGTCAGTATAAATCCATTTCCTGTGAAAGGTATATTTGGTCATGGGTTGGATACTTAGGCACTAAAATCTCCACCAGGATAAAGAAGTATTTTGTGAAAGGTGTATTATGAACACCCATGACTGTCTTCACTAGCACCTTGATAAGGCAGGGCTAGATACCCTCTTAGAAGACATTTTGAGACCAGATTAGAACTAATATTTACAAAACAGGAAAGCAGGCTGAGGAGTGGGGAAACCTGGAGAGATTGTGCCAGCATGTCTATGGGATAACACTATGTGGTATTTTTCTGAGCCACATCTCATACACAAGATCCCATTTAATCAAGACCTGAATAGAAACCTTCTCTCTATATAAATCATGGTGTGGGACAGGACTTTGAGTTTAAAATGAGACAAGATTTGTTTTCTAGCCTGATTTTCCTTCGTGTTCTTGTATCGAAAACTGGAGATAATAATATTAGCATCTATTTACCATAGTCAAAAATCAGTATAGCATAGTACCTGAATGTTTGGGCACAGATGCATTTGGCTCTAGAGACAAATCTCGGACCTGCTTTACTAATTATGTTTTCATGGGAAAATTCATTAACTTCTCTTTGTTTTCTTCTTATCTATAAAGCAAGGGTAATTTAAAAGTATCTGTATTATGTGTGGTTGAGAGCCTAAAATTAGATAGCTCAAATAAATCTATTAACAGAGGTCCCAACATATAATTAGAGCTCAATAAATGTTGGCAAAATTATTATTATGGTTGTTGAGAAAATTGTGTTGATAGATATTTATGCAAATCAATGAGCTTTTCACCTGGCATGGAATAGACACTCAATTCATATAAGCTCCTTTCTTTTCTTACAAACCAGAAAACATAGATCTAATTTGCATAAAGCTTGAAAGGGTACTTTTTCAAAAAACAGTCCTGTCCTAAGAAATCATGTAGTCTCATCTGTTAGAAGGTTTTCTACATAGCCCTCTGATCAAGATACCTCTATCTTCATTGAGAAGACATCTAATATTTCCCAGCCAGAGAAAAATAGCCTGTACTCTCCAAGAAAGGACTAAAGGAATGAGAAAAACAAATCAAACAGTCTTGCACCCCTCCCACTTTCCTTACAGATACTCTTCAGTCAAGTGACAGAGGAGAAAGAGGAGTCTGATTATGTTTCATAAGTGAACAGAGCTGGTATAGTTTGACCTTAAAGAATGGAGAAGAGTAAATGGCCTCTCTGTGAAAGGATCAATGCCTGCTGCCTAGCTTTGCTCATGAGTAAATGAATAGGAGAAACCTGAGCCAGAGATGGAAGGCAGAGAGGAATGAGAAATTTGAGAGGTAAGTATTGAAATGATGACCCTCTGAGATGTGGATAAGAGTGTGATCTCATTAAAGCTTTTCAAATAAATTCCCACTTCAGGTCAAAATTTCCTATTTAAAGATAAAGTCCATATCTCAGCTCCGACTTGCAAGGGTGCCAGGTGATGGATGACCTAAGTCATCTCCTTTTGGGACAGCTTCATAACCATTGCATTCTGACTGCACTCAAGGGGAGAATGGGGAGATGAGAAGTAGGTAGTGGGGGAATGTTGTTTATGCCAAATAAAGAGCAAAGTGAAAAATAATCTGTAGATATTGGAATGGAGTTCAAAGACATTAGCAAGGAACATAGCAACATAGAGCATTTGACCTTTTGGGGAATTCCTGTAACCCACTGTAGCTCCTTCTTGCCCAGGACTGAGGCTTGGGTCAAATGTAATCCTTTTATGCAATCTTTTCTCATGGGGAGAGGCAGAGCCCTCAAGCATAAAATTTCTGCTTAGTGACAATTTAGGCATAACATTGGCCTTAGACATCTTCTTTTTTGTCCATTTAAATAGCATCTATAAATATGTTACATATTAGCCTCTATGTCAGGAATGGCACATTGACTGATGAAGGAAAGTTTGTACTTGTGATATAGAAGGCAAATATGAAGATGTGAAACACAATAATGGAGGTACAAAGTAAAGAAATGCATAAAGTTAATTGTAACACAAAACAAGAGGCTCGACACATTCTAGACAGAATAGGAGGAGGAAAAGTGATTTCAGGAAAGGTATCTCATAATTTATGTTTCAGATAAGAGTAAGTTGAGTGAAGTTGATTAGGGGCTATGGAATGGCATTTCAGAACAAAAAGAAGAAGACTGCTGTCATGGAGATTTTTTTTTTTTTCTTTTGCATGAGAAGCAATGTTGCCACAGGACAAAATGTGAGAAAGGCAGAAGCCAAAGATAAATCTGGAGAAGCAAGATGAAAGATTGAGACTTTATGCAAAAGGAGTGAGGAGTTACCAAAATAATTTTAGTAGAATACTCACAAAATAAGATTTTTGTATGAGAAAGACTTTTCTAGCAACAAAACAAAAGAGGAAGACAAAATTTTCAGATTTTCATGTTTTGGAAGAAGGAATTTTATGAGGGTGTATGAACTGAGTTGTAGAATATGGAAAGAATCTGTTCAATCATACCTTGGCATAATTTCCACCCATAATCAGTCTTCCCTCAGCAAATGAATTCTACTTCCTTAGTGGTGAAAGAAGAAATGGTGTTACATCTTGGGTGGCATCTCTGGGCTCCAGAATTCTATGATCTATTGTTAAAAGGAAATGTTTCTTAATTAGTGCCATGGAGTATTATTTAGCAATAAAAAGAAAGATGCTGTCAAACTATGAGTAGACGTGGAAGAAACTTACACAAAAGAATCCAATCTACCAAAAGAACATTCTGTATGATTCAAACTCAAAAGTATTTTGGAAAAGGCAAAATTATGGACACAGTAAAACAAGAGAGGTTGATGGAGGGTTAGGGTTATGTTAGGGAGGAAGGCATGCATAGATCACCAAGGATTTTTAGGGGAGTGAGTGAACTCTGAACTCATCCTATACTGGAACGGTGAATACCAGTCATGCATTTTACAAAACCACAAAATATTCACTAGGGTGTGAATCCTTGTGTAAAGCATGGGTTTTATATAATGTACCAATATTGGCTCATCAGTTGTAACAAATACATAACATTCATGCAAGAAAGTTAGGGGCAGGAGAGAGTGTTATGGTTTGTGTCTGATGTCCCCCGAAAGCCTTACACAGCCTTGGGGGTGGGCTTTTCTGACGTGGCTGAATCTAGAGTTTGCAGTTGATTCATGGTCCATTTCTGGTATTAAGTGTCTGAGTCCTACACCCACCCTAGGCCGGGTAGCCTACATACAACATAAGGGACAGAAAGAGGCTTGTCTCTCTATCTTGTTGCTTTTGCTGTCTTCCACCACCATGAACAACATGCTGTTGTTTGCCATGTGCCACCCTGCCTTGGAGCCAGCTGATTATGGACTGAAACCTCTAAAAACTGTGAGCTAAATAAACCTCCCCCCCTTTAACTTTGGGTGTTGGATGTTTTGTCTGAGCAATGCGACAAAACCACTAAGACAGAGAGGGAGTATATGGGAACTCTCTGCACTTTCTCCTTTATTTTAGTAACCATAAAACTGTTCCAAAAATAAGTTCTATTAGCTAAAAACACCAACAAAATATTTCCATTACAACTGCCTCTAATTAATGAAAAATAAGGTAAAATGCTTCCAGTTCAACCCCAGTGTGACCTCATTCTCTAAGACTCCCTTGGCAGGCACTGATATGGAATGTGAAAGGCACAGATTATCTGGAATTTTACTTAAAATTGTTGGAAATTTTGAAGATTTGTAGAAATTTTCTTCCAGTGTCAGAGTCAGTGAGTCCTCAGTTTGATGGACGATTATTAGGTCAAGTACTTACCTTGTATTCCTATTGGTATGTTCATATACCCGTAGAACTCAATTATTATTTCTGTGCTCCAAATTTCATATACGATGGTTAGTGCATTATGATCCCCAGGATGAAAGCAGAGACAATTTATTTAGTTTGAGATTTTTAATTTTTTCCATCAACAGTTTGGCAGTGGGCTCTGAAACAGAACAACCTTTTAGAATGCAGAAAGGAGAATTAATCTATAAAAATTCAATTAACCTGTATAATGCTTGTTAAGTCCTCACAGAACTTAATCAGAGTTTCTTTAACTTATTAGCTGCTTTGCCTATTTTATATCTTGTAGCCTGTGACGATGGCACTGAACAATCAGAATAATGCTGACAAGCTGAACAAACCAACCACCGGAGTACTTCTAATTTTTGGATCCTTCCATCAATTGTTAAAGATATCCAAATTAATCTTACCCGTAACTTCCCAAAGCCAGACTGAGTGTTGGCGGGCTGTGGGCCATCAGACCCCACCTGGCAGCAGAATTTACAAAGCAGGTGCATTGCCTGTATCACTACTACCTTTCTGCATCCACTTGGTGAAACTCCAGCCTGAAGACTCCCTACAATAAAGCTCAACTCAGGTGCAGCATTCTCAACAATGCTGTGAAGGTGGATGGTAAATGATTGTAGGTTGTTATAAGCTCTAAAATATGGCTATGAATTGCTCTAAACTCTAATGCTAAGTACGTTGTAGGGTAAGTGTTCTACTTCAAGTGAAGATCTTCCTTGAGAGATGCAAATAGAATGTGGAACTGTTACATTAGGTAAGTGATACAGAGATTCCAACCTCAAGTGGCCTCTCTGTTCGACAGGCTTCAACAACAAATTTGGATAAGGCACAGATTTGTGGGGAACATATTTAATGGAAAAGAAGATGGATATGGTTGTAAATGTTTGGGGCATGATAATTCTGTAGGAAATTCAAGTGAAATTGTTCACCAGGCTGATGCAACTGAAGTTCTGGAGAGAATTTTGATGTAGGGATAGGATCCAGGAGCATCAAAACCTCAGGAGGAGTTGATTTTTTGGAAATAAAAAAGGAGAGTCTGTAAACAGAGAGATCAGTGAACTAAGGTGAAAACTTGCAGAATGCTGAAGTTGGAGAGGTAGTCAAAGGCAGAGCAGGAAGATGAATCCTGAAGAGACGTTGAGATGGAGTAGTGAGAGTTAGCAGGAACGACATCAAATAAGTCAGACTTTTCAAGTGGTAAGGGATGTTTAGGTGTTGTAATCATATTGAGAATGATAAGGATAAATAGAAATAACCTTTGGAAAAGAAGTTGCATTAAGTTCTGGCAGGTGAAAATAAGACTGAAGGGATTTGGACATCATATGGTAAGTAGAAGAGTAACAACTGCCAGTCACTTACTTGTTTCTAGTGAATGTAGACGATATGTCTCAAAATCTGAGTGTAAGAAAAAAAGAGGAAAAAGGAAAGAGTGTAAATAAGAGAAAGAGGCTAGGGTTAAAAGCAATGAATAGGTAAAAGATAAAGGATGATACACAGAGGCATAGCTGAAAGATGGGTGGATAAATGGAATGGATGCTGGGAGATGGAATGAATTCGCCGGGACTGGAGTCTGTGTGGTTATATAATTTTCGTTAGCAGTCTAATTATAAATTCACAGAAATAAATGATTGTATTAAGCCAAGGCTTAGTTGCCAGATAGGTGACAAAGAACCTTAAGGGGAAAATAGAAGAACAGAGTATGAGCCATGAGGTAGCTGAGGGTAGGAGAAAATAAACCCAAATGAGAAATTGAAGTAACTTGGGGACTATAGGTTTTGATATGGTCACGTAATTGTTCAGACAGGAATTTGTTTCAGAATTCTTTTTTTTTTTTTTTTTTTGTGGGTACCTGGGGGTTGACCTCAGGACCTCGCGCGCCAACAGGCACCCGTGCCGCTGAGCGATATCACCGGCCCCTTTTTCGTATGTGGGATCCGGGAGTTGAACTCGGGCCCTCGCGCTTGCAAGGCAGGCGCTTACGCCGCTGAGCCATCTCACCGGCCCTGTTTCAGAATTCTTGTTCAAACATAAGAAAGGGACTGAACAGAAAGGGGAGAAGGCTGTTGCAGAAGTCGATATGCCAGGATTAGTTTCAGAGGTGGAACGTTTCAAAGTGATGATCAAATGCAGAATGTTAGTGGGCCAGGGTGGCTGGACTAGATGTGTGTTTCCAGCTTCTTCCTCTTATGAACACAGCGGCATTGCTTGGCCTACTCATTGCAATGCTTTCACTGCCTAGACAGTGGCGGACACACGAGGTGTGCAATAACTGTACTGAACAATGCATGGACAAAGACATGCAAAAAACTAAGGAAATCGAAATGTCAGGATGCTTAATAAGAAAAAGTCACTGCTCATAGCCTACTCTTACTCTTTCAGCAGAAAATCTCTTTCATGATGCTAAAAATTTTACTTCTTTCCTGGTACATTTTGTATGTCAACAGAAACTGGAAAAATTGAAAAGTTAACAGCAATGTAACTGTAAAAATTAGAAAAGATCAGTGGAAAGGGGACTTTGATTCAGGAAGACAGACAATTCTGCTTTCCACATTTGATGGTGTAATATAGATGATTATAGATGTAATATAGATGATCACTTGTCAGCCGTAACAGACACACCTGTTCTTCAAAGTTGTATATGCTTGTATCTTGAATCCACTATAGATTTTATGTAATCTGAGGATGAATCAGCACCCCTGTCCTTATCTTTTCAAATATAGAAATTTAAAAGATAAATTTAAAGATTTAAAGATAAATTTAAAGATAAATCTGGAGAAGCCAGGTGAAAGTTTGGGACTTTATGCAAAAGGAATGAGGAGTTACCAAAATAATTTTAGTAGAATACTCACAAAATAAGATTTTTGTATCAGAAAGACTTTTCTAGCAACAAAGTGCAAAATTCCTATACTTGGAAACTTACGATTTTGTTGGGAGACATTTGATTTACGCCCTAAAACATTTGATAAAGAATGTGTAATTATATACTGAATTAATCTAAGTAGTGTTTTAACAATCCCATGGAAGAAATGCAGGAAAGACCCTTGAGAAGATGTCTTAAAGAACTGGTTGAATTTGGATGCATGTAGAGATGAGGACAGAGGACAGCTTACTCATGATATTCTCAAAGTAAAAAAATTGTGTTTGTATTCCTGTTAGAGTTACTGATCAACTATATACATCAGCATTTTCTACTAGAAGAACTTTTTATGGTGCCATTTTATGATACATATGGGCAGGGGTAGGAAACTAGGTACAGCTAAACACAGGTGTGTGTTCGTGCATGCGTGTGTGTGTGCAAGGCATGTGGGAATGGGTATAGAACCAAAGATCAGCAAAGGTAGCCAGGTGGAGGAAAACACCTTTTCTGTTGATTGGAAGGAAGAATTGGCACAGTTTTTCTTGTCCATGACCTTTTACTTGTGGCCTAGAGCTTGCATTTAATTTGAATTTTATTAACATAAGAAATCTACTGCTGAAAACTGATTCTCTCAATTTAGGATGTTTAATTAAAAAGTTTGAAGGTTGAATAAGTGGCTTGGAAGAATATGGCAGTTTCTTCTCAGCAAGGTAAGTGTTGAGGTTATCTGCAGAAGTAACAGCCAAGAAAGAGCAAATGTGAGCTATGCCTGGAGAAAGAAAAAAAAAAAAAAAAAAAAAAAAAAAAACAGTCCAGGTGGTAGAATGATGGAACATCAAAGAATGCGAAAAAAAAAAGTGAATTGAGAATGATTAATAAATGAAGCACAGTAAACTTTCTGAATGGCATTCTAATAATTTACATTAAACCTCAAGATTAACCTAATATATATACCCACACGTATACTCACACACTAACACACATACACAAATACAAAGATGCATGTATGAAGATGTTAATTATGGCATTGAATATAGTAGCAACTCAATAAATAGCATGTCCTTGAAGAAGAGACTCAATAAATAAATTATACAAGACACATAGATAGAACTAGAATATTATGTACCAGCCAAAGTTACCTACTTTACATGTGGTAAAATAGACCATTTTATTCATGACATGATGAATGAAAAAAATCTAGGTTGCAAAACATGTAAACATTAAGTGAAATAGTTATTTTGCAAAATTCAAATATATTCCTCAGTTTAATCCTTCTGATAATCTAAAAATAGATGTCAGTTTATTTATTTATTTATTTATTTATTTATTTATTTATTTATTTATTTTTAATCTAAAGTCTCTACTTGATGTTCCCTTCTGCTTTAACACCATGGAGAAAAGGATTAAGTAGGTAGTTGATGGTTTGGGGAAGAAGTAGTTTTGAATATAGTTCTTGCTGTCTTACTGGAGCTGCATTATATACTTGCTATGGACTCAGTTGTGCCCCCCTAATTCATATATTAAATTCCTAACTTGCAATATTGGGAGGTAAGATCTACAAGGAGGTAATTAAGATTAAGTGATATCACAAGGGCAGAGTCCTGATATATTAGGATTAGTGTCCTTATGGGAAGAGACATCAGAAAGGTTGTGCCCCCTCTCTTATTTGTATTTCATAGCTTTTTTCTTTCTTT
The DNA here is from genome assembly GCA_028451465.1 of Erethizon dorsatum. Classification (NCBI taxonomy): domain Eukaryota; kingdom Metazoa; phylum Chordata; class Mammalia; order Rodentia; family Erethizontidae; genus Erethizon; species Erethizon dorsatum. The sequence goes on from CM051824.1 coordinate 20,207,611, forward strand.
TTTTTTTGGAATGCCAGGGATTCAAATCATACATGATGGACAAATATAGTACTCTACCACTGAGCAACATCCCTAGCCCCACAGCACATTTTAGTACAAATATGAGCAACTTATTGTTTCCTGGATGAGAATGGTATTTGAGTTGAGACAGTATAAGCCAAAAACAGAGCTAGCATTTTGACTGCAAACTTTCCAGTCTCAGGAACTATGAAAGCTAAATTTCTATTGTTTAAACCAAGCCTATGGTATTTTGTTTGACATAGCAGACTGAGACAGTACTTTCCATACCTTATGTTATTGGTTCTACAAACAGCTATGGAAAAATGTATCCTTATTTTCATTCTACAGATGAGGTTATCCTGTTATATCAAGGACGACCCTTCGCAGATTCATTCAAGGTCGCACTGCTGCTCAATGTCGAGGGTAAAATTGGAACCCTGTTAGTTTCTAAGAGCAATGTTTTGCAAAATGACCCACAAAGGCTCCCAAAGATTTTATCCTGTGAAAACTCAACATCTATAGTAAATTTTCCTTGTCTTCAGCACAATGGCACATGTGTTACTTCTGGCACTTAACATTGTTTTTTTAAAATATTTTTTCTTATGTTCTTTCCTTCCCTTTCTGATTCCCTGTGCCTTTATGACCTTTTCTTCATTTTTTTATGAAATAATTTTGTAATTCAGATGTATATGAGTGCTAAGTTGACAACTAGTATATTTGCGATGTTTAATTACATGAGCCAACTTGATTGGAACATGAGGTGCCCTGCCATTTGGTCAAGCATTACTCTGGATGTGTCTATGAGGGTGCTACCTGGATGGGATTAGCATTTGAATTAATACTTTGAGTGAAGTGAATCTCCCTAATAGGGGTGGGTCACATCCAATCTGATGAGGTCTGACTAGAACAGAAAGGTTGGCAATCTCTACAGTGAGAGGGAACTCCTCCTATCCGATTGTCTTGAGCTGGCACATCAGTTTGTTCCTGCTTTGTTCTTAAAAAGAACAAAGGTTCTTCAGCCTGCTGACATTTGGACTGAAACTGTACCATCATCTCCCTTGGGTCTCCAGCTTGCTTACAACAGATTTTGGAGCTAGGTGGCCTCCATAATGCTGTGAACTACTTCCTTATAATACAGTAAATATCTTTCTATCTTTGTTCGCATCCCCATTCTGTTTCTTTGGAGAATTTTCTCCCCTTTTATCAAAACTTACAGACAGGAAAGACTATAAAAATAATCTAAGATACTATGAACTACTGTGATTACTCATAAATATTCTCACCCAGGAAGATTGTGTTTTAATAGGTAGCTCATTCTTTTTATAAGAATGACCCCACTGGTAAGCCAATGAGGAGATGCTTTCTTAATATATCTTTGTCTCATGATGTGAACTTCATCTTCCAGTGAAACTATCTCTTTAAGGAAGTTTTGATTATCCTGGTAAGCAGGAGACTCATGGGGTCTCCAATGACAAGGATAGGGTAGCCACCTTCACGGGGCAGTTCTTCCTTATTAGACAGACACTGCAGTTCCAATGCTCCTGTATATAAATCAGTGTTTCCTTTTTACTTCATTAGGGCAAACACCTCCAGTGCTTTTGTGTCTCCTGCATCATCTTTGAGGAATTTACTTAACCTGAAAACACAGTCAGGTTTGTCAATGATCCACTAAATTTTTATTGGAAAGGAGTAGACATCCCATGTGCCACAGGTCTTCCCTGTGAAGTGATGAGCTCCCTCGTATGGACCTCATTCGGAAGGCTACCCCTCTGATTCCTCTCTGAGGTCATAGCGACACAAAGTACATTTCACTCTCTGAACATCTTTTCTTTTGTCTATTTGCCATTTAGTGTTTCTGTTTCTGTTTATTTTGCCATCTCCTTTCCCTTATTCCTATTGAAGCTGAAAATAAAATAGGAAACTGAGTTATCTGTATAGTAGAGCACATTTTAATTACTCATTTGGCCAACTTCTTTGTATTATTTTATTTTCTACTTTCTTCATATTCATTATCTTTTCTCTCTTCTCCCTACTAACGGCACCCACACTGAAGTGTTTGTTGTGAGAAATTAAACACACATCCTTGAAAAGTAGTGTTATTTGAATGTGTATTTCTAATTTATTTAAACTATCCTATGGTAATTTTACCCTCCCTTCAGCTAAGGACAATTTCCTCTGCAAAGTCTTATCCAGCATTCCCACTCTCTGTGCTTTTAAACTCCTGTGTAGAATCCACATTGTTTATATTATTTATTTGAGTCATAATATATTTGCCTGACATTACTTTTCCTTCTAGCCAGAGTTAAGCTCCTTGAGGAAAGGGAGTGTAATATTTCTTTTTTTTAGTACCAAACTGTTCATCACATATATCTTAATGCATTCTTATTAAATAAATGAGTGAAAACACCCACAGAAACCAAGCAGACAAGTTCTGTTTCCAAATTTTGTCATCTGCAACATTTCTCTTCCTGAATGAAAAACTGGCCTACACACTTCATGAAAAACATTTATATTCTTCACATCTTCTAGGCAAAATCCAAAAAGTGACTCAATACTGCAAAACCATTGATGTCATCAGGGGCCTTATGCATGCAAATAGGTGTCTCAGAAAGGAGGTCGGCTTTAAGAGCTGACTCAAGAGAGACCCACCCTGTTTAGACTGTTGAGAGAATGCTGCCAGGTAGCCCAGGAGAAACCTTTTGGGAATGAATCAAAGAGCAATCAAAGAAGAAAGGGCAGAAAATTTGGCAAAGAGCTCAAGAAGATAGGTGGTGACATTTGGGTAGTTTCAGGATGCAGGCAGTGTTGTAGACCTGAATATTCTACCACCTTTGCAAGAGAAAACAAAGGTGATTACACTAGGGAATTCTGATGAGAAGCCAGTGCTCAACTCAATATGGTACTGACCAGTCCTATATCACTGTTCCCACTCAGAAATGCTCCTGTGGAAAAAAAAAAAAAAAAGAGTTACAGGAGCCAATATGTTTTTGTTAAATTCTTGCACTGAAGCCAGAGTTGCTGAGGAAATAAAAGCTCAGTTTGTTAACTTCGATCTTCATGTGTATCCAAAATTCAGGATTTTTTTGTTTTGTTTTGTTTCCATCATTCATTTGATCTGTGACCATGAAAATGTACTTTTCCATCTAGGCCTCAGTGACTCACCCTGGGAAATGGCGTGCTCATCATACCTCAGCTTCTAAAGACACTCTGGGAAAATTAATTGGTAGTTTCAAAAGAAACCTTCATCTTTTATCCATTAGAGACAATCTAGCATTACAATTGATCACCTAGGTGATGATTCAAGCCATTCAATCCCTGTCATTCTGCATGCACTTCTCTTCCAGCTTGCCTTTGAAAGAAAATCAGACAGTTAAAGCATCAGCTGGAATTCGCTCATCTCTCAATGACTGCAGAGTGAAATGTAGCTCTCAGCATAGAAAATGTCCTTCCAGTGCTCCAATAAATAGCATTCCATTTCAGCCCTGGGGAATTTAGTGTAACCCTAGTTACCCCTCACTGCCACAGCTATCATTGCCTCCTTGGGCAGCAGAAATGATTTATGGAGGCAGTAGTCATTCCAAACTTTAATTAAGCATGGCAGGAATCATCTGTTTTTTTAAAGGGCACCAACCCAAAAATATGAGAGCTGAACTCTTGTAGACTACTAATTACCTTTCCAACATTTTATATTGTACCCTTATTTTTCCTCAACAAGAACAGAGAGAAAGCCAACCCAATGACTCCTACAGGTGAGCTCTATCCCCCAAAAGCCCTATCCCTGGTTGTCTGAAGCATTGCTGTGGAGGTCAGTGGACATACTGTGCTCCACAATCCTATTGTTAATCTTCTCAACCTCTCTCTCTCTCTCTCTCTCTCTCTCTCCCCGTCTCTGTTTCTCCCTCCCTCCCTCTCATCCTTGCAACACAATCTCTTGGCTGCTATGGCAATAGAAACCATGGCAATGCACAGGTAAATAGTTTTCTCTTTGAGTAAGTAGGTAGGGTACAAAAATAAATACAGATGACACATGAGCTAGATCTCTCTCTAGTGACCAACTCAGTGCCTTGGGAAGAGAATATTCCAAATAACAAATATCATAGCCAAACCACTTGACAAATTAATGAATCTTTTTGTACATTCACTTCCTTGAGATTGGAGTTAGAATTAGGAGCCAAAGAGGGGAACCAACAGCTACACATCTGTGCAAATAGGAGCTCATCAACTTTTCGAACACATGTTTTCCACACTTTTTGATGGGAAATACTTTCCTCAACCTATAGCTTCTATAGAAATGGAATAAAGGAAAATCAGGAGAAACTGGATTCCCAATAAGTAATGATTATCAGTTATAACTCAGCTGGACAAACCCAGGTGTGAGGCAGGTAGAAATAAATTAGTGTACTTTGCATGTAAGAAGATAAAGGGTATTCGAGATATATCATCTCTACCTTTTCCCTCCTGGAGATCTCTTTGAGACCAACATATATCTGACAACCCTCCTGGAATAGTCCTATTTGTTCCCATGCTTACTTTGTTTTAAGACACTTCATTATAGACAAGCAACATGACGCATATACTAGTTGGTTTACGGGCAGTCGTTGCTCAAATCTATGGGCAGTTGTTGCTCAAATCAAGCATTCATTGCACAAGGGTGATAAGTTTATATTCATATAAAAAAATGACCATTCTGCAGGGGCAGTTACTTTTCTGGATTCTCTCCTCTGTACTTGATCAGGAACCAATGCTCCCTAAATGTCCAAGGATTAATAGTGAAATATGGTAGCTTTTTACCACTCTGACAAATGTAAGTTATGACTTTCTTTGGTTTGATTTCTAAGTAACATTCTGCCCAGGGCCAATATTATGAGATATACTTGGTTCTTGTGATATAAAATTTAAGGCATCTCTCACTCTTAGGGTAAGTCCATACATTTTGAGTATCTGAGAATGAGTATCCTAAAAATATCTTGCTTACTTTAATTCTGCCCTCGTTTTTATTTGTTTAGAAATCTTTCTGATTGTCTGCTGCTGACTCTAAGCCATCAAATCCCATCTCTGAGGAGTTCTTATGTCTGCCACAATAGGACTTTTCATGTAACATGTGAAATATAGCTCTCATCATAGAAAATGTCCTTCCAGCTGTGAAAGGAACTTCATTCAGCTCAGGAACATCATTGAACATGTAGACGTCTGCTTGCACATTTGTATCCTGGATGGTTTTGGTCTGAGATAACAGTTTTTAAAAACCTTAGAACAAGGTTGTAGGACAACAACTAATCCTCATCTAATTTAAATTTTTTTGGTGTGTACTTATTCATTAGAAACAACATAAAAGGTGTGCTTGATTAAAATAAAGAACTTTGTTCAAACTAAGATATTAGAAGTAAGGACATTTACCCTCCCCACAGTCATTTTCTTTCATCTCCTGGGCACATGAGTTACAGATGGCATAAAAATGAAAATGGCCGCCAATTCATTGGGTAGGATTCTCTTCACTTCTATCATGCCTCTAACCTGGAATTAAAATTGGGAAGGAGCCTGACTGATTAAATATGCTGTTCATGTTGACATTTCTCAACAAAAGAAAAGTGAGGAGAAAATTAAAACCAAACAATAGTGACGGCTTAATATGAAGGACTCATTAACTCTTTTTCAGACTTGGAATCTATGATAAGCACTAGGCCCTCTCTAGTCCCAGAAAAGTCCATTTAACAAAGAACAGAATTTCTGATAAGTTAGAGAGCTGGCCTTCCTTAAACTGAGCCACAGACTAACCAGGGATCAGGCACCGAGGGCCTACCGGTACCTCCAGCCTCCTTTTGGGGTTAGGAATATCTTGTAGTGTTGTTCCTCCAATAAGAAACTCATTCTCTGGCTCACTGTTAGGCCCTCATCTAATTTCCTTGACACTAAAATACTTTCTTTCATGGTGTGGAATCCTGTAAGAGCCCAGTTTCCAGGCAATCAAGGGTCCACCTCCGATGGAAGTTAACTGATGGTTTCATATTAATTCTAATGTAATTATCTTTTTACTTACTTTCAGGTGATGGCAATTTCCTCTGCAAAGTCTTTTCCAAACTTTCCATTCTCTGTGCCTTCAATTTGTGGAAAAAGTTGGAGCAAGCCTGAAGTCATAAGTGAGAATAATTGCTGCTGAGAGCTTAGGAGAGTGCTATACTTCTCTGATACCTTGTGTATAGCATCTTATGACCCTGTGAAATAGGTATTACATATCCCCAATCATAGATGAGGAAATATGGGCAGAGAAAGGGCAAATAACTTGTCAAAAATTGCACAGCTAATAAGCAGTGCCATTAGATTTTAGGCAGTCTGGCCTCAGAGTGCTCACCCTTAGCTTCTGTGCTATTTTTAATGCTACAGTAAATAAAAATACTGGGAGCTATGCCCACATCTTTGGTTGCAGTGGTGCAGAATTCTAGCCATCCCAATGCCTTAGCCCACTACTTGTCACATTTATTCATAGAAAACTGGAGGGAGAATATGATTCCATTCCTGTTAACAAACACCCACATCTTTTGTCATCTTCATCATTAAATCTATATTTACCTTATGGAAATTATGCTAGCTGTTTCACAGAAATGAAATAAAACAAAATAAAACAACGCCCAAAGAACAACATGAAAGAAAATAACATCCTTGTTTTTCCTGGCTCTGTCAGAATTCATCCTCTCCAGCTTAGTTCTGTGAGACTAGCGAAGTGGAATCTGGTCTACCCTCTTGGATCACAAAGACAGTAATGACAAAATACTGAGAGGTAGAAGCCCAATTTGGAAGAGAGCCATTTCCCTTGAATTTGCAGATATTAATTGCCATTCTGAGAAAATATAATTTGGTCCACATTTCTGATGCAGAAAGACAGTCTTCACCATTTCTGACAATAAAGCCAGGCAATTTCTAGGCCATGCCTAAAATTTAATGAGCACACAAAACTAAATCTGTTAACGGGCTTCTTAACATGTCAATATAAAAAAGTACATGGCTTACAGTAAAGAAAAGTGATTTCCAAATATCTGAAATATCTTTCTCTGTTTCAATTCTCAGAAATTTGTCAGTTCATGTTCAGCTCTTCTATGTTGTAATAAAAATGTTGACTGAGTTGAAATTCCATCCACAGAGTTTAAAATTATATGGCTGATTAAGGAAGACAATACATCCTACTGTAAGGAGGGGTCAATGTCTTCATCCTTTCTGTATTGGCAGGCTGACTTGGGAGTGTTTTGACAAATCACAATTTAACACAATGTAAGGCTTCTAATACATACCTGCGGCTCAGATATAAGAAACTCAAACTGGCTATGTCTACTATTTCTTCTCTGCAACATTAGCACTTGTAGACTAAAACTACCACAATATGAGGAAACTTAAGCTAGCTACAGAAAAAGGAAGAGGAGAGAGGGAGGGATGGAGAGGCAGAGAAAGAGAGGGAGAGAAAGAGAGAGGGAAAGAGACAGAAAGAGAGAGGGAGAGAGGATTTTATACCAGCCCAGATGCCAGGAATATGAAAGTAGAAATTACCTTGTAAGTCCAATCTAGTCAACTCTTCATGCAATTTCAGCTACCGTGGTTACAGAACAAACACATGAAAGACTCAGGATCACCAAACTGAGCTGTAAAGCCACAGAACTATGACAGATACTAATATTAGTTTTAGTTTGGCATAGTTTATTATGCAGAGAAAGATAACCCAAACAGATGGTAAATTCAGAAGAGACTTAGAAGATGAAAACACAGTGCCACTTAATAATTGTAGGCATTTAAATGTGCTGTAAGCTTTCTGGCTCCAGTTTTTTTTTTTTTTTTTTTTAATGTGGGTACTGGGAGTCAACCTCAGGACCTCACGCTTGCTGGGCAAGCACTTGTGCCACTGAGTGATATCACCAGCCTTTTTTTCCTTTATGTGGGTTCCAGGAATCAAACTCAGGACCTTGTGCTTGCCGGGCAGGTGCTTATGCCGCTGAGCCATCTCACTGGCCCTGGATCCAGTTTTTCTGATTGAAAAAGCTTTCATTTTCTTATCTCCACTGAAGCTCATTCATAAATGTGTCTTGAGGAGCAACCTAAAAATAAGGGGTTAACTACAAAGAAGTATAAAAAATGAAAGTTATTATCATTCATATTTTCATTGACAAATACCCACTGTGAAATACACTTAAAGTTTGCAAAGTAGAACATTAGGCTGAATTATTGGAAATATCAGTGGAAATTTGAGAGATTACCTACTTGTGATTTCCTGTGTATGTGGCTAGAGAATTACATCTGTTACCTCTAGTACGAGAACCAATATGCTCCTGGAAACTAGGCCAGAAGTTGTTAAATAAAAAGGGCAAATTCAGCAGTTCTTTATTGTGCTTGTAGAAGATACTAATACTGGCGTCATAACAAAAACACAGACAGAATGTGCAGTTTTCTTAGATAGTTTCAGCAAGTTCAGGTGTCAGCCACAAAACCATGAAACGCACAAGTAAAACCAGGGTGTACTCCAGTGGTATTCGTCAGTCATGTCACATAAGCAGTGCAGCACATTGGTCAAAACAGCATGGAGAGGAAATGCTTAGGCAATAATCAGAGATGGCTTCAGAGCATGTTTCACAGTTGAAAAACTAGTTTTTCATTATTTTATCCTATTTCCATGTTTGGATTGTGTAACCATAAGCAAATCTGGATAATTAAAAAAAAAAATTAAGTTATTACAAGTACCAAGGCCAGCTCACAGACATGAAGGGAAACTGTGAAAACGAAACCTGTGGAAGGAAGGTAATCTGAGTAGAGAGGAGTGACCAGTCTCTTCAGATCACCACCATGGGAACCAGCTTCTTGTCCTGAGATACAATCAAGATACGATTCCCAGGAAAGAGAGTCTGACTGGAGCATCTGACTGACAGACCCTCCCAGACTGCTTATATGTTGGAGGGATGGCTCTTCTTTTAGCTCCTATTCCCCAGAAGTGCACTCTGAGATGAAGATCCGTGTGCTAATTGTGTTCTACTGGTGGAAACCCAAAGGATGTTGGGAAGTAGGACAAGGAAGAAGAGGTGAACCAGGAGCAGATCTCCTAAGTTATGAGGAAGTAGATTCCACCTGAGCCAGCAGCAGAGCTCTAGAGTATAAGTGGACTCTAAGCGTGATCCCCAACAAGCTTTCAGTCAAGTACCTGTTTGTCTTTGCTTATGGGCTTCCCTGGTGGGATGGGAATGGGACTGGTGTAATTACCCAGGCACCCAGGTACTTTCCTTCCTTTGGGTTCTATAGCCATGGTGTGATTTGGTGGAAACAAGGGTCTGAGGTGTTTTAGAAGTTAAAGATCTGCAAAAAGATGACTGATGTTTAAAGAAGGAATGTTGGGCAACCAAAAACTTTAAATATCCATGTAATCGTCAAACCACTTTACAGGCTTCCAATCTTTATTACTCAAGAATTTAAATCCAGGAATACTAAAAGTGGGGCCTGGGCCTTCTAGTCCAGTGATGTATTTTTTACCAACCATATCCAAAACAACAGACTTGGCTGTTTTGTTTGTTTGTTATTTAGCTTGCAGAAATATCCAGTTATTTTGGGAGAGTATAGGCAGTGCTGGGCTGTAGCCACAGAGACTGCCATCTTCTCTCATGTCTTCAAGCTAACATCTCAGCTCCTCAATAGCTTCCCAACCCTCTAAGCAGCACATATTCTTTTTGGCTTCTACGCTACATAAAAGAAGAGAGTCCTGGATAGGAATCCAAAAGTTATTTGTTAGGGTAGGAATGTAGCTTTTTTCAAAAGCAATAGATAATTATGGGTATATAAGAAGGAAAAGATGCACCACACTTTCCCATTCTTGAAATAAGTAGTGGTGAACATTTTGTAATTCCTTAGCAAACTGATGGCAGGAGGGAAAAAGAAAGTTTTGGAGAGAGTGACTGTTAGTGTCCTATAACGCACAATTGCAAATGACAATTTTAATACGGAAAACAAAGATGCACAAATATTATGCAAATATTAATACCACGTTTTAATCAAGACTAAATATGTTTTGGAAATGGAGAAGAGCTGATGGAGAGAACAGTCACCTTGAGAGTTCCAAGTATTAACAAGGTGAGGATGAAACTTCATTGCCATTCAAAGAGATGTTCTGGGAAGTATATTTACAGAAGAGTAGTTAAATGAAACAAAATAGGGTTTCTTAGAAAAATTGAGGAACTATATTTAATTTTTGCCTATAAATCTTGCACATTTGTAGGTATCAGGAAAGGGGACTCCACCTGAACTATGGCTCTATGCCAGGGATGTGCCCCAGAGTCCCATTGAACTTAATTTATAAGCCACAAAACAAGAAATAAGGGCCTGCAGTGGCCCTCAAGCAGTCACTTGGCTACAATACAGTCCAATTTTACTATACATAATTATAATGGTCAGGACTATTTTCATACTGTCAACCTCCAAAACTCCCTGCTGTTCCCTTTTCTATTACAGCAGTTTGTGTGTGTCATACCCTGTCCCTTTGTGTCAGTGATAATTACCTGGATGCTGAGGGAGTGGATGAGAGCTAACTGCGGAGATTTTTCAGATTTACTTGAAAAGGTTCCACTTAGCTTACTGGAGAGACCAGAGAATTATCCTCAGGGTTCTACTGATGGATTTTCTCTTCTTGTTCATCTGCACACCTGTCGGATGAAAAAGTATTATTCCATCCTCTCCCGCTGTCTGAATTCTGTCTTGTCTGCCTTGAATACCTATCACATCTCTCCACATCTGATCATCTTCCCTCTGTCTCCCTCAGCCACCCCACCTTTGTGTCGTCTAGCCTTAGTGTCACAACATGAGGCTGACCAGCTAACTTTCTCTGCAAATTCCCTGCAGCAAATCTCCAATTCCCCCTTTCAGACACATTCTGTATGCCATGCTGTGGCATTCTATGCTCTGTTCCAGCCTTGTTTTCTCTCTTCTCTTTTGTGACACATCGTCTTATGGCTTCATCTTGGAAAAATAAGCCAGTACTGCAAGAATGAGGAAATAAGTTTATACAGGCAATTACCCAGGAGGTAGGGATACTTTCTCAATGAGATAAAGCTACAAATCTTTCTTGATGTTTACTCTTTATTTAAACAGAAAAATCATGATTTCAGAGTGTCTTCGACAATTACAACTGCAACTTACCCTTCTCAGTTTGCATAGCTAATGTAATGAGGTAATGAGCTTTCACAATTTCTGACAATTATACTTTTTTTTTTTTCTCACAGTGGGCTTGGGAACATTATTTTGAGTTTTCAGGCAAATGTAGACCCTCAGTGTTACTGGCCTGAAATATATTTTGCTGTCACTATTATCACCTTTACTTCTAAAATAGCATACTTGCCCATTCCTTCTTCCCAGCTCTCCTCATTACTACAGGTAAGAACTAAGCTGGAATTACCTAACTCAGCTTAGACTTGACTGAAGATTGGCTGTACTGTCTCTGAGGCTGAAGCTTAGAACCCATTTTCTATCCTTTTTTTTGTGGGTATCAGGGGTCGAACTCAGGACCTCGCACTTGCCAGCAAGCGCTTGTGCCGCTGAGTGATATCACCAGCCCCTTTTTCCTTTGTATGTGGGTACCGGGAGTCGAACTCAGGACCTCGCACTTGCTAGGCAGGCACTTATACCACTGAGCTATCTTACCGGCCCCAGAACCCATTTTCATCCCTCATTCTTGCCAGTTCCTATAAATTTTCCCTCTGTTTGGCCTGTTCCCCTATCCACATCAGCTGGTCTGCAGCCAGGGGTGCCCAGTGAGGTAGGAGGTACAGATGGTGGTGTCTTGGCTTTACAATGACCTTAACTTCCTACGCTCTTCTTATTAAATCATTCTTCCCCCACTCTTCACCACGCCTATGTGTACTGTACAAGGTAAATCTGTATTTCCAAATGAAATGTTGCATATAGAAGCTTTAACAAATGAGCCAAAAAGCAACAACTGTCCAGAGCAAACAATTTTAGCTGCCACTCACCCACATATCTAGCCTCTGGAGGGTTTTGGAGCATAGTTTAAAAAATATGGATTCTCCCTTTGTAGAAGACGGAAACAGAAGTCTTGGTAATGTACTTAAATCACAGAACCTATAAAGCATAGAAACTAGTCTTTTAATTCCAAATCCAGGGGTATTCTTTACTCAAATGGAGGTAGGAAAGAGTTGTAAAGTAAATAAAGTTAAATAGAGTTCATGAAAACTCCAAAATTTAATGTATGTAGCTACTTACTGAAGGTGGTTCCATCCACCATTTTCCTTTCTATTCTTGAAAGCATCCTCAGGGAGTATGAGTTTTGGGATCAAACATACATACAAAATGTGATTAAAAAATGCAGTAAATGTTTCAAATTTTTAAAAGAAATATTACAGTAAGAGACACATGTCATTAATTTTCAAAATATTTCCCCTCACTTTGAACACACTTATCCCATTGTTCTTGCCACTTTGTGAAGCAGTTCTGGAAGTCCTCTTTCATGAATGTCTTTTGTGGTGTTGTAGTGGCTGCTTTGATGTCCTGAATGCATTCAAAGCATTTACCTTTCATGGTAAAAGAAATGGAAGTTGGATGGTGCCAGATCTAGTGGATGAGGACATATTATTTTTTAGCAGCCTGCCTTTCTGTTTGATGACACAAGACCGCAGCATTCATGATAGTTTTTATCACATCTTGTAAAGACATTCACCAAAGAAGACTTCCAGAATTGGATCAGTAAGTGGAGAGAATAATGGGATAAAAGGGTTCGAAAAGAGGAAGAGTATTTTGAGGGGGATTAATGACAAAGTATCTTTTACTGTAATAATTTTTTAAACATTGAAATATTCACCATACATTCTGATCATCCCTTATAAGATTGAGTCCTAGATCAGCCTCTAGCTGACTTGAATTGGGCATCTTAGAACCTCAATTTTTTAATGTGCAAAATGAGAATGGTGACATTTCTGTCATAGAGACTTTGTAGAACTGAATACTGAGCATAATTTATGTCTAGTTGAGAAATTCAAAAGCAAGGAGATTCCCAGGAGTCCCCTGACCATGTCCTGATCTCCTGATGTAATTGCCACATGGGTTCTGTCCCCAGGGAAATATTTCACCTGTGACTTGTATTGGAAATGGGCTTTCAATAAACACAATGAAACAGAGATTCATTCAAGTGCATGGATTCATGGAAACAAGCCAGAAGAAGCCATATACTCAAAAGACAAGAAAGATAAAAACCTTTTAATAAAAGAGGAGTAATCCATTCCATACAATTTCCTTTAAACTTCTTGACATCTCTTAGGGCTGCTGTTGCTTTAACAGATGGGAGAGTGACTTTAAAGTATCATCCAAAGACCTGAGGTTTTAAAAGGATAAAGCATTTGCTCTTTATTTTTTCCTGAGACAGTTCCACCATGACTCTCTGGTCTAAGATCGGAAGATTTGCTTTCACCAAAGTGTCGAACTAGGTGAATGTGTCTGGCTCTAGCTGTGTAAAATAACAGTATGTGTGTGGGTACGTGTATGCACATGAATGTGCAGGCTCAGATGGGAAGTGTATATGCTCCGCTTGTGATGATGGCAGGGAAAATGTGAAAACAGGCAGAATTTCTCATCCAACACATACTTTTCCTGGACTACAAGTAAATAAATAAATAAATAAATATATATATATATATATATCACATATATTATATATTTAATTTGGGTAATCACTGATATAGGAAAAGAAGACACATAGATTCTAAATAATAAGGGAAAAGAGGACAAGAAAAAATTTACAGAACCACTAAAAATGAGAAAATAAACACAAAATGGCAAAAGTAATTAATGTACTTTGAGGGGGATTAATGACAAAGTATATTTTACTGTAATAATTTTTTAAACATTTAAATATTCAGCATACATTTTAATCATCCTTTATAAGATTGAGTACTAAACAACAAAAAGAAACCAACAAAATTTAAGGATGAGTAGATATTCAGGCAAATGAGATGCAAGAATAAAGCAAGGGTTACAATATCAATATCAGAAAAAGGAGAATCCAGGTAAAAACTTGACATTGGATGGAAGGATTTGCTTTTTATTGCTAAAGGCTATAATCTAAAATGAAGTGATAATATTCATTTACTTTTGTGTGTCAATAAAATTGCAGGAAAACGTAAGGGAAAACTACTAGAAAAATAAGAAAAAGTCAAGAAAACCATAACATTTCAAAGATACTTCAGCATGACTCAGATACCTAACATACAAATAAACATACAAACAAACAAATACATAAGCGAAGAAGATGCAGAGGACTTGCTTGAATACAGCAATTCACAAAATAAACTATTTGAAACTAAATTTAGGTCCCTCTTCCCACTTGGTCTCCAATGCCCACCTTAATGGGCTTCACTTCCCAGGCCTTATCTTTCTGTTTGTGCATCCTTGCACATTTTGATTTCAATGGACTTGCACATTCTGTTCCCTTCTCTTAGAATAATTTCCCATTTTCTCCCTCATTCATCTCCATTATGCTTTCATTATACTTGAACTTCTGTCTCATCTGTCTAATCTGAAACCTGCTCTACACTCTTGGTGCTCTTGTCTCCACTTTATACTCCTTTCTTCCCTAGCATGCTATGCCTTTCCTTTATTATCTTTTGTTGTCTGCTCCACCCTCTGAATATAAATTATCTGTAAGCAAGGATTTTTTAAATCTAATTTGTTTACTGTTGCACCAACAGTGCCTGAAATACAATAGGAGCTTAATAAACTATCGTTGGGTATATAAAATTTGATTTTATGTCTCCTCAGAGAGATGGAATGAGCACATGCTAGACAATAAATTACACCTTTATATAGTCCAAAGATGCGATATAGCTGCCTTAAAAATAATAGCATGATAATATTAGAATAATAATAGTAGAAAAATAATTATAGAAATTACATTTTTCCCAAAAAAGAAATCCCTCTTCCCTCAATTTCACACAGAACCACAGTAATTTAGGATCCTCTAGAAACAAACTCTGAGACAAGTTTATTTGAGAGGCTCTGGAAGTAACAACCTAGGAGTGGGAAATGATACAGGATGGGAGAAGCAGCCAATAATAGGTAAATTCTTAATCTGGCTGTCAGACTAAGTCGTGGTAGCTGAATCCCTCAAAGGAAATCTGGGAAACCTTAACCCACCCATGAAGTTTAGAATATTGAGACAGCAACACCTATTAATCATTAGTAGGCAGCTGCTTTCAATGGTGTTAATTTGTTGGGTACTTCTGGCCTGTTGCAGATAATCCACAGATGCAATGCCAGCAATTGAAAACACACTAAGATGGTAGAGCCTGTGGGGTCATGGTTGGGCACTACAGTGTGTGCTGATGTACCCAACTCTGTTGGGCACTCCAGAGATGGGAGCTTGGTGAGCATGTACAAATCTCATCCTCAGTGATTCATGATAAGCAGCAGTTGCCCTGTCACTTCTCTAAGTGGCTTTGCAGAGTGGAACTCTATACACACAAGAGACAGGAAAGATGGGGGAAAACAGAGCAGGTGCCACAGTGCCATATGGTGACTGGACTGCATATATGATACCTACCTGGAGCTTCTGGAAATACTGGAAGAAACAAACAAGACTGCTAAGAACCAGTTTTTATAAAGTAGTTTTGAAGCCAGGAGCTGTTATTGAGTGACTAAAAAAAAAAAAAAGACAAAAATTAAATACATAAATGTAACCCCAATGCTTATTCAGAAATAGTTCAAGAAATAGAATACAACTCAGAAATTGAGTCAGGTCTACATGAGAATTTTGGGATCTTTCTAATTAGTTCCCAAAAGGTTATTCAAGACATTGTTTTCAAATAGCAGCCTTATTTTTTTTAATATGAACATAAATAAAATAAAAACAAACTCTAACATGCTACAATAGAGATAAATTATTTAAATGTAAAAACATAAAAAATGTGAGACGTTAATGCAGACAAACAACTGTATGTCCATCAACAGATGAATAAATAAAGAAAATGTGGTATTTACACACAATAGAGTACTACTTTGGCATAAAGAAAGATAAACTTGAATTATTTGTAGGAAAATGGATCTACTTCAAGATCATAATGTTCAGTGAAATAAATCAGACCCACAAGTGGTAGAGGAAGGGCCTCCTCTCTGTTCCTTTGCCTCACCAGTAGCTTTAATATAGAGAAAACCATTACAAATCATTAAAAATAAAGAGAACACCTAGTAGAAAAATGAGAGAAGCTTTACAGTGTCTGATAGACTAGGTTTCAATAGCAACTAAAAAATTGGAGCTAAAATAAATATTCTATAATATCAACTGCAAAAATAGTAACTCAAGGGCAGGTGAGATGACTCAGCGGCGTAAGCGCCTGCCTTGCAAGCGCGAGGGCCCGAGTTTGACTCCCGGAACCCACATACGAAAAAGGGGCCGGTGATATCGCTCAGCCGCACGGGTGCCTGTTGGCGCGCGAGGTCCTGAGGTCAACCCCCCGGCACCCACACACACACACACACACAAAAAATAGTAACTCAAAAAACATATACCAATGAGCATCCTGAAAATAAAACAGGTAAGTACCCATATATTTCTGGTGGAAAAACAAACTGATAGTGGATATTATAAAGATAATTTGGTAATCCTTAATTAAAACTTTCAAATATGTCACACCTTTTGGCCTAGAAAGTATACTTTAAGAAATTCACTCTAAGAATTATATTATGGATATATACAAAGAATTTGATAGACGGTGTTTTTAATAGAGAAAATAGTCTAGCTATTGTAATAAACTCATATGATTTATCAAATATAGTCACGAAATACTTCAATTTTTGTCTCATCCCATTTAAAATAAATTTGCTTCACTCTAGCTTTGAAACATTAGAAATTCACATGGGCTTTTGTTTCATGATATTTTTAAAAAGTTTTGTGTTGATTTTAAGTCAAAAGAGAATTTCAATACAGCAAAGATAATGTGCTGTTTTATGTTATAATCCAAATTTTAATTTGTTTTGAAGTTAAATTCCCCCCTTATACACTTGGGGCTTCATGAAACTAGAAAACTGGGGAAGAAGGCAGGCACGGTATTTTCTCCCTTTTTCTTGCCAATATGACTTCTGCCTTACTGGTGTTAAAGAGAGTATCAAAAAGAAAACAGGGCTGGTGATATAGCTCAGTGGCATAAGTGCCTGCCTGGCAAGCACGAGGTCCTGAGTTCAACTCCCAGTACCCACATATAAAAAAAGGAAAGAAAGAAAGAAAATAAATGGGAACAGAAAATCTAAATAGACTGGAATTACTGTAATACTAATTGGCACTGACTGAGCCTGGAAGATGTTTAAGTTTATATTTTTTCTTCAGTACATTCTTGAGTTCGTAGCAGTGGCTAGTGAGGAAGTTCATCTATACTTTTTATGGTGCACTGGTACATTTTTGTCTGTCTAACCCCCCAAGCTAGACTCTCTTTTCTGGGTGCTTAGTGCCCTTGAGGTTGATTTTGAAATGATCTAAACTACAGCCAGTTCTCTTGGGTACAGCTTGTACACTCTGTCATTGTTTGTCCTGACACACTAGAATATTACCCTTGCAACATGACAATCTCTTCCGCATTCATGCCTTTAGTCAACAATCTCTGAATTTAAGAGTTGTTGGTGGGTGTTCTGCTCTGGTCTCCTTGTTTCATGAAAACAACTCAAGCATTCCAGATGATCCCATGGAGCCCATCGCTCTTTGGGATAGGTGCCCAATGATTGTCCAAAGAAATCATTCCATGAGTGGTTTCTGAGCCCTACTTATCCTTGATGTAGGGGAGAGCTTCAAGAGTATTTAATGACTTTGTAACTGTCCTTTGAAACTCTTAAAGAATGGTCTACCTCACAATCCACTTTGGTACCCGATACCTTCCATGTTGGGCTCAGACAAAACTGGCATTTTAAAGTTCTCATGCACTAGAAATAATAATTGTTTAAAATTTTATTAAATTTCTACAATATGAAACCATGAAGTAATCAAAAGAGATGTTTAAAGGGTTCATATAATATATGGAGAAACTTTGTAATATATAGTTGAATATTTTTAGAAATCAGGTTAAAAAACAATGTGAACACTGCTTAAATTTTTCCCTAAAATAATTATGCATATCAATAACTAAAAAAGACTTGAATGATATATACATTAAACTGTTACAAAAGTTGTCTCTGAGTGTTAACATAAACAAGTTATTTATTTTATTATTTTGTTTATCTAAAATCCATGCACTCTTTGTAGGAGAATTCCTGTGGAATAAAACTAAAGATGTTTTAGCTAAGTGAAGAAAGTTCTACTTTATTTTAAAAGTTAATATTTGGGAAAAATATGAGATAAGTGCACTGGTGCATTTGAGAGAGTAGGTAAAGACTCAAACTAGAAGTTTTTCATGTGTGTGCAGCAGTACTGTATGACCTTAGAATTTCATTCACTCTGTAATATTGGCTGACACAACTGCATGACAGTGTCTCTCTTGTTTCCTCATCTCTCCAATGATAAGTTTGAGTTCTTTCAAGAGAGCTGGCTGAGAACATAAACCATTCCTCTTACTCAAAATTTCATCAAATGAGAGAAACTATACAGGATTGAAAGAAAAGAAATCTGTAACAGTATTTGGAAACAGGATCATCATTAGCACTCTAGAATGTTAATGACTTCCAGAAACATAAAAAGAAGATGAAATAATTGTGTAGAGCAGCATAACCAAAGAAAGTTAGAACCTAAAACATATTAAGAAGAAAATGGCAGGGGTGAGATGCTTCTGGGATATTTAGATCTCAGATTAAAAAAAAGGAGAATCTGAACCCAGGGCAGGTAACAATGCACTAAGTGTAAAACTATTCTCAGAGATTCTGAGTGGTCAGCACTTTTTCCCCTTAATTAAAATACTTATATTAGCTGTTCTCTACATTTCAGCCTTTATTTACAAACTACAGATAATAAATCTTATAGGTTGTCATAAGGATGAAATTAGTTAATATTTGTAAAGTTTCTGGGACATTAATACAAAGCAAGTGCTCTAACATTTTTTTTTTTGTGGGTACCGGGGGTCGACCTCAGGACCTCGCGCGCCAGCAGGCACCTGTGCCGCTGAGCGATATCACCGGCCCCTTTTTCGTATGTGGGATCCGGGAGTCGAACTCGGGCCCTTGTGCTTGTAAGGCAAGAGCTTACGCCGCTGAGCCATCTCACCGGCAAGTGCTCATAATTTTTATTTGTTGATAATCACTGGTTTTTATATGGCTATGTAATAAAAGGATACTTTGTGCTGAGCCGCTCACTAGGAACCACCAAAGAAAGGACATGTAGATTGAGCAGAGGAGAATCCAGTATCTTGATGTCAAGGGAATGCTAAGCCAAATCTTGAACCACCTAACTTCATGTTTTTTGTTAAGTTGATAATAACCCCCATTTTTTAGTCTGATTGTCTGCTTTTTGCAGGAAATACATCTTAGTTGAAAGAGTAGAATAGGAAAAATTCTTGAAAGAAATGTATAGGAATTAACACAAACCTATCAGTGATCTCAGTTAAATTTTCTTATTAAAATTAGGTGAAAACAAACAAGAAAACCAGAATTCTACCAGTTGATGTACAGAAAATAAACATAAAACTGAAATAAAATGATGAAAACTGAATGCAATAATTGTGTAGTGCATTTTACTTAATAAAATGAAAGTATTAAAATAAGAAGGTACTATATCAAGTGCTCTGAAGAACATTTTACTAAATTGTAAATTCTTTAAGGGCAAAGGTTGAAGCTGTCTATGTCATCCATTGTATACACAACCTCAATGCATTGAAAATGTCCACTAAATAATAAATGTCTGTTATCATTATAAAAAAGAGACCAATCTAAGCTGTGAGCATTATATCATGCACTATATATGTATACTATATAGTGCAGTAGAAAGGAATAATCACTATGCACTATATAGAAATAGTCATAAATTAATGATACATTTTGTGGGTGTTTTGCTTTTGAAGTTTTCAGCTGGGGACTAATAGAAGTGGTTATTTTATCCCCCTTTTTCTTTTGCATGTTATATGGAAGACTTGTGTTTACACAGAATTTTTAAGTAGTATTCTTCTCCTTGCTACCTTATCAATCCTATGTTTAGTACAGTAGTCAATTGTCTTCCTAAAGGGATTTGAACAAATAACACTATCAGCCTTGTAACAGGATTACTGTGACTCTTAGAAAAGGCGAAGGTAAAGAGTCAAAGCTGTAAAATAGAAATCAGAATCGAGTTGTCCTCAAAAGTGTTAAATACTGTTACTGTAAGCCATCGGAGCCTGGTCTATTCTTACCAAGCCTCTCATGAAATTGGTTCAGGACAGTTTTGATGCAGGAGGATGAAAGCTACAGCATAGAGCATAAATTAGGTTGATTAACGTTCCATGGAAGGGCAGTAATCAGGAAAAGCAAAGCAGTATGCTTTCTATTCACCAGGAATGGGGACAGAGCAAAGGTGTGATGCAGAGTTGTCGAAATGGAGTTGGAACTACTTTGCCCATGGTCATCTTTGCCAACTGTCTAAACCTGGGGAAACTTCAAGGCCTCTGAACCTGCCCTCGGGACATGGCCTCCTTCTTCACTGCCTGCTCACGGGAAAGGTGGATAGGGAAACACTTCAAAGAGCCAGGCTCCATGCCCAGAGCCGGAGATCTGAGCGCTGGCTCCACCCACTGGTGCGATCCTCCACTCAGGCAGCCAGAGATCAAAAAGCTGCCTCCAGCTGCTCTCCCCTCCATGCACACATACCAAAAAGCTAATCACATTAGCCACTTCATAAGGCATAAATCATTATTTCCTCTCCACTTTGATTTCCCCTCCCCTTCTCTTTCTATGTTGTGCTGAGAAAATTTCTCTTTATTGGTCTCTCCAGGAATTCTCTGTTTTTCTTGTCTGTTATGTCATGAAAACTCTTTTCCCTGGGTTTGGGGACCCACATGTGCACAGCAGGAGGAAGCCCCCTGCTGATATCAGTGGCCTCAGGATCCAGCCATGCTTCTATAATACACATAGAGGCCACCCCTTATCATGATGCTGCAATAATTCTTAGAAGTTCTCTTGCCAAAATAATGGAAAGCACAATCTATTACTTACTAGTGGACTTGCCAAAGGGAGAGCACATTTATCATTCACAGAAAAATTCTTCAAAAGCCTCTTGCTCTTCCTATCTCTTCACTATCATGTGTCATGAAACAAAACTTCCTCAAGGTCTGACTGCCACCTCAAACCGTGATTCTCAATTCAGCACATACCAACTTATTTCACTCTTTTTTTCTACTTGGATCTTATTTTTAATATGCATTTTTCTGGCATCTTTCAGATTTCCTGTTTTCTCCTTTCTTAGGACCCTACAGAGAAAAATGTGACCAGGAGTGAGGCAGCAACAGACAAAGAGCCTCAAGAAGGAAAGGAAGACAGGTAGGATTGGCTGGAAAATTCTTTTAAGGGAGCATATTGTCTATTATTGCACTGTGTTCCCATAAGCCATTACTCTGCCTTGGAATTACCAAGAGAGGAACTGGGAATTAACTGAAGTAGTGAGCAATGATTTCAGTGTGCTTATCCAGAGAGGGACACGGTAGATCATGCTCACCTTGAGTATGGCATTCCAGAGGATATTCCTGGGAAGCAGAGGACCTTGCATTCCTGAAAGACTGGCACTACAAAGAGAGGAGCAGTGAATGTGAGGAGTAGCAGGGCTATGCAGATGAGCTGCTGGGCCACTGCATTTGTTGCCAGGTAAGAGTAAGGTGGGAGTCAGTGCCTGAGCACTTAGGAGTGGGGCTGAGAAAATTTAGCCCAATTTCCAAGAACTGGCCAAGGCAAGGGCCGGTTAGAAACCAGACAAGAGGTCCTGGGACTGGAGACAATCAGATGTGAGAATGTAAGGCTCGTACTAAAAAGGAAGGACACTGAGCATCAGAAAAATTGTCCCAGAAAAAGAGAACTACAAACTCAGACACTCAGAGATGAAGTTTAGTGTGTGGCTTCCGAGAACTTAGTATCAAGGAAGTTACTTTTGTTTTTACACTTTGCTTGAACTTCAGATATTGCTGGCACCTCTCTAATTAATTTCTTAGTGCTTTTAAGAAAAGAGTCTCCTCCAGGCTTCTTTAGGAGTACAGTCAGCTGGTTCTCCAGGCTTTGATAATAAATATACTGTAACTTGTTCAAGTCTCCAAGCTCTTTGTCCCCTTCCTCTGTTAAAAAAAAATTAGAAAATAAAATAAAATAAAAAAGGTTTTCTTTCTCTATCTCTTTCTCATGTACTGAGGGGCATCTTTCTCTCCAAGTCCCAAGAAAACAACTCAAATACATGTTAGGCTAACCTGCAGGGTTCTCCAGGACATTAAAACATGAGTCACAGGACCATGTCCTATATTAATAATCTGTTTTTTTTTTTTTTTTGTGGGTACCGGGGGTTTGACCTCAGGACCTTGCGCGCCAGCAGGCGCCCGTGACGCTGAGCGATATCACCGGCCCCTTTTTCGTATGTGGGTTCCGGGAGTCGAACTCGGGCCCTCGCGCTTGCCGGGCAGGCGCTTAAGCCGCTGAGCCATCTCACCGGCCCTAATAATCTGTTTTATTCAAATTTCTATTAATCCCTGACCACCAATCCAACATTCTCTAGATTTATCCCCAGATATTTTCTCTATCTTCTATTGCATCTCTGATGAGTGATAGAGTATTTCCCAGGCAAGCCTTGCTAAAACTGGACCCTGCTTCCTGGTCTATAAAATGAGAAGACATGTCTTTTCTACTGCCTTAGAAGCCATCTATTGTGTGAATATTTGTATCTCACCAGATACATACATTGAAATGTAGTCACCAATGGATGCTTTTAGGAGGTGGGGCTTTGGGAGGTGATTAAGTCATGAGAGTGGAGCCCTCATGAATGAAATTAATTCCCTATAAAGGAGATCTCAGAGAGCTGCCTTGCTCTAATATTACATGAGCAGATGCCAATAGTGAAACACAAATTGGGTCCTCACCAGACAAGGAATCTGCCAGTGCCTCATTTTGGACTTCCTAGTCCAAAGAGATGTTAGATATTAAGTTCTAATGTTCATAAATCATCAAGTTCTGATGTTCATAGCATCTCACTCAAAGACAACTTCTCCTGGGGTTTCTGCAGGAAAAGAAAGGCTGCCATGCTGTGCCAAAGAGGACTAGGACACTCCTGTTTCAGAGGAATCTGAGGGTTCAAGGTCTTGATACACATCTGTGCAGATGTTCTTCTTCCAGATTTCAGCTCCTGCTGCTTCCCTCCAGGACATTAACTTTAGCATCTGAGACTTCTTGGGGCTATGGATTAGCCTTCTTTGTAATTCAGCTACTCTAAAAATCAGACACTAGGCTCAAATGTTGGTTTTAATTGTCAGCATAATCTGTCTTTGGTTTATAGGACAGAAGGGTCTCTTTCAATGCTGCCACAGAGCCCTGTGCTTCCATGCAGTGCAATGCTCTGAGTTGTCTGATCTGTGCTTGTTTTCCTCCTCTGGGGTGCTGATGGCTCTTAGCATTAACCAAGAAGCTGTCTTCATAGCTCTCAAATGATGGTGATATTTGGGAAGACAATGTGTTTTCTACCACCCGGGTCATCAAAGTTAAGAGTCTTTGTCATTTTGACATGATAGCGTGCTAGGGCTTAGCTACGCCTCACTCATGACTAGCCATGGTAACATTACTTCCACCTATTTTGAAAGTGATCCTATTTCAAGATTTTATTTTGAGAATCTCCTCCTGCAACCACATTGATAATTTCCTTGGTTTGGATACTCTCAGAGGTGAATTCTGAGAGCAATATTTGAGTCAGGCATTTTACTTGGAATATATCTCAACACCAGCAGATGAGTAAGGAATTGAGATAGAGAAGGCAGTTAATCAAGAAGGAACACATTTTACACTATGGGTAATTCAAGGTTAAAGCATCCTCATTTAGGAACAAGTTATGTTTAAAATCTGTGCAAACCACTTCAGGTGTCTAGAATACCAGCTTACCAAACAAAATTGCTTGTTTGCTTATCTAAGAATTATTCCCACTAACTATATCTTCATTTTTTCTCCTTTTATTCTTTTCACAAGGCTGTCTTCAGAGACAGCTGAACCTTAGACTATCTTAAATTTCTCTGATGTAGAATTCTAGTAATCACATAAAAAGCTGAATTTGAATTTGTCAGAACTTCTGAAATAACTTTTGCTCTTCTTTACTTTATAGGGTCATACTTAATTCAAGAATTTAAAATTTTTATAATCCAATATGATCAGCCAAACCCTTGGCTTTGGATCAATTCATCTGCCTGAAGACTTGATGAGTTTTATGTTCATGGCTTTGTCCCAAAATTGGTAGCAGCATTTAGTAGACAAGAGAATGAAAAGTTTTCCAGGATCAAGCCTGTACTTAACCTTAACAAGATATTGACCACAGTGGCCTCATTTTCAAGATGACTTTTGTCTTTGTAGGTACAGCATTCTCTGAATCAATAATTTCTGGACAGCACCAGGGAATCTCCATCCCTCCAGTAGCCTTGACAGGCTGTCTTGGCACCATATGGAACTGCTTTCTAGTTTCCCCATTTGAGTACCTCATTCCAGCTCATCTCTAGGATGAAAATATATTATGTTTTACTAATTATTGGATTCGCCTGACTCAGATTTGTGAAATATCCTGGCTTTCTGTCAGATGCTGTGTATTATCTGCTGCTAATATTTGTGGTGACTGATGATTATTTTTCCAACTGGCAATTTGGGGCAGAGAAAAACTAAGCAGTGATGAGCAAAATTGTGATAGTGATCCTTCCTTAGAACAATTCTCCGAAATTCAATACTGCTATTCTTGACACATTTTAGTATGGATGGGAGGCTAAGTCTTCCTTATCCCATTATTATAGATCCTTTAAAAGGCTAATGAAAAATGTAATGTGCAGGCTATGCAGGAGCAGAGCATATGGTCCAGGGAAGCAGAGACGGAGCTGTGTTGTATGCAGAAGAGAATCTTTGAGAAGACAAGGCATTGCCTGATATAAAGATATCAGGAATTATTCTTCGTAGCTCAACACCATTAAACTTGAGTTGCCCCTACAATTTCAAATAGTTTCCTGAGAACTACCTTCTCTTCGTAAATGTGTTACTATCTCGGTGATCACAGAAGAGAACATATTGCTATTCCGAAACCACAATAGCGTTGCAGTGGAATAGAAAGCGTGAGGTAGATTCCCTTCCGTTCTCATGGGTTTAAAACAGTTAGCATTCTGAGATTATAGCGGTGGATTTTATTCTATGGCCTTAAAGATCTGAGTGGTGAACAATGAATTAATTCCACTCGCTGTGGTAATTTCAATTGCCCAATTATCACAGCACCGCTTAAGCTTCGGTTTTTAAAAAAATTGCACCTTTCACACCTGATTATCTCTTATATTCAAGAGGAGATATGGGACACGCAGTATTATTTGATTGATACTTCCAAAATTAACTTTCTTTAATATTCAGCCTTGTCCCGAACAGCAATACCCATAAAACTGTAGGTTGTCTAAATAAATTATAATTCCCTTTAAAATAAATGAATATTTTAAGATATTTTACACATAATTAAATCATCTGTGCTAACAGTGGAATGAAAGAAACACCATATGTAGTTGTGCTACTCTGCTCCGAGCTCTAGACATGTCTCACTCTGTCACTAACACCTAACACTCCAGAAAGCCCTCATGGCCCGATCTGGACAACACTGCTTGTCTCAAGTGGAGTCCGTGCTCCTCTTCTTTATTCCAGATGTATCATTTTCATCTTCACTGAAATAAATATGTTCCTTGCACTTGTTTTTCATTGCATTTGCCTGGTAAATTTATAATAGTCTTGTGTTACTGCTGTTATTATTATTTTTGTCTTTTCAGTCTTAGATGTGCCTTATTTAAATGTAGAATTTTGTTTTTATCCAATCTGAGAATCTTGGTGTTCTACTTTTGAAAAGTGAAGATTCCTTATATGTTTTGTCATACTTTATTTATAAATACTACCTTTTTATGTATTCAGCTTTTCATATGTATTCTTGTTCTTTATTTAAATTTTTCTATGTTGCTTATAGTTGGCACTTTGAATGAACCATTTATTATTGCAAATCCAGCACCTGCAACAGTGGCATGGACATGTGAGTGAACCCATAACTCTTCCTGAAAGAAAGAAAGAAATAAAGAAGGAAAGAAAGAAAGAAAGAAAGGAAGGAAGGAAGGAAGGAAGAAAGAAAGGATAACTTTCGCACTACGGCTTACACATGTTTATGTTAGGTTTATCTGCTGATTTTTAAGGTACATGGCATACATCATATTGCATAATAACAATGGCTCTCCCATCAACAGCTGTCAGAATTACCTGGAGAGCTCCTTACAACACAGGCCATCTGGCCCCACTCCAAAGAATTAGGAGTCAGTACAGCTGTAGTAAGACCAGAGAATTTGCATTTTTAACTTAATTCCACATGATGACGGAGGGCTGGGACATGCACTGAATTAAAGGTTATCTCTAAGTTCCATAGAACTCCCAAGCCTAGATTTTTAAAAAATACTTTTTTTCAGTTTCAAGAATAATATAATGACTTTTGACTCTTGCTTACTTACAGGGAAGGATTTTATGTGATTTAAAGTTTTCTCATCACTCTATTTTCCATTTGGGGAATTTTAGACCTACATTATTGACATTGTATGACTCAAAATTAAATTCCAAGCCTGCTGCTTATTGATCTCATGTTTCATATTCTAGTCTATGTTTCCTAGAATTTTACTGTGAAACATAACTTTTCCTAAAGCATCTTGTAAAACACTTCTCATGATTTTGCTTTTCCTCTGCATTTAGTTTTCGTTCATATTGGAAGACATTTTCATACTGTGTCATTTCACTTTTAATAACACTGACTCCCTTTGTTCAGTCCCAGCAATGCCAAATGGCAATGTGTTTTCTCTTTGACCACCTGAGTGTCCTTAAAATTGCCATAGTTAATCCTAACGTGTAAGGCCAGTTGCTATACCCAATACTAGTCCTCCTTCCAAGTTTTGAAGGCCTCAGTCTGAGGCAGGACTAGGTCTGTTTCTGTAGCTCCTTTTCCTCTTTTACTACAAGAAGTTCATGAATAGCTGATTAATTTGAAACACTGTCTTTTACAAGAAATAGTATCTGAAAAACCGGTTAACCAAACAGTTTCCATACCTTGTCCTATCTCTGCTTTTACCTCCTGCTTACTTATGGACTAAAGTTATAGCCCCATTTATAGGTCGTGGTCCAATGTGTCTGTATTTGGAGACAGGGGCTTTTAAGAGGGAATTAAGATTAAATGAGACCATCAGTTTGGGGCCATAACCCAATGAAACTGGAATTCTTACAAGAAGGGGAAGAGACAGTACAGCTCGCTATGTTTCTCCCTCTGCATGAATGCACAGTGAAAACTCATGTGAAGACAATGAGAAAAGGTGAGAAGCAGCAAACAAGCCTACCAGGCCCTTAATCTTGAACCTCCAGCCTCAAAATAAACATCTGTTGCTTAAGTCACCCAGTCTGGTATCTTCATATGGCAGATTGATACACATGAATTTTGCATCTTTGTATGTGATGCACGGTTGCCATTCTAGTTATTCCTAACTGCTGTGTGGATTGAATAAGTGTCCTCCGAAAACCCTTGAGCTTTGTTGGCTTTGTTGCCAACTTGTGGTACTTCTGCGAGGTGAGAGAGTGGGCTTGAGTAGGAGGAGGCTGGATCACTGGGAGCATGCCCTTGAGGGGGACATTAGGACTCCAGCCTTTTCATTTCCTTCTCTTTTGCTTCACAGCTACCTTGAAATAAACAGCTTTGCTCCACTACATGTTTCCTGCTATGATATACTATGCCTCTCCATAAGCCCAAATACAATAGGCCAACTTAAGCCATGGAGCTTCAGAGTAGCAAAGCTTCCTGATTGGTCACACCTCCTGAGCTTCGAGTAATGGAATATGTACCAAGTTGGAAAAAGGTCTTTTTGTGCCTTCTTAATGTCTACATCAATGGCTCTTGATGTTTAGCTCACTGCTCACTTTTCTCAGTCCTACTGACAACATAAGTAAGGGTCAGCGTAATTTTTTCCCCACAGATTGGCATTATTAGTTTTATCACTACTTCTTTGAAATGTTTTCATAAGGTATTACAGGGAAATATGGGGATGGATTGAATTAGGCATACAGAGAATAACCACCTGCATAACTTGCGTGCTTCCCTCTCTCCCTGACACTTGGCTTTAGGTTCAGTCTTCAGTGGGC
Source organism: Erethizon dorsatum (assembly GCA_028451465.1). NCBI lineage: Eukaryota > Metazoa > Chordata > Mammalia > Rodentia > Erethizontidae > Erethizon > Erethizon dorsatum. The sequence continues at coordinate 20,235,910 of CM051824.1, forward strand.
ATTAGGTCTTAGTTGTGATAATAGTAGGAACTGGAGTTGGGGGTCATTTTGTCATTTGCTATCATTCAATTTAGGGTCAGTTTCTGGCTAATATTAGTAATCAATGCACCTTATTATGAAACTGGATTCATAACCTTCACCTCTAACCACCTAAAGTACCAGAAATTCCTTCAAAGTAGGCACTGGGATTTAACACTGACAAGAAACTTCCTGGGCTCTTATGGAGGCAACAAATGCAATGTGAGGTTAAAAAATAAAAAAAAAAAAAAGGTTTCAAAATTGCTTCACAACCTTGTGACTCTGGGATCATCTTAGATGACTGGAAGAGTGTCATAATGGTTCTATTACTGGGAGTTGAGAAAATTCTTTTAATTCACCAATTCCAAGTGTCTAAGAAAAGAAAAAGAGAGTAACCAAGGCAGATGGAAAACCCAGGTTTCCTCAGACACTTCCAAAATAATTAGACCAATATCCGCCAAACACAGAAGAATTTGCTTTGCTTAAAGACAGTGCCCACTCCTTTCACAAAAGGCTTATGCATTATGGCCTTCCCCAGACAACAGACAGATTTGCTTCACATTGTGGGAGTGAGGAAGTGAGGAGGGAGCCACTGCGTGGGAGGCAGACCATGGGAGAACGTTTCCCCCAGCTAACAGGAACAAGGGAAGGCGGTGATGCCTTCCTCGGCTGCCAGATTCAGCGACAGTTGATAACAGCTTCTTCCACACAACACCCATGACTAGCAGGCTAGCTCCAGTGGAAGAGAGGCTCTGGTGGAGGATTTTCCTTATTTTCTGGTTCATTCTGGGGAACGTTTAGTAGGAGGAAATGACGAAGGGGAGGAATCTAACAGAGGTATGGCAAGTGGAGCAGTATCAAGTGGATAGTATCATCTCCTATATTTATCATTTTTCAAAATGTATCCCATCCTATTGTGGTATTTCTTGCCCCTATATCGATAAAATAAAGGTGTTCATTTATAGCTCTATCTCTTGCCTTCTGTGTAGGCTGGGGCCCAAATGTGTCACATCTGTTCCTAGAGTATTTTGGTGCTTTCACACATTCTCCATGGTCCCCCACCCGAGCCGTGACTGAAGCTGTCCTTACTAGGTCACCCTGACAACCAGTAGGGTTGGAGACTCTTCAGGCAGAAAACCCACAGAGCCTTCTCACAGCCTTGTCCCTGGTCTGCACCATTCACCCAGGTTCTAACTCACCCTTGTTCCGCACCCGACCTCCTGAGAATTCCTGGTGAGAAAAGTGTCCATGCCTTGGAAATGACAGCTGGTGAGTTTTGTGTTTCGAGGTAAGCATGGCCTTGCTACACCAGAGCTTTTAGCTGGCTCACCAGAGACCCCTTTACCTGGACACTGCAGAACACAATTTTCTATTGACTTGTTCTTGAGGTGTGATCTGTTGCTAATTGACCCGGGTATTGTAATTTTTTTTTTTTTGTGGGTACCGGGGGGTCGACCTCAGGACCTCGAGCGCCAGCAGGCGCCCATGCCACTGAGCGATATCACCGGCCCCCTTTTTCGTATGTGGGTTCCGGGAGTCGAACTCGGGCCCTCGCGCTTGCCGGGCAGGCGCTTAAGCCGCTGAGCCATCTCACCGGCCCTGGGGGTATTGTAATTTTGAACTTTCCTTCCACAGCTCTTGGAATTTGCTGTTGTTATCACTGAATACTTCAGACTTGCTAATTTTAAAAGGATAGATGATAATTTTCAATTCACAGTTCTGTAGGCTGGAAAGTCCAAAAGCATGGCACCAGCATCCACTTGACCTCTGGTAAGGGCCTTCTTACTGGATAACATGGCAGAGAGCATCACATAATAAGACGAACTGAGCACGAATGAGAGTTCACTTCTATCACAAAGCCAAAAGCCACTTCCTGGGTCATGCATTAATCTATTTACATCTGAATGGATCTGTCCAGTAGTAAGGGCAGAAGCCTTCTGACTCAATCACCTCTCAATGTTCCCACCGGCAAATACCAGATGGGTTTGGGGATTAACTCTTCCCCATTTCTCAAGCGTGGAATTCTCTGCCTACATAACTGGGTTGTCTATGGGACCATGAATTGCCTAGTAAGCGGTGACAGTGCTGTGGTTTAGGTGTAGTCACAGTGTCTCCCAAGGATCCATCGGGATTAATATCTTGGTTCCCAGGATGGCACTGTTGAGAAAAGGGAGAATATTTGGGAGATGGATCTTTAGGATACATAGCCCAGAGGGTGATCCCTAGGCCACTGACGGCAAGTCTCTGACGTCCTGTTTGGCAGTGTAAGCTGTCCTGTGCATTTGTGCCTCTGCCTGATGTGAAGGCAGCTGGGAGGGCCTTTGCCAGAACTGAGTTGATGCAGATGCCATGCCCTGGACCCTTCAAAGCTGTGAGCTAGATGAACATTTCCCATATAAAGTTACTTGTTTCAAATGTATCATTGTAGCAAAACAAAGCCGATTAGTACAGGGTTTCATACCTTCCCCAGGATGGTGAGAACAAAAGGAAAAGTATAGAACATTTTTCACTCTCTTGGAAAACAGAAACTCATAGAATGTCCCAAATTCTGACCAAAAATTGACACTTCTTTGTAGGGAATTTAGGCTATGTATGAAGAGGGCTGTCCATGCCTTCATCCTCACAGACACAGGTACACAAATCCATTTTCTATGGAAAGTGGACGATGGGGAGGAGAAGTATTGGCCTTTTCTCAAAGTATTTTGCTTAATCTTAAATTTTTCTTTGAGCCTTCTGGATTCCCTATATTTGACACCATTTAATAAGTAATCTTTTGTTTCTGCAAAACATTTTCATACTTTTATCAAACAAGTTCTAGAGACAAAGCTTTTACAGATAGAAGATGGCCCCAATCATGATTTCCAACTGTATCTGTGCTGGGCCAGTGAGCAACATACAGACAGAAAGGTCAGTAATAATTGTACTTTACAGAATTCAAGTCTAGGGCTCTGAGATGTTCAAAGTGCTTTCACACCATTATTTTCTCTGCCAGCTGCATAGAAAAGGTAGCTTTGTTTCACAGGTCCAGAGAATGTGAGGAGAACTGCTCATGGGCACCTAGGTAAGAATCAGCCAAATGTTCCAACTGCATTTAAGAGGCTAGTCCTAAAATAGAACTATTTTGGAAAAATTAGTGCTTTGTCATTTTTGTGGGTTGAACTATCCTTATGTATCTCCAATAAAAAAAACAACAATAACAAAAAAACCCTAATCCCAACATCTCAGACTGTAATCTTATTTGGAAATAGGGTTGTTAAAAATGTGATTAATTAAATAGCGATGAGATCATGTTGGAGTATAGTGGGTGCCTAATTTTATAGGATTGCTGCCCTTGTAAGAAGACAGCTAAGTGAAAACAAAGGTAGAAACTGATTCTGTGCATCTAAAAATCCAAGAATGCCAAGAGTGCCAGAAAAGCGCCAGAAGGTAGGAAGAGGCAAGGAAAGATTCCCCTCAGGTTTCAAGGGCAGCATGGGCCTGCTGACCTTGAGTTTGAACAAACTCCGTAGCTTTGAACAGTAAAGTCCTCTTAAGACTGCCAATTTGTAGTACGTTATGGCAGCCCTGGGAAATCCATACAGGCCTCATAGGAGATCCTCCCTAAGACAGCTCAGAATAATTTGAATCACTTCATATTCTCTCTCCTCTTCAGTCAGTGGTCTTTTTAATCTTCTTAATTCTCTTTTTACTTTTTTGATATAGGCTATCTTTGATATATTCTTGAGGTGGAGTGGTTTCTCATTTTTCCTTTTTCCATTTTCGTATGACTTCTTTTGAAATCCTACCCACTTTTGAATTCCTTACTTAAATTTTACCTCCCTCATGAAGGATTTTTGGACAGGTCTCTTCGCTGTCATTGGTTGTCATTTGTGCCACTATCAAGACACATATGTCACTTACATCAGAATTTTATTCAACATATTACTTGCTTTTCCCTGCTTTCTCAAAACAAAGCAATGAGCAAACAAATAGAACCAGAGTTGTCCTTGAGGCATTTTTCTGTTGTGGTTCTCAATCTTCTGGTGTTGATCAGGTACAGTGCCTGCTGTGGCAGAACAGAGTCTGGTTACCCTGGATTGATTAGAAACCAAAAATCTCAGCATTCTGCTTTTGTTTTTCTATATGTATGTCACTTTGATTATTGTTTTTTAAACTTTTACAATGGAAAATTTCAAACATACACAAAAGCAAAAAGTACAGATAGTAAAGTAAAACCTATATATGAATTGCTGAAACAATCTTTAATTTATGGCCAGTTTTGGGTCAGTTTTCCTATCCTCCCAGGCCAGACTATTTTGAAATAGATCCAACGCATCATATTACTCTAAAAGTAAATATGTCATTTTGTGTCTCCAGCCTGTAAAGGATTTTTCATAAAGATATAAACACAGCATCATCACAAAACCTAAAAAGGAAATCTTATTTCATCCATTTCAATGCACCTTATTTCATAAGTACTTTTTTCATCTTTTAATTATTTGTGTGTTTATCATGTCAATGATATATTGAAAATAAAATAATAAAATGTCTACTAATATTTTAGGAGCACTCTGGGTCAGGCACTGTGTAAAAGAATTATGCTATGTCATTTAATCCAAAATTTTAAAAACAACTATTCTTGCCATCATGCCATTCTACAAACAAGGAGACTAGGATATAAAGGAACTGGCTGCTTGTTCCATACTGAAGAGTGAGGCAGTGACAGAGCATCTCCAGGATCTAAAATGCTGACTCGGGGGGCAGGCTGCTTCTTGGGTACCATAAAGCAGGCTTGGCTCAGTTACTCCCAAGAGTAACCCCGACAGGAATGTTGTCCTGAGCAAGAAGTAGATAAGATCTATAGAAATATGTTTCATGATTCCTTTCAGAACAAATTGGTCATAACACATATATTAAAGTATTTCACCCATACAAAACTAAATAGTAATTTATTAATCTTAGATGCTGGCATAATAATCTGCTGTAAAAATGGAGGTTCACTGTGTTTTATCCATTAATGTATTCATTCATTTACTTATTTCATAGCAATTGATGACTTCTGCAATGAGTGATGCCCCAGGGACACAAATGTACAGGGTTGTGCCTAAGTTTTCTGAGGGGCTGAATTAAACTTTTACATAAAACTTACCGATGACTTGCCAATGAACCAAGGAAAATGTCCTTATTTGTGAGTAAAAGTATGAGAGTGAATTGGTTAGAAAGAGACTCACAAACTGATGATATGCATCTTCCTCCCCTCCCATCCTGGGTTATTGGGTGGATAGTGACAGACTTTTAATTTCATCACTCATCCAACTGTCTCTCTTCCACTAACTAATAGTCCTAAGAGCTAACATGGCAGTTACTTGGTTGGCACTTGCCACGTATTTACGTATTTAGTCTTTATAGTAACCTCATAAGGTAACTATACATACCATCCTCACTTTGCAGGTTATGATACTTAGAAAGAGTTTAATGTAAGAGGATTCTAAACTCAGCAATTTTTCTCCAGAGACTTCCATCTCAGCTGACATAACACACTTGTCTGGAAAATTAATTTGCTCTTGACTTCGAGCATTATTAGTTCCCAAACACTGTATGGAGTACAGAGTGAAGCTAAGAAACTCTCCTTTTTCAATTATATGGAAATTATCAACTGTCAAATCCCATGATGTTTATGTATGTCTGATTTTTAGCAACAAGAAGTGAATTTAAATATACTCATGTGTAAGATGTTTGAACAGTTATGCTTGCAAGTGAACCAACCTATTCTAACTTCTTCCTGGAACATATTTCAAAATAAGCCTTTCTACCTACCTTTGTTTGCTATGTCTCTGATCTTTGAATACGTAAGTCTCCTCTTTTATTCCCTGACTACCAGCAAGATGTGGTCCTGTCCCGACTTGACTTTATCTAGTATATGTGCACATGCCTCAGTTGTAACTCTACCATATTATATTTCTCTTATTTGTTTCACATCTGTTCACTATTTATGGGACAAAAGGAGAGACAATGCTTTATTTTTATCATACAAGATGTGCTATCAATATGCCTTCTATTATTTATCTTCTACTTGGTAAATTTAGACTTAGGAAGAATGCATTGGAATCTAAACAGTCACTCAGTTCTGTGATATGCCAAGTATCCATAGTTGAAAAAAATAATTTTGAAAATCTTGTACAAAATCACTATTCATGAATAATCATGATATTTAGCTGAATCTTATTCACCAGTTATAGGAAATGCACATTAATAATTCTGTAGTGAAATGAAAATTATTTATTCATGTTTTTTCTGTTTAAAATCATTTGCACTTTTAAAACTTTTAGGAAAACTTGATGTCATAGAGATTCTCCAAGTTGGTTATACAATAAATCACTTGGGATATTTATTTACAATATCTATTCCAATATCATTCTTTTAAGTCTTGGTAAAGCCTTAGGATTTCTGGATTAATTCTATTTTAGTCAAACTTGGACTACTGTTTTTGATCCACTGGCTTAATGCATCAACATTGCCGCACCTTGTATTTTTCCCTCAAAGTCGATAACTCTTTCTAGTAAGTGTGAAAATTCAAAGAATTTTCTTCCTGTTTATGGACAATAAGAACTTTAATAAAGGTAGGGCATCTTGCTCAATCTGCATAAATGACTTTGACATTAGATCCATAATAAGGTTTGCTCACTGATCTTCTTGATACAGGTATTTCTAATACAGATGTTCCTCCTTGTTGCAAGGTATTGACATACAAGTAGTATAGTTGGTCCCAGTAAAATTCACTTGCTGCCCTACAGGAAGTAACAGGATCATACTGTTCTTAATTTGGAAGGTGACTTTGCGATCACCAAATGAATCTTGCAGTGATTCTCTTTTATATTTTTAACAAGTGGTTATCCAGTGAGTACTTAATTTTATTTAATGAAATAGGGAGTAGACTGTTCCAACTATAGCTGATTCACAGTAATAGAAACTTTCTCTTTCAGTTAAGGTATGTGTTTTCTTCTGAAACTTCCATGTCTTGCTGTTAGTTATTCCCTTGGTGGAGGCACAAACTATATATGTGTTCCTCCTTCCATAGAATAACCCTTCAGGGATTGATGACCAGCAACAAACTCTTTGTCAAGACCAGTTGGGAACTTTCTTACTTGTAAATACACATATTTTTTTCTCTGAAGTGAAAGAAGTAGCAAAATTATCAGAGATGTCAATTAAGTTATCAATAAAGACAGATATCGGGGCCGGTGAGATGGCTCAGTGGCTTAAGCGCCTGTCTGGCAAGCGCAAGGGCTCGAGTTCGACTCCTGGAACCCACATACGAAAAAGGGGCCGGTGATATCACTCAGCAGCATGGGTGCCTGCTGGCGCGTGAGGTCCTGAGGTCGACCCCCCAGTACCCACAAAAAAGAAAAAATAAAATAAAGACAGATATCACCTTTGCTTTGAGTCCATTGTATGAATAAATGTGAACAAAGGTAAAATCTGCAGCATAAAGGAATGGTGGTGACTGTTCCCCTTTTCCTCTCCATCAGAATGATGCCTTGTATAACCAATGTCTACCATCAGATCTGAAATTACTAGACACTGTTGAGCTGATTTGGGGTTCCTGGAAGACTGCCAGCAGAGTAATACAAGTCAAACTGTTTGAAAGATCACCAAATTATAATATTAACCTTTGAAGATAAATACAGGCCTATTTGCAAATCCTATTTTTATCATTAGCATGCAGCGGTGAGAAAAAAAAAATTAGCCTTTCCCTGGACATCTATTTCTTGTTTGCCCATGATAATTAATAGAATTTGCATAAATACATAAAAAATCCTGTGTATTTCTTCATGTATTCATTGTTCATTTCTCATTTAACTTCAGTAAATATTCCCACATTGCACACAGATTAACTTTCCATCTTTGACCTGGCCAAACCCAAGAGCATATTGTCTCCTGGAATCTATTTATGGTAAGTCAGATTATAGAATATATCAGACACATTGCAGCTGACCAATTGTATTAGTTTGTGAACTAAGAATTTAAGACACAGTTTAACCAGGTCATACTCCTAGAAACTTGTCTTACAGACTAGCCAAAAGGTATGTGCTTCTAAGACAGTGGCATTATGGAAAGGTTTTATAATATGCCTATTCTAAAGTGACATTCTCCACTTGCCTTCCTGTGTCTTTGTTAAATGGTGAAAAAAGATAACTGGGAATTAGTATTAATATTATGTAAAGCTTAAAAACATGAAATTTTCAGTCAGGCTGACCTGAATTTTGCTGCAAGCTCTTAACAAAATTAAAATCCATTGAAAATAACCAAGAAAACTTCCAAAATTGGGAGTAATGAGGGACATAGTCACACACTAATATAAAGTTTATTATAAATTTATTATAGCATTGCAATACTAGAAATAGAGTAGTGCTCAATCGGGAATCCAGAGACAGTTTCTATATAACAGAAAAGAAGTGTGCAGCCAATTTTAAAAGAATCTGGGCTTATAAAACTATGTATGATAGCAAATACCTTCCAGATAAATGAAGAAGTTTGCATTACATGGGAGATGGTGCTGGAAAATTGGCTTAGTGAGGATAAAACTCAGATTATATACCGTCTATATATCACATAGTACTTTTTAAAGAAATTGTAGTTACGTCAATAATTTCAAATTTAAAAGTTCAAGCCATATAGAATACTAAAAATTTAGAGCTGAAAATTAACCAATTTTTGAGTGGGGAGATTTAGAATAACCTTATAAGATGAATCAGCAAATATTGCCAGTTTTTATTGCAGAGAAACTCTAACCACAGAATTAAAAAAATAAAGAATCTGTTTCAAACAGGCTGTAATAACTTGGGGGACAACTTCGAACTTGATTATGGGTTATATAATCAGTTTAAAAATTCTTTGTTCTTTAAGATGTTCACACTCCAGCTCTGTGTTCTTGGAGAGTTGAATGAACACTGGCCTGGAGAGAGAGAATTGAAAAGATCTGTTCTCCACCTCTACAGAATCTCTTTCTGCTGAGTTTGATCTACTTTGGATTCCTGATGGATCCTCCGGCTTCTCACCCTGACCAAGTGGGAAGGAAGTCTGCATTACTCCTGTCCCTGCCTTCTTTATATTGCACGTATTTCTGATTTGTTCCCTAACATTTCAACAGTCAGTGGCATTTTTAACATGTGATGCTGCATAAAAAAATTATTCCTCAACATAGCAGCTTAAAGCAACAAAACTGATGATCTTAATATTTAGGTCCACTAGAAAGCAGATCATGGCTTAGGTAGGTCCACAGGCTCAGGGTCTCTCACAGGCTGAAATCAAGGTGTCAGCCAGCCTATCGTCATCTTGATGCTGAAGTAGAAAACCTTCCATTTCAATGCTAATTCATGTCGCTGTTGGTAGCACTACTGATTCTCCTGAGTTCTTTTGCATGTAGGCTCCTGCATAATATTGACTGTATACTGGCAGCTGGATTCCTCCATGGTGTGGAATCCAAATGAAAAAGAATGCAAGACAGAGTCTCAGGTTCTTCTAACCCTAATATTTAAAGTGATGTTCTAGCACTCTGTCCTCTATTTTTTATTAGAAGTTGCTAAATCTAGCTCTACTTAAAGAGAAGGGATAATAGGTGTTGAAGATCAGTAAGGGCATCTGAGAAGCTTCCTGCCATAATATCCACCACATTACTTTTTTGATCCAGGGTGTACTGCCCTGCTCCCAGGCAAGTCCTGCCCTGCAGGGACAGCAGGATTTTGGGAGCACAGACTCGTAATTGAGCATAAACTGAGCCTGGTTGTAGCCTACCTTCAAGCTGCAGGTACCATGAAGTTATGTAAAATTTCAACATTTAGCTGGAAACATCCTAGAAATTATCCCCTGGGTTGTGGTTGGTATTGGAGAAAAGCAGAGCTGAGCTCAGACGAGCTTAGCTGGACTGGACTGTGGTTTGTTGGCAATAAAATATACAGCATGAAACAAAGATTGTAGGAGATGCCTGAATTTGACTACTGCCAGATAGACATAGTACTTCAATCTCAAAGTAAATAATTTCTCCCCAAGTAAACTTATTTTCTCTTGAATTTTCATTTCCATAAACCAAAAGAGGCAATCTGTACATATGTTACACTTGAAGCCAAAAACTCAAATATCTTGGGGATCAAGTGTGTGTATGTTTGTGACTTAAACAAAATGAGAGAGCAGACAGAATGGTAGAGACTGTATGGTTGCAGAAAGACAGTTCTCACTAAGGCATCTGAATTCAACTCTAAGGAAAACACTAAACACGGCAATTCACATGTGTCTATGCACTGAATATTTTTAAAGTTTGCCAAAACGTGAGCTCACAGATCTGGAGACTGAGTGATATCAAGTAGATACCCCAGTGTGGTGGATTGAAAACTGGTGGTCAACTTTTAACACCCAGCTGAACTGAATCAGCATGGTGCTGGGTGTGGAAGGCCCACCTGAGGATTGTTGCCAACAACATAAAAAGGAGAACTGGAGAGGAAGAGGTGGCACTGTTGGTTCTCCTGGAGGATTTTGTTGTGCTGGCTTTCCTGACAGGAACTTGGCTGTTCTCATCAGTGGAGGAGCTCGGGACCTTGCTGTTTCCAAGGATGGCTGTGGTACTTTTCGGGAGAGCTCTGGTCCTTACTTTGAGCATTGCTTCCTGGCTCTGGTGCAGATCCCTCAGCCTGCTGGCACAGATCCTTCATCCTGCTGGCACAGATCCTTCATCATGCTGGCATAGACTTTCTAGCTTCCACCACTGATCTCTCTGCCTTCCCAGCACAGATCCATGAAACAGACTTGCAGGAGACATTGTCATGGGCTCTAGTTCTTCAGCTGGACTCATACAGGACATTGCTGTGGGATCCAGGCCCTCAGCTGGATTCTTTGGGTCTCTAGTGTGTGAACAGATTTCCTGCTCTCTTTTGCATATGACTCTTTGGGTAAATATTATAAAATAATCCTATAAATTATGTGTCCTGTATTATATCTTTTCCCTTGCAAACCCTGACTACAACACCCAGTGATTCCTCAACAGAACTTTGGGATGTGGCTAGCCAGACCTTGCTCAGAGATATAGGGGGTCAGATTTCCCAAATTTGAGTCCAAGATTTTTGCATAAACAAAGCTTAAACTGTCCACATTATTTCTGATTCTGGCACCTCCTCTGAAAAAGTCCTCTGCTAGTAAATTAACAACGTGTTCAGGCAGGAAGCTTATGTGTCTGTGTGGAATGGGGTGGCTTCCCAGAAGTACATAAAGATGGTATCTGGATTCACCACAGATGATGTACTAGCTTGAGCCCAGCAAGGATACAGAGGCTAGCTTGCTTCTTGAGGGTGTCCTTAGACTCTTTAAGTCAATTTGAACAATAGAGAGCCCTAAACAGGCTATGGACAGCATGCCATTCACTGCCTAAGTGACAGGCTCAAGGCTGACAGATATTTAATCTGTATTGCAGAGAGGTGACGTAGAAAGCGAAAGAGACAATGCTGGGCAGGTTTGGTTTTCCACTGTCTCTCTGGTTAGCAAGAAAGAAAGTCTTCTGACTCACACTGGTATACTGCTGCTGTAACAAATTACTGCAAACTTGGCAGTTAGAAAATTTACAAAAATTTATTCTTTCAAAGTTCTGGAGGCCAGATGTCTGAAAATACTCTCACTGGGCTAAAGCCCAGAAGCAGACACTCTGGTTTTGCTCTTTCTGGAGGCTCATCTCCTTGCCTTTTCCATCTTCTAGAACCTCATTCTTTACATTCCTTGATGCCTGCTTCCTCCATCTTCTAGGCCAGTTATATAACATCTTCAGGCAATCTCAGCTTCTATCCCATCAGCTTCTATGTTCAAATATGTCTTTGCTTCCTCTAATAAGGACACTTAAAATTACATTTTGGACCCACCTGAATAATCTCACTACTTAAAAGGGTCTTAATTTAATTCAGTCTGTAAAGTCCCTTTGCCGTAGAAATGTTGTTATTGACACTAACCAGCTTCATTCGTTAGTCATAGGTTGTGTTTCTAGGATGCTTCTTCGAGTCGTGCTAAGCTACAATGAACATTCCCTCCTATTAATCTTTTCCAACATCAACTATTGTTCAACAGATACTGTGTTAGAAGGCATTAGAGGTAAAGAAATAAGACACAGTCCTGACTTAGTAGAGACTTAATAAGGATTAATTATAAATAAATAATTATAATGATCCAAAATAATTGTCCTGATGAAGGTATTCACACAGCTATAGTGGGGCAAGAGCCAAGTCAGTGGCATATTAAATATGGGTACTTTCTAAATCCTTCAAAATATTTTCTTGGGGCCGGTGAGACAGCTCAGCGGCATAAGCGCCTGCCTGGCAAGTGTGAGGTCCCGAGTTCAACTCCCAGAACCCACATACAAATTAAGGGCCAGTGATATTGCTCAGCAGCTCAGGTGCCTGCTGCCGCGTGAGGTCCTGAGGTAGACCTCTGGTACCCACACACACACACACAAAAATATATATATATTTTTTTTTCTCATGTTTAATTCACTTGATACTTACAAACTCCCATGGAATCTGCGATTCTTTTATAAGACTAAAATACTCTAAAAAATTAAAATCTGCAGAAATAATCTCAGAAAACAGATTGGGTTGGGACAGAAACTAGGCACCTAAAATTAGTTGTGTGAAATTCCAGGTTAAGTCAATGAATCACACCAGATTCTCATTAACTCCTGCTCCACAAATTCCCACATCACCCCAAGTGCTTCCTGAAAGCTTTCTCAGCCCAGTACGAAATAGATGACATTGTTAGGAGATAGGGCGACAGCATGTCTTAAGATGCCCAGAACCCATTTAAAATACCCATTTAATAGGAAATGCAGTCACATGCCGCACCTCATGCCTGTTTCTGCAGAAGCACCTAGGACTGACTCTACCTAATAAGCGCTTCATTATCTAACACAAAGACTGGAAGCCTAGCGTTCTGTGCCCCAGGATGCTGTAATTCAAAACACTCAATCATGGAATTTTCCCTCTCTCCTTTCAGATGTCTAGGTATTTTGCATCCTCTGCTTCCATCCCAGCTGGACCCAGCATAACCAGAAACTGGCAAGTACTGTGTCTAAGGAATGGGAATCACTTCCTTCTTCTTTAGCTCATGGGGAGAGTTGAGATTTCTTCCCTTTCTGTTCTTCCCTCATTGTTTGGAGTCACCCTTAGTATGCCTCCTTAATTTTAGAATCAAACCAACAGAGTACTGATATGTAAATCTGCTCAAAACATAATTACCACCTGAAACCATAAGCTTGGTATGTATTGGATCTTCTCTATGCCTCATTCCTTTTCCTCTTCATTAATGTCCTTGAGTAAAAAAGCCCTCTAGGTCTCACCACTGGTACCAGAAGTGTTAATGGAATCAAGAAGGGCATTAACAATTACTTCCTGAGGATTTGTATGACATTTTAACAGGTGACTAGAAAAAAACAAAATGTATCATATACAGACAATGCCTGGCATAGAGACTCAAATGTAAATTATAGAAAATAAAAGGAATTCAGGAAAGAATGTAAATTAAGCAACACTAGTGAGATAAAAGTTCCTTTTTTTCCTAGCAATAAAAAATGAAGGGCCGGTGAGATGGCTCAGTGGTGTACGCGCCTGCCTGGCAAGCGCAAGGGCCCAAGTTCGACTCCCGGAACCCACATACGAAAAAAGGGGCCGGTGATATCACTCAGCGGCACGGGCGCCTGCTGGCGAGCAAGGTCCTGAGGTCGATCCCCAGTATCCACACACAAAAAAAGAATCAATATACTTTAGTGTGGACTTGGCTTAGGCCCATATAGACTCTTACTGTGTAAGAACTAGAAGACACTTTGAAGACCATCTTGTTTATAACCTCAAACAAGTGGAGAAAATGAGACCTAGCAATGGCAAAAGACCCGCTCAAGTAGTATCAACTGGGGTTTGGAACATGGACTCATATTTCTAGGTTTTAGTCTCATTCCACAATATCAGAATTCACTTTCAGAAAAATTAAAATTTGAAGATAATCCTTTATCTCCAAGAAGGAACAATCAAAATTTGCAGTATAATGAGTGTTACAGAGAGACAGCCCGGATTAGCATTTGCAAACATCATCAAGAAGCAAGCTGGCCTTGGTGAATTTCCTTGACATCTCACTTGACTAAGACTCTAGGTACTGGGGGGAGGTCTTCCATCCCTGGCTGTAGAGAGAAGGGACAAGCCATCAAGAACAAAGTCTGCACCTCATATTATCCACTTTCCTTTGCAATATCAAATTACCTGAGGCTGAGTACTCTATAGAGGATGATGTTTATTTATTTATTTATTTATTTATTTATTTATTTTTGTGGGTACCGGGGGGTCGACCTCAGGACCTTGTGCAGCAACAGGCACCCGTGCCGCTGAGCGATATCACCGGCCCCTTTTTCGTATGTGGAATCCAGGAGTCGAACTCGGGCCCTCACGCTTGCAAGGCAGGCGCTTACACTGCTGAGCCATCTCACCGGCCCAGGAAGATGTTTATTTAACTCAAAGTCTTAGAGGCTACAAGAGTAAGATTACATGGCCCTACCTCTGTGGCCTCTAGAAAGGCCTGATGATGGATGGCATCATAGCGGGAATTTGTGCAAAAAAAGTCCCTCCCACATGGATAGATTTTTTTCCCTTTCTTATTCTTTACCCTTACATTTTGCAGGTCAATATTAATTTCTAGGTGTTAGTTTAAAGGTTACTTTCTTGAGATGGCTTTCCTAAACCTCATTAAGTTCCTAATTAAAGGTATCTACAGTGCTTTGTATTTTTCCTTCAAAAAATGAATTACAATTATTCTTTCTTTTTCATCCTTGGATATAAGTTTCAGGAAGAACCTTATCTTGGTTTTTACCACTACAAGTCCAATGCTTGGAAAAAGCTGGGCGCATGAAATGGACTCAACAAAGTTTGTTGCTTAAAATAGGTAGAAAAAGAAGCAAGAATTTTAGATAAGACATGGACAAAGGGAAGACACATTCAGGTCCTGTGAGTCTTCCCTTTAGAGAATGCTGAGATCTCTCTGTACTACTAACACAACAAATCCGTAGTTTTCCTTTGACTCTCACTCTTCCATACTATGGCCTCTGCAACAAAATGTGCTGTTCAGAAAGAAATACTTTATTACAGGTTGAGACAATTCTCATTTAAAATCTTCAAACACAATTCGGTAGCTTATTTTCATTCTATTTTCCTCCGTCTTAGTGCACACTCTCCTCCTTTCACCTGCAATCCACCGAAGGTCAGCTTACATGATTGGCTTTACCCTTAAAATCCTTTCTTCTCCTTAACTGTGCTCCAAACTAATAATTTTAGATCTGTTGTCTCTATACCTCTTGTCTGAGAGTTCTCAATTCAGATAAGGTGGAGAATAATGAAAGAAGGCATAGTAGTATTTTTTTGTTTTTGATAAAACTGTTTGCGGCTTTATCATATATACTAATATTTTAAAAACAAATTAGAATTCCTCTATAAAATTTTTATGATATGAGAATGAATTTTTTTATTTTAAAGAGAAAAAAATAAAAATAACAATAAAACAGGGTTTCAAAACTGGCTAGTAGGATAGTAACAATAATTAATACATTGTGTATTGTTATCTTGGTAGTAGTTCTTCAGAGTACAAGATATAGGCATGAAATCTTGTCTAAACAATATTAGCACAAACCTTTGTTTTCAATGAACTAAGAGAAACTAGCTGTATAACTATCTTAATTATCTTGTGTATAAATATATTTTTTCTTTTTCCCTTGCTTCCTTTCCTCTTTCCTCCATCACAATTTATCTTTTCTTTTGAATAGTTTCTTCCCAATTCACAATATATATTGTACATTTTGGATCTTATTTACTCTTTCAGTTTCTCACACTAGTGAGACAATGTGATGTTTACACATGTGGGTCTGATTTATTTCACTTATGAGTACAGTCTCAAATTGTATCCATTTACCTATAAAAGTCTCAAGTTCATACTTCTTTATGGCTGAGTAGTACTCCATTATATAAAAAATATCTTTTTTATCCATTCCTTGGTTGATGGGCATTTGGTTTGTTTCCAAGATTTAGCTATTACAAATTGTGCTGCTATAAACATGGGTGCACATATGTTGCTGTGGTATGATGTTTTTAATTCTTCTAAGAAGATGCACAGAAGGGGAATAGCTGGGTTGAAAGGGACCTCTAATCCTGGCTTTTTGAGGAATCTCCATACTGATTTCCATGGTGGTTGCACCAGTCTACTTTCTCATAACAGTGGTGAAGGAGGAAATTTGAACTTATGTTGTATGTTGTGACATTATTTTGTTACTGGTGTTTTGGAGGAGACTATCCTGTTCACAGAAGATGGGTGCTGAAATTTTAAGAAGTGTCAAGATGGTCAGCATTTATTTCCAGAGTATCTGAAATTAGACAAACTGCTAGGTCAGAAAGAATAGTCCCTACAAGTATCCCCTCACTTTAGATATCAATTTTAAGGTTGGTTTCCCCAAACGACCCTCAAGTTTGAAAACTTACTAGGAATGATTAAGTGAACTCAGGAAAGTTGTATACCTAATGCTTACAGCCTTATTATTGCAAAAGTATAGAAATTAGAACTACCTAGTGATGGTTAATTTTATGTGTCCCCTTCATTGGGCTAAGGGATACTCATATAGTTGGTAAAAATATCATTTCTCAGCGTGTCTGTTACAGTTTATTGTGTTTTAAATCTAAAATGTCCCCCAAGTTTCATGTGTCTAGAGGAGGGGCTTTTGGAAATTGATTGAATCATGGGAGTCCTATACTCATCATTGATGAGTGCATAGCTGAACGTGCTATATGCTGTTAATAAGTGGCGCTTGGTCTGAAGAGGTAGGTCACGAGGGTCATGACCTGGAAAGGTGTCTTCCTATCCCTAGTTCATGCCTTCTCTCTCTGCTTCCTGACTGCCATAGTTTGAACAACTTCCCTCTGCTATGCCTTGCTGCCATGCCATTTCTGCTTTGGACTGAACCCTCTAAAACTGCGAGCCAAATAACCCTTTCCTCCTTTAAGTTGAAGATATCAGCCATTTTGTCTCAGCAATGATGGCAAAGGAACTAAGACAGGGTGTTTTTGGAAGAGATTAACATTTGAACTGGTAAACCAAATAAAGATCTCTTATACCAATTTGAATGTGCATTATTCATTCTATGTTGGACCCATTATAAAAGAAAAAAAATGAGTGACTTCTCTCTTCTTGGATTAGGGCATTCCTCTTCTACCAACCTCAAATACAGGTTCTCAGGTCTTTGGAATCCAGCACAAACCAGCAGCCACCCTGATTCTTAGACTTAGGATTTTGGACTAAGAGGTACATTATGAGCTCCCTTGTGCCTCAGGGCTTTAGAAACAGACTGAATTACACCACTGTTCTTCCTAATCTCCAGCTAGCAGATGACAGGTTATGGGACTTCTTGGTTTTAAAATAATGTGAGCTATTTCCCATAATAAATTCTCTCTCTCTTTCTCTGTCTCTCTCTCTCTATCTATCTTTTTCTCTCTCTCTCTCATTGGTTCTGGTTCTGTTTCTCTGGAGAACTATGACTATTACACAACCAAAGACAGTGATTCTTGGGGGATCCAGGAGGGTTCCAAAAGTAAAATTTCCATCATCCTTAGGATGCATTACCTTCCCAGCATTAATGTGATAATATGAATAAAGCATTGTTAACCAGAGAAATTCAACCAAGCTTCTGTGCCTGGAATTTTTGAAATTTCATTTATCCACATTGATTGCTTCAATGCCTATCAGTTTGAAATCAATCTCCAGTACCCTATTTCTCCAAAATAGGACTGATATTATATGACCCAAAGCCCAAGTTCTCTTTCTGATTGGACAGTTTCTGTACTGAGTCACCTTCTTAACATAAATCATTAGATGTAGCCCTTGGAGGCTCCCCTGGATAGCATACATTTACATCCTTCAGGGAATTCTGAGGGTCACGATATTTTTAGGGGCCAGGACAAAGGCCAGAACTCTCTTTAGGTGAGGTCAAATACTTTACTATACAGTAATGTAAATGGAATATAGCAAAAGATTAATTACTGGTGAATTTATGTGAGAGAATTTGAATATTCATTGTATATTCTTGTAAATCTTTTGGGGATTTGAAAATTTTCAAAATGAAAACTTCTGGAAAAGCAGTCTGATTTGTTACTCTAGGGACACCCAGAGCATAATTTAATGTTATTCAGTGTGAGGAGACCTAAGAGATCAGTAGTTCAATTATCCATGTATGTCTTCACAATGTTTGCTATTATTGCATATGCTTGTGCTATTATTCACAGTTTCCTAAAAGTTATCCATATTTTACTTACATAATTCTATTTTAAACATAAATTCTCTAATCCTGTTTTTATTTAAATATTAGCATACCCCTATTCCATATCATATATAGGAATTAAATCAGAATGGATCGTTGACCTAAATTTAACAGCTAAAAGTATAAAACTCTCAGAGAAAATATAAGGATAAAACTTTGTAATCTGAATTGACAATAATTTCACACATATGATATAAAGTCATCAGCAACAAAAGACAAAAACATAAACAAATTGGACTTCATCAAAATTAACAACTTCGTAAATCAATGGACATTTTCAAGAAAAAAATAAGACCGATAGGGGCTGGGAGTACAGCTCAGTGACAGAGAACTTGCATAATATGTGCAAGGCCCTAAGTTCAATCCCTAGAACTGGAAAAAAATGGATAAAAGCATTTGAATAGATATTTCCATAAAGGGCTATACAAATGACAAAAAAAAATCACATAAAAAGATGCTCAATATCACTAGGCATTAGGTAAATGCAAACTAAACCACAATGAGACACAACTTTACACCTACTAGAGTAGCTAATTGTTGGCAGGGATGTAGAGAAATTGGAGTACTCATAAATTACTGGTGAGAATGTAAATTAGTGTAGGCATGTTTAACAACAGTCTGCATACTCAAATGACTAAACATAATGTTACTACTTGACCCAGTCATTCCACTCTTAGGTATATAACCAAGAGAAATGAAAACATATGCCTAGAAACTTTATACAAATGTTAATCATAGTATTATTCATAACAGCGGAAAGATGAACATAATTCCAAATGTCCACCGATTGATGAATGGTTAAACAATATGTGTTATGGGCATACAATAGCATATTATTCAGTGGTGAAAAGCATCAAAGGATTGACATCTACAATGATATGGTTGATTTCTGAAAGCCTTAAATTAATCTAAATGGAGGAAGCTAGTCACAAAGCACCATAGACAACACAATTCCATTCATAGGAAATCAATACGGTTGGCAAATCTATAGAGGCAAAATGTAGATCTGTGGCTGCTTAAGGCTGAAATGAGAATGGGAGAAAATAAAATAAAAATTCTCATGATGTGATTCAATGTTATGTTTGTAGATGTAAATTAATCCTAACCATGTGCTTTGGGAAATAATGAACTCGTCCAATTCTTTAAGCTATGCAAGAGTTTACTCTTGTTGGATGTGTTGATCTTACCTAAATGGTCAGATAAGTGTATATCTAGCTACCTACTACAAAGCACATGAACTAATGAAAGAGAATTTTACCTAAAACCAATTTAAAACATTTAAAACACATTCAATTAAAATCTACCTCCCTATAACTTCTACTTCTTGGTACAAATCCTTGAATATAGTGAATAAATGGTATCCTTTCCTCCACTTAAAGTCCTTTAATTATTAGAACACAGAACCCATTTTCTCCCAAATATTTCAAGCTAGCTATCTTCAGTTTTTTTCACTTTTCCTCAAATAAATGGGTTTTCAGATATTTGTGATAACTTGATTTGTTCTCTCCAGTATTGACTTCACTTTGACAGGATTCTCACGAGATAAACTAACTATTGTAATTTGTTTTTTATCCACATTGTATTTTCATACTTGATCATAAACTTCTCAGCATGATGTCATTCCCCAATTGCTGATGTCATTGTCATCACTCTTCTGCTTTCTTCTATTATTTGTGTTTGTTAGCATTTTCCTCAGGGCTACTGCAGTATTGCTTGTAAAAAGTACTACCTGCTGGTTAGTAATAGCTCAATAATAGTAACTATTATTGTAATAGTAACTATAATTATAATAGTAACTATTATCATTTATTATAAATGATAAAAATTAGTTAGTCTGAGTTTTCCATAAGATTCATTCACAGTGTGGAAATTCTATAATATTATTGAGAATGACGATTAGCTCTATTAACAGGTTATCCATCTGAAAGAGAAAAAAGCTTTACCGAAAGGGAATCAGTTGGCAGATACTCAGTAAATTAAATAGGTAAGTTGGCAGAACATCAAGATGGAGAGGAAAAATAAAATTATGTGGAGAGCAAAGCTTAGTCCTGAAAAAGGATTAGGACATACAAAAGGGGGAAAAATCCTGAGCATTCCAAAAATTTCAAGACCTACTGTGTCATTTTTTAAGCAACGATAAATGTATTCTGTGTCATTTTCAGCTTCCCAAGGCTCAGACTGTTTTGGATAGGACTCTGTAGCAATCCACCGAAAACCTCATCACTCGTGGTCCTAGTCTATTTGATACACTTTGGGTAGCATCTTTCAGCCAGCAATCAAGTTACCTTATTTATTTATTGTCCATACTTCATGTCTGCCTTTTAACCATGAGGATAACAGACTTTTATAGAAATACAGTAGTTGTCTTTGATAAACCAACCAACTGACAGTAGAGTAACAAATCATTGAAAACTGGGTTAAGCTGACATGGGCTGCATTTCATGAACCTGATTGGTCTTACAATAGTATCTTGCTTCTCTCACCATTTCTGTGTGGTACTGTTTCAGATCGTAGTATTTGTCTGAATTATGTGTCTTAAAGTTTCTTAGGGAAGCTAGTTATAGTCTCTTCATGGATCCTGTAGTTTAAATATCACATGCTTCTTGTTTAAGCACAGCTCTTTCTAACAGGAAGCAGAGAGGACTTTAGGTTAGAGAGTTGCACATTTTAACTTGTATCAACACTGCTCTGGAAGTGCCAATTAACAAACAAATCTTCATTTTTCTTTTTGCACAAACATTTAAAAGTTCTTTTCTCCCTTTGGTTTTGTCTTGAACTTTAGCTTCTTGACAATATCCATGCTATGGGACCAACAGTAGCATATAGAGAAAAAGTGAAATATTGTAGAGTATGACTCCCATATGTCAAAATTATGACCTCACCTATAAAATGAGGCTGGAAATATGGACCCTGTACTATTTTCATATAGATAAAATATGACATATGTGGTGAAATAAAAATGTAACCTTACAAAACTAAACACTAAAGGTAAGTAAAATTATTACTCTATAGACATTATTTTTCTTATCTATGCTATTTTTCCTTAGAGTT
Source organism: Erethizon dorsatum (assembly GCA_028451465.1). Taxonomy (NCBI): domain Eukaryota; kingdom Metazoa; phylum Chordata; class Mammalia; order Rodentia; family Erethizontidae; genus Erethizon; species Erethizon dorsatum. Next base: position 20,257,325 of record CM051824.1, read on the forward strand.
TTCCTCTCCATGGTTTCACATTAGAAATAATTGTAAGGAGAATGACAGGATTTTTATCTGATCTTTATTTTGATTCCAGAGGGCTTTTGTGTATATTATCCCAATTAATTTTTAAGGACATTGTAAATATTAGAACAGAAATAAATATCCCATTTTACAGAAGATACATGTCCCAAGATTTTCCACACACTGTACCTAATACTTGTTATCCCCACTTTAAAACAATTCATTTTCTTGTCTTTAATTTGCCACAAACTTGGAGACACTTTCTTTTTTTTCTTCAGTTTCCCCGAGCATGTGCATTTATCATCGGGGCAAATCCATCTGATTAATAAATTCACTTTAAGCTATGAAGGGCTCCAGAGATTCCTGGTAACACCTCCAGATTTATTTTTCTTTTCTTTTCTTTTTCTTTTTTTTTTTGTGGGTACTGGGGGTCAACCTCAGGACCTCACGCGCCAGCAGGCACCTGTGGCTCTGAATGATATTACCAGCCCTTTTTCATATGTGGGTTCTGGGAGTCGAACTTGGGCCCTCGCACTTGCCAGGCAGGCGCTTACGCTGCTGAGCCATCTCACCGGCCTTTATTTTTCTTTTAACATAAAATTCTTCAATAATTCAGGCAGTGTACTGGCCAGATGAGGGAGGCTAGATATTTTTTAGGATGGATTTATTCTAGAGTAGCTCAGAGCACTCCAAGAAGCTATTAAAGCAAAGTTCATAGCAGCACATGGGATACAAATCCATGTTGCACAACAGTCTCTAGTTAAGATGAAATTACCTGTATCTCAGAAAAACTCCCAGGAGCTCTGCCACAATAACCATATGATCCTAGAGTTTCTAGCCTCATCCAAATATTTCATCTACAATGTTCCTTTCAGGCATGAAGTCTGCCTATTTCAGCCTAACAATAGTACAAATTAGATGTTTTCACTTACTTCATATTAAAAGATTGTAAAGAATGAACAGACTATTGCATTGAAGAGAAATCATGGAAATGTATACAGTACTGGTTCAACTACAATGAGAGATATTAAAAATATCCAGAAAATTCATACACCTGAATATTATTCCTGTTATGCTCACTGTATGTGCTTGCATATTTATTACTTGTGATCTAGAAATATAACAGTGCCGATGTTGTTTCTAGACATGTTGGCAAATGTGATCAAAGGAAATATCAGATATAAGCAATGCCAACTGAGTAGTTATTATGACCCAAGGATGGTGCTAATTGTTTGAACAAGATTTGTCCCCACCAAAGCTCATGGTGAAGCTTAATTTCTCTATGGGCAATGTGGGAGAGGGGTGCTAATGAGAGGTGTTTACATCGTGGGGTAGAGGTCTCATGAATGGCTAAATGCCTTTTTTATATGAGTTCTTGTTCTCACAGACTGGTTTAGTTACAAGAACTGATTATTATACAGCAAGTCTACTCCACATGTTTGCTCTGTTCCACATGCACATGGATGTTTTGCCACGTTCTACCATGAGTTGAAACGGCACAAGGCCTTCCCTAGAAGCTGAGCACATGCAGCGCTATGCTTTTACACTTCCTATCCTCCAGAGACATGAATGAAAGGAATATTTTTCTCCCTTTTCTCTTCCTTCCTTTTCCCCATCCTAGTTCTTTTTTCCATTTAAACAATTTCTTCCCATTTCACAATATCTATTATACTTTTTAGACATTATTTACTCTTTCAATTTCTCACACCATGGAGACAATATGATGTTTACACATGTGAGTCTGATTTATTTCACTTATGAGTATGGTCTCATTTGCTTATAAAAGTCTCAAATTTGTCCTTCTTTATGGCTGAGTAGTACTCCATTGTATACAAATAGCACAGCTTTTTTATCCATTCCTTGGTTGATGGGCATTTGGGTTGTTTCCAAGATTTAGCCATTACAAATTGTGCTGCTATAAACATGAGTGCACATATATTGCTGTGGTGTGATGTTTTTAATTCTGCTGGGAAGATACCCAGAAGAGGAAAAGCTGGGTCAAGCGGGACTTCTAATCCTAGCTTTTTTTTGAGGAATCTCCATACTGATTTCTATAGTGGTTGTACCAGTCTGCACTCCCACCAACTGTGAAGAGGGGTTCCTTTTTCTCCACAGCCCCTCCAGCATTTGTCATTGGTTGATTTCTTGATAATAGCCATTCTTTCTGGAGTGAAATGGAATCTCAGTGTTGTTTTAATTTGCATCTTTCAAATGACAAACGATGTTGAATATTTTTTCATATATTTATTTTTCATTTGTATTTCTTCATCTGAGAAATGTGTATTCATCTCAGATGCCCATTTTGGATTGGTTCTTTCAACTTGGGGGGGGTCTCAGTTTTTTCAATTCTTTATATGTTCTAGATAGAAGTCATTTGTCTGAGGGACAATTGACTAAAATTTTTTCACACTATGTGGGTGGTATTTTCACTCTGTTGGTGATTTCTTTTGCTGTGCAAAGGCTTTTTAATAAGATGAGATCCCAGTTATTGATTCTTTGAAGTATTTCCCTGTGCAGTTCGAGTTTTGTTCATGAACTCTCTGCCTACACCTATGTCTTCAAGATTTCTTCCTACTTTCTCTTCCAGTAGATTTAGTGTTTCTGTTTTAATATTTAGATCTTTGATCCATTTTGACTTTAGTTTAGTGCATGGTGATGGACATGGGTCTAGTATCAGGCCCATTTTTATTAGAACAAAAATGGAACTGCACTTTTCTGAGAATGCTGCCTCTACATGCGTGAGAGCTGTCCATGGTGCTTCCAAGTCCAAAATAACAGAAGACATATGTCAGGCTTTGGCATTCAGCTGTTTTTCATATAGGGCAAGACTTCTATATAGGGCAAGCCTTCTATATCTTATCAGCAGACCAAGAATTTGGTTGAATTTTGTAGTACAAGATTGAAAATGAGAAATAATTTAATTTTAAAGAGCAAGAGAAAAAGTCAGACAAATCTTGGCATGGGATCAAGTGGCGGTGTTGTATCTTGAACACCTTGAATGTTGCAAATGTTTTTATCCAGGTTTTCTGGATAATTTTCATCTGATTTTGTACTTTCTGCTTTTTCTGAGATTAGAACCTCATTCTGCCTATACTCCCTGCAGAAAATAATCTCATTCCTCATTTCATTCTACAACTCAAGTAAAACTTACTTTTGAACCTCTAATTTAAAGAAGTCCCTGTCCATTAACACTTGGCAATGACCATATTTACTCAAATCATGCAGCATCTTGAGTTCTGTTTAGTCACATAGGCTTAATATTTAGTTCCTTCATATTTTAGATGTTAAGAATCTCATTAAGAACGAGGTGGTGGGCCAGTGAGACAGCTCAGCGGCATAAGCACCTGCCTGGCAAGCGCGAGGTCCTGAGTTCGGTTCCCAGTACCCACATATGAAAAAAGCACTGGTGATATCGCTCAGCAGCACGGGCACCCACTGGTGCTCAAGGTCCTGAGTTTGACCCCTAGTAAACACAAAAAATTTAAAAAAAATAAATACATTAAAAAAACGAGGTGGTGCGTTTTTCTTTCATCTTTCACACATCTAGTAATTCTGCACATAAGAATGAATACTCAGAGATATATTAGAAGTTATTTACAAATGATTCTGATTATTAAAAACAAATTACAAGATTCATTCAAAGAATAGCTGGCAACTAGGTCAGTTAAAACCCCAGATGTCACTACATGCATAGCATAGGCAATATCCAAAAGACTGAAGACAGTCCCTTAGCATTGTCAATGTTAAATATTAGTGAGAACGTGGAGCAACTGAAATTCCAATATATTGTTGGTGGGAGTACAAATTGGTTCCAATTGTACAACTATTTTATAAAAATTTCTGGCACTTTCTGACCTACAAATCCAGTAGTAGATGATATTTACAGAAGAGAAATAAAAACATATTTCCACAAAGACTTATATCGGAACATTTATAGCAGTTTAATTCACAATAGCCACAAACAGTCAACTATCCATCTAACATGATTGATAAACAATTATAGGCATTTTAGGTTGTAATATTATCCAGCAATAAAAAGAAACTATATATACAACAGGATGGATCTTGGAAACTGTATGCTAAGTGAAAGAAGTCTTAGACACACACTCACACACACAAATGCACACCCCCCAAAAAAATGCTTAGTCATGAATACATTTATATGAAGCCCCAGACAGGTAAACCTAATTTATAATGGAAAAATAATTAGAACAATAGTTGTGATGAGATAGGGGTTTACTGGAAAAACAGGTGGAAATGTCCTAAGGATGATGGTAATATTCTGTATCTTGATAAGCATTTGGTTTGCAAACGGATGTATATCGTTATATGAATTTATTGACTGACACCCAAAGGATGCATGCATTTTATTGAGTATTCATGGTAAATTCAGTTTTCAATGATATTGAAAATGTCAGTGATATAATCTTGGAAACAAAATCAATATACCCATAAATCTCAGTCATTCATTGATTTGGTAGAATTAACAGATTCATTTTGATCTTAGTCATGAATTGGAAAATAATTAGCAAAAAATTTGAGATTGTTCTAATAATCAGTAGACATAACCCTTTATGCACCAACATATACAAACACAGACTCTTAAAAGCTATTGGAAATTCAAATAGAAACTGATAGAGGTACAATTATCATTGAATACTTTTAACAAACCTCTGAGATCAGAAAAATCACCTGAAGAGACTTTTTTTTTTTTTTTTTTTTTTTTTTTGTGGGTACCGGGGGGACGACCTCAGGACCTCACGTGCCAACAGGCACCCGTGCCGCTGAGCGATATCACCGGCCCCTTTTTCGTATGTGGGATCCGGGAGTCGAACTCGGGCCCTTGCGCTTGCAAGGCAGGCGCTTACGCCGCTGAGCCGTCTCACCGGCCCTGAAGAGACTTTTTATCTCAAACTGTCCTCAAGTTCAAAGCCCTGTCCTTCATGTCTTCACTTCAGAATGATAAATTCCTGTAAAATATCTGGATTGCCTGAATTGGGATTATTTGGAATATTTATTAAGCCTACACATTCTAAGACCCATTCTATTACTCTTACAGTTTGGGTCCAGAAAGTGTTTTCATAGCAACTCTTATGTCCTTAGAGCTCAGACAGCCTCTTGTGGCTAATAAAGACAAATTTCCCTGTGCGTATGCATTAGTAATATTGGTTGAGAAGCAGTGCCACCAACTGTCAGCTTAGCTCACTTACCAGTTACCAATGTTGCATTCATATCTCTAGGTTTTGTAAAGTAGTAGAATGATAATAGAAAGCAAAGCAACAATTATTGGATACAGGGAGAATTAGTAGAAATATTTCTGTTCTTGGAGTGTCAACTGGTAATTGATAACATGTAGCTATAGGAAGCAGACTCTTGAGACAGTCTGAATTCTTGTGTTCAGTAACGAGCTGACATAGTTAGAACATTGTCTCTTCTCTACTATTTCTCCATTCTGAGAAGAGATGTTTCATAATATACCCTGAGAGAATTCATAAACTGGTGAGGTAAAATGGACTGATTTCTCTTCAGACTACTATAACAAATTACCATAGACAGTGTGGCTTATAAATTACAGGTATTTATTTCTCACTGTTTTGTAGGCTGGAATCTGAAATGAAGTGCCAGAATGGTAGGGTTCTGGTGAAGAACTTGTTCTTAATTTTAGACAGCTATCTTATTGTACCTTTGCATTACAGACAGCAAATATGAACAGTTGTTGGGTCCCTTTTACAAGGCCACTAAGCCAGTGACAGTTATGACCTAATCACCTCTCAAAAATCTCCATCTCCTAATGCCATCAAAATGGAGATTATGCTGTTAATATATAAATTCTCAATGGACACAAATATTAGTCCATAACAAACAAGACGGGGGGGGGAGGAAGAAGAGGAAGAGAAAGAGGAGAAAGAGGAAGAGGAGCAGAAGGACAAGGAGGAGCAGAAACATTTGAAACTGCTTTGAATGCTACCAGTACAAATATGTACCAGCATTGGTCTAATAGTTTAATTGGTTAATTTCTCAAGTTCCACATCTGCTCTATTAACAGAAAACCCAGTTTCTAGGGAGTGCTGGGAGCAGACATCCATGCCAGGAGCCAGAGAACTTTTCAATTTATTCTCTTAACACAGAAAAAAAAAGGCTGTGTTAAATTCTTCTTTAAATTGACTAATGGGGGCCGGTGAGACGGCTCAGCGGCTTAAGCGCCTGCCTTGCAAGCGCGAAGGCCCGAGTTCGACTCCCGGAACCCACATACGAAAAAGGGGCCGGTGATATCGCTCAGAGGCACGGGTGCCTGTTGGTGCGCGAGGTCCTGAGGTCGTCCCCCCGGTACCCACAAAAAAAAAAAAATAAATAAATTGACTAATGGGTCTACATGGCTACACGTCCCATACTTTTACACTTTTGAGGGGTTGTACACCATGAACACGAATTTCCTTGGGTAAATCTCATGGAGTGGTGGTAGTGACTCAAATCAAAACAAATTTCTTGGCATCCTTTTTCGCTGGAGAAGATGGGCTCTGACAGAGTAGCCCACAATTTATATAGATGCAAACTATTACCTCTAACACCGAGTCCTGGAGTGACATACTAGTCGATTTAAGGTGTTCAGGTGTTCTCAGATTAATTACTTCTTGGCCTAGAGAATGTTTGATACTAAGGGCAATTTAAAATTCTCAGATTTAGGGGCCGGTGAGATGGCTCAGTGGTGTAAGCGCCTGCCTTGCAAGCGCGAGGGCCCAAGTTCGACTCCCAGAACCCACATACGAAAAAGGGGCCGGTGATATCGCTCAGCGGCATGGGTGCCTGTTGGTGCGTGAGGTCCTGAGGTCGATCCCCTGGTACCCACAAAAAAAAAATTCTCAGATTTAAAAAAATTACAAATTGGCACATGTACAACATCTCTCATCACTATCATTTTATAAGGATGATTATAAACACTTTGGTGAGAAATAGTCACATAGTAAAATGTTAAGTACAACTTCAAGTGTACCCATAGGCTGAATTCCAATAATTAGAATTTTATATTTTTATTGCTGCTGTGAATGAAATATTTTTATTCTATTTTATATCTTATAATTATGGCTATAATGTAGTTATGTAATTATTGATTTTCCCTTATATTGTAACTACCTGCTTTTCTAACAATTTTACAATATAATGGTTTTTTGAGCTAAATGTCACCTGAAGTTTTTGAGTTTACAAAATCTCCCAACACACTGAAGCAAGCATTTTTAGAGAATGTGTTTAGTATGATTACTGTTTTCTTTTTACAGCCGTTACTTAATCTATGATCCTTTCTGGTCAGGAAACATGACCAATGATGTGCAGAGCTATACAAAGATGAACAAAAACATTTTTCTCTTTCTGACAGCTCCTACGTTACACTTAATTTACTTTGTGAAATAGCTGAAAAATTGTCTAATATCATATTAGAATTTCACTTATTTGTTTGTATTAATGCAAATATCTTTCTCCATCTTCCAGTTTCTATGAAGAAGAATTTGCACTAAAAAATCTAACCTATCTTGGATTCTTTCTACCAAAGTATAATACTTTCATGTTTAGAGAATGTGAGCTTCCCACCTGCTCATTGCTGTATACTCTTTCCCTCCTACTCACCCTTCATCTTCCCTATACATTTTCTCTCTGGATCTGGCCAGCCACAGTACAGTCCTCTATCTGCCTTTCTCTCTTGTCATTTTTCCAGGGACCTGCCCCAAAGGGAGGCACAGGGCACTTGGGAATACCTGTGAGGTGGTAGCAAAGTCAACACTGGAATTTCCATCATTTCTGCATCACCGATCCATGTTCTTAATCTGTTCTATCAACAACAAAGCTGATATTTCTGTTTCATTTTCCTTCTACTACTGTCTGTCTGTTAATTAGTTACAAGTTACTTGGAATAAGAGGTAGACAGTTATTTTTCCCCTCCAGGAATCACTAGTTTTATGTTATATACACATAGTATATATATATATATATATATATATATATATATATAGAGAGAGAGAGAGAGAGAGAGAGAGAGAGAGATATGTAATATATATTATGCATTTTATGTATAATATATATACTACATATTATATTTATATAGTATATAGTATACATATAAATTTTAAAAATATTTGTATTTACGTATGTGTATATATATATTTTAAGAATTCATATAGCTAGATAGAGTGCAAGAGCATTGTACTATAGCATCTGTGTTTGGAGCTATCTATTATCCATCTGTCTGTCTATCTATCTATCTATCTGTCTATCTATCTATCTATCTACATCTCAAGCCAATTTTGAGAGTTGTGTGCTAGATTTAGGATAAAGGTTTCACCAAGCATTGAGTCAGTGGGATAAGCATGCCAATAGAATTTATAGTTGAACTCTGTAACAAAAATGCTGAGTAGATCTATAGAGCAGGTGACATCAGCAGGCATGTGTGAACACAAAGAAGAAAAGCTGGGAGGATAAGCATTTTTTTTTTTTTTATTTTAAAGAGAAGAAAAAACAAAACAAATCAAAAGAAGAACAAATTTTCAAACAAACATAATAGGAGGGTAACAATGGTTAATACATTACGTATTACTATCTTTAAGTTAGTTATTCAGGACACCAGACATTAGCATTCAATTGTCCAAACATTATTGGCACAAACCTTACTCTTCAATGAACTAAGTAAAAATGGTAGTGTATCTATCTTAACCATCTTATATATATATATATATATATATATATACAATTTTTTTTCCCTTTCCCTTCTTTCTTTTCCCTATTCCAGTCTCTCTTTCCTTTTGACCAGTTTCTTTTTGATTCACCATGTCTATTGTACATTTTGGATCTTATTTACTCTTTCAGTTTCTCATACTAGAGAGATAATACGATGCTTACACATGTGCTTCTGGTTTATTTCACTTATGAGTATTTTCTCGAGTTGCATCCATTTACCTATAAAAGTCTCCAGTTTATCCTTCTTTATGGCTGAATAGTACTCCATTGTATAAAAATACCACATCTTTCTTATCCATTCCTCAGTTGATGGGCATTTGGGTTGTTTCCAAGATCTGGCTATTACAAATTGTGCTGCTATAAACATGGGTGCACATATATCGCTGTGGTACGATGTTTTTAATTCTTCTGGGAAGATGCCCAGAAGGGGAATAGCTGGGTCAAATGGGACCTCCAACCCTAGTTTTCTGAGGAATCTCCACACTGACTTCCACAGTGGCTGTACCAGTCGACACTCCCACCAACAGTGAAGAAGGGTTCCTTTTTCCCCACAGCCCCTCCAGCATTTGTTATTAGTTGATTTCTTAATAGTAGCCATTCTTTCTGGGGTGAGATGGCATCAAGCATTTTTAATAAACACTTTACATCAGAGGCCTTTTGAACAGCAGAACAAAGGAAAAGGAACCTAATGTAATGCTAGTAGATGCTGTTGAATAAAGGGTCACCAGAAGGCTGACTGTATCCCAAATGGTAAAGCCAACATAATTTTTCTTAGCATTTGTCCAGGCATTTACTGTCCCCTATCAATTCATTTGCTCTGGGCACTGGCTGCGTTTTAGGAATACCAATATTTAAATGTGCAGACACTTTATATAAATTACTATTTGAGACTTTATGATGCATGAACAACATGAAGTTACAAGATCAAATGGCTGGTGTCATTTCAAATATTTCTTGTCTTCAAACACTTTTAGAGGCAATATTGTTAAAAGGCCACAAGATGGGGGTATTCCTGCATACAAGTAAGTCCTTCAAGAAAGTAGTGCCCTGAACCCAAGTTAAGCTTTAACTAGTAAAGTAGTCATTAGCCACATGCTGTTTTTTAAATTTATTAAAATTCAGTGAGATAAAAAGAAATATATTGAGCATATGCACAGGCTATGGATCAAAAACTCAAAACCACATATGGGTAGTAGCTACTCTTCTAGGTAGTGTGGAATGAAACATTTCCTATCTCACAAATTTTTCTATTGATTTTTAAATTAGACTTTCTTGTTTTAAAAATGTGTGAAAGCTTTAGTGAACACTGCTTCTTCTCATAATTTATATCACTGAGGAAATGGAAAAATTTTAATGTCCAGCAAGAATATATTGGTATTTTGAATTATGATATAAATATATAATAGAATAATACAGTCATTAAAAATAAATTTTTTTCTTTGAATATGGGGAATGTTAATGACATAATTTTAAGGACTCAAAAAGAAAAAAAAAATAAATGTGTGTAATGCAGAATCTATCTATCTATCTATATGTATGTATGTATATGATATAAATCCAAATTTGGCAGTTTTGTACTATATGCATATACAGGACTTCACATAGCATGAAAGAAAGACATCATGGTATTATCAATGATTAATTGTAGTTCGTAAAATAACAGAAGCTTCTGTTTTCCTCTTTGAACTTTCCTTTATTTTGATCATCTTCCAAGATCAGGAAAAAAAACATCCATAAGAGAAGAAGCCATAAAAACACTGTAAAATATTCTGAATTTGAGCAAAAGTTTTGGAAGATTCAGGGAACTCGCTTAATTCGTGTTACCAAAGTGATGTGCAAGCTGAGTAATTTGTGTGCGTTGCTCAGGCCTACAAGGGCAGTTGAGAGGTCTCTGGATTCCCCCTGAGTTGCTACTTGGTTCAACACCTGAATCCAGTGTGACACCTCCACTCAAACGTTAGGAAGTAAATTGGTCAAGCATTTTACACTGTCGGAAATGTTCTGACTGGGTCTTTTCTCTGTTTTTATTACTATGTTTTAACTTACAAACACTTTTTTTTTCTTGCTGTTACAGAGGTTGTTTAAAATATATGGTGATTCTAATGCCTGGCTCATGAATGCAAGTGCTGACTTTCCTAGCTGTTGCTTCACTGTCTCCACTTCATCCCTCCAGGGAACTGGGTGTGGTGGAGCTGGTGGGCTGGGCAGGGATCTGAGCCTCACCAGCTTCTGGCCTTATGTCTCGGTTGGATAAGCCTTAGTTATCTGAGCTCTAAAATGGGGGAAACACAGGGAACTGCTGTGATTCTACAATAATTTGGGAATCTTGGGAAAGTTCCCAAGTCATGGGGGAAAACCCCTTAGGTCTTTATTATGCAGTTGTTGATCCAATGGACAAATAGTAGCCTTTTCCTCCTTTCATGCAACATTTTCAGCATGTGCTCTCTTCGTGACATGTGATATCACTCCCTGGAGTTAAAGAGATACCCAGGGATGTTTGTTCTCAAGAAGTTTAGTGTCCAGACCTGGGAGAAAGAAAATAGAAACTGAGGTAGATATTCCTTTAGAATGAGGATTTTGGACATGTGGCCAAGAGCTGGGCTCCATGTAATGTTTGTGTAGCTGCAGATGTAGGAGACTTTCATTTCCGGCAGAGTCCTTGTTTTTGTCACTCCTGTTGTCTTTGCATTACCCTAAAAACTCCTCAAATAGAACATGTGTTTTATAGCTACTGTTGTAATCCACTCTTGGCTTATTGTACTGGAAAGCATCACACCCAGAGGCAAAGGTACAATTACTGGTAGGGAAATGAATACTTTGGGTTCCATTTTTACCAAAATGAAAAGGGAGACTGGAAGTTGATATATTTAAAAATCATATATGCACCCGTAGGTAGATCAGATTTGAAGAATACAGGAAAGAAATGGAAACATCGCAATTTATTTTTTCAAGCACTTTTGCAAAGGCTTTGCATGCCCACAATTTTGAATTTGTCCTGTGATTTTACATTGGGAAATCCTGGGTGGATAGGAAATAGAAGATGAGACTTTTGACCTTGAGTAATAGTGCGAAGAAAATAGAGATTGAAGTGATGAAGTTGCAGGGCCGTTTTCTTCTCAGAGGGAACAGGGAAACTTTAGAAACAGTGGGGTTGATACTAAAGGGAAAAAATTGGGGGGAAGGAAATAGCATCCTACCTTGGAAATACTTAAGGCTCTTGGCCTAGTCCCAGTCTCCTAAACAAGTGGATGGTGAACTGCTTAAATAAAAGAGAGAGGTAGTATGATTGTAGGGCTCCAGGAAGTCAAAACCCTCTAAAGGAATTCATAATTTCCTGGGGGTTGAGATGAAGAACTTCTCTGAGCAGCCTGTATTTATTTGGTTTTTAAACAAGGGAAGGGGATACTTAGGAAAGCAGGGAAACTGGGCAGGACCTTGGGAGTCAGTTCAAAGACCTCTCCAAGCAGTAAATTTTGCCAATTAACAGAACTGTCTTATCTCTCAGGTTGGCAGCTTTATTGCTCTGGAATAGGTCAGCAGCCCACAGCCTTGGCTACCTCAGATGTGGTTATCTTGACTTCAGAGCGCTATGCATATGCTTTTTTCCAACATAGCCAGAGGTCCCTGTGTTCAGCAACTTAACCCTGTACAACCCAGAAGAAAAAGAAAAGGGAGGCCAACTGACTCTGTATCTGGGTACCTAGTGTATACTTTCTGGTAAAATAGCTGACAGTCATAATTCCTGTTGTCAACCTCTGTAACCAAACCATATACAAACATAAGTGCATTGCTTGGGTGCACACACACATGCACAGACATAGGCTACCAAGAAAAACTGTGGGATCAGGCAAAAAGGAATTTTAAACTAAAGTCAGTAAGGGGGTGCATCTCGTTAAAGGAACTGGTGGAGAAATAAAGAAGAAAAGCAAGGAAGGAAGGAAGGATAAAAGAAAGAAAACAAAGAAAGTAAAGAAGGAAGGAAGGATAGAAGGAAGGAAGGAATTGGTGCTGTCCCTAAAGGAATGTAGGAGAAGATGTTAATATGGTTATAGGATTCTAGGACCTTAGCTGGGTGTTTGTAAGTCGAGGTTAGCATGGCAGGGAACTAATATAGCAGGACAGCTTTTTATATTGTTAATAGCTTAGATCAGTTGGCTGGTGAGTTGAGACTCGTAAAGCAATCTTAGAGGATTAGTCTTCTAATCTTAGTAAATAAACTACTTTAATTGGCTCACAGATTTATCTTCCAGAAGCAAGTATTTTCTAGTAAAAACTAGTTAACCACAAACAAAGGATAGTGTTACTGGTCCTAGTATTGCTAATCCAGTATTATTGATTTATGTTTTCCTTAATGGTAAAAAGGAATTTTCAGAAAAAAAAGGTAAAGTCATTATTTTTTGCTGATATAAAAATAAACATGTTTAGGATTACAATTTACTCATTTAGTCAGAAAACCACGCAGTTGTTGTAACCAGTTCAAAGGAGAAATACGAGAAGTGCAAATGCTTATGGAGTAATGGAATTGAATTGCACATGCAGGCAAAACTAGTTTTTCCACCAGAAAGGGGAGTCAATCTAAACTCTACTGCATGACTTGGGTGTGGCGGCACATGTCCTAGAATTTGGGATGCTGAGATAGGATCACAAGTTTGAGGCCACCTTGAGTTACATAGACTCTATCTTAACTACATCAAAAAAGAAACCCAAAATGAAATCAAAATCAAAAACAACAATGAAAACACTTTCCTGGACTAGACAGAACTTGCATGTCTATCAACTTACAAAAATAAAAAAAACCTAGAACCTAATAACTCAGAAGGCTATACCATATGTAGACACTGTACACTTTTGTATTAAAACATAGTTTCTCTTCATTAGGATCCTTTAAGAATACTTTTCACACAAACTTCCTGTGTTTCTTATCATGCCTCTGTTGCCTCAAATTCAAATCTGTGTGAGGATCTTTACCGAGTGCCTTGAGGAGGGTGTTTTTACCACACATCTCTTATCTACTCTTCTAGTCTCTGTCAAAGAGGAAAACAAGATCAATCCGAAGTCCCACCCTTCTAATGAATGGATATTTCCACACCTGGTAGACATGAATTAAACTTTAAATAATTTATTATCAAAGCCCAGTTTCATTGGCAAATCGTGACAGCTTACTCACAGCCATAATGAGAAGGAAAAATGAAGACAGCCGTGGACCGGAACCAAATGTAATCTCTAACACAGCAAATGCCTACAGAAGATGTGTGGCTTGACTGACAGCCAAGATTCAGCTGAAAGAGCGCAAGAAGTATCCACTGGGAACAGCAATTATACCAAGCTCACTCCAAATCACACAGACAGTTAGCCACAGAGTCTGATATTCAAATGCTGGCCTAATTTCAATGCGTGTACTTTTCAACTCATCTCTCACGTTCTTTTTCCTCCCTTTTGTTACAAACCTGATACCTTTTATACTAACAAGAACATAGGCAGAGCTGAAAGATATGTCCTAATGGTTAAATCTGGTTGCTTCTAGCAAAACTTCTAAGTTATATCTATTTCATTTCCAACCATAAGACCATTGTTTGAGAATCTTGACATATTGCAAAAATTCAAATATTATCTATTTATATCAGTTATAGAACCAGTCCACTTACCACCTGTGAAAGAAAAATGTACTGTATAATTAAAAAGATGATTTTATTCAGGCTATTACAATAGAAGGGCTGTTGATCAATTATGACAATTTTGAAGGAAAGGAGCCTGGGGTTTCATAGAGGCAGACAGACAAGGGAGTAATCCACATCGTCTGTTAGTCAATGAGAGTATGAAGGTAGAATGGCATCCAGTAGTATCCTGGGACACATAAGAGCAGATTGATCTTTGTGATTAGCCATTTTCCGGAACACAGAAGGCTGAAGGAATTTTTAAACTAATACTATTTCTGGGCCCATAGGCTCAGGTCAAATTCAGCACCGTTGCTACTCATCACTTTCTCTACCCTAAATTCCAATGAAAAAGATTCCCAAACCCTACAGTTTTGGGTCCCCTGCTGGAGACATCATAGTCATAATATGTCTTTTCCCAGCCTTTCCTTGTGGTCTCATTCATCCTTAATGAGTCATCAGAGGCAAGCAATGTTCCTTATGTTTGATAATTGAAAAGAGGTTTTCTAAAAACACCCCAGCTACTACTACTTATATTTCATGGCCAGGTCAGAAATCGCTTTCTTTTCAGATGTTCATGCTTAGCTCTCTGTCTCATTATTCCATTGCATTTTAGAAACCTGTGTTTTTTTTTATAACCTAAGCGATGGTGATTGGGGCTGCAGATCCAAATAAGTGCCAGCTGTGATTCCAACTTCTCGCTGACTTTCATGTTCCCATACTGTTCAACACTGAGGCAAAAGTAAAGAGGGAATGGAAGTCTACTTCTCAGTCTCCCTTACCTTAAGGGGCTCCATCTTTGAAGAGGAGATGGCCTCTTATTAGACTACCACATTAAGTGGGACTTTGGCTTTGAATTACGTATTCTATCTCATGAATTCTGTAGCTATGCCCAAAGAAGTATTCAAAATTATTCTCAGGACAAAAGTGACTGGCACTTAGTTTGTAGATTTCACCATAATAACTTATTACCATTTTGTTATCTATATCATACTCTTAGGAAGATATTATTTAGAAAGATATCTGGCATTTTATTTGTTTATAATCAGATTACCCAAACAACATATTGTATGATATTACCAGAAATCTAGTTTCTACCAGATTTTCCAAGAGGTGTGATAGTGCCACTGAGTCACAGGATACTTTCTGTTGCTAAAAAGAAAACCAAACATAGCTCATATTATCTTACAGTAATAACTAATAACATAACAGAATAAAACATGAATTAGGATGGGTTTCAGGAGTAGTTTGATTAGAGCTCCTTTTTCTTCCCTTTCTTTCTTTCTCTTTCTTTCTTTCTTTCTTTCTTTCTTTCTTTCTTTCTTTCTTTCTTTCTTTCTTTCTTTCTTTCTTCTTTCCTTTCTCTTATTTAACTGGCCCTTGCTGAGGACTGATCCTATTTGTCTTTATCTGAATATGTAGAAATCATTGCAATGAAAAGTATTAACCTTGTAGTTCTAAATCAAAGAGCTCTGCTTCTAAGTACATTTAAAGGTATACATCTCATGTTCTTTTTTAAATAAAATATCTCAGAGGAACATTTTTCCTTAATTGCTGAATTCACACTCAGCACAATGTGTTCTTTAAATCCAAGCACAAGTTGAGACAGTCTTTGGATGAGGAATCAAGTTCTGAAGTACTCAATTACAGAGATGTTTATAAAATACACAAACATTTGGCAAATGAATGAGCATAGAAGGAAAGAAGCAGTTAAAGAAAAGATGCTCCACTCCTATCCCTGTTTTTATAATTTAAGCACTACCTTTAAAGGAAATTTAAAATACTTTATTGGTTTCATCTACTTGGGATCATTAAAAGGAACTTGAGCCTTTGAAGTCTGATGGGAGCAAAAGAAGAAAGGGTTGGGCATTTCAAATCTTGTATGGTGGATACACAGAGAGACCTCAGACATATCAGTTCATCGCCCTGAGCCAGGTTCCATTTCGGAAATGACTGATGTGATTTATGTCAAATATTAGAACATCTTCAACTTTGTAGGGTGCATGGAATTGTATTAGGAAACAATTTTTATAGGAAAGTATGCTCTATTTCATTGTACTTTTCCTATATGAAACTCTGCCAAACAATGGAGAAAATGGCTTCACTGTCAATGAAGGTTGCCATGGGAAACGAGGACCTATGCTCAGTGGAGTGTCTGGGTTTTATCATTAGTTTAGAGTTTCCTGTTGAAAAAAAGGATTACTATAATGAGCTCTTATACATGCAGTTAAGCTGAAGGAATGCAAACAGCGTGCTGGTTACTTACAGACTCTTCTGTACCTTAACAATCTTGTTTGTGACTATACTCAGAGGTTTGCAGAGCCCAAATATGTCACTGTGTCTCAAAGCACCTGTTCTGATTATCGATCGTTGAGTGACAAACTGCTGTAAATGTAGCAGTTAAGGAGCAGTGGCTGTTTTTTCTGTTCTTTTTTACAGTTCTGGGTGTGGATCAGGAGTGGTTACTTAGTTCTTTCTTAGGGCCTAAGTTATCATGAAGTTTTTTCTCTCATGTCCTGTGCAGATTCAGATACATAGGGCCTAGAATGCCTGCAGTATCTCAGGAATCTCTCCCTGGGTTCTCTTCACATTCCATCTTCAGGGTAGTTGATTGCTTATGTGACAGCTCCAGCCCTCAAGAATATATATACTGAGAGAGAGCTGTGAAGATGACATCTGCCTTCTATGACCCAGCATCACGTGGCAACATTATTGCTTCCATCGTATTCTATTATTCAGAACTGAGATATTGAAGGCCACACTTAAGATTGAAAGTTGAACTCCACTCGATGGCTGGTGTGGTTTGAATGATATTGTCCCCCGCAAAATGAATGTCATGGAAATTTAATCCCATGCAACAGTGCTGGGAGGTGGGGCCTGATGGGATGTATGTAGTCCAGGAAGGCTGCATGCCCATCAACTGATTAATGTCAGTATAAAAAGGGTTCATGGGAATGGACTTGCTCTCTTCTGGTCTTCTGCCTCTTGCGGACAGAATGTTCCCTTCCCTGGAGTAGGCACCATTGAAGGGATCATCTGGGAGGCAGCATGCAGCCCTTATCTGGCAACTGAACTGGGCAATGCTTCGATATTGGACTTTTCAGCCTGGTGAGAATAAATTTCTACTCTTTGTAAATTACCCGGTCTCAGATATTCTGTTATAGCCACACAAATTTGACTGAGAAATCTGGAATATCAAATAATCATGGGTATATTTTAAAATACTTATTCAATCATGAGGAATTCATTATTTTGACTCTGATAGGCTTTACAAGAGTCTCACATCCAATGCAAAATAATTGCTGGAAGTAGAGAAAGCTTCAGCTATGAACAGTTCCTCATTTAACTAGGAATTAGCATACTAATTTATGAGAATTAAGCACCAGGAACATTTGGGAAATGGGGATAAAAACCCTGTGGAAATGAATAGAGAGGGTTACTAGAGCAAACCAGAGGAAGTAAAGAGCCTGCATCAGGCACAGCTGCCGAAAGACAAAGTAAACCATCCACACGGCTTCCCGAGCCAGCGCCTGCTGTGCCTCCAGCCCCTCAGTGTGATGCAGGCTGAAAGGTCGCTGCCCCTCTGTGGCTTCTGTCTCATCATTGGCAAAATATGTCATTGAACTAGATAATTTCTAGTCTCCTTCTGGCTCTGACATTTTGTAATCTCATTATTATTGTTTTAAAAGCTGAAACATTTCCTTAATAGGCAAGAAATTAAGTCCTAACCCTTGGCTATCAATGCCATCTGTGCCAACATTTGATGGGTTGAGATGAATTACTGATGGTGAAGGATACCACCGCCAGGGACTTCAGCAGAACTGCCAGCGACTTCTTCCTCAGGTAACGATGGGAAGGAACAGCTGGCATAATTTTTTTTTTTAACAATTCGGATGAGACAGAAAAGAAGAAATGCTTCTTATAGGTCTTCTTCACTGAAAAAAGTTAGCCAGAAAACATCATATTGCTTTCCTTCAGTGTTCAAATACCACCTGCCAGTTTGATCATAATGAAGACAGAAGTGTAACTGAATGTTTAGTACTTTCATCAGGAAAGGGAGGGCCCCCCAATTTAATGACCTATTATTCCTATGTGTGCCCCTTAATGAATTTCTGAATATAAAAAGTGTGGAAAAAAAGTGTATTTCACTAAAAAATTGTGCACTGTATACAGCACACACTTTTGGGAAGTCTGGCATCAGAGCCTTTCCATTGTCTTTGAGTTATTTTCCACTTCCTCTTAAATTGCAGGTAACCAATGGATATGCAAACTGTCTTGTCAAGCAGAATTTCCACTGAATTCTCTCCCCTCTGTGGAAAAGTTCTTGTGTCTCCATTTGGAATTTTGTTCTTTTACTCCATATGTTTGTACTTTTTGAAGTTTCTTTTGAGTCAGTTCCTTCATGTTGTATCAATTTCATAAAATCTTAAATGTGTGTTCATTCTTATACATGTGGGTCATGATTTTGCTATTTTCTGAAAATTGTTTTTTTATATAGTTAAACCTGGATTTCATTTAAAATAATCATTGGAGAGAGACTTAAAATGTGGTCCATTAGAAGTGAAAAAGATTTTGGAGACGGGGTGACTGACAGCTTTTGAAGACAAGAAAACAAACAGCCCTAGAATCTTGGGAAGTAGTGGGAGATTCCAAATACTATGGCTACCATGAGATCAGGGGAGGGAGGAAGGGGAGAGGATGTGGGAGTAGCAATGATGGCTGAGGGGCAGACCACAAGTAAGGTCTTTTATAGGGAAAAGGGAATCAAAGAACTTTAAAGACATTTAGGTATACTGTTAAATTATATTTATCTATATTTTTCTCCCCAAGAATGCTTTTCTATTTCCCCAAGGCTTTGGCCATAAACAACTGTATCCAAAGCTTGGCAGTCACAACACATAGAGGAATGAAACACGAAGATATCGTTTTTCATGTCAGAAGCAATTTGATTATAGTGACTGGGCCATATGGCAGAAGGATACAGGTTGGAATAAATAAGGAAAAACAGTCTAGAAAATCAGAAATTCTCTTGCCTCCAAAACTTATAAAAATGTTTAGGAGGCTCCAGCTAGTACAAAGTACATGACTTTGGGTTATTCCATGGTAATGACAAAGAAAATGGTGACCTTAGAAGGTTACAGGATGTGTTGATATAAAGGGATCTAACATTTAGCTTATTGGAAAAACAGATTTTCAGTTTCAATATGACACTTCAGACAACTTTTCCTTGGTGAACCATTAGATAGTGTACTTTTAAAGGTCTGCTTGAAGATATTAAAGGGTTGTGAAGAGTGACGGAGCCAAGATCCAGGACATGTTGAAATGCAGAGAAATAAATATGCTTTTGAAAACTCCTTAGCTGTGGAGGCAGCAGATGATTCCAGGAAAGAAATGAGTGTAGCACATGTAATAGTCTCCCAAGGCCAGGGTGTCAAATAAGGGGGGCAAACCTCAAAGGGTTATGTGCTAGGATCCAGAATAACATGGACGCCAACCAGCCCCACATTGCTGTTCAGGTTTGGGTGACTTGGAGGCCTGAGACAATTCAGTATTTTTTGGTTTTGTTGTGCTTTGTTTTGTTTTTACAGTACTGGGAATCAAACCCAGGGTCTTGTACATGCTAGTAAAGCTTTCCACAACTGAACTTTATGCTTCACCATCAATATTTGAAATGGGATTAGGGTAATTATGTTGTTGGTAGCCCCAGGCATCAAGCAGGAACAAAAGATACTCTCTCCAAAGGAAGATAATCATCGAAGACCTCAAAAATTTTGAAAGCCAATTTCAATAATGTAGTTTCTTAGCAAACTAACAGAAAAGACTTCCTTAATCTCATAAATGTCATCTACAAAAAAAAAAAAAATATATATATATATATATATATATATATATACACACAACAGAAAAACTATAGGAAAAAGAAAGTTTCAGAAAAAATGGTATAAGGTCATATTAGTTATATATGAATTATTTTCAGTTTCAATTAATAAGGCTTTATTGTTCTCATATGATCAGATATCTGGAAGTTGATGGATGTTGGCCTTGGTTTAGTGGCTTGAAGCATTTAGAACCACTGCCTCTGTTCCTTGGAAGAAGATAATGATCACACAATGATCAGTCAGCCTTGGTTCAAATTCTGACTCCACTATTTCTTTTTTCTTTTTTTTTTAATATTTTTTTTATTTTAAAGAGAAAAAATAGGGGCCGGTGAGATGGTTCAGCAGCATAAGCGCCTATCTGGCAAGCGTGAGGTCCTGAGTTCGACTCCCAGTAACCAAATACGAAAAAAGGGCCAGTGATATTGCACAGCAGCATCGGTGTCTGCTGGTGTGCGAGGTCCTGAGGTCAAGCCGCGGTACCCACAAAAAAAAAAAAAAAAAGAGAGAGAAAAAATATATAGAACAAAATTTCAAAACAACATAATAGGAGGGTAACAATGGTTAACACATTGTGTATTGTTATCTTTAAATTAGTTACTCAGGGTACAAGATATCAGCATTCAATTTTCCAAAGAATATTACCACAAACTTTTCTTTTCAACAAACAAAGCAAAAGTAGTAGTGTATCTATCTTAACTATCTTGAATATACATATATATATTTTTTTCTTTTCCCTTCCTTCTTTGCTCCATTCCCCATCCCAGTTTCTCTTTCCTTTTGAACATTTTCTTCCTGTTTTACCATATCTATTGTACATTTTGGATCTTATTTGGATCTTATTTGGATCTTTCAGTTTCTCACACTAGGGCGACAATACGATGTTTATACATATGCGTCCAGTTTATTTCACTTATGAGTATAGTCTTGAGTTGTTTCCATTTACCTATAAAAGTCTCCAGTTTATCTTTCTTTATGGCTGAGTAGTATTCCATTGTATAAAAATACAACATCTTTTTTATCCATTCCTCAGTTGATGGGCATTTGGTTTGTTTCCAAGATCTGGCTATTACAAATTTTGCTGCTATAAACATGGGTGCATATATATCACTGTGGTATGATGTTTTTAATTCTTCTGGGAAGATTCCCAGAAGGGGAATAGCTGGGTCAAATGGGACCTCCAATCCTAGTTTTTTGAAGAATCTCCACACTGATTTCCACAGTGGCTGCACCAGTCAACACTCCCACCAACAGTGGAGAAGTGTTTCTTTTTCCCCACAGCGCCTCCAGCATTTGTTATTAGTTGATTTCTTGATAGTAGCCATTCTTTCTGGGGTGAGATAGAATCTCAGTGTTGTTTTAATTTGCATCTCTTGAGTGACTAGTGATGTTGAACAGTTTTTCATATATTTATTTGCCATTTGTATTTCTTCATCTGAGAAGTGTGTATTCATCTCAGATGCCCATTTTTGGATTGGGTCTTTAAATTTGGGAGGTCTGATTTTTTTGAGTTCTTTGTATGTTCTCGATAGTAATCCTTTGTCTGAGGAACAGCTAGCAAACATTTTTTCCACATTGTGGGTTGTCTCTTTACTCTGTTGGTGGTTTCTTTTGCTGTGCAAAAGCTTTTTAATAAGATGGGATCCCAGTTGTTGATTCTTTGTGATAGCACCTGTGCAAATTGTGTTTCATTCATAAAGTCTTTGACTACACCAATGTCTTCAAGAGTTTTACCTATTCTATCTTCCAGCAGATTTAATGTTTCTGTTTTAATATTTAGAACTTTGATCCATTTTTAATTTAGTTTGGTGCACGGTGAAAGATATGGGTCTAATTTTAATCTTTGGCATGTGCAGAGCCAGTTTTTCTAGCACCATTTATTAAAGAGGCTATCTTTCTTCCAGTGAATGTGTTTGGCACCTTTGTCAAAGATAAGGTGGCTTAGTATGTCTGGAGTTTTTTCTGCATCTTCTAATCTGTTCCTTTGATCTTCAGGTCTGTTTTTTTTTGCCAATACCATGCTGTTTTTATCACAGTAGCTTTATAGTATAATTTCACGTCAGGGATTGTGATGCCCCCTGCCTTGCCTTTGTTGCCCAGAATTGCCTTTGCTATTCTAGGTCTCTTCTGGTTCCAATGAATTTTAGGATTGTTTTATCTAATTCTGTGAGATATGCTGTTGGAATTTTGATTGGAATTGTATTAAATCTGTATAATAATTTTGGAAGTATGGCCATTTTCACTATATTGGTTCTTTCTACCCAAGAACAAGAGATAGCTTTCCATTTTCTGATATCCTCTTCAATTTCCTTTTTCAAATTACTGTAGTTTTCAGTGTAGAGGTCTTTTACATCCTTTGTTAGATTGATTCTTAGGTATTTCATTTTTTTGGATGTTATTGTGAAAGGTGTTGTTTCCCTAATTTCTCTTTCAGTGATTTTGCTATTTGTGTACAGGAAGGCTATTGATTTTTGAGTGTTGACTTTGTTTACAGCTACACTACTGAATTTGCTTATTAAATCTAGCAGTTTTTTAGACTTCACTATTTCTTATCTGTGTAACTTAGACAATCCATATATGTATGAAATAGTTTCTATCCTGAAGGTAATTGCAATGATTAAAATGTGAAAACACTCAGAATAGTACCTGGCATTATAAACATTAGCTATTGCTATGGGTGGAATTGTGTTCCTTCAAAATTTCCATCTTGAATCTCTGACCTGTCCAATAAAATGTATTCAGAGATGGAGCCTTTGGGAGATAATTAAATTTCAACATGACTGTAAGGGTTAATGTCCTCCTAGTGGGATTAGTGCTATTAGAAGAAAAGACCAGAGATTTTTTCCTCCATCTGTCCATCCACCTGTCTGTCCCTCTCATTTCTTTTTGACATGAGAGGACACAATGAAAAAGTTACCATCTGCAAGCCAGGAAAAGGGGCCTCACCAGAAACGCGGTTGCTGGCACCTTGATCTTGGGTTTCTTATCCTCCAAGACTGTAAATAAGAGTCTGTCCTTTAAAGTCTACAGTCTGTGGTATTTTGTTTGAGAAGCCCAAGCTCACCATTACTGATGTTATTTTTAAAATTTTGGTCATTAATGTAGATGTAGTTACATGTGTATTCCAGATTAGGAAAGGGGCAAAGGCAAAGGAAAAAGGTTATGTGAGTTGCCCCTCACTGTTTTCTAGGAAATTTAATGCTTTCTCAGAAGTCTCACATAACAATGAGCAAACAAACAAAAAAACTTTTACATCTTTTTGGGCAAAACTGAGCCTAATCCTGAACCATACTCTGGGCAGAAGAAGGTGAGTAACACTAGTTCATTCTTAAGGCAGGAGTAGGGAATTGAGGTCAAGATTCTGTTAGCAGAGGTGTGGTAGAGAAGAGCACAGAGCAGTCAAATTTCACAGAGCCAGGCACGCTGCATGTCTGTCTTTGCCCTATAAGGAAAACTCTGTGGACAGTTGTCTATGCATCATTATCTTCCCAGTTATTTGATTCTGATTCTATGGGAGGTATTTCACAACTCTGTAAATAATTGATAACTGATAACAATGCAAAGTTCACACGTCTCTAGACATGTAAATAAATTCTGTACATTGGCATATTTTCTCTCTGAAAAAAGAATTTGCTTCCAATTTGCATACTCAGTTCAGTACTCCTGAAAAATATATTTCTCTGTTCTTTAGATCCACCTTTGAAATAATTATAACATCATGCTAGCCCTTATTATTGTCTTCAATTAAAACCTTTAAAAGTTTAATCTTTTCATATCTGCATGCTGATGATTTTCCAGAAAATTATACTTAAAAACGAGACAGCTCTCAATGTTTTAAGCACTGTGGTTTCTTTGTTTGCTTGATTATATTTAATCTTAGGTAAAAACACCATACCTAAAACATATTGATAGTTCAATAACTATTTAATGAATGGATGGATGGATGGGTGGATGAGTGGCACTCATTAGCTAAATATCAACAAAGATCCATTATAAAATTTGTATTTGTTAAATGACTATACTTGATGGGAATAACTTTATCAATGTGTAATTCTTTCCTCATTTTGATTTGTTATCTGCAAATAATATCAACCTGTGTAAATCTCTTCAGAAAGAGAAATTCTTCCCAAAACTAATATGTGTTTATTACCTGAGACAAGTTAATTTCTATGTGATTTTTAGGTTATGAAATAATTTATGAGTTAGACTCTCTGAGGAAAGTTAATGTGGTTTGTAGAAGGAATAAGGCTTATTGTTGTTGATTTGGATTATTGACTTTCTTCTTTTTGATAAAAGAAATATATGATTATTTTAACCAAATTTATAAAAATGTATAAAGGAAAATTTAATAATGTCTTTTCCTAAGCCCCACATACTCCAATGAGCAGGGTTAGAAATTTAATGTATACCTTCCATGCTTTTCTCTAGAGAATAGGTGTAGGGTTTTTGGTTAAAACATTTATGTCTCTGGGTGTGTAATTTTCATCAGGTTTATTAGTGTATCTGAATGTTAGTCTTCTTGGTTGTAAAAAGGAGAACTGACCTGACAAGGTTTATGCTAGGATAACAAAAATATTATATGTAAGTAAAAATTACACAGCATAGTATCCAGGTCACTTGTACAAGCAACAAAATTATTCTGCAGCAAAATATTAAGGCTTAAACTTCTTTTTTTTTTTTTTTGTGGGTACCGGGGGGTCGACCTCAGGACCTCGTGTGCCATCAGGCGCCCATGCCGCTGAGCGATATCACCGGCCCCTTTTTCGTATGTGGGTTCCAGGAGTCGAACTCGGGCCCTCGCGCTTGCGGGGCAGGCGCTTAAGGGCTTAAACTTCTTGATAACTGCCAGTAGTATTTTTTTTTTGCTCTTTTTAGATTCATAGCTATCATTTTACATTGTAAAAGTATCTTAGGAGAGAGAAATTGAAGACACAGATAATAGCAGGACCACAAATGATCCATAGCCTCAGCAGCAGACCAGAAGACCACAAACTCTGCAGCGATTGGCCCGGAACGGTGAGGATGTGGTCAGTGACTGACAGCATTCCTATATATTGCTCCTCTTTCCAATTGTGGGCCGACCAGACAGAGTCTAATGCACTCTTCAAATTAATCACATATGATGCTCCACATCTTGTTAGCTCATGTCAATGTTTCCCTAACCAGCGACCTCCTAAGACTTTCTTCTTTTTCATTTTATAGCTGCCCTACTCCCCCACCACCTGCTTTTGAGTCTCTGCCAAATGTAACTAATGGTGGCTGACTCTTTCGTGATAGCAAGCTTGGGATAAATATGTCTCTGTTCTAATTTTGGTGGTCTTCGCTTATTTCCACAAGGTGTATATCTTTGGATATGGGTGCCCAAGAAAGAGAGAAAATAATGTGGTTTTCAGTACTTTTCATGTTTCAAATATGAAGGAATGATTACAAAATTTTTCCTGGGGGCTGATAGTCACAGGAGGATGAAAAAAGAAAAAACAGATCTGGAGAAAGGGAAGCAAACCTTGCAAGCATTTGGGAAAGAATCTGGAAAAGAGGAATGCTTTTGCTGACAACAAGGTAGATTCCACTATGTTACCCTTCCTTAATAAATGTAAATCAGAACCATCAGAGATGCTGAGAAGAGAGAAAGAGTATATATCTCTAAACAATAGTTGTGTGAAACAAAGCAAAACTGTAACAACAAAACAGCCAGAGCAACAACTCTTGACCATAAGCCACTGTTACAAGTACACTCATCTGGCCTTTGCTGAGATGGAATTTCAACTTCCTCACAGTGTAAAAAGTTTGCTTTACATAAAAAAGAAATAGGTTGATAAGAAGGTTAAACATTTTGAAAATTTTCTGAGAAACTTCCACTAAGCTCCTAATGGTACTGAACTCTTTACTCAAGGATCAAAGCAAAATGATAGTTAAATGAGTCGCTGTCAGGTGATCCTATGAAATAGACACTGTTCAAAGGTAATTTTAAAAGAAAGATAAAACAGACACATTGATTGAACATATGTTGAAGGTTTTATTTTACTCATGATAGAAGGGAACAAGGTAGAGGTATAACCTGTTCAAAGCAAAAAGCAAATATCACAGATTCATATGAATAAAAGAAATTAGAGATTAGTTGTAAATGGGACAATACTAATTTTTCCACCGGTAGAGTAGGAATGGATGGGGAATTAGTCAAATCACTACCTAACAGGAATGCATACAATATACATAAATAAAATATATAATGTATGTACATGTGTGTATATACTTAAATTCAATGAATAGAGCTAGAATCTGGTTTGTTATAGATACTGCATAGTTTTCTGTTGAAAGGAAAAATTGTTCTACAATATGTAATTTTAAGAGAGTGAAATTTAGAGGCTAATTAGAAGCAGAAATTCAATGATCCCTGGAAAGCCACAGAATCATATGAGGTTGACTTCTATTTCACAGCTGGAGTGATTGCGTGAAAATAACTAAGAATATTTAAGCACTGCAAACTCTAACATTCCACTTAAACGTGCCTGAGAGGTCTGTATTTCAACCCCAGGTACATAAAACTGAATCCACCTTTTACCATCCGCCTTACCACTGCATCCCTGTCCCAGGCGTACTGTTTACTTTTTATACCAGAGGCTCTGAAACTTTCCTTCAGTGACACTTGTTCACTGTTCACATGCTAAGCTGTGTTTTCTGTGCTGAAGATTCAGGGATGACGATACTTACCCCTTTCTTATATGATACTGCCCTC
Organism: Erethizon dorsatum; assembly: GCA_028451465.1. Classification (NCBI taxonomy): domain Eukaryota; kingdom Metazoa; phylum Chordata; class Mammalia; order Rodentia; family Erethizontidae; genus Erethizon; species Erethizon dorsatum. The sequence goes on from CM051824.1 coordinate 20,284,321, forward strand.
TCCTCTATGTGTCACTCAAAGCTGTGCAGCCAAGTATTTTAAAAATACATTGAGGGCCAGTGAGATAGCTCAGTGGCATAAGCGCCTGCCTGGCAAGCGCGAGGTCCTGAGTTTGACTTCCGGTATCCACATATGAATAAAGGACCGTTGATATTGCTCAGCGGCATGGGCACCTGCTGACGGGCGAGGTCCTGAGTTCAACCCCCGGTACCCACAAAAAAAAAAAAAAAATTGAGATCACTGGGGGAGAAAGTGCTGCAGAGATCTGCTTATATTAATGTCTAATTTTCATACCACTTGTTCTTTGGTGTCAACAGTGTTTGTTTCCTGGTTCTGAAGCAAGCAGCGCATGTTTAGGTTAGTGGGTCAAAATGAGGATTACCTCACTGGTTGTGGTGGCACTCACCTGTAATCCCAGCACTTGGGAGGCTGAGGCAGGAGGATCACTATGAGTTCTAGGCCAGTCTGAGCTACATAATGAGTTTAAGGCCAGCCTACATAGTGAGGCCCTGTCTCAAAAAAACAAAGCAAAACAAAGCAGGATTATCTATGGTGGCAGGTTGAGGGATACAGAGTGTAAAAGCTTTGTTCCTGAGAAGCTTATATTTGAGCAAAATCAGATTTAATAGAATATAGAAGGACACCTCTAAAGAACTGTATGCTGCTGGCCAAGAGGGAGGACAGAAGTATCTTTTCTAAGGTTTGGATTCCTGCTAAAGTATCCTCAAGAAGGTCCCATTCCTGGGGCAGGATGAGGAGAGATTCCATGCTGCCACAATGTGAAAAAGGCTTAGCAAGTGGGTATCACCAGCAATAGGAATAGCAGAGGGTCAAGAGGCATCATGAATAAGTCAGTGATCACTCAAAGATGGGGTCACTTTGGAATTACAGAGGTCTCAGAAGTACGCTGTGACTACTTCGAAAAGAACAACCTGAATACTAATGTGTACGGATTCATGGTTCCTTTCCCACAGCGCCAATTCCAAATGGCTGTGTTAGCTTTCTTCCACAGGCAGGGCTTGAAAGAATCCTCAAGAACAGAGAGAGCTTTCAGACAGTGTTGGAGATTACTGAGCTGCAGAAGGCAAATCATATCTCCAAGAAACTGTGAAACAAAAAAGAAACATTTCAGATTGAACTGCAAAACACATGATCCTCTGGTGTTTCTAAAATATATATTTTTTTAAGTAAATTAAATGTTCTTGTCAGAAGCTTTGGATTTCTCTGAAGGTGGAAAGTTGGAATCAGCCTGGGGGATCCACAGACAGCAGAAGGAGATGCAGGTGTGTAGATAGGGCAAGGAGGTATAATTTTGTCAAGTTGTGAGACTTACTGACCTGGAAGTTTGGACCTTGGTTGTCATGGTTTTATCTGGATGTCTCCCAAGAGCCTCATGTACTGATGGTGGTACTTTTGGAAGGTGATTGGATTCTGGGGATTTAGAGTTGACTAGCTATTAGGGAGTGGGATCTGGTCAGAGGATGTGGGTCACTGGGGGTGTGGCCTAGAGAGCAAGTGGCTCTCTGCTCCCTGGCCGCCATGCCTTCTCAGCTACCTCCACCACCCACCTCCATCTTTCTGTCCTGCCTTGGAGCCAGCAGAATATGGACTGAAATGTGAGTCAAAAGAAAGTTTTTCTCCTTGAAGTTAAGGGCATCAGCTATTTTGTCCCAGCAAGAAGGAAGGCAACTAAGATCCCTCTCCTAAAGGCCAAAAGTGGACTGCAGAGAAAACATTCACAAGAGGTACAAACTTTGGCTAAAGCCCCGTCTATCCTTGGGCTGTGTGTGTGTGTGTGTGTGTGTGTGTGTGTGTGTGTGTGTATAAAGAGTTTGGTAGAAAGCTTAGTAAGTGTGCTGCAGTAGTCAGAATTGTTTTGAGCACTTTAAATATCCAGAAGAAAGTTAGTCTCCAGTTTCTCGCCCAGAAGTGTCCTGATGATATCAACTAAAGTCCATTTGAACATATAATTATGGAGCATGAGTCTTAACATACCCAGTGAAATTTTGTGCCATCTGTTTTAGTCGGACACCTTAAGGGGTCATAAGAACATGACAGCCAACCGCTGTTTGCCTTTGTAGGGCTCTGCTCCTCCGTTCCAACTTGGTTACTAATTTATTTCGTACATACCCAAGCCCTGTTAAAAGTCACCACATATCTTACCCACAGACGGAGCTTATAATCCCTACCACAAATAAGGATGGAAGGAGAAAGGGAATTCATAGATAAACTTTGTAGATATGCTCTCTTAACTATTGCTGATTTATTGGAATAAATAAACAAGATTGTTCATCTTATGCTGACTTTGCTACTGGTAAAAAAAAAAAAAAAAAGAGAGAGAGAGAAAAAACAGCAAATTAGATCCTAAGAGGTTAGAAGCTTGGAAATAATATAGTAAGGCCTGATATGGATGAAATAGAAAATTTAAAAAAAACATATTAGAGAAAATATTAAAACCAATAATTGGTACTTTGGAATGATCAATCGAATAGATGAACTTTTAACAAGGTTGATTTAGAATAAAAAGAAAAAAAATAATTGTCAGTACTATAAATGAAAGAGGAGACTTTCATTTGCTTGTTTTCAGGATACTGGATGACGCTTCTTGAGTGGGCAGTGTGATGAATGGACACGAGTTAGTTATGAACTTTGCTCTCCTATGCATACCCTCTCCTCACTATTTTTCTGGCTGATTAAGTTTTAGTAATAGGTGGAGCCACTTTGCCTGGGGAGTGAGTGCTAAAAAGACAGAGCACCCCCGTGGAACTTCTATCTCTTCATGTCATGGAACCAGGGAGGGCAAGCACCAAAGCAACTTTTGATGACACAGAGCAAAATCCTCAGCCCAACCAGTTTGCGATAAAGAGATTTTTTGCATATGGCTCAGCCCAGTAACTAAAGCTCCCTTCTCTAAGATGAGGGGCAAAGCTGCTTGTAATTCACTACCAAGTGTGATCAAACCATACAGGAAAGGTTTAAAGTTTTAAAATAGTTTATTAAAAGATACATTGCCATTAGTTCCCCTCAAAACACTCCCGCCTCACTTTGAGCACACAAATAGTTCTTGCCACTTTCTCAAGCAATTTACAGTTTGTGTTTTGGGCAATTTCTGTCAAATAAAAACATTATAGTGTATCCTCATCCATCTTATTCACCGTATGTGGCACCATGGGACTTCTGACTCTTCTCCAAATTTAAAATGATCAGGAAAGGTAAAGGATTTGAACCCAGGCAGCCAGGACAGCACAACAAAAGACACTAATGAAAGAGGACTTTCAGAACTGCTTCAGAAGTGGCAAGAATGCTGGGATAAGTGTGTGCAGAGGAAGGGGGAGTCTATTGAGGGGGATTAATGACCATGTATCTTTTATTGTAATAATTTAAAATAATAATTAAAAAAAATTTGTATATTCACCATATTCTTTGATCATAGCATGTCTTTTATCTAGGCCAGAATTCCATGCATTATAAGATAGATGACTACTATACTTTGGGAAAAATAATTACTGCTTAACCCACATATTAAAAATCTTAATATACAATACACCCTTATTCACATTATTACATATAATTTTTGTCTTCATTAACCAGCTTTGTATTCAAGCATCATTTGAATCTCTTTTGGATTCAAAATTATGATATAATCCTACTGACCTACTATTTTTTGTAAACTATGTTTGTGATACTTATTAAGTCCCTTTAAATTTGAGGCTTATTGAAAGCACTAAATTTTACCTTCATTTAAGAGTTTGATAAGATTATTGTTTTTTTGTTTCTAGTAAATTGTATATCTCCTGATATGTAACAAAATATTTTGACAGAAAAAGGCCTATAGTTGAGTGAAAGACAGGCATTTATAGACAATCAACTACTTACAACCACCTTTTCTACTTGGAATCCTTGAAAATTCTGTGATGTAATCCAGGGCATTTAGCATGTCATAATGTCTTTGATTATTTCTTTTTTACTTTTTAAAAATTTTATTAGTACATGTTTGCAGTACATGCATTTTACAATCATCCTTGAGGAGTGGGTACATGTATGTATTAAAATTTATTTCTTTTTTTAGTCCCTTTCCCTCCCTCTTCAAATTCTCTTATCCCAATTTTCAATTTTGTTGATATTGTTAATCTTAGCTGATTTTATGGCATATAACATTTACATCCACTGAGGTTATTAGGTTCCTGTACATGACATATCTTTATTCTATTTATTTCCCTTTTCCCCCTTCCTCACCCTCTGTCCTTGTTGCCTTGGACCCCTTCCCTATCGAAAGAGATCCATCCCCTTGTCCTCTTTTATACGTCCTTTATATTTTCTTTGTTTGTACTTTGCCTTACTAAAATGACAGATACCAAACAGTGTTTAAGCTTGTGTGTCTGATTTATTTCACTCAGCATTATGTTTTCCAGGTGTATCCATTTTCTTACAAATGTCTCAAATTTGTCGTTCTTTATAGCTGAGTAGTATTTCATTATGTATATAGATACCACATTTTCTTTGTCCAATCATCTGTTGATGGGTATACAGGCTGCTTCCAGGATTTAGCTATTACAAATTGTGCTGCTATAAACATTGGTATGCATGTATCGCTGTAGTATGATGTCTTATGTTCTTTGGGGAAGATACCTAGAAGGAGGATATCTGGGCCAAATGGAATTTCTAAATTCAGTTCTTTGAGAAATATCCATACTGATTTCCATAATGGTTGTACTAGTTTACATTCTCATAATGTAGTAGGGTTCTTTTCTCACTCTAGACATGCCAGCATTTGTTATTGTTTGATTTCTTAATGATTGCCATTCTTTGTGGACTAAAATGGAATCTTAGCTTTGTTTTATTTTCCATTTCTCTAATGGCAAGAGATGTTGAACATTTTTTCATATATTTGTTGGCCATTTGTACTTCTTCCTCTGTGAAGTGTCTGTTCATTCCTCTTACCCATTTCTTGAGATGTCATCCACAGAAAAAAATGATATCTCATCTTTGATTATTAGCAGGCAGCCTTCTAGGAAGTCATGATCTTTTTAATACCATGATTCTAGTGTAATCTTTTGAATGCACTTTAAATGATAATTAAAATGCATAATGAGTTAAAAATGTGCTACAAATTCATATGACTCAGTAGGATTGAATAGAAAACTTCCATCTGTGCTTAAATTTATGCATGTGCAGCCAAGGTTTGCTAAGTCACAATTCTTCAGTCAAAAATTCTTAGGTATATAATACATGTAAAAATCAAGCACTTAAAAATAAGTGAGGGCCAGTGAGATGGCTCAGCGGCTTAAGCGCCTGCCTTGCAAGCGCGAGGGCCCGAGTTCGACTCCCGGATCCCACATACGAAAAAGGGGCCGGTGATATCGCTCAGCGGCACGGTCACCTGCTGGCGTGCGAGGTCCTGAAGTCAACCCCCCAGTACCCACAAAAAAATAAATAAATAAAATAAAAATAAAAATAATTGAGAGTGAAGAATACATGAACATTCAATGTTAAGTTTTCCTTTTTTGTTGATCCTTCAGTTGTCATGGAATTTGTGAACAGGTGCATATAGAGATGGAATTGAACATTTCTGAGTACTCTGGACACAACACCATATATACACAATCTCATGTACCACTGCTTTCAACAATGAACTATGAATTCTATCAGAAAAAAGGCTTCACATTTGCAGATGTCTTATTCTTCTATGTTTTCTCAGGTTTCAAGAACAAGAGGTCGTATTTTACAAAGATAAATGGAAATGTGGGAAAATTGTGGTGTATATTTGTTGGATTTTCAAACTAGAACACTTTTCCTATGAAATTTCTTCCTTTTCTAGCCTCATAAAGTGAAAACAGTTGTTTTCATGCACACCTCTTCAAGCCAAGACAATTATAATCTTTCCCTGGAAATTCAGAATAGACACTGTGAAAGGTCATGGTCTTCCTGGTGGTCAGAATATAATGTGGAAACTGTACATTATTGTGTTTTAGGCCATGATGATGGGAAAAGAAACTGGTCCATTTTTTTTTTTTAAATGTTCTGAAAGAGGACTGAAGCATAGGTCCTGGGACAGGAGAACAGGAACATTCTGATGCCTGAGGCCCTGGGCCCAGGTCATTGCTTGTAGCACACTTTTCTTCTTATTGGTTATGTGAAGAAAGCTCAGATCTTTATGACAAATCTTTTTTTTGCTTGAGCTAGTCAACCTGAATTATTGCTTGTAATAAAAGAGAACTCAAAGACTCTCACATAAAAGTGAAATAGTTTTAGTTCAGGATGCAACAAAAGTTTTGGCATTCCTGTGCCAAGTAGGGTGCTCATCTCTTCTGAAGAAAATGTATCTCATTTCCTATTCCTGTTACTTTTTCCGTATTTTAGCATGGCTTCTACAATACTTGTTTGAAGAAAGAGTTGAATGGATCAATGAATTTATGTTTTTTTTTTTTTTACTTTTGCTACTTTTCAAAATGTTTTATATTCTGATTTACAAAGAGGAAATAACTCTACCTTGGTTGGACCTTATTAAATTTAGTGTCAGAAGACCTCATGGCAGTTCACTTCCTCATCAGTAAATCCCTCGGAGAGCAGAGACTTTGGGTTTTTTGGTCTGTCAGACAGATGCTGTTGTCTGTATTGTCTTATAGGAAATATATCAATATTTCTGACATTTTTTTAAATTTATGCCTGTGCTTGTGCAAGCAGCACACGTTTCCTCTTTTCTTTCACTAAAGGCCAATCCTCCTGTCCCCAAATAGAGGAAATAATTTCAAGAGAACACAATCTTATATCCTCAAATGACTTCTTTTCTTGTGGGAATAACAGTGACCATAACTAACATTTATTAAATCCTCTTCTATGTCAGACATTTTGCCACCACAGGCATCATTCAGTATTTGGAGAATTCATGAATATGGTAGTACTTAGGTCAGTCTTAATTTTCATGCACTAGACATGAAAGGCTGTAATAGGATTGCTAATTCTGTATTTTATTAAAAACAAAACAAAGCAAAATAAAATAAATCAAATTTTGCTGTCTATTTTCATTATTCATACATACAGGACATTCTAATACCCCAAAATATAAAAAAATACATAATTACAAGTGACATTTTTAATTGAGTAAATTTGTCTTTGCAGGAATCACTAAATTCCTTATTTTTCTCCTCTGAGTGCTGCCAGTAAGGATGTGAGGTGGGCTACCATACGGTAGGTACCACAGTATAACTTTTTCAGAGTTGCTGTTACATAATGCTCAAGATTTGTAGAGGTAGAAAGAAAACCTTCAGGGATTTTAATCAGAACATCAGTAGTCACTTCTTCCTAACCTGGCTGATTGTGGCTTCCTTCATTATAAGAGAATCCACTATTAGAAATTATGATCTGACAGCTGTTAGCATCAATTTCTCTTACACTGAATAAAAGTTGCTATACTGAAGAAGTTGCAGGTGTGTTCACTTGCAGAGGAAGCTCCAAATGTTTCAGACAACATAACAAGTGTTTTTTTTTTTTTTAATTTTCCTCCAGAAACCTCTCACAAATATTCTCTGTATTAGTTTTCCCTGCCCCCCATTATAGCTCTCATTTTCTTAACATCAAAGGCAATGGAATTCAGTGTTATCCATGGAACACTGTATTTAGGTTGGCGGTTCTTGGTTTTAGCACAGCTGTTTTCATGGACTCCCAGCCAAAACTGATATAAAAAATAGCATCAGGTCATGCTTAACAAGGAAGAAGGAGCAGGAGGATATGATGATGTCTGCAATAGTACAGACCATTTCTCTGGGCAGTGGCTCATGTGTCCAAAAAAGTATCTGAAAGGCAATTTAAGAACATCCTAAATGTTATAACTAATTTCTTGGTACAACCTGAGCAAGACAAGTGGACATATTTATAAATTCAGAGCAGAGAGAATGGCAAAAGATGTGGAAATGAGTTGGAACTACGAACTTCATTCCAAGATTGATGAGAAACATTCAAAACTCAAGACCTTGTTGGAAAACTGAGACGACAGGAAAGAGTTTATAGAGGTGATGTAAGACAGCCAGGATTTGTAGGAGGTTTGGCCTTATGATAAAATGGAGATAAGAGATAACACACAACACTTACAAAGCCACAAGTCACAGAGAAATGTACCTAACTTAGGCAGCCTAAGGTAGGTCAGCAGAAGCTAAGCTTGAATCTGCAATCTCTTATAACTTAGCACTTGGGCTTTTAAGAAACTTCATATTGCTCCAGCTAGGAAAAGAGATGACTCAGATTTTTACTGTTCTCACAGATCCATGTCATTCTCTAACATTTCTGAACTCAGAATCTTCTAACTATTATGTATTTTATGGAAATATCATTACTAATTCGATGACGCATCATTACCAATTACTTTTTACAATGATGGTGCTGTGGGATAGAGGAAATTATGTTTCATAATTTCACTTATAAATTGGAAAGATGCCTTCTAATTAATATCTCTGGGCTGAGATTGCATTATTTCCAGGACTAGGTACAGCAGCCTCAAGATGAAATGTCATAATTTCAACAAAAAGAGTTAAAGCCATCCAAAGAGAACACATTTGAAAAATTGATAAAGATTTCTTTAACTCCTTCTTAATAAAAAAGTATTATTGTCAGTGGCTTTGTTGGTGGAAATGATTTGTAAGTACAATTTTGTACTTTATACTCTGTGTTTTTAAGAGTAATGTTGATACCTTTGCTCAAATAAATTAACAAGTGTCTTTCTCAGATATTGGCAAGAGAAAAGAAAACATCCTAGTCAGTTTCTTCAAAAGAAAACCAACTGATGATCAAAAGCCTAAAACAGAACAGTGCATCATTAATCAACCTGTCAGACTTCTGTGACAAATTTTATCAGATACATGACATTTGGATCAAAGAAAAGAAATCCAGGTGTGAAGGGCACTTTGTGTCAAGCACAGTGGTAAAGTTTGAAGATAAGATGAAAAGTAGGAAAATGTCACAAACCAATCTGTCTTTTTAAAGATAAGTACAGGGAGAAATACACACTGAAATCTCTGTTTTGATAATTTTATTTTACTTTTTACATTGAAAAATTAAGCACAAAACAGAGAAAATAATGTAATAAACCATATGTGATCGTCAATTAACTTTAACAATATTTAACTATAAATGAAGCAAGCAGAGCAGATTTAGAGTTTTATGGCCTTGATCATGGGTCAATCCTGACATAAAATTTACCCAGCTTCTGCATCTTTATTAATATAAACAAAACTCTATTGCTAAATCCATTTGGATTTCTTCATTTGCAGAGTCTTACATGGCACAAGACAAAGCAGGACAGGGAATTTAAATAACACCTAGCTGAGATCCAGGTTCACCAGTTCAGACAAGCCAGTTAGATAAGTTAACCCTGCAATGCAAAGTTGGGGAGCTGAGGAAATTTCAGTCCCTGGTTTCCCACAAAAGCAACTTGTTCTCATCAAAGCAAGGGAAATTACAAACTCTGAGGTAGACCCATACTTTTGATGTAGGGAACACACCTAGCCTTGAGACAGATGGTATTTCAAATTTGGCAAGGGCTAAGAGAGAACTTACCCAAATTAGTTACCAGCTGCCAGCTGCTGTCTCTGCCAGTTCACTCTGGATACTGCTACAACCTCCCGCATCTAAGCAATGCAAAAGCTAACAGATTACAAACCACCAATACCCAACTTTCCAACTCAGGCACTAAGCAGAAAATGAAAAGTATCCAGGGAAACGAACGGAGACGTTGAGTGGAATCATCCAATCTTTGTTATGGTGAAAATGATGATACAGATAAAACTTCTTCCATTCACAAATAAATAAAAAGCATAGGTAATCTAGATGTGGATATCTATAAGCATGTTGCATTAAAGAAGAATGTAGATAGTAAAAGCAAAAATCAAATGAAGAATGCGTGTTGGAATTCACAAAACAGAAGAAAGCTTTTGCAAAAATCCCTTTGTATTCCCTACAACATACAAAGCTATCCATGCAAAGAGTATTGAAGATAGAAGATGACAGAATAATATGGAAAAAAAGTTATAATGATTATAATTAAGCATTCATCTAGCTTTAAGACTACTTGGTGATAAGTCCCCATCCATAACTTTCTGTTTTCTGAAACATTCTGTATTCAGACAGACTTTTATTTTAAAGGTTTTTTTGTTACTTCTTGACAATTTCTTCTGTGCTTTTTGCCCTATATTTTTCCTCAGTCTTATAAATTCTAAATTTTCTAGTCTCTGTTGTCTGTATTATTCATTTATTTTCTTTTTACAGAGAAATAAAAGGAAAAAGAGAAACAAAATTTAATTACAGGTTTGAAACTGAGGAAGCACTAAAAAGGAGACTTGAGATGAAAAAGAAACAAAATTAGTGATTTTAAGGGCAGATTTGAGAAATAGCTAAACAAATGTTAATGAGAAACGCCATGACACAGAAAAAGAAAAAGTAAATGATATGGCTAAATAAACACAGAACCATTTGAATCCAGGTTAAAATAATGAGGTGTTTTATAAAAACAGAAAAATAGTTATTTTCACTTTTATTCATACAACATTAGATTTGAGAAAGCCGTAGATGGGCTTACATAAAAAGATGAAAGGCAACGTCTGTTCTGACAAAATTTTACAACAAGCAAAAATCACATTTTTTAATTGAAATAAAGAAGTAAATGCTCAATATTCATAGCACACATAGCTTTATATATATATATATATATATTTAAAGCAATTCTTTTTTATTTAATTAACTAAAATTCTAACTTATTAAATTTCCTTATATTTTTTCCTAATGACTTGTTCTTTTCCAGGATTCTCCTGCACTCCTGGCCCATAAAACTATGATGTAACACAAGTTGGTTGCTCTCAGCAGTTAAACTGCTGAGTTTGGGTATAATTTGTTACACAACAATAGATTTGTGTGCTTCCAAATCAGGCAGTGAGGTCCTTTTGTGTCCTTCTCTAGAATTAATTTACTTCATCTCATCCCTTGTATTTTTTACCATATGGTTTAAGTTGACTCAAGAAATTGCATGATTTGAGCATCTTAATTTCCAGTTTCATAAATGATTTGGAGACTTGAAAACTATGTCCATCACAGATATTTTACCATTCCCATCAATAACAGCTGTATAATTCCAACAAAGTCTTCTTCCATAGTCTGGAGGTGAGACCATATAAATGGTTTTCCAGAAATTGCAAAGCTGGTTAGTTACGAAGAACTCATGTTCACACAGGGTAAACACTGAAGACATCTTGGGAATAATCTGTAGATTTTTATGAATTCCAAAGTCAATTTGGAAGCCTGTCCTAGATTTAAACAGAAATTGATATTGGTACTAACCAAAAGTAGATTCACCAGCACATTTGTTGATCTATAGACCAACATTTCATTCCTCTTTTCAGTCTGACTTTATTTTTACATTCATTCTGATCTCTGGCCATAGAAATACACTGAAGCTGAACTCTTAACATGAAGCTTAATCTGTTTCATAAATATATGCTTGTAAGCCAATAAGAGTTTGGTTGCATTAGTGGTATCTAGTCTCCGATATTGAATCTCCACTCAATACTCAAGAGTCACATCTGCCTTTTTATCAACAGTTAGTGTAAAGATGGAAGAAAATCTCTCAGAAAACAGAGTTCAAATGTTTTCACAAGAGAAAAGAAATGAACTCAAATCATAAGTGGTTATTGAAAACATTATACAAGCAGGCTTTGTATTTAATGATTTGAAAATTAAAAATAGTAAAACTCAGTTCTTGTCAAAAACTTTGGAATATATTTATCAATAATAGAGTCATCATCATTTATCACACAGAGAACATGGTGCTGTGGATAAGGGGGGGGCAGATGAAAGTAAAAATGTTGAGGCAAAACTGGTAGGACAGACACTAATATATGAAGCCCACATCATATATGTTATGTACAAAATTATTTTTCATATTAAAACTATTAAATGTTTGTATTATTTTTCTATAGGTTCTATTATAGTTTGTATCTTTTTTTTTTTTTTTGTGGGTACCGGGGGGTCGACCTCAGGACCTCACGCGCCAGCAGGCACCCGTGCCGCTGAGCGATATCACTGGCCCCTTTTTCGTATGTAGGTTCCGGGAGTCGAACTCAGGCCCTTGCGCTTGCCGGGCAGGCACTTAAGCCGCTGAGCCATCTCACCAGCCCTATAGTTTGTATCTTGACTGTCACCCAAAGGGCCAGGTGTTTGTTGAATGCTTGATCTCCAGCACTATTGGGAGATAGTGGAACCTTTAGGAGGTGGGACCTAGTTAAAAGGAGTCAGGTCGCTGGGGGAATGTCTTTAAAGGAAGCATTAGAACCCTAGCCCTTCCTCTTCTTTTCTCTTTGCTTTCCAGCTGTCATGAAGTAAATAAGCTTTCTCCAATATGTGCTCCACCATGGTGCACTGTGCTACCATATACCAAAAACAAAAAGCCCCAAATGACCATGGACTGGAAACTCTGAAACCATGAGCCAAAATAAACCTTTCCTCACTTTAAGTTTATTATCTCAGATATTTTGTCACAGTGATGGAAGTCCAACTCATGTAACTTTCATAACAAATAATCACAAATTTAGTGGCTGAAGGCCCTTTTATTATCTAACAGTTCTGTAGGTGAAAAGTCCAGGCGTGTCACATCTCAGTTGTTTTGTTTTTCAGGTGTTACAAGGCTAAAACATATCTGCAGAGCTATATCCCTTTCTATCAGCTCTAAAAATGAATTTGCTGCCAAACCAACTCAGGTTGTTGGTGAAGTACAGTTCTTTACAGCAGAATGACTCGGTACCCTGCTGCTTCCTTATCATTTGGGGGTTATTGTCAGCGTCTAGAGGACAGTCACAGTCCTTAGTTTATACCCCTCTTCTTGTAATTTCAAAGACAATAATGAGGGCTAGAGTCATTTTCATACTTAAAATACCCATGTTCTCCCTCGGCTCCTTCTGTCTGCCTTCTCCTGTACCTCACTGACTGAGTGACTCTGTGTTCCTCTTCTGCAATTAAGGGCTCATGTGATTATGTTGTACTCACCGAGACAGTTCAAGATCTCTGCATTTTAAGGCCAGGCGATAAGTGACTCCAATTATGTCTTCAAAGTTCCTTTACATCAGTACTTAGATTAGTGTCTGACTGAACACAAGTGAGAAGAAATCTTAAGGGAACATCTTTAGAATTTTTCAGGTAATAACGTTCAGCAGAGCTCCTGCCTTGAGCAAATGCTGGTTTGTTCCTTCAATATAAATGCTGCAAGTCACAGATTCTCTCATAGCTGGAAGCTTGCAGAAAGTAGATTTAAATAGGAATTATTGATCATTTACAAATGTAAAGGCTGGCATGATTTTGCTGTTTAAATATCAGTTCCATTCAGAGCTGGCAATCACAGAAGGTGATTGTGTGGTTAGAAAAAAAATCAATACATTCCTTGAGCAATGCTGAGTTAGAAGGGTCATAAATTGTATGCACAGCTTATGAGAAATGGGCGGGAAGACTTGTATAGTATATTGACTATTTTGTCTTTGAAATGTAGCCATCAGTTATGTTGGTCTCTTCTGCACAAGAAGCAGATTTATGATGACTGGAGAGGAGGGGTGCAAGCTTTTACTAAGCTTTGACTTGGAGCCAGGAATCACTGGGTCACTTTCACAGTCATATTGTCCATAGACTTTATGTGTGAGCAGAGAAGGTGGTTCTGTACTTCCCTTTCCAGCATAAAAGAGCCAAGGAAGATGAGGAGGGGAGGAGGTATGGTAGGAACCGTAGCAGGCTCTGTTGGCCAAGCATAGCCAGGAGACTGTTCCTCTCAGGAGGCCAGGAGGCCAGGAGGCCACAGCAATCTGCATTATGGATGGAAAAAATAGAGATGATTATTCTTGCAGCTGCTAGAAAGACACTTTGTGATTTCTCATATTTATATTGTTTTCCACTTGAATAATACACACCATGTCTTCATTATTGTGAAAAGATAGCTTGCTACCTTTTCTTTTTTATGAAATTTCAGCTTGGGAACATATGTCATGGTTTTAAAACAGGAGAAACTAGGTGCAAGATTTTCTCCTTTAGAAACGTAAGCAAAATGAGGATGCTTAGTTTTTAAATGTAAGTATGGCTTTACAAAATGTTATGACTTGTTTGTTTTCTTTAGAAAAGGGCTATGGCTGCAGCCACATCTGTTTTGGAGAGAGAACCGTAGCTCCCCCAGGGAAGTACTGCGTCACCAAGAGACACTTCATTATTCTAAGTCTCAGTTTTCTCTTTACTTTTTAGTGTGAGGATCAAAATTTAAAAAAAAAAAAATCTGAGGCTAGTAACTACTGCTTAGGAAACAGACTGGAAAAGGGGTTAATTTCCTGAGAATTTCTATGGCCAAATAAAACCATTAAAAATGAAAATCACTTCTGTAATATATCATCTCTTAAACAGTTATTTTGACTTATGTCCAGGTAGGACATTCTCATAATTCAATACAATTAAACAGATATACACCCTCGTGAGTAAGTGTGTGCATGTAAGGTTTTCATTCTTTTGGCTCCGTCTTCCTGAATTTCCACAATCATTAAAAATCATTTCCCCTATTTAGTGTCTTGTTTACCCTTTAAGAGATTTTTCCTCAATAAAAAGAAAATCTAAATGTATTTTCGTTTTTGATTTTACAAAAAATAAAATACTTTGTTTTGTGCACTGACATGGATAATCATGTCTTAGAAATTCTTGTCATCAACATAGAAGAAACCTATATTTTTTATACATATATAATATGGGTCCTCTTTTCCCTATTTGCATTTCAGAAGAACAAAACAAAACAAAACAAAAATTTAAACTGCTTAGTATTCCACTCCTACCTGTATTTCCAGGAATAGTATGTACAAGAAGTCCACTACTAGATATGTATTAGAATGTTCCTAGAAGTGCTATTTATAAAGGTAAACACTGAAAATTACCAGAATGCCTAACAGTAGAAAAGATAAAGAGCCATTTACCCACATAATGGATTACTGCATTGCAGGTACAACAGTCTATGGTTACACAAAGCAATTTAGATGTATCTCACGAACAAAAAGTTTATTAATCAAAACCAGACACAAGACAGTATGTATTTTATGATTCCATTTATGTGAAGTACAGAAACTGGCCAAACTCACTCACTTACTTTCAGTCAGGGTTCTAGGGAAGAGAGGTCATGTGAATCTTCTGGGATATTGACTATGTACTATTTTCTTATACGAACTCTGGATGCACTGATGTATTCAGTTACTGAAAATTCATTAAGCTTTACATTTATGATTTGTGGACTCTCCTACATATGTGATCTATTTTAATGAAACCTTTTGAAAAAGAGCAATGTAAGAATAAAGTATTTTTATTACTGGTTTGGTGCTTATTTTAGTTTTCTACTGGTTTACTGCAAATTACCACACATTTAGACTGCTAAAACAGGACACATTCTTTGTGCCACAGTTCAGTAGGTTAGGGGTTCAGATATACTGTGGATCTCTGGTTCTCTGCTCCTGGTCTCCCTAGCTCAAATTTAAAGTGTCTCCATTCCACAGCCTAGAAATGACACTGCTTTCCAGCTGGTGAAATTCTCTTCCTTGACTTGTAAGACTGATTTACACTGGCTATCAGTCTCCTTCAGCTTCCTAACAATATCCGTGTTGCTTTTTGGCCCCTCCATTTCTGAGCCAGCAACAGTGCATACTGTCCTTCTTTGGGGATTTTCTTTCTGCCACATTTCTCATTCACATCTATTCTGTCATCCTCTTCATCTAGCTACAGTTATCTATTTCAAATGTCTTACATAATTCATTAGGTTGGCACTACCCAGGAAATACATGGTAATTTCCCCTTTCAATGTCCATAATGTTGGGCGGTGAGATGGCTCAGCAGCATAAGCGCCTGCCTGGCAAGCACGAGGTCCTGAGTTCAACTCCTAGTACCCACAAAAAAAAAAAGTCCATAATGTTAACTGCATTTGTAAAGTTCTTTCATCATTTAACCTAATCTAGGTAGCCTAACATAATGCCATGAAACCCGAGAACTCATACATCTGAGGAATTATGGCATGGATATTTTTACACAGCCCCGTTCTGCCTACTCCAGCAATGTAAGCTCACCTAATTTGACCTGAACTCACTGACTTGAATTGAGGATACTTACTGTATTTACATATATAATTTAATGTGGATTTCCAAACATACTGCTATAGAATCTTAATATAGTTGATAAAGAAGTGCTGGCCCAGATCCTTCTGGAAGTATCATGTCACCATATTACCTTTTAATCTAAAAATTTTGAATTCCAAAATACATCTGAATTCCATAATGTATAAATCTGTATTTCACTAGATAGTCCGTGGTATTTAATCTTCTCCCTAGATACATACTTAGGTTATTTCAAGTCTTCACCAGTTATCATCTTGCACCGAGAAATCTTGAACACATTGTTTTTATTTGTAGTATGAGTATTGAGGAGCAAAAGTCTAGGGCAAAAAGACTATGCATTCTTAATTTTTATAAATATAATCAAATTCCCCTAAGAAAGGGGTGACTATGATGCCAGTTTATCTTCCCTCACTTGATGTATGAAGATTCTATTTTCTCACAGTTTAGCTCCCACAGTTTGTAATCATACTTCTAGATTTTTGCCAATATGATAGATTCATCATAGCTTTATTGCAATTGACTTGTGTTTTTAGCAGTTTCAGGTTTCTTGAAAAATTGAGCAGAAAGTACAGAATTTTCCCATACGATTTAGTGTAGTTTAATTTTTCAAGTATTTTATAGATAATAGCGTACTTACAATCAATTAATTATGATTGTGCACACTTAAAATAAATTTATATTTTTCTTACTGTATTGGTTCATCTTCCCTACAAAATTTTACCCTGGACTTTTATTTGTTTATTTATTTATTTTGGTACTGGGAATTGAAATCAAGACCTTGCACTTGCCAGGAAGTACATTGGGGTTTCAAAATCAAGTTTTAGACAACAATTAGATATATCATGGATATAAATTGCAATGCTTGTTCTTAGTTTTGTCTTTGCTCATTTTATTAAATATTTTGCATCTTTTTTATTTTTATGTGAAATATATTAATAATATGTTATCATTTATTGATTTAAGTCATTCTCAAATGCTCTTCTTACAATATTTATGTGTATAAATTATGAATGTATATCCAATTTTGACTATATTACCTATTTATGACAATATATAACAGCTGATTATCTCTGAAGGATTTGAAGGCTTTGATATCCTATATGAACTGAAAGATGGGATATGAAATAAGAATTTCTAATCTGTAGAAAAATAGTCATAAAACCTATAGCCAGATGGATGAGGATAGCACACTATTGTGTTAATTAGTAATTATATAGGACCAATATATTAGGATTCATAAATTATTAAAATCTTGAAGCTGCATGATATCTGTTCACATTATAGAAGTACATCTGTCACAGGGTTTTCTTCATTTTGTCAAGATGCAGAGATCTCACTCAGATGAGATTCCTTGTTTCAGGTTCAGATTTCATTCTTGCCATAAGCACCTGCAATAGAAAGACAATTATGAAAACCAGGGTGTATCACAAGACAGGATAAAGGGGAAAAAAGGGTGAAAATATGGAGATAATTGGTGTGTGTCATGAAAAGGGAATAAAAGAATAGAGTGTAAGGGAGAGAAATCCTGGGGAATTAGCACATGTCAAATTGGGATAAGAGAAGGAAGTGAGGGAATAAAATCTGGAAGAATTGACACATGTTATAAAGGAACCATTATCACAGTAGTGAGGAGGGAAAGAAACCTTGGAACCTGAACTGACCTGGAACTTGGAACTCACCTAAGACAGGACCCAGATCTAGGGCATGTACATTGGATCTGAATTATAGACATTCAGGTTACAGTGGACACTGTAAACCTGAAATGTCCACTGAATATGGACATGAGAATTTGATCTTGTATTTTTTATTTTTACCTTGAACAATAAATTTGAATTTGGACCTTGGACCAATTCCTGTATCTCAGGCTTGATTTTATACCTTAACCTGAACTTATCATCTGAACTTGGACATTCAAACTGAACATAAGATCTAAAGTTTAGGCCCATATTTGTCCAGAACCTCACATATGAGCCTTATCATGCTTTATAGTTATGGTCTCAGACTTTAGGCCTTCACATTGAACTGACCCTCGATATGAAACTTGGACATAGACCTCTTATGGACTTTAGAATTGTGCCTTGAATCTGGACCTCTACCTTATCCTAAACATTGAAACTTGAATTTAGAAATGGAATTGATCTATATCTTGAACCTGCTGTTATTCCTGGAGCTTGAACCTGGACAAAATCTTGGATTATGGAAATGTACCTTGGACCTCAACCTTGTACATGATCATTGTTCTTAGGACTTGGGCCAAGGTTGACACCTCCTCTGGACATAGGTATTGACTGTGGACCTTAAATGTGAACATGGACTTTGGACCTAGAATTTGGCCCTGCACTTTACAGTTCTTGAACATTGTTTCTGTTGGAATTTGGACTTTATTTGAGGAGTCAGGTGGGAACTACTCTGGAGAAGCATGTCCAAAACTGATCATCTTTATTTCTCTGTCACTTCTTTATATCTTTCCACTTAGAGTCATCTTAACCTGCTCAACTATCTGGATGAAAATAAATTTAAAATTGTTTTGTTCTGAGATCTTTTCCTGGCAGTTTGTTAGTCTGGGTTCATTTATAATCACTTATTTCTCAGCTGCATATAGACTAAAAAATGATCAAAATCAGTGCCCTTTGAAATCAAATCAACTTGTCTTTTCAAAGACCAACTAAGACCTGCTGTTTAATGTTCTCGAGATCCTCATGTTCTTATCTTTCAGAGTTGTTACCAAATTGCATTAAATTAGTGTTATTATTTAATTTCTTTCTCAATTTCTGTGTAATAGGTACCAACAAATTATGTTCAGTTGTTTTATGGCCCATAAGCTAATATACTTTTTAGAATATTTTTAAATAGGGGTAAATAATCAAAAGAAGAATAATACGTCATGACATATAAAAAGAATATGAAATCTGTATTTCAGTGTTCATAATTAATGTTTGACAAGAATGCAGTCATGCACATTAATTTATTGTCTATGGCTGCTTTCATACTACAGTGACGGCGTTGTTATGTCAGAGACGGTATAACTCACAGAACTTAAACTCTTTACCCTCTGGTTCTTTTTTTTTTTTTTTTTTTTGTGGTTACTGGGGGTCGAACTCAGGACCTCTCGTGCCAGCAGGCACCCCTGCCGCTGAGCGATATCATCAGCCCTTTTTTCGTATGTGGGTTCCAGGAGTCGAACTCGGGCCCTCGTGCTTGCCAGGCAGGCACTTATGCCGCTGAGCCATCTCACCAGCCCCTACCCTCTGGTTCTTTATAGAAGTTTTATTTATCCTTATAAAATGAAGACAGAAAGTACAATTATTATTAGCACTGTGTTCAGATTTCAGAGATTTTAAGTGTGACAAATTTTCACTTTTCAAAAATCAACGAAATTTGGTACATTTCTACCAGAAGAGGAAATGATATATAGTTTTAAAATGCTTATATGAATAATACACTATGTTTACATTCAAAAAGTTAGAACTATTTTTCTCAATGTAGAAAAATGTTAAAACTTAGATTTGAATAAACAAGAGTTTCAAAGTATTACATAAAAATAAGATGTATGTATATAAACCTGAAATATTAATTAATATCCCATATAGTTTACATTTCTATGCTGTAAATGATTAAAAATTTAAATTGGAAAAATGATTAGGAAACTCATAATGGAAAAGTATGGAAAGAAGTGGGGCTTAGAAGTGATATAGATGGACTACCATTGTAATATTTCTTTTTCTTTTTTGTTTACTTCTTTAAAAAATTAAGATACAAAGAAATTTAAAGACATGATCCTTGTTTTTTTTTTTTTTTTTTGTGGGTACCGGGGGGTCGACCTCAGGACGCCAACAGGCACCCGTGCCGCTGAGCGATATCACCGGCCCCTTTTTCGTATGTGGGATCCGGGAGTCGAACTCGGGCCCTCGCGCTTGCAAGGCAGGCGCTTACGCCACTGAGCCATCTCACCGGCCCGACATGATCCTTGTTAATTCTACATGTTAATGATATGCATAATTTACATGTTTTGTGCATAATAACTATAACTTAAAAAGAAGAGCAATGTGGGTACTTTTATTTTTTATTTTCTACCAAAAGAAATGTGAACTCTGTTAATACAGTACATATGGGCAGAGTTATCACCAGTAAGCTATTTAAGCAGAATTGATAATAATCAGATATAAATAATATTTTCCCAAGTTAAAAATACTTCATGTTATGGCTAATTTATCTAAAATAAAAATTAAAAATAAGCATTAACAATAGCCTTTATGAAATTCCCAATAGATATTAGAAGAACCACCATGATCCACAACACGGAACTCTCCCAAGATCAGTGTGAATGTTTGAAACCAAATAAAAAATGACACAGTTTTCTGATAAAAACTTTATTACCCACAATAACTGCAGACATCATAAGATACTTACTGTTCATTGATTACATATGACTAACCAAATTCCAGTAACTGCAGCTTTAGCTTTCCAGTTCTTTGATAACTTTGCTTACTGGCCTCAGGGACTTTGAAGTTTCATCACTCTGCCTTATTTCGTAAGGTACATGGAACCTCATTTTATCCCTATCTCATTTCTTCTGAAGGCTTAGATAAGATGAAAGGACAAAATAATAGCCTGGACATATGGTTAATATATCTGAAAAGAGAGTGCTTTACTGATAAATCTCAAATAAGATACCTTTCAAGGTTATTTTTGAATGTGGGCCCTAGTAAGTCATCTTCCAGTAAGTCTCCACATTTGGAGACTTGATTATCCTTGGAATAAATATACTGAACTCTTGCAAAAAGATCATATCCCTGATGTAGTTTAAAAATAAGTATACTCCACCTTACTTAAATATATTTGACTAAGAAGATAAGAGATAAAAAGTGCAAGGTGGAATAGCTTATTTTTTGGCAAAGGAAAATTCTTAAAACTCAGCCTTGGCTATTCCAAGAATGAGAATTCCTCTCTTGCTAAGAAGTGAGTTGCAAATAACTCAAAACCAGCTGGGTATAGTATTTGAACATATTTCTTAGTACCCAGCTATGGTCAGAAAGGACAATTGCAACCCAAAAAAAAAAAAAAAAAAAAAAAAAAACCACTGAAATTTAGTTAGTTATTGAGTTTAGTAAGTTTTTATATAAAACAAAAGTATTACATTACAGTTGGGGATATAATCTTAAGGTTTGTTATAAATGTCACATTATTTCAATTAAAAAAATCTGAGTTTTAATGGACTCTCATGGAAGAACCTGAGTTTAACAGCCTTATACCTGATAATGTTGTGTATTCAAAAGGAGAGTAAGAAAAGCCTAGCTTGAAAAGAAAGAGAGAAACTACTGACAGCCCCTCCAACTCTGGCCCTGATTGCAGATCCCAGGCACTGACCTTGCTGGACTTGAACCAACCTCATTATAGACAAATGAAGGACTCACAGTTACTCCATCCCTAAAACTCTTCAAGCTGTTTTGAAAGATGAAGTCTGAGGACTCGAGTATTTTTTAAACTCTGGAAATGTGATTTTTTTTTTCCTAGTTTGGAACAAAATATTAGTTACTCCATTGTGTTTCCTTGTTTTTTTGTATTTGTTTACATAGTCATGTATCAGGTAACCCAACACCAGAACGTCTTGAATATTTTATTATTTATTTATAATAATTCAATCTTCTATATAGATATGTAGAATTTTTTTCTTAAGGATATGTATATATGTTTCTACATAAAAATATAGCTCTAATTTATGAGAATGAGAGGGAAACTACATATGTGTTATCATTGAATGAGAGATTGTAAATCAAATGATAATGTCCTCTTTGAAAAATTTTATATACACAGAAAAGTTGAAAGCCAGGATGAACACCCTAATCTTCCACTTGTCATTAATTGTTATCATTTTAAAAAGTTTGCTTAGTTTATTTCTCTACCATCTGTCTCTATCCCTGCCCAGACATACTTTTTCTTAAATACTTCGGAAGCTGCAGGTATGATATATTACCCTACATACTTCGTCATAAATATCAAAAGTATACGGAAATTCTCTACTTACCTTACTTACCTTTCATATTCTGGCATAACCAAATACCAGTCCATATTCATATTTCCCAATTCTCTCCCCTAGATGACTTATTTTATTGAAGGAGTTTTACTTAGTTTGCCTGCCAGATTTGGATTTCTTTCTTTTTTTTTTTTTTTTTTTGTGGGTACCAGGGGTCGACCTCAGGACCATGTGTGCCAGCAGGCGCCCGTGCTACTGAGCAATATCACCGGCCCCTTTTACGTATGTGGCTTCTGGGAGTCAAACTTGGGCCCTCACACTTGCCAGGCAGGCACTTACGCCACTGAGCCATCTCACAGGGCCTGGATTTCATATTTTTAAAGATTCTTTTAACCTAAAATTGTTTCTTTTCTCTGTGATATTGAATTTTTCAACAGTTTGGAACATATGCCACTCTGAATATATGATTGCTGTTATTTACTGATTGCTGAATATATGATTGCTGTTATGTTGTCTTCAAATAATTCTTTTAATCTAATAAAGCTATATCTTAAATCATCTTAACTATCATATTTACACGATGTATTTTTTAAGCTTTAAAAATGTCCACTAAGTTCTCACTACAGTAATGGATCTGAGTTTTAAATTGTTTTGTATATATTTTCTAAAAATTGTGTTTTTTTTCCTTTTTATCAAAAGAATCCATTGGCTATATTATTAGATTATTTGGGGGTTCCACTGGCTCTTGAGTATTGGGTATATTAATTATGAGCTTAATTGTTTGACCTCACTACAAATACTTTTCATACACACCTGTGCACAAACTGCCCTGTACCAATAATAGTGTGAAAGTCAGTCTTTAGGAATTCTCAGCTTAAAATTCTCTGGAGTGGTCAAACTGAACCTGAAGAATAATGTAGAACCACACAACGTATTTCTCAAATAGTACCAAATTGACAACTCAAAAGTAAACTTAATTTTAAAAAGTTTCATCATTATATGCACATGAAGCTGGCCATCTTCTCAACAATAATGTAACGGAATTTGCTTTTAATCTATAGCCAAATGATCATCCTGCAAGGGAGCTCGTAGGTAGCATAGGAATAGTAAGCATCTTGCTGCAGAAGTCTGATTTATATGCAATGCGGAGTTGTCCTTACAATTTTATGCAATGCCTACATTGACCCATTTGCAGTTTCTATTCATTTCCTTTGACCTGTATTATTTGACTCTAATCTCCCTAAATGTTTGTGTTCCCTCATAGTCTCTTCTTCTATCACTTTGTCGCTATCACTTTGTCACTATCCATTAGAAAACTCCATTTTTTAGAAGATAGGGAAGACAAGTTCATTCATTTGACTATCCTTACATTTTTGCTAACCACTCACTTGCTTGCTAATTATGATGTTTTAAAAAAAGAATTAACAACCATTTTTAAGCAGCAAACCTGAGGCATCACACCTACTCTTAGGTTTAGCCTTTTTTGTGCCTTTAAATATCTGTGCTACTTTGAATTCTTGTATTCACCCCTACTTCTAACCCATAATTTATTTAATCTAACTAGACAGAGTAAAAAGAAATATGTGTGTTTTCCTACAGAAGTAAGTTCTTGAGAAATACTAGAGGGATTTCTTTGGCTGTGCACCTTCACAACTTTAGCTTGAAATTTCACAGCAAATATCATGGAACAGAGCCATGATTAGGAAGAAGCAAGAGAAAAAGAATTCACCTATTACTGGGGAGAAATATAGGGTGCTGAATGGAAGGAAGTGGCATCTATAGAAATTCGAACATTTTCCAGGGAAAATCTCCTCACAGTGGTAGAAATTTCTTTGAACCTATACCAAGCCCTGTGTATGACTCCACCCTACCTACACACACCTGTTATTCATATCATTGCCCCTCCCTCAGATCCTCTTATAAATATCTGTCTTTCCTGATGCTACAAACCATCCCATGCTCTACAAGACAGGTAAGTGAGCATCGTGGGAAGATGAGAGCCCTAGCAAGGGTTGGACTTCACCCATTACAGAAGGTGAGGAGGGTCACTGACTTCAGATAACAGAAGATCTGAGAATCAGCAAAGCGTGCCCTTGGAGTCCTCAGGGAAAGCAGGAGACATATTCCCAAAGTCATTTCAAATTACAGAAGGGAAGGCATGCAATGAAGATCAGTGTATTTCCACAGGACTAGACAAAGGAGAAAGGAAAGGGAATGGGGTCTCTGTATATCCTTTCACTGACCACGTCTCCTTCAGAGACTCTCTCCTCACCCACAGACATCATGCTGTCTCCCGTGGCATTCCACAACATGTCCTGGATGCTGCTGTCCAGCCTGATGCTCCTATCTCAGGTGCAAGGTGAGATTTCTCTACAAGAAAGGGAGAAAGGCCCCTGTGTGTCTCCTATGGCAGTGGTGAGCTGTAACTGATGTGAGGAAACTGCTTGAAATTCCTCCATCATCCTCCCTTCCTTCTGGTTATCAGTAGTGGGTTCATCATAAATGGAACCAGATTGCCTTCCATTTTGTCAGGGATTTCTAATTTATGAGGTTGGGTTAAAGATGAAAGGCACTATAGGAATATTTATGGAAGGCAAGTATTGGAGGACACAATGTAGGAACTGTCAGACAAGAATTGTGGACAATTGAATGAGGCAGAAGGGTAAAATGCAATAGATGCTCCCTATTTAAGAGATCTATCTCAATATCAAGAGAGCACGGGAAAAGGAAATAGGAATTCAGGATGATAGACTTAATATCCAAGGGCAGTCCTCGTAACTGTTTTCTAAGTTGACTTGCCCAGCCAATCCCCATGCCGTGTTTCACACATCCCCCTCTTTGTCTCCCTCCACTGCAGGAGAAGATTTCCAAGGCAAATTGGCCTCACCACGAATCAACTGTCCCAAAGGTTCCAAGGCCTATGGCTCCCACTGCTACGTCCTGTTTAGAACACCCAAATCCTGGGTTGATGCAGATGTGAGTGCTCACAGGTCAAATGGGGAGTCACAGGGTAAAGGACAAGTGGGTCACAAAGGAGGAGGTCTCCAAAATCCAAATTCATGGGAAGGAGAGTGAACCACCTACCTTTGCCTTGGTGTAACCCGCTTAGATCCCATGCTCCCTCTTCTCTCTCTTCCCATGCAGTTGGCCTGCCAGAAGCGGCCCTCAGGACACCTTGTATCAGTGCTCAGTGGAGCTGAAGGGTCCTTTGTGTCCTCTCTAGTCAAGAGCAGTGCAAACTCCTACCAATACGTCTGGATCGGGCTCCATGACCCCACACTGGTGCGATTTCATCTTTGCCTCTATGTTACCTATCACATGGCTATTATCATCCATGCTCACCCTCCTGTGCCTACCCAGAAATATTGCTCAAAGCCACAGATCTCAGATTCTGAGTGACATTTAGGACAAAAAGAAATCCTTGATACCAGCTGAAGAATTGGGTTTTGTGGAGGTACCTAGTCTTCAGATTAGTTAATCTGCCAGTTTTCAAGTGTTATGCCATTCTCACATGAAGCCTTGGAAATCAGCTTCCTGAGCTTCATGGACTCTGCACATATTATTTCAAGGGAATCCTAAATAGAAATGATATCAGTATTTGCCCTTTATAGGGTAGAGATTTTCATGAGGCTCATAGGAAACTCCAGATATATCACCAATCATATTTGGCAAGAAACATGTTATTTTGAGTGGGCCCAGAGTTCTTGTGATTAATGGCTGGGATTTCTCAATGAGTGAGGAATTCAGGGAGAGTATTGCATTAGAAGGCTCTAAGCAGCCTGTGGAGAAGCAGACCAAATTCCATGAGGCTGGGGAGGGAGTCAGATGGTTCCAGTGAAGGAATCATGAAATCAGAGGTTAAGTGACATTTGCTTCACCTGGCTGCATCCTCGACTCTATAGGGCTATGAACCCAATGGAGGTGGCTGGGAGTGGAGTAGCACTGATATACTGGATTACTCTAACTGGGAGAGGAGTCCTTCCTCTGCCTCAGACCGTGGTTACTGTGCGAGTGTGTCACGAACCTCAGGTAAGAGATAAGAACCATCTCTGCCCAGCCTCTTCTACCCCTCTTCCCCATTCCTAGGCCTGACCATCAAGGAATCCTGCTGAGCTAGGAAATGCAGTGATGGTTTGCCTTCTCCTGTCTCCTCCCATCTCCCCTTTTTTGCATCTCCTCTCTTTGGAAAGGGTTACTGGTGAAGATGATAGAGAGGCGGTAAAACCTAGGCCAGAACCTGAGATGTTTCTTTATTGTATTTGTATGATCCAACAGTCTCACTCACTTTGACTCTTTTGTCTCTCCAGGATATCTAAAGTGGAGAGATTACAACTGCGATGTGCAGTTACCCTATGTCTGCAAGTTCAGTGGCTAGGATGGATAATAATCTGAATTTGCATGCAGCTAACCATGAGCAAGAATCAGGTTCTGGAGATTCACCCAAGAAGAGAGTTTTCTCCCTTCACACCCAAATCTGAGCCCTGCTTCTGATCTTCCCTCTTCTACTTTCCTTCTCACCCTAATTTCAGGCCCTTCTGTATTGTGCATTGTAGCTTGAGGTTTCAGAGAGCAATAATAAAATTTTCGTTTAGTCTTGCATGAATTTCTGTACTTTTATCACAAGACTATATGGAAAAGGGTGGATTGGTTGAGGATGGCAACTCTGAGATTTGCCTCTTTCTAGTTCCACCAACACCTACAGGAATATGCCTAGGTGTGCATCTGTACCATTGTATTGTGCTGAGGGTGTTGGTATTGTTCATGAAGTGTTGTGTTGTCTTCAGATGAAGGCAATGTCTTCCTACGCACTCACTGCTCCCAGATTCCCCCTCATGTTGTGACACAACCAGCTTTAGGGTCTTCTGACATTATTTAACAGGGTTTCTCAAATTGTTTTCTGTGAATTATCATATTTTTCTTAGCATACAATCCATCATGAATTGTAACTTTAGTAAGACATAATAAGAAATGAATGACTACTTTAGGTTACAGTGCTGAAACGGGATAACTGGACATGGTTACTCCTTTCTTTCAGGCACACAAAAAATTCCAAAGTTATTTTAAACCAATACCTTCTCTTTGGACTTATTGGGGAAATGAGGTAACAAGCAAATATCTTCCCTGACTTTTTCAGAAGCATTCAAATACATATAAAGTTCATTTAATTTCTGCTTACCTGGGCCAGAAACCTGTAGAACTATAGATTGTTAGTAATATATAAATTGTAATTTTGAAAAGTTGCTTAATGCTGAGTGTGGAATGGCATTATTAACACTGAAAAATTCTGGAAGGTTGTACCCCTGGGGAGATTTCTACTCCTTCATGGCTTTTGTACACCACATTCTCATGAATAAGAGTCAAGAATAATTTGCTCATGCCTCTGGCAAGAAAAAGAGTAAAACAACCATTTGTAATTAGCATATTCTCTATACAAAAGGTTTACTTTCAGGTAAAAATATCTTGTGAGGATCTTCACATGCATAGAGGTGAGGTAGTTACCCAAATTTAGTCTTTTCTATCCTTCTTGTGTTGCCTAAAGTGGAAAGAGCTAAGAAACACTTTTGAAGATCATGACCCTGGGACACAAGTTCATAAATATATCAAGATTTAATTATGAGATTATATAATCCTTCCTCTTATACATATACTATCACATGAATGGGGACCCAGTATAACAATAACGAATAATTGGAAGAGTTTCAAAGTACAGAATTTATTTAAGGAGGAGCTCATATGAAATTCCAAAGACAACAGGAGAAATAAAACCAATATCAGTGGAGAAATTTTAACTTCATGGCTCCATAGCTACAGCAAACAGTAAACAAAAACCAAGACTTAGAGAAATTTACATTAACCTCACAGCAACCTAAAGAAATTACAAAACTGGTTTAAAAGAAAGGACAAACAGCCTGAAGGGAAAAATCAGGCATCAGAACTGGAATCATATGACAGATTGTGGAACTATAAATAACACAGGAAATTTAAGTATGCTTAATGTGATAAGGATTTTATTGGAAAAACAGACAATGATAAAGAAAAATGTAGAATATAAGCAGAGATATGAAAAATTTGTAAAAGAAATAAAAGAAAATACTACAAATCAAAAACACTGTAATAGAAATAAAAGATGTCTTTGATGGTTTCCCAAGTCAAATGGATGTAGGCAAGTAAAAAATTACTGAGCTTGAAGATTTGTCAATAGTAACTTCCCAAACTTAAAAGCAAATGGAAGATAGAATGAAAACCTGAAACAGAATATTCAATGACTGTGGAATAATTAAAAAAGATAAAATGTATGCATAATAGTAATATTAGGAGAAGAAAAACAGAAAGGGCAGAAAAGAATTTTCCCCCACATAGAACAGGAATGCTGTTCGTGAAATGTTCAGCCAGTATGCTACCGTGTGATTGCCAGCAGGGTTCCACAGAGTGGACTCCAGCACCTCTTAGCTGTGGACTGCAGAGGGCAAAGAAACCTGGATCTGTGACAAATACGCAGAGCAGAGTGAAGTAGAGGAGATACGTGAAAAGGGAGACACTGGTGCTCAGGTCAGAGAGCGACTCAGAAAACCCAGAACAGGGGCCGGTGAGATGGCTCAGCGGCGTAAGCGCCTGCTTTGCAAGCACGAGGGCCCGAGTTCGACTCCTGGATCCCACATACGAAAAAGGGGCCAGTGATATCGCTCAGCGGCACGGGTGCCTGTTGGCGCACGAGGTCCTGAGGTCGACGCCCCCTCCAGTACCCACAAAAAAAAAAAAAAAAGAAAACCCAGAACAGAGTAGGCACTCACATATTATTTCTCTGGATCCTGGAAAGGCCTAAGACAGCATGAGGTCCTGTCTACCACCCTTGGGGCACCACTGGGTTCTGCAGGCAGGGTTGAGATTGATAGATATTTCCAGGTAGAGAGGGTGAACGACACCTGGGCTGGTTGCCTTTTGGCAATATTTTAGGTAAGAAAAGCCTGTGGAGAGAAGAAATGGTAATATCTGCCATATTACCCCCCACCCCTACACACAAATTGATTAAGGCAATTGGCTCCTGTAGAGGACACCTGCAGTGGATAATGCCCAGAGCACAGCTTACAACCAGGACATATGTTTAGAGGGAATAACAACCCTCATGGCTTCAGGCAGGCAATCGTCTGGCCTGCAGTGGGAAACTCCATGGCTTCTCTGAATCAGACTCAATCTCTCTCAAACCCCCTCAACACTACTCCTTTAACTCAGCTTTAAAAATAATTCCAACAGAGTCTGATCTCCTAATTTTTATCTGTTGACATTTTTCTTATCTCCCTTTCCTCCCAATAACATACACTCTTCATTTTCCCCTTTCTCTTTCCTTCCCCCCATTCTCCACATCCCAGACAAACTACAAATGGCAGTATAGTATGATCCATTAGGGCTATGGATAAAAGGTTGAAATTATTAAAATAAATTTTAATGTTTATAATTGATGTATGGATGGATCTGTTGATTCTATTATAACCAATAGACTTCTCCCCTTACAACACAGTGACAGGGCTCAACCCAATTAAATTAAATAGGCTGAAGTGGTAAACAGTATGTCTTGACAAATAAAGTCAACAACACAGAACTGGAAAACAGAACCCAACTAAAGAGGTCTCCATACCAAAAACAAATTATTTGTTCTCGACCCATAGCACATACACAGAAAAAAAAAAATAGGAACATAAGAAAGCAAGACAACAAAATGCCTCCAAAGATTGCCAACTTTCCCAAATTAGACCCAAGGGGCAATGATAGAAAGGAAAGCAAACACAAGATAGTTGAATTGTACAAAATCATTAAAGAGAAAGAAAAAACAAAAAACCTCATTCAGCTCGAAGAGTACATAACCCAAAGATATTGTAACTATCGAGCAATGTCATTATGGGAGAAGCAAAAAGAAATTGGAAGAGCTGACCAAAATAGTTCAAAACTTGAATGCCAAATTTACCAAATATATAGACTCCACATAAAGGTGCTAAACAGAAATCCTGGAAATAAAGAATTCTATTGAATTTATACAGAGCACAAATGACAGATGTGAAAATAAGGTTTCAGAAATCAAGGACAAAATGGGATCACATTATGACATTCTCAGAGAAACCTTAAAAATGCTAAGAGTGCAAGAAAAATTCATCTAATGGCTAACAGATGAAGCTAAGAAGCCTAACCCAAGGCTTATTGAAGTTAGACTGGATAGCATCCATGAAATTAAAAAAATATGTTTATAGAAATCATAGTAGAAATATTTCAAATTATGGGGAAAGAACTCAATATAGAGGTAAGTGAAGCCTACAGAACACCAAATAACTACAATGAAAAAAAGAAACTCGCCATAACATATCATAGTTAAAATCACAGAAGCCCAGCACAGAGACAGAATCTTAAAAGTTGTCAGAGAAAAGCAATAAATCACCTATAATGGTAAACCAACTAGGATTACAGCATACCTTCCACCACAAACTTGAAAGGCCAGGAGAGTTTGGAGTGAAGTGTTTCAATACACCCTCCCGTATAAAACCAACTTCCAACCCAGACTAATAGAACCTGAAAAACATCTTTCAAAATTGATGGAGAAATAAGAATATTCCAATGAAAAGAACACCTTCAAAAATTCATGAACACCAAACCAGGACTCCAAGAAATACTCAAGAATATCCTAGATGGAGACAAGAAAGCCAACAAAGAAAAAACTCAGATGGGATGAATACATCAAACCAGAGAAGTAGTCAAACAAGAAGAGAAAGATAAAGGAGTCAATAACAGTGACAGTAATGCAATGACTGTATTAAGTCAACACCTTTCAGTAGTAACTCTCAAGTACATGGCCTCAACTTCCCGTTTGAAAAGATTGGTAGACTAGATCAAAAAACAAAACCTAATGTTCTGTTGCATTCAAGAGACTCACGTAATCCAAAAAGAAATTCATAGACTAAAAATCAAAGGTTGAAAAACAATATTCCATGCACCAGGTCCCTGAAAGCAAGGAGGGGTAGCAATTTTCTTCTCAAAGTAAAATTCAAGCTAAAAGTTGTTAGAAGAAGCAAAGAAAGTCACTACATATTAGTTAAGGGAACAATTCAACAAGAAGAGATAACAGTGTAAATATGTATGCACTGAATACTTACCTTCATAAAACAAACATACAAGATAAAAGAGCAAATGAATGTCAACACAGTCAGAGTGGGGGACATCAATACCCTACTTTCACAAATAGACAGTTCAACTAAACAAAAATTAACAAGGAAATATCAGAGTTGAACCATACCTTCAAACAAATGGATTTAGTAGATATCTACAGAGTGTTCTATCTTACTGCAACAGAATACCCATTCTACAGAGCATCACATGGAACTTTCTCCAAAATATACCACACACTTGTTCAAAAAGCCTGCTTAAACAAGAACAAAAGAATCAAAATAATCCAGGCATACTGATCACAGCACAGTAAGACTAGAACTCAATTGTAAAAGAAACCACACGAAGTTTACAAACATCTGGAAATTAAATAGCAGACTCCTGAACACTCAATGGGCCACAGAAGAAATGAAGGAAGAAATTAAACAATTCCCAGAGTCAAATAAAAATACCAGTACAGCACACCAGAACACATAGGACACAATGAAAGCAGTACTAAAAGGGAATTATATTGCTGTGAATGCTCACATCAGAAAAAGAGCTCAAATAAATGAACTAATGATACATCTCAGGATACTAAAAAAACAAGAACTGTACAAATGCAAACCTAGTAAGAAGAGAGAAATCATAAACATAAGAGCAGAAATTAATGAAATTGAGACTAAAAAGCAAAAGAAAGAATCGATGCATTGAAGAGCTGGTTCTTTAAAAAATAAACCAAATAGACAAACCAATTGGTAAGTTTAAGACAAACTTTCCAAAAGAAGGAAAGAAAAGACACACATCAATGCAATAAGAAATGAAAAAGTAACAGTTGAACGTCACCAAATCCAGAAGATCATTAGTAACTACTACAAAAAATTGTACAAGTCCCTGACTTATGCACACTGAAGTTGTGAGCTTTTACAGGGTTCATATATGACTCACTCCATCAGCCTTAGGAATGAATCCGACTTATGAATGTTCTCCTAGAATGGAACTCATTCATAAGTCAGAGACTTACTGTATTCCAACTACTTTAAAAAAAAAAAAACAAAACCTCTACTTCAATAAATTGGAGAATTCAGAAAAAATGGATAATTCATAGATGAACCAAGAAGATATAAAAAAAACCCTGAATAATCTAGTACCAGGCAAGGAAAATGAAGCAGTAATTAAAAAAAAAAAATCTACCAAGAAAAACCCAGGATCTGATAGATTAAATGCTAAATTCTTAAAGAACTTTGGGGAAGATATAATGTCAATAATTCTCAAATTCTTTAATAAAATTGAAAGGAAAGGCATACTTCCAAACTCAATCCTGGGAACTACCTTTACTATGATTCCAAAACCAGACAAGAACACAAATGAAAAAGAAAACTATAGGGCAATTTCTTGAATGAAGATAGATGTAAATATGCTCAACAAAATACTACCAAATATTATGCAAGAAATCATCAAATAGATGGTAAATCATGATCAAGTAGATTTTATCTCAAGGATGCAAGTATGTTTCATATATTTAACATATATAGTTAAATCATTGTAATACACCACATGAATGAAAGCAAGAATAAAAACCTCATGATCATATTAATAGGTACAGAAAAATCTTTTGACAAAAATGCAATATTCATTCATGATGAAACTCAGAATAAAATAGGCACAGAGGCACCTTATCTCAATCTGATAAAAGTCGTTTATGACAAATCAACAGTCAATATAATAATAAATGCGGATAAGCTGAAAAGCCTTTCTTCTAAAATGATGAACAAGACAGGGATGTCCACTGTCACCACTCCTGTTCAGCATAATTCTTGAAACATTAACCAGAGCAATCAGGCAACGGAAAGAAAAAAAGGATGTATATTGGCAAGGAAGAAGTCAACTTATAATGATTTGCAGATGATCCTCTACATAGAAGACTCAAAACATTCCACTAAAAGAGTCCTAGAATTAATAGCTAAATCTAGCAATGTATCAGAATATAAAATAAACACAGAAAAATTAATAGCATGTTGGTACAACAATTATTAAACCATCGAGAAAGAAATTAGGAAAATGATACCATTCACAATATCATCAAGAAAAATTAAATACTTAGGAATTAATCTAAGCAAGGAAGTGAGAATTTTACAATAAAAATTACAGTACTACTCTACAGAGAAGAATGAAGAGAATATCAGAAAATGGAAAGACATTATCTGTTTCTAGATAGGCAGAATCAACAATATGGCCATAATTGCAAAACTGATGTATAGATTTAATGCAATCCCAATCAAAATACCAACAACATTTCTCACAGATCTAGAAAAAAAAATGATCCTAAACTTACATGGAACCAGAAGAGATCCAACATAGCAAAAGCAATCCTGGGTCACAAAAGCAAAGCAGGAGGCATCACAATCCCAGATTTAAGTTATATTACAACAACAATAAAAATAGCATGATACTTGCACAAAGACAGATGTGAATCAATGAAACAGAATCGAGGATGCAGAAAGAATGCCCCATCAGGCACATTCAGCCATCTAGTCTTAGACAAAGGGGCCAAAATCATACTCTGGAGGAAAGATAGCCTCTGTAGCAAATGGCATGTTGGGAAAACTGGCTACACATGCCCGAAGATTGAAGCTTGACCCATTTTTCCTGCCATGCACTAAACCAAAATCAAAATGGTTCAAAGATCTAAATATTAGGAATGGATAAAAAAGATGTGGTTGTTTTATACAATGGAGTATTACTCAGCCATAAAGGATAAACTTGAGACTTTTATAGGTAAATGGATGCAACTCGAGACCATACTCATAAGTGAAATAAATCAGACTCACATGTGAAAAGTGTGAGAAGCTGAAAGAGTAAATAAGATCCAACATGCAGAACAGATATTGTGAAATGGAAAGAAACTATTCAAAAGGAAAGAGAATCTGGGATGGGGAAAGGAGAAAAGGAAGGGAAAAGGAAAAAAAAAAATATATAAGACAGTTAAGATAGTTATACTACCAATTTCTCTTAGTTCATCAGAAAGAACGGTTTGTGCTGATATTGTTTGGACAAATTTTTTTATGCCTGTATCTTTTACTCTGAGTAACTACTTTGAAGATAACAATACACAATGTATTAACCACTGTTACTCTCCTATTAACTTGTTATGAAATTTTTTTTCTCGTTAAAATAAAATTTTAAAAAATATTAAAACAGAAACACTTAACTGGCTGCAAGATGAAATAGGTGAGATTCTTGAAGTCATAGACGTAGGCAAAGACTTTCCGAACAGAACTCTAAGTGCAGAAGAAATAACATCATAAATCAACACACTAGAACTTATTGAATTAAAAATCTTTTGAGCAGCAAAGGAAACAATGAAAACTGTGAAAACCAATAGAATGGGAGAACCTACAGAATAGGAAAAAATTTGCCAGCTACCCCTTGGACAGAGGACTAATACCTAGAATATATAAATAATTTTTAAATATTAGACCTCAAAATATAAAAGACTCAATCAAAAACTGGGCAACCAAAATGAATAGATACTTCTCAGAAGTACAAATGGCCAATAAATGCATGAAAAAATGTTCAAATGGCCATTAGAGAAACGCAAATCAAAAGAACACTGGGATTCCATCTAACACTGGAAAGAATGGCTATCATCAGGAAAACAAATAATAACAAATAGTGATGAGGCTCTGGAGAAAAAGGAACCTTTCTACATTGTTGGCAGAAGTGTAAACCAGTACCACCACTATGGAAAACAGTACTGAGAGACCTCAAAAAACTGAAAACAGAAATTCCATGCAAACCAGATCTTTACCTTTTAGGTATTTTCCCAAAAGAGTTAAACAATAGCATATTACAGTGACACATGCATACCCCTGTTTATAGCAGCACAATTCATAAGAGTTAAATCATAGAGCCAGCTCCTATGTCCATCAATAGATGAACTATAAAGAAAATATTTTATTTCTACACAAAGGAATATACTTTGCTATAAAGAAAAACAAATTTGTGTCATTTGTAGGAAGAATGATGCACCTGAGATCATAATGTTAAGTGAAATAAATCAGACACCCAAGCTTAAATATTGAATGGTTTCTCTTAGATAAGAAACCCAAAGTATAAATAAGACAAAAAGCAAAATAAAATAGGTAATATAGACAATAGGAAACACAGTGGTACCTCTTTCACAACTGGGAAGGGTACCAATAGATAGATGGAGGGAGGTGGGTGAGTAAAGGGAAGAGAATATAAAAAAGAATTGAGATGTGTCGTGTATATGTGCCAACTATTCAAACAAATGTAATCACTATATATGACAAACATGTACTAACAAAAAAAGAAAAAGAAAATAAATAATGGGTGTACACTTTCTAAAATTAATGCTGTCATTAATGCTATCTGACACCAATTCCCAGATCTAGGAAACTCAGAGAACACCAAGTAGGATAAACAATAACAACCAAACTTAAGCAAACCCTACTCAGCCTACATAACACCAAAGACAAAGAGAAGATATTGAAAAAATCCAGGTATACAAGGGGAAATTTATTATAGAACAAGGATAATAATTAGAAGAGAGTTTTCATGAGACAAGCAGAATTAAATATTTGATGTGTTGAAAAATATCTAACTATAGTTTTACAGACAGTAATGCCATTCTTCAAAAGTGAAGGAGAAATACATTCTGTGAAAAACAAAATCCTAGCTAACTTGTTTCCAGCAGACACAGCCCTGCCAGAAATGTTAACAGAAGTTCTTTAGAACTTCATAAGTGAGGTGATAGAGGTCCAAGTATCGACGAATGTCACCAAAATCCAGAAGATCATTAGTAACTACTATAAAAAATTGTACAGTAAGTTCCTGACTTATGAACATTCAAGTTCCATTTAAAGCAACTATTAAAAGGTGATGAAGAGTTACAATGAAGTATTTTTTTAATCAAGCTGAAAGATAGTATTTGCTTAACCCACTTCTCATTTAGGAAAAAAAAATGGTAGCTCATTGCCAGCATTCATTTAATTTTCAGCAATTAATTATTGTATTCTGTAAGCAAAAATACCACTACTAAAATCAGAATGCTATAAATAGAATGATTTTTTGTTGTTGTTATCAAACACTACTGGTATATTAGAGCAATGTGAAAACCGTAATAAAAGGATATATTTTGCAGCAATGTTTGTTAGTGTTATGACTGTAATCCACAAGTTGTCCTGGGGTAAAAGCTGTGGTATCAAACACAGTCATTAAGTTTTCTTGAGTCAAATAGGAAAGAACAAAAAAACCCCAGCTTTTAGATGATTATAGCCCATGGATACACTTATGAATGACAGCAACATCATAAGGGATGAAAAAGCAGAACTTATACCCAATTATCTCATAATTACTTTTCCTTTTTGGTTTGTTTATATCACGATCTAATCATGGTTCAAACATTGTACTTCATGATGTGTATCTTACATATTAAGAGTTTTATTTTGCTTTATTTCGTTACACTCATTTACTGGTGAAATAGAGCCATTACTGCTTAGGGTTTCCCCCTACTGGCCTTTCTAAGTATATCCCCTTGTTGTACCACAAAATACATCTCCATCTATCCTTCCTGTTAGTGGCATACGTTAATAAGGGGTTCTCATAATGTTCTAATCTCAAGTTGCTCTTACATTCCTAAAAATTTCAAGGATGTTGAAGAATTTTTGTTAATGTGTTACTGATTATTTTTTAAACTACACATTAAAACAGAAATTTTAAAACATGCATGTCATTTTTGAAAATGTCAACAAAATGATTGTGTGAATAACTAAAGTTTGTGAGCCTGTTTTCAAAATAAAAAAAGGACATTGCATGAGAAGTGTGAAATAAAACTCAATGTTAGACAATTAGTATTTTTCATTGACAACCACTGTACTGCATGCAGCATGCAGATTTCCCATTTAGTCACATGCACTATTAAAACATATATTCAAGGGATAATTAATTACCTTTACTGCTTCATCTAGTCCAAGGACATTTTTAAGTGAAAATGTTGTGTTTCCTTCTTGGAAATTCATGGATATAAAGCATACAAATTGAAAACATTGCCTTAATCTGTGCTAAAGCACCAGAATATTTTCCTGCCATTTCTGTGGCTCTATCAGTACAAATGTCAACACAATGAAAACACCAAATAAGATTCTAGTATAATCATGAAAAATATTAATTTCACAGCCACCCAGAAAGGGTCTTGAGGATCACATGAGTATGTAATCATAATCTGATCATGCTACTCTGAGGTACCCTATTGTCAGGAACTGAGGAACTATTTCTGTCTCCCACACAGAGGTAGATGAAAGGCAAGGCGAATCAGCTGTGTTGCTTTGGAGATGGCTGGACTATTGAGTCACAAGGTCCTTCAGCTTCCTTTACATCTTGCTACAAAACTGAAGAAAAATCTCTGAACCATTACTTCTTCCCTTGATGCAAATTCATTCTTTTTCTTCCTCTAATTCATGTCTTCACAAATATTTTCAATTCCTAACTAATGCATTTTTTAGTTATTAATGTGTTTTAAATATGGCTAGACAAGGTATAAAGGAATGTGTAAGTACACATACAAGAGTCAGTTCTTCCAGGTTTATCAAAACTACATGGCTGATACATATTTTCCTTAATATCCAAGGCCATAGTATTTTCACCCTTTAGAATATCACAATTAATGCCACAAGGCTGCCATCACTGCCTTCAGTTTCTCAGAACAGGGTATTGGGAGAGTGTGGGGAAAGTTCAAACTTCATCTATTCCTGGAAACAGAGCTGACCTGCTAACAGGAAAGAGGCAACAGACGTGGTGATTCTCAATCTTTGCCAGGAAAAGTCTCCTCCCATTGGTGGGAATCTCCTGGAATCCATGCCAAGCCCAACACCTGACCCCTGTCCAGCTTGTGAATTCCAGTTAGTAATTTCATGTCCCTCCCTCAGAACTCCTTATAAAAGCCAAGGCTTTGCTGCCCTAACAATCATCAGATTCTTGCAAGAGGCAAGAGAGGTAAGTGGGAGCTGAAAAAAGTGGAGAAGGTGAGGAAATGCCCCTGCCTCAGAGAACACAGGAGCTGAGACTTAGCAGAGGCTGCCTGGGAGATGTCATGTGATGTAGGGAATATAGATTTCCCAAGTCCTTTCAAATTATAGAAAGGGGTGGGTATGATCAATATCAATGCCTCCCTATAGGAGTAGACACAGGAGAAGGAAAGAGGCAATGGTAACTCTGCATGTCCTCTCCCTGACCAAATCTTTTTCAGAGAATCTGATTGTCTCATCTCTCACTGACATGATGCTGCCATCCATGGCTCTCAGAGGCATGTCCTGGATGCTGATGTCCTGCCTGATGCTCCTATCTCAGGTGCAAGGTGAGATTTCTCTGGTGCAAGGTCAGAACCAAAAAGGGAAGGAAGGGTCCTATGTGGCCCCTGTGGTAATGGTGAAATGTACCCTGCAACAAAACTACCTGAAATTCTTCCATTATCCTGCCTCACTTCTGGTTACCAGCAGTGAAGGCACCACAGTGGTCCATTGACAATAGAACCAGATAGGTTTCCAGTTGGTCAGGAACTTATAATTTATGTTACTTGGTTGAAGTAGGCGAGTATGAAAAGCCAGTGATGAATTTCAGGGAAAAGTGGGGATTGGAGAAACCAAGCTAGGAACTGTGAGCCCAGAGTTAGAGGAATAGTGGAACTTTGAATTAGGAGAAAGATAACATGAGAAGAGATGCTTCCCCCAATCGTAGGCCTATTTCAAATGTTTCTCAAAGAATGTAGGAAGCCAGGATTATAGATGTAATACCCAAGGATAGGTCTCATAATCATTCATTTATCCCTCTCTCTTTCTTCCTCTACCCCAGGTGAAGACTCCCAGGATAAAATCCTCTCTCCACGCATAAATTGTCCCAAAGGCTCCAAAGCCTATGGATCTTACTGCTACGCCCTGTTTAAGACACCAAAGCCTTGGGTTGATGCAGATGTAAGTGCTTACTGGTGGGGTTGAGGGTGAAAGAGGACAAGACATGTGGGTCGCAGGGTGAGGTGTTCTCCTATTTCAGGGTCTCTTAGGAATTAGGATGAACACCTTTGTCCTCCAGATAATCCCCTCTTCTAAGTAACTCTGCCCTGCTGTTCCCCCAGGAGGTGCATGCTTCTTTTCATTCTCTCATTTCTCCGCACAGTTGGCCTGTCAGAAGCGGCCCTCGGGACACCTTGTTTCTGTGCTCAGTGGAGCTGAGGCATCCTTCGTGTCTTCCCTGATCAAGAGCAATGTGATCAATTACCAATATGTTTGGATTGGGCTCCATGACCCAACACTGGTGCGAGTCCATATTTT
The DNA here is from genome assembly GCA_028451465.1 of Erethizon dorsatum. Classification (NCBI taxonomy): domain Eukaryota; kingdom Metazoa; phylum Chordata; class Mammalia; order Rodentia; family Erethizontidae; genus Erethizon; species Erethizon dorsatum. Next base: position 20,323,920 of record CM051824.1, read on the forward strand.
CTTCTCTCTTAGCTCTCAACTGATTATTGTTGCCCAGTCTCTCTCTCCTGGATCTGCCTAGGAAGACAGGCAGGAGTACTGATCTCAGATTCTGGGTGATATTTGGGACAAAGGACTGTGCTTGAGGTCAGCTGAACAACAGAGTTTTGTGGAGATTCCCAGTCTTCAAATTAATCTGCTTGTTTTTTAATGTTACATAATTTTCCCATAAGCCCTTTGCAAGTATTTTTTGAACTTCAAGGAGCCTGCCCATACTATTTCAAGGAAATCCTAAATGAAGATATGATATGTATTTCCTCTGTGTAGAATAATTGTTTCTTTGAGATCAGATGTTAACTACTAATACAGCACCACATATATTCAGCAAGAAACATTACTTTATGATAAATGTCTCAGACTTGCTAATAGGAGAGGGGATTTAGGAAGAGTATCCCATTAGGGGGCTCTGGGAACCATATGGAGAAGCAGACAAAATTCCATAAATCTGCAGTGTTCCATCTAAGGAATCATGCCAGCAAAGCTGCAATAGCCATTCCCTTCATCTGGCTGCATCCCTCTACCTTATAGGGCCAAGAACCCAATGGAGGTGGATGGGAGTGGAGTAGCACTGATGTGCTGGATTACTTCAACTGGGAGAGGAATCCTTCCATTGCCTCAGACCGTGGTTACTGTGGAAGTGTGTCACGAAACTCAGGTAAAAAACACAGGAGCAACCTCTTCCCAGCCTTTCCTATCTATACTTCCCATTTTAGGGTCTGAACTTCAGGAAAACTTGCTGATCTGTGAAATGCAATGTTTGTTTATCTCCTTCCTTCCATCTCTTCTCACTTCTACTTTGTTTCAGACTTGGTCCCCTGGAGTGGGACACTGGTGAAGATGAGAGACAGGTGTTGAATCTAGGCCAGGATCTAAGATGCCTCTTTCTTTCTTTCTTTCTTTCTTTCTTTCTTTCTTTCTTTCTTTCTTTCTTTCTTTCTTTCTTTCTTTCTTTCTTTCTTCTTTTTTTCCCTCTTGCCTCAGCTTCCCCAGTAGCTAGGAGTACAAGCATGTGCCACGGAACATGGCATAAGTTCTTTTTTTTTTCAATTTTTATTTTTTATTAGTACATATTTGCAGTACATGATATTTACATTCCTTGAGGAGAGTTGGTGCATATGCATAACACATTTTAATTCTTTTATCATACCCTTTCTCTCCCCTACCCCCTTCTCCCTCCATCTCTGGATCCCCTTCCCTTTCACAAAATATCTATCTCCCTATTTCCTATTACCTATCTCTTATTTTGCTCTTTATTTATATTTTGGGTTTCTCATATAAGAGGAAACATGCAACATTTAAGCATGTGTGTCTGATTTATTTCACTTAACATTTTGGTCTTGTTCAGAAAATCTACCAGTTCAATTCACTTTACCTCTTCTGTCTTTAGGATTTCTGAAGTGGAGAGATTATAGCTGTGATGTGCAGTTGCCTTACGTCTGCAAGTTCAAGGACTAATGTAGTCAGCAGCCTCCACTTGTATGCAGCTCATCATGAACAAGAGTCCAAGTATGAAGATTTACCTAGGAAGGGAACATTCTTCTTATACCCCAAAACCTGAACACACCTTCTAATCTTACCTCTTCTGCTGTGCTCTCTGCCCAGGCACTTTTGTGTGTGTTATGACCTGAGGCTTCAGAGAACAGTAATAAAATTTTAGTTCATACTGGTATGGTATTTCTTGTATACCTGTGTTTCACTTTTACATAAGTCTGTATTGATAGGAAATGATGTAGGAAGGAAACTTCCCTCTTCCTATTTCCCCCAGAGCTATGGGAAAATGCAGAATGATGCACCCGTAGTAGTGTATTGGGATGAAGGTTTTGGCCATGCGTATGTTAGTTTGTGCTTCAGACAAACGAAGATATTGCTCATGCAAACTCTCACTGTCCATACATTCCGCCAGCCATGTCACTGATGGTGTGATACAATCATTCACAGAGGCTCTGATTTTGCTTTGCACGTTGCTTTTTAGAGAGTTACGTTAGCAGCATGGCAGAGTAGGACTTTTCACCATGCGTTTCCTTGCAGAACCATCAATTTGAACAACTGTCTGTTCATAAAAATAACCTTACAAGAGCTAAGGAGTGCAAGTAGAAGATTTAGACACTTTTAAATAGCAAGATATAAGAACAGCTGTATGAATGTGGTAGGATGAAGTGTTCCACATTGTGCATGTCATCTTTTTCCCTATTCCTATGCAGCACAGAATGAAAGGAATTACCCTGTGCTTGGTCCAAGGAGAGTGATGAGCCCCTCACTCTATTGTGAGCACCAACAACAGGATCACCCCTGTTAAATGTGGTGTTAAGCAGGCTGCCATGCTTCCTATCAGGAAGCGGAAGGGAGCATTCTTATACCTGGCTGCCGTCTTAGCTTCTCAGAGAGCCAAATAGCCTTCTTCTAAATGTGGGTGCTGGGTATTTTATCCTGGAAATGGAAAACTGACTAATACTAGTACCTGTAGTGGAGTCCGTGGTGATTGTACATAACCATGTGGTTCAAAACCCTTTATAAGTGGTTTGCAGGAGGTGTTTAGAAAGTATTGGAGATGCAGGCAAGAGAAGCCCTAGAATGCTATAAGCAGAGCCTGGTGGATGATTCTGGTTGGAGTTGAGAAGATCAAATTGCTAATAGGAATTCAGACCACAAAAATCAGGCTCAGGAGATTTCAGTTTGGAATAAGGGCTTCCTTGAGGCTATATGTGTTACACTCAGTCAAAAAGTTTGTCTATATTTTACTCATGCACTGAACCTTTGTGTCAGACTGAAAATAAGGGCAATGGACTAATTGATCTAGAGGAAAAATTCTGAAAGAGCCCAAAATTCAGGCTGTAGCATGGGTACTTCTGGCTGATGTTACTCAGATTTATAGTGAGCATCAGGAGCCAAAAGTAGAAGCAAAAGATGTGAAAAGTTTATAGTTTTACCAGAAAGGAGGCACCTGCGAAGTTGGGGCCAAGGAGAGCATGATTGCTAAAGAGATTAACATTAAGAAGAAGTCAAACAGTTTGCATCAGGACCATTGGGCAAATGCCTTGAGGGTATCTCAAGAAATGACCAGACCCCCCCACTGAGGACAGGTTCAAGTGGGTAAAAGAGTAAACTTACTTGAAAGAATTTCCTTTTAGAAGCGAAAACTAGGGCAGCTTTCTCATTCAGGGCCACTGAGATAGTGTATCCTTGAGTTCAGCTATCCAGGTACTCAGAGGCTGCCACAGCCATGGTCCATGGGGCGGGGTGCAGACTACTGCTCAAGCTGAGGCAGGTCTTGGTGTTACCCACGTGGTGAAGGTTTTTCAAGCATGTAGAAGGCAAAAGTTATGGAGTCACACAGGCTTTTAGCCAGATTTCATAAGACGTTGGGGGCCAGGCAAAAATATCTGTTACAACGTCAGAGTTCCTGCCTGGACTCCCTGAGAGGGCAATGCATGAAGGTGTGGGAACAGCACTGTGTGAAGCTGTAGGAACAGTGGAGACCCCAGGAAGTTGGAGATGCCAGGAACGTAGAACATCTGCTGAGAAATATCAGGTAGTCAGTGGAGACAGCAACAAAAAACAAACAAAAACAACAAAAAAACAAAAAACAGTCCATGTACACTTCAACTGGCAAGGCCATAAGGGCAAGGCTGCCCAATACATTGTAGCTCACATCTCACCAGAATCAGCCCCAGGTGCTGGACATAGAAGTACAGGATTGAATGCTTGCATATTGCTGGTTTTTTGTTTTGGTCTTGTTTTAGCCTGATTTCTTTCTATTCCCTTATTCCTTCCTTTTGGAGTGAGAAGGTTTACTCTGTGCCATTGTGTGTTAGAAGTATCTAACTTTATATTTTACTTTTACAGGGGCTCACAGCTAAGAGTTTGCCTTGCGTCTCAGAGGAGGCTGTGGACTTGGACTTTTTTAGTATTATTGAAGCTGTTAAGAAGTTGACAAAATTGGAGATTCACTAAATGCATTTTGCATAATGAGATGGGCAGGAGCCTTTTCGGGACCAGGGACATAATGTTGTGGTTTAGATCTTAAATATTTCCTCAGAGTCTCATGTGTTCTGAGATGGGACCTGTTCAGAAGGGGCAGATCACTGAGGGCATTAGCTGAAATGCTGTATTTTTGTCCCTGGTTGCTTCCTTAACTCTCTACATCCTAGCTTCCATGGTTTCAACAACTTTTATCTGCCATGCCATTTTTTCCCTTAAGCCTGCCAACCATGGACTGAACACACTGGAAACTGAGCCAAATTAATCTTTCCTTTTTTAATTTGTGTGTGTGTGCAGTATTTTGTCCCAGTGACAGGAAAGTGACTAATATAAATGTAGCACTTAAAATGGTAAAACTACTACAAGAAAACACAAGTGAAAACTTGATCACATTGGTCTGGGCAATGATTTTTTTTTTTTTTTTTTGAGATAAGACTACCATAGCACAGGCAACAAGATGAATAACAGGCTAATTGTTTGTGTTAAAAAAAAAAAGTTTGCAGTGAAAAGGGAATGATTAATAGAGCAAAATGCCAACGTACAGAATGAGAAAAAATACAAATCCTTCTTCAGATAAGGGGAGCTCAGACAACTCATTGATAAGAAAACAATCCAGTTAAACTATTTGTAAAGGATTTACACATACATTTCTTAAAATACAAATATATGTTTCAATTTGAGCATATTTGTAAATCCCCACAGATGCATTTCAAGAAAGTGCTTGATATCTCTAATTATTAGGAAAATGCACATTAAAACTGTAATGTGACATTAGCTCATACCGTGAGAATGATAATTATCTACAAGATAAATGTTGGCAAGGATGCAGAAGAAATGGAATCACACTCTATTGATAGGAACATAGTAGTTTTATATCCTTTATGCAAAAGGGTACAGAGAAAACTCAAAAAAATTAGAGATCAAACTACCATATGATCCAGCAATTCCACTGATAGGTAAACATCCAAAGGAAATGAAGTAAGCATGCAGAATAGAAGAATTTCTTCAACATCCACATTCATTACAGCATTATACATGATAGCAGAGATATGTAATCAACCTCAGTGTCTGCCAGTGAGTAAATAGATTTTCTTTACATGGTATGTATGTGAAAAATAGAATACAATTCAGTCTTAAGAAGGAAAAAGATCCTGTCCTTTGTGGCCATATAGATAAATCTGTAGAACATAGTATTAAATGAAAACATCTTATGTGAGATAGGCACTATACACAATCTCTACATAATAGCATTTATAAGATTAAATAACTAAAAAATCTAGCAGTAAGATTGCCTTTGAGCTCCATTCAATCTGGACTCACATATGATTTACCTGGGGTTCTCTTATGTGTGCTCTTCCATCTGGATGCATCCCCCTCTCCACCGACTTTCTTTTTCACAGCTCCAGATAGTTCCTAGGAGCAACTGGGGCTACTGACTCCTCATCAGCACTAGAAGAGAGAAGATAGACTCTTTTTAAGCCTATGAAAGAAAATACTGAGTTTCTCTTTTCAGACTGTCTGAGAAAAATCACTACATATTGCCAATGGCATGTGGTGAGGCAGTGGTGGAAGACTGAATTACTATATATCTTAGAATCATTATTACAACGAACAGAATATGTTGTGTTGGTTCAGTCATTTGAGTTATAAATTATCTGGTGTCTAGGTGTGTGAGTAGCATCAGTGAAACTTTAGGGAAGCTGACCCTCAGAAAAATGGAGGGGCAGAGTTTCATCAAAGCTATACCAGGGTTCTATTACAGAAAGTGGGAAATGAAGCAATGAGGACATAGAAATAGGAAATATCATTGCACACACATTCAGGCAGAGTGGCAAGGATGTAAGACTTGATATCAGAATCAAATAAGGTTAAATGGCATATGAAATGATTTAAGCCTTTTTGTTATCTGGTAATCCTCAAACACACTATTACTGCTATCAAGAGTCGAGGTATAGGTATGTTCAGAGAGGAAAGTTATCTCAAATTCAGCAGTCCCCTAATCAGACACCAATCATCTTCTGGTCAGTTTAGTATTAATGCTTGCCATCTCTAAAATATCTCTTCCAATTTTCCTTATTTCTTTCCTTGTTCCATTTCAATTGACATTGTCAATGCTCCTATGTAGTTTTCCCCAAAAAAATTATGTAAATAAGCCATGGTTATTTCCAGACTTCTTCTGAAAGTAACCAGCCTCAATGATACCTAAAGTTTAGATGATAAGATTTTCAAACTTTAGGACAAATGTTCGTATTTTATACAAATCAATGGGAGAAGAATTATCTGATGAAATCAAATAAAAATACTGCCCTCTCCTTTAAGTAATAAAAGAATAGAGAATTATGAGGACATGGGAAAATTGTGATATTCTTGCTAATGGAATATGTTGAAAACTCTTATGTAGATCAGATTTAAACTGGACATGCTGCTCTTTCAGCAATAGGCTCAACAACAGAATATTCAATTTACCTAGAATTCCAGCAAGGTGTCTTGGTGTTGTGGGTCTACAAGCCAAGTAGCCGTTAAGTGATTCTTCAACAATCTGTAGCCCCTTTTTCGCTGCCAGCCATTTTCCTAGAAAGAAGTATTTTTGACTCTTTTAATATGAAAAAAGACTATTGCAAATGATCACAAGCATTTACTTAAGAATATTTATTTTTAACTCTTATAAAATGAAAATAAAAAATAATATAGACACTCAGCAGCCAGATGTATTTAAGAAATTTTGATGCAACAATTAAAATGGATATGGCTCAGTCATTACAGATGAAACCAGAAAATGTTAGTATTTGTTAAATTAGGAAAGTGAGATGTGGGAGGAGAAAGAGTTGGGGGCACTACAGGACGTTCCTTTCACACCCCTCACTGAAAGTCTAACTTGAATGTTTTTCTCAGGGTCTGTGCAGATTTGCCACAAAAGCACCTGAGGGATGAACAGACCAGAAACCAAAGCCCAGCACATGAGCAAAGCAGCTCAGGATGCTGGGAAGAAATGTAGGTGAGTGGGTTCACAGACTTATGGCATGATAAGATGCTTTTCCAGGCAGGGACAAGGACTCCTCAATGTCACCCAGCCTTCCTGCAATCTGAATTAGCTTTCCTACAGGTAAGGATAAATTTTACTGCCTCTGAATGCTAGCAGGTGCCCAGTTCCCACATGCTTCAGAACCAAAGGGACCAAGTAGAGGTCTAGGAAAAACTGGGAGAGGAAGGATAAATTGGCCCAGGGAAGGATATATGTGACCAGCATGTGAATAATGAAGATCTTTGGAGAGAGAATCACAGGAGACAAAAAGCAGTAGGAAAAAAAAGGATTGAATTTCTCTTATGGACCACCCATCTTATCTTCTGATTTTACCCTTTTCCCAAAGAGATGAAAATGGCCAATACTTCTTACATTGAATCTGATTGTGACAGAGGAGGTTGCTAAAAAAGATGGTGAAAACTCTTCCAATGACCTGAACTATTTAAGGGCAGATTGTGAAAATCTGACTCCAGTGAATACCCTGTGTGTGAACTTATATCCTATTATTTATATTTTAAAAGTATAATACAGTGACTGTCTACCCTAAGCCCCCACCAATTATCTAAATTGATAAACATCTCTATAAGCAGTATATAATGTTCAGATGGAAAATTCTTTAGAATTTAACATTCCAATTGGTACACAATATGTTTTTTAAAAAATTACTCTCTATTGGTTGACATGTTGGTATGATGCCTCTCTGCACCAGTAATGCTCACAAGTCATGACCTCTTGATTGACAATTAGTGTTATTTTCAAAGAGTTTGTGATTCTTCGTTTTTGTTTTTGTTTTGGTCTGATTCATCTTTTATGCCTTGCATCTAGCCAATTCCTATTTTTAATCCATTGTACTTAAAATGTAATTTAAGCCTTATGCCACCTACAATTTATTAAGAGATTTATATTGAGGTTTGTATATATACAAATTAAATATATGTATATTATACAAATTTTTCTTATAGAAACTTTGTTGTACTGAGGAAGACATACATGCGTAGAATCTGAGTCATTAAAAACCAAGAGATATTCTAGCAGAAAAATGTAACTGAAGTTCTGTCTACAGGATATGCCTGGAATGTCTTAATTGCTACTCAGAATTAAACACCAATATGCTAAAATGTTTCTGTTTATTTAATGCTTTACATGCATACATTCTTTAAGTCCATCATTTGAAAGGTTTTCAATTGTTCAGTAACTTTCTGCTGCCAATTTCCAGATTTTCCCATAGACATTTAGAATCATACAAATTATCTTTTCCTATGAGTAAAAATCATGGGCTCAGTGGTAGAGTGGTAGCATGGATGACGTCCTGGTTTAATCCTCAGCAACACACACACACACACACACACACACACACACACACCACGTGCACAACTAATCATAATCTAAAGTGGAATGGTTATATTGTTTTATTAAAGGAGAAAAATGCTTAGAAAAGATTTGAAATATAATTCCTCCTGTGTCTCTTAAGTTTCTTCAACTTTTTCAAGTAGAGCAACTGTGGATGCATGTATTCGTGACTGTTTACCAAGAATGTTGGGTAGAGGAACCTTTGCAAAAGAGCTGGCATCTCCCTCCAAACTAAGGGCATTCTTGCGTGTGGTCTTGAAACATCAAGAGAATATTTCTATCTAGAGTGAAAATAGACATGCTTTCTTCCCAGTTTGATAAAAATAGGCTTACTTGCTGCCCATTAAAAGTGAATCAGATTCACTTAGCTCTCAGAACATAATTCTAGGGGAATTTCCTTCCCTATAGTGAAAACCCCTGTATGGGAAGGCTTCTGCCTTTGTCTCCGTCGTGGCACTTGAGGGTAAAGGGAAGCAAGGTGAATGTGCTGCTACTCATGCTACTTACTGTCCTGTGAATAACAAAGTTCTTTGTCTTCTACCAATATCACTGAAATTGTGGAAGACTAACTTAACTACAGGTAGAGTAAAATCTTAGTGCCTTCTTTGTTCCTGACATGAAATTAAGTAATTTTTCTTTTGCAAAGCATTCAAAGAAAATAATCTTAACTGAAGGGACTTGAGTCACCCTTCATAACTACTATTGCTGTTTCCATTCTACTTTCCTTCCAGAAAAATGCATGTTTCTTGCCCCTTTTAAAAAATCTGCCAGCCATGCTATGCTGGCCTCTTCCTTTGGCTCACCTTCCACTTGCTTTGTCTCTTCAGGGCTTAGCCATGTCTAACAATATATTTCCTTTCCCTACCCTTCATAACGTCTATAACTGCTACCACCCTTATCTTAATATTCCTATTATTAATTACCATTCCTGCCTGAGATCAAGGATAGCCTCACCATTCTTCCCTTAGGGACAGCTGAGCTTTACAAGAATCTCCCCTCAAAAGATAGCTGAAAAATAGACAAATGTTCGCTAAAACATATGCAAATAACAACTACTCTGCAGTAAAAGAGGATTACAGATTAGGAAATCTTATAAAAAGTAAACAAACTAGAACACCAGTAAAACTTTAGATTTTCTCTGTTTTACTAGACTATTTTCAAGAATATTTAAAGGAAATTAGAAGTTTACTACGTTTAAGATTTCTCTATATTTCTGAAGCAATCTTCATAATGTTTTAAAAAATTCTGGGGCCGATGTGATAGCTTAGTGCCATAAGTGCCTGCCTGGCAAGCACGAGGTCCTGAGTTCGACTCCCGGCACCCACAAACAAAAAAAAGGGCTGGTGATATCGCTCAGCAGCATGGGCACCTGCTGGTGTGTGAGGTCCTGAGGTCGACCCCTGGTACCCACACACACACAAAAAAAAAAAAAAAAAACCATTCTGATCATTAAATAGTTCAAATCTTGAGAACTTTTGATAATCAGGTATCACAAAAATTTATTATATTGCTCAAATCTCAAATTTCCATAGATTAAAATTCTTGCTTGTTCCTGGTAAAATCCTACCAGAGCTGTTAATGTTTAGTGCTATTGACCTTAAAATTTTTGTTTATGTTGAAGGACAGAGGATAAACCTGGAGTTCACTGAGTGACTGGAAATTGTTTCCATAAAAGTTATAAGCAGCATGTGAAACGTTCTCCAAAATAGACCATGCACTAGGCGGTAAAGGAAATTTATTGTACGTTTACATCATAATGCAAAATTGAAATTATACAATGCATATTATCAGATCATAGCACAATTAAACTAGAAATCAATGAATAAAGAAAACACAGAAATTATGCAAATGCATGATAACTAAACAATAAGCTCTTAAATAAACAGTGGGTTTGAGAAGAAATAAAGGAAAAAATAAGACAGTCTCTAGAACTAAATGGTAATGCCAGTACAATATACCAGAACTTATGGGACACAATGAGAGCGGTTCAAAGAAGGAAGTTTATATCTGTGAATGCCCACAACCCAAAAACATAGCAAACCCAAATAAATAACCTCATGAAGTGCCTCAGGCTCTTAGAGAAAGGAAAATCTAATCCCAAAGCTAAGAAAGAAAACAGAAAAAACAGAAAAAAAATCCATGATATTGGGACCAAATACACAATACAATTAATCAAATACTTGATTCTTCCAAAATATGAACAAAACAGATAAACCCTTATTCAATGTAACAAAAAAGAAGAAAAAGGACCCAAGTCAATGCAATTAGAAATAAAATAGGTAAGATTGCAATAGACACTGCTGAAAAAAGAAAGATTATTAACAACTACTTTGCAAACCTACATGTCAATAAATTAGAGAATTCAGAAGAAATGGATAGATTCCTAGATACACATGAATTACCTAATCTGGACAAGAAGATTTTAAAATTCTGAGTAATCCAATAACAATAAAATTGAAGCAGTAATAAAAAAACAGCCAACTTAGAAAAGCCCAGGTATGGATGGATTCACAGCTAAATATTACAAAAATTTAAAAAATTTTTAAAATTTACAAAAATTTTTACAAAAAATCTTCAGGGAAGGTTTAACATCAATACTTGTGAAGCTCTTTAATGAAACTGAAAGGGAAGGAGTATTCCCAATGTAATTCCTAGAAATTACCATTACCCTGATTCCAAAACCAGACAAGTATCCAATCAAAAGAGAGAACCACAGTCCAATTTCTTTAATGAATATAGATGCAAAAATCCTCAATGTGGTACTGGCAAACAGAATGCAATGAATCATCAAAATGATCATATATCATGATAAAGTAGGCTTTGTACCCAGGATGCAAAGATGGTCCAACTTACACACATCAATAAATGTAATAGGTCACATAAACAAAAACAAGAATAAAAACCACCGGATCATCTTGATAGACACAGAAGACTTTGACACAATCCAACATCATTTCATGATAAATGCACTGAAGAAAATAGGTTAAAAATGTCATCTCAATCTCATAAAAGCCATTTTATGAGACAATGACAAATCTACTGCCAACAACTTATTAGATGGAAAAAAACTGAAAAATTTCCCTCTGAAATCAGGAACTAGACAAGGATATTCACTATCACCACTCCTGTTCGACACAGTACTTGAAACATTAGCGAGAGCAATTAGGTAAGAAAAAGAAATAAAAGGGATATATATAGGAAAGAAAGAAGTCAAATTATCATTATTTGCAGATGACATGATCCTCTACCTGAAAAATCAAAAAAATACAGCAAAAGACTTCTAGAATATATTAGCACATTCAGCAATGTAGCAGAATACACAAAAATCAATAGCAGTCCTGTACATCAATAATGAACCCACTCAAAAAGAACTTAGAAAAAAATACCACTCACAATAGCACCAAGAAAAATTAAAAATGTAGGAATTAACATAAGTAAGAAAGTTAAAGACATTTATAATGAAAATTACAGTACTCTGAAAAAGGAAATCAAAGAGGAAATCAGAAAATAGGAAGATGTCACCTGTTCCTGGAGAGGTAGAATCAATATATTCAAAATGGTCATGAGAGGCCGGTGAGATGGCTCAGCGGTGTAAGCGCCTGCCTGACAAGCTCGAGGGCCTGAGTTCGACTCCTGGAACCCACATACAAAAAAAGGGCCTGTGGTATCACTCAGCGGCACGGGCGCCTGCTGGCACGCGAGGTCCTGAGGTCTACCCCTGGTACCCACAAAAAAAAAAAAAAAGGCCATGCTTCCAAAATTGATAAACTGATTTAAATAAATACCAATCAAAATACCAAAAATATTCTCCACAGTCCTGGGGAAAACTACCCTAAAATTTGTATGGAACCTAAAGAGACCCACCATAGCAAAAACAACCATAGGTAACAAGGGCAAAGTGGGAAGCATCACAATCTTGGGCTTGAAGTTATATTACAAAGGTACAGTAATTAAAACTGTATTGTCATGGCACAAATACAGATATGAGAATAAATGGAACAGACTAGAGTATGAAAAAACAACCCAAGCACATTCAATGGTTTGATCTTTGACAAAGAGTCTAAAACATACACTGGAGAAATGATAGCCTCTTCAGTAAATTGTGCTGGGAAAACTGGCATCCACATACAGAAGATTGAATTTAGATCCATATCTCTCATCATGTACCAAAATAAAATCAAGATAAATTAAAAAACTAAATGTTAAAGCAGAAACACAACCTGCTGGAAGATAAAATAGTTAAAACTCTTCAAGTCATAGGTGTAAACAAGGTCTTTCTGGATGGAACCCCAGTTGCTCAGGAGATAGTACAAGAATCATCAAATGAGATCATATCAAATTAAAAAGCTTCTGTAGAGAAAAACAAACAACAAAGAGAGTGAAAAGACAACCTACAGAAACAGAAATTTTTTTGCCAGCTATTCTTCAGACAGAAGAGTAATATTTAGAATACATAAAAACTCAAAAAAATTGACCTCCACAAAATAAAAGACCAAATCAAAAAAAGGGCAAGTGAAATGAATAGACACTTCACAGAAGATGTACAAACAGCCACTAAATACATAAAGAAATGTTCAACGTTGTTGGGCATTAGAGAAATGCAAATTAAAACAATATTGAGATTCCATCTTTCCCCAGAAAGAATGGCCATCATCACGAAATCAAATAGTAATAAGTTCTGGTGTGGCCGTGGTGATAAAGGAACACTTCTACACTTTTGGTGAGAATATAAACTAGTCCAACTACCGTGGAAATAAATGTGGAGATTACTCAAAAAACTAAAACTAGAAAATCAATTTGATCCAGGCATTCCCTTTCTAGTTATCTTTCCAAAGGTGTTAAAGACATCATGTTATAGTGATAGATGCATGCTGGAGTTTGTAGCAGCACAATTCATAATAGCCAAATCATAGAAATGGCTTATATGTCCATGAGCTGATGAACGGTTAAAGAAAATATGGTATCAAAGCACAGTGGAGCATTATTCTACTATAAGGAAGGATAAGCTTGAGTCACATTTGGGAAAATGGATGTACCTGGAGACCATAATATTAGATGAAATAAATCAGACACACAAACTTAAATATCACATGGTTTCTCTTATATGAGAAATGCAAATTATAAATAAAGAGCAAAATTAAAGATAGATAATAATAAGAAGGGAGACAGACCTTTCTCAAATGGGAAGTGGATGAATAGAGGGAGGGGTAGGGAGCGGAGGGAAAGGGGATGTCAAAGGGAATTAAGATGTGTTATATACGTGTACAAACTCCACACAAGAAATGTAAACATAATGTACTGAAAAGGTGTACTAACTTAAAAAAAGAGAGAGAGAGAGAATCTGAGATGGGGAGATGTCGCCAGTATCATGAAGTTGAGCTGAATGACAGGAAGTCCAGTCTTCTCTAAGTCAGTGCACCAAACACCAAAAGAAAATCAAGCTAAGCACCATCAGCGTAAGCCTTGATTCTGACTTAGGATAGAAGAGTGGGATATTTTGTAGGGCTTTGGCATGGGAACATGGTTTGAGATTCAGCTGCTGTCAAGATTAGAGAAATTGCTCTTGAAGATTAGCAGCTATAACTTACACAATCTGAGTTGGCTCAAAAGAGGTGGGAATAAGTGGTTAGGGGTTAAGAGCCTTGCAAGTAGCTGTTGGCCAAAGGATAGGGAGAATTAGTTAAAGGGTAAGAGTCAAAGAAGAAATTTTCAGGCCTCAAGTCCTTTGAAATCTTTCACATAAGAAACAGAATAAATGTCTCCATTCCAAGTTTGGGTGAAGTTCATGTCAGGGAAGAGTGAATGGCAAAAACATCTGTGCTATACGGAATTCTAGTGACCCTCAATAATTATTGATCTTACACAATATTCTCCCTTTGAGCATGACCAGAAACTGTAAATACATTATTTGTCAAAATAGATCCTTGAAGATACAATTAAAGTCACTAATCTGTTGACTTTGAGATAACAAAAATGGGCATTGCTTGGAGATTTTCAGGGTGGGTGCAACCTAATCACATGAATCATTTAAAAGCAGAGAAATTTCCCTCATGGACAGTATCAAGGGAAGTCAAGAAATTCAAACTGCGAAAGTATTCATGGTCAGTATGATGTTGCACAAGTGAAATGAGTAATCTGGATTTTAAACGACTTCCCTCACCATTCTAATCAAGGATTCTTTACCTCTGGTCCTGGATTGTCCTGCTCTAGGCTCACACACTCTCTGCACCTACTCGGGCTGCCTTGTCCCTCGCATTAGCCATCGTGACATTGGAAAGTCTCCGCTGTGGTCTGGGTTGCTTGGGGCCATGGGAACTGGGCATCTGGTTACCACTGGGGAAACGGAAAGTCTGCCTTTGACTTTGGAAAGTTTGCCAACATGTTTGTGGGGAGGGAACCTCATCTGTGGTCATTCTCAGAGTATACCAGAAAGAGGCTACTCCTACACCCAGAATTTCTCTGCATCAGTGCCCGTATAGGTCATCTGACCCTTACTCTTTCCCCCGCCTTTTACTCAAATGCTCTTGATCATTTATCATCCCTGTTATAAAGGACCCAACACTGCCTGGCCTGACACTCAGACCCAGCCAACTGCATGAGCTGCTTCCCTTAATCACTGTGAATATACGGGGTGATTTTTGAACAAAAAGTTCTAGCACTACTGATGCCTCAGCAGGAAAGACAGCTGCCTTTGAGTTACTGGGTCTGTATAATCTCAAACTGAAGAGAAACATGAGGGTGTGGTTGTCTTGGGGCCCTTCTTGCTCTCAGGAATTCAGAGAGGAGACAGTATGATAAAAACAGGTGCTCTACCCTCCCTCTCAGAATCCTCTTCCCTGTGTATTTTAATAGAGATTGTTGATTTGCTGCCTAAGCAGGAGACTCTCTGCTGTTCAGCAAGGCTCATACTGACTCATGCTTGATGCTAATCTCATGCCTGATGTTCTTGTCTCTGAGCCAAGGTGACCTCTTCACTATGCCTCCCTAACCCAGACCTCAGGTCTTCACTCCATCCCTATGCGTACTGACCCACTTGGGAAGAGGCAGACTAAATACCAGGGTTGTCTTTTGATGACCATTATGGCTGCTGTAATTCAAATACTGTACATCCTCATCTCATGAAGGAGTTGGGGATGGAATTTCAATTACCTCCTGTCTATGATCACTGCAGTTGGAGTCAGCTCATCTGAGTAAATGTAGATCTGATGGTGCCTTGTGGGATGTTACTTTGTGGAGGGTCACTAATAGGATGTGGGCAGCCTTGTGTAGGAAAAGCCAGCAGAGGCTGGAAATAGATAGATGCTGGAAGCCCAAAAAGGAATGAGGAAAGTAGGAACAAATTTTATCATCTAGTTCATTGTGAGGTCTTGTCTTAAGGAAAAGAAGCCAGATAAAAAAAAGCAGGGGTGCAAGAGGGCAGGAAGGCACCAGTCCATGCCCACAGTGTGTCTTACGTTCCCATGAGGGATGCTCTAAAGCTCCTCTGTCACCTGCCAGCCTTTGCCCTGCCATTTAACTCTCCTTTAATTTACTCTGCTTTCCTAAGACAGGAGGTGGAGACAGACCTCCCTTCTGCCTGGATCAGCTGCCCAGAAGGCGCCACTGGCTATGGTTCCTATTGCTTCTACTTTAATGAAGAACGTTTGATCTGGTTTAATGCAGATGCACATGAGGAGAGCAATGTGGGTGAGGGAGGCCACTTTCTGGTATCCTCAGTGACCTCAGTGAGATAAAACTAATCACATACTCATCCCTTTGAGAGTCCAAACCTTTCTGATGTACTTTGTTCTATCGTTTTGTGCCTGCGATTGCTGGTCCCAGTGACAACATCATCAGGAATGTTTTCTGTAGTGTCCTTTTTCTGCCATTTCACTTAGGAGAACACGGTACATTACTCAAATCTTATTCCTCCATTAAGAACTCCATTTTCTCCCCCTCACAGCTCTTTTGCCAGAACATGAATTCAGGCTATTTTTTTTTTTTTTGTGGGTACCGGGGGGTCGACCTCAGGACCTCACGCGCCAGCAGGCGCCCGTGCCGCTGAGCGATATCACCGGCCCCTTTATCGTATGTGGGATCTGGGAGTCGAACTCGGGCCCTTGCGCTTGCCAGGCAGGCGCTTAAGCCACTGAGCCATCTCACCGGCCCCCAAATTCAGGCTATTTGATATACGTATTCACCCAGACTGAGGGCAACTTCGTGTCCTCTCTAATTAAGGAGAGTGGTAGTAATGACCAGAATGTCTGGATTGAACTCTATGACCCTAAAAAGTTCAGTATGCTGCCTCTTTGATTTCCTAATGGTCAACTTGGAGAGGGAAGTGGGAGAATTAGGTCTGGCCTCTCAAGAATCAGGTTTTATAATTTTCATATAAAAGCAACCTCTCCATGGTTTCTATAATGTATGAAGGATGTTGAGGTTCACTGTGAGTGATTGGAGAGAGAGCTGAAGAATCAATTTCCTGGGTGCTGACTTCTTCAAGCAAAGCATTTCTATGTATTTCCCTTTACCCATTTTCTTATTCTCTGTGTTGGAAAACAGCCCTTTGTAGACTGTATAGAAAAAGAGACTAGGAGAAAAGAATCTACTGTTGGCATTTGGAGAATCTAGTGTTATATCAAACATTATATCAATAGTCAATGTTAGAATGGGTTATGAGAATTGCAGATTTCAAAGAAGAAAATCAAGAATCATTTTTTGTAATGAGCTTTTATAACATCCAGAGCAATTTTAATTTGGTGGAACAGAGGGAAGGAAGTTAGGAATTCCAGGAAAAGAGGTAACACAAAGGAAATGACGTGACACTCAGGGCAGCAATGAGGCTTAGTTTTGCCATGTATATTGGCTTGTTTCTGAATGTGTACACAGGCCAGGTGATTTTGTCTCTGTCTGAGGGACCCTGCTGCTATTCTGTCCCTTCTCTAGAACTGCTGCTGGCATTGGAGCAGTGGGTCTATGTTGTACAATCCTGGGCCTTGGAGCCCCAAACACTACCAACCATGGTAACTGAGGTATCCTGATTTTAAACACAGGTGAGAGGCAAAGAACTAACACACCTTTGTCCAATCTGTCATTCTGAGCTCTGGACATGGCTGAGGGATGCCGGTGGTGGTGGAATAGCTTCCATTTAGGAAATGGAAGAGTCTTCTCCTTGTTTTTGTTCTGAGACCTAGAACCAGGAGGAGTCACACTCTTTCTGACACAGTCTAATTGTTTTCATTGGTTTGTGGGAAACAAGAAATGGAATGATGAGCCTTGAGAAGCACAGTTCTCCTTTGTATGCAAGTTCAAAATCTAAAGGGACCTGGAAAACACATGTCTAGAATTGGTCTTTGAATTACTGTGGAATCAAAAATTAAATAAGGCTAACTTTTCAACCCAAACCAAAAACTTTTTCCCTGCTGAATTTCTACTTCTTTTTTTTTTTTTTTTTTTTTTTTTTTGTGGGTACCGGGGGGACGACCTCAGGACCTCGCACGCCAGCAGGCGCCCGTGTCACTGAGCGATATCACCAGCCCCTTTTTCGTATGTGGGATCCGGGAGTCGAACTCGGGCCCTCGCACTTGCCAGGCAGGCGCTTAAGCCACTGAGCCATCTCACCAGCCCTGAATTTCTACTTCTGACTTTCAGGATCTTTAATGACCTCAGTCTTTGGAGCCCTAAAACAATGAAAATAAATGTTTTCTCCTTACTGTGCTGTCTTCTGAATCCACTATGCCCACTGTGCTGCCTGTGTTTGGTGGTAGAGATGGAAGCGATTTAATACTCTAGAGATTGCTTTGATCTAGTCACTTCTAAAACTCATCCATATAACATATATTTTGGTTCATAAACCTATTGTAGCCATGCTGATGACTTTATATTTAAAGCATAAAAATTTACCTATTCAATATATGTTTACATGTATTTATAGAGCGCATTAGATTGTTGACTCCTGAATGGCAGGAGTATTTGGTATCCTATAAGAACTAGCAAGTAGATTTCTTAATAGTAGCCATTCTTTCTGGGGTGAGATGGTATCTCAGTGTTGTTTTAATTTGCATCTCTCGAATGACTAGTGATGTTGCACATTTTTTTGTATATTTATTTGCCATTAGTATTTCTTCATCTGAGAAATGTGTATTCATCTCAGATGCCCATTTTTGGAGTGGGTCTTTAAATTTGGGAGGTCTGATTTTTTTGAGTTCTTTATATGTTCTCGATAGTAATCCTTTGTCTGAGGAACAGCTGGCAAACATTTTTTCCCACATTGTGGGTTGTCTCTTCAGTCTGTTGGTGGTTTCTCTTGCTGTGCAAAAGCTTTTTAATAAGATGAGATCCCAGTTATTGATTCTTTGGGATAGTTCCCGTGCGGTTGAGTTTTTATTCATACTGGAGGGGCTGTGGGGAAAAAGGAACCCTTCTTCACTGTTGGTGGGAGTGTCGACTGGTACAGCCACTGTGGAAGTCAGTGTGGAGATTCCTCAGAAAACTAGGGTTGGAGGTCCCATTTGACCCAGCTATTCCCCTTCTGGGCATCTTCCCAGAAGAATTAAAAATATCGTACCACAGCGATATATGTGCACCCATGTTTATAGCAGCACAATTTGTAATAGCCAGATCTTGGAAACAACCCAAATGCCCATCAACTGAGGAATGGATAAGAAAGATGTGGTATTTTTATACAATGGAGTACTATTCAGCCATAAAGAAGGATAAACTGGAGACTTTTATAGGTAAATGGATGCAACTCGAGAAAATACTCATAAGTGAAATAAACCAGAAGCACATGTGTAAGCATCGTATTATCTCTCTAGTATGAGAAACTGAAAGAGTAAATAAGATCCAAAATGTACAATAGACATGGTGAATCAAAAAGAAACTGGTCAAAAGGAAAGAGAGACTGGAATAGGGAAAAGAAAGAAGGGAAAGGGAAAAAAATTGTATATATATATATATAAGATGGTTAAGATAGATACACTACCATTTTTACTTAGTTCATTGAAGAGTAAGGTTTGTGCCAATAATGTTTGGACAATTGAATGCTAATGTCTGGTGTCCTGAATAACTAACTTAAAGATAGTAATACGTAATGTATTAACCATTGTTACCCTCCTATTATGTTTGTTTGAAAATTTGTTCTTCTTTTGATTTGTTTTGTTTTTTCTTCTCTTTAAAAAAAAAAAAAAAAAAAAAGAACTAGCAAGTATAGAATGAATCGTTGGCAGGTGTTGAACGAATTGATGGCAGAAAGATGAGGAGGTCAGGAAAGGTTGATAAATGACACTTCTTGGATGGATCGAATGAATTCACGACTAACTAATTTAACAAAATATACAGGTATATTTAATTACATCTTTGAAGATCCTATGTACAAATACAGATAAATTCTGAAGCGAGTGTTAGGATTTCAACAAATTAACTTTGGAGGAACAAAATTCAATATCAACTGAATTAATGATACCATTTAATATGATTTGTTTTGAGTCAAATTAAAGGGCTTGTATTGTCAGGTGAGATGATGACACCGATTGCAAAAACAAAAATAATAAAAATAAGATTCAACTTGAAAGATTTGAAAGAAACAAAATGTTTGAAAGCAAAAGGATGGGAAATATGTACATCATGCAATGAGCAACCATGAAAACACTGAAGTGTCTGTACTGATATCACATGTGTTTGTCTTTAAAGAAACAAATGTTACTAGAGAAAATTGGAGCATTTTATTATGATTAAATTGTTAATGCTTCAGAAAACATAATAATTATAGACATATATCTATAGATAACAATATTGTCTATTGTTTAAAAAATGATTCAAAAACTGACAGAATTGAGGAGAAGAAACAGATAATTTAAAAATATTAGTTGGATACTTCAATATACCACTTTCAACAATGGACAGCATACAAAGATTAACATGCGAATACCATTCTAAATCAACTCACACCACAGAAATCAGTAGAATCCTTCGCCTAAAATGAGCCAAAAATATATTCTTCTCAAGCAAGCAAGCAAGGAACATTTTTCTAGGATGAACCATATGCTAGCAATGAAAAACTTAATACGGTATCAGGAAAACAATTTCATTGCAATAATACCAGAAATAGAAGTTTTAGGAATGCATTTTGAATAAGAAGTACAAATATTGTAACTGAAAGCTACAAAACATTGTTATAAGAAATTGGAGAAAACCTAACTAAAAGGAGATAGATCATGTTTATGGATCAGAAAAGCTGATAAAGAGGCAGAAGTACTCCCTGAATCAATCTGTGTGTGTATCACAATCTCCATCCAAGTATAAACTATCACTTTTGCAGAAATCGACAAGTCAATCTTAATATTCATACAAAATTTCAGAGTACCTAAAACAGTATTGACCCTAGTCAAAACAATCTTCATAAAGAACCATGGATGACTTTCACTCCTAGATCTTAAAACTCACCATAAAACTTGAGAGATAGCATAATAATAAACATAGCTATTAGAGATATAAAATTCTCCTATCCTCTTGATTCATCTGTACCCTGGCTGATTTACATATCCTCAATCAGTGTCATAGCTTTTTGTTAAATGGCTATCTTATTCCCCCTTTTTCCCCCTTATTAACTAGCCAGATATGCATGAGCTGTTTCATGTAGATTTGTGGATTTACTAGGACTCAGAGGTATGATGTTTTCTCTCTGAAGAAAGGATGTTTTCTTGTGTGGATTTCAAATTCTCTCTCTATTCTTTAGTTTCAGATATCAAAGTCATTTATATTTCTGCCGCTTCTGTGGTTAGTATCCCTGAGTGTTTGGAAATGCCAAGCTTATTCAATACGTAGTGGCTGTGAACGTAGATTTAGTGTTTCATGTTTCTGGGAACAGGGATGCTTTAGGCCTACATAGGTAATTTGCTCTGATTGTGAGGCTCTGAATTACTGGATCTTTCCTCAAGCCAGTTCTGATCCTCCAGTTCATAAAAGTACAGTAAGCAGCTGACAGCAGTCCTTATCAAACTGATTCCTTCTTAGCAGTCTCAAAGCAAGAAAACAAGCCTCATTGGCCTCCAAACTCTAGAAAGTAGAAACAGTCTTTTCACAGAACTGAGTTTGACTTTGCTGTTGATGAAGAGTAAAAATGGAAGAATTAAGTTAATGGTCACAAAACTTGTCAGAGCGTAGGGAAGAATAGGGTGATAAGTGCAGCTTTCATGTGCAGTCAGGTGTGCAGTCAGGTTATGGATGGGATGCTTTTACAAAACAACCACAGAGCAAGAAAGCTGCTGGAGGTTGCAGAGCCAGAAAGGAGCAAAGAAATGAAAGGGACACCAGGCAAGGCAGGTAACTTTAGTTTTAGCTTTTCTTTCTCTCCTATTGTACAGTGTTAGGTCACTTAAATTCCCTGAATATCTGTCTCATTGTGAGAAGCAAAGTTAACCAATTTGTGATTCAACCTTCCCATAATATTCTGTTCTTTCCAGCTGTATTAGATTTAATAGCTTTTATAGTGTAGGTAATAGACGAGCCAACTAAAGTGCATAGACACTGGTGTCAGATTCGTTGGACGCAAACCTTGGCTGGGCCATTTATTATGATTACTGTGTGACCTAGGGAAAGTCAATTCTCCTTTCTATGCCTGAGCTGTCTAGAATATCTACATTCTAAGTAAGGGATTGAAAAGAAAGTAATGATTTGAGGAGGCCAAGAAAGTCTGGTTCTCTCTTTCCTCACTGCCACAAGCAGGGGTGCTCCACACCTTGTCCTGAGACTTCCCCTGATCTTGGGTCCCACAGATTGTCTGCTCCAGGTGCACACCCTTGGTGCCTCTCCTCATGCTGCCCTCCTCATCTCATTAACCAAGGTCGGAAGGTCTCTGCTCCAGCCCGGGATGCTCAGGGCTGTGGGAAGTAAGCATCTGGTTGCTGCTGGGAATGGTAAAGCCTACCTTTGACTTTGGAAAGTTTGTCAACCTGCTTGTGGGAAGGGGACCTCATCTGTGACCATTCAAAGGGTATTCCAGTAAAAGCTGCTTCTCATTCCAGGGTCTTTTCTTGGTGAGTGCCCTCATTATGGATTCTGGACTGGGATCCTTGCCTTCCCCCTTGGAGTTGGATCCAAGACTTTCATTACAAAGGAAGCTTCTAGAGGAAAATATCTTCTTCTTCTGAATCTGAAGAATTTACAACTATTCTGTAAACTCCAAAGTCGAATTAAGTAAATTAAATAAATGCTGACTTTATACAATATGCACATCCAATTGTTCCAGGATGTAAGATTGAAAACAGGGAGAGAGTATGGATTTTTTTAAAATAGCTATTTTTCCTTAATATTTTGTGTCCTTTCTTCTCATGAACATATAGAAACATTAGGTAGGAGGTTGAGGTGATCTTTGTCTTTCCAAAGTTCCATGAAAATTTCAGATTATCTGCCTCCAAGTATTTGCAGCCATGAGTGGAGCTTGCTGATACCCATACTAAGCTGGACAAGACCAACTTCTCCTGCCTCAAAAAGGTGCACACATGTTTGTGTTTCTGGAGTACGAGAACATGAGACGTGCAGCTTAAGGACTGGGTGCTTGGTGTTACACATTTACTTACTCTTAAACTCCGTTTGTAGGTCCTGTGCTCAAGCCAATTCAATGTTTCTTGTACTAAAAACAGGCTTCACAGTTGGATGGGTTGAAAATAGAGATAAATAGATGGAAGTCTGCAAGGGAATTTGTACTTGTACATGATATGTCTTGATTCTTCATTTTTCCTTATTCATTTCCCCTCCCTTCAGCCTCTTTTCCCCTCATTTACAAAAACTTTGTTTCCACTTTTCCTTTTTTCTCATTTTTTTCCCTTCCTGCCTTTCTCCTTACTCCCTCCCTAGTTCCCCTTCCCATTCAAATGTTTTCTTCCTATTTCACAATATCTATTATATATTTTTGTCCTTATTTACACTTTCGGTTTCTCACACCAGAGGAACAATGCAATATTTGCATGTGTGTCCGATTTATTTCACTTAAGTGTATGTTCTCAAGGTGCATCCATTTGCCTAGAAATGTTTCAAGTTTGTCCTTCTTTATGGCTAAGTAGTACTCCACTGTGTAAAAAAACCACATCTTTATGCATTCATCACTGGATGGGCATTTGGGCTATTCCAAGATTTAGTAATTTAGCTAATATAAACTGTGCTGCTACAAACATGGGTGTGCATATTTTGCTGTGATATGATGGTTTTAATTCTTTTGGGAAGATACTAAGAAGGGGGATAGCAGGGTCAAATGGAACCTCTAGTTTTAGTTTTTTGAGGAATATCCACACTAATTTCCACAGTGGTTGCACCAGTATACACTCCCACCAGCAGTGGAAAAGTGTCCCCACCCACAGCCCCTCCAGCACTTGTTATTGGTTGATTTATTTATAATGATGGAAACAATGAATACCCAACATAGGAAAGAAATGAAATCCATGGAACAGATACTTTTGAGTTAAATGTGTTTCTTGTATGGAGCATACTGTTGGATCTTGTTTCTTGAGCCTTTTGGCAAGTCTGTGTTTTTTGATTGGTGAACTGAGACGATTTACATTGATTGTTATAACTCATACGTATTGGCTTACCCTTGTCATGTTATTTTCCTGTTGTTGGCTCCCTGACTTTTCCCTCTGCTTACTTGCTTGCCTTGCCTGGTGGATTCTTTCCATTGGTATTCTTGGAATTGTAGTCTGCATTATCTCTTCCTAAAATATCCTTCGGAATATTTTGGAGAGCTGGTTTGGTGGTCATAAATTTCTTCAGTTGTTCTTTGTAATGTAAGTATCTTATTTCTCCATTGATTTTGAAAGATAGTTTTGCAGGGTACCTCAATCTGGCCTGTAGGTTGTTTTCTTTCTGGACTGAAATATTTCACTCCAAGCTCTCCCTGCCTTAAGGGTTTTGTTGAGAGTCTTTCTGTGTTCCTGATGGGCTTTCTTTTATAGGCAATTTGCGTCTTTTCTCTAACACCTTATCTTAATTACTTTTCTTCTTGCTGAGACAAAATACCTGACACCTAAAGTTGAAAGAGGACAGGTTTATTTAGATCAGAGTTTGTAGAGGTTTCAGTCTGTAACCCGCTGGCTCCAAGGCAAGATGGATGGCAGACAGGCATCACAGAGGAGAAACAGTTCATGGAACACAGAATGTAGCAAAGCAACAAGGGACAACCACAGCTCTTTCTGATCCTTATATTTTATCTGGGTTACTTAGGGAAGTTAGCACTCTCACCCTTAATCCTAGTGCCCTTGAGCCTAGCATTGCACTATGAATCAATCCCAGTGTCACTAACTCTAGATCCAGCCACCTCTGAAAAAGCCCCACCTATGACTACATAAGGCTTTAGGAGACATCTAGTCACAAACCATAAGACATCTTTTAATATTTTGTTCTTGTGCTGAATTTCTGGAATCTTGATTGTTATATGCCTCGGAGTAGATTTATTTTGGTCATGGCTGATTGGAATTCTATATGTCTCACTTACTTGTATGTCAAATTCTTTTTCCATTCTTGAGAAGTTTACTGCCATTCTGTTAACAGGACTTTTTTATGTCATTTGTGCTGTCTCCTGCTTTTTCACTGACTCTGATCAATCTTATGTTGTTCTTTGCATCATGTTGTAGCTGTTGGATTGATTTTTCATGGTCCCTTGCTATTTTTAAGAAATCTTTTTTTTTATGAGCACTAACCATAATCCTGTCTTCTAGATCTGATATTCTGTGCTCACCTTGGTTTATTCAGCTGCATAGACTTTCAATGGAATATTTAATCTCCTGGAGTTCTTTTTGAATCTATTTCATGGACTCCATTTCTTTCCAATGTTGGGCATTCATGGTTTCCATCATTTTCCTAACCTCCTTTATGTTTTTTACCTGTATCTACTCTAGGTTCACTGAGCAAGTCCTTCATTTTGATCATCTTTTTTTTTTTATACCTGATAGATTCTTTCTGATCTTATTTTCTCTATAGACTCATTTATCTGTTTCTTTTGGTTTTTGTTTCATTTTGTTTTGTTTTGTTTTGTTTTTTCTGCTACTGCTACTATTTCAGAAAATTCAGGTGGGTGGCTTCGGATTTCCTTTATCTCATTGTCCCCTGTTCTTGTCCTGAGTGGGTTGGAGGTCTGGGGTTGCATTTTGCTTCTGTGTCTTGTCATTTTCTATTTTTTTTTTAAATTAATTTGTTTTCTTTGTTGATGCTTGTAAATTGCTTATGGTAGGTAGCTTTATCACTAGTGTTGAGGCTTCCCTATTAAATTTCTATTCCTCAGAGATGTCATCTAGGTGCAGCTGGCTCTTGGCCTCTATGTTTGTCCCAAGATCCTGCCTTCCCAATTTATTAGGGATGAGAAGTTACTATCTATTTGACTCAGCACCCAGTTCTTTGGTACTGGATGATGGTGGTGATATGACCCCAGACAACCACAGTGTTGTTGTACAAGGGAGAACAACTGATTACAACAGGTGTGACACCCTGGCTAAAGTAGTAAAATTAGCAATAACAATACCATGAAGCATAGCCTATAAACTAACAAATTGTGGTAAGTATTAATTGGTACCTTTAACTATAGGAGCAAGATCCACAGTTATATAACAAAATCCAACATAAACCATGAACTTGTATGCTGTGAGTTTCGCCTTAGTAGAGTGATTGTACACTGTGGGGGAAAGATTTAAGAGGGATAGAGGAAAAATGGATATAAGAGCGAAATATAGTAGAAGCAAGGCTGAAGGACAAAGGATGATCACCCAAGTTTTGAGAAACTGAAGAAGAGGACAAGAGAGAAGGAATGAAAGACAAAGCAAAAGAATATTGACATGAACCAGAAAGACCAGAGACAATGCTCACTGCCATGAAAATATCAAAAAAATCAAGAAAAACTCTTGAGGAAAAAGAGAATAAATGTGAACAAAACAAAACAAACAATAAAAGTAAAAACCTAAACAAGCAAAAAGTAAAAATAAAATAAATATCAGACAGAAAAAGGAAAACAGAATAAGCAAATAAGCAATGGAACAAAACAAGAACAACAACAAAAAATTCCTCTAGTGTCCGCAGTCCTGCGGTAGCGTCCAAGTCGGAGTCCAAATCTGTGCTGGGAAACGTCCACCAAGTCTGCAGTAGGGTTAGTGCTGTGTGCTGGGCTGATCTTGGTCTCTGGATGTGGGTGCTGGGGCCTGAGTCTTCAGCCAGGAACTTTCTGGATGTCCCTCTGCAGCCTACCCACATCTTCTTACCTTGTTGTCTCTGTGTCACTCTCCCAGTTGCTGTGGCACCTTCAGACAGAGACAGCCTGGGCTGCTCCCAGTCCTGTGTGTAGTTGGCCCCTCCTGGCCCTCACAAACTTCCTCTCTTCCACCCTGCTGGAACTTCTCTCTCCTCTCTCATGTGATTGGGAGCAGGGCGGAGGGGGTGCTGACTTCCTACTCATTGCTGCACCACAGCCCAAGGCTGCTCAAGTCTGCATCCCTCTCTTTTCTCACATTCCTAGGAGCAGGGCAGGAGGGGCGGTGTTGTTCCATTCACTTCGTTCATAGCCACCCCTGTGGTCCCTAATCTTGTCACGAGAGTTTCAAGTTAGCCATTATGATACATGACCAAAACAAACAAAAACAAACAAACAAAAACAAGCAGAGGCCCATTGGAAAGGAAGCAGCTTCCTGGTCACTCACCCTTGTGTGTGCCAGCGAATTTGCTGCCAGGCTGCAATGTCTTCTGTTTGGAGGAAGACCAAAGGGGCAAGGGATGTTATATCAAAATCTTTCCCGTGTGACTTGAGTTTGCCAAGCTATTGCAGTCCGTCAGTTTTTTTGGGAACTTCCCAGAATGGCGATTCCTGCTCTGCGCACAGGCGGAGGTCCCTCAGGCTGCTCTATGGACTGCTTCACCATTTGATAAAGCTCTATGACTATGTTTTGTTTGATCTACAAGTCTCTTATTTCAGACTGATTTTAGCATCAGCATGTGTGTCCCTCCCTTTCTTCTAATTACCTATGTTTTTAGTTGATTTTCTCTGAGTAATTCTATCATGGCTCCTCCTCTATTCAGCCACTTTCCAGTTTTCACAGACTTTAAATGGGCTCATTTTTGTGAAGCATTTAGGATAGTGCTCAGTACATACTAGCATGAGATAAAAGTGTGTTAAATAAACTAAAAGTTGTCTTTGAAACAGACAAAATTGTAAATAGGTTTCTTTTTACCTGCAGAGCACAAGCGCAAGCAGAAAGACTTCCTTCTATCAGTGCTTCTTCAACACCTTTTTTCTCAGCCTACTTTTTACATCCAGGCTGTGATTAATAAAACAAGAAGGAGACAAACTCTCTGTAAGAAGATCAAAACTTCTATTTCAAGGTTAGAAAGTAAGGAATAGCTATTGGAAGATAGCAAACATATTCAAACATCAGCTATAGATTTAAGTGTCCTAAATCTTATAAGAGGCTTATCAAGAAATTTCCCACTTTCAGAACGTTAACTCCAGATGTTCAGGATATTGCTTTCCATCTCTCAGAATTCATGAGGGAATATGATGGCAATGGCCTGAAATGTGCTATTGGGAGCCTCATATGATTAGGTCACAATTAGTACCTTGAGGATTCTGGGGACAACAAGATAAATCTTGAAAGGATGAGAAATATGGCTTTCCTGAAAAAGATACCACTTTGGAATCAAAATAGCTGCTGGTGAAAGTCATCAATTGTATGACCTTTCATGTAGCTCTGGCCTGCCATGTATGTAAGCAATAAGGGTAACTATCTTAATAGGTATGCAGATACTGGGGCAATAAAAACTTTATTCCTGAAATGTGTCAATTTTTTTTTGTTTTAAATCACTCTGTCATATTGTGCTACACATCTGTTTTATGTATTTTAAAATAATAGAGCTCTTATTATTATAGGTAGCTATTTTAGATAGAAATTAATATACAGTCAGAGAGGGCCTGGGCTATCAAGGAAGTGAGCAGAAAAATAAAGATAGACAAATAATGGAGGCACATCTGAAGACAACCAGGCCTCAAGATAAATATACAGTGACCAGGCCTGCATGCCTCCCCTCAGCGATAAGCAGTAACTTGGAATTATACTATAATTAGTATGACCTGGTCCAGTAAAGTCCAGATAGACATCAATCACCTATGTGGGTGGCCAGAGCATCCAGACCTATCCCTTCCCAAAAATGCCTTTGTTCTTTCCATGCACCCTAGCTATATGACTTGTTTCTCTGTTGGATCAATATTAGCTAAGAGGCTATACTTACAATCTATTGGTTGATTATAGTTTGATCCACATTGTACTCACCTCATGATTTTGTACCTACTTTGTGATTTTGCTCTATAAATAATTCTTAGAGATGTGGGCCTTGGTGGCAACCTACTTCCAGATCCCCTCCTGTCTCTTAGGGAGCTATTCCTATTCCCCAATAAAACTTTCCTACTCTTAACCTCCTTTGTTCTTTGGAATTAATTGTTCAATTTCAGGGTACACGAACTCAGGGTATCTGACATCCAGCAGGTTGGGAGCTATATTTTATCCTATATCATTATAACTGAGAAGTCATTGCATATTTGAAGTCTTGAAGTAAACAGAATCTCTCATTTTTAAAAAATTTATTTATGCAACAAAGTAGTTTTTGTTTTTTGCAATTTTTAAAAAAGATAATTACTTTTTTTATTTTGGCAAATCTGACATGGTTCCGAGCATACTGGATTCTTCTCTAATGTATCCTTTATTTCGTTGAAGAATATGACTGATTCTCTCATTTTTAGAAAAAGAAAAAGTTCTTTGGCTGGTTATAAGCTTTTAGAAAAAGTGTAATAATTTTTCATAAAGAAGAAATAAGTTGGAACAATTTTTTTTAAAAACACAATGAACTCACCAGTTAAAATAAGCAATGTTAACATATGTCATCTTAGTTTGACTCTGTAATTTAAAAAAAAAACTTACAAAAACTTATTATATATTGAGATTCCTAACTTTTTTCTTTTATATGGTTAACTTGTTTATTAAGGACGACCCAATATAGAAAGATGCCTGAAGGTGACTTTCAGATCCTACAGTCTCATAATCTAAAGTCAGATCAAAACCCATTATATAGATTACCCTAGCTACGTTACTTAATTGTGTTGTGACCTTCTGTTCTATTATGTGTAAAATTGAGATAGTAATAATACTTGCTTCATAAGATTGGTTTGACGATTAAATAATCTAATGCATTCAGAGGCTAAATAAAATGTCTGGCACCTAGTCAACCTTTAATAAATGTTGATTATTATTATTTGGATAAGAGCAGTATCCTGGTTGAAGTAATATCCAAATGGATACCTCTTCATAAATTATGAGTCCTGTATTTTCAAAGCCTACAGCGATCCGTACGGCAATCCACCCCAGGAATAAGCACATCAGTTGAAACAGGGAACTGTTGAGACAGAATTCAGTGCCAATCGTTTCTGTCTATAGGTGAAGGTTTCGGGACAATTTTTTGTGAATAATTACTTCAGTGGCTTGCTTCAGGATTGTTAATTGAAAAATTTTGTCACATGAAGGGATAAAGTATCAACATTACAGGGATTTTTGTCTTCAGTAATTCAAGATACTTTAAGCCTGAAAAGCAGAACATGAGTGAGAGGGGCAAATGATCATGTTATGGGATCTTCTTGGAAAGGAGAGTTTCAAGATCTCAGATTTTTCTCCCCTACAGGTGAATTGAAAGTAGTTTCTGAAAGGCCACCCAGAGAAGAGCAGCTGCTGGTGGATCCCTCAGTAAGCACAGTAAAATTTATCTTGGAGCATTGCCACTGGTTACAGCATTGCCTTCAATCCCACCGTTCTGAGCACTTCAGAGTTAAAGAATTATTTGTGGAAGTCTTTCCCTGGCCGCTGTCTGTGACCCACTCCTCAATTCCTTTAAAACTGGGACTCCTTTAACCAGAGACAAGAGATTTGGGCTTTTATTCCAAAAAATTTTAAACTGAAGTGCTTTATAGAGGGAGAAGCAGAACGAGGGAAACAAACAAACAAACAAAAAAGGCCTGAAAACACTGCAAACATGAAAGATCACAGCACTGAATGGTTTCTGTTGACTACAGAAAATAATTTTCTACCTGAGAGAATCTGTAGGTTTCCCAACATCTTAAAAACTTGGCAGTTGGACGTGGATGCTTTCAGAGAAGAATAAACAGCTTGTGTCGACTTGGAAATGCTTCCAGTTATCACTTCTTCTCTGTCAGAGGACAGTTTATTTGGAGCCCAATGGTGTTGGGAGTTGTCAGCTCGAAGCTGGCAAGGGTTTGCAGCCAGCTGCTCTCACTTCATACCGAGTTTCAGAGAGTGGCTGGAATCTCCTGAGAAGATCTCCCACTTCTGTCTTTGGTGAGCATTCCTGAGTTTTACTCAAGGAAGTGCTGGCACTGCTGGGAGGAAAAACAGATGGAATATATGGTCTGCAGAGCTTGGATTACGTTGGCAGATGGGGGTGTAGGGGTGTTATGGATGCCAGGAATCTAAGTGGTGACATACTACATTTAGTAAGCTGCCGGCATGTGCATTTTGTTTAATTAGCAGTTTTTGTAAGTCACGAGCATATGCTTTGTCACTTCTGGTTGTTTTAATGGTAAGCTATTATATACTTTAGTGAAATCTTATGCCTTTTCTGAGTGAGTTTTGCTTATAATCAGCAACTCAGCACCATATGTTATCCCCAGCCCTTCCTGCATATGCCCATCACCCTTTGCCACCCTACTCAGAGGGATCCTCAAAGAGGCCTTGGGGGAAACCAGAAAGGAAAGGTTGACCCAGATTCTTCCGTGAGCTCCATTGTGGAATGCAGCAGGCTTGAGAACCAAAAGAAGCCAACACGTACCTAGAATCAGTGACATGCTGTAGTGTAATTTCTGGTAGGAGATGCAGTGTAAGCCTGAGGTTCACAATGGAATGGGCAGCAATATTTAGGGGGATACAGAGAATGAGGCCAAAAAAGAAGAGGAAAATCATACAAGGATGTCAGGAGCAGGTATTATACACGATGCTGAATTGAAAGTGGTTGAGGCGGAGTCTCCATGCCTCTGCTTCTACACTGTTAATGTTGCACCAGTATACAACTACCAAACGAGGTGGCAGTGTCCATATCAGTGAGAATCAAGCACTCATCAAACTTGACCCTTTGGAACCCAAGTTTGTATAATGTCCTTGCCCTCAACCTTGTGTTATTCTGGGAATCCATAAGCGATACCTGCATGTTCCACAAAGCATTCCTGGTGTCGCTTACCTCCTCAGCCAACCACTACATGTATATTGCTTAACCCTTTCTGTCATGAACCACCTCCAACAAATTTTTGAATCAGCGTCTTCTAGGTTGCTCTCATGCCTTCCTATGTGGATTATGAAAATCACTGACAGAACTTCTTGTTATATGGCTCCCAGTAGTTGCTGGGCTGAAGCTGTGCTTCAAAGATTTGATTGATGATAGGGAAGTAGACAATGGACCTTCAGTGAAATGTGGACAGATATCTTATAAGCTCTGACCAGAGTCCATCACCAAAAGATGCTTTTCTATCTTTCCTGATACCTGTAACAACTATGGAATAAGTGATTGCTTTTAAGCCACTACGTTTAGAGAAAAATGTCATGCAGCAAAGGAAAACTAATGTAGTAGTTCCTTAGTACAATAAAAAGGCAAACAAGAACACATCTTTGAGGCAATTGGTTCTTTTTTCTAGGAAAAACACCAAGTTATATGTTAGCTATGCAAATAAAAGCCACTAGACATTATTGAACTTGAATTCAAATGTTTTAAATTGAACCTTGGTGTTCTATTTGTTCATGTTAACTGCTTATATGTTGTAGTAAATATTTTCCTTTGCACTTTGGTTTGCTTTTTAATAGATATAACTGTTGATGAACAGTTGGCTTTGATTATCCCATTCATGTTCATTATTCCTTGTCCACATAAAAGGTTCTCTGTGTGCACATATGTATGCACATTTCTATATGTGTATGCATGAGACCTCTTGTTCAAGGTGTTTGTTCAAGAATGTCAATGGCTAATCTTCACTTTAAGATGAAGTGAACAAAGACTGGCTCAGAACTGGCCAAATAGTTTAAATCAAGAAATGGAGTCTCTTGCCTGGGGTTGTAAGCAGGTAGTCAGACACGAGCAGTGGGGGTGATCTAGAACTGTTGAGCTGGTATAAGCTGTTCTTTCTGTGGATGGTGGAGGATGGTTGAACTGTGCCAGCTCTTTTTTTCTGATAATGGAAGGTGATCCAAGGTGTGAGAGGGCCTCAACCAAATGAAAGGAGGGCCTCAACCAAATGAAAGGAGACCCTAAGTGGAGACGTGGCCACAAACTAATCACAAAGTTGAACTAGGGACAACTTTCCACCCAGCAGGAGATGTGCTTGGGTGTTCTTGGGTTGACCTATCCTCATTTTCATATGCACTGCATCTCATGCATGCCATTAATTACTGACAAGTGATGGGAAAACTGATGCAGAATTCAGAATTGAAAGTAGGGCTAAGATAAATTATAAATATGAAAGAGTAGGGTGTGGAACACCTTGAAACAGGAACATAGTAAAATAAAAAAAAAATCCAAAACAAAGGAGCTCATCATCACCCATACTCAGCTGTATCCTAATTTGCAATAAAGGCTTTTGCTTTGAAACTATTTCCTCGTCCATGGTCTCTTGCTGTCGGTGAGGTCTGGGTGAAATCTTTGGTCACCAAGAATCAGAAAAGGACAGGTGACAGGTGAAGGGGTCATTTAAGAGTGAACAATGCTCACATATGACACGATTTTCTACCTTACTCTCCTACACATCTCTTTAAGGCGGAGAAAAGACATCCATTGTTAACTGTCCTAGGTTAGAGCTGGGCCTAAGAGCTGGGAATCGTAGTTCAGGAACAGACCTCAGGCTCCAGGAGCAAGAATCTCCCTCCTTTTTTGGCCTTCTACTGTTGAACCTTAAATTCTGAGAAAGAAGAGTATGCTCTAGAGGCCTTTGCTACTTTACATTTGAGATGGTTGTTAGAAACACAGAATCCTTATGCCTCATTTCCAGCCAATCGAATCATAATGTGCAATTTAACAAGATCCCTAGGGAATACAAATGCAAATTAAAGTTTAAGATGATCTGGTCTGGAGTGTTAACATATTGGCAGAATAAACTGGCCTGACTCATGGCTGCCTAGAGTTACAGATGAGATCATGTAGTTAGTGCAATTTGATTATGAAGCTTGATGTATGCTACAACAATTGGACTCTTTTTGCCATTATTGACAAATTCCCCAGTTCAGCACATAGGAAATGTTTTCCTGAGTAGCCAAGAGAAGTTAACAAGTTTCTGTAGGTGTACATTTCTAGGTCATTCACTTAATCTTGCAAATCTCTTTCCGCAATACACACTCCTGGCTCTCCAGTGAGCTAAGGGCACAGTTGAACTGCTAAATCCTGTCCCCTTTATTGTTTATACACTGTGCATTTTTGTTTGCAAGATTTTCTCCTCCAGTTCTATAAAATGTGTTGTAGCGGGCATTTTGTCTTAGAGGGTCTAGGTGCAGATTAAACATATTTATTCCCCTCCTACCTTTTTCCTATATCCCTGTGTTCTTGGAAGCAACCAACTCCTCCGTCCCTAGGATTATACTCTCTGCCAACTCTCCCTCTAGTGGTGACTTGTTTAATCTGTCTATAGTTACCTAAAGGCACATGCTGTAGACCAGTGACATTCAAAAACTTGACTGCTGGGTCAAATGGGACCTCCAACCCTAGTTTTCTGAGGAATCTCCACATTGACTTCCACAGTGGCTGTACCAGTCGACACTCCCACCAACAGTGAAGAAGGGTTCCTTTTTCCCCACAGCCCCTCCAGCATTTGTTATTAGTTGATTTCTTAATAGTAGCCATTCTTTCTGGGGTGAGATGGTATCTCAGTGTTGTTTTAATTTGCATCTCTCGAATGACTAGTGATGTTGCACATTTTTTTGTATATTTGTTTGCCATTAGTATTTCTTCATCTGAGAAATGTGTATTCATCTCAGATGCCCATTTTTGGAGTGGGTCTTTAAATTTGGGAGGTCTGATTTTTTTGAGTTCTTTATATGTTCTCGATAGTAATCCTTTGTCTGAGGAACAGCTGGCAAACATTTTTTCCCACATTGTGGGTTGTCTCTTCACTCTGTTGGTGGTTTCTCTTGCTGTGCAAAAGCTTTTTAATAAGATGAGATCCCAATGTGGGAAAAAATGTTTGCCAGCTGTTCCTCAGACAAAGGATTACTATCGAGAACATATAAAGAACTCAAAAAAATCAGACCTCCCAAATTTAAAGACCCACTCCAAAAATGGGCATCTGAGATGAATACACATTTCTCAGATGAAGAAATACTAATGGCAAACAAATATACAAAAAAATGTGCAACATCACTAGTCATTCGAGAGATGCAAATTAAAACAACACTGAGATACCATCTCACCCCAGAAAGAATGGCTACTATTAAGAAATCAACTAATAACAAATGCTGGAGGGGCTGTGGGGAAAAAGGAACCCTTCTTCACTGTTGGTGGGAGTGTCGACTGGTACAGCCACTGTGGAAGTCAATGTGGAGATTCCTCAGAAAACTAGGGTTGGAGGTCCCATTTGACCCAGCTATTCCCCTTCTGGGCATCTTCCCAGAAGAATTAAAAACATCGTACCACAGCGATATATGTGCACCCATGTTTATAGCAGCACAATTTGTAATAGCCAGATCTTGGAAACAACCCAAATGCCCATCAACTGAGGAATGGATAAGAAAGATGTGGCATTTTTACACAATGGAGTACTATTCAGCCATAAAGAAGGATAAACTGGAGACTTTTATAGGTAAATGGATGCAACTCAAGAAAATACTCATAAGTGAAATAAACCAGAAGCACATGTGTAAGCATCGTATTATCTCTCTAGTATGAGAAACTGAAAGAGTAAATAAGATCCAAAATGTACAATAGATATGGTGAATCAAAAAGAAACTGGTCAAAAGGAAAGAGAGACTGGAATAGGGAAAAGAAAGAAGGGAAAGGGAAAAAAATTGTATATATATATATAAGATGGTTAAGATAGATACACTACCATTTTTACTTAGTTCATTGAAGAGTAAGGTTTGTGCCAATAATGTTTGGACAATTGAATGCTAATGTCTGGTGTCCTGAATAACTAACTTAAAGATAGTAATACGTAATGTATTAACCATTGTTACCCTCCTATTATGTTGTTTTGAAAATTTGTTCTTCTTTTGGAAAAAAAAAAAAAAAAAAAACTTGACTGCTATTCAAAACAGGGAATATATTTTACATCAGCACCATTCACGCATGTACATATAATTACAATAAGAAGGTCATATGAAAGAGTATTTTCCCTAAATTTGTTCAGTGTACTGGGGTATTTTTCTGTTTATTTAAAAAATTGTTATACCCATTAAATTGATTTAATTTCAATGACCACTAAGTTGTAACCTGCACTTTGAAAAAGAATTTTAAATGATATTAACCTCGAGATCTATTAATAGGTATTTTCCTAAATATGAAAAAACAGATGTACATACAAAATGTCTGTTGTGATCAAATACTTAATGACCTGCAAAGCCATATTACTTTCTTTTATTTCATAATACATTTGCATACAATGACTTGCAGAAGGTTTATGGTAAAGAAACCTGGCTAAATTTTCATAACTTAGTGTTTCCTGAGTTTAACCATAAAAAAGAATATTTCTAAAATATACACATTCAGCAAAATGAAGTCTATAAGCAGCTCCAAAAAAAGATTATTCCAAAGAATGAGATTATATAGAATTCTACTTGAGATGTGAGAAGGAAATCCATAAATAAATCCAAATATCAAATACACGCATAAATCATAGCAAAGATCTACACAGTTAGTGGATGGTGGCTTCCTCAAGGTGTGCTTTAAAAGCCACTAAGGATGAATGGACAAACATGGTTGGATAGTAGGAGATATGGAAGTAAAGAAAGAAGAATCCATTTAATACAAAAGTGGTGCATTATCATCTTACATTTAGGGATGCTAGGAAATAGGGTCATTTGATTCAACTAACTTAACCTGAGGTCTTGTGGGCCTATTGTTGCTATCAAATAGTTTTGTGTTATATAGTCCAGTGAAGAAAGTCACTGACTGAGGGAACCACCAGTGGCCCAAAAGCTTGAGAGGATCTGATGATGTAGCTTGGAAAATGTTTTCCCAGTTCACTGGCTCACAGACAGTGACCAATATAAATTCAAATCACAGCAGGTTAAATGCATCATTTGGAAATGGATATGATTGGATAAGTACAATGAGAATAGTAAGCTCAAAGACAGCTGTATAACTCCTAGGAGTGTTGAGGTTGGTCCAAGGTCAGAAGCAAATATGATACCTGAGACAATATAACAGCATCCGAGAAAGGACACGTAGGTCAGAAAGTAAGCCAAGGTCAGCGTAAGAGGCTGACTGCAAA
Organism: Erethizon dorsatum; assembly: GCA_028451465.1. Taxonomy (NCBI): domain Eukaryota; kingdom Metazoa; phylum Chordata; class Mammalia; order Rodentia; family Erethizontidae; genus Erethizon; species Erethizon dorsatum. The sequence goes on from CM051824.1 coordinate 20,360,774, forward strand.
AATAAATAGATAAATAAATAAAATAAAAATAAAAATCTTGAAAGAGATTTCCCATTCCTCTTCTTTAAGAAATGGATCTCACCAACAGGTTCTCCTTAGAAGGAAGGAATAACACCCAAATAATACCAGGTAACTAAAATTTCTGGCCCCAGTGGACTGGATTGCTGGCCCCAATAGACTGGATTGAGGAGACTGCCCAGTTGTAGCTGGACCAGTTAGACATTCTCTTGAAATGGAATTTGTCTACTGAGAATATAAAGTTTTGAATTCTTGGAGTGAAATGTTAGGCAGAACTCTAATGAGCTGGCTGTGTTCGATCACTATGTGTATACTCCAAGGTAAGTAAACTGATTGGTTGAAAGAGTATGACCCTGTCCCATTGAAATAAATAGAGACAAAACACAAAAGAAAGGAAAGAGTTACCTTGCTTTATGACTTTGTTCTTTTATTCTTTCTGGTCCCTCAAGAGACTTAGCAATATTTTTTAATATTGAGATAAATCTGCGTCCTTCCAAATCATTCTCTTTTGCTTGAGTGTGTTATGTGAAGATAACCTTAACTAAGCTAGTATAAAAGAAGCCTATGCACTAGGTCAGGCAGGTACCTTTGAGATGTCAACACCCCAATTAGAATACAGACTTTGGAAGTGAAAATTATGGAGAATTCAGATACTAGATATAATACAAAATGGCTTGCACAAATCATAGGCATTAGGGGCTAATACGCAGAATGGGCCAGTTCTACCATCTTTTCCAAGAATTCTGGAGGAGAAGTTTCTAGAGATAGGAAATAAGAAGTTATAATTTTAGAGAGGACAGATATTTTTATCAACAATGCAAAAGAAGCAGAGTTCTTGACTTGTTCTGGCATTAAATTGTGGAGGGTTCCATAAGATGGTATGGATATAGAAGGAGCAGAGATTGTGTAGTCACAAGCTCTCAGAAGGACCTGTGTTTATACCAACTTATCCCTTGATAACCTTCATGTCTCCGTATCTCTAAATCAATCACATCTGCAAAATCTTTTTTGCCATATAAGGTAATAACATATTCACAAATTCCAGGAACTAAGATATGGACACTCCTGAGAAGAGGACATTTTTCTGTCTACTGAAATCATTTTTTAATTCCTAATTTAATTGGTGTCCTTTTCTTTTTTCTTTTTAACCTTACTAGAGATTCATAAATTCTACTGGATTTTTAGAATAATTGCTTTTTATTATTTTTTCTATTGTTTTCTATTCTTATGACTTCTCTTTTACTGCTTGCTTTGCACTTAAAATACATTTTTTTTCTCTAGTTCCTTAAGGATTGTCAATTTTAGGTCATTCTTTTTCTAAAGCATTCATCTAATATTACCAATTTCTCTCTAAGCATTGCTTTCACCATATGCATTTAAGTAATTTACATTTTTATTTTTTTCAAACTATTTTTAAATTCTCTTGTGACTTCTTTTCTCTATATGTTGGAAGTGTGTTGCTTCATCTCCAAATATTTTGGGATCTCTTTGCTATGTTTCTGATTTCAAGTTTAATTTCATTGTAATTTGATGAGACATTTTGTATGATTTCTACTCTTCTAAATTTATCCAGATATGTTTTATGTCCCAGAATGTGGCAGATCTCGGTGAACGTTTCATCTAAATTTTGGGAGACTGTTCATTATTGTGCCGTATGGAATATTCTCTAAATGTCGACTAGATTAAGATAAGTGATAGTCCTGTTCAGGTCAACAGTAATCTTCCTGATTTTCTGCTTCCTTGATCTATCTAAAAGAGAGGTGCTGTGTGTCTAAGTACGGGTGGTCGCCAACTTACTATGGTTCAACTTACGATTTTTCAACTTTATGATCGTGCAAAATATGCATCCATTAAATACTCTACCTCAAATTTTGAATTTTAGTCTTTTCTTGGACTACTATATGATACTGTTCATAATGTTTAGTGGCACCAGCCATCTGTGTTCCATCAGCCACAAATAACAGCTGGTAAAAAACTGATATGCTAGGGTTCTGTGCTACTCTGCCATGATATTTGTAAGTTAGACGTAATTTTCTGACTTAAGGTATTATCACCTTGCAGTGTGTTTATCAAGGAACAACCCCACTATAAGTCAAAGAATATCTGTACAATAGAGTTTTCTTTCTATGTTATTTCCTCTTGTATTTGAAGTTCTCTTGTTAAGTGCATACTTGTTAAGTGTTTTTACATCTTCTTGGAGAATCAACCTTCTTTTGTCATTTTGCGATGGTTATCCAGTAGCCCACTTAAAAGTAATTCACTCTGCTAATCCCTTCCATTTAATTGGTATATTTAGACCGGATAATGAGAGAACAGAAAAGCATATGAATATAAAATAAGAGTCTGAAATGAGGGTGGGGAGAAAAGCAGAAGAGGGGAGATCATAAGGAGGGATCACGTTTGAGGGTGAAGGAGAATGTTCTCTTCGTGGGTGAATCTTCACACGCAGACTCTTTTGTTGGTGATGAGTAACATACAAATTCAGATTGCTGACTACCCACCCTAGTCCTTGAACTTGCAAATATAGGGTAACTGTGCATCACAGTTATAATGTCTCCACTTCAGAAATCCTGGAGAGACAGAAAAGGTAAAGGAAATGGGTCTGGTGAATCATGTGAACCCAAAGAAAAGGCATCATAGAGTGTAGTATAGGGTTTAAAGCATCTCTCTCATCTTCACCAGTATCACAGACGAGGAGAAGGAGATACAAAGACAGGGAAGATAAGAGCAGATGGGAGAATAAAAGCTGACAATGAATCTCTGATTTCAACAGGATTCCTGGAAAGTCAGGCCCAGGAATAGGGAGAAGAGCATAAGGTGAGGCACATCACAGAAGTGAGCTGTTTGGTGGACCTCAAGGATTTCCCACATCACCTAAAATCTGAGGTCTACCTCTCCTGGCAATATTTCTGGGCCTTCACAGGAGAGTGGGCCCAGGCAACAATGATACTTGATAGATAACATGAAGGAGAAAATAGATTCACACCAGTGTGGGGTCATGGAGCCCAATCCAGATGTATGGGTAGGAGCTCCCACTGCTCCTGACCAGTGAGGACACAAAGGATGCCTCGGCCTCACTGAGCACAGATGCAAGGTGTCCTGAGGGCCGCTTCTGGCAGGCCAGCTGCATGGGAAGGAAGAATAACAGGAAGCATGAGATCTCAGTGGGGAAGAACAGGGCAGAAATACTCAAGTGGGGACCTTATATGAAAATCAAGGGTCTTCATTCTCTTTCCCAAGAAACCTTGGAGAACCCTCCTATCATCCTTTCCTGTCATCCACAGCCCCACGTATAAGCACTCACATCTGCATCAGTCCAGGCTTTTGGTGTCCTAAACAGGGCATAGCAGTAGGAGCCATAAGCCTTGGAACCTTTGGGACAGCTGATGCTTGGAGAGAGCAGTCCCCCCTGGGAATCTTCACCTTTTATGGAGGGACAAAAAGTGGGGTGAGTGAAATGTAGGTAACCTTGAGAATAATTATAAAATCTGTCCTTGGATATTAAATCCTGAATTGTTACCTCCTTTTCCCACATTTAGAGGAATATTTATCTTAAAATATACCTCCTATATGGGGAGCAACTGTTTTTATTTTGAACTTCTCCATTTTTCAATATTCCATGTGCTTCCCTATCCCCCCAACTCTGGGCTGACAGGCTTACCTTTGGTCCTTCAATTCTTGCCCTTCCTTACTTTCATTACTGAACTTTCACATTTTCTGTCTTCAACCCCAATATAAAATAAAGATTCCCGACAAAGTGGGAAACCATCTTATTCTATTGGGCTTGGACCATTCTGGTGCCCCCACCAACGGTACCTACAAGAAAGACAGCATGGTGGAGGACTTACAGGCAGTTTTCTTGTGTGGAAGACATCACTATCACCACAGGAAAAACACTGGCCCCCTTTCTCCCCTTTTTGGCTCTGACACATAGGAAACCCTGTGTCAGAGGCACGAAAAACTTACCTTGAACTTAACATAGGAGCATCAGGCAGGACAGCAGCATCCAGGACATTGTGTTTGAGTGCTGTTGAGAGCCATGGAAGGCAGCATGATGTCTATGGTCAAGAAAACAGTCTAGAAGGTGATACGGTCGGAGAGAGGGCATGCAGAGACAGCATTGCCTCCTCCTTTCTTCTCCTGTGTCTAGTTCTATAGCGATGCAGTGATCTTGATCATACCCATGTTCTTGTGTAATTTGGAAGGACTTGGGAAATCTGTATTCTCTATTTCCCTTGATAGCTCCCAGGGTAGCCTCTGCTAAGTTTAAGCTCCTGTGTTATCTGAGGCAGGGGCATTTCCTCACCTTCTCCACTTCTTCCATTTCTTTCAGCTCCCACTTACCTCTCTTGCCTCTTGCAAGAATCTGATGATTGTTATGGCAGCAAAGCCTGGGCTTTTACAAGGGTTCTGAGGGAGGGGCATGAAATTACTAACTGGAATTCATAAGCAGGACAGGGGTCAGGCGTTGGGCTTGGCATGGATTCCAGGAGATTCCCACCAATGGGAGGAGACTTTTCCTGCCAAAGACTGGGAATCACCACAGCTGTTGCCTCTTTCCTGTTAGCAGGTCAGCTCTGTTCCCAAGAACAGGTGAGGTTTGAACTTCCCCACAGTCTCCCAGATACCCTGTTCTGAGAAACTGACAGGAGTGAAGGCAGCCTTGTGGCATTAATTGTGATGTTCCAAAGTGTGAAAATACCATGGCCTTGGCTATTAAGAAAAATAAATATTGGCAGTTTGCTTTGGATAAGATTGGAAGCACTATCTTTTCCAGGTTACCTATGCACTTTAAAAACCTGCCCTTGGGGCTGGTGAGATGGCTCAGCGGCTTAAGCGCCTGCCTGGCAAGCACAAGGGCCCGACTTCGACTCCCAGAACCCACATACGAAAAAGGGGCTGGTGATATCGCTCAGTGGCACGGGAGCCTGCTGGCACGTGAGGTCCTGAGGTCGACCCCCCCGGTACCCACAAAAAATAAATAAATAAATAAATAATAAATAAAAAAACAAAAACCTGCCCAAAAATTTTAAGGCAAATTATTAAATGAAAATTGTACTGGTCAGATATTGGAAGTATTGGTGAGGAAAAGGTATTACTTGAAAGATACTAGTGAATGTAATCCAAGGGAAGAAGTAATGCTTGGAAGTTGCTGCTTCAACTTTGTAGTAAGACATGAAGGAACATGAAGGGATTTTGTGAGTTAAGAGTCCAGCCGAGCTCTAAAGGAACACAACTGAAGACAGAAAGAGTAGGGGTGACCAAAACCTATGGTGAATGTTTAAACAAAAAATTTTATTTCAGTAAAAGACACATTGCCATTAATCCCCCTTAAAATACTCTCCCTAGCTTTAGACACACTTATCCCATCATTCTTACCACTTTCTGGAGAGGTGCTGGAAGTTTTCCATTAGTATCTTTAAGAGATGTGATCAAAAATACAGTGAGTGCTGCTGCTGAGTACTAGCCAAGGCAAAGGCAGGATTGTAAAACATTTCACTGTGTCCTCATCCACTCTATCACCTCTCGTACTATGTGACTTATGAGTCTTCCTCATAATCAAAATGACCATGAAAGGTAGAAGTTTTGAATTGATTCAGGACATTGAGGCAGCTCCACTGGGCCGAAGACACTCATGATTGAGGATTTGCAGAAGTGGATGAAGCAGTGAGGATAATGAATATATATTAGTAAATCTCATCCCTTGAACCCTTATACTTTAATAGTGTGTATGACTAAATGGGAGGTCCCCAACCTAAAATCCAGTGGGTTTTATGAGGAAAACCATGGCATACACTGAGTTGTAATTCATTGCTTTTGTGTGATACAATTTTACTTGAAAAATGGGCCGACAGACATCCTTCAGTGTTTCACATATGAGAATTTTCTGCGATATTTTAAAAAATGATCAACAAGAACGCTAAATATTTTTAAGTTCCTGCTTTAATGTCTTATAGATATCAACAACTGCATTAAGAATAATTCTTTGGGTTCCTGAGTATTTTTATGTGTGTAAAAATGTTCTGAGATGAAAACTCACCAATTAATCATGAGAGCCCCTGATCAATATTTAGGTAACAATCTCCAGGAAATACATAAGATGAAAACAGGTTTTATGTTACAGCAAAAGGATAACACAGCAAAATCCAGAAAGTATGAAATCCTATCAGACAAATGATTCTTCTTTCTTAACAATGAATTAAGAAAATATCACTCAATATCTCAGAGAAATATCTGCCAAATCTAATATGTGGAATATATTTAATTTCTGATTTGAACAAATAGAAAAATACTAGCTATAAGAGTATTTAGTTAAATTGATCATGTACGAAGATAAATGGTTATATTTGGGGGATTCAATATGATATTGAAATTATATAAAGCATACTTATCATTTAAAGATACATAATGCAATACAGATGAAATTTTGTCATCAGAATTTATTTCAATATACTGTAGTATGTTAGTGGCAAAGAAAAGGGGATGCGAATGGAACAAGAGAAGCCATGAGGTGATCTTTGTTATTCAGTAATAGATACATAGAGATTCATAGTAATATTCTTTTTTGGTTTGCCTGAATTCCTTTCATAATATTTTTGAAAAAGGATTAAGAAGAAGTTACAAAAAGCTGATAGCTGACAAGAGAAAGAAATTTAAAGGCCAACCTTACTCAGGAACATAAAGACAAAATTCCTGAACAAAATACTAAATAAATCAAGTTTATTTACATGTATAACAAATTAAGAGAAAGAAGAGTTAATCCTAGGAATGTAAGGGTGGTTTATTTTGAGAAATCATTATCGTTACTGTCCTATTCTGATATTTAGGGATAAAAATGCATATGATCATCCAAAAAATTATTAAGTTATATTTAACTCATTAGTGAGTGATAAAAGTTCTTAACAAAGATGGAAAAGAAAATCTTTAAAACTTGATGAAGAAATCTATGAAAACTCAAAAATAAAGTACAAAAAAAATTTCCCTTAAAACCAAGACTATACAAGTTTCCTCTTCTCATTAATTTCATCTAACAATACTATGATACAAGAAAGTACACTTTCTGTAAAAGAAAAATCTAAACAAGGAAAAGGAGTAAATGAAATGTCACTATTTATGTATAATATGTTATATCTATGAAAACACAGTATTTTTCAAATTATTAGAATTTAGTTATCAAAAAATAGATATCAAAAGAGATAATTTAGTTATAAAAAATATTGTCAATATATAAATTCTAATTGAACACTGACATTCTACCTAAGTTACAAAAGAAATTATTAGAAAGATCACTTCAATAGGAAAAATATATACACATCAAAAATACTAAAAATCTCATTTAATGAATTTAAGCTATAAACAAATCTTAAAAATACAGAGATACCAAACATGTCTATAGGAGAAAGACTCAATACTCTGAGAGGTTGCTTCTTTTCATGGCGCAAAAATGAACAGATTTTTTTCCCTCTTAACTTAATGAACTAGTTAAAAGCTTTGTAAAGAAAAAAAGAATCAAGAATATTCAACATAATCTGAAAAAAATAAAAGGGTAAGGAATTTAGTTCGATCAAGATTTTTTACCCCAAAGTACATGGTAAAGGCTTAGCAAACTTTTACAGTATATAAAATGACAGAGACCAGAACACAATATATAGAAACTAAAAATATGGAGAACCTTTCCTGATCAGAAAGAAAGACTAAATAATTTGAGTTAATTGATTGGCCAAGAATCAAAAGAAAAATATCTACAATTGACTTATTTTAAAATGCTAAAACTTTAAAAAGGAAGAATAGAATAAAAATATTTTTTAACTTTGGTTTAGGTATATTTCTTAAGTACAAAAATGCACAAATTATGAAATAAAATATTGCTAATCATGACATTAAATTTTTAGAAAATGAATTAAAAAATAAGTGTGTACACCACAAATGAAAGAAAATGCTTTTCATGCATATAACTGATAAAGGAAGAATTAACTAGAATGTATTATAACCCTAAAATCAACAAGAAAATGAAGAATATATTTTCATAAATGAACAAAAATATGAGAATATGTTTCATTAAAGAGGCAACACATTAATCAACCTGTCAACCTCAGCAATCAGTGAGATTAAATAAAAATGAAATATAACTTCACACCTACAAGACTGGGAACAAAAAATGAAAGCATTTAACTGTCCAAAGTTTTCATGAGGGTTTGGATCAATGAATCCTCCATATTGCTGCTGGCAGAGGTACAAATTGGTTCCACCATCCATCAGGAATATTGGCATTTTCTTATGCTCTGACAGGAATATGTTATACAGATAGATAAAACTGGAATTTTAATCTTATTTTCTTTATCAAATGTGTTTTTACATTTTACTTTAAATTTTGAGTAAGTGATCTTAGCAACCTTGACCTATGTTTCTCAATTTTCCAATGAAATGTTGGCCGAGGAAAGCCTCTGAAGTGGAGTCGATGGTTTTTCTGTTGTTACCTGGAATGCTGGGATATCCAGGAAGTCCGGAGTTCCCCTTGGAAAATAGAATCACTGCTTCCATATTAAAATCTCCATCTGGGAAGAACATTTTCTTATTGCATCAGAGACATCATTTGTAAACACTCTTCAGAAGAAGTAAACTATTAAAACACCAGTCTGGAAATGGAGCCATTAGAGAGAAATTTTACTCTATTATTTTTTATTCACAATTAGAAATACCTTAGTTCTAAAATGGAAACATATACCCACTGTGCTGTCCTATATTTTCATAAATATAGAACTATATTTAAATAATATGTAGAGAGAATATATTTATATATATATTCTAATATATATTTATATATTAACTAAGGACTTTTAAGTGTGCCATTTTCTTTTCCTCCTAGATCTTAACAGAGATAAAGATATGACTCTAAACACTAAATAATTTTTAAAAACATTTTATTGTTATTAGTACATGTTTGCAGTAATAATGATTACATTCATTGTGGGGAGTTGGTACATGTATATAACACATCTAATATATATATAAATATATATTATATATTAGATCTAATATATCTAATATATATAAATATATATTATGTTATATATTATATATTATACTAAAAATAAATTATATATAATAAATATATTCTCTATATATTATATATTTATTATATATATTATATAATGTATTATAATATAATATTATATATTTATTATATATTATATAATATATCATAATATAATACTATATATTTATTATATATTATATAATATATAATATAATATTATTATAATATATATTATATATTATATAATATTATATTTATTTTTAAGACAGGGTCTTGCTAAGTTGCCCAATCTTGCCTAAAACTTTTTATCCTCTTGCTTCAGCCTTCCTACTAGATGAAGTTACAAGCATCTACACTGCCTTCAGCTGAAACAAGTAGTTTTATAGAAAATACAGTTCGAGTCGGTATGTAGTATCCCAAACTCTATTTTTATTTCATGCTAACCTGCTCCTCTCTTCTTTATGTTTTATACATCAGTCTTTGTGGCTTATGGGAGTCTGGAGGGAGGAATAAAATTCCATTATAAGTCAGGTGCAGTGGTGCATGCTTGTAATCCTAGTGCTCAGGAGGCTGAGGCAGGAGGATCACCATTACTTCAAGGCCAGCCTGGGCTACATAGCGATTTCAAGGCTAGCCTGCACTACATAGTGAGAGCCTGTTTAAAAAAAAAAAAAAAAAAAAAAAAAAAAGGGCCGGTGAGACGGCTCAGCGGCTTAAGCGCCTGCCTTGCAAGCGCGAAGGCCCGAGTTCGACTCCCGGATCCCACATACGAAAAAGGGGCCGGTGATATCGCTCAGCGGCACGGGTGCCTGTTGGCGCGCGAGGTTCTGAGGTCGACCCCCCGGTACCCACAAAAAAAAAAAAAAAAAAAAAAAAAAAAAAAAAAAAAGATTCCATTATAATTCAAGGAAAACCATGAGTTAGAACAGGAACCAAATGCAGATACCAGCCTGAGAATTAGATAACGATGAGAAAGGAACCACAAATGCCAGTCTAAGCTGTGGGAAGAAAGGGAATGGTGTATCTCAAATCTGGGACTGACCCAGGAAAAACGGGGCGTGCCGTTGTACAGCAGTGTGTCTCCCGAGGAGCAGAGCGCTCCTATGATACATGCAAGTGGCTGATGTCCTCTAAGGATATAGAGAGGAATGCCAGCTCCAGCACTCAAGAGATACTTGGAATTAGGTGACTTGAATACGGTAGAAAAGTCAGGTAGGTGGCATGAAGGGAAACAGGAGGTTGGGATTCCCAATAAGATTTCTAGCTGAGAAATTATCTCAGAGAGTATGGATGCTTTAAGGCTGTGGTTCTCTTTACTACTCACAATGTCCCATTGGGCCTTGATACATCCATTCTCATGCACATTTGCCCCATGCCAGCTCAGACAGTGAGCTAGCAGAAAACACAGTGCTTGAGGTGACAGGCACTAAAATCAGATCGTCTCATGGTGGAAGTTAAATAAAATAATGCATGGACATCATTAATCACAATGCTAGCACATAAAGTCACATAGTAAACAGCAGCTAACAATATTGCCTTTGTACCTTGTAAAGCCATAATAGATGTTTAGTGATTTTCAATAGAAAGATAGAAATACGATCTTAGGAAAGAGTGGAGGGAAGAACAAGATGGAAGTTACAGAGAAGTCACGCCTCTGAGTTACTTCTGCAGCTTATCTATTAGTTGCAATCACCTTGACTTGCTCTTTAACTTTTAGAAATGTTATCTGCTCTTGGGGACCTTGAGCAATCAGTGCTGGTGAAGCTTTTCTTATTCTGTGTATCTGCTTAAATGCAATAAAATTATATTTATTTTTAAAATGGTATGTAATTTAGGAATTCACCTTACTCATAAATTCAGTATTATCAAAGAGTTACCAGACCAGTTTGTACAGAAGCCCATCCAATTTTAACTACCACTTATTCAGTTCTAAATTTTGTGTCAAACATTATGCTAAGAGTTTATACACAAGTTATTACATACAGTATCCAGAGGATCACTATGAAACATGTACATAGTCTCATTTTTTACAGAGGGTAATAAAAATTTGAAGAGATTGAAGGACTTGGTCATAGTTTCACAGAAGTTAACACCAAATACCAAAGCAGTGTTCTTTATCATCACTACCATTTTCTTCTGGAAGGGAGAGATTGGAAAATAAAGAAATACAGTATTGGAGTTTGTTACAAGACTATTTACTTCTACATCATGAGAAAGGAAGTGTTTTTCTGAAGGTATTCAATTTACCATTGGGAAAGAACTGACATTTAGAAGACCTAAGCCCAGAAAATCAGATTTCCATTATGCATGGAGGGAAATGAAAACACCAGGGAAATTCTGTAACCAGTAGCCATGTGTGGTTATTTGCAAAGCTCCATTGACCTAATGGATGCTAAGAAAAAGAATGTGTTCAGCGGAGTTATTAGATCCTCTTTACTTATACAAAATACAGTAGTTCCAATTCCTTGTTTCAAGAAAGGGACTAATATTGTTACTCTTCTCTCTATAAGTTATCCAAATGCTGCAAGATCCAAATTCTTTTTAGTTTAGACAATTGTCTAAAGCTTGGTACTGTTCATTAGGTCCTTTTATCTTCAAAATTATCCTGTATGCTAGGCAAAACAGGTGTTAATTAATTCCATATTAAAGTGAACAGATTTAGAAACAAAAAGGACCCCTGAAGTTTTTAAAGTTTTGAAGTTTTATACTTTTTAAAAATTTGTGTTTTATATTTTTTCTAAACAACTCATAACTTTTAAGGTTAGCAAAAGAACTGAAATTAGCTTTAAACATCTTCGAATGCAGGTCACACTGCATGTTAGTGACCTTGTCAGATGACAGCATATTTTCCCCTTGAATTCTTCCTTCTTTATACCAGACTACACACCATTTCATTTTAACTGACATTTTAGAGACATTCAGCAGCAATGAGTTAAATTCTGAAAACACCCAATTAATTGCTATGTGACTTGGAAGGTTTTTGAACTCTTTCATCCTAGTTGATCGATTCATTAATTTCAGAACAGCTTATTTGCTTTCCTCTAATGGAATTTTCAGCGGGTGATTGGGTAGCTACCTTTTCTAAGCTTTGTGTAGAGTTAAATGTCATTTTATACAAAGATATTTACTTCATGAAGGGTTGGTCTAGTCCGTTTTTGAGAACAGATACAACTATTCTAAGTCCTTCTATTTGAATCTTGAGACTAGATAGGTCATTGGGATTTCTTATGTTATATTGAGGTGCCCATGTGTGTGAATTTAAGTGCATGTATATGTGCATATAGGTTCAGAATGGTGGTTCTGTTTTTACAAACATCAACAAGTGTTTCAGGAAGTTTTTTCAGATGTCATCTTTTTCCACAGTCACACCAGTTCTGTGTATTATGACATGCTTGCAGTATATTCTGAGAGATCTCTCAGGGTTGAGGAGATAAGAAACTCAGAATGTCCAAAAGGCACGAAGTAAACTTAGTAAGAGGAAAGCAGAGTTCCAAACTTCTGACAGTAAATCCAATGGATGGGTTCAAACTAAAGTCCGTGAGATGTAGCTGTCTTCATCCAAGGGCATAGGCTGAGGAGAGCTTAAAAGCTGCAGTAGTTCTAGACCCCAGGAACTGGTATTGCCTTAGAAGTCTGTGGGATCATACCAAGAAATAGCAGCAGTCTTAGGAAAGGTACAGTCAGAGTCACAAAGGATAGATTTTCCAAGCTGAACTCTTGCCCTGCAAAACTCTTCTGCAAAGCCTGAAACAAAGGCTGAAATTCATGAATTCTGAATAGCCTAACAATAGTGGAAGAAAAATTTGTCTCAGGAATGTGATGGTCCCAATGATGTACTCTAAGTAGGATTTGTACTGTCTAGTTCCAACAGGTGATGAGAGAATTTAAGAATAGTGATGTAACAAATATTTTGGATGCCAGGGATATAGCTCAGTGGTGTATGCACAAGGTCCTGCATTTGATTCCCGGTACCAAAAAAAAAAAAAAAAAAAAAAAAAAATTGGAAGACTGTGGAGTAACCATGAAAAGCATAAGGATGATATTAACATTAGTCTTTTCACAATGATTTATATCTGAAGTTTCATTGTATTTTTATGCAGTCACTTGAGTTTGAAGTTTTCTTTTTTTAAGAAAAAAATAAAAACAATAACAGAATTTCAAAACAAGGTAATAGGAAATTAACAACAGTTGTTATATTGCATACTGTTAACTTCAAAGTAGTTACTCAGATTACGTTATAGGCATTCAAAATTTGAATTTTTTTTTTTTTTTTTTTTTTTTGTGGCACCGGGAATTGAACTCAAGACCTCGCGCTTGCCAGGCAGGCACTGTGCCGCTGAGCTATATCCCTGGCCAAATTTTGAAGTTTTATACTTTTTAAAAATTTGTGTTTTATATTTTTTCTAAACAACTCATAACTTTTAAGGTTAGCAAAAGAACTGAAATTAGCTTTAAACATCTTCAAAACAATTTTCCTTTTTGAAATTTTAAATGGTGCTCATTGTGATGAACATTTACATTTTCCTACCAAGAAAAACAAGTGGACGGCTCCACTTTTTCTAAAGGAAAAGGTGGTAGGAATTTAAGTCCTTGTTCCTTAGCTTTCTATGACTTAGCACATCTGTTTTGAGGAATGTCAAGGATTTAATCTTTTACGCCACCAGGTGGCTCATGTTTGCAGGTACTAAACTTGTAGACAGTATGCCTCACTCAAAAAAGCCTTTTTTTTTTTTTTTTTTTTTTTTTTGTCTGTCTGCAGAGATGACTCACAGTTCAGCATTACTAGTGGGCCAGGGACACTGCTTTCAAATAGACAAGCAGCAGGAAAAGCTCCAAGTGTTTGAATTATTTAAGAGAACATGCTTACCTTGGTGTTCTTGGCTTAAGCTTAAGGCAAAAGCAGAGAACCTCGAATCAGTGATTACAACCATTAATCACTGCTCTCCCTACCATAAGCAATGTCTCAGTGACACTTGCTACAATCAGTTTTAATCTTTTCAAAGGGAGACGGTTAGTGGTAACTTAAGCAGTTTTGTCCTTCTGGTCGTACACATTATACATTCTTTAAATAAAGTGTTAAAATCCTTTCTTTTGCTTTATAAATGCAGTAATGCGACAAGCATAGTGGGCATGGGGTTGCTGTAGACACAATGTTCACTACACGTCCCCCATCAGCAAATGATTGCCATGGAAATGATACCATTTTATGCAGAAGCAACCTGATCCATTCCAAGTTCTAACCTCACTGCAGTTTTGAAAGACTGAGTTTAAATGTCAGCTCAGACACTTTCTGATTCTATGACAGGAAGCATGTAATTTAACTTCTCTGAATCTGTTAACATCAGTGATGAAGTAGAGACAATATTTTAAGATTCTTTTAAGAATCGAAGACATTGGCCTTCATGGTGTAGCATGAGGGAAAGGAGCTGGAGCAGGGTCCTTGGATATAATCAGCCCAAACTTCGTATTCTAACTCACTTCTACTGACTGCGGGTCTGAATTCTGTGCATGTCATCTCAACTTTAGTTTGTAATATTTTTGTCTTTCAAAATATGATATTGATAATATCTACCATCCAGGGTCCTTTTTAGGATAAGCAAATATTTGCTACAAGCTAATAATTTCTGAATTATGACCCATTGTGCAAATTTCTGCACTCTTCCTTCCCACAATCCTTTACCTATAAGTATGTGGTGCTTGTGCTGCACCATGGAGACCCTCAGCCACCTGAAACAGTCTATAGCCACAGTCAGGTCTGGTCTAGCCTCTCTACAGCCACTGCCATAGTCTGGTCCAGCCTTCTCCAGCCAAAGTCTGCATGCAGGACTTCTTTGTTTACTCTGTAAGCCAAATGAATGTGGTTATTTTTGACCCAGAACTATAGACCCCTCTTTTCTTTTTTAAATTAAAAATCACAACATCTTTCAAACTAAGTGCTAGTGAGAAAAAACTAGAAAAAGAGAAAGATTTCTGTGGCAACATCTTTCTTTGAACATAAACAGCATGTCAAAGTGTATCTATTCTGTATACTAGGGAAGATTTTTTTTTTATGTTCTTGTCTGTGTATGCACGTGTGCATGTGAAAACATGTGGGTGTGGGTGTGGGTGTGTATTTGGTTATCTAGGTGTGGTGGTTTAGCTCTATAACATCCCCCAAACCTCATGTGTTCAGAGGTGGGGCTTTTGGAAGTGGATTGGATCAAAAGAGTGCTGAACTTATCAGTGGAATAACCCAGTGATGAATTCATAGCTGAAGGCACTATTTGAAAGAGTGGGACGCGGGGTGTGTGACCTGGAAAGGCATGTTTGCCTCCCTGGCTCCACCCTTTGCCCTCTGCTTCCTGGCTGCCACAAAGTGAGCAGCTTTCCTCCAATCAGGCTTTTCTACCATGTCAATTCTGTCTTGATGCTAGCCTACCAGGAACTGTAAGTATAAGCCAAAATAAACCTCCCCTCTTTAAAGTTGTAGGTGTTGGGTATATTGTCCCAGCAACAATGAGGATACTGCTATGGCTTGTTTAGATGCATCCCTCCCAAGCCTTATGCAGTCATAAGGGCTTTTGCAGAGATGGATGAATCTAGAGTGTGTGATTGGTTCATGGTGCAATGCTGGGATTAAGGGTACACTGATTGGTTTGGCACCTAATCTCAGTGGCCTAGATAGAGTATAAAAGGGGCAGAAAGACTGGTAAGGTCTCTTGATGCTTTGCTACCTTCTGCTCAACATAAACTGTTCTCCTCCACCATGCAACCCTGCCTTGGATCCAGTTGATTATAGACTGAAACCTCTACAAACTGTGAGCTAAATACACATTACCTCCCTTAACTTTGGGCATGAGATATTTTGTCTCAGCAATGAGAAAAGTAACTGAGACAGACACTATGTAAAGGATTGTTTTCTGTGAACATTCAAAATGGGTTACATAAAATGTCAACATGACAGCAGAGACCTGGAGATACATTTAGCACTTAGCTAACTGACGTGTATCACATTCACTTGATGTTTTATGGGGGCGTTTCTGGGGATACTTGGGGAACATATGCATATAATCAGAATTTCTCTGATTGTGGAAGTAAATGAGGTAGCTTAGGACTAAAAATTAGAATTTTTATTGATTTTTGAACGCTGTTGCTAATGCTGGACAGGTCATGTCTCTTCCCTAAGATTTCTACAAAATTTCCTTTCCTCTACCTCAAAAGTTTCTGCAAATTTGTAAGACTATTTGACAGGGATTTGTGAGCAATTCTTCTGGTGTTCTATTTCCAATTCTCAATAGGGTCTCCACTTAATCTCCCACAGGCACCAGCACTGATGTTAGTTTGCACAGGAGTGACATCACCACCCTTGCTCACATAAGAGCCCCCTGGGGTTCAGCTGTGGACCATGAAAGGGTGTGTATTGGGCTGAACTGGAGAAGGTGGGTCTTCTCCTTTCATATTACCCAGTTAGAGGATTTCTGAAGCAGTGCTGAGGTCTCATAATGTTTTGTCATCCTGCATATCTGAGCCCATTTTTTAGTGCACCTTCATTGAACTCCTATTTCTATTTCTGGTTACACAGGATCTTTCTATCTCTTTTGAGGAAAGACAGATTCAAGTGATGGGGCTGAGAGAAGTTTTGCATAATAATTATCATCCTGTATCCAGGGTTACTTTTCTTCTCTCACAGCCCAGACCTTTTAATAACAGGCTTTTCTGTCTGATCTTTTATTGGTGAGTTCTCTGTAAAAAAAAAACTCTGCTTCCCATGGAGTTCAGATGGGCTGGAGCAGTCCCAAGTGAATGTTGAGATGCATCAGAACTCAAGGTACAGACAGATTTTAGGCCCATTCCCGTACTTTGTAGGACAAAGATAAGATTAAGAACCCAGAATAAGTTTTGTGTACACACTTTGGTAGAGACATGAAAAGAACAGGAATTGAGATGCAAAGAGAGCTGATAAGGTTGGGGAGACTAGTTAGGGGCTGAAAATGTAAATAAGAGAAATGGCCTTCTCAAAGCACCATCAAAATGATATAAGTGGTACTTAACATTTACAAAACATTTCATCAGTTTTTATTTAAAATTGATTCCCAGGTAAGGGTTAGTAATCAGATGACATGTGATAAAACTGAGTCTCATGGAAGAGACATGTCCTGTCCAAGGGGAAGCATCTGGTAAGATAAAAGGACAAGTTAGATTCTAAGTAACAGTAAAATGTGCACATGTGCACCTGCAGGACAAATTCCGATTATGGTAAATGGAGGTGAGTTGGGACAGGGATAGTTTAGCATAAGTTTTTTTTTTTTTTTTTTTTTTTTTTTTTTTTTTTTTTTTGTTAACAACTCCAAGAGGAAATGTGAGGCTGAAGCTTAGGAGCCAGGCCTGTTTTAGACTTTGACAATGGAGTCATGTACTGGAGGTCATCTCTGAATCCATTGGTGTGGGGGTGACTGAAGAAGAAAACCAAACGAGAGGAGTGATGTGGGCGGAGCCTACGGTCAATGACAAGGCATAGAATACAGCCTTCCTTGTCATCCTTATAGTGGAAGCAGTGTTTTTATACCTCTCCCCCAGCTCATGTTATGTTTTTCATACTTTTACCCCTTAATATCTCTCCGGGTATGTCTGAACCCTTCAAAGGCAGCGACTGTGTACTTGTCTTTTAATATGCTGCAGTGTCTAGCACAGGGCTGGGTACTGAAAACCCCAAAGGGAGGAGGAAGTACATCCAAATAATGCCACCCCCCTGTAAATTTTCTCTAGATCCAACTCTCTGTGACGTGTAAAATAATGTCAATAAAAATAAACGTCGTATCATTTATTGCTCCTGCCATATTGTAAAGAAAATTTCTGATTATTAAAAAAACACATACACACAACCATGATAAAAAGAAAGAATGTTTCCCTGCTCTAAAAATGGCAATTTACAAAGGTAGTTTCAAGGTAAGCTGTTGTTAAATTCTTTTAGCTTAGAAGGTGGGAAGTCAGTCTCAGGTCCCTCACTATCAGTTGTTTAACTTCAGGCTACATTTGCTTGGCACATTTATTGACCTTTGAAATTACATTCACATGCCTAAATAATTTCTAGCACAGCTGTCTTGACTGAGCTTTATTTATTTATTTATTTATTTATTTATTTATTTTTGTGGGTGCCGGGGATCAACCTCAGGACCTTGCGCAGCGGCAGGCGCCCATGCCCGTGCCCGTGCCCCTGCGCGATATCACCGGCCCTTTTTTCATATGTGGGTTCCGTGAGTTGAACTCAGGCCTTTGTGCTTGCCAGGCAGGCACTTACGCCCCTGAGCCATCTCACTGGCCCTTGACTGAGCTTTAGTATCAAGTATGTTTGTTTATCAGCTTGGATTGTTACATTTATCTTCAGCATTCAAGACTCAGTTTTCCTGGAATGAAAAGGGACATCTCTGCAGAAGTGAAGGGGATAATCTCAACAGCAGTGGCTGTATTAGTTACTTTGTCTTTGCTGAGACAAAAATGTTTTGAAAACTTAAACTCCAAGGAGGAGAGGTCTATTTTAGCTCAAAGTTTCAGAGGTCTTACTCTATGCCTGGTCAGCTGACTCCAAGGCAGAAAAAAGATGGAGGAAGGGCCTGGAAGACGAAAGCTGCTTGCATCATGATATTCAGGAAACAGAGAGAAAGGAGGAGTTTGGGACAAGAATACAGCCTTCCAGGTCATACCCCAGTGACCCACCTCCAACCAGGGCCCACCTCCTAATAGCACATTTGGCTACTGAGTTCACAAATGGATGAACCCACTGAGAAGTATATCACCTCCATGACGCAATCACCTTCCAAACAGATGAACTTTCAGGGGAACACTGTAGATCTAAACCATAACAGAGGTGAAAGGAAGAAATATTGGGTCTGGGGAGGGTCCACCAAAAGGGCAGTGTTCCAGAGCGTTTTCCCCTTTAAATATCCCTTTGCCATAGATCTGTTGACAGTTATGGTTGGAAGATACCCTTTCATCCAAAGGGATTGTTTCTAAAACCTAAATACTTTCAGGGACAAAGAACTCATTGACTTACCTGAGCCAGGTGTTCTGATGCCCAGCTTCTACCCTTTTGTGATCCCACACTGGGCTCATCCATTGCAATGAAACCAGACATCACGAGTTTTGGCCAGGAGGAAGGATACATGAGGATGACAATTGGACAGGGAGGCAACAGCCTACTCTAATATTCATCATGGTTGATGCAGTGGGATGGATGGCAGGTGTTTGAGGGAGAAGAAAGCAAAGTACATCTTGGCTCAGACAGCTTAACAGCAAAAGGCACGATGTTAGTAATTAATCTCTGCCAAGCTTGGAAAAGGGAGGAGGGTATGAGGCAAAATAATCAGGAGATCAACTCAGCTAATTTATTTCCCTTGGAAAGAGAGACTTACTTTGTCTTTTAAAGCAGAGCTTTCTTTACCAGTGTTTCTTGTTTCATCGCCCTGCAATACCATTTACCGGGGACAAAGAATTCTTGTAAGTTCTGTGTATCCATCTGGCCTTACCATTCCGACTTAAAAAGTGAAATATTGCTTTAAAGGCAATAGATAATTTTAGAAAAAGAAGGCTTTGTGTTGAAGTTTGCCTGAGACCTAAGTTCAGTGTTATATCAAAAGAGATGACGCTGTCTAGAATTTTTACATGCAGACCAGGTTTTGTGGTAGCAGTCTGAGGATCTAATTTTTGCTGCTAGCTTTGTGATTATGAGCAAAATATAAGCCTCCATTTTTTAATGAGATGAGGTAATGATTAATCCCTTAGATATTAAATGACTGTGAAAATATATCAGTGACGTACAAATTTCTATACCATACTGTCCAACAGAAATATAATGTGAGGCAAACCACATATGTAACTTCAAAATTTTCTAGTAATATAAAAAAGTAAAAGAAAACTAGTGGAATTAATTTAAGTAGCATATTTCATTTAATCTAATATATCAAAAAATATTTCAACATAAAATCAATATGAAAATTCCTAATGAGCTATTTTATAGCTTGTTCATGCTAAGTCTTAAAATTCAGCTTATACTTAATACTGACCGCACAAAGCAGCCACAGTGCCTTGCCCAATAGACATATGGACCTGGTGGCTACAGAACTGGACAGCTCAGCTTCATGTAATAATTAATAGTGTTCCTTTTTAAAAAGCATATTGAGGATTTACAAGGAGATGCAAAGCTACCAGTATCATATAGATGTTTAAAATTAGAAGAAAGGGATATTTGTCCTATGCCCAGGAGATGCTACATTTTACCATGATAAAGTAATTTTTATTTTTCTGAGAGAGACAGTACATTAAATTATGATCAGCTTTTAGATTCTTAGGGAATGATGTCTCAGAGCTTTACTGACAGTTGGATTTTAATGGATAGAAATGTGGGGCAAAAAGAAAATAACTTTAAAATTGTGGATGAAAAAAAGCTAGCAGATGGAACGAATAGAAAAAAAAGACAGGCTGGGGGCCCAGAAAAGAGCTTGCCGACATCGCAGTGTTGAGAAGTGTCTGCAGGGTTTTCCACAAGGCATAGATGTCAGGAGTCCCG